>OU612018.1:1165000-11165000 GCA_914767945.1 Eilema depressum | reverse complement strand
AATCACGTCATGGGATCTCGGTTTATTAATTTTCTAAACCCTAAAACATAAGAGTGGAGAGCTCACAAATTATCAAACAATAAGTACGTCCGTCTTTTATCTATGGGACGTAGGATTTCATACGGCTAATGAATTTTAATCATACGCTATCGGGAAGCCGATCCATCAAACATTGTCTTCCGACGGTAGCCGACCAGACAAAGGGTTTTAATTTGGTTATCAGAAGCTTTTGTAAGCGCAACATTCTTCATGCTCTGTTTTCTTTTGGAGCTTATAAACTGTAGTGGTAGGTTTTTTATACTTCTTGCGTTGTGAACAACCCTTCATGGGCGAGTCCGACTCGCACTTGGCCGATTTTATTTTTTAACTGAACTACCTGGGATCTTAAGTCCTTTTCATTTCTAAGTACAAAGATAACAATGTTATTATGAAATAAACATTGTAATTAAATTTGACTTAATAAACCGGTACCTTTTAATTACCTTCTTCAAAAGGGAGTAACCATTCAGATACAAATAGCTAATATAGAAACAATAGCCGAAGGAGTCTATTCTGTTATCATAATAAGTTCAAATTTTTTAAATATATTTCTGTACTTATTTAGGTAATAAGTCTCTTGAGACTAGACATATAAGTTGACACTGGCTCTAGTGACAAAAAAAAAAAATTTAGTCCGTCAATTGACTGCGCAATTCTAATTTCTTACTTTTGATGTACGGAACTCTAAGAAAGGGTTTAATAGCAAATTTATTGCAGTAATTAATACTATTTTATCTTACCTACAATAGGTATATGTATCTTTACAATAAAAGTCAAATTTATTTATTTGCAAGAATATGGTACATACATAAGATCTTACAATAATGTTTTATTACTACATATCCTGCCGCATAAAGTCATCAGAACTTAAAAAGAAACAACAAAACCTGAAGACAGATCTGATCGAAATTATTTTAGTAGCCGCTCAGCAGGATCGACACCAAAGAATCTGAAGTAGAAATTCCTTCAGAAAATATAAGCACAAACAAAATTTTGTCTTTGTCTGCACTGGCTATTATTATCGTTAATACTTAGCTGAATAAACACGAATACTTTTAAGCGCCCTTTAAGTCAAGTTTAAATTAACGCTTGCTTATGTCTGAAATTCGGCAGCATTTATAATAGCAAGGAAAGACGCGAGCCGCCCGCGAGCCTCAAGGCACCCTACTGCGCAGATTTAATTAACAAGATATGGGTCTCTTTTAAACCAACTCTACCTACTTTTTGGAACATTGAAGATTAAAATTCAATGAGCCGACAAGATATTAAATAAAATATTTGAGCCTATAGTTCTGCGTACGTTAAGGGTTAATTAATTTAAAAATTAATCAAGTCACCGTCGATGGCAATAAATTCTTTTTGGACCTGTAAAACTGATTGGGAATTCGAGATCCCATTTTTAAACTTCGTAATTCGATTAAATTTCTGATGTAAAATTGTTTTCATTATCAATTTTGTTTGGGACATTGTTTCCGCTCGTGAATCTCGTAAATTACGAACTGTATGTTTCCCTGCAAGCCCTGAGGCCAAGCTGTAGCTGTGTTAAAACGGATTGAAAACCGGTAATCGAATGCGCGCAATGGGAGCTATGTCAATATTTTAAATTTAAATATCAAATGAAAGTAGGTACAGAACGATTTAATATTTATTTTATTCGCCGTGTAACATCCATCTCTGTTGGAATATTAAACAACAAACTTGTTTTAAATGAAACTGTTTATTTGCGCACGGTGTTATACCGCGGATGCAATTTGTTACTTTCATGTTACGCTGTTTGTTGGTAAGAATATCTTTTTATTAATAGAAACAGAACTGTATATTGATTGGATGTGAAAGTTAGATAACTATCACTATGGTTTGTATGGGTTACCGATAAAAAATTTTAGAACTTTGTCAAAATATTTGATTTATGTGAATCCATCAGTTAGTAGGTAATAATTAATTATGATACTATTTCTCCACCACTTTGCCAAGAGATAACGATATTCCAACGAAATTCTGTATTTGGTCAACAGATAGACAGTGTAACATACTTGCTATCCCTTACATACACTAAAATAAAACAACTAGTAAAAGAATTAAGTACAGCAAAGCAAATTGTATTCTCAGATAAAATACGTGAACACGAGCGACGCCATGAACAATGAATAAAAATAAGGGGAACACAAGATAAAGAAGGTCGCAACTTTGTTGTTACTTTAGGGTCCGAAACATCTTTCGCGTCATCTGACGGCGTAGTTCGACGGGAAAATTAAAAAAAAGCAGAACACCGGCTGGCCAGACTTAATTAGAATTTTTCGAATTAAACAACATTTTTTTCGTAACGTCTCCTGAGCGTATTTCGTGGCGTAACATAAAATTGTTAATACCTGTACTAAAGTGAGCGTCTTGCTACAAAGTTACAGATTTTACGCGGGCACGCTTTGTCACAATAAGTTGGTTCGTGAAATTATTATGAACGCAAATGCTACGTACGGATACATACGCGATATTTTTTTTATATAGGTCACGTCAATTTTACTTCACCCCGCCTGATGGTAAGCTGAAGGCGAAGTCTCGGAAAAGGGGATCACCATTATAGACATGTATTTTACGCCCGCGACCCGGGACTGTAGGAAAAGGGTAACACGTGAACTGGTAAGGAATTCCAGGTCTCGTCTGATCATCCACAATAATAGTTTTCGTAAGTACAAAAAATAAAGAAATGATATAAATAGAATATAGAGAACCCTTGGATAGAATAATTCTTAATTTTGTTGAAAAAATATTTCCATGTCCAATCATACGAACTGTTTCCACTGACTGCAAATTATAAGTCGTGTAGAATGCATATAGAGTAAATTTCAGTCAGTGGACACAGTTGCTCTGCAAGAAATTGCGGATCATACTTACCAGTGGACACTCTGCAGTATATCTATAATTAATATAAAGTTAGTAATAAAGCAGACTCACTGAACTTCTTGATCACCAATTTAATCAAAAAGATGAGGGATTATGACTTGCTTGTGATGATTACCTGAAAAAAATCAATGATATTTTAGAAAAAATCGATTCGAGTTTTATGTTACAGACAGTAAATCGATTGAAAATTGCGAGTCTTGAATGTAATTCCGCCAATCCTAAATGCTTCCAAAGTATGCACTTGAGTATCGAGGTCCGTTCCTACTCTACTTTATATTACGGAAGCTACCGCCGTCTAACCTTCCCACCACCTACCCAGAAGCATTTGTACTGGCTTGCAGATGAGGTTGTCTTCCACAGACCTTGGTAAGACCTTAATAAAATAACGTAGCACGTAGTATTACGAGTTCGGCATCTGTGGCGTAGCGATAGAACGTTCGACTGCTACGCAGCAGGCGCGGGTTCAATTCCCGCTCAGTGCAAATACAATTTGCATGCATGAATATAATTGCATTGGTTTGGAACTTTCTACATATAGTATGTATGTATTTATAAAAAAAGTATCCACTAGATTACATAACAGAAGCTAGTTCAGTTATGCTTAGCATTTATATAATAGTTTATTGTTTTGAATTTTGGAACACATTTCTGCTTTCTTATAAGATTTTTATTAAACAGTTTTGCCTCCTACATGATGGTTCTTGTACGAAAATGGATTTAATGTTGGATAAATAAAATTCGGAAATGCTAATAAGACTTCTTTATCGTGCGAAAGCTCAACAGTCATTAACATAAATTACATTAAATAATTAGAATCTACCGACAGGATGCAGCGCCTGACGTAATGCACATAGTGGTGTATACCGTGGCTCCACTCGTTGCTAGTATACTCTTTCGGGCGCTATAACGCTTGAACATGCCCCCGGGCGTTGAAACACCGGTTTCAACCAGACTCCGACGATATAGGCAATGGACAGATCCTCTTGAATACTCGCAACAACACTGTTTCAACACGTCTGTAGCGGGGTTTCCTGAACGCCATTTAGTCCGCACCTGCAATTCTGCTACATATTCGTTGCTCCATCTGTACCAAAATGTTCCCGGAGTTGTACATTCAGAAGAATTATCTCGGTAGTCAGGCAAGCTGCGGTAAAGAGGTAATGGGCGTCCAATGACGAAGTGAAACTGGCGTAAGTGGGCCAAGTGGGGGTGATCTGCTTGATCCGAGGATAACGGCGTCAGTCAACAAGTCTAAATGGATTCGATCTTCGTCAGTGTGGTGTAAAGCTCTTCAAACGTAGTGTTACAATTTCCCAACACTCTTTGTAGGTGGTACTTTGTTGACTTTACACCTGCTTCCCAGTGACCACCAAAATGCGGGGTGTAAGTGGGTACAAAGTGAGACCGAATACCATCGCTCGCCGTACGTTCACTCAAGGACAAATTATTCGATATTAAAACTTATATCATTACAAACACCGATAATGAGGTATCGTTGCCCGAAAAAATCTCAACGGACTTGCTCTTCGAGATCGAAATCGATACAAAGTTAGCAAATAATTATTAGGTACTTGTTAAATCACCAACAAGCTCTAACTGGATAGCCTTGGTTGTAAACCAAACAAATTACGACATACACCTTTACTAGTCTGCATCCACGACCCTGACGTCGGGCACACGTAATAGGGCCTGCGTAACCAACGTCCGTAGTCTCAAAAGGATAACCGAGACGGAGACGCTCACGTGGTAAGTTGCCCATCAGTGGGCTACCACCTTACCCTTCAAACGATAGTACCTGACACATTTCTAATAGCAAGATTTGCTCAAAATTAAACAATTGGTTTGTATAATGATAATATGTGGACTGTAAATAAATAAATAAATAAATATTCAGTTGTAGAATTGTTTTTCTTACTTGAATTAGTAAATCTAAAAAACATAAGCTAACAGAACGTATGACAACGGGTAACGTATCATTCATAATGACCGCTTTTAAAACTAGGTACATTAGTTCGAATCTCTGGTAGTGTCTCCGATCATAAACACTGAACGTCATTGAACGTTATCTCGCGTCGACGTTTACGTTTCCATTTAGGTACTAAATAATGTAAACAGTGTGCAGCCTTATGATTTACCCACTCATCATGATTATCGATAGAAACATTACATTTTAAATCATGCGAGGGTAGTGATGAATAGTTCTGCGTAACTGGGCCAGAAACTATCCATCCTAAACGGGTTTCACACAATACTGGCTTCCCAGTACCCAACTTTATTCTTTGGGATCCCAACAAATCCCAAAACAGATCAGCACCTATGAGAATATCAATATCTCCAGGCTTGTAAAACTTGGGATCAGCTAAACTGATATTCGAGGGTAGTTCGAAATCACTAATATTTATTTCACGGCACGGTACGTTACTCGTAATATGTGGCAAAACAAAACAATCAAGTTTGAAATCAAAGTCGTCTTGTAAAGACGTCAGTTTAACTCGACATACCTTGCCTACGCGCGACGTGACATTGTTTATGCCAAGTATAGATTTACTTACCGGGCTAGTTATTAAATTTAGTCTTTTGCATAACCGATCTGTTATGAATGATGAAGTGCTCGCACTGTCCAAAACGGCGCGAATGAGATGGAAACCGTTATTATGGTCGCGCAGTTTGATCAAGGCAGTAGACAACAACACATCTCGCTGCTTATGACCACGGAAAGACGCAATGTTAGCGGATAAAGCTACGTTAGTTGTGGTCGTATTGGCAGACGGAACAGATGGATGAAAGTTAGTAGTCGTATCAGGAGGAGAATCATCTATATGTGTATTCTTAGTAGTGCATGTATTATTATTTGCGTGAATAAGTGTGTGATGTCTACGTTTGCAGTGTTGACAACCCGGTTTTTTACACTTGTTAGCGTAGTGACCCGAGTGAAGACAATTGTAGCACACTTTATAGTTAGGTAGTAACTTGATACGAGCGTCAGTGTTTAATGCGAGAAACTGTTGACAATTGTTCAATGTGTGATCGAGACTATTGCATTTAGGACATACTTTCGGAACTGAATGAGTAGAAGAACTGCTAGAAGACTGCGTAGCTATCATAGACTTTAACTTAGGGTCTGATTTAGATGTTGTCTGTGAATAATTTTGACGTGAAGACTCTAAAGTTTCTATGAGATCGGCTCGACCACGCAAAAACTGTAAAAATACATTAAACGTAATCGGGCTGTCTTTGTCTAATCTACCTTTGTATTCCTCCCACTCACGAAAGGTTCTTTGATCAAGCTTCGGAGTGATAATACCAATCAAAAGTGTATCCCACTGGTTGACAGGTTCCCCTAACGATGATAAAGCTCGCAAGTTTTTATTTAATTTATCTATTAAAGTCTTTAATGCAATAGAAGACTCCATACGAATGGATTCAATGTTTAGCAAAGAATTTACGTGATTAGTTACTAAAAGTCTTGTGTTGTCAAAACGATCACACAATAAACTCCACGCTACGGCGTAATTACTGGAAGAGAACTCAATACTCTTTATAACTACAGCTGCAGTACCGTCAAGAGATGCTCTTAAGTAGTGGAATTTGCTAATTACATCAATGTCATCATTAGAGTGAATCAGGCTAGTATAGGTGTCACGAAATTCTAACCAATTATCATATGATCCGCTAAACTTAGGTAACTGAATGGTAGGTAATTTGACTCGTGTGTTCATACCAGTACGAGTGCTTTTACAACTCTGCATCGATTTATTCTCGGTATTAAAACTAACAAGCATACTTTGCGCTCTGGACAAGGACTTGTAATAAATAGACTCGAAGTCAGAACGTTCAGCATATTGCAATTTTACATCCTCAACAAGACATTCTAGGCGCAACTGTACCTCATCGTATCGCTCATACACCGACTCAAGCTTATCCATACGTAACTGTAGTTCCGAAACATCGCAACTTGACAACTCTTTGTCCTGAAGTGAGTCCAGGAAGTGAACGAAGGTCGTCAATCGACCCTTGTAGCTACCTCGCGTTTTAACTAACTCCTTTTCCTCGGCCATACTGGGAAGCAGGTGTCGTCAACCTAGAATTGATACAATGATACAATTAACAACTAATGCTTATATTACCGGAACCATAAAGTTTTCGATGAATACCTACACTTGACTAAAGCTTACAGAAAGTTACTTTTCTAGCAATATGATTCCTCTTATTTAATTGACAAGGGTATATGTAGGTACTTAGGACTTACAATATACCTATAGTACTACTTGTATTAATTTACTATAAAATTACACAATATTATAAAAGACTACCTATATTAAATTAATTTGTAGATCTTTTTACTTTCCAATAATACATTTATTACATATATATTTTAATGAATACAATACTAAATCCTGAACCAATAACTATAATAAATTGAATTGAAATTGAATGACTTGCAATTATTAATATCGAACACTCGAATGTACCACCTGTGTCAAGATACCTAGCTACCTATTAACAATCACAGTTAATGATGTGAATTAGTTGCAGCGTTATATAAATTTAGACAAATATGTAGCAAATTAGCTAACTATACTATATTAAGTATGATTTATACTAAATATTAAATGCTGATGAAAAAAATACTAATTACAATGTAAGTAGGTACCTGATGATTTTACTCTAACACTGTACGTTTAATGGTAAGCTATAATTAGATAATATGTTACCTGAGTGTTGGGTGAAGATATTAAATTATAATAAATAATTGCTTTACACCACGAACTTCGTCTTTCTTGAACTTAATCCTCTGGTTCAGATCCTTAGCAATCCTTAATCCTTATATTTCTTATTCCTTATTTTGCTATATCCACTTCCGCTAATCTTCCAGAATATCCGGTTCGTTAGGACCATGTACGAAAATGGATTTAATGTTGGATAAATAAAATTCGGAAATGCTAATAAGACTTCTTTATCGTGCGAAAGCTCAACAGTCATTAACATAAATTACATTAAATAATTAGAATCTACCGACAGGATGCAGCGCCTGACGTAATGCACATAGTGGTGTATACCGTGGCTCCACTCGTTGCTAGTATACTCTTTCGGGCGCTATAACGCTTGAACAGTTCTTTAAAGCGAAAAAAAAAATCTTTCCATTTAATTTAGCACGCAAGTCAACAGGTGGCGCCGTTGGCGAGAAGCCAGCTCTCCGTGACTAGGAAACGACCGAGCTTATCTACTCCGCTATTGAATATTACCCTCGGTAGCTCCTATTAACCTAACTATACTACAGCTTTTCCATGTTTGTACCATTTTATATAGTCTGAATTGTGTAATCGTATACTTTTTATCGAATAAACACTTTGGGGGCGATTACCGCTGAAATTATTATGATTATTGTACGAGAAAAAGGTTCCTATCAACAGAGTCCTCGTCCTAACACCATCTTTGAGATCTAAGTTACCCTCCCCTGCAAGTCGGTACATCTGATAAACAACGGACGAGGGTCTGACGCAGGCTTTCCTCTCAATTCAAACGGGTAAGTACGTACAACAAAAAAATAAGGGATACAGGCTCCACTAACAACTGTTTATGGATTGATACGATCATAGTATAGTTTAGGTAGGTATGTAGGTACAGTCGACAAAGGAGCACTATTACATACAATTTTATTTGAAAAGGTGCAACCGTATCTTCTTTGTTGATTGTACTCGTACATTTACTTCCGGATCAACCCTAAACATAAATAAATGTCTAGTAAAAAAATACGTCAGTGAAAAAATATGTAGGTAGTATTAATGAACTAAGAACCGTTGTGCATTTTCTATAAACTTAGTTCTCTTTGTACAACAGCTAATGTAGCTATTTATGTTAAAAGTACAAAGGCTTCCCTCTTTGCTAGCGACAATTTTTATTTTCTATAGAGATGGGACTAAATATTGTTTAATTCTGAAATAATTTAAAATTATGCAGTATATGCAATTAAACAGTTACGTTAGTAATTATGTTGTTATTTTTACATTAATTTTATGAATATACATTTTTATGTACATGAAAAAAATATACAAATGTATTTAAAATTCTGAAAAATAGTTCTAAGAGATCCGATTTCAGCACTCCATGGATTCAGAGAGGAACACCGTGCGACTGCGACTTGTGACCCAAATGTTGGATTAGGGTGGCCACCTTGTGATGCATCAGGGCTCACTTCCACCGTCGGTAGTGTCCCCCCCCCCCCCGACCTACCTACCTAACCTATACTTATTTCGTTTGGATCGGTATTTGGATTGGTATTATAATATAAAACGATTTCATATCAGTTTCGCTTAAGGATTTAAAAAAGGTATACCTACATATATTATGCTCACGACTGTATGTCCCTAAACACAAAAATATCGCCGTAGCCCCCCGTAAAAGCGAACCAATTGCCGGAAATCTGGCAATTTCTTTTGCTGTATGTTCACAAAGCAACTTAAATCACAATACATATTGAGTAATTACACACTTAGTAAGATTAGGTTACTACTATTTATAAAGGCGTGTCTACACTATTAGCATTACATAGGATTGCTCAAAAACAATACCTACATTGAAAATATAAACATCCGAATTGAGAACCTCCTCCTTTTTTGAAGTCGGTTAAAAATGGTGTATATTCGAAAAATGGTGTTCGTAAAACTAAATTGAAAATATAATAAATGAAGGTTAAAGCCATGTTTTGTTTCATCTCGCATTATATTGACAGAGGGCTTTCCCTCGAGTAAACAGGGTTTAAGCCGCCACGAATACAAAATTTCTATTTTGGCATATGAGATTACGTTCATACATGTACCTGGGCAAATTCTGCGGTGAAATGTACTTAGTAGTTTAAACAAAATGTCTTCAAATTAGGGAAGAATTAACCAGAGGGATTATAAAGATAATTTCGTTGACGTAGTAAGCTCCTGCGAGGGTTAGTGAGATTGAGTGACTTACTATAAATACGTTATAGTTTGAATTGGTCACAAAGAACAATATACGTGTGTATGTTTTATATATCAAACCACACATTCAGCCTCTGAATACCCCTTTAGTAATATATAGGAGTGAACATTATATATAAAAAAAATATTTCTATTGTGTAATATTGCTTCCTATCATTTTTTTCAGTTCTGTCTGTATCAGTAAGCCCCTCCGTCAGTCCCTTTTTCCTCTCAACTTTTACAGGTTGTGAAAGACAATAAGCAGCTTATACTTTCTATGGTTTCCCTCGTCGTACAAAAGAATTTATAAATATCAATTGATGAAGATAAAATATGAATAAAATGTTGCTTCGACCCCGTTAATATTTTTCATATTTAGGCTGCTGTTGTACCAGAGATGTGCTATGCAGCTATGCTACGAGGATGTAAAAGCTGCTAAGCTATCAAACTATATGACCGTTTCCACTGTGTTATGCTGTGTAGTGCTGCGAGTAAGATATGCTATGAGACTTCCTACAAATATTCAAAATTCGTATCTATTCTTACAAAAAAAAAAAAGTATCTAAGTATGTATATCCGCATTCTAGATTCCATAACACAAGCTAATTAAGCTTACCATGGGTCTAGAAAGCGTTGTGTAGAATGTTGTGGAATATATATTTATTTATTTATTTATTTATTATTATTCTCCATCCATAAAACAAAGTCGCTGTCGCTGTCTGTCCGTCCCTAGGTATGCTTAAATCTTCAAAACTACGCAACAGATTTTGAAGTGGTTTTTTTAATAGATAGAGTGATTCAAGAGAAAGTGTATAGTACATGCATAATATTGTAGAAGAACTCTGATAAATTTGGAGATATGCAGCGGGAACGGGATCAGAAAATATGGCGGTACGAAGTTCGCCGGGTCAGCTAGTTTTATATAAAGGACATAGCTTAGCTGAACCCCCTTTTTACCAGTACTGTGATATCTGGACCAATGAATATTATTGGTGGATATCAAATGCATCCATAGCAATCTCTGGTGGAAACGCAACCCAACGTATGATTGCGTAGCCGTCCGCAGACTGCAGCAGATGCAACATACCGTGCAAAAAACTTAAATACGATAATTTTGTTTATTGTCTAAACTCATTGCGGCTTCTCAATGGTGCCGTTTACGTTTTTTTAGGTTTAACAAGTAATATACATAAGTTTGTGTGAAAATATTATTTGACAACATGCTTTTTGACGCTAAAAATCCACCATATACCTATAGCTTATGTTCACATTTTATGTAGGTACCCTAGAATACTTGGGAGAAGATACTTTTCATTTAAGATATCAATAATTGAAATCCGTAAAATGGTTAAGAAGATATCAGGTAATAAATAAAGAATATTACAGGCATATTTAGGTAGACATACATAAAAGAAAATCTAACCCTTCCTGGCAGTCGTTTAAAAAACATCTCAACTTAATAAAGTCCGGCAAGTACAGGTTGAAATAAGAGTAGCAGGAAAAAACCTATAATATAATGTTTTTTTTAAATTTTAAGCATCAGAAATCGCTTTTTAAGTGAGAATAGCAATCACTTAAAACAATTGTACCAATCCCTGGAGATCTAGAATTAATTGAAATGGTAATTGTGTATTTTCAGGTAAAAATATTTAATTGTAACAACAGTATTAGAATACTATAGAGTTGTAGTAGCCTATGAATTCTTTCATCATGATGATGATGATGATGATGATGAATTCTTTTATATTTTGTAAGTAGATCTTATGCTAGACATATCCTAGAAAAATAACGCGTGAAGAAATTGTTTTGTAGAAATACGTAATGCAATTAGGTACCTTAAAAAAATTAAGGTAATTTTCGTATTTTCTGACAGTAGTCACAATTGGACAAGTCACGGTAGTTAAAGATCAATTTCAATTCGATATGCCAATCGAAAATCTTTTTTGAAAATTATGCCATAAAAAACTTACAATAGAGGAAATCATTATCCGCTGAACAATACCTACCCCAATTGTTAAGCATAAAAGAAACTATTGTTTCTTATGCAACGTACAAATTTAATACACCTGCTAATTTATGCAGTAAAAATCTTCAAATAACATCTGCGAGTACAACTGACTCTTTTTTTTTTTTCAATTTAAATAAACAATTTCGTGTAAAACGTGTCCAAGAGCTCCCAAGATATCTTTTACTTTGTTTGTAAATTTTGAGAAAGTTTCTCATATACTCATGTTCCACCTGTAATGACAGAATTATACTGACTTCTTTAAGCATTCGTTGCACTCTGAAGTCACGTTGAATTATTCAAATTCTTGGAATTTTCCTTAATAACAACCCTAGAGAATGAACCTGGTTGCAGTCACTAAGAATAATAAATGACAGCATACAATTTAATCTTTCCTTTTTTAGTTAATACAAGCACAGGGTCCTATCAACATCTATAGAGACCCAAGCCAACCTCACCTGCAAGTCAGTGTGTCTGCTAAACAACGAACAAGACCAGCCGGCGCAGACCTTCTTTTCAGGATTGGGAGGTCAGACGTCAGCCGTTCCCAGAAACGCCGACATTCCAATCAAAAGACCTAAGCGGACTTCAGACTCCTAGTCCAAACTTTAGACGGAATTGGAAAAACGGTTTGAGAGCGATGGTGACAAGGGTCGTAGCTAATCGTACTAGAAGATAATAACCCCACTTTACGGCATACTACGTTTTTTTTTCTGAAGCTGAAGCACATGCAACAGTTGCCGAGGAGACCTACGAGGCTTAAGAACATGACAGTAACAACAGGTAGGCTGGCGTGCGGCCAAGTGAGCCTCTACGTTTGCTACACTTTGTGCTACGAGAACTACCGCGGTCGTAGCCGTTTCGCTTCACCTCACTTAAACGACTTTCATTTTAGTTAGACATGTTCCAAATTATACATTTATATTTTAACATTACCCTATTTACCTGGCAAAAGTAGGTACAGTATATTTTTTTTATTTATACCACTTAGGTGGCAGACAAGCACATGGCCCAACAAATGGAAAGTGGATACCGTGGGCTATGGACGTATGCAACACTCATATTTCGCTAACTGTAGAAGGACGAGCCTATTACATGCCATATATTTTATCGACTTCGTGCTGTTACTAAGGCTTTTATGTGATACAAGCCCATCATCACTTTATCCGACTCGGTATTCGAATTCGGAACCTCGCATAGGTAGCAAGCGGACTTGCTACTACGCAATTTGAATATAATGTAAAATATTCACAAAGTTAACCTTTTCTATGATTACCTCCTAATTCTATTAGGCAAGATAAATAACGCTTATAATTAACGCGAATAAAATTAAGTTCGAGTTCATATTTTTTCGGTGGATAAAGGTCGGCTGACAGTTAGCTTAAAATTCTCGTCTAGAATCTGAATATTTCATCGTGGTCTTAATCCGACACAAAGAGTATAATTTACAATTTTCTCGGGGATTTTTTGCGAGGCGGCCCAGCCATACGAGACGAATTACCTCATTCGGCTCGTTCTCATTATATTCTGACGTCGCCAAAGAGCACAGTCGGGGTTAAGCGCGCGTATCATTCTAACGTTTACAAACTTTATTACCCATCTCCTTTTGTTCTGCTTTACGGGCGGGGCGGGTGCCGCACTCCATAGGTATACCTAAGTACCAACTATATAGGGTGGTAGGACAAATAAACCATATATATTATTTTTAGGTAACATTGGATCAAAAATACTTTTTCCAAAGCATTTTTTACAATTTGTTTATTTTAGGATGATCCGTAAAAATGTGGCGCGATAAAAGTTTGTACCAATCAAAATTTTTGTTGGCAACAACAACACAAGTAGCAGCAGCATCGGCACAGCCAACCATGCCTGAGTAGGTGCAATGGACACAACATGCATCAACACCATTGTAAATCAAAGATTATAGGTTCGTTTTGAGAATGGTAGGATATTATTATGATACGAGTAGTTAGAATAGAAGTTGAAAGCGCACGGCAGCGGTTAGAAGATAAGCATAAGTTTATTTAGGCGTGATTGTATGTATGTATGTTACTATAAGAATAATGCAATTCAGTAAGTAAATAATCATTAAATACGTAAATATATCCATAAACAAAAACTTGGAAGATAGAAAACGGATTATTACAAAAAACAACACCATGTAAGGCAATCCCCTCACATCTGAAGGATTAGCTAAAATATAAATTCCGAAGATGTCTCAACTCGTCGAATGAATTATGAACAACATATCACGTATCCTGATTCGCGAGAATTCGCGTAGATATTTACGTTGAGGGGATAGAATGTGTGCGCAATTTTTATTTATTTTACTTATGAGTATATTAAGAGCGTTCGGAATGTTAAGCATCACATTAAAATTTCAGTATTTTATCGGGCATATTTAATATCAGTACCTAAAGCTCTAATTCACTGATTAATAATAACGTAATTATTTTAAATTGCGTTAGTACATTTTTCAACGAGTCAAACGTGAAAACTCAATTTTATGTAAACGAATTTTTACTAATGGTGCCTCGGGGACACATAATCTACTTGTTCAACGAGTAAATGGCGGATTATCCTCGCTTTGTATTAAAGCGACCGAATACTTAGCCATAGCCTCCTTATGGCGTAACTGGAAGCAGCTACACTCAGTAACGTAGAGTTTAGCAGTCTAAACTCTACGTTACAGAGTGTAGCTGTACACTTGTTGTTGGTCAGTATCAATCCTCTCACAAAATAGCTTGATAATTTTCCGATGAGGGACACAATTAGCGGTCTTAATTATTACGTAATTAATCACAGTCCACCTAATGATATCAACGCTATGTGTAATTTTTTTACTATTATCCTCAACGAATTGTATTAAGCAGTAAATATATTTTGTTGAGCATCATACCGGTACAAGATATTGATAGGTGTTTTTTATACCATTCCGACCGCAGAAAAACACACGGCCCACCTGATGGGAAGTGGTTACTGTGACCTATGGACAAGTGTAACAACAGGGGAGTCACACTCGTGCTGCCGACTCTATCAGAACAGAGATTCTGTGCCGTCAGCGAATACAAGCAGAACAAGCCTTTGGCCTTCCTACTGACAGCACAAAACCTCTTCAGTGTGTATTCCGGGGTGTATTATAATCATGCAGAATCGTAGCATATATTGACTCCATATCCCTCAATGTACTATACAACATTTACATTCAAATTAATAAATCGTAATAATTTCATTTGTTGACCAAACAACTATTTGGAAGGAAGCCCATAAGGAAAGGTAAACCAATCGGTTCAGGAATGAAGTACAAATAAGTACACAGTCCAAAAGTTATTCCAGTCGTTCGTTTATCAGAAATCTTTGCCAAAGTTTTTGCGGTTTGATTTGTTAGAACTCGTCCGTAGAGATCTTTTAGAACTAGATGAGATTAGCGATCTACTTTTAAAAGTATTTGTACCTGGGACTTTACGGTAAATAAAGTTTAAAGGGTCAGATACGAATAGGTTTAATTTAGAATAATACTCATTTCTATCAAGCACGCATGCATGCAAGCAAGACGTGTGTGTTTATTGTTAATTTTTTTTTTTTTTTTTCATATAGGACTCGTCAATTTGACTTCGCCTCGCCTGATGGTAAGCTGAAGGCAAAGTCCCTGAAAAGAGCGTCACCATTACAGACACGTATCATGTTACAATGGTGGCACTCAGCTTGACGGCCTCATCAGATGCTTTTTCACGCCCCGCTTAAAGGACCCGGGACTGTAGGAGGAGGGAAACACGTGAACTGGTAAAGAATTCCAAGACTTAATGGTGCGGCAGAAGAAGGAGTCGCCGAACCGCTTGGTTCTTGATGGAATATTCTGCACCGTATGCGGGTGGCATCTAAGCCCTGCACGTGTTGTCCTATATAGGAAAGGAGAGGGTGGGATTAATTGGAAGAGCTCATCAGAACATTCACCATGGTAGAGACGGTAAAATACCGCCAAAGATGCCACATCTCTACGCAATTTTAATTATAGAGAGAGATTGGGAGACCGAGTAAACTCAGTTCACTTATCAGATAGATAGATGGACTAGATAGATAGATAGACTTACGATTTCTACGAGACTCTTGAACTAATTTTCAAATGCTTGTTGGTTTGATCTATAATGCGTGTCATTAGAAATCGTTTGACATGTACGTTGTTTAATGGAGAGTCTCAATGAAATAATATTTATACAAATTATAACATAATCATCAATACTTTGAAACCAAATAAATAAACTTAGGTCAATTCCTATTATGTGATCGCAGCGTCACCTACCGTGTCTACTTGTGTATTGTAAACCATAAAAAGCGTTAATTTTAAATTTCTTGGTTTTTGGACTTCAGAAATAAGAACTTCTCATACTTTTTTCACGCCTTAACTTTCACGAATCTTTCTTAATCAGCTGATCAATAGCATAGGCAAGCTATGGCAGCTCTCGGGTAGTCGATTTCTTTGGTTCTGTGAACAGCTAGTCATGTTCAAATAGTCCTTTACAATGTATACTGACGCCTAAGTCCTGGAAGGCGAATTCAGATGTATATTAACTCTGTGGCGATACTAAAGCAAGCTTTACTACGTCGATACAACTACAGTAATCTACTTTACGTAGTCTATTTTTGTAAAAAGTTTTTGCGATGTCTCGACCTTATAACTTCCATATGGTCGAACATCTGTGTTCAGTAACGGGTTCACGCTTTGCAAGTCTATCGCTTCGTTTCACTCGAACTGCTTACTTATTTGGAAATGTTTGTAAAGTTCAAGTATCATGAAATAGATTTTCAAACGTTATTTCGGAACCATTTTTCGGTTTATTAGACGATATCCTAAAGTAAAAATTAGGGTAACTTGAAGCGGATGGTTGAATTTAATTTTGACATAGATTTAAAACGGGTACTTCCAGTTTGCCCCACCAAGCGTCCCCATTGGTAGGGCAAAGTTGACTATTGAAGCTGCGAGCTACGAAGTTGCTTATGACAATTATCGTATATCTATATCTACAAATTACCCTACTACCCTATAGTGACGTTAGTGACCTTTGGGCTCCAAGCCAAAAACGGAAAACGGGAAAAAACGGGCTAGGCTCTGGCGCTGGCTTAAAGTTCAGTCTCTCCTGTAAATGTCAAAACTGAGGATGCAACGGGGACCTACAACTAAGAGGATGATGATGTCATATTATATTACATAAGTACATTTTATTGTAATGTTATATACCTACTATAACTGTAGGTAACATATTAAATTATTTATAATTGTAAGTAAATATCATAACATGATTATAAAATCCCGTGTTCCAGATATGTTGAATCCATGTATTAACAGCTATTGTTGTGCGAGTCTTTCAAGAAAATCTTAAATCGATTCTCTGGCTCTTTCTTCGCGGGGAAACCAATCCCGGGGCACAATACGTCCGCTTACAATAGCTGCTGTTATACCATGATGACGGGAATCACGACGGTTACCGCCTTACGCGAAGGATTACGCTATTACGTACCTGTACATTCCCCTGTCATGTTTTTACGCAAGTATGCATAAGCTACTATGATACATACATAAATATAAAAGAGATGCTGTTTTGTGAAATATTACTAAACTTGCAATTTAGATATTTTTGTCACAGCAGATATCATTGAAGAAGGTATGCTTTGATGTGCTGGCTACTACTATTAAATAAAACTAGGATTAGGAAAGGCGATGAGTACAGACATAATGTCTTTCCAGAGGTATACAGTCAGCGTCAGTTCGATCTTGACTACAAAGCCTTTAATTAATCTTAATATCAAGGTATTAAGTGCAAATCAAACTGTTTTATAGATTTAAAATGTATTATTGACCGTACTGAAAGTGTGTACCAAATTTCAGAACAATCAGTCAACAGGAAGGGGTGAAAACCAAGGCATTAAGATCATTTACAACACACCTGCTTATAAAAGTGATATTATTTTACCGCAATTAGGCACGTAATGACACCTATTATCAAACTGTGACTTTTTCATTGCTATTATTCACAAGTGAGTTATAGATTCTTTTTTAAATTTTATAGGAAGTGTCTATAATTGTCTATGTTCTTAAAAAGTTTTGATACAAAAAATAACGTGTTTAATAGTACGAATAAATTAATACGCCTATTGTATGGTCATTTGATGCATTTTCGTATTTAAATAAATAATTTCAACTTGTAATAGGTACTTGTATAATAAACAAAATTTTCACTCAAATTTAACTTTTTTTTTTCTCTAAGTACAGAAAAAAAAACAGAGTAAAAAAAAGTTAAGTTCAAACCTCATTTTTTTTTTAAATATGGTCGACCGCCATTGTTAAATGCGCGCGCATAGGAAAACGAATTAATTTGTAGTATTGTTTATTTAGTATTTGTAGTATTATTTTATTCGCAAGTGTGTTGTAAAACGTCGTATGGCACGTGTGAGCATGATGATTACCGTCCTCGGCTGTCTTAAGACCCTCGCCTGCCGGCTCGGGTCTCAATGGCGCCTCGGCGGTAATCACCAACGTTGCTCACTTGTACCATAATGTACTATTTCACCATTGACACTCGAAAAAGGGCCCGTGATTCATCAAAAACAGTGAATAAAACGCTCTTTGTTTCACCGAGTGAATAAAAAAATTTGAATTTGGAACATGCGCGAATGTACGGATTCTAGTGAAACATGCAAAGAGGTTGCACACTCTCACTATAAAAACGTACTAAAAGCCACCTAAATGTAATCACTGGCTGGATGGAATGTGGCTCAGTTTAAATTAAGAAAAAAAAAATGCCGCCATTTTCTGTGTAATTTTCTTTGTAAAAGTTTATGTTTGTCTCATAATCATAAAATGACTTCATCTAGTGATGAAAATGAAACTCATATTCTCGAACGCGAAAAGACTCCTGAGTCTTTTCGCGCGGTAGCTATTACTGATAATTTGCTGCTTCTTTTGTATTCATAATCACAGAGTAATCGTTTTCTCGTAGTCAATGGTGAAAAGTTGAGTAGGTACCTAACACGTGAAAAAAGAATTCATCTCGGCTCTTGTATCCCTCGATCCACTCAGGTTTCTCTCTAGAACCCCTCGCTACGCTCGGGATTCTACCGGAGAAACCTTCACTCCTCTCGGGATACAACTTGGTGCCTCGAAAAGAATTCACCTTTTTTTCACTTGTTGGGTAATCTACTATTTCAGTACTTTGCTCGTCAAGATTGATCTGATATTGCCTGCACTTCAGCCTTCAGCCTTTTTCTCAAATTTTCAAAACTTAATCAACCAAATTTAAACCAATAGGTAACAAATGGAGCTAATTATTATAAGAACCCAATTTAAAGTAAATTCAGTTCCAGCAAAACATAATTACATTAACGTATTTATTATATTATATCGTCACGCTTGTCCACGCCATTCATCAAAAGACTTAACAAGGGTGAGTATTTTAAATTGATTTTAGCGAGTTCTCGTCACGGATCATTTTCACGGAGTTTTCGGACGGCCCCCGGCGCCATTGTGTCCTTAACGATATTACTGAAACCGTAGCCCACAGTTAGACTCCCGACGGATTGAATAACCTCGATATAACTCAGTATTACTTATCTTTTAATTTAAAGAGTATTTTTCTTGCTAAAAAAAGTCGCTTTGTCGTACCCCTTTTTCTCGTTGGTAAAGCGGAGACTTGATTCGTTGATAAAATACAAAGCTTTAGCAGTTATTTATCTTCTATTACTTTGAATTCTTCTCTCTATATTTTAACAAATTTAAGTAAGGATAGCATAAAATTCCGTTCTATAAGAAGATATAAATTCGGAATAGATTTATTTCCTATCTGACAGGAACACACATCCTAAAACATAGTTGATCAAATTGAGTACCTATTACTTCTGCTTATCTCTTCTTCAAAATACATTTTTTAAATGCCAAGAATTTAAAGAACGGCCTAGGCGTCTTTACGTTTGTCTGTCTGTCTGTTACGCTTTCACGCCTAACAAACCACTGAACCGATTTTGATGAAATTGATACAGAGATTTTGCGCAGTCCGAGGGGGGGTCACAGGGGATATGACCCGGGAAAAAATCAAGCACGTCTAATTGAATTAAAGTCTTCTAAAAAGGCATTTTCTGAAGGAATTTCCGCACTTCAAAAAAACGTGAAAAATCTCAGGCTGCGGCCGCGCTTGACAGATACATTAGACCTGAGAAAGGACATAGGCTATGTTTGGTCGCGACACCAACGCGAGCGGAGTCGCGGTCAAAGCTAGTATTGTATATTAATAACCGACCCGCCCCGTGGCCGTGGCATACTTATAAATGCTGTATCACCCCTTTAACCCATATAAGCCCGTTATTTTTCAAATAATGTACGGAAATCTGCCAAATTTGTTGACATATTTATGAGTACTATACTGCCCTGCTAAGCCGAAAGGCGCTATCTCTGAGATACGCCCTTTTAGTTTTTTTTATACCATTCGATAGCTAGAATAATTTCGCATCTAATGGTATAAGCCAAATAGCGATATCTAATTTAAAACATTAAAATAAACCACTAAGAAGTTTTTTTATATCTCAATTTTTCCTTAAATTACTAAGAGATTTAACGGCATGTCGTTTTTATGAAGCCAAATAGCCTTACATTGACATAGGCTAGAAATGCTTAAAAAATGTTAATCAAAAACTGAATTAAATTTTTAAGCCAATAAGCGGTAAGTTCATCTTTCTAAAAAGTTCAGGAGATAGCGCTTTTGCGCTAAGTAAATGTGGGTATTATTAGTTCGCTAAGGTTTGAGATACGGCTATACCTAAGTATAGTAGGTAATTAAACTTGACTTTAATATCTTTAGTAATATGGATTACATTCACTTATATTTCACAATAGAGCGTGTCGTGACATGAAGATAAACATTAGGTAGTAACGATCATTTCTTAGTTTGTTTTGTTTGCGGAAGGAAGCAAATTCGTTTTATGGTGTGTTTCAAATAAGGAAAACTTTATTAAATACAGTTTTTTTAATGTTCTATCGGGATATGAAAAATATTGTACTTTGGGTGGATAATTGTTCAGCTCAAAATAAAAACTGGACGTTTTTTTCGTTTTTAATCTATGTTATAAATTCGGATCAGATCAATGCAGAAAAGATTATTGTTAAATACTTCGAAGCCGGACACACATTTATGTCTGCAGACTCTTTTCACCATAGAGTAGAATTGGCGATGAAGCGAATGAAAAATAAAATATATGACTTTGATGACTTTTGCGAAGCTGTAAACAGTGCTGGAAAAAATGTAAATATCAAAAAAATGACAATAGATGATTTTTATGAGTGGCAAGACTATACGACCCAATATAAACTTTCCCGGTTGTCACCACGACCTTACATTAGTGACATTGTTGAAGTGGAAGTTAACAGAGGCAGTTTTGACATTAGGTACAGAACTGGTTTCGATAATGAACCCATTACGGCTAGCATTATAGGTACAAAGTTCTTAAAATTAGACAAACTTCCATCCCCAACTAAAAAAACAGTACCAGCAGGAATATCTCAAACCAAAAAAAATAATATTTTAAAATCTCTTTCCAGTTTAATACCTGCTAATAGAATGTCTTTTTGGCGGGGACTACCAACTTTTGATTAATTTTATTTCATAGAAAGCAAATAAATAGCTTTAACTTTTTTTTGTAATTTGCTGCTACATTTAATAAAGTTGTTAAAAAAATATTAAATGAAGTTTTATTACAAATATATTCGGTATTTTCATCAAATATGAAAAAAAAATCATTTTGTATGGAACTTTCTATGAGCAGAATAAGACTAAAAGCAGTATCTCAATTTTTGAAGCCTTTCTTTTTAATCAAAATAGCGGTATCTCACAAAATAGGTATAATGGTGCCATTTATGGATAATTTAGGTATGTCAGTTATATCTAGGGTCAAAAATACGTTTATATAAGTTTTAACAGTTTTAAAAATATCAGTTTTAACCCCCGTTTGAAGGTGGGAAAAATCCATTCACAAAAAGTCGTTTTTCTCAAAACTTACTCTGATTGAGTTAGCGCTTTTCGGCTTATCAGGGCAGTATAGGTATACTAATGCTTGAGCAAAAACTTTCGCATGAGATGTAGGTATGAAAACTCACATTGCGAATCTTGTTTTACTTTACGGAGGTAAAGTTTCCGAGTGTAGATGGGTAATTAGTTAAGTCTTGTTGCGTTTTAATGACAAAATATTCTTAGCTAGAAATAGCAAGTTAATATGCTCAATTTTATTCAAAAACTGCATTAGTAACCATATTTTTGGATAACACTTCCGAAGATATTTATAAACATGGTTTAAGTAAAAAGAAATAAATTTATCTATAAACCTAGAAAGGAACCCACCATGCAAGTTCAGTTTGTCATCGTTCAGAATTTTCCGTTATGATGCATTATTCCGCAAGCACGAAGTAAAACCCTTTTTAAACTGCCGCCATGTCTAATTCGATAATTTGTTTTTACAAAACATGAAAAACATTTGCTAAAACACGTAAAACATGGGCTCATGAAGACTCATGAGGGGCGTGGAGTAGACGCATAGTCTAAGGAATAGTGCGATAGATAACATAAAGCCCACCGTTATAAACCCGCCATATCCACACTTTTGTATTCATTGACCGTAAAAATATTTTCTATTTTGCGAGATTGAATTTTCGCTAACATTGTTTGTAGGCGTTCTTTGCAGGTAGAGCGCGTATATAAATTTTATTTTTATGTGATATACGCCTCTCTGGTTATCTTCGTTACAATTTTTCCGTGATAGTCTGACAGCGACTGACAAAGTTGTCTATCATGAAGACGTATCTTTGTATAGGAAGAATTGGGTCGTATTACTTATCGGTTTGCGATAGACGCTGATTTAAACATCGATTGATATAAAATGGATGCATTGTCACTACAATATATTGTGCGCATGACGTCAAACAAAAAGTGTACAACGAGAGCCACAGTTAGAATATTAATTTCTACAAACTTTTCTCGGAATGATAACTTTTAGCCCCAATTAGATTTTGCTGCAAATCCCCGCTTCACGTCAATACTAAGACTGCTGCATTAAACCCATCGTGGGCTACGGTTGTGGGCCCCCGAGTTCACCCTCCTCAGGCAGGCAAACGACGACTATATTTCCAATGAGTTTATTTTCAATTTTATCAATTTGTTTACTTTCAATTTCAGGCTAAGACATTCCCTTGCCACTCGTCCAAGCAATGATAGGAACCGCGATCAAGACCAACTAGACTGCGTTATCACGTTTTACTCAATGAATTTTGTTAAACTCAATTTAGTCATTGGTACAGCGTAAGGGTAAAAATTTTTTTTTCACGTCTTATTGGATATATGCAATTGCATTCCTACGACAAATATATATGTAGAACAAAATACTATTATATTGTGGCAAGAATTATAAAAGTGCCATATTAAGAATACATAAAAAAACCTTGACAACGGTCACAGATAGCAGGCCGGGCGCTTTGAGAAAACAAAGTAAGTACATTAGATGACACGACACATTTTCGTACGAACTCCCTAGACTTGACCACTACAACTTTTGTTTTTGCTAATAAATTATACGATATACAGAATAAGTTTATTGTTTTATTATGCGATAGAGCTGTTAGTTTTCTTATAAAAGCAGACTACTACATTCTGCAGACTCTCCTCTCAGATTGTGTTAAGGAGATAGTTAAGACTTTGGACTATAGGTATCCGAGACCTACCTTAGGTTTTAAATCTGTTCAAATCAACCGATAGACCTAAAGAAATTATACTCATAAAAATTTTACAGCCTTAAATAAAATATAAGATACATAGATGCAATGAAAGCAATGAAGTTATTATGCATAATAAACCCACCTATGTTGACCACGTACCTACCTATGTTTCAATGAAATAGTGTCGAATCCTTTGGCAATGGACATATACACGTATTTGTAAAGCAAAGCTTACTACTCGCCGTTAGACAATAACCGTAAGACAGATATACCTGTATATCAGATATACGTTACTAAACTATATTCATGTGAATCGAAGGTGGGTAATTTCCGACAAACGGATCATCTGTTTCAACCAGGCTTTGTGCCCAGGAAACGTTTAATATTATTCTCGAGCTGTATTGAATATATCGTAGAGGAAGCAGCTAACTGGAAGGAGTAATTCAAATGTAAATCAATACTAGAATACGAGAGACAAGAAAGTAATAAGATGAAAAATATTTATAACTGCAAAGGATAGAGAATCTATTAAAGTGGTATGCTGTTCGATTTGTAAATGCAACCAATCTTTGCACTATTCTCAGTTGTAACTATTGATTTAGGTGTACTGTATGTATGTAGTAAAATTCAACCAATTAGCCTATTATAGGTATTTAACCTAAAATTTAACTACATCACCATCATTAGCTTCGAAAAAAGTGTAGTGTCTGCGAAAAAAGTCTTGCCTCGTAATCCAACCGGAATTACTCATTATAAAGAGGAAAGATTTGTTTTATCTACGGATAAACTCTAAAACTAATAACCCAATTTCAAGACTCTTTCGGCTTTAGAAACTTCATTTTCAGGTACCTACCAACATAGGCTACATATCATCCCACTACTATCAGCGATGAACGGAATCAGAATTCCGCGAGGGCGGAGCCGCGAACAGCTATGTTCAAATGTGTATTATAAAAAGTATTGCCGTGCTGTCGTATGATTCAAACTTTTTCAAAAACTGCACCTATTATGAGTCCTATGAGTCCATTTCCAATCATTCTAAATCTATGTAGGATTGCATCACATGCCGAAGCATATTGATACTACGAGGCTTCCGGCGACTGGGACCACAATAAACTCGGACCGCGGTCCCAGTTGCCGGATTCATTTAAATTTAATATTTTTCTTCCATCGACTGGGACCACCTATAAATGTATCATAAAATCTATTGTTTTAGCCAAAACAGTACAGTCAAACAAAAAAAGGTTGGTTTTAATTTAAAGAAAAAACTCTTTGATTGAAAAATGTCATCTATATATCGTATATGTCACTCATCAACTCCTCCTAAACGGCTGGATCGATTTGAATGAATTTTTTTGTATGCAATTTGGTGGCACCCTGGATGGTACCTATTCTAAGTTATCAACTCTGTTAGGTACTTAAAATATCATAGTGATAGTCAACATTCACTATTAGTTTAAAATTAGCGCCGTAGCTTCAAATAGGAGGTCAGGTAGCAGTCGCTTCACGGTAAGTATTAAAGTTCGATCCTGAGTTGGATAAAGGCTCATGGAATGGATCAATGGTAGGTATTAGAAACATATTCGGGCTTCTCTTAAAATAACTTAAAAGTTATGCGAAAAAACGTGTTGGTTTGCGGTGGATAGGGCCAACGGATGGAGAACAGCCTCATTCCGTAGTCACCTTCGACTACGGGAACTCCATCTGTCATGTCTGGGCTGTTCTTCATCCGTCAGTAAATATACCTACCTACAGCCTTAGACCCAGTGCCCACTTGACGGCAATAGGCTCGCCCCCTGAGACTGGTTACACGGGACCGAAAACATATTGAAATATGGGCTTTCAGGCGTGAATATATGTATGTAATAGTTATGAAGGTACGTGTAGGTGTGACAAACCCCCCCCCCCCCCACCCATATAAGGATAGCCGCAGCTCAGACCGATTTCAACACAAAGTTTTTGCTAAAGTCGAGGTTTCGTAAAACTGAGGTGATTGAAATATTTTTGACACCGTTTTATTAAGAAATAGCGTATCCCGGTACCTATCTGTCATTTTTTTGTGAAAAACCTTTTTCAAATTTCTCTGGTAGTAGTAGAGGCATTTTTCAGGACGAAAACACTGGTAAGAAAATCTATGGAAAAGTGACTGCTAGGAAAATCTATCTTTTTGAAATTGCAGGCAATAAACTCATGCCTAGAATAAGAAAGTATACCTAGATATTTATACATATTATACATAAGCTAGCTGCCCCGGCGAACTTTGTACCACCATATTTTCGGCCCGCGTGGTATTCAAATCCCGTTCCCGCTGCACCCTTATCACTTAGGGGGATGAAAAATAGATGTTGGCCGATTCTCATAGATACCGGATAAGCACAAAAAAATTCATCAAAATCGGTCGAGCCGTTTCGGAGGAGTTCGATTACGCACCCCGTGACAGAAGAATTTTATATATTAGATGATTTTTTCCCTGAAGGGGTGCACGAGGCAATCTTTTCCCGTAATAAACTTCTTCTGACTTCTCTCCTGAAATCTTTCTGTGCATGTGGCATTGGTGCTTTTGCGCATGTGCTTTGCCCTCCCTAAGCTGACGTACCTGCTGCGGACCGCGCTAACCTGGGTTTGTCCGGCAGACAGCAGAACAGCTATCTGGTGCGCGCAAGCAGAAATTTCAACATATTATGTAAACAGCATGACATTGATCCCTTTTCAGTCAGTGTGCCCTCAGCAAGAAGACTTCTAAGTCTTAAGTTTTTTAAATGTGTATAGTGCAGCATGTGTCAATATCTATCATGTTATCACAGTAATTTTCGGCTCGTAGGTATCTATCGTGTTGTGTGATTTAATTTCTTTTTGTGTTTTGATTTTCGCTAGCATTTGCTTTCACTTATGTGTATTATACCAGAACTAGAAGTGAAAACTTTTAATTGGCTTTCAGATGTTTAATCTGCTTCTTTATTCGATTGTATTAGCTGTAAGTTTTCCATGTGCAAATAAATAAATAAATAAATAAGACGTTGCGGCTTTCGATGACATCCTTAAGTCCACAGTTGAGTCGAGCCTCAATGTATGGCTCAACGAAAACCAATGGGTACAGGCGACTCTCCCCAACCGTCCGGGGGTATTGGGTGAGACGCGCGCGGGATGTGGGTTTGCCGGCTATGCTGGCATCGGCACATGGGGCTGCGGACCTTGTTACTGCCATCCTCCATAATAATGGTGGCAGAGTAACCGTGCCCTTTGCAGCGGACGCAGAGACAGTGTGGCTTGCCCGCAGTTCGGCGGCGTCAGGCCCTGTCACGCCTCATGTCCAGCGCGCTCGGGACGATGGCACAGCTCGAAGGCTTAGGAGAGGCTGGTGGAGATGCCACGGGGGCCGAATCCGATCTGGCGAGGCTTCGGGCGGTGTCGCAGCCGGAATCGGGAGCATGGCTGCACGCGCTGCCTTCACCTCACCTGGGCACTTTATTGGACGACAATTCTTTGCGGGTGGCAGTGGCCCTCCACCTGGGCTGCAAGGTGTGTGAACCCCATAAATGCACCTGCGGCTCCATGGTGGGCGGCGACGGTCAGAACGCACTGAGTTGTCGAAGAAGCGCGGGTTGGTTTCCGCGTCACCATGCTCTCAACGACATACTCCGGAGAGCATTTGTATCGACTGATACTCCAACCACGTGTGCCGTACCGTCCTGTCTCCAGTAACCGCTACAAGAAAACCGGTGACATTCGCTTCGCCTCATACCGGGGGCAGAGGTTGGCCGTTGCTATACAGCGGGGCAATGCCGCTAGCGTCATGCTTTGCCCCTGTTACGGTGACGGGCGGCGGGGCGGGTTAGTGATTAATTTTGACATGATGTTCGAATTTAGTATTTAAGGTGACATATTACTGTAGTTTTAATTTGTTTTATTGGTGTACATTAAAGAAATTACTAAAGCCAATGATATTTTCGAATTGATCCGATTTTGCTTTAATTATCACGTCTCTTCGTCTTTTTGTTTGACTGTACTGTTTTTGGTTTTAACTATATTTTTTTTGTTCTTTTTTATGGGTGGTCCCAGTCGCCGGAAGAAAAATATTAAATTTAAAATAAATTTAATTGTGGTCCCAGTCGACGGAAGCCTCATGTATATACTGTTTCACCAACAATTAATCCATTCGAAATAGCTAGCAATATAATAATCCTGCATAGCCTGTGAGCGGTTATTACTTATTGATAGTTTGCAGAGTTTACTATTGAAAAATAACACACATAAATCGTGTAGTATTCATCTATATTACAAAGTAACACATGACATGAAACGCAAAAATACATTAAAGTAATGACCGTTTTGTCAATGCATTAGATAGCAGATGCGAGAAAAATACACGGCAATAAAAACTCATAGACAATCTATTCAATTGCCAATTTACAATGTTGTGTTTACAAGTGTAACGATATCATTGTAAGTAGGTACTTTTGTGCTGTATCTTGTGCGAGTCTTCTTATACATCCAGGTGCCAATTCAAGTCGCATCCAAAGCTCGGACGTTGAAGCCCAGAGAACCTCCTGCTACTTTTTTTTCGGTTGCGGCCACGTGGAAATGACCTATTTGTATTTACGCTTAAGATAACCATTCCATACGCACCATAGAATAATGGTGCTGAATAGGAAATGAAGAAATGTAATACTTATAAAAACATAACTTTTTGGCAGTTGGGTAGGTAGGTACTTACATTTCTGCCTTTCCTGTACGGTGGTACAGACCGGTGGTACAGATGGTACAGGTGGTACAGACTGTCGGGTGAGCAGAATGGGATAAAAAATAGGTGTATTTTTTATCCCATTCTGCTCACCCTCCCACTTCACTTCAATTGACTTTAATACTTGAATACTAAGAAAATTAAATACCTACCTTTATACACACGAAGTATAATTCAATCATAGAGGTATTTAGCCCATCTGAAATCAAAGCTAATCTGTCCGAACTTCCTCACAATATGCGCTAGTAATGGATACAATTGCACAATATTGACCGTGACTATAGGGGCATTATATAACGGCCTATTGTCTAGCCGATTGATTACTATTCCATTTCTCTATGTACTGTATGATATGTAGAACGGCTCATCTTCATAATGGTGCAGGTGCGACACAAACGTATGTAATTACGAGACACTTTGATCCGATTAATATCGGATATTATATTAAACGGTATTAACACTTTGATATGATTAAATTAGGTATGATTCTATTATCTAATATGGGAACTGTACATTATGGTGAATAAAATCTACCAAAGTACAGACGTTAAAGTTTTCCCTTTAGGGATATAATTCCTGCTCATTGATAAATAAATTGTGAGACTCGCTTTTCCTAAAAGCATAAGTTTGCCTTTTGAATTATTTTAGAAAAACTCTTAATAACTTTCTTATTACCCGACTGCTAAGAAGGGATAAGTATTTTTTAACAATTAGTTTCGATAGAAAAGAATTTAGATCTAGACAAGATTATTGAATGAAATTTTAAGCATGTCGCCGTATAAGCGTAAGACGGATGAATAGGAAAAATTGGATCAGCTTTGGGCGAGCATTGGTGGCTCAGTGTTCAGAGTATTCCCACTGTACGGGAAAGAACGCGGGTTCGAGTCTCGCCAAAGCTGTATTCGCTTTTTCTATCTTAAAACTCTTTGAATAGACAAGTTTGGTATTATTTATACCATTTCAAGAGTAATTATCACCATGGGACAAATTGACACTAAAAGGAATGAAAACCAATCCATTATAAAGTGTAATCAGTACAGCTGTTCACTTTATTTCCTACGAAATTTAATCATGTAAAACGTGTGTCTAAACTGCGTCATTGTTCTTTAACTTCATCTTTCCGTAACAACCCGCGATAAGATATAAAATCAATCTTCCAAAATCACTGAACCGACAAATTCACATCTTCGATCATCAGTACCGTCGACTCCATAACTCATCCGATTGAACGGTGGCTTAAAAACAGCCGGCTTAATGTCACATTTTTCCATTAGCCCGACATCATGTCACCCGGGTGGATAAATCGACGACCTGTTGCCACTTAGCATTGGTACGTATGCGACGAGACTCGGCCGTTTGGGCCGAGACCATGCAAATTGTTCTTTAGTTTACTTTTGTCGCGCGAACATTTCCTTGTTTAAGCTTTTGATGCTATTTGACTTGTTATATTACTTATCTTGGTTTTTTTCTTGTAGGTAGGTATATCATTCACAGGGTAATTATTTTTCTTTTTAAGAAAGAATGTGTTTGCTGTACATTCACAGGTAGGTACATCAATAAACATAATATGATCAATCACTATTCTAATCGTACTTCCTGGATCCGGTATACAAACTGAGAGTTTCCGAGAAAAAAATAATAACGTATTACCTACTTACTAGACTCGAGAATTGAGTCAGGGAATTCGATATGGCAAAGAAAAGTGGCATAAGACCAACAAAACAATGAAAACAAACCCCTTCTTATTATATTTAATTTATTCAGTATTTACTGTAAATATAAAAATTAAAAGCTCATGAAAAGTTACTAGGAATTACAAATAGGTACAAAAAAAAAATCATCAAATCCGTCAAGTCGTCCTCAAGTTTTGCGCGAAGAGCAATAAGTGTTTCAGTTTCTATTTCATCATATAAGTTATTCAATTTAATAAGCCAAATGTAGAATTATTATTAGTAGGTAACTAAGAACTATTAACCCAATTAATGTACCGCGTTCGTTAACCAATCAGACTCGTAATCACAAGGTTGTGGATTCAAATCACAGTCATTATACAAGTAATATCGAATATCAATATGATATCATAGAAGACAAGAATAGCTTAAGAAATAATAGGAGTAGTTAGAAATACCTATTATAAATTTAACTGGTTTATGGTTGAGATAGTGAAGTAGTGGATTCAGATTCAATCAATAGCACACTAAGGACGTTACTATTAAGTACTAATAATCACTATTGCTAGGTAACTATTACTGATACTAACGAGTAATTAATAGTGAGACTTCATTAATTACCCGTAGTTATTAGCTTCTCACGTTTTCCTTTTCCTAAAGTTCCGTAACTCAAAAAAAAAACGGATCACTTTGTTGTTCGAGAAATTGTTGGTGAAATTATTTGATGTAAAATACACATCTGGCTACCCTTTCAGAGATGACAGCGATGAGTAATTGGGTATATACATATATATATATATTATAGATATGTTAGTGAAGGTAATTCAAATTCATTCTGTTACTTATAAAGATCTTCAACTAGGTATATTATGCGCTTTATTTTCCAATAGAATAGCTAATATTTTAATATTGCGTATCAAAATGAATACCCTTTTGGAATTGTAAAGAAAAAATATATATACCTACAGGTTATACACCAGAATTTCGATTCAGTAACAATAAACCGAAGACTCATCAACTTTTTCGTCATTATTATTTTGCTTTAGAAAAATCGCCCCTCACTCCTTACTTATACTTATTTATATAACACTAACAAAAGGTACAAAAATAAGGGCAGAACAAAGCTGCGATCTGGTATTAAAGAGCCTTATTTCTTCGTCGAAAGGTAGATAGGAGCCATCGACAACATCGAATAATACTTATTATGGCGTACCGGTCACAATAGTCAACTGACTGCCAGTTACACCGATGCGTAAATGGCGGGAACACCCAACAATTCCGAAATACTTAATTCCGAATTTCAATATTCCGATTTTCAAAATTCCGAATATTATAATTCCTAAGAAACAAAACTCCGAGCATTCAAAAACACGATAGTTATTTATCCGAAAGTTATAAATACGAATGTTCATTCTTCCGAATTTCATTTTTACGAATAATTAAAAATCCGTAGTATTATTGGCCCGAAAAACGTTATTCCGAATTTCAAATTTCCGAAAATTCATTGCTCAAATTGAAAATTTGAATTAAAAATAGGTAAAAGTTAAAATTGATTTGACATGTTGCGCATTTTAGAGTTGATTTTTTATAATAATAAATTAATTTTCTCGCCAATTATTACGTGTAAAAATTAAGCCAAACCCGACTTGCCGTGGTCCTGCTGCCGTGGTACTTGTTTGCCCTACACTAGAGTGTTATTTAAAAACCGGAGGCGCGGAGGGAGGGCAGTCCTCGCCCGCAGTAACGAAGCTCAGGCGCCCGGGCGAGCTGGAGCGGCTGAGGCTGGTCGCCGGAGGCGACCAGCAAGCCGAAGCTGCGGAAGCGAGCATGGGTGCCCGAACTTTGTTACGCAAGGGCGGAAGGACTGCACATCCCGTAGCGCCGGAGAAGAGCGAAACTATGCATGCCTGCATGCTTGCCTGCATGCATGCTTGCCTGCATGCTTGCCTGCATGCATGCTTGCCTGCATGCTTGCCTGTATGCATGCTTGCCTGCATGCATGCTTGCCTGCATGCTTGCCTGCATGCATGCTTGTTACTGAAAGTTGTATGGCAACGTGTATTTTGTAATCATTAGCATAAATAAATTAAAAAAATAGTTCAATAATTCTATTTCCTGTTTATCTCGTGTACCCCGAAAATAGCAACTATCCTACTTACCTAATGCAGGTTTACAAGGCGCTTGATTGTCGGGTTTGTGTTGTTTCGGAGTTTTGATAATCGGAATTCGTATTTATGATATTTCGGATCATAAATAATTCGGAATTGTAATGGTTCGGTATCTTCAAATTCGGAATTTTAATATTCGCAGTTATAATCGTTAGGAATTTTGAAATTCGGGTTTTCAATAAATAGGATTTATGATACATCGGATATCTGACTTTCGGAATTTTTAATGATTCGGAATTATGAAATTCGGAATTTTGAAATTCGTGATTGTAACTTTCGGAATAAGGCTTTTCGTATTTATGTAGTGTACCCGTAAATGGCACGTGCTCAATATACACAATCTTTTTAAAAGGATATTTTCCTGAACAAAAAAAAAATACATTTGGTGACAAACTATACTTGTTGTCTTTTTAATAATAATAATACCGCTGCCATAATAACTTCGTGTTGTTTATGTTTGTTGTCAAGTTTTTATGCTGTCAGTGGGAAGACCTAAGTCTTGTCCTGCTTTATCTTCCAGAAACTCTGTTCTTACAGAGACTCCTGTGGTGTTGCACACATTCAAAGGCCACGGTAACTACTTTCTATCAGATGGGCCGTGTGCTAGTCTGCCACATAAGTGGTATAAAAAAATTTCGCAGTTGCCTCAAACCGCCACTTGCTTCTTCTAATCATTTTTAGGGTTCCGTAGTCAAATGGCAAAAAACGGAACCCTTATAGATTCGTCATGTCTGTCCGTCTGTCTGTCTGTCTGTCCGTCCGTATGTCACAGCCACTTTTCTCCAAAACTATAAGGCCTATGGTGTTGAAACTTGGTAAGTAGATGTATTGGGTGAACCGCATTAAGAATTTCATACAAAAATAGAAAAAGAGCAATAAATTTTGGGGTCCAATACTTAGAACTGAAACTAAAAAAGACGTGTGGCACTCGGGGACTGCCGCGGTAAAGCTATTGCATAGCATTTTTTATGAACTTATGCAATTATAATAAATAATAATTTTAATTTGAATTTGAATTTGGATTTGGATTTCGGATTTCGGATTTCGGATTTCGGATTTCGGACTTCGGATTTCGGACTTCGGACTTCTGACTTCGAGTCCGAGTCCGAGTCCGAGTCTGAATTTGAATTTGAATTTGAAAACTAACAACTTATGCAATTATAATTACTTACGTTAAGCGAAGTTACTTCGGAGCAGCTCGGCTCTGTTCGTGCGAGCTCGGAGGTGTTACCATTTTTCGTTACGGAATTTCTGGATTCGGTCTCCACGCTCAAGGCCCGCGATAAAAGCTATGCAATAGCTTAAAAAAAATTTTCATCAAACCCATATATTATGTGTGGTAGATGATAGGTCTTTGAAAATGCTATTAAAAAATATATGGTGTACATTGCCATGCAAACTTCCACCGAAAATTGGTACTTACTGGATAAGTAGTTTTTTTTTAATACGTCATAAACCGCAATTTTCGCCTTTGCTGCCACGGAACCCTTCATGGGCGAGTCCGACTCGCACTTGGCCAGTTTTTTTATTTCATGCTTTTGCTATTACTGCGAGTGTCACCAGACACTCGATCGTTGTTCAACACTGGTACTGGCTGGCAGGTGAGGTGTGGTAGAGTCCCGATTGTCCTTAAAATCTTAGGACCCCGTATACCCAGAAAGTCCATCAGTTTTATTATGCCTACAAACTTCACGCAATCGAATGAAAGATACGAAAGCGCATAAAATGTGTACAAAAAATTCATCAAAAATGATAAGGAGGATCACCTCAGAGTCATTTTCTAAAAATGAGCGCTGCACATCTGAATTTAAGGTATTTTAGTGTTATTGTGCGTATTATACATTGTATAAACCTTATTTTATACTTATTATTGTTTGGTTTATAGTACTACAAACCAAACCAAACCTATTCCGTTTAACCGTATTTTTATATTGTAATTTAATGTTTTAAAATTATTCATATTCAAAGGGAAAACAAAGAAAAGGATATTTACGTTAAGTAGCAGTACGGGTTGAGAGAATGCCGGAGGCCTCACCTCCTTTTCTTTTAATTCTTCTGTTTTGTCCCAATCCTCCCGCGAACAAGTATTGTAAGGGTTCATAGATTACGATAACCGCTTATACTCGTAATCGGGCGAACTGTGCATCTAATTTTGAGCTACATTAGCATTCTAATGAAATAAATATTTTCTTTCCGCAAAATATTTACGTTAAGTAGCAGTACGGGTTGAGAGAATGCCGGAGGCCTCACCTCCTTTTCTTTTACTTCTTCTGTTTTGTCCCAATCCTCCCGCGAACAAGTATTGTAAGGGTTCATAGATTACGATAACCGCTTATACTCGTAATCGGGCGAACTGTGCATCTAATTTTGAGCTACATTATCATTCTAATAAAATAAATATTTTCTTTCCGCAAAAAAAAAAAACATAAATCCATATCCATACTTAATATTATAAATGCGAATAACCCTGTCTGCCTGTCGTTTTCACGCCTACACCACTGAACGGATTTCGATGAAATTTGGTACAGCGGTATATTAGACTCGGGAAGGGACATAGGCCATGTTCGATCACGATAACCGACATCCACGCGGGCGGAGTCACGGGTAACAGCTAGTGTTATATAATCAAGTAAATATAGAATCATATATCATTTTAGATATTTTAATGTTACGTTATATCATGATGTTACGATACTGTGTAACCCAGCAGGACTTTTACTTTGCCCAGGTTAATTAGGCCTATAGATGGCGGGAATCATTTCATCATTTGGAGAGGGCTTAATAGTTACTCCATGTGCGGAATTAATAGGTTAACGAGCTATTCTAATCCTAATATATCCAACACAGGTAATCGTAGAGAGCACTTAAGAAATGAAATGATGAATTACATTTCTGTGACTGTGTAGTGTAGAACATCGAGGTGGTTTACGATTGTGAGTTTCTGGTTGCGATTCTTTAACCGGAGAAAGTTTTAGGACTTTTTTCAGCACGGAATTTGTACCTGATAGCGACAGCGATTGGGTTACATTGGAGCAAATATACAGCAAGAATAAAATTAGTTTTACTTCGCGAGTGACAGAATAAAATTACAATTTATTAAAGTATTTGCAGCAGTGTCTATACATACCTAATTTGTTTTTAATGTGAACTAAATATTCATAAATAGTTCGTCTAACAACAGTTTAATACAACAGGTTATAAAACTTATTAGAATCCTTTAGTGACTAAGCAATTTGATAATCTTTATTGAAGGATAACAATAGCGGTATATTTCCTATTCGAATTTACTAGCCTTTTTATTATATTTTCATAAATTATTAGTATAATTCATTTTTTATTGATTAATGAATAATGAATAATAATGAATACACCCTATGACAAAGTGCACGTTAGACGGCAATACGTTCGCTCCCTATTACCTACATGGGACCGAAAATCATACTTTGCGAAATGTGGGGTTAATACACCTCTACCTAGTAGAGCATAATGTACGTATGTATGCTAATATAATTGTTTTTTTATTTATTTCGATGCAAGTGGTACACGGCTGAAGAATGCCGTCAGTGTTAGCTCTGGTTTCATTATTCGTATGGCTTTTATATCAGGTAGGTAGCAACTGAGATATTTCAAAGAGAAATATTCAGTAATACTTTTGAACGTGCCTTTGAAATTCTACTCGCATATGGCAGCTTTGTACGAGTACTGTAGATGCTAAAATATCAGCGCAGACTAGCTAACGACATGAAATTATATTAATTGAACGAGTTTGCATTAAAGTGTAAGTTATGACTAATATTTAAAACAGCTAATCTAAAGAAGAATATGTCTGTGTTGCCTAATTATGGGTTCACCGACGTTTAATAACAAATAATTTCAGATTGGAAGAAGTGAATACTAAACGGGACATGCACCCGCGAACAGTCCTTTTTAGAACTCCTTACTGACCACTGAGCTACTAAGCCATATGACCACTGAGCTCTGAGCAAGATATTAGGAGATATAGGCGAATTTCAAATACTCAAAACGAGGTGCGATAGCTCAGTGGTCTGACCACTGTGTTTGTCAATTTGTTTATTCGAGATCAAATAATTTGACTGATTAAGAAGAACGTTTTCTGTAGGGTTCCATGTTACGGAACTCTTGTAAGATCATCCTGTTAAACAGCTGTAATTGTTATCATTATCATCATCATCATCATTTCAGCCATAGGAAGTACACTGCTGGACATAGGCCTCCTCTATAGGTCTCCAATAAGACCGGTTGGAAGCGGCTCGCATCCAGCGCGTTCCCGCGGCCTTAATGAGGTTAAACCTTGTCCTTATTTTCTCGCTAATGGTAAATTATTTGTCAAAAAAGAAATATAAATTTAACTCGTCATAAGTTTCAAAGAACCCAGCTTTTTTGATGTGACAGTTGATACTATTACGCTATTGAAAACCTTTCTCAAGTCATGAAAAATCAACCACACATAACTAAGTATTCTCCAAAACAGTAAAAAGTTAATATTCATATTCTTAAGACAGAATATACCTACATAAAATGTTTACTCTTAGTGTTTACGGAACAATTTCGCCTAATAAACCACAAACAAATTTACTAACGACAAACAAACCGCAAACATATATCACTCGAAACAAATCCTCATAATCACTCTGCCTCACAAACCCTTAAAACAAACCGTTATGAATAAAAAGACAAAACCGAAGCCTTAATTAAAAGTAAAGCTGGGAAGTCCCACAAATCGTGCCGGTTGTAAACAACACCGTACCGTACCGTAGGTATGGAGTAAAGCCCATCTAAGATATTAGCAATCCTTTTTAAGTTACATTCGAGTCTGACAAATGAATATTTAGCTTAGGGTAGCAGGTGTTTGTTTGAGACGCGGTCGGTCTCGAGTGGTGCATAAATCAAAATAGTACACAATAGTACATTGGGTATCTACGTATCATGGAGATTGCGCAAGTTTTTGAAGTGTTTTGAAAGTCTAAGTTTTAATTACTTTTTAACTTTCGGGACTAATGGAGATATTTGAAATGGGAATTTATTCGGGACAATACCACAGATTACTTCATTTTGTACGGTTCAGTACCGAAACCCTAATTTTACCATGATTTTATGCAAGTTTTAGTTTTTCGCATGGTCACTTCCTCCTTCTATTCGATACTAAAACTTTAAAAAAAGTGAATGCAGCGAGCCCTCAGACTAGTTGTATAAGTTTTGAGTGAATATCTATTCTCTTTCGGGACCGTTTATATTGGTTTCAATTTTAAACGCATACAAACAATAAAGTGAAATAAGTGTCGTAACCTACGTACATATAGAGGTAAACTGATCTGTAAAAAGCAGGTAGCAAAAGCGTGGGAAAACCCACTAAAAGAACACGTTACTTGCCGGGACACATCAAGACAGTTAGTGATGCACGTCTCCATATATCGATACTGAGTGTGAGTTTTTTTTTAAGTATAAAATTTATAATTCTGCAGGAGAGTGGAATTTGTGTGACTATCTTAGTAAGAAGTGTCCTTTACTAATACAGTTTTAATGTTAGTAATCATAGGGTTTTAAATGTGAATACTAACATTTTGAATTGTATCCACAGTCAACGATAAAAGTAGCTTAACACTGAACCTTTTTTTTGCGATGGAACACATGAAAATAATAAATTGATATTTAAGAAGTATAATAATCCTCAGAGGACAAAGTTCAAATATTTCGTGATTTTTTTTTCAAATTTAAAGTTATTTAATAAATGTTATAAGAGATTTATACAGCTACTTTTGCCCTTGACCGTGTATACTAATCCTGAAATTAACCACTATGAGACCGTCGCTACTGAATCAGTATAAATAATCAAATAACATCAATGAAAACGCGAGAGTTTCATTTCAACAATCATACTCCTAGTTCTAAAGTAGTCTAACCAAAACTTATAAAATCTGTCGTAGACGTTTTCGCAACCTGGCACAACACTACTTGGGCGGGAGGGTAACGGGCGGACGATTAGCCCTGGTGTTTCTCTGGCCACACCGCCTTGGAAATAGAAAATAAAGGCACCGTGACACCAGAGTTGCCGCGTTTAGACGGTGCACTTACTAGCAAATCGATTAAACTTGCCTAACCATGCATATTGGAATATTTCAATTAACACGATGTATCGCGTTAATTGAAATATTCCACTGTGCATGGTTTACGCGATATATTACTTTACGTATGAAGTAATATATCGCGAAATTTTTAATTTATTCCTTGGTGAAGAGATAGTTCATGTATTTCAATTACATAATAAAATTGTAATATTTATTGTAAAAACAACAGAGTAGGTCTGTGGTTTGTTACGCCTAATAACTCTTGAAAAGTCAAACTGAAGAGGATTTGGGAGGCGATATGAAATTGAAGGTAGGTACTAACCTCGTTTGTTTACGACATCTGGTGAGAAATCTTGTTGTGGTTATAATATTTTATAAACACGTCCATTAATAGTATACTGAAAATGTTAATCATCAAAATCAATTTAATTTTTTTAGTAAGTACCTAATGCTAGTAGACGTCACTACGAGGTCTTCTACTAATAAAATACATACTTCCATGAAGCAACACATGTTCTTGATGTGCTGACCTCTTTGGTGTAGCTGTAGAATGACTGCTTAGTAAGGGGTCATAGATTCGATGCAAACATTGGTATGCATGAATGTAGACATAGTATTTTCATAGTATTTTTATAATAGGTAGGTAAGTATTTACAAAAAAAAGTCGCATTCTATTACAACCCGTAACACATGCTAGTTAAACTATTTACTTTGGATCTAAAACTCTATACAGAATATAGCAGAATAATTTATTTTTAATGTTTAGTCCAGAACACGAAATTTATTTTTTGTATACTGAATGATTCAAACGAGAAAGGAAAATATCATTTCAAGAACAAAATATTGTACTATCTATAATATTTTACTGTCACCTACAAGCGCCAGTGGACTTACTCGTTCAAATGCTCCCACCTTGTCCATAGACGATACAAGTTAAACGCGTGGTCCTCGCTCGAACGTGACCGCTTTACGTATTTATGCAGATATACACCTTCCCCACCCGGCCCCTGAATTTACTACCCAACGAAGAATTCAACTAACGTCACTGGACATACTTATTATTGGTGAACAGACAAGGCTTAGCCAGCATTCGGCTTTTCGACGAAGAATAAAGAAGATTAAGAAGTTTGTGACACATTTTATTTAGTCAAAGCCTAATTCTTGGGCCTAACATATATTAGATTTAGTTCAATTTTGTGGTATTAACTCAGGTTTATTGGTTCGAATTGTATCAGGTTGTAACTTTTTCGTAGCCTGTTATTTTAATTGATACGCATCACAGCTTTATTTAAGACAAATTTAATTAAGAGTTAGGTAGGTACATATCGGAAATACGGAGGTGTGTACTGGCCTCCTCTAAGTTGCCTAAGGTTTTGCCTACTTTTACGGGTTTTATTTGGCACAAGGATATTAATGTTTTGCAGGTCCCTTTTGATAGCAAGCTATTTACTAGCTAAGAAAGGTTCGGTTTGATAATATGTCAATGTTTAGGAAGTAACTGCGACCTTTGGTAAGCAAAGTTTTCATGACTTCGACGGTTTCGATTTGGCATGCGTTTTTACTGCAGTTCGTTAAAATATGTTCATCACGTCTCATTGTAGTTGTTACTACAATGAAGATACTAGTAACAAAAATAATATTATTTTAATGACATCTTTAGTATTCCTATAACTCTAAAAATGTTAAATCAGATATGTTATTTGAGTTAGTAAAATTGTAAAAGATAGACTGTAAAGGAAAGCTTTTCAAATCTCTTGAAAGCAGAACAAAGTCAAACGCAAATAGAACGTAATAAGAGAAATTATGAATAGAAAATAGACACAATTTATTTACCCTCTCGGGGCCCTTTGTCTCGGCACACGACCTCCATTATATTCATAAAGTAAAATCATAGTTTATGACTTGCTGTCTTTCTCTTAAAAGCTTCTTTAGATCTAGAAACTAACGACGATTTCTCATCTATCATTCAAATTATCATGGGTAATAATAGTTACTTTTTTTAATTTGTTTTTAGAGGGCCGTATGTATTTGGTGAAACTCTTTAGACCATCCATCACCCATCCTAAAACTGATTAGGCTAACATTGTTTATCTTTGCAATATGTTAACCAACGTTTACTTTATATTTTCCTTAATTTCTGTTTACCTAAATAATAACAACTAAAAAGGATCCTACATCAGTACTGCTGTGAAGGCCATTAGGTTTCTTCAAGGTCGGCAGCACGAGTGTAACGCTTTTAACGTTTATCACTTTCCATCAGGTTGACCGTGTGCTTGTCAGCCACCAAAGTGGTATAAAATAAAATTCTGGAACTTGTACCACTAAGGCCTGTATTCCAAAACGACACGTGGACAAATTGTATTCTAGATGGCAGTTCTAATGTTATTGTGAGAGTTGATTCACTTATATCAAAGGCAATAAACGTGTTTATTACATTTTAATAAATATCTACCTACTGATAAAAAATATCTCAATTTTATGAAATCAAATAAACAGTTAGGTACCTACTGTGAATAACGTTTTCAATTCCTAATTCACCAGCTTTATAACATTAGCACAGATTACATCATTATCGATAATAAATCTGCCTGTCAGATTCTAAAAATCAATCATCTGAACCCAAGTCGTTAGTAATCGGCACTTGAGCTTTCGTCTCCACGGACCCAATCCCACATTTAGACAGTATCCCTCGTCACGTGATTTTGAAAAGGGAAAGCCCACGAATTAGGATCGAGTGAATCGGAAAAGCATTAGGAGTTAGTAAATCAGATGGTGCTCACCTGTTGGCCTAGTGAAATAAATCAATCATTCAATAAACGAAAGCCATTTGTCAAACGTTCACTAATGATTTTTTCTTATATTTAGAGGACGATATAAGTTGAAACAAATATACGTAAATTGAATTTCAGCAAATTCTGTTTTATTTGAAAAAATGTTATGTTATTCTTTACAAACATATTCGAGACAAAGCTCCCTTTGTCCTTTTCAAAGGACACTTTTTTCGTAAACAAACCTCGATTATCCGCAGATTTGCTACAAAAATGATAAGTAAATAACAATATTTTAGGCAAACAACTTATATATCCCTAAGCTAACATTAGCGGGCGCCCGTGGGCCCTCTTTTGTGAGTCGCTACATCTTACAGTTCGTTACGCCAGCGGTAGACCATCTGTTATTTTTGCCCGTTACATATTTTAATGCTCCCGAAGGAGGTTTTCTACCTCTTAACCGTTTCCAACCCATTGGACGACTTAAATGAAACATTTAAATGCAATCTTTAGATCTGATCGCGCAGTTTTTACAGTTTCAATATCTCGATTCGCTGTGGTGAAGATTTTATTTTAATTGAAACAGGATGTTTTACGAGATGGAAGCTTGGACGGAGACATTGCACAATATGAATTAAAATTACAGATCGAGAGCTTATGAGCTGTTATGTTAATTAATAATTTTCATTTCTCTGGTCAACAAATGCATCCTAATCAACAATAAACGTCAGTGACAGTAAATGCTGCTAAAGAGCTTCACTTTTTCCTTTTTGCTACCTGAAGTTGCATTGATTATCTCCAACCACCTGAGAAACGGAGCTCCAGCTCCATGTTTTGTGCTTCTCGCATAGGGTAGCTTTGTTGTTTTTAGCCTAACTCACTTTCCTTTGTAACCTAGTGAAGTTGGCTTGACCCCGAAGTTAGGGAAGTACAAAGCTTCACCTGAATAGTACCTGAATGGTAAAAAAACTAGCAAAAACCAATGTACAATTTAGTTGTTTATTCACAACAGAGTAAATAACCCAACTTAATACCCATTCAGTTCAAGTGTTCTACTTAAACAGTGAATAAGGAATTTCTACAATGGAAGCTACAAAACTGAATATTCTATTAAAATGGCAGTACATTTGTCTCAAAACGCTTTCCGAGGCGGCATCATAAGGAATGTATAAGGTCGCGCTGTATGCGGATATAAGAATTCAACAATCACAAAACAGAATGTAACCTAATATGAAACTGAAAAGGTGGATGACTTCACCGGTGAATTAAAATGAGCAAAGTACCACCATTGTAACTATGGTATGACTATGGTACGTGGCTATAATGGTGACCCTCTTTTCTGAGACTTTGCCATTTGCCTTCTGATAAGCATCAGGCGAGGTGAATCAAATTGATGTATCCTATACAAAAAAAGTATATATCATTTCTTATCAGCAGGCAAATGTCATACAAGGCACAGTTTATTTAAAAGTGACCTAATAAGACTTTTATCATAGCATGAACGCTAAAGAAGTGCAGTCAAATTAACAGAACAAATATAAAAACAACAGGGGTGCGATGCTGCAAACGTTCATGTTATAGTGACCGCCTCTTTGAATGGTGTCAGATGTGACAATAAGGGAGGTCAAATGCGCGTTATCGACCCTAAGAATAAAAAGATGAAAAATCCTGTATCCACAATCGTTAGGTAAAGCTATAGAAGAACAGAAAATAAATATGGAGTAATAACAGAAAATAAATATGTACCCTGAGATCAATGTGGAATAAAAATTTAGATTAGTTATGAAACTTCGAAATGGTATGGGTTTTAGGAGAATGAATAAGGAACAATAAAATTTAAAATTTAAGCCTTTAGGAAGAAGTTCCTGTAGATTCATGTCGCCTACTATAAATAGTGGCCACATGTTAGTGGCCGCAGGTGGCTGCAAACAACGGTAGTCGACTAGGTATTTGACATGTTGTTGCAATTTTACCCTACAGTTTACAAAAAAAACTGTATCCCATATTTTCACGGGGACTGGATGCTTTTCTTGAAAATTAAATAATAATAATACATACTTCTAAAATAACATATTGTATTTTGTGCATCCGGTTGCAATGAAAAATTGGCGCGATTATCGCCTTAGTAGGCACAATGATTGAACCCGGCAGTGATACAAGCAGTAATTGGGTCCATTAGATTTTTTTTTTACGAAAAATAACAATGCCAACCGTTACAATAAGTAAAATATATAACAATATACGAAGAACTCCGAGCCGGTACCTCAGTGAATTTAATTTAAAAGCGTACTTAGGCTTTCTTAAACAATTTCTCATAAAAATGTTAGCTGACATTTTGTAGAATAGCTTTGTATTTTTAATCATTTCGTTTTGGGACGGACCTTATAACGAGGTACACCGACGTCGGGAATTATTAATTCGTATTATGTGCCCTCCTCCGTATAAAAACATCATAAATATTTTATTCCAGGCAATTACACTTTATAACTAATTAAACGTTTGACGTAAGTGTCTAAAACTCTAAGTATAATCCACAGACCGAGATAACATTTAGCGCTTTTCTTTAGACACGTTTATTTATTATTAGAAGATAAATTAAGTACAGAACAAAAAAAAACGCAGGCGAAGTTAAGTATTCTTTTCTATAACGATAATGGAGAGTGGCAAAGACGTCATATACCTAACACGATAAAGTTAATTTTTATTACCTACGTACCGGATTCACTTTTATGTATTAAAGCAATCTCTTAACATAATTTTACCATAGATAGCTTGGTATTGAACCTTGAATTTAGACAAGGGCACAAATAAATAGCTGAAAAGCAACGGAAACATCGGGTTGAGTGTAAATAATATCTAATGAATAGTTTTATTTTAATGTAGATGATACATAATATTGATATTTACTTTTTGGGTTTTACCAACCAATAGGTACTTTTCATATAACGTATCCGCTAATTACGATTTCCCCGGGGACTTTAGCATAGATCTATTACTCAAAGAATAGGTACAACTAAATTAAATATTAAGTCTTTATACAAGGGTTGTTTGATCGCGTTGGTCAAACATAAATAACAGCATTTTTTTCTATTCTGAATACCAATTCGACAAAAAAAGTGTTAATTTTTTTCATACTTTGCACATTGCAAAGTATGCACCGGTATGTAATTTCATGCAAATTTCTAGCATGTAACCATTCAGCCTTGTGGGGACACCACTGTCTAGTTATTTAAACTATCATGATCGTTCACATTACCTACTATTAGAGCTATCAGCAGGGGTTGTTGTAAATTCGTCTCCAGTGAATATTCGTCTTAGTTGAAAATAGTAGTAAACTCGTCTCAGTCAATTTAAAATGATATTTTACTTGCGAAAATTCGTCTCACCTTGATAAATAAGTACTGTTAGCAAACAAAGTAATAGATTACCACTCTTCTATCTCTACTCTCTCTAGATCAACGTAAAGCTTGAGAAAGCTGCTCATTCCGACTTGGATATTTTTTTAATAACCATACAGAACTTATATAAGTCACGGTAACCACTCTCTTTCCATCAGGTCAGCCTAAGTACAAACATACACACAAATATGCTTGCAACAAACACTTATCTTGCTGTCAGTACTTTTTAAGGTGAGACGAATTTTCGCACATGAAATATCATTTTAAATGGACTGAGACGAGTTTACTACTATTTTCAACTGAGACGAATATTCACTGAGACGAATTTACAACAACCCATCAGCAGTGTTCCTCCGTGATCATGGTACTTGCAACAGCGCCGAAATATCGGATACTCAAAACAATACTTAGTAAATATTCCGATAGCTCTAATAGTAACCACTGTCTAGTGTCTAAAGAAATGAAAATAACAAGATTTAAAAAAAAGCATGGCATGTTAAACGTACAATTTTTATTATGACGCCATCTGTGTAGTTTTATTAGTACTTACGTAGAAGGTAAGTACGCATGCCTAGATACGAACCATCTGGATGAAGTCACCGTAGAAAGCGATACTAGCGCCGCGGGAATTGACAGAACTAGGCGTATAATAATATTTTAGCTCTTTCGAAAAATACTTCACTTACGATGTTCTGACTTTAACAGCAGAGTTTTACCTGCAAACAAACAAAAAATAAACAATTAAAAACAGCTTAAAGTGTATTTTAAATTTTGTAGTTCAGGCGCGCACCATATCCGTTGAAACAGAAAAAATGGACAACATTTGGCGGGAACACAGAGCGAAAGCTCTGTACATAAGTAATTAATATTCTAGTCAACATTCGTCCGGTCGCGTCATCCCTCGCTCCCTATCAAACATTTACACTCAGCTTTTATTTCAAATGCAACGATGCGTCATACCTAGTTTTGAACAGACAGTGCTACTGCTGTATAGCATTTTAATTCCACGAAAAATACCATCAGGCATTTTACTAGTAAATGAAGATACAAATAACTAAATAAACAAATTATAAATGCAATAACTACACTAATTGCACTCATTGATAGTAAACTACTTTAATATCGTAAGAAATTTATTCTTATCTATAGTTAGGTCGATCTTACTAAGTAAACCATAGAGCAGAGATATAGATATTGCGGTAATGTTTAGTATTAAAACAGGCTCCGTCATAGATACGTTAAAACTGTCTAAAGCGAATATATAGATCTTGTTGTGCTAATTCCGAATATGTGCATAACTCATTTCACGCCATAACACGAGTTATTGCACTTTTCGTAAGAACGGCAGCATTGACCTTAACAAATCGCACACATGATTCACATAAGACGTTTCTATAGGTTCGAGCGGGTGAGATACCTGCGTAATGCTTACTAATTAACTAGTGAACGTTTTGTTGTTGGTGCAATTTTTTATTATAGGCCATAAAAGTGGATACGCACAAAACAACATAAGTTTTACTACCTAGGTTCCCATTTATGTCTGTAAGAACTACTTTAGTTTTTTTTTTCTTTAGACAACCCAATCCAGATAATAATGAACACTAAAAAGTCCAATTTCGTACATACGTTCGGGAGTTATGCGTACCTATACATTTCCGCACTATAGATAGACTATTGTACACTTTTGCACTTTACTGTACAGTGTACAATGCCTTGTATTATGACATTGATATGCAGAACATTCTAACAGTACAGACCAACGGTACCTACCTTCGGTATTCAATCATGGTTCACTCTACACAAGCAGTGAACAATTTACACCTCAAGTTTTACCACATCCTAGAGCAATGTTTCTCAAACTTTGTGAAAACGTACACCTTAAATTAACCGCAGTGTTTGGTATTGTATGGTTAACTGCCTCGTTGGTTCCGTGGTATATTGTGCTTCTGTTTGCGATCGTGAGGCTTACGATGTGATTTCTGAGCAGGGGGGAGTTGTTGACATTTTTTGTACGAAACACGGAGTTTTTAAACGTACTAGGTGCATTACGAAGGTATATGAAATACAAAATTAAATAGCAAAATGTACCTAATTGTTATACTTACATTTATCATAGCATTTAATATAAAACTTTTAACAGGCAAAAGTAGCTACCTTTTTCCTCACTGAGCAATTAGTCCTAGGCCCGTATTCTAAAATGGTACTCAGTTCTTAATCTCAATTTGTTTGAGGACAGATTTGCAGATAAATTCAGATTCAGGACTGAGCGAACAGCCATTTAGGCATACATACCTCAACTTTGAAAAACATTGCCTCAAAGTTATCGTACAGACTGCTAAGAATTTAGGTGTTAAACTTGGCAAACTGATAATAATACATTTTACATTCTATGCCTTGAAAGTCATTACGACGCATCGCGATTGGAATGTTCTATCTGTGGTTCTATTCCTGTTTTATATTGTCATTCCCGTTATCCTTAACCGCAGAATATCTCAGTAACTACGTGTGGAAATGTCTTAAAAGATTTTTTTAAAACAGCTAAAATAGAGAATACTTACCGTCAGAATTGAAAAGAAAAAGAATAATTTACCCTGAACAGTAATTAATTGTAATATAGATCATGATTGATAATTGAATTTCTCTGAAGCAAATGAAAGTTAGGAAGAATTCCCAGTAGGAGCGATTCGATCAATCAATTGTGATATGAAAAAGCATTATTATTTATAATAACAAAATACCTATAGGTACCACTGCACCAGTCGTTTTGTTGTGTAAAATAACAAACGGCCATGTTTAACAAACGAGTGGAACAAAATAAAATATTTTACGATTTTGTGCTAAAAAAATACATGCATCACAGGTGTTATTGGCCCGAATTTTAAATTCGTTATTTCGGTAGTTTGCATTTTTAGACTTCTTGATCATCATTATAATAGAATCATTCGACATTGTAAAATTGGTACCTACCTATTATGTTGACTTTGACAGACTTATGTAGTGTAACCTAGAACTGAAGATAATATAGGTATATCAAAACTCATCACTCAAAACATAGGAATACTAACCACCTGTAACCCAAACCTTTTGAATATTCAAGTACGACATCAGAGCCACCTGCAGACACTAGAACAGGTAATATCTAATAAACAATTACAGCTGTACATTACGTGTCGCCGAGCATACTGCACAAACAATTTGCACCACCTGCACTGGCCGTTTATCGCTGGTGTGATGCCTCGTTCGTGCGGTAGGACCACTCGCACGGCTTTAGAATAGAATTGAAAACGCCCCGTGCATAACAAACATGTCATCCAACAATATCGTGGTTCCTGTGGGTGTGAAGTGACGTGAAGTTATTGTTATAGGAAAATATTAATAATGGAAGCTCGTAATTATTGGGTGTATTAAATTTTATGTAGCCTTTTACTAATCTTATTGTTCGTTTTAAAATTATATTATTCACTTCCTTTCTCATATTCAATATGTATTTTTTTTATGAAATGCAATATGTAGTTAAACTATATACATATTACACCAATGGCATTAAGAGAACGACAAATTACTAACTAAGATATAATAAATTTGAATTTGTACGTCATTAAAATCCCAGAAACAAAATTCTACGAATAATGTTAATTCAATAAACTCACAGTAGTAGGGGTAGACACCGTAATGCACATCGCATGTCGAAACCATTAGCATCTGTGCGGTTCAGTCTGAATAGGCCCTAAGACCGGGCTTGGGATCACATGGATAGCGAATACTAGAAAGTGCGTGGGAACGTGCTTACTTACCTACTTCAACCGGTATACTACTTATAACAAATTGATTGAATTTGCTTTCATATTTTTAATGAAAAAAAAAAACAAAAAGTAATCTGAAATAGATATGATATTAGTAGATACATAATGTACCTTTTTTCTCTGCTAACTGTAAAATTGCAAATGAGTTGTGTCTGTAGTAGGTACATAGAGATATAAGAAAAGGCTTGAATTGTTTTCTAATTCTGAACCCATAAATATTATTTGGAATACTCTGTTTGTTCGCAATGGACTTAAAATAAAAATAAAAAAGATTGGTTAGACTTAAAATCTGACGTTTGATCGCAATTGGCTGATAAGAACCGAAGATATGACCAAAAGCCGCAATAACCGACTTTCACGCAGGCATTTCCGCGGGTATAAGTCTGTATGGAATAATTTTCGTCTACTACAAAACTGGCGCCAACTGCAATTTTGGCTCTTACCTTTAATAGAACTAGTAGGTACTTAGTTCTGTGAATAGTAGACCTAGCGAGCTCCCTGTGCCATATCTACATGTCTGGTATCCTTAATCAAATCTGGTATTGTTAATTAAATCTACCTACCGATACCAGACTGATTAACCAATAAACGTACGAACAGACTGCATTTTGAGTCCCATTTACCTATTTTTTTACGGAGGTTAGAGGTAGGACGCGACAGTATGCCCGTCCCACTTGAGCAGTCCGACTGGCCAATTACCTACGCGCTGCCATAATAACCTCGTGTTATGGTATAAAAAATATATGAATTTTTATAAGTTCATCGCCTTTACGGGGCTTTTTTTTTTCACAACAGCTTGTGAGGAATCCTATCTTTGATGTTTCAGATAAAAACCATCAAGATCCGGAACAGTAAACTTCCCTCTTTTCTGTCCCATTTTCCCTCCTATCAAAAAAGATCTAGACAAAACTTGTCTTTTACATCAAAATAACTAGACCGGAACTGATACACCCACATACATAGATACCTACGGATAAAAGTAAAATCAGCCACCTTGTCGAAACGGAATCACTTCTAGTCACTGTATATCTGTAATGTTATTCAAAAGCCCGCGGCTTCGGTCGCGTCACACACAAATGGGGGACATTATAATAGGATACGCAATTTCAGAGCTCAAGGTTCCCGACTATTGTTCCATTTTCAACACTCGACATCTTGAATACATCCCAGATTCGTTAACACTTGTGAGAATATTTAATTTCAAATGTTTATGACCTTGAACGATTATAATATATGCCGTTGTCCTCTTTAATACTTGTTTTCATTCATAGTTTTCAATCAACATTGTTACGGTTTCTAGGTTATTTTACAGAGGCGGCAAAAAAAGGTTATTGAAGTATTTTTTCATGTTGTGCATGTCCAATTCAACCCTGCTAATGATAAGTTCTAAGTATAGTCTAAAGAACAAACATCATTATTGTAGATGGCGATACGAGAATCAAAGATATTGACAATCATTATGATCTTGAATTTTTCGAACAAACTTATAGATATGGACAAATATGATGGAATCAATCAGACTATTCATAATAAACCAACGTTGGATTGGGAGGCATTTTCTCCAATCCTAATAAATTCATGATACTTCAAACGAGTCAATCATTACAATAGGCATCCTCCTAATTCCCCTCGTGGATTCTCCAAGAGGTTCATTGTATCAATTCTCAGGAGGTACGCACTTCAATGTTAATAATTTATTAGTATCACGAATCGCTCTTTACGATTTTCTTTGTATCAACGGCCTGTGTGAATACTTAATACAAGTAACACAAGTAACATGTTCTCTTGAAAAGAAACTGCTGGTTCTTATACCTTATTACGTGCGGCAATACAAGGCTTACGTATCCTTTCAAATATATCTTCTAATTTTATCGTCGTTGTCTCTGAAAACAGAGATCTTTGTTTCAAAAACCTTTAATGTCTCACTCAAGTTGTTGAAGCCAAAGAATCACGGGAAAATTGTATTGATGTCCTGTGCGAAGTCTGCTAATCTGCACATGGACAGTGAAGTAAATTAAGACTTTACCTCTTTCACTAACATGGCTTATTCAAGGCACTTTAACAGGAGCCGCCAGAATGACTCTGGGTTTTCATTAATTTATGATACAAACTTAGTCTTTGAAGAACTCAATGGAGCTATCTGAAAGCTAATTTAACTTTCAGGCTATCGTTTTAGTGATTATCAAAAGTTCTTGAGGAAACTGAATCCTAAGTACCTCACAAAACAATTCGACGTCGACTTTGAATTATTCAAGCGAAATATAATCTCAGTTCGCGAGTCCTAGTCCGTTAACAAAACGTCGCTCACATAAATAATGCAACTCAGTGACGTCACGAACAGCGGCCATTTGTAAATGGAATGTATTTGAATTGTTATGGTCTGCTCAGCAAGTATGAGAGAGAGTACACGTTGCCATGCTATTTACACTACGTATATGAAAGATAATCTTACTGCTGGGGTGTAAAATAGGCCGGCCACGTGCAGGGAACATACAACGGTTGTCATTAAGTAAATATTTTCCCCCTTATTTGTATAAAAATCATAGTAAAATGAGTGACTGCGTAACGACGTGGCTTAATGGTTGAGTGTCTCGACAGCCAGTATTATGATTCTTCTCTGATGAGTCTCTAAAGTTTTGAAAATAAACTTTGAATACAATACTTAATGTGCATTTACAGTTAGATACGTCTTTACGTCAATTACAAATGCGTATGTATGGTAAATAGTATTAGGTTGCTCATTAAGCTGATTCTCACAGATTAGAAAGTTTTATCATAGAGTACAGTCAGCATCAGATCGATTTTGACTAGCAATGGGATCATGATCATGGGAGAGGCTTAGTACGAGTGTACTACGTACTTATCTCCTAGTATACCTAGGAAGACCATATTGGCAACTCAATACGTCTGCCTGTATTTCTGAGGAACCAAATACGCCCAAAACAAAATACGCCTGAAATCCCGACCAGCCTTGGTCGTCAACTCTAGCGACTCCGGTGACGTGTTGTTGCCGTTCCAATCAGAAATTGTTGGTAACTGTAATATTAAACTTCAAGCAATTGAAAATCTAAAGAACACGTCGTTCTGCCCACACTAAACTTATGAGGATGCAGTGAGGCGAAACCAGTTACGTTCGAAATAAAAAAAATGTGGAAAAGTACAAGTGGTTTATTTAATATCTTTCTATCTTGTTTGGGAGATGAATGCTTTGAATGTAAAGAACAGATTAACTAATAGTAAAAAAGGTTATACATAGGCAAGTGTAACGTAATGGTACAATTAACATTCAAAGTATTGCTCGTTTTGGTCTGATGATTTTAACGACCATCATTTTGGATAGCTATATTCAGGAGGTAGTAATTTTTTACACAATTTAACATAGTTTAGGTCGTATTTGAAATCTTTTATTTAGCTAAATATAAGAACCTTCTTAAATTTTTGGAATCACAGTAGTTAATTTACCGATATTTTCACGATGGAAACACGATACTTTATTCTGTTTCTTTAGTGCGTGAAAAAGCCGTTTCCCAGTTTCTGTTCGTTAAGATCTTTTATACTGCCGAACGGATTATGATGCGGTTGTCATCATGAAATTAAACAATCAATTCTGTAATCACATGAAGAGGTAGTCCGTAACTTTCGGCCTTTGTGCGTAGCGGTAGAATGTTTACCTGCTACGTACGGGGCGCGGGTTCGATTTCCGCTCAGTGCAAATATTTGTATGCATGAATACGTATATTTGCAGTGGTCTGAATGTTTCTACGTATACGTAATATTTATTTATTTACAAAATAAAGTATCTCAGTATGTTTATCCGCATTCCAAATTCCGCAATACAAAATCGTTAAGCTATGCTTACCATGGATATAGATAGCGTTGTGTAGAATGTTGTAAAATATTTATTTAAAAAAAATTACAAAATAGTTGACTGACATCATGACAAATGTAATTACATCTCTTTCAGATTCATGTCATCTGAACAAATTGTCACTAATAACGATTTAAATGCCTCTAAATATTAACGTTAAGTATGACGTGTACGTTCAATTAACCTCAATCATATTTTCAACCGAGCAAAGTTTTCATCGGAGCATAAAGTAACTGAAGTTGGCACTGCATACTACTAACTACTGTCATTGGTTCTTATTTATTCAATAATAATCATAAATATCACTCACTGAAAGAATATTGCGAAATGAAAAGATATTTTTGATTATAAAATGATATTTATTTATTAAACCAGTACAACCACATTAAATGTGTTACACAATTCACACAAGATTCAGTTGTTCGGATAACAATTACGGTGTACATACCATTCACAATAATATCAGAATAGTGAGACAAACAATGCTGTAATTAAAATACAGTAGCAATAGTATTTCTAAGTAATATTTATACTAGCTGACCCGGCGAACTTCATACCGCCATATTATCTGATCCCGTTCCAGGTGCATATCTCTAAATTTATCAGTGTTTCTCTACAATATTATGCATGTATTATACATACAAACCTTCCTCTTGAATCACTCTATCTTTTAAAAAAACCGCTTCAAAATCCGTTGCGTAGTTTTGAAGATTTAATATACATATACATACACAGGGACGGACAGACGGCGACAGCGACTTTGTTTTATAATATGTAGTGATTTCTATATATTATATATTAATTGCTCGTGTCACAGTGTGTGTAACCAACCAACTCCTCTGAAACGGATAGACCAATTTGTATGAACTATTTGTGTCTTTTGTAGATCTGAGAATGGGTCATAAACGTAATAATTATGGTCATAGTTACGTAGTTGTGGGGGAAAAGCTGGAAGAAGGAACCTAGGCGCTGAGGTGATAATATAAAGGCTTTATGTTGATGAATCAGTCAGACGGTCATTCATTCATTTTGGTTGGTCTATCGTAACAAGTAATTAATCATTATTTTTATGAGAGATGGTGCTTATTAAAAATTCAGTAATCAAAATGAAATATACGATACTAACACTGAAAAGCTTTATATTCGTCAAGTAACAGTTAAGTAGGCGTGCTGAGCTACAACCCTCGCAAACTAATACGAGTATAGTTTCCCGTTTCATTCAGCTGGCTGTAAATTTTACCAGTTTACGGTTTTGGCACAGACGGTCACAAACTTCTATTTACCGCTTCATAAATTAGTTACTATTGTGTTCTATGCCTTACTCCGACTAACAACAGAGTAATGTAGTTAATTGTCAATACTTTGTTGCTGTTGCATTTGGTTGGTTACGAACTTAAGATACATCAACAGAGAGTGGGCACAAAATCGAATTAGTCAGGACAAAATTTTGCGGTTGTTTTATGGGTTAAATGCTTTTACAAATGTGGGACAAAATTATTTACTAGTGGCCAGTGCAGTGGGGTGGACAACAAAAAATTTTTTTAGATTAAACTATAAAATAATAATGTTATACCATCATGTGATTTTTTACACTTAGTTCTTCAATTGACTACGCTCTGCTAGATCGTAAGACGCTTGGGTGATGTCCAGGAGATACGGGCCATCGTTCCAAATGCTGTCGATCTTCAAAATTGTGGTCTGTACTTGACGGCCACGACAGATGCTTTTTCAGACCCCTCTTTAAGAACCCAGGATTGTAAGAAGAGGGAAACACGCGCACAAGAAGAGCATTCCAATTACCTATCGTGCGATAAAGAAAGGAACCATCAAACAGCTTAGTTGAGATGGTGAAGTTTCCACCGCATGTCACTGCTTTTGGGAATGTGTGTGTAGTTATATGTATTTATGTAAGAAGATTAATAATTTTAGGTACTTCATACTGTTATTAAAAACCAATACCAAAGTGATTGAAAAAATACGTAAGGAATACTTTGAGAGTCCATTTTTCTATGTTATTACTAGCTTAGACCGTATTTTTACGTTTGAGAGAACAACCGACGATATTTTACTGTCAAGGTCGTATACAATTACGATACAAATTGTTTATGTGTTCCAATACAATACTATTGCTCCCCACAAATGTTACCGAAACGATCACACTAAATATATTTACGCACGGACCATTGAATGGTGGCATAACAAAAAAAATATTTGTCGTTGTCGTAAGTCGTCCGTGAATTCAGTTTTTACGATGTGTTACGAAAGGACATATTAAATGAAGATTCAATATGTTCGGGCGGCGGGCTGGGGCCGCGTGCGACACCATTAGGAAGTGGTGGCACGGAAAACCTTCGGAATGCTGTGCTGCGTTCACTTGGGTACCGCACTTGCCGACGTATTTGCCGCCTGAAGAATATGAAACAAATTCATTTGTATTGACTACGCCATTTACGTTATAGAAACAATATATTATCCCCTTAATGCCAGCTTTGATGCAAGACGATAATATCAAACTATACAAAATTAATGAGTTTAATTTGTGACGAGTTACTTATAAATATTTTTTACTTAATCCCCGACGTAAAACGAAGGATATTTATAAGTTTAACCTATTATTATCAGTGTAAATACACTTGCATCATTTATCTCCAAAATGGAAGGGTTAATTTTAATGCAGTTGTTTGAAGATCTGCCGTTCTTACGATGACAAAGGGTTCCAAAGGTTCGATTATTTATTGCCATTGTGAGTCCTTATTATTTTTTCTAATAATTTTATAGTTGTGAAAATTTGTGGGGATGGGTAAGTGGATGTATGTTATGAATGTAGATGTTTGTTTCTCTTATGCGAAAAAAAAATGGCGGAGAGATTTGGATGAAATTTGGCACAGACAATTTAATCTGGAATATCACATACCTAGACTACATGTTATCCCGGCAATAGGTTCTGTGCGTCGCGGTAACGGGATAAGTATTTAACGGGGGTGGGCCCGAGGACAGCAGCTGGTTAAAAATATCCTCACCCAATATTACAAAATTTTAAATAACCAGCATGATTTAAATTATATTCTTAACAGACCACATATTTTGCCATTCATTCTACGAGTATTATATCATTTCGTTTAGAGTAACATTAAAATAATAAGTTTGGAGTACAAAATATGTTACTCAATAATTTCCGTTGTTGTCGGTGTTGACAAAAATATAGCTTTCCTTAAGTTAAGTTAGGTAAGCCTAGTTACATGTTAAGCACATATGCCTAGGTCGAGTACACTAACTGATGTAAACAAGGCATCGGCACAGATTCCAATGAAATGAAAGGATATGCGCTGAGGAAAAGCTCTCGACCCGAGCTTGCTTCAGGTGGTATCTTGACTTTGAAATCTTTTAGCCTGTCTACTGCCGGCAAATGGTGGCTACAAATGGCAATCTTGTTTCGAAAAAGACATTTTGTAGCCCGCATTTTCCTAGTCACTTTTGTTTTTATAGGAGAGGGTTATATTTTGTAAGTAGGTATGAATTTTCGAGATCTCTATAAATGAAATTTAAGAAGTAGCGACCGTCACACAAGGCATTGTTGCTCATAGAGACTGGTGATAGGAGCCATACTTCATATGTTTCTTGGGTCATTTCGGACTTTTAAAACCATGTCTCTATCAGCCGATATATATTTGTTAATGTTACTTCCTGCGGTTTTACCTATGGTAAAACTTTTGCCTGTGTATTCAGGACATAATATATTTTGTTTAATTAAATTTTAAAGCAATTAGTATGCTAAACACGCCCCTCCCTCCTCCCCGACCGTCGTCGCCCCAAGATGGTTGTACCTATAGAAGAATTTCGAATGCTCAAGGCATGGCTCAGTGGTTAGAGCATTCCCCCCATAAGTACCTACCGGTCACGGGTTCAAGTTCCAGCATTAACTTTTTCTAATCGATAATATAATACATGTTAGGTATATGATGTGTTATTTCATCATACGGCAATACATAGTATGTAAATCATAGCTGTGTTTAATATAACTCGTGGTTCATTTACCCGTATAGATATTTAGAAATTAGGGAATTTATTGTTTTTTTCACTTTACACAACTGATTTAGGTGGGTGAGTTTTAAATGAAACCAACCAGTAATTTACAAGCGCAACCTTACTTTGACGTGTCAAATTACCTTATTACTTTGTATTTAGTAACATTATTAATATTTTCAGTTAGCTATTAAACAGCTGGCACAGCTATGAATTAAGCTTGTTTTATGATAATTTTGTAAGTTAATAAAACAGGCACCGTTCGTTGCTCGTTTACACATTCGTAAAACATAAATATGCCTGCCAAGAATTTGGATCAAACATAAAGGAAAACAATTCTGCTTGTTGCACATTGAAAGTTACGCACGAATGAGTTTATTTAGTTATCAATCGGTTGAAAGGGAATGGGACGAATTTCTATGGTAAATATAATAGTAGGTATATAGCATCATTTCTTAATGTCGTTACAGTAGGTACCAATAAGCGAGCAGGGACTGCTTCGAATAAATGGGTGCTAAGAGTTTTGGAAAGCGTATTTTTTTATGTCAGACACGTTAATTTGACTTCGTCTCGCCTAGGTAAGCCGAAGGCAAAGTCTCAGGTAACAGAGTCACCATTATAGTTACGTATCATGTTGTAATGGTGTCATTCAGTTTGATGGCTGCATCAGATGCTTACTTGGGTCAGTCAGTATAAAAGGGCAGAAATAATTAGTAGACAGGTATCTCTGTTAATTCGGGAGGACCGTGAGTGATGAGTGTCTTTTTACAGAGTTTTAGTTACTTAATGAAATTATCTTTCGAACTGACCCTAGACTGTCCCTAGACAAAGTGACATTCTATTTGCGAAAACGCCAGTGGAATTTGAGTCTCTGTAACTCGAAATACATTATTTCACATATCGTTATTACTATAACCACCGCAATGTCACGTAATTCACTGTTATAATTTTAAAACGGTTCGCTTCAACGCGATTCCATCAATAGAATGTCAGTTTGTCTAAGGCCCGTATCGCCCGATCACATACTCGTATTTATCTATTTACAATAATATACCTACTGGTATTTATTCATTATATTCTCTGGTTATTAGGTTAGGCGCCGACCGAAGCGTAAAGCTCGGTAGCTTTACTAGAATTACTTAAAATCTTACCATTGATATTTTCAGTATAATATTCATTGGGTCTGTTGACTCAAATCGACTCAAATAGACTTAAGTGTGTTTACTTTAGTCTATTTGAGTTGACGTGGGCGAAGGTCTACCAACTTAATTTACTTAGTAGGCCAAAGCTAACCGCAATATGCGTCAACAAGCATATTCTTCGGGTAGAATGTGTCCTCATGTATTACTCAACGGTCGAGTATTAACATTGAAATGGGACTTTGCGTTTGTTTAGTAAGGGTTCTTGTTAAAACAGACTGCTAGTTTATCGTGAAACTTTGATACATTAAATCTTATTGTGATTGTCATAGAACGTCCCTTCTGCTTGTGGTTCAGTTATCATTAATAGTACAGATGCACTATTATCCAAAATATTGCTAACTGCATAATCACAAACTTTCGAAGCATCTGGGATTGGTGCTCGAATGATGATGACATTATTTTTCTTTAACAAACACACAAAACCAATTTTATAGTGGTCGCATACGTTTTTAGGTGTCTTTGGTGTTTATTTAATAAGATAGCACAATAAAATAAAAGTTATCAGATTTTCCATAGGTGATATTGCAACCCACTACGTTATCCACAGGTAAACAACTCGGAGAGTGACATTAAAAGTTACGTTAACTAAGAAATAAAGAAGAAAATAATAATGACAGAATATTTGTAAATATTTATTAAGCATAATATTTTTTTAATTAATTTGGTGCATTATAGTGTAGGTAGCATTTAATTACTTACATTAAAACATAGATAAAAGTCATAAAAATTTATATCAAAGTTCTTACATTAGTTAACATTAGTTCTATTCATGTGCAACATACATCCGGGATGTTATGAAGTCATGTTATTATTACAGCACAGCAACATCATCTAATCCATCATAATCGGCACATATGGCCCGTGCATTCGAAATACTAACGTCAAACAGTTATATTGAGGAAACTATAAAATCTGGATAATCGTAAAAGCAGCGTTGGATGGCAGCCAACTATCCTACAATGAAAAATAAATCGACATACTATTCCATGCTCAATGAATCCAGTTCAGAAGTTTGAACGTTTATTGCATTTCACGGAGACTACCGATAGATATTGCATCATCAATGGAATAACCAAAGGATCCTAAGTTTGAATACTATAGGGAATGTCGAAAAGGTACAAGTTCATCGACAGTATTTTTCGTTTTGGAAATTGACTTCGCACATCTACAGCAGCATTTACATCTCCGTGACACGCAGCTCCTGCTGATGCAACGTATACGCATGCAATTTTAATTAAATGCAAATTAAACTATTTCATTTCATGTCGCTTGTGACTGGAGATGCAAATGACATGACGATAGAATTCACGATAGTTCCAATTACTTCATAAACATTTATACAGCTAAAACTGCATCTCTGCTTGTATTTTGTATTTCAAACCTGCGCCCTACTCGCGTTTTATCTTTTGGGATAAAAAGTAGGCAGGGGTACATAAATTTGGGAAAATGAACTTCCAAGATGAGGTCAAGCAGTGTACGAGTTTTCTCAATTTCACATGTTCAATTTTAATATTGGAAAAAGTAGTCCACGGATTCGATAGATGTACGGGGGCTAATGGCCTCCATCAGTTTATGAAAATGCCTGCCTAATATATTCACTATTACTAAGACATTAAGCTCCGAATTCAACCTCGTATAGCAAATAAATTCAAGAGTAACACACAGTAACTACAGTGGTACTACAGTTGTAACTACAACAGTACAGGTTGGACTCATGGTACGCGAATCCTCATACGCTATGAGTTAATATCGGAAACCTATGAACTACTTTTGATGAATTTTATTTCAGTTCACAACTATCTTCAGTCAATGTTTTTTTAACTATAGCTTGAGATCAATAATGAAATTTCAATGTGTTGTGTAATCATGTTATGATTGGGTTTAATAATATGATGAAATAAATTGAAAAAGAGTATTTTTGACGTAGTCCAGAAAACATTAACTTACGAACTTTTACATGAAATTGTAGCCGGACGTGATGCTGGTGCCTTAGCAAAGTAAAGGACTATTTCTGTTTATATTACCTGGAACAAAATGATTAAGAACATTAATAATAGGTATCATTATTTTTAGTTTGTTTCATATACTAGGTAATATCTATACACATCTTTAAAACAAAGTAGAACCAACTTCACCTTCACCCCCATTATTTATCTTTCTAAACCTTGCTCTAACTTATAGACATAAGGATCGAAAGAAAAGTGGCTTAAAATCTGTAAAAAAATTATTACTTTTAAACAAAAACTTACTCTGAGGAAATTCGTCGAAAGCAGACAATTATATGTAACACTTAACTAAATTAAAGCACGACACAGTACAATTTTATCAAATCTTTAAGTAGATACCTATCTCTGAACGAACTCTACAAAATTTCTGAACGATCAAACTAAAGTAAATTTTGTCCTAGATAATACTGGTCAACATTATGATTGGAGAGTAACCTGATAGGGTCTATCGAATAATTTTGTACTTAATTACTTGTGAACATAATGTTAAAAAGAGACATTGTATTGTAATAGTGAACAGCATGGAACGAAAATATCGTTGCTTATAATATTGGATGGAGAGGAGGAGGACATAGAATCCGTTAAAAAGTGGTTTCATTTCAATTGAATGGAGTAATTAAATGGAAGCTGCTTATACGGAAGTTGCGTGTTTTTCAATCTTTTTTTAAGCTTACCTTTGAGTAATACCTTAAATTTTCGGTTTGATCAACGCTTTACATGTATATTTAATTACGGGAGTCGGAAGTCTTCGAATAATAGGTACGTAAAAAAATTATAAGCTATTTTTTCTTAGTTCCCCATTGAAGCCGTAAAATATCTATAAAAATTGAATAAAAGTCTTTGACCAATTTTTAATAGATATGATGTAAGATTATATTATTAATTCTTTCTTTTTACGAAATTCATGCAAACAAACATATACCTACCTACTGGAGAACGAAATAAAGAGGTTCTGAATTATTATTTCAAAAATTACTTCCAGTACCAGGTGAGAATAGTGTGAAAAATAGATAAGCATCAGAAGCATCGAACTTTTAGGTGCCAGCCTGAAAGTCTTATTTTATTCATCCGTATATGTGCTTCAGTATGGAATTGCAAATTTCTTTAAAGTAAATTACTAGAGATATAGATCGCTCATCCGTTGATTTCACAGATTGCAGTGACTTTGAAAGGCCTCTTCTTAATCTCTTCTTAATTCAGAGAACATAATTTTATTACCCATTATATCCTACTACAATGTGACCAATAGCTCGTATACAAAACCGAAAATTGACGCCGACAATACCGCTGTCGACCAATGAATAAACTTATCAAAAACTCATCAAAAGCCAGTTACGCCAAAACGAAACGCAAAGCGAACTGAAACGAACGCAAACTTGGAATTATAATTTACCAGCCATCGCGGAAGGGTGGCTGATATATTAATTCTCTTTGTAAGTCTTAATGACTATTAGTAGTTTCTCTAATAAAAGTAACAAAGAGAAATAAATCGCGAGCCCCGGGAGAGTGAGCCATAGTTACCTTGTACTGGTATTGTTAAGTGTTTTTCTTGGACGACATTGTATAGTCACAGAAAAGTCGTTTGTTCGTAAGTTAACTTCTATTTTTTTATACCACTTTGGTTGCAGATAAGCACACGGCCCACCTGATGGAAAATCGTTATCGTGACCCATGGATGAGAGCACCATCAGGGGAGTCACACTAATGCTGTCGACCCTGTAAAAACAGAGAGATTCTGTGCCGTCAGCGCATATGACAAGCAGGACAAGCCTTTTGGTCTTTCCACTGATAGCACAAAACCTTTCCAGTGAACTCTGGCTACCCTACTCACTTATTTGGGTCATCAATTGACTATACCCCGCCCGATGGTCAGCTATGGTGCACCCCAAAGAACAGTGGCCACTATTCTGTAATAGTGGCCACTTTACCGCCATTGTAGGGACAGCACCTGTGTGCTGTCCTGTCCCTACAATGGCGGTAAAGGACCCGATACTGCAGGAAGAAGGAAACACGTGTGCTGTTAAACAGTTCCAGAACTCACTACATTACAGAACTATCACGAGCAAATGTTTCAAAGATATATCAGAACCAAGTAAAACATACAAACACAAGTTCAAACACGAGTATAGTTAAACAGACCCAATATTTATTTGCATTAATTAAAAGTCAGACACCGCCTCAACCAATACCGTAAGGAAGTTAATCTGGAATTATACTGTGTATTTTTCTGTTTAGCACTTTGTATAATTATGATGACGTGTTTTCCAAAGTATAATTAAACATTTATTCAAAATCCAAGCACGTTAATTGGCATCAAATGTATTAGAACAATCATAGAACTTCAGGGTTGTCGCAAATTCGTAACAGAATTTCAGTATTCTGTAAATAATTTTATTCGTATGTTATCATCACATTTACGAATATGGGAATAACTAAAAACTGTAACATTATCAATTGATTGATTTATTTCATCCATCGTAAAATTGACATGCACTACCCACTTACCAATTGATTTAATCGCGATACCACGCTGTATCTGATGAGTTGTTATTTTCTCAGGATGACTACATTTTTTTTTGTTTTTGATAAAAATCTATTTAAATTCTCTACAGAATCATATTTCGTATAATAATGAGGAACCAATCAGTGTATAGGCGTATAAGAGGATTTGAAATCCATGGAATATCATCAGACGTCGACGTACCTACCACAAAATAAGAGGACTTCTTTGGTATGCCTATTTGATTGCAGTAGTGGTAGGTACTCCAAGGAAGAACCCTAAGACAGACCAGCACTTCGGATATTAGGTGGAGACTTATTATATTGAAGACTTTCATTGTTCTGTTACTGAGTACAATGAACTGACAAACGTTTAATATTCAATTGTTCGAGTACAAACAATTATGTTTTCGACTAATAAATAGTTGAGCGGGTTATAAACGCATGTTTCAAATTAGAGCTTAGGATTTAATTAATTGATAATTTTGAACTATTATTTTAATTATATCGTGTGCTGTTATGGATTTGTCAAATGCAAATTATTTCTATAGATAACTATTAAGGGGCAGCCCTATACATAACATTGTACGGAGACAGGGGAGCGCACAAAACCGAATGCCTTAATTTAATATAAGTCAATTTGGGCCAATTTAATTCCGCGTCCATGCAGTCGCTTTACGACTGTACATCATAACATGTCTATCCCTTTCACACTCATATGTAACTATATAAAGCTGTTGCATGTTTTCAGCTAACGTCGGTATTGAGTTACAAACAAACATACGTCAATATTATAAATTGATGTCTGACGTATTCCTCTGGTACGAAGTATTGTGGGAAAATAAATGCTAAGTATATTTCTTAGAGAAGTAGTATCTTGTTCAGTAGTTTTAAGTATACATAAATTATTTATTACCGCAAGCGAGTGTCAAGCTCGCAAACGCTATTATTTTGAAATGTGTTTATGACGATTTTTAGAAGAGCTTTTTATCATGGTTCAAAATATGTATATAAACCTAACCCAACGGGGATAAAGGCGTGATTGTATGTATGTAAAATATACATATAAATAATTTCACTCTCCTACTCCCACCCTAATTTTGGGAACACATAACATAAGCTAGTTCAAATCGATTTATATAGAAAAAAGCGAATACAGCTCAGGCATTGTAACATGATTCATTGATTCCGATACTCGTAGTTCGTACAAGTATCAGTATAATAATATGGCTCCGACGGTCGCCCTATGACCGATATATAGAAAAATTTGGATCAGCTTCAGGCAAGGCTCGGTGGCTCAGTAGTCGGAGCATATCACCTGTAGCAAAGATCACGGGTTCGGGTCCCGCCTGAGCTGTATTAGCTTTCTTCTATCTAAATTGATTTGAATAGTTAGCATACTAAATGCTTCAAAATTTCATTTAGACATAAGCTAGTATTAAACAGTGCTTAATTGGCTTATTTTAAAGATTTAGATAGCGCTGTGTAACATTGTGACTAGTTTTCAATTTCCCAACATTATACATAGAGAAAGTTGTCATAGTGACATTTTTTAGTAAGCATATATAATAGCTGATCAAGTGCCAAGTGGTGCACTTCTAAAATAATCTCAAGATATTTATTGGTGGCCAAAAATATTCTTTATTGGTAACATACCAAGTGTATTTTAAAAACAATCTTATTAATAGGTACACATGTTTAAATACATGTATCTTTGTGTGGAGACGAACGTTGAGATTGGTATTTTTTATACCACTTGGTGGCGAATTAGATTTTAAATATGCATCTCGCCACTGTAATGGCAAGGATTTGTTTGTCTGCTAACTTCTGTACTGTGTAGTATGGGACTGGTTTGGTGCAACTCTACTACCTGGTAGAGTTCCGACCTCGGTTAGCTTTGAATTGAAAGATAAACAGAAAATGCGAAGGAAATGCCTTATTGGGTCACCTTACAGTTACACCACGGCATTTGATACCAAGCAATGTTTACCTAGTTTTGGGTTAAGATTAGATTTCTTATACCACTTGACCTATGGAACAGTGCAACACCAGGGGAGTCACACTCGTTCTGCCGACCCTTTAATAATAGTGAGATACTGTGCTGTCAGCTAAGAAGAAAAGCAGGACAATCCTTTGGTCTTCCCACTGACAGCACAAAGATTTAAAAAATATTTTCAATCTGTTGTAGATCAGAATATTATCTAGATAATTTCGTACTGAGTGTGATCCTAAATTCTACTTTAAAAATTCCAAACTACAAAATGCAATTCATAAATGTTACACTTTTATTTGATCCTGAATTCACCATCGTGTCATCAATCACATATAGTTTGACAATTGCAAATGAACGGTTCGCGGTACATTTACGAACACAGTGTATCAACTCCGTTACTCAATAGTATTAACAGACAATATTTGTCTGAGGAGACAGTAAGTGGCTCTTTGATATATTGTTATTCATATGATGTTGTCTCTAATACGTCTAAGTGTTTATTAACTGGGAGTTGGTTTTGGTTTGATCTGATTACAGTGTAAGTATTATTTTAATGTAAATTCAAACAACAATTAGAATACATGGTTTGTCTGCTATTATATCGAATTAGACTAACTACTGTATAGACAGCCTGCTAACAAAACGCATCGCAAAAAGTGGCGTGTGTGAGTAAGCTATTAATATTACTGTCAATATTACTCTTTAAACTGTGTGCATGTCATGAATGTCATGATGTATGTACAGTAAGCTTCAGAGAAAAGGGACCCCCCTTGTTAATGATATGTAAGCATGAGGGGGTCTGTTTTCTCTGACGCTGACTGTACATGATAATTAATGATAACTAAGTAGGTATTCATTTTTTACGCCACGTTGAAATGACACTGGCTGCGTCTTAGTATAGCGTTTCTATAGGTATAGTCTAAGTATATCGACGACAGTTTATAATAGTGCATACATTTTGTAATAGGCTAAGTCCCAATATCATGTAGGTATTCATTCATAAATTCAAATACTTGTTTTATGAATGATCTGCTGCTATTCTACTTTCCGATAGATTCTTTTCCAGTCAAAATGGTTAACTAACTGCAATGTATTTACGACTTTCTGTCACACAGAACTCACGCACTCACACGACCCAGGTCTTAGCAGAAAGTGCAGTAAAAATACAATAACTCTGCAACAGCTCGATTTTTTTCCATCCTGCCAAACCCAATTACCTAATATACTCGTATAACTAACTACATGCGTACACTGCACTAACAAAATGCCTTACATTCACAATGTAAGCAAAAAAGGCGTTACACTAGTAATATCACGCTACGATGACGAATCTCGTTAACGCGGTTGACAGTCCAACTACATGTGCCTATTACGTATCTACCGATATAGGTACTTCCGTACACTATTTATTTTTACCCGACTACAGTGAATCCAAAAGAGCGTTATGATTTTGACACGCATACCTATAATTAGCCTGTATGTATGGTCATCTGTTCCTCATAGCTCCTCAACTAGTTTTAATAACTAACTGAACAAATGAGGTTTCGTTAGTTAGAAGCGTCTTATCGACCGCTGGTTATAGGCTATACCTATGATGTGTCAATGAAAAATAAATTTGAAATAAATTATGCCGTGTTTGGTATCAAATGAAAGGGCTTAATTAGCTTATTATAGTTTAAAATTACCTATCTACATAGGACAGACACGATTTTTATTACATACCTACATAAAAAACATAAAAAAAATCTAAAACGCGATATTAAACATGAATGACATTCCTCGATAATAAAGTTCTAAGTGTCGTCTTTGTCACATTTTAAAATAGATGGTTCGCGAACTCTGGGGTAAGGGTTCCTCGCAGCTGATTGGCGATCTCATTAAAACCAGGAAGGAGCCACAACGTTTACTCCCCGTTATGGTGCCTCAAAAGTGCTCTTTTCATCTTTTTATTTTCTATTAAAAAGTAAAAATATACGGTATAAAAATATTTTTATTTTAAGTATCACCAAGATTGGATTGGTGAGTTCTTCAAACATCAAAAGTGTTTCTCCCTTTAGCTTATTATTACCTAATACTCATTTGAGACGAAAAAGTTAGATAGGCATACCTACTATTATTAAATCTGTTCGCGACAGACACGAAATACAGTGCAAGTGATTCGTAAAATCATAATAGTGTGATTGAAATTAGTGATTAGTGCACGTAAACCAATAGTGTGATAAAACAGTGACAATGATAAAGCCAATAGACACTTGATTGTAGTAGCCACCGTACGCAGGAGACGGTCGCAGCACCTTTTTGTATTAGTTTGTAAAATTCTTATAAGTAAATATTGTTTTAACCTTGTTTTTGTACTATCGTTTTTTGTAAATCTGTAAAATCAGCCATAAAAGCGCTGTAGTATATAAGAAAAACTTTGTTCCCCGTATAGAGTAGATAAGTGGCCATAGTAGAGAAATTCGTTCAAGTTTGTAAAGTAAATAGTTCTTATGTAATTAACAAATAATGTAAACAAATAGAAGCCAGCCACTCATAATTACCAGTGTAAACCTCTGTAATTGCAAAATAATAAATAATATAGCTGTTAAAATCATACCATAGGATGGGTGACCACCCTACCTACCTTGCGGCACTTAGAGTATTTGATAGTTGTACATAGTTTATAAAATAGACCTAAAAATTGTTATTTATCATAGTGAAAATCGTTAATGTTATTTTGTAAAATGTATCTTATTTTGGCCGGTTCTCGTCAAGGTAAAGTTTCAGAGAAGCTAAGCTGGTGCGACTTTTCGTACAATTGCGACATCTTAGCCGAGTCGCCAGCAATAGTCTTCGAGACTTCTCTCAGACTTTGCATTGAATAGATGGGCCATTATTAAAGCCAGATGATTCAACCGAATTAACTGTGTCTTATTTACTGGTGTTCCTATTCAACCCAATTCGGAACCGTACCGTACGCGGTCGGTTTATCCTTTCGCCTAGAGAGACGCACAGGGACGAGTTACCTTACTTTCCCTGACCTCGTTCGAAAGTTACAGTCCACACCGCCACTGCATGGCAGGGAAAGAGTGTGCAAACCGACGTCCAACCCCTCTAAATGTACTACGACGGGCATCAGCTGATCGCTGACGTTTAGATCTGCGTTCCATGACCAGATAGAACGTCACGTGAGGCCTGTCCGCCACATTTATTGGTCCTTCGAGCCGGATTAAAAGCGTTGCTGTCCACTTGTGGATAGCTTCCAGCCGGACGTATCGCATAATAGCTAGCTTTCTTTGTGTGTCTAATTTCTTTATTCTTTGTCTAATCTTTATTTCAGTATTTTGCATCTCGATTTGAGTCAAATCGGGATAATTTAGAGTCAGTGTTTTGTAAAATAGTAATTAGAGTCAGTTCCGCGTATTTTTACCCGTCTCCATTGACAAACACAGTATACAGTCACGTGTGCGCGAATTTATACCCGTTCTCATCAGTCAAAGTCAAACAGTAACGTGTGCGCGACTTATACCCGTATTATTACCAGTAAATAAGCCAGTTAACTATAGCATCAGTGTCCTTACACGTGAGTAAGACTCGTGTCAGTACGCGTTTATAGTAAGTCGACAAACAGTAACAATTTGAACTAACAGTAACAGTAAATAATAGAACAGTTTAAAGCGCGTACTGTCGAATCCGTGTTAAGTGTTGTGTGAATTAGTGCCAGCCAACATGCCGAGCACCAGATCCAGAGCTGCAGAGCCGAGCCAGCCTGAGAAGACTCTGGCTCGAGAACAGACCCTCCGCCATGAGCAGCCGCCACGCTCACCCTCAATACCAGTCGGATCCGAGGTAAGCGCGCCATCGTGCATGACTCAACCATCTACCAGTACACCACGGCCCCCTAGCGCCAAGACGCAAACAGATATTAGTAAAAAACCGTGGTGTCTGGCAGAGAATAGATCAGACAGTACGCTACGACCAATCGAACAGAAACCCATAGAAGAAGTACGTACTTCTGAGTCATTGAGCCGTGAACCAGGCGTGACTATTAGATCTAGATCGACTATACACAGTAAATCGATGGCGCGCAAGCGTGCATTGAAAGCTCAGGAGGAGATGCTAAAGATTAAATTGCAATTGGCTGAGGTAGCACTACGTAGGGCTGAAGAGTCAGCCGAAGACTCTGACTATGATGATGATGCCCATTCAAGGTCCGAATATGTTCGTTCGTGGTTACAAGAAGGTGCGCCCTCGACACGACTCGGCTTAGAACCACGTTTAGTAAGTGGACACCTCCAGAAGGAGACCCACAATAATGAGCCTCAGACAGAGGTTCCCATCGTGCCCCGGGATGGGGGCACAGTTCCTAATTTAGATTATAACGAACTCCAAAAGGAGGCACCTTTGGTACCCCGGGTTGGGGGTACAACCGCTTATGTTGAGACTCAGAAAGAGACTCCTATCGTGCACCGGGCTGGGAGCACAACCGAATTTTTAAATAAAACTCAGATAGAGCCTTTTAACGTGCCCCGGGTTGGGGGCACAGCCGAATTTACCGTACAGTCAAATGATAATAATTTAAAACCATTTATTACTGAACTAACATCTGCTATAGCTGCGCTCGCTGATAGGAAACCGATGGAGGCATCATTTACGTCCTCATATCCATCGGCATCGAAGGTCATAATGACTTTACCGGTATTTGGCGGGTCGCATACCGAATGGCTGTCATTTAAAGCAATATATGACACCACTAAAATGTACTTTAATGACATAGAAAATACAGCTAGACTCAGACGAAGCCTTAAAGGCAGAGCGCTAGAAATAGTCAGCTCAGAACTTATAGCTAATGCGCAGCCGGAGCATATTATTCGAGAGCTAGAGCTCCAATTCGGACGACCTGACTCCATCGCTCAATCAGAAACTGACAAATTAAGAGCTTTGCCACGATGTACCGAAGCCCCTTAAGACATCTGCACATTTGCCAGTCGGATAAGGAGTAGCGTCGTCACTCTTCAGGCCCTAAAGAAAAATCATTATTTAATGAATGCTGAATTATTACGAATACTCACAGATAAACTTCCGAATTCACTCCGTGTTCAATGGTATCGTACGTATACTGAAAAATATAATTCTACTCCTGATCTAGCTTCATTCAGCGAGTACGTAACTGAGTATGCCCGCTATTGTAGTGCCTTCGCCCCAGCCGAGACTATCAGAGATAACAGAGATAACCGAGATAACCAGCCGAATCGTCGTGTCCCTCAGAGAGCCTTTACAGCCACTGAGAGACAGACCGAAGATAAGATCACACGTAAGTGTAGAATATGCGACTCTGAGGGGCACTACGCATCGAACTGTGATACATTTAAAAAAGGTAACTCCGATAAGAGATGGGACTTAGCGAAGAAACACAGATTATGCTTTCGCTGTCTTAAATTCCGCCATACCGATCATAGATGTCAGATCAGGAAGTGTGGTATAGATAACTGTCCTGCCTCTCACCACAGATTACTTCATTATATTAAGAAAACAGAGAACAAACAGAAACTTCAAGAGGAGACAGTCGCTAGTTCATTTTCCCGTTCAAATAAACAAGCCTTTTTAAAAATAGCACCAGTTAGACTCTCTGGACCGGCGGGAGAGATGTTGACGTATGCTCTCCTTGACGACGGATCTACCGTATCTCTCATAGATAAAGATGTAGCAGCCAAGCTGGGAGCCCGAGGTAAGACTGACCCGTTTACCATCAAGGCTATTGGGGATACAGCGATCAACCTACCGGACTCACGAAGAGTCGAAGTATACATAGGTAATCCCGATGGTACCAGCATCCCGTTGACGGTGAGAACCGTGCCCAAGCTGCAACTCTCGTCACAGACCATCAGCGAGACGGACATCGAAGGCTGCGAACATTTAGCAGACATCAAAGAGCAGCTCGTCTACACCGGAGGGACCCCTAAGGTATTGATAGGTCAAGATAACTGGCACCTTTTAGTATCTAGCTACACCAAACGGGGACCTCGCCAACAGCCAGTCGCTTCACTCACAGCACTAGGATGGGTGCTGCACGGAAGTCACAGCCGAGCCTTAGGTCACAGCATACAATTTGTAAATCAACTCTCGACTATTGATGACAACATTGACCATCAACTAAAGGAATATTTTGCACTAGAGTCTCTATTAATTAACCCACGTCGCCCGAAATCTGATCCGGAACAGTTAGCTGCAAATATCTTAGAAGATAACACCGTTCAACTAACCGATGGCCGCATACAGACCGCTCTTCTATGGAAGACAAACAACGACGTGTTGCCAGACAGCTATAATAACGCTGTCAACAGGTTAGCTTCGATTGAAAGAAAATTAGACCGTAACCCAGATTTAAAGTTGAAGTATACCGAACAAATAGACTCGCTCGTACAGAAGGGGTATGCAGAGGAAGCTCCGAAGCCAGCAAGACCAGGTAGGACCTGGTACTTACCACATTTCGATGTCCACAACCCTAGCAAGCCGGATAAGCTGAGAATAGTCCACGACGCTGCCGCCAAATCAGGAGGAAAGTCCCTCAACGACTTCCTATTAACAGGCCCGGACTTATTACAGTCACTCCCAGGTGTCATGATGCGCTTCCGTCGCCACCAGATCGCCGTTTCAGCTGACATCGCCGAGATGTTCATGCAGGTGCAGGTACGTCCAGACGATCGGGACGCGCTAAGATACCTATGGAGAGGTAATAGGCGGGAGGGAGCTCCAGATGAGTACCGAATGAAGTCCATTATCTTCGGTGCAGCCAGCTCACCTTGCACTGCGATCTTCGCAAAAAACTGGAACGCGAAACAGCACGCAGACGACTATCCCGAGGCAGTGGACGCCATCATCAACCATCATTACATGGATGATTATCTTGACAGCTTCCCGAGCATAGAAGAGGCGGTACGCATCACCACCCAGGTACGTGATATACACAGAAAAGCCAAGTTTGAACTAAGGAAATGGGTCTCTAACTCTACACAGGTTATAGATCGTTTGCAGAACAGTCCGAACCACACTGAATGTGTGAGCATCACATCGAAGGCTGAAGAAGAGAAGATCCTTGGCCTAATCTGGGACCCACAGACAGACACCTTAAGTTTCAATTTAAAGTTAGCTAGACTACCTGAAAATTTAATTAACAAGACTTCACCTACTAAAAGGGAAGCCTTGAAGATAGTGATGTCGTTATATGACCCTCTCGGACTAGCTTCACCGGTCACCGTGAGAGCTAAGCAGATCCTACAGGAGGCGTGGCGCTTAGGAACCGACTGGGACGAGCCCCTAGACGAGAGGCTGTCAGCCCAATGGAGTGTATGGGCAGACCATCTCCGAGCCCTCAAATTCGTCAAGATACCTAGGTGCTACCCGGGATACACCGATCCTCAATCAATACAGATGCACGTTTTTTCGGACGCCAGCGAAGCAGCCTATGCCGCAGCCATATACTGGCGGACCGTCACCCATAATGGACAGGTGAGAGTCAGTCTCGTCACTGCAAAGGCGAGGGTGACCCCATTGAAAATCACATCAATCCCTAGATTGGAGCTGCAAGCTGCAGTGATGGGGACCCGACTAGCTACAGCCGTCGCCGAGAACCACAGGATTCAGCCAGACTCTACTACCTACTGGTCTGACAGTAAAACGGTTTTAACTTGGTTAAGGAAAGGTTCTCGCACTTATAAACCCTTTGTAGCTCACAGAATCGCCGCCATAGAAGACAACAGTAAGGTCGAGGACTGGAGGTGGCTCCCGTCAAAGTTCAACATAGCAGACGCAGCCACTCGTGATGTACCCGCTAACTTCAACTCCGAGCACGAGTGGTACAGCGGACCGGCCTTCCTGTACAAGGATGCGACAGACTGGCCATCCGAGAAACCGCTACTAACAGAAGCCACCGGCGAAGAGAGAATCACCACCGTAACAGATGTAAGTGACTCTATAATAGACTTTGACAGATTCTCCAGCTGGGAGAGGCTCCTACGCACCACCGCTCGGGTGCTACAGTTTCTAGACGCAATACGCAAGTCTAGGACACAACAGGTGGCGTACAAACGAACTACGAGAAACCAACAAAAGGATCCCGATTGGCGTCGCACAACTCGACGGACGAAGGTAATTAAAGGGCCAGTGTTACCCCAGAACACTGTACCCAATAGAAAATTTAAAACTTTAACCGCAGAGTATCTTCGGAAGGCCGAAGTACAACTAGTTAAATGCGTACAGAACGCCGCATTTAATAAAGACATCAGCAGATTGAAAAATCAAGAGGAAATGCCCCGTGACAGCCGACTTCGCAAACTCCGAGTGGAGCTCGCAAACGGAGTTATAGTACTGGCAAGCAGAATAGCAGCAACCAAAGACGTGTCCGAAGCGATAAAGAGACCTCCTATCTTAGACGGGGAACATAAAATTACTCAATTGTACATAGAATGGACACATAGGAAACTGCATCATAGCGGTACTGAAACCGTGATAAATGAAGTACGACAGCATTATTGGGTTCTGCGCTTACGACCGACGACCAGGTCGGTCCTCCATTTATGTTTACAGTGCCGCATCAGGAAGGCGCAGCCACCAGAGCCAGCCACTGGTGACCATCCAAAGACACGCCTTGCACATCACTGCAGGCCTTTCACCTACACTGGGCTCGATTACTTCGGGCCGCTCAGTGTCACCATCGGCAAGCAACACCAAAAGCGCTATGTGGCGCTGTTCACCTGCCTGACCTCCCGGGCAGTCCACCTGGAGGTCGCCGCCAGTCTGAGCGCAGACTCCGCAATCCTAGCTTTGCGGAGGTTCGCCGCGCGCCGAGGCTGCCCCGCCGAGATCTACTCGGACAATGGCACCAACATGCATGGTGCCGACCGCGAGATGCGCGAGGCCCTGTCTCGCGAAGCCGCTCATCGAGGCATCGTGTGGCGCTTCATCACCCCCTCTGCTCCCTTTATGGGGGGTGTCTGGGAGCGTCTAGTGCGTTGCGTGAAGACCGCACTCACTACGGTCTTACATGAGCGCCATCCCCATGAAGAGGTGCTCTCCACTTTGCTGTGTGAGGTGGAATATACAGTGAATAGCCGCCCCCTCACCCACGTCTCCGTGAGCCCCGAAGACAACGAGGCCATCACTCCGAACCACATCCTACTCGGTGGTTCCTCCCGACTTTCACCACTCGGTGAGTTTGACTCCACCGACATCGACCACAAGAAGCAGTGGCGACGCGCTCAGGCGCTCGCCGACATGTTCTGGCGCAGATGGGTGCGCGAGTACCTTCCCGAGCTGCAACACCGGCGGGAGCCCCATGGGTCGGGCCCTCGCATCGAGGTCGGCGATCCCGTCTTGATCGCCGACGGCCAACTGCCTCGCAACACTTGGCCAAGGGGCCGAGTCACCGCCGTCTACCCAGGCGCCGACGGTCAAATTCGTACCGTTGAGGTGCGCACAGCCGGGGGCGTGCTCAAGCGCCCTACGAAGAAGATCGTGCCGCTGCCCAAGTAGTGTCGCTCACCGGAGTATGCAGCATCACAAGCGGCCGTACCTCACTCTGCTGCACGGCGGGAGAGATGTTCGCGACAGACACGAAATACAGTGCAAGTGATTCGTAAAATCATAATAGTGTGATTGAAATTAGTGATTAGTGCACGTAAACCAATAGTGTGATAAAACAGTGACAATGATAAAGCCAATAGACACTTGATTGTAGTAGCCACCGTACGCAGGAGACGGTCGCAGCACCTTTTTGTATTAGTTTGTAAAATTCTTATAAGTAAATATTGTTTTAACCTTGTTTTTGTACTATCGTTTTTTGTAAATCTGTAAAATCAGCCATAAAAGCGCTGTAGTATATAAGAAAAACTTTGTTCCCCGTATAGAGTAGATAAGTGGCCATAGTAGAGAAATTCGTTCAAGTTTGTAAAGTAAATAGTTCTTATGTAATTAACAAATAATGTAAACAAATAGAAGCCAGCCACTCATAATTACCAGTGTAAACCTCTGTAATTGCAAAATAATAAATAATATAGCTGTTAAAATCATACCATAGGATGGGTGACCACCCTACCTACCTTGCGGCACTTAGAGTATTTGATAGTTGTACATAGTTTATAAAATAGACCTAAAAATTGTTATTTATCATAGTGAAAATCGTTAATGTTATTTTGTAAAATGTATCTTATTTTGGCCGGTTCTCGTCAAGGTAAAGTTTCAGAGAAGCTAAGCTGGTGCGACTTTTCGTACAATTGCGACATCTTAGCCGAGTCGCCAGCAATAGTCTTCGAGACTTCTCTCAGACTTTGCATTGAATAGATGGGCCATTATTAAAGCCAGATGATTCAACCGAATTAACTGTGTCTTATTTACTGGTGTTCCTATTCAACCCAATTCGGAACCGTACCGTACGCGGTCGGTTTATCCTTTCGCCTAGAGAGACGCACAGGGACGAGTTACCTTACTTTCCCTGACCTCGTTCGAAAGTTACAGTCCACACCGCCACTGCATGGCAGGGAAAGAGTGTGCAAACCGACGTCCAACCCCTCTAAATGTACTACGACGGGCATCAGCTGATCGCTGACGTTTAGATCTGCGTTCCATGACCAGATAGAACGTCACGTGAGGCCTGTCCGCCACAAAATCTATTCTCGTTATGTATACTAGTCGTTTACATTATTTCTGTATTACCTTTATTCCATATCTGGTTACAGATTTTTTATCTTATTGTTTGTAGGTTTTAGGAGTTCAGCGGACTTCAGCGCCAGTATATCAGTACCAGTGCGATTGTGGATGTTATTACTAAGATATGCCATATTACAAAAAAATATACTCGAACTACGAATTTAAACTTGAGTTGAGACCGCACAGTAGAGCGATCGCACTCGCTATCGCTACGTCACTATTCAAGTTATTGATAAATGATGAAAGAGAAACTTAGCGTGAAGCCTAAAAAGAAAGCTAACAAGTATTATACCAAATTATCTTTGATATCGTACATCAATTTATCAGTTTTGTTCCCCGTAGTACAATTCCTTCCAATCCGTGCCAATCTCTTGCCGTCATGTCCGCCAATCTTCATTATTCTACTGACCCAACCGGCCGACCAGGTCTTATTCCTTTCAGAATATTACATTAAATACATTATTGTGGTTTGAACTGATTTGGAACAGAGCAGATAGAGCAGATTTTCCTAACAGATGTCTAAAAATATTCAGTTGAAATAACAACCTCCTTTTTTGAAGTCGCTTAAAAACGAGGTTTCTTTTCGAGGTATAATTATTGCAGGATGTGCGGCATCATAAAAAAGATTTTATAACATAATTGCAGTCCGTGCAGTGCATTGTGTCCTACTTACCTCTTGCACTAAATAAAGGTGCTGACAGCGCGGCCGAGATGGCAAAATGTTATTCCCGAATAATTTAAACTGAAGTGCATGTACCACCTACCGCTTACAATTATGAATTTAAACCGTCAATCCTTTGACGTTGTGACTCCTATTTCCTCCACTAATTCACTCTCTTAGAATTAAAATTTGAATAAAATATCGCCTATGTAAGTATGTGAGCATTCATTTCATTTTGTTGAAGTAAATTTTAATGCCTCTTCCTTCGAAAATGACAGACTTCAATACAACTCCATAGATCTCCTAGTTTACCCCCCCGCGATACTGTGTACCTAAACGGTAGGTACCGTTACATTATCAAATGCTTAAATTCGTAGCGCTCTAACAATGCAAGCTCTACGTCTCTGTCTACGTTGATGAATCAGGCAATCAAAACACTACTAATTAAACAATCTTTAGATGTACGAGTAATAAGGTATTTAATTCTAATGGCCATGGGATCTAACAAATATTAAGATGTATCTGCTCATTTTAGTGACTGTTCTTAACTTCAAATTCCAAGATATTATCTAAATGGAAGTAAATAAATCAGCAACTACTTAAATAAAAATTAGTCATCATTACCACTACAATTTTAATACTGCTGATGTATCGTTATGTCACCAAAATCGTGGACTCGGTGACACATCTCATTAATAAAATGAGCGATTATGTCAACGATATGCAATTAATAACATTCAACTGATATTCACAACTCACACGTAATGAAAACCAAAACACACGGTGCAGTAGCTATCGAGAATTATGAGTAGGTACAAAATAAATAATCATTTTACTTTTAGCACTCGTAATATCTATTAGGAACTGGCAAAATGATTGATCGATGCTTCACGTGACCTAACGGCTGGTCTTGTCGTAGTTCAAATAATAAAGGCCGTTGCACGCGTGATGGGCTTTTACACGGACGGGACGGTACGGGAAGTTGACAGGACGGTACGGGAACTTTTGAAAATAACGTTACATACAAAACATATGCGGCAGTGCATATGTCACGAAGACACGAACGGGAGAGGAACGTGGCACGGCACGTGCGGGGCGACGCCGACGATGTTTAGCATTTTGTTTCACAATTAAAGTCCTACAAGAAATGAAAAATTCATATTTCCTTGTTCACAACGCGTTAGATCCGAATCGCTGTCACGGTTCGTATGCATTAACACCAAATTCCCGTTGTCAACGGGGCAGCCATGTGCCCGTCCCGTCCACGTCCCGTCATTCGGTGTGGCAAAGCTGCAAGCAGCACCCGAACGTTATTGGTGCATACTTTATATTTCTTCAAGGCTTCTTACGGTTTTACTGATGCATTATAAAAACTATTATTATTTAATTGAATTAGTCAAGCGATGTTTTTGTCGGTAGGGTCGATAGTATGTACTAATTTCACACGCTTTACAGGTTGAATTTATCTGTGATATTTGTTGCAATCTTATTGTAAGAAGATGAACTTTACCCTGGTTTTAGTTGGGCAACGAACCCACTGGTCTCCTAAAATTCGCACGCTGCTTCCACTCGTCTTCTCAGATATTTGAAAATCCCAGTTGTCCCCTGTTTATTTTATAGGCATTGCATTCTAAAAAGTGATATAATAAATAATTATATTCTTATCGTATGTACCTACTTGTGTTTAACGTGTGCAGACCAGACAACGCGAGTACCTACATACTTCATGAGTCCTTAAAGCTTCACATCGAGCAATTATGTCCCACTTACAATAGAATGTAATGGACAATTATCTACTCGTCGAGATATTCATAAGACTCCCATTCATAAGAATATACTTACAACTGAGTATGTGATTCATTAAAGGGGAAATTTTATTGCGCAGTGACTCGGGTGAGGAGGCAGCCCATCTAATTGGGCAAATTACTCAATGAGAAAAGAAGGTTCTTATTCCACTGGGATCAGGTGGGCTCGTCTTATTCAATACTATTTATATCGGCACTGTCGGCAGGCTAAAGTGAAAATGACCGTGGTATTGCCTAGGTATATTTTATTAAAAGAACTGTATTTTTTTCTCAGCTTAGATTCTAATTATTAAGAAGATCAACATCATTAGCGTCAATCCCGGCTGCTAAGAAGTTTGAACCTTTAAACCCAGGCTCTGTTTATCTACTCTTCCTTTCTGTCACTGAGTTAGCATATTTTGGCTTTTGCGAATGCGACTGTCGTCTTCTGACCCCTCAACCCCAAGAGACATTGTCTCAACTATTATACTATACTACCTCGTCCATTAATCAGTGGTTGTATCAGCTAACAGGTGAGGTTGGCTTGGGTGCCGAAGTAGAACCCAAAGAAGAAATGTTGACTTATTATTTTTAGTCAGTAGTTTAGTGGTTAAGTTAACTAACTTAAGTCGGCCTTACGATCGGGAGATCCCGGGTACGAACCCTGACCGTATCAATGTGAAGCCGTCCCTAACAAGCAATTTATTTGCAGGAATATTTGGAATTTCGGTTGCTACTGTTATTTAAAAAAAGCTCTCGTTGCAATTGATTCCATTACTTTTTCACATTTTGGAATATTCGCTTAGTGCTTCACGCTGAGTTCTAAGACATTATTCGCTCTATCTAGTATGAGATTAGGTACGTATACGTATACGACTTAAGGCCCCGAATCAGATCACCATCGAAAAATCGGTACTTTCGAAACCGTTTTTCTTTTTAACTATAAAACCTACAGATCTGGAATTTACATGCATACTACAGGATATACAGAGTAACTTCTCCTTTTCATAAATTAAATAAAAAAGGAGGAAATAGTTGAAAAGAGGCTCTGAACATCACTCTACTCTTTCTTATGAAACCAAAAATTTTCTACAACATGTATCCAAATAATCTAAAATTTCACATGTATGTTAAATAAGTGTAATAGCATGACGTGACCTTCTTAGTTAGTAACCGTCGCCTATAAAGTTATCTATTAAAATTAGTTTTACTGATTTCTACGGTTCAAATATGAGCGAATGACCTTGACGTTTATACTTGAGATTGATGGCACTTGGTGGAACTTGCTACACATATTGAATAAATCACTTGTACTTTTCCACAATTATTTATTTATTTGAACCTTACCGGTTTCACCTTACGGCATTATCAAAGGTTTACAAAAGTACAAGTGATTTATTCAATATGTTGAGCATTTGTATTGTCAAAGTCATTCGCGTATGTAATCACCTTAAAACACCATCAATACATTTTATTAATGACGCTTTGTTATTCAAACGAAACGATTCATGTATGCTAGACGAAATAAATTGAATAATTTGGTACTTACAAAAAATCTTCAAAGTGGGCTTAAAGCACTGTAATTTTTCACGATACTTATAAAAATCACATTGGACCATATAGTGGTATTAGCGCGTTCCAAAACTAGATGGGAAGCACGCAACAGCTGCTTGGATTAATTTCGTCTGTCGAATAAAAACGTCGGATATTTTTCGTTCTGTTTCTAAATTTAGAGACGCATTCGAAGTGAAAACAGATTTATGTAGTAACAGTTCAATCCGATGTTTGCAGGGATAAAATTACGACTGACTTTTCAGTGTCAGCATTTCTGCAAAAAATGTAAGATACCTAGTCTCAAAGAATATGTGTTCAATACAAAATGAGTATTTTATCCCTAACTTTCTTGCAGTTGAACCTCCCGATTCAACTGCAAGAAAGTTTATTACATTTAAATTAGATTTCAATTATATCAGATTAGGTATTAAAACCATGCCTCATCTGAAACCTCTCCAAACCGTGCTAAGTGGATACCTACTTATTGGATTAGTTTTCAAACCCAGACTTTGAATTTCGTTAAGCCTATGTAATCGTATTTAGATTTACGTATTTAGGTATGTTATAGAATGTAGTTTTACTACTTATGTCCAGACGTCCAGGAAGTTAGAAATACTGTTTGGAAATAAAACTATTGTTGTATAGACGATTGATTAATGTACATATATTATTCTAATCGAGATCTAACTAAATCGAAATAAGTCTCGAAAGACTAATCGGATCAGATTTTTATCGTTTTAATCAATGAAACAAGAGTCTTGAAGATGTGTTATATTTATACATATACACAAACACATTTATTTTTAACTAGCTAAACTCAACAGGGCCGAATGGGCAATATATTACATTAATGTCAGGTTCCCCCTTTAGATTAATTAGTAAACGACGACTATTAAGAACGTGATAACGAGTATTATTTTGAAAGACGTTTTCATATTATATAAAAAAGCTCATATTCTAGAACCATACAAATAGTGAACTATTACGTACCGTATTATTATTATTATGTAGATAGGTACAGTGAATTATTTTTATTTAATATAGATTTAGCGGTTTTTATTTCATAGGTACTTCTTGATTATTGCTTATTGCTATTGCTTCGAAACCCCGTTTCACCCCTTCAAGCCATACCTATATACCTACCCGTAATTTCTTAATTTTGAAAAGTACGCATGGGAATGTGTTGTTGACATTTATGAGTACTGCTCCGCTCTCTTGAGTTGTAGCGTGATGATATATAGATTATAACCTTCCTCGATAAATGACCTATTCAACATCAAAAAAATATGCAATTCGAAGTAGAGTTCCTGAGATTAGTGCATTCAACCAAACAAATAAACACTTCAGCTTTATAATATTAGTATAGGTACCTATTATATCGATAGAATATGCCAACCCCATTGAATTCATCCTTTTCTCGATAAGTTATCTATCACGGAAGATCGTTTAATATTCGATATAAAAGGGTTAATCGATTGAAATAATGAGTAAGTTTATTGCTAATTGATATAAATGATAGACGATAATGAATACGCGTCGACCGTGATCCAGATGCAAACAGTGAAGGACGCCTACTGAATAATGACCTACAGAACTACTATGGACCTATTAGCTGAGAGCGAGTGAGATACCGCCACCAGAGCTCATGGCGGTATCTCACTCACTCTCAGCTAATGCACGCCGCGTGGTTCCCGGCAGAGTAGAATTTGGGCCTATCTCTTCCCATGCGGTGTCCTATAAAGGTCCAACCCCATCAAACGGACGGCATCGGCCCGGATTTTACAATCTTTAAACAAAATTAAATCTTATTATCACAGTGTTTGAAGTTTATATTACCAAGTCACGCACAACAGCTTGACAGCGACGTGCGGCGGCATGACGCACGTCAAGCTGTCATGCGTGACTTGGTAATATAAACTTTAAATGCTGTGATATAAGATTTATTTTGTTTAAAGATTGTAAAATCCGTTCCGATGCCGTCCGTTTGGTGGGGTTGAACCTCAAGGCGACTAAGGGTTAGGGCTGTTTAACATCAGACAGATACGAGTATATGCAGCCCAGAATCAACCTCAGATGCATGACTTGAATCAACGATAGTGCCTGGAACATTGTATTGTAGGACATTAATTTACACATGTGGGACATTAGGCCTGGAATACGGCAATAGATGAATATTACGATGATGATTGGTGATAATGATTGGTGAAATGTGCATGTATGTATTTTCTTTCTTTCTTTTTGTAAGTAATATAAAATTTACAACAGTGCCAAAATATAGGACACCTAGAACTAATAAAACCAGCTGAAAAGTCAAAGACACGTCTTAGGAAAACGGGGCCATTTAATCGTTATTGGCCTCGGATTCCATCCATTGGGTTCTCACGCCAGCGTTTCAAGTTCAATGCACATTATTATCGATCGATAAATCTAGAATGAACGTGTCTTACTAGATTTAAGTTTTTTAATAAGTAGACTGATATCATTCATCTATGAAGGAAAACTTTTCGCAATAACCTATCATTGTCCCGCTTATATGAAAAGCTTGCACTTTAGAGCCCCGAGTCTTTTTTCCTTTTTGATTTAGCTTTTCTTGCGTTTTCCGGGAGTAACTCTTGTCTGACCCCTCAACCCAGAGAAGGAAGCTTGCGCCAGAGCCTTGCCTGGTTATCAGCCGATGTACTTGCTCGCAGGTAGGTTCTGCTGATTAACAGACGATAAGCAGAAACATTCCAATGACCAACATCGCTTATTGAAAATTGTGGTTTCAAATTCAATCACAAACCAGTCAGAACAGCATGATAGCTTTAGATTAACTCAAGTATGTACACTCGGTAACAAAAGTTACATTAAAATAAATTTACTACAAGCAGGTATAAAAAGTTGGAAGTATTCAGATATAGTTATTTTTGATGATATCTCGGGGAGGATATGGAGGGGACGTAGTAAGCCTTCCCGAAGAGCGATACCTATGCTCGGGCCCTCTCCGTGAGTAGCGGCTCCGCCGTGAAACCAATTACTACACCACGATGGCAACCCAATGTCAATCCCGCCCTGACAGTCCATCTTTGGGGTCAGCTTTGCGAGTCGTCTCTATTAACATCGAGGGTTTCTCGCAGGACAAGGCAGTAATTCTCTCCAGCCTCTGCCAAAAAACGCAGTGCGACATCCTATGCGTGCAGGAAACCCATCGAGAAACCACGCAGAGCAGGCCGTACATTCCCGGACTGTCGCTTATCGCCGAGATCTGTCACCCGAAGCACGGTAACGCAGTGTTTGTTGCTCCCGGCGTAAGCATAATATCGGCTCAGTGCACTTCCACCGATGATGTGGAAATTATTACAGTGGACACGGGTTTCTGCACGGTTAGCTCACTATACAAGCCCCCTGGCGCGGTTTTTGGATTTGACGCCCCAGAAAACATAAAAAACCAGCAGACGAAAGTAGTCATTGGAGACTTTAATAGCCATAGTGGACGCTGGGGTTATGGCAGCACCAACTCAAATGGTCACGCGGTGGAGGAGTGGGCGGAGTTACACGAACTGGCTCTAATTCACAGTCCGAAAGACCCGCCTTCATTCAATAGTGCACGCTGGCGACGCGGCTACAACCCGGACCTATTATTCGTTAGCGAAAGTATTGCCAACCAGTGTAGGAAGACTCTGTGCGCGCCAATCCCTCGAACCCAACACAGACCAATAATGTGCACCATCGAACCCGTTGTGCGTCCAATCACGGTGCCTTTCAAGCGTCGATTTAACTACCGCAAAGCAAACTGGGAAGGATACTCGTGCGATGTTGACGTAGCACTCTCTAGAGTAACACCCGAGCCTCAAAATTACGATCAGTTTGTGGAAATCGTCGCCCGCATATACCGCAAGTATATCCCAAGAGGCTGCCGCTCGTCCTACATCCCGGGACTCTCCTCGGATTCCGTTAAGCTCTTGAGGGAATACGAGAGGCTGTATATCAGCGACCCGTTCTCGGCCGACACTATCGAGGCTGGTGAGAGGCTGCTCTTGGGGGTGGGGGAGTCTCGCCGCCGCCGGTGGATGGAAACCGTAACTGGGTTGGACATGACACACAACAGCAAAAAAGCATGGAGTACCATCCGGAGGCTCACTAGCGACGCCCCGCATCCTGCACCACCGAGTCAAATTTCCGCGAACCAAGTGGCACACCAGCTCCTTGTCAACGGCAAACCTACGCGCCGACTCGGCCGGGTGCCGAGAGAGGTGCGTCAGCAGCCTCCAATCGACTCACATATCTGCAACCCGTTTGCTCTGTCTGATATTATCACTGGCATCAAGGAGCTAAAGCGTGGAAAGGCCTCCGGTATAGATAGCGTCTCTGTGGAGCAAATCCAGCACCTCGGACCTGTTGCTGTGTCGTGGCTCCTGGCTCTTTTCAACAGCTGTGTGACCACTGTTGCGGTCCCCCGTCTTTGGAGGAAAGCCAAAATTATTGCAATTCCGAAACCAGGAAAACCCACCGATGACCCAAAGAGTTTTAGACCAATTTCTCTTCTGTGCCACACCATGAAGCTTTTTGAAAGAATGCTCTTAAACCGCCTTGCCAGTGTCGTAGACCCCATGCTGATGGCGGAACAGGCCGGCTTCCGACCTGGAAAATCTTGCAGCAGTCAGACCCTCAACCTCACACAGCACATCGAGGATGGCTTCGAAAAGTGCACAGTAACTGGTGCGGTTTTTGTTGATTTGTCGGCAGCCTATGACACAGTAAACATTAACCGTCTGCTCTGGAAAGTAGAGCGAACTATTGGGGACCGCAAAGTTACGGCTATACTGGGTGAGCTCCTTCGTAACCGGCGCTTCCAAGTGCACCTGTGCTCCGACAAGAGCCGCTGGAGAATACAGAAAAACGGCCTACCCCAGGGCAGTGTTCTCGCCCCCCTGCTCTTCAACATTTACACCAACGATCAACCCATGAGTTCGTGTACAGCACGTTTCCTTTACGCCGATGACCTAGCGCTCACATCACAGGGATCGTTTGAGGAGGTAGAGGGAAATTTGAACAGAGCACTCGAGGAGCTAAGTAGTTACTACGAGGAAAATGCACTAAAGCCAAATCCCTCCAAAACACAGTCGTGCGCATTTCACCTCAACAACGGGCAGGCAAACCGAGAGCTGAACATCCAGTGGCGTGGCGTCCCCATAAACCACTGTAAACACCCCAAATACCTGGGAGTTACGCTAGACAGATCTTTAACCTACAGGAAGAACTGTGAGGACGTCAAGCTGAAGGTTTGTGCACGAAATAACCTGCTGAGAAGGCTGACGAGCACAAACTGGGGAGCTTCGCCGCAGGTGCTGCGTACTACGGGACTGGCCCTTTGCTACTCCGCAGGGGAATACGCGTGTCCTGTGTGGTGCCGTTCTACTCATGCCAGGTTAGTGGATGCAGCATTAAATGAAACCTGTCGTATCATTACCGGTTGTCTCAAGCCGACTCCGGTACGCATGCTGTATCCACTGGCTGGTATTGCACCACCCAGTGTGCGTAGAGAGGTGGCTTCATCCATCGAAATGTGCAAACTCCAGATGGATCAACGACACCCCATGCATAGTCACTCTGGTGTGGCGCAGAGGCTGAAAAGTCGCAGGAGCTTCTTCGCGTGCGTTGCTCCTATTACCAGCGAACCCTCTTCAGCCAGAGTTAATCTGTGGGGAGCACAGAGCCCATCATCCCCCTTTGTCCCACTGGCAGAGAATCTCCCCCCCGGACGGGACCTTGCCTGGACCACCTGGAAGTCCTTAAATAGACTTCGGACACAGGTTGGTCGAAGTAAGGAAAACCGTATTAGGTGGGGTCATTCAGACGAGATGGATCCACGGTGTGAGTGCGGAGTTGCGCCACAGACTATGTCCCACCTGTTGGCTTGTGCTGCCTGTCCAAGCACGTGCACTCCGGAGGAACTTATGAGTGCCTCTGAGAACGCTATCGGAGTGGCTACATACTGGGCAAACAAAATATGATATGATATGCCGTCGACTCGACAGAAGAAGAAGATGATATCTACTACGCTTGTAATACTAAGAATCTTTCTAGGGTATTACTTACACTAGAACAGAGGGCGGAAAAAAGAAGAATAGTAAGAATGAACCCCGCCCACGTTCTAGGTGTGGAATGACCTCCCTGCTGTGATTTTCCTAAGTGTCCACAATATGGAGTTCTTCAAGAAGCGCATTAGATGGTTTTTACAGGGTCGACAGCGCGAGTGTCACACGTCCATACGCCACGGTGATCACTTTCCATCAGGTAGGCCACTTACCCCTAAGTGGCTTAAAAAAAGGAAACGAAAATAATTGTTTCTTACCAATACCTTTGATCTCTACATGTGCATAACTGTAACATCTACCTACCTATAATAATGGCAGAATAAGAATTTGTAAACCAATTTCCTCAGTGACTGTACAAACCAGAAGCGTACATACTAAATCAATTCAGAATTCGATCTCTGGAATAACTGTGCCGCTTTGATGTAGGTCACATATTACGTCACTAATTGTGTAACTACCCTGTCAAACAAGTATGAATTGTTAACGTTTGAGATTGAGATCCTCTGACGTTATCAATTACTGCTAATGCTAAATGCGTGTATGGTAATCAGGTAGGGGATTTTAGACCTTGAGTTGAGCTTTGACTTGTGTTAATGAACCAACTAATGCGATAATTGTGTGAGGAGAATATCTGTTAGTGATTGTGTATTGTAGTAAGTACTTATACACGAATTAGAAGGTTTTTGAGATTAGGTACAGCTCGCGAAAATTGACTGTCACATAAATAATCATCATTCTCTGAACCTTTTCCCAACTGAGTTGGGGCCGGTTTTCCAAGCTAACTGTTATGCGGCTGACAATAATTTCCGTGAAGCGACTGCCATCTGACTTCCACAACCAATTGGCGATATAGAAGTTCTGCAGTTAGACCGGTCGGACTTTTGTGGGCTCGAAATACCCATAGACGTTCACAACCGGGACCCGCGGCTTAACGTTCTCTCCGAGGCACATTTGTGATTTCATAAACAGAAATAACCATGCAATATTGTAAATATAGGTCTAGCCAAATCTGTAGCTATGACTGGTAAAAGCGGACCCCAGACTCCGAGCTGAAAGCTTCGGATGCGACTGGGAATAAACGCTAGGAGGAAGAAGAATATTGTAAATATCAGTTACATTGCTTGATTCTAAGTAATTGACAATGGCGATATCCTTTTTTGTCCGGAAATGTAATAGTAGGTATGCTTATTTTAACTAACGCGGCGAAAGTTGCTGAACATTCAGAAAATTAAAAACATTTATAATTGAAATACATGAACATATAATCTTTATTAGGGTTCCGTAACTTTACAGGAAAAAATGGAACCCTTATAGGATCAAATCATTGTCTGTCTGCCTGTTTGACTGTCAAGACCTTTTTCTCAGGAATGCACGGAGGTATCAAGTTGAATTTCATACCAAATAAAGGAGTATACAGATAGGAATCTGCAACGCCTTGTCAACAGCTAGCTAGGCAATAACGTGAAGGTCATAAACCTATGTGGCGATAGTTAGTAACTATCTAATTGTGTCAACTACTTGAAATATTTGTGTGTGTTACGATGTCAAAGCGTGTTGAATTTCAAAGCGTGTTAGTTGACTTTACTAAAATATCAGTCTAAAAGGCTGAACCAACTAACCACAAATTGGTAAAATTAGAATGGGTTACTACAAATACTGTTTATACTGGAGATTGTTAGCGCTTGGTTTCAACCAAGCGCTACACATAATTTATATAAAGCACTTGCACTTTTCCAATTTTTTATTTTCGAACCACGAGGCGAAACCGGTTCGCATAACTAAGGTATAAGAGCCGTAACCGTGAGGCGTAACCGGTCAGGTTCAAAAATAAAAAAAATGGCAAAGTACAAGAGCTTTATTCAATACGACTACAAATACCGTCAATGGAGCAACCGATGTAGTGATTACGCATGTCCTTGAATAAATATTTGTGAACGGGATGCTGCCGAAATAAAATATGACATCGTAATATTTTTTACTTTAACTTTAATGCTATTCTTACTCGTATTCTGTAAATTAATGAAAATAAACGACTCGCAAATAGCTAATAATCTCATCGCTTCGTCATGTGTCGGATATAAATAAAATATAATTTCAAAAAACTGTCTTCAGCTTTAGGTCACACCTGCTGTAAACTTTACGCATACATTTTTTTTTTACTTTTTTATAGTATTTTTTCGCCAAAAATCTTGGACAAATGTTAGAAAATTCGCGCATGTACACCTCTAGACCGATAAAAAAGCACATGTAAAAGCAATAAAAAGACTGATTAACTAATGATGCGACCCTGTGCACCTATCATTGGTTTAATAACATAAGCTGTTCTTACAGAGTCGACAGCACGAGTGGGGCTCCCCTGGTGTTACTGCACTGGATCAATAGTACTACTGATTAGTACAACTGGTATAGTACAAATGATATATTATTGACCCCCTTCAGATCAGTAGTACTACTGTATATTTTTGGATCATTTGTACTACCAGTTGAACTACTTCAACTGGTAGTACAAATGATACATTAAATTATTGTTTCTCTAGTACTAACAGTAGGACTAGTGATACACTGGTCCATGAGCCACGGTACCTAACCACTTTCCATCTGGGACTTCTTCCATGCTATTGCTATCTGGACCATGCCATTCAAACCATCTTAGCACACCACTATTATCACTTAAAGTCATGCCATTCGTTCCCTTGGATTTAATCGGCAAAACAAAAATTACATGCAATATTTAATAATAAAAACTTTCTTCATTTTAAAGGTAACAATGACTAATTTGCACCATATTTATAGTAAACCATTTTTTTATATCTTCTGCTAGCTTTTAAACTCTCGATGTACAGCTGTCATTTTAATAGGTTGACGTGATACGGAGTTGCCTTTCCATTATATTGAAAAATACATTTCTTGACTTATAAATGTTTAGACTAACACTAATGGTTCAGGTCTACGAATATAGAACCGCATCGTTAAAGGGACCTAAGGAATTATGACAGCGTGATTGACAGCATCCCGTTTCGGTAATAATAGCATTGCATTGTACATCAATGGCCGTTTGCTTGCCAAGCGAGGGGACGAATGTACATAGAAAAATTATATGACGTGGCCGCTGAACTCAGATGAACTAGGTTTTTCTTCGATTTATTAATCATCATTTTGGTAACAATTTCCCAGTTCAAAATATGATTCGGCCACCGAATGCAGATGCTAGGTTCTTTATACCTTTCGTTGAAAAAGAATTATGACGCGGCCGCTGAACGCAGATGAACTAGGTTCTTTTAACCTTTCTTCAATTAATTCATCATCATTCTGCACCAATTTTGCGGTCCAAAGTTAGCATTTTGGGACACGGGGTCCACTTCTTGTTTTAGATTTAAATGTCGTCTTTCCCGGGAGTGGCAAGAAAGCACTGAGTTAGACGATTAAATCAATGGCAAAAAGTCGACATTTTGACCTAACTGATCTGACCTCCCAACTTCGAGAGGTAAGGCTGCAGTAGAGCCTAGTCTGCTGTATAGCAGGCGCACCGACTAGCAAGTCCACTGGTGTTCGTAGGGACCTTTAGAGTGTACGTCTGTACGTACAACGTACATACACCCACTTCGAATAATTCATATCACTGACTATTGTGCTATTCGTGATTCTACATAGGTACCCTAATTATTTTTCCCTTCATAAATGAGCTATCTAATAGGTTATTACTAGTGGAACTATTTAATTGTTCCATCACGTCGAAATTTTGGAGGTTGCGTGTTCAAACAGAATCAATTTATTTATGTCATTTTTTCAAGGAGTATTATCCAAAATTACTAGTATTCCCGTTAACCTCTCCAATAATGCTTCTGTTCGGAGTGGGATTACGTCGGTAATGCATTAGCCAGGATTCGAACCTTCGAAGAAAGACACTTAGGACTGCATTTCCCCAACAGTTCCTACAGCCGCCAGCAAGATGAACTAAATTGCGTCACCAGATTTTACTCAATGAATTTCAGTGAGTGAAATCCAGACTAAATAAAAGACACCAAAAATAAACCCATATTATTTCGAGATCAGCAAAATACAACTGAGCAGTCTATTTTTCCGTGTGCTAATTCGCAGACTGAAATGAAGAATAAACAAAATAATATAAATTGAAGTCTTCATAATTTAATATCTTAATTGAAACATTAATGTTCCCGTTATAAACTGAAAACTATAGCTGTCATCAGTAAATAAATCGTTTAAAATTTTAAAACAATGTCGGATAGCTGATAAATATAGTCGAAAAATATTTTTTCTTTTGGCAACAACGTGAATGATACATATTTAACTGGTATGTCATAGCTGGCGACTGCTTTGATAGTATTATTAACGTCACCTATAAATTCACATGGAGGTATCAGGTAGGTATATAGATCAGGTGTATAGAAATGCCTATGACCAGTCTAGCGGCCCAATAAACCATGGTACACGCATAGCTTACAACATCTTTACAATGTAATATCGTAATTAATAGTGACGTAAGTGGTGCGGGCCTCCTGCCAAACCGCATTACAGGGCTTTTATGATACTGTTATGGACGTAGGCACATTGATTTCAAGCTGTTTACGCACATACATCTCGATATTTGCGTCTACTAAGTCGTTCGTGTTTTAATTCAACAAATCGATGTAGCTACACTGTATCACACTTACTCAAAGAAGTTATTTTTTCTAATATCTTCGGCGGTATTCGACACTACTATTGATGCACGTCTTTAAACTTATTGTTTCAGTGAATAGTGATGTAGATATTTACGTGGGCAAAGTGACATAACATTTCGACTTAAAATGATTTGATAAATTACTGAATAGCATAGTTAACATTTGAGCAATAACACGGTTAGCGAATGCCAATTCTGTTTGCCTATAGTTTTATTGCGAAACACATGCCAAGTCGTAAAGATGGTAACAAGATCGAGTATACAATAAATCGAAACTGTTAGTGCTACTCGATAAACTTCGCGATACATGCACCGGGTGTTGAACTGACGAATACCTTTGTTTAAGTAGTCCAATAGTGCGGGACAATGGACGGATTACATCACTAAAATCATTAAATTACGATACCAGTCTGCTTGTTTACGTCTCAGTAATTTTTAAAATGATAGCGAAGTTTGAGTAGGTGGGGTCTTATGATGAAAAATATACTTGCTTATTATCTTTTTTATGCGGTTCTAAAATATTTTTGTTGTACATTACGTTGACTTATTTCGACACTAATTAACAATGAGAAATAAAAAATGAAGTAACTATTTTCTTTTTCATTTCTATGTCCAAGCTTGTTGCCAAGTCTTGGACGAAGGACTATTCTGTCGCAACTGTAAGTAAAAGGACAAACATTTTGGGGTTCAGAATCGTTAAATTCAACAAAATCCGAATACATATTTCGTTTTTTAAATATCTCCTATGTACAGACTGCTAATTTACAATTGTTTAGTTTAGTGTAGTTATTATAATATTTTTTATAAAAATCTCATTCCACACTCTGCATGTATATCAACTACATATAATATTCAGAATGTATAATATTCCAAGTTGTCCCAATTTTATTTTATAAATTGGATTTTATAATCATCTTTGTCATAATATATATGAGCATTTTTGGATCTGTCCTTTTACAGATCCAAAAATGCTCATATACCTACAAGTTTAACTTCTGTGCCTATCTGGTTTTGTACTAGTGGCGAAGGGTGAACTCTCGCCACTGCTACTGACAAATGCTCGTTCGTCGTCGCATGATCTATTATACGAAGAGAGACTAGTAACGCCATATGCCACAAGAGACATGAATCATAGGAGCAATAATTCACCACGATGACGAAATAATTACCTTAGCTCAAAATTAATGAGGACATACCTAACTGAGCTGCTACAATAGTAGGTAGTAGGTAATATTTTGTATAAAATTAATTATTGCAAACTTTTGAACAGGTCTATAACGTCATTACTGAACTAAGTATATATCGTAGAACACAAATTTAACTAAGTTATAATATAACACAAAGGCAAATATATTTTGTTTCATAGAGGTTTTATCCATTAGGTAATATACAAAGTCAAATTATAACAAGTTCAAATTTTAGAGATATACCTAACCATGCTAAGAGTTGAAAGCACAAAATGCTTCAAAGAAGGCATTTTCGTACTTCGTAAGAATTTTAAAAGCTGTCTAGTGCTTATACTAAAAATATTATTGCTTATATCTAATAATTCGGTATAGTAATAATTTTATTTACAAAGTAAACATTTCTTCTACTTAGGCAATTCTTATAAATGCCGAGAGCGTAAAATAAATTGAAATTTATAAGAAAACTATTCGAATTTCAAATGGTTATAAATTTGTATCCAATAAAAGAACATCAATAACCGATAGCGTACAGTTTGTAATAAAAAGAACTTTTAAAATCCGCAAAGAAACGTTGCAAGCAACAAAGGCTGTACGAAGAAATCTCTTGATGCAGTAGTAATCCTCTTAACAGTGGGGAGAACTCTGTTGCTTACTCTGTGACTAGCATTGAGAATTAATAAACAACTATATCGTTCATGTTTTAAGTATTCTAAAATAAATGTTTAACACTTTAAATCAACAATGGGAATATTTTGTTATCTACACTATGTAGATAACAAAATATTCCCATGAAAATATTTCAGAATTTCCTTACATATTTTGTACATACAAAGTAGTTTTTGCACAAAGTTATCCCCTACGTTTTGCGTCACTATTTTTGACAAAAGATTAGTAGTGTTTTTTCGTTTGATGTTAAATAAACTTTAACGGCAGTCAAATAATCACGTATGTGCGCTTTAGGGAGCAAGCAAAAAATAATAAAAGAACTGATCAACCAACGACGCGCCCTATAACCTTGTGATTGATTTAGTATAATAAAAACAATTTATTCATTGGCCCGCCTCGACCGTTGCACCCTGCCCATCCACCAGAGACCTGAAAAGGTTTTATGTACAGCTTGAGTGCATTTTCAATTTGTGCTGATTGTTATACTTAAAAGAACAATAAATTCATTAATGTTTTGTTTATTTTATTTTTGCAAGCCTCTCTCTGTCTTTATGAGAAGCCAAGGAGCTAACCTTAATTCATCTATTTAGTTATCAAATCACGTTTTCAGCAATTCAGTTTAACTCTTTTTGAGGATTTATTAAGTGTACCTATATAATTTGTATCTTTAGATAGGCTGATCAATTCTCCCTCCGTACAATATTCCCACACAAACTTTACTCGCATTTGACTATAGAGCTAATCTGTACCCGTATGTTAAGCTCCTCACAGACTCCTCCCGTCATGTATGCAATTCGCCAACGTCTGGCCGAGCGAAGACCGACCATGAATCCACTCGAGCGGTCTACATGTGTGAAGCTGAAGTAATATATTTCACGTCATGGCTTATTAATAACGTCTACAATACTATCCTATTACATTACATAATTTATGGCCCAAATCCTGCCGCACCAGCGTTCCCTCCCAAGATTAAAGTGAACGCAAGATGAGGGCAATAACTAATACCTACTAGGTTTTTCTTATAAGATACACATTTGGATTCCTAGAGTATACTAGGGTGCGATATTTATTATATTTGTACTGAAAGAAAGGAAACGCGATTCTTTACTCAAGATATTACGGTCCAAATAAGTAACTGGAACAGGGCTATTTATAGAGTAGGAGGCGTTTATTAAATAAAATCAAGGTCGTTGTTTATTGTGTAAGTAGGTATTAAGTGAAGGTATAAGTTAGTTAATAATGCAATCAATGCAATCACAATGGTTCATGCAATTGTTTGGAAGGAGTAATCAAAAATTATTGTAACATCATTTATTGGTTACGATAGTTCTTACGAGTATAAGATGGCTTCCACCGTCGCCCCAAGACGGATGTACTTATAGAAACATTTGAATCGGCTTCGGTGAGGCTCGGTGACTTAGTGGTCAGAGTGTTCCCTCTGTGAGGGAATGATTCCCACCTGAGCTGTATTACTTCCTTTTCTTATCTTAATCGATTTGAATTAGTAAGCATACCAAACGCTTTGAAATTTCATTCAAAAAGGGTTCTTATTCGTTCAAATTCGAGCTTTTTAAGGGTCCATACTCCAAAAGGAAAAGACTACATTTTACAATTACCTATTATATTCGACCTTGGCATTTCGACAGGGAATACGGTGACGACAGCGTTAACGTTATTAAAATATACTACTACTAACATTGACATGAATGACTACTCTATACATATATATTATGTGTGTCATCAGAAATCCGCAGGCACACACACATAGAGCATGTTGCATGAATCCCAGCATGCATAGGCCGCATCAATGGGAAGTGGGCCTAGCTAGCTAGTACTTGATATCTCTCCCTTGACTTCATATCAAGTTTAAAGCTGAAAATAGGTACAAGTGAAATATGGTGCCTGTACAGTCTGTATATGTGGTATATATTCTACAACACAATATAATTTTTTACCGAAAACATTTTCAACAAGACCGACTCATGGAATACTTTAAACAAACTCGTCGAACTCCGAATAACAACTGTAACAACTTCTTCACGGGCCAGTCAATATTGCACGAGTATTTTTGCCGAGAGCCGAGTGCGGCAGACAGCTCATCTGGAAACAAATCTTCGAGTAGCTACCCGTCGAATCAAGTTTAGTGCCGCACTAATAGCTTGGCCTTTCACAACAAGATTAATCTTCTTGATTGCGGATTGGACTTGGATGATATGAGGCGGTGGACTTTACTTTCGAGGGGCATATATTTACAAAATATGTCTTAGGAGTATAGAAAAAATATATCTGTTGGTTTCATGTTGCAAAAACCTATTTGAGCTATTTCGAATCTAATTGATTGATTTTTTTATACCATTTAGATCGCAGACAAGCATATGGAAAGTGGTTACCGTGGTCTATGGACAAGCGCAACACCGGGGGAGTCACACTCGAGCTGCCGACCCTGTAAGAATAGAGAGATTCTGTGCCGTCAGCTAAGAAAACAAGCAGGCCTTCCCACTGACAGCACAAAACCTCTCCAGTGAGCTCTGGCTATTCACCGTCGGGAACACAACACGAGGTATTCTGTAAAGTGGAGGTACTTTTGTTTTAGTTTGTTAAATGTTGTACGTTTAGTTAACAGCCTAGGCAGTTATTTGAACGGCTGATTAAGCTAGTTGGCTGCGACATATACACAAAGGGTAATTAACACATTACATATCGCTCGTGTGACATACTGTTCCCGTTCCTACAACCGGGTTGAAATTCGGACTGGAATGGTTTAGAAAAGTAATATTATTTGGCATTCTAGACTATAATTTGTACCAGTGCCAAATTTCATCTCAATCCGTTCAGCTGTTCTTTGTTATTGACTGCTAAATATCCATCCATCTAAAAGTTCACATTTATGATAGTAGTAGGTACAACAAAGTATTAAAATAGATTAGTTATCTTCAAAACGTGACTTGCCAACTTTAAAACAATAACAACGGCAGTTTATTTTTTTAAGTACCTACTGAAATTTTTATAATTTCACACAACAAAGAAAATGCAAATCGCGTAATAACAAGCTAACGTAATCAAGTGCGTGCTCCTTACAGTACGCTTGTTTTTGCGGTCTATGGTATTTGTATTTCAAACGTTCAATGCACTACAATAACAGCTCAAAAGAAAGAATAAACGGAAATGCTTTATTAATTTTTTTAGGGGCTCCGTTACAAAGCTTATGCCAAACAATAATAGCAAAAGCTTTTATACAATTAAACACAGCTCAATGATCTAAAATATCTTAACAAAATATTTTATTGCATTCGTGGAGCATCTCCGTCAACATTATGAAATACTTTATTTTAGAGCTTTGCTATCAGTTCACCTTCATAAACTTTTGAGTTGTCGATATTTGTGATGTCGAAAGCACCGCTTACTGGTGTATAGATTACTTAAGCACCAAATGACGTAGGTATAGTCATTTAATGGTTAGTCAATTGGTGGAAAGATTTTTGGAAGCTTTAAAAATTGCTGAAAATCTAGATTTCGACAGAAGAAATAGTGAAAATGGACCCCAGGCTCGTAAGTTAAAGCTAGGATAATAAAGTGTTATGCACTTTGAAATATCAAATGACCTAAGTAGGTATAGTCTTTTGATGATTACTTACTCAATTGGTGGAAAGATTTTTGGGAGCTTTAAAAATTGCTGAAAATCTAGATTTCAACAGAAGAAATAGTATAAAATGGACCCCAGGCTCTTAAGTTAAAGTTAGGATGATATTGCTAAGTGCATAAATGAACCAGTAAGATAAACAATCATCGAAACAGAATTAATATTTAATATTCTGAACAATGACTGCGTGTTTTTGCGTGACTCATGTGTCTTGAAGTAGGTACACAAAAGTACGTAATTGACTCCATAAAAAAACTGTCAAAATTTCACATAAAATTCTGCAAATAGCAAGACAGCTCTTGAAAGACAGATTTGAAAAAATAAAGCCTGTAAAAAAGTTAAATGGAAAAGTTTGGTCAAATTGACAGTGTCGAAGGGACCGACCCGAACGAGGTTAATAAAATCGGTTTGTGTCATGAAAGTAAAAGTGTTATATCTCTATTACGGCTATAATAATAGTACATTATGGTACAAGTGAGCAACGTTGGTGATTACCGCCGAGGCGCCATTGAGACCCGAGCCGCCAGGCGAGGGTCTTAAGACAGCCGAGGACGGTAATCATCATGCTCACACGTGCCATACGACGTTTTACAACACACTTGCGAATAAAATAATACTACAAATACTAAATAAACAATACTACAAATTAATTCGTTTTCCTATGCGCGCGCATTTAACAATGGCGGTCGACCATATTTAAAAAAAAATGAGGTTTGAACTTAACTTTTTTTACTCTGTTTTTTTTTCTGTACTTAGAGAAAAAAAAAAGTTAAATTTGAGCGAAAATTTTGTTTAATATACAAGTATTACAAGTTGAAATTATTTATTTAAATACGAAAATGCATCAAATGACCATACAATAGGCGTATTAATTTATTCGTACTATTAAACACATTATTTTTTGTATCAAAACTTTTTTAAGAACATAGACAATTATAGACATTTCCTATAAAATTTAAAAAAGAATCTATAACTCACTTTTGTGAATAATAGTAATGAAAAAGTCACAGTTTTATAATAGGTGTCATTCCGTGCTTAATTGCGGTAAAATAATATCACTGTTATGAGCAGGTGTGTTGTAAAATAACTTTATGCTAAACTTTGTATCAGAACTCGAATTTGGCCTTGTTTTCTCAAAATTATTTATTGAATCCCTAATCTAAACGATTAAGGGTTCAATACCAGTGCACAGATGAAGACTATTTTTATATTATTACTAGCCGTTGCCCACGGCTTCGCCCGCTTTGCGTGAATGTCAATTATCGTGATTTTGGTCATAGGTATCTCTGGTTTTACTCAACCAATGACGATCATACCAACGTAAAATTTTAAGTCTGACCAAGAGCTTTCCAATTAAACAACCGCATCCCTTGTTGCAAGGTGGCAAACCCCCTAACCAGGTGGACTGACGACTTGCGAAGGATGACTGGGACGGACTGGATGCGGAAGGCGGGGGATCGGCAAACGTGGCGCATATTGGGAGAGGCCTACGTCCTGCAGTGTAGTAACTATTTAGTAATCTGTGCCACAGAGTGGACTGCAATAGGCTAATTGATTGATGATCCCTTGTTGAGCAACCTTAAGTCTGAGACCCATATTCTAGAATGATACTCAGTTCTGAATATTTCTGAGAACAGCTGGTAAAGTGTCGACAGATAAATCGAGATTCAGTAGTGAGTGTCGTTCTTTCATACGGGCATGAGTATAAACAATATACATCTCGCCCTTGAAGTGTGTAATAAATGTCACTTCCGTAACCTAACCTGTCCATAACACCACTTACAAAATAGAATAAAACGACACTCCACTTTATTGGCGGTATCGGACGGGGGGCATTTGTTCAGCTATTGACAAATGCGGGCTCCATTGATTGATTGATTGAATGGGTCGAACAAAAACGTTTTGTTCATTTTCATTTACAAATTCAGCAATCACATCTCGGTTTATCGTCTATCCAATTATTGTGCTGTAATATTACTAACTGTTGAACTATCGCGTTCCATGGTATACCTACAATAATTTGTATAGCATGAATTCGGGATCTCGGGATCTCGGGATTAGGTGGTCAGACGACGATCACTCCCGTTTTAGTCAAGATACACTAAAAAGGCTCCAAAATGTAAGCTTTGATGATGGCAAATAAATGTGCTGACAACTAACGGTGCAAAATAAATCAAACAGCGGAAATTTTTTCACACTTGGCTACGACTTACGAGGTAGCAATATACGTGCCTTGACGACGCAGCCGATGTCACCAACGACATTATACAGGTGTAAAATGTAATATTTAGAAACATATAGTACGATAACAAGGTTGTACCTATACCTCAGATTAGAGTGACTTGAAGTACAAGGAAATTTCAAAAGAAATTCTATCACAGGAAACTTTGTTTGTTATTGGGATTTCCTCGGTAACAAGCAATAAAAAAAGATTTAATACTCGAGGCTGAGGCAAGCGAAAGTTGGCTGGACGCGCCAAGCAATCAGGACTTTGAAAATTAATCTTTTAATTAAAAATAAGTTACTATAACATTGACGTTTTGAGAATTTATGAATCTCTACATTCTCTACTGTCTTTACTATAAACTAGATGAAATGTAAAATGTTTATCTCAATAAAATTGAATGTCGAGATAATTGAAGTTTTGTACAAAATGGTCACTTTTATTTTACATTATTATAATTTCTGTTCCTGAACCAGATATCGCTAAAAGGCTTACCTATTTCATTAGATGCGTATTTTATCCGATGGCATAAAAATCGAACTTTCTATTTTTTTTAAATACCGGCTTTGCGCTTAGTAGGTACGACTGTACAAACCCCGAGAGCCCTCCCTAAAAAAAAATTGAGTTTCAGTTCTAAGTATGGGGACCCCCAAAATTTAATGCTTTTTTTTATTTTTGTGTGAAATTCTTAATGTGGTTCATAGAATACATCTTTTTACCAAGTTTCAACAGCATAGGCCTTACAGTTTCGGAGAAAAGTGGCTGTGACATACGGACGGACAGACAGACAGACAGACAGACAGATGGACGGACAGACATGACGAATCTATAAGGGTTCCGTTTTTTGCCATTTGGCTACGGAACCCTAAAAACGGCTATTGAACGGGTTTTGAGGTGTTTTTTGTTTGTTAAAAAGGTCGATTGAAGTGCAGTATAATTTAGAAACAAACGGCACTTTGTCAAAGCCGTACTACTTCAGATAAGATTGTGTATATCTCTGATAGTGCTCTATTTTTACTTTCCTCAGTGCCGTCAAAATAAGCAGACTCTTAAACCAAGCAGCGTGCCACTTGGAGCCACTTCACTAAAGTGCCTCGCATTTTACCAATATTATTCTAATGTAAATTAAGCTAGTAACACATTTTGTTCGAATACTTTTAAGTACCACTGTATTATCGATCGATGAATGATGAAATTGATGAATTAAACAGAATATTGCATTTAAAACCTTCTCGGTGTAATTACCCAATGTCGGAGAATTTCCTCGTCATCTTGTGTGTTCTGTGTTCGTTAGATATAGTCTACATCGTAATTATATAGTTTAGTCTAATATATCTATGCAGTTATGTGGTATAAGAAAAATATATTTCCACTTGCTTCCATTCTGGTATAGGACGCCTTTCGTTTTCTCAACTTTCATAATTGTTTTCACATAAGCTTGCTGCTTGCTATATTCTTGACATGATCCGCCTATGTTGATTTTTACCGGGCTCATTTGCCATTGTTTTATTAATCGGTTTCGATAAATCTTCCATCTTTTTTGTGGTAATAAATTTCGTATTAGTTTTATTTGAAAAACATATAGATAAGTAAGCCACATAAATTTACGATGTCAAAATAATAATCAATTATTTCTGTTTAGTTAACAGACATCGTTATTCACACGTGTGTAGGTAATAATGAACGACTAAGGGTTTGAACACACTCTCTCCTTTTCTCCGCTTGTGAAAATTCGTTTAACTGAACTGAGTTTTGAGGAATAAATTATTCGAGTACAATTTGCTATCACAGTTTAAATTGGATTAAATGCGTTTACATTCATCAGTAGGTATATAATCAACAAATTAATTACTTCTTAGATGATTTGTGGCATGCTTTTTGTATTTTATTTACGGCATAGTTGACTTGAAATCAAATATTAAACAAAAAAAGCTGTAACGAATCATGACGACGGCTTCCAGCGAATTTTTAGCATTATCTATATCCAAACGCTCGTAACAGCAAAGGTGTCACTCACCGATGCCACTAGGGAGTTCATGAACACAACTGCTCCAAATTTGAACACAAAATACCGTTGTTTTAGGGCAGTCGGTATGGTTTTCTATCGTCATTCTATACTCAGCTGTTGCGAACTGAGGAGTTTAGGAACCGAACCCCTTAGTTTTTATTTTACAAGGTATTCGTAGCATACGATGCGTCTTTAACTATACCTACTTAGTGGTTAATGAGGTATAAATAACTAACACAGTGGTTCTCAAACTTTTTAAATGACGGAACCCTTTTGGGAAGCAAAATACTTGATGGAACCCTACAATAAAACAATTATTTTTATAAGTGTATTCTTTATTAATCAGCATAATAAAAGTACAATGTATCAGTTACTAATTATTATTTACTTCACCACTTGGTAAGGACAATAATAGAAAACATTAAAAAAGAAAAAATCTAACTAGTGGGAGGTATGAAACTGTTTTTTATTTTTCATCAATTGCTTGATATCAGGTTTGATGGAAGAAAGTTGGAGTCTCATATCAGCTTCGGCGTCCAGTCTATTGCGATATTTTGTTTTCGTGGCTGCGTAGGTAGAGAATCCTGTTTCGCACAAATATGTAGTTGGGAACGGGAGAAGAATATCCAGAGCCATTTGGCCAAGCATTGCATATTCATCTTGGATTCTGCACCAAAAATCATTAAGAGGCGTCGTTTTGAACAATGACTCCATACTTGTGTCTGATGACATTTCTAAAAGAGATTCATATATCTCATTTGACATGTTTTCAGGCTTTTCCAAGTTGGGTAAAAAAGGATTATGAATCCAGGAGTTCACTTTAATTTTTGTATTGTGTTCTTCGGGAAAATACTTTTCAAAAGATGCGCGCATCGAACTGAGATATTGGACCAATTCTTCAAACACATTATCTTCAAACATTTCTGATTCGTTTTCGCTAACAAACTCACTGAGTAATGTAAAACTTTCTATTTCTTTCTTACCAATGCAAATGATCCAAAAATCTAATTTTCTTTTAAAAGCAGTTATTTTATTATAGGCCTGAAAGACTGTTGTCTGTTTACCTTGCAACGATAAATTTAATTCGTTAAGTTTTTGAAAGATATCCGCCATAAAAGACAATCGGAACAACCAAGTTTTATCATACAAACGGTCCTTCAAATTAAAAGAAGTATCTGCTGAAAGAAACATTTGTAACTCGGCTCTAAGTTCAAATAGCCTTGTTAAAGTTTTTCCCCGAGACAGCCATCGCACTTCTGTATGGAGCAGCAGTGTTTTATGTTTGCTGCCATAATCTTCACACAATAATGAGAACAATCGGGATTGTAGTGGTCGTGATTTGATAAAATTAATTATTTTTACCGCTTCATCCATAACTAATTTTAGATTAGACGGCATTTGCTTCATCGCAAGTGCTTGTCTATGCAGAATACAATGACTGGAACTACAATTAGGCGCTTTATTTTTCATTCGTGACACTGCTCCTGCTGTTTTACCTGTCATCGCCTTGGCCCCATCTGTACAAAATGTCAATGCAATTGTTCCAACTGAGATTATGTTCTTCAAAAAATATATTTATTTTATTAAAAATTTCTTCCCCGGTAGTGTTTGTAAGCAGCGATGAACACATAAGCATGTCTTCTTCAAAAGAACTTTTATATGGATATCTCACAATAACCAGCAGGATAGCCAAACCAGCGACATCAGTCGACTCGTCCATTTGCAAAGCGAATCGTGTATTTTGTAGACGTGTAACTAGTTCTTGTTTGACGTAGCTTGCCAGATCATGGATTCGTCGTGAAACAGTATCGTTTGATAGCGGAACAGTAGAAAGATGCTTTGCAGATTTTTCATCAAGCATACATTTTGTTATGTCTAATACACATGGTTTTATTAATTTCTCAGCGATAGTGTGCGCTTCACCTGCTTGTGCAATGCGATAGCTAACTAAATATGATGCCTCCGTGGCCTTTTCGTTGGTAGTTTGTGTTACATGCATCATATTTTTTTGACTTTCTAATAACTGATCTTTTTTGCGAACAAAAAATTCTTTATTCTTGTCTTTAGTCTCGGGGTGTACGGTTTCTAAATGTCGACGCAATTTGGCAGGTGCCATGGAACTATTAGGAAGCAGTTTACTACAGAGCATGCAGAGAGGTGAGCCGTTGGTATCTACAAATCCGAAACTGATATAAGATTCATCATACTTCCTTTTTTTCGTCTTTGAAACCGTCAAGCTTGACGTCGTGGCACTCGTGGCATCATCTTCTGGATCGGTGATTGCTAAATTCTCCGCGCGCATTGCTTTTGAACATTCAGCGTCATTAGAAGATGTTGTTGGAACACGTTTAACACCTTTAAGCCAACGTTCCATTCTTCTTTATTTATAATGTTACAAGTCAGGATAGTGGGGTTTAAAGCACAATCGTTACTGCGTATAAGAGACTAAATTTAGAACCTACAGGGAAGAAATGTATAAAACTGAGACAACAGAATACAGCAGGCAGTAAAACAATGAACACTAGTTTCTCGCTAGCGAGCTTGTAAGTAGGTAGTAACTTATCGCTCCGAACGCTAATCATCAACTGACGACGCCAACGCGCGATCGCCGCTTTTATACTTAGTCCTAGACTCGATCTCAAATATTCTCGAAAATACTCGAGTCGGCACCTTTGATAAACAAAAAGCAAAAATAAAAACAGAAATTTAAAAATAGCGTTGTAAACAATATCGACTTTATCCTTTGAAGTTAGAGACGAAAGTCGCTTGTTGACAACTATAGCGTCTAATTCAGAGGCGGCTTTTATCAAAGAGACTGAGCGCTTACAAGTATACTACCCGCTCGTTTTAAGTTTGCCGCTGGCGATAGGTATGAGTGTATGACGTTCGAAATTTTTTATTTAATTGTAACAATAAAAATTGTGTACGTTAGATATTTGGGTAAAACTATGACACATTATAAGTTTTGTTGTCACGTGGGGGAGGGTACGCGCATTCCACAGACCGGCAAACTTAGAGCGAACGCGTTGTACAAGTATAAAATTGTTGAGACCAAACTTATGAGATATTGTACCAGCTAATGTAACACAAGCTTATACAAATACAAATAAATAAATAAATAACATTCATAGCGTTTTGTCTCCGCGCGGCCGCGGAGTCCGCACAGCCGCGGAGCGACCAGAGAGAGGTTTTGATTTTTTTATTTCTAAATTCTTGCGGAACCCCGACAGAGGTATCACGGAACCCTAGGGTTCCGCGGAACACACTTAGAGTATAGCTGAACTAACAGATTAAAAAGTTGTAGCTAAAAATGAAACCTAGCGAAAATCTAACCTCTAAAGAACTAGATTATAACAAATAGCAGTGACTATGTAAAGACCCTTATGCCAAGATCGTGCATCATACAAATAATAATGACAGTTCTAGATGCGTTAGTCTCACTTGCCTTACAATGACGTTTGGTGAATAATTGGCTTCGTACACATAGAAAATTTAGAAAATTAGAAGTTATAAGAGTACCAGTTGTTGAATACACTCCAGTTTTATTTCTGGACGAAGGACAAGTGCAACATGTTTTTTTAATAATTATTTTGTTGGTTTACTATTAATATTTCATGAAATTATGATAGATACGTATGTGGATTTTAGAGTCTTTTGCGTTACGTTTGTTCGTCATTCCTGTTTTTAGATTTTTAATACAACAAATACTTCGAGATGAGACTTGAACTCATATCAGTCTTCACATCAACAAAGTGCGCTGTCGATTACACTAGTTGAGGCACATCACAGTATAATAATTATGTACTCTCATTTCATGGGGCCATAGCTGTCATCGACCTTGAATCGTTTAAAGCCGTATAACATCTTAATATCTCAGTGCCAATATTTGTATACATGAATATAAATATTTGCATTGGTCTGGGTGTTTCTATGTATAATATGTATGTATGTATTTACAAAAAAAAAGTATCTAAGTATGTATATCCGCATTCTAGATTCCATAACACAAGCTAATTAAGCTTACCATGGGTCTAGAAAGCGTTGTGTAGAATGTTGTGGAATATTTATTTATTTTATTTATTTATTTAATAATACCGAATGCAATGATAAAAAAAACCATGAATTTTATAATTGTAGATTTAACATACCCACATGTTTGATAACATCTCGAAAGCCTCGACGAAATTGCGTAAAAAAAAAAACACTTTTTTTCAGGTTGTCATCTTACGCGCTGCTCAGTGCCATTCTTAAGTTTTGGATAACTTCTAAGTGATTACGACCAGTAATCATGAGGAATGGACTCAAAAGTTTTAGAGGCGATAATTTTTTGTCGCAGATTACCTAACGTGGACAGAAAACAATCTATCAATTCTTCGGAATCTCTCTTCGCGTGTGAAGTAGTTCACAGAGAGAAAACTACAATATAACATGTTTATTTATCTCTCAAGAAAGTTGCAAGCTTTAGAAATAGCTACTTTAGAAATAGTTCTTAATGATGTTCAACAAAGATATCCTAACAACTAGCTGGTTTACGCATCGGTACAATGTCTAAAATTGCTTTACGCGGTTTGCACTTCAAGTATAGAGGTGGAGAACTAAGAATAGTGTTTAATAGAGAAAAGCGTGCCATGGATGGGTACAGAAGACTTACTCTATTCATATTTTGAATTGCATTTAAATGATTTATAGTTTAAGTACACAGCAGTCAATTTTATGCTGAGCACGATCGCAGTATGAAAACTGATCAGCGTACAATATATGCTTGACATTAGAATACCGTTGGCACAGGATTAGCTACATTTAATCTGCAAGCAATTAAACTAAGGGCCCCCATCCGTGAAGAGGGTTTGAATCTTGGCCTAGGGCGCCTTCGGCAGATTATATGGGTGGGTCTACGGCGAGTAACAATACCTATGGTGTTTTCTTCCTTCGTCTTCGTTATGATAGAATCAGTGACCGCAGTGGTTCGACTATGCTTGTAGTGTTATAAGCTAAGTGTATAGGTACATCGAAGGAAACGAGAGATGGCTGAAGGGTTCCAGTTTGTTGGGGATGCTTCTAGAGGATAAGGATTGGATTAGAGTTACGACTTGTAAGTTGTATTATAACAATATTCGTCAAAGTTTGTTTGAAAAGCGAATAAAAAGAGAAAACCATCGAAAAATTATTTCCAGATCAAGTCGAAGTATTCACGGGCACTTAATGATAGTAAATAAACGCAGACTCGATGTTTGCTACGTAAATTATTCGACCATCTCAACTTCCAGCGACAGAGAAGAAATCGTCGGAAAAACCTATCAAAACTTCAGAAAATTCAATAAGGGCACTTGGAAAGTTTGTTAAAGGAAGTAGCAGGAATATTTTTATGAAAAAAAAAAAGAATCTCAATTTGTGTCGCCGGTAAAATAAAAATAACGCGCGAACCCTCAAGGCTTCACTGGAAGAATCGAGTTTGTTAACTTTGTCTGATGATGTCCTGTTAAAAGTATGGCGATTCATTACCATCACAAAAAGTATTGTAATTTTTAGGCAAACAAGGCCTCTACCTTCCTTAGCTACTTACTTATCAAACAGTCATTTAGTTTAGGTTACTTTATATTAACAAAAATGTACATAAAAGCAATTTCGTACATTAAATCGGCAAGAAAGAAAGGAGAAACTTTTGGATGCCACCGGAATCTTTATTATTTCAACGTCACGTCAATTTTGCACTTGCATGAATGAAAACAAAAATAATTTAAATATTTATGTTTAAATAACATAAAAATTATAATAGGTATACTAAGATCATATTAACACAAAATATTAATTTTAATGAGGAGATCGCGATACTCCGTAGCTATAAATAAAAGCTCTAATAAACTAATTGTTAAAAAAAATCAACTGCAATTTCAAAAGCTTTTTCCACTATGAATAATTTACTGTGTAGGTAAGTGAATTGTCGTGTTTCTATGACATAAATATATTGTCAAAGAAATATTAGGTTTAAACACAAGTATTTGCATACGAGTACACGTTCTACTAATAGTATAATCCTACTAACCTACTTTAACTTATATAAAGAAAATGCGAATTTTGGGAGTTTGCATGAACTGAATTTCGAAACATTTATTAACAAAATACCTGTAGTTGGAAAGGTGTATTTCGGATGGACATAGGTTATAGGTACCTATATAATAATATTTAAGCGAATCGAATGCGTTTAATTGCATTATGTTAGTTTGAGCCGTGCTAATATTCGTCAACAAGTCGATATAAGTCGTGCATGCGTAAATGCTGTGTGAATAGATGAAGTTACTCAAAAATATCTGAATATCGTCTGTAAATTAGTGGTGGTTGATATCTTATGGTTAATATCTCCAATATACCTACAAACATTGGAGATATTTTTACTAATATTCCCTCTAACCGCTTGCTAAGCGAAATTACAATTGTACTTGTGTTAGGAGTGGGTTCACGTCAGTAGTGTAAAGACCAGGATTCGAACCCACGACCTCTCGATCGTACGGTCGATTTAACCACTAAGCTGCTAACGCTTTATTTAGGTACTGGCATCGTCTCACGGTTTCACCCACGTGAAAAATTCGTTACAAACATACAAAAATACAAATATTTCTTCCTTATAATAAGAGTGTAGATTGCATACTTCGGGTCGAATAAATGAACTGCTATTTGGTTTCTTCCATCTCTCGTACTAGTTATTCCGCAACTCAGAGTTTCAAATGGTGACCCAGTAAAGTTTTATACTAAAAGTTCAGGTACAAACTTATAAATCACGCGAAGTTCTACAATAAAACAGAAGCGACGGCTAGACTACACAACAAAGGTTTATTTTAATAAGAACGCTTATTCCAAAGCTTGTACTTACTCATGTAAGCAATGTTGTCTGAAGGACGAATAGCATCACAATTGAGTGAACGTACCTGAAAAACAAATGAAAAAATATATGAAATGGAGAGAATCACATGTAACAAGCTCTTTACAAATGTATTTCAGGCATCAGTTAAGAAACTTGAAATTTTCAAAAGAGAAAGGTCAGAACTGTGAAGACTTTTAGGCCAATACATATAAATAGTGGTTTAATTCTCAGTGTTAAAAATGTATATATTGTATATGTCGCAGCCAACTAGCTTGCTCAGCCGTTCAATTAAAGTTATTAACTAAACGTGATATTCAGCCGTATCGTTTGTTACAACATTTAACAAACTAGCTGGCTAATGATTAGGCCATTCCTACGATGCGATACCACCCACAAATAAAGCAAAGGTTAGTGATAGGTTTATTGAGAAAAGCAGCGCAATCCGACTTGGATAGGTTAGGTTAGAAAGCTAATGCGGGAGCGGAGCAGAGCGCCTGCTTTAAGCCTTCGTGGTTATTTTTTTATAACCATACAGAAATAAAAGATTTATATATATGATAGGCAAGTAATTCAACGTAATCGATCCAAGTCATTTGCCTAAGGGTTCAATTCAATGGCGGAGTGTCTTTCAGGCCGTTAATTGAACGGTGTCGTTTAGTTAACAGCATAGGCAGTTAATTGCACGGCTGATTAAGCTATTTGGCTGCGACATATGCCTGAATATTTACATACATTTGTATAGGTCTAGAAGTTTATATGTACTCGTATAAGTATCTGTTTACAACAAAACGTATTTGAGTAGATTCAATTATTTCACCATGTTCTCTAGAAAATATAAGCTATGTCTAGTTCTGGTCTAGATAGCACTGAATAGAACGTATAAAAGTAGAAAACGACAGGAACTTTCTTCATCTTAATTTATATGACACAAATATCTTATTTTACTTATAGACTAGTCAATGAAATAGTGTTGGGCTGAGTTCATATCGATTAACGAAAAACAAGGCATCGCCGCTCCGGATGCCGAATCTGACGCACGGTCGTCCCCAACGCCATTAATCAAATCACGACTATGCGGTTTAATGGCAGACTAATTACAGTTTGCGCGCGAATCACCTACACATACCGTCGCAGTAATTACTGCATTAACTCGACTGCGGAAACGCTTAATACAGGATAATACTGATTACATATCGCAATGCGGGTGCTAACCGAAAGTTTGCCCAATTCGGCCGTCAATCAAATGTCGATAGCAACATCATCCTATTGTCACAGCAATATGAGTGCTTCGCTCTATGCATTGTTATCCAATCTGAGAGCTACTCATTGCGGCCAAGTCGATGCATACAGGTATGCATGCCCGTCGGTAATTGAACAATTTGGCTTTCTGTTACCTACACTTCGTTACATTTTCAATTATTAAAGCCCTTTTGGGATGACTGAATCATCAACAAACAAACTACCGCTAGCTATGATAGGTTATGTGTTGATGCAAGTGTAGTCACCTGCAAAATTAAGACAGTTGGGTACCTTCCAAGGTCTAGACAAGCGTTAAAAAGGATTTTGAGAAATTCAACCGTTGATGGGTGAAAAACCCATGCAAAAATTATGAAACACATGTTTCAACATTTATGAAAATACATCAGTTACCTATTATTTTTAACGATATGAAACCAAAATGTTCATGTGAAATTTCAGCTGATCTAATTAACGTTTTTCAAGTGATGCTCAAGAAAAAAAAAAGCTAGTCGTTATTGAATTTATCGATACGAATACGTGACTAGGTAGGAGTTCAAGAAACGAAATCTTATACTGTTCAGTGCTCCCAGCGGGCTCATAAACGAGGTGATAAAATTCTGCCACCCCACCTTAACGTTTACCTCTGAATGCCTTTTTATGGATATTTACTCACTATCCAGGTGAGTATAATGAGTCTCAGGTTTCATATATCTATCCAATGATGTTGATAAAGTAATAACAAAGGCAATAATCCTATAACTTGGTAATTGATCTTCAATTATTGTTTGGCCATTTAAGGCACGATGAAGGCGCAACGACTCCAACGACTTCCATTCGTCTGGCGTCGGTAAGGTTAAGCAATGGAGCCGCGGTCAAGTAATGCGGACCTCCGGAGTGAAACATATGTATGAAATATTTTTTAGGTATTAAAGCGGTTCATTTTAGTTCATATAGGAAATTAAGTATCTAAGTAGTATCTAAGTATGTATATCCGCATTCTAGATTCCATAACACAAGCTAATTAAGCTTACCATGGGTCTAGATAGCTTTGTGTGTAGAATATTTATATTTATTTTATTTATTTACTGCTTGCCATCTTACATTGCATATCTACAAACATATGTTTGTTTTTTTTACAAACATATGTTTGTAGAAGTTTCAAGTTTCACCCACGTTAGTCCTGATCTCGTAGTATAATAAGCTCTAAAGCCTGAACCCATAAAATAAAAGTATGATGTTGGAAAAATTACAAAACATTTGAAGTAGGTTGTTTTTGAATTCATCGATATATTAATACCAATCATTGAACGAAGAGCACGGATCAATAAGGACTCAAATTATTCTAAACCACATGTAGGTCAACAGATTCTAACAAACCTGAATGGCAAAACGTCTAATTGTTCTATGTAATGATAACAAGTACCTAGCACTTGTAATGATTGCCACGATTTTTCCCTGTGCTGACAAGGTAAAATCTTATCAGCTAAACAAAGAGAGGAAACAACTAAACTAATCCCCTGCCAATCTACTACAAAATACTAATCTTGTAAAAGGTAATAATAGAGCTATGTATACTTATCAACAAAACAAATCACAAAGTTACACGATGTAACTCGTTTATTATTCAATTAAAAAAAGCCATTAACGAAACCAAATCTAATAGAATTTTCACGCAACGCCAGATATAATCAGACTTCAATCCGATATGAAAAGGAAAGTGTATATTAAGGGAAAACGATTATATACTTGTTACAAGTCACGCTGGAATACGGCCTGTATTTGTCAACAATTTACATTTTAGAGTTTTTTTTATTTCGTGTTATTTAGTAGGTAATGTAGGACAAATAAACAGTAACCTTGTCCAATAGTAACGCAGAAAAGGTAATACGCGAAAGTAAACCTTATCTTGATATAGGTACTGATGGTGGTAGACAGATTATCACTATTATCATCCCAATCCTCATGGTTCAGAGAGGGTACACCTCATATAGTAGAACTTTTTAAGTAATAATTTTATATTGCATAACAACTAATAGCATAAACCTCTTTACGCAGAATATCGTTTGGCATAAACTCATTTTGCATACATTGAAACCCATAATTTTGTGAGTCAGAATCATCTGTACGCATAATTTTTGTATCCATAATAATCACAATGTATAACCATCACATCGCAGAAAGTTCAAAACCAGATTCATCTTTTGGTATATATTTCTTATCCATAACTATTTAAAAGTATCATTTTTACTATTGCTATTAGTTGGAGGTAGTAATCACATGAATCATTATTAGTTGTCGGGTACCCTTTTTTTAGTAATATTATTATGTAATAAATAAAAGTTGATTTAATGATAATTATTTGGTTTTTATATCCTTGCCATATGAGAGCATGCTCGTTTCTGGCAAGAGGTCACAGTTCTAACCTAGCCTAACCTATCCGAGTCGGGGTACTCTGTGTCACTCTGTGTCGGGGTGTTAACAACTATCTATTCTGGCGCTTCGCCGGCCGCTGCCGCGGCACGCTCGCTTCGCTCGCTCGGCTCGCGCTGTTGGGGTCACAGTTCTAACCTAACCTAACCTATCCGAGTCGGGGTACTCTGTGTCGGGGTGTTAACAACTATCTATTCTGGCGCTTCGCCGGCCGCTACCGCGGCACGCTCGCTTCGCTCGCTCGGCTCGCGCTGTTGGGGTCACAGTTCTAACCTAACCTAACCTATCCGAGTCGGGGTACTCTGTGTCGGGGTGTAAACAACTATCTATTCTGGCAGGTCACAGTTCTAACCTAACCTACCCATTTTTAAAGAAGAAAGTAACCCAATCTATATTATTCTAATTGAAATTCTATGCTCTTTATAGTATGCCTAGTCAAATTATGCCAAATAATCTGTACTCTAAATGAACGTTATGCTAAATGAAGTTATACAAAATTTTAACTATGCCAAAGGTAATTATGCTAAATAAAATTCTACTATCTTAAATGTATGCCATTCTAAATTCGGTCATAAGCACATTATGCCTAAAAATATTTATGTCAAATATTTTTAATGCCTAATAAATGATCGATTAAAGAAGTTTCTGCGAAGTGAGTTATCCCAAATAGGTTTCGGAGTATCAAGTTTCTACCAAATAGACGGCACCCGTTCAGAGAAGGCAGCGCGCTGGTGTCTCAAGTGCGGTTCTTTAATAGCCCTGTAAACGATTTTCATGTTGAAGTAGGTACAAAAATGCAATGCTCGATTTGAAGTTCTTACTGAATCCATACTAATATTATAACTGCGAAAGTAGCTCTGTCTGTCTGTTACGCTTTCACGCCAAAACTACTGAACCGAGTTTGATGACATTTGGTACAGAGATAGCTTAGACCTTGGGAAAGGTCATAGGCTATGTTTGGTATAAATTAATTTCAGCACTTTCCTCATCAGTATCATTTTGTAACCTAGCAAGGGTAACCCCCTCCGAAGCCCCCCCCCCCCCCCTCCCCTCAATAAAAACAATTTTGCAAGTGCAAATTTTCAGCCCAAGGTGCGAGTGGGAGCATCAAACTTTTAAGGAGACGAATGAGTACAAGGTATTCATTTCAAGGAGCCAGTGGGCTCTCAGCCCATATTAGTACTTAAACCAAACGTTACCTAAACTGTGCCCCTTATTCTGAGTGACAAACTGTTTCATAACAACGCACATTTGTGATAAGCGACACATTTAAATTGATCTAGTTTTCCGTCAATTTTATGTTATATGTTAACAAATTGAAATCTATCGTCTTCTCACGTTACGAAGACGTTTTAAACTCAACGTCATTCAGAATACCTAATACTTATCCCTTGTTTCGGTCGAAATACTGCTTTCCACAATTTATTGCAGCGATATGTGCAGCATTTAGCTATAAAACATTATCGCTGCAATATAAGGCAGTCCTTCAGCTGTAAAAGGTGCAATCGATACAGTCAAATAACTATCGGCATCAGCTCATTCCATTTCATTTCACATCATGTCATTGTGTGGTTTCCTAATGCTTCTAAATCCATACTAATATTAGAAATGCAAAAGTAACTCTGTCTGTCTGTTACGCTTTCACGCCCAAACCACTAAACCAATTTTGATAAAATTTGGTACAAAGGTAGATTAGACATTGGAAAAGGACATAGACTATGTTCGGTCGCGATAAGTTGACGGTAATAGGCTGGTCCGCCAGTGAAGTTAAATATAGATCTCTGATTCGAGTATAGGTGAACCTGGTGTGATTTTAAAGACCAGACGATTTAAACAAAGAGGAAACTGTATAAAATTGCGGTGGGACTAAAAGCTCTAGGGCTAATTTTAAAGTGAAACTAAATGCTCATACTATACTTAATATTGGTAAGAAATTAGCATACTGTCCGCCGGGAGCAAGCCAATGCATACACATTCAATGTTGCTGGATAATGAAAATTAATAAATTTCATGGATACTGACCACTTCACAGGCGAATTAGTGCGGACTAAACAGGTGCGGGCTTGCCCACCGAGCTATTATGCTAATAGGTATACAACGCATGCGCAAGTACACATACTTAATTAAAATTAATGCATAATACAATGCTGGCTGCAAGTATACTCGGATAGTTGTACAATACAACCTTTTTTTTTTTCTTACATTACATTTATCTGCTTGGAAATTAAGTAAGTAGGTCCTACCTACTGCATAGAGATTGCCTCAAGTTTAGCATTTACCTAGAGCTTACTCTGTAGTGACTGGGATACCTGTAAATGATATAATATGGGTTATTGGGAGCCCACGATATTGTTTAGAGTCAAGAGCCAGAAAACCTGCGTCAAAACCCTCTTCGTTACATGCGTTTATCAAACAAACGATAAAGCAACAAACATCTCAACGCGACTGAACACAATCGAGTACTTCATGCACATTTTGCAGGCGCGATAACCGCAAGCATATCGAACTCCGTTTATAAACAATTTTAATCGCCGATTGTTCCGCGTCTTGGTTACCACTTGCGTCGACCCATTGTTCGAGATGAAGCTCAAGACACTCTTATTTACAACTGCCACTAATACACCGCGCGCATTGTTCACAGATTGAAAAGCTCACTAGGAAGCCAGCAAGGAATGTATCAATGTCAGCTGATAAACGGTCGCGTACAATCTTACTACAGACGCGGGTTTGAGCGCGAAATGAAACTTCCCAGAATACTTAAGTGAAAAGAAAAAAAAAACTGTAAGAATAGTTTGGTGTCAGATGCAACGACGATAGTTCGTGGTACGAGTCTGTTTGAAACTTTGCTGCCACTGGCGACTAGCTTGGCAATTGTCGCCGAAGTTACTCGACTTATATTAAAAAAAGATTCTTTAAACTCGAAACAAATCTTGTATCAATTCAGTATTTATTGTAAATTTTATAATGGCATTCTCTAATTCTCTCATTATCCTAAGGAAAGATGATTACATGCGTTTATGTTTTTCGTATACTCTTTGCGTCGTTTATGAGGTAGTGTTTTTATTTGTTCCTTACTTTTTTAACCGACTTCAAAAAAGGAGGTTCTCAAATCGTACCCTATTTTTTTTTATATGTTTGTTACGCGATTGTGAAGCCAATTCTAGACGGATTTTGAAAATTCTTTTTCTGTTCGTAAGTAGATTACCTATTCCGAAATGGTCCCATTTATCGTAAAGATCTGATGATGGGTTTCCGAGATTAGACCAAGGAACTCTTCAAAAAGTACCAGGAAATCAGCCGCGATTGCTGCAATCGCATATTGTAGCAATGTTTCTGCCATTACACATCATAACATCACGCCTGAAGGGGGGTCCTTTGAAGGGGTACGCAGAAGTGTTCAGAATATTAAGCTATATTTCCGGTGTATATGCATTGATTATAAAAATTCTTTTTGTATTCGCTTTGGCATACTTTTGAGGTAGTCCTATATTAATTTTCATTGATATTGAACCTTTAACCGACTTCTAAACAAGGATTAGGTTTTCAATTCGGATGTTTTTATATATATATTTTTTACGTTATCCTGGTACATCGACTCCCTGTTGTGGAGTATGTGGTAGTGGTAGTTGTTGTGGAGACCCAAAGGAAAGATAGCCGAAAGTAGTTGTGTGGTATATTGTTAAGTTAAAGGTTACAGTATAAATGTGGCCAACCTTGCCTGGATAGTTTTCACTGGTAACGTCGCATCGTAATGATAGTCTCAAAGGATATTGGTACGTGGTCGATTTAAATACACTGTATTGTGCTACAAATAATGACGCGCGTCGCCGCCGCCGCGGTTCGATCTGTAGTGCAGCGTCAGCAGCGCATGTACAGTCAGGTCACTATACATGCGATGTATAGTCGTGAGATTGTACAAACTCACTAAAAAGAAAAAAAAAAGAAGAAAAAAAAAGTTTAACCGACTTCAAGAAACGAAAAAGAGGCACTGAAAAGCGAAAAATAACTCAATTTACAGACTTACTAAACTTATTTAAGTATTAGAAGTCGGTGCCAGCCAACTTTGTTTGTTGTGTCTGAACTACTATGATGCAATCCTCCTGCCTCTTGGGCTGAGCACCGACTTCTAATAAATCAGTAAGTCTGTAAATTAAGTAATTTTTCGCTTTTCAGTGCCTCTTTTTCGTGTCTTGAAGTCGGTTAAACTTATTGTTGAAATTAATTTATTATAATTCCAGATCTATATCCAAATTATTACAATCTTTTATTGAATCGAAAAATAAACCAAAGAAACAAAAGAAAAAATAGAGCTGTCCTACTCATACTTCTGGCTTTGTTCACTCTTCTTATCCTATACAGTCTGTGCTCCTATGGAACGCGCTACCTCTTGAAATCAGGAAGGCCACTAGCAGTCTTGTGTTCAAGGCGAAAGTTCGCCAATTACTTCTCGACAAACTGGCAGAATCATCGAGGCAATCAAATCTCAATTAATCATACTTTTATATATATTATTATATATTTAGGTACCTATATGGTATTTGCGATAGGATATTTATGGCGTATGTATGTGTAGGTATATTTATGTATATATGTATGTGTAGGTATGTTCATGTATATATGTAGGTATATTTATTTTATGCATGTAAGTATAATGTCTATCTATCATTATGAATAGTGTTCATCTACTAAATATCACTCTCTAATAATGCACCTACTAATATATCTCTGCACCACCTTTGGTTGACTGGTAGAGAATGCCTACGGCATTAAGTCCGCCTTAGTATTTGTGCATAAAGTTCAATAAATAAATAAATAAATAAATTAGTAAGCAGCTTTAAATATAGGCCTAGCTAGTACCTAATTAAAAATTGTAATACACATGTAGTAAATCAACATGCAGCAAGTTAAAGGTGATTCGAACGCATCATAATAATACAATTCAAAAGTTCATCGCTATTCACAATTTACCAATCTGAATAGATTTCACAAAATTTTCTGTAAAAAAAAATTCTGTGATACTTCTGTAAAACTTCTGTAATAAAAAAAATGTAACATAGATTCTTCTAAACTAAAGTACCTACACCTGTTCCGTATAAATAGTTGTTACGTACTTAATTATAAGTACGCTGCCATTTAGGTACGTAGGTATTAAATACAATAATAAGTCGAGATGGCATTCCCGAATTGATTAACCAATAACGTGAGATGTTTAAACAGTTAAAATCAGTAATTGTTTATAGAAATGTGGGTCATCCTACTTTCAGGATTCGGTTGGAAACGGCTATGACGTTTCAGTCAGTTTATTTTGATTTAAAATATGGCCGCTGCCTGTACCGCTGCGGTACTCAATGGCGTACGAAGTGAGATTTATGACGATTGTGAAACAGTTGTTTGCAGGCTGGTTTGTACTATGTATGCACGGATGCACTCGACGTGGAGAATCTTAACTGTTCTCCATTGAAAGATTGCAGTGCACTGCGTCTTTATTTTTGAATAGAGGGAGACTTGTTGCTCTCGCCACGTACCTACCCGCGAAGGTGGCCTGTGATTCATGTGTCGCACTTCAGACAGGTTGGGCAACATTTTGTTGGCAATGCTTTTGTTCTATTTGCACAATTTCTGGAAGCGTGAATATTTGCATTGTGTGGTTTACAGGTTACACAATTTAGATGCTATTACATTTATCCAATGGATCTTGGAATCAATAAACGTTCAAGATATCGTCAGCATGTCGTAAAGTAGGGCATTTATGGCACTCAATAATCGTAAATAACGAGAGTAATATTGCCGATACTCTCATAATAATGAGTATTACTACTGGTATAAGTGGTAGGTAGGTCAAATTAACAAGTTATCGAAATACAAACTGTCTGTTTAGAAAAAGCTAAACACAAACAAATCAATTACTACGCAAACAAATACAATACCTACCAAAATTAAACAGATTGACTGATGTTAGGCTATATTTAAAATTATTTTTAAAGGGGATCTGAATCTAATACGCTACTTGATTGGTTAAACAGATTTATTTTATAAACACGATATCAGAAATTAATACAACACACTTAATGTTTATTATATACTAGCTGACCCGGCAAACTTCGTACCGCCATATTTTCCGCCCGTGTGGTATTGTCTCTAAATTGATCAGTGTTTCTCTACAATATTATGTATGTACATATTATACACATAAACCTTCCTCTTGAATCACTCTATCTATTAAAAAAACGGCTTCAAAATCCGTTGCGTAGTTTTGAAGATTTAAGCAATACACAGGGACGGACAGACAGCGACTTTGTTTTATAATATGTAGTGATTGTTAACCAGTGTCAATGAACGCTGACTGCATGTGCGCCTGCACAGCCTTGAACTTCGTCCCGAAGTGTACAGAATGGTATAGTCATACATCGCCATCATAATATCCGCGCGAAAAAACTAGCGATGTTAGTTTTTTCAGTTTGATTGTATTGATGTGACTATCGACCAAATCGAATATTACTAAACACATAATAATATATGCATCAATTTCAATTATGAACGGTGCGCCAATTTGACTACGCTCCATCTGATGTTAAGCACCATTCGACATGCAGGTCTTTATAGTCCGTGGCCCTTTAATAATTGTTTTCAATGCACCACTTAAAGAACCTAAGCATATTGGAAGATGTATATAAATGTATTCAGGTCTCTATATGAACAAAAATATTCAGCGTAAGCCTGCAAAAAATCTATTTAATTGCAAAGATTTTAACTGAACTTTGACTGTTCATAGTGTACATACTCATAACTAAAAACGTAAAAAAAAACATATCTATATTAAACCATGAACATGTAATGCAGATTCTAAATAATAAACTTTAATTTTACAAACGTGAAGTAACAAATTATACGTATTTTCTAGAATATAATTCATTAAATTGTTTGACGATAGACTGATCGGCCCGATCGGGAAATGCCCTCTTAAATCTCACAATACAACATGAATTAATTGTAACGTAATATTGGGTTTGCAGAACAGTAATGAAACTGTTGTTTAATCGGCACTCAATCGTTGTTTAGCTGTCTCGATAACCTCTCTATTGACCCGATGTCGGTTACAACCCTCAGGGCTCACAAGGGCCACAAGTCAGCGTGCTCCCTGGAACGTGACCTCTCTGTCGGGGCTCGGGACTCAAGACTCATCAACTTCAAAGGTAATCTATCCCGAGACAGTTGCGAAGAATCATTTACATGCTGATATCCTGCGACGTAACGTGAATCTGTAAACAATTCTATTGTTTTGATTGAGATTAATTACATTATTGCTGTGCATAAAGTGCTGGGTTGAGGGCAATAAAAGGTCGGCACCTATGCTATGTATGTGTCGCAGCGTTTAGTTAACAGCCTAGGCGGTTAATTGAACGGCTGATTAAGTTAGTTGGCGGCGACAAATGCCCTCTTACCAACTAAGTCAAACATAATCATCGAATCACATGATAAGTGATTGTAAATATGACAATCGAAGCAATTTTAAAGTCTCTAATTACTTGTAGGTAACCAAATCATAGAGTAGACGAAAGGACCTTAGGCATTTGAATGCAAATGGTTGTGAACAAAATAGAGAAGAGATTTAACGCAAATATACCTGAAGTGTTATGTACCTATAACAAAAGTAAAGTTTTATAATAATATGTAACTGTTATAATGTTATAAAACCATAATACAAATTTTTGGTAAAGATCGATAACGATGAACTGCCGGATGCAATTTGAAATTGTGAAAATTTTTAGAACAAACGGTATGATATCTGTTACATGTTATAAAGTTAATTTAAATTTCGAATGTTAGAGCAAACGGTATGATATCTGTTACATGTTCTAAAGTTAATTTAAATTTCGAATGTTAGAGAATTATTTAAAGAAACAATGCCTTCAAAAAATAAAGTTATAATCTCTAAACGTCAGATTAATTCCTGTTATCAAGAACCTTCGTAACGGTAAGTTACGATAGGTTCTTTAAGCTATATCCATCACAGTGCAAACAATTTCAGTATTAACTATTCAGTATTAACTACCTACGTAATATTACGTAAACAAATCTTAATGTCAATGGCTGATGATTCTACGACAGCTACGACCCTTTTATCTTGTCTTGCATTTAACATTACTATCGTCTTCTAAGCAAAACATACTCTTGTACCTTTATATAGGAGTTACTTTTGATTGGAACAGCACAGTTGATTACGACTTTACGAGTTCACATTCAATTAAAGGATTGTCTTGAAATGTAGGTAGCTGCTAAGTTATTGAATGGAAATTGATGGGTCTGTTAACTCGGGACATGATATTGAATATTTGCATATCAGATGAAGATAAACACATCACTGGTTGTAAACAATTAGTGCGAGATGTGAACAGTAATGCGTATATATCTCATGGGTCGGGAGTGTTGTTAATACATATGTTTTGTATTATGATTGCGATAGTTTTGAATTGTACAGCATTGTTCGTATTAACCGTATCCCGAAAATAATTCAAACATGATCGATTGTTAGGCCTGACACTTACCTACACATCATTTTTAGCAATAATTATTTTTCGCGATAAATTATGCAGATAATACATACAAACAGTCTAGGTATATTTTCTGTAGGGGTGGACATTCCTAAGTATATTTTACGTCCACCCTTATAGAAGAAGTTAATGTCATCTCAAACATAGGTTCCTCAGTATTTTTGAGAGAACGAGGGGGGTACAGTGTGTAAATCACTTATATTTTAACCAAATAGGGTTGGAGAAGATCGTAAAATTGTGTCCCAATTATTGTGTAATTATTGTGAGTTAAGTCTTTGTAGCACTCAATGAGAAGAAGCCCTTATAACTCGAATTCTACCGACTTACCGATTGGTCGCATGGCTTTATACCGATTAGATTGAGATAAGTTGTTTTTCAATACACTTGCTCGTAACTGGCGTTTTACTTCACCGCAATTAAGCACGTAAGTACACCTATTATGAAACTGTGAATTTTTCATTACTATTATTCACAAAAGTGAGTTATAGATTCTTTTTTTTTTTATTGGTTGAGTTTCTTAAAAAAAGTTGGGTAACCAAAAAGATCGTGTTTAATAGTAACCTACAAATAAATTGATATCCATCATGCAACTTCATATTTAAATAGATAATTTCAACTTATACATGTTTATTAAATAAAACTTTCACTTTTTTATTTTATTTTGTCTACAAAAAACTTTAAATTCCCCATGTTGAGTCCAAAACGCTATCAAAAAAAAGAAACTTCATTCTTATAGTCTATGGCCGATACATTGTTAGATTAATCTGTGGTTAGATGCGCGCGCATTCGAAAACTTATTAATGTTTCCCGCCGATAGGAAAAAAAATACCTACACAACTCATTTTAAGTGTCGAAATTATAGTTATTTATTATAAAATGTCTACAAGTATGTACTAGTTGTGAAGAAAATTATTTATTTTGTACACCGCCCGATATAAAATGTGAAGCCCTTAACGTTATGGAAAGTTTACTACCTGAAAACTTCAAGGAAAAATATCTATTAACGTTATACAATGGCAAAACAACAAGAATACGTAGTCTTTTTCAGAAAATGTGTTCATGGCATACTTTAAAGAATTATCTTCTAAGTATAAACACCGTCCGAACAAAGAATGGAGTGGACTTAAAAACGTACCTACTCTAATTTGAAAGCTTATCTAAAGAGACTATCCGATGGATTTAGAAGCAAAAAATCAAAGGTTTTATCATCTAACGATATTGAAAAATTCAAAAAAGATGCTCCAGATAACCATTATCTGGCTACTAAGGTTAGTTAAATTAATGTACTATTCACTTTTTTGGTTTATTTTAACTACGCGACTTCTGCCGAGTTGTGTGTTGAACTTAAATTATTGTTCATCTTTTTCAGGTCGCTTTAATATTTGGTGTAACTGGTGCATGTAGGATACAAGAATTAACAAATATAACTGTGAAAGACATAGAGAACCATGGTCAGATGCTTTTAGTGAAGATACCTATGACGAAAAATAAAATACCGAGGTCATTCACCATACACGGTCCATTCTACGAAATAGTGAAGAAGTATGAAAGTTTGCGTTGTAAATAAACTTTTTTTCTACTGTATAAAATGACTTTTTAGTATTATTTTCCTCACAAGTGTATTGAAAAACGTCGTATGCCACGCGTGAGTATGATGATTACCGTCCTCGGCTCTCTTAAGACCCTCGCCTGCCGGCTCGGGTCTCAATGGCGCCTCGGCGGTAATCACCAACTTTACTCACTTGTACCATAATGTACTATTTCACCATTGACACTCGAAAAAGGGCCCGTGATTCATCAAAAACAGTGAATAAAACGCTCTTTGTTTCACCGAGTGAATAAAAAAATTTGAATTTGGAACATGCGCGAATGTACGGATTCTAGTGAAACATACAAAGAGGTTGCACACTCTCACTATAAAAACGTACTAAAAGCCACCTAAATGTAATCACTGGCTGGATGGAATGTGGCTCAGTTTAAATTAAGAAAAAAAAATGCCGCCATTTTCTGTGTAATTTTCCTTGTAAAAGTTTATGTTTGTCTCATAATCATAAAATGACTTCATCTAGTGATGAAAATGAAACTCATATTCTCGAACGCGAAAAGACTCCTGAGTCTTTTCGCGCTAAAGCAGTAGCTATTACTGATAATTTGCTGCTTCTTTTGTGTACTATCCATAACAAAATGTAATTCATAATCACAGAGTAATCGTTTTCTCGTAGTCAATGGTGAAAAGTTGAGTACCTAACACGTGAAAAAAGAATTCATCTCGGCTCTTGTATCCCTCGATCCACTCAGGTTTCTCTCTAGAACCCCTCGCTACGCTCGGGATTCTACCGGAGAAACCTTCACTCCTCTCGGGATACAACTTGGTGCCTCGAAAAGAATTCACCTTTTTTTCACTTGTTGGGTAATCTACTATTTCCACCTGCTTATGCCTGCTTCCTTTTGAATATTTTCACCCTTCGCCACTGGTAGCGTTACAGTGGTTGATTCTCATTTGTTTGTTGTTGAGGATTACAATGTAACAGCAAGTGATCGTCGTGATAGAAATGAGGTTTCTTTTTTAGGTGCTTTTGAAGTTTGATAGGTCTTGAACGGAATTAGTCCAGCCACTAATCCATTTTGTTACTACCAAGATGATAAACTCGTATTATGAGGTCTTGGGGGGGCTTTTCTTTTTAATCTGGTAAAAGTGCTGGATATCTTATCCATCAAGGTGCAGCCGAGTGCATTGGGGTCAATTTCGATCCGCCTTCGAGGCCTTAAGAAACGTAATTAAGCAAGTAGATTTAAAGCCTTTTACATTTTAAATGTTCGGGTTGCAGGAATTTTAAAATATTAAAAGATATTTAAAAAAGATCGCGTCTACTTTGTCGGATATAATGTAGAAGATAACTCTTCATGAAACTATGGACATCTTTAAATATATAGCCTTCAGCAGATTGTTCATGTGTAGCTTGGAAGGCTAACCCCAGGGGAACTACGGTATTAATTTTCAATTGACTTGAGTCACTTGAATCAGTCGGTCAGAAAACCTATTATTCACGCTTGAAACACAGAGCTTAGACCGAGTAATTTGTGTTGGATTGAAATGTATTAAATTGTTATTATAATTTAGTGATGTTGTTATTACTATAGCTTAACGAATTCTAGTAAGAAATCAATTTTTGTCCTTCACCGTTATAATCCTACTAATATTATAAACGCGAAAGTTTGTAAGTATGGATAGATGTTTGTTACTCTTTCACCTAAAAACTACTGAATGGATTGTAATGAAACTTTACAATAATATAGCTTATAAAAATAAAAATATAAAAAAATATAAATATAAATATAAATATTGTAGGACATTCTACACAACGCTATCTAGACCCAAAGTAAGCGTAGCTTAACTAGCTTGTGTTATGGGTTCTAGAATGCGGATAAACATACTTAGATACATTTTTTTTGTAAATACATATTATACATAGAAACACCCAGACCAATGCAAATATTCATATTCATGCACACAAATATTTGCACTGAGCGGGGATCGAACCCGCGCCTCCTGCGTAGCGGCCGCGTTCACTACCGCTACGCCACAGAGGCAGTCAGAATAACACATGGGCTACGTTTAGTCGCGAAAACCGACATTCACGCGGGCGGAGCCGCGGGCAACAGCTAGTTACTAAATATATCCCTAGCCTACCCCTTATTATAATTTGTTGGACAATATGTCTATGTCTACAGTCCTGATGACCTGGACTGAGTTAGACCGGGGTCCAGGTCCTCGACACTATCAATAGTACACAAGGTCTTATTGAAGTCAGTCATCACGGCGACGTGACGTCATAATCATTATCACCTCTTTAGAATCCTTTAACTTTAACCTATTCAATTTATTAGCATAAATACCTCTTAAAAGTATTAAGTAGGCACGTCTGCGTATATAATTATCTACCAATTACCATACATGAAAATTTACATTAATTATGGAAATATAATAATATCAAGAATATTTAAGAAATATTCCTTTATAGGTTTTTCTATACATAGAAGAAAAAGCTCTGAAAGTGCTATATAGTAAGTAAGCATCTTAACCTGATAGGTATAGTTTTTTATACTGCTTAGGTCGCAGACTACACACGCCCACCTGATGGAAAGTGGTTACAGTGGCCTATGGACGAGTGCAACACCAGGGGAGTCACACTCTTGATGCCAACCCTGTCAGAACAGAGAGATTCTGTGCCGCCAGCTGCGCATCTCAAATATATTATTAACAAAACTATAGTGAACAAATATTTTCACAAATATACAATTCATAACACAAACTCTTTGTTGTTTAAAATTAGCTTTTGAACTGATATTAAAACAGCGTCTTCTATTTTAAACATTTACTGTAATAACTGTTATAAAACATCTATTTAAACAAATGTTGTTTAAAATAACTGCTGACTTTAATATAGTTATAATAAAGCGGACGGTAGGTAATCAAGCAACGGCTTTGTCCAAACTGTCAGCTTATCTGATGGGGAATTAATTACAGCTGCTATCAATCATGAGACGACAAACTGTTTAAATGTATTCATTGGTTCAACAACGATATTATAGTCGTCTATAATATCGTTGTTGAACCAACAACTGAACGACTGAAGATAATACTGATAATAACAGAACTAATAGCATGCAGCAGTATAATAATAAATAATAGAGCAGTATAAAAATTGATGACGAGGCCGTGAAGCTGAGCGCTACCATTGTAGCATGGTACGTGTATTTCATGGTGACCCTCTTTCTAAGACTTTGCCCTCAGCTTACCATCAGGCAAGGCGAAGTCAAATTGAAGTGTCCTAATAAAAAAAATGCTTCTGGATTGATGAAGACTAGAGATAGAAATAACAAATAAAAACAGCAAATCGTTTTTAATAAATATAACGAAGAAAGCACAGGAAATTAAGATTGATGTGAAAAATGTAGTCAAATCTTTCTTTTTATGTATTTAGCATAGAAAAAGCTTTACCAGATGCGAGACGTATTTATTATAAATGAAAATATTAAAGCAAAAATTGAAAATAGTATCTGTTAGTATATTAAAATTTGTGTATAACGTCGGTATACCGAGACATGATTAATGGCTTTGACAGGAAAAGCCGTAAAAATCGCAGACACGGACTCTCTACACCAGTTATTTATTACGCACATTAAAATATTACCTTTGAATAATACGATGTAATTTTAACTAATAATATTTTTCAAAACACACAAATTATCGTTTTGGTTATTATATTACGATATTTCACACTATCCTTTTGATTAGATACATACTGTCTAACGACCGTTCCCAATAACATACCTACAGTTAAAGGTAGGTAAAGGTAGAGATAGTTTCTTTGTCAAATCCTATTGTCATTTTGCTACTATTAATTGCGTTACCATAGAGATTGATAACGTTTTTATCTTTTCTAATTTCGAAACTGGCGGTTGTTTTTGGCCACACATCATGTTGCTGAAAAAAAAGTACATCGGGCTGCTGAAAAGCAACCGATTCGTTGGGTTCAGTCGAGCTGCTATAAGGTAACCTATAAAATAACAAATTAATGGTATTAATTTGTTATTCACACTGTAGATGACAAAAATTGCGATAGATTCCGTTAAAAGTTTTATTTTAATTTTTTTATAGGTACCACCTAGGCGGCAGATAAGTACCTGATAGGTAGTGGTTCTCGTGCTATGGACTTGTGCAACACCAGGGGCGTCATACTCGTGCTGCCACCCCTGTATACGTGTGATATTCACGAAAACTTCTGACCGTTACATCTATCAGATGTAATTAGTTTTTTATAAGACGCATAACACATTCATGAAAATTGTGTGAACAAGGCGTAAACTTATATTATTTAGCCACTTCACTCAAATCGGTCATCAAACTAACTAGTCCGGTTCATAACTCAAGCTCAGAACTACCCACTAAACTTTATTGCATGACTTGGCAGCGATTATTACTAATTATATCTCTCAATATTTTGTCCACGAAGATGTATTTTGTCTCTCATTATCTTCATTCTACTAGAAGTTTCTGGTTATTTCAATTTTGCCTTTTATGAAGTAACTATTTGGCTGAGAGCAAAGTGAAAAGCACCTCGCACTGTTACCGTTACCATTTCTGACACCTCTATAGTGCTCCACCCTCTACTAGATGGCGCTAAAACTTTAAAGTATAGCGCCACCTAGTACACGGGTTGGGAACTACTAGCGTAAACAGTGAAGTATCCGGTAAATATTAGCATTTTTCAAGTTGTCACTTTTTATTCTCGGCTTGATGATTGTATATTTGAGCTTTCTATTAGTTAACTTTCAATAGGAACGCGAAGTCTGAAAAAATTAACGTATGATGGTGATGGGCCCGAAAATGTATAGGTCCTAAAATCTGTGTATCGAATAAACCTCTGCCCATTTCTTCAGAAATATAAAGGCATGTTTAAAATAATATAGGTACATAATAACTTTCGCAACAGTAAATCATTTCATACGCAATAATATGTCCAACAGCAAATCCGCACCGTCAATGACAAATGTCTTCTGCTTACACCGATATATGTATTTGGCGAGATCTAAGGTCCTAATAAATTTACACTAACAATTATAAACATATCCATCATGTATGCATAAGCTATTGACTAGAATATCGATATAAACGTCCCTAAACAATTAAACGGGATACAAGAAATAATTTACGACCAATTGGCATTATACTGTTTTGATTGAAACTAATGGCATTCTATATTGGTCGTTCATTTGTAAAACGGGACTATTTAGTCGGTTATGTGCCAGAAATTTGTCTTTTAATAAGTGTTGTGGCGGGTGCTTATCGATCCGATAGTTTGTCCGAGCGAAACTTATGGAATATGAGGGTACTTGCGACGACATGGTATGCGGGTATTTCGAGAAAGAGAGATTGGCAGTGCCGCGCGCGCCACCTCTCGACCGCACCAGTCTCGCTTCGACATTCGTATTAATTGGAGGTCTCAGCAGCTCACCGCATCACGAGCATTATTACAGTGCAAGTGTTACAAGCATCCCGACACCTGGACCAGTTGGTGGCCACCAACAAATCACCAGAAGAGCAGCGCGCGGTAAGTGACTTCTCTTTACCCGTGTACCTAAGTGTTGTAGTGTGCCCATATTGTTCCTTAGGGATTGCTTCGGATAGACAAGTTGGATCGATACGCACTCCACGTATTCATCGTAATTGTTCTGCATACCGCGAAAAAGGGGGCAATTATCGTACACATTGCCACCCCATTTGATGGTCCTTCGAGCCGGATAGGTTATCAGCTACATACCTACTTAGTGCATAAAATTTCCCAACCGCGTTTATTAAATTCCGCATTTAATAAAAATTTTCATATTGATTAATATAGAAATTTTCTACCCGCATTATAAATTTCGCATTTAAGCAAAAATTTCATATTATTTTATTTAATATCAAATTAAATTATTTAGTACCTAATCCAATTCTAATTTTAAAATGCCTACTGCTAAACTTCAAAGCAAGCTATTACAGCTAACGGCTAAAAAAGAAGCGATTTTCGAACGAATTAATCGGATATATATATTATGCAAAAATATTTCCAATTATGATTCCCGTTCTAATGAACTATTCCTTTCGCAATCTGAATCCGTTACTGAGCAATACAGCAGATTTGAAGCAATAGTTGATGAAATTAATGAGGTAAAATTTACAATTGATGGTACCCCGCCAGACTATTCCAGCTTGAGCTCTATTGAGGACTTATATTCCACGATCAAATACAAGCGGAATCTCATTAGGTCAAATAATACAACGGCATCTACAGCCGATAATAAAAAATCTAAGATACACTTGCCGCCAATTCCCATACGTACCTTTGACGGAAAGACAGAGAACTGGCCAATATTTTTTGAGATATTTCGTAGTAATGTGCACCTTAATGCCGATCTCACGGATGCACAGCGCGTACAATACCTAATAAGCAATTTAACGCACGATGCGTTAAAAATAACGGCAGGTATTGTTCCATCGGGGGATACCTATAGGATACTTTGGGATAGTCTTGTAAAAAAGTATCAGGACAATCGCAGTTTAGGTGAGCATTACCTTAATAACATTTTTAATATTAAAGGTTGCACCGGTAATGCTATCAGTTTGAATAACTATATAGAAAAATATTCGGCGTCTGTCGCGGCATTGAAACAATTAGACATACCTGACTTATTAGATTTTATTCTATTATATTGTGGGTTGCGAAAGCTTGATTCGCAAACAATACAGCAATTTGAAAATAGCGTAAGCAAGAAGGAATTCCCTTCCTACCTAGAATTAATCTCATTTATGCAGGATTATGTCAAAGTACTTGAAAGGTCGAATAAAAATAATTCACAAGTCGAGCCGCGCGCAAGAGCTAGTGTTAGTAATTCTAAAGCTTTCATCGCGAGTAACGAACCGGTTTCCGAGACGGCTTCAATGTGTCCTTTGTGCAATGAAGATAGGCATCCGCTGTTTAATTGTTTACATTTTAAAAACTTAGAATCACCGCAAGCCCGGTTTGACTTTATTAAATCGAAACGTGGTTGTGTGAACTGTCTGAGCCTATCTCATTCCATAACCAAATGTAAATCGCGTAATGTTTGCAAGTATTGTAAAAAGCAACATCATTCGTTATTGCATTTTTCAAATGATAATAATACGGATTCCTCGAGCAAGAAGCGGTCCGCGCCCGCGGCGCAGCCGGTTCGAATCCCGGCCGCTGAAAAGGATGACACACTAGCCAAGACGCAATCGATTGCCTTGACGTCCGGTAGCCATCCACATAATTACACTATACTGCTAGCTACCGCTCAAGTATACGCGCATTGTAATAATCGAGATAAAAATCGAATGACGCTTAGATGTTTGATTGATAACGGATCTCAAAATAATTTGATTACCATGGATTGTTGTAAGCGCTTGAACATTCCGGTTATTAAGTTGTGTAATTCGTCGTTGCAAGGTGTTGGTATGACCACGCGACCCGTACATGGATTTATTCATTTTACAATTGAGTCTCGAATTAATCCTAACAATAAATATTATATTCATGCGCTGGTAGTTGATTGCATTACGGACAAACTACCCTCTAATTACATTAAAATAAATGATGATTTGTCCTACTTGAATAATTTACCGCTTGCCGATTTAACCTGGAATTTACCGGGAGAAATTGATTTAGTTCTTGGTGTTCAACTATTTCCGTATATTTACTTGGGAGATAGGGTCGATTCGGGTAATCGCGCACCACCCGCCATATTGACTAGTTTCGGTTACGTACTCATGGGGGACATTCCATGTCAAAATGATACGAAACCTACCTCTTCGTCATTTACCTCGCTTACTGATATTGATTCGAGTTTGCAAAGATTTTTCGAATTGGAAGAAATCCCAACACAACGAATCATCAGTCCAGAAGACTTGGAATGCGAAAATAGTTTTAATTCTTCAGTTTTATTTAGGGACGGTAGATATTTTATCGATTTACCTTTCTCGCGAGACCCTTCTGAGCTAGGCAATTCTCGCGGAGTGGCTCATCGCCGTCTGCTTGCGCTCGAGCGAAAATTTGTTCAAGTACCTACCCTACGCGAAAATTATAATAAGACCATCGCCGATTATATAGCTCAGGGTTACTTGGCTGAGGTACCTGATAATGAATTAACTGAGGAAGGCTACTACATGCCGCATCACGCCGTTATTAGGCCGGATAAGGACACCATTCGGGTGGTCTTAGACGCTAGTGCGAAAACTCACTCAGGGTTGTCACTCAATGATATTTTGCATGTCGGACCTAATTTACAGGCCGATTTATTTTTATTATTACTTGATTTTCGCACGTTCCCGGTAGCTATGACCGCAGACATTAAACAGATGTTTTTGAGGGTAGGTGTAAATGAGCACCATAGGAAATACTTACGAATTTTATTTCGTTTCAATAAAACCGAACAGGTACGCACCTTTAGTTTCAAGCATTTACCTTTCGGATTAAAGCCTAGTCCTTATTTAGCTATGCGCACTTTACGTCATTTAGCGGGTGAGCATAGTGACCGCTTCCCTGAGGCTTCTAAATTAATAGAAACTCAGTTTTACATGGATGATTATGTTTATTCAGTTCCCGATATACCTTTGGCAAAGGAATTATCTCGCGAACTAATTGACTTACTTAAAATAGGTTCATTTGATCTGATCAAATGGGCAAGTAATAAGCCCGCTGTATTAGAGACGTTGCCTGAATCTCATCGCTCGCCGGTATGTTTCTCGCCGGTAGACAACAATTCGAATAATTTCAAGATCCTTGGCTTATCCTGGGAACCCGCTGACGATCAGTTTTTTCTGACTACCGTCATAATGGAAAATAAATGTACGAAACGTACCATTTTATCGCTGGTAGCCCGCTTGTTTGACGTGCTGGGTCTTGTGGCTCCGGTCGTTTTGTACGCTAAAATCCTCATCAAGGAACTTTGGTTGGCTAAGATAGATTGGGATGAGGAACCTCCGGCACATATCGTCAGTCGTTTCACCGCCTTTACCAGGGATTTTACGGCACTCTCTTCTTTAAAAATACCGCGACATATTGGAGTTTTTAAGGACTCTGTGGTAAATATTGTAGCCTTTTGCGACGCCAGCTTCAGTGGTTATGGTTGTTGTATCTATCTACACATAACTGACCCTGATGGTAATATCACTGTCCGACTCCTATGTGCTAAGTCTAAAGTTTCCCCCGCCAAGATTACGACGCTGGCGCGATTGGAACTTGTCGCAGCTTTGCTTCTATCCAAGCTTGTTCGCGTGGTTAAAGAGAAGCTTTCCGTTCGCGTACCTATTCAGGGTGTTTACGCTTTTTCGGATTCCACCATAGCTCTCTCGTGGATTCACTCATCTCCCCATAGATGGTCTGTTTTCGTAAGCAACCGTATCGCTAGAATTCAGGAAAATTTACCTGCGGCTTGTTTTACCCACGTATCGGGGAAAACGAACCCTAGCGATTGTCTTTCACGCGGAATGCTGCCATCAGATTTGATTGCACATTCGCTCTGGTGGGACGGCCCTACTTGGCTTCATCAGCCGATAAATGAATGGCCCTTAAAATTCATCCCAACTGAGTGGGATACATTACCAGAGTTGAAATCCAGGGCATTTGTGGCCGAAACTTCAAAGACTGAACCGCATGCTCTAGCTGCCATAGCTGATCGCATCAGCTCATGGAATAAGCTATTGCGTACATTCATTTGTATTCTTAAATTTACGAATAGATTAGGTAGTCAGGACTCTATTCAAAATATTCAAACCGCTGAAAAATTTGTTATTCGAATTGTTCAAAGTATCCATTTCTCTAATGAGGTGAACCTGATTAAGGCCGGCGAACTCCCCTCTAAAAAATTACGCAGTCTGTCTGTTTTTCTGGACGATTACGGAATCCTACGAATCGGGGGTAGACTTTCAAAGTCAGACCTACCCTACGAAGCTAAACATCCCGCACTACTACCTAAACATGACCGTGTAGTTGATTTAATAATTGATCACTACCATAATACGTACTGTCATACGGGCCCTGGACTATTGATGTCCATTATTAGGCAACGGTTTTGGATATTGGATGGGAGGACCGTTATTCGTTCGCGCTGCCGCAAATGCAACACTTGCTTTCATTTAAATCCTGTGCACCCGACGCCCAAAATGGCTGATCTGCCTGGATACCGGGTCCGCGATGCCAAGGCCTTTGTGCATACTGGGGTGGATTTAGCTGGTCCTATTGCGTATGTACCTACTCGCCGCAGAGGACAACGCTCGCAGAAGGTCTATATATGTCTATTTATATGCTTGGTCACTAAGGCCATACATATAGAACTCGTTTCGGATCTCACCTCAGAAGCTTTTCTTTCCGCTTTCAAAAGATTTATTGCGCGCCGGGGTCCAGTGTCCGTTATGTACTCGGACAATGGTACAAATTTTATAGGTGCGAAAGCACAGCTGAATGAAATATACTCATTTTTATTAAATTCAGCTGTTCAGTCGGACATTAAGCGGGAACTACTCAAAACTCAAATTAAGTGGACTATGATCCCACCGCGAGCTCCGCACTTCGGAGGTCTGTGGGAGTCCAATATTAAAAGCGTTAAGACTCATTTGTTCCGAGTCATTGGTAAGCAGCTTCTCACGTATGAGGAACTTTTGACCGTATTGGTGCAGATAGAATGCCTTTTAAATTCGCGACCGCTTAGTGTTTTGTCATCGGACCCACTCCCCGAGGTGCTCACACCGGCACATTTTTTAATGTCCAGTCCGCTTACATACTTGCCTTCTTCTGAACTGACAGAGGAAGGTATTAATCTAAAAAACCGCAAGAGGCTTCTGGATCAGTTGGTATTGGGTTATTGGAAAAAATGGCGCGTGGAATACTTAAATACGTTACAAACTCGACAGAAGTGGTGTACGCCTGATCGTCCGATAGAGATCGGCATTATTGTCCTCTTGGGTCAAGATAACGTACCACCTTTATCGTGGCCACTCGGCATTATAACCGAAGTTTTCCCGGGTACAGATGGCATAGTTCGAGTCGCGTCTGTCAAAACCGCGTCCGGAATTTATAAACGTCCTGTAACTAAGCTGTATCCGTTGCCAACCCAATAAAATTTATTTAAATTTCCTTAATACCTATTTTTCAACCGCATTTTAATTTAATATTTATTTAAATAATTTCGTGATTAAGCCTCAATCGGTCTCCCTATGGGTATCTGCTTGGGTTATAATAATAATATACATTTTACGCTATTTACTGTTTCATCTGCTGTAACGGTTCATTAATATTATCAGAGTTCCTTACATTTATGAAACTTAACCGCTTAGATCGGAATTACCTTATTACCTAGCTCCCCCTATTTAGCTATGGACCTTGTCAAGGCGGGGAGCGTGTTGTGGCGGGTGCTTATCGATCCGATAGTTTGTCCGAGCGAAACTTATGGAATATGAGGGTACTTGCGACGACATGGTATGCGGGTATTTCGAGAAAGAGAGATTGGCAGTGCCGCGCGCGCCACCTCTCGACCGCACCAGTCTCGCTTCGACATTCGTATTAATTGGAGGTCTCAGCAGCTCACCGCATCACGAGCATTATTACAGTGCAAGTGTTACAAGCATCCCGACACCTGGACCAGTTGGTGGCCACCAACAAATCACCAGAAGAGCAGCGCGCGGTAAGTGACTTCTCTTTACCCGTGTACCTAAGTGTTGTAGTGTGCCCATATTGTTCCTTAGGGATTGCTTCGGATAGACAAGTTGGATCGATACGCACTCCACGTATTCATCGTAATTGTTCTGCATACCGCGAAAAAGGGGGCAATTATCGTACACATTGCCACCCCAATAAGCTTCTCACATTATTGATTTGCTAGTATCTAGTAGTATTTCAATGTTTATACATACATACCAGTCACGCTTTTTTTATAATGAGGTAGAGTCTGATATGTTTCTACTAGCTAGGATCCTGATATATATCTATGTACCTACCTATATTGCTTATTCTGCTGTCATTATTATTTTCCTACAATGCTCTTCGATTGCAGGTACCCTTAACCAGGTAATCCTACTCATCAATCAATCAATCAATAAGCCTATTGCAGTCCACTGCTGGACAAAGGTCTCTCCCAATATGCGCCATATCATTGATCTATGCACATGACTTATAGTCGACCTTTGCTCGCTTTGCTTCCCATTTAACCTCGCCTCCTTAATCTGTAGCCTCAATTTTCTTTCGCCTATACTCTCTATGTTTCCAACCTAAGTACCTATCCTTTTCTCTGTTTTAGTTACTACTAGCTGTTGCCCGCGGCTCCACCCGCGTGGAATTCTGATCCCGTTCATCGCTGATATATAGCCTATATGTTAATCCAGGGTATAACCTATATACATACCAAATTTCAACCAAATCGGTCCAGCCGTTTATGTGTGAAAGAGTAACAAACATCCACACATCCACACATCCACACATCCATTCTCACAAACTTTCACATTTATAATATTAGTAGGATTTATCTTCTACCCTACTTACTTGTTGTTCTCGACGTTGATTTCAGTAACATGCTGCTCCTGCATTCAAGCCCAACATTCAATGCCATTCAAAAAAGTGGACACTTCTTTATGTACCTAATGCCAGACACGACTTTTGACATAGGTTCTATCTGTTAATGTAAAATAACATCTGTAGGCATCTGCTGTAGCTGCTTACATAATTAGTTCTACTATTTTTAGTTAAAAGTTTAAACTTTTTTTCATAAACATCTAAGATGTTTGTGTATTTCTACAAAGTAAGTAGGTACTCAAGAATGAACGCTTAGTTCATAAACTGGTTAAGCAATACTGTAGTCAAAACATGTACCTAATGCTTAACCTTATTTCAGACAGTACTCAGTGTCAAAAGGATAAAAGACAGTGCTTTTTATTTATTAGGTACATATTTATTTTTCATAAATCTGGAGGAGTTGCTGAGTGAAAGACCAAACAGCATTTTCTTTTAGATTATTTTTAGTCCTCTTCTATGCTAAGTACTGAGGGGTATGAACCCACTGACCCCCCAACACTCGTATCCTGCATTGATACTACCTAGGTAGGTACTTCACCTACTTAGGTACTTCACCTAGGTAATATTTTTGATGTAAGTACTTGTAGAAATTGCTGGAAATTGCTCGTATATCAAAAACAGCATGTTACTACGAGCCATAACGCTTATTAGGATATCATGAACATAGTACCTTCACAAGTCCTATTGATTGGCTTCAATGTCCACAATTCTCTTGGAGCCATAACGCAGCCGCACGCTGTTTATAGCTTGACTCCCAGGCCATGAGCCTCAATTGGTTTATATTGGCTGACGTAAATGCTTCGGGAATATGGTCTGTTACTCAGTGGGCGTTCTTGTGTTATTAATGGCAGCATCAAGCTATCAAAATAATTGAAATTATTAGAAGTGGATGCATTCAGCGGAAAATTTAAACCGCTGCATAGTTGGGAAATGTGAACAAAAAACTGATTAGACTGTACCTATTTGTGGCGTACAAGTAAACAAATCTAAACATCTCAAAAATATCAATAAAACTATTTTTATCACTAACATGCTCTGGATGCTTACTCTAAAATTTCTGGAATTCACTACCTTTTATACAAACAGAATGTCAGAATTACAAACAGAATGTCAGAATATGACTATCACTGACAGACTGATTCAAAGATCTAATTGGTATGATTTTTAAATATTTTGTATAGTAAATGTAAAGAAAAAAGGACTCGCATTATTAAATACAAAAATAAATCTAAGTAGGTAACTATTTAAAGGACGATCAAACAAATACTTCAAGCTAAAATATTCACATAAACTATTAACTCTACAAATAGAACTCGAGACGTGCCAATTGCCAATACAATAACTTGACCTGTTTATACCCGCTATAATATTGATCATTCTGTACGGAAAATGGCTAGTTGCCTATCAAAGAATACAAAGTGTTGTAACATCTCAATAAATAATGTCCCAAAAAGTGAAAGTGACTGATTACTATCAATGATGAGGAGCGGGTGCCGCCTGTCCCGGCATCTAAAGGGGATATATAATAACCAACTGTAATCCCCTACAAAGTATCTCCTAAATAATCAATTCATTCTCATCTCACAATGAATCGAGGGAGCCCCTTCGGTCACTGACGCCGTTCAATTTTGACGAAAAGTTAATACGTTATTGTCTTCTATTCATTGTATTAGCAATTTTCAATGGCTTTCGATTGAAATATTATTTTATATCGTTGAAGGTTTGGTTCAAATACAAAGTAGAATAACCGATTACCTATTGTAAATTTCTATTTAGGTTTCGTAAGATTAGCTAGTGACCTAGTGAATATTTTACTATATTTTTCTGAAATCTAACGTAATCAAATCAATGCTAAGTTTTTAAGTGAGGCAGAAACATAATGTTGAAATCAATAGGTGAAGTGTAGAAAATAGTAATAAGTCCCCACCGCTCTCTTTATGAAAGAATATTTATAAACTCAAGGGTGTTAATTTTTAATCTACCCGTAATAAGGACAACTTTTCCCAAACGGTCTAATAAAATCTTAACAGACCGATTACAAAGAATTTTTAAACCCTCATAACAATTTTCTTACTTGTAATGATATAATCGGACCATAAAAAAACAATTTTCGTGGGTGTCCTTTGAATATTAATTAAGAATATTACTTGCTTTCAGTATGCACGATTTCTTACATAAATTTTATGGAGGTAGCTTCACATTTGGCAAAGCTTTTTGGAATGGATTTATTTTACTTTACCTAAATAAAAAGCTGAAAAACTTTGCGCATGGATTTAAACACATTTTTATTTGCTGGGCTTATAATGTTACTTAAATTAGTTATTCTTATACCAGTCATGCATTGCACATACGTTGGCTCACAGTCTTCTTTTTCATCTTTGCTTTAATCCCATTCGCATCCGAAGCTTTCACCTTGGAGTCTGGGGTCCGCTTTACCAGTCTAACTGCGGATTAGGCAGCATTTCGAAATTTTCCGTAGAGCTACTCACAGTAAGTATTGAAACACGACACAAGACATTTAATTTTGTGGATAGATTTACTATTTCACTGCATATAATTATTGGACTACGATTGATGTAATTTTTTATTACATGTGTGTGTACAATACACTAAAATCCAATGAAGTGAAACCCAAAGCGCATCCACACGCAACATAAATAAAGGCAATTACTTATAGATACTCATAAGCTATTATTCATATCATCTGACACTTCAAAAGAAATGGATATTTCACAAGAGCCATTAGATATAATATAAACGAATTAATTGACTTCAAAACACATATTAGTATCTAGCTGCCAGTTTCTTTGCCGATATATCGCGGTGGAAATAAAAACAAAATTTTACTCTTGCTAAAAGCAATCCGAGAGTTTCTTCAAATTGGTTAGTTCCATTTCAGCTAGATTTCAAAGAAATGTTATGACCTCAACCATTGGTTCGTTCGACAGCCGACAAGATCTCGACTTTCGATACGAGCTAAGGTCGTCTCAATAACACCTTTTGTTTGTGACTCAAAACACCGATGGCGATACCTCTGCTGATTTGCATGATGATAAGAATTCATTTGTATATTTTCCTTCTTTACTTTGTGGAATAAATTTAGAGCATTATATCAAACCGACTCATTTGAGCAAACGTATCCATTTTAGAGGGAATCTGTGTGAAAATGTTGAAGTTTATTTTCATTACGAAGAAAAACACTGTTATGGTGAATTTTTATACGACTTAAATAACAAAAGGATACAGGCCGCTTATTAGCTAGATTGAAATATTGAACGTGACCGGACCACCCGATCATTTTTGAATTCGTGTGTTCGTGGAAAGGAAATCCTACCCATAAAATTTAAAGTCGTATCGTAAGGTATGTCAGAATCGAACCAACGATAAAACACATGTCATGATGTTCTGTCACTAAAACCGTAACTTCTAGTAAATTTCTTTCCGTATTAAAATCATGTCTTCGTTTCGCCTAATTTCGTATAAATTAGATACATTATTAATTTGAAGCGATTAACAACTTAAATGGTGACTTTATATTATTTTGTTACCAAAAAAAAGGCTTTTTTTTTGCTAAATTTCAAACTTTTGATCGTGTTAATTCCCATTAATATTATTTATCTTTGTATTAAAGAATCCGTGTGAGTTTTCATAGTTGGTACTATAGTTACCTACTTGTAATTCAGCTCATGTCACGGCCAGAGTGGGTGGTCGAGCAACAATAGTTGAAGGAATCGGCCCCCGGTTAACACTTATTGGTCCGCATGTTTCAATTGATTCTTTAGCTTGAGAATGTAATTTCGGTGAAAATGTTCCTTTCCGCGATTAAAAGAGAAAAAAAGTATTCGTTAAATGGAATCGTTAATGTGAAAGGCGTTTATTTTATATCCTGCATAAAATACATAATAGTAGGCGTTTAACATAATCTACTTCCTAAACTTTGAATAATGTGAGTAGAAAATTTTAAGCCCATTGCCGTCAAGCGGGATATGTTTACAGTCGGGTGGAGAATATCCCTATCCCTTAGACCCCTTCTACGACCTACAGGAAGAGATGGGGTGGTTCTATTCTCCACCGGGAGCCAACACGGTTAACGGATCAACTCTCTTCTTTCTCTTGATTTGGTTTACCTTGTCTTTTGCAAGAGCAACTGCCAGTTGATCCGCAACCTCAAGATTAAAGACTGCGACAGAGCCTCAACTGTTAACCAGCAGCAGAGGTTTGCTGTAAATTGGAATTAATTACTCACTTTTACCCCACAAACCAATGCTGTATAACCTTACAGATTTGCGATCCACGTATTTGTTTTGGAGAATATGTATAACAATGAGCAGACGTTGATCGACGGAACAGTCGAAGGCACAATGAACCGCAATCAAAGTTGGTGAAACTCGCTTCACCCGCTTACCTACCAACTCCAACATTGTTTGAGAGCATAAATTTATGGTAAACGTTTCTATGTAGTTAGATGGCATTTTGCTATGAATACAAACAATACATGTGTGACGGTAAAACTTTTGCTACTAGTTTGTCAAGTTAATATGATTTACACAGGACCACACTGCTGCCGACTGATAAACAAGCCCAGATTGACAAAGGTTTTCATTACAGGAATTTCGACTAATCACCAAACAATGGTTTCTCGTTATAACCAACTAATAGATTGAACGTATAGAAAGTAATATAAACCAGCTCCTCTTTCATCAAATCAAAATGCATCAAATCAAATCAAAATCAAAATCAAATCAAATCAAATAATTTTATTGTTGAACAAGTAACATAGGTATTAATTATACATCCAAGGTGTTTTAATGATGTCAGAGAAATACATGTTCTACCAAATTAGGCATACAATGTTACATAAGTCAATATAAATATTAAAATTAAACGAAATGTCAAAATACAGTACCACAATAATTATAAAATATAAAAAAGAAATAATAGTTTAATGTCAGATAATAGAATTAAATACCTTACATAATAAATAAATACAGTCAAATTGTGATAACAGTGTCCATTTTCAAAATCGTCATTACATTTGTCAATACATCGGTTAATTCTCATTACATCATATTTATAAGGTTTTATCTTCAAGATACTCCTTTATTGTATAGTATACCTTTTTTATCAATATGCATCAATGCATCAATGAAAATTGAAATTTCATCAAATTTGGTTGAGGATATCTGGTTCAAAATCGAGTTGCAAGAATGCCCCGAACAAATTACATACAACATACACACATACAGCCACGCCTTTTGGAGTAGGCAGAGGCCACATGATTTCACATGCTACGATCTTTCGATTCTTCTACTTTAATAATTTTATTTAATCAGCTTGTAATTATGGCATTTCGATCACAGGCGTGTCATCGCAGCCGTCATCTGTAAAATAGATGATTAATTTTTCTGTAATAAAATTATCAATTATTTCCGTATCATAATAGATTAATGTTAATGGAAAGACCTTCTGCAATACTACACATAATTAACAAATAAAAGTAATTTAACATTTTGTACATGACCTGCTGTAATTTAGCTGTGAGATCGCCAGGCAACCATTTCAAACGACTTTTTGCAACAGTACCTATACAGATATAGATAGTAATACGAGTACAATATACTTAATAAATACTCTGGCGGAATCTTTCAAAAGTTATGAGGGTTTTCGTAAGTAATGAAATAAGTCATACGAGAAAAGCGATATTTCTTCACATTTCTATGTATTCAATCTTATCACAATCTCTTTTTATAGTTATTATATACAAGAAATCCATAATCTTTGATATGGAACTCTTCAGGCCAACGACGGATACAATATTTTAGTAATATTCATTGGTAATACAAGTAATTCAGACAGATGATTAAATGGACTGACTTATTATAAAATACATAGATATCTACATAAATAGACAGGACCGTTATCATTTATTCACAGAATAGTTAGGCAGATGTGAATCAACATTGCACTTATTAAGTAGTAAGTAAGTAAGTAAGTATTCGGCCTCACGCATTATAGGGTTAGCCTTGCCTTACTTTGGTAGTACGGTTTACGTTTCATTTTTATTTCATTCCTTAAAATAATTTTAGTATTTCAAGGGTCATAATATGTGAAACGTTATTTTTTTTTTGTAGTGGAGTTGTCAGTAACGCGTTAAGGATAGAAAGTAACTACCGGTACGTCACGTAAGCGTTAACGTTACGTTTCATACCTTAGTGGTTGTTGTTTACGTTAGATATATTTATTGAATGAGGCCTAACAACTACACGTTTTGAAATGCTTAACAATACATTTATTGTCTCGCACTCTACCGCACAGTTTGTGGCAGAGCGGTCTCAGTAACAATGCGCATTATATTGTATGGACCTTTCAGCATCGATGCCGCAAAAGATGACCTTTTTTTTATATTCGGTGTTTACTTTTTATTGTCAATACCAATGAGTAACAATATAAATCATTATGGTGGTGGTCATTGTGTTCATGGTCATTACACAATTTTAACATGACGGGCGCCAGTTTACAATTGCTGAACGATGATTGCGACTGACATAACACCGAGCGCCTTCGTTTATAAGTTGCTATGACAATGTGTTGGTAGACAGGCGAGGAAATCACGAATATGAAGAAGACAATTAAATATTCTGTCGGCTAGATACCATCTTTCAGACTGAATACCTACACATAATTTTATCAGCTCGGGAAAGGAGCACCCTCTCACTAAAGATAGTCTTGAAGTACCTACTCGTGTGACATTTCGTAAGGTATCTACATACCTCTTAACCGAAGAGGTACCTTTTTTACCGTTTTCCTCTTTCCCCACCACCTTCTCCCTATGCAAGTAGCAAAGTACGGTTGACAGCTCGGGTGTTGGAAACTTTCGTAGGCCACGGTAACAACTTCAGATAGATCGTGGTCATGTTCTTATTTGTTACTTTTTAAATTAAAAATGATAAAACAAAAAGTTTCATGCCTAATATTTCACCCCTTTCAATATTTTGATAAATGATTTAATGAGCATTATATTAATGATACAAGTCAATGATTAATATAGAAAGTTTTAAAGAGGAGATGTTCAGGTGCTTAGATGTAAAGGGCTCTTATAAAATGTCTGAAGTTTCTTCTGAGTCAATCTGCGATATTAATAAATTAATTAAGAATAAATTATTAGAAATATTGAAAATCAAGTAATTAAGTTTATAAGTGAGTAGATAATTATGTATAATTAAGTTAAAATTGGTTATCCTACACAAACCCTATCTGAGCGTCAAGATAAATTTACTAAATTCGTGTAAAATATTTTAATAATATTCGTTGCCGATAGTTCATATGAATAACTATAACTAGCAATGCGTTGTTATGTCGGACTCGAACCGACTAAAATCACAAGCTGTCTCGAGTCTCTTATTCCGGGGTGTAAAGTGCCCCTTTTCAATTAGCTATTAGTAATCTAGTGCAGTTGACTCACATACTCATGTATAGCGGTGACAATACCTGTAACCAAAGTAAGCATTATTAATTATATGTGCAGAATACCAAAGACTGGAGAGAAATTATGAATAGCTAGAATCTTTATACCGTATTTACTTAATAATAAAAATTCTAAATAAAATAAAATAATAGGCACAGAATAGATAGAAATACTGACTTAACAGTGTTATCTCGACCAGAAATAAGGATAGCTTAACTAGCTTATACCTTCTTATTATGGGTTCTAGAGCGGATACCGCCACGCCACAAAGCGTCCGATTTACCTATAATAAAAAGCAAGACGTCAAATTTCCCAACAAAAAACTTAAATAACACTTTGCCTGACTATACATTACCCAAATGAGTACCACGCCCACATAAACATTCCGAGCAACCTTGTGACAGTTCTGTTATGATACACGACAGAATCAAATCACTTTTTTGTACATAATACATCATGTGCGAGGACTCTGTTTATTGCCTATAGGTGTGCGAATTTTGAAATGGAACATTAGCTTGTCAGCAAAGACAAACATGTACGTAGGCACGTCACAATCGAGTCCGCAAAGAAAAGTCACAACGATGCCACATCGACACAAAATACATAATTATAATCATAAAATGCAATTAATAAAAATAATGCAACCATAAAATGAATAAAATAACGATTAAATAAAAGTTATAATCATAGCGGTGCTTATTATAATCAAATTTTAATTAGTTCATTATGATTGTTGTTTAAGGGGAAACTAATAACAATATTAATGGACCATAAAAAGTTTAAAATTTTCATTATTTTTATAGGGCGTAATTGGGTTATCTAGGAGTTCATTCAATAACATTGATTACCAATCCATTTTCACGTGCAATAGTTATTTGTTATACAAGAGTGCAAAGTTGCTTTTTAACCGCGTGCTCATTTTTGATGACCGAGCAAGCGAAAGATTCTAAATTTGAATCACGAGCGTAGCGAGTGATTCACAAATTAGAATCTTGAGCGTTAGCGAGGGAATCAAAAGAGCACAAGGTGAAAATCTTTGCACTCGAGTGCAACACGTAACTTTTCATCCCACCTCAGCGAGGAAATAATGAAATGCTTCTCCTTCCTAGCGTTAATTCCCAGTCAGCATCCGAAGCTTTCACCTCGGAGTCCGGGGTCCGCTTTACCAGTCTTAACTGCGGATTTGGCTGGACCTCGATATTTGCCGTGAAGCGACTGCCATCTGACCTCCACAACCCAATGATGACATTAGGCGATATCGAAGCATTGCAGCCAGACCGTTGTTGTTGAACTTTTTAGGGCTCCAACTACCCGTAACGACTGCCATAGATGTTCGTATGGCATCCGTGACCGACGGCTTAACGTGCTCTCCAAGGCACGACCAGACCAATGCAAATACCCATTTTCATGCATAAAAAATATTTGCACTGAGCGGGGATCGAACCCGTGCCTCCTGCGTAGCGGCCGCGTTCAATACCACTACGCCATGGAGGCTGTATAATATGTGTATTAATACTAGTAATAAAATACAACAAAATAAAAATTCAACAACAATGTCAACAATATGACGTGAAAAAAATTGATGCGCGCAAAGCAAATTAAAAAAAAAGTACACCAAGGAGGTTACGAGTCTGAGTTTTTCATGAATTAAAAAAAAGTTGTATGATAAATTCGGCACCATAGAGGTAGAAGTAAATAGGTTTAATGATGTTTTGAGTCCACAAACCTAGTACACACGATGTTCTAAATTCAAATTTACTTTACCTCTCTAGAGGATAAAAACGACTTTTCCGCTCAGTTATCGAAGAGCAAAAATAGTCTTTCCGAGATGGTGGGATGAAATAGTTATTTGTTATACAAGAGTGCAAAGTTGCTTTTTAACCGCGTGCTCAGTTTTGATGACCGAGCAAGCGAAAGATTCTAAATTTGAATCACGAGCATAGCGAGTGATTCATAAATTAGAATCTTGAGCGTTAGCGAGGGAATCAAAAGAGCACAAGGTGTAAAATCTTTGCACTCGAGTGCAACACGTAACTTTTCATCCCACCTCAGCGAGGAAATAATGAAATGCTTCTTCTTCCTAGCGTTAATTCCCAGTCGCATCCGAAGCTCTCACCTCGGAGTTCGGGGTCCGCTTTACCAGTCTTAACTGCGGATTTGGCTGGACCTCGATATTTTTCGTAAAGCGACTGCCATGTGACCTCCACAACCCAATGGTGACATTAGGCGATATCGAAGCATTGCAGCTAGACCGTTGTTGTTGAACTTTTTATGCATACAAATATTTGCACTGAGCGGGGATCGGACCCGCGCCTCCTGCGTTGCGGCCACGTTCACTACCACTACGCCACGGAGGCTGTATAATAATTATGTGTAATAATACTAATAATAAAATATCAACAAATAAAATTCAACAACAATGTTCAACCATAGGACGTGAAAAAAAAAATTATGCGCGCAAAGCAAATTTAAAAAAAAAAGTAGGTACACCAAGGAGGTTCCGAGTTGAGTTTTTCATAAATTAAAAAAAAGTTGTATGATAAATCGGCACCATAGAGGTAGAAGTAAATAGGTTTAATGATGTTTTGAGTTCACAAACCTAGTACACACGATGTTCTAAATTCAAATTTACTTTCCACTCTAGAGGATAAAAGCGACTTTTCCACTCAGATATCGAAGAAAAAAAGTACTCTTTCCGAGATGGTGGGATGAAAAAATTATTACAAGCTTTTAAATTTTGCACGGTAACTTCAAATACTATATTACCTACCCATATCCATATTATATCTACACAAGCTCTAAATTTTGCACGGTATCTTCAAATACTATCCCTTAGGTACACATGTATGTATATCTTATAGGTATCTATGTCGCAGCTAACTAGCTTAACCAGCCGTTCAAATTAACTGCCTAGCGTCTTGCCTAAACGGCGCGGCGCCATTCGATTAACAGCCTGAATGATATTCAGTCATTTAATCAAACAGCTAGGCTAGGCAAATGTCTTAGATCGATGTCGTATATATTACTTGCCTTGCCGTAATTGCTTGCCATTTGATCACAGAGCTAGGCAAATGATTATCACAATAAAATAAAAGAATAAATAGAACAATACCTAGGTATATACAAAAAAATGTTTCCTCCCATTTTGAATAGTATACCTACATAATTATATTCCCAATGATGTCTTCCAATTTGACAACTAATCTAAGTAATATTTGTTGGGAATTTCTAATAAGGGTAAGCAATTCGCCCGCTTATGCAGAAGTTATTATATATATAATCTACACGCGGATTAGTGTGATACTAGCTAATATTAATTTAAAATTAAATTATTAATCAAAACAGCTTAGTGATGAGTGCTTCCAAGTTGAATTAATCCTGAACTCGCATCCCTAGTTGTAAGCGCCAAGGGAGTCGTTTCGGAACCTGGCACCGTCTAAATCTACACCCGAACTATAAGTACACGTAATTGGATGGATGAGGGATGGAGTTATGTGTAGTGTAGGACGTACCGTACGTGTAGTATTACTCTCTATTGATAAATGTTTCGTAACATTGATTAATAAGCAGAATATACTTCCTGAGTATACACTACAGAAATGGACTGGCGCGTGACGATGGCAAGAGACCGGACGGTATGTCGTTGTTGCCTTGGAAGATGGGTAGGCCCTTGGTGTGGGACGCAACATGTGTTGACACCCTGGCGCCTTCACATCTTCCAGGCACAGCAGGCTGTGCCGGCGCTGCTGCTGCATCTGCGGAAAACCTCAAACGGCGAAAATACTGTAACCTAACAGGTGATTATATTTTTGAGCCGTTTGGGGTTGAAACGTTGGGGACATGGGGTCCAAGTGCCCGATTTGTATTTAAAGATTTGGCAAAGCGGCTGATCGACGCTACGCGTGACCAGAAGGCTGGTTATTATCTTGCACAAAGAATAAGCATTGCCATTCAACGTGGCAATGCTGCCAGTCTTCTGGGAACGTTGCCGGTCGGTGACGATGTGGAGGAATTTCACGATGCATTATGTATGTAAATATTTTATTAAGTTATTTTAATTTAATTAGTTTTAATTAATTTAGTTCCTTTTTTTTTAGTATAAATAATTTTTTTTTAGTTTTTTTCTACAGAAATAGAATACAATAGGATATAAATAAAATCCAAACGAAATGTGGGTGTAGTAGCTAGTAGCCATATCTCATTGATGATGTTTAAATTTATGGTCAGTGTCAAAAGTCCTTACATAGACTTAAGTCTATTTAAGGACTTTTGATGCTGACCATAACTTAGTAGAAAACTTAGTCTTTAAATAGACGCAGGTCGGAAGCAACGAAATCAGGATCAGGTGCGGTCTTTTAGAGGAAGTGGAATGCAGAGTTACACCGCAGACTATGCTACCACTTGCTAACGGATGCTGCCTTCCCAAGCACGCGTACTCCGAAGGAACTCATGAGTGCCTCTAAGAACGCTATCAAAGTGGCTGCACACTGGAAAAACAAAATATGACACGAAATGCCTTCAACTCGACAGAAGAAGAAGCATCAAAAGTTAATCATCAGAAGAAATTGCAGATTAAAATGCCGATGATCCTCTGCTTACCTATTCTTGCAGTTGTGAAAATATATTTGAAAATCAGAATCTTTTCATAATTATTTGAACAATACCTATAGAAATCAAAATCTTTCAAAACATTGGGCATCGCTGATATAGCAACAGAAAATTTTGCTATGCATAGAGAGAACATTCTAGAGCGCAAATAGCGTAATAAATTGATAGTTTCTGAGGCAGGTTCAATTGCCTCAATGAATTCGACCTCGGACCATCGGGACCGGGGCGTATAGTAGGTCCGTCACAGATTAAGATACCCGCATGATCTAGCGTTGTGCATCATTCAATACTGCATGAGATGCGCCGGGATGTACTACTTGAACCCAGCCCCCCTAGACAAGTGGCAATTCGCCGGCGTATTGTAGAATAGAATGAACTATGAAGAATTGGGATTTGACGCATATGACAGTTGTTAATGCATGTCATACATAAATGTCAATCTCATAGATTTGTCATTCTTTCTATTCTTAATCAACAACACGCCGGCGCCAAATTGCCACTTATTTAGGGGACAGTTCCCCTGTTTTGATCGTAGATAAGTAGAGAATTACGTAATGATAATTTTGTATATGGTTTTTGTGTCGTGTAGAAATGACAGACAGTTTTATGGTAATATCTACACAATTACATTCGATTATTAAATTCGGCTCGCCACCTATTACATTGGGACCTAAACATAAACAGCGAAATGTGGGTGCTAGCACCTCTGCCTACCCCTTCGGGGATATAGGCGTGAGTTTATGTTATGTTATGTTATTAAACTTTCTAGTTAATATCGTAAATTATACGATTATAAATCTGCAAGATAGCGTGACAGTACAGCGATTAGAAACAATGGTTTGGTTAACGCAATTAAAAACAAATTAAAATAATATTGACAATTTATAAACTTCTTACCTTGAACGTTAGGGATAAGCAACAGTGGTGAAGCGTGCAATTTATAAAAGGGAAGCTGGTGGAAAAAAAACCTTATCTGTTATAAAACGACCACAACAATTTTGTGTGTGGAATTTAGTTTACAGTACTTCGCTTTGGTCCTGAATTTCTGATTCTCAAAATTCACATTCAGAATTTTAATCCCGGCTTCCCTTTGCAGAGCAAGCCGCCAGGAATCGGGTTATAGAGACTCCTCGCCACTAATAAGCAGTCCTTAGTCACTTGAAGGGTTGCCTTCAACAGCCAATTAATATACCTCATATATATTTAATACAGTACAAGCGAAATACATCCATAAAGTAACGTGAATAGCTACAGATGGACACTGTCACAAACGATTGGACACGGACACAGATGTAAACGAAAAAACCGAGTCAAGTGAGGTTCAGTTACTTCACTCCTTTGTAAAGCGTTCGAGGACGCGACACTTCTCGCAAGTACTGTTTCGACGTTATGATGCAGTTGAACAATTGTAAAAAAAAGGTTCTCTTTAAGCGCTATCGATATAAGATCGCGATATAAGGACGCGTATAGACAGTACAAATGTAATGCGATCCAAAATTGCGATCTGGTTTAGTTACCAATCACGATTGTTTCATATCCATAATCATCATGCATCAACAAACATCATGGTCCTTCAGGCAGGTTTTTTATTAAGTAATCATCATATTCGGTTTCGTACTGTTTTGACGAATTACGGTAATTTTCATATCTGATAATAAATATTTATTTATTTATTACTAGCTGTTGCTCGCGGCTCCGTCCGCGGATATGACGGATATCGCAATCAAACATAGCTTATGTCCTTTCCCAAGTACAGAGTACAGAGGTTTTGGACCTTGAGAGATACTAGACAGTATTTCTCAAGGTCCAAAACCTCTGTACCAAATTTCATCACCTACTTTACTTTCGCATTTATAATATTAGTAGGGATTATTCATCAATACTTTGTTTACACTGTTATAAGCTCCGGTAGATGATGAGTAAAATGTTTATTTTATCAAATAACGAAATTTGCTATAAAAGCCTTATTAAATATTTATTAACTTTGATGAACATGTTACGAGATGCTGACAGCACATCTATTAGAGTGTATGAAAGAATATAAAACGCAATAATCGTAAAATAAGCACTTACGTTGATGATATAAAATATTAATATTTACCTACTGGCTCTTCCGGGGTCTTAATTGTCATCAACGAGATTATATGTACATACAGACAGTATTATATTTATTTACTATATTATAACGGTAATAGGTGAAGTTGAAAATAAGTTCAGACACCCTCAAAATAATGAATCGATCAAAAATCAATAGAACAGCAATAACCGCATCAAAATCCGTTCAGTAGTTGTTGCGTTCATAGCAAATTAGCTTATCTAATTCACAGACAGCTAGTTTATAATTTAATAACAGTATCTTCTTCATCTTAACGTTAATCCCAGTCGCATCCAAAGCTTTCACCTCGGAGTCTGGGGTCCGCTTTACCAGACTAACTGCGGCTTTGACTGCACTTCGATATTTTCCGTGACCTCCACAACTCAATGACGATTTCGTAGCATAGCAGCTAGACCAGTTGTTGGACTTTTTGGGGCTCCAGCTTCCCGTAACGACTGTCATTGATATTCGTATGGCAACTGGGACAGACGGCTTAACGTGCGAGGCGCAACCAGACCAATTACATGCATACAAATATTACTGAGCGGAGATCGAACCCGCGCCTTCTGCGTAGCGGCCGCATTCACTATCGTCACGTCACAGAGGCAATTTTTAAAAGTGCCTATAGATATCATTTATGTCAAACAGGTTAACTAATATTGTTCGACACGGTTTCATCCGTACATCCTTACATCAAAATGTTTTCTTATATCTTTTCACCATATGTCGTATCCCAAATGTGACTCATATTTTACATACGAAAATTCTGTACACCCAGTGCATCTCGACGAATAATTTTTCACAGAGGCAGTCCCCTTAACCACCCATGATGTATGACCGGACCCGGCCCTTTGACATCCGGTAAAAGGCACGTCTTCGCTAACTGTGGAATTATTTCTAAGGGTCGCACCCACTTTACGCACCGTTTACTGTTCTTCAATTATGTGATTTTCTATAAGTGGTAAGGCCCTTTTTTCGTCTTTCTTCTTTGACAAAATTGATAACTTAGATTTTTGATATAAAAGTATCTATGTTTTGATAGCGTAAAGCAGGTCCACACTTATATTAGGCACTGCATGAATTCTTTAAATAGAAATAAAATGATTATTTTAGAATTAAAGCAATACATATTTTAATGAAGTCGTGATTTTAATCAGGAATAGAAATTCAGGGATTGTATATTTGAATGCTATCCAAATGTCGACTCCCACAATGTACTTACTAATAGGAGTAAACTTCTAAGAAACTGGTTATATCCAATATTCATGCTAAAATGGTGTCTAGGTACCTACATCTTGACAAGCAAAGTACTCGAAATGATCTTAATGCCTTCGTTTTCTCCCCTTCCTGTAGACTGATTGTTCTGATATCTGGTACACACGTTTATTTTGGGCAATAATACAATTTAAATCAATAAAATGGTTGAGACATTGCAGTCAAGATCGTTCTGACGCTGTCTGTACTACTTTTTGACACTATACTCGTTCGTGTGCGGTAATTAATCGACGAACCCCACACAATTAATATTCGTGAGATGGGTATGTGGTGTAACCCTTAAAAAGTACGAGTAAGAAGACCGAAGTTTTCAGACATTGCTTAACAGAAATATTTCCACACAGTTCAATGTTCGTTTCCACTTTTCTAGTTACGTTGAGTTATTTTAACATTTTTATCAGCGTTCTGATTATTTTTATTGCTAGTAAAATTTCGTATTCTGATTTTACTTGCTTCGTGCTAAGTTTATTTCTAGGTATCACGAATGCAATCATACTAAACTATTCTTGTAAGACTTGTAACAGCATTCGGGCCATTCGGAAATCGCAAAATAATCGTAAAATTCCTTATCAGGAGAGCTTTGACCCCGGTGCAGGTGAGTACTTGCAAAATAATTTCTGTTACCTCGGCGTCAAATTAAATAGAAGAAACTTTCATTTGACCAAAACGACTCATTTTTAACTGTAATTTCGAAACATAATAGTTTTTTGCATTTATTTGAAAAAATATCTTGCTAATATCTTGCTAATCAATACTAAAAACAAGAAAAAATCAATAAACGGCCGATACTAATACTTTAAGCAGTCTTATCATGCAGTATTTACTTACCTATAACCAAATTCCTACTTACCTACTACGCATTCCGTTCTATTATTAAACCCATTTCAAAATTGAATATAGGTATATTCCGGTGAATATGAGACACAATCCCCAATTTTCGCCGAGAGATACGATGTCTCGTGACATGATACAGCTGTAGCGGTGAATACCGTCTCAATAATACGTGATCAATTGTACAATTGTCTTTTCCCGTCGTATAGTGATATTACGTCTAAAGGTGGTTCCAGACATGTTTAATGTATATTTTTCCTCAACAATATTTAATTTTTCTGTGGATCGTATCGTATATGAACAGTCTAAGAAAAAGTTATAATATAATTCTACCACCACTTAACAAGCTCAGTCTTGCAATACTGATTAGTGTATTATCTATATAATATGTCTTGCTCCTAAGTTATCCAAAGACTTGGCCTCTTACTTCCATCTTTGTCTGTTAATTACACTTACACGACAGCCATGCTCACAACAAACAATGAGATCAATAGATTATGAAGCGCAGTTATGGATTTTTATCTCCTTCACAGTTTGTGCAAGGACGACTATGTACTTAATGTAATATTAGTGTACATTAGAAAGCATTTTGTCTCGTTACTACTTAGTATTTAAGTATGAATGAAAACTTAACCGTTCTACATCATTTATATACATATAAAAGCTACACAATGTAAAGCAATCAAAAATAGTACTTAAATTACCACGACCCAGGGTTTGTTATTGTTTTCGAACTGAAAAGAACACTAGTCATTAACCTGATTTAAATGTAAACTGCTTGAAATAGCCCGTTTGTTTACATAAATATTCTAGTATTTCATTGTGGGACCCCATCAACAAAATAATACGGCCACCCTCATCACCCCGTTACATTTCAAGCTGACGTCAAAAAATACACAACCACGCTGATAAATCCTCCCTTTATTAGAACGGTTCAAAAGACACATCAACTCAACAACCGTTTTAATGGACATAAAATTCAATTAGGACAAGCATATTACAGCTTTAAACATCAAAGATAGTTGCGAATAAGCCACAAAGCGAGATAATGTAAAGGACCAGTCGTTACCCAACGGAACTCTAAACAGAGCAATGGGCCGCGATATGAAGAATGTTTCTCCACACAAACTTTCCCTCATTACAAGTCTACCCTCACTAATGACGACGGCCAACCTTTTTGCACGATACTTGGCCATTCGTCTTCCAACGGGCGACGTGAGCAGACGATTCCACATGCCGTCCGCCGTCAAAGCACTAGATAAATGAATGGACTTTTCATTACAACACACCTCTCCTAGTAAGGTCGACAGGGTCAATTTTACATAAGTAAAGATTAAACCGACCTCGAGCGTTGAAATAATATCCCTTGAACCCAGCCATAAAACTAAACGATAGATTAATAGTTTTAGAAGACCGTCAGGGCTCAAAATAATAGGAATACTGTCAAAACAAATTATTGACCTTTCGATTACGGAGCTATTTGGCCCGTCATTCACGAGCTTTCCTTCACAATCAAAAATTTAAATGAGTTTCCCCGTTTCACGAGAAAGCGTATTTTTTTTTCTTCTAATGCCATTTGGGGATGGTATTACTCTTAAATGAATATTCATTCGGTGCGAAATCGTTTAAGAGATAATAGATTGAGGTTCATATTAGGTTCGCAATGAATTATGGGTCTTCGTTTTGTATGCGGGAATTCAGTTGTAGAATTCGTTTAAATGATTAATTGTTTTTCACGGCGATTACTTACTAATTGGTGGCTGTGATAAAAATCTTACCTGAAAAAGAAAAGACATTGTAATTAATGTATGATACTGAAAACAAAATAATAATTAAATTAGAGAGGGTTATGTACTTTTTATAACATAATATACTCGTAATAATGGGTATAAAAAAGTTGTAATTAGTTACCACTATTCACACCAAGTTGCATGATATTTAGTACAAGATTATATTATTATGTTAGAGGTAGTGGTTATATTTCAATGAGTTATATTCGCATAAACTTCAAACAGGATCAAGATTATGTAGATTTAGTAATATAATAATTACAAGAAAACTAATGGCTACGGTAAGAGCCTGTGCAGACGAAGGACTTTTGTCGGCATACTTTTTCATCCTTCACTTCTTTTTTTCTTACTGTACCCATATACGTAATTGGTACTTATAGACCTCTCATTTTGTCTTCCCTTAAACATGATAGTAATCCTTCCTTTACGAAGTCTTAATTACATACATACAATCACACCTTTATCCCCGGAGGGTTAGGCAGAAGTGAGTTAACACCCACATTTCACCAATCATTGTATTAGGTCCCAAGTAATAGGGGGTGAGCCTATTGCCGTTTTCCGGGCACTATTGTTGACTTGAGCCATGTATAGGCTGAGTCTAGACTGTATATATCTGTCTGATGTTAAACAGCCCTATCCCTTAGGGCCGGCGCCCACTGCCGGCATGGCACGGCATGGAATTTATTATCTACTAATCAAGTTATTTTGAACCTTATCTCATATGCTTTATAATTCATTTTACTTTACGTAAAATGAATTAATATATATGATGCCGCAGAATGCCACAGCCTGCCGCGGCATCGTTTGACGAATAAAGTAAAATGAATTATAAAGCATATGAGATAAGGTTCAAAATAACTTAATCTATACTATTATATAATTGTAAAGTGGTCGTGTCTGTACATTGGAGATATTTAAAAAAAAATACTTGGATTATGTTATGTTAACGATACTGAACACGAATATATTTTTTTTGAATTTCCTGTCTGTTTGTCTGTTTGTCTGTTTGTCCGCGATGGACGCAAAAACTACTGGACGGATTTTGATGCGGTTTTTTTTGTTAGAAAGGGCTTACTCAGACTTAAAATCTTACGTTTGTTTGATCGCAATCGGTTGAGTAGAACCGAAGATATGAGCAAAGGTCGCGTTAACCGAGATGCACGCGGGCGGAGCCGCGGGCGGAAGGCTAGTTAGTAATAAATTCCATGCCGTGCCATGCCGGCAGTGGGCGCCGGCCCTTAGTCGCCTTGTACGACACCGCAAGGGACCGAAGTCTTAATTGTAGCAATTTATTCGAAATACCTAGTCTTCAAACTTTGCACATTGTTTTTGTCATCATATTTTTTTTTCTTTGCCAGTAAATTTAACTAGTAACATTTATATTATTTATGATCAAGTGTATATAGTAACAACTGAATAACATATCTTGGAAATAAATACGCACAATGAAACTTAGTACCTACCCGAATTTCTATATGATTTCCCGGGAGGACACAGAAAAATTTAGTTTCGCATGTAGAAGAGAACGTAACTACCGTCATAACTAACTTGCTATTGTTGTAAGTTACAGTTTTCAATCCTGAACAAGTTACATCATAATTCAGGTACCCGAGGCACGAAACTCGAGCTTAAACTTTCACCACTGTCGGGAATTTGGTAGTCCACCGCAATAAGACATTCAATTTAGTCAAATAGACGGGATGACTGCCGCAGGGTTCTTAAAGAACGGATTTTTATATTCTGCGATTCACGACATGTTTATAATGCTACCGTGATATGCCAATAATTACCGCCATAATTTCAACAACGCCTATGTGTAGCCACGATTTACTACCTAATTTATTGACATACGACGGTAAACTGTAGTGTGGCCACACCACTTCATGCAGTTATTTAGACTAACAGTAATAATTATAATAGTAATAATTATTACGGTAACATTCCGATAGACGGTAAGGTAGTGAAGCCGTAGAATAATGTCCGGCAAAGACCATGACAATTCTCTTTCGGCCACTTTCATAACTGTAGCTGCGTATTGTTTTTACGTCTCTGTGGTACGGGACGCGACGTCAGGATGCGCCGATCAACCAATCATAGATTACATTGTAATTGGTTTAAACCGATTACATTACAAGCGAACAGGCTCGCGTCATTGGTCCGTATAGTACAGTTGAACTTTCTGACGTTTGTCCAAGATGTTTGCCGGCGTTTATGCTAGGGGAAAATACGAATTTATAAACCGAAACTTAAACACGTTTAAAATTCAATAAAGTTATACTCTATCAACAACCTTCGTCAATGTCATTGTTGTGAACTTTTAATCAGTTCCCCTTTAATAAGATCGACTTTTTAATGAGGTATCTACTTGATATTTAAAGTCTACCAAATGAGAAAATGATAAAGAATTCATTTATTGATACAAAATATTATTCTTGGAAATTTCATTATATTTTTATGCTCCTGGCTATACAGAGACGTAATTGTCACATAAAATCTAGTACCTATTCTTTAGATACAAAATACTTTAACACATTTTCCATTACAATTCTAAATCATCGTCCTTATCCGAGCATAAAAGCAGATCATAAAATGAGATCTCGAAACGAAAGTATTGCTTGTTGAAATTTGAAAGATTTTGTCATTATCAAAAGGTATCTACTCTGTTATTTATTAGCCATAGAATAGTTGTTCAATGTACTAAGATATACCTATATACTGTGGTCAGTAGGTATAATAGACGCACATCTCCGCGTCAAATCCTCTGGCGGTCGCGTGTCGCCGGTTGATAAGCAGCCGATGGGCTAGAACGCTGAGGCTCTAAACTATAAGCGATAGCGATTCAACGTATTTTTATTTAGCATGCTTGCCGGAGGACAACGGTGGCCATTGCCACCGAATCATGAAGCGGAAAACGCGAATCGGCAGATGAAAGGTAGGACCCTAGCAAGATGGACTTAACACCAGAGCGCCTACACCACCGGAGACGAGTAAACGGTGATTTGTGACGGAGGATCGGGTGCTATGGTACACATTGAGAGAGGCATAATTATGTCCAGGCAGCAGTAGACTGTACTAGACTAATAATTCGACACGTAAAATAAAGAAAAATGCAACATGTAAAATAAGTAGCAAACTAACAGCCTGCAGTATATAACTTGTACTGTGCGCCGTCTGCGACGACGCTTGATGATGATAGCAACACACTGTTAACTAACCGTTGACCAGCGACAGTTCATATAGATATTTTCACACTAGGCAGCCTGCAGTCAATAACTTGTACTGTGTTTAGTCTGCGACGACGCTTGACGACGATAGCAACACACTGTTAACTAACCGTTGACCAGCGACAGTTACGCTCACCGTGTCTACACACATGCCACTATTTTAAGTGACAAGCCGAGTTTCTGTATAACAAACATAAAGGTATTTTCACACTAACAGCCTGCATTATATAACTTGTACTGTGCGCCGTCTGCGACGACGTTTGATGATGATAGCAACACACTGTTAACTAACCGTTGACCAGCGACAGTTCATATGGATATTTGCACACTAGCAGCCTGCAGTCAATAACTTGTACTGTGTTTAGTCTGCGACGACGCTTGACGACGATAGCAACACACTGTTAACTAACCGTTGACCAGCGACAGTTACGCTCACCGTGTCTACACACATGCCACTATTTTAAGTGCCAAGCCGAGTTTCTGTATAGCAAACATATAGGTATTTTCACACTAGCAGCCTGCAGTATATAACTTGTACTGTGCGCAGTCTGCGACGACGCTTGACGATGATAGCAACACACTGTTAACTAACCGTTGACCAGCGACAGTTACGCTCACCGTGTCCCCTCGTCTACACACATGCCACTATTTTAAGTGACAAGCCGATTTTCTGTATAACATGGTATTTTCTTTTAGGTAAATATCATCACATCATATAGGTACCTCATCAAGGGTAGGTATTGAGTACTTATGCTTTATTTTTATTTTTGCAACAATCAAAAGGTCTTGTTTTGAACATCTTTCTTTTTTCATCATAGTTGACAATTGATCTCACAAAGTAATTCCAAAGATTGACAAGAACTTCAAAACATAAATATTTTGTACCCTAATACCTACATTACCTACTATTAAATATTATATTTTAGGTGTATAAGCGGCGGTTACAGAGAAATTTTCATAATGAGAAGGGACAAAGCCGTGCCCAAAACTTTGTCAATAAACTATATTTTATTTTTATTATACTTTTGCTACTTTATTTCTTTATCTGTTTTGGGAGTAGATACACGGATAAGATAATTAATAAACTTTACAACACACCTGCTCATAACAGTGACATTATTTTACCGCAATTAAGCACGGAATGACACCTATTATAAAACTGTGACTTTTTCATTACTATTATTCACAAAAGTGAGCTATAGATTCTTTTTTTAATTTTATAGGAAGTGTCTATAATTGTCTATGTTCTTAAAAAAGTTTTGATACAAAAAATAACGTGTTTAATAGTACGAATAAATTAATACGCCTATTGTATGGTCATTTGATGCATTTTCGTATTTAAATAAATAATTTCAACTTGTAATAATTGTGTAATAAACAAAATTTTCGCTCAAATTTAACTTTTTTTTTCTCTAAGTACAGAAAAAAAAACAGAGTAAAAAAAAGTTAAGTTCAAACCTCATTTTTTTTTAAATATGGTCGACCGCCATTGTTAAATGCGCGCGCATAGGAAAACGAATTAATTTGTAGCATTGTTTATTTAGTATTTGTAGTATTATTTTATTCGCAAGTGTGTTGTAAAACGTCGTATGGCACGTGTGAGCATGATGATTACCGTCCTCGGCTGTCTTAAGACCCTCGCCTGGCGGCTCGGGTCTCAATGGCGCCTCGGCGGTAATCACCAACGTTGCTCACTTGTACCATAATGTACTATTTTTATTATGGTAGCTGTTCGCCTGTTACGTTTTTACTAAAAACATTACTAGCATAAATTATCATGCATGATTGTTAGCTTATTTTATTAATATATTTATTGGAATGATTATGAGTTTCGACCATAAGTAAAAACAAAAAAATAAAACAAGTATTAGTAAAACTAAAACTAACCGAACTAATAATATACAAATCATAGCTAAAAATTAAAATGCGTCGAGGAATTCATCCGCATCGCATGCCTCTTGTGGTAACGTTCCATTAATATATTGATTGAATTGATTTCTAATTTTAAGTGGACTGTCACTTAAAAATAAAACATAAACATGAATTTCAAGGAGTCAGTATGTAGATCCTAATTATAATTAGAACGAAAAACAAAAACATCTGAATTTCAGAACCTTTTATCTCGCGTAGTAATGAAACCCGCGCCCTAAATATCTATGCCTAACATAACAGAAGAACAGAAACTCATTGAATGTATTTACAAGACAAAAGAGTGACAATGATGAAAATTTTCAATTAAAACAAAACAAAAGTGGAGGGTATTGTCGCGGGCTTGCGACAGTTGCCAAGGAACGGTTGCGTTCGTTGCGAATGGCGGGAATCGCGCGGCGCGGCGTGGCGGATGTCCGGCGCGCGAGCGCTTGTTTAGTCCGTAGGCCTACTATGAAACATTCGCTATTGCGGATCGAAGTTTCGGACAATCGGTTCCATTATCCCGAAATCGAATCCGAATACAGTAAAATGAGCATCAGATCGATCTTGACGAACATAGTACTCGAAATGATCTTAATGCCTTGGTTTCACCCCTTCTGTTGACTGATTGGTCAGATTTTTTGTACACACCTTCACTTCGGACACAATTTAAATCAATAAAACAATTTGATTTGCGCTTAATACCTTGGTTTTAAGATCATTTTGAGACTTTGCAGTCAAGCTCGTTCTGACGCATACAGTGTATGTACGTGACACTTCGGTTCGGCTTAAACGTAGGGTTTAAAGTTAACTACCAGTAGTTACGCCTTTCGTGCGGACGCGAAGTTTCGAATGTTTTATGGTAACCTCCGCTTCGAAGCTGGCACCGCGGTCGCATGATGCGAATCGGGAATAGCGTGGTTCATTCCCGCCATTAAGCTCGGAATGGTGAAGATTACAGTGAATGATATCATACGGAGAGGCTGAGCACATTTGCGTGAGACAAAGAACATCTAGTAAATTAATTTGACGTTCATTACCTATAGGCGCATAATAAATCATGCTTTTGGTCAGTTGGTTAGTCACCTATTCTACAATAAATCAAGATAATAATCATTATATTTTGCCCCGGTTGTCTAATAAGATTAATTAGCTAATAGATCTAATAAGATTAATAGATCCTATTTTCCAGAATATGAAAAAAAACGATAGTACCGACAGCTCTATTTATATTTTAAAAGCTATTGCGCTTTTGCAACAGCATAATTATGTAGGTACTGTCATTATGCTTTATGTCATTATTATCTTCACCATCATCATCGTCGTCATCATCATACATCATTATGATGATGATGTTGCCTAATGTATGGACCACCTTACGCATCTGAAGATCAAAGACGGCGTGCGGTTTAAGTCGGCACAAACGCCCCCTCCGACGTGGTGTGTCTACATGAAAAAAAAGTACAGTGGAAAAGGGCACATAAGTAAATTTCCTAAATCAAAATCACGAGCACATGTCTTTTCACGCATCTACGATCTTAGCAAACATCTACACACACGATAAATACATTGACCTCCATACGTCAATATTAAGTATTCCATTTTATCAGTAACACATTCAAAGGCCTTATTCAATCACATCATAAAACGTGACATCATCTCAGTATTCATAGCTCGGTTACAAATCTACAATACGATACAAATCTAGCAGACACTCGCCAAACACAGTAGTATCTCCCCCTCGTTTCCTGCATCGTAAGTAACACACGTCCCGCTTAAGTCCACATACATAAATTCTTTATATACAATAATAGAATTTATTGCTATGGAAATACAGTAAAAAATTGCATGACTACAGCAGTGTCGGAATCGGGACCTACTACAGTAAGCGTCAATCTACCGAGAGGGAACGCTATTTCGGTCTGTATGGCATACACAAGCGGTCTTTGAAATTTTAATCGTTACATTCACCCGATGGCACACTAGGCCGGGTGTTACCATGTTCATGAGCTGCCTTGAAAAAGGATAAAAAATGACAAAATGTAACATCAATCTCGCTTACAGATTAGTCGACAATGCCGCAAATTAACTTGGACATTAACATTAATATCAGAAGGAAACTAATATTATTAACATACTAGGAAATTAAATAGTATTTTGTAATGTTCATAAAACCATACAGTTTTTTGTTACAGGGTCTACTGCCGCATGCACGTATTAATTCAAGGTTGGAATCGACAAATCATTCATAAAAAATAATTAATCTGATTGAAAATATATTATGCAGTTAAGTTCTGCGGTGGTGCGAATAATAACTCTCTAGTCTAACATAAGTACCGATTTTTTATGATTTTCTCTAAGTTTTGCATCTCACATCTACTCAATAGTTCCAAGTTAGAAGATTTATAGTGCCACAACAAAGTTTAATACGAAAAATCTCTTGTCTAGCAAGTTTCTCTAGTAGGTACTTTTGTTTGTTATTATATAAATGTATTATTTTTGGTATTAAACGTATTATTTCATTTTGTAAACGTCTGCTACCTCTTGTGACAAGAGGTGGCAGACGTTCTTGTCTGTCCTAATAAAAAACGTTACTTAGTTGTTATATTAAAGTGTAAGTTCGATGTTGAGACCAGCCTTATTATTCTAGGTAAATTGTAATAGAATGTTATCGAATAGAATGTTGACGCTGGATCTAACTCAATATAATTATTTTGTCCGTGTGTCACTCTTTCTAGTCCCGGGTGCTTTAAGCGGGGCGCGAAAAAGCATCTGATGAGGCCGTCAAGCTGATTGCCACCATATTGTAACACGGCACGTGTCTATAATGGTGAACCTCTTTCCTGGGACTATGCCTTCAGCTTACCATCGGGCGAGGTGAAGTCAAATTGACGTGTCCTGTATAAACATTTTTTTGGATAAGATATACACGCATTCCAGGTCATCCCCTTTTATCATTTATTTGAAAGAAAGATTTAGAATTTAACGATTCATATACCTAAAAGTCATTTAAAAATGGAACATTAAAAAATATGCTGAATATATTATATAGAAACATAGATTCGAACGTGGATAGATGAAGACACTGCTTGTTATGGTATATATGCGTATACCCTATTATCGGAAACCGTTGATCCGATTTTGATGGGATCTCACGCTCCGGAAATATGGGCTTCCATTCAGGGAACGCAAGGGGAGGTCTGTGTCTACACAAGCATGTTGCTGTTAGGACAGATATAATAATATTCTCCATACGTTTATGAGATGCTGTTAATTGGATATTTTGCTGCGAAGATGGAAAATAACGGCAATACGACGTGCTTGATGGTAAATATTATTCCCTATTTCCCCCAAACGAACTCTAGTAGTAGTAGGAAAAATTTTAAATGGCAGCAGTTTTAGTTGACATTAAAGCCACGGTTTTCCCAGCACCTATGAACTTATGATTAAGTATATTATATGCATATGCCTACCACTACATTTCTGAAGTTACGGTTTTGGCCATTTGGTACAAAAAATGCATAATGCCGCAATGGGGTAAAAGATGGCATGTGATTCTTTATTCTACCTAAATTAAAACCTTCCAAAAGCAATCAGAAGCAACTTAATGATATTGAAGTTCTAAGTATTTCATTAGCATCGTGCGAGCCCAAAGTTTCGGATAGTATTTTATGGTAGTCCCCCAGCAGTGCTGAGCAGTTGCGGTTCTCTACACTCTACAGAGCGGATTTTTTTTTTTTTGCTTCGTAGTGTTGAATGGGTACATGTTAAAAAGTTGAATCGTTGCGATTTTGCTATGTAGGTACGTAAACTACATACAGATTAATTTATAAAATACTATCTGATGCTACTAGATGTCAGTTATTGCGATCAAACATGCTCTATGTCCTTGCCCAAGCTCTAGTCTATCTCTGTACCAAATTTCTTCAAAATTGGTTCAGTGGTTTAGACGTAAAAGCGTAACAAACAGACAGACGAACAGACACCTACTATATGTCGAATAATTACGTGTAAAACTTATAACACCCCTCTTTTTTGTCGGAGGTTAAAAATAGGAAGTGAATTATAGAGATAAAGAAATCTGTTAATAAATAGAGATATAATACACAACAACAGAATGAAAAGATGTCGCAGTGTGAAATTATGAAAATAAAAAGTTCTGAATATCGTACATACATCGCATTGAAGTGATGTCAAGTCGACGAATATGAGCGCGCACCCGAATACCATTACACACCCTTTTTAACGAATGTTAACCTCACATGACTTCGAGACAAAGGCACGAGTAATGCCACAAAAAAGTTAAACATCACCCATAAACATTCCTCGAAACATTAAAAAAAGCCTCAGTATTATATCATTCAGGGTAAAAAAGAGGCACCAACACGCAACGTTACTCCCAATGAGTGGCCACCTCTAGTACTCGCCGGTCGCCGCGCATGTAGGTCCTGCTTTAAAATTCAAATCTTATTTAGATTCACCCCCTGGCTTGATGTCTCCGAAAACGGGTCTTAACTAACAGTGAAAACAGTCCGCTGTGGGACTATTTTCGGCGCCCCTTCAGGACTGTTAAAATAGAATGTTCAACCCTGAATATAAAATTCAATAGATACAGTCGTATCTTTAAGTTAACCTATTTACGTTAAATTGTAATAAAATATAAGGCAAATGGCGGTTTTTATTAATAATACAAACAGGCAAATAAAATAAAATGTTACTTTGCCCTATTTACTCTAGGTATTTCTCGTATTGATCACGTACATATTCTTTACGATTTGAAAGGTAGGTATACAAAGTAATTAATTTGAAATACCGTTTCAGTGATGATTTTTTCAGATCAGAATCAGACAAAATCGACGGTTTCTTATGTTTATCCACCCAATAGCATCTAATGGAAGAAACTGGCGATCCCCTGCATATCTTTTTCTCGCACAAAGGTTATAAAACGTTGTATGTTTATTGCAACTCAGCCTAGGAATGTTGCTACATTATGTTAGAGAATTAGGGTATCCTTGGTGGAAGCCAAGGATACAGTCATTCTCTAGCATTCCACGCTAATATGTCAATCTCATTCTAAAATAAAAATTAACACATACTTTTTATTATTATCCAGTATAAATTCCGACAGAATCAGCCCAATTAATTTGGACATTGACAAATGTGCACTTAAATTTCATTAAGTTGTAATAAAATGTTTCTACTGAACTACATATTTACCAAAATGCCATGCCATTAATTTACCACTGTGACACTGTAACCAATAGACCTGTCGCTTTAAAAAGCTCATCCTAATGAATTAATACAATCAATGTCTGTTCTATTAGCGTAACTTGTACTTCCACCATGTGCATTTAAGCTGGCCAGTAATTTAACACGGTGTCGGTTGACATGTTGACAGCTACCAATCCGATTCGCCAAATAAATCATTATACGGTGGAATGGAGCCCCAGTAACTCTCAATTTCGGAACATGAAATGTTGCATGTCAATCGAATTGCGAATTGTAACATCCACACTACTATTAAATTTTTAGTTGGACAACCAACTAAAAATTTACAGACAACTGTACAGACAACTGTACAGTCGACAAAGGAGATACGGTTGCATCTTTACGTATAAAGTTGTACGTAAAGGTGCAACTGTAACTCCTTTGTCGACATTCGTACATTGGAGATCTTAAAAAAATATTTGGGTTACGTTTAACGTTTCTTAACACAAAAATTATTATTTTGAAATTCTTGTCTGTTCGTGACGGACACGAAAATTACTGAAAGTACTCGTATTTTGATGCGAATTTTTATTAGAAAGGAATTAGAATGTTATTGATCAGACTTAAAAAATCTGTCGTATTGATTGCTGGTTGAGTAGAACCAGAACTACGATCAAAAAACGAGAAATACACGAGGGCATTGTAATTAAAATTATGAATCGAAATTGTGACATTGCTTCCAAAAAATTTAAACTTTATGCAAACATCATTGGTGCATAATACACTGTAGTAGTAGCTAAACGAAGGATTTAGCATTAAAACGAATTTATGGGCTGGTTTACTTCCATACTCCAAGGTCCAGTTTTCCAACATTAAATAGATACAGAAGTAACTACTTTACTAAACTCACAATTCACACAACTACTACGACACTATTATAAGATGATAATTAGACAATCATCGTAAATACTGTAGCAGAATTTTGTAAAAAGGCTCTCATTTTATAAGAAAAAACAACAGCTTTTTGTGGCCAACCGTTAATGTCGATAATATTATGTTAATGTCCCTTAATCCCTGAGTACACGGTTGGCTCGATCCTGCACAAAACCCCTAAGCTGTGTGATCAACAAATACCGACCCGGACCTGACTGTTTTTCGTATTCCCATCTAATATTTGTACAAATGACCCTAGCGCAAGAGTCATAACATAACACAGTAAACATAAACTGACCCCAAGCCACGTCTCTTTAACGTTTATTATTTTATACTTCTATGCTCTCAGCAAAAATATCGACTACAAGAAGTAGAGTGGTACATTTCGTTCGGTTTTTTTTATACCACTTAGGTAACAGACAAGAAAGTGGTTACCGTGGCCTATGGACGTATGCAACACCAGGGGCGTCACCCTCATGCTACCAACCCCGTAAGAACCTTTTGTTGCTTTTCTTGAAGAACCCCATACTGTAGTCGCTTGGAAAAACCACGACAGGGAGTTCATTCCACAGTTTAAGCGTGCAGGGGTTTTCGAGTTTCTTTCTTCTCTGCAGGAGGTAATGTGCAAATGACACCTGTGTGTTATTACAAGTGTCCATAGGTCACGGTAACTCTGTTAAGTCAGCGGTATTTGTATCTTTATAATAAATAAAAATGATCTGCCGATGACTAAGTTAAAGTGGACGCAGTTGGATGGCAGTGGTGTAGGCGTGAGAAAAAGACAGTAAATGTCTTATTGTGGATATGATGATGATTTTTCATAATTTTTTGTTCACAAAAATATATTAGCACTAGCTATTGCTCGTGGGTCCACTCCCTCGGAGAGTAGAGTGCTGATAATAGTCTATGTCACTCACAAATAATATAGCTGTACACAAATAATGTAACAGTCTTTCAAATCGGTCCAGTAGTTTCGAAGCTTTCAATAAAAACAAACAAACAATCAAATATTTCCTCTTTATGATATTAGCATGGATATAAAGGCACTTTTAATGTTATGCTAACTGCTGACAACAACATTATTTCATCAACAGAAGTTTTAAAAACAAGCTTGTTTCGTTTTGTCATTCACATTAAAAGTTCTTGATGTTTTCCCTTCAAATTAAGTTGACAAAATTAAAACTTGCAAAAACAAGTTGGAAGAAGAACCACAAACGCAAGGTCGTCTGATTACTTTTGACCTGTCACCAAGCCTGAATAAAATACTCCGGCCTCTACACATGTACTTGTACGTCTTTAATAAGCGCTGTATTGCGGTCTGAGGATATTTAGCGCCTATTATCTACTTAATATCGGTTTCGAATCGCTTAGTTGAGGTAGAAAAAACAATTTATTTTTAAACATATGAATTAGTATCTATTTTCCGCAGCTCTGCCATTGTGAAATATCTTTTCTATGCAATAATTTCCTTATACTCCTAATCAAAGGAACATCAAAATGAACGCCTATCACTATTAGCAAACCCTCGTAATTATGACCAGTTAAGTATGCAGTTTAGGCTAAAAAGCTCCACCCGTCTCCCCAGGCCCGCGCTCATGGGGGACGTAGGTCATTCTGCAACCTCCGGCGCCCGAATCTGCTCCATTGTCGCGCCGCCGTCTCCTCAACTACTGTTTAACGTCTTAATAAAAACGTTTTAATGATGAATTATTAAAACGTTTTTATTAAGAAATATGTATAAAATATGAATACAGCACTTAGGCTTCGTGTGAAGCCCCAGCGTTGCACACGTCCATAGGTCACGGTGACCACTTTCCATCAAATGTGCTTGTCACCAAAGTGGCATAAAAAAGGCTGGATCCCACCAGTGCCTATCCGTTTAATTAAACCGGGTTTTCAAGTTATAGTTACTGAATAATATTCATTAAATGAGCAAATGTGTAAATGAGATATCGCAGTTACAAAATTCTGAAATCGGCTCTTAGTGATTTTTCTGAGGACGTTTATTAGGTACTTTCAACTGCCATAACTACCTCAACTAGATATGGTAAACATACGTGTATCTACATAACATAACAAGACAAGGGCAACGCCATTATATTAATTAATAGTAATGTATTATTTATACCATTTAAGGAATAAACTAGGCAGATGATGTAGCTTACGAACAATTTATTTGTGCTAATAACGTCGAGTGCAATCACTTGAACTGGTTGACCTTGAACGTCCACATGAGGAGTTCTTTTGTTTGGTTAACTCACACGTCATCGTCACACTACGCCACGATTCTATAATGATTATGATTTAATTCTGATTTTTCTCCATATTTCTTGTTAGTTTTATATGGAAATATATTTAACAATATAACATTTAAGTACAAAATTAGCGTGTTCCCACGCCATTTAATTCTAGGAGTACAATACAATTTTATATTGATTACTTATTGATTCATTAACATTATTCATCCAGTATTCCTGTTTATGTCCGCGGGCTTGCCTAAGAGCCCGAGGTCCACTGTCCTATTTAGTTAATTAAATGTACAGTCACACACTTTTAGTCTTTTGTAAATACTAATCACTTACAAACCTTATTATCCACTTAATACAACAAACATTTCTCCTTAAGTAACAATGATTTATAGTGAACAGTGAATGAGAATAGACTTGACAAACCTATTTTTCAAAGCGACTGTTGACTTGTTACGACTGCTCTTAATGACTGAAGCATCCGAAATACAAATAGTGTAGTACTTTCCACTATTCTATTAGGGCTTTTTAATTAATTTTTGATAAATAGCGACGTAACGTAACCTCTTGTGCAGATGAAGAAATAAGGAAAAAGGCATTTTTGTCGTCTATCTGCCAGGTATCTTTGATGCCTACATTGGCCACATTCATGTAAGTATTTCAAAAATTTAAAAGATAAAAATTAGTAGGTAGATGGGGATGTAGAGACCCATCACTTTTTGTCGCTCGTATACATATACTAAGGTTTAGAAATTTAAAGCAGGCGACGCGTGAATTATACTTTTTGTTCTAATTACTCCCAAGACACTTCTTCTTCTTCTATCTTGGCGATGATGGCGCCGAAACTCTCAGATAGTGTTATCCCAGTGCGTTGCTACCTGGATAGCGCTCTCGAAGGCGCACATGATATCCTCCGGTGTACATGTTTTTGAGCATGTAGCACACGTCAGCAGGTGGGCCATTGTGTGGTGTAACTCCACATTCACATCTCAGGTCCGCCCCACCTGAGAACGCCCACCACAATACATTCAATTCCTTATAAATAAACAGTGAAATAATATTCTAAATAGACACCTACTAATTACTGAAAAGAAAAAAAAACCTAGAGGATTCTAATATTTCAATTAACGCCTTGGGAACGTGTAGACAATAACGCTGTCATCCAATCAAAGATTGTGTTTTATTTTCATTAAGTGGCGCCGTATTTTTTACGAATGGGTTGCATTGCACGGCACACATGCAACGAAAAGTCTTTACGATCGATCACACTATACCGTATAAGCTACATCTATAAATCGATGTATGTGTGTGATGATAAGTGTCAGATTTTTTAAACATAATGTGCATCCATTTATCAGATCGCAACGATTTCTTGTAGCATCCCAATAACAACAATTTGCTACTTATTGGATAAAACCACGGAGGACAGAATATGATTTTCCTTCTTCATGGATAAAACCTTGACCTTTTCAATAGCACAAACTTAAATTTTAACTTGTTAAAAATGCCATAACTACCTCATATTCAAAGAAACTCGTTACTCGTCAGTCGTCGGAAGATCGTCGAAAGAGTCGTTGTTTAAAAGTAGGAACAGAAAATAAAATGGTTCCTTTCAAGAACATGTTTAGTGGTCGTCAGGCAGTCCATCAAACTGTAATTAGATAATTACCAGTTCCACCACCACGCAATCGCAGATTCATCCAGAAATAGCTCCTATATGTTCCTAAGTTGGTTTCTATTTAGCACCCGTCACTTCACAGCTGAGTGGCAAGCTGTCATCACACAGCTTACGCGCTTCACACCTAATCTACGAAGATCAGACGACATTTGTGTAAATTGTAAGTTTGTAGCACGTTTTTCTTGTCATGTTAATATTGAATTCAATTTGAGACACGATTTGTTTTATAGATAAAAATAAAACTGTGAAAAACATTATTATAGGTAGAAATAAATTCTTATTCTCATTAAGAGACTTCGTGTTCTTTGAAAACAGTAGAGAAGGAACTATTACTAACTTATATTATATTATAATATTTATAATACTAGCTGTATTCCGCGGTTTCAGCCGGAAGCGCGTAGGTTCGGTTCCACCATATATTCGAACAGAAATGGCTTCCTCTCTGTTCAATTCGTCGCCTATCCCACGCCTGATCCAAATTGGATCAAAGCTCATGCTCAAAATTATCTTATTATTAACTGAAAGGAAGTAACGAACGCCGCCGGAGCAATATCGCAAGACCAGATTGAACACGTCTCAACCACGATGAAAATGATGTTCGAATTTAGTATTTAAGGTGACATATTACTGTAGTTTTAATTTGTTTTATTGGTGTACATTAAAGAAATTACTAAAGCCAATGATATTTTTGAATTGATCAGATTTTGCTTTAATTATTACGTCTCTACATGTTTTTGTTTGACTGAACTGTTTTTGGTTTAAACTATAATTTTTTTGTTCTTTTTTATGGGTGGTCCCAGTCGCCGGAAGAAAAATATTAAATTTAAAATAAATTTAATTGCGGTCCCAGTCGCCGGAAGCCTCAGAAAATATACTTACTTCAAATGTCGAATGTAGAGTCGAATTGCTTCAAAATTTCATTCAAATAATTCTGCAAATACAATCTTAGAGCAATAAAAATTTACAAACAGGATAGGGATTATTTAACTAATTATGATTAATAATAATCTAGCGCCGCGTTAACGTCGCAACGTGTCGTCGGGACATCAGCGAAGCATCAAAACGAAACGCGTCGACGCGCCCGAGATACCTATTACCGGTGCGTTCCAAGCGCGTTCACCTGCGATCGAGGTGAAGGTCAAGCCTCACGCGCCACACGAACCGAACGCGTTCGAACGCAAATGTCAATGTAAATATTGTAGGTATTCCCGCCATGCGGCCATCTTGCTGCTTGACCGGTTTCTGGACAAGACACAAAACTTTTTTCGATTGTACGGCAACTTTACTAGCTAGTTGTCTTCATTAGTATACGGTTCTGTAATTTAGATAGGTAGTAGGTAACTTATTTTTTTTTATGATCGTTTTTTTTTTACATAAACAGTGAACTAGCTACTGCTAAAAATCACCAAGATACATCGTTACGCTGTACGTAGCTACGTTCGTTTCAATTTATTAAATTACATAATTATTTAAATCTCAAGGTTATGTTAAAATTCAGCCCCAGAGCGAGTTATGATAATTATACTTAACAAATACTAATGCGCTCGTTAAAATCCGGCATAATTCTTCGTAAAATCGTGGTAACTGATTTGAATTAGGTAGTGGAATATATAAATAGCCGACAATACTAGACGTTTACGTCATAAGTCACATTTAGATTCATGATGTTGATTCTTTAAAGTCTATTAGGTTTTTGTACTTATACAGAAAGGATGCTCAATTTTACGATTCGTTCGTGCAATTAGGCACCCTTCTTTTTAAATAAAAAAGTTAACACAGCACATAACACATAATTTAACACAGCGCATAAACTCAATAAATTACTCAAATGAAATATGTTCTTCGAAAGTATGCAATTTAGAATGATCATAGGTTTTTATTATCTTTTCTCTAATTAGTCATCATTATAAATTTAGTGATTATCCCGGTTGCATCTGTTGTGACCACGGAGCCTGAAGCAGCTCCTTTTATTTTTTCTACCCCATCCCACCCGGTCTTCGACAGCTCTGAGTGATAGACGAGACATCGCCAGTCAGTAGTAAGTTCCTAAGTTTAAGCACAATACTGTAAGAACAGACGAATTCCAAATGTAGTACATTTATTACATAAATAACCCAGACGATATAAAAAACCGGTTAATGCCAACCGAAGTGGTATTTTAAAACTTAAATCCCTTTCCGCCCTTCTGAACCAGAACAAAGGTACCAATTAAGCTTCATAATCGCCGGCACCCTTATAATTAATACTACAGAAATTAAAACTCGTGCAATAAATGTACAATACGTAGGTACAGTACGGGCTGTAGAAAAAAAAAACACAATCGGAGCTTTGCGCTCTACCGAACATTAATTAAGAAGAAAAGAATTTCATATTAAAAAGGTCTTATGCAGGTGTCTCACAAATGCGCCCTAAAAGTGTGATTTAGAGTTTAGAATGGCAGAAATAACAGATTGGGGTAATTTTGAACAAGCACAGATACATTATTTAGAATATCGTGGAAAAAATAATGTTTACAAAAGATTCTGAAGCAGAAACAGGGTAATAAACCGAGGGTGTTAATTAAAAGCTCAAACATTGTTTGTATTCTGGATGGTATTACATTCCGTTATATATTTTAATGGCGATGAAGTACTAGTTACGTTTAAGTATTTTTAGTCTATTGTAGTGTACACTTACGCATACATAATAGTGAAAAAAAAAATCTATTTATACAAGTTAATTTAAAAAATGAGTGAAATGTCTAAGGTTTTCATAGATACGAAGAATGATGTAATGAAAAATGTTCCAAAACTTTCATGTCCACGTTTCGTAATAAATCTCAAATAGCTATGAAAAAAACTATTGTTTATCTGTATTTGTATGATTTGTGACGATCATTTATGAAAGTCACGAGATCGTATTCCTATTAATATTATAAATGTGAAAGTTTATAAAGACGTTGGGATGATTGTTACTCAATCATGCTCCAACAGCTGAACGAATCAGGCTGAAATTCTGTATTCGGGATAGTCTGAAGTAACATATAGGAATAGGTTCCCATAGATTACAGGCACGGGATCAGAACTCCACGCAGGGGGAGCCACTGGCATCAGACCGTAACTCATAAAAAAAAGTATACAAGTACAATAAGATACATTCGTCATTTATGTTGTAGTTTTCACTATAAAAAGTTGTCATTAACTGGAGAGCACACATAAGATAGTTCAGTATGAATGTAGTTTGATAGCGTCGGGGTGGGGGCAGCGCTCCGGGTTACTAACGAGGGGAAAAGTGCCTATTTCCGAGGCGTAATGACGTCGGGACAGCCCTCTAGCCCAGCCAAACACCCAGTGAGTTTGAATAGAATTCTAGATAATATTTAGACAGTCTGTAGACGTACAATGCCATAAATAGTTACATTCTATGACATATGTTACGAACGGGTTTCTTTTATCCTATTCATTTAAATTGGTTTAAACATCAATTAAAATTTTATATGCCGTAGTCTAGTAAAATTAGATGAAGTATTGCAATATTTACAATGATGTATTACATAAAAAATACTTTTTATTACAATTATTATTCGGTTAAAAAAGTAAGTGGGCGGGAGAGGTAAAATTGTGTTAAACTTAATGGACACTTCGCCACCGCTAGAAAATCTGTTAGTAGCAATTTACAGAATCTAATTAATTTTCATTTAATCTTAAGTCTTTATTTTATCAGCAGTCTAAATACGATCGCAAAGTGAGATTCCACAATGTTTTAAATAGAATATCAGTTTTAATTTAACCCTTTCAAAGCGTTTAATTACCAGTTACAAATGGCAGCCAATGACCCGTTATAAAAGATAAACAGCCTTTAACTTTTGATCATCTTTATTAAGAGATTTGTTTTGAAGGTTGCTAAAAGCTATTAATTCGTATTTCTTTGAGAATTTTCGTATCTGATATTTTATTCGTCACATGGGAAAACTTTTGAATAATCCAAATACAACAATAATAGAATCTGACAACCGAAATAAACAGTCAGGAAACAACAAATTGGTTGGACCCTTGTCCGTGTCCTGAGATTTATTTAAAAAGTTAGTGAACCAAAGCGTGTTTTTTAATCTACATTTATCGTATTTGAGCCGCGTAACAAAATCTAAAAATTATATTTCTATTCAATTTTTATTGTGAAAATCTTTATGTACCTACTCGTACATACTTAGATAATATGCCTTCCTCTTATCCTTTTTAAAACTGAATACGGTAATAATTTACTTCACTATCTTAATACCTATTAATAAAAAATATAAGCAAAATAGGGGTAGGTTAGTTACTCATCATCATCACAGCGTCAGTCCCGTGTACAGTTGTACCCAAGTTCGTACTACCTACCTTACTTATCTACCTTTTAGAAAGAAGAATCAACTATAGACTTATAAAGCTTTAGACGTCTCTCTATTCTCTTCAATGGAACGTTTTGAAGTAATATAGTTAAACTGCGACCACTCTACTGGAATACGTTGAGGATTCAACGGCCCTTGACCCGTAAACTTTCTCTAACTCTGTTTACCCAGGGAGGAATAAATATAGATAGTTTCACTACTGGACTCGGCGTATTCAATATGAATATTTTGTTTGTTAATTAACGAGCGATTTCTTTTTTTTTATATTAAAATCATAAGTTTTTTTTTCAATAGTTACTTAAATAACTACTTACTCAAGAAAATAAATCCTCAAAATTGAGTAACTTTGAAACATTTCTTTATGCTTATGATCAATACTGTGTAGGCGAGGTAATACGCTGAATCCTGTTAAGTCTCCGGACGGACAGGTGAAAAGTATTCTTAAATAATTCCAAATAATGCCGATAATAGTGAACTGAATCGTTACAATATCGAATGGATAAAGGAAAGTTGATTTTTGCGACTTACCTAAAAGGGTATCTTAAGTACAGAATCCCGCAAACATTATCGTGAAGGTACGGACCTTTCCCTTAAGGTGAGCACTTTTATATGCCCATCAAACCTTACGAGTACAATAAAACACGATTGTTTTCCATTAACATCGACGTCCACCGCCCTTAGAACTAAAAAAATGTATATCCATTTATTTAGGTTCTGTTATGTTATTGAATAATGGCTGTACGTTATCGAAGAAATAGGTCCAAACGTAGACCAAGCGGAGCCTATTGTAACAGAACGTGGACTAAGAAAATAACCAGGTCTAACCAGGACTAAGACAATGACCGCATTTTGTCAAAGTTTAAACTAGGTTTTTGTTCATTCTCATTTTACTATACATATAAAGTTTTACGTTCAAAAATATGTTGGTTTAATTGCCACACAATCAACATTAGGAATAATACACTATAATTATTGTTTTGTACTTAAAATCAAGTACTTATATCTTTTATCACATAGGTAGTAGAGCTCATAAAAAAGTGGACAGAATTTCAGCTTGAAGACTTAGGTATATTGCGGAACTATTTTATTTAAGTTGAACGTATAAAAGTTACTTAGGTACACATAAAATGCCTTGAAAAAAACGAACGATCAAAATAACCTGTACACAATTATTCGTACAAAGCCATTTCAGTGTCCAATTTGTGTCTTGATTCAATTGAATACAACTGTTACTTCGGCAACACGGGATCACCTTAATTCAAAATTTAATTTCGTTGGCAGCAGGCGCCATAGAACTGCGGCAAGACAGCTTTTCTATGCCTGTGTCAGAAGGCTTACTCCGACGAAGATGAAAACGTGCAACGTGTGACATTAAAAATATTTCAAAGGAACTAAAGCTTACAACACAGCTAAAGTCTACATAGAGCCCCGAAATAGGGTGTTCACTGAGGAAAATAAATTTTATTCACATTTAAAAAGCGTAGCGGAATCTTTGTCAATTCACTCCCGTCCATCGGCAGGGTCGAGCAAACAAATAAAATGAGATCACAACAGCATCCTGATAGCGACAACAACGAAGAGCGAAAGATCTTCTTTGCTTTAATTAAATGTAAATTGTTCGTACAAGCATTAAGCATTTAGATGAGAGCGTGAACAATACTAATTGCGCTTGCCATAGTCAATGGCATACGATAAAATGGAATCAGACAATGGAGTTTCCTTTTAGGGTGACACGCTTCAGATGTTTTCGGTTACTAGACAAATAAATGTTGTCATTACTTTAAAGCAAAAGTTAGTATTTTGAAGCAAACGTTTTCTTTGCAGTAGCGTATTCTTTAGAATCTGAAAAATATGGTTCTTCAGACAGTCTCACAGGTAGTACCGTTTCTGACTCGTATCATACAAAACAATGCGTATTAAGCGTTACTCGAAATTTTTCCATAATCGTTTTTACATATTCATCGCAATGTCAGGGTGCGTTTGAGACGAGACGTCTAAACGAATTTGAATAACAAATGGCTGACATCTGCATGTTTCTAGCGAGGATTTCTACAGCGCCCCTCAAATCCTGATTCGCGAAAACAATACTGGGTCCTTCGTGAAAACTGACAGGAGGTCGTAACTTGGCCTTAGGAACATTTATCATACGGATAAATAAATTATTAGTATAAATGTCTCTAATATTTGATCGTTCGACGTTATTTCAAAACTGGTAACTAAATGGTCATAAATGCGTACATTAAGAAATATTAGCATATCATATTATGTAAAAGTTTCTCGCAAGACGGGGGTCATGTAACCAAGGTCACGAGGTCAATAACAAAAAAGCCGTCTCTAAAATAAAAGGAACCATCTTGACAAATCAATGCCATGCCACATCCATTTCGTAACTAGGTAATTCCAATGTATTCGTTACCTGATATGGCATTGGTTTGGTAGAAAGGTAATCAGTTATTGATTTTAGGATCACCATCATCATCATTATTGTAAACCAAAAAGAACCAAACCAAATTATTAGGCTAATTACAATTATTTATAGCATTAACAGAGAAAGGGGAGTGAAATCAATTGATCTATAGGCACCTATTTGATAGCTTTACATGTTTTCAGTAAATAATGATTAAAGTGGCTTAGTAGTTAAGGAGTCAGCCTTACGCTCGAAAGGTCCCAGGTTCAAATTCTATTCGGGTATTCGTTATCTTATCACAGTTATCACTCATCAATTATAGAAATATCTTAAGTAATAAAAAAAAATACAAGTAACATTTAGGTAGGTACACAAAATCCTTAAACTTCAGTTCTTCCAGCTTGCATATAAATTTGGTAAAGTAACTTGGTCGAACTGCGTATACGACAAATCGCGTTTGTGTCATACAGCGTGTAATCCTAAATAAACACATTCCTAACATTTAATTTAATGTAAAGCTGCTAGTCAACGCGGTGAGAGGTCATCGGACTATACCAATAAATGCTGGACTCTTACGTCACCGCCCGCGAGACACACGCCTCTGGAATATCAACGACAGAAGCCCACAACCTAGACTGATAATTAAATTTTCCACACGCACCGTTCAACGAATCGAAACGAATTCAGAGTCGAATCTAAACACGAGTTAATATATAAAAAGCTCTTTTGAAAATTCAATCTTGATCTGTTGGCCAGTACTTAATGTAGTCGGCTAGTAATGATTATAAAACTAAAAAAATCTGATGTGTTGTGCATTTCAGAAAAAATATTGAGCTACACGAACAAAAAACGAACTAAGGCTTACGCTACACTTGGTGGAAATGCCATCACGGATCATTGATATTCAATAACTTGTAATTGGAAGCCGACGCGAGAGAACTGCAATGATGTTTCCGTCTAGTGTATTTTTTTTTTATAGCATAGGCCTTAATCTAACAGAAACTATCCATTTCAAGGATGGGACCATTACTGGCAACCGTTTTGGGAAGCACGGTCAAATTCTATCTTCTTATTCTAAACACGCTCGTTAAGTTCGTACCAGCTACCATCACGCTATTTTAATTTTTATGAAGGTTTTCTTCTTGGCAAACCTTAACGTAGGTATGTGCTTTGTCCGTAAGGATTACGCGTTGTCCAGACAATACTTGACCATTCCGCCCCTAATAAGTATATTTTTTACGAAATATGCCTGCGTGAAGAGTAGTTACATACAAAAAAAAATTGCTATTAATAAACTGATGTTAGTGATAAAACAAAAAAATATTTGAGTCAATATCCACTGAAACAGTAGCCGGCTAGAATTAATAACGAGAAATGGTTGCGAGCAGGCTCGTGCAGCCTCGCGGCGCGTCGCGTTGCCTTCAAAATGACTATGAACTTTTTCTCGCATAGATAAGAGTCAAAATGGTTTGTAATATTTTCTTCCAAGACACCGCTGCCGGCCGCTGCTCTTTCAGTGGGAAGGTACCCTAAATTATTTGCTTTACACACACACATACATCCACAAATAGCTAAGTATAAGAAATTATTAATATATAAAAAATGTAACTTGATCTTGCATGATGATTTTGAATGTGATTGACGCAAGTTTTTACCATCGTCATAACACACATAGCTTTTATAATAGGCATCCTACTACTAACATAAATGTGAAAGTTCGTCAAGATGTTTATTAATCAATTACATTCAAACGGCTGAAGGGATCTGTCTGAAGTTTAACAGCGATAGTCTGAACAAACATAAACTATATCTACTTTTTACCCTGGAATACATTTCGACGGGTTACGTACGGGAACGAGAACACAAGGTGTTGTCTACGAGATATTTTTTTTATCATTACCTAAACGTTCATGCGGTTAAGTTTCACTTTTGAATACCCGCCACTTTTTATCTTGTGTACTTTATTCATCCTCTAGTCACAGCTCTAGTTGCCAAATGATATGGAAAATTGTATGGAGGGATCAGTATCTCATGTCCGCATGAAACCAGGACGTATTTCCCAGGAAATTTGAATGAATGTTGCGTGTAATGGATGCTCAACCTTTCATATCCCTACTAATATTATAAATGTGAAAGTAACTCTGTCTGTCTGTCTCGCTTTCACGCCCAAACCACTGAACCGATTTTGATGAAATTTGGTATAGGGGTAGATTAGACCTCGAGAAAGGACATAGGCTATGTTTGGTCGCGATAACCGACATCCACGCGGGCGGAGCTGCGGGCAAAAGCTAGTAGCGACTATATTTTAGTCAGATGATTATTTATTATTCTACACAACTTAACTACTACAACCATTGATATAATTTACCTCTGTGACTACAACTAACTTAACTATACAATTTTAATACCTTTTTTATTAACGTTATTTCATTAAAAAGACATGAATTTAATATAATTCTTGGTTAACCTTGATGGTTAACCTAACCTCAAAATAACCGTCTCGATATACTTAACGTTCCCCTGTATATTTTAATATTCAGTATTTCTGGTTCCCTTTGGCTATATTTCAACTGTGAGGTATTGAAGAGCAGGAAAATTGGGGTCAGGTATTCTCAAGGCGCCGATTCATTTGCTGGTTAGCGTAACATTTTTAGATATAGTACTTATTATATTAGTAGCATAGACCCGAAAGATGCGGAACAAATTGGGTTCAAACAGTTTTATTAAATTATTCTATATAACATATTTTTCTACCCTTCATAGTAGAATAATAATATATTATGCTATACTAACTTTTAGCTACCTAGCTTTTAAGCCGCCTACGACTTCGTACGTGTGGAGTTCGTTTTACCCCCTTAGCGGATGTCGACACCCTATAAGGAATCTACCTGTCAAATGTAGGTGTTATAGTTTCTGAGATTTCGCCATTGAAAAAAGTGCGAGAAACCCCCTTTTATTAGCTTGTAGTATGTTTATGTGTAAAAAGATGCAGATTCAGTGGTATCGTCGCTTAAAAGCCACTCAACACGCGGTTCATAATATTTATGCCTCTCATACCCATAACAAATACGAGGGCAGCAAGGGGCAGAAACAAAGTACCTACATAGGTATTACTTCTGAAACACAACGCATTACTAGCTTTACTAGATACAAGTTTATTTTTAAACTACTATCCAATTAAATCAGTTGACGGTCTTCTAACATAAAATTTCTTTAAATATTAATGTTTCAAAAGATCTCTTGCAAGGTTTCAAAGGCACGAGTTATGTCGTAATAGGCCTCCGTCGCCATTTTGCAACATTATAGCTGTGATGAGACGGCAAATTGCTCATTTGTCTACCACCGCGACACTTGCAAAAGCGTTGAGATTGTACCTATGGAACTCATATTGCTATTTTGACCTAGGGTTTGAACTTGAGAAGTTGTAATCGATTATAAGTTCGATTACTAGATGTAACGTTTTTGGTTCTATCACGTACGAAAAACCGGTTTTAACAACTAATTGTGTAATATCTTATTGCCGTTCTATGTCTACTATACGAAACTGGTTCTATCATCGCAGATATAATTGCGTTTCTATAGAATAATATAATTTAGTTTTGGTTTCGTTTAGAATATTCGCTAATGAAATTCGCTGACAAAGGAACAAGTAATAATTGGTAAGGTACAACCGGTTTCGATGTCAGTACTAGACAAAAGATTTATTTTTATTGAAGCTGAAGTGACCGTGACTAAGACTACTCAGAGGCAAACATATTTGTAAATACTATATAAAATTACACAATTATACCAGTCGACAGATACTCGAAATAAGCAAGAAAATTACAAAATATGTGTCTGTCTAATTTTACGGTCAATAAACTTGTAATCTGTATCTAACAATATTGAAAGTCAAATGAATCGTCATCTCAGGAAAAATCCCGCACTTAGATATGCCTTTTGAGTACCAGAGGTTTTCAGTTCCTCTTATCCACGTGGAGTGCCGTGACGTCACAATGCCTCCGAGCGCTCGTCCTGAAAAACGTTAATTGCACGACACCGACCGTGGCGAGGCACCCGCCTCTATCTCGCATTGCAACCAACATTCCTCCACAGTCTGCAAACCAAAATGAACTTTAATGCTGAAAAGCTAAGCTGTAAATTAGAACACCATGATGAAGTATTTAATACACTTTAAAATTAACTACACTTAGCACCTGAAGGTATTAACGATTAAAAAATAAAATGAAATAGAGGAAACTCTCCTGGAAAAATATTTTATTTCACAGCTCAGGGTTTAGGAATAACGTTAAAATAGTAGTAGTAGTAGTAGCTACGTCAGAGATCCGAAGATTATGTTGCCACAGATTGATTAATTGCAAGGATAAAAGTAGCTAGTACTAGAACTACTTGCTTCAGTTGGACTGAAAAACTAACTTGGGCTTCACTAATTTTATTGTACCTACATATTCCTGTAGAAGAGTCAGGTAGACAGTGCTACAGAACGTACTACTCGTATGATATAGGGTCGACAAAGTTACCAGGCATACGTCTAGGATGAATTTGATTCCTGTTTTAGAGTAAAAAAGTAGATACGAATATCATTCTCAATGGGGTCAGAAACTATTTCCAACGCCTATTTTTTTTTAAATCTCATACCAATAAGTATTATGATGTTCGAAATATGAATCACTCTCACTTTTGAGTAAAAGAGAGAGCTCGCAGCTAAATGCGATTTTGCCTATATCTTACACAGATTTGCTGCGTAAGACAGAGGAAAAATCTATTTTCGAGATAGAAAATACATAACTGACGCTTCAATTAAACCCCTATAAAAATTACTGAATATTGCGCTTTCGTGTAACACTAAATAATAATTATGTAAGTAGTGTGTTATATATGTTATAGTCAATCCCCGAAACTCTGGCCATCCTAGGTTTGACTAGTCAATCCTAGGTTTGACCAACGCCTTCGGGCTAACCCAAAATTATATTCAATTACGGCCTTTGATTGAAGTATTTTTATTCAAACCTAGAAGTTCTCTCCAGTCAAACGTCGAAATTAAAATAATCTGGTTCGGGCTTTGCCTAGTCAATCCTAGAAGAGACTGGCAGACTCGGTCAATGTTACCCTAAAAATTGACATAATATAGTACATTTATATGATACTTACCTTAGACTTTCTAATACGTAATTGAGCTTTGAGAGGTCAAACCCCAATTTCAGTAAATTGAGTTTTGAAGTTTGCCTGACCAAATTAGTCAACCCTAGGTTTGACCAAAATTCTTCAGTCAAAGGCCGATTGTTTGGGCTTTGGCTAAGACCTCCAGTCCGACCTGAGGATTGACTAGTCAAATCTAGGATGGCCGGCGTTTCGGGGATTGACTATAACATATACAGCAATTTGTTGCAAAATACAGCATTTACTCGATCATATCTATTCCATTAGATTTCGACATTAGGGAAATAGTTTCTGTAATAATGATAGATTATCATTATTAATGGTTGGTTACCAAGCAAAAAAACGGCAATTAAGTTCATTCTGATACTCATAGGAATCAGGAACATGATATGAGCGAACTGACTCGATAAGTACGCACACGAGTAAGGTCAGCAAGTTACTGAGGTGTGCAACAAAATTGAAGGAAATCATTATAATTTTTTTAATCACAATTTTATCTGCTATAATGTAATGAATATTTAAAATAAAGCTGGTATATTATTAGAAACATAACAATAAAGATTTTTATCAAACTGTTCTTAGAGTGTAATCTTCAAACCAAATGTTACAAGTTCACAGTTACTTATACTGAAATACTACCTTAATCTTCTGTTTAATATCGGTTATTCTTCGAAATACAGGTTGATTAGAACTTCATAGAGTTACCTTCTGAGAATTTTATTGAAGAAACGATACGTAAATGTTTATGTCAAATTGTTGAGTCAAAATCCTATTCAATGTTCTATTAATATTGTGAGTGTTTGTGAAAAATGTTTAGTTTTAGATCTGACTGTATTTTGGTGCAGAGAGATAAATCCTATTAAATAAATAATAATAATATAGTATTTTATTAATATAATTAATAAAATATAATATAAATAAAATAATATTAAATTAAATAATAAATAAAAAAGTAAAAAAAGTAGAGTAGTAAATGATACACATCGCGGGCAGAACTGCGGGCAACAGCTAGAGAAACACAAATAGCAGAAACGTGAAATCTTGCACCTCCATTTCATACAAAAAAGGTCACTGTCTTGAAACAAAAGACTGTTGAGTATTAAAACGAAGGAGTCGACATTCGTGGCACCTTACCTCTCTTTTAAGTATGTCAGCAGGACATGAAGAAAAGAGACAAAGAAATTTAATGAGGAGATGAACTAAAAGAAACAAAGAATACACTGAAGACAGAGATGTAGGTAAGTTACACACAGAATATGATGAGCTATTCTGAACTGTAACTTTAAATACTACCACTTAACGATAGCATTTACCGATTGCAACCCAATAATAGAAATAATCCAAAATCTACAATAACGCAAGGAAACAAAAAGCAAATATTTTACAATAAATGCAAAAATGTTGACGCTGAATCCGGAAGCTTTGCAGTGTTATTGTTAATACACACATTAGGTGAGTGTTTAACATGGACTGGAGCAAGTTAATATATCTACAAGATACCCACAACATAAAACGTACGAAAAACTGTCTAACAAAATCCTAAAAATTTTGGACAAGTGAAATAGAGCCTAAAAACTATTTAGAATAGAATTCGTTGTCGTCCAACCATGAAACCAATAAAGGGAACGAACGACGCAACAGATCCCCACGAATATGTTCGCAGGCTCACTCCGAGTTACTAACACTCGCAATTCATTTTGTGACTGAATATATTATACCCTGATAAAAGATAAAGCACCTTTCGCCCTCAGCGTAAGGGCGAAAATCAAAATGAACTGAAGTCGTAGAAATAAGCAAGAATTTGCCCATTCCCACCAACCGATTTTCACCCTTATACCATTTACAAAGTGAGTCGAAATTGCAATGCCTGTATAACATTTTTCCAAATCCCAAATCGCGATCATATGGCAAGGCAGACGATAAATATGTTCGGTGTTATTGAAATCCTACACTGTCATAAGAAGTCGTAAATTGATCTGAAAGAACTTAAGTAACTTTATTTGTTAAACTTTTATCACTTTCCAGCACACTTTTGGGGTTATCTGGACTAGGCTTTTTATCGTGAGCAAGAAAAGCAAGTCTTTGACAGATTTATTGCCCTTAAGTGATCGCTTAGAAAATTTGTCTTAAACAAGCACACTTACTGAAGAGAGTATTTGCATTGGTCTGGGTGTTTCTATGTATAATATGTATGTAATTACAAAAAAAAAAGTATCTAAGTATGTATATCCGCATTCTAGATTCCATAACACAAGCTAATTAAGCTTACCATGGGTCGTTGTGTAGAATGTTGTAGAATATTTATTTATTTATTACTACTAATAATTTACAAGTATACTGAAGTTATGTCGCTGTTTTAATTGTACTATAATGGCATTAATTTAAATGTCTTAAAATATCAAAAAGTATTTTGTTACGACCTTAACCTGTTGACACAAAATAAGATTATTTCATCCTGAACCCCGATGGACGTAACGAACTGAGACCAGTTAAAATTTGTTTACAATTTTATTAATATTTTCGACTTTAGCCAGTTAAACTGCATATTATGTAAACCGAACCTCATCAAATATGATTGAGTAACTTGTAAAAGTACCCCGAAGGACTAAAATAACTGAATTTATATTTTCTATACAAAAATTCTGTTGAGCGTCTGTTTGCATAAAATTCTTAATCTTTCAACGCGTACAGGTGAAACATTTCGCCACACCAAAATGAAGATAAAAGACTGTGTAAAAGATTTCATTGGTGACCAGCTATGTGCGTGTTTTATGTACCTATAACCATTACAACAAAATTGATTTCAATTTTATGGTTTCTGCTCCCCTGAATCCAATCATTGTTATAGCTTTTGTGTGCTGTTAAAATATAATGAGTATGTACCAATTTAGATTGTGACCTAAATAATAATATCTTTAATTTTATCCCATATTAACGCACTAAATGGTCTTCATTGGACTTTATTTTCAATGTAGTAAGGATAGATTGACTAAGAGTTTACTTTAGTTGTCTGGCTCAGGATTCGTGGCCAGATTTTGAGCATATATTTACGTGCAACTTAAACTTACTTGAAGTCTTACGAGCGACTCCCGGAGCAGTCTAAGCAATTTTTCTCAGAAATTTTCAATAGAAGTACAAAGTGAGAAAACGTCCCCACGTATTAGACTCGCCACATCACGTAGAACTATAAGTTGGTGACTAATTGTGGGTTATACCCACCTGATGGGTCGCTTTCGCTGTGCTTGCTTGAAAACAACTTTGCTAATGACATTAGCAGCTTAGTAGTTAATGAGCCGGCTTTATGATCAAGAAAGAGGTCCCTGACTTGAACCCACTCCCAATACAAGCAATGTAAATAAAAAGAGACATAGATTTTTACGTAGTTTTTATTCATGTTACTGTTTCATTCCGCTACTCTCCTGCTACCTAATCTTCTAGGGTGAAATAGGAGCTATATTAAAAAGTCACTTTACCGCAACCTGACCTGAATTTAGTTTACGACGTGCAGTGTATCAAAGTCTAAACAAAACCTTTGTGTGAGAGTTTCTACTTCTAAGAAATGGCTTCCAGAGGATATTATTTTGCATTTTTCATACGTTACGTGGAGCCAGCCATTCAGTCTGTAGTTCAGCCTCCTACCTACATAGGTATATTATACAAACTGTGCAGTGAAACCAAAATGCAATGTGTGACCAAAATGTAACAATCAAAAATCCAAATCAATAACTTTTTTGTTTTTAATACACCTTGTATTATTTTGTTTTTGCCACATTACTGTCCATCCCAAGGTTGCCTGGAAGAAATCTCTTCCAGCGATAAAGCCGCCCATTACTGTAAATCTATTGGAATACAATAAAGATTATCTATTAATTACAGAGAAACAATGTTATTATAAAAAGCTACATACACAATAAATGCATCATAAAAGTTCGCCACAAGATAATGTTCCTAGAAGGCATGCTGACCGACAATGCAAAATCATTTTTTGCAGGCAAATAACCTTGAACTTCCCTAATACCTATCTACTATTTGAAACTTCAGTTCATAACATTATCAGTAAGACTAGAGATCTAGACGGGATTTATCAATGATGAATGCCCTCTGGGCTGCTCTTACAAATCAAAGTTTCAAAGCTCAAGTCCAACTTAGTTTGCCGAAATCTTGTTATACACCGTTAGAATTTCGACTAGACTGAATCGGCGTCGTTTACAGATTTTCAATATATAGAAAAAACAGTAGCATAGGTAACTTTAGTAATTATACCACTAAAGATGCAAACCGATAAGAAACGGCTACTGTACTCTATAATAGTAATAGTATTTTTGACAAACCCTAATAATACGTCAGGTACAAAGCTGCCACCACTTTTATAAACACATTGTGATGTGGTCTTCCGTGGAATAGAGGTACCGCCCTTATTTTTGAAACACACACTAGACCGATCAAAATTCAGTCAGCAGTTTTTGTGTCGATCGCGAACAAACATACGAAGAGCAAACAGACATAAATGAAAAATATACTGTTATGATCAGAATATTTTTTTAAATATCTCAAATGTACAGACATAATGTAGTTTACAATACAACTTAATATATAGTACCTACACATTCAACTTTATTCAAAGATGAATTACATTAGGCCTTAGGGAATCAGCTGTAACTTTGAAAGATCGCCTCTAGTCTAAACGTAGAGGGCATGTGGGAGACGCTCTGAACATGTTGGCACAAGCTGCTGCTCCTGCCTCGACGCTTACTCATGGATCCTTGCCAGTTTACGAGTTTCAGATACATTGGTTACTACTACTATTTGGTGTGTATATTAAAATACCTACTAGCTGATGCCCGTGACTTCACCCATGTGGGTGTCGGTTATTGAGACATTTGATCATATATATCTCCGGTTCTTCGCAACCAATTGCGATCAAATAAACCAAGATTTTTAAAAAAACTGCATCAATATCCGTTCAGTAGTTTTCGTGTCCATCGCGATTAAACAGTCACAATTAAAAAAAAATGTGTAGTACCTATTTCTAATATCACTTTGTTTATGTTCTGCACTATTAAAAGCGTAGTAAGGTAAATATTCAAAAGCAATAAACGTATTCGATTTTATCAGCCTTACATCGATACTGGACTTTCACTATCAGTTTATAACGGCAATTCGTTCATCCACTGATAAGATAAATTTTGTTCACACGAGTATAATAGTATTGAAACTTATACTATCTAATACTTCGATCAACAATACTAACTTCTAACATTACTTACTAACAGACTGATAGCCGCACGCGCAGAATTTTGATACCGTACCTGCAACCATGGGTTGCGAACCTATTCCCGGGATAAAAGTAGCCTATGTGTGATTCCAGACTATAATCTATCCCTGTTCCAAATAATGGGCAGATCCGTTCACAGAGCATGATTGAATAACAAACATCTAAACATACAAACTTTCATATTTATAATGTTAGTAGGATAGGATTATGACTAAACATCCTTAGAAATGAAACCAGTAAGAAGCATAACGGATTTGGAGATTAATTTTCTGTCTGAAATGCCCAAAGTATTCATCTTATTAAGATATGTCAGCAATGCACCTAACGTAATCAGGGTTTTGGAGCCTTTAAGGTGAGTGCTGCCAGCAGGCAGATCATCCTCATCTTTTAGATTGTTTATCCCAGGCAATTTCGCGTTGATAATTGCGTTGATTATGCTTTATGTATGCCACATGCCTTCTCTGGCCGCGCGAGTGATATTATGACAATGTGGTTCCCATATTTAAATAATTCATTTTAATGGCTCATTAAACGGAATGACTAAAATACAAATTCTGATCTATTTTATACATTCCTTGCATAAAATACTAGTTACAATACTCTTTTACCTTACAAATAGTGAAGAAAATAATATAGGTATAATGACGACAAAATAAAAGATGAAATAATAATTATTAATACTTGAAATAATTTAATGCTTAAGTAAGTATGTGAAATAACTTAGTTTTAGACTGAATCGATCATACGATTGCGTCGTTCGCCGCATGCCTTCCGGGCATACGTCTTTCACAGAGATTCTCTTTGATACCAACCATGTGATGCACTGTCTTTACTAGACACAAGTATAATAATACGAGTATGAGCTAGAAAGTTGGTCTTAGTAAGCAAATCTTGTTCAAGAAGTGATCTTTATTTGCTATTAGAGCTATCGGGGTATTAACCATGTATTGTTTGGTTGGAGTTTCCGATATTTCGGCCGGCGGTGGTGAAACCCGTAGGTTACGTACGCGTAGCAAGGGAACTTGAAATACGGTAGGTAGATCGATATATTAACTCCTAAATATTTATTAACCGTTTACCGCCAATACTCCAGTTTCTCCGTGATGATTGTAACAGCGCCGAAATATCGGAAAATCCAAATGAAAAATGGAAGTAAACGTAAACGGTAAAAGTCTAAAATATACGTCACACACTCGTAATATGATACTTGTATACTCATATAATAAATATGCTTATACTGCACGTATCTCTACAAAGAATTTAATAGTACAGGCTTTAGATCCATTTCTGACCATAATCAAGTTCTCTCATATCATGAAATTTTAGCATTTACTCATATTTTGATAATAACATCAGTATCTCAAATACTAAATAGAACACATCAACTGAGTTCCTCGTAGTCTGCTTTTCATTCCCCATGTGTACACCTTAAATCTCATTTCACGACCCCCGCGAGAACCCCAAGGCATCCATTCCGAGCCGCGGTCCAAAACTAAAACCTACCATAAATAATTTAGACCTAAACAACGAAGAAACCCAAAGAAATATATTACCGCAAATCCGAGATAGAAACGAAGAAAACTGAACAAAAAAATAACACTATTCGAATCCCATTCTTTAAGGCTCGAGTAGTGAGGTAACGCGAACTAGAGGTAAGGAAAATAATTGAAGGACATTTACTACGTACGGTGTGGCACAGTGGTTGGTCAGAGGCTTTCGGGGTCGTTCGGGATAATTCGGTAACATTCGGGTTATATTCTCTTTGATTACCATCTCGAGGGTGCCCCATCGATGCCATGGGACGTTAGGGAGCATCATCCTACCATTTGATGCGTGTCTCCAACAAAAGGTTTAATATGGTGTATGTTGAAGTTGTAGTTGTAATTGATTCATGACGAGAATGAATGATACATATACGAATGATGGTAATAAAAGTATGATTAATTTATTGAATACCTACTCAGCAATTCTTCATCAAATTGGCTTTCATTGTCTGTATTTTTGTGTCGATTTTATGGTTCAGTTAATTTATTTATGTTCGAGTTCGACAGCCACCATAGCTATCCGTAGCGATTTCCGCCATATTAATGACGTGAAATATTGTATTATTTTCGTGCTGAAATCGTCACGAATAGCGATGATGGTTGTTGGACTCGAACCGACTATCATCAGGTGCCGAAGGTGAGGAGGTAGCCTCTGGCATATCCCTCACGCCCCGGCTAACCCAGGGCGATAGGAGGCCCCCTCGGGACTTAAACTGTACCTCAAATATTGAGCTTTTACAACTGATGCTCTACAACTGATTTAAAAACAACATAAATAATGAAGAATACAAGATCGACATTTCTCTATAAACTCTCGAGTAGATAAAATGCTTTCACTCATGTTGTTAGCTGTTGCGAACTTTAAATTATTAACATTTATTGATAATTTAAATGAAGATGATGATGATTAATAATTTAAAGAAAAAACAAGGTAGAATATTTCAAATAAACTACCTAACATGTTTACGTTACCTTTAATCGCGCGCGTATCGGTGATACGATGTCAAGCGCGCTGTCGCGCAATAAAATAAGTATAATTTAATGTTTTATTTCAATTCTAGCAGTATACTTAGTATTCTGTAATTAAATTATTAACATTTATTGATAATTAAATTTAAATGATGATGGTGATGATTAATAATTTAAAGAAAAAACAAGGTAGAATATTTCAAATAAACTACCTAACATGTTTACGTTACCTTTAATCGCGCGCGTATCGGTGATACGATGTCAAGCGCGCAATAAAATAAGTATAATTTAATGTTTTATTTCAATTCTAGCAGTATAGTATTCTGTAACAAATTACCTCACATATATTTTGGCGCCAATAACATAGTCTAGAATTGTATAATCTATGGTTAGGCAAAATTATTACCCTACCCTAGTCGTGATTGTCACACCACACAGGACCTTACATTACTCGTACAATAGTCCAAAGACTAGTAGCGCCTAACAGAATATTCCAGTCATGAAAATAAATGAGTCAAAAGGTGTTCTCATTTTACCCTTAATTATATGTTACCTGGCACCATATTCTGATTACACCGTAGAAATTAAATTAGGTACCTGAAACAGAAAGCGAAAGAATATTATTAAAATGAAATGTCTTCAGTTAGGTAACATAATAACGCTTACGAATGCCAAGATATAAGCTTCTCTACCTTTACGTATAGGGCCCCATTCGCAAAGCAAAAGGTAGAGCTCTGAGAAAAGAATCTAATAATAGGAATTCACTCTATTTCGGTAGGCAGTTACAATGACTATGTAATATGTATATTTAAAGAGTTCGAGTCTATTATAGTTATTTTGTTTGATTATAAATTGTCACTTAATTTGCCTTATTTAACTGAGTTACACGTAGGCTAGATGGTCAATGGCTAAAGATATGTAACTAAAAAACCCTAATCTAACCATGTCATCCTAATGTGTCAGCTGGAGTATGTAATGTATCCTAATGGAACATTAACGCCGCCGCTGACAAGAGCGGGTGCTGGTTTTATACAAATTATGTATTCAAATATTAAGTTAATTATTGGATAGCCAGAGCTCACTGAAGAGGTTTTGTGCTGTCAGTGGAAAGACCAAAGGCTTGTCCTGCTTGTCCTCTGCGCTGACGGTACAGAATCTCTCTGTTCTTACAGGGTCGGCAACACGAGTGTGACTCTCCTCCCCTGGTGTTGCACACGTTCATACGCCACGGGTATCACTTTCCATCAGGCGGGCCGTATGATTGTCTGCAACCTAAGTGATATAAAAAAAAAATCATGCAGATAATTTGCACAAAAAAAATTAAATTGTGTGACACGTATGAGGCAGTACAGGTGCTTATGAAACATATTTACAGAACAGGTTATAGTACATATATACATCGTTTCCACATTGTTAAATTATAGGTACATAGTAAAGGATATACTAAATTGCATGAATTTGAGACAGTATTGCATTTTGTTTAATTTTTGTATAATTGTTAGATTTACAGGCGTGTGTGGCATCACAAGTATCAAGTACGAGTATAGTTCTATTTGCATTTATTTAAATTTCTAATGAATGACGACTAAATAAATACATAATGAATGTTTCGAAACAACAATATACACAAAACAATACCTGTTTACACATTTTGTATACAGTTGTGTATTTTTTCTTTTGGTTCTGAACATAGTTCAGTTTTAAAATGAAAGGTGGGTTTGGATCTATTAAGGGATCATTAAAAGGAATACTCAGAACCTCGGACATACAGCCACTAGCAAATTAAAGGAATGGAAGTATTTGTAGAATGATGTCATCTAGTTAAAGAGCCAGATAATTAGACGCTTAGGCAGTTCAGTAAATACCAGCATCCAATGCTGTAAAGGGTTACCAAAAGCTTTGGACTTCCTTTTTTTTTAGCTTTGAAGACTATTTAGGATCTAAAAGGCCTAATTTTTTTATATTACTTAGGTGGCAGGCAGATATGGTGTACTTACTTATGGTTTTGAACTTAAATTATTATCACTATACACGTTTGTCGCATAGCGATTACACTGATATCCGTTCAGACGATTAAAATCTTTGTTCGTCACGCTACCACGATCTAGTAATTGCCTCGAGTGCGTCATGCCTCGGCAACGAAGAATATCTCTAATTTAGTTGTGTTTACATTTTTACGTAGAAGTAGCCAATTCAATAGGGCTAGGCAGGTACCAATATTTAATTTTCTACATTTCTTAGTGTTTAAAACTTATTTTAGTTATGTTAATGAGTATAGATGACAGTCATTGCAATCTTTTAAGAGACCGGTTGTATAGCAAAACCGAATTTGAGATTTGAACAATTACCTGAAGATTTGTTGGAGGCAGATATTAAGCACCTACGCGTTCGCATTTATATTCCTGAATGGAATATTTCTCTAAAAATCTAATAGGCTACCTGTAGTTATTGCCTAGGTAAGTATATCAAAAGTGACTAGAAACGTTACAAGCTCCGTGTATAAAATTTCCTTAAAATGAAAGAATCTCATGAACTAGACGATATCGGACGAGATACAATGTCAACACTATCAGTGAAATATGTATGTTACGGTATTCATAGTGTTGTGACGATATCGATTCGCGCGTCATAATACTAGGGCGTGTCAAGGGCTGTCAAGTCGTTGGTAAATGACGTTGGCTTATTAGAATTTTCAAAATATTATGAACTTGTATTGGTTAAAGAACAACATGTTTTCCTTTAGATAGATAAGCTAAAACTAAATTACTTTTTAAGCTATTGCATAGCTTCTATCGCGGGCCTTGAGCGTGGAGACCGAATCCAGAAATTCCGTAACGAAAAATGGTAACACCCCCAACTCCGAGCTCGCACGAATCTAGACGAGCTGCTCCGAAGTAGCTCCGCTTAACGTAAGTAATTATAATTGCATAAGTTGTTATTTTTCAAATTCAAATTCAGACTGAGAACTCAGAAAGTCAGAACTCAGAACTCAGAACTCGGAACTCGGAACTCGGAACTCGGAACTCGGAACTCAGACTCGGAACTCAGACTCGGAACTCGGAACTCAAATTCAAATTATTATTTATTATAATTGCATAAGTTCATAAAAAATGCTATGCAATAGCTTTACCGCGGCAGTTCCCGAGTGCCACACGTCTTTTTTTTTATACACAATTGTGTAACCGATGCGCAGACTTCTTCGAAAATTAAAAATTATATGAAGAAATAATTTGCCACACAGCCGCCTCGTAGTAGCCAGTCGTAAGAAACACTTTGATTGGGGATCAGACAAACAAAATCCAAAATCCGTCTGACTTTTTTACATGGAATCGGGTCGGAGGCAGTACGCGAATTTTCATATTAAGAATACCAGTTACTGCGTCCCTGAATTTTAATCGAAATCCGAGAAATTGAATGATGGAGATCCAATTCAGTGCCCAAACTCTCATACAAATCGTACCTACTAAGTACTGCTGCTTCGAGCAGACTCAATGACTACTAACTGAATCTGAAGCAAGAAATATAATCGTAAGCCACATCCCTATTTGCATGCAGCTACTTTTGTCTACCATAGTACAGAATAAATAATAGTACCCATAGTACCTACTACGTACCATCGCGCGTCCCATATCGAACAACACAATATAGTCGCGTTGCGGTTGACACACCACCGTCATAATGGAGTAACGCAATCAAACGAGAATTAAGTAGTCCAGTTTGGTTTAAGGCGGTTAGCGTCCGAAAACACTAGCGGTGCGTAAATAAACTACAACGGATTTCATCCAATATCAAGTTCGTATTCTAGGTCGTTATCCTTTGCTTTTCTACCCAACGGACCTGTTTTTCATCACAGCTATTATATAAATTTTTCATCAGTTTGTCACACAAAAAATAATGGAACTCCGCAAGTGCTGACAGAATTGAAAAACTCAACTCTCGTGTAAACAGGGCGTAGATATATACATCCATACTTCCATACTTAATTATAAATGCGGAAGTAACTCTGTCTGTCTATCTCTCTGTTACGCTTTCACGTCTGAACCACTGTACTGTTGTTGATGAAATTTGGTATAGGGGTAGAGTAAACCTTGAGAAAGGGCATAGGCTATGTTTGGTCGCAATAACCGGTAGCCGCGGGCAAAAGCTAGTATAGGTATAGTATATAACATGCAGATACATATAACAAAAGTGTCTGTAACGGTAACACTGTCGGGAGTTCAATGAATGTCATGTCAAAGTCAAAATGCCCAACACGCCTAAAAAAATTTGGACTCCCCAACTTTACTATTTACCTACCAGTTGCGTGGGTACTATTATTTCCCCTATAATATTTATACTGAAATACAATATCCCCTCAACTATGTTTTCACTAAACAAGCAATGCATGAAGGTCCCAAGGGACATAACCTCCTTAATTTGCTCGCATTATTTAATTCTACGACCAAAAATAGGTAACATCACTTGTTAGTACAATAATTAACGCAAGCTAGTTTTAATTCAAATATGAATGAATGAATGCATAACTTATGCGAATTACGGAAAACTGACTCTTAATACATGTATTGTAGAGCTATACTTAATTCTAGTTAATACAGTTGAACAAAGGCGGAATGTGGAACGAACAATACTGAATACAGTCACAACAGAATAGTGGCTGACTATTACGGGAATATGTAAAGCGTCCCACGGGTGTCACCACTACGGCTCGTCACGAAACAATGTCACTTTTAAACCTACATACACCTACATATATCTACAGTGTAAACTAAAAAACCATATTTTGTTTGTCACTTGCTGTATGTCACGAAAAGAAATATCGTGTCAAGGACATTCAAAGTATTTTGTTAATGTATTTTTTATTTACACCTTTATTCATATGGACATGCGATTTTGTATCATTTGACAAATATAGGCACCGCATTTGACGATAATAAAGGGTACGGGCACTACAATGTTTACCTACAAAAAACATAGTTATATGTAGTTTTTAATTTTTCGGCGCTGACTGAAATTTAAGACCATAGAGAGAGAAGGGCTCTTGAAACGACTAATAACAACAAGTGAATCTGTAATGTGAAAGGAACTTACAAGGGATTCTTTGATAGTTTCAAGGAAGGCATGGTGGATAAACAAATAATCGTTAACACCTTCTCCAGGTGAAGACAGCCGTGCGTATGTAGAAGTGGGTATGACATTCATGCAACTGGTTCATACAATAAGCAAAACTTATTAACCTATAGAACTCCATTTGTTTCCTTTCTTACACAATCATGAGTTTCCTCTAACGTCAATGGAACTTTTACAGGTCTGCATACTCTAGTTTCTTTTAACCATGAAAATTTGGTTAGTACATATTCTTTCAGGTTATCTGGTCTGGCTTACCAGTTACCAGTACTAATTCACCTCACTTGCCCAATTCAAAAATACAACATTCGAGTTTGCACAACGGGAAGATGAGCGAGAGTTCAGCTAAGATCGACTTGCTTCGGTATTGTCCAAGGTTCTTTCTGTCGTACATGTAAATGACAGTTTGATACCCTTATCATAGATTAGATAATAGATACTTCGTAACAGATACATCACTTCCATGCAAGTACCACAATAACTCAATGGACAGTAAAGACTGCAAACAGAAATATGCCTTCCACCCGCGACCCGATGGTTGAGAATTGTGTGCCTTTATAAGCAAACTGCCAGACTGATGTGCGATAGAGAGACCGCTCTTCAATACGGACGCAAGCGGATCTTCACCGGAATCTCATTCTACCTCCCGACGTGCAAACCCAAACGACGGGTACTGCACCTTATTCAAGTCACGTCACAACATTCTCTTCCACGCCATTAGTAATACCTACACAATAACGTGTGTGTTAAAAGAGGTAGGTATTTAACAAAATTGTATTCACATAATACTCAGTCGCAGTGGAAACAGACTGCCACTATAAAAGATTCTATTTATTCTGTGGTGCCTCAATTAAAATATAGGTACTGGATATATGAACACACATTGTCATCATCATCATTGTGGAGACGTATTTTCCTGATTGCACTCGGACTCGGAGCTCAGAATCCGCTAACCGACACTTCCTCCTTCACTTCGCATAGCACGATCGTAGGCGTCCATAGTAGTGAGAACATAGGCACGCTTGTCACTCTCCACGAACGTCAAGTCAGGACTTCTTGCACCTACTCCACCTACCGGAACCTGGCGGGGGCGTCATTTTCAAACATTTATTACCCACGTATCAACTGGCGATTTCCATAAAACGTGACGGCATCAGTGAAGGCGCCTCTCTTGTATTTTATCTGCGATGTCAGGAGATGTTAGGAGACGCGAGAGTTCCTCTGTAATGAAAATGCTGCTGTGTATGTGCGGAGTCACGCGTAAATATCGAGTTAACTCCGCACATCTACAGCAGCATTTTAATCTCCATGACACGCAACTGCACGTGCTTATATCGCACCGGCAGCGGCCACAATATTAAAAGAAATTGTATCCAACCATTAATTACACACGACCCTGAATTCTTAGACTAAAGTTTGCACTCGTTTTACAACAAAGGTTGATGTAATTAAGGCCCTAAAGACACTCAGGTTATTAACTCCAGCTGTATTTCAATAACGTAGCAATTCGGTAAGTAACACACTGGAGCGTAATTAGGTAAATACACGTAAATCCAATTATCGTAACTTATAGGTGTTCATTTGATACACATGTTTTGTGTTAACTTCGTAACAACAGATGGGAACTTGAGTAGGTACCTACATAAAGTAAAGGAGTTTAGCATTTAAATGTAAGGCATTTTACAAAACAAACAATTTTGGGTACCGAGTACAGTGGGTTAATGAGATTGTCATGAGGAAAAAGTTAACCTTGATGGGATTTCAGAACTCCCACACACCTGATTTTGAAATTATTCTGTCCTGATTCTGATAGGTAGTCTAATGCGTCAGAGCCTTGCCTGTGTTTCGCAGGTGCGAAGTACTGGCATAATATGTGAATTTGTGTTGGGCACTAAGGTGGGTGGTGCCCTGTACGCTCTTGGGCTTACTTGCTTATGGAATATACCTTATTGTAACAAAAAATACTGAACACAAAAAGTTTTCTATTTTTATTCTTATCTGTTTGTCCGCGATGGACGCAAAAAACTACTGAATGCATTTGGATGCGGTTTTGGTTGTATAATCATCCTTCCATTCTGATCAGATTTAAAATCTTACGTTTGTTTCATCACGATTACTTGAGTAGAACCGGAGATGACCAAAAGACATGAAAATCGACATTCACATGGGCGTACCACCGTGTAATATCAGTAATACACAGACCTTAAATCGTTTCAGCTTATTTGCCTTCTTAAATCTTTCAAAGGTACACAGTTTAAGTTGAAACCATTCTTACCTGAAATTATAGCTTGTAACAGCAATTTATCGAACAATTTGTATTCATTAACAAAGTGAGTAAGGCTCAATAGGTGATCGTAACCAGGATTTAACGTCTTAGTTCCCGTTGCGAATGACGCTGGCTCCTATTCCTGGAATTTTCCCGAAACATTCCTGAAACAAATTCCATAGTCGAGGAACAAAAGTTGGGCACATCGCTTGAATAGGATGGCGATTGCGTTCCTGTTTTATTCATGTTAGTACTTACTATTGTGTTTCGAGAATTTGTTGTATGTTATGATTGTGGGATCGTTGACTATTTTTCAATATTTGTTTTAATTATAACCTAGAATACCTATACAACTTACTGTGTGCTAATAGACCTAGATGAAAATCAATTTCTTAATGAAATATGTATATTTATTAAAGCCCAAAAGTATCTAAATAAATAAATTATTATGTTGATAAGTATCTGCTACGAATTTGGAATATATTATTTTTTGTTTAAAATCCGTATTCGCAACTATAACTGACCCTATTTGTTCAATGGTCCATTTAAAGACATAAAACATTTTTTTTGACTAGTCACTTATTCTAGTTAGACGCTACAATATTAAAAAAGCAATCTCTATCTAGATAAATACAGATATTATATCAAATATTAACACATCCTACACATATGCCGACAAACTTGTTCTATAATCGTATTATAATAATCCTCTTAATTTAATTATTCGCTTATGCCAAGTTCACAGAGTAGATCCAATTCGGTCTGTAAAATTACAATGTATAAGCCTCTGTTTCCTGTGCCCTTTGAACGCCTTTGCACAGCATGGAACTGGGGAAAAGAGACTAGATATTCTTTGTATCATCATCATCATCAATAACAAAGCGTTAAGGTATGATTCCGTAGCCGACCGAATACGACAACTACAGACCCATACACCAGATACAGCGAACCCATTACTTGTTAAACTCCGATACGAATAAAGGGGGCCATTGAAAAGCCGCAATGAATTACGCATATTCGCTGCGTGCGTCTGCTGTTGTCGTATGCTGTCGGCTTCGGAATTATACCTTTGGTCCCGGTTGCATCCAAAGTTTGCACTTTGGAGGTAGTTGTTCTATCTCCTACTAATTATCTAGATTTCTTACCTGATTGCCGATTGCCAAACCCCAAAGGAAAACTGAGATCAGAACCGTCTTTCAAACAGCAGAATCTTGGCGGCGGCCCCGATACTTACAATTTTTTATCCACTAAAGAGGTGAGGGCAGATAGTATTACCGTGGTGAGGGTTTATCCACAAATTCAAAATAAGCGTCAACCTTTATGTACAAGGTACAGCTGTGCTAGTTAGTGTAAAGGTGTATTAGCATTTTAGTACTTGGCCTTCGTTAACAGTAATCCGGTAACCGTGGCCTCTACAGTGTCGTGCAAATGGTCACGCAAGATGACATCAGCACCAACTTTTATCTCATCATTTAAAATTATCGCACAGTATTTTTAGCCATTGCATTGATAGACGGCCTAAGATCAAATCGGATAACCGTTTATCACCAAAAAAAAATTCGTATGGCCAATAAAATTTATAACACCTATAGGTAATGAATGAGGTACCTGAGGAGAGGGTTAATTTATACCTACATACTACCGCTAACAAATAAATGTAGGCACAGAATAAGTAATACATAGTACTGTAAGTAGTAGTCCTGTAGGTAAGAGAGATAATCGAACTTATTGGTTCACAGTGCCTTTCAATATTGATGGGCTTGCGCGCATTATTCCAATAGTCTTATCGGTCAATGGCCTTACTACCAAGAGCCTTGACCAACTTCTCAAGAGTAATTATTTAAGATAACACGGTTTTACTCACTCATGTACTCGAAGTAAAACTAACTATGTAGTTTCGGACTGGATCAGTACCGTACCTGTTCCCGACGCGTCAATACGCCTTACTAATTGGTAAAAGGTCCCTGTACCAGTACCTACTTGGGTTCTCCCGAAGTAAACGTGTTGTAAGTACAAATGTATAATCTTTAGGTATTAAGAATATTTATCACTTGCTGAACTTATTATTTAACTCCTCAAGTGGGTCCTATATACCGGGTGCTCCCTAAAGAGGATGCGGACGATGGCTAATGAATAAATGCGAACCAACCTCGACAATTTTATTGTGCTTTTATTTGGTAGATTAGACTAATGTGTCACGAATGATGAAGAACACAGAATACATAATGAGGAGGTTCCACTCCTAAGAGGAAGATCTAACCATTGGTAGTAGCGGTAGTGTGGACACTGTGGGACGCATGCTGAAATTATTAAAAGTATCTTATTATACGACTACGGGTTTCGACTATAATCATTTCTTTCAAAAAAAATCAGAAAACCTCAAAGGTCTGTGAAACATTTTTTATGGATTGTTGGATGTTGATAGATTAGGTCTGATTCTTTTGATTCCAGAAGAGGGCCAGTGAACAATTGTGAGATTTTTGTATCACTATTTATTTCTTAACAATAAACCATTGTTAAATTACAATTTCAACGCTCGAAATTTCTTGAACCGGGACACAATACCAACACAAATAACTTTCTTATTAATTGTCAAATTGGCCTAATTAATTAAATATCTTACACGAAGTGTGTGAATAAGAACATCTAATAAATTCCGTTGACATTTAATTAATTACAAGAATACACTGGTATTCATTAAATTCACGGCAGACTCATACGCTTATCTCGTTTAAAAAGTTACCATACAACCGTAGATCAAACGTCATACGTACACAAACAATGAAGATAAGTCCATTGGTGGATTTTCGAGTATTCAGGGGATTAGAATGGTACAGAGCGCTAAAATGGTCGTTAATAGTGAAATCAGTTTGTAGTGTATTGGATTGGGTCGAAACCGCAACCACAATGATCGCAAGTTCGATGACTTAACAGCTTAAATATCACAAAGTTACGATGTTAGCTTGGTAAAGTTATTGTCGATAACATATCTCGCCAGAAATGTGAAATATGTTTTATCCAGATAATTATGGACGCTAATGTATTTTGTTGTTGTTGAGGATGAAAAATTGAGAACAAGGTTTCTATCGTGCCTATAGTAAGGCGACTGGTGGATAATGGGATGATGGGGAAGTAGTGGGTAAAACCTTGACTAATCCACGGCACGGTGGCTTTATAAAAGTACCTATTCTCGGTCGTCGACAGGGAAAAAAGCCCTCCCCGAGACCACTGTCACTGCGGTGAGGGTTTAACGCAGCACATACTATAAGTTAGTTCACCATAAGCGTAGCAACTTGTCAAAGTAATCCATCTTTCATAGCCGGTCTTCCGACTATCCATCTTTCATAGCCGGTCTTCCGACTATCCATCTTTCATAGCCGGTCTTCCGACTGTTCTGAGTTGTGAAAAGCAACATTGAGAGTTCACTCTTGTCAGGTTCCAGTAGCTCGTACGGGATCAATATTTAAGTGCTTGCGGCTGTAGACTACACACCGAGCTTAATTTCACGCATATGTAGACCTAGATATGCTCTCGGAGAGCCAGATGATGCGGTGACACTCGCTCAACGAAGAGCCTACACAGCTCGCGAAGCTATACCAAATCAACCGCGGTTCCGCCTTCGGCGACGAGGACGCAACACGCGCCGCGCTTTGTTCGTAAATGTGGGCCTAGGTCGCCCCAGTATTAATTCAGCAGCAGCAGCCCAAACCGAGGCCGCCCCTCTCGGGGACCCTTGAGCCTGTTGCTTAAAATCAACTAAGGCTGAGAGCCCTATGCGCTCGCCACACTGTTCGCGTAAGGTTGTAGAAGCCATTTTAGTAATTTAAATAATTATTTTGTAAGGTTTGAGAAATGTACTGAAGTCTACTGTAAATGTAGATACATAATATAAAAATCACTGACAAACTCGCTTGGAGAGAAACACAATAACAAGGTTACTTTCCATTATTTATGTTTATGATTTACAATTCATACCACTCATTCTTCACACTACAGTATATCAAATAAAATAACTTTTGCAATTCAACTAGTCTTAATAAATAATTGCTATATAAACACGGGATTGTGTGTTACATGTTACAATGTAGATCAATAGCAACTGTTATTTTATTTTAATATTTATCAATGAAATTCAACGGAAGAAAATACGTATCGAAGTAACGTCAGATTTATTTTCATCAAAGACGTTTCACTAATTGGCAGGAAACAAACTGTTGCTAATATTTTGTTAAAACAAATCAAATGATTGTGATATTATAGTTACATTTCATGTCTACTTCCTGAACTAAACAAACAAAATAGGTAATTTATTATGATAGGAGTTTCAATAAACATGCTGTATTTGAAGTGTTTGACGTGGGAAGCTTATATTTTTAAGAGAAAATATCGTGTTTTAGGTTAAAGATTAGACAAACATCCATAAATACATCAAGATAGTGAACATATCAAGATAAATTTGTCAAGTATTGACACATTGACAGATCGCACGGAGATATAATTCGGCGCTCCTCGATGTGGAAACTAATACCGATAACCGAACACGGAAAGGAAGAAAGATTAAATTCACACTTACTGAAGTTAACAAAATGTAACTTGCAATTTCATTTTTCCTTTGATGCGTTCATCTTATGGAATTTTAAATCAGATTTCTAAAATAAACTACCATCACTGACTATCCAATGCAAAGATATATGATCATTTCCTGTTAACGATGGGAGTAAAAGTAATCGATTTTTGGAACGCATCCAATTTTTTTTCTTACACACTTTATTCTTGCGGTTGGCACTAGTTATCACGAATGTTATTTGATTCCTCGTACGAAATTAATTCTAATTTTAGGACGTTACATTCGTTTTCGTTTAGAGAGTGACATAAAAAATATGGTTACATTACAAAAAATCTTATCTAGAACAGTGCTGTGAAAAACAATACATGAAATAAAATGTTTTACAGTAGAGTTTTTAATATTTGTTAATTTAATTCATCACACAAAAAAAAACAATGGATTAGTTTTGATGAACCAGTTTTTTGGAAGAGGAACAATCGTAGTCTCTATTATCATCAGAAACTCAATTCCGATCGCACCCAGAGCTTGAAGTCTGCTTTTTGGCCTTCATGGAAGCGACTGTCCTTTGCTCCTCCGACCCCGGGCCAACCTATACGGGAGCCTCGTCCCTAAACTGGCTTGAATGCTATGTCCCATATAATATAGGCTCAGTATAAGCATGAAAATTTTACCTTTAATATAATATAGGGGTGGACAGTGAATTGAAGACGAAGGTCAACTCCACCACACATAATTATAGTCTTTCGTGTTCGGACGTATTCCTACTCATACGCTTGGTTGATATAGCAAGTAGATGGGGTTCCAAAAGGAACCAGTATTATTAGTATTTTAGTACCATTAATATGCCATTTTATGTTGGGGTACTGGTAACACAGAATCACATAATTTTAGTATTTTATTACAGAAGGCTTATTGCTTAGATTGAACTCAAGGATAACTAGACTAGTGTATACAAAGACTACAAAGATATATCTCATATAAGTACATATATGCCTTAATTACACACAAATATAATAGACTTAATTATTTCCAGTAGGCATAACAAATGTCCAGTGTCCGTCTGGTGATGAAACTCAATAAAATTGACAAATTGAATTGAAAACGGAAAGATTCAGCCGCTGAGCCGAATATAATATAAAGTAGGGACGTTCTAACTAGACGTAAGCCGTCGAAGTATCAGTTTAGTAGTTGCTAACTAATTTACGTCAGTCGACGACGCGGCGTGAGAGCGGAGCGGGCGTGAACTTGTGATCGCTACTTATTCGCCCAATTATAACTTCCACAGCATTACGTTTACACCCTCATCATTAACGAAAGATTTTAATGACTCCCAAACAAATTAATACTTCAAAAAGTTGGAGATTATAAAAATTTTCGCTTCCGACGTCGAGCAGAATACGGATATGTCGGTCGGTGAGGTCATTATGGCGACCGCTGGCTTTTAGGCCTGATGTAATCATAAAATCTGATGTTTGGCGAATTTGCAAATTTTTCGTGTGTATATTTAAATAAAATTTCCAGCAAATTAATTTGCGTGTTTATAATTTAACCGACACTGAAATTAATTATAATCAGTCAGTAAATGTATTTCAAATTGAAGTTAATGTTCTTACAGAACTAAGTAAATCCTGTTACAGTCAGTGGTAAGTAAATATTGATCTTATTATAGCAAGTAGGTAAGGATTATGTTTAAGAGCTTGCTAATTAGAGAGATAACCTCCTTAACAATTCACCGATCCTATACAAACTTACCCGAGACTCAATAAACAATCAGATCCATCTAGTAAACCAAGATAAAACAGTATTACGGAAATTCCTTTACTAATCACAGTGCGTATAATATTTCGTGAGTGTAATACAGTGTTCGTTTTATTTAGGGTCCATTTTGTGTGGTTCGTGGAAAACCAGGTGTCTATTCTTGATCTATCATTGATATAATGTATTGTTCATCGTTGGGCTGTGCACGCGAAACACTTGTAATATTCCTAGTAATACTAGGTTATTATAATGAGAACGAGATGCTTTAATTACTATAATCATCATAAAAAGCATTGTGTAATTTAATTGTTGAGGCATAATAACGATATATTATGAGATCTTGTTTACTTATTGATAACATAAGAAATCTATACTACAGATATACAGTTACCCCTCTTTTCTATTGGGTTGGGCAGCAATCACATCTATTCACTTGCTACAAACCTGGGACCCAATTCAGAAACGCTACTTTATTTCAATTCTTTCAGTTTATAAGGAAACACGTTAAAAAGCGTTAAAGAATAGTCTACATGCGCGCCATGTTGGGCAATATTGTTGCACAACATTACACACATTGTTTCCTACAAAGTTGTTTGCGCAATTACGTCGTCTATCTACGCTCTACTCGTACGCATCGTAATCGTTGAACAAAAATCCGCGCGAAATGTTGCGCATCAGCTGGCAACATCGCGCCACGTTGCCGAAGTCGATGACAAGGACAACACAACAACACGTGTTGCGAGTCAAATATTGCCTAGTGGGCACGACGCTATTACCTATGATCTGTCAAAACAAAATTAGGTTCGTGAACTTTTTAAACCTTCAGAATCAATCATAGTTCGATTAGTTTACGATTAGATTTTGAAATTTGGATTTTACATGTTTTTAGTTTCTAATCGACATACCTCAGTGGCGAAAGGTGAAAATTTTCAGCCGGTGGAAAAAATGATAACGATGATAGTATAAATTTAAACATCTCTACCACCCTTTGGACAACAAGCCGACAGGAATCGGTTTATAGGGACCCCTAGTCACTGCTACGCCTCTGTCTCTGTACGGAGAAAACCACATAAATATTAAAGAACATCCCATTCTTCGAATCTAAACATTTAGCTTTAAGTTCAGTGGTTCATGAAAGACCTGAATAAATATAAATAAAATAAAAACTTGTTTTAACTTCGTGGTAATTCCATGCTTTTATAGCTATGTTATCGTGTTTGAATTAATGTGATTAGTGTTAATGGATGCAGCTGGATGCAGCATGTTCAGAAAAGGTGATATTATTTTGGTATGTTGTTAAGTACATAAAAGCACACACATGGCTTACATGATAGCAAGCGGTTACCGCGACTTATGAACCATTGCAACAACTAGGTCTACCACCGCGCTTACTCTCTCCTGAATACGTTTTTAGACGCCGCTGTATTGTTTTTGAGAAATTTAAAAAGCGAAGAAATCCGATTCATATTGACATTTAGGATTCTGTGAATGTCTTATTTTTTTGCTTTGATTTATCGACGTCGACCACCTCCTACTTATTTATGTCTTTACTATTTTTTTTGGATGTACAATCAAAAGTTATCTGTCCATCTAATGCGCGAACACCTTTAGTATTTAAGCTTTCATAATCATATCCTTATTTAATACAAGAAATTTAAAGTTACTTGCTGACAGTTATAATTTGAAAACTTTAAGGCAATGTTTCAGCGACTTCACTCTTGGAATCAAACAAGTATTAATTGTTTACTAAGAAATACTAATTAATATTGTTTATTCACAGTAGAATCATGTTTCATTTAATTTGCTACTGTTTCTAGACGATATTATCTTTTTAGAACAACATCAGGTTTTATTATTGGTCATAGCTATTAAAACCCTGTAAAGTCTACGAAGCATACTTATCAAAATGTTTACATTACTTTCGCACCGCAATTTATAAGTTTTACTTTTTAATTCACGGTGTAATAATCACCATTATTTACTTATCTGTGCTAATAAATCTCAAAAGTACGACAATGAACGATATAGCCATTATAAATGTCAGTACGCTATTACGCTAAAAGCTACTGAAGCAGATCTTCAATCACGGCAGAGCTCGCCTCTTCCTCAGGGAGTCAGGGACATATCCGCGACATAAGTTATAGCGCTATAAATGACAATTGTTCAATTTATAGACCATTATTTTGATGTTTAGCCAAATTGAAGATACGCTCCACGTCCGCTGATGACGTCACCTAGGAAAAGTTTGAGAACTGAGGTCATGGATACCAAGTAGATAATAATAGACAAACGATTTAAAGTATGTTCGAGTTGTTCAAATTAACGTTGTGTACCCGTAGGTACTTCAAGTATGTGTGTGTGAGCATGCGGTCATGTTCATTTCCTGTCTAATAAGAGCTTTGTGCGGTTGTGAGCTGATCTAAGTGTCAAATGCACGTACTAGTGAATATAGTTCATAGGTATCTTTGGTACACATTCAGTAGAGTTTCAGTGAGTTGAAGAATATTTCAAACCAATTCAGTAATCCACAAGAGACACTTCTCGATTCATCTATTTATCAAGTTCCTTTGATACGGTCTGTCTAAAAACCAACAACGAGGGGTTTGTCGCGCGGCGCGGTACGTTCGAGCGCAACTGCCGCGCGAGCCATACGCGACACTTCGCAGATATTCGATGGTTTGCCGCGCGTAATTTGGACGCGGCTTCATTCAACAAACTTTCACATTTTTTGCTATATGTATGTATTGGGATAGGATAGTATGATAAAACAATATTTTGTGGATGTGAATTTCTTACATACCGAACTCCTCCAAATTGACTTCTTGTTTAAAAAACTATTTTAACAGTATTAAGCGTGTGCGCAGGTGAGATGTGATTCACAACTTACTGGAATACAAAGATTTGAGCTCATAAACTCCAAACATCGAGAAGTGAAACGCAACCTAATTAGCAGTAATAGCTTCCTGTAAAGTTTAGTAAGACAATAACTGGTACGATTGAGCGGTTTCATGTTGCTTGTAATATGACGTGATGTTATGGTTACCATGAGAATAAACAATGTGACCAACATGTTGTGTTATCAATTTAAAATTGGTCAAGTAGTTTTTGAATTTATTCGTTATACTAAAATACAAATCTTTCCTCTTTATTTTATTACTTACTAGCTTTTGCCCGCGGCTCCGCCCGCGTGGATGTCGGTTATCGCGACCAAACATAGCCTATGTCCTTTCTCAAGGTCTAATCTACCCCTATACCAAATTTCATCAAAATCGGTTCAGTGGTTTAGGCGTGAAAGCGAGACAGACAGACAGACAGACAGACAGACAGAGTTACTTTCACATTTATATACTTATTACCTAATTACCTATTACCTATTACCTATTACCTATTACCTATTACCTATTACCTATATTAGTATAGACAATGTTAGAAGGTGAAAACTGAATGAGCATAGAGTGGAAAGCTAGCTTTTGTCTATTTGGCATGGATGAAGCTTAGAGCTTTCGAGTCGACAGAACTTGTGTCATAAAAATGCAATAAAAACTATTGACTCGACATTTAAATTATTGTTAATCGCAAACAGTTCTATAAAGAAGTTTTTATTTTATTAATTAAGAAGAAAAAAATATAATTTGACTTTGATTCAGTGTAATTTACACATTTAGGTAGGTATATACCTATATCTTCACTAGGAATTTAGGTGTGTTAACATATTCGAATGCTAGTAGGTAAGCAACAAATGAGTTATATTAGGTAAGCAGGTACAATGTGATAGGTAGATCGTAAAGTCCAGGTGACCTTGCTGTCATATTTAAACTTATTTCTAAGTTATTATATAGATATTAAACTATGATGATATCACAGTCTAACTCGTTTGTTATTATAATAATGTAGACGGGAATTTACGCGATTTATGATATAAAGATATATTTTTATAGCTTCTATATTCGTACCTACTGAGCAGCACGCCCTGTAGATGTAACTTTTACTTTTAAGTCAAGGGAATATTTCAAGAATAATGAATAATAATTAAAAAGTCATTAGAGCTGGAACTTTGTCACATAGGTAGCGCGATATCTTTATAGCATGGCGGTCCTGGTACAATATTGTAGGACATTCTACACAACGCTATCTAGACCCAAAGTAAGCATAGCTTAACTAGCTTGTGTTATGGGTTCTAGAATGCGGATAAACATACTTAGATACAATACTGTTAACAGTTTGCTTTACTGCCCATGCACATACCTATGCATGCCTAATGCCAGATAATATACCTTTACCTACCTCCTACATCTTTCTTTATATACCTATATGTCTATCTACTGTGCGTGTGTATGTCACTGAACTCCTCCTAAACGGCTGGACTGATTCGAATGAATTTTTTTGTATGCGCTTGGGTAGTTTAGATTCACAAAAAAAATCATACAGGATAACGTCTGTCCGATCCGCTAGTTTAGCATAAAAAGTAATCTTAGCAACACTACTGCAGTAATGTACTCGTACCTGAATAAAAGTTGAAATAGAACTACAAAGAATATTCAAAAATACTTCATAATTTTTCAAGAAATTTTCTAGAAAGAGTCGCTTAGAATGCGGAAACTAGTGAATAGAAATTTAAAAGCTCCACTTGCGTTTACAATTCGCCCATGGCATATTGAAGCAGTTCATTCAGTAGCGCACTGGTCCAGCGAAATTTTAATGTGCTCGGGGATTTATAGGCGACTCGCAACACATAATGTGAATGCGACCGTAAGAGGCCCTTTAACGCGTGGAGTTACAGGCTAAAAGCAGAATGCCATTATAATTCTGTATCCAGCCCGCCATAACCCGATTTACAGACTATTAACGGTTAGGATTGAAAAAGAGCAAGCTATGGCTATGGAATTTTTATCACTGAATCTATTTTAGAAAAAGAATTTATGAAATCCACAGTATGTTGAAAATATATTTTTTTCTTTTCCGAATTTCTTGATTTCTCCCCTGTCGCTTTGCGGTCTGTGGATGGCGACGCGTGATTGACGCCTTTGTCCACAGTCACTCTGTTACTGTTTACCATAACGTGGATTGTGTGCTTGTAATTACGGCTTATGTTTAACTGTACATATTATACATAGAAACACCCAGATCAATGCAAATATGCGGAACCGCGGGCAAAAGCTAGTAGGCTATATATCAGCGATAAACGGGATCAGAAATCCACGCGGGCGGAGTCGTGGGCAACAGCTAGTAAACAATAAATATTCATGCATACAAATATTGGCACTGAGCGGGGATCGAACCCGCGCCTCCTGCGTAGCAGCCGCGTTCACTACCGCTACGCCACAGAGGCAGTCATATAGAGGTAGGCATTATATTTCTGAACATTGTAATTTAACGATGCATCTTATCGGAAACTGGTTCACAGTAGCATCGCAACCAACACTACGCCATGCGTCGGCCGACAAACCTACTCTTGAACGCAAGTGCATTACGAGTATATTGTTTAGGCTCGATTCAGTCAAAATAAAACGGCATGTGATCAATTCTATATCGGATCCTTCAGTCTCGATATTCACATAAAGATTTTTCGTATTCGCTATACCGCTATCTTCTAGAGAAGCGTTTCGAAAAGTCTAGCCCACGGGAATCGTATCCTGCACTAACAAAACCTTGTTTCAGTGCCTATGCTCTGCGAATAAATGCGATCTGAATATATTATCGGGCGCATTATGTACGTTTCGCTTGAGGCGTGTATCTACCCGGGGCTGCAGAGAATTCAGTTGCGCACTCTCCCAACTTCATCCTCGCACAAAGACATCTCTTTTATAGTGCACAAGTATTATCAGCCGCCGAAATATAATGCAAAATGTTCTTTACATTTTTCACGAGCGTCGGTAATGGCTTTCAGTCGTTGAAATAAGAGTTGGTATTAAAATTGAAGCTTCCAATTTGTTTAGGTTTCAGAGCATTGACTCTTAAGAGTATAAAAATAATAACATGTAATATTATTTTTACGTTCAGTCACTAAATCTGTACGCAGCAAATATTACATTTAAGAACTTGTCTTGACAATCTTCACATACTCGTATGATCAATAATAAAATTGATAGGTACTTGATTGTTAGGAGAAAGCTTAACCTGATTATCCAATAAATTTAAATTCAAATTTGTATTCCCGTATAGTATCAAAAGGTGCGTATCACCATTTTACCATCATGTTTGGTACCACTATGTATTGAAATCTGAATCCTACTGACCTCCATGTTAGTACCTGAAAATATCCTAACAGAAAAATCCAATAACACTTTGCCGGATCCGGTAATTGAACCCACCACGGAGAGCAATCGTATTCTGTACTGCTGTGCCAGCGACTATTTTCTATAGTAAAATGACAATATAATTTGAAGACAGGTCACTATGCCCAATAGCATAAGCACGGTGAGCTAGCTGTTTAAGAAGGTTATGTAAGAACCTCACGACTTTATGAAGTTCACATGCCTATCAAAATGTAATCAAAATATCATTCTTGCCGTAACGCAACGGTGGAGGTAGGAAACGCGAATATTTCATAATGGTCTCGAACCTTTCACACTGAGAAGAGATCTATGGGAGAACACTCACACGTTACCGCCCGCAGAGAAATGGGGAGGTTGATCGAACAAAAGAATAGGAAAATTAGAACGGAGGTGTGATGTGAATGGAACGTAAGATCCCTAGTTAAGACCATGCGAACCCCAGGATGATTATATTAGGATAGCGTGTGTATATTTATGAAAGAACCTGCAAAAAATTAAGAGTATGATTATGATGATTGCAATTGAAGAGAATTATGGCAATACGATATTATAGTCAGTAATCTGTTAGGTTAAATGGCTTCATATAATAATCTACTTTTACCAGAAGCTATAACGGAGTCTTTCAACATAGGCTAGAGTTGAGGGGCGCATCGCATCGAATGCCAGAACACTACAAGCTTAGCGAGGTTCGCTTAGTTAAGTTCAATCGGGTAGTGCGGGGCGAGGCCCTACCGTTATTAATTACTGCTGTCGCTGACAAGCGAAGGCAGCTAAGTACCTATCGTTTCATAAATACTGTATAGCCTCACGTATACCTACACAAGTACATGGTAGGTATTAGTTCCACACCCTCCTACGTAATCTCACTGTATTATCGCAGCTTGGATGCCATCATCGGCGCTATTTCGATGTTTTTATATTAAGAAATAATTTTGGTATTTTTATAATACTGTGGTAGTAGTGGACTCCATAGAAATAAAGAGCTTCGGAGCCAAAAATCTGCTGATTGACGGACCAGGATCGGGCGCTTGTGTCTCGTAAAAATCAAGGTAAGATTAAATCAAGAGAAAAAGTAGGGGTCCCAAAATGCAAGCTTGGTTGCAACCGGGATTGATAATTAATGATAAATCATAGGTGAAGCTAATATATAAAAATCTCGAGCCTCGGTGTTTGTCATCGTACTCCTGCGTAACGACTCCACCGATATTTGACAAGAACAGTGTTGTATCTACGTTAGTAAAGTTCAAAAATATTAAAATGCATAATAATTTTCCGAGTTGTTAACTCTGACCGCGAAATCAAATAAATATTTAAATATCCATTCATCCCCAGCCCTTGTCCCAAAAGATATAAATCACATTTGAAATAAAAGTGCCTACAGGTAAAATGCAAACACAGGCTGGTCTGGTCCTAAAAAAATAAAAATTGGGAACATAAATGCTGTACTACTTCTGTACCTATAAAGGAGTGACTACCTAAATACCTGATATATTTTCTCGTAAATCGCATATTGTTTTTTTAAATATTGCTCTCATGTTTGCCCAAATCATTTCACCAAGCCCGACCACAAAAAAACTCGAGCAGTTCAACGAGAATGAAAGTGGAATAGTTAGTTTATTCATGAATTCGGCCCCAACCGAAATCGAAGATCAAGTGGTTACTTATACATCGGAGTTTTAAAGCGACTAAGAACTTCAATAGAGCTCATAATATATTTAAGTCGCTGTAAGCTTACACAGTTAAGTAAGGACTAAATTATAGATTGCTAATGATTTCGTGGGAATATCGGGATGAAAGCAAGCTAATGTTAGTCAGGGTTATTGGAACATTTTTTTTTACTTTTTTTGACTGTGGTGAAAGAATTTTTGAAAGTAGTTTTGAGTTTGTTCAGTCGTTAAAACATACAAATATTTCCTCTTTATAATGATTTCATTAGTGTAGATTAGTATAGATATAGTTTTAAAGCATATATTTCTACAAGGAATCCTTTGGTTTTTTCAAAGTTGTATTCGAGCTGTAGATAATATTTCTAATAACTGTTCCAACTTCCAAGGAGTTCTATACTAAACAGACTCAACTACCTGCGCCTCACGCTCCGCGACCTCTTAAAAATAATAAAAAAAAGGTTTTTGTCCCACTAACAAGTCTCGAACCGGCCAAACCGGGAGTACTTTTTGCTGAGTGTTTTTTTTTGAGTTTGTGACAATCATATGTTTGAATGTGTTATTTTTTAAACAATTTTGAACTTTGAACGTATCCCTCACTGCTGTTTGAGTCAAAACCGGTACACGCATCCACTTTAATCGATGACATCACAAAATAAATCTGTCCGTCTGCTGTCGAGGAATCAGATGGTAGGTCGCGCCCGGATCCGGTTGTTAAGCTCAATCGAAACTATTTTTATTACTGCCAGTGCGATGCTAACATAAAATATTAAAAATGTTGAAATCGGTTACGAAAGCATGATCTTCTAACTAATCCATAGGACGTAAAAATGTAATCTTCATAATAAGCTCTTTAACATTCATATATATATAAATATATGATATTAACTATAATTAGCTCGCATTCAAGATGCCGTTTGGCATTATTATTGGAGGTACCATTTTGTTACTTAGAATATCAAGTCTGGCACTGTTATATCGATGTTGTCTTTAAGGTTTTATGATGAGAATAAGTTGCTAAGCTATAGTGTTACACATATTCATACATCTCTAGTAATCTCTACATATTGTGTATGTTTTATCTGCTTTACATACCACACACAGGCACTTCTGTCGCAACTCTGTCGTACGTCACAATTCCTTATTTTTGTCAATAAATTCATGCAAACGCTCTGTAAAATCAGTGATAAATATGGTTCCTGTCTACAAGTAGTTCCTTGAGCCGTACCAAGTACTGTAGCCACTGCCACACATTTAGTGAATATGCTATTGGAGTACCTAGTAATAATAAATTATTGAATAAAATATTAACTATTATATTATTGTGTATTGTACTGTAGCACAATATTATTTCAATTCTAATCCAAGCCGTGATCCCATCAGTTTCAAATCGCTAGTTACGAAATGGACATCAAATTCGAGATATTAGAGAAACGGTCATCAATTTAGTTTAGGGTAGCATATTTTCTTTCACATTCGGTCTCCAGTTTCAACAAGTGTCAGACGTGACGACATTCGTGAGATGCCCCTAAAATATGGATGAAAGTGGTCACACGTATGACAAATAACTCTACAACGTTCTGTCTGCTCTCCGTTTTTATAGTTACTTATCCCGTGTTTCCCGGTCACAACAATTGCACTATACCTAGTAGCCATGTCATTAAGTTTGAATATCTTCGACTTGGTATGAGTATTGGTTCATACTTGGGCTCGATGAAGTCGCAGGAGACCACGAATCCAATTACGTGCTTGTATGTCGATAAAACAATGTGCCGTCTTTTCCCACGGCCGGTTTCATATTTTGCTATATGGAGAATTCGATGTTTGAAATATTTTTATAGTCAATTGCTCTGAAACACGGATTCTACTTCGTAAAGATTTGTAGTACACACAGTGTAGCCAACCCTACAGTTTTAACTGTAGATCTACAGTTTTTTGAAAATCCTCTCAGTTTTTAGTTTAGGCCTCCGAATCTACAGTTTTTTATTTAAGATGCTAGCGAGCTACAAAGTCAGTACCGTACACTGAAACTCGGGTTCAGTAAACCCTATAGGTACTCTTCTTTGAAATCCCTGTGAAATACTGTGGTAATGGTCAACCGATTTAATTAATGGCGTTATTAGGGGTCGATCGTACATTACATAATTATATCTTCGGTGCTCGGGCTTTATGTTTCGGTGGTTAATTATCTGTAAATCAGGTATTAAAATGACTATGAAAACTGAAAACTTCTATGTTTGCCGCTGTACTGCTACGGTAGAACACTTGTTTTCGAGCATTCATTTTATGAAAACCAAGCTGTAAAATAAAATTTCCACGACCACAAGGGACCAAGCACACAAAATCAGAAAAAAAAAATTATGAGTTCAATGTCATAAATGATCATTACAAAAAAATTGATAAAGATATGTACGATTTTAGCAATCATAGAGATGAGAATGAAAATCAAGAAGATTTAGAAATAGTAAGCACTAGCTAGTGACACTATCTAAATGTAAGACGTATTCACAGCACAGCTATTATAATCTTTAGCCAGTTTTATTAGACTAGATTGTCTGACACTTTTTGACATAAAATTTTATTAAACCTTTGATAATTACACGATATTTTTCTGGTTTTTAATTCCATCTTTATCATGTGTATTGCATTTAATACAATAAATAGATTAAGATGTAGATTTACAGTTTTTTAATTTGAGATTTACAGGTTTCTACAGTTTTTTTCAAGTATATCTACAGTTTGGGGCAATGTAGGGGTTGGCAACACTGAGTACACATAAGTTTATTTCTAGGATTATTATCATAAAAGATTATCAGATCCATTCCGGCTTCGCACAAAAAATGCAATAGGTAACTCAAATGCAGCGCTAACTAGCGGGTATAAACTATGCCTAAAACCATCGCGCAAGTACAAGTTAAAATTCGACTTCCGCAGATTTTGGCGGCGATACTTATCAATTGGGTCATAAATACACCCTATTCATATTTTAGATTGACATCGTCAGCAACACTGCCAGTATAACACTCACTTTGATATATATACTTTGTTTGTTAGTTTGTTCGAGATGAACAAACATGGTATACGATGTCCCGGTGAGTCTTGTCCTATTATCCCTCTTCATAGTTTACATGTTTGCGCTCAAAACGGATAGTATTTTACATATTCAGTAAACAAACTTAAAACTAACTTACGCAGTATAGTGGTAGTGGTTGAACTTTAGAGTCGTAAGGATTCGATATGACATTTGTTTTGCTTATGCACTCTCTAATGCACACGTCTCAAGTTTCTTCATAAATAACTTGAGACGACTCCCGCAGCTGACTTATGACCTCCCCTCTGCGGAACTAGTGTTTCGTTGATTCTAAAATAATTATAAGCTAGGGTATACATATTATATCGTGAACTTTGACTCGAAGAGTAATATAAACCTGCACGCTTTACTATTTCAATAGTAATATACTTTTTTTTAAATGGGAGTCAACGTCTACAATAGAAATGCGTTAGGCAATAACCGTATTTTTGTTTCTACATTCGTTTAAGTACTCCATGAAAATACTCAAGTATGTGGTAACGATTAGGCAAACACCTTGTGTAGTGTACATACAGCACACACATACGTAAACGAATGAATAAAAATGTTGTAATCGAGTACTGGAAGATTCTAATCGGATAACTGGTTATGTTAATACAAGGTCTGTGATGTTATGAGATGAGTGGTTGAAGAAAAAAAATGTTAAAAGTATTTCTTTAGATTTCGTTTTATTTCTACCACGAATGTCGCAATGATTTTAGCCTTATCTTTAGTGAAACATTAAAATCACGATTAACGTATGAATGATTTAGGTATATTATTGATCGATGATGTAGGTATACTGTCTTTTTGAAACTGTAATGAGTACATCATTATAATTTCCAAAAAATGCTTAATTAGACCGTACTAAGTGCAAAGGAGGGTTGTCGGCGTATCACATCACAAGTAGTAGGTATGTCCGTGTATTTTTGCTAATCTATGTAATTTAAGTTAATTATATTGATTAGCAATATAATATAAATAGTTACAAAAGAAAACAGTGTTTTAATCCATATCCATACTCCATACTAATATTATAAATGCGAAAGTTACTCTGTCTTTCTGTCTGTCTGTCTGTTACGCTTTCACGCCTAAACAACTGAACCGATCTTGATGAAATTCAGTATAGATGTAGATTAGAACTTGAGAAAGGAAATAGGTTATGTTTGGTCGCGATAACCGACATCCACGCGGGCGGAGCCGCGGGCAAAAATTAGTAACAAATAAAAATAGAGAATTGACATGAGAGATATTTGCTTAATTGTATTGTGTGAGATTTTAGTTAAAGTTCATAACAGCAGTTTGTTCTTTCAACAAAGTTTTGAAAGATACATAATACATAACATCTAACTTCACGTATGATATGACAAATCAGAGGAAAATAAAAAAACTTTTTCTATGTATCTCGTATTCTCAATACGAGATATTTTTATGACCCTCGGAACAAGTTTTGTATGAAAGTACATAGATTAATATATTCGGGATGAGTATTATAAATATTTACTTTAGGCAAACATCGTCAATAACGTCTTGTGTAACCAAAGGTTAAGAAAACTGATGCAAGAATGTATTTATTTATCACATCTCACGATAGATTTGAGGCTACAGTAGAATATGAACGACGAGTCGTGAGGTACGCAATGCAAGTCGTACCTCATGGCCCACCTGAGGGGAAGTGGTTACCGCCGTGTGTCACACTTAAGAATCAGAATCAGAATCAGAATCACAATCAGAGTCAGAGTCAGAGTCAGAATCATGAATCAAATCAGGATCAAGAATCAAATCGTACCGCGTATTTCTCACGCGTAAGATCCCACGTCAGTGGAGGCTGAGTATCTAATGATACTGGGTAATTTTCAGTCTTCATACTGCAATATAAAGGTAATATCCCATATCATGAAGCTCTATGTGAGGATAAATGACTCCCAGATTTGACAGGAAGGTATCCTCGTAGTGTGAATATGGGTTTCGTGCTACTTACGGGGCTAAGGAACCGATGTTTGCCCTAAGGTTTGAAGAATACGTTTACCTGCATAGCTTATTTCGGGAAGTGGCTTCGACAAGACTTGGACTGTATTCCTAGAAAATCACATAAACAACAGGAAATATCAAAACAAGAATGCAAAGAATTCCTTAGCTTTAGCTAGGTAGAACTAAAGCTAAGGAATTCTTTGCATTTTTGTTTTTCAATATCAATCTTGTGATTCTACAAAGAACATAGATCAATTTTATACATCCAGTCTAAATATAACCTATTTATTAGATAGGCCAAAGTTTGCCTATTTTCACAACTTGGGTATCCTCATTGTATAATACACGAGCACGTTCTCGCAGCACAAGTTACGTAGTGTTATATTTATTTGATCACCGAGTGCCTGATGTTCCGGTACTAAATTGGCAGGAGCACACAACACGTAACCACATTATAGCTGGTGTGTTGTTTGGCCCAGCTTGCACCAACATTTGGTGTAGATTGGGTTAAGTAATTACAGATGAGTCGAAAGTAGAGTTGGCAAATTAAATCAGCTGTGTTAAAAAGCAAATAATGAAATGAAACAGTGTGAAACGTTCATTGTTTGGACAATAGTGTGGCAATGCTGTTTTTCTTCAGTTGAAGTTTGCGTTTTGAAGTGTAGTCACTTCAAAACGCGTCATAATGATGATGATGAAGCGACAACAATATAGGGTCCTTCAAGAAGGGCATCAGAAGTGTCTTAAAGGGTCGGCAGCACGGGTGTGATGCCCCTGGCGTTACACAGGTCCATAGGCCACGGTAATTACTACCCATCAGATGGGCGGTGCGTCTGCCACCTGTGAATAGACATTCCATATCATAGATTGTCGGTCGCTAACAACTAACAACGATTTAATGCCAAGATAACAATATAGGTAACTCGAACACTACTATTTTTAAATAAAGCTGCAGTCTTGCGCCTCACCTCGAAAAAGCTGTCCAAATAAGGATAAGACTTGCGTCTGAGACTGTATGTATTTACTCCTCGACGAGTCAGAGTGTATCTACAAATCTATTCGAGTATATTGGCAAGCAAGCAAATATGGAAAGATTCTATACCTATACAAATATGTACTTACCGTAGCAAAGAGGTACCTAGTTCATTGAACCCGCAGAATAGATACGATCACAAATGTAATTCTAAAATTACCAACAATATTTTTTATAACATCTTCGAGTTGAGAAGTAAACGGATTTTCCGTGTTCATATCACTTCTATAACTGTAAAGGCTTTTAAATGTTTTTAAATCCTAAATAACCAATACTAGAAGCCTACCTCGTCTTATAAGTGGTTCTTTTTCAAGTAACATGTACTTGAACTAAAAGAAATTTCCGACAATCAAAATAACCTACCTAGTTGATACATGGTTGATACAGTGTTTTACAATGATTGTAATTTATTCAAACAAAGAAAACAGCACAGAATATCCTCCAACATTTCTGGAGCTATAATTCACCATCTTTATTTAGTTTCGAAAGCTTTTATCGAACTAAGGAATCTTTCACCCCTTTACTTTTTGCGCCAATCCAAACGGACTGACGGTGTCCGTTCACTGAGCAAAGCCATTTTTTTTTAAGTTTTTTCGGCAAAACAACAAAGAATCGATTTCAACTTAACACTCGATCTCAAGGCAACGATTGTAGATACCAAAAAAATTTGGAATGTTTAGGGAGTGACTGCGTATTCGTCCCCTTTTTTTGCTACACGTGTCGTGTCTAGTGAAAGTTGTCACACATAATGTTCAACAACCCACGTAAGCCTGACAAAGCCGTTTATCTCCACTAGTAAGGTGTTACTCGAAGACAGTATACAAAATGAAAAAGTTCTTTTGAATAATCCTTGTTCGGACCGCATCTTTTCATAGTACGTATAACATTCAGGCACCTTTTCAGACAACTCACGAATAAAATACAAAAGCAACATTGTCGCGGTCGAGTTTATATATGGGGGAGGATTTAGGGGAAGAACAAACGTCGTAATTTACGAAATGAATGAAATTGTGTTGTAGGTCTCGTGGCATAGTGTTCGATATTCTGTATTAGATCTCATGATTTGACTTGTTGGAACCTTCAACTATCCAGCGCAGCCAACCGTCCGTCCACTAACAGAATCAATGTCCTGGTCCTCTATAAAAACTAGCGCATAGTTCCTGATAAAATGATGATCCAGTGTGTCAAAAGACGGATAATCTAATAAAATTTGCCCACTTGGTTACGGCAGTGTTGGTGTGTTGTAGTGTTGCAATGATGCTGTGTTGCTGTGTTGTTGTGTTGTTGTGTTGTTGTATTGATGTGTTATTGTTTTTAATCATTTAGTTGAAATCGTTTAGTTGAAAAACATAGTCTACGCAAGGCCTATTTTCAAGCTTTAGTTCAACTTTGTGGCTAATTTCATCTTAATAGGTTCAGTGATTTAGGCGTGAAAGCACACAGACAGACAAATTTACATTTTTATTACAATATTAGCCTATGGATATTTCGTGAAGGTATCTTATTTTGATACAGTAAACATAGCATATTTTTACATAATTAATGAACGCGCGTCGACTCAATCATGCAAAACTTATTCAAGCTATCAAATACGATTAATTCAATATTATTACAGGCACGCGATGGTCGGATCTTGGTCAGTGTCAGTCCAAGGTCTGGTCAGATCTTGGTCAGTGTTCGTTCAAGGTCCAGTGAACCTACCCTAATCCCTAATCAGTCTTCAGTGGCGAAGGGTGAACATTTTCAAAATCGAAGCCGGTGGAAAAAATACTTACCTCGATCTAGTTTGTTTATTTTTTTTTTTTTTTTTATTTATTCAACTTCTTGCACAATGTACAATGGCGGACTTAATGCCGTAGGCATTCTCTACCAGTCAACCATAGGGTGGAGCAGAGCTATAACGAGGCAGGCACAAAAGAAGTATATATTTAGTGATCAATCAATATCAACATTAATGACATATACTGAAGCAATAAATACACAATACATACACAATACATACACAATACATACACAATACATACACAATACATACACAATACATACACAATACATATATATATCCACAACATATATTTACAACATAATACACATTATATAAACAAATATAGGTACTTATTATATTCACATATCCACATATATAAAATGTACAATTAAATACCTTATATTAATAAGAGCATACATATTAACGTTAAGATGACTCTGCTATCTCTTTGAAAAGCCAGTGCCGAACTCTTGACCTGAACATATCCCGGGTCGTGCTCATCCTGATCTCGAGAGGTAGTGCGTTCCATAGAAGGACAGACTGAACAAAGAAAGAGGAGCCTAAGAAGTTAGTTCTGTGGGAAGGACATAAGAGGAGACGGTTATTCGAGGAGCGAAGATTTCTGTTGTGATTTGTACATAACAGTTGGAGGGAAGAAGTCAGGTAAGTAGGAGATGTAGGAGAGTAAAGGATGTTAAAGAGAGTTGTAAGGCAGCGCAACTTACGGCGAAGACGAATAGGCAACCAGTTTAGTTGGGAACGGAAAGCGGACACGTGGTCATATTTACGAAGGTTGAAGATGAACCGAATGCAGTTATTAAGAAGACGATCTAACTTGTTGAGAAGATCTGCATTCAGGTCAAAGTAGCACACATCACCATAGTCAATCAGCGGATATATCAGGGTTTGCACCAACGTCACTTTCGTCTTCATTGGTAAAAAGTTCTTCAGACGGTACATAACTCGAAGTCTACTCGTGACTTTCTGACTCAAGGTCGTGACTTGTACTCGCCAGTCGAGAGAGGAATCGAGGTGGAGACCCAGATCTTTTACAGAAGTACTAAATGGTATTGTTATACCGTTGTATACCACTGGTGGCAGACTCGTTGTATCAATTCTACTGGTTATCAAGTTACTGCCTACCATGAGAGCCTGACACTTGGATGGATTCACGGTTAAGCCGAATTTAGCTGACCAGTTGTTCAAGGTTACTAGATCCCTATTGACATCTTGGATCGCCGCTGTGATGCCTTCCGCAGGTGCTTGTGCATACAGTTGTAGATCATCCGCATACAGATGATACGCACATCGAAGATTGTAAGTCACGAGATTAATGAAAATAGAAAACAATAAGGGAGAGAGAATACCGCCTTGAGGGACCCCAGAGTCCAGACCGCACCAGCTAGATGAGGAATCGTCACTGCGAACAGACTGCTGGCGCCCCTGAAGATAATTTGAGAAAAAATCCAGTGCTTCTGGGGAGATTTTAAGATAAGAAAGAATGGCCAACAGGATATCGTGATTGACTGTGTTGAAGGCATTGGAGAAATCTACTAAAACAAGCACGGTCACCTTAGTAGCCTCCATCCCAGTCCTTATATCTCCAGTCACTTTTAAGAGAGCAGTTGTAGTGCTATGGCCAGGTCTGAAGCCTGATTGTAACGGACTTAGCAACTTGTTCCGATGTATAAAAGAAGCAAGTTGTGTGTGCACACAGGACTCAAGCACCTTCGACAAGAACGGGAGTAAGGAAATTGGGCGATAGTGGTTAGGTAGTGTAGCATTGCTTATTTTAGCCAAGGGAATTACGAAGGCCATACGCCAAACAGATGGAAAAGTTCCAGAATAGAGACAATAATTGATTAAGTGGGAGATTGCCGGGAGCAATTGATCAATAATTGTCACTATCATACGTCGGCTTATGTTGTCATAGCCAACTGCGTTAGATTTTATCGCTAAAATTTTCTTTTTGATCTCCTCGGGTGCAACTGGAGAAAACTTGAATGTTTCTATATCGGGACTGATTAGGCCAGCTATGTAATTTAGTGTATGGCTTTTGATTTGGTGATCAAGAGGAGTCGTAGTGGAGAAATGTTGGTTCAGATCATCCAAATCAACCGTCAATCGAGAGTCCACATGCTGTTTAGTAATGCCCAAGGTGCCTAGAAACTTCCATATATTTGTAGGTGAGGACGTACTAATATTATCATGGATATGTCGGCGTTTAGCGTTGCGTATCATCTGGTTGCAGATGTTTCTTGCTGCCTTGAAGCAATTCCAATTGTCTTCTGTACGATTTTTCCTAAATTTATTAAAAGCTCGATCCCTTCGCCGCATTGACACTCGAACCTCCGTCGTTATCCAAGGTGCCGGAGCTCGCTTAAGTTTCACCTTTTTGATGGGAGCGTGCACATCGTAGAGACTGAGTACAACGTCATTAAACACAGTAACCTTTTCATCGACAGTTGGTGCCGCATCCAAGGCATCCCAGCTTACCAAAGAGGCATCCTGACGCAGTTTTCCACATCCATGCGCCCAAAACATCGCATGAACAATACCTTTGGAGCTGATTTAGGGGGTTTTAGTGAGTAGGCGAGAAAAATAAGGTCATGGCGTGAAAATGCCGGTGCAGGTATTTGTCCGTGGTAGGAAACGTGCGATTTGGACGAAACTAATATCTGGTCGAGCCAGGTGTCCTCAACCAGTATGTTGTGGTGAGTGGCTTGTAGGGGTAGAAAATTAAGGCTGGCTGATTCGACAATGTGGTGAAGTTTACGGGTCCTGGGTGACTGAGGATCCAGAAGATTGGTGTTAAGATCGCCCATGATGACCTATTAAAAAGCCGGCAGGAATCGTATTATATCACTAAGGAACTGCATGGCCCTCTGTAGCTTTAACACGGTTGCAGGAGCCATGTAGACGGAACATGGCAACTCGCATCTACCAGATTTCTGACCAATGAAATAGCTGGAAGTTTTGACACATGACCAAAATTACTAATTTCAAGGCGGGTTTCTCGAGCGGTACCATTCCCACCGGCAACCCTCGTTTAGTTGATAAACATAGTCTGTTAATGAAGAAACGAAGGTAAGGCACCTCCACAATCAATTGGCGATATCGAAGTTCTGTAGTTAGACTAGTCAGACTATTGAGGGTTCCAACTGCCGGGAGCGACTGTTCCTATGGCAACCGGAACCCCGAGACACGGAAACACCCTGACTAATGCAAATAGACATATTCATGCATACAAATATTTGCACTGAGTGGAAATTGAATCCGCGCCCCGCGAATGTGTAGCAGTCACGTTCTCGACGGTCACCCCACAGAGGCTGTCTTAAGCCCTACGAAATACAGTGCCTTTTTTGTTTTTTTGTTCAGCAATCCCCACGGATACCAGCCCTGCCGGCCACCATGTATGGTTATGTCTGGTTCACTTAGGGTACCAGGGTCAGCCGCAGTGCCAGGGTCAGCCAGGGTGCGAGGAAAGTGCTTCATGGGCAACCTTTACACCCCGAGGATATCCGCACGAAAAACAGGGATGATTGTTTACTCGAACCGACTAAAACCGCATGCCGTATCAGGTCTCAATTACCGGAGTGCTGAGGTTACCCAATATAAGGTATTTCCCACACACCCCAGTTGGAAGAGCTAGGTACACGTAGAATCGCTACCTACAAGGCCGCTCCTACCTCGGCCGAAATTGGCTGTACCTACCAGCTTCTCCCCTGCGAGGGAGAGACGCTGCTGTCTGCGTTGCCCAAACCTACCTAAAATTAAATTTTTAAGTCGATATGAGTAGTACCAATTCTGCTGTTGAATCGGCCCAATTGCGCTGAATGAAACATGGTTCTACCACATACGAGAGCATTCGTTTTTCCTGATAACGCCCTATATAGTCATCATGTGCCCTTTTTATAGTGGGCTTTACCAATGGATGATATTATACTACATTCATGAATAGGTCCTTCCTAATTCCTTTAAATTGAATAAACGGGTTTAAATTTGAGTTTCGAACAAAGATCTTTGCGCATCTTTTCTAAAAGTCAATATGCTTCCTGGATGAGAGACGTAAACTTTAACGCCTAGTAGATCGTACGAATAGTCGACAAACGTCAATTTGTTAATTGGTTCTATCTACTCTTCAAACCGGTCTTCAAATACTCGAGAGCGACAGAGACAGCAAATCCTGGATGCTCCTGTGGTGACGTCATCAATGATAGCCTGGCCTGATGGTATATTATTCAATGAATAAATGCCTACTGACAGGATAAAAAGAACTGAAGCAGGTAGAAGAGGTCGTGTCGTGGGTCGTGGGCACAACAGCGCTTGCGCATTCTCGCAACCCTAAATGATGTTTTTAGTAAATAAAATAATTATGAGTGGCTCAGATATTACAAATATTACAATACTAGGTATACATTATAATATTTTATTACATGTACTTAACATAAATACCAATTGTACGTGCTCGTGAAAAAAAAGTTTAAAATTCAGACGTCGTCGTAACACTTGTAACTAAAATTTGAAGAATTCTTAATCTGACGAATAACTTACATTACCTACGTATGTACAGTGTATAATGTAGGTAATAAATATTAATGTAAAAAAAATCAGAAGCCAGTTAGTACCTATGTATCTTAGATGCTGTGTTACTACATACATTTATTAGACGTAAGAGTTCGGAGAGTACCTAACGTGAAATCTACTCACCTTTGTAAAGAAGTTCCGTGCGCGCGCAGGTGTAATACACCAAAATCCCACAGGTGAACGTTATCCGTAATTTAAAAAAATTTAAATATTTGAAGTGGTCAACCGGCTTCGTCACGATGGGCTCCGGTCGACACTCACTCGTGCGTTTCTGCTTAGCGACGCACAACTAACAACACTGTTAGAGATTGTTTATAAAATTATGAAGCACTTATTAATAATTTGGATGATCCGAACTGCGCATGCCCGTACAACACGCGCCTTGTTCGAATAAGGTTATGTTTAAGTTGTAAGTTCTTTCTTTCCGCTTAACTTCACAAGAACACCAACACACACTTTACACTAGTTTCCAACCAGAATCTTATAGGAACAAATCTGTGTAAATTCCTTTCCGGTAGCGAAAATCACTCTTACACCACTTTTGAAGTTGTTTTCACAGTAATTCTTTATAAGTTATACTAGAAACCGACACTGTTGCACCGATCTGACGATACACCGGCTCTACCTGTAGCAAACGAAGGCCGTGTACATATAATAAACACTTAAAAACTCCGGAACCGGTAATAATTTGATTCCGCACGTGAATCTGACACTGTCAAAATAAAATTTCAATAAACATAGCAACACGTTAAACTCACTCGCATAAAGTGCAACATCCCATGTTTATATCGCAGTGAGGTCCAAGTGACAAATAAACGAATAGAAAAGAAAATAAACGAAGAATACTAAAGTCGTCGACTGTGAAGCCGAGCGTCCGACACTCCTGCTGAGCGCTGTACTAAACGCGAGAGGCCGCGCGACCCGCCCCGCCCCGCGAACCGCGTGCCTCCCGCCCGCGCCCTGCGACCCGCGCTCAAACACCGTATGAAAATAAACTAACATTGAAAAAATCACAACTGTGCAGGAAGGAGTAGAGAGCATAGTTCATCCCTGTGACCTGACTGGTGGTGCAACTCATCCCATTGTTTGTTTATAGCTTTCTGCAATGTCAGAAGGACGCGTCGTCGCGCGTCGTCGTCGGCGGTGCGGTGACGGGAGAAGGCATTCAATTAATCCGACAACACGTGCGTGATGCTGCACCCTCCGTACTCGCTTAAGGTTATCATCCGATTCATTGAGTAATGTCGTTACTGGAATTTTCGCCAACTTTTAAACAACTTTGCGAAGTATAAATAATTAATACAATAAACGCTTGATGAGTCTCTCGACGCTTGCGAATTAATTTCTTGTGAAGGAGGTTGGTAGGGAGGCGTAAGTAACGTGTACGTTCTCATTCGATTGGGGTAGGTAATGTATTGGTGAATATAGATTTCGTTATCACGTTACGTTATCATTAAGTATTTAACAAATTTCACCAGGTATCGTGCAAGCAATGTGATTAGGTATATTGATGATGCATAGAAAATTATTTGTACTCGTAATAGGTAGGTATACTTAGAGTATACATTATTAAATAGAGCGGGCGTATCATTCAGGTCTTTAGCGCCGAGTGTTAGCAGATACTTTTTTTTACGATTTGATATGCATGTATAAAATTAAAGCCAAAATACAAAAAAATGCCGCCATTTTGCGTTATTTTTGCGTCATTATTACTACAAATATACGATGTTGTATAAAATTTTGATTTAACATATCGAATTAAATATTAATTGTGAAGTCATTTTGACGGGTATTGTTTTGCTACTGATTGAGGTTGACCCAGGAGCCTCGGTACTGTTCATACCCGTGATAGCAGTTCACACTTATAAGGCGCGCTCTATAGCAATGTATACTCTAAGTAGGTATATAATTATGATATAAAAACTTTTTATGAACAAGCTTTTATTGAAAAAAAAAACAGACTGAAACAAAAATAATATAATTGTGCAAGGGTTGTGCTGATTTCAACCTATTTACTAAATAAATAAAAATCTATAAGTTAACAGTTCATTCTTCAAGTTTACAAGAAAGGAAATATTCAATGGAATAACCTCCTCCGTTTTTGAAGACGGTTAATAAAAACCGCGGGTGATGATATCATACTATGCGCGTGAGATGAATGGGTATACCTCGGGACACTTATCGTGGACCTAAATCGCGAGACAAAGGAGGTCGTGGCGCCCGCGAGTTGTTTTGTAATAACTCGCTCGGTGAACTTGAGCTCATCCTCCACCGTAGTACTAGCACCCCGTGCTATCCTCAAAATACACCCAAGAAACGTGCACTGCGCCATGAAGCACATTTTGAGCACATTTTGGGTCCAAGATATGTCCCGGACAATTACGCCTAGTACCCCTACCTAGGTAGGGACATACTTACGGGAAACTGTAAGGAGGACCTACCTGTCTGTCTCTTCTGTGCGCAGTGATTAGATATAAATATTTTATCTAGAGATTTACCATTCTCTGAGCCTTAGAGTTTTCCCAACTCAGTGGCCACTTTCAGCCTAGCTATGAGAACTTCGATTTTTTCCGTGAATCGACTGCCATTTGACCTCCACAATACAACTCACTGGTGATATTTCGTTAATGCAGATCAGAACATTATGGGTGAATTTCCCGGGGCCAAAAATTGCGTGGCATCGATGAAATCGGTACTAAAAATCATTTTTACAATACTCTAACATTTTTTTCTGGTTAGGCGATATAGTGATCTATGTGGAGCACTAAATATTTTATTAAATAGGATTATAGATTCGCCAAAAAAAAAATTTAAACCTCGAAATTTTTCATTGCCGTGTTTGTCCACACATCACCTATTGTGTTGTGATACCTCATTGATAAAAATCTATTGGTTTTTTTAATTAAAACCTAGTTTTATTTGATACGTGAATAGTTAAAGTATTGTTACGAAATACATTTATTCAAATATTTAGACAATACAACGAATGGTTAATAAAAGTTCATTTGTCCTAGAGTTACCTTTAATCGCCATGTTCTAAACATATTTTAGAATATCGTTTTATCTAACGACTTGTATCCTCCCTCATATCCGCTAAACGTTGCATATTGGTGCCGCCTAAGTGCTCGACATGGAAGGACCTACACACGTACCTGCGTTTTGGCACCATAAATAAAAGTATATCATTTTTATGTTACTGGACATTTTTTCTTTCATTACTGTGGATAGGTATAACTGTCTATTCCAATAAGTTTATCCTCTTGATTATACATTCAATAGAACGAAATTTATCTTGTTTATTTCAGTGAAGTGTTTATTACTTCGAATAATTAATAGATTTTTTCTTATATTATATTTTTGGCTCGTTTTTCACCACCGTGCTTTCATTTCCATGGTTTCCGTGGTCAAAATTTGCTATGGTAATGAAGAAAAAAACGCGGCAATGAAAAAAAAATCATTGCCATGCCTTGTAAAACAATTTAGTCTCATTGCCATGACCAGATGTTTCATTTCCGTAACTTATGTTCTCATCGCCATAGCATATTGACAAAAGTATATCATATTAATTTGTTAATTTCCTATTTCTTTTTCGTGTAAAAGAATTGGCGTCGTTTTGGAATTGAGCAGCCATGAATGAAAATGGTATAATATGAAAGTACCTGCAGTTTACCAGGTTTCTTAGAGAGATTCGAATCTTATAATTAATCCTATCGATTAAAGCAATAAAAATACTGGCTGTTATTTTTTCCGATTTTAGTCGGTTCAATTACAGGATGTGGCAAGCGATTTTTCAGCATTCGTTAAACGCAGTTTTATTTTTCTTTTTAAAAATGAGGAAATGTTTCTTCTGAATGAAATTAGCTATCTCCAGTATTTAGAGTACTTTCCCTCCACATCTCCAATGCAAACGCGGTATCGTTTATCTAATACTAGCTGACCCAGAGAACTTCGTACCGCCATATTTTCTGATCCCATTCCCGCTGCATATCTCTAAATTTATCAATATTTCTCTACAATATTATGCATGTATTATGCATATAAATCTTCCTCTTGAATTACTCTATCTATTAAAAAAACCGATTCTAAATCCGTTGCGTAATTTTGAAGATTTAAGCATACACAGGGACAGACAGACAGCCATCGATGGGGTTACACTCGAAGTTGTTCAAGAAAAAATCTGCCTGGGATAAGTTATCCAGCTTGGTAAAAACAACTCCTAGAAAAAACTAGCCAGGATCCACCTAGGTTGGGCAGCAGCAAAGGAAACACTCTCTTAATCTTAAAAAATACACTGCGTTTAAGGATTTCCAAAAAAATCGCTTGCCACACCCGGTAATCGAACCGAATAAAATCCGGATGAAGCTATATTTTAATTGCATCAATCGATAGGGTCAATCTTAGGGATCAAATATCTCTAACAAACTTGGTAAAATAAGTAAAAGGAAACCCATAAAAGAGAAGGTATAGGAAGATTTTAGGCGGTTTGATCATCAGGTGTGTTATTTTTAGAAATCTTTGAATGCAGGTTTGTTTCCTTTTAAAAATAAGGTTATGTTTAATTTAAGTAAAATTCGCTATCTCTAGTATGAGGGTACTTTCCCTCCAGGTAAAGTCGAAATGTTCCACCCTGTATATCGCAGCTCCGATATTACTTACAATAAAAATAACGACACTCATACGCGTGTTTAACACAGTGCCACTGAAAAAATAAATGACGCCAATGTCCATACACAATTGCCTAATCCCCTTTGTATTTTTATTGTATGTAAGTATAATTTCTCATGTAAGTAGGTACATAAAATATTATGTTTTATATTATGTATTTTCATTTCCATGGTTGATTTTTTCATTCCCTTGGTATATTTATTTCATGCCCGTGGATGCTTGTTTCATTGCCGCACACGCATGTGTCATCGCCGTGGCGCGTAATTTTTGATCTTGTATATCTCGTTAGCTTTTTTATTTATCTGCTAGATATTAAGCAAGAATACATATAGTATCAAAACCTATAATAAACGCGATTTGTTTTAACTACAAAACTTAAGGTAAAAAAAATCCACGGAATGAAGATTTTAATGGACCTGTTGAAATTCACCCTTATACTAACACCCGTATTCACAAACAATACTGTGAGGTCTCATAGTGTGCTCGAGCGCATAGGGCTGGTAAAATTAATTCACAAACATCATGGAGCAGTATCTAACGCAGAACGCAGTGCGTTCCCTCAACGAAGTATTACTTAAGTGTTATCAATGAATAAAAAGGCTTGCCAAAACGAACGCACTGAGAATTTGTCGTTCTTTGCACAGTTTTGGTGGTACGCTGTTATTACGGGTGTAAGTAAGTAAAAAGTTAATGATGATCTCTTAAGAACGTTTTCCTGCAATGATTTTATATCAGATAAAGGTTCAAAAATCTTTTACCTAATCGGTTTATGACCTTCCACGGTATATTTATTTTTTGTTCCGGATGGCTAATAGTACAGAAGTGTAAATAAAAAAGCAAGCTACCAATGTTAGGTAGGTTTAGAATTTTAGAAAGATGCTCGTACCTACGTACCCACAATTTATTCAGAGCCCCGGCCCATCGGTAATTCCAGAGGTCTGTACCGAAAATATTGGTTTTTGAAAATAAGACATCGTTATTACGAACCCTAGCTTACAAGACTTCGTATGTAGGTACACACGGTGAAGTAAATAAAATAGGTACCTATAGTATTCACGTCTCTGCGGGAGAATAGTGCTGTCTATGGCACTATATGGGTGCCCAATCTAGGCGGAGGCAGCGAGTTGAATCCCTACAAGCTTTTTTTTTCGCAATAAAGGGTTGCTTAGATATTTATGTCCTTTCACAAAATCTATTCCATATTTGTGCCAAATTTCACCAAAATCGATTCCACGGTTTAGTCGTAAAACGTAACACACAGACAGAGTTATTTTCGCATTTGAAATATTAGCATGGATCGTAATCTCTTAGCTGTAGATGTTTGAAATGTTTGAATTATCAGACTCTCAAAGTCATCTCTGTCGTGACGTTTTTTATGATGTTCTTTATCTTACACTTTTTGGGTTATGTATTCAATTTTGATAACATCGAGTTTTTTTCAATTGATTATGAATAACATCCGCAGAGATACAGATGTTCTAAAACACACAAAACGCTGAACTGTTAGTAATTAGTATGTCTTCATAATATTATGTCGTAATATGACAATTATTGTTTCACTACCAGCTGTCAATGACGATAGCTGACATATTAGCAAGGTTAATGAAATAAAACTAATACTTACGTTTCTTAAGATAGCCTATGTAAACGTACAGTGCCTGTGATTTGTTACTGAGCAAGATAGATGTACAGTCAGTGGGAAAATTAGGAGATCCTTTTCAGATTATTACTTATTTATATTCTAGAGTTAGATAGTAGAGCCTCATTATAGAAAGAATTAGATTTAACTATACTGTGGTAGAGCCCACTAAGTAGTTGAGCAAACCTAAATTGTTTTTTTACACACAATACTTTTAAATCTTTCTTTATTTTATAGTAAGTCTATTGAAATAAAACCATTTTTACCCGACTATCGACGACGGATTCTATCGCGAGATATTTTTTGTTATTTACTTTAACAGAATTACTTTTTAGACCATAGCTGCTGAAAAGTAGCCGAAAGGTCTGGCTAAAAGTAAATAATAACAAATATATCGCGATAGAATCCGTTAAAAAGTAGTTTTATTTCAATGAGTACCTAAACGCGTAAACTTCAGACAGTGTCAAGTTTATAGTCTAGTTATGTATCTAATTTCCTCAGCCTTGCCGCAAGAATGTTGATATTATATTCCTAGATATATAGGTACGATCTGCAAATTAATATCTGTCCGTCCGGACATTCATAAATTTTATATCACAGCGAAATCAGGATGTACAAAATTTAAAAAAGCGGTTCAAATGCTGCTAACCCTCTTGTCTCCAATTTATATATTACACTTACTGTCACACAGACCCAAGAGCTTCCTTATTTACTACCTTACTGGTATAAGAACCTTTATTCTGTCCTTTTATTTTCCTTGAATTCTTATAACGGACTAAGTTAGACGGAAGTAGTTATAAGAAAGAAATCCTCAGTAAAAGTCCTCAACTTCTCCAATACTCACTTATCTAAGTGGTCATCTCACTAATTGTAAATGCAACGAGTATCCCAGTTTTGTTAGGTACTGTTTTACTGAGTTTAGTAACACTTTATGTAGTACTTCAGTTAAACGGTATAGATTTATTGGAAAGCTACACAGTCAATGCGTGAGTCGGGAGTTTCTGGTTTATGATATTACCAAACTTTTCATATAATAAACGTGTTATCGATTTGTGTGATAATGATAAGGCATAGAGACATCTTTGATGTTCGTCTTAAAAGTTTAGGCATAGTCCACAGTACAAGTAAATGACAGAAGATATAATGAACAGAATTCTTATAGCTGCGAGTTTTTGTGTTAGGGTATTACTTAGTTAAGTATATTGTGTTTTTTGTTACCTATTTACTAAGGTAACAAAAGAGCACATGGCCCACTTAATGATTAACGTTATTGGTTTTGATTGCTTATACGTTGCTTGGGTAAAAAGGAAAATAATCAAAATCAGAAAAAAAGAAGAGAGCTTAGGTATCCCACAAACGGTACACAATACATTCTCAAGACTTAATTAGGTTGTGTTTTACGAACGAACGTTTATACGGATTAATTTGCAAGTGAACCTGGCTGTAATTATTCGTTTCAGATAAAAACATAGTACCCCCTATCGGCACTGAAGTACGCTCCGCAATAAAACTTATGATTTCCAACATTTGATAAGCACTTGACTGATAAGGATATTATAATTTATCACTAGTATTTTGGGAAATTTATTAGGAAGGATTTTCTATCTGTATAAATTTAGATTGGAAACAGTTACAGGAAAATTACAATTCAATTTCTGCCTCATTTTACAGAGAGGCATATTTACTTCAACAACACTAAACGTGTAACACAAAATGTGGCGCAAAATCAATTATAATAAATTTAAAAACAATAAGTGCAAAAATATTTATTTCTTTTGTATTCAATATACTGTACGGTAATACCTACTTAACCGAAAATAATGTTTCCTTTATACAAGGTAGTCAAGGTAAATTATAAATATTTTAGTTTCGTGTATATTCAGCACAAATATACTCATTGTTATACAAACAAATCGGTTTTGTATTGTAAGTTATTCAATGGCTTTAACATATTTAATAAACATTAGGTACAACAATGTAGGTAACATTACACATTAAAACTGTTTCGTTAATTCAGGCACGTGAAACTTCCCATTAAGACCTTGTAGGTTGAGAGGAGAACATGCTTTTCCTGCCTACAATGGGGTTCAACTGGGGGAATTCAACTAAAATAGTGGATGCGCTTTGCCGACCACATACAAATTCTCCCTGTATGTCGTGTAGCAATAAATACACGAAGATTTGTAAAAAGCATCAATTTCCGACAATTTTTGAAACATTATTTATAGTTAGAGTAATTTCGGGTAATATAGCCTGGTCGGCCAATATGGCCTACTGCGATTTCTCTGAAATGAATGAACACTTGCGACCGCTTGACTCGGCATAGAAACGCACCCAATCCCCTCACTTCGTCAGACAACCCACGCGAGGCGAAGTGTGCATGTGTGTCCCGTGCGGGCGCTCGATCGAAAATTACGTAAAGTGATCTTATTTTTTGGTAAGTTTTACTCATTTTATTTTTTTATATTGTGGTTCTTTTTATATTGGTACTACACAGGTTTGTAGATTAGCTATTCATGTGTAGTATTGTGATAGTTTTTAATCATATTTCTTGATCATTTTTAGGCTAGACCTTTACCTATTAAAAACGTTCCCGCGGCCAATATGGCTCACCAGATGGATGGCTAATATGGCACACTAGGCCATATTGGCCACATAATTTTATACTGTTGCTATTATGTTTTTCTCATAGATAATGACTCCGCGGAAACCACATTCACAAGAAAAACGACAAACATGGTCCAAGGAGTCTATAAGATGGCTATAGAAGATGTGAGAACCAAGAAAATGGGTTTCCTAAAAGCACCTAAGTTATACCAAGTACCACGTACTACTTTGAGATGTTTGGCAGCTACAGAACAACCACCTGAGGTAGTGATTTACGCCAAGATAGGAAGAAAGCCCACCTTGCCTGATTAATTAGAGGATCAACTTGTTCAATACGTGTTGGTTATGGAAGCAAAATTATTTGGTTTAGTACGTAAAGACATAATGAATTTAGCTTATCAGCAGGCGGTTAAGAATAACATCACCCACACTTTTTCAGCAAATAATGCGAGCGCCGGGAAGGATTCAGTTTAAGTGAGAGTTCACACCGCAATATCTCCACAGTCATCTACTTCAAGAGATCCTGTGTTAAGAGAGCAGAACAAAACATCACCTACTTTTTCTGTGAAAATTAGAGTTCTCACCGCAATATTTCCACAGTCATCTACTTCAAAAGGTCACGACTTTATAACCACATTTCTAATATCTCCGATGCCAAAAATACAAACTAGAAAACCTTCTAACCGAGGCAGGAAAGCTGCTAAATCAACATTAATAACTTCATCTCCACTATAAAAAAGACTTAAGACTCATTAAAGAAGAAAGATGATAGAATCAACAAAGCCTTTCTCAATAAAGGTAAAAAACAAAAAAGGGGGGTAAGAAGTTAAAGAAGAATGAGTTACAAATATCAAGTTCAGAGGAAAAAAATGAGCCTATGTACGAAGATAGTTCCGATGAAAGTCCAGACAGAAGTAACGTCTCTGATGCCAAGTGTTTACATTGTGAAGCTCTCTATTCCATGGACACGAGAGGACAGTCGTGGATCCAGTGCTTAAGTTGCAAATTGTGGGTTCATGAGGAATGCTCAGGGGTTGACACAGATATCTATTTCTGGGAATTTTGCTCTGCAAAGTAACACAAAATTTATTACTCACTGTTATATTTCTGGAGGGCAATATGGCTCACCGGATTTGTGGCTAATATGGCCCAGGCCATATTGCCCTTCCATTATTAAAATTTAACAATTGCTCCAGGTTCAGATTTTGTTTTCTATAAATTATTTCTTAATGTTGATTGTTTTGAAATTCTAATTATTAATTCTTTATAAGTTCTCAGACTGCATTGTAAAATAAAAACTGATGGATCTCAAAAAACGTTTGTTTTATTCCCAAAAAGGCTTATGGCGTGCCATATTATCCGAACTTACTCTATCAATTTTTAAAGTTATCTGTCAGTTTGTCCGGAGTCTTTCCGAATTTGTTTTTGTTAAATGTTGTATTTTATTGTCTAATTTATAAGTATTAATTGGTAATATATCCACATAAATATAGCTGGATATAAGTATAGCGTGACATAATTATATGATGATGTATTGATAAAAATCTTTCCGGTGATATCATGTAATGCTCGAACATGCAAAGAGATATTTTATAGTTTTAAAATTTAACCTTTATGGAAAGTGTTTGATGTTCGCGTGTTTTGACAGTCGATGAGTGAAAGTGACGCCTTTTTATAATTACATACCTGTGTGAAAGTTAACAAGTATAATTTCTATGATTGTAACGCAATAAATGACTTTTGATGAAGTATGCATTATCTCGACAAGCAAATTATCGATTGTCGATATTTATATAACTTGAACGTACTGTGCCTACTAATTGTGAAAGGTTTTAAATACGCTATTGTCACCTGAAATTGAAATTTAACTAACTTTTAATTATTGTCCTATCGATTAAAAACTTTGTAAGTATGTCACATCGGGTTGACAATATAATAATTTGACATCACCGAGGTAATCGGTCGATGTAATCAGAATGCGGTTAGACGGTTTCTAGCAAATCTGCTGAATTAGAATCTACCTAATTGGTTTGTTGTTTATTTATACAAATGCATAGGTACCTGAAATCTGGTAACCAGTTTGTGTCATTTTGGGGATTTTTATAATCACAAACAGTATTGATAAATTATTATGACTATTTCACGTATCGGATGCACAGATGTAATAGTTCTCTTCCATATTTACCTCTTGTGGATCTTGTGGATCTTTGCAGTAAACATCCTATTACAATCGGATAATATTTACTACAAAGGTAACTAAAAAGTACCTACGTAGTAAGTGGTTACCATGACCTAAGACGATTTATAATACCAGAGGTGTCACTTGATGCGGTAAGGTAAGGGAAATAAAATAAATATTTTACAAAAGATTTAAAAAGGGGTAAGGTCTATACGGGTAGATGAACTGACAAAGCAGGTATGCTGCAAAAAAGGTATTTTTGCCTCTGATTTGTTTGCATTACAGCATAATATTACCTAAGACGAAATTAATTGCTACAACGGACACGGCCAGCGCCAATAAGAACACCAACCAATAAGAGAAAAGTAAAAATTAATAACATCCAATTAGTGTTAAGCGGATTTACTACAAAATGAGTGCATATTCATTCTTATTTGTTTCATTTCAAATTCAATATCAATAAACAAAACGAAAATAGAACACAGAACAGTGTGCAGTGTACAGTTCAACCAACTGCACATACATAAATAATTATGTTAAAGCAAAAAAAGATGTTTTTTGTGAAAAGAAATTTAAAAGAAAGTTAAACAAATTTAAACTACTATTTCTTGTCTTTACACTGAGACCATCTACGAAAGTTGTGTGTAGATCAATAACGGCAAAATATGTAGTTGAGTTGGCGAAGAATTTTAATCTCCAAAGATCGCTTACATCGATCCACAAATTACGTAACCGAACCTTTGGACTAAGTTTGGTTAGGGATACCTTCATCATGTGTGCCAGCGGTACCTACTAAATCTGCGACCCATCAAACTTTTGTTAGTCTAGTTTTGTAGCATTGGACTGCGACTTTAGATACGCGGTAACTGGGTGGAAAAATAAGTCGGGCCCTGGAGAGAAACTACCTTAAATCCTTAAGCTAGCTCAATTTACTTAAAGGAGAGGAGATTACTTATCCTTATGATTGACACCATCAATTGATGCCATAAACATACAGGGTGTTACTTTTTCGGATTTTAGTCGGTTCGATTATCGGGTGTGGCAAGCGAATTTAAACAAATCTGTGAATGCAGTTTTGTTTCTTTTTGAAAATAAAGGAATGTCTCCTTTAAGTCAAATCAGCTAACTCAAGGATTCAAGGTAGTTTCCCTCCAAGGCCCGACTTATTTCCCCCCCTGTATATTTAACTAATATTTTTTTCATACCACTTAGGTCACAGACAAGCACACCATGGAAAGTGGTTACCGTGGCATATGGAAGAGTGCAACACCAGGGGATAGTCACACTCGTGCAGGCGTCGCTATAAGAACAGAAAGATTCAGTGTCGTCAGCGCAGAAGACAAGCAGGACAAGCCAAGTCTTTCTACTGACAGTACAAAATCTCTTCAGTGAGACCTACCCTACTCACCACCGGGTATACAACACGATATTATAGCCGCGGTATTCAGGTGGACTGCTCAATTGGGATGGAAATACCCCTAGTCGTATCCTGCCTCCTTGAAATCTGAAATTTTGTGACTCTAGTCTTGTGCTAGTCCCAGTAGTTCGACACTGCAAAAAAGTTCTAGAAATATAATGAGTTAAATTACTATGAGACAACAAAATGTGACATATTTCACACAGACACACAAAAATCGTTAGGGTTCCAACATTTCTTTGTTGTCATTTTGTGTTCCCCGATTATTAAGTTCCCGCTGCGCGTATTACAATATGTATGATCAAAAAAAAAGAAGATAATCTAAATTCAGGTGAGACGGTGTGAGGAAGTAGATTTCAAAAAAGCGTAGAAAATAATTAATAATTATTGTCTTAATATTGAAAATAACGTACTATTGTAATAAAGTCTAACTAATGGAATTCAACGAGTCGTATACCTTTAATTAATGTTTAAGTGACAGACAGACACATTGATTTTTGACAAAGAATAACATTTATCAAAGTGCTCCCTTATCAAATCCATCAATGCCGCAGAGGGGTGGCGCAGATAATATATTAACAATTAGTAGATGATGTAACTCGATCTCGCTGCCTTTTATTGGGGGCAAGCGACCGCCATTTGTAGGGGTAGATTCAAATCAAGATACCTAATAGTATTGTGAACGAAAATATTTAACACTTTGTTGCTTTTAGCGTTCTGTATGTTTGTCCGTCTGTCTTAGCTACGAAACCTTAATTGTAGAAAACTGTTAGGTATTTGGCATCGATTATACATAATTGGGCACGTTGACAAAGTGTTATAAAATGCAGATTTTTTTTTTTTAAATACACGTTAATACAATTTATAATTGAGAATCGATTTTCATTGACAGATTTGTCAGATTGTAATCTATCGTCGGTACTAGTTTTAAATCGATATTCAGGACTAATACGGGCCCTAATATCATTGTGAGAGTCGATTCACAGCTGAGCGTGTTCTGGAATGCGGGCCTAAACTTTTAAGTGCTTGAATTTTTGTTAGCGGCAAGTGTCCCCTTGACACCTCAACCCCACCAGCCAAATAAAAATTAAATGTTGAATAAAATTTTGTTCAGCAATAAGGTATACATTACTGAACAATTTAAAGGAATATTATTAAATAATGGGAAAAAACGGAACCGTAAATTGCGTGTGGCCGATTTTTATTGTTTGGCTGCTTTGCCTTTACTTTATTCAGACGCTTTTTTCAACGATATAATGGATGCATCCGGGTATGAATACAAAAATAAACTTCGTTAAAATAATAATGGAATTTGGAATGAAGTTTACGAGCTGTTTTTATTAATTTATTAATACCAAGAATGTTATGCATTGCTAATTATTGTATATTACATTTTGTTAATGTCCTTGTTAAATTATACGATGCATATTTGATTGAATTATAGATGGTAAAAAGCTGAAGTGTATAATTACATCAGAATGCATGATTTTTAGAAGCAAAAGGGTTTTCCCACTCTCTATACCTATCTACCACAGGATCGTCTCAGTAATAAATCCTGAATGTGTGTCATACAAATATTTGTATTGTTAGATTAGATTTAACGTTAATATTACGTAATAACTAATAACTAAAACCCTTTTATCAGTCCACATTATTATGACGAACTAAATCAGAACCCTATAGCACACCTAATTGTGCCCACATTAGTTAAATAAAATGATGTAGGCATAGGTGTGAGTGTATGTATGATATTATGTAAAAAAATATAAAAATTAATTATTTGTGTTAAGTACCTATTAACTGTTTAATCTATGAACACAATTTATTAGGTAGTGTGTAGTTGATGGTCGACTCAATCCGACTTCTTAAGATTATTTCCATTCTTTTCAGAGTGCCTAATTGTATTTACAAGTTTCTATAACAAGCGCTCAGGATTAGAAATCTACCCTTACCTTATATACCTACCTACATTTAAAATTTTAATTAAAACGAAACTTTGCTAAGAAGGCTATTAAAAATTCAAAAATACTTAGATGTTTAACAGGTTTGGAAATGAATTGTTTACTTTACAAGGCTACTTAAACAAAACATAATTAGATTAAGTAAACATGTACTTAAATTAAGGAAAAATGTCTGTAAACCAAACAAGTCCAAGAGCTCTTTTTTATATTTGGTCCGTCAATTGACTGCACCACGCAAAATGGTAAAAGTGCATCCTGATACTATGGTGGTCCCTAACTTGACGGCCTTAACAGCTTTTTCATGACCCGCTTACTTATTTTCTGTTTTTGAGGCTACTATTTAGGTTCCTACTTAATTTTCTTTCTGTTTTGGAGTTACATTTTGATTTTATTAATACCATCGATTTATTCATTTTATTATACGGTTAAATAGTATATAAAAAACGAGAGTTATATGAATCGAATTGTAGACCATTTTAGTTTTTATCTTACTCAAAGACTATAGTGATATTTCTCGACGGCCGTATGCACTAACTATTTGGAACATTATTAAATAATATTACATATCCAAGCTATCTAACTAGTTATGGTTTTTTTTTCTAAAAATGATATTAGAAAATAATATGAGGAATTTATAAGTTGTAAATGCCAAATTCAACGAGTTCAAGATAAAATGCAACGAAAAGGTTACATTCTCAAGGCAAACTACTGATAAGTATTATTATAATAATTATGATAGCAACGGATATCATTTTAAAATAAGTACTGTATAATGTTGTTTTGTGTATGCTTCAAAAACTCAAAGTTTTGCATCAATCGAGTTAAAATTTTAACACGATAACGATCCGCTTCAAAGGTGGTTTTTTAAATAATATAATTATGTTTCTATATACATATGTATATTATATATTTTTTGCATCGATAAATGACGCTGCTATTGTTTATAGTATAGTAATTATAGTTTTTTTATGAATTAACTTCTTAGGCGAAGTTGTGATCAAGTTGAATTTAAATGTTTGACAGACCATTCAAACGGCCAAAACCACAGACGACAGAGCCTCGTAATTACCACTTCTTAACCATTGCGTAGTACAATTGCGAAATAAGTTGTTATAAAAAATAAATTCAAAGGCTAAGGCACGACAGAGCAAAACTCTGGGGGCTACCATGAAACGTACATCGGAAACTTCGGGATTGCACAAACGACGTAGTATTTTCATAACTTCGGATTTCTCAATTGGGTATCTACACTATGTCACGTGCCGTTTTCGGAGCAAATTGTAGGATAATGCTTTTAATGGTAGATACCTACTGATTTCCCGAAGTATCAATCTGCAAAACTTCACAGAAGGCCTGCATCATAACTGTTAGGATTCCTAAATAACTATGCTTGCTTAAGCTCTATAGTCATCCGTTATTCACGAATATGATTACACACGTAGTAAAGTTAGTAGGCGAAGATGTATTTTTCATATTGGAATTATTTATAGGTACATTTAATTCCGAATAAAAGGTATGATTCCGAAGTCGACCGCATACGACAACAACATACGCATGCAGCAGATACAGCATACCCATTACACCGATACAGATAAAGCGGACCATTGAGAAGCCGCAATGAATTACGCGCTGCGTGCGTCGGCAGTTGTCGTATGCGGTCGGCTACGGAAGCTTACTTTAAAGGTTGTTAGTTGAAATTAAAAATATTTTATTGTATGCGGCAAAAACTGTTGTGACGTACTTTTTATACGTATATAATATACTCATATGAAATCTATTTTGTGAGCAAAGGTAACCGACATAAACTTGAGCCACTCAAGAATATTACACGTCCAAGGACTTAACTCCATACTAGGTATTTTTTGTCCTGAAACCTTTCACAGAAGTGCTAAAGGCTTGAGTGCTGACTCATATTTTAAAGCATAGTGCCAACTCCCACCGTCATTTAAATGGGCGCCTACTTTCCTTGTTTGCTTGAAAAAACCACGAGCGCGTATTGAAATAAATGAATAATAAAGTGCTTGCTTGAAGTTCGAAAAAAATATTCACTATATAGCGTATGTAGTGAGTTTTTTATTCAATGGACACATTATTTTCAAGATTTATTGGACTTTTAAGTTTAAATTATTAAATGTTTATATTAAGGGAAGATATCCTTTACAGATTAAGATACTTGACTAGCTGTGTTATATTTTATCAAATAGATGGCTATAGATAGGTATACCGGCGGGCTTGCCTGAAACTTTTATTGACAGTACTAATACTACAAACGAGTACCACACACAAGTACCCCTAGCACGAAAATCTATTCTAATCGTATATAACGGATTGGCAGGTTTCTACACATACACAGGTTCACAGTAGTAGTAGTAGTGGTAATAGTAGTAGTAGTAGATAGTAGTAGATAGTAGTAGTAGTAGTAGTAGTAGTAATAGTTACGATTACGACAGTTTTTCGTGCTCGGAGTACCTACAGTACATTATGCACACTAAAAAGATAAAATGAACCCATATTGTCTCAATGTATAAAGGCGGCCACTCACTAACAGTTTATCGAACGACAACCGGATGATATCGGTCTGTCAGTTCATCGCAATAGCCCTCACACTTAAGGCGGCCACCTACTAACAGTTTATCGAACGACAACCGGATGATATCGGTCTGTCAGTTCATCGCAATAGCCCACACACTTACAGTTTGACTGACGGCTAATATGTGTGTGGCCGCTTGACGATTCCGGTTAGCAAAGACAGTTAAAGGCCGGACAGTCTATGGCCGTCGGCATTTTATACTCTAATAACATCAGACTAAAAGAATAAAATAATGTTATTATTTCAGTCTGAGGTAATTAAATTATGATGACATTGATGACATAAGGACTGCAGGCCGCCCGATAGGACCAGAAACTGCAGGCGGACTGTTAGTGGGTGGCCGCCTTAAGAAATCCAAGATTATACGGAGAAGGCAATGGTAGCTGATCCAGGGCATGAGACACTCAGTAAAAGTGTATACTATGCAGAGGAGGAAGTAAAATCTTTCTTTTCTATCTCTCTCGTTTATTGACGCTCTCCCATGTGGTACACCTTATCATAATATACGTATAAATGTTCGTACTTCCATAAATACAAGGTTCAAGTACCTCATTAGATGCTCCTCATCTCAAGTGTCCCATAGCCATTTGATACCCCCGATCGAGTGTAATATGACATTGAGATGCCAATTTGGTATTTTGATAGCAATGAATATGTTCCATGAAATCGTATTTATTTCCTATCAAAAGACATGAGAGTCAACATGCTTTTGGGTAATTTCACGATGCCTAATTTTTTGCTAATTTCGGTGGCATTTTTCAATCATAGGTTTTCCGATGAAAAAATTTAATGGAGTTCTTTTAGAACACATCAGTATTCTAGATATTCTAAAAGAACTCCATAAAATTTTTTCATCGGAAAACCTATGATTGGAAAATGCCACCGAAATTAGCAAAAAATTAGGCATCGTGAAATTACCCTTTTATAGAATCAGTTATAATGTTTGTTGTTTGAAATTTAGACTCAAATTAATACAGCTTATAGGTCCTTCGGTGGTGTAATTTACTTAATGAATTAAATAAATGATCATCGTCCTCATAGCGATTTTCCAGTTACGTCCAGAATATGAACGTGTCTAGGGGGGAAGGGGGAAGTGGGGCAGTAGCCCACGACATCCCCCTCCCCCCGGATCCGCTGTGACTTTTGCCCTATCCCAATTCTGCTAAAGCACAACCAACGTCATACCACAGTGACTGCAAAAAATGGCATTTAATTTTAGACCTTATTTCTATACTCTTACAGTCAAAAATTAAATGAAAAGAATTTCATTACACTCTTTCATTCACTCTACAAAAAGTCATTTAATTTTAAACTTTAACTTCTTTACTTTAAAGGCTAAAATTAAATTGAATTTTCTTGCAGTGTCAGTGGCATGACAGTGGTTTTGCTTTGGCAAAATCGAGACCCAGATGCGACATTCCGCAATAAAACCGACTGTCATCAGTCGAATGTGACCTCAATGATGCCAAATGTCAAGTCCTTTATACACGCTGTGTCGTCATTACGTAATCATCGAGTAAATCATTTGAATGAGAATGTTAAATTCACTAACACAACTGAGTGATTCAGTTCATGTGCTAATTAAATCTAGGACTTACATAAACATTAATAGCATCCGCTTCTAGCTGATTGGATTTTGGAAAATCAAAGCTAAGTAGGCTTTACAAGTTTAAGAGTAGGTACCTAATAGTCGACTAAGTTATACAATTTATTTAGAGAAATAAAAATTGCCCACAAATAGGCTGTTAAACTAAAGAACCCTATTATTGCAAGACAAGCAGGTTTTTAAATTTTATGTCCTCTCAAATATAAACCTCTGTATGATCTGTTTGTTATTCTGCACTATAACTTTGGGATACATAACATATCAGTTATAGATATAACCGTAGGTACTTTATAATGTGTGTGTGTGGGAACCTTCGCGTCAAACTCTTGAACAATCTTGAGGGCGCGTAAGTGTCGGAACCTATAAATTATTATATAATATATGTATGGTGGTTTAAGTTTTAGCCGGTTTACACATACATAAATAATCCTCTCTAAGTACTTTCCACTCTAAGCAAATTCAATTTATATACCCTGTTTTGACATTCCGGTTACATGACGCTTGTAAGTCAGTTCAATATGTAAAGTTTCGATACTTTGAGAACAAAGTCGTCACCTGCGACAATGTTTCCACGTTAAAACAATGCTATATTCGATTTAAACTGTTCGAATGCGCTGACAATTTCGATTCGATTTTCTCTATGAATGACATTATTACCCGAATTAATATTACGATGCATTCGAATGCAACTGCATCAGCGTGTTCCAGCGAAATCAGAGCGGGATATTCATTACGCAATATTTTCCCATATTCTGGAGGGAATCGCAATGAAGCGTACGTAGAGGAAAAACGGCGAACTTCGTTTCACAAACAAAGCGCGTGTCTGAAAGCGGCCTGTGAAAAAACATTTTCATTGTGTCTGCGAGTCGCTCGATTTTTAATCTTCTCCGCGTCCTTCTGTAAGTTTATTGTGAGCTTTGCGAATCAGTTGCTGACCGTCACTGGAACCTACGATTGTCATCGTCCGTTGGCTTTGTACTAGCTAGATAGTATGAACTCCGCGTTCTAATATTGCTGATTTTTTATACTAAATTCTTAAACTATTTAGTCAAACTACAATCTGTCATTTTATCTGGTCATTTAGTCAAAAAATCAATAATAAATTACTTCTTTTCATGGTTTCCAACTAAGTGGAGTTTGGTAGATGCTATGGCTTCAACTTTAAAATGATAGGTTCAAACCAAGCTGTTCAATGTGGGACCTTTAAACGGCTTGACCCATTATACCTACTACCAACGTGAACCTACCCCTAATAGGTGATATAACTTAGCTCCAATGATTTCTCATTAACCCCCTCAGATAAGTTAAATGAACAAAATTTTATCACTCAGTCATTCTCTTAGCGATGATTATCCGAGGCCTGCACCTCATGATCTTTAGTTAATTTTGGCTATTATCACAGATTATGTACCGGCACTAGTTGGATTTATGGGGCTTGTGTGCGTGGTAAGGTTGAGGTTAAAATTATTTACATGCATAGGCTTTACTAAACGTGGGCCTAACTATTCGAATATTAATTTATGATTCCTCAGCTTTTAAGGGTTATTTGGCTGTAGCCAACCAGCCAGGATATAGAACGTCCCCTGTGATATCGTAATTTATGAGGAGTACAGGGCGCAGGGTGGTCTTCTTATACTGGTTGTAACATGTGTGAAAGTCAAGGATCTACATGATGCTCGTCATGTTTTATTCATAACGATACTGTGACGTGAACACGCCTTCAAGATACAGTCCGCGTTGATCAGTAGGTATTGTGGTGAATTGTTCGGGTAAACAATACAATTATTGTGAGTTTTGAAAGCGGTCGGTACGATGTTCATCAGATCTCTCAGTAGGTATTGTTCGAAACAGAACAGTGAAGAGATTATTTGCCGATTACGATTAGTGACCGATCTAAACTAGATTTTCGACCGAAACCTTCTAAACTGAAACTGAATTTGTCTACTGTGAGTGTCCAAACCGAAATGTACTTATTTAGAACTTTAATTTGTTAAAAGTCAGACTTTCAATTTATTTACTGAATTCAAATAAAAGAGATATATATTTAAGCGATTTGCTTAAAAACTAAACATTCAATTTAGAGAATAATGACAATGTTATCTCCTAGGAAGGTTCTCGTTATTTTTTTTACGAAACGATCAAAAATTGCACCCAGTTATATCTTAAACCATACACTACAAGGATTTTAGAAAAACTGCTCGCCTTATGAAAAGCTTACTCTATGAGCGCACAATACTAGGTACAATGAAATTGTATATTGCAATCGTGCATAGGCAACGGTAACCACTTTACATCAGGTGGACCATGTACTTGTCTGCAATCTAAGTGGTATAAAAAAGGCTCTTGGAGAAAAATACTTGTATATTGATTCTCAGAGAAATGGTTCAACATGCTAAACCAACATCTTGCCAGCCGTAAATGTGTAGGCGTTTTTAATAAAACTACTGCAATTTGCGGCTAGATTAGAATCTCTATAAAAGCTCTGGAGCAATAAATAATATTATTTTTAAGCGCTTTACTACTTTGACTTAAGTTTTATACGTGCCACTGCAAAAAGTACGTTTTAAATCATCTTGGAATATAGGTAGGTAGGTATTTAGAATTATGTAACCTGGCTTTAAGTTCTACATACCCAGGATCATATTTTGCCAATGACATTGAAACTGAAATACCTACACCAAAAATAACCTTGCCTTGCTTTTTCTGAGTCAGCTAAAATAAAGACCACATAAAGACTTAACAAAAACCTAATTAACATAAGGCTTCGATAGCAGCACAATGAATAAAAATGTTAATTTGAAAGCTATTCTGAGAAAAGTACTTAGAGTACCTACAATTAATAACTAGTTTGCGTGCTAGGTGCTGCAGTATATATTTTCTGAAGAAAAAGGGGTCAGGGAAAGTGACATTAGTGAAGTAATTTGTAACACTGCATCGGCTAAACTACTTGCAAATAAAATCTTCTCTGCATTGTTTTTTTACATTTTTTACATCAGCTAAAGCTGATAAGACATGGAACCATGAAAAACACTCACAGAGACCAGAGTTAGCGTATAAAATACATTTCAACTGAATACATTATTTGTTACAGATCCAGAAATTAACTTGCAAGAAGTTGACGATATATTTATTTCTTCTGATGAGGCAAAATGCAAATAAATCGCGGTAGGATCCGTTGAAATACGTTTTTATTTCAATGAGGAAATTCATAACCATTGAGTCAGTAGGAAAGCTATCACAAGTTTAAAAACGTAAAAAGTATTGCCACTGGTATGAGACATAAAAAATTAAGGGAGCATTAAATAATCTGCTCTTAAAACGATATAACTAAAATTTTATCCTATCTTATCAATAAATTGTTTGCATTTACGCATAGCACCTTAAAATATACAGTTATCAATTAAAAACTTACTGACTACAGTGCCTTTTACCGAATTGTAACATTCGAACCATAGCATAGGTATGAACCATGATGGATCACTAGCATCTGAATAAACAAATAGTGCATAAATCATCAAGAGGTTTATTGTTAACAAATTGTACTATGACAAATAGGTGCGCGATAAAATGTATAGTTTATTAAACGCCTTTCTAAGTGGGGTCTTTAGTCACTCATAAATCTACTGTGATTGCCAATCTGTTGGCAAGTGTGTGGTGATTATTTTGTAATGTTTACTGGTAAATCAAAATATGTGATTGAAATATGTTTACGATTGCCATCAACGAGTGATCAACGTCATAAGCATCAAAATACAAAAACATTGCTTATTCTATTCTATTCTACAAACGATTGCCCGGACATCTTGTCTAGGGGCACTGACATATTGATGCCTAATCCTCAAACAAGAGTGTAGGCACTGGTGTATTTATATCCCTTTTGTAAACCACGTTATTTTGGTCCCACAAAAAAGGAACGAACCTTTATAAGCATTTTTAACGGGCTAAATGTTTACTATCGGATCAAGAACAAGCTTTATATTTGATTATAATTAAAAGGCACTAGAAAGATTCCGCACTTCACAACATCTATTACTCAAATTAAATCGCATAATACAAACGTTTTAAGAAAATAAATTTCGCCCAGTGGCACTCAGGGTGAGTCAAGAATTATGAATAAAACATAGCACAGTTCTTAGAGCGAACGGCTATCTGTCTTTCGTTGTAAGGCAGCACCTATCTATTATACAAGGTGTTATTGTGCTTCCTGCCTTATGGCACATCATTCTGTGACCCCAGAGGGCCATTGAAAGAGGATTGAGTGTATTGTTAGTATTTTGCTTTATTGTTTCCTTAAGAACCGCGCTTAACAAAGAGTGACGTAGGTGACCCACTCTCACAAATACGAGTATATTTTCGTCTTCAGGTGTTTATTACGCGTGCCTTTACGTCCATTTCGATAATTTAGTATATATAGATAGAATAGTAACATATGGTCATGTGAATAGTGTTTGCGCAGTTCAAATTAAACCTAATATAGAATTTTGAGGTCATCTCAATATTACCAAATAGGTAAAGAACTGAAGGGCAAGGTACAACGAAGGTACAAGGTGTAGTTAGTGATCACAGTTTATGTAGCAGTGGAAAATAACTTGGGTAAATTGTTTTAAAGGATCTTCTGATACGATTATCCTGTGATTTATTTCTCGCATTTGGGGGTCCTAACTTAATTCTGGATTAACAAATAGGTAATCTTAGGGTATCAATATAGTAGTGCTAATATTATCAGTGTTGAATACCCTCCTAGCTTTAATCCCAGTCGCATCCGAAGCATTCACCTCGGAGTCTGGGGTACTCTTTTTCCATCCAGTTCCATCCAACACCAGTGCCAAATATATTCGCATGAAATTGTGACCTCCAAACTGTGTGTGTTATTTTTCACAGCCTTTTGTTTTGGCCTTTGGTTATTGACTGGTGCGATTAATTCGTCATCATCATCATTATCGTCATCATGGAGACGTAATTTCCTGATTGCTACCGAGGCCGAGCTGGCCTCGAAGCTCAAGGTCCACCTTCGGACCAATTCCTCCTTCACTTCGTACGATCTCGAATTCGTATTAGAGACTTTTTGGGTGCTTTGGTTTATCTTAACTATCCTTGAATCATGAAAACTTCAAATTAATTTTGTTTATCCATTTTAAGTGTGTCGGAGCATGTTTATAGTTTACAATACAACATAAGAGATAAATATTTTGTATTCGTTTCAGGCTATAGACAGACAGTAGATAATTTGTTTTGAGACAAAAGTTTTATTCTCATCATTCAATCTTTTCATATACAGCAAATTCGTATTGTAGTTTAATATGAACACATAATATATTTCAAGTAGTCGTAAAGATACGATTCTCGATATTCTACATAACTAGGTATGACAAAAAATAAGATAGGTACCAATTCCATATTATAATATTTGAAAATATTAATTTTCCAATTCTATTCATCAAGGATGACCTATGGACCTATTCTTAAACATGCATCGAGCAATCTTACTTTACAGGTTGTAAAATTGACTGCTATCATTGAATTGACTTTGTATTTAATTATTTTTTATGAAGTTAATATCAAGGTCAGCATTAATGCTACTAAGCAATAAGTGAAACCGTTGAAAAATCTTCTAACCTAGGAAGTAACCACTTGAAATTACATTTTAGACCAATTATGTCCAAACGCGGACCTATATACTTTTTTTTATGCCACTTAGGTGGCGAACAAGGCTATTCAGGATTTAGTTTTGCATTGATCCACAAGGACATGTTAAAATATTCACCAATGCCACAAACATGGCTGTCGAATCTATTTACAGGTAAACATCAGTAGGCACAGGCATCGAAACCACACAGCCATTACAAATAGAATTACTACGAACACCGAAACGCTGGGTTCCAACACGATGGATTCGTTCAATTTTGGAACTAGTATTTTTATTTTATTTAAATTTCGGTTGAATACACTTTAATCGAAATTCACTGGCGATAGGTTTCAGCTATGTAGTTAACCAATTAAATAAATATATATCAGAAGTGGAACAGCAATCGCTATTGAAATACTAGATACTGTTAGACCGTATTTTGTAAATTATAGAGTTTGTATAGGTATAGTCTAAGTAGATACTATAATCGTGGATTCAAAGACTTTTATCTTTGGTTATAATATCAGGATTCCCAGCAATAGACACCAGTGACGGAATACCGAGTGGTTTTAATTGATCCCATCCAACCTTCTTGATTCCATAATACAGCAACTTGCAGGTAAGGATTTCTTGACTCTGTAGGTCTTCGTGGGGCCAAGTCAACCGCATCTACAAGCTGATATACCTACTGATCGACGGACGAGGCTCAAGAGGTGTTTGTTTTTTTTCCTCTCGTGTCAGAGAAGTCGCTCCCATAAAAGCCACACAAGGAGGAGAATGAGTAAGCGGTCCTCAGTCTCTGAAGTGAGTCTGAGATGCAACCGGTTACAACGATAAGACGATAATAAGTTGTGTAATACTTGAGAGGGTGGTACCAATATTAATCTATGGGTGGTACTACAGTGTATTCTTGCGGGAAGTAGCTTGGCTCTGCCAGTAAATAAATAACTACCCACTTACAATGGAACGATTGCATGTTTGTTTACTTATTCCTCTAAGAAACAACTTGCCAGTTTTAATTAGACGTTATTTGTGCAGTCGTGGACGAATAATAAACAATGCTTACATTCCATAAATAATATTTGCATACATTTTACTACATTTGATATGATATATTATAACAGTCAAGCTTTTTTTATGCATTGAGAGAATTATGGACTACGGTTCTACTCCCGCATAACATGGGACCCAGTCTAGGAATAAAAATTAGCTTATCTGTTATTCCCTATTTTAATCTACCCCTTCTACAAAATTTCAGCCCGATCCGCACAGCCGTTTAAGTGTGTTTGAGTTACAAACATCCTAATAGCTTAACTTCCAAATATCTACACAGATTTTCACACTTGTAATATTAGTAGGAAGTAGGAAAGATAAAACTAACTGCGCTTTCCTACCAGACAATATTCACTAGTGTATTCTATATAGGTACCTACCCAATAAGTCTGTCAAACTGAGGGATTGGGGCGGAACAAATTTGTCGAATGTTACTGAAGAGGTGAGAAAGGGTCGGGAAAACTCTTTCAAAAAGAAAAGGTGTGCTTGGGGACAATATTTCAGGATACGGTGACAATAGCTGAAAAATAAGAAAATCTATTTTAAGGGTAAATGCCTCTGAGTTTTGGCCATGCAATAATTTTTTTGGCACTTGTAGAGTATGATAATACACCTGAACTTTGTGATAAATCAAATAAAATGGACACAATATAGCAACAAAATCACCATTATAATACCTACTGTTATGAATTTTGATATCTTAGAATTTAAAGGTGGATTAGTAGACAGCATTGACTGGTCGACGCTTCGCGTTACAAACTTACAACAAACAAACTTCGTTTTGTGCAAAGAATTGGCATTGTCAGCCACATGGGCAACCCATTTGCAGTGGGGCAAATACCCGACAACAATCCAATAATATTTTTGTGTTTGGGATAGTTAATTATAACTTATTTTTTTAATATCTTCAATGTACCTTTAAACAGTCATGACTATTTTATAATAGTATAAATAGCATAATAAATATTAGGTAGGTATTATTAAGCTTACAAGGAATGGGGGATCGAGACTTTATGTGAACGGTCACCCGGTAATAAAATTACTTCTATCTTTTATTATATTTGGTTATTGCTTAACCACACTGATTGCCGTCCGACGGTTCATGTCCAATATTTTTCCTTTTTCTGTTGACAATTACTTCGAAATATTGTTTATAAAAGCTCTTAATGGAATGTTACACAATTTGAACAGAATCGTTAAAAATATTGTACTGTTTTACCCAAACATTATACCGCCCACTCTACGTTCTAACCTTTGAAAAAAAAAAACTTGAATGACAAAGGATATACAACGTACTCTATAGGAACTGTAATCTAAAAATCTGTAGAAGCTACGTATCCCATTTTGAATTCAGAAGCTCTATACAATCCCCGCCTTAATCGTAGTGGTAAGTAGAAACAGCCTGAAGAGGCAGTCTATCGTCTATGCCGGTATAATGTAACTAGGTAACCTATTTCTGCAGACAATCTGCGGAGATGATGTGGCCTTATTACGTCTTGTGGGTTTCAACATTTTTCTACTCTATATCCGTCCGTGAGGACTGCTTGCTTCTACAGTGAATGGTATTCAAATGTTTTGGACCATGGTTGCAATGAGCACACTTTTTGGTTTGTTTTTTATTTATAGATGAAACTTTTTACTTATTCAAAGGGACATTTTACGATCTATAGACATTTTACTAAATGGACGTTGTGCTTTAGATAAAACAATATTCGAATTTTGAATTAAATCTCGCTAGATTGTAATTTTCTTACAGTGTACGGTGTGGGCATCGAGTTCACTGCTTGATGGGTGTGGGTTTCCACACGACAATAAAGAAAAAGAATTCTTTAACATGAAGTGCCCTTCATTCATATATCAAAGGTAATTAGAGACTTCTGATGAAGCGCTCTTAGAATGCTTTAGGACCATTAAAAAGTAATATTGTAATAGAGATTTTATTTTATAGCTGGTATTACCCCGCTTTATCCAGCACGAATACCGAGAAAATGAATGTAAATGAGTTTATTCACAATTTCGCATTTTATAAAACGTACAAAGAATTCTACTTCAACACTTTTATTTCTAAGTATTGATTAATATTTATTGTAGTCCAGGGAAGCAATCCGAGCGGGACTACATAATTTACGGCATCGTCGGCGAACCAACCGACAATACCTTATTTACGATTAAATAAAATACGATCATTGGATTATTGATAACAAACGTAAACCTTCTGTAAATTCACATTATATTTTCCTCTAATAATGAGGAATAATGGCGATCCTTGAGTAAACAAAATTCATGTTATTGTTGTGTTCTACGTATAGTTTAATGATGTTGGATTCAATGCCTTATTATGCGGCCATCCTGACTGCCTATTTTTCAAACATCGCTTGGAATAATGCCTATAGGTCTCTTACAATGTTGATACATATTTTTCATGTTATTAACCTCATAAGGAAGGCGGAGGATCGGCAAACGTGGCGCATATTGGGAGAGGCCTATGCCCAGCATGGGACTGCAATAGGCTAATTGATTGATTGATAACCTCATATCGGTACTGAACAGTGCTGAAACTTCTTCTTCATCCTAGCGGTAATTCCCAGTCGCATCCGAAGCTTTCAGCTCGGAGTCTGGGGTCCGCTTTTACCAGTCATAGTTACGGATTTGGCTAGACCTCGATATTTTCCGTGAAGCGATTGCCATCTGACCTCCACGACCCAATGTTAACATTAGGCGATATCGAAGCTTTGCAGCTAGACCGTTGTTTTTCGACTTTTTAGGGCTCCAACTACCCGTAACGACTGCCATGTTCTTATGGCAACCGGGACCGACGGCTTAACGTGCTCTCCGAGGCACGACCAGACCAATGCAAATACCCATATTTCATGCACATATTTTGCACTGAGCGGGGATCGAACCCGCGCCTCCTGCGTAGCGGCCGCGTTCACTACCGCTACGCCACGGAGGCTGTCAATCCGGAATCACACTACTGAAACTATCCCAGTGATATGATCACACATACCTACTAATGGTTACCCTTCAGAGTCCATAATAGCCATGTAAAGTGTTCCTATAGGGAGGAGAGGTTTTAAATTTACTTAACCGTTTGATTTGATTTGACCGTTTATTTTAAAACGGGTGACGTGTATACAACTCGGTCTCGGGTTCGAATCCTGGCCATTACACTACCGATGTGAACCCACTCCTAATCCAATTTAGCTTAACTGGAGGGGTTGGATGGAATATTAGTAATTTTAGTTACTAATATTCTTAAAAAAACTTACATCACGAATAGTAATGGAAGTTATGTTAGGTACTATTTTCTAACAACTAGTCAGATTGTATAAAACCCTGAATGGTAATTGTTTGAAATGCAACATAGTTACAATGCCGGTTATCTTTGTGTAGACATGCGGTACGCGAGCGTAGTAAAAGGAGAAATTGATGGATGGACTGCGTCAAAGTAGAGATGAATGGAGTAAATGTAAATATTGCACCGATCCTGGAGTTCAATACACAAGTGGCAAATTGTTATTACGGTTTTCAATACATTTGTACACATTGTATTCTTGAAAGCTCTATTTCCTAGTGTTGTTTCAGGAACTATTCAGCTACTTAACCATGACGGTCGGATATTAGGATAAATTTTATTCATTTATGTAGGTACCAAGGTACCAATATAAAATAATAGGCAAATGAAAAAGCTTTTAACGCAAGAAACTAGCAGGTAGCAACTACGTTGATAGAAGCTCAACCAAGACGGTTGTTAACGTGAATACGTAATGAGTACCGATGGTAGAACTCCGAAAGGTATTGCAATTACACCAAGTTTCCAACGGCCGAACTTACTAGCAATTCTCGTCGGCTAATTGATCGGATCTATTATTCAACGTAGAAACTTCTTGAAGGTGTTCAGTTTCGTGCTGTCACAGGTCTATGAATAATCCATCATCTTTATTATTTAAATATATTTCCATTCTGTTGGAAGGTTATACATACATAATGGTGTTTATCTCGTCATATATGTTTATGTTGTGATTTGAAAACATTAGGACGAATTGGGTCCATTATATTATTATCTATACTAATATTATAAAGCTGAACAGTTTATTTGTTTGGTTGAACGCGTTAATCTCAGGCACTATTGGTTCGAATGAAAAAAATAATTTTGTGTTAAATAGTCCATTTATCTAGGAAGGTTAGAGGCTAAAACTTACGCATCACGTTACTACCCTATGGAGCTGAACATTATGTATCAATTGTGGGCATATTGGGATGATTCACGCTTTCGAAAAGAGGCTAGTAAAATAATAAACAATAATAAGTACTAAATTAAAATAGAAAATATTAACTTGACGTCGCGTCTAGGTGGTACTGGCCATGCTCACAGACAGACTGGTCAGTAGTGTATGACATCCATGGTCGAGCCCGTGTGTTTAAAGGTTCTGTATCAACCTGCACGTTCGCGTTTTGCACAATGAACGTAACATTATGCTATGCCTACAATGTTACAACTGGAGCAGTATACATACCTACTATACGGTCTGGTTTCAAAGGCGTAAATCTTCGTACGGTACCGTACTACGGTTAGGTGTTACTGCCTTACATTAACGAAATGTGTTATTGGAATCATTTATATAGCACATTTAGAATCCAATGAAATTAAAAAAAAAACATTCGATACCGTGGTGGATCTCTTTGTAAACATCTAGGTTCTTTTTCAATTTCTAGCTTTTGCATCTTGTTTTCACTGCGCATGAAAAAAATGCTTCTTGAAAAGAAAATGTCATGAAGCATTTTGCAGTGTAAATCCAAATTTTGTTTTACTTTTGTCTATTTCTGATTCTCGGTTGTAAATGTGTAAGCATAGGTGAGAATGGAATTAGTCCCAACAAAGTTGATGACCACATTACCTGTGACATTACTGTTACAAAATTTAGTCTAATGAGCTGTGTTGTACAGTGATCCAGATAGTGTATCATATTCGGGTATAGTTACGTTGCTGTTATGATACGGCACAATGGGCAGAGACCTTGATATACGTCTGACGGTCGGCTCGCATCCGGCTTCCACGCATCCCTGTATTACAAAAAATATTTTCCATTAACGGTGATCCGCTTTGCCTATACGCTACAGGAAATGAGACTTATCTTGTCCGTTAGGATTACTCTTACGTGTTGTAAAAGCTGCCAATATACCTTCACTCATACGATATCCATTCCGTTTTTTTTTGTTACAATTGTTATCAATTTTTTTTTAAGCTATTGCATAGCTTTTATCGCGGGCCTTGAGCGTGGAGACCGAATCCAGAAATTCCGTAACGAAAAATGGTAACACCCCCAACTCCGAGCTCGCACGACTCGAGCCGAGCTGCTCCGAAGTAGCTTCGCCTAACGTAAGTAATTATAATTGCATAAGTTGTTAGTTTTCAAATTCAGATTCAGACTCAGACTCAGACTCAGACTCGAACTCCGAACTCCGAACTCCGAACTCTGAACTCCGAAATCCGAAATCCGAAAATCGAAATCGAATTCAAATTCAAATTCAAATTCAAATTCAAATTCAAATTCAAATTCAAATTCAAATTCAAATTCAAATTCAAATTCAAATTCAAATTCAAATTCAAATTCAAATTCAAATTCAAATTCAAATTCAAATTCAAATTCAAATTATTATTTATTATAATTGCATAAGTTCATAAAAAATGCTATGCAATAGCTTTACCGCGGCAATCCCCGAGTGCCACACGTCTTTTTTTAATGATTTTTATTGCCAGAAATTGCATATAAAAGAATAGACTCAAATATTATACTACAGAAAAAGAAAAACAGTGTAGAAAAGATGTTGTCGAAAATTAACTTTTCGCTCTCTATTAGGGATTTTGTAGTTGATGTAAATTAATCTGTCCGGTCGTGGCAATAGGTCATAGTAATAATAGCTCATCACGGCAACATACACACTACACACTTCACCGTGAAAGAAGCACTTAAATTGATGATCGATGATATGACCATGTCAATAACACGTCCTTTAAGTGTCCAAATATAAAGAAAGAGTCATCATCATACACCTAAACTTTTTAATTCTGGTAATAGTAAAAGATAGCTAGCTAAAACAAGCTCGCATAGTGACTCCCAATACGTATTATTAGAAAAAAAAAGGCTAATAGTACCTATTACATCAAAGTTATACGTGAATGACAGACATTAGCGTGATAAAGCACGTTTTTTAACCTTTATAGGGCAATAAATCGCTAAACAATATAAAGTAAAGAAAGAAAGTAAGTTTCTTTACTTAAAGTAACTTGAGGAAAAAGAGTGTATTGTGTAAACACCGCGGGAAACTAAAGTCTCGTTGACATTGTTTACTCACGCTGATAGATAAATAGCCAATTCGCGGTGTGCTCTCATTCTTAGCGTTGAAATTGAACGAAGTTCTATAAAATGTTAGCTTTTGTAAACAAATAAACAGATCTTTCTTTACAAAATGGTGTGAGGTACCGTCAGCATCAGATGGGTAATTTCACGATGCCATTCTAAAAGAACTCCATTAAATTTTTTCATCGGAAAACCTATGATTGAAAACTGCCACCGAAATTAGCAAAAAATTTGGCATCGTGAAATTACCCAGATCTATCTTGACTAAAAAGTTTCGAAATGATCTTAATCGCTCGGGTCATACCTATATCTTGGAGCTAAAATGTGCCCAAAATGTGCTCTATACGCGCAGTACACGTTTCTTGGGTGTCTTTTGATGATAACACAGGGTGCTACTGCGGTGAACAAGCTCGAATTCACCAAGCATAGATTATTACAAGACACGTGTCCCGAGGTATAGGTGCCAAGATATTGGAGTAAGTCAAACTGTTTAATTGATTTAAATTGTAATATCGTCTGAACTAAAAGTGTGTACAAAATATCGGAACAATCAGTCAATAGGAAGGGGGAATGCCTAGGTATTAAAGTGATTTTGAGTAGTTTGTTCGATAAATTTGATCTGATGCTGACTGTACATGAAGTCATTGTACACAGATCTGATAGATAATTATTAATGTTACAGTTGACCAATCACAGCTAGATCGACGTTCATTTTCTCTCGTATTCATCCTCTATGCAAGTCGAACCGATTAGGAAACACATGTTCATGTGATCTTCAGCACAAAACACATTATTCTAAATTAATTAAACTAATAAATTTTTGGTCAGATCTCTATCTCTATCATCGCGTTGAATTTGAATTTTCAAACATACTGTACTTAAACATTTCAATAATGATTTACCCGTCTTACGGTGATTCCATATGTGAGTTTTCTTTCTACCACCTCAAAATCACCGTTTTAGTTTGGTAGCGGTTACAATTACAGCTCGACTGGGCAGAGATCTACCCCAGACTAAATTCTTATTCTGAGTTTTCGACTGTGTGAGGGGCGAAGAAACGAAGCAATCAAAAGCTACAAATCACAAAAGGTAAGATCGATTTTATGTGGGTAGGTAGGCACCTACGCAAATAAAATCTCTTGCTTTCCTTAGAATTCAATACGCATCCAAGAAAAGATACCTTTACCTACTTAGAAGCCTTATTATTTTCATAATTAATTTGATGCCAACTTATTGTATTTATTCATCAAATTAATTTTTCGCATTCTTATGGTTTCATGAGGAGAAAAACTCGCTAAATTTTGTTTAGCAATTCAGGATCAATATTCTTGACGTGGGCTATTATAAAACCCTCGATATGATGATTGTTTATGTTTAGTTTATACGTAAGTATGACAGTTTATGATAACTTTGAAAATCACGGACTTCCATAGAAAAGTTCAACCCTTATTTTACTTCTTTAGTAGCAAAATTACCAAAAATAATTTCTCAGTGGATACTTACTACATAGACAATGATTTTGTGCCGAATTGGTTTGTAGGTCCAGCGAGCGATTTAGACTCTGAGTTGACGAATCATCAGTCAATCAGTCAGTTGGGACAAGTATTCACCTATGTTATACCTATATGTAGGTATAGATTATATTGTACATAATTAATTCTGGAATATGAAGTCGCGTAACCGAGCACAATAAATTGGCTTTGCCTCATGAATTGTTTATTGCAGTCCCGGCATCCATAATAAATGGAGTAGAAACAACGGTTAAGTTTTTAAATATTAATACTTTACTGATGATCTGAATGTATATTTGTTTTACATGAATTTTGTTTTATTTTGTTCATTTTTAATTGGTTCACGCCCTTTGTTTGTACATTTCAATGATTTTATTAATTAATATACCTACTCAGTATAATATTGTTAACATGGTAAGTATTGCCTGTAGGCTGTCCCAGTCCCACCAAGGTCTACCGGATCCAAATTCCACTACCTTTCTTTCCAATATTATGTGAAGCCTGCAATCTGGATGTGGATTAAAGTGGGAGTTTTATCTAGTTATTATTATGATTCCAGTTTTATCACTTATACTTGTATACCTGCTGATTAACGGGCAAGATTCTGGCGCAAGGTCAGACGACAGTCGTACACGAAATATAAGCCAATTTAAGAGAAAGTAAGTACATCATACCAATAAAAAAATGTGAAAACGTTAGTAGGTACTCGTAGCTTAGTGTTCAAGAAGTTGGCCTTACGATTAAGATATCCTGGGTTCAAATCCTGCCATTACACTACCGACATAAACTCACTTCTAATACAAGTAATGTATCTTTGCTGGAGGGGTTAGAGAGAATATTAGTAATTTCGGTTACTAATTTTCCTAAAAAAAAGAAGAAGAATACGCTCACTCGGGAATAGGAATTAATCGGAAATATGTTTTCTTCGACAGCCTCCGTGGCGTAGCGGTAGTGAACGCGGCCGCTACGCAGGAGGCGCGGGTTCGATCCCCGCTCAGTGCAAATATTTGTGTGCATCAAATATGGGTATTTGCATTGGTCTGGTCGTGCCTCGGAGAGCACGTTACCGTCGGTCCCGGTTGCCATAAGAACATCTATGGCAGTCGTTACGGGTAGTTGGTGCCCTAAAAAGTCCAAAAACAACGGTCTAGCTGCAAAGCTTCGATATCGCCTAATGTTAACATTGGGTCGTGGAGGTCAGATGGCAATCGCTTCACGGAAAATATCGAGGTCTAGCCAAATCCGTAGCTATGACCATGAGCGGACCCCAGACTCCGAGCTGAAAGCTTCGGATGCGACTGGGAATTAACGCTAGGAGGAAGAAGATGTTTTCTATTACGTAAAACTTATTATTATTATGAATGATCTCTCTTTGTAATGACCATATACATTCAGTCCAAATTTGACAAAGTAGTTTGTACTTACGCCACCAGTAAACTTGAGCTAATTGTGAACAGTTTCAGTACAATTCACAAACAAAGTATCGGATACCCTGCTGTTTAACTACAGTTTACATAATTACGTTTAACATCAGCGATTAAGTACTTGTTGCCAAGTTTAACTATACAGGGTGGTTTTGAAATCGTGTAATTCCTTTAATTCATATGATCTTTCACTGATCTGATCCATGAGGATCTGGCTTGATGTCCTCTGCCGTTTAGTATAATAAATTAAAATTGTGATTTATTGTAAAAATATTTAAAAATAAAATGGTATGATTTGCTATACAGTGGTAATTTTGGTTGACTAGAATAAGATAAAACGGACGGTCACCCTATCTTCCATAACAGTGGCAGAGCACGTGGCTTGAAAAAATTACACAAAGCCAGAAACATCCTGTATATATTTTATAAGTTTACGTTTCATAGACATGAAAATGCTTAGGTAGGTAATTCTTTCGGTAATACGAGGCGCAAATTATTTTGCTATCTTTGTTCCGGCTATATTAGGTAAAGGGTGTTTGAGTATAACTGCTTCTCTTATTTCTTAGACATTTCGTTCTTCTTAGGTTATTTGATAACAGTCACGGGGCGATCGGAACAATACTTGCTTTTTTGGCTAGGATTTGCCTAAAATAAAGTCGAACTTCTGTCTGATTACTGATAGGTAGTACTGGCAATATGATATAATTCGAACATTAACCATTGGGAATCGGTCCACGGCCAGGGTGCGAGGGATATGTCCACGACAATCTTACCTCCGGTAACCGAGACGGCCCACAGACGGCGTGCGTTTGAGTCGGTTCGAGTCCGATATACAGATCTTTTGCAAAAATAACTAGTAGACGATAACTAGTAGGTACAGCAGTATTCGGATTCCATTATGCTTAGTTTGTTGTTGATACGCTGTATGCGCATGTAATCAAGAATCCCGCTTCACATCATACAAACCGTTCGCCCTTTGACACGATGTACTGAAAGATAGTTCACTCGATTTCCTCAATCCGCTTAAAATCGGAGAGATTAGGAGGCACAGATAATACAATTTATAGCCCTCCTCAATACACCTACTGGAAAGTAGGTTGTTGTAGAGTACTTATACATTTCAGCCAGATTTGTTCATCCGTTTGAGTGTAATTGAGTAATAAACATCCAAACATCTTCAGAAACTGTCACTTTTTATTATATTAGTAGGATGTAGGATAAGACGCTACGGAAATTAAATATCAATAGCCAGTTTGGCGATTATAATCTATTTTATGTACAACTCCACTACCAAGAATACCGTCGAAGCTAAAAATACCACTTCAAAGAATTATTTATGGAGTCATCTTCACAATCAACTCCGTATCGATCCGTTGACATCTTTATGTTTTATTTATAACTTATGGACCTCTTAGAGTTGTGCCTGTGTATTTTCAAACGCCTACGTAGGTTAAGTTATTCGCGAAAAATCCACACTAAAATTATAAAATGTAAGATTATCGATTATAAAAAATATATATTAGAAAGGGCCCTTATACGTCACACAGGCCAAATATTATACAGGAAAAGGTAAAAAATAGGTCACAAATAGCAGCGTAGACTGTAGACCCATCAGGCGCGGTCTGAGGGGGGGGGGGGGGGGTCACATGGGACATGACCCCCCCCCCAAAACCCAGCACGTCAAATTGAAAAGTCTTCATAAAATTTGCAAAGTAATTATATTGCAATATTTAATTCCTTGTCGCGTCTTTTAAAGGTAAACAATTTTTAAAATTGAAATTTAGGTAGCATTAAATACTCTTAAAGATACGAACGTTTTACTATGTAAACGGGAAAATGCTGAAGGATTGTTTACAATTACGTGTCAAGGCACAATCGGAGCCCTATGGCACCAAGCGTGGATGAGGACGACCTGTCCGAGGTCACTTGGATAGAATTAAAGCTGGTGGTTCATAAGCTTATGGCCGAACCGCGGCACTCCGGGCTGAGCGAGCTTTAGGCGACGACGACCAAGCGCTAGTTTCCGAAATTGTTAAAGACGGGTAAACTGGTCCTCATACGAAAGGCGGGCATCCGGTGGATTCGGCGTCCGCCTACCGACCTATAGTGTTGCCTGACGAGGTGTGAAAGCTCTTTGAAAGAGTTATTGCAAAGCGCCTCGTCGAGCACCTCTTTAGACCGACCTGGCGGGTGGTCAATATGAATTCCGCCAGAGACGCTCCACTGTGGACCGTGGATGCCCACTTGTGGGCCAGGTGATGTTAGTGGTTTCTTTGGACATCGCCAACACAATCAACACTTTGCCCTCGAGTTGCATTAAGGAGACGCTCATGTATCACGAGTTATGAAGTGCCTCTCCACCCTCGCCGCATGGCCCGCGTAACCGAAGGAGAGAGCCGTCAGCTACCCAACCGCATCCGGTCTCGGCTGGCGAGAGATGTCGTGCTGTTTTCCGCAGAGATTGGTTCTGCGCCTGCTCCTGCGGAATACTCCATCGGGTACGTCTGGGTGTTCGTGATGAGCTCGAGGATGGTGTCACCGTCACGTGCTATATGGATGTCACGCCAGTCATGGCATGCGTTGCTACACAGCGCGAAGCGACCCTGAAAGGCACGACCGCGGTTGCTCATAACTATAGCCCATGGTCCTGCATAAAACCGAGGCCATGTTCTTTTATGGACCTCAGCGCGCGCCACTTAGGGAACCAACCTCATAGCGCGAGGCACTCCCATCGGCATCAAGCACCATATGAAATACTTGGCACGTTCTCGATGTCCGATGATACTTCGGAAAACTTTTCCGAAGTCTGGCCCCCAATCTGAAAGGCGCAGCTGCCGCTCTGGTGGGGTTGTTGTCCAACTTGAGGGGGGCAAGAAGATGGCCAACTAGGTTTTCAGAGGGTACCGCACGATCTCCTTCAAGGTATCGAGTGTCCTTGGCGGAACCCTACTGTGGTACAAACACAAGGCACGTCGTAATAGCGGCGGTAAAGCACATCATGGAGGACTGACTAGAGAGGTCTCGCACGAGTGCCCCTTGTACCGGCTGACACAGGTGATCACCGGAAACGTGTGTTTCGGGAGTCACCTACGTCGGATCCAGAAGGAGCCAACGCCTGAGTGTCATCACTGTGATGCAAGCGCCCACACTGACTGAATGCACGGCGTGGAAAACACCGAGGAAGATCTTTGTGGCGGCCCTGGGGTTGGACGTTGTTTCCCTCAGCACGTGCCTCACTCACAGTGATTTTGCAGAGTGCGAGTGTGTGGGGTGCCGCCGCTTCCTTCTGCAAACAAGTAATGCTCGAGAAAGAGGTGGTGGAGCGGGGACAGAGAAGACTCAGGTCCCTTCCATCCCGCATAGTCCGCAATGCGCGAAGGCGACTCGGGCGTCGGAGGCTTTTTCATAAGCGTTAGGGGTGAAAGGTAGAGCCCGGGACAAGCTGGGGACACCGAAGTGTGAGGGATATGCCAGTGGCAATCTCAACCTCGGCAAATAATGATCTAACTCAAGACGGTGTGCAATTATAGTTGGTTTGAGTCTGACATAGCCACTCCCATCGGCTTGGGCTTAATGCCATTGGTGTCCGAGTTAACAGGCATACAAACATCAGGCAAATGCAAATAGACAGAACCATGTAACTATAAAAATATTTGCACTAAGCGAGAATCGAACCCGTACCACCTACAGCAGTCGAATTCACTACCACCACGCCACAGTGACTCTTAATTTTAGTCGATTGGAGTCCGACATAGTTCGAGTACTCACCGCTGAAATGATGATGATGTTACATTTTAAATACATGTTACTCAATAATTTGATATCGAAAAATCACTCATAAAACCAGAAACAACCTAAATTAAAAATATATGTGAAATCCCTGCACAATGCTTCGAGAATTCGCGTATATATAGCATGTTCTCCATTTGTAATGAGGCTTACAATAGCCCTTCGTATTAAAGTAGCGAGAAGGGGGAGCAGAATAACCTACTCGTGATTTCTCAGGAGATGTATGTAGTGAATGGCTGTAGGCCAATGTATGGTTGATCAGTGTGGAAATGGAATCTGTCTTAGTTTCTGAGATTTCCTTCTTGATCTAAAATTAACTATAACAGACACGTATTAAATTATCAATGTGTGGTACAGTACCACAAAAAGTTACTTATGGAGTAATTCCATAAGTAACTTTTTCTGATTTAAATCTATAAGTTCATAACTTTGTGCAACTGTTTACCATCAGGCAGTGCACCGAACGAACTTGCATAATCTCTAAATTTTATACATATTAGGTATACTACTGACAGACAAATTTCAAAGCAATGTTTCATTAGTTTATTTCATTTTTAGCGTGACAACCTATCACAATCTAATAAAGTGTGATTCCTTGCAGAAAATCCGAATATCACTTTTATCGACCCGAGAATTGTCACCAAGACAAACATAAAGGCAAACGAGCCCTTACCTGGCACAGTAACCCTTGCCCACTAACTACAGGAATCGAACGAAGCTCCGGCGCATCTTGTTACGACGTCGTCCACAGAACATTTTGTCCTTCCTTTATTTTCTCAGCATTTATATGACATTTGCCAGGAGTAGGCAAGCAAGTAAATGGTAAGATTGACTTATGCCCAGAAGATCTTGCCCGGGTTTAAAACCTTAAGCTATTTGCAGTTTACATAAATGATAATGAAATTAATGGGTCAGAGGCAAGAGGTTTAATAATCAAAATTGGTCGCCATATCCACGACCAAGATGGTGACTCCCGCTGCGGCTCACTCCTGGGACTGCGGATGATCATCGCGGTTACTATACTAAATATTTATGATGTAAACAGGTAAAATATTTAATTACCAGACACCATTCCATAGCTTCTACTTTGAACTGAAGTCCTCCAATTTCTTTACAAACCTCACGTATTAAAGGAAGCCTCTATCAGACAGTTAATTTTATACCAAATTCTCGAAATTTCATTACGTTAATGAAGCGAAATGCGTTTATCTCGACAGAAGAGTGAAGCCTCCATTCAACTGGAGTTCATTTACTCGAGAATACGTTTTTGATGTTCATTTAGAATCAACATTTAAGCCTACGTAAAGTTGAATTTTAAGGTCACTATTTTATTCCTATAGCTTAGGTAGGTACGGTAAGGTATTAAGCTATACATTATAATGACTGTTTATACTGGAGATTGATGGCGCTTGGTGGAACTTGCTCTATGTATATACATTATAATATTGTACTTTATTGTACAAAGGCATATTATATTATATGCAGGGCATATGGGTAGACATACGCTTATTGAAACCGTAAATCGATTTGGAGTTTTCTAAACTTAAGTACAGGTTCAATTTAACTAGATATATAAATTGTTATTTATATTATAACCTTCGGATTCAAGGGGTATTGTAATTGATAGTCATGCAAGAAGAGACAGTAACGACGTAATTTCCATCCTTGCTATTATTTATCAAACGCTATGAAATGGTATGAATTTTGAACTGTAGACCAAAACCACAGAACAGATAATAGTACTAGCGTACCAAAACACTTATCTACTACTCGTACCTTGTAGGCAAATAATATTTTGTAGGAATTTTGCAGTGGATGAGTTAATGAACCTTACTTTGTTGGCTATTTACTTATACCGGAAATCTGTTTTCCGTTGGTTTAGCTGAGATCATAGACTTTGGTCTGCGGCAGACGTGCTTTGAGCAGAAACTAATTGCAAGAGAGCTATACAACAAAGATATAGAAGAAACGGAGAAGCTTGTTTTTAGTTTAACTAACTATGTACACCTGCATGAAACATATTACCACAAATATATTAACTAAATGTGAAAAAAAGTCTAGTTCGGTACAAGAGATGTCGTATAAGGATGTTTCATTTGCAAATTATGCAGGCCGCAAATGGTTTGCAATTTGTGCACTTCAGACTTTCAGTGCCATTGGCACACGAGGTTCTCCTCAGGTGTGCTGCACCTTTTAGGTACATAAACAAACTGTATAGGGTGTAGAGTCCCCTCAACTTAGCCTCTAATGATCGGGTATAAGTATATTGCTGGTGAAATCTTGAAAAATTTGGTTGTGGTATTGGGGATTTTCAGTTCAGTTTTTTTATATTCCGCTGATAGCTGTCGGATTTCCCTGCTATTACACTACCGTGTTTTTATTCCGTTTATGTGTTGAACGTACATGCATTCACGTACGTGCATGTTGTAATGTGTTTGTATGTATTCCATTCTGCGAATTTTTTGACCATTCTAGTACTTTGATTCTGTGACTTGGTACTCTGGATTTAAGCCAACGAAGATGTCTGGTGTAGTCCTGAATAACTAGACGCTGCTAGTATTCCGTTTGCAATAATAACGGAATACGTCGTCGTTGATGGTCGAGTACTTTGACCATGGTTCCACTATATTTTATACTGTTTATAGAACTTACTCATTTTAAGAGCAGAGAAGACACACAGCAACTATCGCAACTTTATTTTGTTACACGGTTTAAATTGTAGTAAGCAAAGATTATTTATGATTTATGTTGTGTATTTCATATTTATTTAAGAACTGCTTCATATGTGATTGACTCCTATATCTTTATCCTAGCATAGCATGCTCTAGAATGTCGCCCACTAATCAGCAAGTATACTGGCTGGTCTCAAATAATGGGTTTTTTGAAAGTACTACCTCACACACATGCTTTAGTGTATTACTGGTATTACCACTGTCAAGCAAACTCTTCCATGTCATTCCACTATGATATTAGGTTGTAGGCTTGTTTTAGTTTTTACTTTTTTAGTTTTTGCAATTGTGTTCTGTCTGTACATGAACACAAAACTATTGAACACAGAAAAACAAAAATATTTGCAGTAAACGTCTAGGTAAACTGCCATTATATCTTCATACATACTGTAGATGTAAATACATTCAAAATCTTGTTTACGCAGTGGTCGATGTGGCGGTGTAGCATCCGAGCTCGGATTAACTCTTAGCTTGCAATTATAAATCGTGTTGCTAACAAATCTCATACACAAACCCCATGTAATAGGAATGTGATCTCTGGATTTAGATTTTCTTACAAATAATTTACTTGAAATCTGAAGGCACAATAACGAGAACCGAAGTCATTCGTAGTTTTATGATTTATATTAATATTATATCAAGTTGACACTTATACCTATTAGATAACCTACTTTTAATCCTAATGCCGTCAATAGAAGTGCGTCCAACAGACTCAATCATAGGTTTTTTTTTCATATATAGGACACGTCAATTTGACTTCGCCTCGCCTGATGGTAAACTGAAGGCAAAGTCTCTGAAAAGAGGGTCACCATTACAGACACGTATCATGTTACTCAGCTTGACGACCTCATCAGATGCTCATCAGAGGTAATTTATATAATATGTACTAGATAAGTTAAGATTCAAGTTGGTTTGTCTGTCTGACAACTATTTCTTCAAACACTTGGTGGGCGGTAGGTGCCCGAACGTTTTTAACGGAAAAATATTCAAACTCGCTTCTATTTCCATATTTTCCATAGCACATCTTCACAAAGCATTGTGTTTGAACCGTCTCCATTGACAAGTTGAGTTTTCAAAGGAGTGGAAAAATAAGCATTATGAATGTAGTAGGTATGTGGGTATATATTTGTTAGATATATATCTAAAGTTATATAAGATATGGAATGCTATTTAAAGAGACACCTGCGACACCTACCTTTTGTCATAGGAACATTTCTTTGACTATATTTAATTGAAAGATGGGTTGTGTGTACGCCTTGTATGGTACGCACAAAATGTCATACCAATTTTTCAGCGCATATTCATGACTGAGTCGCACCAGCTATTTTAAGGACTAGTACCTTAATAGTATAACACTCATTCCTACATGGTCACCATGACCATGAGTCCTACATGGTCACCATGACCATGTAGGACACGACGGTATTCTCGTCCCAATTGAGCAGTCCGACTGGAGAAGTAACTCCACCCTACAGAACACCGCAGCTATAATAACCACGTATTGTGTTCCCCGCGGTGAGTAGGGTAGCCAGGTCTCACTGGAAATGTTTTGTGCCGTCAGTGGGAAGACCAAATGCTTATCCTGCTTTGCCTTCTGCACTGTCTGTAATGGTGACCCTCTTTCCAAGACTTTGCCCTCAGCTTACCATCAGGCAAGGCGAAGTCAAGTTGACGTGTCCTATAAAAAAAAAAAACTGTCGGCACAGAAACTCTCTGTTCTTAACGGGGTCGGCAGCACAAGTGTGATTCCTTGATGTTCCACACGTCCATCAGCTACTGTAACCAATTTCAATCAGGTGAACCGTATGCTTGTCTGTCACCTAAGTGGTATATAAAAATCTCAAAGTCACTATTCCTGAACAGTCCTATGAAGAATCAGAAGAAGGATTAAAGAAGCGCCGGACTGTGATTGTGGAGCTCCAAAGCAGACAACGATGCATTAGCAGAGGACTGTCCACTCCGTCGTTTCCCTGGAGGAGTGCGTGAGCTACATGACCTCACACCGACAGCAATAGACTAGCTTCGTCAACTGGACGTTGACATATGAGGAGTCGAGCAAAAGCCATATGACATGATGATGATGAACAGCCCTATACCTATGCATAATAAATTGTTTTACTGTTAATTATTCCATATTTACTTTGGATATGCTCCGTTTATGAGACTTAAGATAATAGCGCGCCACTAAATGTTTTCAACTAGTTAGCTAATCCTTTGACGTTTAGCCGTAGTGTGGCCGTCCCTATCACATCATGAGCTTAAATTTATTCCATCAAAGTTTCGTTCTGTCATTTTAATCTTCTTCTTCATCCTTGTGTTAATCCCGGCCGCATCTGAAGTTTTCACCTTGGCTTCTGGGGTTCGCTTTTCAGAAGAACTACGTGTTTTCATCACTGTAACATTTATAGTTATGAACTATTTAGGTAATTTTCTAACCAATTTCAAAATAACATACAGTATTTCGATACACTAGAAAGAGTGGAGGAGTTGCCGTTTCTGTTTCCCAGGGTACACTACGTGGAAGTTTTTTAGTTCGCACCACCTAACTCAGTTTTATGATAAAAACTTCTAACAAAACTAAATACATCTTTTTAACCGCATTTACCCATTCTCTATTTCGCTTCCCACCAATTTAGATGAGTAGTCCTAAGATAACTCACGAAAAAAGAGAGAATATGGCTACATATCCTAAGGATTTTGTTGACCCACTCTGTCTCGACTGTAAAAAGTAGGGCAAATACATAATTAATTAATTAATCTGAGGTAAGCGCAGAAACACACTCATAAAAGAAGACTAGAGGGTCAACAATGCGGTCCATCAAGTCAGCAGATAATAAAATACAAAGCGCTGGACCTTAATAAATGGACACGGTATGTGGTTGCGGTTGATTAGTATAAATATTTAGTAGGGGCTTGCACAAAACCGTCACCTAATTCAGAGAACCTCCTACTATGAGGCTTTACACTCTGTATACTGTAGTAAATGAGCCATACCTGCATGACTTTAGTGTAGGTTTCGTTTTTAATACACCTTGTATCCAGTTTATTTGTTAACTGCACTATCTTTTGTTAGTTAAGCAAGGCAAGTTTACCTTTTTATATATGTAAATACATGTAATATTGTAAGAAGAATGTTACTCTCTGAAGTTTACGCGAATCTCACTCATTGAAACAAAACTTCTTTTTAACGGATTCTATTGTGATATATTTGTTAATATTAATATTTATTAAATATAGCAATTAAAAAATATACCAAAACATAACGACAACAAAACACCGACAATTCATCAAGATCTTCCATCAAGATCTTCATCAAGACTGAGATATCTTACACTTCAAACAGTTCAAACTATGTGACAACTATCAACTACCACGCGACCATGGCTGCTGAAAAGTAGCCGAAACGTCGGGCTAAAAATAAATATTATCAAATATATCGCAACAGAATCCGTTAAAAAGTAGTTTTATTTCGTAGTATTTATACTTAAGTAAATAAACTACTCGTAGCTTTGCTTAATAATATCGAAAAATTTGTGACAAATTTTCTTTCAATTACCGGTACGTAGTACTATTAGTTATTCTGTGCTACCGGGTTCATAGTCAGTGTATATCTCACGAATGGTGCCTATTTTCTTTGGTTCAATTAATAAGCTACACTAATAAAATATTTTGAGGATTATACTCATAGTAGTAAATTTCACACAAATTCGTGGTAAGTTGAACAGATCACAAAACAATCTACTTACCTACATACAGTGGTCGTTCATTTATCTGTGTGGCTAATGTTAATCGAAACACCACAACATGTGGGCTCGTCCACTTTATACATTGAACAAACCGATAATAATATGTATTAGTGAATTAGATGTGTCAATCAAAGTTTAATGTGATTCACTTCATTTGTATCTTAAACTCGTATAGTGTTAGGGGATGCGGAATATTATAAATGCGAAAGTAATTCTGCCTGTCTGTCTGACTGTCTGTTACGCTTTTACGCCCAAACTACTAAACCGATTTTTATGAAATTTGGTACAGGGATGGATTAGACTGTGACATCTACGCGGGCAGAGCCACGGCATCAGCTATTTTTATAAAATTAAGTAGTTGAAGGGTGAATTTCAACAAATGCCATTTTTTTTATCATATCGGTGAACTTTTTCATTTATATGTTTTTTGTATATTTTTAAGGTTTTATGTAATCTTTGTGATAATCATGTATCCCCAAATTTAATATCATCAACGTATCATTTAAGATTATGGAGAAAATTCAGTTTTAATTTTGGTTTCCACCGACATGACAAACCCGCACCGATTATTTTTTCTGTACACCGATTTGATAAGTTTATCCACCGAAATTATATACATATCCACCATTATGATAAAATATTCACCGAAATGATATAATCTATCCACCTTTGAACATCAAAAAGGAAATAGTAGGTGCCTTATTTTTACAAGAGTGACTTAAAACTGAATGCCTGACCTGAAGAAAATCATATCCGACGAGAATAGAGTTCTTGAAGATCCAATGAAAATATTATATTTTTTGAAATTATATAGGTACCTATTTTATTATATTTACTTTCTTCTATTCTTTTTTTATAATATATAATTAATTTAAAAAAGAACGTTTATAAGCTGGTAACACAAATCAATCAATTAGTCCACTGCTGGTCATAGGCCTCTCCCAATATGCGCCACGTTTGCTGATCCTCCGCCTTCCGCATCCAGTCCTTCCCAGCCACCTTTCGTAGGTCATCAGTCCACCTGGCCAGGGGGTGTCCCACCTTTCGTTTTACTCCTCGCAGTCTCCACTCTAGGACTCGTCTGTTCCAACGGCAATCAGTCCATCGGCAGATGTGGCCAGCCCACTGCCACTTCAGCTTGCTTATTCTGCGAGTTATGTCGGTAACTTTGGTTGTAATGTCGGATGACCTCGTTTCTAATTCTATCCATCAAAGAAACTCCAAGCATAGCTTGCTCCCATAGCCCGCTGTGCGATTTTTAGGTCACGGACTAACCCCACCTTCAGTGGCCACGTTTCAGCACCGTAAGTCATAACAAGCAGAAAGCACTGGTCGGAAAACCTTTGTTTTAAGGCATTGCGGCAAGGGGGAGGAGAAGACCCGACGTAATTTGCCAAATGCTGCCCACCCCAGTTGGATTGTTCTGGCTTCTTCTTTCTCGAAGTTGTTTTTACCGAGCTGAATAACCTGCCCCAGATAGATATACCTATTTTTGAACAACTTCGAGTGTCGTTCCTTCGATGGCAATTGCTCTCGGTACAACATGTTCGTTTTGGATAAAACCAAGATTATGTATCTTGGTTTTATCCAAGTTTACACTGAGGCCGACTTGTCGAGAAGACATTCAAGCTGTGCATCATTTTGCCCAGTTGTTCCAGCGACTCCGCAACTATTATGATGTCGTCGGCGAACCAAGGGTGCGAGATGTACTCACCGTTGATGTTGATACCCCGCCCAGTCCAGCCGAGAGTCTTAAAGACGTCCTCCAATGCGTTGGTAAATAGTTTGGGAGATATAACATCTCCCAGTCTCACTCCACGTTGGAGGCTAATGGGTTTTGTCTTCTTCTTCGACAGTGTAATACAAGTATCTCAGCACCTCGATGTGCAATCGAGGCGGCACCGCTGCAGCGCATCCAGCACTGCCCAGATTTTAATAGAGTTGAAGGCTTTTCCGTAGTCCACAAACGCCATACACAGCGGTTGGTTGTACTCCTGAGTCTTTTCTACAATCTGCCAAACAGTATATGGATGTGGTCCACGGTACTATGGTCTTTTCAAAACCTGACTTGCTCAGGTGGCTGGAACTCGTCGAGCTTACCTGCGAGGCGATTTGTGACGACTCTCGAAAACAACTTGTAGACATGACTCAGGAGTGAGATGGCCTGCGTTCTTCAGCAAGGTCTTGTCACCTTTTTTGAAGAACAGTACCACCGCACTCCCGCTCCATGCCCTAGGTGTTAGCCCTTGCGGGATGACGGAATTAAAGAGGCTTGCTAGCTCTTTCAGGATTGGAGCCCCACAATGCAATGGTTTGACCACTAGTCGGCCTTCCCGTCAATGCCTCCCTAGAGGTTTCCAGTATTGCGACCCTAGAGCTACTTGGAGCGGCGTAGGTGGGAGGGCTGACCTTATCATTCGGAATCTTGATATTTAGAGAGCCTCAGATAAGTTGGTAATCGCTTCCAGTATTAAACTTGTTGATCACACTTGTTGATCTCTGAATATGTGCTTAGGTACCATTATGAAAAAAGTCTATATCGTTCCTTATTATAGTCCACTGCTTGTGGGGTATTTTCTTAAAGAAACTATTCATTAAGAAGAGATGCCTGTGACTCGAGGAAGCTGACTAGCATTTGCCCTCTGCAATTTCTGCATACCACTCCTTATGATCCGATTTTCTTCTCGTCGCGTTCTTGTATTCCCACTTTGGCATTGAAGTCCCCCCTATGTATGTATGTGTTTATATGTATGTTCTTGTATGTTCCATTTTTCCTTTGTATACTTAACGAAATCGCACGGGATCAACCGATATGATAAAACGACTCACCGAGATGAAAAAATATCTACCGATATGATAAAGCAATCCACCGATGTGACAAAACTGTGCATTGATCATGAATCAAAACACCGATATTAGGTGTAAGACACCGATTCGTCTTTTCTTATCATTTTCGGTGTAAATTATCATATCCGTGGTAATAAAGACCACCGATTACACCGATATGCGAACACCGACGTGAGAAATTTCACACTTTTTAGAATATTAGAAAAAATATATAATATCTAGGTTAAATTCAATAACAATCAATGAAGCTAATTCACTTTCTACCTCTATTAGAACCAAAAAACAATAATAAAACTGCTTACTACACTAGAAAGATGCCACCACCGATAGTATAAAATAATTGTCCGGGAGCAACTAAAATGGCGTACTTATATTATTGGCGGGAATATGCAGTGATTTAACATACGTCCGTCCTGACTGCGCACTAGCAGGCACTAACGAGAGAAATAAAATTGAGGTGGGGACACTGTCGGACTCGTCGATATAAAGTTATGTGTAAATTACTTTTGGTCACCGATTTGAGAACATTTCGCAGGACAAGTACGTTTGTGCCTCTCAGTAATAATATTCGTTAATTATATAATAAAATATGACTTAAATTAATAATAAAACTAATATTCTATGAAATAGAATAATTTATTATACTTAATTTACTTATTTTTATTAGTGTATAAGCTTTTTTGTTTGTAAAAAAAGTAGAGGGACAGCACCGATTTGAAGAAAATAGAGGTTTATGTATTTATTTCTACCTTTATATATAGTCCTAGCCTAAATATATTTTTGCCACAACTCATTAACAACCTATTGAATACTAAAAAAAATAATTCAGAACAATATTCCTTTTTTCAAATACTAATTTCACCGAAGACAAAAAAAAAAGCCATTTGGGAAATTCACCCTGAAGATAGCAACACAAATCAATTGACGGCTTCGAAATTAAGTGCCAATATTTGAGCTAAATAGCACGTAAAGCACGTAATAAATAGCCCTCAATGCCAATTGCCAAAAGTAAACAACGTAAACAAAAATACCATCCTAAATTTAAATTTCATACACCAAACTAAGCTGCAACGGGAAAAATTGTGGGATTTATAACACGTTTTGAGTGCACACGTCAGACTGGCAGGGTTGCATGTCACACAAAGCCAGCTGAGAGGTGTAATTGGTAGCTAATCCTCGCCTTCCTCGCTAGCTCGACGGATTGCTGGTAGCATAGCTCGTACGTAATGTGTCAAGCGACTAAGCGTGCGGTAAAATATACCATTTACCGTGGCAGATGGAAAATTTTTACTGAATTGGAATTTGATCATTTATTTTACGTACGCGTACTCACGCATATAAAGCTCCGAAGGGGTAGGCACAGGTGTATTGTCACCCACATTTCGCCAACTATGATCTTCGGTTTCACCTAATAGGGGGCGAGCCTATTGCCGTCAAGCGGGTACTATCATGGGCTGAATTTTTACTGTTGGATGGATTTATTTTTTATTCTAGTTAAATTTGTTTGAATATTTGCACGTAGTTTTAATATTTGATATCATTATATAATTTGTTATGTGAAAAGATTAACTCTAAAAATTCAACAACTCTTTTATATACTAAATCGAAAATATAAAGTTTTCGATGTAAGTACATCCTATGAATGAAGGATTGAGGAAAAAATTATGAAAATCAAAAAATGGTGGAAAATTGAATTGTAACTTTAAAATTAGGGTATTTTTTGTATACAATTAAAAATAAACAAGTTTTTCAATAAACAAACATTCAAGATGGCGTGGAACGCAACGAACCGAATGCCACGCAAAACGAAATTTATGCAGCCAGTGACCTTCCTCAAAGAATTCCGAAAGAAAATTTGCAATGAGGATTTTTCCAGGTCAAATTCCAATTCAACGGGGATATTAGATATATAGAAGTCAAATAAAAAAAATCTACAACAGCTGACTAAAAGAATAATCTCTATTTATTTCAACTTGGTGCATTAGCTCCATAAAAAACCCAAATCTTCTTAGGTATCTTTCGGAGTCATTTTTTAGGCAGCATAATGTAATTGAGTCGATCAACAATAACTCTAAATGGTAGATGTTTTAACTCGTTTCTTTCACGAAATGGCACAGTTAGTTCGCAACTCGATTTGTGTACTGACACTACGAAATCTCAAATGGTTTGGAACACGATATAGAAGCATTTGATTACATTTAGTGAAATAAGGGACGATTGACATGGTACCTAGTATTTTATATGCAGTTATATTTGTGATATAATTGTTTAACTAGCTGGAAAAATAAAAAATATTCGATCCGTTCATCCGTTAGACCGTGATAGGGTAACAAATATCTCACACTTTACCACTTATAAAGTTCGTAAGATACAAGCTTGAATTTATTAATTCAATGGCATACAATAATTTGGAATCCTAAAAAGTCCAACAACTGATTTAGCCGCAATGCTTCGATATCGCCCAATATAGCTATTGGGTTCAGGAGGTTAGATGGCAGTCGCTTCATGTAATATATCGAAGTCCAGCCAAACCCGCAGTTAGACTGGTAAAACGGACCCAAGAGTCCGAGGTAAAAGCTTCGGATGCAATTGGGATTAACGCTAGGATGAAGAAGACAATAATTTGCTGATACTGCCATATTTTATAATGATACCATACAATTTTTTTTTAATTCAATTCATAAAATGATTGCATCATTTCGGATAGGTAATAGGACTTCAGACTATTATTTATTCTGTGCTTCAGTCCAAAAGATACGGAATGTATTTTGAAGTAAAGCTTTTTATATTTATCTCATTGATGATATTGCTGACATTTATTATTTTTGCGCCACACGCTTGGCAAACATAAATTAATGTTGGATAACTTTCCTGTAATATTAATCGAAAATTAAACATTTTATGATTTTATGATTAGGTATCACTGCGTCACAAAAGTATAGCAAAAAATAATATGCAATAAGTCTGTATAAACAAGAAACGAATTTGTTTATCACAGTTGTAACGTTCGCTTGAAGTTATCAAATTATATAAAGTCGGAGTGTCGTTTCTGTTTTCAAAGTAATTAAAAGTTCGTCTTCTGTAACGAAATAAGTTGATCCCTATCGCGATGGCTCAGATATGATTGTCTGTCGGTTTTATATTATGGACTGTCTAGGTAATAACCTAGACTCGTCCTAAATAGCCTAGATAGTCCATTGAAATTTTACAATCTCAATGTAGGCTTTGCGTGAAAAATTAGAAACTGTTTAATATACTTTATCTAAAAACAACAAAATAGTAGTCGAGATGAGTAAAGATAATATTAAGAAAAGTAGAATGGTGGCGATTTGCCCATTTTAGCGTATTTAGAAAATTCTTTTTAACAAAAAAGTTTAACCGACTTCAAGAAACGAAAAAGAGGCACTGAAAAGCAAAAAATAACTTAATTTACAGACTTACTGATTTATTAGAAGTCGGTACCTAGCCCAAGAGAGGCCATATTTCAATTGATTGCATCATAGTAGTTCAGACACAACAAACAAAGTTGGCTGGCACCGACTTCTAATAAATCAGTAAGTCTGTAAATTAAGTTATTTTTTGCTTTTCAGTGCCTCTTTTTCGTTTCTTGAAGTCGGTTAAACTTTTTTGTTAAAAAGAATTTATTTTTCTCTTTTTAGTGAGTTTGTACAGTCTCACGACTGTACAGTAAGCTTCAGAGAAAAGGGACCCCCCCTTGATAATGACATCGTAGTGAAAGGGGGTCTGTTTTCTCTGACGCTGACTGTACATCGCATGTATAGTGACCTGACTGTACATGCGCTGCTGACGCTGCACTACAGATCGAACCGGCCACGCTAAAAAAAAAATATTAAAGCATTATTCAAAAAGAATTTTTAAAATCAATGCATATACACCGGAAATATAGCTGAATGTTCTGAACACTTCTGCGGACCCGTTCAAAGGACTCAGGCGTGATGTTATGATGTGTAATGGCAGAAACATTGCAATAATATGCCATTGCAGCAATCGCGGCTGATTTCCTGGTACTTTTTGAAGAGTTCCTTGGTCTAATCTCGGAAACCCATCATCAGATCTTTACGAAATTTAAATGGGACCACTTCGGAATAATCTACTTACGAACAGAAAAAGAATTTTTAAAATCCGTCTAGAATTGGCTTCACAATCGCGTAACAAACATACAAAAAAATAAAAAAAAATAAAAAAAAAAAATAGGGTACGAATTGAGAACCTCCTTTTTTGAAGTCGGTTAAAAATACCACCCACTGACATAATTAAGGTCAACTTTAAGTAGAAATATGGTACATTTTATATATGTTTGGTGACAGTCCCGGTGACTTAATTTCGCTTTATATGCCCATATTTTCTATTCCCTCCTCTTTTCTTCCTGCCAGTAGAACAGAGCGAATGACATTTCTGGGGTTGCAAATGCTCATAAAGCTGGCTTCTGCCTTGTTTGTGTATCTACCTATTGCGACACAAAAAAAGTAAACAAATATTAGGTCAATAAACCAAGATGGCGTCGTAATTTAGGCCACGCTAATGTTCTTTTTACGATTTGTTGTGTAAAACACTTTTGTTGTGGACTCAGCTGGTCCATTATTCGAGTATCTATTTAGTTCTGTACGGAAATAGAAGCCCACTGATGTATTGACGCAAGATCCGCTTGTAAATTAGCATTTTAAATGGTTTATTTTTTCAATGGCGTATAATTTTTGTGGGCACTTGAGTCAGCCTGTTACAGTGATATATTGAAAGCATTTGAATGGAATGTATTTTCTTAGTTAGATTTATGAGGCACTAGCTGTTTCCTTCGGCTCTGCCCGCATGGGTGTTAGTTTACGAGATCAAATATAGCCTACGTCCTTTTGTGCGGTCTAGTCTGTCTCTGTAGCAAACTTCATTACAATCGGTTTAGTGGTTTAGATGTTAAAGACAGACATAGAGTTTTGAATCTATAATATTAAAGTAGGTATTAGCATAGGATTAAGGTATGTGTGTTTTAGGGTCGGCAGCACGAGTGTGACTCCCCTGGTTTTACACACGTCCATAGGCACAGTAACCACATTCCATCATGAGGGTCGTGTGCGACTTAAGCGGTATAAAAAAAATCAGACGGAGTGGATTTTCCAGGTGAATTACATCCCTATGGGTTCATGTTGAGACATTATAGTATACGTGATACTACTATTATGGCCTACCAGGCATATTTCCAAATTGTACGCAGCCTAACCAGGTTTGGAGACTCTAATAGATTCGCTACCGCGGTTACACTGTAGCGTTACTGGTTACGCACTGTACCTAAATTTTTATATACAGGAGTTCAAAAAGGCTCTCTCTGGTGTTTTATGTGAAGCTTTACATGTAAAATATAGAAATATTATACAACATTAATCATTATGACAATGAAACGTGTCAGCTGGCCCTCGATTCTGCTAAAGCAAAATCACTGTCGTGCCACAGTCTCTGCAAATATTGGCATTTAATGTTAGACTTTATTGCTATAAGTTAAAGTCCAAAATTAAATGACAATATTTTCATTACACGCTTTCGTTCACTCTACAAAAAGCCATTCAATTTTAAACTTTATCTACATTACTTTAAAGGCTAAAATCAAATGAAATTTTCTCGCAGTCTCTGTGGTGTGACAGTGGTTGTGCTTTAGCAGAATCAAGGCCCTGGAGTACTTACACGCATGACGGTACTTGCACCGTACTGATCACACTCACTTGCACTCGCACTTTACCGTCTATATCTACAGAGACCAGAAAATAGAAGAATAGACAGAAAAGATAGGAAGGACAATCATCCCGGTACTTTATATACCTAACAATTACACACAGTATACAGTCAGACAATTGTATACGGTCTCTGAAAAGTTTCTAAAGATTCTAAAGATGATTGAAAAAATATTTCACCTAAAATATAAAACTAATCAATTTCCCCTGTAATCTTAATATAACTAGGTATATTACTTATTACACTGTGGAGAATTGTCAGTACAAATTACAAAATAACTCTCGAGATGAGACTTTCCGTATTAGGGGTCCGGCCGTCTCTCGGTAAGGGGAGGAGTAATTGAAATCCGTCATACTTCATCGTATGACAAATGACAGGCCGTCGGTCGATCGTACCGTATTGCTCTAATAAAATGGTATCGGTCAAAGTTAAATGCGAACTTGAGGAGACCGTATTACGGATGTGTCGTGTGTCAATTATTTTTAGGAGGGTGAAAACGTGCCTTTAACCATTGTTAGCTCTTTTACAAGGTTTCGTTAGTAGATGTATTTAGATGTAGGTACATCTAAATACATCATTACATTTAGTTTTGTCAGTAGTTAGGAGTAATTTTCTGGAATTAGGGCAGAAGAAGTAACGAAAGTTTTAAAGGACATTTAGGGTTTGGATCAAATGCTGCCCAGACATGGGAGTAATTTCAAATGATTTTCTAAATCAAATTACTTAACAAAAAATTATCAAAAAAGTCAAATCTGAATGATGTTTTGAGCCATTTATTCCTTCGTAGCTCCGTAGACGCACAGTTCGTGTCCTACACGATATTACTACTTACCACTTGTAACGCTCGCAAGAGGGAGGGCTTTCGCGTACGTCTTTGACCACATGTACAAGGAGTTGTACTAACTCTATTTACCAGTGTTCCATTTTAGTCCTTCCTCCAGAAGTCCTTCCTGCATTTACCTCTTTCCTGAATGAATAAAAACTTATAACAATCGCCAAAGAAAGTCAATTCACCTTTACATAAATAAATTTAACACAAAAGAAATTCAAACAATTTGATCCAAAATCTGGCAGTAATTACAATAATCTGAGTTACATTACCGTTACAATGCTCATTGTTCAACGCAATGTTGTTAAAGTATCAAAGAAAACTTTTAATAGGTATGAAGTTACGGGGAATTGAATAGAACTCCGTAATTGTTATATCAAGCCAGTTTTTGAGGTAATAGCATCGTAAAATATTCCTCTTAATATTATTTTGGGGGAGATTTTTGCTTCAAAGTTACACAATTCCGCCACTGATGTAATTATAGGCAACTAGGTGCCTTCTTTGTAAGTTGTTGTTCCAAAGACGTAACTTTTTGGCACAATAAAAGATAATGTTTTATTTGACTTAAGGTGTTCAGTTGAACTTCAATTTTTAACCTTCAATTACGGTGGTGAAATATCTCCCTTCTGTCATTGGCTATATTGTTTTATTTTATAGGGTAAGGACTCGGCACAAATTATGAATTATGATACAGTTTAAGAAGATTTTGAATTTGAATGAACTGTATTGTAATAATAATTATTAAAGATAATTTCTTACTGTCTATTCATATTGTGACGTAAATTGACCGACCACACGGAGGACACAACATAATCTATAAACACATATTATGCTAATTAGCAACAGCTCGACCAAAGGCTGTTGTCAACGCGGTATGTGGTCGTATAGTGAACGGTAGAGAAACACTCACACCAATGCAAACAGACATAATCATGCATACAAATATTTGTATTGAGAGGAAATCGAGCCTGCGACCTCGAAGTAACAGTCGAACGCTCTACCGCTACGCCATTACTGAGGTCGTCGAATACTTACACAAAAACAACTCCAATATACAACTAAGTTCGTGAGTTGACATTCTCGTAAACAGCTTTGAATAAGAAACTAATTAATTGTAAGCGATGTCAAAACACTCCATCAGCAGTTACATACTTACTCGTCGTGTTCACTAACGAATTGCCGCCTTTGCTCACTCACTCCCACATAATGCAATAACATGAATTTTGTGGGCGTTTTCATTTGACAATTCGCGTTTCACATTCCCACACATTTGTAAAACTGAGCCTGTCTTAAACAATTTCTCTTGATTTGAGGGTCTATATGTGCTTAAAGCTGCTTTTAGTATTGAAGTGTGATGGGTGAATGGTCGCTCCTGATGTCAAGGTTTTACTTAGGTACTTAGTAACGTATTTTTATTTCGTCTGTTTCACACATTCGCACATTGTCTTTATTCCTCTTTTTGTGTTTGTTAAAAAGAGAATGAAAGCTATCATTAAGTTCATCAATTCGTCGGCTGGCATATTATAGTAGGTAATGATGAATGAATGAGATTTGACGTATACGAGTATGACACGTATATTGACGTTTATAACATACGTTGGTGACTATCTGCTTCGAAATATTTTATAATTGGTTGGGTAAGATTGGTCACGGAAAATTACCTTAATAGTAATCACTTGGGAAAATGGACCAGGGCCTATGGACCGGTGCTTCCTCGTAGTCAAACTGGTTTGACTATGAGGAATTACGTTTCCTCGTGGTCAAACTCGGTGCTCCCTCGTCATGGTTCATTCGATCTCTATTGAACATGCTACAGAAAAATAGTAGGTATGACTGTTTTGTTATTTAATACATACCTAGGTACATTCCGCTACGTCAGCTACGTGACCGTGGGCCAATCGCCTTTCACACTAATAAGAATAGGTCTGCTGTTAGAACTGCAAAACCTAAAATACGTTATGGAATTTCTCCAAATCGCATCCACCACGTTCCCACAAAACTGGAAATTATCTGTAAATATAATAATAAATTAACACATTTATTTGTAAATTAATTTTATTGCCAAACCATTAAGCTGGAACACTAATAATTCTAAACAAACGCGTTCTCAGCGGGAATATTTATTTTACAACGAACACACATTCTATTTGACATTTAACGTCTCATACAGAGTTTATCTTAGCTTCACGTCTCAGTACGAAAGCAGTAATATCAGGGGAATTCAGTATACACCTAATGATGAAGAATAGGTAATGAGAATAGAAGTGAGACGCAAAGCGGGAGCACATCGCGGTTGGCTTAAAACAGCCGCAACTAAAGTAATTAAATTGAACATTCAGGGCAAGTAGGAATATCATAAGGTGTTAAGTGTATGTGTGTGTATGTGTAATAAATAATTCAGTTTCTAAGGGCTTATGACTTGATACTTAGTAAGTACCTAGCACTACTAATTATATTGTTAGTGATAGTATTAATGATAGTGTGTGATGGTGCTGATTGCTGTGATGGCATTATGATATGTATTACATTAAGTGTAGGTATGTATTTATAAATTGTGGCACTCCAATGACAGACGCGTAAATCGCAAATACTGTCTGTTTACTCTAAATTAAATCTTCGATTATAGGTATTTCTATTTTATAATCAAAGCTATTTATTTGTTATTTCGTTTGTGTTATTTATCAGCTCATATTTTGACGATAAAGCGCCTCCTAATAGATAAGTAGATATATTGCACATTGAATGTAATTATATGTTTAACACATTCTATCACAATTTATTTGGTCTTGGTAGCTTTTCATGTAGTGTTAATAATAAAATAATGCTATAGAATCATATAAAAATGTTTTATTTCCAAGAACATCTCGAGTAGGTAGCCTACTCCCCCCTCTAACCTACTCATTCATACCCAAGAGTGTACACAAGAAGAATAATTTTGTAAAACTATAGTTTCTTCTTCATCCTAGCGTTAATTCCCAGTCGCATCCGAAGCATTTACCTCGGAGTCTGGGGTCCGCTATACCAGTCTTAACTGCGGATTCGGCTAGACCTCGATATTTTACGTGAAGGGAAAACTATAAAACAATAGTTTCATGCTTTAAAATCGCCCACAGTTTGTCGAGAAGGAATGATAATGTTTTATGAATTGTACTACGAAGCAGTAAAATCAATCACAAAAATATCCCATACTCGGGCAGTGTAAATGGCTGGGATAAATGAACATCCATAAATGTACTCCAGAAAGGGTCTTGCTATTAGTACGATACGATAAAATAACTTTTATAAGCCATCTGCTGTACCTATTTCGAGTTTATTTGATGTTGACCTAAATATAAACAGCTAGATACAGGTTTATTAAAAACCTTAAAGATTTCCGTTGGGTGCCTACCTACCTGCTAAGGTGTAGGTAAATGAAATAAGTCTATTTTCATAAAATTCTTATGAGACTGGTACTCTCTTTTACTTTTTATATATCTTTCTTTATTTTTTTCCTTAACAGATTCCGCAATATGTACCTACCTTTAATATTATAAAACCGATAAAAATCTTTGCAATGTTTAAAAAAAATTGATAAATAAGGTATGTTAATAATAGCGAGGTACATACTTATACTATTTAACATAATATACAATTTTGCATGTGGTCTGATTTTTAATTGCTTATTATAGGTATCAATTTTCTTTGATTATACAATATAAATTACATATCTACAAATGCAATGATTTTTACTTCTGTAGTTTACCTATGTCACCGAGTTACTATTGTTAGTAATCGACACAACTACAACAACATACTCCCGCCTGTAAATCTCGGGGCGGTAGGCAGAGGTGTATTAACCGACATTTCGCCAACTGTTCTATGATTTTAGTTCCACTGTTTACTGTCGGAAGGAGAACAGCCCTATCCCTTACTCGCCTTCTACGACACCCCCAGGAAGAAATGGGGAGGCCTTAATCTACTCCACCGGGAACCAACACGGCAACACAGCTTGTTACAAAGGTATATAAGTTCAAAAGCTTCCCGTGTAAAAAAATATTATTTACAAGATGTAAAACCTGTAACGCCATCTAGTCATCGTTAAACAGGTGCTTTAGAGAAGCTCACAACCCATTTTAGTTCAGCGTAGTGTTCAAAGATGGCGCTTTGTGAAATTTTTGAAGTTCACTTATTTAATCTTCAAAGTGAAATGAAATGTTATCATGCGTCTTCAATAAAATTATATTATGCACCCTCCCAGGAATTAGATTCCAAAACGAATACAAAAGTAATGAGCAGTAGATAGTTATATCTATGTTGGAAAACTCTAAGTTTTAAAAGTTGTTTTATAATTCTGTTAAACAGAATTTATGTTGCAAATGTGTACTTTGAGAGTTCACGAACTAATCAATAATTTAAAATAAGAAATAAAGGTAGGAAGGTACAGATCGAGACAACAGCCTGTCATCTCCTTCTCTGCTTACTCACACTGCACTAGTTTCCACTATTTCATTCAAGCCGGTTGGTATCAGGTCCTTTATGCCTTTTTTTTATCGTGCGAAATATCCCCACGGATATATCCCCCGCCGGAGCCGGAGAAGGAGGTTATGTCGGACTCGAACCGACTAAAACGCACGCCATCTGTGGGCCGTCGGTTGCCGGAGGTGAGATTTTCGTTGCCATATCCCTCGCACCCCGGTAGACCCAAGACCATATCTCTCGATCTGGTCCTCTTCCGGTGTGGGCACCAGAGTCCCCAACTCGCCCACGGGTATGGGGAGGCACGCAATGCGCGCCGCCATCGCGGCCTGCTTCTACTAGGGTGACAGGCGGCTCCACCCGTCACCAGGTCCTTTATGACTGACCTTTTAAAAATAAATTTTAATTTTGATTAAATTTCCTGCCGTAGGTACCTACAAATATACCTATACCGACTATTATGTTATCTGTGCCTATACGCCTTATCATCTACAACCTTGAATAATAACTATCCGCTATGTCCATAAAATGCTTGCAACTGCAAACTATTCCGTAGCTAACCACTTCAACTTCAACTGTAACAAAATTCTACAAAAAAATAAGGGATTAAAAAATTGCAAAACCATGTTCTTGCCAAGATCTTCCCAGTAAAAGTTTGTTGAGTGCTACGAAAAATTCGCCCTAGAATTGCTAAGATCGATTTGGCGCTTAGCAAGTCGAGGTCAGTCGCATAAGCCACTTAAAACGAAAGCCTGAACGGGTGGCTAATATTTTATGAAACTTTTTGCAAAGTCCAGTGAGCAGACTGCACTTTATTTCTTCAGGATAACAATGAGGGTGTCGACGTTGACAGATTACGTAGCGGCTGGGAGCCACACTGCTGCTTCCTTCTAGCACCTAACTATGAACTAAAAGGTGTGGTTATGGAGCCTCTAGAATTTTTGAAACCCAAGTTAACTTCATCTGCAACAGTAGCGAGAGGTCCCTAACCCGATTCCTTCTGGCTTGCTCTGCAAAGAATTCCATTAGAAATTGCTATGGTTCTATAATAGGTAGTTTCTTTTTCCACCGACTTCTCTTTTGAAAATTTTTACCCTTCTTCACTGATCTACAAGCTGTATGTGTGCTGATTGGTGGATGAGGCTCTAGGTTTTCCTTTTAGGGTTTCACCATTCATAGTACATTTATCATTATCAGTTAGCATCATAATGAATTAATTCAAATACTTCGTTATCCATAATTCGTTTAAAAAAGGTCTCAAGCACAACACTATAAAATAAATGAGTAAAACTTCTTTGTCGATACACAGTGAACTAAGTTAGCGCAATCGGTTCAATACAAATAGAGTTTTTGTGTCGTCCCGGCCGGTCTGGCGCGGTTTCTCGCTAAACGGTTGACTCAATTGCCTACAACGAAGCCTCCGCACAATTCCCCCACACTCGACCTATAAACTCTTCTGGTTTACTAATGGACCCATTTGTTCTTACAGTTGGTTAAAAATGTTGTGGTACTTTGATTGCTACGAGTTTTTATTTTTATCTATCCGAGAAATAAATATTACGGTTTTTAAAATAAATTTTGAAAAGGATATACATGGTAGCATTAAAATAAAAATCTCATTTGACATTTTCACCTCAATGTCTGAAAATATCTTGAAAAATTTATTCTTAGTTATATTTTTTTGCATCTTTTTAAGCAAATTTAAAACTTCACATTTAGCACAACAATAATCAAACTAAACATCAATCCTTCGATTGAAATTATATACATATTGATGATCTTTTGTAGCTATTTTTCGAGTGATGTTTTGACTAAACTGAAGTGAATTGATGATTCTGGTTTTAATCACAGTTTTTATTGACCATTAACACACTTAAAGAAATAGTTGAATTTTTGATGGGCTCAAATTCCACATAACAATTCAGGATTTTACCAATAAAAATCCGTTAAACTAAATTGAACTGAAAGAACTCACGTTGAACTTAATTAATTCGAGTAATTGAAGTTATAATTGATCTCAGATCTTATTACTGGTGAAATCTGTTCTTAGACTGTTCGTTTCGTTGCAGGTAGATTTAAATGAAAACCTTCAAATTGTAAAAAATATCTACCCTGTACTTTAGACTTCAGATATAGAGGCTAAGAAAATAACATCATCATGCAAATAAATTAGCCAGATAGGTCAAATCAGCAAAAATTCTTGCACCGCAGCCGATTCAATAAGCTCTTTCATTCCAGTCTCGTTCGAGAGCCATTGATAGGGTTTCATAGTTTTCCCACTGGAACTTTTCAATCGCGAGATAAGAAGCTTGCGGCGACATTGCGATATTTATTTACCGCAAGGAGACCTATTCGCTTTGTGAACAATAAATTGAGTCTACTCATTATTCAATTGTCTCTTTCATTTTAAATACGACTTATGTGCACAGTATTTTTGTTGTGCTACTGACATTTTCTTAATCTTCTTACATTTGTTTGCTAAGTTGTATATCAATGCGGTTTTAGACAGAAATATTCGTTAGCTGTGTTACTTTGTATGAAATAATGAGATTTAATGTTCATATATGGGTGCACAATTATATTCTAATAAATCTCATTATTTGTGTGACCCCACTAAGATCTTAGGGGTTCATGCAAACCTCATCAGCAAGCCGATACAAAGTCAAAAACTCGCATTTCGGCGTCGGTGTCTCTCACTCCTAGGACACTTTATAAAATAATAATTGTATAGTTTTCATCTCGTCCAATTTGATCATAATACATAGATTACAAAACCTCGAGTGTTGGACAAACTGCAAATAAATTAGATTATAAAGTAAATTTGTAGACATTTGTCCTAGAGTGGCGACCGCGAGAAGGAAAACGGAAGGTGGGACGCCCCTAGCCACGTGGACTAACGACCTGCAAAAGGTGGCTGGGACAGACTGGATGCGGAAGAGAGGCATACTGGGAGAGGCCTATGTCCAGCAGTGGACTGCGTTAGGCTAATTGATTGAAATTTTTAGAATAAAATGGCGATCTCTTCTAGGTCTGTATCAGATGCCTTGACTTATCTTGGGTAGCTGATCCATCGGATTTATTAAGAAATATGGTTAAAACCCGGATGGCGGTTATCGTGACCAAACACCTCGCATTTATGTTGTTTCCCATGCTCTAGGGCAATTCTGTATCAAATTTTATCAAGATCGACTCAGTGGTTTAAAAAAACCCAAAATACAGACGGACAGAACTTTACGTTCGCATTTATATAGGTATTAGTAAGGATTTATTTTGTCCCTGAGTCAATCCTTGTTACTTATGATCAACACATTAATGTACTGTGATGTTAACCAGTCAGTAAATAAGGCTTTACATACTCGTATTTTATTCATGATAGCTAATGGGAAAACCCATTCGGATTAAACTGTGACCAGTTTAAATCACAATAACCTTAAGTAACTTTATGAATCAATTATTGATTATTGCTAAAAGCTTTGTAAATTTGATGTAAATATCATCATATCTATGGTTTCTGGGAACCTATTCAAAAATTGTATATCGGCCACTTAAGAAAATATGATGTTGTTTGGGGGAGTTTTAATAGTTTTATAGCGAATCTAATGGGCTCATTTTTACAAAGAGTACTCACAATCATAGTTTCAAGAATGATATTAACAACACTATTCCATTTTTTTACCTGGCTTCTTGCCAGATTTAATGATTCTAGCGCGACAGGAACTGTCCTGTATGTTTTGATTCTCTTGCGATTGTCTAACTGTTATACATAAATGGCAAATTAGTTAGCTTAGAGAATCCATACTAATATTATAAATGCGAAAGTAACTCTGTCTGACTGTCTGTCTGTCTGTTACGCTTTCACGCCTAAACCACTGACCCGATTTGAATGAAATTTGGTATAGGGGTAGATTAGACCTTGAGAAGCCGTGGGGTACCGGCAGAGTAGAATAGTACCCCCCTCTAGTACCAGGTGTCGTAGGAGCCGACTGAGGTACAGCGGAACCGACCAATGGCGGTATAACCATATCAAATCGGCGTAGCTAAAATGGCACAGGGCGAGGATGGGCAGCAGCATCCTCGCCGCGAAGCTACGTCCTGCGATTGCCAACACGCCTGCCCAGCGTGGCGATTATGGGCAAACTCCCCCTATGACAGGCACAAATAGGACCAGGCCCCTAGTCCCCGGCAGCTCCGCTAGACCTGGCTCCGGTAGCGGCCAGGGTAACGGCGGAGCAGGGGGTGCTAAGAATACCCGGCAGAGATCCGGCTACCACCCCAAACGACGACTGGCCCTGGTAACGCACAACGTACGCACGATGAGGACTGACGAGAGGCTTGCTGAGCTGGAAGAAGAGTTGAGTAAGTTGCGCTGGGATATTGTGGGGTTGTCTGAAGTCCGTAGAGAGGGCGAGGACACGATAACCCTAAGATCCGGCAACCTGCTCTACCACCGGGAAGGCGACCAGCAGTCGCAAGGTGGTGTCGGTTTTCTCGTTCACAGATCCCTCATTAACAACATCATTACCATCGAAAGTGTGTCGAGCAGGGTTGTATACCTAATACTCAGAATATCCAAGAGGTATTCGCTGAAGGTCATTCAGGTGTACGCACCGACCTCGAAACGCCCAGATGATGAAGTGGAGACTATGTATGAGGACGTAAGTAGGGCCATACATACGTCTAAGACCCACTTCACTGTTGTTATGGGAGATTTCAACGCAAAGTTGGGTAAGAAAAGCGATGATGAGTTGAGAGTAGGGCAATTTGGATATGGACAACGGAACCCGCGGGGACAGAGGCTGGCTGCCTTTCTGGAGAAAGAGGGACTCTTCATGATGAACTCTTTCTTTCAGAAGCCGCCGCACAGGAAATGGACCTGGATGAGCCCTGATGATTCCACGAGGAATGAGATAGACTTCATCATGACCAACGAGAAACGAATATTCAGTGATGTCTCCGTGATCCACAGGGTGAAAACCGGTAGTGATCACAGAATCGTAAGAGGCACATTGGGTATTAACGTTAAACTCGAAAGGTCCCGCCTGATGAAGTCTACACTCCGACCTACTCGTGTCCAAATCCAAAACCCCGAGAACTTTCAGCTTGAGCTTTCAAGTCGCTTTGATTGCCTAGAGAACTTTGCGTCGGTGGACGAGATAAACAACAGGCTCGTAGAAACTGTCCAAACGGTGGGCTCTAAGCACTTCAGACCCCGCCGTTCAAATAGACCTCAGAAACTCTCCGATCACACCCAAAAACTCATGGCTAAACGACGCTCACTTCGACTGCAGTCTTCCGATGATGCAGAGTCATATAGGCAGCTCAACAGACAGATTTCCAAATCTCTGCGACACGACATACGTCTCTTTAATACTGAACATATTAAAGAGACAATCGAGCGGAACAAAGGCTCCAAAGTGTTCGCAAGAAATCTGTCTGTTGGGCAAAGCCAGTTGACTAAGTTGAAGAGAGAAGATGGCAGTATAGCGTCGACCAAGGCTGAGGTTTTGGAGGAGATCGAAAGGTTCTATGGACAGCTATACGCTTCGGTCGCCAATCCTGCTGGCAACATGGCGACCGACCCAAGAGCCAAGTTGACCCGACACTTCACCGAGGATATCCCGGACATCAGCCTGTACGAGATTAGAATGGCCCTGAATCAGCTTAAGAACAACAAGGCACCGGGTGACGACGGAATCACTTCAGAGCTTCTGAAAGCGGGTGGAACACCGGTACTTAAAGTCCTTCAGAGGCTTTTTAACACCGTCGTCCTCGAGGGCATAACGCCAGAAGCGTGGAACAGAGGCGTGGTGGTGCTGTTCTTTAAGAAAGGTGACAATACCTTACTGAAGAATTACAGACCCATCTCGCTTCTGAGCCATGTTTACAAGCTGTTTTCAAGGGTCATTACGAACCGTCTCGAGCGCAGGCTTGATGACTTCCAGCCTCCCGAACAAGCCGGTTTCCGTAGAGGCTACAGTACCATAGACCACATCCATACGCTGCGGCAAGTTATACAGAAGACCGAAGAGTATAATTTACCACTTTGCTTAGCGTTTGTGGACTATGAGAAAGCCTTTGATTCGGTCGAGACATGGGCTGTGCTTGAGTCTCTCCAGCGGTGCCGTATTGACTATCGGTACATCGAAGTGTTGAAGTGTTTGTATAATAACGCCACCATGTCGGTTCGAGTACAGGAACAGAGTTCGAGGGCGATCCCTTTGAAAAGAGGCGTAAGACAGGGAGACGTGATATCTCCGAAACTGTTTACGGCCACTTTGGAGAATGCCTTCAAGCTCCTGGAATGGAAAGGATTCGGCATCAATATTAATGGCGAATACATCACTCACCTCCGGTTTGCCGACGATATTGTAGTCATGGCAGAATCGATGGAAGATCTCAACACGATGCTCGAAGGCCTCAACCGAGTTTCTCAACAGGTGGGTCTTAAAATGAACATGGACAAGACAAAGGTGATGTGCAATGCCCATGTTGTACCTACCCCGATATCTGTTGAGAGCTCGGTTCTTGAAGTTGTTGACTCGTACGTCTACCTAGGACAAGTAGTTCAGTTAGGTAGGTCCAACTTCAAGAAAGAGGTCAATCGCCGAATCCAACTCGGCTGGGCAGCGTTCGGAAAATTACGCAATGTCTTCTCGTCCGACATACCTCAGTGTCTCAAGTCGAAGGTTTTCGACCAGTGTGTGTTACCAGTGATGACTTATGGCACTGAAACGTGGTCCCTCACTATGGGCCTTATGAGTAAGCTCAAAGTAGCCCAACGAGCTATGGAGAGGGCTATGCTCGGAGTCTCTCTGCGAGATCGAATCAGAAATGAGGAGATCCGTAGAAGAACCAAGGTTACCGACATAGCTCAGCGGATTAGCAGGTTGAAGTGGCAGTGGGCAGGGCACATAGCACGGAGGACTGATGACCGATGGGGTCGAAGGGTCCTCGAGTGGAGGCCACGTATCGGCAAGCGCAGCGTGGGACATCCACCCACAAGGTGGACAGACGACCTCATAAAGGCCGCGGGAACGCGCTGGATGCGAGACGCTTCCAACCGGTCCTATTGGAGATCTATAGGGGAGGCCTATGTCCAGCAGTGGACTTCCTATGGCTGAAATGATGATGATGATGATGAGACCTTGAGAAAGGATATAGGCTATGTTTGCTCGGGATAACCGACATCCACGCGGGCGGAGCCGCGGGCAAAAGCTAATAATTCTATATTTTATGACATTTCCAATTTCCATAGTCCCTTCAAATAAATGAAAAAGTTATCTATTACAGGTTTATTACGAGTTGGATGACTACACTTGAAGAAGAAAGAAAGAAGAATAACTACACTTAGATGTTTATTTGTGTATGTAAATCGAGACAAACATCGAGCTGAGCATCCTTGATGGTATTCAGTCATAGCACGGCAGCTTATCCGAGACCCAATATTTAATCACTATTCTCTCCGGTCGGCGCCACTAAATTTAATTAACTGCACAGAGAATCAAACACAAACAGTCATCAATTCATACGACCGGACTTCTCAATTATAGCTTTCTGTAAAGGTATGATTTCAAAAGCGACCGCATACGACAATTGCAAACGCACGCAGCGGATACGCGTCCGTGAAATAGACTTGACTATGATAATTTAATTAATTGCGGCTTCTTAATGGTCCCCTTAAGGCTCATTTAGACGGGGCGAGTTTCTCGCACGTTTCGGTTCGAGAATCGTACGCGACCATCACTAGTACTGACCCTAATAATCGCCATCCCATCATCGTATCAAAGTGTTTAGACATAGCCGACCTCTAAATTCTCGCCTATACGGTTATATTATACGAGATTCTCAAGAGAGATATCGCCTATGGCAAAATACGATTATTGCTTGAAACGTCTGTTTAAACGGACACTGCTAATATTTAATTGCGAGACAATTCTCGCCAGACGTGGACAGCGAGCGGCTATTGTTTCTGCGAATTTTTAGACGAAGCAACAATTTTTCTGACCTTTTGATAAACGTATCTTACGGGCGAGTAACTCTCCCCGTCTAAATGATGCCTTTACCCGTAAACATGTGAAGAGACGACACGTCATCTGACCGCACATAACTGGTCCATAGGAATAAACGAAAATCAGTCTCGCAATCCACTCATTTCTCTATAACTATATCTACACTTACATTTTTTTCGCCTTCTGAATCATACCTTGAAAGTGAATAATATCAAGGCAAACCGCAACATTTCATAGTTTTATTAGTTATTAAAGTCAGCCCTGTAATCGCGTAAAGTAGAAATTTTACGCGGTACAATATTAAAACATTCGAATTACGTATTTTACGAGAAGGTTCAAATTTTAAGCGCGTCGGCCAGCCACAGTCTAAATGGTTTATGTTATATTTTATTGCCCGTGTCGCCACCTAGCCTTTATAGCCGGTATTTCATTCTCATTTATTTTCCCAAGATAAGCACTTTTTAAGATTTTTTTGTGGTTTAGAACTTAACGATTTGTTTTTGCTTTGGAATTACTTTTATTCCAGTTGTTATAATAACTTCAAAATACTTCACTACTTTTCAAGACTCTATTAACAGTTTTTAATGTTTTATAGGCTCGCGTTTGGTAAGTCACGATGTGGTCAACGGTGGAGCACGCTTGGCTAGTAGTAACCTCTACCTACACTCTGGTCTTGAAGACATCCATTCAGCTATCCGGAAACACAGATTCGGGCAAGGCATTCCACTCCTTGGTAGTGGAATGCATGATGAACGTGCCTATGAGTCAAATGTCCATGGTGTACCGTGTATCGGGGGCGCATCGTCGTGTATCTGGTCGTTCGATGGTGGAAAGGGCTTTTAGAACAGTTGAAGAAAGAAGAGTTTTGCAAAGAGTACCTATTTACGTTACGCTGTGTTGTATCTGTTATGAAAAACTCACAAAGTCACAATCATTACAACCCAATTTACCTATATTTCTTAAAATAATGTGACAAAATGTATTATAAAAATTACTTGTAATAAAAAAATATTAAATATGTACAATATTTACACTGGGGTCTGACAATACGCGTGATTTAATAACAAACATCCAAACATCCTCACGAACTTTCGCATCCTATCCTACTTCTTACTGATATTATAAATGTGAAAGTTCGTAAAGATATTTGTGTTTGGATGATTGTAGTAGGTAACAACTGATTAGTACTATTGATGAGGACTGAGTACTAAAAACTGATTAGTAAAAAGTAGATTAAGTACAATCACGCTCTAACGGCTGAACGGATCTTGCTGAAATTTCATACAGGGATAGATTTTAGTCTGGAATAACCTATAGGTTGCGTGGGAGTAGACGAGAGATCTACCGTTATGTTACATAGCACTGATAATCCAATTACTTAACAGAATTTTTGAAAACCGATAGGCACGGTGTATCACGTGCTTAACGTACCTACTAGGTACTGTCTAATTCATTCGTAAAAACTTGAGACATGTATGTCGCAAAATTTGCAAATTAGACGTAGGAGCGACAGCCTTACAAACAGAAACAAATTGACGCGAACATATCCAATTTTTTATTTATCTCTTTATTCACGCGTAAAACAGGGTTGTATGTATAAAATATAGCCACCATTAGCTTTAGCAAAAGGTTTATTCAGGATGATCCGAGTTTTGGAAGAAGCAATTAACGCTTCTGAATCATTGAGTAGTCTGTGAGGCTTAGTTAAGCTTTCAGACGAACCTTTCAACTTGCGTCAGTAGGTACACGTCTAATGTGTTTCCTACAACGCATTTGAATTTATCAATTTTATATAGGCTTAAATTGTGAATATGAATACGGGTAAATGGAATCTGAGCAGCTGAGAAGCCATTTTGAACAGATCTAAACAAAAACAGTACAGGGAAAGTGCAAAAAAAAAATACACGATTAAGATACAATATGTTTGGTTTCTGAATTGAAAAATTTAAATTAAGACTCGTTAACGCCAGCTTACACACAGTTCGCAATAAAATACTGGGCGTAAGTAGGCGGTGACACTACTCAACTTTTACTTTTCATTTCAGGAACTGCTCAACCGAGTCAAATTTTGACACATTTTTATTTAAAATTAAAAAAAACTTTTTGTGCACGGCATTTCCCATATTGGCTTGTTCAATAAAGTCCTGTTATTTTCGTATCTCAATTTGTAGAATACTACTGGTTCGCATGGGCTGCCGCAGTCTCCTTCTGCTAGCAAGTAATGATCCAGAAGGAGATGGTGGAGCGGCATCGGAGGAGACTCTCGGTCCGCACCCCGCAACGGGTAGAGGTAACTCAGGCTTCGGAGGTCACCCTAGCAGCACAATAGCACCTCCCCAAACCTGGAGGCTAGATAGGGATACCGTGGTCCCCACACCCGATGGGGGTCATCTCGAAAGACGAGCATGACATAACCATCCCATGATAAAATAAAAAAGTCAAATCACAGGTTTTTATTTCAGATATAATCAGGTATTTGCACTCAGAACTTGAACTATGTGACTTTCGACCAACTTCTGCACTTCTCTACTCCACTCCAGTTCGTCTCCACCTAAATGAAAACGCAGCCTAAAGCCACCGCTTAATGGTTACGTCATTAGCACCCGTTCTAATATTTCACAAAATTGAAACACATTTCTTGTTTTCATTCAAATTATTAATTAGAGCGAACATTCAGACATTGTGTCTTCGATCCCTCCCCTTCTACGCTCGACTCATCATGAATAATCATCTGAATTAAGCTAATGCATCAGGTAATAGTCCAGTCTACGTGTATAGCACGTGGTTAATCGAATAATGGATATTAATTGTCTCGAATGTGGAACACCTTTCCTATTGTGCTGTTTGGATAATGTTACAACCCGGGAAACGTGAGCTTTCATTTCGTCGTTGAAAAATTAGAAGCTTGTGGTACCTTTACAGGTATAAGTATTAAGTATTTCGTCAGTGTAATATCACAGATTAAATAACAGTGCATTTAAAAAAAGCCCACTGTTTGTATTTGCCAGAAAATTGGTTTTATGAAATTATTATTATGTTTTTATTGCTTTGTTTCCAATTTACTAATCTACAGATTGAGCGTAGGGTTTTAAGCAAAGCAACATAAAATAATTTCCAATTTTTACGAAGGTATATTTGCTACTCACCATTTTCTAACTTCAGCTATTATGAATGAGGAATGTAATAAAAAAAGCATGATTAATCAATTTTAATTTTAAATAAATATTCTTCAAATAAATGAATGAAAACTACTCAATAATTTAGTACACTTTGTACACTTATTTTGTACCTACTTACGTTAAAAAATTTTTACCTGTGTACCTCAACGGAATCGTTTCAATTAAAATTGTGTTTAGTTTATGAAATTTAGTATTTTCATTCAAACAATTACAAAAGTTTACAATTTCATAGCGCTTTGTGTGTATTATGAATTGGAAAGTACCATTCCAACATTTCATCGGCTTTTGTACATGGAACAGTGCATTGTTTTATTTAACCACAATTGGCTGAAGCTTTGAAAAGGCTGTATAGATTGATGTAAAATGAACAAACATGAATGCACCTTCGGTTGTGCTCATGCTACAACAAAGCTAAGGGCGTTCTCAGAAACGAGAGAAGAGTTTTAAAAGTGGTTTTTTGATTCTAGATTTCTGGAGAGTATGACACTACACAGTGTATAGGTAATTCTTTTTATACTACGATTATTCGTATGATTAAAATCTCCAGAAACTATGAAGTTCAACAAATAGTGTTGAGAGAGACAGATTTCAAGAACGTCAAGGATCCTCAAAAGTAAGAAATAAAGGTTTTATTAATGCATCACTCTCATAAGTTATCAGTAATAACTGACTTATTTTCTAGAGAGCCATTCTAGGGAACTTATACACCAAGTTAGGAAGCTAATTATTTGCTATCCATAGCGATGAAGCAGTGCAGCTGTTTATGGAGTTAAATCGAGTTGGGACTACTGTCATAGTTAAGGCTTTTCTAATATTTTTTGAATTTACTATCATAGCTTCCGATACTGCTTCTCATATTAATCTCAATCCAATGGAATCATGGTAACGATTTATAAGTTGAATAACGAGTGATTGATCTCAAGCCACTAAACTTATGAGAACAAATAACAAATACCTATATAGGACAAATAAACGAGAAATTATGAGACATTCTAAAAAGTAATCACTTTAATTAACGAAGAGTACTGCACTAACAAATAGTGCACTATTGCAATTAGCCACTAATATGCAGCTTTTCTAACAATTACCATGAAATCAAATCGTCATTATAGGTTTATTGTTCATGGGTTCCGTTTCAATTTTCAGTGGCGACCCGCTGAAGTGAACGTTGACGGCGCCAGCCGGTGTGCTCCCGGGGCTACGAGCATGTTTACCCAACGCAAATAACCGGGCCGACCAGTTCCGGCCATTGTGAGGAATATAGCAATTGTTTGTTAACCACAAAGAGTTAACTCCAATGAATAGCTAACTTTGAACGCGATAACAAGAGACGATCGATTGTACATAAATGAATGTATTGATGACTAGACGTTTTGTTCAGATTGTAAAGACTGAAGTATGGTTTTTTAACCGGTTTGTATATCATACTTTGAAGCTACCGGCTTTATACTCGTGTTCTAAAAGGTTCACCGATCGATATAGCGCATTCATTTTCTAGATAAAAAGGAGGAAGAATGACTTTAGATAGAGGCTTTGACAGGGTCTAATCGGCGCATACGGTCGTAATTTTTTTTTTAACTTTTAGAGTTCCGTATTCTTTTTTTTTCGTGTGGAGATCCCCATGGATACCCCCATCAGCGACGGTGGTTATATCGAATCGCACGCCCTCTTCGATCTCATGACGGGATGTAAGTTGGCCCTCACATCTTGATTAAGGTTCTATATCACTAAAAAATGGAACTCTTATAAGACCACCTGCGGGTCTGTCTGTCAAGACCTTTTTCTCAAGAATGCGTGGAGACATCAAGTTTATTCCCCGTCGACAAGCTGCGGTCGTTTACAGCGCTGAACGTGGTGGAACGGGGCTGAATTCTTGTACATCATTCAACACGCTATGACGACGACAACGAAAAAGTTACTTCTAGATGAACGTGCTCTAGTATCAGCGACATCATCACTTATCAATAGGTGAGATAGTGGCCAAAAGATGTTTTTTTTATTATTAATAGGCTCTATTAATAATAAAAAACATCTTCCAATATTGTACGCGGCTGACAGAAGAAGAACTGTAAAAGTGTGACCAACATCGTTCTCGAAACGCAAATGGAGCCAAATAAGTGTAGTCAGCTGGCTAATTTACATTCTTCTCCATGTACAAATAGTTTACGCGATTTCCTACGGTCATTTATGATTTCATAGTTTTATTTTTTAATCATTCATCGTTGTTTTAAATCAGCGAGTTCACAATGGGATCAAAACGCCACGGGGATGAAGCCGTGGGCTACTTTAACTAAAGTGGGCTGCATAAAACAACAGTTCCATTATTATAATAATACGTAGTTCAAATTTAGCAGCAGTACATTAAAATAACACTGTTTGAAACTTCATACTAAACATGCTATTTCAAATATACATTTCAATTAACTAAGTTTACTTTTGAAACGCAAGTTAAATTCACAAAGCAATGTTTGAGGTGTATCGCCCGAGGGATAACAGGGTCCAACCCTGGCCATGCAAACTAAACTAGTTAAGGCCGTCTAGTACAGAGTTATGTAATAATATAACAATAAAACAGAAATGGACCTATCCAAATAAAATGTAGTTAGCCAGAATTGGAACTTCGAAATGGTTGCGTTGAAATATTTGATTTTAACTGACAGAACTGACTATCTCGGTGGCGCAGTCGTAGCGAATTTAAATTATGTACCGGAGGGTTCCTTTCTTGGGTCAGGAAAAGTGTGCAAAAAGGGGCGGAGTTAAATTCCAACAACTGGTCTAGCTGCAATGCTTCGATATCCCACAATATCGCTATTGGGTTGTGGAGGTCAGATGGCAATCGCTTGACGTAAAATATCGATGTCCAGCCAAATCCGCAGTTAGACTGGTAAAGCGGACCCCAGACTCCGAGGTGAAAGCTTCAGATGCGACTGGGATAAACGCTAGAATAAAGAAGATAGATAGATAGTACACTGATATTGCACTGACATTAAATAAGGTCAGAAATAAAGACCTGGCTGAGGTTCAGATTTTTTTACATAATTGTATGACAAAGATTGTTGTACTAAAAAAACATTATCTAATAAAATAATAACCAATAAACGTTAGGCTGAAGAAGACTTATTTCAAGAATTAAAATAAAACAATTGTTTGACCTTTATTTCGGGTTAAATCACGAATGTATCTAATAGAAAATTAAAGGATGTATGTAGGTTGTAGCTGCTAATGTTATATTACGCAGTGTATTTTCGTTAAATGAAACGAGACCTAAATAAGCAAAACTCTAAATGAAATCCAAACTGCAAATAAGACTAGAATAAACACAGCGGATTCTACAACGGGGCCACTTACTTATCTTTTATAGGACTGTGGTTGCTTTATATTCCTTGTTTTTATGAATATTTTTAAATGCGAACTGGTTTTGAATTTAGGTCTTTCTTTTATTGTATCTTTATTTTATTATCTGTACAAATTTCATAAAGCTGAAGAGTTTGCTTGTTTGGTTGAACACGCTAATCACAGGAACTACTGGTACGAATTGAAAATATCTTTTTGTGTTGGATGGCCCGTTTATCGAGGAAGGTTATGACTAAATATCATCACGCTGCTACTCAAGGGAGTGGTGCAGTAACCACAAATGTCGATGAATCCGGTAAATTCTTATGCATTTTTTGAAAATTAATAAATTGTGGGCATATAATAAATGTTCTAAAGGGTTGATACGGGGTTTGGAAGAACGCCACGAGCAAAGCCGGGGCGATTCAGCTAGTTAGTTATAATATAAAAAATCAATAAATAAGGTAATAATAATAAATAAACAATCGTAGAAATTTAGAGAATATAACTTCAATTTACGAACTCTAAATTTCTTATAAACACTGTGAACAAACTATGGTACTTTCGAATCTAGTTTAGATGTAAAAGTTAAACCTGGATCACAATTCACTGCGTTTGCTCATGAAGTTTGACTTCTATTATTACTAGACACAATCACCTATAAATTAATATACCCCGGGACACGTAGCTTGGACCTAAATCGCGAGACAAACGACGCCCTGCCGCGCGCAAATTGTTTTGTAATAATCTATACTTGGTGAATTTGTGTCCACCGCAGTAGCACCCCGTGCGATCAACAAAAGACACCCAAGAAACGTGTACTATGCGTACAGAGCACATTTTAGGTCCAAGATATATGTTCCGAGCACTATATTATGTATTAGTAATGGTGCGTCCTTACAAGAATATTTTTAATAAAACCTCAAATTGGACCAATAGCGTATTGGACTAATCGCGAATTGAACCAATCGCGAATTGCACCAATCGCGAATTGGAGCAACCGCGATTTTGTCCTGTTTTTGACAATAAAATTGGACCAAACGCGTATTGTACCAAACGCGACTAAACGGACTCAGGGCCTCGATTCTGCTAAAGCACAACCACTGTCACACCACAGAGACTGCAAAAAAATGGCATTAAATTTTAGACCTTATTTCTATACCTTATAGTCACAAAATTAAATGATAAGAGTTTCATTACACTATTTCATTCACTCTACAAAAAGTCAATTAATTTTAAACTTTAACAGCATTAGTTTAAAGACTTAAATCAAATGGTATTTTCTCACAATCTCTGTGGTGCGACAGAGATTGTGCTTTAGTAGAATCGAGGCCCAGAACATATTTATGAATTACGTTTGCAAAGAAACACTAAAACGTCGAGATAATATCATCGTCGTTTACATCCAAAGTGAGATTTGTTGCGATTCGGCCGAATTTTCTAAATTAACATTGCGATATATCGTATATACCTAGTGGTACGCAGATTCTGCATCCAAAATCGACGGTTAAGGTATGATTCTGAAAGTGACCGCATATGACAACTGCAGATGCACGCAGCAGATATTCGTAAATCTCGTAATTCATGGTGGTTTCTCTGTGGTCCTCTTTATCCGTATCGGAGTTAAACAAGTAATGGGTACGCTGTATCTACTGCAAGCGTCAGCAGTTGTCGCATCCGGCGACTTCGGAATCACACCTTAAAACTTAACCTTCTTTGGTTATTCACAAAACTATAATTGCACTACTATATTATTCCTACAAGAACGCTAACGAAAGACATACCTTTCCCACTGAATTATTAAAATTAAACCATTTCGCATACCCGTCTGGCGGGCACAAAGTCGTTGGTGCAAGAAAGTTATGAAATCCATCACAAAGGACAAAGGCGTGGAACCGGCGGGCATTTGCTCACCGTACGTATTTGTTCTCGCCTAATTAAACATGAAACACTGAAAGTACCTGTACATCAACGGAATTAAGGGATGTTCAAGGAGGATATTAACATATTGTTTACTTTCAGAACTTTGGAATTACGATTTCAAAAAGCGTGCGTTTGATCTTTCTCTTTTCTTCGCAATTAAAAAGATTCAAATAAAATTTTATGATGTAATTTATTTCTTTTACTTATTTATTACATTCATGACCCGTATTAAATATCAAATAAGGTAGAAGAATACAGAATATAATACATTTTTTAAGATTTGACTAATTGTAATTCGTTCTAAAAGTCTGAAATGGAAATTTCTGAACCTCGCTAATTGAATGACAACCATGATTTTAAAGCACTAAATAACGTTAATTTTATTTAAAATCGCGTTTTTATTGTTCTCTGCGTGAAACAATCTTTGTGCATTTCAAGCCTCTGCCCTATTCAGCGAAATGGCTAGTAGTTATTCCGCGGCCTCATTCCGTTAATGAGAGCAATCCACAAACATTTGCGTGTGCAGTGTTTATCAGCTAACTACGAACACTTTGCAATCAGTTCCAATGTCCAATATTAGTATGTACTCAAGTGAAAATTGATATTGCGAGCTTAGAGCCAATTGCTGTGTGTGCTGAAGAGAATCAAAGCATAATATTGTTCATAGAAGTACCTATAATTATTACAATTCGCTGAACATGATGTGCAGCGATGTTTACTGTTAGCAGTTAGTTTAGTTAGCATAGAATTAACGTATTTGTTTATATAATGCTTTGTGTTTTGTGGAATTGTTTGAGATGCCTGCAGCTATTTACTACTGCAGTGCCTGTTATTTACAATGTGTATAATGTTACATGTTAATATCAGATTGATCGTATTTATCTCGTTTTAAAGAGATTTTCGTTCAGAGATGACGTAGGTCTTATAAAGAGGAGATGGTAGAGCGGGCCGACTTGGGAATCTTCTGGGCTCATCGACCTCCATCCTTTATGAACGCAAACCTGGGGGCAACATGTGGGGCGGCACCGGCGGCACGATGCCCTTTTCGATTCCCACACCCAACGGGACCACCTCAAAGCCGGAAATGGTCCAGGGTCCACTGGGAGCCAGTGAAATGCCTTATTTTTTCAAAATACCGCGGGTATATAGGTTAAATTTAAACAGGATATATAGAAATCTATGTGCTATCTGTAACTGTGTCAATCAAATCCAAATCCGCTTAGCCGTTCTGGAGTGATTGAGTGACAAACCAACCATCCCTCTGGACCTCTAAACTTTTGCATTTTTATTTATAGTAAGTAAAATAGGTTCCGTATCATAATATCTAAAGTTATTTCAACTATGTTCAAGATAACTACGGTTGATTCACATATAGTCATAACGCATATTGGTCGAATCGACTACTGGTTCATACACATAATTTCGAATAAACTAAAATTATTTGAACTAACGGACGATTAATATAATGTTCATTTAAGATATTGGACATGTTGGCTATGTTTGAAATACCTAATGGTCGATTCGCCTACGGTTTATTGATACTACTACTTTGTGACAGAAATTTACGTTGTTACAAAACCGACTTCACGTAGTCTTGTCTGCCCTACCCCTAGAGTGTAATTTAAGCCCGCGAAGGCGCGGAGGGGCGAGGCGGCCCGCGAACTGAGGAGCAGGTGGTTCTAACGAGCACTGCCGCGGCTGAGGCTGGCCGGCGCAGCCGGCCAGCAAGCCGAAGCTGCGGTAGTGATCGTCAGATCCATCTACGACGATAAGGTCGCGTGGGACCGCCGGAGCCCCGCAGCGCCGGAGCCGTTACAGAAGCCATGCTTGCTGCATTATTGCTTGCATGCTGCATGCCTGCTTGCATGATTGCTTGCATGCTGCATGCCTGCTTTCATGCTTGCTTGCATGCATGCCTGCTTTCATGCTTGCTTGCATGCATGCCTGCTTGCATGATTGCTTGCATGCTGCATGCCTGCTTTCATGCTTGCTTGCATGCATGCCTGCTTGCATGATTGCTTGCATGCTGCATGCAGCATGCATGGCTTCTGTAACGGCTCCGGCGCTGCGGGGCTCCGGCGGTCCCACGCGACCTTATCGTCGCAGATGGATCTGACGATCACTACCGCTGCTTCGGCTTGCTGGCCGGCTGCGCCGGCCAGCCTCAGCCGCGGCAGTGCTCGTTAGAACCACCTGCTCCTCAGCTCGCGGGCCGCCTCACCCCTCCGCGCCTTCGCGGGCTTAAATTACACTCTAGGGGTAGGGCAGACAAGACTACGTGAAGTCGGTTTTGCAACAACGTAAATTTCTGTCACAAAGTAGTAGTATCAATAAACCGTAGGTAAATCGACTATTAGGTATTTCATACATAGTTCAATAAACCTTAGCACAATTAATTGTAGTTGAATAAACCGTAGGTGAATCGACCATTATTTGTTTCGACCAGTAGTTATTACAAAAATATGTGAAACGATCTTTAGGTGTTTTAAACAGTAGTTTTTTTGACCGTAGTTGTCTTGAAAATAGTTAAAATAACTGTAGTTATTATAATACGGAACCAGTAAAATAATAAGATAAACATTTTACATCTGCATTAAACCAGTACCTATATACCACTATATTACATACATACATACATACAATCACGCCTTTATCCCTAGAGGGTTAGGCAGAGGTGAAATAACACCCACATTTCACCAATCATTGCATTATGTCCCACGTAATAGGGGGTGAACCTATTGCCGTATTCCGGGCACTATTGTTGACTCGAGCCATGTATCTGAAACTGAGCCTGGGCTGTATACTGTCTGATGTTAAACAGTCACCATATTTATACGATAAATATCCGTGCTTGTCTGCCACCTAAGTGGAATAAAAAAGTTAATGTACGTATGAAATCTATGTCAAATCTCGTTCCATACTTTCACTACGATATTCGCAAAAATAAATCCGCTTAGCCACAGAGAGACTTGCGAAATAAAATATTCTATTAGCAAAATCCGTTGGCTCATAATTCACTCAGAGAGGTGCGCACCGCGGGCATGGCAGGTGGTCTTAATAAATACGAAAATGGCCTATCGTGGGGTTAGTAATAAATTCAAAAGGCAATCAACGCCACGGGGCGGGTAAAAATATTAATAGCCGAGAAATAATTATGTATTCATGACTTCCAACGTCGGTCGGGGATGAAGTGAAGCCGAAGCATCGGGTATTCTAAATCTGTGGGGATTGGGAGAAGCACTCGACGATCGACTCCCACACGGTTGCTACCGACCACGTGGACTACGAGTAGATTGAATAAGGTCTTGGCCACATTTGAAGTAAAGAAATAAAAGCATACTGAATAATTTATTCTTCTGAAATTGCATCACTATAATATAAAATCCTTACTTGATATATTATGAGTAGTTACCTAATTCATTTGGTACATTTATCTGAAAAGTAATGAGGGAATCATAAAATGAAGACATTGTGTAAATTTCGTAATGCTTTAGCCTAAAATTTACATTGCCAATTTTCACCTCGTATCTTTGCGCTGCCATATTCGAAAAAATGCCTCCCAAAAAGTTTTAGGAAAATACTACTTTCTGACTAATATTTGTTATCAAGAAGAAATTACCTTTGTAATGAAAAGACTAGAGAGACAAAAAATACGCCTGTGTTATTCCAGACTGTTATGTATTTCTGTTCCAAATTTCAACCAGATTTGTTAAGTCGTCTGAGTGTGATTGATTGATTTATCAAACATCTAAACATCTTCACAAACTTTCACGTTTATAAATATTAGTAGGTACTTAATAAGATTGTAGGAAATAGGATTGTATATTTTTCTTTTTAGTATTTGTAGTACACTTATTCATTTTTTTTTTTTCGTTTTTGAAATACTTACATATAGCGTAACTCATCAATGAGATTAACAATTTTGTTTGATATTCCTAAAATTATTTTTCATTGTGCACAACGTGCTTAAAATACTTCAATCTGCCATGGATTTACTCAAGGGAAATCTTTGACCCACGACATTCATATTTGATTTCTAATCTAGTGCCGCCGAATGGAGTTAATATTGTACGCGCTATTAATAAAACCTTTTAAGAGTATATTTTTATCTGCTAACAAAGAAGGCAGAACCCATGTAGATGTATAAAAATCGGAGAAATAACAAAAAATTAAGACTTAACCAATAAAAGTTAAACAAAAAAAAATAAACAAGAATTGTCTTCATTTCAAAGGTAGCACAACCTTTGTAGGTGTAGCAACAGCAACTAGTAGGTGGTGGTACTCTTAATACCTAGGTACTGTGCTATTAATAAGCCTGCGATGGCGGCTCAAAACATTTAATTAAGTAACTCTGACATCTAAATACATCAAATAATCTAATATTATATTTGACGTACAAAGACGTAAGTAAATTTGACATAAATCCCATCTCCTGATATATATAATATTGATCCAAGCTGGCTGAAAACAGGTTTTCTATGCAAGGCATCAATCAGTAGTTAATCCCCGGCGCAATATCCATAAAATGGATCGCGGGAGCACCGGGTCGTAGGCTCCAGGCTTGCATGGTACGTGGTACATAATTCTGGTGAAGCGAGTCAACGACAATGCCGCAATCGGACCAGCAATCTGCATAATGGATTGGTCGGCCGAACGCGCCTCGTCCGGTCGCCCGGTCATTCAATTGTCGCGGTCGTCGATGTGTCGCACCGTTATTACGGAATACGGAATTAATAATTTCATGGCGTATGGGCACAAAAGGTTTACACCTCCGAAGTTAGATGTTATAGGTTAATATTTTAAAGTAGCTTTATCACTTGAATGGTCTTTCTATTAGTCTCATTTTTAACCCTCGACGCATAAAACGACGTGGTATTATGTTATAAGTTTGACGTATCTATGTGTATGTATATATATGTGTATGTCTGTTTGTGGCATTGTAGCGCCCGAATAATACTAATCAGTCAGTGTAATATTGTATTATTAGTTATTAGTATAATTTCATCAGGAAACTGGATAGGTTATGGTCGACCCTAGAAGCGATATATATAACGAGATCTAGTGTCAATATCGAAGTTTAATTTGTTCAATTTAAAAAAGCGCTATTGTTCCACCAAAATCAACATGTTATGATAATGAAAGTTTTTGGATAAATTTTCAGCAAATGTTATTTTAATCGAGACGCGCAAATATATTTTTACAGTGCCTATAGGCTACGGTAAAAAATAACTATCAAATGGACTAAAAGTTTGCGTATAAATTAACTGAAATAAAAATGAATCAATCTAGATGTAAAATATTTTTTGCAATTAGGTACGCATTCGCCATGATAAAACGCTTTGAACTGAAGAGAATAAACTTTAAAGTTTATTAAACCAAATAAGTAGGTATATTTCAAAACATTTCATACGAAAATGCTATGCTAACATATTAATAAACTATGAAGACATTACCTTCAAGCCAGCCGTTCTATTCAACAAAAATCAATCATATTCACGCAAATATTTCGCAAATGCAAGTAAACATTGTTATTAAAACCCAACGATACGTGAAACTGTATTCATAATATTGAAACGTTGCAAATGTATGTACACTAAATTGTGCGAGTTAGTAATTTGGAATTTGAAATGCAAAATATGATGTGACAGTACAGATATGGAGCTTAGTTGAACAATTCCCATTGGAGATCTTTGCATATTTGACAAACTGTTTTGTCAAATTCTAATCATTTATTCAGAAAGGAATTGGCAACTGCGGCGTTATATTCCCTATCGCAAACTAACACTGACTAACATTGATTGGCTGAACGTCTAACAGACAGTAAATATAAATTAGGTATACCTAGCAGTGAGTAGTGTACATTTTCTAAACAAAACAAATTGAAGGCAACCGGACGAATTTTTAAACTGAATTTTGTGCGTTCGGGGTTCCGTAGTTAACATAAAACCCTAGTTTCAGTACATCGATATGTCTGTCAGTGGATAAGTCTTTTAAAAATATGGCAGGTTGGGTGAACACACCAAACGTCTTAAACTTTGTAAGTGCCAAGACTGCCGAGTACTCATTCCAGTAAAACTGTGATTATTTGAAAATGTAAATTAATTTTATAAAGTGCACATAATATGTCGAAAGGTTAGCACACATATGTGATGTTTTAGATAAGCAGCAAATAATACGAAGTTCTACGAGTATCAACCAAGCAAGCCGACAAACCGCTGAGATGGTCCGGCATTGTCGTCACTCGCTTCGCAAGATGTACGGCTCAATAACGCCTCTTAATCTAAAGCCGGGCTTTCAACGGACACCAAAGATTTATTGCTCACATATTATATGTGGTGTGAAGTGAACAATAGGCGAGATATTGATTTAAAGTATGATATAGTACGGTAACTTCCTGATGCAAAGATATAGGTACGTTTTAAATGTAATAGGTGTAGTATTATTTGTTGCAGAATATTTATCTATCTAAACATACATAATATAATTTGATCGGACTGATTCATCAACACAATTTAAACCACTGGAGCTGCAAGGATTTAAATTCTTGTAATTGAAACCTTCGATATTGTGAACATGTGAACCTCTGAACCTTTCAAAAATTTCAAATCTTTATCTCCTTTGGGTATGAAATTTTAGATAAGATTGTACTGAAGTCTGTCATATTCAAAACAAAGTAAATCACGAAATTCCTTGGAAGTATCTGCTTCTGATTCTGTTGTTTTATTGGCATTTTTTTTTATTATTGGTACCTCCATTTTTTTATACAACTTAGGTGGCAGACAAGCCCACGGCCCACCTGATGGAAAGTGGTTACCGTGGCCTATGAACGTATGCAACACCAGGGGCGTCACATTCGCGCTGCCCGTCCCACCTTCTAATGCCCAACTACGATATTTTTCGTGAAGTGACTGCCATTTGACCTGCACAACAAATTCGCGATATGAAAGCTTAGTTACTACTAGTCAAATGATTTTAATAAATTTATAAGATCAATTGTGCCAAGAGTTATAGAAGTTTTGAATTAATTAGTAAATCAAATTAAATCATTATTATCGAATTTCCACAAAACGCAACAGAATTAATTGTTCTAACTTATCTGTCACTTGGTACTGTCTGTAATCCCAAGAGTCTTTAGTGACTAATTAACAGTATAACATAATTCCGAGAAATGGTTAACGTACCTACTAAAAGTACAGGGTGAACAGAAATAAAGGTTTTGTTAGAATAGTTGGTTTTGCCAGAGTGCTGGGCTAAATAACGTTGTTACTCTGGTGAAGGTAGGCACCTACCCTGTAAATGGAAGGAAGTGGCAAAAAGGAAAGGCATTTCTATTTTTGACTGATATTCTTTTGAGGCAATTTGTGTTTTTGGAATGTGTAGACACAGTTTGGTACAGACTATTTTCAGTTATAATCCATTTTACTTAAGGATATACGCCGTATCTTAGTTTGTGTAGTGTGTACAGTAGTAGTGTACAACATGTCATAAGATGTTGTCATGTTTCATCCACCGCCCACCCGTGTGGACCATGGGATTGGGAATGTCACGTAAGTATTTGCCAAGCAATAACTCCTATTTATATTAGTATTACCGTTTTCAAATCAAATCATTTAGAAATGCACATACACAAGCAATACATTAAGTTGAACACATAAACGTTTATCACTAGATTATTTTGTATCTAACTAACATAAATATATTTCTTTGCAGGGTGATGCTGAAGAGGTACAGTCTAGCCAAGCGTTACCACCACAACACGTGGCCGCAGCGATATGTGAGAAGTCACAGCTCAGTATCATACCAATTACCTACAATTCTCAGAGCCGAATATTACGAGTAGAATAGATAGTGAATAAAATCGATAGTCTATGTTATAATACAGTATCTAGTGACTCATACACATAAGACGTTCGTTGCAGCCGCAAGATGCATTGGCTCACAGCTGTAAAATATCACATATATCACAATCATAATCAACAATCCGTTACTATCCCCTTTGTGACAACAGAGAAACTGTCACAGTGTGATAGTCCGACGAGCTATCTTATCTTGAGGTAGGCTAATGGACTGGTGACAGGGTACACACGTAAATTGTAATCACTCATCTTGTATCCAGAATTGTATTATGATTCAAAGAAGCATAATAGATATTATATATTTGTATAAATGTAAATGGATAAGTGGCTGTTGTAAAATGGACAAGATGCGATAATGCAATATACCATCCTAAAAACCTTTTGAACTTAACCAAGTCAACAATATAATCTGAATTAATCCTTTTAAATCCGTGTTTAAATTGGTTCCTCATTGCGGGAAAATAGACGGATGAATTTTAAATGCATCTAACTCATTTAGGCAGTTGATATTTATGTAATAAATCGTTCCAAAATAACCTTTTACTCCCTTAAACTCATACCGTTTTTTATTACCTCAAATTATGCAGAGGAATTTCTACAGTCCCGGGTCCTTTAAGCGGGGCGTGAAAAGCATCTGATGAGGCTGTCAAGCTGAGTACCACCATTGTAACATGGTACGTGTCTATAATGGTTACCCTCTTTTTCGAGACTTTGCCTTCAGCTTACTATCAGGCGAGGTGAAGTCAAATTGACGTGTCCTATATATATATAAAAACACTTATATCAATCACACGCCTTGAAACAGTTTCTTTCATCCCCCTTCATTTTTTTGTTGTGTTTTAGTATCCTTGTTCCACGTTCTGCAACAAGCAGATTCTACGCCATGTTTAATTGTACACAACCTGTAGGTACTACTTAGATATATCAAACATACATATTATATAAACGTAGCCTTATAGGGGTGGGGTATTGTCATCAACAATCAGATACAACGTCCTAATTACCTGTTGTAACAAGATTAGGTTACTATGTAACATTAATAATTAATTAGATACTGCTATGTACTTACACAGATCATTAAGCAATCCAGTCACGACCTATCGTGCGTACAATAATGTTAATTGATTCATTTGCAATATTGAATTGCGATGTGAAAGGTCCTTCAGGGTAATTCAGGATTATATTAATGGTTCATATTTATTGTCTTTAAGTGGAGATGTCGAAACTACCGACCAAATTTTTTTTATAACGATTTTCCGCCCAATCTGTGATTCAGTTATAAAAAAATCATCCGTTGGAATAGAATGCGTATGAATTCTCATGATATTAGTAATGTGAGTTGTGCCACGAGAAAAATATAAAAACCTATTTATATTTTTCTCCCTTGATTTCTTCAACAGCGAGAGGGATTATATTTATGAGCTACAGGTAACTCCAGCCCTCTTAGACATGTGGCAATTCGTCGAACGGCGTATTATAGGATACATTGATGAAAGAGTTGGATTGACGTGTACTGTTTATGACAGTCTTCAACGTATGTCATAAACGTCATAATAGGTACGTGTTAACGTTATTTTCAAACTATCGCGGTGTAAACTCATGCCATATGTGAAAGGTATAACGGACAACAGATTGGATCCTGCTTACGGAAGTTTTCCATTAAGACTATCTTCAAACCGTGCGCCAAAGTAGCGAAATATGTGCGAACATCGAAGGACGTCATACCTCTACAAACACCAGGTGTCTACAAAGTGGATTGCAGCTGCGGTAGTTCCTACATAGGCCAAACGAAGCGAACCATTGCAGAAAGGGTCAGAGAACATAATCGCGGCTGTGAAAAACCGTCAGCACAATAAATCGGCAGTAGTAGAACATCTTGAGTCGGGGGCCAATCACTGGATTGAGTTTCATCAGCCTAGAGTCCTCTCCACTGATCGCCACTATTATCCACGGATTGTGCGTGAAGCTATTGAAATCAAAAAATATAAAAATTTCAATAGGGAAGATGGATTCAGGCTGTCTGGGACGTGGAATCCAGTGATTAAATTACTCAAACCCAAAAACACAGTGCCATTAAAAACTGACGTAGTGAGTGTTGTGTGTCGCCAGCCTTACCATTCACAAATAAGTAGTGGAGGGTAGGCGCACAAATTAATCCCGCGCACCTCTCGACGCTCGCAGACCAGTCAAGTCGTGACCACGGGTGCTGCAACGCACCCGAAACGTCGGCACAAGTAAGTTCCAAATAATAATTAATCGCGATAAGTCCCGAAACATAAAAACTATGAGGTACGTGTTAATCCCATACATTCATCATTCTATTTCACAATACGCTGGCCAACAAATTGCCACTTGTCTAGGGGGCTGTTTTGCAACAACAACGTTAAGTATAGGTACCTTCTTCAATCCAGGTTCGTTCTGAACCCACCGTTAGGGTCAAGTTAGGGTATAAAAAGTTTCTTGACTTGGTTTTAGCTAAACTTTATTTCTATAATGAAAACAAATTAGTTGTGGATTTATCTATAAGAATATTGAAGATTTCAAGGTGGTACAAATAACAGGTAAATAACAATAAAAGCACAATGCGTACTTACAACACACAGTGGAACATTGTTCTTGCCGGAATAAAAACGATTCAATTAAAAGAAAACTTTATCCCGGCCGTTAGAGCTGCAACAGGCTTTATTAAAATAACTAATCCAGCAATTTCAGTTACAACGTCAGTAGAGTAATTGGAATCCATGAACAGAGCTGCTATTTCTCGTATGAGCCGTAGGTCCATAGAAAAACACAATGGGATCAGTACAATGGCTCTATTGAATGGTCTTAAACGGTCGCTACCAAATGGAAATTTTAAAGTCTGGATAACTGTCCTTAATGTAGCTACCATTTTACTTTACAGTGTGATGTGTGTGAGTCTAATTGGTAGGTATATAGTGACCTATAAGGGCAGCCCTTCATTGATAACGGTTTGAGTCTACTAGGCTGTAGTTGGCAGTGGTGATGGGTGAAATTTTCAAAGGGAAAGCTTCGTCTGGTATTTAGCAGGTGCGTCGATTTGCAGGCGAGGTGGTCTTGTGCTTCAATGATTTTGGCATAGGGTCCTATATAAACATACCTCACACAGAATATTATAAAATGAGAATGTATAGTATACTCTCCAATACTGTTTTTATACTTATGATATCAGAGTGAGTCTGAGTATAGTTAATTGTCTTTAACGGACACTATTTGATTCAATATAATATTTCATGCTCAAAAATATAATTTAGATGATTAATTTTCTGAGATTGTGTTCTTTTAGTTACAATAACTTGAGGGCAATTGAAACACGTACCTCCAAATGAAAGGAAAACATTTATTTATTTCATATTACTTTAACTTGCTGATCGTATCCAGCTGTAGAGACGTATTGTAGTTACAGACTATGTAGGTACCAACCGCTTGTAAAAGTTAAACGAATGCATTCATACAAAGTATGTTTTACTCATTGTTACTTTTAAAGATAGGTTTTATCAGTCATAACTTAAACATTGTAGATAATAATGTATTATCTATTGGAAAACAATATTTTTCATTGACGTCAGAAGGAAAAGATCATGAGATTTTTACCTTCAATACATTTCATTATCTAAATATGTATATGGTTTCTTAAAATCCAACTACATCGTATTTTTAGACCTTTCTGAAACTGTAATAAATCCTTACTTAGAACATAGTCAGGCATGTCACAGTCAAAACTAAACATAATCAATTTTAAAAAACATGATTTGTTCGTAACATAAATCGCAATCCAATGCAGTTGTATTAATTAATCCCACATGAGACCACATACAAGTCCCATAACAATGAGGCACGATGTATAATGCATGATAACGTACAATAATCTACACAATATCGTATGAGCCTCAAGCCGCAGCTACATTAGGTAATAATAGACTATCCTTCAGAGTACCCGTGTGCTTCACAGGTAGACCTATGTATACTACAGACAATCCAGCTTGGGATGCTTTTGACAATAAGTTAATGCTTAATTGTTTTAATTTTAAGTAGACGAGGCACTATTTGTGGTTATTTAAGAAGAAATTGTAATGATGTTCACAGGATAAGTAGCTTTGGTCGTATACCACCTGCTCTACAAAACAATATATCGTAGTAAAGAGAGCTCTTGAGCATAATGGTATATGAACGCAGCTATCCTTTATTGTGAAGATCACTATAAATGAAACACTCAAATTTTAGTTATAAACGCACTTATTCAGGTCAAACAGTAAAGTACATACTTTAAATTTCAATCAAGTTTCTAGTGTTAGTCGAACATAATAGAAAAGTATTTAATGCAAATGATTGTAAATATAAATGGCTGATTCTGAGGACTTTCAAGAGTAGTGATGACATTACTAGAGTAGTTTTAACTGCATTTGAACTACAAAAAAAAAATCGCCAGCTCTGTACGATACAGAGGTCTATTATTCTTTAGGTAGTGAGTCCGGCTATCTGCAGGCGGATAACGAGCGCAACATATCATTTGCTGAGTGTGAAATTCGAATTCCTCATCCTGCCTCGTAACAACGTGATTTCATTGTTTACACTCTTATTGCTCTCTCATAACCCTGTGTACAAAATATATAGGTATTACGGTAATATTCAGCTTATAGTTCGTGCCACATATCTTGGACTCGAAACGTAGGCACTCAAAATGTGATCTATATGCGCAGTACGCGTATTTTACGAGTCACTACGGCAGTGGACGAGCACAAATTTACCAATCATAGATAATATCAAAACAATCCGCACCTGTTTCTCTCGCGACTTGGGTTCAAGATATGTGGCGCAGACTATACCTTTGATGTGGTTGAAATTAAAATAGCTAATCCTTGTAATATTTTAATCAATGCCCTAATATAATTTTTCTTTCTTTTTCTCACCGATATTGTACGTTTAGTGGTTTTTAAGGTAGTATGTAACGTTATTAACGTACCTACATATTGTTAATTTATTGTATTAGACAAATCCTGTCTTGCTGTTAATATGGCGTATAAACTATAAGCTGACTTCAGAATCTGAAAATGATAAGAAAATTATTATTTGACAAAGAAATTTATTACGGTACATGACATGCTGCTCGCAGCTGGAAATAGCGCTGGTGCAAGAAGAAGAATAATTTTAGATTAGAATGGTCACTCATTCTAAGACCGACTTGGCTAGCGTTGCTTAGCCTTGCAATTTATTAATCTACTTGATTACCACTTAACCACGAGCCCCTCAATAGCCTCTCATGGAATATTTATTTTATCCTATCCAGTCCACTGCTGTTTATAGGTCTCTCCCAATGTTAGGAAGCTTTGGCTTACCTACTGTTTCCGCGCTAGCCAGACGGGTTGATACAGAGTTTTGTTTCAAGTTTTCCTTCTCTCGTCGTCTGCGTATTTTTCCATTACGACACCCTTCCGATGAGATGGGGTGGTGATTCTTGTATTCTTTCACACGGATACTTAATCTTAATCAAATACTTATTTTTTTAAGCATTAAATGATAATTACCGAAACAAAAGTACTGAGTGAGAGCGGTATTACTCCAGATACCATAGGCTCAAAGTTAAGAGACCAGCGAGGCATGGCAACCAGCAGCTGACGACGGAAATGTGGGGATACCGATAACCAGTCACTCAGATACAGCGACCTCACTATAGATTGACTCTGAAAAAAAACATATAAACATCCGAATTGAGAACCTCCTCCTTTTTTGAAGTCGGTTAAAAAGTGAAACGACATCGAATTTATTGATATACTAGCTGCCCCGGCGAACTTCGTACCGCCATATTTTCGGCCCGCGTGGTATTCAAATCCCGTTCCCGCTGCACCCTTATCACTTAGGGGGATGAAAAATAGATGTTGGCCGATTCTCATAGATACCGGATAAGCACAAAAAATTTCATCAAAATCGGTCGAGCCGTTTCGGAGGAGTTCGATTACGCACCCCGTAACAGAAGAATTTTATATATTTTACCAAATAAAAAATAAGGGTTGATCGTAGAGGGGTGAAAATTTAGGGTTGCATGTATTTTTGTATGATGTATCATAAAAAAAAAAAAAAAAATTGTCTGAAAAATAAAAAATAAAAATTAAGGGGTGGACCACCCTTAACATTTAGGGGGATGAAAAATAGATGTTAGCCGATTCTCATAGATACCGGATAAGCACAAAAAATTTCATCAAAATCGGTCAAGCCGTTTCGGAGGAGTTCGATTACGCACATTGTGACACGAGAATTTTATATATTAGATGTGATAATACTGATAATGCGCTGTCTATTTATTTAGTCTGTTTAACTTTCTGTTCATAACTATTCAAACAAAAAATGATAATCTTCTTCCTCCTAGCGTTAATTCTCAGTCGCATCCGAAGCTTTCAGCTCAGAGTCTGGGGTCCGCTTTACCAGTCATAGCTACATATTTGGCTAGACCTCGATATTTTCCGTGAAGCGATTGCCATCTGACCTCCACGACCCAATGTTAACTTTAGGCGATATCGAAGCTTTGCAGCTAGACTGTTTTTTTTTTGGACTTTTTTAGGGCACCAACTACCCGTAACGACTGCCATAGATGTTCTTATGGCAACCGGGACCGACGGCTTAACGTGCTCTCCGAGGCACGACCAGACCAATGCAAATACCCATATTTAATGCACACAAATATTTGCACTGAGCGGGTATCGAACCCGCGCCTCCTGCGTAGCGGCCGCGTTCACTACCGCTACGCCACGGAGGCTCTTAGCGTTAATTCCCAGTCGCATCCGAAGCTTTCAGCTCGGAGTCTGGGGTCCGCTTTTTACCAGTCTTAACCACGGATTTGACTAGACCTCGATATTTTCCGTGAAGCGATTGTCATCTGACCTCCACAACCCAATGTTAACATTAGGCGATATCGATGTTTTGCAGTTAGACCGTTGTTTTTGGATTTTTGAGGGCTCCAACTACCCGTAACGACTGCCATAGATGTTCTCATGGCAACCGGGACCGACGGCTTAACGTGCTCTCCGAGGCACGACCAGACCAATGCAAATACTCATATTTCATTCACACAAATATTTGCACTGAGCGGGGATCGAACCCGCGCCTCCTGCGTAGCGGCCGCGTTCACTACCGCTACGCCACGGAGGCTGTCTGATAATATTTTAGCCTAATTAATTTTCTTTCTATTAACTCGCTAATCCGGAACTCGCTAGCGCGTGCGAGTTAGCGTTTTTCAATTTAATTTTATTTTGTTTTCGTCAACTCGCGTGCATATTAAAGTACAGTCAGATAAAAATGGATCAAACATCGTCAAATTTTTAAATCAAAATTCATTGTGCTGTAAGTGCTACTATAAAGTGTAACAGGTAGGTACAAATGAATAGTTACCTCATACTGTACTAAAGTACCAAAATAGCAGTAAAGAAACACTTGAGTTGATACAACGAATAATATCACCATCATGAATGCGAACTGTACAGATGCTACAGGAGTCTGAAAAATAAAAATATCTCAAGTTTATGCAAAATATGGTCTGAACTAAATGCAATTTTTTGCCTGGCAATATTAATACTAATGGGCCCTAGCAATAGCAATCGGTATCTTCCCATTAATGTGTAGGTACTGTGTCCTCAGCCAGGATACTTATCTCCCTTCTCCCTGGGACTAATGTGTTGTGTGATAGATTATGTAACATAATAATGTGACGTAACATTGTTACTTACGGTACTCATTCTGTATATTACAACACATATGCTTAGTGAAGATGTGAAGAATTGAAATAGTATTGCTGGGTTGAACACGTCATTTACCTCTTTCACATACCTAAAAATATTACAAATTATAACAACATGTTACATTACATTTTAATCTTCACACGAAATACTATTTGTTTATAACATCCTTTAAGCGGGGCGTGAAAGAGCATCTAATGAAGCCCTCAAGCTGAGTGCCAACTTTGTAACGTGGTACGTGTCTATAGTGGTGACCCTCATTTCAGAGACTTTGCCTTTAGTTTACTATCAAGCAAGGTGAAATCAAATTGGCGTGTCCTATTTAGAAAAAAATATGACAACATACCATGCAAGCTTATCAAATCGTTTAACACAATATACGAGTCGTTTCTTCAAATTTGGATCAGTCACATCTTGGTATTGAAACGGTATACTTCTTATATTCGCACGTCTTGTATCAAACAAATGTAATAAGTTGTTTTTCATAATCTTCAATTGTACTTGTGCTTGTGCAAAGTAAGCGGACACAAGACAGTCGATAGCTACATGTCCGTATCCAATCCAGAACAACGGAATCACTTCCAATACTACTGATAGGGAGTATCTGTGGGCAATGTACACTGTATGAGTCACTGGGTACAGTATAGTACCTATAGTCTACAGAAATTCTTAATTTCTAGAAGATTCATTATTTCCAGCTGCACCACCGGTTTATCATTCGTAAAACTACAAGAAACCTAGCTCTATTCCACTTTAATCCACTAAACAAATCCATTCATGGATTAAAGGCTAAAAGATTTCGAATGATACGCTCTACTCTTTCACCTCCAAGAGTAGACCATATTATTTGTTGGTTATTGGTTGGTATGGTACCGAAGAACTTTATGGAGTCCATAAAGTCCATCCATCCAGGTTCATCATACATAAGCTACACAGTAAAAACCCTTGGCTTATAATAATAAATATTGATTAATATAGGAAACAGTGAATCAGCTCAGGCTGGACTCGAACTCGCGATTTTTCACTTACAGGGGGAATACTCTGACTACCAAGCCACGCCTAAAGCTATCCAAATTTTCTTATACATCCGTCTTGGGGTGACGCCGACGGTGGGAATTAATCGATTTCAATAGTTAGGATACTAAATGCTTTTTATTTTCATTTAATATTAAATATTACTTGCCTGCCCCATGTATTAGTATCAAAAGGGACATATGAAGGGACTACAGCAGTCTCGTCCTGGTATCTCTTTACGAAGTGACTAGCTGGCCAGAATACTGCTGCCATTGAGACGTAAATGTTTATGATTTTATGCAGATGAGACAAGTGTTTGTTGTTTTTTTGTAAAATGTCTCGGTCTATCTTATTGTTGGCTGCAAATATTGGACCTGGAAAGAATACAACAATGTATTTAATAATATTTTGTCAGGTGTCTCAAGATTATAATATGTGTTTTCCAAATTGGAGACATTCAACTGAGTAAGTACTGCCTATGCGAAATTTCTATACCTAGTATCATATTATTACTACTAGTGGAGAAGATCGCTTTAATTCCTTGACGTGGAACGTTACATGTCATCTGCAACGTGGACTTAGACCTAGCTTGATGATCTTACTATCATGCATAAGCGGGCTTGTTGCCCTTTTAAGAATGATTAATGCCGTTCAGATGTGCAAAAGCAAAAGCAATACAAATATGGGCAATACTTAGGTCATCGGCCACGGAAGCGTCAGCCATGGGGGGCCTAAGCCACGAACAAAAAAATGTAACGTAGACGTAAACCTTTTGTTTACATTTAAATTAATTACCTACAATAGGTACTTTCTCTTATAACCGAAGAGTAATCATTGGGCTACCATAATAAGAATGTATTAATATTAATAAAATAATTCTAGGAAAGTATGCCTAGGAAAAAATTTCTAGAGAAAATATTTTTATTTGAATATTATAATTTATTTTATTGACAGCCTCCGTGGCGTAGCGGTAGTGAACGCGGCCGCTACGCAGGAGGCGCGGGTTCGATCCCCGCTCAGTGCAAATATTTGTGTTCAAGAAATATGGGTATTTGCATTGGTCTAGTCGTGCCTCGGAGAGCACGTTAAACCGTCGGTCCCGGTATAAGAACATCTATGGCAGTAGTTACGGGTAGTTGGAGCCCTAAAAAGTCCAAAAACAACGGTCTAGCTGCAAAGCTTCGATATCGTCTAATGTTGCCATTGGGTCGTGGCAGTCAGATGGCAATCGCTTCACGGAAAAATATCGAGGTCTAGCCAAATCCGTAGTTAAGAATGGTAAAGCGGACCCCAGACTCCGAGCTGAAAAGCTTCGGATGCGACTGGGAATTAACGCTAGGATGAAGATTATAATTTATTTTATTGGGACATAAATGTACCTAATGCCGACATCAAAAAATTGGCTAAGAAAAATAATGATAGGTACATACCACGTATTAGGTTGTTAATTTTATCGATTCTTGATGCTCGCAAGTTCAAAGTTATAAGTTTGGCAAATAAATACAACTGTGGAATTTCTATTACTAGACAATCGAATACTTCGTCCAAGTCGTGCCGTTTCTAGAAAAATGAATGCAACACTTTTATTAAAGCAAAATTTATCTCGGGCAAGTAAAACAATAAGTACGTCACAAGGAAATCAATTTATGTTGGTATATTTTTTACTTTACTTAAAATTTTTTTTTTTTTTTTTACTTTACAACATTAAATTTTTTTTCTTTACTTTACTTAATAATAATATGCTATTCATTTTAATATGATATAAATTCATAATTTATATCCATGTATGGGCAGTATGGTCACTGTTTAGAGAAACGAATGAAATTACACTAAATAAAACTAACTGAAAAATGCACGAAAGTATGAGCCAGTTCAAAAATTTTGTAGGTACTAAGATGTTGAAAAATATTATAACAGTACCCATAGTCATTTAATGATGACATTAGCAGGTAAGACTACAGTGAACAGAACTTCAATGTACTATTTCAAGTAAAAAATAATTATATTATGTTACGATTATTTTCAAAACTGTAAATATGCAGAACCTACCTGCACCATAAAAATAAAATGTTGTACAATAAATACGAAAGTCATGAAAAATGCAAATAGTCTGTATATTTGGTGGCCACTCCATTTCCAACTGCTTTTAGGTTTGTTCAACAGTCTACAATATCCAGTCCACATCAATATTTTGAATACGAAATTAAATGAATCAAAAGGTTGAACATTTTCTTCATCCATTTTTTAAATTCTGAATTTTCAAGAATTAAGAGATAATAATTGTTCAGTAGGCCCTAATGAACTCGCAGAGGTCACTACTAAATTGATTAAGTTTTAGCCACGTATTGAAACTACGAGTGACCGCGTGCGAGTGTGTTAAGCTCTTGAAGCTTGACTACAATATAAAGCTATCCAAAATAACGTTTTCGATAGTTGTGTTGCTGAGAAGCATGTGAGCATCTAGATATCAATTAGTCCTGTTTAATGCGTCACCCGTAGTTTCGACCAAGAAATAAAGTAGGACTTAATTGTCTATAAAATGATATATTTATTCTGGTTTATCCTACTATAATACAATTTAAATATGTACAATGTTTATTATTGTCTATTATTTATATGAAGGTATGAACAATGTAGACATTTTTTGAATTAGCTAATTGAGCTAAACTACAGCTTTTATTTTTGTTCGCAGTAACATAAATAATAATTTACTCTCAATTTCGTTCAATTCAATTCATTTATTCAACTTAATATTATGTATAACGTGGTTATACATACTTTTTGATATCAATTATATCCTACTTAAGTGAAGTTTAACATCGCTTTCTAGGTTAAAAATGCCTTAAACCTTGTTACGGATTTTGACATTTAATATGTCGATTATGAATCTTATATTATTTACATTGGAAATCTACTGTTAATTTCAGTAATGTTATTGTATTACCAGTATCCATCTAGTATGGTATAAATGTTTTCTTCTACCGACTGCTACTATTTGCGAAATAGCGCTTACGTTCGCAGCCGAAAAGTGCAATAAGTACCGATCTATTCTTCGAATCCGTGTAAATCCGTGTGGTGACAGAGAAATAATACAAGTATCACCACCCTATCTCATCTGAAGGGTGTCGTAGAAGCACGAATTGAAAAATACGCAGACGATATGACTACGAGAGAAGGAAAACTAGAAATAACCCCGTGCCATACCGTCTGGCCAACGTGAACAGTATTGGGAGAGGCCTATGTCCAGCCTGCGATAGGCTAATTGATTGATTGAAATACTCGTATCTTTATTCCACAGATAAGCCAATATGTAGATATAATGACTACCACCAAATTAGAATTTCTTAATAGAACTACATTATTGAGGTACAACTCCACAAATGACAGAATCGAATATACCTCTAATCAATCTCATAAGCCTCTTACGTTGTAAGATTATGGCTTATGTCTTAGTGGCGTATGATTACGCCTAACGATTACAATCAAATTTTAGATAAGATTACGATAAAAAGACAAAGCTGATGATAAATTGAGCTTGTTCTTGATAATTTGTTACAAAAGAAATGACAAATGAATGAGGTGGTTACAGGTGTTATACCTACTGATATAATCGGCTCATATCCACCACCACTAGAACTGTACCCCTAGCACCAAAAACTATCGTAATCGTCACGTAAATGTATCGAGAGAACTGATCATTGTGATTGGTAGGCTTCACACACACACACAGGTTCATAGTAGGCAGGCGGCCAATCGCATTCAATGTTCCGCTGTGTCGACACTTTTACGTCATGTTATGTTAATGATACGTCCCTATCATGGTGAATGTTCTGATGAACTCTTCCAAATTAGTCTCACCCACTCCTCTCGTACACAGGACAACACGTACAGGACTTGGATGTCACCTGCATACGGTACAGAATATGGCATCAAGAACCAAGTGGTTCGGTGACTTCTTCCTTTGCCGAACCATTTAGTCCTGGAATTCCTTACCAATTATGTATTTCCCTCTCCTTACAGTCCCGGGTCCTTTAAAAAAAAGTATCTGATAAGGCCGTCAAGCTAAGTGCCACCATTGTAACATGGTACGTGTCTATAATACTGACCTTTCGAGACGTTGCCTACAGCTTACCATCATGCGAGGTGAAGTCAAATTGACTTTCCTGTATAAAAAAATACAAATAGCCATGTGAAGTGCTATCATAAGGTGCTATAATTGTACCCGGGCGGGAAGGTAGTATAGATAAAACAAATTAAAACTGAAAGCTAGTTTGAAGCAATAATAATGATGATGATCGGTTTGTTTACAACAAACTATTAGTATATACTCGTAACTACTTCATGTTCAAGTTGTTCCATACGTAAAGTTTATTGAATACATTATATATTTACTCAATTTTAACGACAACAACTGAAACTTTCACGTGGAAGTTATCTGTATGTTCTAGTTATAGTTTCATAGAAGCATAATTTAGGCAACGGTCCATCAACATCGAATATATCTTCTATTATATAAAAATGAATCCCTAAATGTGTTGCTAAGCGCAAATCTCGAGAACGGCTGAACCGATTTCGCTAATTCTTTTTTTAGAATATTCCCTGAAGTACGAGGATGGTTCTTACGGTGAGAAAAAATTAAAAAAAGGCGGTACGAAGTTAGCGGGGTCAGCTAGTGTACAATAAAGAGTGCCTTTAAATCTCATATACTCGTAAGTACCTATATCACAAGAAGTAGTAGTAGGTACATGTAGAATCCATACTAATCTTATAAATGCAAAAGTAACTCTGTCTCTCTGTCTTTTTGTCTGTCTGTCTCCGTTCAATGGTTTAGGCGTGGCAGTGTAACAGAGCTTTCACGCCTAAACCACTGAACCGATTTTGATGAAATTTGGTACAGAGATAGATGAGACCTTGGGAACGAACATAGGCGTCATAACCGACATCCTCGCGGGCGGAGCCGCGGGTTACAGCTAGTTGGTTATAATTTTCAATTGGAGACATTCCTTAAATAAATCTCTTCACATTATATTTTTCGGTCCTACATGATAGACAGCAAGCTTATTGCTGATTGATGTCAATAAAATTGAGCTCTTTTTCGTTGACCATGTTTACGGTTGGATAAAGTACAGTCTCATTTGTTAGCTACCTTATATGGGCTAGCTCTTTTTTTTTCAATTCACCGGTAACCACAATATCTTATTATAATATCATGCTACTGAAATTTTATCTTGGACCTTGGTAAGATTTACACTAGTTATCTCAGATCAATGCAATAGGCTCGCCACCTATTACATTGGGACCTAAACATAAACGGCGAAATGTGGGTGCTAGCACCTCTGCCTACCCCTTCGGGGATATAGGCGTGAGTTTATGTTATGTTATGTTTTATCTCAGATCTCAGATCTCCATTATAGTAGACTAAACCATCTTCTGCAAAGCCTAAGTAGCGGCAATACCTCATCTCGGCCTAGTTCACAGTTACCTTAAGCTTTCCTTGATGTAGAGAATACTCACTTGAATAGTAGAGTCGTCGTCGTCGTAGAGGTTTCCAAACATAAAAAGAAGAACTAAATATCACAGAAATTCAAGCACATGTCATACATACGCTTTGTAATTAACAAATTAAACAAGGTAATAGGTGGATAATTAAACGTATTTCCTGTAAGTGGCTAATAAATTATTCTATACCTTCACTAAGTTGATTCCCTATCACTAATAAGTTACTCATTGGTCAATCAGCATTCTAAACGATAATTTGATAACGTTACTGGGTAGTACACAAACGGTATAGGTACAACATGGTTAAGCGGAAGGTGCAGCCCTTTGATTCATTCTCTGTGGTATATAAGGTATTAATTAGGGTTGGATTTTTCCAACTACTGAACAACCCAAAAAATCGATTCAAACGAGTATGTTATCAAATGTACCGGATACTGGTGTTTCTATTGGTCGTTGTGTATAACTTACATCATATAATATTTATCATACAGGTAAGCAATACAGTAGTACCTAAATAATATATGGTGTTATAAATATTATGGGTTCTCTAACATTCTTATTCCAAAGGGAGTTAGAGAGTATTTCGTAAGAGTAACAAATAAAAAACCGGCCAAGTGCGAGTCGGACTCGCCCATGAAGGATTCCGTAGCAGCAAAGGCGAAAATTGCGGTTTATGACGTATTAAAAAAAACTACTTAATGGATCTCGTTCAAACCAATTTTTGGTGGAAGTTTGCATGGCAATGTACATCATATATTTTTTTTAGATTTATCATTCTCTTCTTTTAGAAGTTAGAGGGGGGGGGGGGGGTACACATTTTTCCACTTTGGAAGTGTCTCTCGCGCAAACTATTTAGTTTAAAATAAAATAATGTTAGAAACCTCAATAGCATTTTTGAATACCTATCTATAAATACCCCACACGTATGGGTTTGATGAAAAATTCTTTTTTTGATTTTCAGTTCTAAGTATGGGGACCCCCAAAATTAAATCCTTTTTTTTCTATTTTCGTGTGAAATTCTTAATGCGGTTCACAGAATACATCTACTTGCCAAGTTTCATCAGCATAGGCCTTATAGTTTCGGAGAAAAGTGACTGTGATATACGGACGGACAGACAGACAGACGGACGGACAGACATGACGAATCTATAAGGGTTTCGTTTTTTGCCATTTGGCTACGGAACCCTAGAAAGGGAATTAAATATTAGGGTAGAAGGTAACCTTGCAACCAGAGAAACTGAAGACCTGAAAAGGTAGCTGAGTTAGACTGAATGCGGGAGCGGAGGTCAGTTGCTGTGGCCCAGGTTGCTGTGGTCCATCAGTAGACTGCAACTATCTATGAATATACTTCTGGACGGTCAAAATATATTGGGTCATTTACTATTCATATCGAAGGAGCATCGGCGGACTGTATTAAATGCTTTTTCGGGCCGGAGCTGGCCCGCGGGCTGTACTTGTCCGTCACTGGTCTAGTCAAATATTATGACACTTGGGTACATCTCCAGTTCGCTGGATATTTATCTTCTTCTTCCTCTTAGCGTTAATTCCCAGTCGCATCCGAAACTTTCAGCTCGGAGTCTGGGGTCCGCTTTTGCCAGTCTTAACTACGGATTTGGCTAGACCTCGATATTTTCTGTGAAGCGATTGCCATCTGACCTCCACATCCCAATGGTAACATTAGGTGATATCGAAGCTTTGCAGCTAGACTGTTGTTTTTGGATTTTTGAGGGCTCCAACTACCCGTAACGACTGCCATAGATGTTCTTATGGCAACCGGGACCGACGGCTTAACGTGCTCTCCGAGGCACGACCAGACCAATGCAAATACCCATATTTCATGAACACAAATATTTGCACTGAGCGGGGATCGAACCCACGCCTCCTGCGTAGCGGCCGCGTTCACTACCGCTACGCCACGGAGGCTGTCGATGCTGTTCGCTGGATATTTATATTGTATGCATTTTGCAACTGGTTTTTATTACAGAGACGTAATAACATGGATGATGTATTCGAAGCCTTGATGTTAGAAATACCACATTTTAATTTACTCGTGAAATACGTTACGTTGAACTTGCGCATACCAAGGATCAATAAAATGAACAAACTCTTAAATGGTAAGTGCTTACATTTATTTTGTAGAAAACAAGAAGTGCCTTTGATGATCACACCCTTGTTATTTCGCAAAACTTTTTTGCTCCATTACGGTTTTGGAATGAAAAATATTGTCTATTAGTACCCAGAGTACAAAAATGTTCGTATTCGTAACGTCAACGTATCGAGAAAACGGAGCATTGCGATTGGCTTCAAAAATATGTACACAGGTTCACAGTAGGCAAGCAGTTCTCGTCTGTTTCTTGAAAGAAAAATAAAATTGACCAAACCCAACATGATTTAGCACAATCTAACTATCAGTTAGTTTCATGTGGTAGTAGCTTATACTACAGTTAGCAAAGACAAACTACCAGCATTTTAAAGAAACAATACTTTTTCAGAACCTATTTTTGCTGCAGACAGCAAGATAGACGAAAATCTGTTATTAAAAAATGAGATCAGCATGCATCGTTTAACCAAATCCATATATATTGGCATTACGATCGCTGCATTGTTCTGGCCAACTTCATACTTTGCCAGACGTTATCAGGATGAAACCACAGTAATGCCTTCTTACATACCTTTTAATACTGACACTTGGGGAAAGTGAGTTTAATTTATTTTGTTTTCCTTCTTATTTTACAAATAGCGTCTGTAGTAGAATTGCCGCAATTTCACCAACCATCACTGCGTTATATTATTTATATATCCATACTCGTAGAGAGTGTTAACGATATGCGCATAACGATATATTATCACCAACTTTCATGCAAAAGTCAGTACTCATGCATAGACTGTGGGCGAGCCCTAGCAGCATGTTGAGGGTGTTCGCGGGCAGGATGGAAGGTGCTGTGATGGGTAGGTTCACCAAGTTACATGTTAGGCGTGGAACTTGATGAACCTATCTACTGAATCTAATTTAAATGTGTGTGTGGTTATTATTATTGTTTCGTGTTATTATTACTTCTATTGTATGTGGACTCTATAGTCTTTATTCAGTCAGTAGTATTTATTCAGACAACTATTTGTCTGAATAAATAAAATTATTATATTAATAACCACAGTCACCTCTCAAAGACTGTCTCATATTTGATCACTATCAGAGGAATAGGTATCGCATACATAGGAGGAATACCTCGACTACACCGAATAAACGAACAAATCCGACTTTGATAGTGCACACAATATACCTTATTGATTTAATTATGTATTGTTAACAGATTTTCATTAGCAGTATTATTAGAAATACTTCCTTTTGTCTGGATTGCATACGGGCATTTATCTGTCGACTGCGTCGTCGTCACGTGCTATGCACAGGCAGAAGTACAGTTTAGGATTATTAAATACAATATAGAGCATCTATTTAATAGAAATGATGCACTCACAACCAAATCCGATTTCTTATACAGAGATATGATTGACAAAGATCTGAAGAGACGGTTTGTGTATTATGTACAACGATATGAAAAACTAACGTGGTAAGAATTCTGAGCATACATTAGTTATTTCTACACCTGTGGTATTGGATGGCGGGTCTAGAGACCTGACCCCAAGCTTGGGGTCATTGACCGAATGTTTCAAATATTAAATTTTACAAAATAAAATTATGGAGAATTTTAAAATTGATGGGGTGTTTTTAATTTGATTTATAAGTGTTACTACAATATTCATACTTCATTTTTAGGTATGCGAAAGAGATAGATAAAGTGTTCAACCCGGCCCTGTCTTTTCAGTTCTTCTCTTCAACTATAAGCCTTTGTTCCGTGGCCTGGAAAATGAGTTCTGTGAGTATCATTGCTGTTATAACACAAGAGTTATATCTTTTGATTATATAAAGCGTAAAAGATCGATTCCGATAAATTCTGCACATGGCCACCTAGCTAAATAGTAATTATTTACAAAAAAAATATGTATTTAAGTACGCTGAACTCAGGCACGAATAGAAATAGCTTTAAAAGTAACAAATAAAGTTATATACTTTAAAGATAGAAAATATCAAAGTTCCGTCAAGCCCGCAGTTAGATTGGAAAAAGCGGACCCCAGACTCCGAGGTGAAAGCTTCTGTCGGATGCGACTGGGATTAACGCTAGGATGAAGAAGAAGAGAGATAAGAAGATATAGATACTGTACAATAACTTCTATACACATAAGTCTATAGATAATTTAGTATTAAGTACTTTCTATTTTGTTTTCAGACTCCAGCAGGAACTGTGCCGTTTATGTTCTTGATAATTTTGATACTCATTATCGCGATTCAAATATTTCTTTACTGTTATTTTGGAAACTTAGTTAATTATGAGGTATGTATTCATTTGACCAAACTATTACTTATCATCATCAACCTCATACAGTTTTTCGGGTTTTATTTTTGTAATTTTGAATCGTAAATTATGAAGTTATGTTTATGGTGCCCACAGAGTCAATCAATGGTGAATTCGCTGTATCTCAGTGACTGGTTGTCAGTATCGCCGCAGTTTCGTCGACTGATACTGATTGCGATGCTGCGGTGGTCCCGCGCGCTAAGACCTACTATATCCTGCATTGTACCGCTGTCGCTCACTACTTTTGTTACTGTAAGTGCTATAGTTTACTTTCATCATCATCATCATTTCAGCCATAGGAAGTCCACTGCTGGACATAGGCCTCCCCTATGGATCTCCAATAAGACCAGTTGGAAGCGGCTCGCATCAGAGGTCGTCTGTCCATCTTGTGGGTGGACGTCCTACTCTGCGCTTGACGATATGTGGCCTCCACTCGAGAATTTTTCAACCCCATCGGTCATCAGTTCTCCGTGCTATAGTTTACTTTATGCCTATATTATTTACCCGTATCAAATTCTAGCCGTAGCTTACTCATATTACCAAAAAACTGTAACATGTATTTGTCCTTCGGCTCTACGCATGCTATTGAAGTGTAATTTCATGATGTAAATGCCTGCTTAATGTTTAACGTTATAATAAAAACCAATCAGAATAGTTTTCAGCTCAATTTTGTAGACAAAGGCTATAAGGGACTTTAACTTACTATGGGAGATTAACGATCAATTATAAGCTACATTGAGCACTCAGTTGGACATGGCTTTACAAGTCCTTTTGCGCTAGCAACGGTTTTCTGCATAACTGTCACTGTGTGTGTGCATAATGTACTTAAACAGTTCCATAGAAATAAGGTTAAGGCTAAGGTTGGTCTGGTAAGCGTTGTGTAATAGAATTAAGTACCTTTTTTTTTTTTTTTTTTTTTTTTATCGTGCGCAAAATCCCCACGGATACCTCCCCCACCGTAGCCGGAGGAGGAGGTTATGTCGGACTCGAACCGACTAAAACGCACGCCGTCTGTGGGCCGTCAGTTGCCGGAGGTGAGATTGTCGTAGCCATATCCCTCGCACCCCGGCCGACCCAGGACCATATCTCTCGATCTGGCCCTCTTCCGGTGAGGGGACCACAGAGTCCCCAATCCGCCCCCGGGTATGGGGAGGCACGCAATGCGTGCCGCCGCCGCGGCCTGCTTCTGCTAGGGTGACAGGCGGCTCTACCCGTCACCCCCAGGCCCGCGCTCATGGGGGACGGAGGTCATTCTGCGACCTCCGACGCCCGAGTTGCCGCTGCTCGTTGCGGGCCGCGCGGTTTGCGATTCTCCTTCGCTCCTCACGCTCCCGCTCCGCCGCCTCCTTCACGAGCATTACTTGCTCGCAGAAGGAGTCGCCGGCGGCCCACGAATCTGCGCAGCGAACCATCGCTGCGAGCAAAGTGGCGAGCGTGAGAACTCTCACTCCTAGGGTCGCCACCAGCTCCCGTCTCGGCGTCTCCCACGCCGGACACTCGGTGAGCGTGTGCAGCGCCGAGTCCTCGCTCGCGTCGCAGTGATGGCACTCGGACGTTGGCTCTTTCTTCGCGGTCCGATGCAGATACCGCCCAAAACACCCATGATTGGTGATGATCTGCGTCAGCCAGAACGAGAGGCCGCCGTGTGGCCTCTCTAGCCACTCCCCCATGATGAGAATTAAGTACCTACACGTCCTACACCCAGTTTTCAAATAATAATAATAATTTTGTAGGAAATAGATCGTTTCTGAATCTGCAGAAGTGCAATTTGCTTCATGACAATGGTTTTACAACTAATTTCTATCATGCAAAAAAAATTTTCGATATATGAGTATTTTTTATTACATTCTGATCGTGTATTTTTCCTTCCAGTTTTTCCGATCTGCATATAGCCTTTATGCTGTCCTGAGTACAAAAAGACCTTAGAAGAAATTATTCTGTAACGTTTTTCCATAATAAACTTTATAAAACTACAATCCTCTTCCTCACATTAATTTTATTAACCTGAGTTATTGTGTGCCTTGCTATTTAACATTCTGGCTGGATTTCAACGTCCTTGTGAGCTAATCTATTAATTTCAGAAGATTTAAGACGAATGACGAAAATTTATCAAAATATTTATTCGAACAATCGTACCAATAATAGCCACTTCCAATAAATCATAGTATCTCATAAAACTTTTCTTTCAAACGATTTATTTCCAACTATTGGAGAGGTGTACACATCTACTGATGAAATATTATGATTATAACCTTTTTACCTACCATCCTTCTGCAAATGAATACTTCATTTCTTTTAATATGTTTTTTTTCACCATTGACACTCGAAAAAGGGCCCGTGATTCATCAAAAACAGTGAATAAAACGCTCTTTGTTTCACGGAGTGAATAAAAAAATTTGAATTTGGAACATGCGCGAATGTACGGATTCTAGTGAAACATACAAAGAGGTTGCACACTCTCACTATAAAAACGTACTAAAAGCCACCTAAATGTAATCACTGGCTGGATGGAATGTGACTCAGTTTAAATTAAGAAAAAAAAATGCCGCCATTTTCTGTGTAATTTTCCTTGTAAAAGTTTATGTTTGTCTCATAATCATAAAATGACTTCATCTAGTGATGAAAATGAAACTCATATTCTCGAACTAGAAAAGACTCCTGAGTCTTTTCGCGCTAAAGCGGTAGCTATTACTGATAATTTGCTGCTTCTTTTGTGTACTATCCATAACAAAATGTAATTCATAATCACAGAGTAATCGTTTTCTCGTAGTCAATGGTGAAAAGTTGAGTACCTAACACGTGAAAAAAGAATTCATCTCGGCTCTTGTATCCCTCGATCCACTCAGGTTTCTCTCTAGAATCCCTCGCTACGCTCGGGATTCTACCGGAGAAACCTTCACTCCTCTCGGGATACAACTTGGTGCCTCGAAAAGAATTCACCTTTTTTTCACTTGTTGGGTAATCTACTATTATCGTGTAAAATCCCTACGGATACCTCCCCGCCGGAGCCGGTGGAGGAGGCTATGTCGGAATCGAATCGACTAAAACGCGCGGCCGTCGGTTGCCGAAGGTGAGATTATCGTAGACATAATCCCTCGCATCCCGGCCTCAACACGTATTATTACGTATTATACTTATATCGTTTTTTTAAACCATATCTTTCCAACCAAGTAGTAAACAAAAGCTAGCTGCTGTAAAAAAATATCTAGGTATATTGCGTACAAATGTATAATAGCTTTATCCTATACTTAGATAATTAGAAGTGGGAGTGAACGATCGTGCAATTAGTGTGTACAAGGTTCAATTAATTATATTTGTAATGATATGATATAAAAGTTCAACTTTAGTAACCTTTAATACTGTAATTGAGTTAAATAGCTAGCCAATGTGAACTGATATGTAATTATATTGTTGGACATAAGTAGTTCTCTACTAATATTGTCAATACGACAGTTAGATCTGTCTGTCTGTTACGCTTTCGCGCGTAACCATTGAACCGATTTTGATAATATTTGGCACAGAGATACTTGGAAGCTGAGAAAAAGACATAGGCTACCTTGTTTAGTTCCGAAATTCCCATGACCACTTACCGTCTCCATCTTTTTTTATACCACTTAGGTCGCAAACAAGCATACGACCCACCTGATGGAAAGTAGTTACCGTGGCTTATGGACAAGTCCAAAACTGGGGAGTCACACTCGTGCTGCCGACCGTGTAATAACGGAGAGATTCTGTGCCGTCAGCGGAGAAGACAAGCAGGAAAAGCCTTTGGTCTTCCTACAGGACAACCCTCTCCAGTGAGGGTCTTTAGGCTATGAATATCATGTAGTATCAGAGTGTTTATCAAATCAAACAAATGAACAGTAGCAGCACTGAATCTGAACACATATCTGATAGAGGTATTAGAATAAGAAAAAAAGGCTTTAAAGAATGAGTATAGTTGTAAAGTAGGTACGTCAGAGATGTAAATTTTATGTTCCGTACTTTATTTTACAACAAACTCTCATTTACTTTTCAAACCAATTGGTGTTAAAAGGAAAATGAAAGCAAATCCTCATTTTCCTTTTAACAAATTTACACAAAGACTTGTAAACTTTGTATAAGCGGATGAGTTAATACGTTTTAGGCATCATAAGAATAATATCCTACACAATTACCGTAAGCATTTATTCCTCTATCTAACAAATACAAGTTAAAACTAGTTGAACACATTAGAAGGGTGGCAGCCACACTTGGAAGTGTGGTCCAAACTCGATGAGCTTCTCTCGAAGAGCGGTCTCGAAGACTGCGTCTCGGGTGGCGTCACGCGGCGCTGAAGAGTCTCGACCGTACTCCCGAGAAACTTCACGTGCCGCACGAACGAACTTTGTAACTTGTGCTACGCTCTCCCGTACGTCTTCCACAGGTAACTGATAATGGAAACAATATTTTATTGTTACTATAGAAGGATTCATATTTATGTGCATGTACTTTGTATGTGATTTACAAAGATGTACTCGTACACCTAATAACGTTCACAAATTCACTATCTAATCTAATCGTCACTGACTCTACAGTCAGCCTGTTAGGCTGCTATACTGCCTCATAAGTCTTTTCATTTTCAATTAGATACGAACGGGCAATTTACCCAGAGACGGGCGTGTAACGTTTGAGGTTTGCAAAGTTGTTCTGTTATGGCTATTATAGTGACGAGGGGTCCCAATAACCTGATTCCTGCCGGCTTGCTCTGCAAGGGAAACCGTGGTAGAGATGTCAAACTTTAAACATTTTCAAGCAAGCAACGGTTTTTAAGCATGTAAGAAAATAATAGATAGCGCTATTCAGATAACAAATGCAAAAAATTGCAAAGAATATTTTGACAGGTTTTATTATTCAGAACTCATCTTGTATAATTGTTAAATTAGTGACTGTATTAAGTGGAACTCACATCATCTCCTGAAGGTAAACTATGCGGGTAAATGCGAACCCAATGCCCCACTCTACCCATGGCTTGGTTCCATTTCACTCCGTTGCCCCAATGGCAGGCGCTCATGACACGACGTCGTGAGGCAGCCGTGGAATAGCCGCCTCGCCATGATTCATCGACACTCTCCGCTGACTGTATGGACACACTCGAGGTAGACTGAAATTTTGTAAGACATGAAATAATGAGGTTATACAACTCATGCAATATACTCTCTTTACTTGGAAATTCAGTGCACACAAGCTCAAGCTCAAAAGTTACTGAGTAGGTTGTACGTTCCGAGTTGCCTAGACTATTTTAGAAATTGAAGGTTTGAATATCAATCAATTTTAAATATGAATTTTAATGACCAGAATTCTAGTTTTCTCCACTTTCTTACATTACTTGTGTTAGGAGGGAGTTCATAGCGGTAGTGTAATAGCTAAAGTCCGACCAATAAAATAAAAAACCCGTACTGGGGGCGCCAAAAACACTATGATTATGACAACACCAAGTATAGTGATACACATGTAAAATGCCAAGTGTACAAATATTTTTTCAACACACTTGCGTATGAACAGGCTTTTATTTCCCCGCAATTAAGCACGGAATGACATCTAATATAAAACTGTGACTTTTTCATTGCTTCTTCTTCCTCCTAGCGTTATTCCCAGTCGCATCCGAAGCTTTCAGCTTGGAGTGTGGGGTCCGCTTTTACCAGTCATAGCTACAGATTTGGCTAGACCTCGATTTTTTCCGTGAAGCGATTGCCACCTGACCTCCACGACCCAATGTTAACATTAGGTGATATCGAAGCTTTGCAGCTAGACCGTTGTTTTTGGACTTTTTAGGGCACCAACTACCCGTAACGACTGCCATAGATGTTCTTATGGCAACCGGGACCGACGGCTTAACGTGCTCTCCGAGGCACGACCAGACCAATGCAAATACCCATATTTAATGCACACAAATATTTGCACTGAGCGGGGATCGAACCCGCGCCTAGTGCGTAGCGGCCGCGTTCACTACCGCTACGCCATGGCTGTCATGTTTTTCATTGCTATTATTCACAAAAGTGAGTTATAGACTTACAAGGACTGGGCACAAATCACAACACAGTAGTATCCGTATAATAGTTTACTGCTTGGAATGGTAAATACAAGTTAGACATACAGTTACATTACACTATGTATAGAACAGGGACCACGCGATATTGTTTTTCGGACTGCATAAAATTCTTGTATTTTATGCCTAACAGCACAGAGATCAAAATAATCGAGCATGATTTTCTTTTTTGCGTTAGGCTTATTTTTCTTAGGCGTAGAAAATACATTTGACGTTTGACCTTCTCTTCGTATTTTTATTACAGAAGATCGGGATATACCTAAAAATGTGAATAATAATTAGTCACAGTAAAATCAGTAGTTGTAGTTTAGGCCAATTTCATTGCACGTACTCTATGATGTACTTACCCGTCATGTTGACAACAAGGTCCGTGATGTTATTTAGAGGAACAGAGTCCAATCCTTCCTACTTTTTATCCGACAAATACTTTGTTATATTATAAATTACTTTTCTTAACTGGCTTTTAATAGTTTTCGGCATATTACTATAGTTTTGTAGTTTTGTAGCGCTCTCAAACTCAACAACACGCACAATTGACACCACACTGACAGATGACCATAATGACATTGTATAGATTGTTACCATATGAAGAAATTAGTTCCAATAGTTTACCGCAATATGGCGAGGTATTTTATTTTACTGGTCGGGCTTTACTATGTCAGTCGTTAACGTATGTAAAACTCTTTAGTCTCAGTAGTCCGGTTGCTAGTCCGGTTGATCGAACTACTGCAACTTTTCAGTAGCAGTAGTCCGGTTGTCAAACGGGATCGAACATTTTATAAACGTCAAATCCCATAACATTTATCATTTTACACTACAATACGCCAGCTAACGAATTGCCACTGGTCTAGAGGGACTGATTAGAGTAAGAAACCCGTTGAATCTGCAGGAATTTAGTAGTCATTCTAAAAGCATCTAAATCTACGATCATTTCCTGGCGTACATTTTCGTCACTTATTTAACATTATGCTAAAAATAACTCTGTAATAACTAATAAGTTATTTTTAAAGTAACCCGGTTGCTGAAAGCAAAGTATCAACAACTCAATGTCACGTAACTGCTAAAACGATTGAGTCACGTAAAGTTCGCCTTAGGTATATACATATTTTCTACTGAGCCATTTGTTCTATATAAAGCTTTTCATTAGATTTGTTCCGTCCTTGTATTCTGTAATCATCCCTAATACCGTATATTTCTAGGTCTTGTAGAAAGAAACGTTTATTGGTTATTATTTTAATAGACAATGATTTTTTAGTACAACACTCTTTGTTATATAGTTCTGTGAAAAAATCTGAGCCTCAGACAGGCTCCTTCGCGTTATTTCTGACCTAATGGCAGTGCAATATTTACGATATCTTCTTCATTCTAGCATTTATCCCAGTCGCATCTGAAGTTTCACCTCGGATTTAGCTGGACTTTGATATTTTACGTGAAGCGACTGCCATTTGACCTCCATAACCCAATAGGGATATTGGGCGGTATCGAAGCATTGCAGCTAGACCAGTTGTTAGACTTTTAGGGCTCCAACTGCGCGTAACGACTACCATAGATGTTCATTATGGCAACCGGGACCGACGGCTTAATATCTACTAGGTATATAGGAAACGATTTTATAGAATCTTTAGTAGCTTGGCACTATAGAGTACTCGACATGTTGACACATGCCCCAAGGTTGCAATTACCTGTAAATCAGCGTTGTCACCACTTTCATGACTTTTGATTCGTCCGGCATTTGGCTCCTTGGGCTTTTCCGACGTCTCCTGTTTGCGGGTGGAGCAGTGACATAAATATAATTATACCAGCCAATGGATTTAAGCTCAAAGCTTTGATAAATTTGGAAAAAAATATGAGTAGGTACAATCAAATTCATTTTTAGAGGAACAGTACATACATTGGTCTTTTCAGTGGTAGGTTGAGTGGCAGGTGGAGTAGCAGGCTGAGTATCAGGACCCTGGAGAGTGATACAGCTCAGCGGCAGTGCACGACGCCGGCGGAGCCGTGGTCCACGCCTCGGTGCACTGCGCGGGCCCGCTTGTCGTGATATGCCGCTTTCGTCTTCTGAGCTGAACAAAATATCTGTCGATTTCGTTATGTAATATTGTCAGTTACATCAGGCATTATTATAGGTACCAGATTTCCAATCAAGCCTTTGAATATCAGACACTACACACTTCTGATAAAGATAAGTTATGAATCCTTCAAGTATCAGCCACGAGCCCACTACCTCCCTCCCATAGATTTTTTTTATAAATGTACACGTCAATTTGACTTCACCTCGCCTGATAGTAAGCTGAAGGCAGTCTCGAGAAAAAAGGGTCACCATTATAGACACATATGTTACAATGGTGGCACTCAGCTTGACGGCCTCATTAGATACTTTTTCATGCCTCGCTCAAAGGACCCGGGACTGTAGGAAGAGGGAAGGAAGAAGAGAATAACTTAAGTAGCGAGGCTAATGAAGTTCATTGCCTCAGTTTACATACATTATTTCAGTGTTTACCTGAAGTGTATCATAAAGATGCATTCCAATACATGAATAAAGAGAAGTAAAGTAGCTACATAGTTACTTACCTATTGTGGTTAGGAGTTAGCAATGGAGGTGCCTTCAACTTTGCGAGTCCCGTGTGCTTCATGGGTAGACCAAGAAGATCAAATAACTCATGAAGCATCGGCTGTTTCACTACCACATCGGCCTCGCAGTCTGATGCTAATGCCGGAGACAGGTTTACCTGGAACATTGTACAAAAGGGATTATATACTTGCTAGTATTTCATAAGTTACTTATTTTACTGTACTAGTAAATTCGTATGCTGCTCTCCATTACTCCACAACTCCTAAGTCTTGGTATTGAAGAGCACTGTATATATCTTACAATCTACTTTTTGATCGATCATACCTAAATCATCTATCATGGGCTACTCTGGCTTAGATGGATATGACATCTAAAGTTAACTAACCTGTTGATCAAATTAATCAAGCTTAACCATAGTAAGAGAGCTTGGATCATTAACTCCGGTACCATCAGCGTACTGAATGAGATGAACATCATTAGACGCGCCTTTAATTGGAGAACACGAAATGGCTATGCTGCAAAGTCAAAAACCTGGTGGTGATACCAAAAATCAATTTTGAAAATGCTAAAAAAATATTAGGTACAGCACCGGTTTTTCCTAGACAGAATTTGATGACCTTTCAGATGAGCCCTGTTTTTTTTTTGGTAACTCGATCCTATAAATGTGAAAATACCAAACCGAGACGGGCAACTCGCGATCTTCAATCGCTGCTGCAACCACCTTCGCCAGTGGTTAAGATTTGCAGCACCAGTTTTTCATACTCAGAATTTGATGATCTTTCAGATGAGCCCGGTTTTATTTGGTAATTCGATCGTACCAGATACCTGTTTTCAGGCGGCACTTTGCAAGGTGCTGCCTCTGACAAGGCCAGTTATGGAGGCTTGCAGCACTGCACTATCATATAGTCCTAAATCTCCTCTATTGCCAGGAACAAACGAAAATTGGTAATCTTTCAATATTAGGTACCGATTTTTTTAGCATTTTCAAAATTGATTTTTGGTATCACCACCAGGTTTTTGACTTTGCAGCATAGCCATTTCGTGTTCTCCAATTAAAGGCGCGTCTAATGATGTACATCTCATTCAGTACGCTGATGGTACCGGAGTTAATGATCCAAGCTCTCTTACTACAGGGTCTTAGATTAGATTTAATTTACTTGTAATTTAGTTTCAACAGTATGGACGGCATATTTACTCAACGAAAGTCTTGTACAAATAACTTTTGAGAAAGACTCGCGTTAAGTAGAATAAGTATGTCAATTTGTGGTTAACCAATAATGAAATTTCCATTACCTCTAATAGCCAAGGTTTCAGTGAATCGTCCAGCAGTACATCAAAACCGTAAAACTCGAAGCAGTTCCTCGCAGGAGGCGTGCCAGCTGCTTGCGCCAACAATGTCAGAGTCACCAAGGCGCGGATTCGCTGCCACATCACCCACTCAGCGGCTCCCCACCGACCAACCAGGGCTTTTCGCACTTGAGTCAATGTCCACTTACACCCTGTAACGTTAGAGAAAGTAATTTTTATATATTTTCTATATAATTTTCAAATTAAAGGTCTACATGTAATTCATTCAGCGCGTATATGATTACTGGTAGCACTTAGGTATATCTTCGTATACTTTGAAACAGTTTCGCTAAAAATCAGTTTTAGGATCATACTCGTAATATAGAACTTTTCATGATTTAAAACGACTTCGTTGTAACACTTATTATTAGGTATTATAATAACTTTGTTGAAGAAACTACAGGATTACTATTTAGTATTTATGCCACAAGCTGTTCAAACTAATATCTAGTAAGTATTATAATGATGGAATTTTCTGATATTCATCGAATAAATTATCGTTACTTCAACAAAAGATGATACATTCTTACAGGCAATTTAACTACAAAACATTAATTGTATCATCAAGTATAGCTATGACAATTTCTATAACAATCTATCTACTCTGTAACACATCATGCATGCCTTATGGCCAAACCTTAGACCACTCTTCTGTTATCATCGAAGTTAGTCTATGTAATCATTTTAAAACATTTCGAAAGGAGTATAACAATTTGAATTGCATTCATGTCTTCATCTGACTTGCTAACAGATATTTTCACATCACTTCATCTTTACTTCTTCCTAGATACACAAAATACAAAATCATTTTGGAGTTGAGTTAATTGTTAAACTAACATTATTTGAATTATTATGACAAATTCATTACTCTAAGTTACTTGTGGAGTTACATTTTGTACCTACATTTTTTTATTTGATTTGATTTAAGATATTCATTGTAGGTCTTTATCTTAGCTAAAATATCATCTAACAAGGACAAGACTCGATACAAAATCACTCGGACCTCAACTGTTCTAAAACGCACGGCTGATTTCAAGGGGTGAAATGAACGATATTTTAACTCATTATTATTTTTCTCATGCTAATTTTAATGTAACAGGCACACATCAGCGATAAGAACTCTGAAGCCATGACGACAATATTCTCAAGCTTGAACACACAATACTGCAAGTGGTGCTATCATTCCTTCAGCCAGTTTACTAGGACTAAGGTTTCTTCTACGTTCTTCACTCGTGCACGCAAGACACCTGGTATGTTCTAGCGCCAGGTGTCTGTAAGAACATCTTAACACTCACCACTACCAATACGGTCCTTACATTCAGCGTATCGGGGGCCGGTCTTGTTGAGCGAGGAGTTCGTCAGATGGCGGTAGCGGTTGTGGATGTCTGACAGTGTGTATTTGTCTGTACCTGAAAGATTACAAGCAAAAGAGCTTCTATTAATGCGGATGTATTGAATAAAGCAGTTGTACATGCTTTGCCACATTTTTTTATTATTGAACCTTCTGCTTTATTCAATGTGTATTGTGTAGCAAGTTCCAAGTGCCATCATTCTTCAGTATAAACAGTCTAATGCGTATGTAATTAGTCACTCAAACAGTTACATATTTAAATACACATGATAACAATAATGTTGTCCGTTAGTAGGTACAACAATAAATAACTGTCAATACAATATAATATATCTATTTCAATTTCTCAGTTTCTAGTACGATTTTATTGCTTGAAACGCAAGCTAAGGATATAATTTTAGAATGTGATAATATAATTATATAGTAGAGGAAGCTCCAAACTTTAGTTTACTATCATTTGAGGTGAAGTCATATTGATATCGCCCATATAAAAAAGTCACTTCTAAATGATATAACTTGTATTACCAGATCATCATCATCGAATCATATTTTGAAGCATAAAATATAAATGGGTAAATGGTCGTCATCATCTTCTGATCCTGTCTCAACCATCTTGGGGTCGGCTTTCAGTCTACGTGAAAAGTAAAAGGAATATGTACCAAATCTAGCGAGTCCCTCAGCGTACATGTATGCGGTGAGCGGCCTGTACCCAGGTACGCATACATACAGCCGTAGGTCGAACTTGTAGCCGGCGATTAGCAGCGGTCGCTCGATGTACCGTTGAACCACCGCTGAAGTACCACAGCTCATGTCACAAACACTCTGAAATCAGTATCAAACCAAGCTATATTACCTTCTTTTTTTTATCGTGCGAAAAATCCCCACGGATACCTCCCCCGCCGGAGCCGGAGGAGGTTATGTCGAACTCAAACCGACTAAAACGCACGCCGTCGGTGGGCCGTCGGTTGCCGGAGGTGAGATTGTCGTAGCCATATCACCCCTGCCGACCCAAGGCCATATCTCTCGATCTGGGCCTCTTGACCAAGTTATGTTACCAGTTCTACAGATGATCAGCCCCTCTAGACAAGTGGCAATTCGTTGGCCGGCGTATTGTAGAATAGAATAACGAATGTATGGGATTTGACGTTTATGACATACGTTCTAGGGGGGCTGGTAAGTAATGGTGGCACTTCACATGGCTATTTTTGTATTTGCATATTTGACAAACAATTACTTACCTACCATGTGTAGACAGTGTATTTAACATCATTGCTAAATACACTGCCTTATGGCTTATTTGATAAATAGGTATGGCTAACACCACATACGTACAATCGATAAGTACTTTGTAGGTACCTACCTACCTTTTATCAGTAAACAAAAATGTGACACCTCTTTGAAGTGAATACTTTTTTGTGAAGTAAATTGTATTTGCATGTTTCCACATGCGTCAAAATTTTGCCAAATACAACAAACGCCCAATAACAAACACACATAGCCATGTGAAGTGCCACTATAATGTTTACTACGCAATACATTCTAATACAATCTACCTGCTTCCTCATCCAGTGCATAATTTTACGCTTTCCTAGAAAACTTTCCCTAAGCACGAATATTATTCGATGCGTAGAACGTTTTAGAATCAGCAGGCAATATTTTTTTATGTTATGAATTCCATTGAGGGTTGTTCAGTTTCAAAATAAAAAGAGCATAATATTGACAATAAAATTAAACCGCAGTTGCGTTGCATAAATCAATAGTATTCAATTACCGTGCGCCACGCAATGAAATAAAAAGTGTTTGTTTAGTTTTTTTGTGGCTATGTAATAACATTCCCTCGAAAATAATTATTCAAAATAATTCAGTACACGAAGATTTATTAAAACCCGGTGCGTTTTAATAAACCTTCGTGTACTGAAAACGCACCGGTCAACGACAAAAAGCTTACAAAATTGTAGTCTTGATCACTTTCTTAGTTTAACAAAATATGTAATAGCTATATTGTCCTTTGGTTGTCTGGGGATTATAGAACTACTTATATATAAATATATGTAAATTATACATGCATCACAATGTAAAAAAGATTCATAATATTTAAGTGCCAGGCAACTTTTATTTCTAAGCAATTTTTATTATTTAGTAAAATCTTCTACATTTTCATCCTAGCGTTAATCCTGGCTGCATCCGAAGCTTTTCACATCGGAGTCTGGGACCCCAAACTCCGAGGTGAAAAGTGCTCCAAAATAAGGTAATAAAAATATGAATAATACCTACCCGGAAGAGAAATATTCCTCTGCCCTGACTCTGCGCAACCGGCTTATGTATCCATACGACATTAGCTTCTTCATCTCGTCTTAGCCTCGTGCATTCCGATACGAGCTTCGCGTATTCCAAGGGTAAGTGATAACACGGCGGACTGAAAAATAAAGTAAGATAAGATAAGCTAATCTTGGATGTATAAATGAATGTTCATATTCCATCACGTAAGAATGAGTACGTAAAGGGATCTAGAAGAATTTGGGCATAGAAACAGATTATAGTCTTAAATAGCTGACGAAGCCGACGGCAATAACTATCATTCCACCAGCTATTGCCCGCGGCTTCGGTCGCGCGGATTTCAGTTTTCGCGACCAACCATAACTCTCTTTTTAATACACCTTGTATCTAGTTTATTTACTAACTACACCATATCTTTTGTTTTTATCACATTACTGTCCATCCTAAGGTTGCCTGGAAGAAATCGCTTCTAGCGATAAGGCCGCCCATTGTACATTGAACCGTAACATGCTACCTACTTGTATTACTGTAAATTTATTGGTGTACAATAAAGAATTATCTATCTATCTATCTATCTAGCCCAGCATTGTAGCAATCATCAAAATCGGTTGAGGCGTGATAGCTTAAAGGTATGATTCCAAAGCCGACCGCATACCACAACGACATACACATGCAGCAGATACAGCGTACCTATTACTTGTTAAACTCCGATACGGATAAAGAGGACCATTGAGAAGCCGCAATGAACTACACGCACCTACTGCGTGCGTCGGCAGTTGTCGTATGCGGCAAGGAGAAGGAAATTCATATTCTGTCTTCCGTGGTATGCGGTCAATTACGGAATTATACCTTAACAGAGAAACAGACAGACAGAGATACTTTTGCATTATTGATTGACACACAAATTATTTTATTACTTGCAACTTAAACCTCTAGGTCAGCGTTACTCAAACGGTGGGTCGCGACAAGGCACAACAGGGCCACGAATATAAATTACTGAGTCGCAACAATATCTCATTGTTTACAATCAATTCTACTCGTTCATGATAAAGAGACATGATCCTTTTCTATCAACACGCACGCTCGTTAAAAAGTTAAATTCCTCAGTGCAACATCGGTTGTTATACCTCGGAACATGTATCTTGGACCTAAATCGCGAGAGAAACGAGGTCCTGGCGCCCGTGCATTGTTTTGTAATATCCTATGCTTGGTGAATTTGAGCTTTTCCACCGCAGTAGCACCCCGTACTATCCTCAAAAGACACTCAAGAAACGTAGGTCCAAAGACCATGGGTTCAAGATATATGCCCCGACATCTGCTCAGTGTATTGCACCGAGCAGTTTAGGTTTTTTAACTAAGTATAATAAACAATTAAAAAATACTTTTTTTTCAATTATTATTTTACTTGCATATTATGTGCGGACGCAATCGGAAACCATAAAAGTAGGTAGAAGTACGGTATTATATTGAGAGGGAAACACGTTTGCGGGCAGAGCATTCCAGTTCTTTAAAGCTATTCTATTCATCAACGTAGAGTCAAGAGGTCTGAGGTTATAACTACAAAAATTGTATAATAGGATTTCAACTGAACTAAAGTACTGTACCACTTATCAGTTAACAGGGAGGGGTTAAAATTTCAATTTCTTAATTTGACACAATAACCAAACCAATCTATAAATGAAGCCATTTAAAAATAAATAGTGTTTAGGAAATAATATCTCCAACTTCAATCTCAACTGTCTGTTTTATGTTCAAAAATCAAATTAAGAGTCTATAATTATTTTCAAGACTGCGCGGGTAATTAATAAAATTATAGATAATATTAAAGGTGAATAAAGGCAGATTAATTTAAATCCACAAGTATGTACAAACGACACGTAACTCGTGATGTAGAGTTATGCGCAAAATAACTTACCAATGACATGTACGATTGTACGCGTCTTGGTTGAAGACCATAAACGTCCGCGAACCATCACTGGCGATAAGAATTTACAAGTAAATATATGGATGTTCACAAGTTGGTGAACACCCGACGTATCATAAAAATGCGCCCATAATTTTTCACGTAAAATGCATGCGTGATGCTTAAACCGTGTATGCACGCAATACTATGATAACATCAAGTATTCAAATACCGGATAAAATTACTAAGTATGCTTTTTTATTAATATGTTTTTCAAATAGACTATCAAAAATTTAAAAATATATTAGATTAGTTACATAAAATATATCAGAAAGGCAGTCAAAATGTTTATAAATTGAAACTAGCTGTTGCGTAAGTAGATGTTGGCCAAGCATAGCCTACGTCATTTCTTAAGCTCTAGTCTATATCAAATTTCATCAAAATCGGTTCAGTTATTTAGGAGTGAACGCGTAACAAAGAAATAGGTTACTTCCGCATAATTTCGCAGTTTCACTTCACAAATTAGTATCCAAAGCATATTTTTAAACTATCACTGTTACCACCACTAGCACTGTTACCTAAACATTCATTGAATATCGAATCATCCAAATCCTACAATCCAATTCCAACCTTTGTTTGTATCGAACACAAACATTACTTTTTCACTACCCCAAGTTATTCCTCCATTTAATCTTTACTACTATCTCTATCTCTTTCAAACCAATGTGCTCCCCTAAATAAATGAAAGCATAAACGTGGGGTGATCCAGTCAGTTTTGTGACTCCAGCAATGAATACTAATATCCAAAACAAAACAAAACTATGACATTGATTCCTTTTTCTTTGTGCAATCGTCACGCGACCTCAGTGGTACCACTTCGGGTAATTGCTGGAAGCACAGCTCATTAATATTCAAAACGATAATTTGATATTACCGTGAACTTTCACCTTCCGCCACTATGCAGGAATTTTTAATATGACCTTTAAAAGCTTGGCACTGGTTAAGTACTTTATCTGTTTAATAGGTACCTTAGCCGACTTACGTAAAGAATTCTCGAAGGTCTCTAAATGTATTGTCGGAAAAGACAAAACGGTTTTAGTTTCAGATTAATTGCTGCAATAAAACTTAGCGTACCTTAAGTTTTGAACATGATAATTAAAAACTCCTTTCGAGTGTTTCAACTTACAGTAAATGTTGAGTAAAGTCCTTAACCTCAATAATTCTTTAACTCATAAAAGTGAAATTGGCGCCCAAAGTTGATTAATTAATAATTTATTAACGCCACAGAATGATTATTATATTAATTTTATTAACGTCATAAAGAACTACAGTGATAAACTAGTTAAATTGTTCGAACTTGTAGTTTTAACAGTGAAAATAATTATATTTTAGTGAGACTTATTAAACTCGGTCAGTCATCACTGAAATTGTACAGTTGAAAGAGCTAAAGAGTGTAGAATTGGGTTAAATACATTTGAAGACTTTTGGAAACCGAAATCTCCAAAAGATTTCAACGTATTTTTATCGCATTCATACGTAAAAGCGGAGTACCTCAGAGGAATACCTCGGTCACCTATGAATATAAACAAAAGCGGTGTTACCAGTGACAATAAAATTCATTGTCAGATCAAAATATAACCCTGACTGGCATAAAGAGATAAAGAGCCGCTTGTTAACTTTTTGAAGTTCTAAGACAACAATTTTGGAAAATAGTGGCAGTGCAGCAAATCGATAAATATAGTACTTTTAATTTCTTCCTTCAAACGGACGCAAATGTGACCAAATTGGGGTTATAACATGAAACTCGGGACACATGATTACAATTTTGATGTTTCAGCTATAATGCTACCACAGCTTTAACTTCACACTATGAAAGTCGACGCAAATTCTTTTTGGTATCGCAATAAAAATACCTAATGCAAGGTAATGCCGTGCGACACGCAAGTAAGCGCGTGGGTTCATTCAAATAACCGATGACGCGAAGATATTATTGACTCGTGATCCAGACCACGGTACGTAACAATACAATCAACAAACATTTATAATACTACACAGCACACAGTTTATACGTTTTTTAAAACCTGTTATACACCCAGTACCCTAACGGTTCCTTTCCTTCGTTTTATAATAAACCCGAAGTTACTGAAGGTAATACTCACATCGTATTTACAATACTAGAATCAATGTACTGTCAACTTAAAATACTCTACCTTATTCCTAGCGTTAATCCCAGTCCTATCCGAAGCTTTTATCTCGGTGTCTGGGGTCCACTTTATCAATCTAGCTGCGGATTTCACTGTTGTGTGTGAGAACTCGCGCATACGACGAAATGGCTTGCATAAACTTAACATATACTATGTTATCGCCTATCGGATCGATATTTTTTACTTTATCCGGAATACTGTCATGTGTGTAAACTCGAATGTACAATTACTTACATTCGCCATTGCCGATTCAAATCGTATATGATAATAAAATCGGCCAAGTGCGAGTCGGACTCGCCCATGAAGGGTTCCGTAGTAGTAAAGGCGGGAATTGCGGTTTATGACGTATTAAAAAAAAACTACTGACTGGATCTCGTTCGAACCAATTTTTAGTGGAAGTTTGCATGGTAATTTACATCATATATTTTTTTTTAGATTTATCATTCCTTATTTTAGAAGTTAGAGGAGGGGGGGGGGGGGACACACATTTTTCCACTTTGGAAGTGTCTCTCGCGCAAACTATTCAGTTTAGAAAAAAAATATGTTAGAAACCTCAATAGCATTTTTAAAGACCTATCTATAGATACCCCACACGTATGGGTTTGATGAAAAAAATAATTTTGAGTTTCAGTTCTAAGTATGGCGACCCCCAAAATGTAATGCTTTTTTTTATTTTTGTGAAATTACCCAAGTTTCAACAGCATAGGCCTTAAAGTTTCGGATAAAAGTGGCTGTGACATACGGACGGACAGACAGACAGACATAACGAATCTATAAGGGTTCCGTTTTTTGCCATTTGGCTACGGAACCCTAAAAACGGGCCTGTAAAACGGACTGCTATGTGAATGTAGGTACAGGGAGTTTCATTATTGAGCAATAAATAATCCACCGATAGGTACTGCTCGAAGCTTGCATGTGTACAGGGTTATACGCCGCAACACAACCAGATTACCTGAATCTGATAAATATGCCTCAGGGCAGCAGCGGTACTACACGCTTTGGTCTAAGACATAGAGCGCACTGCAATAACTTTGACATACCTTTGTTCCTAAACACTATAAAAAATAAAATAAAATAAAATCTTTTAATACAGACAACAAAGGGCCATATTTTGTTAGTACATACTTATTCCTAATGTCTATGTTAGTAATACATATAAGGTAGGTACTTAGGTAGGTATCCACAGATGTGCCTCATCACTTGATAGATTCATCAAGCCACATGTAGCTTGATGAATCTACCAAAGGCAGGCCCATCCATCCTCTCCGCAAACACTCCCAGAATGCTGTTGGTGCTCCCCCTGACCCTACGCAGCAATGAAGCTATTTTCATACGCATCAGAGCGTGAAAGTCATCGGTATGCGCATCCGCGAACATACCAGACGCACTGCAATAAGGTGGGAGCCTCAACAGCATCCTGAAAGTGTTATTGTACTGTACACGCAGGATGTTGACTGCTCTATGAGTGTGGTTGAACCAGAGGCTGCTGGTGTAGAATGTCTGGCATTACGCCTTGAACAGTATAATTTTAACTGGTACAGTACAACCAGCAAACCTTCGAGCCACCATGTTCCCCCTCACAGCCAACGCCCTGCGTTCCCTTTCCAAGTCCAAGTCATCTCTTAGATCCTCGGTAACAATATGACCCAAGTATTTATTTATACTTATTTATTTTTTCAATATAGCCCAGTAGGTTGTGGAGGTCAGCCTCACAACCTACTGACGATATTTTAGCTCTGTAGCTAAACCAGTTGTCAGACTTTTTAGGACTCCAACTATCTGTGACGACTGTAGATATTCGTATGTTCGCTCCTTTGCAAACGGAAACGACGGCTTAATAAGCTCTCCAAGGCGCGAAGGGATCTTGATATGAAAAGAAAGGTCATCCAACTGACAAGACAAGACTGACATAGCTAGTATTGCTTTACTACCTACCAACTACCCTACCCACTCTTATACCACTTAGCCACGAGACCTACACATAACCACGAGCCCTCTGCGGACAATAACTTGTGCAAAATTCCAAAAATACGATAATATTGTCAAAATCGAAAAGTTCCTCAAAATACATTTATTACTAAAAAGTACATATCGTGTCAAAATCTATTACCAGCGATATTACTTATGCCTACGTTTTACATCGATTCTAACGATTCCTACAAGAACTCCTCCTATTAAAACTCCATATACGAGTCTCACATACCATTTGCTAGTATTAAGTTTGTGATTGGAGTTAACTTTTATGATCGATGGATAGACTTAGATAATTTATTTCTGTCGTATGAGTTCCGAAACAACGGGGTTATGCCTGAATTCTTTTCGACAAGTCATTGCCGAATTGTGTGGACTATAAATCAACATTGCATTTGAGTAACTGTATGAAATCTATATTTGCATTTTTATTACTGACATACCTAGGGTTGATTGTAAATTGCATGTAGGTACATGTACCCGTATAAAATAGATGTACCCGTATAAATGTACCCATTTAGATGTACCTGTATAACATAATATATGTATTTGAACCGTGTGGGGTCGAAACGTTGGATGCGTGGGGTCCGAGCGCACGGTCCCTTACAAAGAAATAGCAAAGCGCCTGGTCGATGCTTCGCGTGACCAAAGGGCTGGCCCCTTTTTTACACAAAGGATTGACATTGCCATCCAACGAGGCATTGCCACTAGCCTTTTGAGCACGTTACCAGTCGACATCGATAGGCAGCAATTTTTCGACGCCTGAACTTCTTGGAACCTCTTTTTTTGTAAATGTTTTTTTTTGGTTTATTTAAATTAGTTCTAGTAAAGATAAAATATCACATAATACAAAATAATGCAAAAAGCAGTACTCCGTCGATCAGTAGGTGTACCAGCTTTCAGGCAAATTCAATATCGACTCCAAAGTTCTTTGTGGTACCACTAGAACAATTTTTTATTTGCATGTAAAAATATAGCTAACAAGTTCTTTGATTTTTTTGAGAATCTTATGTTTGAAGTCCTCCAAGTCGTCCCCCAACATTGAAAGTAATTTGAAATAATTAAGCATATTTTGAAGAAGAATAATTTTTATACAGAACTTTAAAGAGAGTTTTTTAACTTTAGAGTTCTGTAGTTTTTAGTTAATTTCAAGACTAATAAACAGATAGGAATTAATATTTTTACGGCATAAATAATGTCAATAAACTACGCAAATGATACAACCCAAAAGGTAAAAAATCGCGTGTATAAAACATTATTTTGCTCCGTTTTATTGGTATAAATACGTAAATAGGACCCGATATTAAACTGTTTTCATTATTATCGTGATCGACGAAATGGATACCGTTACCCAATGCGTGGCATTTGTTTTCAAAATAATTATGTAAAACAGTAGTATTTTTATTAGGATTTTATTACTAAACAACGTAAAAAGTAAACAAAGTTATTTTAAGGATGATTTGGACCAATTTAAACGACATAGTATCATGCAGACGGAATAAATATTATGAAAATAACTCCACAGACACCAATTTAATCATATAGGGTAAGGGACTAAGGGTGCATAGAAAATGTGCCCACATTTTATTGCACTGATGGAATATTTATGCTTTATATATGTATGTACCTCTTTTATTGTTTGCTTCTCAAACTTATTTAACCCATATTCAATAATAAAGAATAATTATTAAAAGATTAAAGATTTAATGATTGACTGCCTCTGTGGCGTAGCGGTAGTGAACGCGGCTGCTACGCAGGAGGCGCGGGTTCGATCCCTGCTCAGTGCAAATATTTGTATGCATGAATATGAATATTTGCATTGGTCTGGGTGTTTTCTATGTAATGTATAATAATTATGTATGTATTTACAAAAAAAAATGTATCTGTGTATGTTTATCCGCATTCTAGAACTCATAACACAAGCTAGTTAAGCTATGCTTACTGGGTCTAGATAGCGTTGTGTAGATTGTCGTACACTATTTTTATTTTTATTTAATCAAATTTCAGAGCATCTAAATGTGCCTAAACCTACCTACTACTTTTATTTGAGAAGTGTAAAAATGTACAATACGTGAATGTATGGTTACATATCAAAATCCCGAAGCTTACAATATCGAATTTCATAATACCGACGTACAAAAGACCGAAATTCAAAATCCCGAAGGTTCGTTTGACCGAATAATGTTCAAAATATCGAAAGCATAGAATACCGAAAGTACAAAATCCCGAAGTTCAAAATCCCAAACATTTATTTTTTTGGTGGTTATAAAAAAAATAACCACGAAGGCTAAGGCTAGGCTTCTAACCTAATCTATCCAAGTCGAATTGCGCGGGGTGGACATTGCGCGCCTGATGAGAATGACCTCCGCCAGATCTTTTAAGTAATTTTTATTTATAAATTACCAACTCTGATGCACTAACGTACGACGCGACGTAACAAATTGGCCAAGTTTACTAGGAGAAACGAAGAAGTCGTTTTAAAACAACTCCCGTTGTAAAAAATACCTATGAAAATTAAACCTTATTAATTGAGATAATTTTAAAGCAATTAGTTTGCTAAACTAAACAAATTATTTATTATAATTTGTTTAGTTTAGCAAACTAATTGCTTTAAAATTATCTCAATTGATTGGGCGGAGTTATCAAAAATCAATGTTTAAAAATGATTGCAACATCATTCATTGATTCCGATAGTTCGTACGAATATCGGTAGATTACTCCCACCACCGCCGTAAGATGGATGTATTGGAAAAATTGGATCACTCTCGGGCGAAGCTCGGTGGCTCAGTGGTCAGAGCGTTCCCCCTGTAAGGGAAAGATCGCGGGTTCGAGTCCCGCCCGAGAATTGATTTCGCTTTTTCCAATTTATTATAAACCTTATTAGCCTACCATCGGTAACGTATCAAAATTTCATTTTAGGGATTTTGAACTTTCGGTATTCTGATCTTCGGGTTTTCGAACTTCGGGATTTTGTAATTCGAGATTTTGATTTTCGGTATTTTAATACGTAACCGAATGTGGAGTACATTCTGTTACAGTTTATTTGTCTGGTTATTGCAAATTAGACTCTTTATATTATGTGTGTTATAGTAATATTGCTGAGTAAATATATTCTCAACTAGCTGTCCCGGCAAACTTCGTACCGCCATATTTTTCCCGTTCCCGCTGCACCTATTTTCTCACCGTTTAAACCTTCCCTGGACATCCACGAACATTTCAAGACTAAAATTAGCCAAATCGGTTCAGCCGTTCTTGAGTTATAAAATAACAACGAAAAGTGGCATTGATTTTTATATTAGATTAAGCTGAGATTTTCGCACTGTGCCTAATTGGCCCACTCACATTAATTTGTACTAAAAATCCATAACTAGCAAAATGCACTAGGCACAATTTTCTGACGTACTTATAATATACCTACAAACTATTCCTAATGGCACATTCATACTACCTGTAATAACTACCTATAATTATAAGCATTGATGTTAATAACAAAGGTCAAAGCCGTAAGGTTCCTAACATTTGATCGTAACTTTACCTCCGTTATTAGGAGTATAATAGGGTCTAAGTGAGGTATACAATAGTAATTGATACATCATTAATAATTACCATAGAACATATATTATGCAACAGACGTATTGAAGAAGGATTGCCAGTAGATTAGATGCACTCTCAACATAAACGGTGATGATGCACTAGGTGCTATTAATAATTTCTTAGAGCACTAATCTTGTAAATAAATAGTACATTTTAAGAATAGCAGCATGGATACAAGACAATAGTTTGTGTAAAGTATGTGTTTTTATTCAACAACTAGCTGACCCCGCGAACTTCGTACCGCCTAACAGTCGATTCTTTTTTTTTTTTATTATTTTTATCTCCGTAAGAACCATCCTCGTACTTTAAGGAATATTCTAAAAAAAGAATTAGCGAAATCGGTTCAGCAGCCGTTCTCGAGATTTGCGCTTATTTTTTTACAAGCTTTTTCGTTGTTGATTCTTTGCCGAACCCTTTAGAAATGGCCTTAAAATTGTCTATATTTCATACTACATACATTCAGATAGGCATTTCTGTTATTGTGGCAAGGCGTTTTACAAAACGCTACTACAGGTTCATCCGATATTTCGCTCTGATAAAGCAGTTGCTTCAATAAAATGGGATAATAAAAAAAACTGGACCCATGCAATATTGAGCATCCCCATTTTCTTCGCTTCAATATTATATCTATCAATGTCCCTACCAAGTTTATTTATAACTTTTTGATCTTGCCGTAATACAGTCAATACTAATTTTATAGATTTATGAATGCAGTTTTATTTTCTTTCAAATCATTACCTTGGTTCCTCAAAGCATATTTTCTCTTCTCTTCTTTTATAAAGTTTTAGACTAACGTATACTTATCGTTCTTGACGTTACATATGGCAACATTTTCAAGAAAATAAAGACAGGTACTCATAACTCATGTCGAGAACTTTACCTGAAATCGTATATGGCTCCGTAAATCCTCTTCATGCACCGAAGTAGACGTGAAAGATTATCTTTCCTGCACATAGATCCACCTTTTGGAATGTGGTTCATAAACTGAAACAAAGCACAATATGTTTTAAACTTTTTAAAGAATCGTAAATTATTCACATAGGTACATTTGATCATTCTAGGTGTACATACAGAGCCCGTAATTTTAGTAACAATATTATATTAATGCCGTAAAAAGTAAATTTATACATAGAAAAAAAAGTTTAATCTGCTTTTTTGTTTTAATTACCCGAACTAATAACGTTCATTAATCATCAAAATGCGAAGCAATGTTACATTTTAAACAATGAATATTGGAACATCTCAATAGATCGAGTACGACATAATATATGTAAGTATTGTAATTGTATATTATTAAATATTTCATGAAATCTAAGTAGAGGTACCTACCTAGATCTAAAAAACTCAATTATATTTTACTAAACACAAGTAACTAACAGAAAAATAAACTACCAACCTGATTCCAATAAAAGCTATTCAGGTAAAAATAAACAGAGTAAACTGATCTTAATTAACAACTAGTTAGTCTGACCTATAAAGGATTTCCAGAAATAAATCGAATTCTGCAGAGTATATTGTTTCACTAGCTGTTGCCCGCGGCTCCGCCCGCGTGGATGTCGTTTATCGCGTGGTGTTATAAATTTTAGTGCAGAGAGTTGCGCGTTGAACGCTGATTAGAGGAGCTTTATTTTTTAGAGGAGGTAGGAAACGACGGTAGGTATATCCGTCCCAATCGAGCAGTCCGACTGGCCCTACAGAAGATCACGACTTACCTAATAACCTCGTGTAGTGTTTCTGATGGTGAGTAGGGTAGCCAGAGATTTTATGCTGTCAGTGGGAAAACCAAAGGCTTTGCCCTACTTATCTTTTGCGCTGACGGCACAGAATCCCTCTGTTCTTACAGCATAGCACGGGTGTGACGCCCCTGGTGTTGCACTCGCCCATAGGCCACGGTAACCTCTTAACATCAGGAGGGCCGTGTGCTTGTCTCCGACCTAAGATGTAGTATATATAAAAAAAGGTTAGACACTGTACTCACCTCTCTATTCGGCTCCTACTTGACTCTGTACTCCACGTAGTAGGTACGAGTGCTCCACTCTGTATTCGCGTCTCTACTCGATGCCACTATACCCGACTTCACTATTACAGTACGACTCACGACAATAGTATTGGGATGGGGTACTTCAAGAAGGGCGAGTGTGACGCCTCTGGAGTTGCATACGTCCATAGGCCACAGTAACCATCAGGTGGGCCGGGTGCTTGTTTGCCACTTAAGTGGTATATAAGAATCTTCCTACCTGGATATCTACTCGACTCTCTAGTCCCCATTCCTTTGCGCTTCTCGCACTACCTGTACCTACCCTGTCTACTCAACTATAATAGGTACTTCGCCTTCGCCAAGCTCTAATCTGTCTTTGCGTGAATAACGATTTTGTAACGGATCTTAAGACTACCAAAATCTATATCACAAATTAACAAATTAGAAATTAAAAAAAGTGATACTAAACACCGGTTCGGGTATATCGGTAGTTCGAAACCAAACGATAGCTTGAATTTAAACGCGAGAACGCCATCTAGTTATGATTCTGTAACTAAATCATAAAAATTCAAATTTTTATTTCATGATTAAAAACGTATTAGTTTACACAATTGTGTATGTAAAAATAAAGTCTATAAATTGACATTCTTGCTCGGATGTAATAAGCTATAAAAATTGACCAATAATAATAAAAAGCGCCATCTGTCTATCGGGCCATTTTCCGTTTATTATCATAATTGTTCACAACTTCGGTTCTACTCAACCGATTCCGATCAAACAAACGTAAGATTTTAAGTCTGAGCAAGCCCTTTCTAACAAAAAAAACCGCATCAAAATCCGTCCAGTAGTGTTTTTGCGTCCATCGCGGACAAACAGACAAACAGACAAACAGACAAACAGACAAACAGACAGGAAATTCAAAAAAAATATTTTCGTGTTCAGTATCGTTAACATAACATAACCCAAGTATTTTTTTTTAAATATCTCCAATGTACAGACACGACCACTTTACAATTATATAATAGTATAGATTACATGCAATTCTGGTACGAATATTAAAACTAGTAGCTCAATGACACCAATCATATGCTGAACCTAGCGTTAAATAAGCTTAGTGACATGTAAAATAAGTAGTAAATAAAAATAAACAAAAAACGTAGTGTAGTAGGCGTAGTGACATTGTATGCACTAATGAAAAAAAGACTTAAAAGCAATAACCTGCCAATCACCCAAAGTTTTGTAGCTAGCTGAAGGGAAAGCACTCGATCTCCACCATAGATTCCATCGTTCCTCGAGCCCGGTGTTGTAACCTTGGTACAGACGCCAGCCGCGTTCTGCACAGACCTAGGAAAACAAGATATATTGAAGTAATATATATAGTAGGAGAGCCCATTAGGAGAACCACCAAATTGCCCTAAAAATACATTGGTTAAGGACGGCCAGTTTTGTCTTTTTTTTTAAATAAATGGTAAAATTGTATATCTTCAGTTCTGATAAGTCAATTTGCTGTTGAATAATGTAATTTCCAAATGATGTTAACATTTTTCTAATGAATATAAACGTATTTTAAAATTAAAGTAGTTAAATGAAGAAAACAAAGTTAAAATGTATTTACTGGTAGGTACAGTCAGCGTCAGAGAAAACAGACCCCCTCAATACTTAAAGAATATTGCCGCCTGCGCCGGCCGTGTCACATGACTCACGAATGACGTCACGTGATGCGATCGTCGCTGAGCTGCCTGCAGCCTTTTATTTGCGTGTTCATTTATTTGAAATTTTTCTGATATTTTTCGTCTTTCGACTCAATTGTATACCAAGATACAATATACTCACAAAAAGATGCCACATTAATTTATGTGCTATTTGAGGATACGAACCCGCATCTCCAGCGCCAGCCGATCACTTAGACCGTGCCTTATACCACTAGGCTAACGATTCACTTGATAATAATGGCGAAAATATGACTCCTATTTTATCGAACAAAGTTGATTACGGTGTAATTTTCTAGACCTTATTAATCTGTGCTTAAGGTTTAAATTTCAACTACACCATGTGATAATAATAACTTTGACTAAAAGATAAGGTTGAAATTAGTATAGATTTCTCGTTTAGTTCAATATTGTTGCACTACCGTCATGTTTTACTCCAAAAACTTATCTGCTGTATGAGTTGCGGCTATAGTATTTGAATATCTGTGACAGCGCGCTAAGGTTGCAATTAGAATACTTCTTTGCCTTATTTACTAAACTGTGATTGAAGGTAACTTTATAATTCGTGGTAATTTGCATTGGTGTTTAATATTGTTTATGCAACAAGTCTATCTTTTCTTACAAACCTATTTATTAGGTATGACCTACTATAAAATTTGATTCCTTAAATAATAATTAACAAAAATTAAAAATAATAATTATATGAATAAAAAAAAGAACTTGTTCGAGGATTTGAACCCCCGCTTACCGTATCCACAAAGCATCGGTCATAACCACTAGACCAACATTCCATATACACGATGTTTCAAAAAACTGCAATGCTTTCATGTCACTATCAAGGGGGGTCCCTTTTCTCTGAAGCTTACTGTACACCTATCTGTGACTCAAAGATCTTTGAGGCCCAAGATAACCTGACTCACACAAGCCGTCATACCTGCTGCTTAGCTAGACTTTGGCGAAGGCTTTTCTCTTGGGATTCGGCCAGATGGTTCAATGACAGTAGAGATCAAGATAAGTCAAAATTAAGACAAAATGTATTCCCCGAGCCCCCAATTTGTCAATTTACTCGTATTAATACTGTAACAGATGATCCTTGATGATGATTTCTTTATAAAGCTTTGATTTAGATCAAAGCTTTAAGAATATCTAGTTCGAACTCGAAGCTCGTCTTAGATTATACAAAAAAATGATGAATTACGAATATATTTAATTACACGGATATTATTTTTTACGTATCTTGATTCTTGTGGCTATTTAATGTAGTGTTATTACTTAGATATACATTAGTTTCTACTGTGGGTTTATGATCTATTTTTAATCTAAATACACAACAAACAATATATCATACAATAGTAATAATAATGTCTATGTTGACAGTTTAAGTATTAGTGCAGAAGCGATAAATTCCTTCTACAAGGATTTATAAGTAATTTATAAATGAATATGAATATATAATGGGCAATCAATGAAATGAAACCATTTTAATGACTTCAATCACGATTTAGGTTTTTTCTTCTTCCGTCGCGTCGGCTCGACGGCATTATCATGTTATATTTAGTTTTCTTAAATTATTTATATTGATACCGACATTTCGACTACTTTTCAGCTGCTGCGGTCACCGGTACCTGAGCAGGGGTACGGAAAGCACCAAGTAAATCATTACAGTATTTGCTGTATATTGTTTTAGTTCAACGCGTAAACTGACGAAAATATCAAAGGGAAATCAGAAAAAGGATATCGGTGAATCCCCATAGTTTGTGCACGTGAACAAAAGGAAAATCAGTAAAGGGCGAAAGGTTATTCTTGTGAAAATTTCTTGTGAAGCTATGGCTATTCCTGTAAAGTTTTGCAAATTTCTTATGTAGGTATATTGAATAAATCACTTGTACTTTTCCACAATTATTTATTTATTTGAACCTTACCGGTTTCACCTTACGGCATTATCAAAGGTTTACAATGGTTGGTAAGGTTCAAATAAATAAATAATTGTGGAAAAGTACAAGTGATTTATTCAATATGTGTAGCAAGTTCCACCAAGTGCCATCAATCTCCAGTATAAACAGTTATGTAGGTATCATTATAATAAATCCGTTTTTGAAAACATGTTATACTAGTCGTTGCCTGCGGCTCCGCCCGCTTGGATGTCGGTTATCGAGACCAAACATCCTTTATCCTTTCCCAAGGTCTAATCTATCTCTGTTCCAAAGTTCATCAAAATCGGTTCAGTGATTTAGGCGTGAAAGCGTAACAGACAGACAGAGTTACTTTCGGATTTATAATATTAAGTAAGGTAATGGATATGGATTTTATCTATAGAAAAGATCGATGTTTGTAGGTGTGTTTCCTATGACCACCAAAATAGCTGCACCAATATACAGGGAACAATAATTTAAATAAAGGAGAACGACGGTCACCTTCTCATAGAAGAGTACTACTTCCCAAAGAGTGTAACGTAAGATAATTTCAGACAATATATTCTCATGGTACTTGTCTATTCCATTCTGAAGAACTTACACTAGTTCATTAATTTTAAATATGTTTCATAAGATAAAGAAAAAAAAAGAACATTGATATAAGTTGTATTATATGTAGTAAGTTTGTTCTTAATATGAGAGAAGGTACTATTGTTCCTAATACTTTTGTAATCGGTTCAAACTTCGGGCAAATAAAAGTTATCATCTATATAAAAATTAATAGCCATTTCCATATGTCACGACATTATGCATAAACGGTTCAATCAATTTCCATATTTTTTTTTTGTTATTTGTTATTGTTATGTGAGGTTCTAATGAAAGAAAAATAGGGACATTCCCGTGCCAAAATCCTATTTTTCTTTGTTTATTTCTTAGAGTATCTATCTTGTTTATTTATTTATTGGAAAATGAAAACTTAATGGCCATTTTAACTTCTCTTATGCCATCGTCATATTAAATTTAACTTTTGACAGTTAAACATTTGAACAACTGACAGTTATGTTAAACGCCATAAGAGTATGTACATTAATAAAATTTAATAATATTGTCAGAAGCATTCAACATTAATTTCATAGTTAAGACAAGACAATGTCTGTCGAGTCAGCTAGTTATTTTAAATATTAATAACAATAAATAGAAACTGACAAAAACACAAGCTATTCGTCGTTGTCTTAGTGAACTAAAACATCTAAATAGTGCTACTAATATTAAAGATATTATGGTAATTTGTCCAGAAATTACAGATACGTAAATTATGAACAATATAAATATGTTTATGCAGATCATTGTGTTTATTTATGAAATATAGTTTATTTTCTTTTAAAACTAATCATTTATGCTAAAGTGCGAGAACTGAAGCATAAGAATGCTTATTGTATTTCATATTATTTTATAACAAGGTAAAAATTATAATATGCTAATTATTTCAATTATGCGAAGGCATTTAATGATTTAAGCCTTATTTGATATATAAGTATTCGTATGTTTTACATTTCAATTAATAAAGCAAATCATCAAACTAAATCAAAGCGCTCGTAGGTAATACCTACATTACTTAAATTTATTATAGTTTAAAGCGTTGTACCTTGACCAGCAAACCAGGCCCCGATCCGTTATCATTGAGCCTGAATATAAACGGCTCGTCATCATCAAAGCTGCTTTCCATCACTCCCAAATTTATCCAGTAATCATTTCCCTTTTATCTCTCGGCTAAACACGTGCTCATCCAGCAGAGCTACATTACTCTTCGAAAGACATCTTCAATTCTTTGAATGGAATGTGTTCGTGTATGTGAATGCGTAAATCGCATGTCAGCTTATCATTGCGATCGGAATATTCCTTCCGTAACTTGTGTTATCGTTGTGAGAAACACGTTAGTTCGATCGACGATTCGGCGTGGGTCGACTGACACCCTCGGCCGCCCGCCCAGTACTGTCTACGTTTTGTCTGAACTTTCTTACGCTGCAAGCTGATGCCCAACCCCCAGTGATTTATAACTCCCTTCGTGACACGAGCCTTCTGTAAAAAGCAACGTAACAACGATAATGCATTTTGTTAGTCTAATGACGCAACGCTTTTTATATTTAGCAAAACGGGTTTAGGTTAGTTGAATAGTATTACTGATGAACGCGATACGGTAGTTATATTTCAACTACTCATCATTATTACTGTCTAGTTTTAGATACATGACTTTGAAAGAATTATGAGGGTAATGTATTTTTAACGTAACATATATGTTACTTAATTTCAGGCGTCTAACTATGTATGTATACCTACTTTTTCCTTACCTTTCTTAACTCCTTAGTCTTAATGTAGGAAGCTGTTCGAAACGCCACAGGCTGCCTAGCACGAGGCCAGTGTGGATCTTTATCTAAAGAGCTATTAATATTTTTTTTTACAACACACTCGCTCATAAAAGTGCTGTTATTTCACCGCAATTAGCCACGTAATGATACCTATTATCAAACTGACTTTTTCATTGCTATTATTCACGAGTGAGTTATAGATTCTTTTTTATACTTTATATGTTAAGTTTCTATGTTCTTAAAAAAGTTTCGATACAAAAAATAACGTGTACGAATAAATTAATATGCCTATTGTATGCTCATTTGATGCATTTCCGTATTTAAATAAATAATTTCAACTTGTAATACTTGTATACATATTAAACAAAATTTTCACACAAATTTAACTTTTGTTTCTCTAAGTACAGAAAAAAAAAACAAAGTAATTTTTTTTTAATTCAAACCTCATTCTTTTAAATATGACTGATCGCCATTGTTAGATGCGCGCGCATAGGAAAACGAATTAATTTGTAGTATTGTTTATTTAGTATTTGTAGTATTATTTTATTCGCAAGTGTGTTGTAAAACGTCGTATCGTATGCCACGCGTGAGTATGATGATTACTCACTTGTACCATAATGTACTATTATACCTTACTATAGAACACTTCAATATTACTTTAACTCACCCGATGGTAAACTGAAGGCAAAGTCTCAACAATGAGGGTCAACATTACATACAACAACAATGTTACAATGGTAGCCCTAAGCTTTCCTTAGATCCTTTTTTGTAACTCATATACAGACTGACTAAGTCCTTTTAACAAAATCCTTTTTAAATGATACCGATTGCCTCTCATTCCGTGTCACTCTCAGGCCCGTATTCTAAAACGACGCTCAGTACTGAATCTCGATTTATCTGAGTACAGCAGCCTCAGCATCGCGTACATCGACAAAATCGAGACATCTCTTCGACCAATGAAATGTAGACATATTATTAGAACTTCATTGGTCGAAGAGAAGCGAATATGTTTAGTTTAGCGATATGTTTACGCCACCATGTAAAGTTTGTTTGTCTATACAATCTGTCCTCAGGATCAAGTTTCAGAAGTGATTGTTACCATTCTAGAATACGGGCCTAAAACTATTATTTCACCCTTAATCCCTGATTCACTTTAAATTAATGCTCTGCTTTTTATTAAACAACCCTTTAACATTCCTATCTATACTATAACACCTGTATAATTAAATGTATGAAACTTTAAATTGAAACTCCTCCCACACTTCCTGTAACCCAGTTTCGATAAACATTGCGTGTTACGCGATATAACAATATAAAATGGCCGCTTTAAAAACGTTCAAACCGACGTCAGTCGTCATTCAATATTGAATCTATATAAAATCACAAAATATTTAGTCGAGGTACTACGATTGCAGATTGCGTGTTTTCTTTACTCCCTTGTTTAAAAATGAGTAATGTGAAATGATACTAATGTACAATTTAAATTGCGATCGCCGGTTAAGGTTATGAACTATATACCTAATATATTATGTCTGATAGCTCTGGTAAGTAGCAATTTACTGAGTCTTGACGACCTCTGTACTGCTAGGTTAGAATTCACGGGCTCGATTCCCACTCAGTGCAAATTGTAAATATTATAATTACCAAAAAGTATCTACGTGCGTTTATCCGCATTCTAAATTGTGTTGTACTCAAGTTATGCTCACTTTAGAATCTAGATAGCGCTTTGCAGAAGTTTAAACTCCATTCTCCAAGTCTTTCAGCGGGTATTGTGCAAACCACTAGTTGTGCTGTGAATGGGAAGACCAAAGGCTTATCCTACTTTGTTTTCTGCACTGACGGCACAGAAACTGTCTGTTTACAAGGCCGGCAGTACGAGTGTGACTCCCTGGTGTTGCACACGCCAATAGGCCACGGTAACCACTTTCCATCCGGTGGGCCATGTGCTTGTCTGCCACCTAAGTGGTACAAAAATAGTGTAACAAATGTTTATAGTCCAGTAATTTTAGGTTAACCTCTAAATGAAAGATAATAATATAAAAGGCAAGAAACCAAGTTTTGTGTCCTTGATTTTAAATATCCGAAGACACGTCATTTTATGTGACGAGACAACATCTATAACTATTTTTTCCAGTAGATGGCTCGAACATTCTCGACAGTTGTACCTGCATTGCATTGGGGAATATTTACTATCCAGGGCCTCGATTTTGCTAAAGTAAATCCACTGTCATGCCACGGCCACGGGCCACGGGCACTGCAAAATAACTATCCAATTTTAGACTTTAACGTAATGTTTTAGGGTTTAAAATTAAATATCTTTTTGTGGAATGAATGAGAAATATCTTTTTTTTTTTATCGTGCGAAAAATCCCGAAAAACGCACGCCGTCTGTGGGCCGACAGTTGCCAGAGGTGAGATTGTCGTAGCCATATCCCTCGCACCCCGGCCGGAATGAGAAATATCAGAAACTCCAAACAATACATGGTAAATATCCCGATAGTTCTAATAGTAATAAGAATGAGAAAGTGTACCTAATGAAACTCTTCATTTAATTTTGGACTTTATGTCTATAGCAATAAAGTCTAAAATTTAATGCCAGTTTTACGGTGTCTGTGGTATGACAGTGGTTAATATACGATAGACATTAATGGGAACCAGCTATGCAGCAGTGGCGAGGGGTGCCTATAAACCGATTCCTGCCGGCTTCCCAATGGGTGGTGTATGGCAAACTAGATTGAGGTACATAAGTTTTCTTTTCACCGGCTTCCCTTTTGAAATAGTTCACCATTCGCCACTGGTATGCAGTAGGGTGTCCCGATAAATTTTTTTTTCGATTTTCGTTACACAAGACCCCCCAAAAGTTGCGTTATGAGTTGTAGATTACCGTAAAAATAATAAAAAAAATATATGAAAATATCTAGAGGGCTCTACCGGCACTTTTATTTTTCAAAAAATCACTTAAGTGACCCTTCAGTGCATATTAACAGTCTATTATTATTTTTTTACATTAATCACATTTTATTTTGTAATTAAAATGATATTAAGACACCAATTTACGATTTGCAAGTAATGAAAAATGTATTTCCTATGAAGAATAGGTTTGGCTCGACCGCGCGAATTTAATGTTTTGACTGGTTTTTCTCAAATTCTCTACTGCAACGGTGAGGCAGTTCGTCTCATTTCTGTTGCGGTTTTATTGCTGAAAAAGGTGTCACTCCGTACTTTCTTGTGATAAATTACGTGTTTCAGTTATAGATATAATATAAATAATACTAAATTCAACACGAAGTGAGACTAGGTACTTGTCCAAAATAAAAACCAAAATCTCGTGGTAAGAAATCAAATTTTGGTGTTTTAAATACCCTGGGAGAGGTGCTCTTTTCTGCTTCAATGACTTTTACTATCTGGCTAAATGCAAAGTCTCAAATATGGTCTCTATCGTCAAATAACATGACTATAAGCAATTTTATTGGGTGCGCGTAAAAAACGTCGATCACTGAATCTATAGATCTCTGTCTATCAGGTAAACATCGAAAATATCGACGTCCCCAGGGAATAAAATCGTAATAGACAAAAGTAAATTTTACAGGACGAGCAAAATACTGTTATTTTATTATAACTCCTGAAGTAATCGGCCTATGTTGTCATATTATACATCATTCTTTTCAGTATTTTTTTGTTAATAAGTGGCCATGGAAAGAAATGAAATTATACATATAATTTTATAGTTATTACGAAAAATATGTAATACTGATTTGTTATTTAGATGTATTTTATGTAATGGAACATAACCATTTTATTCTCGTAAAGTTGCAATATTACGAAAACGATATCTGTTCATTACGATGTTTTTCTATCATACTTTCATGAAGGAAGTGTAACTGTAACAAATTAATACGATTTTGTTCTATTACATATAACACTATTATTAGGGGAATAGCCTATTACACTAATAATAGAAAGAGAAAAAAATTGTATCACGTTAATACTTGTTTCAAAAATCGTAAAGAATATTGTAACATGTCTTAACGTGAAATACTATAGAAAATTATGTCAGTAATAAAGCAATAATATAGGTTTACCGTTGAGGACTTATCGAACGAATATAGGTAAAGCGTGTTATTGAAATGAATCATCAATTTTTTTTACGGGAATAAAATGGTATAACGTCTTACCGATTTATCGAGATAAATGTTCGTTCCGTAATGAACGATTATGGGGTTTTTATGGGTTAAATGTGTTATATGATTTCCGGAGAATAAAAATAAAAATTGCTATAAATTTATGAATTACCGGAAAAAAATCAAAAAAAAAATCAGTAGGTGTATAACGACCCATAGAGGCCGAAAATGCAAAAACATGAAAAGAGTGGTAATAGCACTTTACCATTTTATTCCCCGGGGGCGTCGATATCTACACATAAGTAATCATTTGAGAAATATGCTTGACTCCTTCTTTAAATGATGGCTTTTGCTTGTTGAGAAACCAAACGAGACCACATAATTCTCAAGCAGCTGCAATTTCTTCTGACGGCGAAACAGTTAGTACTTAGGTTAAGTCTGAGGCCCGTATTCTAGAAAGAAACTCAGTCCTGAATCTCAATTTACTTTAGGACAGATTGTATGGATAGACTGAAGGATTTCACAGATTGTCGTTACAACCTGTCCTCAGATAAATCGATATTCAGAACTGAGTACCGTTCTTGAATACCGGCCTGAGTATGCTGATGGCGTTTGGCTTCTTGTTAAGCAAAACCTATAATTTAAAGATGGAGGCAAGCATATTTCTTAAATTATTACGTACTCTCAATTTTTACCTAATAGACAGAGATCTACTTATAGATGCAGTGATGGAAGGAAACGCTTTCTTCGCGCACTCAGAAAAGTTGCTTATTGCCATGTTATTAGCTGACTGAGACCATATTCCAGAGCTTACATCTCGCAAAATATTAAGGCCAGAGAACTGGTTCTCGCTGCTGCAGAAGAGCATTTTTCTCAAGGTATTTAAAGCACTAAAACTTAACCTTTTAACACGAGATTGAATACTTTGGTGAGAGCGAGACTGTGAGATAATATCTCAGCTCCTCTGATCCTGCGACACGTCTCCAATGATGGACTCAGAATTAAGGCTAAAGAACTAAACCTTGATATCGTTGACTTTCCTTGAAATAGAAAGTTGTTTTAAATTAGTAACGGAGGCTTCTCAAATCGTCATGAATGCTACAGCTCGGGATGGATTCATTAGGAACATATCAAAATGTCACGCGGAAATACCTTGTGTTGACACAAAGACCAGTTCCGTTTTTTTTTAATATTTATTGATTTTATTGTATTTCAACTATTTTTAACACTGGACTAACTCATTTTTGTACTCTTAAATTTAATAAAAACCATTTTAATGTTATTTTTGTATGAATTGTAGCTTATGTTAGGAACCCCTAAAAATTGCACATTTCTTAAACTTCAAGGTCCGGTAGAGCCCTCAAGATGATAGATATCTAATAAAATTTAATGATAATCGTAATGTACGCGTCAAAACGCAACTTTCGATACCTCTTGCGTAGCCGTAGCTCAAAAAAAATTTTTCTCCATACATCGACGGGACACCCTAGTATGCAGTGTATCATTTCCAGGCTGCACACCAAAATCAATTAGGTAGATAAATATAAGCTGTAGTTTCGCCAAAGGATATTTTTTAGTTTTGCTTATTCATAGATTTTTATATGTGTCTAATACGTACCTATTTATGTACCTAATGGTCATTACCTCGAAGACACGAAAATATTATGATATATGTGGCCGCTCTGTGAAATTATCAGAAAGGTATGATCATCAGACGCATGCAGCAAATACAGCTTGCCCATTACTTTATTTAACTCCGATACGGATAAAGGGGACCATTGAGAAGCCGTAATATATTACGCGTATCTGCTGCGTGCGTCTGCAGTTGTCGTATGCGGTCACCATAATTGAATAGAAACAAAGAAACTGTCAATACACATATTTACAGGTTTTGATGTAAAGGAAAAGTCTACGGGACACAACTAAGACAGTCATAACTAAAGCTGTATCCACATTCTGCTCATCGCATTCGCATTGCTCATCGTGTTGCCGGAAATATTCGCACGAATAATGCCCTACCATCCACACGCTCGCCTCATCGCAATGTTTATCGCTTTGCCTTGCCCCGCATTCCAGTAAGTATTCACCTTTCAATAGAGATTTAAATGATTATTTTGTAGTAGATTGTAGTAAGTACTTAGTACCTACTTACTACGGAAACAAGGTATTGTCATTCGATCATTTATAGGCTGCGTAATTTTTTTAAAGAAATTGATACGTGCGTACATGTGCGCTCGATGTGGAGTGTGTTCAACACGAGTGTGTGGACGATTCATGGCGCTCGTTGCCACTCCTTTGATTCGCGTCACGATGCCGACATTCTCGGCAGCGTACACGGCAACATTCGCGGCATGACAAATATACCATCCACACCACGTCTCTGCCTACTTCTCTCGGCGAGGGAAGTGCCTCGCTAATCGACGAGTATGTGGACGCAGTATAAGACTTTGCAGAAGTAACTTGTATTTCTCAGAATTTTTGAGTAAACATAATAATTATTACTAGTACCTAAGTAATTATCTACTTCCAGTTAACAGATCGACTTCCACTAAAGGACCTCGATTAATTCCAAGTAAATACTACTGTTTGTAATTTTCTAACCCAGAAAAGGGATTTCCCGACATACCGTAATTAACTTGCCTTTATTTGATTAGAATCTAGAACATTTTACTAGCTATTTTTCCTTATTGTATCTGACAATAATCATTATTGTTCATATGAATCGCTTATATTATTGTTTTGTAATAATTTTGTTGTAATAAAATGTATACAAAATAAAATTACCCCCAATAATTTAACAAAATTATTTGACAAAATATTATTTAAAAAATCTATGATACGTGTGTTATTCTTGTAACATTGACTTGTATAATTATAACAAAATTAACATACTTAATATAAAAACTGTTAATTTCCGTTAACATTATCATACCTTCCTAGTTTTCTTGGTATAATCCCTGTGGATTTAATCACAATTTAAGCATTCACTTTTTTTCATTAGACTAATTGATTTATGTGTCAATCCTACATGTGTTTCAACAAACATTATACATTTATCCCTTCGCATTCTGTATAAATCAATGTTACTTGTATAATAGTTTCCTACATAATTAACGTCGTTACATTGTAACATAATAACAAACTAAGTAACTATGAATATGCCTACTGTATCATATTTGAAGTTACTTTGTTCGCTTTTATCTATCATATTTTTATCAATACCGATTTTCCTAATTATCATAATCCCCGCAAACTGCCGACTTTCCATCGGCCGATAGTTTAATCGGGCTATTAATCAGTGCGAACATCATCGTTTTTCCTTGGTGCAGTTGGGTAGTACAGTTGACTGGACCATGGTTAAACAAAATTAACAGTCGTACAGTTAGCCGGACTAGGCTTGATTTTCTATTAACCGTGGTAGGTACAGTTAACTGGACCACGGAAAACAGTAATAATACTCTTTAATGTGATCTATTATCTCACCTCCTTGAAAAGTAATTTCACTTCCTTGAAACACTTATTGATAACATTTGTATTTAATTTTGTCATCGTAATGTATGAAAGTGCGCACACTACACCGATTTGGCCGAGAAATAAGTTGGATGGCCGTCACGCACGACTGCCTTCAATTTAAAATATCGGCGAACAAACACAACCAATCCGATAGTTTAGTAGGGCGAGTGCGCACAGCTCAACCCAACCAAACTATCGAAAGATCAAAAAGCCTGAGGTTTGCGGGGAATTTCATAAATTTTCTTCAAATATTCTTATTCACTGAAAAGCGATGGACACGGTGGAAAAATATAGCCTCAATAATTATTTTAAAAGAGGTTATAATAGCATGTGTTAACTTACTATTAGTTTACTACCGTATTGTGATAGTGACAATAACAAATTATAAGTAAGCAATAAATTAGCATGTCCCATTAGATGTATAACCTATAATAATAGTGTAAGGTAGAATAATAGAAAAAAATATGAAATAATGATGAATAATTAAAATTTGAAATTATAGCAGCAGGTTATTATGGCACAGTTTAAAGTCAAGGCATTCGACGTTCGTTTCCGAGTGCAGCAAATGATTCTTTAATGAGTCAAGATTCAAGGATATCAGGTATTTTCTCGTAGAGAGAGCGCATGTTTATGTCTGCTTCGTCCTTCACTGACAGTTGACGTAGACATGTTTCTAAAATTATTTGACCTAAAATGTGCTCTAAACGCGCATTACACATATTTTGGGTGTCTTTTGAGGATAACACGGGATGCTATGGCGGTGGACGAGCATAGATTATAACACAACAATCTGCGCGCACCAGAGCCGTGTCTGTCTCGCGACTTGTCCAAGATATGTGTCCCGACGTAACACAACATACAACGAAGAACAATAATTATTCAATCGTGTAGTCTGACCCATTAATAGACATAGGCATTCAGGAAATTATGACCCATACAAAACTTGGCGACTGACATTCAATCTCGTCATTGTGATATACGATTGGAATAGAAGTGACGGAGTAAGTTGAGTACAGCCGACATAAATGTTGAACTACTTTAGAATGTTGAATGAATGGCCTTTAGCCTCATCTCCACTTGGTAACATTTAATGCACAATACGTATTGATATACATGTTCGGCAATGTTGCTCAATACGCGCGATGTTGTACGATAACTGAACATGACGTGTGGATACACCACATTATTCCGCGTTATTGCGCGCATCTTTATCGTGGAAAGTTGTGCAACAATGTTGTACAATATATTGTCTGGATTAATCAATTAGCCTATTGCAGGTCACGGCTGGATGTAGGCCTCTCTCAATGTGCGCCATTGCTCCAGATCCTCCTCCTTCCGCATTCAATCTGTCTGCAACTAATCATTTAATAAATATTATTAGTAATCTACAGGGTGGGCCAGGAATTCGTTAACATTTAAATCTTGAATCCTACTCAAACACGTGCAGCGTGGGGCGCGGGGCGGGATCCTGCCGCTAGCTTGTTTCTCGGAAATTTAATTGCAATGGATCGCTTTACGGGACCGCAGCGCGTTTTTTGTGTGAAACAGTTTTACTGAAACAGCAGTTCGCTCATTACACGACTTAAGTCAGTGTCCGAGTGCACCTTTAATAAAGAAATGGGTGAAAAAGTTCGAGGAGATAAGATCAACACTAAATCTAAAGCAAAGCGGCGGCCCACGGACTTCTCGGAGCGAAAAGAACGTGCAGCAAGTTTCTGCTTCTGTTCGACGTGTAATTGTTCGTATGTGTAATTGTTGCGGAAGTTCTTGGCACTGATTTTACTGAAATTTGCTGGCTACAATCGTAACACAGGTTTCAGCAAGATGGAGTGTCACTTGTCACACATCTAACGAGTCCCTACCGGTGGCCCTGATCTGTCGCCAGCAGACTTCTTCTTATTTGAAGAGTCGTGTGTACGTGGAAAAACCAAATACCTACACTACGACAGTTAAAAGAATAGCGAAAAAATGTCGGCGATCTCGCCGTCTCTTTGCCGACGAGAATTTGAAAATTTCGTTACGCGTTTAGAAGAGTGCAAAACTCGAAACGGCGGACATTTCGATAACATTATTATTTAAAACTAAATTCACATTAATTAATTTTCATAAAAATAAATAATTTAGAAAATAAGTCATGTGGTTTTTATATTCGAATTTTTCAAATGTTAACTAATTCGTGGCCCTTCTTCTATCTATAATATAAAAATGAATCCCTAAATGTGTTGCTAAGCGCAAATCTCGAGAACAGCTTAACCGATTTCGCTAATTCTTTTTTTAGAATATTCTTCGAAGTACGAGGATGGTTCTTAAGGCGAGAAAAATTTAAAAAAGGCGGTACGAAGTTCGCGGGGTCAGGTAGTTTAAAATAAAATTCAATTTTATGATGTACTCATAATGTATAATATACCCATAGAACTGCAATTGTGCCTTAGACAGACCTTAGACCGTAAACCTTACAAAGTATTCAATATAATAATCATGCAAATATAGTAAATAAAATATTTTTTAACTTAGAAGAGACCCCGTTACAATTAACTTAAAGGTTATATCTACCTACATAAAGATCAACAAGTCATGGCATACAATATGCAATCAATTTATAACTACGAAAGTGATCATTATGTAAAGAGCCAGTAAATAAGTTGACCTCAAAGGTTTAATTATAGTTTACTGTAGTAAAAACCTGTTCTGCTAGGTATAGGTGCAAACAGGCCGAGTTTAATTCATACACAGTAACTATGAATAGGAAACAACTCATTTTAATATTATTGCTATCAGCGTCACTTCGTGGGCGTGAAGAAACGAGTAGTGCAAGTTTAGCTCTAGATAAACACATATGAGCAGGTTGAACACCTCAACAGATCATCCACTGATATGCGATAAAAGGATCGTAATTACCATTATTTTTATGAGAGTAGGGGAGGATCTATGAGAGCGGGAACGAGCTGGATGCGAGCCGCTTCCAATCGGTCTTATTGGAGATCTATGGGGGAGGCCTATGTCCAGCAGTGGACTTCCTATGGCTGAAATGATGATGATGATGATGAGGGGAGGACCTTGCTTGTAAATTTGAATAACCAGTATTTCTCCTTTGGTCAGCGTCAGTCACCGTGTGGCCGTACTACTCTTATCCTGACAATTACAAAACAAACAAATATAATTCTTCAGGGCCACGATTCTGCTAAAGCAAGACTACGGTCATACCACGGACACTGCGAAAAAAATCTATTTACTTTTAGACCTTAAAGTTATGCAGTTCAAGTTTAAAGTGCCACCATTGTAACATGATACGTGTCTGTAATGGTGACGCTCTTTTCAGGGACTTTGCCTTCAGCTTACCATCAGGCGAGGCGAAGTCAAATTGACGTGTCCTATATAAAAAATAAAAAAAATTTAATGGATTTTTGTAGAGCGAATGAAAAAGTGTAATGAAGTCTAAATTTTATTTTTTGCATGTATGTGCTATGACTATGACAATGGGTTTGTTTTAGCAGAATCGAGGGCTAGTTTACTGCAATCATTTGAAAGGTATGCATATAACATAGGTACATTTCGGTAATTATTTTTTACCTATTTAGGTTTATATAATAACATTTTCATCATATATCGAAGATAACAGAGCATAACCCGTCAGGCTGACATTTAAAATGACAAATATATCAAGAGTCTCGTTAAATAGGTATATCACAATAACGGAAAATCACAAAATTCCAAAACTTGTTTTTTATTTATCCTGCAACAAATTACATTAGTTGCCAAACTACACAGCCCTTTGTCGACATAATACAGTTCTCCACTATTAATAACCCAGTTTTCTCGTGGTCGTATAATGGTATAACAAAGTAGTATGACCACGAGTAAACGTTTTTATGTATGAAAACTTATTTAACTTATCTTACGTAATACTAAGTTAGAGGTGCCAGATTTTTTTATTAGCGTAATAAATGTATGAAATCTAGAAGACATATTTTATTTTTTTATACTCGCATCTTTGCTTCAAGATTTAATTAAAAGATGATAATAGATTAGGCGTTTGTTTCCCAACACGTAGTTCATGGTATCAAGTTTCACTCACTTAAAAAACTAGACTAAATAAAAAAGCTGTCAAACTGCCTACGCAATCTATTATTATTATCAATTGGGATTCTTTTTTCTTTTTTCCAAAGCGACTTGATATCCTTCGACTGCTTTCATTAAGATATCCAGCTTGACTCTTATTTTCGGTACCCATTTTCTCTGTCTTCTACAATTTTATATTCTCGCACAATTGTTGACAAAGTTGTCTTGATTGACATGAAGGCATATTGATAACCTGTAAAAATTGCTTGACATTCAATTTAAAAAAAACGAGATATTTAAACAAAAAGACAACGAGACTTGCACTTTAGAGCTTGGAACCCGCTCTCCCACTTGGTTGGTTTGTCTTCGTATTATTAGCGATGGCGTGACTGCCACCTGACCCAACACCCCTAAGAAGAAAACCTGGCTAGAGCCTCGTCCTTCAATCAGCCGAAATACCTCGGCTTATAGCTGGCGTAGATCTTGGTGAGGCTGTAAGTTATATATTAATAAAGTCACAAAGTACGTACCAACACAATTTCTAGGTCCGCCACTGAATGGTATGAAGCTGCAGGCGTACTTCAAATTGAATCTTTCTGATAGAAATCTGTCAGGATCAAATTCCTCAGCCTTTGAACCCCAGTATTTAGGGTCCCGATGAATAGGTACCCCATATAGAGCACACTACGCCTGATCCCGCTGGCAGCACTCGACGGGATGCTATTGGAAATTAACCTTTTGGTAATAGTACATTATGGTACAAGTGTGCCGCTAGGCGAGGGTCTTAAGAGAGCCGAGGACGGTAATCATCATACTCACGCGTGCCATACGACGTTTTACAACACACTTGCGAATAAAATAATACTACAAATACTAAATACTGTTTATACTGGACATTGATGGCACTTGGTGGAACTTGCTACACATCCCTACTAATATTATAAATGCGAAAGTAACTCTGTCTGTCTGTCTGTCTCGCTTTTACGACTAAACCGCTGAACCGATTTTGATGAAATTTGGTATAGGGGTAGATTAGACCTTGAGAAAGGACATAGGCTATGTTTGGTCGCGATAACCGACATCCACGCGGGCGGAGCCGCGGGCAAAAGCTAGTATTGAGTAAATCACTTGTACTTTTCCACAATTATTTATAACATAATTGTGGAAAAGTACAAGTGAAGAAGAATGGCCACATATCAACTTTTGCTCCATCAGTGCTACCACGTAATTTTGTAACAAGTTTTTGACTTTGTTCTGCGAACACAGGCACAAAGTTCTCAACGATTCTAGTGCTGAAAACTGGCACCATAACCTTCCTCCGCCGTCTCCAAATTGAAACTGTGTACAACAGAATTATGGATAAAATAGTACAATAGGAACAAACAATAAAGGAACATGCATATTTGGAAATCGTAGCAATTAAACTTTTATATATAAGTCCTGTTAAAGTCCTCATTGAATCATTAGGGAATAATTTGTAATACATCTGAAATAACAGGCGTTACAGGGTTATAGATCTGGGGGCACGGCAGTGCCCCCGCCAAGTCGAGCAAAAAAGAGCGGCACGGCCGTAACACTATTTTCTCGAAGCACTTCAGGCCATTTTCGACCCCCTAGAACTTCGTTGTGGATAAACCTAGAAGCCTGAATCTCAAATTGACTTGGCCATCGCATGAAAACACAATGTATAGCACATCACAATAATTACATTAAATAAGACTGTTTAGTGCGATTGCCAAGTCAATTTATTACATTTAAAACATAAAAGCTTATTACGTAATAACTTAGGACAGAAGGTATCTGAAGTAGGGACTGAATAAATCAACCGACTTGGTATTACATGGATCTCACGACTTTTTGCGGTAGAAGAACCGAGGGTGGCGAGTCTTGGCATTTTTTTACAAGTATTGTTTTTGATGGGATAGAATTTATTTCTAGCATTAGTTTTGAGTAGTAATGGTAAATTCATATGAATTATTTTAATATCAAATTATCGGTTCAAACGAAGTCTCATAATATTACAGATAGTCCGGTTATAAAGGTCACATTTTTACACCTGTAAACCAGGGTTCCTTGAACGGGATCAAATCATCAAGTTGAGGGCAATGAGTAAAATATATCATAAGTAATTATATTATTATTCCTAAATTGTATCGAATAACAAAATGCTCTCTTCTCAGTATACGTTTTTATGATACCCGTACGGAACCCTACTGTTTTTATACTGAGTTAAATTAAGTACCTTGCGAAATATTTTCTATTGTCTACGTGATAAAACTGTAGGTTCATTCATTCAGTCGAATCGATGGTGCTTCAACTCTCAAATTCTATCTTCCCAGTATGCTACTACCTGAATCGCATTCTCGGAGGCACTCATTAGGTCCTCCGGAGTACAGGTAGATGGACATGCAGTACACGTCACTGTAGGTATCAAACAAATTTAAATAGAGTTTCCTTATTTTTGAACCACAAAAGAACAGAATTTACGTACATTTGTTCGTAAACACAGTGTTGTAATAACGTGGCATGCATTTATTTAGTATGTTTAGTAATCACTCGGATATAAACTTACCTGGAGCAAATATACCTCCATAACCAATAATTTTTCTCATGAACCTGTGAAGGTCATCCTTTTCAATACTTGTTTTCAGAATATACTCCATATCCACAGGATCTACTGCAACAACTGCAAGAATTGTAGCCATTAGTAAAATTAAAACTATATTGTATATTATTATAATGCATCCAGTTGACTAGATATCTATCAACCATGTCTCCTGAGACCAGGGACTGATTAAGAGTTCTGACCGCCCTAGGCTAATTTTAAAGACGCGCCCCCATCAAGTGTGTTACCGTTCACGGTCACCTTTAATAGTAGTAGGTATAGCAGTTTTGACTTTGTTTACAAGTGTGAAAATTTTAACATGGTTCTGACTACGAGTACTATAAAAGTTTTCAGATCATCTGCAAGTAAAACTAACGTTGTCCTTTAATCTACTCGACATTCAACCTTAGGGTGGCAAACCATTTTTTTAGCTGACCGTACATAAACGCAAAGCACCTCACGCATTATACGACCAAAATCACGACAAGTGATGAAGTGACTGCAGGCTACCAAGTAGAAAACTTAGTTTCTATAAACAACTTAGGTGATACAGCCATTGATGATGAGCGTGGCCATCTAGCGTGTGAAGAATGTGAAGATGCTGCGATTTTAAATCTTTTTTAAATATAAAAGACGAGAGGCATAGGCGTAGCCGTTTCGGACCAGCTTCTGGCCTAGAAAGGAGGGCAAGTCAGATTTTTACGTCGAATCGTCTGCGGCTATTTTGTTATACTCATTAAGTCATTACCCAAATACACCTAAATACAATGATATATTATAAACTATCTATAGATAGATGCGTTGTTCGCAGTCTAAAATGACAAGAAAAAAATAGGACAAATTATTGTCCTTATTTTACGCACTAATCTATGGCCACCTGTTTACTCCATCTTCAGACTCTGAATACCATGTAATACTAGAGTGTTTACCAAGACAAAAGAAATAAGCCCGAGCTCGATGCATTTATCTTGTTTAATTTAAGAATTCCTATGCCCGCCTTCGTTTTCCATCATCAGACCAGTTCCAAGGTGCTATAGTAAGTATAAATAATTATCCAAGACATCCAAGGCTTATTTGTAAGCCCAATCTCGATAACTTTATCTTCTTTAGTTCAAGAGTTCCTACAGCCACTTTTCTACTCCATCTTCAAAACCTGACTGTCATGCATGTAACAAAAGACAGTTTTCTAAGACAAAACAAATGGGCCCAAACTGACGCTACAAGGCGAAGAATACGCCTCCACATTGTCTATTTCTAGACATGCAGAAGACCTTCGACTGTATTCCTCGTGCGATAATCTAGTGCGCACTGCGGTCTAAAGACGTTCCAGAGGCTTACATTGACACCATCCGAGATATATACCACGATTCCGGTTCCGTGGTTCGGACCCCTGTCGGCGACATGCAAACCGGATCCATCACTGTCGTGGTATAGCAAGGATCCTCCCTTAATCCTTACTTGTTCAGCGTAGTATTAGACGTTCTATCGGACAGCATCAGAAACTCTGACAGCTTCACTCTTCAGCAACAGGATGCACATGTATCCTTAATGGTGATGATATCGCGCTGATGGACACGGACAGGAGCAGATTGGTGCAACATGTGAAAGTGTGGAAGGAGGCGCTTGAGAACGGTGGTCTGAAGCTATAGGTGGAGAAGATATAATACTTGGCGTGGGTCAAGCGGAAAACGACTGGCGTCATATGCAACCCTAAAATGCTAGTAACATTGAAGGGACAGATCTATAAAACGATAATTAGGCCTGTCTTTTACATGGAACGACATACGCAGGCGCTACGTGTCATGGACATGAAAATGCTGAGGTGGATCTGCGGAGACACACGTAAAGATCGCGAGAGGATCCACTGCAGCCCTTATGTCTGACATCGCAGATAGAGGGCAAGAAAGTCGCCTTCGCTAGTGCGGTCACGTTTTACGAGAACCGCCAGGCTAATGGCAATGGCGCCCCCACCGGGTCCAGACGGAAAGGGTGGGTGCAAGAAGTCCTGGATTGACGTCGTGGAGGGTGAAATGCGCGTGCGAATAGTCTCACTACAATCACGCACAAGATCGTGCGAAGTGGAGGAGGAAGAGCCGGTAGACGAACGAAGCGTCCGAAAAATGGTTTGCTTATTTTGAACGGACAACTTGCCTAAAAATAGGTACCATGCAACATTTTGTCAGGGGTTTATTCAAAAGTCAGCTCAGATGGTTTATACTTTGATTATGCAGCATTAAAGTCATACATCTTCTGCTAGGATTCCAGGGGGGGCGGCTGCCACAGAAAGAATTTTTTTGCAAACTATTCAATTCGAGTGACAAGTCGATGTTGGTTTTGTGCGCATTTATTAATATTCAGGGACTCTCAAAATGATTCAGGTCACAGCGCATTTAGTTTTAGTGTCTATTTGGAATATGTAGAGTGGATGTAATTGTGCTTGATGAATAGTGCATGCGAAGATACGATTTCAGCGCGCGCGCCCCCGATCCTTGCCCCCTGCCCCGATGCTTGCGCCCCCCCGGTCCTCGCGCCCTAGGCTATAGCCTAATTAGCCTAAGGGTTAATCAGGCCCTGCCTGAGACTGTAGCTTTTTGGTACAATGAATCACTACCTGATAGAATAGATCACGACCAAGTAAATCAATAACACCGCAGTAGACAATACATATATAGGTAGGTACTATGATTACTTGAGTACCCATTTTTATACTTTACTAGCCAACCCGGCGAACTTCGTACCGCCATATTTTCCAACCGCGTGGTATTCTGATCCCGTTCCCGCTGCATATCTCTATCTCGCTGCATATAATTTATCAGTGTTTCTCTACAATATTATGCATGTATTATACATATAAACCGTCCTCTTGAATCACTCTATCTATTAAAAAAACCGCTTCAAAATCCGTTGCGTAGTTTTGAAGATTTAAGCATACATAGGGACGGACAGACAGCGACAGCGACTTTGTTTTAATATGTAGTGATGATGATTGTACGCCAAATTACAATATGTTGATATAGAAATTAAGAAGACAGGAGCAGTACAAAGGGCGGCCTTATCGCTTTACGCAATTTCTTCCAGGCAACCTAACTATATTGAAATTATTCAGTACCTAAATTGAATGATTACTTACCGAAGTAAAGAATGTGCACTAACCACCCTACTACGATACCGTCATTTTTCATGCTTGAATAGCTAAACCGCTGTAGCGATGCCATAATAGCTGTAAATTACACACAGCACTTCATTAGCGCTGAGTAGGGTGTGTTTCATCAGTGGGAACACCATGGTTCCCGTACCCCAGTAGGCCATCAGTAACCGGAGATGGCTCAGGCTCAGGAGATGCCTTATTGACCACCTTACATACCTTGCATTAGAGACTCGACACAGCGTGCGGTTTTAGTCGGTTCGAGTCCGACATCGCCGGTGGGAATTTCCACACGAAAAATAGGTATGTTTCAGACCCCGTACCTACAGGTCAGCTCGATCTTCCCTCTTCACATACCTACTACATACTCACGCCTGTATAGGTACGTATCCTCTCACGTAGGCAGAGGTGTTTTATCACATTTATCACCCACATTTCCCCTACTATGATTTTCAGTCCCACGTACAAAGGGGCGAGCCTATTGCCGTCAAGGGGGCACTTATTCATGGGATGTGTATGTTTACCTACTGTCGAACTTATAATTTTACAATAGTAATTATTTATAAATTAGATAACTGCGTAAGTACTAGGAAGTAAGTACCTAGTACCTACGTAAACAGTAGTGTAGTAGGTACTTAATATAGGTATATTTTTATAATCTAAAATGAACTTAATTAAATCATACTTACACTCAGTATCTCCTATTAATTTGTGTCCTAAGCCAATGATTGGCATATTCTCTTCAATTATCGTAATTTTTGCTGCCAACCGGTACAAATTTCTCCTACTATACCAAAAATATAGAATCCCAACAAGCAGTGTAAGGGTTATCAAGCACAAAATCATTTTGAGAGACCCGGCCGAGATCGATTTTCTTTTCTAATCCTAATAGATTTTGAGCATTAACATTACACTTCATCTAATATATAAAATTCTCGTGTCACAGTTTTCGTTGCCATACTCCTCCGAAACGGCTTGACCGATTTTGATGAAATTTTTTGTACTTATCCGGTATCTATGAGAATCGGCTAACATCTATTTCTCATACCCCTAAGTGATAAGGGTGCAGCGGGAACGGGATTTGAATACCACGCGGGCCGAAAATATGGCGGTACGAAGTTCGCCGGGGCAGCTAGTAAAGTTATAAATTAGTTTCAAAATCTTTTCAATAAAGGCAAGTTTAGAATTCAATTATATATTCGTAATAAAATTGAAACTACTCGTAATTAAAACATTACCTCTGGCCGACTGTCACAAACTCACTAATGCTATTTTAAGTAGTAAAAAATGAGTCACAGAGTTAACTGTGTGCGCAGCCTTCCAACTATGAGGTAGCAATAGTTATATGTAGTATTAAGTAAATACAAAATATTTAAATTGAAGTATGTTTTTTTTAATAAAAAAAGCAGCTTGTAATATAAGTTGTACGAAAAATGAGTTTTGTCTGTCTATTTGTCTATCTTTCTGTTTTTCTGTCTTGCTAATCTTTATATAATAGTTACGCTAATTTTGACGACAATTTCACTTGCAGATAGCTGATGTTATAAGGAGTAACTGGCTACTATTACCTCATTGGCAAAAATAATTTGGATTGTATTCGGTGTGTATCTGCCCCCACCCTACACAGGGGCGGATCCAGCTTTCAATTCAGGGGGGGGTCATGGTGTAGCCGAGACATAGTTTCGGAGGGGGGGGGGGAGGGGGTTTCTAGTCTCCCAATAAAATGTCATTGAACAATACAATGAAAATAAATGTGTATGAATGAAATTCATGACGAAATAATGGAGGAGGAATGAGGTGAGAGGAGAAAAGTAAGATATCTTGAACGACTGTTGTTAAATACGATCCAGAACCCGGTTAAGCTGCTGGCCCCCAAGTTGAAGGACGCAGCTGGCACTCTGGCTTGAGGGGGCTGGAGGACTCCTGCAGGAGACTCTATGGCGAAAAAAGATGTCAGAGCACCTTCGGTACTAAATCCGTATCAAAAGGCGAGAAATCGAGGCTACGAAGTCCCAGCTTTATCGGGACATGGTGGAGTTGAAACTACGACTTGGACAACCAAGCGCAGGGCACGCCGTGATAGTGGTGGTATTTCTTACCACCACTATCACGGTGAACTAGCTAGCCGCAGCTAACTATCACCCATCATGGAGAACTGGCTAGAAAGGCTTCAATGGGGAACTCTCGTAGCGGTTAACGCAAATGATCACAGGATATGGATGTTTCGGAAGTTAGCTGCGGCGAATTCAGAAGGAGCCAACGCCCGGGTGTCATCACTGTGATGCAAGCGAGGACACGGGGCTGTATACGCGGACCGAATACCCGGCATGTTAAACGCCAAAGCGGGTCCTTGTGGCGGCCCTCGGGATGGAAGTTCTCTCGCTCAGCACTCTCTCTCGCTTGCTTACAGTGATGGCGTAAAACCGTAAGCTCGCGGCTGCCACCGCCTCCATCTGAGAGCAAGTAATGCTCGAGAAGGAGGCGGGGGAACGGGTCTGGAGAAGATTCAGTTGTTTCCCATTCCGCATAATACACAATGCGCGAAGGACTCAGGCGACGTAGGTCAGTCAATATCTCCATTATCGTATCAATATCTCCATATCGGTCCCCATTAGCACGGGCCTGGAAATGACAGGGGGAACCGCCTGACACTCTAGAAGAAGCAGGCCGCGTTGGTGGCGCGATGCGCGCCTCCCCCTTTCATGATTATCGTACATATTTTCCTGATTGCTTCCGAATCCGAGGTGATCTCGGAGCTCAGGGGCCGCCTTCCGTCACTTCCTCCTCCACTTCGCACGACGTTGGGCGTCCATGGTGGTGAGATGAGTCACCCTTCACGACTTCAAGCCAAGACTTCTTGGGCCTATCCTTTCCACCTGGTCCCGGTGTCCCGGCTGTGCTACTGCCAGCCATTTGTTACTCACGTAGCCTGGCGGTTGCTGCAAGACGTGGCCACACCAGCGAAGGCGACTCTCTTGCATTTTATGTGTGATGTCGCGGACATGAAGGCTGCCGCGGATCTGAGAGTTCCTCATGCGATCTTTACGTGTGACGCCGCACATCCACCGCAGCATTTTCATCTCCGTGACACATAACTCCTGCTTATGTCGCTCCAGCAGCGGCCACGCCTTACAGCCGTGTAAAAAGACAGGCCTAATGATCGTTTTATAGACCTACCCCGTCAACCAGACTGGCATTTTAGGTTCAAATGTGACAATGTGCAGATGTAAGGCCAGGCATATGCTGGGAGTGAGAGCTCTCACGCTCGCCACTTTGCTCGCAGCGATGGTTCGCTGCGCGATGCGTGGGCCGCCGGCGCATCCTTCTAATGCTCGTGAAGTAGGCGGCGGAGCGGGAGCGAAGGAGAATCGCAGACCTTGCGGCCCGTGAGGAGCGAAGGAGCAGAATGACCTCCGTCCCCCATGAGCGCGGACCTGGGGGTGACGGGTGGAGCCGCCTGTCACCCTAGCAGAAGTAGGCCGCGGCGGCGCGCATTGCGTGCATCCCCGTACCTGGGAGCGAGCTGGGGGCTCTATGGTCCCTACACCGGAAGAGGACCAGATCGAGAGATATGGCCCTGGGTCGGCCGGGATGCGAGGGATATGGCTACGACAATCTCACCTCCGGCAACTGACGGCCCACAGACGGCGTACGTTTTAGTCGGTTCGAGTCCGACATAACCTCCTCCTCCGGCCCCGGCGGGGGAGGTATCCGCGGGGATTTTTCGCACGATGAAAAAAAAAGGACCAGGCATATGAGCCAGCTGCGTCATCCGCAGCAGAAGATGGCCACTGGCCACAACCGCTGGGCCCGCGGTAATAGCGGTAGTAAGGCCCATCCTATGGGGGAGTGGCTAGAGAGGCCACATGGCTACCTCTCGTACCGGCTGACGCAGGTTATTACCTGGCACGGGTGCTTTGGTGACTACCTACGTCGGATCCAGAAAGGAAGGCTTCTTCCAAGTTCACAAAAAGTTTTTGTAAGCAAACAGTAACATAAATACGGGGCCCTTGAAGCTGAGCCCAAGTCAAATTGTTGCCCGAATCGAAAAAGGACCTCATGGCTGTCAGCTCCAGACCTTCGACTGCCGGCCTGGTTAGTCATTCGCGCTTATTTCTTCAACATAGCGGACAGGGTGTCAGGTCCAAAAACTATTCGAGTCCATCGGTTGATCGGCTGATCTGCACGATAAATTGAAATTTTCAATCGTGCGAATAATATTCATACTGATGTTTGGTGCCTCATAAAATTATAATACTATTAGGTACAAAGAGAGTCTTCTTATGCGTGGTATTTTTTAAAATTTATCAGTGACATTGGGATATTTTTTAGTACGTGACCCGCCCAGGGGGGGGTCATGACCCCCACGACCCCCCCCCTGGATCCGCCACTGACCCTACAGATCTTATCTGCGCAGATCACGATCCGTCTAACGCGGCCGCGTGACACTAAAACCAGCATAAGTCAACTTCAAGCAAGCCAGTGCACCTGATGACTGAGAGTCGAGGTTCTGGCATATAATAGGTCTACAAAACCATTACTAGGCCTGTCCTTTGACACGTCTGTGAAGCGTGGTTGTCGGTGGACATCAACACGAGCAGGAACTGTGAATCAAGGAGATGAATATGCCTCACTGGGTGTGCGGAAAGATCCGCGAGGATTCATGTCCTATTATGCAATAGAGTCACCTTCACTGGTGCGACCACGTATTTTGGCAACTATTTGCCTACGTACTACGTAGGTTGCATTATATGGCTCGCCATGCCGCTCCCGTCGGACCTAGTAGTCGGAAGTCACCCAAGTTGTGCTAGTATGGCTGTAATGGTCGCACTGCAATGGATACCAAAGATCGTGCGAAGTGGAGGAAAAGAGGTGAAGGCCAAGGTGATTATGTGAATTAAAGTTGTACGCACAAAGAAACAGTTTAAGTCCACGCAGACGCAGTCGCGTGAACTGCCAGTAATATCTGACGAGTTCATAGACAGCGTGTTCAGAATATATATTGCTTATTATAATATTGGAGTAAGGACTTAACCTCGGGAAATTGGTGACAATGAATTTGAATTGGTCTTATCCATAAAATATTTCGTTATAAGTATATTCTGTATTGTTTGAATGTTGTGTTGGGTTCAGTAGACACGATGTTTTCTGGCCCGGGTCACATGACAAGTTCGGTTGGAATTGGAATCGTTGTATTAAAATCTTGGATAAACGTAAAATAGCATATTAAAATACTTAAATAAAATAATACAGTTTTATTACCAATTTATCAATTATATTAAATACATTGTCAACGTGAAAAACTTAAAAAGAACTGAAAATGTTTACAACAACCGTACCAAAAATAATCAATATTAAGGGGGAATTATAAAACGAGTTAATAAAAAGTACTCAGCAAGTAATTTAAGATAATGTTCTAAACGAAGGGCTATGTTTCAAACGCATTGATGGAAATGAAAAAGATCTGATAATTTATATTTTTAGGGAAATATGTACTCCGTTTGGTTCGGTATTTTAACTAAAGGTAAACAATCTTGATTTGACTTTTCACACTATACAATAAGTACACATAAACGTATATTATTTAAAAACTGAGTTTTAAACAAAAAAATATTAAAAGAGTCATCAAACAAAATATACCAAACGGAGTATAAATATTATTTTCTTACGGAGAAAAAAAAGAGATGGTATACACATTCTGAGAACTACATATTTTTGAATATTATCGTTTTCGAAGATAAGATTCAAAACTGTCATGAGCTATGTATGAGTTATGTCATTATTAAGCCCTCGATTAAGCCATTATTGAGGCGAAACCATGTGAATACGCAGACGCAGATAGAGAGCGGTCAGAGTCCAGGTTGACCGTTGACCGCTCTAGAGTTCACTTGTGGCGTTCAAATTCTCGCGTTCTAATTTCGTTTGTGTCTTTTTACATGCAACATCTCACTAGGAAATTCATCCTCCGATGAAGAATGATTGCTCTTGCAGTGCTTAGAAGCTTCTTAAAGGAAAAAAAAAGTATTGGGTGCACCCATTAATACAACGCGATAAGAACGAGGCGAATTTAGTTTTTGAGGATTGACTTAAAGATGAACAACGATTCTACATTTATTTTCACAAGTCGATAAATAGTTTTAATGAATTGTAAGTATCATCAGCACATAACTGATAGATTCTTTTCATTTGTAGGAAAGTTCTATTTTTCTATTTTATATTAAGTCAGATGCTTTCACTTTCTAGCTTAATTACTCTTAAATGGAGCTTCTAGCTTAATCCGTACGGTTAAGATTGTATTTTTTTTTTCTAATATTACCGAAGATCATCAATTAACCTATTGTAGTCCACTGCTGTACCATCCAACTTCTACAACTAGTCCATTCAAGCTACATTTTCAGGCAGTCAGTCGTTTTTCATTCAAAATGTATGTTGCGAAACATGAGATCGTTCTCTCTATTCTGAGTGTCATAGGATTGTCGATAAGCCATTCATTTTTAAACATTTTCTGTTCGCGACAAAATGTTTTCGACATAAAAAAAATATCAGTAATCTGTAATAACTAGGAAAATATTGGGTATCTAACAAAAAAATTACAGTCCTAAGTTTTACACACTTGAAAAGACAATACAAATGCAATAAAAAACTATCGAACTTCCCACGCATTCTAATGTTTTGGTACAGGAACTTTTTCCCTTTTTTCCAGAGCGACTTGGTATCCTTCGACTGCTTTCATCATGATATCCAGCTTGACTCTCATTTTAGGTACGGGTCCATTTTCTCTGTCTTCTACAATTTTATATTCTCGTAGAATCGTTGACAACGCTGTTTTGATTGACATCAGGGCATATTGATAGCCTGTAAAAATAACATTCAATTTCAGAACAGAAAAGAAAGAAAATAATGATGTTCGTGTAATTTATAAATATTAATCGCAGAAATGTAGATATGTACGATTGTACGTACAGCTGCTGAACCACTGCACCAAAGTGGCTACGTAATGACTATCAATAAATATAATTGACCATACAAACAAAATTTAAGTTATATCGACTATACAGGGATGCATAATATCGTTGTCGATAACATATTAATAAGTGGTCTATTCAGATAAATGATTCATAATGATGACATTTTGCTAATTATTTAAATTGTGGGCATTTCAGACTAATATTTACACAAGATTTCCTGAAAAAATAATAATATTCCTTATACTTACTTCTAATTATACAACTAAACAGTACATACAATTACATACAAAATATTGACCAGGTTCGATTCCCGGTTATGTATGAGAGTTTGAAGAAAAGTTTGAATTTCATTGTTATTAAATTTAAAATCGAAGTCGAATCGATGTTCCTAAGAACAGATGTCGCTATCTCTCATATTTTCTGACTTCTCCCTACTGTTTATTTGGATTGATCACTCTGTATACATGATGATCGTAGTTCAAGCTAAATAGGTTTATATTATTTGTGCAATGTGCCGAGAAACGGTCAGCATTTTTAATTAACATAAAAACTTGAATTTACGGACCTAGCTATCATACGAATATATTATGTTAGAATAAAATTACGATAACATTATGAAGAATATTTCCAAAACAAGATTTAAGTATATCTCGACAAAAAAATATGCCAGTCATCTGTATTATGTAGAGTTAAAGTACGAAAACAAGAAACAAATAAATTCGGTCAAGTGCGAGTCGGACTCGCCCATGAAGGGTTCCGTAGCAGCAAAGGCGAAAATTGCGATTTATGACGTATTAAAAAAAAACTACTTAATGGATCTCGTTCAAACCAATTTTCGTTGGTAGTTTGCATGGTAATGTACATCATATATTTTTTTTAGATTTATCATTCTCTTATTTTAGAAGTTAGAGAGGGGCGGGGGGACACACATTTTTCCACTTTGGAAGTGTCTCTCGCGCAAACTATTCAGTTTAGAAAAAAAAATATGTTACAAACCTCAATAGCATTTTTAAAGACCTATCTATAGATACTCCACACGTATGGATTTGATGAAAAAAGTTTTTTTGAGTTTTAGTTCAAAGTATGGGGACCCCCAAAATTCAATGCTTTTTTTTTATTTTTATATGAAATTCTTAATGCGGTTCACAGAATACATCTACTTACCAAGTTTCAACAGCATAGGCCTTATAGTTTCGGAGAAAAGTGACTGTGACATACGGACGGACAGACAGACAGACAGACAGACGGACGGACAGACATGACGAATCTATAAGGGTTCCGTTTTTTGCCATTTGGCTACGGAACCCTAAAAAACGCCATAGTCTAGTAAATGAATGCTCACAAGAGGGGTGTGGATGGAAAAGTCGGCTGCAGAAATTTTGACTTAAGAACTTTGTTCGGACTAGTTAGGAGATAAACATACTAAAAGTCCTGACCCCTCCGAGGTGAGCACGAGGGGGGAGGGGGGAAAGAAGGTCCCGTTTTTTGCTTATTTCTCGGAAACGGTGCTTTGTACGAAATTGTGTTGTATGGCATAATAAAAGCTAATTAAATTTTCTACAACTTTGTCTTTTGCACTTTGTATCTATCTCCAATCATTGCCTAGCTATGAGCTTCTAAAGGTAGTCGATTTAAAAAAATACAAATATTTCCTCTTTATAATATTAATACATATTACAGTTTACAAGAGCAAACTAGGTGCACGCGTGTGAGACTGTCTGTGATGCTTCCGTGTCCTCGTAGGCTTCGCGAAGTGGGACACTGACTTTATTGTTCAGGGGTAAGTATCTTGTTCCATTGAATTTAAGAACTTAAACATGGATTTCCTTTTATTTAATTTAGATAGATAGATAGATAGATAGATAGATATATAGATAGATAGATAATTCTTTATTGTACACCAATAGATTTACAGTCATGCAAGTAGGTAGCATGTTACAGTTCAATGTACAATGGGCGGCCTTATCGCTAGAAGCGATTTCTTCCAGGCAACCTTGGGATGGACAGTAATGTGATAAAAACAAAAGATATGGTGTAGTTAGTGAAGAAACTAGATTACAAGTGTATTAAAAATAAAAAGAATTTACTATGTATTGATACAGGATTGTCGATAGACCTCGTCGATTTGATCCTCACGATTGACCCTATCGATTTATGCTATAAATGTACATAATGTTATTAGCCGGTTCGATTAGGTACCGAGTTGGGCAGGAAGTTTCTGAAAATTTCAACACGTAGATGTTTTTCTTTTTAAATATGAAAGAATGATAATGTCTGAAGCTTACGCGAACCACACTCATTGAAATAAATAAAAGAATATATATTTTGAGTAAGATTGTCTATCTCCAGTAGGTATAGGTATGAGTAGGTAGCCATTAACGTTTTTCCTATGTAGTTGGTAATTGATTAGGATCTAAAAGAATCTAACGACGAACAATTCATTTATTATACTCGTAATTAAGGTTACTTGCTGAAATTATATATTTTTTCAACACACTTGCTTATAAACAGGTTTTTATTTCACTGCAATTGAGCACTGAATGAAACCTATTATAAAACTGTGACTTTTTCATTGCACAAGTCAGTTATAGACTTCTTTTTTAATTTCATTGATTAAGTTGCTTTGTTCTTAAAAAAGTTTCGATACAAAAAAGATCGTGTCCAATATTACAAACGAATTAATATACCTATTGCTTGCTCATTTCATGCAACTTCGTATTTTAAAAGATAATTTTAACTTGTAGTACGTGTTTATTAAACAAAACTTTCACTAAAATGTATTTTTTAGCGGTAATCACCAACTTTACACGCTTGTACCATATTGTACTAAGGCATATTTTTTCTCTTACTCTAAATTCAAAATAGAATTGATTTCAAGGTTACTTTTTTACCCGACTGCCGAAAAAAGTGTTTTTGGGTGCATAAAATATTTAAAAAAAAATGGTGAACTTTGACGCCAAAATGTACATTGTCTTAAGAATATCTGCTCACTCAAAAAATTATAAAACAAAATAAGTTATTAAAAATCAAAAACTCGACTGATGCTGAAAAGATCGGAATATGTTTGATAGCAGGCGATACCCATTCATTGCAAATCTTAAACCGTATGAAATATTATGGGTACCAGTATGGTGCTATCAAACTAGTTTTCGATCTTTACAGCATCAGTCGGGATTCAGCTGTTCTGTTCAATCGAGTTACTCTGTATTTGTAGTTTTCTCTGAATGCATACATACATAATATAGATAATCACGCCTTTATCGCCGGATGGTCAGGCAGAGGTGAATTAATACCCACATTCAGCTCCCGCGTAATAGGGAGTGAGCTTATAGCCTTGACTCGAGCTATACAAATGAGGCTGAGTCTAGGCCGCATATATCTCTCTGATGTTGTACAGCCCTATCCCTTAGTCGCCTTGTACGACACCATATGGGGAGAGATGGGGTGGCCCAAATTCTCTATATCTCCGGTTTATATCAGTTTTGGTCTAAAAATGCTTATTGGAACAGAGTCTTTCATTTGAACCCACTTAATTTGGTTTAGTAGATGTGAACAACCAACTTTATTTTCAACAAATGATTGTTAATATGCGATTTCACCACTTTGTATAAATACATAAAAATACGCACCGACACAATTTCTTGGGCCGGTACTGAACGGCATGAAGCTGCAGGGGTGCTTCAAATTGAAACGTTCTGGTAGAAATCTGTCAGGATCAAATTCCTCAACATCTGAACCCCAGTATTTAGGGTCCCGGTGAATACCCCATATTGAGCACACTACTCCTGATCCCGCTGGCAGTACTCGACCAGATGCTGCAAGTAATAAAATATGATTTTACCTCACCGACTTAACAAAGTTCATCGATCATCAGTCTATACGAGTATGTTTTAGATTTGATTTCATTTTTGAGCGTTTACCGAAACCGAGCTATAATACGGTTTACAACTATGAATTTACTTAAATACACCCATTTGTTTGTGTTTCAGATGTATCTACGGCGAATCTACTCGAAAATGTATAAACTTTAACTGAATCTCTCTACGTTTTGCCGTTCGGACAAATTTCTTGAAAATATTTACAAAGTTAAGGATGACTTACGCAGTCTAGTATCTTCTACAACTTTTCTTATAATAAAGGGCACCGGCGGGAACAACCTCAAGGACTCTTTGATCACTCGCTCCATATACTTCAATTTCTTTAGATCTTCTTTCACGAGAAAGCGATCTGAGTCACCGAATACGTCATATAACCTGTAAAAAGAAGTTTTATTTGAACCATTTCAAGAAGGCCCGTAATGTTGTAATTCGGTTTTTTCTTGGTATGATCACAGCACAGCATAGGTAAAAGTTAATGACCTTTATGAAATATCTTATTGTATTTAAAAATTCACAAAACAAATGAAAATTCTACAAAATTATTTATTGAGATTACTGAAAATCACTTCCTTAATAAATACTGAAATTTTGTCACAACGACTTCGTCCATGGCATGGAATTAGTTATTAATTAAGAGACAGTAAGAAAAAGGTCTGAGTAAAGGGGTAGGTACTCTATAACGTAATACATAAATAGAACTTACTCTTGGTATAACTGTTCCTGTACTTTAGGATATTTTGCCAAAAGCTGGATCGTATAACCTATGGCAGTAGCAGAAGTGTCTGTACCGGCTATCATCAAAGTCAACGTTTCTTCTCTTAGCTCTACGTTTGTAAAACCATTCTCATTGCCAGATAGCTTGATCAACAGGTCCAGGAATGTAGTGTTTCTATATAACGCTAAATCTAAAACAATATTACGAACTTATATTTCAATACAATCCGCCGCATGGTTCCCGGCAGAGTAGAATTTGGGCCACCCCATCTCCTCCCATGCGGTGTCATACAAGGCGACTAAGGGATAGGGCTGTTTAACATCAGACAGATATATACAGCCCAGCCTTAGATGCATGGCTCGAGTCAAGAATAGTGCCCGGAATACGGCAATAGGCTCACCCCCTATTACGTGGATTCTAATACAATTATTGGTGAAATGTGGATGTTAACTCACCTCTGCCTAATCTGCCGGGGAAAAAGGAGTGATATTATGTATGTTGAAAGATTTAATTTCAATAACATAGTTCAGAAGTGTGGTGTGAAAATGGTAAAAAATGCATTTACCTGATAATACAGAGAATTACAAATACCTAGTAGGTATGTTGATTGATTGATCATAGGCATCGGTAGCTTAGTAGTTTAGGAATCAACCTTACAATAGAGAGTTCCCGGATTCGAATCCTGGCTACTACAATACCGAGGTTAACCCGCTCCTAACATAAGCAACTTAACTTAGCTGCCTCCTTTGATCTCGGTAAGGAGGAAACTATACACTAATATTCTTTGAAGGTGAAAATTTGATATAACAATATGTGTGCACAAGGAATATCTAAAACTCACCGTATTCATGGTCAACTTCGGTTTCAGACGCTTTTTCTTTTTTTATTTCTTCTCTCTTCTTTTTGATTACCTATAGATAAAGTAATATACTAATTTCATATTAGTTGTACAGAAAATGAATTAATATTGTGTAACTTGACGTACGAAACCTAAATTTTAAAACCTATTTGGGAAAATTTTGCACCTTTCACAACTCCACACTGATCCTCTGTACTTTCATTATTAATTAGTAGAGAGCACTGAAGTATGATAAAGTGTCGATCGAGTTATTGATTAATAAATTATATTAAGCAAGGGCAAAAAGACCGTTTCTGCTTTCAGTGCAACCAATCATTGTACAGGCATTTTTGACCCTGAACTTTTTAAAAGTACATAAAAAACCATGATCAATATTATAAACTAGATACTTGGATGTACAACCCACTTTTTTTGCTGAAAAACAGTTTCTCACTGAGTTATATACTAGAATTATTTTTTAATTTATTTACGAATTTTTGTTACTCAACATACAATGCCTATCAGCAAAACACATAAAATCAAATACCTTGTCAGTAAAATCGTGCAACACACCTATCCACTTCTGATGATCTCTGTATTGTGGAAACCAACTGTACAGCCAATCTGGTTGAAGCCAAAGATGAAATATTCTCTGACAGGCTAGGTGCAGAATGTTGCTCATAGCTTTCAGAAATGGAGAATCTGGATTGTCTTGTGCGTTTAAGTTCACTCCTATGGTGGTTTCTGTATAATAAAAATACAGTTTATTTATTATGTTTATATATTTTTTTGTGTAGAATGTTGTAGAATATTTATTTTAAAAAAAAATGTGTATATTAGCACTTTATTGTTTGCTGTATGTAAATTATTTCAGAGACTACGTTAATAGAGAACGCAGTTCCGTGTATCTCAAAAAGCTATTACATAATTTTATTCTTGTAATTACATTGAGTAAGGTAAAAACCCGCCCATACTATCCCTTTTCAAAAATCCAGGCTGTAAACACCTGCAACAGATAAATAAAACGTCTACAGACTAGTTACCACAGACCGAATCCAGCGTATAAGTAGACAAGAATGGCCACATATCAACTTTTGCTCCGTCAGTGTTACCACGTAATTTTGTAACAAGTTTTTGACTTTGTTCTGCAAACACAGGCACAAAGTTCTCAACTATTCTAGGGCTGAAAACTGGCACCATGACCTTCCTCCGCCGTCTCCAAATTGAAACTGTGTACAACAGAATTATGGATAAAATAGTACAATAGGAACAAACAATATAGGAACATGCATATTTGGAAATCGTAGCAATTAAACTTTTATATATAAGTCCTGTTAAAGTCCTCATTGAATCATTAAGGAATAATTCGTAATACATCTGAAATAACAGGCGTTACAGGGTTATAGAATTTATTTCTAGCATTAGTTTTGAGTAGTAATGGTAAATTCATATGAATTATTTTAATATCAAATTATCGGTTCAAACGAAGTCTCATAATATTACAGATAGTCCGGTTATAAAGGTCACATTTTTACACCTGTAAACCAGGGTTCCTTGAACGGGATCAAATCATCAAGTCGAGGGCAATGAGTAAAATATATTACAAGTAATTATATTATTATTCCTAAATTGTATCGAATAACAAAATGCTCTCTTCTCAGTATACGTTTTTATGATACCCGTACGGAACCCTACTGTTTTTATACTGAGTTAAATTAAGTACCTTGCGAAATATTTTCTATTGTCTACGTGATAAAACTGTAGGTATCAAACAAATTTAAATAGATTTTCCTTATTTTTGAACCACAAAAGAACAGAATTTACGTACATTTGTTCGTAAACACAGTGTTGTAATAACGTGGCATGCATTTATTTAGTAAGTATGTTTAGTAATCACTCGGATATAAACTTACCTGGAGCAAATATACCTGCATAACCAATAATTTTCCTCATGAACCTGTGAAGGTCATCCTTTTCAATACATGTTTTCAGAATATACTCCATATTCACAGGATCTACTACAACTGCAAGAATTGTAGCCATTAGTAAAATTAAAACTATATTGTATATTATTATAATGCATCCAGTTGACTAGATATCTATCAACCATGTCTCCTGAGACTGTAGCTTTTTGGTACAATGAATCACTACCTGATAGAATAGATCACGACCAAGTAAATCAATAACACCGCAGTAGACAATACATATATTATAGGTACTATGATTACTTGAGTACCCATTTTTATACTTTACTAGCCAACCCGGCGAACTTCGTACCGCCATATTTTCCACCCGCGTGGTATTCTGATCCCGTTCCCACTGCATAATCTCTAAATTTATCAGTGTTTCTCTACAATATTATGCATGTATTATACATATAAACCGTCCTCTTGAATCACTCTATCTATTAAAAAACCGCTTCAAAATCCGTTGCGTAGTTTTGAAGATTTAAGCATACATAGGGACGGACGGACATCGACAGCGACTTTGTTTTAATATGTAGTGATGATGATTGTACGCCAAATTACAATATGTTGATATAGAAATTAAGAAGACAGGAGCAGTACAAAGGGCGGCCTTATCGCTTTACGCAATTTCTTCCAGGCAACCTATATTGAAATTATTCAGTACCTAAATTGAATGATTACTTACCGAAGTAAAGAATGTGCACTAACCACCCTGCTACGATACCGTCATTTTTCATGCTTGAATAGCTAAACCGCTGTAGTGATGCCATAATAGCTGTAAATTACACACAGCACTTCATTAGCGCTGAGTAGGGTGTGTTTCATAAGTGGGAACACCATGGTTCCCGTACCCCAGTAGGCCATCAGTCACCGGAGATGGCTCAGGCTCAGGAGATGCCTTATTGACCACCTTACATACCTTGCATTAGAGACTCGACACAGCGTGCGGTTTTAGTCGGTTCGAGTCCGACATCGCCGGTGGGAATTTCCACACGAAAAATAGGTATGTTTCACACCCCGTACCTACAGGTCAGCTCGATCTTCCCTCTTCACATACCTACTACATACTCACGCCTGTATACGTATCCTCTCACGTAAGCAGAGGTGTTTTATCACATTTATCACCCACATTTCCCCTACTATGATTTTCAATCCCACGTACAAAGGGGCGAGCCTATTGCCGTCAAGGGGGCACTTATTCATGGGATGTGTATGTTTACCTACTGTCGAACTTATAATTTTACAATAGTAATTATTTATAAATTAGATAACTGCGTAAGTACTAGGAAGTAAGTACCTAGTACCTACGTAAACAGTAGTGTAGTAGGTACTTAATATAGGTATATTTTTATAATCTAAAATGAACTTAATTAAATCATACTTACACTCAGTATCTCCTATTAATTTGTGTCCTAAGCCAATGATTGGCATATTCTCTTCAATTATCGTTATTTTTGCTGCCAACCGGTACAAATTTCTCCTACTATACTTACCAAAAATATAGAATCCCAACAAGCAGTGTAAGGGTTATCAACCACAAAATCATTTTGAGAGACCCGGCCGAGGTCGATTTTCTTTTCTAATCTTAATAGATTTTGAGAATTAACATTACACTTCATAAAGTTATAAATTAGTTTCAAAATCTTTTCAATAAAGGCAAATTTAGAATTCAATTATATATTCGTAATAAAATTGAAACTACTCGTAATTAAAACATTACCTCTGGCCGACTGTCACAAACTCACTAATGCTACCTTAGCAAACAATGAGTCACAGAGTTAACTGTGTGCGCAGCCTTCCAACTATGAGGTAGCAATAGTTATATGTAGTAGTAAGTAAATACCTAGTAAAAATATTTAAATTGAAGTATGTTTTTTTAATAAAAAAAGCAGCTTGTAATATAAGTTGTACGAAAAATGAGTTTGGTCTGTCTATCTTTCTGTTTTTCTGTCTTGCCTAATCTTTATATAATAGTTACGCTAATTTTGACGACAATTTCACTTGCAGATAGCTGATGTTATAAGGAGTAACTGGTCACTATTACCTCATTGGCAAAAATAATTTGGATTGTATTCGGTGTGTATCTGCCCCCACCCCACAGATCTTATCTGCGCAGATCACGATCCGTCTAACGCGTCCGCGTGACACTAAAACCAGCATAAGTCAACCTCAAGCAAACCAGTGCACCTGATGACTGAGAGTCGAGGTTTTGGCATATAATAGGTCTACAAAACCATTGTTAGGCCTGTCCTTTTACACGTCTGTGAAGCGTGGTTGTCGGTGGACATCAACACGAGCAGGAACTGTGGGTCAAGGAGATGAATATGCCTAACTGGGTGTGCGAAAAGATCCGCGAGGATTCATGTCCTATTATGCAATAGAGTCACCTTCACTGGTGCGACCACGTATTTTGGCAACTATTTGGCTACGTACTACGTAGGTTGCATTATATGGCTCGCCATGCCGCTCCCGTCGGACCTGGTAGTCGGAAGTCACCCAAGTTGTGCTAGTATGGCTGTAATGGTCTCACTACAATGGATACCAAAGATCGTGCGAAGTGGAGGTAAGAGGTGAAGGCCAAGGTGATTATGTGAATTAAAGTTGTACGCACAAAGAAACAGTTTAAGTCCACGCAGACGCAGTCGCGTGAACTGCTAGTAATATCTGACGCGTTCATAGACAGCGTGTTCAGAATATATATTGCTTATTATAATATTGGAGTAAGGACTTAACCTCGGGAAATTGGTGACAATGAATTTGAATTGGTCTTGTCCATAAAATAGTTCGTTATAAGTATATTCTGTATTGTTTGAATGTTGTGTTGGGTTCAGTAGACACGATGTTTTCTGGCCCGGGTCACATGACAAGTTCGGTTGGAATTGGAATTCGTTGTATTAAAAATATGGATAAACGTAAAATAGCATATTAAAATACTTAAATAAAATAATACAGTTTTATTACCAATTTATCAATTATAGGTATACATTGTCAACGTAAAAAACTTAAAAAGAACTGAAAAATGTTTACAACAACCATACCAAAAATAATCAATATTAAGGGGGAATTATAAAACGAGTTAATAAAAAAAGTACTCAGCAAGTAATTTAAGATAATGTTCTAAAAGAAGGGCTATGTTTCAAACGCATTGATGGAAATGAAAAAGATCTGATAATCTGGGGGCACGGCAGTGCCCCCGCCAAGTCGAGCAATTTACATTTTTAGGGAAATATGTAGGTACTCCGTTTGGTTCGGTATTTTAACTAAAGGTAAACAATCTTGGGTTGACTTTTCACACTTTTAAACAAAAAATATTAAAATAGTCATAAAAAAATATACCAAACGGAGTATAAATATTATTTTCTAACGGAGAAAAAAAAAGAGATGGTATACACATTCTGAGAACTACATATTTTTGAATATTATCGTTTTCGAAGATAAGATTCAAAACTGTCATGAGCTATGTATGAGTTATGTCATTATTAAGCCCTTGAGAATGCCGTGAGGCGAAACTATGTGAATACGCAGACGCAGATAGAGAGCGGTCAGAGTCCAGGTTGACCGTTGACCGCTCTAGAGTTCAAGTGGCGTCCAAATTCTAGCGTTCTGATTTCGTTTGTGTCTTTTTACATGCAACATGTCACTAGGAAATTCATCCTCCGATGAAGAATGATTGCTTTTGCAGTGCTTAGAAGCTTCTAAGAGGAAAAAAAAAGTATTGGGTGCACCCATTAATACAACGCGATAAGAACGAGGCGAATTTAGTTTTTGAGGATTGACTTAAAGATGAACAACGATTCTACATTTATTTTCACATGTCGATAAATAGTTTTAATGAATTGTAAGTATCATCAGCACATAACTGATAGATTCTTTTCATTTGTAGGAAAGTTCTATTTTTTTATTTTATATTAAGTCAGATGCTTTCACTTTCTAGCTTAATTACTCTTAAATGGAGCTTCTAGCTTAATACGTACGGTTAAGATTGTATTTTTTTTTTCTAATATTACCGAAGATCATCAATTAACCTATTGTAGTCCACTGCTGTACCATCCAACTTCTACAACTAGTCCATTCAAGCTACATTTTCAGGCAGTCAGTCGTTTTTCATTCAAAATGTATGTTGCGAAACATGAGATCGTTCTCTCTATTCTGAGTGTCATAGGATTGTCGATAAGCCATTCATTTTTTAAACATTTTCTTTTCGCGACAAAATGTTTTCGACATAAAAAAACATATCAGTAATCTGTAATAACTAGGAAAATATTGGGTATCTAACAAAAAAATTACAGTCCTAAGTTTTACCCACTTGAAAAGACAATACAAATGCAATAAAAATCTATCGAACTTCCCACGCATTCTAATGTTTTGGTGCAGGAACTTTTTCCCTTTTTTCCAGAGCGACTTGGTATCCTTCGACTGCTTTCATCATGATATCCAGCTTGACTCTCATTTTAGGTACGGGTCCATTTTCTCTGTCTTCTACAATTTTATATTCTCGTAGAATCGTTGACAACGCTGTTTTGATTGACATCAAGGCATATTGATAGCCTGTAAAAATAACATTCAATTTCAGAACAGAAAAGAAAGAAAATAATGATGTTCTAATTTACATATAAATATTAATCGCTGAAATGTAGATATGTACGATTGTACGTATTGTACGTACAGCCGCCGAACCACTGCACCAAAGTGGCTACGTAATGACTATCGATAAATATAATTGACCATTCAAACAAAATTTAAGTTATATCGACTATACAGGGATGCATAATATCGTTGTCGATAACATATTAATAAGTGGTCTATTCAGATAAATGATTCATAATGATGACATTTCGCCAATTATTTAAATTGTGGGCATTTCAGACTAATGTTTACACAAGATTTCCTGAAAAAATAATAATGTTCCTTATACTTACTTCTAATTATACAACTAAACAGTACATACAATTACATACAAAATATTGACCAGGTTCGATTCCCGGTTATGTATGAGAGTTGAAGAAAAGTTTGAACGTCATTGTTATTAAATTTAAAATCGAAGCCATTGTTCCTAAGAACAGATGTCGCTATCTCTCATATTTTCTGACTTCTCCCTACTGTTTATTTGGATTGATCACTCTGTATACATGATGATCGTAGTTCAAGCTACATAGGTTTATATTATTTGTGTAATGTGCCGAGAAACGGTCAGCATTTTTAATTAACATAAAAACTTGGATTTACAGACCTAGCTATCATACGAATATATTATGTTAGAATAAAATTACGATAACATTATGAAGAATATTTCCAAAACAAGATTTAAGTATATCTCGACAAAAAAATATGCCAGTCATCTGTATTATGTAGAGTTAAAGTACGAAAACAAGAAACAAATAAATTCGGCCAAGTGCGAGTCGGACTCGCCCATGAAGGGTTCCGTAGTAACCAAGGCGAAAATTGCGGTTTATGACGTATTAAAAAAAACTACTGACTGGATCTCGTTCGAACCAATTTTTAGTGGAAGTTTGCATGGCAATTTACATCATATATTTTTTTTAGATTTATCATTCTCTTATTTTAGAAGTTAGAGGGGGGGGGGGGGGGGGGACACACATTTTTCCACTTTGGAAGTGTTTTTTTCGAAACTATTCAGTTTAGAAAAAAAAATATGTTACAAACCTCAATAGCATTTTTAAAGACCTATCTATAGATACTCCACACGTATGGCCTAAATGGGAATAAAACTAAATGTATTAAATTAACCCTACCTAATGTTGCACAGGTGGAAACCAATGTACAACTCAATGGTCAGGTGTTGAACCTTGTGGAATCAACAGTGTTCTTAGGTTTGAGTATTGATGCCAAACTGCAGTGGGGATCACATATTGAAAAAATAGCCAATAGATTATATCCTACGCTGTAAAAAAGATTAGGACTCTGACAGATGTGGATACGGCTAGAATAGTTTATTTCAGTTATTTTCATAGTATTTTGAGCTACGGAATTCTCCTTTGGGGTAGTTCCGCGGATTTGAATACAATATTTATATTACAAAAGCGGGCTGTGCGAGCTATTTATAATTTGGGCCCAAGAATCTCCCTCAGAGAAAAGTTTAAAGAAATAGACATTCTGAACGTAGTGTCACAATACATTTTCGAGAACCTAATGTATGTTAAGAAAAATATTTCCAAATTTCCAAAAATATGTGACAGGCATAACATAAATACGAGACATAAAAACAATCTTTTAATCTGTGATACCAGGCTCTAAAAAATTAGCAGTTCTTTCCAGAGTAACTGTATACGCTTTTTTCACAAGCTCCCTAAGGAAATTAGGGATTTACCTATAAATAAATTTAAAAATGTAGTTAAGAGGAAATTGTGCCAAAAGGGCTATTATAAATACAAGAATATTTAGATGATAAACTAGCTTGGAAATGAGCTGTTCACTCATGCATGCTTCTCAAACAAATTATTGTATTTAGACTAAGTAGACTAAGCATTATTTGTAAATAGACCAAAAAAAAAAAAGCCCGCTGAGTTTCTTGCCGGAGTCTTCTCAGGCCAGGGCCGTGTTTCGAACCGGTGGTCCATTTGCTAAGCTAGTCTTTAGTACATAAATATATATTTTTGACGTTTTGTAAGTGCCGTTTTAATGGTCTATACAGAATAAATGATTTTTGACTTTGACTTTGACTTTGACTTTGACTTTGACTTTGACTTTGACTATGGATTTGATGAAAAAAATTTTTTTGAGTTTTAGTTCAAAGTATGGGGACCCCCAAAATTCAATGCTTTTTTTCTATTTTTATATGAAATTCTTAATGCGGTTCACAGAATACATCTACTTACCAAGTTTCAACAGCATAGGCCTTATAGTTTCGGAGAAAAGTGGCTGTGACATACGGACGGACAGACAGACAGACGGACGGACAGACATGACGAATCTATAAGGGTTCCGTTTATTGCCATTTGGCTACGGAACCCTAAAAAACGCCATAGTCTAGTAAATGAATGCTCACAAGAGGGGTGTGGATGGAAAAGTCGGCTGCAGAAATTTTGACTTAAGAACTTTGTTCGGACTAGTTAGGAGATAAACATACTAAAAGTTCTGACCCACTGGCGTAGCTATGGGTGGGCAAGGTGGTGCGGTGCACCAGGGCCCCCAGGCCTAGGGGACCCCCAGGCTCAGGGGCTCCTCGAGCCTTAACTAGTAAATCTCATATTGAACTACGAGTACCAAAAATCTCTTACTTTTGGAATGCGAAAATGGGTTGTAAATGTAACACAACTCTAATCAGTGCAACTCATTTGTTGGAAATTTTGTGCAGTATTGTCTCGTTGAAAGATTCGCCATCACATTTGCAGCTAGCTTGGGGCCCCCTGAGCCCTCAGGAAGCCCCCAAGCTTGTTGTCTAGAGAGTGATATTATTCTAGCAGTCTTAATAAAATATTTTACAACACACCTGCTTATAAAAGTGATATTATTTTACCGCAATTAGGCACGTAATGACACCTATTATCAAACTGTGACTTTTTCATTGCTATTATTCACAAGTGAGTTATAGATTCTTATTTAAATTTTATAGGAAGTGTCTATAATTGTCTATGTTCTTAAAAAAGTTTTTATACAAAAAATAACGTGTTTAATAGTACGAATAAATTAATACGCCTATTGTATGGTCATTTGATGCATTTTCGTATTTAAATAAATAATTTCAACTTGTAATACTTGTGTAATAAACAATATTTTCGCTCAAATTTAACTTTTTTTTTTCTTTAAGTACAGAAAAAAAAACAGAGTAAAAAAAAGTTAAGTTCAAACCTCATTTTTTTTTAAATATGGTCGACCGCCATTGTTAAATGCGCGCGCATAGGAAAACGAATTAATTTGTAGTATTGTTTATTTAGTATTTGTAGTATTATTTTATTCGCAAGTGTGTTGTAAAACGTCGTATGGCACGTGTGAGCATGATGATTACCGTCCTCGGCTGTCTTAAGACCCTCGCCTGGCAGCTCGGGTCTCAATGGCGCCTCGGCGGTAATCACCAACGTTGCTCACTTGTACCATAATGTACTATTACTTATAGCCAATTGATTGTAGTAATATTATAATAATAATACGAGTTCCAGTACCTACTTATTTTATTTTGTTAGAGAATCACTGGTCGTCTACTGAAGACCATTTGTGATATGGGTTTGCTTCAGCAACCCACCTATTGAATTGAACTTTGCCGGTACTAGAATAGTGAACTCTTCCGTACCACAGAAGGGCGGTGGCGATCACGGAACGATCTCCTTCGACTAACCGTCTTTCTAGCAGAAGCAGACTCAGTGAGGTGGCGCATGAGGCGCTTGGACGAGAATTTCGACGCGGTGCACCCTGGGTAACGGAGACAGCTGCGCCTGGCTCAAGATGGCATAGACTAACTATGAACTTTGAACTATGAACTGTCGCAGTGGAAAGCAAGTAAGGGGGAGGGTTGGTCCTGGGCAAGATGTAGATATCGTGGTTCTCATATTTGAGAGGACCATCTCAATGTCGGATATGGCCCAGGGTCTGTTGAGTTGCGATGGATTTTTATTGGTTCCGCTTACACCCATGCGATTGACACCCGAGACTTCCGCACGAAAAAGAGGGAGAGGAGGGATTCGATCCCCAACAGCGTGTTAGCTACCGGTAGGAGATTTGCCCACCTCATCATTTACCTACTTCTGTAAGGCGACGTGCGACGCCCGAGGGAATTTTCGGAACCAAAAAGAAAAAATAGGGGGGCCCCTGTTTCTTTTTGCACCGGGGCCCTTGGTCATCTAGCTACGCCACTGTTCTGACCCCTCCGAGGTGAGCACGAGGGGGGAGGGGGGAAAGAAGGTCCCGTTTTTTGGTTTTTTGCTTATTTCTCGGAAACGGTGCTTTGTACGAAATTATGTTGTATGGCATAATAAAAGCTAATTAAATTTTCTACAATTTTGTCTTTTGCACTTTGTATCTATCTCCAATCATTGCCTAGCTATGAGCTTCTAAAGGTAGTCGATTTAAAAAAAATACAAATATTTCCTCTTTAGAATATTAATACATATACAGTTTACAAGAGCAAACTAGGTGCACGCGTGTGAGACTGTCTGTGATGCTTCCGTGTCCTCGTAGGCTTCGCGAAGTGGGACACTGACTTTATTGTTCAGGGGTAAGTATCTTGTTCCATTGAATTTAAGAACTTAAACATGGATTTCCTTTTATTTAATTTAGATAGATAGATAGATAATTCTTTATTGTACACCAATAGATTTACAGTCATGCAAGTAGGTAGCATGTTACAGTTCAATGTACAATGGGCGGCCTTATCGCTAGAAGCGATTTCTTCCAGGCAACCTTGGGATGGACAGTAATGTGATAAAAACAAAAGATATTATGGTGTAGTTAGTGAATAAACTAGATTACAAGTGTATTAAAAATAAAAAGAATTTACTATGTATTGATACAGGATTGTCGATAGACCTCGTCGATTTGATCCTCACGATTGACCCTATCGATTTGGCGTAGGTGGCGAGTGGCACTATAAAAAAGTGGCTTACAGGCGAGTTTACTATTTTTTGGATCTTTAGTGGTCGACTGGCATGATTAGTTTTATGATACCGTGCCACTTAACTACTTGCAGAATATGTAGTGGTCAAGTGGCATGAACTACTCCCGATTGTTGAAATCGTAACAGTTAACCAGATTTGTTCCTGTTTTTTCCGTCTATATTCTGTACATGATAATGATAACAGATCACTATTCGTGTGGGATCTATTTATGTTTGCACAACATGAAATAAAGAGGCAATTACAGATTAATGTATATAATTACAGATTTATTGAAACAAAAATAACACAGTTTGATTGTAATTCATATAAGATTATTTTTCCCATGTCAGCACCATCTGTTTGACCAATTGAGATTAAATAATTAACAAAATTAATTTCTTCTATGTGTTGCAATACTCAAAACAAAAAGAAATGAAAATTTTTGAAGGAACTATTATATATACCTACTGATATCCTGGTAATGAATCAAAAATTGACCATTAGATGGGAATATAAAATAAATCTTTTTTGAAGTCTGTTATGAAAGTTCTTGAACAATACGTAACGTAAATTCAAGAACTTTCGGATGGTGAAATTAGTATTGGACACTGTATTGAAAAATGTAGCAATATTTGATTTTATCTTTTTTTAACAGACTTCAAAAAATATTTATTTTATATTCCCATCTAATGGTCAATTTTTAATTAATTACTAGGATATCAGTATATACCTAGTTCCTTCAAAAATTTTCAATCCTTTTTTTTGAGTATTACAACACATAGAAAAAATCAATTTTGTTAATTATTTAATCTCAATAATTGGTCGAATAGATGGTGCTGACTATTCCATGAAAAAAAAATTCTTATATAAATTACAATCAAACTGTTAGTTTTAACCGACTTCAAAAAAGGAGGATCTCAATTCGTACGCAATTTTTTTTATTTTTTTTATTTATTTTTTGTATGTTTGTTACGCGATTGTGAAGCCAATTCTAGACGGATTTTGAAAATTCTTTTCCTGTTCGTAAGTAGATTATTCCGAAGTGGTCCCATTTAAATTTCGTAAAGATCTGATGATGGGTTTCCGAGATTAGACCAAGGAACTCTTCAAAAAGTACCAGGAAATCAGCCGCGATTGCTGCAATGGCATATTATTGCAATGTTTCTGCCATTACACATCATAACATCACGCCTGAGTCCTTTGAAGGGGTACGCAGAAGTGTTCAGAATATTCAGCTATATTTCCGTTGTATATGCATTGATTTTAAAAATTATTTTTGAATAATGCTTTAATATTTTTTTTATTTAGCGTGGCCGGTTCGATCTGTATTGTAGCGTCAGCAGCGCATGTACAGTCAGGTCACTATACATGCGATGTACAGTCGTGAGACTGTACAAACTCACTAAAAAGAGAAAAATAAATTCATTTTTAACAAAAAAGTTTAACCGACTTCAAGAAACGAAAAAGAGGCACTGAAAAGCGAAAAATAACTTAATTTACAGACTTACTGATTTATTAGAAGTCGGTGCCAGCCAACTTTGTTTGTTGTGTCTGAACTACATTACTATGATGCAATCAATTGAAATATGGCCTCCCTTGGGCTAGGCACCGACTTCTAATAAATCAGTAAGTCTGTAAATTAAGTTATTTTTCGCTTTTCAGTGCCTCTTTTTCGTTTCTTGAAGTCGGTTAAACTTTTTTGTTAAAAATGAATTTATTGTTTCAATAAATCTGTGATTATATACATTAAACTGTAATTGCCCCTTTATTTCATGTTGTGCAAACATAAATAGATCCCACACGAATAGTGATCTGTTATCATTATCATGTACAGAATATAGACGGAAAAAACAGGAACAAATCTGGTTAACTGTTACGATTTCAACAATCGGGAGTAGTTCATGCCACTTGACCACTACATATTCTGCAAGTAGTTAAGTGGCACGGTATCATAAAACTAATCATGCCAGTCGACCACTAAAGATCCAAAAAATAGTAAACTCGCCTGTAAGCCACTTTTTTATCGTGCCACTCGCCACCTACGCCATCGATTTATGCTATAAATGTACATAATGTTATTAGCCGGTTCGATTAGGTACCGATTTGGGCAGGAAGTTTCTGAAAATTTCAACACGTAGATGTTTTTCTTTTTAAATATGAAAGAATGATAATGTCTGAAGCTTACGCGAACCACACTCATTGCAATAAATAAAAGAATGTATATTTTGAGTAAGATTGTCTATCTCCAGTAGGTATAGGTATGAGTAGGTAGTTTTCTTTCAGTTATTTAAACCAGTCCACTTAAAAGAAAAAGGCAGGGTTAACAGTAATTTCCTACTTCTTCGTTTGCCAATCCGACTTGCCATTAACGTTTTTCCTATGTACAGTGAAACTTGGATAAGTGGGACCTGGATAAGTGAGAAACCTCTATAGCTGGAACTCATGCTGAGGTCCCTACACCTTGGCACTGAATTACCTCTATTAGTGGGACGAAGCAAACTTCTATATCTGGGATTCGTTCTTTCGATTTTATCGTCGAAGTTACCTCTATAACTGAGACAGCGAGTGAATTTCACATGCATTAACCTCTATAACTGAGATAACACCGTTTTTTTTTGTTAACTTATTCATAATCAACCCGCAAATTCCGTGCGTAACTAATTTTGAGTCTTAATGACCTTCAGTTTTAGTTTTGGTTTAGGTAGGTACTATCATACAGATGTTTATTTAAAAATGCCGAAACTAAAGCTATTAGTATGTTTAAAGTTAATATCCTTTTATTAAAATTGGGAAGACACGCGATGAGATCTGTGTCAAATTCAATATGCCATAGCTACTCTTTGTAGAATAATTCAGAACAAAGAGATTTATATATTTATAATCAAATGCACCTTTGGTAATTTATTACCTTTTATAATTCCCAATGAAGATTTATACTCAGACATATGTATAATGTTCACATCATATTACGTTATTTTAAATAATCGCACCTCTATAACTGAAAATAACCTGTATTCTGACCTCTATTAATGGAACCCTCTGTAAATGAGACAGACATTTTTTTTATACCTGGGTATCTGAGACACTGGGTAAGTGGAATACCTCTATAAGTGAGACAAATTTGCAGGTCCCTTGAGATCTCACTTAACCAGGTTTCACTGTAGTTGGTAATTGATTAGGATCTAAAAGAATCTAACGACGAACAATTCATTTATTATACTCGTAATTAAGATTACTTGCTGAAATTATATATTTTTTCAACACACTTGCTTATAAACAGGTTTTTATTTCACTGCAATTAAGCACGGAATGAAATCTATTATAAAACTGTGACTTTTTCATTGCACAAGTGAGTTATAGACTTCTTTTTTTAATTTCATTGATTAAGTTGCTTTGTTCTTAAAAAAGTTTCGATACAAAAAAGATCGTGTCCAATATTACAAACGAATTAATATACCTATTGCTTGCTCATTTCATGCAACTTCGTATTTTAAAAGATAATTTTAACTTGTAGTACGTGTTTATTAAACAAAACTTTCACTAAAATGTATTTTTTAGCGGTAATCACCAACTTTACACGCTTGTACCATATTGTACTAAGGCATATTTTTTCTCTTACTCTAAATTCAAAATAGAATTGATTTCAAGGTTACTTTTTTACCCGACTGCCGAAAAAAGTGTTTTTGGGTGCATAAAATATTTAAAAAAAAATGGTGAACTTTGACGCCAAAATGTACATTGTCTTAAGAATATCTGCTCACTCAAAAAATTATAAAACAAAATAAGTTATTAAAAATCAAAAACTCGACTGATGCTGAAAAGATCGGAATATGTTTGATAGCAGGCGATACCCATTAATTGCAAATCTTAAACCGTATGAAATATTATGGGTACCAGTATGGTGCTATCAAACTAGTTTTCGATCTTTACAGCATCAGTCGGGATTCAGCCGTTCTGTTCAATCGAGTTACTCTGTATTTGTAGTTTTCTCTGTATGCATCATACATATAGATAATCACGCCTTTATCGCCGGATGGTCAGGCAGAGGTGAATTAATACCCACATTCAGCTCCCGCGTAATAGGGAGTGAGCTTATAGCCTTGACTCGAGCTATACAAATGAGGCTGAGTCTAGGCCGCATATGTCTCTCTGATGTTGTACAGCCCTATCCCTTAGTCGCCTTGTACGACACCACATGGGGAGAGATGGGGTGGCCCAAATTCTCTATATCTCCGGTTTATATCAGTTTTGGTCTAAAAATGCTCATTGGAACAGAGTCTTTCATTTGAACCCACTTAATTTGGTTTAGTAGATGTGAACAACCAACTTTATTTTCAACAAATGATTGTTAATATGCGATTTCACCACTTTGTATAAATACATAAAAATACACACCGAGACAATTTCTTGGGCCGGTACTGAACGGCATGAAGCTGCAGGGGTGCTTCAAATTGAAACGTTCTGGTAGAAATCTGTCAGGATCAAATTCCTCAACATCTGAACCCCAGTATTTAGGGTCCCGGTGAATACCCCATATTGAGCACACTACTCCTGATCCCGCTGGCAGTACTCGACCAGATGCTGCAAGTAATAAAATATGATTTTACCTCACCGACTTAACAAAGTTCATCGATCATCAGTCTATACGAGTATGTTTTAGATTTGATTTCATTTTTGAGCGTTTACCGAAACCGAGCTATAATACGGTTTACAACTATGAATTTACTTAAATACACCCATTTGTTTGTGTTTCAGATGTATCTACGGCGAGTAATGTTTATTTTAATAAATCTAATGTGAATCTAAAACATTTTATTTCAAAATGCAAATAAATACTCCAAAATGTATAAACTTTAACTGAATCTCTCTACGTTTTGCCGTTCGGACAAATTTCTTGAAAATATTTACAAAGTTAAGGATGACTTACGCAGTCTAGTATCTTCTACAACTTTTCTTATAATAAGGGGCACCGGCGGGAACAACCTCAAGGACTCTTTGATCACTCGTTCCATATACTTCAATTTCTTTAGGTCTTCTTTCACGAGAAGGCGATCTGAGTCTCCGAATACGTCATATAACCTGTAAAAAGAAGTTTTATTTGAACCATTTCAAGAAGGTCCGTAATGTTGTAATTCGGTTTTTTCTTGGTATGATCACAGCACAGCACAGGTAAAAGTTAATGACCTTTATGAAATATCTTATTGTATTTAAAAATTCACAAAATAAATGAAAATTCTACAAAATTATTTATTGAGATTATTGAAAATCACTTCCTTAATAAATACTGAAATTTTGTCACAACGACTTCGTCCATGGCATGGAATTAGTTATTAATTAAGAGACAGTAAGAAAAAGGTCTGAGTAAAGGGGTAGGTACTCTATAACGTAATACATAAATAGAACTTACTCTTGGTATAACTGTTCCTGTACTTTAGGATATTTTGCCAAAAGCTGGATCGTATAACCTATGGCAGTAGCTGAAGTGTCTGTACCGGCTATCGTCAAAGTCAACGTTTCTTCTCTTAGCTCTACGTTTGTAAAACCATTCTCATTGCCAGATAGCTTGATCAACAGGTCCAGGAATGTAGTGTTTCTATATAACGCTAAATCTAAAACAATATTACGAACTTATATTTCAATACAATCCGCCGCATGGTTCCCGGCAGAGTAGAATTTGGGCCACCCCATCTCCTCCCATGCGGTGTCATACAAGGCGACTAAGGGATAGGGCTGTTTAACATCAGACAGATATATACAGCCCAGCCTTAGATGCATGGCTCGAGTCAAGAATAGTGCCCGGAATACGGCAATAGGCTCACCCCCTATTACGTGGATTCTAATACAATTATTGGTGAAATGTGGATGTTAACTCACCTCTGCCTAATCTGCCGGGGAAAAAGGAGTGATATTATGTATGTTGAAAGATTTAATTTCAATAACATAGTTCAGAAGTGTGGTGTGAAAATGGTAAAAAATGCATTTACCTGATAATACAGAGAATTACAAATACCTAGTAGGTATGTTGATTGATTGATCATAGGCATCGGTAGCTTAGTAGTTTAGGAATCAACCTTACAATAGAGAGTTCCCGGATTCGAATCCTGGCTACTACAATACCGAGGTTAACCCGCTCCTAACATAAGCAACTTAACTTAGCTGCCTCCTTTGATCTCGGTAAGGAGGAATACTATACACTAATATTCTTTGAAGGTGAAAATTTGATATAACAATATGTGTGCACAAGGAATATCTAAAACTCACCGTATTCATGGTCAACTTCGGTTTCAGACGCTTTTTCTTTTTTTATTTCTTCTCTCTTCTTTTTGATTACCTATAGATAAAGTAATATACTAATTTCATATTAGTTGTACAGAAAATGAATTAATATTGTGTAACTTGACGTACGAAACCTAAATTTTAAAACCTATTTGGGAAAATTTTGCACCTTTCACAACTCCACACTGATCCTCTGTACTTTCATTATTAATTAGTAGAGAGCACTGAAGTATGATAAAGTGTCGATAGAGTTATTGATTAATAAATTATATTAAGCAAGGGCAAAAAGACCGTTTCTGCTTTCAGTGCAACCAATCATTGTACAGGCATTTTTGACCCTGAGCTTTTTAAAAGTACATAAAAAACCATGATCAATATTATAAACTAGATACTTGGATGTACAACCCACTTTTTTGCTGAAAAACAGTTTCTCACTGAGTTATATACTAGTATTATTTTTTAATTTATTTACGAATTTTTGTTACTCAACATACAATGCCTATCAGCAAAACACATAAAATCAAATACCTTGTCAGTAAAATCGTGCAATACACCTATCCACTTCTGATGATCTCTGTATTGTGGAAACCAACTGTACAGCCAATCTGGTTGAAGCCAAAGATGAAATATTCTCTGACAGGCTAGGTGCAGAATGTTGCACATAGCTTTCAGAAATGGAGAATCTGGATTGTCTTGTGCGTTTAAGTTCACTCCTATGGTGGTTTCTGTATAATAAAAATACAGTTTATTTATTATGTTTATATATTTTTTTTGTGTAGAATGTTGTAGAATATTTATTAAAAAAAAATGTGTATATTAGCACTTTATTTTTTGCTGTATGTAAATTATTTCAGAGACTACGTTCATAGAGAACGCAGTTCCGTGTATCTCAAAAAGCTATTACATAATTTTATTCCTGTAATTACATTGAGTAAAGTAAAAACCCGCCCATACTATCCCTTTTCAAAAATCCAGCCTGTAAACACCTGCAACAGATAAATAAAACGTCTACAGACTACTTACCACAGACCGAATCCAGCGTATAAGTAGACAAGAATGGCCACATATCAACTTTTGCTCCGTCAGTGTTACCACGTAATTTTGTAACAAGTTTTTGACTTTGTTCTGCAAACACAGGCACAAAGTTCTCAACGATTCTAGGGCTGAAAACTGGCACCATGACCTTCCTCCGCCGTCTCCAAATTGAAACTGTCCAGAACAAAATTATTAATTATAATACAGCATGAACAAACAGTAAAGGTACGAGTACATAAGTACATCATTTGAAATCGTAGCAATGGAGAATGTTGCGAATGCAATGAATCTCTCTGTTCTTACAGGGTCGGCAGCACGAGTGTAACTCCCCTGGTGTTGCACTCGCCCGTAGGCCACGGTAACCTCTTACCACCAGGAGGGCCGTGTGCTTGTCTGCGACCTAAGTAATATAAAAAAAATCCACTAATTTGGAATTTTAGCTTATTGTATTCTGTGTTGAAAATGAAAAAGACATGTAGAATTATTTAAATATATCAATTACTTTCCAAGATATGAAATTTTAAAGTAAGCGCGAGATAATATTTCTATTTGTACCAGTACTTCCCGAAATCTCTAGTGTATTCAAATGTATAAAACCTTCTTTAACTTAGCCACCATTGCCAACTGCCATCTTTGGAAGAGATCAAGCCCATCACCCTTGAGAAATACGCGAGAGTTGCACACTTAGTTGGGCTGCCTTGCGAAATGTTCCGTTACGCTAATCTTAGTATAGTACGTGATACAGTTATTTTTCCTTATTTCTGTTTTCTTAAACATACTCTTCTATGAACAGGACATACCTACTTACATCTATCTATATAGATGTAGCTACAAGGCAATGAGCATCAAACGCTTTAACCAAGTGAAATTATAATTTTATCGGATTGTATATTATAGCCTTTTGTGTTTATAATTTATATACTAGCTGACCCGGTGAACTTCGTACCGCCATATTTTCTGAGTCCGTTCCCGCTGCATATCTCTAAATTTATCAGTGTTTCTCTACAATATTATGCATGTATTATACATATAAACCTACCTCTTGAATCACTCTATCTATTAAAAAAAAACCGCTTCAAAATCCGTTGCGTAGTTTTGAAGATTTAAGCATACATAGGGACGGACAGACATATATATCGACACCTCTGGGTTCAATTGGCGTATAAACCATTTTGGCCAAAATGAGTTATATACACCGTTTAGTTCAGATTTTTTTTCTCTATCGATCTGTATATTTAAAATGTTCAAATTCGCAAAAAAACTGCTTTTACGACCCAAAAAATTTAGATCATCCTGCCACAAAAAAGATAAAATGTTAACGTAACAGCCAAATTTTTCTTTTTTTAATTTTTAGTAAGACGTTATGACCAAGATTTTTACCAACCCGGGGCGTAAGATCTGCCTTGATTGTAAATGGATTTTACGCCATGGCGAGTAAATATATTTCTTAAACGTAATTCAAAATTGAGGTCGTAAATCCAAACATTTAAATAACAATGGACGTATAAGCCATATCCATTGCAAAAAATGGTATTGAATTTTAGACTTTATTGCTATAGAATCAAAGTCCAAAATTAAATGACAATATTTTTACTACACGTTTTCGTTCACTCTACAATAGGCCATTTAATTTTAGAGTTTACAGAACTTGCTTTAAAGGTAAAATTAAATTAAATGGTAAAAATTAAAAAATAATTACAGTGTCCGTGTTATGACGGTGGTTTTGCTTGTGGTGGTAAAACCACTGCACGAACGGTCATGTGGGTGACAGGTGTGAGGAGTTGGGACATGCCCACAGCGGTTTTGGATACGGTAGCCGTAAGCCAGAGGGTGAGCACATCCTCAAAATGTGTACGGCCACCGAACTTGCCATCGTGAACAGGTTCTTCAAAAAGAAAGCCGAACTTCTTGTCACCTACAAGAGCGGAGAGCACGCTACCCAGATCGATTTCCTACTCACTAAGAGGCATAGCATCAGCAGGGTGGCCAACTGCAAGGTAATACCCGGAGAGAGTCTCACAAGCCAACACCGTCTCCTTGTCATGGACCTCCACGTGAAACCTAAAGACAAACACGCCGAGCGTGGCCAACGCAGAATCAGGTGGTGGTGAAGCCAAGTCCCAAAGTCTCAGTCGTCTCAGCCAGTACAGGTTTGCTGGGACAGGATTCAGGCAGATATCCTAGAGGCGGGGAGGGCTGTGCTCGGTACGTCTAAGGGTGGACGCAAGTATGACAGGGACACTTGGTGGTGGAACGACACAGTCCAGAGAGTGATCAGGGTGAGAAAAGCCCTCCTTAAAAAAGTGGCAAGCGTCTCAATCTTCCAAAGACCGCGACGCGTACAAAGATGCAAAACGCTCCACCAGGAGAGCGGTAGCCAGGGCCAAACGAGAGCACTTGCAACCGCTATATAAAAAGTTGGAATCGTCTGAGGGCCAAAAGCTTATCTATAAGTTGGCGTGTTCCACGACCAAAACAGCGCAGGCTCTGTCTAAGTGCTGCTGAATTAAAGACAAAGACCCTGAGGACAATCTGTGGTACGAGGAAGTCGCGGTGAAGGAGAGATGGCTGTGTGTAGAGCAGCTACTAAAGATTTAAATAATTGCCTTTTTTAGTTTGATAATCTGATCATGACTGATGATGTGTGCCATAATTATGTGTTTCGTTTCTGATAGTTTAATTTGGTGTATATCGACCATAATTCTGTAGTAAGACTAATATTAATGTAATTCTGCCACATTTTAACAGTATCGAGATTGTTTTTATTAATTATAATTCTGTTGATGTGCAAAGTAAATAGTTTTTACAGCAAAAAAATCTACAGCTACGTGCTTATACATCAGGAAATGTGAACTTAATTTTACCAAATGTGGATATAAGTACAGCTTATATCCATACTTGGTTTTTCATCCAATTTTCATGGGGTGTATACACCAAAAATTGGTATTTTCTAAGACGTATATCCATGCTAACTTCAAAACCAAAGAAGATAGAAATGATTGAATGATTTAGCCTTCTTCATCCCCAAATTCTAAGAATCTTTCTCCTTGGAATTTTTTATGTAGCTTCTAAAATAAAAAAGTTATGATTTTTTTTCTAAAAATAAAATCGTTTTTTTGCTCTCCTGAAAAGTCGGGTTTTGGTTTATACGCCAATTGAACCCAGAGGTGTCGATATATATATATAATATATTGTGGTTTCGTTAAGAAACGTAATATAATACGTACGTCATACGTGATATAACTGAGATAGAAACTTACCTGGAGCAAAAATTCCTCCATAACCAATAACTTTTCTAATAAACCTGTGAAGGTCGTCCTTTTCTAGACAAGTTTTCAGAATATACTCCATATCTACAGGATCTACTACAACTGCAAGAAATAACCATTGTGTAGTAACCGCAAAAGAATATTATTATTTTATTATGAATACTGCTGATTCACCTGGTGTACAGAGGTCACAGCAGAGAATGGGTGGATATGATATATGATGAGTGCCAATTAGTATTAAATACGAGTACAGAAGCTGCGGTGCATTACTAATATAAATACTGAGTATATAATGTTCTAGCTGTTGCAGTTAGGTTTAATGCAGGATGTATTTCTGAAACGGGTCAGTAGGCACAAGTACCTCACCCGTTATAGTTAGAGCAAAACATTACTAGAAGACTATTACCTTTTAAGATATTCTGAACTTCGTTCACAGATTTTGGCGAAATCAAACGTCAGTAAATCATAAAGTCACCAAGAATAAGTTATAGTTAGATAGTCTCCTAAGAACGTTTTGCTGTAACTGTAACGGTTGAGGTTCCTGCTCCCCTTATTCGCATAAGGGCAACTTCTCAGAATGGCAATTTCTCATAACGGCAACTTCTCAAAAGGGCAAATTCGCATAAAGGCAGTTTTAGTACAGTTTAGCTCTTAAGTATAATAAGTTACTTAACTATGAAGTATTTTTACCACAGCTACAGATTTGGTCACATTGATTAAATGTATTAAAAGAGTTGGCTCATCAACCCCACGATATCATCATACTTGCTTATACTTATTCACTAAGGCACAGAATAAGTAATAGTACTACGTAGCTAAGGTCAATAGAAGGTACGTTCGTTCGTTATAAGAAAAATAGATTTGTTAAGCTTTAGCATACTGTAAACATTCACTGGACTATATCAGACAAAGGTATGTTGCTTCCTGGTATTTTTTCCGCGTAGATACATTATGGTGAAGTGTATACGACATTGTATCTTCCGCTATTCAATTATCACGGCCACGCAAATCAATAATATCTTATCTTATATACTATTTTTTTCTCTTTCCTCTTGGTATTGGAAGTTTAAGCGGCCGTCGTCGCTACTGTAAAAACCGCATATGCCCGATCGGTAGGAGGTGATGAAATAGGTAGACTATGAGTTCCGATATGAGGGCATCGGATGTAATCGGGTCACAGCGCCAAGATGACAATGATGACTATAATTTATAAATGGGATAATTACTTACCGAAGTAAAGAATATGTGCCAACCACGCTACTACGACACCGTCATTTTTCATGCTTGAATAGCTAAATTGCTGTAGTGACGACATTATAGCTGTAAATTAAAATACTTCATTAGCGGTAAGTAGGGAATGTTGCCAAGCATGTCTCATTGTAGCCATGTACCAGAAAACTGCAGTTTCTATATTCAATTTAGGGGACAATATCTACTTCCATCAAAGTGTACATGTGCTTTACTGCTTTGCCATATTGATATTATACCTTATTGATATCAGACGTGATATGTAACTTGTACTATTATTATTATTATAAGTAGTTTCGATATTATATAATTTATGTAGATTTCCGGTCAATTTTATTGATTCTTCTTTTCCATACGATTCTTTTTATTACAATATTTTTTTATGTTAGGTATCTACCTATATAAATTGATAAAAGGTCTAATTCCTAAGTAGTGCGAGAAAATTAACATACTTAATTTGACGATCAGACCAAAGTAGGTAGGTCGGCTCCCTTTTTCGTTTTTTGGCTTGTAACTATATTGAAATCAATTTATAATATATTTCTTTAATTACTTTTACATTATTCGTTTACATTAAATTTCCTACAAATTACTTAAATTTAGACATTTTTACTTTAGGATTAATCTTCTTCTCTATAATATAAAAATGAATCCCTAAATGTGTTGCTAAGCGCAAATCTCGAGAACGGCTGAACCGATTTCGCTAATTCTTTTTTTAGAATATTTCTTGAAGTACGAGAATGGTTCTTACGGAGAGAAAAAAAAATAAATAGAATTGACTGTTAGGCGGTACGAAGTTCGCGGGGTCAGCTAGTGCTTTAATAAATACAAGGCGTCAAATGTAAAAAAGCTTATAATTCGCGGCAAAATCAAATATGTACCTTGCTATGCCCTATTGTTAGGTATAGAGCGGTCCCCCGACGAGACAAATGACAAAAGGGTCTATACTTACGGTAGGTCATGATATAATAGTTATTTTTTTTACTTTTTATAGCTTTTTTGGGTCGCGGGTAATTTTTTTTTTTACATGCTACCTTGGAAAGGGGACTCTTTTATCCGCACTTAGCCTCTTTCTTGGGCCATTGTGCGTGGAACATTTTACCACTCTTACTTAATTAAAGTTTGATAACGTAGGTAATGTGTAAACAACTATTATTCTTGAACATTGATAGCAGTAATGCGTGGAAAACCCACATGAGTTTATGTGGCATTTTTCGAATATATATGTATCTATTTTAATTGAATAAATAAATATGAAAAAAAATGTACTGGAATAGGATTTAGTTTTTAATTAAAAACTTTGGGTTTGAAAGTTTAATATTGCATATTTTTTTTACTGTTTGCCCTTCTTAACGTGTGTGTTTTTTGAATCGGGAAGTTCATTTGCCTGAATAACATAATTAAATCAAACTTACACTCAGTATCTCCCATAAGTCTGTGTCCTATGCCCAAAATTGGCAAGGAATTTTCAATCGCCGGTATTTTTGCTGCCAAGCGGTACAAATTTCTCCTTCTGTACCAGAAACATAGGATCCACACAATAGTTGTTATGATCAACAACCACAAAATCATTTTGGCACTTAACTGTTATTTAACAAAGGTTAGAACTAGTATCAAAATTGTCCGACGAGGAATTCTGACTATTTTTTGATAGAACTAATTTTAAAATAAAATTATTGCACTATATTCACACGTTGTGTTCTCAATAAAAGGAATGTTAGATCTGTACGACTATTCGCGTGTCTACTCAGTGCAGCAATTTATATGGTCATTTTCCTCTAGCCGACCGACCGTCAGACACGCACTAATTCTACTCTAGTGAACAGCGGGTCGCAAAGTTCATGGCGTGGTCAACATACAGCCTTCTAACTACGAGGAAGCGACAATTATTGTTATAATATTTAAAACTGACGCGTTCACAGCGTGTTCAGAATGTACGTTACATATTATTGTACTGGAGTAAGGATTTAACCTCGGTAATTGGTGACAATGAATTTGAATTTGGCCTTTCATATTTTAATGTTGATGTACCATTTCGTTGTTATAAGTTCCTTTTGTAAGTATTGTATAGGTATTATTGGTATTTACTTACTTATTAATATAAGGTGCAGGCTCTGCCTACCCCTTCGGGGATATAGGCGTGAGTTTATGTTATATTATGTTATTAATATAAGTAAATACGTCTGCCGATCCTCCGCCTTCCGTATCCCGTCCGTCCCAGCCACACTTTTCAGTTCGTGAGTCCATCTGGTTAGGGGGCGTCCAACCTTCAGTTTTCCTGAGGATCGGCAGACATAGCGCACATTGGGAGAGGCCTATGTCCAGCAGTGAACTGTAATAGGCTAATTGAATAACTGATTGATAGGTAAATACCAACAATATTAATGCAAGTTGTTTGCTCAAGATTGAAGTTTAGTTATTCAATTATTAGAAATATACTAGCTTATACCCGCGGCTCTACCTACGTTTATATTGGTTATCGTAGATTTTGGTCATTGTCTCCAGTTCTAAGCAATACGATTTGACGTGTGAATCATAAAAATCAGTCCAGGCGTTTGGTCTATATAGAGCTTCAAAGGAACATACAAACATACATACATAGGCTGATAAACACATTACCACTCCTTTGCGTCGCGCAGTCGGGTAAAAAGGCATAGGGGGCACAGATTACCTAATAGTTGGACAGGTTGGACAGGATGGTCAGGTTCTCCATCTGACCCCTTAGGCGCTGTCCTTTAATCACGTGATGTTTTTTTTAGCAATTTCCAATCTGTCCACATGTAGAGGAGAGATATTATAATGTAGGTAATATTAATCACTCGAATATAAACTTACCTGGAACAAATATACCTCCATAACCAATAAGTTTTCTCATGAACCTTTGAAGGTCATCCTTTTCAATACATGTTTTCAGAATATACCCCATATCTACAGAATCTACTACAACACTGCATGAAATATAATCATTAATTATCCATATGATTGAGTGAGATTATCCAGGTGTGATATTAAATAAAAACTTGGTAGACTGCTTGATGCCAAATTGTAATTTTGACCATTCTATTACAGACATGAAAATAGTGAGTGAGGTGCGCTACATGTTCGATTAGATGATAATTACATAACTTATAGTGAGGTGTTTGTCCTGAGGTTGCCGTTGTAGTTTCTGCCGTTTGTTCCCACTTGTTCTTCTGAACAGTTCTACGGTAGAACTAATGGGATTTTTTTTCTCACTAGTTCTACGATATTAGATGTAACAAAAGAGTAGAAATAGTGGGAGTCTCTATTCCCACTTGTTCTACATGTTCCATCGGGTAGAACTAATGGTAGATTTTGTTCCCAGTAGTACTACAATATTCATGAACACCATACTAATATTATAAATGCGAAAGTAACTCTGTCTGTCTGTCTTTCTGTCTGTCTGTTACGCTTTCACGCCTAAACCACTGAACCAATTTTGATGAATTTTGGTTCAGAGATAGAATGAACCTTGGGAAAGGACGTGTCACGATATCCGACGGCTTCGTCCATTTTCGTAACTATTTTTTCATAAGCAGCTACGAACGTGGAATTGTTGCTTTCATAACCAGTTCCGAAAAAAGAATTAAATTGTTGTATTCATAACCAACTGTCATAACCAGTTACGAAAGAAGATTTTTGTTTTCTATTTTTATTATCAAAATAATAAAATTTGGTCGATTTTCGTAGCTGTGTTTGTAAGCAGTTATGAAAATGGAGGAAAAAATGCTTTTCATACCTTATGCCACAGAACAGTATGCTATAGGTACGTTTTTACCAGACTACGGGAAAGCCAAGGGTTCCCGTAATATAATATATAGCCAAGGGTTATGATTTTAACAGACTATTTATGTATGTTTTACCGGTGTTACTACTGGTAGTATGAATGGTAGTATCACGGGCAAGAAAGGGTTTGTTCATCGGTTCCCACATAGCTCTCCAACAAGGTACTCATTAGGACTCGACCAATGAGGAATCGTTTGAATTTTCTTGATCGTCCGCTACAATATACTCTATTAGGGAAAAGTGGCATACGACCACGGCATTCTTTAATATTCTCATACTTACTACTTTTTAGAGCATAATTTTTCAGTAGTCGGGTTTTAGTATTCATATTCAAATAACATACAAAATAATAATAAAATATAAATTGTTATTTTTTTAATATTCAGTTACTTACTTAGCCATTCCGGACCCTTTCCGCCGTCTCCTTTCTCGCAAAAGAAGATGGCACAGCCTACGCGTTCGTGCAAAGTACCATCGTAGTGAGCAAAGCGGCGAGCGAGAGAGCTCCCACTCCTCGTCTCCCACGCCGGACCCTGGGTCAGCGTAGATAGCTTCGAGTCCTCACTCGCATTACTGTGATGGTGCCACGGTTACCACCCTGGCGACCAGCGGGGTGGTTACTTAGAGCTCGAACCGACTAAAACCGAACATCATCTCATCTCAATTCGTGAATATGGTAGGTATAGGTACGGTTACGTATTTTTATGTTTTTACCAATTTATGGTTGAAATGGCTAACCCGGTAAGGGAGGCGGGGACGTCATACAATTGCGCAGGCCTGCACATGTTGGGGTGATAAGAGCCCGTACTTGTTACCCGTAGGCCGGCGCCTGGAAAACAAGCCCGCCTCTTACCTTCAGTGGGACACGTGGAGAGCCTCAACTTTTTAGGATTCAACATCCTGGTAATTCAAATTTTTGCAAATTCAACATTTTAGGAATTCAACTTTATGCAAATTCAACTTTTTGGGATTCAACATTCTGCAAATTCAACTTTTTGCAAATTCAACATTTTAGGAATTCAACTTTCTGTACCTGGATGAGTCAGACGAAGGACACATGCTGACAAATTGTATATCTCCATACAACAAAGGCAAAAATAAAAAATATGTATTTGTTCTATTTTTTTATTTTAAACATTATATGAATATTACTGGCAATTTGTAAAACTCTACCGAGTACAATATTATGTATTTTAAATTTCGACATCCAGACAGCAGTCGATGCTTAAATTAAATTCGCATAAATGGATTCTTGTGATTGGCTGTTGTCAGCTGGAGAAGGGACAATAACTTAGCTATAACTATGACATTGGTACAAATAGCTTACGGTCAATTTATAAGATGATATGATATCTACATTCATTTTTCATATGTGTAAAAACCACTGAACATCAAATCAAGAGGAAATACGCTGAAACCTTGTTAGGCCGTCCGCTGTGCTGTGCGCCAGTCACATGATTTAAACTAAGTTACGTATTGCTGATGGGCCTCATGTTAATTATAACATTCACCGGGAATGAATTGCTTGTAACAGTGTACATGCGGCGAGTGTAGATGCGAACAAATCGTGTGATGGGCTTAACGTGACGTTGGTCGCGGCTGGCGGACGTTGGTCGCGGCTGGCGGACGTTCAACGTTCGCACACAGCGGACGGCCTTAGTATGGAAACTAATAACACCCAATTCATGATTGGAGGTACCTTTCTACTGACGATATGCCTTCAAATACAGATAACCAACCAAACACTTCCTCTTGATATGAAATATCGTGATAAAATTGTTGCCATATATAATCTTTATAATATCAATTTACTCATTGTTGACCAGCTGAGAACTAGATGTTCAATAAAGTAAAGTAACGCTTACAGAATACGTATTTCACATGGCAATATTTAGCGCCTATACAGTGCGTATTCTCTGCGAGCGGACACTGTCCCTCGCTGATGAATTCCGTTCAATGCGTATCGGATTTCCGTACGCAAGCGTATAGCTCTTCGCGACGACGACGATTTCGCTATGCAGGACTATAAAGTTTAGTACCTATATTTTACACCTATCGCGGATTTTCGCGAAGGTCATTCATGCACCTCGCACTGTTTAGGGTCGTACTTTTATTTAACAATTTTGATAGTAATTTTCTACTATACTCGTTAGCAAGTTCTCGATCTTGTCTCAACATATTGCATCTAAACATCATAATTAAGTATCTCGTATAACTATAACGTTACATAGACTGTCATATTAGACACAAGGTTTATCATAAACCATTTATCAAATCTCATCTATTTCAATTATCCATTATAGTTAAAGAAAGCCTTTATATGAACAATGTCGGGTAATTAACATTGTGAAACGGAATGTTTACGTAACATCTAATACGAACAACTTATTAGAGATTCACGTTCTTGTCACACAAGAATAGTTATGTTACAATAAAATCACAGTAAGTACTTTTATCACTAAATACATTCAATTGTTCCTCTTTCAGAGAACGAAAACAGATCCCGTTTTAAGGACCTGTCATACATAAGAGATACAATTTTTATACACACTCACCAATATAATAACACATAAGAAGAAATTTACATTTACATAGTCCACTGAAGTTACTTATGGTTGCAAACTCAGGGAACGTAATTTTCTTTTTTAGACAAAAGGGGTACGCAGTGTAAAGTTAAATGCAAATTTGTGGGGTTGCATCTTGCAACCCTGGTGCGAATCGTTACACCTACGCTATATTGGACAAACTATTCGTCGCACAGGAAATTTCTAGAACACATCGTCCTTTCAAATAAAATTCTCACCCTCTTATGATATAAAAAATAATAAAATTACGTTATCTGACTTTTACAAGTTAAACCCACAAAAATGCAAGGGACACACACGGAAAATTTGTTGATCATTTTAAAAATTTAGGCAGTTACCTACACAATATAATATCGATGTTTTATACATGTCTTTACTTCTAAATGAGAATAACCAAAGCGGTTTTTCTGTATTAGTCGCCTACTGTTGTTCAGGTCTCGTAGTTATACACATATATATAAGTTATATAACTATTAGATATATGAGTAGCTTTAACATTTATAAGATATCAGGGGCACATCGAATATACGTAGTTATTACAACCCCCTCTCGATTTAAAAGGATTCTTATTTACATAGCGCTTAAATAGTTTAAAATACTTTATCATAATTCCACAGATTTTAACTAGGTATAACAAATAAATTAAAAATGATGTAACAGAACTGCCTTACTTTTTACCAGCTTCGTTTTGATGTATCATATTATTATACAATTTGCATCACTTGGTGAAATACTACGTCATTGATTCGAAAGAGTCAAAACAAAATTTAAGATCTATGTAAAGGCGAATGGGCGTTTCGTCCCATATGGTGTAACACTTTTTGACCTATATCAAATGAAAGGTCTCAATGAGTGTATTATTTTTTTGTATGGACATAAATCTGTATTTCGTGCAGGGTAAAAGTTGTGGGGGTTTCAATTACTAAGAAAGTATTTAATTTATTTTAAATAATTAGTGTTTTTATGACAAAATACTTATTTATTTATGCTATTTTTACCCGACTATGTTAAAGCCAAAGGAGGATTATGATTTTGACAGGCTATGTATGTATGTATGAACTATGTATGTATATTCACTAATTCCCTCATAGCTCTTCAACTACTAATTAGAACTGGACAAGTAAGGTATTGTTAGAAGTGTCTTGATCGTCCACTTATTATAGGCTATATAATGTGTCACTGAATTTAATGTGGCGCCCTCTAGCGGTCAAAAAGTACTGCGTTAAAAAATAAAATTGAGGTAAATATACCGTGTTTGATATCAAATTAAAGGCCTTAATTAGTACATTTCAAATATGTATAAATTATTGGGATTTTTGAATGAAAGGACATCACCCATTTTAGTCCAAAATTGAAAGTGCCGGCCAAAGAAAATAAATACGATATTCCGTTAGAACTTGTCCTCGCTAGCATTTTCTATTACCACGTCAAAGTTGAGGGACCACTGCGCTTGGTTTTATTTGAATTTAAAAATCTTGGAAACATACATTTTTTATGATACGAATTATTAAAAATAAATGAAAAACTTTATTCTATATTGGAACAATAGTTAAACAAAAGCAATAAAAAATAACCCCATATCGCACATCGTTGTATTTCGTCCATTTATTTAGGTCCATAATGGAAAGTGCTGGCCAAAGTACCTATACAAATATGAAATTCCGTTAGAGCTTGTCCTCGTTAGCATTTTTTACTATGGCGTCAAAGCTGAGGGACCACTGCTCTCAGTTTTATTTGAGTTCAAATATCTTGAAACCATACATTTTTATGATATGAATGATTAAAAACGAATAAAAATCATTGTTCTATATTGGAAGAATAGTCAATAAAATCAATAATAAATAAACCCCATTCTGCACACCGTTGTTTTTCACCTATTTATTTAGGTCCAAAATTGAAAGTGCCGGCTAAAGAATACGAGTATGATATTCTGGTAGAACTTGTCCTCATTAGCATTTTTTATTATGGCGTCAAAGCTGAGGGTCCACTGCCCGACTAACGGAATGTCATATTTGTATTTTTTGGCCGCTACTTATTTTCAATTTAGCACCTAAATAAATAGACGAAAAACAATGGTGTGCAGTATGGGGTTTATTTTTTATTAGTTTTATTAACTAGTCTTCCAATGTAGCACGACATTTTTTATCCATTTTCAATAGTTTGTGTCATAAAAAATGTATGTTTTCAAGATTTTCGAACTCAAATAAAACCGAAGGAAGTGGTCCCTCAACTTTGACGCCCCAATAAGAACAAGTTCTAACGAAATATCGTATTTGGCCAGCACTTTCAATTTTGGACCAAAAATGTATGCAGCGTGAATAATGTTCTTTTGAAGCATTTATTATGCTAACTATTCAAATCGATTTAGAAAGAGAAAATTAAAATATTGATTTCTGCTTTTAATTTTTTTTGTTTCATGCTTTTTATATACCTATAATAATAGCAGGTTTTATGGAAATCGGTTCAGCGGTTACCACCGCTGAACCGATTTCCATAAAACCTGCTGTATCGTGATGTATAAATTATGACCTTTCATTTGATACCCAATACGGGTATATTTGAAAATAGATTAGATTTTGGATTGATTTTCATTCCTCATAATATATTTCAAATGGTTGAACCGATTTTTATGAAACATAGCTAAGAATACTCTCGACTAAACCATCTTTCGATCAAAAGAAACAGAATTGAATTCGGTTCAGCCGTTTGGGAGCTACGATGCTACAGACAGACTGACACACACGCACACACATACACACACACACACACACACACTCACACGTCAAACTTATAACACCCCTCTTTTTTTGTTAAAAATATGTGATCGGTACAACCATGAACCATGTCAACCAGTAGGTGAATTAACCCTAGTTGAGTCAACCGTAGTTGTAATGACCGTCGGCGAAATGATACAAAACCGTAGAACTATACTGCAAAGCCTAATTGCACAAAAAATATTTTTTACTTACACCCTTATAACTTTGGACCTGCACGAATTTCTGATAAAAATCTTTCATTTTTACACATAAATAGACTAAATGAACATGTTTACACTAGTCGCAACTTGTTACAAGGGTTGGGACGCATCTCATACAAAAGTGCCCGTTCTCCTTTGTATTACTTATATACTGTTGTCAAGTGATAATTATCGATAGAATAGTCATATGATACATAAAGCTTATGAGTTACGATGTTTTTGATACATATTGTATAATAATTATAATTATTATGAAATGAGAGTTCCTACTTGTGCTACCAATACCGAATACCTACTACAGTGATACACATCTTGAAATAAATGCTTTTAATACTAATTGATAAACACTTTTTGTATCACGTCTGTTTGTATTTAGTTATAACTATAAAGTGGAGTTAGTTCTACCTCTTAATTTTTGATATCGCGTAGATTAATAAAATTTCATACTCGTAGGTCCATAGTCGTATTAAATAAGTATTGATATTAAAAAAGTTACCTGATCTATCCTTTGTATTCCGTCAATTATAAACGACCTCTCGTTAATTATGAATAATGAAGCTTCATTATCTAATCATATAATTAAAACAACGATTATCATGTCTGTTTTTTTTGTAACTGATTGAAATGCTGTTTACTATTGTACTGATACCGGCTATGCCATGTATGAAGCATTAAAACATTTATTTTTCACACTTAGGTTAACAGCTATTGTATCTACCTAAATCAGAATGATTTGTACATTGCACTGGTTTAGAAGAGTTAAAAGTACGGCAGTGAGGAGTCAGTTATAAAAGTTAAGTTAATAAGTATATTTTGGTAATCAGAAGTTTTTCGTTAATAATAATAATAATTAATCCTTGTACCTATTTACAACAAATTCATTATTTTAGTAACAACTATTGCACAATACTATTTTAGTATTGATTCAAAATATTACGCAAAACAAAATTCTACAAATAAGTTCCTAACATCATTTGTTTTTTTTTAACAATTTATACTTTTCATGTATTAATTCGTACACTTTTAGCTTAGGTTAGTTTGCCATAACTGGTATATTCCAAAATTGTATAGAATGACAATATTTGGCACTACACAATTATTGTAATGAAAGAAATAAAAAGTTGCAATAACCTTTATAGAATTTGCTGATTCCACCCAGTAATCACATCGTATAGACAGTGGGGTAGAATAACTTCAATTAAAATTATCGGAAGCACTAGATTTTTAGATCACCCTTGATCGTAAGAAAATTATTGTTAACATTATCAAATTTCGATTCGAAATCGAATTTTAAACAAGTTCTTATATTTATTAAATTTATATTACCATGCATTTTTACACACAGTGACAGTAACAAAAATTGTGTGTGTGTAACAGTATTTAAATCATATCTTAACATTAGAACAACTATAAAATTAGCTTTTTGCGACATACCTACAGGTTTCACAATATAATAATACTCCGGTCAAATAAAACTTACCGTTTTCTTGAAAATCGCAAAAATCACATTTTTGACCCCGAATAAAAATGATCCAGTTATCGGACCGATGAAGAAAAAGGTGTTTTGAACAATCCTACCAACTTTCAGCTGGGTGCGAATTATTGTAACCTCGGATTTGGAAATTGACCGGACTATAACGTCTCGTAGGTATTCATCGGATGCAAATATTGCTCGTTTACTATTAATGATTCTCAGTTAGTGTTTTTAAGAGTTTTCTGTTTGTTTATCAATGCGCTAATGAGTTTGATTCTGGCTTTGACTGCTTTATAGCGGAGATATTCATCTTCATGTCCCTTCTTATCATCCCTTTGCACTTTTCGACTATTCACCTGCTCGAAATTTACCTCGTACTCCTTTATAGTTCTTCTTAGAATCTGAAAATATATCTTCATAAGGATGGTATAATTTTTACGACATAAAGAAAGGAAAAACAAGAAATACAGAAATAGGTTTTGATCCTAAAAGCATTTTTATGAGTTAACAACTATACACGAGCGTAAATAGTCACATAATTTTTTGAAAAACGCACTTTTTGGTCATTATTTTACCCCCGTGCTGACCATAGATTTTGTTTGAATAAGTGCACGAATAAAACAAATAAATTACCTCTACCTAAGTACTTACAATTTTTTTCTAAAATGTTTCATCGATCAGAGTAGTTAATTACAAACTTCAAACTTTTGTCTTTCTATGCAACTTTGAACCCAAAACCAATACCATTAAATAGTGATTATGTAAGATGACAGTCTGTGCAGGTAAATTCACATAGGTACATATACAAAAACCTGTCACTTCTTCTGCTATAGCGTCCTTATTTTATCACACAATGGCTCTTTGACCCATAGAAAGAGGTCTTTAATATAAACAAGTTCACTTACAGACTTTTGAAGCTTAGCATCTGTGAGCGCTTTGGTGAGCTCCTCGATGCCGAGACAGTGTAGGCCTTCATTGGACTGAACCACCTCTTCGCTCGGAGCTGACTGTGCCGAAGAAGCTGATGAAGGTACCTCTTCACCTGCTGGGGCTTCACGAGTCGGCGGTGACTGCAGCGGTGTTTCGACTGTCTCCTGAAGGGGTTTAGTAAAATAGTGAAAAAATATTCAATTTCACAAGTTTATTTTAAAAGTTTTTTTGAAGAAATAGGTATACGATGAGGTCACATATTAAAATCGCGTAGTTCATAATTCCAATGCATGAAAAACGGAGTTTAAAAGTATGATCCTGAGGCCGACTGCTGCAGTCCGCAGTAATATGATAATTTTGTTTTCACCATTGACACTCGAAAAAGGGCCCGTGATTCATCAAAAACAGTGAATAAAACGCTCTTTGTTTCACCGAGTGAATAATAGTTATTTGTTATACAAGAGTGCAAAGTTGGTTTTTAACCGCGTGCTCAGTTTTGATGACCGAGCAAGCGAAAGATTCTAAATTTGAATCACGAGCATAGCGAGTGATTCACAAATTAGAATCTTGAGCGTTAGCGAGGGAATCAAAAGAGCACAAGGCGAAAAATCTTTGCACTCGAGTGCAACACGTAACTTTTCATCCCACCTCAGCGAGGAAATATTTAAATGTTTCTCCTTCCTAGCGTTAATTCCTAGTCGCATCCAAAGCTTTCACCTTGGAGTCCGGGGTCCGCTTTACCAGTCTTTACTGCGGATTTGGCTGGACCTCGATATTTTCCGTGAAGCGACTGCCATCTGACCTCCACAACCCAATGGTGACATTAGGCGATATCGAAGCATTGCAGCTAGACCGTTGTTGTTGAACTTTTTAAGGCTCCAACTAGGTGCCCGTAACGACTGCCATAGATGGTCGTATGGCATCCGTGACCAACGGCTTAACGTGCTCTCCAAGGCACGACTAGACCAATGCAAATACCCATTTTCATGCATAAAAAATATTTGCACTGAGCGGGGATCGAACCCAGTAACGGCACTGCGTAGCGGCCGCGTTCACTACCACTACGCCACGGACTGTATAATATGTGTATTAATACTAATAATAAAATACAAAAAAAATAAAAATTCAACAACAATGTTCAACAATATGACGTGAAAAAAATTGATGCGCGCAAACCAAATTTAAAAAAAAAAGTACACCAAGGAGGTTCCGAGTCTGAGTTTTTCATAAATTAAAAAAAAGTTGTATGATAAATTCGGCACCATAGAGGTAGAAGTAAATAGGTTTAATGATGTTTTGAGTTCACAAACCTAGTACACACGATGTTCTAAATTCAAATTTACTTTATCCTCTAGAGGATAAAAACGACTTTTACGCTCAGTTATCGAAGAGCAAAAGTACTCTTTCCGAGATGGTGGGATGAAAAAAAAATTGAATTTGGAACATGCGCGAATATACGGATTCTAGTGAAACATGCAAAGAGATTGCACACTCTCACTATAAAAACGTACTAAAAGTCACCTAAATGTAATAACTGGCTGGATGGAAAGTGGCTCAGTTTAAATTAAGAAGAAAAAAATGCCGCCATTTTCTGTGTAATTTTCCTTGTAAAAGTTTCTGTTTGTCTCATAATCATAAAATGACTTCATCTAGTGATGAAAATGAAACTCATACTCTCGAACTTAAGTGGACTTAACTTAAGCTAAAGCGGTAGCTATTACTAATAATTTGCTGCTTCTTTTGTGTAACTACTATCCATAACAAAATGTAATTCAAAATCACAGAGTAATCGTTTTCTCGTAGTCAATGGTGAAAAGTTGAGTACCTAACACGTGAAAAAAGAATTCATCTCGGCTCTTGTATCCCTCGATCCACTCAGGTTTCTATCTAGAACCCCTCGCTACGCTCGGGATTCTACCGGAGAAACCTTCACTCCTCTCGGGATACAACTTGGTGCCTCGACAAGAATTCACCTTTTTTTCACTTGTTGGGTAATCTACTATTATTATTGTTGTAATTCTTAATGGTACCCTTTACCGTATCGAAGTTTAACAAGTAATGCATGCGAAAAGACGACACGTCATCCGACCCCGCACAGAAATAGTCCCACAATACGCTTATTTATCTATAACCATGCATGCATGCACAAAAGCGTCGGTAGCGTAGTGGTTAAGGAGTCGGCCTTACGATCGAGAGGTCCCGGGTTCGAATCCTGGCCATTACACTACCGACGTGAATCCACTCCTAACACAAGCAATTTAGCTTAGCTGGAGGGGTTAGAGGGAATATTAGTAATTCCGGTTGCTAATATTCTTGATAAAAAAAAATACATTTTTCACATTCATTGTCTGTTAAAATCCCATATTATGGATAAAGGGCATGATTGGGAAGCCGCAATGAATAAAAAAATTAAACATAATTACCATGATCAGTCTATTTCACGGTACGCTGTACCTACTGCATGCGTCTGCTGCTGTGGTCTGCAGTTGGCCTCGGAATCATACCTTAAATTGAATTACCAAATGTACAATTGTTCTTATATACGCTATGTTTACCTGCGAAGACTCTGAGGGCACTGAGGGTTTCTCCTGCGAGTCACTCGAGCTATCGACGCTTGTGTTGAACAGCATTGCCTCGTGCTCGTGAATCGTTGCCAGCTCACCGTTTGTGCCGATAATCTGTACAAAAGTGAGTCTGTACAAATATGGCCCACGTGGGCCTTTTGGTGTTTCAAACACCCTAGGTAGTTATAAATTGAAACTTTATAACTTGATGTAGAAAACAGTTGAAGCAGTGTTTCAATAATTCACTTAAAAGTAAGTGAATGACACAAGTGTGTGATGTTGGTGATTACCACTGAAGCGCCACTGAGCCCCGAGTCGTTAGGTGAGGGTCTTAAGAGAGAGTACTTAAGACACAAAAAAGATCGATTAGGAAAGGGAAAAAGAATCGACCCCGGACGGAGACTCGAACCCGCGATCTTTCCCTTACAGGGGGAAGGGAAAGATCGCGGGTTCGAGTCCCGTCCGGGGTCGATTCTTTTTCCCTTTCTTAATCGATTTGAACAGTTAGCATAATAAATGCTTCAAAATTTCATTCAACAAAAAAGATCGTTTCAATAGATCTGTAACTTTACTCATGTTGCCTGCAATAAAGATTTATTATTATTATTCTCCTTTATTCATTTTATATACATATAAATTATATTTCTAAATATACTTAAAAAAAATACATTTAAAAATATAAAAAATAGTGTCCCACCGGCATCGGGTACAGGGACCAAGCTGCCGGTGGTTAGGGCTCCAGGGAGAGGAACTTCCTCACTATGCGTGCAGTGCCTAGCAAAACTGCCTTCTGCATCAAGCCCTTGAGCCAACCGTCTAACGAGAGCCTCTTAAGATGTTGATCGAGGCTCTTGGCGATAAGTCCGTGAACGGAAACGACTATCGGTACAATAATAGCCGAGTCAACATCCCACATGTCGACAATCTCATGGGCCAAGTCCAAATACTTAATTTGTTTTTCTTTTTCTGCCTTCATGAGATTTTCGTCATGAGGGATAGTGATATCAACTATTATTGCACGGCGCTCTAATCGATCTATTATCACTATATCAGGCTTATTGGCAACAATAGTCCTGTCAGTGATAATAGATCGATCCCAGTACAACGTGATATGCCCATTTTCGAGAACTGGGTCGGGCACATACCTATAGTATGGTACCTCTGATTCCACAAGGTTATACTTCAGGGCAAGTTGCTGATGGATTATCCTGGCTACTTGGTTATGCCTGTGCAAATACTCGCCGTTGGCAAGACGAGAACAACCAGAGATTATATGTCTAAGGGATTCCCCGGGACGGTGACACGCCCGACAAATGTCAACCGTACCGTCCTTTATGATATATCTCCGATAGTTATTCGTCATAACAACTTCGTCCATAATTGCAAAGACAAACCCTTCGGTTTCCCCAAATAGGTCACCGAAGCGTAGCCAAGATAGAGAGGCTGGTATATCTATTTCGGGCCCATGTAGAGCCCGATAAAAACGACCATGCAACTCCTTGCCCTTCCATACATCCTTGCGATCATTAATACTTAATACTGCAGGTTTGCGCCAGTTCTCTTTAGCCAGACCAAGCGGGGTAAGTCCGTTATCTACCATCACTACATCTCGATGCATATCCGCGTCATTATGCAGAAAATATTCCCTGAGGTTGCACACCTCGCGGTTATGGAGGGTTTTGGCATTTAAAAAACCACGACCCCCGCATTTCCGCGGTATGTACAACCTCATCACAGATGAACGCGGATGATGCATTCGATATGCAGTGAGATGCGCACGGACCTTCCTATCCAGGGCCTCAAGTTCTGTCTGAGTCCACCTGAGTATGCCAAAGGAGTACATTAAAACTGGCATGACCCAACCATTACAAGCGCGGACCTTATTACCGCCTGATAAAAGACTTTTCAGAACTTTTTTCAGACGGCCAAAGAAACGCTCCTGCAATGATTGCTTCATACCAGCTTCTGAAATGCCTAACGCCTGCGACATACCCAGGTATTTATAGGTGTCGGTTGCAGAGAGAGCCCTAAGTTTTGTAGAATCTGAGAGCTCTACACTTTCAGATTCCACAATTCCACAATTATTATTATTATTATTATAATAGTACCTACAAATAAATTATTATACCTTTTGCTTGCTCATTTCATACAATTTTGTATTAAATAGATACTTTCAGCCTGTACGTGTTTAGTAAACAAAACTGCCATACAATCGTTATATCAATTATACTTAGTTGAGGCCAAACCTTTGAGCGCAAGGTCCGCTTATGTTTTTTGGTAAGTATCTATATTAGTTTTTTTGGGCCTCCCATTTCTGAGTGAAAAGCCTGCACCAGAACCTATCCGTTCGTCCGTTGTTTAGTAGGTTCAATTCGCAGGTGAGGTTGACTTGGGAAAAGAAAAGGACCTTGTTCGGCTCTTGCGCACCACTATTTTTCATTAGATTACTTACGGCGTCAGGTCTAGAGGATGCCAGCGCTCTCTTCACAGCACGATATCGCTCATACAAATGCCGAGCCGCGCCACGCTCTTCCGAATGCGCTGGTGGTCGGCCCCGAGCCGCTTCCAATCTCAACAATGCACGCTGTACTGTGAGCTTCTCTGCCGCCAGTTGCGATGATGTCCAGTTGAATTCTGGGACAGCAGTGCGTCCTTCCGCTTGGCGACAACCTTCGAGCCACTGTCGAAAATTATTAAAACAAATATAAACTAGATGAATGAAATTCTTTCATCTTTCTCATGATCTTAGCGTAAATCTTAGTCACAATCGAAGATTTCACCTCGGAGTACGCTTTTTCCAGTCTAACTGCGGGTTTGGCTAATTTTCTGTATTGGCTTGACGTGCTCTCCGAGGCGCGAACAGACCAATGCAAATACCCATATTTATACATACAAATATTTGCACTGAGCGGGGATTGAACCCGTGCCTCCTGCGTAGCGACTGCGGTCTGTTGGGAAATTTAGCATGCTAATTGCTTTAAATAGGTATTTCATTGAGTAAAAAATATTGTTGATGCGCAACTAAGCGGTCAGTTTCTCTTCATCTTTCTCTCATGGGCCTACTCAAATGTTTAGCAAGTATACTCGTAATACTAGAAGAGCCTTAATATTTATATACTGTAATAGCTGTTGCCCACGGCGCCGCCCGCGTAAATGTCGGTTATCGCGATCAAGCATAGCCTATTAGTCCAGGAGAAATAGACGAAATTAAATAGTAAGCTTGCATAAATTCGCATAGAGCTGAAAATTGGTGGGGGTCTTAATAACATCATAATGAAAGAAATATCAAAAATCTCCATTGATTAGACTTCTGCATTTTTTTTATTCAAGGTTAAAGGTCAAATATATTGGATTCCCGCATTTTTCTCGTAAACAACAAATGCTATCGCAAAAGTAGGTTAGACAAAGTTATAGATCATGTAATTACCTACAAAATTGGTTTCATTCTTTTTTTTTGTGCGGATCACCATTTCGGAGATATCGCGATTTTAAAATTGGAAGAAATCATACTGTTATTTATATGAAACTAGCTGATCCCGCGAACTTCGTATCGCCTAACCGTCGATTTTTTTTTAATTTTTCTCTCCGTAAGAACCATCCTCGTACTTCAAAGAATATTCTTAAAAAAGAATTAGCGAAATCGGTTCAGCCGTTCCCGAGATTTGCGCTTAGCAACACATTTAGGGATTCATTTTTATATTATAGAGCTAATTCCCCACAGTAGGATTCATCAACGCAAAACCTGAACCGCTGCGCTGGTCCTATGAACTTGAAATTTTGGCAATAAATGCTTTTCATATTACTAGTATCTACTAAGAAAGGAATTTTGGAAAGGACATCATTCAGATTGGGCTAATTTTTATTTTGCCGGCCAAAGAAAAAAAATACAATATTCGGTTAGAGCTTGTTCTTACTAACATTTTTTATTAGTGCGTCAAAGTTGAGGGACCACTTCCAATGGTTTTATTAGAGTTTAAAAATCTTAAAAATATACACTTTTTATGATACGAACTATTCAAAATAAATGAAAAATATTGTTATACATTGGAAGAATAGTTAATAAAAGCAATAAAAAATAAACCCCATACTGCATATTGTTGTTTTTCGTCCATTTATTTACGGCTAAAATTAAAAGTGTCGATTAAAGAAAATAAAATCCGCTAGAATTTTTCCTTATTAGCATTTTTTATTATGGCGTCATAGCTGAGGGACCACTTCCCTCGGTTTTATTTATATTCAAAAATCTTGAAAACATACATTTTTTATGATACGAACTATTGAAAATGAATTAAAAATATTGTTCTATATTGGAAGAGTAGTTCATATAAGTAATAAAAAATAAACCGCATATTACATATCGTTGTTTTTCATCCATTTATCTAGGTTAAAAATTGAAAGTGCCAGTCAAAGAAAACAAATGTGATATTCCGCTAGAGCTTGTACGCGTTTGCATTTTTATTATGGTGTCAAAGCTGAAGGACAACTTCCCTTGGTTTTTTTTTTTTTGAGTTCAAAAATCTTGGGTTTATACATTTTTTATACGTATTATTGAAAATGAATGAGAAATATTGATTTATATTGGTTAAAGGTGCATTTCCAATTGAACTTAGTAAATATTTTGCCGGCCACTAAAAAAAAGTGCTTGATTTTGATAGAACACAACATTGTAAGCATTTTTTATTACTACACCAAAGTTCTAAATCGATTCCTTGAGATTTTATTTAGGGTTCAATATTTAGTATAAAGTGTGACTATTTAATTACTTAGTTCAAAAATTGAAAGTGCCGGTCAAAGAAAACAAATAGATATGATATTCCGCTAGAGCTTGTCCTCATTAGCATTTTTTTATGGTGTCAAAGCTGAAGGATAACTTCCCTCGGTTTTATTTGAGTTCAAAAATCTTGGATATATACATTTTTTTTTACGAATTATTGAAAATGAATGAGAAATATTGATTTATATTGGTTAAAAGTGCATTTCCAATTGAACTTAGTAAATGAGTTCATCATATTCCACAGTTACAAGGCACTAATGGCAATGCCTTATGGATAATTCGTGGACGATAGCAGTCACGTCATGTCCAGGTTCGTCAACATTATACATACATTATCATAGATAAAACAAGAAGGGTGAAGTGCAATGAAACAGTATTATTGCTCGTGTATTTTATTTTTATATGCTTATGCCAATAAGGACAAGCGCTAACGGAATATCATTTTTTTTTGGCCGGCACTTTCAATTTTAGACCTAAATAAACTAACGAAAAACAGCGATATGCAGTATGGGGTTTATTTGTTATTGCGTTTAATAACTATTCTTCCAATATAGAACAATATTTTTCATTCATTTTCAATATAATATATCGTATCATAAAAATTATATGTTTCTAAGATTTTTGAACGCCAATAAAACCGAGGGCAGTGATCTCTCAGCTTTGACGACGTAATAAAAAGTGCTGATGAGGACAAGCTCTAGCGGAATATCATATTTGTTTTCTTTGACCGGCACTTTCAATTTTGGATCTAAATGAATGGACGAAAAACAACAATATGCAGTATAGGGTTTATTTTATATTGCTTTTATTAACTATTCTTCCAATGTAGAACAATATTTTTCATTTATTTTTAATAGTTCGTATCTTAAAAAGTGTATATTTTTAAGATTTTTAAACTCAAATAAAACCGTTGGAAGTGATCTCTCAACTTTGACGCAGTATTAAAAAATGCTAGTAAGAACAAGCTCTAACAGAATATCGTATTTTTTTTCTTTGGCCGGCACTTTCAAAATTAGCCCAGATATGTATGGAGAGTGAATGTTCTCCTTTCATTGCTAAGGAGGTAAAATATGGGATTAAAGTTTGTCTAGAAGTTAATTTCCGTTTTTATTTGTTTTTAGCTTATTTTAGCACCTTAGTAACAAAATTTCTAAAAATCCTTTCTTGGTGGATACTAACAACATAAATAAATAAATATTTCAGAACATTTTACACAACGCTTTCTAGACCCATGGTAAGCTTAATTAGCTTGTGTTATGGAATCTAGAATGCGGATATACATACTTAGATACTTTTTTTTGTAAATACATACATATTATACATAGAAACACCCAGACCAATGCAAATATTTATATTCATGCATACAAATATTGGCACTGAGCGGGGATCGAAACCGCGCCACCTGCGTAGCAGCCGCGTTCACTACCGCTACGCCACAGAGGCAGTCAAGTCAACATGAAAAGCATCTACTGCCAAAATTTCAAGTATAAAAGACCAGCGGCTTCGGCTCTGCGTTGATGAATCGTACTATAGGAACGAATAATTTTGTATAATAGATATGACTCTTTCCAATTTTGAATTTGAATCCGTACAAAAATAAGTAAATTTTGTAGGTAATTTCATGATCTACAACTTTGTCTGACTTACTTTTGCGATAATATTTGCTGTTTACGAGAAAAATGGGAGAATCCAGTATATTTGACCTTTAACATTGAATAAAAAAAAAGCAGAAGTGCAACCGATGGGGACTTTTGATATTTCTTTAATTATGGTGTATTTGAGAACTCCACCAATTTTCAGCTCTATGCGAATTTATGTAAGCTCAAATCTTTATTTTAACTGGATTATATGTCCTTTCCCAAGGTTTAATCTACCCCTGTACCAAATTTCATCAAAATCAGTTCTGTGGTTTAGGCGTGAAAGCGTAACAGACAGACAGCGTTACTTTCGCATTTATAATATTAGTATGGATATGGATACTCTTCTGCCTAATCGCCATTTTCAGTAGAAAAGCGTAGTACACAGTGTCTAGGTTCTTTTGAATTTGTAAATTTTACTGACAAAGACCTACATTTTATACCATCCGGCCGGGGCCGGGAGAAGCACTAAAATGTATGTCAAATGTTAAACTTACTTCTTCAATATCTTTAACTATATCGGCCATAGATTTGTCGCTCCTGAAGGCTGTCTCAAGCTTCTCATCTCTCTCCTTCTGTTGCTTAGCTGCTTGAACTTTAAGGGCATACTCCACAGGATCTGTTTTGATGCTGCGTTTTTCTGCTTGCAAACGACGCAAGTTCTCATACATGCGAGTGAAGCTGACATCTGTTATCCTGTCACTCGGTGTTAAGGGATGACCATGCTTGGCTTCGAAATCAGATTCATATTTGGAGATGTTCTTCTTGAGTACGGTGATCTATAAACGTGGGTGAATTTCGAATTAATTACATGAAATAGAGCACACACTAGCAGTGCTCATCAAAATGAACTTAATAAAATGCTGGTCTCCGTATGGCAAAGAACGTAGTAAAGCTTTTAACGAACAAACTGCTGAAAATGCCTACCTTTTTCTGAATCTTATCAAGCCTGCGATCAGGACATGGCTGGTCATGTCTCTTCACGTTTGGCGGTGCTGCGTAACGTTCATCAGACCTCGCTCTTTCAGCAGCAGCATATAAGGTTGTCGGTGCATCTTCATCACCATTGGAACTGAGGCTTGGTGTTCGTCCAATCGTGCGGTGAAGAGCGCCAGCATCCAAAGTCTCCGGCTCCTCGCACACTGCAATAACCATGCATGATGTGTATCGTCTGCTTGAGTATGGTAACTGTTGGCATAGCAAGTTCAAGCAAGTATCTTTTTAGTTGACAGTGATATTAACTGTTTGGACGCATTAAGTCCTAAACGCAAAATGAAAGGACTCGGAATTTTTTGTACTTTTTGATGAGATAAATTGTCGGCAAATTTCATTTTCTGCCTCAGTGGCATGGGAGATATATGGTCCTCGAATCTGAGATCACCCGACCTCCATCACAGTTCAATTGCTGTTTTTTTTTTGTCTGAAAGTCTAGTAGGTGGCTAAGGTGTATAAAATACCTGCCAAAAACATAAGAGTATAGTGTTTCATTTTATTTCTTACGTACAAAAATTCATCACTAGGTATACCATTTTTGCGAATCTACTGAGAAAATTTCGTCAGCTTTTTTGTTGCTTTAGGTTATAGTTTTGCATGTGGTTGCAGGCAGTATCTTTTCCATTTTCATATTTTTTACAAGGTCTTGATTATAGTAGTTTTCGTTGAAATTGAGTACATAAAGTTAAACTACTTACTACGAGGATTCTGTACGACGGCATAATCAAAGTGTGGAGGTGTGGAGCATCTGATCTCTTCAGATGTGGTGAAACAGTCATTTTCTTTGGGGTGCTTTTGTATCCTGGGTGGCGGGCGGCGACGCTTACCGCCAAACTGCGGGCGACGGGCGCGGGACAGGCGCTCTGCACGACGTTCCGACTGAAACACATTTACATAACATATTACCACATTTGTTTATACGCAGCCTCACCTAAATCTTTGAGGCCCATGAGTATCTCACCTGAAAGCCGGTACATCTGTTGACGGACGGACGAGGCTCTGGAGCAGGTTCCTCTCTCGAAGTAAGGAGGTAAGACGGTGACTTCCATCAAAGCATAAAATGAGGAGTAGATAAATGAACCTCGAGCGCCAAAGTACAAACTTTGCTTGGATCCTTCCAAGAGATCAGAAACTAAAGTATCTTTGAATCCGAGGATTTTTAAGATTAATCCAAAAGAAGAAAAAAGCTCTTTGAATCCATCGGACTCCAATCGGAAAGTTAGAGTAGAAGTCAGGGATCTTATAATTCAGTTATATGATATTCATTTTCATCTCACCTCAAGTCGATTATGGTCGTGTAGCGGTGGCGGAGGTGGCGGTGGCGGTGGTCTCTCCTCGCTGTGCGGGCGGCGTTCCTTGCGCTCGTGTGCAGAGCCGGAGTCACGGCGCTCGCGTCGCTTGCGAGCCTCTCGCTCACACTCGGGGGCGGCCATGTCTTCGGTCGATTTCTCCCGCTCTCGGTCGCGCTCCGAGCACTGCGCACGCCACCCGAGCCCAGATATTACAACCCGTCGCTCGCTCGAGCGGTCACTTTCCTGTCCGTAACCCTAATCATATTATGGATGAGTCAATGTAGTGTAATGTGCGTATCAATGTTGACTCTCAGCGTTGTAAAATAAAGTTGATATTGGTTTGTGGGTGGGTTAAGCTGATGTTTGCGATTCATATTGAATAGTGAGGAGAATGAGGAGTGTTTATCATGTATGATACAGTATATTGTATAGATATATACGTAGGTACATATGTGGATAGATCACTCTTAGAGGCAGCTAGTTTTTCTATTGTTTCTATCGAGGGGCATGGGTTAACGAAGCGTTGGAGGTTATCTACAACACGGCTTTATTACCTACACAATGTACATAGGTTAATTAGAAAAGCAACTAACTTTAGGCAACTAATAGTTTGGTTACTTATTCTAACCATAAATGACAATTATATAAACATTAAGTTAAATTTACCCATGTATTTACGTATATATTGCAAAGCATAATATGTAAAGTATAAGCTGTAATTTCCATATTTATAAAATCTGTATAGACACTAAAATGATTATGTAAAGCCCCATTATCTAATTTTCAAAATACCTGTAGAATTTCCAATTGTACCATTTTCGCTAACTCGGAAAATAAATCACCCAATTTCCAAAAGCTTTCGGCCGTTAATGGGGCGACTCTGAAATTAAATCACGTTTTGGAACGAATGCAACTGAACGCATCTAAATTAAAAAGCTTCGTCGACTATGGCTGAACGAAAACGTATCTATTTATAAGTAACCTGACAGTATCCCTACCATTTGAATATCATAATTAGAATGCCTCAATTTAATAGATAAATACTTACAAAGCAATATCTAGCTGCGTCTACTATGGAGTCCAAGATTCTGGAGATGCTGTCTCGGGTACGGCTGGCCAGGGTCGCTCTGGGGTTGGCTCCTGGGCAAAACCCCCACCAGTAATCCACAACCAAACACTAAATAACCGGGTTATTGCTTATCCTTTGATGTAAAACAAAATGAAATAAATAAAACGAAACGGCAGAGCGTATACGCGCGCCGTTTTGACGGAAAGCTTCACACTAGATTAAATACGAATTGTCAAACAGTTTCGATAGAAAACTCTATTTGATGATATCACTCCTTTGCACCGACATGTCCCAATCACGACACATAATTATTTGGAACGGCACAAAAGTCAATAGAGAGATTGTCTCTAAGCAATTTACGGCTGCTTTAAAAAATGCGTTGAAACCAGTCTGTAATTTAGCATTGATGGTCCGAGTGTGGGTTTAGAGCTTGTTAGCTCTCTATCGCTATTAATGCGATGCTCTCATTATGATCTTACGCCTTCTCAAGATATTTCGAGGATTTTGAAAGATTTTTATGACGTAGAAGCGTAGGTCAATTGTCTTCTATCATCTTGCAGTCCATCTTCGGAAATTTGACGGTGTTAATTTTATTTGGTTACTGAATACGAACAGCTTGGACCTGAAAGTAAGGAAACACGCATTTTAATTATTTGGACTGCTATCAAAACGTAATAGGAATAGCTGAGGACGGTACCAAAAACTAACAATTTGATTTAGGTCCATTAATCTGTATTTTTTATTGTTTGATTGAATCCACGAATATGAAATCTTATACCAACCGACCGGCATCTGGTGGACCAGATCTAATGAAGCCTTTTTCCCTGGGTTGTGAGGTCAGACGGCAGTCGCTCCCATAATTTTGAGATCTGCATATTTTGAAATCTGCACATTTTGAGACCTGCACATTTTGAGACCTGCACATTTTGAGACCTGCACATTTTGAGATCTGCACATTTTGCGACCTGGACGTTTTGCGTAGCCTGCACATTTTGCGACTTGTACATGATGCCAAATCAAAAGGAAGAATTACAGTAATTATTTAAAAGCGTCGGTAGCTTAGTGGTTAAGGAGTCGGCCTTATGATCGAAAGATCCCGAGTTCGAACCCTACACTACTCTACCGACGTGAACCCACTACTACCACAAGCAATTTAGCTTAGCTGGAGGGGTTAGAGGGAATATTAGTAACTTAGGTTGCTAATATTCTTTTTATATTTTTTTATAAAAATTATATATGTAATAAGTAAATTGAAATAAGTGTTTAATATTATGTAATGTTTTCTTAATTATTCATATTACGACACGAACTTAAACATGTTGGGTAGTAATTCAGCGGAATAAAAATGTTAATCGCGTGTTCTTGGCCGGTGATATAGAATTCATGGAGTAACAACTAATTAATGCTTGTTCCTTAATTAGTATTATGACATATACAGCGCGTATACATTAACTGATTTAAATGTAATACACTTTTAAACTCGTTCTTGAAACCGTATACAAGTCTTTATTGATATTGAACCATGAAAAATACTTATTTAGTACCATTTGATATGAGTCAACTACTATAATACTTTCGTCTGGGGGCTTATATATTTATTACGGATATAAAAATATATCGATTCATCGATTCGTTGGATAATCGTAATCGTAAATACGATTATCTACATTGTAGAACTCATATCATAAACTTTTTAAGCTATGTTTACTTTAGATCTACATAGGCGCCGTGTATCGTGAACAGAATATTTTATATCAATCTAAAAATCTATACGAACTTGAAACGAAAACCACTTTTATCCTCCATTTATACTTTAAGTCACGCATAGCACCGCGGAAAATCATTTTGGTTGAGATAAGTGCTACGTTATGAGTCAGGGTTACATAACAAAGGGGAAGTTGCGGGAACAAACGACGCAGTTCGTAGCAACGCGTAGCAGATTCTCTACAGAAAGCTACGACGCCACACAGTTACTACGCATCGCAAGCCTACGAAATGGCAAAATAAAATTTCTTTGTTTGAAAGTTTCAGACTACAGATGGTATTAAATTGCGATATTAACTATATAATTTCCTTAATTTTTGGAAAAAATTTAGGTATTTTAAAAGGGTTTCGATAAAGCTGCATGGTAATAAAATCGTATAAGTCATCATTATTACCAGAGCACCAATTCCGATGCACCCAAAGTTTGCACATGACTCAAGTGGTCCACTTACGCCTTCATCCCGCAATTGGCCTCTTACGGAAGTGACTGCCATCTGACCTCCTAATTCCGAGAAAAAGGCTGCGTCAGAGTCATGTCTTTACAAAAAGAACCGGTCAAGTACGAGTGTCTTCGGAGATTAGACTTTTTCACAGTTCCAAGATGTTACTGACCTGAGTATTTGATATTAGTTTTAATTTGATACCTTAACGGGTTCTTGAGAAATAGGTCTTGACATACAGATATATTTTTGTGATATAACTTCATATTTAAGGTTTTCGAATGTATTTACGTGTAAATATCTATCTCTCGTATCTACCTATAACAAATGGAAACATAGGTTCTGTTGAAATGAAAGCCCGAGAACAGTACGTAGTGGTAAATAGTTGTCTCTCAAGGCTACGTCTGCTGGCGTTCTGCCCAACTGGCAACATATCTTCTGTATATAGCCAAAAAATTTCTGGAATACTACTTTCTATACTGTATACACGTATGTTGAAAGTGTGTGGCTAAAAACATCAATCCTTAGATCTCCTGTGTGACGATACCCCTGATCATAACAATCTTATCTCTACTCTATCCGAGCATAAGTCTACCACTTATATAGGTGCCCACTCCCAGAATAAAAAGTAGCATTACGTCCTATTACAGTTCATAATCTATCTTGATGCCTCATCCAGACTCCCTCAGCCATTTTTGCGTGAAAACTTTTACGTTTGTAATATGAGTATGATTTTTTAAATTATTCCTGTGCCGACGGAGAAAGAATATATATGTATGACCACCTCATCTCATTCGAAGGGTGTCGTAAGGGGCGACGAACGAAAAAATACGTAGACGGTATCACTGCGAGAGAAGGAAAACTCGCAATAAAACCCTGTACCAATCCAGCGTAGAAACAGTGAACCAAAGTCTCCCAATATTGGAAGAGGCCTATGTCCTCAGTGGACTGCGATAGGCTAATTGATTGATTGATTATTAAAATTAAAATGCCCGGTTAATGGCAATAGGCTCGCCACCTATTACATTGGGACCTAAACATAAACGGCGAAATGTGGGTGCTAGCACCTCTGCCTACCCCTTCGGGGATATAGGCGTGAGTTTATGTTATGTTATGTTAAATGATTATTAAAAAAACTAAATTCTAGAACCTATATTACAAACTACTTCGAGTCTAGACTTAATTTGTGCAGTATCACTATCACTTCACTACATATTATAAAACAAAGTCGCTGTCTGTCCGTCCCTATGTATGCTTAAATCTTCAAAACTACGCAACGGATTTTGAAGCGGATTTTTTAATAGATAGAGTGATTCAAGAGGAAGGTTTATATGTATAATACATGCATAATATTGTAGAGAAACACTGATAAATTTAGAGATATGCAGCGAAAACGGGATCAGAAAATATGGCGGTAAGAAGTTCGCCGGGTCCGCTAGTATCATATAAATACTGCTTCTAAAGAAGTGTTGTGATCAACTTCTGTCACAAAAATCATAAGCGAAGCAGCAAAACTAAAAAAATCGGTCTTTTTTCGTACTACTTTATATAATTCTTGGTAGCTTTCACCTTTCTATGTGAGTAAGTATGATGGTACAACATCCGACTTTGAAATTACAATATAGATTGCATGACTGGGCTGTTCAAACGTGAATCATTAACTTATGTGAAAATAATCAATAAAGTTACAGACCACGGTTTGGTGAACCCGATGTCAATACTATAGGTACATATTTAACGTATATTGTTCACTTTATCCTACTGATATTATTGATGTAAAAGTTAAATAAAGATAATTATTTTGTGCGCGATTGACACGCTCAAACGGAGGAACGGATCTGACTACAATTTGGCAGGAATTGTGATTATAGTCAGGAATAATAGGTTCGGCTACTTTTATTCCTGGATTAGGTTCCCATCGGTTACAGGAACGTTATCATACTCTGCTCGGGTGGAGTCGTGGACTTCAGCTAGTTTACTATAATTGTAACAAAAAGTAAACTTCTTGTGAATTCTCTGCACTGGCAGGGCGACTGATAAAAATGATGTAAGAAATTTGTATTTTGGGTAATGCACTAGACAGGTACAGTCGGTGACGAATAGTGCTGACCACTAACAACATTAATAAGCTGTTGTTACATCGAAATAATGTCATCAATTATTGAAATTCAACTATTTTTAAGTATTCTTGAAAGGTTGGGTTAGATATTTAAAGTTCTTCAAAATTTTTAATCAAGATTAGATAGATAGAGCTAAGGTAGTCTGCAAATATGAATTCAAAGAGTATTGCCTATTTTAAACCTATGACAAGTAATATTGATTTTTTCACTTATTTAATAAATGCTATTTCCCTATACCATATACATATTCACTTCACTTCACATTCAATGATACTTCAACAATGTTTACTACTTTCACCCTTATTTGTCCCAAAATTACGGTTCAGTGGATATGTAAATAACGTGTCAATATTGTTCTGTAAACGAAACAGCGATTAAATGTATGCTAATATATGCTGTTCATTATAGAAAGATACTTTATGGGCTAGTAAAGTCACATGAAAACGAACGAAATTATTTGCTAACTTTAAGTAGAAATTGCTCGCGGCTTTATAACAGAATTAAATAAAAGCAGTCTGTATATAGCCATACATAATAGTGTTTATTCATTCAGTATATTCAGAAAAACTTTCTATTTTAAAAAATAAAAATAGCAGTAAAATTAAAAATTATTGTCAGGCTCAACAAACAATACTTTTATCGTAGTTATCGTCAAAACAAAATGTCCTTTACATAAACTCAAAAATATCGTTTACTTCATAATAATCGTAGAATATGACATCACTCAATACATTATTCTCTTACTCTGTCTTTCGCCCACTCTCTCTCTCTCGCTTCCGAGCAAATCCACCACCATCTTACACAATCTTAATTTTACTGTCAGCTATAGGTATAATATTTGTGATCTAGATGGTAATTATTATAATTTATAGTCCACAAATTACCGAAGCGTCCATCAAATCTCGTCAAAGCAACCACTAACTACCATCCATTCATTCCCGTGGAGGTCAAATACAACTGTTACCATTATTTATAGTACTGATATCAATCTTTGATCGCCAGATTACAGTGATTTATGGAGACACGAGAATGGTTTTAATATTGACCTCGTCAAAGTGCGTAATTGAACTTCAAAAAAATGTGACTAGAAAAGAACGAAAATCGACTCGATAGTCTTTTACGATAAACTATTAATAGACAGATTACTTCTGTGATAAATAATAGTAAGAAGACACAGAAGATAAAACATTTCAATATTTTTCTGTTTAGACATTTTTTTTTTGAAGACTAAAAACCGAAATCGAACCTCTAGTTAATCAGTTAGTTAGCCTAGTTTAATTGTGTAATATGTTTTTATAAAGAGTCGCTATAACATTAATGAAGTAGGTACCTAACCGAATGGAGTATAGATTTCGAACCTGAGTTCAACTCAACCGATTGCGATCAAACAAACGTAATATTTTGAAGTCTGACCAAGCACTTTCTTACAAAAAAAACGCATCAAAATCCGTTCCGTAGTTTTTGCGTCTATCGCGAATTCCAAAAAATATATGTTCGTGTTCAGTTAGTTCAGTATCGTTAATATAACATAACCCAAATATTTTTTTAAATATCTCCCATGTACAGACACGACTACTTTACAATTTATATAACAGTATAGACATTTGAAATAAAATTAATGTTATTATAGGATCGACAACGGCTTGACCATCTATATCAGATTAAAAAATATAAGTCATCAGGTGGCATTCCTAGGGTTTCATGTTACTACGTCTGACGGTGCTAATGATAGATTATTTCTAAGGCAGTAAAAACACAGTTCAATGCATCATTATAAAAGTTTCGCTTTAAACTGCTAAAAAGTTAGGCATCCTCTCAAAGTTGCGACAGTACTTCACATCGGAACAGTCCAATGCACTGCAGCAAACCATTAGAATAGAAACGCTGTAGACAATAGAGAGGTAAGCCAAGCCAAGAGGCTCAATAATTATAATAATGTATTAGTCGAGATAAGGCTTCGATGCCTTGAACAACGACGCCACCATTCAATTCACACATTCAAGTGACGCTTACCAGTCGGTGTGAGTTAAAGGAGATAGAGGTCAAAGGTGAGCCTATCAATGAGAAAAAAATACGAAGTTCATAGCAAACTTCAACCTAAGTAATAATATTACTAAACTTACCAAAAAAAGTTATATTGCCTGTTTTATATTCATAATACCGGAGCAATCTATTATATCGTTATTTCACATTAAACTACATGAAAAGCAATGTTTCTCTAATGTCTTATCTGACCGAGTTTCTGTTTACATAAAAAGGGCCATAAGAAGTAACAGCAGCCTATATTTACTGGATAAAATTACCGTAAAATAAAATTACCATCTACGAAAACTAATATTTGTCTACATTTATTTGTAACGTGATACGATTATGTTGGACCTGAACTGACTAAAACGAACGTGGCTGGTAGCCGGAGGTGAGTGTGGCTGATACACATCACTGTCTCCTTTTCAATTTATATACTTCCCATAATGTACACTTTTCCAAAATATGTATTCCCAAAATGACTACTGGCCCATATGATAACTTCCCAGTTTGAACACTTCCCAAAAAACATTTTTACCCGAAAAGTCCATATAACCAATATGTCGTATCATTTGCGTTAGGCTAGCTAAGTTGCATTGCAAAAAAAAAAGTGGCTATTATCTTTTGTTATCACACAAAGAGGTCTTACATTCAGGGAGAATGTAGGTACAATGTACATATTGGGAATCAGACATTTTCGGAGAGTATACTTACGACATTGGAAGTGTACTTTTCGTGAATAAGACATTGTGAAATGGAGTCAACTTAGCCTAGAGTACATTATGGGAAGTGTGTAATCTAAAAAAGTAGTTAAACATTATCAGCCAAAAGGCTCTATAACGTGATACTTGAGTTTTCTCTATATTTAAAGAGTCCCAGGCTTGTTGGAAAAACAAACCCATGCAGAGTACTCCACTTTTTAACAGAACGCATAATAAACCTGTTGAAGTTGTCACCCGCGTTGATATAATCTTGTCGGAAACATCACAGCATGTTATATGTGATTAGAATGATAGTGAGACATTTCCTTAAAAGATAGATTTTATTTATGTTTTGCGACGATGTTTGAATGAACGTATTGTATTGAAGTAGTCAATAATGTTATATTGATGAACGATTTGATATGAATAAAACAACGAACTCTGAAGCACGTGAATTGTGTTTTATCCCTATAGTATTATAGGGGGTAACCCCCTAAGTAGCTTATTGGTGTCAGTATCTCTCGATATCTATTCATCATCATTGAAATACTAGTCCCAGTTGCAACGCAAGCGTCGGTTTTAAAGCTCTGAGTCCGTTCCCTTACTCCTCCTTTCCTTGTGGATTGGTATACGAGGACATTTACAGGGGTGACTATCTTTTGAACCCTAAAGGTATGATTCCGAAGCCGACCGCATACGACAACTGCCGACGCATGCAGCAGATACAGCGTACCCATTACTTGTTAAACTCCGATACGAATAAAGAGGACTATTGAGAAGCCGCAATGAACTACGCGCATCTGCTGCGTGCGTCGGCAGTTGTCGTATGCGGTCGGCTACGGAATCATATCTTAAACTTGAGGGGAAATCCTGCGCCAGGCCTTTTTATTTCCACCTAATAAGAGACTTGTTCAACCTGCGTGCTGCTACTGCAAATATCCGTCAAAAACGATTTAGTCAAATCAGAAATCTGGGGGGCTACTATGAAACATCAGAAATTTTGAGTCTACTAGAAACACGAATGATAGACGTACCATGAAGTCACTTCAATTTTCTTGTTTTGGGTTTAAACCGAACCCAAGTGTCATATACCGTCTTCGTGCCCAATTTCAGGATATGTTCCATGGAACGAACTCATAATCGCAATTCTAATTCTCAACCACTTCTCGATGTCGACAGGTATGATTTTGTTATACTATTGATAGAATAGTGTGCGACCACTATCTGGCCGTTGATGATATGGTAGGTGATACAACATACTTGCTTAAAAGCCATATACCCCCCAGACTTGAAGATTTTCTCTAGGACAACGGTTTTCTAAAATAAATAAAATATGATGCTCATAAATCAATTTCTATTTTAGGTCTGCAAAAAGCATACACATCTATATAAGGTTATATTGTACCGCAATTATCTACGTTAAATAAATAAGTAAGTACTACAGACAACCCACTTAGATCCAAATTCAGAGCTGACCTAATTAAATTGTCACCGACGCGACAGAAAAAATATATAAAGGAAATGTATGGAACGAAAATACAGATGTTACTCTAATCAGACGCTCACTTGAGATTGATTAGATTAGATTAGATTCGAGAAACTCACGATTCATAAAGTTGATTTATTAATCTGCCTGAAAACAATATAATTTGAACGTTCTTTTTAATCTGAGCATCAACTATAGTTCAGCTGTCATACTCCTCCTTTCTATTATTTACTTCTAACTTTTACGGCAGTGGTTATCATCAACTTCTAGAGGAGAGCCTGCGCCAGAGCCTCGTTCATACCCGAGAAGGGAGTCTACGTCAAAATCCGGTTTATTTAACAGTATAATCCCACTGCAAAAATGGTAGGTATACAATTTTAGACCTTAGTGATATAGACTTTAATTGATAGCCTCCGTGGCGTAGCGATAGTGAACGCGGCTGCTACGCAGGAGGAGCGGGTTCGATCCCCGCTCAGTGTAAATATTTGTATATATGAATATGGGTACTTGCATTGTTCTGGTCGTGCCTCGGAGAGCACGTAAGCCGTCGGTCCCGGTTGCCATACGAACATCTATGGCAGTTATACATATACGGGTAGTTGGAGCCCTAAAAAGTCCAAAAACAACGGTCTAGCTGCAATGCTCCCATTGGGTTGTGGAGGTCAGATGGCAGTCGCTTCACGGAAAACATCGAAGTCCAGTCAAATCCGCAGTTAAGACTGGTAAAGCTAAAGCTTCGGATGCGACTGGGAATTAACGCTAGGAGGAAGAAGAAGTGATATAGACTTTAACTCCAAAATTAAATGTAAGAGTTTATTACATTCATTCATTCGCTCTACAAGGGTATCTTGTTATTTTATTTAAACTTTAATAGCATAGCATCAAAGTCTAAAATTAAACCACTTAAATCGGAGACAAGCACACGGCTCACCCGATGGAAAGTGGTTACCGTGGCCTATGGACGATTGCAACACCAGGGGAGTCACACTCGTGCTGCTGACCCTGTATGAACAAAGAGATTCTGTGCTGTCAGCGCAGAAGACAAACGGGACAAGCCTTTGGTCTTCCCACCGACAGTACAAAATCTCTCTAGTGAGCTCTGGCTGCCCTACTCATCGCCGGGAACTCAGCCCAACAGTATACCGCGGCTGAACTGAACTGAAGAAGTATCTCCATACTTCTTCAGTTCGACTTTTTGCAGTATGATCGTGTCAACCACAAATCAGCAGAAACGGTGTCCGGGTATACCGACTTGCAGGTGAGGTTGGCTGGTGCCCGAAGATCTTAGTGAGATTCCATAGGTACACCTCAATCAGACTATTTCAATTAATAATTGCAAACAGGCAACCAAAGACGTAATTAATTAAGTTGGGATAATTAAGTAAACCTGATACCGGAGCCAAAAGGTAAATGTATTTCCCATTTTCCTTTTATTCAAGTTTTGCTATGACAACAATGAAACGCGAACGGATACCTCTTTATTAATACGTGTAACTTAATTTTCAGTTGTTTGAAACAAAAATGTTTGTTAATTTATTAATTTCAGTGTTCAATAAAGAATTAAGAATAATAATAACTATTGTAATAATACAATGATTGGTGAAATGTGAGTGTTAATTCACCTCTACCTAACCCTCTAAGGATAAAGGCGTGATTATATGTATGTATGTAATAAAACAGGTATGCGTGTCACATTCCAATGCTGCATACAATGCATTGGTGCAGACGCGGACGAAATACATGAAAATAAAATGACAGTTATAGGGCGTCAATAGCCGTCGTTATTGGGAGTGCGACACTCCACAGGTAATTGTTCGCATTCCAGTTATTACACAAATGATTATATAACATTATACTGACAATATAAGGTTAAAATACTTGTATTTGACCTGATTATTCCGCGGGTTCGTTGATCGCACTGTGGGCGTGTCAACCCGGTGGTTATGCGTATTGACTAACATTTTGTAAGGAGCACTTCTGATGTAATGAAGTATTAATAGAGTGCGGCTTAGATTCTATCGAAGGGGTTTTATTCCGATCAATCATATTGTTGGCGTATACAAGATGATTTAACACTATTTTAATAACTTGATATGGGATGTAAATATGTACGGACGTCTAGTTCCGTTCTCAATACTTAAATAAAATAAAAATAATAAATCAATACATTCAAATTTGCTCGAGCTTCTTTATACATAATTTTATTTATGTATGTATACTGAAGTTACTAATAACCGGTAGTTTTTAAAAATAAGTAAATATAAACATATATTATACACTGTTAAATATCTATCTAATAAATATATATTGATCTTTAAATTCAAAATTATACTGTTTTATTTTATTGATATAGTTTCAGTATTAGTACATACGATAAATATATTAAGTGATTACTAAATAAATAATATATAATGGTAATTAATGTAAATTGTTCATAATGAAATGTTTCAAACCCACAATACAAGCAACCGCGCAGTCGTTTAGATAGCCTTCACCCACGATGGTAAACAGAAAAAGCAAATATCACCGTTACTAAGCGCATCAACAATACATCTCAGAATCATAAATAGACCAAAATGTATTTCTAACACTACACAAATATAGTACCTATGTTCCGCACACAGATATACACGGAACAATAATGGCCTTGAGTTTAGATCTCAACAGACAAAAAGCCTTAAAATAAACAATTAAACATACACAAAGTCTTTCGAAAACAATACAACAGGTTGACTTACCGAAAAAGTCTGAAAATTTTCAGTATTGTTCCGTGTTTCAAAGTGAAATGAGATAATAGGAAGTGGTAGAACTGAGTGCACAATGGCGGCGCGGTCCAAGACGGCGTATGACGTGCGTTCGCTCGCGCCCTGCGGTGCCGACTGAAGGCTGAAGGGAGGATGGGGTGGAGCCGGCCGCCGGATCCAGCGTATATTTTATCGATACTTTTGCTTTAAGATAGGAAATGAGAGACAATTTCGTACACAAGCCGCACCTAAGGCCAACCTTCTTATTGAAAAAATAAATCATCACGTGTGATTAATATTTTTATACCTAAATCTTCCAAAAAAAAAAACTAAAATAGCTATTGGGTGATTGACTATTCCCTTGGTTCTTTCCAAAATTTTCTTTCATATAAAATTATAAACTTTATCCTGACAATTAGGAACAGAAAAATGTTAAATGCATTCCCATTGGTCAAGCCAAACTCAAGCCTTGCGCTTAAAAACAAACAACAATGAAAAGCAAAGTATCTAGATGGATCCATCCATCCAAAGAAAAATTACACAAGGGTAATACAGCTGTCATGTTAAAATTTTGTATGGAAATGTTGACGTCACGTCATAAGTACCCTGTGTATTTTTTATTAGCAACGGTATAAGGGTCTGAGACCTACGGAAGAAGCTTACTAGCAAGGTATTATCAGTCCAATACAAATCCAGTTATAAATTATTATCATATATGCTATTCCAGAGTATAACTGATATATTCTATGTATCTCTCTCGCAAACTGCATCCAGACCCGTTCAGCCATTCTGGCATGTACCTAATGTAAAAAATAAACAGACATGCATTCATCCACACAACCTTTCGCATTTATAATAATAGTAGGTTAGGTCTAGAATCACTGTAAATAGAAGTTGATAATACAGCAATACATCAAAATACGAAACGGTGCGCAGAACAAAGGAATATCAACAGTTTTTTCTAAGAAAAAGCTCACTAAGGTGTCTTAACTAAATAAATGTGTCAAGTAAATGTAAATGTTAGCTAGATCCGAGTCTATCGACACTAAAATTAAACTGATATCACTGGAATGTAAACATGCCGAGGTGCACGTTTGCCGGCCGGCAGCTGTGAGAAGAGAGGGGGAGGAAGTACTGGCACTTTGAGCAAGCAAAAGTACGCATTGTATTATTTCGGAATTCACCACTCATTCACTGTTAGTTCTTTATCGAAGTGCTCGTATCCAACGAGCAATGGATGTGAGGCAAACTAAAGTGTCAAGCTGACGATGTTCCAAGTAGCGGAGAAGTGCTACGGCGTAGACGCTTTCTACGTACGTAGACGAACACTCCCGCTATTTTCATCGTCACATACAATGTTAGTTGATTACTTAGAAGTTATTTATACAATTGAGTGTAACAGAAATGAAAATAGAAACGCCTTCTGATTCTGAGTACTCAAGTTTGTAAATGATTGTATATCTCTATACTGCATGCGTATATCCCCTCGGGCTTCACCTAATAGAAACTAACTTTGAAGTGACCATGTCAGACTTGAACCCACTAAAACCACACGGTGTTCCATCAGGTCACTACAAAAGGAGGAAATCCCAGAGACCCCGAAAGACCTTAGCCACCGACATAGGCGACCCCGATGTGTTGTTTTGTGTGCACCACACTTAGCCTCAAATTGTCAATTAAAAGGGGGGGGGGGGTAAATTGAACTTGCTGCATCTTTGTATGTGTATGAGTGTTTATATAGTCTATGGCTGTAAAGATACTCAATTGCTCAACTCGGTCACACGCGATTAGCTAATGATGACTAATTGATATTTAATTTTCGTCATTGTTTTATGTGACGTGACTCACACCAATCATAGTTTTCACTCAAAGTTCAAGGGCACTTCTCTTGAAAAAGACAATTTTTTATTGGACGCGTGAATATGACTACACCGCGCCTGATGGTAACCTGAAGGTAAAGTCTCAGGAAAGAGAGTCACCATTACAGACACAAGTTTTTACGGCTTATTAAGTCGAGCCAAAGATAATTATTTACGTACGTATTACATGATAACAGTTATCAGACCGCCTCCCCTTTTTTCTGTGTTTACCAACACTCCACTGACTTGTTCCAACAACAGAGATTTGCCGCTAGAAGAAGACAGAAACTTGATGTAAAGCTGTGTCTCTGTCACGCGGCACATCGATCGTTCTGACCTTGGCAGTGGGTACATTTAAACCCTAATGGATGGAACCCCCGAGGGAATATTAATAGGTAAAATGGAGATATGATATCATAATATCGGTAAGCATATACCTAACAGTTTTCACTTAGTAGAGTGCAGTTATGACATTTGTCTCAGTAATATAATATTGTAGGAAAGTTACATGGCACTATCTAGACTTGTATAGCCTTACTTGTTTTTAATATTGGTTGTGGAATGAGGATACACCTGTTAAGATACCTAACTAATTCTACACGCTATCATGCATATACCTAATTAATTCTATACGGCGGGAATCGTACTTCATACCTTAGACTTAATAGTCAGAACTCTCTACTGCTACGCCCCGGACGCTTCAGTCTGACATTGACATCTGCAGTGATAGTTTTACTGTCCTAGCCTACAAGCGACAGTACCTTTACACCTGTATTTCTTAATGATGATTAGACACGAATGAACTGGTTTGACCTGAGACGTACGGTCGCCAAAAAACGTAAGTGTACACGTTTTGATATAAAGTTGTATGAAAAGGTGTATACTTATATCCTTTGTCGACTGAACCACTCTTTCACTTCAAATCGTCCTTAAGTAGCAAAATTCTGCGTTTTGTTACCTTTTGTAAGAGAGTTTGATGTCAAATCGTATTTTCTCCCCTTCTTTCCCAATTTCTATTACTTGTACCTTCTCTGCATGTAAATATGTAAGTACATGCACCAATGGCAACTTTCATAAGCCACGAGAACGGCTTACCATCTGGTGAATATTTCCTTCCTCCTTTTTTTGCTCCTTCTTTTGCCAAACCACAGATACATTGAGAATTGGAATTCCTTACAAGTATACGTGTTTCCCTCTTCCTGCAGTCCCGGGTCCTTTAAGCGCGGCGTGAAAAGCATCTGATGAGGCCGTCAAGCAGAGTGCCATTATTGTAACATAGTATGTGTCTCCGAGACTTTGCTTTCAGCTTTCAGCAGTAAAGTCAAATTCAAGTCAAATAATTAAAAAATCCGGTCCTGAGTTATAAACTGTTTAATTCACTAAAAATATAGCAATCTCGTTTAAATATTCCAATTAAGCTAAAATGTTTATGTTCATACCGTTAATGTAATGGACGAATTTCCAACCCGTGACCTTTAAATTTCCCATCCTTTATTATCTTGTATTATGGTATCACTTTGTCAGTTAATATTAAATTAAGGTCAAGTGAAGAGAACAATATAAAAATGGATCATATCCGTGCAGGGGAGGGGATATGGGATAGTCAAAGTTTATATCAATGATTTCAAGTAACTAAATTATAATCTATCTAATCTCAGCTTGTGCCCGCAGCTCCACTCGCGTGGAATTCTGATCCCGTTCTCACAACCCACAAGGACTTATTCCAGGTATACAAGTAGGGGTGCTAGGTCGGGTAACCTCCACGATGGCCTCCCCGTTACTTCCCCCCTTGGACCACGGTCCTGGGGAGCGGAAGCGGGGTGGCTGGTGCACCCTGGACGACGGTTAATAGACTCCGACTCAAAGGGGCTCTGTTAGCCGCTCGACTAATAACCCGACAACCCAGCCCTTTTCAGGGCTAGCTGACCCCATTGCACGAGGGGGTCGTGGGATGGCGGGCCTCCTAGGCCCGCGAGGAGGGAGCCGCGAGGCGTCCTCCAGGCCCTTTTCAGGGCCACAAAAACAGCCCTTTTCAAGGGCTAGCTGACCCCATGAGGGGGGTCGTGGTACGGCGGACCTGCTAGGTCCACGAGGTGGGATCCGAGAGGATCAGGTCGTTTGTCGCTCCCAGTATCCCTCTGCTCTCAGAGGGGACAGGGGAGAGACGTCGCGATCCATCGGGATCGAGGGACGGGTCGGCCCACTGCTCGCGCAGGGGCTGACAGGCACTCGTGCCACCGTCGGTGTTGGGGGGGTTGGCTGCCCTCTCGCGTCGCGTAGCCTCCGGGTGATCGACAACGACCTGAGTGCTAGCCACACTCGGGAAGCCGTGATCTCGGAGAACGTGGGGCTTGCCTTAATTGGCCGGCCCGCGACAAGGAAAAGTCTGTAAAACCCGACAGCGAAGTCGTTAAAACCTGTGGATACCTGGGGACCTCCACAGTATTTACCCCGCTTCCCGGAATGAGCGTCACCCGGGAAGTGTAGTTATATCGTCTCTACTCGTGGGACTTTTATGGATTTAAACGTTAATAAAACCCCCCAACCTAGTGAAATAGTCTGCGCGGAGGTCGCGCAGCGCCACGACGCGGAGGTCGCGTCCAACGCCTCGGTGGTGTCGGAGAAATTCGACACCGCCAATGAGAGGAGCAGGGCCAACAGCCCGGTGGGTCTGCAGACCCAGAAATCTGCACGGAAAAGGAAGAGGAAGAAGAAAAAGTCGAGGGCCGAGTCAGATCTGGACCTCACCCTGACTGACTCGTCCTCGAGCAGCAGCTACGGTGGCGAGGAGCTGCTACGCCCTCCCCCCTACAAAGTCGTAGCGGTCGGCCGCCGAGACGCCAAGATGGTTACCCCCCGAGCCCCCCTCTCCCTGTGGGCCCCGGCCCCGGAGGACGTGCGGGCGCCGCCGCGACCCTCCACCTCGGCGGCGGACCCGCAATGGACCGACACGGTCACCAGGGAGGCAGTGGAGGCCCTCCAGACGATGGCGAGTACCCAGACGGGGACGCCGAGGCCTGAGGACGAGCGGGTCCTGCAGACCACATGGCGCCTTGCCGAATGGGCCGAGTCCCTTAAGGCGGAGCTGGCCACGTTCCGGGCTGACGCCGAGCGGCAAGAGGCTCGGCGACAGGCCGAGTACAGGAAAATGACGGCTGAGATAGCGGGCCTTAAAAAAATGGTGGCCGATATGCCACAGGTGCGCGTAACGCGTTCGTTGCAGCGGGCGCTTGCGGCGAAGCCGGAGCGGCCGGTCCCACCGACGCTGCCAAACCGGTCGGTGTCGCCAGTGCTGCAGCCAACCCGATCAAAAGATCAATTTGCGGCCTGCATGGCAGCCATGGCCGCCATGGAACAGCGTCAGGAGGCGCGGCAGGCCGCGCTTGAGGAGCGCACACGGCGTATGGTGGAGACTATTTTGGACTCCATCCGCCGTCCGGCCCTTGCGCCACCGACCGGGTATGCCGATGCAGTCGGGAGGGGTGTTACCCGTCCCGCTGTGGTGGCGACCTCGAAAGTGTCGGCCCGCGGTCTGACTGCCGCGCCTTCCGCTCCCGCTACTCTTGCTGCCGGAGCTGGGGGCCCTCAGGGCGCCCAGGCCAAGGGGAAGGGGAAGGGCAAGGGGAAGGTATCCCCGGCCCAGGGTACGGCTCCGACTGCCTCCATGAGCTCTCCACCGGAAGGGGGCTGGGAGGTAGTTGGAGACAACAAAAAGAGGCGGAACGCCCGAAAAAAGGCAGCCAAAAAGGCTAAGAAAGCCGAGGCTGCCGCGAAGGGAGTGCCGGGGAGGCTGCGCGCACCTCGATCTACGGCTGTCGTTCTGTCACTGACAGCGGAGGCGGCAGAGAGGGGCGTGAAGCTGGGCCCGATCGTGACTAAGGCCAAGGGCTTCATCGACATGAAAGCCCTAAACATCTCCGGGCCCATGACGTTCAGGCGCACGCGGACGGGTGCCACGCTCATTGCGGTCCCCGGCGCCACCAGCGGTCCTCAAGCCGACGCCATAGCAGCGACGCTCAGGGAGTCGCTGGACGCAGCCGATGTCCGGGTGTCCAGGCCCAACAAGTGTGCAGAACTGCGCATCTCGGGCTTGGACGACTCCATTTCGGCAGAGGAGCTAAGGCTCACCGTGGCGGAGGCTGGGGGCTGTCCCCTGGAAGCGGTCAAGGTCGGAGCGATCCGCTTCGGCCGCTATGGACAGGGGGCGGCAGTTGTCGGCTGCCCCATCGCCGCAGCCCAAAAGGCTGCCGACCAGAGGAGCCTCGCGGTAGGAGGCATTGCAAAGGTGCAGGTACGGCTCCTGCAGGCTCGACCGGCCAGGTGCTTCAGGTGCCTGTCGGTCGGCCACTTGGGTGTGCAGTGCACTGCGGAGGTGACGGTCGGTGACCGCTGCTTCCGCTGTGGCCAACCCGGTCATGTGGCCGGAGAGTGCGAAGCACCGCCACACTGCTTTAGGTGTGCGGCGGAGGGCAAGCCGGCCAACCACAGGGTTGGCAGCAAAACCTGCACCGGGGGGGAGCCGAAGCCGCGAGGCGGGCGTTCCGCATCTAGTTCGCGGCGGGGTGCGGAGGAGAGGGTTCCATAATGGATCCTCAACTCCGCATCCTGCAGGCGAACGTGGGCCACGGTGTCGATGCTCAGGCACTTCTGCTCCAGAGCATGGCACAGTGGTCCATAAATATCGCCGCTGTCGCCGATCCATACACCCACCGACCTCCCGGGCCTGCCTGGGTGATCGACCTGGATGGGTCGGCGGCACTGGTGCATAACGCCGCTGCAGGTAGCCCCCCCCTTGCAACCATTGCAAGGGGGCATGGCTACGTGGCGGCTCTTGTGGGGGAGATAGCGGTTGTGGCCGTCTACCTCACGCCGAGTCGACACCGACTCATAAGCCAATACCAGCAATCGTTGGATCGGCTGGCCGACGTCGTCAATGCCTGTTACCCTCGCCCGGTTCTTGTGCTTGGGGACTTTAACGCCTGGTCAGTGACCTGGGGTTCCCAGCGCACGAACCCGCGAGGAAGGGCACTGGAGAGCTGGGCCGCTACACTCGGTCTAGTTCTCCAGAATAGCGGGGCCGAAGCCACGTTCATGGCCGCGGGGCGCAGTTCGATCGTAGACCTTACGTTCGCGGGCGCTTCGCTGTCACACCGTGTGCGGGACTGGCGGGTCGTTGTCGGGGTGGAGACATTGGCGGATCATCGTTACGTTAGGTTTGATGTCTCACGCCCCGCGGGTGATGCGCCGGTCATACCGGCCCCACGCGAGCCGCGCTGGGTACTTAAGGGACTGAATCGGGAGGTCCTCCTGGAGGCCGCCGCCGTTCAGGCTTGGGCCATTGCGCCGGACAGGCCTGTCGATATAGACGACGAGGCGGCGAGGTTTCGGGAGGCCATGACACGTGTCTGCGATGCGGGTATGCCTAGGGCTCCGCCCTATAGTCCGAGGCGTCGGGTCTACTGGTGGTCTGCGGAGATTGCGAGGCTGCGGCAAGCCTGCGTAATCGCGCACCGTCGGTGGGCCAGATTCCGTAGGAGGCGTAGCCGACCCGCAGATACGGAGCCCCGAGTGGCGGAGCTTCATGAGGGATACAGAGAGGCCAGAAATGCCCTCCGAGCGGAGATTAAGCGGGCCAAAGCTGCGGCTTTTAAAGAGCTGATGGAGACGCTGGAGAGGGACCCATGGGGGCGGCCTTACTATATGGTAAGAGGAAAGCTCCGCCCCCGGGCTCCGCCGCTGACCCAGGTTCTCCAGCCGGCTCTGCTCGGAGGAGTGGTTGAATCCCTGTTCCCGACGCGGGCGGAACACGTTCCACCGCGGATGACTCTGCCACCTCAGTCGCCTGTGGTGCCCAGCGCGGTTGATGACGACGTGCCCGAGGTCACTTGGGTAGAACTAGAGCTGGCGGTGCGAAGGCTTAGCGCCAAGAAGAACACCGCCCCGGGACCCGACGGTATTCCAGGCCGCGCATGGGTCCTAGCTCTAGGGGAAGACGCTCTCGAGCCTCGATTTAGAGGTTTCCTCAGCGCATGTATGGAGCGTGGCCAGTTTCCGAAGATGTGGAAGACGGGGAAACTGGTACTCATCCGGAAGGAGGGGCGCCCGGTGGACTCACCGTCCGGCTACCGGCCCATAGTGTTGCTCGATGAGGTGGGCAAGCTCTTTGAAAGAGTTATTGCGAAGCGCCTCGTCGAGCACCTCTCTAAGGAGGGGCCGGATCTGGCGGATGCCCAATATGGCTTCCGCCGAGGGCGTTCCACCGTAGATGCAATCATGCGCGTGAGGACTCTGGCGGAGGATGCGGTCGCTCGGGGCGAGGTGATGTTGGCGGTGGCCTTGGACATCTCCAACGCGTTCAACACCTTGCCCTGGAGTTGCATTACGGAGGCGCTCGCGTACCACGATGTGCCTCTCTACCTCCGCCGTATAGTCGGGGCGTACCTGACGGAGAGAGCCGTCATCTACCCAAGTGCGACCGGTGTCGGTCGGCGAGAGATGTCGTGCGGTGTTCCGCAGGGATCGGTCCTGGGGCCGCTCCTGTGGAACATCGGATACGACTGGGTGCTTCGCAGTGAGCTCGTGCATGGTGCCGCCGTGACGTGTTATGCGGACGACACGCTAGTGACGGCAAGCGGGGCTACACACCGCGAGGCAACCCTGAAGGCCACGACCGCGGTTGCCCAAGTCGTGGAACGAATCCGGCGGCTGGGTCTCGAGGTGGCTCTGCAGAAAACCGAGGCCATGTTCTTTCATGGACCTCGGCGCGGGCCACCGGCGGGATCCAGAATCACAGTGGGAGACACTCTCATCGACATCAAGCCCCGGATGAAATATCTGGGGCTCGTGCTCGACGGTCGGTGGGACTTCGGGGAGCATTTCCGAAGTCTGGTCCCCAAATTGGTGCTCACAGCTAACGCTCTGACGCGGCTGCTGCCCAATTTGAGGGGGCCAGAGGACTCCTGCAGGAGACTCTATGCGGGTGTCGTGCGGTCCATGGCTCTATACGGTAGCCCCGTATGGGCGGACAACCTGAAGGCCAGGCACGTGGACCGGCTGCATGAACCGCAGCGGATAGTGGCCATCAGGGCCATCAGGGGGTACCGCACGATATCCTTTGAAGCAGCGAGTCTCCTTGCCGGATCGCTACCGTGGATCCTGGAAGCGAGAACCCTTTCGGCGCTATATCGTTTCCGAAAGGAGGCGCGGGAGCGGGGACACAATCCTGAGCCTGAAGAAATTCAGGCCGTGAAATCCCGGCTCCACAGGGACATGGTAGCGGAGTGGGAGCTACGACTTGGGCGACCACGCGCAGGGCACGCCGTAGTAGCGGCGGTAAGACCCATCATGGGGGAGTGGCTAGAGAGGCCACACGGTGGCCTCTCGTTCTGGCTGACGCAGATCATCACCAATCATGGATGCTTCGGGCGGTATCTGCATCGGATCGCGAAGAAAGAGCCAACGTCCGAGTGCCATCACTGCGACGCGAGCGAGGATTCGGCGCTGCACACGCTCACCGAGTGTCCGGCGTGGGAGGCGCCGAGACGGGAGCTGGTGGCGACCCTGGGAGTGAGAGCTCTCACGCTCGCCACTCTGCTCACAGCGATGGTTCGCTGCGCGGATGCGTGGGCCGCGGGCGCCTCCTTCTGCGAGCAAATCATGCTCGTAAAGTGGGCGGCGGAGCGGGAGCGAAGGACAATCGCAGACCTTGCCGCCCGCGAGGAGCGCAGGAGAATCGCTAACCGCGCGGCCCGCAACGAGCGGCGGCAACTCGGGCGTCGGAGGTCGCAGAATGACCTCCGTCCCCCATGAGCGCGGGCCTGGGGGTGACGGGTGGAGCCGCCTGTCACCCTAGCAGAAGCAGGCCGCGGCGGCGGCGCGCATTGCGTGCCTCCCCATACCCGGGGCGAGTTGGGGACTCTGTGGTCCCCACACGGGATGAGGGCCAGATCGAGAGATTTGGCCCTGGGTCGGCCGGGGTGCGAGGGATATGGCTACGACAACCTCACCTTCGGCAACCGACGGCCCACAGACGGCGTGCGTTTTAGTCGGTTCGAGTCCGACATAACCTCTTCCTCCGGCTCCGGCGGGGGAGGTATCCGTGGGGATTTTTCGCACGATAAAAAAAAAAAAAAAAAAAAAAAAAAAAGGTATACAAGTACCTAGTCAATGTGTTATTCCACAGTATATTCTATTCAGGTATCAAATTCCAGCCAAATCCGTTTAGCCACTTCCGGAACATAATGTTGAACTCTCATAATGTTGAATTCTCAAAATGTTGAATTCACAAAAGTTGATTTTCAAAATGATACATACATACATACATACAGTCACGCCTCTTTCCCAGTGGTGTAGGCAGGGACCACAGTTTTCCATTTGCTACGATCCTGGCATACATCTTTCGCTTCTTCTACTTCCATAATTGTTTTAATTCATGCTCGATGGTTTCAAAATGATGAATTCTCTAAATGTTGATTCACAAAATGTTGGACCGTTTAACGTGATTGAGTACGAACATCTAACCATCTACTTGTTCGTACTCAATCACGTATGTACTTCTAGTCTACTCTTCTTATCAGATAACATTGCAAATTGCTTTGGCTATTAGACATCTAAATGTTTCCTATACTTCGCTGCACACAGTTTACCCTTTATGAACTGAAAGTACGTAATACCTACTTACGACTTATTTTGTTAAACGCTGCGTAATGTGCTCTCTAGGGAACAGGTACGGCCTAACACGGGGGAAAGTAATCGCTTTACGCACTGAGTGGTACGGTTTCCGCATGACAACTACTATATGGTTGTTCTAAGTTGTGCATGAATGTATCATGTATCGTATACAAATATACTTTTTTTTATACCACTTAGGTGGCAGACAAGCACACGGCCACCACCTGATGGAAAGTGGTTACCGTGGCCTATGGACGCGTGCAACACCAGGGGCGTCACACTCGTGCTACCGACCCTGAAGAAACCTATAAACCTTTATATTGTGCGAAAGTAGACAAGATGACACATACAATGTAGTGGCTCCCGAAAGATGCCCGACCCGCTTGATAGAATGATTGATAATAATAATTCCTCTCTCTTATTCTGTTGTCTTTGTGATACATGAAAAATATTATTATAACCTGTAATAGGTAATAATAATACTACTCATAACATTTGAACAACAATAATTATTGCGCAAATGCGTTCGTTGTCAGGACAAATTGTTGGATCACGCGGACAGAATTCTACGCGAGTGGAGTCGCAGGCTTAGTACTATTATTTATTCTGTGTCGCAGGCAACAAGTGATATAAGAAATTATAATCCAACTCTTAAATTGGCAAAGTCAGCTGCACAATAACAACAACTCGTCGGTATAATGGCAGAATTAAATAACTCCGATTTTGGCCAAATTGACCTTTTACCATTTTCGAGAACCCTAAAATGTGCCGCATCTTTTGGTCTAACAAACATTCCTATATCTCAATCCAATCCAAAAATAAATCCATTTTCGTGTTTCAATTGAAGAAATGGATATGTTTAATTGAACACTAAATATTATAAGAAAAAATGACTAACTCTATAAATAAATGAACAACTGTGACTTCTGATCACTTGAGTATGAAATGAATTAGCTAAATTGAGTTGTTTAGTTCTACCACGAACGAAAATATTCTAAAGAAAGCAGGCATGTTGAAGGAAAACTAAACAATTTGAGTTATTTAATTCAGGCAGTTATGAGCATTCTTTCGTTTTTAAATAATTATTTTTATGTATTTCTCCTTCGAGAAAATATACATTTATAAGAGATTCTAATCAAAAAAATGTCAATCGGTGAAATTATTGAATATTTCTATTTATAGTATTCGCACGTAAGCAAAGTTATCGTACAACTCAGTTGTACAAATTGGCGCGAAATAATGTAAACATCAATGACAGCTATCCGTAAGGTGGAGTGTGGGGTCCGGGAGAGGGTGAACGCGTGCCGACATGATTGAGCGCATTAGTGCATCCATTAGATAATGTGAAGGACGTCAACTATTTTATCATGGATTCAAGGGGTAGATTTTTTTTTAGGACACGTCAATTTGACTTCGCCTCGCCTGATGGTAAGCTGAAGGCAAAGTCTCTGAAAAGAGGGCTACCATTACAACACGTACCATGTTACAATGGTGGCACTCAGCTTGACGGCCTCATCAGATGCTTTTTCACGCCCCGCTTAAAGGACCCGGGACTATAGGAGGAAGGAAACACGTGAGCTGGCAAGGAATTCCAAGTCTTAATAGTGCGGCAGAAGAAGGAGTCGCCGAATCGCTTGGTTCTTGATGGAATATTCTGCACCGTATGCGGGTGGCATCTAAGTCCCGCACGTGTTGTCCTATATAGGAAAGGAGAGGGTGGGATTACTTGGAAGAGCTCATCAGAACATTGGTAGAGACGGTAAAAAACCGCCAAAGATGCCACATCTCTACGCAACTGCAAAGGCTCGAGGGTGTTAGTGACCTCAGGATTCCCAATAATGCGGACCGCACGTCGCTGCAACCTGTCGAGAGCATCTAGTAAGTACTTTGCGGAGCCATCCCAGAGATGCGAGCAGTATTCCACGCAAGAGCGAATTTGTGTCTTGTAGAGAAGACACCGCTGCTCCGGCGTGAAAAAACGTCTCACTTTGTTCAGGACTCCGAGTTTACGTGAGGCTGTTTTGATGATACTCTCGATGTAGTTTTTGTTGTTCAGTTTGCAGCGAACATCCATACCTAGGATATTGAGATTGTCCTGTAGTGGCAGTGGCGTGCTCTGAAGAGTTGGAAGGGGAAGGAAAGAAGATACCTTTGCTGTAAACGCGCATGCCTGCGTCTTCTTGGCATTGAACTCAACCAGGTTTTCAGAGCCCCATTGTGAAACGAGGTTCAGGGTCCGGTCAAGTTCACTGACGAGAAGCTGCCTCCTTTCCGCGATATCAGACTGCTTGGCCGCAGGATGTCCGTGATAACTCCCGTGTAAGGTGCTATCGTCTGCATAGCAATGAATGCTGCCAGTGGATAGCATGTCGTTGATATGCAGAAGAAAGAGAGTGGGTGATAAGACGGACCCCTGCGGCACGCCAGCATTTACCTGCAGGAACTCCGAAGTTCGACCATCACAGAGGACGCGAATACGGCGCCCCTGCAGGAACCTAGCCACCCAGTCGCACAGTCCGGAAGGCAGACCAAAGGCTGGTAACTTGGAAAGAAGCGACTTGTGCCAGACTCTATCGAAAGCTTTGGCGATGTCAAGACTAATTGCCAGTGACTCGCCATGCTTGTCCATAGCCTCACCCCAAAGATGGGTAACGTACGCCAGAAGATCACCCGTTGACCGCTTCGGTCTGAATCCGTATTGCCGGTCATTGATTAAGGAATGATCCTCTAGGTGACGCATGAGCTGTTTGTTAATTATGTGCTCTAACACTTTGCACAGCACTGAGGTGACGGCTATGGGCCGATAGTTGCCTGGGTCCGAGCGATCCCCCTTCTTGGGGATCGGCTGCACATTCGCCTCCTTATAAAGCCGATGGCACTGTACCCGAGATGTATGACATCCGGTACAGTCGCGTCAGCACTGGAGACAACTCCGCTGCACATTTTTGAAGAACCACCGCTGGAATACCATCCGGTCCGCTGGCTTTCCGGACGTCGAGTGACTGCAGCACACCACGGACATCGCGCTGCCTGATGCGGATCTCAGGCATTGCGTGGTCACAGACGGGTAATGTCGGTGGCTGCTTACCGCAATCATCGATTCGGGAGTTTGCCGCAAAGAGATTAACCAGCAGATTTGCTTTCTCTTGCGGCTCATGGGCCAGGGATCCATCAGGGTTGCGCAACGGGGGCAGCGAAGGCTGGCAGAAGTTGGCTTGCACGGCTTTGGCCAGTCGCCAGTAGCCACGGCTGCCCGTGGGATGCGCCACTAGCTCCTGACCAAGCCGCGCTATGCGCTGGGCATCCGCTCTGACGTAAGCCCCCTTGCAGACCTTTGTGGCTTTATTGTACGCTGCCTTGAAGTGGCCCACGTTGGGATCGCGTGTGGCGCGCGCCCTTACCCAGGCGCGGTACGCAGACTGTTTTTGATTGACAGCCTCCGCGCACTCGCGGCCGAACCAAGGGCGCGCTCTGCGGTCACCGGTGACATCAGTGTATGGGATATAGTATTCCATACCTAGACTGATCTCACCGGCGACAGCAGTAGCACTATCCAATGGGTTCTTACCTTCAAAGCAACGTGCAACCCACGGGATGGACGCAAAATACTCACGCATCCCATCCCAGTCCGCTGACGAGTAGTGCCAGAGACGCCGCTTCCCCTGCGCGGGTCGTGGGGGCGCTATGATTGGCACCTTGGAACAGACCAGACAATGGTCGGAGTTGCCTAAAGCGGCACGCACCGAAACACTGTACTGGTCTGGGTGACTCGTCATCAGGTCTAGAAGGGAGGGTGTTAGGCCCGACCTTCTTGGTATCCTAGTGACCTCGCGTACCAGTTGGGTCAGGCCATGCGCCAGAGCGAAAGCGTGAGCGGCTCTTCCCGCATGGTCAGTTTTGGCGGAGCCCAACCAGATCTCGTGGTGGGCGTTAAAATCCCCCAAAAATACCAGTTCCGCGTTTGGAAACCGCTCCTGCGCATCATCTGCAGCCTGACTCAGATATTCGAAGAGTCGAGTTGTCTCGGTATCTCCTGTATGGGAACGGTAGAGGCACACATAGATCTGACTCGTAGAGCCATGGTCTACGTGTACCCATAGGGTGGAAAAGGATGGGTCCTCTAGGCAGCGCAGACGGCGACAACAAACATCCGCCCTAACAAACACGCACACCCCGGCCTTTGCACGGAAATTTTCCTCCATAACGTAGCCGGGGTAGAGCAAGTAAGACGTGTCGTCAGGGCGGCGTATTTGCGTCTCCGTCAGAAAAAGCATGGCTGGATTCGCCATCTCGAGGTGTTGGTGGACGGCGTTGAGGTTTGCATGGAGCCCACAGATGTTTGTGGACTCCACCTCAAAAAGCGAGCTTGTGGGAAGTTGAAGAGCCGCTGTGTAACCATGCTCTTTGTTCTGCGCTGCCATGATTGATGTATGCCATGCCTTGCCATGCCATGCCATGCCATGCCATGATTAATGTAAAGCAAAGTATTTTTTGTTCTAGTTGATTTTACGAGTAGAAGATTTATAATAAGTAATTTATTTGATTTTATTAGATTGCCATACCTAATTATGTTGATTTTGATTTTTGTACTTTTACGTTTATTTTTTTTTTAATAAACAATGTTTCTTCTGCCAACCCAGGTTTTTTATTTCATGTGAGATCAATAATCAGTGATAAAATTATACAAATTAACTTTCACTAAGAATGCCTAACTTACATGTTTAAATATTTCATTAGGTTCAGAACTCGACAAGTGAAATTGTTGACCCAATTTCATGTATTCACATCCATCTTATGTGTGAGAAAACTGAATAACTACCATAAAGAATTAGCTAACTACGGTATGTTTGCAACATTTTGGTGTGGCAAAATTGGATAAGTTGGTTTTTGATTTTTATTTATTTTTTGGTTCATGAAAGAAATTAATTTGATTAAGCATTGAATCGACAGCAAACATGCTTATAACATATAAAATTGTCGACAGTAAAATTGTTCTCCATTTGTTAATGATGTCAAAAAAAGTGCCAAAAAAACAGTAAATCGCGATTATCTCGAAACTTGAAATATTGAGTTATTTAGTTCTGCCATTATGCCCACGAACTGTACCATAATGTATGTATAGATTCGTTGAACCCGATTCTTGTTTTTTTTAAATTCCGTTAATGTAGCCATACAAATTAACATTCAATAAATTAGCAGAGTTGTTTCAAACGATTTCATAGGAAATTCACGGGAAAACGAAGTTTTAGTCAGTAAACAATTCGTTCAACCGAGGAATAACTTGACAAGTATCCGTAAACTCGTGACTTCAAAATAAAAACATTTGCGTAGGTAGGTAGGTACCTATACATACTTTTTTTATTCGTGTGTGGTACAATCAAATATATTTAATCTCTTTATTATAAGAAAAACAGTAGATAATATATGAAACAATAAGTCTACAGCATGGAATTATTAAGTACTACGTACAAAAGGAACGAGCTCTATATGTGCATCTTGCAGTTAAAACAAAGAAAATAAAACCTTATGTTAAGGTCGTAAGAGTTTTGTTGCACGCATAATAAAAATGAAGCCGAGTGAGAGGGCATCCAGTGTCCGCTGTGTCCCGTTCTATCAGTGACTTAGAGTTGCCAGAGTTAAGTTAATTACAATCCTTTGGTTGTTGGTAGAAAAATATGCGATTGATGTAATGTATATAATAAAGTAAAAACATTTACTTCTAAAATGTTTTTAAATATAACAAAATGAATAAATAACAATTACATGAACTTTGTAAGGAAGGCAAGTGATCCCCACTAATCTTACTTCCTACTATTATAAATATAATTATATAATATTATATTAAAATTAATGTGAAATTTTGTGAAGATGTTTGTATGTTTGTTACTCAATCATGCTCTAGCGGTTCAACGGATTTAGCTGAAGTTTAGTACAGTTATACAAAATGTCCAGAGTGTCAAAATGTCTGGCGTTTCAAAATATCCAGTTTAACAAAATGTCCGCAGTGTCAAAATGCCCAGTTTTACAAAATGTCCGGAGATATTTTGACACTCCGGACATTTTGTAAAACTGGACATTTTGACACTGCGGACATTTTGTAAAACTGGACATTTTGATACTGCAGATATTTTGTAAAACTGAACATTCTGACACTCGGGACATTTTGTAAAACTGGACATTTTGACAGACATTTTGACATTTGAAAAATCCCTTTATGAAAAATGACAATTACTCTATAATTGTCCAACCATAGAAATTGTTCAATCTTTATTTTTGGGACGTTGTCTTTTTGGGAAATGGTCAATCTAAGAGCAGTCGTTCTGAGATGTGGTCATTTCGAGATGTGCTCATTCTGTGCCGGAGAGAAAAATTTTGCGGTTGGCGTATAGTTTTTCTTCTATTTGTATGAAATACAGACACCTGACCTGACAACCCCACATGAAATTATAATGGCGGAGTGTTTTTTGATTTCGTGATATTTTTGAAAAATTTTAGTTCAAATGAGGAGAATTTGTGTCGTGGAGGCTTGCGGAAGCGAGTATTATCCTGATTGTGGTTTATCTTTTCACAGGTAATAGTGTTAAACATATTTTTTGTGAAGAATTACGGTGACCATGCGTTGACTATTCAATCCTAGGTCAAGAACAAATAACTTAAATACCTATTGCATTTTTTATTCCTTTCTCTATTATAATAACTTTGTTTCAATTTCAGATTTCCTAAAGATCCTAATGTTAGGGAAATATGGATAAAATTTTTATTATACCCAAAAATTAACTCACAATGCAAAATTAGAGTCAATGAAACATAATATTATAAGGAATAAGCTGGGTTTGCGGCAGAAACTTCACAAAACTGTTTTATTCAGCAATGTCTGATTTAGAATTTATCTTATATGTAAACGTACCTAACTGTTTTTTTTCTTACCTTATTAATTAAATATATTAACCACAATAGCTTATCGTAATTTTATCTCAGTCTAGCTACATATCGTGTCCCACAAGGACCAGGTAAGTACCTACCTATATGACGCGAGTGTGAAAAGCGTGCAAAAAATAAATTGACAATTTTAAAACCCCAGACTCAAAAAAACTTCAAAAGTAAAAAAAAAAAAAATTCAAGCATTGTCGTGTCGGGGGACCTCTAACTGCTAAAGGATTCCCACATGTTTTGAAACGATCCAAGGTCCCCCGACACGACAACGCTTTACTTTTACTTTTCCAAAGCTTTATTTTATGTCGAGTTTTTTTTTTAAATTTTGGTTTATTTTTATTTCATAGGTAACTACTTTTTAAATTGATCTCCTAATCAAGCCCTTTCATTTGATACCCATATTGAGGGACTAGTGAAATATAAAAAGGTTTGAAATTTGACTTAGTGTATCGTATTCCACTAGCCTAAGCCCTTTCATTTGACACCCATATTGAGGTTCTTGCGAAAAATATGTAATCCGCCATTTTGTGGAGGTAGCCATCTTGGACTGATTTCCATCAAACATAGATAAGAACACTCCTGACTAATTCACCTTTTAAACAACAAAACTAGATCAAAATCGGTTCATCCGTTCGGGAGCTACGATGTCACAGACACACACAGCTTAACGAAACTTATTATAACACCCCCTCGTTTTTACGTCGGGGGTTAAAAACAAGAAATGTATAGTGCCACAAAAGGCAAGTTTTCATTGGCATCTTCGATTAAAATCCATCTGAAGCAATAATCTGCTGACATCAGATCACAAATCATTTTTTATAATTTTATTATTGTCCTGAAATCATATTTCAATATAGTCACCATCGCCAGAGAGGGATAAGAAGTACAGTTATTGAGCTCTCGCTCGGCTTCAATTATGCGACAACAGCTCTTTCCTTTTGTACGTAGTACTTAATAATTCCATGGTCTACAGTCAACGAAGGAAATACGGTTGCATTTTTTCATATAAAGCTGTATGTAAAGGTGCAACCCTATCTCCTTTGTCGACTGTAGGTACTTTCTGTTTATTTTAATACACTTAACAAATTAATAGATTTAGTAGGTACCTATTTATCGATATCACAATTATTAATAATACCATCACAAATTAAACAAAATAAATGTCTGGAGAACTATTAATCTAATTTGAAAAAATCTTTTTGAATTAAGTAGGTATTCCGTTTATTGAGGTACGTAGTTGATTCAAAGAAAATATCGAAGTAGTTCGACCACCGCGCCCGCCGCCGTAGTGAAAAGCCGACCCCAACTGAGTGGGGAAAAGGGTCGTAGGATGACTTAACTTTGCTCCATTCATGCAGAAAAAGCCACGATTCCGTTACACTTAAATAGACAAAACTTACGAGGGCTTTGTTTACATAAAGGTTTGTCTTAGACCCTTTTATTAGTTTCACCTGTAAGTAACTTTCTATGTAAACAAACCAAAGGTCAAATTTAATCCAGTTCAAAAAGGTCGTATCAATTTGAAACTTTGTACACGCGGAAGACAAAATAGGTAGATAAGTACATATATTATATTGATTTGACACCATCGAGATGATCTGATGATGATGTCAAGTTATGGTTTTTTTTTTAAATCTACTAGGTAGGTAGGTACTAAATGTAAGTTGTAAATGGCATAATAATGTTAGGTACTCTTCTCTCTGTCTGTTGCATCAAAACCCTGCACTTTGAAGCCTAGGGTCCGGTCTCCTCGTCCTTTGCATAATTTGGTATGGTTAGCTTTTGTAACAAACCTAAAGGAAAATGACAACGAAAATAATGAGTAATAAATGACACATGATTTAATAATAGACAAAAAAATAAGTAAGTAAACAAAAAGGTTGCATTTAGAAAATGACAATTACATAAATAAGCATTTATTTGTTTAAAATATATGTTAGAAAGGTAGTCAAGAAAAACTACAAAGATCACGTCTAATAAATAATTTTGTTTTTAGCTGGCGACTGTACAAAATCCATCGTTTAAAGAATCTGTCGTTCAAAGAATCTGCCATTTACAGAATCTGCCGTTTCCAGAATCTGCCATTTAACGAAAAAAGGAGAATGACTTGCATTTGACCCTCTGACTTCGAGAGGGAAGCCTACGTAAGAGCCCCGTCGCCATTGATGCTAATGGACGCTTACCTAATTGATTCAGACTTATTAAGTACTAACTGTCCCCTGGACCCCTGTCCCTGGACCCCTGTCCCTGGACATCCACGAACATTTCAAGACTAAAATTAGCCAAATCGGTTCAGTCGTTCTTGAGTTATAAAATAACAACGAAAAGTGGCATTGATTTTTATATATTAGATCTAGATCTAGACTACATCTAGACTAGAGTTTTTTTTTAATTATGGTCTTTGTTTTCAATGTCTTTAAGTTACGATCTCACACTCAAACGTATTACTTACCTACTTACTTAGTTTAGATTCTATAATGTATCAGAACTGAGAAAAATGTATAGGCTATGACGTAGTAGATGAACGTCAGTACCTATCTATCGCATTGCCTAGGTATACCTACCTATACCTAGTTAGGTACATCTGTTATATTCGAGTCCTGTGAGCACTAGGTACATTCAAGCTTAAGCGGGGGACGAGAGGGGACAGTCGATATCGTCACGCTTGCGCAGTTATATTTCCTAACTGAACTGAAGTTACAAAATCAGTCTTATCTCCAAGGAATAAAGGTTTCGTGACGTGATGTAACCTTCTTAAACCGTGGAACAAAGAAGTCTGGGCGCTAGAATCGGGGATAATAAAGAACTGGCCGGAAAAGGCTTTCTTTTCAAGGCCTTGTTCTTGTAAATAGAAGTGGGAAATTTGATCATTTTTGTATTTAGAAACGAGTTACTATTTCAAATAATTCTATTATTTGAGAACAAGACTATAGAAATTGAAGTGTTTCTCTTAAAGGTTTAGAAATAGGTACATACTAGGTATTTAAAATGCACAAGGTATATCGAAAGTAAGGATGTATTTCGTCGATGAAACCTACTAACTATGATTGCGTCAGCATTTACAACTACTAGAGTCAAATTTTGAACCCAATAACAAAGGACCTGAGGCCTTATTGGGTAGGTAGGTAGGTACCTATAGCAAATGCTAAACCGGCTATATAAAATACCATAGGCTTACAGTTCATTTCAGATTTTTAATAACTGTTTTATTTTTTTGAACTGACCTCAAAGGAGACGGGGACTTCTGGGCCAAAATTGTAATGAGTTGAGATATGACTTAAAAAAAGCGGTATTTTTTTCTATTTCAAAATATTAAAAAACCAGCTCTATTGAAAATCTTGAAGACGAGAAATCTTAAAACTAAATTTATTTCACTAGCAAAATAAAATATCGATTACTAAAAATTATTTAAACAATATTGCGTATTATAACACTTGCATCACAATTTGATATTAAATCAATCAGAGTGAACAAAACTTAATCATAATAATAATAATAACCATTTAAAATACCAAATAATAGTGTAATAAAAATACATTCTGAATCGATTTCCGTTAATCGATTAATTATTTCTTGTGTTTATCAACTGTATTTTTAAGCTGTGACAGCTGACAGCTCCATTTTCTGTCAATCAGGCCCACGAATGTATGGAAGAGTATCCATCTCCTTTCCACTAAACCTTATTATTTCAGTTCCGTTTCCGATTCAGTAAACAGCTATCGTAAATATTCTAACGTCAAATCATTATGAACTGCATCTATGTCAACTCAAAACGAATTTCAGGAGCCAATTAAGAGCTATAAAAATAGACAAAAAAGCTCGATTTAGGCTATCAATATACCTACGCTACGTACAGTACAATTAAAATCAGTTGAACATTCGGCTTTTTTCGGGTATAATCGCCTAAATTCGGAGACGGAAATGACACGACATACATTACCGCGATTTCTTTTATGTAGCATTCAATTTGAAGTATCCTAATCGCAATGTATACCATCTGCCAAGATGACATTACTAACCACAGACCTAAGAAAATTATAGAGAAGCGACATGAATTTGAAAATTCATTATTTATTGAAGCTTCAATAATTAATGAATTTGAAGATATAAGAAATCGCGGTAATGTACGCGATATTTTTTTTAATGTATATAAGTATAGCTATACTTGTATACAAGTATAGCTAATAAAAATATACATAGATATGTTACGGCTGAAGGTAGGTGTGAACATAAACTTAATATTAGCCGGCTAAACTTAGATTTATCTTCGACGAGGTGTTAATGTTAGTTTCTTCTATCTTTAGACGGCTAAACTTAAGTCTAACCGCAGGCCCTTGGCTAAAAATGTAGAAAGAAATGGGAAAGGAATAATCACTCTCATTTCAGCTTTTCTATGCCGCCAATAGTGCAAACATCAAAGTGTCCATTTTTTTTTATGACCATCAAGAAATTGAAGTCTCGCAAAGCCCTACGCAATTAAATATAGACCGGCAGCAGGCGTTGCCTTATCAATCATTTGAACTGAAGGGTAGAACGAATACATTTTTAGCCGTTTCGTTTCGGTTAATGTGCACATTAACCGGCTAAACATGGAATATCCCGACGCAAACTAACATGTTATCGAACTTTAGCTGCTTCTCGAAGATAAACCTAAGTTCAGCCGGCTAATCTTAAGTTTATGTTCACACCTACCTTTAGCCGTAACAGATACAAGTCAATATTTTACTGTTTGATGTACATAAGTAACAGTACAATATTACATCGGATTAATAATAATTGATAATAATCACCAAATTAAAAATTTAAAAAACCGACTTCTACCGATTTTTGTTGATAATTTATCAATTAAAAAAGTATAAAGTAAATTTTCTTCTTTTTTACATAAATTATATTCTTTATTAAAATAGTTACATACATTATTTACAATTTCACGAGACTGAGCAACAATTATTTTACCACGCTTTAAATTTGTTGAAGCCATGATACATAACTACTGTGAGTTAATTTTGATAAAATTTGATAGAATTGAATATGTTCACGAATGAAATTAGCGTTCATAATCATAAATGTATCATATACGTCAAATAAATCAATTATTTTTCTTATATTTCAATATTTTTGTGTTAGTTTTGAGCTGCAAAGGAGGTTTTGTTGCTCATATCGTGCTTGTATTGTATTCATTATGACAACGGGTAATATAATTAAAGGTCATATCTGTAAATTGATAACTCTATGTAAGAGACGAGGGATTCACGACAATTACCGAGGTTAACCGAATGTTCAACTGATTTTAATCGTACTGTACCTACATTCGTACAGTAGGTACAGTACATACAAATATCCACGCGTGTAAATCCCCGGGGGTGTTGCACACCTAATCTTGGGCTTGGTCAACGAGGCGCAGCCCACAAATCCCACTGCCCAGAGTCCCCTTGCGAACAAACCTTTACGGGAGCGACTAGGCATGCCAGTCTAACAAGTCTTAAGCCCCTCAGATACATAAGTGGCTCGTTCGCCGTTAGGCAGCATCAGAACCAAACACTGATCGCTGTCTCTACCTACAGACACACACACCATAAGTTTCTTTTGTTCGCCAGGGAGAATAAGCTATTATTATCTACCTAATCATCTTGCAGCGAGCCTATTACCATCAGGTGAGGATGGGTCCTGGCCCCGAGGGTCTAAGCTGGGCCTCAATAACATCCAATGTCATGACTGATCGACACTAATTTCCATACTAAACAAGTTTGAGGGCATTTGAAACAGCCTTAGAAAATTATTTTAAAGTTTATCGGTAGGTACAGTGCGCTACTGAAGCCGCAGATGTTAATAGTATTAGCAAAATGACACGCGGCGACATGACGGACACTAATATCGTTAGATATGTTACCGACTATTAATCCGATTTAGAGGAAACATGTTAAGCTGGAACATGAAGCGAATCATATGAAAAGTGGATTAATTTGAAATGAAGCGATTGCAAGTTCTAAGTTTTGAATAGGTATTATATAAATGGTAGGTACCTAGCCTACTGTTTAATAATGTACCTATTTAATATGTACCTATTTAATAATAGGTATATTATTACCTGACTAGGTGTATTAGTAAGTAGGTACCATAACTTCATAGTAAATAATAAATAATTATTTAGCAGGCTGAATTTGAATAAGATGCAGCATCGATCGGTGCAGCCGACCTACTTGCAGGTCAAACAGCCCCAGACATCAACCATCCCGGCCCACCGCCTGCGGTTCCATTCATTATTTAACGTAGGTAGTGCAGGTACCAAAGATATTATATATAAAAAGAGGTATACGTTATTGCGCGAAAATCGTGAAGATTCGAAAACGAGTCAATTGGAACGTTTGCCTCTAGTACCGCGTGCCGAGCGGCGCCGGCCGGACGTTGAGCGGAAGCATCTGTGACTTAAAAAAATAACGAAAATGCCATCGTATATTTATAGACACTGCACGAACTATTACTCTAAAGTTAATACATCAAAAGGGATTTCATATCACATGGAAATAATACATATTTCGACTGATAAAGACAAAATTTCTTACTTTCATAATATTCAAGTTAAAATTGTCGGCACGAAGATAAAAAGAGACAGTATGATATCATTCGGTGCGTGAGCGACAAGGACGTGTGTGCTCCGAGCATAGATTAAAGTACAGATGAGAATATCGTAGGCATTAAACTCACTACATACTACCTCCCAATTTTAATTTGTTGTTTTTTATAATTGCCTACTAATACTATGTGGTTCAAGTAAGTTAATAAGTGCGAACTTCACTTCACTGGCAAGTATCTACTTAGGTAAGTACCTACTTGTTAAAATTTGTACTATTGGCAGCAACAAAATAATGAAATATAATAAATATACCTAGCTTTTTTATACTTAACTAGATGCCCCGGCGAACTTCGTACCGCCATATTTTCGGCCCGCGTGGTATTCAAATCCCGTTCCCGCTGCACCCTTATCACTTAGGGGGATGAAAAATAGATGTTGGCCGATTCTCATAGATACCGGATAAGCACAAAAAATTTCATCAAAATCGGTCAAGCCGTTTCGGAGGAGTTCGATTACGCACCCCGTGACAGAAGAATTTTATATATTAGATAAGAAGATACAATAACAATGACAAACAAACATCTTTGTCTAAACAAAATTAGGCAATGAGCAGTTTTCCAGTAGGTATTTATAGGGTTCCTAAAGACAAGCTAGATGGCGCAGCCGGCACTTTTGGTAAATAATTTATGGAAAAAATTATCTTCGGTTTTGTATTGATTTACTTTACATAGATGTTTTGACTTGTTTTCTGATGAAATTATTTTAAATTATAATATTATTATTTTAAATTACAGACCGACGCAAAAAGAACAACAACAAACCACAGATTACATTAAGATTACCAAAAGTTATGCTAGCGCCATCTCTTGATGAATTAAAAACCAACTGATTATTATACCTACTGGAAAACTGCTCATTATCTCAAACTTCACTTTACTGGCAAGTACCTACTTAGGTACTTGTTAAAATTGTACTATTGACAGCAACAAAATAATGAAATTTAAAAAATATACCTAGCTTTTTTATAATACATTAACACAGTCAAACAAACATCTTTGTCTAAACAAAATTAGGCAATAACCTCAATTCAGAGAGCTCTGTACATTCTTTTTCAATAATTTTGTTAGCCTATGTCAATGACGTAGCAACCGCACTGTGATTGGTACATTGTTATCATTAAAGTCCAAGTGACAAACAATAGCTTTCTTTTTCTTTTATATTGTATTTTTCATGTCATCTCTTTTCAATCCATTGGTTATGTAAGGAAGTGTAGATGAATTAAAAATGTGTGTGTGTGAGTTCGGCACATTTTTCTACGTTGATTTGTAAGCATATGACATGTCTATGTTATGAAATGTCTTTGGCAGGTACCCACGTACGTAGGTACCTAGCGTACCAACAGATTCAGGAGTTTGGAGAAACTAAAGTAGGTAGGTACTTTAAAATAATATCCACCTACCCCTTAGGCATAGGTAGGTATCTATTTATCCGTTGTAATGTCCGTTACGTTTCAATTTAATAAATGTTTTTTTACTTTGATTTTATCAGTAGGTAAATACCTACATATGTATCTATATCTCAGAATACAGAACATGTACCTATTCTGAGATCTAAATCTATACTCTTATTTTTATCTTTTGAAAATTTTACAATGCTTGCTAATCTTGCTATGAATAGGTACAAGACTGCTACTTATACCTTACCTTATATACCTACATTATGTAGGTGCCTACCTATCTACCAATTTACTCCAAGTAAGTTGTAAATCATAGAAGTTTTTACAATTAAATTATGAAATACCTGCCCGATCCCTTTGTCTGAATTCACTCTATTTCTATCGCTATTTTAATAGAGTAAGTCGGGCGGCACAAGGTAGGTAGGTACCTTCCTACACAAAGAAATTTGGAAGGACTTACCTGTTACCGAAGCAGATATTTCGTGAGATTTCTCGTGACTTAAGTAATTTAGATTATGCACAATTAGATACTGATTGATGATAAATGATTGACAGTAGAAACAACCATAGATATGAACATCGAGAACATAAACTTTGAACCACTGGCTGGACAACGATCATGAAGGAACAGGTGTCAGCATGTTATCGAAACCCTCCCCCCAGAGGAGACGGTTATATCACGCTTTCTCGGATCTCAAGATGCTGGGTTGTAAGATTCTTCTTTATCCAAGCAGGCTTTAGCAAAGCAGCTCTCCGAGGCACGGAAATATCCAGAGCAATGCAGATAGACATATTCATGCATGCAAAAAATTGCACTGAGCGGCAATCGAACCCGCTCCCCTACGTAGCCGTCGCGTTCACAGAGGCTGTCACTGAAGCTGGAAACACAGATATTGTAAGATTGCCTAAAGCAACCGCTGAGCCAGTCAGCCTGTGACCACGGCCGGTGTAACCTGGTCGAAACGTCAGGCAAATCAAAGGTATGTATGTACCTATACCATGATCGCGTTAATTCCCGTTAACATTATTATATTGCCTAAAGCATCTTGTAGGTAGGTATACATCGCACCCCGGCTTATCGAGAGCCAGCGAGCATGTCCTATGAAAACATTTACGAAAATAGAAGAAGCAAATAGAGCAGGTATGCCAAAATTGTAGCAAATAGAGAGCAATTAAAGAACAATATTTTGACCTTTTTCCTATATTCACTGTTGAGGTCTGCTACATTTAATATTTACCGCACGACCTACCTACATAGATAGGTGCTGGTGATATCGAGAACTTCGATATCACCAGGAGATAGTTAATCCAGGTTGTGGCAATGAGAAATTATATACGTAGGTAGTTATTCATATAGGTATAGGTACTTATTACCTATGTATCCGTTCACGAATGTCGTTTTTAAAATCACAGGAAATAATATGAAATTATACCTGTTATTTTATATTCCGAAATTGGTAAAATTCGAGCTTTTATTTATAAAAATTGTGGATTTTAGACATAATTTTATGATTTTAAACAACGCACAAAAGAGTAGAAAAGTGACATATTACAGTAAATTGTGACTTTTCGTGCTGGTTCCAAATCTCCCTAGAAACCTATAGTAGCCTCCACCTTTTTACTGAGGCCGCAATCATATTGATCGTCGTCATCATCATCAACAACTGCCTTTATGCGAATTTGCCCTTTTGAGAAGTTGCCGTTATGAGAAATTGCCATTCTAAGAAGTTGCCCTTATGCGAATAAGGGAACCACTCATCATCATACAAAATAAGACTTAGCAAAGGTCTTCAAGGGAAAAAGAAAAGCTTACGCGCGCCGCGCCGCGCGCCGGCAACGAATTAAATAAAATCCTCACTGTCTTTCACTTCCGCTACGCAAAGGGGTTTTAGGGTAAGTAATAAAACCACACATTACTATATGTATGAACATTTTATGTAGGTAGATATAATGTTTAACCACTTCGAGTAGCTGATACTGACTGAAGATACGTTGACAATAAACCATCTAATAATGATTTAACTTTAAAATAAAACAAACTTAATATTACTTATTCCATTTTCATCCTTATAATGTATTTACAGTAACGAAAATAAATCCTACATTAGGGATCTGGCTATCGGTTGAAACTCGTGAAGTATGAAAGGATAGAATTAAATGACGGGCTGTTGTCTCTGCCTACCCCGGAGGGAAATAGGTGTGAGCATATTTATGTATGTCTTTATATGAAAAAAGTGGGACCGTATCCAAAGGGTATAGTAATATATAGGAGAAGAGTGGCAACTCTATGCAAAAACTTAGGAGAAGAGTGGCAACTCTATGCAAAAACTTGCATGTATGGAAAGTGCTGCCGCCTGTTCTAAGTGTGCTCCACCTGACCGTTTCTCCTTTGTCGACTGTACGTCGGTTGGGAAGAAAAATGCGAATCCGAAAACGATCGGTTTACTTCGGTTTTGTCTACAGACGCTCTAGCGCTCTCTCTGTCGCACAGCCCACATTATCAACTTGGTATCTTTTTAGAGTAGTTAATGCCGAAGTTATAGTATTAATATTTTATCATTACAACATGATTACAACCGATTTTAACTATCTATCTACTCTATAAAGATCCAAACTGCCAGTCCGATATCGGATAAACAGAACTCTCTACAAAGCCGAACCAAGCAGCTATTAACCCATTTTCACACCTCTTGCCGATGTATCAAATCAAAAACCAGATAATATTATTGCCAATTCTACCGTATGACGTGGTAAAAGCGTTCGTGAGAATGAGGGATGGAGTTATACACTCTATATATTATGAGGCCCACTGTTCTTAAGACAAAAACGATCTCATCATTTTTACCGACAGCAAGATAAATAAAACTCACATTTATTATTCTCAATATCAGGTAGGTGAAAAGCGATGTCGTTTGAAGGAATCGTACTGATTATAAAAATAAAGCTTGTAGATAAATCCAATTAAACAATTATTAATTGCTATTTGTCATTTGTACACTTTATAATTTTCGATTGTAAATAAATAAATAAGTATAAGATTGTATGTACATAAATTGGAGCCAGAACATTGCTCGTATTTACTTATATTTCGATTATAAGAATAACTTACAATAAGTATGTTGGATATTTCATTTTAAATATATTATTTAAAGGTAGGTATGATTCCAAAGTCGACCGCATAAGACAACTGCCGACACACGCAGCAGATACGCGTAATTCATTGCGGCTTCTCAATGGTCCCCTTTATCCGTATCGCAGTTTAACAAGTAATGGGTACGCTGTATCTGCTGCATGCGTCTGCAGTTGTCGTATGCGGTCAACGTGTCGAAGGGAAGCGTTCGGGATTGTGTTTGTATATTAGTAATACCTATGCAATGTACAACATAAATATAAAAATATGCGGTATTTACTGGCAACTACACACTATGTCCTGAAAAACTTAGCTTCTATAGCAAACCATTATCAGATGACTATGGCCATCTTATCAACTTTAAATAAATAAAATTGTTGGTTAGGCCGTTCTGGCTCTTGTCAACAGAGATGGCATATTAGTAAGTAGGTACACATAGTTACGGCTACACTACCGGGATATCCCAATAATTGCCGTCATAATCCATGCAGTAATTTTGACTGAAAGTTTAATGCCAGACAGACGGTAGACGCCAAGGTAGTGTAGCCGTAGAATAACGCTATAACAGTAAATAGATACATGTATGTGTGTTGCCAATAAACAATCGCTTATGTACCATTTATTCACTGGAAGTATATCTTGTATTTGCACTAAAACAGTTTTCAAACACTGCACAACCTAATCCTATCAGCTGACACGGTTACCTAGGTTTCTGGTAATTTGCGATCGTTGAAAATGAGTTGCAGTAAATTGTTGCACTTACTAGCTTTTGCCAGCATTTACTTATTTTGCTATGATAAATATGGCCCAACATGACGCGCATATGCGATTCTGTTTTCGTCTTACGGTTCAGAGGGAGAGAGATGGAGTTATACAACTTATATAGCTCTGTATCTCTCCCTCTGAACCGCAAGACCAAAACACGCGTCGTGAAAAGTTCGCGGTACCCGGTTTAAGATTTGACACTGCGAGAAAAGCGAGTCAGGCTAAAATCGGCTCACTTTAGTTTCTCTAACGCACAGCAGATGTCAACAAGTATCTGTCTATCTGTTACGCTTTCACGCCTGAACCACTGTAGCAATCTTGATAGAATTTAGCAAAGAGATGGACTAGAAATTGGGAAAGGACATAGACTACCTTTTATCGCCAAAAAAGGGGTGAAAGGCTAACCTTCACGACAGAAGTCATACATCTCGTTAGCAAGTGTAAGTCCTGTTGCACTTGTGTTGGGGTAGATAGCCGTTTTTAAACGTACCATATCTAGTTCTTTTTTAAATAATATCTTTGGATAAACTATAATAAAACAACAATTTACTGCATCAACTCATTAACAAAGGCTCGCAACAAGAGCATTTTTAACGGGCCTGAGTTGCTTAGGTCACGCGGAGGCTGAGAGGGTTGATCTGGTGTTATGGCGGTTGCATGACGCGGTGGCGCCTGATGATTACTAGCTAATACCGATGTCTGTTGGGGTACATATTGTTCTGGACGTTGTTGGACTGCTGCACGGGGTAGCCCTGGGTTATACTGCCTGGTTTCGCCGTCTAAAGGAAAGTTAATACAATTAGTAAGGAATTCTCTGTCATAAGGAACCGACTTCAATTAGAGACATTTCAACCAAAGATCGCACGAAATAATTTTAATATTCATCTATATTTCATTGAATTATAATATTTTTTTAGAGGAATCGTTTCCGCCCGTTTATCTTTTTTTACCTGATAGGTCACTATACTCACTATTCTATTAATATATATGCCCATTCTAGGCCACATTCTAATTTTTGGTTTTCTTTCCATTTTACAGGCAGAAGCGTAATCCATTATTAGTAATAATAATAATTAAAAATGCTAGTTACATATGATTACAATTATGATATATGATTTCATTTGATTCTCAAATAGTAAATAATGATAAAATTGGTATAATATTTAAAAAGAACAACCGCCGCGATCCTTTCGGGCACATACTTAAACACTTAGGTACTAAACTTCATACAAAGAGCCCATAAAATTGATTAGTTCTGCAATCAATATTTGGGATTCCAATAAAGTGGAGGAACAGATATTTTAAACGAATAATACATACCCTAACAGCTTGTTCAGACCCCTTACAAGGTAAGCACAACCACAACTCAATATAAATGTAGAATATTATTTACACAATGCAACCAAATATATAAATATGAATAAAGTAATTTTATTACATACATATACTCGCACCTGTGTATTCTCGTAGGGGGAATGTACATAAAAGTACAGATTAAAGAAAAACATAATTTTTAAAAACCTCCGTTCGTACGCACGTTACAGTGTACGCCGCGTACAGTCGTCAACGTATGGCATGAAACGTCAAATCCCATACATTTGTCATTCTATTCCACAATACGCCGGTCAACAAATTGCCACTTGTCTAGGGGGAGTTGCAAAATAACTAGTTCCCAAATAGATGCTTCCATAGTTTATGCTCACCTTGCACAGGCCAACAAGCAATAAGATAAAATAAATTAAGCTTACAAGTGCCAGTAGGAAAGCGGCTATAGTCTACGTATCCAGACTAGCATGAAAATATATTTCGAAATTATATAGCCTAGTCAAACGGGATCCAATAAACCATCAATCTATGAAAAATCTCCAGTTAACGTCATTCTTGCTGTTAACAAAATATAGGTATGTGGACAAGATTCTAGGCACTTAGATGGCTTAAGAAAATAGACAAATGATAGTTTCTGCAATAACTATAGGTATGTAATAAATTATCTACTGTACTTTTAGCTACTGTGAACTGCAATAACTGTATTTATTTTTTTATTCTACATTAATAGATAAGCCCATTTTGAGTTTGTTGTGGGACAATTAAAAAATATGAAATCAAAAAGAAAAATCAGATTTATTGACGGGTAAAGCAAAATAAATTCTCGGTAGCTATTGCTTCCGAGAATTTATATATTTGTTTGTTTGTGTTCGTACACACATGTTATACGATATGGATACGACATATGTGCAAATACTGAAACCGCGAAGCATCCTGGTCCGTAGGAATAGAACCAAATTAAATTTAAACTTAAATTCCCTGATTTATAAAATCCGAAATTTTCTAACAAAATAATTATTAAAATAAATGTAGAAAATGCAACCACTTGTATAAGTCATTAAATAGTTTCATCCATTGCTTTAAAGTCATTGACTGTGTCATAAGTCATTAATAAATACGCACACACCTTCACACACACACAACAACTTCACACACACACAACAATAGGCATAGTAGGTAACTTACTTGAACAGCTAAGCGGCAACATGCGATTCTACAGAGTGCTCAAAGTTGTTCAAATTCTATAAAATTAAAACTCTAGTTTCTGCCCTTAATACTGGACCAATTTTGTTCAAACTTTTCCTGCTTGAAGCTTAGGGGGTACCAAGTATATGGTTTCAATTATTGCCTATATGTCGTATCCATATTGTATGTTACCGGCAATGTGTATAATCCTATATTCTATACAATGTATAGAATATCAAGTGCACAGCCGGTGCACATCGTCCAACCTGCATGTGCAAGTTGGACGGCACTCACGTACTTTTAGTATTAATAAAAAATGACAAAAAGAAGTTGATACATTTTCGACAACTGTGATTCCTCTCAAACGATTTTCAGTAAGTGCAGGGGCACACGGTGCGTTGGGACGCCGCACCGCAGAAATTTCGGCCAATCGGCGGCCATACGAGCGGCCCCGCACGGCTCGTGTGGCCGCCGATTGGCCGAAATTTCTGCGGTGTGGCGTCGCATCGCATCGTGTGCCCCCGCTTTATCACAAACTTTTATACAAACGAAAACATTTTAACTGAATCTAAAGAAATGCTGATTGATAACAAATGACTAGCTTGTAAATACCCATCGAATATTTTGAACCCTCCGATGGTTATAGTTATTATAATACTCTCTATCCAACATAATATTTGTAGGATATTTCAAAATAGATTTACATTGATTCATAACCAGGTTTTCTTTTCTCAGTAGCCGAGTATTATAAAGCATATTGTAAGGCAATATTATAATGGTCTTGCGCTCATATTTAAAACATCCACACAATAAATACCAAGAGAACATTCAGAGGTATTATTGCAGTCAGTATTTACAGATTTGTAAAACAAGTTTAAGGCCACGTCTTCACGTTCACGGAAGCAGGGCGACTGCAGTGGCGATATACAACGTGATTTTTTTAAAGCATGTAGGTACACCTTCGTCATTGCTCCGTAGACTCCGTACCTGCCCATGACAATATAGACTCGTGTCTCTCGAGCCTCTTTGAACTTTGTCATATGAAGTATTTTGATCATGTAACAGATTTTTCTTCAATTCTATTGGAAGAAGAGACTCGAAAAGGACGAGTCTTTCCTATCATCCTGAGGCTGGCATCTTGGTTGTGTCATGAGCAATAACTCCCACAAACGATTCAAATCTAAGTCTCCAAAAATATTCTTGGAACTTATATTCATTCGCATGTTGTTGTTGTTGTATTGCTTGTTCAATAGAGTCACAAAATATCAAAAAGTAAAATTACATCAAAACTAGTTTCATGCAAATAAATCAGAATAAGTAGGTATAAAGATAAAAGTAAACTGAAAAAATAAATAGAACTGGAAAGAGAATATATATATGGTCTCCTGTATATTCACATAAAATTGTATTACATAATTTATAGTGGCATACTCTTATATGTTTATGCCACTCAAAATTAAACTCAAATACCAAAACTGAAATGACAACTATGGCTGCTTTAACAGTATTCCATAGAACAAGCAATATGTGAAAGTATTTTTATGCCTTTACATCGCTATGCCGAAGAATATTAGGACTCAAAAAACTTATGCGAACCTAGAGGATCCCATCTAAAATAAACATAACATCACTTCAATGCATCTACTACTAATAGGTAACAAGGATATAATGTTAATAGAGAATATGCATGTATGTTAAGAGCTCCAACAAATAATAATGTACCTACGTTCCCTTAAGTGACTAAGTTTGTGCTGACACAATTGAAAAAACGTAACATTAATCATCTTGCTTTTGAAAATGTTATTTTAGCTAAATAATTAGCGATTTGCGATTAGCTGAAATCAGATGAGTTAACTGAATTTGATGTTGATTGTAAGTGCCAACAAAATTGTACTAATGACAATTATTATAATAATATCATAAATATGTTCACGGTGATTATGCCGCTATTTTATGATCATTTTCTGTCAGTGTCAGCAGTTTAATTGTGTTGGCTGGAGTGTATATCTACTCTTTTGTAAATGTGTGTACGTCAGAGTAAAGATGTGAGTTTTTGTGTATGTCGGATGTGATTATTTGTCAGGACTTGAGTATGTCAGGGCAGATAAATGAGTGTTGGTCAGAGTCTGATGTGTGTTTTCACGCGTTCTCAAGTACGCCCACGCTTATCCTGGATCTATTACAACATGCTTACACTCTATAGAAGATTGGAAAATAAAATGATAGAAGAATAAATAAGCACTACTGCCACAATGATCTGCACATACCTGCATGTTATTGTGTTGTGGCGGGTGGATGGCGAGGTGTCGCGACACGGGCGGTTGTGCGTACGCCACACCACTGCTCACGGACGGGTGGTGAGCCTCGCTCAGACCGATCAGTACCTGCGGCTGGCCATACGAAAGGACAGGCTTATATTCATTGTTTTTTAAGTTGGAGCTATACTATACGATGGTTGATAATTATAAATAACAAAAATAACATAATGTTAGTCAATATGTAGTAGAAGGTAAACGGAAGGTGGGACACCCCCTAGATAGGTGGTCTGATGACCTGCGAAAGGTGGCTGGGACGGACTGGATGCGGAAGGTGGAGGATCGGCAAACGTGGCGCGTTTTGAGAGAGGCCTATGTCCAGCAGTGGACTGCAGTAGGCTAATTGATTGATGTAGTAGAAGTGGTTTGTATGCTCGTCTTCACCCTTTAGTCGCATTATGCCCAATTCGCAAAATGTCCAGCGGGCTCAAATTGTCCAATTCTCACAACGTCCAATTCGCAAATTGTCCAATTCTCACAACGTCCAATTCGCAAATTGTCCAATTCTCACAACGTCCAATTCGCAAATTGTCCAATTCTCACAATGTCCTTTTCGCAATTGGTCCAGTTCGTAAAATCATTTGATTTCGCATTTGACTAAATAAAGTTCTGCATGGTTATAAAAAAAAATAACCACGAGGGCTTCTAACCTAATCTATCCAAGTCGGAATGAGCAGCTTTCTCAATCTCAGTCTTTCTGCCCTCCCTCTGCGCCTCCGGTTTTTAAATAACACTAGTGTAGGGCAAACAAGTACCACGGCAAATTTTTATATATACATTGGAGAGAAATTAATTATTTAGTTTAAAAAAACATTTACCTACTCACAAAACTCTTTATGCGCGATATGGCAAATCAAAAATTTGACTTTTATCTATTTTTGATACTAATTTTCAATTCGAACTATGAATTTTCGGAAATTTGAAATTCAGAATAATGTTTTTAGGGCTAATAACACTACGGATTTATAATTATTCGTACAAATGAAATTCGTAAGAATGAACATTCGTATTTATGAACGGTATTTCGTTATGTCTTTCGAATAAATAACTGTCGTGATTTTAAATAGGTACTCGGAGTTTTGTTTCTTAGGAATTATAATATTCGGTATGTATGTATGTGAAAATCGGAATATTGAAATTCGGAACTAAATATTTCGGATTTGTTGGGTATTCCCCTGTTAACTAAACTAACGGCCTGAATGATATTCAGCCATTTAATTAAGCGGCTAGGCATATGGATTCGATAGATGACGTTCAATTACTTGCCTAGCCATTTAATGAAACAGCTAGGCAAATTACTTATTTCTGCACGGCTATAAAAAAAAAATAACCTCGAAGGCTAAAAAGCGGGCATTAGCCTTCTAACCTAATCTATACATGTCGGATTGCGCTAGCCTTCTATTTATTTATTTATGTACACACAAACAAATATAGAGAGATACATAGGTGGAAAAAGTAGTACAGAGGCTCTGCTTATTTCTATAAGAAATTTCCTCCAGCAGACCTGCGAGAGGAGAGAGTGAGAAGTAGAGAACTTAGTGAAATGTGTGTAGGGAAGACGAAAGACAGATATATAAATATATAAAAATCTATCTCAGAAGGTTGTCAAAAACGCTTCTCGTAATCAAGGAGGATCCCTAATTACGAACTGGACCAATTGCGAATTGGACCAATTGCGAACTGGACCAATTGCGAACTGGACCAATTGCGAACTGGACCAACTGCGAACTGGACCAATTACGAACTGGACCAACTGCGAACTGGACCAATTGCGAACTGGACCTATTGAGAATTGGACAGTTGGACATTTTGCGAATTGGACATAATGCGACTAAAGGGTCTTCACAACCTGAGGTAGATTCAGTTTAAGGCATTGTTCACTGAAACAAAACCACTTTATAACGGATTCGATCGCGATTTATATTCAGCCTTGGCTGCTGGTTGACCATGGCTGCTGAAAAGTTGTCGACATTTCGGGCTAGAAGTAAATAATAACAAATAAACTGCGATAGAATCCATTAAAGTGGTTTTCTTTCAATGACTGATATTCGTATAAACTTCAGGCATTGTTTTAGTGGCTTCAATTATTGTTGAAATTCAATGTAAACCAACTCGCATACAACAACAATAGTACATTATGGTACAAGCGTGTAAAGTTGGTGATTACCGCTGAGGCGACATTGAGACCCGAGCCGTAAGGCGAGGGTCTTAAGAGAGCCGAGGACGGTAATCACCATACACGCGAGTGCCATACGACTATTTTCAACACACTTGCGAATAAAATTATACTCAAAATACTACATAACACAACTAAAACACAATAGTAAAAATCTATTTGTTTTCATATGCGCGCGCAACTAACATTTTTTTTTTATTTGTTCCTTTCGGAACAGGCTAAGGTGCTATCACCATTCTGCCTTGTCATCTACTTACTTATTTGAATTTATGATTTTTTTTTTCTCTGTAAATACTCACAGAGAAAAAAAAATACATTTCAGTGAAAGTTTTGCTTATTAAACACGTACTACAAGTTGAAATTATCTTTTAAAATACGAAGTTGCATGAAATGAGCAAGCAATAGGTATATTAATTCGTTTGTAATATTGGACACGATCTTTTTTGTATCAAAACTTTTTTAAGAACAAAGCAACTTAATCAATGAAATTAAAAAAAAGAAGTCTATAACTCACTTTTGTGAATAATAGCAATGAAAAAGTCACAGTTTTATAATAGGTGTCATTCCGTACTTATTTGCGGTGAAATAAAGCCTGTTTATAAGCAAGTGTGTTGAAAAAATCTTTATGACGTTGAATTCTTTATTTAGCTGTGGCCTTCCGTCCAACCCTATAATAGGCAGAGTCTGACAATTAGCAGACGTACCTTCTTGCCCCGAGCGTCTTGGTGGAGCTTCATATACCCACGTCCGCCGCTATATCAATAGGTACTTTACATCTACCAGGCGTTCCCTGACGGCTACATTATTTTATCTGCCAAAGTATTACACTCGTACCTGAGCCTCTTTCTTCTGCTCCTGATGCTGTTGACCATCTCTCTTCATCATGTCAAGGTACACGTGTGGCGGTTGCGGCGCAGGCGCATACATCAAGTTCGCATGGTGAGGAGTATGCGGTGTGTGGGGAGTATGGGCGTGATGGGCATAGAGAAGTGGTGGTGGACGCTCTCCTACGACTCCCACCACTCCTGAAGTAGGCATAGCATAGTATGTAGACGTGACCTGCTGTCCTCCAACGTTTGACCCGTATTGAGGTGGTTCTGTATGGATAAAATTAACATTTGAATACGTTATTTTGGTTAGATAGATAATATATAAATCAGAATCAAGACCATAGGTGCTACCAATGCGATGTTCATTTTATATTCTAAATATGCGTACGGATAAGAATTACATAGTGTAATGAATATGTTACAAACCGAGCATTCGTTCAGTCAGTACGGGAAAAGAAGCGTCAAAAGTAGCTGTTTGTATTGTATTTTTATTCATATTTCTTATGTTGAAGTCTGTTCAATAATTAGCTAGTTTTGACGCTGACATGGATTTTTGATAACGACATACTCTCTGCGAATGTTACATTACGCGCCGCAAAAACGGTCAGTAGACAGCTTTATATGAAAGCTGGTTTTGCAAGTTTTATTAAGTTTGTGCTTATTATTGTGAGCGCGGGTAAAGTTTTGTATGCGATTTCTTATGGAATTTCGGGTAGGAAATTCTCAGCAGCAGTAAGGAATCTGGAAACATGCTACTACCGTCTCTATGACAATAGATTATGTAGGATTAAAGATATATTATCTAAATGGTGTTCAACAACATCTGGGATTTTTATATGATGAATATCAAAATACTAGCACATGCACGTTACATACATTCCAATACTAGGTCATGCATAATTAAATTGTTAGACAACTACAACTCGCTTAAAATGAAGTTTGACTTTTTTCTATTGCGAGATGATGATCATAAGATTTATTAAGTTTTAACTTTCGCGTTGCATGATATGAAATGAAAATTATCGTACTTTAAGCTTTAGGTTATGTACAAAATACCTGAAATTTCGATGATGTTGCACTGATTTTGGTCACTGGCCGACACAATACAGCCTGTGACCACTACCAATGTAACGTCACTATTTCAGGAAAAAGGGTGTATTCCAGGCAGAAATAAGCTTCACGAACACTTTTAACAAAGAGAGGGCACTATTGGTGTATTCCAGGCAGAAATAAGCTTCACGAACACTTTTAACAAAGAGAGGGCACTATTGGTGTATTCCAGGCAGAAATAAGCTTCACGAACATATCAACTGTACATCAATATAGTGACGTAATCACTTTTAACAAAGAGTAGGCACTATTTTTTTTAATAATGTGAATGAACATGATAGAAACTGTTAAACGGACAGATGATAGCGTAGTGATATGATCAAGATAGAAAAAGATTAGATAAAATTTCGATTCGATTAAACTATCTACCAAAGATGATGGTTAGATGCAAGAAACTAATGAAAATGAGACAGAAATAAAAGTGTAAGCGTGAATCAAAGTACTCAGGTCTGTTAGTGGTATATTGTGAATTTTACTTTATATACCTACCTAATACCTGACGCAAAATAGCATTACGTTGTCGAGTATTTCAAAAATCTTTACTTCGGGCAGAGCATGGTGGGGCTCCCATTTTTCCAACGTAACCTTACCCTCTGTAGGTGGCGACACGCGTTTGACACTTCTGGTCATACGCACAAAATAACGGCTTATGTTCTAATTCGCTTTTCCTTTCTGATGTAGTGTATTTTGGCTTTTGCGGAACGACTGTCGTCTCACGCCCCATTTTCGAGAGAAAAGCCTGCTCAGTTAAACAGCTGGGTACCGGTAAGGTTCGCTTAGATCCTAGTAGCCCCTATTATTTCCATACTTTACAATAAACTTGGTAAATATAACATTAACTCTATTTTAGTTATATAAATCCAGTTAGCTTATCCGCGCTATAAAGAGGGATGTAGCTAATCTTGCTAGATCTGGCTGCATCCCTCTTTTTCACCCGGTACACGACCAGTTATAACCTATTATGGTAAATTAGCTGTACTCAAATTTAAATTCACGCTTTGCACTTTGATTCACAGAAAACAGAGACAGTACATTAGCAAAGAAATTAAATGAAAAGCGAGTGATGACACCTATCGTGAATTCAACTCACTGTTCCATAGCACTGCGCGGGCCATTTGACGGCCCATGCGGCCATCTTCGACCTCTGTAAATTAAAATTAACATAACGTACAATAAACACTATCAAATTAGAAAAGGTGAATAATATAAGTTGAACAAAAATGAATCTCTGAGCTAACTCAGTTGGGGTCGGTATTCCAGTCTAACTGTTATGCGGCTGAACTTTGATACTTTTCCGTGAAGCGACTGCCTTCTGACCTCCACAACCGACACGGCCCGCCCCTGCGTAGTAGTCGAATGCACTACCGCCACGCCACAGAGGCTGTCACACTTCCTTACGTGTCCGCTGCTTTCACCTCTGAGTCCTCGAGTTCTCGATTTAGTTTGGCTTATTTGGCATTACTGGAAACGACTGCCGTCTGGCCTCCTAACCCCGACCGTATTATCTAACATAGATTGGCTAATCGAAACAAACAATTTGGTCTCGATTTGTGGTAAGACCAGACCACTGTTTATTTATTTTCTGCGTCCCGTTCCAAATGCGAAATTCAAAATACATTCCATCCTCATCTGTGAACTGTGATACAATTTTTGTTTTAAACAGCTTGTCTAGGTATACACAGACTTCAGTAGTATTTTTTTGTTAATAATTTTAATAAACTTTCGCTAGTTAGACGGCAGACTATTGTTCCGTAAAGCTATTACTATGATCCGAATAATACTTACTATGATCCGAATATACAGATTGATGCTTCATCGGTTGTTGGTGCAAGCGATGCGCGTAGAGAGCATAATTCGGAGATGGGCTGCGCTGCCTCTTGACACCAGACTGTATTGGACCACGCACTATAGTCTGCTGTTGTGGAAACAACATGTTTGAGTGCTTATGCTTAAACAAAGGAGAATAATACGATAATACGTGCAGGTAAAAGTGCAAGGGTGATGGTTATTCAAGGAAGCAGGACTAAAACTAAAAACTCAGAAAAGAAAGCCCATCATAGGTGTCATAGGTGGCTAACGAAACTGTGACTATGTAGACGGGCTAACTAAATATCATTTCAACTAACAAATGTGTCGGAATAAAAAGGTTGTCTTCCTGTTAGAGCCATTTCCCTTACTTCGGTAAAGGTCGGCTTTCAGTATAACTACGATACGGACGAATTTCGATATTTTCCGAGAAGCGACATCCATCAGATCTGCACAACTTACAGGTGATGTCGAAATTATATAGTTAGACCAGGTTGGTTTAACTTTTTAGGGCTCTGAATACCCGAAACGAATGCCACAGAATTAGGGAGAGGCGACAAGATAGCCCCGGCGGTGTGGCAACACTTGACCGAGGCCTTCGGGCGATTAAGGTACTGTAGTATACTAAGTTCAGTTAGGCCAGAATGGCAGAATAGATCTGGATAAAATTTGGCACAGATATCGATTATATTCTTTGATAGCACATAAATATGCTACTTTTTATTCTAGGAAGGAATAAGTTTATTAGTGAATAAGTAGCCGCGATCTATAGCCAGTTATAGAAAGATAATATAATAAGGGAGAGAAAATAAAAAAATCTGAAAGATTTTAAAAAAGTGGGTAACAAGTATACTGTCTGGTGATGATAAGCGATCAGCATAGCCTAATGACACTTTCTTGAAACATAATTATGATCTCTTTTAAAGATAGAAAGATCTGCGCTAAGTTATAAGAATTATTAGTAACACACAAACACAAACACATTATAATACAAAAGTTTAAAGTTATTTTACAGTTTGTTAGTTCTATAAATAAGTAACAAACACACTGTGCGATAAGTGCATTTACCCTGCATATGCAATTCAAACATGCTGATGTTCAAAATAGTAACATACCTACTGATAAATTTTAGCATATCAAAACCAATGTGAAAATAATATACTGTTTGAGACTAGATTTTACCACTTTTAGCCAAAATCTGATTCACTAAATTCAGCTGTTACATTTACATCGCTAAAGTGTATCCAAATCTGATTACTAAATGGGTACACTTCAGCAATATGAATGTAACATCTACATTCTATATTGGTATAGTGTCCCCATTCTTAACACAATTTGATTTCATTGCTTCAAAATTACATGAATCATCTTTTAAAATAAATTTTGATACAGCCACCTTGAAACAATATTATGTGACTGTGTATTTGTGAGAGCAAAATGTACATGCAGTTTGCTTATGTAACCTACCTTGGGCATCAAATGCGATGTAAGTGGAGGAGGGCGTCCCTGTGTAGGTGGGGGTTCGCCCTGACCAGTAGATGTAGACATAGGGAACATTGGGATCTGAATATTTCCCATTGGCATCTTTATCGGCTGCATCTCACTGAAAGTTTTGCTTAAATTAATGAGACATTAAAGACCTACCTACCTACCTTGCTCGGGAATTTACTCAACATGTGCGCATGTGTGTAGAAAAGCACAGTACACGTTTTTTGGTCCTTTGAGGATAGCATGGGGTGCTACTGCAGTGGGCGAGCTCAAATTCACCGAGCATAAATTATTACAAATCAATCGGCGAGCGCCAGGTCTCGTTTATCTCGCGATTTAGGTCCAAGATATGGGTTCCAAAGTATATCTCCCATAAAGTGAACAATCTCTATCATTTAGGTACTAATATTATCTTTGGTCTCACAAAATAGTAGGTGATGATATTGCAAAATTAAAAGCTAGGAAAACTTCGAGCACATACAACATCCAACAAGGAAAATGCATGACAGTATCAATCATTTTCAAATTAATAATAATATTCAGGGGAGAACTACCATAACACTATCATGAGAGAAGCCAAGCTTGTGATAGTTTAAAAATGAGTATAACTATAAATAAACTAATTATTCAGAATTTATTTATATAAATGCACACATTTCATATTACTTTTACACAGAGTGAGAATCAAACCCACAATCTCTGCAACAGCAGTCTAGGACTCTACCATTATGTCATGCCAAACAATGACAATACTTATCTTAAATAATGTTATAACCAAAATATTTACATGGAACTATGTATATTATATGATGTAAAAATTAGTAATACTATCAAACCTTTCCATACTCACTTAGTTTCCTTCTGTTGCTGTCTCTTTCTAATTTCATCTTCATTCAGCACCTTCTTGAGTTGCATGAACAACTGTTGTTTTTCTTTTTCTAGCTGCTTTAGCTTCTGCTCCAATTGCTCTATTTGTTCTTTAGTTTCCTCTGAAATTGATAATGTAAGAGTCACCATCAGTACTATAGTCCAACATAGACTCAGCTAAGATTTACAAAATAGCGCTTTTTAACAGTAGTAAACACTTCTTTTCCAATAAGAACACTGAGAGACAGATAGACATTTTTTTTTTTTTTGTGCATTATTTGTATTTTGCTATTACAAATCCCATTGTGGATTTGTAAAAAAGAAAAGTCCTAATGTAGAATGACAAAAGGAGGACTGTCTTCTTTACCAACCACAAATAGCAAAATATAATCCATTCATCCTAGCGTTAATTCCCAGTCGCATCCGAAGCTTTTTCAGCTCGGAGTCTGGGGTCCGCTTTACCAGTCTTACTACAGATTTGGCTAGACCATATAGCAAAATATAATATGAATATATAAATATTCTTCATTATTGTAATATATTTACTTTTATTTGTAACTTAATATCTATCAAAAAGTAAAATAAGTTAATCCAAATCACAGTATATTTTAATACATACCAAGAGTCATGACATCTTGTCTTTCTCTGGCTTCTCGTTCTTTACGGAGTCTTTCTTCCTCCACTTCTGCTTCATATTCTGCACTCAGTAATGGTTAAAAATGACAAGGCTTATAATTAAACTTAAATTAAATGACAGTCTCATAACAAATATCATCAAAAATATGTGAAAACAAAAAAGCAGTTATGTTGTAACAAGGAATTTCTTCATTGTATATTAGTGTAATATAGTCTTAATAATACTTCTTAATGATGAAGAGATCTGAGATATAAGATAAATACATGAATATTCTATGACATTCTACTGAGATATGAGGCGAGATCATATATGTGAGATCAGTTTTCTATTAAGTATAGGCTAATTATAAATTTACTTTTATTTAATTTGGCACAAATGTCAACTTAATTAATATCTCATACAACTATTTAATGGCACAAGACAATCTGTTTTCAAAATTTACATAAAAAAAGACAAAAATATTCACGAAATAATCAAGGGAAACTATCACCTTCTTTCTTCCTTTGCCTTTCGCGTATAATGTGCCGTTTCAAAGCACTCCACATCTTTTCTTCTGCCTCATTCTGCTCTTCTAATGTAGTTGCAGTTACGGCTGGCATTTTAATGTCATTCAAAACAAATCCATCTACAGAATAATCAGAATATGATTGTTATTTATCATAATGTTAGGCGGAGCCTCAGAATCATGTATTCTGAGGGCGGAGCGGAGTGTTCTACGTATAAAGATGCTTGATTTAATGTTTGGGTAAAATAAAGCTTATCATATCATAAGTACCACAAATTGTCGTCAATCAATCAGTTCTTTTGAAATCTTCAATTATCGTATAGAACAGTTTGATATTTCTCGTATTTAATTGATCAACAAAATAACAAATTCATCAATAAATTCGAGCAAAGCGAACAACCAATTTTTTTTATTGTACACTTTGACATTGACACAATTGACATTATTGACAAAGAAAGAGACAATACGACCAAAGAGTATAGTAATATATAGGAGAAGAGTGGCAACTCCATGCAAAAACGTGCATGTTGCTGCCGCCCAGGGATTAGGCACAAACAACAGTATTATCAGGCGGGGGGAGGGAGGGGAGGGGGGGGGGGACATTTATTTTGGGGCACTGCCCTACCTTGAAATCTAGGATCAAGTATACTCTGGATTCGTCAAGCGCGTACACCCGAAAGGGACGACAACATAGTACTTATGATACCAGTGTTGTTAGTCCCTACCAAATTTTACCCCGCGACTTTTTTAAATCCGTTAGGTGGTATATGAATTTAATGTTTTCTGGCATTAGTGGCATTACATCCTTTAAAAAACACAAATACAAAACAATTTAGGCATCTGGATCTGGATTTGGAAATCTGAAACAACATTTTCATAAATGTGAAGTTTTAAGAATAAATAAGAAACACCCCACATTATGGGTAATTTACCAGTACCTCAACTGGTATCCCTAATAATTCTATAACCCGGACAAATCATAAAGTAGATAAAAATGGCGGACAAGTCTGGCTTTTGTTTCGAGTTCGATAATTTTAACTCACCACTTTATTTGGTTGGTTAATACACGTATTATGGTGATAATAAATCAATATTTTGAGCCATTATTTCTACTTTAAAGAACTTGTTAATATGCTACGGCTCTTAATCTATTAATATCTTTACAAAAAAAGTGATATTTTGTCTAAAAATCGTACTTACGTATGATAGGTTATGTCTTGTGATTTCCGCTCACTACGGCTTTTGCAGCCTAATATATAACATATCACCATGTTGAATACAATGAGTTTTAAGCAACAAACTTATGCCACTTAGTTTCACCACTTAAATTACTGTCTATTATGAAGAATTCTCAGAACAATTTCAACAATTCACGATCACAAAAGATTTGTTGGTCACAACTTTCCACTTGTGACCAACAAAAAAAACAGAAACTCTGACAAAGACAGAGCATATAGTTTTTGTCCTATACATTCCTTACAGTTTTTGTATGTTGTGTCTCGTTCATACGCGGTATTATTATTTGCGTAGCATATCCAGAGTATACTTGATCCTAGCTTGAAATCATAATGCCTTTACCTTAAAAATACCAAAAACTAAGATGTTACTCGGCAAATGGCGTCGTTTATTACGTGGACCCATCACCAGAGGTCGCCGCAAACTTTGTTCTTAATGTGCCCCCCAGCGGCCCCAGCCTATTCCTCGTTAAACTGTTCGACAATTCTCAGTTAACGAACGAATATTTTGCTGTCAACGTCACTCTCGTACCTGTCACCTTCTGTCACTGATAACGTCCCAGTACCCCGCCCCCCTGACCTGGCCTATATTGACTTGACATAGTTGACATTGACATCCCCCCCTCTCTTGCGGTATAGTGTGTGTGATTTTTGTGTACAGATTAATTTTAGCAAAAATAAAATATGTTTTAAAATTAAATTTCAAATTAGTTTAACATTTTCTGACATAAAACTTGGTGAATTTGAGCCTGTGTTTATTTTGGTATCACCTCAGACACTTAAAATGGACGGACCGTCTGCGCCTAAGAAGAAACTTAAAACTGTAAGTGGTGTATAATGTAATAAAGATTAGGTACTTTAAGAGTTCCTGACGAACTAAAAAATTGATAATTTTCGTTATCTGACCGATTTCGAAATTTCAAATTAAATTGTGTGATGATGATGTGTTGTAAGTTTATAGGTTTTGTTTTCCTGCTTGTTCAGTTATTTAGGTTTACAACGTTACAATGCTAGCCGCACTGGTAGCAGTAATATTTGTCGCTCAAAATAATATATAATAAAATAACGTTTTGCTATAAAATAAATTAAACCAATATGTATGAGAGTTAATTTTAAAATTCTTTTTTATAATATGTTTTATTAACTTAGTCTGTAACTAACTGTTCTAACCAAAAAATTCGTATTTTTGGAGATATTATATCATCCATAAAATGTACGTAAGTACCTACTTATTACTGTAATGCTTTTAGAAACAAGAAGACATTACTTTCATGCTAAGTAATCCAATAAATAATTTACATTTAAGGATTTGTATAAACCACAAAAGAATTAGGTAGTTATATTTTAATTTTCGTCATGATCTTCTTGACATTTATTGAATGATTTTAGTGCTCTATAAATTGAAATATATTAAACAACTTGAACAACTTGACTATAGAAATCAGGTAGACTATCTCTTGTAATTAAAAAAAACTCCTTTTCTAGTGATTCAGCTTCAATACCTTTACCATTTTAATGTAAACATGTTACCTTCCTGCAAAGCTTTTCCGGTTTATTTTAATTATATATTAACCCAGGTGGGATGTAAGAAGATGTATAACTGAAATAGCTTTATGTTAAAATTACACCGGCTGGGTAAGCAAGTGTAGCACACATGTCATTTGATTTGTTTAGACAGCAGAGTTTGTTCTCGTCGAATACTGTGTGCATGTGTGGAAGTGTGAATGAGTGGCTTTAATTAGGTTACAGGTATGTGTGTCAGCAGAGCAAAATAAAAGTATTTAAAATTCACTGTGATGATGTATCACCTCAATTATACTGACTGCCTTTCTCTGTCATGATGGATGGGCTGCTCCGTCTTATGGGAAAGGTTTCATATTGAGTGGTCAAAGAGAGGTTCTCATTTCATCTAAAACATACAGATGAAATGAGAATTATTCTAATTTCTAATATCTCTCTCTCTCTCTCTCTCTCTCTCTCTCTCTCTCTCTCTCTCTCTCTCTCTCTCTCTCTCTCTCTCTCTCTCTCTCTCTCTCTCTCTCTCTCTCTCTCTCTCTCTCTCTCTCTCTCTCTCTTTCTCTCTCTTTCTCTCTCAAACAATCTCTCTCTGAATCCTGAATACAATTTTAGCAACGAAATACCTATTTACGCGTGCTATTTCTCCGTATTTATCTGATAAACTTAAAACCTTTTTATTAGGGCGTACATAATCTGCTACATATGTATTAAGGTTACCATTGAGGAAATATGACTTGCCAGTTTTATTTTGTCTCATATTATCAGTAAACGATAGTGACGATAGTATCATCATAGTGACTTTATGTGTAGAGCGTAATGCAGGCCCAATCTATAAATGATATCCATATCTAATGTACTGAATATCAATGCTTTATCTCACCAAGATATAACCCAATTTAACGAGTACTTTCGGCAGATAAGGTCACCACACGCGTTGAATGATTCACTTGCACACGATGATTTGTTGCTGGGCTACGCAACGTCACCGCATTCAAATACGTAACTGATTGACCATCTACGAAAGGTCAAACCATTGGGAGGATTTCATATTAGCTGTTTTCTGCGGCTCCACGCGCGTGTAACACTGTATCCACTATCTCCTTGCATTGCTCATCGTGTTGCCGGAAATATTCGCGCGAATAATACCCTAGTATCCACATACTCGAAGTTTATGCTTTTACAGCATAGCAAATTATTTAAATACAAAGAGTATGAAGATGGTTCAACGCGCTCGTATTGCCGCTCCTTTAACTCGCACCGCGAAGCCGACATTCGCGATATGACATGAAGATAGAAGTGATAGTAGTGCCAATGTGCCATTTCGCTCGCACTCGTGCATGCACACAAAGAGTGCGAGCGAAATACTAGTTATAATTCTTAAAGTACTGGTTCAAATTGAATGAAATTTGAAATATAAAGTGTTTTTACAGTGCCTACTTGGCAACCGAAGATTCAGACTTCTAGGTTTATCCTCAACGAAGTTATAGGGGGTCGAAAATGGCCTAAAGTGCTTCGAGAAAATAGTGTTATGTTACGGCCGCCTTTTATTGCTCGATTTGGCGGGGGCACTGCCGTGCCCCCAGATATGATAACAATTGTCTTTTATTATTTGAAGTTAGCTCTGAGGCTCTTTATTAGATTGCTCGGCTAGTTTCCGGTTCATATTTATGCGAAAGAGGATGTAGTAATTCAAACCATGTGGTATCAAATTTTATTCTGTTCAAGTCTTAATTTTTGCATTGGTTTGGTCGTGCCTCGGAGAGCACGTTAAGCCGTCGGTCCCGGTTGCCACAAGAACATCTATGGCAGTCGTTACGGGTAGTTGGAGCCCTAAAAAGTCCAAAAACAACGGTCTAGCTTCGATATCTCCTAATGTTACCATTGGGTCGTGGAGGTCAGATGGCAATTGCTTCACGGAAAATATGGAGGTCTAGCCAAATCTGTAGTTAAGACTGGTAAAGCCCTGGACCCCAGACTCCTAGCTGAAAAGCTTCGGATGCGACTGGGAATTAACGCTAGGATGAAGAAGAAGAAGTCTTAATTTTACTCTATTTGGATTTTTGATGTTAGTATTATTTAGATCAGGTTTTTGTTAAATATCTGTATTTATGTACGTAACTTTATAAAAATTACCTTCTATTGGAATAATGGAATAGAATGCTATTAGTTTTTCTCATCTATCCTCTTAGCGTTAATTCCCAGTCGCATCCGAAGCTTTCAGCTCGGAGTCTGGGGTCCGCTTTTACCAGTCTTAACCACGGATTTGACTAGACCTCGATATTTTCCGTGAAGCGATTGTCATCTGACCTCCACAACCCAATGTTAACATTAGGCGATATCGAAGCTTTGCAGTTAGACTGTTGTTTTTTGGATTTTTGAGGGCTCCAACTACCCCGTAACGACTGCCATAGATGCTCTCATGGCAACCGGGACCGACGGCTTAACGTGCTCTCCGAGGCACGACCAGACCAATGCAAATACTCATATTTAATTCACACAAATATTTGCACTGAGCGGGGATCGAACCCGCGCCTCCTGCGTAGCGGCCGCGTTCACTACCGCTATGCCACGGAGGCTGTCTGTAACAAACATCCATCCATATCGGTAAGATATTTAAGGGGATGTTGTTATTATCAATTCGATTCCGGCTATGACCGCGTGTTTGGACGACGCAGACTTTTTTTCGTGTTGGTCCGACTAATCGGACGACGCCGATTTTTTTCCTGTTGCTCCAACTGATCAGACGACGCGCGACGTAAAATTTCTTTTCCTGTTGGTCCGACTGATCGAACGACGGGAAATTATTTTCTATTTCTTGTTGGTCCGACTGATAAGACGACGCGGACTTATTTTTGCCTGTTCCGACCGATCGGATGACGCAGAACTGTTGGTTCCCATGGGTTGCAGAAACGAGATCAGAATTACACATGAAATTCCATTATTATAATATATTGTACTAACATAGAATAGAATCGACTGCGATTTGATAAAAAAAATTTGCAATGAGATTTACTTTAGTAGCAATATAAATGAATGATTTTGCATGGCATTCCATTGCATCAGAAGAAAAAAAACGACTGACCTGGACTACTGAGTTCTGTTTTCTCTTTTAAGGAACTCGTGAAATTTTTGTACTGCAGAGATTTGCAGAAACGCAAAATCTTCTGTTAATTCTTGGTTATGGGCTTCTTCGTATCTGCGACTGACTCCATTTTAGGAAGGTTACAGAAAGTTAGTAGTTATAGTCCGACTGCTACTGCTGTACCGCGCCTTAGGTATGTGCGCGGGAGACGTGGGGGAGATGGGGACGGTACAGGTCCCCCGGTTGGACTATAGTACTTCATTTGTGTATGAGTAAAAACAAATGAAGATAAAACTCTTCACACACCATTTGTATCATTGATAGTTGTACCAGTTGTTGTGTCTGTAGGTCATCCGAAGATGCTCTCTATTATGTTTGGAAATCGGCAATCCACTGCTCTGGCTGTGATGGTGCCTCAAGCAGTTATCTATTATACATTTGGTTCGGTAGCAGAACTCACCGTGAGAAAATCGCTTGCATTCAAATCTCGCTCGATGACCAGCTGTTAGAGCTGTTTTGGCGATGATGTCATCTCACACACAAGACAACTGCTTTTAAACAGAATCAGCGCTAGCAGAGAGAGTTACTTTATCAGAGTGTCGCACATCATTAAAAAATCCTGATACTAAATCATGCATACAGTTACAACTCTTTCCATCGGGGTAGGCAGAGACTACCAATTCTTGATCTACACTTTCATCTTTTGTCTTGACAGTTCTTTTTTATTCCTACTGCTAAGGCAAGTGGGCCTGACTCGCCTTTTCAGCAGTTTCTGGTAACCTCCTCTCGTTCTTGATCTGTGGCCTAGTTTACAAAAATGTACAACGCACTGCATGCGCATCGCATTAAATGTACGTAAACGTTATCGAAGAGTTAGCAGCTAACTAACGTAATATATTTTGCCTCGCAAATATATATTCGTCTGAAGTGACAGGCTTAAGCACCAGTTACAAAAAAAGGTAGATGGTGTGAATGAGAATAAAAAGTACCATTTTCCGTATTCATAACAATCATTGTCTAACAAGGCTAAAATGCAGTGCAAATGTTTTGCCGTCCAATAAACATGAAGTATAATTTACTAGCAATTTAAAATACAGTATCGTTCCGTGAGCGCGCCAGTCTAGTGCTCAACGGCTTGGGCGACGTGCGTGCGATTGCCTTTATTGCCCAACCGGTTTTGTAGAACACGCATATTGAAGTTGGCGGGAAAGTTTTATTTGACATTTGTTTTTTTTATTTTCAATATGAGTCTGGAACTAAGAAACCAGAAGGTGACTGAAACCTTCGAAAAATTTAAAATTGCTGCATGGGGCAAAGGACAACCGAGAACGGTTAGTGGATTTGATTTATTGTTTCATGAATGACAATATTGATGTTTCTGATAAATAAATATAAAAGGTTAATGAATGGAAGAATACATACCTAATTATAAATAATTATCTTGTTTATTTATCAATGCTTTTAAAAGTTTGATTAGGTACTGCTAGTGAGTTGGTGAACAAAATGCAATGAACCATTTTTTGCTTTGTCAGGATAGGGAATGATTTTTCATGGAAGAGTTGCATAATTATGAAAAAAAAAGTTTAATGTCGTGAAATAATAATAGTAATGTTTAAATTGAATACGTTGTCGTCGATTGGGCACTTCAAGTGTTATTAAAGCTACTTTCGAATGACTTCGCACATATTATATCATTTTAACACTCGCAAAATGCGTTAAAGTAAATAATTATACCTATGAAGTATGAAGTTTTGGTTTTGAATATTAATAGAATAGGTAGGTTTCGATACTATTCTATAAAAGAAGTCGGTTAATAAGAGCCTTTTTTATAATAACTTTTTAACAGCACATATTTATTATAATAAGTTGTATGTAGGTACCAGCGATTGGCGCCCAATACAAATTGAGTTTAATTAATCTAATCGCGTTTGTTAAGGCCCTGAATCAGGTCAGCATCGAAAAATTGGTATTTTCGAAACCGTTTTTCTTATTAACTATAAAACCCACAGATTTGTAATTCACATGCCTGCATACTACAGGATATAGAGAATAACTTCTTATTTTCATAAATTAAATAAAAAAGGAGGAAATAGTTAAAAAGAGGCTCCGAAAATCACTCGACTCTTTCTTATGAAAATAAATATTATCTACAATATGTATCCAAATAATCAAAAATTTCACATATAGGTATGTTAAATAAGTGTATTAGCATGACGTGATCTTCTTAGTTACTAATCGTCGCCTATAAAATTGTCTATTAAAATTGGTTTTACTGATTTTTACGGTTCAAATATGAGCGAATGACCTTGAGCATTTGTATGGTCAAAGTCATTCGCGTATGTAATCACCTTAAAATATACCTATCAACAGCAATCGGCTCACACAGAAACAAAGAACAATACTCACAAATTTTATTAGACTTTCTGACTATCCTGGCTTCGATTATGTAAACGTACAAAAATTGCTATATGTAATCTGATTGCAGCGCCAAAGCACGCCATAGGGTCTAAATTATGCGTAAACCCTTCACTCAAGTGCCAGCAATACTTGACTTGACAAATTTTAATCGCATTAAAATGAATTCTATATTTTCTTTTCGTGCGGAAGTCCCCACGGGTACCTATCACCCAAGTTCACCATCGGGGCTGGTTATGTAGGGTCGACTAAAAACGGACGCCATTGGGTAATCTTACACGCTGGTAATAATTGTTACCAGCGGGTAAGATTACCCAATAAGACGATCCCTCGCACCCCAGTTGACCTACTACTTTTTAGGTTCACATACGGTAATCGTAATTTTTTGCACGAGAAAACGAAGTTGTTAGTAAACATACAAATCGCGTCTACAAAATTACAACCGATACCAGCGGCCTATTCATTAAGTATGTTTTTTATCGTGTACAGATAAAAAAAAGAAATAACTTCCTTACTGAATATATTTTATAAAATACTACTAATACTGAATATAGTTTTCCTTCGCTCGCAGTGAATAGTCTGCGTATTTTTCCGTTAGTCGCCTCTTACGACGACGCTCTTAGGTTAAGATTGGGTAGTAATGCTTATATTCTTTCTCCGTCACCACACGGATAATTATAATAGATGTAAAAAATTGTATGTAAATCGACCGGATTTATTGACATTTATGATTACTGCTCCGCTCCCTTGTTAAGTAGCGTAATGATAGATAGCGTGTGTCACTCATAAATAAGGTGGATTTCTATTGGTGAAAGAATTTTCAAATCGGTCCTGGACTGCTTGCGGGTGCTGGCAACGCCATCTACCGTCGAGAAAAAAAAATAGCCATCTCTGAAGCGCGTTTAGCGTTCATCATCCTCCTGCCCACCGAGTTTATTTGGGGTCGGCGCAACATGTGTGCTTTTTCAATTCATCTCTACTTGCAGTCATCTCAACATTCACTCCCTTCTTAACCATATATTTTTTCCCACAGCCCATCTACCTTCTTTTAGGTCTTCCTCTCCCCTTGTAGCCATCCACTTCCATAGTCAATGCCTTTTTCATCCCTACGCATTACATGTTCGGACCAGGACAAACGATATGTTAATATTGTAACAAATTTGATTTTTCTTATCGCGACCGCTAATGATCTTTCCCAAGCTCTGGTCTATCTCCGTACCAAATTCCGTCTAATCGGTTCAGTGCTTTATGCGTGAAAACGTAAAATAAGCTTGTAAAGGCCAGCTTGTTAACGCCGGCCAACGAATTGCCAGGTTGTAATTTTGCACTTAGAGATTTGACAGTTTTCGCAGAAAGATCGATAACCAGGTAAACTTTTAAGATACAAACAGAATACAATCATCATTGTGTCATGTTGTGGCATGATTCTGTCACGGCAATACGAGTAATTCACTGTGTAAAACTGGACCATTGTGGTTGCTAAAATCAATATACCTACCTACTTCGATCATTTTAAATGCTAATTTAAGAGCAACTGCCATAATATTACAACTTCAGTTTGCTGCATTTCATATTGCCCAATATGTCTATTTGCATTAGTCTTGATGTTTCTATGCATAATGTATAATGTATTAGGTACAAAAAATGTTATGTAAAGCGAGTTTATCTGCAGTTTTAGAACCCATATTATGTATAATATCTAGACTCAAATTAGGTGCTTATGCTTAGTCTTAACAACGTCTGTGTAGAATTATATATCCTACAATATTATCTGCATTTTTAAAAGGACTTTTTTTATTTTCAAAGAAGTAGAATGGGAATATTAAAAATACACTACGACCGTTTTATTTTCTATGGTGGGAAATATGGCATGACATTTGTTTCTCCAGTCTACTGAGAAATTTTAAATTGAATACACTGTTAACTTTTACTTTTCACATCTGTACCATTCAGATTGTTTTAGATTTTTTACAAGAACCTAATAAGGATTTTTCACATTACGTAATTGCATAATTACCAGTGTTTTCCATAATACAGAAAGCGTTTCTGACAAGTGACAAGGCACTGCAAAAATTCAAAATCAGTATTTTCTGATATTCTCTCTACACTCACTCTATTCCCCTCTAAATTCTACACAAAAAGTAAAAAAATACAAAAGAATGTTATTTTAAAATAGTTGACCCGAGGTGAAAAAATCTTGGATAATTATAGGATCTAAGATTTTTTTACCGATAAAAACCTTGACTTATATTTTTTCTATTCATTTAGGTTCAAACAAATCTTCAAGTCAAACTACACACAGTTTATTTCGTGGATCTAGATCTCTCGTTATTTGTTCAATAGTCTTAATTTGATCTAAGTAAGGTAATTTAGTTTTACATGTGTGTGACTGTAACCTCATTCTTTTAAGCCCACTACTTACCACAGAATAAAGTACCATTACGTCGTAAACCCTGCCCTTTGCCATGCCCGTGATGTGCAGAAAGTTAGAAAGTACATTCAACAAAGGAGATACGGTTGCACATTATAAGGTTGTATGTAAACGTGCTACCGTATCTCCTATGTCGACTGTACATCTAGAGTAAATTTTCTTGAAATGATCGACGGCATACTTAAGCTGGTTGCATTCGAGGCAATTATTTCAGAGCCCCAGTATAACTTATCCATCTATTGATTTGGCTAATTTGCACTAAGCATCTTGCACATCACACTCAGGTAGGTGTAAGAAAAAAGCCGTGGGTCGGCCAGGATACGAGGGATAGGTATGTCACAGACAATCTCACCAACGGCAACCAACGACCCACTGACGCCGTGCGTTTTGGTCGGTTCAAGTCCTGCCTCAGGCATAGGGAAGTATCCGTGGGGACTTTGCGCACGATAAAAAAAGGATAGGACAAAAAGAAGAAATAAGTAAGACATATTTTGTAGTCGCCAATGTGCAGATACGAACAACTTAAATACTTGCTATGTTATGCGAGGTAATATTTTATGTTAATTGCTCTATCACATATTCATGACTTTGTAAATCTAAAATGTAATGAAAATAAATATAAATTCAGCAAGAATTACGGTTGTAGCAGGTATTCAACCATTTCTTTATCACAATGTCAGGTGTTATGTTCTCCACGTGTAGTATTATTATTTATTAAATCGTAATCGCAAAACTATACAAAAACTTATGCACGTTTTCAAAATGTGGATGTGAGTGATGACCTGATGACTCACACCAATGTATGAATTTCTTTACGATCTTCGAAAAACCGTCTTGAGAAAATGCGGCCTAAGATACTGTTCTGCTTCTTACATTATTGGACGGGCAGCCAGTACTCAGAAATTACATTCACCAGATGAGAATGAGCAGAACCATACACCGCACATAAAAATACAGGGGCATAATGCCAGTAGCCTTAGTGATACCACTGATGCGATGGAAGACACGAATATCGCTGGTATCAACCCTTGAAGAACATGGGGACTCGTAAAATAAAGCCTAATGGGAATCAAAACACTCATAGTAAGAATATTAGTCCCGCAATGTTATGCCACGATTACGTCGCCGACTCGAGTTTACGTAAACATTCGACTTTCTCTACATTTCTCAGCGTTGCTATTCATACGAGTTAATGATCAATCAAATACAACTGCTTATTATGATGTAAAGAATGTACATAACTTTTGTTCGTATGACATAGTGAGCTTGACTGTGAGTGTGTTAAGAGACCTTCGAAGCCAAAGTAACCTGACCTGCTGATTGACGCACGACTACACGAGGCTCTGGCGCAGGCTTTCCTCTCGGGGTGGGAAGCTCCGACGGCAGTTACTCCAATAAAAACCGTATGCTATTTTGCTTATACGGTTTTTATGGGAGAGGGGAAATTAGCGGACCGCGGGTTCCGAGGTGAAAGCTTCGGATGCAACCGTGACTAACACTGTGACGATGATGATGATGACATAGTGAGCACTTGGTATTTTGATACATCTAATGCTTCATGTGCTGTGGCTAACCTATCATTATACATTTGCTTGACTAGAAGAACTTAGTAAAAGTACTTGTAAACTTACTTTCATAAAAAATGGCTTGTACCGTTTTTGGCCGTAGAAATTATATATTATATTTTAATATATTATATTTTAATTTAGACAAAAATAAAGAAAAACCTCAATCAACTTTTGCATAATAGAAAGGTCACGGCGTCAGTGCTTGACCTGCCCAAAGATCTAACCTCGAGAGCGCAGACGGCGCTAAGTCACGGCCCTTTAATTTCAGCTTGATACAGTTACTTCAGTGAATCATTTCTTTGTCCGCTTTATAAAAAGGTTCCGAATTAGATTTTATCACTTTTATTAACTTTTGTAAGTGCACTTTAATGTCTTATTGTTTTAATTTGACCTCTGATATAAATATGTGTAAGTATTTATTACTACCAATTTTATTGTACTTACTGATGATTATTTTGGGCTGGCGCCCCAACAAATGCAAAATTTTATCTAATAGTACGCTCCCAGTGGCGGTTGGACAGAATTTGATATACACCTACGGCCACAGATTACTAAATAAGTAGTTACTATTTTACGTCTACGGCTATCTGTTGCCGTTGGGTCAAATTTTCGATTTGTAAATAATATCTAATAATAAGCCTAATACTAATACGGAATTAATTTGTATTGTTCAATCAATTCATAATTCAATATCAATTCAATACTTTTTCGATTCGTTCCGTGGTGATCCTGATTTCTGTTCCACACTGCGAATATTTTCTAATATTACTGCTTTTGATGCACGTTTTCATGAAGAAAATTATTGTTCATTATAACAATCCGAATAATGAGCACTAATTCCAATATTTACTAAATTATACAGGTAGTCATTGATACAATATAGAGACAGACGTGCGATTTTTTATTTATTTAGCAATGAACAATGAATTTTCCTGAAGATAATATAATGTATAGTAAGATATAGGTACTTTCAGATTTATTTTAAGAACACTAGCTGTACATCGTGGTTTCACTCGCCGTATTCGGTTCTATTGTTTCTTTGATACTACTAAGGTAGTAAACACTTAACTCACCAATCACCTGATGTTAAGCGTTATCGTGACCTGTAAAAGGTTCTAAACGTTGTATGTATTTATTTTATTTTCGGCACATAAGTCTGCTAGTGCCGATCTGCTTAAACAGTCATGTCATTAGAACCAGGAAGGAATTAATACGTACCACTGCCTAATTAAAAAATACTATCAACTCCGTTAATACCTCCTCCTCTTGATAAGGTCTGGTATGCAAAATTTCAAATTAATGCAACGTTTTATTTTAAAGTGCTTAAAAATGCGCTCAAAGTTTCCACTACTCACCTACAAATAAACATACAAAGCTAATAAAAGCCAGTTTAAAAAAAAAAGAGATTCCTTTTTCGCAGGGTCGATATTTTGCCTTGTTTTGCTATCCTGACTGAGGTAAATGTTAATGTACAATCAGATAATGTAGACATTGAGATATGTTAGTGTGAGATCTAAGTGATAAAAGATGTTTGAATTGAAAAATTTCAATTTGCATCCTATTTAAATTAAAATATAATATGAATATTGACTATTTAAATGACGTTTTTATTGCATCCTATTTCAATGACGTTTAGTTTGTATGTAGTAAATAATTATAGTTGTGTTTCGATGCATTTATTCATTATAGGTATTCATATATTGTGATGAGAAAATAAATAATTATTTTTTAACACAGGCCGTATAAAAATAATCGAGACCATAGGTAGTTAGATGCAATGAAACAGACAATCTTTTGAAAATTTAAAGAGAACATCATCATGGTCGGCTTGACAAAAAAAATGGCTTTGGGTTACCCCCTTCTCTCCCATACTCTCCCAACTGATTTCTACTATTTTATACTGTCCCATTTTACTCAATGAATATCATCGATTATAACGTGAAATTTGAAATTCTCTGGTGAAATGCTAGAGACAGTGACATCAATTTGAGTGGGTGGTTGGTGGCCCCACTAAGTACTTGCTAAATAGTGAACGAGGATCTAGCGCAGGCTTCAGTCTTGAAAAAGAAAAAAGCTCCTGAAAAAGATCTCCATAGGTCGCTGGTGCATCCGGCTCAAAGGACCAAATAATGTACGAGATTGTAGTTTTATCTCCAACACTAGTAAAGTTATTGGAACACATTGAAAGAAAAGAAATGTTAATTATCTTTTTTTGGCAACAACGACATACCAATCAAAAATAATAAGCGGGCCCGAGGTGTCAAACTGCGATTTCTAGTTTTTTTTAACATGATGATGACAGACGTCAGTTGAAACTACCTACTGGCTCCAAACAACTTGTGTGATTTCACTCTATTTTCGTGTTCAATCGATGAGCCTACTTAAAGTAATATGAATGCCATTGCCATATTCTGCATAGCTTGTCGCAAACAGGCTCGACATCGAAAACCGCATTACCAAGGACACCGGTTTTGCTATAATACTCAGTGCTGCGGTCTCACTCTGCCGAGCGAAAATGTGATAATTTATAGTTTATACCTGTGGTTATACTGTTGCTGTTGGTACTAGCTGTGCCCGATGATTTCATGCTCTCTCTCTTCAGCTTTATTATTAGTATAAATATTATTATACTACACAGCACACTCTTATTTTACTCTACGTCAGCCGTTACAGAAAATTCTCTGACAGAAGGACCTGTTAAAATTTTGCCCAAAATAAAATCCTCACCCGGGAATCGAGTCTATGTCCACAAGTTCGTGTTACCTACTTAAATATAAAAACAACCGTATCACATGGGCTCGATACCAGTACATACAGTCACTATTTTATACAATAGTTTTATTAATTCCAAATAAATAATTTAAAGTAATTAACCGTGTCGTATAGCAGTTGCAAAATATTGACTCTAAAACAGGTAAACAAAATTAAAAAACGTAAAATGCAGACGCAGGTCATTCACGTTTGAACGCATTACGGTGACGTTTCAAGGATGCCCTTCACTATCAAAGGGCACCTATCCTATATGATTTACTTCATGTATGTTTAAGATATATGCAAATCGCGAACATGTTATGACCGTTTAAGTGCATAATAGTATCATTTGCTTACTCTCTCTACGTTATCTAGGTACAAAACTAGGTATAAAAACTAGCTGACCCAGCAAAAAATATTTTTACCGTATAACAATAGGGGCCTGTGCTAGGTCTGAAAATTAACAGTTAGGTATATATGTATTTTTGAATTGAAAACTTACACTGGTGTTTTACATAAGTTATCCACTAATACGCCACTCATTTGGCAGCTGCAAACCTAGAAAAACCGCAAACCGTTGTGGATAATATACGTAATACCAACTAGTACAGTAATCACGCGAATATATACTCATCTTCGTTTGCACAAAGAGTATAGTTTCGTTAATTTTAGTTATTAGGCTTTGATCGATAAATACCTACTTGTGAACAGCCTTCAACCTCTGTGCTATATCGAAATGGCATTGATTGATACCGTTGAACAGAATGATTTTTATGTTCATGATGACCTCTGTGCCGTGGTGGTAGACTGGTAGAGCGTTCGAATACTGCGTTCGGAGAACGTGACTGGAAAAAGTGAACCTCGTACTCAGAGGTGAATGAAGGCCTCGGATGCGACCGGGATTAACGTAAGGAAGATGAGTGATTAGAGTATCTCATCAGTCTATGAACGCTTACAGCACCCGAGGTGTCACTCGTTGCCACATGCAAAGGGAAGGGGTAGAGGCAAGGAGAGAGTGGGGAAAAGGAAATTAGACCTGCTACTTAACGTAAATATTAAGGATTCTGTCAAGAAAAACCTAGGCAACAATTTTAATTTTGCACCATATTACGAACCTATTCTAAAAACGATAATAGATTGCATCTTTAACGTTCGCTTAATTTAATTGCATGTGCATACTAAACAACACAATAAAAAGATAAACAAATGAAGTTTGTTATTTGTCGGGTATTCTTTTGTTTTTTAATGTACGACCTTCGATGATGGCATTTTGATTGGTAAAAAAAGTCGGAACACTATTAACTGATAAATTATTTCCTGGCTTCTAATTGATCCTGAAGTTGTTATGGACCTAATAACTATTTCGGTGTTTATAATTGGAATTTGCATTTATTGACCGCTCGACCTATAGTTTTAATAATAGACTTCTGGCTATTTATGGAATGCAATCAAATGTTTACCATGCCGACACGATTTTCCGGTGCTGTGTTTATTGATTGAAATGGGTATCTAATTGCTTTATGCAGCTAGGACCTTGTACAGTTTGTACACGCTGCAGGAGGTACAAATGGTGACGTTGAACTCATAGTGGCTATTTCATGCAGCTTCGCCTGCTGATTTAAAATTTTGATATCAATACTTCTAGAAGCAAGTTCTAATGACAACCATGAACTTTCCTCTGAATCGTACTTCTGAGTCTTGACCATATAACACGTTGAATTTAATTTTTAGTACCTACCAGTCTTTTTAAATCTATATTTTCTTTGGAATTACAAAAGTTAATTACTTTTTACTTTTAAAAATTCGATTTTGCAGTTTTTTTTTCATTAAAAAATGCAATAAAAATGTATATTATTAGCTTTTCTTTTTAAAAATGTAATAGGTAGGTACCTATTGAAATAGACAAATTATTAAAGCTTATTTAATCTTGTTTCAGTGCGTACAAGTGGCAACCAACGTCGTAGAACAAAAGCACCAGGTGTCCAGAGCTAAGAGAAGCCGTGCTCTTGGCAGTAGAGCATTCAGAGGAAGCACCGTGTGGTTCACAGGGCTTAGCGGCGCTGGGAAGACTAGTATAGCATTCGCGCTAGAAGCTTATTTAGTCTCTAAAGGCAAGTTGCAATCCATCCTCCTGCAATAATCCTTTAAGCTTGCAGAGCTCGGGATCCCAAGTCCTCCATTTTATCAGTTTGTCTTGGCTTTTACAGGACCTACTAATATTAAAAATGTGGAAATTTGTAAAGAAGTTCGGATGATTCATTGTTTGGAACATTGGTAGATTAAAGTCTGCCACATCAATGGTACTATGGTACTACGGACGGTAAACAAACATCTGGAATAACAAATAGAACTACTTTATATCCCTAGAATATCCCATGGATAATGGGAACGGGATATTGTCAAATTGATGAGACATAGAGTATTCTCCAGTATTCCCCAGTAGAAAAGTTGTCAAAAAAATTACTATCCTACGTTATTGTTCTACAGGAATACCTGCGTATGGACTGGATGGCGATAACATAAGGACAGGTTTGAATAAAAATCTGGGCTTTACTAAAGAAGACCGTGAGGAGAACATCAGGCGAGTGGCTGAAGTGGCAAAGCTTTTCGCCGACAGTGGTGTTGTCTGCCTTTGCAGTTTTGTGTCGCCGTTCGCTGAGGTAAGATTCATATGCCATATTACAAGGGCGTAGTAGCAAATGTGCTAATGACTTGCGGATAGTGGGTCAAAAACAGAAAACAGCTGATACTAAAATTACATTATATAATCTTGGTAGCTGAAGACATCTGATGAGGTCGAATAGAAATATCTTGCTGACATCTTCGTCATGGTTGGTCATCTTTTCACGGGGGTATCTTTTCGCGGGTAGCGTGTAAAGTTAAGCTATGCGAGGACGAAATTAAATGAAGTGTGGTACCAGTTTTGTTTACTATATGTAGGTACTTTAATATAGTAAACAAAAACAGGTATCAGCGCGAGAGTAAAACCTAAAAACTGCATTCGTGCTTGTTGGATACCTTATTGTGAATCTGTAGGTACAATGAGGATTTCCATTTCATCTTTGTGATGATCCCTGTTACATAAGAGGCTCTCAGTTCTGAGCCCACCGGGTCCGCTTTTCATTTATGCTATTTGACTAGCTTGCAGGTGATATTGGCTTGGCCCCATACCCACTACCAATAAGGATTTTGTATGATACAAATTTCCAAAATAATTGCATGAAGTTTTTGAAGCATTTATTATGCTGATTGTTCAAATCGATTTACAAAGAGAAAAGAGAATCGACATTCCCCCTGTAAGTGAATATCGCGGGTTCGAATCCCACTCGAAGTTGATTCTCTTTTCTCTTTGTAAATCGATTTCTGAAATAAGTTACACAATTGTATAAGAGTGGTACTAATTATACCTTGATGTAAACTAGTGGTCTAACTAGCGCCTTGAACCAGTCCGAGCTAAAGTAACTTCTATATAATGATTCTACGCAATAATTGGTTAAGCCACCTATGAATTTTAGGCCTGCATTACCGAATAACCAGATTACGCTTTATTGAATGGTACCACAGCGTAGCATAGATAATAGTATTGACGTAATGGTACTGCTTATATTTATTCAACTGACCGAATGACTGAATAGACTACTTGTATTTATCTATCGACAATTCCATGGAATAGGTATTCTGTTTTTTCATGTTTCGTCCTATTTATAAAAAATGGTTTGCTGTATTTGAAGTCTGTAGATATAATCATGCCCGGATCCTAGGTTTAATGCCAGTCAATTAGCCTATTCTTGCAGTCCACTGCTTGACTTAGGCATAGGCCTCTCCCAATATGCACCATTTCTGCTGATCCTCCGCCTTCCGCATCCAGTCTGTCCCAGCCACCTTTTTAAGGTCGTCAGGTAATCGGGCTAGGGGGCGTCGCACCTTTTGTTTCCTTTATCGCGATCTCCAACTTCAGGACTCGTCTGCTCCAACAGCCATCGGTCTTTGTTGTGGACAGTGTGGCCGGCCCACTGCCATTCAGCTTGCTTATTTTTATTATGCTTATTCTTACTATATTTCGTCATAAACTACCAAGAACCAATTCAATTTAAGGCCTGATACAAATGTAATAATGTTTCCGCTACGTATAGGTAACTTTGTTATAGTGAAATGCAAGACAATTAGTTTTGTTCTGGTACAATATTTGCTTCATATTGTTGAAAAAGTAAGCCGAAGGTAACTATGCAACGCAAGTTAGATCAACCTGGGAATTGAATAGCTTATTTATTCAATAAATATTGAATAAGACACTTACATTGTGCTTATCCACATTATTGCCAGTTCCACCAAGTGCCATCGATCAATAGGAAATGATAAAGATTTATTGAATAAACTGTTGTTTATTCAATAAATCTTTATCATTTCCTAAAAGCCGCGCTTTGCATGATATAGATTTTTTTTGAACGCCTTTAAAGTGCAACATGCGGATATTTTTAGACAGTCCGCGACGAGAACAACATTCAATATAGGTATTGTTTGCAACACTTTGTAATCTACATTTTAATTATTTTTAGTGCGATAGTGCTCCATAGTTACATATTTATTATAATGATCATTAGAACCGTGATAACACCAGTAAATGCCATTAGTAAACTTATCCAATTAAATTCCAAATGTGGAGGTTAGTCCTCCACGCACATTTGGAAATTTTAACTCACTCGACCAAAGGGTTGGGTAAGTTAACATTTACTAGCCGGCTACATGTACTCATTTTTTCTTTGATGTTGATGTCAAAATGAGTCCAGGTAGCCTATCTACATCAAATCCACCTTTTATATTTATTATACTAAAGTACTCAAATAAGATACCATGTTTGTCCCGATTAGTACGCTAATAAATAATTAGCCTTTATAATATTTTGTTACCAGGACCGTGAGGTTGCTCGTCGAATCCACACGGACTCAGACCTGCCGTTCTTTGAAGTGTTTATCGACACACCTCTGGAGGTGTGCGAACAAAGAGACACAAAGGGCCTTTACAAGAAAGCAAGAGAAGGACAAATAAAGGTAAGTACAGTATATGTCTACTTATTTAGTTTTTTTCTATTGACTGTCCTGTGCCATTTGTACATGGTTTGCACAGGTGGGTCGGCTTCCTGGCTACATCATTGTCTACACGGCATTTAGCCCTATCTAAAGCTTGTACATTTGAGCCCGGGGTACACTCTCCTACCCACTCTTTTTTCTCGGAATCTGGGGGAAAGATTGTGGTCTGTCATGGATAGAGGAAAACCTGCGCCATAGCCTAGTCCGTCAAGTTGCAGGTGTAGTTTCCTGGTCTCCAAAGAGCTTGTGTGAGGCCCCAAAACAGTTGGTAACTTGCTGCGACGGCTACGTGAATAACGAATTTCACCAGCCTGAGTTTTCATGAGGGTAGACTCAAAAAGTAACTCGTCGTAAAAGATGACTAGCGTACCAATACCAATGGTCTCACTCAGAGTCAACTGAGGTCCGTGCGAAATACAGTAGAAAAAAAAACCGAACAAGTGCGAGTCGGACTCGCCCATGAAGGGTTCCGTAGCAGCAAAGGCGAAAATTGCGGTTTATGAGGTATTAAAAAAAACTACTTACTGGATCTCGTTCAAACCAATTTTTGGTGCAAGTTTACATGGCAATTTACATCATATATTTTTTTTAGATTTAGGTATCATTCTCTTATTTTAGAAGTTAGAGGGGGGGGGACACATTTTTTCCACTTTGGAAGTGTCTCTCGCGCAAACTATTCAGTTTAGCAAAAAATTATGTTAGAAACCTCAATAGCATTTTTAAAGACCTATCTATAAATACCCCACACGTATGGGATTGCTGAAAAAATTTTTTTTTAGTTTCAGTTCTAAGTATGGGGACCCCCAAAATTTTATGCTTTTTTTCTATTTTTGTATAAAATTCTTAATGCGGTTCACAGAATACATCTACTTACTAACTTTCAACAGCATAGGCCTTATAGTTTCGGAGAAAAGTGGCTGTGACATACGGACGGATAGACAGACAGACGGACGGACAGACATGACGAATCTATAAAGGTTCCGTTTTTTGCCATTTGGCTACGAAACCCTAAAAAGACGTCGTTTTTCCTTGGTGCAACATGTAAAGTGAAAGCTTTGAAGGCACACAGGATTTGGTTCCATTTTTGTTGGTGCACCAAATATTGAACGCCCACCTACTTTAAAATTTACGGAGGTCTTCTGCCTGACAGTCTCTAATTCCCCCGTTCTTGTTCTTTTTTTTTTTTCATACCACTTAGGTGGCAGACAAGCACACGGCCCACCGATCTATTGATTACCAATACGGTGTATTAAATGAAGAAAAGATCCACTAGAAGATTTGAGATTACAGATAAAAAACCAATCAGCATAAAATTATGACATAGATTGGCAAAGTTGCAAATAATAAAATTTAGCAATAGTTCTTATGATAGATTATAATATATTGTACTTTATCTTAATAATTAGCTATACGCTAAGTTATCAATCTAGATAAACATAATTTGATCTACGAACACATTTATAGTATTTGATTACTTTGCTACAGATACAAATCTCTCCATTATTATTATATCCTGTAATTAGATAATTATGGAAAGGAGAGCTGACCCCGGGCTCCGAATACAGACAGAGACATGGCTTACCATTTACTTCTGTCCTTACACACTGCACCAGCTTTCTCTATTGTCAATCAATCTGTCAGGGAAATCCGCCGGTTTTGAGTAGGTACTTTTACCTGCCCTTTCTTCAAACATCTAGAGGTTTCTACCTCTTTTAGAACCACCAATAACATGTTCAATTTATATGCCCTGTATTTTACCTCTCATTTCGCGTTTACTAACAATACGTTGTTATTGCAGGGTTTCACAGGCATCACGCAAGATTATGAGCGTCCCGAAGCACCCGAGCTGGTGGTGCAGACCGTGGGGCAATCCATCGAAGAGTCTACTATGCATGTGATGGAACTTCTAGAATCCCAGGTAAAAAGACTGCCAAAAATGACATTTTACGTGCGTTCAAAAAACCTTGTATACCATTAAAACAATGTTTGCCTTTGGTGTAGCATACAACAAAGTTATTATATTTAAAATTTCAATGATAAATACTCTTCGTACTAGGCTTTCTCCGAAATTGGCCGGTAATTTTCAAAAGTTTATTGAGCCGTTTTCAAGATTTGAGCTGAGCTGGTAATTTTATTTATAGTGTTAAAAACGTTTTTGCAACGGTGGCCAAGCAGCGATACCTAAAAAGTCCAAGTATTCATTGCGGGTGTAAAAAAATTGCATGTGTCTGCAACTCCGTCCGCGTAAAAAGTAGCCTTTCCTGATTACAATCTATATCTCTGCTTAATTTGATCCAGATTCGTTAAGCCGTTCTGAGGTGATGGAGTAAAAATTTCCATCCATTATCTCAACTATAGCATTTATAACAATTCAACTTCTCTTGGTTTTATAACAAGTCAAATGTTAAATAAATCATTATAAAAATGCGATAAGAAGAAAGTTATCCAAACAATAATACATTGAGTATACAAAGTATGAAAGAATAGTCGCACGGTAATTTTTTTCCCAGATATTGTTTTCTTGCTTTTCACGTACTTAATTGAACTTCCCCTTAGCTTTATATGATATATCTTTATATATAACTGTGACCTTGTTAAAGCTTCCTGACTTTCCGCCGACCTTGGATGTCGAATGGTTTTTCTACTTTAATTTATATATTTTCCAAGAATATAATTGGTAGTCTTACTTTCTGTTTTGTGCTTAAGTGACCATTCCCTTCTCAAGGTTTGCTTTATTGCTAAATCATGCCAATATAATAAGTAATTCGTACAACAACGATATCTCATTACTATAGGCTGCCAATAAAGCAATTACCTATTTGAGTCCAACTTATCTTGTTTTCGATTGAACAAACGTATTTTTATGATTGTAATCAAATGATTGTAGACTTTGTCCATTACTACGTAGGCATACCCCAACTATGACCCTAGTGATATATGACACTCGCTAACATAAGTATACTGCATTTGCTTAGATACCTACTTAACTAAAGGTAAACAATCTTGAATATTTTTTTTATAAAACACATATTAAACAAATAATAACAAACAAACTAACAAACAAATAAATAAAATAAAATAAAATGAACAAAATAATAAATAACTAACTGGCTGACTAACTACACTTGAAATTATTTAAGAGATACGATTTGACAGATGTCTGGATTCATGGTAGGTAACTAGGCACTATTGAAAGGATACATGAAACTGTTATAAATTAAGTTAAACCATTTCTAAATACGTAAATAACTTATAATAGTAAGTATAAAAAATATGGTGTGACATATTTCACTTTAAATTACTACAAATATTTTAAGAATTGCTACAAATAATTTAAAATAAGACGTGATTCTTAATTTTTCGAAATCTCGTGTGACAGCTACGTCATATCGTTCTTATTTTTTCATTTGAGTGTTGCGGCTGTGTTCTCTATGGTTGTTACATTTTAATCGTATGGAGTTTATGTCAACTCGTTACGTTTATGGTCGGCGTTGCCAGAATGTAACTTTTGTAATATTATGTATTTCTTTTTACCCTCTTATGTTTCTTCTAAGTAATACAAATGAAAATATTGCTTAGATTTTTCTTTTATCGTATCGCATACTAGACTTTTTTTTATTTTTTTTCTGATAGGTACTGAAATCGAAAGTAGCTCAGACAGTGAATATATAAAAATTATTAATACCCATTTCGTATTTTCATTTACCCTGCTTTATTAACATTATATATCCTGAACCTAATATCAATACTAGATAAATATTAAATTGATTGTAAAAATGCACCTCTTAGATTATTTTGCCTACCAGCATCATCATGCGCATGGAGACGTATTTTCCTAATTGCATCTGAGGCCAAAGCTTGCCAAAGCTATAATTTTTAGGTTTTTAGGTTTCCCGTAGGAGCCGCGTGGTTCCCGGCAGAGTAGAACTTGGGCCTCCCCATCTCTTCCTATGCGGTGTCGTACCAGGCGACTAAGGGATAGGGCTGTTTATCACCAGACTATAGGTACAGCCACAACTTAGCCTCAGATGCATACCTCGAGTCAACAATAGTGCCAGGAATATGGCAATAGGCTCACCCCCTATTACGTGGGACCGAATAACTACAAATACCTATTTATCTATTATTTTTAACCTATTTATCTATTTTTTTTGTATGTTTGTTATGCGATTGTGAAGCCAATTCTAGACGGATTTTGAAAATTCTTTTTTGTTCGTAAGTAGATTATTTCGAAATGGTCCCATTTAAATTTTGTAAAGATCTGATGATGGGTTTCCGAGATTAGACCAAGGAACTCTTCAAAAAGTACCAGGAAATCAGCCGCGATTGCTGCAATCGCATATTATTGCAATGTTTTCATTAAGCCTAACACATATAGGTACTAATCCAAATATCAATACTAGATATATTACATGATTAATCAGTGTTGCCAGGGCCAGATAGTCTAGTGTAAAGTAAACAAGATAGCTTAAAAAGTTACTTAACAGGGAAAAAGTAACGTTGTTTTATGGTATGGAAATCTTGTCGGATAATTATTATATTGCGCGGTTATGATGAATAGTTTTATTTATTTACAATGTTACAAAAGTTACATTTTGGCAGCTATGCGATTAATCTTTTGTTACTTGAATCGATTATTCTGACAATTGATTTAAGAAGCTCCATCCCTAGACTATAAACGTCAAATCGTATCTTTTAAATATTTTCAACTGTAGTGGTTCAATTTCGATTTTCCGTCTTTAGAATGGGTTTCTAAACAGAAAAATATTAATAAACTGAGTTTTCAAATCAAAACATATTAAAAAGACACACAAATTATTTAAATTTGGTTAAGTAGGTACCTGACCAAAATGGAGTATATTTAATTTTAGCTGGGAGGGTTCGGCATATTTATAGTAGATACCTACCGGTTGCCCCTTAGAACTTTTTTTTTATTTTGGTGTACTTTAGATAGTGGCTGACTGTTATCCATTAGGTAATCTGGTTTCGATTTGTGGGTCGAGCAAATTGTAATTTGATATTGTTTTTATCTAACCGCTAATCTTTCGATATTCTCAGTTGTCAATTGGCCATTTGAAGTCAATACGGTCGCCCCCTATACTATACGTGCCAATACACCATGGTACCTACTAAATTTATGTGGGTACATAAGGCCTAAACTAGACGACAGATAGACGTTGATATAGATAAGATACGAAAAAAGAATTTAGACTTTTGTTTATGCACTTAAAGATAAGATACAAAAAAAGAATTAAACTTTTGGTGACGCACTCAAAGATATTAATTTACACTATGTCATTATGATAATTCTTAAGTTGTTTTGTGTATACTTCGAAAACCTAAATCTGCTTTGAAAATTGTAGTGTGATGTCAAAATTTAGAAATTTCGTTATGATTAAACAACCCATTTCAAAGCGGGAATGTGCTGCAATTGGTAAATACCTATAGGATTTTTTACGAATGTATTCCAGGGAAGCGAAGCTAAGCTGGGATCGTTACTAAATACGTAATAGATTAGCTCTTCACTTTTATTTTTACTTCCCGTGCATGCATACGTATAGCCAGCATCAAAATTAAAAAAATAAACATTATGTAAATAATTACATAATAAATATTATTATTAAAAATTATTAATTGTATGTTGAACAAAATGAAATTATGTTTAATATCGTTCACTTAGTAGTTAAACGAATTTGAATGACTTTATTCATAACCATTTTTTTAAATCTAAAAACTGAAACACACTTCAATAAATTAGAGTGTAACAAAAAATGGATGAAATCGATTAATGAATTTCTTCAGTGGATTGCAGTGAAGTAGAGCACCCCTACGGACCTTGTCAAATCCAATATAATTACTTCAATGACCCAAATTACCTATTAAAAATTTTCATTATTCATACTTTAAACTGCATATCATTGTGCCAGATTCTTATCAGTCAAAAGGGTCAACTTTTAATGCCTAATTTAGTTTAAACAGAGAGTACGCCGACTGATCTCTTCTACTTAAAATTATGATATTCTATATTATCAGTTGTAAGAATATTTTGGGGTGTTCCCTGCTCTAGATCCTAATAAAACTATTGCAGTCAAAGAACGGACTTCAGGAGTTTACATTCCACTATTGCAGTATCGATAAAATTACTCCTTCGAACGTCTCACTAAACCTCGGATAATGGTCTACTCTACAGTATCTATATCTATACTAATATTATAAAGAGGAAAGATTTGTTTGTTTTTTTGTTTGTAACGAATAGGCTCCGAAACTACTGGACCGATTTCAATAATTCTTTCACCTATAGAAAGCTACACTATCTGGGAGTAACATAGGCTATATAACATCACGCTACTACTAAAGGGAGCGGAGCAGTGAGCATAAATGTCAATAAATCGGGCAGATTTCCATACATTCTTTACTAATATTAGATTTGTATTTTTGTATTCGAGTAAACTCAAGAACTACTGAACCGATTTCAAAAATTCTTTTACCATTAGAAAGCTGCACTATCACTGACTAACATAGGCTATAATTAATTTTCAAAAAAATAGGGATCCTGGATAAAACTTCAATAATGTAACCCAAGGTGTAAAAAAATGACCTAAAAAATTCCTTACATCGCGTACGCTGCGAAAACTATTGAAGATAGAACAAAATAATGTACTGTAGAAATGTATAACTTAAAAAGGTCTACATAAAAGTCCGCGACAGCATATGTCTATCTAATAAGGGTAGCTCACAATAACCATTTTTATCTTTTACAAATTATAAAAAAAATATGTGTCATTTTCGAAGCTATTTTTAACAATATAGTGTTAAGCCTTATCTGACTAAATACGTTAGATACATTGTACATTTAATGTAGATCAAAATTGCCCTTTACAATGTATAATTATAATGAATATTTTAGAATCTATTGCAGTATGAAAGTAACGCGCGACGATATAAATTCAAGCCGAAATGCCGATCAAAGTCAGACCACGGAATCTATACCTTTATATTAATTCTTATCTAAATAAATCGTTTGGTATTTAAGATTGTTTCAATACCTGTTGATTACTTTTTGAATTATTGAAATCGGACGTTCTATTCAAAAGATATAACGAAATTATAATGTCAATAAATCCGGTAAATTACCATACATTATTTGAAAACTAATTAGATATTATTACGGGCATGGGCTAAAAGGGTGCAACCACGAGTGTTCGAAGTATTTCACGAGCGAAGACAGGGAAGGTCAGCTGAACACAAGATGCAACGGTAACGGGATCCGAATGCGGGATTGGAACCTCCATGTGATGCATCCTGGGTAACGGAGGCATTAACGCCCCTCACCCAAGGGAGGCGCTACCGCCTACGGCAAATACATACTGCAACGGGAGCAGCTCTATAGAGGGCTGCTCAAAGGCTTCCCACATGTCCCTCTGACTACGAGGAGGCCCAGTAGAGAGCAGGAAAGGGAAGGGCTGGTCACCGAGCGCGGACGTGAGGATTATAGGTCCGGCCTCCTGTCATCCCTTCACGCCCGTCTCCTCCCTTTCCGGAATTCGATGGGACATCGTGCTTCCCACTTCTGAGAGGGCCATCTTAAAATTGTAGATGGCCCAGGCTCAGCCGGGTGGTGCGGAAAATGCCCTAGGCAATTTTACACTCCAGCAACTGAAGACCCGCGACGGCATGCTGTTTAGTGGGTCCGAATTCCACATGGCACTCCTGATGGCTGACGGGGATGGTATCCGAGGCAATTTTAGCACGAAAGAAAAGTTTGTACGGAATCCGAATTCCACGCGGGCGGAGCCGCGGGCAACAGCTAGTTATGGAATAAAACAGTTCTTTTTTAATTTGTGTGTTTCATTAAAGTTGTTCCTAGCTAAAAAGTTAACACAAGCACACGAATTCATAAATACACAAGCATAAGCTCAAACTTATAGCACTCCCGCGAACGATAAATATTATTAATCTATCTATCGTTTTTCTATAGGGTATTATTCCCCGTTTTGAAGACAGCCGCGTTTTAGTCGAAGAATTATTCATCTACGGCAACAGGTTGTCCAGCGCCATTGAAGAAGCGGCTAGACTACCGCAGATTCACATCAACAAATTGGACATGCAGTGGGTACAGGTGAGATGAAATGATGATTTCTCATACCGAATCGTGCAGTCAGCATGAGATCGATCTTGACGAACAAAGGACTCTAAATGATCTTAATGCCTTGGTTTTCTCTCCTTTCTGTTGACTGATTGTTCTGATATTTGGTATTTAAGTCAATAAACCAGTTTGAACAAGTGATATTTGAGTTTGATTTTAAGATCATTTTGAGACTTTGTAGTCAAGATCGTTCTGACGGGTACTTCCAGTTTGCCCCACCAAGCGTCCCCACTGGTGGGGCAAAGTGGAATGATAAAAAAATGTATATCCACTTTTCCCCACTAAATTCATTCTGGTGGGGAAAATTATACCCATTTAAATTTCTAGTGCAATCGTCCCCACTAGGGTTGGTAACTTTGAATGGGAGAGCTTTTTTAACATTCCATTTTGCCCCACCAGTTGGGACGCTTGGTGGGGCAAACTGGAAGTACCCGTTCTGACGCTAACTGTACCTACACTGTACATTATAATAAAATAGAGCACTTTTCAACTTACCATGTTCGAATAAACAAAGACAATACAATTATCTTAAACAAAAGATGAATTTACAACACACCTGCTCATAACAGTGATATTATTTTACCGCAATTAAGCACGGAATGACACCTATTATAAAACTGTGACTTTTTCATTACTATTATTCACAAAAGTGAGTTATAGATTCTTTTTTAAATTTTATAGGAAGTGTCTATAATTGTCTATGTTCTTAAAAAAGTTTTGATACAAAAAATAACGTGTTTAATAGTACGAATAAATTAATACGCCTATTGTATGGTCATTTGATGCATTTTCGTATTTAAATAAATAATTTCAACTTGTAATACTTGTGTAATAAACAAAACTTTCGCTCAAATTTAACTTTTTTTTTTCTCTAAGTACAGAAAAAAAAAACAGAGTAAAAAAAAGTTAAGTTCAAACCTCATTTTTTTTTAAATATGGTCGACCGCCATTGTTAAATGCGCGCGCATAGGAAAACGAATTAATTTGTAGTATTGTTTATTTAGTATTTGTAGTATTTATTCGCAAGTGTGTTGTAAAACGTCGTATGGCACGTGTGAGCATGATGATTACCGTCCTCGGCTGTCTTAAGACCCTCGCCTGCCGGCTCGGGTCTCAATGGCGCCTCGGCGGTAATCACCAACGTTGCTCACTTGTACCATAATGTACTATTAATTAAAAAAATAAAAAGTGAAAAGGTGTGAGAAACTCTCTTACGCCGACTAATACAAAGAATCGTTACGCAAACGCATTTATGTTAAGTTTTTCGTTTATTTGCGTTTGTGTTTGCTGGATATAGTTCTCTTGTAAATTTTAATTAGAAAATGTTCACACAGAATACGAGTAACAGCTGAACTACTTATTACACTGTCACAATTGTATATCTTGCACGTAATGAAGTTTAGAGATTTTAGAATGCTATGTTTACTTTACTAGCTTGATGTTATAATGAATGACAACTTTGATATTATTTGGTTACTGTTCAAATGTTCATGCATGAAATATATTAGATATTTTATTGTGTGTGTTGTAACACATGTTTTGTTTTAATTAACACTTTCACTTCACTTTAAAAGTTTAAGAACTATAGTATTTTACCTGTGACTTCGCCCATTCGCAGAAAAATAAGTATTATGTTTCTGGATGGGTCTTTCTGGTCTATCTTTTTCTGTACCCCTGATAATATGATGATGATAAGTTGAGTAGTTAAGGCATAACAAATAAACAAACTCACTTTTTCGTATTTTCAATCAATTTGCATAGGGGATGCTTGTTTCAGGTGCTATCTGAAGGCTGGGCTTACCCTCTCAAAGGATTTATGAGGGAGCATGAATATTTGGCTGTAAGTATTAACAAAAGTTTCTTTTAAGACAACTCTGTATTCAAATATTTTTTTTTATATGAGAAGATTTTGGGGTTGGCAACGCGAATGTGACGCCCCTGGTGTTGCACACGACCACAAACCTCGGTAGGTAACCATTATCCATCAAGTGGGCAGTGTGCTTGTCTGTCACCTAAGTGGTAAAAAAGCTAATACACGAGCAGCTCCATTCAGCTGTTTGAACGTGATTGAGTAACAGACATTCAAACATATTCACAAACTATCACATTTAGAATATTAGTAGGATACCATTTGTAAACTTCAAGGACAGACTTAACATACATCACCATTTCGAACGGATGCTTATCTTGTAAGTCTTGGAACTAGGAAACATTACTTGAGTATGTAAGGATAATTATTTTTACCGATACTGATCGCATACATTTATGCTTCCAAGATATCGATAACAGTATTAGTGATTGATAATAATTACATACAAACTGTCTTGGCTCTTTCCCATCCCTTTAGGGTAAGCATCCCGCTTTTCGTTCCTTCTACTTTCATAATTGTTTGCATACAACGCTCGTTAGGAGCTGGCCTTTCCTAAAAAAATCATCGATTGACGTATACCTCGGGACACAGTATCTTGGATCTCTAGAGCTCGGATATCTTGAACCTAAATCGCGAGACAAAAGAGGCCGTGGCGCGCGCAGTTTGTTTTGTAATAATCTATGCTTGGTGAGTTTGAACTCGTCCACCGCAGTAACACCCCGTGCTTTCCTCAAAAGACACCCAAGAAACATGTACTGTGCGTATTGGTCATTTTAGGTCCAAAATATATGTCCCGAGCAATACGTCAATCAGATCGAGTCAGTCGTACAGTCAGCATCAGATCGATCTTGACGACTGTTACCAACTGCGTGTTTAATACGCCTTAAATAATATTTTTTTCCCTTTGTAAGGAATAAAAGGCATAAAGTTGGTAAAATTTTATATTGGAAAGACAATGTAGAAACAAAAGAACATGAAATTGTGATAAAAAAGTATTTTAAAAAGAACACAAAAAGGTTGAACTCGTATGTATAAAAACAGTTTTAATCAAAAGAGGTTTGTTGGGAACAACGACCAAGTACTCAAAATGATTTTAATGGCTTGGTTTTCCCCCTTCCTGTTGACTGATTGTTCTGATATTTGGTTCACACCTTAATATCAGATAATAATGCATACTTATATTATATCTAATGCGAAGGTAACTCTGTCTGTCTTTTACGCTTTCAGTAACCACTGAACCTCTCATCTTGAGCAAGGACAACAGCTCGTAAAATTTATTTCCACGCGGGCAAGAGCTAGTACAATTTAAATCAAGAAAACAGTTTGATTTAATGACCCACCTGGTATTAAGATAATTTTAAGACTGCAGTCGAGATCATTCTGACACTGAACCACGGACTCAAAATTTCTAGAATGTGCAAAATATCCATATCCCAGAATGTCCAAATCCCAAAACGTCCAAATCTCAGAATGTTAAATGCAATCTTGTGACGCATGATTAACTCTATGATGATAATAATGAGGACTACCTTAAAAGCTTTATTTTTTTTTACCTCAGGCTCTGCACTCGAACTGCATGACGCTACCCGATGGCTCAATAATCAATCAGTCTATCCCCATCGTTCTGCCAGTGGAGGCTGAACTCAAGGATCGTTTGACTGGAGCAAGTGCGATCGCTCTAGTATACAATGGGAAAGCCGTCGCCGTACTAAGGGCTCCCGAGTTCTACCCACATAGGAAAGAGGAGAGGTGCTCGAGACAGTTCGGCATTTATCATCCAGAGCATCCTTATATCAAGGTATTTTTTGTTCTTTTTTTGCAACGCGAACTCCGAGTGTCTTGAATGATTTATGTCTTCTGTGAATTTTATTTGACTACGGTAGCAAACACAGAGAGGAGGTGTGGTAAATATAAAAAGGTATATGAGAGAAGTAATGCAACTGGGTACCGGTACAAGTACAAACCCTTCCGGGTAACTGTTACCTCAAAAGTGTTAAGCAAATGTATACCTTATATATGAATAAACACAAATCAAACAAACAGGAATCTGTAGGTAAGAAAAGGTGACACTTTGGTTCAACGAAGGTGTGATGAAAAGGGGTGTTAGATCCCACCCACTTCTTTATTTTTCATGTACTGGTCAATAGCAAAAGTACTTAATTCTATGTCGATGTTACTACGTGGTATATCTATTTCATACTAAACGCCAAAGGGACGAACCCCGATGTAAAGTGCCGCCATCTAGCAGCAAGTAGAAATATATTTATAAAGACACTGTTGTTAACACTGCGCGCAGGACGAATGTTAACAGTAGAATCGAACACTAAGGCCACACCTACCTTGACGGCATTGAGAATCAAAACGCACATTTGTTGAGGCCGCCTCCTCTCTGTGTTTGCTGGTCTAGGGCGGCCTACTTAAATAAAATCGTTTGTTTACTCTGAAAAGTTAGGTTGTAACTACCATTATGTAGATGTTAACGCCCAAAAAATCACCTGAAAAAGAGACGGCATATGAGAAGAGCAAAATAGAATAAAAAGAAGCGTGTTTCCATCAGGTGGGCCTTGTCTGCCATCTGAGTGATATAAAAAAAGGTAAATTTACCCGGTTTGTGGTTCCCAGATGGTGAAAGAAGCAGGCGACTGGCTAGTGGGCGGCAACCTAGAAGTGTTCGAGCGTATTTACTGGAACGATGGCTTGGACTCTTACCGTCTTACACCCAACGAGCTCGGCCAGAAGTTCAAGGAACTCGATGCTGACGCTGTGTTTGCTTTCCAAGTAAGTAGATAGATGATTCTGGTATCTAGGTTAGGTTTAAAGAATTTTATTCTCATAAAGACAGGTATTTACATCACTTACATGAGAACATAAAATATAGTTATAGAATATAATGTTCGTTGTCACACTTAAACAGATAAATTAGGTAGGTACATAACTTCTTCTCTCTATACTTCACAACTCTATAATTCTTCTTCTTCTTCATGCTAGAGTTAATCCCAGTCGCATCCGAAGCTTTCACCTCGTCGTCTGGGGTCCGCTTTACCAGTCTATTATAGTATTTTACGTGTAGCGATTGCCACTTTTGGTATCTATACTAATATTATAAAGCTGAAAAGCTTGTTTGGTTGAAAGCGCTAATCTCAGAAACTACTCGTTCGAATGCAACTTGAAATGGCAGTGGGCAGGGCACATAACTCGGAGGACTGATGACCGATGGGGTCGAAAAGTTCTCGAGTGGAGGCCACGTATCGGCAAGCGCAGCGTAGGACGTCCACCCACAAGGTGGACAGACGACCTTATCAAGGCCACGGGAACGCGCTGGATGCGAGCCGCTTCCAACCGGTCTTATTGGAGATCTATAGGGGAGGCCTATGTCCAGCAATGGACTTCCTATGGCTGAAATGATGATGATGATGATGACTCGTTCGAATTTTTTTTTTGTATTGAGTAGCTCGTTTATCGAAGAAGGTTATAGGCTAAATATCATCACGCTACTACTCAAGGGAGCAGAGCGGTGACCAGAAATGTCAACAAATCCTGCAAATTCGAATTCCGGCGCATGTATGGCTTAAAGGGGTGATATGCGGTTTCAAAGTATGCAATGGGCGAAACCGGAGCGGGTCAGCCAGTCTCTTAATAAATATTCGAAGTCAAATTGACGTGTCCTATATAAAAAAAAAAAAAAAAAAAAAAAAAAAAAAAAAAAAAAAATACGTTAATGATACTTACTTAAAAATAATCCTATGATAAAAGTATTTAATTTTATCTAGAGTTAACAATATAAAAGACCATGAAGGTGCATTTTAAATTCAATTAATCGAATCGATTAAAGAAAGAGAATCGACCTCGGGCGGGACTCTTTTCTCTTTCTAAGTCGATTTGAATAGTTAGCATAATAAATGCTTCAAAATTTCATTCAATTCAATTTAATCAAATTTTCGAATGTATGTTCAGTGATCATTCATCACTATTAGGCGCTGTGTTTATTTTAGACTAAAAATAAGTCTCATCAATCTCAGTCATGATAAGGGCTAACTATTTCAGAGTAGTATTCATTTATTATCATTTTATGTTTTTAATTATATGTTTTACGTCTTCTAAACCGATATGCTTGAAATTGTTATAGTAAAAAATGTCCAAAAATATGAAGTGGAATAAATATTATTCTAAACATTTATACGTACATATTTCAACACAAATAAAATTTTTCAATTCCAGTAGTGAATTTTGACAGTACCATATCTTAAAAAACTACCTTAGAATTAAGACTTATATTTGAAACTGGCAAGTAGGTACTCAGCCGTAATACTGTATAACGAAAAAACTTATTAAATTATTTAAAAAAAAAAGCCATAATAACGTGTGTAGCGTGCCACTTATTAATTTTCGGAGTTATATAGCCGAAGTATATTTTTGTATGATTTCCGCTTTCAAACATTACAGATAATACGTTTCGAGCTAAATAAACGATTACCATCTGTTTGTTATATTCGTTCGTGTCCATTAGTGCGTTAAGCGATAAGGAAATCGATAATAGAAAATGGAAAGGCGATTTTCCATTATCGATACGACAAATTTCCCATTTGTTCCGTTTAGTTCCGTATTATGAATGGAATATGTGAGTAAAACTGTATCGATATTTTTAACTGAAATGGCTAAACGTTTCAACTATGCTTTATAAGATTGTTATCTATATAATAATTGGGCAAATAAGGATTCATTTGTGACGACAGAAATAAATTCTAAAAACGCCTTACAAAAATATGTTGGCAATCTAATGACCCACAACAGTTTTTGTTACCAAAATTAGTGTGGGCTCTACCGACAGCCTCTGTAGCGTGGCGGTAGTGAACGCGGTCGCTACGCAGCAGGCGTGGGTTCGATCCCTGCTCAGTGCAAATATTTGTATGCATGAATATGGGTATTTGTATTGGTCTGGTCGTGCCTCGGAGAGCACATTAAGTTGTCGGTGCCGGTTGCCATACAAACATCTATGGTAGTCGTTACGAGTAGTTGGAGCCTTAAAAAGTCCAATAACTGGTCCAACTGCAATGCTTCGCCAATGGGTTGTGAAGGTCAGATGGCAGTCGCTTCACGGAAAATATCGAAGTCCTGCCAAATGCGCAGTTAGACTGGTAAAAGCGGACTCTGAGATGAAAGCTAATGCTGCGACTGAGATTAACGCTAGGATGAAGAAGAAGATTTATTGTTACAAAATGAACCAAACCACATAGAGAAGTAAGTGGACCGTGGGCTCCAAAGTAGATACAAGCTTTAAAAGTAACCGAAACACTATGATAATTATGAGTTATTAATTACAGGTAACCTTTACTTCGAACTATATACGAGTATAACCTTGATAAACAAAAGTACATAATCGCATGTCTTTCGTTACAGCTACGTAACCCTATCCACAACGGCCATGCTCTCTTGATGCAAGACACACACCGCCAGCTGATCGAGAGAGGATATAAGAAACCAGTCCTACTGTTGCATCCTCTTGGTAAATCAATATTTTACTTCATAACTTATTTTATACAGTCTTTTGAAGAACCACGACTTGTGCACCCACCAGCTTCACCACTTGGTGCACGGAAATTTCAGTTTTCGCAAAAATCGATTCACAACGTGTTACATAAAGGTGTGGTCATATTTAAGGGTCGTTACACATGTCTGATAAGGAACTCCTGGGCACCGACTAAAGTACAAATAGTAATAAAGTGATGGCATCGTTAATCATCATACAAAATTTTAAAATTCCTTAAATTAATCGATACATTAGTAAACGGGGTAGGTGACATCACTATTGTATTTTGTCCTTTTGCGATACGTTCACTCAGCTGTTCGCCTGGTAGCCAAACAGTATTTCGGCTATCAGGCGAACAGCTGCGTAGAGGTGTAAGTACCTACCTACAATGGAGCTTACGGATACATTGACTAACACTTACCGTGGTCTACTTTCAGCGAAACGGTGATATACCTAATCTGGTAAGTGTACCTACAGCCACAGAAATGTACTTATTTATCACTTCACGAGCACGACTCAATGAGTTTTAACTATCACCTAAGTATGTCACATCACAAACACAAGTACTGAGGAGTTCATGCCGCCACAGTATGCGTAAATCTCCACGGCATGCGGCATACGTTTTTAAAATTTAAACAACGGCTCAAAATCACATACTATGTTCGCTATTTTTTCGTAATATTTTACACAAAATTGCATATTTTTAATAAACTTCAGATACAATGACTAAACAACGTGGTTGCTAAGAAACCACGGTCAAAAAGGTACATCTTATACCAGGAATGCAGAAAATAGTTTTTATTATGAATTATTTTAGGGTAACGTAGCATAATATTTTAAAAACTCTGACGAAATCGCTCTTACATGTTATGTTATCCTGGTATTTGAATATGCTTTTTGTTTATTTTACTACGCTATTTTTTTAATTTTTTCATAACATTTTGATAAAATAAAACGTAAATTGATCCAAAAAATTTAAATTGGGTACGGAACCAATTTTAATTAGTATAATTATGAGGTGTGGCTGCAAATTCGGTTGTCCACGGCTCCTGGTATTGAATGTAGGTTAACCTTAGGCAAAGGAAGCGTTTGAGACAGTCTCACATACAGCTGATGAATGATTTCAGAAACATAAAAACGTTTTCTTATTAATTAAGTGAATTCTATCAACATTTTTAGACTATTTTAATAAGTTAGAAGCTACTTCAGAATTTCTTTGCCCGATAACATCATAAAATGAACTTATCTGGTAGTTGAGTAGGACGATATTGAGACTGTCTCACCAATTTAGATCGTTTGGTAAACCTACTCGGGTTCAAATTGTAGTTTATTTGTAAACAGCTCTTAACAGCGTGCTGTAGCCCTGGTTATTTTGTAGTGTTGTACGTTTATCGGCAATTTCCACCAGTTTACACATGGTCGATAAAAAAGAAAAGCATTTTTCTACGTCATAGCAAGTAAATTTGATTTGTTCCCCAAGCCAATATGTTATTTATATGACACTTAATGCGTCCCCCGAATATGACCACACCTTTCTGTAACACGTTGTAGATAAAGTAGTTAAAACCGCAGCTACTAAACATTATAAACCCAACTTGTTTTAAATACTACTCTGGTGTCAAACTTGTTCGAATTCCGCGAAGTTGGCATTTCGAGAAGTTGGCATTCCGCGAAGTTGGCAATTTGCGAGCGGTTGTCATTATGAGAATTGGCATTCTGAGATGATTCGGATAGAACGATTCTGTATTTATACAAAAAGTGTTGTGCCTCGTTTTTTCGTGCGGAAATCCAGCGGGACGGTTATGTAGGACTCGAACCGACTAAAACCGCTCACCGTCTTGGGTGTCAAATGCCGAGATGTAAGGTGGGTTGGGTGTGTTGACTCTAGGAGTATCTGTCGAATAGAAAAAGATATTAATTATTCATTGTTTGAATTTTAGGCGGTTGGACGAAAGATGACGACGTCCCACTAGAGGTGCGCATCAACCAACACAAGGCAGTGCTGAGCGAAGGAGTGTTGGACCCGCAGTCGACCATCCTCGCCATATTCCCTTCACCCATGATGTACGCGGGACCTACAGAGGTATTGAACAATTGACTGCTTTCCAATTGTTTGAATAAAATATTGACTTCAAAATGGTCTTTACCTACAATATTCCATAGAATTTACCTTTTTGATGTCAAATAAAAATAATTTTCTAGGCAAAAAAATATGTCAAAACTACTAAAAAATGCAAATTCTGTAGGTACAATGGCACGCGAAATGCCGCATGAACGCGGGCGCGAACCACTACATAGTGGGGCGCGACCCGGCCGGCCTGCCGCACCCCGCCGGCGGAGGCGACCTGTTCGACCCGCGCCACGGCGCCATGGTGCTGAAGCAGGCGCCTGGACTTAACGACCTGGAGGTAACACTGACAACATTTACTTTGATTGAAATTTTAAAGTATTTATTATGCTACTATTCAAATCGATTAGAATAGAAAAAAGCGAATCCACCTCAACCGGAACTCGAATACTAGTATCGCGTACAATGGTACTAGTGGGACAAAGATTCCCAGTAGTACCATTCATGGTACTAATCAATGGTACAGCTGTATGTAAACCCGGCTACAAAACTAGTATCGTGTACAATGGTACTAGTGGGACAAAGATTCCCAGTTGTACCATTCTAGGTACTAAGCAATGGTACAGCTGTATGTAAACCCGGCTACAATACTAATATCGCGTACAATGGTACTAGTGGGACAAAGATTCCCAGTAGTACCATTAATGGTACTAATCAATGGTACAGCTGTATGTAAACCCGGCTATAAAACTAGTATAGTGTACAATGGTACTAGTGGGACAAAGATTCCCAGTAGTACCATTAATGGTACTAATCAATGGTACAGCTGTATGTAAACCCGGCTATAAAACTAGTATCGTGTACAATGGTACTAGTGGGACAAAGATTCCCAGTAGTACCATTCATGGTACTAATCAATTGTACAGATCAGATGTAACTCGGCTACAAAACTAGTATCGTGTACAATGGTACCAGTGGGACAAAGATTCCCAGTAGTACCATTCATGGTACTAAGCAATGGTACAGCTGGGAAAGAGATCTTTCCCTTATAGGGGGAATGCTCTGACCACTGAGCCACCGAGGTTCGTCCGAAGGGAAGATCACGGGTAAGGCAAAGATCTGAGATCCGTTTTTTTCTGCCTTAATCGATTTTCCTTTGATACCTGTAGAAATCCTCTCAAGCTTTATGTTGATGTATGCATGTGAAACTTGCACCAGGAGTCGCGAGTGTCGAGACACAATGATCGATAGCCTTTTGCATTTAACTAATATGTCGGTTGTATTGCCGTAATACATACTAGTTATGACTATTTCGGTGTCAGAAGAAATCTAAGGCTAATGAGGATGAATCACATAATGGAATATTGTATTTTTAATCAGTATACCAGGTGCGCTATACCTTTCTGAGTATCCTATTTTTTAAATAATCAAAATCCGTCAAGAAATGACGAAGCTATTAGGGATTTCTTAACGAGTACTTAAAAACGCCCGCTTACACTGCGATTTAGACGATGACGTCATCTGATATGAACGCGTCCCGACTAGCGCAGTCGCCAGTCAGTCAGTACAAATTCTTTCGTGGATCGACTAGTTTATTTTATTGGTTTTTTTATTTTTTTGGTACTATTTTTTATTTTTTATTTTTACTATATTTACTATTTATTAGTACTATTTTATTGGTTTTTCTTAGTACTTTATTTGTGTTTTAAGTTCTTTGGTGATTATTCAAATACAGTTTGTTTTTAAAATACTTTATAATTACGTAGTTCGTCCTAACGCTTGTACCTACTTATTTACCTACCTTATGATGTTCTGTCGAAAGTTGTACCTACTGTGTTGTCAAGCGAGTAATAAACCACGTTAGAAATGACGTGAAATACCTAACTGAAGCTAGTATAATACAGGTTCAGAAAAGGAAAAGGTATTAAGTTTTATTATAAAACTAGCTTTTGCCCGCGGCTCCGCCCGCGTGGATGTCGGTTATCGCGACCAAACATAGCCTATGTCCTTTCTCAAGGTCTAACCTACCTCTATACCAAATTTCATCAAAATCGGTTCAGCGGTTCAGTCGTAAAAGTGAGACAGACAGACAGACAGAGTTACTTTCGCATTTATAATATTATAATAAAATAATAATAAATAATAATATAATAAAATAATAATAAATGATAAATGATAAATGATAAATGATAAATGATAAATGATAAATGATAAATGATAAATGATAAATGATAAATGATAAATGATAAATGATAAATGATAAATGATAAATGATAAATGATAAATGATAAATGATAAATGATAAATGATAAATGATAAATGATAAATGATAAATGATAAATGATAAATGATAAATGATAAATGATAAATGATAAATGATAAATGATAAATGATAAATGATAAATGATAAATGATAAATGATAAATGATAAATGATAAATGATAAATGATAAATGATAAATGATAAATGATAAATGATAAATGATAAATGATAAATGATAAATGATAAATGATAAATGATAAATGATAAATGATAAATGATAAATAATAAAATAATATAATATAAAGTAGGGATGAAGTACTTAAGTAGGTATTGCCGTCATGACCACTTCAAAAGTATTGTTAAAAATAGCTTCGATAATGACACATTATTATTTTGTAATTTTTAAAAGATAAAAATGATTGCTGTGGGTTTTTCTTAGGAGATAGACATAATGCTATCGCGGACTTTTATGTAGACCTTTTTAAGTTATATAATTTCCGCAGTACATTATATTATTCCATCATCAATAGTTTTCGCAGCGCACGCGATGTAAGAAATATTTTAAGTAATTTTTTTACATCTTGGATTTCATTATTGAAGTTTTAGTAAGGATTCCTAATTTGTTTGAAAATAAAATAAAGTCTATGTTAGTCAGTGATAATGCAGCTTTCTAATGGTAAAAGAATTTTCGAAATCGGTCTAGTAGTTTCTGAGTTTAATCGAATACAAAAATACAAATCTTCCCTCTTTATTACTATGTTAACATAGATGTATGGAAGTCTGCCGGATTTGTTGACATTTATGAACACTGCTCCGCTCCCTTTTGTAGTAGCGTGATGTTATATAGCCTATAACCTTCATCGATAAATGGACTATTCAACAGAAAAAGAGCTTTTCAATTCGAACCGGTGGTTCCTGAGATTAGCGCGTTCAAACAAACAAACTCTTCAGTTTCATAATATTATAAGTAGGTATAGATATAGTTATTTTTATTAAAAAAAGTATTGAAGTAAATAGCACAAAAACTATATTATTAGAAGCTTTGTAAATTACTTAAAATCCGTACAAAATTTCAAAATTATACGTTACGAAATAAAACAGCTATGGAGTCTTAACCCAAAAGAGCCCTAAGTCTTCATACTCCCCATAGCGGCGGCGCGCGCTGTCATAACAGATGACGTCACACAGTATTTTGGCGCGGCGGCGAGCGTTTTTGAGATTACTGCATTAAAATTGCTGTATCTTCGTCATTTTTGATCGGATTGAAATAATTTTTTCACAGTGTTTATTGTTTTTTTAATCATTATAAATCTGCATACTCAGCTAAAAACGTGAATGATCCTCATTGACACCTGACAACAGTAATAATGAGGGTAGGTTGATAAAACAGAATTAACTGTCAAAGTGTGGCAAAACTAATGTTGACCAGTGCAATCAGGGCACCGAACACGAAAAATATTCATATTCGTAACGTAAACGTATCGAGAAAACAGAGCATTGCGATTGGCCGCCTGCCTACTGTGGACCTGTGCATGTCTGAAGCCTGCCAATCGCACTGCTCCGTTTTTTCGATACGTTTATGTTACGAGTACAAATATTTTTCGTTTTCGGGGCACTGAACGAGTTACGAGTACACTGCTGCTAGTGTATGCGTTTTTTCGTGTCGACACGGCGAATGCTATATGTTGTGGAAATTTAAATGCGAAAGGGCGTAGATAAATTTGTATTAAGCCTAAAATAGGGTAGTGTCCTGGGTCATCAGATCCTTACCAATACTGCTTAGTATCTTAGTTTTTTCTCAAAAAATATGCATAGTAAACTAAGATATTGCCCAACTAAACTGAAACTATGACTTTTCATTACTTTCAATTTCCAAAATAGGTCAAAATATAAAAAGACGTGTGGCACTCGGGGACTGCCGCGGTAAAGCTATTGCATAGCATTTTTTATCAACTTATGCAATTATCCCCCACTCCGACTCTATTTATACTATGACTCCGAGCTCGCAAGAATCGAGCTGAGCTGCTCCGAAATCGGCTTGATTCGTGCGAGCTCGGAGTGTCAGCTTAGGTTTGGACCTGACCTTGACCTTGACTTTGACTTTGACTTCTGGCACTCGGGGACTGCCGCGGTAAAGCTATTGCATAGCATTCGGAGCAGCTCGGCTCGATTCGTGCGAGCTCGGAGTTGGGGGTGTTACCATTTTTCGTTACGGAATTTCTGGATTCGGTCTCCACGCTCAAGGCCCGCGATAGAAGCTATGCAATAGCTTAACAATCGAATTAAGTCACAATTTAAAACTTTTTAGATTCCTTATTAAATTTCAAATCGATCTTATTATGCATTACACGTGTAAACGCAACGTGGACCGAGATAAATGCGATATTCTCTTGCATAACATAATAACTTACTCACGCCTGTATCCGCGAAGGGGTAGGCAGAGGTGCTAGCACCCACATTTCGCCTCTTCGCTCTTGCACTCCATACATTTTGCACTACGACTAACACGCGGTGACGTCACCACGTGCGATGATTTTGTATGGAGCGTTTTCGGGACGGCTCAAGAAATTGTATTTTCAAAATCAAATTTCTTTAAAACTATTTGTCGTAAGAATATTTCACTTTAGCAGTTAATTATATTATTGCAAAATGGACAGATTACGATAATAATAAAAAAATAGGACACAAGCCATACTGACACATACTTCTTACCTGATAAAAATGCTCTTCTTCATCCTAGCGTTAATACCCCATCCGAAGCTTTTCAGCTCGAAGTCTGGGGTCTGCTTTACCAATCTTAACTACGGATTTGGCTAGACCTCGATATTTTCCGTGAAGCGATTGCCATCTGACCTCCACAACCCAAGGGTAACATTAGGCGATATCGAAGCTTTGCAGCTAGACCGTTGTTTTTGGACTTTTTAGGGCTCCAACTGCCCGTAACGACTGCCATAGATATTCTTATGGCAACCGGGACCGACGGCTTAACGTGCTCTCCGAGGCACGACCAGACCAATGCAAATACCCATATTACATGAACACAAATATTTGCGGCGCGTTCACTACCGCTACGCCACGGAAGCTGATAAAATAATGTTCTTCCAGATTATTCCTTTCCGTGTGGCAGCCTACGACACATCAGTTGGGAAGATGGCTTTCTTCGACCCCACGCGGAAGGAAGACTTTGACTTTATCTCCGGAACTAGGATGAGAGGTGAGTAAATTATACCTAGACGTTAATTGGGATTATCGACTAGTTTTATTACTTATAGAGCTATCGGGATATTTACCATGTTTTGTTTGTTATTGCAATCTCTTGAAATCAAAAAGTACAAAATCGCGAGTAGTTACAGCAAGTATAAACGTCATCAAGATCGAGTTCGAGGTTGCAGTGAGAATGAAACCAGTGGTAGTGCTCATACGCGTAGCAAGAGAACTTGAAAGAGGGTAGATCGATATATTTACTCTTAAAAACTTTTTCACCGTTTACCGCCAATACTCCAGTTCCTCTGTAATCATGGTCCTTGCAACAGCGTCGAAATATCAGAAACGCCAAACAATACGTAGTAAATATATGAGTGACTATGATATAAACTATCAGTCAGGTAGTTAATAATATAAATATTATTTTTCACAGGTCTAGCTAGATCTGGCAAGGAGCCACCGAAGGGATTCATGGCGCCTACTGCATGGAAAGTATTGTCCGAATATTACCAGTCCCTGAAATCCAAGATGGACACCAATTAAACTCTAGAAACCCTAGCCACGTAACTATAGTATTACTTATTACTACTTTACTGCTACTTAATACCGCAATACCAGAATTTATACAATGATTTATTTGAATTTGGAGTGAGAAGTTTAACTTTTGACAGTGATTATTTTATTATATTGATTTTTTGTTGCTTGTGTACGTATTAAAGATAATTCAAACGTACGGAGTAAATATTTACAAGACTGGGTTTCCTGATGTTAGAATTTAAGGGTACTAAGGCTGAATTTTACCCAGTTACCAGTTATTAACCTAACCTAACCTGATGTGGTCGCGATACGATTTTTATTCTGCTCCATAAATTGATCAAAACAAACTATCCTTTTGTGTTTGACTTTTTAAGTTTGAATTATCTTTAATATGCTATAGAAATTATTAATTTTAGATATTGATTAAAATATCAAATATTTATTTATTGGCAGCTTCTACAATCATACATTTTAGGTATATTTATCTGTATATGTAATACAATATGTATTAATTATCACATTTAATCATTATAAAAGCTTGATTTTAATTATACCTAAATATTGTTTTGAGCAGAATATAATATTTAGTTCTACACATTTATATTCTATATCATTTTAATATATGAGCTGTACTTTAGTCTGTCTTGTAGAACGAGTACATTGTATACGTAGTGCAATATTTTTATTTTTGATTGTATTTAGTTTTAAATATATATTTTGTACATTCCTGTAATGTTCTAACAAGCGTGTAGATATACACATTCCAAGTTTTTATGTACAAATTACGGTTTTCAATTTATGTACGTAATTTTTTTTTTGGTAATCAGTTTTGAATATTATTCACGATGTAACGTGATGTATATTAGTAAAAACAACTTAATTCTTTATTCAGTATGGTTAATAACGGTTATTTTTCTTATTCCCAACAATTTTAGTACTCCTATTATATTCTAGACAAATATAAATTAACTACTAACAAGACATTTGAGTGACTATTTCGAATATACGAGTAGTAGTTTGAACTACTCATACTCGTATAACCTTTCAGTACTTTAATATTACCAAAGAAATTTAAAAGATCTAACAAAAAATGACTATAGTTTGTAAAAAGTTCGTTTTGTTGTACATTAAAATGAATAAAAAACACGGAGGAATAGACAAATTGACTGATTATAATAAAATAACTGGGATGACAGACTGACTGACTAACAGTTTCGTTTTATTACTCGACATGCCAGTGCGTGAAAATTACTTTATTTTGTTTTGGATTTCACTTTAGTTTACCATCAGGCGAGATGAAGTCGAATTGATATACCTAGTATTAAAAAAATGGGTGAATTAAAAACTTTTAGGAGACTATAGGACTGCCTAGCTTAAAATAGCCACCTGAACATACACCCCCAATATAGAAGAAAATATAGAACTTATTTGTTACTGTACGAGTATATTGCGGTACCAGCCAGCATGTATGAAAACTGTTTTGAAAGTAGAAGAAGCTAAAATAGCCAGTGTAAAGATGCTGTCTCTACCTACGCCAATGGGATAGAGGCGTGAGCGTGACGCATGACTGCATGCATGTATAATGCCGATATACCCAGTTTTAGCTTAATTTGTGCTCTCTGCGTCTTACATTTCTCTAGCATGAAGATAGAATACATATAAATGTCACATGCATTACATTTCAATTTATTTATTAATTATATACGAGTGATATATTAAGATTCATACACAAGTTTTCTTGGCAATCTAGTATTTTTTTATTTATAGTATTAATCGGTTGTAATATTGAATCATTTTACTATTTTACATTATTTTTATATGTACGTAAACACAATAATGTGTGCAGGGACGTATTGTTAATTTATAAGAGGTTTAATTATGAATAAATTGTTGTAATATTAGTGAATAAAGGTGCTTTTAAATATATATATCAGAGATATTGATGTGTTTTATTTGTTTGTGTGCTAATTGAGATTACAATACAGTCTGATTAGATAATTATATCCAGTGTTACGCACGAGATTATTATATCTTTATCATTATTTTTTTCTTTTGTGTTAGTATGTAGTAGGCAGTGAGAGTACAATCTGATCGATCTTGATGAACAAAGTAAAAAATCCAAAGTGTGCTCTATATGCGCAGTACACCTTTTTCGGGTGTTGGTCGGCGGTGGACGAGCTCGTATTCACCAAGTCTAGGTTATTTATTACAAAACAATTCGCACACGTTCCCTAAATGATCTCATCTCATAGTCTTTTGATTCCCACATAAAATAGGATCGATTGGCATAAAAATAATTGCAGGAAATGAAAGCAATGCTGTACACCACTGTGGAGGAAGCTCCGTCTGCTGATAAAAATACAGGTGTTATGTTTTCGAATTTTAGTCGGTAATGTCACTTTGTAATCCTATATATTTACATAACATTACAAAGTGACATTTGCAGTTGGTGGAATGACAGCAGTTCAATATTGACCTGTTTTAAGAGTTTATGGTAAGGCCGCTGTATTTAGTGTACCTACTGACCGCTTTGTTTAAATATAAACAAAGCAACTTATGATAATATAATAAATTATGATAATATAAACTTTATATTATCATAATTTGGTTAAATTATCGTAACTTTTGCAGTAATCTAAATATTATATATAACTCAAAGGTGACTGACTGACTGACTGACTGACATAGTGATCTATCAACGCACAGCCCAAACCACTGGACGGATCGGGCTGAAATTTGGCAGCAGGTAGATGTTATGACGTAGGCATCCGCTAAGAAAGGATTTTGATTAATTCTACCCCCAAGGGGATAAAATAGGGGATGAAAGTTTGTATTGAACTTTGTCAATTTTAAACCGATCGGGCTGAGACTTTGCATGCATAAAGCTACTATGACGTAGGCATCCCCTACTAAGATAGAATTTTGAGATGCAGACTATATAAGATTAGGTAGTAACTTTTCAGTTTCAAATTTACGAATTTCTGTATGCTAGCGCCATCTACATAGAGTTATTTTGGAGAGAACTTTGAATTAACCATTTTTGTGCATAGTGCATAGATAATATATCTAGAGGATTATGTTTGACGACTAGCTTTTGCCCGCGGCTTCGCTCGAAAATTTTTATGCTCAATAGCGTTGACTCAACAATATAAGCGATAACCGACATCCACGCGGGCGAAGCCGCGGGCAACAGCTAGTTATCAATAAATACCTGTCTACTTCTAGATGCAATGTAGGTATGCTTACAAATATGTTAGTCTGCTTATAAATATCCTTTGGCTTAATAATTGCTTAATCTATTTAGTTAATTTTTGGTGTAAGTACAGATGGAAATGGCAGACTTCATAACTACCTACGTGGTTCCAAGGAACGCCCCTACGGTTTATCAACCCCCTATGTACCTACCTACTTGTTCACTTCGTATTTTAGAGTTTTGAAAAGAATGAAGGTGAAAGTGATAAAGGTTTTCGTACCCCCACTGTAGGTACATAGACATTAAAAACCTCAAAAATACCTACTAAATAATATTTTCGAAAAACGGTCGGTTATCCCAAAAACTTATCATGCATGACATTCATGCCCATGACCTCCTTCTTGAACTTGTAAAACCAGGCAAACTACTAGTAAGTAGTCAGTCAGTAGGCTACAGTCATCGCTTGCGTCCGGTTACACCGGAACGGTCATTAAGTACCTACGGCCGGCAGGTTTTTGACTCCACCACAGCGCTACAAAAAGTGATAGAGCTGAAAAATAAGACAATATTAATTACGTAGTGTGAGTTAACATCGGAATATGCCTCTATATTGTTATCATAATGTGACTTATCAGTACATTAACTTATTGAGAACATAATTTTATACAAAACAAGTCTTATCACTCAAAACGTAAGGTATATTTTAAATCTCGTAATAAACAAGATAACAATATTGTTTATCCAAGCAGCACAGTATAGAGTTGGCATTCTTGAAGTGAAGTCATATCCACAATGGCTCTTCGACTTTGTGCACAATATGTGCTACGTAAATGTGCAAGTCAAAACGGTACAAGGTCAATGACTTGTTATCCGATCGACGAACATGTGTTTGGTTTATCCAGTGAACAACAACAGGTTAGTTCTTAATATACTTAATGTTTATTTTGCCTACCTAGGTATGTTGAGCTAGGATAATTATCTTGAGATAGGATGATCCGTGTAGGTAATTCAAGGTAAAATTTAAATCAGGGTAATATTGTGCTTAGGTAATGTGCCTATCCAATAGAGTGAAACCAGCCAAAGGTGAGATTAGTACCTTCCTACTCTATAATAATTAATATTCGATGTGGTGGAAGCATTTTTTTTAGGTAAGTAGGTACCTACTTACATTTATGTCTGCCAGCCATAACAGCATATTTACATAAGTAATATGAATGTTCGTTTAACTTTAAATGAACTTATTCTTCGTTAAGTTTAATAATATTTTTATTCACAACCTTGAACCTCGAGACACTTATCTACAACGAGAACACCACATACCTAATTCCGAAATATTCAATTCCGATTTTCTAAATTCCGAATATTATAATTCTAAACCCCCGTTTTCACCAAGGGATAATGCAATGTATTTGACAAATTACATGTTGCGTCACACACAGATTTCAGCGTGAAACCAAAATGTGTTTTAAACTTTTATAGAACTTGTTGCCTAGGTACATACAGTGTGAACAAAAAATAGTATGAGACAAAACATGTATAAAACAAGTAAGTACCTAATTGTGTATTGACAAGTCTTCTAAAAGTTTTGTACTTATGTAATAAGTTTCCAGCTTGTCTTGGTGAAAACGACACAATTCCGATGGTATTCAAAAACACGATACCTATTTATTTATGCGAAAGTCGTAAAAAATACGAAATGAAATGAAATATGTTTATTTGCAGAAATATGGTAGGTACAAGGTCGTAAACATGCCTATAAGGGATCGCATAGGTATTTCGTCAGTCAATGTTCTTACATGCAAAATATTGAATTTTTCGATAAAATAAATTAAATTAAATTAAATGATTAAATTAAATTATTGACATTGAACTCAGATTAAACAATAATCACTTAAATACACAATAAAAATGGTTATTATGATGTCATAAATTAATAAATGTCAAATGAAATACATCAGATTATCTAAGTCAAGGTTAATAAAGTTGAATTCAAAATGATTAATAGTCAATGGAACACAAAATACCTAGGTAAACAAAGTTAACAATGTCACACATTTAAATAATCCTTCAAGGATCAAGGTTGTTTCGATCTTTCAGACAGCAGTCGGGTTTTTTTATTTTTTACATACATAGATACATACCTAGATAGACATACATACGCGCGAAACACATTATCCTCGCTGGCGCAGTCGGATAAAAAGCGGCTCAAGGACCGAGAACGATGGTTATTACTTTCCGGTTTTCACAACCTTGAACCTTGCATTCCGAGCACAGCCATCCGAATTCGAATCTTACTGGCGTTTAAATCAAAAAGTTCTGAGACTGAGACACTGTCTGACTGTCACAATGGCAATTGGTAAACCCATCCATTTTTAGCTCAAAACTACTGAGCCTCATATTTTACTCGGGAAGCAAATCTCAAAATAAAACACTGTACCTGCCCTGCTGGCCAGCATTTGGAGAGGCTGAGGTTGATTGACTCTGGTAATATACCTAATATAATTTGTTTATTAACTACCGGGTGTAGATACTTTCCGAACTGAGCCTTTTCCAGCTATTCGGGTTTATATACTTTTTTCTGGCCGAAGCCAGTGCGAGTGGTTATGTCGGACACGAACCTACTAAAACAGCACTCCGGTCATCAGTTGCCGAGTTATTAAAGGTTTAATACATGTATTTGATAAGTTTAAACACAAATGTGTTTTAAACTTGTACAAAACTTAGGTACTGGGTATACTTTTACAGAGTGAATATAAAAGTGTATGAGACAATCACAGTACCTACATGTAAAATAAGTAATTGTCTCTTGACAAATCTTCTACAAGTTTTGTACTAAAACAAGTTTAGGTACAACTTGTTTCTTGGCGAAAACGAGGGGGTCAGATTTATGCGAAACCATTGTTTTTTTAACCGACTTCAAAAAAGGAGGAGGTTCTCAATTCGGATGTTTCTGTTTTTTTTTTTTTTTTTTATGTTTGTTCGCTCATAGCTCCGCCATGCGTAGACGGATTTGCAAAATTCTTTTTTTGTTCGAAAGTAGATTATTTCGAAATGGTCCCATTTAAATTTCGTAAAAATCTGATGATGGGTTTCCGAGATTAGACCAAGGAACTCTTCAAAAAATACCAGGAAATCAGCCGCGAATGCTGCAATCGCATATTATTGCAATGTCTCTGCCATTACACATCATAACATCACGCCTGAATCTTTTGAAAGGGTATGCAGAAGTGTTCAGAATATTCAGCTATATTTCCGGTGTATAAGCGTTGATTTTTAATTTGGTTTTGGTTTACTTTTGAGGTAGATATGTGTGCACGACAATCAATGTGCTGAACAGTAGGTGAAGAAAAATGGACCGCAGGCCAGCAAAAAACGATCGCGCTGCACACGGCACCTTCGGCCAGCATGAACGCGAGTTTGCCGGTACATGTAGCAAGGAGAGAGAGAGAACGCGGCGTCGGTGTAGGAGAGAGAGAGAGAGAGCGAGAGCGCGGCCGCAAGCAGCAGAGAAAAGTAGTTAGAAACCGTATACATACAGTCCACTGAAGGATCGCGCGAAGTGAAGTAATGTAATTAATTAATAGTAAATTTGTGCCCGTTCATTCCTTCTTTTATTTATATATTCCGATAAGTATAAGTCCTTGAAGTATCGCGCGTACATTTAATGGTCCTTCCGGAGCCGAATTTAGGAATTAAAGCCAGAAAATAAGAAAAATTCGGAAATGGTAGTGACACGCCGACAGGGAGAGGAACCTGCTGCCCAGGGAGCTGACCAGGGGGCCACCGAAGAGGCCCAGGACCCCACGACGCGCAGCGGTTCACAAGAGGCCACGGAACGAACTACGACCACGGATGGCTTCAGGCCGGCTGAGGAGACGCCGACCCGTAGCAGCGCTGAAAATAATGGGGAGCATAGCTCGCAGCGCACCGTGCGGCCACCGAAGTCACGCCGCTCCACGAACTCAAGAAAGAAAAAAGAATTAGAGGTTAAGCAGCGTCTGGCAGAGCTGAAAATAGAACAAATACGAGCTGAAGCTGAGGTACAACGGCTTCGCCTACTACAGTTGCAAGAAAATAGTACAAGTGAAGACGAGTCCGGGGATGACCTGGCATCGGTTCGCATAGGTACGTGGCTACAAAGAGACACTGAGGCGCCGCAAACACTCGTAAGTCAAGACAACATATTAGGATCCACAGGCGACGACCATACAAAAGGTAAGCCAAGTGAAAAAGAAGTGGAAAAAAGTGACTGTAAAGTGAACGAAAAATCAAGAGAAAGTGCCTCGGTGAAAAATCCCGTAATTGACGTGTCTACGTTAGCCGCCGCGTTGTCTCAAGCGATGAGAAGCACCAGGGAGCCACCGAAGTACATGCAAGAGCTGCCTTTCTTCAGTGGGAGCAGCACGGAGTGGCTCGCCTTTAAAACCACATACGAAGAATCGAGTATATATTTTACAAAAAATGAAAATATTGCAAGAATAAGAAAAGAAGACCGGGACGCACTACGCTTCTTGTGGAGAGATCAACAACGCACGGGCCAACCAAACGAATATCGTATGACGTCAGTAATATTCGGAGCTACGTCATCCCCTTGCACAGCACTCTACATCAAGAACAGAAACGCGAGAGACTACCTCGAGACACACCCGGACGCCGTAAAAGCCATACAAAAGAATCACTACATGGATGACTACTTACAAAGCTTTCCCACCGTCACAGCTGCGCGAGACACCACACAGACCGTCGACATGATACACAAAAAGGCGGGCTTCGTGCTAGACGGATGGACTTCAAACGAAAAAACTATCTTAAAAGGTTTGTCAATACCACTTGATAACAGTACGACAGTAACACTCGGCGGGCAAGAGACAGAAAAAACACTAGGTCTACTTTGGCACGTCAACGAGGATCACCTTGGCTTTAACGCGAGCAACTTGAAAATATCTCAAGAAGTGAAAACAAGAACGCGACCGCCAACAAAGAGAGAAGCCCTCAGTGTGATCATGGCCTTATTCGACCCATTAGGCCTCATCTCGCCGATAACGACCCCAGGTAAACGTATCTTTCAAGACACCTGGTGCTACAAGACAGAGTGGGACGACCCACTGCCCGAAGAACTCCGAGAGCGATGGAACAAGTGGTTCACTCAACTCAACGAAGTAGAACAGCTGAGGATACCCCGTTGTTATGTTCAAAACAAGTCATCATCATCAGTCAACTCGCATCAACTACACACGTTCGTAGACGCGAGCGAGGAGGCGTACGCCGCAGCCGTGTATTGGCGCACACAACACGCAGATGGCGCCACAACAGTATCCCTAGCAGCCGCCAAGAGCCGAGTAACCCCATTAAAACCCGTATCCATACCAAGACTCGAGCTTCAAGCCGCCCTACTGGGGGCCCGCCTGGCCCAGACTGTGTTGGAAGAACACGAATATGAGGTAACAAACAAAATCTATTGGTGTGACTCACGAACTGCAATAGCTTGGATAAGGTCAGAACCCCGCGTGTACAAGCCCTTCGTCGCTCACCGTCTCGCTGAGATAGAAGAATCCACTAAGAAAAATGAATGGCGGTGGCTACCTACTCGACTCAACGTGGCAGACGACGCGACACGTGCGACCCCCGAAGGCTTCGGGGTCACCCACCGATGGTACACTGGCCCCACATTCCTTCAGCAGCCCGAATCAGAGTGGCCGATAGAAGAAAAAACCATTCGCTACGACACAGGTGAGGAGCGAGAAACATGTCACACGTCAGCTTCACAGAAAACGCACAGTACAAGCGACATACTACGTATAGAAAAATACTCAAAATGGACGCGCTTGATAAGAACGACGGCTCGAGTACTACAGTTCATTGCCCTGTGTCGCCGAAACAAGGTCAAGGCCATGGCTGCCCGCAAACGAACCCGAAAAATAGAAAAACAAGATCCCGACTGGCGTAACAAAAAGACTATCCCAATACCTAAACTTAACAAAGATAATGCAGTCAAACAAAGTAGACAGTGTTACCTAAACATACCGAGTGAATATTTAATTCGTGCCGAACAGCTGTGTATCAACGCCAGTCAACGAGACAGTTTCGCGAGTGAGATACAACGTTTGACAAGAGGTGAAACGAACGTTCGAGACAACCGTCTGACATATGTGAGTGTGTACATAGATGACTGTGGTACACTGCGAGTGAAAGGTCGGATATCAGCTGCGAAGGCGATAGGAGAAGACACGTCAGATCCAGTGGTACTCGACGGGAAGCATCCCTACACACGCCTCTATATTAAGCACGTACACGAAAAACTACATCACGGCGGGACGGAGATAACAGTCAATGAAGTCAGACAGCGTCTATGGATCACGAAGATTCGACCGGCAGTGAAAAGCGAGATAAAGAGATGTATATTCTGCCGTATAAGAAAAGCGAAGCCGGCGACACCCACGACCGGTAACCTACCGGCCGCCCGCCTAGCCCATAATACACGCCCTTTCTCATTCACAGGTCTAGACTACTTCGGCCCCATCGAAGTCACCGTGGCGCGCCATCGAGAGAAGAGGTACGGCGCGCTGTTCACGTGTATGACCTCTCGAGCCATACACCTCGAGGTCGTACACTCACTCAGCGCCGACTCAGCAGTGTCGGCCCTAAGACGATTTATCGCGCGGCGAGGTTGCCCCAAAGAGGTTTGGAGCGACAACGCTACGTGCTTCAAGGCGGCCGAAAAGGAGCTAGCAGAGGCTGCGCGCGACGCACTACAACAAGAGGTTACGAGTCATCACATCGCGTGGAGGTACATACCACCATCGGCCCCCTTCATGGGAGGGGCATGGGAGCGCATGGTGAAGGCCGTTAAAGAAGCCCTACGAGTCACCATGATAGAAAAACATCCTAACGACGAGACGCTCTTGACCTTACTAACCGAAGTCGAGAACATTGTAAACTCGAGGCCCCTCACCCATGTCTCGGTCGACCCCCGTGACCCCGAGGCATTGACCCCAAATCACATTCTCATCGGTCCCAACTGTCACGTGCCCCCACCCGGACACTTCTCAGCTGACGACGTGTCGAGTCGCCAACAATGGAAGCGAGCTCAAGCCCTGGCTGACATCTTCTGGAGGAGGTGGGTAAAGGAGTACCTGCCCCTACTGCAACACCGGCGGGAGTCCAGTAGCAGCGGCGTTGCCCCGAAGGTCGGTGACGTAGTCATCATCTGCGACTCTAACCTACCCCGCAACACATGGCCGCGCGGGCGGGTCTGTCGAGTCTACCCAGGTGCTGACGGCGAGGTTCGTGTAGTAGATGTCATCACTAGCGGAGGCAACATCTTGCGTCGGCCTACGAGGAAGATCGTCGTACTACCAACGGAGTTCGCAGACGTAACCGGGTCAGCGACGGCGGGAGAATGTGCACGACAATCAATGTGCTGAACAGTAGGTGAAGAAAAATGGACCGCAGGCCAGCAAAAAACGATCGCGCTGCACACGGCACCTTCGGCCAGCATGAACGCGAGTTTGCCGGTACATGTAGCAAGGAGAGAGAGAGAACGCGGCGTCGGTGTAGGAGAGAGAGAGAGAGAGCGAGAGCGCGGCCGCAAGCAGCAGAGAAAAGTAGTTAGAACCCGTATACAGTCCACTGAAGGATCGCGCGAAGTGAAGTAATGTAATTAATTAATAGTAAATTTGTGCCCGTTCATTCCTTCTTTTATTTATATATTCCGATAAGTATAAGTCCTTGAAGTATCGCGCGAACAATATGTATGTATGTTCACCGATTACTCAAAGACGCCTGGACCGATTTGCAAAATTATTATTTTGTTTGATAGGTTATACTTCCCAGGTAAATTTTATCAAAATCGGTCAAGCAATTTATGAAATATCAACAAAAATCGGTTGAAGTCGGTTTTTTAAATTTTTAATTTGGTGATTATTATTAGGTGCCACTTTAATGCCGAAGGTTGTCTGACTAGCTTCCTGTGTTCTTTTCTTTATCAAATAACATTTACAAAAAAAAAAAACAGTTTATGAATAAAACAACTAGGTATTGAAATTAATTAAATCTAGCACAACAATACTTAGGTAACAACAATAACAATTTATTAAAACCATAAATTACACTAGTATACAGAATCGTTGTCTCCTGAACTAAGTTGTTAACCGGTATCTCAGGAGACAGTTTCTTCCCATATTACATGTTATGCAATATAGTTTCAAGAATAGTTATATAAAACAGTATACAAAGCAGAAATAACCCTTCTGGGCAGTTGGGTAAAAACAGCAGATAAAGAATGAATGTTAACTATAATATATTAATATTTAAATAATTTTATATAGACTAGGCTAAGTAAGGTTCTGTGTGTGTGTGTGTGTGTGTGTCTCTGGTGTGTGTGTGTGTGTGTGTGTCTCTGGTGTGTGTGTGTGTGTCTGTGTGTGCGTGCATGTGTGTATGTGTGTGTGTGTGTGTATGTGTGTGTGTGTGTGTGTGTGTGTGTGTGTGTGTGTGTGTGTGTGTATTGCGCACGCGTGTCATCAGGATTATATGTACCTATATGTGCGTATAGGTAAGCGGGTTTGAAATCAAGGCTTCAACTTGGTCATAGTCCATTGGATATCTATAATTAGATTTCGTATATATTTTTGAAATGTATTGTTGTTCATTTTGTGTTTATTTAAGTTAGCTACTATATTGTATATTCGCGGTGCCTTGTAGTCATAATGTCTTTGGGCATAGCTGGAATTACCTAGTGGCACTGGACATCGGAATCGTCTCTTATCGTTTTTAGGTAGATATGTGATGGATACACGGTGGTATTTACATAGGGATTGACACTTGACAGATATACAGTTTGCGAACGGTCAGTACCTTTTTTTTTTTTTTTTTTTTTTTATCGTGCGCAAAATCCCCACGGATGCCTCCCCCACCATAGCCGGAGGAGGAGGTTATGTCGGACTCGAACCGACTAAAACGCACACCGTCTGTGGGCCGTCAGTTGCCGGAGGTGAGATTGTCGTGCGAACGGTCAGTACCTGAGTAATTTTATGTAGGTCTGTCGGGTGACGAAAAGGCAAAAACATAAGAACCTTCAAGACAGCTCGTTGAGCGCGCTCTAACTGTTTCATTATTGTCTTACCGGCTCTACCCCAGGAACAGATGCAGTAGTCCAGCTGTGTAATTCACTAAGCAAGCACAACGATGCGACAACGATGCGAGTCGTAACGATGTGCGCGATAGACACTTATTGGTCGATTTCCAATGACGTGATACAATCTGACCAATGACAATCTACGTTGCGCCTCGCATCGTTGTCGCATCGTTGTGCTCGCTTAGTGAATTGCAGTGCAGTATACACTCACAGAGGGCTCTGTAAGTTTGAATTAGGAGTTTTTTTGGTGCAACGGTTCTCAGTTCCTTAAATATATAAATGAGCTTCCTGGTCCTATTGCTCAAATTTGTAATAATAATATGTTGATCCCAGCGAAAGTATTCGTCCACTACCACTCCCAAGTATTTGACTGTAGAGCCGCGAGTCAAGTAGTCACAGCGACATTGAGCATAGGCTTGATGGTTCAGGTTGCAGGGGAAAATGTGAATTTTTATGTCGAAATGAGAACCGGGGCCCGAACTTTTAATTTTACTAAAGCATAGGTAGTTCGTTTTAGTGGTGTTGAGGGTGAGAAGGTTATTATCCAGCCATTGTGTTACCTTCGCCAAGCCCGCCTCAGCTATCTTCCCAGCATGCTCCCATGAAGTGCCGTGGAAGAGAATGACGGTATCATCCGCAAACATTATAGTTTCCACATTGCTAAGGGTTAATTCAGCAAGACCATTGATGTATGCAAGGAACAGCGTCGGTCCTATTGTACTGCCCTGTGGAATGCCAAATGTGCATTTGGCGGCGGACCTCATGTGTTTTTCGACTCTAACTCGCTGTTCCCAACCCATCAAGTAGTCTCGAAATATTGGAGGACATGTCCCCTAATTCCCATCGTTTCTAATTTTGATAACAGGATAGGAATCGAGACAGTATCGAAGGCCTTTTTGAGGTCCAGGTAATAAAGCGAAGCGAAGAAAGGTAATAGGAGTTTTCTCCTATTACCTTTCTTCGCGCATCCACATGTTTGGTCACAGTTGAGGTTAGGGTTAAAACAACATCGTTTGTAGAAAGTTTTTTTTCGGAAACCAAATTGGCGAGGTGTTAACAGTCCGTTTTTCTCTAGGTATCCAACAAGCCTATGATTTACCAACTTTTCTAGTAGGTATTTTAGAAAGAGAATAATAGCGAAATAGGTCTATAGTTGGATACAATTTTGTCCTCGGATTTGTGTTTTAAACTTCGCTGGAAAAGTCCCCTGTCCTAGACTAAGGTTGCAGAGGTGGGTAATCGGCTCTGCAAGTATTTTTCTTGCAAGTTTTATCAGGTTACTGGAGATGCCGTCAGAGCGAGGTGCACACGTCGATTTCATGGATGCCATAATGTTCTCAACTTCTTTAGGATCGGTTGGAGTAAATGTCATGGAGCTAAGCTGGGATCCTAGACGGTGCGCTTGTGCAGCCAACTCAACCTCTGTTTTACCGAGCTTCTGAAGAGTTGCATCGGCCAGGTCACTACTAACAGTACTGAAGTAAGCGTTGACAGCATTTAGTGAAGCTGTTGGTGAGTTTCCAATAGATAGATAGATAATTCTTTATTGTACACAAATATATTACAGTACATTTACGGACAGTATATCACATAATGTAGGTACAATCGGCGGCCTTATCGCTGCAAGCGATCTCTTACAGGCAACCTTTGGATGGACATATTTAAATTATCGTAACAATAATAACTTGTGGGTAGACAATAGTTCTTTGGGAATGTCATTTGAATTCTTAAGATTACAGATATCTGGTGTCCCACGTTTTTTTAAGGTTTCCATTGCTTTTTTCTAGCTCAGCTTGGTAGAATTGCCTTTTTTAGACATTTTATAGTTCTGTTGCATATGTTCCTGTATTGCGTGTATCTTTCTTGTAGGTTTTCATCATTAGGGTATTTCTTAGCCTCTTGATGCAGTTTGTCCCTTTTCTGTATACATTTCACAACATTTACGGTAATCCATGGTTTAAGGTGATTACCTACGCGAATGACTTTGAGAGTTTAGGTATTTGGTCAAACGGGGCACCGAGAGGTGCGGGGCGGGATCAACGAGGTTCGCACACGCATACAACCACGTCATTGAACGAAGTCGCTGTGCTAAACAATAACGCCCGTAGCACATCTCCGCCGTTTCGCGGCGGACAGCGGAAATCATTGAACATAGAGTATGTGATACTAGATAAGATAAGACATAATTTGTGTTCGGTGTGGGTGTTCGAACTGACTACCGCAAAAAACGAATTGCAAATACTGGCTAAGCCCTATTAGTTTTCTACTCCATCATCATAGTGTTCATATTTGAACTTATAAAATTATTTAAAACATAAAAGTGACGTCACAGGTCCATTATGGTTGTGAGCATTGTGCCCACAACGGTGCATCTGCGGCTGCCCCAAGGTTTATTTTATCTTTGTACCAAATTTAATCAAAATTAGTACAGTGGTTTAGGCGTGAAAGCGTAAGAGATAGAGTTATTTGCGCATCTCTAATCTCTAATATATAAAAATCAATGCCACTTTTCGTTGTTATTTTATAACTCAAGAACGGCTGAACCGATTTGGCTAATTTTAGTCTTGAAATATTCGTGGATGTCCAGGGAAGGTTTAAAGGGTAAAAAAATAGGTGCAGCGGGAACGGGAAAAATATGGCAGTACGAAGTTCGCCGGAACAGCTAGTAATTTATAATTATTAAGTATCCAACTCTACCAAATTTCATTAAGATATCTTCAATAATAAACTTTCATCCCCTATTAATTTAATACTATAAGGCAATCAATATCCGTTTCCGAGCACTTATCCATCTTTGTACCAGATTTCATCGCGAACTTACAAATAAATCTTCATCTGTCTGTTGTGCTTTCACGCTTAAACCACTAAACTGATTTTGATGAAATTTGGTACAGAGATAGATTGAAGCATGGGAACGGACATAGGTCACCTTTAAAGCGAAAAAAAGGGTTAATGGGGGGGGGGTATAGGAGATGAAAATTTGTTTGAAAGTTCATGATGAAATCTGGTGCAAGATGGATAAGTGCTCGGAAATGGATATTGATTGCCTTTTATTACTAAATTAACAGGGGATGAAAGTTTATTATTGAAGATATCTTATAATAGGTCCGTTCAGCAACGCGCCTCAGCGCATACTGAATTTTGAACGAGCAAGGCCTACTGGAACCGTAGAAATCAGTAAAACCAATTTTAAGAGATAACTTGGTAGGCAATCTCCACTCTCATAGACACACGTACCCAACCACGACTAGTGCACACTTCGCCCTACCTACACTCACATACATAAACTCACTCACATAAAACTCGGGATGTACCTTACACTGCCGCATGTCTGCAGGTAAGTATACAATCCACTCCGCTTTTCCGAACATGTACATACACAAGTTCTATTTAGGCACACCTAACATATACAAGAATCGTTCAAAAGAAATGTTTTTAATATTAGCTACTGATGTCATATATTTTTCAGCTTAGGCAAATGGTCTTCGATTTCACTCAAAAAGAACTGGCACCTAAAGCAGCACAAATAGACAAAGAAAATAATTTTCCTGAGGCAAAACAATTTTGGAAAAAATGTGGAGAGTTAGGACTTTTAGGTAAGTTCAAAAATATTTTTAAATCATTAGTGTCATTATTAGGTAAGTACTATTACATATTATCTCTCATTAATTTGTTGACTAGATTCATTTAGTACCTAAACTAGGTAAGTATTATAATTGACTTGTATTGTCTATTTTGATTGTTCCTACGTGGTAGGTACCTACTACCTATAAAGATTTATTTGGGCTGCTTAGTGCTTACCACGTTCTTCTTCATCCTAGCCTAGCGTTAATTCAAGACGCGTCCGAAGCTTTCGGAGTCTGGTGTCCGCTTTACCATTCGAACTGCGGATTTGGCTGGACTCCTATATTTTACATGAAGCGACTGCCAGCTGACCTACACAACCCAATAGCGATATTGGGCTGTTTCTGTTTACAACGTTATCTATCACTTATCTACCCAACAGGTGAGCTGGGTGGTCAAATGCGTCAATTCATGATAATCTCATATATAAAACTCTTAGTCCTGACTGACTGACTGACTCACTTAGAGACAACGCACAGCCTAAACCGCTGGTCCTAGAGACTTGAAATTTATAGAGAGTGTATGTTTTGATGCGTGGAGGTGTACTAAGAAACGATTTTTCGAAATTCAGACCCTAAGTGCCTAAAAAGTGCCAAAAACGTACTTTCTTATAACTCAAGAATGGCTGAACAGATTTTCATGATCTTTGGTTTATTGAATTTGGCTTTGTCGCCGAATAGCAATTATCACAATTAAAATGTGGCAAATTCACGAAATAATGTAATATTAAAGAAAATACGAAATATTATGGCGCTAATATCGCTAGCAAAATTGTTACCATGACAACGGAACTAAAGTGATGGTGTCAACGCTAAGTCACATTTTGATCTGTCAAATGATAATATTTATAAAAATGTCACTCTCTGTCACGTATAATATGCAAGAATGTGAAAAATATTGTGTAAGAGTTATGTACTGCAGTTTCTTTATTTAATTGATTGGAAATAGAAAAAAAAACATGATAGCAGCGATGATAGCTATCTAGAGCTATATAAAAGAATATACCTGTATATAAAAGAAAGCCTAATAGTAATACAGCACATTATCATCCAGATCAATCCTCATTTACAAGCTCTCAAACAGTAAGGTATGTGAATTTAAATCTATTGACGCCGCCGATATAACACAAGGGGCGGCTTCATAGCTAGAAACAAAATAACAATTTATATCAATGGCTAGAAACGTTTCACCAAATAGATGAACGCCTGGCTTCTAGAAAACTTCACTTTCTTTCTTGATGAGAAGTACACTAAGGCAACAATAATAGAGATGGCAGAACACAATTCAATAACTTCCACTTATCAGCTGTGGGCTCAATTACTCAGGCACAGAGCACTTCTGTTTAAGATGACAAAGAATATAATACAAAATGTTTATTTTCTTAATATTATTTTTAGATAATTATAAAAAAATTAAACCACCACAAATTTCAAGTATGTTGTTTTATTTGTATTCATTTTTGACGTATCACATAGTAATTTATGTATCCTCAGCATTTACCAACGCATTGGAGGACGTCTTCAAGACGCTGGAGTAGTTACATCTCGCACCTTCGGTTCGCCGATGACATCATCATAGTTGCGGAGTCGCTAGAACAACGGGGCGAAATGCTGCACAGCCTGAATGGAGCTTCTCGACAAGTCAGCCTCGGTGTAAACTTGGATAAAAACAAGATTATGTTCAACGAACATGTTGTACTGAGACCGATTGCCATCGAAGGAGCGACACTCGAAGTTGTTCAAAAATATTATCTACCTGGGGCAGGTTATCCAGCTCGGTAAAACCAACTTCGAGAAAGAAATAGCCAGAAGAATTCAACTGGGGTGGGCAGCATTTGGCAAACTACGTCGGGTCTTCTCCTCCCCCCTGCCGCAATGCCTCAAAACAAAGGTTTTCGACCAGTGCGTCCTGCCTGTTATGTTACCTATGACCTACGGTGACGAAACGTGGCCACTGAAGGTGGGGTAGTCCGTGACCTAAAAGTTGTGCAGCGGGCTATGTCACGAGCTATGCTTGGAGTTTCTTTGAAGGATAGAATTTGAAACGAGGTCATCCGACATAGAACCAAAGTTACCGACATAGCTAACGAAGATCCAACTTTCTGTTTTGGAAATTAGTTTCGAAAACAGAATTATTATTCTTTCTTGGAAACCAGGTTCGTTAAAAGAAAAATAATTCTGCTATGGAAACCGGTTTCCAAATCTTCGTTTCCAATCTGGCCGTAGGGTTGCAGAATAAGCAAGCTAAAGTGGCAGGGGGCTGGCCACATCTGCCGAAGGACTGATGGCCGTTAGAGCAGACGAGTCCCAGAGTGGATACCGTGAGAAGGAATACGGAAGGTGGGACACCTCCTAGCCAGCTGGACCGACGATCTGCGAAAGGTGGCTGGGACGTACTGGATGCGGAAGGCGGAGGATCGGCAAACGTGGCACATATTAGGAGAGGCCTATGTCCAGCAGTTGACTGCGAGAGGCCAATTGATGATTTTTTGTATCCTTAGCATACAACAGCAACCTTCATAGTTATGGTATACTGATGATATCGCACTGGTTGACAGGGCTCTTAAAAGCAGGTGGAATCTTAGTTCTAAAAGAGCTTACGAACCTCTTTGATTCCGTCATCCAGCAGAACTTAACATGGAACTGTAGTGCGGTGGTACTGTTCTCCAAAAAAGGCTATAAGGTCTTGCTGAAGAATTATATAATAAGACTCCTGAGTCAATAGAAGTTTTGTTCTTGAGAATCGTCTTGAATAGTTGTGAATTCCAGCCACTGGAGCAAGCCGGGTTTTAAAAGGGTTATAGTGTTGCAGCCAATACTGTTGAGCAGATTATACAAAAGACCTGAGAGTATAATCAGCCGCTATGTATGGCATTTGTAGATTACGAGAAGCCTTCTGACATCATCTAGACCTGGGCATTTCTGGATTGTCTACGACAGTGTCGTGCTGATACGATATTTTCATTGCTGAGATGGTAATTTTAGATTAGAAGACGAAACCCAGAAAGAGATATAGGTACGTCGAAGGGTCGACAAGGGTTGGGCAACATTGGGAAAATTCGTCGAGGTTTCTACTCCCCTGTTATGACTCATGGGGCCCAAATGTGCAAACTGACAGCATATGTCCCCAACATACGGTGGAGGATCGAGTGCTATGGCATACTTTGGGTGAGGCCTAAGTCCAACAGTAGACTGAAATAGGCTATTGATTGATTGATTGATAAGAACGAAATGTTAGGCAATAGTAATTTTTTCTTACCAGTCTTTTTCTAGCCATTTACTAGCTATTGGTATAAAGATACTAATAGTATTTTTATTTTGTTGTAATATTCTAAAAATCTACCACTTTTTTGTAAGACAAGGCCGATGTTTCTTACAGTTTTCATTTAATATTTTGAAAAAAAAAAACACTACTGAGAGAGCGAAATAAGGTGTCGAAAGTTTCAATTACTATGAGAACTATCGGGATACTTATATTTATACAACAAGTCCGTCAGTTTAGAAAAAAATACTATTGGTGATGGTAGTCGACATCCACGCAGGCGGAGCTGCGGGCGAAAAGCTAGTCTTATATATAAAACTCTTAGTCCTGCCTGACTGACTGATTGACTTAGAGACAACGCACAGCCTAAACCGCTGGTCCTAGAGACTTGAAATTTATAGAGAATGTATGTTTTGATGCGTGGAGGTGTACTAAGAAACGATTTTTCGAAATTCGGTCCCTAAGTGCCTAAAAAGTGCCAAAAACGTACTTTCTTATAACTCAAGAACGGCTGAACAGATTTTTATGATCTTTGGTTTTTTTAATTTGGCTTTGTCGCCGAATAGCAATTATCACAATTAAAATGTGGCAAATTCACGAAATAATGTAATATTAAAGAAAATACGAAATATTATGGCGCTAATATCGCTAGCAAAATTGTTACCATGACAACGGAACTAAAGTGATGGTGTCACATTTTGATCTGTCAAATGATAATATTCTTAAAACGTCACTCTCTGTCACGTATAATAAGCAAGAACGTGAAAAATATTATGTATGTACTGCAGTTTCTTTATTTAATTGATTAGAAATAGAAAAACAATCTAAAAGAAATAGAATCTTCAGTAGGTAAGTTCCACGGCCTAAAAGCAATGCTACAACACGTTATCATCCAGTTGAATACTCACTTACAGGCCCTGAAACAGCAAGGTCAAGGTATGTGAATTTAAACCTATTGACGCTGATACAATATAAATGACAACACAAGGGACGCTGGTTCATGAATTGTCTCACGAGTAAGCTCGATGAGTTCCAACCAACGGGGGCAAACCGGATTTTGAAAGGGTTATAGTATTGTAGCCAACATTGTCCAGCAGATCATAAAAAGGACCTGAGAGTACAATCAGCCGCTGTGTACGGTTTTTGTAGATTACAAGAAACCCTTCATCGAGACCTGGGTATTTCTAGATTCTCTACTAAGGTATCGTGCTGATATGACGTATCAGTGCTGAGATGCCTACATGATACCGCCATAATGTCCGTCCAGCTCCAAGCTCATAAGACGAAGCCTTAAAAGCCTACAAAGTGGAATGAAACAACGGAGATACCCACCGCAAGGTCGACACCCGAGGTTGTTCAAGAATAGGTCTACCTTAGATCACCATAAGGATCCAATTGGGTTGAGTTCGCCGAGTTTACTCCATATTATGACTTACGGGGCCGTAACGTGAAAACCGACAATGGGGACATACAACCAGAGAAATTGGGTGGAGGATTGGGTGCTGTTTCACACATTGGACAACAGTGGACTGCAATAGGCTAATTGATTGATTGATATGAACGAAATAGTATAATTTTACGTATTCAAATTTTTTCCTACCAGTCTTTTCTTGCCATTTACTATTCATGTAAAAATACCAATGTCTTACAGTCTACTGTGTCTGTATGACAGGGCCGATGTTTCATATTTCTTCTGTTTCAGCGTTAATTCTCAGTCGCATCCGAAGCTTATATCTCGGAGTCTGGGGTCCGCTTTACCAGTCTTAAATGCGGATTTGGCTAAGCCTCGATATTTTCGTGAAGCGACTGCCATATTCTGACCTCCGCAACCCAATGGTGACATTAGGCGATATCAAAGCACTGCAGCTACACCGTTGTTGTTAAACTTTTTAGTGCTCCAACGGATTAACGTGCTCTCCGAGGCAAGACCAGACCAGTGCAAATACACATATTCATGCATATAAATATTTGCAGTGAGCGGGGATCGAACCCGCGCCTACTGCGTAGCGACCGCGTTCACTATCGCTACGCCACAGAGGCTTTCGATGCTTCTTACATTTTACATTTATTATTTTGAAAAACTCAGTTACTGAGAGGATGAAATAGGCGTTATACCACTTAGTTGGCAGACAAGCACACGACCCACCTGATGGGAAGCGGTCACCGTGGCCTATGGACGTATGCAACACCATACAGAACACAGAACATAGACCTGGAGTGCGGTGGTACTGTTCTCCGAAAAGGCCAGAAGAGTTACAGACTCATCACTTCTGAGTCATAATATCTACATGTTGTTCTTGAGAGTTGTCATGAATTGTCTCGCGAGCAAACTCGACGATGCAAATGGATCATGCAAATGGTCTCACTACCATGGACGCCCAAGATCGTGCGAAGCGGAGGACGAAGAGCCAGAAGGCGGACCCTGAGCTCCGAGGTCATCTTGGCCACGGACACAATCAGGAAAATGTGTCTATACGCAAATGATGAGCACTGAGATGCTTATGATGCCGCCACAATGTCCTTCAGCTGTGTCCAGCTCCAAGATCAGAAGATGAAGCCCAAAAGCTCATATCGTGAAATGAGACGAGGGAGATACCCATCGAAAGGTCGACTTTCGTAGCTGTTCAAGATTAAGTGTACCTGCAGGGGTCACCAAAGGATCGAATTGGGTGGGCTACATTGGATAAATTCGTCGAAGTTTCTACTTCCCTGTTATGATATGACACACGGGGCCGGAACTTGGAACTGACAGTGGGGATATAGTAAAGCAGACTGATAAATGTAGGATATTGGTTGATGCCTAAGTCCAACAGTGGTATGCTATAGGCTAAATGATTAATTTAAATGACATTGTATAATATTTAGCAATTATTGTAAATTTTTTCTTACCAGTATTTTTCTTGCCATTTACTATTATTAATAAAAAGATGCTAACAATATTTTTATTCTGATATAATGTTCTTAAAACCTACCACTTTTTTGTATGACAGGGCCAATGTTTCTTACAGTTTACATTTTGAAAAATTCACTACTGAGAGGGTGAAATAGGCGTTGAAAGTTTATAACAACAAGTCCGTCAGTTTAGAACAAATACTAATGTGGCGGTAGCCGATATCCACGCAGGCGGAGCTGCGGGCGAAAAGCTAGTTAAATATAATTTGCACAGAGTAGGTAGGTACCTAGATATCTAGATAAGGGGTAAGTACCTAAGTAGTAATGACGTATAATTTGTTTCTTAGCTTCCGGTCGCTATATTGTGTTTTTTGAATATCGTGCATAAGAATAATTGTAGTGTAAACTTCAATCACAGCATCAATATTTGGTGCCTACCTAAGCCAAACCATAATAAAGTAATAATAAAGTAGTATCATTTCGCCTCGCACTTTTGTGTGTGCGCACAGTACCTACCTACATCGCGTGCAAAGATATCGCGTCTATCCCTCCCTACTAATATTATAAATGCGAAAGTAACTCTGTCTGTCTGTCTGTCTGTCTGTCTCGCTTTTACGACTAAACCGCTGAACCGATTTTGATGAAATTTGGTATAGGGGTAGATTAGACCTTGAGAAAGGACATAGGCTATGTTTGGTCGCGATAACCGACATCCACGCGGGCGGAGCCGCGGACAAAAGCTAGTATAATTATAATTCTTTTAGTCTGAGCTCGAGCCGTACCTAAACCTATTCATTCACCAAGCAGAATGCACGCACGACAGGTGGGCTGGGCACCTACATTTATCCTGAAATTCCTACGAGATCGGTCTCAGGTCTCAGCCGATGCTAGTTATAATAATTTTAAACGCTACTTACCCTTATTTCTTCGTAAATTATTTTCAGGAATAACGGTGGCCCCAGAGTACGGCGGTACAGGTGGAAAATACACAGATCACTGTATTATTCTGGAAGAGATGTCACGGTAATTATTAAAGCTACCTAACGTTGGTACAGTTAGCATGAAATTGATATTGTTTAAAGGTATAAAGTAAAGAAGGTATCTACTCAAAATGATCTGAATACCAAAATTCCAAATAGTTGTAAGCAAACATCCAGAGTGGTCAAACCATCTTAGCAATCAGTTTTCCATTAGCGTAGCGGTAGTGAACACGGCTGCTATGCAGGAGGCGCGGGTTCGATCCCCGCTCAGTGCAAATATTTGTATGCATGAATATAAATATTTGCATTGGTCTGGGTGTTTTCTATGTATAATATGTATGTATTTACAAAAAAAAAGTGTAGCTATGTATGTTTATCCGCATTCTAGAACCCATAACACAAGCTAGTTAAGCTATGCTTACTTTGGGTTTAGCTAGATAGCGTTGTGTAGATTGTCGTACAATATTTATTTATTTATTTATTTATTAACTTCTATTATACTCGTACTTACAAATATGTAAGTTAGTTTTGAGTGTTTATATTCATATGTGCTTGTGCAAAGTGCAAACACGCCGCCCGCCGCGCCGGTCGATAATATCTAATCAAGTAGGTACAGTAAGCTTCAGAGAAAAGGGACCCCCCTTGTTAATGAAATGAAAGCATGAGGGGGTCTGTTTTCTCTGACGCTGACTGTACCTATAAGTTCCAAATAATTGAATGAAATTTTAAAGCATGTAGTATGCTAGCTATTCAAATCGATTAAGATAAGAACAAGTGAAACGACTCAGTCGGGACTCGAACCCGCGACCAGTCCTTTACGGGGGAATGCTCTGAGCACTGAGCAACCGAGTCACGCTTTGAGTGCTCTAAATTCTCATAAAACCATCTTGGAGCGACGACGCAACTTTTTTAAACATTGTTTTTTTTTGTTACTCTGCCCAAAGTGAATCAATTTTTAAAGCAATTAGTATGCTAACTATTTAAATTGTGCTTGTGTTTGCATATTGTTAATTCAGACAATAAAAAATTGAGCTTTCTTAAATTCACAAAGAGCTGAAAATTGGTGGAGGTATTAAATACACCATAATAAAAGAAATATCAAAATTTCCCATTGCTTGGACTTCTGCATTTATTTTATTCAAGGTTAAAAGTGAAACATCGCCCTCGTTGACACAGTCGGGTAAAAATATATCAAGCTGAATGACATGCTGCGCGATAGAGCCGTACGGTAGGTAGGTAACCCTACAACTTTCTTCAACTTTGTTTTTTAATTATTTTCAGGGCTTGCTCTGCAATAGCATTGTCATACGGAGCCTATTCTAACCTATGCATAAATCAAATACACAGAAATGGCACAGAAGATCAAAAACAAAAATATTTGCCTAACGTAAGTATATTTTCAGTCATAGGAAGTCCACTGCTGACATAGGCCTCCCCTAGAGATCTCCAATAAGACCGATGATGATGATGATGATGATGAAGTATTATTTAATAAGCATTAAGTACCTACTTAGGTATATGACATTAGATAATACCTATATCTATTTAAACCATCAATTACTTTATCAGTGCAAAATTACATTGAATACCTACTAAGTAAAAAAATCGCGATAGAATAGAATCCGTTAAAAAATGTGATTTTATTTCAATGAGTGATTTTCGTGTAAACTTCAGACATCAGTTCAAAGTATCATCCTCATAAAATTTCACATTTATCATAGTACCTATTAGCTGACCCGGCGAACTTCGTACCGCCATATTTTCCGCCCGCGTGGTATTCTAATCCCGATTTATCAGTGTTTCTCTACAATATTATGCATGTATTATACAATAAACCTTACTCTTGAATCACTCTATCTATTAAAAAAACCGCTTCAAAATCCGTTGCGTAGTTTTGAAGATTTAAGCATACATAGGGACGGACAGACAGCGACAGCGACTTTGTTTTATAATATGTAGTGATAGTGATTAGCAAGAAGTACTATCCTTGTTTTTTAGCTATGTTCAGGAGATTATGTGGGCGCACTAGCAATGTCAGAACCAGGTTCTGGCAGCGATGTAGTGTCGATGAAGTTACGGGCAGACAAGAAAGGAGACTACTATGTACTGAATGGCAACAAGTTTTGGATCACTAATGGACCTGATGCGGATGTTTTAGTCGTAAGTTTTATCAAGAGACATAATTACTCTCTCTAATATCTTTTAAGACAGCCTTTGTGGCGTGGGCCGCGTGGAGCTAGTGCATTCGACTGCTACGCAGGAGGTGCGGGTTCGATTCCCGCTCAGTGCAAATATTTGTATGCATGTATAGTGTATAGGCATGTCTAGAGGTGTTTCCGTGCCTCGGAGAGCACGTTAAGCCGGTGGTCCCCGTTGTCGTATGAGCTATGGAAGTCGTTATGTACGAGAAATGATTGAAATGGCTCATAAAGATGATCACAGTGATCACCCGTCCGGTCAACGGCGGCGTTCTTACTGGAAGTAGTAGTTTGTAGTAATATATGTATCTTTAATTGATGGCTATGTTATAGGTGTACTTATTTCAACCTAATATAATTATATGTATAGGTATTATGTCGCAGCCAACTACCAACATAAGTGGGTATATTATATCTATGGTATATCTGGCATCTTTGTTGGAAAATTAAATTATTATTCTCTTTATTTCTTTCTTTAAATAAACATAATCTTTAAAAATATAAACATAGGTAGGTACAGAGACCAAGCTATCGGCGTTGGTCAGGGCTCCGATAAGAGAGGAACTTCCTCACAATGCGCGTCATGTCGAGGAGTACCGCCTTCTGTAGGTATCAAGACCTAGATCCAGCTGCCCAATGCTAGCCGATTATTTATTCTTTTATTACTATTATTACATTGACATTTTCAGGTATATGCAAAAACTGATACGTCAAGTAAGCCCCAACACGGTATCACAGCGTTTTTGATAGAAAAAGATTTTCCTGGATTCAGCACTGCACAGAAATTAGACAAATTAGGCATGCGAGGTTCAAATACATGTGAATTAGTGTTTGAAGATTGCAAGGTATGTATCTATCCTATCGACCCAGGTACTCAGGCTACTTAGCTTTAATCACTACCTGAGGGCTTATTAAAGCGCGTATTAAAGCCGTCCGGACGAGAAACAGGGATGAATGAAGCTATACCTACACCATGTTTAGGGCTTTTTAGGGTTCCGTATCCAAATGGCAAAAAACGGAACCCTTATAGATTCGTCATGTCTGTCCGTCCGTCTGTCTGTCCGTCCGTATGTCACAGCCACTTTTCTCCGAAACTATAAGACCTATGCTGATGAAACTTGGTAAGAAGATGTATTCTGTGAACCGCATTAAGAATTTCACACAAAAATAAAAAAAAGCATTAAATTTTGGGGCGAGAGACACTTCCAAAGTGGAAAAATGTGTCGTCCCCCCCCCCCTCTAACTTCTAAAATAAGAGAATGATAAATCAAAAAAAAAATATATGATGTAAATTGCCATGCAAACTTCCACTAAAAATTGGTTCGAACGAGATCCAGTGAGTAGTTTTTTTTTAATAGATACCTACGTCATAAACCGCAATTTTCGCCTTTGCTACTACGGAACCCTTCATGGGCGAGTCCGACTCGCACTTGGCCGATTTTATTTTAAATTCTGTAATAAGAACTCGAGATTATAATAGGTGTAAAGAAACGGCTGTGGCTAAATCACCATTCTCAAAACAATTTCCCTATTACGTACGTACAAAGTTTAGGTAGGTACCTACTCTTTAGAGCCCGGGTTCCACGTATTGTTTTTGATTGGTACGTCGGCTTTTACGGGAGAGACTGCCATCTGACCGCCACCCCTGTAAAAGCCTGCTTCAAGCCTCATCCGTTGTTTAGCAGGTGAACCAATTTGCAGTTCAGTGAAACTGATTTAATTTATTGCTTTAGGTACCTGCGAAAAATATACTTGGCGGAGAAAACAAAGGTGTCTACGTATTGATGTCTGGTTTAGACCTAGAGCGTCTGGTTCTGGCGGCTGGACCCGTGGGGATCATGCAGGCCGCAATCGATGTAGCCTTCGGCTATGCACATACCAGAAAACAGTTCGGCAAGAATATTGGAGAGTTCCAGCTAATACAGGTAACCTAGTAACTATTGATGGCAGTTATACCGTATCCATGACGCACGCAGCAGATACGCGTAATTCATTACGGCTTCTAAATGGTCCCCTTTATCCGTATCGGCGTTTAAAAAGTAATGGGTACGCTGTATCTGATGTATGCGTCTGCAGTTGTTGTATGCGGTCGGCTTCAGAATCATACCTTTAATGTTGAAATTGTGGTTAGGTGGAACCGAGTAGATTATTAGCACATTGCAAAGCGATGTACCTATGTATGACTATGTACCTACCTATGCATAGTTTTAAAATGTCGAGATCCCTCCGTACGTACTTAGGAGAATATGTTAGGCCGGAGTCGGTTCCGGTTGCCATACTGCTGCCATCTGTGGCATTCGTTACGGATAGTTGGATGTATAGAACTTCGATATCGCCAGTGGTCCTGGAAGTAAAATGACAGTGATTCAGCCGTTTTGTAGTTACACTGAAGGCTGACTCCAACTGAGTTGAAAAAAGGCTCGAAGGACGTTGAGATGGCAGTTTTGAACGATTGTAAAATAAACGGTCAGATATCAATCTCTTTCTTCAATCAAGCGCCAATCCCAATTGTATCTAATCATCTATTCCAAAAGCTCGCACTTTGGCGCCCAGGGACCGCATCGGCATTGCTATGTCTCCGTTTCCATAATTGGGATCGGTTGACTGTTACTTCTAGACAGAAGAAGATCCTCTAACTCCGAGAGGAATAGGTACCTGCGCCGAAGGCTCATCATTAATCTGTACGTGTTTTCGCTTCTTCTACTTTCACGATTATTTCCCTACATGCTCGCTGCTTTTGACCTGACCTTTATTGTTTGTCTTTATATAATGTTTAACCTGATATTGTCTTTTAGGGCAAAATGGCGGATATGTATACAACATTGAGTGCGTGTCGAAGTTACTTATACAACGTTGCAAGGTCATGTGACCAGGGCAACATAAACAGTAAAGACTGCGCGGGTGTCATCCTCTACTGCGCTGAGAAAGCTACACAAGTAGCCTTGGATGCTATACAGATCCTAGGTAAGTATGAGTTTGTTGCTTGAACTGAGTTTTTTTATTCTTCTTCAATCCAGCTATAACCCCGGTTGCTTCCAAAGCTCGCGCTATGGAGTCTTGGGTCCTTTTTGTAGCAAAGAATTGTTTGTAATATAAATATAATTTTCAATTTTTAAGAGTCCTAGTAACCTGCTATGTGATGGATATGACTACAGTATGATATAACAGATGTTCAATATTTTCTTTTACAGGAGGAAACGGTTATATAAATGATTACCCAACCGGAAGACTGCTAAGAGATGCTAAGCTTTACGAAATTGGCGCTGGTACATCTGAAGTTCGGAGAATGTTGATTGGTAGAGCACTGAATAGTGAATATAAATAAATGGTTAGCTTCAACAATATATCTTTTATTTATTAAAAAAATTGTACAACAAACCATACATATTTAAGTATTAATATAATTATATTCCTTCATATTAAACCAAGCATTGACAATTAAGCAGGCAAGGGTATCATTTCTGTGAAACGAAATCTATCCATAGAAACTGGCAGAAACTAAAAGTGTGTTAGATCAATTTTATGGCTTGATAACCAAAAGTTGATTATATTGTTAGTTTCTATTTCTTTATGGGATATAATAAACCGTGCGACAAAAATAATAAATGGACGACTGATAATGAGTTACTTTAAATACTGAGTGGGCGACTAAAATACTGAGTGACCCGTGATATAGAAAGTGTGTTGCTAAATTGTGAAGTTATGAGGATTCGAGTATAGCGCGCCCCAACTTGGATAGGTTAGGTTAGAAGGCTTAAGTATTTTCTGAAATTGTCTGGCCTACCCATAGCCTAAATGTGTCCAATGATGCATAGTAAGACTAAACTCAACTATGTGGCTTTCAACAAATTCATGATTTCTATAATAATAAACAACAAAACATTATTTTTAACAAATATTTATCAACCACTTGTACTCAACTAAGGTAAATGCCTGAATTCAGAGAGAGCTTGGTACTGAACTTATAAAATCACAAGTCCCACCTCTTGGTCTTAAAGTAATCACAGCTTTGATCAGTATATTGACAATATACGACTAGATTATTTTTTATAAGTTTATTAACATTTAACATCATTATTTTAATTCTTTACTGTCACCAAGGATAAAAGATAAGTACATGTGCATAGCCAGGGGTTTTGTGGGTTTGAACCCTCATGAATGTCAAAATCTATATATCTACCTGTTGTAATTTTTCACAAGATAATATAATTTCATGCACATTATTGTTTTCTTAACTAAAATCTTAAATCCCCTGAAACTAAAAATCTGACTAAGTACAACAGATACATAAAATTAAATGCAAAACGGCTGCCCTATAACTAAAAGTCATCTTGTTCAAGCTAGACTTTTCAGTAAAATTCTTGTAATTTTACTGCAGTATTTAGACACTGGATTTCTTGAACTTACCCCAGACACTGCATAATAACATGAATACTGTCATTCCCACCAAAAACTCACTGAGAAACTAATAGACAATGACTCCACAAAGTGCCACCATTTTGGTGGAATATACAACATCTGTCCAGGTTTTAAGATGCAGTAATATGGTGTAGCATTTTTATACTTAGGATATCTTTCTAAATCTGGCTGCCGAGGGTCAACTTGTGCTGTGTTATTTAGTAACTCATGTTCATGAGGATGTAGATGCTCTGAATCTGCTGGCGAAAATAGAAATAGTCTTTTCTCACCTACTACCTGTGATAGCAAGTTCCTTTTAGGGTCATGGTGCAATGGGGAGACAGTACCTTTTGGGCCGTACCAAGCCATAACATCAACAGGCTGATCACTTTCAGAAAAACAACAGTATTCAGGTTCTGTAATATCATTTTTTAGTTCAGGTATTTGGTCAAACAATTGATACTGAGCTAAATAACCAGTGGGTCCGTGACTGTGATTAATATATTGCTCAATGAATTCTTCTATAGTTATGAGTTTTTGTGTCCAATCTGAGTCTGTATACTTGCTTCCAATTTCAATAGATACTGTCCTGGGTCCAGCAAGTTTAATAAAATAATTTTGATCTTTCCATTTTTGCAATGCTGGCCAATGGTTTATACAATTATCTAGAATTACAGGTCTTTCTGCTAATATATATTTTTTATAGAAATGTTCCATACTTGGACAGTTTATCACTTCTATTGGAGTAGTATTTAATTTACTAAACTCTAAAGTATTGGTATTGCTGACTTCAGTGTTCGTTAAATTTGATAGTTTCTCAGACATTTCACCTTGTTTCCTAATATTAGCCAAGTTCAGTGTTGTAGCACAGTTTTGTAATAGTTTAGGTTCCTTATCTAAGGGACAGCCAAATAATAACCCAAAGTCAATTATCTTATATGCTTGCTTAATGACAGTTTCCTTATCTTCGTCGGAATATTTGACATGAGCTAACAATTTTAAGTATGAGGCAATTGTTATTGTTTTTCTAACATATGGTTTCACATCTTTCCAGTTGCCGATATTGATTTTTTCGTACATATAATCAATTATTGCTTGAATTCTTATAGTAGAAGAACGATCTGTGGACTCTGTACTGTTTATATACCTTTGTAATAAAGCTTTCGAGGCCGCATCTATATCGTCAACTTCTAGTAATGCTTCCGCTACAGTCGCTTTATGTTCTTCCAATTTGCAAGTAATATCTTGTAAAACTAACATTTTCGTTTTTCTTAGAAACACTTATCGTAATTAATAACAAGTTTGAGTATTTTGTAACCGATTGATTATGATTATGTACCAGTACCTTAGAGTATACTTATACTTCCATACCATAAATGTTCCATACTCAAAGACCAGTACAGAAGTTTATTTATCCACCCGTGATGACTGACGTTGACATCTGACAACCGGCATGACGTCTGTCAGCTTCTTCTGTCAGGCGTCCGTCACATTTTTTTTGTTTATTCTTTTGGGAACAGGCCTTAGAGTATTAAAGAGTAGCAACAACTATACGATTTCATTCATAAAATCGAATCAAGCTTGACGCCCTTAGAGTATTAAAGAGTAGCAACAACTACGATTTCATTCATAAAATCGAATCAAGCTTGACGCCAAATCGCCATCTTTCGTTCTCACATACTTCTATTTTCATGAATGAACGTGTGTAGACCATAGACTTAGATTGTAGACGGTTACTATGTTAGGGATGTATCGTGTATCTCTATTATCGTAATATTTGTCGATATCTATCTATCCTGTCATCTAATGTGTATTAACCAAAAGAGAGCGGAAAAATGCTAAGCTCATGATATTATGATAAATGATAATGATAATTTTATGGTTTATGTGAGATAAAGCGACAATAAAATAATTGATTATTTCTAAATATGATCCTTACTAATATTATAAATGTGAAAGTAACTCTGTCTGTCTGTCTGTCTATCTGTCACGCCCAAACCACTGTACCGATTTTGATGAAATTTGGTATAGGGGTAGATTAGACCTCGAGAAAGGACATAGGCTATGTTTGGTCGCGATAACCGACATCCACGCGGGCGGAGCCGCGGGCAAAAGCTAGTTGATAATAAAATTTAAAATCTAAGAACTAAGAAGGCCTCATCAGATGCTTTTTATGCCCCGCTTAAAGGACCCGGGACTGTAGGAGGGAATTTTTTATGGTTAGTATCGTTTATATACCATAAACGAAGTATATTTATTTCTTCTTCATCCTATCGACAGTTTACTGGGCTTTTCTATTATAGACGTCATTCGAGGCTTGTGTACTACGATTTTCTTGTGATTATACGTGATAACTAGTGATTGTGGTGTGTAAATCGTGATAGCAGCGAAGGAATACGTGTGATGAAGATGCCTACCTGCTCAATTGTTGGATGTAAATCATCATAATATGCAAGGAATAAGCCAAAAATAACACTACATAGGTACGTACTCTTTTCATTGAGTTAATTTTGTTATTTGTTGACCTACGACATCAATAGTTCGTTTTGTCTGTCTGTAAATCATACGAGCTTGTAAAAATCACAATTTAAATCACTAATTACGTTGTATTTTTCTAAAATTCAATATAGGTAAAAAGTATTACAATATTATGTAACGAACTGCCCGTTCTCCTTTGTTGATGGATATATATTAATATAAAGGACATATTGAATAAAGCACTAAACTTGTACTCTTCCACAATTGTTTTATTTTTTGTTGCCTAACCGGTTTCGCCTTACGGCATTCTCAAAGGTTTACAATGGTTCAAACTATTATATTTAGCAAATATATGCTAAATACTAGCCTTTCGCCCGCGGCTCCGCCCGCGTGGATCTATCTTCGGTTCTACTCAACCGATTGCAGTAAAACAGACGTAAGATTTTAAATTCCAACAAGACCTTTCTAACAAAAAAACTGCATCAAAATCCATTTAGTAGTTTTTGCGTCCATCGCGGACAAACATTTTCAATTTACAATTATATAATAGTATAGATAGATAAAAGATAGATTAATAGTTTAAACCCTTGTTTACATTTTTAGTCTGTGCTTCTTTTATATCGATAAGGTGGTTATCGACAGTTTACTGGGCTTCCCTATTATAGACGCCATTTTCCGTTCTCATCCAAGTTTAGGTATACAGTTTTTTTTCGTAGGTATTTCATCTCCATATACTTCCATACTCAAAGTTGACGCCAAATCGCCATCTTTCGTTCTCATATACTTCTATTTTCATGAATGAACGTGTGTAGACCATAGACTTAGATTGTAGACGGTTACTATGTTAGGGATGTATCATGTATCTCTATTATCGTAATATTTGTCGATATCTATCTATCCTGTCATCTAATGTGTATTAACCAAAAGAGAGCGGAAAAATGCTAAGCTCATGATATTATGATAAATGATAATGATAATTTTATGGTTTATGTGAGATAAAGTGACAATAAAATAAATGATTATTTCTAAATATGATTGATAATAAAATTTAATATCTAAGAACTAAGAAGGCCTCATCAGATGCTTTTTATGCCCCGCTTAAAGGACCCGGGTACAGTCCCGGAATTTTGTATGGTTAGTATCATTTATATACCATAAACGAAGTATATTTATTTCTTCTTCATCCTAGTGTTAACTCCCCGTCGCATCTGAAGCTTTCACCTCGGAGTCTGTCCGCTTTACCAGTCTTAACAGCGGATTTGACTGGACCTCGATATTTTCCGTGAAGCGGCTGCCATCTGCCAACTAAGTTGAGTGTCATGGGTTCTGATATTAGTAGATTGGAACGTAATTTAAATTTTGTAGTACAAGGCAAGGGTCCATATTGACAGCCTCCGTGGCGTAGCGGTAGTGAACGCGGCCGCTACGCAGGAGGCGTGGGTTCGATCCCCGCTCAGTGCAAATATTTGTGTTCATGAAATATGGGTATTTGCATTGGTCTGGTCGTGCCTCGGAGAGCACGTTAAGCCGTCGGTCCCGGTTGCCATAAGAACATCTATGGCAGTCGTTACGGGTAGTTGGAGCCCTCAAAAATCCAAAAACAGCAGTCTAGCTGCAAAGCTTCGATATCGCCTAATGTTACCATTGGGATGTGGAGGTCAGATGGCAATCGCTTCACAGAAAATATCGAGGTCTAGCCAAATCCGTAGTTAAGACTGGCAAAAGCGGACCCCAGACTCCGAGCTGAAAGCTTCGGATGCGACTGGGAATTAACGCTAAGAGGAAGAAGGCAAGGGTCCATATTGACATGCATAATTTTTTTTATTCTAATCTCGTGTTTTCCTCACGATTTTTGTGTGATGGTACTTTGTTAATATTTAAAATTAAAAGACAACTAAATAATTATGACGAAGTGAATGGCCTACCTACAACGTATGTGATGGAATTATGTGTTCTGAATGAAATTAATGAATGTGTTAAGTGTCATGGATTCTATTTCGTGTTGGTGTCGGCGACTTGAATATTGAAACGTTTTCAAAGTTTTTTATAGGTTCCACGATTATGATACGCATATCATCCACGAATTTGATCAGACTAAAGTTAATTTCATCGGCTCTCATACTATAAGATTTAGACAATAACTCGCCGAGCGGCGTTAGATATTCCTTTTTAGGGTTCCGTACAGTAATATGAAAAACTAGAACCCTTATAGGATCACTTTGTTGTCCGTTTGTCTGTTTGTCTGTCTGTTAAGACCTTTTTTTCGGGAATGTGTGGACGGATAAGTTGAAATTTTTATTATTATATGTATTATGAGTTTGTTCTTTAATTTAGTTCTGTACAGTGCGCGAGTCTGACTCGCACTTGTCCGGTTTTTTATCAAACTGTGACTTTTTCATTGCTATTATTCACAAGTGAGTTATAGATTCTTTTTTAAATCTTACAGGTTAAGTTTCTATGTTCTTAAAAAAGTTTCGATACAAAAAAGAACGTGTTTAATAGAACGAAAACCAACTTGTAATACTTGTATAATAAACAAAATTATCACTCAAATTTAACTTTTTTTTTCTCAAGTACAGAAAAAAACAGAGTAAAAAAAAGTCAAATTCAAACCTCACTTTTAAATATGGCCGATCGCCATTGTTAGATGCGCGCGCATAGGAAAACGATTGTAGTATTGTTTATTTAGTTTTATTTTATTCGCAAGTGTGTTGTAAAACGTCGTATGCCACGCATGAGTATGATAATTACCAACTTTACTCACTTGTACCATAATGTACTATTTTTAAATTTATTTTGATACTCTGGGCATAAAGATCATATTATTATCCTTCATTAAAGTTTTATTTTTAATTTTTTAATGTGTACATTTCAGTATGATGATGAAGCTACATTATGAGTGTGTTGAAAAATATATTTTAGCAAAAATAAGCTCTACATTTAATAAATGTTACATTACTGAATGTTACATTTATTATAATAACAGTAATAATTATTTTCAGACAGTATTAATAACCATGCACTGAAAAATATATATTTAAACATACAATAATTATCATTTTAACGAAACAATTGTCATAATATAGGTAAAAAGTATTACAATATTATGTAACGAACTGCCCGTTCTCCTTTGTTGATGGATATATATTAATATAAAGGACATATTGAATAAAGCACTAAACTTGTACTCTTCCACAATTGTTTTATTTTTTGTTGCCTAACCGGTTTCGCCTTACGGCATTCTCAAAGGTTTACAATGGTTCAAACTATTATATTTAGCAAATATATGCTAAATACTAGCCTTTCGCCCGCGGCTCCGCCCGCGTGGATCTCTTATCTTCGGTTCTACTCAACCGATTGCAGTAAAACAGACGTAAGATTTTAAATTCCAACAAGACAAAAAACTGCATCAAAATCCATTTAGTAGTTTTTGCGTCCATCGCGGACAAACATTTTCAATTTACAATTATATAATAGTATAGATAGATAGAAGATAGATTAATAGTTTAAACCCTTGTTTACATTTTTAGTCTGTGCTTCTTTTATATCGATAAGGTGGTTATCGACAGTTTACTGGGCTTCCCTATTATAGACGCCATTTTCCGTTCTCATCCAAGTTTAGGTATACAGTTTTTTTTCGTAGGTATTTCATCTCCATATACTTCCATACTCAAACTTGTTTATTCTTTTGGGAACAGGCTCAAGTGCTTTGGCCATGCTGCCTTGACAGTTTATTATTATACTTATTTGGATGATGATGACGATGAGGATGATGATGATGATGGTGAGTTGATGATGATGATGAAGATGATGATGATGACTGCTGCCTCAGTTAAGTGGTGGAAACTTTAATAAAGGCTTCTTACGGAGATTTGAAATCAACACGAGAAGTCACAATCCACTGTAATATTTCACTTTCCTACTCTTAAGCGCGTTTTCTAAGACGTTATGTCTAAAATTCCACCATATTTACACAAAAAAATAAAATAAGGCATGTATTTAACGCGGCAACAAATTAATCCGAAAAACAGGTATAGTAAAAATAATAGGTTGGCAGCTATAGTGAAGAATCTATATTCAATTTATGGGTGTCAAAATTACTGAATGTGGCGTACAAAAATACTAAGTGAGCTACTATTTCTGGATGGTTATAAAAAAATAACCACGAATCCTCATAACTTCACAATTTAGCAACACACTTTCGGTATCACGCACGGGTCACTCAGTATTTTAGTCGCCCACTCAGTATTTTAGTCACCCCATGTGGACCCCTCACATCCATGGGGTCCCATACGCCCACGGAACCCTTAGGTCACCGGGCTATATACATATAGCCCTACCTATGGGGCCCAAACATCCAGTGGGGCCCTTATACATATGCTCTGCTTTTCTCTTCCATGGTTTGGTTTATAGCGGCTTTTATGGGAACAATTGCTATTTTTTACATGAATTCCGGACAAATAAGAATCATCCAAATCGGTTCAGCCGTTTTAGAGTTATAAATGGTGAATAATATATAACTAACACGATTTTCGACTTTCTTTCAAATATATATATTTAGTAATAAATATCATATTATGTACAATTAAGTTTAATTTAATATTATGTTTGATTTTAATTTCGAAAGTGGGAGCCCAACAGGGAGATCCACTCGGTCCACTTGTGTTTAGCCTGGCTATACATAAGGCGATCAGTGACCTTAGATCTACTCTTAACATTTGGTACCTGGACGATGGCACTATCGGGGGCAAACCGGAAGAAGTGTTACAGGATTTGGAGGTGTTAGTTCCCAGCCTTAGAGACCTGGGACTGGAGGTGAATCCCTCGAAGTGCGAGTTTTTTCCCTGTGGGACTGGGGCTCGAACACACTTTTCTCACTTTCATTCTGTTCTCCCTGGCCTCAAGGAACTTTCTCTATCTAACTTCTACCTTTTAGGGTCCCCAATATTTCTTTCTGCAGTTCCTGAGGCCATCAATGCTCGTAAGCAGCTTCTCCTTGCCGCTCACGAACGTCTAAAGGGTCTCTCCGCACACGTTGCGCTTGTATTATTGCGCATGTGCTTCGCCGTCCCGAAGATAACCTACCTACTACGGACCACACCAACTTGGCTTTGTCCGGATGAAGTCGTATGTTTCGACGATTCGTTGAAATCTGTTGTGGAGTCGGTCCTAAATGTCTCCCTGGATGATACCCAGTGGAGCCAGGTGGCATTGTCCATCAGATGCGGTGGTCTTGGGGTGCGTCGTGCACATGATGTGGGCCTGCCGGCTTTTCTGGCGTCTGCGCATGGGGTTGCAAACCTCGTCACTAGACTACTTACTGCTAATGGTGACGGGGCTGTTATCCCTTTTGTGTTGGATGCTGTGTCAGCCTGGTCGGTCCTCAACACGGGGGCATCTATCCCTGAGGATGTCCATCTTCAGCGGTCGTGGGATGATGAGGGGGTGAGGCGACTCCAGAATCTATTGTTGGAGTGTGCTGCTGGGGCCGATAAGGCTAGACTGCGGGCTGTATCACAACCTGAATCTGGAGCGTGGTTACAAGCGTTACCATCGCCTGATCTGGGTACCCTGCTCGACGATGACTCACTGCGTGTGGCGGTGGCTTTTCGCTTGGGATGTAAGGTGTGCGAACCCCATGTATGCACCTGCGGTTCCATGGTGGAAGCTGACGGGCATCACGCTTTGAGTTGTCGGCGATGCACTGGGAGGTTTCCGCGACACCACGCTCTAAATGATATCGTCCGCAGAGCCCTCGTATCGGCAAATGTCCCCTGCGTACTGGAGCCTCCAGGTCTGAGCAGGTCGGACGGTAAGAGGCCGGACGGGCTGACTTTGGTGCCTTGGCAGAACGGCAAGTGTCTAATTTGGGATGCAACGTGCGTCAACACTGTAGCCGCCAGCCACCTCAGTCGCACCGTTCACTCTCCGTCTGCCGCTGCGGAAGATGCTAGTTACAAAAAGACCCTCAAGTATGCTGACTTGAAGCCATTGTACCATTTTGTACCGATAGCGGTGGAGACCTTGGGGAGCTGGAGCAAGGAGGCCAAAATCCTTGTTAGGGACATAGGAAGCAGGCTCATAGAGACTACTGGAGACTCCCGCTCCAGAGCGTTCCTGGTGCAAAGGCTGGCCATCGCAATCCAGCGTGGAAACGCGGCGAGTGTGATGGGCACTTTTGCGCCGGGAACGGTCAGGGGCGGGTTATTTGATTAATTTATTGACTTGATAAAATTTTATTGTGACATGTGATTTAAGTATTGTAATTATGTATTTACAAAAAAAAAAAAAATCTAAGTATGTATTATGTTTAAATAGATCCCAATCTCAATCCAATAACACAAGCTAGTAAGCTAAATTTGGGTCTTGATAGCGTTGTGTTGTGTAGAATGTTCGAGGTTCGAAAACAACTCTATATCATATGAAGTTAAACCAGGTCATTTATTTTAACGGGACTTATACAAACAGGTATTTAAACAGAAAACCAGACGAGCCAAGGTCAGTACGAGGTCTAGATTAGTGTGCATCAGTATTGGTGAAATAATTTCAAAATGTGGAAAATAATAATGTTACTATCATTATTGGTTGTAGTGGCGCAAACAGAGAATATAGAAAACTTTTTTAATCAAGTTTGGACGTACGTTGCGACATATCCAGCCAAAACTTATAATCCTTTGTGCATACAATTTATGCTTGTTAAGTCACCTGGTGATATTGACTGTATTTGTAAAGATGGAAAGAACGCTACCCTTGTGGAATATAGTTACGTCAAAAATAAAGAAAAAACCGAAGTATCTAGGAGTTTACCTATGATTGCCATTGATGTTCCAAATGAAGTAGCCTTAGACGTTAACTGTACATGTGGTCAACAACATTACCCCTCTCGAGTGGCTCTTCGATCAGTAAAAAAGAATTATCTCGTAATGTATGTACATAAAGCAGCTTACGCCTACACTGACGCCTACACTGCAGAACCAAATAGAGCAAATGTAGCTGCTAGAGAAATTCCTAAGCATGAAGATCTGGCTGCTACACTTACAAGTATCGAAGATCTCAAGAATAGACAAGGTGCAGAAATATTATGTACAAGTGATGTGAACGCTGATCCTGAAAAGTTGTAAATAAATCAATATAATTTATTTTTAATAAACGTTATTTTTATATATTATTTAGGTGATTCGCGAGAACTTCGTATCGCCATATTTTTTCCGCTCGCGCGGATTTCAGACCCCGTTCCCGCTACTCCTTCGATTTTTCGAGATTTTCGCCACAAAAGCAAGTCTGCAAATGCCCTACTTCTCCGTTCCATAGTTTGGTTCATATTGGCTTTTACGCGAACAGATGGATTTTTTGTTTTTACGTAAATTGCATTTTTTTCAGTTAAACTAGGCAAAAACAAACCCAATAGGTAACATAAAAATCATCAAATTCGATTCAGCCGTTCTCGAGTTATAAATGGTGTATACGATTTTCGACTTTCTTAAATATACAGAGTGAAAAAATAAGTCCTTTATTTTAGAAAATTAGCTTGCCACACCCGGTAATCGAACTGACTAAAATCCGAAAAAAATAAATTCCTGTATTTTTATGGCATCGATTGATAGTGACAATTATAAGGATCAAATCTCTCTAAGAAACATGGTAAGTAAATTAAATGAAAGGAAATCCTTGAATCCCAAACTTATAAATTAAATTTGGCAAAATAAAGCACTTTAACTCAAAGTTCATCTATCCATCTGATACCAAAGTTCTGTACCAAAGTATAAAAATCTGATACTCAAAGTTCCAAGTGTTCCAACCCATCCATAATAATATAATGATCATTTATCATAATTAACAATAAAATTCCATATTTAAATTACTTGTCCCTTTTTTTCGTGAGGAAACCACCGCTAGTCAGCAGTGGTATTTATGTTTGTCGAACGCAAACCGAATAAACCGCACGCCGCCGCCGCGCGCCGCCGTCTCAAATAACAGCGTGCAGGTTTCTGATCAAGCACCCAAAAATTACTACCTAACCTGCCTACATACCTCATGCAGTTACCCAATAAAGTTATTATAATAAAAATCACACGCACAGTACAAAAATCTTAAGTATAAAATGTTACCAATACAAGATTTATATTTACATACTGCATTTCATTAGTCATATAAATCAAATATAATACAAATCAGTGAATCAAATGGTTAATTTTCATATAAGGTTTTTATCGAAAGTGTTATCTATTGTTATCTATTAAGTATCCTTCCTTATCCTTTATTGTGGCTTTTTAGGGATTAGCTAATCTTTTTCACCATTGACACTCGAAAAAGGGCCCGTGATTTCCAACTATTAGGTAATCTGTGCCGTGATTCATCAAAAACAGTGAATAAAACGCTCTTTGTTTCACCGAGTGAATAAAAAAATTTGAATTTGGAACATGCGCAAATGTACGGATTCTAGTGAAACATACAAAGAGGTTGCACACTCTCACTATAAAAACGTACTAAAAGCCACCTAAATGTAATCACTGGCTGGATGGAATGTGGCTCAGTTTAAATTAAGAAAAAAAATGCCGCCATTTTCTGTGTAATTTTCCTTGTAAAAGTTCATGTTTGTCTCATCAAGTTTGTTTGTCTCAAAATGACTTCATCTAGTGATGAAAATGAAACTCATATTCTCGAACGCGAAAAGACTTCTGAGTCTTTTCGCGCTAAAGCGGTAGCTATTACTGATAATTTGCTGCTTCTTTTGTGTACTATCCATAGCAAAATGTAATTCATAATCATCACAGACAGAGTAATCGTTTTCTCGTAGTCAATGGTGAAAAGTTGAGTACCTAACACGTGAAAAAAGAATTCATCTCGGCTCTTGTATCCCTCGATCCACTCAGGTTTCTCTCTAGAACCCCTCGCTACGCTCGGAATTCTACCGGAGAAACCTTCACTCCTCTCGGGATACAACTTGGTGCCTCGAAAAGAATTCAATTCACCTTTTTTTCACTTGTTGGGTAATCTACTATTTCTTTTGCGTGTAAAGGAAGAAAGTATTGTCTATGGTTAGTAACAGTGAATCATATTAATCATCACAAAATATAATTATTTGAAAGTTAATCTCTTTCTGTGTAACATAAAATTAAATTAGTATATACTTACTTAGTTGAAAATAAAGTTTAAAATAATAAAATGTTTATTTCAATATCAACCTCAACTCAATCAGCCTTGACCTTTAGCAAAACAAAAAGTAAACTGTTTGTCTATGATGAATCATATGACTTGTCACGTGATCTGTCCGACAGATTATTTACATTTTTGTGTTATGAAAAGTTTTAAAAAGAATCTACTTTTTAATTATTAGCAATTAGATGTACAAATTAACATTAGAAAATACAGCAATGAAAATATCGTGAAATGTTACGTGAGACGCAATGGCACTATTTGATAAACTGTTTTCTCTTAAGAGAAAACTTGATGATAGCGAATCACGAAACCGCGACAGGTACGTTACAATAAAACGTATTTCATTCAATTTATTCTATTTTCGCGTGTTTGTGCCATGCGATAGGTGATGTTGACGTACGATGTGATCACCCGTGCCGGGTGTCAGTACCGGACTGCGGACTGCCGGTTGTCTTGACGAGGGCAGTATGTATGTGAACTTGTGGACCTTTGCTTTGGAGCGGTGACGCACTCTACTCTGGCAGATCAGTACGATGAACATGTGATGACTGGCGCGGGGCGGACGCAGGTCGCGGGCGTAGGCGATCGCGCGTTCACGTCACGTCAAGCGAGAGGGGCGGGCCGCATTCTATGTTTACTTATTATTTACAAGAGACGTAAGCTAGTACACTAGCACATTCCACTGCACACGGACGCTCATTCACTAATACTTGCCCATCGATGTGCATTTTAGTGTGAATCGTTATTAGTTGTAGCTTTTCTTTAAACAGTGAGTGCATATGACATAAGTTAACCCTTAGCAAACTTTGTAAGATTTATTATTTGGTGAGCAGCTGTGGCAACACCTGATGTGACTATGAAATAAAATGAAATTTAGGTAACAACTTTGTGATTTTCTAAGGCCCAGAAGCCTAGATGTATCAAATCGAGCCTGTGTTCATTACTGTAAAGTGTCATACTTAGTTTTTAACACCGTGAACTTATTTCACCATATAATTAGAATGTACAAAAGAAAAAATGTGCTTTGTTAAATTTTATTCTAACACATCAACTTAGTTTCTAAAATAAAGCAAAACATGGAGTGATTCTAAACAGAATGTGTGATAAACAAATGGAGAAAGTTTGGATTTTTTCAATTAGTTAAAACGTTTGTAATATACTGGGCATACAGTAGATTATGCAGCTTATTTTTTGGTGTTTTACAGGATTAATTCTATATTTATTATTTTACTTTAAATTCATTTTGCAATTTTGTGCATAAATTAAGTAGTATTGATGACTACTTCCGCACTATATTCCTATTTAGTGAATAATTTTACAAATAGGGAACCAATACAGAGTGCAACCTCATTTACTTAGAAGAAGTGCTTTTGAATAACAGAAAACATCGCGCACCATCAATATCGAGAACCAATCCAACCTCACATGTAAACTGGTACACCTGCTGATTGACAGGAAGGGCTCTGGCACAGGCTTTTCAAGATGAGCCAATTCAGTAGAAAGAGTTGGAGAGCAATCCCCGGGCCAAGAGTGTAAGCTTTGGATGCAACCGGGATTGTGATAATGATGAGGTGTTTATACCTGCCTAGCTGTTACTCAAAATTTCATGATCTTTTTTGTCTTGTCAGGTCCTGTCAGATAAATCCGGAGCAAGTACGGTTGCTTCTATTCAAAGAGTGTGATCAGAGGGGCAGGAAGCTTTTATTTGATTCGTCTACTATACAGAAAGTGCCAGCAGGAAAAAATGACCGACCAAACCTCAGACAGAGAAATGAGGCACCCAGTATCGTGGAGGTCTCAGAGGGTTTCACATATCTGGTAAGTGTAATTTTTGATCCCAATTATTTATGCTAGTATTGTATTATACATGCTGTCACATTAAAGTGAACTAATTTTGATGAAATTTTGGCAAAGAGATGGATTCCCTTTGGGAAAAAAAACAGACTATACTTGTCTTGATAACCAGAGGATATATTTCATCTATGACCAGAGGTGTAGCAATAGCTAGTTTTAAATTTTAAATATGTTGACATATTGGTTGACATATTTAAAATTTAAAACTGATTTAGAAGGCATGGGAAATTGATAAATTAAAATTGAGGGTAGATTCTAAAACAAAACAATAATTGGGATAGTTTTCAACGATTAAAATAAATTGTTTGACTGAGATTGTTGAGTACAAAACGCTTTAACATTAATTATGGCCATTCTTTTTCCTTTATGTAAAGTTTTGATTGCCTTACAGCTACCAGTAAATATTATGTCATAGTCATACAAGTTCTGACAAAACGTATCATATCATACAAGTTTTGAAAATAGGGACTGGGCCCTTAACCTAACTCAACTATTCTATTCTAAAAAAGTACTGCGTGCGCACGTCGAAATAAAGATGGATGTAGATGTAGTATTCTCTTTTAAAACAGCCTCTCATTCTACTTAACTAAAAAAGAAACTCTTTAAAATGTAATACAGCGCACACAGTGTGCGTTCAGTCTGTGATTAGATTTTCAGTGGGCATTTATATTCATATACATACATATATATACTCACGCCTGTAAATCCCCGAAGTGGTAGACAGAGGTGTATTATTTTATCACCTGCATTTCATCAATTATCATTTTCGGTCCCACGTAATAGGGGGCTAGCCTATTGCCGTTAAGTAAAGGCATTTATTCACGGGCTCTATGTTTACTGTCGGATGGAGAACAGCCCTATCCCTTGGCGGCCATGAGTGGCCATTTTCTACTCCACCGGGACCCAAAATTTTTATTCAAGATCAATAAGTTTGATTTCATTCAGGGATCTTTTTTCCTGACAGTAAGATTTTACCAAAATTTATGGATGCAATTCATAATATCTTAAAAAAAGTTATGGACAGTTTCCTAGCAACATTTGGTTCTTAAATTATAACGGTTGAGGTACCTGCCCTCATTGTCCCATCTCCTGTATAAAATACGTCTTATGTGTTCATATGCGCTAGGTAATCTCTCCGACATTATTCTCATGGAGACGTATTTTCCTAATGGCGTCCGAGGCCTAGGTGAATTTCGAGGTCAGGGTCAGCCTTCCTGCTCTTCCTCCTCCTCCACTTCTCACGATCGTGGGCGTCAGGGTAGTGAGAACAATTATACACATGTCACCCTCCACGACTTCAAGCCAGGACTTCTTGGGCCTACCCCTTCTACCTGGTCCCGGCGGGTGCCTCATCGCAAGGCATTTGTTACCTGCACCTGGCGGCTTCCCTAAGATGTGACCGCACTAGCTAAGGTGGCTCTCTTGCCTTGTATTCTACCTGCAATGTCACGGACATGAAGACTGCCGCGGATGCGAGAGCTCCTCAAGCGATCCTTACGCGTGATTCCTCACATCCGCCGCAGCATTTTAATCTTCGTGACACGCAGTTTCTGCTTGTGTCGTTCCGGACAGTAATGTTGTTAATAATGTTCAAATAATGAGTACAGAAGGCTTTAGATGTAGAGAACTTCCTAAGAAAACATAGGAAATGGAATTCGTGAAAGAAGACATGGCAAGGAAGGTAGTAATTGAGATGACATCTCACAGTATAGAGGAGCATGACATATTGCGGCCGACCCCAAATAATTAGGACAAGGGCAGGCAGATGACGAGATAATGTTACTTGTGTGCTCAATGTTATTGATAGTTCGCGATATTCAATAAATTGGAAATTAATCCCACGATTTTAAAGGCATTGACGTCTACGTACCTATATTACTAGACAAGCTGTTTAGAACAAAAATTGTGTCACGGTTCCTGGACAGACGGGAATAACTGGTCTTACGCGATTCGCTTCACAGAATACATCAACGTTAAGCCGTATCACAGTTAGACGGGAAAGCCGACCCAACTGACCTGGGAAAAGGCTCAGAGAAAGATAATATCCAGTCTAGTGGTGCTACAAAAGTAACTGAGGTATCAGAGATCCTTTAGTCGATTTTCACACACGTTAAATGTCAATGTTTAAGTTTATTGTTATTAATTGAAGTAAGTACTAGAAAGAAATAGACATGAGAAGGCCAGCTACACCTTGCCTTCGGAAAAAAATCTTTCCGCGTGGAAAACCCTTTATCGCGGGTTATTTTTTTTCAAAACAATACCTTTCTAGCTATACCTATCTGAACCAAATTTTTATAATGGATTTAGCAGTTTCGGTGCAGGTTTAAGAGTACTTTCGCTTTTATACCGAATATTCGATGCCTTTTGTGCCTTTCGGAAAATACGTTACGTAAGGGAAAATACTTATAGGATTTTCAAGTCAAGTTTCAACAATCGGTAACTGAGTGAAAAAATAAAATCGGCCAAGTGCGACTCGGACTCGCCCATGAAGGGTTCCGAAGTAGCAAAGGTGAAAATTGCGGTTTATGACGTATTAAAAAAAAACTACTGACTGGATCTCGTTCGAACCAATTTTTAGTGGAAGTTTGCATGGCAATTTACATCATATATTTTTTTTAGATTTATCATTCTCTTATTTTAGAAGTTAGAGGGGGGGGGGGGGGGGGGGGGGAGACACATTTTTCCACTTTGGAAGTATCTCTCGCGCAAACTATTCAGTTTCGAAAAATATTGTGTTAGAAACCTCAAGAGCATTTTTAAAGACCTATCTATAGATACCCCACACGTATGGGTTTGATGAAAAAAAATTTATTTGAGTTTCAGTTCTAAGTATGGGGACCCAAAAATTTAATGCTTTTTTTTATTTTTGTGTGAAATTCTTAATGCGGTTCACAGAATACATCTTCTTACCAAGTTTCAACAGCATAGGCCTTATAGTTTCGGAGAAAAGTGGCTGTGACATACGGACGGACAGACAGACGGACGGACAGACATGACGAATCTATAAGGGTTCCGTTTTTTGCCATTTGGCTACGGAACCCTGAAAAGCAATTAATTTCAAATGTACCTACCTATTTCAAAGACAATTCCTTAACTAAAACCCAATTTATTTATGTCAGAATAACTCGGATGTTTTTTTTGAACAGACGCCAAATCGAGTGTAGGCCGTTTACCTTAGTTTGTAATAATAATAATACGATCACGAAGCACGTGACTTTGGCACATTCATGCCGGCTACACGATGACGCTTCATTGGAACGAAAACGGTGCAATATTACTCACAGACATGATCACTTTGTTTCGGGATATATTAATTTAGTTTAGTAAGTAACGCATTTAGGTGGATACAATATGAAACGGCACCAACGGCACGTGATTGACCCACGTGTCTAGAAAAAGTGGAGTCCTGTTACGTTGAACCGAATATGTAGATTGTGAATGTGTCGAGCCCTCATATATTCCAATCCAACATAATCATTACCTAGTTTTATCTGATTACATTATAATCAAATTAAACTCTATAAGAACTACAATAATGCAACGTTACACATAAACTCAAGCAACACAAAAATGCCCTAATTGCGACTGAGTGGGTAAAAATATTTTACAACACACCTGCTCATAAAAGTGATATTATTTCACCGCAAATAGGCTCGTAATGACACCTGTTATCAAACTGTGACTTTTCATTGCTATTATTCACAAGTGAGTTATAGATTCTTTTTAAAATTTTATAGGTTAAGTTTCTATGTTCTTAAAAAAGTTTCGATACAAAAAAGAACGTGTTTAATAGTACAAATAAATTCATATGCCTATTGTATGTTCATTTAAGCTTACCATGGGTCTAGATAGCGTTGTGTAGAATGTTGTAAAATATTTATTTATTTATTATTATTATTTTGATATCACAAATATCTGATAAGATATATATTATGTAATAAGATTTGAGTTCACATAGAAAACGAATTACTCGTAATTTGTAGTATTTTTTATTTAGTATTTGTAGTATTATTTTATTCGCAAGTGTGTTATAAAACGTCGTATGGCACGCGTGAGTATGATGATTACAGTCCTCGGATCTCTTAAGACCCTCGCCTAGCGGCTCGGGTCTCAATGGCGCCTCGGCGGTAATCACCAACTTCGCTCACTTGTACAAATACAATCACGCCTTTGTCCCCGAAGGGTTAGGCAAAGGTGAATTAAAACCCACATTTCACCAGTTATTGTATTAGGTCCCACGTAATAGGGGGTGAGCCTTATTGCTGTATTGACTCAAGCCATATCCTCGATACAGATACTCGTATCCGTCTGATGTTAACAGCCCTATACCTTAGTCGCATTGTACGACACCTAATGGGAGTAGATGGGGTGGCCCAAATTCTATTCTGCCGGGAATCACGCGGCGGCCTACTTTACTTCCAAAACATTCTATCTCACTTAGTATTTTTGAGAATACCTACTGCTTCTGACCATTTATCATTCTTATTTATTATATACCTATCTATCAAAGTCTTAAATAATGGGGGCTTTTACCAGACAATTGTGTTTTTTATTGGAATCTCGCCAAGTAAATAGGGAAATATGTACAAATGTCACATTTAAAATTTAAAATAGTCATTTGTAATACGTGGGTGGGTGACATTGACACCATGAATGATACCTGAAATGATATTTTCTTTTGTAATTTTACAACCACCGTGGTTCAACTTTTTTAGAAAATTTTGCAAGTCATGCAAAAACGCATTACAATAAGATCATAATTTATTTAAATGGGATTTTTTTATATGCCCATAGTGTGTATAACGTCCTGTCGTTCGCAGTCCTATCTTTACGATAACAGTATAAAAATAACCCGCCAATCGTCATCAAGACGGTCACAAGACCGTCAATTCACTCCACATTATCACTGGACCATTCTAAATTTAGACCACTTCAGAAGTTAGCCTTTTGATTATGAAGAGTGCTGCAAATGGGCTTTATGATGTCGCAACCGCCATAAATTTAGCGGGATTCTAATTATTAGACATCACATGTCCGTTATGGTTGTGACCATTTTATTGTGTGTTACTTCTGTCTATATTTATTTTGGATATCCTCTATATCACGTGATGGCTAATTGTGTCTTCTGCATTACTTTACTCGTTATTTCAACTATTATTTATAGATCCAAATATGTCATTATGTAATTTATTGGTGCCTATCGATATGAACTCTTCTTTATCCGAGTGTCGATGCCTGCTGCATCCAAAGCTGCCCTAAAGTGCATTTGGTGCCTGTAGTCTGCTCACCCACTTCTCATAAATGAAATTGACCTGTGTGTAGTAATAGGAGGTCAAGTATCTAACAAAAACAACATCAATAAATGGGTATTGTAAATTAACAAAGAGCATCGAACTTGAAAAAATTACAAGGATATTTTTGGAAGATATTTATCTAAAAAACATTCATCACATTGGTTAGTTGCGAGGGCGTGAGGTAAACGTTGAATAAATCGTATATTTTTAGTTTCTAATGACGTATTTGGTAGTGTAGACCACCTGGCTTGTAAATCATCGCGTCTTTGATGAATTGACGAAGTTTGTTTTGAATATTTCGGAAGGTCAAATAGTATATGCCGCCCTATTTAGTCTTGGTTACGTAAAGACTGATCTGTCTGGCAGTGAGCTTAAAAGGCTGCCACTTTTGACAATGAAATGCCCTATGCGAAAATATCCTTGTATCTCTGACATCCCTAAGTCTTTTAGGAACGTATTTTTAGATGAACTTGACAGTCGAAAGTTTTGTTGTAGTTTTTTTTTATATATTAAAACCCCACTGGGAAAGAGGCGTGACTGTATGTATGTATGTATGAAAGATACTGTAACTGCGGATATTGCTTTGCTAGTGTAAAATTGTAAAATGATTTGTTTGTTTGAGTAATACCGGGCGATTTTTTAAATATACATTTAAGTGGTTTAAGTTTTAAGGCATATTTCCGTTATTTATTTGTACTTTGTATTCTTAATAAGTTTTTAAACCATCTTATATTTTATAGTACAAGGGCCCGACGGAGGACGCGAGTGTTCTCGGAGAGATGATCTTTGGTGCAGTCGCCATGAACTACAAGAATGTTGCTCTCAAAATCCATATCATGGATGAGCCTAGGAGGTAATATGGTCAAAACTTACTAATTTCTTCCCACAAAATATTTAATCTTCATACATCAAGTTATCGTTTTGTAAAATCAGGTTAGACCTGAAATTACTAGTTTTAATTTATTTTATTTCAAGACATTCCATTTCTCTAAGGTTTTGAAATTGTTAAGCATTAGAAATAATTTTATACAATAATGTTAATGGGAATTAACGCGATCATGGTACAGGTACATACATTATTGTATATCATGGAACGCTATGTTTAAAAGTTAGATTAGAAATCATTGTATTCGTCCAAAAATAAACTAAAGAGTACGTTTATAGGTATTCAAATATAGGATAATCAATATTGCTTTTTAAATTTACGCAGCACCAATGAAGCCATCAATGTCAAGATGTGACGACCTTATCTTGACCTTTTTGTCAATTGACGTTGTGACGATAAAACCTCAAATTTGATTTCTTCGTAGGTTGATGTGCACAAAGGTATTTTGTGTGCCGTCTCGACGGATAAGCCGAGCTAACGCAGATCGCAATACTAACCGAAGAATTAACAGTGGCAGCGGGGACTTCAGCAGTAGGTCCAACTTGTTAAACGTTCCTTTGGTATCTGAAGAAGGAGTATCATTAAGCTTTTCGATGGATAGAGGAGATTCGGGTAAGTTTGAATGTTATATCAAATATAGTCGGGTATGTATAGAAAGGTCAATAATGAGTAGTATGATATAAAGGGACTCTAAAACTTTTCTGAACACTTTCCTGATTGATCTGTAGCATTCGATATTAACTACTATCGTCGGCTATCCACTTGCTACAATCCAATAGGAATCCAATCTTCGTACTGATTAACGGTAACCTCTCGGTATCAGCAGACTTCTGTGTCAAGCGCCCCGCTGTTAAAAAATTAAAGTTGCAACCGCTAACAACAATTAAAAGTAGTATACCTACTTATGGTCCATCGGTGAACTAAGTGGTTAAGAAGTCGGCCTTACTATCGAATGGTCCGTGGTTCGCATCCTGGCCATTACACATCCGATGTAAATTAATCATAACACTGGCCATTTAGCTGAACTCGGGCGGTTAGTTAGTTAGATATTAGTAACTTCGTTAAGTTAAGTTATTAGTAGAGTTGTATCAAGGTTGATCTTGTTTCAGGATTTTATGGAGACCATTCGCCGTACAGCAGTGTGGGATCAACCCACGATTACTTCTCTATGTTTGATATCTGCAACAATAACCAGGATGATTTCTACTCATTTCATTGTAAGTACTTTCTTAATTGTCCTGACATTAAACGTAGAAACAAAAAAAAAAAGATTAATGATCTTTGCTATCACTTTAACAATCATACAAAGCGACTTATAAATTCATGTACTTACCTAATTTGTTGTTACAACAATTTATCAGAGTAAATTACAATTCATATAGTTCGTCGTTACATGAAGGAAAAATAACACTAGATTATAACAACATACTAAAAATAAACAGTACCCAATTACTTACTTGTACACTATCATGGTCTGGTCACTAACATTAGTATTAGTGTCTAAACACACTATGCCGAAGTTACGCGACCGAAGTTCAGCACAATTACGCCTGCAATGCTATTTGAATTACTGACGACATACTAGGCCGAAGTTACGTCGCGTCATAGCGGACATCCTAACTTCGGTCGGGCGTAAATTCAGCGGCAACTTATTCTGTGAGCACACATTATACGCGACCGAAGTTTGGTTTGATTGCCGACGAAGATCCGGGGACGGGGAGCAGTGGGGATCCGCCCGCGCCCCGCGACACTGAATACACACACAAAGTTTCGGAACTGAATTTCCGCCGCGTAAGTTCGGCACTTATGGTGTGTCATATCAGCCGAATACGTCGGAACGTAAAATCAGCCGCCGAACTTCGGTCGCGTAACTTCGGCATAGTGTGTTTACACACTTAGACTTATCGGGATATTTACCATGTGTTGTTTTGAGCGTTCGATAATTAGATAATGTTGCAAGCGCTATGATCACGGAGGAACAGAAGTACTGGCGGTTACGAGGTGAAGGAGGAGTAAATATATAGTATTATATCCATCAACCCTCGGGCCGTAATATCGGACACTCAAATAACACAATGGTAATACGCGATATATATCCCGAACTAATCGACTAGTGAACTATAACTTTATTCGGTTAGGTACTTAAATGAACATTAACAATCTTGTAGCGACTTTTATAACAACACATATCTACTAAACAAATACACTAGGCTAACAGTAACCGACCAACAAGTGGTTCAATTCCGGTTTTTAGTCTTTAGAATGTATTTTTCAATAAAAAATATTAAGAAGACATCAAGATTTTCAAATTTAGTTAGGTAATTAGCCGAATGAAGTATAGTTAACTAAATAACTCCAGTAGTAAAGCATTGGTTCTCTTTCTATTAGTGCCATCGGGACGAAAGCTCAGCACTTCAAGTAACGGCAGCTGGCAGCGCAGAACGTTCCAGAATATGGCGACGAAGTTCGATCTCGGACAGCAGAGTACGAATCTGTTGGGAGTGCCGACGTTCTCTAGCCATGGTGGAAGTTCCGATTCACAGGTAGGATTTATAAAATTTTGTAAAATGAAAGCCAAATGGATGATGAAAGAACCGTCATCCATTTGGCTTTTCTTTTTTTTTTTCTTCTTTTTTTGATGGTGAACTAACCTAGGTAATCTAACCATTATTACCTATTAGTAAAGAAGAAAGTACCTTATTTTTTCACTTCCTACGTTACTAGCATACGGCTGTGATTGATCTTAGCGTTATTCCCAGCTGCATACCAGGTGTTTCTCTTGAAATCCAGGGTCCGCGTAAGATATCTCGGCTTCGAAAATTTTGGTGGTGCCTCCTTCGACTTGCATAACTTGTTACATAATGTCACATTATCCTCCCTAACCAATTTTATTCAAGATATCAAAAGAGAAGTTTCAATTTCGGTGTGCTATTTATAGCAGTAACAATTTATTAGAACAAAACGAACGGACATCTGTGCTAAATCATAATTGCGCCTATAAACATATCTGGCAGCCAATTCACAACACATGGTGCCCACATCACTCAATCAATGTGTTACGCTGCTCTAGGAGGAAGACTGATGTCAGGGACTGAGTTTATGATTAGGAAAGAAGATTAACGATGACTGACAGACAGTGACAACTAGTGAATTTTTTTAAAAGGGAAGCTGGTGGAAAAATATCTTACCTCTTCTAGAACGATCATAGCATGTATGGGATTCTAATATAATACGGCATAAAGAGCAAGCCGGTAGGAATCAGTTAATAGGGACCTCTCGCTACTGCTGACAGACGGATTATAATAAAGTACCCGGCTTTTGATTTCGTACGTCGGGAAGAAGACTGTGAGTCCGGCTAAAATCGGTCTGCTTCGGTTTTGTATAGCGTTCTCTTTGTCCTACATCGAGCTGACTGAGGTTGATATCTTTATAGAGTAGTTTAAACTGGTTTAAACTATTCCAAAAATATATCAAACTAGGATTACGCTGTTCGATAGAGAACGCTGTACAAATTACTCCGGAAACTTTACTCTTCCTCACGAGGACGAACCAAATCAAAAGCAGGGTACACCTTACATCTTTTTTGTGAGGGTAGTTCTCGAAAACTGCTAACCACTGACTACAATTTGGACGCGGCATTATGCATAGCAATCTAACAGCACTTATCTACCGTAATCAGGGATCTAGCTTGTTTATTAGCAGCATTATCTGTCTATCTGAATATATAACCGCGATATGTATGTCACATGACTTTCCGGGCTATCGTTCATGTGACGTTATCAGGACAATGACTGTTTACTCATAAAAGTATATTTACATATTCGATTAGTATGCTCGTGATAATAGAAGAGAAAGTTTTGTTTACATCGACACCGCTGTATCAAAAGTCTATGGAAACTTCTTGTTTTTATACGTAGTGTTCTCCTTTCCCTCTTATCACACATGTGAACTAACAAAAAAACTAGACTTATACCATCATGTTTCATTGCTTTGAGAATATGAAACTTATTTGTAACTAGCTTTTGCCCGTGGCTCCGCCCGCGTGGATGTCGGCTATCGCGACCAAACATAGCCTATGTCCTTTCTCAAGGTCTAATTTACCCCTATACCAAATTTCATCAAAATCGGTTCAGTGGTTTAGGCGTGAAAGCGTAACAGACAGACAGTTACTTTCGCATTTATAATATTAGTATGGATGGATATGGATTATAAGAGAGATCATTTTAATTTGAAGTATCAAACAATTGCCCCTTATTACAAAACGCGGGGAAGTCCGAATGAGCGACGTAAAGGAGAGTAATGTCTTTATCAGGTTGTTGTTATTTTGACGCGAACAGTGAGGTTCACCGATTTTAATCATTCTTTAGTCAATCGATATTTGTCCTATCATAATTATTAAAGACATAACAGTAATATCGAATGTGAAAAAAAAATCGAGGCCCGCAATCGAGAGGTTATCGGTTTTTGGTACTCTTATTCCCTTCGTACTGGGGAACTTTAGATATTTTGATAGGACGTTAATTTGCAAAATAAGTCTTGAGTTTACTCATCCTACTATTCTTTTTTATTTCCACCGCTAATGTTATTGCTGGTCATTTGGATGTAAAAACCTGAGCTAACAGTGAGTTCACCACGTTGCTATAAAACTGTCAGCATAATCGTATTGCTTTAAAGATTTCATCAGCTCGTAAACGTGCAAAATTATAGTAAAACTGTATATTTTTCTGACTACATTAACAGTAAAATTTAATGACTATGAGATAGTTCTAGTGATGAAAAATAATTCGCCTATGCTAAACCACGAACAAGCCAGTTTTGTACTCTTGATGATACGCAGGCCGTTGTTTTTTGAAGCATAGAATTAGAACGGCCTGTCTTACATTGTTTTGCCGAAATAGATTAAAATGTTCGTCCATCTGACAGTGTTTTCTCACTTGCGAGTCGATACACCGGATTACCGGCAGACTTTCTGGGTCTTTCCTATCGGGGCTGACCTTGAAGTTACACTACACGTCATCTAACACCGTATTCTTTGCCTACAGATGTACAGCAATAGTTCGACAAGCGGAACAAGTGGCAGCATTGCAAGCTCCGGGTCGGTGATGGTACATAGGAAGAACAAATTAGGATTGGCGTTGTTGATAAGCGTCACAGATGCCGCGCAAATGTGAGTACATACCACGAGTAATTAAATTGAATGCATTTTTCTGTTTCTAAAACACGTCGGATCTATTCGATTTTTATTTCGTTAGTATTGCTAACCTAAAAATAGACCTACTGTAAACCTTTTTTCGTGCAGATATCTTACGGATACGCCCACCCCCGTAGGGGACTCAAACCGACTAACACCGCACTAAGTCTCGGGTCGCATATTATGTCAAGACATACGCAATGATTTTATTAATAAAATGTAAATAATAGAATCTGGACTTCAATTTTATTATTGACGAACTGAATATATAAAAAATGTCTATAAATAAAAGCAATTATTGTGCTCAGCTAGATGATCATCTCAAATGTTCAATTTTACGTTTAAATACCGGCAATTTGCAGAATCGATACATAATATTCATTATAGATATCCGGTTTTTATTTTATATTCCATGAAGTGAATGTTGTATCATCTAATATTTTGATAAATTTTACTTTTCATAATTTTACGTAAATATTAGCCTATTTTTTACTTCCTTCCTTCACTATACTTCTTTTTACTTCCTATTTTGTTTAATGTTCTGAAACTTGATTACATTTGATTCCTGGTTGTCAACCTCTGTAGAGGGCAGAAAAGAGCATTAAATAGTCTATAAGTGTTTGGTAAAAGCAATGACAGTAGTTTCCAACTAATTGTGTACTTAATCAATGAGAACTAGCTGAATGAACAGAAATGGTTTCTGTTACGAAAAAAATGGTGAGATTGTTGGACTCGAACCAGCTAAAACCGCAACATGGTCCTTCAAGACACTATTTATATTTGAATTCGTGGATTTATCTTCTTCCTCTTAGCGTTAATTCCCAGTCGCATCCGAAGCTTTCAGCTCGGAGTCTGGGGTCCGCTTTTGCCAGTCTTAACTACGGATTTGGCTAGACCTCGATATTTTCTGTGAAGCGATTGCCATCTGACCTCCACATCCCAATGGTAACATTAGGCGATATCGAAGCTTTGCAGCTAGACTGCTGTTTTTGGATTTTTGAGGGCTCCAACTACCCGTAACGACTGCCATAGATGTTCTTATGGCAACCGGGACCGACGGCTTAACGTGCTCTCCGAGGCACGACCAGACCAATTCAAATACCCATATTTCATGAACACAAATATTTGCACTGAGCGGGGATCGAACCCACGCCTCCTGCGTAGCGGCCGCGTTCACTACCGCTACGCCACGGAGGCTGTCTTGAATTCGTGGATTTATATTTCGGCATAATAATGTGTTTAAGACATCACTTTTTATGACTGACTGACTGTACGTACCTTCAAAATAGAATGAAATCTGCGAGTAAAATATATCTGTTGTTAGAAAATAGTTTTTTTTCCGCCAAGTCGATGATACCAGTTACCGAAACAGCCAATATTTACCTTACCATCTGTTAAAACCGGTTATCGAAGCATTTATGATTTTAATACAAGCTCGTTTGTCAACGTCACTTTATCGATGATATTTTTGGAATACAATTCATAAACCTCAGACGTTTTGATTAAAATTAATTTTGAAGTTTAATTCGAGCTGGAAGACTTCATAAACATTTGACGTTAATTGATTGTCTATGAGGAACTACGGCTATAGAGAAGTTACTCGAAAATTCTAAATCAATCATACTATGACGTCATTTAGACGGGGCGAGGTTCTCGCACGTTTCGGTCCGAAAAATCGTAAGCGACTATCACTAGCACTAATCGCCATACCATTATCGTATCAAAGTACTTACACAAGCACTAAATTCTCGCCTACGATTATATGATACGAGATTCGCAAGTGACATATCGCCTATGTCAAAGTACGATTATTGCTTGAAAATTCTGTTTAGACGGACACTCCCTGTACAGGGCGTCCCACGGCGATGCCACATGGAGGGAAAGTACCTTAAATCCTCATTTTGTTTGAAGGAGACATAATTTTATTTTTAAAAAGAAACAAAACTGCATTCAAAGATTTTTAAAAATTTGCTTGCCACACCCGGTAATCGAACCGACTAAAATCCGAAAAAGTAACATCCTGTATTTTTATGGCATCAATCGATCAATCATAAGGATCAAATCTCTCTAAGGAACATGGTAAATTAAACGAAAGGGAGTGCTTGAAACCTAAAATTATAAATTCGATTCCCGGGTGTGGCAAGCGAATTTTTAAAAATCTTTGAATGCAGTTTTGTTTCTTTTTAAAAATAAAATGATGTCTTCTTTAAGTAAAATGAGCTAACTTAAGGATTTTCCCTCCATGTGGCATCGCCGTGGGACGCCCTGTATACAATTGCGAGGTAATTCTCGCCAGGCGTGGACGAGCGAGCGGCTATTGTTGTTGCGAATGTTTAGACGAAGCAACTTTTTTCTGTCTTTTCGATATTCGTATCTTGCAGGCGAAAAACTCCTCGTTTAAATGAGCCTTAAATCTGTCGAAGCATATTGCATGGTTAAGCAATTTTAAACTCGTGGAGTTACACGTACAGACACGGGAAAACGCTTAGTAATTTACTTACTATCTTATCTTTTGAATGACTTTGAGTGAAGAATTCCTCTGCTCACGTGCATCTATAATGTCATTCGCTATACTATATATAAAATACTTTGCGTATGGTATAATCGGATATAACCTTGTCTGATGTCTCGCGCAGAAATCTTGAAGGTTTCAGGTAGCTTATGCACCAGAAGGCCATTAGATAGTAATAATGATTTGCTGTCTCATACGGAGATTAAAATTAATGTGCTTCCTCAAAATTATCTACACGTTTCATGAGCTATATCCCTTTATTACTGACTATATACGACTATAGTTTGTTTCAATAGAATCCAAAAACCATGTCAACAATAAAGCAGATATACGTTAACGGCGAATTGTATTATGATCTCAAGTGATATCCACAATGTTATCGGTAAAACTGAGGCTATTACAGGCAAATATCAATTACTTCCGTTCCAATCTACGTGGATGTAGTTCCCTTTCTAACTGAGAGTTGCCAGATAGACAATTATTAAGTTCTAACAAATATTTAAATTCCATAGAATTGTGCAGAGAAACTTTTTATTTTATACTTTTATTCAGAATTAAAATATTTGTCGTCATAATCTCATAACATGACGTCATCGCTGCCCGAGGTGTAGCATCGCATGTCGGATTTGAAAAGTAATCGGTGCGTTTTTTATCACAGTGATGTAGTTCGACAATGTCTGGAGCACTCGCCACAGCTACAAGCGCTCGTGTGTCGGTTGCGGTTGGCCACACTGACGGCGGGCGCTAGCAGCGCGTTTGTGTCGACTCTGTACCGCGCCGCTGAACATGCTGCGCAGTGGTAAGTATACTATACAGCACTGTATTTTACAATGGATATATGGCTTTTGACTACCAAGACCTTGCACCGTAGGTTAGATAGGTCCAGCTTACGGTGCAAGGTAGTCAAAACTTCCGATGGATACACTAGGTGATGAAGTGTAGAATACATAACTACAACACTACAAAATCATTCGAAATTGGTAACAGTACGTTTGGGAATGTGTTTGACCAAAATGTACCTTTTGTTCATCAGGTTATCAGACTTGGTGTACGGGCCTCGCTTACAGCCAGTGTGGTTGAATCTAGTCATGGGTGAACGTGCACGAAGTTCGAACCGATTGGCCGAGTCGCTCCTCTCCGATCTGTGCTTGATATTATCCGTGGGGGACACCAAGAGTACCAACTTGTGAGTAGAATGTTCTTTTATTTTCTTTTTTTTAGAGCGTGCCTCAGAGTAAACACTATTGTCGATCCTCTTGCGGGTGTTCCTTCCGTCCTTGGCGTCCTTATCTTTTTGAATGAAAGTCTCTTAGGTTCTTATACTTTCTGGGAAGAAGCACATGAAAAAATGCCCGCCGCCTGTCTTCCAACCTCGTAAATGTACAAACAATGTCCGCCATTCCGAAAAACTACACAACGGAAAGCCCGTTCGTACTTGCTCGATTTCCCCACTCTAATTTCTAAAAATATGGGTGAAATGTTGCGAATCGGAGAAATACAAAACGATAAGCACTTATCAGCATCCCGTGATGTGGTACTAGGAGGTTTTCTGTCCAAAATAACTGTAATCATTGAAATGTATTACTGAGCGGAATTAGCTGATATTGCGATTGCGGAAGTAGGTATCACCTATTCCTTTATTGGCTCGAGCCTCGAGCTAATTATTGTTAATGAACCCTATTTTCATAGCAATAACACCCGTAGCATCATGAAATAATAAATTTATTTACGCGTTCGTACTAAATTGTACCGCTAAGTGCAGTGAACATCTTGGATGCAGATGTGATCATAAGTCGCTCTGCAATATAGGTATGAGTAATATGTAAAAAGATCGTTGTACAACCACGCGAATTGTAGCCGCCAATTGGGTATATGGGTCACTTTGATAGCTGGGAATTCTCCTCACGTCATTTTTATTTATAGAGCAATCTTATTGTTTCTTATATATAAATATAACATGGTATGTGTTAGTTCATTCGCAACTAACTTGTAGAGTTTTTAGTAGAAACATTCGCTCTATTGTGCTAAAGTGTTTGACTGAATGCTGAACGAACGATACTTTTAATCTAGATAGATGAAGATTAATCGAATTATGAATCGATTAATGACAGCCTCCGTGGCGTGGCTGTAGTGTACGCAGGTTCGATCTCCCGCTCGGTTAGACTGGAAAAAGCGGACGACAGACTCCGAGGTGAAAGCTTCGCTATGCAACTGGATATAGAGGGTGAAGTAGAAGATGAAGATTAATCGAAGAGTTAAATACAAAATCCCTCATCAGATGATAAATTGACCACTCGCATTCGGACACCGAATTGGGTGCCCCAACAAGTCGGAAAAATTACAAATCTTTATCTGACTTCATAGAACTCTTTTGATAGACGTACTGACAGACACCGAGACGATATTTAATTGTTCCAATAATAAAAGTTTATTTTAAAAGTTTTGGCAATGTTAACTGTAACACGAGACCCAAAATCTCATTATATAAGCCTAGTTCATTAATACTTACTACAAACGCGTCACAAACCAATTACAAGGGATACTTTTTCATCATTAAATACCGCAAAGAATTTCTAACTAGACGTGTTTCCTGATTTTTTATACATTTTCATCACCACATTTTATTATTTCCTACAAAACTCACATGATACGTAGTGTATAAAATTTACAGTCGCATTTAATTACTCAATATACGGCGGATAGGTAGTTAGTGTCGTGTTTTATTACACAGATAACACCTGGCCCATAAACATGTGATCACATGATTTTCTAAAACCCTCCACAATCGAGCTATTTTAAAATCGTTATGTAAATGTTCTGTAAATATTTTAACATTAATGTTTATTGTATATAAGAAAAGCTATGGCTATTGACAAACCTGTCTACGACTCTTTAAACAAAGTGGTATCTGCACAATCTCTATGACGTCACAATTGTATGACATTCCTATTTTCTGCTGATATGCCATGATGTTTTGCAAATTCTTGTCTTGTAAATAAAGTCTAGTCTAGAATTATAGCTGACCGCGTCGTATTTTGCTTTCAAAAACTACAAAATTCGCAAATACGTAGGCTCCAGACAATTTTTTTATGAACGTGGAACGTTTCAAATGCAGTCAAAGAGTGGTGTTGCCTACATACAATTTGGCGCGAAAACAGTTACATCAATCAAACAAGTGTTGATAGAATTGGCGTCTTTTTCTAACTAAGCAGGTACTCCGCTTACAGAGATATTTTTGTCCGTAATGTTTACGTATGCCGCCGCCTCACGTGATTTCTGATGTTGTTTTTTTAATGGTATGACGTCTGTTGTACAAATTGCTCAACATTTATGGTGCACTGTATCATTAGTTTCTTGTTTAGTCTACATTATGAAAAAAAAAATCATTATTTCAAAAAGTTATCAGAATAGCGGGGTTCCCCGTTCTACTTGAACCGGAGCAGTATGATTCTTTGAAAACAAAAGCCGATCGGCACTACTTTCATTGTCATGCATGATGGTCTTTCATTATTTTTTCATTCTCCTTAGATGTTTTTCTGGTTAAATGTAATAGCCTCGGCTATTATTGCATAAGACTAAAAAATAGTTTTTGCTTCGAAGTGATGCGATTGTTAAACCATAGGTAGGTGATTACAGTAGTATCGGTAGTTTAACTAATTTACCAATCACAGGGACGATTTTTTGTACGTAATTTTTTTTAATAAAAAGAACCGGTACGGAAAAACTGAAACAGAGGCAACGTCTGAAAATATAACCTAGAAAGTTTTGAGAGGGTTCACATTTTAAGAGGACAAACATCCGCAACGTTACTTTTTATACATAGTAGCTACCTACTCAGGTATGTTATATTACTCGATGGATGTTAAGGTTAAGATATTTTTATGTATTGTTTTAACAAAATTATTTGTTTTAGGACAGTATTTTTTTTAAACTGACATTTGTTATCCGATCTCCATTCGTTTTTCTGTCACTAGCTAATCTGAGTTGTTTGTTTTACGTCATCCGTTTTCTGATAGTCACTGTTTTTCGTCATCAAGCAGTTAGGTATTTCTTTATAGACGTTTAAAAATTAAGAAAGGATAATGACTTTAAATCTCTTTCAGTTCCATGTCTTTTCCTAAGCTCGAATCTATCTCTGTACCAAATTTCATTAAAATCGTTTCAGTAGTTTAGTTGAGAAAGCGTTTCCGACAGACAGACAACAGACAGACAGACAGACAGATAACAGACAGACAGACAGGCAGACAGAGTCACTTTCATACCTATTTATAATAATAGTATTAATTTCGCTAATACAGAGGATAACTATGCGGTGGAAGGAGAAATTTACAATTTTAAATGTTAGGTACATTTTGTTTGTAGACTTGACTATTGCTTACGAGTATTTAAAAAAGAAAGAAAGAATAGTTTTTAATGTTATATGTACTCGTATACAGCTTAGTGAGCTTAGTTTTCCTCCTTATGCTTTCACTTCTAACTAAGCTCACAGACGCTCTGGAAAACGCCTTGAAGCAAAAATGGCAATGGGCTGGACATATCTGTAGAGTAAAAGAGAAAAGATGGACCCTGTAAGCGACAAAGTGGAAGGGACCTTTAGGAAAAAGACACGTCAGAAGACCAAAGAAACGATGGTCTGAGGATTTAATGGAGATTGCGGGAAATGTGTGGATGGAACTAGGCCAGGACAGAGATAAATGAAAAAAAATGGAGGAGGCTTTTACCCGAAAGGGGTCCGAATAAAATTCATCATAACCAACATTTATAATGTATGAAATGTAATCTTTCGGGAAATAAAGCTTATTTTTTTTTTTTAATTTATTTATGTACACACAAACAAATATAGAGAGATACATAGGTGGAAATAGTAGTACAGAGGCTCTGCTTCTTTCTATAAGAAATTTCCTCCAGCAGACCTGCCAGAGGAGAGAGTGAGAAGTAGAGAACTTAGTGAAATGTGTGTAGGGAAGACGAAAGACAGATATATAAATATATAAAAATATAAAGATATATGATATATAATATAATAAATATAAAAAAAATGTTATTATCCTATAATCCTATATATTCCTTACGAAACACGTTTTTATTCGTCTGGGTTGATATCGGTAATCGCGAATGCGGCCAAAGTCTTGGATTAAAAGTAGCTTATGTCGCTCCCCACGTACGCCCCTTGTCATGTTTCATTACGATTGGTTGGAAGATTAAGTTGTGGAAAGTCACAGTCGGACACTGTCGGCTTGTCACTTCTATGACTAAATGAAACAGATAGACATCGGTATTTAATGTAAATGTATTGCTCATCTTGAGTGCTGTGTTGATTGATAAAAAGTAATTTCATTTACTTACCAAAACAAGAAAAATTCTAACTGCAAGATTTTTTCTAACTATTGGTAATGGATTGAATAATAAAAAACAATGTGCCTATTATGAAGGCGACGCGACTTTTCCTAAAATAGTACCTAATAGAATACCATAATAGGCTAGTAATAGAATACCAAACCAAGCACAAACAAGTTAAAAACCTTCAATTAAGTTAGGAAAAGAAAAAAATACAAATTGCAGTTGTGTAACTGTCGGTCCGGATGAGCGATATTTTTATTGAATGATACGTTACGTAGCTCTTATCTATTGAAAGCTTTTGATGTTAATAAACAAAAATAGCAATTGCTTTGCTACATAGTATTCATTACCGACCATTCTGATTGCAACATCTAAACTCATGTTATTTTTTTGTTACAGTTTTATCAGTACGCTGTTGACACACGTGTTGACGTACCACCTTGGATGGGTGGCCACCGTGAGTCCCTACGACACGATTGACCACCAGGCCAAGCAGGACTCCACAATAGACCCAAGAAGGCCCTATAACGCACTTTGGGCTCAACTCAGCGATCTCTGCGGGAGCATTGGCTTCCCACCTCGCGCAGCTAGGACTATCATAAGTGGCGCAACTAATACGCAATTAGTCAACAGACTGCTAGTGGTTTTAACTTATTTTGTTCGTTGCGGTGACGTGAGACGGAATACCTTCCAATTCCAAGAGTGTACGATAAAAGAAAATAAAGTAGTGAATGTTTCGCCGAGTGTGGTGCCAGTGTGCGCGGGTCTACGGAAAACCACCACGCATGCTAAACTAAACCAGTGTGATTTGGAAGCTTTAAAAGTGTCAGTAAATACTCAAAGTAGTGATAGTAGTGCGAGTACATTAGCAGCGTGCGAGGTCAGCATTAAGAAGTCCTCCACGCTAGCGAACTTAGGTCAAAAGCTCTCTAATAGCTCGGAAGTTCTCTTCGAGGATGGTAGTTCCACTAGCGTAGTTCCGGCCACCAGTCGCCTGAAGAGGAATCCAACAGCCATACTGTCACTAAAACCCTCCTCGGATTCTAGTCTTAGTTCATCCCTCTCCGAGACCGAGCCAGAAAGTGAGCAGAAAGTTGTGTTTGTGTTAGGTGATAACGATAAACTGGTAGGACTGAAAAACAAATCAGTAGGAGGAAAGCGCGTGAAGAAGTCTTCCAAAATACAAAACGAGCCCTTAAAGATAGATATACCAGAGGAGATTACTGAACAGTGTAAAAAAGAAGGCTGTGAACAGAACAAAAGGGCCGACACTCCGTCTAAGTGCTGTGGGCAAACGCTTCAACATTCCAAACCAATCAAACATTCCGGTTTTAAGTTCGAATTCGATAAGTACCCTCAGATAGTCACTAATTATATGAAGAGCAAAAACTTAGAAATATTAGATAGGCACTATATCGGTAAGCCGGGGAATTTGAAGTTGGACAATTTCCAGTTTGACCCCACTATAGTTCCCCCGATACAAGAGGAGAGGTGTGACACTTGTGTCAAGTGTCAGATGATGGAATCGATGTTGCAGACGCCTACTAACGCTTCTGAAATGGAATATTTGAACGATATGCCACGTCAAACCGAACCACAGTTTGCTAAGGAAACCATAGTTGAAGATAATATAAAACCACCTAGGGACATGTCACCGAAAACTTTTGTTAGAAGGCGGAAAGAGAATACTGTTGTGGTGAACTGCGTTAAGACTACCAAAGGTGCCGTGTGTGATGACGCTTCGGGAATAAGAAGACCGGATGTGCGGAAAGTGACTAGAGAAAAAGAGAAGGAGAAATTGGTCGAAGTTAAGCAAGTGTTGGAGTTTCCGATGCCATCGTTGTGTGCGGAGGCAGAGGGTGAACACGCGTGGTCCGGATTCCAAGAGTCGTTGCTAGGAGGCGTCACGGACCATTATGTACCTGATTTAATTTTGCAAGGTAATTATTATTTCATATATTTATGTAAACATTAAAATCAATACTCTAATGACACTTTTTACGCACAAAGTATCAAAATAAATTAAAAAAATTACAGCACTTCTATGGGAAACTATATCATAGTATAACTTTATTTCCGTTATGATACAACTTCAGCTAGATCAAGTAGGTTTCTATGCAGTTTGTCTCTGTATAATCTGTGGCCGCACATGCGCGATGAGCAAATATTTTTTTTGTATTTTCCCGCTCAACAATTTGCTTACAAGCTAGCTAGCAAGCAAGCCGCTAACAAGTGTATGAAACTGCACATAATTTGGTCATAAAACAATCGTGTGATACTATAAAAAACTCGCCTGCGGCTCCTATTGTACGTTCTATATCTGTACTCCCTTAAGTCTTTTAAAAAGAAATGAGTGTTATTTCTATTATACATCAACGTTACAATGTAATTTACGTGTCAATGGGATGCGAATTGTAATTAGACAATTTTTTTTGAACTTTTTCGAATCTCGATAAAGTATTCGGCATCGAGAATAAAATTGCGTCAACATAGTCATCTCGATGCCGAAATCGAGATGATTTTGTTGACGCAATTTTAGTGTCACGCAAACTAGTAAGTACTAATTGTATAATTTATGCAATCTTTCTATCTTTTTATTGTAGGAACAATCGCAAAGCCGAACGCTTGGGAGACAGAACTGCGCCGGGACTTAGATTTAACATCGTATATAAACTTGACACTGGAGACGCCTATACAGGCCATCGCCATTATTGGGGACATGAATACTTGGTAATTATTGCATGTGTTCTTTTTTTAAGATTATAAGTAATTTAGGAGTAGATTTTTTACTATTCTTCAAATGCAAAGGCGGGAGCATCATTCGCCATTTTGTTTCAGTAGTAAGAATAACATTAATAACTGAAATCCTAACAATATCATAAATGTGAAAGTTTGTGAAGATATTTGAATATTTGTTATTCAAACACGCTCAAATGGCTGATCGGATCTGGCTGAAATTTGGTATAGGGATAGAATATAGCCTGAAATAACACACATGTTCTCCTTGGAGTAGGTGCCCATCAGAATTCCAAGCGGGCAGAACATCTGGTTACTTGCTACTATTTTCTGTAAGCCCCGAACTAAGCTACATTGCTCATGTTAAGGATGTTTTATGTCGGCAGTGTAATGGCAGGGGTTCGAACCCGACTTCCGATCGTCCGTCTTACTACTTAATATACAGCTCGACAAATAAATGTATTTTTTGTTTTACAGGGAAGTTAGAGTGATAGGCAGGGACTGCGGTTCGGGCGGTATGTCCTCGTTAGTGGGTGCCATGTTGGATACGTTACCTGCCATGTGGAGAGCAAAGGTCCCAGCTCAACAGGTAAATATTTTCTTCTAGAATTATAACCTCCTTATTCGACGTGGACTAGGTTTCACTAAAATGATATTTCCTACTTGGTTTTTTGTTAGTCCATGATTTTTATACAGGTTGTAAGTCCTACTATTATTATAAATGTAAAAGTTTAGATCTTTGGAGGTAGATATTTGTTATTCAAGCATACTCCAATGGCTCAACTAACTGATCTAACTGAAATTTGGTACAGGGATCGATTATAATAATACATAAGATTTTTTTTTCCTCGGGAATAGGTATGGTATGTTATGGTATGGCGGGCTGGTTCCCGCAACTCCACGTCATGGCGCGGTTTTTGCGTAATCGAGAATAGGTTCTCATAGCATATTGGTCCATATCATCTGGACTTTAGCCTAGCTCCTTACCATCCAGCGGTGTGTAGTCAATTGACGCGCTGAAATATGTAAAAAAAGTTGATAAACGATAGACCAATATCATACAATGAAACATTTAATGTGACAACCTTTGTACCCGTTCGTATAGATAGCAAAACATGTAATGAAGAATTTGCCATAAAAATAGCTCTAAAGATCGCAATAGTAGAATGTTTTGTATGACGCTCGATCCATTCATACCGGCTACGAAAATATTTGTTTTGACGTGTTTCTTTAGTGTCAACGTGGACTTTATAGAGCACGGAAATAGAACTGCCGTCATATATTATGAAGTGCAAGGGCGTAGGGCGTGGTCGCCTATTCGTAGCTACATGTATATCAATTTTTTTATATTTTCGTCATGGTATAAGAATATCAGTAGCGTATAAGTGGGTCAAGTAACAACTCCAGCGAACCCCAAGTGTTTCTTATAACAAAGTCACCTACATTGTAACTATAACCTATAGGTGGTAAGGAGGCGCTTTGCAAAAAGAAAGGGGAAAGAAGGCCTCCTCTTACTTAAAACGCGATATTATTTGAGTAGGTGGTACTTGGCGGTTGAACGGTCCTATTTCCGCTCGGGAAAACTGAGAACTCAGTAACTCCAGCGAAGAGTATAATGTATATTAATTTCCTATTGGGATAAGTAAAAGTCTCTGTTTCGGGTTGTTTGATTTTTTCATTTCCTGATAAAATTTCGATTGTTGGTTTGTCCTTTTGTTCAGTGACGTATTGTTTGAAGAAGTGTGGATCTTAATATATCCACCTGACGCTAGACAGTGTAACCAGGGGTTTTACTAGGGAATTAGTATCACTGAATATTAGTTAAATAGCATCTTATGTTGTTTTATGCTCACCTTAAAGCTCACAACATCCAATAGAACATAAAACTGAGATCTACTGTATGTTGCCGAAAATTCCCAAATTTAATCAGTACAGGTTTTCCTACAACGTCTATTTTAAATGTTTTTTTTTCTTTTTCAGTGCATATCCTTCTTAGAAAGTAAACTACGCGAGTTCTGCGTTCTCTCAAAGACGTTAGCAGATATGCTGATGTCAACCGACTTCTGCGACATAGCGACGCTCACCAAGTCGTTGAACATCGACGTGAATGACGTACCTTTGCTTCTAGCCGTCGCTACTACACACACGCCTCAAGTCGCCACAAGATACGGACTAAGTTACGGTTAACATACTTTGTATATAAGCTTTGGCCAAATTCTAATAAAGCGTCTGATCATTTAGGCCCATATTCTAGAACGACACTCAGTCCTGAATCTCAATTTATCTGAGGATAGATTGACAGATTGTCTATGAAACCTGTCTTCAGATAAATCGGGATTTAGAACTGAGTACCATTCTAGAATACCAGCCTTAGTGTTATTTCACCAATGATAACAGAAAATGGTATTGATGAATGCAAAATGAAATATATTGTAGATTTTGAATGATATTTTGAGCAAATAGTAGCTATATTAACTTTTCCTTTCGCTCGTCCTATATAAATTTACTGTAGATTTTATTCGCCATGATTCAATGCAGTTTTTTGTATATGTTGGTGAAATCACTTCAGACAATCTTTGACTAGCCAAAATTAAAACGCTTAATAAGAACAATAAGCCGTCAACTGGAAGATATATGGACTAATGACCTATGTTCTACGTAAAGTATGTCCTAATCCGGTGACTATGAGGTCCAGTACGTACAGTCGCTCTCAGAATTGGCTGCGTACTAAAAAAAAACATCTTTACATTTAAATAAATCAATAAGTGATTGTTATACACTCATTTTTGTTGTATAATTTATTTATAATGTAAAGCTAAGACCACCTTATGTTATACTAATACTGATAGTGACTCTACGTATTTTATACACAAGTCGGGTAACAAGCTTTACAGTAATGGTTACTATTTCGAAACACCATAACGGTAAGATCTCTTATTCTTGTAATTTTCTCATGTATATGATTACCTACCGCGAGTATATAGTTTATTAGTTTATTACTATTAAGACCAACTGAATAAACTTGAGAGACTCCAAAACTTCTGCATAAGATTCATATTCGGTCTACGCAAATATGATCACGTTTCTGATTATCGAAAAAAACTCAAGTGGTTACCCATCCGTCTTCGCCGGAACACTCACATACTCTCGCTATTGTATAGCATACTCTTCAATCCTGCTACTCCCTCCTACCTTAAAAAACGTTTTGAGTTTTTGGACGCCACACATTCAAAGTTTCTGAGATCGGCAGTGAACTCGAGATTAAAAATGCCGGGACATTCCACAAAATTTACAGACAAATCCTTCTCAGTCCAAGCTGTTCGTCTGTGGAATGCTTTACCGGTAACTATTAGACGCGCACAATCCTTAACAGCATTCAAAAAATCCGTGAACGATCACTACCTGCGGGACATCGGCTACATCTAGATATCTTAGTCACTCCTACGACAAGATGAGTTATATAATATAGTAAGTATATGTATGTATCATATTGTATTGTGTATGTATGTGTATTATATATGTATATATATGTATGGGTACATATATTTTGTTATTCGTATGTATGATGTATATTTAGGTGTGTAGGTATATATTTTATGTACTCGTATAGTAATTATGTTCTTTCCGACTCCTATGTAAAGTGTAGGTACCTATATGGTACAAAACAGACTTTGTACACCACACTACCCGAACAAAGACTCGAACTCTTTTTTTCCATCCAAAGGTTGCCTGTAAGAGATTGCCACTAGGTGATAAGGCCGCCTATTGTTTATACCTAGAATGTACTACGTAATGATACTTGTTTTTCTCCATGGTGTGCACAATAAAGATATACTTACTTACTTACTTACTTTATTGATAGAGTACGAAAATAGCTTTGCAGTTACGTCAGACTACAAGTGTACCTCAGAACAGACTAGAACAGTAGAAATGGCAGCGAAATTTATTAGTAAGAGACCCAGCGTAACCCAACCATTCATTTCCAAGACAATTTATTTAGTAATCCTAAGAAAATCTTTTCGTGATAGGTACCTAATTTCATAATATAGTGTCATTGTGGAATATCAGAAACATAATCACATGACGGTAGATTATAGTCTACTCTTTGTACACTGATCGACGAGGCATTTCATCCCACCCATAAAAAAATAAGTGCCAAAACCCAAAGAATAGAATAATGAAATTGGTACTGACATATTTTTTTACAAAAAGCTTTGTCGTTCAGACTAATATGTGCGTTTATTATATCTTCTTTGTTTGAAACGGTATCTTTATCAGGTGAAATGTGGGTGTTCATTCACCTCTGCCTATCCCCCCCGGCGGGGTTGGTGCATGATTATATCTCTATGTATGTATCATTATAGCATTCGCATTTAATTAATTATATGCAGTATTGGTTTTGAGTTTAAATATTTTTTTGCGTAACATTCATCAAATGAAATATTTTTGAGCTTGACCACCCTAGCTAATTTTTTTTTCTAGTTTATTGTCAACTTTTATTTGTCTAGTATATTTTAGTATATTTTTCACTCAATTTATTTGCGCCACTGCACAAATCTCGAGATACGAGGGTGGCTCGCCTACTTGGGACTTCTACTGTTCTTTTTGTTCTGTGATCTGCTTAGTATCTCAAACATAATGTGACGTTGCAGAAAACCTTTTTTCATCTAAGCTTGATATTATCTAAAATTGGAGAAAACATCTTAAGTTCTAGAAAAGTATTGTACATATCTCTCAAACATAAGTGTAGAATTTCTAAGTATATTTAATAAATCTAAATGTATTTTTTGTATAGTCATCTATGAATACTGCGAATCACACAACTTAACTTGATTTTTTATTTATTATCTTGATAGTGATATCTGTGATGTAAGTATATTAAAATGATGTGGAGAAATATATAACGTATAACTTTTAGCGGGGAAAGCGCATGGTGACTGGCCAGACTAAGAATACTGCCCAACTTTGTACAAGTTTCAGTCATAGTGCACTTTGCCCGCGATTGAGTATCTATTTTGATTGTGATAAATCGTGAAATGTTACTACACGTGTTGCCATCATGATTCGAAATCAGTTGAGGTTTTTAAAAGACCTGCGTATTGTGATAGTCAATTTATAAATCATATTTATAGACAGGACGCGTTACAGCTGTCTTCATGGTATAATTTGTAGTACGTTTATTTATTATTATGAATATTTATTTATATTGTCAGAATTCTATAGCTAGATGATGGTGTAAAAATCATTAAATGAATACAATTCTAGCTATGGAGAGAATATGTCGTTCTATAATAATTAATGTATTTGTATAAACTTATACTCATATCTGTATGATGCGGAGGAATGGAATATGATGTTCCTCTTACACAAAAGCTAAGAACCCTCTGACCAGGCAACGGTTGTTGTTGTTGGAATGTTGTATATCATAAAGTAATATATTAACCGGCGCGCGAACTTTCATTGCGCGATGTTGGATCGAAAGTTACTTAGTAGTTCAGCTTGACTGCGCTAGATGGCGCTGGTTAAATGTGGCATCATCAAATTCACGGTACTTCTTGAATTAAACCAACACTACTACAAACTAATATGACGATTGAAATGCAAACAGCTGCTAGCGACAAAGATAAAAAATAACTGTAGGTTGTTAAGTGAACTTTTCTCTACAATAAATCAATGTCGCTTAGACCTCAATAACCGTTGAATTGCCGCACAAAACATACATGCCGCACAACTCTAATACATATCGATTGTGAATATGGAAAACGAGAACCCTTAGAGTATACATTGCTATAGAGCGCGCCTTACAAGTATGAACTGCTATCACGGGTATGAACGAGTACCGAGGCTCCTGGCTCAACCTCAATCCTGGCAAAACAATACCCGTCAAAATGACTTCGCAAATAATATTTAATTCGATATGTTAAATCAAAATTTTATACAACATCGTATATTTGTAGTAATAATGACGCAAAAATACCGCGAAATGACGCCATTTTTTTGTATTATGGCTTTAATTTTATCCATGCATATCAAATCGAACAAAAAAACTCCATAACAACAAACTACATTAATAAATGCATCTATTGATATTTTCGGTAATGCATGAAACGTCACTATATAGGTGCGCTATACCATCGCAAAGTATCTGCTAACACTCGGCGCCAAAGACCTGAGTGATAGGCGCGCTCTATAGAACCATAATTGTGAACATTTTATTGTATTTAACTATATATTACGTAGGTGTAATATTACTTGAAGTTGTTAAATTTTTCGAAATTTCACGGTTCTAAATTATGATTCAATTACACAGTCTTCCCCTGTCGTCTTCGCAAATCTACTACCAGGTTTGTGCCCCCCTCTCCCCTTTCTCTGGGGAACATAGGGACACCGTTAACCCACACCCGAGGGGCCTTTTCGATGGCCCTGTTGTCCATTGCCAGGGCGCGAGGTATATACCAGAGGCTACCTCATCCTCGGTAACTGATGGCCCGATCTTCCAAAATCAGCACGCGACTGTTTAAATGTAGTTTGGGTTATATGAGTATTTAAAAATATACATTACTCTGTTTTAAATTTGTCACGAAGAAGAGTGAGATGCACACTCGTAAGATCGACTTGACTCGGTTTTTCAAAGTGTCTTCTGTCACTACAGCTTGATATCTTTCTAGAGTAAATGAAACCAAATTATACTTCTAATATTTTCTGAATATAGTTTTAACTACTCTATTAAGGTTTCAAACTGTAAGTCCGATGTGCGATAGAGAGAATCGGAAACCGAAGAAAGTTGATTTTAGCCGAATTCACACTTTATCCCGGCGTGCCAGTTAAAAACCGGGTTATTGTGTTATAGTTTACGTATGCCAGTACTAATGGTCAGTGATAATATCGAATGTATATTTTTATATAAGTAATAAATGCCTACATACTTATGATGTATATTAGTTCTTTGTCTGTACCTAATTCTGTATCTACTTATTACCTGAAGCTATATCTGTACCTAAAGTCTGTTTTTCACGAGGGAGATAATGTATAGTAACTTTTAATTCTCATTATAAATACGATGAGTAATTTTTATACTTTAATCAGAAAATAAATTATTTTTTTCATATTGAAAAAATGTGTTTTTATTACTATGTGGTGCACTGGTGCATGCGCTCTTCGCCAATGAATAAACATAGCGAACAGCTATATAATATTATGTATAACGTAACAATGTTGTAAGTATCGTACTTAAACCCAAAGGCTTATAAAACTATATGTGGCAGCGACTGCCGTCTGACCCCCAATCCCAACAGAAAAGCCTGCCCCAGATCAGTAGGTGTACCGCATTGCAGGTGACGTTGTCTTGGCCCCGTTGGTCTAGGTTGGGGCCCCAGATACGCATCGATTACCACCGTACACCCAGGTGGTCTGGGAAGGTGGACGGTGGAAAAGAACCGGTAAAGAAAATGTTACTAAGGATCAATCCACACTGATAGAGCAGCGGCTTTTTGAGGCAAAATATTACTAACCATTGTGAATCTTATCTACGGAAGAAAAAGATCATAGTCATTTGAAGGCTTTAGGCGGGGCCGCGCGGCGCACACTGGTCCGGATTTAAAAAAAGGTGGACATTCGACCTAAGATGTCAAATGCTATCAGGAAAAAATTGTTTTGGATAGGAAATATAACACTGATTAACATTTACTTCTACAACTTTTCTATAAAATGACTCCTTCATGCCTAAAAAAAATAATGAAAAAAAAAATGTATGGGAGAAAAATATTTTTGTTCAATTTCTCCGTTCAGTATCAAAGTGTAAAGGTCTAACCTTATATTCCGAAATGTAACTATGGTCCTTAATACGACAACATGACAATTTTGCGCGTAACCCTGCGGTCTTGGGGTCCACAATGCTTCAAAGTTCGAGTTTTTAATATTGATTTTTTCTCGATCTAAGATGTCAAATGCTATTAGGAAAAAATTGTTTTGGATAGGAAATATGGTACTGATTAACATTTAGTTCTACAACTTTTCTATAAAATGACTACTTCACGCCTAAAAAAAATAATGAAAAAAAGAGAAAATTTATTTTGTTCAATTTCTCCGTTCAGTATCAAAGTGTAAAGGTCTAACCTTACATTCTGATAAGTAACTATGGTCTTTAGTACGACAACATCACAATTTTGCGCGTATCCCTGCGGTCTTAGGGTCCACAATGCTACAAAGTTCAAATTATTAATGTTGATTTTTTCCCATATATTACGAGTTTTTCTATTGAATTCAATTTAAAATGTTATATTTCAATATTAAAAATATTACATTTTACTCAATTACTCACTTAGAATGTATATTTTGTATCATATTAATTAATATAAATAATCTTATTTCGTTACTTCTAAGCACGTGACGAACACAAACAAGCACGTTCACTACTTTAAATTGACTGAGAGTACGCCTGCAACAAAATAATCATTTACCCCCACCCCTGAAACGTGGACGAAGCTGAGTGGCTGTTGGAGTTTTTTCACTTTGCCGCTACTTGCGAGCGAAATTATGCTATACAAATATAGATAGCGGTACAAAAAAATGCAGTTTATTCGCAAACCTTGAAGAAGCAACTTGAAGCAACCTTGAAGAAGAAACTTGAAGTAACAAGCGCATCGTTGAAATTTCCTGAATATTGTCATGGCTGCATTTGTCACGAACTTGGATATTTTCATGTTTCTTCGTGAAAGCATGGGCACGACTTTATGAAGTTATTATACAACATACCTCTGGCGAAATATGTTTGGAAGATTTAGAAATAATTAAGTCATTTGCGAAGACATAATAAATATAATAATATATCAGCAACTTAAGTCGCAAATGGGCAAGTGCCACCCGGAACCAGACGACTTTTTTGATCAAAAATTCAGAATGGTTCAATCGAATATCAACTGGCCACATTGCAGTACAGTAAACTTAACTGAGGTTTTTCAAGCTCAAGAAGTTCTCGAAAACATATCATCAGACTGCTTTAGATACTGATTTTGCGTCAATATCAAGCACAGTAACTGTCGGCACATCTATAGAGGTACAAACTAGGATCAGGAAGCCCTTTGCTGACCTTAGTAATAAACAAAAGAAAAGACGTTCTTCTAGAGTATTCATTAGAAGAACTTAGTTTCGCATTGGTTTCAAAACTAAGAATGAAACAGAAAAAATATATAGCTCGTGTTATAGAGCATATCATGAAGAACTCTGATAGCGTACCAAAAGTTCGAAACATACTTTTTGGTGAGGAGGATAAGGCACAGCCACTTGACGAAGACCATGCTCTAAGCCTTTACACATCTTTGAACCTATCGAAGTGGAAGTACTTAAGTTTAAGGATGGCGCTCATAGATTATGCAGTTCCAGTTTTGCTATCATATCACAAGCCCCTTGAAGCTATAAGGAAATGCTACCCAAATGATTTGGAAATTAATAATGAAAGAGGAGCAAGAGTGAAGCTAAGGAGCAAGCTAAGGCTTGACCTTATTGGATTGTGATATCCAATAAGGTCAAGCCAATCCAATAAGTACAGAAAATACTTCAAATTACTGGTACTCTGGTGGATTCATCATCTTCACCTGACAAAAGCTTGAAATTAATTAGTAAATGGGGTTTCGCTGAATATCATACAGGCTGCATTTGTCACAAACATGGATATTTTTATATTCTTCTTGTTGAGGAGATAAAGCATGGGTGCGACTTTATGAAGCTATTATACAACATAACTCTGCCAGCTGTAGTAACAAGTTGATGACATCTTTTTCGAGAAAGCTCCAACAACCAATCAGTGTCGTCCACGTTTCAAGGGTGGGGGTAAATGATTATTTTGTTGCAGGCGTACTCTCAGTCAATTTAAAGTAGTGAACGTGCTTGGTTGTGTTCGTCACGTGCTTAGAAGTACCGAAATAAGATTATTTATATTAATTAATATGATTCAAGATATGCATTCTAAGTGAGTAATTGAGTAAAATTTAATATTTTAAATATTGAAATATAACATTTTAAATTGAATTCAATAGAAAAACTCGTAATATATGGGAAAAAATTAACATCAAAAATTTGAACTTTGAAGCATTGTGGACCCCAAGACCGCAGGGATACGCGCAAAATTGTCATGTTGTCGTACTAAGGACCATAGTTACTTATCAGAATGTAAGGTTAGACCTTTACACTTTGATACTGAACGGAGAAATTGAACAAAATAAATTTTCTCTTTTTTTCATTATTTTTTTTAGGCATGAAGGAGTCATTCTATAGAAAAGTTGTAAAACTAAATGTTAATCAGTATCATATTTCCTATCCAAAACAATTTTTTCCTAACAGCATTTGACATCTTAGATCGAGAAAAAATCATTATTAAAAACTCGAACTTTGAAGCATTGTGGACCCCAAGACCGCAGGGATACGCGCAAAATTGTCATGTTGTCGTATTAAGGACCATAGTTACTTTTCAGAATATAAGGTTAGACCTTTACACTTTGATACTGAACGGAGAAATTGAACAAAATAAATTTTCTCCCATACATTTTTTTTTTCATTATTTTTTTTAGGCATGAAGGAGTCATTTTATAGAAAAGTTGTAGAACTAAATGTTAATCAGTGTTATATTTCCTATCCAAAACAATTTTTTCCTGATAGCATTTGACATCTTAGATCGAATGTCCACCTTTTTTTAAATCCGGACCAGTGTGCGGCGTCACGATACGTCACGCGGCCGCTCGAGCCTTCTCGCATTTCTAAAGTAATCGCTATGTAAAAAGCCCGTTTGGACATTTCAAGTCCATGAAGTTCTCAATTTTGAGAACGTAAAACAATGATATTTTTCAAACGTAGAATGACATTTTTCATTGATGGGTACCGCCTACTCCGCTCAGTGCTGTCCATAACGAGTTTTTTATACTCTCCACAGACTATTAATAAATTGGTTATGGTAAAAATAAATCGATTAAGATATTTTTTTTAATTTTATCATAAAAATGTCTAAGACAAAGTTAAAGATCGTACACTTATCTGTAAAAATCCGGTCAAGTGCAAAACGTGTGTTAATGCGCAAACACGACTCGTGTTTGCGCATTAAAGATTCCTCACGAAACTGAATTGTGGTGCGAACTAATGCTACATGACCGGCAATATGCTACATAACCGGCAATATGCTACAGTACTGGCAATATGCTACATGGCCGGCAATATACTACAAGACCGGCAATACTTTGATTGCGTTGAATTAGAAGTTTGATTTTAGGTTAGGTTTGATTTTAGTTTAATTTTATTATGCACTGTTCAGAGAGGTTTGCTAACAGGTTAGTAAACCACTCTGTGATATTATTTTGTACTTTTAGACTCAAATGCGAGCAAGGTATCATTCACAAAACCACCACTAGCTGACCCGACGACGTGGCAGATGATTAAGCGTCCACCTTTTCCTATTGGCACTTTTGAGCAAGAGGCCTTTGTATCATCTGTCCATGACTGCGGCACGGTATGATTCGAGTTCAGCCAAGTCTCATCGACAAATATGACATTATCCCAATTTGTGACTTTGTTGTGTTTGCTGTTATCTAGGTTTTTTTATTCCTAGGCTTCAAATATCATCTTAAGTCACCCCGGGACCAGGGCTGCTAGAAAGTAGCCGACGTAGGGTTAAAAGTAAATAGTGACAGATAAATCGCGATAGAAGCCGTTAAAAAGTGGTTTCATTTCAATAAGTGATATAAGCGTAAACTTCAGACAGTAGGTATCAAGAAAATGATTTACTAAAGATTCATTTTCATGCGATTTCTATTGGTTATTATTGAGTGAATATTATTGTAATAAAAATGTTAAATGAAAGAAAATTGACTTTTTGCAGTATTGTATTGTTTAAAAATACCTACAATATCAAAGTTTAGATTAAATTTTCTAATTAGAACTTTAAGCCAATGAACTTTACACTACAATACAATACATATTCTAATCGATCAAATACGCATACAAACTTGAATCGATTTATCTTGAGTATCGTGTACCGAGTGGTGTGGTTACATCCCTAGTTACGTCCAAATGACAAATGTCATAGTGGGCCTCTTACGTTGAGACTACTTTAGTACAAAAGCACAGAACAGATGACAAAAGTCTGACCGCCGCCGCGCGGCCCGGCCGCTGACGGCTATTACTCTTTCAGTGGGGAATGACCCTAAGGGAACGAATGTCTGCGGTGAAGTAACTAGTTTACATTGCATGGTTGGGTGTGTGACTACCATACCTTGCAACGCACCCGGGGTAAGGTAAATGGTAGGCTATATCTCATCATTTGTGGCTATATCAAAACCGTAAATGGCTCAGTGTCAGTGGCAGGCAAATGCCTTCATAGGTAAATAAACTAACACCCTGGTTTTTGAGACCCAAGGCAGTGTTAGACACACACACTGCCTTGGGTCTCACAAACCAGGGTGTTAGTTTCTCTAGTCACTTAGTCACTCTAGTCCGTTCACATTCGACATAACCAGTCCCGCTGGCTGGCGAAGCTAGAAGATTGATCTGTGGGGATTACCGCACGAAAATGGTACAGCCCCCCTAGATAAGCCGCTTCCCATCAGGTGGGCCGGGTGCTTGTTTGCTAACTAAGTGGTATAAAAAAAAGATAAGTGGCAATACGTATTGTAGAATAAAATGAAAGAAAGAAAGAAAGAAAAATATTTTATTCATCTATGCTATAAATAATAATTAACGAATGTTCTATAGGATACGTTAAATCCAGTCATATGTCAGTCGTCAACATATAATGTCATAAACGTCATAATTCGTATCATACGTCAAATCCCATACATTCATTATTCTATTCTACAATACGCCGGCTAACGAATTGCCTCTACTGTCTGCCTGTCTAGTCTCCTGTCTCCTGTTATGGTTCATATACTCTGTGCTGTCTAGGGGGGCAGGTCGCCGTCGCTCATTGCTCGCTTGTGTTTGCCCGTACCATCTGCACGAACGCTCGCTTTGTTACACCGATCAGTCCCCAGGTTTAATAGCAGAATAATGTATCGCTTCATAAATTAAATATCAGCTTACATAGCGGCAAAAGCTTTTCTTTTGTATACAGTAATTACATTTTGGCAATTTTCAAACTACGCGCCTACCTACCCAAGTTGTTCAACTTTAGTCGACCCGCTTCTCTAAAGTTGGCTTACATTGGCCCAAACTTGTTCACTAAAGTTTAGGGTGTAAGAACTTCTGTATGTAATTACGTGGGGCCTGTTTAAAAGTTGTCCATCGTTCGTTTTATCCCGAGAAGATTAATGAGTGGGGAAACTTTTATTATATTGGGTTTTGATTTTTTATTTAACGTTTTAAGATTTTTCTTCATATTTTAAAGTGACAAAGTAGCTTATTTCAAATGCCAACTTCGTTATTTTTCTTTTTATGAAAATTCAATGACATCATCGAGCTCAAACAAATCGGTTAATGTAGACTAAACGCCCTCATCTAGTCAGAGGGAGACGTCGAAAGCCCCCGAGCAGCCCTCTACAGGGCCGCTCCCGTCTCGGCCAGAATAGGCGGGAAGGCCTCCCCTGCACGAGAGAGGCGCTGTTGTCTCCGTTGCCCAGGATGCCCACCTATTCAGTAGGTGGTCACACTCCCTGCCTTGGTTTTTCCAAGCGTTCTTCAAGAAGGCATTAGAAGTTCTTAAAGGGTCATCTGCATACCTAAGTCCATAGGCCACGGTAACCACTTTCCGCCAGGTGGGCCGTGTGCTTGTCTGCCACCTAAACGGTATAAAAAAGGTACTTCTTCGTTCTATTTCAGCTGTTATCCACAGTACAACAAAAATCCATAATTTTAATGCAGCCAGTTTCTGAAAGGCCTGTCAAATCATTGATCAACTACCTAACACTTATCTAAAAACATAGGTACTAGGCGCGGTCAGAGGGAGGGGGGGGGGGTCGCAGGGGACATGCACATGACCTCCCCCCCCCAAAACCATGCACGTCATATTGAAAAGTCCCAGTACGAGGGGAGAGGGGTTAAATTTCTTAAGGAATTTCCGAAGTGACCCCCCCCAAAACTTCAAGCTGCAACCGCGCCTGATAGGTACCTACTCGCTAAAAGTTTGCCAAGAATTGCCATTACTAATATTAGAGATCCGATTCTCAGCACTCCATGGATTCACCGTGCGGTCGCCGGGTCCATAGCGTGATACAGAGAGGAACACCGTGACGGCGACTGGGACTTGCGACCCAGATGTAGGTTTAGGGTGGCCACCTTGTGATGCATCAGCGCTCACCTCCACCGTCAGTAGTGTCCCCCCCCCTACCTATCCAAATTTGGTAAGATCCTATCAATGCCGCTTTTGATATTCGATTTAGTAAAGAGCTTACTGAAGCTCTTGGCAATCCGAGGTCTTTAAGTAAGTTGTACAGGGATTTAGCTGGAATTCCCCTTGCTCCTACTTCTACGGCGTAGAGTTTAACCACGTAGCCGTTCTTGGTTAACTCGTTAGTCAAGTCAAAGTATTTGTTTGTCTTTATAGCGTGGTCTTTAGGTATATTAGTTTCCCACGGTACTGTGAGTTCTACAAGCACTGCACGCCTATGCGATCGTGAAAAAAGGAATATGTCGGGTCTGGATGATGAGGCACAGATATCCTCCGGTATTTTATAGTGCTTCTCATACGCGTCTACGAGTATTGTCCAGTCAACGGCAGCTATCAAAATTGAATATGGCTTTTGAGGTGATTTCTTTGAGCAGCCTTCCTTCACAAACACAATGTCATTTCTTTGGTTTGTGGTTAATCCTTTTTTCGCTCTAGCTACCGCCAAACTTACAGCCTCACGTATGATTTCTAATACCTTATCATGTCGGCGCGAGTAATGACCCCGGTCTAATAGCGCCCTACAACCCACTAGCAGGTGCCTAGCCGTACTAGTTGCTTCACCACATGAGTTACATGTTTTATCTGTGGCTTTTCCCCACCTGACTAGATTGCTTTGGTCGGGGAGGGTCAACTGGAATGCATTTAGGTAAAATTTTAATAAGGCCGGTGACCAGTCGTATATTATGGTACGCCATTTTAAGGCTATGGGAATACAAAATTCACCTAGGGTCAACCATTCGTTTTGCATTTCTAGGTTCATTGCGTGCACCTTATAGGTGTTATTTTCGTCTGTTTGAAGAAAAGATTTTGTTATTTCTTTATCTGTTTGTCTCTGAATATTCCCTAGACCTACTCTACCAGTCTGCGAGCCTATCATGAATTTTTTATGGAACTGGAGGCGTGATTCGAGCTCCGATGCATTTTTATCTTTTGGAAGGACTTTTACTATTTCGTCTTTAGATTTCGATAAGACGTGCATTTTAGTTACTCTTAGGTGTTTATAGAGTTCTGATGGCTTCTTTAACGTCATTCCAAAATTATTCGCGGATCTATATAGTGCCGACGGGTCGGCCGACTGAGCTAGCCCTAGCCACGACTTCAGTGTCTTTGTGACACTCGCATCTAGTTTTTTGAGGAGGCTCTGGTTTATATCATATATAAGAAACGGCCAGTTAAGACGCGAGGTTAAATAGTTGTCATAGATCCAAGCTTTTTTAACATTACTTATTGGTTGTTGGTCTACCTTTTTTAAATCGATAATGAAACTATCAATTAATTCGTCCAAAGCTGGAGTGCAACCTCTGTTATCAATCTTTCTTCCGAGGAATTTAAAGGGCACGGTTTCAGATATAGTTGAAACGTTTTCCCCGCCTATACTAAGCCCTGGGTCATATGAAGTATATCTGGTACCCCGCCTACCCAGACATAGACAGTAGCATTTGCTAGGTTTTGTTTTCATTCCATCTGTCCATGCACAGAAATCATCCACTCTACGCAGTAGGTCCTGGCACTGCTTTGGGTTGCGAGTCAGTATTGCCAAATCGTCCGCGAATGCGAGGATGGACTCCGTATATTTACCGTTTAGCTTAAACCGATAGCCCCACTTCTTGTCATGTGTGGAAATGTTGTCTATTAAAATATTTATTACTATATTGAAAACTATAGGTGATAAACAGCAACCTTGGAACAAACCGACATTATAATTTAAAGGTTGCGTGTATCCATCTTTGGTATTAATCACAAACTTTAATTTACCATAATAAGAGGATATTATTTCCCAAATGGTGGACGGAAAGTGATACCATTTTAATGCAAACAACATAAGCTCGTGTTGTACTGAGCCAAAAGCGTTTTCTAAGTCTATCCAACAAACTGTTATTTGCTTTTCATTTGATCTGGCATCTTTTAAACTTTCCGCCAGTAACGAATTGTGTTCTAGACATCCTGAAATTCCGGGTAAAAACCCTTTTTGGTGATTTGGTCTGAAATAGTTATTACTATTAACTACTCAACGTAGACACACTTGGTATTCGGTGTGCATTCGTATTAAGCACGAGTGGAGTGATCCTTTCATAAAATATTAGCTCTGCGCGGAGTAGGCAATCTCGCTAATGGCAGCTCACTTGGGTCGCGTAGCTAATTATGAAATAGAGAACCTTATGGGTATTTATTATTTACTGTCCGTGTTTGGGGTTAGAAATGTAAGCTAAAAGAAAAAATATGCTTATTTTTACTAAGTAGGTATTATACCTACTTGCCTTTCACCCGCAACTCCACGCGTTTCGATGTCGGTTTTCGTATTTTGGGTCATACCTCCGTTTCTACTGAACCGATTGCGATCAAACAAACGTAAGAGTTTAAGTCTGTCAAGACCTTTCAAACAAAAAAAGAACAATCAGACAAACAGACAATTTGTGTGTTCAGTATCGTTAATATAACATGCATGACCCAAGTCAAAGTCCTACCTAAATATTTTCTTTTAAACATCTACAATGTACAGACAAGACCACTTTATAATTATTTACTTATTAGTAGTAGGTAATAGTAATTATCTGCTACTATTACCTATATAATTGTAAAGTGTTCCATTATATTATTATTGTTTTCTAATCACGGATTGCCGTGTTCGTTCCTGGTGGAGTAGAATAGGCACGAACAAGGGTTAGACCTTACACAGGTAGGTACAGTACCGTTTTCGGCATTAGGTAGTATGGATTTAAAAATACATTGGCCGGGCATGATGCCATATTTAGATCGAGTATAAAGCATAAATTCTATCTCAAATAAAGAAACTGGCACATTTCTCTTGAACAACATAATATAGTAAAATACTCCATTAATATTATTTAAAAATTTATTACCTTCCTAGTATCTACTACCTACTTTCTAGCTAACAGGCTAACTAACAGAAGCACTATCGTCGAGGAATTTACGGCATTTTTACGGTGCTACCTACTTACATTGTTATGAAGGTAATAAATAAATGTAATGTTTTCATACATTACATTTAAGGTTACAGGTAAGTACCTACGAGTAAGTTTGTAAACACGTGCTAGAAGTCGTACAATTATTAGTTTTAGCTACCTACCTACCTATTTAAAAATAGTTCAATATTGTACATATAGATATATGTATTATGTTAATATAATGCCACCCATAACATTATTGTAACGTAACTAATAGGTACCTACATACCTAAACTAAAATATGTAAATACTAAGTACATAACTACTTACACATCGTAATATCGTAAGATCATGGGCATACCCAAGTTAATATAATATAATCTAAGGTTTCAGTCCAAACAATTATATAGGTAGGTAGGATTTCTAGTAATTCTTCTTTGCCGAGTTCAATATTAGATGTACCTACCTAGATATGTAGAATGTAGTTGCTCTATGTTAGAATCAAATAACGCTAGACCAACTCGAAGAGATTCTAAATGTAGCGCAAGGCTATAATGCAACAAACTTAGTTTCGTGCAGCAGATTTGTCACTCGTAAAATATTCGTCCCTTTTTTATACCACTAAGGTGGAAGATAAGCACACGGCCCACCTGGTGGGAAGTGGTTACCGTCTATGTTACCGTGGCCTATGGACGTATGACGTATGCAACACCAGGGGCGTCACACTCGCGCTGCCGACCCTGAAGAGACTTTCTAATGCCCTTCTTGAAGAACGCCATATTGTAGTCGCTTGGGAAAACCACCGCAGGGAGTTCATTCCACAGCTTGAGTGTTTCATCCCACGCACTACTAAATTGAAAAAAAGATGATTGTTTTTGCTGAAGTTTGTTTCGTATTCTATGGTGAAGAACGGGTATAGACCCGCCCCTCCCCCATAAGATATTCAATATATTTATCAACAAATCAACCTACCTACTGTTACATTTCAATATACCTACCTTTGTTTTCTAAACACAGCATCTCACCATTAGTTTGGAATATATTAAAATTAATAAAACTACGAATTGGGAAATCTTATTAGTCCTTGTCCTCAAATGTAAACATACCTACTTATCTACCTGAACAATAAATATATTAAGGTAATAATTGTTAACAATAGGTAGGTACTCTAATAGGCACGTAGACTATCTACCTATTCGCAGTATTCGCACTGACCATCTGCAGTAGTGAAATAAATTCAGTAAATTAATTTCATCGGCCTGAATAGTCTGCTTGGTCGCTTTTACTGCAGCTGAGGAATAAGTAAGAATATCTTTTGTTAAAGGTTGAATTGAATTATTTCAACACGGACTCCATTCTGTAGAAACTAAGTTTTTCTTACCTATTTGCATTTGTAATTTAGACCTACATTTTCATGCAGTTGCTTTTACAGCGACAATAGAAATACGTATTCGCATGACACAGTGAGAAAGATGTTAGGACTTAGGACATTAGAAAGATTTCTGAAAGGGGTGGTGTGTTCGCTACTTTATCGGCATGCAAAATTTGTCCAAAAAATTATAGGTAGGTAGGTACATTACGTACATTATGATTTGAAAGTATATTTATTTATAGATAAAAATATTACATGGATGTAAAAAATTGATCTTATTCTAATTGTTAGATACTTTTTTTTTTTTGGAGTTGTTACTTAGATTAATTACTTATATTGTTTCCTAGGCTAAGTGCGCCTTTATGAACTTTCGACATGAGACTAAACATTTTATTGTAATATTTTTGAACACACAATGTGTGTTGTAAAATATTACAGTAAAATGTTATAAGTCAACTAAGCTTCTTTTTCTCAAGAGTCAACTTAGCGAGTTGAGTTGACCTACATTAAAAGAAAACAAATAAAGAAATATTGTGCATATAGGTACTAACCCTAATTTTAAGTAGGTAATTACTAACAAAATGGATCAATGTTAATCTGAGAAATAAATGATTAGAATTTGAATTAGACATGGTTAATTAGGTAAGTAGGTGCCTATTATCTTTTAAAACTTTTGCGTTCCATGTAAACGAGAATCAACACGATCATTAGACTTCAGGTAATTTCATACATTTATGGTCAAAATGAAATGGTCAATTTAAAATTGTATGCTTACAATAAAGAAGGTATGCTTAGAATATAATTTTTCATAGAATAAGATAAGAAATCTAATAAGTATCTACTGTAAAATCTTTGTTTAGAAATGTGTTATTTCAGCAAATGTCAAAAGTACTGCAAATAGAGTGTACCTATACTAAAATAACAAAAAATAAATAGCGATAGGTAAAATTCGATCAAAATATTTTCAATTTTTTAGTTGAGTTTCAATTCACATTCCACACTATTCTAGCCTACATAGTTGGGTATATCTATCTAGCAATGTAGTATAGCCTATGGCACGTCGTTGTTACGCTGAATAGCATCAGTTAATTGGAAAAAGTAATTAGCGTTAACACTTTATCGATTGTTAACGCTCGTGGAGATACGCGATGCTCAGAATTCCGTTGTTTAATCAAGGAGAAAAGTATTGGGAGCAAAATCAAGAAGGTAAAGATTGTTAAGGCCCCGAATCAGATTAGCATCGAAAAATCGGTATTTTCGAAACCGTTTTTCTTTTTTACTATAAAACCTACAGATCTGGAATTTACATCCCTGCATACTACAGGATATACAGAGTAACTTCTCCTTTTCATAAATTAAATAAAAAAGGAGGAAATAGTTGAAAAGAGGCTCTGAACATCACTCTACTCTTTCTTATGAAACCAAATATTTTCTACAATATGTATCCAATTAATCTAAAATTTCACATATATGTCAAATAAATGTATTAGCATGACGTGACCTTCTTAGTTTGTAATCGTCCCCTATAAAATTATCTATTAAACTTAGTTTTACTGATTTTTACGGCTGAAAAACGAGCGAATGACCTTGAGCATTTGTATGGTCAAAGTCATTCGCGTATGTAATCACCTTAAGCGTAAATCTAGCATCATCATATATCGATAACGTATTCAATTACTTCAGTTAGTTTTAGTTTCTAAATATACTTAATAATACAAGATGATAAAGGAAACGTGGCGCATATTGGGAGAGGCCTATGTCCAGCAGTGGACTGCAATAGGCTAGTTGGTTGATTGATTGATAAAGGAAACTTATCGCATTAGTAATTGCGGAAATACACAGAGTGGTTTTTAAAATGCTATTCTCGTCCTTCGTATAGTGATTGAAGTTAACCTCCAATCAAAAACGCATTTTTATTCATTGGCCGTTTCAAGATCAAATAAAATAAAAAGAAAGTGAAAAAAGTTTTCTCATTTGGAGATGTTGATGGTGATTTGATGATAATTAAGCGGTCGATTTTCAAGGAATATAACCTATCCAGATGAAATACAACTTTAATTACAGTTAAAATGTACGGGTAAAATGCCGCGTGATTCCCGGCCGAGTAGAATTTGGGCCACCCTATCTCTTCCCATGCGGTGTAGTACAAGGCGACTAAGGGATAGTGTTGTTTAACATCAAACAGACATATACAGCCTACACTCAGCCTTACATGCTATGAATCCGGAACTCGAACTGAAATATCAATGTGTTTCACCTACCATAGGTCAGTTTGCATGGCTGGGGATCCAGGTAAACTCTAGAGAGTATCTATATTAAAAAAGCTTTATGACAATGTGTGACATTAGCATAAACTTCCCACAATAATCAACAAATAAATACCTAAATAATAAATACATAGGTATGTATGCATAGCGCTATCTAGGCTATAGTTAAAACTTTACATAATTACTCAATGTTAACATGCATTTTACCGTTTAAAAACTATGGGTTGGATCATAATATCCTTTTGTCCTAACTGGATAATATAAGGCGATAAAACCTCTCTAAGCGAACGGGGTACGTTATAATATATCGGATTAATGCAACAGCAGATGCGCCCTATAGTAATTTAATTTTATAGGTGCGCTTCTATTGATATTGCCTGCAATAAAGAGGACACTTTATGGACATTTTATGGAAACAAAATGCTAAGTTTACCAGAAACGAGAAAATGATATTCAGTGGACATTTTGAGAGATAAATAACATTTGTTCAACAAGTGAGCAACGTTAGTTTTTGTTAGTCTTGAGCAAAGTTAGTTGAATCATGATCATAAGTAGCTTGTCGTCTAAAGATGACAAAAATGCTTATATATCAATGTTATTCAAAGATGTTAAACAATCAACAGTCCACTGTTGGACATAGTCTACTCTACCAATGTGCGCTACTTCCGCCGCTTCTCCGCCTTCCGTATCCAGTCTGTCCCAGCCACTTTTTTCAGGTCGTCAGTCCATCTGGTCCCACCCTCCGTCTTCCTTTTCGCGGTTCAAGGATGTATATCAATATAAAGAACGTTTCTAATATTAGTCTTGTATAATTTTTGAGGGCGATTCTATTGTACAAACACACATTACAAATCCTGTGCCGTACAAACTTCTTTTGTTTGTTCAACATCTGGGAGCACGTAAAACACCGGTACGGATGAGCCTGACCGCTCATCCGGACCACAAAAACGAATGCAAAACTTTTCAACTGTTTATCATCATTTAAATACGTAATGAGTGGTACGCGGATGTGGAAGAACAAAGTCCGGTTTTAATCCTGCTGCCGGTCGAAAGGATAAATACTGTCATATAAGTGAGAATTATGTGATCCTAACTGAGATAATATGTCAGAAATTTGGTTCTTTGAACCGACCCAAAAGTTCTCAACTACGAAACTTTTAGACCCTGAACACAATATCCTACTTTGCACTCCTACTAATATTTTAAATGGGAAACCTTGTGAAAATTTATGTATATGTGTGTGTTTGTGTCTTTCACGCGAAAATGAATGAACGGATTTTAATGAAATCTGGCACGAAGATAGATCATATAGCGAAGAACATCACGTCGTAGGTTACTTTTTATTCCGAAAGGTACCCGGCAAAGGTATCCGGTAAGTCCAGTACCCCTGTGGATCGCGAAAACGGGAACTTTATTTCCCGCGAGTGGAACCGTGGTCAACTAACTAATAGTCGTTCTATAAAACGAAGTTGTTTACCCATGGTTAGCTTAAACATCGTAGGTAAGACCACTTACGAATGTGGACGAAAGGTCCGGACATGATGTGGAATCAACAAGGCAGATAAAAATTTTGAAAAGAGAAGAAGGTAGAAAAAATCTTCCTTCTTAAAAACGGCCATAGAAATTTTGTATGGAATTCTACCACGGCTTCTATTAACAGAACAACCCGCAGGAATCGGGTTACAGGAACCCCTCGCCATTGCGACACGGGTAGTACTTAGTAGTTAAAGTTACTGAAATTCTCGAGTTTCTAGAAATTTTCAAATGACTTATTGGTACTGAGAATTTCCTTACCAAAATTGTACAGTGTTTTGTAGAACTTGATCACAAGTTAATCTACTTACTGAAAGTTTTATTGTCAATGAAACTTCTTTCTGCAACCAAAAATAAATAAGAAAACATAAAAAGTATCCAAAATAACGAACCCTGAAATAGAAACGCCGCTTCGGTTTGATGCGAAAGTTTTGGTAAAGAAAAATAAAAAGAATTTACTAAACAAGTAGGCGAAGGAAAAATAAGGGCAAGTTTCAGTGATACGCTTAAATATGAAAACTTTGCGAAGTTTGAGAGAATCGCGACTTCGACTCACAGCCTTATTATTATTGACAACCTCTGTAGCGGGTCGGTAGCGTTCAACTCCTACAACGGAGGTCGCGGGTTCGACACCCCCACAGTGCACATATTTGTATTATTAAATATATTATCTATTGGCATTGGTTTAGGTGAAATAAATTGTATGTATTTTCAAAACACAAAAGGATGTTTATCTTAATTTACAATAGGTACATAAATTACCTACAAGCTATGCTTAGTTTCTATAGCGAGCGCAAGTAGTGGTCTATAGCGCTATATGGTTTGTCTAAGAAAATTTGATAAAAGACGTGAATTAGTCAGAGATCCGATTCTCAGCACTCCATGGATTCACCGTGCGGTCGCCGGGTCCATATCGTGATAACTTGCGACCCAGATGTAGGTTTAGGGTGGCCACCTAATGATGCATCAGTGCTCACCTCCACCGTCAGTAGTGTTTCCCCCCCCTACCTATCCAAATTTGGTAAGATCCTATCAATGCCGCTTTTAATATTCGATTTAGTAAAGAGCTTACTGAAGCTCTTGGCAATCCAAGGTCTTTAAGTATGTTGTACAGGGATTTAGCTGGAATTCCCCTTGCTCCTACTTCTACGGCGTAGAGTTTAACCACGTACCCGTTTTTGGTTAACTCGTTAGTCACGTGCATACACAATAATTCATAAATGTTCTCACAGTATCTAACAATTCAAGCCAAAATTATTTTTTAATATTAAGCCACTTAAACGAATGTAAAATTCGATTTAACAAAAACATTTAAATTAAAAATGGTTACCCTAAAAAGTATGCTTTTTTGATTTATCAGTTTTTCACGCCATGAGAATCACTAACTTTTTTACTGAGTTTAGAAATTAAAATATGGTAATATTTTAATAACCAAACTCGACTGGGAACAACTTTACAATTGCATAATTCATTAGTTTTCAACACGATTTACAATTCATTTTAAGAGATGTAACAGAAGTTTGGATTATCATTTTAACTTGAATTGCAAGACGAGAACATTTGGTATAAATGCGTAAAGTTTTTTTCTGCGACAGTCCCGTCAATATGTGTCTTCACTTCGTCTGATGGTAAGCTAGATGTCGATTCTAGTTCAGAGCTAATTTGTATTCGTGAAAACGTATAATTGTATTGGAATGGATGATTTTTGTATATTAATATAATGTTTTTAAAAATGTATTGAAACATTAAACATCTAAAATGTTTTGGCGCCTTCACGGAGTTAAACCCGGGTCGCGGGTGCGGGTCGCGGATGTCCGCGCAGTGCGTCCGCCTGTCCGTCGCATGCGACGGGTATCCGCCTCACGCAGCGCTGCTCTTTAAAAATCATGAAACAAGCACGCGAAGCGGACGTCCGCGCCGTGCGCCCGCTAAACGCAGCGAAGGCGCCTATGGCCGATTCGGACACTAAGCTACCGACACTATTTAAAATACTAATATTCACTAGACTGCTGAGAAGCTCGATAAATATCAGAATCAGTTCATACATTTCTTCACTTTGTAGTTGATATTCAGTCAAAATTGGATAAAATTAAATATTTTTTGATGTTTACCTAATTGCTTACCAGAAAATGGATTACTCTTCTATTAATCACAAAATATTCAAGACAAAAGCTTTATTGTTACAGCCATTAATAAACCCTGGCAAGCTAACATAATAGGGTGAGGCGTGGGGCATGAAGTCTTGATTTATGCTGCACTTAGTTGCAAGAATAAATTTCATCTCGCCTTACAATGTTGAGAGCTAAGGCAAGGCAGCTAATTATTCTAGGATATAAACAGCAGGCGTATATAATCCTTAGTATTACGAGACGGTGAAGTCGTTTGTATAGTGTTCAACGGTTTTAATCCAGCTTTGTATGTCTAGGTTTCTTAGTTAAGTGTAGTTGTACTCACCGTATTCGGTTCCTATGGGTCGTAGCGTGATATTAAATATATTTAAGAAATCTCCCTCAAAAATCGAGCATTAGGTACACCAATCAATCAATTAGCCTATTGTAGTCCACTGCTTCACATAGGCCTCTTCCAAGGTGCGCCATTGGTCCCGATCGTCCGCCTTCAGGAAAAAGAAATATAGGTACCTATTAGTTACATGTGTGAAGAAATTTGAATTCGCATAGGTAGGCAGTTCCAGGTATAAGCGTGTTAAAAAAATAAACTATTCAGCGTTATTAAACTTTTTTGAATTGCACGGGTCGTGCGGAAAAACACGCGGCTTTTCCGCACAACGAATTCTACCAGGCACTGGGGGTGGTTTTGTCGGACTCCAATCACGCGTCGTCTTGGGTCTCAAAAATCGAGGTGTTAGGTTGTGTGTATAAGGCGTTTCCCTCGCATTTCAGCTTACCCTGGGCCATTCACACTTTTGTGATAGTCCTTCTAGGGAGACTCCACAGTATCAGGGTGCACTGTGTGGAGATTTCGGACCAAGCACATCATCATCATCTTCATCTTCATGGAGATGCATTTTCCTGATTGCATCCGTGGCCAAGATAACCTGGGAGCTCAGGGTCCGGCTCTTTCTCCTCCATTCCGTACGATCTTGGGCGTCCATGGTAGTGAGACCATTTGTTCGCATGTCACTCTCCACGACGTCAAGTCGACGCGACGGTAGCAAAGTCCTGAGACTTTGCTACCCACGTAGCCCGGCAGTTGCCGCAAGACGTGGTCGCGCCAGCGAAGGCGGCTCTCTTACATATTATCTGCAACCCAGCACCCATAGAACAAGCACCCTTTGCATTATATTTTTTCAACAAGCATATTTTTTACCTTTCTTTTTAATTTTACTATGAAGCGATATCGAACACTAAAGAAAATATTATAGATTGGTAAACATTTACTCGCAGCTTCGCAGAAAAGTTTATACTCGTAAAAATCAAACAAGGTAAACTTTTAACGAGGTATTCAATAACGGTGAAGAGTGGGTCAACTTGCTTACTACGGGTAATTTACCACAACAATGTCCAAACAATTTGTACTTGAAACAGTTTTGGACATTTTGAATGTTAATGATAAATTATTTAATCAAGCAATATAAATTTTAGTTGTAGGTATAGTTTCCTGTAGTTAAAGTTCAAATTAATATAATATTATGTTAGCTTGAAGTGTAGCAATAGAAATTGGTAAACATGTTTTTATTATTCCTATGCGATTACATCAAGTTAAATACAATGTTAAATACAATCTGTAGTACTAGCTGAAGTTGATTTTTCTTGATCTTTGTTGATAGTTTATTTGATATACAATCTAACTAATATTGAACAAAAATAATGTTTTTGCAATCATTTTTACAGTCAAATTCATAACTGTAGCGGTTGTTTCATTTCTTCAAATTTAAATTCGAGATATGACTCAAGTAATAAAAAAGAATCGTGCCAATCCGATTACCTCGTAAAAGTTGTGAGTGGTGATTTATAAAAAATATACGTGTCGACTTAAGAACTGCCTTCTCATTTGTTTCGTCTGTTCAGGAAGGAGGGATGAGGGAGCAGGGAGAAAGCTGCGAGAGGTAAGAATAAGGTACGCCGAAAGGACAGGCGGCTGAGATTTCGAGTTTCATATATTTTGTTCTTAAAGATTAATTTTCTGGATGAAATCAACTGAAATAGTAGCTTCAACTTAACATTGAAGGAAATTACAAAACAATCTTTAGGCACAGTCGACAAAAGATATATCTTTTCATACAACTTTATATGAAAGGTGTATACTCATATCCTTTATCGATTGTAATTGGAAATAATATGATGTATGAGTGCTTCTGTATTCCTTTGAGAAAAAGGCTCGTGTTTAAATATAATATACCCTCTTGAGGAACCTTCAGGACGTGAAATGAAACTACAACGGAGGTGCTATTATCTATTTTGTGCTTGTGTACTACTACTTCCACTGGGGGTGCCGTTGACTGGACGGGTGATCAGCCCTTCTGAGTGTATCTTCTCACCCATTTCCCCCTAGATAACGACTGCCATAGATGTTCGTATGGCAACCGGGACCGAAACATTTACGTGCTCTCCGAGGCACGAGTAGACCAATAAATATACCCATATTCATGCATACAAATATTTGCACTGAGCGTGGATCGAACCCGCGCCTCCTGCGTAGCGGGAGCATTCGCTACCGCCACATAGGCTACCGTGCTTGTCTACTAACTCGGGTAAAGTAAATTAAACGTTAACAAATTACGCAGACATCAGGAATGGAAAGAGTTACAGCTTATATTGAGTGGGTAATTTCACGATGCCTAATTTTTTGCTAATTTCGGTGGTATTTTTCAATCATAGGTTTTCCGATGAAAAAATTTAATGGAGTTCTTTTAGAATATTTAGTAGTATATAGTGTTCTAAAAGAACATTGAAAATTTTTCTCATCGGTAAACCTATGAATGAAAAATACCACCGAAATTAGCAAAAAATTAGGCATCGTGAAATTACCCGAGTAAATAATCTTTAAAAAAATATATACGTAGGGATCTATATAAAATTCTACCTGTGAAGCGAAGTAACTTAACTCAAATCGTTATAGCAGTGAAAATAGCATCACGTAGGTGTTGTTACGGCGAATAAGTGAATAAAAATAATTTACCTTTTTCGAAGATATTCAGAGAACGTGATAATGTTTATTCGTCCCCTTAATCAATCAAATTGTAATCTATATTATTGCAGTCAAATGCTGGACATAGGTGTTTTTCAATATACGCTTATAGCCTCTCATTGGGTGTAGGTACTCATTTTAAAAAGGTTATTTATCGGTTGAAAGCATACTAAAAATTTGGAAAAAAAGGTTTTCAGTGATACTGTAGAATTACTCTGAAACTAGCTTCTTGGATCTACGAGTATAATTGCTTTTTTTGGAATAAAATCTTCAGCCGGGTCCATATTGACTCACCTAAAGTTCTTTATCCGAAATTGTTCTTCCTAACGATTTGTAATCCGAATGATCACTCCTCCTAAAATTTTTCATCCTAAAGTTTTTATTCATACTATTTGTAGTGCTACCGTCGATGTTCATAACACTCATTTTTCCGAAAATTGTTATCAATAAAATCGTTAATATACAATATTAAAGTTCCTACTGTTTTTTATCCTAACGTTTTTATCCCTAAACATAATTACCATAATATTGTCACTCATACTTAGAAAGAAACATTTATCTATCAAATGTAATAAAAATATATGTCGGTAGAATTATATTTTATTTATAGTTTTAATCCGAGGGTATGATTTTTATTTTGGGGTATGCTTTAATAACGTACTGAGTTGTGTCTATTGCTAAGTTCATGTCAGTGTTTTATTATCATTACGTACGTACATGGATTAAATATAGTTTTGGATTAAATATAGTTCTGCAGGCTATAGGCTATAGGCTAATGCGGGAGCTTCGCTCCGCTCCGCTCCCGCATTAGCCTTCTAACCTAATCTATCCAAGTCGGAATGAGCAGCTTTCTCAATGAATCTATTACTAACTGTCTGTTTGCCAAATAAAATGTTTAAAAATAATTAATTTGTGAAATGAAGCCTCATAATATAAACAATACTTTGTACAATGATATATTTATCAAGTTATTCAATATTTTTCCAATTTTATTTCAATTTTCAATATTTTAATTCAATAGCTATTCAATATTAGAATAACTTGTACCAGGGTACTGGTATTCTTATTTCTTATCATGTTATGTGTAAATAACTAAAACTGTAAAAGTTACGCAAAATTAATGTAAATAATACTGATTATTATTAATAAAAATAAATCTAAACAAAAAAGGTATGACTTTCAATAATAGTGTAAAAGATGGTTATGTTGACAAAATATAGGAAAAGAAATAATAGTATAATAGATGTTTATTGCTACCGACATTATGAAGTTGAATGATTCGGAATTAAAACATTAGAGACAGAGTAGTTAGGAATTGTGATTGTTAGGATGAAAAATGTTAGGAAGAACATTTTCGGAGTTCCAATTTTCGGAGTTGAAAATTTAGATGAACTTTGGCGCACCCTCTTCAGCCCCACGTTAAAATAGAAACATTGTTAAAGCACAATGCCCTCATTTTAAGGGATTGAGATCGTTTCCTAAGCCTATACGTAACAACAAACCTCTACGTATAATTTAACATATAGATAGAAGAGCTATATTTGATACTGCTTGCTACGTCGTAGACACTCGAATAAGCTACGCTCGTAGCCAGTGATGTAGCACGTAGTTAGTCTCTGAAGTGGTCAGCATGGTACTTTGAGATCTGTCCTTTGACGCTTTGACTAGATTTGCCGATCATTTGGTTCCAATGGAACGGTTGATTACGGTTCCTTTATCGGCAAGTTCAACATTTCTGCTAGTATAGGCCTTCAAAAGAAATTTAGTTGAAGTACAGAATTTACTTCAACTAACTTTTGTACATTAATGAATTTTAATGAACAGAAAACATTAAATAGCATTTAATTAAAAGGAATAGCGGGTAAAACGGGATGAATAGAGATCAATGGGTGAATGAAAATAAAATGTCAGTAAATTCCAGAGTAATTTTCTTTCAAGTGAAACTATGGACTAGTTCAATGTAATAATGAACAGAATGATTAAATATCTGGTTAGATTCTTAAAATTTTGTAAACTTAACAAGTCTTCTTAACTTCTTAACATTTTAAATAATTATGTCACTTAGGTACAGATGAATTATGAAATTTCAGATTTATTTTATCATTATTACACACTGACTGCCTCTGTGGCGTAGCGGTAGTGAACGCGGCTGCTACGCAGGAGGCGCGAGTTCGATCACCGCTCAGTGCAAACATTTGTATGCATGAATATAAATATTTGCATTGGTCTGGGTGTTTCTATGTATAATATGTATGTATTTACAAAAAAAAAAAAAAAGTATCTAAGTATGTATATCCGCATTCTAGATTCCATAACACAAGCTAATTAAGCTTACCATGGGTCTAGATAGCGTTGTGTAGAATGTTGTAGAATATTTATTTATTTATTTATTTATAAATGCCATTCATTCTAATGAAATAAGAATAATAGTGTAAAATAAATAAGTTACAATTTAGGGTCGGTATGCGTTAGTCCGCGCTAACGGCTTACCAAGGTTGGGGTGTGTGCTTATCAGCTACCTAAGTGGTATAAAAAACATGAAGCAATATAATGAAATATAGACGAAATTAACTCAGAGCTAAGTTTTCTTCCAGCAAACCAAATCAATTTATATTCAGTTATCCACGTATAATAAAATTTATGTTTATTGTATATGGATTTTGAATTGAATATATATTGATTTATTTTATTTAAATTAGATCAGGTTTTCCCTAATTTAATAAAAGAATAGCGAACGTAAAACGAAAACGTACGCATCTTTTGAAAGTCGAAGTTTCAATCACTTTACCCCTCACACCACACATACAGAGACATAATCAAAACGAACAAACAAACAGATAATCCAGTGACACACTTCCACAGAAAACACCGAGTACGTGCTTATAGAACTCTTTGAATCACCGACCTGTTGAAGGCCGCTTTGTGCCGTGAAAGCCTAGCGAAATGAGAGCGTTCCTTCACCAATGAATTCTTTTGACACACTTAGACGTTTCATTCCACGGTCGAGAATTTTTCATAGCTCGGAATTAAATACCTTCTCGGTCTGATAGCGCTCATTTTGTTAGAGTAATGAGTGCTTTTTTGGGCGTTTCAGCGTAAAATGAAACGAGATGGAGGTTGCTACGTAACTTGTACTTAGCGATTATTAAATTTCCATGGTTTGTGAAACTTTTGCTATATTTATAAGTTATGTTCAGAGATAAAGTTAAATTAAATTTGAATACTTGAAGATAATTTTATATTTTTTCTACGCCCATTTTATTCTGTAGCTTCAGTTTTATAGTATAAAATAAGACATAGTTCTAATTTCTATATTTTTTATCCGGGGAATAAAAATGTGCGGGCAGTATCAGTATTTCGTGTGGGTGTGTTTTAGGGAGTAAGCATAATTTGAATATTTAGAATAATAGATACAATAGCTTCTAAGTACGCGTGCCACACCTTTAAAGTGAACTACAGGCATGAAATAATGCCCGTGGAATACTGCTGCATGTATCGAGTATTGGCACGCTACCTGTACCTAACTGTGACTGAGAACTATTGACACAGAAAAAAAAGTAAATTGAAAAATAAAGGGACAACATTATAACGCTCTCGTGAACAAAACAAAGTCGCTGTCGCTGTCTGTCCGTACCTATGTATGCTTAAATCTTTAAAACTACGTAACGGATTTTGAAGCAGTTTTTTTAATAGATAGAGTGATTCAAGAGATTGGTTTATATGTATAATACATGCAGAATATTGTAGAGAAACACTGATAAATTTAGAGATTTCTAATGTGATGCAGCGGGAACGGGATCAGAATACCACGGGGGCGGAAAATATGGCGGTACGAAGTTCACCGGGTCAGCTAATAATATATAAATATTTAAAAAAAAATGCGTGTTATTCCTTATTACTAAATTCTATTCAAATACGCAGCTTCCCCATATTTTTATTACCAATCAGTTCTGATAAACTAAACAATCACTCAATTAACATACCTATTACATTAGCGCATAAAATCATGAGCTTTATTTGACATTTCTAAATTCAAGCTAACCTTTATTCCTTTACTCTCGATATATCATACCTCGCATATTTCTACACTACATGCCGAGGTCAACGAACTACCGGACAAGTGAGGCTTACCCTAAACCTCTTAAGCCTATTTGTTGAGAGGTCAACAAAGGGTCTTTAGAAGATATTTACGGTTGCTGACAGTTAATTATGCATAAAGTCTGTCACAGACGACCTGTTATTGTAACCGTAAAAATAGAATAAAATTCTTGTAGTCAAATTAATACATGCTAGTGTTAATATTTACTATTTACCTGAATAATATTTTTATTTAAAAAGATATAGTGAAATATTATTTATTTTCCTAAATTTTCTGAACCAATTAACGTTCATGAGGTCTTGGGTTCAATTGCCGGTTCAGATGTAATTAGGATTTTTCTGTCAGAAAATGTTTTACTTAGTAATAGTTGGCAATAGGTTCGTCTATTTATTAAGTGAATAGTTAACAAACTTACGTGTTAATACACCTCTGCCTTCCCTCATAACATTTACAGGCGTGAGTACTTACAGGACGTAAAAACGAACCCACTCCTAGGACACTGGCCAACGAAACCTTTCTCAGGGCAAAATCGTCTATAATTTTTCACTCAAACGATTTAGCAGGTAACACTCGGTAACTCTGTGACAGAGATTTAGTACTCTCATTAAATAAAAAGATAAATAACATAAAGTACCTTTTAATGATATTTTCAGTAATTTATTGAGCTATTCGTTTTATCAGCGAATGATTACTATTTACGAATTAGGTATGTACAGTACATCACATAATTGAGTTTGTTTTAAGATGGAGTAATAAGCAATTTCAATGTCTTTAAAATAATATCATATACACGCTTTTGTTGCTTTGGGGTGAATTTTATATATAGGAAAATTATTATACGTTGTTTTTTTGTACTTTCAATCTTAACGTGGCCTTTCTTTAGAATGTTATAACTTGATACTGTCTGAAGTTTACGAGAATCTCACTTATTGAAATTGAACTGCGTTTTAACGAATTCTATCGCGATATATAGCTGATAGAAAACACCAATGCTCTACAAAGTCTGCTGTATGTGAACATGTGCAACAGTGCACCAACCATTACTTGAAATCTGATAAACCACAGGTACTTGCTAAAGAACATAGCTACGAGTATAAACCTGGAATGATTCTAATAGAGAAGGTTTTAATAGAGAAAAAAATAAAATAAAACATCAAAAGAAAATTGTTGTCAAACCCTTTCATTGTGTTATGAATATATTATGTTTTTGAATGTATATTAAAGCGATGAAAAGGTCATCTAATTGTTTATGATAATTTGATATTTACGTACGAGTATTCAATGCGGTTAACCCTTCACCGGCCTTTTCAAAAGAGGTCATGTTCCTTTTACAAAAATATGTTGGAAAACGTCGGAATTGTGTAGTATTCAAAGAAATGAAAGAAATGAGAAATGATTTGATAAGAGAATATGGCATTTGATTTAGAATGGGCAATTAGGCGTGATTGGCAAGAAAATTACTTTGATCGTGAAATCAATTAGTAAACTACATAATTACTACGTTTCATTTTTGCTTTATTTGAATGATTAGGTATGTGTATAAGATCGTCAGTGAATTTTTATTCAGACTGTTTATACTGGAGATTGATGGCACTTGGTGGAACTTGCTACACATATTGAATAAAGCACTTGTACTTTTCCACAATTAATTTATTGTCGGCATTCTCAAAGGTTTACAATGGTTCTAAACCTTTGTAAACCTTTGAGAATGCCGTAAGGCGAAACCGGTGAGGCAATAAACAATAAATTAATTGTAGAAAAGTACAAGTGCTTTATTAAATATGTATTTTTATTCACATTAGTCACCCTCAGATCTGCGCTCATGGAGGACGGTGTTGGTTATCGTGTAAATAATAAATGCTTTTAATAATTTTGAAATAATGGTAGAACACGACTAAAATGACAACATTATTGCTACTAAAATGAACAAAAATTGCTTTTTGAAGCATATTTCAAAGTTTTCTCAACATCTCATTTTCTAAAATGCCATTATCTTAGCGTGTAACAAAATTGTTTCAGTACAAGAACCTTAAAGTATTTTATCAAAAACTCTAACCTTTTAACCAAAGGAAATTGTTTTTGAGTAGGTAACAAAACATTTTCTTAATTCGAATATTTTAAGATTCTTACAAAAATAGACAAAGGAACGTTTTAGAGATCAGGATTCATACCATGAACTGTTAAAACAGGTCAATAATTGAACTGCTGTCATTCTACCAACTGCAAATGTCACTTTGTAATCCTATATATTTATATGACATTAAATAGTTCAGGATCTTCGGTGTTCGTGCCTAGCTCAAGGGTTGTTGATGGGCCTCAACCCCACCTGAGTTCTGATGCATAGTCGCATTCAAACGTTAGATAAGACGCTCCCGTAAAATCCGGTATAGGCACTTGAATGAAGAGGACACGAAGACCTGACACTCAATCTTCAAATCGATTTAGAAAAAGAAAAGAGAATCGACCTCGGGCGGGACTCGGAATCCATTTTCTCTTTCTAAATCGATTTTAACTCGATCTTTAAGTTCATATTTAGAATATTAGAAGGATAGGATTGTACCACCAAGTAGAAAGTGACTTCCTGATTTACCAAGGTTCGAGACAGTCCAGTATTTGTGAAAAGTGTAAGACTTAAATGTACTTTAAAAACGAGTGCATTATAAAGTCTCTGAGTGCGGTTCATAAATCTGCTTTTCATAAAGAGGTATAGCGAGAATTTTATTCAAAATTCTCGTTTAATTTCTCTAACTTTTTGAAGACATAAAGTTATTTTGCGCTTTGAAATATCAACAATCGAATTTGTTTGTTACGAGTTTTTTCATTTTCGAGTTACATTTTTATTTCCTTAGGCGGCAGATAACGAAAGCCCATTACAAGATTTAGAGAATGTAAATAAAATGAAATTTACATTTCAAAATATAATTTTCAGTTTGTCGTTTTCAAAATAGCGTAATTTCATCGTGGTTGATCATAATTTTATTTTTTTATTGCGTCAAAATAGGAATTTCCTGTTTTGGTTCACTTGATTTGTTTTAATGAGCCCCACAGGTTAATTTCCTTAACGATTGTATTTTAACCTGTAGGATTATAATTAATTGACTCGTCCAGCGTCGCACTGTCGCTATCTTGGTACAAGTCGAAGGAATAACAAAACAAAAGTTGACTTTTATTTGTCAAAACTTTTTCAAAACTCTAATTTTGCCAATAGTAAAACTAAAAACTTTCAGATGACATGTTTTTTGTGTTGTGTGTTTACCCTTTGTTTGTTATCTCTTTTCAAATTTACGAATACCCTTCGGGTTTTCTTCAAAGGACTGTTAAAAACCAGTTACCATATTTTACTTCGGTTTTGATATTATTTATTATATCTTTGGAATAAAACCACTTTTTAACGGATTCTATCGAAGCCATGGCGGTTGGAAAGTAGCCGAAACGTTATCCGTTAAAAAGCGGTTTTATTTCAATGAGTAACATTCGCGTAAACTTTAGAAAGTATCATTATTATATCTAAGTACTAGAAGTAGGTTCCGGTATGTTAGGGTTCGCCGATGGGTGAAAATTTATCTCGTATTGACATTATCTGTATATGAGTGTACGTGTGACATTTACATTGGATTAAATATTATTTGCTCCAATTGTGACCGACTTTTCAATAATATGAACTCTTTAAATTCCCCTTCATTCGACTTTTAACATATACTTAATCGTTAAACAGCTAATCTTCTAATGATATTTACGAAATTGCTCTTCCACAAAAATCGCAGCTAAAACTTGAAGTTTAAAAAAAACTCAAAATGGTGGAAGTTTGGACCTTCCACAACCTTAAAATACACATACCTGCCTCGAATAGGGTCCTTATCTTCTCCACAAGGCCTAATTTCGTCCTTGGCTTTATTAATTCAATTAATTAAATTCCCCTCGGGTAACACTCCTTTCGTTCGTTCAACAGAGAGGCTTGGCATTAACTTATAACGTTGTGTTCAATGATGTATTATAAACTATAGATATGTTGTCCACACTCAAAAATGGCGACAAAAAAATGATGACTTTTGGTCATCATTTTTATGCACCAATCAGAATCACGGCAATGCGCCACCCAAAAAAAACGTGTTTAATAATAAATTCGTAATAATCAAATATTATTGTTATAATTATTAATATAATTCATATAAATTAATAACATTGACGTATTTTTAGTAAGCAGTTATATTTTTATTATATTTAGTGTTTGCGCCATTTTTGAATGCCGCCATCTTCTTGTATGACGTATCTATAAATTTAATACATCATTGGTTGTGTTAAAAATTAAAGACATTGGAGGAATAAAATTACAGAATTCATTTACACTTTTTGTGGTTATTATTTCAAAGTGTTTTAGAATTGTCGTTTGGCTTGGCACGTTGTCGCCGGGAAGAAAATGAAAGACTTAGATCCCCTTACTCCTATTTCATAGAACGTTTTATCTTTTGCACATCAGGCTGATAGATCACCTGGGTTTTCCATGGCAATTTGAGATATAACTTAAGATATCCTTAATTAATTTTAGTATTTATTTTTCTATTTTCCAAAATATAGTCATCATTCATCATTCTCTGAATCTTTTTTCAACTCGGTTGGCATCGGCTCTCCAGTCTAACAAGCCAATTATGCCACAAAATATAAAAATAACAACTGCATTTTCATCTCAAGTCTCACAAACATTCAATTTATAACAAGAAACTTTTACGCAATCATTTTATTCATTCTTAACGAAACATTATCGACTGAAATACGAATCCACTTTTTGAAATCCTTCCCATTTACACATGAAGGTGAAATTCCCACAGGTACCGCAGCACTAAGTTCATTTTATCATGCATACCGCAAGCTCTTAGCGATGCCCTTGGGGGGTGTGGGCGTTTGGAGCCACGTTGAGTAACTCTTTGTTATCCCAAGTGCCCTCAGGTGTAAGATCGCGACAATCTTGCGAACATTTTTCATATAACATTTCTAAGGTATCTTGATTCATAATATAGCTATTGGCGCTTCCTGAAATTCACAAAGTTATTTTAACTAAATAGAATAAAGTATAAAAAAGATGTTGCTTGGATTGAATGTAATGGATTTTGATTTAACTGAAATAAACATGAATATAAAACAGCCTAAATACGTTGAAAAACATCGAGAAAAAGTAGGCAGTGCCTTATGCTTCCGTTGTCTCGTCTTGGCCCCGGTATTACGGTGCCCGGAGATTATAATAAAGTTAGTAAGTTCATCTGCAGGAAAGGAAAATATAAGGAAATTGTAGCCTTTATAATACTTTGTAAACACTTTGAACATGACCTTTGAGAATTCTAATTTCAGATTAGAAGGCAAGTAGAACGCACTATTAGGTACATACCAATATCTCTCTTTCATTCATACATTCCTTACAGATAACTACGTGATCCGATTCTATGCGTGCAAAAAGGAAAAGTATTGACGAAAGAGCAGCTGACTTCTAAAGGAATATGTGTCGGGTCACAATTGGTATTCCGGGGCAAAACATCACGAATTTCAACGAGGTTAATACATTTTTATTAGTTTTCATACAGTGAGAACGCTTTTACACTCTCTATTTATTCACCCTTCCACAATAGAACTAGGTAGCTTTTAAACCTGCTTTATTAACTAGAAGAACCCGTTCATTGCTTCATCTGTTTATGAAGTTCTACAGCTTTTTCATAACAGACAATAGACGCAGTTGACCTAATTAGAAATTCAGTTTCTTACCAGATAGAAGTTCTTCGTACAGTTCTGACGTCTTGAAAAATATTTATGAAGTTTGATGAAATGTTCAATCGAATTTAGTCAAGTTTTACTTATTAAGTGGTAAGACTCAGTCTTATGATTTGATATCTAGCAGCGTTGTTTTTTTAGTTTCTTTATTTTATCACCTACATTTCCTTGTTATAAAAATACTTTAAACATATTCTAGGATCTATAGGGGTGGCCTATGTCCAGCAGTGGACTTCCTATGGCTGAAATGATGATGATGATGATGAAACATATTCTAGAGCATTTAGTATATTTTCGGTCAGATTGCAGTCCCCGCAAAGCCAATCCCAACTGAGAGGAGGTATAAGGCTCAGAGAATGATGATTCTAGAGTATTTAACATTAAGAGACTTGTATAGGTATGCGTGGATGATTTTATATGTTAATTTTAATGTATATTATTCATGTAGGTATGTACCTATAACGTAGGCTTTGTTGTAATATAGGTACACTAGCTTTTGCCCGCGGCTCTAGCTATGCCAGGTGCTATTCGGTTGAATGATCTCAGTGGACAACACACCTAAATTAATACTTTCATTCTCATAAGACTGCTTCTTAATTATTTTTCAATTTCTTTGTATTTATAAAGAAATTGAAAAAGAACTCCCACGGTTTGATGAAAGGACACGCAAATATATATACCATATCTTTTATTTTGTAAAACAGTGAGTATAAATAGATAAATAGAGAAGACTGATATCTATAACTGACTTCAGTAGATAGGTCGGATTGCAGGGCCAACACCTTCAGAGCTCAATCCAACTTTTCTTATTTGTGTGAATAAATAATTTCTTTCTTCTTCTTCTTCTTCCTCAACCTCATCAGCACTACAGTGCAATTGGTAAAGAACGTTTTCATCTGTATATTGAGAAGTCAGACGGCAGTCACTTTCGTAAAATTCGACATACTAATCAAAAACAATAAGCAGACCCTGGCTTCAAAATGCCAACTTCGAATTTAACTGGAAAATCGCTATGAGGATGATCAATTAAATCTAGAATTCTATCTTTATTTCAAACAGGTTACAAAATGAATTCCAAATAAATGTCAGTATTTACACCCACACGTAAAGCGTAGGTTCTCAATATTTTATTAAGTAAGTTAACCGAAACATACGTAACTCCGCGTGAAATTCACAAAAGAATTCACCGAGCATGAATTTATCTTCAGTGCTCACGTTAGATGCGCTGTCGCTTGAAATATTAAGCGCAATCCAAATGTGAATTCGTAATACTTCTAAGAAAATACTTTTCATTCTGGATTACTCAACATCTAGCTGTTATAGGTTTTGTTGCCAAGAGTACAACTTCAATAACATTTTGGAAAGATGTTCAACTTATACATCATACCCAAATAATGCTCCCAACTGAAGTAATCTATAAGGTAGGCAAACACGATACAGCAGACCCTTTTACAGGATTGGCAATGCTATATTTATTCTTCTATATTTATACAAAAACTGTAAAGTCGTTTTCAATTAATGCAGAACGTTTTGAGTTTCAGAAGTGTATTCTTTTGAAACTCAAAGCATTCTGTATAAATTGAGCTCAAATTTTGACAGAATATACCTACAACCCGCTTCAGAGATGGATTTTAGCTATTTGTCGGATGGTTATATGTCGGCAGATGGTGCTGTAATCGGGTTGTTGGATTTTTTACGAACGTATTCCTAGTTGAAGTCGAGACTCGGACCACTAATTGTATATTAAAGGTAAGGTGTAAATTTGAAAATTGACGAGTGGTCGGAAGGATGTTCCTTTCGAAAATTCTACTTTTAAGATGTGTGGATAACCTTCGTGCCATCATAGCAGCCAGCAGATATCATAATTATACGCCTAATACCTGTAATACTATGACAGTTGATAACGCAACCGTTGCGCCATCTCTTTTAATCCTATTTCATTCTAACTACTGTAGGGTTTGTAGAGTCACTTTACCTAACTGACATACCACAACACCCCAAATTTTAAGCTCAAGATTGCCTGGTTCTTCGCACATATATACATCCTATTTACCCTCCCCCTTACGCAATGAATCACCAATTGAAGCACCCTTAAATCTCTTAGAAGTGCGCACTCGTATCTTACAAACACAGACCTTAATTCGTCGGCCCCGTGGCTAACAACATTACGGTTGTAATGGCCTCTATGTACGTAATTATGGCCGTGAGAACCCCTCTAGTAGAACACTTATGTACATACATATATATCTCTGAAGTACGGTGTAAGCTCTACTCTTGGTTCCTCTCGAATGAAAAGTAAAAATCGAGTGTCTATCAATTGATTAAAAGGAAATGCTGGCGGTGTTTTCTCTGTATTCTGATTCCTTTTTTTGCTAGAGAATACGAGGGAAAATGTTTTTTATTTTTACGAGTAGGTACGTTTTGTACGTACGTGTACGTATGTTTTTTCTTTGACAGTTGAAGGTAATATGATTTGGCTTTGGAATATGTATATTAGTTTTTAAAAATGAATCCAAGTATCTTGAGACCTACATTTACTGTTAAAAATGTGATTACAATAATACAAGATCTGATCCATGACCTTCCCCTATTGATCGTCGATAGCTTAGTGGTTAACAAGCGAAATTCAATTTAAGGCTTAAAAGTAATCGCTATCTAAAAAGCCCGTTTGGACATTTCAAGTCCATGAAGTTCTCAATTTTGAGAACGTAAAACAATGATATTTTTCAAACGTAGAATGACATTTTTCATTGATGGGTACCGCCCACTCCGCTCAGTGCTGTCCATAACGAGTTTTTTATACTCTCCACAGACTATTAATAAATTGGTTATGGTAAAAATAAATCGATTAAGATATTTTTTTTAATTTTATCTTAAGAATGTCTAAGACAAAGTTAAAGATCGTACACTTATCTGTAAAAATCCGGTCAAGTGCAAAACGTGTGTTAATGCGCAAACACTGTTGTGTGTTCGTGTTTGCGCATTAAAGATTCCTCACGAAACTGAATTGTGGTGCGAACTAATGCTACATGACCGGCAATATGCTACATGACCGGCAATATGCTACAGTACTGGCAATATGCTACATGGCCGGCAATATACTACAAGACCGGCAATACTTTGATTGCGTTGAATTAGAAGTTTGATTTTAGGGTACTCCTCGTTGAGCGAGAATCCTGAAATGTGAGACGAAGCAAGGTCATAGAGCACAAATAAAAGGAAGCGTTTAACATTTAACATTTTAACATTTTTAACGGATTCTATCGCGATTAATTCTTTATTACTTTAACCCGAAGTTTCGGCTAACTTTCAGCAACCGTGGTCGCGGAGTGACTAAACATCAGCGACTATTTACGTAGAATGAGCTCGCGGTTTCGTTAAGTCTGACTGTTTTTTGCTGTTTTCTAGGTCTTTTTTAAATTTTAGGCTTGTAGACTTCAAGATTTGTAGGTTTAATTATGTCTAGAAGCCTGGAAGCCTAGAAACCTAGCCCTGGACCCCCAGAACTATTACCCAGTCTTCTTTAGTAATTTTGGCACAAGCTTGATTCAGCAATGTCATCATTTTCTTAGTGGAGAATGGCCGCTTTGTATTGTGGCGTGCTGCATATCCTTTCATTTGAGCCCAGATCAGCTCAATAGCATTGTACTGACAATGGTATGACGGCGTTCTTGTCACTTTATGTCCATGCTGAAGTGCCCATTCATCAATTTAATTTTTTAATTTTGCAGGTTTAATTTTTTTACCAGTTACAGCAATTCAGCTCTTAACTATTTCGTATCAGCTTCAACGCCTGATCTTTGTATCCATGCTACTAAATCGGCCTTTTTGTTTGCTTGAGTAGGTGCTTTATTTATTTGAACTGAGTGGTCACGGTGCATTGTACACAATAATTTTATTATGCACTGTTCAGAGAGGTTTGCTAACAGGTTAGTAAACCACTCTGTGATATTATTTTGTACTTTTAGACTCAAATGCGAGCAAGGTATCATTCACAAAACCACTACTAGCTGACCCGGCGACGTGGCAGATGATTAAGCGTCCACCTTTTCCTATTGGCACTTTTGAGCAAGAGGCCTTGGTATCATCTGTCCATGACTGCGGCACGGTATGATTCGAGTTCAGCCAAGTCTCATCGACAAATATGACATTATCCCAATTTGTGACTTTGTTGTGTTTGCTGTTATCTAGGTTTTTTTATTCCTAGGCTTCAAATATCATCTTAAGTCACCCCGGGACCAGGGCTGCTAGAAAGTAGCCGACGTAGGGTTAAAAGTAAATAGTGACAGATAAATCGCGATAGAAGCCGTTAAAAAGTGGTTTCATTTCAATAAGTGATATAAGCGTAAACTTCAGACAGTAGGTATCAAGAAAATGATTTACTAAAGATTCATTTTCATGCGATTTCTATTGGTTATTATTGAGTGAATATTATTGTAATAAAAATGTTAAATGAAAGAAAATTGACTTTTCGCAGTATTGTATTGTTTAAAAATACCTACAATATCAAAGTTTAGATTAAATTTTCTAATTAGAACTTTAAGCCAATGAACTTTACACTACAATACAATACATATTCTAATCGATCAAATACGCATACAAACTTGAATCGATTTATCTTGAGTATCGTGTACCGAGTGGTGTGGTTACATCCCTAGTTACGTCCAAATGACAAATGTCATAGTGGGCCTCTTACGTTGAGACTACTTTAGTTGACGATATTAATTAGATTACATTGCTTTTAAAGTTCTCAATCTGAAATGCGACTAGATATTTTTAATACGTGTTTCAGTTAGACAGGTTCTTTTATTGATCTCTAACTTTCACTTTATTTTTTTACGTGAGGCACGTCAATGGCTTCACCTCATAGTATGTTAAAGGTGAAGTCTTAGAAATGAAGACCATCACTACTACGAGTATAATGGTGGTAAGCAGCTTGACCGCCTTATTTAGACATTTTTTTCTACCTATAAAGGATTCAGGATTGTAGGTAGAAGGACACGTGCGCGAGTAGAACATTCTAGTTCCCTATCGTACGATAAAGGATGTGATACCAGTGTGAAAACTGAGTGTGAAACACCGGCAGTAATTGAGTAACCAACATCTTAAACTCCGTGCAGATGGAGACGCGGGTAGCAGCTGGTTCATAAGCTTAATTTAACTGCATATAGTTAGCCAAATGTGTTCCTCTAAATATAAGACATTTTGCATCCCAAACTGGTTGGCAGTTAGTTTGGTCACTACAACTATAAACGTGAGCGTCCCCGTCACGTTACGTCTCTAGTTTTAATAGGATTTTGTAATTAGCAGATTCAACTTAGTATTCAAATTCAAGAACGGGATCGAACCCACGTAGCGTCCGAAGCAAAGTATTTTTAAGTCAAAGCCGGCTGTCAAAGTATTTTTAATGTTATGTTTTAAAATAACGTGAATCTAATTTTCCAGCATGAAATGAAAGCTGAGCAGCATAAATATCAGCAAAATACGTGAAAATACCGAATTTCAACGAATTTAATGAATCCATTAGACCCTTCACTGGCAATCAAATGGAGACAGCTATATTGCGTCAGGTGCGAATTTCAAGTGGTTCTTGAAAATAATTGTTTTAATTACAAGTTGTTAAATTTAATAGGTATCTCGATTGGATTAAAGCTTTTTAATTAATTTACTCGTTACGTAATAAAAAAAAGTATATATAGATGACCTTTGTTGAATATCAATCATTCATCATCATCCGCTAATCTCAGTTGTATTCAAAGATTACAGGAGATTACCAATTGTATTCAAAGATTACAGGCGTATTACCAGGAGATCAGGGGTACGTTTTCGTGCTCCCCATTACGGCCTACGGGAGCGACTGCTATCTAACCTCCTATCCCTGACAGGAAAGCTGCGCCAGAGTTGATCAGCAAACAAGTGAGGTTACCCTGAATATGTTAATAGGAGATAATCATGGCAAGGGGTCCCTATAACACGATTCCCGCCGATTTGTTTTTGCAGGTCGGTAGGTACCTACTAGGTTCAAAACAAAGGATCGCATGGTGTGTGATAAACTAGATCAAGGTAAAAAAATATCCACAGGCTTCTCTTTCAGACATTTTCACCCTTCGCCACTGATAACTATTATATTTTGACTATAAATATAATATTTTCAAATAGGCCAAAACAGTTCTCAATAAAGCTCAGAGGTAAGACAGAAAGATCTATTTTTAACCGAATACAAAAAAGGAGGAGGTTCTCAATTCGGATGTTTATATATTTTTTTATAGAGTCGCGATTTTCCTTAATATAGTTTCATAAATATTTATTTAGGGGTCTAAGGTAAGCAGTTTATTTTTTACTACATTTATACTAATAGAGTAAAAATAGAGGTTTCTTAGAAATGTGTCAAAAGAACTGTAGCTTTCAGTTTAATAAATTCTTTAGATTTCTGACCGATATTGTTGTGATTTTCTTGTTGTTTTGTGTGTGACTTGTAATAAATTGTTACTAAACACTTACGGCCCAGGTCCTCGGAGCTTAGCCGTCCTCACCTAAAAGCCGATATACCTACTTATTGATAGACGAGGTTTTGGCACAAAGTTTCTTCTTGTGGTTGGTAGGATAGAAGATAGTCAGAGTTGCAGGAGAAGCGGACCCCAGATTCCGACGTGAAAAAATTGTGAGTATTAGAGAAGTATTTTCTTTTTTTTTATTTGTTTGTTTCACATTTCAAGAATATATAAACACACTAGCTTTTGCCCGCGGCTCCGCCCGCGTGGATGTCGGTTATCGCGACCAAACATAGCCTATGTCCTTTCTCGAGGTCTAATCTACGCCTATACCAAATTTCATCGAAATCGGTTCAGTGGTTTGGGCGTGAAAGCGAGACAGACAGACAGACAGACAGACAGACAGAGTTACTTTCACATTTATAATATTAGTAGGGATAGTAGGGATGGTATTACAACATTCCTTAAAACCACGAAGGTTTGTAGTATTTCAATGTTGGTTTTATAAATATGCGTAGGTAGTAAGAAACATGACTCATGAGGATGTAAAATGATGTCGGAAATGGGTCGAAGTGGCGTAAAAAAGTAAGATAGACAACCTATGTGAGAAAAGTAATCAGGAAGCGAGAGAGAGAGATATAAAATAAGTAGTCTAACATGCAACCGCCTAAAAACATGAGAAAGTCGGTATCAAAATTAAATGTGCGATTTGAATCGATTGTAAACACGGGTTGTACGAAAATCGATCAGTCACGTTGTGCGAACAGTTAATCGATAAGTATTATAAAACAATGTGCTCTTATCACTGGCCGGTTATACTGGCAACATGACGCTGGGCCGCTAAGGTGTTGCTTTAATAAATCTATTATAATATAGATCTTAGACTAACTATATACAAACTCTATACCTAGACGCAGCAAAAGTAATGTCAATGCGGCGTAAAAAATGGCTACTACTTCAGTATAAGTTGGTGATGTGACATGTACACAATTAGGTACAGTTTAAATAACAATGTCTACTTTATTTTTGATGATAATAATGGCTAATCTATATCTATACTTACACTTACTAATATTATTAAGAGGAAATATCTGTGTGCCGAGTTGGTTCCAGGTTGAGTAGAATAGGACCTCCCCATCTCATCCCGTGGGTGTCGTAGAAGCCGATTAGGGGATAGGGCTGTTCTCCATCTGACAGTAAACATACAGCCCATGACAAAGTGCCCACTTGATGGCAATAGGCTTGTCCCTATTACGTGGGACCGAGAATCATAGTTGGCAAAATGGAATCCTAGTAATAAAATACAGAAAATTTCATGAGTTTGAGAAAACTAAATTACATTAGGTACACCTAATACATTAGAAATATACTTACTCTAATGTGATGAAATAATTTTAAGAGTTTTCTGCTGGGAGCGCCAAAACGGGGACAAAAATTTTACGTGACTGAAATATTTTTGTGCAGGAATTTGCTCCGAGCTACAAAAATTTTGCAAAGTGTCAGGACTTTGAGATGATTTATTACGCATTGATCAGTCAGTAGATTCAGCGAGATCGGTCTATGATTACCCCAACCATGTTTATTTGTAAAATTCATTGTAGTCCGACAAGGTTTGATGGTTTTTTAGGGTTCCGTAGCCAAATGGCAAAAAACGGAACCCTTATAGATTCGTCATGTCTGTCCGTCCGTCTGTCTGTCTGTCTGTCTGTCCGCCCGTATGTCACAGCCACTTTTCTCCGAAACTATAAGGCCTATGCTGTTGAAACTTGGTAAGAAGATGTATTCTGTGAACCGCATTAAGAATTTCACTCAAAAATAAAAAAAAGCATGAAATTTTAGGGGTCCCCATACTTAGAACTGAAACTCTAATTTTTTTTTTCATCACACCCATACGTGTGGGGTATCTATAGATAGGTCTTTAAAAATGCTATTGAGGTTTCTGACATATTTTTTTTCTAAACTGAATAGTTTGTGCGAGAGACACTTCCAAAGTGGAAAAATGTGTGTCCCCCCCCCCCTCTAACTTCTAAAATAAGAGAATGATAAATCTAAAAAAAATATATGAGGTAAATTGCCATGCAAACTACCACTAAAAATTGGTTCGAACGAGATCCAGTCGGTAGTTTTTTTTTAATACGTCATAAACCGCAATTTTCGCCTTTGCTACTACGGAACCTTTCATGGGCAAGTCCGACTCGCACTTGGCCGATTTTATTTAAGAAATAATAAAGTAATCACGATTGACCAACATCTCGGAGCCCGGGACGCATGCCAAGTCAGCACTTCCGATATATTTTGTTACCACGTAGCCAGGTAGTCGCCTCAAAGTGGCACGGGTTATATGGAAACTATAGCGACTTAGCCGAAAATATATTGAACAAACATCTTCAGAATGTCTGTATAAGATTTCTATTTGGTATACGTAAATGTGATCATATTTCACAATTTCGAACAACGGAATGCTCACATTCTTCCTTTGTTACATAATATACTAACTGTCCCGGCGAACTTCGTACCGCCATATTTTTCCCGTTCATGCTGCACCTATTTTCTTATCCTTTACTTTAAACCTTCCCTGGACATCCACGAATATTTCAAGACTAAAATTAGCCAAATCGGTTCAGCTGTTCTTGAGTTATAAAATAACAACGAAAAGTGGCATTGATTTTTATATATTAGAAGACTAGCTGTCCCGGCGAACTTCGTAACGCCATATTTTTCCCGCTCCCACTGCACTTTTAAACCTTCCCTGGAAATTCACGAACATTTCAAAGCTAAAATTAGCCAAATCGGTTCAGCCGTTCTTGAGTTATAAGCTAACAACGAAAAGTGGCATTGATTGACCGTTTGGTCAACCCATCCCACTCGATCTTATCCCGCGGGATGAGTTGTCCTAGTGTAATTATTGAATCGGACAACTCATCCCGTTGATATATTTTACGTTTTGTATGGACATGAAGAAAAGTGTATATACTAGATTGGACCCTTGAACGTTTTACTATCCAACAGCGTTTTACTATCCAATAGAGATTCCCCTTTCGATCAACCTCATCCTAAAATACCTTTAACCCTTTATTTATCCTCCATAGCCCAAACTTTGGGGATCCCATAATTTTCTAACAATACACCATGAAGTAAAACTGAGGCCATGACAATTATATATTGTTACTGCCTAAGTTCAAAAGTTCGACTGAAGTCCAGGAGTTGTTCAGCGAATTGATTTCGATCCAACTCGAACATGGTATTTGAGTAGGCAGTGTGTTGTGTAGGCAGTTTGATGTTTGACTTCGACGTATGAGAACTAACTTTCTGAAAACTATGTTAAACATCAAAAAGCGACGAGGGCAACAACGTGTCATTGTAAAAATAAGTTTAAAGTAAACTTTGGGGTATCTAGTGTTTGGGGTTAAGTTAGGTTTCCTTGACCAGTGTAAGAACCTGGAGCCTTGGGCTTCATCTGCTTCGGAAAGTATCTGTTCTCGTTCGCCAGGAGGGAATCGAGTCCCGCCTGCCATCACTGTACCTGCGGCGAGGACTTGGCACAGCACACACTTGAGGCTTGCCTGGCCTGGGAGGTGCAGTGCCGTGACCTCGTGGCAATAGTAGAAGTCGATTTTTCGCTGCCGACCATCCTGCATTCCATGGCCCGCAGTGAGAGATGTTTTACCGCGGTCGCATCCTTCTACGAGAAAGTCATCTCGCGGAAGGAGGTGGCGGAGCGGGTCAGAGTAGCAGACAACCTCGCTGAACCGACTCGTCGCCGGCGAACTGGGCGTCGTCGTGCACGTGCATTCTAGCACCTCATACTGCCCTAGTGGCTGTATTTGCTGCATGTGATAATGAACTATTTGCTGCATAATTATGATACTGTGTAATTGGGTAATTTCACGATGCCAAATTTTTTGCTAATTTCGGTGGCAGTTTTCAATCATAGGTTTTCCGATGAAAAAAATTTTCAATGTTCTTTTAGAACACTATATACTACTAGATATTCTGAAAGAACTCCATTAATTTTTTTCATCGGAAAACCTATGATTGAAAACTGCCACCGAAATTAGCAAAAAATTTGGCATCGTGAAATTACCCAATTGAACAATTTTTATTATCTTTGCAATTCGTTTTAGTACAAATATTTATACTCGTAAATTGGTTGAGCTGTTAACAAAATACTCCACCTAAACCTAACCTACAACTGTAGAATCTCGTTATAAAAATGATGCACAAAAAAGTATTTAGTGCGGAATTTACTGTCGAAAGGATACTTTACTTTAGAAAAAATAATAATTTCAATCCCCCGGTCCCCAGATGTTCTAGATGCTCTACTAACATTAATGTATAAAATATTTTTATCGTGTACTTCGAGGGCACTGCCAACTTTATTTTCACTTAGACTCTTTTCTAAACTTAGACTGTTTACTCGGCCGTTTAAAAGTTTAAGTACCCAAACCGCTGCTGTCCTTCAGGACCTTGGGTTTACCTAAAATGGTCTAAAATCAGTCACGCACACTGGCAAGCGTATCGCACCGTGATAATTGAGGGAACTCAATCAATTAAAACTTTAGTACAGGACACAGGCGGTGTTATACGCAATCGGAAACTTTTCTCATTTTCCCCTGCACTATCTACTGGCACTAATGTTTGTAGAAAGAGTCACGTGAAATATCAGACTCTAGAATGACCTTAATTGCGTAGTGAAGATTTTATTTTTATATAGGTGGCAGACAACCACACGACCCATAGCGGCGGGAAGTGGTTATCACAGCCTATGGACGTATGCAACACCAGGGGCGTTACATTAAATTCCACTTTTTTTTGGAACTCTAATAAGTATTAATAGTTGAACTTGTTGTCGAGCATATACTTTTGTTCCCGATAGTTATGTTGGACTTCTTTCGACTGTATTTGTAATATTACCAGTGATGCAAAATTTTGGGATATATTAAAATATTCCATTCAAAATAAAGTACCTAGATTTGTTTTGTCTTACACTTAGGGTAGGGTTGGATACAACAAAAATTTTTGAAAAAATGAAATAAATAAAAAAGATAACGCATGTAGTATTTATAATGAATGAGGTTAAGTTTAACACCACACGTATTGCCAAAATTATAGGTTGAATGTGAAGAGGAAAAAAGGCGAATGGAAAAAGGGTACGTACTTCTTCACTCCTAAAACCATATCCCTACTAATATTATAAATGTGAAAGTAACTCTGTCTGTCTGTCTGTCTGTCTGTCTGTCACGCCCAAACCACTGTACCGATTTTGATGAAATTTGGTATAGGGGTAGATTAGACCTCGAGAAAGGACATAGGCTATGTTTGGTCGCGATAACCGACATCCACGCGGGCGGAGCCGCGGGCAAAAGCTAGTAAGTAATAATTCTTTGTTGAAAGTCACTTCTCTCACTCACTTCTCTTGTCATACAAGCATGGCACTGCGGACTCTAAACATACATTAGATAATGAATACTGAGCATATGGGGCCACCATCAAGATCTTCGAGGCTCAAACTAACCCTCTGCCAGCTCACGTGTTTCCCTCTTCCTATAGTCCTACCTTCACGCGGGGCGTGAAAAAGCATCTATTAAGGCCGTCAAGCAAGGGACCACCATTTTAAGGCCAATAGCATCAGAAATGATGGTTCGTATCTTCTGGACTGCACCTCAGCTTTTTACCATCTAGCAGGGTGAAGTGAATATAAAAATAACCTCACCTGCGTGCCGGTACACTTGCTCATTGACAGACAAGGCTCTGGCGCAGGTTTTCCAAACCAGATGATAGTCACCCCCGTAAAAGGCAAGATAAGCCATTAAGAGAAAAAGAGTAGGAGTGCGGATTCCAAAGTACAAGTAGTCTTGAATGAATAAAAATCGTTATAACTGTGCAATCTGTGCACAAGATGATGAGGGAAGTGAACTGTGCACAAGATGATCACAAAAAGATGAGGGAAGGTAACTCCTTCCCTCATCTTTTTGATTCAGCACTAACGTCATACTTCACTACTGAAATAATAATCAAGTTAACAAGAAACTAAATCTAGCTCGAATTTAGCACTATAAGTTACAGTTTTATTACTGTAAAAATGATATGTTAGCTCGTAAACTGTAAGCATCGTATATTTACAGATCAAGTAGATAAATCATATAAATATACAAAGTAACAAGATCAAACATTCAAATCTTAGCTTTCAAAACATGTTGATTCATAAATAATATAACTTCTTTTCCTTTCAGGGGGATAGAGGCTACAATATTCAGCTGAAGTTTTTTTTAAAGTTAGTACCTACCGTGTTTTAAAAAGTGTTTAATATTTCTGTCTTTACCCATATAATGGTGGAACTTGCGAGCGCGCGCGAGTTAGCACCTTCCAATTTGACCCAATGTAATATTATATTAAATATTCTACAGAATATTCATCAGAGACGAGGCGAGCCAACAGTGCGCTACGCAAAAAAATACGTCATTGAAGTAAATTCGTAATAATAACAATATTATTCATAATTCATAGTTATAACTTATTAATAATGACGTATTATTTCTTAACGCGAGTAAGTAACTATACTTTTTTTGCGATATTCCTGCACGCCATGTCTATTTATGTCTATAATAATATATCATTGATTTGACTTATTTTTTTTGGATACCTAACTGTTTTTAATTGACACTGCCACCATGCCATTGACACCAATGTATGGTAATCTTTGTCGCTGATTTTACATTCTCATTTCGGTGATTCCAATTTGAACTGGGACACCGATGTGACTCTATACTATTAAGCCTGTAGGCATATTTACCATTCTGTAATAAAAGTACCAACCTCCCTTTACCTTTACATCCTATATAAACATTAACTTTGTTCTTATTACATCATTAAAAGTGAATTAAGCAGACAGTTTCGATGTTGGTCATAAATAGTCGCATTAACTCGCTAATGTCCATTAAACACCTCGTAAACAAATCATTGTGTCTCAAGATAAATGAACAAGCTGACAATAATTTTTAACTGACAGAAAAAAGGAAGAATATAATTTCGCTGAATACGTTTTAGCGTGGCTTATGCAATATTTACGCTGATTATGAAATTTCAGAATTATCCTGCTTTTATACAGTAAACAGCTTTTATACGTAAAAAAATATAATTCTGTCTGAAGATGAATGAAAATAACTGACCACATTTTTTTCACAGATTTCAGAAAGGGGAGAGCTGAATTGCATTGTGTAAATTTGTTTATATCTATGTCGATTAGGCTTATTCCTTTTTATGTATCTTTAATGGAAGTTTTTCTGGATATGGCAGGGATAAGTTTTTCTCCTTCATTACCCGTGTTACTACCAGTCTTAGCATAATTTTTCTTTGAATTAGCTGTCTTTCCAAGTTAAGTAGTTAATGCAGTGGCACTAAATCCTTTAATATTAACCTCAAGTTGTATGTACAAAAAATAATTATCTACGTATTATTATTTACTCGTATTCTAGAATCCCTAATTCAAGCTAGCACCTAAAGTGAGCATAGTGTATGCTCTCTTTGGTCTAAACAGCGCTGTGTAATCTTTCCTAGAATATTTAATGTCATTGACATGTACCATTATTTCCTAAAAAAATTAAGGTTTGACCTAAAAATGCCGCTTTTCACCAACCTGTCTGCATAAAACAATAACTGCTATGAGTATATCGATCGCTCGCGTCTGTCACTGAATGATAACAGCTTTTGTCTTCCCTACATAATTGAAATTGTGTCAGAAATTGAAATCGTGTCGGATCGCCTCGCCAGGTTTATGAATTACAAACATGCTGGGTGCGGCTGCTTTTGACAGGTAATGTGGGTCGGACGGTAAACATAGCCTACTGCGTTGAATTTATGAATACAGCTTACAAGGGTGTAAGTCCTGAAATATTCTTATATGCTTTGATTAGTATATAAGTTACAATCTTCGCCTAACTAACGATGTTACTGTACCCTACGGCTCGTTGCTTAGTCCTAGACGAGAATTTAGGTTGTCCTAGACTTTGCAAAACTGAAATAAGTCGACCAGAATCTCACTCTTCTTCTATAGGTACTTTATATACGGTTGCACTTATTCATTATTCATATTCATATAAAGTTGTATATAAAGGTGCAACCGCATCTCCTTTGTCGACTGTACCTACATAATAACATTTTTCTTCTTTATTTTGACGCTCGACGCTTGGAACTCATTCCAGGGACAAAAATAGGACATGAGATTTTTATTTTTTTTATTTGGGACACGTCAATTTGACTTCGCCTCGCCCGATGGTAAGCTGAATTCATAACACTAACCATTGACTACTTATTAATGATGTTTATATTATGAAGTACCCTCAGGTATCAGCTTCAGCTGGTACAACAATTATAATATACTAATTAAATTACGGCTTACTAATTAAGGCCGCGGGAACGCGCTGGATGTGAGCCGCTTCCAACCGGTCCTATTGGATACCATATTATATTATCCTCACCAAAGAAGCATTATATTATTGTGTGGTATATGTACATATTCGTTTACATGTAGCGAGAAAGCTTAGTTAAGCCACCTCTTTGGCTTTGGGACGCGTCTCCTTCGTCTACCTAAAATATTATATAATATTTCTGCGTGAAAATACCTCGTAATAATACCTTGGTAAAATGTATGAAATTCTTACAAATGCTCGTACATTACTGTAAACTTTTTTTTTAATTTATCTCAACATTTCATTTATTTCAACATTCTTTTTATTAGCCTATTACAATCCAAAGTTGAGGTCCCTCCCACTGAGCGCTATGGTGCTCCATTCTTCGCCAATACTCTGCCTTTCTTGTCTAGTCTGTCTCCTTAGACAAAGGGTAATTCGTTAGCCGGCGTATTGTAGAATAAAATGACGAATGTATGGGTTTTGACGTAGGTATATGACAGTCGTAAACGTTATGTCATAAACGTCAAATTCCATACATTCGTCATTCTATATTATAGTCCAACTTTTCACTTGTGTAGGGAGGCAGTAGGTAATAAGTAATAATCGATATTATTACTACAAAATAGCAGTAGTCATTTATTTGTAAAGCAGACTAGATGAGACGATATAATATATTTTCAAAGATTTTTTTACAATTATGACAGTAGAAGAAGCAAAAGATGTATGCCAGGATCGTAGCAAGTGGAAAACTGTGGTCTCTGCCTACCCCACTTTTAAAGAGACATGACTGATGTAAGTATGTATCTTTTTACCTGTCGTTGTTTCTCACTATAATTGAATTTTAATCCGCTTCGTTTTATAATGAAAACGACACTTTGTTTACTTTAAAACCGCGAGACACCCCAGTTTTCTATCGAAGATCAGAAGATCAGCTGTCTGATACACTTGAATATGTTTGTAGACTTTAGGTCTGAAACGTAGCTAAAAATAGACTATCTATCCAGACCATCCTTCTATACGAAGTTTATTAATTACAATCTAAGTTTAAACGATGTTCCGCCCTTCTAAGGTAAACGGGTCAAGTGTACCCTGTTTAGTACTTAACTCGTCAAAGAAACATGACTCCTGAATAAATTGGTGTAGTATGTTAGCGTTTATGTAGGAGTACAACGAGTGATATTCCGACTGTAGGAGGTTTTGAACATTTGCCTTTCATACAATCCTTTTTTTTTTAAACCTCTGTTCTCTTTCATCCACTGCTAAGTCCCCTACCTCGAAATGAAAAACCGCGCCAGATAATTTCAGGAGATAATGACTTTGTGCCCGTGTAACCGGTGCTTTTAATACATTATTTATTATTATAGTATTTACCATGCTGTTGAAGAATAAGGGATAACTTTCCAAAAGCAAACAATATCTATTGTTTAACTGTCACCGGGATATTTAACATATTTTTTGTAATTGTCGAGTATCCGATATTTCGGCTCTGTAACAAGCGCCATGATCACGGATGTAAAAAAACATGATAAGAATCTCGGGGAGTGTTATACCTACTATTAGTGTAAATAACCAGGGTCAATCTCAAATCATGCAATATGTACCTATTGTTTGTTTAAAAATTCCTATAGGTATGATCGGTTTTCCTTTCAAATCCGAGCTTAGTGATTTATAAACCAACTGAGAAAATTTTCGGTGTAAAAACAACATAATCCTATTCACGACACAACTGGCAACTCTTAACTTTAAACATACAAAACTGAGTTCTTAAGAAGTAAATTCACCGGCGCGATGGTCTTATTACGTCCCTGTTTAGTTTAAAATATAAATTACTAGCTGTTGCCCGCGGCTCCGCCCGCCTGGATGTCGGTTATCGCTACCAAAAATAGCCTATGTCCTTTCTCAAGGTCTAATCTACCCTCTAATTTCATCAAAATCGGTTGAGTGGTTTGGGCGTGAAAGCGTAACAGACAGACAGACAGACAGACAGATAGACTGACAGACAGACAGACAGACAGACAGAGTTACTTTCGCATTTATAATATTAGCAAGTAAGTAAGTATAAGTATGGATATGGATGTTGTACTAAGTATGCGAACCTGTCTGTAGTCTCCCTTGTTTGTATATTATATTCGGAGCACCGGAACATCCCCTGACAATCACAGCGGTTAGCAATATTAGAAAGTTAGGATGAAGAGACATCAGTTGGTTTATTGTATCAAAATATTGATATTAGTTAGAATAAAGTAGACATATATGTTGGTTTGATATGCGTGGAGTAAAAACAAATGATATTTTGATTTAATGAAAAATAAGTAGTCCGGGAGTTTTTAAACTTTTTTGAAGAAAAGTTTGCTATACACTATAAACACGGTAAACTTGTTTTATTATAAAGTTAATTACTGTGGTTTTGAAGGCTTCAGTTTTCCTGGGATTCTCTAGTAGGTACTCCATTTATTGCTACCAACTTAGGTTCCAAATTCCATAACTCACACACAGAACAGATACTAGTACTAGGTACTCACCACAAGTAAACACTTGGTTACTAATAGTCCTATCACCGGATAGGTATTTGTTTCGATGTAGAAATGATAGTAGGTATAAAAAGGGAAGAGTCACCAACTTACACATGAACAAGTAGGCGGTGGTTAGAATTTTATTCGAGGCTCGCTTAGTGAAAAAATTACCTGTTCTCTGAGCAGGTGGGTAGATATACGTATGTGTAATCTTAAGTGCTCACTCGGCATATATTTGTGCGGCACCGCTTTGGAACATTACACGTTCCCCTTGTGTGCTGGATGTTCCAACGACGCACAGTGTTACGTTTCAACTTTCTAGTGGGATTAAAATATATTGAATGTCGTAAAAAAAAACACTGCCTCGTAAGGCAGCACCTTTAAGGCAGCTGATGGCCTAACGTGAACCAACTGAGTTATTTGGAGATGCCCTGCACAGCCAAAGTTCTTGTCTACATACGTTATAAGGTCCGATTTATAGAAAAAGTTAGCATACTAATTGCTTTGAATTGTTTTTTATATAGGACACGTCAATTTGACTTCGCTTCGCCTGATGGTAAGCTGAAGGCAAAGTCTCTGAAAAGAGGGTCACCATTACAGACACGTATCATGTTACAATGGTGGCACTCAGCTTGACGGCCTCATCAGATGCTTTTTCACGCCCCGTTTAAAGGACCCGGGACTGTAGGAGGAGGGAAACACGTGAACTCCTTCTTCTGCCGCACCATTAAGTCTTGGAATTCCTTAATTCCAAGACTTAATGGTGCGGCAGAAGAAGGAGTCGCCGAACCGCTTGGTTCTTGATGGAATTTTCTGCAACGTATGCGAGTGGCATCTAAGCCCTGCACGTGTTGTCCTATATAGGAAAGTTTTTACTCATTTAACTATGAAAGAATCATAAAGGTGGTTCCGAAGCCAACTGCATACGACAAATGCAGACGCATGCAGCAGATACTACGTACGGATAAAGGGCACAATTGAGAAGCAGCAATGGATTACGCGTATCTGCTGCGTGCGTCTGCAGTTGTCGTATGCGGTCACCTTCGGAATTATAGGGTTCAATTCCGAATTAAGATATTACAGCGTTAAATGTAAAGCTATGTATTTCGTCAAAAAGTGTTCAAGTAAAAGTGAAAACAACAAAGCCAAATTGTTTTTTCCTTTTTACCTGACTGTTTTATTTTGATCCAGTCATAAAATAACAATATTTTTTTACAAAAGAATTCTATATAAATATTAATAGGAAACGATGTCAAACCAACAGCTTTCATATTTTCGACCGACCTGTCGAACGGTAAATATTGTCCTTGATCTCCCTCACTGATATTGCTCAACCACGGTGTTGACATTATGCCTACTTATAGGTAACAAACCGAAAATCTATTCATTTTCACGAGTGGAAGGCAGGAAAATATTCTCTTTTTATGTTATTCAGTATTATTAGTTGACGTTTGTGTCGAGTGTGTACGTTACTGTTGATGGAATGATTTCTTAGTGGTGCCAATGCCAGAGTCGTTTATATTGCCTAGTTACTTACATTTGATTTAAGAGGCTCGTGGCTAAGAAGTAGTAACCAAGTAAGTTAACACATTACGAGGTAAAGCAATACTAGCTATGTCAGTCTTAGGATCGGTGACCATTCTTAATACAATGAGACCCCTCTGTACTTTGGAGAATACGTTAAACCATTAGTACCGGTTATCATAATGATTCATTATGATATTCACTATTAATGAATATCTATGGCAATTGTTGTTAGAGTCCCAAAAGCTTGGTGGCAACATACCCTTATCGTAATCTTAATAATTTCAAGAATTATATGCGACTTACAACTTTCCCATTGAAATATATGTATATAGATATGTAGACGTCACTATCAATATTAAACACTTATATAACGCTCATAGTTTTTGTGGTATCGGAATTTTTCGCGATTCATTATTATTATAGAACTTACTTGTGCCGACGTTTCGGGTGCGTTGCAGCACCCGTGGTCACTATTTGACTGTATAACGTTATTTATCATAAAATGACAAAAATATAATAAAATATAATATCATAAGTATCTCAATATCATACAACTGCCAATTCAACAAAGTTCAAAGTTTAATAATAATTTTGTTCAGCGTTTGTGTAAGGTCTGTACCTGTGTATACAACACAGTGTGTGGGTTAAATAGGGCTATAATTATGAATCTCCAAGAGATACACTGTGGGGAGGTTCGTATACACGAAAAGCGTGGCTTGTATAAATGAATTATATGAGTATAGTCACGTGGGTCTTAACATCCTAACTTTATTATTATTAAACTCAACTTTGTTACAGGCAGTCACGTAACGTGGCTGAGATAAGCTTGGCTGCAGGCTATGAAAAAGAAACGAACAGTTTGAAGATACAATTTAGAAAGCCTTTCTTATAGAACGTTTGTGAGCTCGTTGAAAACATATGGGCATTTTTTTCAAAGTTCTATACATGTACCGATGATTTATATTAGTTTCGCCAGCAAGCAGAAATATACGCTGTGAAAACACACATGCCTACCTTTTTCTGATTAACCATTTGTCTACATAATGTGTAGTTATGTTAACAATCAATCTGAATTTCTTAGGACAGGTATTTTTTTATTTCTATAAAAATGTTATCGCCACTTTACTAAATCGAGTTAGATCGTAAGTTAACACTTATGTATGTAATGTGTATCTTGTGAACACATTACACATGCCTTGTAGGCAGTGGTAGGTCGTATTACGCAAGGTAAGGTACCTTTACGTACCTTTTATACCTCATACCTTTTGATATAATCTATTAGATGTGTATTTACTCTGAACATTTCTATAAATGTGTCATGTGTGAACATTTGAGTGTAATCATATTCGTGGTAGTGACTGTGGTTTGATTAGCACAAAAACTATTTTAATTTTGTAATGTGATATTGTGCTTATCTAATAAATAAAACAAACATGTTATCTGAGTGTCAAGACGCTCAATGTCATGTCAAGTTATGCGACATTTTTCAGGAGACCAAGAAGAGTTTCTTTATCCATTCATGATTCCTTTTACTCCGCTGGGCTCACTTGGAACCTGACCGTACTCATTTTAAGTAACATGTTGTGTCACCGCGTCATAATGTTTATACTTTTTGCGTTGCAATTTATCCTGAGCTAGATGAATGGGAAGCTTTGTCACACGACTCAAGCCTGCCTACATAGGTAGGTATATAAATTGCTGTCTGACTTGTGATTTTTCCCTGTCGTGTGCGTAATAAGCAACGACTTTTCCACGTTTCTCATTAACGCTAAGATCGATCCTGACACAGCGTCATTCGTCTTCAACGCTTATAAGATGTTATGTTTTAGTTATTGGTTAGAAATTAGTATTTAGCTAAAGTTATAATATTTAAGTACTTACTGTACAATTATTTGCTCGTTACGATAATATGTCGGAGTTTTTATTTACCAGTTTTGACGATAGAAGTTGAAGCCGACACTAGTTAGCACTGTAGCACAAGAGGATAATTCGTAGAGATTTTTGGTATCTGTGGGGATTTCCGGTATCCGTGGCGATTTCTGGTAACCGTGGGGATTTCCGCACTTTGAGAAAAAGCACAGGAGGAAATTATCTTTTATGAAAATTTACTGATTTTAACCAGAAAACTTATTGAAGAGTCACTTTGAGATGATAACTTTGGTTTATGGTTCTGGCTGCTATAAAAATATTTTTTTTATACTTGCATGACACTCCGTAACAGTTTTGTTTTTACTTTTGGTCCAATAGTAATATCCTTTGTGAAAGTAGTACAAAGGTACCGCTGTATAGTATAACTCTAAAATATACCCGCGGGGCGAGAAAAGCATCTGATGAGGCCGTCAAGCTGAATGCCATTGTAACATGGTACGTTTCTATAATGGTGACCCTCTTCTCCGAGACTTTGCCTTAAGCTTACCATCAGGCGAGGTAAAGTGAAATTGACGTATTCTGTATAAAAAAATACTCACATAGCAATGTGAACCGAAATACGATAAAATCACAAAATCTATAGGACAGTTTGTGGTAGATTGAATCTATATGGCGACACATCATCCCTATTTCCTCAGACCTCAGCTAACTAACGAGTTGGAGCTGTGGCTTGCATTATCTGGCTAGTTAGAGGTATCTAGACCGAGCTATACAGCTACATTACTCTCCCTCACTGTTACTTCTGGGACCAGGGAACAAATTAAAAGAAGGTAGGTATAATTACAAATTATATATTTCCTGGCCCTCAATTAGAGTCTCAGGGGTGAGTCCTAGTAGTTTCATATGACAGTGCCTAGAGCTGCTGCCATGGAACAGGCTAGCCACTTAACTCGGGACGGACGGCACGGACAGGCGCTCTCGTATAAGCCATAATTCCTGGCTTGGAGATTAGTCTCTCGGCGTGGAACTAGTGTTCGTCCCTGGATGCGCAGCAGTCCAGCCCACAGTGGCCAGAAGTGGCAGTCGATGGCCTTCAGACGGAGCTTGTCTGCGTCTTAGAGGGAATACATTATTGCAAATAACGTATAAGTAATATACTTAAACAAAGTTACTACCACTTTGATTAGAAGTCACAAGCAGCAGTTCTGATGCACGAGCCATTAAGAAGTTAAAACGGTTGTCTGCGCTCTGCCTGAAACTTGCAACTTAAGTAATGATAGTACTTGAAAGTACTTAAATGGCAGTGGTTAGATAAGTACCTATACCTTTAAATAATAGATAGCTATAACATGGAAAAATAGGCATAAAGTTTATACATCTATACTATTATATAATTGTAAATTGGACAGCCTCCGTGGCGTAGCGGTAGTGAACGCGGCCGCTACGCAGGAGGCGTGGGTTCGATCCCCGCTCAGTGCAAATATTTGTGTTCATGAAATATGGGTATTTGCATTGGTCTGGTCGTGCCTCGGAGAGCACGTTAAGCCGTCGGTCCCGGTTGCCATAAGAACATCTATGGCAGTCGTTACGGGTAGTTGGAGCCCTCAAAAATTCAAAAACAACAGTCTAGCTGCAAAGCTTCAATATCGCCTAATGTGGAGATCAGATGGCAATCGCTTCACAGATAATATCGAGGTCTAGCCAAATCCGTAGTTAAGACTGGCAAAAGCGGACCCCAGACTCCGAGCTGAAAGCTTCGGATGCGACTGGGAATTAACGCTAAGAGGAAGAAGAATTGTAAATTGGAAATGTTTGTCCGCGATGGATGCAAAAACTACTGAACGGATTTTGATGAGGTTTTTTTGTTAGAATGATCTTGGTCAGACTTAAAATCTTACGTTTGTTTGATTGCAATCGGTTGAGTGGAACCGGAGATAAGAGATCTACGTGGGCGGAGCCGCGGGCGGAAGGCTAGTAGTAGATACTTCTAAAACATTTTTTTATTGTTTTCATCGTTTTATGTTAGATGGACAAGCAGCCTTGGTGGCACATTTATTGGGAGGTTCATGAGAAGAAATGATACGTTCTTCTGTTCTAGTATAGGATTTAGCATAGCTTGTTTAAACGGGATCAAAATTTCATGCGGGCGAAGTCACGAACAACAGTTAGTAATCGATATAAGTTTATGCAAAAGTGGGACAAATGATTGGCATAATTTATTAAAAAAGTAGGACTACTACTTTTCTAAATCGCCTAAAATTAAGTGAATATTAAAAAAATGCGATCTAGATTCGTATACTTGATATACTTATGTGCAAACAGCTATGTATTTTCATTATTTATCATGCCATAGTATGATTCTCTTTATATATGCCATCTAAATTGTTGCCTAGAATTACGCATATGGCGAAGCGGATTGCGGCTAGCCATCGGAACGGCTCACCGCGTGCAATTTAATGGATTAAAACCGCAAGTTCCATACGTGTGTGTGTATACTATTGTTATTGTACCTATACGACACAATATTTACCTCAAAACCTTCAAATGACTTTTGACTTATAATAAAAGAATATCGAGAAATACTCTACTCACTGATTCTTTTCTTCGAAGTCAATAAAAGTTAAAAATCAAAGATCGTTTATTATTTATAGGTCAGCACTTATAAAACGAATTATTCTTTCATATTTAATGTACGGAAAACATCTCTTCAGACCTAACCGATGAACGTATCAGAATCCGACCGAAAAGCCTATCTATCACGTAATACTATTGCCGGGTACCTTATCCAACTGAGGATAGAAAAGTCCAGGGATCGTATTAGACCCTGACCGCCTGACAGTGAGCAGCTTTGCCTTATTTCACTTTGCTTCCCTTGACGTCGCTCTATATTTCCGGACTTATTTCGGCTAGGATGACGAGTAGTCCGACTCGTCACCTTCAGCACCTTCAGACTAGCAATTGCTAGCACTCATGGTGGCTGGAGGTAGTTATGCTTTCTTCTACGCTTGGATCCTCCCGTCACACAGAAGAATATAGATAGATATCTCTTTAGAGTAGGTACACCAAAAAATTAAAGGGTTCGGAAAAGAGTAGTCGCCTGTAACCGTAATTCTAATGTCCCATGTGGTAGTGAGGTCAAGTCGATCACTGGCTTTCCCACCGATAACGTTGTAAACACTCAACTTATGAAATAATTACAGTATTTTTATCGAAAACACTTATCAGTATGCATATATTGCTAATATTATATAGAATGCCGACATAATTACTTGTAATATTTCGCGCTTAGTATGATAGTACATTTCATTAAAATATAGTAAAATGATTCTGAAAATACAATACTAACATTATAAATTTAAAGTTCTTGAACATATGCGGATGTGTGTTACTCAAGTACCTACACTCAAACGACTGAAATTTGATACGTGGAGTTCTGATTCTGTTTCTGCAAACCATGAAAACCTTTTCCAGTGATAAGTAGCCCATGCTTTATACCACACTGTAATCTATCTTAGTATCAAATTTCAGATAGATCCGTTCAGCCGTTTGAGCGTGATAGAGTAACAAACATCTAAATATCTTCACAAACTTTCATATTAATAAGATTAATAGGTTTGATCAACATTCGTCATCCACTATACCTATTTAAAATAGATTAGTCTCATAAAATTTGGTTCATGTTTTAATCAATTTATCTGTTAAGAGTAACAGTAGTCAATATAATAAGTCGAATAAATATAGTCAAAAGCCGAAGGGGTAGTATTGTCTCGCTCTGAAAATAATAAGTAAATTTAAACTTGTATTTGGATTGAGCGTCAAAATATCAGCCTCAATTTTACTGTTTATTGTGCAGAAAATAAAATAATACATCCAATATTCTTTGACGTTTTAATTCGTTTTATTGTAGGTATACAAAACACAAAATAAAAGCAAAATTCATAAAAATATGCGTTTTCTTATAAATGCAATGTTAATAATACGATTAAATTAATTTTTTTTTAAATAAAAATACAATTATTGTATTCTTTTAAATGAAAATGCGTACAGAAATTATTTTGACGAATTTTGTCCTCCAAACAAGCAAGTTTTGCTGTCGTACACAGTGCATTTAAGTGGTTCATGATTAATGAAATGATTAAGTATTTCAACTATCATTTGTCTGTCATTTGGCTATTCACAAAATAAAATAAATTACATATCTTACTTCTATACGTACATGAATAAACTTTCCACATTATCAATCATAACATTTTATGTTCCTCTAGATTAAGTATATCTATAGGCAATGAGATTAATAACCAATAAGTAACCATTTAGATCAATGTCTATAGGCAATTATTATGTGCAATAGTATATTACTCCAGATAATAAACAATTATATACTTGATCTACTAATTGACATCTTTCTATTCTGGAATCTCCACAATTTTCTTGTCTTTTGGTTGCCAAACAAGGAAAATAAAATAGAAAAGCTACATTGGTACATTGCCATAATATTACTAATTAAAAAAGTCCACGCCAATATATAATTATCACCCACTATTAAGTAAGTTATCACGTATATATCTTTACAAATCTGTTGAAAACAAAAAACAAATATCATTCCTATCGTTACAACAACAATTTTCATATTCTTTTTGGTGTTTTTGTTATTTTTTAGAATAGACCTAAGTATTATTACTAACAACACAGCATTGGCTATCAGAAGTGGCCACGTGATGATCATTATTATTACACAAATAATCATATTATGAGTGTCTTGCCTCACAATCAAATAAAGTGAAACCGAAATAATGCCAGGTGGGATCCACGCACAGGGTGAGATTATCCAGATGCTCACATTATTAGTATCAAACACTTTGACAAGACTTAAGTACATTTGACGACTGTAGACGAACATCCAACAGATGAGCGCCATCTCCGAATAAAAATACAATAAAACATTGAAAGACACCACCCGATAAAAGTATCGTATGAATGTATAAAAGAATCGGGCGAGCATGAATTGAATCAGCAGCTGATTTTTGTAATTGTTCCTCCATTCAGCAAATAACAGGGCGGTTAAAACAAGTAGTATCAAAGCCAACAAAGATAAGGCCAGTCCAATAGAAGTGGTTATCAAAACAAGATTGTATATACTTGTATTATTTGAATACTGTACTATATTGTCTACCTCTAGTTCGCATATGTGCAGCACAGGATCATAGTTTCCCATATTTGTCCAACTTCTTTCTTCAAAGAATAACACGCTGCACGTCTTTCGATTATAATAAAATTTAGTCTATCACGACATATTCACTTCATCACAAATGGCTTCATTGGTAATGTTCGAATGTTGTAAGGTTGGCAGTTTTCTTTCAAATATTTCCGTGTAATAGTTTTGTATCAGATTTACAATTTGTTATATTTTTATCGTGAGACACGTCCTCTACAAAAATACGTATGCGAAATGTGAGTACAATGCGCTCACTGTAGTTCTATGGGAGCTTTTATCTATAAACATCTGGAGCACTAGAGATATACGAGTATTTTTATCATTAACTCACTAAAATGATATTTTGGGATGAAAATATTGTTTAATAACTTATCTTATTAGACAGGCTGTAGTTGGTCAAACCTAACAGAATAACTAACAAAGAATTAACAAAGAATTAGCGTTAATCCTAGTCGCTTCCGAAGCTTCCACCTCGGAGTCTGGGGTCCGCTTTACCTGCGTATAGCTGCGGATTTGGCTGAACTTCAACATTTTCCGTGAAGCGACTGACTGACACTGACCTCCACAACCCAATAGCGATATTGGGCGATATCGAAACATTGCAGCTAAACCAGTTGTTGAAATTTTTAGGGCTCCAACTACCCGTAACGACTGCCATAATGTTCGCATGGCACCCGGGACCGACGACGGCTTAACGTGCTCTCAGAGGCACGGTGAGACCAATACCCATATTCATGCATACAAATATTTGCACTGAGCGGGGATCGAACCCGTGCCTCCTGCGTAGCGGCCGCATTCACTACCGCTACGCCACAGAGGCTGTAACAAAGACTTGTATAACATTTTTGTTGATGATCATTATCATTTCTTTACATTCCACTTCTTCTTCTTAATGTACGACTCACTTAATCTAACCTGTAATTTCTAATTTAAGCGTTTTTCACAGTTTTGTGGATTCTCTCTGTTTACCACTTCATCACTTCTACTAAATATCTGCTCTTAATAACAACTACGCGGTATGTATGCATAGTGTATATGTTTTTGTTTTATAGATTTTTTATCATAAACATATTGAGTACTCGTGATACTCACATAGTTATGATATTAGAGATAACAGTAGGTATTTGCAAACAAACAGAGTGCGCCTGATGTTAGGCGGCAACTTTTTAGGCGGTTATCGATACATAATACCATTTATTTATATGCCAATCCTACCTAACTACCCAAGAAGCTCTAGATACTCCCTATCAGAAACACAACTCTATCTCTGTATCACAGAGATATTATATCACTTTGAATTACCTGACGTTCTAACCAGTGATACAATTGCAAGGGCACCAAGACATCACCATCAATCTAATTATGCATACCTGTTAATTCGTATTTAATTAAGTTATACCTACAGATTTGCGGATAGATACTGTTTGGTTCGTTGATTTCTGATAAGGTAATACCACTTTTTACAGATTAGGTTTTAACCATTTTAACAAAATGTTATGTTACTTTCGCTTTTAAAGAGCAATTGGGTAAATGGCCGCTGCGCTGTTCAAAGAAAATAGGGTAACATTTTCATCAGATTAACCTATTAAAATGTATGAGTTTCAAATGCTCGAAGCTGAGTCTGATTACCACTGATTAATGGATTTTGCATGAACCTTTAACTTGAACTCTATTTTGTTTTGTTAATTTTTCGTTATTTTTACGTTGTAATCTTTTTTATTTTAAAATAAAAGAAACATAAGTTACGCCTCAAATACTACCAAAAATCCTGTCAAAGTATTGGTTCAATTGATTCAACTACTTGAGATATTAGCCAAAACCTGGAAGAAGTAGTTAAAAACTGACAGACAAAACACGCAGCTTAAAAACTATCTTCGGTTTATTCGTTGTAAATTCAAGCACACATTCATTAAAAATCTAATCAAAATTTAAACATTACAAACCGACTCTTCAATTTTATTTATTTGTATAATACATGTATGGATTTAGTAGCCAAAGGCAGCCAATATATCAGCATCGACCCGCTCTCCCAGAAACACCTACGCCAGCAATAATATCATAAATAAATCTCCGTACATTTTTGCAGAGTGCTCCACATTTTCGATATGTCACCGGGTGGCGGATCCAATCACCGGCTGGAGTGGCCCTCGATCCGGCCGCACTTAATCTCTGATCAAAACGTAAACAACCCTCCGTACACGCTCTACACGACAGAATTCAATTAGGCTTCGAATACTTTTGCGAAGGAATACAATTGAACCGTTACATTGGTTGATTGAATAAATAAATAAATAAATAAATAAATATTGTAGGACATTCTACACAACGCTATCTAGACCCAAAGTAAGCATAGCTTAACTAGCTTGTGTTATGGAATGTTGAATGTTGGAATGTGTTAAATACTTTCAGAGATAAAACTTTACTTTTAATTTAAAAGTTCACAATAAAGCGAGAAGATTGAAAAAAGTGTACTTAAACAACCAAATTGGTATTTAGAGGTGAGACCTCTCTTCTGAATAAATACGAATTTGTGTGTACAGGCTAAATACCAGATTACTTGTATTATTATTAGAGATAGACTTAAGTAAATATCATCAACTTGTTCATTCCGATCTTTAATTTTGAAATTTGTGCTATCAGCTTTTGACGCTGAATTTGTAATTATGTCCATAACGTAACACGTATAGGTAACAATCTACAAAGCGATTAGTAGTAAAAGGAGACTTGAAAGCTTCCTATTTCTTTGCAAATCTTCCGCTTTTGTTCAAGCCACTGTCCATATCCGCCTCGTAAACTCGGAGCTTCATAAAGAAGAAATCTGTATCGTATATTTACCGTAAATATCTTGGATTTTACGGTAGGGTCATTATTTTTACGTGCCATTATCGTGCTCCGAATTTTCATTAACAAAAAGCCCATAAAACGTTGATATTGCCTGTACACGATTGATTTGACCTTTATCTTTTTGTTTCAGGACTTTTTTACCTACCGGTAAGCTTGTACACAAATTATCGTAGGAAAATTATTGAATTTTTCGGTGGTAAGATCTTGTATGAGCGTGGGAAAGGGACCCTAAATGGAAAGTAATTTTTAAATGGGTTTGTTGCAAGCTTTATAGGTAGCGTATACTACCAAGCGAGACGTGCGCCAATGTGTTCCATTTGTTACGGGTAGTCAGACCTGTTCAAAGTCTGACAACCTAGTCTACCTACGCAACAGATATCGCCCATGGTTTGTGGAGCTAAGAAACGGAAAACGTCGAAGTACGACAGATGGATGTTGACAACCTGAAGAACACTATAGTCACAGAACAGATAACAAGTTTAGAGTACAAAATACATCTTAGACCAATGTAGTGTCACAATAAACCCTGACACCCATGGTAAGAATTAACTTGTGTTACGGGTGTAAGAAAGAAAAGAGGAGCAAGTAAGATACAAAATTTCTTCTTTAAATTTGGAATTACTGGATGGGATTATTCATCTTGCAGAATATGGCAAACAGCTTCCTGCTATTTGGTATTGCTCCCAGTAGGTGAGCTCTGAAGACCTAAGTGGAGTCTCATACACCTCTTTCTCCAAACTCCAATATCAAGTAAATATTTTACGACGTGACAAAGTATTTCTTACTTAACCAGCCCAAGGCTTACTTACCTAAATCTCTTGCTCGTTTGTGGTGGTAATTTAGCACTAATTACGAACCAATTTGGGTTCACGTTAAGCACATTTCCAGTTCAATTAGTAGAGGTTCGGCCTCATGTTACCTGCACGTGTGTTACATTCATTTCCTTTTAAGATGTTGAAGACCCCTCTTACGTTTTCACGAGGGCTTTTTATAACAGTTGAGTAGTGATGTTTTTGGATTAAAGGATAGAATTGTGAAACATTTAGTTAGGTCAATTAAAAGTCGCAACAAGTGAATTGTGCAGTCGATGACCAATTTCTTGCATTTAGCTTACAGTCTAGAAAGATAAGTCATCAGAAAGGTATCAGGTAACTTATTTTAGTAATGAATGCGGTTGCATCTGAGGCTCATCTCGGAGTCCGTAGTCCGATAATCCACCATTGTAGCATTGTAGCATGGTACGTGTCTATAATGGTGACACTCTTTCCAAGACTTTGCCCTCAAGCTGAGGCCAAAGTCTTGGAAGACGAAGACATCAGGCAAGACGAAGTCAAATTGACGTGACCTATATAAAAAAAAAAAATCCATTCCATTCTATTGGCTGTTATTTGGTGAAAACATTTTTCCTTTTGCGGTACAACACCGTTAAAAAATTATGAAATTGAAGAAAATGTGTGCCTTGCAATTTGAAATAATGTAACTGGTATCAGTTACATTTATCTTTTCTTTGTGTCGAGATTTTAATGATATACTTGTCATTAATGTCATTCCTTATATTTTACTACACTTTATTGCACAGTGCAATTAACGAATTTCATTTATCACTTTCAATGAATTTTATTATTTATCTCTCATTAAAATTTACAGAAATATTTACGAGATTATACAATTATTTTATTATTTTTAATATTCTGACATCTTTCGCAGTTTGATCATTGTCATGTATAATGAAATATATTGTTTAAGTAGTACCTAAGAAAATATTATTAACGTATATATTTTTATTGGGTGATTCAAAGGATATGTTAATAGAAATAAATATATTAAAATAATGAGTCCTTTATGCATTTATTTCGAAAATCGTATTACTGTAACAAGTAATTATATCAATATACTATCATAAACTGTATCTTACATTCACTTCTGTTTTATTGACCAGTTCTTTCTTCTGAAACATCCATAGTTTCCTTGTGTTTTCATTTCCAAATAACCAGAATAAAATAGAAAATGCACATTGGTACATGGTAAGTAGATTACCAGCTATGAAAAATATCACTACAATATCGATTTCACCCATCAATACATAAATTAACATACAAATATCTTTGAACATCTGTTGAAAACAAAATACAAAAATCATTACCATCATTACAATAACAATTTTTAAATTATTTCTGGTATTCCTATTACTAGCCAATACTGATTTCAACACTAAAATTAATAAAACCGCATTGGTTAATAATATTGGCCACTTAATACCAATTACTACACTAGAGTAAACTATAGGTTTCGTATCACGTTTTAAATAATATATCAAATAAAGCAATAACGATACAAAAACAGGTGAAATCCACGCGCAAATTGACAATTTCCAAATATTAATATGAGTATTAAACACTTTGACGAGACTCAAATACATTTGTCGACTAAAGAGAAACATCCAGGTGATAAGCGTCACTTCTGAGTAGATTATTATTAAAACATTTAATGTAACTAGACGATAAATAAAAGGTAATACGTCAAACGTGCTCTGGATATCATGCAGGTACCTTATGAATGTGTATAAGTATCTGGCGATCATGAATTGGATGAGCAACTTGTTCTTATAACTGCTCCTCCATTCGACGAATAATACGGCTGTTAAAATTAGTAGTAACAGAGCCAAAGATGATATTGCCATTCCGATAGTACTCATTGTGAAAGTAACAGTTGTCCATGGTGTGTTGTTTGTATTGAGAATAACGTTGTCCAGCTTTAGTTCGTAAAAAAACGGTCCTGGACTTATACTTTCCATGTTATAATTGATGTTCTTGCTATGGTTTCTGCTTGCTCTATTATCACTACATCACTACATCACTACACAGAATTATTAAGTGATAAATGTTATCTGTTCCAAATTGTCAATTATCTTTGCACTTCGCACATAGTAGCAAAATTTATTGTATTACATGTTTATTAAAAAAGTCAATTCAAAACACTTTTCGTTACATTTCTCTGAAACGAGTATATATTATATATACAAATTAATTTTGTTAGTGAACGCGCTCGCTTCATTAAAATAACTAATGAATATGTACAAGTTGTTGTTCGATAAGATTATCTAATAATGAACGATTAGATTTGCGTTTTGGCTTATGAAGTAGTCGATGATATTTATTCATTATCAGTATCTAAACTTGGAGAATCGATACCGTTGCAATGTTTTTATAATATCGTCACATCACAATTTTAAAATAATCAGAATACCTACAACAACTGTTAATACTACCAATGCTTTGATGCGTATGCGGCCTATGATTTTTGGGTCCCAGGCCAACCTCAATTTTTTATACATCTTATTTTTTTATTTATACCACATAGTGGGCAGACAAGCGCATGATCCATTTGATGGAAAACGGTTACCGTGGCCTTGGTTTGCCTTGCATGCCTGCTGATTGAAGGACGTAGTTCTGGTGCATAATTTCCTGTCGAAGTTGAGTAGTCAGACAGCAGTCGCTGCCGTAAAAATCCAAATGGAATAAATTATGAAGAGGAGGAGAGCGGAACTCAGGCTCCATAGCGTGATTTGAATAGGCAGATTTCAGTTGAAGATGAATATATGGATGTAAAATAGCCTATGTAAGTTTTTCCGGCACTGCGGTGAGGTTGTAAGTTTTTCCGGCACTGCGGTGAGGTACCTACACTACATACGATCCAGACGTTTTGCTTCTAGAGTATTTAGCGTTCATGTTTATTAGCTAACTATGGCGTTCAAAAATCAAGACGTTAGAGCGACATAGACGTTTTACAAAGTGGACATTATGCTAGTAACCCCATATTATGCTGTGGTGAGGCATTCCGTCTCTGTATTTGTACTTTTAACAAAGAATTATGTTTTAGGTGGGAAATTTAGTTTAATCAATAAAACATATTTTAAGAAACACAGAGGATATATTTTCAGATATAATGCCACGACAGGTCAAAAATAAAACTCACTCAAGTGAGGAATAAGAAACGATAAATATATAAAACTCTATACAAATAGTTAACAAGGTGACAGTGTCTAACGATTATAGTATTAAAACTTATTGCGAACATTCTGTACACTTGAGGACAAAGTATGTGAATACACTTAGTACATAAGTGACTTCATAACTTTACTTGTACTGGGTGGCGCAAAAGTAGTGGCACCAAAGAAAATACCTTTATTTTTTTTATATGAAATTTTCTGTCATTCTGTTGTTGAAAATTGTGTAGTGAACAAATGTAAAATACACTGAAAATAAACATGGACCGTTTTACTCCCCAAGAACGTGGAATAATTGTGTCAAACGCTTTTCCAGGCCGAGTTATCTCTCGTTTTGGCGATTTGCCTTGGCCTGCAAGATCACCCGATCTGACCAGTCCAGACTTCTTTCTTTGGGGTTTTTTGAAATCTCGGGTGTATGTGAACAAGCCACAGACTCTCGCAGCTCTAAAAGAAAACATTCGTCAAGAAATAACGAACATATCGCAGGTAGTGTTACGGCAAGTTATGCAAAATGTCATAAATAGGGCTCAAATGTATCAACTCTGGAGGTCACCATTTAAAAGACATCATCTTTAAATCCTAATGGTACGAAATTTAATGGTACAAATATACATTTAAAAAAACCTAAATCTAGTTTTCTAATTTAGAAAAAATGTTATAGCCGAACAAAATAGGGTCTTTACTTTTGCGCCACCCGTTACATTGCAATATACATAAATACATATGTTCGAATCGTTATTGTTCTTCTGTGCAGATGTTATACCGCCCTCAAGTGTATATTTTCATAGAATTCTCCTTGAAAACACTTAGCTTGTTTGTGACAGATTGATTGAAAAGCTTAATTTGTGCTAGCTTTGTTTGCAGAAGTTTTGCTTCAAATGCTATTCACGAAGAGAATTCAGCCTATTCAACTACAAGTAAGTGCATCTACTTATGAAATATTATTGCATTGTCTAATTTACACATACATGATAACGACTAGTTCATACCAACCAACGTTCAAGTTTTAGAAATCCTACATAGTACAATACACTACTCTTAAACTACTCGCTTCGTAAATATATTTTAAGAATAAGATATATTATCAACATAATATTATTGTATGAAACAATTTTTAAACGTTTAAAAACACAACGTATATTATAATTTCCATAAAAGCTTGAATAAAAACGTAATGTGTACAAAAAATGGTTCAATATATTTATCAGTAAGGTATATAAATGTAAAAGCCTAGATTAGGGTTTATATTTCTTTTGCGGTTGTAAAATATTGTTTCCGTTAGGTAATATATAATTCATGAAATATATTTTTAATGTATATTGGGTGTCCTTCAAAAAGTTTAAACATTAGAAAAATGTAATCATGAAACGACATGATTTTAATCATGCTACAGTGTAAAATTTGGAAATCATACATAAAATTTGGTTCGTTGAAAACATTTTGACAAGTAGAATGACAGACATATATTATCACTAATTATACTATTCATAAGGATTACATAAGTAGCTTGAATACTACGTGTACTTATATAGAAGTCTTTATAAGGGATCACAGTTGGAAAACACTAGTTCAATACATAAATCGGGGATATTACGTCTATGCCTATGTAATATACTAGTCTATCTTAAATTACAACTATTTATCATTATGTATAAAACAAGTTTTAAAATTTGAGAAATTTAATCGAAATGAGAATAATAAATAAAATAACAAATCCTTAACAACTATCCTCAAAAATTTAAATTAAAATAAAAGTAATTTCTGTATTCAAAAAAGGACTCACTTTGACTTATTTAATAAAAGCAATGGGTTTTACAATAATAATAACAACTATAGTTAAATTATTATTTTTAATATTCTTGCTTAACTAACTTTGGTGATGTACTGCAAATAAACTAAATAACTGATAACTGATTGTAGATAAACGTAACAAAATATAGTATAAGGTACATTGTAGACCTTAAAAACAAAACAATTATGGTTTTTTCTTACATTCCATAAGGAAAATACAAAATTTCTAAAACCCTTTTATTAATCATAAAATATTAAATAGGTATTTTTGTTCTACGATATTTTACCTTTCTCTGCGAGGGATAATTGTAATGCTAATAATAAGCGTTTATAAGACAAAGGGGTTGATACTGTAGTCACATTAACGTACACTAAAGATAATTATGGCGTCAATGACGTTAATTTGTAACCTTTTGTTAAATCAAAGCAGCGCTATGTACTACTTAAGATATTAATTACAATTTATAATGTGCAGTCACATTTCATATCGTGAATGAAGATTATAGTAGCCTACGAGAGGACCAGTTTCATTGCGGTTCTGATAAAAAAGATAACAGTTATGAATATACCATGGGTAGGGTAGGGAGTCAACGTAAGAAAGTCACAGCATACTACAGCACTGCAGATAAGATAACTGTATATGGGATACCCAGAACCATGTCCAAGTCCATTAAAAAGACGTATGTATCTGGTGGTCGATTTTAATAAGAATAGATACTTGTTGTGCGCTGTTGTTGCGCTACATAATAATATAGCTGCCCCTCTAAAGCAGTGGTAGTTCGTTTGCCGGCGCGCGGCGTATAATTGTAGGATATAAGGACGAATGTATGGGATAAGAAGTTTATGACAAACTATATAAGCACTTTCCCACATATTTTTTCATTTTTGAACCTAACCAGTTTAAACCTTTGAGAATGTCGTGAGGTGAGTTGAATAAATGTAGCAAGTTTTACCAAGTACCATCAATGTCCACTATACACAGTTTATGACATACTTTGACGACTGTCAGATACGTCAAATCTCATACATTCGTTCTACTTTACAATACGCCGGCTAACGAATTGCCACTTATCTAAGGGAGCTAGTTTGCTAGAGTATACACGTAACAGCAACATTTTACTCAGTATACCGAATTCACGCAAAGTGAAGTATTTCACTCATCGTCATTTTCCTTGTAATATCGGTCGGTTCCGAAGCTCCCACCTCGGAAGCGGGGGTACGCTTTCTGAATTTAATTTTGTGAAATTTGTGATTGTGAAAGTAATTCAGTTGAAACATTTATTAAAATTGCTTTATAAATTTAATATTTATCATAGGAGAAATACAAAAATAATTTTAACTTTATTTATCTATTTTCATATCATGGAAATGGGCTCATACCGCATAATGGATATTGCCGTTCAATTAGGAAATACACCCATCATACATAAAATCACAACCAAGTTGCTGTCTATTGTCTTCGTGTTGATTTTAAATAATCTTTAACGTGGACTTAGGTAGGTACCTACTTGACTTCCATCCGCTTAGAAAAAGATGAAAATATGATTAGAAAATATTCTAGGAAACTGGCCCAGGAACAGATTGTCTAAGAAATCACAAGGCAAGCTGAAAATATTATATTACTAAATTTCTAACTTTGCATATTTTGCAATTACCGCATCCTGTTATAAATACTTAAATCTATTTGACTTAGTTTATGTATACCTAGATGTATTTCGTAGAGTTTATAATCGCAACATACTCGTACAAGTTGTCTAGATGTGTTTATTTCTCAGATATTATCCCTACGAAAATATTACATTAGGTAACCATTCAAACCTCGCTGAACGTAAATTAATTGGTTTTTAATCGGTAACACAATTATACCCTAAGTTTGACTAAATTAATTAAAGTTTAATACAAAGAATTACTAATAAATAAATAGTAGATAACGTGTAGGTATAAAATGCATTAAATAATGTAATTAAAAGAGACCAGCTCATTTTGCAGTGATAAAATTAAAAACAATGTTAAAATTAACTTAATATTGTAAAAATATTTCCAGCAAGTCTTCACTCGACCATGTGCTCTGTGAAAATAATTGTTATATTTAATGAATGTCCTTGACATAGCAAAACAAATGGAATAAATTGTCCTATCGATGTGAAACTACGTGTAGTTGCTTAAAAATAAATAAATATTATGAATTAATTAATAAATATTATGATTACATATTTTTTTTATTTTCATCAATATTTTAGAAACTAGAAATTGCATCTTTGAGAAAGGTAATGCTGAGATGACTTTAGTGTCGAGAATGAGAAAGAAAATGTCATGAAATTCTTGTGAAGATTATTTTTTGTATTGACAAGTTCCTGGTTTAGATTTCATGTAACACAGGATTATTACAAATCATAGATCACATAATTTAGTCATTGTGATATATCAAGATTAATATTATTATTTTCAATATTTAAGGACATCCATCGCCATTTTCAGTAATTGTTGCTTATCGTTCTTGTTACGTTGGTCTTCAAGCTTTATGTCTGTATTACTAAGCTTATAAAACAACCAATAGTTACGAGATAGTAAGATTTATGAAGGAGCGATAAGAGCAGATAATTAGCAATACGAAAGTTAGACAAAATTACCTTGCTCCTCCACAGGTGTATGTTCTTCGTCCGATGAATCGAAACGACTTTCAATCAGTGAACTTTGTTTCGTTAAAGTCTGTAACAAAATTCCAGATTAAGAAACCATTCGAGCAAATATAAGCAAATAAATTGACTTTCGGAGCATACTTTTGCCTAACAGGTTTACAGTAACGTTACGTAACGTACATAACGTACGTTACGTTAACGAAGGTACGTAGAGGACCCAGTAGCACAATATAAGGTATCCTATGTTATTGATGTCAATGCCGACAATAAATTATTCCACTTTATTAGTACTCAAAACAATTTTGTCAACAGGCGCGGTCCGAGGGGGCATTAAAATATATCGTGCACTTCAAATTGCAAAATCCTGTAAAGCGCATTGTCTGAAGGAATTTCTAACTTAAAAAACTATTTTAGATCGTAAAAATTGGTCGTATAATTACACTATACTCGTAATTACTACTAGGTATACCTACTAATCTCGTGGCAGATTATGGCGTTATTTTTTGTGTTTTTGGTGTTATATTTATTATTCTATTCTTTTGAATCCATTATTCTTATTACGGATCTTTTGAAAGTTACGTTATTTAACAGCAAACTGATCAACCAAGCTATTATAATATTGGTGTTTTATTGTATTTACAAAATAAAATATCTTCTACTTTAATTTAATAAAATAAATAATTTTGATGTGCGATGAAAATAAAAGATGTTTAATTATAAATGCGTTTTACCACAATATTATGTACGAGCACATTCTCTTTGTATTGAATGTGCTGCCGGTAATACCCTCTTAAAGATAAACCGAATTTTTGAAGTGCACCATTATTTCAAAGGATATAAAATAATGATCAAAAGCGGTTACCTTATTGGAGCGTCGTCTTGGGGGAGATATCTTGTTCCACAAAGCTTCAAGCTGATCGAAGTGTTGAGATTGCGCTATCGCTGCTTCTTCGGGTCCTAAGCTTACCTGCAGATGAAACTTGATATTGAAAGAACTTTCCTATAGTATGGTAAATGGAAATAATAATAATGCTAGTACATAATGTGATTCTGAAATATGGACTACAGTTCAGGAAATTTACAGTAGAAATCAATATATTGTAAACCGCCAGCATATTCCGTAAAACCAAGTATTACCTTATTCGTATACCTATACACGTTCCCTTCTTCGATACCCATTTAACTTTTTTATTACATAGGTTACAATAGATACCCTACTCACTAGTGTATAGGGACACCTATATTATTATAATTTACATAACTTTATGCTTTTAACACAAGTAACGATTTATTTTCAAAATCTTGATCTATGTAAAACTAATCTAAACACAGAGTAAAATCGCGGGCTGTTGTCTCTGCCTACCCAGAGGGAAATAGGCGTGAGCGTATGCATGTAATCTTAACATCGTTTTGCATATTAATATCTGCATATTAAAAACTGTAAAACTATGAATATCCTAAAAATAAGTTTCTAGTTACCTGAAAATCAGCATATACAATATAAGTAAAAATACCTGTGAACCCAAATCTTTGTTCTTTGCCTCTTGAATTTTGGAAATTTCCTCCATTGAAGCCGATACTGAGAATCTACAAGAGACAATTTTATTAATTACTAACTACACTTTAGGTAAATAATGAGTATACTTATATTTAAAAAATATACTGACATAGGTGAAATTCATACGTATGTATTTGATGAAAGAAATTATTATTTTAGAATGACTATCTTTCTATTATAAGTGTCTATTTCGAAAGTTGGACAAAACTTGAACGAATTTAACATCAATTTTATGATAAGTTGTAAAGATGAATATGTCGCGACGTCGATGTGGGCACGATACCTATAATATCTTTTTACCTTCTCTTTAACCGTTCGTCCACTTGAGCCATCATAGCTGCAGAAGTAAGGTGTCCATATTTCTTCTGCCACGTGTATGTATCTAAAGATACCTCCTTCTTCAATAATCTTCTCATTGGACGCTTTGGTGCCAGCGGTCGAAGTTCTGAACAGAAACCAAATGCCGTTGTCAAAATTAGATCTATTGTAATTTTTCAGGACATCCAGGCAGGATGCAAAAAGAGAAATGTCTGAAATAGCTATTGCTCATCTTAAACCATGTTATCTGTTATAATTTTTATGGAAAATTATTTATGGAACAATATCTCAGTTATCTTTTGAAAATAGATATTCTGCAACGACGAGGACTTAGCGGTTTATGGATTATGGTGACATTGAACAGACTTACCATCGGCATCTTTAGTTGGTGCAGTATACGTTGGTATCTTGACATATGTAGCGGGTGTATTGTGAAGACAGATCATTGGAAGGCATCCTGTAAGATATCTTTATGATCATATTTCGTTCAAGATAAATTATATCTAGTGTGTTAGTAACAATGTTATAAGATATTCAAATGAAATTATCTGTTTACTTCAAATAATATTATAATCGTTATTGAAACCATAAAGAATATATATTAATAAAAGTTTAACATTCAACATTTACATCATACATACATTAAAATTAGAGATACAGTTATCTCTAATTTTAATACTTGTGTGACCAGTGTTATTAACATTGTACAAAAGAAAATTGTCGTAAACGAGTTTCATTAACCCTTAAACTTACCTCTATCTAAAAGGTGAACACCAATTCGTGCACAATCACTAGTAATCTGGAAACCGAGTAGTGGAACATGTAGTGATAAAGATGTCAATGCTAGACCTCTTTTAGTTTCCCAAATTATCAAAGTTTTATCTTCAGCACCTAGCAAAAAAAGTGACGATTAAGTACAAAGTTGAGTTTGAGTCAGATGTATAGTATAAAGAGAACAATTAAATTTTTGTAATTGTAATTATTCCTTATTTTTCCGTAAAATACCAAAGCTCGAGTAAGATTACTCGGATAAGAGTACTGTAAAAATAATCTAGTAGTCTTATCCGAGTTTAAGATGTAAAGAACCCAAAATATATTATGACTTGGCACACAAATAAGTTAGTTTATAGTTACAAACTGAACGCGTGGTTTAGCTTTTAGGATTTCAATAGCAGTTTACATTTCGATTTGTATTTCTGTATAAATACCATCCTTTGAACTAGTTCCTTTGAATGAGGAAACTACAACTATTTAACTGGGAGAAGCTATTTTAATTCATACATTTTCATTTCACACTTCAATATATTAATCTATGAAAAATAACTTACTAGAGACAGCAATCGTTCCATCGCCAGTGACTTTTACACATGAAACTTTGCCAAGATGTCCAGACAACAAATGCAAGTCTGATCCAGTGTTGATGTCCCACACGATGAGGTTGCAGTCCCAAGATCCTGATACTATCTGCGTCTTATTTGTGATGGATACTGCTACACATGTGACTATATCTGAATGTCCCACCAATACCTGTTTTAATAGAGTCATAGTTATATTTTGTTTTGGCCGTATTATACTGTCTTCGCAAACAGAAGGTAGGATGTCTCTTAGTCAAATGGATTGATGACTTGAAATAGATAGTTGGAATAAACTGGATGAGAAACGCGGAGGATCTGGTACTATGGTGTACATTATTCGAGGTTTATCAACAGTAGACAGCTATAGGTTAATTGCCGATGATAAAGCAAGGTGAAATAAATGGTACAAAGATCTTGAAGCAATTTTTTCACTAACCTGAGATAATTTTCCTCCGTCTAATTTCCACACCTTTAAAGACATGTCCATTGAACCAGTAACCACATGTTGCGAGTCAGCAGTTAGAGCAAAACATGTTATTCGTTCCGCATGAGAAACTGATCGTTTCTCTTCACCACTGTCTCCGCCGGCAAGCATCCAGATACGTACTGAATTATCACCATCTGACAATACCTATTGAGGAAAATATTATGAACAGAAAACGAAATATTTTGTAACAAATAAACAGTCAAACAGTATTAAAACGCTTGGGTAATTCTCTATATCTGTGTCTCTTCTCTATATCTTCTAATGTGAAATCGAATATTAATGTAAATTAATTGTCTACAAAATAAATCTTGATATAAGTACCATATCTTGCGTCACACAAGCACCTACCGTATTAATATAATATTTCTAAATCCTAATCTCATTAGCCAGACATTCACACCAATTACGTGTGATTAAATTTATGGAGATTACTATTTCAATGATCTCTGTAGTAGGTACATCTAATTATAATATCTTGTGAGGCGAATAAGTTATTCATGATCCTGGTAATTAACTCAATATTAATTTAAATTCTACACACAGACACAATAATGTAACTTACGGCATATTTCATATTAAGAGTAACATCAATACTGGCGGTAGGTGCAGATGTGGAGTGGAGTACGATACCAGAGTCAACAAGCCACACGTGGACGACGCGGGAACGATCTCCAGACATTGCTCGTCGGCCGTCTGACATCATAAGTAGTGTTTGTAGAGCTGCTGAATGACCCTGTATGTACGAAACGGAAATATGTGAGTCCATTTTAGGTTATTTAAGTTTCAATATGGTGCTAATAAAAAAATGATATCAAAATTACAATTTTTCTATATCAGGAACAACGGTAATTAACGATATTTTTAAACTATCGCGGTGTAAACTCATGGTTTCGGGACTTTTGAGATTAATTATTATGCAACGCATCCGAAACGTCGGCAAAAATAAGTTCTTTTTTTTAATAAGAATATTAGCAACCGAAATTACTAATATTCCTTTTAACCCATTATCACAAAAACTAAGGGCAATTTAAATGTGCTCACTCACTTTATAAGTCAAAGATGGTGAATTGTCTGCTAATTGCCAAACCACAACTGTTCTGTCTTCAGATCCACTCAAAACTAGCAAATTGTTCGGTGAGAATGTCACACAAGTGACATGTCCTATGTGTCCGTTCAAGGTTGCCTGCAGACGATGGGTTGAAAGCTGCCAGACTCTGACAAGACCACGAGCACAACCACTCGCTCCCAGTTGTCCATCCCGAGAAACTTCAAGGCAGCTGATTGGAATTAGTTCACTTTGTTCTGCCTGTTGGGAACATTAGATTATTAGGGGTTCTTTTCAAAGAACTTCAGTTATCGCACAAACCAATGTATACGTAGTTATTGAGAGTACGTTATGATTCTGTGTGTTTCATTATGAATGCAAAAAACTACAATTATGTACAAAAAACGTCATCAGATATAAAAAATAAATAATCAAGTGTATCCGTTTTTCTGTGTTACCTGTAACAGTGAAACGTTTGTCTTAGATTTTGTTTGGCGCCTCTTCATCTGTTTAGTTGGTCGGAAATTCGTTAAGTTGTCCTCCGTGTGAAAAGAATATATTGTCACTCGGTTGCCGCCTGAAATTAAAATAAGATCAGCGAATACTTCACAAACAGGAAGTGTTAGTCGAACAGAAAGCGGACTTCGGACTCCGAGGTGAAGGCTTCGGATACGACCGAGATTAGCGAAAGGATATTGATGTCAAACATCGTAGAAACAAAAATCTAAACATGCTGATGAATATTGTATGACACAGCAAATAATAAACTATAGATAAATTTTACGTGGTACGATGTGTACTACGACAATAAAACCTCACCTGCAGCCAACAAGAAGTGGTCCTTATCGGCGATGGCCAGCGCCGCTAGATCGTGAGCCACTGATAAAGTGCGCAACAGTTGTGCATTGTGTAAACTGTACAGGTATATGCGCTGGTCCGAGCATCCCACTGCTGCACGTGATGAGTCATGAGCCACGCAGAAACATTTCACCTAGGATATGAAACCGACTTTGATATAATGTTTTAAAGTAAATAAACACGAAGTAGTGAGAAAGAGGCGTGCATGTATGTAGTGGGTACCTTAAACCTATCAACTTTTCAATAATTCACTTCAAATGTTTACGAATTTATCAATGAATGAAACAAGTCTCAAACAATAATGTGTTGTTAGAGGCGTCAGGATCAATCCTCATTTAATTGAAAGTTCCGCACCGATAGCGTGAAGAGAAATGGGTTATTTAATGAACGTACAAGAGTTATTGTAAAAGTTTGGAGATAGAAGGTTCTAATGGTTTTGTGGCTTTCTGTATTAAAAGCATTTCGAGTGAGAATTTATGTTAACGAGGTACCCTAAAATAATCAATATTACGAAGAAATTTTTATTTCTTTGTGAAATCTTACCGTGATGCTAAAGTTCACCCCCTATTACGTGAGACTTAATACAAAAATTGGCGAAATGTGGGTGTTAATTCACCTCTGCCTAACCCTCCGGGGATTGTGGCGTGATTATATGTAAGTATGTAAAATTATTGTCACAAAACTTGGACACCATGACCATCATCCAATAAACAAGCGAAAGTTTCGAAACCTCAATATCAATAGTAACGTAATAGAGCCTGTTAGCGACACGTTGCCACCAAAATGTAATAAGAAAACGAAGTCCAAGAGCACTTAACAGAAATCGGTGGTAATCTATTTTCTCTAACGAATAAAGAGCTTAACCAATTTACTGATCCTCTATTACGGCGGTTGAATGTGGGGTAGAATGTAAAGGATGTTTTCGACATATACGTAGGTTTAAATATTGGATCATTAGACTCCTTTAATGGAGTTTGAGGTTGTGTAATGAGCATATTTAATATGAAAATAGAAGATTCTTCTGCACATACAATTCACTAATTGATATAAATTGTTCAACGCGATCCAATTGACAGATACCAACAAAGTTTTTCATTTTTATAATTCTTAATCGAATGTATTATAGAACAAATGAATATAATGTTAGTTGGCAGAATAGTTTTCGATAAAATGTACGGGACTCGTGACGCTTTTGATAGAAAATATTCATTTTACGATTTTTTATCATAAATAGATGTCTCTTAAATTATTTCTTAAAGCAGTGGTTTTAAAAAAATAATCTAAGAAAAACTTAGGTACATATCTAAATATTTTGAAGCTTAACACTATAACTTACGATTAAGATTGTAAGGATTAAATTACAATTATGCTTTCACTTAAATAAAAGTTCAAAAGTTACTGAAATTTTTTACGAAGAAAGCTTGGCATAAGTTAGTAGCACCATGTATGTCTAAATGTCCAACCCGTCTGTCTCCCTTAATTAAAGATTTTATAAGCCTAAACAGTTTGTTGTTTAGGAAAAAAGTTTTATACAAAGTGTTAGCAAGGTCGAGTGAACTTTTACAAGTTGGTGCTATGAAGTCTATCTTTAATGAAGGAACGCTTACAATTTAATTAAAAAACATTCTCGTGTCTCACAGAGAGAGTGAGATTAACTTTGTTCGAGATAATGGGGACATATTACTGAACAAAGTTCTAAAGGTAAAGTTATTGCGGAACGAAACATGGGGCCCTTTTGTTCAAACTTGTTCTTTTTTGTCCTCATTGTGCATTGGATAGGGACGAAAATGAAAGTAAAAAGTGATTCTGTTTAGGGGATAAGGAGTTTTTAGTAGGAATCCGTTTAATTTATGGAGATTCAGCATCTTGCTGAAAATCTTGCGTTTCAAGGATGGTACAATACGAAAATGTCTTTACGTATTTAAATTGCAAATGTGTGAGGTGTGCTCCGCTGCTATCCCTTGTGTGTGATGCTGTGAAGATGAGCACTATAATTTGCAAAGCGATTGGTCACATACTCAATACACTCTTATTCTAATTTTCTGTCAAAAACTATCGTCGGTCATAGTAATATGATTGACGATAGTTTTTATCAGAAAATTGTAGCTGCTGCTAGTAAAATATTATTTCAAGTGTTTATTGAGTTTCTAGGTGTATGATATTTATACTCTTTATATTTCACGTAACTATGTACTTGTACCTACACTCTTAATCTAAAAATGATTTCAACATTTTTCTTAGTTCACTTTTCCATAATACGCAAAAGAGTCGTAGATTTTTAATCAGAATCTTTTCCGTTTCAAGGAACAATAGTTTCCTTTTGTTTGTTCGCAATGTTAATTAGACTCAGGCATTTGTTTTGTTTTTCTAAACAGCAACAAGCTTTTACTTTATTCAATGTAATTAGGTGATCTTACACTAATAATAGTGTTGTTTGCTTTTTAAAGAGTATCAAGCAAGTTTGTTAAGTTAAAAAATATTTCGCAGTTACCTAAAAGTAATAATATATTTTTATTAATGTACAGTCAGCTTCAGAGAAAACGGACCCCCTCAATACTTAAAGAATATCGCCGCCTGCGCCGCGCCGACCGCGTTACATGACTCACGAATGACGTCACTTGATGCGATCGTCACTGAGCTGCAGCCTTTTATTTGCATGTTCATATATTTGTAATTTTCTGATATTTTTCGTCTTTGGGCTCAATTGTATACCAAGATACAACATACTCACAAAAAGATGCCACATTAATTTATGTGCCGTTTGAGGATACGAACCCGCATCTCCAGCGTCAGCTGATTACTTAGACCGCACCTTACTCCACTAGGCTACGGTTCACTTGATAATAATGGCGAAAATATGAATTACATTACCTACTCCTATTATCGAACAAAGTTGATTACGGTGTTATTTTGTAGAACTTAAGGTTTAAATTTGAACTACATCATATGTGATGATAATAACTGCTCAATTGACTAAAAGATAAGGTTGAAATTAGTATAGATTTCTCGTTTAGTTCAATAGATTACGCTTGATACAGCTTATTGCACTACCGTCATTTTGTTTTTTACTTCAAAAACTTATCTGCTGTATGAGCTGCGGCTATAGTATTTTAATATCTGTGACAGCGCGCTAAGGTTGCAATTAGAATACTTCTTTGTCATAATTACTAAACTGTGATTGAAGGTAACTTTATAATTCGTGGTAATTTGCATTGGTGTTAATCCTCCTCGTAATATTATTCAATTTATTAAGTTGTTGATCAGTTTTTTGAGTAAATTGAAAGTATGGTTCGAATAACAACATTTTTGAAAGCTAAAATTGTTATTCTCTGGGAGCAAGAATAGAGGCATAACGGTAAGAGTTACGATAAAAATATATTATATACCTATTTATTGCTTAATCATGTTACATTTTCATTTACAAGTTATATTTTTGGAGTTTCTTTTATTTATTATCATTTTCATTACAGAGAAATACAGTGCGTAGATGGATTCGAAGGTATCAAGCGACGGGTGATATAAAATGTGAACGCGAAGGACCTCGCCCAGTTGCTTACACTCATGAATCAGAACGGCACCATGATATTGCGGAAGTTCACTCAGTGGCACCCTTCAACCCTAAAAACGTATAAGACTTAAGAACAAGCGGGCGGTTAACATTAGGTAGGTAAGTAAATGATTATAATAATATTCTTTAAAATAAAATCACAAAAAAAAAACAGATTTGAAAAGGTTTATTATTTTAGGTTACTGGAGATGGATTTCTTCAATGGGCCCAGGCGAGCTAGTGGAAATAGGTGGCCGCATGAACAGTGAGCGATACCTTGAAGTGTTGAAAGACGTAATGCTGCGCATAATCAGTGCGGGTCGCATATCCAGAAGGACAAATTTACCTGGTTCAGGATAACCCTTTAGTGCATCCCGAATTGTGCAAGACTGGCTAAATGCACAAGAAGATATAACGGTGTTTGAGTGGCCGGCTAAAAGCCCGGATCTTAATCCTATAAAAAACTTGTGGGTCAAATGGTTTTAAACTGGAACTAAGGTAAACAGAACTTGGGAACTAATGCGAAATAGTGTCCTCCTAACATTCATAATAATAATATTATATTATTATTAATACCTAATCCCATTACTCTTGTTTACAAGTTTAGTTTTTTTTTTTATATAAGACATTTTTTTATATAGGATAGTAATCTTCTAATGTGTTAACGATGCACCATCTGACCTCACATATTTTTCTAATGTTGTATTAAAAGGGTTACTTATCAGAAAATGTGATCAAAGAGGAAGATGTATATTGCTATACTGTTATAGTTTAGCATGTTGGTTCTTTCTTTGTGATTCACAGGCATAAATAACATTTCATTTTTCAACCATTCTTTTATATTCAAAGATTACACAGAGTGTAAAAAATTAATGTTTGCAACTTTAAATAAATAAGTAAATAAATATTGTAGTTATGTTTCTAGAACTATGTATAATATTAAACATTTTATATCACATTTTATACTTAGGGTATTGTGTTTTGTCAATAAATTAACGTTCTAAAATAAGTAAATCTAAAAATAAGTAACCCCAATTTAACTCAGATAGAAAAACTGTATACTCAACCAGGAAATGGACTCCATGTAGTCCTAGAAATGTAATTCGAGAAATAAATTAATATTGTTTATACAACAAGCCTATCTTTTCTTACAAACCTCATACCTACTATAAAATTTGATTCCTTAAATAATAATTAACAAAAGTGCTTATGAGAATAAAAAAATAATTATACGAAATAAAAAAAGAACTTTGTGTCCGAGGATTTGAACCCCGGTTACCGTATTCACAAAGCATAGGTCATAACCACTAGACCAACATGACATTTACGTAAAGTTTCAAAAAACTTCAATGCTTTCATGTCATTATCAAGGGGGGTCCCTTTTCTCTGAAGCTTACTGTACATTAGAAATCAAGTTTCTACTCTATACAGATCACGATCTCGAGATCCAAATGTGAGGTATGACCCAAATATACACGTAGTTCTACAGATTAGCATGTGCAAACAAACAAACTGACCCTTCAGTAACAATATTTTTATTTCAATCAGCACACTTTTAATGAAACCCCAAAACTTCAAAACGAATCAAGGAATTGGGTCGTCTTGGTTATTGGTCCGTGAATTTAATCAATTAATCAATGTCAAGGGTGCTATAAAATTAAAACAATCTTGTCATTGGATTATATTTTGATTAAATGAATTGATGTCATATTTCATGTTTATGTCAATAGACTCAAAAGAAGCTCCCTGAGCAAGATATAAAGCTTATATTTATGAAATGAATATGATGAGTTTCAAACGAAGTCGTAATGGTAATAGATGTTACGACTGCTTTTTATACTCTTTGTCAACTAGAATAAGGAGCCAGATCAATAAATAAATTAAAACAAATAGATATTTGCACTAAGGGGGATTCGAACCCGCGACATACGATGATATAGCCAGTCATCACCATCTGGTTGATAATGCAACAGTATCATACATTTTGTTTACCAGACTGCAAAGAAGGGTTTTTTCTATTTTATATACTGTTTTATGTAACTATTCTCAAAGGAGTAATCCTTTGAGAATGCCGTGAGGTGAAACCGGTTAGGAGAACAATAAATATTGTGGAAAAGTACAAGTGTGTTATCAATAATGTATTACTCAATGTAGTTTTAACAATAGTTACATAAAACAGTATATAAAATAGATTACTCCTTTGAGAATGCCTTGAGAATGCCGTGAGGTGAAACCGGTTAGGAGAACAATAAATATTGTGGAAAAGTACAAGTGTGTTATCAATAATGTATAATAATAACTTCCACCAAGTGCCATCAATAAACAGTATGAATAGTACATTGAGTAACATGTAATATGGGAAGGAACTGTCTCCTGAAATACAGGTTAACAACTTAGTTCGGGAGGCAACGACTCTGTACACCAGTGTAATTTATGATTTCAATAAATTGTTGTTGTTGTATTTGAACTTACCTTGGTTTTATGCCTCTTCAGAACATGCAAATGCGTTCCAGTAATAAAAGTTCTGATATGCAGTTCATTTTCTCCTTGCAGCGTGACCAAGAACACGTTGTCGTCTGTCACTTCCATGGCTGCTATCGGCACACCAGCTGACACGGTGCTCAGTAGTGCGAAGTTGTCCACGTTCCAAGTGCAAACAGTTCCATCTTGGGAGCAGGTGACTAAGATGTCACCGTCTTGTATTACTTTGATACCAGTTACAGGCCCTCTGTGATGATCTAGTTTTGTGACCTTTGGAAACAATAATGTACATGTATTTTCTATTCCTGTAGGTGTATGTATAAAAGTAAAAGTTTCAAACATTGACACTATACAGTGCGCATTTGTCAAACAAGTCCTTATTATTTTTATTGTTTACGGTTTGCACGTCCGGTTTTAATGGTGCATACAGAATAAATGATTTTTATGTTTGACGGTATGGCGTACACTGTAGGTACGTCGTGGATAAATTGTGTTTAGTGCGTAGCGGATTGGCACAACATCATGAAATTCCGTCGGTTTGCTCTTAGTTCGCCACGCATTAAGTAGTCCTCGTCGCGTAGGTATATCGTATAGTGTTTTTCTTGTTAAAGGAAATTTTACTATTTGGTAATAGTCCGTGTCGCGTATATTCAGATTTAAATTCTAAATTCTTTATTTTTCAAAATAGTGCAACACTGTTACAGCTTTTGACTTTGACGTCAAATTCTCCTTAAAACTAAGTTTACCACCGTCCGCTTCCTAGGCGCTAGTGGAGAAGAAACGGCGCAACAAACTCCACTGCGTATAACATATACCTAGTGTTGTAATTCGCATTAGAGGAAAGTTTACTATACTAAGATAGCATTAATACATTTTCTCAAAGTAAGAAGGACATTAACACAAATTGGATAGCATTATACTTACTAGAGCGCCATCTACGAGTGAGGTCACGATAACAGCGGAGTCCTCCCCCCCACTGATCACTAATGACCTGTTAACGATCGCGGCCACACACAGCACTGGTGCTATGTGTTCTCTATGAAACAATTAAAGATATATTAATTTAAACAACTAATGTTCTACGCCATAGTACAGAAAAATCTATAAAGAAAATAATAATAATTAGGTATACCTAATCCATTCGCTTAGGTACTTAACTAAAGTTAAATTTCTTAAAGCGACTTCTTATTAAAACACGTATTGAATAAATAAACAAGATAACAAGGCTAACTAGTGGTTCGATTTCAGTTTTTAGTTTTCTAAATAAGTTTGTAAACAATTTTTTTTTAATAAATTGTGTCTTTACATAAAACATTTTAAATAGAGAATAGACTCATCAAGATTGTTTAAGTTTGGTTAAGTCCCTAACCGAATGGAGTATAGAATTTAAGTAAAGAAATATGGATTCTTAAGTTAAGTCCGATTATATATAAATACATGGAGTAATGGAAATATGTAATCATATTCATGGGTATAAATATTTGGTCTATATTTTTTTAGAGTTATAGAAATGATAATAAAGAATCTTTATGGATTTTGTTTCACGAAACTAATATGCAAGTAGCCTTAGACCACAAAGTACATGAGTAATATTATTCGAGATAAAAAATAGTTCAAATATTCAACTATTCGTCACTAAAAATGAGAATATTTATTGCCCACTTGAGGATATTTATTACCCAAATCCCTGAAGCTATTTTACTACAAACGTAGGGTACGTTTATCCATAAAAATTGGTAAAAAGTTTTTATTTGTATTTTTTGTAAGTAACCACGATTGCGTTTATAAGACGAAAATATTCATCTTTTCTATAAGAAAAATCACTAGATATGCAAGAAATAGTAGTTAATAACTTAAACACAGATCATTTACAGGATTTAGTCATCATCATCATCATCCAAATGTGTATCCAAATGTCCATGTAGACGCATTTTCCTGATTGCATCCGTTGCCAGGATTTAGTGTTCAATGAAATACAAATACAGGAACTTATCTACGCATAGGTATACAGCTGTTGCAAATGGGTAATTAGAGATCGTAACTATTTAATCATTCTTCGAGCCATTTTCCTTAACTCTGTTGAGGTCGGATTTTCAGTCTAACTACGTATAGGTATAAAGACTTTAGGAGAGATTTAGGTATCTTCGCAAATCAATCTAATCTGATCTCTAAAATCTGACTTATTTTGTGTCTATCGCATTGTTCGGCAAGTCAATCTAAATTTATCACTTGTTAATATCATGTCCATAATCTAAAGCATTTAGATTAGATTACATAAGTAATTATACTTTTCAGTACACTATGTGTAATAACTTTTAAATTAGTAGGATTTCAAGTATGTATGTATAAAAATAGCTACATACAGCAACACAACGTGATCCTGATACAAAACTACACTCTTAGATACTCCTATATTTGAAGTTCTGATAGCCTCTAATTTGCATATCAAGGAAATCCGAGAAGTTACGGATTCAGCAAATTTTAATTGAATTGGGATATTGCTTGAGCTGTGCACAGTGTGCACCCCTCTTATATAGATCTGAGAAGGAAGGGAAGGATGTCACTAGTAGATTGGAGCACTTGTTGAAAAGTGTAGCTTTCGGTTTCGTCTTCAAGTAGATAGTGTTTGTATTCCAGACTAATCAGGCTCATGCGGAAATGCATTAAACGTTGGGTGATATTCAATCTTTAGTCATTCTTTTTCAACCTGATACAATGATACTACAAACATAATTCTTCCAGTAGGTAAAGTATTTTAAGGGGATCCTGCCTTTTCGCCGAAAATTGTTTGGCCGATTATCACTTGCCAACCAACGTTTCGCCTATTTTTCACTTTGACGACTAACGATTGCCAAATTTTCGTATGACAACGTTTCATTTGGTAGAATTATTGTTAAGCTGATTATTGTAATGACAAAAAACGTTTGGGGCATTTATCTTTTGTCAAATTATTTATTAGGCCAGACAACTTTTAGACGAATCGAGTATAGCGCGCCCCAACTTGGATAGGTTAGGTTAGAAGGCTAACGCGGGAGCGGAGCGGAGCGGAGCTCCCGCTTTAGCCTTCGTGGTTATTTTTTTATAACCATCCATAAATAGTGGCCCACTTAGTATTTTTGTACGCCACATTCAGTAATTTTGACAACAACTACATGAATATTACGCTAACTAAAACATTCGCTACTTGAAAGTTGGCATCTTAGAGTATACAGGTTGGCATTTTGAAAAGTGTCATTCTAAAAGGAAGACCAAACGTAAAATTGGCAACTGTGAGGTTGGGTAATAAAAACAAAATTATATCACAAGTTGGCAAATGATTATTCTGCGAAATAAAATTCTGCGAAACGTTAGTTGGCAAGTGATAATCGGCCAAACAATTTTCGGCGAAAAGGCAGAGATCCGGTGACCCCGACGTGATCACCTTGCCTGGTCGGAGGATCCTCCCTTTGTGTTGGAGGGACATCACACCTCGTTCCTCCACAGTGGTGACCCCGACGTGATCTTGGCTCGCTGACAAGCCACACAGGATCGGCACCACTCCCTGCAATCTTTTTTTGACACCTGGCCACACGAATCTCTCTGTCACCAGCTTTGTGGAGGCTGCAGCGCCTGGGTGGCTAAGAGAATGTAGACTCTCGAACACCTGACGTCCGCATGATGAACACGGGCCGCGGCCCGCCAGGCGTGATCACCTTGCCTGGTCGGAGGATCCTCCCTTTGTGTTGGAGGGACATCACACCTCGTTCCTCCACACTTTACTAAACTGCGTATTTAATTATATTTATTACCTTTTTCACCACGTAAAAAAGGTAAAAAACCATCTAAAAATTTCCAGATACAAAAGCCCAAAAAGTGATAAATACGAGATCGACTTACAATATCTTAGTCTTGACAGCTAGCGTATGAAGATCCCAAACGATGACACTGGTGTCCTCGGAGCCGGTGAGGAGGTATTGCGACTCTCGCGTTACGCACATGCAGAGGATTCTTCCTGAATGACCTACGCAATAGAAACAAAAAATTAGGGTAGGTACTGTGGAAGTTTTCGCGAATATCACTCCTTGAAATGAAAATATTTTTAAAAGATTTCATCGGCTCTACCAATTTGCGATAACAATAGGTTTATATCAATAAAAATATTGTGAATTGAAAAACTGAATACGTTTGCATAGAGATGCAGGATCATTTTTAGTTCGGATGCCAGTTGTACAGTGATATAATAGCTGGAGCAGCTGTGAAAATATGTTCTAGTTATAAATTATGCATGTTCTTGTCTGCCACCTAAGTGGTACAAAAAATTGGGTCAGGCATCAAAGAAAATTATGTAATTCAATGCCTATGAGAAGCAGCAATAATGACCGACTGAGAACCCGGATTGAGTTACCGGGTCTCGCAAATTGTTATGGTGCAAATATTATTATTGGGAAATTCAGCATCACGGAGTATAATATGGATAAAATATTTAGGTCAGGGGTTTAATATTAGTATTTTTTTTTGTACATGATATCTTAGACGAACAATTTGAGCAAATCCTGTCTTTCGTATTCTCTTTATTCCATTCTTATTTAACTTTATTTCCCGGCAGAGTAGAACTTGGGCCACGCAACTCTTCCCATGCGGTGTCGTACAAGGCGACTAAGGGATAGGGCTGTTTAAGGTCAGATAGATATATACAGCTCTGACTCAGCCTCAGATGTATGGCTTGAGTCAACAAAGTGCCCGGAATACGGTAATTAGCTCACCCCCTATTACATGGGACCTAATACAATGATTGGTGAAATGTGGGCATTAATCCACCTCTGCCTATCCCTCCGGGGATAAAGGCGTGATTATATGTATGTTATAATATGTAGATTCCGTATTGCACTGTATAGCCGAAATCTTAGCTTCCAATGTTTGTGTTTACCTCTCCCTTTACGTGCCAAAGGGTCGATGTATTTGGGCTACAGATAAATTATAATCACAAAACCGCCTTAGGGACCCAAGTGCCCGACTTCCCTGCTTATTTAGAATTGAACCTACGTACCTTTTCAGATTTAATGTTCAGTAAAGGAAATGGGTGATTCCGAAGGATCCCAAAACGTGAATTTGATGCAAGGGTTTTACGGATTTTCACATTTAATTCGGTAAGGAAGCTTATCACATATTTGCAGTTGTATAGCTCCGCTTCGTTAAGGAATATTCTATGGATAAAATTGTTGTTTATCTAGGGAATCATTTTGTAGTAGCTAATCCATCTATATAAAAAACTGTGACTGTAAGAAGAAAACATTCATGCGGGGAAAAAATTACAGTTCTTTATCGTACGACAAAGAAGAAAGAATTTTCAGTGGCAATTAGTTGCAATGAATGAAAATAGCATGTAGGAATTTGACGTATATGACAGTCGTCCACGTATGTCATAAACGTCAAATCTTCTTCTAATACATAAAAATCAATGCCACTTTTCGTTGTTAGTTTATAACTCAAGAACGGCTGAACCGATTTGGCTAATTTTAGTCTTGAAATGTTCGTGGATGTCCAAGGAAGGTTTAAACGGTGAGAAAAAAGGTGCAGCGGGAACGGGAAAAATATGGCGGTACGAAGTTCGCCGGGACAGCTAGTTCTATACATTTGTCATTCTATTCTACGATACGCCGGTCAATGAATTGCCACTTGTCTAGGGGCATAGATATCTTATTATCTAGGGGGGATGGTAAATGCACACAGTTAAGTGCTTATGTGCCATAGTTTCCGGTTAATATAAAAACAGCAGCGAATAATTACATGTCAAGATCATTCGTAATGCAATTTTAAGATATCCCACGGTTCGTGGCACAAGATTAATTCCACGCAAATGATCAATGTGAGTGATAAAAGGCCCGCATTAACAGCAGCACCGTTTGTCGTGCTGTAATCAGATTACTAACTGTATTATTTACGGCATAAGGATTATTATATCAATCATCATTCATATTTATTTCAATTGCAGTACTGTTTAAATAATTCAATAAATATTCTAAAACATACAACCTGTGCTATTATCGGCAGTGTTGATGTTACACATTAAAATAAAATTATTTTTTACGGATTCTATCGCAATATCTTCCTACAGTCCCGGGTTCTTTAAGCGGGGCGTGAAAAAGCATCTGATGAGGCCGTCAAGCTGAGTGCCACCATTGTAACATGGTACGTGTCTGTAATGGTGACCCTCTTTTCAGACATTGCCTTCAGCTTACCATCAGGCGAGGTGAAGTCAATTTGACGTGTCCTATATAAAAATAATAATATTAATACTATTAAATTAATGTATTTAACCCTAAAAAGGTCCTAAATCTTGGAATAAAGCTGCGAATTGTTTAAGAGTTCCATTAGTTGATAAGATTATATCTAAATAAATTTTCTCGCTAATATATTTTATTTTATAACAAGAGAATTGCTTAAATCGTTGATCCGCTTTAAGCTAAATTTCTTTTATACTGAATCGCCAATCTAAACGATCAAAAAATAAATCAAGCCCAGCAGTAAAATATAAGACTGTATAATGGAAAAACCGCATTACCCGTATCCATTAAGCTTTTGTGGAATGAAACACAAAGCGATGGAGATTCATATTTGTATAATTCGATTATAAATTTCATTATACTTTAAAAGGGCAGTCGGAAACGTTAACCAAGATCGAATCTCGGGAATTGTAGATAGAATCAAATCCAGTGAGCATGCAATAATATTATGCCCTATGGCATAACACTCGAGATAATTACAATGTTGAATAATGTTGATTCTGCTACCGATGCGAGAGAAGCAATGAATTGATTAAATACGGATTGAGACCCTTGTGTGATGGCCACTTTAGGTACACAAACCTAAATAATCAGTATTGGATTATTCTGAAAAGTACAAAACCTAAGTATATTATGTAGCTTCTAAGTAGTAATGAGCATAGGCATTGGCATAAACATCAGTGATGTGCATTATAAGCCTGAAATCTAGTAGTTACAGATGTTATAATAACATTTTTAGTTCTTTAAGGTGACCAGCTTTTAAGTGATGTTGACTTGACCCCAAAATCACCCATTTTGGTGTCAAGTCAACCTCACCTTAAAGTCAGTATACCTTCTGATATACGAATGAGGTTTTAGCAGGTTTCCTTCTCGGGGTTGTAATCTGTTCAGATGATAGTCCGCATAAACCTAATAAAAATGTGTAGAAGGAGTTAAATGAACACCAGTTTTCGAGGTGAAGTTCTCGGACCCCACCGGGAACAGCTATGATGAGGATATCACAACATATGCGTGTATGTATAGTGTAAAAATATTACAATATTTTTTTAAATTTAGCTAGTGTATGTCTGGTCTAAGAGAACCTAATTTTCTGCGTTCTGAGGGACAATCATTTCCGCATACGCTGCGCTGTGAGAATCGATGCAGGAAATCAATTCATTGCAGTGCTAAGAGACAATCGGTTAGCTATCTTCACGGGATATTCGAGTTTGTAGATATACACAGCATGGTGGTTATGTGTCTTTGGGAAACTGGAGGCTACAGTGCATATATAAGTAAATTATTTCCAGCAGTGAATTCACAATATAATAAATAATAAATATTCTACGACATTCTACACAGTGGTATCTAGATTCAAGTAAGCACAGCTTAACTAACTTGTGTGCGGTTTACAGCCGTTCCCAATAACCTATCTATCGCCAGTTTTGACATTAGAAAGGACACAAAACGTCATCAATATATATGGTAACGCAATTCATAGTAGTAAAATAACAATAGGATTTGACAAAGGAACTATCTCTACCTTTACCTTTATCTGTAGAAATGTTATTGGGAACGGCCGTAATGTACTCGTAACAAAAAAGTTTTATTTTCTTTTTTCGTCATTTTAATAAAATAATTTAGATTCATATGCACTTATATTTATTAAAGATGTATAAATACTTAAGTATGGTGTAGAGTGGCTATAAAGAACTTTATTAACCATAACTTTCAACAAATGTAATCAAAGCACTTTGATCGTTTGAGGGCACCTTTGGGAAATCCTTGCATAGCCGTTGCTCAACTGTTGATTACTTGGATGGCGACCCCTTTATTCTGAGTATAAATAATCCTAAATACAGTAACCCCTTTCTGTATAGGATCATATAGGCAGTACACACGCTATATTATGTTATTATTAGATATTCTGACTGATTCATCAACGCTAGTTTTGCTTTCGACGGCCCGTATCCTAGAACTGAGCTGGAACTAGTTTTAAGTACACATTATAATTTTTTTTTAAACAAAACTTAGTGGAGATTTTAAGAATGAAAATCACTTAAGCGTTATAATATGACTTCATAACTCAAACCACTTTTATACGTAACCAATGATAAGTTTATTATGCGTACCGCCAGGAAGTCGAATACCTTAACCGAATCTGTGTTTCTGGATAGCTATAACCTCTTCAAGACTATAGTAAATAGAAAGTCATAAAAAAAAAACTTTAGTTCTAGAATACGGGCCAAAGTTTCTTTCCTGAAAAAAGATCCGAGTGAAGCTCAGTCACTCAGGTACCTTTAATGATGGTTGAAAGGACACTGACCTTTGAAAGTGTGTACTCTCGAGTTAGACATAACATGCCAGAGCTGAGGGTCTCCGGCCGACGGTGCTAACACCAGATGCTGTCCTGATGGTGCTAACTGCAGAAGCTTGGCACCGGCGCCAGGGGTTGACCCGCCGACTGATACCACGCGTACAGTGGAGGCTATCGGTGGTTGGAGCCTATGAGAATAGAAAACAGCACAATTGAAATCATGATAGTATAAAAGAGACCTAAAAGATCACACTTAGTCCTAGCTAGAGTAATAATTTACAAATAAATTGTGAATGTATAGTTGTATGCTGTATAGGGTCCCCATAAAATCTTTGGGGCTTAGCCAACTTCATCTGGAAATCGATACACCGGTTAATTAAACGCAGACGCAGGCAGATCTCGCGGCATTATGACCTACCAAAATCAATCCATCTTGATCCAAATCAAAGAAATGATAACTATCAACGACATACTGTAGTACTATCAGAGCAGACAATAGTCAGAAGTCTTCATAACGGAAGCTTACAAGATTTAAAAAAAACCCACCATAACCACCCAAGTGAGGTAGTTACGTATAAGTGTCTTATCTAGGTTATGTTTCCATAATGTCACTCATTACTATACAGGATGACTCCTTAATGAGTAGCGTAGAATAAAGACCTATAATAAAATGAAACTTAATACTATTACAAAGGATAAGATAGGATCATTTCTTTTTTCACTCCAACCCAATTATTTTTCCTGAGTTTCTCATTAAAGATAATCGTCTATGGGCACGGGAGCTCATTCCAGTTGTCCCTGAGAGCATTTGTTACGAAAAAACTAATGGAATAGATAAGCACAACAATTAATGAGTTAATTAAACGTAGTATAAGGTGGTAGAGTAGATTTTGTGCGCATTTTAGTTTTTTATTGACCTATACAAGATGACACTACGCATATCTACCAATATTGCTGCGATACATATAATCAAGCCTTCATCCCCGGAGGTTTAGGCAGACGTGAATTATCACCCACATTTCACCAATCATCGTATTCGGTCCCACGTAATAGGGGATGACACTATTGCTGTATTCCACTTTTAACTGCAGGTGAATTATTGGGAACGGCCAATAGTCACTTTGTACGACACCGCATGGGAGGAGATGGGTTGGCCCAAATTCTACTCTGCCGGGAAGCACGCGGCTTCTACAACATTGATCTTCATAATGTTTGCTTATAATTACAAATACAATGTCAATCTTTCGGTAGCGTAGAATACAATTTGAATACATTAAATGATGATAATTATTTAACATTAGCTGATGCCCGAGGCTAAACTCGTGTGGATGGCGGTTATTACGATCAAAAGTAACCTATGACATAATTATTAGAACTACCAAATAGAATGTAACATATAGCTGGCACAGTACCCAATTTTATTTTTTCAGTTTTTTTTTTCTCTTTATTTATTATTGGGGACTCTTATACAACGTACATGCCAGTCCCATCGTACCTTTTATACTGACTTAATCACTTACAAATCGTAACTTATCGAACTTAAATAGACTATAGGCAGCATCAGAATTAGGTGTACACAATATTTGTTGAAATATACCTTTTTTTTATCGTGCGAAAAATCCCCACGGATACCTCCCCCGCCGGAACCGGAGGAGGAGGATATGTCGGACTCGAACCGACTAAAACGCACGCCGTCTGTGGGCCGTCAGTTTTTTTTTTTTTTAATATACCTATATTTTACAAATTAAGTCTAGCTCCCTAAATAGCTCGTCTCTGGCAGCCTGAAATCTAGTACACTCCGCCAATGTAAGATGTTCTATGGCCCGGTTTAGTTTAGGTTGCGGGTAAAGGGCTTTTTTGTATATCTTCTACTCAAGATATTTACAAACCAATGACGCACATTAAAATATTTTGTACCGAAGCAGAAGGAAATCTCATTTGAATAAACTTCTCAAACTGTACACTGCAGTGATCTCTATACACTTCAGTGAAAACTAGTAGAGGTTACTAAGAGCAAACTACGTAATATTATCTAAACTTTTCTTGTTAACTACGATCGTCTTAACTTTTTAAACGTTCGGCACTTTTAGATAGGACGGATAAAATTATTCAAAACGCTTTATGCTAAATTCTAAATGTAAATTTGAAGACCGAGCGTGGTTTCAAGCGTCCCTACCTGTTAGCTTAGATGGCCTCGGCGTTTGGAAAATTGCTGACGTAAGTTTACCAGCGTTTTTGTTCTGGGTCCATGGTACGGCAAAGTCGTGAAAGTTTTACAAATGCGTAAGTATGCAAATTAATCGGTAATTCATATTTTTAAGCCGTTTGGGGACAGTTTGCTAAGGTTATGGGTTTTAGTGCTATATGCTAGAATAGTTAGATAGAGAGAGAAAGGTACTTCCTGTGACCGCAGGGTCAGTCTTTAAAACGGTTCAGAGATCAATTTATACATATAACAGCGTGTAAATGTATATTATTTAATAAATTAATCTTCTCATTAATTGTTTGTATTATTATTCGTTATTGTCCCGTCTAGTTAAATAAACATAATGTATCTATAGTTGATTTAGAAAATATCACCTGTATCATTAGCTTTAAGTAGAAAGAAAGTGAGGGCTGCTATGTCACAAAGTCCTCTTTTATTTTCTTTAACCAATAAAATCCAATTCTTACTAATAAAAATTACACAGGGTATATACAGTTGTTCTAATAACAGTTTGTATAGAAATTTTGACATAACAGCTGTATATACCCTATATAATTTTTCTTGTAAGGGCCTTATGGACCTTGTATCTAATAAAAAACGAAGATTTATGAGTTCCTGTTTGAATATTAACTTCAGAATTTCAAATGAAATTTTATTTAGTATGTCATATCTAATATTATGGTGTCAAATTATTGTAATTGTCCATATTTATTATCAGGGAAGCATAAAAGAAAATCGTAACAAAGTGTTTGAAAAAAAAAAATATTTTATGCCGAACAAATACAACAATATTTTTTTCTGTTAAAGTAATTTTAAACCCAATTTCAAACACTTTCATGGAATGATTGGAATCGCAATAAGTGAGTTAGGAATAAAACATGATTCGTGTATGTTACGAGCGGCACGGAAATGACGCAAATTGCCGGGAGAAAAATGACGTTTGTAGAATTGGATGTGGCATGTGACAGGTGTAATATTAACCAATGACGTATTTAAAAATTGTATTACGTACCAGTATACGTGTGTGTGTGCAGTGTTATTTGTCATTTCAGAACAGGGAAAGTTTCATTTCGTCTGTGTACTTTATGTTTATTCATGTATAACTTTTGTTAATTTACCAGCCTTGTTTCTTGCTTTGGGTTGTAATTATAATAACAACAAGATCTTTCACAAAATAATTAACAGCTCAGGTATATCATGTGAAAATGTTGTGGCGAATATAATAATATATTCTTACTTTTGAGGTAAGGTAATTTCGTGATATTAGAAACGAAATTAAGTACTTATGGGTTCCCGGTGGAGTATAATAGGGTCACCCCATCTTTTTCTGTAGGTGTCGTAGAAGACGACTAAGGGATAGAGCTATTCTCCATCCTTGACGTAATGTGAGTGTTAATACCCTCTGCCTACCCCTTTGGAGATTTACAGGCGTGAGTATATGTATTATATACTAGCTGTTGCCCGCGGCTCCGCCCGCGTGGAATTCTGATCCCGTTCATCGCTGATATATAGCCTATATGTTAATTCAGGGTATAACCTATATACATACCAAATTTCAACCAAATCGGTCCAGCCGTTTATGCGTGAAAGAGTAACAAACATCCACACATCCACACATCCACACATCCATTCTCACAAACTTTCACATTTATAATATTAGTAGGATATACTAAAATCTTGCAGCATTTCTTAAACCGATTGTTTAAATAACAAAATGGAATAAAACCCGTGACCAGGTGCGTTTCCTCGCCCGAATTGCTTCGAATGCCCCAAACTCGTAATAGAATAATACAATTACATTAGATACCCATCGATCGAGACAGTAATACGTGTGAAATACTGGAGCTTTCATTTTCGTGTTGGGTATGGTACGAATATGTATAACACAAGATAGCTCGTAGCTTTTCAGTGCACACGGTAATATTTATTAACAAGCGTATCATAGTACATCCAGATATAATCTTACAGGTTCAGTTTACCTAGTTAAACTTAGTGGCCTAGTAGTAATGACGGTGCCTGTTCACGGGTTCGATTCTCAGTTCGGATAAAGTGATTTAGAAATCTCTTATTAGCAGCCTAGAAATCGGCAAGAGCCCAAGGGTGACTTCGATATGCGGTTCTTATTACATAGGACTGTAAAGAGTGCGTGAAATGTGGGTTTTTATTCGCCTATTATTCACATATTTGCGCGTATATGTCCACCCAAATAACAACAGTGTCTGTTTGCTAAACATTAATGTATGATTCCGAAGCCGAACGCATACGACAACGACAGACGCATGCAGCAGATACGTACCCATAACTTGTTAAACTCCGATACGGATAAAATAGACCGTTGAGAAATCGCAATGAATTACGCGCATCTGCTGCATGCGTCGGCAGTTGTCGTATGCGGTCGGCTACGGAATCTTACCTTTAGTCTAGTTTTTCTAACGTTTTGTTACTTCCTTTTTAATGGTCTATACAGAATAAATGGTTTATGACTTTAGCTGCATATATAATTGTGAATTTGGCGGGGTAGTGACCAAAGCATATCACATGAAGAAAAGATAAAGCCTAATAAATAAGCGCCTATGACCTATGCAACGAATGGGTATTACATAAACTTAAAACAGCAGCTTTATTGAAACTCAAACCCGAGCTGTATCACTATCACTTCACTACATATTATAAAACTAAGTCGCTGTCGCTGTCTATCCGTCCCTATGTATGCTTAAATCTTCAAAACTACGCAACGGATTTTGAAGCGGTTTTTTTTAATAGTTAGAGTGATTCAAGAGGAAGGTTTATATGTATAATACATGCATAATATTATAGAGAAACACTGATAAATTTAGAGATATGTAGCGGGAACGGGATCAGAAAATATGGCGGTACGAAGTTCGCCGGGTCAGCTAGTATAAAAATAAAAATCAAAAAACCATAAGGCTTATTAACAGCTCATTACTACTTTATAGCTTTCCGTTTAGATGTATATTGAGATAACTAAATACCTCGTTTGTTCAGTTCCGAAGCGGAACACGCGATGAAAAACAAGGGGACGAGGTCGATGAAAAAACAAGGGGACGTGATGAATTAGGCTATTAATGAATAACAACAACTTTTTTTAAAAACGAATAGATAAGAACAACCATGGGTGTGGGGATAGATATTATTTACTGTGATTAGCTAGATCTGACACACCAAGTATGTAAGACACAGGTGAATGGGCAGGCCAGCCGGGGTCGACCTCGCAGTACCATAGACTCGGCTGCCCCAAATCAAAACCTAGTAAGTGCTTTTCACCAAATTTTACAGGAGAGCGTAAAAACATAAAACGGATCAGCCTTACAAAAGTATTAGTGATAAAGTAAAAAAGTGATACTTATTGGATAGACTACTAACCACTGATTACATAATGAGTAAAATATTTCGATAATATATGTATGTTTTATATTGAAAATGCAACTACTATTTAATCTGGAAGCTAGCTCTAATTATAATACACCTAAAGTAATCAAATGCCGGACTAAATGTAGAGAAAAATCTATGATCATGAATTAATCAGCGAGTTACAAAACTGCCTAACAAGGCAGGCATTGTTAGACAGCTTTGTAATTTTAGATTTAAATTGAAAACACAGTTCAAAGGCTTTGTGGTCGCCAAATGAACACTTTTGTTAAGAATGACTTTTACCAAAACGGGCCTATTTCCGCTAGCAACCGAGATACTCTAACATGTATCTATAATATTATGTAGATTGCAGTTATAATACTTGCTATACATGAATTTCTGGTGAGTGAATTTCAAACATAATAGGTAAGTTACTTGTCTATTCAGATGCGCGCATGCAGACTATTTCGGCATTTTGTCAATTTTAAGTAGTCGTAAATACACTGACAAGGATGTATTTTCTATATCACACATGTGTATCCATTAAAGTTTATAAATATAAATTGTTATTGTAGTCTATTAAGTGATCCTAAAGGTTTAGGGTTAGAAGTAATATTGCAAGTGAAATTCTTACCACCCGTTGAGTGGCACGAGTATTGGTTTGTCGTATCCATCACACCACGCCATTGCGGCGGTAACAAGCGTAGCAAGAACGCCTCGTCGCGCCACCGCAGGCCGCAGCCACGCTATTATCTACGAACAAATAATTAAGTAAGCTTATTTATGTTGTCAAGAGTCAAACCTAGGGGGTGGGGAATCAACGCCAAGTAGTAGGTATTTTTGTTTTTAGAAGACTGTAGTTAAGTTAGAATGAAATAAATACTAACTCTATTTTCTTTTACGATTTTTGCGGGAAAAATCTGACCCGCATTTCCACTATTGTAACTTAAGTTGTAAGTAAGCTATAAGTAATGTAAACTGTACACTGGGATTAATAGTAGTATCTCACAAAAACATTTAGTAATGACAGAAATTCAAATCACCCACACCTTCAATTATTTTATATTTTTTTACTTTTTTTTATCAATTACGTTAAAAACATTGCAAATACAATACAATATCAGTGACATTGTTTTACCGGGGCCCATAACCTTATCGTTCAATTGATGACTGTAGCTTAAACCAATTTTGCAAAGTTCGTCAAGAATAAAGGTTTATTGGGACTCGTTAAAGTGTTGTGCCCTGTGCTAACATCGAGGACCGTTTATTGATTGATATTTGATCCGCGAACAGATATCTGACATATGAATGTCCCCTTTGCGTAAAATTTTACGGTTATGTAGAGTGAAGGGAAATGTATTAGTCTTTTTTGATTCAATTTAGGAAATACGGGAGCGGGTTTTTTTAGTTGTCATTGTTATGTTATGTTATGTCGAAATATGATCGAAAATGAGGGGGCCCTTTGTTTAGCTGTGGAAAAAAAGTCAAAATAAATAGAAAAATTATTCTTACCTGAGCACCCAGCTGCATAGGATCCCTGGTTAGAATGTCACTAGATTTCCGTACAGCTCCATATACCAGTTCAACATCTCGGTCTAAGATGTAGCAGCGAACGTGTTCCAATATACATCGCAGATACGATATTGTCACTGTTTGTACCTGGGTCAAATAAGTTCGATATTAGTTTTACGATACTAAAATTTAAAGTAAAATTGTGAAGTTGTATGGCATAATTTTCGTAGTACAAATAGAACGGTTCGACCGAGCTGTACGATGGTATGTATAAACAATACCTGCGAAAATACTTAGTGATGTTACAAAAACAAACCCTTGTCACTGGATTTCGGTAAAACAAGAAGCAAGGAGACCTTCTATTATACGTTAATGAATGAATGAATGTCTATTACAGATAATCTTTATTGTAAGCAAACAGTAAATGAAGGCAATACGGACATTTTGTCCTGACTGGTTTTTCGCACATAATAATTGCCCCGGTAGACCGAGCCGGTAAATTGATAAACATTGTTAAACATATTGGCACTTTTTAGCAACCTATTTTTTTTCATTTGTTGCTACCCTGTAAGCAACAAATCAAGTTCAGGAATCAAAACTAATTTCTAAAGTATGTAAAAATATGGATCGATTCGATTTTGTCTCGCCTGAGTTGATAAAGTGAAGTGAAGGTGAAAGGTGAAGTTGATTTTGACCTCAAAGCTGTTAACGAGAACATACACTCGGAAAACAGAATCAACTAACATAAACTTATAGGTCGTAACAAAAAGGAAAATGGCTTTCAAACAAATGAGGTTACACTAACGGTACCATTATTTACGGTTTCCTGACAGTTAAACTTGGTAAACTCGGTCAGGGGATTAACGTTAAATATTTGGATTGTCTCACATGTCATAAAGTTTGGACAACCTACTTCATTAATAGAACTTGAAAAACTATATCTATAATAATGTTATTTGACTTACAATCTAATCTAGTCTAGTTCAAGAGGTAAAATGGACTTTTGGACAGATTATTGAAATTTTACCATCTTTAGCCCACTGATGGATTTTGTGTCTGTACAGTTTTGGCTCTAGTATCTGGCTGAAATTTGGTTTATAGCTGGATTAAAGTTTGGAATAGCACCTAAGCTTATTGTTCTTATGGATTGGGATCAGAAATTTAATGCGGTTGGAGCCGAGTAGCTGCTACTATACAATATATGAATAAAAGTTAGCTAGAGTCTAGTAAAATTTCGAATCTACGCGGCATTCATTTATGTCTAACATCGTGAAGTAAGTTTGTAAAGTGTTCAACTGTATACAGTGTACACCTTGTAAGCATAAATTACGTAAAATAACTCAAATTGAGAAGTAAGTGAGACTACTTACTGCGGCAAGTAAAAAGTCGAAATTACAGACAGTTAAGTCCTTCAGTTTTGAAAAGTCTCCAGCCAGCAGTAAATGTAGCCAGGATTCTTCTACGTGTCGTTGGGTAAAAGCAGCCGCTGTCCTGCTGGCTGAATGGAATGGGGTCGAGTCCAAGAGTGCATCATCCTCATCTACACAACCTACGTGACAATACAAAATAATATGTACAATTAATAACTTGACTTCAAATTAAGAAGGCGACAGCGTCATCCCTTCACAGTACGTTGTTTAATAGAAGAAAGAGTAAAGTTCTAAAATTTTAAATTGAGCAGGTATTTTCTTATAAAACTGACTAAATAAGTTAGTTTATTAAACGTAACAACAATATGTAAGTGTAATTGAAAAAAAAAAAAATGATTCAATTTTACCTTGAAAACATTGGAAATATTGTAAATAGTTTCTAGCGCTTACCAGGCTCTTGAGCTTCCGAAGTATCTGTGTCATCAGCGTCTTGGAGGAAGTTGGCGAAATGTAACGCTGCGAGATCAGAATGGGCATCCCTCAAGGCAGCTTGGGATCGGACGTAGCGTCGTCGGGCCCGCGAGCTAGCTGCGGCAGCACGCCACCTCCAAGTGCAACGGCCAGAAACTACGTTTTCTGATATTAAGTTTTCTGCGAATTATTAGTTTTTTTTAGAAGAGTTGTAGTCCTTGTGATCGTAGAGAGTCGAGGGAGGGAGAGTATGAAAGAGAGAGAGGCAGTTTAGACTTTATATAGAATGAGTAACTAATCAAAAAAAAATACGTTTTCTATCATTTTCTTATTGACAGTATAATATACATCTAAGACAAAACTAGTGATGAAAGGCTTGTAAATGTTAAAACACTATTATAGTTATTGATAAGCTGGGAGACTTAAAGAAGGAAATAATAAAATACTCACTCATCATAAACTTGGCTGCACAAATTGTGGAGAAATTAAAGTTGGCATCTTTAAGTGTTATGACCGCGTCGCTATTGGAAGTCGGCATTAGAAGTTCTAACAACTCCAGTTCTGTGAGTCCGAACTCTGAACATGTTATGTAGCCTAAAAAATGAGATGGTGTTAAACTGTAATCTTTTTTAAACACTTTTCGTTCGTACAATATATATACACATGTTGAGTATAAACCCATAACGCTTCTGTTTTTTTTTTTTTGGTATTTTAAAGTACTGGCTTTTTAAACCACACCTTTAACGCGAAAATATTGATTAAAAGTAGAAAAATGGTATAGATAGAACTAACCAACGAATCATTAAGTGATTCGAATAATTTAATAGCAACAATAAAATGTGTGCTCTCAAACAACATTAATCCGATATTGAAATTGATATTCAATTTACACTTACTTGCTAATTTACTAAACGCCTTAGAACCGAATACAACTTCTAAGTTATCGAAGGCACTATCAATATAGTCTCCGTAGCTACTATTCTCCGGGGTCTCCTCTATAGCTTCCAATAAATAGTAGCAGTTCTGAACTTTAAACTTTTCCTTTTGTGCCGGTGTCAACTGCAGTTGCTCCAAAGATACGGCACTTGTACAAATTAGGAACACATTTCGTGGCAACGACATCGGTAACCAAGATAACCCAGTTACAATATCACATTCTAAAGGATTCACTCTATGCACATTATCGATAAAAATCAACAGAATTTCATTTTCCATTTCTTCACATTTTCTTAATAGACTTTGAAACCAATTATTGATGTAAAGAGGATCAAAGCTTGCATCTTTCGGCAAATAACCCTCTGGAATGTTTAAAATGATTGATATTTGTTGACACATTACTCTTAATAGCTCCAAGTTATAGGCCGATCTCGGTGTGGAAGCAGAAAATCTTACTATCCTCAGAACTGGTTTTGGAAATATTTTTTCATAATTGAAGTATAAATGTGTCAAGAGTGTTGTTTTTCCTGAAGCATCGGGTCCATATATTAATGTCGGCGGATGTCGCGTTCGATTTTCGTAATTCTCCTTAGCATTATTTAGAATACTTTTGGCTGTTTCTTCAATTTCCTTAAAGTTAACTTTATACAAGCGATTATGTTCTATACATATCCTAAGATGAGTGATGTGTTCCAAAAATACTTCCTGCAAGTTAAAATCAAAATCAGTTAGATGTTTCATGCCTCATATTATATAGGTATCTAATCATCTAACTTTAATGTAGAACTTCGGAACTTGGACATCAAATTAAAATGGTCAAACAAGAATTCATACATGTAATAATGGTTACATATCAAAATCCCGAAGCTCGTAATACCGAATTTCGTAATACCGATGTACGAAAGACCGAAGTTCAAAATCCCGAATGTCCGTTTGACCGTTTGTTTAAAATATCGAAAGTACCTACAAAATCCCGTAGTTTAAATCACAAAATTTGGATTTTTGGGCGGTTTTGTTTGGGTGATTATAAAAAAAATAACCACGAAGGCTAGCCGACATAATCTATTCAAGTCGAATTACACGGGGCGGACACTGTGCGCCTACACATGGTAACATATAGGTTAGAACGACGACGATCTCTCCCTTCGTGTTAGATTACTTGCGATAATACATGAAAGGAATAAAAAAACTACCCCCATTCTAAAAAAGTAGTTAACTATAAAAATTAAATTGAACGCCTACCATCGGTAATGTATCTAAATCTCATTTTCGGGATTTTGAACTTCAGGATTTTAATCTTTCGGGATTTTGAACTTCGGTATATCGCATTTCAGTGTTTCGTACTTTCAGGATTTTGGAATTCAGGATATTGAACTTTGGGATTTTCAAATTCGCGATTTTGAAAGTCGGTATTCTAAAACGTAACCATAATAATTTGGAACTGCTTAAGATTACCTGTACAGTCTTTTTTCTTCCCTTTCCCTGGTCGGGCTCAGTACTAAGGCTGTCGTCAATAAGCGAACTGACCACAATTTGCACTTTGTCTCTAAAAGGAGCCAACTTTTCATCATTATCAGACGCCGCGTCTGTTCTTGACGATTCTGCTGATGAAGATCTAAAAAAAAAACCAATTATCTAATTCTCTAAATGCTTAAACATTTTTGAAGGAAATTTAATTGATCACGAATTTCTGCGTTTGATGTCAAAGTTTACAAAGAATAATTATTTTAATTTTCACTAATTAGTTTTACGTGCTATGTTTTTGTCAACCCTTTCCTAATAAATTAGAACTAATTAATAATTTTACTGCAGTCAAGACGAACATGAAAATTTATTGCTTTATAATTTAGTTCTTATAATAGGCAAAGAAATAATTCATTCTCTGATAATTAAATTCAAGGTTAATGCTGTATCATATTAGACTATACTCCCAAATCTGCGATTCCAATACATACCTACATTTTCTTTATTATGATTGATAAGGGTTTCAAACATTGGACTGAACTTCGCAAAATAAGTGAACTTTTGCTGAGTAGTTGCGTGACACGTACAGAAATATATAAAGTATTAATCGCTTGGACCTTATATGTCCTCGACAAAATCTTTTTTCCCTCAGAGACTGACATTACTTGACTCTTAATGTTTACTGAGAAAATAGGATCATATCTATATGACAAAGGAGAGACTTACAATACAGAGTGTCAGGAAAAACTTTTGTTGTTATGTTTTCTTTGTTGTTTTATTATAAGAATTTGCACAGGGTGACAATGTCTTCTCTTAATTAATTATTATAACTAAGAGGTTAATTATTATAACTAAGAGGTCACATTCGGCGTTTTATGACTTAAATTTTAATGTTCATTTTAATTACATCTTACATAGGGGTATGCCCTCTATGTTCATTTTATTTTGCCATGACATATCGCGTATAGACAGACAATATCATGATCCAGTATAGTGATCCAATACTATAGGGATGAACCGCACATCAATATTATATCAATATCAATATAATTAAACTGACAGAATCGCGAAAGATATATTGAAGGTCTGTTTAATATGCGTCCTAAGTCCTAAATATAAAACAAGTAATTATAGTATTTTTATGTTATAATATTCATGCCAATACTGATTTTTTAAACGAATTTGTCCGAATTTATACCACTATTTATATCAAATATCTCTAATGTGTGTGCGTCGTCGTCTTGATATTTTTTATTTATAGCCGACCATTTTCCTTATTCCATCCGTTAATGGCTCCTGCTGTGTGATATAAGGAAGATTATTATTTGGTCTAATATTTACATTCAGATTAACAAAATAATATCCAATTGTTCAGTTATTTATTTCAATGAATGTAAAAACAAAAATTACTTATAATTGTACAACACGCGATTTATTTTTTATACTCGTAGTCCAGAATTTTTTGACACTCTCGCCTCACAAAAGTCTGATAGTTGACTTTTCGATTGAATTATCTCGGAGCGTGTCTCGTAAGTATGAAACCAGAGTATTTTCGAGCCGCCAACTTGCTTTTTGACATGATCTTGGTAATTTTATTGCAAAAATTCCTAGAAGACTGTGTAAGCAAAAGCATCCTATTGTTATATTAATAAACACGATATCTAAAATACGTTACCATGAGAAATTTCATTTTATATCAGTAGCACTTAACATTACGGTAATAATCAAATCAAATAACTTAAGTACCTATACTACTACCACCACAACGTTGAATCATATTCTCATATGAGCCAATAGCCGGTTTGATTTGATTACAGTACAAGAGATATTTTATTAGATACAGTATTAATAATACTAATAATACTTACTCTAGGCTTATAACATGGGTTTCCGGTAGCGTCTTTTCAATTTTCCGTCTCAGTTCTTTTAACCTGGTGTGTGCTAAGACTGATAGCCTGGAATCTTCCGGTTCAGATTCTGGTAAATCTCTAAACACTGCTATCATTCCTTTAGGGTGGCTACCATTTGATAGGAGTTCTGAAATAAATGCTATTGTAAGTGAGGTTGAAGGAGTAGCAAACTAATTTATAAGTAGGTATATAAGGAACACAAGTAACAAACAATCATATTCAAAGGCTGAAGGGTGTAAGCGACAAGGACAAAGCCTTTCATTCAAGTGTTATGATGTCGTTTGAGACCTACAAATTATACATTTCAATTGTTGGTAAATAGGTACATTTTAAATGGAGTGGTGTAGTTTTAGAGATTTTATCATATATGGTCCGTCATTTGACTGCACCCGGCTAGATGGTAAAAGCTGAGGTGCAGTCCAGAAGATACGGACCACCAGTTTTGATGCTGTATCATGTAGGTATTTATTCAAGTTTTATTTCAAATAATATCATGAACCTTGTCCAATAAAAACAAAAATATTACCCTCACATTAGTTTTTCGACTTGACAAAAAAATAAAAATAAGACCGAAGTCCGAAGTGAAGAAATAAACCGAACATATTTTTTCCTCACAATGGAGTGAGTAAAAAGGGTAGATATATACCGCTCTAGCTTGAGTGAAGTAAAAATCCTTTTTGCCAGTACCTATTGCAAACAAATAAAACACTACGGATTTCAAGCAGGCCCCTGTTGTTCCATGTAATTGGATCGGGCACCCAAGATATTTTTTTTCCAAGTTTTATCCTGATAGCTTTCCAGGATTCCGTAAAAATGTAGTAACATAAATCCTGAAATTTAAATCCGACTTTATTTGGCTTGGCAAAACTTGTTAGATACGTGGCATAATTTTGCGCTAAGCATACGATTGTGAATTTCTGGGTTCGATTTCAGAGTAGGTCATAGTATTATTATCTAGGTATTTATGGTAGAAAAATATTTTCGGTAGCAGTATGGAGTTTGGAAACGTATATACGGTATACAGAACATAATATTCTGATTCCATGTATTTTATTGAGATTTTTCTAAGGAGCCAAATAGTTTACCTACATTTTGCTCTACTTGAGAATCGAATCAATACCACACCACAATTCGAAGATATAATTTGTGGACACAGAATATTGTAGATATTCTCCCACATAAGTGCCCACTTATACTAATATACTTCTTAACCTTTCTAATTAAGTTTTATGATTATAGGTACCAAAAGTAAAAATCACAATGATAAGACCAGATTTGACAGCTATCAAAATAATGTCATTCATATTTTAAACGTATTATTGAGATAATAAAGGTAGTTAAGATAAACTAACTGCGGAAGGCGTAGGATTGTGTGCATGAACGTGACCTGTTATCAATAGTGGATTACAATAGGCTAGTTGATTGATACGTTCAATAGACTATTGAAGGCCTTTACCCTTTCGTTTTTCTCATTCTCCTCCATTCCCTATACTTTCTCCCCTTTATAAATGGCGACGCGCTAAATTATATCTATCTACCGTTGCAGGCGTTCGTAGTCTACTGTGCTGTGTACTCACTTGTTATAATTAGTGCTTCAAGAAAATAGGCAACGATTTAATTCTACGGAACTCAATATTCTATGAAGTCCGTCAACACTTGACCTATTTTATTTCAGTACTGTTCTATCGTTTATTAATTTTATGAAGCTGAACCTATTCAAAGTTCGAAGTTGATTCTTGAAATCGAATAAATTTATTTTCGGAAATGGATATTTGGTATTTATGTTTATCGTTGAGAAAGACTGGATTTTGCTTTTAAATGTATGGCCTCTCCGCATTTCTTAATAGGAGGCATAGTTGTTTAGGTTCGGTTCGTCTTCTATAAGGATCAGTGGATTCTTTCGAAGTAGTGGACAGAGTTTTTCAGATAGCGGTGAAGAAAAGAATGGTAACTTTCAGGGCTGATTATATGAAAAGAAAAGATTTTTTTCCTCCAAAATCAAATGCATGTTTAGTATTATGAGCATTAAATTTATGACGGATTTACTGATCGTAAAATGATTCGCAGCTATAACCAAAGCGAAGCCCCATCATTCTATTGTTCACTTCAAAAACACTAGCTATAACAAAAGCAATAAGAAATCACAAATGCTTTTAAAATAAACTTAAGCCAAGGAACACTTTTATGAGCAGACTATAAACATAACATTATATGATATGATTACCTAAGGCTAATTCACATTGGAGCTCCATAGGGCTCCGTAGTAAGTCGGAGACGTCAGCGCCATTTGATAATGCTTCAAGTACTGTTGTGTTGAATGCTTTTTGGACTTCGAAGAGCCGACTTCGTTGTTCTTCGCGGTCGAGTAGATCACTAAACCTGATGAAAGATACAACGATAAAGTTAAATGTTTTCTGCGCAAGAATTAAATATATTTACAAAAAAAAACTGTATCTAATTATGTTTATCCACCTTTTAGAATTTATAAATACAATCTAGTTCAGCTAAGCTTACTCTGATTTATGTTATCGTGGTCAGAAAAGATTTATAGGTACAATTATACAATAAGGTGGTAATGATCGCCTTCTTAACAAACCTACCCCTATATGAAGGACTTAGTGACACCTCTCTTACTGACAAAGTGCCCTAAACTATTAAAAGCGCTTTTTACAGTTTTGAACCAGGAACCTCCTGATGCTCTAATTTTTAAAAACAGTTTTGAAGCATTTGAATATAATAGGTATGGTCAATTGGTCATCAAAGTCAACTCAGTAGTTTATGTGAAGCTCGATCATTCAAATATTTTATAACAGGGCTATTAATATCCTACAAAACTTCATACCAACAAATTAGAATTCGTATCATGCATATGATTCTAATCGATGGATTACATTAAGGGAACCAAATGATAATTACGATCAGATCTCATTAGTATGCTGGTCGCCTGCCAAGATTTTATAGCATTGTAACTTTGGCGTATTGTTAAGGAATAAAAGCGAATTAGGCAGCGATCCACTAATGCGTGCCTATATCTTTGTAGTAATGTGTCTGTCTCTATAATATAATAAATGTCGAATATGTTGTCTTTATTTTATACCAGCTGCTACGCGTGATTTCTTTCTAGTAAATTTTATTTTGTTCACAATTTCATGGAATTTATTGTTTTAGTGCAGAATCCTAACTCTTTTATAATGATAATAACTTAAGCTGTGCTATAAGAAATTCGCTATGTGCCTGTGAAAAACGCTCGTCAAAATTGACTCAGTCACTTTGGCGATTAGTCGGCACAAACAGACAGAAAGATAGATACTTAGTTGAATTTTAGAATTATAGGTTGGATGACAATCTCTTCGTTAATTTGATGCTCCAGCTATTTCACTAACATTATGATTAACGACAAAAACATTTTATAATTAGTTTAACTCAAATAGACTGTTGCGAAACAGGGTTTACGCTATTGTTTAACTCATAACTTTGTATCTTCTGTAAATTTTGTTGTAAATAATAATCATCTATACAAATAGGTCGACACCGATACCCTGTAAAATAAGATTAAATGCGAAAATAGGGCACACCGACATAATCTCTTAATAACGCAGCTATCTCGATCTTCAACTGTTACATTATACGAGGGCGATTTCTCAAATAGCCCATTTACTCGACCGTGTATTGCTTCTTTATAACCTCATATTTTGGGCTCCCTTGTCGACACAATAAAAGATAACCTGTGGGACGTAGGTACTTGTGGGTCCCGACCTATACTTGTATAGATGGAACCTCTTTGGCTGTACGATAAATTATTTATTTTACGATCCCACTGAGTAATCGTACTATGTCCTCTGGCAACGGTCGTAAATTGTTACTGCCCAAATAGATGAAACATAAGAATGAGGCTGATGATGATGAAACTGTTTGCGGATGAAATTGAAAAGAAAATCGACGAATCGTTATGAGGAAAAATGTATCTGTATCATGATAAATTATATGAAATGATGGGTTAAAACGTATAGAATATCGAGTTGACTATTGTTATCAATCAATTATACTGGTCAGTTGCCAGGGTAATTAATAATGACAATTTACTAATGTATACTACCCGGCTTTTCATTAGGCAAGTCGCCGTCGGGAAATTGTATGTTCGGCTTGATTGTGTAGAGCATTTTCTCTGCGACAGATATAGCTCTAAATAGTATTATTGAAGGTAGATGCTACGCACCGTAACATATTTGAAATTTATTTTGTTCATTTCTTACGTTAATTAGTGCAATTCCGTTTATTGTACTTCTCTACATTTTAAATTCTTTTTGTTATCTACCATACATCTTATCACTTAAAAGTAAATTGGATATCGCTTACCATTTATCATCCCCCTCCAAATGATAGCTTCCATCACCGTTTAGCCTGTAGCATGCTCGCACGAGAGCGGTCTGTGGAGAGTTAGACTTGACGAGGTGGTCAAACGTTGCTTCTGGAATCTTGAACGGTAGCACTGGCTGGTAGGACGACGGGTCTCCACCAATGAGGCACTAGGGATACAGACAGATGGACTGAGATTTAAGGTGATAACATACGCGAATGACTTTGACCATACAAATGCTCAAGGTCATTCGCTCATATTTGAACCGTAAAAATCAGAAAAACCAATTTTAATAGATAATTTTATAGGCGACGATTAGGTACTAACTAAGAAGATCACGTCATGCTAATACACTTATTTAACGTAATATATGTGAAATTTTAGATTATTTGGATACATTGTAGATAATATTTGGTTTCATAAGAAAGAGTATAGTGATTTTCGGAGCCTCTTTTTAACTATTTTCTCCTTTTATATTTAATTTATGAAAAGAAGAAGTTACTCTGTATATCCTGTAGTATGCAGGCTTGTGAATTACAGATTTGTAGGTTTTATAGTAAATAAGAAAAACGGTTTCAAAAATACCAATTTTTCGATGCTGACCTGATTCGGGGCCTTAATAATAATAATAAATGTAGTTACATTTTAGAAAGAAGCCGCGTGGTTCCCGGCATAGTAAAATTTGGGCCATCCCATATCTTACCATGTGGTGTCGTACAAGGCGACTAAGGGATAGGGATGTTTATCATCAGACAGATATTGTAACCCACTCAGCCTTAGATACATGGCTCGAGAAAACAATAGTGCCCGGAATAAGGTAATACGCTTACGTCCTTTCACGTGAAACCCAATAAAATGATTCGGGAAAAGTGGGTATTAATTCACCTATGCCTAACCCTTCGGGGATAAAGGCGTGATTATAATTGTATGTATATATTAAAAAAAAATATTCCTTATAAACGTATAAACAGGTAAGCGATTCCGTGCAATTATTACAAAATGATTAATACTATACTTCACACGACTAATTCCATTTGAATAAGTCTATTGTTTAAAAATTCAATGGAAACCTTTTTAGGGACTTTTTCTCATAAAAGGTACATTTTCATTAAAAGTTAAATTGCTCAGGCCATTAATAATTAAAAATTATGTAAAAAATTCTAACGAGGGAGTATTAAGCTCAAATTAACCACTCCAATTAAATATAATTACTGGAAATTCTCTTCATTTTAACAGTTTTTATTTCAGTAGCATTACAGATTTTTATATCAGCCTTATGGGCCTTTTTACTACCCACGACGTTTTTTAAAAGAACTGACACACTGACACCACGTGTGTATATGTTGAGCGAGTCCTCTGGGTGTCACCAGCGCTTATTAAACCAATTATTTGCGTTTGTACCGATGCAAAACAATTGGAAGATTTTTCATACAGCTGATGGACGTGAGCTGTAGATTACTCTACAGCCCACCGATTCACGTCCACGGTATGCCTACTAAGGCATACCTATTTATTTTTGCTTGTGATACTCACCGGTCAAACTTACGATATAAGTTAAAAAATAGATTTAAATCGAAAATTACCATTAGAAGTTACTTCAAGCTATTACCTTAATACCTATAATATTAAATCAAAAAGTCAACATCCAAGGACTTGAACCCGCGAGCAATCGAATGCTCTGATGCGAATGCTCTGAACAACTGAGTTACTTGGACACGTTTCGATATTTTGAACAATATGTAGGTTATATAAAATTTTCAGTAATTTTCCTACATTGTATTAAGGGAGTTGGTATTTCAAATTGTGGACTTACCAGAAAGTAACCTGCTTTCGATATTTGGTTACAGCTTTGTATTTCTTGGAGGTAGTGACGTAACAGAGCTGGGTTGGTTTCGTCTCTACCGTCAGTTCCGTAGTGCATGTCCACAAAGTCGATCTAAATTCAAACAAGAAAAAAAAAACAACTGTTACACACTGACGTAAGTTCATGCCATAGGTGGAATGCCACTCTATCTCTTCCTGTGGGTGTCGTAGAAGACGACTAAAGGATAGGGCCGTTCTCTATCTGACATGAGTAAGACGTGCTCGCTTGGCGGTAATAGCAGGCCACGCTCACTCTATGTACTTGCGCGCTCTCGCCGCCGCACAGTGGTTCGAAATTTGAGCTCCATTGACATAGAAACTAAAAGTGAGGAAATTAAAAAAAAAAAATTGTAATGGCTCTGGCATACCTCGCTATATGTCATATTAACGTATGAATGGTATAAGTAGCTCCACGCGTGAGAAAAAAAAGTTTTGTGTTTTTTTTGTATGGGAGAAAACACTTAAAGTGCTTTTTCTTTCAACTGAATGGAACTGAAGGGCTGGTGCTCACACCAGCTATTGTACCACACACGGCGATCAAGATGACATCAAATTCACGCACCTTTACGCACCACTCCGCACGTAGTAACATTTTGAAACATTGAATTTTCGATATGTGATTTTTCAAATCTTTGACGTAGTTAAATGTAGTTGCCGGTCCATTTACTTATAATGTCATTAGTTTTTAGCCTATTAGTGACTTTTATGATGACAATAATTAAAAATAATATTGATTATACGCATAAGTTTTTTACAAAATTGCATTCCGAGAGCTAAGTAGCTCATTTATTAATCACCGTGATTATGGTTGTTTATGATTAAATATGATTGACGTGAGATTAACCAATTAGGCTCTGGCATATCTCGCTTTATGTCATATTAACGTATGAATGGTATAAGTAGCCCCACGCGTGAGAAAAAAAAGATTTGTTTTTTTTTTGTATGGGAGTAAACACTTAAAGTGCTTTTTCTTTCAACTGAATGGAACTGAAGGACTGGTGCTCACACCAGCTATTGTACCACACACGGCGATCAAGATGACATCAAATTCACGCACCTTTACGCGCCACTCCGCACGTAGTAAAATTTTGAAATGTTGAATTTCTGATATGTGATTTTTAAAATCTTTGACGTAGTTAAATGTAGTTGCCGATCCAATTACTTATAATGTCAATAGTTTTTAGCCTATTAGTGACTTTTTAGATGACAATAATTAAAAATAATATTGATTATATGCATAAGTTTTTTACAAAATTGCATTCCGAGAGCTAAGAGGCTCATTTGTTAATCACCGTGATTATGGTTGTTTATGATTAAATGTGATTGACGTGAGATTAACCAATTAGGCTCTGGCATATCTCGCTTATTAGACGTACATTCATTAAAAAGTATGAGACATGACTGCAAGAGGATATAAAATGACTTGAGGTCGTGAGGGGAAAAATGAACTCCTCTTCAGTGTCAGTAGAGGAGCAACCATGTACCAGTTTTGACTCTAGTTTAAATGAGGGTGCATCCACATCCTGTGGACCGGAGACATGCAATGTTGGAACGTCAACATTAGTTGTGAGTCCAAGAAAACCTTTCATGGAGGTAAGTGCGCGACAAAAGAGAAAGAGAGTGGAAGAGCTCCTAACGCATAGCACTGAAAGGACCTATTTGGCTCCGCTAGAGCCTAATTGGTTAATCTCATGTCAATAATATTTAATCATGAACAACCATAATCACGGTGATTAAAAAATGAGCTACTTAGCTCTCGGAATGCAATTTTGTAAAAAACTTATGCATATAATCAATATTATTTTTAATTATTGTCATCATAAAAGTCACTAATAGGCTAAAAACTATTGACATTATAAGTAATTGGATCGGCAACTACATTTAACTACGTCAAAGATTTTAAAAATCACATATCAGAAATTCAACATTTCAAAATTTTACTACGTGCGGAGTGGCGCGTAAAGGTGCGTGAATTTGATGTCATCTTGATCGCCGTGTGTGGTACAATAGCTGGTGTGAGCACCAGCCCTTCAGTTCCATTCAGTTGTAAGAAAAAGCACTTTAAGTGTTAACTCCCATACAAAAAAAAACACAAATCTTTTTTTCTCACGCGTGGGGTTACTTATACCATTCATACGTTAATATGACATAAAGTGAGATATGCCAGAGCCTAATTGGTTAATCTCACGTCAATCATATTTAATCATAAACAACCATAATCACGGTGATTAACAAATGAGCTACTTAGCTCTCGGAATGCAATTTTGTAAAAAACTTATGCATATAATCAATATTATTTCTAATTATTGTCATCATAAAAGTCACTAATAGGCTAAAAACTATTGACATTATAAGTAATTGGATCGGCAACTACATTTAACTACGTCAAAGATTTTAAAAATCACATATCAGAAATTCAACATTTCAAAATTTTACTACGTGCGGAGTGGCGCGTAAAGGTGCGTGAATTTGATGTCATCTTGATCGCCGTGTGTGGTACAATAGCTGGTGTGAGCACCAGCCCTTCAGTTCCATTCAGTTGAAAGAAAAAGCACTTTAAGTGTTTACTCCCATACAAAAAAAAAAAACAAATCTTTTTTTTCTCACGCGTGGGGCTACTTATACCATTCATACGTTAATATGACATAAAGCGAGATATGCCAGAGCCTAATTGGTTAATCTCACGTCAATCATATTTAATCATAAACAACCATAATCACGGTGATTAACAAATGAGCTACTTAGCTCTCGGAATGCAATTTTGTAAAAAACTTATGCGTATAATCAATATTATTTTTAATTATTGTCATCCTAAAAGTCACTAATAGGCTAAAAACTAATGACATTATAAGTAAATGGACCAGCAACTACATTTAACTACGTCAAAGATTTGAAAAATCACATATCGAAAATTCAATATTTCAAAATGTTACTACGTGTGGAGTGGTGCGTAAAGGTGCGTGAATTTGATGTCATCTTGATCGCCGTGTGTGGTACAATAGCTGGTGTGAGCACCAGCCCTTCAGTTGCATTCAGTTGAAAGAAAAAGCACTTTAAGTGTTTTCTCCCATACAAAAAAAACACAAAACTTTTTTTTCTCACGCGTGGAGCTACTTATACCATTCATACGTTAATATGACATATAGCGAGGTATGCCAGAGCCATTACAATTTTTTTTTTTTAATTTCCTCACTTTTAGTTTCTATGTCAATGGAGCTCAAATTTCGAACCACTGTGCGCCGGTCGCCGACGGTCCTCGGTCGTCAGTCGGGCTGTCGCTAGCCGCGCGTGCACACGCGCGTAATAAAGTACCTAAGGTTTGGTTATATTATTACGTTTCAATCTTTTTGTTTGTTGAGTCTTTTTGTTTGTTATTAATATAATTAATACTCAATCTAAGATGCTATTATGAAAGCATATCACGGATGCGAATCTAACAAATCAAATAAAAATCTTACTTCTGCTTGCCTGTTAATGAAGAACGGCAAGTAGGTACTTACTTAATAAGTGTAATTACATTCGTTATGTTACTGTAGGTACCTACCTATGACAATATTTAATATACATAGGTAGGTACATATCTTGTACAAAGTAATATAGGTACCTACCTACCCACTTCGCTACCTACTATACGGAAAGACTTAAAAAATGTTGGATTCAGTACTTAGTCTATTCAGTAACAGATTGGTTGTTACAAGATGTAGTTATCTGACCTAGTACCTACTTATAGCTAACGGCTCGGGTTCAGTCTCAACACTTGAATGCAATCATAAATAAAAAATTGTAAGTACTCGTAGGATGGTATCGCGAGGCGATCAGCGACCGGCGATGGCCGCCGCCGCCCGCACCGCTCTGTCGCGGGCTGTAGGCACATGCTGTAACTTGCATCTCGAATGATCGAAGTGAGCTCGATAGCTGAATCCGCGGTGAGATGTCAATTTCGCATACAAATTGACATCTCACCGCGGATTCAGCTATCGAGCTCACTTCGATCATTCGAGATGTTTGTTACAGCATGTGCCTGCTGGCGTTTGAGTCTCGTGTACTTGTGTAGGTATTGTCGGTGCGTTACCTCTACTGCATTGTTTGCGTTCAGACCAAATATATAAAAATCGCCACTGTGCACTGAGAATAGTAGTTTATCTAAGGCCTTGTCTAAGCTTACCTACTCTTGAGTTGCTGACCGGTAGGATTGTGATTGAGATGAAATACATATTGACCGAATGTCCAATAATATTCGGCTATTATTCGATATTCGATGAATAGGTGAGAAAAATGTCAAACTAGTGTAAAGCCTTTATTAAGCGAGGCAACCCTAGCGTTATTATACGTAACTACGAGGACGACGCCGAGCGACTGCAAAGTAATAATAACCGTATGGCTGTCTGTTAAGATACATATTCGTATGGAGGTGGTTGATCACGTGGACTTGTAGGCACTTATCTGAGTTGAATCGTTAATTTTCCAGGCAGTGAGTTATCTGTTCCAACTATTAGGTAATCTGTGGTAATAGGCTCGACCACTATGACGTATGTCTGTGTAATAAAACTCTGCCTACAGTGCCTACCCCATCGGGCATTTACAGCTGGGAGTATTTATGTATCCCTACTAATATTATAAATGCGAAAGTAACTCTGTCTGTCTGTCTGTCTGTCTGTCTGTCTGTCTGTCTGTCTGTCTGTCTGTCACGCTTTCACGCCTAAACCACTGAACCGATTTTGATGAAATTTGGTATAGAGGTAGATTAGACCTTGAGAAAGGACATAGGCTATGTTTGGTCGCGATAACCGACATCCACGCGGGCGGAGCCGCGGGCAAAAGCTAGTGTATAATAAACAGTTGCATTTCAGAATATCGATCGTTCTGATTTTAGAATAGATAGCACGAGTCGTTGCATACCTATTTCATGAGTTTCATTTGAGAGTAGATAAAGAAGATGTGACATCTTCATTGGAAAAAATACTAATATCTGTTCATTATTGATTTACTTACATTGTACCGTACACTATTTTATCATCTCTCCCTCTCTCTATACATTTAAAGCAATTCCTTCGTATCTGTCACGATGAAAAACGTTTTAAATTGACAAGTCGCTGTCTTTATTTATTTATTTATTTATTTATTTATTTGTTTATTTATTAGGCTTTCAACATTGAGTACACCATTATACTAACAATTACATGTAATTTTGAAAATTCGTTTCGAATAAAACCCTGATAAACGTACGGACGAATGATGTTTCAACGTAACCTATATCCCTCTAGTGAATTCGAGATGAGTGCGAGAGCTCTTTTCAGGGTATTTAGGCCACTATTAGCATCTTCGGGCCTAAGTACCCCACCTATCAACAAACGAAGCTCTGGTGCAAGTATTTTTCAGAAGATTAGACGCTACCCTCTAATCGCAATCACTTACATAATAACCAAAATATGGTAAGCCGCGAATGCTATAGAAATCATCACCAGGATCATGATTAGCCTTCATCATTATAGTTTTACTGTTAGTCCGGGTAGTATTTAAAGCTTTTACTTCGGAGCCCGGAGTTACCTCTCTTACTTTTTTCTTAATATGGCTTATCTTGGCTTTTGCGGGAGCGACTGCCGCCGCGAGGAAACCCTGCACCAGAGTCTCGTTTGTCCATTCAATCAGAAAGGATACAGCTTGTATGTGGGGTTGGCTTGGGGCCCTAAAATATTTCAGTAAAGAGTGGTGGTAAGGAATAAAATATAAGTGGGTATAAACAGATATATAGATTGTAACTATTCATGCAAACAGAAACAAGTTAAACTGAAATCCGAGCCACAATTCCTTCCTACAACTAATTTCTAAAGGCAAGTATTCATCGACTGACTTTGAAGTGCTGCACATTCCACGAAAGCCTTTAAACCAAATCTGTCTGAAATTAATCGAGTAGATACCAAACTGGCGAAACCGCACCCTTCTAAGTTTCGCTGCTACTTATTGAAATGCTAGTGGGATTTGGTTCCTATTTAATTCGATGGCGACACGTATTTGTCTCGTCATTTATGCTATTCTAAAAGAAAATAATAGCAAGACAGATCTGTTCAGCCGTTAGAGCGTGATTAAATAACATACATTCTAACATTGTTACAAATTTTGATATTTATAATATTAGTAGGCTTACAAAATTATATTCTCAGCTTTACTTAAGATAAGCTTTATATTCGTAAGTAGGCTTCTAATGTGATTATACTAGGGTTATTAGTGTAATTACCATACCATGCTCCAAAGTAATTACTTCCCGAGAGTGGTCTCTGAGCTCTCATTCTCTATTACTAAGTAGGTTTAATGGCATACACAACGTAATGGCAGTGGCAACTTTAATATCGGAACAATAATTTCAAACTACTTGAAGGTTTTCATTATTTATGGAATAATGGCCCGATTTATCACTTCTGCTGATAATTGCTTTTCATCTATTACGAGAACGACTGCTGTTTGACCCTGACCTGCAAAGGAGGACCTTTGCCAGAACCTCGTCTATTATCGTAGCGGGTTGCAGGTAATATTGGCTTGGACTCCCAACCCAACCCCCTCAGAGTTTTAATAGCTCCAATGTGCCTGCAGACTACTTTATAATTATAAAATACTATAGATATATACGGAGGAGGTACGAGTATATACGTACTCTAATATTTCTCTTTCTGAAGTAGGCATAGCCCTCGTCATTTGTCTCTGTACGTACGCACCTCACGAGCGTCTTATAATATATTGTGTTCTTAGACGAAACCTGCGTATCTCATCTTATCTTACATTACTCTGCATTTTGTTTTACTCGAGAATAATAGCATCCAATTTTGAACATAACGAGATTAGTTCTCAGCTCACCGATTCATCATCACGTGATGTAATAAGGATTCTGTGTGTTACACATACACATATGAGGTTATCAGTCTTGAACTTATCCGTCATTTGTATAATTACGTCATTTGTAGTAAATGGCGCATTTATATTATGAGCGCCCCTTTGACTTCACATGAATGCTGTTATGAAGAATCTAATGTCCTGAGTTCTGACGTATTGAATGTGACGCAGATTTGAAGTTAACGCAGATTAAAATCCTTCTTTATTTACATACCTACATATACCGACGATTTTAGATAGATAGATAAATACTCTCCTAGATGTAAGTAAAGGCATATTATACACTAATATTTCACCAGCCAAAGTCAAAGTCAAAGTCAAAGTCTTTATTTCTCAAAATAGTGCAACATTGTTACAGCTTTTTGACGTCAAAAACTCCTTAAAACTAAGTTTACCACCGCTTCCTAAGCGCTAATGGAGAAGAAACGGCGCAACAAACTCCACTGCGGCATTTTAAGGACCTCTGCAAATCCAAATAGAATATTCCACTTTGCTGCAACATAGCTGTGTATATTTTACTGGCAATGTGTAGATATATAATCCGGAGTTTTAATAACAGCCGAATCTACACTATTGTCCAATTATAAGTAAGCACATTTGCATAATTTTATTCCGACTATTTACATTAGGCAAATCGATTACCAACGACAAATATGAAAATTCCATTTTTGTTTTCAGATACGACGTTCATACCGCAAGAGTAAACAAACTTTTAAACCATTTTGTTTACCAACGTTTGACCTCTTAAAATTTGCACAGAGATTAAGCTGGAGAAATATTTGGTGTAGGTATCTATGTACTTACTTATTGTTTATTTTGTAAATGTAACGTCAGATGTTAGCAAAGGAAATTGTCGCTAATTTTTAGTTGCTAGTTATATGCGTATATGGTACAGCGAGTTTCAATGACGAAGAACGAAATAATTGTAGAATTTAGAACCATGTGCCTATTGCTTGGCAGGTTTTCACCTCTGTGCTTAGTCGACTTACTCCTTCTATTTCTTCTACTATTTTATAGAAGCGACTGCCGTCTAACCTTGCAATCCCGAGAGGAAAACCGGGGCTAAAGCCTCATCTATCAATCAACAGGTGTACTGGCCGGTAGAAAAACTTTCAAACTCGCGACACTGTTACAGTTACCGTTCTTGACACTTTTTGTAGTTCTCAAACAGTCTACTAGATGGAGCTAAAACTTCATAGTATAGCACCATCTAGTAGAAGGTTTGAGAAATACTAACGTATAGAGTGAAGTATCCGGTATTGGTGGTTTTACCAATTTCATATTTTGGCATTTTTCAAGTATTCATTTCTAACGGCACTGTCGGAGTGCCACTGTTCTTTTTGCTACAATTGCAGCATACACCTTTTGCTTTTAGGACCTTCATAAATTATTTTTATAGCGATATTTTTGTACCCATATAATGGCGGACAAGTCAAATACTGCCATTAGCCTGTCGCTTAGACGTTCAAATATACAAACAGTTGAATTGGGCGCAACTATGTTAAAAATGTAAAGAGGGAATGTTGCTTTTTGGGAAGTATTGGAAACCGATTCCGGTAAAATGATTATTTCCAACGCAGTTATGATATGGGCAAAAGATAACAGGTAGAAAAAGGACCTCTGCAAATCCAAATAGAATATTCCACTTTGCTGCAACATAGCTGTGTATATTTTACTGGCAATGTGTAGATATATAATCCGGAGTTTTAATAACAGCCGAATCTACACTATTGTCCAATTATAAGTAAGCACATTTGCATAATTTTATTCCGACTATTTACATTAGGCAAATCGATTACCAACGACAAATATGAAAATTCCATTTTTGTTTTCAGATACGACGTTCATACCGCAAGAGTAAACAAACTTTTAAACCATTTTGTTTACCAACGTTTGACCTCTTAAAATTTGCACAGAGATTAAGCTGGAGAAATATTTGGTGTAGGTATCTATGTACTTACTTATTGTTTATTTTGTAAATGTAACGTCAGATGTTAGCAAAGGAAATTGTCGCTAATTTTTAGTTGCTAGTTATATGCGTATATGGTACAGCGAGTTTCAATGACGAAGAACGAAATAATTGTAGAATTTAGAACCATGTGCCTATTGCTTGGCAGGTTTTCACCTCTGTGCTTAGTCGACTTACTCCTTTTATTTCTTCTACTATTTTATAGAAGCGACTGCCGTCTAACCTTGCAATCCCGAGAGGAAAACCGGGGCTAAAGCCTCATCTATCAATCAACAGGTGTACTGGCCGGTAGAAAAACTTTCAAACTCGCGACACTGTTACAGTTACCGTTCTTGACACTTTTTGTAGTTCTCAAACAGTCTACTAGATGGAGCTAAAACTTCATAGTATAGCACCATCTAGTAGAAGGTTTGAGAAATACTAACGTATAGAGTGAAGTATACGGTATTGGTGGTTTTACCAATTTCATATTTTGGCATTTTTCAAGTATTCATTTCTAACGGCACTGTCGGAGTGCCACTGTTCTTTTTGCTACAATTGCAGCATACACCTTTTGCTTTTAGGACCTTCATAAATTATTTACATACTACAGGCACGCCGGTTACGGCCACTCGGACGTACCTACATACCTAGTAAATAGCCCGAAAATACTCCAACCAACAAAAATGTCTTCTTAATTTATGTATCAAAATTATTGTAATTTGGCGTACAATAAAGTTTATATAATAAAAAAATACTAATTCTCTTTAATGTTCACAAACTTAGTTAAAGTCAAAATCTCCTACAGATATAGGTACACTTCGTCACATATTTTTTATATTGAGTGATATAAATAGCAGAGGGTTCCAAGTGACATTAAGGGTGGATAGCAAAATCACTGAACTTTAAATATACTTGAAGCTTGTATACGACTTTTTCTACACGGTTCAATGATATCAACGCATCGAAATTCAACTTAAACAACTAAATGTATCGAAAAAGAACGTTAGTAGTTCTTAAACCAAATAACTAAAAGTATCAACTTTTATTGTTTAAGTTGAATTTCGATGAGTTGATTATTTTTGAGATCAAATTATGGATTTGATAAAAATGACTGGAATCGACTGTACATTTGAGAGTTGTGGACAAGTACAAGTCATTTATTCAATATGTGTAGCAAGTTCCACCAAGCGCCATAAATTGCCAGTATAAACAATTTGAGAGCTAATAGACGAGTCGTGTCACCATCTTGAATGTATTAAATTGGAATGTAAAAATGAGAAGTCTTCAAAATATGAATGTGTATATAGAATTTCTAGCGAACGAAAACTATTTCTGATTCTTATCATGAAATGTATTGTACTAAAATATACCAAGTAAGTATAAAACTATTTATAAAGTTCCAGTAGCAAAACAAAAGAAGTAAATATACTTAGTCCATTTGTATTCAAGGGGCAACTATGCCTTTGCAAGTTACAATAGTTGTTACAGTGGATACCCTACAAGAAATATTAACTCTGTTTTAAGAATATCATATAAAGTTAGCTTTAAGAACGGTGACTCTTGAAGCTGTTTTGCTTCTAGAAATCTACGCGAGGATCACCTTGTTGTGGTTATATCTAATATCTATATTCCTTAATAATACTTTATAGTGCCACCTTACTGTTTTACCAAGCTTTCAGGTGAACACCGATGATTCGTTCTACGTACCTCAATAATTATGTACAAAGGGAAAAGACAAGTTTACCTATATAGCGTTAAGAAGACATTGATTGCCCAAGTAGAAGGGGTAGGCCCAAGAAGTCCTGACTTGACGTCCTGGATGGTACATTCGGGCAAATGGTCTCATTATCATGGACGCCCAAGATCGTGCGAAGTGGAAGAGGAAGAGACGGATGGCGGACCCTGAGCTCTGAGGTCATCTTGACCACGGATGCAATCAGAAAAATGCGTCTTTATGACTAAAAACTAAAAGCTATTAGCAGCCCCGGATCTTCAATTTTTTTTAGGCGGGGCAAAAACTGAAAAACTGAAAATGCCGCCCCCGGCCGCTTTTTTGCCCTACGTAAATTCCCTTGAATGCCGGCGGGGGGGGGTGTCGGTGTCTATCCGACATGATTTTATTTTCAGTCAAAAGTATGACCCATCTTTCCCTCATCCCACCTTGAGTCCTCACTCGCATCACAGTGACGACAGACTATATACAGACGTGGACTCCTATCTGATCCGAAACAGGTGGTCCACGAGACACCCTCTCCCGGAGATCACCTGCATCAGCCGGTACGGCAGGCTCCGTCCGTGTCGCCTCTCTAGCCAGTCCTCCATGATAACACGGCTTGCCCTGCGCTCGGTCGCCCAAGTCGTTGCTTCTAATCCATCATGATGTCTGGAGCTGGACTTCTCGAGGCTCGGGTTTCCGTCCCTGCTCCCACGTCAACTTTCACCACTAATATAGCAATTTCCCAGACCAGAGAGACTTGGGAGATGCACCCTGAAGCACCTGAACCTTATTGCGAAGCACACAGTCGTATCCGATGTTCCACAGGAGTCACTCCTTTGACAGGGTTACTCCTGTCAAATGAGTAACCCCAAGACCGATTTCTGCGGAGTACCGCATGACATTTGATGACGACCAAGGCCGGTCACTGTTAGGTAGATGATGGCTCTCTCCGTCAAATACACCCCGACTAGGCGGCAAAGGTAGAGATGCACTTCATGGTACACGAGCGCCTCCCTGGAAGTCCTGGTAAGTCTAGGGCAAGGTGTTGAACGCATTGGCGATGTGATGTGCAAGGACACCGCTAACATTACCTCGCCCCGGGCAAACTCATCCTTCACCAGAGCCCTCATGAGCATGGAATGGACTGGAATGGAAAGGGGACTCTTTTGTCCGCACTTAGCCTCATTTTTTGGGCCATTGATGGCATCTACGGTGGAGCACCTCTGGCTGATGCGATATTGGCCATTCGCCATCTCCGGCCACAACCTGGAGCGGCGTCCGATGAGGCACTTCCCTATAACTCTTTCAAAGAGTTTGCGCACCTCGTCAAGCACCACTATGGGTTGGTAGGCTAACGGTGAGTCCACTGGGCGCCCTTTCGAACGGGGACCATTTACCTCGTCTTCTATGATTGCGGAAATTGGCTCCACTATAAACATGCGTTAAGAAGCTCTGTCACTTGGGGACTTGGAGATCTTCGACTAGAGTAAGGACCCACTCTCGTCCTGGTATGACGTCGGGTCCCGGGGCGGTTTTGTTACTTCTTGGCTCTGATCATTGCACCGCCAGCCCTAGTTCTACCTCAAGTGACCTCGAGTCGTCGTCGTCATCCACACTGGGCGCCATAGGCGACCGAGGCTCAGTAGTCTGCGGTGGAACGTGTTTCGTCAGCTGCACTGGGAACAGGGAGCCATCAACTCCTCTGAATAGAACTGGTGGAGACACCTAGTCAACGGGGTCCAGGGGTGCAGCTTGCCGCTTTCCATAAGGCAGATGAAAGGCCGCCTTTCATCTGCAAAGTTTGATTTTGCCGCCCCCTGATGCTGCCGCCCGGGGCACGTGCCCCGGCTTGCCCCCCCCTAGATCCGGCCCTGGCTATTAGTGAGAATGTTCTATTCCAGTCATACCTATATTTGTCAGAAATGTTAACATGTGTAAGGTTGACAACTCTAATAGTCGCCCTGCATCAAAACTACAGGTGTCGGCGCCGTCATCTGAAAGTGTGACTTCATCCGTGTTCGAAACATTTGTGGGTATTTACGGGTACGTAGTTAAATGGAAACTCGGTGTACAAAACTTTGTCAGTTGTAATGTGATATGTAGTTTGGAGCCGTAAGTGTAACCTGTTACGTGATGAATGATAAGAAACTTTGTTGCTTGTGTTTGGGTTCACATTCTGCAGAACTTTATCAGAATTTATGTGGACACAGTAAACAGAAACTTCGTAATTTAGGGTTGATATAGGTCACCCTAAAAGTCACTTATCGCACAATTTTAGCAAAGAAGGCAGAGAAATTCGTGTACATGGTGAACTCGAGGCAAGTTTCGGGTCACCTGCCTTATGTAACTGAGTTCATCCTTCTTTCCTTCCTTTCATCCACCCTACAGAAGCTAGCAGTAAATAAAAGTTGTGGGAGCGTTATTGAATGAACGATTAATATAAATTATTTTGAAATCAGCTTTAATATATTTGGAATTTATCTTATTTTGATTAGTTAGTTTAACTTTTTTCCGTTGCTAATCTGTAAGTTATTCGAATTTGAAGACCTACATTTAGAATTGCAAATTGAATTTACCTCAATGTGGCGATCGTCGTAAGTGGACTGCAACTCCGGCCCGACCAACTCCAAGATTTGACGTCTTTCTTCGCGGAATTCTGTAAAACAATATATTTTTAGTAAATAAATATTAGTAGACAGAATGCGATAAAAAAAATACCTACGTATTTTTTAAATTGCGATAATTTTATGAGAATGAACGCAATTATGATATCTATAGATGTTAATATTACAGGCAACTAGTAGGTATTGTGGGATGTGAAGAAACGAGCTGTGATTTTTATCAGACATTAATTTTTATCATTATAAGACATCCTCCGACCAGAAAGAAAAAAGGATCTTCTTTGTATCCAAAACAATATGTAGGCAATTTTCGGTGCAGTTTCTAAATAACTAATATTATTTGCTATTATTCATTCATTCATTCATATATTTATGTAAAATTTTCTGCAATTCCATGTTGTGTTTCTTAGATACCGTCTTATCGAATATCGAGTCCAGCGCCCCTAGACAAGTGGCCATTGACCAGGGTAGTAGAATAGAATGATTAATGTATGGGATTTGGTGTAGGTAGGTATTACACGTATTTAGACGATTATGATATACGACTGTCATATACGAGTAGGTACGTCAAATACCATACATTCATCATCCTATTCTAAAATACGCCGGCCAACGACCACTTGTCTAGGGGGATAGTCCATTCAAGTATCGTTGTGAAAATATCATTATGCCTTAGTTACCTGTGTAGGTAGATATATACCTACATTTTGTTTAAAATATTTTTTTTAATTGGGGGTTTTGATCCATAAAGGATATGCCAACCCCATCGTACCTTAAGACTTTATACAGAAACAGTAATCGTAGTAACAGTATTTTTATTTGCATGAATCAATTCACTGCTGAACCACCAGAGTCAAACGACATAGCTTCATAGCCTCCTCAGATTTTGGTCTTACTAAGATAGTGTGAATGTGACCTATATCCAGTCTATTAAGATCTAGTTCGCGCGGCAGCAAATCTACCTACATATATATTATGAGGAATACGTACCATTGTAAACAGAAGCGACGTAGATCTTCACGGCTCGAGGTCCGGGCCACTTATCGTTGTGTTCCGTGAAGCCCTTCAGTGCATTGAGCACTGCTGGCTCCGGAGCGCTCATCGAGCCCCGTTCTCGAACTCACCCCGCACAGCTTGTGTCTCGCCACCGCATTCTGTCAACAGGGAATAGATTACGTTACTTGATGTCTTTACTGATCTGATTGGACATAACACAAGTGATTGGCGTCTCCGCCAATTTTATAACCATTTTATTACATTTTATCTGAAACTGGTGAAATTGCAGCGATTCTTTAACAATGTTCATGTTAAATTCTTTCGATAGCAGAAGCCATTAATTTAAAAGAAGATGTCTTTACTCATTGATTTAAATGGTTACTTATCATTGTCTTTACTGATTTTCATTTTATTATTAGATATTGTTTATATCAGAATCTGTATACTTCTACCGATTGGAAGTCTTAATATTGAGATAGCTCATTAGTGACAAAAAGATCTCTATCATCGTCATCTTCCTGCGCTGATCCTTTTGTATGAGGTTGGCGCATAATGATGTTCTTATTCTATCCATTCACACCTTTCATCTAACCATATCATCATCTTTAACAGTCTTTAAATTTTCTCATAAGTCTTCATCTTTCTTTGTTATGTCGTAAAGTAAAAAATGTAAAATTATGTCGCAAGGAAATTCCTTGTAGTGTCCGGCATAACTTATAACCAGAACCTTGTAACCTTTCTGTGATTGTTACATTTTAAAACTAAATGTAATGTACTTATTCTTTATCATCATCTTCATCATGATGATGTACCTACTTATTTTTACCCTCTTCAAATACGAAATACATAAGCGGGTTGCAAGCGTAAGCGACTACAATAGCATTGCCCGGTTTTCTTAAATGGATGTTGTTGATGGGTATAAAGTGAGTTTTGAATTCACTACGTCAGAGAAGGTATTAGAAGGCTTGCATCGCATATTACCTATAAGGCGAAGCCATGGAACCCGTGAGATTAATAACCAAGACTCGAAGGGATAGTATTGCCTTAGGAATGCATTATTTGCATGAGTGATTTTTAGGTTTCTGTAACTCAAAAGGAAATAACGGAAACCGTATAGGATAGGATCTTTACGTGGTATATCTATCTGTTGGTAAAGTAATTTTTCTTACAAATACAAGTAGGTATGAAGTTGCAATTAAAATCAATCACCTTGGTTTCGAATGCCATGCAATATTTGGAGACAAAATGGTTCTACTATGTAAATACATGTACCTAAAGCTAAATATAGTATAAGAATAACAAATGCGTAAAGCTATTTAATATGCTAACTGATTCAGTTCTAACCAACCCCATTATACTGCGGACAAAACATTCAATATTCAGTTCACAACAAACGGTAATCAAAATTTAACCTATGATTGCGAAACACCAGTGCACTAGTTAGAGGACTACTCCAAAACATAAACGGATTCGCATTTGTTAAATAGTTTATAGTCGTACAGCACGTCATCCATGTTCATACAGAGATAACGCAGTGTTCAACTCCGTAATTGCAATCTGTGTGGATATTCCAATGTATGTGTATTTATATGGACATACACGAAATGATTGGATTGCTGTTTGCTGCAAAATTTATTGAGCTACAGGCTTTTCAATTGATACTGTTAATTTATATTATGTTGTTATAGTTATTGCTTTATGATTTTAATGTTTTGATTTGTTGCGAGTTTCTTTTATGACAAGTAAAGTTTATTTATAAGAACACAAAATGCCCAAAACCCTCCCTCCTCACTTACACTATCTAACTAAGTGTCAAAATCCATAGATTTTGAAACCTAAGTACGCTAGATGGGATTGGGGAAGATGCAGACATCTATCCCAATCTTGTATAACCCGCGCCACGTATCTTGGACCTAAATCGTAAGACATACGAAGCTCTGGCGCCCGCGGATTGCTTTGTAATAGTCTATGCTTGGTGAATTTGAGTTTGTCTACCGCAGTAGCATCCCGTGCTATCCTCAAAAGTCACCCAAGAAATGTGTACTGCGCATATAGGGCACATTTTGAGCACATTTTAGGTCCAAGATACGTGGGGCGGGTTATAAAAAAATTCATACGTAACTTGCAAACGTTATTGCTGAAATATTTATGTTTATCAGAAGTTTATGCGAATATTTTACACATTGAAATACAGCTGTTTTGACAGATTCTATCGCGAATCGTGATGTATTTCGTGTTATTATACCTACTATTTACACTGACTGAATCTAACGATGCGACGTTTTCATTGTATTTTACCAGTATTTTTCAAATAACAATAAATGAATTGCAATAGTTTCATTTCAGCTAATAAATATTTTTCAACAAAATACCTATTATTTTACGTATCGACAGAACGGCGGGCTTATTAGCTAACTTTTCGCGACCAGCGAGCGATGAGCAGTAAGAACGAGATTACTACGCGATGGATCGTGATACATCAAAAAAATTGGTATTACGTAAGGCTTTGCGATCAGATCGCCAAGAATGTACTTTTTGCTACGATACTAGCGCCAAACGCGAAAAGGTAGCGATAAGAGGAACTATGTTGCCTCAATGGAAAACAATGTTCCTAAGGGGTCCATTACACGGTAGGTTTTGCTGTCAGTTTAACCATCAATCACGCCGTGATTGACCAATAACTTAACATAAAGGGGGTTCTACACGGTCGGGTGGTCGGGACCGACCGACAGACTAGTTAAGGATGCTAGGGATAAAAAAACCTTAAAAACGTAGTGCAAGCAATTTTCGACCTTAATGACATGACATAGAATCGAGTTTTTTTTTTCTTATATTCGTAATCAGTGTCATCTATAAGCGCAAAAAGACACGTAATTAGGAAAATGTCATTAAGGTCGAAAATCGCTTGCAGTCGCTGTTTTAGTATCTGTGTGAAAGTTGTAGTCAAACCAAGTTCAATAGCGAAAAAAATGTTAATTTTCTTTCTAATTTCAGCTTATAATACAAGAAATCTAGGGAAAAAGTCGCTAAAGGGGCAACACTGCTTATCGCGCCTCTTTCGCTGATCGCTTGCTATCAAATGTGATACGTAATACCAAAGGACAACATTCACTCTCCATACAAATCTGGGCTAGTTTTGAAAATGCCGGCCAAAGGAAAAAAATACGATATTCCGTTAGAACTCGTTCTTACTAACATTTTTTATTATGGCGTCAAAGTTGAGAGACCACTTCCAACGGTTTTATTAGAGTTTAAAAATCTTAAAATATACACTTTTTATGATACGAACTATTGAAAATAAATGAAAAATATTGCTACACATTGGAAGAATAGTTAATAAAAGCAATAAAAAATAAACCCTGTACTTTATATTGTTGTTTTTCGTCCATTTATTGAGATCCAAAGTTGAAAGTACCGGTCAGAGAAAACAAATATGATATTCCGCTAGAGCTTGTCCTTATTAGCACTTTTTATTACTATGTCAAAGCTGAGAGACCACTGCCCTCAGTTTTATTGGTGTTCAAAAATCTTAGAAACATATAACTTTTATGATATTATATATTGAAAATGAATGAAAAATATTGTTCTATATTGGAAGAATAGTTGTTTAACGCAATAAAAAATAAATCCCATACTGCATATCGCTGTTTTTCGTTAGTTAGGTCCAAAAATTGAAAGTGAAGCCAAAGAAAAATAATATGATATTCCGTTAGAGCTTGTCTTCATTGACATTTTTACTATAGCATCATAGCTGAGGGAATACTGCTCTCGGTTTTATTTGAGTTCAAAAATCTCGGAAACGTATATTTTAAATAAAATAAATAATTGAAAAGGAATAATAAATTATGTTGTATTATATTGGAAGAATAGTTGATAAAAGCAATAAAGCAATAAAAATAAGCAATTAAAAATAAAATACACGAGCAATAACACTGTTTCATTGCACTCAACCCTGTTTGTTTTATCTATGATAATGTATATATAATGTTGACGAACCTGGACATGACGTGATTGCTATCGTCCACGAATCTACCTTATGGCATTGCCATTAGTGCCTTGTAACTGTGGAATATGATCAACACATTTACTAAGTTCAATAATTGGAAATGCACCTTTAACCAATATAAATCAATATTTCTCATTCATTTTCAATAATACGTTTAAAAAAATGTATTATATCCAAGATTTGAACTCAAATAAAACCGAGGAAAGTGGTCCCTCAGCTTTGACGTCATAATAAAAAATGCTAATGAGTACAAGTTCTAGTGGAATATCACATTTGTTTTCTTTGACCGGCACTTTAAATTTTTGACCTAAATAAATGAATGAAAAACAACGTTAATGCAATATGCGGTTTATTTTTTATTACTTAAATGAACTATTCTTTCAATATAGAACTATTTTTTTAATTCATTTTCAATAGTTCGTATCATAAAAATTGTATGTTTTCAAGATTTTAGAACTCAAATAAAACCGAGAGAAGTGGTCTCTCAGCTTTGACGCTGTAATAAAAAATGCTAATGAGGATAAATTCTAGCGGAATATCACATTTATTTTCTTTAATCGACACTTTTAATTTCGGACCTAAATAAATGGACGAAAAACAACAATTATGCAGTATGAGGTTTATTTTTTATTGCTTTTATTAACTATTCTTCCAATATATAACAATATTTTTCATTTATTTTCAATAGTTCGTATCATAAAAAGTGTATGTTTTCAAGATTTTTAAACTCTAATAAAACCATTGGAAGTGGTCCCTCAACTTTGACGCACTAATAAAAAATGTTAGTAAGAACAAGCTCTAACCGAATATTGTATTTTTTTTCTTTGGCCGGCAAAATAAAAATTAGCCCAATCTGAATGATGTCCTTTGTAACTCACCAAGGAAATTTCGCGATAACTTTGCGATAAAATACACTTTTTAGTTCTCCTATTGTAAGGTAGAGGCAGCACGGTCGATTGTTTTGCTTTCGTTTGGACTTTGAGTTACGTAATACCAATTCGCCGATTTTGCGCGATCATCGCGCAAATTTTGCTATCGTTTTGCTATCGCGAGTTAGCTAATAACCCTGCGGATTGTTGCGATTATCAGGCTTCCCACGCTCAAAGGTTCACAGTGGGCAGGCGGCCAATCGCAATGCTCCGTTCTTTCGATACGTTTACGTTACGAATACGATAGTATTTTATGCTCGGGGCACGGTTTTCCATAAAACTCAACGTATACGATGTACAGTCAGCATCAGATCGATCTTGGTTAGCAAAGTACTCAAAATGATCTAATACCTGCGTATTCCCCCCTTCCTGTTGATAGACAGTTCTGTTATTTGGTACACGCCTTTAGCCTTTAGTTCAGACGATAATACCATTTAAGTCAATAAACAGTTTGAACATTAGTAGGTATTAAGATCATTTTAAGTACCTACATTGCTAGTCAAGATCGATCCGATGTTGACTATACTGTACTTATTAACTACCCAACTTCAATAATTATGTTTATTTAAACTTCCTGCAAAGTTTAAGTGAGTGGAGCGACTGTCATTATGTACGCCTCAAAGTTTCCTAGTGTAGTACAGAAAGAGATTGAAGATATGATGTGTTTTCGGTTGTAGCAGTTTTTACCCGACTGCGCGATGCAAAGGAGGGTAAATATGTTTATTAGCATTTGTGTGTATGTATGTTTCTATGTTTCACTCTAGAGACCAAACCTGTGGATCGATTTCAATGACTACGTCAAACTATAATATTTTGTGTTAATCTTGTATATCGATACCTCGGGGCTCAAAGGGCGTAACCGCCATTTTGGCGAAATTGAGTTTTTAATGCAGTCCTACTTATATTTTTCTCCTCTATCGATCTGTGTATTTAAAGTCTTCCAATTCGCAAAAAAATGGTTTTTACGACCCCATTTTTTGTAGGAAATAAAACAGATATTTTTAGTTTTTGTGCCGTAACAGCAACCAGTGTTACTGTTTATAAACGGGAGGGTAGTAAACGACAACGTAGATGATACAAATGTTTTTACGCCTACCATTTTACATCATAAAATATTTAGGTTTGGGTCGTAAGAGCAATCACTCATATTGATCAATAAATTTGAGGGTAGTAAACGATATACCTAGTAACATAATTAGGTACAGGTAAATCAATAATTATTAGTATTAATTCGTTGCTGAAGAACTATAGGCCCATCTCACTCCTGAGTCATGTCTACAAGTTGTTCTCAAGGGTCGTCACAAATCGCCTCTCGGGTAAGCTCGACGAGTTCCAGCCACGCGAGCAAGCCGGGTTTCGAAAAGGCTATAGCACCGTGGACCACATCCATACTGTTCAGCAGATTGTAGAAAAGACGCAAGAGTACAATCAGCCGCTGTGTATGGCGTTTGTGGACTACGAAAAAGCCTTCGACTCTATGAAACCTGGGCAGTGTTGTATGCCCTGCAGCGGTGCCGTGTCGATTGGCGATACATCGAAGTGCTGAGATGCTAATATGACACTGCCACAATGTTCGTCCAGCTCCAAGACCAGAAGACGAAACCCATTAGCCTCCAGCGTGGAGTGAGACAGGGAGATGTTATATCTCCCAAACTATTCACCAACGCATTGGATGACGTATTCAAGACTCTGGATTAGATTGGGTGGGGCGTCAACATCAACGGTGAGTACATCTCGCACGTTCGGTTTGCTGACGATATCGTCATATTTGCGGAGTCGCTGGAACAATTGGGCAAAATGCTGCACAGCCTGAATGGAGCTTCTCGACAAGTCGGCCTCGGTGTAAACTTGGAGAAAACCAAGATTATGTTCAACGAACATGTTACACCGAGACCGATTGCCATCGAAGGGGCGACACTCGAAGTTGTTCAAAAATACGTCTACCTGGGGCAGGTTATCCAGCTTGGTAAAAAGAACTTCGAGAAAGAAATAGCCAGAAGGATCCAACTGGGATGGGCAACATTTGCCAAATTACGTCGGGTTTTCTCCTCGCCCCTACCGCAATGCCTCAAAACAAAGGTTTTCGACCAGTGCGTCCTACTTGTTATGACTTACGGTGCTGAAACGTGGCCACTGGAGGTGGGATTAGTCCACGACCTAAAAGTTGCGCAGCGGGCTATGGAGCGAGCTATGCTTGGAGTTTCTTTGAAGGATAAAATTCGCAACGAGATCATCCGACATAGAACTAAAGTTACCGACATAGCTCGCAGAATAAGCAGGCTGAAGTGGCAGTGGGCTGGCCACATCTGTCGAAGGACTGATGGCCGTTGGAGCAGACGAGTCCTAGAGTGGAGACAGCAAGAAGGAAAACGTAAGGTGGGACACACCCCCAAGCCAGGTGGACTGACGACCTACGAAGGGTGTCTGGGACGGACTGGATGCGGAAGGTGGAGGATCGGCAAACGTGGCGCATATTGGGAGAGGTCTATGTCCAGCAGTGGACTGCAATAGGCTAATTGATTGATTAATTCGTTATCAGAGTTGATAAAAACGGTGAAAGTGCTTGAAATGCGTCATTTCCTGAAATGTCTACTCGGTTTCCCACTCGGTCTAATTTTGTCTAATAAACCATCACTCATCATACATCCATTGATTTTTGGGGTGTAAACACCCCAAACATCATACATCCATTGATTTTTGGGGTGTAAACACCCCAAACATCATACATCCATTGATTTTTGGGGTGTAAACACCCCAAACATACAAATTTTCAGGGCGTATGGGAAAGCTATTTTCGTTGCTTTTAAATTTATTCGAAATATAATTTTACAGTGACCTGCATCACAAAAATTTAAGACTTTTGGTCTTAGAATGGTTTATTTAGGTCAAAAATCGAAAAAGTTATGCCGAAAAAAGAAATTTTGTTTTTGTTTTTTTGCTCTCCTGTAAAATCGACTTTTGGCGCTTACGCCCTTTGAGCCCCGAGGTATCGATATGTCACTAAAGACAGTTCCGCCCAAGTTCCACCAACTAAAATTCAAATTAGGTTGCATTATCGATCTTATAAAATGCCTACCATTTTTATTGTTGGCTTAACAATTACAGGGCCTAAAGGTAGTATAGAGTACTAGCTGTTGTCTGCGGCTCCGCCCGCATAGATGTCGGTTATCGCGACCAAACATAGCCTGTATGTCCTTTACCAAGGTCTAATCTATCTTTCATCAAAATTGGTTGTGGTTTAGGGGTGAAGCTGTCACGCTCAACAGAGTTACTTTCGCATTTAAAATATTAGTATGGATTATAAGTTTATGTTTATCACCACACTACAGACATAATAATATATTCTATAGGCATACTATTTTGTAAGGACGTCTTATTCCATCTCAGTTGATAATTCTAGGCCCTTTAATAATAAATACAGTAACTAAATTATGTTTCACTCGTACTGAATTAATATTGCAGCGAGACGTGAATTTTAAGTGACAAGGTCAGGCATGTTAATGCGAGCTATTGTTATTTTGCATGGGGCTGCTGACTTCAAACTGTCGCAGAAATAATGGTTTCTAAAGAAAGAGCAGAAAGGTATTTGTATGACGTGAAATTAATATTACTTACATGGTTAGTCAGTAAAAGTCCTTTTTTATATACATAGGACACGCCAATTTGACTTCACCTCGTCATACCACGTTACCATGGTGACACTCAGCTTGACGGCTTTTTCACGCCGCGCTTGAAGGACCCGGAACTAACGAATAGGAAGAGGGAAAACGTGAGCTGGTAAGGAATACCAGGTCTAAATGGTGCGGCAGAAAAAGGAGTCGCCGAACCGCCTGATTCTTGGTGGAATATTCTGCACCACATGCGGGTTACATCTGAGTCCTGCACGTGTTGTCCTGTGTAGGAAAGGAGAGGGTGGGATTAATTCCCAGGGTGGGGTGGGAACATTCACCATGGTAGAGACGTTTAGTCCTTAAGTTTTAAGTTACTATTTATATTATACTAGCTTTTGCCCGCGGCTCCGCCCGCGTGGATGTCGGTTATCGCGAACAAACATAGCCTATGTCCTTTCCCAAGGTCTAATCTACCTCTATACCAAATTTCATCAAAATCGGTTCAGCGGTTTAGTCGTAAAAGTGAGACAGACAGACAGACAGACAGAGTTACTTTCGCATTTATAATATTAGTAGGGATATAAGCTATTTAACTCCACTAAATAAACCGAATTGCTCTTATTAGTAACTGGGTTTTGTTTATAAAATTTATCTTGATTGTGAGTCAAAATAAATATTTTAATGCTACGACACAGTCTTATTATTGAAATAATAGATAGTAATACTGTGGCTAGGACAACGCGAACATTAATATTCAACTCAGGCTTTATTTTTTTATAAAAACATATAAGCAGAATCGTCCCGTATCGCGTTTTATTCGAATCATTTTCCTTTATATAACTTAGCGCTAAGGACAATAATTTCCTTCCCTCTGTGCCTCATCAATTTGGTAGTACATATAAAATATGGCTCGTTGGAATAATCCAATGTGGGCGACTCTATAGAATTGAATATAATACGCATCATCGAGTGAATTATTCATTGCAAGAATAAACTCTTGTGTTCGTATTCATAGACTTTTATGGCGTTCGAATGAAATAGGGAGTACGATGTGCTCAAGATATGACATAATAATATGCCAGTATTTGCGCCGTTTCGTTATCCGTATTTGAGGTATGAACGCGTTTTCCTTATAAATTTTACGTACGTGGTTTTATTTTGTTGTATGTTGTGCTTGAGGGATCAAGTTCTTCTGGCCCAACTCAACTTCACAAGCGTGTTATACACCTGCTGATTGATGGGAGAGGCTCGTGCGGAGACTTTCTTTACGGAGTTGGGGGACCAAAAGGCGGTTCATCATGTCAAATAAAATATGATGTTATTGGTTTTAATTTTCAACAGAGAATCAGCCTAAAAGTAAATGTGTCAGAAGCAAATCAAGTTGCGAATAATGTCGGACATGGTACAAGCGGCAGCTGTGGGACACTTTTCATTGGTTTTATATACCGTATTGTAAACTATTTTACGACACTGTTTACAACTCTATGAAGCATTTATCTAGCCAAGACCTAGCCAAGATCTCGTATTAAAGGTAAATAGAGCGTGAAAAGCTGGAGCGATGCGATCGTCTCCATTCTCGACGTATGTACCTACCTACAACATAAAATATATGGTGACACTTTTGTGCTCTTTGAATATCATATATTATTAGCCAGCTGTTTTTTTTCTAGCACTTACCTAGAAACTCAAAATAAAACCCTGTACCCGACCATCGTGGAAACGTATGCCAAAGCCTCTAAACAATGGGAGAGGCCTATGTCCAGCTGTGGACTGCATTAGGCTAATTGATTCTTTCATAATTGCAATTTTTTGTAATGTAAATTGAATTTATAATAAAAGTTGCCATACAAATTAGTTACAAATTTCATGCAATTTTCTTTACAAATAACTTGTTTACATTAATATATCATACTAGCCTTCCGCCCGCGGCTCCGCCCGCGTGCATCTCGGTTAACGCGACCTTTGCTCATATCTTCGGTTCTACTCAACCGATTGCGATCAAACAAACGTAAGATTTTAAGTCTGAGTAAGCCCTTTCTAACAAAAAAAACCGCATCAAAATCCGTCCAGTAGTTTTTGCGTCCATCGCGGACAAACAGACAAACAGACAAACAGACAGGAAATTAAAAAAATATATTTTCATGTTCAGTATCGTTAACATAACATAACCCAAGTATTTTTTTTTAATTTACAATTATATAATAGTATAGATTACTAATTAGGATAAAACTAAGAGAATTGTGATATGAATTTTCAAATTAGATAGTAAATTTGAAAATTCATATCACAGTCCCTTTAGTTTTTAATCAAACATACTTCAAATATAATTGTCAAGTTTGTATGTACCATAGTTATAATAATGTACCTATTAGAGCTGTTGCGAGTTGAACGAACGAAAAGTGAATTCGTTACAAGACAAATGTCAACAAAATTACTGTAATTTGTTACGAAATGTAATAAGTTTTCTTTTCAGCAGCGCCATGTTTTGACGCTATGATTTATGTATGAAACCTTATCATATCGACACCTCTGGGTTCAATTGGCGTATAAACCAAAATACGACTTTTCAGGAGAGCAAAAAAACGATTTTATTTTCAGAAAAAAAATCATAACTTTTTTATTTTAGAAGCTACATAAAAAATTTCAAGGAGAAAGATTCTTAGAATTTGGGGATGAAAAAGGCTAAATCATTCAATCATATCTATCTCCTTTGGTTTGGAAGTTAGCATGGATATACGTCTTAGAAAATACCAATTTATGGTTTATACACCCCATGAAAATTGGATAAAAGTTAACAGCTTACAGCTTATATCCAAATTTGGTCAAAAGAAATCACATTTACTGATGTAAAAGCACGTAGTTGTAGATTTTTTTGCTGTAAAAACTATTTACTTTGCACATCAATAGAATTATAATTAATAAAAACAGTCTCTACACTGTTAGAATGTGTCAGAATTACATTAATATTAGTCTTACTACAGAATTATGGTCGATATACACGAAATTAAACTACCAGAAACGAAATTAACTTAGCTTTATCAAATAAAACAAGTTCAATTATTTAAATCTTTTGTAGCTCAACACACAGCCATCTCTCCTTCACCGCAACTTCTTCGTACAACAGACTGTCCTCTGGATCTTTAATTTAGCGGCACTTGGACAGAGCCTGCGCCGTTTTGGCCCTGGAACGCGCCAACTTATAGATAAGCTTTTGCCCCTCAGACGATTCCAACTTGTTATTATAGCGGTTGCAAGTGGTCTCGTTTGGCCCTGGCTACCGCTCTCCTGGTGGTGCGTTTTGCATCTTTGTACACGTCACGGTCTTAGAAGATTTGGACGCTTGCCACTTTTTAAGGAGAGCTTTCTTCACGCTGATCTCTCTCTGGACTATGTCGTTCCACCACCAAGGTATCGCTGTCATACTTGCGTCTACTCTTAGGGGCAGGCCAGGCAGAAGAGACGTAAGACGTGTGTCGCGTCGCTTCTATACATTTTGTATAGAAGGGACGCAGTAAAACAAAGGTCTGCGTCCCGTCCGCGTCTTAGGTCTCTTCTGTCTGGCCTGCGCCTTAGACGTACGCACCACTCTCCCCACCTCAAGGATAGCTGTCTGAATCCTGTCTCAGCAAACCTGTACAGGTTCGTCTACAGCATCAGCGCACTTGTCACCGATGGCTGAGACGAGACTTTGGGACTTGTCTTCATCGAGCAACCACCACCTGATTCTGCGTTGGCCACGCTCGGCGCGTTTGTCTTTGGGTTTCACGCGGAGGTCTATGACAAGGAGACGGTGTTGGCTAGTGAGACTCTCTCCGGGTATTACCTCCTAGTGAGTAGGAAATCAATCTGGGTAGCGTGCTCTCCGCTCTTGGAAGTGACAAGAAGTTCGACTTTTTTTTTGAAGAACCTGTTCACGACGGCAAGTTCGGTGGCCGTACATGTTCTGCTGTGCAATTCACTAACAAGCACAACGATGCGACAACGATGCGAGTCGCAACGATGTGCGCGATTGACACTGTCATTGGTCGATTTACAATGACGTGATACAATCTGATCAATGACAATCTACGTTGCGCCTCGCATCGTTGTCGCATCGTTGTGCTCGCTTAGTGAATTGCAGTGCTGAGGATGTGCTCACCCTCTGGGTTACGGCTACCGTATCCAAAACCGCCGTGGACATGTCCAAACTCCCCGCACCTGTTACCCACATGACTGTTCGTGCAGTGGTTATACTTTAGCAGAATCGAGGGCCAGGGCCTCGATTCTGCTAAGGCAAAACCACCGTCATAACACGGACACTGTAATAATTTTTAAAATTTTTACCATTTAATTTTAGACTTTAAAGCAATGTGTGTAAAATCTAAATTTTAATTGAATTTTTGTAGAGTGCACGAAAGCGTGCAGTAAAAATATTGTCATTTAATTTTGGACTTTAATACTATGTCAATAAAGTCTAAAATTGAATACCATTGTTTGCAATGGATATGGTTTATACGTCTATATGTTATTTAAATGTTTGGATTAACGACCTCAATTTTAAATTACGTTTAAGAAATACATTTACTCGTCATGGCGTAAAATCCATTTACAGTCAACGCAGGTCTTACGCCCCGGGTTGGTAAAAATCTGGGTCATAACGTCTTACTAAAAATTTAAAAAGAAAAATTTGGCTGTTACATTAACATTTTACCTTTTTTGTGGTAGGATGATCTAAATTTTTTGGGTCGTAAAAGCATTTTTTTTGCGAATTTGAATATTTTAAATATACAGATCGATAGAGAAAAAAATTCTGAACTAAACGGTGTATATAACTCATTTTGGCCAAAATGGTTTATACGCCAATTGAACCCAGAGGTGTCGATATTGATGTTAGTCTTTAATTTAAGAACCTTTTCTTCAAGGGGACATGATCATTTATTTACGGTTTTTATAACTTAGGGCAATATATAGTTCGAAATATGTGATTAATAACCTAATTAATATGACTTGACAAGAAAGCTTTCCTTATAAGTTTATTGGAACAAAAAAGTTCCAAAAAAAGAATACAACTTTTTTTTTTTTTTATATAGGACACGTCAATTTGACTTCGCCTCGCCTGATGGTAAGCTGAAGGCAAAGTCTCTGAAAAGAGGGCCACCATTACAACACGTACCATGTTACAATGGTGGCACTCAGCTTGACGGCCTCATCAGATGCTTTTTCACGCCCCGCTTAAAGGACCCGGGACTATAGGAGGAAGGAAACACGTGAGCTGGCAAGGAATTCCAAGTCTTAATAGTGCGGCAGAAGAAGGAGTCGCCGAATCGCTTGGTTCTTGATGGAATATTCTGCACCGTATGCGGGTGGCATCTAAGTCCTGCACGTGTTGTCCTATATAGGAAAGGAGAGGGTGGGATTACTTGGAAGAGCTCATCAGAACATTCACCATGGTAGAGACGGTAGAAAACCGCCAAAGATGCCACATCTCTACGCAACTGCAAAGGCTCGAGGGTGTTAGTGACCTCAGGATTCCCAATAATGCGGACCGCACGTCGCTGCAACCTGTCGAGAGCATCTAGTAAGTACTTTGCGGAGCCATCCCAGAGATGCGAGCAGTATTCCACGCAAGAGCGAATTTGTGTCTTGTAGAGAAGACACCGCTGCTCCGGCGTGAAAAAACGTCTCACTTTGTTCAGGACTCCGAGTTTACGCGAGGCTGTTTTGATGATGCTCTCAATGTAGTTTTTGTTGTTCAGTTTGCAGCGGACATCCATACCTAAGATGTTGAGATTGTCCTGCAGTGGCAGTGGCGTGCTCTGAAGAGTTGGAAGGGGCAGGAACGAAGATACCTTTGCTGTAAACGCGCATGCCTGCGTCTTCTTGGCATTGAACTCGACCAGGTTTTCAGAACTGAACAAGGTATGTACTGTATTGAAACAAACACTTCTCAATCAACCTGAAGCTTCTCCTCTTTGAGAAATTAGCAGAATAATTAACAGTAAAAATATAATATTATGTATAAGAAACATTTTTTAAAAGCAGTGAAAAAGTGAACGTCCAAGACAGGACTTAAACCCGTAACCAGTAGCGTTTTCACATTATCCGATGTCGGAGGAAGTAAACTGTATGAAATATGTATCTGTCTTTCACATTGTTGGGATTCGGTCAGCTACGAGTACATGCTGTCGGCTATATCGTCCTCCGGCACCGATATCGGATCGGATAATGTGAAAACGCTCTACACGGGGAATGCTTTGAGCAACTGACTTACATGGACCACGTCTTCCCAAAGACGATTGCATTTGAGAATTTCGAGTGCCCAACAACACTTTTTTCTTAAAGAATATTAGCAACTGAAATTACTATCTTTGAAATTTTCTTTTTATATAGGACACGCCAATTTGACTTCGCCTCGCCTGCTGAGCTGAAGGCAAAGTCTCGGAAAAGAGGGTCATCATTATAGAAACGTCGAAAAAACGAAGCCCTAAAATGTCCAAAAATAACGGTCTAGCTGCATAGCTTCGATACCACCTAATGTTACCATTGGATTGTGGAGGTCAGATGGGAATCGCTTCACGGAAAATATCGAGGTCTAGCCAAATCCGTAGTTAAGACTGGTAAAGCGGACCCCAGACTCCAAGCTGAAAGCTTTGGATGCGACTGGGAATTAACGCTAGGATGAACAAGATTATAGAAACGTACCATGGTACAATGGTGGCACTCTGCTTGACGGTCTCATCAGAAGGACTCGGGACTGTAGGAAGAGGGAAACACGTGAACTGTTCTAGTTCCCGAAAAATAAATGATAATGAAGTCGCGACGTGTTGCCACTATAATGTAGTTACAAAGGTACAAGAAAAGTCGGAACTACCAAGTATACCTACTAAGCTTAACAAAATATTATGTTTCATTCTCAGTACTTTCGTACACGGCTCTCCGCCTGGCTAACCTTTCTGTGTTTATTGAGGCAGTTTTATTTCATTCAGGCCGAGTTATTCCTATGATTGCTTAGCAACGTATGAAATATTCACGTATCATTTTTATTATTCACCCCTTGCCATCCTGTTACAAAAGGTATATTCGTAAAACTACGCAATACTCCTTGTACAATTTTCAAAGGACTTGGATAAAGCAATTTAAACAAACAAAGGTTTTTCTCACAAGTAACTATTTAGATTTTGCCAAAGCAAATAGTGTAAGTTTTACATAAATAACATACATTTATTTCTAACTCGTGACTTTATCCATGTGGACTCAGATCTGTCTTCTATATTTTTGTGAAGAGCACTAACTCTTACTAGGTTACTTTATATAAAGTCACCTATTTTATACCTTATGGTTAGTTAGGTTAGGTTAGTTATACCTTATAAATGAGCTATCTGCCAATAAAAGTCCAATCAAAATAGGCTCAGTCGTTTCAGAGATCCAAGTCGAACAGACAAGCAACTTTTATATAAATACCTTTTATATTCACTCATATGTATTTAAAAGCTGTTATATGAATATTACAACAAAAGACATTTTGAAAAAAGATGATACAGTTGTATCTATTAATTTAAACTGATAAGTAATATCTTTACAGGTCCAACAAACCGATAAGGTACTTTTACCTAAGTAAACGTTAGTTATTGCAATGCATCAGTATTAGCGCAATACTGATGCATTGTAATAATTAACGTTTTGTAATCGCCCCGAGCATTTTACTATGAGCGGATTACTAACAACGCACTAAGTACTTTTAATTGAAAGCTTAAAGCTGTTCATTCAAAAAATGGATTCTACAAATCCCTCTTCTGAATTTATTAATCCGTTAAATGGTGAATGAAGTACAAAATAAGAATATAAAATAAAAGCTAAGATAGTTTACAGTCTGCAATCAAATTAAATTTTCCAATTTTCATCTTCAGTTAGTATTAAACGGCTTGGCTCGAAAATGATACCCAAATGAAATGCCTACATTTTGTATTTACTTGCAAATGTGGATATTGGAAATCGGTTTCAAAACAAGAGCGTCCTGTCAGCCAAACATTGGAAGCACTAAATACTTTATCCTATCACAGGCAACGAGCCAGAACGCGCAGGTTATTGCTAAATCCATATTTGAAACAGATTTACGTCTAAAGTTTCGGGGTAATTTGCACATTTGCTTTTAAATTAAAAATGTGAAAGTTTGTAAATGTGTGTGTCATGTCACGCTCACATAAAATCACGCTCAAGCGGTTGAATGGAACTGGTTAAAATTTGACAATTGGCTGTAAAAAGTAGGTACCTATCTACTCTTTATCCCAACTATAGGTCTTCATGGTTCGTGTGAACGGGATCAGAATTCCACGTGGCGGGACCGCAGACAGAACGTTTTTATTTTATTTATTTCTTTATTTAACCAATTTCTAAATAAATAATTTCATTCAAACTGGTTCGTACCTGTGTTTAAATATGCTCAACCTACTCCTTCGGTAAATAATGCCTTTAAACATAATTACAGGTAAATTATATTATCAATATTTAATCCCGCAACATCACCGTGAAAAGCTTCCGAAACCATCCTCTTCTATACCCTTTTAATCCCCCTGCTGTTGAAACCACAATGTGGTTAATTACAATCCTGGTAAGTTAAGCTTAGTTACAAATTCCTGCAGATTACGACTGAACATTGTCTTTAGTTTTCTCTGTGGAAGCTTTTAAAAGGTTGACGACTGATAGCTCTAGTTTATTTGGTTTTGTGGGTTTTGTGGGGCTATGTATGCTTTTCATATAAATGTTTTTGTTAAAATGAGATAAATAAATAAATAATAAATATTTAATACAGTAACGGACCCAACAGAGGTTTATCTATCCTAACATTGCCTATTCGTTTATGGGGTACTAACTGTTGCCCGCGGCTCCACCCGCGTGGATGTCGTTTATCGCGACAAAACATAGCCTGTGGCCTTTCCCAAGGTCTAATCTATCTATGTACCAAATTTCATCAAAATCGGCTCAGAGGCTTATTCGTGAAAGCGTAACAGGCATACAGTGTTACTTTCGCATTTATAATATTAGTATGGATACCTACCCACGCCTTCGGATCCCAAGTCAACCTCAACTGCTAGGCGACGCACATGCTAAACAGACTGCTCTGATGCAGACTCCCCTCTGGGGTTGGTGGATTAAGTAGCAGTCTCTCGCAAATATCGATAAAACAATCAAAAATAATAAGGGAACCCTGGGCTCCAAAGTGTCTCCAAAACTGTGGACGCAGTCAAGAAAATATTACAAGGACGATGAGATGGGTAGAGCTCACCGTCATTTTCCTGAAGTGCTACTTTGGTATCTACTGCCTTACCGTAGGTCTCGTTTCTACATAAATATTATGTGCGGAAATACGTTGTCATTTTTGGGTTCCGTACCTTAAAAAGAAATAACTGCAACTGAAGTGTAATGATGAGAATGGTCGGAAAATATCGAAGGTCAGTCAAACCTGCCGTTAGACTGGAAAAAGCGGACGCCAGACTCCGAGGTGAAAGCTTTGGATGCGACTGAGATTATCGCTAGGATAAAAAAGAAGATGAGAATAGTGAAGAAATATCGTTTAAGTAAAAGTCACTCATTAGACTATTATTGCTGTGCCATTCCAGTTGACAGACATAGAGTAGATATACCTAGGCACAATTTTAGCCACAAGTATTGACGTCAATATATAATATCGTTGGATTCGCCATGTTCACACTCTCAAAGCGATTATGTAGGTGGATTTAATTAAATTTGTACACGCAGCAACGCAGTATGTGGCAATGACGTAAGCAACGTAACCTTTTTCTGTATTACCATGTAATCCCGTAATCCTGCAACATGTACACGAGTAACTTGGCAAGATTAAATTTTGAACTGTACGAAATATCGAATATCTGGATTAGGTCAAGATTAAAAGCTTTTGTTACATTTTTTATGAGAATATTACTGGCCGTTTCTCCGGCATTTCAAATTTCATAACGCTACTGCCTTTTTCTTTTTACGTGCGGAAACCCTATTCAGCTTCACGTCACTGGACCTAGCGATGATAAGAGTATATGTATCATGGATCGTACGTTTGACATCAATCATACTTTCGGGGAATCATGTGTACTCTAGCAAATCCTTGATACCCCTACTGTTCTACGCCACCAACTAGTGTATTAAAATCAAGCACCCCGTGAAGAAGCCTCTCTGCGAGATCATAATGTGCCGCCGCCTCCAGGGGCATATGAGATTTTTAGGTCATAATGAAATTTTTAGGTCATAAAATAATCACTGGAGCACGAAGCTACAGTTCTTTAACTAAAATAGCAAAAAGTCAGCTGTCGTCTCGTTAGTGTACAGCAGATGAGACCAAGAGAAAAACAGTAAGTTATCTACGTTATCTACAGACATCGGTTGTTGAAGCAATTTGTTTACGGCCGCTTCTGTGCGCAACGAGTGCTGAAAAACGTTCTAAAATATAGAAAAACCTTTAAGTTGATTACAACGGTGTTTACGAATGTTCAAAACTTTTACTTTTTTATATTTCTTGCGTTAAATAAAAAGCAAACTCAAAGAATAGGTTTATATCCTAAACGGAGGAGAAACACTCACTATTTGAAAATCGTGAAACTTTTATGGGGTGACGTCATAATATCATTGTCCCACGCCACGAAACCTCAAAAAGTTTTTCATTCCCTGTTTTTGCAAATTGCTCCGCCCGGCTCCACGCTACACCGCAACGTTCCACTCCATTAAAATTAAACATAGCCTCAAAACATAAAAGCCTTGCAAATTTATCTTTTTTGCTTTGCAAAACACGACAAATAATATTATTTTTTTATTGTTGTATCGCGTGTTTGAATGTACTGCGTCACGGTCATAATAATGGCATAGTGGAAACCGTGTCGAGTCTACCGTAGTCGTTTCCAGGCAGTTTAATCAAAGACCACCCCCTGTGTAGTATATAATAAAGTGAAAAGCAATTAATATATGCATAAATTATGCACGTACATACATTTTGGTGATTGATTTTGTATATATATATAGGCAAGCGGATGCTCGCTGCTCCACCCACGCGCATGTCGGTAATAGCGACTAAAAGCAGCCTAAGACCTATTTCTCAGGTCTGCCAAATTTGGTTTAGTTTTACCGCGAGAGGAAAACCTGCACCAGAGTCGCCCTGATGGTCCCCTTTCACTTATAACGCGCGCATTTCATTTTAATTCATTCATAATTAATAAGGTTTTTTTTTATATAGGACACGTCTATTTGACTTCGCTTCGCTTGATGGTAAGCTGAATGAAGGCAAAGTCTCAGAAAAGAGGGTCACCATTATAGACACGTACCATGTTACAATGATGGCACTCAGCTTGACGGCCTCATCAGATGCTTCTTCACGCCCCGCTTAAAGGACCCGGGACTGTAGGATGAGGGTAGGTAGGTAGGAGGGAGAGTAGGACGAGGTAGAGGAGGTACTAAACCAACGATGCACTATGTGGAATACAAAACATTAATAATACTACTTCAAAATAAATTTAAACCTACTGGGTTTTAATAACTGCTAACAATGGGCTACATGCTCGTATTATTCCTTGTGTTTTAATAAAAATGAAAATGTACGCCCCCATTGTTCTATCCGCAGTGTTATTTGCGTTTTGTCTGTTATATAAACGAGTACAAACGGAAGACAAAAGTAGCTGACCGTGCTCCAAAATAGGTAAATAGGTAAAAATATTATTATGTACAGTACCCGGCTTTTGACTCAGAACGTAGGGAAGAAGAAAGAGAGAGTCCGTTTAAGATCGCTATTGTAGAGCGATCCCTCTGTATATCAACTTCTCACATCTTCTCACAATCTTCTTCTTCACTGTCCCACTCATACCTCAAGTCTTGTCCACTCTTCTTTTTCTGTACAATCCATTCTCCTTTGGAATGCGCTGCCATTAGAAGTCAGAATGTCCCCAAACCGTTTTACGTTCAGAAACAGAGTACGACAGATTTACAGCGAACCATAGGCAGAATCATGCATTTTTATACCACTTCGATGGTTTACTAATGATTGGCAAAAAACGTTTCTTAAAGTGTCACATGCCAAAGAATGTTTCTCAAATTTTCATTTGGCAATCGCAATTTTACAGTTAGCAAATTATTGTTTAATAAAGAATTATAATGGCAAAGTTTTATTTTGCCAAGTATGATATGGTAGTCAAATATGGTTTGGTATGAGGTAGTCAAATTTACTGCATTAAAATTTTTAATTTTAAGATCCAATTTTTAAAATACACTGCTGCATGGATGTTTCGATAGCAGACATGCACGGCTCAAGCTGTGGCCGCTTGGTTTGATAACTAGCTTTTACGTGTGCAACATCAGCGGTATACTAAAGTAATCTTTTGTTTTTTTTAGAATATAGACCAAATAATTACAAGTACTTGTATAATCATTAGGCAATTTTGTATAGGGAGCAATTACTGCCGTATACCTATTGAATCAAAACAAATCAATTTACATTGTCGGTTATTCATATCCATACTTCCATCCATACTAATACTATAAATGCGAAAGTAACTCTGTCTGTCTGTCTGTCTGTTACGCTTTTACGCCTATACCACTTAACCGATTTTAATGAAAATTGGTATAGGGGTAGATTAGAGCTTGAGAAAGGACATATAAGCTATGTTTGGTCGCGATAACCGACATCCACGCAGGCGGAGTCGCGAGAGTAAGCTTAGTAATATATACTTATATAACCAACACGTAAACCGACCGTGTAAACCTTTGAGAATGCAGTAAGGCGAAACCGGTCAGGTTGAAAAATGAAACAAAGTCGTAAAGTACAAGTGCCTTATTCAATATGTGTAGCAAGTTCCACCAAATGCCATCGATCAACAGTAGGTATAAACAATTACTCCCGTAGTTTGAAAGTCCCGATACGTACATCGGTCTGTAGTATTCTGTACTTTACATTTCAAACCAACTATGCTACAAATAGTAAGTAAAGAGTGACGTCAAATTTCGAAGTTCGTAGCAACAGGCTTAACACTGAATCACAAAAGACAATTACGCGGCAAAAGTTTAAATCTCATTATCTTGTTGTAGGCTTAAAGACTCAACGGCGTTCTATATCCAGTACTGAGATTATAAGCTGGCATTTTTGTACTCTCGTCTAGTATAGCTATGTATAATATTCATCATCGTCGCAGCGTTTGTATTGATTACAACCAAAGCTTGTGTACCTTGTAGCATATGGACCTAAAATGTGCTCAATATGCTCGGTATACGTTTCTTGGGTGTCTTTTGAGGATAGCACGTTGTGCTACGGTGGTGGAATAGCTCCAATTCACCAAGCTTAGATTATAACAAAACAACCCGAGTGCGCCAGGACCTCGTGTATCTCGCGATTTAGGTCTTAAACATGTGTCCTGAGGTACACTTGAAGCCCTGTCTCTACTCTCCTACTTTTACTCTTTTTTTATTTAACTTTTCTTTTGTAGGCGGGACAGTCAGCTGAACTCCAACCCTGAGTGAAAAGGCTACTCCATAGCCTCATCCATTAACCAGAAGGTGTACCGACTATCAGTTGTCCGTAACCCCGAAGTTCTTGTTCGGATACCCTATACAGTATACATCTATATGGTTTAATTAAAATATTATCAGTCATGGCACAGGCGGTAAATCATAAACGCCGCCATGATTACTTGATATATCAATTGGATTGTAACCACAATCCAATTCAGATATAACAAACCACATCAACACAAATATCAAACAATCGCACCGCTTTGGTAGATATTTGTGTTTATTGAATTGCGTTATCCGATAATAGCCATAAATTAATATTTTGATTTTGTAATTTATTTTAAAATACTTTATTCTTCATCCGGGCACCAATCCAGATTGTATTCAAAAGCAGTTTTCAGTCACGGGTTCGAGTTTAATTGGTGAATATTCTTAGACAGGTGTTACGATGACAACCCACCAGGGGGTGCTGCAGCAAACATAATATCTATGATCTTTAAAGTTTATAATGAAAAGCAAAATTATAAGTTTTGAAAACATGACCGTGACGTTAAAAAGTAATTGTAAAAGCATAAAATAACTCGAAAATAAAATTTGAATTAAACATCTAAAAATTCCTTAACACAATAAATACCTCCAAAAAGATCACAATAAAGTGGTTTTGGGCCTCGAACCACCCCCAGAATTTCATTTAAAATATATTGTGATGAATAATAATAGCTGATGTGAGTAGACAACTGTACGTGTACGTATCGGGTGTCACCTGTGTCACTCCCACTATCAAGCACTCGCTCACAGTGCCAGCACTTAACGGCACAACTATGTGACAGCCTTCATCAACGTTAGTCTGTGAACGCCATGGCAAAATAAAATAACTCTCGAATGAGGGTTACTAATACTAAGAGTCGTAGTTCATCAAAATAATGTATTATTATTAGACGAAACGGACTGATGATGACACATCAATCCACTTAAAATTGTTGTACTAATATATGCGATCAGAATTTCAAATTACATACAATTATCGTTATCTTTTGATGGCAGGGAAACTAAAAATGACGTTCGCCGCTTATTAAGGTGGGTGGGGCTCGCGTGACGGACGGCTCACCTGTTTAGCGTGAAATAGAACTCTTAATAGCATATGTTAGTGTTTTTCACCGTAATGGACGTTGGCTGGCACGGTTAACGGCCTGAAGAATTTTGTGGAGGAGTGTGGATGCTTTTTTCTGTAATATAAGCACTCTGCGGAAATAATACATAATGTGAGAAGTCTCGCTTGCCGCTGTAATATAATTTTAAAGACTCCTATTGCCATGCTAGGTAAAAAAGGTGCCTAAGTTTGACCTCATCTACTAGTGATGCCAAGAAATCTTTCCTCCTCACTCAAAGTGTGGTTTTACAACTCAGTTGATCATTTTCAGTCTTTTTGTTTATACCACTTTCGTGGCAGACGAGCACACGGCCCATCTGATAAAAAATGGTTACTGTGGCCTTCGTACGTCTGCAACACCCGAGGACTCACTGTCCTCCCACGGACAGTACAATAACTCTCCAATGAGCTCTGGCTAGCCAAGTCACCGCCGGGAACACAACATGAGGATATTATGGCCGCAGTATTTGGTAGGCCGCAGGTACTTCCCCTGTCGGAATTGCCATTTGGAACGGGAATCCCAACGAATCCTATCACCATAAAAGTTCAGTACAGTTTACAATATAACTACATATAGTACGAAGTGGCCCAACATTTATATTTTCCGTGAAACGACTGCTATTTGAAATCTATAACTCGCTAGTGCCATTAAATTTCTTTACCTAAGTATTTAGATCAGTTTTCAGATTTTTAAGGTTTAAATATCAGCAACGACTGCTACATCCGGCAACCGGAACGGTAGCTTAAAGTTGACTCCGATGTCTGGTTTGCCTACCACTAGGAAAGCAAAAAGTACCACGTCAATAAAAAATCAAGCCATGAGGCGAACCCTTATTAAGATACGTAAGCGACTAGCCCCGCTCACCTGTTGCGAGACGCGTATTATCGATCCCCTTACCTGCAAAAGTTACTGTGAATATTCAAAGCTATGCGTAGATTTTCCGGACTGCTATTTCAGTTTTTAATTTTCAAAGTTCTGGAAGAGATAATCTCTACAGTTTGCTTTCAATTTTTTTATGGAGATTACCGTGGGGTAATAAATCTCCATAACAAAATTACACCTTATTGTAAAGCCTGGTTCGTGTCTAGGTAACGTTGCGTCGTTTTCACAAAATAACATTACTTTCATCCTTTTCGTTCCGTTTCCGGGTAGCGGGTGCATGCAAAGCACTTGCACTTTGATTTATGTGGTTACATCAGTAGAAAGAGAAACCAAGGTTCTTGGTTTTTACGGAAACGAGAGGAAAGCCTGAATCGCAGGTGATGTGTAAATATACAAGAGTAAAAAATATACAAGACGAAATGATCTCTGAAGATCTTCGTGAGGCCAATACACTCTGAACAGAAAATAAAGTCTTATGTGCCGCTGTATATAAGAAATTATACATAATTTTATACTTATTTTACATAACAAACGCTCCAAATTAACCCCAACTAAAATACCAACAGTAACAATTACACATATTTATGTAAACTAATATGTAAACTGTTGTACAAGCATTGTTTACTGAATTGTGCGTACACGAAACACACCATCTCACACACCTGTTGCCGCAAGTTGATATTGATCTGAGGTATCTTGACGTTGCGTCCCTACGAGCGTGAAGGCTGTATGTACCACCTTGCGGGGTCATTGCCTATTTGGAGCAATGATTTGTTTGTGCACACACGACATACCTATACACGTTATTATTTATACTGCTGCCGAAAAGCAACCAAACGCCATAATCGATGTGCATAATAAATTAATAACAAAAATCGTGGCACTCCGTCACTCCGCGAATACCGACAGAAGTGAAAGCAGTCTGTATAAAAAATAAAAAGTATTTACTTCATAAAAAATGCGCTGAACGTGCTTAAAATAATTTCATTTCAATAAGTTGTCACGTGTGAATAGTTACAATTTGTCAAATAGGTAATACTTACTGGCCGTATAGAACCATTCGAGATCGTTCCTAACGCTCGCGTAAACGTATTCACCAAGTTTCCACCTCCAAGTCAAGCAAGCCTAAAGAAGTTTTCACTTCAAAAACTGTAATACAACACGTTATTAATAATTTTACTTCAATAATTATTACTTTCTAAAAAAGTAACTGCAAAAGTATCTTATACTAATAATTACTATCATTTATTTAAGTAATGAATGTTCAAAGCAGACTTCATTTCATTTTAACTTGTACTGAAACATAAATATTAAGAAAAGAAAATGAAAGCTATTAATAAACTGAAAGTAATAGTTTCAGTAATGGCTGTCAGAGTTTGTTGTACGACTTCAAGTTATAAATGGTAGAGAGAGACTAGATTTATTTGGTAGCGGTTTTCCCTAAATTAAATACAATTTACTGAGGTACCTTACTATAAACCAAAGTTCTCAAACTTTTGGCGCCAAATGAATACTTAGTTTAACCAATTTATTATCAAAGAAGATATATTTGAAGTACTTGTACTAGCGTAGACATGATTTAGGAGTAGAAGCATTACATTAGATTCATTTAGAGGTATAAGTTTAGTGGTACACTTAATAATCGAAACATCATCATCATCATCATCATCATCTCAGCCATAGAAAGTCCACTGCTGGAAATAGGCCTCCCCTATAGATCTCCAATAAAATAGGTTGGAAGCGGCTCGCATCTAGTGCGTTCCCGCGGCCTTAATGAGGTCGTCTGTTCACCTTGTGGGTGGACGTCCTACGCTGCGCTTGCCGATACGTGGTCTCCACTTGAGAACTTTTCGACCCCATCGGTCATCAGTCCTCCGTGCCATGTGCCCTGCCCACTGCCATTTCAACTTGCTAATCCCCTGGGCTATGTCGGTAACCTTGGTTCTTCTACGGATTTCCTCATTTCTGATCTCGCAGAGAGACTCCGAGCATAGCCTTCTCCATAGCTCGTTGGGCTACTTTAAGCTTACTCATAAGGCCCATAGTGAGGGACCATGTTTCAGTGCCATAAATCATCACTGGAAACACACACTGGTCGAAAACTTTCGACTTGAGCCACTGAGGTATGTCGGACGAGAAGACATTGCGCAATTTTCCGAACGCATCGAAAAATGGATGACACGAAACATCGTTTTAACTTGGACTTACCATGACAAATCTGAACGAACGGAATATACCATGATTCATCCAGTCAAGGACATCCGCTGTGGTGCACGGGCATCTCCAATGGCATGCTGCTTCATACAAATTCATGAAGGGATACTGTGTTAGGACAGTCACTCATCACGCGATAGTCCGTCGCAGCCACGGGTGCCTGCGAAAACAACTACAACGGATGCGCACTCAAAGTAGCGGTCGGCCTAAAGCTTGACTAACTGATATAATTATACCAATAGCTTAATACACGTTGTCACTGCTCCATAACTTGACTGATATACGATATAATACACAAAATGTATGAATTATAAACTGTGCTCGTCTAGTACGTTTCCGTACACAACAACAGTTTTCCTACAAATGAATATTTATTGTTATTCATGAAGAACATGTGAAATGCCGCCCGCACGCCGCGGCAACCATTTTATTTCATTTACAAACTGACTTGGGCGCATTAGATTAATTTGAGCCTAAAGACGAGGTTGCTTATTGCCACAAGTCGTTAGGGATTATCTTGTTAAACTGTGTACGCTAATCACATTTCATTAAAATGTACATGGAAAGTGTAGACGTTGGGTTGTTCGCACGTCATCGTCTCTTCATTAAGTAGGTATTTAATATGGTAGTTTGTTTGGGTGTATGTGGGCCCCACCAAGATCTGCGATGTTCAAGTCAACTTCATGTGTTAGCCAATGGACACTGCTTAAATATATTCCACATCGAATGTGTATTTGATATTATATACATATTTGATGTGGGCCCAATCTCGTGTTTTTGTTTTATCTGTAAATACATACATGTTGTGTCTATATCGAATGTATTTACGGACCTTACTTCAGCAAATGCTACAAAAATATACATTGCGTGTTATCTTTTATAAGTAGTATACATACGTGGTTAGTCAAGTCTAAAAAAAAACCCAGTTTTTTAGACTTAAGGATTCTCAATTCTATGAACAATGTACAACAACCCAGGCGGTTGAATTAATGACCAATAAAATAAAAAAATAAAAAGTAGACCGGTCGATCGAAGTATTCAGGCAGTGAAATCCTTGCAAGGAAATAATATACCTATGTATATAGGTAGAAAGTATACTTAACTGATTGCATTATATAACTTTGCATTTTTATGGTTGTATTGCCTGCCTTCTACAAAAAAGATGAAGTAAAAGTAGTAAGCTTCCTCCCCAGCTTCAAAAGCAGGCGATTACAGACACCTTATGAATATTACGAACTTTCAGGGACTTAAGCCATAAAACGTTTAAGGTGTGGTTAGATGCGAGCGGAATAGAGCGAAAAGTTTTTGAGCTTGCAAATGTCATAAAACTGTAAGGAGTTTGTGACAGACTGGTAATAAAATAATTCTCCCTGGTCGCTTAGGAAACATTACCTCGGTTAAAAACAGGCTGCTGTTTGAGGAAGATTAAATATTGCAATAAACGTGTACGAAGCTAAAAATATTCAGTACCTACTCGTCGGCCTAATTCGTTAACCTGCTAAATCGACTTTTTATCGAAAATGACATTTTGATCGGATTTGAAACTACAAACGATTACCGACTTAATCGTGCAATAAATACGTCATTATTTCAACTACAACAAGGCTAAAAATCGTGTTCGAAAAACTGCTATAAAATCAGCGACCAATAAACACACAGAAAACCTGCCAAATCCTATACTCCTTCACAGTATTGTACTAGAAATGATCGGTAACTCATGATCCTGCCTTCCGCCGCGGCTAAAACCTGACGATAGTCTGGCCCATGGCACCAAGGAGAAAGTTGATCTTTTAGGCAATCTTTCTAAATCTCTTTGCGTCAAACTCGAATTTCTCGAAGGATGGGAATGACGTGCCACCTATTATCCCCTGGTGTGGTACTTCAATGCATGAAGTAAAAATCACGCAAGGGAGTGCGCTGCGCTCCCGAGTTGTTCCCTGTACTACACGACTTTTCGCGCTTTCATTCTCTGCGGGACTAGTTCCGGCTTCATGGAAAACCGCATACGTGAATCCTGTGCCCAAAAAAGGCGATAGGACAGACCCGTCCAATTACAGTCCTATCGCTATCACCTCCCTCCTCTCGAAGGTGGTGGAGCGTGTCATTAATACACAGCTCCTAGGATACCTTGAAGATAACGTTGAAGGCTCAGTAGATCAGAGCGACCGACAGTACGACTTCTGCCACCGTCGCTCAACCGGTGACCTTCTTGTGTATCTCACAAATCGTTGGGCGCAAGCCATCGAGAATCGAGGTGTGGCACTAGCGGTTAGCCGTTAGCCTCGATATAGTGAAGATCTTCGATCGGGTCTGGCCTGTGCCAGATGCAAGACGACCTCTGTAGGTCTTCTTTCAAAGTTACCATCTCATGGACTCCCCAAGGGATTATAACCGTCGTAGACGGCAGCTACTCGGACTCCATGCCGGAGGCACTTGTTATACGGGCCGTGCAAATATCCCTCAGTCCGAGGTGGAGGAAAGTCGCGAACAACTAATGTCTGAAATCGAGACTACGCTAGCTAGAGTATCCGATCTTACTACTAAACTTTAGTCCAATTCAACCCCTCTAAGACACAAGTTTGTGTATTCACCTCTAAGAAAACCCCATTTACTTTGGCGCCACAATTCCTTAAAACAAGGCTTACCATCTACCCGACTATCAGGATCCTTGGTGTTGACATCTCCTGCGATGTCCAGTACCGTAAATACTTGAAGGACAAGGTCAACTGGCATCCAAAAAACATGGAGTGCTCAACAGGGCGAAGAAGTACTTCACTGCGGGGCAAAGACTGCTTCTCTATAAGTCGCAGGTCCAGCCTCACATGGAGTACTGCTGTCACCTTTTTGCCGGCGCACCGGATTGCCAGCTTGACCCCTTCGACTCGGTGCAAAGGCGGGTGCTGAGGATTGTCGACAATCCCACATTCTCTGGCGGTGTGGAACCGCTCCGCCTCAGAAGAGACTTCGCCTCGTTGTGTGTTTTACCGCCTGTACAGTGGTGTGTGTTCAGACGAATTGTTCAATATGAGGCCCACGGCTAGATTCTCTCGCCACAGACAAGGAGTCTTTAACTACACGTTATGACTAGAAACAGATCGCACAGTCAGGTATTAAAGGAATTTCATCCCCCACACGTTTTTGTGAAATTAACTCCCTGCCGTGGCTCGAATCTAACGCCCCTGGTGTTGCATACGTCCATAGGCCTCGGTAACCACTTTCCATCAAGTGGGCCGTGTGCTTGTCTGCCACCTAAGTTGTATAAAAAAATGTAAGTACTTATTTTATAAAGAGCATGCTAAAAAAATTAACACGAAAACCTGCTGAATCCCAAACAAAATAAAAAATGTCCAAATGAATACCAGCTATCTCCTTTATTTTCAGATTTTTACCATTAAATATAAACTTTTCTAAGAAATTTCAATATTAAAATGATCAATGAACTTATTAGAAGAAACGGTATATAAGAAATTTCAATTAGTATAAAATTATAGAAGTTATTCAGTTTTTTCATCCTCCTGTAAAGTTCTCTAAAATCGACATAGCAGGTTAACGAATTAGGCCGACGTACTGTCATTTAATTTACGGTAGTAGGAAATAATCATTAATTTTCCCTTGACTAGGGAACAACAACCAGGTTCAAATATATCACTTAGAATAATATTGTCTATCTATCTATAACATAACTATACACATATTCCAAGTTCTTTACACGGGCTATTGTAAAAGTCATCAAACGGCCTTCAAAACGATTTTTAGCATTGATTTTTAATTTCAAGACTGATGAAATTCAAAGATCAAAAGTTACATGCCAAACAGAAGTTATATATCGGACGTGTGACACTAATATAACGAACCCAAACAAGAGGCTAAATAGAAATACTAACTCTGTAAAATAAAAACTAGCAAATATTTGACCTAAACAGAAATTTGAGCGTGACGAATACTCCTTAATAATATAATTAGAAACATACATCATGAAATAGTTTGAGAAACAAAGCATTGTGGTTGGTTTGCAGTTTTTTTGATTATTCTATTACTATGGGTACTTTTAACGGGTACTAATCGGTACTAGCAGCCAACAGGTACTAAGTAGTACCTACTATTGCATAATATTGTGTTTTTTACCTACTAGTCAGGTTACCAAAAGTAACCTGGTACCTCGGAAGACGCTTGGGATATTATAATATTGGCATTCAGGTGTTACGAGCGTCTATAGTCGTCTGGACTAGGCACTAGAGCCCGCTTCAGTATTTTATGAGCCGTGAACTTCCACGCCATCTTGTTAGCATAGAAAACAAACAATAAAGAGCTGGGTTGTTTGTACAATGATCATTTTGTTTGTAAGAAATTGCCTTGGGCGATACGACTGCCATTTATTCTAAGAGTGTCTTTTAAATGTAAAGTTCTGTGGTGTGAAATAACTTATTAATAAATATATAGCAGTATAGGTACTGCAATAGCCTCATTGATTTATTGATTGAAATATATTTTTAATGAATCTCGTTTTCTTCTGTTTCTACTCATCACCAACACAGCTTTAGTCCCGGTTGTATTCAATCCAAAAAAATAACAATAATAATATAAGAAAATGTTAATACAATACTTTGGAGTCTGTCTTTTGATTCGGCTTATCTAGGTTTTTATGAAAGTGAATGTCATCTGGACCCCCAACCCAGAAACGGAAGCATGAGCCGGAGCTTCGTCCGTTTATCAGCGAATATACTGACTAGCAGATGAGGTTGGCTTGGCCTCTGAAGACTTTAATGTGGTCCTATATTTACACCCCGCTGTTCATCCTTAGTACCGACATGTTTAAACGTAAACTTCATTATAAGGTTTTACGGTCCTCATGGCGTACCAGTGGGTAATAAATTACCACGTTAAACGTGTGAAAATATCGCCCCATGGTAACACCATAATTTTCGGGAGTATTATAACCTTATTTCCAAACTTTAACCATTACAAGAGTTTTGGTTTTATCGACATGGAACAACCTGTGCTATAGTTGAGTGAACAGTAATCTACAAATAATTTTCTTCTATTGAGTGCAAATTAGAAAAAAAAAATTGTTATAATATTTTTTGCTTTCAACATTGAAATCAATGATTGCTTTATGATACATCATCTTTAACTTATAAACAGCATTGATGAGAAATAGAATTAATTTATCTAATCGCTAGCCTTCCGTCCGCGTCTATGCCGGCGTGGATGTCGGTCTTCTCGTTTATTGACCATATCTCCGGTTCTACTTGACCGATTGCGATTAAACTTACGTAAGATTTTAAGTCTGACCAAGAGCTCACAAGCGTTCGGTAATTTTGAGTTCATGTAACTATGTTTATTACGCCTTCACGCCTAAACCGATTTTGATGAAATTTTGTATCGGGGTAGATTAGACCTTCAGAAAGGATATAGGCATGTTTTGTCACGATAACAGACATCCACACGGGCAACAGCTATTTAAATATAAATGAATTAACTAAATCTCTACTTGCCAGGTATACCTATATTTACTAATGTAGGTAGCACAGAACAATAAACAAACATCTATCTAAAGAAATCTCATTCAGTCATATAAGAATCATTGTCCAGCCATTATTGTCCGCTCATTTCTCCTAGTTTCAGTGGCACTATAAATTATCCAGGCTCGACATCATCATGTCTACTGAATTTCCCATTACTGAAACAATGCTATGATCCAGATATTTTGTTATTCATGATTCATCTCAATAAGTAAAATTAACGACTCATGGTAAGTTTATTGGATTATGTTGTGAAAATAGCTAAATTTATACTAAAATGTAGGTTACGGTGTTTTCTAGTTGTGGATTCAATTTTTTATTTTAGCACTTGGGTAATAAGACACAATAATCTGTATTGCGTTTTATATATAGTTTGAACTAATGATGATTATGACTTAACAACTTAATTAGTGAAAACACTTTCAAACGTATACGCTTTGGTTATTTCATTCCATAATACACTTGTTTAACTTTTGTAGTCGTGAAATTTTATTTAAAGACTTAGTATAAAAGTGACGTAAATTACGTATTTGACTGCCTCTGTGGCGTAGCGGTAGTGAACGCGGCTGCTACGCAGGAGGCGCGGGTTCGATCCCCGCTCAGTGCAAATATTTGTATGCATGAATATGTGTATTTGCATTGGTCTGGGTGTTTTCTATGTATAATATGTATGTATTTACAAAAAAAAAATGTATCTAAGTATGTTTATCCGCATTCTAGAACCCATAACACAAGCTAGTTAAGCTATGCTTACTTTGGGTCTAGATAGCGTTGTGTAGAATGTCCTACAATATTTATATATTTATATTTATTTATTTTACTATAATAGTTGAAAATTTTCGGAATAAACGTTTTATAATTATTTTCTAGGCGAATCGTGTCGAACTTAACATTTATGGATTCGAGGTAAAGACAGCTGATGCTTCATAAAAAATGAGAGCTATCCAGTGAGTTTACAAGGATAATGTTCATAGTGTATTGTCGTCATTTATTATCAGCTTTCTTTATTTCTATCAATCTTCGAAAGAGGTTAATAAGCTTCATCATTGAAGTTGTTCAATAGTTACGTCAGAATCAGCCGCTGTTACAAATAAATGTTAAAATAATCTATAGTCCAAACTAACGATCAAAGTGCTATCAGTAATTAAACTCAAATGTTTGTACCACAATCTATATTCAGGTACAAACCCACAGAAATGTATTAGAATAGAACGGTCATATGCGCGAGGAACGCGTGGACACTTTTTAGACAATTCTTGCCCTATGAGCCAGGAACTATCTAACGCTTACTCAGTACAGTATTGTTAAGACATTATAAAAATACCGTTTCACATATCCAACTGTAGAATTAAAATCACCAAATAGAAAAAAAATAACCTATCAAATAAAAAAATAATTTTGCAAATCGGTCCAGGCGTCTTTGAGTAATCGGTGAACATACATAAAATAAAAATATTCCGACGAATTGAGAACCTCCTCATTTTTTGAAGTCGGTTAAAAATGGAGAAGTATATCAGAAAAATATAGGTATTTCTTATCTCTTGTGAGTACTTATTTACAGCGAATAAGTCACCACGTGCGACCTGCAGATGAACTAACATAGCCATTCTATCCTAATATATTTCTGAGTTCAGAACTCTGTCTGCAATATGGTCATACCACGGAGTAAATTTGTAACTGCTTTGTGAGTCATACCTATGAGCAATATTTCAAATATCTTTAGTCGCTAGTCTGACCGAACGATTGACGTATTACCCTTTGTTATTAAACATTGATGAAGGTTAGACAAGCCAAACAATGAATACAAAAGAGACAATAGTTAAGCTTAAGCAATACTTAGTGCTTTAATATTTCATTCACCAATTCTATGTCATGTAAATCTTGTAAAAATAATGCTTTGATTAAAAATCAACGGTTACTATTATTGATTTCATAAGTTAAAAGTCTTGTGTTCGTCAATATCAATACAAGTGTACAATCAAGCGCACAGGTTGACATCCAAATTTCACTAATCTTTGTATCCTGTCCGACATGATAGGGGTGAAAGCTATAGCCGTATTCCGGTCACTATTATTGACTCGAGGCACGCAACTGAGGCAGTCTGGGCTGTACATATTTCTCAGATGTTAAAGCCTTTCGTTCAGGCACAGCTTTTCCCCATCGTTGATATTTCGAATAGGGACACAACAACCAAGTAACCTCATTTCACCCGATTTCATGCTGTCATCCTCTGCATTTCAAAAGGTGGTAAGGTTTCAGCGGACTGGATATTTTAAAGATGGGGTTTTCTGTGGGCTACCTTTGGTTTCTTCTTAGAACTTAGGTACTATATAGGTACTTTGAGTATAATTCTAAATTACATAGATGTTTCCAATTACTTAACAAGAACGACCAATCTAATCTCTGTGGTTAGTTCATCGTCTACGTAACAGGTAACAGACAGCTTTTGATTACTCCCTTTATTCAATCTTAGTATATATAGCTACCTCTTACATACCTCTTGATTAATTTCAAAGCCATATCCCAATGTACATTTCTCACTATTGGAGTGCTTCACCTGTCAACCGTGAGATTCTACGCATCCTGATAACATTGATTAATTCCCTTATCTAATGAATTTGTATGTTGATCTGCGTATTACACGATAAACCGTATGACCTAATTTTGAAATAATTACACCGCCCGCGATCGTAGCTACGAACAATGCTGGCAATACATGTCTAGCGGTGGATGAATAATAAACGATCTACCTAGTTTGAACGAAAATCGAGCAGAGAAATTCAAAGAACATTAAATAAGTATTTACGGATAAGAGGTTGCTTTTGGAGCTTCCTTTTTTACCGAATTCTACCTTCGAAATTATTCTGACTTTATAATGTATGGAACAAAATATAAATTCTATGAGATCATGCGTATCGTATTCCTCCATAGCGTATTTATCTATATCCATACTAATATTATCATTGCGAACTTGAATTGTAACTCTGTCTGTCTGTCTTTCTGTCTTTTTGTCGGAGACTGATTGAAAGACAGACAGGTCTTTCAATCTGTCTGTATTTCTGTCTTTTTGTCTTTCTGTCTGTCTGTCTGTCTTTCTATCTGTCTGTATTTCTGTCTCTCTGTCTGTCTGTTTGTTATGCTTCCACGCCATTGAACCAATTTTGATGAAATTTGGTACAGAGATAGATTAGATCTTGGGAAAGAACATAGGCTATATTTGGTCGCGATAACCGATATCCACGCGGGTGGAGCGGCGGGCAACAGCAAGTGGGTTAAATGTCTATGAAAAAGAAAAATAGTTTAATTAGTGGACAGCCAGTTTGTAACTGGTAATTCAATAGAAGAAAGAAAAACAAAACCATACCAATTAATAAGTTGTCTACAATATTATAGAGTCGTTATTAATATCAATTAATCCAATTGTGTTTGGTATGTGGTGTGTATGAGCCATGAGGTCGATTGCGTGAGGTATTCGTTTGTATTGTTGATGCGGTCTATGGCTGTCATACGCCTACCAATTATAAATAGATATTCTAGCCGATGCCCGCGGCTTTGCTCCCGTGGATGTTGGTTATCACGACTTTTGGTCCAATCTCTGGTTCTACTCAACCAATGACGGTTTTGTTCAGTATCGCTAATAGACATAGATACAGTTTCTTTACAATTATATTGATATAGTAGAATACGAATATCTTGTTTCTATTTTGATAACAAGACTTTACACGTGACTTCGTATCACGTGTAAGGGACTTATTTTTGGTTCAAAGAGATAGGAATGTCCTTTTCGCAGTTACAAGATGGATTTCAAGATTTTATAATCAGGTAACATACGAACAGACGGATAATTGTTGTCAAGGGTTGTTTCCAATCTGCCATTGCCATTTGACCTCCACAACTCAATGGTAACATTAGGCGATATCGAAGCTTTGCAGCTAGACCTTTGTTTTTGAACTTTTTAGGGCTCTAACAACCCATAACGACTGCCATAGATGCTCTTATGGCAACCGGGACCCGCGGCTTAACGTGCTCTCCGAGGCACGACCAGACCAATGCAAATATCCATATTTCATGCACACAAATATTTGCACTGAGCGGGGATCGAACCCGCGCACCTCCTGCGTAGCGGCCGCGTTCACTACCGCTACGCCACGGAGGCTGAGACAACAATAAATAGAATATAAGTAATTTATTCACATATATTCTATTTATTGTTGTGTCTTTCAGTTGGCCTCCCACGAGTATATTTAGATAGGTCCTTTGCAAACAACAAAGATAGCAACACATAAGAATAGTCAAGATAACATTGTACAAACCCAGTGTTGTGTACACGATTTAAAGTATTTAACCAATTTTGTTTAAATAACGATTCTTGTTTGTTTAACGATGTAACTTAACGATAAGAGATAACACGTTATATTGGTCTATACGAGTATAATTTGTATGGATGTCTTGCATTGACACCATTTCTTGACTCAAACTACAAATGCTCGCAATTTACGTCACTATCCCTTTAAAAACCATTTTATGACCTTCTTGAAAAGCTGCGGCAGTCATTCAACAACTAGAGCTTCCGTATAAGGAAATTGCTTCGGAATCAGGTAGAACACGACAGGAAAGGGACCGTTCTGTTAAGAAAAACAAAAAACTAACTCAATGGTTAATCACGCAAAAGAAAACAAAGAGCAAGCTTGCCTAGAAGTAACCTATTCGCTCGAAGACACCCAAGTTGTAGCTAACCGAAAACACAGATTCGGCAGGGCATTCCACTCCTTAGCAGTACGCACCATGAATGTATGGCCAAATCATTTAGTACGTATGAGTGGAATGTCCACGGTGTATTAGTGGCGCATAGTCGTGCGTCTTGTAGTTCTATGGTGGAAGGGGCTTGGAGGAATTAGGTTGTGCAAATCCAGGTTACACTCTCCGAAGTGTTTTCGATAAAACACCGAGAGACATGCAACTCTTCGTCGATATTCTAGGCTCCGAAGCCTATTTTCAACTAGAGCATCGTTATTAATGAGCCTCCTGTTATTCTTATTTCTCATATTTTTATTTTATTTTACACACTTACTAATATAAGCGATTATTTAATCTGTATAACTAAATTAGTTATTTGTTTACTCAACACCACACCTGAATCATAGCGAACGAATTTAACAGTCTATAAAAACTAAAATAGAAACGTAACGTTTATATTACACATAGTTTACGATTCAAATTGTTTCAAACCGAAACAGTGAAACTGTAAACGTTCACTAGCAAGTATAAGTTTAACCGCAAGCAGTTACGATGCTTACAATCTTAGAACAAAGTTAGAGTTATCTCAAAGTGACTATAATTAGAGAAGTTACAGTTGAAAACGAAATTATGTTCATATAAGAAGATTACCAGATAGTTAAGTAATTACTTAACCAAAGTCGATCAATTGTGGCAACATAGAGAATAGTAGATTACCTATTACACAAGAGCTGAAAGTGACCTAGTTAGGCAGGTGATAGTTTGACACACGAATATAGCGCGGGCGTCAAAAATGGTTTAAAATTACATTTCAGACCCACGCCACGGTATCTCTGGCCAGTGGCCATACCCCTGGTGGTACCGTGGGTCTGATAAAGTAAAACGGTTCAACCGAGTAAGTGACCCTAGTGATATGTTTATTTCAGACCCACGTAACCCCTGGCCAATCTGGCCATACCCCCTGTACACTAGTGACTTTGAATTTACTACTTATTGATTCATCATTTTTTACTTGATCTTTGATACATACTTACTAGACTGGAACACTTTATTATTGTAAAAGAAACAGATGTATTCTGTTGATAAATAAGTAGTAATGAGTCACGGTATCTTCCCACATGCTTCTGGAATTTCGTATTGTATTGTAAGCCAGCGATTAGTTAATGTAGATCTAAATACCTAATTATTGTTACGAATATCTCATATTGTTGCTGAAATAATTGAATGATTTAGTTTTCGAAAGCTTTTTAGTTAGTATCAGTGTGCCTTTGAATTTTTACATTTGTCCGAACACACATATTTTCGTCTCCTTAATTTATCTGCAAGAACCAACAAATCTATTAAACAAATATATTTATGGTTATTAGATTTATTGTTATGTAAGTTGGAAGAGGAAATTTTATTTTATACAAACTATTTCAAGTTATTTTTTAAATTAATTACACACTTATCTTGAGTTATTTCATTCACTGTTTGCCAAATCTATTCACAACTTCCGTAAACACCATCGGCAAATGATTTAAAAATGTTTCTTGAAAGAAAATTCTTTGTGCTTCCTACCTATAGGTAAAGCTGACACGAAATTTGTAGGAGTATACAAAGCATGTTACGTTATTGAAAATATTTGTGTGAGTAGGTACGTGGTTATTGTGTTTTTAATATATTCAGCGTGCGAATTTTAATAAACCTGTTTGATACGCTAAGGAAGGATTATGCTTGTGGATTGAACACAATCTCCGTATTATATGTGTAGCGACAGTATCAGAATATTATAATTTATATATTTGTCAGGCTAAGTTTGTACATGGTGTCACCAAATAATACAATATTGTCATATATGGGACGATAGTCGAGTTAAAGATAGTAACTGTAATATTATTTATTATTCATTTTTATTTAGATCTCTTCAACTTCTTACAATTTAGTAATAAAAATTGTGCGATACTATATCTAAAGTAAGGTTTTTAAGAAAAGGATATTATAATATTACAAATCACCGAACACAACTGCGAAGTTAAAATTCAAGTTTGAAATTCTGACGATAGCAACTAAAAATGTATACTTTGATACATTCGAGTTTTGAATGCTTGTTATCTGACTTTTTTCTTTAAATAATAAATAGGCAATACTAAATCGTACTCTGTATTAAAATTAGAAGCCTTCACTTGACAATCACCGTCTAAAGAACCTAATAGAATTATTTTAGCAACAATATATCGATGATTATAATAGTGTAGTATTCTGCAAGTCTAATGGATTCACTTACTAAGATCATTAATATGTCATATTACCGTTTTATGAACCGTACCGTACGTTTAATGAATTTTGCAAGGTCATTTAGACAATATAAATATTTTTTCTATCTGGCTGTTAAAACATCTGTTGAAAAGAAATGAAAAATGTTTCCTATATTATTCCCATTCACGATTGTTCCCCATTGGGCCAAGAATAAAGTTGGGGAAACGTGGATGTGTTTCAAGACCATGAACGATGGTGATATTTATCTCGCCACCAAGCTTGATAACAATTACATGACTGTATATAGGTACATACCTATGCAGGTAAAGTTACTGGTAAAAGCTCATATACTATGTAACTTTAACTAATATAAAACAGAGCAAAGCAAGTAAGCGTCTCAGGTATCAAGTTGTACAAGTCTTCGCTCAAACTTTACAATTAAACGACTCTCCTTTGTGAATACTTGTGCATCGAAGTTACACGCCTTGGAGTAAGCTTGCCAGTTTTCATTTCGTGAATAACGGTGAAGGTAATAGTGGTTAACGAGCTTAGTTCGTCATAACAGATATTGCTTTTAGTTATTGCCATAAATCAAATTGGAAAATTTATAGAACTTTAACTTTGAATTTGTACCAACTAGCTGTTGCTCGCAGCTCCACCCTCGTGGAATTCTGATCCCGTTCATAGCTGATAGTAACGTGATGTGAGGATATAAAGCCTATAAGCTTTTTAATGGCGACATAATTTTTGAAATCGGTCCAGGAGTTCTTGAGTTTATTTTATTTTATTCTTTCAGTTTTTTTCGTTATATGTAAAAATACAAATCTTAACTCTTTAAAATATTAAGTATAATAGATAGGTGTGGTATACATGTATAGCAAATATCTAGGATTTTTATATCTAAAACACATAATATTGAACTTATATACATAGAAGTTAGTAGTTTACTTCTGCCTTAGATCAAGCAAGTAGGTTCGTCCGAGCAAATACCAAATTATGTTAGATCTACTCAGGCAACTGATTTCCAACTAGGTTATGCAAATAGCTTGTCTGAGTTGAAAATCAGTTGCAGTAAAGCAAATCTCAACTGATGGCCTCTAACACGAAACACAAATCTTCATCGAACTCCTAATACCTCTAATATCCTGGTACACAAGCTGCATCAAACTTTTTGACTTCTAGTCAATCACTTTATTATATAGATAACTGTCAGGGATACTCTTGAACCTTTCCCCTTGTTATTGTGAGCTGTATCTCAATATTATTCAGTTCATAAATCTAATTGTGCCATATACTGGCCTTATTCATCATTGTTTGAAATTATGGTAAAAAGTAGACATGTTCGTGTAAGTTTTTTTGATACTTTTCTCAAACTCTATACTCTGAATTGCATCGAATTGACACGTCAAGTTTCGTCAGTTACTCTGCCATAAGCACCCATGATATTTATTTCAGTAGTCACTGTAAAAGAACGCTCATCATGCAAATCTAAACTAAACTCATTGAATTAGTAATAACACGTAACCTGAAAAGTGGTTAAGGACAAGTTTTATTGTAGAATGAAAGTCGACCAAATCAAAGTCTAGGATAACTTGGTCGTTGATTAAGAGTATAATCAAACTCATAATAAATCAACTCATTTCAAATCAATCATTTTGATGCACGACATTCATGTTTTAAATTGCCGTCCTTTTACAAAACAAAAGACAAAAATCAAATGAATCCAGTATTTTTAGATAACAATAAAGTTATTTTACAGCTTTTCAAAGATTTAAAATTTAGAATAATTTATCATTGGCAGTCTTATTTAAGTACCTGCCAGTTTAAAATGCTTTTAGTGCCTAGATCTTTATCAAAAACATGGTTTCAAACGTTGACAAAAAATAAAGAAGGTTGACGATTAATCACGATATACGATTAAAATCTCATTGAATGGCTCTCATTTTTTATGGAACGTCAGCTGTCTTTGTCTCGAATCGATAAAAGGTCAAAGACCTATTCCATAATTCATTTTCAGATTAATTTATGGAATGCTTATTCTGCTACACTGTACTGCTTTGCTGCGAACCGACTTCTCACATTTACTCGATATGTGACTCGATTATGATTGATCAATTTATGGAACTCAATATGTAATTAAAAATACCATTAGGTCTTTTTTGTGTTTAATGGTTGTTTGTAGGTAATTTGTTTTCTGTTATCGGCCAATGATCAAATATATTGTGATACATATATAATCGAAATGTAATTAACGAGTATGTACCAGTAAACTTATTTTACAAAGTTACTAATACATCAATATAGATAGTACCTAGGTATTGTTTGTGACACGCTTCCAAGCAAATGACGATATCCGGCATTACATTTCCCTTTGAAGGGCACATCGCTACATGTCACTCAAAATAGTCAATTTTCGTCGCTCTTGGTTTTGTTGGGCAAATATTGTTCAATATTACCTACTGTTAAGTTTCATTAAAATTTTTAATTTTGGGATCAGTGCAATCATAGTATACTACCTATTACCTACTCTTGCCAGATTAATTAAACTTTGCATGCTACTTCCTCGTGTTGTTAACTTGGCAAGAATGCAAGATCAAAAATATTGACCATTTTTTTACTTATTATCTAAGCTTCTAAGTAGTGTTTAACACAAAAATGTACAGAAGAGTTCCTAGTTTTTATATCATGCTGAATACAAAAAGATAGTTACAGCATATTATACAGAATAACACAAGTGCTGTTTAATACCACTGTAATAAATACTTCAGTGCCAAGGCCATTGAGTTCGTAGTAATTATATAATTCAACAATAATTGGTACTGTAATACTGTAAAGTGATATGTTTACATATGGCACGAATGTTATGTCGTTACTCGGGTGTCATTAATTCTTGTTAATCATCCAAATTATTCTGTCACTTTTATTCATTTATCAAGAATATTTACACAATGTACCTACATAAAATTAACTATTATTGTACCCATTACAAAGTAAAGTTAAAACGCGTCGTGGAATTCCTCCGCATCGCATGCCTCTTGTGGTAACGTTCTGTCAATTATTTTTTAACACGTGTTATACGTGTTAAAAAATAATAGGGGCACATAGGGCTGTCCATTAATCACGTGATGGGTTTTTAGCAATTTTCTAACCTCCCCCCCCCCCCCTCCTTCATGGTGATACGTGGTGAGGTTTTAGACTACCCCCTCCCCCCCTAGCCAAAATTACGTGTATTTTTTTTATTAATTATTTAATGCTAGGAAACTAAAAATCGTGAAAAAATTCGCGAGTTATAAGAAAAAAATAAATACACGTGATATCTCAATATACCCCTCCCCCCCCTGGTGATATTTCATGATTTTTTCCAACCCCCCCCCCCCCCTCCCCCTGTTGAGCTTCACGTGATTAATGGACAGCCCCATAGGTGCTGTTGTAGCAAACGTCTATATCACATGTTTCCACATGATACTGTTTGAAGTTTACGCGAAGCTCACTCATTAAAATACTACTTTTTACCGGATTCCATCACGATATACATATTATATGACATACATATAATCACGCCTTTATCCCCAGAGGCTTTAGCAGAGGTAAATTAACACCCGATCGAACTATCATGATATTTGATAATATTTACTTTTAGCCCGACGCAACCCAAAAACAATCTTACAAAATAAGCTAGGTAAATAGATTTCAGCCGCAGATTGAAATCTCCCCTTATAACACAAAAGCCAACATACCTTTAGTAGGAAACATGACAAGGGTCCAGTATCTCGATTGGGACAGTCACCTGCTTCTAAGGTAAATTTACCCTAATCAAATACAATACAATTAAAATACACAATATGCTTTTGTTTCAACCTGTAAACTAATAAAATAATATTTGCAATGAGAATTGCTAATGTAGTCGAACTGTGGATATGGAGCACTAGCTTTTGCCCGCGGCTCCGCCCGCGTGGATGTCGGTTATCGCGACCAAACATAGCCTATGTCCTTTCTCGAGGTCTAATCTACCCCTATACCAAATTTCATCAAAATCGGTTCAGTGGTTTGGGCGTGAAAGCGAGACAGACAGACAGACAGACAGACAGACAGACAGAGTTACTTTCACATTTATAATATTAGTAGGGATTAATAACAGTAAAGTTCTATAAGCTGGTAGGAGTGGTAGTCAGACCGGAGTCGCTATACCGCGCTTTGGGTATATTCCTGGCGAGACGGGGGAGTATCGACGTCAGATTTGGTCAGTCCACCGCCAACGCTCACGGCAGTATCTCACTCGCTCTCGAGTCATGCTATTTCTTTCTCTTTCTTTACCTCGTCCCCCACCACACCAAGCGTACATAGAGCGCGATACCGCTGTCGCGGTCGGACAGTAGGTCCCCGATCAATTTAGAGGTAACTTCGTTAGCAGTAGATTCAGATTTAGCATCTTTGTTGATTAAAATCAATCTGTGTCTAGTTATAAGCTCGTTATTATGGTCTCAATGTATTATTTATTGAAATAGAATATTCTAAAGATTTTAGATTTTAAGTATATAATTTTCTTGATCTATTTTATTATCTGAATTATTATTTTTAAGCATCTGCGAGTTGTATTCTTTGGTAATATGGACTTTTCATAAATCAGCTATTTATTTGGCATCACTTTTCGACTCGTCTTCACAGGGCGTAGATTCAAAGTCAGATCGACCACGTATTCGAATACAAGTGAATTTAAAGTTTCAAAATATTATTCCATTTCTGGCCAGTGCATGTTTCCAAATTGCTGTGTAACATACGTACAAAATATAGCATCTTCTATATTCAACTCAACGTTTATTTATCCACTTCGGCCTTTGTAATCCAACGCCGGTATTTAGCCGCAAGATGCGGGATTCTTGTTTATGTTTTCCGAAATAGATAGACGTTTTAAAGAAGCCTGTTGTTAAAGAAACTTTCTTGGTGTTTATATCGGAGCTTGCCTCGTAATAGACAGATTTGAACGTATTGATGATATTACAACTCTAAATTTTTATTGGTTCAGTCCATAGAATAGAATGGAATTGAAATAAATTACAATGTACAACAAATGCATCAATTAAAATAAACACATGGAAGACAAAATTAACTAATTAATTATCATATACAAAATATCTTACAGATACATGGTGAAGAATTAGATTATTCTTCAGTAGTCAATTCTACAAATTTTAATAAATATGAAAGTTTTTGACCATGTTTAGATGTTAGTTACTCAATCACACTTTAACATCTGAACGGATTTGGCTGAAATTTGGTACAGGGATAGATTATGCCTATGTGTTATTCCAGAGTGTAATTTATGCCTGTACCAAATTTCAGCCAGATCCGCCCAACCGTTAAAGCGTGGGCTACCCAGAGCGTGATTGAGTAACAAACATCTTCATAACCTTTCACATACAATATAAGTAGGAGTAGTAAGAAAAGTAACACTAACCCTTTTGGACTGTACTCACTTATATGAGTATGATTTTACGATTTAGCTCTAATCAGTAACTTTTATTTTGAAATACCTTTAACGTCAGCTCCGAAAGGGTTAATCTTTCATATTGCCCTAAAACTTCAATTAAGGACACTTCATCATATTCTGTCCCCCGTGGACACTTCTTAATCATAACCCTATATTATTTATGCTTCTGTAATTAACAGATTGCGGGTGTTAACAATGTTTAAATTACACTTAACACAATATGGAGCAGCACTCGACGTGCTGATGTTTACTATGAAAACATAAACATACAAGTAAATGCATACAGACACGCTCGTAATTTGGCATTTTCGTTTCAAATGAGCGTACTGCAATAAAATATTAATATGCTAGCTGTAGCGTCTGTGGCGTGGCGGTGGTGAACGCGACTGCTACGCAAGAGGCGCGGGTTCATTCACGCTTAGCGCAAATATTTGTATGCATGAATATATTGAATATGACTATTTGCATTGGTCTGGTTGTGCCTTGGAAAGCACGTTAAGCCGTCGGTTCCAGTTGCCATATGAATATCTATGGCAGCCGTATAGGTAGTTGGAGCCCATAAAAGTCCGACTAGTCTGACTGTAGAACTTCCATTTTGCCAATTGATATTGTTGTGGAGGTCCAATGGCAGTCGCTTCACGGAAAATATCAAAGTTTAGCCTGATCACAGATAATTAAAAAGCCACTACCATTTAAAATTACCAAACCCTGGTGGGGCAAACTGGAAGTACCCACTGGAAAGCCGACCACAACTGAGTTTGGAAAAGGCTCAGAGAATCATAACGCTAGCTGGAACCTACGACTGCGTTTGCGTTAAGTTCGGGTTAGATCAAGGATTTTTTACCGGCAGTCTGAATATTCTGCAGCCTCAAACCAACGCAAAAATTATGTAACTTCACTTCGTTACTTAAATGTTGCCTCCTGCAAAAAATACCTGGGATTTGACGTTTATGACAAACGGTGACGACTGTCATATACGTCAAATCCCACACATTCTTCATTCTTTCTACAATACGCCGGTCAACGAATTGCCACTTGTATAGGGGGGCTGAATAATATCTATCTTCTGATGATATTATTATACTCTTGTGATTTGATTCACACCAGTACTTAACTACCCAATATATTATGATTACTTCCACATATAAACAATTTAGGCCATAGCGGTAAGTGATAAGACACACAATATTATTCTTGTTAGTTCCGTGTTATCATAGTATTATTTATTCTAGAGTGTTGTGAAGACACATTAACATGATTTGCATTTTGAGTTTGTTGTTCTGTCTACATCGCCAAAGGCCACTGCACGCGGTTAGACTAGCGTAACTAACTAAATAGGTGGTTAGTATTCTATGCTAGTGTTTTGTGTTTATAGCAACATGGCACTTCATTGATAATAATACTATTTAATTGTAATTATCACCTACTTCCTGATTTTAATTTTTTTGTTTCTAATTTATAACATAAATTGCCGCGTGGTTCTCGGCAGAGTAGAATTTGGGCCACCCCATCTTCTCCCATGCGGGGACGTACAAGGCGACTAAGGGATAGGGCTGTTTAACATCAGACAGATATATACAGCCCAGACTCAGCCTATACATGGCTCGAGCCAACAATAGTGCCCGGAAAACGGCATTAGGCTCACCCTCTATTACGTGGACCTAATACAATGATTGGTGAAATGTGGGTGTTAATTCACCTCTGCCTAACCCTCCGGGGTAAAGGCGTGATTGTATGATTGTATGTAGGTATGTTTCGTATTATACAATGAGGCGAAAAAAATAACTGTTTGCGATGAATATAAATTTGAAATCTTTTCAATTGAGTCGTGTAATTAACAGAAGGGGTTTATTTCATCCTAACTAATATAAGAAATGTAAAAATGACTTTATTTTTTATTGATTTGTTATTCATTCTCGCAAAATGGACCGGATGGATTTAGGGAAAAATAATTGTAACACTTGCAGCTAAAGTACATATAACCGAGAATATATTCGGGACATTTGCATATTGGGGACAAATTATATCAAATTAAAATACAAAGACGTAAAGATCATTGGTTAGAAACTAATCTTTTACGAGTTTTAAATAGAACATTTATTGGCCAAAAAATACCATTCAAGCGAAAACATTTCGTTCAAAATATAATAAAAACATATAATTTTGCGTAAAACGCGACAGCGGATACGGAGCGAAGATAAATTACAAGTAAATATTGTACTACACTCACTGAGTTTGTCACGGTTCTACCTCTTATATATACAACATGTGACAAAAGTTAAGGAACCAGCACATTGCATGGATTTTTTAAAATAATACAGTTTTTACAATTGAGTTTTCAGTTTATGCTCCACAGTTGCAGTTTTCAGTAGATAGTGGTGGAAACTGTTGAAAGTTATAGTCGGATGGCAATGAAATGTACCAACATATTGCGTTCGTAAGTTAAGATTCCAAAGACACTACGCATGTGTAGAAAATTTCTATAAAATATCGACATCTTGTGGTCCTATCAATGATGTTGCTATCTCTGAATTTAGGAAGTTCCAGAAATAATTATTTTACTGACAGCGGTAAAAATATGGAATTTTCTTAATACGTACTTTACTCCAAGAAAATTAGGATTTGACAAAGAAAAAATTCCTAGTACCAATTTTCTATCGGAATTTGTTTAGGGAGGTCACTGGTAGTCTAAATTTAGTTTTACTTGGTATTTGGTTCATTGCGTTCTTCGCTGTCTTGAATTTAAGTGTAGATTTTTGTTTTTGAATAATTCATTTAATTTTAATCTTATACGAAAAATGTGAATACAGAACTTATTTAGAATTAAATTTCCTACATTTAAGTATTCATAATTTTTCCTTAGGGATATTTATCGATTTTTTCGATATATATTACGAAAGATGGTGAATCTAAAATCAACAATTGCTACTAGGATTTATTTCTAGATTTGCCCCTTAATTCCGCTAACTTTCTTGTACTAGGTACTTTGATTTCCGCCACCTCGTGTGTCAGTACCCTAAGTTCTTCGTGTTCAGCTGAGTGGATCGACAAAGGCGCTCTCACCTAAACAAGCGTTAGTAACACGATTGAACACAACCAAAAAGGCGTAAGATGTTTACTATATTAGCTTCGAATTTCTTTTATTTATTTATCCCTTTCTGTTGGCCCTCAGAGTGTCATTTAAATTGTGTTGAAGAAGTGTGTCAGTCCTACACACACTTTGTGACAAAATCTATTGTGGTAAAGAAGCGTCTATCACGTTCAGTTAAAAGTACTTAAGTAGACGTTACCGTACTGTACCATAGTAATGTAAATAATTTATACCATTATGATAGAGTAAATAGTATTTCGAACTAACCACAATTAATGTTCACTGTGTTTACCTTTTAAGGAAATCGTGACTTTCGTCTCCAGACTTTTACTAAATCGTAAAGGGTTGGACGGATCTGGTTGAAATTTGAGACAGTGATAGATTTTTGTCTAAAATAATATATAGGCTACATTTTATCCCTGGAATAAGTTTCCATGAGTTGCAGGAACGCGAACGGAAATCCAGTAACAAATAAGAGGTAATGAATAACCGTTCTATTGCGTTTCCATAATAGTAAGAATACTGCTGGCAGATGTAGGCCATTGAGCATCAGCAACAGACATGTTTACAGGCATATAAATATAAATTAATGCACCGGTCAACCATAAATTCAAAAGACATTTATGCATACATTATAAAGTAAACAAAAATATTATGGTGGGTTGAAATCTGGTGTGAATTTGTAGTAAAATGTTATAAATTTCGTCTGATACTGTTCTTCATGATGAATAAAAAATGAGCTAGGGTCCAGTGGCGAAGGGTGAAAATGTTCAAAAGGGAAGAAAAACATATTTTCTCCTAAAGAACAACCATGGCAATTTTATATGAAAATCTCTCAAATTTTACATACTGAATTTCAGACATCCAATTTTTGATAATGCATTATGTATATTATTTTATTAGAGTATTAAACTAAGCTTCCCTTTGCGATGTAAACTGGCAGGACTCGTGTTATAGGGACCCCTCGCCACTTTTAGGTATATCTATCTAGTAATATTCATCATCCTCCTAACGATTTCCCAAATGCCTTCAAACTTTAAACTATTTTATAGCCCAAGGTCCGATTATTGTTTTCGATTGGTATGACTTTAAGAGAGTAACTGACCTCCTAACCCTTTGAGGAAAGTCTGCGCTAGAACTACGTACATTGTGTAGCAAGTGCATCACAGGCAGGGGTGATTTGGGCTCTTGAGATTTTTGTTACTTTTCAACGTACCTATCACTCCTAACAGGGCCCTATCAACGGCCCTGGTACCTGCAAACAAATTTGTGAGGATTTGCAGGAAAAGAGTGAGGAGGATACATATTTTCATTCATCTTCGCAAATTTAAACATGAGCCCATGAATACATACCCATTTTGAGTAGGTTAAAGTATAGGTTACGATTTTCCATTTCGGCCATTTGTTTAAAATATAAACCTAGCATCCAACAGATTAATCTTAATTTTTAATTGCTACAAAGCTGATTTTAGATTTATGAGCAAACAGTCCATAGAATATTTATTTATAGTGTAGTTTAACCTTGATATAACATACCATAGCATGACTGAAACGTTTTGCAAGTAATATTCTTAGATTGATGATAATTTAATTTATTCTTTTGTAAACCGGTTCATTGTTCATATTGGATAGGTATTTAATAGGTACTAGGTGCTGCTCGCTAGGTGGCAATGTCAAGAGAGTGAATATCGAGATTATTACAAGCATAAATGAATGGAAGAAGCAGTCATGTTGCACCGAATCCAACTAAATAGAGCTGGAAGGTGCTTATGATGATGACTGGGACTGAGTACTACAGTATCACAGTATTATTTTCCGTAACAAAAGGTAACCTTTGTTACCAAATTTAAAAAAATCAGGTCAGTATTTTAGACAGGAAACAGACTGATCAACAATAGGCTAATTGATTGATTGACAGTTAGGCCGACTTGTAACATTTTGTAAATTTTAACAGAGATGTTCTATAATTATATTATATCCACAGTTTTTTAGTTTGATAGAGTAATGATCAGTTTTTGTGATGCATCTAAAAAATCGAGAATACCATTCTTCGATTATTTAAAGTAACCTAACACAAAAGATGTGGTAAATTCCACCATACCCGTCTAACCTAATCTATCCGTATCGGGGCGTAGAGTCCAACACAGCTACAAACTGGTGTTTCTTCTTCTGTAGTTAAATTGAAAATTACCTGCAACAAAAAAACATTGCTTAAATGATGGTATTTTTTATACCACTTAGGTGTCAGACAAGCACACACGCGTCGTCCCGCCTGATGTTAAACATTTTTATATGTTAATAAACTATCTAGATTCACTCCAGAATTATTCTGTATTGAGCTGCAATTTATAAATAGATCAGAGTAAATTTCTTGTTTGAATAAAATTTAAAAGTGGTACAAAGCTACGGGGAAAATAATTTAGGCGTAATCTTTGATCAGTAATTAACTAGCCTTAATTTTATCAGAGAATTGCCTCACAATCTAAATACACACACCTATACCTCATACATGCGGATATACACGCATTCATTCACACATCTCACATTTCTAACAATGTCCTTAGTACCTGTGTATATTATTATTATTCCAGTAGACAAAGTGGGTATTACCAAGTTCGAAATTTACGCCATTCTTTCGTTCAGGTTATTATTATTATATTATTGTTTTGTTCTTCTAATAAGTTTATAGTATTAAGTAGTGCCTGCGTGTTGACAAACAGTTGACACATTTCCCGCAATCAAGATTATGAACACCTCACTAACTCGATAATACGTATATTTATACGTTGTTAGTTTGCTCACAATTAGGTAAACAAATAAAAGTTGGTCTAATTTCACGTAAAAAGGCCACCGGATTATGTAAGTAATTTGGTATAATAACTTTATCTACCTGATTAAAGTATAGTGACCAAAATGTATTTTTAATTATCTGTATTTTCATTGTAGAACTTTTATATTACAAGGTAAGCTTACACCCAAATAAGATGGAAAGGTGAAGGGCAAAAAGATTATGGGGGAGTGTCAAATATTCGATAACTCGATATCATACTCGGATATTTGGAAATCCCAAGACAATGTGAAGTGAAGGCTGACCCCACCGCTATGTGAGAAAAAAGTCATAAGTGGGGACCTACCTGTCTCCTCTTTTGACGACTTCTTTTGCCGTGTACGATGTAATGAATATATAAAATAAATGCATTCAAATATGCTCTGGTCCCATATTACGGAGAGCCGTCAAAACATTTTACGAAAGAATTCTTAAATTTTATAAAGCTGGTTGCAAACGCTCAAATGATGACAGCGCATCCTGCAAGCTACTCATTTGTCCTATTATCTGTAGATATAATATCATTTCTATTTATAACCAACCTAAGTCAAGGCTAGATTTAATGAAAATTGTGTGCAGCTATCGGTATTTCGGCTTCCATAAATAATTGATTCAGCAGTCCGTTGAGCTAAACTATTTGAATAATTTATTTATATCCGACCTTATTCCGTGAAACTTTCGAAGTTATCCGATACTGAAATTCTGTAAATATAAATAGCAATCAAATTGTCATAATTGTATTGCGTTCTCGTTCGTGTTCTGTTTAAGTAGGAAATATTACACATGTGTATCAAAATAATACTCTTCTGTTTTATACTAAGATCGTAAGTTATGCAATTTTAAACTCTGCTAACATCAATAGCCTGTCATAGTCCACTACTGGACACAGGCCTTTCCCAAGATGCCCAGTGCTCCCGATCCCTATCCGATTCCCATCTGATCTAACTCTGTTACTGTGGTGAGGGGTTCCTATAACCCGATTCCTGTCGGTTTGCTCTGCAAAGGGAAGCCTTGGTATGTTTATATTACACCGGCTCCACTGTGGAAAATGTTCACCATTTGCCTCCTCTGTTATATAAATTGTTAAATTCAAATACGAACGAGCTCTATTTCGTACACTGCTGTAGTAAGATTTATTCCAGTTAGAAAACTGCAAAAAAGAAAATAATTGGATGTAACTGAGCTCGGGCGGCGCAAAAGTAGTTCAAGTAGGCACCTTTAGTGCTCTACAATGCCTGGCCAACCGAATAATTTAACTTGTAACAAGGTTACCTGTGAATAAAGCTAAATAGTAACTATATAACTATATATTCCTGTTTTTTAGCTTTTGGTGTAGGCAGAGACAATACCTTTTTTATTTTGGAAAGTTGTTACCCTGGCCTATGGACGAGTGCAACACCAGGGGAGTCACACTCGTGCTGCCGACCCTGTAAGAACAGAGGGATACTGTCCCGTCAGCGCAGAAGAGAAGCTCGATAAGCCTTTGGTCTTCTCACTGAACTGACAGCACAAAACTTCTCCAGTGAGCTCTGGCACCCTACTCACCGCTGGTAACACAACACAACCATTGCTGCTTTGCCTTTGGAGCCTCACTTTCTTCTCTTTTAATTTTTTATCAGACAAAGTCAAGACTCAGGATGGAACTCAATCTTTCATATATATCATAGTTATTTGATTTGTACACATTTTGGATACGAATTGATAAACATTGCAAATCAGGCAGATCCTAGTCTGTCGATGGTTATCGATTTTGATGATATCAGGATTCAAATCCTGACCGATTGCACAAACATTGATTGACTTTCTATTAGATGAGCCGTGAGCTTGCCTGCCACCTAAGTGACAAAAAAATAGATGAAAATATAAATGACACTTATTTCTTTGACTGTACCACCTTGATAAAACGCTATTATAAATAGCTGGTAGATTTTCGGGGGTAAACTGATAAAAGGGGGAATCGGGAATAACACGAATTTATGTATATTTTAAAAGTTCCATTTTTAAAACACCTTTTTCTTTTAATTTATCGTTTTATCCATTTAACCTTTGTACCGCCAAGGGGGTGTGATATACCCACATTTCACCAGCTAAATTTATAGACCCACATAATAGAGGGCGAGTCTACTCTCGTATACTGCCAATAAATATCGATATAATGTCAACCTAGATCGAGTAAACACGAAACGAATCCACAGAAATAAGCCAGTTATTCGATTTGCTGGAAGTAGTGTGTAGTACCTATACACTTCACAGAGGACATGGCGATATTGGACTGATATCAGGCTAGATTAAAAAAACATGTGCTTAATTAAATAGTGACATATTTTTCTTGCTTATGAAGCTAAACAAGATAAAACATGAGGTAAGCCTATACATTTATGTATGATAAATTATCATATTTTTGTTATTGCTTATATTGACCTTTCACTAAACGGCCTATATTTGCTATTGTGAGAGTAAGTAAGTACCCACACTATATTTAATGAGATAAAAATTAAATTAAACGAAAATTGACAATAGTGAATAGGGTTCCCTCCATCTGGCAGAAACTTAATACTCCGAAATTCATTTGGCATAACTCATTTGGCACAATTTTATTTAATCGAACATTTTTAAGGCATAACGATGTAAGTATTTAATAGAATCGTAGGTATTTTGGCAGAATGGTCATATATCCGAATTAGCAATGGCATACTCTTCAGTTGGCAGAAAAGTTAAAATTTGTTACAAAAAAGTTAGTGACAGAAATGAATTGCTGCAAATCCGACTTCACATAGTCTTGTTTGCCCTACCCCTAGAGTGTTATTTAAGCCCGCGTAGGCGCGGAGGGGCGAGGCGGCCCGTGCTCGTGTGGGGCCGCCGGAGCCCCGCAGCGCCGAAGCTGTGACAGAAACGATGCTTGCTGCATTTTTACTGCCTGATGCTTGCTGCATGATACTTGCTGCATGCATGCTGCATGCCTGATGCTTGCTGCATGGTAAATGCCTGATGCTTGCTGCATGCTAAATGCCTGATGCTTGCTGCATGGTAAATGCCTGATGCTTGCTGCATACTAAATGCCTGATGCTTGCTGCATACTGCATGCCTGATACTTGCTGCATGCTGCATGCCTGATGCTTGCTGCATGCACGGTTCTACTTTTTGATTATTATGCTTTAAAAGTTATGCCAAAAGATGATTCTGACTTACAAAATTATGCGTTATGAAAGTATGACGAATTAGTGTATGCCAAACCTTTTTCTGCGAAATGAAGTTTATGCTATGCGTTGTTATGCGAAACAAAATTATGACATAAAAATTTCGATGAAACGGGGGGGAACCGTCTGACTGGGACCTTCACCTTACAGAATACCGTGGACAGAATACGGCGCTGAGAGGGGTATTGCTCACTGGAGAGATTTTGTGCTGTCATTGGAAATACCAAGTGCTTGCCCTGCCTTGTCTTCTGCACTGACGGCACAGAAAAATCTCTGTTCTTATAGGGTCGGTAGCACGAATGTGACTCCCTTGGTGTTTGGCTCACACCGTGTGCTTGTCTGCCACCTACGCGTGGTACCTACTTATACAAAAAAAATATTTTATCAGAAATAATAAATTCAAATTAAAAAAAAAAAATTAAATTACTATTACTACTACTATATTATGGATTAATAGTTTTTCTCAGTTGCAAAAGTTTTTTTGCTGTTGATCTAATAGCTTGTATGAAATAGTTTTAACTTATATTAAAATATGAATAATTTCAATACAGTAAGTTTTATTACATTAGCTAAATACTGGTCATGCACTCAGGTTGGATACCGGAACAGTCATAGTAGGTATAGGACTGAAGCCTTTTTTTATACGTTTTAGTCACGTGTTTACTTTCTAGGCCAGTTCATATTTAAATTCCGGCAAGCTCTGCTTTTTAATTAGTCGGGCTATGAGTACCTACGAGTGAAGTTTTAGCTCAACGAAGTTGGCACTACTTCGTAACTGTCAAGCAATATAGGGACTTCATATTAAATACTAATATTATAATTGCGAAAGTACGAGTAACTCTACTTTCGGATTATCTGTTACGGTTTCACGCTTAAACCACTGAACCGATTTTGATGAAATATTTAACAGAGATAGATGAGACTTGAGAAAGGACATAGGCTATGTTTGATCGCGGTAATATCATTGTGGGCGGAGCCGCGCGCAACAGCTAGATAAATATAAAATAATACATTCTTGTGATGTTCGGTATACCAATTTATCTAAGACTTGCCTCTAGCTGCTAGCACGAAAAAACTATCGTATTCGTAACGTAAACGTATCGAAAGAACGGAGCATTGCGATTGGTAGGCTCCACACACACACACAGGTTCACAGTAGGCAGGCGGCCAACCACAATGCTCCATTCTCTCTATGGGTTTCGGGTACGGTCAAGAAAAACTATCGTAATCGGGGCACCGTCCCAAGACACCCGACTATATAGAACTTAACCTTGTAATGTGCTATACAAGCCTATAATTAGGCGTTAAACTGTCTAAAACTTTAGCTAAAAACAGTAACTAAAATGATTTCGTACGTTTTCATAACCACCTCTTGCTAACTGGATACAAGAATCCATTTTATTAGCGACGTGGCTCCGTAACGTGATCTCATATTACTTGATTCTATTATCTGTGTTATCACTTATCGCTTTAGCGCCATAATGTTTTTGTAATGACGTTGTAACTTCATGACTTATTTATTTACGAGTAGGGTATTTACGAACGGTAGTTAGCAAGAGGTAAACGGTTTATCTTTTTAACGCAATAAAAACATAAAAAATAAATCTACGCCTACAATTGTTATAAAAGTGGCACACTGGCATATGATTTGTAGTTATGTTGATCTGTTTTATGGTATTTTGTAACACTAACTGATTGAATAAATAAACGAGAGGTGTCTATCGTACATCGCCAAACGCACTCCCTTTGGAACGCAGGAGCAAATGACTTCTGGCGACTTCAGTAACCACTCGAAAATGTGCCTTACTTCCTCTAAACGGGCTCGTTCTTTTCTTCGCAGGTTTTTGAAGTTCTAAGATTAAGTGATTAATTGCGATAGAATCCGTTAAAAAGTGGTTCTAAATCCAATACAACCACTTTTTAACGAATTCAATTTCGATTTAACTCTTAGCTTCCGTTAAAAAATGGTTTTATTTCAATGAGTGATATTGTGTTTGAAATAGTATTTTTTCGGGCGCGGCTGCCATCTCACCCCCAACCCGAGATAACAGAGCCGTTGCCTTAGTAGGAGCTTGACTTAAGCCTCAAAGGTGTTGGTAGCCCTGTATGCCCTACATTTGTGTATCTTTTATTATATTTAATTGTTAATTTTACCTACGTTCCGTCCCAATTCCATTGTTTGCTATTTTACAAGAAACCAAATATTATTTTAAAAGAACTGAAATCCAAACTCGATTTAATACTTTACATTTTGTGTAGCAGTAATTAATAACATAAATGTATCCGCTATTATAAAATGGGGCATGAATATTAATTTAATATATTAATATTAAACTTTATAATGAGTTCGTTTTGATATCTGTTGCATAATTTCACGATTTATGAAGTGATTTAAACTATAATAATGGTTTCGTATTCAAGTTTTATTTATTTTCTGAGTTTATTAGTTCTATTGAACTGAGCTACGAAATACCTACATGAAACAAATTCCTGCGTTGCTGTCGTTCAACAGCAACGAAAGTGAGCAAGTAGTATGTATTTGAGTACCTAAATGTAATGTGTGTGATGTATCTCCAGACCATCGGCAATGAGCTCCTTTGAGAGACAATAATGTGATTACTTATAGTTTATTCGATTTCGACATGGACACTTCTTCACCGTAGCTAATTTAGCAGAGTTGATTAATGAGTGAAGTGTGTTTTTAGTATAAAAAATGCATATATTATGACAAAAATTACAATTGGAGGTAGGTATCACGATTTTTATATAAATTGATTTAAACCAAAGCTTTTTGCTGTCTTACGATCTTACCCTATTGTCATGTTTTATATTTTGAAAAATCATCTCAGAGTTAATAATTATAAAGTTGTCGGGCTGGCCTTGATGACGAAGAAACCACCCCCAATCAGTCAGCCCCAGTTTCATAAGTAAATAAATAGCCTGTCAATGTCAGTTCCTTCATATTTAAAAGGTAGGACAATGATTTTTACAAAATAATGTTATTGTCGTATCGTATTTCTACTTTCATAAAAATGCTAGTCACGCCATGGTACGATTGGATGAATAACTTGAAGTTACGTCACCAAAACTTGTAAAGAAATTATATTGATTAAAGCATGCAATAAGCTTATCTTAACGACATCTTGTTAGAAATAGTTGAAGTATTATTTATACGACTTCAAGTGGCTGTATGACGCCCGAGTTGAGATGCGGAAGTAAATAGATTAAAATGATATCTTAACAGAAACTTTTTTGTATTTTTAAGGTGCATAATGAATGGCAATTTTGTCAATTTTTATTTGTGGTTTTCTACCCGTTAGTTGCAAGAGAAAAAATACATACTTACTACTCTATACTTTCTACTAAGTATATAACTATTTGCCTTCACTTTAGTCGATTTAAAATATAAAATGCGGATTCCAAGGAATTACAAAAAGACAATAGGTATAATTTATGCAAGTACAAAAAAATTATTACATCTTATTTTTAAATATAATTTTTTATGCACAGGTCAACTAAGGATTGCTTGTAATTCTTAGATAACAATATAAATACTAATGTTCAATTATTATCGTTATATAGACCATTGTGAGGTCACTGCCTTACTTACGTTAGTAATTGATGTGGCATGTAAGGAGATTATTATCTAAGAAAAATGTATTTCAGAACACGCTAGCTGGGTGCAAACGTGTTCTTAAATACTAAAACTATGGAAAAAGAATTGCATGGTAAGGGCAGTTATATTTTAATAAAATTTCCTAGAACTATGTTGCAGAAGTTTTTTTGGTACAAAGTGAACACTACGTTGGTTACATAGAGGTTGACTCAAACCAATTCGCATACCTATTTGGATCTTAGTATTTTTGTTTGCAAATCAATGTCATAAAAGAGTATTTTCATTTATTGAGAAACCCTTCTCAAGATTCGCGCTTAGCAACAATTTTAGCTAATTTTTTTTTATATAGAGACCGATTCATTGCTAATAGAAGTCTTATGTGTGTTTTGATGATAATGTACCTGATATATTAAGGAGTTTACAAAATTAGGTATTAAAGTAGGTGATGGGGGCACTCCTAAACAATTTGTATAATAAATGGTTCACTGTATGATTCTAATCGGCTCGATAAACCTGTAACGTATAGTTTTTGAGAGCATTTGATTTGTAAAGATATGATATGAATACATATCAACATTTTCTGTATTTAACAAACGTATTTCTCTATGATGTAAAAGTTTCAAATATAAAGTAGGTAAGTAAGGAATATAAAGATCCTATCACGTACGCGGTGTTTTCTAGACGACATTTCGCGAGAGTCGACATAAATTGTAACAACAACATTTTACAAAAGAATGCTGGGACTTCGTTTCGTATTTTGCTATCCTTAACAGTTTGTTTAGGATCGCCCAATCTCGGCTTTTGTCCGAACCAATGGGTCAATGAATAAAGTTCCAAGCTACGGAAAATGTAATCCCCGAGATTTGCGATACGCTTTTTCGATCTTACTTGGAGATAAAACTGTTGCTGATATTTGTTTAATGAGGGCACTGAAAGATAATGAGCATTGAAATTTCTATTTTCCGTTATACTGTATCCGGATTATCCAGTATAAGAGGAAATAGAAATTTTTACCGGACCCTCCGGATCCTAACAGTAGTCAAAAAGAACCTCCTTTGGGAGAAAAACGAAACTACATTCTTGGAGGCTAGGAAGTCTCGTTATTAATAAATTTTTGCGAAGAGATGGATTTTCAAATTTAATTTTTATAGTTTTTTTGAACCATTTATATCTGAAATGACGATAGATTATTTGATACTAGATAAAACATCTGCCAAGATCGGTCGCATGATTATAGTTGCAATAAAGAGAATAAAATTACCAAGATAAACGGGTCATAGTATCAGTAATCTTTACGACCCGCAGCAATCATAAATTCATCTAAAGCGGTCGCTGAAATATAAAAGATATTATAGTGTTCAGAAGACTTGAAAGTAGTAAATATTATAAAAGATATTTGAAACGTTGTTTTTATAAAATAATGATATTTATTTGATTTTACTGAAAACTGCGACGTAGTCCACATAGAGCACCCGTCCGAATAGCACCGGCGCGAATATGCATCATACTAATTTATATCACATAATAGTCGCCCTCAGAAACTTTAGTTGTTAGCTTTAGTTTAGTATATTACAAGTGAGAGATCTCCTTAACTCTAATAATCTTTCTTAAAATACAGACATCATACTATGCTCACGCCTGTAAATACCCGAACGGGTAGGTGTGTTAACACCCACATTTCGCCAACTATTTTTTTATACTACTTAAATCGCAGTCAAGCACACGGCTCCCCTGATGGTGGATACCGTGGCCTGTGGATACCGTGGCCTACGGGCGAGTGCAACACCAAGGGAGTCACACTCGTGCTGCCGGCCCTGTAAGAACAGAGAGATTCTGTACCGTCAGCGGAAAAGAAAAAATTGTGATTTTGGGTCCCACGTACTATCGTGATCATAAGTACAGTACCAATCTGACGCAACTATAGCGCGTCAACAATAGTCGTACTTATGACCTTATTCTTTGAAGACAATTCACACACACATACACGTCAACACTACGTCGTACAGTACTCTTACTAAACTTTTGAAGTTATGACCTTAATCTTTGAAGATAATTCACACACACACATACACACACATTAATATTGTTCACTCGTTGATTGATATTGTTAATTTCAATATCATACGTAAGCCGCCCCGTAGCTGAGTGGTTTAATGTGCGGCTTGATGAATAGTATGAAACCTGTCGGTGATGGTTCGAACCTACCGGAACTAATATAACTTTTTGTGTTTTATATTTAAAAGTTATGATATATAAATGTTGATACGAATATAAAAATGTTTCTTAGGTAGAATTTTAAACTTAGCGAGAAAATAATTATTTGAGGGTGCATTTGAAATAAAATGGATTCATTGGCTATGAGTGAAGTTGTTGGTTGGTGAAGTCAGTTACGACTACCCTATTTATATATTATAATTCATCTATGGTTACGACTGTTTGTGTTAATTACTGTTCGAGCGATTACATTTCTTTTTTAATAAATCAATATGTCAAATATAAGTATTGAAGCAAAAGCTAATATTGTGGCCATATTCGAATGGTCTGAATATATCTCAAATTTCTAATGAGACGGGCTTATCTGTAAGTTAATTAATTAATTAATATTGTTGTAGTGCAATTTTGTTCATTGGTTGCAATTGTGTAATATGGTTGTTGTTTTTTTAGAGAAATACTGGGAGTCGTTGCGTGAAACAATTTGAGGAAGAAGAGTTGCAGAGTTGGAGGAGAAGTGGAAGACCTGCTGAAGCGGCGTTATATGGTAGCAGAATATGAAACGAATAACGAAGAGTATTTACTTTAACTGGGAATCAACAATATTTTCTGATGAAAAAACGTTTAAATCATCTCAAAAAGGAAGATTACATTTATGGCATAAGGATAAAAAACGGTGGTGTGAAAACAACATAGTACCGAACACTGAATCTAAGTGTAAATTATGTGGGGGTGGATTAGAGCGCAAGGGCCGGGTGAATTAGACCCAATATCTACGCGTGCAAATAGTGCAAATTATGTGGAAGTGTTAGAAGATATTATAATGTTGCCCACAGTGCGAAATGTCTATCCAGATATAAATGAAGGTTTAAGGGCATTAGAAGGTTTCTTCAGGGTCGGCAGCATGAGTGTGACGCCCCTGGTATTGCATACGTCCAAAGGCCACGGTAATCACTTTCTATCAGGTGGGCCGTGTGCTTGTCTCCCACCTAAGTGGTATAAAAAAATGATATAAGTTTTGTGCACGATAATTGTCCCATTCATCGAGCCACCATACTTCGCGAATGGTTTAGTGAACGTAAAGTTATTCCTTGCTGTGGCGAAGGGTGAAAATGTTCAAAAGGGAAGCCGGTGGCAAATCCCAAAGAACAACCATGGCAATTTTGTATGAAATTCTCTCAAATTTTAGATAGGTACTGAATTTTAGGTGTAATACATGTAATAATGTATTAAACTTAAGCATCTCTACCATGACTTCCCTTTGCAGAGCAAGCCGGCAGGAATCGTGTTATGAGTACTCCTCGCCACTGAATTTCCTTGGCCAGCACGATCCCTTGATTTGAACCCGATTGAGAATATATGGGGTTTAATGGTGCAAAGAGATATAAAAGTTATTGTTATTATATATTATATTTTATATAAAGTAGTTAGGCTCAATTTAAAGTGAAAGCTCTCGTGATATTGTTACTCCGTGCTAAGCTATTCTGTTTAAATATTTTTGTTATTTAATTTCAGTTGAGCCTATTGAGACTACTGAGCCTATCAAGGGACGTGCTGGCCTGTAATTAGTATAAGACTGTATGGTTGAGGTTAAGTTTCAATCCTCTTTTCCGAAAAAAAACTTTCGAGAAAATGAATAATTAAGCTATAACCTCAATATGCAATATTAATTTTATTATAAAAGTATATTTTTTGGATGAAATTATTATAACCACAAATTAACATTGGATAATTCTTTTAATAAACTTTTTTTTTAAACTATTGTTTTATTTATAATCTATTGTAAATTAAGTATAATATTTTTCTATTTGTAAATAATTATTTCTAATTCTGTTAACTTGTTCCTAAAATTTCATAAAAACAAAACAACAAAAAGTGGAAAAACTAAGATCCGAACCCACAACATCCGATTTCAACACTATCCATAGCAGCCTTGTTACCGACCAGGCTACGCACTGCCTTACGTAGAATAACGAATTTTTGCATTACTTTATATAGATGCATGCTTCAAACATAATAGTATGAAAAGGCGAGCATAACGTTTTCTTTGTTTCGCATCACACACATTTATATTTTCTCATATCGATACTGTGTGACGTATAAATGTATGCGTTAAACATTACATACACATAGATACGCGTTTAACCGGACAAGCGATTATAAACATTACGGTGCTAATGCACTTTTAATTACGATAGTACCTAATAAGGGGCGGGCCGTCTAGCGGGCACTTTCTTAAAATAGTAAAATACAAATTTAAATTTCTACAAACGAAATTATCAATCTCATACAATTTAACCACTTCGTAAATAATAAGGACAATACTCGTACATTTTCTCGTATAAAATGCTTGAATAGAAAATAGAAGGTTAAAAATCAATGAACCACGGAATTATTAAATTTCCAAAGGATCTTCAAACTCAAAAGGGTCCTCTAAGATCAAGTATTAGAAATAGGACATTTCTCCATGTTAAAAGATTTGAGGAGGAAAAAGGTTTTTACTTTCATCGAATAAAGGCTACAAATTTAATTTGATGCCACTAGTGTGTTGAATTAATTTGCATATTTCTGCAGATTGTTAGAATAGTTTCTGAAGCTTCGTTCTGCTGAGTAGGCAAAAGCTTGCGTTTAGTCCAAATTGTTACCATATTTCTATCTAATTAATAGGAAACTACAATGGGCAAAATCGTGCCTAGTCTTCTTTCTGAATTTGGCTTAGGTACGATACTGCTCTGCACTTAATGAATTTTGATTAAACAGAAGTAAGAGTTCATATGTTCTATATCCTTTTCTTGTATAATAGTTATAAATACCCACCTTGAACCAGGCTTAGTGGTTGATGGAAAACTTTTGATAAATACAAAATAATCGTAACTAATGATTTAGGTACATGACTTAAACTGTTAAACTTTGACCATACAAATGCTCAAGATCATTCGCTCATATTTGAACCGTAAAAATCAGTAAAACCAATTTTAATAGATAATTTTATAGGCGACGATTAGGTACTAACTAAGAAGATCACGTCATGCTAATACACTTATTTAACGTAATATATGTGAAATTTTAAATTATTTGGATACATATTGTAGATAATATTTGGTTGCATAAGAAATAGTAGAGTGATTTCGGAGCCTCTTTTTAACTATTTCCTCCTTTTTTATTTAATTTATGAAAAGAAGTAGTTATTCTCTATATCCTGTAGTATGCAGGCATGTGAATTCCAGATCTGTAGGTTTTATAGTTAATAAGAAAAACGGTTTCGAAAATACCGATTTTTCGATGCTGACCTGATTCGGGGCCTTTTGGTCTCTGTTAATTATGCCTACCCAACGCTTATATGGGAGATCTACCTGTGGAGCCTGAAATAAGAAGTGATTGACAAGTGAAGAGCGGCAATCGAGTGGACATCTTCGATCGCGTGTTTTGGAATCAGCAGATCAGGGAACTGTAAAAAGTAATTGTATTGTACTGATTTATTGCTGAGATTTTAGATTTACTAAGAACAAAAAAAACCATCATAACGCTAGTAGATAATTAAAGGCTGCAAATTATTTAGGCCTACCGCTATCATTGGTTTCTGACAGCCTCAATTAAATTTCTTCATTTAAAATGTTTTACGATTAAATATTTAAGGGGATTTTCACAATACTTATCTACGTAGATTAAATCGGATCCGCATCACTCAATGCAATTAAATTTAGCAAGGTGACAAATTAAGCCCATCTCCTACTATTCCATCCCGTTGATTATCCTCAAATAAATCAACAGATTTGGGCTTGAAATGGGTTTCAATTGACATATTCAATATCACATAGAAATTCATTTAAACAGGGATTTACTGAGGCTGAGGAATGTAGGTAATGTTTTTCTTTACATGTTTATCTAGGTCTGTGACAAAAATGTAATGTGAAGCAAAGCTCTGTCACTTACTTTGTGCAAAACAAGTTTACGATTGTCTTTTCAATTCAATTCAATTTATTTGAGACTAGTCCATATTTATTGTTAGTAATACAGATCTCTGTAAAGTGATTTCTTTTTGTAACCTAGTTCTTCTTCAAGTCCTTTTGTTGTTTGATAAAATTAGCAAACCTTTCTCGTACCTATACAATCATGATCTTAAGAAACTTTAGCTCTATCTTGTACTAATTTATCTAAGTGTGTCAAAGTAAGGTTGCTGTATATCTAGACTAGTATATTTATTTAGGTTTATATTTATAGCACGGTTGTATGATTGTAAGACTTCACTTACATACAAGCGTTAAATTTATTAAAGCAATACCTACCAAGACGTACTTTTTTACCCCATACTTCCAAATAATTGAACATTTATCATTTACGTGAAGGATCTGGTGTATTTAAATTTTAATTTAAGTACCTACACCAGACATATTGCATTTTTTTTAAATTGACAGATTAAATACTACTGTCGGATACACTTTTATTATCAGTCAGTATTAAGGTTCACGTGAGTAGGTAACTGCGTGGGGTTCAAATTAAAACTAAACATACTCAGCTTTCTTTGACCTTAATGCTATAGGTACATAAATATAAAACAAATCATTATTAGAAACTAACTTCGACATTCTTCAACACATATAAATGTTAAAATGAGTGAAGAAAATTCTCTGAAAAAATCATCGCCAGAAGCATAATCCATTAACTCCAAAGACATTTCATAACATAGACATGTCATATGCTTACAAATCAACGTAGAAAAATGTGCCGAACTCACACACACACATTTTTAATTCATCTACACTTACCTACATAACCAATGGATTGAAAAGAGAGGACATGAAAAATACAATATAAAAGAAGAAGACAGCTATTGTTTGTCACTTGGACTTTAATGATAACAATGTACCAATCACAGTGCGGTTGCTAGTCGGTGACATAGGCTAACAAAATTATTGAAAAAGAAGGTACAGAGCTCTCTAAATTGAGGTTATTGCCTAATTTTGTTTAGACAAAGATGTTTGTTTAACTTTGTTAATGTATTATGAAAAAGCTAGGTAGGTATAATTTTTAAATTTCATTATTTTGTTGCTGTCAGTAGTACAATTTTAACAAGTACCTAAGTAGGTACTTGCCAGTAAAGTGAAGTTTGAGATAATTGCGTAATTTTGTTTAGACAAAGATGTTTGTTTGTCATTGTTATTGTATCTTCTAATATATAAAATTCTTCTGTCACGGGGTGCGTAATCGAACTCCTCCGAAACGGCTCGACCGATTTTGATGAAATTTTTTGTGCTTATCCGGTATCTATGAGAATCGGCCAACATTTATTTTTCATCCCCCTAAGTGATAAGGGTGCAGCGGGAACGGGATTTGAATACCACGCGGGCCGAAAATATGGCGGTACGAAGTTCGCCGAGGCAGCTAGTTAAGTATAAAAAAGCTAGGTATGTTTATTCTATTTCATTATTTTGTTGCTGCCAATAGTACCTACAAATTTTAACAAGTAGGTACTTACCTAAGTAGATACTTGCCAGTGAAGTGAAGTTCGCACTTATTAACTTACTTGAACCACATAGTATTAGTAGGCAATTATAAAAAACAACAAATTAAAATTGGGAGGTAGTATGTAGTGAGTTTAATGCCTACGATATTCTAATCTGTACTTTAATCTATGTTCGGATCACACACGTCCTTGTCGCTCACGCACCAAATTATATCATACTGTCTCTTTTTAACAATTTTAACTTGAATATTATGAAAGTCAGAAATTTGGTCTTTATCAGTCGAAATATGTATTATTTCCATGTGATATGAAATCCCTTTTGATGTATTAACTTAAGAGTAATAGTTCGTGCAGTGTCTATAAACATACGATGGCATTTTCGTTATTTTTATACGTCACTGATGCTTCCGCTCAACGTCCGGCCGGCGCCGCTCGGCACGCGGTACTAGAGGCAAACGTTCCAATTGACTCGTTTTCGAATCTTCACGATTTTCGCGCAATAACGAATCTACTTCTTTTTATATATAATATCATTGATTAACTCTAAACAGAGAGGTATAAATGCATGTTGAAATATACGCGGTTGAATAGTGAGGTTTGCAGATCATTTAATTATATTTATGATATCTCTTTGGATCGCTCTCTGAAAGAAACTCGAGCATCTAATTTATAAATTGCATAAAATTATACGAACTATTTTTATACATCAAAAGTTAGCTTTTTCACACAATTTAGAAATTAGATGCTTGGAGTTTCTCTTAGAGAGTCATTCAAAGAAATAATATTTTTTGTAACATTACTGTATATGTTTGCAAATACGAGTACATCACTTTCTTTATACAGAACATATAGAAAGAAATGAAAACTAGAAATAAGTATAAATTACTTGAAACACTGTGCTTTATTCTTCATTAGTGTATGATTTACCTATGGTGTATTTATTTAGAGTTACATCAAACTTTATTAGGTTTCATTAATGTTTAACTTTGATTTCTACTTGTTTTGTATACTAGCTTTAACACACATAGTTCTGAAATAGATCACACATGTAATTAGTAAGCATTGGATCATCATTCCTTCCGTAGAATTGCATTGATGGGATTGTTTGCAGAGACGACGCGACTTGGAACACAGATAAATCAATTACGTACATACGTAGTACGTCGGTATTCATTAACAATCGGAAAAGCCTGCAGTGTTAACTTTGCACGTAAATAGCAGGCTATTTTTATGTATCGTGGAATATTTATTATTCACTAAATGAATTATTAACGTTTATTTTTGCAATGATGTTCAATATAGCCTCAGTCAAAACTCATTACATATTTGCAAATATTAATAGGCACACATAACTTCACAGGCTGTCAATAGTGTTGCAGTTAATTAGGCATATGTTTTGGATATTTAACCCCCGAATGTAGATGATGATAAAAAAACTGATTTATTCCGGTTGGACACCCCGTATTTGATACCCTGGGGGATCAGTCATGAAATGCTTCCACAACACTTTTTTGTTTATTAGTTATGCATAATGTATAATATACATTATGGGGGGGTTAAGTATCCAAAAAAGGTTTGCTGTCACTCGAATGGAAACTTGCGCTAGGCCCCAGAGATCTTACTTGAAACAGCACCGAAATATCAGACATTCAAAACAACACATGGTAAATATCCCGTTGACTTCTATTAATAAATTTAGAAAGGTCAGCGTCAGTAGGTACTTTATAAAAGTGCTTTAACTTGCAACGGCCCAGCTTGAATAGGTTAGCCACTCCAAAATTAAAAAGAAAATAGAGCCCTGTGACAAAAATAAATTTGAATTTTTTTGCATAAATTTCACTTTTTTATCAGACTAACCTACGTACTGCCCACTTGATGGATAATATAAATATATACTCTACCCATTCACACATACGTGTTTACTGTAGCAGTCAGACATCGGAACCGAGCAAATCTAAATAAACCAAATGGGAATAAACACCTACTCAATCGCCATCACTATTCACTACTAAAGGATAGTGCATTACATCATTATATCTAAATTCTAGCTATTCACCTTCAGATAAATCGTTCTTTTCAGAACTGATTTATCGAACTTAACTTTTGCTCCTTCCTTAAACTAAAAATAATTCACGGTAGACATAAAATAAATTTATGAATACCGAATATCTGTCAACATAAAGGAAGTTTAAGTTTCTATTCATAGTATAAAATAGGCATAAGTACTAACAGTCAGTGTCAGATGGATTTTGGCTAGCAAAGTACTCAAAATGATCTTAACACCTTTGTGTTTCCCTCTTCCTTCTGACTGATTGTTCTGATATTTGGTACACACCTTTAGGTCGGTCCGTAATACAATATAGGTAGGTCCTCCACCATCGCATTCAGGTTAGTGGTTGCAGAGTATTTAAGTACATGTGTATTTGAAATATTATATTTACAACTTACCCTAGTAAGCGCAAAGATTAATTTGCCTAAGTTTTATTTACCATGGTTTAATTAGGATGAGTGGACTCTCTTATTTATGATTCCAAATTTTAGCTGAAAATCTCATTATTCCCCATCTTCTTATGAAATATATACCATTTTGGAATGTGTCTTTAATATCTACAATAACAACTTGAACAAACTAATTTATCCCGGCCGGCCGTCTCGGTATTCATATTAAAAAGCGGAAAAAGTACTTGAAAGACTTAATCACTACCATCAAATCCGATTACTGGCGCTCGTTACCAAGAATTCATAAGCTTCCTTTCATAACATAATCCGGGTTTTTATTCTAAAATATTCATGCCGTATTCAAAACGAGCTATTAATAATAAATAGGTATGTATAACGTGTGCCTGCGTGTGAGCATCTGGTTCGTGACGTCATCATATTAGTTTACTTTTCTCTGTTTACGGATAACATCGGGAACACTTCCAATTGTGTCATCTGTCATAATATTGGTCGTGATACTCGTGAATGGTGAATGATAAGTGTGAAGATAGTTTTAAATATATATTTCCGCACATATTATGTAAGTAAGCGGGACCTTGGGCTTTAGATCAATGTTATTAGAAAACGTTTATTTTAAATGTGTGTGATTTGAAGTGTAGAAGTCCGTATTTAATATTATTTTTAAAACTATGATTTAAAATCACACGCGGTTTGTTTACGCATATAATATACATATTTTCTCTAAGTAAAATAAAGGGAATAGAAACAATTTGAGAGTGGGAGAAAATAAATATTTACACCTAAGATGAAAATTATCTATAATGGGACATGCACTACATATTTTTGTGGTCAGCATCGTTAATCTAACATGATCTAATATAGTGAATTGATAATTGGCTTTATAATTTATTTCATGTGAGAACTTGTTATAGTTTATAATTTATTAGAACTACATTAAAACAATAGTCGGCCTTGTTACTCAAAAGAATAACTGACCCAGACTGCCTTTACAGTTAGAGTAAATTCATTAACTACGGCGGAAGGAGGAACTAAGGTGGAAAACAAATTAAATGCTTATTCCCTCATTAATAAGACTTAAAAAAAAAATAGAAGAATTTTTTTACCAAATTATCGTTCAATACAGTAGGGGGACGTCTCACACTTTACTTACTTCGTTCAACGACATACCTATTACTAAAATATTATGTTGACAAATCGTCACGATAAAACGACAAACGTTAATCTATCCACAACTCTGCTATCTACAAAAACTAAACAAGGTATTCATACACGTAATAACATCAATCTATCACTTATCACGTCACTAGTCATTGCCCTATTTTGCCAAAGATAAACCATCAAAGTAAAGTTGTCTTTACGTGCGTCCTATTGTACATTGTTGCTTGTCAAATTAACTGCATTGTATATATTCCTTTGAACTTTTTTTGGGACATTATATTGAACACGTAGGCAATAAGTACTTGACAAGTAATGTACTTCTTGAGAACACATGTTGCTATATTTGGATCGATTGTTGAAGACGTCATTACTTATCTTCCTTTATTCAAGCAGTGTCTGTTTTTCTACGTTACCATTATTGCTTTAGTGGGTTTCTACGGGAAACCGTACCGTCGTCTAACCCTCATTAAATCAAAGGTGTTTTACTGTCACCCAATTTATTCAGAGTATAGTCCGATCAATTTACCAATCCGGTTACAATAATTCACACCCAGCTGAAAGTTAGTAGGAATGTTCAAAACACTGTCATAAATAAAATATAAAAACTCCTTATCGATCGGTTTGAAACCTAGTTTTTTTTTAATTCGGGGTCAAAAGTTATAAAATCATATAAAAATCGGTCAAGTCCGAGTTGGGCTAGCGCGCTAAGGGTTCCGTATGAAACTGTATTAAGGTGTATGAATTATACTTGGATGGCATTCAATTACAAGCATGTTTTCATCAAAATCACGAAATTTGGGAAGAAGCAAGATCTTAACACAAAAAAAAAAGGTCAAAAACCGTAAATATGTTTAAAATATCAAATCTCTCCTCCGAACCTTATTTCAACGCAGTTGTGAACAGCTTTGAGTCTAATTACGAAACAGCCAAACTTCGATATTTTCCTTAAAGCGACTGCTGCCACAGCACCCTGTTGACATCGAAGATCTGTACGGGGTCAACTGACTGCTGCAGCTGGGTCAGGTTGTTAGATATTTTAGAGCTCCCCGTAAGAACTACCGCAGGTGTTGGTATGGCTACTGCGGCTTAACATGTTCTTCAAGGCACGGGTATCTCTTTGTGGCTACTATTTCTTAAGTTTAGACTGTACTAACTAGGTTACCACTTCACCACTAGACCCTCTCGGTGAGCATAATTATGAGTATTATAATTTTTCATCGGCTATTATAATTTCTATCCGGCAGCGAACACTGCGCACTTTGTCACCTTATACGACACCCAAGGGAAGTGATGGGGTGGCCGTTGTATTGTACTTTGCTGGGATTTATGTGACTTTTGCTATAAGCTTTATAAGTGGCGATGCTTGAAATGATAGAATACTACCGCCGGTGTATGGGCTAACATGTAAGGTTGAATTGAGCCCTTCAGATTTTGGTAGGCTTCGGAACATCTCACCATACCTACCTCTGAAATAAAGAATAGAGGGGAAAAACTTGAAAAATATTGTTTACAAAACATACATATATAACTAATCACATCGTGTACAAACTTTTATAGCAGTATAAGAATAAAAATACCTAAATAAAACTCAACATCAAAGTTACTAAATTAAATTTCAGCCAGATCCTTTCAGCCTTACAGAGTGATTGAATAACAAACATTCAAACATCGTCACAAACTTCCACATTTATAATATTAGTGGGATAATATCTACTTAGATGGTTAGTCCGAATTTAGTCACCTTATCTAACAATTCAAATACCTATCTCAAGTATTTCTGTTTCAAGTTTGTGTTAGGTAATCCCCCGTACAATTTCTTTCGAACATTGTATTAAGCATGTCTTTCAGGAACCTGGTACAATGTAGCTACGTAGTTGTATTTAAGTGCATTCAAGGAAATTATGAGTTGGTTCTGGAATGGAGTTGGTTTCCTGTGAAATTGTATAAAATTCAAAACAGTATAATCAACCCATTATAGCTAAATACTGGTCTCATCTAGGTCTATACATAAGTATTGTCTTTAAACACTTAAACGATTTAAAGACCTCTATAATTAAAATTAGACCTTCAAATTTCCATTGGGATATTACAACACTGTCGATTTTTGGGTAACTATTGAAATAAAAAAAAAGACAAAGTAAATCTTCTTATAGGTATTATCCTTAAACCTACAGCAACAATCTAAGGCTCATGAGGGTATTTCATTTGCCTCAAAATCCCCCAGCTGCATGTTTTGTTTAGGGCCCCACACAGCCAAAGACCCTTCCTGTCCGGAGCACTCCAGGCAGAATTATGGGTTATGCAGATACATGTAGAGTATGTAACTATTTATTAACTTAATTGTTAAAATATATAATATTTTTACAAAAAGCTTACATGATGTCTTTTAGTCTTTTACACGATAGTCTATTAAAATAAAAGAGGTAAAATGTCAAACGAACATAAAAATTAATAAAAATGTATGTAATCAAAAGAAAAATAATAATTTTCTTCATGTAAAAATGCATACAGTTGCCTATAAAATTCACTGAAAAGGAACCTATCTTGTGTAATTGTTTCAAGGCAAATTGTTTTTTATTAATTTGGTGAAAAAAAGCCACTTACCTTAATTCAACAAAGCTTAATTATAAAACCGCCGCTAAGTCCACGAGACAGTTATTACAATAAATAATAGCACGACAAAATAAAACTAAAACACTAACACTTAACACAAGATAACGAAATAATATAATTTTAATTCATGCACTGGAGTATTTAATAATCGTAGTCCACAAATTATAGATATTAGATAAAAACCGTTTCGGCGGGCGTTCGCAGCGATACCGACAAGAAGGTCTGTTTTCCACCGCGGTCGGAGCCAGACTGCGGCGCGGGCGGAAGGTGCGGCTTTCCAAGTCTCTCCCGCCCGCCTAATACCGCGGATACGCGATACCTATAAGGGAGGTATTCCACTTTCATAATTATTGACCAGGAGTGCATTTCATTCTAAAATTCATGAAGACGTGTCATTCTGAATCAATATAATTTTACAAATATAAAAACCATATCGAATGCGCCATAGTCATAGTCCAGACCTGAAAAGCAGATAGCAGAGGTGAACCGTCATTGAAAACGGAACATAACACTTATTACGTAAAAATCCTTAAGACTTGTGTAAAATGTAGGTACATCTTGAAACTTAATTAAAACTTTACACAGAGATATCTACTTGTTGACCATTGGTGAAAAATTCTGGCCATGATGAAGCAAAGTATCATTAATTATATCTACAAGACATAAAAACAACTAGACTCGTTTATGACTTGGTTCACGTAGTCTTGATTCTCGCAATATCTCTATAAAATTTTATGAGGTAGAAGCTTTTACGCCATTGCACTATAAGTGCATAAAATTTCGAATAAGACTCCTAATCGAATGACTGCCAAGGAATGCATATAAAATGCTCTTAGGGTTTTTAGGGTCCCATACCTCAAATGGAAAAATCGAAACCCTTATAGGATCACTTCGTTGTCCGTTTATCTGTCTGCCTGTCTGTCTGTTTGTCTGTCATCTTTGAGAATTTTGTCCATGAATCAAATTTTAAGGAACCCTCAATGCGCTATTCTGACTCACACTTATGAAATTCCCCTCTGACTCTTGTAGGCCTACTTCTACTAGGGCGATAGCAAGCCTGAACCTCACCGCCAAGGCGCGCTCATAGAGGATGGATATCGTTCTTATCAACTGATGCGCTTTTTGTCTCACGGGAGAGTGCTAGGTCTTTCCCGATCCTTTTCTGTCGCCTCTTTGAATCGCATCACTGTTCCGCAAATAAAGGCGGGGGCATTCCACATACAATCGCTGCCGACGTAAAGTAACCAGCAACAGGGTATGCAACGTGATGAGACTTCTCTCTCCAACGGCTTTATCAGAAAATTGCTACTATTCTAAATAAAAATTATTTTCTTCAGTGTCAGATTCGTTCAGCCGTTCAGTTTCGTCCATTCAAAATTACATATTTATGATTATGTAGTAACTAGTAAAACTAGCTATATAATATTTTAGAAATAATGTTATCTAGCATATACGAGTAGAAATGAAGCCCATTTATTCATCCCAAATATAAATTATCTCAAATTTTTGTACTCAAATCCGATGATCCGTTTCAGCTCGAAACTGTAACAAACAGTAACTCACTCACTCACAAACTTGAGGAGGTCATTTAGTCTGATTGCGCAATACACGTACTGTTTGTTATGTAAAGGAGGGTAAGGATCGGCAATGTAGAAATCTTAACACAAATCTTTGGTAAACCGTAGCAGGAGTGTAATGCCGCCTTTACGCCGCTAATTTCCTGCCTGCGTACATTCAGATTTTATGACGCCTTGTAAAATTTAAATATGAATTGGTGAATAGATTGCGTTGATTGTTCCGCCGGAATTACGTTGTTGATTATGATACAGTCGTTTGGGAATCTTGTCTAAGGAATGTTTATTTTGCATTCATGGGTTGATTTGAATTTTAGTATAAAAATTATTCAATTTATCCCATTCATAGCACTCCTTCACTTGTATTATATACTCGTATTCACACGTTTATTTTGGTAGGATGTGTGCATAACTGAGATGTATTATCACGCTCAAACGGTGCGTGTGGCTTAGACTTTGTGTGACTTAAATTTTACTGAATTTTACTCAGTAAAAAAACGTTTCATACCTTACTGCAGTCCGTAAATTTATCCTCATTGTTAAAATACACTGAAACACTTCCTTCTCTTAGCAAAATAAGGTTATAGCTGGATAAATCTCAGAATCTCGTCCTACAGGTTTCAGCTACAGCTTTAGAACTTCATAAGAGTTACTTTCCGTTTCAAATGAATAAATTATCTTGAGTTGACCTTCATAAGTTTCATGCTAAGCTGCACTAGAACTCTTGGATACAAATTTAAATTTTTACTTATAATATCACTGAAAGTAGATTATTATAATATAAAGTCAGCGTTACTTAATTCAATTCTAGTATTAAAAAGCACAAGGTCCTCCTGATAGTAGAGGTTAATAAGGCCCGCGCTAATCAAAGGTATGTGTGTACCTTTACCATGATCGCGTTAATTCCCGTTAACATTATTGTATAGCTTGTTACAGGACCTAGAACGCAGATTAACATACTTGGATACTTTCTTGATACATAGAATAGAGTTTATCAATAATATGGACCGCGAACAAGTCGAATTAAACTGTTATTAAGTAAACCATGATAAATTAATTGGACAAAATGTATTTTCTCCCTTGAAATCCAGCTTTACAAGTTTTAAGCTTACCTACGTATAAAAACTGAGATCGACGGCTATCATTAAAAAATAAACATTGAATTTAGAAACAACAAAGAAAAAATAACAAGCATTTCCCATTTATTTTAACTTGTAACACATTTAAACATTTTATAATGCCATAATTATTTCGACGGAAACTTTTTCTATTACAAAAGTCGTTTGCTGGCGGATGGCTAGCGGCCTCGTCTTTCATCCTACTGTTTAAGTTCATGTTTAAAGTATACTGAGAATTGCTGATGGCTATTTTCTTCCTAATGATGGATTGAAACGCTATCTGGTGAAAATTCAGCTCAAAATTTATTTTACTTTACTTGTGAAAACTAATTAATCATATTTTTCATATAAGAGTAGGCGTTATTGTGAAAGTAATACAATGATTAGGTAGAATTTTATTGAAATAAATTGAAATGAATGTAATCGGTCAAAATATATTAAACTCAAGTGGTGTTTATGTTGCTTGAACCACTAAAACGGGACTAACCAAATGTCAAAAAAAAAACCAAAAATCATATAAAATCGAAAAGATTACTCCTATTAGCCTTTACTACTGTTTACCAAATCAATTACTGGGTAAGCATACTGAAAACCTGACCTGACCACATCCACCTACTGAAGGACTTCTAGAGTCACAAACGAGACCTCGAGTGGAGATCGCGATCCATTCTGGTAGAAATATTTTTTTTTCTATATAATTATACTTATACCTAATATTCGCCTATACTTTGCCACAATATCACTCAATATTATCATTAACATAATTTTTACTGCCTAAAATCCTAAATTTCAGAAATGCCAGCCAATAAAAGGATTCGACTTCATTAGGAAATTCTTTGATCTCAAAAGCTATCATTTGACACAAATCTCCACAGATTTTTTGACCCTCAGACTGATGTTCAATTCAAAAGTAGATATAATAATAATAGAAAATTTTGGTGGCCAAACTGGTTCTTTCGTTATATGGTTAACCACTTTACGATGATATTTCAAAAGTATCAATTCATATAGAAAATTATTTTGAAACGTAATCCCTAGGGTTCAGCATCGACTGGCTGCTAGTTCCTTTAGGAGAATAAAAGTAATATCGAGGATGAAAAGTTTGACTTACTCCCCAACACCTCCTGAATTATTTATTCCACAAAACTCTTAAGTTCATTGGTTGAGGGAAGAATATAAATACTTGAATATTTAAATTCTTAAGAGTATTTTTATTTGCCTCTAGCTACTTACAAAAGTAGTAATACTTAATGTATCCACAATAGGACTTGTGGAAATATAAACCATTGTAAATCATTTTTAGCCTTTGTTTGATTATGCAATATTTAATTCTTTTTATTTGTTTCGAAAGGAACAAATAAAAAAAATGTTAGTTGCGCGCGCATATGAAAACAAATAGATTTTTACTATTGTGTTTTGATTGTGTTATGTAGTATTTTTAGTATTATTATATTCGCAAGTGTGTTGAAAATAGTCGCATGCCACTCGCGTGTATGGTGATTACCTTCCTCGGCTCTCTTAAGACCCTCGCCTTGCGGCTCGGGTCTCAATGTCGCCTCAGCGGTAATCACCAACTTTACACGCTTGTACCATAATGTGCTATTACTATTGTGGAGTTTTTCTGTACTTAAATTCTAGCACAGTACCTACCCCGCACGATTTTTACAATTGAGCTTACTTTTCAAATTTCAACGAATGAAAAAGTTCATTATGCTCTCGGGCATTTCTTGCATTTTTTATTTCAGGCTGCGAGGGAGTTTAATACGAAATACTTTTGTTTTGTAGCACAAAACTGTTCATTTTGAAGAACAAAAGCGATTCAATTTGAAACACCTGAAAAACTTTTCTACATCTGTAATTACCAACCTTTAAAACTTTGCTATTTAGTATTCAGATCATTAGCATTTTCGGAATTCCAAAAGATTCGATGAATAAAGTGAAAGCTACGAGATTCTCACTTGTCTCCAGTGTACAGTGTTGCTAAACAAAGTTAGCGACAGCCTCCCAACGGCAACGCGACGTTCGTTAAGATTAACAAGGACTGGTATCGATACGGAGTACGAATCAGCTCGAATCAATGTTTCACTCGCGAATCTCTGCACAGTATATTTTGTTATTGCTGGTTCATGAATATGAGAAGATTTAATTTGGTTTCATTATACTGCGAATGTTTTGCATTTATCAAATAATACATTTTTGTATTTTTTTTGTGCGTGACAGTGAGTATAGAAGTTATTTCAGTTCAATAACTGGGATATGTACTCGACAGATCTGATATTTGTATGTGAAAAAAGTATTAAGAATGGCCGAATTAACCGATTTTGAGAAATGCAAAATTTTATGTGTAATATTTGTCGAATAAAATAGTTATATGAATTATATTTAATGTTATCAATATGACTTTCGATTTATTTTCAATTTAGCCCCATTTGTTGTAATAAAAATCGATATTTATCTTAGGATTTGTGATTGTGTTTCATATGCAGGTTACACATTATATTGTACATACCTACACTACACGTCTATACACAAAACAGAATCACAAATGTAAGAGAAATATCTTCTAGAAAAAAAATACAAGCATTTTTACTCAAGACAACTTTTCTACAATGGAGATTTGTCCTTGTAACGTAAAAACTTTGAGACACATTTAACAAAGATAGAGTATAGTTGAACTCAGAAATATTGCGAATATTTGGAAATCAGGCTACAAGTTCTCCCAAGCGGGGAATGAATTTAGAATATTTGAAGACGATACATACAATATTCTTTTTATTCATATTTATGGATTTATATTGTAAATACAACACCTACACACATTGAGTTGAAGGAGAAGTTAGTCACAGCAATTACCATCTGTGGTACTCTAAGGTGTGAAATAAACAGGCAAGGCGAGTTCAAAGCGTGTATATGGTGCAAAACGTAATTATTTGAGGTGATATTGTTTCATTACATCGGTCCAGCATCGTCTAGTAGCCTCGTGGACCAAAAGACATGCCTCTGACACACTTTTTCTTTAATTTACGAAGCGTCACTTTCGTACATATTGTATGGCAGGAGGCATAACTTATGCCAGATACGGTGAATATGGCCTTAAAATTGGTAAAAATGTAGGAATTGTTCACTATCGGTATGACGATATATACAATATCATCTTCAGAGGTAGTAACACACAGAGGTAGTACAGCCAGTAAATACTGTACTAATATCGCGTCTTTAACGAATAAGCTATAATCATTTACCTTCACAAAGCTCACGTCTATACCGTTAGCTGCGAGCTCATTGAGGTTCAAAATAACATCCCCGAATGAGTAATTTGCATGTTATTATAAAGTAAGTGAGGGAACATTTTCAATTTTGGCAGCTTATAAGACTTGAGAAATCGACTGAATTCATACCCTCATTAAAGTTTGGACTGACTTTCTACGCGACAGGGCCGCAGGCCGCACAGCTTCTGTACGTACGAGTTTTGTGTCGCCAACAAAGTTTTCTGGTGCCCTACTTATATTTTAGGTTGAAAGACGAAGCCAAGTTTACCCTGTTTCACTTTAACTTCGTATATAGTCTAATAATATGTTAGATACAATAATGTATTTATTTAACATTGTATAACGTTGTGCTTCCACTTTTGGCATAGTTAATAGTTTCTTACTTTATTTCAAAACTGACTTAAATAGGATAAGTCACGGATATAAACTACACTATCATAATATACCTAATTTAAAAGTAATTGACTTTATGAGAACTAAGTTTATTTGCTTTTTGTATTTGTTTCGTTTTGTCAATTGCAATACCAATTTTTCAGGGCGAAGAAATGGACATAGTTGACCTTCCTTCCAGAAAACAAGCACTGTTTCCAATGAACAGAATCTGGTTAACCCGAGAGCAGCTGCGGATAAAAGCTAACAATATATATATTCATCTGTTTTTAGTTCTCGTAATATTGTGTACACTTATTTGAATAGCAAATTCTTTAAAGGTCAAGGGTCATTTGCTCAAACTCTGAAACTCGGAGTTAATGATATTGACAAGCGGGGCACTTATCTAAATTCATCCCTAGCACTCGAGCAGCGGTCTTGTTAATACTCGGTCTTGTCAGGAACTTCTCACTTTTCCAGACATTGTTATTCTTGTCTCGAGATCCGCCCAAATTTACTTGCGGCCGGTCAAACAACCGTAAGAAATTGCGAGATAAAAATCTTAGAAACAAAGGAAAAGGACTTAGAACAAGAGGAATTTTGCTTTTTCGAACCTTGATAAATCGGACGAAAGATACCTATGTTATATTTGCAACAATATGAGATGCCAGTTCCAGGAACTACATATGTATTGTACCTATATGTTAAAAAGAAACGATATAAATTAAGTTATGTACCTACTATGGTTTAAAGTTGTATATAAGGTACTAGGAGAAGGGGTATTAGTTTGTAAAAGGCCTTTGAATGGTATATTGTAATCCGTAGAAGCAGTTTCGTTACAATAAATTGCAAAAATACCTACCTAAAACAATTCACACAATTTTTATTCAGGGCAGTAATTTAATCTAGCCGGAAGAAAAGTAAAATATGAGAATAATCGTATCATTTTCCTTTACATTACGGTATCAAAACTCGCGAGAAACTACATTTTATTCACGACGTTGAAGTCGCTCTTGCCGCTAGCTTTTACCTACCTATTTGCAACGCGAAACTCACACCATTATTCTCTTTATTACCTCCCTTATGATACCTTAATTTAACATTTTATAACTTTAGTACATAAAAGTACTTAGGACGAATATTAAATCTGTCGTCTATTAAGTTTTGCAGGTATAACATGAGTATGTTTACGAACACAATAGAGAACTAGGTCAGACTCACTCACAGGTCCATTAAATTGAAGTGTGAGAGTTCTATATGACCAGTGGTCATTTCATTGTTTCATTAGCTACAAAATTTCTATCGATAGTTTTAGTGGACCAGGGAAGGTCTGCATCGAGTTCTTCTAGATATAGACCTATGTCTTTTAAAACTCTTCGACCAACAAATTAATGAATTCTGTAACTTCACCGGGGCAAACTTTCTGTCATTCTGAAACTTAATTTATTAACCTAGTATTAGAAACTAAATCTTGAACTAAAACCTAGTATCCGGGACTTATAGTCTACCTATAGAATATTCTATTTATATCTGCAAATGTTATTTCAAAGAACATCACATTACGTGAATCGTAAATATCTTGTGAACACTGCTCTATTTCGGACAACCCGACACTGCCAAAGAAACTCCAAAAAACAAGGGACTAACGCACATATCTTTTACACTTCCCCTACAGTGAACACGTTATGTTTTAATAAAATGCGGTCACTGCAGAGCCGAGTTAACCGTTCTGTTTCTTTTGTTGGCTGAATCCTTTGTGGAAAAGTGTTTCCGTGAAAATGCTCAAGCTGCTCGACCCGGAGTCGCAATCTCTATTCATGCGTACTTAATTTTACCCGACTGCCAAAAAAGGTTATGTTTTTCGCGCGTATTTTGTATGTTTGTACGTATACTTGTAATACTCTTTATTACCGCATATCTTCTGAATCGCTGCAGGGATTTTAATGAACGATTAGGGGTCAGTTTGGGTTCACAACTAACTCTTAATCATTGGGCAAGAAGAGCAAATAAAGATTAATAGGCCTTTATCAACTAGATCATCGATGAAAGTTACATAACAGAAAACTTCCTCGTTCCTGTTATATGACACGAAAATATGTGGAACTGAATGAATGCTCTTAATTCTTTGATCATCAATCTTGAATTCTTTAGCGGAAACCTCAGAATGGATCTATTGATATTCATCGCAGCCAATCTGCAAAAAATTGGCTACCTACTTACATTTATTTTAGAAGAAGAATTTTATGCGTGGAAATATTTTTGTAGTAACGGTTCACCTAGTTAGCATCGTCTTCAAATGTATAAAAACGAATAGCATCTGCTTTTAGGACTTAAACTTATATGGAATACAGCATAGCTCAGGATGGGTATCCATTCTTGGCATAAGCCAACGTTCCCGGCTGCCATACATTGAGCCCCAAAAAGTTTAATAATTGGTCTAACTGTAGAACTTCGACATCGCCAGTGGGTTGTGGAGGTAAGATAGCTGTTGCTTCACGAAAAATAAGTTCGGTCGTTTCGCATTTAGACAGCAAAGCCGACTAAGTTGAGAAAAGGCTCGGAAGATCGGAAGATGATGAAAACACCGCTCTTCAAGTCAACAATGTAGAAAATCATAATTACACCGCGACAATTATAATAATTCTCCAACTTGCAATACAAATCTTATACATATTTCCATTATATTTCTCCAAACTTGGTTAAACTTCATAATTTTGTAAACATACAGAACTAATCTAACTCTTTAACTCAAACTTTATAATAGATGTGCAAAATGGGGGCATCATTTTGTACCTCAAATGTCTTCTTTGTCTTACACAAGTTTCAAAGGAAACTAGAATCCCTACAATTGTTCTTAAGTTGATAGAAACAGTGTAATTTATTGTTGACCTGTTCTAACAAAAGGCATCGAGACTTTGACTGACGGCTACCTCAAACCCTCTTTGCTTTGAGTTTTAGTAACCATTCATGTTATCTTTTGGTGTTGGTTTTTTATATAATTAGCTGTCCGACTCCAATTAAATTAAGTACTTTTCAGTAGGTAATTCATGCTATTATTAATAATATAATTTCATGCCGGTTTATTGTTTGCAATTACTAATAATTGTGCCACAAAGGCGTATCGTATTTCATGTTAATCTACTTAAGTGCTACTCCAATTCAATTTACTAGTCTCCAACAGTACTATCCCATTTCACCTCTCCGTCTTGAAATTGTACAGAACAGTGACAAAATGTTCACGATTTTAATCTAAAGTAAGCCTGCGAGTGGAGACCAAACCCTATCCTTCTACTCATTACTCTATTCATGGCGACATGATTGGTAAACCGTGTGAGTTATACCTTTGCTGTTTCAATCGTTTATAACCATCGGCAACCGCTTACCACCAGTGAGTATACTTACATACATGCATACACTCACGCATGTAAATCCCCAAAGGGGTGGGCAGAGGTGTATTAACACTCACATTTCGCCAATTATGATTTTTGTTCCCACGTAATAGAGGCGAGTCTATCGCCGTCTAGCAGCCACTTGCCACGGCTATATGTTTACTGTCAAATGGAGAAAAGTTTAGTCGCTTTTTAGCACAGGAAGAGATGGGGTGGCCTTGTTCTACTTAGTATAAAAAGAAAATTTTCAAAAGATAATTTATACATTACCGAGTACCAACTGACACGATTCCTTAAAAAGCAATACCCATTTTTTTAAAATAATCGTCTTTTACGCAAACAAGCGTGGCAGGTTACGGCGGCGCGCCCTATACTTTTGACGTCCATAAACGATGGATGGGCAAACAAAATAATGATGGAATGTCCCTTGGTAACGGCCCACCTTCTTCGATATATCATTGTTGTAGACTACCTAGTGCGAACATAACCATATATCTCAACTCTGTTATTTCTATGTAAGAAAGTTACAGTTTAAAGTTATTTAGATATTAATGGAGTTTATGGGAACTAGACCTTCAGTCATCAGATTATTCATATATCCATTTAATTTTTAATGAAATGTACAGCCAAAATACTGAAGTTAGTAAGTTATAAATATGGAAAAAAATTTAAAGTGGCTCAATAAATTACATAGGTAATTCAATCCATGTAAAGTTACATTGGTGTGCATACGTTAACATACATAAATTACTAAATATTGATATTATAGCATGGTAGGTCTGTGATTATTTTTTGAAGTTCTAAGTTATAAGGGCGGCCCATCCCAAAATCATGCGTTTAATTTTTTTTGTACAATTTTTAATTTTTATTTTTTTACGATTTCGCATTGAAAAATACAAACAAACCTAAATTTCCACCCTTTTACTACAAACCCCCATTATTTAATAGCTATAAAACCACATTTGTCGCCTGAACTAGTATTCAGATAAACTTCTATGACAAACCAATAGTCAAAGTAGCCTTCCATTACATTACGTGTTCACCCAATAACGACATGCCAGGCTCGGGACTCCAGAGCCTGCCATATTTCCCCAAGGTGTCGTAGTCCTAACCGTATAAGTGTGACGTAATCCCTGCTCTCGCTATTCATATTCATTGGCTGAACGTAGTTGTATTTATTTTTGGTCAGTCAGAGCTTGACCCTTTTGCTATGTATGTCTATCGTATAACTCCTGATGTTCACCAAATCAAAGTTTAGTTATTCGTTTAAGTATTTAGTTCTTCTGTTTCAGAATATTTAATTCGAAACAATTAATTACTGTAAAATTCAAAAACAAAGTTCTATAACTATCTATATTTACAAGTTTTTTTATAACACTTAGGTGGTGGTGGTAATTGTATTTGCGCAAGGCTAAGGCGTAATACAATTTATTAAGATCCGGAAGAGGACGCTGCAATCAGGTTATGAAGTTTTCTTTTTAATAAAAATCCCCATGCGGAACTGGGACGACTTACTACATAGATTATGCAGGATGCACTGTGTGATATAGGTTCCTACATTTTTGTTAAAGATGAAAAAGATCGCCTCTTTGCCGTGCAATCAGAGTCAGCGCCAAGATCTAATACATCCAAAGTTTGCACTTTGGAGCCCGGGCTCGCTCTCCACATTTTGATTTACTTGATTTTTACGGGAGCGACTGCCGTCTGACAACCTCTAGGGAAAAACCTGCCCTCCCTGTCCCTCAAACTGGATGGCACATATTCATATTAATCTTACTTTCCGCACAGTCAGCCAGTCGCGACCAAATTTATACAGGTGAGGAATGTGAAATCCGGGCTTAACCACATGTGACTGGGGAGCCCCTGTGTAGTCCATGGCGCACTTGGTTTCATGCCCCTTCCGTACCTCCTGTACTAAAGACGATTTGAATAATCCACTTACTGTGCGGTTGAGATGGCACAATTTTTTACGATTTAAAAAGTGAATCATTGACACGAGAGAAGAATCTTGTTTCATTACACATTTACATTACTACTTTACTATGTTACCTACTATAAACATTGTAACGTAAAATGTAGATATATAAATAAGTAAAATAAATAGAGGCATGACAAAAATACTCTAATAAATAACATACGATTAATCAAAAGACCTTTTTTTACTTCACTTGAGTAATTGCTGAACTTTACAGCGGTTACGGATTAAACCAAAATGTGTACGTAACTCTGAGATTAATTGGACGTAGAATTTATTTTAGCGTTGATATTGGTAACCAATGGTCAAACGAAGCTGCAAAGATTAATTTGAGTTTTTTGTGTGAAATGTTATATTCATTTTGCTCCTCTTATGTTAGTAGTTAGTAAGTTATGGGTGACATTTTTCTTTATACTTATTTTTTCTTCCATATTCTGTACTTATGCATAAATCTATTTATACTAAGTATATACATACATACAATCACGTCTTTATCCCCGGAGGGTTAGGCAGAGATGAATTAACACCCACATTTCACCAATCATTGTATTAGGTCCCAAGTACCTAATGAGGGGTGAGCCTATTGCCGTTTTCCGGGCACTATTGTTTACTCGAGTCATGTATCTGCGGCTGGGTCTGTACTGTATAATATCTGTCTGATGTATATGCCATATATAAATATAATCATAAGGTATATATTTATGAAATCGAATTATTGCTTCTACATATTATATTCACATTTACTGTCAGATTTACAAGGCAATATTTATAGGCTTTGAAATGAGAGTCTAGCAAAAAAAACTCACAGCTACTATTTCTCATGACCACTAATAAATATGCTACATATTGCTTAATGACAAATACTTTACCTATATTATAAGTCTTACTTTGTGCGTATCATATATAAAATATTTTACTTTCTTTTTTTCTTTCAGTATCGTACGGTAACAAGTAAGGTGAGCTGATGAGCTGTTCCAATTAGTCCCACCCTCTCCTTTCCTACACAGGACAACACGTGCAGGACTTAGATGTCACCCGCATACGGTGCAGAATATTTCATCAAGAACCAAGCGGTTCGGCAACTCCTTTTACCGCACCAAATTCTTCACCAGTAAATGTGCTTCTATCTTCCTATAGTCCCAGGTCCTTTATGCGGGCGTGAAAAAGCATCTGATGAAGTCGTCAAGCTGAGCATAGTAACATGGAACGTGTCTATAACGGTGTCCCTCATTTCCGAGACTTTGCCTTCAGCTTAACATCAGGCGAGGTGCAACCAAATTGACGTGTCCTATATATAAAAAAGATATTACAAATAATATACCGTACGTGAGGGAATGAAAATCAAATGTAGTGAAACGGCAATTACATTTAGTTTACCACTCACTAACTAAAAGACAGTCTTGATACAAATCATCCGACTGTTAGCGCCCTTTTAGTGAATTAATAATATAGGCACATGTCTCGTTAACTAAATCAATAGGCTTCGAACAAAGACACCACGCTGAATTAAACGATGTTCATATGGTGAACTACAACAGATTGTTAAGACAATGCCTCCGATAGGTCTATGGCAGGTAGCGTTGAATCGAGGGAGTTAGAACAATAGTATTGGGTTCCCAAGTCATTTTTCCCCAGTTTTTCCATTTCATCATGCTGTGTAGTTTCTAATACTGTGTATGTGTCACCACTTGTGAAGTTGCAATACAGAACCACACTATAGGTTTTATATCTTTTTTTATTTCATACAATACTTGTTAAGTATATAGTGACGATGATCAATAGATTATCTCGGAAACTAGTCCGTTTGAAATTGAAGTAAATAAGATTATTTTGTATGAAGTAACTAAGCCCGAGTAAGTTTTGGTGTTACAAGCCGATATCCCGATAACTTTCGGGATCATTGATGAGCAATGCCAAGAGTACTTTTTTGTATAGCTACCTAAGCCTTGTTTGATTGATAGAAGGTTAAATTCACAAAATATAAAAATGTGAGAAAATATTTCAAAGCAGTTTGATTCTGTCAATGGCTACAATAAATGATGTTGCTGTTATATTAAAATTATCCTAATCGATTTGAATAGTTAGCATATTAATTGCTTTTAAATTTCATTAAATATAGTAAAGTTATCACAAAAATCTAGTGGGAATCATTTAACACATACAATCACGCATCGAACCCGTCATTTAATAAAGCGATAACACATAAACTCGTATGTTTACATTCAATTTTATTGTCGGTGAAAAAAGGTGCGTTCTTTGTACAGATTATTTGATTCAGTGAAAATTTGCAAGTTACACAAAAAGTTTATATAAGTACACTAAACTACAACATATCGCGAACTCAGCCTTTACTCGCACAGCCAACTTGCACAAAAACCCTAATCCAACTTTATCGCGATCCACAGCAATACATATATCAGCCCCGATCCATCAAGTGGCCAGAATAAAGTCATAAATGCATGAAAAGTAGGCCGTGTGAGGGTGGACTTCAATGCCCCTCATTACTGACGACCCGACTGACGGTCCTCACATGAGAGCATTACAAAGGAAGACTTACACAATACCGTGCCGAGGACGAGCCGAGACCGACTTTGTTGAACTGAATAAAATTTTACAATTATGTTATTCATCCTTAACTAAAGACCCAAACTAAAAAAAGACGTGCAAAAAAACATGCTACCATTAGGTACTAATGAGATTGTTGGCCTCAAAGTTAGCGATGAGAATAAAAATGGCGTTTAAAAAAGTAAGTTATTTTAAGCTTAAAATTTGAAAATGGAATTTGAAATTAAATCATAAAACCCGATATTTGACTCGTGAGGACCTTGAAATAAAACTCTTACAGTCATTAAGTGTTAGAATTATGTAGGATGATGTAACTATAATCGCTTTGGATATATTTTTATTGCTACCGTTAATTTAAACCATTTTAGTGGTGTTGTAATCATCACTGGAGACTGGAGAGACAATAAAATCGGCCAAGTGCGAGTCGGACTCGCCCATGAAGGGTTCCGTAGTTGCAAAGACGAAAATTGCGGTTTATGACGTATTAAAAAAAAACTACTGACTGGATCTCGTTCGAACCAATTTTTAGTGGTAGTTTGCATGGCAATTTACATCATATATATTTTTTAGATTTATTATTATCTTATTAAGCTATTGCATAGCTTCTATCGCGGGCCTTGAGCGTGGAGACCGAATCCAGAAATTCCGTAACGAAAAATGGTAACACCCCCAACTCCGAGCTCGCACGAACAGAGCCGAGCTGCTCCGAAGTAGCTTCGCTTAACGTAAGTAATTATAATTGCATAAGTTGTTAGTTGCAGTAGTTGTTCAGACTCAGACTCGGAACTCGGAACTCGGAACTCAGAAATCAAAATCAAATTCAAATTATTATTTATTATAATTGCATAAGTTTATAAAAAATGCTATGCAATAGCTTTACCGCGGCAGTCCCCGAGTGCCACACGTCTTTTTTTTTAGAAGTTAGAGGGGGGGGGGGGGCACATTTTTCCTCTTTGGAAGTGTCTCTCGTGCAAACTATTCAGTTTAGAAAAAAATGATGTTAGAAACCTCAATAGCATTTTTAAAGACCTATCTATAGATACCCCACACGTATGAGTTTGATGAAAAAAAAAATTGAGTTTCAGTTCTAAGTATGGGGACCCCCAAAATGTTATGCATTTTTTTTTATTTTTGTGTGAAATTCTTAATGCGGTTCACAGAATACATCTTCTTACCAAGTTTCAACAGCATATGCCTTATAGTTTCGGAGAAAAGTGGCTGTGACATACGGACGGACAGACAGACAGACAGACAGACAGACAGACAGACAGACAGACAGACAGACAGACAGACAGACAGACAGACAGACAGACAGACAGACAGACAGACAGACAGACAGACAGACAGACAGACAGACAGACAGACAGACAGACAGACAGACAGACAGACAGACAGACAGACAGACAGACAGACAGACAGACAGACAGACAGACAGACAGACAGACAGACAGACAGACAGACAGACAGACAGACAGACAGACAGACAGACAGACAGACAGACAGACAGACAGACAGACAGACAGACAGACAGACAGACAGACAGACAGACAGACAGACAGACAGACAGACAGACAGACAGACAGACAGACAGACAGACAGACAGACAGACAGACAGACAGACAGACAGACAGACAGACAGACAGACAGACAGACAGACAGACAGACAGACAGACAGACAGACAGACAGACAGACAGACAGACAGACAGACAGACAGACAGACAGACAGACAGACAGACAGACAGACAGACAGACAGACAGACAGACAGACAGACAGACAGACAGACAGACAGACAGACAGACAGACAGACAGACAGACAGACAGACAGACAGACAGACAGACAGACAGACAGACAGACAGACAGACAGACAGACAGACAGACAGACAGACAGACAGACAGACAGACAGACAGACAGACAGACAGACAGACAGACAGACAGACAGACAGACAGACAGACAGACAGACAGACAGACAGACAGACAGACAGACAGACAGACAGACAGACAGACAGACAGACAGACAGACAGACAGACAGACAGACAGACAGACAGACAGACAGACAGACAGACAGACAGACAGACAGACAGACAGACAGACAGACAGACAGACAGACAGACAGACAGACAGACAGACAGACAGACAGACAGACAGACAGACAGACAGACAGACAGACAGACAGACAGACAGACAGACAGACAGACAGACAGACAGACAGACAGACAGACAGACAGACAGACAGACAGACAGACAGACAGACAGACAGACAGACAGACAGACAGACAGACAGACAGACAGACAGACAGACAGACAGACAGACAGACAGACAGACAGACAGACAGACAGACAGACAGACAGACAGACAGACAGACAGACAGACAGACAGACAGACAGACAGACAGACAGACAGACAGACAGACAGACAGACAGACAGACAGACAGACAGACAGACAGACAGACAGACAGACAGACAGACAGACAGACAGACAGACAGACAGACAGACAGACAGACAGACAGACAGACAGACAGACAGACAGACAGACAGACAGACAGACAGACAGACAGACAGACAGACAGACAGACAGACAGACAGACAGACAGACAGACAGACAGACAGACAGACAGACAGACAGACAGACAGACAGACAGACAGACAGACAGACAGACAGACAGACAGACAGACAGACAGACAGACAGACAGACAGACAGACAGACAGACAGACAGACAGACAGACAGACAGACAGACAGACAGACAGACAGACAGACAGACAGACAGACAGACAGACAGACAGACAGACAGACAGACAGACAGACAGACAGACAGACAGACAGACAGACAGACAGACAGACAGACAGACAGACAGACAGACAGACAGACAGACAGACGGACGGACAGACATGACGAGTCTATAAGGGTTCCGTTTTTTGCCATTTGGCTACGGAACCCTAAAAAATTATACAAGTAATTAGTAGGTAAGTGCTTTTCATAAGCGTTTTAAATAAATATAGTAAAATCCATCATTTTGTTTAATCATTACGTGTCAAATTCAAGACCTTTGAGTAGGGTATGCAAAAACAAAAACACATCAATTACTTACAACCTCATTTTTTGTTTCAAGATCTTTTCAAAGATCTCATGCAACATAATATCGTTTACGTTATTTTTTTCTAACCATATTTACAATTTCACTATTGTTTTCAATAGTTACTTAGTTATAGTTTGAATTTTTATTGCAGTCATTTATCACCTTTTTTAAGTTCATCGCATACATTTACATTTATACCCTTAGGTTGCGCCATAGGCTATTGTTCACCATAACTACAAAATTAGCTGACACTTTTATCCGTGACATATAAGCAAGACATACAAAACATATAATATAAGAAAGAGACGGGTGATGAGGTCTGCGAATAGTATAATAACACGCGTGGCTTATTTGCGGTGGGCATGTATAGGAAAATCAATTTTCGTTATACAAGATATTTACGCAATAAGTAGCATATGGGAATTCTTAGATTTTTTTCCATCAGCTACAAGATGGGAAAATGCCGAATTACGTTTTGTTTTGGTTTTATAGAATAGGGTATTGCGATTCTGTACCGTGCTATGTAGGTATGTATTGTGAGGTAGATTTGATAGTCAAAAAAATGGGGTTTCTTGAAATAAGTTTGGTTTTAATTCGATCAAACCATGGTTAGTTTCGAAAATGATTCATACTATTTATTTATTATCTATACTTTCTACTTAACTATTATTAGTAACTTAATTGTTAATACTCACGCATTAGGATATTGCACCATGGACTTCAAAAACATAGTACCTACGGCCTCAATAGACTTAGAACATGTAACACAAGTAATATTTTTCTGATATTATCGAGTAATAGTCAAATTGAAAGAACCCTAGTTGGGTTATAGTTGAGTGGCATAATGTATTCTGTCATTACTTTCTCAAAACATGATTAATTACTTACTTATATTCGGATGAATGGGGAAAATGTAATGAACATGTGATCTAAATCAAAAGATTTTAGATTAGATTAATAACTAATATTGGCCACCAAACAATTACGCCACCCATCTATTAGTTAATGAAATATCGACCTCCACACAAATTAAATTCTAACTACACACAAAATAATGTGTCTTTCACACGAGTAGATTGAATAACTGAATTATCTAGAATGGTACTCTCGACTGAGCTAATTGAACTTAAAACCAATTTAGTGCAAGAGTCTGGAAGGACTTTAAATGGAATGTTCGTGTTGCAGGTACCTAAAGTGTAATGCCCGCTACAGACGCTCCAATTCGGTCGGGTCCAACCATCCGACAGCCGACGACAACCAACCACCATTGCTTCCAGACGTTCCGACGGTCGGCCATCCAACCGTATTTCACCATCTCCCTCTGTTTTAGGCAAATTGCTGTGGAGTGGGCGAGATAGCAACAGACGTCCCGACGGTCGGCCATCCAACCGTATTTCACCATCTCCCTCTGTTTTAAGCAAATTGCTGTGGAGTGGGCGAGATAGCAACAGACGTTCCGACGGTCGGCCATCCAACCGTCGTCAGTGTTGCCGTTTCGGGAAAAATAAACTTTACCAAAATGTCACTAGATTGTAAGGAATAAAATAAAAAAATTTAAATTTAAATTTAAAAAACCCCCGATCCAAAAAAACCTATAAAAAGTAAAATAATAACTATTACATTATAACCTACCCAAGGTATTAACCCTTTTCTCATTTGTCTCATCGGGGGACCGCTAAGTACCTTGGTGTGCCCTATTACCCCCGAGCGACGGTCAGACGGCGGTCCCCCGACGAGACAAATTAAAGAAGGGTTAAAACCTTGGGTAGGTCATAATGTAATAGTTATTATTTTACATTTTATAGGTTCTTTTTGGGTCGGGGTTTTTTTAAATTAATTTTTTTTTATTTTATGCTTTTCTAAATTGAAGCGTCGCCGTCGGTAGCTTAGTGGTTATGGAGTCGGTACCATAGTCGGTCCTATATTATTACTATTACTCTTGAGTCAGACTTACGATGAAGTGGTCCCGCCCGCCCGAGTTCGAATCTTGGCCATTACACTATCGACGTGAACCCACTTCAAGTAATTTAGCTTAGCTGGAGGGGTTAACCGTTAACGGAAATATATAAAAAAACAATTTCACATGCTAGGTTAGGTTAGGTTAGTATGCTGATAAACAATGCCCGAGCCGTGCGAGCCAAGCGAGCGTGCCGCAGCAGCGGCCGGCGAAGTGCCGGAACTAAATCGCTTTTATTTCACTACACATGGCATTTAAATATGCTACATCGGTTAGGTTAGAACTGCGACCAACAATGCACGAGTGAAAAACAAATTAAATAATAATAACAACTTGTATATAATTTGCCTCAAATAAAAAAGGCATCCTTATAAATAAATTTCTTCAAAATTTGATCGAAGACTCAGGATTGCAGCTTTCCAATTTTTTTTTCGAAATATTAAGGTATGATTCCGCAGCCGACCGCATACGACAACTGCCGACGCATGCCGTTACCATTACTTTTTTTTTTTTTTTTTTTTTATCGTGCGAAAAATCCCCACGGATACCTCCCCCGCCGGAACCGGAGGAGGAGGTTATGTCGGACTCGAACCGACTAAAACGCACGCCATCTGTGGGTCGTCAGTTGCCGGAGGTGAGATTGTCATAGCCATATCCCTCGCACCCCGGCCGACCCAGGGCCATATCTCTCGATCTGGCCCTCTTCCGGTGTAGGGACCACAGAGTCCCCAACTCGCCCCCGGGTGTGGGGAGGCACGCAATGCGCGCTGCCGCCGCGGCCTGCTTCTGCTAGGGTGACAGGCGGCTCCACCCGTCACCCCCAGGCCAGCGCTCATGGGGGACGGAGGTCATTCTGCGACCTCCGACGCCCGAGTTGCCGCCGCTCTTCGCGGGCCACGCGGTTTGCGATTCTCCTTCACTCCTCGCGAGCCGCAAGGTCTGCGATTCTCCTTCGCTCCCGCTCCGCCGCCTCCTTCACGAGCATTACTTGCTCGCAGAAGGAGGCGCCGGCGGCCCACGCATCCGCGCAGCGAACCATCGCTGCGAGCAAAGTGGCGAGCGTGAGAACTCTCACTCCTAGGGTCGCCACTAGCTCCCGTCTCGGCGTCTCCCACGCCGGACACTCGGTGAGCGTGTGTAGCGCCGAATCCTCGCTCGCATCGCAGTGATGGCACTCGGACGTTGGCTCTTTCTTCGCGGTCCGATGCAGATACCGCCCGATGCATCCATGCTCGGTGATAATCTGCGTCAGCCAGAACGAGAGGCCGCCATGTGGCCTCTCTAGCCACTCCCCCACTTGTCAAACTCCGGTACGGATAAAGGCCACCATTGAGAAACCGCAATGAATTACGCGCATGTGCTGCGTGCGTCGGCAGTTGACGTATGCGGTCGGCTACGGAATCACAGCTTTCCGCAAACTAAAACATTCGCTACTTGAAAGCTGGCATTTTGAAAAGTGTCATTCTAAAAGGAAGACCAAACGTAAAATTGGCAACTGTGAGGTTGGGTAATAAAAACAAAATTATATCACAAGTTGGCAAATGATTATTATGCGAAATAAAATTCTGCGAAACGTTAGTTGGCAAGTGATAATCGGCCAAACAAGTTTCGGCGAAAAGGCAGAGATCCATTTTATTATATTATTAATTTCTGTTTAGTGGAAAATACACTAAGTTGGCAACACTGACGACGGTTCGATGGCCGACCGTCGGAACGTCTGTTGCTATCTCGCCCACTCCACAGCAATTTGCTTAAAACAGAGGGAGATGGTGAAATACGGTTGGATGGCCGACCGTCGGGACGTCTGTTGCTATCTCGCCCACTCCACAGCAATTTGCCTAAAACAGAGGGAGATGGTGAAATACGGTTGGATGGCCGACCGTCGGAACGTCTGGAAGCAATGGTGGTTGGTTGTCGTCGGCTGTCGGATGGTTGGACCCGACCGAATTGGAGCGTCTGTAGCGGGCTTATATATCAGTCTACTATAGTGTTGTGTAATATTTCGTTTCCCTGGGGTACGGAACACGGGACACGATTTATAGGGGAAGATTGCTCGATTTTTAATATAAAATCATGTTTTAAATATTAACGTTGCAGGTGCGGCATCATATTTTAGCCAGGAGACGCAATTACCGTTCCTATATACAGAAAATATGAGAATTTCACGGAAGACGTTCGTGTAAACGATATAAATATTACACCCTGGCAGTGTTTTATCAGTACACGTGATACGCCACAATTTTAAATTTTCTCCTTTTTTCTTTCTTTTTGAAAACTGCTCGTCTAATTAGCTATTTTTATCTTCTCACTGGATTTAGAAAGCCCATTTCAGTATCTGGTCCTTTGTTGGGATTCTTTTTACATAACATGAAAGTTTATTTTAAGTATTATTTATAGACTAGCTTTTACCCAAGGCTCCGCCCGCGTGGATGTCGGTTATCGCGACCAAACATAGCCTATGTCTTCTCTCAAGGTCTAATCTACCCCTATACCAAATTTTATCAAAATCGGTTCCGTAGTTTAGGCATGAAAGCGTAAAAGACAGACAGACAGACAGAGTTACTTTCGCATTTATAATATTAGTATGGATATGGATATGGATTAGTTAAAAATACATAGCAATAAATTTTGTTGTAGTTATTGTTCGGTATACCTAACTTCCAACCAATTTTCACTCTTGTGTAAATAAATGGTAAAACGGGAACACTTACGTATGCAGTCACTTCACTGTTCATCTGTCCACCCGTCCATCAGCGGGCGGAATTCGCTGGAAGTGCTGCACAAGGGAAATAAAAATTTAGTGCTTATAAATTGTACGTACGATAGAAAATATTTAAATTTGCTTGTTGGCTACAAAAACTGATATAGATAGGTATATTTTGGAACAAGTAGTAGGTACACGGATCGCTACAATACAATATTTATGAACATTTTAACAATAATTATAAAGTAGGTATAAATGGCGTATCCAACTGGTTAAAATTGGTAGTTAACGGGACACTTAGGCCGTTCATTAAAAGCCGGCATCCAAACAATTACTAGGTCAATAGGAATTGAAAGGCAGCCCGTTGAAGATCACTAACCATTCTGACCAAGACTCAGTCAAATCTTAGAACAAATAGTAATTTCAGGAGAAATTAGGCATTATTCCCTATTGGAACACATACGATATAATATCACTATCGTATATTTTACTGTGCGTTTCAAGGGGCTCCCAATTTGCATAAATACGCAAAATCATTTTATAAAGTAGTATTCTGCTTAATATAAAGCACCACATAAAAATAAGAAGCTTATATTGTGTCCATAATTAGGTTTACAAAAAATACGACAACATTTTAACAGTAATGGCACAGCTAATGGTTTATCTTCTTTTCTTTTTGTGAAAATACCTCAAACATTTTACTCATTTACTAGAAAATTTTAATCAATAACTCATTATTTAATATCTTTTGCCAGTAAATAATTTAAAAGATCAAGTAGAAACCTAATAGCGATAAACAAATATCAATATCCTTAGGGATTTCTTTCAGAGAAAAGCCAACGGCAAAAATCCTAAAATATCTATTATAAACATCCTCAATATCAAAAACTCGTTATCCGACGATATACGGGCAATCCTTCTGCCCTTTTGCGTTTCTCGAATGCTAATCAACCTGGATTCCCAAAACTGAGAAATATTCGAAGAAATGTTTGATTTTGTCACAATTCATCAAATTGTGACAATCAAATACGAAATTTGTTTAGGCTGGTTGTCATATTTGTAAATGTCTCTCTTTGGTTTTGAAAGGGGAATTTTCACTGAAAATAATCGTAAGAAACAGGTAGATGGTCAGAATTGGAATAAAAAATACGGTTTGTTCCCACCTAGAGGTTACTAAGCTGATTGTACGGATAAAACCTGGTGGAGGGACTATGCGACTGACGTAGTCTATATTCTCTAGGAAAAATATCAAAAATTGGTGTCACCTACCTTGGGTCCATTCGACAATAGCTTTATAAAAACTTAAGATGAGTTTTGTTTCATTCCGGGAGCATAACTCATATAAATAATATAACCAATCATATTTGCCTATCGTCTTAGCTTAAAATTTAATTTATATCGTAGTTTAACTTAATTATAGTAGTCAAAAGGTTCTAGACACCTATAATAAAAGTCCATTAGAACCTCAATTATATTAGCTGTATTGTATCTGAAATTGCCGCACGTGGACGGACCATGATAGTAGCGCCCTTTGTTGAGTTAAGCGCAATATCAAAGTGGACAATAAGAGGGGACGATGAACGTGGAGAAAAAGGTGTTAAGTCATAGAGCCTTGGGCCCTTGACATTGGTGCATTTAAGATTTCACTTCGACATTTCAACGAAATTGTCACGAAACTGTTAAAAATCTAGTCTATGCAACCTATAAAAATATTAACATTCAAATTTAACAAAAGTTCAATATAAGTATTGAAATTATCCATTTCCATTCCTATTTGAGTATTTCTTGCAACATATTACATATATACTTCTTGCAACAGCGCAGAAATATCGGAAGCTCCAAACAATACAGTATACACGGTAAATATCCCGATAGCTCTAATAGTAACAGCAGTTCGTTTTTAATATAATGATTACTATTGGGTGAATTTTAGAACTGGGCTTGGATGACAAAAGTCGAAACTCTAAAGAATAGTTAAAAATTAGTGAACATCAAAAGTGCATCATAATAAAATTGGATTAAGGAACATGTTTCTAACCAGGAATCGAAAGCATGATTATGAAAAAATATATATTCTGTATTATTGCGCCATTCGATAGTGTCGCTAATGTGGAACACACACATTCTAAAGAATAATAACATACAACAAACTTAAGGAATGAACTCATTAAAAAAAATCTTAGTTTTTTTATATTTTATATTTTCTTTGAGTCTTCGTCATTTTAAACATTATGGCCCGTATTCTGGAATGGTAATTAGTTCTGAATCTCTATCTATCTGAGGACAGATTTTATAGACAATCTGTCAAATCTGTCAATCTGTCTATACAATTTTTCATCGTCGTTATTGAACTTATACGATACTAAACAATTACACAAATATAAAGAATACTATTTATAAAGTGGTACTTAAGACTTGATATATTATTTAGTTTAACTCTGCAGAAAGTCAACAGAACTGAGAAAACAAAATGTAGTGTACTTAGAAAAGAAATAAAGGTCTCGAAGCAAACACCCTTAAATGAAAACATAACAACATTATTTATATTTTTTCTCGAAAGTTCTAGTTGTTATGATACTTATAAAGTTAACAAGCAGACCTCACTCTAAGGCGAGTGGTTTTACAAGGGGCAACACTCTCGTTGTTACATTTCTGTTACAAAAACAAGTGGATCACTTGTGGAGGCTCTTGTAACAAATTTGAATTTATTTCTACGCAGTGATTTGAATATTATAAAACTTTTTATATTTATAGTTAAATAACATATTTTATTATAAAGTTATCCATCTCATGTATCAAAAAGAAATAGAGTCTCATTGAATTACGATGTAATAAAATGTTTGTACCTGCCCCACAAGCATGAAGCTGCAATGAGTAAAATATTCCGACCATAGTCCAGGGCCGGAATACAAAGGAAATATTAAAAAGTACATACAGTACTCCAGTCTCCATAAAAGCAGGCCTAAATATATCAAGTTGAAGAGTTCTTCATCATAGTTTCCGATTAAAAAGGATCCCAGCACTTTGTTTTTTAGGAAATTAAGGTCTAACAGGGTTCCAGGCGAAAAGAGAGGAAATGAAACACCTTGGTCTAAGACCAAAACATAATATCTGCAACATAACACCAAAAATGTACAACTTACATGTACTTCGCAGTTCTCGAAAAATAAAGTCAGTGCAAGATTTCAAGCGTCCAACTGAAGCATTAAACAAATATAGTACTTGCTCTACTTTAAAACAGACAACGTTACATTGTAAACTAACCCACTTCAACGCTAGAAGCATTCGTGAGCAAATCCCTCTGTCATCCCTATAGATATCGCGGATTATACGAGCCAATTCAAGCCACACTTTAAAGTTAGAATATAAAACGTGTATTATTTTGCATTCTACTTCTATTCTGAGTATTTTAGCAAAATTTTAGTCTATCTTTTTAAACGGGTACCTATCGTTTAAAGAATGGAATAGTGCAGTAGTCATCAGTGAAATATTCTTGGAAACTGATATCTTGGGTGAAAGCCTCACGACACGTAAAAACCAATTAATCTAAAAAAAACCGTAGATTTGGTGCACGATTTTTATTCTGAATACGATAAAAAATTGCAAGGGAGGGTATGAGTTACCAATAATGTGAAAGTTAATCCTGTGCAGTCATGAGTTTATTATTACAATTATTTATTTTCTTTAAACCGCTTGAACATAAGGACATTTTATAATATTCCATCGTATACCTTCCAGATGACACGGCAGCCATCTAATAACAAAGTATCCCCCATCTGTGCGCTGTCCTGGCGTCTACTGCATACACCGTTGGAGTTAAGCGAAGATAGTGCCTGCTGAATAATAACTATCAATATATCACAACCAGGTGATATATTGATAGTTGATATAGACGATGGACCCCCATCGTCATAGATAGAAGTCATCCACGGAGATAGAATATAACTCACGTGTTTTGCAAAATTACTTATCCTCTACCTTCTACATAATTTATTTGACTTATAGTCAATCAACCTTTTACAGTCCACTGTTAGATCTAATCTTTCGCAATGTGCTCCATAGTACCCATAGTATATTGTTCGTGCATCTCTGTACATAATAAAAAAACTTTTCTTTCTTTCTTTCTTTCTTTCTTGCCCGGTCCTCCGCCTTGCGTATTCAGTCTGTTCCAGCCACCCTTTTCAGGTAATTCATCCATCTTGATGGAGGGCGTCCCACCTTCCGTTTCCGATTCGTGGTCTCCTTATTGATCTTATTAGATTTATGTTAGTTAATTGTAGCGTCTGCCGTTAGACCCTCAAGACCCGATCCAAATTTCTGACGCAGTTTACCTAGACTGCGTCAGAGATTTGTCCATCAATTAGCATCAATAGCATCAGGTTCGGGTTTTGGTGAGGTTGATTTGGATCTCAAAATTTGATGTACCTCATATTTTTTTTATACATAGTTAATGTTAATACTGTATTTCAAGAACCATTAGCATAGTATAGTCGCTTATCGTATAATATCAAAAGTGACGTTATTACGACGCAGTCGGTGTCAGAATTTGTATAAATGGCAATAAACTCTACATATTTGCAATAACATCGTCCCTCAGTCGCCTTTTACTGCGTGTACGGAATTTGATGGCATCGTGTTCGTGTCGAAGCAATTGAGTACAAGTGTGCACTTCCTAATCAGATGAAACTGTCAACTGTGTACCCCATTACCTAATATTTGCTTATTACAGCCTATCAAGTTACGTCACTATATTCCTTGATTCTTATAGTTCATTAAACATGATTATTAAACATTAAACTTAATATGTCGTAGATTTATAGGATTTCGACTTCCCTAGCGTATCGGTAGAGCGTCCCACCGCTAAATCATACTCGTAGATCGCGGGTTCGATTGTCACTCAATTCAAATATTTATATAAATGGATAGGCACGTATATTTGAAAAAAAAAAAGTATTTAAGAGAAGTGTATCTGACAATGTTTTCTATAATTCAAGATTGTTAAATATTTTATTTAACAACTTTCTTATCACGATGTTTTCTTTGACTTAGTTAAAGTAAAATCCTATTGCTAATTTACAATCTTGATTACTTGTAGGTAAACGAATTTACCTTCGAAAACTACTAGCGAACCACTTTCGCCAAATTCAAAGTAAAGAGTTTACCTGAATGCTTTTAAAGATTAGATCAACTTGGTTAATAATATTTACGCTGTAAGTTTTAATGGCTATACTAATTTACTGAATGGATTTCTAAAGTTACGAAAATACATTAGCGCTTATTTAAATTTATAATTATTAAGGTATTATGCTTATGTAAGCTATTGAAACAATGAGGTATAAATAGTTTAACTAACTGCTTTTCTGATTGATAAGAAAAAGACAAGGCAATTAATCACTAAACTCCTAAAAAGAAACATGAGGCTCGTCATAGATATAATAACAGGACACAGTAGACTGAATGAACTGAATCTAACAGCGTTAGGAGTGAAGACCGATCCCCTATTGGAGTGCATGGAGAGCAAGAAGATCAGTCTCCACTGAGTGTCCCATGCACTATTTGATCAGATGGAATCTTCTTGGCTCGGACACACTGGACAGCTACGGGATCTAAAGGTGAAATCGATCGCAAGCTGCTGGAAGGAACAAAAGGGTTTGAAGGGACGCCGTGAAAGCTGCATGAAGCAAACGCTCCCCAAGGGGAAGAATGGGGAACTGGATGAAATGGCTCGCAGAAGTCGCGGGTGGACTCTGGTATCCCCACAGTGAAATAAATAAAAACTGCCTGTCTGCCGTGTGCTTGTATGCCACCTGAATGGTATAAAAATCTCAACAAGGAAATCAAGGATTTTTTTCTGTCAAATCCTTTTGACTTCTACGTTCTACGTCGAGTAAAAAAAATAATATGTTAATAAATTTTCTAAGGAATAGAGCTTATTGCTTCTCTATGTCTAACATAATACTGTTGATTTGTTTGAAAATAAAAATTAATTAATCGGAGAATTGCGTGGTGGTGGCATGAAATTTCCTAGCATATAAATAATTATGGCCTGAAACAGTCTTTATTTTGAAAATTTAGATGGGTGGATAGATGGCTGAATGGGTCTATAATTTGTCACAGAGATGGATTTCGGTCTTAATCTGATAATAGGTTCTTGTGGGTCGAGTTTTAGTATTTCTTGCGGGTGGAACCACAGGAAACAGCTGTTATAAATATAATATTACAATTAAACTGTAGATACATCATCGTAGGTGCAGTTCAGTGTCGCGTGAACTTAATATCCGCCTCAAAATACTTTTACCCTAACACCCCAAATTGGGTTCAAAATTATTAAGGGTCTTCGGACACACGTGTGTGAACAACGTATCCATATTTACACAGTTTATAACAGTTATATTACAGTCTCAAATATCACTAACTAAAGGATTCAAGACTTCCAATGATTAGTGATAAACAGTTAAACATTTTCATCTCAAATATTTCCCTCCGTAACAATAACAGAAAAGTAAATCTTATTATTCAAATATTGTTTTACTTAAATGGAGTCTTTGTTTCGACCGAAATTCCGTAAATGTAGGTGTTAAGCTTGAGAAACCTTCTCTTTGGTTTTAATCCATTTGCAGCCGAATTAATTACGGTTCTTGAGGTATTGCTTAAATGGCGCATTGTTCCTAATCGATTTTGTATTTTGTTGAAGCAATTAAAACAACGTTACGGAATTTATATTACAGGGAAACATTTTCATTACCTTTGTAAAACTTTCTAGACGAGATGATATAAAGCGAAACCAAATACAAAGAGTATGTACCTACCCAACTGCTTTCAAACACCGGCATTCCTTACTCCACCAAAAAATAATGGGTGCTTTTTCTAAGTGAAAAGATTTAGGCCACGAATCTATAAGAGCCTGGCCTATTGTACTTCAAGCACAAATACTGAAAAAGGAACGACTTTTATACTCTATTGTTATTTGAACAGAACAGAAAATACTAACGAGCAAAATAGAATAAAAATACGTATACATCCATTACTCTATGAATAGAAAATGATTCATTATTTTTTCAATATTTGTGGGTTGATTTGAATGTGAATGCATTATTGAAATGTGTATTTTGTGACATCATTTTGAAAGAATAACTGTTTCGTCTTTAAAATTTGGAGATTATTGCTACTCACAAATGTTTAATCTTCAGTTTAATCTTAAGAAGTATGAAGAAGAACGCGTTTTCGATAGTAGGCGGGTGGTCCCATCTCAAAAAAGTCCTCACAACCTGGAGAACGCAACGTAATACGACACGAACCGTTTTATGAATACTTTATCCGCTGTTCCGAATCTAACAATTTATCTTTCACCGTCTGACCGATTTTCCCTTGAGCCCCACAATTATTGGAAAAGGTCAGGGGAAATGATTAGAAATTTATTGGAAAGATCTAAGCCGTAGATGAGATCGTTAATCTTTTAAGATGCATATTTCCAGCGCAGTCGACAGTCACCGTAATGGGATTGTGTTGTACGTGCTTCTATGTTTATTGGGGTAATGTACTGTGGTACATTCATTATGGTAATTCGTCACAGCCTTTGTTCTTTGTCACGTTTATTGAACATTTTCTTGGTTGGGTTACTGCCTAAATTGGTACGCTGGTTTCTTATATTAAATTCAATCTATGTAGAATTCAATCTATGTGGAAAACTGTATTTATAATGTTATAAATAAAGTTTTCTTTCGACGAACAGTTGCATTTCGGTTTTGCCCAGTCGTCACCATTGACGGTTATGAAGATACCTACAAACTTATAATTTTGAATATAAGTTTATTTTATAACATTGTCACACGCTATACCTACTTTTCGAATTCAATCTGGCATTCTTATTAGCACTTTCTTGGATATGTAAACTTCATGGAGTGTTATTATTCTGTTACGGACTGAAACATAAAGACCGTAATGTTATTTAAAATTAATCATGTATTGAGGTAGAGTTTCGTGATATATAATAAAAACTTAAGATTTTTTTGAAACGTAAATAGGTGTAGATACCTATTTACGTTAACCAAAAATCGTAAATAAGCTTACAGCAAGAAATTATTACAAAAGGTACTTTTTTATGACCTACCTAATATGGTTTATTTTTAAGATTTCTTCTACACAATTTGTGACACTATCTCTTTTGAAAATTTAAAACCTATGTTTTCCTGAGTACTGTTTCCATATTTTTAAACGAACAATAATTTCATTTTGTAAAGACATTGTGACATAGATTTATGAGAGCTCTTGGGGCTCTTCTTAATGACGCAGATTTCACCGTTCCGCTGCAGGACCGGCGCTAGCTAAGTTTGTTCACAATCACGGTTCGGGCCCGGCTCGTAACCGATGGCTGGCCGGATGACGAGTGACTGCATTTAACTGTGTCTCATTGTTTTGTCTCCTTCATCATAGAAATTGTAGGTACTATAATACTATAGAGAACAATAAGTTACCGAGATATTATTTTCCGAAACCCCTGCTTCATTTAATTTCTTCTTCATCATCTTAGCGTTAATCCCAGTCGCATCCGAAGCTTTCACCTTGGAGTCTGGGGTCCGCTTTACCAGTCTTAACTGCGGATTTGGCTAAACCTCGAAATTTTCTGTGAAGCGACTGCCATCTGACCTCCACAACCCAATGGTGAATGCTTCATTTAATTTATTATGCATAATAGAGTAAAATAAGTAACAGGTTTATTACTTTTATACATCGAAGGAGAATTTTCGTCCAATATAGCCCAGACCATATAGATACATATTAACCAAAATAATTTCAAGGATTACTAACTGGTATTGAAATAGGTACAGTAAGCTTCAGAGAAAAGGGACCCCCCTTGTTAATGATATGAAAGCATGAGGGGGTCTGTTTTCTCTGACACTGACTGTACGTCGTACAATACACAATTGTGTAAAATTGCAACCTCCAACTACAATAATAACCTTTTATAATATGTAAAATCGAATTTATGTACAACGTAACGGGCTACGGGGTGTCACTAAAACGGAAATTAAATTGTCTACCGTAAAAATGGAAATAACATTTTTGATGCGACAGGAGATACGCTCACACTGAAGTAATTTGTTCTCGTTTGTGCCACGGGAACAATTTTTACAACGATTTTTATGTGAGTATTTAATACGACCTATTTAGTAAAGGATAATTTTAGGGTTATTTGATGTAGGGATGGAGAGAAATTGTTATGAATTTAAGTGTTCAGCACTCCATGGTGATGCTGCTTGCAGGATAGACAGCCTGAGGTTCCTGAACTTCCTGAGAACATCCTTAATAGGGAATACTCGAGGTCCCCTGCACTAAACTCCCATGACAAAATACCGTGTGGTTTTAGTCAGTTCGATTCCGCCATATTTTTTTTTTATATAGGACACGTCAATTTGACTTCGTCTCGCCTGATGGTAAGCTGAAGGCAAAGTCTCTGAAGTCTGAGGCCATAGCCGTTTCACCGCTAACCCTGGTGAAGTGCTACACGAGAAGTTTCCCAAATGTGAAAAATAAAAAAAACGTGTACCTTTTGGCTGAATTTCATTTGGTTTCATTCATTTTTATTTCTTTTATTTAACTTCTTCCCGTTTAAGCTTTAGTTCATTCTTCTTAAATGTTCATCTATTTTGTTTCGTAAGGTTTCATCTTATGGTAGTGGCTAAGAAATGAACGCGGATCCCAGCGGGGTAGCCGGACGACAGAAGATTTATAGGTCGCTTAAAACTGGTATTAGTAATGAATAAGAAGGAAGTTCTCAAGATCTCTTCCTACGAATTCAGTGAAAACTATAGTTTTCATCTTTAAGATAAATGGAAGGTGCTGTACACAGTTTTGAGAAGGTAATGTTAGTTACCTACGAGATTTATTTATTTATTTAATTTTAACAAATTTTTTACATGAAAAGCATACATAGCCCCACAAAACCTATTATAGATAGATAGATATTTTAAAGATAGATTAGCAATTGTCTGATTTTGAAAAATAAAAGCCAAATTACTTCATTTTATTTATACACCATGGTAATGGTAAGACCGTACTGAATATTTAATATTAATATCTTTTGTAATACCTATGTTCCACAAAGCAATACATCAATATTTAAATAAATAACATTTCCCACAAACCCACCTCCGAAATATGTTTGTGCTCTGAACTCGCTGCTCTATGGACCAATATTTATCCATAACATATTTGTAGATGTATAAATCTCGCTGCAATGGCTGTTTGTCTCGGCGTAAATAGGAAATTTATCGCTGTTCATCGGATGGAAAAACTTTGTCTAGATTTAGTTATATTTGCGCCAGTGATAGTTTCAGTTTGAGATATTAGAGTGAAGCGGAAGTATTTATCGTTTAAATTGTATTTTACTACTACTATTTATGTATATTTTATACGAGCTATTACTCGCGGCTCCGCCCGCGGGGAATTCTGATCCTGAATTGGTGATGACATATAGCCTTTATAATTACTTGTTACCTCATAATGTACTTTTATAATAATTATTTTTGAAATCAGTACAGTAGTTTTTGGGTTTATTCCTCATATGCAAAAATACAAATCTTTCCTCTTTATAATATTAAGTATAGATTACTTAGATTAGCTGAGCAGAACAATGCTGAGTCAACATGGGTTGTTTAAATCTATTTTAATCAGCAAGCTTTTGACCGCGGCTCCACCTGTATGAAATTCTGTTTTCGTGGCCAACTAACTAGATTAAACCCTTTACCAAGCTCTAATCTAGCTTAATAGCAAAATAACAGACAGAGAAATACATCTGCATTTATGATATAACAACCTCCATATCTAGATAAAGACGTGTGTTGTTTATAAAAAGACTTTAAGTATGTTAAAAAATGATAAATAATTTTAGCATTATTATAATAATTTCCAGATTTTACATTTTTTATTAGGTATGTAATTGAGTATTTTTGTGTAAACATCTTTCATTCATTATCATTCTGCAGAACCTGTAATGATAAGACACGCTTCTATACAGAGAAAGCACCTGATTCATATTTACTCAGTTGTTATTGCGACACAAAATCCTTTCAGGATTAAAAAAGATTAAGCAAATGCTCCATAAATCTCCTAATAGGGTACAAATTGTGGGACAATAGTGAAAGGGTAGTCATTTGAAAGGCAAATGTGACCAAGTATATTATAGGTAGTGTAATCTGTGGGTGTGTCCCAAGCCTAAGAGCCTCACTTTTGTCTCGCCTAGGGTGACGTTTGGGTCACAAAGCGTTGCGGCTGAAAAGCTGTTGCGTCACCAAATAGAGTCGACATTTTGTAAGGAATGTGGGGTGGCAATGTGTAGGATAATTGCCCCCCTTTTCGCGGTATGCAGAACAATTACGATGAATACGTGGAGTGCGTATCGATCCAACTTGTCTATCCGAAGCAATCCCTAAGGAACAATATGGGCACACTACAACACTTAGGTACACGGGTAAAGAGAAGTCACTTACCGCGCGCTGCTCCTTTGGTGATTTGTTGGTGGCCACCAACTGGTCCAGGTGTCGGGATGCTTGTAACACTTGCACTGTAATAATGCTCGTGATGCGGTGAGCTGCTGAGACCTCCAATTAATACGAATGTCGAAGCGAGACTGGTGCGGTCGAGAGGTGGCGCGCGCGGCACTGCCAATCTCTCTTTCTCGAAATACCCGCATACCATGTTATCGCAAGTACCCTCATATTCCATAAGTTTCGCTCGGACAAACTATCGGATCGATAAGCACCCGCCACAACACGCTCCCCGCCTTGACAAGGTCCATAGCTAAATAGGGGGAGCTAGGTAATGAGGTAATTCCGATCTAAGCGGTTAAGTTTCATAAATGTAAGGCACTCTGATAATATTAATGAACCGTTACAGCAGATGAAACAGTAAATAGCATAAAATGTATATTATTATTATAACCCAAGCAGATACCCATAGGGAGACTGATTGAGGCTTAATCACGAAATTATTAAAATAAATATTAAATTAAAATGCGGTTGAAAAATAAGTATTAAGGAAATTTAAATAAATTTTATTGGGTTGGCAACGGATACAGCTTAGTTACAGGACGTTTATAAATTCCGGACGCGGTTTTGACAGACGCGACTCGAACTATGCCATCTGTACCCGGGAAAACTTCGGTTATAATGCCGAGTGGCCACGATAAAGGTGGTACGTTATCTTGACCTAAGAGGACAATAATGCCGATCTCTATCGGACGATCAGGCGTACACCACTTCTGTCGAGTTTGTAACGTATTTAAGTATTCCACGCGCCATTTTTTCCAATAACCCAATACCAACTGATCCAGAAGCCTCTTGCGGTTTTTTAGATTAATACCTTCCTCTGTCAGTTCAGAAGAAGGCAAGTATGTAAGCGGACTGGACATTAAAAAATGTGCCGGTGTGAGCACCTCGGGGTGTGGGTCCGATGACAAAACACTAAGCGGTCGCGAATTTAAAAGGCATTCTATCTGCACCAATACGGTCAAAAGTTCCTCATACGTGAGAAGCTGCTTACCAATGACTCGGAACAAATGAGTCTTAACGCTTTTAATATTGGACTCCCACAGACCTCCGAAGTGCGGAGCTCGCGGTGGGATCATAGTCCACTTAATTTGAGTTTTGAGTAGTTCCCGCTTAATGTCCGACTGAACAGCTGAATTTAATAAAAATGAGTATATTTCATTTAGCTGTGCTTTCGCACCTATAAAATTTGTACCATTGTCCGAGTACATAACGGACACTGGACCCCGGTGCGCAATAAATCTTTTGAAAGCGGAAAGAAAAGCTTCTGAGGTGAGATCCGAAACGAGTTCTATATGTATGGCCTTAGTGACCAAGCATATAAATAAACATATATAGACCTTCTGCGAGCGTTGTCCTCTGCGGCGAGTAGGTACATACGCAATAGGACCAGCTAAATCCACCCCAGTATGCACAAAGGCCTTGGCATCGCGGACCCGGTATCCAGGCAGATCAGCCATTTTGGGCGTCGGGTGCACAGGATTTAAATGAAAGCAAGTGTTGCATTTGCGGCAGCGCGAACGAATAACGGTCCTACCATCCAATATCCAAAACCGTTGCCTAATAATGGACATCAATAGTCCAGGGCCCGTATGACAGTACGTATTATGGTAGTGATCAATTATTAAATCAACTACACGGTCATGTTTAGGTAGTAGTGCGGGATGTTTAGCTTCGTAGGGTAGGTCTGACTTTGAAAGTCTACCCCCGATTCGTAGGATTCCGTAATCGTCCAGAAAAACAGACAGACTGCGTAATTTTTTAGAGGGGAGTTCGCCGGCCTTAATCAGGTTCACTTCATTAGAGAAATGGATACTTTGAACAATTCGAATAACAAATTTTTCAGCGGTTTGAATATTTTGAATAGAGTCCTGACTACCTAATCTATTCGTAAATTTAAGAATACAAATGAATGTACGCAATAGCTTATTCCATGAGCTGATGCGATCAGCTATGGCAGCTAAAGCATGCGGTTCAGCCTTTGAAGTTTCGGCCACAAATGCCTTGGATTTCAACTCTGGTAATGTATCCCACTCAGTTGGGATGAATTTTAAGGGCCATTCATTTATCGGCTGATGAAGCCAAGTAGGGCCGTCCCACCAGAGCGAATGTGCAATCAAATCTGATGGCAGCATTCCGCGTGAAAGACAATCGCTAGGGTTCGTTTTCCCCGATACGTGGGTAAAACAAGCCGCAGGTAAATTTTCCTGAATTCTAGCGATACGGTTGCTTACGAAAACAGACCATCTATGAGGAGATGAGTGAATCCACGAGAGAGCTATGGTGGAATCAGAAAAAGCGTAAACACCCTGAATAGGTACGCGAACGGAAAGCTTCTCTTTAACCACGCGAACAAGCTTGGATAGAAGCAAAGCTGCGACAAGTTCCAATCGCGCCAGCGTCGTAATCTTGGCGGGGGAAACTTTAGACTTAGCACATAGGAGTCGGACAGTAATATTACCATCAGGGTCAGTTATGTGTAGATAGATACAACAACCATAACCACTGAAGCTGGCGTCGCAAAAGGCTACAATATTTACCACAAAGTCCTTAAAAACTCCAATATGTCGCGGTATTTTTAAAGAAGAGAGTGCCGTAAAATCCCGGGTAAATGCGGTGAAGCGACTGACGATATGTGCCGGAGGTTCCTCATCCCAATCTATCTTAGCCAACCAAAGTTCCTTGATGAGGATTTTAGCGTACAAAACGACCGGAGCCACAAGACCCAGCACGTCAAACAAGCGGGCTACCAGCGATAAAATGGTACGTTTCGTACATTTATTTTCCATTATGATGGTAGTCAGAAAAAACTGATCGTCAGCGGGTTCCCAGGATAAGCCAAGGATCTTGAAATTATTCGAATTGTTGTCTACCGGCGAGAAACATACCGGCGAGCGATGAGATTCAGGCAACGTCTCTAATACAGCGGGCTTATTACTTGCCCATTTGATCAGATCAAATGAACCTATTTTAAGTAAGTCAATTAGTTCGCGAGATAATTCCTTTGCCAAAGGTATATCGGGAACTGAATAAACATAATCATCCATGTAAAACTGAGTTTCTATTAATTTAGAAGCCTCAGGGAAGCGGTCACTATGCTCACCCGCTAAATGACGTAAAGTGCGCATAGCTAAATAAGGACTAGGCTTTAATCCGAAAGGTAAATGCTTGAAACTAAAGGTGCGTACCTGTTCGGTTTTATTGAAACGAAATAAAATTCGTAAGTATTTCCTATGGTGCTCATTTACACCTACCCTCAAAAACATCTGTTTAATGTCTGCGGTCATAGCTACCGGGAACGTGCGAAAATCAAGTAATAATAAAAATAAATCGGCCTGTAAATTAGGTCCGACATGCAAAATATCATTGAGTGACAACCCTGAGTGAGTTTTCGCACTAGCGTCTAAGACCACCCGAATGGTGTCCTTATCCGGCCTAATAACGGCGTGATGCGGCATGTAGTAGCCTTCCTCAGTTAATTCATTATCAGGTACCTCAGCCAAGTAACCCTGAGCTATATAATCGGCGATGGTCTTATTATAATTTTCGCGTAGGGTAGGTACTTGAACAAATTTTCGCTCGAGCGCAAGCAGACGGCGATGAGCCACTCCGCGAGAATTGCCTAGCTCAGAAGGGTCTCGTGAGAAAGGTAAATCGATAAAATATCTACCGTCCCTAAATAAAACTGAAGAATTAAAACTATTTTCGCATTCCAAGTCTTCTGGACTGATGATTCGTTGTGTTGGGATTTCCTCTAATTCGAAAAATCTTTGCAAACTCGAATCAATATCAGTAAGCGAGGTAAATGACGAAGAGGTAGGTTTCGTATCATTTAGACATGGAATGTCCCCCATGAGTACGTAACCGAAACTAGTCAATATGGCGGGCGGTGCGCGATTACCCGAATCGACCCTATCTCCCAAGTAAATATACGGAAATAGTTGAACACCAAGAACTAAATCAATTTCTCCCGGTAAATTCCAGGTTAAATCGGCAAGCGGTAAATTATTCAAGTAGGACAAATCATCATTTATTTTAATGTAATTAGAGGGTAGTTTGTCCGTAATGCAATCAACTACCAGCGCATGAATATAATATCTATTGTTAGGATTAATTCGAGACTCAATTGTAAAATGAATAAATCCATGTACGGGTCGCGTGGTCATACCAACACCTTGCAACGACGAATTACACAACTTAATAACCGGAATGTTCAAACGCTTACAACAATCCATGGTAATCAAATTATTTTGAGATCCGTTATCAATCAAACATCTAAGCGTCATTCGATTTTTATCTCGATTATTACAATGCGCGTATACTTGAGCGGTAGCTAGCAGTATAGTGTAATTATGTGGATGGCTACCGGACGTCAAGGCAATCGATTGTGTCTTGTCTAATGTGTCATCTTTTTCAGCGGCCTGGATTCGAACCGGCTGCGCCGCGGGCGCGGACCGCTTCTTGCTCGAGGAATCCGTATTATTATCATTTGAAAAATGCAATAACGAATGATGTTGCTTTTTACAATACTTGCAAACATTACGCGATTTACATTTGGTTATGGAATGAGATAGGCTCAGACAGTTCACACAACCACGTTTCGATTTAATAAAGTCAAACCGGGCTTGCGGTGATTCTAAGTTTTTAAAATGTAAACAATTAAACAGCGGATGCCTATCTATATTGCACAAAGGACACATTGAAGCCGTCTCGGAAACCGGTTCGTTACTCGCGATGAAAGCTTTAGAATTACTAACACTAGCTCTTGCGCGCGGCTCGACTTGTGAATTATTTTTATTCGACCTTTCAAGTACTTTGACATAATCCTGTATAAATGAGATTAATTCTAGGTAGGAAGGGAATTCCTTCTTGCTTACGCTATTTTCAAATTGCTGTATTGTTTGCGCATCAAGCTTTCGCAACCCACAATATAATAGAATAAAATCTAATAAGTCAGGTATGTCTAATTGTTTCAATGCCGCGACAGACGCCGAATATTTTTCTATATAGTTATTCAAACTGATAGCATTACCGGTGCAACCTTTAATATTAAAAATGTTATTGAGGTAATGCTCACCTAAACTGCGATTGTCCTGATACTTTTTTACAAGACTATCCCAAAGTATCCTATAGGTATCCCCCGATGGAACAATACCTGCCGTTATTTTTAACGCATCGTGCGTTAAATTGCTTATTAGGTATTGTACGCGCTGTGCATCCGTGAGATCGGCATTAAGGTGCACATTACTACGAAATATCTCAAAAAATATTGGCCAGTTCTCTGTCTTTCCGTCAAAGGTACCTACGTATAGGAATTGGCGGCAAGTGTATCTTAGATTTTTTATTATCGGCTGTAGATGCCGTTGTATTATTTGACCTAATGAGATTCCGCTTGTATTTGATCGTGGAATATAAGTCCTCAATAGAGCTCAAGCTGGAATAGTCTGGCGGGGTACCATCAATTGTAAATTTTACCTCATTAATTTCATCAACTATTGCTTCAAATCTGCTGTATTGCTCAGTAACGGATTCAGATTGCGAAAGGAATAGTTCATTAGAACGGGAATCATAATTGGAAATATTTTTGCATAATATATATATCCGATTAATTCGTTCGAAAATCGCTTCTTTTTTAGCCGTTAGCTGTAATAGCTTGCTTTGAAGTTTAGCAGTAGGCATTTTAAAATTAGAATTGGATTAGGTACTAAATAATTTAATTTGATATTAAATAAAATAATATGAAAATTTTGCTTAAATGCGAAATTTATAATGCGGGTAGAAAATTTCTATATTAATCAATATAAAAATTATTATTAAATGCGGAATTTAATAAACGCGGTTGGGAAATTGTATGCACTAAGTAGGTATGTAGCTGATAACCTATCCTAGGTTCGAAGGGACCATTAAATGGGGTGGCAATGTGTAGGATAATTGCCCCCCTTTTCGCGGTATGCAGAACAATTACGATGAATACGTGGAGTGCGTATCGATCCAACTTGTCTATCCGAAGCAATCCCTAAGGAACAATATGGGCACACTACAACACTTAGGTACACGGGTAAAGAGAAGTCACTTACCGCGCGCTGCTCCTTTGGTGATTTGTTGGTGGCCACCAACTGGTCCAGGTGTCGGGATGCTTGTAACACTTGCACTGTAATAATGCTCGTGATGCGGTGAGCTGCTGAGACCTCCAATTAATACGAATGTCGAAGCGAGACTGGTGCGGTCGAGAGGTGGCGCGCGCGGCACTGCCAATCTCTCTTTCTCGAAATACCCGCATACCATGTTATCGCAAGTACCCTCATATTCCATAAGTTTCGCTCGGACAAACTATCGGATCGATAAGCACCCGCCACAACAGAATGGTTAAATATTTTTAGGCTTTGACCTTTTATAATGTTGATGGAAGTTATGTGTAGAGTGATGTTGTTTTATGTTGAGAATTGCAGTACTGGTTCAGTAAGTGTACTAGTCATACTAGGTACACTTATTTTTGGTTTATTGCTGCTGACTCTACGTTTTATCCCCGAAAATTGATATTCCAAAAAAAAATCTATAGTCCTTTTTTTAACAAAATTGGCGTGAAAATTTAACAGACCGATAGACAAATTTAATTTTCGCATTTAGAATAGACTTCCAAATATCACTCTTAAGAAAACTCCGAATGCAAATGTTAATTTGAATACAAAAATATGAATAGATTTTGTCTTCCTCTAATGTCGCATCTCATAGCTTATTTTAATTGTACATTGTAATCAAACTGTTTTTGTTGTAATAAATCTTCCCTGAGTTTAAACAAAGAATGTATATTGTATAACATAAAAAGTTTTATGAAAAAACAAAATATGCATAAAAAAAGATAAAACTTTCTTTTATTGGTCGTAAAGGGATTTGCGCGATTTGATTTTGCCGTAATTTTTTGGACGAAGCACAATACAAGGGCATTAAATCAGTTCTCATGGGTGTCGTATATAGTGACTGGGATATGTAACTCCTAGTCTCTTTCAGACTCTATTCTCCAACAAATAAAAAAACATAAATGATTGAAGCAAATGAATTTCGGTACATCTACGCTAATCTAATTACGGCATAGACAAGGAGACGTTAATGTTGTGACAGCTGCCATATTAAATAAGTGTCACTGTTCGTAATTACTTTTTGGCAATCTTAAGATTACTTTGTGACACATTATTATTATTCATATCTTGCAAACAAATTATTTGTTAAGTTATGATTTTGTACATGAGTATCAGATATTCAAGATCAAGGTGTTTTTAAACAAACATTTTGACTAGCCTATTGCATGATAAATATACAGGAGGGGTCAAAATTGTAGCATTTTGGGTCCTCTAACACTGCCTGCCAGGAATACGTCGAGCTATCAGTAACCTTGTATAAAAAATATAATTTCCCAAATGCATTTCTGATGTATTGTAATTGTGATACATACCTAATGTATAATGGATGCAAGTCCTTGCCCTTGCTGATTAAATGACGAACGCTTTCCTTTAAGGGTTGGGAGATCAGCAGTTGCTCCCGCAAAAACCAAAACAAGAAAAAAGTAACAGAGTCAACCTTGGGCTCCATAGTGCAAAACTTCGGATGCAACCGAGACTAAAACGGTGATGATAATGACCGAAACGTAGATAATTATCATTTAGATACTTGCCTGTTTCAGTCTAGTCTGTATCCCTCTATGGTCGACTAGTAGAAAATGCCAATAAATCCGCCAATAAAATCTGTGCTTAAAGCTTTAATAAATAAACAGAAAAATGATCTTGATAAATGATACTATCGAGTAAAGTTCAATTTGAACTCTACTTCTGTCTTATTTAAGAATTTCGTAACGAATACGGACGCAGGACAGCGTTGATTGTCGAACGCCCTCTTCGAGATCAAATAACCGTTCGACCGTGGTAGTCAAGTGCTTGACGATGTGGGCAGTGAGAATTGGAGGTAAACACCTGCTATTTACCTTAGCTGGAAGGCTTAACAAGAACGCTATTGGTATGTGTAGGTACCTTCTATGTTATTTATGCCGTCATCCTAAGGAACTAAACAGCAAAACAGCAGATAATTCTGATGGAATATTTTGTTGTTTCTCGTCATCATCATCAGAGCTATTTCTGGAGTGACTTGTGACTAGTACTAATAAGTTTCATGTATACACACTAGACACTTTTTATCTCGATAGCTTTATTTTTTATTTTATAAGTAGGTTTATAAAAGAAAGTCTCGAAAAAAAACCTAAAGTAAAAATACTTTCTGAAACACACCCGCATGAATAATAAATACTCGGGGCTCATATGTTAGCCTTGACCGCAATAAATACCACACACCGCAATTAAATGATTAAAACTTCTACACTTCGGCCTTCACGTACCCTATAATCAATATCACGTGTGGTATTTAAGCTATGATGAATTGTGTTTAACTAACAGTTACACTTCTGTAAATTGAAAAGGAGGAAGAAAGAAAGAATATACATTTATTTAGGACCCGTACTTAAGAAAATAGAAAAGGTTGTGCGAGCTGTCAAAAGGTCGGTTGCCATCTCAGCAAGAATGCTGCCGATCACACGCAAATTACATTATGAGTTCGCGTTGGTTTGATAGCACCTTTACAATGACGTCACGTGTGTAAAATTAGGTACACAAAACACAATTTATTTATATAATTCTGTATTATACTTTTGAACGAATCTAGAGACAACCTCCCCTCCTCCCCATGAGACTTTGATGCACCTCCTCGCTGATTCTCAACTCTTCCCTCTAGCTTTTGTGGGCGACATGCGGAGAAATAAATTATTCCGCAATATTGGTAACTTCCAGAATGTTCGCTACATTGACGGGAAGCAGCAACAACACCTTTCCTACAGAAAATAGAGAGGTACTATTTTTCTCTGGGGATATTTTCTAAAAGTGAAAAACATCTCGGTACTTGAAACATTAATAATCAAAATAGTCGGTTACCAAGGACGTTATATTCCAATTGAACTAGGTATGTGATCATTGATAGTTACATATCATATTTGTTTCTATTACAAAGTAACAATCTACTAAACGATGTTAAACTAACAATCACATAAATCAACGTTATTGGAAATTGATGAGCAAGGCTCGTTATAGTGAGTCATGACGCCTCATGACCTTGAAATGTATTGTGTACTACCATTAATAAATTTGGGCAACACCATTAGGCCATCGGTCGTTCAGCGAACTTCATAATAAATCATCATTTTTCTTCACGCCTTCCTAACTAGGGTTGTCATGGAACACACCGTAAAATTCATATTGATAATAACCCAGAGTAGAATAAGAACCTGCCATGGAGAAGATTTAAGCCCGTATTCTGAAAGGATACTCAGCCATACATATTAGATAGAGTAGGTACATCTAGAACTAAATTTAATACAGAGTTTATGAAGTCATTTTATAAATCAGCTGTGCGTTTATAAGATCTCTACTCTTGATACACACACAAAGATATTATTGACGTAACGTGCAAAATACCTTTCTAAAAGTTTTGCAAACTGTTGGATGGAGAACAAGTAGTTCAGGCAGTTTGTACGACAGCCACGGAAACGGAAACATCGCTGGCTGCGTTCTTTTCTGTAAAGTAGAATACAATACTAAGAACGGTGCTAATTATATCCAAATTACTTGAACATAATATTACCTAAATAATGTATGTAGGTAAAACTTTGATTATTTAACCTAAGGAAATGTCTTCACTGCCCATGGTATAAAGAAATTATTGTTCTCGGTGTAGGACGAGGTAGGTACCTACATAAAATTATAAAACATAATAACATTGTTACAAAGTTATTAAGCATACTTATTTTTAGCGCGGGGTGCGACGGGTAAGGCGCGCCAATCAACCAATTAGATTTAGATTAAATTAAACTAATCACGAACTCAAACAACTTGTATTATTAATTGATTTGCCCTTTTATTGGTTTTTTGAATGGCCATGTTAGTGCAGATATACAAACGTTTTGACGTTTCTTTACAAAGTTTGCCTATAAACTATACTATACCGACACGATCAAATGATTACATACCTTAGCGAGAAAGGAATCTACTCATGTTAAATACTCAAAGGTATATTATTATATACAAGATATTAGAAAACCTATACGAATCCAGTCAATTTCCCTAAAAGCAAAATATAGGCAGAAGATATGAAAGGGCAACCCTATACGCAAACCCGGCGACAATGATAAGGTTTTTGCTAGAAAATATATGAACAGTATGCAAAATGACGATTTATTTTTTCATAATATTACAGGTACGGTATGAAACAGCCATTTAATATTTCGTCATTTTATGATATCTGCTGATAATTTCTTATTACCTTTGTAAATTAATATTTCTTGTTATAATAATTTGTGATAGAACATTAGGAATTTGGACACTACAAGGTATTCGCTATATAGATATATATCTAAGTCTAGCGCTATTTAGAATATCCTATCAAATTATTTATTTAAGAAAATAAATGTGATAAAGTAAACTCAGCGTATGAGAAATTACGTAAGCGTAAGACCTTCTGCATGCTAGAAACCCTTATAAATTCTGATAAATGATAGAACAGACCCCAGCGGCCATTAGCTTCAGAAATATAAAAAAAGATATACCGGCGCCACTGTAACAAAACAGTGACAAATCGTTGTTCCTTGTCCCTTCCGGGCAAAGCTTTTATTCTTGATTGCACTCTATTTTCCTTTTTTGATGTAAAAAGTTCCATTTGATCTAAGTAGGGTGGTAGTTGTTATCTACTAAATACCGTCCGATTTTAATCACATCGAAATGCGTTGGATTGTATGGATGTATGTCGTTAAAGTTACTAGGAAATATTCTTAAAAAATAAGTAAAAGGGTATCACACAAAAATATTTTTTCAATTCAAACCAGTAGGTCCCGAGATTAGCGCGTTTAACTAATCAAACTCTTGTCGCGCGATCAACAACTAATGTCCGGCATCAGGACATCATTCTCTACCAATATCTTTGAAGCTGAAGCCAATCTCACCTGCTAGCCAGAACACTTACTTACGCACTAACAAACGTGGCTCTGCTACAGGTTTCCTCTCAAGGTTGGGAAGGCAGACAGCAGTTCCTTCAAAGTCGTACATGGCTGAAGTTTAAAGCCGTTGCAACCAAATAAACCGCTAAGATAATGATGATGAATGTCACGCATCAATTTGTTGCCCGGCGTATTGTAGAATAAAATGATAAATGTATGGGATTAACACGTATTTTGACGTGTATGACGTTTATGACAGTCGTCAATGTATGTCAAACTCATACATTGATCAATATATTCTGTTAAATAACTAATCAGTGACCTTCAAGGATACACCCAAAATTACTAGGTTACTATCCCATAAATACGTAAAGCCCTCTATAAACGATTAAATCTACTCTCCACCTTGAGGTTGGCAGAACCATCGGTACCAATATAACCGATGCAAGGAGTAATTTAAATAAATAAGAAGAAGAAGAAGAATTTATTCTATTCCATTCTACAAACGTCCTATTGTCACTTGTCTAGAGGGGCAAAGGGACAGATCTAAATTATACAAACTACGAAACTATGAATGCGTTAACATAATTTTATTGAGTCTACAATAACTAGAGATTGTTTGTATAATATATTATCATTGCAGTGCAACTTATATTCTCTCAGTGACGTCATTAGACCAGTGAACGTGCACCTTGATAATTGCGAACTAACGTAGTGTAAAGCTGTAAATTAATGTAGTGTGAAAAAGCGTATAGCTAGGACGTTGACGTCGGATAGCATTGAGAAAAAGTCTTTCGCTACTGTAAAGTTACATTATCAAGTATCAATATGGGCTATATATCATCACGCTACTGTCAGCGATGAACGGGATCAGAATTTCAAGCGGGTAGAGCCGCGAGCAACAGCTAGTACCCTATATTATAAACGTGAAAGTTTTTTTGGACGTATAGATGGATAGGTATACATATATGGATAGGTATACATACATATATTATATAACATATATTCACGCCTGTAAATAAGAGGTAGCAGGTGTATTTTTATTATCCACATATCGCCAACTATAGTTTTCGGTCCTACTTAACATGAGGCCAGCCAATTTCCGTTCAGCGGTCATTCTGTCATCTGTCGTAGACTGTATGTTTACTGGCAGGTGGAGAAAAGCCCTGTCCCTTTGTCTCCATCGACGACATCAACGGAAAGAGAAGGGGTTCAACATTCTCGGTAGAGCAGAATATGGCCTTTATCGGAAACCAACACAAAGATAGCCTAAAGACTAAGATAGCAGTGAAATCTTTCCACTATGTGTTATAATAAATGTTAATTTATCTTAATAGAAACTTTAAGGAACTCCAAGGTAAGCGATTATGGAAATTACGTCTATTTGAAGTACTTTGCATATAGAGATGTTCTTCGTTACCTTGTTCTTAGCGATATAATCATAATGGAATTGTGTTACCTATTTTCGAAAAGATATTCTGAGAATAATAATGGTTGCTATTTGAACCCAAATAATATACCTCGTATTTTTATGCCACCAGGTGCCTGTTTTAATAATACCACATTTTCAAAACGCATGACTTAAAATCGAATTCGAAAAAACATAATATGTTTGTGGTGTGTTTTGTACTCCGCATCATGTGTCAAAAAAGACCTACCAATTTGTGAGATTATTAAATCATAAGCAGTCATTGCTCATATCATTTGGTTTCTGAAGATTTTGAAAGTTACATATGTATAAATTGAGAATGCAGTAAGTAACCGGTTAGGTTCATTAATAAACGTTGGGGAAAAGTATAAGTGTATAAATCTTCGTATTTTTTTCTTAGTTAATGTAGCTGCGTGGTTCCCGGCAGAGTAGAATTTGGGCCACCCTATCTCTTCCCATGCGGGGTCGTACAAGGCGACTAAGGGATAATGATTGGTGAAATGTGGGTGTTAATTCACCTTTGCCTAACCCTCGGAGGATAAAGGCGTGATTGTATATAAAAATAGTGAAATCAGTATTCTATATTCTATTTTCAGAACAATGTGCATGATTTATTTTAAATATTAAACAAAATAAAGTAGCAAACACACAGTAAAGTTCAAAACTCAGATGTTTTGAATAATTTATTTCTATGGTACTTCTGTTTGGTTCTCCCTTGTTTGGTATAACAACGTTTGGTCGAATATCACTTGAACTAATTTCAGTTACAATAAAGTCATTTCACATAATTATTCATTTGACCGAATATTTAATTGGTAGAATTTTATTTAGCATAATTATTTAGTTGGAATAATATCATTTCACCGAATTTTCATTTGCACTAATTTTATTTAAACTAATGCTTCATTAGACTAATAATGATTTAGTCGAGAGATCATACCGAATATTCGGTTTAGTATTACTGAGTTTCCTTTCATTGTCAATTAACTGATGGTGGTTTCATTGTTTTTTCATATTCTGTTTTTATCTGGCACTCGGCGGCCGCTGCCGCGGCACGCTCGCTTCGCTCGCTCGCCTCGTGCTTGTTATGGTCACAGTTCTAACCTAACCTAACCCTGCCGATTGCACTGACAGTTTTTCAATTTTACTTGTATTGTTTTTCATGAAACATACTCTTAGTGGTTTTCTTAAATCACGGAAACCGGCAGGGTTAGGTTAGGTTAGAACTGTAACCACAACAAGCACGAGGCGAGCGAGCGAAGCGAGCGTGCCGCGGCAGCGGCCGCCGAGGGCCAGATAAATAAATTTCTACACTACATTTACATTATACCAATTGAATATTCGATGAAATACATATTGATACCAACTGAACATTACATGAAATGAGCATTATATTTTTTGATCAATAGCGCAAACGTTGTTATCGCAAATAAATATTCGATGAAATGAGAATTATGTCAATCGATATTATGCAAAGCAATTATTTTCTCAAACGTTGTTCGAATTAGTAACATTCGACCAAACGTTGTTATACCAAACAAGGGAGAACCCTTCTGTTTATAAAAAGCTACAAAGGCTACTCATGTTGCTGAAAATGTAACCTAAGGAGATGTTAAAAAGAGTTCATTTCTTTTTCACAAAATTTGGTTGTTACACTGTTTTGATTTCAGATTTGCTATCACAGGGGTATTTATGACGTATAAGTTATCTCTTATTAAAATTTGTAGTTGCATAGTTATTTTGTTACTCTTTCTGAAAAATTGTCAAGGGATTTATAAAGTGTGAATTTTTAAACTTTTTAAATATTACTTATCTATATAAAAATTAACGGCCTCTGCGGCATCGCTGTTAGCGGTAGAGCGTTTGACTGGCATAATATAATCCCATAGCCCTATCCTCTGTTTTATTCCAGCACCAATCCCAGTTGCAGTTGAAGCTTACACCTAGGGAGCCCAGAGTACACTTTTCTACTACACCTTACTATAATTTGACCCTGAAGATCTCAGTGGGGCCCTTTTTACCCCAAAGGATTACTATTCTTTACCTAATAATTATCTATAGGTTTGTTGAAGGAAGGGTTAAACAAGGCGTCACAGATATTTTTGTTATTTCAATAAATAAAAATAAAAAAAAATAAAAAAAATATTGATAACAAATATTGCTCGCCCATATATTTTTGATTCAACATGCCGACTGTAATAATCCCTGAAAATATTTGAAAATTATGTATTTCCTGTAGATACAGAGGGATATTCGCTATATTTTGCCTTGCCTTCTCGCTATATTTTGAAATATGAAATGAAATAATGTTGTTTTATCCATAAGGATGTATTAGGGCGCCTCCAAAATCTTTTAGGCCCACGAAAACGAACAAGGGTTCTCCGGGGCTGAAGAGTTCAGACTACCAGCATTATGAAAATAAATACTAAATTAATGAAAAGGTTGGAGTAGGAGAGCGTCTAATATTTATAATAATACTCGTAGTGATCTTGAAATTTATAGCATAGAGTAGGTACAATATTAAATATCCTTAGATGTCTAATGGCCTAGTGGGAGTTGATCACCTATTCATTTACGAGCGATTAAATTGTGATTAATGTGGCATACGATCAGCGCCACCTGGTGACGAATAAGTAAATTTTGTTTTGACTTTAACTCAATAACGAGCTGGAGAAGTCATTCAAATGTCATACAAATCACAGTCGAATCTCTAGATATTCTCGTAACACAATTTTATTGATATCAGGATCGTTTTTGACGGAGATTGAGATTGAATCGAGACGGAATTTTAAACCAATTTTAATTAGAAGGATAAAATTGGCCCGCAGACCTGTATCAACGTCAGTGGAACGTTATTATTATGGACTCTGACTTACTGAAGTTATTGCCTACATTCCAAAATGCTTCTGTACATGCGATATCCCCTTTCATCTTCATCACCTTCCTCTTTCAATATACGAGTATTCTCAGTTTTGACATCTTTAAATCCCACAGAAGATAATTGATAGCAATATAGCCTAAAATACGTATCTGGTTTATAGCAATTGAAAATTTTTAGTTTTAGTCTTCCCCATGGGAAGACGGCGTGTTTGCATGTATATACAACAGCACAGTTCTACAAATCTGTATAAAGAAGCTACTTAACAAACAATCAGTCCTAATGACAACATAATATGTGCATTTTTATATAACACGTATCCAATGTAGGGGTAAACGCGTGGCACCGTGTCAACAGCTGTGGGTTAAGAGAGATAAATTACTGTTATTAACGAGAATCGGCGAGGCAATGATGGTCGCCACCCGTCACAGGATTTATTGGTTTTGTTGCTCTGATAATAGGGCTTTATTAAACTACAAGAGTGGTAAGAGTCATATTATAGACAAGGTTACTCGTAATTAACTAGTAATAGTTTGGATGTCGGAGTTTTGAATGGTTTGTTAGCTTTTATGGCAGCAACTACCGTCTTTTCTTTCAACCAAGAGAAGATAGCCTACGCCTAAGCCTCAATTGTATGCCCGTCTGAAGATTCCACAGGAACAGGATCCATATTAAACATGACAGTACCGCAGGCAACAGCTAGAATAAGCAAGGCACAGTTTCCAAAAGTATCTACGGTCAAACGTTCATATTACTTATTAAAAATTTTACTAAGTAAATACGCCTAAAAACTGTAGGTAATTTACGTAACCATCGATTGATGTCTTAAGCCTTTTGTGCCTATTGTTACCGCTTACACGGGCAGTAATGAATGGATACAAACTGACAATCACATTGATGGATTACCTTAATTACCTTTTGTTATTAACAGTGGGTAAGTGTTGATTTACTTTAGTTTGGGCTCCTTGTTTCTTATAGCTAGATATTTTATTAATAGGTAATTAGGATTAATGTGGAACTAGAGTTGGTGCAGTTGTATGCCGCTTAATATGTCTGTACGAATCTACCTATAAGAAAATTAGTGAACAATTAGTGTAAAATTTTCTTAGTGTCAGTATATTTATATCGAGGTAAAGTTTCTGTAATCTAGATAGATTTATCTTAACATTAGTTTCATTAACGAGTTACTGTCATCTGTTCCCTGCAATCAAAATGCGTCCGATAAAACACTGCTGCAATTTTACGTCGATTATAATGGCTCTGAAACCTTTGGTCGACTAGTGCTTTGTCGTTAATAAGACTGTATACACGTTTTTGTACCGTGGTAATAGTACAAGGGCTACCCTATCTCCTATGCGTATTTTACTAGACGACCACAGCCCTTGAAAAAATACCTTTTCACGACATGAGCCCTAAAGAGTCCCTCATTACGCGAAACCGAGTAACACAGTCAGAGAAATATGGATACACTTTTCGGAAATATACAAGCTTGCACATATGGTCCTTGTATGTGTATTTATATCATAGTTTTACAAAGTGCATCGTCCTTACCAGTACAGTCTGAATCGCAGTCTCCATTGCAATTTATGTGATAAACAGCACACATTAAAATTTATAACCTCTACTAAACTGCCAATATTGCGATCTGAAAATAAAGCCATTTCATATTGTTGGTAAATATCGATGTACATATTTATTACGTCTAGCCTTTGCCTTGAAGTTTTGCTACATATTAAAAATAAAAGTTCTAATAAAGATTGAAACTTGAAGCGTTTTAAATTTCGTTCATTTTGTGTCATTAAAAGTTTTTCTATTTTAGAGCAAATGGCACTTGCAAACACAAAATTAATTCAATTATTGGTAAGAGTCAAAGTACTTGTTTTGAATTAATAAAAGAATTATTCCATATTATTTTTAAAAAAATACTCCAAATAAAATGTTCTGTGAATTATTTTTATACATGTATTGTATTTAATAAACGTTGGTGTTGAATAAAACATTTATCAACAATGTCTGTCTAAACCATATACCTACAGCAAATTGTGTCGTTAAATACAAGTACCTACTCTTCAAGCTTTCCGTTATTTCAAAAAGTTACAGTCGTCATCGCGAGCGTAATTCACGTGGAACTCGTTACATAAGTCGACTCTATAGAATATTCTAGATGCGGTGAGCTCTTTACTACTATCCCTGCTATATTAAAGAAACAAGGTTGAAACGCGGTACAAGCAGAAGAAGTTGAATAATTGAACGTGAACTCGCTTGTCCGGACCTCGATTGTGGTTTGTATACCTACACTCTTAGTTCGCATAAAGTATTGCTTGATTTATTCATATGCGTGGAAAACAGGCGAAAATATATTGTCAGACATCAAATTGATATCTATAGGTATATTTACGTTGAGAATTTCATTGTATTTGCTTTTATCCGAAGAATATAAAATGAAGAGAACTACTCCACAGTTATTAATAGCTTACGTGCCATAATGTTGGCAAAATATTGCAATTTTCAATAAAGAGGGTCCTACCCGGTCGGTCTATCATCAATAATTCTCATAAAATTTTAGAAAATTCTAGGAAATAGTTGTTTTTAAAATAATAATTTAAACATGAGGCAATGCGGCTGGCCAAAAGTTTTTGGAAAACCTACTCTATGGTTGACAATGAATGTAAAATGTATATTTGTAATTAATTTATAACATAACATAACATAAACTCACGCCTGTATCCCCGAAGGGGGTAGGCAGAGGTGCTAGCACCCACATTTCGCCGTTTATGTTTAGGTCCCAATGTAATAGGTGGCGAGCCTATCGCCATTAACCGGGCACTTATAAACCTGCGATAAATACACACATAACTTCGAAAAACATCGAAAAGTCATTGGTGTGTGCCATGGTAAAACCTGGGATCGAACCCGAGACCTCGTCTCAGCAGTCCATTACCCATACCACTAGGCTACCGCGATATTTATATTAATATTGAAATTAAATGTATGTTTGATTCATTAAATTTTATAATAGTTCATCATTAATTTTCCAAAAACATCTGTTTAAAACAGGAATTTCAGTAGGGTCCCTTTTACTGGTAGATCGTGTGAAAGCTGAGGCGTAGGTATGGTATCGTCTAATTTACAATTCAAACTATAATGCTTCAAAAGCCTTCACCGATTTCATTACATTAACCGAATACCTCGTTGTGTTAAGTGGTTTCTGTTGTTTTATGATGGAGGGATTCGGTAAACATTTATTTTTTGTTACCTAGTGTATTTTAATATTTAACACTGGTAGGTAGGTAGGTATATGTTGTAGATACGTAGTATGTTTTGTGTATGTACTCTTCGTACGAGATGTACGATCCGTTATAGAGTTGGTTAAAGGACAGACTTTTGTTTAAAAAATAATGGATGGAAAAAAAAATTAAATTACGTCCGTCCTTATTTTCCTCATTGTCATAAAATTCAAAAAAATATTTTAATTTATTTTAAAACAGCATACCCAGCACGCCATACTTTCGTTTTTAAGTTTATATAAAGTAAATGTTTTGACATTTAACAAAAAAAAAAAATTTTTATTTAATTTGATAGTGCCTTTTGCAATATTATGAATAGATTATATAATATTTCTATCAGAACTAGGTAGTCAAAACTGCGTCACTTATGCAATCGTGCACTATTTACGAGCAAATAACTATTTGAGTAGGTATTGAACTAACAAAGCACTCGAAAAAGTTCAAACTAGCCTGCTTGCATAAAAGGTAGACAGTATACTGTAGACGAAACTTAGGATAGAAGCAGTACCCCTAGCACGAAAAACTATCTTAATCTTATCGTAAACGTAATTGCGATTAGCAGACTTCACCCGCACACACGCTCACAGAGGCAGGCGACCAATGGCAATGCTCCGTGCTCTCGATACGTTATAGTTGTTCGTGCTCACCCCACAGATGGCGAGTTGTTGTCTCTGCCATCCCCAGAGGGAGAAAGATGTTCGTTTATGTGTGTACATATAAATTAAAGAACCTTTTCAATACACTTGCTCGTAACTGGCGTTTTACTTCACCGCAATTAAGCACGTAAGTACACCTATTATGAAACTGTGAATTTTTCATTACTATTATTCACAAAAGTGAGTTATAGATTCTTTTTTTTTTATTGGTTGAGTTTCTTAAAAAAAGTTGGGTAACCAAAAAGATCGTGTACAATAGTAACCTACAAATAAATTGATATCCATCATGCAACTTCATATTTAAATAGATAATTTCAACTTATACATGTTTATTAAATAAAACTTTCACTTTTTTATTTTATTTTGTCTACAAAAAACTTTAAATTCCCCATGTTGAGTCCAAAACGCTATCAAAAAAAGAAACTTCATCCTTTTAGTCTATGGCCGATACATTGTTAGATTAATCTGTGGTTAGATGCGCGCGCATTCGAAAACTTATTAATGTTTCCCGCCGATAGGAAAAAAATTACCTAACACAACTCATTTTAAGTGTCGAAATTATAGTTATTTATTATAAAATTTCTACAAGTATGTACTAGTTGTGAAGAAAATGATTTATTTTGTACACCGCCCGATATAAAATGTGAAGTCCTTAACGTTATGGAAAGTTTACTACCTGAAAACTCCAAGGAAAAATATCTATTAACGTACAAAAATTTTATACAATGGCAAAACAACAAGAATACGTAGTCTTTTTCAGAAAATGTGTTCATGGCATACTTTAAAGAATTATCTTCTAAGTATAAACACCGTCCGAACAAAGAATGGAGTGGACTTAAAAACGTACTCTAATTTGAAAGCTTATCTAAAGAGACTATCCGATGGATTTAGAAGCAAACAATCAAAGGTTTTATCATCTAACGATATTGAAAAATTCAAAAAAGATGCTCCAGATAACCATTATCTGGCTACTAAGGTTAGTTAAATTAATGTACTATTCACTTTTTTGGTTTATTTTAACTACGCGACTTCTGCCGAGTTGTGTGTTGAACTTAAATTATTGTTCATCTTTTTCAGGTCGCTTTAATATTTGGTGTAACTGGTGCATGTAGGATACAAGAATTAACAAATATAACTGTGAAAGACATAGAGAACCATGGTCAGATGCTTTTAGTGAAGATACCTATGACGAAAAATAAAATACCGAGATCATTCACCATACACGGTCCATTCTACGAAATAGTGAAGAAGTATGAAAGTTTGCGTTGTAAATAAACTTTTTTTCTACTATATAAAATGACTTTTTAGTATTATTTTCCTCACAAGTGTATTGAAAAACGTCGTATGCCACGCGTGAGTATGATGATTACCGTCCTCGGCTCTCTTAAGACCCTCGCCTGCCGGCTCGGGTCTCAACGGCGCCTCGGCGGTAATCACCAACTTTACTCACTTGTACCATAATGTACTATTCTATAGATCTAGAAGTAAACAGAGCCATAAAGTAAAGACACATATCACATTGTTTGACTGTTTCAAATGAAATAAAATATTTATTACTTTGCGAACTCATTGAAGCACAAATTAAATTTTCCGATGTTGTTTGTCAAATAGAAACAACAGATGTAAAGAGAACAATATTGGATTACCAGTTTCGTATATTTTAATATCAAATATTGTTTTAATTTAGTAGATACAGCGAGTTTTTATAAGATTTTTATTTGTAGTAGGTAGAGTAGGTACAGTAAGCTGCAGAGAAAAGGGACCCCCCTTGTTAATGATATGAAAGCATGAGGGGGTCTGTTTTCTCTGACGCTGACTGTACCTACTTGAGAATAAAAACCTTGAAAATAAAATCCTTTGAACTCTGAGAGTCTGTCTGTCTGTCTGTCTATCTGTCTTCAGTCTGCATTCAATGAGTGATATTCGCGTAAACTTCAGAAAATATCAAATAAAATCAATGTTTATAATATTTGGTCTTTTGCGCTGCCGTGTCGTTTATTGCCAAAAAATATAAAATAAAATTATGTCAACTTACACAAAGGTTACATTATTACAATAGTGTGCTGTATTAGCCTTCTACTCCGTTTTAGTAGACGTAAGTGCTATCAATCAAACGTTACAGAAAATAAATCAGTTTTTTTTTAGATTGATCGAACAGATTGCAAAAAGCACTGAAACAGGTGTAAGTTATATAGGTTATAGGATTTTTCTTACGATTTTTGCCAGATCTAAATGGACTTATTAGAGAGAGCCCACTCTCTCTAATAATAACTACTACAAGAATTGCTGAACTTTTACAAACAAAATAAATCACAATTATTATAAACTAGCTGTTGCCCGCGGTTCCGCCCACGTGGATGTCGGTTATGGCAACCAAACATAGCCTATGTCCTTTCCCAAGGCCTAATCTATCTCTGTATCAAATTTCATCAAAATCGGTTCTGTGGTTTAGGTGTGAAAGCGTAATAGACAGACTTACTTTCAAATTTATAATTTAGACTGTGATATTAGTACGCATTAAATTTTAAATAGGTATTTTTAACTCTTTATGCACATGAACATTCACAACATCAAGGCAGTGCTATATTCTCAAGTTTCACAAATCATATCACTTCGTTTTTCTTTGATTACAGACTCGTCCGAGCGACTTCAGATAATCTTCTAACCGAGTACACTCCAGCACACAACGCTCTCCTATTTGATTTATTATCTCATAAATATACACGCTGTACTAATCACGAACTTCACACGCAATTACTAGTAGGTATTCGATTAATTAATTAATTGAATATGGTAGTTGTATGCTCGGGTAGAAAACCGTTTGACGTACCTAATGAAAACAGTGTTTATGAAAATGCTTTGAGAAGGTTTTCAATTTATTCAATGTATAGGCTCCAATTATACGCTAATTAATGTACCTAAATTTCGACAAACAACAGTTCGTTAAAGTCTGTTAAGAATTGGAAATAAAAATGAGTTATTTTTAAATTATGTTTCGAGTGTGGCGCCCCTGGTACAAGGGGCGCCATATGCATACGTCCACTTCACAGGGCACGGTAACCGCTTTCCATCAGGTGGGCGGTGTGCTTGTCTGCCACCTAAGTGGTATAAAAAAAGATTTCTCCGTAGCATCTGCCGGTAGTAGGTATAGCAGTAAGGTTTTATTGAATAACATCGAATCCTTTTACATACAATTTTTTTTTAATTTCAATCCCCAAATCAAAAATATAGGTACCTACCTATATTTTTGATTTGGGGATTGAAATTAAAAAAAAATTGTCAAAATAACTCTAATTTACTTCTTATTCTTTTTCTTTTGATGAGACAGTTTCGTCGCAAAAAATATTTTCTACCGTTTAATACATCCTATTTTTATGACACAATTCGTAAGTAATATTTCTTTTTATAGAAATCTTTGTTCCTATTACAGTTATATTCCAGTTCAATAGCTTTCAATATTCTTTTGTTACATATTTAGCATGTTGTAGCCGTTGTAGGGGCTAGCGTTGTTACAGACCTACCCATTTAACTCGAAAAAAGTATTGAACCAGAATATCTGAACGAACATAAAACGGGTCGAATTTTATAAATGTCTGCAGATACTTTAAGAATCTAACGTTATAACATTTCATGCTAAACTAGGTTCCAGTAGCAGCTGGGAGCTAATGCTAAAATATATTTTGAAGCGCATTATCTTTAAAATATTGTTCAAAATTCAAAATATAAATTCGTATTTGCGCCGTACATTTTACACGTAACCACAACCTTCATAGGCGCCACGATCGACCCCATTGCTGTACTTTTGAGCTCCAATGATGAACCTGAACTAGTAGTAGTAGTTAGGAGTGGTTTCACGTCTATAGGTTAATGGTCAGGATTCAAACCAAGGACCTCTCGATTGTGAAGGTATGATGTCGAACTCCGTTGCACGTTGCGTCGACAGCACTGCTGTGCAGCAGTGTGGCTTGCTTGCTGCATGCTTTATACCTTTTCTGTATAATTCATGCCAAGGCGGTGGAGGACTTCAGTGATAGATATACACTGGTAGAAATAGAATAAAAGCTAACTTCATTCTTATCTTGCCAGAATTTTATAACACAGTAGATTAGGTACTCGTACCAAGCAGTTTGTTATTCGGTACTGTAACTAGTACAAACGCTGAACAGTCAGATTATGTTACGACTCAGTACACTCCAGTGAACAGTCTTGGGATACCTATCTCAAATCTTTAATATATGATCTGCTGAATTTCTGATTTTTGATTATCTGATAAAGGGTTTAGAAGCGTACGGTTTGTTGAATTGTTGAATAGTCAACAATGTCAAATACGATTTCAAGAGTAATGTTAAAGTTATGAAAACACACAGTAAGGTAAGAAAGGAACTGCATTCCGCGCACGCTCAGACTACGAGTATAATATAGGGTTCTGCAATAAAGTTCAATAAACCATCCTATAGGGATAGAAGGAATATGTACTCCAGGGTTGAAAACTGCCGAGGTTTTCGATCTGATGATGATAACAGTAAGCAGCTATAGATTTCTAACAGATGCTTGCAACTACAGAACTGTTACCTATTCACACATTATTGATGACTTCTTTTTTTCTAGTTGCTTAACCACGCCCTCAAAATTCATTAATAATAAACTCCATTAATTTGAACCCACCTATTTTCAACCACCTTTTGACAAGTCACATTGCAATGAAAATAGAAAATACATTTACAGAAATTTAATTAAGATGTATGTCGATATCTACAATAAGACCAGTTAACTAACAGCTTTCATTAAATTCGTGTATTCGACATTAAATAAACTTATGACTATTTTACTCGTAATTATTCGGATGAGACTAATACCTAAATTAATTTAATTTAATTTGCAGATAGCAATTCTGATTAATAATACTAAAAAATCTTGTAACATGAAGAATATCTGAGACTGAGACACATCAAGATTAATGAAAATATTATTATTTAATAAATACGCCAAAAATTTTGGTCGGGAACCTACTCGCGCTCACCCTGGACACCGAAGATCAGCATCTATCTTCCAAAGTGAGACTCACCGCCGCCTGTGATCAACTCGGACCGAGGTGGGCGCGGTCTTATTCAGGGTTGCTCGAAAGCTCTTGATTAGCAGATGGGGTAGTGGAGAGCCGGCTCAAGGGCGGGTGTGCTCCTGGAGCGCAGTTATGCAGGTGACAGATGAGACCGCTAGACACCCCATCAGAAGTAGACTTGCGAGGGATTTGCCTTATTGTGTGATTTTAGTCAATTTGAATTTGACATACCTATCCACTGATTCCACTAGACTATCATGTGTAAGCACATTCTTGTGTATTTGTACAACACATGTTATTACTGTTATACACATTTCACTTCTTCTTCTTCTTCATCCTAGCATTCCAGTCGCATCCGAAGCTTTTACTTCGGTGTCTGGTGTCCGCTTTTTCCAGTCTACCTGCGGGTTTGGGTGAACTTCGATATTTTCCGTGATGCGATTGCCATCAGACAATAACCTAATGGCGATATCGAAACGTTGCAGTTAGACCAGTCGTTGGACTTTTTGGGGCTCCAAATACCTATAACGACTGCCATAGATGTTCTTATGGCAACTGGAACCGACGGATTTCATTTCTTTTACTTGCATGAGTGTTTTTATTTATTCTCGCCGGTTGCAAATAGGTTTGACTTGGCCTTTAGTCAAATGTCTTTAATCTGATTGACATACGTAGGTATACCTAGGTCGTCCTTTGGAGGGTTGCCTATTCAACATTGCCTTCTCAATATTCGGTAGAAACCTTTACAGATCATATTTTCATATTAGTATTATGAGCTATTTGAACCATCGTCTGATGCCCGCAGGCAATATAATATCTTCTTCAGACTTTGAGATTAAGCTTCAATTAATTAAGATGACATGTTTCTACGGCAGGTAACAGACTTTCTGAGAATAAACTGTTTCTATTTGTCTAGCAGATGTTACTCAATGACGTAACTACTTAAATATGTTAATAATAAAGGTTCTGCCAGGACGCTCAAGGATTTAAGGTCAGTCACTGAATTTATGTAGATCTTTTTCGACTATAAGTCAACGCAATCTAAAGATAATTAATGTCACAATTTGCATTAGATATCAAGCAAATGAAATTAAAGCAAGAATTTGTGACATAAATCAGGGTATTTTAAAATTGCGTTTAAGTACAAAGTCCTTACATTTATTGATTGATTACTTTTTTGTGTAATGTACACTGGTAGGTGTTTCTCTACTATCCTAGATTGAAATTATCTTGGCTTTTACGGGCCCGACTGCCATCTGAACTTTAACCCCGAGAGGAAAGCATGCACCAGAGGTTCCTCTGTCAATCAAGCAGGTATAGCTTGCAGGGGATGTTGGCCTGGGCCCCAAAAACATCCAATCACTAACTTATTCTTCATTCTCTCCGTTCTGGTTACACATTCGTATCTCCGCCTTATACAGTCGTCATAATAGTGATTACTATTAGGTAATCAAAATCATATACAACAAAAGTTATTATTCGAAGTCAGTAAAACACACATATTAAGCGATAAATGGTGACCATAAAGTGGAAAAGCAGTAAACCTAAGAGATAAGTACTACTTCGTGTACAGTCAACAACAATCTTATTTAACACAATTTTGATTGATCACGTTAGCTCTAAAATCTTACTAACAATATAATGATGAATAATACAGCAATAAATCAAATGATAGTCTAAAATACACAGACGCTGCTCTTTTCCTTGGAAAATCCCGTGAGTTCCAACAACATGCTCAGTTATTCCACTTGAAAGTAACTACTGGTAACAGTTGGTCTTTAATAAATTAATGAACAAAACATTCATAACTTTGTCGTGTGGCGACTTACTGTACATCAAAATTAATTTCAGCACATGTATTGTACTGTAAAAAGTATAGAGTTAAGCAACTTTTGTTATAGACTGTACCCAGTTCCTATGCTAGTGGCTCTGTCATTAAACTTGACATGTTTTATTTTACTAGATATGAGACTATCCGAACTTTTGTGGTCATGCAAAGATCAATCTGTGTGTTAGAATAGCATATTAGTTAATGTGAAAATGGGTAAAAGACTTCAATCCAAATAAGATGTCACTTTTGTTACCTACCTTTTCACCATGGCACAATCTTGTCACTCACGAAGCTTAAGCGCAAATGGTAACTCCTACAGAGGGAAAAGGGGAAAAGGGGAGACTCAAAAAAATGTAGAAATGAAACACGAAGTCAACTAATCCGACAAGGCGTATGAAATACGACGACATTGAGTAAGAGGGTGGTATATTTCTAGTCAAATTTAAATTGTACCTTGCAATTACCTGAATAAATAAAATTAATATTCACGATGAACAATATGTAAGCAAAAAAAAAACAGTAAACGCAGCTCGTGAAGTATGTAAGAAAAGAGGAAATGGCGAGCTGCTGTTTCTACCTACTCCCAAGGGAGCATCACATTACTATATGTATAGCAATTAAATGAACGAAAAAGGAAACATTGGGGAATTGAAACTGTTTCTTTTATGTTCATCACGAACGTCATCTACATAGCATTTTCCCCATTTACATTTGAATAACCTTGACAGAGCCTCTTCCGTTCTTTAGCACCGACTTATAATAGGTGAGATCGGTACCATAATGAGGATAATATATTATTTGTATAGATACAGCCACATTTTGTTAGCACAAAATGCTTTGCAAAAAAAACGGCCTGCAGAACGCGTTTTGTGTGAGTAAGCTAAATGTCGTTCTTTAAATTGTCAATTTGCACATGTCATAGATGTATCTTTATGTCAAGTTATACCGAAGTAGTAGCCATTTTTTACGCCGCGCCGCGTTGAAATGAAACTTGCAGCTTGCTGCGTCTAGGTAATGTTTGTATATAGTCTAAGGTTTTATTAATACGTCAAACTTGTCTGTAGTTCGAACGGAGACTGTCATTTGACGGGTCACTCGGTCTATTTAGGTCGACATCTTAATTTATTCAAGACTGCATTCTGTTTATAATCTTGAAATTGTATGCATAGTTATTTGCATATTTTTTTATAGTTACAATTAATAACTTGACCTGAACGTTAAGAGATTTTATGAAAACGTCATTTTTCTTCATCTACGGGCCAATCCCCGTTGCATCCAAGATTTGTAATTTGGTACCCGGAGTCCGACATTTGGTTGACTTTTATGGGTGTAAGTGTTATCTGACCCTCTAACACGGACAGAAATGCCTAGGCAAGATACTTGTCCGTCAATCAGTAGGTGTATCGATTTATTGGTGAGGTTGCTGGTCTCATAGATTTTGAGAAGATTTGCGTTATATTATTATTAATAGAAATCTTTTCATATTTCATGTGAAAAAGCTATGATTTTTTTTTATTTACAACATGTTTTCATTATTTATAAAATCCATCAACTAGACTTCATTTGCTTATTGGAATGGTATAAGTAAAGTCTAACAAATAAAGGGCTACCAATCCAAATGCTAATTTTCAGTTATGCAAATTCAATCACGATCACCCTTCACGCTGATAGCTAGTGATAATTAATTTCTAAAATACTCTTCGAAAACTTGTAGCATTTTCCTAATAATATATGATAGGGATGTTTGATTTGGGAATACCCAATGATATCATTGTAAAAAATGTGATATATTATGACTTTCATAAGAAGATTCGATCCCCGCTCAGTGCCAATATTTGTATGCATGAATATAAATATTTGCATTGGTCTGGGTGTTTCTATGTATAATACTTATGTACCTATGTATTTACAAAAAAAAAGTATCTAAGTATGTATATCCGCATTCTAGATTCCATAACACAAGCTAATTAAGCTTACCATGGGTCTAGAAAGCGTTGTGTAGAATGTTGTGGAATATTTATTTATTTATTATTTATTTATTTATATATGAAGATGCATACATTATTACTACGGAGCGTATAATACGTAAAGAGATACGAGTAGTTAACTGTAGTGAGATGGACTTGAAGTCACCATAAGTGTCTCAACTTCTTCTAAACTGATACGACTTATTAAAGTGATAACTTTTCGTGTATGACATCACTGAAAAAAAAAACAAGATAAACTGTTTAACATCCAATATTATCAGAATTGGCACTTGGATGATGATGATGATTTGTTCACAGACAACTACACATTATCAAATTTCATAGATTTGTACCCATATACTTGTAATAAAAAACCTTTTAAGTTATACAGAAAAAGTTAAGATTTCACGATACATTGCGATTAGCCCCTTAGAAAGTAGCGCGAAAGTGCTTAGTGAAGTATATTGACTTCCTTTTAAGTTCCATTACCGGGTCGGCCGCTGTCGGATACTATCAATTTAGTTTTTTCCGAGACCTTTTAAGTTAGATTCTTATACTGGAACCCGTTATAAGCAACTAAAAGCTTTGAGATGTTAGAATTTAAAGAATTCAAGCAATCCTAATGAATAATAATCCTACTAGTATAGCTAGTATAGTTAAAATCTCGCTGCAGACTCGGTCATAAATCATTCGAGTGTTTCGCTTTCTTACAGTAGTATAAAACCTTATAAATGTGTTTTATTGTAAATCGACTGGTGAGCATTCTACCACTGAACCACAGATGCCGTCGGTCAACTAGCGCACATCCCTACGCCGATTATGATTTATGACCGAGTCTGCGCGAGATTTTAACTATACTATAGCTTACTAATTTTATAAACGTGAAGGTATATGAAGATGTTTATTATTCAATGACATTCTACAGCCGGACGGATTTTGCTGAAATATATAGTACAGGGATACACTATAGTCTGGAATAACACATAGGCAATTATCCCGGCATGGGTGCCCATGGTTGTGGGAACCCAGCTAAATTCCTCGCGGGAAATAGCTTGTCTGTTATAAAGGACGATTTCTGCCTGATCTTTAATAGAATATAATACATTTGATAGACAATAAATAAATATTCCGGGATGTCCTATATAACGCTATCTATACCAAAAGATAGCCTGGTTCAACTATCTCAGAAACAGTATCACCATTTGGATTAGACCTAGCGTGGTCTACTAAGGTAAAAGTCACCGGTTCGATTCGCTTTCAGTTTGAGTTAACGAATATTATACCTACCATTGTTTACACTAGACAAATACAAACAAAACACACCAAAATAATACGATTCCTAAACATTTGGCATGACAAGGAAAAAATTATAGCTTTTTATAAGGATTACAAATACTAGTCGACGATAATATTTTACCTTTTGCTGTTTCGTGAAGAAAAAGAATTTCGCTTCAGTTTGTAAATACTAAAATTTATTATTATTGGACTGCATTACCATTCGCGCTATATTCTTACTGTTAAGTCATCATCTGTGTTCATCAACCGGGACTGCTCTCTCATTTCCTCTTTCTATGAATAGTTCATCATGGCTTTTACGAAAGCTACTGCCGTTTGATCCCACCACGCCCAGAGGAAATCCTGTATCATCAATTAAATGACATCAGACCTACACTTTGCTAGTATTATGATACCTGTGATCTTCACATCTAAAAAAGGGATCTTGCATTTAAAATCCTCAACGTATTAAAACGAAATGACAGATAATTGACCGCATTGCGATGACATGCGACACGGTAATGGAAAATATTACTTTTGTCAAACAGAGCTTATTTTATTACTTTTGACAGTAGGTAATAAATCTGTCAAAACAGCGAGAGTGAAAACGTTTCGGCTTTCGGATAACAATAAGTACTGTATTCTAAAGATAACAAAAAAATATTGCACATAAATTGCACAGAAGCCGGCTGTATAGAAGAGATTGAATATAAATAATTCAGTGAACAGCCGTGTAGCTCATAGTGATCTGATACCATACTATAAGGGCTTGTATTCATACGCTTCTTTTTGTTGAACGCACGTTAATGATGATACTGGGATATTACAACAAGTTTCCTTTCCATAAGATAGGTAAAGTCTAAACTTATTTAGAAATAAATATCTCTTTATTCTTACAATTCAGGTTTACAATTTACATTTTTGGAATCATTGAATATAATCAGATAATATTATAATAATTATGATGATATGTGACAAACAGGCATGCCCGCCTGACACTCGAAAATAAACAAACATTCGATAATAAACGTACCTAGTTGATAATTCGTTATCATAATTAACAATATGTAATTATCTTCATTATGCGCATTGCCTGGGAGTGGAACGCACTGGCAGTCTTCAAGTCCAGATTGAATAGGTCCCTTCTACTCATAGGCAAGCGTGGTCCACATAATCAGTTTCCATCAGATGAGACAGTAGTCAAAAGCGAGCTTATTGATTATAAAAACCTCCTTAAAATAAATCTAAATGTAACCGGTCAATGCTAGTTTATTTTAACCGTAATACTTAGTATAAATACATTCATAATATAGGTACAGGTACGCCTCTTTCCCATTTAAGCCGTCCGTTGCCGCATGCATGTCGTGCAAATCGTATGAGTTTTTATACGACTTTTATATACATTAAGTACTTGCGCGGAGTTCGCAATATATTGTTTGCATGAAACAGTCGCCCGCATGCATGCACTTGAACGGACGAGACAGCGGTCGGACATTTTCTACTAGCATAATTAGCATATTCAAATTAGAACCGATCCCATCAAACTTTTTACCTGCATCTTTTTTGTAAATAAAGTAGCCATTCTGTTTGTGCCCTAAATATTTTTATTAGGACTCACAATACCAATTTCAGTTATTATCTTTTAAATAATTTACTTTGTTGTGAATGTGGCCTCGTCACTTTTGTGTAGTGATATAAAGTATTCAGGTTTTCTTATATGCCCATAAAAGCACTTTTATGATTCTGTTTTAGCGCTGTGCTCACTTCTTGAATAACGGTAGCCATGAATTTCAGAACATAGCTCACTATTATATCAATCCATTAACCCACTGCAGTATTATTACTATTTTAATATAATAGAATTAAATTTCAATTAGATGCTTATTAATTCATTCTTGTCATATTGTATACTACACGCAGTATCATAATGAGGTCACCCAGTGCCGTAGAATGCATAGGGTCGATAAATACTCCCATTATGCATATATTTACAAATATTTAAATAGAGCTTTCGACTCAGTCTCTCGAGTCAGAGGTCGCAGGTTTCGATTCCTGGTCAATGCAAAATGAATACCTACCAATATTCTTATTGATAATTAATTTTAATACTTGAGTATTAGAAGTGAAAACAAATTAAGCAATGTTGTTGAATTTACGAAATTTGTAAATAGGAAAGTATTCTGAAAAGTCTGTGTTATGAATATTGACTTTTCAGAATGATATTAATTTTCATTTAATTACGTAGCTATTCAATAGCCTCGAACAAATAATACATAAAGGAGTGACGGTGGTGATGAAACCACTTCGACCATAAGCCGAGGCAAATTAAATTCCATTACGAATTCAGAAACAATTAAAACTCAGCCTTAATTACTGTGTACTTGTACTTGTACATAGAGAAGAGACCAAGAGTGTAAAATATTGAAAGGAGCTTTTTTCTTTCAATATATGGGTTAAAAATTAAAATTATAAGGTCTTTAGTACACACAGGACTTCACAGTCGCAAGACTGGTCTGATGATAGTAAAATTATTCTACCCTTGACCACGCTAGGTATGAGACAACTTAAGTGTTTTTGAGGACGTGTGTGAAATGATGTCGTTTCTTCGACTACGCCAGAGGAGAAAGAAGATGAAACCAACATGTCGTGACGTAAGCGTAACCCACTACTAACGGGTTCCCTCCATCTGGCAGAAACTTCATACTCCGGAATTCATTTGGCATAACTCATTTGGCATAATTTTATTTAATCGAACATTTTCAAGGCATAACAATTTATTTAATAAAATCGTATTTTGGCAGAATGGTCACATATACGAATTAGCAATGGCATACTCTTCAGTTGGCAGAATTTTATCACGCATGATTAGCTTTCGCAGAATGATCGCCATGTAATTTTGACCCCGTTATTCTAAAATACTTTTATAGTGGGCATAGGGGTGTCCAATCATTGGACTAGCTCATTCCTCCTCATTCCGACTTGGATAGATTAGGTTAGAAGGTTGCCTTCGTGGTTATTTTTTTTTATAACTATGTAGAACTTTATTTAGTCAAAGAAAATTTTTAAAATAAAATTTTAACAAATGAAACATTTCCTAAGTAATACATTTGCAAAACCTGTATTGTGTCAAATGATTATTTTTAAAGTAATTATATTTGCGAAATGAAACGGTCGGGTGAACCGGGCATAGGCCTATCCCTGTACGGAATTTTAATAGGAAAAAATAACAGTTTAACCCTTAAATTATTGTTTTGAAAAGTCAAAGTTAGTTACAAAAAAGTTAGTGACAGAAATGAATTGCTGCAAATCCGACTTCACGTAGTCTTGTTTGCCCTACCCCTAGAGTGTTATTTAAGCCCGCGTAGGCGCGGAGGGGCGAGGCGGCCCACGAGCTGAGGAGCAGGTAGTTACAATGGCCGCCGCTGCGGCTGAGGCTGGCGCCAGCAAGCCGAAGCTGCGGTGGTGGACGTTACAACCATCTGCGACGATAAGCTCGTGCGGGGCCGCCGTGCGGTTTGGCATACGGCCGCATACAGTCGTATGCCAAACCTTTTTCTGCGAAATGAAGTTTATGCTATGCGTTGTTGAAACGGGGGGGAACCACTACTAACATAAGCAATTTAGATTAACTTTGAGAGATTATTGAGAATAGTTACTAGAAGGAACTATAAAAAGACAGGTTAGAAATACTCGAAATCGGCGATTTATTCCGGTTGGATACCCCGTATTTTTGATGATACCCTGGGGGATCAGTATGCATAAAAGAATTAATGACAGTAGATGAAGCTCGTGAAATGTATAAGGATAGAGTCTAACTGTGGGCTGTTATCTCTGGCTACCCGAAGGGAAATAGGCGGGAGCGTATGTATGTAGTCACTAAAATTGTTTAAAAAATATGTCATTGATCTAAAAATATGTTTTGTTAAGTATCTAAATAAAGTATTAAACATGCATATCTCTTGTTTTGTGCATACATACAATACCTACCTCACAAGTTTCTTCTATTGTTATTCAATCAACTGTATTCTTTAAAAAATTAGGGTCTACCCTGACCAATTCACATTTATCTTATTTAGTTGATTTTATATTTACTCGATACACGTTCTTTTCGCTCGTAGTAATATCATCCACTCCAAAATGTTCGTTGCCGAGTGTAACTTATATCAATATTACTATCACAATACAGCCGTTGCCCAAATGGATAGCTGCGATATTGAATTTTCTTGGCAAGCATTATTGGGAAGGTTTATACGGTTTTGCAGTTTTAATTTGTGAGTAGAGCAATATTTATTGGACGTCCGTCCGTATGTCACAGCCACTTTTCTACGAAACGAGAAGGCCTATGCTGTTGAAGTTAATAAGTTAGTAAGTTGTAAGAGATTACCGCAGAGTGATAAGGCCGCCATTTGTATGTGCCACATGAATTATATTTCTCACTATATGTATTGTATTATCTTTGGTGTACAATAAAGACGTTTATTATTATTATTATATTCTGTGAACCGCATTAAGAATTTCATACAAAAATAAAAAAAAGGGATTAAATTTTGGGGGTCCCCATACTTAGAACTAAAACTCAAAAATTTTTTTTTCATCAATCCCATACGTGTGGGATATATACCTTATAGATAGGTCTTTAAAAATGCTATTGAGGTTTCCAATATATTTTTTTTTCTAAACTGAATAGTTTGCGCGAGAGACAATTCCGATGTGGAAAAATGTGTGTCCCCGCCCCCTCTAACTTCTAAAATAAAAGAATGATAAACCTATAAAAAATATATGATGTACATTGCCATGCAAACTTCCACCAAAAATTGGTTCGGACGAGATCCAGTAAGTAGTTTTTTTTTTAATACGTCATAAACCGCAATTTTCGCCTTTGCTGCTACGGAACCCTTCATGGGCGAGTCCGACTCGCACTTGGCCGGTTTTTTTTACGGTTATATCGGACTCGAATTACATGCCATCTTGGGTTTTCAGCCAGGATGTGTATATGTATCCCGCTATCTCCGGTTACGAGTGGGGCCATCATGGTGGGAAGCACGGTGTTCCCATCTTGTCCCCCGAAAGATGGGACCGCCCCAGCCTTAGCTAGGGTAACAGGTGTAGCCACCTTTCAGTTTGAATTTTATTATTCAGATAAACTAGACAGCACTCTTCAATATGAAAATTCTTGCCTCTATTTTAAGTAAAACAGAACAGGTACTGGAAAGTATTGTCAATATTATTCAATTTTTCCAACTGCATTTTATGCGACAGTAAGATGCTAATTGAACGTTAGATGTTCGTGAGAATAAAAGATGTACCGAAGCTGCATTGTACGGTACTGAATCAGAAATACATTATATAACAAAACAAACACTCAGTACTGTATTACTTTCTAATAATATTTTAGACCTAAGAAAGCATTACAATAAAAAATCTAATCAGTCTTAACTTTATTCCTTTCGGTAAATCTATGAATATTATTTACCCAATGCAGAGATGATCGCTGATGACTTGCTTGGTTACATCATCATGGTCTTAGCAGTGGTCTCAATTGCGTCCATTTTAGATAAAATCGCGACAGACATGAAATAAAATTAAAGTTTTGCCGCTCGAACGATTGAATGAAAATTTACCTATATTTAGATTTTTTTTCATAGAATAGTCGAGAATGTCGGCGAATTACTGCCTTCTCACTTTTATACTGGCGTGTACCCCTTACAAAGATACAGGTGTGAATACAAATAGTAAAATACTAATACAAATAGTGAAATAAAAATGTTAAAATAAACGTAATAGAAACAAACAAAGACATTATTTCAAAACAGTTCTATCATTATATAAAAGTAATTTGCTAAAAGGACGTCCACGTGATCTTATAGCTGCTCATGTTAATGTATGCCATGAATAATGTATTTAGAACAGAGTGTCAACCCTCAGGTGAAGGCTGTGTAGCTGGTGTTATAGTATGTAGTACTACACTGAGCTCGTAGACGTGCTACGCTGCTACAAGAAACGTGCTACGGACGTATTTAATATATTATATAATATTTTGCTGATTGTAGGTATTATTACATTTTGATCGATTATTTCAATTTTGTCAAGGTAACGGGATCAGTAGTCCACTGTGTGGAGCCGCTGAAATAAAATCATGGTGATAATAAACATGTGAAGAAATTGCATCGACGCGAGTCCTAAGGCAATAATACGTCGGTGAAACGTGTGGCGTGGCGCTCGCATTAGCGAAAGAGCTTCACAACACAATAAAAACAGCCGCTGAAGCACTCTACTTGAATTTGGTATTGTACTTCATTTTAGGGTTGATATAAAAGTTTTCACGTTCAACGTCATTTTTAGCACTTACATTATACATAAACTTACGCCTACTTATCCTGTATTAGTCAAAAGTGTACGAAACATCCTCAGTTCATCAAGGTTTTTTACATCACGTTACTGCAATGAACTTCTTATAGCAGCTTAACGAGGCACAGAGGAGACTCAATGGGTTATAAATGGTCACCCATTACTAAGACCTAATTAGTATTACTTAACCTTTCAATGTGCTAATTTATTATCAATGGGCTTATTTTCCCATTCTGTGAGCAGAAATTACTGCAGGTGGGGTAAATATAGTGTTTTCTTACTTATTGAGTAGGATCTTCCCCAGACTCTTAAAATTATTTTTATTACTGCAGTAGAAATTATACCGGGTGATTTTATAGTCGTTTCGGATAAAAGAATTTTGAACACGTGCTGCGCCGCGTCCACAGGTTACATAATATGTAGAAACAAAATACATTGAAACCTATTTGTGTACAGATGAAGTTGTATCGCATTGGAAAAAAGTTACATTATGACACAGGTGGTCATAGAAGAGCTATATTATAACGTTATTTTAAAGCTATTGCATAGCTTCTATCGCGGGCCTTGAGCGTGGAGACCGAATCCAGAAATTCCGTAACGAAAAAAACCTAACACCCCGAAGCTCGCACGAATCGAGCCGAGCTGCTCCGAAGTAGCTCCGCTTAACGTAAGTAATTATAATTGCATAAGTTGATAAAAAATGCTATGCAATAGCTTCACCGCGGCAGTCCCCGAGTGCCACACGTCTTTTTTAAATTTATGTTAATATACTCTGATAGTATATTTGTGCTGATATTTTAATTTGTGCGTTAAGACTATCATTAAAGTTTTGTTTTTAATGTGTACATTTCAATATGAAATCAGATAAAACGACAAATTGAATTACGACATTGACGTAAATACCATACACTATGCATACAAATATAGAAATAAATTCGAATACAAAACTACAAAAAAGGGTAAAAGGTAAAATGAAAGTTGGCCGAGATGAATGGCTACATTACGTGATTGAAATATATTGAATTTGACGAATAGGTATATTTTCCAGCGGTCCTAATACGATAGATGATTGACTTGGATGAAGGAATAGGTACAATTTCTGACGCTATTCTAAATATATGATATGAGACGTTAATCATGAAACAAAATTACTTACTGTCCGAGACTAAACAGGAATTCTATTGTTGTGGAAATAATAGTTATGGAAATAATAAGTACAGGTTGCAGACAGGAGTAAATAATACTCTCTTAGGGCCACGATTCAGAAAAATACATTTTTAACAGTGTGATTTCAAAGCTTACACAATTGTAATTTCAAAATCTCGTTGAAATAGAAATCAGCCAAGAGTGGCTCTAATAATCTCATGAAATCGTAGGAGGATTTTGTTTTGACAAATCACACAGAATATCGTTCTCGAACATTTAACAATATCCAATTAGGTATTTCTAATTAATTCCATTACAAAACTTTACATAGTTGCAGCAGTTGTTACGTCATTCCTGATTAGCGTATTAAGTAAACTTTATACATAAATGTGTGTCCCTTGTGGGGAAATCCGAGGTTTGGTCCGTCGGCTTTTAACGTTCGCTGCTCCCAATAAATAGTTCCCATTAATCGGTCCTAAGTTGAGGCCCAACACGCAAAGTGAATTATCGCGAGCTGATTGTTCGATGTGCGATGAGATTGGGCGAGTATGAATTATTCAACGCGCACATAAATCACTTCATCTGTGGCGCGTGACGTTGACGTACGAAGCAATTTTTAAATTTCACAGAATATGTATGTATATGACAGTAAAGGTATGATTCCGTAGCCGACCGCATATGACAACTGCCGACGCATGCAGCACATACAGCGTACCCATTACTTGTTAAACTACGATACGGATAAAGGGGACCATTGAGAAGCCGCAATGAATTTTACACATCGCTGCGTGCGTCGGCAGTTGTCGTATACGGTCGGCTACGGAATCATACCTTAAGTATATTGTAATGTTTCCGTGTAAGCTTTCCATAACTGTACAGTCGTTAGACAAGTGGCAATTCGTTGGCTGGCGTATTGTAGAATAGAATAAAGAATGTATGGGATTTGACGTATATGACAGTCGTCAACGCATGTCATAAACTTCAAATCCCATACATTTGTCATTCTATTCTACAATACGTTGGCCAACGAATTATCATATAATATCTAGGAGAGTAGAAGTGTTGTGAAATTTTAAGTTTTTGATCGACACCTAAAACGACTCTTGAAAATACTACTAGTGACCTAATTATTATTATTTTGAAAAATCCGTCAGTATCTACTACACAGTTTCATAATTTGGTAATTTATAAAATATAAATGTTATAGCAACAGCTAGTTTCAAATATATCTATCAAGCCCGTGCGTTCTAGTGAGCACTAGCAGATCTAGTAGTAAACAAGCTTCAGTTTAGCAGTCAGCACAAGTGAAGCATATAATTAATTTCCATGAAAATAGAGGCATCTGCGCTAAGCCCGCGGAGTGAATTACCGAGGGCTGATTGTTTGACCTGACAATGACGTCGCCTCCTGAATAATTCAGCAGTCTACATCTACATCACGTATTGTGATTGATACGTAGTTGAGTCCGTGCAATTAGGGTAAGTTTCGAAAATAAATTTCCGAGTGATAAATCGTTAGCAAATGAAATTAATTAACTAGCATCCACGAAATAAAAATATTAAAATAGTCTATAACTTTCTCTAAGAACTGAAATATCAAATGTACCTAATAAGATGTTTTCTTGAAATCTCACAGATATTTCCAGAGATTATTTTATAGGTCACAAAGTAACACTTGTGAAAATTTAATTATATGCCTCAAATTCGATAGATATTATTACGATAAGATGCTCGCTTCATAAAAAATAAAGATCGTTAGGTTGATCGTGTTCCTTTCTTCAATTTCTGTCTGGTGAAATAACTTAATTTTTAGATAGGTACTTGTAATAAGTTGAAGAGTGAAGGAAATGTGACTTTCATGAGTTATAACAATAAAGATTTGGAATGCCAATATTCTTCTTTCTTCATACAGCTAAATCGAGGTTTTTTATAGGTACATTCTAATATGTACCGTTATTACTCTGTGGAGAGATATCCCAGCCTTCGAATAAGGAACGCCTATGACGGGTCATGCACCTACACATATTCTCAATTCAAACAAGTTCATGAGGTTGGGTCATGATATATTTTTAATTTCAAAAATATTTCATGATCGGGTACAATTTCAAATATTTTGTTAACTTTCGAGGCATGACTTTAGTCCCAATTTGTTCAGTTTTGAAATGAAATTTAAAATGTATTTTCTGATATAAACTCTAAGTTTTATATTGAGAGTTGCTTAAATGCGCGTATACTTGATTCTGGTAATTTCTTTTTTTAATAAGGAATCTATATCTATATATATACTATTATATAATTGTAAAGTGGTCGTGTCTGTACATTGGAGATATTTAAAAAAAAATACTTGGGTTATGTTATATTAACGATACTGAACACGAAAATATATTTTTTTCATTTCCTGTCTGTTTGTCTGTTTGTCTGTTTGTCTGTTTGTCTGTTTGTCCGCGATGGACGCAAAAACTACTGAACGGATTTTGATGCAGTTTTTTTTGTTAGAAAGGGCTTGATCAGACTTAAAATCTTACGTTTGTTTCATCGCAATCGGTTGAGTAGAACCGGAGTTGTGAACAATATTGATATTACACGGAATATGAGCGGCAATATAGATGGCGCTTTATAATATTATTGGTCAATTTTTATAGCTTATTACATCCGGGCAAGTATGTAAATTTATAGATTTTATTTTTACATACACAATTGTGTAAACCAATACGTTTTTAATCATGAAAATAAAATTTGAATTTTAATGATTTAGTACCAGAATCATAACAAGATGGCGTTCTCGCGTTTAAATTCAAGCTATCGTTTGGTTTCAAACTCCCGATATACCCGAACCGGTATATTGTTATCTAATCGGTCATTGTGAATAGATGTCGGTACAGTCTTAAGATCCGTTACAAAATCGTTTTTCACGCAAAGATAAGTAAGAGTAAGAGCTTGGTGAAGTTTATAGTTGAGTAGACAAGAGATACAACACAACGGGAAAGGAGAAGGAGAGGGTGGAAGAAGTCGCCATACCTTTGCCCTTCTTAAGGTATAGGGACTAGAGACTAGAGAGTCGAGTAGATATCCAGGTAGAAAGATTATTTTATACCACTTAAGTGGCAAACAAGCACACGGCGCACCAGATGGAAAGTGCTTCCTGTGGCCTATGGACGTATGCAACACCAGGGGCGTCACACTCGTCTTTCTTGAAGTACCCCATCCCATACTGTAATAGTGAAGTCGAGTATAGTGGCATCGAGTAGAGAGGCGAATACAGAGTGAAGTATTACGTCGAGTAGAGAGTGGAATACAGAGTGAAGTAGACAGCCGAATAGAGAGGCGAGCACAGTATCTAACCTTTTTTTATATATACTACTTAGGTCGCAGACAAGCACACGGCCCACCTGATGGTAAGAGATTACCGTGGCCTATGGGCGAGTGCAACACCAGGGGCGTCACACTCGTGCTGTGCTCTAAGAACAGAGAAATTCTGTGCCGTCAGCGCAGAAGATAAGTAGGACAAAGCCTCTGGTTTTGCCACTGACAGCACAAAATCTCTCCAATGAGCTCTGGCTACCCTACTCACCGTCGGAAACATAACACGAGGTTATTAAGCCACGATCTTCTGAAGGGCGGAGGTACTTCCCCAGTCGGACTGCTCGATTGGGACGGATATACCGTCGTGTCCTACCTCCTCTAAAAAATAAAGGGCCTCTAATCAGCGTTCAACGCGTAATTCTCTGCACAAAATTTATAACACCACGCGATTAACGACATCCACGTGGGCGGAGCCGCGGGCAACAGCTAGTTAAGCTTATAAAATCGCCTTAGTCGAGCTAATACACCAGCCCCTCTAGACAAGCGGCAATTCGTTGCTCGGCGTATGATGGAATAGAATGCCAAATGTATGGGATTTGACGTATATGACAGGCGTTAACGAATGTCAAAAACGTCAAATCCTATACTACATTTGTCATTCTATTCCATCATACGCCGAGCAACGAATTGCCGCTTGTCTAGGGGGGCTGGTCTATGTATTGCTTTAAATTGTCTGTACCCTGAATATAATAAACTCATTATTTAATTTAAACTATGAATAAATTATTACTAGACACGTACCTCTCTTACGAATAAAGCCTTTGTGATTATGAACACATGTTTCATAAGAGGATTATATTTGTTTTGTCATCTTTGGAACCAAAACGTTCACCACGGGTATTAAATGTTTAACAAATTGAAACACTTTGTGTGTTTGCTGTGCTTCTATGTACGAAAATAGATGGTATTACGGTACTTCCCCGAGGCCGATGACGTAACGTTGTAATTTATTATCGTATTAGCACGTGCGTTTGAACGAAACAAGAAGCATTGTTCCCACGAATAAGCCTAGTGGGTAATTAAAACAGCGGTACTAGAAAGATATTGGAAATACACGAAACCACTTAGGTCGCGGACAAGCACACGGCCCACCTGATGGAAAATGGTTACCATGGCCTATGTATGTGCTGCCGACCCTGTAAGAAGAGAGAGATTCTGTGTCAGCGCAGAAGACAAGCAGGGCGTCTTCCCACTGATAGCACAAAACCTCAACAGTGATTTTAGATATTCAGAGTAGTTAGATAAATTATTAATAATCGTCTCGTGTTACTACTACACACTACACAGCAGCAATCAAGAAAGTTTACATAACGTATCGAGACACGCACCCTGCTAGTCCTAACACCATCTTGCGTTTGAGAAAATAATGTACTTATGCACTATAAACATTGTTTACAATTTTGCTTTAAGTAGGTACGAGAGCTTAATAAGAATAATGATGATAGTAAATGAATAACTGATTGGGCTTTTAGTCAAAAGGATCTAATGGTCAAGTTTTGTAGCTTCTTACCGTAAGTATCAAGTTGGATAATTTCATTTTCGTCAGATTAATTGGAGAATTGTTATAATGGAAATGTTGAATTATATACCCCATTAAACTATATAACTTACTACCTACTTGACATACTGTAAATCTATTGGTGTGTAATAAAGAATTATCTATCTATCTATCTATTTATTACCTAATGAGAACAATGTGTAATAATTTACAAAGCATATTTCTGCATTTCAAAAATTATCCAAGGAGCTGTGGACTATTTAGGTTACTTCCCCTTGAAGATGTACTTTCAGTTTATATCGCCATGATTTTAATTTAGCTCTCATCATGCTTGACTGCAGTTGACCTCGTAAGCGAGGTCGACTGCCGTCTTACCTCGCAACCTCGGGTGGAGAACCTGCGTCTGCGCCTCGCCCCTTAATCAGCAGGTGAGATACCGGCTAACAAGTGAGCTTGACTCAGGCCCTTTTTTCTTTCAGAAATCTTCACGGATACCCTCGTGCCGGTAGCTGATAAGTTATGTCGGATTCGACCCGACTAAAACCGCAAGACGACTCGAGTCCAATGTGGCATTTCACTCGCCCCCAGCTGACCCTGTAAGACCTGACTTAGAGATGTGATTAGATAAAGATTATGTTTACACCCTGTAAAAGCTGTGTTATGTTTTTTTTTTTTTTCAAAATATAGGTTAACAATATGTTAACCTATATTTAGAAAAAAAAATGTCACTTCCGCTATCGTCTGTTTCGTGGCCTAACAAAACGAGGCTTCCGGGCGGCGTGTCGTAGCATAACGACATCGCTTCTACCTGAACGCAAATCCCATATACATTATTCATTAACAGCCGCATTGAAAACACTATTTGAATTTTGTCGTCCCTCAAAGTGTGCCTTCTGTGGATTTAGGTTTAAAAAGAAGGAAACCATTAGAGCCACTTGGAGCCTTGTAAAAGCAGCTCAAGTGATTCTCTAAAAATCAATTGAGAGAATGGATAAAGAGAAAAATCACACTTTACGAAAAATCGGGCATCAGTATGCTTCGGGATAATGTTATTTGAGCCCGTATCCTATTGTATTACCGCATTTTTGGCCATATTAACAAATGAATTAATATACTACGTTTATATGGCTCCCCAATAAGATCTACACATCCTAAAATACCCCTGCTGAGACTGAGAGTCACAATTAGTCGCCCGTGTAATAGTCTAGATAAGTCATATTCGAAGGAGAAAATGCAGAACTTAGTAAACTGTGCTCATCTTATTATATTTTTTTCACTATATTTCAAGTTAATAAATAAAAATAAAAAACTAAGAAATGAAAAAGTAATATGAACAGAAAAATCAGTGATGTATAAGCACAAATTTTTATAAAAATATCAAACAGATTTACATATTCAGTGAAATATAATAGTCTTCATTTTGAAAAGTGAATTCAAATACTATGTACCTTACGACGAAAATTGATTCTATATTGCGCATGTGTTGCACTATTCACGAATAAAATTTTATTCGAGCTTAGACAGAAATATTACAAGTAGTAAATCTGCAGCTAAAATTGAAATCGAAAATTGTGAGCATAAATTTGACATTCACTTATTGGATAAGCAGGTGGAATTTTTAAAATATCTGTGAATATTTCAAATAATGCAAAAAGACGCGAAAGATTTCACAACAAATGTGGTTATAATAAATTGAAATTTAGTCTGCCTTGCCTTTTAATAATGTGTCATATACATACACATTAGGTAATGTGTATGTGTATGTGTATGTAGGTACCTACATATATTTAAAAATTCAACATGTGTATTATACCTTATGTTATATCTGGACTACCTTTACAGCTGTCTCTTATTAACCAAAACATAATATTTGTATGTTATTGTCATTGTCATAATTATTTTTCAGATACTTTAACGGTTTTTAAGTTCCCCATTTTCTTCATATTATGAGAATATTGAAATATGTATAAAGTTCCAATAACATTTGTTTACCCATCGTATCAATCTAATTGATTGATCGAATACGATCATGATTGGAATCCCTCTTTACCTACGTCATCAAATTAATTTGATCAATAATGGATATATTTTATAGAGGTAAATATTAATTAAACTACGTTCAAAGTGTTATAATTGTTCTAGCAACATAATATCCGATCTACTCCTTTCATAAATAATTGCTATCTTGAAATACCTGATACGGAATTCTCCAAATACTGTAGGGATTATAATTCGAACAAATTGGTAACAAATTTCGAGAGCAGCTCAACCGCAGTCTTGAAGAGGTCTTATTAAATTTATTCAATTAAGGTGGTACATTAATCTCTTAAATCCGTTTAAGTCCGGTCATATTTCATGTTCTGTCCTTGAGCCCGGAATGTAAAGAGGATCGCGAAATCGAGGTAAATTATGTGACACGAATAACCTTCTGAAAGAATTGCTTTAATTTGGTTTAGAGATTATTTCAACCACCCATTTGATACATAACATTTGTAGAGGTATTTGAATTCATTTTTGGGGTAGGTATATAGCAGCCGGCCTGTTGGCTGTAGCTGTGGCTCAGTGGCTGGCTGCTAACTGGTACACCTGCTGGTGAACCAAAGAGGTTCTGGTGAAGTCGTTTTTCTCGTTCTTCATGGAGGGGTAAGTCTTAGATGCAACCAGGAATAACGTTAAAATGATGAAGATTGACTTTTCACAGAACCTCAAATAAATGGTACTAATTTTCAGTTTATGCTGGTACTGCTAGTTGATTAAACTTTATGTCCTGATGACTATTACTGGAGTTATAGCTATGCATCTCAGAGAGTTACTTAAAAAAATAGAATGTTAAAATTCAATACATATTTAAAATTCTTGAAAAAATTAAGTACCGTAAATGAAACTTTCAGTATAGGATTGAAATGTTCAGTAGTGTAAAGTTTTCATTACCTCGAAATCCTATGGTTGCCTTTAAGAAATTGCCGCAGAGCGATAAGGCCGCCATCTGTACGTACCGCATAACTTTTATCTCTCATATTGTATTGTTATATCTTAGTATACAATAAAGACGAAATATTATAAAATCCAATAACCTAGACGACATTTTGTTAAAGAATATCCTACCAGAATACCTATCAATTCGGTAACCAAAGCTAATAGTATTGTGTTTACAGACCCTTCTCCCGCTAAGCTATAATTCCTTGTTTTAGTTTAAAATAACTTTATTCCAGACTAAAAGCTAGCAGCTACTGTAACTAAAATAAAGTTCGTCCAATAATCTCTTAAGTCCTTTTAAGTATGGATCAAGCGGGCAACTTTATTCTAGTCTACGAAGCTTTAATTTGTTTGTTGAATAGTCTAATCGAATTTATAGTCTTCGAGCATCTCGAATTTTCCATAGGAACTTGTCAGTCACCTGGAAATAATTAGACACTTATCGACATTCTATCGCCGCCTCCTTTTATTACTCATTCCTGAAATTTCCGCAACGGTCCAATAAGTGTTAATTTATTACGACCGCGTTTCCGTTGGCATTTATGGGGCAGTAAAAACGTTTATTGTGCGTTAGGAATTAGGATGTGCGTACCTGGTAGTGTATAATGAACAGATTAGTAGCGTAGAAATCTGAAAAGTAGAAAGAAAAAGAATGAAACATTAAAGAAACAAAAGAGATAATGGCTGTATGCAACCTTTGGTGCCAAAAAAACCTCGTCTGCAAGCCGGTATACTTATTGATTGACGAACGTGACCCTGACGCAGGCTTTATTTCTGGTAAGATCGTAATATTTTAAGCTCTTTTAATATCCTTTACTCAACTCTTCTTAATGAACTCTGTAGAATAATAAAAATAATTTTGACTATTAGAAATCTACCACAATTCTTTTGAGGTTAATGTTTTGACATTGTTACGTTTACTTAATTATATTATCGCCACTCTTAATTACTACACCATTTTTTATTCGTTGTAGTTTTCGAGCATTTTAGAATAACACAATACACACAGACAAAACTCACTCTGATGAAAATGGAAACAATACAGACAGTAAACAGATATAACATAATTTACCTTTGCTTTTCTGAACATTTGCCAATCCGTCTCACAAAATTCAATTCGAAGCCAACCAGTTTGTTCCATCGTTTGATAAATCATAAAATCAAAGGCACAACAAACAAACTGGATGCGAACAAAATACGGTGTAACGAACCGTGCTACGGCGTTCGTGTTTCGCATCTAAACTAGCATCAATTTTAGATAAATGACTGTACAGCAATTTGTTTGAATCTGTGATAAATACAGTAATATTTAAATGTGATGATTTTCTTTTCTTTTGATCCGCCATCAGTAAGGTTGCAGATAAAAAGAGTAAAAACGTAGAAAGAAATAATTTTACAAATTACCAGGGACCATCAATTGATACTCTACGCTAATGAATTGAATCTCTACGCTGTAAGATAATTCACTCGTTTGCACCCTCACCTCGGCGTTTGGGGTTGGCTTTTCCAGTCTAACTGCGAAGTTGCTGGACTTCGATTTTTTTTTCTGAAAGAAGCCATCGGACTTCCTCAACCCATTAGCGAAATCGAGGTTCTATAGTTAAACCAGTTAGCGGATTTTTTAGGGCTATAAAGTATATTTTCGATTTAAAATAAATATATTTCTTCGAGAATACGAACACTAGCAGTTTATTTATTTTAGTAACATTTCTTACAAAGTAATACTAGGCACTACGTAATGACTTCGTAGACCATTAAATAAGTTTAACTAACCAGTAGCATAGCATAGTAATAAAGTTAATAACATTTCCGACAAGTTGAAGAAACAGTTCAACACAAGTGTGTCGAACAGTTTGTAGTAATAATAAGTCTTTGTGCAACAATAATCCTGTAGATAAGACTCAGTTTTACGCTATTTCAAACCTCTATAGACATAACAACAGACTCGCTCTCTGCGAAGGAAAGTATCTAGTAATAATTTAATAGTTCATAAGTAGTCTATTGAATATGAACCTTTTTAAGTTCGTGAGGTTTAAGTGCGCCAATTGTAAGTAGTTTTCAATTAAAATTCTCTTTTCTAAAGCTCAGTCTGAAACATTTTTCAACTGCTTTATTTGATTAATGTAAATATAAACGTACTCCGAATCCATTAAGAAGCTAAAGTGAAGTCTACATTTGAAAAAGAAATGGCTTGAAAGTAACTTAGAATATTTATAGGCTTACGGACTCGGTCTTTTGAAACAATGAATATAAAAAGAATGGAGTGTTGCTGTTTTCATTAATTTAGCTCCTTAACCGTGTGTATATTAACAAAAGAATATCTAACTTATGTAGAATATATATTATATTCTTTTTTTAAATAGATACCTACTACCTTACTTTTTGACTGTGCTGCAGTCGGGTTTTAACTTAATTACCACTGAATTTAATTATAACAAACATGGTGGTTCGTTAGTTGTTTTGGCCTTTTGAAAGACTCTGTCTTTGACAGATTACTTGAAAAAGCCAGTTCATCAATCAAAGTCCATGAACGAACCAGCACCGTAAGGCTAAGAGTAAACATAGTCCGAAATGTAAGCAAAGGTCAAACTGACTTTCCATTTAGGTAAAAAAAATTGCGAAACAACTTGCAATACATAGGCTACGTTATCAAATTGCATCGCATGCAAATCATGCAATCGTCGTGCCGGCTGGTTGCAATATTGATTTTTATTAAAAACAATATCTAAGTAGGTAAGTATTTCCTTTTCTAATATAATTTGATATAATTTCTACTAGTAACTGAAATTACCAATCCTATAAACGTAAGTATTAAGAGTTAAGGGTTTAATGGCCACGATTCGAACCAGGGATCTCTCGATTGTCAGGCCGACTTCTTAGCCACTAAGTGCAAAAGATATGCGAGACGCACGGCTGACAGACAGATGAACAGACAGCAGAATCTAATAATAGTTGAATTAATAGAGTTATGTTGGTTACCGTTTCGATTCGCACCTAAAAAGATGTCCATGTTTATCAAGTACTCGTAGGTTAATTGCGTTAAAAGCTATCTACAAGTATCTATGCCGTAAGTCAAAATACCTTTTCGTTTTTTTTTCTTTTTACTAAAATAATTGCGTTTCACAATACAAACATAGAATACTAAGAAATGGTTAATTTAAATAGTCAAGCTATTATAAATCTTCGAGTTTCAGTTGTAATGTTGTAAGGTTATCCGAATAATAGAAATATATTACTCCATTTTGAAGTAGAAAAATGTTGAATTACTTACATTTATTATGGTTGGGTAAGTAGAAACCACAGCAGCGTAAGTTGAAATAAATCCTTGTTACTTATAAGAATTTATTTCAACTTCGCTACAAAATTTGATCATGAAAAATTTAGCAATTTATATACTTATTTTCTTTTTATTTTAATACGTTTACTTTTTTTGGAAAGGTATTATAGTACTTTAGTTACACACAAGGTTGAGGTAAATAGTACCTAATTTAATGTTAGGAAAGAAACAAACACAAAAAAAATTCGTTAATTACCGCATGATCTGTCATAACAACCCTGCTGAATTCACTTGCCGAAACTCTTCACAACCACGATTAGTTGGATTGGTTCTAAATTAGGTTTATTAATTTTTTATGAGATTGGAAATCACACATACGTAGTACTATTACTTATTCTGTGTCACACGTGCCTATCAATAACATAATTTTATGAATGGGGCACGCACAGGTTCAGAAAACTCAGTTGTAGACATTCCGCTTAGAAAGAGACTTGTAAATATAAACTTGGTAGCTAAAGTAAATCCTTCAGAAATATTTTCTGAGGTAAATGTAAAATATTATTTTTCATTCTCAGTATTTATTTTGTTACCGTCGGTCCGCCGGTGTTCTACCTGTGTCGTCGTCCTCGTAGAATTTAATAACGAAATGTTTGTTTTGTTTACATAATTCGGAATGAAGTTGTGAATAGCAGCAAGATTTTGGCTCACATTTTTTACAAGACAGATAATAATTATGTTGTGTGGTCAGGTCTTAGTGAATCTATGTCTAGTAAATCAAGCTTTGTCGCTAAACTCAAACTTAAGAAATGCTATGCAAATACTAAAAGAAACAAAGACCGAGTTGCTGTTAAATCTAAATACCCAGAAGCATTATTAGATTTCAATTTAATTATTTTTCCTTCGTCCATCATTCACTACAGTAACCGCTTGTCATCACTTTGCTGTTATAAAAATAATATTAATAAAATTATTTCATTTATATGTTGAGAAATGTTTACCCTTATTCAAAGCATTTCGCCGTTGATATCGGTCGGTCCCGACCGGAGATAGGAAATGAACCCAGCCACTGATATAAGATGATGTTTGAATGCGTATCTATCTCAACTGAACGCCTCGACGTCACCGGAATTGAAGGTTAGATACATCATCATATTATACGTGATATTACTGTAAATTTTATTATACAGCGTGAATTCAAATTCATATTTCATTCAGAGAGAAATTTATTCAAAGTACCTGACGTGCTTTGTAAAACTGGTTCTTTTTTATGTGTACCTATTAAGAAAAATCGAATTTAATGGGTTCATAATAAATAGATAATACTACTATTACTACTGGTATGGATCAATGTCATTGCAGAAAACATATATAGTTTTCGACAGTGCTACATAACATAACATATCGTAGATAATTTATTATTCATTTAAAAGTAACTGAACTTGCATGTACAGGTTCGCTTACAAAATAATACTTTCACGTATTTTTATTATATTTATCTGACAGAAAAATATTGCAAACGATTAATTCAGAATTACATTATTAGTTGCAGCCATTTCGTTAATGCATGTAATCAAAAGGCTGAAGAAGACATCGAACAATATCTAAAGCAATCCAACTCGAAGGGTATGTGGTATCTCCGCGAGACCTCGACTATACTGCTGCCATCTGTTATAGCAAGCTGACTAAAGTCGGCTTTTTTACCAGGCTTCCAGGTTTACCAGATTAGAATGGTAAGGTGTAGGTCTTTTCGAAGATCACCGGCTACTTACACAGCCAAGTAACTGCAACATAATATTTATTGTGCTTTAATAAGGTCATGGCATATATAGCAGGGAATAAATAGTACGCATTTTATTTGATATGTAGGTCCCCTTTCAGCCTATTTTTATCCGATTGAGCTAGCTTTTGGCATACAAAGTTGTTTGTGAGCGATATTGTTCGAAATGAAAATTGTTTTAGCCAACAAGGCGTCAAAGGGAGAACGTAAAATGCGATCAATCATTTTTGCAGTCCCTGGGTACCACACCTGGGTGCCACTGTTGCGTTCTCGGGTATTAAATGATACTAGCGAGTCACTAACAAGATTTAATAATAATTAGGTCGTGGGTAGTAAGGGCCCGTCACAATTTTTGCTCTGGCAGCGGTCGTTGTACTTCCCGGGAGCGAGGCGCGGCGAAGAGGCGCAGCTCAGATGGTCGGCTGCGTGGAAGGTCGCCGATGGTCCGGGGTCTATCGCTGTGAGGCGAGGCTGGACCGCGATAGCAAGTACTCAGCACGATGTGTCGAATCCGGGTCCAAAATGTGGACACCAGGCTGGTAATCCCAAACTTAAAACCCTGGAACAATGATAGGGGTCAGCGATGTCCCAAATATGGCTCTGCTAAGCGACACTGTTGAACTGGGTTTTTTCATATCGGAATTCAAGATACTTTGAACTTATTCTGTATGAACAGAAACTCTAACAATGCTGTATTTATCTATATTATAGGTATATCACAATGATTTACCTACTTGGACTTAGATGCCACCCGCATACGGTGCAAGTGGTTCGGCGTCTCCTTCCTCTGCCGCACTATTGAGATCTGGAAAACCTTACCAATACACGTATTTCCCTCTTCCTACAATCCCAGGTCCTTTAAGCGGGGCGTGAAAAAGCATCTGACGAGGCCGTCAAGCTGATTGCCACTATTGTTACATGGTACATACGTGTCTATAATGGTGACTCTCTTTTCCGAGATTTTACCTTTAACTTACCATCAGGCAAAGAGGAGTCAAATTTACTTGCCCTTTATAAAAAAAAAACTATCTAATCTTCAATAAATATTAGGTATTAAGTGTGTGGCTGGTAGCCTGAAGGTCTAAGAAAATAAATCTAAAATCCAATAGCTTTTCGTTTATTTCACCATGTTTGTTAGAGAGATTTGATCCTTATGATTGACACTATCGATTGGTGTCATAAAAAAATACAGGATGTAACTTTTTCGAATTTTAGTTTCTACGATTACCGGGTGAGGCAAGCGAGTTTACAAAAATCGATGAATGCAGTTTTGTTTCTTTTTAGAAATAAAGGAATGTTTCCCTTAAGTAAAATGAGCCAACTTAATGATTTAAGGTAGTTTCCCTTCAGGGCCCGACTTATTTCTCCACCCTGTATATAGAACCCAGTAAGCAATCAGATCAATCTATCTATTAGCCCATTGCAGACCACACTAGCAATCAGATAAAATTATATAAAAAAATCGTAACATCATAAATATAATTTTGATACAAAGAACACTACCAAAAATTAATACAGGTAAAGTCAAACTCAAACCTAACAAGCTGTAAACGGCTTTGTGCCAAACTTACACATTTTAATCCTTCCATGCGGTCCAAAGCTGCACTCATGCAAATATTAATATCCCGTCAGTCGACGTATCTGAACGTACGACGACGCCGCCGGGCTTTACAGACTACGTTAGTGGTTGTTTGTACGTATACACGAAATTCTGGATCATTTTGTCTTTTAATTATTATTTTGTGATTTTCATATGTCAGGTGTACGAACATTTAAAATGCTACGATATAAAAAGGAAACAATTAGGTACCTACTTTAGCCATTTTACATCGCATTTGCACTTTGTGGATCACTTAACAAAGACAGTTCAATTTACAAGAACGTTGCTTAACCCCATTATAAATATCCACAGTACACTCAGAGCTGCATTACGTGTACATCTATACTATTATATAATTGTAAAGTGGTCGTGTTACAGACACGACCACTTTACACATTGGAGATATTTGAAAAAAAATACTTGGGTCATGTTATGTTAACGATACTGAACACGAAAATTTTTTTTTTTAATTTCCTGTCTGTTTGTCTGTTTGGCAAAAACTACTGGACGGATTTTGATGCGGTTTTTTTTTGTTAGAAAGGGCTTGATCAGACTTAAAATCTTACGTTTATTTGATCGCAATCGGTTGAGTAGAACCAAAGATATGAGCAAAGGTCGCGTTAACCGAGATGCACGCGGGCGGAGCCGCGGGCGGAAGGCTAGTATTATCACCACACTCACTGTCTGGGATTCGTATCGTCATGATCCAGACTGATGTATTTGCAGAAGGCCTGTGGAAAAATGTATGTACATAACGTTCCTGCAGCCTTTTATTTTCCTCCATTGTGGCAAGTTTTACTTTTTACCTTATAAATCGATATCACCAACAACTGAAATACTAAGAAAAATATATTTTATTTACTATATACATAATAAAGAAAGCAGATAAGGAAAATATACAGGCAACAGGCTAGTGACAAAGGGTCCAAAAGGGAATAAAATTGGACGACTTTAAGGGCCGGGCATGATACAAGTAGATAAAAATAAGTGTGAGTATTTCTTCGTCCCTTACGAGGGTTATTTGTACTGGTTCACGGGACAGGCCAATTTTAAATATTAGAGGTGCAAATATTTATTGTTTTGAGATTTGTGTGTGCTAAAATAGCAGACTTGGTTTTCATTTGATCAATATTCGATTTGAGCTGTTGTGACTAAAATCTTATTTATAAAATATCATTTTTTTTTTTTTTTTTTTTTTTTTATAATATTCTACAACATTCTACACAACGCTATCTAGACCCATGGTAAGCTTAATTAGCTTGTGTTATGGAATCTAGATTTTTATTACATTACATTAGATTATATGAGGAACAGCAAAGGACGGCAGGAAAGCTCTAACTGCTGTTTAGCATAACGCAGAAAATTCATTGTTTTTTTTTCCTTTAACCCCTCTAGCTTGGCTAAATTGCTTGTGTTAGGAGTGGGTTCACGTACAAAGGCCCAGCCAGCTTATTTGTGTTAAAAATGCCATGATCTACCATCTAAATATAAACACACTTTCAGGTAAAAAAAACTATCGTATACTATACCCTGCGGAGAATTGTTGAGGGGTATATTCACCCCAGTTGACAAGTTGCAATTAGCTGAGCTAAAATGCATTCGCATGCGTAAGCATTTGTTCTCTCTCGTTCGCTTGAACAAGCATCCTTTGTTCTACACTAACGTCTATAAGTTTCGTTTATTAACAAGTCGAGTACTACACTTATAGCCATTCTAACTCAGTGACGCTAAACGAGTGGGTATCTACTCTTTTTTACGCTTTTTAAGCTTAAAGAGCAAAAAATGCTTAGTCGTTGTTACAAAATGTTTATAACTGTATACGTTCGTTTGAGGCAATAATTTATAATACATCATTGGTTTGAGGTAATAAAAAGTGAATAAAAAATCTTTTTTGTAAACTAATTGGTAGGTTGCTGGTTATTATAACAAAATTATTTCACTAGCAGATCTTATTTAGGGGTTAGAACCTATCTCGAATTTATGTGGGTTAGAAAACTACCTAATAGGTTTTATGCATACAAATTAACTGTTTTCTATATTAAGCAACATCAATTTTACCATCTGAATAGTAAATGTACCTTGTCACGCATTTTTTTACTATGTGCGATACAACCGTACTTTACCCTTAGATTCTTTTCCTTCGAGAATAAAGGCTCTGGTAGTAAATGTTGATGACTTTCATAGTGGAGCATCCTTTTCAAGAATTCACAATTGCATTTCGCATACCATTCTCACGACGATGGTATGTATGTATGTAGGTATACGAGTACTATGTACAGTGTACACCTTCAACCTTAGAATTAATACACATTTAGTGACAGTTAAAAATAAAAGTATTTCACGATAATGTTCCAAAAGTACCTCTCTTCTCCAAGACTGTTAAATTATCGATAATATTGGTTAAAAAAAGATATTCTATCTATTAAAATAAATCGAATTTTCTGGTGAAATTTACTTTACAAATACTATAGATATATTATTATTTATTATTAAAGCTTACCATGGGTCTAGATAGCGTTGTGTAGAATGTTGTAGAATATTTATTTACTGAATATTATAACTCCGTAAGAATAAATTGATTTTATTCCCGATTCCATTCAAATATATCGCATTACAATGTTCCCAAATATAAATATAGTTCTATATAACATGACGTCGTGAATATTGACCAAAAGCTGTGTGAAACTACCCCCTTTCCCCTGTCCTACTCAAGCTGTAATCTCTCCTGTCATCCCTTGTCATAAAGTATTGTCTGAATGATGTCATCGTGTGATTTAGTGGACCCTAAATTTAATAAAGAACTTTCATTTTACCACCATGTTTGCAGTCATGTATGTATTTTGATATCGACCAAAACATTTTTGTGATAGCGTTCAATATAAATGCCGCTTAGATTCAAGCCGCTTAACTAGGTTCCAACAATGGTCTATTTTCGATCACAAAAATATTGAAAAAAAAAAGTCTTTTTAATACTTCAATGGTCAAGTTGATGCTAGCAGCTTATTATAATCCTGAAATATACACAGCAAACATTTCAACTAATTACATTTACTTAGGTACTCGTAACTCAATTTTTTATTCAGTAATTTGACAAGAGCCATAATATCCACAAAGGTAGACAAAGATGGAGATAAACTTCACTCCCGTCAGACTTATTTAGTAAATCTTTTATAGCAACAGAGTAGGCATCTATAGCTTAACATTAGATATTAAGATAAGATAAGATCTTGAGTCTCCGTGTGTCGCAGACATAAGCCAGTTGGAGATAGTCGATTTAGGTATGAATATTTGCATAGAGGATATATGGCACATGTCTAAAATTAGCATTAAGGAGCATTAAGGTATTTGTCAACTTGTATAGGCTACGTAGGTAAACTATTTATAAATGTCAGTGATTTAACATTATTCTGAATAGAAATTAAACAATTATACAACAGCCACGAATAATGTGCGCGAAGCACTTGCCTGATCGAAAGGAAAATCTGCGACTCCAAATGCGCTTATTTCTTTGGATTTTTTTTCACTTCATAGCCCCTATTCTTGGAGTAGTATAGGTATATAACATCGCACTTAGACCTTCAAGAATAGCAATACATAAATAAAATCGGCCAAGTGCGAGTCGGACTCGCCCATGAAGGGTTCCGTAGTAGCAAAGGCGAAAATTGAGGTTTATGACGTATTAAAAAAAACTACTGACTGGATCTCGTTCGAACCAATTTTTTGTGGTAGTTTGCATGGCAATTTACATCATATATTTTTTTTAGATTTATCATTCTCTTAGTTTAGAAGTTAGAAGGGGGGGGGACACACATTTTTCCACTTTGGAAGTGTCTCTCGCGCAAACTATTCAGTTTAGAAAAAAATTATGTTAGAAACCTCAATAGCATTTTTAAAGACCTATCTATAGATACCCCACACGTATGGGTTTGATGAAAAAAAAAATTTGAGTTGCAGTTCTAAGTATGGGGACCCCCAAAATTTAATGCTTTTTTTTATTTTGATGTGAAATTCTTAATGCGGTTCACAGAATACATCTTCTTACCAAGTTTCAACAGCATAGGCCTTATAGTTTCGGAGAAAAGTGGCTGTGACATACGGACGGACAGACAGACAGACAGACAGACGGACGGACAGACATGACGAATCTATAAGGGTTCCGTTTTTTGCCATTTGGCTACGGAACCCTAAAAAGGGCCATTGAAATCTATTGAATTACTCAAGACATTTTTATTATTATTTATAACCCACAATTACTTCATCTTGTTATTCAATTTCATAGGCGAAATCATTATAAGTGTGTATTGACTCTTATACCTTTTCCCGGTTAATAACGTAACTCGGCCAACACAAGATATTGCCATAATTTCCCCTAGCTACAACAGGAAATTGCATTGAAAATCTCTTTGTATTCTATTCTTGTGAACTGTATCAGGGACACCGGACACGCTATCGCATGAAAGGCATCGCTACTTTACGCTTGGGTAATATTGAAAGAATAGTATCAAGTTAAAAGTATCGATTTTCTAGTGACCAAGAAGAGAAGAAAAAAAAACCAGGATGTATAACCTTACTACTATTGTTTAGAAATGTAAAAGTTTGATTAAATTAATGGATGTTTATTACTCAGTTACGCCACAGTGACTAAATGGACTAAACGAAATCCGTTTAGTCACTGTCACTCTGAAGTAGCTTATGGCACTCTCTATAATATATACTCTTGTGGATCAGTATTCCACGCAGTTGGTAACGCAGGCAATTACAACTAGCAAGAATAAAGATCACTCTAAAGGCCTGCGCAAACGAAGGATTTTTATCCGCGGCCTTTTTAGTCCTCTAAAATAGATCGCTTACAATTGTATCGAGTAACGCAAACGAAGGATTAAAAGTACCGCGTACAAAAAGTCGCTCGAATTACCGCGGACATGCAGGGAGCGGACCGGACAAAAGTACGGGGGAGTCCGCGAAAAAAATAGAGCACGTGTGACTGTGCGATGCAACGCACATGACGGAATTTAATCCGCGTTGTGCGCTCGATAGTGATGTATCGGTGCTTCCTCGTAGTCAAACTTTTTGGTCAAACTTCATTGACATTACACCTTTTTATCTCCCTGCATGCATGCAGTTTATGTATGTACAATCCTACTAATATTATAAATGTGAAAGTTTGTGAGAATGGATGTGTGGATGTGTGGATGTTTGTTACTCTTTCACGCATAAACGGCTGGACCGATTTGGTTGAAATTTGGTATGTATATAGGTTATACCCTGGATTAACATATAGGCTACTTTTTATCAATACACCACGCGGGCGAAGCCGCGGGCGGAAGCTAGTCATAGATAAATAAGATAATGTCAATCGTCAAGTGCGGCGATTTCTTTCCTATATATAATTTAAGTATTATTCACGACGATAAATGATGACCCAGGAAATATGTAATATTTTAATAAAAGAAGTCGAAAAAAGAACTGCTTTATATGATACGTCAAAAAAAGAGTATCACGACCGAAATTTAAAGAAAAAGTTATGGAACCAGGTATGCCAAGAGGTTTATTCCACTCCTGTATGGGACTTATTATCGAACTAGCTTTTGCCCGCGGCTCCGCCCGCGTGGATGTTGGTTATCGCGACCAAACATAGCCTATGTCCTTTCTCGAGCTCTAATCTACCCCTATACCAAATTTCATCAAAGTCGGTACAGTGGTTTGGGCGTGACAGACAGACAGACAGACAGACAGAGTTACTTTCACATTTATAATATTAGTAGGGATGAAGAAAAAACTAAATATGGTAAGTTTGGAATCAATATATTTAATTCTCTGAATATTTGCTTCCATAGCGTGCACATCTCTACATTTCCGGACAGCAAATGATCGCACACCGTGTGCGTTGAGTACGTGGTAATTCCGCAGAGGACTTTTTATTGACGGAGCGTACTTTTTGCTCCGCCGCGGAGAAAAATCCCTCGTTTGCGTTGGCCTTAATTGGATTTTATATGACAGCCTATTTTACTTAAGAGAAATAATTACATCTACTTTTTAAACGCGGTAAAGTCTGAACGTCGCTTTAACACGAAAATGATTGATAGACTGTTTCTTGTTATTAAAATACGTTTGGAGGTGTATTAATTATCTTGTTTGATTTATGATGGAGACAAAATGTACATCTCAGGCATAAATTTGCATTTAAAATAGGCTGAGGTATGACGAAAATAATAATATAAGGACTTAAGGATATAAGTTAGTAGTACCTAGTGCTTTTGGCTCTACTAAGGTGAGCATAATTACAAGCCATTTGAGTGTGTATGGAACTCGTTATACGAATGTATTTACCTATACCTACCATGATCGCGTTAATTCCCATTAATATTATGGTACATCATATAGCGAGAAAGTTGAATAGTTAATACACAAAATAGTCCTTATTCGAGAGCTTTATCATTATTTTTGAAGAGTTCCTGTATAGTGACCTGACTGTACATACGCTGCTGACGCTGCACTACAGACCGAACCAGCACACAATAATGTATATTTATATCGACCACAAACCAATACCTAAGAGACTATTATAGAGACTATCATCACGACTTTACCCCTTCGGCCACGTACGAAACCAAGTTTCGAAACTAGTTTCTAATACCAGTGAAAACTATCCAAGAAAGATCGGCCACTTAGTAGTTCTGGTAACTTTAACATTACAACATACGTTTACTCGTTTTTGGTCTTCTTTCCTTTGGGTCTCCAAAACAACTACCACTACCACATACTCCACAACAGGAGTCGATGTACAGGATAATGTCCCGTACAGTTTCACTATCTACATACTAACTTCATCAAGCTGATCAGCTCGATCATGTCAAACCCATAATATATTGATCACAATAAATTGATTTGACACTTAAGCCCTTTGATCGCAGAAACAATATCGTGACGTATTAAAACGTCCATGTTTCAGGTAAAAGAGGAGCGGAGGTGTACAGTATACTCTCTATAGCTCCATCTCTTTTTCTCACCCAGAAGAGGATCGCTTTTACCTGTCGCGGTAGAATTTCATGATGTTACATACTTATAGTCGTAGTCGCTGCATACTTACTAACAAAATTTCAAATTAATACGATTCCAAAGTATTGAGTTAGAAAATAAGAGTTTGTGATTCAATCAGTTACAAGTGAACTGAGTTAAAAAAAATGACTGAGGTCAAGTAGAATCATGCTTTTTCAATCGGCTTAACTCTTACTCAATACCTACCTTAGTATCCTTGCTCTTAACTAATATTTAAGATATATCTTAAATCCAAAGCTTACCACCTAATGGTACACAGTTCTGAATCTCGATTTATATGAGGACAGATTGTCTGAGATTCAGGACTGACTGTCGTTCTAGAAAACGTGCCGAAATGTAAAGAAAAAACCAAAAAGAATTGCTAAATATATCAAAAAGGCAAAAACCGTTATGTCAGAAGTGGGATTCGAACCCACGCCCTCAGAGAGGACCAGAACGCCCACCGCCCGTTTTTCACGGGCAAGTTGCCTTGAGTCTGGCGCCTTAGACCGCTCGGCCATCCTGACACGGAATACTGTTTGCCAAATACCTTATCCCATGCTAATAATGTGAGTTATATACTCAAGGACGTCATTCAGAGTACGACAGACCGTACGACTATAGTAATCGGTTTATTGTCGATGCTTGTGATTTTAATGTGTAGTTTCTTTTATTATTACAGATAGGTAAGTGTCAAAATAAAAAAACATGAATGAATGCGAATGAAAATTATATTTTAGTCAAAATTTAAAAACACTCTAATAGAGCCTAAAGTAGTTTATAGTAATACCAACAATTCCGTGAATTGAAGGAGGCCGCCACCGTTCCTTTAATATTGTAAAGTCGTGCATTTTTTTTTTAATTATAATAAAACAGCATGAATTTGACAGTGACAACCGTAGTTTCAATATTATTCACTTCATGGTGTCATCGGTTTCACTATACCAATATTTTTATTAAAAAAAAATACTGTGCAAAATCTCCGAAAATGTTCATACATTTTTGACACTGACATAATACACAATTTCTCTCAAATTTCGACGTTTTCAATCAGAATTTTGATTGTATGTGTCCCCTAACGTAACTGTATTGTACTACTGTACTCATAAACCAACGTCAATATTTGATCAAGAGCAAAACAACCATGTGGAATCTGTTGCGGCAAAATGACAAAGAATTGTTTTGTATGCAGTGTTTATTGTTCTCGTTTATTCTGATTTTCCTGTTCCCGTCCCATGATTGTTGTCATGTCCCAATCAATACGACACAGCTACGTGTCGTATTTATTGGGGTGTTTTTTTTTTATTGAACTTTATCAATTCACCTGGCAATGGTAAAGCCCCCATCAAGTCACCTGGCTTTTTTTATATTCTTTAAACATTAAACTACAACATTAAAGAAATTGTATAAATTGCCCAAGCAAGATTTTTTTTTTTTTTTATATTTAAAAAAAATTAGGGGTTGATTTAGCCGCCCTACTCACCAGCCAGGTCTGCAGCTTCGTGTTGGGGTATACCTAACAGGAGAGTTGTGTGACAAGACTGACAAGTTTTCGGCTTGCCTCAAGCATGTACCTACTCAAAAAATGGTACGCACACTTATATAGCTTCTTCGTCATTAATTTTTTTCAAGTGCTATTGATCTCGCCTTTGTTTAAACAACCATACTTTGATACTTGTGTAATTATTAGAGGTTTATAAAAAACATTAACTTTCCAATAAGTAATATTCTCGTAAAAGTCCTCTATACTCTGTACCTACGTCTGTAAAAATATCAACTTAAGGGCCGGCTACGCCGAGCGCACGACTCAAAATCTGTCAAAATAAGACGCAAACGTGCACGCACACATCGCCGAGGTGCACAGTGGGCTGCAAGATGCTTTTTGCAAGTCAACATAATGTAGAAAATTGTCTTACGAATACTGAAAAAGCTATTTTATTACTTATGATTAGAGTGCATTTTCAGTAATACGATTTATTGAGACGAATTTCGTCTGTCAAATTATATTTCTTTTCCTTTTCTTGCTTGTATATTCATCCCTTTCATTTCGTGCATGACGTCATTGGCATGTCTTTTGTTTTGGCATCATGACATGACGTTGTTTGAATTTTTTACAAAGATTTGAGATATTGAACAAAATAAGGTTGGTAACATACCTACACCTAAATATTGATATAAATATTAAAAGTGTTCGTAAAATTAAAATGCCCACCGCGTAGAAAGACTATAATTATCATAGTAGAGAGATGATGAATATCTCATACTCTAAATAAATAGTTTCTTAAAGAACTAAATTGTCCTACCTTACTTTTATACTCTTTTATCATGAGCAAAACATTGCCATAAACAGCTATTGCCATGAAGGTATTTTTAAGCCACTCCGAGACATCACAACATTTTATGGCGATATTGTGCAAAACTGTTGCATAATGTTGCCCAACAACGACAATTATCAACGCGAGACTTTGTTTTCTTTGAACTGGAAACATCGCACTTGTCGCGTAATGTTCCCGAACTATAGAGCCGTTCAACAAACAAACAAACATTCCTATCAGACGTCTTCACTTCGATTTCGGACTGTTCGTTCCACTGTTATGTTCCACTAATTCAGCAACATGTGCTCAGGTAGGAGTCAGTCAAAGTTTCTAATGTCAATCAAAGAAAGCTAATGTTTCAATTATTATATGTAATAATAAAAGGCAGATTTAGGCTTTAGGTTATAGACTTTACTCCAACTGATAAAGCCAAGAGTTTTTCAATCAAAGTTGAGATATAGGGTATGTTGGCGTCAATTAAAACATACAACTTATATTTTATATCTTATGTATTATCTTACAATATTTTACAATTCATAGTAGGTATATTAAAAAAATAAAACCAGGCTTAAAAAAACGAAAATTAAACTGATTTAATGAACAGATTTATTTCAGAAGACAAAATTAAATATAGGAGTAAGTTTTTTTTTGTTGAATTCTGTGTCAAGAACGGAAACAAAGTCCCGTAAAAACCTGATTTTCTATTAGAGTTGTGTTCTTCTCCTTCTTAATTAGCGTAATCCAAAACTTTCGCGAAGCGATTGTCATCTGACCTCCACAACCCAATAGCGATATTGGGCGATATAGAAGCATTGCAACTAAACCAGTTGTTGGACTTTTAAGGGCTCGAAGTATCCCTAAAGACTACTACTACTTAGATATTTTCTTGTTTAATATTAGCGTAATTTTTCAGTAGTCGGGTATTAGTTTTTACCCGACTGCGCCAGCGAGGGTAATGTGTTTCGCGCGTATATATGTATGTATGTAGTTTTCTTTGTTCCCCTTTACAGGCCTAATCCCTAGACGGATTTCAATGAATGGGGTCTCAAATGAAAGGTATTCATCTCCCGAGTGTTATAGGGTAAGTACCTACATAAAATTCCATCAAAACTATACGGTAGATTTTTGATGCTAATAGTTCATTATGGTACAAGTGAGCAAAGTTGGTGATTACCGCCGAGGCGCTATTGAGACCCGAGCTGTAGGCGAGGGTCTTAAGAGTGCCGAGAACGGTAATCATCATGCTCACGCGTGCCATACGACGTTTTACAACACACTTGCGAATAAAATAATACTACAAATACTAAATAAACAATACTACAAATTAATTCGTTTTCCTATGCGCGCGCATTTAACAATGGTGGTCGGCCATATTTAAAAAAAAAAGGAGGTTTGAATTTAACTTTTTTTACTCTGTTTTTTTTTCTATACTTAGAGAAAAAAAAAGTTAGTTTGAGTGAAAATTTTGTTTAATATACATGTATTACAAGTTGAAATTATTTATTTAAATACGATAATGCATCAAATGACCATACAATAGGCGTATTAATTTATTCGTACTATTAAACACGTTCTTTTTTGTATCAAAACTCTTTTAAGAACATAGACACTTCCTATAAAATTTAAAAAAGAATTTATAACTCACTTGTATGTCTATAACTTACTTGCCTAATTGCGGTAAAATAATAGCACTTTTATGAGCAGGTGTGTTGTAAAATATATTATGTGTTGACAGAAAACATTTTTATTCAAATTTATCGAGTAGGGTATCAAAATGAAGAGAAAAAGGAGATTACAAAAGTATATAGATGTCATATCTTAATAGTCCAGTCATTTGGGCGAAAACCTAGAACATTACCTGGAAAGTTTTCCGGGAGTTTTGAAAATTGGCAATTTTATAGATTTTGATATGCTCTTTCCAAATTTGAACTTTGCCACCTCGTATGTTTGCCGCTCGCGCCGCCATTTTGAAAAAATGGCGCCCAAAAGCAGTTTTTAGATAATAACTCCTTTCCGGCGCATTTTACAGGAAAAACATATTACACAAAATAAAAGTAGAGAAAATTTCCTACAATTTATGTCAAACCTTTTCTTTCCTAAAATCAATAGTTTCGGCGTACGAGCGCCGTAAACCATTATACATCCACACCAACGTGTAATATTTACTTTAAACTGCTCATACTGTGATTTGTAAATTATAAAAATTATACGAAGGTTATCTATAGTAATTATAGGTAACTATAGTCTGTCATGTCTCCGCAGGTATAAAGAAATGCGCCCCTTCTGTGTCAGGCCCCTTCTTTCCCTTCTAAGAAACATCTAGCCCCGGCTGAGCTCAACAGAAATATTTAGTCTGAGTCATCAGTATACGTTTATCATTTCACAGTGTCGTTTGCATTTACAGAGCCATGGCTTCTAATGAAGTAGATAGAAGGGATACCACGATAAAAAAACGCGCCGATTTCTCTACCTCATGGTGGTGTGGAAATGAATATTTCTGCCGAAACGTGTATTGAATTACACTTTACGGCGCTCCTACACCGAAACTATTAATTTTAGGGAAAGAATTTTTATCACAAATTGTAGGAAATTTCCTCTACTTTTATTTTGTTAAATATGTTTTTCCTGTAAAATGCGTCGGAAAGGAGTAATTATCAAAAAACTGCTTTTGGGCGCCATTTTTTCAAAATGGCGGCGCGAGCGGCAACCTTACGAGGTGGCAAACTTCAAATTTGGAAAGAGCATATCAAAATCTATAAAATTGCCAATTTTCAAAACTCCCGGAAAACTTTCCAGGTAAAAATACCAAATGACTGGACTATAACTAAAAAGTTAAAATAAAATTGATTATTAAAAAATAAAAACCTGACTGCTGTCCAAAAGATCGAAACAAGCTTAATAGCAGGCGGTACGGTACCCATTACATTTCTTTCGGTTTATGATTGGCAAACAAAGAAAACTACATACATAAATACATTACCCTCGCTGACGCAGTCGGGTAAAAAGGCATCCCTACAATTTACCAAGTCACTATGCCATAGCGGGCCCTCTACATTCCGCTCGATCGCATGTATTGCGTCCAGCCCCTCTAGCCTCTAGACAAGTAGATTCAATTCAATTTTTTGGTGTGGCAAGCTATGCCGAAGTTGTCGGCAAATTTGGCCATGTACAGACGTGCGAAGGAGTATAGTAATTCGTTGCTCGGCGTATGATGAAATAGAATGCCAAATGTATGGGATTTGACGTATATGACAGGCGTCAACGAAAGTCAAAAACGTCAAATCCTATACATTTGTCATTCTCCTTCCATCATACCTATTCCATCATACGCAGAGCAACGAATTGCCACTTGTCTAGGGGGGCAGGACCTACTTCCTTGTCAGTGTAGTACAACTTAAAGTCCCAGAGTGCGTAATCACGGCTTTCCTGGTCGAATTTCTCTTGCAAAACCATTTCTATTGGTGAAATAAGTTAGGTGCTTATCTAGTGCATTCGACTGAATAACAGAATTTCAACTTGTACTTTTTCATATATGCAACTGTCATACTGTGCTCACTGACATTTTAAATTGTACTACCTCTATTCGTGGAGACCTATAATTGGCTGTTTGTCACCTATCTTAAATGTGTATTTTGTTAGATATTAGCTGTTGGTCTCCCAAATATAAATAAATAAATAAATAAATAAAAAAATTCCCTAACATGGGCATGCTGCAGACTCGCAAGCTTAGCTGGTGTAAGCGTTGCCTAAAGCAGCCATGGCCCGTTAGTAGTCGTGAAAAAAGAAAAAAAAAAGATATAAGTAACAAGAATAAAAAGAAAGTATCCACAAAACGTATTTTAGCTAGGTATATACCAAACTGTTTGGTCCAACCTTTTTGAACAACCTTTTTGAGAAATCATATTGAGCCGGTATGTGTAACATAATATATAGACCACGAACTTACGACGAACACGCACAATATAACCCAAGTACTTACTTAAGTTTTCTTTATTAATTTCTAAAATGTACGGAACCAGCTACTTCATGATACATGTTTTTAGGATCTTATGTTTATAAAATACATGTATACATGTATGACTACAAACTTATTGTCTAATATAATTTCCTTACAACAACTGACAGCCTCCGTGGCGTAGCGGTAGTGAACGCGGCCGCTGCGCAGGAGGCGCGGGTTCGATCCCCGCTCAGTGCAAATATTTGTGTTCATGAAATATGGGTATTTGCATTGGTCTGGTCGTGCCTCGGAGAGCACGTTAAGCCGTCGGTCCCGGTTGCCATAAGAACATCTAGTGCAGTCGTTACGGGTAGTTGGCGCCCTAAAAAATCCAAAAAAACAACAGTCTAGCTGCTAAGCTTCAATATCGCCTAATGATACCATTGGGATGTGGAGGTCAGATGGCAATCGCTTCACAGAAAATATCGAGGTCTAGCCAAATCCGTAGCTAAAACTGGTAAAGCGGACCCCAGACTCCGAGCTGAAAAAGCTTCGGATGCGACTGAGAATTAACGCTAGGAGGAAGAAGATAATTTCCTTACAACAGGACCCAAAAATATTGTCTTTAAAAAAATATTTTGGATTAGTATATCCCCAACTTTTTAGTTTGACATTTTAGGCGCTTGTGGTTAGACACTAAATCAAACCACTATGTTATAAATGTACCAACGAATTCGTGAAACGGCCAAAATCGGAACTACGTTTGTCACTGTCAAATGCATACTATTTTATTGAACATCTAAATAAATTTGACAACACTGAGAAGACAGTGTCGCCACTTTTGACTTCACATTTTTGTTGGTATGCCTATTGTGTATGTGTGAACTGTCATCACGCATCAAAGAGACGTGCTCTCTCTCCGAAAGCCCGTGGGCGACTGACGTACGAAGGAATCTACACAGATCGCTGCAAAATTGTATGGGAAATTTGCACACATCGCACCCCTATTCAAACAAAGAAATAACTCAAAATTACGTATTTGTGGGAAAACGCAAATAAAATTTGACACCTTCGCGCAGTGTACTTCAATATTTAATTAAAAATAAAGTAAATGAGATAAGTACGTTTTAAAAATAGAAATGGATAATTCGATAAAGATAGCAATTAATTGTTATAGAGAATATCCTTATTTATAAAAATAGGTAATTTATTTATATTAATTAAAAAAAAGTTCGTACTTAATTCAGTTTATGATAAAATATTTTTTCAGTACATTCGAAATGGCACCATGTAAATCAAAATAATGCAGTTTTATTATAAAATTATTTATAAGTTTTTGATGTGTTTACTTTTATTTCAGTTTTTTATTTAAATTAACATTAATTTAATACTTTTCCAAAGTAGATAAAGTAATATTATATTATACTAGCTGCCCCGACGAACTTCGTACCGCCATATTTTCGGCCCGCGTGGTATTCAAATCCCGTTCCCGCTGCACCCTTATCACTTAGGGAGATGAAAAATAGATGTTGGCCGATTCTCATAGATACCGGATAAGCACAAAAAATTTCATCAAAATCGGTCGAGCAGTTTCGGAGGAGTTCAATTACGCACCCCGTGACAGAAGAATTTTATATATTAGATTATAATTAACAAATTATAATTAACAAACAACAAAAAGGTGCGTATAGATCACGTTGGCCACACCCGTATCGATGCGTGCCTCTACAGCTGTGCAATTCACTAACAAGCACAACGATGCGACAACGATGTGAGTCGCGCAACGATGTGCGCGATAGACACTGTCATTGGTCGATTTCCAATGACGTGATACAATCTGACCAATGACAATCTACGTTGCGCCTCGCATCGTTGTCGCATCGTTGTGCTCGCTTAGTGAATTGCAGTGCAGGTCTCATAGCGGTGATCTGGGCAAGGCTCAACTGTATGAGCATCTGCAGCGGTCGGCGGACAGGTTAATCGAGCAGTATCCTACCGCGGACTTAGTGTTCTTGAGGGACTTCAATGCTTACCACGTGGAGTGGTTGTGGTCCACCGAAACTGATTTTGCGGGAAGGGCTGTACACAACTTCGCCTTGACCTATGAACTCTCACAACTGGTGCATTCTATCATTAGAATACCAGACATCGACACCCATTGAAGCTATACTGGACCTTCTGCTGACTACGCGCCCGGATGAGTGCTCCGTAAATGTGGATGCACCACTCGGTACTTTGGACCACTGCTTTGTCCCGGCGCAAGTGACTCTCTCGGGGCTTGAACCATCGCGGCCAACAGCTCTTACCAATAGCTACCTCGAGGTCCAGTAAAAAAGCAACCGCCAGGGTTAAGTTTGAATTCATCGGCGGAATTGGCGAGCGTCTTGCGCGGTACCCATCAGGTAGTCGTGCTTTTTGGTCGCACGCCAAAGCTGCCGAGGGAATCTTCTGCCAGTCCTGTCTTCCGTCACTGCAAAAACCCGACGGTAGTCTGGCCCATGGCGCTAAGGAGAAAGCCGATCTCTTGGGTCATCTCTTTGCGTCAAACTCGACTATGAACGACGAGAACTCCGAGCCACCTATTATTCCCAGCTGTGGTGCTTCCATACCTGAAGTAAAAGTCACGCAACGGGTGGTCCGGCGTAAACTTAAATCCCTAAATGTTCGGAAGTCAAATGGGCCGGATGATATACTGGCGATGGTGCTTAAGCACGGTGCCCCTGAGTTGTGGCCAGTGCTTACACGCCTTTTCGCGCTCTCCTATTCCACGAGACAGGTCCCGGCTTCGAGGAAGACTGCATTCGTGCATCCTGTGCCTAATAAAGGCGACAGAACAGATCCGTCCAATTACAGGCCTATCGCTATCACCTCACTTCTCTCGAAGGTGAGAGTGGTGGAGCGTATGATTAATACACAGCTCCTGAGATACCTTAGGGGTAACGATCTCCTGAGCGACCGCGAGTACGGTTTTCGTCACTGTCGCTCTACCGGTGACCTCCTATTGTATCTCACTAACCGATGGGCGCAAGCCATCGAAAGTCGAGGTGAGGGCCTCACCTCGACTTTCGATGGCTTGCGGTGAGGCACTAGCGGTCAGCCTAGATATTGCGAAGGCCTTCGATTGGGTCTGGCACAGAGGTCTTGCGAAGTTGCCACGCTATTGACTCCCCAAAGGACTATGCGTATGGATTGCCAGTTTTTTGTCCAACAGAAGTATTCAAGCCGTCGTCGATGGCAGTTGCTCGAACTGCATGGACATAAACGCTAGAGTTCTACAAGGCTCCATGTTGTCTCCGACCCTGTTTCTGCTGCATATTAATGACATGCTGTCTGATGGCTCCATCCATGTAGTTATGCAGATGATAGCACCGGGGACACGTATTACATGGGCCGTGAAAATATCCCTAGGTCTGAAGTGGAGGAGAGTTGCAAACAACTTTGTCCGAAATCGAGACTACTCTCTCTGGAGTATCCGATTGGGGACGACTAAACTTAGTCCAATTCAATCCCACTAAGACACAAGTATGTGTATTCACCGCTAAGAAGGCTCCATTTGTTGTAGCGCTGCAATTCCTGGGCACAGCGCTTATCATTACCACAAGTATCGGGATACTTCGTGTCGACATCTCCAACGACGTCCAATACTGAAGTCATCTGGCAGACAAGGTCAAGTTGGCATCAAAGAGACTTGGGTTGCTCAACAGAGCGAAGCAGTACTTCACAGTGGGGCACCGGCTCCTCCTATAAAAGGCGACGGTTCGGCCCCACATGGAGTACTACTGACACCTTTTTGCCGGAGCGCCTGCGTGCCAGCTTGACCCTTTTGACTTGGTGCGAAGAGGGGCGTTGAGGCTTGTCGGCAATCCCATACTTACAGGCGATGTAGAACCTCTCAGTCTCAGAAGAGACTTTGCCTCACTGTGTGTTTTCTACCGCCTATATTACAATGGTTTGTGCTCAGATTAACTGTTTGACATGATGCCCACAGCTACATTCTATTCTCGCACCTTTCGCCATAGGCGGGGAATTCATCCTCACACATTGCAACCGGAAACGGTGTGCACTGTGCGGTATGAAAGGAAATTTATCCCTTGCACACTCAAGCTGTGGAATGAACTCCCCGCGGTGGTTTTCCCAAGCGACTAAAATAATATGGGGCTTATCAAGAAGGACATCAGAAGGTATCTTTAGGGTCGGCAGCACGAGTGTGACGCCCCTGGTGTTGCATACTTCCATAGGCCACGAACCACTTTCCAACAGGTGGGCCGTGTGCTTGTCTGCCACCTAAGTGGTTTAAAAAAATATGGCTGTATGTTAGTTGAATAATGTATTAAATTAAAGAAATAAAAAAATGTTTAAATGCGAAATTAATAATAAGCAGAATCAACTAAAAAATCTATGATGATTCCCGTGGATTTACAGTAAAAAAGTAAAACAAGTCGTATTAATATTCAGTCCATTATAAAAAATTTAAAAGAAAACTGCAATAAGTTGGAACAGGAATTAAAAAAACTCACATTGTTTCATAATATGAAACAGAATTAAATCGAAAATTTTAGGTAGGTACAACTTATAACATTTTTACTAATAAAGCGAAATAAGTTTTAATTAATGCACTTTTAGATTAAATAATAAACAATGTTATAGTTAACTGCCAGCAATGCACCGAATTATTTTGTTTTATTTCACTTTTATTCCTACAAGCAACGATCCGACCTCATACGGAGCTGGCGCATCAATGAATCGTTCACTTTACCGGTACCAACTTGTTCGCGCGCGTTAGTGAGAAAGAGACGGACTACGTTTTATCTAGCTCAATTTGATCGTATTGCAATGGCTGTTCGAGTGAAACCTTTCTCCTAGTAAAGTTATTACACTTTTTGACAATGATCTTATATAAAATGAAGTAGATGCGTTATTGCGCGAAAATCGTGAAGATCCGAAATCTAAGTTCCAATTGTGGAACGTTTGCCTTGTAGTATCGCGTGCCGAGCGGCGCCGGTCGGACGTTGAGCGGAAGAATCAGTGACATAAAAAAATAACGAAAATGCTATCGTATGTTTATAGACACTGCACGAACAATTACTCTAAGGGAAATGTAGATGAATTAAAAATGTGTCTGTGTGTGTTCGGCACAATTTTCTACGTTGATTTGTAAGCATATGACATATCTATGATATATTTCATCTTTGCTTTTTGATGAAATCTCATAAAACATGAATTTTGAGTTATTTCTTTGTTTGAATAGGGGTGCGACATAGTTATTTTTATTGATATGCGACATCATAACAGTTACTTACAATTAATAAAATGTATTCAGCGGCAAGTATAGCTCTTTATCTACTTATATACATATTTATTTCTTAAGAAAATTATAACTTCACACGAAAACTGTGCCAGGCAAATGACACAGTTTTACGCGTTTTTCAATAACTATGGAGTGTTTTTTTGGATTAATTTCTAAATTTATCATCAAATAAGTTATTTCGGCCCCTTCAAGAACTCTTTGACTTTCAAACCGACTCCAGTTCATCGCTAATATCATACATTTTCTGTCATGATTTCCTTCGGGTTCGAGCGCTGTTTCGCGTAGCCTGTCCTTAAAAAGCTTGTTATAACCCGATACAATAATCCTTAATGCTACTACGTACTTCATACATACACGAATAATGCTTTTACGTACGTATTGGGAGTGGCCTTATTCCGTGGAGTTTCTTTTACATCGTGTTTTTTATTTTATTGGTTTTGTAACGAAACATTCTGGTATTCCCGGAATTCGTTGCAGTTGGAATTAGTTTCGTAAAAATATTCCATTGTATCAAGGTAGATACGCGTATTTTTTTAACTATAAGTGTATAGTCAGCATTACCTTTATCTTGACTACAAAACCACAAAATGATCTTAATACCAAGGTTTCAAGAGCAAATCAAACTGTTTTATTGATTTAAATTGTTTGTCGTACGTACTAAAAAGGTGTGTACCAAATGCCAGAACAATCAGTAAACAGGAAGGGGGGAATACCAAGGTATTAAGATCATTTTGAGTACTTTGTTCGTCAAGATCGATCTGATGGTGACTGTACAGGGCCCCCTCAGACTGGCAGGGACAATGTTTCCACATGCTATGATCCTGGCATACGCCAAGACCTACGGGGTCAATCCAACCTCACCTAAAAACGGATATGCCTGCTGTTTGATCGACGAGGCTCTGGCGTAGGGTTTTCTTTCAGGGTCGGAAGGTAAGACGTCTAACATAAAAGTCGTATAAGCCAAATCTAATGAAGTAGAAGGAGTAAGCGGATCTATAGCGAAAACCTCAGATGCAACCAAAATCTAAACGTAAAATTTTCAAATTCATAATATTAGTAGGATTTTTATTCCAAATAGCAATGTTTGGCTCAAAGCCAGTAAAAACCACAAAGTATATACATTGTTTCCAACAGGTTTTACGTAAGTGTGTTCAAGGGGCGTGGGTTCAACATCAAAAGCTTCCATCCATCAATAGCAGCCACCAACGTCGTCGGTTACTTTCTCAACTCGAAGAAAATCAATAAGAGATCCAATTTCGAACTCGAGTCTTTTTTTCTAGCGTGAATTTAATTCGGTATTCTCAGCATCAAAGAGTGTGTTTCTCGTGTTGATAACGAAATTTTTTTTACTCACTTGAATAGAAAATATCGTCCAATTTTCGATAGTCATATTATAATATTTTTAAAATTAAAGCGGGGAAAATTTTGATTTTTTTTATCCTATTTTGTTAATCAAAATGGAACTTGTTGCACCCAATATGGCAGAATATTTTTATATTACTCAAGCTTATAAAGAACACAGTTCATACAGTTATTAGAACAAACTGTTAATGCAAACTGCCATTAAAAGTAGGTAGAATGAAACTTGATGAGGCGAAACGAATATTTCCAGATATTTTTCTCTTTCAAAAGTAAATAATTTTAGCGTAATAAAAGCACTAAACTTCTACTTGATAAAGATAATAGAGACCAGTGCTTTATAAATATGTTTGTTTCCTTCAGTGATTTAGTTACATGTAAATTTAAATATACTATCTCTGAGGTACTGGGTCTCCACTTAATATTTCCTGAGCATCGGAAGCGGGAACGCCTACCTTCCTTCCTTTAGGGCAGGCGGTGCGTGAAGGTTAAAAATATTCTTAAAAAATAGACAATATGGTAAAAAAATATACCCAACTCACCGAAAAAGTCTCGATTCTTTAACAGTTTGATACTACATGCTATCAGTCACCTTCAAACATACACATAATATAACTAAAACGTAAAGATAAAATAAAAGTTATATTTGGGAAATTTCTTTAAACACAACACAGTCATTTCAAAAGTGACCTCAAAATATTTTCAAGAGATTTTAGAAAAAGTCTATGCTTCTCCAGCATCTATTATTACCTACTGTCTGCATAATGAATACATATCTGAAGTTTGAATCGAATATTCGAAACAGATTGCAGCACCAATCATTTTGATTTTTCTTTTTAAATCTCAATGCTATCTGAAGGTAACAATGGTGACTTTGTAACTAATTGGCATCCTTGTAGCAATGTTTTACTTCAGTTCCATCGATTTTCATTATAATATATTTATGGTAATTTGTGCAAGTCACGACACAGCTGTTACAACCGTTGACATGTCACTGAAAGTACTTCCAGGTGAGGCATTTATATTTTCAATACTTCGATAATTCTTTTTCTTCTTCATCCTAGAGCGTTAATCCCAGTCACATCGAAGCTTCACCTCGGAGTCTGGGGTCCGCTTTTCCAGTCCAACTGCGGATTTGGCTGGACTTCGATATTTTCTGTGAAGCGACTGCCATCTGACCTCCACAACCCAATAGCGATACTTCTGTACCCTCCTATCCTACCTACCTGTACCCCTCTTTAACTCCTGACCGTTTTCTTCTACCTTACCCTCTACTTTCCACTCTTACCATGCTCTTATCCCACACCCATGTGAAGCTCACAATTCCTATTCAACTTCCTAACTAACATTTGATGTCAAATCTATCAATACAATACCTACTTACTTATCAAATAACTCTATCATGATACATATAAATTCTATTACGACTTAATATTAATTTGGCCAATGAACGTCGTAGTGGGAAAGGACTCTTATCATGATACGTAGTTACCCTATGCTCTATAAAGGGGAGTATGTGCTAATTCTTCATTAAAATAAACGCCTACTTAAATTATTATACTACTTAGTTTGTAAACATGAATAGCTAACTCTCTAACTAAGATAAGGAAACCCTCACTTTCTATAAATATATTACCTGACCTATTTACATTTGTTAAATTGGATACCTACTTAATTTACTACTGAAACTAATTATGATAGTTATAATGACTACCCATCTAAATAATTCTGATATTATCTAACTTATTAAACTTCTTTCATAGTAATACCTACCTAATCTCTTACTAAAATTAATTATAGTTCAGTTATTATACAACTAATGATTTCAACATGTTATTTGTTTATTCAGTTCAATACATAGACTAATTGAATCCTGCACTTATGTGATTTATTCATAATTATTAATCTCATTGGATCAAATACCTTATATGAGTTATTGATATATTACCAATGATTGTACACAACATGATATATTTGTTTTTCGGTCTAGGGCCCCATGAACACACGCCCAAGACAGTACAGTTCACACCAACTGAGGAATAACTGTTCCTATGTCTACTATAGGTATGGAATAGGTAGCTTTACTCACTCCGCCTGGCCAAGACATCTGGCACCCATAACAGACAAACACCAATTCGAATGGCGTGGAATTACAATATATCATTCCCTTTACCTAATTAAAGGCTTAAGGTAAAATTATAAGAGTATTCTCTTTATATATTCCCCTTCTAGAGGTGTAAAAATATCATAGAGATGTATATAACAATCTTTTAATGTAGAACCTAATTAAAGTAGGTATACAATAAACTGAGAGAATAATAAGTAACCTTTATATTCCCTTTCACGTTAGAGTGCATATTTGCAGTAGATACTTAAGAAATTTACAATAGATTTCATCTTAGAACCAATGTCCATTTCACCAAAACCAATCTAAAGTTTTAGGTAGGTAAAGTTGAGTTGTAAACTTATTAGTTACTCACATCACCAAGATTGCCACAAGTCATTATTAGACTATATATGTGTACGGGTCTATTGCCCAAGTCTAGGAGTTTTGAATCTATTCCATAGTTGGAAAATATCATCTATTGTGATAAGATTCTCATTCTCCAGACCATACTCGATTAAATGAGCAAATACTAAGTCAATTGTTGCAATTGAGAACTATTTTAGTCACAGTAGAATAGACATAAGTTCCGTCATGATAAACTAAACCTTAACGGTTTTCTCTGGCTATTTGCATATAAAATATAACTAACTGCAAAACTACACAAGAACATGAATGACTCAATCTACAATCGGTTATCAATCACCAACCCCATATCGTTACACTTTCCGTTAATAGGTAGGTACTATGTTTATCTTTTGTTCATAATATTACTATACCCGTTTGGCTAAACAAATAGTCTAGTATATGATTGAATACTAATATTGTAATACTATAAGATACTTTATTTGACTTTTAGTCTTGTTTTTATTCAAATGACCAATTTGACACTTTAAATTACACTACAAATTATGATAGTCTCTTGATTTAGAATAACAATAATAATACTTTTCTATAATGCCTTTAAACAGACAATTCATCTTTTGTCAAGGAGTTTGAAATTAATAATACTTGTATCAACTATTAGCTCGGTTGTTTGAATAGTTTCTGTATTGAATTAAAGAGTATAACAGTTAAAATTCTGAAATATTACTTTATCAATAATTCGAACTGACCTTGAGGGAATTCATGACTGTATCATTGAGTTAAAGTCAGATTCAAACACAAAGCCACACACACTCGTAACTTCTTATATCACCGTATCATATTGGTCTAACACTGAACTTTACATAATAATTATAGCCCCTTCCTACAACAAACCATGACGGTTATTAGATTCCATAACAGACGTAATTACGCTTAAAAGTTAGTTTATTCCTAATCCCGGTTTATCAAGTGTACCTACACCTACCTATAAGTCTATTCCCTGTGTTTGTACAAATTATACCCATTTAGACTAATTGTGTGGTGTGTTATGTCCCTAACTATTTTAATAAAGATTACAGGTGAGTCAAGCCTGATTTTGGCGTACCTAAGACCCGTGTTTTGTCACAAGAACAACGACCGTAGTCTGGGATGTTGCCTCATGACGACCCTACATATGCATTGTGTACATAAATAAATATATAATTATATAAGACTGAGCTGTTGACTTCAATAAATGTGACTAGGTCAAACTATTGGGTATCAACACTCAGATGGCTTTTTCGACCCTGAAACTCAGGTAAAGTCGAAAGCTGTCCCGCCATTTTGGATTATCAGCAAACTAGCTAAAAGTGGTCACGAGCTTAGTTAACACCGTCAGGTCTCCACTCGTGGCTGTCACATCGACAGACTTACCTATTGGGATTCCCTAGCTATTCCTATGGCCTCAACCTCCTAGCCCTAGCCTAACCTTTTATACCTACTATCCCCATTCGAACTCCTAAAACAACATTTCGCGATAGGAATGGCCGTTGAGCAGACTCACTCGAACGAACTACGCTTCATATCAAGATAATCAGCGTTGCCAGTAAAGAAGTCTTGCTACCATTCCAACAAAATGCTGTTAACGCGACATTTCAACCATTGTTCGAGCTAAAATTTCACTAAAGAATCATGATTTTACACAAATGCAACGCGATTTTATCAATTATAATGAATTAACACGAATTTCAATATAAAAATCATTTCAATCAATTCACAAAGCAAAGTTTCACTAGTTTACCACAAATTTTCTAAAATCTTGCTTGGTAACCCGCCCACCAGTTACCCACGCTTGCTGTCTCAAAAGAGAATGAACGAGGATCGCGCCAAATCCCAACTTTCTCACTATTTTCGCGGTCTAATTCGGCGGGAGTCTCCTTTGCACCAATCAGCGTCTTCTAAATCCTCTTTTTAATTCCTACAAACCCCGCAATATTTCTAGACCAATCCAGTACTGCTTCCCAATGCTCGCAACTTAATAAATATATTTTTTTTAATTATTAATATTAACTCCCTGTGAGAAATATTCACTTTATACAATTTAAAATGCCTAACTGAATTAACTTTCCTTCTCTTTACTTCAATTCACCTTTTTTTGTAATTCATTCTATTTATTTACCATTATAAATAACTTCCAAACCGGAAACTATCTAAACATCTCTCAATATCCCCAACCTAACAAAATATACCAAGTATTTCTTTCCTTCTCTTTTTTTTTAATAATATTATTTAATAATAAAAACCCTTTTGTACAACCTATTTACTATAACCAATTTAAAACATTTAATTAAATTAGAATTCCTTATTATTAGAATATCTCTTCAAATAGTATAATTATATCGATTTAAAACTATCATAATCTGATAAGAACAGCGCCATCTACCAGAAACCCGTATTATTACTTAGACTAGTCAATATGATGATGCAATATGAAAAACCCTATCTTCCATTACATTTATCAACAATCTAATTTCATTTATTAGCTTTTCCTCTAAAACAGATTATTTCATGAATCGTATTGCAACAAACCCTCGTTATTTTAATTCTAAATATTAATTTTATTATTGATAACAGCGCCATCTCTTAGAAATCGATTTATTACTTATAAAGACATGTGACGTTCTGTCTCGTTACATCCGACCCCCTGAATCTGACGAAGAAACTTAACTACAATTTGTTCGAAGTAAGATTCACATTAAAGACTACTTAAATAAATATTATATATATATACACAATTATCAATATGAATTATCAATCTTCCCTTCCCTATAATTATGATTCAACCCATTTCATAACCTATTCAGTTATAACTCAAATTCCGCACCTTTTATGTCTTGTGTAAATTGACCAAATATCAAAATCCGATACCTCCCAATCTCATTACAAGCTTTTTAGTTAAATCACAACATTACATTATTTCCCGTCAGGACTTGATCCAATTCAGTGAGAGAAAATGGTTGTGAGGCACCTTTGCGCTGTCGCACAGAGTAAAAGTTTATACAGGAACCTACATTACGCTCGCCATATAACCAAGTACTCCGCTCCCCAGAAAAAGTTCAACCCTATTGACTAAAGACATAAAAGAATGTATAGATTTTCACCCCACCAGTAATAAACCTGAAAGGCCGACATTAAGACAATGGTATTTGTAGAGTGTGCCAAGTTCCGACCTATTCTGTTTAGTTGGAGATTCATGAAAGTTCTTCTCGACATGCATGACCTTGATTTCAAATTTTGAAATCAATGTCTATTACTAACCTAACTCTTTGCATCTTTCATGAATCCGTTTGTGATGCATGCAGATATTTGAACCATAACTCAATTTAATTATAAACCCTTGAAAATTAATGCTGGTTGGGATGGCCCACCATACTGAATTTAATAGCATTCACTCATTATAACCTTTCATATTGACATCGTTCCGTTCGTCTCATACACTAAAATATTTCTTTAATCCTTTCCAGAACCCTCTTCTATGGTCTTGCTTCCTGCCAACCAGTCAGCATTATGAAATACAAAATATAATGTGGTTATGATCAATAATGTTTTTTTTTTTTTTATATATATATATGAAAGAAGACAAGCAATCAATTATTATCCTTCAATATGTTTTTTTTTTTTTTTTTTTTTTTTTTAATAATTATTTAATAACAGCTTTCAATTTTATTTAATTATACATATATTTTAATATATAAATATACTTTATATACCTACATAAATAAAATAATAATTAAAAGGTAAAGCCACCCTACGCCCCACCATCTGACAGGAAGAGTCAGTTACATTTATTATTATTATTTTTTTTCCTCTATTCAAAACTAATATTTCTATATCAAAAATTTTTTTTTTTTATCATAAATAACCTAATATCAAACTTCTAACTTAAAAAAAAATTTTTTTTCAACAAACTCATACCATCAGATGGGCTTCACCCCTTTCCTCCATTTAATCTTTATTTATTTTTCTTTTTTTTTTTTTTCACATCTAGTAACATTAATATTTTTAACAAATATTTCTTTAACATTTTTTTTCTTCTAAATCAAATTTATCCTTATAACAAGTTTCTCAACCTAAACCAATTTATTTCCCCTTTTTTTTTTTTCCACATTAAATAACATTTATATTTTTAACAAATATTTCTCTAACATTAATTTTTCTATCCCAAAATTTATTCTAATAACAAGTTTCCCAATCTAAATTAATTTATTCCCCTTTTTTTTTTTCCACATTAAATAACATTTATATTTTTAACAAATATTTCTTTAACATTTTTTTTCTTCTAAATCAAATTTACCCTTATAACAAGTTTCTCAATCTAAATTAATTTATTCCCCTTTTTTTTTCACATTAAATAACATTTATATTTTTAACAAATATTTCTCTAACATTAATTTTTCTATCCCAAAATTTATTCTAATAACAAGTTTCCCAATCTAAATTAATTTATTCCCCTTTTTTTTTTTTTTTCCCCACATTAAATAACATTTATATTTTTAACAAATATTTCTCTAACATTAATTTTTCTATCCCAAAATTTATTCTAATAACAAGTTTCCCAATCTAAATTAATTTATTCCCCTTTTTTTTTTTCCCCACATTAAATAACATTTATATTTTTAACAAATATTTCTTTAACATTAATTTTTCTATCCCAAAATTTATTCTAATAACAAGTTTCCCAATCTAAATTAATTTATTCCCCTTTTTTTTTTCCCCACATTAAATAACATTTATATTTTTAACAAATATTTCTTTTAACAGATTCTAATGTTTGTATTTAATTAGGTTACTAGTTCCATTATACATTGCAATAGATTACAAATCCTTCTAAATTTCCTTAAGTTAAAAATATACCGTTCCTATTCACTTATACAATTTTACATAAATTTAAATCTACTTTCGGCTTCTCGTTCCAGTCCCAACTCAAATAATTATAATTTTTCCTATTCCCTTTAAATGTAAAATTTTGACAAATGAATTGTATTGAATTTTCCTCTAACTTCTTTACTCTGCGGATGAACTAAAATATACACATTTTTATAGGGACTCCCAGCTATCATGTATGGCCCTTCATATAAATTCTCAAATTTTTTTTGTCAATTTTAGTTCAGCATTAGATCTATTTAATTTTCTAATTTTCACTAATTCTCCTATTTGGTATTCTATTAACCGACAGGTTTTATTAAATTTTAATTTTCGCTTTTGCGCTGACACCTTATCATTACCTTTATTTATTTTGTCATCAAAAGAAAGTTTAGTAGAAGTCCCATACATTATTTCACATGGAGTATAACCTGTACTCTCATGAAAGGTATTATTATATAATTCTTCCAATTTAGGCACTGTATCTACCCATCCCTTATGGTTAGTACTATTATAAGTTCTAAACAATCTACCCAGTTCTCTATTAACCCTCTCTACTGTATTTGGTCTAGGATTCCTAACAGTAGTGTAAATTATTTTGATCCCCAGCGAAGCCATCCCTTCCTTCCATACTCGACTAGTAAATTGTGTACCATTATCTGACATTATTACTTTAGGTTTTATAATTTCTAACAATTTCTTTACTTTACTGAATACTGCTTTTGCTGTAGCCTTTCTCAAAACGTAAAATTTCACGAACTTACTAAATGAATCTTGAAACACTAACATATAGTTCATTCCAAACTTTCCAGTTGGCAATGGACCATAGATATCCACCATAACTAAATCTCCTATATCTTTAGTAACAATAGGACAGCAAGGCCCCACCTTATTAGAGTTAGAGTGTTTTGTTAATTGACAAATTTCACAAATCCTAACCAACTGTTTTACATTTCTAGTCAAACCTTTCCAATAAAAACGTTGTTTTAAATATTTTAGCATTTTATAACTACCCTGATGTCCCATCTCTAAATGTACTTGTTTAATTACCTCTTCTCTAAGTTCTCCTGGTAAAAATATAGAATTTTCTTTTCCCCCTTCTTTAGAAACAACCAAAACTCCGTCTATTAATTTACATCTACTACTTAACCCCTTTAATGACTTTCCTGTCTCATTTGAAACTTTAATTTGTTTAATTAATTTATTTATTTCCTTATCTCTCATCTGATATTCCGCTATCCGACTTAACTTTTTTAACAAATCCTTATTTTGACTAGACCCCATATATAAAATACTCGGCATTCTGTTTCTTTCCTCCTGTAATACTCCTTCATTCGGTGGATAACGTGATAAAACATCTGCCACTATATTATCTTTCCCTTTAATATGTTGAATTTCATATTGGAAATTCTCTAAATAATTTATCCAACGAGTTATTTTTGCATTGTACAACTTCCAAGTTTTAACAAACAACAAAGCCTTATGATCCGTTCTAATTATTACCTTTGCCCCCCTCAAATAAGTTTCAAATTTCTCTAAACAACAAATTACTGAATAAAACTCTTGTTCTGTTACTGTCCAATTTAATTGTGCCCCCCTTAAAGCTTTACTATAAAACCCCAATATTTTTTGCATTCCATCATTATCTAATTGATATAAAACCCCTGCTAATCCTATTTGTGAACAATCCGTTTGTAAATAATATGGCTTGGAAAAATCTGGATGATGTAACCGAATGGTTTTTAAAAACAATGATTTAATTTGTTCAAAGGTTAGTTGTTCCAAATGACCCCATTTCCAAATTTTATCCTTCTTTAATAGATTATACAGTGGTTGAGCCTGTCTGTTATAATTTGGAATAAACTTCCTATAAAAATTACATAACCCCAAAAATGCTCTTACTTGTTTTAATTTTTTTGGCACTGGAAATTCTTGAATTGCTTTAACCTTATCTGGATCAGTTCGTAACCCTTCCGTAGAAATTATATAACCTAACATTTTAACCTCCTTACAACAAAATTCACATTTTTTTAAATTACAAGTTAACCCTGCTTTCCATAATTTTCCAAGTACTACATTTAAGTGTTCCAAATGTTGTTCAAACGTTCCCACAGTTATTATCGCTAAATCATCCAAATAATTCACACAATACTCTCTAACTTCATGTCCCAATATTATATCCATCGCTCTACTAAAACTTCCAACCGATGTTTTTAACCCTTGAGGTAAAACATTATAAACATAAGACTTCCCATTAAAAGTGAAACCAGTATACTTCTTACTATCTTGTGTAATAGGTATTTGAAAATATGCATTATTTAAATCTATTATGCTTATAAAATTTGCTCCATGAAACGAATTTATCACGTCTAATTGTAAAGGTGGTTTCTCTGTTTCAGCAACCATATATTTGTTAATTTCTCTAGCATCTAGCAACACTCTAATAGAATCATCTTTTTAAATTGTAAATGTTAGTGGGCTACAATATGGAGTTGCTGATCTACTAATAATACCCAATTCCTCCATTTCATTTAATTTAGCTTCAATTCTCGTCCTATAAGCATATGGAACAGGATAACTTTTCCTAATAATTGGTACTTCTGAACTCATGACTATTTTATGTTGATAACAGTTTGCCCTCCCTAATTGAGAAATAAACAAACTCCCAAATTTTTGTAATAAATTTAATAATTCTTTTCTTTGACCTAATTCTAATTTGAGATCAATCTCAAATTCCGACCAATTTATCTCACTCTATCTATCCTGTCTAGCTATTAACCCTTGCACTTCTTTAAAACTTTTACCATTACCCCCCTCTAAAAATGGTATCACAGATCTTTGTTCCGCTTGTTTCAGAATTAAACCCCTTTCTACTGGACCTGTATTAAGTATCACTTCATTCTTCCTCAACCAATCAAACCCTAATATTATTGGATTTATTAATCCTGGTACTACTATAAACCCAGTTTGCTGTACAAACTCTCCTAACATTAAAGGTAGTAAAACCACTTTCCTAATCTCCCCACTTTTATGACCTACAGCTGTTTTAATATTGAACGGTTTAATCGGCAACCAAGGGATATCATGATTTTCGTCAGCTTTCAATTCATTTAAAAACTCCTCAGATATACTAGTAATGTCGCATCCCGTATCTATTAACGCTATTACTTCACGCTCAAATATTCGAACCATAACTTCTGATGTAAAATTTAAATTTATTTCCCTATCCGTCTCCTCCTCAAACACCACTCCTGCATTTATTGAATCTAACGAATCCCCTTGTTTTATATTATTTACCCATTTAAACAAATTTACTAGCTGTAACTCGATATTTAACTGTTTTGGTTCTAACGTTTTATAACCTAATCCTTCTGTACGACTTCTATTTGTTAATATAGTAGTTATAGGTGTTCTAATACCGTTTCCATTTATTCCCAATGATGAACCTACTTTCCAACCCATTTTATACATTATTTCTAATGCCTTGCTCCCTGAAATTGAGACTGGACCGAGAGCCGAAGTTCCAATCCCCTCTAGTTTAACCCTACTGTTTCTTCTATTAATGTAGCGTTCTCTGCCGAAGCTAACGCCGCTGTAGCTTCTTTTGGTTTTTGGTTTGCTGAAGGTTTTGGCCATTTTTTGTATCCTTGCTGATAATCTTTAAACTTCTTATCTGTTTCTTTTCCTTTAGTTGACACAAATTGATTTACCCCATTGTATTGGTTGGCAATATCATCCATTCCTCTTAAATATTCTGCCGCTTCTATTACTGTATCTATTTTGGAGGTATACCAACCTTGTTGGACGTATTTTGGGAATTGCCTAATTATATCCCCTATTAATTGCTTCTCAGACATTCTGTATGTAAGCATTTGTGCCCTCCCTGTTAAATTTAGGAAATAACCCAACATTGATGGAAAGTTTTCACGATCCCAAACACCATTTACTATACTTCGTCTCAATTCGTTTTGCTTACTTTCACCCCAATAGGTATTCAAAAAATCTAATTTAAAATCCTCTAAGGTATTCCACCGTACATTGAAAACTCTCGCCCATTCCCTGGATTCACCTTCTAAACATTCCTGAAGAATTTCCAATTGATTCTCATTATGACCAATTTTCCTTAAATAAATTTCCAAGTCTTCCAAGAAAGTTACCGGATGAATATGTTCTTTACCTCCAAATTTTGGTTTCTCTATAGTAACATTTCTTATATGATAGTTCACACTTCTAAACAAATCTTGGTCTGCATTCCCCCTAATATTGGAAGCGTTCCCCTTCTTCGGTTCCAGATTTTCACTGTTTGAATTTATATGTCCGGAATTTCCTGTTCCTCAAGTATAATATTATTTCTTCCCAAAGATGCTTCAGTATTTAAACCACATTCTTCTCTATCTTTCTGCTTTGTTTTAGTTTCGTTCACTTCCTTTCTTAATATTTCTAATCGAGAAGACAACCCTTCTATAGCACGATTCAACCTTTTAAATATAACAGTCGTCAAAGTGGAATTTACTCTCCTGCTCCTTCCTATGCATTTTCTAATCGGACTACGACTCATTCTTGAGTGATGAGAAGTGGAAACTGGAGGCTCCACTTCACTCATTTCCACCTCCTCTGAACCATCCGTTCCTGTATTTACCGCACTTTTTTCTATAAAGCGAACTGGCACCTTCCTTCGTCTATTAGGCCTAACCATCTTCCTCACTCAAAAACAAAATCTTTTCAAAATAAAATGCACAAACTGTTATTTCCACAAATTATAAAATTAATTAATTTTTTTTTTTTCACAAATTTTACTATAAATCAATTTTCACACAAGTTAATTCAACTCGATTAAATCGATGAGAATTGATATTAAACAAATAATACCAATTCCCACCGTTTCCTATCTTGTATTTCACTAAATTTCCTTTTTGTTTTTTTTTTCAGGCCCTACAATTATTGTTTTAAAATTCTCCATCCTATCATACATAACATTCTATGTTAAACATCACTATATTAAGTTTAATAACCTTCCTAATCCAAATACTCAAATTTTGGATAAGTGGAATTTTCATCAACCTATAACCATCATTTATTTTTACTGGATTCCTTCATTTATTTAGATTAACAACCCCCATTATTTATTTACAACAAATATATGTAAAACAATTAACGACCCCCATTATTTACTAATAACAACTATGTCTAACTAACGACCCCCATTTTGCTAAACTGTTATTGTCATTCAACAATTACTATCACAATAATATTAATTTATCTTATCTATCGTTCCTCATTATTTATTATTATTAATATAACTAATTAATCGACCCTAATCATTTACCTTTAAAATTAAGATTAATATATTTAAAGTTTCAATCCTCAATTATTATCAAAATATAATTTCTAGCTATTCACTATGTTTTATTATTTTAGCACAACTATTCCCTTTTACCTTTTTATTTATACGGCAACAAATTGTACGGTATAGACATACCGTACCTCCTCATTATAAATACCTCATTATTAACATTAGTTTCCACCCATACCCTTTTTTTTTTATAATAAATAATTACCCCCTTATAAACTTCAATAATTTATTTATGACTGTTCTAACATAATAATCATCATCATCACTACTATAACATAGCACCAAGACATCCTATACTATCCTATCCTAATTCTATTCTGATCCTGGTCACGGCGCCACCAAATTGTACCCTCCTATCCTACCTACCTGTACCCCTCTTTAACTCCTGACCGTTTTCTTCTACCTTACCCTCTACTTTCCACTCTTACCATGCTCTTATCCCACACCCATGTGAAGCTCACAATTCCTATTCAACTTCCTAACTAACATTTGATGTCAAATCTATCAATACAATACCTACTTACTTATCAAATAACTCTATCATGATACATATAAATTCTATTACGACTTAATATTAATTTGGCCAATGAACGTCGTAGTGGGAAAGGACTCTTATCATGATACGTAGTTACCCTATGCTCTATAAAGGGGAGTATGTGCTAATTCTTCATTAAAATAAACGCCTACTTAAATTATTATACTACTTAGTTTGTAAACATGAATAGCTAACTCTCTAACTAAGATAAGGAAACCCTCACTTTCTATAAATATATTACCTGACCTATTTACATTTGTTAAATTGGATACCTACTTAATTTACTACTGAAACTAATTATGATAGTTATAATGACTACCCATCTAAATAATTCTGATATTATCTAACTTATTAAACTTCTTTCATAGTAATACCTACCTAATCTCTTACTAAAATTAATTATAGTTCAGTTATTATACAACTAATGATTTCAACATGTTATTTGTTTATTCAGTTCAATACATAGACTAATTGAATCCTGCACTTATGTGATTTATTCATAATTATTAATCTCATTGGATCAAATACCTTATATGAGTTATTGATATATTACCAATGATTGTACACAACATGATATATTTGTTTTTCGGTCTAGGGCCCCATGAACACACGCCCAAGACAGTACAGTTCACACCAACTGAGGAATAACTGTTCCTATGTCTACTATAGGTATGGAATAGGTAGCTTTACTCACTCCGCCTGGCCAAGACATCTGGCACCCATAACAGACAAACACCAATTCGAATGGCGTGGAATTACAATATATCATTCCCTTTACCTAATTAAAGGCTTAAGGTAAAATTATAAGAGTATTCTCTTTATATATTCCCCTTCTAGAGGTGTAAAAATATCATAGAGATGTATATAACAATCTTTTAATGTAGAACCTAATTAAAGTAGGTATACAATAAACTGAGAGAATAATAAGTAACCTTTATATTCCCTTTCACGTTAGAGTGCATATTTGCAGTAGATACTTAAGAAATTTACAATAGATTTCATCTTAGAACCAATGTCCATTTCACCAAAACCAATCTAAAGTTTTAGGTAGGTAAAGTTGAGTTGTAAACTTATTAGTTACTCACATCACCAAGATTGCCACAAGTCATTATTAGACTATATATGTGTACGGGTCTATTGCCCAAGTCTAGGAGTTTTGAATCTATTCCATAGTTGGAAAATATCATCTATTGTGATAAGATTCTCATTCTCCAGACCATACTCGATTAAATGAGCAAATACTAAGTCAATTGTTGCAATTGAGAACTATTTTAGTCACAGTAGAATAGACATAAGTTCCGTCATGATAAACTAAACCTTAACGGTTTTCTCTGGCTATTTGCCTATAAAATATAACTAACTGCAAAACTACACAAGAACATGAATGACTCAATCTACAATCGGTTATCAATCACCAACCCCATATCGTTACACTTTCCGTTAATAGGTAGGTACTATGTTTATCTTTTGTTCATAATATTACTATACCCGTTTGGCTAAACAAATAGTCTAGTATATGATTGAATACTAATATTGTAATACTATAAGATACTTTATTTGACTTTTAGTCTTGTTTTTATTCAAATGACCAATTTGACACTTTAAATTACACTACAAATTATGATAGTCTCTTGATTTAGAATAACAATAATAATACTTTTCTATAATGCCTTTAAACAGACAATTCATCTTTTGTCAAGGAGTTTGAAATTAATAATACTTGTATCAACTATTAGCTCGGTTGTTTGAATAGTTTCTGTATTGAATTAAAGAGTATAACAGTTAAAATTCTGAAATATTACTTTATCAATAATTCGAACTGACCTTGAGGGAATTCATGACTGTATCATTGAGTTAAAGTCAGATTCAAACACAAAGCCACACACACTCGTAACTTCTTATATCACCGTATCATATTGGTCTAACACTGAACTTTACATAATAATTATAGCCCCTTCCTACAACAAACCATGACGGTTATTAGATTCCATAACAGACGTAATTACGCTTAAAAGTTAGTTTATTCCTAATCCCGGTTTATCAAGTGTACCTACACCTACCTATAAGTCTATTCCCTGTGTTTGTACAAATTATACCCATTTAGACTAATTGTGTGGTGTGTTATGTCCCTAACTATTTTAATAAAGATTACAGGTGAGTCAAGCCTGATTTTGGCGTACCTAAGACCCGTGTTTTGTCACAAGAACAACGACCGTAGTCTGGGATGTTGCCTCATGACGACCCTACATATGCATTGTGTACATAAATAAATATATAATTATATAAGACTGAGCTGTTGACTTCAATAAATGTGACTAGGTCAAACTATTGGGTATCAACACTCAGATGGCTTTTTCGACCCTGAAACTCAGGTAAAGTCGAAAGCTGTCCCGCCATTTTGGATTATCAGCAAACTAGCTAAAAGTGGTCACGAGCTTAGTTAACACCGTCAGGTCTCCACTCGTGGCTGTCACATCGACAGACTTACCTATTGGGATTCCCTAGCTATTCCTATGGCCTCAACCTCCTAGCCCTAGCCTAACCTTTTATACCTACTATCCCCATTCGAACTCCTAAAACAACATTTCGCGATAGGAATGGCCGTTGAGCAGACTCACTCGAACGAACTACGCTTCATATCAAGATAATCAGCGTTGCCAGTAAAGAAGTCTTGCTACCATTCCAACAAAATGCTGTTAACGCGACATTTCAACCATTGTTCGAGCTAAAATTTCACTAAAGAATCATGATTTTACACAAATGCAACGCGATTTTATCAATTATAATGAATTAACACGAATTTCAATATAAAAATCATTTCAATCAATTCACAAAGCAAAGTTTCACTAGTTTACCACAAATTTTCTAAAATCTTGCTTGGTAACCCGCCCACCAGTTACCCACGCTTGCTGTCTCAAAAGAGAATGAACGAGGATCGCGCCAAATCCCAACTTTCTCACTATTTTCGCGGTCTAATTCGGCGGGAGTCTCCTTTGCACCAATCAGCGTCTTCTAAATCCTCTTTTTAATTCCTACAAACCCCGCAATATTTCTAGACCAATCCAGTACTGCTTCCCAATGCTCGCAACTTAATAAATATATTTTTTTTAATTATTAATATTAACTCCCTGTGAGAAATATTCACTTTATACAATTTAAAATGCCTAACTGAATTAACTTTCCTTCTCTTTACTTCAATTCACCTTTTTTTGTAATTCATTCTATTTATTTACCATTATAAATAACTTCCAAACCGGAAACTATCTAAACATCTCTCAATATCCCCAACCTAACAAAATATACCAAGTATTTCTTTCCTTCTCTTTTTTTTTAATAATATTATTTAATAATAAAAACCCTTTTGTACAACCTATTTACTATAACCAATTTAAAACATTTAATTAAATTAGAATTCCTTATTATTAGAATATCTCTTCAAATAGTATAATTATATCGATTTAAAACTATCATAATCTGATAAGAACAGCGCCATCTACCAGAAACCCGTATTATTACTTAGACTAGTCAATATGATGATGCAATATGAAAAACCCTATCTTCCATTACATTTATCAACAATCTAATTTCATTTATTAGCTTTTCCTCTAAAACAGATTATTTCATGAATCGTATTGCAACAAACCCTCGTTATTTTAATTCTAAATATTAATTTTATTATTGATAACAGCGCCATCTCTTAGAAATCGATTTATTACTTATAAAGACATGTGACGTTCTGTCTCGTTACACTTCGATAATGCAAGTACAATAATAATTAATTCTGCATTATTTTCTGAGCTCGGTATGAATAACGTCAGTATGTCCTCAATCTTAACATTTGAGAAAAAAGGAAGTTTATAATTGAGAGTCGATTAACAAATAATGAGGATAGAGATGGTCTGATACAAAGAGAATTATGTACCTACCGTAGTTTGGAAAACATGAAATCGTCAATCTTTCATCAAATTTATCAACGTACCCTACAAGGGATCCCATTTTTTCTCATAATGGTTTTTGTCCTAATTTAAATTGCCATAATAATAGTGTGCAATAATTGGTTTTTAGCATACTATGTTATTAAGCATAAATATTGTATATCCTAATGTTTTTATTCATAACTTTGATATGCATGAACTTGTAAATGGTCCAAACTCATAATCATTCCAATCCTACTAATATTATAAATGTGAAAGTTTGTGAGAATGGATGTGTGGATGTGTGGATGTTTGTTACTCTTTCACGCATAAACGGCTGGACCGATTTGGTTGAAATTTGGTATGTATATAGGTTATACCCTGGATTAACATATAGGCTACTTATGAACGGGATCAGAATTCCACGCGGGCGGAGCCGCGGGCAACAGCTAGTTATGACATAAAATTGTAGGAATAAAAATAGAGAACCACCGTACAACGTACGTAATTATTAAGCCCACATTTGTAGAGCTTATAAATGACACAGTTTAGGTGAACTCTGTCATTTATTAGCTCTACAAACTAGTATTATTAAATTTTTGAATTGGTAGTTACTTAGGTAACTTATTATGTACGAATAATACAATATTTATCGATCACTTTACACATAAAAATACTTTAGTTTCCTTTAAGGACTATGGTGATTTACAACATACTATTCCCATTTCCTAAAGCATTCCCAGGACTGTATTTTACAGTCAAACTTCAATGGACAACGACTGAATTTATTACTGAAGTAAAGCTATTACTATTATACTGACTAGATAACGTGCTGGTCCGAGGATCGAACTAAAGGACCGTCTAACTTCCACCTTACATTACGGAATGAAGTATTGAACTTCTAAAATATTTCAAACTGTCTTTAAACTAAAGTTATTTAAAGTTTAATATGAGCTGCATCTGCACAAACATTCTATATAAGCGCCTAAGTAATTAGGAAGATTTGAATTTGAAAATTCAATCCCTACTATCCCTACTATATTCCCTACTATAATATTATAAATGTGAAAGTAACTCTGTCTGTCTGTCTGTCTGTCTGTCTGTCTGTCTGTCGGTCTGTCTGTCTGTCTGTCTGTCACGCTTTCACACCCAAACCACTGAACCGATTTTGATGAAATTTGGTATAGGGGTAGATTAGACCATGAGAAAGGACATAGGCTATGTTTGGTCGCGATAACCGACATCCACGCGGGCGGAGCCGCGGGTAAAAGCTATTTCTAAATAAAACTAAAACATGCAGCTTTCAGGAACACTTAAAACTAAGAACCTAAATTTAACTAAACTCTTATGCAAATCCGAGCGTACAGAATAACATAATATGAATTATTAATAAATTGCGATTCTTGGACCAACAAGATTTACGTCAAGAAAGATTTGAAATAATTAATGGAGATTAGCAAATCCATCCAATTATTTACTCTATCATCGTCAGCATTATCGCTTTGTTGTCCTGGTCCTGGTCCTAGTCCCGGTGGAAGCTCTCACTTGGGTGTCCGGGATCTACTTTCCAGCTGTTTTTCCCTCTTGTATGACCACTTTCATTGGCATGCAATATGTGAACTTATTCCAGGGATAAGAAGTTTATAATATTAGTGTGTAGGATAAATACATAGCGGTTCACAATATTAGTTGACACTCGTTGAGTTAAATAACAATAAGAAACATAATTAGTAGGCAGTTTCGAAATAGAACAGAAGCATAACTTTAAACTTAAGTATACCTTCATAATTCTACTCTTACATAGTTCCAATTCAAATAATAGATGAAGGTACGTGAACTAATAATATTTGTAACTGGGCGGCTTTTAACTGTCACACCCTTGGTCACACCTGTTATATGACGGATCCCAAAATTATCAGTAGACGAGGGTGAATTCAAAGTATTGGTATCGGTTTATCGAATATTTAATCGAAGGTGCGGAAATTTATTTAGAGTGCTGTCAAAGAAGAAGAATCAAAGAATCAATTTCATTTATTCAATTTAGGCACATAAAGAGCACATATGAACGTCAAAATATTACAATATCATGTCAAGTTAAAATAAAGTAAATTAATAAATCATTTGAAAATGATTCTTTCGCTGGTTCGGTAGTTGGTTCTACTGAGAAGATACCAGCAAGAAACTCAGAGAACTCAATTATCATTTTTATTTTATTTTTTAAATATAGTTTTTACACAATTTATAATGTGCGAGCAATCAGTGATTAGGATGACCATGCATTTTTATCATTAAGATATTCATCTACTTTATAGTATCCTTTTTCCATTAAACAATTTTTTATTTTTATTTTAAACTTATTAAGAGGCATGTCAACCCAATCCTGAGGAATTTTATTAAATATTTTTATACAATTGCCTACAAACGAATTACCAACCTTATGAAGCCTGAGTATTGGCACTGCAAGTTTATCTTTATTTCTTGTATTATAATTATGTGCATCAGAGTTTTTTTTGAACAGATTTAGGTTCTTCCGCACATATAAAATGTTATCATAGATATATTGTGAAGCAACCGTTAATATATTAATTTATTTAAAAAGTTCTCTCAGCGAGTCACGGGGTCTGAGGCTGTAGATTGCTCGTATCGCTTGTTTCTGTAATATGAAAACAGTCTCAATATCGGCAGCTGAGCCCCACAGCAGCAGACCATACGACATAACGCTATGAAAGTAGCTAAAATAAACTAATCGTGCCGTTTCATCATCAGTTAGCGACCTTATTTTTCTAACCGCATAGGCAGCTGAGCTGAGTTTTACTGCCAATGCTGTGATATGAGAACCCCATTGCAGTTTACTATCTAGAGTTATTCCAAGAAAGACTGTGGTATCAACTACTTGAACAGATTCATTATTCATTGTAATATGAGTATCTATCTGTCTTACATTGGGCATAGTAAACTTTACACATTTTGTTTTATTCGCATTGAGCAGCAAGTTGTTACTTGTGAACCAATGCAATATTTCGGAAAGGGTATTATTTACATCGTCTAGTACTACTTTATGTCTGTCAGTTTTAAACGTGTCGTACTGTTCATTCAATTGTGAGAAAACTTTGTTAACTTTGCGCATACGCTTGCTTGATTGTACCTTTCAGATTCAGATTGTGGTCACTATCTTGACAACCTCGATAGAACGTTAAGAAACCCGTGATTGTGAGAAGACGGAAACACGTGTGCTGGTAAAGAATTTCAATCTTTGCTTCGTCGACTACGGCTTGCCTGCTCACTTACATAGATACTTGGTGTGTTATTCGCTCAGTACCTACTCGTTCTTTTTGTGTGCCCAAACTACCTTAATGTTGGAACATTAAAAAGATAAGGAAAATAGCTGAAGGCGAGAACATGCAATATCAGTTTCCAAGAACAACAGTAAACTTACTTAGCGCATAAAATTGTTGTTCTACATTTGTGTTCGTGCAACGATTTCATTAGTGCAGTCATAAACACTGCAGAACTTATTCCGCAACAAAACTCGAACTAGTTGGAACTTGAAAGTAAAAAACTTTGCAATTAGTTCACTACAGTTCAGGAGGAGCGCAATGAGTTGAACTTTCAAACTTTTACTCACTTTGTTCATCCATCATTATCATGAACATGTTCCAAACTGTCTGAACTAGGGTTTTGATAGAGAAAATCGTTGATTAACTGTCTACAGAATTGCGCAACTCGAGTTCATTGTTTCTGACTAAGGTTCATTCTTCAATGAAAACAGTTTTATACTTTCAGTTATTCATTTAGGTACAAATAGGTAATATATTTGTACATCATCTACTGGTTACTAAAATCGTGTTATTCATATTTTTCAGATTTTCAAGAGATTTAAGAAACAATTCTTAGGCTTATTCATCACATACCTACTCGTACATAGGTTCACCGAAGGCTTTATCTTCCTTTGGTTCCATATTTTTATATGTGGTAATACCTACGCATAATGATAGTTTTAAGTATTGAAAGCATTCGTGGACTACAATGACCGCTTACTATAAATAGTGCTGGTTGCAAAAAAAAAATACTTGCATTATTTTATTCAAGTAAACTCTGCAAGTAGACGGACGACCAAAGAAAAAAAAGGGATTATCTGTATCACTGGACAATGAGGGACTATCCCATTGAGATAAGTATTATACTTATGTTGGTAGGTTGAGTACAGCCGTTCTGACAAGATAATAATATAATGGTTTCATAAATCAGCTAGTAAACATGCCTAAAAAACAAGGCCATCTTATTACTCCCAAGCAAATCGGAATGGGTTTCTGGTCTCCCGAGCTTTATCTCCTTGTACTAAAATTTTTTCACTGACATCTAATTTCTTCTAACATTCTATACCTATATGATCAATTATTAGGGTAGTTGACAGAATGCGCACAATACCTACATGTTCTTTTTATTACGTTCATTTTTACCCGACTACGGCGAAGCGAAAAAAGAGTTATGATTAATAAGAGAATTAAATCCAAAAGTGGAGAAAGAACGCCGGGGAGAATACTGTAATGAATATAAATGATATTCTTTTATTGCATATTCGTGATCCGATTACGGGCAATACTCTAAAAATCAATCAGTCTTACTCATATTTCTACAAGTATTCACCGTTCTTGTGGCACAGTTACCATCGATATGAGCTTAGCATTATTCCAAGGTAGGTACCAACCCCTGACCTCAAAATAAAACAAAAATTTAAAAATGGTAGGTTCCTATGAAGAAAACAAAATTAAAAATAAATTATTTATTTATTTACTACCTGTTACTCGCGGCTTCACCCGCGTGGAATTTTGCTCCCATTCCTGCTACCCTATAGGTACAGTCAGCGTCAAATTGATCTTGACTGGCAGAGTGCTCAAAAAGATCTTAATGAGATGGTAATAAGATCTTTTTGAGCACCCTGCCAGTCAAGATCAATTTGACGCTGACTGTACCTAGAGAATAAAAAGTTACTTTGTTATTCTAGACTGTAATCTATCCTTTTATCAAATTTCAACCAGATCCGTTAAGCCGAACATCCAAACACGCACACAAGTACAAATATCCAAACATCTTCACAAACTTTCACATTTGTAGTAGGAAGTAAAATTTATTTCAATCTTAAGATCGCTTGTAAATTTAATAGTGTTCAGGAACTTCTGATACTGTACGAATTTTATATCCTCATCTAAAAGTTACTATTTCATTGTCGCAAATTTAAATTCAACTTTGATACCAATATAAGAGAGGTTCGACTCCCACTTCAATTTATAAAGCGAAATGAAATGACTCCGACCTCCATAGTAATCCACGTTAAAGAAATTCCAAGTCCCTATAAGGGTTTTAATTATGGATCCTGACTGCCGCGTCACGTTGAAAGTTTGCACCAGTTTAAGGAAAATAAAATAAAACGGGCATCAATCTTTTTCAACGTTGACAGTACCTACGCAGACATTGAGAAGGGAAAAAATATCTTTTATATTATTCTTCGCATATTTTTTCTAACAATAAACTGAATACATCAATGCAAAATATAACTCCGGTACTTTTCTACCTTTTATGAAAAATGTTTTTGTAAGAAGATAATAGAATTAAAAGATCATAATAAAAAGCTCACTCCCTTAACGCAGTGCTACTTATTGAGTTGGACAAGCCTTCCGTAGGTTGGAGTCGACTCCGGAAATTAATTCGGCAGCGCTGTATATATAATATTTCGAATATAGGTACGTCAGAGAATCAGCCTTTCGATATATTTTTTATTATTGTATCATCGGTCTGCTAAAATGTATTTAATGTTATGAAATGATCTTTTTTGTAGGAAGCGTGATTAGAATAGAACGCTACATTTTTATTAGATACCTCACTTTCAGCATATTATTTTCTCCTTCATTAACCATCTTAATCTTGTACATAGCTTTTTATTTAACCTCCTCAAATACCAATAACTGAATATCGTTATTATATGCAATGGGTGAAGTATGGTATTACTACCATACTATTATTATTTGACCATAATATCTTTGCAACACAATATCCAAATCTGTACATATACTGCCATCTAGTTTCAGAATTTCATGAAAGTTCACTCAATATTGTGACACAGTCGCATAGGTGCCTATGAAAAGTTCTGTAAAGACCCGACCCGCATCATCTGTAGTCAAACACTGAGTCCTTTGTCTCAGTGCATATTTTTCTTTGTAGCTCCTTTTCAACTGGTAGCTTATATAATCTTAGATAATATTTACTTGTAACTTGTAAGTAGCAGAAACCATACATACCGTCTGGCGGTGGTATTTACTATTTAACGCTCGTCTGGGTTACATTCGCTGTTATTTTTTATATTATTTTAATTTCACATTTGTCGCAGATATCTGGTTAAATTGGCCAGTTAATTGACCACTTAAGTACGTTCATTTTTCATTTAACGCTAATGGACAGACCGGCCATGAACGGTCTAGGTCTAGGTATCCAACTAACTGGCTGGCCAATTTATAAAGATTGAATTTGCTGTTGTTGTTTTAATAATAGTAGGTAGTGATAATTAGTAATATTGATTACCATTTATTATATTTGTGACGCAGCAGTTTGGTACTAAGATTATTTTCATTTATCCTGGTGCACAATGATTCTAAAATGTGTCTGTGGTAATAGCACATATACCCAGCGCCATCTAGCATATTGCTCACCTATTTCAAAACTTGTGATCCTGCATCGTGTAAGTACCGCTGATCAACATAATACCTTCCAACGTTAGCTGCTTTGACCCGCGGCCCGCCAATCGTGATCGCTTTTCACGCTTGACTCTACGGCCGTTCTCAATAACCTATCTATCGCCGGTTATGACATTAAAAAAGATTAAAACGTCATCCATCTCTATGGTAACGCAATTCATAGTAGCAAAATAACAATAGGATTTGACAAAAGAACTATCTCTACCTTTACCTTTATCTGTAGATATGTTATTGGGAACGGCCGTTAATCATTTTTCCCACAGATGAATATACGCATTGGAAAATGTAACACGTCATCTTTACCTTTATTTCCCACTACGGGATAAATTTATTTCCCCTAACAGTGGCTTGGGTTTTCCCCCATTTCCATTGTTCCCTGTTTTTTGCCACGAATCTTATCCCAAGAAGACAGAAGGGTTAAGGTAACAGCTGTTTGTCAAATGTGTTCTAGTCTTTTTTGTATGCACGCCTAAGCAACAAAAATAATACCTAAGAAAGCTCTTACTCACCTGTTTTTCAGCCAACACCTGACAGTTAATTATTGTAGCATACTGACAGACAAGTGAATTGTCGTTAACCAGTTGCTATTGTCAGGGTCGATAGCTCAACTGACCTAATAGTCATATTATCAAACCTAATATTAGAACTAAAACACCCAGCTCGAAGAAAATATTAGAACTAAAACACCCAGCTCGAAGAAAATGTATGTTGTGGTATGTTAGTAGTACCGACTAAACGAACAAATCCTACTAATATTGTGAATGTGAAAGTTTGTGGAGATGAGTGGATAGACTGCCTTTAAGACGCTAGAATAGAATCAGTATTTTAAAAGGACAGGGCCGTGAGTCACAAGGGCAGCTAGTCAGTAGGGGTCGTGGATGTATGTGTGGAGGAGGAGAGTAGTGGCTCCTGACTTATCCCTTCTCTTAAAGATAGCTGGGTATGCCCATCGTCGGCGTTGAAGCCGAAGAAGTTATCCTCATCATTTCAGCGTTGGGTCCCAGCGCAGTTGCGAGAGAGAGAACACGGGGTTTGCTCTCCATTGGGTTCAAAAACATTCACAGACTCAATTCAAAAGGATACTTTTACGTGTGAAACATTTAAAAAATGATGGACCGGAATGGTTTAAGAACAGTATATATCCCAGGTATTACCATGGCACACACCAATGACTTTTCGATGCTTTTCGAAGTTATGTGTGTATTTATCGCAGGTTTATAAGTGCCCGGTTAATGGCAATAGGCTCGCCACCTATTACATTGGGACCTAAACATAAACGGCGAAATGTGGGTGCTAGCACCTCTGCCTACCCCTTCGGGGAATATAGGCGTGAGTTTATGTATGTATGTATGTATGTATAATAAGTTCATGTGTTCCTCGTAAAACAGAAATAGAGTGCCCCTGTCTGAATTCCTTTAGTCGCATTATGTCCAATTCGCAAAATGTCCAACTGTCCAATTCTCAATAGGTCCAGTTCGCAATTGGTTTTATCCTAAAGGAATAGAGATGGATATTATAAGTCTATAGATGTAGATGTATGTATGTAATCCTTATTGGGTCAATAAATGAAACCAGTGTAACGTCGTATTATTTATTTTCGTGTGTGTTCCAGCCGCCCGGTACATATGCGAGCGGCGTTTTTTTTTACGTTAAGTACACGTATGTAACGCTACTTTTTACCAAATTGTCGAAATACTGATATTATCAGAGGGACCCACGGTCCCGCAACGCAAACTTACAGCGGCACCAACTTTGAGAGAGAAACACCCGGCTATCTATCTATATACTGTAACATTATAAAATCTAACAATAGATAAGATTTTTTTAGAATAAATATAATAAAACGCGATATTATCAACTTTATTATAAGTAGTCGTATCGAGTTTGTACGTAGGCCAAATTATAGTCGCTTTTCTGATTCAAAATAACTAAATTATTTATTTCTTTATCTACAAAATCAATACTGATGTTGAATATCTTGTTATAATAGGTATAGTACTCCGGATTTCACCAACTGAGTAATTTGGTCATACACTTTTTGTTATCGGTCTCGCTTGCTCTCATTGTTTTTAGAGAGCGCCAAAATGAATGTTGTGTACCTCAGGAATTTTATATCTTTGACCTAAAATGTGCTCTATACGCGGAGAGCACGTTTCTTGGGTGTCTTTTAAGGATAGCACCGGGTGCTACGGCGGTGGACGAGTTCAGATTCACCAAGTATAGATTATTGCAAAACAATCCGTCCGCGCCAGGGCGTCGGTTGTCTCGCGATATGTGCCCAGCCCCTCTAGACAAGTGGCAATTCGTTGCTCGGCGTATGATGGAATAGAATGTCAAATGTATGGGATTTGACGTATATGACAGGCGTCAACGAATGTGATGATAAGCCGAGCAACGAATTGCCACTTGTCTAGGGGGGCTGAGCAATGACCTGATGACTCTTGCCACCTGAGAATTTTCGACAGATCCGAAATGCACTCTTGTCTTTTTTTTTTTCAATAGACAGTACTATGAAAAACTAAGTTTAGTTACATTTTCGGTATAGTAAGATTGACATCACTATCTATCAAAATATTTATAAAAAAAATACGAAATAATTCTTTACTTATAAAATAGTTACATATCGTGATATAAATGTTTTTTTTTAATTTGGAATATATCTAGTATGATATTTTATATATATTATATAGGTAGGTATATTTTATCATACATTCGTGGGCGGGCAGATCAAATCGATAAGTAATGAATAGGTAAAATATCTTATTTGTGTATAATAAGTTTTATTTTCAATAAATTAATTTTATGTATAGATGGATTCTAACAAGTGCTAAAATTACAAAGACATGTAATAACCTCATTACAATGTAATGTAACCTAAGTGTAATCTCTCAGAATTATTGCCCCGAAGAAGCCAACTGAAGCCGTGCGCCGTTGTCACTACACACTACGACTGCTACCGGACTGTCGAGCGATACTTCAAGTCACTCACAACATTTAGAACGTGCTCTTATTATACACAACTCGTACTATCAAGTCACTTGTCACTTTTATTTAACTGCAAATACAAATTTTAACTTAAGATTGATTTACATCAGACGAGCGAATGCTCATTTATCCCCTCTACGTCAAATCCGGTAGTGTAAACAGTGACAGAACATTCGTTCGTTGTTCTTTCTTATTTAAACGCTGAGAATAAGTTTCATTTACGCTTAAATAATAAGAAATGCTCTTGTTCGAGCTTGCTCTATGTTCGTTCGGTCTAAATCCACCTTTACTCAATTCAATGGTCTATTCAAGTAATTTTGAGCCTTTTTTCAACTCATTTGGGGTCGGCTTTCACTGCACTTTAATATTTTCCATGAAACGTCTGCCATCCAAGCGATGGATGATCGATGCTGCGAACTGAAGTTTCGGGCAATTTGTACATCTTTCGGGTAATTAGTAACTTCACATTTGACGCTACTCTCGTGCTATCATGAGATCTGACCAAATTTCATACTAAAATTTGATCTTTTGAGCCTGATTGATTGCTCGACTTTCTGTTCCTAATTTCCAATGTGCTTCAGAAGTGACAAAATATAACTTGATACACGAAATGTATATCATATTGCACACATACAGCTATACTCATTCAAACACCACGCCTTAGTCAGAAACAATGAATATTAAAATTTTACGATCAATCATACCAAATCCTAAAGTATTACTATAATAATAACAGGTATTATACCTATTATATACTCATACTTGTCGATTACAATGTATTATGATTACAATGTGTGTATATTTAAACGAATTTAGTTAAGCTCATTTACTAGAACGAGTAAGACGTAGTGAGTGAACTAAATAGTTCAGTCCCTACTGACGGACAACAGTCACAACTAGATTCATTGTCCTTTAAAAAGGACGAACAATACTCAGATAAATTTTTACAACATTCCACTGAACATTGAACTTATAATTCCCTACACTAAATTGTGAACTGATCAATATGATATATGCGATCACCCATTATTTACTTCACTTGTGAACAATACCCTCCTATTCCCTAATATTTATATAATTTGCAATAAAAATTATTGATTCACACGTATTTAACACCTAAAACATTAAGCGTCCGGCAGTATGGACCGATCCAATATCTTTATGAAGGCGATCGTTCGATACTTACAATTCGTTCGATCTATTAAAATTATCGCTACATATTGTCATCGATTTTCAGCCTTCATACAAGATTTTGATGTTATTCGCACACGAATTTCTTTAGAGTACCTAAATGTATGATAATTTGCATCAGAGGCCCCTGCGAAAGATGAATGTATTGGAAGATTTGATGTTACTACTGAAGTTCGTGTACGAATATGAATATTATTTTATTATAAAGAGGTACAGCAAGGCGAGGTTCTCCAATGAAGCCCTAGTATTTATTACAAACGAGGAACAGGTACAAAAAGTAAAAGTATCAAAAACATTTTGTGTCCCATATCAGTCGTGTTATTTGTGCAATGCTATTTTTATAAACAGTTAAAATTCGATAACAAAATTTCGTCTTGAAGTGTCGCTCAAAAGTAATATTATGTAACCGTGTAGCCTCCGACAGACATATAAACAAGTGTATAATTAATATGCTTCCTATTATAAATGGACCAATCATGGCAGTGAAGATAATATCAGTGCTGTCATTGGTCGATTTCTCCCACTCTTATATGTCTAGCAGACGCTAAATTAAGAACTGAGGTATTATTTTCGAATTTCGAACGTTAACAGATAGGTTTGAGAATTCGAACTTCGAACACAAAACCCCTGATCTTGAGAATGCGACCGATTCAAACGAATTAAATGCCATTCCTCCATAGAATTAGCGACTCGTAAAAAGGCTTTACTAACACTATTTAATTTATATATCGTTTATATATTCATTACTTTATTATAGAACGTGTATTATTTTGAATAGTTATATTTAACATTCACAACAGAATTTGCTTTGCTATAACTTCTCCGATGTGACGTAATCGCTCGTTCTACGATGGATGTCCTTCTAGATTTACGAGCTACTCTGATATGGCCTCAGTCTCAAGACAGTCCGTACGTCTGATCTATGATACACTCTCCCTACTCGAGCTACTGACTTGTGTGCATCATCGATACTTAAATATTGATTACATGATACTTGTATGTACCGTACAATCGGCTCTCGAATGATATTAATATGTTAGTGCTTGCTGTAGCAGTGTAATACAGAGTATATATGGGAAATGCTTGTTATGGTGTATCAGACGCGTACACAAGTCTCTGATATGTGGGATGATGTGTGTAGCGCCGCGGGCCGCCCGCCGCGGTCTCGCCCGAACGGTACAAAATTGGAGCGTACCTACATATACGTTTATTATATACAATGTACAATACAATACGATAAACACTATAGTGACTACGGGGCGGGACGCCGGCGGCCGGCGAGGCGAGACGCCTCGCGCCTCAGCATGTATACATTCTCACAGTAATATACATCGTAACTCGCTCTATATATAACAAACATTACACGAACGCGCACCACGCTCGTCGAAACAACATAATATACAGCGGAATCGTAGCACACTTTCGATTCGATTAAAAAAATTGACTAGAAAATCTCAATTCGCTACGAGCACTATGCGTGCGTGGAGGGCGAGGAGAATATATCGGCGGCCCGCCACGCCTCCGCCTCCTCCTCGGCGTCGTACTGCTGCAGGAACGGGTTGGTGGAGCTGTAGCGCGGGCTCACCGCGCCCGAGTTCAGCGTCACGGCCAGCCCCGCCGACGTGCCGGGGATCACCGAGCGCGGCGACTCGCGGCGCGGCGTCAGCTCGCGCGGCGTGTGCTCGCGCGACGACTCGCGCGACGCGTGCTCGCGCTCGCGCGGCGTACTCGTCCGAGGCGAGTCTCTCGGAGAAGCCCTTGGAGACGCTCTGGGCGACGACCTCGGTGACGACCTCGGTGACGCGGTCCGCTCGGGCTGGCGTAGTATAGATGACACGGATCCTCCGTGTTTGATAGTGTCCGCCGGGCTGTGGCTGCCGGAGCTACTGCTGGGTGAACCGGGTGAGGATACTGTCACCTGTCGGGACCGAGGAGGAGCGGGCAGCGGGCCGCGAAGAGGCGACTGCGGACGATATTGGCCGGCCCTGACTGATGAGAGAACCTGCAATCCAAGAAATCAATATTTTTTCTTTTTCAAAAAACTTATTGAATATTACAACCTATTAAAGTACAGCCAATTTTGCGTGGGAATAAATAAAAATAAACAAACATGAAAATACAACAAAATAAAAATAATTTTGCGTGTATAACAAAATAACAGCCATAACGTGTATAATTTGTTTGTGTGCCAATTAGTTTGTAGACATAGGCTTTGCACGTATTTACCGGGCGTGAAATACCTAATCTATTTGAATACAAAGCGTGGGCCTCCTTAACCTATCTTATTTATTCCGTAATTTGAGGTCACATCAAAGCTTACACACCGATTAAATGAATAAAAATGATAGACCAAGAGTTCAAATTGATAAAATTGAGAGTGGTAGATAAATTTCATGTGTGTAGGCATGTATCTCTGCGCGTTCGTACGTTTGTCTGCATGTGTGTATGTATGAATGTTATTTGACACAACTTACATGTGCGGGCGGCGATCGGTCTGGCACGGGCCGACCCGAGAGAGCTGGCGGCGGAGATGCTGCTGATGCTACCACTTGAGGCCGATATGGACTGACTGAGGGCGGAACTCGGCCTAAAATCAACATTTCAGAGGCCGGTATACTATCACGTTGTAGGTAGCTCCTGCTTTCGGGCAGGGCAACGCATTACGAAGGACAGAATAGTGGAAGGTTGAAATCAGCTCCCTAGACAAGTAGCAATTCTTCGGCCGGCGTTTTGTAGAATAGAATGCCAAATGGGATTTGACGTATATGACAGACGTCAACGAATGTCAAAAACGTCAAATCCTATACATTCGTTATTCTATTCCATTATACGCCGAGCAACGAATTGCCATTTGTCTAGGGGGCTGGTCTCTGGTTCCCTACTCCTTTTCTATTTCATTCTCCTGCTTCCCTCCCACTTCGAAAATGACACCTCTGGTGTTGCAAGCATTCTTGGGCGTCTGTTAGATAAACCGGCGAGCATGTATGAAAACAAATAAGAACGTAGAAGTGAAAGTAACGATCGTAGTAAATGGTATCATGTTGTGGTCTCTGCCTACCCCAGTAAGAAACAGGCGTAACTGTATGTATGTAGGTATATTAGATAAGTGGGCTGTGCGCTGGTCTACTATCATTGTAGAATACAAGACATCCGAACGAGTTTCCAAACAATTAATCTAATTGAGAAGTCAGACGATTCTTGAGTGATTCCAGACGATTCAAAAGTGTCGCATGTTAAAGATTAGTATACAACAGTATTATTTTTCACTTCTTCGGTACAAAAACGGCGTCTTTTTATGTGTCGTGCCTTTAAATCACTCACTGTGCTCTGAAGTCCATATTAGAATCGCTCGCTAAGCTCGTAATTCAATTCTAGACTACTTCGCCAGTTCGTGATTTAATGTTAACACTTGCAGCAAAAAATAACTTTGCTTGGTTAATTAATAGATAACTATTGACTGGTCTCCGTAAAGATAGGTATATTATGTCCTACGAGTACTCTATGTTATATATTGCAGGATATCGAAAATTGATATTGCAGAGCAATGAAGAAGTTCTTCTAATCGCAAACTCAGGCGATTCTCAAGTGAACTATTAGTATTCTCGAAGGATTTAACAATTTTGGTGAAAAAAATTTGGACCTCAGAGAGACTGTTCTAATCTATACTAATAATAAAACTGAAGAGTATGATTGTTTGTTTGAACGCACTAATCTAACTACATGTGCGATTTGAGAAAACATTTCTGCATTTGGCAACCCAGCTGTTGGTGAAGGTCACGCTACAACCAAAACCAAATATGATGATAACCAAAATACGAAAGACGCGGGCGATGTCGACGTAGTGGAATAGAACTAGCGAGTGAAACCGTGAGGAACAATTAGTCTACGATATGCTGAACAACCTTCTACATCCTAATCGTCAATGCGAAACGGTAGTAAGTACCTGGGGGGAGGGTGAGTGAGACCGCTGGCGACGCACTGACTCTGTTTCCACGCGGCCCGGTTGCTGGCTCGCCGCGCCGAACTGTCTACAAACATACATGCGTTAAGGTACCGCTTAGCCTTTTAGACATTCAGTGTAATTGTCTAGTGTTTATAGAATAGAGTCTAAAACCGTCCGCTGCCTCGTACGTTAGCACGCTTATGAGCGCCTGTTTCGTATAAATAATACGAAGCGAAATTCGTGCAAATAATTTGCACAAAAGTCGAGCAAAAAGTACATACGATTTGCACGAAGTGCGGGCGCTTGCTCGAGTGTGACGAATGAGGTAGTGTACGGTCTAAGAAAGAAAAGATAAGCATGCAGGAGAATAGAAGAAAGTAGTTAAAGCAATTAGAATTGCGAGAAATAGCTTCGTGCAGAGTATTAGCGTGTTGTCTATTTGTGTTTTTGCTAGAGACTTTGTGAATGCTATGTGGATGCTACTGTTTATAGCAATGCTGAAAACAAGAAGTTCACCCCGTATACCTACCTAAATAAACCAGGGTCACTTAAGCGAGGTGTGAAAAAGCATCTGACGAGACCGTCAAGAACTATTCATATCAGCAATGGCGACTGAACCTCATTCTTGGGACATGAGCTTTTAGCTTACCATGCGAAGTGGTGTTAATAAATATTGACGTGACCGTTATAAAGAAGTAATTTTCTATGTTTAATCCGTCAATTTAAATTGAGAGGGGAGAAGTCACCTCTCAAAATGTTTATGGTTCCTTGAAATGATTGTATCATTTATGGTGGCAAAACGACAACTGCAGTGTGAAAAGCCTCAGAAGGTGATTTTATTTACACCAATTTTATAAATAATAGATTTTTAGCTTCCAAGTATCTTATCCCATAACGGACCTGGCTTTTATTGCTTAACCTTGCTATGAGGTTAACCCTGCAATGATGTTAACCCTTCAGGGTTACCACTTATCCACAAGCAGCACTGGTAAAAAATATAGCGAACCGTTTTCAGATGGCTATTGTAGACCTTTTAACTAGCATTTGATAATATATGAAGGCTTTGCCAGTTTTGTGCTCACGGCCTTAATTTATTTAGCGTAGCTTGATTTGCTCATGCTTGCTATTGATTGAGACTGACGATTGTAATGACATCAGTTCGGAACTTACAGTGTAATGAAATAGGAGGTGACATTACCTGAACGTTTAGGTGGTGGCCATATTTGCAGCAGACACTGCAGAACGTGTATAGGCCTCTGGTAGTCCATTTCTGACGGTGGTTGCGACTGTAGCATCAATGGAGGAGCTAGTGCTACTGCTAAATGCTGAGGAGACATCTTATTGCGATCTTGAGCAGCCACGACGAGAGCTAAGTGGTCGAGTAAGAAGACCAGGGTAGCTCTTGCAGCTCGTGGTAGACACTCGACTATTGAGGCCATAAGACGAGCATTGCCCTCTCTGTCATCTGGGAGACATACTCCTGAAAGAAATCGACCGCTATGTTGAAGAATATTTTTGTGACAGGAAAAAAAACACTTACGAAATTTTTATATTATGAGTTCAGCAAATTTTTAACCTTGTGAATCGTTGGTGAGTTAAGCATCATTTTGCAATCTACTTTTTGACATAACAGTGTATTTCCAACATATTTTTATACAAACCTAGGGCATCCAGCGTCATCTGATACAAGCAGCGACTAAACAAGGGTTGTGGCAATTCCCTCAAATAGTCCTTTAGCAGACCAGTGATGACGTTGATATCAGGAACTGAGTCTGGAGCCAATTCCACTCCTCGCGCGTTTCGTTCGAATGCTTCTCGCAATATGCGCTTTTTACTTGCTGATCCACATAAGCGGTATAAACCTGCAAAGTAAAAATCGATTTTAAATTCAAGTTGACTTCTTCTTTATCCAGTAAATGGCTAGAAATTATCTAAATTTGGTCGCCTCAACTCTACCACTTTGTCCACTATCCTACAAAGGTTCTCAGTAGATGAAGACGAATAAATCATGCAATCCATTGAGATGCCGGCAGGATTCAGCACTGCAATTCAATTATTCATTTATTCAATACGATGCGAGTCGCAACGTTGTGCTCGATAGAGATTGTGATTGGTAGGGGTTTGACGCATTTGGTGCACTTCTCAACTTGTACACCATGCTCAAATTTTTAGATAATTTTTCCAAATCTCCACTGAGTTTAAAAGTGCTCCTTTTGCGAAGTGCACCGATTGAGAAGTGCACCAGTTGCGAAGTGCACCGATTGAGAAGTGCACCAGTTGCGAAGTGTACCATTTGAGAAGTGCACCAGTTGCTAAGTTCACCATTTGAGCATGGTGTATAAGTTGAGAAGTGCACCAAATGCGTCAAACCCATTGGTAGGATTGGGTCACGTCACTGGAGATCACTGAAATCTTTAAGTCACAGTCCAGCACATGTAGTTACTCACCAATAATATCCAAGCCGCGTCTCTCGATCTCCTCGACACATCGTCTAACGAGGAGAGGCACGGGCGGCGCGTGAGGTGGCCGCGGTTCTCTCGACACCACTGCCTCGAGTTCAGCCCCGAACAATGGCGCGCCTCGTGTGGCCGCCGGACGCCTTCGGAATAGATCGTGAGGTTCTGTGTGTCGTACGCGAACGTAGAGAGTGCCTCGAGGTTCCATCTGAGCAATAGTATTGCCGGTATTAGATAGTATCCATATTCATACTAATATTATAAATGCGAAGGTAATTCTGACTGTCTGTCTGTTTGTTTGGCTTTCTGTCTGTCTGTCTTTCTGTCTGTCTGTCTTTTTGTCTATCTGTCTGTTACGTTTTCTCGCCTAAACCACAGAACCGATTTTGATGAAATTAGGTATAGAGATAGATAAGTCCTTGGGAAAAGATATAGGTTATATTTAGTCGCGATAACCAACATTCATGCGGGCGCAGCCGCGAGTTACAGTTAGTATGATAATAATAAAGATTTAATAACAACTCTACATACATGATGTAAAACTGTAACTGTAAACTGTAAAACTGTACATGATGTTAGATTGGAAAAAAACTAATGAATGCTCAGACTTGCATCCGCGACCAGTCCCATACAGGGAGAATGTGCTGACCAACGGAGTTACATGAACATTTCTTGAGCATTGGAAATTCGCCTATACAACCATTTTGGGACGATCTAAATCGGTAAGAATAGTTAGCATACTATGTAATATTTTTAAAATTGCATTAATCTGTACGTGATCTTGAGATTCTTACCCCTTTGTTGAGGAAAAGTGATAATAAAAGGCAAATTAAAAAAACAAAAAGTACCTTAATCGCCAGTTGGTGTGCAGGTGACCTTGCTAGAAGGTCTGGTAGAGTCACAGCACCACGGAAGCATAACTTGTGTCTATGCTGAGGGTCCCACGAATAGACCAGTACATCTAATTGTCTGTTGTCCACTAGATCCAGCTCAAAGGATTCATCCCAATCAAACTGGAGCTCACCAGTGCGGACCTAAAAGAAAAAAAACCATTTCAGTAAGTAGCCAAAATTACTAATATTCACGTTAACTCCTTCAGCTAAGTGAAATAGCTTAAAAAAAAAAAAAAAAAAAAAAAAAAAAAAAAAAAAAATAGCTTATTAGAAATGGGTTCTCGTCTGTAGTTAAATGACCAGGTTTTGACCTGGAATATCTCAATCATAAGGCATTAAACGCCAGTCACGTGGAAATGTTTTTATTCCTTATTGCTCAATTTGGCCCACAAAGCAACCGCCATAATTTCTTCATTTAAGCTATACACACATTCGTGTTTAGGTCACATAACTGTATTATGAATCATTTTCTCAGGTACATTTAAGGCGTCGTGACTGGTAACCATATTTTGAGTGGAAATTATGAGAGATATTTTCTTCACAGAGAAATAAAGTACTTTTAGGTGACACATAATTGAAGAAAACACTTTAGAAGGCACTAAAATAGGCATCAATGTTATACTTACAACTGTCCGAGCTTTATGCACGCGGTCACACTCTAGCACGCAATACAGATCTCTGGGTGCAACGGGTGGCTGTGGAGGAGCCAACGGTCCCGAAGGTGGTGACCCTGGGGATGCACCTGACGCAGAAGGTCGGAGTCCACGCCCCGCCAACAAATGCACCCAGAGCATGCCAGACACACCGCCAGATAACCGCGAAAGACCAGTCATTGATGCGGATAGACCACCTGTCATTGGCTTCTCCACTTTGTATTTTATGAACTCTGAAAGATTTTATTATGTTAAAATAATGATTCCTCTTTTTTTTGTAGTGAATAAGTAATTTTTCCATCATAATCTACAAAATTATACTCTCGGATACTCTGCACCTGCATGTGCAGAGTACACAGTTCCTCAAGATCCTTTATTCCCAGTAGTTCCTTTGCTAGTTTCTTTGAAGAGACTACTGGAACTTTTTGTCCTGATAGTTCATTCAAAGGAACTAAAGGAACTACTGAGACTACAAAGTTCCTTCAGTTCCTTTGGCAGTAATTTTGAAGGGACTACTGGGACTTTTTTATTCGTATAGTTCCTTTAAAGGAACTAAAGGAACTACTGAGACTACAAGATGACCTCAGTCAACATAAAGTAAAAAATTGAATTTTTGGATTGAATATGATATTTCCAAAATATAGAAATTCGAGAAACAAAATAAATAACTGAAAATAGTCCTAACCAAAACTTACCACTAGCATTAAAATCGATATGTCGCTGATGCCGTGAGCCAGGTGTCGGTACTGGACTAGGGTTGGGACAGTTAAACCTTGATCCTAGTTCAAGCAGTTGTCGCACACGACGCGCTGATGGAGAGCCTCCAGCTCCTGAACCGAGTTGTTGCGTTGCACTCAGTTGCTGAGACGATAAGGACCGAGATGGTAAATGTCTCGGTCGTTCTACACGTCGTCCTGCTAAACCTAACGATGATCCAAACCGGCTACCGCTTTCCAACTACAAAGACAAATATTTATTACAGCATTTACTTATGAAAAATATTCACGATCATTAATGTCAAAAATGCCCTTACGTTCTTGAGTGCATCATGTATATTTTCTGCAGAATAGTGTGTTGGAAGTCTCGGCCGAAGTGTCTCGTACAGTGCGCTAGTTGATGGTGCACGAGACAGCCACGCCCTATATTCATCTGAAGTAAATACTGAAGAAGAGGACGGTAAACGACCTGATTACAAAGTGATCAGTTAAAAACAAACAATAAAACTCCAGACTCTACTAAGTAGAATATAAAAAATCTATATTAAACCAACCTCTGGAAGAACGAAGATCCAAACGTGAAGACAATGGTTCCGGCTCATCTTGTAGAACACTACCTGCGCGTCTACCGAGTCCCAACCTGTTTACAAGATGAATATTTTGTTTATGAACTATCATCCAGCTTCTTATAGGAAAACGAACTGCCACTCACCTCTGTCCAGTTCCTCTCACATCTCTTGGCAATGAGTTGAATTTCGATCCGATATCTCTTCCCAAAGTACTACTTCGATAACCAGTAAGTCCTGAATAATACGGCGTTCTTGTTGGTGCCGTAGCTTCTGTGTCTGATGAATAATCCAAACTCCTATTCCGCCTCGCTGTGCCAAATTTACTACTGTACGAAGGTAAACCTAATCCTGTAGTTCCATATGTGGCTCCAAGTGTGGATCCGAGTCCCGTGCTTGTTAAGCCAGATGACAAGCCGGAACCCGTCAATCCAGAGCCAACTAAACTTGACCCAGTAAGTCCACTGAGCCCTGTTGTCGATAAGCCGCTGGGTAATCCTGGCCCCAAGCCAGTTCCCGTTAAGCCTGAGTCAGTAAGGCCAGTCCCACCAAGTCCAGAGCCTTGCATACCGACGCCAACGTATCGTTGATTATATCTTAAGCTTGACGCTGTAAAAGAAACTTTAGATTAGTAACAGAAGATGCATTATTACTCGGCAAAGAAGAACACATAGTTGCTATTTACCTCCTGTAGCCGTCGAAGCTTTCAAACTGGATCTGAGCAACGAATGTCTACCAAAATCTGAATGCGTTTCTGCTCTAGGCAGTTGCTGCTCAGAGCCGGATCGTGGAACTCGGCCACCAAATCGTGTGCTAAAAATTATACCATTTTAATATTAAATCATTATCATCATCTTTGAAGGTATATCTTTATCAATGACTTCTATGTACACTATCGAACAGACTACATGGAACAAAAAAAATATTATGGCTGCTAAGGTGTCAAAATTCATTAATTCATTTAAAATTGAAGATTCTTTCTCCTTGACCCTCGTAACTATGACACAATTTTTGTTCTAAACAGTCTAGTGACTAATATACATAGAAGGCGATAGATTTTAAAGAACATAGTTCATACCTTCCACTCTCAGGTGGGTAGAAAGAATGTACTTTCTCCGCTAAACTATCAAGCGTATTTGGATAAGATCTTTCGTATGGTACGAAATGCGTTGCTTGCGATTTCGGCTGCTCTGTTATCACTGGCGGAGGCGGATGGTAACTGTCAAGAAAAAAAATGTCTTTACTGAATTCTATCACAAGAAAAAACAATTCTATTAAAAAAAATTTTCTTCACTCTACCTCCAAGTTGAATGATCTGACGGTGGTCGTGGATTGTAGTACAGATCAAGGGCAGTCGAGTCTGGTGACAGAGCGCCGAGTTGTAATCGACTTCTCTCTTCCCTGCCATCCCCAACAGGGCGGACGCCGCCCCCTGGGACCGCTGATCTTAGGGTCCCGTGTCTGTACCGAATCATACGAATAGTACGTTTAAAATAATTGAACATCATAAAATTGATAAATAAAAAATTATACACACTAATTATTGAGAACCTCCTCCTTTTTAGTAATCATTTGAAAATAGATTAATGAAATTTTTATTATGTACCATAGAATATGGGGTAAATGATTTATTGAATAGGCTTTATCAAGTAGATATTCACGTGTCTGCATCTAAAATCAAATAGTTAGTTCTGGTATACATAACTATCTACAACATCATTTACCAGATTTCAAGGAGTGTAACAGATCAAAAAGTGAATTCACTTTGATAGTAGAAATCAAAGTTCAAATTAACAAATTGTTATAAATTGGAAAAAGCGAAATCAAGCTCAGGCAGGACTCGAACCCGCGATCTTTCCCTTACAGGGGGAATGCTCTGACCACTCAGCCACCGAGCTTCGCACCTCATTTGCTAGTGATACTTACTGTGAATAAAGACCATCGACTCTATCTCGCTCCCTCTCATCGTCATCGCGACAATCCCTCTTTAGAACAACGACCGGTGGCGGTTTGTGTTCCGATCGTGGTAATGAAGGTGATCCTGGTCCTGATTTTCCTGCGAAAGGAAAATATTTTGAACCCATTTTGTCTCTCAAGCAATTTTTAGTAGAAACTTGAAGTCAAGAAAAGTGTCTACTTTATGCAGTAGACTTACATACACTCACGCATATTTGCCTCCGGGGTAAGTAGAGACAACAATCCGCTATATGACTCTTTCCTTATATACTTCACGTGCTTGTGAGACGTATGAGTGTTAATTGACCTCTACCTACGCCTTCGAGACATACATGCATTAGTATAAAAAAAAACTTTTATAGCTAAAACAATCAACACGAGGCGTTAGATTGATGACCGTGGTCAAATGGCAATGTTACCGCTGATCGATCGGCCGCTAAGGTCAAATAACTTAAACGTGGTAGTACATTAATATTTTATTATGACCGTGTTTCCATCAATCTGAAATTCCAGTACTTTGAATTAAATATTACCTACACTATAACTGTATAACGTAGTGATGAAGTATGAATTAATAATCAGGGGGCTACCATGAAACGTAGATCCGAAACTTTGAGCTCGCACGACATTAGAACGAATATCGTAGCTGTTACCAATAATTTTATGTACACTTCGGTCGGCTTTTTCGGATGTATGTTCCGTGGTAGGCCTACAGATAATAGCTGACCTTTCCTTTGCCTCGTACATAGCAACAACCTCCTCGGTATCGACATTATAATCACGACATCGTCAAGTGACATTCGTCTGACATCCACTAAGTTCACAGCCAGTATCTCGTCCCCGACCTTCAAGCAACCGCTGTTATACACGGCTGACTCCAATGCTATCCGAGATATGAACACCCCGTCCGTTCTCGCTCCTCCATCTCCTTCCCTGATGTATAAGCCCAGTGTTTGACCCGGACGTTTCACAATTTCCACTAGTTGGACTATGTGTCGGTTGTCCTGTAATAAAATATCAAATTCGTGTTCAAGTTCATAAACTGGGTCCCAGTGTATAAAAATACTTAATTATATACTTATATAGTTGTTTGTATGAGTACATAATTAAAGATATAGGCCCGTATTATAAAATGACACTCAGTCCTAAATCTCGATTTATCTATTATATTGACAGATAGTCTGTGCTCTGATAAATCAAGATTCAGAACTGAGTACCTACCCTTCTAGAATACAGGCCACAATCCGTAGAAGAAATTACTTATGCAATAGTTACATGTAAGCTTAATCCTGCTTACAGAATCGATTTACATTATTCTTACATATTACTTACTATGTAAGAATAGTGTAAACCGAATTATCGAGTGTAAGGAACCTAATAAACACCTTTTAAAACAAGACTGTACATGAACTGTTACTCTTCATCCGCCATTATTTTGTAAGCCATTTGGCGCCCTTGAAACACAACAATATTGCACTACAATACCAAACACAACCGCTTAGAATTCATCGCAACCGCAAATTGAATAACCCCGCAGAATCTATAGCTGCAATATAACAGTACAGTGGTATGAGCCGTAGTGCACATCCCAACAATGCTAGTCTAAATTACGTTCACATTCCCAGCGATCTAGGCCAGCCAGGCTCGAACAATAGGGTACACTGGAGTACGTTCTTTCACATTGGGTCCCGTACTAGGTTACGAGCAGTCTATTCGGGTCAATGGAGCGGGAAAATTACCTTAGAAGACGCGTTTAAAATCAGAAGGTAGTCTACTTATCGTCGCATTTCGTTCAGTATTTATAGCCAGTAAGTTCATAAAAATGGAGAACTAGAGTTGGATAGTTGATGGACAAGTCTAAGTAATTTTTCCTGAATGTCTAAACGGTAAGTTATATGGAACTTAATATGTCACACGTCATTATTAACTATTTAAGTTACTTTTAGTAGTTCAGTGGATGAATAAAAATAAATATCAATAATATAAGAACAAACGTAATTTCTACCGCTTATAGTAAAGCTCAGTTATATTATTTATTTTAACGGTAGGAAAGTTCCCTTTGCATTGGTTAGTGTAATTCTAAATATTTCATCTTTTCTAATCACGATATTGTTTGTTCTTTATAGCTGGCGTGCGGTTAAAATTTCGTTGCAGTCAACGATTTCAATCCGCATTTACAATTTCAGTTTTCAAATATTTGTTGTTTGTTTTTTAACTGTTTAGGAGCTTATTTAAATAAATTTACTAAGTAGCGTGCCTGGAACTTATTTCGGTTTGCGGATGCATCTCATAACATAAAGTCAAACTGGAAAATGTGACTATGAATACGTCCAAATATATTTTAAGCGATGTTTTTATCATTAAATGATGTCATTTAGCTCTTTTAAAAGTTTACAGTTAAGGTACTGGTAACCGCTAGCATCAGGTACACAGCCCACCTGATACTACAGGCCAAATACTATTATCATACAGAAGACATTAAAAAAGGCACGCTATATCCATACACATAGGTATCAAAATTCAATAACGCACTCATCTAGTCTCTGCGTCCTGTATCTCTCCCCATTCCCTACTCATCCTGAAAACCATCCCACAATTTTCATTCTTAACAGTATGTCATAGTGGTCAGTATACATACATAGAGGTCATTGGTATAAGCGCGGTTGTTTGCCTTAGCAGTATACAGAAACAATGTTTATACTATCTAGTAAGATCACAGTAACATTTGTCTTGAATACGAAATATCGGTCTGATCTAATCAAGCCCCAAATATGAACGAGGTCAAACTTCGAACCGTACACAATGTCCAATCCTGCACAGTTGACCGAATTTCTATCTACGACGAAAGTTATAAGTTACCTGTAATGCGAAGAATTTTTTGGCGGCTTCTATATTGTTACGGCCCACTTGTCTCACTTCGAGTATCCGTACGATCATCTCGCCGCGACGCTCAACCGCCTGGAACATTACCAAACATATTCGATACCCTTCGTAAACTTGTGATAAAGAAAAAAGGTTAGATCAACCGGATAACTGTCTTAGATATTTTTACTTGGATATACATATCGCTGCGGTTTCAATCGTCGATTATATATTATACTATTATATCAAACTAGGTATTACTATCTGATGCCCGCGCAAAATGTTCAAACTGCACGTGTGGTTAAAAAAACTGAAACTGTAGAGTTTTTAACACACACACATATATACATACCTACATACATACATACATACATACATACATACATACAATCACGCCTTTTTCCCGGAGGGTTAGGCAGAGGTGAATTAATACTGACATTCCACCAATCATTATATTATTGGTTATCCTACGTAATAGGGGGTGAGCCTATTGCGATATTCCGGGCACTATTGCTGACTCGAGCCATGCATCTGAGGCTGAATCTGGGCTGTATAACTGTATATCCCTCAATCGCGCTCAATTTGCATAGTACCTTGCAATCGTAACGACTCCTCGTAGCGTGTATGTCGCCCATAACACATAAATATGCACCACCATTATTCTGAATAATAATATAAGGACAGTGAATACTTCACTCTCCTTTTAATATATCCTCGCATCTTCCATTCCGCGACAATTTGATGTTCAAGGGTACAAATTACATCCGTATCAAATAATATTGCATTTGAACGTACAACAGACAAATTTAATAAAATCCGACCAAAGAAACATTTAACGAAAAGTGTCCCGTATTGGCAGCACACCCGGAAGGAATGACGACATGGTAGCGGAAAGAGAACATTACAACACATGCCTGTTATTATGTTCGTATAACGATCCACAGAAATTGTACTCACAGCCTATTTTTTACATTAAAACATCTAGTGGGATTTTCATGATTTAATCCACATCAAATGTGAAGGAAGCAGCAGTCAGCAGTTTTATCCGTTTTCAAAACAGAACCTTAATAATAAGCGATCTAAGTAGGTTCAAATTGTTAGTGTAATGACCAGAATTCGAACCCGAGACTTCTCTATTGTAGATCCTAACCTTAGTGGTTAAGGAGTCTACCGATACTTTTGTCTCTTGGGTTTTATATTTTTCTCTCGACTTTAATTTGACTCTTGGACATTAGGTAGCAAGATTTTAATCAAAGAATCTTTTATATTACTGTCTATGATTTGGATTCCATACAAAGTTTGAGGAGATGTCGAATAAACATATTTTTCATAGTTAACTGAGTACATTATTATAATAATAAAGTAATTAACTCTTACCTCAAGCGCCGCGGCCGTGGTCGCATCGTGATCATTTTCAACCATTTCAATTTGCCTGAATATTTCATTACTGACTCCTGATACCTGTTAAAAATAAAAATACAATTATTGTTTTCATCGGACTTCTTACTTACGAGTATAAATGCGAAAGTTTGTTGTTATGCAATTGTTACTCAATCATATCAGTGCCTCGAGACAAGCGGTAAACTTTGTAGAATATAATAGAACAATGTATGGGATTGACATACGTTGACGGCTACAAAAACGTGAAAATTTAAAATACGTGTCAATGCCATACATTCATCGTTCTATTCCACAATACGCCGGCCAACGAATTGCCGCTTGTCTGGGGGGACAGACCAGCTGAACTAGACTATAAACAGAAATAGATAAAGCTATTATCTATTCTGTGCTATACTTAAGTCTGGGATAGCACATAATATGCATATTCATTGCAGACAGCAGAGATCCGATTCTCAGCACTCCATGGATTCACCGTGCGGTCGCCGGGTCCATAGCGTGATACAGAGAGGAACACCGTGACGGCGACTGGGACTTGCGACCCAGATGTAGGTTTAGGGTGGCCACCTTGTGATGCATCAGCGCTCACCTCCACCGTCAGTAGTGTCCCCCCCCCCCCCTACCTATACAAATTTGGTAAGATCCTATCAATGCCGCTTTTGATATTCGATTTAGTAAAGAGCTTACTGAAGCTCTTGGCAATCCGAGGTCTTTAAGTAAGTTGTACAGGGATTTAGCTGGAATTCCGCTTGCTCCTACTTCTACGGCGAAGAGTTTAACCACGTAGCCGTTTTTGGGTAACTCGTTAGTCAAGTCAAAGTATTTGTTTTTCTTTATAGCGTGGTCTTTAGGTATATTAGTTTCCCACGGTATTTTGCTTACAGATAATCTTGCAGTAACGTGGATCACTCACAATATTTAGTATTCTCATTGCCCTTCTGAACTGAACCAGTCTTAGTGAGGAATATATTGACCTAGGAGGGGGTTGGGGATAAAAAAATAAAGGAAAGCATAGACTGGTTCTACGATCTACCTTTTTTTTATCGTGCGAAAAAATCCCCACGGATACCTCCCCCGCCGGAGCCGGAGGAGGAGGTTATATCGGACTCGAACCGACTAAAACGCACGCCGTCTGTGGGCCGTCGGTTGCCGGAGGTGAGATTGTCGTAGCCATATCCCTCGCACCCCGGCCGACCCAGGGCCATATCTCTTGATCTGGCCCTCTTCCGGTATGGGGACCACAGTACCAAAAAGGTTATAATGTGAGAGGGTTACCTTTCGGAAGTCTGGCTGCAGCACGCAGGGAGGCGCGTGGTTGGCGCGCGGCGGCTGAGGCGGGCCGGGTGGCGCGCGGCCCGGCGACGCCGTCAGGTCCGGTGCCGCGCGCCCATTCTCCTGCGCACAAAGAAAATACGAATTTGAGTTGTGTTGAATTAAATTTTAAAGCAATTAGTATGCTTACTATTGAAATTGATTACGAATCGAAAAAGCGTATCGTCCAAGCAGGACTCGAACTCGCGACCAGTCCCCGCGACCGCGCCCTGCCTGAAGCGAATTGGAACGCTTCAGATGGCGCCCGGTTTACTCCTGTAAGGGACTGTCGCCTGGGCGATTCACTTTTGCCATCCTTAATCGATTTGAGTGATATTGAGGACAATTCACGCGAATATTATAACTCTGGTCATATATCTTGAGCCTAAAATGTGCTCAAAATGTGCTCTATACGTGTAGCACACGTCTCTTGAATGTCTTTTAACGATAGTATAGGGTGCTAAGGTGGTGGCAATACCGTAACAATGGCAATTTCTGCTGGCTTGCTAAATAGAAGATCATCCACATATATTATGGTCGTTCTATAAGAGGTATGACTTTTATCCACTGGCTTCCCTTTTCAAAAGTTTCACCCTTTGCCACTGGGGTGCCAATTAATGTATTCCATGAATTCCATATTTATACCATATCGAATATGAGTACCAGTACCCACTTAAATAGTAATCCAATTTGTTAAAAACCGTGCTCACGCAATAAGAAAGTACACTAATAAGAAAATAGCCAGGTACAATCAGTTGGAAAAAATGAACCAAGCTGAGTTAGTGAAAAGAAAAATTATTATAGGCAAACCACTCGAACTCCATATAGATAATGATCAATTATATAACTTGAATATATTCAGTAATTAAATGCTCACAAAATACTAAATAGGTTGTGGTTACATTGAGTTCAATACAGTTTTTAACTTACTTTTATCACTCACTTTCTGTGTATAAACCACTCAGATAACTGCTCTTAATTAGAATAAGATACAAATAAACTCTATTGTACACCAATCGCATAATATCGCGGAGTATAATTACATAATATTACTCATTTGATTATGTATGTATGTATCGTTATTATTTAGAATACCTACTTTTTAAATTTCTTTGCTCTCCCGCCAACTGAATTTATTTTGTTTGTCAACATTTTGTTCAGGCAAAGGTAACTCAACAGTACGGCCTAGTGCCTAGTGATGGTCCTAAAGAAAGTGAAAACAAACCTACGACAATTTTATTTAAAAAAAAATAACAAAGGATTTATTGTACGTTCCTGGAACATCTTATGTTCGAAATTTCAACTAGGCGACAAAGAAGTACCTGCTTAATAATATATTATACATTATATTATACATAGAGCGTTTTTTTGAATGATAAATCATGTTTGAGGTTATATCGCACTTTTAGTTCAATTTGATAAGCGCAACAGCAAGAAGTAAGTACCTAAATACCGATACTTACTTATTTTCTATGAATAGTATCATTGTTTTCTATTCGTTATAATTATTATGTTACAACTTATAAATAACTGTTGACGTCTGTTTAAGTACCTAAGTTCTCTGTAAAATTAAAATAAATAAATAAATATTATATACTTATTGTCCTTTTGTTGGCACAATAATCTGCACAGAACAATGAAATACCTAGGTATATAATTTTAAAAAATGTTGTTTTGTAGAAGTGAAACTATACTACAGTTGATTCGGTTACTTTTCAGCAGTGTAGAGGTAACACGGAGCCTAAAACAAATCGCGTTATATATTTTACATTTATTTTAGTTAAATTTCAATGTGTACTATTCACGTAAACTGTCAACAACATAAAATTGTTCTGAGATACGATACACAAAATGTGTATATTATAGAAACATGTCAATGACGTAGCACGCTCTTCCGCTTGTAATGAACAAATTACCATAATATCGGGACTTATAGTACGTTTGAGTGGGAACGAATCCTTTGAACGACTTAATATAATAAATTACCATAAACGTTGAGATAATGGGAGCAAGAGTGTCACGTAGTCGCTGTAACGTCTTCTCTTTCAATATTAAATAATGGCATAACATTGTTTTTGTTAAAGCATCTTTATTCATCGATGTTCGGATAATTTTTTGTAATATAAAATTAGACTACAATGCTGCTGATAGATAATAATAATACAATATAATATATAGTCTTTGACCATTTATAGCATTCACGTCTATGTTTATACTATACTCTTCGATGCTAGAAAATCTGTTTAGACCTTGTGTGTGACACGGTTCCAAGGTGAGATAGGACTGGATTTTGAATCTTGAGTTTAAACAGGACGCAGATACTAAATAATTAATGTATTTTGACACAATGAAGTAGGTATGTACTAGTTTATAATATGTTCTGTGACAATGACGTATTATTATAATAGACACGGCATGCAGGAAAATATTATGTATTTTTTTTAAATCATATTATATTTCTTGAAACATTTTTATAATTTTTACAGTTTGTAAGAGTGTAATAGACTTTTTCTTCGTTTCTTTCCTTTTTTGCTGTCTCCTCTTTCTATCCCTCTTATATTTTACACACGGGTGTTTTAAGTGTTTAGAGATTACTGTCTAATCATATATTCGCTAAGACAAAACAAAGGAATACTAGCTGACTCGTCCCTGGATCACATCCCATCCCACAAACATTGATTGACATTAGATATCAAACGTCGTATGTACATTGACGTCTTATGTATTAAGCCATAACACACCAATGTACACTATCACAACCGATAGTAAAGGCCAGTTATGAATATTGTATGACGTTATTCTACAACTTACGACAAGAATAACACAATAATAACATAAGCGACCTTGCCGCAAAAAGGGTCACGATGAACGTTTCCGATTGTGTTCAACTACTTTTGTAAATATAAAATCGTTGCGTTGAAAGCCGTGGCATAAGTTTGACCTTATGTTTGTGTACAAAATCAAATATATATTTATTCGAATATATATTCGTATAAGTTACAAAGTAACGCTTATGAACGTCACGATTAATGTTTGTTACTATCGCTTCATGGTTGACTTCTTTTTTCGTGACAATCATTGTAACTACTGGCGATTAAAAAGGAGTGACTGTAATGTTTTATTGCCAATCTTTTCTCACAGGGCTATACTTTGTGAATCAAGGTGTAAATGACTGTTTATACTGGAAATTGATGGCGCTTAAGTTCCACACTTGTACTTTTCCACAATTATTTTATTATTTTTAACCGACTTCATGAACGTAACCGGTTTCGCCTTACGGTATTCTCAAAGGTTTACAATCTTTGGGAACGAGAAACAAACTTTTCAGAATGCCGTAAGGGGAAACCGGTTAGGTTCAAAATAATAAAATAATTGAGGAAAAGTACAACTGCTTTATTCACTCTTTATATATCTCATAGATATTACTTAGTTTCATACATAAATATAGTTTTTTGATCTGATATCGTTAATATGGGTCCTGTTCGTTATTATTATTGTCGTGATAATTCCGCCTGCATTCAAGACATCATATATCTACCTACTTATTCACTACCTTGAAGTTAGGTATAAAAATATCATATTAGAAAAAGGAAAACATTAAAATCTTGAAAATTAAGCCGAAAATCGGACCGTTGTAATGTAAAGTAACCCTATTACAAACAAATTCCAAAACAATAACCCATAGTAACCCAATACTCCTTAAATAAAACAATTACATACTGATATCACATTCCAACAATACCCAACCTATAAGTCACCCAATATTCAAAACGGCTGCGAAAGCGAACAGATGTATCGAACCCTTTTCATCCGACATTCGAAATTCGAATATTATGACTCCACAAACAAGTATGGTTGGCATTCTTGTATCCGGAGGTCTGGCGTCGTAAGTAATAACGTCACATCCTATTTCAATATAAATTGTGAATACGACGAAGGAACGAATGCAGATGGGCAAAAGATATAAGATAAGATTAAAGAAACTGGAAGAAAGGATAGGGATTTTCGAGTTCTTTATGTTAAGAAAAACAGGGTTTTTAATCAAAGTAATTAGTAAACTTTACAAAATAATTCATCTGAGTATCAATACCGTATGTGTTGTATCCAAAGCTTTTACTTTTTAACTTGAAGTAGCCCGTAGGAACGGAAAATTTCGAAGGGAAATGGAAGAGTAAAAGGCTGGAAGACCTCTGACTCCAAGTATAAGCCTCAAATATGACCTGAACTAACAATGAGATGACGATGATTATGTTACTATAAAGAGAAGGAAATTGTGAAGAACCTAACTTTTTTTTTTAAATCGTCTGTGTCAATTGTGCTGCCTGTAGGCAGAAGCTATTTCCCCTATCAAGTAAGGAAATTATCTTTGAGTCACGGGTACTTCATAAACATATATTTAACGACTTCCTCAATCACGCAACAATTGTGACTGTTGTGGTCGAGGTCTTGGGTTCAAGTCGGGTTAAAAATGTTTGATGGGTTAAAAATATAAGCATTATTAAACCACTTTTTACCCCTCGTGTGATATACCGTTAAGGTACAAACATAAGTAAAACAAAGTAGGAATCCAGGAATGAATATTATTTGTGAATCACATAAATATTTTTGAAGCAGTGATCGAACTCAACATTTTAGTAACAGTTAGTAAAACAGGCAGCTAACCACTGCGCCGTTCATGCAATACTCATAAACTCATTCAACAGTTCACTAATTATAAAACTCATCTTTAAAAATAATATTCTATTTACTCTAAACTGACGCACGGATCAACTAATAGAGCTTCACAATGCCTGTAATCAAACAGTGATTTGTCATAGTCATTGTGTTCTTTTGACTATGATTTTCCTTCCAGTGAGCGTTAAAATTTGGCGGTCGATCAAGTGCGAGGGGCGGAGCGACAAGAGGCAAGGGAGCCCTGACCTAGTTCCGTGTCCCCCCGTTGCCCCCCTCGCGTACGCATGAGGTCACTGTACTGCAGTTGCAAGCCTCTGAATACCGCAGGCCGACTATTCTCATCCCGCCCAGTACCAATCCTCTATATTTGGGATTTCTTCTTCACTACGTGTGGAATGCAAATGTCTACGAAATTCGTAGTGGTGTCTACGAGATTCGTAGCAAACGTTTCGTAGCCGCTTTTAAAATATTTTCTTTTTATGTGAGTTTAGTGGGCCAGTGCGTGATTTGTTTTGTGTTTAATGTAAAATGAAACAAATTGTGTATAATAAAGCAATAAAATGTTTCACATGAATGTTTTCAGGTGTACAAATGTTTTATATTTCTTGATACGGACGTATTTTATAAATGATTCACTTTCAGAATGTTTTTTTATTTTTCAGCAACTATATTTTAGGTCTCATGCAACTTTCATGAGAGTACTGGCAACAGGGTACATTTTCCTGATTTCTTACTATGCGATTGAGAATTATTAATAGTATGTGAAAATTATTATTGTGATCGTAGCGCTATAGCCACATTGCAAACGAAATACTTTATGTATAACTACCAAATATATACATACGAGTATAGGTATATAAGGAGAACAAAACATACAATTACAAATATTCAACCCTTTCCAAACAGTTTAAAAACTCATTATACAAACATAAACGTCATGCAAACCAATTTTTCATATCAACAAACGTTCTGTTGATTCATTCCGTTCAAACCATAATAGCGCATATAAAAAGAGTAATAAACTGAATAAAAAAGCGATTAAATCTCTCTATCCGTCGAACCTGGATATTCTAACCTATTCTGTTTACAAAGCAATTATATGGCCATCGTTCGTCGAACCATATAACCAGCGAACCGCAAATGCAACTCAGAACGGCATAATAGACTGCCATGCAAAAATGCATCCTATTTGCAGTGCTAAAGGTAAATATTGGCTTGACAAGGAATTTAATATCCTCGACGGAGGATAATAGGTTTTTATTGGCTGTCATACAATATCTGCGGTGCAATGTGGACGGGGAATCCAATCTTGGGCTATATTGGAGCACTAGATACGTCAACTTAAGATTTTAAAATACTCTAGGTACAGTTTTTTTATCTTATTGTCACAAAATACCATGTTAGGAAATAAAAATTCAATTTTCACCGCTCTTTTATCATTCTTAATTTAATATGCCCAGTTAAATAATTCATTTTAATTATGGGAAAGTACCCAAAAAGTACCAAATCAGTTTCTTTTGATTAAACGTCAGATCGGTCAGTTCTATGGAAACCTGTAAGAAACGCTAAGTCTGATGTCACACTTATTTTTGGCAAATAATTAAATATTATTTGTTAGGTGAATGACTGTAGAAAGTACATCAAAATTCGTCTTTACTAAAAGTCTAAATTTAATCCAATACCAGAATAGTATGATTCGAAATTAAAAAAAATATATTTCAAAGTTTATAGAGATGTACAACAGAATCGGCACTCTTATCAAATATTCATATAACAACTATTTAATTCAATAACCCACAAACTAACTTTGAACAGTTCCAACCCTTTTCACTCACGTTAAACAAAACCAATGGTTGGTTACTTTTGTTTGAAGGTTCACAAACACATTTAACTGGCTCCACTGAATAAATCATTGTTTGACGATCCGCCTTTAATGAGGCTTGACGCTATTTCCGCTCTTGTCATGTCTCTAGTGACTTCGATAACAAGCTTTTGAAGCAAATTGTGAGTAAAAAGGTCTCATTGGCCGAAAATTATAGTTGGTGAAATGTGATTGATAAGATAATTCACCTCTACCTACCCCTTTGGGGATTTACAGGCGTGAATATATGTATGATTTATGCTGGTAGGGCAGCAAATAGTAAATATGTAGATGACCTGATAGCACGTAGGTAGGATGAAATATGATGGTTGACACCTATGAGATAAGTGGAGAGGGTTAAGGCAGCAAATAGTACATAGCTGAAGGCAAGTAAGTGGGTAAAATGGTCGTGCATTGCCTATATGAGAGAAGTAGAGGACGGTATAAAAAGTAATTGTACAAGCTATATTTGATAGTGAAATATCATCTCTAAAGGTTACCTAAATAGAATTTGGTTTATCTTTTAAGATTTTTGAAAGTGATTTTTTATTTCTGAGATATGATTAAATCTAACGGAAGTAACTTGCAATGTCTTTTTGTTTGTTTTTGATAGATGGATACGTGACGTCGTTATAGTTGGAGAGTAGAAGTAAGTAGGCAGACCTCCAAATTCTCAATACATTCATTAAATTTTATCGTTCATGAACGTCACGTAAAATAATAATATAACAGAACCCATCCAATTCCAATTCTCTACCGTACATAGTTAAAGTCTTATTACCTAACACATAAAGTAACTATATCAGTTCAACCAACTGAGATTTAATTACTATCTGTAGCAATAAAACTGTCGGCCGTTAATCACACAGATTTATCATGTACCACTCACTGGCTGGACCGGTACGCCCGTTCAAACACTCAAGAGATAGTTTAAAAGGGGTAAGAATTTAGCGCCTTTTCTCACAGGCTTTAGATGAAGATACTTTAGGGGTTACTTTGTGACCTAAATAAATAAATATAATTTTAATTGAATTGAAGCGTCGTCGGTAGCTTAGTGGTTAAGATCGATCGAGAGGTCCCGGGTTCGAATCCTGGCCAATACCGACGTGAACCCACTCCTATTATAACAATTTTGTAGTTTAGTATTTTATAAACCCTTCGTCACTGTGGCATATAAAGTAACGATAATAGTCGGCCAGGGTGCGAGGGATATGGCCACAACAATCTCACCTCCGGCAACCGACGACCCACAGACGGCGTGCGTTTTAGTCGGTTCGAGTCCGACATAACCTCCTCCTCCGGCTCCGGCGGCGAAAGTATCCGTGGGGATTTTTCGCACGATAAAAAAAGGCATATAAAGTAACGATAATAGTATTAACAGACCACGCAGAATCCTGTACCGAGTTTTAATCACTGCAATAAAACCGGCGGCCATTGCTCTCATAGATTCATCACCTACCACTCATTGGTTGAATCAGTGCACTCGTTTACACAATGTGAGATTAATCACATCACAGTTAGGGTCAGCGCAGACAGAGAGGAATAATTCTCTCTCGCACGGTCTCGGGCATTATAAAGAATTCTAAGAGAAAGGCTTCCTGCGTATCCTCGAGGACGCGCGAGCATTTTTCGTCAGGTTCAACCATATATGTATACATTTTATTTCAATAATTTTAAAGTTGACTTTCGAGTGCGTTAATAAAATCCTCTCCGCTGCGCTCCGTTCTGTCTGCGCCGACCCTTAAGGTATGATTCCGTAGCCGACCGCATACGACAACACTGCCGACGCACGCAGCTCGTAATTCATTGCAGCTTCTCAATGGTCCCCTTTATACGTATTGGAGTTTAACAAGTAATGGGTACGCTGTATCTGTTGCGTGCATCTGTCATTGTCGCTGCGAACCGGCCTGCTTCACCCGTGAAATTTCAAAATCCCGTAGACATAATTATATGCCCGTAATTTGTTAATTTTTGAATAATATATCGAAATCTGCCGAATTGGTTGACATTTACTCCCTTAACAGTCAGTATTCGGAGAACATTTGTTTCATTTCTAACATGAATGTAGATAATGTGGTTTCATCGGCTACCTCTAAGCGTCTGCGTTTAGCATATCGGAATGAAATGTCCGGCGATAATCTTCTATCAGCACAGTCCGTTCTCAAATTAATAGAAGGTTCAAAGGTGCTTTGAGGCAATAACGGCGTCTGTTCAATTGCAGTTGGCAGTCCATTACCGGGCGTCATCGGCTGCGATGGAGGAAGCGTTCTTTTTAGCAGCATATTTGTATTTCCAATTGATATCTACTACTACCCGCATACCTGTCCACTCAGCCTGTATACCTACAGTGGTCTAACGTTAATAAAGGTATAATTAGCATTTTCAAGGATTATCAATCGCCGAGTCGGAATTACTTAGTGAAATAGAAAATGAAGGCATTTACCGTTCAATATAAACATCTAATTCATTTCAATAAAAAAAAAATATTTTTGTTATAATAAACATAACAAAAATATTTTTTTTTAATTGTGGAAAAAGAAAAAAAAATGGTATCATTAACAAAACATTCCAAAAAGAATGAATAATCAAAAACAAAAATAATAAGGGTGACCGCGAGGCCTCGATGTAACCTCACGATCACCCTGCGTGAAAAACCCGCATGCTTAACCTCCAGACCAAGCGCCTTATAATAAATATGGTGAAACAAGAGATCTTGTATTGATGCTTTATGACTTGACCGTTAGTTAATAATGATCTCGGAGACACTTTAAGTGACATAATATACAATTTAAAGTACCGACCACTTTATAATATGGTTTTGATTTTTAAACACGAACTGATTATAGCCACTGCCACTGACTTGTTACACACTGTTAGTTACTAGTTTTTTTATATACATCTTAGGCAGCAGACAGGCACACGGCCCACCTGATTGAAAGTGGTTACCGTGGCCTATGGACGTATGCAACACCAGGGGCGTCACATTCGCGCTGCCGACCTCGAAAGAACCTTCTAATGCCCGTCTTGAAGATCCCCATACTGTGGTCGCTTGAAAAAACCACACTAGTTACACACAAAATGTACAGATGGAAGATAGTTTTATTGTGTACTAGCTGACCCGGCGAACTTCATACCGCCATAATATTTTCTGATCCCGTTTCCGCTGCATATCTCTAAATTTATCAGTGTTTCTCTACAATATTATGCATGTATTATACATTTAACCTTCCTCTTGAAACACTCTATCTATTAAAAAAAAACCGCCTCAAAATCCGTTGCGTAGTTTTGAAGATTTAAGCATACATAGGGGCGGACAGACAGCGACAGCGACAGCAACTTTGTTTTATAATATGTAGTGATGATGATAAACCACTTTTTATCAATTTAAAACACGGAGCGTTTAAAAACACGACCGCTCGTATCGGAATCTCAGCGGGGGGAGAGGACCCGTCCCAGGTTCCAATCCTGTCATTACCGAAGTGAACCTACTCTTAACACAAGCAATTTCCAACCTGGAGAGGTCAGCGGGTTAAAAAGAAATTAATGCGATGATCTCTCATCCTAGCGTTAATTCCCAGTCGCATCCGAAGTTTTTCAGCCCAATGATAACATTAGGCGATATCGAAGCTTTGCAGCTAGACCGTTGTTTTTGGATTTTTTAGGGCTCCAACTACCCGTAACGACTGCCATAGATGTTCTTATGGCAACCGGGACCGACGGCTTAACGTGCTCTCCGAGGCACGACCAGACCAATGCAAATACCCATATTTCATGAACACAAATATTTGCACTGAGCGGGGATCGAACCCGCGCCTCCTGCGTAGCGGCCGCGTTCACTACCGCTACGCCACGGAGGCTGTCATGTAATGCGATGATATTATGTATAAATGCGGGGTGTATGGGGTCCACACCAAAATTTTATTAAGATAGTACATGTAGCGTAAAATGTTGTAGCCATCTAATCCATTAGCCAGTTAATTAGACGCCTAGAGCACGTGAGTTTGTTTACAGAATAGGGACACCGTTCGCACTTTATGTAGATTGGGATGCGGAAATATTGAAAATATATACGGGTTACTTAGTTACTAGACAAATAAAAAGGAAATATCATGGGTTTAAGTCACGTCCTAAATATTGACTTTCCAATTTAAAGTTAGTTTCCTAATTTCATATAAGGACGCCAGAGTTGTTTAAAAATCAAGTCACAGAACCAAACATAATGATGTATGACTAAGTTATGTATTTTGTATGATCCACTACGACATGTAGCGAACTCGAGATCAATGTCACGTAGTGCTACGAGCGTGAGTGGTGCTACGCAGTAATTTTTATCCATTACTCGATGTGTCATGAACGCTACGCACGACGTGGTACATATTCAATGATGACGTGGTCTTAATATAAATCAGTAGTCGGTGGTGACTGCCCTGTTGATTCCCTGAAATAAGTTTAAGCTTTTGTTTGTTTGGGATCCTGAGGTACTGAGTTAGCTTCCGAAAAGTGATCGAAATTCTACGCAGGCAGAAGCCACAGGTAACAGCTAGTACCTTAATAAAAAATTTAGCACGTTGGCTTAATGGTGGCAAGCTGGACAACCAGCCAGTCAGTAACGTGCAATCTAACACCCATATTCACAAACAATACTTCGCTATGCGTACTACAAAAACAGTGCAAAGAACGACAAATTCTCAGTGCGTTCGTTTTGGCAAGCCTTTTTATTCATAGACAACACTTAAGTAATAGTTCGTTGAGGGAACGCACTGCGTTAGATACTGCTCCGTAATGTTTGTGAATTAATTTTACCAGCCCTGTGCGCTCGAGCACACTATGATACCTCACAGTGTTGTTTGTGAATACGGGTGTTAGAATCATGCGGTTTTGACCAAACCTTTTTGAGAATTTCTAAAGTTGCAGATCAAAGCTTTAATCCGATTACGGCACGTGACACTTCGTTCGAGAATTGACTTCATGTTACATAAACGCTAAGTCGTTCGTTCGTATTCGTGCGAGTCTGAAATTGTATATGGCCCATCTGAAAGTAATGGTAGCACCCTAAATGTCAACCTCAAAACTTAAACGCTATAACACTTTTTTCTTCTTACAGGAAAATGCAAGCGTATTCATGAATGAACAACAATTTATACATCATTAAGCTACACATGAATGAAGCATGACCAACGGCTGCACACAATTCAAAGCTTGTGTATATCAAATTGCTGTTTATGCCGCAACTAAAAACTTTTCCTACTATCAACTGCTATATACTCCTACATAAATAACATAACGCCTTAAAATGATCACGTGTTTCAGGCCTTATTTCCGTTAATAATTTAATATGCTTCAAAATTCAAGAAACCTTACACAGTCGTAAGGCTATACTAAAAAAAAGGAAAAAGAAACTCGGCAAATTACGTTTCTTAAACAAAAAATCTGACAGTAAAAAAGTTTCAACAAACTGAACTGAACGTCCAACGAGTAATTAGTAAAAAAAATAACCCAGACAAATCCAAGGCGTACATTTAAAAGACGTTGTGAACACACAACGGCTCCCAGATCGATGTTCAGGCGTACTCCTAATCGATACCGCCGTACTACTGGCTCAATGGGGTGCGCGCGCCGCCTGCCTTACGTAACGCGCAGAATAGCACCTGTTGCTTATTACTACCACCCATTTATAACCCAGCGCGAGTGAAAATGCCGTCGACCGTTTACGGAGCGCCGTTTTACGGGTACTACCGAATTTGGGTGGTTAGTCGGAGTCAATGCACTTTGGCAACCTTCGGCGCTGCACTCAAGGGTGCATAGTAGACTAGTGGTGTGTAGGTATGATAATGATCTTCGTTAGCGCTATTGGAAGGCGTAATGAAAGTTGAACTATTGACTACTGTGTTATGGACTCCTGCTATTTTTCATTGGTGGTATAAAAACATTGTCCTAACAATACAGCTTTGGTTGTGTTCGTTGAGTGCTGAGTGTTATGCTAAGTTCTAAAAGGAAAGGATTACGGTATAAATTTGTTTTTTGAGTACTCCTTTAGTGAGAGCATATACAATGGTGTTGTTTTTACGTCTAGTCGAAAGAAAAATCTTTAGCTATAAAATACGACATCAGGCTTATAAAATTTTTAGTTGTATTATCATAATCTACTACTCACGCTTTTTTACCGGCCTCATGTAATAATTGGAGAGTTATTATTATAGACTAGGTGATTTTATTATAGACTAGGTGATTTTTAGGGTTCCGTAGCCAAATGGCAAAAAACGGAACCCTTAGATTCTTCATGTCTGTCCGTCCGTCTGTCTGTCCGTCCGTATGTCACAGCCACTTTTCTCTGAAACTATAAGGCCTATGCTGTTGAAACTTGGTAAGAAGATGTATTCTGTGAACCGCATTAAAAATTTCACACAAAAATAAAAAAAGCATTAAATTTTGGGGGTCCCCATACTTGGAACTGAAACTCAAAAAAATTTCTTTCATCAAACCCATACGTATGGGTTATTTATAGATAGGTCTTTAAAAATGCTATTGAGGTTTCTAACATATTTTTTTTCTAAACTGAATAGTTTGCGCGAGAGACACTTCCAAAGTGGAAAAATGTGTGTGTGTGTGTGTGTGTATGTGTGTGTCCCCTCTAACTTCTAAAACTAAGAGAACGATAAATCTAAAAAAAAATATGATGTAAATTGCCATGAAAACTACCACTAAAAATTGGTTCGAACGAGATCCAATCAGTAGTTTTTTTTTAATACGTCATAAACCGTAATTTTCGCCTTTGCTACTTCGGAACCCTTCATGGGCGAGTCCGACTCACACTTGGCCGATTTTATTTATATTGTAGGACGTTCTACACTGCTGAATATTTTGTTAAACATATCAGTATAAGTTAAGTTTCGAGCCTAATAAGTTTCTAAGAACTGGTTAGGCTCAAAACTAGTCAAGTTTCTTCAGAACAACCCGTTGTCTAGTATAGCATATAATTAAATGTATACATTATGAGAGCTTATAACACGAAAGTTATTTATCTAAAGTCTGTACAAGATTTACTACGAATGTAAAATTCGAATTGCCCCGGGCGGGCCAAAGAGTTTTGGGTTTTCTGTTGAGAAATTCTAAGTAGGAGCACTTCGTAACTTTTCACTTGTAGTTAAAAGACATACATGTTGGGGAAATTGTATAGAAAATTCTTCACCTTTTGTATAAATCTTGATATATGTGATAGATGTGCTTGCTCGAATATACCTAAGTAAATTTCTAATTAATAAACAGTACAGTTCAAACCGCTTTCAATTGAGATACAAATAAGCGAACAAAAAAATGTATACAATTTTCTCCTGTTTCCAAATCGCCTTTTTTACTGAGTAGCTTTAGGCGATTTTTAGTATTATCATATTTTATGTAATTAAGTAAAAAAAAATGTATCATTTGCTACTCAATATACTACATTGATCTGTAAAAAAAACTAAAGAAGTGAGGAGAAATATTTTTCAACACGAGAGACATTGACCGGCATTATCTATAATTGGTTTCCCGGAAACGGCTCCAACGATTTGAATATAATTATGTATTTAGATAACGTTTACTTTCCGAGTTTATCTAGAGACGTGTCAGTCATGGGCGCCCAGGTGTTGAATAATGAACTGTAAATAAAAGGAGGTAATGACGAAACGATTATTAGCCTCACTATTTAAGTACAGCATGAAACTACCCTCCGTTAAAATAATAGTTAATAATCTGGGATGTATATGAATTGGCTTGTAACTAAGTGGGTAACCGAGTACGTTAACACATTGCAAAGTTTAATTAGCCAAGGCCTGACTAATCTTAGGCTGCCTTTGCATGAGAAGAGATGTGTTATACAGCTATGCTACGAAAATTGTCACTGAGTGAGAATTGCAACCGTGACTTCCAACGTAATAGTTGAAGGCTTTTACTAACAATTAAATTTCGGGGTGATTTACGTGTTAACCAAAATATAGGCTGTAAGCGCTTATAATAATAGATATCGTACATAATATTTTTTGTATTAAACTTTTAAAGTTGCGATGAATATCACTAGCAAGTGGCGCGCGCCGCCGCCGCCATGGTGATATAAATGTATACCGTTTGTCACAACGGATCAGTCATAAATAACGTCGACCAATATCCGCCAGATACTATGTTTCTGTGGTCGTTATTTTCCTAGTTTATGCCATATGATACTGGTGAAATATATATATATATATATATATATATATATATATACTTCTACATAACACAAGCTAGTTAAGCTATGCTTACTTTGGGTCTAGATAACTTTGTCTAGATTGTCCTACAATATTTATTTATCACTATTTTATTATGTTAAAAAAAAAGAGTTTTAGTAACCGAAATTCGCTCACCCCTGTAGCTATGCTTAATTGCTTGTGTTAGGAGTCTAACACAAGCAATTAAGCATAGCTAGAGGGGTATACTTCGGTGGTGTAATGGCCAGGATTCGAACTTGAGACCTCTTGATGTGAAAATCGACTTCCCAATTATTAAGCTAACATTTAAAAAGTCCCTCTATCAACTGCTAGTGTGTCGAATGATATGATTTTGATCCACAATTATTTGTAGTTTTTATTTGTATTTGTATGTACTGTAGAATTTGTATTATACAAAGATCTTTTTAGCAACTAACTAGATAATTTGTTTTGATTTAGTTCATAAGTTGTTAGACAATCAAATGTATACAACAGTACCCTCTTTTCATAGTATGACCTGCCTCATAGTATAGAAATTTCATCTATGTTACTATAACGTCTCTTTATCATGTGCACCGACAAGATATTTCCATAATTACCAACCGTCTTGGCAACAAGCTTAAGTCATAATTTATTGCATCAGAAAGCTTATAGCCTCATAATATAAACTAAGTAATGAACGCTTTTGTAAATACATATAAGTTGTACAGTGAAAATAGTTTATTATCTTTATAATGGTGATCAGGTAAAGTGCAATCTGTTCAAATTTACCATACAACGAAATAAATCGCGATGGAATTTGTTGAAAACAGTTTTATTTCAATGCTATAACCATTTAATTGAAAACGAGAACGCGAGGAATTTTGATCTCTATCTTAAAAATTGTTAACTGTTTTCAAAAAGTTTTTCGGTCCGCTGTTGGCTCATATCTTCTTGCCTTCTGTTAATCATTTTTATCGTAAGTATCGATTTTCAATATCAGAGTAGTAATTTAAAAAAAAAACATTATTTTAATGTAGTCAAAACAGAATGAACAGCCACTTACTTAGTCTCTTGATACATATAGTAACGCCTGTATCCCCGAAGGGGCAGAGGCAGACGTGTATTATCACTTTTCGCCAACTATGATTTTGCAATAGGGGGCGAGCCTATTGCCGTCAGTGCTCTTGATACAGATTTTAAATAGATACATATAACGTAAGCCATTTTCTGTTTGTTCACGGTTCTTGTATCTACTGTTCCCGTTTGACTCATTCAGACCATGGGACTTTCCCATAGATTACTTCAACGCCTCTGTGTCATGTTCACAGTTAAGATATTTGCATAATCACCGACCGGCTTGGTAGCATGTGTGACTACAGTAATAATTAATAGTACCAGATTGCTCACGGCTTGACGATTTACACTTGCCCGTGAAATGGTTTTACTAATTTAGATCTTATCGAATATTGCGGTGACGAAAAGTTTCGTTAAATATTTTGTAAACTATTAGTGTGTAATTCTCAATTAGAATTAGTCAGTTGGGTTAGTCAGATGAATGACTAATCCGGGTCTTGGGATCAAGAACCTGGCTGTGTTTCAACTCGTGGATATAGACTATTATTATTCTAATTCCGAGACATACGGCTTGCTTCGGTTGTTTGTTTTTCTCTTTATCGCACATTATGATACCAAAATATCAACTGTCCGATATACTATAATTCGGTGGAATTATAATTGTGTTGCAAAACAGACATCGTAAAATTAATTTTACTGAATAAATGATAGATGGGATAGACTGGGTGAGTAAGGTGGAAGACCGAGTGCCATGACTTACATTAGGAGAGACCTGTGTATAGCGGTGAACATCAGTAATTAAACTTTACATTAGCCTACCAGTGGTAATTAGAAAATAGCAAGTAGGTACTGAAAGACTCTCAGATATTAAACCATTCAAAGAAAACTCATTATTAAAGCATAACATTACGTACCCAATAAGAAATATTCCTCTCGTATTAATAACGGTATTCAAAAGCAAATAACCAGAAAATATTGTATCGTCCCACGCGACCATCTGTAGTGCGCCTGTGACGTCAATAGACCTTTGATATTCTATCAATATCTGTTGTCATTATAAAAAATAGTTCGCCCACAGAATATTTTAATTAATTAAATTATGAATATGAATGTATGGCTTTAAGAGCAGAGGTAACCCTAAGAAAAGATGAATGGATTGCGAAAAAGTAGATAATTATGTAAAAAAAGGAAGTGGCTGAGGACATGACGGGCATTGGAAGGTTCTTACGGGGTCGGCAGCGCGAGTGTGCCGCCCCTGGTGTTGCATACGTCCATAGAACACGGTAACTACTTTCCATCAGGTGGGTCGTGTGCTCGTCTGCCACCTACGTGGTATAAAAAAAAGGAATGTATGGAGGAGAATAAAATGTTGCGCCGACCCCAAATAATTGAGACAAGGGTAGGTAGATGGAGATAATGATATCTAATATCACATATTTTAATCTAAATATTCACTCGTATTTTTCATAAATCTAATAAACCTGAGTCTTTTATGAAAACATTTCTTGAAGCTTGTAATGAAAAGCAGATACTTAAAGTCTCTCTATTATCAAAAATAATATTAAGATGTAGCGAACTCGTTATATTACTTTGATACGAGATGAAAGGAAATTAGAGAGGGAGAATTTATAATTGCATGATTAAAGAGTCGAAGCTAATTGTGGAACTTCCTTTGGATTATGTTTTGTAGATAGTATAAATGTAATAATGAGAAACGTGAGCGAAAGCTTTGTTATATGATTGCTACATAGAAGGTCGCGGGTTCGAGTCCCGCTCAACGTTCAGTGTATTTTTTATGCGTGACTGCGAATGTACAATTGTGTACATGTGAAAGTTTGTGAATATGTTTGGATGTTTATTATTTAATTAAGCTCTTAACGGCTGCACGGATCTGGCTGAAATTTGGTGCAGGGATAGATCAGAGTCTGGAATAACACATAAACTTTTTGCATCGGGAATAGGTTCCCATAGGGTGCGAGAACGGGATCAAAATACCACGCGGGCGAAGCTGTGGGCAACAGCTAGTAGATGAATGAAACAAGTCACTTAATAATGGCAAACAAGTTTCTCACAAATGTTGATGACATTTCACGTAAAAATTCCTTTACTGTACCCTAAGGTAAGCATAAAGTGGAATTGCAAAAAAGTGTGCGCAGCCTTCCATAAAACATTCCTACACGTAGCATGTCGGAGTAAAAATCCAGGGATGGAATGGAATTTTATGGAATAGATACTTCTAAACGTCATAAACTTCTTGTCACATGATTTTGATGCCTTACTGCGGGCAAGACGGTCTGCTCGTGTATGTACTAAGACTTTAAATGGAAATGGTTCAATACTTCTTGCTTTATGAGAGCTGTAAGACGTCTTAGTGCTTTCCACTTCACAGAAGTTGTTAAATAACAATTGCTCCAAGAATAATCAAGCTGAAGCGATTGAAATAGGCTAATTGATTGATTTTAAATACAATCCCGTTCAACCTTAAGGTATGATTCGAAAGTCAACCGCATACGACAACTGCCGACGCACGCAGCACATGCACGTAATTCATTGCGGCTTCTCAAATGTCCCCTTTATCCGTATCGGAGTTTGACAAGTAATGGGTACGCTGTATGTGCTGCATGCGTCGGCAGTTGTCGGCTAAGGAATCATATCTTTAGTAGCTTGTAGAAATAAAGTGTTACATAACATAATTAACAAAACAATTAAAATTTGTAATTTTCGAGTTGGGATACGTGTTTTGCTGCTGTCTGCTGTTTGACGGACGAGGCTTAGGGCTTTTCCTGATGGTGTTGCGGGGATCATATGACAGTTGCTCCCGTGTCAGCTAAAATATTCCAGAATTTAATCTATATCTATGCCAAATTTCATCCGGATTTGTTCAGCCGTTCTAATTTGATTGAGTAACAAATCTTCATTCATCTATTCATCCACTCAAACTTCATAATAGCTGTAAGATAACAAAGACGAGACATGAAGCCATCATTGTGGAATTAATCGACATGTCATATTCAGCCATTGTCATGTGTGGGCAGAACATGTTTGGTTTCTGAATATGACGTGGAGTGTAGACCATTGACGTTCATGTCACATAGGTAATTAATCACTACAATCTGTCGTGTCCTCTTGAATTTCCTCACAATGAGAGGACACATTGTATAGGAGGGTGAGATCTCATGACGTCATCTCTATATCTGTATGCTTTTTCTCATAGTTAACATTATAACTATCTATTCATGAGATAAAAAGTGTTATTCCAGATTATAATCTATCTCTGTGCCAAATTTCAGCCAGATTTGTCAAGCTGTTAGAGCATGATTGAATAACAAACATCCATTCATAGAAATGTCTTCACAACTTTTTAACTTTTGTGCAATTTTTTTTTTAAATACATACATTTTATTATACCCACCTCTTCTCATCTCTTCAGGGATTTACAGGTGTAAATATATGTATGTATGTATGTGTATTAAGGTGATTTTGTAATCGTTTTAGAGCGGAAGATTTTGGGCACAGTTTCGATAGCGAAAGCGTCTGGAATACAGTGCAACCTTGATATAACGACCCTCGATATAGCAAATTTCTCGATTTAACGAATTTTTCTTAATCCCCTTGAATTGTCCATAAGAGTCAATGTAAAATTTACCTCTACATTACGAACATTTTTTGCGCACTACCTTATTTTAACGAATTTTCAACTAGGCAAAAAATTGTAAATGCCTCTAGGTAACGAATTTACAGGTTGCACTGTATTAATTTGGCGAAAAAAATCTTATTTTTTTATAATGTATGGGAATAATGATGTACAGGTGAAAGGCATATTGTGGTGTTGTAAAAAAAAAGTATTTTTTTCGGCAAAATAATACTTCCAGACGATTTTGCTAACGTAACTGTGCCCAAAATCTTTAGCTCCGAAACGACTATAAAATCACCCAGTACAGAAATACTTAGAACACCCAAAAAATCTACATTAAAGAATCATTCTTAAACTTAAATCTAATCACAGTATTCACTTCTCTGTTTTTAGTATCCAATTTTCAAGGATCCACAATCCTTTCAAATACTTTCAAAGGAGGATAATAGAATATTACAAAAGCCCTTCATTCCTCTGTGAACACAGTTCAAAGTAATATCTGCGAGCCCCAAGGCTACCGTCGCTACCGTCTAGACAACAGACAGTCACCATTATTAATAATGTCATTGGATCTACGCCTTAGTATGTAATACATAGAAGAGAAATGTAATCATGTCGGAGTTGTTTGAAGTACTGACAGAGGAAGATTGACGACAGAGCTTCTGATGTTATGGTTTTTGAATTATTCAAAATTAAGTTTAGCTAGTTTAGCTAAAAACTCTTAATTCATTGAAATAAACCCATTTTTAATGGATTCAATGAAATTAGTTACCGTATATTAAATGAAAACAACCGAATTGATGCTGAAAAGATCGAAATAAGTTCGATAGCATGCGATACCCATTAATTTTCATCCTGTTTATGATTTGCAAACGGGTACCGCCTGCTAAAAAACTTGTTTCGATCTTTTCAGCATCAGTCGGGTTTTTTATTCCTAATAAACGATTCTATTTTCAGTTATGTTATGACATAGGTATAGGCATATATTTATGTAATCGTCTTCGAATTTCCTTTATTTGGATACCCCACTCGATAAGTTTGAAGAGTGTTTTTTTTAATCATACATTTTGGCGCCAAAAGTTCACTGGATATACCTAGGTAGCTTTTTCCCACATGTTATGAACCGAAGAATACTCGGACGAGATCATGTAAAACCCGAGTACTAAATATAGCTCTCTACGTGAAGCCGGTCAACTTTTATAAATAAATTCGATGAAAAATTACCAGAATTGGTAGTAAAACATTTTAAACACTAAATCTTTATTAGTATATTCAACTCAGTAAGTGGGTGTCGAGACGGCGCCACCGATCAACTAAGACCCCATTACAGCGATGGTGACACCCGTGACGTCATCGTCGATAATTGAAGCTTACGAGGGTACACCATGACCTTTCTGGGAGACGACCTATTTAACAGATGACTGCTTAATTATAGGACAAGGCTTTAAACATCGACATTAAACGAAAAATATAAAAATGTAACTTCAAGTTATCTTTTTTTTTATATAGGACACGTCAATTTGACTTCACCTCGCCTAATGGTAAACTGAAGGCAAAGTTTCGGAAACGAGGTTCATTATTATAGACAGGTACCATGTTACAATGGAGGTACTCAGCTTGACGGCCTCATCAGATGCGTTTTCACGCCTCGCTTAAAGTACCCGGGACTGCAGGAAGAGGGAAACATTGTGTACTGATACTAGTGTGTTAAAAAACTGAAGCGTTTGTTTGTTTTGTTTGTTGAAAGCGCTAATCTCAGGAAGTAGGTACAGTCGACAAAGGAGATACGGGCACACTTTTGCATACAACTTTATGTGAGAAAATGCAACCGTATATCTTTTGTTGGTTGTACTAGTTCGAATTAAAATATTATTTTTGTTTCGAATAGTCCGTTTGCAGAGGAAGGTTTTAGGCTATATATCATCACACTACTATCTATTCAAGGCAGCAATCATAAATGTCAACAAATCCAGTAGACTCCCATACTTTATTCGATACAAGGTTTGGAAGCATGTATTTATATTCGCTAGTTCATTAACACGTAATATCTTACTCTCTTTGGTGTGTAAATACTTGTCTAGCTGAACATGATTTTGTAAGATGTAAGAGATCCGATTCTCAGCACTCCATGGATTCACCGTGCGGTCGCCGGGTCCATAGCGTGATACAGAGAGGAACACCGTGACGGCGACTGGGACTTGCGACCCAGATGTAGGTTTAGGGTGGCCACCTTGTGATGCATCAGCGCTCACCTCCACCGTCACTAGTGTTCCCCCCCCTACCTATCCAAATTTGGTAAGATCCTATCAATGCCGCTTTTGATATTCGATTTAGTAAAGAGCTTACTGAAGCTCTTGGCAATCCGAGGTCTTTAAGTAAGTTGTACAGGGATTTAGCTGGAATTCCCCTTGCTCCTACTTCTACGGCGTAGAGTTTAACCACGTAGCCGTTCTTGGTTAACTCGTTAGTCAAGTCAAAGTATTTGTTTGTCTTTATAGCGTGGTCTTTAGGTATATTAGTTTCCCACGGTACTGTGAGTTCTACAAGCACTGCACGCCTATGCGATCGTGAAAAAAGGAATATGTCGGGTCTGGATGATGAGGCACAGATATCCTCCGGTATTTTATAGTGCTTCTCATACGTGTCTACGAGTATTGTCCAGTCAACGGCAGCTGTCAAAATTGAATATGGCTTTTGAGGTGATTTCTTTGAGCAGCCTTCCTTTACAAACACAATGTCATTTCTTTTTTTTTTTTTTTTTCATTTACAGTTCCTAATATAGAGTGAATTCGTATGTCAAGATGTCATATAAAATTCTCATTAGGTACTCTGTCTGGCTCTAAGCCGAAGTATTTTAAGCTCGAATTATTTTAGTACCTACTGTGTTTTTGTAACCTACAAACGGAACAATTGAACATTTTCGTCAAGAGAAAGAGAATAGAATTTGACCTTCAGAATTGATTTTATTAGTATAACATATATTTTTAAATTATAAAAATGAATTACAAGCGGATTTTTTAAGATTGACATGTAGTTTAAACTTAACACACAAAGAGGTGGAAACGAATTTTCAGCGCGCAATTAGACTTAGTTTAGATAGATAGATAGATAGATAATTCTTTATTGTACACCAATAGATTTGCAAAGATGACAAGTAGGTAGCATGTATTATAGTTTAATGTACAATGGGCGGCCTTATCGCTATTTAAGTCGAATTTAATCAAGTTCTACTAGTCGTATCGATTTGAAATTCTATTCAATTATTTGATAATAGAGACAAGATATTAGGATTCAAGATTATTGTTACTAGAATTATTAAACAGCTCGCACTCAGCTCCTAGAATTTCGGCTTAATATTGCTTGCTATAAATAATTGCTCTATATTTAACTAGACTTTGACTGAATAAACTTATATATATAAACTTATATATATGCGTGAAAAAGCATCTGATGAGGCCGTCAAGCTGAGTGCCACCATTGTAACATGGTACATGTCTGTAATGGTGACCCTCTTTTCAGAGACTTTGCCTTCAGCTTACCATCAGGCGAGGCAAAGTCAAATTGACGTGTCCTATATAAAAAAAAAAAAAAAAAAAAAAAACCCAAGGAAAATTCTATCAACTAAACTGAGTGCTCACACTCACACACGAATTTCATGCATTAATAATTTCTATCTCCATATCAAATGTGATAACTGATAACGCAAATAGTTATTTATACTTTTCCATTCTAAATTAATAGTTACGTGTGTTTTTCATTTCATTAACTATAATTAATTACTATTTTCTTGTTCAAACAATCATTTTGGTTAACCAAAACTATTTCTCGAGACACTACATTGACTCATCGTAATTATATAACACGAAAAACATTGCTTTAGAACGCTTCATTTATTCGTAACGTATACATATTTACATAACAAAAGGTTACCTTATAAACAATACGCTAACATCAGAGGAATTCCTTTACAACAAAAGCTTTTATGATCCAACATCGCTTAAGTTGTGTAATCTCAAGTATTACACCACGTATAAGTTTCTTCTCGTTTGTCTTAAGTTTAGCGGTTTAAGGTTATAAGTTAACGTGTGTAGACGTACAGTCAACGACAAAAGTAGATTAACATAATATTCTGATTTTGGATGACCTCAGCTCTTATACAATAACTAGCTGTTGCTGGTGCGTGCAAATCTGGTCCCGTGCTCGCAACCCATAGGAACCTATTTCGAGGATAAAGTACCTTACATGTTATTCCAGGCTGCAATCTGTCCCAGTAACAAAATTCAGCCAGATCTGTTCAGACGTTTGAGCGTGACTAGTAACAAACATCTTCACAAACATGCTTTAAAGTAGTTGGTCAAGTAGACTGACTATGCTCCTTATATCTATAGGTATTATATAGCTAAGTAGCTACTGACGCGCAATGCTTTCAGATAATTAATATAGAACTAAATTATTACTATACTTTATAAATCGTAATACACTATTATTAATAAGTCGTTATGTTTGTCCTCTGCGATATGACAATAGCAGATCGAAACGCATATTGCGATCATCGCACGCTCGACATTTCCGCAAACAATATCGTTTCACATTTCATGCATATGAAATGTAATGCTGTGAAATTCATTTTTTTCTTATACTCGTATATCCCAAGATTTCATGACATGATCTCGACGTTCAGCTGTTATGAAGGTACAATTTTATAGAAAAGTAGCGGCTCGTTCTTGTTTCGCACGAGAAAATTTCGTTATTTTACCTACCCTAGTGAAATGTCAACAAAAAAAATCCATATAGAATAGATATAAAACTCATATCTCTAATTGCAAGTATCTAAGTAGGTACGTGAAATAAAACTACACCAGGGAAGTTCATTTAGTCTAAAAGAACTTTCTCCTTACACATAAAATATTGAGAATCCTACTCACATCACACGCAAAGAAAATTAAAGTAAAATTACTTTTACGTAAATCGAACTCAAGAAGCTTTTCCATTCCATTGCCTCCCATAGTTACATATGCTGTAGGTAGATGGGAAACCTTAGACGTCACTCTGGATTACTAGACGCCTACATTCCCCCTAAGACATCGACGTAAGTATTATGAGTCACTGTCTCAATGAATTTTATGCTTTATTTTCACTTAATGATTCAGGCTTTAGGCTTTGTTGCTTGCACATTGTATAATGGCTGTCTTCTTTATTTAGAGGTAAAATTACCAAAAATCTATTCTAATGGATGCTTACCAGATGAAAGATATCAACTGACCAACATTCCAAATTTGTTTTGAGCTAAATCCATTCCAAACTACATCCTGATGTAGTTACTAAAATCTTCTAAATTTTTTTGTTGACCGTACTTTCGTAAGACATAACTTTGTTTATTTTATTTGAAGTCCCAAAATACTCCTCAAAAATAATAATTGTTTTTATAAGGGGAATCTGGGACCGCGGTCTCGGTTCAAAAAGCTTCCTGACCCTTGATTCCAGTACCTAATCAATCAATCAATTAGCCTATTGCAGTCCACTGCTGGACATAGGCCTCTCCTAATGTGTGCCACGTCTGACGATCCTCCGCCTTCCGCTCCCAGTCCGTCCTAGCCACCTTTTTCAGGTCATCAGTCCACCTGGTTAGGGGCGTCCCACCTTCCGCTTTCCCTCTCGCGGTCTCCAATAACACGTATGGCATAAGACTAAATATGCATAATACTAAAACAAAATCTTTATCAGTGCTTAGCAAATATTTACAATAATAAATTTATAAACTTTGACACTAAAAGCACCACGTATTCATGCCGAAAATTTTTAAGCTGAAAATGTTCGCAAGTCTCCTAATATCCAAAGGTGCTATTAAAGACTTCACTTTGGTACCACGTACATGCCATTAAAAACTTTTCCTCCATATTACACTGTACGTCTTGGCCTGACATAAAATGAGGCTACTTTAGAAGGATTGAATTTTCTTTTGTTTTCAGTAATTTTCGGCTCCGCTTGTTATTGTAGTTTAGTTAAAATATTCATGAGTTACAAAGCGTGTTGTTACTGAATATATAGACATAAATAGACTTGTATTAAGTGCCAATAGTTAGAACAAAGACCGTGGAATCCACCCACCCTATATATTCAATGATTAACTACTCTATTCTACTAAAGATGTGTCTAGGTGGCAGATGATTTTAGGAAAAGTTGTATCTTGAACCGCGGCATATTAATTTAAGAGAGAAAATTATTTTGAAACCCCGTACCACCCTTTTGAGCTCGTAGTTTTTTGGTCTTCAAATAATGTATGAAAGCCTGCCGGACTTATTGACATTTTATGATCACTGCTCGACGCTCTTTAGTAGTAGCATGATGATTTATTGCTTATAACCTTCATCGATAAACGAGCTATTCAACACAAAAAAATATATTTTTAATTCGAACCTGTACTTCCTTAGATTAACCCGTTCAACTAAACAAACAAACTCTTCAGCTTTATAATATTAGTATAGAAGTATAGATTATAACCGGGAACATATTTAACCGTTCACCATATGAATTTTCCTTCATGATGTTCAATTTTGGACAATACCGCAGCTTTACTACATTTATTCTGTTGGAATATCGTCTGTAGGAACGTAAACCAACGTCGGAATCCGACATTGTTGAGCTACTGAAGCGGAATCTGATCGGTAAATCGATCACGTAGATAATACCGCGTGTTATAATATTGACGCAAATATTAGCCGATTTATATTTAAATTGATTGCGCAACGTCGCGAAGCATTGTATGTAGATATAGTACCAAGCTTTTAATTTAGGACGTTAGAGAGGAAGACTGAAAGTCCGGCTATGATCAGCTTGCTTTGATTTTATAGAGCGTAATTTTTTTATACCACTTAAGTGGCAGACAAGCATACAGCCCACCTGATGAATGGTTACGTGTGTAACACCAGGGGAATCAATTTTGTGACGACCCTGTAGGAACCTTATAAGGTCATTCTTGAAAAACTCCATATTGTTTTTCAAGAATTTTCTTGGTAAATAAACAATTCTATTTCTATTCGATTCCAAAGTGGGACGTCTCGATCGTAACACTGGCTCCATAACCAGGTATGTAAATGTTTACACTATCGGGAATCCAACCCGCTGTTGTGACTTTTAATTGTAAGCTGTACGCACAGGAATATATTTATTTTCAGCCAATCTGACAATTTCGACACAAAATGCTGACGACAACCTTAACTTTTTTAAACATTTGCATAATTTATAAACTGTGACTATAATTAATCTCCTGGAGCTCATTTTCCTTAACGTGCGGTGATAAGGGAAAATGAAAGCTGTCACTTCGAAAATAAAGATCAAGTTAGCTTGCAAATATCAAAGCTTGGGGCCGCTTACACACGTCACTCCAGACGGGCACGCCTACTCAAGACCCACGACTTTTAACGTTCTAAGGCTCATCCCAGTTTATAGTTGAGAGCTTTATGTAATGTAGGTACTTAATATTAAAACTAGAATTCAGATTGTGTTAAAATAAAACCTTTTTTTCCGTACTCTTGTTATCAACATCATCATCACAGGCTTAGTGTTAGTCCGCGGTCCGCTCTTTCTGATTTAGTTTATCCTGCCTGATACGACTGCCGTCTGACTTGTACCCCGATACTGCTAAATGTAAACCACTGTCATACCACTGACACTGCAAAAAATACTATAAATGAGAAGATGTGTTGACCAATAGGACATTGAGAAATATGTTTAGGTAAGCTAAACATATTTCTTAATATGAAAGGGTATTTTAATAATAATACAAAAGAACAAATTGTTAAATTCAAGTATAGTTCAAAATCCTACTGCGAGATCACTCAAAACTTAATGATCCATTAAAATTACATTATTACAATAGCGATACCCCACATAGTGCTTACCGCTAAGGTAGCCATTTTACACCATATAACCCTTAGTGGGTGTTGAATTTCCACCCTATAAGAAGTTCCTTTGATACGATTTTGTGAATACATGCGGCGATGAAGGCTCTCACTTGACATTTACCCTTGTAAGACTAAATAAGATTTCCGTTACATCGTGGTTGTTAAAGTTCATGTAACTTATCTTAAAGGTGGAGGACAGTTTCGTGTTACTTATCTTAAAGGTGAAGAGTGTGATACACGTTCCTATAAATAGGAACGTGTATCACACTTATTGTAAGTATCAGGCTTGTAGCAAAAAAAATTTAGTAGCCTAAAAGAAAGACGACGTTCTCAATTGCATTGACTTTACATATGTAAATAAGTATAGTTATTTTACAGTGCCTAAACTAATAGCATCCTGCATTTCAGATCTCCGTGGGTCTAAAAAGGTCACATTGAGCGATTCCGCTAAAAACGAGTAACTTTATGAATTCCCAGTAGACCTCAATAGATTCATATAAAATTCGTATAATGGTCACTCATATGAACAGAATCACAATAATTTATTTACTTAGCAGATTCAAACTTCGTGTAAATATCGTCGCATGACAAAATACATATTATCTTAATACGATTCCAATAAAGTGACCTTTTTAGACCTGCAGAACATTAGAACATATTTACTATTATGAGTAAAAAACAACAATAGCAACTCACTAATTGCAGCATATTGTAACGAAAATATATTTGTATTTGTGAATATATTGTGAAAACTTTGAAATTTTCGTGATAACAAAAGCATACGTGGAATGTCTGCTTTAATTGGTTTATAAGTGAAACGGTGACCCAAGCTTTTAAGCACCGCCACGACCACCGCATGTATAAAAGGGCCGTGGGGGATGAACTAATTATTTCGTGCCAAAAAACACACCGTGTCCGAAACAGAGACTTATCAAACAATATATTTCATACCCTCTTTCTGATGTTGGATTAGATTAAGTAATCGTTAATAATGATTAAACTTATTACTTTAATTTGTTGGCTTCGTGTTTTTATTCTGATCGTAAAAATTACTATTGTAAACAAATCATCAAACAAGTTTAATTATGTTCAAGTTATTTTTGCTTATTTATAGGTTTTTTAAGAACAGTAGTAAGTGAAATCATGTGGCTTCTGCCTACCGAATTGGGAAAGAATCGTAGCTTCTCTAGGTATAGTCAACTTCAAAATCAATAATCTCATAAATAGTTAAACACCCCACTTTTCACCATTCTTAATCAATTAATAGCTCCCTAATTATTCAGTCGTTCAGATAAATTACTGTTTGGAAAAAAACTTTTTTCGAATTATAAAGAGTTGAATAGTTTAAAAAAGTTTTAGAGTAAATGTCAAACTACTGAAGTGTACTTTGAACACTGTATGTAGTTTACGTACGCTTAACTGTCGCTGTTTCCCACATAAACCAAGTGGCAATATCTGTAAGTGAGACTTCGTGTAGTATTCAGTGAGACTGTACGTAGATATAAAGAGATGAGGAACAAAACGCTTCGTCTTAAAGTACAATAGTCCTCCCGGTCTGACGCCCATCCCTCCCCCTGCACCCTTCACGCCCCTATCTCTGTGAGCGGCGCCTAATGAGAAGCGTTGAAACCTAAAATTTGGTGCCAACTCGAACTCTGAAGTGCTCTAGACGGTCGAGAGCTGAAACGTCGACAACTGGAGCAAACGCTTCACATCGCAATTGAACAAAAATAAGCTTTATCTCATCGCGATAAAGATAAAAATGTATGTAGTAAATAAATTTGGTGGTCTCGTGTGGCAAATGACGGTATTGATAGAATTTCAACGGTTCTATTTTTAAGAGCTTTTATGTAAGCCGGCACCTGATTTTTCACTTTAGACCACTTTAGACAGACAGTCCTAACATGTATTCAAAGTCACGCAATGTTTGGATTGTAAACCACTTTTATATAATAAAAAAATACATAAACCTTGATTCACTGTTTGTCTGCCTCGGCTTGTGTAAACACACATTAGTTGAGAAAATCAATACGATGACACATTACGACTGAACCATTACAAGTAACGATAGTAATCATTTAGCATTACTTTATAATAACAGTATAGTTAGTAACAAAAGACAATTATTAACTCAACCCATTAACACTGAAAACCTGTATTGAAAAATAAGTTAAAGACCGTGATTTATGAACTTAGCTTTAACAACATCAAAGGCACGAAATAAATAAGTATAATCGGCTACAAAAGTTAAATTTGCAGACCACCTTAAATATCGCTCTGAAACCTTTGATGAACCCTCACGCCACAGGATAAGCAAGACAGTCTTAAAAATTACTGTCGTAAATATCTCAATCCTGTTGTGGTATTTGAAGAATAGGGTTCTTCAAGAAGGGCATCAGAATGTTCTTACAGGGTTGACAGGAGCAGCACGTGTGTGATGTCCCTGGTGTTGCACTCAACCACAGACCACAGCAGTTTTTCATAGTGAAAATGAACAAGAAAAATGTGCCCCGTATGTTTTTTATTTATCACGTTGGTCTTTGGGGATTGCCTATATAAGTGAAAACTAAGTAGGTAACTTGTGAACTGTATCATAGTAACGTCAGAGTAAGCGGACGTGACGGGTTCGGTGACGGTCCCAGCGCGCAGGTGAAGATGACGCGCATTTCATATTTTTAATTCACCCAAAAGTTCTTAACGTACCTAAATAAATTTCACTTAAAAAAAAAACTAAGTAGGTACAAAGAGATATTGAAAACCATTATTGTCGGAAAAGAAAAAAAAGCTTATTTAAAGTCAAACAATGACCTTCATTAAATTACGAAAACATTGTTTATTAACAAAGACTATAGAAAATATTGTAATATCTCAAGCTTCTATGAGAAGCCACAAAAATGCTGTTCAAAAGTTCAGTACACGGTAAGCACGTTTTACGTTATAAAACAATATTTGCTTCAATAGTCATTACGGAGAAGCCAATTAATTAACTTCTATCAGAGGATATTTTAACAAGAAACATTTCAAAGAGGCAATAAGCTTGTCTATTATAACGTGGAACCTACAACATAGTACACCTCTACTTGTCTCTTAGTGAAAATCTTAACTTAAGCGTTTATATGTTCTATACAATGTCTAGGGCTTTTGATAATGTATAAAATACCGAGTGAGCAGCAATGTATAAAATGTTATCAAAAAACATAAATGTTTTATACAGATTGCCGGTAACATATACAAAGACATATTTTAAACTTTATTATACCATAGGTTAGTTTTAGATTAATTTTATTTGCTATAATTATAGCGAAACATTACCCAGAAGCGAATAAATTAGAATCGAAAGAAAATTTTACGAAGAAACATGTTAGAGACTTACTTAAATATGTATACTTTTAATATATAAATTATAATGGTTACATAAAACTCGGGATTTTGAACTTCGGGATTTTGTAATTCGGGATTTTAATTTTTGGTATTTTAATACGTAACCATTATAAATACTCGTAGATGTAGGAGCTACATTGTTGGCGTAGGTCGCTACGATAGCGCTACGAAAATTTTCGTAGCATTTACTTTTTTCATTAATTTAAATTGTGTACTTAAGTTATCTGTGATTTCCAGTGAAAGTAGGTACATGATTGTTTTTTTTCTATGTAGGATACAAATTGACTTCACCTCGCCTGATGGTTAGCTGAAGGTAAGGTATTCCAGGTTTTGATGGTACGGGAAAAGAAACCTATATTGGCAATCGGTAATATAGGTAAAACCTGGAAGAAAAAGACCTGGTAATAATAACTCACGACTATTCGTTTTTAATCGTTAATTCATTATAATAACTTAGAAATTCGGCCCAACTCGATTTCCACACTTCGATTATATTCCTATAGTTTCTTACTAACTTATTATCACACTCAAGTTGTGCTACCGAGGTAATGCAAGAACAAAATGTATTAGAAAACAAAACAAATTAAATATAATGGAATAATAATTGCATTCGATTTCCATTTCCACGTTTGACCAGTAATTTGTTTTGGAGATACGAATCAAAGTGAATTAGACGTAATAAACATTTTGATCTAATGCACTGTTGTGTTATCATCACATAGTTTATTATTTATTAACTTAAAAAGAAATCACAGTAAAATGGTATTGTTTCTACTTCCTAGTATATTTATCGTGTAAATATAAATATTACCGGGTAAAATCAATAGGCATATGTATATACTCGTAGGTATATACTACTAGACTAACTGCCTCTCTAGAAAAATGGCACAATCGTCAGTAGAATATTATAATATAATATACTCAAATTAGGGATTGACACGTATTTTGACATTTATGAAAGTCATTCTATTCCACTAATAGGGGAAGAAAAGACGCGAATTTTGAATTTCGAATGTGAAACGTGCTGACATTGTGAATTATGCTGACACTAAATAATGAGTCAATGAATTTTGATACCTATCCGTAAACACATAGCGCACCTTTTTGTAATATCATCTGTATGATACCAACCAGAAGTGACGCAATGTTGCTATGCAAGCAGTGGTCTTAAATCGATACCAATTTTTCCAGTCCAGCCAATCAAGTAGTGTACATAGAAATCATCTCTTACATCCTAACTAACTTTGTTCATTACAAAACGTCCAACTCCTTAGCCCCAATCAATCAAACCATTGCTACCATAATATTCTATAGAAAACACAATATACGTAGTACTTATGTACTACAATAGTCGTAAGCCTCTTTTGACCGCTGCTCACCTCACTCAGTCAAGAGGGATCCAATAGTGATTACAACTAAAGACATTATATTTTATTTGTTTGTGTTGTAAGGACTTTCCTCTAACAAGCCTCGTTATGAAAATCTCAGATAATGTAAATGGATAATAATATTATATTATGATAAATATATTCAACCCGGCAAGGATTGACCTAAAAATACCTACGCATGTCAATCATCGATCGAACAACAACAATAGCACGTAAAAACATTTATGTTAGTAGAAAATAACGCAATGATAGTGTAGAAGATGTATCTAGGCATCGTATGGTTGTATATTATACACACTATCTATACAATCAATATACTGATGAAAGGATCCAGAAAAAGTCATCATAATATATATATAATAATATATATATATATATATATATATATATATATATATATATATATATATATATATATATATATATATATAAGTTTTTGGATATTATATATAATATAATATCCAAAAACTTATTCTGACTGTGGTGAGGAGGATGAACTTTTCTAACTTAATTCATTGTCAATCAGTTATTCTGTCCCAAATTCTCAATTCAAATTCAAACTATGTCATGGCAGAAAGCCAATAATAACAATCTATAAGATAACCCATCTCACAACTAGGCTAAAAGGTCTAGCCGAATATTTATAGCCAACACAACTAACACAGCCTTGGCTGTGTAGATGAAGCTAATAACTTGGTTGTACATATATTACACGAGCTCATACAGAAAATACACTGACCAGACTAACGTATATATGTACTGTATTAGATTCTTTTATATTTTGCTATATTACTGTAGCCTAGACCGCGGTAGCCTAGTGGTATGGGTAATGGACTGCTGAGACGAGGTCTCGGGTTCGATCCCAGGTTTTACCATGGCACACACCAATGACTTTTCGATGCTTTTCGAAGTTATGTGTGTATTTATCGCAGGTTTATAAGTGCCCGGTTAATGGCAATAGGCTCGCCACTTATTACATTGGGACTTAAACATAAACGGCGAAATGTGGGTGCTAGCACCTCTGCCTACCCCTTCGGGGATATAGGCGTGAGTTTATGTTATGTTATGTTATATTACTGTTATTTTTAACAGACTTCAGAAAAAATAAAAAAAATAAAATTTGAGTACGAATTGAGAACCTCCTTTTTTGAAGTAGGTTAAAAAGGAGTTGATTACGTATTCGACGTATAGAACGTTCATAATCAATGTATACATTATACATGTGACCATACTTTGTGAAAATGCCAGAGGTCTTAACTTGTATAATTTCTTTTTTATGCCCCTTCCCCGGCTCCCCTTTCACGCCTAGGTGCTCCCACATCACGCATAAGTGACACCTTTGGTATTGCAAGCATTTTTATTACACGGTTTTTACATACGTTCAACTATCTTACTATGGAAACAATTAAAAATAGAAAAAGTGGAAGATGTATGCTAGAATCGCAGCAAGTGGAGAAATAGTTGACGGTCTCTGTCTACCCTGATAAGAAAGAGTTGTGTCTGTATGTAATTTATTTTTTATAAATTTAATTACACACATCCATTGGTCACGGTTTCAGATCCGGCCCGACGGAGCAAAACACAGTGTGAAAATTGATATTGAAAGAGTTGATTGATAGAAACCTATATAAGAAAGTTATTGCTAATTGGCATAAATAATTTAAAGACAATTTGTACACATTGACCATACCGGCTGACCGACCGGATGAAAACGTGAACTGATGAAATATGTATGTGATGCGTACTGAATATTGCCATTCATTATTACACCAATATTTTTCCATAAAAATCAGCAAACTTTGCGAAAGCATGCATGTAACACAATGATAAACCATATATGTGACGTCATGGATTGCAATATTGTTTGTCCTAGATACAGATAAGAGCAACATGATAAAGAGGACGCGTTAAGCCTTTTAAAGCACTTCACTCAGTATTTGTTATCGTGTCAATGGAACTGCCAAACGATATTTGCGTCATGCGTCATTGTATCGTATGCGTATTTTATGCAACATTGGAGACCGTGTTATCAGTTTTTATTGAAACTTGTGAAAAAATGGAACGTAACTTTGATATTTCAAATATGTTCTCAGCGGGTATGTGAGTAAAATAACTGTATGATATTTTGGGTTGTGCTAAATTCGCCTCAGTCCTTTTAAAATGATAATTTTGGATATTTTTAAGTAGTTTGTTTTTTATTTTTTAGACCACATCGTCAAAAAATATACCTCGCTTATTTAAATCTGTATTCTCAAGAATTCTCCATATAACAACAACAATTTCGAATGTCAATTAAATAGGTCCTAAAATGACTGAATATTGGTCTTCAGTCAATCACTACTCCACCTACAACATAAATCTAGCTATACTAACTTACTACTACTAACCATTCATATAAATATATAGATATAATATAAGTAACAAGATAAGTATCAAGAATATTTCTCAAAGAGGAAAAAAAAGGATTGTGTTAGTTATCCCTGGGCACAATGAAAGCTATAAACCCTTACCGCTGACAGTAAAATCAGCGTCTTCCGGGTATCCCTACTTTTGGGCATGGCCATAAACTCATAATGTTTGACCGTTACTTACACAAGCCTATAAAAATATGCCCCTTATATACTTCCCCTTTAAGAACGCGTGCTATGAAGTACCAAATTCATATTATTTTATTTCTAGTCAGATTATTTATTATAAAAGGTTTGACTATGAAGAACAAACAGTCATATTTTCCATCCCAAACCAAACGCACTAACAAAGCGTCGAGAGCTTAGTAGTTAAAGAGTCCGCTTTACGATCCAGAGGTCCCGGGTTCGAATCATGGCCGATATTTAATTACTCTACCGATTGGTCTAGCTGCAATGCTTCGATATATCCCAATATCGCTATTGGGTTATGAGATGGCAGTCGCTTCACGTAAAATATTAAAGTCCAGCCAAATCCGCAGTTAGACTGGTAAAGCGAACCCCAGAGGCTGAGGTGAAAGCTTTGGATGCGACTGTGATTAACGCTAGGATGAAGAAGATTTCATTACTCTACTAAACCTTCAAACATAAGCAATTTATCTTAAGCTGAAGGACTTATAAAAACTTATAAGAACTTCACAAAAAACCTATAGCGCAATTCATGCCGTTAATTGTTTTATAACAATAAAGAATCCAGATAAAGAAACTTTCGCATAATATTATGATAGTAGTAAAATTTATTATTGAGGTCTTAATGTAGACATATTTAGAAATATAATTTATGTATATGTATATACAATGAATAAAGGACATAAGAATAGATTACCTAAAAATAATATTTATTTACCAAAATAGTACAAAACTTTATAGAACTGTAGGTGTAGAGGTTACATAAATAATAAAAAATGAACCAAAACAAATTAGTAGGTACTGGTTCTCACAATAACTTGAGTTATGGGTAACCAGGCTCCGCGAGTACTTAACAAAATGTTGAAGAGTAATTGAAAATCTCCAGAATACCATAATTGAGCTACCCAACTTAATAACCCTTCTTAACATTCGGGTAAAATTACCACCAACAGACATCCCTGCCCTTCGACAAGTGCAATTTGTGGACAAGCGGAAGTAGAATGCGTTCGTAGAATAAAATAGTAATATTATCAGTGTAATATTATTGATATACGTTGGCAACAGTCATAAATGTCAAAATGCGTATCAATCCTGTATGCGTATGAAGCCTGTAAGAAATTGAGGCCCCGAATCAGATCAGCATCGAAAATTGGGTATTTTGTAAACCGTTTTTCTTTTTAACTATAAAATCTACAGACTTGGAATTTACATGCCTGCATACTACAGGATATAAAAAAGGAGCAAATAGTTGAAAAGAGGCTCTGAACATCACTCTACTCTTTCTTATGAAACCAAATATTTTCTACAATATGTATCCAAATAATCTAAAATTTCACATGTATGTTAAATAAGTGTATTAGCATAACGTGATCTTCTTAGTTAGTAACTATCGCCTATAAAGTTATCTATTAAAATCAGTTTTACTGATTTTTACGGTTCACAGCGCATGACCTTGAGCATTTGTATGGTCAAAGTCATTCGCGTATGTTATCACCTTAAGGCCGCCATCTGTACTTACCACATAACTCTGACCTCTATGTTAAATTGTTATATCTATGGTGAACAATAAAGACGTTTTTACTTACTTTGCTTACTTAGGTATATTCATCATTCTATTTATTATATTCTACCACTTTTCTAGAGGGCTAGGTGCTTATCTTATAGAGTTCTGTATAATACAATGCTATTAAGTTACTGGAGTGATTCTTTGAGTCATATTAGCTTCTCGACCCTCATGAAGTAGCGGTAGCACCCATTCAGCGGTATTCAAACTCCTTAACTTAATTACTATGTAAATCAACCCTAAACTGACTACGACACTTCATGATCAAGTTTTGTCCACAAATAGTTGTTAAGTGGTTCCTACAACCGACAGAAAGTTTATTATTTATTCAAAACACGTATTTTGATCGTTGTAATTTTAACTGAGGGTCTAACCACATCCGATACTGTAAGCATCGATCGTTAACGTCGATTTTCGATGTAGAGGGTAAGCCGCAATTTGGAATGAAGAACATAGGAATAATCTTATACCTACATCACTAGCGGCCGCCTGCGACTTTGTACGCGTGGTGTTCGTTTTACCCCCATTAGGGTGGAGTTTCGTAAAATCCATTCTTAGCCCATGTCTACACCCTATAAGAAACCTACCCGCCAAAATTCAAGTATTTTTCCTGATTTCGAGATTTTTCGTAATTTTTCTGATTATTAGGGGTCAGTATTTCGCTCGCCCCCTATTATGTGGCGAAATTTGGATGATGTACAGGCGTGAGTAGCTAGCTGTCCAGTTCGTACCGCCATATTTTTCCCGTTCCCGCTGCACCTATTTTCTCATCCTTTAAACCTTCCCTGGACACCCACGAATATTTCAAGACTAAAATTAGCCAAATCGGTTCAGCCGTTCTTGAGTTATAAAATAACAACGAAAAGTGGCATTGATTTTTATATATTAAGAAAGAAAGAAAGAAAGAAAGAAAATATTTTTTATTCAACCCAGCTTACATAAACAAAGAAGAAGAGAGAGAGAAGAGAGAAGAGTTTTCAAATAACAACGCAATAATTATAAGTCTATCTATACTGGACGATATGTATGAAAGTAATACTACTAATAAATTTATCGTGAAATCCTAGCGAGAACCAAGCTGTTTTGTGATTCATAGCTAACTTATTCAAAAGCTGGAAGTTATTGCTGGAAGTAAGTAAACAATAGAAGCGCAGAATCTACACAAAAACGAAGCATAAATAGGCTGAACTTATGAAGCTATTCAATACAATAAGTTTTAAGATATCGGTGATAAATTAAGATGTGTTGTAGGTTACAATTACATACAGTACACCAGCTGATTATTAACAGACGAGATTCTGGCACAAGTGTTTTTCTTGAGCTTGGAAGGTCAGTCACTCTCACTCCCATAAAAGCTGCTTAATCTAAATATAAAGTTTTAGTTAGCTACTTTTCATAACGATAAATGTCATTGATGATCGAAACGAACCTAATCACTATCAATGACATTTTAACACGAAATTCACTTGGCAGTATTATTCTGTTTGTAAACAAATTTAGTTACACGACTATAATTGAAATCTTCAGAATACTCAAGTTAATACAACTCAAGACCAACGTTTCAATCAATTTATACAAAAGACAGGCGTAAACGCTCTGAAATACACGCGTTTGTTCTGTCTAGTTAGACCAGCAAAATGCCAGTGACCTTCGATCTAAAAAGGTCTTACACCACTATTAATCCACGAATTCACCCCCTATCGTAATACCAAAATCGATGCGAACAGAGCCGCGGGCAAAGGCTACTATAAATAATACGCAATCTTGATTGTAACACAAGGATATTCTGTGAAAAATGGAGTCCTTCGTACATGCCATCAGCATAAAAAGGGGAACGAAAGTCGACTGATGATGTGAACATTCAGCTGAATGGGTACAAGTATACACAATAAGGAAAATTTAACATAGGCAAAACATCGCAGTCAAGTATTTACTCAAGAATTTAAGTGCCTAGCAGCATAACTGGTTTATGTTAACTGTCTTAAAGACGACTAAGATTAGGACTACAGTATTATACTAATGATTTTAGAGTAAATATCGCAGATATTAAATTTATAGGGACACAGAGCTATTATTTACGTTTGTTTGTATCCTCCCTCATGATTTCTTTCTTCTTTACTATGACATTAGAATATGTAGAATGTTTGAGTGTGAATGTGAATGTCTATTCTCATCCATCGAGTAAGAAAATAACTCTTTAAACAAATAGTCAGAATTCTTGAAAATCATTATAGCTCTACAACAGCTAAACATTTTGTCAAAATTTCTGTATCGTGGAAAATTCAAGTGTATTAGAGCTTTCTCGAACCAAGGTATTTACTATACCTAATATTTACGTAAGCACTCAGGCCCGTATTCTAGAACGGCACTCAGTGCTTAATCTCGATTTAACTGAGGACAGATTGTATACCTGATTGTGTACCTATACAATCTGTCCTCAGATAAATCGAGATTCAGAACTGACCCGTAGGTTAGTCTGCTTCATGTACCCTGATGACATTTATTATTTTGAAACTTAAAAAATAAATATTCCGTCCACGTGAATACATTTAAGTATATAATTGATGACAATACATAACTTCAATATGGTAAAAAATTATAATGACTAACTATTTTTTTTTACATACAATAGGCAATTACAAGCAGCAACATTTTTTCTAAACCCATCATTACTATTCCCCGTAATCGTATATTGTTCATAAATAATTCGTGTCCAATTTAGCCCTATCCAAACATAGAAACCAAATTGATCTACTCCACATTCCCACACAAACGTGATTGGTATTGCGTTAGTTATTCAAAACAAAGGAAACAATAATTAAGAAATTCAATCCTATTAAATCGTTAAAATTAAAAAGTCTTCATTTCAATCCACGGTGACGTGTACAGTTTTTGTTACTTTGGTATTTAGCGAGTCTAAATCAATGCAGTTCTCCCACTCAGGTATAGAATTCACGACACTAAAAAAATCGCATTACCGATAGTACTTCTTCTTCTTCCTCTTAGCGTTAATTCCCAGTCGCATCCGAAGCTTTCAGCTCGGAGTCTGGGGTCCGCTTTTACCAGTCTTAACCACGGATTTGGTTAGACCTCGATATTTTCCGTGAAGCGATTGTCATCTGACCTCCACAACCCAAAGCTTTGCAGTTAGACCGTTGTTTTTGGATTTTTGAGGGCTCAAAGTACCCCGTAACGACTGCCATAGATGTTCTCATGGCAACCGGGACCGACGGCTTAACGTGCTCTCCGAGGCACGACCAGACCAATGCAAATACTCATATTTCATTCACACAAATATTTGCACTGAGCGGGGATCGAACCCGCGCCTCCTGCGTAGCGGCCGCGTTCACTACCGCTACGCCACGGAGGCTGTCCTGATAGCAGTACTGATAGTACTGATCGTACAGATAGTTAATACGATTTTTTCGGCAGGTTGTAGGGATAGTGAATAGTTTCACATCGAACTCGACTTATCCTTACCCAAATAACCTGAAATTGAGTGTTTATAAAATACGAAGATACGCCTCTCAATTCATAATGCTCCCTAGACAAATGGGAATTCTTTGGCCAGCGTATTATAGAATAAAATGACGAATGTATGAGATTTGTCGTATACGATAGTCGTCAACGTATGCAGGGAGCCGGTATTATAAGTGAAATATTTTTTTCTTAGGTTTATAATTTTGACTACACCCCACGTCATGCGAAGCTCAAAGGTTTCTGAATCACTAAAAAGGTTTATTTAAAAGGTTTTACTTTTAAAAGCTAAGTCTTGCTATCTTATACTAGGTATCTTTGCTAAAAACTGCGGAGGCAACGGTCGTGATTCGTGTCATAGATCATTACAATGAAGCTACCATAAAACGCGAGGAATAAAAGCCGAACATGATGTTTGAGCGGCACGAATTATTGTTCATATTTCTCTAACATGACCATTTGAATATAAAAATAATTTATTTGATGAAAGGAATAAAAGTTTCTTTCAACTTTTGCGGTATAAATGAAAAATATAGCATTCAATCTGCTGACTTGACTACTCGTTCAATTATCATGGTTTAATGACCACTCTTCTTTTATGTTTCATTTAGGCTAATAAACCAAGATTTGGGAGTGTAAGGATCACCAAGATCAGGTCGTCAAGGGTATTTAGACGGCATGTGGCAGACAAAACTCCTGTAGAAGATAAGACAAACCAAATCATAGAAAAGTACCATTTTAAGGCGGACTCCGACCTCCAAAGTAGAAAAGCTTTGGATGCAACCAGCATTGGCACTCGGATGTAAAAAGAAAACAACTCATTATTATAGTAGTTCTAAAGAGCAAGCGGCCTTCATAATGGGTCCTGCAAGTGATGGACGAGGACAAGTATATAACTCAGAAAAAGGTTAGTCTTACAGCGGGCCTTTGTTGGTAGTAGCCCAACATATTTGGCGCAAGCTGCTTGCAATCGAATCGGGTCTGGCCCTCAATGAGCAAGGCTTAGCAATAAGCTCCCAAACGGAACTCCGTATGAAATTTTGAAGACATTATTTTACTAACTTTTCCCATAAATTTAAATCAGATAAAGTCAGCATCCAGGACGATATTTTAGGTAATTTCGAAAGGTGGTTCCAAGTTCCAACTTCATCTACACAAGACGTTTGTGTATGAGAGAATTTCGGTTTCGTAGCTCAGTTGGTCGTAGGATTCCTCTAGAAATGGGTTGATTCAAGTCCCGTCCTCAATGTCCACTTTATTCTATTTAGATATATAGGAAACCCATATGGATTTAGTCGGTTCGATTGCTATGTTCGTTTCCACTCGCCAAAAAAGTGATTAAAACCTTAACCGATTTAGTAGTATGCTTTAAAAAGTTTACCTATTAATATTCATGAATATAAATGTGTTAGCAATTATTTGAATTACCTAAAATTAAAATCGCGTATTATTACGTAATGAATGAGTTTTAAGGAATAATAATTGGTAATTTATAATGAAAAATGGCTAACGATCTTTATCATAGGTTTCTTTGTAACACGACTTTGGCCGTAATCTTTTAAATGTTCACGTTCATTCATATTTTTAGCGGGGCTCCTATTCGCATTGGCTAACCGTAACGTAAACGTACTTTAACACGCACGTTAGTATTAACTGACGTATTCAAAGTGGTTTAGTTTTGGTCTAGTTATTTTTTGTACGTTAACTTAATATTTATTTTCCGAAGTACGTTATCGAAATATTTAGGTTTTTTTAGTCACTACCTAAATGCGTTTTGAAACTTTCTCTGTTTTGTAGAATATTTGATTTATTCATAATACTAGGGACAGATTCAGACTTAGGTTCGTGAGTACCTCAGCCTTTTAACATTTAAGGTGAGCCAAAATTTCAAAAAATAAAAATTTTAAAAGCAGTTTCCGGCAGAGTAGAATTAGGGCCACCTGATCTCTTCCCATGCGGTGTCGTACAAGGCGACTAAGAGATAGGGCTGTTTAACATCAGACAGATATACACAGCCCAGACACAGACTCAGATGCATGGCTCGAGTCAACAATAGTGCCCGGAATACGGCAATAGGCTCACCCCCTATTACGTGGTACCTAACACAATGACTGGTGAAATGTGGATGTCAATTGTCCTCTGCCTAACCCTCCGGGGATAAACACGTGATTGTATGTATGTATGTATGTATGTATGTAAAAGCACCGAAACTTAAATTACCGGTCCGGCAAAAGTCAAAATTGATGAAGTTTTCCATCAATCACCATCAAATTATTGAAAATAGAGCACTCAAAATAAAAAAAAATAGTTTTTAGCAGTTTTATGAGGATATTCCTTGACTGTGACTAGACTGGGAGCTAATAAAATATATCAACATCAACAATTACAAAATCATCACCAAGTATGACATCTGTAAACGACCACCTCCTATCGTGCCCGCTGCGCCCCAACACCTGCACAATTAAGGACCTAAAAAGTAGTAGGTGCAGCTGAATATTGCTATTCGCTCAAAGAAGAAGACCTCTGCCGACAGCCTCCGTGGCGTAGCGGTAGTGAACGCGGCCGCTACGCAGGAGGCGCGGGTTTGATCCCCACTCAGTGTAAATATTTGTATGCATGAATAAGAATAATTGCATTGGTCTGGTCGTGCCTCGAAGAGCACGTTAAGCCGTCGGTCCCGGTTGCCATACGAACATCTATGGTAGTCATTACGGGTAGTTGGAGCCCTAAAAAGTCCAACAACAACGGTCTAGCTGCGCCTAGTGTCACCATTGGGTTGTGAAGGTCAGATGGCAATCGCTTAGCGGAAAATATCGAGGTCTAGCCAAATCCGCAGTTAAGACTGGTAAAGCGGACCCCAGACTCCGAGGTCGAGGTGAAAGCTTCGGATGCAACTGGGAATTAACGCTAGGATGAAAAAGAAGAAGAAGACCTCTCTGGAATGGAAGTAGATTGCTATATCAAAGATTGCGGGTTCGAAGCCAATCTAGATTATGGCTTGATGTTCGTAATCAGCTATGATGATATAATTCTAAGCAGTAAGTTACATTATTCTTTATAACGATTTTCCAAGTTTACCCTCAAGAAATGACTTGATGTTATAGTTTTTATGCATTGAATTGACTTTTATTGCATGAAAATGACTTTAATGATAAACTTAATAGGTAAGTATAACCCAAATTGTTAAGAACGTAAAATCTTCGTTTAGGAATGACAGTACAATGTACCGTACCATGCTGGAATAGTTCTTTTCATCTGCCGACTTAAAAAAATAGGAGTATGTTTCACAATTGATATAAGTGTTGTACATTAAATCATTATACAGGCTTAATTAAGAAGATCAACTGAATTAAAAAACGCTCTATTTTGAATAAATAACCTCATATAAAAATTTGATTAACTACATGCGAGTAGTCATATTATTTGAAATAATATGAACATTCCTTCAGAAATGAGCAATATATTTATCTCATTAAACAAACTAACGAGTCTCCTCTTATATAGATTACTAATTTGTTACTAATCCCTTAGGAATTAACCCGAAGCAGCGCATAGGGATAATTCCAACTCTAATTGGGCAACAGAAACTAATATGTTTCACTGAAGTTGTGTCTATATGTACCTACTACTACAGCTTTTAGTAATAAGTGGTGTCTTCAGCCAAGATGGCGAGATGCTGTAAGTACCTACTTACCTATCTAGAGCAGCACATTGCGCCTAGATATTTTAGAGTAAGTACCTAGTTTTATAGCAAATAATTAATTTGAAGAATTGTAGAATATAAATTACTTACACGGTATTATAATTTCAGTTAGAAAAAAGCCTTCTAACTAAGTACCTATTTAATGTCTTCTTTTAAAAAGTACTCCATCTATTATGGTCTCTTATTCTATGATCGCTCTACAATAGTCGATTGCCTTGAATAGAGATCGATTCGACGACCTACATTCATATGACCTACAGATTGATTACCTACCCGCCCTTCAACAAAACTTCATTAATTGCTTAGAAAACATGGACTGTTAGAGCGCAGCAGCTGTTGGACCGAAAAAAATTATAGCTAACACATAATTATTCCTAATTATCACAGTCATCATAGTATAATAAAGCTGAACTTGCACTTTAACCGCCGAAACCGGAGCACACGAATATGTTTGTTGGGGTTGGAATTACTTGATTTGATAACAGAAACCTGTATGGAAACAGTTTCTCCTGGAGTATCTACAGCAAAAGAAAGATGAAAAAAGAGGAGAAGCATGATTTAGAGAAGCATTAGTAAGCGGGGTCGTCGAACGGCGTAACGAAACGGCGTCGGCGTCCGGGCCGGGAGGGGCGACGGTTTCGGCGCGCGCTATCGATCGGATCGCATACCTTCCTGCGGCCGCAGCAGAGCATCCTCCGAGCGCGCGACTGTCCGCCCGGCGAAGACTTCAACCTGGTAAGTTTTCGCCACTGCATGGGTACAGGTTAGCGCGGCGCTTGCGGGAGCGGCCGCGGGGCCGGCTGCTCGCGCATCGCGACGCCGACGGCGTCAGGACGCGGCCGAAGCGCGCGAGCCTTTCTCGCGAAGTGCCCGCCGCACGCCCGCGCTTGCGCGCCAGCCGCACCCACCCTCAGCGCCCGCCTTGCCCCCTTACTCCTCGCGATTAATAATTCCGGCTACGCTGCCAGTGCGTATGTGGGTTAGTTTTTTGGCGATCGATGCGATTATTCGGTGCGAGTCGCTTCCGGTCGCTAGACCATCGCGGTGCACCCCAGACGTGGCCAGACGACCTATTAATCGCCTTCTGACATCACCCTTTTAAGTGTCGCGTCAACGCGTATAGGTGTCCTTAACAGTTTATCGGAAGAATATAGGTCAGACACATTATATAAAATCATTGAACATGCAACGGGACACAGATTTACCCTACTGAACTATTTACATACCCCTTGCGTTAATCAGATCGATTCTAGTGATATCGACTGTCGATGGAATAGGATTTCAAAATGATGATATTGTATATGAAGACATTGTTTCAGTTCTATAGATTAATCAGTTCAGCCTGTTGCAAACCACTAGTTGACAGTTACCAATCAATTTGCAACCCTTTCTTGTACCTCCCTATCAAATTTTAACTCATCTCTATCAAAGTTGCTTTTCACAATAAAATCAATCTAGGATCTTTTAGCACTTATTTTCTCTTAAAATATTAAGGAAACAGTTTCATCTATCACCTTTCTCTTTACATTTCACTGCAAAATTCAGTTGTCCAAAGTACTCGAGCCCAAAAACTTTATTCATAGCAAACGTGATTAAACAAGTCAATAATTACGAATGTCGTAATAATTACATACAAGGGTCAAAAGTCAAACGTGTTTTGAGCGATAATAAGCTACTACGGCACGGCGAGGGTTATATCCGGTGACCGCACAAAGACCCGGTCTAAACCACACGAGGAGGGATGCAGGCTCCCAAAAGCGGGCTTTGTAAACACGAACGGTTCACTTTTCTACTTACGACCGAATTAATTAATTTTTACTAACATTTTCCGGACTTCTTTTTGTATACATTGCTTTATTCGCTTCCTCGAAATGATGTATTTACCGAATGTTCACAAGAAATATCTCTGTAAAATGTTTTTCGAGGAAAAAGGCGGGTAGCTCTCAATGTTATCAGTTAATCAAAATACGTTTTAGTTAATTAGTATTGGCAGATTGAAATCACACAGTATTAAAAATATATCAATCAATCAATCAATTAGCCTATTGCAGTCCACTGCTGGACATAGGCCTTCCGCATTCAGTCTGTCCCAGCCACCTTTCGCAGGTCGTCACTCCACCTGCCTAGGGGGTGTTCCTTCCGTTTTCCTTCTCGCGGTCTCCACTCTAGAACTCGTCTGCTCCAACTAATACATCCAAAATAATATAGTTTCATCTCATTTTTTTTGTGATGTAACCTTATAATATTCTTCAGAAAACTGCTCAGCTAAAAAATCTGAGTCATATTCAAGGTAATAAGACTAAGTTTTTTAACTTGTCATACTGGCCTTAGATGATTTAGTTACCCCGAATGGAATGGTTTAAGTCTAGAATTTCAACCTCAAGTTTGCTTACTCCTTCTGCCTCCTTTTGATTTAGTCTCTACGGCTTTTATGAGAGCGACTACTTCTGTCATCCCATCTCTTTCTCTCTCTCTGATTGCACAATAGAAATTATATTTTACCCTACTAATATTATAAAATATAAATTTTGAGAAGATGCTAGGATGTTTGAATGATCTAACGGTTCAACGGACGGAAGGCTACTATAGGCTTTTATCCCTGGATTAGGCTCCCTGGGGTTGTGGGAACGGGATCAGCCTGCTACACGGCTGGAGCCGCTAATCTAATTATCATGAGCAATAAATGTAAAACAAACCTATTTGTTACTGTAACGGTCTGACCCAGGTGTAACCTCGAAGGAGTAGAAAGACATGAGGGACTCCGGTTACCCTTAATCGGACACTTGCCAGTCTGTAAGTAGGTACTACCACTAAAATATTTGTACAGGAAACACTTTATCGAACACATCATGACACAGTTGCAATCGCTTTCTCTTCGCCAACGAGGCAGTCTATGATTAAATTTTATAGTAAAAAGATTTCTGATTTTAAAATCGAACGTTCACAAATTTGAGTAAGGTTCTGCGAGTTTCGATAAGGAGCACCACTTGTCAAGACGCCATAATCTATTATAGCTCAGACGTGGATATTCAGTGCAATAACCGATACTTGATTAAGTGTAAGCACTTATATACTTATCCCTTAGCCTAAAATAATTTCCGGACAAATATTAATCGTTTGAGTAGTTATTTTCTTGCAGCTCTGCTCTCAAATACGATAATGTTCTTGCAGTTAATATATTCCTAAGGGTCTACGAAATTAGGCACCACCAAAGCCCTCGGGGAGCAAACCAACCTCACCTTCAAGCAGATACACTTGCTGATTATCGACGTTCAAATGGTACCTATGGTAAAAACTAAGATAATGCCAAACCAATTAGGAACTTATTCCTCCGATTCCTGTGGTATTCATTTTGTGGAGCGGATCCCGGGCTTTCGAACTGCAAGAGAGATGACGATGATGGTAACAAAACCGATCGGCAAAAGTTGCGATAAACCTACCTCAACGTGGGCAGCGCCGCGGGCTTAATCTATTGTATACATAAAGTCACGTCTTTTTCTCTTGGGGTAGGCAGAGACAACATTTTTACACTTGCTACGAGGATGACATAGGTACGTAAGAAATCGGTGTGCGGTAAACTCTCATATTTGTTGTGTCGTCAACCGAGTTAACCAGAAATTAAGCATAATGCCCCGCCACACAAACATTATCTTTGATCTCAAACAGAATACTAAATTACAATCTGCACATAAGACCTGTGGAAGCTGGAGGTATGGCGATGGTATTAGCTAACCCGGTAATAGCACATTTTATAAAATAAATAAATAAACAGGCTGTAAACGAATCAGTACCTACCTTCGTTGTAATTTTACTAAGGTTAAAATATATTACAAGGATTATAACCTCTGACCAGTCCCATTTTAGGCGGAACACTTTGACCCACTGAGCTACTTGGACCTGTCCTGAACACCTGAAATTCTCGAGTAGGTACATACCTACATTTATGGTGACTTTTAAATTTATTAATAAAGTAAGCATACTAATTATTCCAAATTTTCTTCAGGATTACAGGATTTTACAACACATCTTCCAATTAATGTGAAAGTCTACCTGTACGTGTAATAATATCGCCATTTACTTATACAATATGCATGAATCTCTTAATACTACATACTTAAGTAGTCTGCTACAAGCACTGCGGTCATCAAAACCTCTTCAAAGACCTCACTAATGTAGCCGGTGACCTAACCCGTCCTCTCTCGACCCTTACCTCATTTATATTCTGAGTAATCTGTCTGTAGAATATTGTATTGTACATTGTACTGAATTTGAATGGCTGGTAAATAGTCAGTTTGCAGTTACAGGTTGCGAGCAGGTGTAGGTGCCAGATTTTATGTAATTTTAATTATTGTCATTGAGTATCCGAAACGGGCGAGCATGTATGAAAACAATTATGAAAGTAGAAGAAGCGAAAGATGCCAGGATGCAAGATGCTACGATCCTGGCATCTTGGCCTAACCAACTGGGAAGGAGGCGTCACTATATTATGTAATTTCCACTTCAACATCCTCTGCTCTCTCTGTTCTCTCTAGGACTGCTAGGATATGCATTCATCATACATCCTGGAACTATATTTTTGAAGTTGTTCGTGCTTACGATGAGCTAAAGATACCATAATTTAGTTACTTGGATGTAGTAGTTGACTCGTTTTATTTTATCAATAATCTGTGTGAGCTTTGGTTACTATTGGATAACATAAAATGTTAATTACTTACTTGAGATTTTATTTAGGAGACCTTTAGAGATTTAAATACCTATTATTATATACCAAAATATCATAACATCTATACTATTTAAACTTACATATATAAAACCAAAGAAACTTCAATCTGGTAAGTGGCCTCACTACTCTACTGAAACCTTAACTGATCGTCTCCAATAAAACACAGTTAGCGAACAAGGAATGCTGATGAGTCTTTTAAAGCAGGGTTTCTCAAAGTTATATAGTTGCACGTACCCGTCATATTTAAGATAACGGTGATTCCCCATTAAATATACTTACTATAGACAACATAAAAAGCTGTTTTACTCGTATTAAAATAATTCAAAATGTGATTAGGTAGGTTCACTGTTATCGTATAAACATTTGATTCCTGATACTCTCCTGAAATCTTAATTAAGATTCAGTGTTCAATAAAATCCTGTAATTCATATTTATTATATAACCAGATGTGAAACTCTTTCCCTTTTTATCCCTCCTCGTACTATGTTGCAAAGCTTCGATATTACCTAATGTTAACATTGGGTCGTGGAGGTCAGATGGCAATCGCTTCACGGAAAATATCGAGGTCTAGCCAAATATGTAGCTATGACTGGTAAAGCGGACCCCAGACTCTGAGCTGAAAGCTTCGGATGCGACTGGGAATTAACGCTAGGAGGAAGAAGAAGTACTATGTTGCAGATCTGTGCTATTTTTAAAGTAACAAATCCTTAATTTACCTATCGGACCCGGACGGACTAAATGTGTGTAAAACGTGTAAAAATTACTCTTATGCTACAAAAGTGTCACAATATGCATAACAGGTGCTGTGCTGGTCCCTAATATCGAAATAGCGTGGTCCTTCGTCGAATTGATTGAGCCAATTTAGTAAATTATATTTACTTATTGTTTTTTATTTCAGTGGCGCGTAACCGACTTGCTGACAGTTTCGTAATGAAACTGAACTTCGTAGAAAACTTTGTAAGAATTTTTGTACCCTTTTCTAAGTTTTTAGATGAAGACTGACACGATACTCCTTTTTTTAAATTAAGTAGATAGTAGGTATATAAATCAAGAGACATGGTCACTTGTGTACGTAGTACTATTTACTTATTCTGTGCTTGTGGCTTCAGCTAAGATGACAGTTCAATGTTCATCGAGTTTCTGTTAAATCGATGAGAATCTACATAACTCAAATGTGAATAATTACCACTAGAAGGTACCTACACGATCTTTTTAAATGTTAAGACTTGATGATTAGACCTTTCATTGCTCTTATGATTTTCACAGGACATATTGGAGCAATCATATTTTTTTATACAATTTAGATATGGTGTAGGTACCAATCCAACGTTGCCTACAAACTGTAAATAAGGGGATCCCAGGCTCTGAGGTAAAAAAACTCGAAACTCTTATCCTTAGAACCTTACGATTTCTTTATCTATAGAATTTCGATCTTCTTCGAAGGTAAAAAGTAAGGTGTGTTTTTCCTTTGAAGCAAAAAGAAGATTCTCCGCCTAGGCTAGATGTCCAGGCCGGCGAATTGCAGTTAATATGTAAGTACTAAAAAATATCTACTAAAACGGAAAATTCACTAGTACTCTTTATAAACAATAAAAGTTCTATTCTGCACCCTTGTGTCAAACCAATTTCACCTAGGTGTGTCTCGATAATTGAGCAATTCCAAACCAATTTCGTTTCGTCTATCTTGATAACCGTTGATTGGCTTTATAATGGGACTCAAAAAAAGCATTTTCAAAGGGGGCCTTGTATTTAAAGAGTTTATTTAAGTATACGCAACTTTATGTATTTTATTTGACAGATGCCAAAAGTTTTAACAATAGCAATTAGTCAACTGGGAGCTATATAAAGTTTATATTAATGACAGGCGCATTACCTTACATTGGAACTCTTTCACTGTTTAACTCTTTTATCAAATCTGTGGTCAGATGTATTGCCCGGAATACGGCAATAGGCTCACCCCCTATTAGGTACGTGGGATCGAATACAATGATTGGTGAAAAGTGGGTATTAATTCACCTCTGCCTAACCCTCCAGGGATGAAGGCGTGATCATATGTATGTGTATGTATTGAACGACCGCCTAGCAGAAGCAAGCTGTGTGGCGCATTGGCAAGATGGGCACACCGACTGTAGACTCCCAAACTGAACTCCGACAAATCCTTCTACGACAAGATGTTCTCGCGTTTACATATTTATTGAAAACTAGCTGTACCCGCCATCGCCACCTCGTTCGCGTGGACTTAAATCTGTTATTTTTTAAGTTACGCCTTTTAACATGAGCTATTTGCAGCAAAAAGCCCTACGAAATCGGCCTAGCTACTTTGGACTCACAGAAACAGACACACAAACAGAGATAAAGACAGACAGATAATTTTTCTAAATTATTTTTTTATTTAAAATTAATGAGAAAAGGACCGTCTAGATAAGTAAATTAGAGCAAGGTCTTGAGATTGAGATCACAGGGTGTGAGTCATATACATGTATAATGTATACGCGGATAAAGACAGAAACGGGTCACTATGTGCATACTAATATTATAAATGCGAGAATAATTCTCTCCGTCTGTCTGTTTGTCTGTCTATCAATCTGTTACCTTTGCATGCCTTTATAAAAAATTGGCATAGGTGCATAATCCATATAAATATAAAAGCTAAATACCAAGCACTGATTAATCTTGAAATCTCAGAAACTATAACACATACAAACGTGATATTTGGCACGTAGGTTCCTTATAGGATGTAGACATCCACTAAAAACGAATTTTACGCGTACGAAGTCATGGACGGCCGCTAACAGGTGTGGTTGCAACCTGAAATTTTGTGGGGTCATGTGCGGAAATTCCTTCAGAAAATACCTTTTTGGGAGACTTTCCAATTAGACGTGCAAAATTTGGGGGGAACTCTGTGACTCCCCCCCCCCCCCCCCTACTCTCCTCGGATCGCACATGGCCACTAATAGCTTATAATCTGAAGAAGAATATAAATACATAGGTTACTTTTCAGTTTAGAGACAAAGAATTTATACGCTGATGGAGCTACGGGAGAAGATACTGTCTTGTGCTGTCTGATGATACGTCGGTAAATTGGTGTTTATAAATATAAATAATTACTTATCAAATATAAAACATTCATTTTTCTTGGATACCGATATGTTATGAGGACAAGTACACAATCAAATTCCATAATTATATTTGATTGATTATGTTCTGACTGTGACACATTTAAATATCTGGGCTAATGATATCACAGTAAACACACGTGACTTCAATTTGACCTCAATACTACTAAAGAATATTATTATACCTACCTATATCTATGGTTTATGGTTCTTACGGTGAAAATTTTTTTTAAAAAGGCGGTACGAAGTTCGCGGGGTTAGCTAGTAATATATAGATATACTATACAATCCCGACTTCATGGAAACAAATCATTACTTATTATTGTTGAGATTATGTCCATCCAATGGTTGCCTAAGAAATCGCTTGTAGTGATAAAGCCGCTATTTGTATATATTTCTTGTGTTTTCCGTACATATAAATACTATAATTTATTAGTGTATACCTAATAAAGATTTATCTAATCTAATGGATTATAGCGCCATCTATAGGGTCCAAGCTATGCCTGTAATCTTCAAGGAAGTACGAGATTTAAGTATAACTTGCAGTGACACATTCGTAATAAAAATACATTTAAAATTGTTTATGTCAACACACCGCTACGTACCCCTTCGGGGTTACAGAGACGTGAATGTATGTATATCATTAATCAAAATCAAATTACGTATTTTTGTAAGGACATGGTATAGTTGGCATGCAACATGTGTAGCACCTATATTAATACATGAGATTATTGTTAAGCGTACCTATAATAATCACGTTTAATATAATTATGGACCTCATTGCTTCCCTGAAGAATAAATATAGATATGTATAATGATCGTCACGGTCTTGTCATCTCAACTCTACTAACTCCGAATTACTAAAATGTGTTGTTATTTTAGCACGTTTTAATTAATTAGCTTATTCTATAATTATTTTATTAGCTAACTAAAATAATAATAAACTTCTACAACACAAACGCCTAAAGTGCTGCCTAAACCCAAGCTAAATTGTAATCTGGATGCTAGACTGTGGACGAACATACTTTACACATTTTTGTCAATTCATTCACCTTTTACATAGAAACATTCAAAACTAAAGCAAATAGGTAAATTCAAACATAAATACTTGCACTGAGCGGGGATCAAACCCGAACCCGTGACTATCCCGGTAATAACTGAATACTCTGCCAGAATACTGTGGAGGACTGATGGCAGTCGCTTCACAGAAAATATTGAAGGTCAGCCGCATCGCAGACTGGAAAACCGACCCCAACTGTGATAGGAAAAGAGAATGGTGATCTGCCGTCAGACCACAGAGATTATAAAGAATGATAGTAATGTTCCTAGTGCTTATTGCTTAATAAGACCTTATTTGTCCATGTGACGTAATGGGAATGCTATTGAACTGAGCTCAACGAAGCCTTTTGAGATATATGTCTATGTTATGAATCACATTGAGAATGGTATGGGAATAGAACTAGCTACGTAATTAAAACAATGAGCATATGCGTCAATGTACTTACCGCGATCTAATTGGTATGTAAATTAAATCTCTGTATAATTATCTCTTTTTTTACACGTACACGTACATACCTACATACTCGTATTCATACTGAATATATTCTAAGTATATTTTTGACACGCTTTTCGCATAAATAAATAAATATTCTAACACATTCTACTGAACTCAAAGCAAGCATAGCTTATCTAGCTTGTGTTTAGATTCTAGAATGCGGATACACATAGATAAATACATTGTCTTTTGTAAATATCTACATAGTACAAAAAGAAAAAACACCCTGACCAATGAAAATAGACATTTTCATGCATAAAAATATTTACACTATGCTCTGCCGCTACGCCACGGCAAAGTATGGGTAGTATGTATGTTTGTATACAATATCCTGGAACTGTATTTTTAATGATATTGCAATCTTTCTCACCTTCTTCTACTAGGTATCTAATTTTATCTATACCTTCTATACTAGAACGAGAATCTAAAGCTACCGCAGCTTTAGATTCAGTAGCAGATCCATACAAAATTTGGCAAGGCAGGGAAAGAAACAAGAGTACCTAGTGATTGTGAGTGTTGATGTACATCGTAAAGGCGCCCTTACACCCACCACCCGAGTCACACTCACAAGTCTTGGGGTCTGCTCGGGTTCTCTCTGCCACACGATGGACCCGGCACACGCACATTGAATCTATGGATAGCTAAAAAAAATTGTCTCAAAGCGTGTGTCCATATAGAATAGAGACAGTACATAATGTTCTCAGACTGTTGAATATTCAACATACCATTGAGTCCTGGAATTCCTTACCAGTACACATCCCTCTTCCTACAGTCCCGGGTCCTTTAAGCGGGGCGTGAAAAAGCATCTGATGAGGCCGTCAAGCTGAGTGCCACCATTGTAACATGGTACATGTCTATAATTGGGGACCCTCTATTTCGAGACTTTGTCTTCAACTTACCATCAGGCAAAGTGAAGTCAAATGAACGTGTTGAAAAAATACCTGTGATGGAGAACCTAATGATAGGTTTTACTTAGGAAAATGGCAATTTTCGAGGTTTTTCAGTATCAGGTAACAAATAAAAGTCTTTCGTGCACAAAGTTCGTACTAAACCAGTGTACGAAATATATGCAGAGTATATAATATGTATTTAGTAACAATGAAATATTTTAAACAATAACATGTCCTTTACTTCTTCACGTTTATCAATCTTTTAGGTTGCGACTGAGACGGTCAGTATAAATATCGCAATCTTCGCAATGTGTACAGTCAGCATCAGATTGATCTTGACTACTAATGACTCAAAATTATCTTAATACCAATTACTTTTAGTCCAGTCGAATTCGAATTAAGTCGATTGTAATATTGTCCGAACTCAACAATCGAAACCGAAAACAATCAATCAACAGGAAGGAGGAATACCATAGTATTAAGATCATTTTGAGTAGGTACTTTTTTTTTAAAGAATATTAGCAACCGAAATTACTAATATTCCCGTTAACCTCCCTAGCTAAGCTAAATTGCTTGTGTTAGGAGTGGGTTCACGTCGGTAGTGTAATGGCCAGAATTCGAACCCGGGACCTCTCGATCGTAAGGCCGGACCTCTAAGCTACGGACGCTTCAAGTTTACTTGTCAAGATCGATATGACGCTGCGTGTACTGTTCAAATCCTGTCAATATTATATTCATATCATTGATCTGCAAACACGATATTGGATCGTGGTATTTATTGACCGTCTAATAATGCCCTCACAATCAGGTACACAGTCAATTCACAAAGTCTATATCTAGGTCTGTTTTACATCTATATAGCATCACTTAATGTAAAATGTACATCTCGAGGACATTCCGACACACAAAGCATAGATATCGTGTCTCTTATCAGAGGGGGCATACACCAACAGTCACAATAGTGTCTTCTCGCTGACTGGATGCTCGGAAGACCACAAATCTCCTCGAAGCTACACTCCGGACCGGGATAGAACTCTCCAGACGGGCATGCTGAAAATAATATATCAGTTTAATAATCAGAATGACAACATAACCTCCTTCTTCGGTTTAAAACTGAATTAGTGTGGGGTATTATTTTGGATCTTAATACACTTCTGCCTATTGCGATTGACCTATGATTTACAAGCGTGAATATTACAATTGACCTATGGTTAACCTATTGACCTATGATTAACAGACGTGAATATTACTATTGACCTATGACTAAACTATTGATCTATGATTTACAGGTGTAAATATTACAATTGACCTATGATTAAACTAAATATCTATGTTTTAAAGGCGTGAATATTACAATTGACCTATGATTAACCTACCTATATAACTAAACTATGTAAGTATGATTTTGGAAATCAATAAATTAATTATTAGACTTCCCTGACTACTAACTTGAGGTTAACTTTTCTTAGTTAAAACAATATATGTAGTTAATAGAGTTTAAATTAAACTTAGTATGACGTAGATGACCTATTATGTCAAATGGCGGGAAACAGTTTGTGTTATTATTTTAGGCTTAATAAAATTATGTCAACTCATAATAATTCTTAAATACACACATATTTTACATATCTATCTTTTCTTTACATTATCTATCTTTCATACATTATCTAAAAATAGAGATATTCTTCACTAAGTGGGAGCTGTGGGAGTCGAATCTGCGGCTTTACACTCGAATGAGTAGAGCATTCATGCAATCCCGACAGAGAGTCACAGAAGTTGTCCAAGTTCTTTTCTTTTTTTTTATTTAAAGCCAATTAGTGTGCTAACTATTTAAATCGATACTGATAATCATATAACCCGCGCCACGTAACTTGGCTCTGGGCCCGCGGTTTGCTTTGTAACAGTCTATGCTTGGTGAATTTGAGTTCGTCTACCGCAGTAGCACCCCGTGCTATCCACAAAAGACACCCAAGAAATGTGTACTGCGGGTATAGGGCATATTTTGAGCACATTTTAGGTCCAAGACACGTGGCGCGGGTTATACGAACTGTCGGATAGTTCAGTAGCTCAGTGATCAGAGCATTCCCCCTGTAAGGTCAAGGGTTGAAGTTTCTTCAGAGCGTTCTCTTTTCCTAATCTATTTCGATTGCCATAGTTTCTACCCGGGATTGGACATGTCTCACATTCGAGGCAGATTTGTTATTGATAATATTATATAGTATTATATGAATATAGATAATTAATAGAGTTGAAAATACTATGTAGGTACTAGGTATACCTCCTATGTATTAACATAGTAGATAACATTAAAAATATATTTTTTTTAATATTTATAGAATAGTTAAACTACTCGTAAGAAAAAACGCTCGTCGTAGCGCTCACGAATATAATAAATTAAAACATAAAAACTAATGACAAAAACAAGACGAACCAATAACTAGATATATCTAAATAATTCGTAAATGTGTTGGTAGGTACTTACATGGCTTACCAAACGAGTAATTGAAACAAACCAAAATCACAAACAGCGTAGTAACCCACGATCTCATGTTGACGGCACACACAGACATATAGGAATGCATTATCACTGACACATTTATGTTTATATAACGTCGCCTTCGTATAGCAGTTAACGCAAATTCATATTATTACAGCGCAAATTAATGTTTTGCTCATAATGCACTTCAAAATAAGTATCTTTAAGTTCACTTGCACCGAGACCTATCTGCACACCGACGAAGAAACAACTTAAAATGATCACAACACGTTTTATACTAATGTCTTCAAGCACAGCCAATCGCAATGAGTCAAGTTACTTTAGGATTTATGAGACTAGTATCGAGAATACGAAACATGACTGCGGAGGATAAGGTCATTATTAGCAAATGCCATTTTCACGATTGTTTCGTTTTATATTGACGTAATATCGAAATAATAGTAATACGAGTCTTTTGTTCTAGCTAATCGTAACATGACAATTGACATCCTTCTGGCGAGGAGCTTGGCAATTGTCAAAGAAAGGAAATAAACAGTAAACAGTTTTGCATGCAGAACAGTTGGTTTAAGGAAAATATTGGTTTGGGTTCGTTATCGATCGATAATAATATAAATAACCTGTTTTTAGGTATATTTAGAAATATAATCTAATATGTTTTAATAAATAAAAGAATTAATAATACGATCACGGAATACTGCAATTTTAGTTCGTTATTCAGTCAGTTCCGGGACTCTACTAACAGTTAAAACGCGATTAGCAAGTTTTAAGATTTTAACTGATATGGTCATTTAGTTTACAACTAGAATTATTATAATCAGGTACATAATAAGTACAATTACAGTGCCAAAATATCAGAAACTCATACAAACAAATACCTATGACATTAATTATCTCGATTTTAAATAATAGTTACTATTACATAATTAGGCTTTACCTACTTACATGGCAGAATTTCATCCTCAATCATTTTTATCCCCGTCATAGAAATTCCGTGTAAAATTGTTTGAGAACAGTCGATCTTTCCACAATTTAGAATTCAAGTAGCGTTTAAACAATTATTTTTATTTCAGACATTTTTATCCTTTAGTTAGGTAAGTCAACTAAACTGAAACCCGTTAAAAGTATCCACTTTTTTAAAGATTATTTTTGAACATCATCTCAATAAGACACGGTCATAAACCGAATACTAATTACCACGCTTGTGTTATGCTTATGAGTCACTGACATCATTGTAACCTTGTAGAGTACGCTTGTAGCCCAACAGCCCCTTATTTTGATTGACTAACCGTAACGTAAACACGCACGTAACTACGCCATACATATACATAACTAAACTTCATCAAAAATTTGCTCTCTCACACGGGAGCATCAACTAGCTGTTGTAATCGGCTCCGCCCGTGTGGATGTTGGTTACCGTAACCAAACATAGCCTATGTCCTTTCTCTAATCTCTGGATAATGACAAGCTTTCATACAAACTTTCATCTCCTATTTGAACCCCTTTACCCCTATTTCCTTTCCCAAGCTCTCATCCATATCTGTACCAAATTTCATCCAGATCGGTTTGCTGATTTAGGCGTAAAAGAGTTAATTTCGCATTAGAATATTAGTAAGGATACTACCGTGTTTGCCGCACACCATGGTTAGGGATAATTGTAAAATTACATTCTATAGGCCATTGTAACCACTTTCCATCAGGTTTGCCGTGTGCTTGACTGCCACTTAGTGGTAAAAAAAATTCTAGATTTGAAGACTTCCATGATAACTTAACGGAAACACAGACTCATGCTCAGGTTGACTGTCATTTAAAAGAATTTCCACTTACATAATCAGGTGTTCGTAATTTGACAGAAGGCAATATAACCTCGTAGACGTACCTACTAATGTGTCATCTGCATACCTGTAATACATAAACAGCTGGCACTGTGTGGGTGGATGACTGGCGTGGGATTTACCAGTGCGTAACATTGTGTCTAGTCCCCGTAAGTTCCCAGGCGTTTAAGTATTAACGTGCATTGATAGAGCATATTTATTTTTACACGACTGTTCATAGCTATTAGTTTCTTTATTCCTGTTTAGATTTTTAAAATGATGATGATGATGATGAAATTTAAAGCCTGATTCAATTAATACCATACCACGGACACAGTAAAAAATCCATTTAATTTTAGACTTTCAAGTAAGTAATGCCTTTAAATTCTAAAATTAAATGACTGTTTGTACAGTGAATGATAAAGTGTAATGCAACTTTTAAATTCAATATAGAGCCAGGCTCTGACGCAGCCATTTCCGTCGATGTTAGGGAATCAGACGGCAGTCGCTCCTGTAAAAGCCATAATGAACCAAACGATGCGCTTGTAGAACAGCATTTTCTAGAATCCGAAGTGCAACCTTTAGATGCATGCGGTGCTCCTGGAACTAGAACATCGGACCTCCCATCCCCAATAGATCACTCTGCGCTAGAGCATGGTTCGTTATTCAGCTGCCAGGCTGGTAAAAGTGGTAAACCGGCTTACAGGTAAAATTGCTTAAAGCTTTTTACATTGCTATAGAGCGCGCTTTATAAGTATGAACTGCTATCACGGGTATGAACAGTACCGAGGCTGGCTCAACCTCAATCAGTAGTGAAACAATACCCGTCAAAATGACTTCGAAAATAATATTTAATTCGATATGTTAAATCAAAATTTTATACAACATCGTATATTTGTAGTAATAATGACGCAAAAATACCGCAAAATGACGCCATTTTTTTGTATTTATGCTTTTATTTAATCCATGCATAACAAATCGAACAAAAAACTTCATAACAACAAACTAAATTAATAAGTGCATCTATTGATATTTTCGGTAATGCATGAAACGTCACTATAGGTGCGCTATACCATTGCAAATTATCTGCTAACACTCGGCGCCAAAGACATGAGTGATAGGCGCGCTCTATATTTATAATGTATAATCTAAGTAAAATTGGCTAAGATCCTGACAACCAATTTTTCGAAGACCTATCTAGTCTAATCTTTCATTTTCAAGCATTACCAATCAAGTACATTCCTATGCAACATAAGTGATAAAAACTTACCTCTACGATGTACTTAGGTACCTACTGATTTATACACAGTGTGTCATCCGACGTTTTCCTTATCTAAAAATGTAAATTAATACATACGGAAAACATTAATTATTGGAGATCTTTATTATTATATAGATCATTCAAATTAATAAGATAACCATCAACACGCTTTGTGACTTCGTTAGAAACACTTTTTGCGCGTTAGTACTTATTTTGTTTCTTATTTGCAACTGACTTTGCGGAAACATGTGTTTTAGAGTTAATTATAAAACAATTTAATAAATCTAGGTAGGTAGAATCGCTTCAAGTAGGTACACTACTACAGAACCAGAGGGAATACCTACATAAAAGTTCTCCAGTAGGTAGGTACCTTAGAGTATAATATATATTGCTATAGAGCGCGCCTTACAAGTATGAACTGCTATCACGGGTATGAACAGTACCGAAGCTCCTGGCTCAACCTCAATCAGTAGCAAAACAATACCCATCAAAATGACTACATACGCAAATAATATTTAATTCGATATGTTAAATCAAAATTTTATACAACATCGTATATTTGTAGTTATAATGACGCAAAAATACCCCAAAATGACGGCATTTTTTTGTATTTTGGCTTTAATTTTATCCATGCACATCAAATCGAAGAAAAAACTTCGTAACAACAAACTACATTAATAAGTGCATCTATTGATACTTTTGGTAATGCATGAAACGTCACTTTATGTGCGCTATACCATCGCAAAGTATCTGCTAACACTCGGTGCCAAAGACTTGAGTAATAGGCGCGCTCTATATTTATAATGTATACTCTAAGGTAGGTACCTACTAACCAGCTTTCCGAATGGCTAGTTTGCTCAGTGGTTGTAGCTTGTAGAAATAATGCAGATAAGGTAAAATTGCCCATTCTTTCACTGGTTCTATACTGAACCCTCTGTAGGTATGTTAAAGAGACTTGCAAGGAAGTCGAGAACCAGATCAAAAATGTAGAAACTAGCTGAATGAAGAAATTAGCTGGATCAGATCAGCCGAGCAGAAACGTTCCCCGGAAAGTAAATCAAAAGCATTGCAATTACTGTTTATCTAACTCACGAAAATTCTAGCAGTCACTTCTGTCATGTCGTCAATCCTTTCTTTTTTTCAATATAATTCCAACTGTACAGTGTTAATATGAGTGCAACTTTGAGTGAAGTGCACGCATAACTCTATGATCTCATGGTTACTTTGTGTAGGTACTTCATTCAAAGTTGCATTAATAACTTTCTTAACTAAAGGAATGTTGCTCAGCAAAAAATATTTTAGTACATCGCCATGTCCATTATGTTATGGTTCTCTTACTCTGATGATTATGATAAATGATTATATGAATCTTGATAAATGGAAATCCTTACAATCAGTATTTATTCATTATCATTTATTAATCGTTATACACAGACGGGGAGACACTCGTTGGTATCGAGACTCCTATAGGTGCCTGGTAGACACCAGCAGTCACATGTGTGTTTTGGATATGAATGCGAGCTTCTAGCCGCACACGAAGGCTCCAATCCGCAGTTCGGGCCGGGGTTGTATTCTTCGGGTGGACAGTCCGCTGAAAAAGAATTTGAATGATATTGTCAGAACTCAGAAGGTTATGTAGGTATGTGTCGCAGTCGCAGCCAACTAGCTTAATCAGCCGTTCTGCCTAGGCTGTTAACTAAACGACGACGTTCAATTAACGGCCTGAATAATCTACAGGGAAAGATTTGTACCTATTTTTGTATGTTTATATGTTTGTAATGAATAGGCTCCGGAACTACTGTACCGATTTCAATAATTCTTTCACCTATAGAAAGCTACACTATCTGGGAGTAACATAGGCTATATAACATCACGCTACTACTAAAGGGAGCGGAGCAGTGAGCATAAATGTCAATAAATCGGGCAGATTTCCATACATTAAAGTTGGACCGGAATCCGAATTCCACGCGGGCGGAGCCGCGGGCAACAGCTAGTAATATATAAAGAGCTGTAACGTTTGTTACAACATTTAACAATCTGGCTGGCTATAATGCTTAGGCCATTCCTACGACAGGGTACCCAGAAATAAGGTAGAAAGTTATCGATTGGTTTATTTAGAAAAGCAGCGCAGAAACAAGAGATTTGCCTAATTGATGTTTGATTAAATGGCTAGGCAAGGAATTAAACGTCATCGATTCATGTCATTGGCCCAGTGGTTTAATTAAATGGCTGAATATCATTCAGGCCATTAATTAAACGCCGCCGTTTAGTTAGGGGCTGTTCAGTAATCACGTGAGACTCGAGACAAGAGGGGGTTAGGAAAACATCACAAAACATCACCAGGGGGGAGGTAGGGTTATTGTGAGATATCACGTGTATTTTTTTTTTTTATAACGCGAGATTTAACACGGTGCTTCATTAACTAGCATTAAATAATAAATAAAAAATACACGTGATTTTGGGTAGGGGGAGGGTAGTCTAAAACCTCACCACATATCACCATGGGGGAGGGGGGTTAAAAAATTGCTAAAAAAAATCATCACGTGAGTAATGGACAGCCCCTTTACAGCCTAGGCAGTTAATTGAATGGCTGACTAAGCTAGTTGACTACGACATATGCATTGTTTACAGAATCTCACAACATAACATCACACCTGCAGAGTACAGGAGTACTCAGGTATGTTTTGTACTTAGGTTTTTTTTTTTCAGAATAATATAAGTAGAAGTAGGGTATAGGACCATAAGCATTTCAGATGAGATATTGAACGTAGCTTCTACGAACGAAGACTTTCTATTAGACATGCACGATTTGGGGGGGGGGGTCATGTAGAGAGAGGGTCTAGCAGCCCTTAGAGCCTTTCTTCTAAGGGCTGAGAGGTCAGATGGCAGTCGCTGCCATAAATGCCAAATTAAATGTAGGGTACAAATGAATAGTGTAGAGCAGGAAAGCGAGCAAAGCACAGGGCAAGTAACTTTTGTCAATACGTGCCTAAAATTTATTCTCACAATTGTACCTATAAGGCGGTCAGTATTCCTTCTTCTTCATCCTAGCGTTAATTCCCAGTCGCATCCGAAGCTTTCACCTCGGAGTCTGGGGTCCGCTTTACCAGTATAACTGCGGATTTGGCTAGACCTCGATATTTTCCGTGAAGTGACTGCCACTGACCTCCACAACCCAATGGTGACATTAGGCGATATCGAAGCATTGCAGCTAGACCATTGACCCGTAACGACTGACTTAGATGTTCGTATGGCAACCGGGACCGACGACTTAACTTGCTCTCCGAGGCACGACTATACCAATGCAAATATCAATATTCATGCATACAAATATTTGCACTGAGCGGGGATCGAACCCGCGCCTCCTGCCTAGCGGCCGTGTTCACTACCGCTACGCCACAGAGGCCAATATTGTAGGACATTCTATTCTACACAACGCTATCTAGAACCAAAGTAAGCATAGCTTGTGTTATGGGTTCTAGAATGCGGATAAACCAATATTCCGTATAGGTACATATCTAGTCTTTGTTAGTGAATTGACTAGAAGGTACAGTCAGCGTCAGAACGATCTTGACTACAAAATCAATATTTATTCTGTGGCACAGTCTCCAACTGATTTGAATACAAAGGCACGTAGTTAGTATCTAACTACTAATAAATTAGGAATGGGTCGTTGACGCTTTTTTAGTAAACGAAACTAGACCGATTATCGTCGACAATAAACTAGTGCATAAAACGATTTTTTTTTCGACTAGTTTACTGCGACTTCATGACATTGAATTGATGACTATAGAATAAACTGCTGAATTTTCGACCAATTTCCTTGAACTAGTTTCGATGAACTTGATTGAATTGATGACTACGTGCTAATCGAACAACGACTATTATTTAAAATGAACTTTCCTTCATACTTTTTCCAGGTTTAGGACTGGCAGGCTAACTTATAAATAATAATAACTATATGATTACATAAATACATGAATTTAGAAACTGTTTTCTTTTTGAGATAATTTTAATGCATTTAGTATGCTAAACTAAACAAATTATTTTAAATTGGAAAAAGCGAAATCAATACTCGGGCAGGAGACTCGAACCCGCGATCTTTCCCTTTTTTCTTTTTGTTTCTTTTTTTTTTGTTGATTTGAAATAATTGAAATTGTACAATCATGTATTATGCATTATACTTTTTTTTTTGTTATTATTATTTGAAAACTAAAAAAATAATGTAATGTAAACAAATGAAATGCTAAACATTTTTGTATACGAATAATACAGATGCATATTCTATTACAATGGCAATAGAGTTTAAAACTATACGTCCAGACCGCAAATGAAGATTGTCCTTTTCCTTAGCACGTGCCGATCGGAAGAGAGAGATAGGTAGTCATAAAATCTATCAAGTGTGACCAGAACGAAGTATTACGAAGTAGGTACGCCTCGAACTATGCATTCACAGATTGTCTGTGTCCTCGGTACTACGTACTTCGTAATCCTTCGGGTTAGTTCGTGTTAACTCGGAAGGCGCGCTTATCGTCGCTTTGCGCTTCGCGTCAACCGGTCTCGTTCGCACTCACAGTGCACAAAATGAATGTCGTTCATGAGTAAACCAGTTTATCTGTATACTATAAACTAGTTTACCGTTTATGAGAAATAAACAGTCTAAATAAACTGTTCGTTCATTCAACGCCTATCCCTATAATAAATTATTCCGTGACCAAGGTATTAAGAGCAAGTCAAACTGTTTTATTGATTTAACTTGTCCGAACTAAAGGTGTGTACCAAATAATATCAGAACAATCATTTTGAGTACCTAGATGCCTTTTTTTTTCATTCGCGCGAAAAATCCCCGCGGATACCTCCCCGGCCGGAGCCGGAGGAGGAGGTTATGTCGGACTCGAACCGACTAAAACGCACGCCGCGCCGTCTGTGGGCCGTCAGTTGCCGGAGGTAAGGTTATCGTAGCCATATCCCTCGCACCCCGGCCGACCCAAGGCCATATCTTTCGATCTGGCCCTCTTCCGGTGTGGGGACCACAGAGTCCTCAACATTTTTTATGAGTAGATAGGAACCTACTTTGTTGGTCAAGATCGACCTGATGCTGACTGTACTAAGCCCTTGGCCATTTTTGCAAATACAATAGAAACAAAATAGATAGGTAGGTAGGTACTCACCGTATGTCAACGCCAATACTGCGTAAATAACAAGTAACAAGATTGTCCAGAACTTCATTTTACCACGCAGACAGGTTTTATATTAACTGATACAAAACAAACGATCTATGGTGATCACCTATTCGTTTACAACACGTCAACTAGTTTTAAAACAATAAGGCACTAAAATAAAACTTTATTATTACTAAGAAGCGACCGAAGACACCGTATCTTTATTGACCCTATCCTTCCGATGCAGTATTTACAATAAGTTGTGGGTCTTGTGCCTTACCTATCTACCGTTTACACAAGATAACTTGGTTTATTTACTTTATTTATTCCGATTAGGTACCTACTTTCTTGTCGAGACATCGAAATGCATCAATAAGTACGTAGGTAGGTAGGTACCTATTTATTCGAGGATATTCTGGTCAAGATAATTTTATTAATAGTAAGCACTTAGAGCGTAGCACAGCACATTATCTGTTATGTGATAGCATAGCTCCTAGATAGGTGCCTAATATCTTAGCAGTGAATTTTCTTCACACCTACTTCGGAAGCAAAAGAACCTTGTCTTGTCGGTAGGTTAGGCTGTGTAGGTTTTATGGTTCGGGTCACTGTGGCAGTTCGGTCCAACACACTGCTTAGTTCAACTAAATAATAATTAGACTACGAGCCTTCACCTGGGGTTATGAATTTATGATCTAACTACTTATATATACAAAGGAAGTGGTAAATGGTCTTAGATAGACTATATACAAACTATACATAGACGCAGCAAGTGTCATTTCAAAGCAAGTGTCATTAGCTTCATCCACTGAACTCTATTAAGGGAGATAATACGATATCTACGGCTTCATCACACAAAACGCGTTTTTCACGTCGCCGCCGTTTTGGCGACACCTTTGGTATTTCTACCAAAAGATGTCGCTGTGTGTCTGTGTCTATGGTCTAAGGAAATGGTTATAAGGGTTATATATTTTTGACTTGTGTGAGAAACATAATAATGACCTATATAACCTAAGGTAGATACTAACTAACCTATGCCCTCGTGACTCCACCAGCGTGGAAAACGGGGTTTTCATTGTTTACGTTCACACTGCCAATAAGCACCGGCCGTATGATGGTAGGCAGGTATAGTGAGCGGTCGCTGTAGGCGCCAGATGGCAAGGGGCGCCAAAATGCTTAGGTAATGTGAAAAACAATTTCGAATGAAATATATACTTTTAATGCCACCATTGGACGGCGCGGGCAGAAAGGAAGGCACACTTGTTTGAAGCACGCCAAATCAAGTTGATTTTAATATTTCAGTATGCCTTCTTTTGTGGCTAAGTCATAGAAGCTAAGTGTCCTCTTTTTTTTGTTGTCGTGCGGAAATTCCATAGATTGGTATCTGTGGGCCTGACGGTTATATCGGACCACCATAACCCCTAATAATTATGTCGGACTCGGGGTGACGGAAACCGCACATCGTCTTAAGTGTCAACACAAATCTAATGTACTCTTTGAACCCCTTTAATCTATTTTCCACTCACGATAAAAGAGGCTACCTTTTATCGTGATCTCCTTTCCCAAGCTCTAAGTCCATCTCTGTATTAAGATCGGTTCAATGGGTTAGGCGTGAAAGCGTAACGGACAGACACGAGTTTGTGGAGTAAAGCTTCGAGCACATTATGCCGGGCCGCAGCGTGTCGGGGCGGAGCGCAAAATTCTGCTCAAATCGCTTGAATGCAATATGTTATGTATGAACTACCTATCGCACACTGTGTCGGGCCGCAGCCGCTCGCATTATTGCGCGGCGGATTTGTGTTCGTGCGATGCAGCCCGCCCAGCCCCGTCAACAGTATGCTATAGCAAGCGCAGATCCTCCTTTATTATTTCAAGTAAATACATAAATATCCCCAAAACTTGTCTTTGTCTGCTATCGGGAAAAAGATGATGATATTCGCCGAATACCTTTCTCTTGGAAAAAGTTGTATATTTTACGTTTTCTTTTTTGACTAACTTCTTGTCTATGTTGTTCATTAACTTCTTCTTCTAACAGCAGGCAACAAAAAAGAGTTCTTCGTCAGAGCTATCCATAACGTACGTTGAACACAAATTCTGGCAGTACACTGTTCTCAAAATCCGTCTGCGACCTGGCCCGTCACTAATATGCTAGCTAAGCATTTTGCGCTGCGCTGCGGCACGCTCCGCCCCGTTGCGGCCCGGCATAATGTGCTCGAACCTTAATGAATATGTCGCAACCAAGTACCTAGCTTAATCAGTCGTACAATTAACTGCCTAGGCTGTTAACTAAACGTCCTCGATCAAAGTCATTTGTCTAGCTGTTGAATCAAATGGCTGAATGGCATTCAGGCCGTTAATTGAACGGCGCCGTAGCCTACGAAGTTAATTGAACGACTGATTAAGCTATAGCTGACGGCAATAGGCTCGACCCCTATTGGGTACATACATGGGACCGAAAATCATAGTTGACGAAATGTGGGTCAGTGGGTGTTAATACACCTCTGCCTAAACCTTCGGGGATTTACAGGCGTGAGTATATAGGTATATGTATATGTGTATAAAAGAATACTAATATTAAAATATCACATAGGTAATGTAATAAACAAAAAATATTTACAACTAACTTAACCTACAAAACAATACCTGATAAGTAGGACTTTTTTTATAAATGTAAGTACCTACTCATATAGTAACATTTTACAACACAACAAAACATTAAAAAATAATTAAGACAATTATAATTACAAAACAAACCTAGGTTTAGGTTTTTAACTACCTATACTACAATACATGTGACATGTTGAGCATTCTTTCAACACTTTAACCGGAGAAAAGAAAGGTGTGTAGGATAGATTTTTTTTAAAGTCTTAGTAACAGTTACTATATAATATCTGAAACTTGATCACAATTGTTAGGAAGAATGATTTGTTCATTTGAGAAGCATATTAAGCCCTATATTCAATATTGTGATATTCTATGTGCAAGCTGAAGTTCAGTAAAACTATTTTGTATGAACCACAGCTTAGAGAGCTATTAAAATATCGTTGTATTTGTATTGTGAGAACATTGTCATCGTCATTTCAGTAAGATTTACTGACAAATTCCACCAAACAATAATGATAGCTTTAAATAAGATTATAATTCATTGTTTACAACCAGTGTAATCAGTACAGTCAGTGTCAAATCCATCTTGATGAACAAAGTACTATACGCACCACACAACTTTGCATCTATGAAAATCGCACGAAAGACGCAGCAATGATGCATTTTACTCCTTGCCAATTGCACTCTACAACTAAAACTTACATAATGTCATACCTACACAACCTATAAGATCTTATTTAAAGCTATCATTACTGAGTAACTGCAGTGCCAGACTGCCAGAGAATCGTCTTCAGGTTATAACAATTTTACTATAAATTAGTCTGTCACACTCGTATTGGTACTGGTGTTCTGTCTTCCTTGCCGCAAGCTTTCCCATGGGTCTTGTAACATGGATGGGTGTAAGTATGCATCAATGTTAGTTCTGCTGTCTTGCCCAAAACTAGTATTGCTTGAATTGCTCTGAAATAATTGTTATAATAGTTTTAGTGTACATACATACCTACTTACAAAGTCTGTCAAAACATAACTCTCCTTTGGCTTGCCCGTAGTTGGGTAAAACACTTGATAGTCACAAAAATCAAGAGGAAAATACAAGGAAATTGCTTTTCCAACTTCGTATTAATCAGCAACTAGCTGTTGCCCGCGGCTCCGCCAGCGTGGTTATCGGGTATTGCGACCAAACATGGCCTGTCTTTTTCCAAGGATCTATATCTGTACCAAATTTCATCAAAATTGGTTGTGATTTAGACGTGAAAGCGTAACAGATAGGCATGACAGACAGAGTTACTTTCACATTTATAAATTTATTATTAATTATTAATTAGTATGAATATGTTAGGTATTGTAGAATGGGCTTGTACGTGTACTTACAGTGAAGCTGCTCCGTGAACTATTATTCCATTTGTTATAAGGTGCACTTCGTCTATAACTGTTTTGACTGTTGTTACGACGGTTTTGGAATCTTTGTTGTGGAGTACGTCCAGGCTGCCACTTCTGTTGAACTGGCGTACTTTGATTCAGAGGTATAAAATCATCCGACATCTTGATTCCGATAAAATGCTAATTCGCTGTGATTCCTTCAATCTATATACAGAAAATCTGAATTTTCAAATACACAGTTGCGCTCCACAATATTCACGTGTTTTTTTTTGTTTATCTTTATTAGATTAGAGATGCAGTGTTGCCAACTGCTAGCCTTACATTGTGGCTAAAAAAATTCTAAAAGTAGCTAGATTGCTACTTTTTCTTATCCTAAAAAGTAGCTAGAAGTGGCTAAGGCGGTTTATAAAAAATCAAATCAAATCCGCCACCGTTCAGATCAGCATGAGACCGGTTCTAAACGAAAGGAAATATGGTAAAACAATAGGAAAAATAAATTAAACTCATTATGAAGCACGGGGGTGAAATGGCGTGCATTAAGCGTGAAAAGTGATCTCTTTTCCTTTCTAAATCGATGATTATACTCGTTTTGCAGCGAAACTAAACCTCCTATCGAAAAAAGTTAAATACAAAAGTTGTAGATAATAACAAGGTCTACAACTTTTGTATGAAACGTTTTTCACATTACCTTACCGTTTTTCAGAAAAATTGGAAAATACCTATATTTTGGTTTTTTGTTCTATCTGTCACAAAAAGTTTCTTTTTTCACTTTTATTCAATCTCTCAAATTGGATAATTCTTTTTGTTTTGTGTTCGTTATTGTGTGGCTAAGGATGAATAAGAAAATTAAATAGAAGGTGCAGCGGGAACGGGATCAGAATTTAACATGGAAATTTGAATAGAAAGCACAGCGGGAACGGGATCTGAATACCATGCGGGCGGAAAATATGGTGGTATGGAGTTCACCGGGTCAGCTAGTATATTTATATTTGATGCTTAAACAAAAAAGAGACCTCATTTTCAAACGAAAATGCCCAAGTCTAAAAATGCGATTTTTAAATAATAATAATGAATTTATATTGATTGAATAGTCAATTTTTATTTTTTATTATATTGTGAAGAAAAATGACATTTCTGTGGGAAAATACTAAATTTCTTAATCCTTATTATTAAATCCTTATTATCGTTACTGAGATTTATGAAATAAAATTAAAATAATAGAAAACTAACAAAATGATAGTTAATTTATAACAATTCAGTACTCCATATGAATTGGGTACCAATAAATAATAAATTAGTTTGTGCGTTGTCCTCTAATTTGTTGTGTGAAAAATAGCTAGAAAAAAGTGGCTAAAAAGTTTAGCCACAAGTTTTATTAAATTGTAGCTGTCTACCCTCCAAAAATAGCTAGATCTAGCTACAAAGTGGCTAAGTTGGCAACACTGTAGAGATAGGTCACAGAGTCAGCCGAGAGTGAGTCACAGGATGAACTCAAGTTACGAGTTACCTCGCGTAGTTAACTTGAATAAACTCGAGTTGATTGGTACAAATTGCAATGATACACACACTGACACACTCGCATGTGCGTATTACTACAATTTGTTTACATGCGTTTTATGTTGAATAAACTATTCTATTTTTTGCAAAAGAAAATACTTACCATTGACCCTACATGAAGAGTACAAACACTAACACTAAGCACCTTTGTTTTACTCATACGATACGAATAGTAGTAGTACTTCATTCTAGAACCCATAACACAAGCTAGATAAGTTAAGCTTACTTTGGGTCTAGATAGCGTTGTGCAGAACAATTATAATCTGATAGGTAGATATGGGTCAATATGTGTAACTTCGTCCTCCATACGTACGGGCGCTCGCCCCATTTTTATTGTAAATTTGAATAGATGATTCTCACTTTTGATTTATAGACACACACCCAACTTGAGTACAGTAATTTCAACTCGAGTTAACTGGAGGCAAGACTTTTTCGAATTGGTACATCACTAATCTTTGACACATTGCACAGACTAATAATCTGATTGCAGATTGCACAGAGTATAAATTGCACGAGTAAAGACGCTAGTGATGTGACGCTTCTACAAAGCCATTCAGTGCTGCCAGCAAAATAAAATCCAATAATTTTCTTAGTAATTTATTATCCTACACCAGGGGGAGGGCCGGTGGATATACAATGCACCGGCCATCGGCCGAAGACGCGAATTATCATCATCGTTGAGACAAATTGGATATTTATTTGCACGGTGTAGGCACCATGTTCCAATGGGAATAAAACGAGAAATCCCGAATAACTCCGAAATGACCCGGAATAATTCGGAATTATTCCGGTCGATATTTAGATATTGGGATTAAGAAAAATGTAGTCTTGCTCTTGACTCTTGATTTCTTGATGACTCGAAATATAGTTATGATTCGCGTTATAAACGATTATAGATATTGGTATATTAAATCGGTATAATTAAGAAAATACATTCTAAGTTATAGATGTAAGGCCGGAATAATTCCAAATATTCCAATGGGAATAAAACGAAGAACCCCGAATAATGAGCAGTTTTCCAGTAGGTATTTATAGGGTTCCTAAGGACAAGCTAGATGGCGCAGCCGGCACTTTTGGTAAGAAGAGTGTGGTCTCACATCTAGTGTTCCCTAATTTATGGAAAAAATGTTCTTCGGTTTTGTAATAATTTACTTTACATAAATGTTTTGACATTTTTTTTTGATAATATTATTATAAATATAATATTATTTTAAATTACAGACAGTGACGCGAAAAGAATCAAGCGTTTTATCATATTTTATCTATTGTAATATGGGTAAATGAAATTAAACTTTGGCAACATCGCACAAACAAACCACAGAGTACATTAAAATTACCAAAAGCTATGCTAGCGCCATCTCTTTATGATTTAAAAACCAACTGATTATTATACCTACTGGAAAACTGCTCATTCCCAAATGACCCGGAATAATTCGGAATTATTCCGGTCGGTTCGTTCCGGTATCATTAAGAAAAATGTAGTCGATGTGCAGCTTGATGACTCGAAATGCAGTTATGATTAGCGTTATAAACGGTTATTTATAGATATTGGTACATATCGGTATAATTAAGAAAATACAGTCTACATGTTTTCTTAATAATACCGATATTATACCAACCGTGCTGAAACGAATGAAGTGGCGAAATATAACAACATTTTCTTGATTTTACCGAGTTAGGGATATAACAGAGTACCTACTTATACACTTTTAAACTCTTTAGGAGTGTTTTCACACCATCCGATATCCGTATCGGACGACAATGGCCGACATCCGATATCCGACACCTATGTTGTTTTCACATAAATATCCGATAAAATCGGTCCGATTTGGCCATTTGCTCCATAACACAGACTAGTTAGGGATGCTATGGATAAAAACCTTTAAAAACCTAGTGCAAGCAATTTTCCACCTTAATGACATGACATAGTATCGAGTTTTTTTTTCTTAATATTAGTAATCAGTGTCATCTATTAGCGCAAAAAGACATGTAATTAAAATAATGTCATTAAGGTCGAAAATCGCTAGCAGTCGCTGTTTTAGTATGTGTGTGTATTGTAAGTGAATAAGAATCACTTTTCATACATTGCTTTTATTGAAAATCACCAGATTTATTTGGTTCCAATGCATCCATCATCAATAAAAAATCATGGACGGGACTCGTGAAGGTTAAGCAACACAAGCCAGGTTGGTTTTCGGATGGACGAACATTCTTAAGTCATTCAGACACCTCCATTCCTCAGAGTGTACCTTAGACCGTCGTTACGGGTAGCGGGAGTCCTAAAAGTCGTAACAACTAGTCATTATCATCTTCATGGATGCGCATTTTCCTGATTGCATCCATAACCAAGATAACCTCGGAGCTCTGAGTCCGCCTTCCAGTTCTTCCTCCTCCACTTTGCCAAGTCAAACTAGTCTAACTAGATAGCTTCGATATCGGCAGTGGGTTTTGGAGATCAGGTGGCTCAATGTCTTAAGAATGGTCATCCATCCGAAAACCAACCTGGCTTGTGTTGCTTAACCTTCATGAGTCCCGTCGATGATTTCTTATTGATGATGAATGCATGGTGTACAAAATAAATCTGGTGATTTTCAATAAAAGCAATGTATGAAAAGTGATTCTTATTCACTTACAAATTTTTTTTTATTGGATTATCATGCCTCTTATCAAGGTCAAGATTATCATATATCTTGACCTCTGTGTCACGAAATGTACCTACATAAATATGCGCAGTACGCGTTTTTTTGGATGTCTTTTGAGGATCTAGCATGGGGTACCATAACCTCTACATAACCTCTACATAACCTATAGGTAGGTAGATATACCTATTATACGTACAGCTTGGCAAAAAAGTCATGAAACGGAACTAAAATATTTAATCACTGGCAACACTCTATCAATTACGTCAAGTTAGTACTTGAAGTGTCATTTCATACATTCCACGATCGTTGTTTTATATTTACTAGTATTTACTTGAAGTTAACAGTGTTATGGTAGTGATATTGAGTTCAGAATAAGTAGGCCTGTAATGCTGCAGCTCCGCCAGAGAGATCATTTACAAAGTGTACACGAAATGTTTGTCAGAATGCGAAGCCGGCCAATGTTTATCCGATCTCAACGATGTTTATTATAGGACTGCCGAAATGACTGTAATATATGATTTTATTAATTTATCAGATATAATTTGTGATATTCAACTTGTAAAATGTAGATTTAACCTCTTGTAACGGGACTTTGTTATATTGGTTACAAGGGAAGTTAAGTTACACCGTACAGAATAGGGCACACGCGACAATGGTTGTTTGCTATCGTAGCGCAACGTCGACTGTCTGCTCTCACCGCGCGGCACCGACTGTCTCGTCATTCGATCGACGCGGCGCGTCGCACTCGCCATAAGTACCTTTTAGGACTGGCGTAGTCTGGTAGACGTGATGTCCGAATAAACATCACTTGCCATAAGTACATGTTTAGGATTGGTGTAGCTAGTAGACGTGATGTCGGGTTACATACTCCCCCTCTAGTTCGGACAAGGCGCCCTCGCGTTCGGACTAGCATTCGATTAGCCTACGTGGCCGACCGCGTCTGCGCTTCTCCCTAACGGGTGGGTCTACGGCGCTGCCTACGTAAGGTGTCAAATGGGAGACGTGATACTTCCCTACGTACTCACCTCTCGTGATGCCTTCCACTATGTATGTCGTGGGGCTCGCCACCTCCTTAACCCGGTAAGGGCCATCCCTTCTATGTGCGAACTTGGCGGGCTGGCTGGGAGCCACATCGTTAGCGCCTCGCGTGTCTAATAGGGCTAGGTTACTTACTTTACTATCAGAAGGGGTTCGTCTCCCTTCGTCCTCGTATCTCTTCTTGACACGCTGGGCTCTTTCATGGACCTTCCCAGCGTCATGGAAGTCAGCAAATATCCTTCCTCTTTCACATACAGGGACCACGAGGCAGACGGAATCGACGTCATCTACCTCGGGTGAGCACCTGTACGGTACTCTGTCGGATATCAACCGGTTTCTCCCCCTGATGGGATCGTCGGGGCCCTCCCCCTGCATTGGAACTGCTCCGAGACAGTAACCACTACTGTCGGTCTTCGGAGAGGAAAGCCTGGTTTCGTCAGTGCGCTGCAGCTTCTCTATCTCAACGCCTAGTAGCTCCATCTTACCTCGCGACATCCGGTACAATGGGGAAGCGGTCTGCTCCTGCTTCTCATCGACTCGAATGCGTTGGGTAGCGCACGGCGTTGGGGGTCTCGCTGCGGCGAAGCGCTCGGCCTTCGACACTGCAAGCTGGTTCAGCCGCGTTCTCTGACCGGGTGACAGCTTGAAGCCCTCGTCCTGCCTTAACTTGAGACTGACGGTACTAATCCGCATCAGCTCTGCGTCGTTGGCGGCTTCAAGACTGTAAGACTGCACAAAGGGGAATTTCTCCTTTGGTAAATTATTAAAAGACCAACAACCCTGTTGGAGGTCGAGTAGTATACCTGCTTTCGCTATGAAGTCCTGTCCGAGTAGCGTTCTGTTGTCGGCGTCCGGTAACACCAAAAAGCTTACGGGGATAACTCGACCCTGTATAGTAACGGTGGTGTCACCTATTAAGGTTTCCCGTGACTGACGCGTCCCGTCCGCCAGGCCTATGGAGCGACGCACTTCGGTAAAACTTACCCCATTGTCGGTTAAAATCTTGTAGAGTCCGGGACTCGCAAGGCTCTCGGTGGCGCCGGTGTCAAGCACGGCGACACCAGTTCGAGATGCTACTTGAATCATCACTGTGGGCCGCGTCACATCTGGATCGTTGGTGACGGCACTTTGGAAACTAACCTTATTAGTTGCGGAGGCGTCCTTACATGTCGGGCATTTAGACCGTATCACACCTTCCCGTCCGCAGCCATAGCAAGCCAGTGGCACCTTGTTGTCCGTTGTACTATCACTACTTTTTGACTTATCCTTACATTCATCTATCGTATGACCAAACCGTCTACAAAAAGCGCAGCGCGGCCTTACACGTTTCTGTGCAGAGTCGCGATCGTTATTGTTTACATTTTCGGGTTTAGCTACAACTTTGCTATCGGCGATCGCAGGGTTAACACTGCGACGCATTGTATTATTCGCGGCATTAGGGGGAGCAGTATTAGTATTTGATCGACTCACCTCACCCAGCGACTCCTCTACATACCTCGCTCGTGAAAGCAGACCGTCGACACTATCAACACTATCTCTTGACACTCTTTCCCTAACCTTATGATCTAAGAGTCCGTATACAATGTCTAGCTGCACTATCTCCGGTAGATCATACGGTAATCGCGAGAGGTTTGCGCGCACTCGCGATATGTACGAATCGGCACTTTCGTCACTCTGTTCTCGGGCGAAGATCTCACGGAAGATCCGGTGCGCGGGGCGGGGTGCGCCGTACCCGTACATGAAACGCAGCCGCCGTAATGCTTCGTCCCAGGTCTTCGTGGAATTTTTCACACCGTGCCACCACACGGCGGCTTCTCCAGTCAGCAGCATCGGTAGCCCCCGTAGTGCGTGCTCGTCGCTGACGTTCGCACATTCCTTATACACCTGTGTGCTTTCGAGGAACGTTTCTAGCACATCGGCGCTCCGGGTGGCCCCGTCGAATCGGGCCGTGCATCTGGTGAAGTTGCTCGTCGGTCCGGCACATTCGGCGAACGTGGGCGTCGGCGTCGGTGTCGCGACACCTCGCATCACGTTGGTCAGGAGCCTCGTAAGTTGATCTTCCGACATGGTGATCGTGCCCCTGTCGGCCGCCATCGGCGTCGTCGCGTGGTTTGCCTCGGGTTCGTCGGTTGTCGTCGGCGTCGGTGTCGCGGCGTGCTGCGCCGCGTGAGCGTGACGACCAGTCTCGCTACTGCAACCGGCGGCGACGTGATCGTCGGCGCTAACCACGTACTCTGTCTCGCTGTTGGCTCCGTTGTTTGTTGTCGGCGTCGCGGCGCGCAGCGCCGCGTGAGCGTGACCTTCAGTCTCGCTACTGCAACCGGCATTGTCGTGGTCGTCGGCGGTTTGTTGGCGTGTCCTTGGCATGTCTGTCGTCTATGCCTACGCTCGTTCTCGATCCTACTCGCACTCAAAACGCGGGAACTGTCCACGGATGTACGCAGGTAGGTAAATGCGGCGCGTCGGTGCCGCCCTGTTAGTATCTAACTTGAGTACGGGCCACTAGTTGGGCGCAATTTGTAACGGGACTTTGTTATATTGGTTACAAGGGAAGTTAAGTTACACCGTACAGAATAGGGCACACGCGACAATGGTTGTTTGCTATCGTAGCGCAACGTCGACTGTCTGCTCTCACCGCGCGGCACCGACTGTCTCGTCATTCGATCGACGCACACTGGTCCGGATTTAAAAAAAGGTGGACATTCGATCTAAGATGTCAAATGCTATCAGGAAAAAATTGTTTTGGATAGGAAATATGGTACTGATTAACATTTAATTCTACAACTTTTCTATAAAATGACTCCTTCATGCTTAAAAAAAATAATGAAAAAAAAAATGTATGGGAGAAAATTTATTTTGTTCAATTTCTCCGTTCAGTATCAAAGTGTAAAGGTCTAACCTTATATTCCGAAAAGTAACTATGGTCCTTAATACGACAATATGACAATTTTGCGCGTAACCCTGCGGTCTTGGGGTCCACAATGCTTCGAAGTTCGAGTTTTTAATATTGATTTTTTCTCGATCTAAGATGTCAAATGCTATTAGGAAAAAATTGTTTTGGATAGGAAATATGGTACTGATTAACATTTAGTTCTACAACTTTTCTATAAAATGACTCCTTCACGCCTAAAAAAAATGATGAAAAAAAGAGAAAATTTATTTTGTTCAATTTCTGCGTTCAGTATCAAAGTGTAAAGGTCTAACCTTACATTCTGATAAGTAACTATGGTCCTTAGTACGACAACATCACAATTTTGCGCGTATCCCTGCGGTCTTATGGTCCACAATGCTTCAAAGTTCAAATTTTTAATGTTGATTTTTTCCCATATATTACGAGTTTTTCTATTGAATTCAATTTAAAATGGTATATTTCAATATTAAAAATATTACATTTTACTCAATTACTCACTTAGAATGTATATTTTGTATCATATTAATTAATATAAGTAATCTTATTTCGTTACTTCTAAGCACGTGACAAACACAAACAAGCACGTTCACTACTTTAAATTGACTGAGAGTACGCCTGCAACAAAATAATCATTTACCCCACCCCTGAAACGTGGACGACGCTGAGTGGCTGTTGGAGTTTTTTCACTTTGCCGCTACTTGCGAGCGAAATTATGCTATACAAATATAGATAGCGGTACAAAAAATGCAGTTTATTCGCAAACCTTGAAGAAGCAACTTGAAGCAACCTTGAAGAAGAAACTTGAAGTAACAAGCGCATCGTTGAAATTTCCTGAATATTGTCATGGCTGCATTTGTCACGAACTTGAATATTTTCATGTTTCTTCGTGAAAGCATGGGCACGACTTTATGAAGTTATTATACAACTTACCTCTGGCGAAATATGTTCGGAAGATTTAGAAATAATTAAGTCATTTGCGAAGACATAATAATATATCAGCAATTTAAGTCGCAAATGGGCAAGTGCCACCCGGAATCAGACGACTTTTTTGATCAAAAATTCAGAATGGTTCAATCGAATATCAACTGGCCACATTGCAGTACAGTAAACTTAACTGAGGTTTTTTCAAGCTCAAGAAGTTCTCGAAAACATATCATCAGACTGCTTTATATACTGATTTTGCGTCAATATCAAGCACAGTAACTGTCGGCACATCTATAGAGGTACAAACTAGGATCAGGAAGCCCTTTGTTGACCTTAGTAATAAACAAAAGAAAAGACGTTCTTCTAGAGTATTCATTAGAAGAACTTAGTTTCGCATTAGTTTCAAAACTAAGAATGAAACAGAAAAATTATATAGCTCGTGTTATAGAGCATATCATGAAGAACTCTGATAGCGTACCAAAAGTTCGAAACATACTATTTGGTGAGGAGGATAAGGCACAGCCATTTGACGAAGATCATGCTCTAAGCCTTTACACATCTTTAAACCTATCGAAGTGGAAGTACTTAAGTTTAAGGAAGGCGCTCATAGATTATGTAGTTCCAGTTTTGCTATCATATCACAAGCCCCTTGAAGCTATAAGGAAATGCTACCCAAATGATTTGGAAATTAATAATGAAAGAGGAGCAAGAGTGAAGCTAAGGAGCAAGCTAAGGCTTGACCTTATTGGATATCACAGTACAGAAAATACTTCAAATTACTGGTACTCTGGTGGATTCATCATCTTCACCTGACAAAAGCTTGAAATTAATTAGTAAATGGGGTTTCGATGGAGCTGAATATCATACAGGCTGCATTTGTCACAAACATGGATATTTTTATATTCTTCTTATTGAGGAGATAAAGCATGGGTGCGACTTTATGAAGCTACTAGCTTTTGCCAGCGGCTCCGCCCGCGTGGATGTCGGTTATCGCGACCAAACATAGCCTATGTCCTTTCTCAAGGTCTAACCTACCCCTATACCAAATTTCATCAAAATCGGTTCAGCGGTTTAGTCGTAAAAGTGAGACAGACAGACAGACAGACAGAGTTACTTTCGCATTTATAATATTAGTAGGGAAGTAGGGACTATACAACATAACTCTGCCAGCTGTAGTAACAAGTTGATGACATCTTTTTCGAGAAAGCTCCAACAACCAATCAGTGTCGTCCAGGTCTCAGGGGTGGGGGTAAATGATTATTTTGTTGCAGGCGTACTCTCAGTCAATTTAAAGTAGTGAACGTGCTTGGTTGTGTTCGTCACGTGCTTAGAAGTACCGAAATAAGATTATTTATATTAATTAATAATGATTCAAGATATGCATTCTAAGTGAGTAATTGAGTAAAATTTAATATTTTAAATATTGAAATATAACATTTTAAATTGAATTCAATAGAAAAACTCGTAATATATGGGAAAAAATTAACATCAAAAATTTGAACTTTGAAGCATTGTGGACCCCAAGACCGCAGGGATACGCGCAAAATTGTCATGTTGTCGAACTAAGGACCATAGTTACTTATCAGAATGTAAGGTTAGACCTTTACACTTTGATACTGAACGCAGAAATTGAACAAAATAAATTTTCTCTTTTTTTCATTATTTTTTTAGGCGTGAAGGAGTCATTCTATAGAAAAATTGTAGAACTAAATGTTAATCAGTACCATAATTCCTATCCAAAACAATTTTTTTCTAACAGCATTTGACATCTTAGATCGAGAAAAAATCATTATTAAAACTCGAACTTTGAAGCATTGTGGACCCCAAGACCGCAGGGATACGTGCAAAATTGTCATGTTGTCGTATTAGGGACCATAGTTACTTTTCGGAATATAAGGTTAGACCTTTACACTTTGATACTGAACGGAGAAATTGAACAAAATAAATTTTCTCCCATACATTTTTTTTTTCATTATTTTTTTTAGGAATGAAGGAGTCATTTTATAGAAAAGTTGTAGAACTAAATGTTAATCAGTACCATATTTCCTATCCAAAACATTTTTTTCCTGATAGCATTTGACATCTTAGATCGAATGTCCACCTTTTTTTAAATCCGGACCAGTGTGCGACGCGGCGCGTCGCACGCGCCATAAGTACCTTTTAGGACTGGCGTAGTCTGGTAGACGTGATGTCCGAATAAACATCACTTGCCATAAGTACATGTTTAGGATTGGTGTAGCTAGTAGACGTGATGTCGGGTTACACTCTTAAATAATGATTATTTGCCTTTTAATAAATGTCCATGAATTTAAGGTTATGTTGTTTACAATGTATTTGTAGAGTAGTGCGTTCGAACAATATTGATAGTTTTTTTGATGATATCACCAACAAAGTTTCTTATGCAGATTTTAGGGGTATACACCCTTTTATGTTATTCCTATATAAAGTTCGCATCTTTTTTAGGTAAATCCGTCAGTACCTTAAGACGAATAGCATTGGAAGGACAAAGAAATAAAGGAATTTTCGCCACATCAGGAAAGCATAGAGCGGGACGGCCTAGAAAAGAAGACCCACCCAAGAGAAGACCCACCCCAAAGCTCAGATGAACACTTTTCTGGCGTGGAATATTTGGATGAAAGTTTTTTAGATTCCGATTAGAACATATTCAATAGTACTATTAAATTGTTTTACATTACACTCAGTTCAATCGTTTTATTCTTTTTCTTTTAGGGATTAACGCTAGAACTAGCTTTAATCCGACTAATCCGAGACGCATCCGAAGATCTCACCTCGGAGTCTGGAGTCTGCTTTACCAGTCTTACTACGGATTTGACCGAATTTTGTCATTTTTCGTGAAGCAACTGCCATCTGACCTCCACAACCCAACAGCGATATTGGGCGATAATAAAGTATTGCAGCTAGACCAGTTTTTAGACTTTTTTAGGGCTCTAACTACCCGTAATGACTAATGACTGCCATAAGATGTTCGTATGGCAACCGGGACTGACGGCTTAACGCGCTCTCCGATGCACGACCACGACCAGTACAAATATTATTTATGCAAACAAATTTTATTAAATACACTGACAAACAGAAGTAGTAGGTACATTTTATAAATAGTGTACAAAATCGAAGTATCAAAGCTGGTTTGGTCGTAGTATATAGGGTGGCTACATGCACGATTGTGGCGCCCCTATTAATTTCACGACTTTTTTGCCATATATTTTCGTTTATTAAGTAGGTGTAAGAACAGTTATTTCATTTTTGTAGGTGAGTTTAGCGCGAATAATTCCAGAATATTTGGGAATAATTCCAGAATATTTGGGAATAATTCCGAATAATATGGAATAATTCAGAATTATTCGGGATTTTTACATCTATCTTGCATAAGCGTGTAATGGACCCCTATGACCTACTTCTGTAATGTAAATAAATACAATCAAATCACTGCGTGCCTATTGCTTGAAGGTCCAGGATATGAACAAAAATGTTACCTACATACGTGTTAATATTTCATAGAAACCAATTTTAAAATTGATATTTTATTGAATTACTTTTGTCTATTGAGTTTATTATTTTATTACTATTACGTTTATCATACTATAAATTCTACTGATACTTTAAGAAACATAATTATCGATTATGTTCTGCAATAATTTAAAAGCTCTATTGCCTTGTCTGTATTAGTTTCTAACATTGCACATCACTAGTAACTTGTCAAAGGAATTTTGATCGAACACAAGATTTTGCCCAGAATTGATTATCTATTTTCGGACGAAAATAACAATTAATCTATAATGATTCAGTAGATGTTGTTTACAAAAGTCGACGAAGTTGGCAGTGTTTGGTACAAAGATGTGGATTCCATCGAAATCAACCAAGCTAGCAGTCGGTAAGTTGTCATTTTTTAATCAATCAGCATTAAGCGATACAGATACATCCTGCCAATTACAACGGAAACGTAATAACATGTTATGAATTTTAACTATTTCTTACTCAGTGTTATAGGAAGGAACAGAAGTCATTGTCACAAATGGTTAACCATTTATGTACACAGTTTCTGTATTTGATTTTTTGCCTTTTGTTTATCAACTGAGTACATTACTATTTTCCTCGGCCTTGTATTGTTTATTGTTTTTTTTCGTCTGAAAATGCACATAGGCAGCCGCAGCCAGTCTAATGTTAAATTAAATTATTCTCTTTATTTAAAAAAAATGTAAGAAGTAAGATTGCAACAGTAGAGTAACCTGCATACATTATTATGAATATTTTTTATGTATGTTTTATGCACTAATATTTTTCATGTCATAAGTAAGTATATAGTAGATTTGCCCTATTGAAATGCAGAAAGTGAGGTAAAGGTTGGGCAGTTCACACTAGGCTTATCATTGGAAATAAAAGTTTTAAATAGTACTGTAACTTTGAGAGGAAAAGCCCATGCCAGAGCCTCAGCCATTAATCAGCAGGTACATCTTATAGGCTTGCTGCAGGTGAGGTTGACTTGGTCTTTGGATCTTGGTGGACCCCATACACATAAATAGTACAATGTAATTTAACTTAATAAAAATGGAACCAAACTGGGCAAACCCTTATAAATATTCACACAGTTTTCACTTGCTTGTGTAAATTATTAATTTATTCTTGTCATCATTTTATAGAAGTTTGTGAAAGTAACTATCACATTAAATAATTGTTAATTATAGTTTAATATTTTGAGACAAGTTTGTGAGTTTTAACAATATTTTAGAGGATATTTCCATAAGCCAGATTTGCAATGAGAATTACCCATAGTAATAGATTTTTGTTTTAATTTCAGCTGTTTACAACTGGAAAGGAGATGTCAGATCAGGTTTACCATTGGAGATAGGAGAAACTGTACAAATCCTTGAAGAAAATGGAGGTACTGTATTATTTTTATAGTATGTAACATAAAACCCCTGTCTGATCAATAATGGGCATTATAACATACACATCCAAAGTTTTTACGGGGTAACTTTTAAACTTATTTTCCGAAAGGGTTTAATAAAAAGAACCTTCACAGATCAGACACAGATATCACTATATAACTCTCTCTAATATATACAAAGATTACTGCACCAAATTTCATCACCATATCATTTTATTTTCTATTCCTTATTGTCTATACAAGGTTTGTATGCAAGAAAGTTATAAGTGGACCAACTGTGACGAAGCCAGCTGTATTTTGTATATCAATATTGTATTTCTTTATGTTTAGTACTAAGTTGGATCATATCTTTGATTAGTGAGTTGTCTACACCCAGGCAGGGTCATTATTTAAAACTCACAAGGTTATGAAATTCTGCACAGAAATAGAAAGTAAGAAATCTATAAATTATTACCAAGAAAAAAGTTTATGCTTTGTAGGACAGACAGTATCATACCGAATGTTTTTGTATTTTACATAAATAAAATACAAAAATAGTGTTATCAGAGGATGGATGAAATGGCATGCAGATATTTCTGTCTGATTATCATCCTTGTGTGTAAGCAGTCGCAAACATATCTTTTGAATTATCAGCAGGTTGACAGGTTTGGCTATTTGCTACTCATATTTCTAATAGATATACATGTAAGAAATAATTATACCAATAAGAACATACAAAGACTAAAACTAACATTTTCACCATGTGGTAAATCTTTTATTTCAATCAATTGGCCTTTGCTAATTGTTTGCAGTCCACTGCTGGACATAGACCTCTTCCAATGTGTGCCATTTCAATCTTTTATTTAATAATAGTACTTCAAGCACTGTACTAGCTATTACACCATTCGTGGAGAAACAAAATGATTTAAATAATTATATTTCTATTTTCCAGGCTGGTTTAGAGGCTTCAGCTCAAAAAACAGGTCTGCATGGGGTATATTTCCTTCATGTGTGGTCTCTATCCGACCATGCATCGTGAAGGGATCGGGTGCTACAGCTATAGCAGAATTGAAAGATGACCCACTGGTTCGGGAGATTGCGTGTGTTCTCAGAGAATGGGCTCGTTTATGGAAGAAATTATATGTTGTAAGTAGAAATTGATAAACTTATTCATGCTAAGATAATTTTTATTCAAGTATACAGTGAAATACATCTGTCGAGGCCAATAAGGTACAGCATCTGGACATATTTGACGGACGCGGATTTGGCTTAACCTCGATATTTCCCGAGAAGCGACTGCCTCCACAATCCAATGGCGATAATGGGCGATATGGAAGCATTGCAGCTAGACCAGTTGTTGAACTTTTTAGGGGCCCAACTACCCATAACAACTGCCATAGATGTTCGTATGGCAACCGTGACCGACGGCTTAAACGTGCTCTCCGAGGCACGACCAGACCAATACAAATACTCATATTCATGCATACAAATATTTGCACTAAGTGGAGATCGAACCCGCGCCTCCTAAGCTACGCAGCGGCCGCGTTCACTACCGCCAGGCCACACAGGCTGGTCTCAAATATTTGTTGTTGTTATGAATCAAGTTAATTCTAATTCATTACTGATAAGGAAATACTGAAAATATAGAATGGTAACAAAGGAAAGAAGATAGAGAAAAATATTCTACGAAGCTGTAAAATTACATTTGAGTGACCTATAAGTTTTAAGTTCATAAGTTAATTATTATTAATCTGCTTATTAACAAAGAACGAAACCGACCCCTGTGAGTCACAAATGTGCACTTATTGCACTTAGGGCTAGAGTCTGACTCACTGTGGCAAATTCCAGATACAACTAAAATGTGTCTGAATATAGTCTGCTATCTGGTGTATGCATTTTAATTGGGCAGAGTATTTAGACGTGATTTCAGACGATTTCTGTGGCGTAGCGGTAGAGCGTTGGACTATTACATCGGAGGTCGCGGGTTCGATTCCGCTGGTTTGTATAAAAGGTTACAAACCTTTTGAAAAATCTTCAGTTCCGAGTTCCCCTCGGTTGAAGCTGCGGCAAACTTATAAAATATTCAGAAGATTAATTTTTCCTCCAGCCCCCCTAGACAAGTGGCCACTTGTCTAGCTCCTAGACTAGCCACACACTAGATCTATTTAGAACAGATTTGTTGGAATGTACGAGTAGGTATTGGTTCTTCTGGTCACTAATAATGTAATCCTCCATGTCTAAATAGTAGTATAGTCCTTAGTCAATAGCCTAAAGCACATTTCTTTGTTTTTGTTTTCTCATTTTTAGGGTTCCGTAGCCAAAATGGCAAAAAACGGAACCCTTATAGATTCGTCATGTCTGTCCGTCCGTCTGTCTGTCTGTCTGTCTGTCTGTCCGTCTGTCTGTCCGTCCGTCCGTATGTCACAGCCACTTTTCTCCGAAACTAAAAGACCTATGCTGTTGAAACTTGGTAAGAAGATGTATTCTGTGAACCGCATTAAGAATTTCACACAAAAATAAAAAAAAGCATTAAATTTTGGGGGTCCCCATACTTAGAACTAAAACTCAAAAATTTTTTTTTTCATCAAAACCCATACGTGTGGGGTATCTATAGATAGGTCTTTAAAAATGCTATTGAGGTTTCTAACATAATTTTTTTCTAAACTGAATAGTTTGCGCGAGAGACACTTCCAAAGTGGAAAAATGTGTCCCCCCCCCCCCCCCCCCCCTCTAACTTCTAAAATAAGAGAATGATAAATCTAAAAAAAATATATGATGTAAATTGCCATGAAAACTACCACTAAAAATTGGTTCGAACGAGATCCAGTCAGTAGTTTTTTTTTAATACGTCATAAACCGCAATTTTCGCCTTTGCTACTACGGAACCCTTCATGGGCGAGTCCGACTCGCACTTGGCCGATTTTATTACATACTACATCGGTTATCGTGACTTTTGATCATATTATCTTCTGTGCTACTTCAACCTATAGCAATGAAAAGTCCTTTCTAATAAAAAATTCTATCAAAATCCGTTTAGTAGTTTCGCGTGCTTCGCAAACAAACAGACAAGAATTCCATTCAATAATTATTGGATTTTTTAAATATTTCCTGTCTCGCCTCTGTGGCGTGGCGGTAGAGAACTACGGTTTCGATTCCCGCTCAGTGCAAATATTTGGATGCATGAATATTGCTATTTGCATTGGTCTGTTTACCATTCTTGGGTGTTTCAGAGCCTCGGAGAACACGTTAAGCCGTCTATGGCAGTCGTTATGGGTAGTTGGAGCCCTAAAAATTCCAACTTCTCTAAACTACAGAACTTCGATATCGCCATGAAGAAAGAAGTATTCCATTCGGTTAGATACTTAACAAACCGAAATCGAACCACTAGTTAGTCAGTTAGCCTAGCTTATTTGTTTAATATGCGATTTTTTTAAATAAACCGCTTGCAACCGGTCTTATTGGAGATCTATAGGGAGGCCTATGTCTAGCAGTGGACTTCCTATGTCTGAAATGATGATGATGATGATGAAAAAATCGCTACAAAATTGTTTTGTTATGTACCTACCTAACCGAATTGAGTATCTATGGATATCGATATGTGCAATTAAAAATACATTACGTGCTAATTGTCGCCATTCATTTATATTACTCAGCTATCGACTGGTGACAGGAAGTAGTTTATGCGAGTAGAATATGTAGTGATTAAAAAGCACGCAATATCTTCGCATATCGTGTTTCCAGAGAAATATGCAACATTGATGTTTTATTTTATACTTTTGCTAGCTTTTGCGCGGTTCCATCCGCGTGCATATCGGTTATCGCGACTAAACATAACCTATGCCTTTTCCCAATATCTAGTTATCTCTGTACCAAATTGCATCAATGACAGTTCAGTGGTTTAGGCGTGAAAGCGTAACTGACAGACGGAGTTTCTTTCACATTTATAAAATTAGTAGACTATGGATTTCTTCAAAATTACGCCATGCTACCTATTAGTAAGCCTTCCGGTTCATTTGACACAAAGAAAAAAATTACCATGATTACTCAGAAAGTAAAAAAAAGTAATTGTCTTTAATGTTTCAGCTTTACGAACCACAGTCTATTTATCCATCTCAAACATTTGTTCGTATTTTAAATTTTAAGTAGCTTATTTAACAATATCTTTTGTAGTATTCTCGGTTATTCATGAATCATTGTTTGTAATGTTACATGTATAGCCTTTCTTGTTAACTGACCTTCTTAGTGTGGCATACCTTTTATATTGTTCATGTTATTGGAAGTTATTTTCCTGGTTTTTACTCATAATAAAATACATGATGTGTTGGGCTTTAGGAGTAGAGGATTGTGTGAAAGTGGATATGGCAAAGAAAGGAGTGACTGAGGAAATAACATCTGACAGAAATGTATGGAGGTAAATGACGTGTTGCGTCAACCCCAAATAATAATTGGGACGATAATTGTGTTGAAGGGGTTGAATTAGGCCATGGTAGTACGTGCAATGACTGCGGTACCCCTATATGATGCTAGTCTTCAGGTTTCTCACCTACACTGTAGCTTCTTCAAGCCCGTTAGGCCTCTTCAAATCTGGCAGCAGTTACAAGAGTAAGTGGTGTGATTCCGTAGATTTCCCCAAACATACAAACTAACAAAATTCGCTTTTTATAATATCGGTAATTATAATATTAGTTCTGTGAACAGTAGGCCTCGCGAGCACCTTTTGCCACATTTTGCTGGAAATCTTAATCAAATTTGGTATTCGTAATTAAAACAGCTTAGCTTATTTTAAACAGCCCTGGATGTTATCCCAATAATGACGATCCATTCTTAAAAACGCTACAGCAAACTTCCCCCCTTTTTCTCATGTTTTTAACGAAGTTCACAATAACCTGTGAAGTATCATGTCCTTGATGTTTCAGCCAAAAGTCATTAAGACCCGTTCAACGCGACAGCAAACTTCTCACCTTTTCTCCCCCATTTTCCCATTTATCAAAAAAACTCTCGACGAAATTGTTTTAAATCAAAGAACATGTGCGCCAAGTTTGGTGAAAATCGGTTAAGAAATGTGCTCATTAAACCGCAACTGACAAACAAACAGACATAGATACAAAAACAAAATCGGCCACCTTGTCGAAGCGAAGACTTGCTCACTTCGCTCGCTCGGTCAACTACACTGAAATGTTGGTTTTTTGTAACAAATGTATTTTACAAACGTCCAAAACTAATAACAAAATCCTTACTTACAGGAACGAGAAACCTACAGATTCAGCGCAGTAGCGAAGGTCATGCGGGAGCTACTGACCGGACGACGAGCTCTGCTGGCGGGCACTCTAACTCAGGACCAAACTCGAGCACTGAAGTTGAAACTGGTTGCCAAACTCGATTGGGGAAACAGGTTAGTGACATAGATATAATTTATATAGGTACCAGTGACGAAGGGTGAAAATTTTCAAAAGGTCTTAGGTACCTTTTGAAAATTTTTGGTAGAAAAAATCTAGTTGATCTAGTTTGTCATGCACCATGCGACCCATTGGGAAGCCAGCAGGAATTGGGTTGGAGGAGGAACCCTTAAAAATCGAAGATAATTAGAAGTTTCTGTAGTTCTGTGTTCTGTTCCTCAAAGACCAGCGCTTCCAGGACGCCTGATGACGATGGTGGTAGCATTATTATATAATGGCAAGGCGAGACATTGTTAGGTTAGGCCAGTGCTCGCATTTTTTTTTTTCAGGATTTAGATCTGCTACCCCTCAATGGAGTAGCTAGAGAGTGCACTATTTAACGACACAATCCGTCGCATGTTTCCTGACGAGGCTTCATTAGCCCTGGGTGCTTTTCTAGATTGTCCATGAGAATATGGACAATCAAAGTCATAAGGTCGGCCGGGCTCGAAAATCTAAACGTTGGAAACGACCAGGAAATCGCTAGGTGGATGACGTGTTTTCTGGTCAGTAATACCTAAATTCAATAAATAGACTGGGTGATCCGTGATGTGACTATTAGGCATGAGTAGGCAAATGTTCCAATCATCCCACTATAGCTAAATGCCAATAATAAAAACGGAGTAATACAATTTCGACACACATAAAGAATCTCTGTGTATAATAGAAGGCTGCCTAGTTATTAAATATCAATAGATCTGTCATTTTCAATTACTTGCCTCTTCATAGAATTTAATGACTGTAGTTGAACTTTGAACTGTGTCAACGCAATGGTGCCGGTGTAAAGTAATGCTTGGGCCTCTCTGTATAATTTTGTTAGTATATAGAAGCAAAAAGTTGATTTCGTCAGCCCACATGTTGGCTGAATTTGACGCTTCGGTGGCAAACAAGCATACTACTTATTTTACCAGTATTATAAAATTATATGGATGGATGGATGGATGGAATATTTGTAAAGGTATTCACATCAAAGTTGATATTTTGTCCCGCGACAAAGGTTTCACCCGCCTATACATGGCGTTCACGCGTGCACATCCATATTCACATCTAAATAGTGATATGTTGCCACAGCAAACAAAGTTATTGTAGAAGCAGCTTCTATATCCATTTTGCGGCGGGTTTCACGTATGATTAAGAGCATCCCGTGAATGTGGAGGGCGTGAATTTGCGGCAGTGGTCTATCTGATTCAGTTACATACATGTCAGAACGGCTGGATAGATCTCGATGAAATATGGCACGGAGTTAGACTAAAGTCTGGAATGCTTCTTTTCCATTCTGTCAACAAACTATCTAGATATTAAGCACTTTATCTCGATATTGGTTATAGGGCCAAACCCTAAATAGTTTTTCCTATTCTTTTTGACAATACTTTACACCCTATTTCTATTATTATTAATTTATATTGGCATCCTGTATAAATTAAGCGTGAGGTAACGAATAATCATAAAATTGAATGTCAAAATATATCTCGTCTAAGAAAGGACAACGTAAACAAAAGTATGCCAAGGCAACCACTTTTAAAGTAACCTTACAACTACTGTCTGCAAATAAAATAAACGGTTTTTATTTAATGTCATTTAATACCAAATATAATATAAACATGTGACACATTGCAATAAACATTGCAGTCTCAGAGATACAAGGAAAATTTTTACGAATACTTTAAAAACTAGAGAACTAAATGTTCTATACAGGAATGATAAGTCTATACTAGTTTAACAGGCAAATTGAAGTTGCTTTCCATTTTCTCACTTCTCGAGTGCAATGGAAGACAGTTCGAGATTCCAGGAAAGTCTTTTTTATAACTATTACAATAATGTATGACTCAAAATCTTAATCTATGAAGACGAGACACTTGAGATATATTGAGATGTTGTAGTTTTCTCATCTGAGCATCTTATTTAATGGCACATTTGGAACAGTTTATGAGTATAATGTATTCATCGAACTTACAATATAATTTATCAATTTCATTCACACTTCAAATTCACTTGATAATTATCGCTCATTTAATAGTACCAAATATATTTTCGTTATCAATCACAAGATTGATTTAATATTAACTAAAATTTTACTAATTGTAATTTCTCTCTTTCGTAAATACTCATACGCATAAATAGTTCATTCAGCTTAGGAAAAAGTGTCGTCATGTTTTGCCAAAGCCAGGGCGTTCTAATTTTAAAATCAATCATTGGTTTCGAATCATTGAATTCACTATAGTTTTGAAACTATTAAAATACATTACAACCTGTCCATACAGCCGATGAACAGATGTGCACGTAAAAATACCTTTTCTTGTTATCTGACAGGATTGTAATCTCAAAACTAACTTATGAGCTTCATACTTTATTTATTTATCTTAAAGATGGCAGCCCTAACTACATGTAAAATAACCCACCTAATATTTACTTATACCAATGGAACAAGTAAGAACATTACATACTACATATATAATTAAAATGTCTACTTATTATTGTAAGATTTAATTTTATAGTCGATATGTATATTCCGAAGCATTGTTAGCGTTTTACATTTACCACAAAATAACTCATTACCTACTTATTGTTGGCTGAAATAGGATTACCAAAACATTTTGATTATGATTTGTCTTACAATAGTAACTATGTAACTATCTTAACGTATCTAATCGTCTTTTATGTATAATATAAACGCCTATCTATACAAAAGAAAATGTGTATGGTAAATTGGGTCTTCTAGTAATAATATAAGGCATAAAAACCGCGAAATGGGCAAGTTATATCTAGTCGCACTCTTAATACGATATGTTTTAAAATAAAAAGAGACCAAAACGATACTTGCTCAAATCGCGCTTATCCAAAAATACCATTTTCTTATTAAAAAATACAATAATACGCTATTATAGATAAATAGAATTTAATGATTCTATGTTTTAAATGTACTTTTTAATATTATCAAGTGCATTTATTTATTTGCCAGTCGCTTCTAACTTAAATGCTATGCTATAAAACTTACATAACATATACTAGTTATGAAAATCATAGTCAGTAATAAAAAAACCGTGCTTATTCGGAATAGTACAGTAAATTCCACATTAAAAAGTGCTTTATGATATTACGAAATGCATCAACAACTTTATACTAATCATAATTCGTAGGTATAGTGATTCACTAATTTTAAAGCTCAAGGCAAAAGGCAATTGTTGTCTTACATAAACAGGTAAAATAAGGAATGTCATGGTCAATCATGTCGTTGAAACTGAATTTCTTACATTATAGCGAATGAGCGTTACAATTAAAAAGAGCAATGCACCTCGTTCGATAAAACTTCAAATAAAAACAGTCTCTAATACAAGACTTGAGATGTTATAACAACAAAATATATAAGAATTTTGATGTTTTTTTTCTCAGGTGTCATATTTAAGACAGAATTACGAAGGTTTTAGAAGACGTACTTATTAAAATTCAGTGTAATGCTCTTGCTCAGTCTCGTAAACTTACGTTTCTGTCTCCTTAGCGTATTTATCGATATTAGGATAAATCGGTGCCATCTCTAGCGTGGAGGGGGCTGAAGGTGCGTTGGAATTCAATTGGAGTCTTCGGGACAATTCGTCTAGAACCTCGCCGAAGATGCGCATTGACATGTTCTGACCCAAGAGGTGCAGAAGTAAGAAGTCTCCGACCTGGAAATATGAATTTTTGTGTCATTTATAAGATCATTAGTAGCTTGTGACACGTCTGTGACAAATATGTATAATATGTAGTCTACTTCATCTTAATATACTGCATCCTGTCTACTAATAATGAACTTTATAGAGATATAGTTTCTGCATATAATACTTTTTATTATTGACTTTTCATTAATATATATTTTTTAATACAAACCTGAGTTTTCCTGACGAGCGATTCGACTCCTTGGGGTGTTCCGAAACGGAATCGCCGTTTGAGAATAGTCTCACGGGTGCTGGGCAAAAGCACTACTGCGGCTGAGTACACTAGAGCCAAGCCCGACACTATGGATAGGATGATGAACCTGAAATATCAAAAATACATTTACAGATTATTTCTAGGAGGAAATTTTATTATTATTTATAAGGCAATTACAGGAAAACGTAATTACGAATCTATGTAATATGTAGGTAAATACATTAATGTGATGACGCAAACGTTACATTGCAAATATAATATTAGAAATTACGACAATTCTTTAAATTACGAATGTCTAAAAATATGCTAAGGTCAACTTACCAGAACCACAGGAAGATGAAAATCTTCTCATTGAGAATATTTAACGCCAGAACGCAAAGTGCATCGTGAGTTTGAATTGTTCCAGTGGGACCGAATTTGTGGAAGGTACACTTCGTCACTCTTGGGAATACTTCAATCTGAAATAATAAATAAAATAATATTTTAAGATAAAGCAAAGTACAGCTTGTCATATAGGGTCATATGGCATTTACTCAATGTTAAGGTGAATAGATGTGAAGATAACGCTTTACAGCCAAAATTAACTGCTCGTAAGTGTCGTATACAACAAAGTCGCTTTAAACCTCCTTTTGAATTATTCCTTACTATGTACTGAACTGAATTCGAGGTAATTGTAGGTGTAGTTAACCTGACTACTGACGTCGGTTGTTTACTTTTAATTGCGTTGCATTTGCAATGCTGATTCATAAACGTAAATGAATTAAGAATCAGTCGACCTCAAAACGGGATTCGAACGCATTAGGTTTACACGGATTTGTATACTAATGATATGTCGAACAAATTAAGGAGGCTCATCTCAGTAGGTTATGCCTAGGATTTTCTTACTAGGTTGATAAGGCACACAGTATTAGTTATAGTCGGTTCATTTCATCGCAAGATGATAATTTTAGTGATATTAGGGGAAAGCGCCTTGTCTTAAAATCTTATACATTTTATTGCTATGTTAATTACATTAGCTATGTAATGGATATTGGAAATGTTTATATCAACAACAGCTTTCCTCTCTTTGAGCAGAATATCTTCAATTTGAACTTACCATAGGATCAGTACGTTGTTCTTGGTTCATGTTGGAGAACTTAACCACATCAGAACCATAAGTCAAAAATGCACCGCCAAGGAATGTGTCTAAGAAGAATATATTTCCGACCTGAAATGCATAAATGATTACGTTAATATCATGATAAATATCTTATCGGTGACTTGAAAGTTGTCAATATCATTCATCACATAAACTCACACCTCTTTTACATTAGACTGGGCCTGATTCAAAATGATAATCAGATCGAAACCGTTTTAAGAAAATGTCAGGTCAAGAACTCACAACTGTGTGTGTTTGTAAAGAAATAAAAGAAAAAGAAGCAAAATGCGTATGTTAGGATCGTAGCAAGTGGAAAGATGTTGTTATTGCTAAGTGTAATTGACAGAAATGCAGTACTTACAACATTGGCAAAGTTCAACATCTCACAGAAGAAATATCCGAACGAGTAAGCGTTGTGCATGTGTCTGGTATCATACAGATATTGTACAAGGCGATTCTGCAACAAAATAATAGTACATTAGTCCAAAACCTAACAATGTATCATCTCATTCGGCACAATCTGTTACATCATAGCCTATTCAGAGCCGTTTAATTTGTCTTATTAAGGACATTCATCAAGATTACTTATCTCAATTGTGCCAATTTGTATTGAAACGAGATACTTATACGGTTCTTATTGTTTTCCGAGATAGACTAGGTTACAAAAGTGTTCTCTGGTTGTAGTATAGGTACTTGGAATTATTTTACTCCCTACCAAGATCTTCGTGACCAAAACTGAACTGGAACACCTGCTGATTAACAAACGAGGCTTTGGTGTTTTCATTTCGCAAGTTGCAAGGTCAGACGGCAGTTCCTGTCGCTGAAGTCAACTTATATTTATAAAATAAGAAAGCGGATCCCAGGCTCCAAAATACAAGCTTCGGATGCAACTGGAACTAAAGATACGATGATGAATTAAATACGTACCAAGCGGTTGCCCTTGTTGTCAGCCATGGTTGCAGCAGTACCACGAATGCCATCTGAGATCATACGGACTTTGCCTTCCTCCCAGTTCTTCCAGATCCAGTGGGGCACGTAGAAAAGAAGACCCTAGAATACAAGTTATCGGTGATCATTTCTATATGATAATATCATTATGAAGTATCCGTTACTCAACGTTATTGAATTCACATTGGTAAAGGCAATTGACACTTTTTCCCGGAAAAGCCGACATACCGATCAAAAACAATAAGCAGACCTCGGCCTTCAAAGTGCAAACTTTGAACGCAACTGGGAAATTACTATGAGAATGATGATGATTAACCTCAGTAAAAACCCTTAGCTATCCTTTTGTAATTCAGGAAAATATACGTAACTAGCTTTCCGCGCGCAGCTCCGCTCGCATGGATCTCTTATCTCCAGTTCTACTCAACCAATTGCAATCAAATAAACGTAAGATTCTAAGTCTGACCAAGATCTTTCTAAAAAAAAAACACCTCAAAATCCGTTCAGTAGTTTTTGCGGTCAGCGCGAACATAGGTACATTTCGAATGTAACTTACAAATTATATATGTAATAGTGCCTATAGATTCTTACGTATCTGTAAATCATTGCAATTCTAAACCCTTGCCTAGTTAATTAAAATATGATATCTATCAGCCTATAACAGTCCATTAGATAGAAATATGGAAATGCATAAATGCTTACCTGGAAGAACAACATGAATGGCACCCACTGGTAGTAGGCATGGATGCGTTTCCCTTCGCCGGTTTCAGGCCCGAGACCAGGGTGAGCGACGTCTCTTAGGTGAGGATTATACGGAAGTGTGAACGTGGAAGTGATCCAGCAATAGGTATTGATTACATGACCAGGGTTGGCACCATCGCCAATGCATGAGATCGGGTCGCCTGGAAAAGAACAGAAGATTTCATTAGTAAATTAGTAGATATGTTTATGATATATGTAGGTATGTTTTTTATGTGTGTGGTTTCGGTTCTAATAGTATGGTCTGAACCATTTATTTATACAAATATTTAGGAAATATTACTCGTTAGTTAATTCTGTCCCAATTATTTAAAATATGATACTTCCTATGATAAAATCAATACGTATAGCCATATCTTGCCTGTTGATATAGAGGCATATATTTGATTTGCCTGTTGATATAGAGGCATATATTTGTTATACATATTATGGAAATAAACCAAAAGCATTTTAAAATGAACAACAATAGTACATTATGGTACAAGTGACCAAAATTCGTTTTCCTATGCGCGCGCATTTAACAATGGCGGTCGACCATATTTAAAAAAAAAAGAGGTTTGAACTTAACTTTTTTTTACTCTGTTTTTTTTCTGTACTTAGAGAAAAAAAAAGTTAAATTTGAGTGAACATTTTGTTTATTACACAAGTATTACAAGTTGAAATTATTTATTTAAATACGAAAATGCATCAAATGACCATACAATAGGCGTATTAATTTATTCGTACAATTAAACACGTTATTTTTTGTATCAAAACTTTTTTAAGAACATAGACAATTATAGACACTTCCTATGAAATTTTAAAAAGAATCTATAACTCACTTTTGTGAATAATAGCAATGAAAAAGTCACAGTTTTATAATAGGTGTCATTCCGTGCTTAATTGCGGTAAAATAATATCACATTTATGAGCAGGTGTGTTGTAAAACATATAATCTTTAAAAAATTGTGAGTGATTTCAACCAGTGTAAATAGAAAGTACACCGCATGAACCGTTATGGTATGGGTCATTGCTTACTTTTAATAATTATTCATCTAATCGTATTTTATTAGTATAAACTGTTTTATTTAATAAATTGTACAGTTGAAAACTGCAACCTGTGTTGCAAATATAAAGGGATACTCAAGATGCATGTAGGCAAATTATCATTTTGCGGTTTTTACCTGTCGTGGATTAAATGTAAGTCATGATGCGTCATCATGTTGCAATGCCGGATAGTATATTTTTTAATTTTATTTTCCCTTCATAGCTCTGTTGTGATTCAGGTTTTACAAGGTGTTTTAAGTTATTCATTGTGAGCACGATTATCGTAACTATTTCGAATAATCAGTTAAAGTACCATTTTCTCATTATAACTCTTAGCAGCTACCATGAACTACGTGCAAGCATCCCTACAGGATTATATTTAGATTATATTGTTAGGCACGTCCCTGACATTGCAACCGGCGTTTGCGGATGACGCTAATATCCACTGTAATAGTGCATCTGCCCCTCAACCTGTAGCAATTTGTCGACCGTGATTCGAATCACCTTGATACTGCTATATTTAATAGGTCGAGAAACTAACTTGCCAATTACTCACCCATGCCTCCCAACTCCTACAAATATAAATATTTTCCCATACATACACATAAGCACACATAAAATAATAATATATTTCCTAGAGTACATAAATTCAATATGTAGTTAATTGGATTGTATATTTTTTCATACAGTATAATCAATTACTTTTTACTCAATGAATGATTCATTGGATTTATAACACAATTATTTCCCAAGTTTTTCTACCCTGTTAATAGAAGAGAATGGACATAATTATCCATCATGGCGAGTCATATGATGTCATTAAATTAAATATGTCGTCAGTCAGTCTTGGATAACATTGAACCATACAAACCGTCAATACCAGAACTAGTGTGGTACAGTTTATATTACAATGTAGGGAGTGACCAGCTTGCTAAATAACGGATGTTACATGGGCATTATGTAGTTCGAAAAATTCCGTTTTTGGTAGCAGTTGCATAACTAAAACTTGTTTTCACAGAGATATCTGAATTCAATGATTAAAAGAAATATTAATCTGGTTTCAATCTTTCAATAATCTGGTCCAGAAATCAGGAAAATTATATTTATTAGGTAAAGTAAACCATTATTCGTGACGCTTATTTTGGTTAAAATATGCTGAGTTTTATTTCAATGTAGGGTGGTGGCACCATATATCGGCCATGTCAACATTTTTTGACCTTTGATTGATTGTAATTTTTTGGTTTATAGCATTTGCTTTCCTGCAATGCCTTTTTTGGGTAGAGGGATACTGAAACTCCATTACTACATTCGTAAAATTACCAATTCTTTGTTATTTTTGAAAATATAGATGTTTTTTTTCGAGTATGTCGATTTCCCTTAATATCGGCCTCTAACACCCTAATTTCTGCCGCCTGTGACCCTAATATCGTCATACCTTTTCCAACGTGAATTTAGGTCAATAAAACTAAGTAAAGTAAAAAATTATTACGTTTTATATTCCAATTCAGGTTCAAATAATTTTTTTAACGCTTATCTATCATTAATTTGTCTTTTCTTTATATCTCAGCCTTAAAAATTACAGTAATTGCTGTTATTATAAACTAATGATCACAATGATTAAAAAAAATTAAGATAAATAAAGATTTCCAAAATATATTATTACAAAGAAAATATATTATTAGATAAAGTCAAAAGAAAACTTGACTTTCTTTGAAGGCTTTTCAATTTAAATGCACTAAATAGTGACGGCAAGTAAAATCTTCTATAGCCACATCAATATAATTTTGCCCATGATCAACTGTATACTTTAAGGCCGTTTTTATATGTCACATTCAATATTTTTTGGCTTCATCTTCTTCGACATCATTAATTACTTCTACTTCACAGCCACCACAAAAAAAATTCTCCTTTTCTTTTTGAGAAGGTAAATCATGAGGTCAGTTACGCTGTCCTTTAATATTCTCTTCTTCTATTCTAATACTCTTCTTCTTTTATCTACCAGTTTTGTTTTATTTGACTGGTTTATGTTTTATATTCTATTTTCCAGATTTTTCTTTCTCTCTGTATCTATTCTTCCAGGAAGTCTATCTTGTAAAGTGGTGCTGGGAATTTCGTATTGTCGAAATGCTACTCTTCTTCTACTTCATCCTATCATTAATTCCCAGTCGCAACCGAAGCTTACACCTCAGATTCTGGAGTCCGCATTGCCAGTCTTAACTTCGGATTTGGCTAGATCTCGATATTTTCCGCGAAGCGACTTCCATCTATACTCCACAACCCCAATGGTAGCATTAGACAATATCGAAGCATTGCATTACTGCCTGCTTCTTTGAACGGCATTTACTCCATCTCTTATTCTACTACGGTCATAGAAACTATAGGGGTCATAGATCCTATAGGGGTCATAGAACCTATAGGGGTCATAGAACCTATAGGGGTCATAGAACCTATAGGGGTCATAGAACCTATAGGGGTCAAAGAACCTATAGGGGTCATAGAACCTGTAGGGGTCATAGAACCTATAGGGGTCATAGAACCTATAGGGGTCATAGAACCTATGGTCATATAACCATAGGTTTGAAACGTTTCTCTTTTTGTTGGGATGACATGATTATATTATTGATTAAATTAAAATACATAAGTATTAGTTCATTTTGCACCACGTTCCTGTTTATTGTAAAGTTCGAAGGTTGTAGGAAAGTAAGTACCCTATACAAACTAAGGTGGCCGTTATTACGCATCGACTTTCTAGATATCGGCCGTAGCTGGCAAAAAAAGTTTTTAGGCGGCCGATGTTAGGATCTGGTGCTCAAACAGAGCTGCTATTTCATTTTTAACCTTATTAATGTTACTGCTAACAAATAAAATAGCTAAACATACAGTTTAGTGTTTTCATGCATTTCCCCAATATCGACCAGGTGGCCGATATTGAGATTTATCCAAAATAAAGATCCCTAATCTCGACCCCGCGATTATTTCATAAAAAGTACAAATAAATTTAAAAACACACTACCTAAACGGTACTTCGACTGTTTTTCTTTAATAAAAAATAATATAAAATACCATAGGTATATTTAATTCCCTTCAAATACTTTCCCATTCAGTGCGTCGACTCCGGGATTTGACTCGGTATTGCCACAAAATCACACCCGTCGATACCTGCGCGTGCTCTATTGCCACCTGAACGTTCAAATGTGGAGGTACCCGCACCAAAATATGAGATGTTATTCGTACGGATATAGAGTCGCTTTTTGCATAAAAACTATCATAATTTTAGGGTTATTTTCATAGTTATGTTTCATTTTCTCGAAAAGGCCGATATTAGGACGTGGCCGATACTAGGAGACTTCACCCTACCTATATATTCGCGTAACTTCCCACAATATCATGCTCTGTTTGTCTTATTTGACGTGTGTCGGAAAAGGAAACGCCAAGAACAATACAAAACTAAACAAGTAACTAAATATTTATAGCAATCATATTATTAATTCTGAAAATAACCGGTACGTATACATTAGAATTATTAATTTACTGTGTTTAAAATTGATACTTATAAACGACTATTAGTACCTACTTACTGATTTAAAACATTTTGTTTATTCTTACTAAAATACCTAGGTATTATCATATTTTATAATGCACAGAAAATTATGCATTGCATAACCTTAATTAAAAACATAACAATAACTACAATCAATGTTACATAAAAGTAACAGTTAAATATTTAACAGGATGTTCAAATATTTCCCGATGTTGTATCATATCGATACCGTTATGTCTGACTCAACAAGAGAGGCATCGAATTTTGCAAAGTCACATGTCCAACTAATTACACAAACTTGCATTCATTCGTCATGAGTCCAGGATACAATCTGTGTAAGTGTGTATGTTTAGAGTATGAACCTTGTAATGCTATGCTTTTAAATGCAGCAAGTGTTAGCGCATAAAGTACGTTGACTCCTTGGTTCGCCGTTACAATGGAATGAACTTAGAAATGTCCACATTAGCATCACGCTCTGACCTGAAGGACTAGTTTAGTGTCATATGAATATACACTATTGCTATGTTCTTTTTACTATTCTATCTAGTTTTTGTTTCCAGCACTTATCTCAAGATATTTTTCTAACTTAAATGTAGATTACCTTATCGAGTTATCTATTAATAAACTAGTCAATATCTCACTGAGACCTAAAGAAAAGCTTGGTAAACATGGCACTGGCAGCAACAATGCTTACGCCAAGCCCCATCCAATCAAAACCACTGATTAAAAAAATTAAAGGATCTATTACATTCTGACTACAGCGATAACATCACTTTTACCAGCTTTTATGGTGCTTCACCGCAAAGTAAAATACAATGCAACTGAGGGATACCAGTGTTCTTCATTCGACAGTAAACATACATTCCATGGAAAAATATTCAGCTAACGGTACCTACACAACACAGTGTACGGCTTAACTGAACTGAATATGTGTCAAAAGTGAAAAAGACAAACCTATACTTGCTAAAATGCACTTTAAAAGTAGGTATAGTGAACAAACGCTTTATCTAATGTATTATTTATTACATACTGTATTTTTTATAAGTATTATTAAAAAATGCTTCCTTCATTAAGGCACTTGAGTAACTAATTACAAATGTAGTATTATTTTTTGATATTAAAGCGTTTTGTTTATATCACAGCTTTGATTGCTAACTATACTGCAGTGCAGCGTATTGTCTAGTCGTTCCAGTTATGCTAATCTTTAGTTACATAAACCATGTCATGTCTGTAAAAAGTTCACTATAAAATATCGCGCTCCTATCAACAGTCTGTTGCGAATGCTACTATAATAATTGTAGGTCACGGCGAGCTGCACTATATGTATGAACTATCATACACGTAATATAGTTAGTTTACTCTCGTGTTTTTATCTTAAGTTACACAATTTATTGCTGAATTTTGTATGCAATTTACGGTTTTATTTCAGCTTACCCCGATGGTAAAGAGGCGAGACTGTACGTATGTATGATAAGACCTGTCAAAATCGTCCTACCCTATTTGTCGAGGATCCTGGTGTACTTATGAGGCTCCACCAAAAATATTTGGCACCTAGTCAACTTTAACTGCAAGCCCTATTACCAAGTCTATTCCTAGTTACTGATTTATTTTTGTCAAGTTTTCCATTCGGGGTTGGGGTCAAACGGCAGTCACTATTAAAAAAGCCATAATACCGAAGTCAAATTATTATGGAAAGGTGTAAGAGTAGTAGAGCCTAATGACCCTAGGATACGAAGTGCCAGTTTTGGATGCACTGGGATTGACGCTGAAATTATGATGATGTAGATAGATAGCTAAAACAATGTCGTGTTGTGAAAATTAGCGCGCAGGTGTAATCAAATATATTAAGCATTAATTAGATTTACACGAACTAAAATTGACACCAGATGTACTATATCAGGCATAACGTACCTACGTCACAATTTGCCCTCAACTATGTTGATTTCCGAAAGATATCCAATTTAGTTACAAATATAATATGTGGACATATAAATACACAGCATTTTATGCTAGTATGACAGTACTGTATAGGTATGTGCAACTTATTATGAACCAAAATATGAATGAAATTTGGAATGATCAGAATTTAGGTCGTGTCGTTAAACAATGCTCATCATAATGTCAACGATACAAAACGTACTAAATTTTATTATTCACTGTCAGGTTTTATGTACGACAAAAAATATGATTATGTATATTGTTTTACATTGGGCTCAAGGCGCTAAAATGTGTTTACTTCAAACATCGAAGATACGGGTATGCAATAGTGATAACTCAAGTTATTTGCTAACTAACATCGTTTTAGAATAACGTTCTATTTCTATGTCAATCACTACATTATCGCAATGTTAGTCTTGGTTGCATCCAAAGCTTGTACTTTGGACCCCGTGGTCCGCTATTTATATTGATTTGGTTTTTCTTGACTTTTGCAAGAGCGGCATCCATCTGACCCCCAACTCTGAGAAGAAAAGCCTCCTGCACCAGAACCTTATCTGTCAATCAGCAGGTGTATTGGGCAATAACATACATACGTAAAGCTACAGACGTGTTTACCATACTCTGATCTAATTGAAAGTTTAATACTTTATCACTCTCTAAAAGTTAGCTTGGACATTACATTAGAAAATATATTGGCCTCGTTCTACTATTACCAATCAGGCCAATCAAAACCTATAAGGTAGTTCTCATAGGTAATGCATAGTTACAGCAATCGCAGTCTTATCGCTCAACGGTGCTTTGATTACTAACACCTGAGGCACAAATGTGATTGTTCAGGCTCCATGTAGGGCAAAATGTCACGATTTGCAACGTTGCACCGTACGTATAAAGTCTTACAGACTGCTGAGTAATAACCTAGGTACCTGTGACTCCTATGAGCTAGACGTGTACGTGACCTAACGTAAGATAAATAATTCCTAAATGGAACAAATCATACCCTATGTGATATTTTAACTTAGTGTTAGAATATTTGATCTTGGTTCTGCAGCGAGAACTCTCTTAGATCATATTGCACTAGTGAAAATAACTACGTTGAAGTCAAACTAAACTGGGGATATCACAAGTTAAAATATTTGACTAAAATGTAATTCATTTTAATTCAAAAGTCCTTTGTAAGTTTCTGTACTGTATCTACTATTTCAGTTTATTTGGAAATTTTCCAAAAGAGATGTGCCCTAATGACCCATTGTAGTCAACAATCCGATAAATAGTTACTTAGCATGATAGCTGATTTACTAAGTACTAAGTAACGCTGTTAAAGTAAAATTAGATAGGTACTTAGGTAGGCTAGCCCAATATAATGGAACTGCTTACTCTGTAAGGATGTTTTCTTTGTTAAATCGTGCAAAACCTAGATTGGTATATTAATCAATAAAATAATACATAAATTTACCTTGGTCGACGTTCAAAATTCTATGTTTTTGCATACTTAATTGAATTTAAATAGCTTGTCCAACAATTATATTGTCATCGGAGCTCACAATAGTTGTTGAATGGTTAATAAGTATGAGTTACAAGTAGACCATTAAGAATATTAGGTAGTTGTTTGTTTATGTTTTGGCTCCGTCTAATGAGGGCCACGCGATAACATGATCGTAAACATTGTTTTGAACACCGGTACACTTCCAAACTTCCTAACTAGTTAGTGACGTAGGTATAGTTAACGGCACTTACTGCCCTATACTATGCGATTCTGCTGTTCTATGCTGCGCCAGACTGCTGAATAAGAGTCTTGCAGGTTATCTACAATTTAGTGCTATAAATCACTGCAAGTTGCAAGCCAATGTAAATGTAACAATCATCTTGGCCCGGTTGTATCCGAATCTATCACCTCCAAACCCGGGTTCCGGTTACTCTTGTTCTTTTTGATTTGACTTTTACGGCTGTTATGGGAGAGACTACCGTCTGACCTCTGAATCCCGATAGGAAAGCCGGCGTTAGAGACTTGATCGTCAGTTAGCAGGTGTGCCAGTTTGTAATCTTGGCCACGAAGGCCTTGATCTGGCGCCCTATACACTATATGGAAGTAATTCATCTCCTTTTCAAATATCATTGTGGCAATTTTTCTAAGATATTCAAACAAACCTATACTACTGTTGTAGACAGGGAATCTCCAATATCGATTTAAAATTGGGATTTGACATACATTCGTATTCAGAAAATAATCTAATCACTTCGCAAACAAGCAGTGAACTTATTTCCGTTATGTTAACCCACCGTTTACGATCAATGACGGTACTATCTGACTAGAATGTGTGTTAATAAATTTCAAATATGCTTAGTGTTATCTACCAATAACTAGAATTTGCTAATTATCGGCTGTTAAAGGCCTCGTTAGCATCAATCAACAATTAAGAAGGGTTAATGTATGCCAGATGACACGATTAGTATGTCTTTATGGCTTTCATATGCGTAACTGTAATCAAACGCGTTTTTGTCTTAGCTATGCTGATAAATAACAAAGAGTTGATCTTTGACCGATGATGTCGTGATGTGTCATACATAAGGATTTGCTATCATTCAATTAGCTTATTACAGTCCACAGCAGGACATAGGCCTCCCCCAATGGGCGCTATAACAGAAGCAAATTTATGAACTTTTACAAGTTTAGATAACATTCACCATAACTACATAGTTAAAACTTAAACGAAACTTATACAGACAGGAGATTTGCCTAAATTAGTAGTATAGGTTCCTACTAGATTAAATCAAAAGCCGCTACACTAAGATACTTCGTTTTTGTATTCGAAGTGCAAGTAAAGTTTCATTACCAAGAAAAAATATTTCTGTAGCGTAAAAAAATACCTTGACCCTGCTTTCAACGTTTCGTTGATCAGCTGTCACATTTAGACCGTGTAATTTTTTCACTGATAGTAGGTATACACCAGTGCAATAAAAAAAAACTAAATCTAAGTTTCTCGTTCCAAATATGTTGCAAGCGTTTGATCAAATTGCATAACCAATTACATTTAAGGCAATTTGATACTCAAATAGTTTATTTCCTTGCATTCCAGGTAAATATAATATTGTTAAACAAGCGGTTATGACGTATTTTATATTGATGTATGATTCATTTAATTATTAATACGTAAATTGATACCACATAAATAATACCTAATAATGCAACTTCTTCGTTCTACCACATAAATATCGACACCTCTGGGTTCAATTGGCGTATAAACCATTTTGGCCAAAATGAGTTATATACACCGTTTAATTCAGATTTTTTTTCTCTATCAATCTGTATATTTAAAATGTTCAAATTCGCAAAAGAAATGCTTTTACGACCCAAAAAAATTAGATCATCCTACCACAAAAAAGATAAAATATTAATGTAACAGCCAAATTTTTCTTTTTTAAATTTTTAGTAAGACGTTATGACCAAGATTTTTACCAACCCGGGGCGTACGATCTGCGTTGATTGTAAATGGATTTTACGCCATGACGAGAAAATATATTTCTTAAACGTAATTTAAAATTGACGTCGTAAATCCAAACATTTAAATAACATGGACGTATAAACCATATCCATTGCAAAAAATGGTATTCAATTTTAGACTTTATTGCTATAGAATTAAAGTCCAAAATTAAATGACAATATTTTTACTACACGTTTGCGTTCACTCTACAAAAAGCCATTTGATTTTAAATTTTATAGACATTGCTTTAAAGTCTAAAATTAAATGTTAAAAATTAAAAAACCAATTACAGTGTCCGTGTTATGACGGTGGTTTTGCTTTAGCTAAAACCACTGCACGAACGTTCATGTGGGTGACAGCCAGGTGTGAGGAGTTTGGACATGTGCATGGCGGTTTTAGATACGGTAGCCGTAACCCAGAGGATGAGCACATCCTTAGAAAGTGTACGGCCACCGAACTTTCCATCGTGCACAGATTCTTCAAAAAGAAAGTTCGATTTCCTACTCACTAGGAGGCACAGCATCAGCAGGGTGGCCAACTGCAAGGTAATACCCGGAGAGAGTCGCACTAGCCAACACCGTCTCCTTGTGAAACCTCCGCGTGAAACCCAAAGACAAACGCGCCAAGCGTGGCCAACGCAGAATCAGGTGGTCATTCAAAGTCATCGGTGACAAGAGTGCTGATGTTATAGATGAACCAGTACTGGTTTACTGGGACAGGATTCAGGCAGGATTCAAGAGGCGGGGAGGGCGGTTCTCGGTACGTCTAAGGGTGGATGCAAGTATGACAGGGACACTTGGTGGTGTAACGACTAGTCCAGAGAGAGATCAGGGTGAAGAAAACCCTCCTTAAAAAGTGGCAAGCGTCCAAATCTGCCGAAGACCGCGACGCGTACAAATATGCAAAACGCGCCACCAGGTGAGCGGTAGCCAGGGTCAAACGAGACCACTTCTTCTTCTTCTATCGTGTCGACGGCGATAAGGATAGTCCAGAGATGTATGGTCTACTCTGGCAAGCATCCGTGTGAGTTTCCTGCACACACAGGATATCACAGCGGGTGTTCTGGCAGGGACTAGAATGTATCTGCCTTGTCCCGAGAGAAACTGTTAATGGAGATGATGCGCAGAGCTGACTTTGAGTGTGGACTAACAGAGTGGTGGGATTGGTTTTTAGCCATCGAGACGACTTGCAACCGCTATATAACAACTTGGAATCGTCTGAGGGGCAAAAGCTTATCTATAAGTTGGCGCGTTCCAGGGCCAAAACGGCGCAGGCTCTGTCCAAGTGCCGCTGAATTAAAGGCAAAGACCCTGAGGACAATCTGTTGTACGAGGAAGTCGCGGTGAAGGAGAGATGACTGTTTGTTGAGTTACTAAAGATTTAAATAATTGCCTTTTTAAGTTTGATAATCTGATCATGACTGATAATGTTGTCATAATTATAATAGACATAATTATCTGTTTTATTTAATGAAACCAAGTTAATTTTGTTTCTGGTAGTTTAGTTTCGTGTATATCGACCATAATTCTGTAGTAAGAGTAATACCAATGTAATTCTGACACATTCTAACAGTATCGAGATTATTTTTATTAATTATAATTCTATTGATGTGCAAATTAATAGTTTTTACAGCCAAAAAATCTACAGCTACATGCTTTTACATCAGTAAATTTGAACATAATTTTACCAAATATGGATATAAGCTGTAAGTTGTCAATTGTTATCCAATTTTCATGGGGTGTATAAACCATAAATTGATATTTTCTAAGACGTATATCCATGCTAACTTCCAAACCAAAGGGGATAGATATGATTGAATGATTTAGCCTTTTTCATCCCCAAATTCTAAGAATCTTTCCCCTTGGAATTTTTTATGTAGCTTCTAAAATAAAAAACTTATGATTTTTTTTCTGAAAATAAAATCGTTTTTTTGCGCTCCTGAAAAGTCGTGTTTTGGTTTATACGCCAATTGAACCCAGAGGTGTCGATATGTAATACCTAATAATGCAACTTCTTCGTTCTATATAAGTCCAAGTTAATACTTGGTCTGGGAATATGAGAACGTCTATATATCAATGAGAAGACATTATGTTTCTATGAACAATACCTACTAGTAAAGGTCTAAGCAGAATGAGAGATACAGCAGATAGTGCAGATCTCTCAATTAGCCACAAGTATGACCAAATCTTGTAATAAAAGGAAGCGCATGGGTATGATAAATTCTTGTACTTGTGTCATTTTTCAGTTTTAATACAACAACGTACAAAAATTTAATGGAACTTCCGATATCTAAACAGGCAAATAAATAAAATGTATGTTTTCTGTGAATTCTAATCTTGGTAAACATTTTTGACGACCCAGATAACAGATAACCCAAACATTTAACTATCGACATCTACAGAGTTTTAAGTCGAATAATATGATGTGATGACAGTCAGAATTTAAATAAAAGCTTATTTTATCTTCGTTTGAGATTATTAATTAATTTTAACTTCTAATAATTAAATTTTGAAAAAGCTGCTTCTATGGGCGGCTATCAAACTTTCCATTCCACTATCAAAAACACTTGTCAGTCTTGTCACCGTAATCTTTCACCATGCAGGTTCACCGACCTGATTCGCTCCACTGAATTGAAACTTATCAGGTACGTTTAGGACTGCGTATATGTGTATATGTTTGTACAATCAATTTGTCATGAACTCATGACGTCTCAATTTAGGTAACTGTTACAATACACACGGAGTTCCTACTCTGAACATTGACCTGAAAGTGATTCACACTTTCGTGGTAGTTACGATATCGTCTGCAAGGACTGTTATTTCTTGTTAGACTCTATATGTTAGCCGGTCTCTAGGTTATTGTCTAGGTCATATTCTTCAGATCAGATCGTTCTTTTAGATAATTAGTGGCTAGCATTGAACTTACACCAATTTTATATTACATCTCTGCAAGTACTTTTAATAGTCATTTCGGGTGAAATTACAGTTCTGTGGTTGAATTCTTGTGACTTAGGCATTCAAATGCATTCAGCATTTGAATGCTTCAACATATAATTTATATACAATACTAGTCATATTAAAACGACAAATATTTTAAGTCGTCCAAGAGGGGTCGTCCTTTGAATTACAATTACGTTGTCGTGTTACCTATGTTGGCGCTTAAGTTCTGTTTGTACTAAATCCACAGATAATAGAGTTAACTGGTGGTTGAGATCTAATGAAAAAAAGATTAGAAAATATCAACTAATGTTCAATAGCAATAGATTGGTTAGGTATGTAATGTATTGTTATTTATGAAGTCAATTGTCATTTGAATAAATAGATATAACTGCGCAATAATTCTAGTCCTTCTGAAATCATATTTGTAAAAGAACATAGGTTCCTATATAATTTCATGGTTATAATGGTACTGTAATGACAGCTATAACGAGTAGTATCACTGGTCTGTGATTCTGTCTAGCCGCAAATTGTTTATCTGTTACGATAACAACTTATATTCCTTTTTTGACGACTGTGGGAAGATTTCTTATCGATAAAGACTATTATGCCGTTATCACTTTTGACAAACTATTGAGGCCCCACCTACAAGAAACACTGATCCTGTTACCGCGACCTACATAAATATTCTTAGTATATAATCTGGAGTGCTAAATTTCATCCAGAACCATTCAACCGTTCAGGCTTAATTGAGTACCTAACCAAGATCCATCCATTCAACCATACATCCAAAATTTCGCAATTATTAGTAGGTATACATAGCAGTAAGAAGTAAGATTAGGTACTAGGTTACACAACTACACTTACCAATAAGGTTATTAGCGGTAACGAGTATACAGCACAAGAACAAGATGGCTGAGGTGATCCGGTAGTGCATTCTAAACACCATGTTGTCGATCACAGCCTTGTCAATCAAGTAGCGAACTTTCACGAAGCCCGCCACCGAAGACACCAAGCCAAACACCGCCATTTTGAATTATTTTTCTACTTTCGTTGTCTGAAACAAAAACAAAAAAAAACGTAAGTACTATGTTTACTGCACAATTGTCGGTGTTAAGAAAGTTTATGCATTACCGCCACAGAATGGTACATTGTACATTTGTACCATGCAACAGCAATTGCATTTTTCTTTCTTAAATAACTCTTTGTTTCTACCATTGAACTTCGACAAAAGATTCCCATAAATAAATCGACGAGTCCTAAACGTGGTGTGACAAGTGCCATATGTCATCCATACGAAATTAGAACTTTACTGTAAACTTTATTGTTGTTTTGATTCGGTGAACGTGTGTAACAGCTGTGTAGGCTCCCTGTAGTCTTGTCTTCATTTTCATGCGAACGTTTATTATTTGTTTATTTATTTTTATATCAATCTATCAATAAACCATTAAGTGATGAATCGATTTACTAGCCCTAGTCTACTCAATCAATGACCTCAGGCATAATTCAAAGATGTAGCCACGTCTCGCCCACGCCTTGACAGTTTTTATTATGAACCAATACTTTTTCTTCACAGCTTGGGTTCACCTATAAAGTAAACATGTGGGGTCGTCATATTTACTTTTTTATGCTAACTAGTCTTATGTTGACCGTCGTCTGTTGCCGTAGGATGTGAACAAATGAATGAATAGGAACAAATGGCCTAGTAGACAACTCTTGATAAATGGATCTAACCTTCACAACTTCTTGATCCCGTTCCTACGCGCCTGGTGTCGCTTCTAACATGTGCTATTTGGGTCGCACGCAGGGGGCAATATAATTCATCCTTGAAATTAGTTATGAAATCATTATTAAGACAGTACTTTGCTATGGACCTTTATATAATTATAACAGCTCTTAAATAGTCATTTAAGGCTGCATGTATAAGTGCCTCTGTCATCGTACAATATGTACAAATACATTGAAATGTCAGGTTACGCAGAAATTGCGTAAACATCACAGTCACAATATACATGGTGTAATGCGATGGATACTCTATTAGTTTAAATTGATCATTTTTAACTATTTTGCTAACATAATCGTAATCGTGTAAGGATCGTCTGCGGTAGAGGCGAATGTTGCGCCGACGCTGGGCATGTGGCGGGTCGTCGACCGGCGGCTGTTCGTGCGCCTCCTGCGTTTTTAACCCCCTTCTCCTCGGTCCCCCCGGCTGCTTTACCTCAACTGACCCTGGCTGGTGCATCGCTTGGCAACGCGAATTTTACGCGGAAACCAGTTTGTGCGGCGACAATCGTAGCCAGCTTTGCACGTCGAGGTCTCAACAATCGATTAGTTTTGGAAGATGTTTCGTCATGGCGTATTTTGTTTGATATTTTTACTAACAAACTAAACTTAGACTGTAACATTATTTCTAAAACAAGCATGTTATATTCATCATAAAATGTGTATGTCATTTGAATATTTGGTTAAATCTCAAAACCATTACATTTGTCGTCGCCTATTTCTAAACGATAATTATTTTGAGGGACCCGTTGTTTGCTGACACCGTGACTGATAGTAGGGCTACGGAGGGGGAGAGGCGAGCGAGACGGACATTCCGGCGTTTATGACATGCACAGGCGGGTGAGCTCCGTCCCTGAACCTTTTGTGCCGCTCTTGCATATCCTTGTTCAAAACTTCCACTCACTTGTTACCATCGACTATTTATCACCGGCACTTTGTGCTGCTCCGTTTTATTATCTTTCGTTCTAAATTACTTTGGCATTTATCTGTTCATCTCGTAAGTCGTAACTAACCCTCGCTAATTTTAGAGCAATTTTCTTATATTAAACCGAAGCAACTTAATATTTGATAATAAACTGCTGCATGCAGCTGCCGTTCTGATATTATTTGAGTGGCACGCGCCTACACACCACTGAATGGTAACTAATTACGGTGGATGTGAGTCGCTCCAGCGTACAAAACACGTTCAAATACTATTGTGCCCCGACGTCGCTCTCTTAAATACCCACATCGCGCGTGGGAAAGAATCTCCAACTTCTCATATCGACACCTCGGACAATAAGCATTTCATAAGAAACCGTGATCAATGATTCGAAACGATCGAACCGAATATTAGGTAACGTCGATATTCGCAGAGCAAGTGAATGGCTCGGCTTGTCGCTTCTGTTGTAATTTACGCTGGACGGAACCGCGCTTGCGTTGAAGGAATGATAGGATTCAGCTTCGACAGTGGCCGTTGTCTCGTACCTAATATAATTAACTCTCATTGACTGCGTTGATTGTCGGCGGCATTCCTTACTCGCATTGTTTACATTTAAGTACCATTGTGAAAACACGTGGTATTATTTACATGTTAAAGAAAACGTTGAATTATGGGCGTGTACTATGTGTAGCGATAAGCTTTTCCGTCGATCACAACATCCGTAGTGACTGTATGCCTGTCTTTCGTCATGGGCTTATTCATACGGAAATGCGCCTCTAAAAGTGGACCTGCGGTTGCGTTAATGCGGTTCTAGTTTTACTCAAGTTTCATAGACCCTTAAATTACACGCTCTGATAAAACTCTTCAATACATTCACGGTAAACAAACGAGTTCATACCACAGTAGGTACGTACCTAAGTATATACAAAATTATCTATGTTGGGTCAAAGATGCATTTCATAGTTAGGTTATGGCTTGATAAACAAATCCTCTGTTTGTAAAACTTATGCGGGCTAATAGATACTGCAAGTTAAGTAGGAACGTTGTGCGAGGACTTTCGAACTATAAATTTTTTCCTCTTGATTTTCTCCTAGCATATCCTAAGTATATCCTGTTTTTTTTTTAATAGTTTATTAATGTATTGCATGAAACAAAAAGCATACCTAAAGACAAGAGAGATGTGTGATAGACGTGATTTGATAGCCAATTAGTATATAAATAGGTACCTATTATAATGATACGTGTGAATACTGAATAAGTTTGCAAGTTCAAGGCATTTTTAGAGGTTATCGCCAGGCGCTTGGCTGTCATCATAGATGCAGGTGTTGTAGTACGCGTGGCGTGACATGAATAATGTGCGATACCGGTTAAAGATGCCTCCTTATGTGATGGTGATGACATACTAAAAAAACTATCATACGGTATCTTTTTAAAACCAATAATATCCTCCTTTGCGTAATCGACTTGTTAAACAGTAGATAGTGTTGACTTTTTTGACCTAGCTCCTTAATGACAGCGGTGATTACATTAATGTAACATCAGTATAAATTGCATTACGAACCTTAAATCATTAAGTAATTTTATGATAATTAAACTATCTACAAATGTCACAAAATATATAAATTAGATATTTAACTACAACTGTGATAGGAAATTAGTTTCCTACACACAGTTACTCGTAAAGTAATTGTTATTTTGTTTCGTACACGAGTAGGTATGTCCGGGTTGTTATAAAATTAAGCGGGCAGTGGTTTGATTGTTTTTACTTCTTTATTCACTGTGTCCTTGTGCGGCACATCTTCAATGAAGTTTCATGGACCGTAAAAATTGCGTGCACAACCTGCCTATGTACATACATAATATCTTATGTGTGTCAGAATATAAGCGGGTATCTATATTTTTAGCAATAGGAGCGTGATAGTAATTTAAAAACTGTGGTATTTTAAATTTGTTAATCCCTTTGACCGAACTTGCTTTGTGCACTCTATTCAAATGTAGTTCCCGGTAAATAGGACGCGTCCCTTTCCCCTCTGCACATCGCTCAGGTAAACGGGGACACAGATACACTGGTTACCTGTGGGGACGAGAAATTTCTCACTTACCAAAATGTGTTAAATGCATAACATCATTACCTTAAAATGTGGCCATTAATCGTTCGTTTGTCAGCAAAACTTACCCGTCGTTCCTACCTCGCCAGACGACGGGCGAAATAAAAAAACAAATGGGATGACTAGGCATAAGGCTTTTGTTCCCGCACATGTATGCTGTCAAACAACATTCCTCGCGTCGTCGATATGAGTTAAGCTCGACTCAATCCATTCCACTAAGCTTTTGTGACACAACTCACTTACCTTTTAAACCTAACTGTTACTTTTCCAGCCACTCCGGTCTCTAAATTTTTATTATCGCAGGTTGCTTGTCTTTTGTACACAAACACTGAACACAATTTCACTTATAACATTTCTAAAAATAATTTATTATTATAGTTTCACGTCATTGTATTCCAAGGGATATGTCATACAATATAATGAAGCGGTTAAAGTAATTCGAGTGGCAACTAGGGGCTGGCACAGCGCACCAGCTGCTCGTGGGTCGGAAACACAACTGAACGAATGAGCGGGCGATTCGATCGGCCTCGCACACGGTGAGTCGCACAGGTTTTACTACCGAACAGACTGTGCTGCGTATGCGCATCTGTTGCTCTCTCACTTACGCGCGGTACTCTGAGTTCGCTGTCTCTCTCTTAAAGCTGAAATGCACAGTAGCTGGTAGCCCAAGAACCCGAGTTCGAATCGAGGCTCTTGACTTCGTCGTGAGGTTACTCCGTGATATATATTTTATCTCACATGTATATTGATTTTTTCTGCTAGATTTTGATGACTGACTTCAATGAGCAAGTTTGCTGGCAGTAGTTAATTCAGAAGTTGTCAGTTATATTATTTTATAATAATATTTCAAACACAAAGTATACGTATAGATTTATTACCACTAAAATATCTCGTTCCAAAAATTTACATATAGCTTGGGGTAATCAATAAAATGATTCATTAGAATTAGAAATGAGTCGAGTTATTCGCTTTAGTTTTCTTCTAATGAAAAATACATAAACATAATTGTTTCGATTTATCATGCTATTCATTTTGCCAACAATGCTATTACATTTTTTGTGTTCTGTACAATCGTCAATAGAACATATTATTAGTTTGTCTAATAAAGAGGCTATTATTATGTGTCATTATGTACTGAACTAGTCCAGTCTAGCAATGAAAGGTAGCCGGACGCAGCTTCCAAGCGGTGCGTTCTCATTGGTCAAGTATGCGACTGTCTACCTGTTGCATCCTCCTATAAAAAAAGAACTTAGTACAGCTGAGATGTGGATTTACCTGATTACCTATATTCAGTGCTATAGTCCACGATTATGTAACATAGTTTACAACACACCTGCTCATAACAGTGATATTATTTTACCGCAATTAAGCACGGAATGACACCTATTATAAAACTGTGACTTTTTCATTACTATTATTCACAAAAGTGAGTTATAGATTCTTTTTTAAATTTTATAGGAAGTGTCTATAATTGTCTATGTTCATAAAAAAGTTTTGATACAAAAAATAACGTGTTTAATAGTACGAATAAATTAATACGCCTATTGTATGGTCATTTGATGCATTTTCGTATTTAAATAAATAATTTCAACTTGTAATACTTGTGTAAGTGTAATAAACAAAATTTTCGCTCAAATTTAACTTTTTTTTTCTCTAAGTAAGTACAGAAAAAAAAACAGAGTAAAAAAAAGTTAAGTTCAAACCTCATTTTTTTTTAAATATGGTCGACCGCCATTGTTAAATGCGCGCGCATAGGAAAACGAATTAATTTGTGGTATTGTTTATTTAGTATTTGTAGTATTATTTTATTCGCAAGTGTGTTGTAAAACGTCGTATGGCACGTGTGAGCATGATGATTACCGTCCTCGGCTGTCTTAAGACCCTCGCCTGGCGGCTCGGGTCTCAATGGCGCCTCGGCGGTAATCACCAACGTTGCTCACTTGTACCATAATGTACTATTATTCTTTAGTGGGCTTCACAGGCACTCTTTCGTTGTGATTTTGAGGTTTCTTGTAAATTGAGTGTTTTATAGATTAATAGACGGGAAATCAACGAAACATCAACAACAATCAATTAAATTGAAGTTAAGTTATAGCTAATTAATTGCTAAGACATAATTTTTGTCCTCAAAGCGATATCGATTTGTTTGAAAAGCTAAGAATATCAGGGAAATGAAAATTTACAGAATAACTGAATTCTATGATTGACCAAGCAATCTATTTTATTATTCATCGTCGTACAAAAAATCACGAAACAGCTACAGTATCTCGTGATCAGGGGTATATCTACGCTGTATCTGCTACTGCTATATTGTGCGGTCGGCTAATTCGTATCTTAACTCATCATATTAACTAAAGTTAAGGTATGATTCCGTAGTCGACCGACACGACAACTTGTGACGCACGCAGCACATGCGCGTAATTCATTGCAGCTTCTCAATGGTCCCCTTTATCCGTATCGGAGTTTAACAAGTAGGTAATGGGTATGTATGCTGTATCTGCTGCATCCGTGTCGTTGTCGTATGCGGTCGGCTTCGGAATCATACCTTTAGAATCTTAAACTATACAGCTTCTATTTCGCAGGTCATCTCAATTGCGTTGATTCTATTTTCAATTAGTTTTTTTTTTTTTTTCATATTTTTTTTACTTTGCATTTATCAAAACAACCCGCCCTGGTTTAACCGAGTAGGTACCCATTCTTCAAAAGATTATTTAGGATGAATTATACATAAAAAGCACTTCTTCTTCTTCTGTAACATATCATAGCAGTGGAAACTGTAACAAAATCTGTGATGTAAATCACACAACAGATTTATGATACAGTCAGTGTGATACAACAGTGCAGTCAGTTAGTGTAGCATCAGACAGACGTATAAAAGCTGTTATATGATTTGAGGAGAAAATATAACCTGTCAGAATGATAATGCACCCGCAATTGCAATTTCAAGAACAGCTTACATAAAAGATTACGAAATGATTGTTTAATGAAACGACGTAACTTGATAAAGTTCGATGCGCCAGGTTCTGCAAAACTTGATTTACCAGTTCTTGTCTGTCACGACGAAATCTAGCCACATTCTCTTTTCGACTGGCCGAGCTAAATGATACTTGATTTTTAGCAAGGAATATTTTGAAACTGCGGTGGCTTCATAATTGAATATATCTATAGATACGTTAATTTGCAAATATGGATACCTGCATAGCACTGATAAATTGAAATATTGGAAGCTTAAATTCATGTTGAAAAAGTCTGTTGTTTGAAAGATCTGTTATGGAGTAATTAGCTGCATATCAGTCAGAAAATCGATGTTTATTAAGGCAGCCTTGTTGGTTCCATAATATAAATTTGAACTTACATTTGCGTAAAATTAGGTTTAGTTTGTTAGGAAATGATTAGTAGCATCATGCAGTTTGTAAACTTGGCGTATAAAATGGCAATAAGTTCCTCTGCTCTGAAGTTCAGTGGAAGTTTTAACCCCGACTTGAAATCACTGTACCTACACTGTGCGTCGTAGGTCGTAACATAAAAAAATCCAGATCATATAAAAGTCGACTTCTATATGTCCTGGGAATGTTCCTAACTATTTAATTAGAAAATTGTAAAGTACCAATTGGTATTTTTTCGTTAGTAAACAGCCTCAAACGATGTAAACTAAGAAGTTCCTATAGAAGAACACTACCATTGGTCCCTGACCGGAGATCTGCCCTTCAATTTTATACCATTGATAATAATATAAAAGGTAGTCAACAGTTTAAAAAAAAAAGCTTAAAATTTACGAACTAGCCTTGCCAAGGACATGACTTCTTTTAGCTTATGACTTCATACTCCTCCGATTCACACGGTTCAAGTTTCTGGCAAAAGCTATTATTTAATAATGTACCTAGACCTACCTACTTAATTATTACTATAAACTTTTGTTTTAATAACTTGAGCATTTATTTCCAGTGAAATGAGTGTAGGTACCTAATGACATTCCACGCCTCAAGCTGCAGTTTAGGCTAACGGCCGCTTAAGTATGCATTTGGTTCCTAATTCTATATAATAAGTAATGATATAATTACCTGGTTGTTGCCCGCCGCTTCAGTCGCGTAATAGTTATTTGTTATACAAGAGTGCAAAGTTGCTTTTTAACCGCGTGCTCAGTTTTGATGACCGAGCAAGCGAAAGATTCTAAATTTGAATCACGAGCGTAGCGAGTGATTCACAAATTAGAATCTTGAGCGCTAGCAAGGGAATCAAAAGAGCACAAGGTGAAAAATCTTTGCACTCGAGTGCAACACGTAACTTTTCATCTCACCTCAGCGAGGAAATAATGAAATGCTTCTCCTTCCTAGCGTTAATTCCCAGTCGCATCCGAAGCTTTCGATTCGGACTCCGGGGTCCGCTTTACCAGTTTTAACTGCGGATTTGACTGGACCTCGAAACTTTCCGTGAAGCGACTGCCATCTGACCTCCACAACCCAATGGTGACATTAGGCGATATCGAAGCATTGCAGCTAGACCGTTGTTGTTGAACTTTTTAGGGCTCCAACTACCCGTAACGACTGCCGTAGATGTTCGTATGGCATCCGTGACCGACGGCTTAACGTGCTCTGCAAGGCACGACCAGACCAATGCAAATACCCATTTTCATGCATAAAAAATATTTGCACTGAGCGGGGATGGAACCCGTGCCTCCTGCGTAGCGGCCGCGTTCACTACCACTACGCCACGGAGGCTGTATAATATGTGTATTAATACTAATAATAAAATACAAAAAAATAAAAATTCAACAACAATGTTCAAGAATATGACGTGAAGAAAATTGATGCGCGCAAAGCAAATTTAAAAAAAAAGTACAGCAAGGAGGTTCCGAGTCTGAGTTTTTCATAAATTAAAAAAAAGTTGTATGATAAATTCGGCACCATAGAGGTAGAAGTAAATAGGTTTAATGATGTTTTGAGTTCACAAACCTAGTACACACGATGTTCTAAATTCAAATTTACTTTTCACCATTGACACTCGAAAAAGGGCCCGTGATTCATCAAAAACAGTGAATAAAACGCTCTTTGTTTCACCGAGTGAATAAAAAAATTTTAATTTGGAACATGCGCGAATGTACGGATTCTAGTGAAACATGCAATGCCGCCATTTTCTGTGTAATTTTCCTTGTAAAAGTTTATGTTTGTCTCATAATCATAAAATGACTTCATCTAGTGATGAAAATGAAACTCATATTCTCGAACGCGAAAAGACTCCTGAATCTTTTCGCGCTAAAGCGGTAGCTATTACTGATAATTTGCTGCTTCTTTTGTGTACTATCCATAACAAAATGTAATTCATAATCACAGAGTAATCGTTTTCTCGTAGTCAATGGTGAATAGTTGAGTACCTAACACGTGAAAAATGAATTCATCTCGGCTCTTGTATCCCTCGATACGCTCAGCTTTCTATCTAGAATCCCTCGCTACGCTCGGGATTCTACCGCAGAAAGCTTCGCTCCTCTCGGGATACAACCATAGTATACAACTCTGTGCCTCGAAAAGAATTCATCTTTTTTTCACTTGTTGGGTAATCTACTATTACCACTCTAGAGGATAAAAACGACTTTTACGCTCAGTTATCGAAGAGCAAAAATACTCTTTCCGAGATGGTGGGATGAAAATGTTGTTTATCGCAGTTAAAAGTAGCTCGGCAGAACCATTTTTTTGGCTTAGCGAACAAAAGTCAGAGAAGGATTTTATGTTTTAAATGTCAAGTAAGGGTCGGTTGGTGTGAAGTTAAATCCAAGCCTAAGCCCTGCGACTCCCATCTTGTACCTAATACCTAAGGGGTACTTACGGATGATCTTTTAAGTGAATCTGGTTATACCAACTGGTACGAGGAGATAGGTCGCGCTAATTTTTTTTTTGCGATTGACGGCTATAATTTAATGTCCTAAAGTTTCAGAAACCTGTTAAATTAAAGCACATACAGACGTTAAATTAATATTAATGTGTGGAAACATAACTGAAGCTAATGTTATATCATGTTATGTTTAGTCAATTGTAAATTTAGGTAGCATACAATAACAATGATATGAATATCCATTGGTTCAACGTTAAGGATAATATAATTCAGCTGAACCTGCATACCTTCTTGTGAATTGAAACAGAGTCAATGAAGTTGATATGTCTACTAATTAAGAGATATGAGATTAAGCTAAATCGCCCTAATTTTTTTAAAATTTATTATTAAATTTATTAAGTAAAACATATACTTACTTAATTAAAAGGATTTTCAATGGTGCAGTCCAAGTTTAAGCAACCAAATTACACGAATCCGCCTGTTTTTCCATAAGCGTGTTTGGGTGCGAATGCGAACACATTTGGGTGGAAGGTTCACTGTTAAAAATTATAATTCGATGATGGACCTTCCAAATGCCAAATATCGATGTCGTAAGGGGCACGTTGTCGGAAGACAAATTGTCCCTTACGATATTTGTTGTTTCCACCGCATCTATTCAAAATTTCCACCGCGCCGTCGTGGATAGGTATGTATAATGCACGAGTGATTGATCCAGGCCAGTATTTATTTGTGAACCCGTGAATAACGTATCTACCTCACAGAATTTATTATCAAGCCCCTAGCTAGTTGACAGGGCTCTCGACAATAGAGAATATTGCAACTTTTATAAACAAACAAACAATTTTTCGTCGATCCCGCATTGGTGATTTTGCCCTCATCAACAGGTAAGCTCTAGCAACCCTGTTCATTAGTGAGGTATTGTTCATTTGCTGTTTCCTGTAGGGTCTCACAGTCTAGAGAATTGAACAGGAAAGCCCATCTAACCTTGTTTGAAAACTGTTAAAAATTACGTTAATCAGATTTCTCATCTGTAATGGTTATGAAGTGAATGAAATTTTTAAATAACGTTCTTCTTCAGACTTCTCCTGTGAAATTGAACGCCGCCGTTCAAACGATTCAAATCTTTAGTAAATATTCTCACAATAAATGTAAATTCACATTGATCAACTCGTGAATATAATGGAAATGGATAACATGACAGTAGATAGGTATGTTATGCAAATTCGGATTCGTTATTATTGCAAACACGTATTGTATTACATTATAATAAAGCTTATACTCCTAAATTTTGCCAAAAATGTTGTGAAAGCAAGTAATCTGATGTTGATCATTACCAGTCTTTGCATATAGTCTCGTCACGGACTAACTGCTCGTTGACCTTTAGAACACAAATAGAAACAGTAGGGGATATAACTTAGCTAAAGTGATAGGTTTTCTAGAAAGTTTTATATGATACCGCATATACGTAATCATTGTAGGTACCTAATGCTGGTTCGCATAACGATGATGACTGATGTCGATAGTTAAAAGTTGATGTGTAAGTACATTCAGGATACGTAAGTCCTACTTACAAAAAATGCATTTATCACCCTCACTCAGACTACAAGAATAACGTATAAAACTTGCAAGTGTAGCCGCATCTCTGGTATCTGGGATCTGTGGTACTATTTCGCTCGCACTGTTTGTGTGCACGCACAAGTAAGAGCGAATTCGTACTATTTTAGTATTACTTTATTCAGCTTCACTTATTCTTTTAATAGTGAGTTGTCATCCATGACTACGTGAACAATTAACATTGCTCACCACGTTAGTCTATTAAGTACTGTTGATAGCCTCCCTAACTACGCCCATGGAGCACTGACCAATTGATCACTGACCAGGCACACAGATAGGCTACAGTAACTTCGCTTAGCACTAGATAGACAATATATTAGTAATAATCTTTTTTTTAAATGTGTACCTATACAAAAGTCTACCATTGAAGAGTTCCTTTCTTCATCATCATCATCTCCGTGGTTTCCGGTTGCATCTGCGGCTTTCGCGGCAGGGCCCATGGTCCGCTTACTTCTTTTTCTCTTTTTGGTTTGGCTTGTACGGTTTTTAATGGAACGTTTATCTTGATTTCAGCTATCGAGAGTTATAAACACTTACAGAAAACCATGAAAACGGTGGACAGCAATAGGCTAATTAATTGGTCAAGTTTTCTCCCATAAAGTCATGTTGCTTTTCTTGTAATAATCTGTTATATGTACCTTGTTATTCCTATAATAGGAACTGATGTTTAAGGATGCTCCCTTAAACGTCAGTTATGTTATAACAATAAGTACTTCATGCCACGCACACTCAAGCTGTGGAATGAACTCCTTGTTGTGGTTTTCCCAACCCACTACAGTATGGGGTTCTTCAAGAAGGGCATTATGTTTCTTCACGGTCGGCAGCACGAGTGTAACGCCACTGGTGTTGCAAACGTCCATAGGTTACGGTAACCACTTCCCTTCAGGTGGGTCGTGTACCTACTTGTCTGCCACCTTAGTGGAATATTAAAAAAAACTATAAATATATATATACAGGGCGTCCCACGGCGATGCCACATGGAGGGCAAGTACCTTAAATCCTTAAGTTAGCACATTTTACTTAAAGGAGACATCATTTTATTTTTAAAAAGAAACAAAACTGCATTCAAAGATTTTTAAAAATTCGCTTACCACACCCGGTAATCGAACCGACTAAAATCCGAAAAAGTAACACCCTGTATTTTTATGGCATCAATCGATAGTGTCAATCATAAGGAACAAATCTCTCTAAGAAACATGGTAAATTAAATGAAAGGAACTCCTTGAAACCTAATATTATCAATACAATTTGGTAAATTAAAACACTTTCTTATAAGGTATCAACACTAGAGATTTATCTTTGATGAAATTTATTTAGTAAAATTAGTACTAAATTAATGAACTTTGTTACCTGTTTAGAATGTAACTTTATTGGGTAACTGCATGAGGTATGTAGGTAGGGTAGGTAGTTATTTTGGGTGCTTGAAGAAACCTGCACGCGGTGTACCGTGGGCAACGAAAATGGCGAGAGAATTGCCCTATGGATCAACTTATAACCTGTTAATTTAGACGGCGTGCGGTTTTAGTCGGTTTGAGTTCGACATACCTAAATACTACTGCTGACCAGCAGCAGTCTCGGCACGATAAAAAAAGAAAAGTAATTTAAATATGGAATTTTATTGTTAATATGGTATCAGATAGTGATGGATGAACTTTGAGTTAAAGTGTTTTATTTTGCCAAATTGAATTTATAATTTTAAGTTTCAAGGACTTCCTTTCGTTTAATTTACCATGTTTGTTAGAGAGATTTGATCCTTATGATTGACACTATCGATTGATGCCATAAAAATACAGGATTTTACTTTTTCGGATTTTAGTCGGTTCGATTACCGGGTGTGGCAGGCAAATTTTTAAAAATCTTTGAATGCAGTTTTGTTTCTTTTTTAAAATAAAATGATGTCTCCTTTAAACAAAATGAGCTTACTTATGGATTTTACTTTTTCGGATTTTAGTCGGTTCGATTACCGGGTGTGGCAGGCGAATTTTTAAAAATCTTTGAATGCAGTTTTGTTTCTTTTTAAAAATAAAATGATGTCTCCTTTAAACAAAATGAGCTAACTTAAGGATTTAAGGTACTTTCCCTCCATGTGGCATCGCCGTGGGACGCCCTGTATATATGTTTAATGTAATTTTGAAGCAAAAAGAAAAAAAAGCAAAAAAAAAAGAAGAAAATAAATCGATATTTTGAAATGTCATCATTTATTTATTTATTTATACTTTATTGTACACCATATAAAATACAAATTTAAAAATTATGACTAAGGAATCAGTACAAGGGCGGCCTTATCGCTATAAGCGATTTCTGCCAGGCAACCTTTGGATGGTCATAATGTTTGTAGGATTGAGTGGTACCTAGTTGTTTTGGCGTACTTTCTGTCGATATCATAAGTAAATACATAAAAGACAGGTATCATATCTAATTTTATTTACATTAATACACACATACACATATACACATATACATACATACATCCATAATACATACACATACATACACATATACATACGTATACATACATACATACATACATACATACATACATAAAGTTTATACATATCTAGATTGTTATTGTTATTCGTATAATCGTTTAACGAATATATTAAAACTTGCAAACCATTGGCGCTCGCGTCAAAACATAGTCTACTAGACATATTTAGAGAACACGGTTTATAGATATTGCTTTTTACTTTAATTAAATCTCAGTCTGACGTCATATACCTATAAGGTAAATAGTCAGATCGAAGAAATATAATTAAGTCAATACATGTAGGTAAGTACGTCGCGTTTTTTTTGTTGTTTGTAAATGTCTAACGAATACCTATATGTACAGTTGACTAGCTAGGTATAATGCCCGCGGCTCCACCTGCGTGGCTGTCTCTTATCGCGACTTTTCGTCATACCTCCGGTTTTACACTATCAATTGCAATAAAACAGGCGTCAGATTTTAAGCTTCACCAAACCACCTCTCTAATAAAAAAAACTGCATCAAAATTCGTTCAGTAATTTTTGCGTTCATCGCAGACAAACAGAAAAATATTTTTGAGTCGTTAATTTAACATAACCAAAACATTATTCCAATGTACAGACACAAGTAATTTACAATGTTACACTAGTACGGATTTGATGCTCTTCTATTAAGACCTCAATAGGTTTATTCAACTTTGAATATTTAAGTAGGTGGTAAGCTATTTCTGTTGGTCATTGACCATGAACGTGAATATTCACTCTGTACTTACATTGTCAGCTTCCTAAGATGGTTTTGTTTTTTGCAGTTGAGTACTGACACTTAATAGATGAGAATTTAATACCAGAGTAGGTAGCTAACCTTTTCAACCTTTACTTTACATATTCCTGATATTTATTGTGTAGGTACTTGCTGTTCGCGTCTGGTATCACCCGGGTGTCGATACATATTTCCCGTGACTATTAAGTACCCGTCCAAAGCTTTGTTGGTACTATGCGATCATAACAAAAATAAATTTATCCAAATCGGTCGAACTATTCTCAAGATTGCACCTAGCAACTTAGCAACTCATTCGTCTTTTTTTAATCAAAATAATTGCAATATCATCTCATATTCTATCCACGCGCCTTCTTCGTGAGCCAGATATCATCCAGTGTCGCTTGAATAACAGGTTTGGTGACCTTTTTCGAGTTGCATCGAACGTTCCAAACCATGAATTTATTTAAGCAATTGCCATCCATTAACTCTCTAAAAGTCCACATTATGCTTTTATATTAATTTTGTCGTCATTGCCCCGACGCTGTTTCATTAACTTTCCTTTACCACCTATGCATGTTATTAAAAAAACCTTGGAATAGGGATTTAACCAATTTTAATGTATCTATCGATTTGAAACTTTGGCTAGGTGGCATCCGAATAACAATGAATGGTTTTGATTCCATCAAACTGACGCGCTCTAATGATGGAGTTTGGATGTGGAGAATAGAACTCTTTAACAGCTTCTAGTGAACCTCTCGATTATTTTATTATACGGGTAATTACTAGTGGATCCTGCTTACGTCGTTATGGACGGTAAAACAGAGCACATTCCGAAAGCAGCTCTTCCTACAGGCACAGCTGCTACAGGGTCCAATTATATTTTCAGTAATCAAGTAATCAAGGTTTATTGTTTCTCTTCTTGCTGAAGGTTTCTGCTGCTTTCTTACGCATATTCTATTCAGTGTTATAGGTACACGGGACAATTGATGGATAAAATATCTGTAGGTAGGTACATTTAAAGGAATAACATCATTCATTCATTACATTGGAACCTAAGAGGATAAATATGAAATAATACCTATAGGTTGTCTTTGGTTTTTTCTGGAAAGGATTTCATATTATCCTCATTACACTCATTTACAACTAGGTCATTATGTGTGTCTGTTCTGATGTCTCACTGTGTGATTCAGTTCTGTTATTTAAGCCGCACGATTCCAGAGATTACCTTTCTTCTCATGGATGTTGTATAATGGTAACGCAATTACGTAATACAACAGAACTATTGAATCTGTTGCTGAAATATTGCTTATACACAGGGAATTGGTAAACTCCAGTCTCCAATACCCTTTCATCTGATCTGAAATGATCACTGGAAAATCCACGGAAGTTTTCGCATGGATTTTCCCATATTTCCTTCTCCTACATACAAACCTTGTCCAGATAATTTGATGACGTTGTTCGGAAGGTAATACCTGTACATTACATACCAACACCAACATGCAGCGATTCATTTTTATTTATTTATAGCCTAGTAAACGAATAACTTGTGGATGGAAAAGTCGAAAGCAGAACCTTTGACTAGGAACTTTGTTTGGACTAGTTAGGAGATAAACATACTAAAAGTCCTGACCCCTCCGAAGTGAGCCCGAGGGGGAGAGCACAAAGAAGGTCCTGTTTTTTGTTTTTTTTTTTGCTTACTTCTCGAAAACGATGCTTCGTACGAAATTGTGTTGTACGACATAATAAAAGCTAAGTAATTAAATTCTCTACAACTTTGTCTTTTGCACTTTGTATCTATCTCCAATCATTGCCTAGCTATGAGCTTCTAAAGGTGGTCGATTTTCAAAGCGTGCATTGTAACAGTACAAAACCTAAATAATTTCTTATTTCGTATGGATGAGCACCCACAGTATTAAAAAAAACCTACACAATGTTTAAAAATAGCATAAGCTGGGAGTACCTCCACGCGGTAAAGGTGGAAACAGTTTGAAACTCGCTAAAACTCCCACTAATATTTTATCTATCTATGATGATGCCTTCGGGCTTATGTTGTTGTTTCGTTTGTTACCTATCGAGTATTGTGACTGTGCACCCGGTAACGCAGGGAAGCAGTCACAAAACACATTTTCAAGATGACAGACAAGTGTTTCGCTTGCGATGAACTGCTGGAAGAAGGTGGCGAGAATGTTGCCAAGGTCGGTGAAAAAGGCATAAAATCTCTAATTTCTGCCAGTAAATCTTGTCGTTAAGACTACACTAGACCCGACAGCATCAAAGCTGATCTGACAAAACGTGTTCCGTCCGCTGGGCCCTCCACTGTTCATACTTTAAGATCACCCATACTTACTTCTTACATACTTGAACCACCTGTTTGTTCTGTCTGTTTCAATATATAAGTACCTACCTAATAAGAATACCTATGTGTTGCCTACTTTTTTTACATTTCAATTAGACTTGAGGGGGGGGGGGGTCATGTCCTCTGTGACATCCCCCTCCCATCCCTCTCGTATTGCGCATGCTAATATAAGTTTGTATTTCCAATAACCATAGTACCTATAGCGTAGTCTGAAGCCACCTTCTGGGTGATTTTACTAGGAAATTTCCATTCCATTAAGTAATAGATGCTCATAATACCAATGGGTGTGAACAATAGATAATACACGACAAAATTGTTAAAGAAAAATATACTTTATTGATTTTGTAGTACAGATTTTAGTTTTAGCACATGATCCGATTGAAAACTCCGAGATCGCTTGTTACGTGACCGTTTACGCGCACATATATTTTTCGTTTGCCATCTCCACAACTCCCAATTAACTGCACGAGCATCAGAATTAGGAACGTTTAAAGACAATTGGTCCTTAAAATTTCAGTTATTAACGCAGGTAGATGATCTTCAAATTGATTTAATGTCTTAACTAGAAGTTTTAACTTCGAATTGATGAACTGATCCCAGTTTGTTCTTTGCATATTAAATTTGTTAGTGCCCCGATTGCCTAAAATTGAAAGAAATAAATATATCTGATAGATTATTTACTTGCATGAATCACAACTTTTGGTAGGTACCACCAATTGGTTTTTGGAGGTACCAAAAGTCTTGGTTTGGTTCTACCAATCGCAACATACTTACTACAGCACATTTTAAGTCTGACCAAAACCTTTCTGATATAAAAACCGCATCTTAATCCATTGAGTAGTTATTGCAGTCCATCGCAAACGAACAGACCAAACAGACAAGAATTGTTGGTCCCTGGTATTGCACACGTCCATAGGCCACGGTAACCACTTTTCATCAGCTGGACCGTGTGCTTGTCTGCCATCTCCCACCCACAAGTGGTACAAAAAAATTGTGTTCAGAATCGTTAATTTGGTATAAGTACCTATCCAAGATATCTGCAATGTACTAACACGACTAATTTACAAATAGTGTAGATAAACACCGCGGAATCATACTAGCTATTACACTAACATATTGTAATTACTAGGTACTTGTATCATGTAGATATCGACACCATTCTTACCTACGATCAAACGTTATGGGTATTTAGGTCACGCACGTATGAAGCCTGAGACCCAAGATATTATTAATTGATCTCTTGGACCTTCGATACGATTCCTACCGTTACAATTAAGACTCAGAGCAGAGATGAATACTTCATTCAGCAATACGCTTACATTCTTCATGTCATGTATAAATAATGTCTTCATGTAATATAATAAATTCGGCCAAGTGCGAATCGGACTCGCCCATGAAGGGTTCCGTAGTAGCAAAGGCGAAAATTGCGGTTTATGACGTATTAAAAAAAAACTACTGACTGGATCTCGTTCGAACCAATTTTTAGTGGTAGTTTTCATGGCAATTTACATCATATATATTTTTTAGATTTATCATTCTCTTATTTTAGAAGTTAGAGGGGGGCGGGGGACACACACACATTTTTCCACTTTGGAAGTGTCTCTCGCGCAAACTATTCAGTTTAGAAAAAGATTATGTTAGAAACCTCAATAGCATTTTTAAAGACCTATCTATAGATACCCCACACGTATGGGTTTGATGAAAAAAAAAAATTTTGAGTTTCAGTTCTAAGTATGGGGACCCCCAAAATTTAATGCTTTTTTTTATTTTTGTGTGAAATTCTTAATGCGGTTCACAGAATACATCTTCTTACTAAGTTTCAACAGCATAGGTCTTATAGTTTCGGAGAAAAGTGGCTGTGACATACGGACGGACAGACAGACAGACGGACAGACATGACGAATCTATAAGGGTTCCGTTTTTTGCCATTTGGCTACGGAACCCTAAAAACGGATCAATTTTGACTCACCCACTGCCACATACTAGGTACACATAGGATGACAGCCTCCGTGGCGTAGCGGTAGTGAACGCGGCCGCTACGCTGGAGGCGCGGGTTCGATCCCCGCTCAGTGCAACATATTGGTATTTGCATTGGTCTGGTCGTGCCTCGGAGAGCACGTAAAGCCGTCGCCGGTTGCCATCTATGGCAGTCTTCACGGGTAGTTGGAGTCCTAAAAAGTTCAAAAACAACGGTCTAGCTGCAAAGCTTCGATATCGCCTAATGTTACTTCCATCATTGGGTTGTGGAGGTCAGATGGCAATCGCTTCACGGCAATTATCGAGGTCTAGCCAAATCCGTAGTTAAGACTGGTTAGGCGGACCCCAGACTCCGAGCTGAAAAGCTTCGGATGCGACTGGAAATTAACACTAGGATGAAGAAGATAGAAAATATCTGAAAATACACAGATGTTGTCTATTGCAATATAGACAACGAAAGGCAATGTAGATGTAATAGATCTATCCAATATAAATTCTTTAGCTTCAAGATATATCACGTTCGCAATAGATGTTCAGATCGATTTACCCAGGCCGAAGCGAGAAAAGACATTATTTGGCAAGCTAAAGAAAGGTCTGTGAGGTTGCTTATTAATTTCCCCCATACAGAGGTTAGGCAGAGGTGAATTAACACCCACTTCTCCCAATATTCACAAATTTTAAAAATTTCCCCCATAAAATGGTATAACAAAATACCTTATTAAGGTTGTATTATAACGTCATTCCAAGAATCCTTCTTTGGTGATTCATAGTAGACGCACGACGGAGAATGCACGTACAGGGGTTTTTATACAAGGAAATTCGTTTCAACGTACCTACACCGGTTTCATCATTTAGGTATTTGCATATTATGTTTGTGGGTTTTAATAGGCTCAAGTTGCGGTTCCATTGTATGGTTTTGTTCACTAGGTTGTAATGTATGTGGCAAAGTTGTCTGGGTCTGCCTGATGTTGATGATGCGAAACCTGTAAAAATCTGTTACCTACCTTTTTGAAAAACAGCATCATCATCCTTCTCATAGCGATTTCCTATTTACGTCTAAAGTTAGTTTGCATGTTGGAGTCCGAGATTAGCTTATTACTTTTGTTTGATACCTATATCGGCTTTTCCGGGAGCTATAATTGCCGTTTGACCTCCCAACTCTAAAAACAAAAGCCTGCGACGTTTTGACTATCGAAGAAATAACAAAAAGTGATGGTATTAAGTAGTTAAAATAATTATGACTTTAGTTACCATAACGATTACGTTGACACGAATACGCTTCACCCATTGCATAAAAGTACTTACGTAATAAATCTTTTTGAAGAATATTTTCAAACTTCACAAGTTCTCACAATCTTATTTTAATATTTTATATATTTTTGAACTCCTAAAATACTATCTATTTATGTATGTCAAAATTCCATCCAAGTGGCATCTGAGGCATTCACCTCATATTGATTTGGCTTATACAGCTTTTATGGGACCCTACGATTTCCCAACCTCGAGAGAAAAGCCAGGAAAAGGTCAAAGCCAGAGGGGCTTTGACCTTTTCCGCCAATCGCTATGTGTGCCGACTTGCAGGTGAGGCTAGGATCCCTAAGATCTTGATAGATTGTCTAAAAATTTATATTGTATAAAACCCGTGGAAAGTAATTCGTCTTTAATATTTTCAAATATATATTTGACACTTACTTTATTTTCTTTTCAGAAAACTAGGTTTGGAGTTAGTGCCTCGTCGGGGTGCGGAGGCAGTGGATCCTGAGGATATGAGCTTAGTGGAGCTATATAGAGTACATGTAGAAAGTGCAGAAAGGGCAGCAGCGGTAAGTACTATTAAAGATTTTTAGAACCCTGTCCAGGGTTACGGAATGTACTCGGATCATATTCAGCATTTCGAAAGAAGTTTACAGAATTTTGGCTTAATCTTTTGAAACTTAAACTTAACTTTTGTGTTTGAATTACTTAGTAATTACCTATACAAAGTATGTAGACAAACATCAGGTATTGCCTACGAATTATCCTTCTTCTCCTGCGTCACGTAAACTGGTGGTTTTGCATTGTCATATTTTCAGTAAATAAAATATCCTGTTTACAATGTGATTGTTTATTCTGCAATACCATCTTACTCACTCCAAATAATAAATATTAGGGAAAACAATAAATAATTTAATAGGTAGGTAAGTAATAAACAAAGACAAACACAGGCTTGAGGAGTTGGACTTCCCTGGTAACTGTCAGTTCGAGTTACAGGAATTCAACTATTTCCTCTTGAGCTATCGCTTTCTACTTCCATCGTCCGTTAAGAAAATTACCAATATTGCCGTCAATGGAGGTTTTGTGCATGAACAGGTTTTGACTATCGGATGGAGAACAACCCAGGCGCGGTCGCAGCTTGAAGTTTGGGGGGGGGGGTCACTTCGGAAATTCCTTAAGAAATTTAACCCCCTCCCTTCGTACTGGGACTTTTCAATATGACGTGCATGGTTTTGGACCCCCCCCCCCCCCCCCGGACCGCGCCTGGAACAACCCTCTTCGTGTTGGTGTCGTTAGCGTCAAAAGTAGATGATGATTACTCAGATTTAAATTGAAATTTCTTACTATCCCCTAGTCACCTCTCTTGCGGTGTTTCTTGCATTGCAGTATATTTCCCGTAGTCACCTCTCTTGCGTTGTTTCTTGCATTGCATTCTATTACCCTTAGTCACATCTCATGCGTTGTTTCTTGCATTGCAATCTATTTCCCATACTCGCCTCTTTTGCGTTTCTTGCGTTGCATTCTATTTCACCAGCGACCACTGAGCTTTATCGGGAGCATTGTTTTTGTTATTCGTACAATTGCTATGGTCTATATATTCCTATTCTTCAAGGTTTCTGAAACTGAGAGAGTGCCACAATGCTATATATTTAGTTCAGTGCAATCATTACATTTCGTAACCATTAGGTAACTGAGCTGTATCTCGGGCGTGCACCTTTCGTTCGTCACGTTGTCTTTGTTTTCTTTACCATTTACTTTTCCACCATTATAGCAAGCAATAAAATATCGTCCATATTTTATAGCTTGCTGCAAACTTCCGAAACCAACGTCAGAAAGATGGGTAAACGCATGAGTATTATACGACGAACTGACAAAAAAACAAAGGACTGTTGCACCAGTGACTCATCTAACATAATCTATGATTGGTTGATGATCACCCCGCGCTTACCACCAAAGGGACCTATATACCCGTTCCGCACAGCTAGAGTACATTATCAAGGAACTTGCCGGTTATTTTAATATTAAAGGTAATTGGGATAGAGTGGATGCGGAAAGCGAAGGACCGGCTGCTAAATGGCCTATTGGGAGAGGCCTATGTCTAGCATTGAACTACAATAGACTAATTGATTGATTAATTACCTTCTAACATCGGGCTGGAAAACATAGTTGGAGAAATTATGTGAGACTTCTACCTTCAGGCTTGATTAAATATATAACAAGCCTTGCAAGACCTCAGCCATTAATAATGAAATATAAATATAATCAGACGTAATTTGTGTATTGTTGTAATGTTGTATTTTTTTATTATTGGATTTTTAGAGCAAAATTTAATGAGTGCTAAACTTAGCAATTTGACCAACAGAAGAACCCTTATCAACAATTGACATGTTCAGCTATAATAAAACCGTTATGTCGATTGTGATTTAACTCGCCCTTGATTTGGGAAACAGAATTAGGCTAAATTTAAGTGGTCACTTCGAAAGTTTTAGGTCGATTCTCAAAATGATGGCTATTCTTATATGATTCATTGTAAAAAGATTTCTATGTGGGTGTATTGATTGCGTAAGGGAGATGTCTTAAAAATCATAATGTCTAATACCTGACAATTTTGCTAACCGCAAGTAGACTTTGAGCTACAAAAAATGGTTACTAAAATATACAAGAAGTAATAATAGTGTCTGACTCATCGTTTTAGTTTTGTCTCGACCATTTTATTTTGCTGCTGTAGCATAGTATTAAGTATCGATACATTACTTAATCGAATTTAATATCCTTATCCCTGTAAAAAAATAAAGAAGAATAGTCCTAAACAAAAAACAGCATGATAGTACTTACCTGTATAACACGTTTACACGCACCGGTTCGAACCTGCACAAGCTGCTCAGCTTGTATGATCTCTGGGAAGTGGGAACCTGAACGGCAACCTACATTCACCCCATTTCTCGGTTAACTATACTCTTACCCGCGGCAACGAGCCAGAGGATATAGATAATTAGTTTGTCCAAAGAAGAAGAAGAAGGGAGGGAGGAGTTTCACCTCCAAAAGGTCGCCAACAGTAGTAGTGGTCAATACCTGGCAAGAACTTCTGGTTACTTTTTTCCGCGGCTAAAGTCTGTTTGGTTCTGATATAATTATCGTGCCTCCGGATGTTCCTTCATGGTAAGACAGTTTTCTTTTAAATATATCAGATGAAAGTTATTATTGTTTATGGTTAACTAGGTAAATAAAAACAACATTGCTCTGATGCAATAACATGTGTACCAAACTTTTCCCGGGATCACTTATTTTAGCAAAACGTAGCTAAGTTTTCAAATTATAATATCAATATAGGTATTATAGAAATGACTGTTTACTGTCCATAGGCCGCGGGGACCACTTCCCATCAGGTAGGCCGTGTGCTTGTCTGCCACTTAAGTGGTAAAAAAAATGTATATTCATTAGGAAACAATTTTGATATTGGGTGTCAAGTTAAAACCTCTTTTCCTTCACATACATCCAGCTCTGAACCTGCATTGAGCTGTATTTCTTTGTACCATTTCATATAAGAATACTCAACCACGTAATTTATCATCTCCAATAAAAAACAGTAGGTTCATTAGTTACATGGCGTGGCATCTTTTTATACTGGCTCAGAAAATCCGTGCTGGCAGACCTCACCATAAATGTAAACTATCCTAATATGGTAAGGTGTGCTGAGTAATTGAACTGGTCGGGTTTCACAACTCGAAAGTATGTACGTTGCATTTCTTTATCTTTGGTGTAATGTATTTAGACGGTAACCGCTTCATCCCATCCGTTATCAGACAGGTTGTGCTCTGCAGGTAATTATGTAGCGTAGTATGTCGTTCCAAAATCCTAATTGAAGTACCTAATTACTATCGGAGCTTTCTCAGCGAACTCTGTTTTGATTTTACTTTGGAAAATAAATATCGACACCTCTGGGTTCAATTGGCGTATAAACCAAAACACGACTTTTCAGGAGAGCAAAAATACGATTTTATTTTTAGAAAAAAAATCATAACTTTTTTATTTTAGAAGCTACATAAAAAATTCCAAGGAGAAAGATTCTTAGAATTTGGGGATGAAGAAGGCTAAATCATTCAATCATATCTATCTTCTTTGGTTTGGAAGTTAGCATGGATATACGTCTTAGAAAATACCAATTTATGGTGTATACACCCCATGAAAATTGGATGAAAAACCAAATATGGATATAAGCTGTACTTATATCCATATTTGGTAAAATTAAGTTCACATTTACTGATGTAAAAGCACGTAACTGTAGATTTTTTTGCTGTAAAAACTATTTACTTTGCACATCAATAGAATTATAATTAATAAAAACAATCTCGATACTGTTAGAAAGTGGCAGAATTACATTAATATTAGTCTTACTACAGAATTGTGGTCGATATATACGAAATTAAACTACCAGAAACGAAATTAACTTAGTTTTATTAAATAAAACAGATAGTTATGGCACACATTACCAGTCATGATCAGATTACCAAACTAATAAAGGCAATTATTTAAATCTGTAGCTCTTCCACAGCCATCTCTCCTTCACCGCGACTTCCTCGTACATCAGATTGTCCTCAAGGTCTTTGTCTTTAATTCAGCGGCACTTGAACAGAGCCTGCGCCATTTTGGCCGTGGAACGCGCCAACTTATAGATAAGCTTTTGCCCCTCAGACGATTCCAACTTGTTATATAGCGGTTGCAAGTGGTCTCGTTTGGCCCTGGCTACCGCTCTCCTGGTGGCGCGTTTTGCATCTTTGTACGCGTCGCGGTCATCGAAAGATTTGAACGCTTGCCACTTTTTTAAGGAGGGCTTTCTTCACCCTGATCTCTCTCTGCACTGTGTCGTTCCACCACCAAGTGTCCCTGTCATAGATGCGTCCACCCTTAGACGTACCGAGCACCGCCCTCCCCGCCTCAAGGATAGCTGCCTGAAACCTGTCCCAGCAAACCTGTACTGGTTCGTCTACAGCATCAGCGCACTTGTCACCGATAGCTGAGACGAGACTTTGGGACTTGGCTTCACCACCACCTGATTCTGCGTTGGCCACGCTCGGCACGTTTGTCTTTGAGTTTCACGCGGAGGTCCATGACAAGGAGATGGTGTTGGCTAGTGAGACTCTCTCCGGGTATTACCTTGCAGTTGGCCACCCTGCTGATGCTATGCCTCTTAGTGAGTAGGAAATCGATCTGGGTAACGTGCTCTCCGCTCTTGCAGGTGACAAGAAGTTCGGCTTTCTTTTTGAAGAACCTGTCCACGACGACGGCAGTTCGGTGGCCGTACACGTTTTGAGGATGTGCTCACCCTCTGGGTTACGGCTACCGTGTCCAAAACCACCGTGGGCATGTCCAAACTCCTCACACTTGTCACCCACATGACTGTTCGTGCAGTGGTTTTACTTTAGCAGAATCGAGGGCCAGGGCCTCGATTCTGCTAAAGCAAAACCACCGTCATAACACGGACACTAATAATTTTTTGAATTTTTACCGTTTAATTTGAGACTTTAAAGCAATGTATGTAAAATCTAAAATTAAATGGCCTATTATAGAGTGAACGAAAGCGCGTAGTAAAAATATTGTCATTTAATTTTGGACTTTAATTCTATATCAATAAAGTCTAAAATTGAATACCATTTTTTGCAATGGATATGGTTTATACGTCCATATGTTATTTAAATGTTTGGATTTACGACCTCAATTTTAAATTACGTTTAAGAAATATATTCATTCGTCACGGCGTAAAAACCATTTACAATCAAGGCAGATCTTACGCCCCGGGTTGGTAAAAATCTTGGTCATAACGTCTTACTAAAAATTTAAAAAAGAAAAATTTGGCTGTTACATTAACATTTTATCTTTTTTGTGGTAGGATGATCTAATTTTTTTGGGTCGTAAAAGCATTTTTTTTGCGAATTTGAACATTTTAAATATACAGATCGATAGAGAAAAAAATTCTGAACTAAACGGTGTATATAACTCATTTTGGCCAAAATGGTTTATACGCCAATTGAACCCAGAGGTGTCGATATGTTAGGATGCTCTGTCAAGTGAGCTCCTAAGTATATTCTCAAACAAGGTAATAGTTATTTGTTATACAAGAGTGCAAAGTTGCTTTTTAACCGCGTGCTCATTTTTGATGACCGAGCAAGCGAAAGATTCTAAATTTGAATCACGAGCGTAGCGAGTGATTCACAAATTAGAATCTTGAGCGTTAGCGAGGGAATCAAAAGAGCACAAGGTGAAAAATCTTTGCACTCGAGTGCAACACGTAACTTTTCATCCCACCTCAGCGAGGAAATAATGAAATGCTTCTCCTTCCTAGCGTTAATTCCCAGTCAGCATCCGAAGCTTTCACCTCGGAGTCCGGGGTCCGCTTTACCAGTCTTAACTGCGGATTTGGCTGGACCTCGATATTTGCCGTGAAGCGACTGCCATCTGACCTCCACAACCCAATGATGACATTAGGCGATATCGAAGCATTGCAGCCAGACCGTTGTTGTTGAACTTTTTAGGGCTCCAACTACCCGTAACGACTGCCATAGATGTTCGTATGGCATCCGTGACCGACGGCTTAACGTGCTCTCCAAGGCACGACCAGACCAATGCAAATACCCATTTTCATGCATAAAAAATATTTGCACTGAGCGGGGATCGAACCCGTGCCTCCTGCGTAGCGGCCGCGTTCAATACCACTACGCCATGGAGGCTGTATAATATGTGTATTAATACTAGTAATAAAATACAACAAAATAAAAATTCAACAACAATGTCAACAATATGACGTGAAAAAAATTGATGCGCGCAAAGCAAATTAAAAAAAAAGTACACCAAGGAGGTTACGAGTCTGAGTTTTTCATGATTTAAAAAAAAGTTGTATGATAAATTCGGCACCATAGAGGTAGAAGTAAATAGGTTTAATGATGTTTTGAGTCCACAAACCTAGTACACACGATGTTCTAAATTCAAATTTACTTTACCTCTCTAGAGGATAAAAACGACTTTTACGCTCAGTTATCGAAGAGCAAAAATAGTCTTTCCGAGATGGTGGGATGAAAAATAAATTATTTATTTTTATACATCCCCCTGATATGGATTCGAAGAAAGGGATGTAAAGGGAAACGAAGAATACGAAGGAAATCTTGTCTTTTTTTTATTCATGCATACCTACATACCAACATACATATTCAGGCCTCCCCCCCCCCCCCCCCCCTAGAGTAAGGCATCTGCTTCTCTCTTTACATGCGTCCTTCCCTTTACTTCCATTAAAATTTTCATTAAAGCTGCGGCTTAGGGATAGGTATTCAATTCGGATGTTTTTGAAGACACCATCAATTTGATCAGTCTATATTCTACGAGGGCGACCCCAACCTGCCTACTATTAACGATTACTTATATTAAGTAGATGTTTTATTTTACCCACAGTGGCGAGGTACTTTACGACGTGCAGGAGGTTCTGGCAGCAGCTTCAATTCGGGCACCTTATCCAATGGTACTTCCACTACAACGGCGACCGTCCAATCGCACCACCTTATGTGCAGCATGAGGGACTTCGGCCATACCGCAGGCGGAGACGAAGCCGAACTATTATTATGGCTCCACGACGCAAGAAGGGCTCAACCGCTATCTGAGAGATTCAGAATAAGGATAGCCAGAGACGGATTCGCAAATTATGTCGATCGATTGCATGCTAACAGTACCTTATTTGCAGTGAGTATTTTCCTTCAAATTTCTTTATGGCAGCTTTTTATAAAAATAAGTCGGCAAACAAACGCACTCTAGTGTAAATGCTACAACTACGACGTCAAAGTCAAGTTCAAGAGCTTAGTCAAAAACTGCGACATCGATCCACGTTATGTGCAATTATTTGTATGTTACAGTTTCTATATATACCTACGTAAATATTTACCTATGTGTTTATTTAAAAGGATGTATCTGTGTATGGTTAATCCCACTCTAGGACCCATATTCCTTTGGGCCTAAATAGCGCTGTGTAGAATGCCCCAAATTATTACGAATGAATAAGGAAAACTCAAGACTCCGACTTCAAGAAAGAGGTCAGTCGCCGAATCCAACTCGGCTGGGCAGCGTTCGGAAAATTGCGTAATATCTTCTCGTCCGACATACCTCAGTGTCTCAAGTCGAAAGTTTTCGACCAGTGTGTGTTACCAGTGATGACTTATGGCACTGAAACGTGGTCTCTCACTATGGGCCTTATGAGTAAGCTCAAAGTAGCCCAACGAGCTATGGAGAGGGCTATGCTCGGAGTCTCTCTGCGAGATCGAATCAGAAACGAGGAGATCCGTAGAAGAACCAAGATTACCGACATAGCCCAGAAGATTAGCAACTTGAAATGGCAGTGGGCAGGGCACATAGCTCGGAGGACTGATGACCGATGGGGTCGAAAAGTTCTCGAGTGGAGGCCACGTATCGGCAAACGCAGCGTAGGACATCCACCCACAAGGTGGACAGACGACCTTAGCAAGGCCGCGGGAACGCGCTGGATGCGAGCCGCTTCCAACCGGTCTTATTATAGATCTATAGGGGAGGCCTATGTCCAGCAGTGGACTTCCTATGGCTGAAATGATGAATGATGAAGGAAAACTGCAATTTTCAATTAACTAATCAAATAAATTAATTAGCATTATTTATATTGATTACAGTTTTACCCGGTAAATTCAGTATTATTTATTATATTAAACCGTTTATGGGTAAAGCTATGAAAACCACATGTGAATTGCATTTAATTTCCTGAGGAAACCCATTGTAATAAATTAATAATTCCGTGTTTTCCATTATATGCATATACCTACATAGTTTGAACCGAATTGAACTAACCATGTACAGTTAGCCGCTTTTGTTAGATATTGGTCACTAACAAATATACAGTTTTAGGCCATGATCACTATGATCAGCAATGATCTTCTCAGCACGAATTGCTTATAAAACGAACTGGTACTTTCCCTGATATGTCTGCTCGACAGGGAAAATGCCAGTTCATTTTATTTTCTTTTACTATGGATGCTTTCTTTTATAATGCAGTTATTCATAAAGGAGAACGGGCACTTTTGTATGACCTGCGTCCCAACCCTTGTAACAAGTTGCGACTAGTGTAAACATGTTCATTTAGTCTATTTATGTGTAAAAATGAAAGATTTTTATCAGAAATTCATGCAGGTCCAAAGTTATAAGGGTGTAAGTAAAAAATATTTTTTGTGCAATTAGGCTTTGCAGTATAGTTCTACGGTTTTCTATCATTTCGCCGACGGTCATTACAACTACGGTTGACTCAACTAGGGTTAATTCACTTACTGGTTGACATGGTTCATGGTTGTACCGATCACATATTTTTAACAAAAAAAGAGGGGTGTTATAAGTTTGACGTGTGAGTGTGTGTGTGTGTGTGTGTGTGTGTGTGTGTGTATGTGTGTGCGTGTGTGTCAGTCTGTCTGTAGCATCGTAGCTCCCAAACGGCTAAACCGAATTCAATTCTGTTTCTTTTGATCGAAAGATGGTTTAGTCGAGAGTATTCTTAGCTATGTTTCATAAAAATCGGTTCAACCATTTGAAATATATTATGAGGAATGAAAATCAATCCAAAATCTAATCTATTTTCAAATATACCCGTATTGGGTATCAAATGAAAGGTCATAATTTATACATCACGATACAGCAGGTTTTATGGAAATCGGTTCAGCGGTTACCACCGCTATCCATAAAACCTGCTATTATTATAGGTATATAAAAGCATGAAACAAAAAAAATTAAAAGCAGAAACCAATATTTTAATTTTCTCTTTCTAAATCGATTTGAATAGTTAGCATAATAAATGCTTCAAAAGAACATTATTCACGCTGCATACATTTTTGATCTAAAATTGAAAGTGCTGGCCAAATACGATATTTCGTTAGAACTTGTTCTTATTGGGGCGTCAAAGTTGAGGGACCACTTCCTTCGGTTTTATTTGAGTTCGAAAATCTTGAAAACATACATTTTTTATGACACAAACTATTGAAAATGGATAAAAAATGTCGTGCTACATTGGAAGAATAGTTAATAAAACTAATAAAAAATAAACCCCATACTGCACACCGTTGTTTTTCGTCTATTTATTTAGGTGCTAAATTGAAAATAAGTAGCGGCCAAAGAATACAAATATGACATTCCGTTAGTCGGGCAGTGGACCCTCAGCTTTGACGCCATAATAAAAAAGCTTGTCCTCATTAGCAATAGAAGTGCTAATGAGGACAAGCTCTAACAGAATATCATACTCGTATTCTTTAGCCGGCACTTTCAATTTTGGACCTAAATAAATGGGTGAAAAACAACGGTGTGCAGAATGGGGTTTATTTATTATTGATTTTATTGACTATTCTTCCAATATAGAACAATGATTTTTATTCGTTTTTAATCATTCATATCATAAAAATGTATGGTTCCAAGATATTTGAACTCAAATAAAACTGAGAGCAGTGGTCCCTCAGCTTTGACGCCATAGTAAAAAATGCTAACGAGGACAAGCTCTAACGGAATTTCATATTTGTATAGGTACTTTGGCCAGCACTTTCCATTATGGACCTAAATAAATGGACGAAATACAACGATGTGCAATATGGGGTTATTTTTTATTGCTTTTATTAACTATTGTTCCAATATAGAATAAAGTTTTTCATTTATTTTTAATAATTCGTATCATAAAAAATGTATGTTTCCAAGATTTTTAAATTCAAATAAAACCAAGCGCAGTGGTCCCTCAACTTTGACGTGGTAATAGAAAATGCTAGCGAGGACAAGTTCTAACGGAATATCGTATTTATTTTCTTTGGCCGGCACTTTCAATTTTGGACTAAAATGGGTGATGTCCTTCCATTCAAAAATCCCAATAATTTATACATATTTGAAATGTACTAATTAAGGCCTTTAATTTGATATCAAACACGGTATATTTACCTCAATTTTATTTTTTAACGCAGTACTTTATAACCGCTAGAGGGCGCCACATTAAATTCAGTGACACATTATATAGCCTATAATAAGTGGACGATCAAGACACTTCTAACGATACCTTACTTGTCCAGTTCTAATTAGTAGTTGAAGAGCTATGAGGGAATTAGTGAATATACATACATAGTTCATACATACATATATAGCCTGTCAAAATCATAATCCTCCTTTGGCTTTAACATAGTCGGGTAAAAATAGCATAAATAAATAAGTATTTTGTCATAAAAACACTAATTATTTAAAATAAATTAAATACTTTCTTAGTAACTGAAACCCCCACAACTTTTACCCTGCACGAAATACAGATTTATGTCCATACAAAAAAATAATACACTCATTGAGACCTTTCATTTGATATAGGACAAAAAGTGTTACACCATATGGGACGAAACGCCCATTCGCCTTTATGGCAAATAGAGATAAATACCGAAGCATATTTGCTCGGCGAAGCACATTAATATAGCTCCTAAAATTTATTTTATTGGTGTCTAAATTATGCCTAAAATATATAGGTAAGCTTATAGTCGGTTCGAGTCCGACATCTAGCAAGCGGGGACAGAAATCCCTACAGATACCATCTGTAGAGATTTCTGTACGGAAGTAAATTTCGATAGCATTGCAAATATTTGTATATGTATATTGTATTTGTTTTTTTTTGTATTGTATATGTATAGATTGTATATATTGTATTGTAATGTAATATCCATGTATAGTATTTCCGTATACCTATAGATAACAATACGTACGCAATATACAACCCATATTACAACTTATACTAGTTTAGTATACTAGTTTAGTTCCCGAAAATTGAGTACTGTTTTGGTTTCAGGACTTATCCACAACAGATCTAACCCGAGAACTATGGCTAGTGGCGTGGGTGATACGCGTTGGTCGGTGGGCGGGTGCTGGAAGTAGCGGGACTGGTACCGGCGAACGAAAAGGTCCCGTGGCGAGAAGACCGTTGGGTGCCGGCGTGTTACCCCTGGCAGAGTTCCTCCGACAACCTGGTCAACATCCGACCGAGAAAGAGTACACGTTTAAAGTTAGTTTGTTTACTTGTATGAGGGTACCTACTAATATAATTTGAAAATATAGATTACAGATTTAGATTGGAAAATGTCAACATCCAAGATGGAACTTGAACCCGTGATCAGTCTCTTACAGAGGGAATTATCTGAACAGTCCCCCTAGGCAAGTGGCAATTCGTTGGCCGGGGTATTGCAGAATAGAAGACGAATGTATGGGATTTGACGTATATGACAGTCGTCAATGTCATAAACGTCAAGTCCCATACGTTCGCCATTCTATAATACAATATGTCGGCCTACGAATTGCTACTATGTAACATTTTAAATGTTCGAAATTATTATACATACACATTCGTCTTATGGTGATGCGGACGGTTAGCATACTATCTAATTGTTTAAAATTTTTAATTAATTAATTAAATTAAAATATGTACCTACTTATTGTCCCGTATGAGGTCGAGAGGTTAGGAGGTCAAACGGCTGTCGCTCCTATAAAAATTAAACTATACCAAAATGAGGGAAAGCAGGCATAAACGGACCAGACCAATTAAGTCTAAACCATCTGCCTTGATACGTCTAATGAAGATATTTTGTTGTTGTTTCTAGGTGTATCAATGTGAAGAGAAAGACTTCCATCAGTTACATGACATGCTAATAAGAAAGCAGACGAACAAATGTAATATACTACCTGGACAGCCTAATAATGGTAAGATCTAATAATAAATTCATTGTACCATGCCGTACAGTAGAGTTACTGGTCATCCCATGTCAACGCCTATTTACGCACCGTTTCATGTTTTGCACTATGCGTAAGTAGGAATCGACGAGATTCGGTCGAAAAATCGGCTAAAAAAAGGAAAGATTGACTGCCATTCTGGTCAATATCAATAGGTATGCCTCATTTTTAATATGCTCAATGCCCACGCCTCAGATTAAAAATATAACATGGATGGAACGCATAGAACTCGCGTGTGAAGCCGGGTAAAGTAAAACTAAAGTAGTACCATTTCGCTCGCACCCATTTCAGAGCTCAACGAGTGCGAGTGAACTAGTACTACTTTGGTATTACTTTTACACGGCATCACACGCTAGTTGTAAGTGTTCCATCTATATTATTCCTTTAGTCATGAGGCCCACACCTACTAAATTTAATATATTTGTTTCCTAACAGATTGATATCATTCTCATATAACATACGTAAAGAATAGAAAAAAAAAAACCCTCTCTTGCTGGTTAACGGACGAGATTCTGGCGCAGGCTTTTTTATTGGTGTTGGAGATCAGGCGGCAGTTACTCATGTAAAGCCGCGATAAGTCAAATCGAAAGCATTGAATGCAACCAGGTTGTTCCTGGTGTGGATCAAGTGATAATGATGGTGATTATGTACAAAAGTATGATAATAATGTGTTGACTTGTATAGTTTCACAACGCAACTGTACAGTAAAAACATCACAATTGGGATCTTTCAGTAATTTAAAAAGTATTACAGCATTCTTAACAACCATTTCATAATAAAAACGAGCAATTGTAAACGACATAATAACGTCTTATTTCATCTTCTTTTGTTTTTTTTTAATTGTTGATACTACTGGTATGAAAATACAACTGCAAATAATGAATTAATATAGTTAGCTGCAGTTACATAACTTGGGTCATTTAAATAATCATTACGTTGTCTCTGAAGGGGTAAGCAAAGATTTTACTAAAAGCTGATCAAAGTACATATCAGTATCAAAATCCGTTCAGTAGTTATTGCGTATATCAACAAAAATAAACCAATAAACAGACAAGAATTCCAAAACAAATATTTTTGGATTTAGACCCAATGCTTTTTAATATCTCCAATGTACAGATAGACACAACATTATTTGTTTATCCCTACTAATATTATAAATGTGAAAGTAACTCTGTCTGTCTGTCTGTCTGTCTGTCTGTCTGTCTGTCTGTCTGTCTGTCACGCCCAAACCACTGAACCGATTTTGATGAAATTTGGTATAGGGGTAGATTAGACCTCGAGAAAGGACATAGGCTATGTTTGGTCGCGATAACCGACATCCACGCGGGCGGAGCCGCGGGCAAAAGCTAGTAATTTTATAATAGTATGGATTATATAACATTTCCCGTTGAACGTCGCAGACAAATTATATCACAAACCCACTGGACCCTACAACCTGTTCAAGGTCGTTATGAGGTTCAATGATGAGTAATAAATTTTACGGTTTAAGGCCACCCTACTGTTTTACGTAAACGCAACTATCTACGCCTCATTAAACATCATTTCCATAAATATAAATGTAACGACTGTAAATTCTAATACTTTAGTATATTTGCATTAATAATGGGATGGTATTTGACTGGAAAGTCACATTAATTTCTTAAGTTGGATCCCCGTCCAATTAACGTGACCTGAGCAGCCTTGACCTGCGGGCCTACTTTGAACTCTTGAAACAGATCCCATTTAATTACAACGTTACATTTGCAGTTAATAGTATGAGAGCTATTCAATTATTGACCTGTTTTCAGAGCTCATAGTATGGGCTCTGGGCGGGTTTGAACTCCCGAATATTCAAATTCAAATCATACTGAACAAATTTGGAGTTTTAATCTAGTAAGGATAGGTCGTCCCATCGTACCTAGATACAATGAACTATGTTATTTTTCATATACCTAAATATAATATTTCATGTACAGTTTTGTAGTTTTCTTAACCCCAAGTCAGAATAAAACCTAGCTTTGTTCATGCCTGGAGCGAACTCGATCGTTTGAATGAGACTCAATATCGAAATATTATATACCAGAATAGCACCAGAGATATCAAATTAATAGGTTCACTTATTTGTTTTAGGTATTGTAGTCGCCCTACGACTTCTATCGAACGCAGGGAGCATAACCGAAGCAGTTGCGTCTGGTGCCACAGTTACAGCAAAAAGAGGTTTCCCGGACATAATTATGCCAGGGGATGTTCGAAACGACCTCTATCTAACGTTAGAGAAGGCAGAGTTCGAGAGAGGCGGCAAAAGTACGGCAAAGAATGTTCTTGCAACTGTGACTGTACATGACAGTACGGGACAGGTTATAAGTGTAAGTTCTGTAACTATTTCCTACGTTGTTTACCTTAATAAAAACTCGCAAGCTTTACCACAAGTGTTCCTAATTTCGTTCGTGTATTTTAATAATATATCATTTATCAATCAACCCATCGTAATCCACTACTGGCCTTCCTCAATGTGCACATTGTACCCCAATAGCATAAATATGTGCAATAGCAATACTGGGTGCACCATAGCATCCATTATTGCTATTGCACCCAGTTACAGAAATTGACTAGATGTGGAATGTATTCCGCATCCAGTGTATCCCAGCTACCTTTTTACCATAAATAGGAATATTTTCAAAAGTTTCATCATTGGCATCCAAACGTTACTGTGCATGTGATATGGTTGTACGCTTTTCATCTTTCGACACATAATAATATTTCCCCATATCGTTAAGGAACATCTACTTTTCAGGAATGCGTATGGGGCGCCAGTGGGTCAGGATCGACGTCATACGAGTCATTAGTCCTGTACCACAACAACAGTCCGGCGTGGAGCGAACACTTGCGCCTCACCGTACCGCTGGAGACCTTCACTAACGCACACGTCAGACTCGAGTTTAGGCATTGTTCATGTGAGTCCTATGTCACATCGTCTTAATCATACTTGTGACAAACAATTAGCTTGTGTCACTGTATACCAAATTTCATCATCTAGAAAGAAGAAAGAAAGAAAGAAAAAATGTGTTTATTCCGTTTTTTCTAATTGTAACCCTTTTTCCGAGACTTTGACTGTGTTAAAGGCAACAGGCAACATACCAACTCAAACCGAACCACTAAGCAGAAAGAAATAGGTAAACGGACCAGGGGCTCCAAGGTCCTTGGATATCTACAGCCAAGTTGGTTATTTGTTAGTTGTTTGTTCCGGGAACAACGCTTGTTCCCGACGAACGAATAATAAACAACAAACTTTACTAAACAAATAAGTCAAGTTAAAAACTATGTAAATCTGACTTTCAGACTTGACCACGGTCTATGTAACAACATACTGTGTAATTAGATTATAAGAAAAAAGAAACGTACGTTTTACGTTCTTACCCCTCATGACGAAAATACGTTAATTCATCTTTTCATATTGCTTTATTTTGTTATCCTTTTACCTTAAACTGAAACAGCGCTATTATATTTTCAGCTAGAGACAAAACAGAAAGAAAACTGTTCGGTTTCGCGTTTGCCCGACTGATGGAGCCGAGTGGCGCCACCTTGCGGGATGGTGCACACGAACTGTATGTCTATAAGTGCGACGATCCTACCAAGTAAGCAATTAATATTAGCTATTGTTTGCGGAACCGCGCAAGTGGAATTCTGTCTCCGTTCCCGCAACACAGAGAATGAATGACGATTCTTGGAATAGGTTCCCACACCTATTCCTGGAATCGTCATTAATTCTCTGAGCCTTTTCCCAGTTTAGTTTGGGTCGGTTTTCCAGTCTCATTCTGATGCGGCTGACGCTGAACGAAAAAGTAGAATCGAAGAATAAGTAGAAGTCAGAATAGTTTACTTATTTGTTTATTTACGTATTATTTTGTAGTTTGACCGTGACTGAGTAACGAGCATCCAAACATCTTCATAAACGTTCACATTTTTATAATATTAGTAGGTTTTTTCCTTTCGGCCACCTACGAAACCTTATTCAGCTTTTATCGGACCAATGTTTAACAAACCAAAAAAATGCCCGGTCTATGACAAATAAATGCTGTATTTAAACTCTCTTCTCTTTTATTCTACAAAAATAAAATGTTTTGTTCAAAATTATTTGTTTTGTTGATAAACAGAAACCTTCCTGTCTACCTGCTAAAGCTTATTGCTCTGTGGCTCGAGAAACAATTGCTAAGTTTTTATGACTCTAGCTTACGCGGTGATTTTTTTTTTACCTTTATGACTTTCAGGTGCTAAGTCAGAGAAATACAATTATTTATCTTGAATACTTTAGTTGTGCAGCGATAAAGAATGCTAATGCTGTGCATGTGTCCAGGATTCGACTCATGGGTCGATTTACGGGATGTTCAGTTTTTTTACTTTCTTTATTGAGGCTTCTAAGAAAAATAAAGTACCGTAAAACGGGGTCAAAGGGTGAATAGAAACAAAATGGTCAGCTAAATCCTGTAGATATATTCTCTCAAGGTAAAGTAGTTTAGTGGTTAATGAGTCGGCCTTACGATCGACAGGTTCTGGGTTCGAATCCTGGCCATTACTCAACTGACGTGAATCCACTCCTAACATAAGCAATTTAGCTTAGCTGGAGGGGTTAGAGGGAATATTAGTAATTTCGGTTGGTAATATTCTTTAAAAAATAAAAAGAACAGAATTATCAAATATCTGGTTATTATATTGATAATATGAAAGATATTTGGAATTTTGTAAAAGCAATTATTAAAAAAAATCTAACGACCATTTTATTTCTATTCACGCATTCAGCTCTATTCACCCCGTTTTACTCGGTATTTAACTATGTTGTGTAATTCGCTTAAATTCGCGTCTTACCCACAGATTGACATCGGCGAGTTACCTGTCGCTACCCTCGTGCTCCACTGACGTTCGCTCCTCCCCTACCAACGGCATCGTGCCGACCTTCCAAAGAAGTTCCAAAGAAAATTGTACTATTAGCACACTATTATGTTCTACTAAATTAACTCAAAATGGTACGTATCTTAACGTCCTTCTCAGTTGCATCCGAGAATTTCCCTTCGGAGCCCCGGGTCCACTTACTCCTTCTAGTATAGATAAGGTTTATACCGAGTTTACGAAAGTGACTGCTGTCCGAACTCCTAATCCCAAAAGGTAAACCTGTTTCAGAGCCTCATCCATTAATCAGCAGGTGTCCCTGAGGGCCTTGGTTTTTTTATATAGGACACGTCAATTTGACTTCACCTCGCCTATTGGTAAGCTAAAGGCGAAGTTTCGGTAAAGCGGGCCACCATTAACAGACACGTACCATGTTATAATGGTGGGGTCAGATGCTTTTTCGCGCCCCGCCTAAAGGACCCGGGACTGTAGGAAGAGGGAAACACGTGAGCTGGTATGGTCCCATATACCTTGAGAACATTATTACATTAACCTAATCATGTAAATGATTTATTACAGAGGATCTCCTAGCTTTACTACAATGGCGCGCGCACCCACAGAAAGTTCAAGAAACGTTATTACGAGTGTTGAGACTTGGCGACGGTCTCAGTTGTGAAGAGCTAATCAAATTTTTAAGAGACGTATTGGACGCATTATTCGCTTTATTCTCTACTGAGGATGGAAACAGGTATGTTGATAGCGTCTATTTGACAGCTTCTTGAAGTTAGTGAGTGAATTTTAACCAGTATTTACTTTTGGGTTTTACGCAGCTGTTATTTCTCGTAAGCTTCGTATTATCCTCCCGATCAAATTTTGTAAACACTGCACTACGCGCTATCGGCCTGTGACGTCACTATACGCCACGATTTTGTAAGGAGTGCTTTCGGGCAGCTTGAGAAATTGAATTTTCAAAATATCTTTAAAACTGTTTGTCATAGGAATATTTAAATTTAACAGTTATTTATATTATTGAAGAATTTACAGTTCACAATAATAAAAAAAAGGAAATATGATTGAACCCTATTGTTTCCACAAGATGCATAGCGTCTGAATATGAAAAGTGTGTAAACATTCGATTGAAAAATTACGCGATTTAAAAATATTCTTTCTTTTCAGCACTCCACACTCTGGTACGGTGTTCCTAGTCCTTATATCGATATGCAGCTTACTGGACGAGACTCGCTTTCAACATTTTCGACCGGTACTCGATGTGTATATTGACGAACATTTCTCAGCAGCGCTGGTTTATAAGTAAGTACATTTTTGGTTAGTTAAGGTGCATAAGTGAATTAAAGTCAATGACATTTACAGGAAAATATAATATTGTACGTTATTATTGAAGAAAAAAGTGAGTCTGTGTCGTGGTCCTGTTTAAAATACAGTGACGCTCAGCTATTTCGTGTATTTTATGTGAATACTTGAACGTAACGGCTTATTTTCTTTGTGAAACGGCTCAAAATTGCAGTATTTCGGTCTCCCCCACGGGCTCAGCATTTACTGCTTCTATATCAAACTGTATCCCAAATGTTGCTATTATCAAGTTTTCTATATTTTTTATCGGTACGGAAGCAAATTCTAAAACTAAACTAAAACTATACACGTCAAAATGTTTGTCTATTTAATTCTGTCTTTATTTCCACAGAGGCTTACTATCATCAGTCCAACACTGCGCTGAATGGGCTGCCAGTGCCGAAGGTCAAGAAGCAATCCGTAAATGCCTCCGGTCACTAGGGGCGGTATTTCGACTCGCTGTTAGGTCAAGGAGTTTGTTCGCGAGAGCGACGGGTGGACAGTATGAAGACAGCTTTAGAAGGGATGTTAGGGCTGCGTTGCATGCCTTGAAGTCATTTGCTCAACACCCTTATAAGGAACACTTGGCACCCGCGCAGGTAATACATTTGTCTAGCGTTTATACTCAAATCAAAATGTGAATCTATTCTATTATATAATTGTAAAGTGCTCGTGTCTGTACATTGGAGATATTAAAAAAAAAAGTCTAGTCTGACGATTCATATCCATAGGCCACGGTAACCACTTTCCATCAGGTGGGTCGTGTGCATGTCTGCCACCTAAGTGGTATAAAAAAAACTGAAAACATCTTGTGGAAAAACAAAAACACTTATTCTATTGTTAAATCTTAGATTTTTCTTTTGTGATTTCATTATTCTCATCGGTGTATAATGTGTTCATTATTGAAATTGTTGGAGCCTTCAATCGATAATGAAGCTATCAGTGATATTTTTTTCTGGTGCAAAAAATGTGATCAGTAGGTACTTTAGCAGTGTAATTTTTTTGCGAAGAAGGGAAAACGCATGTTCTATTGCAGCTCTCGTTGACCCGTAACCTTCAATCGGTAATAACTCTGCCCTATCAAAAGTAAAGCTTCTGCGTGTATGCAAAATCATCGGTTCTCCTTTAGCATTAGTGCACCCCCCCGAACTTATGACGCCCGTGTGATTGTGCCACGAAGTTACCATTTAAAACCAGGGATATACATGAGATATTTTCATTAGGCAGTCTGATTCGATACAGAGTATAGGACACGTATCTTGGACCTAAATCGCGTGACAAATAAGGTCCTGGCGCGCACGGATTGTTTTTTTAATAATCTATGTTTGCTGAATTTGAGCTCGTCCACCGCATTAGCATCCCATGCTATCCTTAAAAGACACCCAAAAAATGTGTACGTATAGAGCATATTTTGAGCACATTTAAGGTCCGAAAAATATGTCCCGAGTAATACTAAAATGGTGAAGAAGGTTTAGATCCCGCCCATATTATATTGTAGACTAGGCCCTATCGTTATTGAGAGTCACTGCACAGTTGCTTAGGCCACCTCCTCTTTGTGTTTGCCCCATGTTCGGTGTGATATTATGAAACTCGTTGCCAGATCAGTGAATAGAAATAGAATAGAATAGAAATAGAAATAAACTTTATTGTACACCAAACAAAAGAAAAGTATACATAAAATAAATGGCAAACATAATTAGGTAATGTACAAATGGCGGCCTTATCGCTAAAAGCAATATCTTACAGGCAACCTTTGGATGGATATGAATAATAAATAAACTAGTTTGTATATTGGGTAGTTATTGGTGTAATAGCAAAGGACAGATGTACTCTTATAATGGATTACAAACACTTAAATGTAATAGGTAGATATACCTACAAAGGAGCAAACATAAATACGATAAATAAATAATAAATTATAATCATACATAATATAAATTATTCAGACATACATTACATACTATACATAATACCTATAAGTTTATTACAAATTTACACAGAAATTACATAGCGCAAACATGGAATGTGGGAGCCTATAGGCCCAGGTAGTGCTCTTTCACCATCCTTTTGAAGATAGCCAATGATTGTGCCCGCTTAATCGGTAATGGCAGTGCATTCCATAGCCGTACCGCCTGTACAGTGAAGGACTTATCATAAAAATTCGTGGAATGCCTAGGTACTGCCCCGAGCACATTCGTATTCGTAACGTTAAAGTATCCATTGAACGGAGCATTGCGATTGGCAAGCTTCACACAGGTTCACAGTAGGCAGGCGGCCAATCGCAATGCTCCGTGTTCTTCATACGTTTACGTTACGAATTCGAATACTTTTCGAGCTCGGGGCACTGAACTATGTTATGGTATTCGACTGATGAAAAAATATGACGTATTTTCTCGGCCTACACGCGTACGACCGGGGCCCAGGTACACAACCGACCACTTCTATCATAGAAGTTCTATGACTTTAAATCCCCAAGAGGGTATGCAGAGGTGTGTTAACAGTGTTAACACCCACATATCGCCAACTATATGATTTACGTGACACCGAAATATGTATTTCTCGGCCTAAGTGAAGGTATGTATACAGGTAGCACTGATGTCGTCGTGGGCGGAGGTGACGCGTGAAGTATGGCTGGCGTTAGGCGCGGCCGAGGCGGCTCGCGCGGCAGCGCACGTGCTCGACGCGCCCAGTCACCACGCGCACCACCACCCGCCGCTCGCGCGAGCACGCCTGAACGCCGCGCAGGACATACTCAAGGGACCGCTCGGGGAAGACCCAGGTACACGACCGACCATTGTTATCATAGAAGTATATCTAGCGTTAGGCGCGGCGGAGGTGGCTCGCGCGGCAGCGCACGTGCTCCACGCGCCGACTCACCACGCGCACCACCACCCGCTGCTCGCGCGAGCGCGCTTGAACGCCGCGCAGGATATCCTCAAGGGGCCGCTCGGGGAAGACCCAGGTACACGACCGACCATTGTTATCATAGAAGTATAGCTAGCGTTAGGCGCGGCGGAGGTGGCTCGCGCGGCAGCGCACGTGCTCCACGCGCCGACTCACCACGCGCACCACCACCCGCTGCTCGCGCGAGCGCGCTTGAACGCCGCGCAGGATATCCTCAAGGGGCCGCTCGGGGAAGACCCAGGTACACGACCGACCATTGTTATCATAGAAGTATAGCTAGCGTTAGGCGCGGCGGAGGTGGCTCGCGCGGCAGCGCACGTGCTCGACGCGCCGACTCACCACGCGCACCACCACCCGCCGCTCGCGCGAGCGCGCTTGAACGCCGCGCAGGATATCCTCAAGGGGCCGCTCGGGGAAGACCCAGGTACACGACCGACCATTTCTATCATAGCAGTTCTTCTTCTTCTTCATCCTAGCGTTAATACCCAGTCGCATCCGAAGCTTTCACCTCGGAATCTGGGGTCCGCTTTGCCAGTATTATAAGTTCTATTACTGTAAATGCCTGAGGGGGTATGCGTAGGTGTTTTAACACCCACATATCGCCAATTATGTGTTTTTAAAGAATAATAGCAACCGAAATCACTAATATTCCCTTTAAAACCCCTACAGTTGGATGCCGTTGGATTGTAAGGCTGACTCTTTATCTGAGGTCAGATTGTTTAGATAATCTGTCAAATCAGTCACTCTGTCTGTACAATCGGTCCTCAGATAAATCGAGATTCAGGAATGAGTGTCATTCTTTAGGGTTTTGTGCACTAATTTTTTCGCCTCCTCTTTGTCTATGCCCTATGGTTGTTACCTTGCACTTCATCCATACAAATAAAATTACTCTAAATTTACAGAAGCAAGAAATATAATCCTCACAGCTGCTTGCCATCATCTCCGCATCCATCTCGCTCGTCGCGACGAACTCGCCCAATGCGCCGAAATGATCGGAGAACTCGTCAGTCTGCTGTGGAAGAAACAGGACGACGATAGTCCGATCGATGAAGACGAATTGGACCCGGATGTCGATGTTCTATGTTTGAATACTTTAGACGTGTTGGTGGAAACCGTGCTGCATTTGATTGGAGGAAATTCACCAGTGCTTGTGAGTAATATCTATCTTACATATTATTTAATGGACTTATGTCAACAATGATTTTGTGTTTATACAGTTACTTACGTTTCGATGGCACGAGATTTCTAACAAAACATATCTCTGGCCTAAACTTGAGTAGACTCAAATCGTAATATTATTAAAATACTAGCTGTTAGCCGCGGTTATCGCGACCAAACATAGCCTATGTCCTTTTTCAATGTCTAGTCTACCCCTATACCAAATTTAATCGAAATCGGTTCAGTGGTTTAGGCGTGAAAGCGTTACAGACAGACAGACAGAGTTACTTTCGCATTTATAATATTAGTTTGGATTTGGATTAATTTCATTTAAAATCTCGATAGGTGAATCTTGTACAAATTTTTGTCCTTTCAGGGGTCGATGGTGGCTGGTCTTCTCGGCGTAATGGAGCTACTAAAGCCTGTACATTACCAGCGATTATGGAGCCATCTCGCACCGCACCCACACGACCGTAAACCGCTTAAAGACTTCCTCATGCGAGCTTTCCTAGTCTTCAGACATCTCATAGAGCAAGACGTAAGTGATTAAACATTACATTAGAATTTTCATACACTAAAGAATTCTGAAATTGTCTCAATAAAAAATGAAGTTTTGGCCTATTTTTGCTAAATCCCAGTTACTAAGCTCAGTAAGCTCTTTGTGAGCAATCCCCAAAAAATATATACAAATTATTCACCGTTGAGGCTGTCCGTTTGTGGAATGTATTACCTCTGTTCATCATAAACATTACAAATTAAGCACTTACGTAACACAGTGCTTTGAATAGTATATTCTAGTAAAAAATATAGCTATACTTTGTGTTCATATTTGTTTTTAGGTGTTTCCAGCTGATTGGATGGTTTTGCGAGTCCAAAGCTGTAAAGTGCTTCTATCTGCTCTGCAAGACCTCGCTCAACCATTGCTAGAAAGGTTCTTAGGTGACGAACCGCCTCAATTTGATTCTCAGGTATGTTGAGGGCGACCGACCGAAACGATTAAGTAAGTACGGTGACTTTCGGTAGTATTTACCGAAGGAACCCGTGCTTACTTCAATGCTACGTCTCTCGTAATTTCAAATGTACAGACAACGGCGAGTTGCTTAGCCCTAAAATATTTACAAACTTTTTTTTTTACCTTGTAATACTACATGTTATTGATAAGTGGACGTATAAATTTATTCTGTAGATTATATTAGATTATAGTATTTAGAAATAATAGTTTAGAACCATTGTAAACCTTTGAGAATTTCCGTGAGGCGAAACCGGTTAGGTTCAAACATAATAAAAAGCTATAGAAATGTACAAATACCTTATTCAATATTATGTATAAGTATTTCTAATCGTCAGAGGACAATGTTAATATACTTTATTTATTATTTTATGAGAAGTGTATGAGCTAAAAAGGTCTGTAAATTACACTGTACTACTTGTCGTTGGCTACATGTTTCGTGGTAACCCTCTATTTCTTCGTCAGCTGTGGTCAGGCTACATGGAGTTGGGCGTGGCTTTGGTGACGTCAAGCGCTCTGCAGCCTGAACGGTGGGCGGGCCGAGGACCCGACAGGCCACGCATGCGCGCCGCTGCCGGGATGCGTGTACTCGCCACTTGGAACATGCTCGGTAATCACATAAATCTACACTCACTCACACTAGATAAGCTGTTAGAACAAAAATTGTGTCACGGTTACTGACGGGAATATTATATTATTACTAGCTGCCCCGGCGAACTTCGTACCGCCATATTTTCGGCCCGCGTGGTATTCAAATCCTGTTCCCGCTGCACCCTTATCACTTAGGGGGATGAAAAATAGATGTTGGCCGATTCTCATAGATACCGGATAAGCACAAAAAATTTCATCAAAATCGGTCAAGCCGTTTCGGAGGAGTATGGCAACGAAAACTGTGACACGAGAATTTTATATATTAGACTAGCTGCCCCGGCGAACTTCGTACCGCCATATTTTCGGCCCACGTGGTATTCAAATCCCGTTCCCGCTGCACCCTTATCACTTAGGGGTATGAAAAATAGATGTTGGCCGATTCTCATAGATACCGGATAAGCACAAAAAATTTCATCAAAATCGGTCGAGCCGTTTCGGAGGAGTTCGATTACGCACCCCGTGACAGAAGAATTTTATATATTAGAGATAATATAACTAAATAAATGGATTAATCAATAGCTACCGGGTAAAGCGGGGTGAATAGAGATCAAAGGTTGAATAGAAATAAAATGGTCAAGCTAAATTCTGTAGTTATTTTCTTTCAAGTCAAACAATGAACTAGTTCAATGTAATAATGAATAGAATTATCAAATATCTGGTTTGATATTCAAATTTCTGTATGGGTTAATAGCAATATAATTATCATCATCATCATCATTTCAGCCATAGGAAGTCCACTGAAATATAATGACCACCACTTATTTCTATTCACCTATAGATCTCTATTCACCCCGTTTTACGGTATCTACGAGTATACAGGCATAGCGCGCCGTTCTGTAATGTCGTCTATATGACAGTCCCAAAACGTTGCGATTTTTACAAGCTTTTTATTATCTTGCACTGTATGTATGTAATTTGTCCGGGTCAAATCTTGCAAATCGATTTTGAAGCAGATATTCTCAACCGATTTTGATGATTTTTTTTTGTTGGTTTTTCACGATAATTATCAATTTTTTGTTCCATAAAACCAGCCTAGTAGTATACGTAATAATCATTGTTCTTACTCCATACTTTACACAGGTCCAGCTCAACTCCACTTAGTACCAGGAGCTGTAGGCGCTCTACTCGAGATAACGCTTGTAAGCGAGCTACGCAGAGCAGCGCTCGGAGCGCTCGTAGCACTAATGGCGGCTGAACGCGCTCATACGGGAGAAGCGCGCCGGACTGAAGCCGCGCTCGTAGACAAGCTGGACTCGCTCGTAGCCGATAACAAAGCCGACGATCACTATAGGAGACTTTTTGATACTGTGTAAGTATTTTCTCGTAGCTTATGTAACAAAAAAATGTTCAGTGTGATCAAGTAGAATAACATTTCATCAAGGGTGTATGGACCCCATCAAGATCTTCGGGGCTCTAATCAACCTCACCTACAAGTCCGCATGCTGTTTAACTGTCGAGACTGACGTAGGCTTTCCTCAGGGTTAGGTCAGTGGTGAACCAAAAACAGAGCCTATGATGTTTCTTCAGCCATTTACCTTCTGTTAAAATATTTGTGCTTTGTCCAACCTCCTTTAGTCTTTACAAAAATCATAGAAAACCATTGTTCCCAAGAATGATTTTGTTCCAAGCAACAATTTCGTTTGCATCTAAAGCTTGCACTTTGGGCCCAAAGACTGCTACTATACTTCCTTCTGACGTTGCTTATCTTGGTTTTGTTACGGGAGCGACTACCATCTGACCCCATAACCTCCTAAGGCAATCTGCTTCAAAGTCTCTTTCATTAATTGGCAATTAAATTAACGACACGCAGTTGAGGTTGGCTTGCGCTTCGATGATCCTAATAGGGCGCATTTTACCCTTACCTAAACTTTGCTTAAACTCAGAATTTCATTTCTTTGTATGATATTTGCGTATACTCCCGACATTATCACTAATACGACTTCTATTGTCCACGCTACTCAGGGAACATTTGAGCTCAGTGTAAGTAACATACCTATTCGTAAACATTACTCAACGTTTAATACCCGAAATGCTAATTACCATTATGTAATTAGTTAGTAGCATCCACAACAACCAAGTTAAACCTGTTTCTTTATTTAATTACGTGCTTATTCTTAAGAATCTAATTGATATAGACAACAGTATTGTAAGGTGTCACAAGTCTGTCAACGAACAGAATACAATATGATTTTTTGTACTAAATTTTATAATTTTATTAATGGTATTCGTACTACTATTTGTCTGTAAGTATTTTGAAGAATATTGTTTTGTGTGTGTTTTTAAGTGGTGAGTCACACATCACTACCATTGTTATCAAACCTTATAATAGTAGATTACCCAACAAGTGAAAAAAAGGTGAATTCTTTTCGAGGCACCAAGTTGTATCCCGAGAGGAGTGAAGGTTTCTCCGGTAGAATCCCGAGCGTAGCGAGGGGTTCTAGAGAGAAACCTGAGTGGATCGAGGGATACAAGAGCCGAGATGAATTCTTTTTTCACGTGTTAGGTACTCAACTTTTCACCATTGACTACGAGAAAACGATTACTCTGTGATTATGAATTACATTTTGTTATGGATAGTACACAAAAGAAGCAGCAAATTATCAGTAATAGCTACCGCTTTAGCGCGAAAAGACTCAGGAGTCTTTTCGCGTTCGAGAATATGAGTTTAATTTTCATCACTAGATGAAGTCATTTTATGATTATGAGACAAACAAACTTTTACAAGGAAAATTACACAGAAAATGGCGGCATTTTTTTTTTCTTAATTTAAACTGAGCCACATTTCATCCAGCCAGTGATTACATTTAGGTGGCTTTTAGTACGTTTTTATAGTGAGAGTGTGCAACCTCTTTGTATTTTTCACTAGAATCCGTACATTCGCGCATGTTCCAAATTCAAATTTTTTTATTCACTCGGTGAAACAAAGAGCGTTTTATTCACTGTTTTTGATGAATCACGGGCCCTTTTTCGAGTGTCAATGGTGAAAACTAAATTACTTGACCTTGGATTTGATTAAAAATATATACCCGAATTGTATGAAGGCTTGAAGGCTCATCACAATGTAGTAAAATAGTAGGTACTCATCCAAAATTGAAGGTCATTTTTTTAACAGTTTGATCATATGATTGGCCGTTGTATTCAAATTATTCTAATTTTTGCATGAAAAACCTCCTTGTAACTTATTTTTTTAAAATATTATATCAAACATTACTATAGCGCTAACTTTTTGGTGGTACATGTCGGTAGTCTACCGATGTGGTGTCGAACCGGCGGTCTCATTGATGCCTATGTGATTTCTCCATCAGGTAGGCTGTGTGTTTCTGGCAGACCTCTGAGTTATTTAAAAAAAGAACCGTAACTATCACTCCTGCACCACAATACTGCAAAGATGTTAGCATCACGCAACAAGATTCACTATTGACATTTATTTGTATACTTGTTCATTTCAAAAAATTTTTGTCAATGGAAATGGGATTGGTGATCAGAGTTTAACGACATTAGTTTCCATACAATCAAGGTTCAAGGACCCTTCCTTTTGATTTTATTCCGACCAATATGCTTATTACCTCCCTCTAATATTATAAACGCGAAAGTTTGTAAGTATGTAATAATAACGTGAAAGAGTAACAAACATCCTCACATACATAATGTGAGGATGTTTGTTACTCTTTCACGTAAAAACTACTAAATGGATTTTAATAAAACTTTACAATAATATAGCTTAGGGTTGTATTACACTTATCAAATGTCTTTGTCCAAATTTGCCGTTCAATATTTGATCACATTTCTTTGAGGGATGCCTATTCCACTTGTCCAATATTTTGCGTAGTCTTGAGGAAATGGAGGAACGTGGAGCGTCTTTATGTTCTGCTTTTGCGTCTGTAAGTGGTGCTATTATCATTATGTTATTATTATAAAAGAAAAAATCAAAACAGAAAAGGATTTGGGTGAATATTTTGACAGTTAAATAAAAATAGTCTTTGGATCCGGAAAGATAATTTTTATTTAACTGTCGAAATATTTGGTCGAATATGGGTGTTGCCATCCGTCCAATTTCTTTGATCAAATGTACATTGGACAAAGATATTTGATAAGTGTAATACCTTTATACATGACCTACCCTTATACATGAGAATAACACATAAGCTATATCAGCGATGAACGGGATCAGAATTCCACGCGGGCGTAGCCGCGGGCATCAGCTAGTATTTATAAACTTATGTACGGCCTTTTTATATAGGTTGATGGAACGCGTGTCAACGGAAGGATGGCGAGAAGCTGGGGCGGCGTTCGTGGCGTGTGTGACTCGCTTGTTGGAGAGGCTCCTGGACTATAGGGCTGTGATGCAGGGCGCCGAGCATAGGGACAAGAGGATGGCGGCTACTGTCAATTTACTTGTGAGTTTGACTTGGCCAGTTCTACAGCCTAAAGCCCGTATTCTAGAATGATACTCAGCTGAATCTCGATTTACCTGAGGCAAGATTATATGCACAGATTCCACAGATTTGACAGGCTGTCAGATAGATTGTCTATAGTTCTATACAATCTGTCCTCAGGTAAATCGAGTTTGAGTTGAGCGTCATTCTAGAATACGGGCCTTAGTATGGCAGAGAAGTCTCGTGTTACTTGTTTGACACAGAACAACGTTTGGTTACGAGACAGAATTTTCTGCGATTTCATTGGTTAAAGAGACACGAGTCTTTCCTACCATGCTAAGCCTGCTGAACTGAATAATTTAAAATAAACAACCACTACAAATTTTGTACAATATTTACGTTCCCAATCTTGTTTTATTTCAGAACTTCTACAAAAACGAAATTGATCGTAAAGAGATGTATTTACGATATGTGTACAAACTGCACGACTTGCATATTGCGTCTGATAACTTTGTCGAGGCTGGGTGTACGCTTTTGGTAAGATATTCTTATACCTAACAGTTTTATAACGCACGGAGAACCAACTCAAGTGTCTCCCAAACTGCATAAAATAAAGGTTCAATAAATTTAATAATCACGAGATTTACACGCCTAAATTTTACTGTACCGTGCTTACTAACTATTTACAAAGTTGGTCCTCCTTGTTTTGAATTCCTGCTAATATTTTTTCTTCATCATAGCCTGCCTATTTCATCCACTATCAGTGAACAGTAAATCAAGCTTAATTCACTGGATTTTTCGCCATTACATGTATAATTTATTTTGTAAGTTTTTGTTTTTAAAATGTTAATTCTTCACTTAAATGTTATGTAAGGAGTGATAATAAATGAATTTGTTATATATGTTATAGTTGTATGCAGAAACATTGAGTTGGGAGAGCGATTTGGTTGGTGTCGACTCGGAACATCCAGAAACTCCGGAATGGAAACGTAAAGAGGCTATATACAATCAAGTGTTACAATATTTCGACCGGGGAAAGGTTCGTTTTTTTTATATCTTAGTATGTAATCATTGCTTAGTTTACATGACAATTTTCAGAGGACCGAGCACGACAAATTTTCGTATTCGTAACTTAAACGTATCGAAAGAACGGTGCATTGCTATTGGCCGCCTGCCTACACTGTAAACCTGCGTGTGAGTGTGAAACCTGCCAATCGCAATGCTTCGTTCTATCTATACGTTTAGGTTACGAATTTGAATATTTTTCGTGCGCGGGGCACAGATGCCTGAACCTCACTGTTACTTCAAAGACACCACAAGGTGGACAAGATTTCTCCAAAATAACTTTTTTTACAGATGTATACTTATTTTTTACTACCGAAAACATGTGCTTTATTTGCTAATGCACTTGTTAAGTATATATTTTATAGCTTTCATTATATGTTTACAGTGTTGGGAAAAAGGTCTTCCACTACTTCGCGAACTAGCTACCTTATACGAAGTCAAGCTATGCGACTACCCTCGTCTTTCTCACTGTCTGAGAACTCACGCCACTTTCCTCGACTCTGTCATGGAGCAACTCAGACCTGAGCCAGAATACTTCAGGGTCGGCTTCTATGGAAAAGGATGCCCGTTATTTGTCAGAGTAAGATATTTTTATAATCTACCGATTCTAATTGTAGAACTTCTAATAGAGATAAATGATGTTATTGTTTGCCTCACCAGTGCCTATGTATTTGGTTTTTTTAAACGTGGTAAAGAACCCAATACAACTGTTCTGTATACGTTCTCCTCAAATCAAATTTCTTGTATTTATTGTGTTAGTTATCAGAGCACTAGATGAAGTTAGGCAATAGTGCGCTGGTGCACTATAATAGCGTACAGGGCGTCGATTATACTAAAGCAAAACCATTGTCATACCACAGAGACTGCAAAACATGGCATTAAATTTTAAACTTTATTGCTATAGAGTCAAAGTCCAAAATTTAATGAAAAAAGTTTCATTACACTTTCTCATTCGCTCTACAAAAAGCCATTTGATTTTAAACATTAACTGCATTACTTTAAAGGCTAAAATTAAATAGAAATTTCTTGCAGTGTCATGACTTCGTGACAGTGGTTTTGGTTAAGCAGAATCGAGGGCCTGGTTTAATAAATCTAAAAAAAAAAACCATTCTCTATAGCATTTCGCAAAATATGCTTTTATTTATTTACAGAACAAACAGTTCGTCTACCGCGGCCATGACTACGAGCGAATCGGAGCGTTCACACAAAGGCTTCAAGCAGAATATGTGGCAGCTCATATACTCATGCGCAACACTCCACCAGATGATTCTATCATCGCGAATGAAGGGCAATGTAAGTAACACCTTTCTTCTTTATTATCCGAGCACCAATCACGGTTACATACAAAACTAGGGGGTTCTCATACAACTCCATTATTTAGTTTATTTTGACTTTTTGTTAGCTCCACCTTTGATTTACCTTTACTGGTATTGTTCGGGACTTGTGTGTGATCAAGATCAATCTACGTTTCATATTCATGAAGATTTCATTCAAAAGAAATAGTTTGACTTGACTTTACTGAACCTTTTACAGACATACAAATCTGCAATGTGAAACCAGTACCATCTCGCCGTGTCTGGCCGTCGGGTACGCCTGAACAAGTGAAACGCTTCTACGCGTGCAATGACGTAGATACTTTCTTGTGTGACCGACCCTTACAGAAACCACCGATCGACAAGGATAATGAATTTAAGGTATACCTTATATTATTATAGTGTTTCTAGACTATACTTAGTTAAGTTAAAATAAATTATATGTTTATTCATAAAAAATTTAAATAATAATTTCCATGGATGATATTAATAATTTGCTTAAGATTAACGAGGTGTGATATTCCTCCGACACAAAAGGAGGATCCTCCATCCAAATATATGATCACGCCTGATGGATTACGGCCTTATGAATGTTATTGGGCTGTTGTCTATTACTTTCAAAGCGCGATATAGGGTCAGCAGCACTGGTGTAACACCCGTGGTGTTGTATACGTGCATAGGACACGGTAACCACTTTCCATCAGGTACGCCGTGTGCTTATCTGCCACCTGTGGTATAAAAAAAAATCATTAGTTTCGTAGAATTTTAGTTTGACTCGCAGTTAGATCACGCTGGATACATTTGGTATCACTGAGGGATACATGCATAAGATTCAAAATGATTTGTAAAATTTTATCTCAAAAAGCAGCTGCCGGCCACTGCTCTTTGAGTGAGAATATGTGCAAGAGAAACTGTAATTTGAAGCTGATGTTAATTTTATTCTTTGCAGAGTTTATGGATTGAAAGGACTACATTAGTTACAGAAGACACATTACCTGGCATATTGCGATGGTCTGAAGTTGTGTCTAGAGCAGTAGAAGAAATACCGCCCGTCGAAGTAAGTATGCTGAAATCACCCTAACCTGGTTATGTCTCATACTTTGTTACATGTCCAGGCTTCTAAGCTGCAAGCTTTTTAAGCAACCGGGATTGGCACTCGGATGATAGTGATCTTTGCCTTCCATCTGGTATATTCGACTGTTGAATGAAATTTTAAAGCATTTAGTATGCTAACTATTTAAATCGATAAAGATAGATGAAAGCAAATCCGTCTCGGGCGGGACAAAATTGGATCAGCTTCGGGCGAGCCTCGGTGGCTCCGTGCATTCCCCCTGTAACGGAAAGATCGCGGGTTCGAGTCCCGCCCAAGGTGGATTCGCTTTTTTCTATATTAATCGATATTCGACTGTTATCTTTTCAGTACGCCTGCGAAACAATGGAATCCACGGAACGCGAACTTCGCAGTTTAATCTCACAATACACAGCCGACCCAACTATAAACATCAATCCATTCTCCATGCGGTTACAAGGCACAATAGACGCGAACGTTCAAGGCGGGATAACGAAGTATGAGCAAGCGTTCCTTACGCCAGAGTTTGCGAGAAATGCGGGTCCTAGGGAAGCAGCTGCGGCGGCTAAACTACGACGTTTGGTGGCTTCGCAGTGCGCGGTGGTGGAAGCAGGACTGGCTTTACACGGCCGTCTTGCCCCTGATGACGTCAAGCCGCTGCATAGGTATGTGGTATTTGTAGAACTTATATTCCTCTACCGCATGGTGAAGAGTTGGAATGCTCTGCCTGTGTACGTCTTCCCTCTTCCTAGAGTCCCGGGTCCTTCAATCGGGGCGTGAAAAAGCATCTCTTTAGGTCGTCAAGTTAGGGACCACCATTTTAAGATCAATAACATCAGAATTGGTGGTCTATATCTTCTGGACTGCACCACGTTAGTGCAGTCAATTGATGGACAATATGTATATAATTTTTTTTTAGGAATTGATCGCGTTATTATTATACCTCGGGACACGTATCTTTGATCTAACACCCGTATTCACAAACGATACTGTGAGGTCTCATAGTGTGCTCGAGCGCATAGGGCTGGTAAAATTAATTCACAAACATCACGGAGCAGTATCTAACGCAGTGCGTTCCCTCAACGAAGTATTACTTAAGTGTTATCAATGAATAAAAAGGCTTGCCAAAACGAACGCACTGAGAATTTGTCATTCTTTGCACAGTTTTGGTGGTACGCATAGCGAAGTATTGTTTGTTAATACAGGTGAACGATGCCCTGGCGTGCGCGGAATGTTTTGTAATAATCTATGCTTGGTAAATTTGATCTCGTCCACTGCAGCAGCACCCCGTGCTATCCTCAAAATACACCCTAGAAACGTGTACCCACTGCGCATATAGAGCACATTTTGAGCATATTTTAGGTCCAAGACATATGTCACGAGCAATAGTACGAAATTGTAAAGGGAGTTACAATGTTTGGTTAGAGAGCTAACACGGTTGGGTGATATCGTTATCTAAACGCACTAACGATACAGTACATTATGCACTTGACGCGGAATCTTCCATTAGCTTTGATAGCATAAAATAGTTGGTATACTATTGTAATTTACTAACCGCTGCCCTCAACTTCCGAGACCGGAATCTATTACAAGGATAAAAAGTAGCCTATGTGTGTTTCCAGGGTACAATCTACCCTATCCGTGTTTCAAATTTCGGTTTGCTTCATTCTTTCGTTTGAGCGTAAACTATTGGCTACAAAAAGTTAAGATCCTCCATTACGATATTAGTAATCTCTCCAAGTTTAGATGGTAATTCTTCTCTTTATTTTGAAGGAATACCTAGTACACCTACGTCGTTCCTCTTCAGTGCCTAGTAACTAATATGCTTTAACATCATCACATACGAAGGAATTCGGGTTCATAATATTACTTTTTCCTCAGGCGCCTCGTAGAAAGATTCAATCAACTCCGGCAAAACTTGGGTCCAGGGCTAGCTCGAGCCCGCCGTCAACTATCTGAAAGCATTGTGAAGTAAGTCTTTTCTCGCAAACCGGGATTTTTGTCTCTAAACCTATCAATTAAGAATACTTATATGAACAATAAATTATAATACATTTATATTTGCAGCACGCCATTACCTCCCGTCCCAGCTCTAGACAAACGATCTCAAAGTATTCAACAAACTGATAACTATTACGACGACAGTCATCTATACGACAAGCCGGTAAGTTTTGCACAAAAGTTAAGAATAGCGCCATCTATGAAATTTATAGCAAACTTGTAAAACGCCATCTGTTTTTCAAATTGCAGCAATCAGTAGAAGATCCGATGGAGCAGCAAAGCATAATGTCAAGTAGTTTACCGGTCGATAATCGCGATTGTCCTGAAGATAATAACTCCATGATCAAATCAGCGCCTCCGTTACCAACAAGGCCTAAATCTGGAGATCCTAGGAGTCCTACGAGACCACCACTAGAAAAGTATAGGTAAGTTGGAGTCAGCCAAGGTCTAGGCGCGTGTTAACGCCTCTTAAGTCAGAATTAGATAATAATTCACGTTATGAAACGTGATAAAATATATTTTTGGTTTTTCTGCAGAGACTCCATCGACGGCGAGCTTATAGACTGCCGACATAGTCGCGCTTCTTGGAGTGAACCCGGCGATGCACCTCCATTACCGCCTCGCGTTTCGGGTAAGGAACTAATTGTACATTCTTCCTTCTAATAAGTTGAAACATTTTTTCCTTTAATAATACTACTCTTTACATTCGTCCATAGTTGCATTCGTCCACAGGCCACGATAATCATGTATCTGGAATTCAGAAATATTCTTTGATATAAACATAATATGATGATTTATAGGCGTGAATTGTAACACACAATATGATGTATTCATACGCTTACGCCTATGGTCTCCTGGGTAATCAGAGACAACAGCCCGCCACTTGCTTCTGTCCTTACATACTTCACGAGCGAAAAGCTCAAGACCTTTAGGTTGATAATGACCACTTTCTTAAAATGACTTCTTGATGTAAGGAAAGTACAGTCATTAAACCCTTCATGCAATCCTCACACATTCTGAATATCCTGTAATTTGAGCAACTACTATGTTAAGACCCGTATCTATGTAATTTGTACATCAGGTCAGGAGAAGCGGTCGTGGATAGAAGCACCACCCGCCATCCCGCGTCGTGGCACGCGTTCTGTAGACACGGCTGATGACGCACGGGATTCGGGCGTCAGCGTTGATACACACGCCTACACCAACGCCGATGACCACAGGCACATGCATAAAGGTATACCAACTATATCTTACCTTTTAGTAGATTCTACAAGATACAGGATTTTTTTTATATCTGTTGAACATTAACCCTCGATGGGCAACTTCTGAATGGGGCTAAAGCGAGTGATGTGGCAATATCGGGACAGAACCGACTGAAATCAGGGATCCTAGTAAGGACCTAAGAACCCCGGTAGACTATGGTACGCGCACATGAATGTGGTATGATAGGCCCAGTAAACATAACAGGTGAAAGTATAACTGAAGTATAAGGGTCAAGTGTTCGCTAAACACCTCGCGCCACTATCGTGGGCTTTTAGTGGAACCAGTGAGTCTTGAAACACGCATGCGTCTTTCTCAGAAATAGGTATCTGTGGATAAAGTGTTTCGTAAACGTCGTGGTACAGTCACAGTTACCACCCAGTTTAACTAAACAACTTACTTAAGAATTGTTAGAGCAAGTTAACTTCTGGTCAAATAAGGACTATGTTGTATTTGTCATATATTTATAGTGTTAATATTAACTAAATAGCGCATTAAATTCTTTCATTCGAAATTAAATTATATATCTCATTCTATGCCATGAAATAAATGGTATCTTTTTTGATCTTTAAAAAACACTATTCCTGTTTGTATTTTAGATCTCGACTTAACAGTAGACTCCCTACGATACGAGGAAATAATCTCCATGATGTCGGAGCCGCTTCGCGTAGACGAAGGTGAAAGACCACCGCCGATTCCGCCCAAGGGACTCGGACATCTCAGCTCTTTCGACTCTGGCCACCACGAAAATGGCGAATCACATTGCTAATACAACGGTGATATTACTGTTTCAGACGTTTGAGTATAGTGATGATGATAGGCGACAGAGAAACCGATAAGTCTACCAGGAAATGCACCTGTCATTTTTACATAAAAAAATGAAAAGCTGCATGAAACTGTTCATTAAATTTTAAACATTTCCACTAACTAAATTACTTTGCTCAAAAACTATTTTTTCAGTCTGATATCGTTCATCTTATTTTGAGCTAACCACATAATCTGAAAGATCGGCCAATCGGTACCATAATAGTACATTATGGTACAAGTGAGCAACGTTGGTGATTACCGCCGAGGCGCCATTGAGACCCGAGCCGTCAGGCGAGGGTCTTAATATAGCCGAGGACGGTAATCATCATGCTCACACGTGCCATACGACGTTTTACAACACACTTTTGCGAATAAAATAATACTACAAGGTACTAAATAAACAATACTACAAATCAATACGTTTTCCTATGCGCGCGCATTTAACAATTGCGGTCGACCATATTTAAAAAAAAATGAGGCTTGAATTTAACTTTTTTTTACTGTTTTTTTTTTCTGTACTTAGAGTATTAGAGGTTTGTACAAGTATTACAAGTTGAAATTATTTATTTAAATACGAAAATGCATCAAATGACCATACAATAGGCGTATTAATTTATTCGTACTATGTATTAAACACGTTATTTTTTGTATCAAAACTTTTTTAAGAACATAGACAATTATAGACACTTCCTATAAAATTTAAAAAAGAATCTATAACTCACTTTTGTGAATAATAGCAATGAAAAAGTCACAGTTTGATAATAGGTGTCATTACGTGCCTAATTGCGGTGAAATAATAGCACTTTTATGAGCAGGTGTGTTGTAAAACGTATTTACTCTGCAATTGGGCTTGAAGGTGGCTGACTGAGGACTGATATACTTTCACTGTGTACGTTCCCTTATGGACGCTTATTAACCGTTAAAATTTCGTATTTCTGTGTGGTTTTAATTCTATATTGCTAAGGACCAAAGAGGATTGATAAATCTTTAAAATTAAAAGTTACATCTATAACTTTGATTGTGTATTACGGCGTTGAAGCTTATCTGAGATGTCCAGTAGACCTACCATGAAATGATGAAAGGTATCACCGAAATTTCGGGCAAACGTATAGTCAAAATAAATTATTCAACATAGTTAATTGAACAATGGACAAAAAGCTTCATACAAGTTTCTACTGAACGGTTTGACGTTAGCAAAAATTTTCAAACGCCCGAAGTTTCGGATGTATGTTCTATAGTAGCCTGATTTCTGGACTAATAGTGATGTATTCTTCTGTCGCTTATCGTCACTATAACCTTATTCATATTTTTATTATAGTTACAAATATGGTGTGATTAAGGTGCATTGACAACTTACGCAAGGATATTGGAACGTTGGATATATTCATTCGTTTATTTATTCCTTTATTGCTTATAGTACAGAGATGTTATTTGCTTTGACTGAGCAGGGACCCGATTCAGTAATGCCATGTTTTTAAAACACGTGATTTCAATTCAATTAAAAAAAAAAAGATTTTGATCTCTTTCGTATTCTCTGTACATACATACGGATATTCACGCCTGTAATTACCCGATGGGTTAGGCAGATCTCTTAAATCTCTTCAATGATCTCTTACAACAAATCTACCTACATTTTCGTGAGGTTACTAAACCTTCAAAATTGATCTCTTATAACAAAACTTACCTACGCTTTCGTGAGATTGAGAAGCAGTCAAAGTTTGATTAAATAAGCTTTGAAATTTTAATTTTATAAGTTTTGAAATCACACCCTTCAAAACTTAATTTTACTGAATCGGTTCCCAGGACAGACCTAAATACTAAAAACATGTGAGTAACCCATAAACGACGTTAGTGTGGAAAGTCGTCGTCGCTGGTGTCGCTAAGATTTTCCACTTTATAATTGCTCACGTAAGTCACGTCACAAAAATAGTGACATCATTGATTATAATGTTCAACAGAGAACATTCTAAAAGTAACTATCAGTTAATCCGCTAGCCAAGCGCGTGCGAGTTACACTAAATATGGAGATATTCAATATAACTGCATTGTGGCTCACAAGCTATAACTGTGAACCAATTCCACTTTTTTCAATATTCCATGGTTTAAAAATTACTATAAAATATTGTCGATGAAGTAACGCTTTAAAGATGATACGTCCCTAAAAGATAAACTTATAACGCCTGCCAAAATGTTTATAGCATCAAATTGTTGTCAATGCTATTGCTATTGCTCTTATATAGCAAAATACAACTTAGAATATTTCTTTATTTTAATATAATTATAATACAAATGCGCATATCATTCCCAAAATGGAATAAATGTATTCGCTCCTTCCACCTGGATTCTTTGCATCGATATAAGTGTACAAATTTTCACTTACAATTTTTCTTCTCTCGAGTCAATGGCGGCGCAAAGGATGCGACACCTTCCAAGCACAATTACCCTATCTATCTCTCTCACTTTATCTCTTAATTCAGAAAGGCTTCTGGACGCCTTCTTTTCCCATAATATTAAAGTCATATAATGATGTAGTGTAGATTCTGCCAAGAAAGAATTTTTAAAATGTTCTTGTAAAGAAATAAAGTTTTCGCATGAAGTGTGTAGGGAGTAAAAAAGATGGAAAAGAGTTATTTATCGTGTCAATAGATCAAGCTGAAGTGTTCAAGTTCATGGAGCGATTTAATAAGGCTTGATTATTATTTCATGTCATGAATATTATATGTGCTTTGGTAATGCATTTATTTTTTTATATGTCGGGGCCATATAAAACAGGTGATATATTTAATTTACGAATACAATTACATCAATCGTCGTATTGTCTATAACAAGTTTAAATAAGTATTTGTTATATTTATATATTCTCTAATTAGGATACCTACAATAATAGAAAAGGAAAATCTAATAGGTACATAGATATGTATTTTTTTTATAAATTTATTTTTATTACTAATAACGCGAATATAAAAGGAAACAAGAGTGAAATTATTATTTTTTGAATAATTTAAATGCTTAATTAAGTCTCAAAATTTGCATGTTTTATTATTAAAATTATGATTTTGACTTATTGTGATTATTGCGTAATAAGATTCCTATGAAAAGTATTAGTTGGCGCAGTTATAACATTGTATATTCATTACTTAATTTTAGTAAAATATTTTTAATATACATTATTATGCTATTTCAATATTTTTTTATCCAAGAGCTAATGTACGAGTAGATGAGCCATTATAACAGTATTGCATATTTGCACAATGTGTCATCTACGAACAATTTTATGTTTAAGTGGACAATTAATTTTTGGCTTTAAGTTAATATTCTATTTTTTTTTTCGATTCAGTTATACACAAGTCTTTATGTATTGCTAATATATTATTGTATACCAATGTTTATGACTTCTTTTCTTTTTGCTCAATACGTAGTTAATTTTTGTAGTCTGTCTTCGTCGTAAATAAAATTTTAGGAGTTAACATTACAAGAACTCACAAAAATCCATAAAATATATTTAATTTTTGTAGTTCTAACGTATTTTGAATATATAAATGTTAATAATTGTTAAGTGAAATATTGTAAGATTCAACATTTTTGTACGCCCAAAATATAAATAAGCCCTTCTGAGATTCGCCGAGTAGCTACTCTTTTTTCTCCAATATAATGGTGCAATTTTTATTAATGTTTTTATATTATTTTTATAGTCAATAACATTTTATAATATTACCCAGTTTAATAAACTCTTTTTACTTCTTTTTAAGATTTACAATTCTGATGTGTATATTTCAGAAAGTTTAATAAAATTAATATAATGCTTAAAACGTAATTGATCTCTGGTTTTGAGAAAAATATCAAAAGCGTTAAAAACTTGAAACTTAAAAATCTTGTAAAAAAATTGTACGTAATTATGTATTTATAGTACCAAATACTTGTACTTTTAAAAATTGACTCTCAGTTTTATGAATGCAATTTTAAAGAAATTTTGTTTTACGCACATTTTATATGCAGAAATCAATGCAATATTAATACCAAATAGCATATAAGTACACAATTGCGACATTCAATTTTATACTTCACAAACATACCAAGTCTTCTAATAAAGTCTTTCCGATAACCAAGTGATATTTTTCGTACATATACGCATTAGGTATTTAATTATAAGCTCTTATACTCTAGTTAATAAGGTTTATATTTCCAACGAACAATTTCATAACATTTTTACATCTGTTGATATGTTACTGTATGTAATCGTAAATGCATTGTTCGATTTATACTTTACTACTGTATTATCTAGTTTTACAGCAACATTATTATACATTTTATTTTGTAATTCATCAACTTATTGAATTGAAATTCGTATGGTATACAATCATGACAATTATGACTATCAGATTATAGTACATTATGGTACAAGCGTGTAAAGTTGGTGATTACCGCTGAGGCGACATTGAGACCCGAGCCGTAAGGCGCGGGTCTTAAGAGAGCCGAGGACGGTAATCACCATACACGCGAGTGGCATACGATTATTTTCAACAAACTTGCGAATAAAATAATACTAAAAATACTACATACATACTTACTTATTTGAATTATGATTTTTTTTTCTCTGTAAATACTCACAGAGAAAAAAAAATACATTTTAGTGAAAGTTTTGTTTATTAAACACGTACTACAAGTTGAAATTATCTTTTAAAATACGAAGTTGCATGAAATGAGCAAGCAATAGGTATATTAATTCGTTTGTAATATTGGACACGATCTTTTTTGTATCAAAACTTTTTTAAGAACAAAGCAACTTAATCAATGAAATTAAAAAAAAGAAGTCTATAACTCACTTTTGTGAATAATAGCAATGAAAAAGTCACAGTTTTATAATAGGTGTCATTCCGTGCTTAATTGCTGTGAAATAAAAGCCTGTTTATAAGCAAGTGTGTTGAAAAATCAATTTATTTTTGTTCAACATCAAAATATCAAGTTTTATAAACACGAAGGGACACTTGTATGAAATACATATAGGTACATAAACTCACGCCTGTAAATCTCCGAAGGGATAGGCAGAGGTGTATTATCACTCACATTTAACCAACTATGATTTTCGGTCCCACGTAATAGGGGGCGAGCCTATTGACGTTAAGCTGGCACTAAGTCATGGGCTTGTATGCTTACTGTCGGATGGAGAAGAGCCCTTTTCCTAGTCGCCTTCTACGACACCCACCGGGAGCGATGGGGTGGCCCTATTCGCCGCCTGTCACCCTAGCAGAAGCAGGCCACGGCGGTAGCGCGCATTGCGTGCCCCCCCCCCATACCCGGGGGCGAGTTGGGGACTCCGTGGTCCCCACACCGGAAGAGGGCCAGATCGAGAGATATGGCCCTGGGTCGGCCTGGGTGCGAGGGATATGGCTATGACAATCTCACCTCCGGCAACTGACGGCCCACAGAAGGCGTGCGTTTTAGTCGGTTCGAGTCCGACATAACCTCCTCCTCCGGCCCCGGCGGGGGAGGTATCCGTGGGGATTTTTCGCACGATAAAAAAAGAAAAAAGGGGTGGCCCTAATCTTCTCCACCGGGAACCAACACGGCTTGTATTTTCATACAAGAATTTCGGAAGAAGAACTCCATATTAACATAATTTATCGCCCTTCTTTCATAATTGGAACATAATTTGTATACACAAAATACAACATTTATTTTACAAACCTAATTGACGCCGTTCATTATAAAGCGTCGCTAGCTTATTACTTAAGGAGTCGGCCTTACGATCGAAAGGTTCGAATCCTGGTCATTACACTACCGACCTACCATGTTCTTGCGAATAAAATTAATTTGAATTTGACGTGAACCCTCTCCTAACACAAGCAATTTAGCTTTGCAATTGCGTAGAGATGTGGCATCTTTGGCGGTATTTTACCGTCTCTACCATGGTGAATGTTCTGATGAGCTCTTCCATTTAATCCCACCCTCTCCTTTCCTATATAGGACAACACGTGCAGGGCTTAGATGCCACCCGCATACGGTGCAGAATATTCCATCAAGAACCAAGCGGTTCGGCGACTCCCTCTTCTGCCGCACCATTAAGTCTTGGAATTCCTTACCAGTTCACGTGTTTCCCTCCTACAGTCCCGGGTCCTTTAAGCGGGGCGTGAAAAAGCATCTGATGAGGCCGTCAAGCTGAGTGCCACCATTGTAACATGATACGTGTCTGTAATGGTGACCCTCTTTTCAGAGACTTTGCCTTCAGCTTACCATCAGGCGAGGCGAAGTCAAATTGACGTATCCTATATAAAAAAAAAAACTGGAGTGGTTAGAGGTAATACTTATTGGTAATTTCGGTTACTAATATTCTTTAAAGAAAATTAATACAATTGTTGAAGGGCGCTAGATTTTTCTTTTCAAACAGCCGCAGCCGCAGCCGATTTAGTTTCGAATATGTTAGAAATATATACTGCATAGGTAGCTATAATTCAGTATGTTGATGAATATCAAAATTATTTTACAAAACTTGAAACGATAGCTGGTTCACTTTATATATTCAGTGTTAATTTTATGTAGCTTTAGAATGATAAATAATGATATTATACACGTTGTATTCACGTTGCATCACCCCGACGGTTAATATCAATTAATTTAATTATCAATTTTTATACTAAACATCATATCAACGGTTGAAAAGCAAAAGGGTGTAACCGACATCAAGAACACATTGCGACTGGAAACAGTACGCACAGTCAGGTATGAGAGGAACTTCATCAACCGCACGCATAAACTGTGGAAAGAACTTCCTGCCGTAGTTTCTCCAAATGATTACACATAGGGTTCTTCAAGAATGGTACCTATTAGAAGGTTCTTACGGAGTCGGCAGCGCGAGTGTGACGTCCCTGGTGTTAATAACGTCCACAGGCAACGATAACCACTTTCCATCAAGTGGTTACCGTTGTGCCTGTCTGCCACCTAAGTGGTATAAAAAAGACCCCAAAGACATCATACACTGAGCATAGTGATTTTCTTGTCCACTGTTTTTGTCGCTTGTACTATTTTTCCTTTCAATTGTTGATAAATAGATATTCTCGGGGTGTTGGCACGTCTAAGTAACATTTATGAGTTTTGAATGTTTAATTATAGTTATGTAAAACAAGTATTGAGTTACCCAAGCTGAATGATTTTCGACTGATATATAGTTAAAGCATATACAGCTGTGTGTGATTTATTGTATTCCTTATGTTAACGTTATCTCAGTAGTTTAGAATCGTATTTAAAAACTAATCATAGAGTAAAACTAATTTGTAACGTACCAAAAATTTCTTCAGATATTTTTATAAATAATTTAATGTGTACTCATTGGTATTTATTATGATTTTAATGGGGGTCATTATTTGTACTTCTTATACTTACATATTGTATTTGTTAGAATGACTAATTTCGAGACGCTGTCTAGTGTATAAATTAGCCCTCATTGTTGTAACATACGTTTGTACTGTTCATAAATTGGTGTAGGACTCGAATAAAAGAAAATTAGGTGGGTAGGAGATCGCCAAATGAAATTATTCAGTACAAAGCGTAGGTATGATTTTTGTGCGAAATGAGCTGACTAGTGATGAGACGTAGCCATTTCTTATCAATTTATATGTAAATGGGCGGAATAAATATTTAGTTGGATGCATGAGTTTGTTTTTTATTTCGATCGTGCTGTTAACCCGAACATTCTCGAATATGCTAACATACTCGTAATATTTAGATACTACATATATGATTTATAGTATCTACTTAAGTAAGTATATTTAGGTATCTACTAAACATTTTATTTTCGTATTAGTGTCCGTTCACAAAGACCAGCTAGGATTATTATCACGTTTAAAACAGAGTTTTGAATAATTGTAATACCTAAGGTTCATTTTCACATAAGTAATATGTATAAAAGATGTGAATGTTTTATTGAAAAAGCTTGAGACGAAACCACTTAGTGTAAAAAATCAAGAATTTGTTATTTATAAAAAGCAATTCTTGGACTACACGATTCTTGTTGTGCCATAGCAAGCTCTCTTCAAACAACTACGGAGAACGGAGAACCCGGATTTATATTGTGCCGGATCTCGTGATACGCGTGAATCATGCTCATACACAGAAACCTGTGAAAGCATCGAGTATCGTCGAACTCGAACCCACAACACTTGATGCGTGCTATGTTACTCCACTTCTATAGCAATTCGGTCGAAAAAAAACGGGCGTGTAGGTATGCTCAGAATAACAATACTTTTGTTGGTCTGAGCGTGTATGATTGATGGATCAGATTGTCACCAAATATATGGTGCATGTGACGAAGATGCTTCCTTGGTGCTCCCGTTCTATTCGATTGAAAAGAAATTACATTATTGTGGCCGTCTCAATTTAGTAATGCCCAGTTAAAGAGAAGCCTTCTCAAAGACTCTTCAAGATCGATTAAGTATTGTGCTTATCTTCTATAATGTATACTATGCCACAAGATTATGATACTTATATCCAATTAACGCTTATTTACGCAATTAACTCATAATAAAACCTCAAGTGGTCTCAGAGCTGGCTACAGCGTTGTCATGCCAAACGATTATTATATTTACCGATCGAATTTCTATATAATAATATATCTTCGGTCAATAATTGAAGGTAGTCAGCATAGACACCGCCTTGAGCGGGGTATACACGGGTAATGTATGCGGATTAGTTCGAAGATCTATTAGGGGGATAATGTGATCTTGTCGTTTTTACTAATGCTTGATAGAAGTGTATCTGATATGTCACATAGTTTTTGTTTAGGCTTTTAGTATGACTGCTACTGGTATTTTGATGATGAAAATATGTAAGCAAAAAATACCGACAGGAAATAAAATCAGTAGATTGATAATTTTACTGTGGTTCACCAACTACATTATCTATATTAGGTACTAGACATCTTGGTATTTGATCTCTAGTGGTCATAGAAAAATAGAAAGCAACAAAGTATTGTCTTATTCCGGAACGTGTGGTAGATGCAAACTGAACAATAACAACTAGGGACAGGTACAACCTATATCGTACCTACCTGTACCTACCTAACACTACCTACATCGACAAAAGTAATTAAAACAGCTTCATGAAAACTCAGGAGTTCTGACCAAGACGACTGGGATTTTTACGCTGGAGCAGCATAATGTACCTACCTATAAGTTCCTCCCTGCGTGGTATAGGTAGGTGGGTACTGTTCACCTCATCTCATAGGATGGCTCTACATTGTACCTTCCTACATGGGTTTAAACGCTTGAAAAGTGTATTCTGTCTAGTAGGTAGGTACCTAATGGTACTAGACATATTCATAAATGTTTTTACTAGATTTAATTATTGACGCATAATATCTCCGGATACATCAGCATTACACAAACACCGTGTACACCAGAGCCGATAACTTCTCAATAGTACCGCCCACTCCCTTAATGGACGCCGGTATATTTGACAATATTTGACACCTTAATGAGAGGGAAGCCTCCATCTGATGATCTGACCCATGTTACAACATCCATTGAGCGTCGTCTCATTGCGAATGCATTCAATACACTGATGCAATTTATGGACGTATTAATAAGATTATGTAGGTAGGCAGTTGTGAAATGAGCTCATTGTGTGATGACTCCTAGTAAGTTATACCGCTCGAATATGTATAAAATAACGGCTACATCAGCTGCTTATCATACAATGAAAATTTAATTGTTAAATTAGGAAGTTATACAACTTTCTAGTTGATGACATGATGCAGAGGGATTTGATAGCCAGTTTAAAAAGGTAGGTAGGTACTTATACCTCTTGTAAAGTACCTAATTAGTAGGTATTTAACATTTTCTAACGGAAGTTAAGAATAAAAGTTACAAAAGTAGGTAGGTAGGTAGGTACTTCCAACTAATTCCAATTGAACAATCCCTATCTCGAATGTTTAGGTAGATACCTAATGTGTGCCTTCGCCGTTAAACCTTCCCTCTCTAAACTTAAGAGCAGCGCTCTTATCGGTGGGGTAGGTAGGTAATCGCCACTCTTTTCTCTCCTCCTGGTAGGCAGGTACGACGTTAAACCTTTCATGAATTATGAAATAATAAATAAAATCCAACTAAAAAGGTTTATAAATATTCCAATGTTAAGCAATTTTAAGCACACCTGCTGAAAAAAAAAAATAACCTTTCGGGGTTGAGTTGAAGGTCAGACGGTAATTAACGCCCGTAAAAGTTAAAATTAAACCATAAGTAGCTACATAGGTACTCATTATGATTGAAGGACGAGGAGAGCGGTTCCTGGACTACCTACAGCATAATGCTACAGTTTGAATTTATACTCACTAATTTAATTAGCGCATGTCCTATAGGTAGGTATTGTCCTCGTGGTACGTCTCGTAGCACGAGGGCAATACAGGACATACGCTAATCTGTATGTTCTAATTATTTATAAGTAGAATAATTGGTTGCGTTCCCGTGCCCTGGAGGGTACGTTTAGGCGTAGTGTTAGTCCCGATTAGTACCTACCACACCGACATCTGTGGCATTCATAAGCCCTAAAAAGTCCGACAACCCGGTCTAAATAAAGTCGATATCATCAATGGATTGAGGAGGTCAGATGCTAACCACACTCTGAACTCCGTGGTCAGACGGCAGTCGCCATATGGGAAATATTGAAGTTCGGCCGTATCGTGCTGGGATTGAAAGTCGAACCCAGTTTTAGTTGGGCTCAGAGGATGATGAATCATTGGCCTCGTCTTTTTTTTACACAGTAGGTACCTATAATATTCAAACATGTTTTTCTCACGAATCGCAAATAAATAACATTAGCTAAGTATGTTAAAAGTAGCATTCTGCTGCTGAGCTAGGCTTGTAGCCTGTGTTTCAGCAGACAGCGCCTCCGCCCCTGAAATGTATCGGGATTAAGTATCTAAGAATTTTAATTTTTTATTACATCAAGCGTTTGTAACAAAATTAGTGTCAGTGAATAAGGGAAAAACAAAAAATAATATAAAAACAAAAAATTAAGAAATAGTTTAGGTGTATAAATAGTACTATAACTCGTCCTAACTGTAGCTATCTGTTCCCAGAAAGCCTTGCCTGAGTCTTATATACCTACCTAGTTTTTAGCAACCTCATCGTCCAATAAATTTTATCTAAAACGACGAAATTAATAACAAAATTCATTAACGCAGCGTATGGTATTCAATTATTTAATGAACGACTGCTGCACAAAGACACCTGTTTTTTATAAGTAGGTACCAATAATTAATTATAATTACACATGCCAATAATAATGTACATCGATATGCGATAAGTGAATCACAAATACCTACATGATGTGTGAAATAGACTTAAGTAGGTTATTAAGGCTGCCTGTCAACTATTAGCGCAATTAGCCACAAAAGAAATATAATTATACACTTCATGGCGCTAGGGGGATTTTTTGTGATGAAGATTAACGTTAAATGCACAGTAATGGCTGCTGCAAGTATAATGATTACCTACTTATTATTATTCTGAGGGTAATAACATTCTATGGGGGTGATGATCCCCAAGGTCTGTTTGATGTCCTTACAGTGAGGACTGAGTAGTTTCCTTGGTTATCATGATGTTGTTTCTTCTACAAATGACAATAAGTAGGTAGGTTAATACCTACATGGCTTTTATAAGTAATATCAAGATTTTTTTATTTTTTATTTTATTAGGTATCCGCTAAAGCATCGTCTCCTCGACAGGACAAGCTCAGACACTGTTATAATGTTAAGGTGCTGATAAACTTGAGCATTCACTTGTAACAGAACATCGAGCATTCGCCGTTTTTAAATTTGTCGAACCGAACAACGAGCCGAGCCAAGCGTAGAGCCAAACAATGCTACGAACATTAATTTACACGATCTTTCTAGCGAACGCTCTAGTCGAAGCAAATTTGCAGTCGTTTTGTAAGCATGCTCGCCAGAATGCTCGATAGAATGCTCGCTAAAATGTTCTCGTATTTATCTGTAATGTAACATTCGTAAGAATGCTCATTACAAGTGAATGCTCAAGTTTATTAGCACCTTTAAATAATTGTTAGCTCAAATACAGACCGAAGTAATCTTTCAGTTTCAGTATTTTGCTTACATTTTAATTACCTACATTTTGAAAAAAAAAAAATATTTTAGACGTTAGCAGATTATGATCTTTTTATACCATTTAGATGACGGACAAGTACCTAGATATTAAATGGCTGTCGAGAAGCAGTTACAGTACCTACCTACAACGTACGATGTATGTCCAAACATACATAAATTCGCAATTTAGTTGGTGGCCCGGTCAAAAAGATGCACATTATGACGCGATTACCTATACCTATTGTTAATGGACCTTATTTTAGTGTCTTTTCCATAAAATAGTTCTTTATGATATATTCTTTATGAAGTAAAGAAGAAAATTAAACATTGACATTTTGACTCGAATGTCAAAAATTAAAACGGATTATCAATAATTTGAATCTTGTACCTATTGTGTGTTGCAAAAACGTTAATACCCACGTGGATATTTACAATGGCCGTCTCTTTACCCATGGAGTCCAACCCTGAGACGATGAATAAGTACATGCAGAAGTTAGGCGTGTCAGATAAATGGCGTATGACTGATGTTTTAAGTTTAGAAGATGAAGCGTTAAGCTGGGTTCCACGGCCAGTACTAGCTGTTGTTCTACTTTTCCCTCTGTCGGAAGCATATGAAAAACATCGCAGTGAAGAAGAGAAAGAACTCGGGGCTAAAAAGGCGCCACCAGCTGCAGATGTATTCCATTTGAAGCAAGTGCTTAGTAATGTATGCGGCACTATAGCGTTAGTGCATAGCATTGCTAATAACGTCAATAAAATCGATATTAGCGACGGTCTTCTTAAGACTTATCTTAATGAAGCCAAAGATCTTGACTCTTGTGCTAAAGGAGCACTTCTCGAGAACTCTACAGCTATTCTAGATACATATAAGGAAGTGGCGCGCTCAGGAGAAGAAGGCGGAGAATCTGAGGAACCTGTAAACAATCATTTTGTAACTTTTATCCATAAGGATGGAGGGCTGTACGAGCTGGACGGACGCAAGTCAACTCCCATAAAACATGGGTCTACTACACCTGAAACTCTCCTCGAAGATGCAGCGAAGGTGTGTCGTGAATTCATCGCTAGGGATCCAGATAACATCGGCTTTACTGTAGTAGCACTTGTGCCTGCACAATAATGCTTTACCATTAATTCATTTGAGAATTTCAATTCGTTTATTTTAATTACATATTAATTACGTTGACAGACGGTTGTTTAAGTTAATGAAGTGCCCCATTATTTTTAAATAAAAGTACTTAGAGGCTATTGATATAATGGCATAGCAATGATGTGACGGAGCTGCGCACAGTGCTCATCAGCAACATGCGATCCATCGAAATGGCAGTATGAAAAATTACTTTCATTAATTCCCTTCATTAGCGCATACCAGGACTTTCAGTTGGACATATAAAGCTGCATGAGTCCTTAATTCATAATTAATCTCGCAGTATTTAACAAATCGCCACTCGGTGTTCGAAACGGTGTGTTCGTCTCAATTAAGATATCCGCGCGCACTGCCAACACGGCTTCTGCATTCCTCCTTAAAATTCTGTATCTTCGGAAACTAATTAAAAATTCGCCTCGCCTTCGTGGTCCGGTGTTCAATCGAGACGATATAACTTCATTTAAAAACGAGCAATCTTGTCGAAGATAAGGACTGGCGAGAAAACAACGAAGAGCAGCGCTCGCCACACGCGGCTGCGACGCTCGCTCACAAAAAGACAAACCAAAGAAAGAACTCCAAACTTTTAAATGGAACGCGAGAGAATTCACCGCGTTAACTATGTCGATACTGGGAAGGACGCGACATCGGTAAGTCACGTCACCGAATAAATGACGCCGGCACTGAAATAAATATATAAATATTGTGTAAATAAAGAAAATAATACAGCGGGGACCCGAAATGCTTTAAATATTCAAATGAAGCGAGGCGAGGTGAAATACGAAGGTGCGCTCGCTTGAGTTGAGCCCAATTAAATCGGTGCCACTGAGGTAGAAATTAAAAACAAAAGGAAGATGACGGGGGTCCGGCGCGCATTTTTCTCATGAGTATTATTAGCGCGATGTCAACCCACAAAAAATGGAGTTAGAGGGTTGTCGTACCCGCGATCATTATCGACAAGCGCGTTTTGTATTGTTTTGATAAGTGTGATGCGCTTGCGCTGCGACGTTTTGTTGACATTTTATATTCACCATACACGTGTGATTGATAAGGGCCTGTATAAATTAATTGCGTTGAGTTTTAAACCACATTTTTATAGGTGCGTACGAAAGTTACCTAGGCATAATATTTTCGTTATTTATGTTGGAAGTGCAAATTTCATGAGTTAGTAAAGTTTATTGCACAAAAAATATGAAGCTTTACACTTAATACGTAGGTAGGTACTGCCTACCTACTTACTATTTTCCTAGCTATTACGGTTATGCACATATTATTGTATAATAACAACATTTTAATACGTTCATAACAAATTAAAAATCGGAGTCGTGCACAAAATAGTGCGTCAATCAAAGTTCGACGCGTGTATGAGATGAATTGATGGGGAAAAACGAGAGTTTAAGCTGTCTGAACCCTGGTCATTAGTCATGCGATTGCCTGGTGAGAACAGATTTAATATTTGCCTATAAATCAATTACTTACGTGTGGGGAGTCGCTTACCATTTAACGCTCTATTATAGTGCTTTCTTAAACGGCTTTATGATAAATTACATGATCGTTTTACAATTAGTTGTCGATGCATTGACCGTCGTATATAGCTATATGTATGTGTATAAGTAATTAGGTATAGTTGTACTTAAAGGATCAAAGGTCATTGTGCTATTGTAGTGATTCGTTTGAAAGCTAACATTAATATTTTTCGACATCGGACATGTTCAATAAATTAGTCTTATTTTCATCTTACAAAAATATATTGTTTCTGCCTATCCCGGAGAGAAAAAGGCATGTAAATGTACAGTAAAAATCCTTCAGTCCATTTTCATAACTATGTTTCTTAACTATTTTGTTTACTCTATCATAATTGGTTAGGAAATAAGATTTTTTGGTCTACTTTCTTAACTGGTTAATTAATAAGAATGTTTTATCCATTTTCCTAACTGGTTTTCTTAACTAGTTAGGAAAATGGATAAAATATTCTTATTCCTTGACCAGTTAAGAAAAAGCGAATAAAAATTCTTGTTTCATAGATAGTTAAGAAACATAGTTAAGAAAATGGACTGAAGGGTAAAAATTATGGAAACAGAACACTTTACTGATTTTTTTTCATCAGTTTACTTAAGTATATGGTTTTATCCCCACACATAGATTCATTAACACTTATGCGACCTCTGCTGGCACCCGCACGATATCTCCAAACAAAATGCATTTATATTAGACAATGACGATTTAAGTGCTTGTTGGGAAAGTTACACACCAAACAAATTCTTCACTCGTTTCCTAAACATGCAACGAATTCCACAGCGTTCTTGTACCTATTAGATTTACAAACTCTATTAGAAAACCAGCCTTGGATGATGATCTATTATGAAAATGAGACGTGGTACGGTAAGCTACGCAATACTTTGTAGAAGGGCTCCACAGGGGTCCCACTGCGGCCTACCGACGCTCATCACTATTCAATAAGCTCCATTTATTGAAATTATATAATTTGTGTGTGAATAATGACGATTGTGATGAATCTTCGTGGGCGATGCGAGCGACTTAAACCCGATTAACTTTTGACCGCCGTACTATATTAATATGAGCTGTTCGACACTCGCTCTGCTTGGCTTAATGACATGGAAATAGACTCGGCCATAAGCCCTCGTTGACTCCATTGATTGCTAGCATCGTTTATTTGAATGGACAGTATTGTATGTTTGGAACGGTTTGTAGTTAAATGAAGCGTCGGTAACTTAGTAGTCAAGGAACCGGCCTTACGATCGAGAGGACCCGGGTTCGAATCTCCTACCGATGCCGATGTGAACCTATTCCTAACTCTAACAATTTAACTTGAGGGCGTCATAGGGGTTATTTTTGATTTTGTTCACCAGTAACTATTTAGTTCTGTCACATGGATAGGTAATAGTAGTTATACTGAGTATTTAATAAACGCCAAAAGTGAAGGAGCAATACCTAGTCGGAAAACGAACCCTGAGTCTGAGACTCTGAGGTGCAAAACTTGAATGTCATCTGTCCCTTAGCGTGAGTTATGTTTCAAATCAACTGAGATACTCATGCAAAATTTGATTACTTCTAAGCTAAGTAGGTATATCTATTAGTTCATGAATAATAATGGTACTTATCGGTGCTATTGAAATGTAGCGAACCGATACGATACGCAATTTTATTGGCATACTACGAAGAATAGTTTAATTACTTTCCATGTAATTGTTATTATTATTCTAATCGCGAACTTAGACGCAAAGCACTTACCTATACAGTCAGTCCAGTTATTATTTAAATTGATTGAGTACAGAAAGCGACAAAAGTAGCTGAACACGTTCCAATTTACAATTCTTCTTAGATCAAAAATCTTTCAGAAAATAATATTACCACAATAGTCATGCAGGTACTGTTGGAAGTTTATGCGATAATTACACATTTATACAAAATTATTACCAGTCTAGTCTTGATCATGTTTGCTGTAAAACTATGGAGACATCGGGATCACAATAAATAATACAATAAGACAATATAAATGACGATAGAGTCCGTACAGTTTATTTTTTAATTTGTTACAATTGTTTTAAGTTAGTGTTTATTAACTTTTCTAGATGATTGTACTTTTAAACCTTATACGACTTAAGAGATTACGATTAGTACAATTCGCTAAATGGTAGCTTTGTCATTGGTTTAACTTTTCGTCAATGGTAGAGCCGTGAGCCGTGTTTAGTAGTAAGTAGAGCCAAATTCCTCTCGACCGGGGAAATACCTATCTTCCTCCACTGATCCTTTTCTCAACTCAGTTGGCGATCGCTTTAGTCTTATTAAGAAAGTCTTTTCATAATAAGACTGGAAGCCACATATGTTCGTAAGGACGGGCGATTTAATGTACTCTCCGAGTCACGAACGGGGCTCAATGTGTTAAAGGCTGGTCATCCATTCTAAAACTGATCATTGCTTAACTTTGCAATATGTTAACTTGACAGCCTCTGTGGTGTGGCGTGGCGGTAGTGAACACGGCCGATACGCAGGAGAGGCGGGCTCGACCCCCGCTCGGTGCAAATATTTGTATGCATGAATATAGGTATTTGCATTGGTCAGTTCGTGAGTCGGAGAGCATGCTAAGCCGTCGGTCCCGGTTACCATACAAACATCTATGATAGTCGTTAAAGGTACCTAGTTGAGCCCTCAAAAGTCCAGCAACTGGTCTTGCTGCAATGCTTCGATATCGTCCAATATCGCCATTGGGTTGTTGAGGTCGGAAAGGCAGACGCTTCACGAAAAATATCAAAGTCCAGCCAAATCCGCAGTTAGGACTGGTAAAGCGGATCCCAGACTCCAAGGTGAAAGCTTCGGATGCGACTGGGATTAACACTAGGATGAAGATGAAGAAGAAGATGTAAACTTACTCGGTTACAACTTAGCCATCAGCTCCTCAATAGCATACCTTTAGGTATCAAGCAGTTTATCCAAACAGTTCACCAATCATTCATTTAGATCAGCATGACAATTTAGTAGCTCGCAATCGAACTTAGAAGTAGGAAATTAATCTTGCTTTCTAGTCACGATATTATATGGCAAAGCGAGTCCTTGGATAGAACCCTCACATCCTAGCACTTAAACAAATCAGACCATTATTTATGTTTTTTTAACCGGATTTTTGGGTAAACAGCCGAAACGTTGACATCCCACGACATATACGTAGAAAGCTGGATGATATGTACAAACGAAGCGCCCGCGCAGCCTTACTGCCCGTTTACGACTTCCGAGAATCCCCGAAGGTATCCGAGTATCCACGACGCTATCCTAAAAACGGTAAATCGTCTAAATTAAGTACATTGTGACCACACTTGACTTGTATTTATTAATATGAGATGTGTATTAATTTGTGTTAGACCCTCAGTGTTTTATTGTGAACCTTTTTATATTTAATGATAATTACGGAATGGAGTTGAAAGATCTTGTGTTAATTGGTGGTTTGACTGGATTGCTTCTACATTAGATTATAAAAAGGATAGGACGGTATACGTTACATCGGCACGTAACATATCATTGGCAGTACATTTAAACAAAATGCTACTGCTTGTGATAATGTTTTGTTAGTGGAATACAAATTTCGACGAATATCAAAACATTTTTGAAGAAACATCAGTGGGTGCCTTCTGACTAATTGCAGGTTTTCAGTTTCTCCAGCTTTATACTTATAAGAGTTCGTAGCAAACGGCATACATCAGCAGCATTACGGCATGCAGCAGATACAACGTAGGTACCCTGAAATAGACTTGAATGTGATAATATTGTTTATTGATTTAATACATTGCGGCTTCTCAGTGGTGCTATTTACCCATAACGAAATTTATAGACTAATGAGCGGATTTCGAGATTGATACTCTTTTATTTCCATGGACCAAATGAGCAGTCGGATGACGTGTCGTCTCTTCAGTTAGATTACATGTAAAAACTTACGGGTATTCGTAGCCGACCGCTACGAATTCGTACCTATAATGATTTATTTGTAGATCTTCTTCATCCTAGCGTTAATCCCACGTCAAACAATACATGGTCAATATCCCGATAGCTTTAATAGTAGGTACCTAATGTGAGTGACCACGATATTTTAAATGCCATCATATAGCCTCTCTAGTCCATCCATCATGTGAGGTCCGTGCGAAGATTGTGATACAGCCTCTACGGCTGCGGAATGCCCTAAAACCTATATTACTTTAACAGTAAACTGGTATGGCAAGTCCGCACTCATTACCTATAGGTACCAATTTTGTGCATAATATTTAAATAACCAACATTTTGTTGACTTTTGACTTCTGTATGTAATTATCGTCGTAAATATTCATAATTTTATAACATTCGGTAGTCAACAAAGGATATAAAACAGTTGTAGATTTAAAATTCGGCAGCGGCCGCCCGCAGCGCAACTTGCTCCTTCAATTATGTTCCGAATGAATTCCATTAAACAAACCAAGAGTTTTACTGCTGAGACATTAAGTCGACAGTACTCGTAAACTCACCTCTTGATTGATAAATTCTCTTCAGTAACTGCCGGAGCGTCGGCCGCGTTATGATGGCTATGAAACAATATTAAAATCGCTTTGACCGTGTAATGCCCCTACATAGTTTCAATATAAAGTAGGCTGGTTAAACTTTGCAATATCAGTAACTTTTAATATTAAAAAAAGGCGATGACTTCTAAGGGAATAAGCGTAAGTAGTTTAATATATTTGGTACTCGCAGTGAAAAGTTACACCATAAGCACTGGATCGTTATGTGTCAAAACCTTTTTCACTGTAGGGTATTAATAATGTTGTGTGACCATTTTTACGAAGATAAGGTCATAATTTTCTTTTATAGCCGTCTCGAATACATGTGATGAAAGTTAATGAAATATGTTATGATTTCTCAAAACTATAAATCATGACGGCTACTGCATACCATTGCAGAACTATTACTGTGAAAATAAATTTGGAATTCAGATTTTTTTGCACTTGATAGAATCATGTAATTTTCTGATTCATAAATTTATAGATGTTTTTATGCAATAGGTATCATGTATCTTATATAAATGACATAATATTTCAAAATCGAGGTCTAGCCAAATCCGTAGTTAAGACTGGCAAAAGCGGACCCCAGACTCCGAGCTGAAAGCTTCGGATGCGACTGGGAATTAACGCTAAGAGGAAGAAGATTTCAAAATCATAATAAAATTTAAGTAGCATTTTTTGTCTTATGAAATATTAGTCTACTAATAGATGTAATAAATCTTTTTATATTGTCACATAGACTGTTAGATATTTTTAGGATAACTGTATGTTAGTTCTAAGAACTATCTATGTATCGTTGTGTCCGGTTAATTGGTAAAGTGGTGGGCTTGAGAAGGGGGAAGTGGGTAGATTAATGAGCGGCTACCGCTGCTTATCGCGCAGCATCTCGCGCATGACTGATCATCTGTCGTGCGCCTGAGCCTCTATGCCCGTATAGTGATGCTATACGTGACTGCTCGGGTTTGGTATCGATATTCGTAATGATTTTTAATTTGTGATATCACAATATTAATTTTACTAAAAGAACTTTCGCAAATGTGCTCACCGACTAAAAAATAACACAGTCCATAAACATTCTGTTTCTCTGTTAGCATTATTGGTTGGTTATTACAGGTAGCATCGTTAAGATCTTTTATTTTAATAGGTACAAGGTGATTTTTTTTAAATTTATACTTGTAAAAAAATAATTGATATCCCTGGATATGGTCAAAAAGTCATCACTGTCATGCCGTATGCTGAAAGTTAGGCGTGTACACAATATTAAGAAGTCGATTTTTTTTTCACCCACTCGTTGTACATATTTTAATTATGTCTTCGTTGTATTTCTTGTATTTTAATTATGTCTTCTATGTATGTTTATGAATATGATTTTAATTATTATTATTTTCTTTTCTGTCAGCTGACATATGCCTGAAATCATTGACTTGTACTTACAAAAGTTTAAGAATTGTGTCTGTGACCATTCATAAACAAAGTAATAAAATTATAAAAATATCGATATCCTGATACTTACTCGAGCACATCCCTACAGTCGTGATATGACAGTGGCCGGTGGTTTCCCAGAACTGTATTGGTACCTTACGAGCACCGTGGCACATTCGACCTGACTTTTTTCTCCACACTATAGTTTTATTGGACGCATTCAAATATTTTTGTCGAGATCAAACGACGTTTAGATAGGTGCATTAGAATTAATGTTGGACATCACTTACATAAGTAAGGAGGTACAGTTACTGAGAATTTGGATGTTAAATAAATGTATATGGATTTGTCGTGTACAATTGTTCTCACGCGATTTTCTATAGGACTTCCATTGTTTGGTAATGCTTGGGTTCAAAAATATGAGTGTCATTTAGTGTGTCCTATTCTTGTAGCTACTGAATGTTGTACCTCATTATTTGTGATTTATATATGTTCATATTTGAAATGTAAAAAGTATACATGTACCATTTGTCATATATATGTATGTGTAACATTTTGGCCATTTTTGGCAGATCCATTTTGTATTATGAAAAGAACGAGATAGAGTTTAAGGATCTTTCTACTTACCTACAATTGGGTTACGATTGTATTACCAGAAATGTAATGGACAGACATTTAGACGTAAAATAATTAGTTTGTTATTTCTGATTCATATTATTTAAGGTGGTGATGAAAAGGCTGCTGGATGGACGATCGGTGCCCCGAGCACGAAAATCATTCGAATTTCGAATTCGTAACGTAAACGTATCGAGAGAACAGAGCATTGCGATTGGTTCACAGTAGGCAGGTGGCCAATCGCAACGCTTTGTTCTCTCGATACATTTACGATTCGAATTCGAATATTTTCCGTGCATGGCCGCTTGGGGCACTGGTAGTTAGGCCGAGGTAGAGAAGCCTATGTCCAGCAGTGGACTGCAATAGACTAATTGATTGTTGTGATTGATTGACATTGGACTTGCAATTAAAAGGTTGTCAGTTCGAATTTTCAGTAGCTGAAACTAGTTATGAAAGCTTAGATAGAAAGATTAACCAGAATGTTAGTGACAGGAGTGATATGTCGTTCACGTTAGTAACAATAGTAGTCTGTAAGTACAAAAAATGTTTTATGCGGGATTCAAACCATACACTCGATTCATACAACGACGACGACGATTTTTTAATTCGATTAATTAGTATACTAACTATTGGAATCGATTAAGATTGGAAAAAGTGAAATGCTCAGACGAGACTTTAACCCGAAATCAGTCTCTTACAGTGGTACTGCTCTGATCACTGAGCTACCGAATCACGCCTGAGCATTCCAATTTCTCTTATACAAACATCTTAGGGCGATGGTACTGGGACGGTAAGGGACTGATCGTGGGTTCAAGTCCCGCCTGGGTATTTTAATTTTTCTAATATTAATCGACTGGAATAGCTAACGTACTAATTATTTTATTTATTTAGTTTTTCTACAAAGAGATGTGATTACGTCTATCGCGCCATTGGTTTTAATTATTAATTATCTGCTTGTGAGTTCAGGAATATTTGGTTTCGCCATTTCTTAGCTAGATGGCGTTGGGTGTTCGTTTGGTGTTTGCTTTTCGAGTACGTGCTGTGTTGGGTGGCGTTAAGGTGTTCAGCGTGTATTGCCATATAAATAGTCATTTATTTCTGATTACTATGAATTTGATTCCCGTTCAGGGTAATTGTTTGTATGCTTCAATATACTTTGGTCTGGATATTTCTACTCTATGTATACTATGTAGGTATGTATAAGTATCCCTGTGCGATTTGGCGACCACTGTGGTGTATCGGTAAAGCGTTCAACTGCTAAGTCGGGGTTAGATTCCTGCTCAGTGCAAATATTTATGTGCATGAATATTATGTACATAATACTGTCATTACTGTGGGTGTTTTTATGTATATTTATGTATTCACAAAAAAAAATGTTATAAAGTATCTATGTTTGTCCGCATTCTAGAATTCATAAGATAATTATGTTAACACAAATGGGCTGAAACGGGTCTACTCGTAGATAGCGCTGTGTAGAATGTCATAGAATATTTTATTTATTATTATTTTATCTACATACAATCTAATGCATTCTCAAACCCATTTTACAATTCATTTAAGTATAGCGTACTTTGCGTATAGATTAGGTACATTGTGCAGAATGTCCTAAAATATTTAGAATATTCCCTGGTCAAGTCAACCCTTCGTGCTAGTAAAAGCATGGCTGTACTATTTTCGACTTTCCAGAGCAAAACATTGTTCACGAAGTAAGTACCACACTGCCACTGGTAAAACCTCGGTAAAACAATTTACTTACTCAAGAGTCGACAAGTTGTAATTTTTTAAATTATACACCGAAACAAAACACCCGTTCTGAAATCGCGTGTTTTGTAGCAATAATTCGTTACAAAAATATATCTGTGAGTTTATTACTGTGGGCAGTTGAGACGTATAAAAAGACTTTTTAAATTATACCAATATTGTATCATAATGCATGTCCAAGTATCATATTAAATGTTAACAACCTTTTTAGCAAAGTTGTATAGCTCTTTGGATTTTTTTAACGTATCTGTGACCTGTTTGATTTTGGTTCCATTACCTTAACTGTTCTTGTTTATAATACCTACTCCTTTAATTTTATATCAAGACAAGATACACTTTGAAAAGTCTCTGAGTCGTCATCACAGAGTTACTCCCAGTAGCATTCGATGCTTGCACTTTGCAATACAGAGTCTACTCGCCAATAGTCTTACCTCTCAACCTCGAGAAGAAAGTCAGCGCCAGTGTCCTCGTCAATGAGCAGCTATATTGACTTGCCGGTGAGGTTAGGCCTAAGCTAAGGCCTTGAAGATCTTGCCTGAACTTAATGCTAACACCCTATTCGAAACTTAAGCCTCTGCGTATTACAAACTTTGTGTAAATTGGGTGAGTCATTCACCATCTCGCGATCGTCAAATTCGCGAGCGCGCGCGAGTTGGCAATTTTTGATTTCGAATTATTTTTTCATTGTCATCTCGCGCGCATGCTAAAGTACAATCAGATAAAAAAGGTCTATATGGTACTGTGTAATAAGTACATCCTAGAATGGTTTGATATCATTATTTTCTCTATTCAAACACGAAGTTTTTCACTTCTTACCGGGGCCCGTCGGAGGCGGGCGGCGTGGCCTGACATTTTTACGTCACATAAAACCTGGCGGTCGCCGCAAAACGAGGCTGTGCAAATGGTGGTGTTGCGCCTGCACTTTGTCTGTAATTTCTTTTGTTCATCAGCTATGGTGAAGGAGTTCATCCATGTGGTGATGGAGGAAGAATACAAGTAGGTATCACCACCCCATCTCATCCGAAGGCTGTCGTAAGAGGCAGCTAAGGGTAATATACGCAGACGATATCACTGTGATAGACGGAAAACTCGAAATAAAATCCTGTACCAACCCGTCTAGCCAGCGTGAAAACAGTAGGCCAAAGCCTCCCAATATTGGAAGAGGCCTATTCCAGCAGAAGATTGCGATAGGCTAATTGATTGACATCTGCTATGCATCCTTAAACTTAAGCGCACCTGCAGAGTTTTCTAGTTAGGCCAAGGATTATTCTGATTCAATGTTTTCAACGTTTTCTAAGTACCTACCAAGCCGTTTAAACGGCCTAATTTATTTATTTATTTTATTTATTTATTTATACTTTATTGTACACCATATAAAATACAAATTAAAAAATTATGACTAAGGAATCAGTACAAGGGCGGCCTTATCGCTATAAGCGATTTCTGCCAGGCAACCTTTGGATGGTCATAATGTTTGTAGGATTGAGTGGTAGTTGTTTTGGCGTACTTTCTGTCGATATCATAGGTAAATACATAAAAGACAGGTATCATATCTAATTTTATTTACATTAATACACACATACACATATACATACATACATCTATAATACATACACATACATACACATATACATACGTATACATAAATACATACATACATACATAAAGTTTATACATATCTAGATATAGTAAACTCGCCATCACAGAGCCCCTTCACAGTAATCAAAGAAGAATCAAAGAATCAATTTCATTTATTCAATTTAGGCACATATAGAGCACATATGAATGTCAAAATATTACAATTGTGTCAAGAAGTAGGTGTGAACAAAAAATAAAATATTAAATAAATTAAAGTAAACCATTTGAAAATGATTCTTTCGCTGGTTCGGTAGTTGGTTCTACTGAGAAGATACCAGCAAGAAACTCAGAGAACTCAATTATCCATTTTATTTATTTATTTATTTTTTAATAGGTACGGTTTTTATACAATTTACAATGTGCGGGCAAGAAAGTGATTAGGTTGACCATGCATTTTTATCATTAAGGTATTCTTCTACTTTATAATAAGCTTTTTCCATTAGACTTTTTTTCACGTTTATTTTAAAAATATTAAGCGGCATGTCAACCAAATCCTGAGGAATTTTATTGAATATTTTTATACTGTTGCCTACAAATGAATTACCAACCTTATGAAGCCTGAGTATTGGCACTGCTAGTTTATCTTTATTTCTCGTATTATAACCATGTGTGTCCGAGTTTTTTTTTAAAAGATTTTAGTTCTTCCGTATGTATAAAATATTATCGTAGATATATTGACAATAGATAATGTTCCTTTACCATGGTTTTGAAATTATTTAAGTTCTGAGCTTTTCTTATTTGTACTGGTAGGTTATTCCATAGACGGATAGCCGTAACTAATAGTCTATATAACAAGTAATTTTCTTTTGATTTCACATCCATTTTTGCAATTGATTACAATCAAGCGGAATCTTCGTTAATAACTTCGTTTTGAAGAGACTCTATGAATACCGCTATGTTCCTGCATGGCGTGTCTATATTATACTTAATAATATGTCATTGTTTATACCTACAAGATTTAAAAAACGGCCATCAAACAAATTAAGATTTATAAGTTAATACATAAGCGAGTCGGTGCTAAAACCAAAAGGAGCTTTTCACCAACCCATATTATATACACACTACATCTTTACAAAGTATAGAATGTTCAAAGCATCGTAACTCAGTAAAACCTATCCATGTAGGTCTGTATAACAAGCTCACAAATCTCCACCCAGAAGCATTTGGACGTATAAATTAATCGTTCATTTAAATACAAAGACTAATTTAATAAGTGACCCGACTCCCAAATGTCAAAGATGTTCATATAAAAAACGAGAAAGAAATATGTAAGAGGGATGGGAGAACAGAACGTTTCGATCGGTGTCATGGGAAATGTAACTTTTTATACTCCAAATAAATTGGGAGTCATTTTTAAGGCTTGTTTTTTTTTGTTATTGAGGACAATGGGTGGACAAGAGACTGTTAGGTAACGTTTTTAACATCATTATAAATGAAAAGTTTTGAGTGATGATGGGTCTGTGCGTGGTGGGTGCGTACCCGGAGCTTCTGGGAAAATGGGTTTATATATAGCTTAGGTGGTAAACTGCCTAAAGACGTGGGTGGTGGTAGTAATGCAGTGAATTTTAAATCAGGCTGCATATTAGCTAGCTGTGGCTCGGTAACTGTCCTATCAAAACTAGTTAGGTATAACTAACGTGACCTGAATAAACTCATAATGAGGCAACTGGAATGCTACGCAGGAGGATGCCAGTTCGATTCCCGTTTTATGCAAGTTTTTGTATGTATGAATTTGTCTATAGGCATTGGTCTTGTCTAGAAGTCATATGACAAGCTGCATATGATTTAGGATCTAGATGGTGCTGTGCAAATTTAAGTCCTAGAATATTTATCTATTTATTAGACCTACCATACCAATGAATTAACGACACTGTAAAAATTATTGAACCGTAGAACAATAGAATTAAGATAATTTTTAAAGCAATTAGTTTGCTAGACTAAACAAATTATAATAAATTGGAAAAAGCGAAATCAATTCTCGGGCGGGACTCGAACCCGCGATCTTTCCCTTACAGGGGGAACGCTCTGACCACTGAGCCACCGAGCTTCGCCCGAGAGTGACCCAATTTTTCCAATACGCGTTCCCCCTGTAAGGGAAAGATCGCGGGTTCGAGTCCCGCCCGAGAATTGATTTCGCTTTTTCCAATTTATTATAATAGAATTAAACGACAGAATTAACTCAAAATTTTAAAATTTTAGTTTTATAAAAATTCTTTTGCAATCTTTCTGTGTAATTAACATAACTTGTAATTAAATACGTTAAATACTTCTCTACTAACCATGAAACTGTCGTTCTTTTTGAAAAATTGCGGTCACTAAAATTATATTAATTAAAACTGTCAGAGAAAGAATTGAGAGAAATAGTTTCCGTTTGAAATTAATTCAAAAACTCAGGACATAAATTGTTATCTACGTGGTTTCTGCAAACCTTGTAACCAACCCAAAAACTTATTTTACACCACCATAAATATTATTAAAACAATAATGTCCCACATCAATAATAGATATTATCCCATAAACCTATGATAAAAATCTTTGGCTCACTTCCGTTCAGAAATCGCAGCAAAAAATATATATATTTTCGTTCAGAACTAACATTCTTGCTGCGGACAAGGACCGTGGGACAATTTGGAGGTCCCCCGGGGTCTGGGGACTGCAGTAGCACCATAAGCGCCCCGCAGGCTTGCCACTTACCAAAACAATATTTAATTATGATTGGTTATAATTATTATAAATTAATTTACAATGGGATTTGAGTTTTGAAAGATATACGAGCAAGATTGAAATGAGTTTGTTTTAATTATGTAAACTATTTAACATTATTTCACGCTTTTGAGTTGATTATTACATACATGTATACATATTTTATGCTTGTAAATTACCAAAGGGGTAGGCAGAAGTTTGTTAACACTATTATTGTTTAGTGTGTGGAGTCCCATCAGCTCCATTTTCAAGGCCCATTTCACCTGCGTGCCGGTACACTGGTTTATTGATGGAAGAGGTTTGGCTACTGACTTTCCTGTCGTCAGGATTGAAGGTTCAGGTAGTAATCACTCTCGTTAAAGCAAATTATTTTAATCAGGGAAAAGAAGTCTAAGAGAGCGAACCCCAGGGTCCCCTGCGACCGAAAGAAAGAGGGAAGGCTCATGGGCGTTTTTGAATCGTATAAATGCCTAAAGGATAATTTCACATAGACTCGATATAGGGGAACTTATTATGAGTATTCAGAACTTAAATAAGATCAAAATGGTCACACAAAAGTTCAACTTAAGTTATATTAATAAGTAGGTAGGTAAACTGTTAAGGTAAGATCTGAACTGTTTACAGGTACCTACCTGTAAATGCGTATGCTGTAGAAGTGTAGATTTTCGAAGATCTAAATACCATAAGCGGTGACAGTCATCGAAGAGTTACGAGCATCAAAATTTAAAAATAGAATTAATAGAATATAAATCATCGGAATATACCTACAATGTCTCACAGGTCAATGGTAGAGATTGTAATAAAATATTATTGAAAACATTAAACTACATCGGTCTATTGCAAAATGAACTTTATTGTGAACCCATTTAGAAGCTTTTATAAAATGTTACCTGTCCAAAACACTTGGTGTTCATATCTCAAACGAAACATGCAAAGTATTTCTTTAACGATCTCTTATTTTTTATACGGAATCTTCGAATTCTAACCTCTAGTTACTGACTCAAACAGATCATGAGATAGGAGTTGTTTAACTTTTTTTGGTCCCATAAAACTACCATAACCGCCTATGATATTTAAGTATCGACAGATACATCTGGGACGGTTGGAACACAGCCGCTGCGCTGATAAAAGATGATAGAGTAATGGACGAGATAGCGCGTCCGCTACCGAATCTGATATGCCACGGTAGCCCGCCGGACACTCACTCATACACCATTTACTTTATTGAATTCCATTCTAATGACTGATCGACATCTCAGCCGTCCGGTTTGATTCTTAAATAAAAGCTTACACAATGTGAGCGCGACAAAGCTAACGCGGCGCGCTAATTCTAAGGGCTAAGCCGAAATACATCATTTACCGTTATGTAGTCGTAGAATGGTCCTCGGTAAACGAAAATATACGGTCGATAAATGAGTTGCGAAGTGCCGGCGATGAAACGTTAATCGGTCGTACAAATACCAACAAGAGAGAAAATGACAATGTTTATATCACTAAACATAAAATTCCACACTAAAACGAAATGCGTCGTCGGGCAAAAGTTTATGCTAATCAGCACTAAAAATATAATAAAAATGTGACCTTGGTGGACGCGCCGCGTTCCCGCCAACCCGTTATAAAGGTTGTACTTTTAACCACAAAATGTATGCCTACACAACTCCTAAAATCTGTCATCGTAAGTTAAGCGTTACATAAATCGTTGAGAATTTGACACCGCAAGAGCAAGACAAGTCACCCTATTGATTTATCACCTACCTTAAACATGAAATATGATACGCGAATAGAATTCATTAAACAGCTTCTACCTACAGAGTAGATATGGTTGTATTAATTTAAATCGAGAAAAGTCAACTTCCTTGGAACTTGAAACCTCAAACAGTTCCTTTTTGAGGAGAAAAGCAACATGAACACGACCTGAATCACTGAAATTCTCGTCCACAAGGGTTTCAGGGCGACGCGCGACGCGACGTTTGAAAGTTATCGAAAAAGAATCATACTCTTTGAAATTTCATACATACATTATAATCACGCCTTTATCCCCGGAGGGTCAGGCAGAGGTAAATTAATACCCACATTTCACCATTCAATACCATCCAATATTAAATGAAATTTCAAAGCAATTAGTATGTTACATTGTAGGGTAGACTGGGTACGGTTGAAACGGTGGACGGTTGAAACAAACCAAATATCTCGTGAACAGTGCGTGATGGGGTGAGGGGTACAAGGGGAGAATGAAGCGGGCGACTAGTCGAAACACGAATTTTAGTTTTACGTCGGGCTTCGGGCGACGTGCTTGTCAATAGGAGGCCCCATTGTGTTTTTTGACGGAAAAGTAAGTATTTTTGTACCTACATTTTTGCGATTATTAGGATTTTGTTTAAAGTTACAGTATTGAAAGTTTTATTTCGTTTTAATTAAAGCTTGTAGAATATGGCAGTATGAGTAGTTTTTATTTAAATTTACTATTATTTTTACTGTGAACCGTTTTATATCAAGAGGCATATTGGGGACAGTTGAAACATTATTTGTGGGTACGGTTGAAACAATTTATTTATTTAGTTTTCTTGTTTCTTAGATGCCAAGGGTACGCCAAAGAATCCAATATTCAAGCTAGCTTTCGCACAACTGGTATTGTTCCGTTTAATCAGCATTTGTTTACAGAACTCGGATTTTGCACCTGCGTTTGGCCTATCAGATAGACCAAATTCAATCGAAGCAGCTAATGGTCCTATTCAGAACATCACAAATGGATACAAACAACGCACAGTATGTAAAATGCATGGGCACATGAAGAGTTCACAGAAGGTGGCCTTAGTTATGTTTGCCACAATTGTGACTGCGAATGAACTCGTAACCATGCAAGTATGTATTTTTGTTTAAAATATTAATTGTTATGGAAATAATGTATTTAGTTTTATTAAATATTATTAGATGATTATTAAAATATGATAATTGATTATATTTTGTATTATTTGCATGTGTTTCAACTGACCCCAGGCACTGTTTCAACCGACCCTGGCATGGGGACGGTTGAAACAAAAGACAGATTTTTTTTTATATGATCTTACACAGAAAATATTACACACTGATCTCAAATAACATTGCCCATTAGTAGACAGATACAAGGTCTTTTGTTAAATATATTTTCGTCATCGCTCACTTAACAAATCCCGATGCTATGCACGATAAACGCTAAAATGTTTCAACCGTACCCAGTCTACCCTACTTATAGTTATTTGATGCACTTGTTACATAAGAAAGGCGAGCGTTACCGGCTGCGGCGGGTATCGGCGGCTAATCACGAACACAGGTAGCGTATCACCATCATCTCGCTCGCGACTTACGATCCATTCCGGTTATTAATGAATCCGAGCCATTTTCGAATTTCGCCGCCGCCTGGACAGACTATTGACAGCTGTTTATTTATCAATGTCTACTTGACTCATCGAGAAGCATCATTCACGGCAAGTAAGTATTTGAATTAGTATTCAATGAGCACCAGCTTCGCTTTCACAACTTCGTTTTAAAGCGGTGAACTTATTATTGATTACAACAACAAGAAAATCAAACCAAGTACCGCTGTTTTTTTCGCTAGTTCATAATGAATTTTTCCTATGGATCAATCGATTATGCTAATATTTCCTATCCAAGTGGTCGGCAATCGCGAGAATCTGTATTTACTTTTACGCAGACATCGTGCTAACTGTTTAAAAAACAAGATTTCTTTGGAAAAACTAACCAGGCATGTCCACTTCCAGGCATCCGGCTTGCCGCCGTATTACAGGTTAATTGATGTTAATTAATATATTAATTAACCATGTCAATATTACGCTTCAAGTATTCCAGTTTTTCATGAAACGTACTTATACTTGTCCTAACTTCATTTTTGTTGCAAGTGAGCACAGCACAGTCCTTTTTGCTAGCCACGCTCAAGCTCAATATGGCATGATCGCGTTTGTGAACACGTTTATATTACATACATACATAGGCAAGAACTTCATACTAATTTTTTAACATCAATTATAATCTTAAATATCCCAGCTTCCTAATTAGGTTTCTGTTATGATAGTCATTCATGTTTTAATGATTGATTCGAAGCGTTGTCTGGATCATAATTTATGTCATACTTTTGCAATGAAATAATAAGGCTCTTATGATTTTTTGTATCGACACGCAGACTAAGTAGCAAAATGACATAAAGATAATCAAAGAAGGTTTGAGGATGTCTTTTTGTCTGAATTCCAGCAACTGGTATTACATCATTTAGTGTTAGGTTTGCTTAGTAGTATTTCGCGTGATGTAGTGTTAGATAAAAAAAAAATATACAGGTACCTATATAGTAGGTAAGTCAGGGGAAAAGCAGTGTGGCACGCGCGACGACCATTGAATTTCGCCGCAAGCGACTTCGTTGTCCGTCACGTATGGGACGGATGGTTTTTCTACGAAATGCATATAGTTCCACGAGTACAACATATGTAGCCCGTTCTTTCCTAAATCTAGATTTGAAAATTGCAGTACGTGATTCAGCGGCTGCGGCATTGTGTGGGCGTACGACTATTTTGATACCGTCTTTGAATTCTGAGAACTTTTTAATACCCTAATAAATGATAAGTGAATTGTACACTGAAAAGCTAATACGCCGCGTATTTCAACAAACAACTATAAGAGAGATTATAATGTCGTGAAAGCCTGGTTTTAGAACAAAATGCTAATATTATACAGGGAAGCTGTCCTATCTCTTCTAGACCCATACTAAGCATAGCTGGTACTAAGATATGGTCTAGAATGAGTTTATTTATAAATAAAATAAATAATGTAAAAATAATCCTGTTCTTCATCTCCATCTCCACCTCTAGAGACTGTTCTCCTTCTCCATCCGACAGTAAATATACAGTTAATAACAATAGCCCGGTTGACGACAAGAGAGGGTTATCAAAAAACGTACATCCGAAATAACATATAACATAGCATTTGGCTACTATGAAGTTATTTCGGAATTCCTTCAGGAGGGTTAAGGCCATTTGCCGACTTTCTAGTTCCTGCTCGTTTGGGTTTTACCCAAATTTTGGTCTGCAACTTCGGATGTTACCTTTCATAGTAAGTCTTCAGGCTCGCCCCTACTAATTAAAGTTTTTGTGATACGCTTTCGGAAATATACTGAATTGGGTATTAGAATAAAACATTGCCAGAATTGCACTGAAAACAAATTTGGTTGGTTCCCAAGAATTTACAAGGTAAGCGACTCGCACGCGTCCACAGAAACATAAATACGAATTCGATGGAATACCAACATAATATGTATAGCGAGTATAAGAGGCCAATTTAACAGACTTATTGTCTCCGTGCGGCTACAATGCGAGACATGGAGGGAGACGCAAAAGAAACACGACGCACGGGGACCCCGACTCTGCCGATACAAAACAATGGTATTTAATCAACGATGATAAATGCTGTATCCAAGCACGTTTTTTAACGATACTGCCGTATTGTTTTGGCGGGAGCTTACCGTTGAATACGGAGATAAGTCGCCGCTGAGAGTGGCTTAGCTGACAAATTGGAATAAAAGGAATATTTATTCGTGTTGGCAGTCGTGGGGCCTTGACGTGGGGAGTTTGCGATTCCATGATATATTCACGTATTCTGTAGACGCAATGTAGACACGACATTGACCTTTTAAAAGATCCCAGTTTGTGCATTTAACTAAGTAAATGTATACACATATGTATTAAACAAAGTTTCTGTTTTCTTGCTTTTATAGATGCAGTCGATCTATAGAGCAGACTGCTAGAGATCAACTTCTTCAACTGCCTCTCAGGGTTGGAGAATCAAACTGCAGTCGCGTCTGAGATAAATAAAATATAATATGGAGAATGGAAGGAGAGTTTCAAATTGTAAGTTTTGTATGCAACCGGGATTGGCACTCGGATGATGATGATGATAAAATATAAGATCGCTTAGGATGATGAATAATAACATATAGACATCAATTTGATAAAGTTAATGTCAACCACCAACGTAGATTGGTAAAGGTATCTCTTTTGTCGACTGTTCATAAATTCTTTCATGTATGAATTTAATAAAAAAAGCTTCAGCCGATCACTTACTTCTACTGTTACACATTTAAAACACTTCCTCTCTGGTGAGGTTGATTTGTGTCCCGGAGTTATTCGCCATAAACCCTATACCAAGTGCTTCCTCTACTGTCATTAAACCTTTCATGCAGGATTTTCATAACTAGTACTTACAGCTGTTTCGAATATCCCATAAATTAAATAATACCAACTAGATTATTGCAATAACCACTTCTCTACCATGCAATTTCAATTTTACGCCATAAAAGATATGCTAGTATTGGGTATGCGCTGAGTTCCATATAAATCACGTACATTTTGTTGAAATAACGCTGAGAGAACGATTGGCATCTGTAGTGGTAGGAGCGATCGTAAATTTGTGAGGTTTAACAGCAGGACGCCGTATTGAGGCTGAAGGACGGCGCATGCGCATAGAGCAGCTGATTTATGCGAGTGAGCAAACAGAACATGACGCACCTGATGCATTTGTTCTGAGCAACACATGACAATGATGACAATTGCTGTTGCGAGTTATGTGAAGCAAATGTTTGCATAAATAGGTACTTGTTCTGAGCTTAATATGGCTTATATGCATCACAAGTGTGGAGTGGACGATATAGGTAGGTATACGATGATTTTTTTTTATAGGACACGTCAATTTGACTTCGCCTCGCCTGATGGTAAGCTGAAGGCAAAGTCTCTGAAAAGAGGGTCATCATTACAGACACGTATCATGTTACAATGGTCGCACTCAGCTTGACGGCCTCATCAGATGCTTTTTCACGCCCCGCTTAAAGGACCCGAGACTTAAAGGAGGTAACACGTGAACTGGTAAGGAATTCCAAAACTTAATGGTGCGGCACCGAACCGCTTGGTTCTTGATGGAATATTCTGCACCGTATGCGGGTGGCATCTAAGCCCTGCACGTGTTGTCCTATATAGGAAAGGAGAGGGTGGGATTAATTGGAAGAGCTCATCAGAACATTCACCATGGTAGAGACGGTAAACGGAGAGGTGATAGGATTGGGCGTAGGTCTCAAAGGCGATTTCTGCAGTATCGAACATGAAAATATACTTCTAAACACGCTGTGACGACTAGATTTCATTCATACTAACTACGAGAGACCAGATGGGTGTCGTATCTCTACTAACTTACTCGTAAAGCTACTAACTTACACACAACTGATATTATAATCCTACATTTGTTATATTGTAAGTACATATTAATTTAAAGTCACCAATTACTTAGTATGGATCTTGTATTTGTGTCAGTCTCACACCTTGAGAATACTAGGCTTCCTGAGGTCACGTCCTAGTTTCAGGAACTCTTGTCTGCATATGTCCCGGACGACGCGTAGGAGACAAGAGCGTTGTCAGTCTTACTTCCTGGTATAAAACTACTATTACTATAATTAATTGAGAGATTTGCCACGTTTTTCTTGAGTTTCAAAAGCATTTTTTGCAGAATTTTACACTATTTATACATACAATATGCATATTTGGTGATTTTGTAAAACTCTACCATAATGACACTACACCTTTCCAAACCATTGCGATGAGGTTAACAACGTTATTTTTGACCGGGATGGACCGGTGTGTAGTGGAGCTATTTTATGCATCATAATTGTAGAAGAGTCAAGAGACAGCCTCCGTGGCGTAGCGGTAGTGAACGCGGCCGCTACGCAGGAGGCGCGGGTTCGATCCCCGCTCAGTGCAAATATTTGTGTGAATGAAATATGAGTATTTGCATTGGTTTTGTCGTGCCTCGGAGAGCACGTTAAGACGTCGCGCATCGGTCCCGGTTGCCATAAGTACATCTATTGCAGTCGTTACGGGTAGTTGGAGCCCTAAAAATCCAAAAAACAACGGTCTAACTAACTGCAAAGCTTCGATATCGCCTAATGTTAACATTGGGTTGTGGAGGTCAGATGACAATCGCTTCACGGAAAATATCGAGTTCTAGCCAAATCCGTAGTTAAGACTCATAAAGCGGACCCCAGACTCCGAGCTGAAAGCTTCGGATGCGACTGGGAATTAACGCTAAGAGGAAGAAGAATTGTATAAGAGTAGGTAGCTGTGTTAATAACTTTTAAATTTGATGCAAAATTACTTATATCCTTCAGAAGATTCTGTTCATTGTAATATGTGCAACTATTCAGCGGAGTCGCACAAAAACAAAAAAATTCAAAAGTCGTCCATGTCAAACCTAACGAGATATGAATCGATACGTCTCAGAAATGTCACTAACGGTGTGCACCAACCTGATAAGATTCCGAAGCAATCTGCAAAAACAATTATGTTATTCTATGGCATCGTTTTGTGTTCTGTGTGTTCCTTGTAGCCGCCGACATTGGGATAAATCGCGCCGGTAAATATTTATGCAATTTATTCATATTGAGGCTCTCTGCCACTGGATTATTTTGGGCTGAGCTACGTTTTTGAATCTTATTTTAAGAATGTATCTACTGATTTTTCTATACATTGGCGTGACATGTTGCGTCGATTGCGCATGTGCTGCAGGGTTTGAAGTGACGTAAAATACCTACTCGTCTCACTACAACCTCGCCTTAAAAGGTTCGTGTAAAGAATGAGAAATGTTATGATGGGTTGTATTGTCTTGGGTTCCTCAGTGGCCATACCACTGAGCATCCATTTATAGGTGCATATAAAATGAATCGGTAAAATTGAGTGTAGGTTCGAATTGATTGACCTTTTCCATCATCATCAACACATTCGGTCTGACAGAAGGCTGCACCTACACATTTTAATGTTTGACGCTGTGTGTGTAAGAACGCTAAGTTAGTTATTCATTCTTGTACCGGTGGCGGGTCCACTGACAATAATATATCTAGAGTATTTATAAAATTTGGCTGTTGCTGTATTAATTTTACAGTAAATAATGCTGGCAGTGGCACGTAAAAAGATGGGAATGCTTCGCGGCCGCGCCCGGCGGTCTATGCGTGAATGCGCGAGTGAGCGACTGGTTTTTCCATGATGAGATAATATATGTATGCTCATATCTTTTATGGTACCTATATCATGCCATAAAAGGCCACCGTATAACATAATTAAATATATATAATATTTACTGTACTGGTCAATGGTTTGCAAAGGTATGTACATAATATATTGTACATGTAATGCGCAAGTAGCATGCGTTATGGGAGAGGTAGGTACTTACTCGCCGTAAGAAGCAATAAAAATGAATCGAATTTTCAGTCTGCAACTGAAGGCAGAAAGAAACTTCTCGAATCAAGTATCAAGGAGTCGAAAATTCAATTGGTAATTTAATACTATCGATTTATAAGAGCCACACTTTTCCCAGGACAAATGAGTGCTACTTACTGCTTTATGAATCTGGATGATAAGTGTTAATATAGAAACAATAGAGGGAATAGTCTATATGGATTTTTTTTAAATTCAAACCCAGGGTGCACCTGATATGCCACTCCGTCACAGCGGTTACCATAAAAGAAACTTCATTTCTCGTACGCTCAAGCTATGGAATGATCTCCTTGGTTTAGTTTTTACAAGCGAGTTCAATTCAGAGTTCTTCAAGAAGGGCATTAAAAGGTTTTTACAGGGTCAGCAGCACGAGTGAGACTAATTCCTGGTGGTGCTGACGTCCATAGACCACGGTAGCTACTTCTTATGAGGTGGGCCGTGAGCTTGTCTGCCACCTACGTATAAAAGAAAGGAGCTGAAATATTTTGAATCTACTGCTCAGTACAGTAATCTTGATTTACCCTCTCCAATAAAGACGTGACGAACCACCAACCTTTCTAAATCCCATATCAGTTTGCAACCGCCTTACTTTATAGTCTTTATACAGTTCCTAGATCTGAAGTAGGTATTACAATTTCGCAAGTAAAAGATCTGAGCATTCGGCACAGGATTTGCGTGTTAGAGCTTGTCCGCGAACGTGCAACATTCCCAGCGGCGGTGTCGCTATCTGATGCTCACGCGCACGTGATGGCATCCCGCGTCCCCCGCACCACTCAACCCCTTCGAAGCCTTCGTTCCTAGAAACAGAACTTCACAGAACTTTCGACAGCATCTTGGGCATCTAGTTGTGTTCGTCTGCATGTCTCCACGTCTGTGTTAGGTCTAAAATTCGTCCGCAATGGTCCGTGCGTGAGTCGTTTCAAGCGGTCCGCGGCTTTATCTTCCCTTGTAGTTATTGTTGGTATTTTTATGACCAAGTACCGTGAATAATAAAGGTACCTCAAATATAGTAGTGGGATAAATGCTTACTGTGTTGGATGGATTGGAAAATGAAAAATTATATTAATAAGTAAAACTAACTGCTTAACTATTAGAGTTAAGCAGTTAGCTTTTACTTCTATTTTAGTATGTCTTCATAGCAAGAAATGTATACCTAAAGGTATGTATGTTTATATAGGGAGATACTATAAAAATCATTGACTTTGGTCTAGATATTGCTGAGTTGTAGGTATGTTGTAAACATAAAAAGTAATGACATGCTTTGTTTCTATTTTTTTTTTTTAAATTAGGTGAGAGCGATTATTTTTCAGTTCGTTGGTTTTGTTTAAAAAGAAAAGGTACAAGTAACAGAAATTACTAGTATGCCCCGTCAACTGAGCTAAAATGCTTGCATTAGGTATGGGTTCGTGTTGGTAGGGTAAGGTCAGGATTCGAACTTATAACCTAAGAAATTGTCAGTTTGGAGTAAGGCGTAGGCTGTAAATACTAACTGTGGCTACATTATCGCCATTGCCCGTATCGTAGGCAGCTCAGATTACCTGCTAGTCATCATCGTCATCATCAGCGTCAATCCTGGTTGCATCCAAACATTGTGCGTTCAAGCACTGATTCGGTTTATTTTAGTTTCAGCGTGCACCATAGCCTCGTTCGAATATCAGCAGGTGAGGTTGGATTGAACATCTTAGTGGACCCCATATACCCGACTAGTAGATATAGGTACCAGTGTTCTTACTATGGTAAATATTTGTGTACGCATGTATTCCATTACGCAACCAGCAAGTCTTCTAAAGGCAATGGAAACAGTACATTTTATTTCAGACAGATCACAACCGTGATACCGAAACCGAAAGTGCTTCAGAATTCTGCCGCCCTAAATAGCTCACTGAAAATTGATTCAGAAGGACACCAGCTAATAAAACGCACGCACAACTAAGTATATCGTCAAAACGCGTTCTTTGAAATCGGTATGTCAACAATGGCCCAGCGGGTCAGTCGGCGACACACAGGGATGCCTCATCGGCTTGAATAATTCGCGTTGTTGTACGGCGCCGGTGTTAGCAATTGTCGCGCGACTTTTATGATACCATCGTACCGCCAAGTCGCCGGCGCCGCTGATCTAGATCGCGGCGTCCGCACACCAAAGACGTGCCCTCGACGGATAAAGTCGTCACATGCGACGTACGCACCCGCGCCAGGTATGCCTTTGAAGAACGCAGCGCAATCGCAAACTATTCAGCTGAACTCGTGATGGCATCCTAGCACGATCGCGCGTCTGTCGATGGCTTAATTTACTGCACACCGCATTTGTTTCATTTGAACACAGCTTGAGTTGTAATAAAGTATGTTAGATAGAACATTGATACCGCGTACACCTTTATGGGAATTCAAATCCTTTATAACTTTACCGTCTCGTTGTTTGTAAGTTGCTGTGCTACGATTACTACTACGATTACTGCTACGGCTTATACTGCTACAATTGTAAGTAAACATAGATGTGATAGAATGTAGTATACTGAAATTCAGTTTAAAATCATGTTTGTGTGTTTTCATTGACAGCAAATTAAATTATTATAGTTGGTAGGGGTGTGTTGAGTCCTATCAAAATCTACAAGGCCCAAACCAAGCTGTCTAATCAATACACTTACTCATCGACGGACGAGACTAGCGCAGGCTTGCCTGTACAGGTGGTCAAAATGATAGCCGCTCCTGTAAAATCCAGCAAATTATCGAAGAGGAGTAGGAAGGACATCGGACCCCGGACGCAAGCTACGGATGCAAATGGTTTTTATTCTTAGGAAATAATTTTCTAATACATATTCTTGCCCTTAAGTTGCTATGGTTAGACATTATTAGAGAATTAAATGTTAAAAAATAATAAGACACTTCTAATAAAACCAGGGGACCTTTGCTTATAGCTGATGACATGCAAAAACATGCTTAAATTTGTTTATTAGTAGCCTTGAATTCGTGAAATAGTGATGGTAAAACAACCAAATATCAATTCAGAATTAATTAATATATTGTAAAGACGTGTAGCGCACAGTTAATTATATATTTCAGTCACTCACTCACACGTCACATACTCGAGACGAGATGCATTCTTCAGACATTCACACGAACTGTATGTTTAAATATGATGTCGAATCATTAAAATCATTACAAACTGTCATTAATGGAATCTCTCATAAGTTTTTCTCATAATTTTCGAATTTCCTTCGTCTTCTCACGTTCATCCTGTCAGTGTATTTGTCCGAGTTAACATGACATTCAGACGAAGTGGTGTCCCAAAGTTATTCTTAAAGGGTCTGCGAGTTACAAGAAGTAAAATTGTTTTCATCGGAATGCTTTATACATTTTTATTTTGGCCTTGATTCGTCACCGTTCGTGTCGAATACGGCTGGACAACCAATGGTTCAACATTCTTCGTTTTTCTACAATGCAACCAGCTAATATGGCTCGGCACGCATAACCCAACTGTGTAATGTAATAAAAATTTCATCGATTTGTTTATTTTTGAGACTAAATTTATTGAAACCATGTCACCGCTTTAATGTTGATATTTTTGTGAAAATGATGCTCTAAAGCGTTTGAATTTGAACGAACTCAGGGATTGGAGAAATTTAAGTTTTTATTCAGTTCTGCTTAACCCATAACATAACAGGCGTGTCCATATGTATGTACTTATTTACTTAAAACAGTCTTATCGATCGTCATACTCGAACCGAACTGCCCAAATATTTGATTCTTCTACAAAAAGTTGTGAAGCCCTCACTCCCAAATTATAGTGTTCAAACGTTTTAATACATCGGTAAGAAATGTGCGTAAAAGTTATAAAATAGTGGGTTATAATATATGTACTGGTGCCTTCTGGCGGCCATTACTTAGGTCCGGGTTGGTTATTAAATTCGGCCTTATTTATTTATTTATGAGCATTTTTATTGTGTGCGACGTGCTCTGCGATTCTTGTGCTCAGCGTTGCTTCATTCAAAAGGAAATTTTTATGCAGTTATGTAAAAAGAAAACAAAATATCCATTTTAAAGTTCTGTTAAAACATCTTAAAGGAAACGCTTGCTTATGATGTTTTACTTCATTGACTAAAGTTGGATTTCACCAGTGAAGATTATTCAGTAAGCTGAGTTCTTACGTTTTCTTTAATGTTTATTCATCAATGGTAATGATGCGAGGAAGAAGAAGTCAGTAGGCTGATAAGGTCAGATTATAGCAGTTGTTTTTCGGAAAATATTGAAGTGTTCGAAAAGTCTCAAAGGCCCTTTTCGTAATTCAGTTACTACTGAGCTCTGCTTTTCTGCTCTGTTGCACTGAACTATGTGTCACTGAACCGTTATGTCAGAAGTACCAGATTTAGTTTTACCTCAGTGCAAATGCGTGTTTTAGAGGTGTGAGCAAAAGATGGCATTGTGTAGGCAATCGAGTCCACATACAAACCTGAAAAAGCCTGAAGAAAGAAAATGGTGACTGCGAATTTTATGACAGAATAGAAAATAGTATAATAGCTCTTATGACGTAGGTAGGTTGCCGATTATCTAAATGGAAGTAAGTTGCGCAGATGAGACAGAAATGTGCAACACCGGATGTATCTAGACAAGTTGCGGTGTAAAGTTTTAACTTACTGATTAGTTCAAAGTGCTTGACTGCCACCTAAAACATATTATCACTATCAGAGAAAAAAGAGACATAACAATCGGATATAAAAGTGACGATTATAGCACCAAGTCGTGGCCATTTGAGAAGCGGGCACTAATCCAAGCGTTAATTACATACGAGTCGTGATCACAAGAAATATCGATTTGGGAGGAATATCCGAACGGTCGGTACAGGTGCCGGGGCACGCCCCGCCCGCAGGCCTACACACTTACGTGTCAGTCCCAATGTTACTTACAATACTCTTTTATTAATTTATTGATGTCGGATAATAAAAAAATGTTTTGCAGTGATGACTTTTTTTTTGTGTAAATGCTCTGAGATACCAACTAATCTAGACCCTAACTAAGCATAGCTGAAATGGATATACATGTGCATTATTTTTTTTGTAAATAAGTAGATGCATATTATATATAGGAACAGCTGCAGCTAGACTAATGCAAAAAAAAATACACTGAGGGAGATTCGAACAGAATTGATTTTTATTTTTTAGGAATGTATGGCCAGGTGAAGTAGGGTCCTGTCTGCTCGCATATACCTAATAAAAGTATTCAAATAAATATCGCCGTGAAACTTCCAAACTATATGCAACGGAGAAGTAGGAAATTCTTTTTCATATCTCACAGATTTATCTTTAAAACTTACTCGGCTTTCTCGGATCGTTTGCAAAGAACATTAGCAAGCGCGCGATTTCTTCGCAGGCAGATGCATCGAGCACGAATCGAGTTTCCCAATAATTTCATAGTGAGCGAGTCTCGATCGAAGTACCTTAGGCCTACGGTACACTAAACAGAAATTACGATGCCAAATTTCCATAGCAGTAAATTCGTCATTAAACAATAAACTGACGCTGTTATCGGCTTGTCATGAGCTGCATATTTACTGTCGGTAGGAGAACATCCCTATCCCTTAGTCGCCTGCTACTACAACCAATCAATATCAAAGGAAGAGATGGGGTGGCCCTATTCGACTCCACCGGCAACCAACATGGCATTTATATGCACATGTATTGCCGTTTCGGCTCGGCAGATCCGCAACGGCATTTCCGTCAAGTGTGGCGAAACCCTTAGTATCTGTGGGTCCATCTCTTGCCGACGGCCACACGGCTCCGCTATGTACGGCCCTTATTAAATGCAAAATATTACAGCTTTACATACCGAGATCTCGTTAACATTGCATTATCTATATTTTATAAGACTCCTCGTTTTGTACTCCGCTATGTACTTTGATCATAAAGGTAAGTAACAGGCTTTAGAGGTGTGAGCAAAAGCGATTATGATTACGGAAATCTCTTTTGAAACATTATGTTATAGTGGGTATTAGGTACTTGGCGGAAATTCATTGTAAAATAGTTTTGTACCAAGTAGAACAACCTACCAGGCACTATCGAGATTTCAGCATGATCAGCGTTTTAAGTTAGAACTCTTTTAGGGCATTGGCACTTGATCATAGAAACAAGATGGACTTGCACGAGTAAAATTACAATTCTACTACCTAAAACCAATTTTTAGATGATGAAAATACATTATAAAGATGAACAAAGTACCTCCTCCGTCTTGAAGCCGGTTAATGAGAGGTGACCTAGAGACTGTCGATTGTGAAATTGACGTCCTCATCTAATAACATAACTTTTCACAGGAATTGCAGACATATACAGATGATAAATATGCAGAGTAATATATTAAGCTTGTAGAGGAAGTACCCAGAGCTCGTTAGCTAACAAAACTAGAATATATGTACGAGCATGTAGATTGTAATCTCTGAAAAAGTATTCAAAAAATGTTGATTTCTCAAATCTAAGGCAGTCTTATCAGGCCAACATCGGTACGCAGCTATGTCAGTTACTCCTGCTTATAACAATAATGTAACTAGTTTAGAAGCACATCTTAAATGTGAAAGTTGAACTTATTAGCCTGAATTATTGAAGAGCTTGCATTGTGATGCTATTCATTAATAACCTTTGTTCGTCATTAACATATTGTTTCATTCTATTGTTGTATGTATTATTGAAATAATTGCAGAATGATTTGCTGGTGTGGAGCAGGGATTTGTAAATTATACACCCACACCACACCACGGGTTGGCATAGAGTCACATTGGAGCCGAAGAGGTAGCTCAACTTAGCTATATATAAATACTAGCTGACCCCGCGAACTTCGTACCGCCTAAAAGTCGATTCTTTTTTTTTCTCTCCGTAAGAACCATCCCCGTACTTTAAGGAATATCCAAAAAAAAAAGAATTAGCGAAATCGGTTCAGCCGGTTCCGAGATTTGCGCTTAGCAACACATTTAAGGATTCATTTTTATATTATAGAAGATAAATTAAGGATTCGGGGTCTTCTTTATATGGGACACATCATCATTATCACACCTCGCTTGATAGTAAGCTGTAAGTCTCAGGAACAATCATGGTCACCATTACATACATAGACTCCTTCCCAATGAGCTACCGACGCCGAATGACGCCGACAGAAGCGACGGCCTGACGAACGGGAAACACGTGTGCTGATAAAGAATTCCAAGACATTATACCTAGTAAGGCAAAGAAAAGAGACACCGAAGACCGTATGTACCCATTGGCGTCTGGTCTGACCTCCACAATACATTGAAGTATTGCAGCTAGATCAGTTGTTAGACTTTTCGTGGCTCTAACTACCTTTTTTTTCTTTTTTTTTTTTATCTAACGAAAAATCCCCACAGATAAGTACCTCCCCCGCTGGGGCCGGAGGAGGAGGTTATGTCGGACTCGAACCAACTAAAACGCACGCCTTCTGTGGGCCATCAGTTGCCGGAGGTGAGATTGTCATAGCCATATCCCTCGCACCCCGGCCGACCCAGGGCCGTATCTCTCGATCTAGCCCTCTTCCGGTGTGGGGACCACAGAGTCCCCAACTCGCCCCCGGGTATAGATGTTCGTATGACAACCGGGACTGATGGTTTAAAGTGCTCTCCGAATCATGACCAGTCCAAGCGGGAATCAAACTCAGGCCTCCTGCGTAGCAGTCGCATTTACCTACAACCGCCACGCCACAGGGGCAGTCTAGAATAGAATAGAAATAAACTTTATTGTACACCAAACAAAAAGAAAAGTATACATAAAATAAATGGCAAACATAATTAGGTAATGTACAAATGGCGGCCTTATCGCTAAAAGCAATATCTTACAGGCAACCTAGTCGTGGACTATATTTACCTTACCAAATTAAAACTACGTCATCATTATTCCTGCATTACGTAAGTCCCGCTTGCATCTAAAGCTTGTGTTTAAGAGACCGGGATCTAGTCTCCTACGCTTTATTTTGATTTGACTCATATTGATGTTTACAAGAGCGACTGCCGTCTGCCCCCCAACCTAGACAAGAACGCCAGTGCCAAAGCGTCGTCCGTTATTCAGCAGGAGAGATTGGCTCGAGCCCCATAGTTTTTAGCGCAGCCGTATCTTATCACATTAATATTACACATTCATTTTAATCTTTTAATGATTAAATAAGTTTAATGTGAGAAATAAGTATTAAAACAATTTCTTGATTACTTCAAATTTTAAATGATTCGTAGCAGAACAGGTTTTATATTATCTGTAACAAAAATCTTTGAAAATAAGACTGATTAGTTACATTATTAATGTTCTTTTATTACATAATGATGTCTATTATCATATTTTTGTAGTTATTAGGCCTAAAAGCGGACATTTCCGTATTTTCTCTTCGTGACAAAATACCTAGGATATAGATATTATCTTAAACATTATACATGATATTTAATATGTTTTTATATCTAAATTAATATAATGAGATTGTAATTGTGGTAAAGTATATATTTTGAAGTTTATGATATCGCGATCTTGATAATAAAATTATCAAATATCAGCCATTTAAATTTAATTTATTTGGATATTACTAGATACGTAACAGGATATAGGCATAAATTAGAAAAGATGTATTTTTTAATTTACTGATAGGCCTGCGTTTGTACACCATCTCACCTGATGGTAAGCGATTTTGTGACTGAGGATGGGATACTCTGGCCTAAAAAACCTTTACACGATAGAATTAGAGACTTGGGAACAAACAATTTCATAAGAAGATAAAACAGACAGAATTAAATTTAATTTATAAGTTATTTTTGTGAAATTACGATATTACTTTACAACGGATAATTGCGAGTATTAAGTGTCTAATTATTTGAGCAGTTTAGTTGTATCGCGTGGCTAAACATTGGTTATTGTAAATAAATTATTGGTTAGGTCGAGTCTGTTACATCTGTCACAATTACAGGCGCACGCGCAGGTGCACGGCGCGGCCGCTGAGGTGCGGGCGCACTCCTTCACATCACATTTACATAAAATGAAATCGCCCCGTGGACGATACGCCACGGAATTCTGAATATCCATAAACGTAGCTGCCAGCATACCAAGGGCCATACTTAAAAACAAAATTAAAGGGGATAGCCGTACGATAATATGAATTAAAAATAATAAAACAAAAAAATAGGAGTCACGGATCGCCTCGAGTAAGCTTTTTTTTCGAGTTTTTTAACCGATGCCCGCGAACAGAGTTCGGCCGATATCTCCTGACAATATCTTTGACGAGCTTTTTATGCGGCATTATTTTTAAATGAACAGATTATAAATGGTTGTTTGGCGATTTAACGCCCAATCTAATTAGGCAAATGATATGTGTTTTCTGGCGAAGATCGAGACGTGATAGCAGTTATCTATTAGTTGATTGATTTATAAATATGCTATGATGATTATTATTTCAATCTATACATGTTAATACTTTCACATTTTGTCAAGATGATTCAGGGAACCTATTTGATGTTCCAGGTCCCCAAAAAACGTCTATACAGAAACAATAATAAGGTAGCATAGCAGCCAATTATCGTACATATTTTGAATATAATTTACATAATTATCTTTGCTGTAGTTCCACCAACAATCGGGGGACCAAGTTCTTCGGGGTTCTAACCAACCATACCTGCACACCGTACGGGAGCAACCGCCATCTGACCCCCACCCCAAGAGGAAATCCAGGGCCAGAGCCTCATAAGTCAATCAGCAGATCTTTGGCATAATATCATAAAGAAAGCAGATTTAATCGTAGTGTATTTGACAGTTTAATGTATAGGTAGGTACGTTAATAAATCGACCTCTTATAGTTTTAATAATAAATGGCCACCACGTAATGCATAAGTCAATTAATTATTATCTTTGTTGACAGCAATCAAATAGAGATACGTGAAATAGCATATTTTGCGTAGATGTAGGTATATTTTTTTATGTACTTATAATCAGCGATGCACGGTTAAAACGGGCTCTTTATTCGATGGGTAAGTGATTGCAAAATAATTACGCCAAAAGTATCTTTAATAATTAATGGCAAAGAAGCATACCGCCTTTTTGAAAAAGGTCTTATGAAAGAGGTCTTTAGGTTACATAAAAGAGCTATGAGTGGGAGGTTGTTCCAATACATAAAAGTTTCTTCGAAACTGGGTACAAAGAGGCCTTCTGCCGGTGGTAGGTATACCTTGAAGGAATCAAAGAGTTTTTGTCAATTATTGTGATTTCGTTGGTTTATTTATTACCTATTACAATTACCTATATTACAATTACGTTCTGCACTCAGTCCCTCAAGTAGGTATTTCCACTGCAGCTTAAGCACCTGGCGAAGCTCTGATTTCGATTCGATTTCACGAAGCGTGGGTTTCAAGCCCGTTATATCAATGCATCTGCCTTACAGGTGCTTTCACCTGTAATGATGAGTTCCCTATTTGTTTGTTTATAATTTTATGCCATAATTTATACTGGCATACTTATACTTTCCCTAATGATAGTTAGCGATTCTGTATAAATTTAAAGGCATATTTTTATAATCACTGCAGTCAAGCATAATAATTTAGAAGACAATTTTATGAAAGTTCTAGCTTGACATTGTGGAAGATTCACTGAAAATACGCCATGAATACCAAGGACTGGGCGAAGCGTTAGTCCATCTCGGTACGAATTTTCATCTTTGTTAAGTGGTTTGGACGTGAGATACTTTCACAATTAAAATAATATTACTTACCCAGTAGAGGGACTAAACAACAAAACCGTACCGTGGTGCATAATTTTTTACTAGTGGTAACTAGCTACCCGTTAATAACAATGAGAGCGTTATATCGGCATTGCACCGACTAAAACATGGAGCCAGGAGGACTACTGGGACCTACCGGGAACTGGGATCTAACCTAACGAGGAAATTGCCGGAAACTCGGCAAAACTGGTGGCTGCAATATACTTTAGGACTGCCTCTTGTTTCTGTGCGGAAATTCCCTATGATGGCCTGCCGACCAATGGTGGGGTTGGTTGTGTCGGACTCGAACAGACTAAAACCGCTCGCCGTCTTAGGTCTTCAGATGCTAGGATTTGAGATTGAGGACTTTGTCTCGTTTTATCTCACACCATACACATGTCAGCGTCTTCATGGGAATACTTCCTCTTCTTGTTGCGAATACTTCTTGGGAATATTTGCTAACTACATCATATATTTGGTTTTTATCACATTACTGTCCATACCAAGGTTGCCTGGAAGAAATCGCTTCCAGTGATAAGGCCAACCATTGTGCATTAAACTGTGCACATGCTACCTACTTATCCTATTGTAAATCTATTGGTGTACAATTAGAGAATTATCTATCTATCTACTTCGGTCATAGTTTAGATGGGGCAAAAGAAGTGATATCGCCAGTCCTCTGTTCTTTGTGAACGTTTGACCGTACTAAAACCCTGGGAGACACGCAGGTTTCTGTGGGTTGTTGTAACGGGATCAGTGTTCCACCATAAGCAGCTATTGGTAGGCTTACACTTACTGTACTATAAAGTCGCAACACTTGCAACTTATTTGACTACTACATTTGCCGGCTTAATTAGACACACCTGGCAAAGTCCATTTTTCTACTGATTAATAATCAATTTGCCCGCAATTTTAATTAGGAACCTGCTAAATGCTGATAATTATTTGATAGTTTTTATGTTATACTTATTAGCTATTACCTGCTGCCCCCAGCTGCGTTGTAATAGACATCCTGTGTGTAATAGGTACTGATCTCGTTCCCGTAACCTACAGAAACATAGTTATATTGGTATTATGATAGAACCTACTCTCTGGAAATAATATCTTATGTTTAGGTAGCGTGTAGTTACTAAATCTTTGTATTGACAACGCAATTAATAAAGCACAACTATGAGATCTTGCTACTGGTAAACCAACCTGGTATCAGATTGGCTTGCCACTTTATTTCTTTGTTATATTTCTTAGGTAAAGGTACTAAATAGTGTTAAGTAGTGCATATGGTCTCGAACATATTTCGTTTGGTCCTGCCAACGGTCCTGACGGATACCTATAAAATCTTTACGAAGTTATGAAGACATAATCTATATAAAAACATGAATTGAGTCTACGAATGAGACGAAGAAGTTAAAGATGTAGGTGATATAATCCGAGTGGAAAGTTAACGTAAAAACTGTGAAAGATTCAGAGGGAGCTGAGACTTCAGTCAACATCATAATTTAAGATCGTAAAAACTCGCGTCTTAATAAATAAATCAACGTATTTTTTCACCGTCCATAATTTAAGGAGTCGAGGCGGGAAATCGGATGGAAGTCGAGGGCGAAACTTTTAAAAAAGGAAACTGCTCTTGCGGCGATAGATCGGACCGTCATTGGCGGGCTCGGCGGGGGCGGGAAGCTGCCTGCGCGCGATTGGTCCGCCGCCGACGCACCGAGTAGGCGCGCTCATCTCGAGACACGAACAAATAGATTTTTTTAACAAAAGCAATTTTCCTATTCTTCTTGTTGTGGCTCCGTTTCTGTAGTTTGTTTTTGCTCGGGAACGTTTTGTATTGTTCACAGTGGTCGCGACAATCCAGTGCCGGTTAATTCTCAATGATATTAACAAGTCGACTTCTCTACGTATTGTTCTACGGTCGCATGCAAATTTTTTGCAAAAACTGGCAATTGTTATGAACAAATAAACACGGAGGCGTGTTGTAACCGCTGGTTATAGCAACGCTTGTATAATAATGTTAATTACTGCTGATAGATAGCACGCATTGTTAACTACAATAGGCTTCAAATCTCGCAATCGTCTGAATATTTCTTGCTGTAAAAGATAACATTACTTTTAAGTAAGGCCTCATTATATATCTTATCTATATTAGTAGTTGTCTAGCAGTTAAATACTAATTGTCTGTAAGCGCCGTATACTTTATGAGACGAATACATAATGCTTTAATAAGAATAACAATGAGTTTTCTTATCTTAATGTTTATATAATTACGTACATTCCTGATACCTCCAATTTTTACGAATACTACAGCATTTTTTTTTATCTGTCTCCATACTCTCTCTTTTCCGCCAGTCAATTAATCAATCAATAAGCCTATTGCAGTCCACTACTGGATATAGGCCTCTCCCAATGTGCTCCCTCTGCCTTCCGTATCCAGTCTGCCCCATCCACCTTTTAAAGGTCGTCATTCCATCTGACTAAACTTTTCCACTACTTCAGTACAAACCCTATAGGCATATAAATTAAAAAGTTATACTACCTCCTCATTTTTCCCAACTACCGTACATTATGGCAACTCAATCACACAGCTATGGAGTGGAACTCCATGTCTGAATCTGTATTTCTGGAAAACTATAAGCTGGGAACCTTCAAATCTAGCGTGAATAGTTTCCTTCTAGGCAAACGTGTGTCATTCGTAGACCATAATATAATCATCATATAAATAAGATTTAAAAAAAACGTGAAAATGAATTGGATATGACTCAAGACTTCAAAGGACTACAAGTTTTGGATGTAACAGGTACCTACTAACGCTGTGATGATGATGATGATGATTATCTAGTCTGAGTTATACAGTTCTTACAAATTGTATCCTAATGTATCCCACTTACAGATAATATAAAAGTCGTGTTTCATACTTATACAGGAACATTATAACTATGTAAAATATTCATTAGGTGAAATGCAGTCGTGCTGCGCAAGAGTAGAATAATAAATATCTAGATAGATATCGTCATATTTTAATCTATATCAGTTCAAACGTGTTCAGAATTTGTTCAAAAATGGAATCTTTGTTTTAAATCTTACCTCACGAACTAGGACTTGCCCAAAACTCTAACCCTCTCACTTAGTATCGACTTTCATCTTCATCATCATGTCAGTTGCATTTGGAGCTTTGACCTTGGAACTCGAGGTCCAAAGACTTTTTCTTCTCCTTTAGGTATGGCTTATACTGCTTTTATGACAGTGGCAGTCGTCTAACTTGCCGGGGTAACCGAGGAGAGTCTCTCGCAGAGCCTGGTCCGTAATACGAGTACCAGCTTGCAGGAGAGGTTCGCTTGGATCTCGAAATTCTTGGACAAATCTAAGATACTACTTTTTTCTTATGAAATGGTGTATGTTGACGTATAATGGAGTGACTGTCGTCTGAATCCCCAGTCCTGAGAGGAATCTTTGTGCTAGAGACTCGTCCATCAATCAAATTGATCGATCTTTATGGGGCATACACCTGAGGCCGTTTTTTTGAAAGAATACCAATAACTGAAATAAATATCTCTGTGCTATCTAACTAACCATGAGATTAAAGCCTTTGGTAATTATTTCGTCACGTGATGTCATTTTAATCTCCCCGTGACTAAGACTGCTGAAAAGGATTCAAAACGTCGGGATCAGTGTAAATAAGAAGATAATACAAAACACATCGCGAATTCGTAAGAATAGTTCTATTTCATACAAAGAATTATTATAGCCAAATGGGTGCAGCAGCTTCAAAATGATGCGTGGACTAAAATGTGTGGCTATCGATTTTCATTTAAATAGACACTATACTTAATCACTTCATTTTTCATGGAATAGATAACAGTAATGAGACTAGTTATACCTACTAGTCTCATTACTGTTATCTATTCCAAAGTCGCGGACGCATGAGCCGAACGCACCCGAATTCATCCGAGATATTCTGAGATTGCGGCCATTTTTCGTCCAAATTGCGCCCTTTGTTATGCAAAGCGCGGAGGCGCCGTGTGCGGGCGCACAATCGCTCGTTTGTGCCCCGCGCCCGTGTGACACGGCCTTATCGCCCATCGCCACCGCCCGCCACTGCACTTTTTACAACCACCACAATCACAGTGACTGATTAGAATATTTCATCAGTTTGTCTATTCCTACTTTTTTAATTAGGTACGGTACACATTTAAATTCTTCCTGGGGGGTCGAAAAAACTTTTTTTTTTTCAATGGTCCATTGTGTCTTATCTCACTTATCTGTCAACAGTGATGAAAATCAGATAAAAATCTCAATGTCAATATGTGTATTACTTAGTATGCAAATGTGTACATATTTGGAACACAATTAATTAGCTTCTTTATCAATTTACTTATCATGTTAGCTGATGAATATTGATCCCGTTACCGCGATCTATAGGGAACATTCTCTGGATAAAAATAGTCTTTCTGCTATTCCAGTCTATCTCTATGCAAAATTACACCCAAGACCGTTCAGCCGTTTTGCTTCAAAGAGTATCAAACATCCATACATCTCTTCATACTTCCATCAATTACATTTAATTAACTATTAACTATAACATATAGCTTGGATTTTTTTCGATAGGAAGTCTAACTTTGCTGGGAATTTTAAAACTTACCTCCGTGCCTCGAATCTACGTATCTATAAGTAGGTACGCTTTAATTTATTTTCGCTATATTTCCTCACATTTCCAAGTCTCATGCAATTCTTAATCACCTATGCCTTCTGGAATAATAAGTGTAATATTTTCACGAATTAAGCATATCTTAGCTTATGCGAAGTTTAAGCCTATCACTTGTATATAATTATTCTATTTAAAAACTTCTGAAACAGATACATCAAAACAAAGGTTCGATCATTCATTCCATGCAGCCAAGTAATCTACGGAATGGGACCTCATTGATTTCCCTACATTACTAATTGCGATAGCAAAACAACTACCAAAATACCGATGCACCCTCTTATTAAACCTTCGGAAACTAGTACCTTAACACCATGAAAATAAGACTTAAAATCGTTTATTTTGAAAATTCAAAGAATGTATTCAATATACTTTAAACGATTCGGTCTGTGTTATCTGTGATCGTGCCAATGCATCATATTTGCCGCGTGTTTCGTCACAGATCGCCATCACGCCGATAATGAAGCGAACACATTAAAAATATTAGCTGCAGACTCGCCGAGCCCTATATTCGTCATTGTACGAATAAATTATTGAACCAACAGATATTATGTCAATTAATTTCTCTATTGGAAGCAATTCATCAATTTCTATTAAAATTTAATGCATTAATCTGTTTATTCTATACTGGTAATCCGGCCCGACTTCGCACACGAGATATGGTAGTAGGAGATTAAAGTTTATAAGCCTATTTTTTTCCGCAATATCTTTCACAATTTTAGTAATAAATTAGCCAATTTACGAAAAACTTTAAATATAATATACCACATTTGAATCTTCCTCATGAAACATTCCTTCAATTGGTGAAAACCATATGAAAATCTGTTCGATAGTATTTGAGTTATTCGCGTACAGACATATACCTAGATGGGATGACGAATTCACACTATGTTGCAGTGACTAGCCTGCTGTCCAGGTTTCATCTGTTGTACTTACTTGGTTTTGTTGGACAGCAACTTTTTGCTTATTGTCTTAGCGCCTTAGCGTTCAATAGTCTATGAATGTACGCCTTTCTCAAGAACTGAGCTATTAGTGTATAATATTTAATATGATAGGTATACATGTTTCAAATCGCACTCATCACCATCTTACCGTTACTTCCGATCGCATCCGAGGCTTCCATCCTGGAATCTGCGTTCCATCCGTCAGAAAGAGTAAGAGTCAGAGCCTTTTCATACAAACAAACTTCAAATTTATTATTAGTATAGATACAATGTAAGTCGGCATGCTTTGAGTGGTAAGAAAAATAATGTACCTACGTACTTATCGCATGTTTAATTTATGTGCATTTTTATGCTAATGAAGGGAATGAGGAATATTTTTCGCATAAATTGGTATAACGAATTTTATAAGCTTTAAGGTAATTTATAAGGACCGGCTTATTTTAACCGCCAAATTAAAAAATTGGGTCCATGTGTATACTTAATTAAGCTGTACCTGATATCTACCATGACGCAGGCTTTCTTCTTGGATCAGGTCGTTGTCCGCAGTCATTCCCGTGAAGGTTGAAATGCATACATTGATTTGCACAATGTATTTTTCAAGGTAATGAATAAATGAATTATGTGAACTTTCCTGTCGGAGCAGCCGCGATGCCGAACCGGGGCCTACCCTTACATGGGTCCCCACACAATAATGCAATTCCCTCGCACCCCAACTGACCCTGGGCCATCTACTGCTTTCACAAAGCCGGAGAACCCGCTGCCGCAGCTCCCTTGCTTGCTTTCAACTGTGTCATCTGCTAATCAGAGGAACAGGTGGAATGCTTCCGAACAACCCTCCAACAAGGTCACTCCCGCTTCGTTCGGAGTTAGTCGCCGGCGACAACGTGTTGTCTGCGTCATGGTGGGGGATCTTGCTAAAGAAACGCTGCCGTATTCGTTGCTCATGGTACACCGAGTGGAGGTTTCCGACTTACGACGACTCATTTTAAGTAAACGTAGTGAGATATGAACTACTTTGAACCAATCACATTCGATACTCATTTGTTCAATGAAATTCTTTCATAACTATTAGAAGTCAGGTGCTATTCTCTAACCGGACTACTTCGTAAAGACTTCCAAGATTTGCTCATATACTTACATGGGTAGTTTAAAGGGAAGCTAATAAAAGCGTGTGAATATAACTTCTATTTCGAATCAGTAAAAACCCCCTCAGATGCCTGAAAGAAGACCAGACTGAGATCACGTGAGATTACACAACGACATATCGAACATACCCGGTTTTTACTCCAAGCTCGCCTTTACATGAACAAAATGCATTCCTTGAGCATAAATTTAAATTTGCAGTGTTATCGAAATAGTCGCAGAATTTATGAGCACAGAGAAATGTAAGGAATGAATTATATGAACGTTTGAAATGTTTAGTTGAAGCACACGCATGTTATGTGTCTAATTGCATTCCGTGATTGTATTTATGTAGTGTACCATTCTGTACCTGGGGTTAGTTGGTACTCAGTAGGTACTGTACTTAGTGTATTTAGTCACAAATTGTTCTTGAAAATTTATTGCATTTGAATTTACATAATATTTTTGCAAAAGACTTCGACGATTCATGGTTTCGACACAAACTTGGGACAGTTTTCTCGGTAATTTGTGGTTTTCTTCATCAGTTTTAATTATTTTCTTCTTTAACACGAACGAGATTCTGGCGTATACTATCCTCGGGGTAGGGATTTCAGGCGGCAATCTCTCTCATGAATGCCACTTGATTGGTTTATCCAAAATAATAAGCTAAAAGTGAAACTAGAGGGATAATCAGAAAATAGTAAAATCATTACGTGTATGCCTAGAATATCAGAGAAGCTCCCTCAATACCTTATAAATTCAATCGTCTTCTTCATCTTAATGTCGACCCCGATTTTTTCCTATGTGAACTTTCCGAGACCAAACTTTACGTTTGCTTTTTTGGGTTGAGAAAAGTGTTAAGCGCCTGCGACATGGGGGACTAAAAATGTTTGCTAACATAGTAGGTACCTACAGGAATGGTTTTTTGTTGCAAAAATATTATGTTTAAGGTTCCAGTTCGATAAGTAGTTTGTGTAAATTTAAAAACAATGAACACAGTTTTTAAAGCGAACCAAACCAAAAAACCTTTTCTCAATTTAATGAACCATGCACATAATAAAACTATTTTTCTATAATTGAATCAACAAGATCGTTTTTCATCAACACTCTTGCGGTCAGAAACCGCATACTGAACAAGTTGATCACGTTGATCACGCGAGAGCGTTTGCTGTTGCGGTGAAGACAACTGTCGGCCAATCATCGCTGACTACTGTTGATCGATAATTTCCTATCCAAATTTAAATGACACGTCTGTTTGAGGAACACGCTGTAGGGTTTCTTGTACATTTGTAATTTTAATGTTGTTTTTCTAAAAAATAACGAGAGTGTCAATCAAACATGCGGTCTACCATTGTATACACTATATTGATTGATATGTGTTGCTTGGTTATAACTTTCTGTGGTGTGGAGAAGGGTTTGTAAGCTATAATTCTGCTCTCATTCTCATACAGACGTGAGATAGATGCTTCAGGGCTGTAGTGGAAGAAAGCTGCTCTGAATATAAATGTAGGTGACGTGCAAAAGGTTCCGTGCTATTCCCGACATTGTTCTTGTGTACTTTATTGTATTTATTGATAGTATGCATGTTGTACCGAGGATATGTAGTTACTATACCTAGGTGTCGAGTGATCTCTATCATATCAAGACATCCCGTCATTCGCTTCGTTCTTACATAGTACTCGACAATCTGTTGGACATTGCCAATTTTATCAGTGTTTGTTGGGGATTAGAGAGTCAAATCAATAAATACCTATCGATATACATTATCATGATTTTGTATCGATTTACGAGTAGTTTAGAAAGAATTGGTCTATATTAAGAGGGTAATGAAGATCCAGTAGCATTGAATTCATTTAATTTGCTAGGTTTCTTAGATAGATTTGATGCTATAAAAATACCGAATTTTATTTTTTCGGATTTTAGTTCGTTCGATTGCCGTGTGTGGGTGGAAAGCGAATTTTCGAAAATCTTTGAATGCAGTTTTATTTCTTTTTATGTTTCCTTTGAGTGAAATAATTAGTTATCTCCAATATTTAGACTACTTTTCCTCCAAGTAAGGTCAAAATCTTTCACCCTGTATATTGGCTGAATCTCTGCCCATCTTCTACTAGGGAGGGCGATTTTGACTTCCCATTTGCTTGTCTTGTCAATTTGAACGCTAATTCATTCATTCTACGTGTCTATGAGACCCCAGCTAATCTTACAACATAGTACCCATATGCAAATTTTTAATTTAAGTATCGCCTACGTCGTAAAAATTTCAAAATCAATTAATCGTTAAAATGTCATTTCTAGTCAATCATAGTATTTATAGTTTCGTACTTTATCACCATGATGGCAGTTTATGGACTGAGAACGGGTGTCAACACCTGTCTGTCCTGTGACACGTTACACAACAAAGTTACCCAAAAAACTGAACACTACAATTTTAACCTCTGTATAAATAAAAATAAAGTAGTGTATAAAAAATGTAATTACATATTTGTATGGATCATAAAAATTTCTTACCTTGTTCAAAATCTATTATTATGAGGTATTGCATTGGTCGTCATTGCAATTTAAAATAATTACTGTTTTTAATTAATCAGACAGAGTTACGTGTTGATGGCATCGGAACTCGCCAGACTTTTTTTCCGTAAGTAAGGTTATCAAAGAAGGTTCAAGAAATATTTATGGTTTTCCATTTTTGTGAAGTATGGCCGAAGTAAAAATAAGTTGGTCAGTTTTTGAGTTTATTCCTTTTGAAACCATACTTATACCAAATTATACTTTATGGTCCTATCCTAGTCATCATGACTAGGATTAAAATATTGTATCCTACCTCTGACTTAATATCTAGTTTCAGTTTAATATCATAATAAGCCAATGTGAAACCTTTTTAATGGTGTAAAATAAACAATTTCGTAAAGAATTCCAATTAAATATGCACTGTTTGAATACCAGGGTTTGTCAGCATTTGTCAGTGTCAAATTTTTTTTTAACAAATTTTCTGACTTGACCTATTGGACCTAAATCCACCGTATACCCATTTTACCACCTACCTACGTACTGTTAGTTCATTCATAGCCTTTTGTCTATATTATTGAAAGATCCCATTACACCTCCCCAGCAAATAAAAACAACGTACAATTTAAGACGGCTAATACTATTTATTATACTTAGTTACAAATTGTTCAAACTGTTCTTTGCAGACGGTTTTTGAGTCAGATAATAAGGTTCTGTACCTTATAATTTGCCAGAAGTATAAGCGTTTATGTTGACGGTACTGGTAGAGCGATTGCATCGTCTGCCTACGCCCCAGTGCGACGCTGCGGCGACGACGTTCCAACTCAAAAGTTGCATTACAATCGCAAAATAATGAATACACACATTATTTTCATTTACTAGTTGTACCTTTGGACTTAGATCTGGGGTTTATTTTTATTGCGCAGAACCCTAATTCTTTTCCTAAATATATTCAGGTATTAAGTAAGATATTCAATCATTAAAAAGCTGTTATTTAGCATTAAAAATCTTCAAGGTCGGCAGCGCGAGTGTGACGCCCCTGGTGTTGCATACGTCCATAGGCCACGGTGACCACTTCCCATCAGGTGGGCCGTATGCTTGTCTGCCACCTAAGTGGTATAAAATAAAATCAATAAATATAATAATAATAATAATGATTGTTTATTGACTTAAAAAAGGAACAAATCAGGTAAGTACACAATTATGGTCACAAAGGTACATTTTGATTTTGACATTTAAGTGTATTACTGGTTCCCAAACTAAGCTGAAGCTTGTATTTTGGGAGTCAGTGGAGCTCCAACATTGTACAATCACAATGGCCTTTGTGAAAACGTGTTGTTATACATTTATGAGTACTAGCTTATAATTACTAATTAATAATTATATACATTAGTAGGAACTTCAAAATCTACAGTATTTTACATTTAACAGTATGTGTGTGTGTGTGTGTGTGTGTGTGTGTGTGTGTTTGTGTGTGTACGCGTGTGCGTGTGTGCATATGTACAAATACGCATGTGCGTGTGTGTACATATAGGTATCGACATTATCTTATAAATTTTATTAGTGACTCGGTAGTCACATAATCTTTTTCAAGAAGCCATTTTGATAATATTGTTTTGGTTTGGTATTTATTTAATTTCATCAATATAATAATAGTATATACCTAATAACAATAGTAGGTATGTATGTATGTATATGTATGCCTGTTGCCTGGGTTATACCTACATCTTGTATACCTACCTTCTTACATTAAAATCTCCTCATCATGTACACTGACTAGACTTTGCCTTTAATTATATTACAAATTCTTCTATGTGTGGTTTGCTGGAAGAGAACTCAACTTTGAGTTATGCTCGACTTTGTAAGTATACATTACATCTCACTATACTGTACCTATAAATGTCAATGATGTGTACAATAAAGAATAAATATACAAATAGGCAGATACTTCATACACGTATAATTATGCTTTTAATCATCATGATTATTGATGAATTTCAAGTGACTGAGCATTTCAAATAGGTATGTTAAATGGTCCATTAATCAATTACTTTTATAGATTACACAACAGTGGGGTGAGCACGAACTACTATCGTAATCGTATCGTGAACGTAACGATAGCACGGAGCATTGCGATTGGCAGGCTTCAGGCAGGCGGCCAATCGCAATGCTCCGTGCTCTCGTTACGTTCACGATACGATTGCGATAGTTGTTCGTGCTCACCCCACAGATAACACACCTAAGTATAAAAAGTTATCACGGTGTCCTTAATAATAATTAAAGTTATATCGTGTGAATACCATGATAAATATTTTGAACTTATCACTAACTCCTGCTCACAATATTATTTAAGGTGTACTATGATTTAACGTACGTAGATTACAAATCGAACTGTTTAGCTATGTTTTGTGTTACTTAAGTACATAATATATTTGTTGCTCAGAGACTGCCATGTGCCTAAGAGATATCCTTTCTGGCTGTTCTCTATTCCAAAGAAAAGGTTCTCCTCTCAGTGTTGAAGGAGATGGCAGTCGTCAATCAAGATAAACCAGGGCCCATACCATAAACTCTTAAAACAGGTCAATAATTGAACTGCTGTCATTTTACCAACTGCAAATGTCACTTTGTTATCCTATATTATTTATATGACATTACAAAGTGACATTTGCAGTTGGTAGAATGACAGCAGTTCAATTATTGACCTGTTTTAAGGTTCATGGTAAGGCCGCAGGAGCTGCAACTAGACGCTTTGAACACAACCAACTAATGCTATGATAATGATAATGAGTCTATCACCTTACATGTTTTAGTCTATAACTCATTAGTTACCCCCATTCGTCGGCAAGACTCCCTACTTAAGCTAACGAGTATTGTAAACGAATGGGAAGTTAGTTATAATTTATCAAAATTCATATCAAATTAGCCACGCATTCGGGGCGTACCGCTAAGTTTTTGTAAGTGGCGATGTAAAGATATGAGACAATTATTCGATAGAATCGCGAATATTTGAAAGCGAAAACGTTCTTTAAACGTTAATTTTTGTAGTTATTTGCATTGAAATTGTTTTTTTTTTATGGTGGCGGCGTTGCGTCCGCCTTACAAGTGCGTACACGCATGCTCAGTGCGCAGTGCGCATGTCCAATTAAAATGCACAATACCACTTCATTATGCTAAATTTGTTTTTCTGTCTGTGATAGGAAGTTAAGCTTTCGTGTGGGAAATAAAAAAAAAATATTTCGATTTTACCACCTTTTTTAACTGACGTTTAAAGCCGATTTTCAGAAACCGAAGGAATCTTCTTCTTTCGTGTCAATTATCCTCTTTTTCACTGCTCTACATTATTCGAGAGTAATATTCTGCCATCTCGACTGCGCTGTCAGTGGCTTTGTTTAGGTCTTCTTTAGTGCAGGAGGTAGGACATAGGGGACACGAATCCAAGTGCGCCATGGACTGCACGGGGGCTCCACAGTCACATGCAGTTAAGCCCGGGTCTCGCATTCCTCACCTGCATAGATTTTGTCTCGACTGGCCAGCTAGTGTACAAAGACGATTCAAGGAATGCATATGAAATACATATACCAGTAAAAAAGGTACGTGATAGTTATAACTTAAAAATTTTGTCTATCAGTCTGTCTTACTGTCTTTTTGTTCCGGTTAATCTCCATAGTAGCTTGAACTATTTTTATTAAGATTTTTACTGTAAATAGCGGATGTTACAAGGCTTACTTATTTAGTCAATTTTATTTTTAAAAAGGCATTATGTTTCCCGTAAAAAAAATTAAGAGCGCTTCAGCCTGTTCCGTCAATAAGGTGAAGTTACGTAAGTTGCCGAACGTTGAGAGGTGCCTTTCCACCAAGTGATTACCGCCTTAAAAAAATAAAACTAATATTGCCAGCTGTCAAAATTACCAAAGACTTCTAATTAATCGATATCACCAATCGTAACACCAAGATACATCTTTAGGTTATGATGCAAGCAATTTCCGCACACGAATCAAAATAGATCGCACTATTGTTCAACTTCTACTTCCAATTCTTGTCTATACAAAACGTTTATATTGATTAAACCATTTTTCAAACAACCAACAAGGCAATTAAGCAACAGCAATGGGATTTTATTCAGATTCATCAAACCAATTCGAAATCATAATTGATCTGCCATGTAAAAAAATATAGAGGGCTGTTAGGAATGGAATAGGCGCCAAAAATACAAAACTAGAACGATGACTGGCCGAAACACTTGGAGCCGAAAGTCAATTAACGATCGCGGCCCGGGCACGTGGAACCGAACCGGCTGATAACTCAGAACAACCGAAAATATCAGATAAAAGCTATGACTTCTGTGTTTAAGCTTTAACTGGCTGACGGAACAAAAAAATGGCTATGTACCCGAGAGACCTTGAAGTTTTCACAAAATACCTGTACGAACTTGGTTTTAAGACCCAATTATAGATGAGGTCCAAGCTTTGAAGTTGTACGTAATGTACGTGTACGTACCCAAAAAAAAATGGTTTCGATTTAAGTCCACTATTTAACTAGCAACAACACGCTACTTTTGGTTGCGTTTCTACAGATGTTTTGTTTTTCCCTCTTCCTATAGTCCCGGATCCTTCAAACGGGGCATGAAAAGGCATCTGATGAGGCCGTCAAGCTGAGTGCCACGATTGTATCATAGTACGTGTCTATTGTCTATAATGGTTACCCTCTGTTCCGAGACTTTGCCTTCAGCTTACCAACAGACAAGGTGAAATTTATAAAAAAAGTTACACAAAGGTGCGTTATTTATATACGGATTAGGAGTCAATTTTCGCTAACTCATTTTTTATTTAGTTTTTGCGGCCCGTGCCTCGTTCTACATTTGAAATTTAAAATTCATTCGTGTTTCATCCAGGATCACAGTCCTCCAATTTTATGTATTTTGGTTCTAAACAGCCTGCTTATCTAGTAGAATACATGGAATGTAAGTACCTAATCAATAGATTATAATATTCTACTTTGTTAAGGATTTTTTTATAAATATGAATTATTCATTTCTTCATCATTTCATTAATAATAACTTTTACAATTTATTGTAGTGACTTTTAAAATTTTCGAGTTAATTGACTTAATGACAAATTATTACTGCATTAGCATTTAATTTGTTATTTTGACAACGAACCGCTGTTACCTGTCAAAACAGTTTTGCAGTAGCACCTAATTTATAATAGGTATATTTTTTTAAATTTATTACTATTAACACAGGACAGTACATGAACTATTTATTAATAAAAACCACTAAGGTTTAATAACAAACATAATTTAATCAAAATAACAGTACAGTGACAACGACTTTTAAACGGTATATTTACAAGTATAACACCTCTCACCTCTCATCCTGTTCTTCTTCTTCGAATAATCCTTCCTACTACAGTCAAACCTGGATAAGCGAGAGTTCAAGGGAGCACAATCACATTCTCGCTTATAGAGGTTTCTCACTAATCCGAGTTTCTCGCTAATGCAGGTACATGGGTAGCGTTTCTCGCTTATAGAGGTACATTACGCAGCAATAACAAGTCACATTCGACATATAAGTAGGTACTTTATAAAGGTATCAAGGTGCTTACGAAAACAAAACAAAAATTCATGCATAATGTAATTTTATTTTATTTAGAACTTATTTACACTTAAAAAAATCCGTCAATTTCGTTTGGGTTTCTGTCTTTGTATTTTGAATGTTTTTCTCTAACTCAGTCTCGATTTTCTGGATTCAAACGCATTTACTATTTTAAGTTTATCACTTAATGACAGTATTTTAATTTTCCGTTTTGTTATGATGCAGAACAGAACTTTCCTTTGCAATTGATTAACTATAAACTGAGTAAGTCCGACATACAGAACGGTACACAGGCACACGTCCATTCGAAAAGAATACGATAAAATAACAACGTTATTTAGTTCCATGAAATAGAAGAGGTACAATATTGACGAGAAAACAATACAAAAACAATGGTAGTAAGTTCCACGAAAGTTAAGAATAAGTCATAAAATAGCAGATGTTAAATTTGTAATTTGTCTTGTTATAAATAAAGCTCGACTGTCGCTTATAGAGGTATAGATAAGTAGCAGTCTCACTTACAGAGGTCCATGAGGGAAAAACGACTCTCTCTTACAGAGGTTTCTGTTTCTCGCTAATAGAGGTTTTGGGAGCTTAAAATGACGGGTCCTGGCTATTACTCTCACTAAAAGAGTTTTCTCACTTATCCAGTTCTCACTTACCCAGGTTTGACTGTAATCCTACTGATATTATAAATGTGAAAGTTTGTGAGAATGGATGTGTGGATGTGTGGATGTTTGTTACTCTTTCACGCATAAACGGCTGGACCGATTTGGTTGAAATTTGGTATGTATATAGGTTATACCCTGGATTAACATATAGGCTACTTTTTATCAACACACCACGCGGGTGAAGCCGCGGGCGGAAGCTGGTATTATAAATGTGAAAGTTTGTGAGAATGGATGTGTGGATGTTTGTTACTCTTTCACGCATAAACGGCTGGACCGATTTGGTTGAAATTAGGTATGTATATAGGTTATACCCTGGATTAACATATACGGGACGGAACGGGATCAGAATTCCAGGCGGGCGGAGCCGCGGGCAACAGCTAGTCATCAATAATATCAGTGTGGAGTCCCAGTCGCATCCAAGTGTTTCACCTCGAAGTCTGGGGTTCTTTCTTCCACTTCGCACTGTCTTAGGCATCTGAGATTAATACAATTATCACGCATGTATCTTCTACGATGCCAAACCAGAACATCTCAAGTCTTTTCACAAGCTTTCGCATATATTATGGACCTGATGGAAAGTGGTAACCGTAGCCTATGGACGTATCACCAGGGAGTCTCTATAACGTAATTTCCGTTTTCTTTAGCACGTCAGCACTTATAACTATTTTAAACATTTTACAGCCTACATCTGTAATTTTTGCATATACTGGATAGAATTTAGTAGTGTGTACGAAGTCCCAGTTGGTGGACTCGTGTCCGCTCCGATATCGTTCATCCGAATTTCTGCAATTCAGTTTTAGAGCGCACGCACGCGAGTTCGTACCACCCGATGGAATAAAATGATAAAAATAAACATTTCACTGATTGTTACATATGTTATTGAATAAATTTACGTGTACAATCATCATCAGTAATAACTTAATATATTCTAAGTTACCGTCCATTTTATCTCTACACTAACTTTACATGAAATCGCTTTACTTAAACAAAAATTGGCTAATTATAAATTAATGTACTGATCATTTGGAAATTTATTTGTGTTCAGCCATTTCTGAGGGTGACATCATGATAAATGGAATAGTTATTCAAATTATTACCATGTTTTTTTTTTAGGAAATCTGTAGAAGTGGATTGTTTGGATTGTTTGGAGAATTCGGGGCGTAGTAGGTATCAGATATAGGCATAAAGCTACTAACCCATCTACTGTCACGTCAAAGTCAAGATCATCAACATATTTAAAAAAAATGTTCTTGTGTAGGTACCTAATTCATATTTCATAATGAAAATACTGCCACTTATCTATTTTTTTTAATTTGTGAGTAAATAAAACTAATAATAATCTTCATATAGAATTGTTGGTTCGAAGCTTCAATCTTCATCTTTTTTTGGGGCAAAGTAAATAAAAAACGAATGGACATTATAGAATTCGTTTTAAGATAGAAAAAGCGAATTCAGCTTAGGCGGGACTCGAACCCGCGGTCTTTCCCTTACTGATGAATGATCTGACCACTGAGCCATCAAACCTCGCCAAGACTATACATCCATCTTACGGCAAATTTATAGAATTATCAGAATTCAATCACTAGACATCATGTCTGACTATCATGTCGGTTGAATTTGCATTCACATTGAACTAAATGATTGTAAACTTTCACTTAATAAACAATGATGTATAATCAAATAACAAAGCCACGTGCGGTGTTCAATCGAACACTTACGACTACTCTACAAGCTCTCCTAGAAAGAAGAACAACTTCTAATATAACTAACAACTCAATGTTTTACCATAGAATACCTTCTAATAAGTAGGTTTGTATGTATAAGTATACTACCTATCTACAGCATGGAAATAAGTAAAATAACAAAATCTAATCTCTTTGTGACGTAGGTAATAATGAAAATATTAAAAAGATACAACCATATTAACACTTTATAAAACAAAACGGCGGTGAGCAGAGTAGCCAGAGCTCACTGGAGAATTTTTGTGCTGTCAGTGGGAAGACCAAAGGCTAGTCCTGTTTGTCTTCTTCGCTGGCGGCACAGAATCTCTTTGGTGTTGCACTCGTCCATAGCCCTCGGTAATCACTTCCCATCAGGCGGACTGTGTGCTTATCTGGGACCTAAGAGGTATAAAAAAATTAATTAATTAATTAAAAAACATTACCTACCCTCCTTCCTGCGGCAGTCGGGTAAAAATACAACGCGTATGGTTGTATTTGCCCAAACATTGGTATTAGTATCTACATTACGTACTAATGTACCTATGACAATTTAATAACCTCACAATCCCTCAAAACTTTTATTTAAAAAGCAAACAATTCTTGTACATAAAATGTCAAACGAAAATTATGAACGTGACCACTTCAGCGCACCATAATAATTTCACGAGCTATGGGCCGTCGACATCGCCGCTCACGAGTGGCACCGCGTGGAATATCGTTATCAGAACAACAATGAGTTTCTGACTGGCTGGCCATCTTCAAAAGTAATTCGCATTTTTCACGGGCGAGAGGCGGGACCGGCCCGTATGGATTGGCTGTGCTCGAACTACGCTAACAGGAGTCGGTTATTTTCGCCAGACATTTGTTTGATAAAATAAATTCGGCCAAGTGCGAGTCGGACTCGCCCATGAAGGGTTCCGTAGTAGCAAAGGCGAAAATTGCGGTTTATGACGTATTAAAAAAAAACTACCTACTGACTGGATCTCGTTCGAACCAATTTTTAGTGGAAGTTTGTATGGCAATTTACATCATATATTTTTTTTAGATTTATCATTCTCTTGTTTTAGAAGTTGGAGGGGGTTAGTTAGGGGGGACACACCTTTTTCCACTTTGGAAGTGTCTCTCGCGCAAACTATTCAGTTTAGAAAAAAAATATGTTAGAAACCTCAATAGCATTTTTAAAGACCTATCTATAGATACCCCACAAGTATGGGTTTGATGAAAAAAAAAATTTTGAGTTTCAATTCTAAGTATGGGGACCCCTAAAATTTAATGCTTTCTTTTATTTTTGTGTGAAATTCTTAATGCGGTTCGCAGAATACATCTTCTTACCAAGTTTCAACAGGATAGGCCTTATAGTTTCGGAGAAAAGTGGCTGTGACATACGGACGGACAGACAGACAGACAGACAGACAGACAGACAGACAGACAGACAGACGGACGGACAGACATGACGAATCTATAAGGGTTCCGTTTTTTGCCATTTGGCTACGGAACCCTAAAAATGGAGACGATATTAGTTTGTGTATGTTTTTATTTTTGAAGTGAAAATTCTTTCAGCGCGTTGGGCAGTCTTCATTGAAAATTGTTGGGCGAGCTGCCCCGTGAGACAAGTGGTAATTCGTTGACCGGCGTATTGTAGAATATAATGACAAATGTATGACTATAATGACAGTCGTCAACTTATGTCAGAAACGTTAAATCCCATACACGCATAGTAATACAATGATATAGTTTTTTTTTTAATTCTGTAAGAGATGTGTCACAATTTGTCACCTATTTGACAAATTGTGACACATCTTTTTAAAGTGAAAATTAGAATTATGAAATTTGGTATTATGAACTTCGGGATTTTGTTATGTAACTCAATATTTATTCTCACTCTTTTTTTCTCTGAGTAATTCACAATATTTACCTTGTTACTTGTAATAATTATTTTTCGCCACGAATAGCATCAATATAGATCAATCTAGTAGGGAAACAATACATGTGTATCCGACAAATTAAATTCACTTCAAAACACATTCAAGTTACGTCACAACTTGACGTACCACTATTTCACCTTTATAACTTTGGGCGTTAGGTCGAAGCCTTGGTTGAAGCGGCCACTACAAGGCAGCCATACGTTCCTCTAATTAATTGTTATGGTCTAGGACGCAGCGCAACGGCCAGCTAACATGAAACCTCGAGTAGCTGTTACAGTAGAAATTGTCACGAAAATGTTCAAGATAAATTTTCTGTTTAATCGTTTCAAAGCTAGGGAAAGTAGGTTTTATTTCTTTTTAAAGTTGCCTATAGTATTATATTCGAAATTTCAATTACCAAAAAATATATTAATTACGTGTAAATTAAATGTGTGCATGACTGTATAGTTTAATGGATCGTAAAAAATATATCAAAGTCTAGAGAAATTTAAATTTCGAATGAATGTTGATTTCGTGTGGGAGAGTGATCACGAAATATAGAAACAGAAACACCTCTATAACTTAGTAAGTATGGAAATTGGTATTGTTACTTTTATATACTATACCAATCACGTCAAATGTCACAAAGTGTGTACAGGACCCTACCAATAGCCCTTCCAACCCTACCAACAAAAGTGTTCTAAACTAGACCGACTATGAAATTTTCAGCTAGATCCCTTCAGCCATCAGAGCGTGATTGACTAAACAAATATCCTGACAACTTCATAAACTTTATGATATTAGTAGGATTTTGCAGTGATAGTTAGCTATTAGTTGCTGTAAAGTATCTGCAATCAATGTAATATTGGTTGTGAATGAGATAGTTAATTGAAGTACCTATTTAATTTAATTTTTTTAGTGTTGTATAAATAGGTTTAATGTTATTTTATTTGAGTTGTCTATTTGTAGATATTATCCTGAATAAAAAAAATTAGTAACTAGGTAATAAATAATTACATTCAATTTAATAATTAATTTAAGCTATAAGTTTTAAACTTTGTTTAAATTACTTAATGATTAAAAAACGTCAACTTGATTGATTACACCTGTGTACCTAGTTGTCGCACCCCAGTCCATTATTCCATTTTATATCATGAGTTGCGTGAATAGAATGTGTGTAAATGAAAAATGACGCATTATCTAAAATAAGTGATGATGGGATGTATCTGGAGCCCCACCAAGATTTCCGAAGCCCAAGTAACTTCAATTGCATAAGAGCCTCATTCCTCAATCTGCAGTGAACCGGCACTGCTGATTGACGAATGAGGCTCTGGTGCTCGTCCGTTAATCTGCAGATGTACCTACTAGGTAGGAACGAAGTTGGTTTGGAACCTGAAGATCTTGGCGGAGCTCCATATACCTCCCACCCCTGAAGAGAAACCGTGAGAACATAAAATTTAAACTTAATGTTTACATTAATTACACGGGAATTTTAAATCAGAAAATAATAAAATAATGCGTCAAATAACCTCACTATCAGTTACACCTACAAAAGGCAGAGGTCACAAATCTTTTAATAAACACACGCACCCCGATTATTATCCAACAATAACATTAAAACTTTATTTTACGCATACTGCAATAAAACTACTTATACGACCAAATCCGAAGCGTTATGGAAGCAAACGGTAAAGTCTCCTAGTCGTATAATTAAAACCGGGCCGGTGTATGGCCGGACCGACCGATTACTATGCAAATAGAAGAGGTAATGTTGTCAGAACACGACCACTGCTGTACCCTTAGAGTAGTTACTTGTATATGTCTACAAGATGTTAAGATAACCGCATCCACGGTGTCGGTTTTAGGGTAATCTCTTAGGTGAACTGATTACAGTAGAGGAATTTTAAGGCTGTCGTAAGTTGAATGAAAATGTACGTATACGTTCTTTATCTTTTTGATATGTGTCTTTGACTACTGGAGTTAGTTAGTTTTGGATACTATCTCATGAGAACAGAATACGGCACTACTGAGTCCATTGGGAAAGAGGTGTGACTGTAGATTTTTTGGAGTGAAAAACTGAACTCTGGTTTATTTTAAAATATAAATTTGTTCAAATTAGGTAAACTCTACTACAATCTATTTAAGAGAACAAGGTAAAAATGTGTGTTACTGTTTTTGTACGTATTAGTTTATTGTTTAATCCAAAGCACACGCGTCTGCTCTGCTCTGTCCGTAGGTCAACAGGTCAAAAGTGGATAAAGCAATTAAATTTTCGCCTACAGCGATATGCGCAAATGGAGCGTTAACGTAATTAGCTCATCATAAAGTTAATAAGCAGAAAATTAATTTTGTTTTATATTCGTAATGTAACTGCGTGTTGTGTACAGTACCTGAGCACGGAAAATATTCGAATTCGTAAAGTAAATCATCATAATAATCCTCCTAGCGATATCCTAATTGCGTCCAAAGTCTGTACTTTGGAGCCTAAAGTCCGCTTACTATTATTGATTAATATGTTGGTTTTCTGGATCCGGCTACCATCTGATCTCTCAACCCTGAGAGGAAAGAAGTAGAGTCTACGCACTAATGTTATTAGTGAGTAGACTCTACTTCTTAGCAGAAGAGTTTGTCTGTTTGAACACGCTAATCTCTGGAAATACCATGTGCGATTTGAATATATAAATAGCCCAATTCTTGGAAAAGGTTATGGGCTTATGCTTACTAATAAAACACTGTGCTACGAGCCGAAAAAATAAGAAAAATATTTTTGAACGAGCGGGCGATGCGACGCTATGGAATAAAATCGAGAGGCCAGCATTGAGATATACCAAAGTAACAATATTATGCATATCGATGGAGGCCGGTATATTCACATTGTTGGTCATAGTTTTACTTCTGCTCAACAAGTTTATTGTAACACTAACGTCAGTGGCGACTTCGTAACACAACAATGATGTTTCCCTTTCACCCACGCCTACAGCAACCTTTGACACCGAGGTGATGAACGGGTGAATAGTGTCATAACAGCGGGGGATGTCGTACGATTGACTCGATACTATTGAATACTAATACCATTTTAAATGTGTGTTAAGATTTGTAGAGGTTAGTTAAAGAGTTCTACCTAAGAGGTTTCTATCCTAGCGTCAATGACTTCTGTACCATAAGATAGATGCTGTGTAGAACAAAAATTTGGTCACGGTTTTAGTGAGAATGTCTAGAGAATGAATTTTGTCATCTGTATGAAATCAACATAAAATTGCGCATTATCGATGGTCAAATGGTAGTCCTTCACTGTACCATATTTTGCTCCGTATATCTGTTTTTCCGTGTGGATATGCTCTCGGGTACAACCTCCGTTGGCCATCGGGGGTTGTATCTGAGGTGGTGTGCGGTAATTATATAAGCGCAACTACTACACTGTTAGTGCGCGTTTGCCGCTCAATGCCAATATTTGCAGGCATAGAATATGAGTATTTGTATTGGTCTGGTCGAGCACGTTAACCCGCGCCCTCTGTGCAGGAGTCGAACGTTCTACCACAGCGTCATAGAGGCCCATATTCTGACTATCATCAGATCGGCTTTATAGTGTCAAATTATTATCTTCATTCTCTGAGCTTTTTCCCAACTCAGTTGGGGTCAACTTTCCAGTCTAACTATGATGCGACTGAACTTCTATATTTTCCTTGAAACCACTGCCATTTGGCCTTCACAGCCAATTGGCGATATCGAAGTTCTATAGTTAGACCAGTTGTCTGACTTTTTAGAGCTCCAACTACCCGTAATGAATGCCGTAGATGTTCATTCATATGGCAACTTTTTAACAATTTCCTAACACCAAAACCCAAAAACCTTACCCGACCGGAGAATCAAATTCTGGACTTCAATGTCTACAGTAAACTACGACTACAAGTAACTCGCTACGACTGCACCGTCTGGATTGAAAGACTCGATAATATGATTTCATGACTGCGGTGAATCTATACCAGATTTGCATCAATAGCTATAAGTAGGGACTATAAGACTTGATATCAATGCATGAGTCAAAGTATTTCACGAACCAACTCTTCCAAACATCGCACAGTTATTGCCTAATGAAAAGTAATTAACTGATGGCTCAGGGAGGCGAGTGAGGGTGGAGGGGAACCGATATTGACAGACAATGCCGAATGGAACAATCAGTGGGCAAAGTTAAAGAGGAGACGCTGAGTCAGCAAATATTGCGCTCAGTAACTAGCTGCGCGTGCGACGATCTACTAAGAAATTACGATTTAGATAGCGCGTTCATTTGTTAAGTTCTTAGAAGAATAATGTCATTATGTTTATTGTTTTTTTATTAATGTAGAATGATTATATTTAAATGGTTTAGCTAGATGATGCTACATGCTACATTATGCTACACGATGGACATAGTTATAGGCCATTTTTTGTATTGACAATTTGACATTATATCGCTAAATCTGGTGCATGAGGTAGGTACTGTGGATCTCGGTCAATTTAAGCGTGAATGCTTGATTTACACCTACTCCCGATTTTATAAACAACTAGCTGACTCATCCATGGGTCGCTCGAGAAAATTTAAACAAATATAATCCAATCGATTGTAGTTACAGGTACCGAGTCCAATGACACGAGGATAATAATTGCATTATATAATTATATTTAGTTGCTAAAGTACAGCACATAAACGTACAGCAGTGTATAAAATACGAACAAGTAAATATTTATTTTTGTATATTAATGTGTGTACATCCTAAAAAACTAAGCAACGAGCATAAGCCATCTCATAGAATGTCGGTGTGTAACAACATAATCTCTGCGAATGTTACACAACGACCCATATTATCTCCGGTCAATTTACTTACAGTTTTAGATATTAAAGCATAGGTACATATTAAAGCAAATTAACCAATATTTTGATCTATTCTTATTTACGGATAGGTACAAAAAATTACAAGGTCTTTGTTAGGGCTAAAATATTTTTTTACTTTGCACAAACTAAAAAGTTTAAAAAATGTGTAGCTCGGGACAGACTTTAAAAACTTCTTAAATTAGTTAAGTTCGCAGTCTCTTTTATAATACGGATAAGAAAATGTACACAATTTCAAGGATCTACTCTGTGTGAAACTAAAACACTTAAAGTGGTTAAGTTTCAGTCGTATTTTTTTGCGAATGCTCGTTCCTAGTCTTTTGCTTTTTCTATACGCTGGCATTTAAATACTTACAGTATTGGAACTTGTAAGAATTCAGTTCTACGACTACTTGAGAATTTTGTAATCTTGTTTTTAGACTATTAATCAGACGAACTTTAAATGAGATTACAAGTAGTTGATAAATATTAAAATAAAATTACTTTATACCGGTTTTTGTCGCGATATATTTGTTATTATTTACCTTTAGCCCGACGTTTCGGCTACTTTTCAGCAGCCATGGTTGCGGGGTGATTCCATTAACATAACATAAAATAACATAAACTCACGCCTATATCCCCGAAGGTCATAAGGTCCATTAAAATAGTACATTATGGTACAAGTGAGCAACGTTGGTGATTACCGCCGAGGCGCCATTGAGACCCGAGCCGCCAGGCGAGGGTCTTAAGACAGCCGAGGACGGTAATCATCATGCTCACACGTGCCATACGACGTTTTACAACACACTTGCGAATAAAATAATACTACAAATACTAAATAAACAATACTACAAATTAATTCGTTTTCCTATGCGCGCGCATTTAACAATGGCGGTCCACCATATTTAAAAAAAAATGAGGTTTGAACTTAACTTTTTTTTACTCTGTTTTTTTTTCTGTACTTAGAGAAAAAAAAAGTTAAATTTGAGTGAAAATTTTGTTTATTACACAAGTATTACAAGTTGAAATTATTTATTTAAATACGAAAATGCATCAAATGACCATACAATAGGCGTATTAATTTATTCGTACTATTAAACACGTTATTTTTTGTATCAAAACTTTTTTAAGAACATAGACAATTATAGACACTTCCTATAAAATTTAAAAAAGAATCTATAACTCACTTTTGTGAATAATAGCAATGAAAAAGTCACAGTTTTATAATAGGTGTCATTCCGTGCTTAATTGCGGTAAAATAATATCACTTTTATGAGCAGGTGTGTTGTAAAGTAGTTTTATTTCAGGAACGAGTGAGATTTGCGTAAACTTCAGAATGTATGCCTGTTACGTAAAACACCATAACCTAAAACTATTTTTAAATATTATGGCATTTAATCTAAGGGCTACCTACCTGTTTAAAATATTGTTTAAACAACGATCCATGCCACATCCATTCTGCTAGTAGTACTTCCCAACAATGTTCGGTTAGTTAAACCGTAAAGACGCCGACATAACTTCATTGATTAAAGTTCATGTTAACCGCACGTTCGCTTTGATTTGTGGATTTGTTCTTCAGAAGTACCTACTAATCAATGTTCGTGTACATTTCACTGCAGCTCCGTCATGCTACGAAGAATGCTGACAGAATTGGAACATTTTGTAATATGTTTTCGTGGAGAAATTTGAATGTCTGGTCATGCCGCCACCGCAGGGCCCCGGTAGAAAGAGTAAACTTAAGAAATGCTACGTGGACATGGTAGAACATGGCATTTCGTGCTAATGGTCTCACTGCCAAGGAGTCTTAAGACCGTGCGAAGTGGAGATGTAAAAGTTAGAAGGTGGACCCCGGTCTCTAAGGACCTGAGATACTGCCCTAGCCCGAGATGCTGCTGGAACTCAACGCTGAGATGATGAAAATGAGGGTGCTTTAGATGGAGGTTATTTGTTGAAAGTATTTGGGAGAGGCTTCTAAGATAGACATCATATGGATACTATTTCTGCTTGTTTTCACAAATCTTTTAGTGTAAATTACAAGACTTTCTAAATCAGCAAAAAAATAATAATTCTGTTTGATCCTATGAAAATGACGTATCCCTTTGAAATTTAATGAAATGTTAAACAGAATGGAGATTCAAAGTTCATATAAAATTCTTTAGAGGTATTTGTGAATTATGTTGGTGAAGAATTCAATTTTTTTTGTGGTATAGAGAATAAGTAGGTAAGTACAGACTCTTTTTAAAAAAAAAAAATCTTTGTGGAATTGTTTGCACCATATAAAGGGCGTGCATTTTGAGCGTACTGGTATTGTTCTGGACAGAACAGGAGGAGACTTAATTAACACTGCTCATTGGAGCACTCACCATGGCAGAAACCTTAAAATACTGTCAAGCGAGTAACAACTTTCATCTCAGAATACCTAATGCTGCGTCTCCGTGGCCTGTCAAAATCATCTATTAAGTACTATATGTAGAGCGGTACTAGAGTTTATTTATTTATTTATTTTTAAACTTTATGCACATAAAAATTGTACAAAGGCGGACTTAATACCAATGGCATTATCTACCAGTCAACCTTAGGGTGATGTTGATAGATTTGATGATAATATTCCACGCAAGAACGATCCCGTGCTTTATACAGAAGACTCATAAGAAATCAGGCAGATAGAAGACTTACTTGCTATGGTAGAGGCGGTAAAATGCCAAAGAGGTATTTACTTAACCGCAATAACTCAAGGGCGTTGGTCGGTAACGGCTGAACATCAGGTGGTCTGGTTTCCTAACTTAATTGCGTTTTCTGTAACAGTAATAGTTTAATCAACCTGCATGTGCCCGCGTATTGGTCTAACAGACCGACGACGTGTGCCTTATTTCGGCTGTGCAATTTTAAAACCTAGCAACTGACATTTTTTCAAAAATGGGTGTTTTTGCATAATATTGACTTGCTAGGTTTAACTCACACATTGTGCTTGTCAAAACGTTTAAAAAGCACTCGACAAAAAAGTTTAGACAACTGAAATTCCTAGCATCTACACATATATTTTTTTAAACGTTCAAAAAACTTATTCAAAACCTAGCATCTTACACTAAACAAAATTAAATCCTAGCAAGTGACTGCAGTTGCTAGGTTATGAAGCTGTTCGCGCGAGTTGCTTGGTGTTTGAAATTGTAACTGATTTATATTTCGCGCGCTTCTTTTTAGTATGCGGCGAGCACCACCTGGTTTTTCCATGCCTGAAGTTAAAATCACGCAACGGGTGGTCCGGCGTGATTTTAAATCCCTAGATTTTCGAAAGTCGAGTGGGCCGGATGGTATACCGGCGATGGTGCTCAAGCACTGTGCTCCCGAGTTGTGCCCAGTGCTTACACGCCTTTTCGCGCTCTCCTACTCCACAAGACAGGTCCCGGTTTCGTGAAAGACTGCATTCGTGCATCCTGTGCCTAAGAAAGGCGACAGGACAGATCCGTCCAACTATAGGCCTATCGCTATCACCTCGCTGCTGTCGAAGGTGATGGAGCGTGTGATTAACAAACAGCTCCTGAGATACCTTGAGGGAAACGATCTACTGAGCGACCGACAGTACGGTTTTCGCCACCGTCGCTCTACCGGTGACCTCCTAGTGTATCTCACTAACCGATGGGCGCAAGCCATCGAGAGTCGGAGTGAGGCTTTAGCGGTCAGCCTAGGTATAGCGAAGGCCTTCGATCGGGTCTGGCACAGAGGTCTTCTTGCGAAGTTGCCACGCTATGGACTCCCCGCGGGATTGTGCGCATGGATTGCCAGCTTTTTGTCCAACAGAAGTATTCAAGCCGTCGCGCGTCGTCGATGGCAGCTGCTCGGACCGCATGGACATAAACTCTGGTGTTCCGCAAGGCTCCGTGTTGTCCCCGACCTTGTTTCTGCTGCATATCAATGACATGCTGTCTGATGGCTCCATCTATTGCTATGCAGATGACAGCACCGGTGACACGTATTACACGGGCCGTGCAAATATCCCTAGGTCGGAAGTGGAGGAGAGTCGCGAACAACTTGTGTCCGAAATTGAGACTACTCTCTCTGGAGTATCCGATTGGGGACGATTAAATTTAGTCCAATTCAACCCTACCAAGACACATTAGTATGTGTATTCACCGCTAAGAAGGCTCCATTTGTTGTAGCGCCGCAATTCCTGGGCACACCGCTCACCATCTCCACAAGTATCGGGATTCTTGGTGTCGATATCTCCAGCGACGTCCAATACCGAAGTCATCTGGAAGACAAGGTCAAGTTGGCATCAAAGAAACTTGGGGTGCTCAACAGGGCGAAGCAGTACTTCACTGCGGGGCAACGACTCCTCCTTTATAAGGCACAGATTTGGCCCCACATGGAGTTCTGCTGTCACCTTTTTGCCGGAGCGCCTGCGTGCCAGCTTGACCCTTTCGACTCGGTACAAAGACGGGCGTTGAGGCTCGTTGGCAATCCCATACTCACAGGCGATGTGGAACCTCTCAGTCTCAGTGCTTCACTGTGTGTGTTTTACCGCCTATACAATGGTTTGTGCTCAGATGAATTGTTTGACATGATGCCCACAGTACATTCTATCATCGCACTTCTCGTCATAGGCGGGGAGTTCATCCTCACACTTTGCGACCGGAAATGGTGCGCACTGTACGGTATGAAAGGAACTTCATCCCTCACACACTCAAGCTGTGGAATGAACTCCCCGCGATGGTTTTCCCAAGCGACTACAATATGGGGTTCTTCAAGAAGGGCATTAGTAGGTTTCTTCAGGGTCGGTAGTGCGAGTGTGACGCCCCTGGTGTTGCATACGTCCATAGGCCACGGTGACCGCTTCCCATCAGGTGGGCCGTGTGCTTGTCTGCCACCTAAGTGGTATTAAAAAAAAAAGGGAATTAGGCGTGAGCGTATGTATGTAAATTATCATTGGTTCGTATATTTGTCGAAGGTCGTATGAATCAACCCACGAAAAAAAAACTTGAACTTGACTGAGGATTTTTAAACCACTTAGATGGCAGACAAGCACACGGCCCACCTGATGAAAAATGGTTCCCGTTGTCACGGTAACCACTTTCCATCAGGTGGGCCGTGTGCTTGTCTGCCACCTAAGTGGTATAAAAAAAAACGTTACTAGGTTTATGAAAAGGTTTTAGTTTATTTTATAATGAATTAAGAGCAGATAAAAACCTAGCAAAGTACCTTACTAGGATTTGAATTTGCATTAGGAACTTACTTTTGCTTAAGGAAACAATTTATTCTTCAGTAAGTGCTCTGGTACTCACATCTTTTATGATAAAATTATTATTTATTAAATTATTGATTTTAAAGCTAAATATATATAGCATAATTAGGTATTACTCCCATGATTCTAGAACAAATCGTTTTGGAATGGCAAGACCTTAAAGTGGCAAAGTCGTTTTTCTGCTCTCCTGTAAAATTTGTTTTAAACCACTTGCTAGGTTTTGATATTTGACAGCCGATCTTTCTTTTAAATGGAAAACGCTGGTGGTTTTGAATCCACGATAGCAGCTTAGTCTGTGGCTGGAATTCCTCATTAATAGTCTGCGGCTGGAATCCCTCATTAATGACCTGATTTCAGGAAAATTATAAGTAGGTTTTTGGACTAAAAAAACTATTATTCGAAATTACTACTAATATTGTCATTAAACCAGTTTAACCCCTTCAAGTAACCCATAATATTGCTTGTGTTAAGAGGATGGGCGACCATTTCGAACAACAACGCAGGAGACTGTGTATGGATGATTAGATGAATGGATATAAGTACATACCTACAAATAGGTGCGAGTATTAGAACTTCATCATTCATTATAGCGTTGTTCCAGTTGCCTTCAAAGCTTCCACTTTGGTGCCCGGGATCCCTTTATCTACTCCATCTAACTACATCCATCTTTTTACCCGACTGCTTTTACGCAAAGGAGTGGTAATGTGTTTACCAGCCTTTTAGTATCAGTCGGGTTTTTTGTTTTTATTTGAATTATTTAGCGTATTATGCTTAGACTTAGACGCAGGTATAGGAAGGTTAAGCTCTCAAAAGCTAATAAAAAATGATAACTGTCATTTGAATAAAATTATGCTTTTTTAACAACTAATGTAGGCAGAGCCGTAAGGTATGGCAGTTAATTGCAAAATTGCGTTAAATAAAACAAAATCAAGATGTTATAAAAATAAAATACACAACAGAAAGTTAATTCGCGAGTGCGACACGCAAGCGCGGCGAGGTGCGACGCCGACCGGCGCGGGCGCAGCGTCATGTGGCGGGCGGCGGCGGTTGGCTATCGCGCCATCTTCACGCGTGGTGCGTACGGTGCGTGTGCGTCGCCGTGTAGCCCCCTTGCACTCGCACCTAACTTGATTAGTTGGCTCTATTTAATAACCAATTATGTGGGATAGAAATGGGTTGTGACAAGTCCTTTTAATAGTAAATTAATTATTTTAAATTATTTTGAGATATTATTAATTTATTACCTATCTGCTTTACTGAGATTGCACTAATATGTTACGTTAGCTATACATACTTTACCTAGGACATGTACATTTGTACAAAGTCGAATCGGCAATCGAAAGGTGGGAGAGCATATTAAGCCTCCAGCCAAATGAACTATGCTGAACTGGATGCCGAAGGCGATTGGTAGTTTTTACACACACTGAGAGAGATCTGGGTGTAATATTGGAATGCAAAAAAAAAACAGTTCTAATAATTTGGCTACTACTATTCAGCCCCCTAGACAAGTGGGAATTCGTTAACAATACGCCGATTGTAGAATAGTATGATGATGCAATTGATGACTGTCATATACGTCAAATCCCATACATTCGTCATTCAATTCTGTAATACGCCGGCCAACGAATTGCCACTTGTATAGGGGGGCAGACCTATCTAGCCTGAAACTAATTTTAATACTTGTATACGTACAAACATACTGGTATATATTTAAAAAAAAAAAACATATCTACAAGAACAGTCAGAATAATGCGAATATACATAAACATCCATATAAATATTAGCACAAAGCGGGAATCGAACCCGTGAGTTCAGTCGTAACCACGTAGGTAACAGTCGCACTGTTATTAAAGGATATAATACGGTTGACTGTAAAATATTCCTATTTAGCGATAAGGCGGCCATTTGTAGCTTGTAGAATTAATAGTGTTTTCCATATATTTATGCAATTTATTAATTATTGTAATTTGTCTACAATAAAGTTTATTTATATTCTATTCTACATAATGGTCACCTGGTCTAATAGGTACAACTAGAGGTTAATAATGATTAAAGTTACAATGTAACTTATCTTTGCTACGGTAGCTGTAAACATAATAAAATATCAATTTATCATAACGATTAAAAAGATAAAGATAATGATAATGGTAATGATGTGGTGTAAAAGATACATGCGCTAGTAACAAGATGGGTGATTTTTATTTAATGTTATTCTGTAATTTTTATGATATTTACTGACTTAAATTACTAACTACGTTTATGATACAGTGGTTTGAGTATGGCTACTGTGCATGAGGTCTCCGATTCGATATGTGAACTTTTTTGTTAGAAAAATTTGAGTTATCGAGAGCACCGCTTATGAATTTCTAAAAAATATAACACCCCAATATATTACATACATACTTATCATGCCTTTATCCCCGGAGGGATAGGCAGAAATGAATTAACTTAACACCCACATTTCACCAATCATTTTATTCGGGCCCACGTAGTAGGGGGTACCTAACTCTATTGAAGTATGCCGGGCAGTATTGTTGACTCGAGCCATAGATCAGAGGCTGAGTCTGGGCTGTAAATATCTGCCTGGTGTTAAACACTTAAACAACATTATGAACTAGGAAATAATTGGATAAAAGTGAAACTAGACCGCTCTTTATAGAAGTATTATAGTACCGATGATAATGATGCAAATATTAACGTTATATATAACGTGAACTTTGAGCCTACTTCACATGATTTATGCGAAATATTGTTTAGGAGTCATAATTGTAAAACTAGGATGTTACCTCATATGGCAACATTTTTAAAAACAAAACACGCTCGAACTTACGCAGCAGGACAAAATTTGCATAAAATTTAGTCTAGTTACCGTGGTTCAAACTTCTACGTGATACACATAACAAAATTACACGTCTCTTATTGCTCGCTAACCAAAATATTCACCTAATATTTCTATCAGTACGTAAGAATATCTATATAAATAATAGATATCTATATTAGGATATAAATGATACAATACTACACTATAACCTAATTTAGGTGTATTAAGGCTGTAGTAAAACTTATTTAAATGGGTACATGTATACAGAAACACTCAGATCAATGTTGAAGTACCTTAATATGTATAATTGTACATGGCGAAGGGACAGTATATGCTCTGCAAAGAGAAGCCGAGGCAGAGATGTTTCAATTTATAAGAAGATATAGGAAGGAATACATTTTGTACCGGTTTTCATTTTTTTAATTTTCACCCTTCGCTACTGAATACTATTTACTTCAGCATTGTTCTTGGTCTATCTAGATACCAATCTATATAGGATCTAAAGAGATCATAATTTCAAAATTCAAAAATAGGCACTAATAAAAAAAATTTTAGTTACCTACCGAAATTACTAATATTCCCTCTAACCCCTGTAGTTAAGCTAAGTTGCTTGTGTTAGGAGTGGGTTCACGTCGGTCGGTAGAGTAATGGTCAGCATTCGAGCCCGGGACCTTGTGATCGTAAGACCGACTCTTTAACCACTAATTAACCAATAAAAATGCAGTGGAAAAAGAACCCGTGACCTTTAAATTAGCAACTGAACGCTCCACCACTACGCCACACAGATCACAAAAATACGTATCGTTTCCTCGTAACAATGCTGGGAGGAGTCTCGTAACACCATATAATGCATCTGAGAACAAGAGGGCAATCAAACACCGAGGTGTGTACATTCGAGGATTGAAAATTAAATTAATATCGTAACAAACGGTCAGTAAATGCACGTAGGCGGACTGAAGCGCAGAAATGATGATTGCTTTCCGATACGTCTTACGAAACACAGCAGACGGTACACCGTTAGTATACAAACTAAAAATTAAAATAGCTAAACGGCCAGTGGTGAGGCGGCTAAGCAGGGCAATTGTAGAACCCAGCGGGCGGTTCGCCTTTCATTATTTTATAATAACTTGTAGAGAGGGCGACCGAAATCTCCGTGTCATGCTGGCCCACGGCAAATAACCAACTCTTACCGAATTAATTGCTCCATTCTGGGCGGTAACGTCAGTCTCGCCGGGTTTGTTGGACTCCATCGATAGAATGTCATTTCTGCTGAGTAGATCCTGGAATTTGCATGGTGTGTACTATCTAGAAAATGGATGACAATCTATTTTTCATTACAGTTAATTCAAATGTGCTAAACGAGTACAAAATTATTCAAGTTATTTGACGATAGTCGTAATCGTGCCCCGTCTGGCATGTAGATTTTGTGGAAACTACAGTTTTACCACAGGGTTTATCTTATATATCGAAATTAGCCAATAGGACTGACATATCATCAGGAGTACAAGAGCGGTCCCTGGATTCCAAAGTAACGATTATCTCCTTTGCTAGAAAGTATAATATAATAAACACGTACGTTACTATGTGTTTTGGTACTCTGCATGATTCAAGACCACAATGTATTTCTCATGGCAGGCAGTGTCATTCGTGTAGTGAAAGGGAATTTCCATAAGTATATGACGCATCTTTTAGAACACATTGCAATTTAATTGTATTTACAAATGCAACATGCATACGTTTTTCTTTTGGTTATTGTTTATTTGCGCCAATTTGACTCCTTGAAACAAATGCTGATTGAAGAACAACATCACCTGTATTTATCACTCCACGGTCTCATATCCATAACAAGGATACCCCTAACCTCGACACGGTAACATCTGTACCGATCGATATACCACGATCGAAGCACTGATTATGCTAAGGCGATGTAGAGACGTGTCGAATGCATATCTCAAATCGATATAAATCATCCTATTAACTATTGTTTCGGGAGGTGTGGTGTGAACGAAACCCGATCTTATCGGTGTCTGATGTGTTTTAAATTAACATAATAGGTTTTGTGAATGGATATTGCATTTATTTGTTGTTGTGTTATGGGAACGCTTAAAGGGCTGTGAGTGTTATTTTGATATGATATTAAATGTAGTAGGAATATAGAGCCCAAACGAGATCTTCGAGACTAAAGTCATATCTTGACGGAGGTATGACACGACGGTATGTCCGTCTCAATAAAATTGAGCAGTCTGACTGGGGAAGTGCCTCCACCCTAAAGAATACCGTGGCCATAATAACCTCGTGTTGTCTTCCCGCGGCGGTGAGAGATCCAGGGCTTCAAAGTTTTAGATACAATTGAGAGGTTCCTCTCTGGAACTCAAACTAAAAGAAATATTATTCTATTTTATAAAATGTGTTTGTGAAACATGATTAGGGTATTCGTATAGTGAGGGAAAAATAAAGGTGTAAAATTAAAAAAGGTATGCTTTTAGTTTTAATAGGACATAATCTTTCCGGATGACAGAGTAATCGCTCAGTGAAGATAACTTAGTTATAACTTAGTTGCTTCAAAGTTGCAGTTTATAGATCGACCTAGATTGTACACTTAATGTGGCTATCACTCACTTATGTTACAATGTATTTACATTACGGTCAAAACTCTTAACCAGTCGCAAGTACTTTCGACTGAAATAATTCAGTTTATCACACTAACTAAATATTAGAAACTGTACTAATACCTCTGTAGGTCCTGTGGGATTAAACTAAGTCCACTTGCGAGCTATGCAGATTAACAGGCGAGACTCTAGCGCAGGCTTCTCTTTCGACCTAACGGCAGTAGCTCCAATAAAGGTCAATTAAGTCACACAGGAGGAGAAACCCTAAAATCGGGCTTTCTAATTTTATGTTTTGGGTGCAATTGGGGTACAGGCTTTAGTAATAATAATAATCGACTATCATTGAACCAGTTTGATGAGAAATTAGGAATAATGGTTTGTGATATCTAGCTCTCGTAGAATCAGGATTATGATTATGTAAACCTGCACTCTGTCTTCTGTTGTTTGTGAGTATACTTCCAGTCTTTTTATGTATAGTAAATAATACTATACATACATTTCCAGTTGCCAATAGTCGACAGGCCAAGACGGAGGACGGACGGCCTATATGAGCGATCTCAACAACTTTATCATCAGTTGACCACAGACCACAACTCTCGCTTGATATTCAGACGGCAGTCACTTCAAATGTTACCTAGAAAACTAAATCACATCATATTTAATTGGACCCTGGACTCCGAGCTAAAGGCCTCGGATGCGACCAGTAGGCACATGCTGTAACTTGCATCTCGAATGATCGAAGTGAGCTCGATAGGTGAATCCGCGGTGATTTGTCAATTTCAGGCACATGCTGTAACAAACATCTCGAATGATCGAAGTGAGCTCGATAGCTGAATCCGCGGTGATTGGTCAATTTCGAAATTGACCAATCACCGCGGATTCAGCTATCGAGCTCACTTCGATCATTCGAGATGCAAGTTACAGCATGTGCCTACAGGACTACTTAGACGACTTAGACGGGAAACTAGATTAGCTTAATACATTTTATAACTATGATCATTACGTGCATGTGCGTACGATAGTCCGCGATGAGTCAGCGCAGGTTCTCATGTTCGCCGCTAGATAGCACCATACATACTAATTCGATGTACTCGGGCCATTCAACTCTTTGTTTTTTTTGCCGAAGACACACTACTTACTTTTAAGTAGAATGTATATAAGACGCACTTATGATAATGTCGTACACATAAGTGCTTTCATATTTTTTGTCAATGTCCATTTGTCGTTGCTAATAATATATACATACATACATACATACAGTTACACCTCTTTCGTAGTGGGGTAGGCAGTGACCACAGTTTTCCACTTGCTACGATCCTAGCATACATCTTTCGCTTCTTCTACTTTCTTAGTTTTCGTTCGCGCTCGCTGTTGAATGTCGTTTCTTAATAATTTGGTGTTATATTTAGGATTTACACTGATACCCATGTGTCGGCTGTGTAAGTTGAGCTTGACTGTAAAACCTTTTAAATTTTAAGGGAAATCGAGAACATATAATTTTTGGGGAGATTTTTTAATTTTTGTCTTGAAAGAATGGGGAATAAGTGGTTTTTTTCAGTGGCTAGCAGCTTCGAGCACCAATCGACATTTTTATGTTGACCATCGCCCGGTATTGTACCAGTAACAAACTTAAAGGGACGGCTACCATTACTATTTACATTACCATTTATTTTTATGGACAGTTAATGGGATGTTTGGGAGCCGCACCAAGATATTTGGAGCTTTAGGATTAACGGACTTCCTCTCAGACTCGCTCGATAAACATATCAAGAAAAAGAGTAAAAGAATGGAACCAGGACTACCAAGTACAAGCTTTGGATTAAATTTATAATGATGATGATTGATCATTGCTGAACAAGTTTGGTGAAATGTGTGCAACGTCACGTGTGCAACACTTACACCCAGTTTCCGAAAGGCTGATCAATGTCAAATTAACAAATCGGCTGTTAATTTTTTTTTTCAAGTAGCAATTGGGTTGCTAAAAGCACGGTTAAATAGTATAATTTGATCATCGTGTTGGTTAATCAGCTATTTTAACCGACACGATGATCAAATTAAACTATTTAACCATTGATACTTGACAAGAGATTTGACAGCCGATTAGTTGATTTGACATTGATCAGCCTTTCGGAAACTGGGCGTAAGTGAGTCACATTCGTGCTGCCAATCATGTAAGAAAAAAGAGTTTCTTTGTTGTCAGTGCAGAAGACAAAGCAGAAGAAGCCTTTGGTCTTTCCACTGACAGCACAAAAAGCCTCTCTTTCCCTAGTGAGTTCTGGCTACCCTACTGACCACATCTATTTCAGGTGTTATGTACTATAATTGCTTGTCAGAGGTGATTAGTAAGGTGGTGTTCAATAAATAACGCCTCATTATAATGGCGGCGAACTGATCGGACGGTATTTCACGCGCCCTTCATGTGCCGGGGCGCACGCGCAGGGACGTAGTTAGAGCTTCGGTTTTACTATATAAATAAATCTTTCAGGACATTCTATATAGTGCTATCTAGACCCAAAATAAGTATAGTTTAACTAGTTTGTGTTATGGGTTTTAAATGCGAATAAATATACTTATATTATTTTTTTATATATAGGTACATAATTTTATACACAGAAACACCCAGACCGACGGAAATATTCATGCATTGAGCACTGAGCGGGATTCTAATCCATGATCTCTAATTTAGCAGTCGAATGCTTCATCGCTACACCGCATAGGTTTTCACATTGATACATTATTGGAATTCTCCAACACTATGATTGAGGTGGACTCATGGAGAAGGATCATATTCTGTCCTCCGTGGGTGGACTAAACTGCGGTACCTAAATTTCATTGAGTAAAAAAAATATAAACATCCGAATTGAGAACCTCCTCCTTTTTTGAAGTCGGTTAAAAACGCGAAAGCTTAGTTTAATTGAACGAATTTTCAGTGTAGAATTACTAAACAAGCCTCGTGAAATGCTTCGTGGCATTGAATAATTCAGCTTGACCAAGGCTTATTGAATATCGAGGTTGATGAGATTAGCGGAGGTCTTTTCTTACCCATTTTCTGATAGAATTGGTCTTTTCTTTGGGTTGGAGTTTCTCGTTTGAATTTGGAGTAACCCTGTTATAATGAAAGGTAGGTGGTTAATAATAGGTTAGTAGTTTCAGTAGATCTTAATAATTTCTACTAACTTACCTGTGTAAAATCGAATAAATTCAGCTAGCAATGTTGTAAGAAAATATTCATTTTTCACTGTGTAAAGTTTATCTTTTAAATGGTCAATTAATATTTGATAATTTATATAATGAAATCTGACATCACTAACGAGTAGCGGACGTAATCCATCTTTAAATTTGATTAAATAGAATGATAAAAGTCAACTACCGAGATTTTCCTTCAAAAAGTTAGTTCACCTGTAGAATAATTCACTGAAGATCAGTTTTTATTACTTTCGGCGTATTTAATGTTAAGCTCCTAACTAGACACAAACACACACACACACACACACACACACACACACACATACACACGCGCGCACACATGCACACACGCACACACATGCGCGGATTATACAACTGATAATCGAATTACTGATGATGAATTTTTTTATTTATTTTTTATTTTATTCTTTATTGTACACTGAAATTAACAAAATAACAAACATAAACACATTAAGATGTACAAAGGCGAGCTTAGTACATAATATATATTATGTACTAAGTATGTTGATAGCTGTAGCTCCCATTTTCACTATTTCACAGATAAATCCATCTTGTAGCAAAACGTGTCAGGCATATAATATTTGCCTATTAGTACTGATAGATTACAGTATTAGAAGAAAGAAAATGTATCAGTTTTTTTTAATAGAATAAATAACACCACACCACTTGTGAAAGATTTCATATTATTATGTTTCAAACTCCAAACATGCCGCAAAGCGTATGCCATCCTCACCTTTCCTTCCTCTAAAAATCAACGCTGTCAAAAGCTGACCAGCGACACGAGGCGAGGTTGTCAGGTGAGACGTGGCCGAATTCTGCGCGGATACGAACTACATTTGCGTACCTACAAGATTTTTAAATGTTTACATTCATAATCAAACTCACATGACGGTATACAAAATGTACTGTTTCTTGTTTAGTGTCTGAATTAGACATAATTTCGCTCTTTGTTCTTTTTATTCTGTAAGTACATCAGTATGCAATATATAGTAGTACAATATATTCACTGCACTTAAAGCTTTTCTTTATAATAATAATAAGAATTCTCAGCCTCAGATGCATGATTCGAGTCAACAATGGTGCCCTGAATACGGCAATAGGCTCACCCCCTATTACGTGGGACCGAACACAATGATTGGTGCAATGTGGGTGTTAATTCACCTCTGCCTAACCCTCCGGGGATAAAGGCGTGATGATAATGATGATTTATTATTCTTCCTCTTTATTCGTCGTAAAATCTAATAAATTATATTTTTTAAATACATATACATACAAAACATAAATATATTTAAAAACATATAAAACACACCTTTATTATTTTCTTCATTACTTACTATACATAAACTTATAAATTATGTTTTTAAATACATACAAAAACATCTATTTAAAAATATAAAAAGCACACCTTTATTATTATTATTAATGTATGTAGAAAAGAATGTCTGAGAGTTTTATTGCACGTTTCTTTTCTCAAAGGCACATTCATTATCTTGTAAATCTGTCTGTAAATTAGATAGTTCGTCATAGATATTTCATACTTAAGTTCGCACTTCACTTTCGTACTCAAGTTCGTTTCACACTTTGTGATCTGAATCCATTAGAAATTAGTGTCTATTTTCATTTGATATAGGCACTATAAACCAACTTCAGATAGGCTGTATGATTGCGTATATCAAAATAGGCTCACTCAAAACTTTTTTTCAGCTTATCAGCCCAATACTTACATTTTCCTCGCGCGCCTTTCCCCAGGTCCGCTCCTGGCGGGGCGTGGTAGTCGTGCGGGCGCGCGCGCCCCGAGCGCGGGGCGGTTGCGCGCGCGCCGATAAATGGCCCGTCCGAACCTAACCCGCCGGCGCTTGCTCTGCTTTGCGCACTTTGTTGGGCCTGATCTCACTAAGCGAATGGCTTTTCTTTTCCTTTTCATAATTATTACTGATTTGTTAAGGTTATTTATATGTTGCATAATTATATATACTTGTAGGATAGTTATTTCCAGGATTACATGCACTTGATATTTCCTGTGCCTAGTTTTCTTCACCAGTACATAAACTGTTTCATATACTGAAGTGTGTGTGTCTTAAAATGAGGATTCAGCCGCTACGGGTTGTATCATTATTAGTTACTAGCTGTAGGCTGCTGCTACGCCCGCGTAGCATTTTTGTGCCGTTCTCGCACCCTATGGAAACTGAATCCAGGAGCAAAGAGGAGCGTTTGTGGTATTATATACCACAGAGCTAGCTTTATCTATCTGTCTAAACCTGTACCAAATTTCAGTCAGATTTGTTCAGCCGTGATTACAGGCGTGATATATGAGAAAGGCGTGATTGTATGTAGTGTGTACGTTGACTTCAGGGGAAAGCCTATTCTGTCAATCAGCAGAAGTACCGGCTTGCAGCTGAGGTCGACTTAGGCTCTTAAAGCGTTTTCACACTATCCGATCCGATAAAATGTATCTATCTTTTATATTGTCCGGCCCGATATCGGATATCGGAGCCGATCGTCGTCCCCCACCGATAACGGATGATGGGAAAATGCATCAAAGATCTTGACGGTGTCCTATGTACCAAAAAGGCCCATACACCCAAAGTGTTCTCTGAAAGTATAACCTCATACTATGTATTACTATTCATAGCTATGCTTGTGCAGTAGAATCTGTCCTTAACTATAAATAAATACATGATTTGCTTTTTATCACAACGGTTTAAGCAAAAGAGGATATTAGTCTCGTAATAGATGGAGATATATACCTGGTTATTACATACTAACACATAAATAACATAACAATCATACTTCTAGTACTTATTGCTGTTACGAATAAGTTTGGGGCGTGAATGGTAACAATAGTTGCTTGAATTATATGTACAAGTCTGTTGTTAGAACGCAGTATTAATGCTAAGTCGAATATTGCGCTGTCCGTATACCTATTTACTAGATTGCTCAAATCTACAGTGTACTAGCGGCCCGGGCCAACTTCACCCGGGATTTCATCAATGCTAATATTATAAAGCTGATTAGTTTGTTTGTTTGATTGGTTGAATGCGCTAATCTCAGAAGCTACTGGTTCTAATTGATAACGAAAAATTAAACAATTACCTATAGCCCTTCCTCGGTAATTGTTTATATGTCATAACACCCCTCAAAGAAGCGGAGCAGTACAATAGGCAAAAATCACTTAAAAGGATTTTATAATAAGAAATAAAACGGTTGTTCTATTGGTATCCATATTTTATAACGAGAAAATGCGGAGATATAACCCAATTAGGACAATAAAAGTTTTTCAAAAGGTCTAAAAAAGTACAATTTAGGAAACCGGTTTCCTCCTCCCGGACAGCCTCTGTGGCGTAGCGGTAGTAAACGCGGCCGCTACGCAGGAGGCGCGGGTTCGATCCCCGCTCAGTGCAAATATTTGTGTGCATTAAATATGGGTATTTGCATTGGTCTGGTCGTGCCTCGGAGAGCACGTTAAGCCGTCGGTCCCGGTTGCCATAAGAACATCTATGGCAGTCGTTACAGGTAGTTGGTGACCTAAAAAGTCCAAAAACAACGGTCTAGCTGCAAAGCTTCGATATCGCCTAATGTTAACATTGGGTCGTGGAGGTCAGATGGCAATCGCTTCACGGAAAATATCGAGGTCTAGCCAAATCTGTAGCTATGACTGGTAAAAGCGGACCCCAGACTCCGAGCTGAAAGTTTCGGATGCGACTGGGAATTAACGCTAGGAGGAAGAAGAAGGAAACCGGTTTCCTTAATTGTACCATAGGTATCTTAAATTGTACTTTACGGTCTAAATAAGATTCTAGTATCTTCTACAAATTGAAATTAGCCTTACCGTTATACATCTTTATAAAAATTATTATACATAAAGTTTTAAATATTAATAATGTATAATGTTTAAACATCAAGTTATATCTAAATTGTACCGGTACATTTTAGGATTACACTGCCTAGTATGTACAAATTAGGCAACACCAAGTTTTATTTTTATGCGAGCCGCCATTATAACCTCGAAAAACCAAACATTAAAATTATATTCTCAAAAAAGTGCACTAATATGCTTACTTTCCAAAAACATATATAACAGCTGCAGTGTACCTACCACTGCCACAAGAACCCCTTAGGTAAATAGCTCTAAAATTATATCAGAACGCCAAAATAGTGATTTTTGTTTACTACATCTACCTCAGTTGTGTTATCGAATCCAAACTGACAGCGATTGCGTAATGTTGGTAGCTCTACTTTTTAGTGTTGTCACATCAAACCTAAGCATTGCAGTTTGGTAGATATTGAGGTGGTACAAATTACGAGCTGGTACAACTTATGCGACTCCACCCTATCACGAATTTTTTTTATAAAAACTATAATAATACCTACATAGGTGCTAACCGCCTCGTTATGCAAAAAAAGAAAATTTTACAAAGCGTAAGCGCGTCAAGCCACGTGTAAAGAGAAGTTAGTTAGCTAGTTACTTAATTTTCATATTAGGCATATATTTCGCAGAGAAAAAAAGTCTAATTAACACATTAGACATGTTTTTGATTTCACTTATTATTATCCTATATCTTTTAGGGTTTCGTAGATTCCGAAAACTCTTATTATGTAGATAATGTACTTACTTACATCCGAAACTTCGAGCTGGCACGGTACATTTAGTTATGACTCTAGTGTGGGATGCCCATACCCATATTCCTGGCACGGCTGGCTTTTAGAAGGGGCAAATATTCCAATCTCATTGGAAATTATAAATTTGGGCCATTTGGAGTCGAAACGTTAGGGCCATGGGGTTCGAGCGCCCACAATATCTTCAGAGAGATTGTGAAGCGTATGGTCGACTTCTCGTGACCAGAAGGCTACCCTATTTTTAGGTCAGAGGATGAGCATTGCCATACAACGTGGCAATGCTGCCAGTCTTCTGGGGACGTTACCACAAGAGGCATGCGATGCGGGGGAATTCCACAACGCGTTCTAATTTTAGTTTTTAGTTTATGATAATGTTCTTTTAGTTTTAGTTTTATTATTAATTTTGTACTTAAATGTAAGTTATTTTCTGAAAATGAACTTTTTTAGTATTTAATAACAAAATATATATTGGATAATAATTATATATTTTGTTATTAAATACTAAAAAAGGTATTTATCATTTATTCCGGTGTCATGTACTATCTTCGAAGTTTGCAGAATAACTACGTTTCTTGCTATCAATTGTCTTTTTCGATCCGCAACATCGGATCTACATTTCGTTGCAGACCTGCAAATCATCCTCATACTCAGATGAGCTGCTCTCCAGAATAAAATATAGACTAGGTGGACCATGCAGTTGAACCACGGGCTATAAATGAGCACATACTCGAATTTTATTGTAAATACACAGTGCCATCTAGATCCAAACGAAGCATAGCTTAACATATAACATATAAATACCTATATACTTTTCTAGAATGTTCTCATGTCCTAGAATGCAGATATATATACTTAGATACTTTTCGTCCCTAAGTGTTTTATATTTTTTCCGTTTATTCAATTGACATATTCTTTTTATAATATGGAACCCGCTCTTTGTGGGACCGACTCGGACTTGTAGTTCTTGGAAGTTGATTCCCTCATTAGTAATTAATTCCAGGGTAACTGTAAACGCATCTAAACGAAACCTCCTCATAAAATTAGTAATCTACATAATAAAAATTTGAAATTTTAATTAAAATGAAACTGCCAAAAGGCCTGTTAAAGACAAACGATTGCTGTCTATTCTAGACCAAACATTGTAATTAAATTAATTAGGATATAAACTTACTAAAATATATTTTTTTAATAAACCTTCGATAGGTTAGTGGTTAAGGAGCCGGCCTTACGATTGAAAGGTCCCGGGTTCGAGTCCTGCCCATTATACCTACTACCGACGCGACGTGAACCCACTCCTAAGCCTAACACAAGCAATTTAGCTTTGCTGGAGGGATTAGAGTGCATATTAGTAATTTCGGTATAACATTGTTTAAAAAAATATCTTGCCATAATAGACAAGTTATGCTTACTTTTTTGACGTTTTGTAAGTTTTGTGTTGTTGTCATCATGTCAATGACTTCTGTTCACCTACGACTAGACTGGCTATCTGGCTATCACATGCAAAGGTGTGTAGGTAGGTACTTTGTTGGTGTCGTGTACATAATATAATATATAAGTAGGACCTTTGTAAGCTTAGGTTACGATGGAGTTGGCATGGCTATTTAGGTCAAAACTGTTAAAACCTCATAAATTAGTACAAGTTTACAAAAAGTCTGAGGGATAACAAAAAGTACACACATCTGTTTAGTCGTAGATACGTTAAAAAGATAGTATAGTAAAGATATCTTATTAGTCAATGATTAATGGTTTCTCACAGTTTAAATTAAACCAAGCACCTAATCCTCACCAGCCAATCACCCGCAAGTGAGAACTAAGCTTTTTCATTCTTGTTATCATTCAATGATTCATATCTGAGGTGAGTCTGGTTTAATAAACAGCGATAATTAAATGTTGTACCATGAGTTGTTTATGCAGAGAGAGGCGCTGGGCCCCGCCTTGTAGCGCCCGCCCTGTTATACCGTAAGGGATTAACGAGGCATATGCTGGCCATCGAGTTATAAGGTCTTTGCTTTTGTTATAATGGCGGTTTGAGTGTCAATGACTTGGCTCATTGTTAGGCTTTGTCCTCGAGAGCAGCGACGAGCGAGACTGGGGCTGCGAGACTGACACCCGTATTCACAAACAATACTTCGCTATGCGTACTACCAACACTGTGCAAAGAACAACAATTCTCAGTGTGTTCGTTTTGGCAAGCCTTTTTATTCATAGACAACACTTAAGTAATACTTCGTTGAGGGAACGCACTGCGTTAGATGATACCGCTCCGTGATTGGCCCATTTGTGTTGCTAAGTTCACTACAGTTTGACAGAAAGAATATCGACTGCCTCTGTGGCGTAGCGGTAGTGAACGCGGCCGCTAACGCAGGAGGCGTGGGTTCGATCCCCGCTCATTGAAAATATTTTTATGCATGAATGTGAATATTTGCATTGGTTTGGGTGTTTTTATATATAATATGTATGCATTTACGAAAAAGTTTGGGTGTTTTTATATATAATATGTATTTATGTATATATGTTTTTATATATTTACGAAAAAAAATGTATCGAAGTATGTTTATCCGCATTCTGGAACCCATAACACAATCTAGTTAAGCTATACTTACTTTGGGTCTAGATAGTGTTGTGTAAAATATCCTACAATATAAAAAAAAAGATATCTATTGACAAAAAATGTTCCATAAAATTACTGTATAATCATTTCTAAATTTGATGGGAATTTTATAAATTGTCTAATTTTTAAACAAATTAACCTCGAGATTTTCTTCACAATTCAGCTTACCAACCAACACTATGTGTTGGCTAAAATAGCTAAGGAGCTTACTTAACTGTGCGTTCACTTAAGGGAACGCACAGTGCGCTTTGGCACTTAAGTGTTGTTTGTGAATTGATTTTACCAGCCCTGTGCGCTCGAGCACACTATGAGACCTCACAGTGTTGTTTGTGAATACGGGTGTAAAACTCAATCTTATCTTACTACTATTGTAATGTACCCACTACTACGGCCACGGCTCCCACTGTCACCCCAAGATGGTTGTATACCTAGGAGAATAAAATTTGAAACACTTAAGACGTGACTCGATAGCTCAGTGGTCAGAGCATTCCTGTATGTGTAATGGACTGGTCGCGGGTTCAAGTCCCATCTGAGTCGTTTCACTTTTTCCAATGTTAAACGATTTGAATAGCCAGTATATCAAATGGCCATATCAGTTAAGGTTCTGCATCGTTTGTGGTAGCTTGAAACTTTGAGTACTAGCTCCTACTTCCGTTGAGTTATTCCGGTTGGATCCCCTAATATGATCCCCTGCCGATTGTTATTATGTTTTAATTCCCGATGGATCCACCGTAAACTGTGTCATTCCGGTCTGATCCCCTTAGTCTTTTTTACAGGCAAGTACAGTCAATAGGTAGAAAAACAACTGTTAACTGTTTCTAGAGGGATATGGATCCTCTATCAATTTTATGAGTGTTTCCTTCTACTTTAACACATTAATAACTATAAGCCATATTATTTTCGAAAGCGGAGGATCGACAAACGTAGCGCATATTGGGAGAGGCCTATGTCCTGCAGTAGGCTAATTGATTGATTGATATTATTTTCATACATTAAAGCTGCGATATCCACTGAAAACCCAATAATATTATTTGTTGGTCTGAATAATGGAACAATCAGTTCTCATATAACAATCTAAATGAAGTCTCCCATGATATTACTGTGCCAGCAAAATACGTAACACAGAATACGCAGAACGAATTTTAAAGGCATTCTTGTTCCAAATCTCAAGCATATTGCTAACAAATCACAGGCGAATGGGTCGTTTAGCCGCCATTTGTTGCCCTGGGCGCGCCGCGGGGTGGTAATTGTGTTTACAATACACCCCCTTTGGTTCCAACCCCCCTTCCGCTCATTTCTCATCCTCAAACATCAGGGCAACGCTTAGCGATTTCACCTCGGGAAATCTGTAGAAAAGTGGAAAATGCGCGCTCGTATTATGAGAGCAGGTACGATAGCTAAATGTCAGTGGTCGGGGTTCCCTTTGTGTTCCATCGAGCTGGCTAAGTTGCCTTTCAGAACTGAGCACACAGGTAATGTGAGCTGAAATTAATATTATTTACGAATTTGCTTGCGATGATTTTGTTATAGCGCATTATCTGCTGATGGATGTTAAGGACTGAATTTCTTTAGAATGTGAAATGGTCTTCATTGCTATTTTGTTTTTGTTATGCCACTGGTAGACTAGCACGCGGCCTACCTAGTGAGATGAAGTTATCGCAGCTTATGGACGTGTGCAACACCAGGGGCGTCATACTTGCGCCGCTGACCCTGCCTTTCTTGAAGACCCCCATATTGTAGTCGCGTAGAAAAACCACAGCAGGGAAGATCATTCCACTGCAAGCTGAAAAAAATTGTAAGTAATCACTTGTGTTAATGTTTCATGGCACCCTAATAAATTAACAGTATTCAAATTAATAACTTTTGAAGTGGAAACTTCGTTAGGTGTATTGGGCATTTATGAGATGGGAAAAAACCTGTGAACCCGGGAATTGGTTAAAAAAAATCCCCCGAGAGTTAGGCAGAGGTGAATTAACACTTACATTTCACTAAGCATTGTATTCAGTCCCACGTAATAGGGGATGACTTTATTGCCGTATTCCGGGCACTATTGCTGACCGAGCCATGCTTTTCAGGCAGGTTAGGCTATCTGTCTACTGTTTAACAGCCCTATCCCTTAGTCGCCTTGTAATACGTATTAATATCTAAAACTTTCATAAAAATGTAAAGAATAATTACATGAAGGCAAAGTTAGCATACCAAAGCATTAAGAGCCTTACCTTCAACGAGTGGGGGGCATGAAAATCTCATAAAAAATAATAAACAATTTAGGTTCTGCGACACGCGCGATCTCTGCCGTTATACATCGTATTAACTCGAGAACAACGAGATTTTTTAAGAGAATTTTCCAAGAAAGATAATATAATACTCGTATATACTTGATACCGTCAGGTAACTCTTTTGTTTTACGTCAGTGATTCAAACCAGCTAATTTGTGTAACAGAATTTAACTTATTTTTTTAAACTTTACGTTTTCTTGCTAGCCTTTATTTCTTTTCTTAGAAATTTGTCTCGTTCGTATGTCTGTACAGTCCAGATATGCAATCCATTTTATGCATATTCTTGCTGGCTTCTGAATAACCTGAAATTTGGCATACTTGCACATTACATTACAATATAATAATACGGTACTAAAGAGATGTCTGATGATGAAGTTAGGTTATTGCTCTACTAAATATATTATTCATGTTAGAGTCTTATAAAAAAAACTAAACCACAGTAGTGAAGGGTGAAACATTTTTAAAAGAAAAGGCGGTATAAATTTAAAAATGTTGACTCCCTTTATAAAGCAAGTTGGCAGTAATCGGGTTATAGGAAGCCCTCGCTACTTCTAAACCGAATTCTTAGACCTCAATCTTAACTAGTATTAGAAATCATCGTAGAAAGGTCCGTCTATGATGCTTTCCCAGTTTCACCTTTCACCCTCTCGGGTATCCCTACCAGGCATTGGCCCTTGTGTAACAGATGGTCTCACCATGGACCCAAAGAGCTTTGCCTCCTACGTTGGGATAGGCATGAGAGAGGAACATGATGCTACGCCATTTCAGGGAGCGTTGGCAACTGGTGATTTTAGTTAACTACAATCTGCATAGTCACTTTGTCATGCCCGCGTGGCGGTCAGACTGCAAGCTTTCATAACCAACATGGATAGCGTACTTTGTTCATATTCACAGCTGTTCATCTCCCTGGGGTAGGCAGGTTTATTAACACCCACATTCCGTAAACTGATGACGGTCTCATAAACATATCCTTTTACTTGCTATTTAGTTACTATTGAGCATTTCTGAATACATTGGTCACATAATATTTATATCATGTTTAATCATTTCACCAAATATTTAAATTTATCTTGTACTAGTATTTGTGACTCCCAGAACATTAATTTAAACAAAAACCCGGAAGCTAGAATTAATAAATAATATAATATTTAAAACTTTCGTGTTAGTAAATTTCGTTATAGAATCTAGGTTAATTAATTGCTCGATTTTTTTTCTTATTTTTTTTGTTAATTGAGTGTTAACATGCAATTTATGAATAGCTATAAATAATTAATTATTAGTAAATTGTTAAATAATAATTTATCAAAGTTTATTGGTAATTAATACTGACGTTGTCATTAGGTCATAGATTAAACAACTTTTTGGCATATCAGAATGTGGTGATAGCAATTACTTATCCTCGTGGGAACTAGGCTAGGTATTAAGGACTGAATAGTATTAGAATAAGGCTTAAATATTTTCTCACGATTTGATTTATGATCAAAACTAGCCCGGTCAGTCATGGGCTGGTCACCCACCATTCTTAATACATACATTGAAACCCGTCTGTGCCTCGTTGAGTATATTAAACCGCCGGATCTGGTTGACATACGAACATCTGTGACAATAGGTATGGATAGTGGCAAGTTCTAAAAAGTCTGATAACCTTCAAACTGCAGAATTGCCAGAGCTCACTGGAGAGTTTTTGTGCTGTTAGTGGGAAAACCAAGGCTTGTCCTGTTTTGTCATCTGCACTGACGGCGCGGAAACTGTCTGTTCTTACAGGATCGGCAGCAAGAATGTAACTCCCCTGATTTTGCACACGTCCATAGGCCACGGTAACCACTTTCCATCAGGTGGGCCGTGTGCTTGTCTGTGACCTAAGTTGTAAAAAAAAACAATATTACCAGTTCAGCTGTTTCGTAGTTAAACCAAAAACTGACCCCGACTAAGTTGGGAAAAGTCTCTTATAAATAGGGAAGCTGAGTTGGGAGTAATGATTTTCATACATACTACGGCGAAAGTCAGGTTCTCAACCCTACGAGTATAACGAAATTAAGTGGGTGTTAAATTATCTATTAAAACTGAATACTATTTGTAAACATTAAGGTTACCAAAGAGAATTACCCAGCATTACAATAATTTATAATAATATACCTACTAACAGGCTAAACTCGTACACTTGAAGCAACACATACCATCTTTTATCAAGATCTAAAATGTATATTAATTAAAACGTACATCCTATTTCTAATTTCGATAGAAACTATACAATAAATATGAAATAATTGACCCACAGCCGACCAGCGCTCACCTATCACACTCGATCTATCTACTCGTTAGAATACTCATTACGACAGTGAAAATAAAACTGGCCATCGTCCGAAAGCAACAAGTGTATAATTCCTGGAATACCTAACAAATGTAAAGTTTTTACCCAACGTCCACAACATGGCCCAATTAAGGGCGGACAAGCGAAGCACCCGGCTCTCCTTATAATTTATTCGCCGAGGATTTAGTTTTGTGCCACGTTTTTCTCAAGATCAAAATCTGAATCGTAAACACCTTGTTCAGGTCGTCTTTGTTATCGATAAACTTTCGGTTGTAATGTGAGATATCGATTATAATCGGATATTGTGTAACGTTAGAAGGTTTTTGGCGGTTATGATAATATTCTGTTGGATCCATGTGATACAATCTTATAAGTTTTTAATGAATATTAAGTATATTTGATTAAATATTTGGTCTTCTACTTAAAACAGTAGCGGTTTGTAATCGACGAACTGTGTTGTGTTACCGACGGTGAGTAGGATAGCCAAAGCTCACTGGAGAGGTTTCGTGCTGTCAGTCAGTGGGAAAACCAAAGGCTGTCCTACTCAGCTCTGCCTTATATGCATGGCTCGAGTCAATAATAGTGCCCGGAACACGGCAATAGGCTCACCTAATACAATGATTGGTGAAATGTTAATTCACCTATGCCTAACCCTCCCGGGATAAAGGCGTGATTATATGTATGTATGTTGTCCTACTTATCTTTTAGCACTGACGGCACAGAATCTCTCTGTTCTTACACGGTCAGCAGCACGAGTGTGACTTCCCTTGCGTTGCACTCACCCATAGGCCACGATAACCCTCAGACTGCGTCCTAAGTAGAATAAAAAAAATAATCTTTTTATATTTTATATAATATACGTTTCATAACATATATCGTACAATTCCTTTTAACCCCCCCAATGGTGTACTATATTCGTGCGTGCTCCGCGCAGTCCTCGGCATCGATTCTCAGAACCCTTTAATTGCACCCACTCTGGCGCAGATCGAACGTTTAAAATCGATTTTTTTATTCGATTTATTTCATGTGAGCCCCGAGTTCAAAATCATGTTTTTCTTTTGCGATAGTGAACGTTGTGTATATGCAAATTTTACACGCATCTACAGAAACTTCTCAATTAATTAAATTGTGTGCCTGATATTTTTTAATATCGTGTTGAGATAATTATTTTATCAGTAATTTGTTAATGACAGGATTATAAGAAACAACAAAAAATCATATTTACCTGCTGAGACCGAATCTGTCTTCGAATCAAAGGGTCAATGGGTCTTTAAAGTCATTACATCAAAACCAATTATCATTCTTTTAGGGTTACTTTTAAGTCGATGAGTCCTAGAGTGGAGACCGCGAGAAGCAAAACGGATGGTGGACATACGTGGTGCACATTGGGAGAGGCCTATGTCCATCTGCAGTGGACTGTAGGCTAATTGATTGATTAAGTGCCTACGTCTCGAAAAAATTAAATTAACAACGCCTATCGCGGTCTACTGCTGGACATAGGCCTGCACCATAGCACTAGTTCCAGTCCCAGGTCCCTAACATAATAATATAACACATTTAATAACTAACCAAATAAAATAGTAAGTCGTTCGCAGTAACGGATAACGATTTAATTGGCAACACAAAAATAGCAAACCATTAGTCCCACTTTTGTAGTCCCAATAAGCGAAATTGTCGCATTCTACCTCAGACCGAACAAACAGCTAGCGAATGTTTTCACACCTAAGAAATATTCACACAAATACCATCTCAATTTTGATTACAATAAAGCACGATTTACAATGAGATATAACTCATAATCAGGATAGATATGCAATCAAGCAATTCAGAAATGTCTAGCTCACAGATTTGAGTTGAAATTTGTTTACGTACAATACCGTCTTCTACAGAAGTCAACGTTTGTAATAGTTTGTTCGACAATAAACTTTACCTCTAAAGAATCAAAGTTGAATTTAGATTGACGAAATGTTAAGAAACTGAAGGAACTGGTGATATTCGTGCACGTAATGAGGTGAAACAATTCAAACCACGAACAGATAGACTACGGAGCTTTTATTTTTAAATGAATTAAATTTGCTACATTCTTCATGCACGTTACTATGTAAGGCTCTTTTTTTAATGGTACCTAACTGGTTTCATGTAACATATTTCATTTTAAAACGATTACTAAGATTTATTACAATAATATCAGCAAAGTTTCATTGTTTGCTTTTTAAACTTTAACGAGATTGGTATCAAACAATTATGAATTATTCATATTAATAAGTAGGAAATAAGTACCATCATTACTAATATCGTCCAAAATCGAAAAGATATTATTAAGTCAATTACAGGGTACAACACTTAGACCTTAGGCGATAGATTAATAGCTATTTTTTGTTCTAAGTTTTCTTAAAGCTGCTATTAGTAGAACGTAAGTAGAAAGAGATAGCAAGATGTATTTTACGTGTGGATGAACACGATAGAACAAGTAACCACAACGCAGAAATAATACAGAAGTATAACTTAAGTTGTAAAATTATTATTAACAAAATAAAATGATATACAGAAATTATAATAAAAAAGGGATCCTTCGTGAGTAATTAATTTTATTTATGCGAATTGTTGTGTGTATATTTCCGTGAAGTGCGTATTTTTTCTTTATTGCTATGATCTAGATAAGGTATAATTGCAGATTGAGTTTTCTCTCAATTTCATTTTCACACATAGGTACCTTTGTAGTTTATTATAAAGAATAATATAAATATGCATGTAGATTTTTCGTCTATGATTAATATAATCAGATGTTTATCAGTATTTTTAAAACATTTAGTGGGCAGCATACTTCCCATATGATTTTAAATGGTTATGATTTAATGGAGTTTAATTTAATGGTAGTTTTGTCGTGCCACAGTTGCGTGACTTTAAAATTTGAACGGGACCTCTTTACGCGTTACTTCCTAATATTATTCGTGAATAGTTAACTATTCGTTTTACGTCTTAAAAATAATAAAACATTTTATTTACTTACTGATACTTGGAGGTATTCCACGAAGCACACCCAATTGAAGCGCACCCAGACGAAGCACACGTAAAGTATTCCACGAAGCACACCCATAGGTGGGCTTCAAATAAAAATTTAAAATAATTATAGAAACATAGCTGTTCAGGTAATCATTTTAGTTACCAAAGGTATAACTTTGCAGTTAATAACATCAAGAATTTATACAATATATTACTACATACTTCTAAGACTTAGTTTCTATAGCCTATCAACATTTATAAAATGCAACTTGGTCCGACAATTCGATTTGAAATTCAATTTTAACCAAAGGAAAATATTGGACATAAATCGGGATTTAATCGTGCTTCATCTTTGACTACAATCGATATTTATAATGTCCGATACGAGTCCGATTCGAGTTTCCATCAAATTGCATCGAATTGTATCAAGATGAATTCTTTATTTGTATCTAATAACTTTGCAAATCTCCAAAATTTACAACCAATTGTAGGTTAAATAAACAGTATTCCACATGGAAGAAAATTTTCTTCTTCATCCTTTCAAGGGGCTGGTTAATTTTTTACCCTCCTTCCAGTTATTTGCTATATTTTGACCAACGCCAAAGTCCATGTCAACCAGCAGGAACAGCGAATCGCAAATGAGTTGGATTCGTCCCATAGGTCTTGGTGAGGCCCAATACACACCCTGTTTCGCATATCGCACTTAACACATTAAAGAACAACGACTATTTACGGCAATGCAAAAGATTTCGTTCCGTCACAAAAAAGATGTATCTCTGTACTAAACCTAATCTAAGTAGATTTATTCAGCTGTTTTCTGTGAAGAGTAACAAGCGTCCATTTATTCATCCATCCATTTATCCTCACAAACTTTATCATTTATAATGTTAATAGGATATAATAGATCAGACTTAACCTTCTGACGATAATATACTGTGCCCGTGTTGTTGAAATTTGGAGCAAGGTGCATCAAATAAAATCGATCAGGTGTATTTGTTTAATCAAGGTGCTACTTCACCCGACTAAGGCAGAATTTATAATTTACTAAATACCGACCACACTGAGGTAATAGTATTAATAGAGGATTATGTTAGACACGTGATAAAGCTAGGTGATCAATTATTGTTGTCATTTATAACGGACTTCATAAGAGCAGTGTAGGAATGTTATTATTATGTGTGTTTTGTGACAGTTTTTTACCGCGATGAGGCTATATTCTGACCCTTGGGGCCAAGTCAGCTGATGTACCATACCCGCAAGCCGGTATGGTACATCAGCTAATTGACGGACAAAATTCTGGCGCCGATATTTTCTCTTAGGGCTGGGAAGTCAGGCGGCCGTCACCCCCATGAAGCCACGCGAATCGCATATATAGAGGAGACTTCAAGTGGGTTTCGAGAAAAGCCTCGATCGCAACCGAGAACCACGCTAAGATAATGATGACTTTTATCGTTAACTGTACAACATACGTCCGTCTCTCTAAAACCCTTATAACATCATTACAAACTAAAAATGATACATTAATAATACAGCACTCACCGGGATATTTATCATGTTTTTTATATTTATTGACAGTACATCCATGATCATGGCGTTTGAAACAGCGCCGAAATATCGGAAAAGTACTCAATAAATACACAAAACATGGTAAATACCCCGGTAACTGCTACACAGTCGTTAACATTAATAGTAAATGACCAGTCAATCTCTAAACATAAAAATGATACATATATATTTTTATGAAGAATAAACAAAAATCTGATTCAAAATCGGTCGTGGACGTCCATATCAGTAACAGATCGGTAGGTTTTTACGAAATTACACGAGCTCAAGTCGACTTGCACCTTACAACGACGCCGCGAAACACATTACGTCCAAAGATTACCGAACAGATAAAACGTATCAACCAAGATTCCAAAACCGATAACAGCTACCGAACAGGTTAACGATTACCAAAACAAACAATCAACTTTTGCTTATAAGTCTCTTAATTACTTAATATTTTCAGTTTGTAGTGTCTACGTCGCAGGCAACTAGCCTAGCCTGAATGATATTCAGCCATTTGTAGAAACAGCTAAGCAAATGATTTATATCGATGACGTTTCATTACCTGCCATTAGCCTAGTCCGCTTCCGCATTAGCCTTCTAACCTAATCTATCTAAGTCGGATTGTACTGCTTCTCTCGTGAACTTATCACTAAATGTTTTGGGTGAGGTGGTTATAAAAAATATTGTCAATAAACCTATCAGTGTCCCTAACTTTCAGTCTTATTTCTGGATGATACTCTAGTGTACGAAATCTAATGTAATGAATTAGTTTATTAAATTCAATTCAATATCATTCAGGCCGCTAGTTGAACGGTGCTGTTTAGTAAAGAAACTAGACTGTTAATTGTACGGTTAAGTAAGCTATTTAGCTGCGATATCTATATGGTCGCAGCCATCTGGTAATATTAGCCAGTTAATTGAATACCTAGGCCCTTCATCAAATACCGGTATTCTATCAGATGGCTGAAGAACAACAACACGAAGTCATTGGACTGACTGGTCCTGCTCCCACAACCCATGGGAACTTACTCCAGGGATAAAAAGCCTATATGTTATTATTCTATTCCTGTACCAAATTTCAGGTTTCATTAACTACTTGTCCCTTCCTTACCTTTCAGAAGCACACAAAACTAACGGTTTGCATGAAAGGTTTAATGACAGTAGAAAGCTCGTGAAGAAAAACAGAATAGAAGCAGATGCCGGGACTATTATTTCAGTTGCCGGGGGGAAATAGACGTGAGTAATGAGTATGTATGTCCCTACTTTGTACACGCAGGTAATAAGACTAATGAGTAATTAAATGATCCCCTCGACCATTTAAGTCATTGAGCTGTGAAATCCTGTGGCTTTTAACCCCTTCGACGACATTAAGTCTAACAAAGTTAATTGTTTTTTTTTGTATCAGTAGATTTGTTTAAAGCAGGTGTTTTAGTATTAGGCAAAGCTGAAAGTTAGCTCGTTCGCAGATAATATGCCTCATTACATAAATTAAGTAGGCATAAAAATTATAAGGACCGTATTCTTCTCCGCCAATAACCACAAGGCTACTTTCTTGTTATGAATATACCTTTGTAGTTCCATAGACACGGTACATAATTCGGATATTTAATAAATGAAACTTTCGGTTAAATGCAAAATCGACCAAACTAGAAACATTTTCTTAAAAAAAGAAACAACGGAATTGCCATAGTTAACTATTCTATTTTTAAATGTAAATGAAAACAAAAGGAGGTTATACGAATGTAACCAGGTCAGCGTCGTCGAAGGTACTAAAAGGTGCGTGGGTAACTTCCGGTGGAAGGCCGGAAATAGGCGCGCAATCAGCCCAATAAACCGACCGCTAAACTAGCAGCCTGCAACACAGGTGCTAACATTCAATAAGCCCGATTTTTCGAATTTGAAAATGGAACAATTTTGAATTAGAAAATAGTTATTAAACAATGCGCAAAAACATAACGTCCTAAAGATATTTTTTTTCGTCTTCTGGCATAAAGCTAATTATTGCATCTCACCTTTTGATTTTTTAATAATGTTATTTCAGGCTTGACACCGATTTTAATAGTAGGTACTTTTTAGTACGGTATCATAGATTAAAAAAACTCAATGTGCACTTTTTCTTTTGCATTACATCTGTAAATTCTGTTCTCAATTTTGGCACCTACCACGATTACTCAGTTTAATATAAGTTTTAAAATTTACATTGGCTGGGGTTTGAACCCACAACTTTAACTGCAAGTTATTTAATTATATTTTATATTTAATTTAGCTGGTTTTGAGTACATTTTCCCTTTTCTTGTTTAAATAGAACGGTCTCCTGAATTTGTTTTCGGAACACAAATGTTCAACACGTCCGTATTTGGTATTCTAATTACGTATGTTGTCAGAATTTCATTAGAACATGCGGGTATTTTACAGTATTAGGGACTTTGAATTACAGTTAATTTGGAGCCTTTGTACATATAATTTAGTTACTGGTGACCTAGGAGAATCCCACGAAAATCTGTTGCGTAATATCTTTAGGGAACGTAGAGACAGGTAGCGGGCATGAAGACTTGATACTTATGTGTTTTAAAAAACTTATTTCAATAGATTTTATTCCAAAATCCACTTGTCAATCAATTAGTCGATCGCAGTCCACTGCTGGACATAGACATCTCCCAATATTGTTTGGTGCCTACTGCTTCCACGCTGCGCGTCGGCCAAACGTATTGGTACAGATGTAAGAGTTTTATTTCGACTTTTCTTTCTCTCGATACCGTCTGCACATTTTTCCGTTAGTCGCCTCTTACGACACCCTTCGGATGAGATGGGGTGGTGATACTTATATTTTTCCTCCGTCACCACACGAATGGAAACGACTTAGGCGTTTAATTAACTGGATATAAGTTAACTAGATTGACCAATAGACACATATAGAATGTATTTATCTCGAAACTCTACCTTTTGCATTGATTTAGGTATGAAATGTTAGCATAAATTCTGAGCATCATAAGTCCGAGACTTGCAACCCACACTTAATAAAGTACATAATTTTATAAACCAACTTGTTGTAGGTAAGTATAATAACAGTTTCAGCATAATTCAAATATATATCAACCTCCACGTGTTCTTGAGAAGATGGTCTTGACAAACAGATAGTTGGACAACGAGGTGATCCTATAGGGATTTCGTTCTATTCCTTCTGAGGTGAAAACCTAAAAATAAGGATGTTATAAATCATAATAATATACGGGACTCGTTTTAAACAATCTAAATACACCGTAATTTGAGAGTTTTACAAGTAGTCATTGAGTTATCTACATCCTGGTTCCTTCATTAGATCTAGGTGGTGTCAAATTAATGTTTCGTTTTCCAGGTGTCACCTTGGTAATTATGAAGATCCAAATCAATACAACTAATAAAGGTTCAATTTAACTTACACGATAATTATACATATATTATGATTTGACTGTACAATTTACATATAAAACTCATAAAAGTGTTAAAAAACAAATCACTGTTGTAAATGGTTATCATGTCAGCGGCTTTTTGGGGACAGTGTTGCATCATACGGGTACTTAAAAACAGGAGATTTATTTTTGGTACTTGGCAGATTTGCTGTGAAATTTTGGTACTCAAAATGGTAGATCTACTACCAAATATGGTAGATCTGACGCTAAATATATCGATTATTGTCTGCAGAATATGTTATATTACTTGAAGTCACCTTGTCCTCGGATGCCATCAGGAAAATACGTGTCCATGAGGATGATGATAATGTGGGGGCCCGTTGATGTTGCTTGAGACTACATAGGGCTAGTCAGCAAAATACTTATTTTGATGGCAGATTTACAATTTTCCTGGTAAGTTTTGCAGACAGCTCTTATCACATCCATAAAAAAAAGAATCGTTCTTCTAATTAGAATCATTATTTCCTGCGACGGCATTATCCACCTTCAAAGTTCAGTTGCAAGTTTTTATCCATTCATATTGCAATAAACAATTCAAAAATATGACTGCATCATTTTCATCAAAACTCCGTCAGTTTTTGCCTCGGCTTGTCACCTGTCTTGGACCCTTGTTCGCCGTTACTACAGTCGCCTCGATTAGCATACTTTGGCCTCGAAAAAAAAAGATTATTACTCGCCCCCAATACTGGACTTAATATTCAATACGTTTACACCAAATAATAATTACAGCAGTTCGTCTGTCGAATGCATTAAGGGGTCGTTTTCCTTGTATATATTATAATATTAATGTGCCAAGGAGGGCGCGGGGCAGGTGCACTAACCAACGTTATTAAGTTACAGATACTCAATACCCTCACAGTTTCTTTATTATTATTACACGTGTACATAAATAATGTGTTATAACATGTAATAAATTGTGTGTATTCTATGTATTCGCTTGTCAACGAGTTCTCTTGTTTTAAATATGTATTTTATTCGTAATGTCTCTGTATCAACATTAAATTCCGTCTGAGAGTTAATCGTTTCTGTTTAATTCAAATGAACTTTGATCTGTTATCTAATAGGAGTAGTTCCAGGAACAGTGTTCTGATTCCAACGTATCTTGGGACTGGTTTCGTTGCATCTGATGCTTTTTAATTATCAAGTTAATATTATTAAAAATTTATGTTCATTATTTAGAATTAACGACACATCAGTTAAGTACGTATGTACACAGATTTCCGACGTTCTATATTATAATTAAAGAAATAAATATGTACTAAACCTGTATAAATCATTATCATCACCATCATCTTAGTGTTATTCCCGGTTGCATCCGAGGCTTTTCATTTGGCTTTTGCGGCATTTATGGAAGTAACTGCCGTCTCGACACAATCCCGAGAAAAAGCACTGCGGTTGTACCCGTGTAAATGTTGGTTATCGACCAAACAAAGTCTGTCCTTTCCCAAGCTCTAATCTACTTTTTCACCAGTTTTCATGGTATTATCTTCGAAAATGACACACTTTCAAGCAAACTTTTAATCTTTATTCTTCAAGATCTTTTTCGTGAAAAAAAGGAACCCTTGTATTCTAAGCTCTTGTTCATCTCTGTACAAAATTGTATCGAAATCATTTTGGTTTTTTGTTTGATATTCTTAACTAGATGCTACCCTTCTTTATATTTAGTGGTTAATATTACTGATATTGATCAAGTTATAAATTTAAATTTAACGTTCACATAATCTTTCTTCAGTTTCTAGTCGTTGTCAACTCAAAAATGCTATTCAATTTCTATAATCTTTGCTTTTTAGGTACTACTCTGAGTTTAGGGAGTCCGCAGTAGTTTTATTTTATCGACCTCTTAAGCATCGATAGGTGAGAAAGGTCCTCCTCTCGCCTAGCCATCAATATTAATCATAGGTTATAATGGATACTTTTATATCAGTAGACACTACTATAATTAATGAGATAATGAGATACTTTTTAAAATGGAAATTAAAAATGGGAACTCTTACTAAACTTTTAGAGTAGGTAATGGTTAAAAGTCTCCATCCAGATCTCAACAGTTGCACTACAGACAGTTGAAAAGTTTAGCAGAGGTCACATTAAAATCGGCCCAGCCGTTTCAGAGATTAGCCAAATCAAACGAGAAAACATACAAAAAATTCTGAATAATAGTAATGGTATAAGGCGTATATTTCCTAAGCATTTACCACAGAACTTACGTTTTAATATTAGATACAATTCAATTTTATTTATTTGTACTGATAAAATGTTCTCAAAGCTAATTCAGACGCAATGAAGTAAAAGAGAAGTCTTAGGTAAATAATGGACAGTACGAAATTGAAAAGCAAATCAGACGTGTCGTGACAGTGTCGGGGCGCGGGGTCAGTGAGATAACACTGCCTAAGTCCGAGATTGATTCCCGGATCAGACGGATAGTCGCGGCCGCTCGAGTGTGGACGATCCCTTACTCACGATTCAGTGAGCACTGAGAGTATAACGGATTTGTGAAGTGGCTATTATACTTCTTTATAGGGTTCTTGGGTTATTGGAGGTTTTTAAATATACTTATCATATTGGTTGCATCTGAAGGCTGTAGCTCGGAGCCCGGGGTCTGAGATTCTTTCTCCACATTTCAATGTGGCTGGTTGGATATTCTGACCATTTCAATCCGAAAAAAAAAATACCTGCACCAGAGCTGCCATTAATCAGCAGGTATATTGAATAGCAGGTAAGATTGGCTTGAGTCCTGAAGATGAGGTTGGTGCAGACTTGCCTCATGCGGTTGGGAAATCAGGTGGCAGTCGCCCCTATTAAAGCTGTATGACCAAGAGGAGGAGAAGGAGTAGACGGCCCCGGGCTCCAACGTATTAGCATAGAATGCAATCGGGAACCACGCGAAGCTCTCAAGCATTGGCCGTCGATCAGCCGCTATACTGCCTTGTAGATCAGGAAATAGCTCCGGCCCAGAAGATCTGCTGAACCGAAGCCACATAATTGCCTCATAAACAAAATGTGAAAAACTGTAAAGCTGTGCGTAAATGGTATCAATTTGTAAAGTATTAAATAAAGCATTCTAAAATGCTATCATTGTCACTGTTATAAATAATAAAAGATTTTAAAATTTGGAACACATTTTTGCAACGTGTTAGAAGATTATTTAACATGTAATTTCATCACGATAATTACTTGTACCTACCTGCGCAGCCATTGTCAAATGCTTTTTCAGTTAAACTACATGCGTATTCTTCCTAGTGGTGTGGAAACCAGAAGCGTTAGACAATGGGCCATTTCAATTTTATCTCTCAAGCACTTGCAATTTGTCTAAAATGAATTGTTCGCGTCACTGTCCTATTTGGTGCAAACTCCTTCGTGTGAATGTGTCTGATGTTATTAATTATAATAAAGGTTTTAAAGTACGAGTATAGTAATATTTATACGAATAGTTTATCGTATGATTTCTTTTATAAATATACCTACTTACTTCTGTAGATCTCGGAAAGGTAGATATCAATATACCTAAGCTTGCTGTCACCAATCCTCAATCGTGTCTTCAAATTTAATGTTAGTAAGTAATTTTACCCGACTGCCGAAAAATGAAGGGTAATTGTCATAATACACATACTATGATAAGTATTTCCTAGATTCCTGTGTCGTACTTATGTCCCAATAATATTATTATTCTAGTTGAGTGAACTAACATTAGTCATAGGTCATAGCAGTCGATTCATGGAATATTTGGCATTTATGACATACGGACGACTGTCATATAGGTACGTCAAATTCCATACATTCGTCATACTATTCGTCGGCCAACGAATTGCCACTGGTCTAAGGGGGCAGGCTCTTCGTATGGTTAATCAGTCATGGTACCTGTAGATTTTAGAACGTAAGTAGTATTGTTGTAAGAGCCATGACACATATGGACATATCTACAGCAGTGGGGTTGATTGATTTTGATGGCGAATAAAATACTGTAAGTACTTTAACGTTCCTCAACGTTCCTGAAGGTTTGTACGTAATAGCCAACGAGATCGCTTAACGAGGAGGCCAATATCCAAAAATGGCCGATATTATATTACGTTAAAGATTAACGCTCCGCCCAAACTTCAAAAAGTATTTAAAGACTTTATCATCGCCACAGTGGAACAATATTTCTCACAATTACACAATATATTGAGGCGTCATACAATAAAATTTAACTAATAAATCGTACTGTAAAGGTACTGCGGACTGCAGTCTGTTTACACTCGTAATTTAGCCAAGTGCGAAGTTCCGTCACCTCAGGGGGTACGTTCGCATACCGCTTTAGGTGTAAGAATATTCGTCCAAGTGTCGGCTCACGAATATTCCGCAGTGTTGGCGTGAGCGATAAATCTGGGGGAGTGATGCCGCGGTTTTTGCCGGACGACATTTTTTCCCGCGCTAGCGATGCATTTATCACCGCTGCAGACTCGCGGCCGGCACGGTGACTTATGCCCGGCCAGCCACGAGCAAAATGCCGTTTCATTTTTAAAACTACAAACAAGCTGCTTCTTGTTTTATTTTTGTGAAGGATACTCGCTTCTGCTGTAACTAACTATGTAGCTATCTTATTTTTTTTAAGAATGCGGTGCCGGTACCTATAGAATATACTTACATCGTTAAATCTTTTGTTGTAGCTATAACATTTTTTACATTGTGGCTTTTAGTGAGATATATTTTGTAGTCGTAAAGTTATAAATAAAGTTTGTCTAATATTGATTTCTTAATGTTTGCCTACCAGAATTCACCAACACTGTCTTAATCTCCAGATACTCGTATTTCGTTCTCAATAGCTGTTCATAGACCTAAAACTTTCTCAAACCGTTTCGCAGATTAAATATTTATCCATAGAATTCATTATTAAATCAAATCAGGTAAGATAACATTGTATCCACATCGGCAAAAAACATCTATCAAATCATAAGGAAGTTTGCCACAATTTATCCAATGCTATCAAAGAGACCAGTCAGATTCATCCATGTATAAACGCTCTGTCCTCAAAATAACCGTACAACTTAAAAAGACCAAACGCAAACATTAATTGTGTACTAACAAAGGCACCCTTAAAATCCGCTGCGTATAAACCGCAAATAAAACCAAGTTATTAAGTAAGGTCTATCGTCGGTGTGCATTTTATATATACTTTTATCAGATGTCCATTCTTCTGAAATGCGATTAAAATTGAATAGGTCCATATGTCGCTGGCATCGGACCCGTTACGTCACAATCACACGGCCGGCTGCATTTTCAATTTGCCGCGAGATAAGCGCGACTTTTGGACGACTTTTTCTGCGGAATGGCGGAATTGATCCTGTGACTTATGGCGGACGACATATAAGATGACGTAATTGGATGGTCAATTGATCTGCTTTTCAATTTAAAGGGACCTATATGGTCTTTTGATGCGAGGGTTACTCCGTGGGGCAACGTCGAGATAATCAACTTCTTTAAACTCTAGTGTAGGGGGTGTAGAAATTAAATAAAGATTTAATATCAATATTGATAATTTATTCACAATTTCATTTAAAATACACAATTTCACAATGTTTTGTTTTAAAAACTAAAAACTTTAGGTACTGGATATCGTTATAGGCTGTTTTGCAGTGATCGCTAATTTACAATTTTATTTTGATAGTCTTACAATGATTTCATTAATTTTCTACACGTTTCATTTACATTTCATATTTACATATTTTGGGGTACAGGTGTTGACTTTATGGTTGTAACATATTATAATAAGGATAAATACCTATTGTGCTTGTGATCATTTGAAATGTATGAAAGCAACGGATACTAGTGGTGATTAACAAATATTTTAAATAATTTAGTTTTTTTTTATATTAGAGCTTATCATTAATAACAATTTAATTATATTTCAACATAATTATTTTGTAGTTCTGATATAATCACTATGCCTCTTATCATAATCTACAACTTCACATTGTTTCGAAATTCAATTTTGAATCCCCAATCAAAGTTAAAATCATCATCATCAGTCAGCGTTAGAACGATATTAACTGCAAACCAAAGTATTAAGAGCAAATCAAACTGCTTTATTGATTTAAATTGTCTTATTGTGCGTACACTATTATATAGGTGCGTACCAAATATCAAAACAATTAGTCAGGAAGGGGATAAAACCGAGGCAGTTAGACCGTTTTGAGTACTTTGTTCGTCAAGATCGATCTGACTCTGACTGTACACAAGGGTCACAGTGAAGCTAACTCACACTAATTCGAAATTCAAATGTGTTCTTGCAAGATGCCCTCATAGTAGCCCTTTGTAATGTCTTCGGTTACAACCACAAACACAACCCCGTAATTTTAAATTTATGGCCACTCAATATTCTTAATTTTACATCGGTAATGTGATACAAAACTTTATATTACACCTTGTGACAAACAACTGTATATTATTATATAAATATTCAATAGCTAATTCGATTTAGTGACCAGTTGAATAATTTATATAACACAACTATACTCATGATTAATGCTTCAACAAAATCAGTTCTGCGAAATGTCACTATTCAAAACTGCTATTTATTTACAAATTGCGTGTATAACTAGTACATAAATTACTATTGCATTTCATTCATATATCATCTACACAAATAATAAAATGTACAAAAAAACATCTTCGCGATTACTTTCTGAACACATCACAATTCCTATAGCCAAACCTTATAGCATGTAGACTGGAGACGACATAGCGAATGTGCTTAATTTAAACATTACTTTTGCCACTTTTAGTGGGGAGCGAAGTAAACACGGACAGCACATGTAAACGTCACTCACACAAATGTAAAACTTTATTGTCGCTATAACATAAATAAGATGATAAAAGCGCAACTTACGCACACAAACAAATATATTATACTTCAGTAGTTTAAGAGCTAACTTAAGGAAAGTACACACATGCTGTCTCCTGTTTAAATGCTCTAAGAGCGAAACAAATCGTTCGAATTAAATATAGTAAAATAAAACAATGTACACAGGAACGGAATATAACTTATCGAGATATGTACAAAATACACAAAATTATTTCATCTTTTTTGAACTATACTTATAAGATTAAGACTTCGTAATCGATCTTATTTAATATTATAATACTGTACAATTTCGCTAGTTATTTCATGTAAAACACTCTTAAACTTTAATACTTGTAGGAAACTGATCGTGGTATATCAAAGTCTTTCATTGGGGAACGATAAACTGGGACAATTTCAAGGTCAAAATCAGGGATATGTTCAGTTCGATCTAAGCTGTATGGGCGAGGTTCTTTAGTTAGTAGGAAATAACAGGCGGCAAGAATCTTTGGACTCGAGTCACTTGAGTGACTGCGTTGCATCTCATTGATGTTCCTTCATAAACTATCACTTCGATTGTTGCCATTGCTTTCCGAACGTCTACCTCAGCCTTTGTTCGTATAACATTACAAACGTCAATTCTGTTACAGTCTTATTAATTAATGTGATGTGCTGTTTATGTACTATGAGAAAATACTCATTTTATGAAATCACAGCGTGTTTTGTTGCTTCTGATTTCTCTGTAAGGTCATTATTGTCCGTCTAGCAGACACGACTATTTACGAGACATATCTAATGGTTTGTTTTGTTTGGTTGACTTATCACGTGTACTCACTCCTCCAGCCAGTCTGTAAAGAAAAAAATATTGTTAGTTATGTATTTTTGTGTTTACTTAATAGGATAGTTATTTACAAAATATACGCAACACAAAATTTTGACAATAGTCTGTCAGCCTAGCAGTAAACTTTTCAAGTTCGTTTCAGAAATAGGTTTTTAGATTTTTTTAGAAATCATAACACAGCATTTTTAGCGTTGGGACCAACATAAAAAAGTAAAGGTATCTGAAGTTACTTCATCTCCTTATTTACCTCTTATGTTTTGGTTTGGTCCCTGGTGTCATTTTATTCGTTGTCCTTTTTCTTATTACAAGCTTATTTTTAGTTACAGAACTGACTAACATTGTACGGAAGAACATTTTTTCGACCACAACGGAAATGTTCTTTTCAGATCAATATTCTTCTAAGAAAATCATTAGTTAGTTAAAATTGATTAAATTTGACCTTTATGGTAATTAACGAAAGTTAGTATGTAACTTTTAAGTATAAGTAAATTCTGATCTACGAGCGAAGAAACAGTGAGATATTTCTATTTAAAATATCAACTTTATTTATTCAAAATATATTCTAAACAAATGCCTAATGGTGTGATGCATAATTTATGGTATTTTAATACGGATATTTTTATGATTAATTACGAAAGATTGATAAATCATGAACTGCTAAACGTGTAACACGCTGTTTAGAAACATGTCCAAAAATTAGACTTGTCGCCTACGGTAATTATCAAAGTAATTATAACGGTTTGTTCACATCATTTACATATAATATACATTACAATGCATAATAAATGTCTGCATTTATTATAATATTCACGAAGTCTAATGTTTACGGTCGTAAACAAAAATAAAAAAATAAAGAAGAAAAAAAAGTTTTAGTCATTACATTACCGTCCGAAATGTAGACAAATTTTCCATTTGAATTAATTTGTCATATGCAACGGTAGATTTACCGATATATTTTATAGATTAAATTGAATATTTGATTTTTTTAGCAAATTCAATTTGCATATTACATGATATAGCTAGGTGAAGATTTTTTTCTCAGAATCGTCGATCATTAAGAATTCTTTGATTATATTATTATTAATATTAATAGGCGTACGCAACAGTGGTGAAGTTATAAATATCGCAACGTATTATTTGCGTTTTCTTTTATTAATTAATTCAATTGTTCATTTTAACTTCTACAAATCGCAAAGATCCACAATAAGTGTAGGTATAAGGATCCATCCCAAGGTTGCTTGGAACAAATCGCTTTTAGAACTTGATAATATGACGAAGTTGCATGGAAGGCCGCCCATTGTACATTAAACTGCATGGTACCTACTTGTATCTACCATAAATCTATTGGCGTACAATAAAGTATTAAATATCTATCTGTGAACTTTTAGCAACTTTCATGTAACTTTACCGACACCTTTGATCTCGAATATGATTTATTTCAATTAAATTTCAAAATTGTTATAAACTCACCATAGAATTAAGCTGTGCAAGGTGATGGTGATGGTAGGGGTTATGGGAGGCAGGAGGAGGCGCAAATCCTTGATGAGGTGCACCGTACCAATGAGACATATGCGCCGCCGCTGGATGCACTAGTCCTACTTGGTGTTGACCTGATGAAACAAAAAGAAACACATGATTAAATACGATGTAGACTACGACAGGTGAACAGACAATAACTTTAATTTTCTCTAAAAATTGAATTACTATCGGTCGAGCAATTTGATGATTTATTTTTAAACAATTAGTATGCCAACTAGTCTAGTCGATTAAGATTGGAATAAGTGAAATGCTCAGACAGGAGTTGAACCCGCGAACAGTCCCTTAACATCGGGTGGCAAAATTATTACCAAATTCAATTTTTAACTGTCGTTGAAGAACTTGAAATGAAGCCCGTTGGAAGTTAGACTGACATAATTTAAAGCGAAGGATGTTAATATAAACTATAATTTATCTATTAAAATAAAATAGAAAAAAGAAACTGTTTGTGAGTATATTTTTATCAACCCTCAACTGATTGCGTCATCAATTATTAGAAAACTGGTTAAAAACACTAAATCAGCTAACTACCGCCACCACCAGCTAACTACCACAGAGTGGTCAACTGAGTTGACCACTGAACGAGCTACGGGCTCGGTTGACCATAAAGGGACCGCACCGAGTAATGAGATAGACAAGCATTTACTCTAAATTTAGACATGCTTTGACTTATAGTAGCAAATCAAATAAAAAAAAAGGTTCTGATGCAAAGAACTATTGCAGAAATCCAAATGTGTCTGCATGTGAAGCAGCTGATAACAAATTATAAATATATACTTAAGACGAGAAATGGTAGTTTGTATAATGAAGTGTTAAATTATCAACGTGTATCATTCCGATTAAAAGAAGATAGCTTCTTAATACGCCCTATATTTTTCTTTAATTATCACATCTGTTAGTCTTCATTAAGTCAGCGACTAACATTTTTGCTAACAGTAATTTATTCAACCAATTACACGTAGAAAACTTCAAAACATCAGATAACAGAATCTGAATAAAAGTAAAAGGCAAACATAGACCTATATATTTGACTTTTGATGTGGATTAAGATCTTTGCATAATAAATTTATGAGTTTTATCTTTTACTGACTATAAACACAATAAAGTGTATATTAATCAATGTTTAACTTTTTATGCAAAAGTGTTTCTAAGTAGTTGATTAGATAAGTTATTTATTGCGATAGTTTTATTACCGCGTTTATATCTCTCACTTTTACGTATTTAGATACGCACAAAAGTCAGAATAACTGTTTTAGTGAAATTAGTTAATTGGCTTTTTATTATCTTCTCGATATCTGATAAATTGTTTGTTGATTCCGATAAGTTAATTTTAGGAATATTATGACTTTAGCGCCATCTTAATGACAAATACGAGTATAATTTATAGAAAGATGTAGTAATATTGAATTCTTTTTTTGTCAGTAATGAAAAAAAAACAAAAATGTAAAACTTTTGCGCTACCGTTCCTCAATGTGACGAAGTGCACTAATAATGAGTGATCCATGTTAGTAATAGTCTTCTTAAAAAAAACAACATACGCACAAAATAATTAATGCAGGAGTAATCGCACAGATGCAGACCAAACGATCAGAATAGTTAAACAAAAAACAGACCACTCAGTGTCTCGAACTACTCAAAAAATCCGTCAGTCATGAATGCCCTCGAATATAATTTGAATATTGTTAATAGAATGGGTTAAGAGAATGATTTCACTAAAATTATGATTAGTTTTGAAAAGGAACTTAATAAACTAGGAGGAGGAATAATAAAGCTAGGAGGAAAATGCATGCAAGAAAGAGAAAGAAAGAAAGGATATTAGTGTGGACTTACCGAAGTCCATAGCAGAGGGGAAAGCCGAGCCTCCAAAGCCTTTAGTAGCGTCTCCTAGCGGCTTGATCATATCTCCCATGACGCCGCCGAGTGCAAGCGCGCATGCTCCACCACCCCCCATCCCCATGCCTCCCTTCTTCTTCTTACTTTTACTGCTTAGCTTGCGGTTCCTGGTCTGGATACCCTCCTTCTTCATCGTCAAAGGTCGATTTACCTGTTAACAAAGAGAATGGAAGTTTAGTATTTATGGTATTAAAGTAAATTTGGAGTTGGAGTGAAAAAATTCTGAACACATTTGCAGCAACCTACTAGAATATTTACTACAGATTATTACTGAATTTAATGTATAATTAGTAGAGTATATCAGAGAGGAACATACAGTCAGCAACACAAATGATTTTTAGTTTGATCTCATACTAAACTCGTAATGATTATTTCGGAAAGAATTAAATTATAATTGACGAGCAAATAAGATACAATTTTATTGTGATGATTGTAGATGGTGTCGGATTTATATGTATCTAGAGAATTACGTCATGTTCTCCGTGTTGAAATTATGAAAGTCGCCAAAAAGTTAGATAAGCAACCCGCAACTTCATGAGGAACATAGTAAGTAAATTAGAGGAGAGCAATAATCTAAATATTCCCAAAGGGATAGACAAAGACAATTATTACACGTTCATGTTTCGCCAGACATTATTTTGTTCCCACGTAATAGGGGCAACTTATTTTTAACAATGTCTTATAAAGTTGTAAATCATTCAGATCGTAAGCAATAGACGCAATAATAAAATAATGTAGCAAAATAGAAACATTACAAGAACAAAACAACGGACATATCTCATTATCCATAATTGAATGAGAATTACATTATGACGAGAGCGAACCAACATTTAAATAAAACAAAGCAAATAGGATATCTTAACAAGCGCATCACGTATCGACCAAATTATACACTCTGAATATGATATTTCTCATAATTGAAACATCATAATAATATAAATTGTAATTGTCTCATGTTGAATCACACAATTTTTGCTAACCAACTGTTTGCCATTTTATGACTGTGACACGACATTTAGCGGTACAAAAAAACGACCACGGCACCAATTTAGAATGCTAACTACCAGCATAAAGGGACGCCGAAACCATAAAATGGTATCACAATAGTTGTATGCGAATATTCAGCTGTTTGGTGTCCGATGCCGACGGCGTGGAGTCGTTCCTCGCATTCTAATTACTGCACCAATGCACTTTGTGTGTATATTTCGTTAGCAGCCGGTGGGAAACTGATGTGACGGGTGTTATGAGGTTAAGGTCCTCCAAATATATGATCAGCTGGTTTCCTGTCCAGAAACCAGTGTATTCTCAATGACTTGGCAAAGTCAAGATTACGAAGATGAATGGAGCTGCCATGACAACCAAAACTTAAAATGATGGAGATGAAGAACCTAGTCAGTTGGGATATTTATAATTCCATTTTAAAAATATCAAAAGAAAATAGGTCCTTTTTCAGTGATTCTTTGGTCATAGCAACTGGGATACTCAAAAAAACTTAATGGGGGTAAAATAATTTACAAGGACACACACACACACACACACATCACATGCACGTTTTTTTGGATGGATATTTTCTTCTGGATTGATATTGTAAAAATAATACTTAGGTATACAATCATAGAACGTTTAAAATTCATAATTTGGTAGCATGTCAATTGTAGAGGGACACCGGAACGTGCTCTCTACATCTGATTAAGCTCATACACTTTTCCATATTTGTGCAATGTTTTTGCCAAAATTCTCGGGTCAGCTATCTCGGTCACTTTCTGCTTTGCATCGTGTGGTTTCTAAGAAGCGTGCGTCACGAAGTTGGACGGACGGACGGACAATGAGTTATTCATCGCCTTTCAGGGAACTTGGCGTCGGCATGTGGGCCCTAAACGCACGATTGCATTGCGCCCGCGCCGTACCGCTCAACGCAGCCCATGCGCATGACCTGCCCTTGTTTCAGTTTGTTTTTGGCGTGTTGTACATTGATTTTACACCATACTTATTTTGAGTTGATTTTATTTTACTGAAGAATAAAATGGTTCTTTACTTGTCGATTTAGGCAATAGTTTCGTAGAAGGGTAGTTACGCATTCAATAACTGGAGTGAACCAGCTACTGAAACTAATATATACTTTATTACAGTTACTATGGAATGCAGAAGTCTCCATATGGATACTACAGTACTAGTGAACAAATGTGCCCCCAGGAGGAAACGAGAACCTCGTTTGTTAATGAGCAGATGAAGTTGGCTTGGTTTCTGAAGATCTTGAATCTTTATAAATACTTACATCCCAGGAAGAACTGCCAATAAGCGATTATCATACCATGAAATTAGTAGCGTACAGGTGATCTAGTAGTTACTTGAAAATTGTTGATATTAGAATTAAAAGCGACAGTTAACCGCTGATATCAATTATTTTGCTATAAAAGAAGAAATGAAAGAATACGCACTAAAATAGAGCGAGCAGTTAATTGTTTTGTCATTTTATGAGTGCGTGGACGAATAAACAAATCTAAACACGAACAAAGTCCAATTTCTCCAGACGACGAGTGATAAAACTTCATTAATCTGTTGCTAAAGTACTGCGTAGTTCTGTGCGTGTCCGACGGCCCTAATACGTTCCCGCGAATCGCCCACACATCGCGCATACCACGCCGTCGCTCCTCTCAATTGAACCAATATAAAATGCATTAACTTCACCACTGCACATGCCGGCAGATTTAGACTGCAACCAAAATTAGGTCATTGCGAAGCCTTTGGTACTTTGTGCATTTTTTTGTAATTATCTATTCTAGTAGTTATTATGCCTGTTTTATTTTTTTTATTTTTTTGTGTATGTGAATTCGTTTAATGTGTACTCGCCTCATACTACCTAATGCCGGCATCAAACAATATATTTGTATGATTTCAGTGTAAAAGAACTCGATCTAATAAGTGGAATAATACATCGAGGGTACTATAAAATGCTCTACCCAAATCTATGCAAAAAATTAATGAATTATTTTTCTACAAGATGGTTCATTTTCTCCGCGATCGCCGGCTGACCAAATAAGTAAATTCATGTACAGGGCCGATACTGTATTTCCCGAGTGTTGCTAAATACTTACTTTATCTCAATTGGTACAAATCTGAGATTATTTACATTACGTTTTATGAGATCCATTATTAAGTATGATACCCTTTTTCAAATAATATCTAATAATAAAAATTACAACACGCCTACTAGTTAATTAAATTACATCCTGTGTATAAAATGAGATCCGTACAAAAATATATGCATTAAAATAAATTTATACACAATGCAAATTAAAATTAATACACAATGCAAAATGAGAGTTGTTATGAAACTCATTTAATTGTGTGCGAACTCTCTTTGCCTATGGCAATCTCTACACATAACTCAAAGTGATTTCTTTTCGCTTTTAGGGTTCGAAAAGTCAACTTACCGAACCCTATTGCCATTAACATTATTAAGATCTCTTATTAATATAACTCCGCTATATCCGCTCTCATAAACCGTAATAGTTAAACAGCTGAAACATACTCTAAGGATGACTAAGGTAGCTACAATAAATTCTATCTACATCTATGCATGAGACGTTTTCTATTTGAGTTTGTTGTTCTATTTAAAAAGCACATAGTGTTAAACAATATCTTGTACGATGATACGGAACCTTTCGTGTTCGAGTCCAACTCTAACCGGTCTTTATTTTTACTGTTTACTAAATAGTTGTCATCCCAGCAAGGCTATAAATTTTATATTTTTATTATTATCTTTATTGCATACTGGAGCAAACATAAAACAAGTTCTTAGAATATACGTTATATTTATAATGGTTTTTAGAAAACAGTGACAAAATTTCATCAATAAATAATTTAGAACATACTATATATCAATAAACATATACACAATACGAATCACTTAGTATGCGAAACAGAGTCATCAAAGGATTATAGCGTTCGCCTACGACTGGATGCGGAAGAGCATAGATTATGTAGCATATATAGAAGCGACAAGACGACCACATGTTGCCGCAGAAATTGCTTAATTACTAACCATTATATCAGGTTAATTACTTCTTGTTCTCGTATCGTTACTGTAGATATTATGTATTTAGGTACAGGTGCGAAGATAATGAAATAGATATCGAAGGATAAAAGGTCCTAAACGACAGCGACGATTGAAAGCTAAACCATATTGTTGTCAATATCGGCCTATAAACAGTTGAGAAATAATGAACGAAAGGACTGTAATGTTAACAACTTATAATATGAATTAAAGCGGTCATGAAATTGATTGATCTTCACATTTTATACGATATTTGAATAATTTTTTCTATTTAGTAGGATTTTATTCATTTATTTTATGACTGTCAACTGTCACAATGTAGAATTTCAATTTATCTTTTTGATAGATGCCTGATGGGTACTAAATTGTAAAACCATAAAACAAAACAACATAAATATAGATAAGCACTTTTATTTATTAATAATTAATAGCTTCCACTCTAAATGCCTTTCTAATAACATGCAGATTCAATGCTAATATCTATCACTGAATATTATAATGAGAATTAACTTTAGTAGGCTTCCTAATATATTAAAAAAAATATTATTCTGTCTAATGGAGTGTCAATTTAGATTAGATTAGATAACTGAGGTGAGATTGAATTATGACTGTCTTTTATAATTCTAAAGCTCTACAGACTTATTTGGGATGCAAGGTAACTCATATGTAGAGCTTGTGAGAAAAGTCTTACAAGATTTTTTTAAATTGCATATCTGTACCAAATAATTTAATATTTACATTTCTTTCTTCCCTGTCACCCTTAGAATAGACAATTTCAAAATCAATCAATCAATTAACCTATTGCAGTCCACTGCTGGATATAGGCCTCTCTCAATATCGGCCACGTTTGTATTTCCAAATAAATACACACATTTATACTCACATATATTTTGCTACGCGGTAGACAGACACAACAGTTCTTACATACTTCACGAGCTCAAAATAAGGAGGTATGATAGGTAGGTGCTTTACACGATTCTGACACAAACATCGGCATCCAAACATCATATTTTCCGCAGTCAAGTTCCTGGTACTTCTATTTAGTATTCTCTTTGCATCCATTCAGTTTCCACTGAGTGCTCGTAATTACCTACGTACAGGTCAGTCATACGGCGGTGAATCTGCTTCCCGCTAGCCAACGATACACTGCATGAGCATGCGATATAGCTACTAAGATTATTATACGAATAAGGAATAGCCAGCCCCCTAAGTGGCGATTCGTTCGCCGGTGTATTATAGAATAGAATGATGATTGTGTGCTATTTGACGTATTATGACACGTGTTTTGGCGTTTATGATATACTTTGACGTCTGTCATATTCGTCAAATCCTATACTGTACAGTACAGGCAGTACAGAAACATCAGAATTTTGAATTTTATTTTTTATTTTATTTTTTTTTCTCTTAGGTTTTGTGTATATTTATTTACGCCTTCTTACTAACGTAAAATACTTATACTTAATTCATTTAGTTCTAAGTTTTTTTTAACCGTTCCAAGGTAAACTAAATTACTTATGTTTGGAGTACGTTCACGTCGGTAGTGTAATGGCCAAAGGGGAAGACCCGCGTGGTCCTCGATATCGCCCATGATGGTTATCATGGACGTTGTTGGTTTTAAAAGCCAATATCCAAATAAAATACTTTTTAGTCTATGTGAGCTAATATGCCACGAAAAAATTATAGCCATACTGAGATAATTTCGCATTTACATATTAAAATGGATTGTGTAATACCATGATTTATATTTTTTTCTAATTAAAAAGTCATTAATCTTATATATCTATTGATTCATGTGTCTCGATTTCACTACAGCTTCCTAGTTTTGGTTCCATTCACTGCTACAATTTAAAAAAGAAAACATTTTGATGATGAAGTCGCTTGACAGATATGTTTTTCTTTAAGTTAACAGTACAGACATCTTAATCAAATTATTGAAATGAAAAACAAAAATTATATTAATTGAACTTAGTTAATCTTTATAGTATTATTTTTTATTTAATTTTGATTCAACTTTTCTAACTTTTCTATAGTTAACATAATAAAAACAACAACCAGTCCCTTCCTAAGGAGAATACTATGACTAACTGAGCTAGACAAGTCCTGGGGCCGAAGCGTCATAGTAGTCCTTCGAATTCTATAGAAAAAAAAAAACATTTTGTATTTAATACATATGAATGTTCAAACATGCAACATTTACGTACTCTTTTTGGCATTGTGAATAAATATATAAATGTAAATGTTGTTATATTTTCATGTCGTGTAACAGTTCAGGGTTACTGTTCCATGGCGAGCATGCAGTAGGTCTGTACATGCATCTGGATGTCAATGTAATATTAGCGCAGCACGCTATCCTGAATAAACTATGGACTCACTGAATTGTTGGGTTGGATTTCTACTTGATGTATGACTTTGTCAGCATAGATTTACGATAAAAATGTAATTATAAGGGTAGGTATGTGTTTATAATATGTAGCTATGCAGTTATTTATTTACTTAGCACTTGTAAAATAAAAAAAATTGTATTCATATTTGCATCAAACTGTGTTGTTTCAATCAGAAAAGATTGTTTATACGATACAACCAAGCAATATTTGTGGAATAAAAAAATTACTACAAATTGTTAACTGTTAACCTGTGAGTATTTTGTTTAAATAACATTTTACAATCTTAACTGAATACCTAACTACCATTTCAGACGTAGGTTTAAGACTTACCTAGAGTGGGAACTAGAAAGAGGTAGGCACAGACAATAAAAATATACCATCAACTACATAAAACTGATATTCTCATCAAATAAAATACATGAAAATAATTAGATACCTACATAGGATGTAGTAAACGGTGGTTCTTTATAATAATAATAATACAAACATAAAAATGTTTATTGTGATACACAACTAACATAAAATGAAAAGCTACACACCGTAGTGCACTTACACAGCATGCATGCACAATTTGCGCAATGAAATACGAGGACGATCCCGTTTTGTTTCTACACAATTTCCACTGACGGCTTACTTCGAATGTTTTGTGGTTTCATTTGCAAAAACAGTGCAATGGACTCGTGTAAAAGTAAAACATTCGCTCAGAAAACGCGCAACACGTATTGTTGTGCGTGCAAATAATTGCGTTACGTTTCTAGGACGCAGAGTGCGCTTATTACGCTATCTTCACTCATCTGCACAAACACAGCCATAAAACCGCTCAAATGGGAAAATAACAGGCTCATACCACAATGCCTTGGAAAATGTTGCTTACGGCCCCTCACTGTAATTTTTCTGACGGCTAGAAAGCTTTATTATGTCGTTAATTGTTGGAAAACTCTGAACGTATCTTTTATTGGACATAAATATTGTAATGAAACAGAATGTCGAACTGCTAACCAATCATGGAGCAGTAAAATCGTGGCGAACGATAAAACTTGACACGTTATTGTGGAAACAAAGCGTTGTAAAGATGTATCTTCGATCTAGATATGTTTAAGTAGTTAGGACATCCGATTAAACTGACACTAGTTGTTTTTTATGACGTCAAGCATCATTTAGGATCAGCTTAGCGTTTTATTGTCAACTTATATTACTGAAAGGGACGAAACTTCAGTAAAAATTGTTATAGCACACAATAAACTATCATTGCCGTAAGAAACAAAAAACCGATCTTAATTGAGTGAGATAATACATGTTGAAATGACGTAAATCAATAGATAAAGATCTATAAAGTCATACAACAATTTAAGAACTATCATTATCACTAATTAATGGAAAAATGCTACACGTGTTTATGTTCTATTATCAAGTAAAAAGTGCAATGAATTGCTCTATTGAAATCAATAGTGTTATTATCTGTGGGACTTTAGTTTTTGTTTGAAACACGCTTGACTATATGAACGTAAACTATCGTAACAGCAGGTTTCATAAATAGGGGTTTTAATTTTATTTTGGAAGCATATATTTTGTTACGTTTTATATCAATTTTCTGTCGTATAACACTTTCATATAACATAAAAATATATCATTCAAATCAGTAGAGCCGTTCTTAAGTTTTATGCATAGCAACTAATTTAGCGAATCATTTTTTATCATATAGAAGATTAGTGGATTGCCATAGGTAGTTATATGTATATTATTAATATTTATGACTGATTATACAATAAACTAATGAGCCATAAGTTACTTATATCGCTAAGGTTTGTCAAACATAAGACTCCAATCGTGATTAAATTATCATAACGATATTTCTGTTCAAAAAACGATAACTATTCAAATAACGTTGCAATTTGAAAGTACCGTGATTCGTTTCGCTTGCTACTTCACAATTAATCGCAACAAGACAGGTGTCAATCGAATGACATTGACAAAATAATCTTTTCAGTAGCAGTGCACTGGAGGACACTTGTTAGTGACATTTCACTTAAGATCATTAAGGCGACAACGTCTACTAATACTCGTAGTACATTTTTTTATACTTCTTCCAATCGTATAGTTAACTATGCCTTTCCATTCACCATGAAAAATAGGCTATGCTTGCTTGAATTTGTCAGGCGAAAGTCATATACATACATATTTATTAATAATCAATTTAATGTTACCTGCTGGATCAAACGGTTTTATCTTTTAGTCATCCTATACAGAACCTATGGGTCAAAATTTAGTGGTTCTTGTATACCATTATGTTCCAATGTAAAAATTTTATGTTTTTTGCTTTGACATTGAGGCACTTACTTAAAAATGTACTTCATTTCACTATGCAGTTTAACTATTTATTTAAAAAAAAACTGACTTGAAATGCTATTGTCATATGAACCAGGCAATAAATAAAAGTCATACATACCACTGAATTGTCTTAACAATTTGTCTAGAGTTGGCGACACCTTAACATCGCGTGCCAGTTTTTCACTCGAGTTTTAATAAGTGTTTCAATTCATTATTGAATGTTAGAATGAAATTAACCGTGCATTTTAGTTACGTGCGAAATATGAGAGCAATATTTGGCACTTTTAAAGTGGGAACGAAAACGTCATAAATAAATTTACGGTCTCAAGATTTATAAAATCCTATAAATGTGTTCGCATTTTAAAAGTTTTGCGATAACATACAATAGAAACGGGAATTAAAAGCAGTGTTTAAACTAAACTTCTAAAGTGTGTATAATGGAGATTGGCCTCGTCGATGGTCTACCCGGCTTGAGGAGTTCACGTTGGGTAGGAACTGATTTCGACCATCCAACCCGTTCTGCAACCCTGGTTCATAAGGCAGCACGGGGCTCTAACCACCTCTTTTAAACAACTCACGGAGCACGGATGCTTCGTGAAGTACTTATGGAAGGGACTATGATAGGTAAGGAAGTGGGTCTATGAACATAGTGGTGCGCGTCGTGTGCACATCTTGGATGGGGAGCGCTAGGGCTCGTAGGCAGAATAGGGTAAGGCAAGATCTCTCGCTGCCGGTCGTGGTCCGCGCCAAGGTCAAGACAGTACAACTCCGTAGTATAAGAGAACATTTCTAATTCTGGTTGCAGTTTTTAACTTTTACAAACTGTTCAAACTGACTTAAAGCTTCTTTAGACGTATAACTTCACTTTGTGCTATTTTCTCAATTTTCTAGTGTTTGAAAATTGGGATAAAATAGTCAAAATGTGCGATTGGGTGAGGTGCACCAGTCAGTCAAGAAGTCATTTCAACCTTTACCATGATTACGTTAATCCCTGTTAATACAATTGTTTATAATGGAATGCGAAAGTTTGAAAGTTAGTTTTACGAGAACAAGGGAAAGTGAGAAAGTGATATATTTATGTTAACAAAAATAAAGTGATTGAATGCACACTTTCAACGATTTATCACTTACTGCAAAATTCCGTCAGTGGCAGCCAATGACTTTTAAAAGAAGGAACAGAAAAAAAACGGCGTTTTGTTTTTGTTGTGGTATGACAGTCGCTTTTGTAAAAGGCAAGATAAACCATATCAGGATTAAGGACTTGGGTTCCAAAATGTAAACTTTGGATTCAACCGGGATAGTCATAGCAAGTAGAGAGATTTATTTTAGTCTAGTAGCCAGTTCTAGTAGTAGAATACATTACAAGCATGTACATGATATGTTTTATTAGTTATTCGAGGATGCCATTAGATGGATTCGCGGAAAATTAAGTGGGACATTGTCTAGTCTGCTCTTTAAAACAAAAACTAGTTTCAGAGTAGGTGTTCGCAAAATAATTATTTTTCTTGGAAAAAAAATCAAGTTTGCCTTGTATGTTATTCTAATTTTCTCATAAAGTAGTGTGTTAATTGCAGCAATAATATTATTGTGAAATATTCTTCATCAGTTTGTAGTCTATAACGAGATTTCACTGCTTTTAGTAGTTTAATTTTTTTATCTATTTAATGTAAGATATAACATTAAAAAGATATGGCAATAGCAAATAAAATGAATATATTACAATAAAATATACGATTCCAACGACTACTCTAAAAGTTTCCGAGAACTACAATTTATACTAATGGAAAGTTCCAAAAAAATATTTAAATAAAGTAAGGTTCATTGTCAAACATTGGCAATTCTGACCACCTACTTTGTTTAATACCAAACTCACGTGATTATGAGATTTATAAAAAGAAAAAATGTGAACAAAATGTTGTTGAAAGCAGTAATTAAAAGTTTCGAGTAGAGATGTGGCGTGGAGGGACAAAGAAACAAGTGAATCTCAATTGCGCGCAGCGGACGCCTGCGAATGCGAGCCCACACAGATACTACGCAGAATCCATCTGACTTGGCAGAGGGGTTTAAAAACCATTTTGTGTCATGGATTGAGTCATTGAGTATGATTTAAGTCAATTAGTTGATGGTTAGCCGTCTACAGAACGCATAGATGAAACGTTCTGTTCTTTTAAAGACTTTGAAGTTGAAGCCGGAAGAGTGATCCAATCCTTACTTACGATCTAGTGTCGTAAGTTGTCAACTGCATGGAATGAGGGTGGAAAAAGGAGGTAAGGTTTTTCGCTCTCAAAACTGGATATAATGAGAGAACGCTCTACAAACCTTCTTCGCCGGATTTTCAGCCTCTTTCCCGAAGTGTCAAATCCAAAGCCGGGTAGGTACTGTAGGAGGAAAGTACTTCCCCTATCGAGCCAGTCATAGTAGAATTTAAATGGAATCTATTTCTAGCCGACTCAATTTAAAACATTTGGCAATAAGCGGCTTCTTTGAAATATCTTTTCGTTAAGCTCAAATTAAACCCAACTGAGTGTACTGAAAGGGTTCGTCATTTAAAACGAACCCTAAGTTATTTTTATAAAAGTCTAGCCGTCGCGACATAACTCAAAAAAGTATATTTTTGTTGACATGTGTAATGGTAAAAAGTGGTTGTGGTAATGTCTCGGGAGAATTAGTTCCGCATAGTTAGCGAGCGGAGCAATCGAGCGTGCCGGCGCCTGCGCATCGTACTGATAACTTTATGGCACTGATGATACAGAATAAGTACCATATAGATTTGACTCGATTTACTGTGTCGGGGTGAACTCATTTTGATATAACCTGTATAAAAAAATATCTGCTAAATATTTGCATTGTAGAATATTTGATCACACAGCACTATCGTGACCTCGAGGAGATAATTCACAAGCCAAAATGCTCAAAAAAGATATACTTTTATGTTCATTTAGCGTCAACTTTAAATATCTTCACTAAAAACGTTTAATACCTTACTTGACATGTTTAATTTGTAGATTATACTTGCACCAGTTTTTTCGCAGAGCTATTCGGATTAAAAAAATGTTTACGCCATTTAAGATAAGTAAGTTCCATAATTAAGGATGTGTTCGAAGACATGTCGATAAAACACGTTCATGTTTGATATGTGCAAGTGATTAAAATAAATACTCGGGGCAATAGTCGAGTCCGCGCCGACAGCTGCTACTCCAGGGGATAATTGAAACGGCGATTTATACACCCGCCAAATTTATCGACACCCACGATTTATAGTGTGAGCACGGCCTTATGCATTGGTTATTATTGTAACGTTTCATTTTTGCCATGCTCTCAATCATTTTGTGTATAACGCGATTCAAATAAAGATAAATTCTTGAAAGTATACAGTTTCTCAATAACAAGTTGATGTTATTTAACAGACTTAATTAAAATGTCACTTGGTAATTATCATTTCAGCAACACAATCGGCAAAATGCAATTATTGTATTAGATTAGTTGGCGTTGATATCTACTTAAATTAAATCGGTTAATTTGTAAAAGTATTATTTCGATTTATCATTATCTTATCGTATTCGCATTAAAAAAAAGGATTTATTTAGTGCTAATAACATAATTACCTATCAAATATTGTCAAAAAAATCGATGAGATACAAATCGAGATTCTGATGTCTATTTTAATGTGCTAATAATATGTATCTCGCTATCTACAGACAGATTTATTAATGCTACCGATAAGCTTTGGCATGACGGTAGTTACGCAGTTATTGAGAAAAATACATATTTATGATAATACATCTTGCACCTTTCCAAATTAAGTAGTTATCAATAATTAGTTACATAATAAACGAAATGTTACACAAACTTCAAATTCAAATTCAAATTCAAATTACTTTATTGTGAAACACAGGTACAGAGATGGTCTTTTACATAATTTGATCAGCTATGTTCAGCCATATTGGCATACAATATTGTGACAAAATTAGTCAAGTTATATTACATTAATATTCAAATACAATTATATTTATTTACGTTATTACCATTCATGTCTGATTCAACAAATGAACTGATTAAAGAATTATATGTTGGTACTAGCTTTTCGCCCGCAGCTCCGCCTGCGTGGATATCGGCTACCGCCACATTAGTATTTGTTCTAAACTGACGGACTTGTTGTTATAAACTTTCAACGCCTATTTCACCCTCTCAGTAGTGAATTTTTCAAAATGTAAACTGTAATAAAGAGTGGCCCTGTCATACAAAAAAGTGGTAGGTTTTAAGAACATTACATCAGAATAAAAATATTGTTAGCATCTTTTTATTAATAATAGTAAATGGCAAGAAAAATACTGGTAAGAAAAAATTTACAATAATTGCTAAATATTATACAATGTCATTTAAATTAATCATTTAGCCTATAGCATACCACTGTTGGACTTAGGCATCAACCAATATCCTACATTTATCAGTCTGCTTTACTATATCCCCACTGTCAGTTCCAAGTTCCGGCCCCGTGTGTCATATCATAACAGGGAAGTAGAAACTTCGACGAATTTATCCAATGTAGCCCACCCAATTCGATCCTTTGGTGACCCCAGGTACACTTAATCTTGAACAGCTACGAAAGTCGACCTTTCGATGGGTATCTCCCTCGTCTCATTTCACGATATGAGCTTTTGGGCTTCATCTTCTGATCTTGGAGCTGGACACAGCTGGAGGACATTGTGGCGGCATCATAAGCATCTCAGTGCTCATCATTTGCGTAGACACATTTTCCTGATTGTGTCCGTGGCCAAGATGACCTCGGAGCTCAGGGTCCGCCTTCTGGCTCTTCGTCCTCCGCATCGCACGATCTTGGGCGTCCATGGTAGTGAGACCATTTGCATGATCCATTTGCATCGTCGAGCTTGCCCGCGAGACAATTCATGACAACTCTCAAGGACAACATGTAGATATTATGACTCAGAAGTGATGAGTCTGTAATTCTTCTGGCCTTTTCGGAGAACAGTACCACCGCACTCCAGGTCTATGTTCTGTGTTCTGTATGGTGTTGCATACGTCCATAGGCCACGGTGACCGCTTCCCATCAGGTGGGTCGTGTGCTTGTCTGCCAACTAAGTGGTATAACGCCTATTTCATCCTCTCAGTAACTGAGTTTTTCAAAATAATAAATGTAAAATGTAAGAAGCATCGAAAGCTTCTGTGGCGTAGCGGTAGTGAACGCGGTCGCTACGCAGTAGGCGCGGGTTCGATCCCCGCTCACTGCAAATATTTGTATGCATGAATATGTGTATTTGCACTGGTCTGGTCTTGCCTCGGAGAGCACGTTAATCCGTTGGAGCACTAAAAAGTTCAACAACAACGGTGTAGCTGCAATGCTTTGATATCGCCTAATGTCACCATTGGGTTGCGGAGGTCAGAATATGGCAGTCGCTTCACGAAAATATCGAGGTTTAGCCAAATCCGCATTTAAGACTGGTAAAGCGGACCCCAGACTCCGAGATATAAGATTCGGATGCGACTGAGAATTAACGCTGTAACAGAAGAAATAAGAAACATCGGCCCTGTCATACAGACACAGTAGACTGTAAGACATTGGTATCTTTACATGAATAGTAAATGGCAAGAAAAGACTGGTAGGAAAAAATTTGAATACGTAAAATTATACTATTTCGTTCATATCAATCAATCAATTAGCCTATTGCAGTCCACTGTTGTCCAATGTGTGAAACAGCACCCAATCCTCCACCCAATTTCTCTGGTTGTATGTCCCCATTGTCGGTTTTAACGTTACGGCCCCGTAAGTCATAATATGGAGTAAACTCGGCGAACTCAACCCAATTGGATCCTTATGGTGATCTAAGGTAGACCTATTCTTGAACAACCTCGGGTGTCGACCTTGCGGTGGGTATCTCCGTTGTTTCATTCCACTTTGTAGGCTTTTAAGGCTTCGTCTTATGAGCTTGGAGCTGGACGGACATTATGGCGGTATCATGTAGGCATCTCAGCACTGATACGTCATATCAGCACGATACCTTAGTGGAGAATCTAGAAATACCCAGGTCTCGATGAAGGGTTTCTTGTAATCTACAAAAACCGTACACAGCGGCTGATTGTACTCTCAGGTCCTTTGTATGATCTGCTGGACAATATTGGCTACAATACTATAACCCTTTCAAAATCCGGTTTGCCCCCGTTGGTTGGAACTCATCGAGCTTACTCGTGAGACAATTCATGAACCAGCGTCCCTTGTGTTGTCATTTATATTGTATCAGCGTCAATAGGTTTAAATTCACCTCAGAATACAGAACAAAAATTCACATACCTTGCTGTTTCAGGGCCTGTAAGTGAGTATTCAACTGGATGATAACGTGTTGTAGCATTGCTTTTAGGCCGTGGAACTTACTGAAGATTCTATTTCTTTTAGATTGTTTTTCTATTTCTAATCAATTAAATAAAGAAACTGCAGTACATACATAATATTTTTCACGTTCTTGCTTATTATACGTGACAGAGAGTGACGTTTTAAGAATATTATCATTTGACAGACCAAAATGTGACACCATCACTTTAGTTCCGTTGTCATGGTAACAATTTTGCTAGCGATATTAGCGCCATAATATTTCGTATTTTCTTTAATATTACATTATTTCGTGAATTTGCCACATTTTAATTGTGATAATTGCTATTCGGCGACAAAGCCAAATTAAAAAAACCAAAGATCATAAAAATCTGTTCAGCCGTTCTTGAGTTATAAGAAAGTACGTTTTTGGCACTTTTTAGGCACTTAGGGACCAAATTTCGAAAAATCGTTTCTTAGTACACCTCCACGCATCAAAACATACATTCTCTATAAATTTCAAGTCTCTAGGACCAGCGGTTTAGGCTGTGCGTTGTCTCTAAGTCAATCAGTCAGTCAGGACTAAGAGTTTTATATATAAGATTACAATCCTTATAGGTAGCTAGTTAGACAATGTAATGAAGATAGTGTATGAGGCAGTTCTACTTCACATCTCAAAAACAATTATGAATACCAATAAATTTAAATGTTTCGCGCCTGTGGCACTGAACCCGGTCCAATTAGAGTCCGGCGGCGTCCGCACTAAATCTCACGATGCTACCACGCTACACTAATTCATACGAGCCCGCCAACGAGCCTCGTAACTGTCCACGTCGACACAAAGTTTAACAGCTTTCCGATAAAGGTATGATTTCGAAGTCGACCGCATACGACAACTGCCGACGCACGCAGCAAATGCACGTAATTCATTGCCGCTCCTCAATGGTCCCCTTTATCCGTATCGGAGTTTAACAAGTAATGGGTACGCTGTATCTGCTGCATGCGGCTGTAGTTGTCGTATGCGGTCGGTTTCAGAATCATACCTTTATCGACAACTTTGCAGCACAACACTACCTAATGTTGCCACACAAGGATAAGTTTAATTGGTGTTTGAATTGTGTACATACTTTGCGGATATGTTGTTTGATCGGAATTCCTTCTAATATAATTGTGGCTATTGTAATAGAGTTACACAAACAGTGTCCATACAAATGTTTTAACGGCACGTCGAGTTGTTTACTTAAGACTCTAGATGTATTTTCTCTTTCGTCGTCTGTCTCTTTGTTTCTTATTGTCTAAGGGGGGAAGTAGTAGTTTCCGTAAGCTAAATTAACTAATAGCCTTCAGTTCAAAGTACCTATAGTAGAGCCGAATCCTAAAGTTACGTATGACAGCTCAACCACAGGTCGCTTTATCCTTATTACGTTGTCATCTTTTCAAATCAAAATTCAATAATACCATATCTCCCTAATTAATTACAAACAAAAGATATACATTATCATAACCCTAAACTAAAAAATTGTTTTCTAATAATAATATCATTTGAAATGCTAGAAAACATACCAAATTGACATACGTCATACGTAACTTTAGGATTCGGCTCCACTGTACCTATTTATTTTTGCCTTGCAACCTAGTTGTCAAGTTTCGTTAAGATTAGTTCGAGATAAACTTATACTTAATACACAGAACCACTCTGGATTACAACGTATCTATTTTTTCTTCACAAAGGATTACCTTACTATTCATTCGTCTATATTTATGACACCTTTAAACTCAGGGTTGTACATCAGTAGCAGGTGCTTTATTTAATATTCAGAATTAAAACAAAGTTCTCATTTACATTTTAGCTTTTTAACAAAAAATCTTTGCTTATACTTAATACTTAATCTAACTTATGACCCAACTGGCAACGTAGGATGTAGGTACCTACTTTTCAGTGGTTTTCAGTTACTTTTCAGTGGAAATTTTGAACGTTATAAAACTTAATTATATTCTGTTATTTTTCTTATGACATTTCTCCGACGTATTCCAATTACCCATATTACGATCTAAACTAAGTAGATATAGTAATATGTTATTTTAAAATAGTATACTAACCCCTCATACCCTCTGCAAAAAAGTTTACTAAAGCTATAACTGTTTTCTTTTTATCTAGCAATATTTTATAAACCCTTTATTAGACAAGGAACATGGCCTCATTCCATAAAAAGGCACTAAAAATCATTATCTCTTTCAAGTAATAATCATTTGTCTTTCGGTCAGAAGTGGCGCGGGCGCGGGCTGCAGCGCGGCGGCGGCGCGTGCGCAGCAAGCACCTGCTCTAAGCCCCCACTAATTATTCCACCACTTATTATATGATTACGAGACTTTTTTGGTGCTTTCAATCAAATTACACCTTGGCCTGGCCACTTTGTACGAGTGAGATGTCATAAAGTTTTTTTTCCTCCAATTATATACCGACGGTTGCGTGCCGGTGTAAAACGAAATATTATCAATTATTATTATTAATTTCTTATAGAAACTTTATTTAGGGTCCAGAAATTGGTCTTCGCAATTATGTTTAATGCATTGTTGAGCGTTCATTGTTCAAAATATTTTGTTTCGTCAACATTGTGAAAGTAAGAAACGAAATGTAAAGTGTACAAGTACTCAAGGATTAAGATACCCTATTGTCAATGCAGCAAGCTAACAAAGGTAGTATTTGGGTTTAAATACAGAACAACAGCAAAGAGATTAACACAAAACCTTATCACAAACAGAAACACTCAAGCTTATTCTTTAAATTCTTTTGAAAAATGAACTAAAAGATTTGAACCATTGCGCTAATTCCAGCCAGAAACGGCCACCAAGATTACCTAGATGATAACGGAACGCAAGTTCTAATTTTGAATTTGTGTAAACGCGCCCGCACAGTTTTGCACTCAAGCGCAACGATGGTGTGATACGTGGACATAAATAAATAATTAGACGGAGAGAAAGGAAGTTGGGGGCACGGCGCGGGGGAGGGGGGCGGATAGTTTTGAGATAGTATCTCCCGCAACCGCGCTTTGTGTCAAACGTCAGATGGTTATCTGGAAGATGTTTACAGATGTACTAGAGGGGTAACGGCCCGAACATCTCTCGGGAAGCAATCAACCGTGCCGCGCTAATACGGTTGATAGACTGTTGGTTAATTATCCGCTTTGTTTTGGATATAATATCATTTAGCTTCAACCGACTGCGGTGAAGCTGAAAATAGTGGGTTATGTGTTAAACCTGTATCACCTACGTATTTCCTCGTAGTTATTAAATGGTAATTATTTTGAAACTGTGGTTTTCCAGCTTCAAAAGTCTGGCGTCAATGTTCAAAAAATCATATTAAGTAATATTTTTTGTAATAGTTATTGGAAAATTTTGTAAATATAGGCTGGTGATTTTTAAAATAAACAGCAATAAAGGTTTGAGTGGTATATTTTGGTGCTCGTATATCACGGTAGATGTCGCTGATAGGGTGGCGGAGCGCCAGATCTGCGATGATCTCATACTCGACGTTTCATCGCCTAATTACAAGACTTTCACATTGCTAACATGCAGCTATCACTAGATTTGATCTCTTTTAATAATAGATTTTCTATTTTTATGATATTCACAATGTGAAAAACGATGATTTAAGTATATACCTATCACATTCGTTTATGCTGGAGTTACACGCAAAACCTATAAAAGATAAAATAAATTACGTAATTTGACACTCATAAACTTTTAATTTGACTACGCAAACGAATCCAATATGAAGGTAACTTTAAGAAACGTACTTAAGTTTTTTTGAGGCAACGGTAAAAAAGGATAATTATAATGCCTCGGCCGCAATTCAAACTACGAAAACCTCAACATCCGAAATACGGAACATTAAAAAAGGAAACAAGAGTAACAGATACACGAAATCAGATAAAAATACATAGAACTTGAAATATCGATAGTTACAAAATGGTAAGCGACAAAAGACTGCGTTACAATGACTATTGCGCAAATCTCGGGCCGGCGCGGGCGCAGTAATTGTTTTGTAGAAGGACACGGAATTATCGGGCCAACGATCGCAACTGACGTGCAGCTGCCATTTTAGTTCCTTTTTTAAATATGTTAATAAAACTAGTGAAATTTTGAATTTAATTTATAGTAATATTTGTTTTTCTAGACGCCGCCGCGCCGCCGCCATTGCAAATTTACGCACAATAAAATTTTATGAACGAGCACGTAGACTTTTAGTGATGTCTAACAACTTTAATCTAGATGGTGAAGAGCCTCTGTTTCTCAGATCGTCATGCAAATTATATGTATTTAACTACTTACCAGTGATAACTACAAAGTAAGTAGATAATTATATACTTATGTTGTTCTTATTTACGGCCAAAAGAAGACTTCACAATACTTTAATTTAAAGCTGGGAAGTAGTTTCCAAATACAATTTCGTTTAATATATACTTGAAATGGAATTTAATTGCCAGTGCGCAGTTTCGTGAATAATTCTCACATTTTCACAAAATTTATATCCAAGACAGTAAATCAGCTGGGACCCGCTACTAAACAAAATGGGAGCTTAAGGCTCATGAATAAAAACATCCTATTTAGCGCTACACTCACCGCGTCCTCAAGTGTTTGGAGCATCTGACCGAAAGCCCAACGAGCGATACGTAACTTTAAATGTATCAGTAACAAGAATCAAAATTGCTTATGAACTTTATCGGACGTAATGTTTTTCGGCAATGTAAGGTAGTTCTACGCAAACGCATTTCCGGCCGAACGCTGCCGGGAAAAAGCCATTTAAAACAAAAAAGAAAAAAATAGTAACGCGCCGCGCGCCGCTCGGACACTTCCGGTGGGCGCCATTTTTTCTGTATTGCCAACAGATAAAATCTTTCCGGCCTACTGCGCAAACGCCCGCTTTTGTTTCTTTTATTTTATGTGATCACTTTTTGGCAAAATTATACGTGTTTGTTATAATAAAGAGCCTATTGTATTATTGAAAACCAGCTACATCGTACTAATCAATGTGATATGATGTTTAAAAACAATTTTTTTATTACATTTAAATCAGTAAGTATCTAAACACAATCAAAATATTAAAGAAAAGCTCGGTAAGTTATACTTAAGTTAACCTATAGTTTGGATACGATACCACCGGGGTCATAATACATCGCAACATAATTTTCAGAGTCCAAGCCAACCCCAAGTCAAGCTCATCTGCTGCCGATAGACAAAAGAGGCTCTGATGCTGGCTACATAAGCCAAATTAAAAGAAAGAATAAAATAGCGGACGCTAGAGCGGCCTCCAAAGTAGGTACAAGCTCTGGATATACTCAATACCTACTGGGATAGCAAATTAAATGTAAGTATAATTAGACAAGATTTTTTTTGTATACACAAAAGCTAGTCTAATGAACTTACATTGAAAATGTTAACTGGAACAATGAACAGCACAATTAGTGTAGCGAATAGCATTTGCATCGCCACAAAATTCAACGGTCGAACTTATGTAAATGGGATAGCTGTTCAATGTTGAATATTCAAACTGATGTCATTATAACAATCGGCCAAACGCGTCGGCCGTTTGGCCGCTAGCCAGCCGCACCGACGAATATGTAATGTTAACGTAATGAGTAAATTAAACCTCCTTTTTTATCTCGCACGCGAGTTAAAGCCTGGCTCGACGGCCAGTGGCCATGTTTCGCGATGTTCAGCAATTTCGAGCTGAATTTTAACAAGTACAACTTTAGCATGTTTATTGCCATTAACTTAAGTCGTTTGCTGAAATACAAACTTTATTTCATGTGGCAACTTTGTGGAACTAACTCATAGATTATGCTAAGTTTACTTTTTAATTGTTTTGTATAACAAACGGTTCAGCACCTCTTTTGTTTGCGGCACCATAAAGACTTGGAATTCTTCACTAATATAAGTGTTTCCGTCTCCCTGCAATCCCGGGTCCTTTATGCGGGAAAAAGTATTTAACGAGGCCATCAAGATACAAATATAGCATTATTGTTATCTACAATGGTAACCTTCATTTCTGAGACATCAACTTTAGCTTACTTAAGAGAGGTGAAGTCATATTAAAGTACCATTCATAAAAAAAAAACACTGAACAAAAAGGGTGTTGGGCAAATCCGTGAACCTATCCTTATCTCTAAAACACATTGTGTCCATAGCCTACCATTAAATCTAATATCAGAGAAAAACGGGTGAAAAAACAGTGACTGTCAAATTCCCTCGGATGTTGGCTGAACAAAACAGCACTTTAGACGATATAAAAAAAGAAAACTAGAAGAGCGTTCTCGATTCAAAAATTGAATTGATCGCCCCATTGTATTCCAAAAGTATCATTTGAGCTGTTATTATGGTCCTCTCTCTCTAGCTCCATACAAACTGGTAATCCAATACTTTTGTATGGCAGGCACTTAACGTGCCGCTCTAGTAACGAAATGTCTTATGTGTAATAGGGTATTAATTTGTTTAGGATTTTATTAGCTTATATTTAAGAAGCGAACTGTATTAAAATAGTATTATAAGCTCTTTTGGGCATAGAAAATTAATCCCTGTAGCTATTGTAGTCGTTTTAATGAATAATTAGATATCATGGGAGGTTCTTAAGAAAAGTTACTTTTTCAAAGAAAATCTTACGAGAGATATATTGAAGAAGACTGCTTTTAGAGTAATTTTCACCCGAAAGAGTGCACTCAGTGCACTTTTAATCTGCCAAACAGGAAGATTAGGTAGGTACTACAGAGGTTGGCAACCACTTCTAACAGAGGATGCATAGGTTGCAAACGTTGCAGCAACACGTTGATGACTGCTCCGTTTTGAACGCTATATTCTAGTAAATATACGTAAGTAATAAAGAAGACTATAGCAAAGGAAGTAAACATTAAAATATCCTATTCAACTTTTCTCCTATGTAACTACAAAATACAATCAATACAAGATACTTCCCTATTAAACGCAGTAGGGTAACCAAGCAAGAAATCGAAAACAATCGATGATAGGCGCAAAAACTTAATACTCATTGGGAGCAAAAGGTTGGCCGTAAAAAAAAAGAGAATACAAACCACAAAAACCTAATCGTCTATAACATGAAGGAAGTTACGTATAAACGAGCGTGATAAATTAAATAAACAAATTTATAAAAAGTTACACGGACAGACGGTACGCTTTGTTAAAGGTATATTGCGGTGGGAGGGTACGGAGTCGAACCCACGCTACGTACGGTAATCCTATTAGCCGTGCATTGTCGATGGCCAAATAAATAATTTATTTTCAATCACATATTGATACTTACTGAATTGAGTTCTGTATTCCTGTGGGACCGTTTAAACGTAGTATTCAAACATCCTCGTTGAAAACATGTCAGATATTTTGTATGGGCTATAACGCTTGTGCCCAGCCCCTCTAGACAAGTGGCAATTCGTTGCTCGGCGTATGATGGAATAGAATGCCAAATGTATGGGATTTGACGTATATGACAGGCGTCAACGAATGTCAAAAACGTAAAATCCTATACATTTGTCATTCTATTCTATCATACGCCGAGCAACGAATTGCCACTTGTCTAGGGGGGCAGGTGCGCTTACTATTCGGTAAAGCATGTTAAGCTACCTAAGTGCGGTTGTCATTTTGATGGGTGACCGCATAGTGGTATTTCATCTGAATGGCAATAGTTGTCTGGTCAAGGCAGAGGCCTATATGAGCAACCTGAACAACTCTGTCAGTGTTTGGTCACTAACCACAGCTCACGCTGGAAGGTTACACAGAACTAAATGAGTTCGCTTCCATCCATCTGCCTACCTTTATCCAAATTGTTTGGGTGTGTGTACTGTACATGTCATTCTGCTTCATTTATTCCTGTCAGCTTCATTTATGTTCTTCAGTCTCTCCCTCCTTCTTCTTCTCCTATATCCTCTTTCACGCACTTTAGCCATTTTTATTGAGTCTACTTCTGCTCCTAAAGCTCAACATTCATACTTTGAACTCTATTACAACATTGCTTATAGGTATCTTCTTTATCCGTCCGTTCTTTATAGTGCGTTTTCTTTTTGAGTTCGCTTATCATATCTTTTATGTGAGTTGCCATCTGACCTCCCAAATCCGAGAGGGAAGCCTGTGCTATAGACTCGTTTGTCAATAAGTAGGTGTATCGACTAACAGGAAAATTAGGCTTAAACCCCGAATATCTTACTAGGTCTCTACCTCTACCCTATACCTATCTATACCCCTACATATACACTGCTTTAACTGTGATACTAGTAATTCATAAAACTTACCAAGATTATAAGGTATGCAAGTTCCCATAGCTATTTTAAATACCTTTAATTGTTCCTATAAAAATGTTAGCAATAAGACAAAGAACGAACTTAAGAGCACTTTACAAAACATTAAACATTTTATTCTTCAATAAATTCTCACATCAATCAAACAAAACAGTATCAAAATCCAGTAATATGTTTTTATCACAAACACGAAACAAAGCCTGTACGGTCGTTGGACCAGAATAACAAGAGCCTTGTCGGCTTGTCGGCTGTATGAGGGCAATTTGAACTCTTATGGACATTTATAGCTAAGTTACACACAATAAGGACCTTTAAAGGATATATTTTGAGTAAACACACTTGAGCATTGTTTGGGTATTACGCCGCCCAAACGATGTTGATATTTGACTCTTGGTTGCGTTAGCTTCGAGGAATATCTTTATTGATGAAAAATTTACGCGAAAAGAATTTGTGAATGAATATTTGACTAGTTATTATTATTTTATACATTTTTCTAATGAAACTTCTATGTCAGTATAAAAGCATTCGCCCTGTTTGGTAATAAGGAGTGATAGAAAACACTTTGCCATAATTGCCGTTTTCTCTAGAGTTAGTAGAGACGCATTCCTAAGTTGAGCTCAGAATTCACCTCCAAATATATTAGCTTTCAACCCAATTGATATCAACTATTATATTTCTAAAAAACGATTGACATACACATTTTAACATTTGCATAAAATATCAAGATCGTTAAGTCGCGTGTGGGAGTGTGACGTTGGTCGCGATGGCTCGAGATCACAATACACTCGTGCTTTGTTATATGAATTGCATTTTTGAGTGAAATCGATCATGATGCCCGCCTCGAGGGCCGGCTAAAATTATACCGTATTTATTTACACATTGTTACATTAAATTTGCTTTTAAAATCTCTATACATATGCAATCGGCTTCCGAAACCACTTCAAATGTATTGTTACTATACACAGGTAGAGGATATATTTTTGAATAAAAAAATAAAATATGTATAGCAAAAATGCTGTTAAACTGCTAAATAATTTGCATTTTAAAATGAAATTCTAAAACAACTCTGATATATTTTCATCAGTATTAATTTGCATATTTTCCTCCGGTTTTAAGTTGTAAATAGCATTGAATCATTGCATTCACAAAGGTTCATCACCTAGTACTTAATTGACATATTTATTAAGAATTTATTGTAAATGAAAGCTACCCCTGTATTGTACAGGTACTTGGGAATAGACCTCATCATCAGTTAGCATTAGATGAGATTGCGGTTTATGAATAAAACAGCCTAGTATCGTGGTTTACAAAAAAAAACATACCCGCACTTTGAATCTTTGAATGTTCTGAGAATCACAGAAGCTTTTATCTCACGTGCGGGAATTCAATCTAACGATGCAACGCATTGCAGTGGCGTCAGAATCGATTTATATCTATTTTGTAATCGATCTGTACTGAATGCACTATTATTTATTAAAATTATTTTTTATGTAATAAATTATTTACTAGATAGTATTAAAGTCAAGAAAAATAATTTTACTCAATTTTGCTGCTTTTGCATCGGCTGATAAGTGAAGACATGGTCGATGAAACAGGCTCGCCAAGTACCCTATTTCCTCTAGACTTGTAGAACTCTACAAACTATAACCGAAGTAGGTTATGGTTTTCGGCAATATAAACTGATTTTGGTCGTTTCGATGATGGAAGAGGCGTAGAAGAATAATGTTGAAGTATTTATATTTGAAACGCCTTTTTGTATTTAAATGAACATTCACATAATTATTAAAAATTATTCTTGCTTAGCTCAAGGGTAAATAATTTTTATATCAACAATAATATTTGTCAAACTTAGAATAACATTCATATTTCGTTTACATGATTTTTGCAATCAAATTATAATAAACAATTTATCGAATCGATTTTGTCGCCGTTTAAAGGGCAGGGAATCTGTATCGAATGCGTAAGTGAGCCGGGTATAAATATGTATAGAGAGGCGGGCACAGCCCCCGACAATGCAGTAGCATTCCAGTATTGTGCTCCCGTCATTATGCCTTCAAACGTCTAAAGTAGCTGGCACTCCCATTCGCTCTTTTGTCGCTCCTTCCGAATAATTAGAGCAAACAACATCGCTGCTCCGTTGCTCGTAGACGGCAATAAAGTATACATTTCAATGCAAAAAATGTGGAGAGCCCTCAACGAAGGGTCGTTTTGACAGTTAATTTTTGTCATTGTTGCGTACTGGCGTTATAGCGTTTGTACTTTTTTGTTCATCAATGGTACAGTCGCGTGAGGGTTGGTGTTGTTTCGTTCCGGGGTTATGAGAGTCGTGAGAATCGGTACTTAATGCTGCTTGACATTTAATCGCAACATCTTGTTAGAACTATAACGGGTTTTATTTTGGTACGGATATTGAAAATGCTACTATTGTTCAAGTGAGTTGTTAATGTTTTATCTGCGATCTCTGTGCTGGTAGCAGAGCTTTTTCTCAACACGAATTTACTAGTATCTTCGGTCTCATTTATCTTAAGTTAAGTAGCAGCAAGATGAAGATACTTTTGCCTTCTTTCTGTTACATTTTTAATTTCGTGTCTATAATATTAGAAAAGATCTAAAAACAAACAACATAGACCCAGAACCAGATGGCTTGGAAGTCGAGCGATAAGAAGAGTCGACTTTTACTTCTAAAGTTGCATTCAGAGCTTGATTCATATATACCCATATATAATGACTGATTCATTAACGCAGACCCTAAACCGAGACAAGTTTTCAGAAATATCACTCCAAAGTAATAAAATACGAAATTTTTAAGGACAGATTGTTAGTTATACTATTAGGTTAACTGCATATACCTATACAAGACAAACAGACAGTTACTTTTATGAGACAGAAAAGTAAATTCAAGCATTTGAAATGTTCGCTTCATAACGTGTTACATTGAATTAATAATGATTGTGGTTGCCTTTAATTAATTCAACGAGCTCACTCCTGATTATTATCTAAGTAGGAAGCTCAGACTGGTGATGGTAATCTATTGAAAGACCTAGACCAAGAGGTTTTCACCATCCCAGTATTGTTCTTTCAACATTCATCACATTATTAATTACTTAATTAAACTATCCACTTAATATTGTTGAAAGTTTACGGGATACACATTTTTTAACGAGTTCTGTCGTAATTTATTTTGTGTTATTCCATTGATTACACTGTTTTGGCTAGCCTCCTCGTGTCCATGACTGCTGTTAAGCAACTGAAATATCAGGAACACAGTACTTGAATTATTATAAAAAACACACGGTGCCAACCGGACGCAAACTAACAAAGCATTGCTTGTTATATAGATTCTAGAATTAAAATAAACTCTTATACTGTCTATCCCTAATTTTAATCATTAAAAAATAACAACTCTTACATACCAACACATTACTGAAATTGACATCGTATAGAGTCATAGCAAAAAGCCATCCCTATACAAAGACTCATATTAAATTAATCACGTTTATCAGTTCAAAACGTAGTGTTGTTTAACCGTTTAGCGATGGTATCGACATCGTAATTCATCTGAGACAATCGTATTAGGTTTTATGACGCATTAGCTGGGGCTCCGACCCTCTGGTTATCTGTCACCAAGATACCGTCAACTCGTCCTGAGGGAGCCAATCCCTAGCGACCCAGAGATTAACTGGGAGGTTAGATATTTCTTCTTTATTGGTCTCGTTTAATAAATGACTCGTTGGTTTTTAATTTGAATTTGGAATGGGTTGTTTAATCGATATGCACGTAGTATGTACCAATCCTACCAACCAATAAAAATGTAACTTCGTGTTACAACATCGAAACTTTTTTTTCATGCTGACTGTTAATTGATCAAATAAATAAACTACAATTTCATCGATTAAAGGGGGTTGGGTAATGTTGGCGTCGTGTCGGAATTGAGCGGCCATCAATGAAATTGGTATAATATGAAAGTACAGTATAAAGTGATCAAAAGTTACTATGGACAAACTTCTCTAAACTATATCGGGACTTAGCTATACAGGGTGGTATTTTTCAACTTTACTTAGATGGAAGTACTCTAAATACTGAAGATAGCGAATTCCACTGAAAAGAAACATTCCCTTATTTTTAAAAAGAATCAAAACTGCATTCATAGTTTTCTGAAAATGCCACACCCGGTAGTCGAACCGACTAAAATCTTCCTATAACCTTCTATTTCATAGATTTCCTTTTACTTAATTTACCAAGTTTGTTAGAGAGATTTGAACCTTATGATCGACCCTATAGATTGATGTAATAAAAATACAGGGTGTTATTTTTTCGAATTGTAGTCGGTTCGATTATAGGGCGTGGTAAACGAGTTTTCAGCATTCCTTAAATGCAGTTCTGTTTCTTTTTTAAAAACATACTAAACTGTATGCAAAGTTTTCTGAAAATGCCACACCCGGTAGTCGAACCGACTAAAATCTTCCTAAATCTTCTTAAATCTTCTATTTCATGGATTTCCTTTTATTTAATTTACCAAGTTTGTTAGAGAGATTTGATCCTTATGATCGACCCTATCGATTGATGCAATAAAAACATAGGGTGTTATTTTTTCGAATTGTTCGATTATAGGGCGGGGCAAACGATTTTTCAGCATTCCTTAAATGCAGTTCTATTTCTTTTTTAAAAACATACTAAACTGTATTCAAAGTTTTCCGAAAATGCCACACCCGATAGTCGAACCGACTAAAATCTTTCTAAATCTTCTATTTCATGGATTTTCTTTCATTTAATTTACCAAGTTTGTTAGAGAGATTAGATCCTTATGATCAACCCTATCGATTGATGCAATAAAAATATAGGGTGTTATTTTTTAGAATTTTAGTCGGTTCGATTACAGGGCGTGGCAAGCGATCTTTCGAAATTCCTTAAATGCAGCTTTGTATTCTTTTTTAAATAAGAGAGTGTTTCCTTTGAATGAAATTAACTATCTCCGGTAGTAAGAGTAGGTACTCGTTCCCGGTTCGACTACCGTGTGTGGCATTTTCAGAAAACTTTGAATACAGTTTAGTGTGTTTTTAAAAAAGAAACAGCACTGCATTTAAGGAATGCTGAAAAATCGTTTGCCACGCCTTATAATCGAACCGACTACAATTCGAAAAAATAACATCCTGTATTTTTATTACATCAATCGATAAGGTCGATCATAGGGATCAAATCTCTCTAACAAACTTGGTAAATTAAATAAAAGGAAGTCCATGAAAAAGAAGGTTTTGTAAAATATTAGTCGGTTCGACTACCGGGTGTGGCATTTTCAAAAGTCTTTGAATGCAGTTTTGTTTCTTTTAAAAAATAAGGTAAAGTTTCCTTTAAGTAAAATTCGCTATCTTTAGTATGAGGGTACTTTCCTTCAAGGTAAAGTCGAAATGTTCCACCCTGTATATCGCAGCTCCGATATTACTTACAATGAAAATAATGACATTTGTACGTGTGTTTAACACAGTACAATGAAGTGGTATCAAAATTAATTATGGCCGCTGAAAAAATTAAGAACGCCACTGTCCATACTAGATTACCCAATCCCCATTAATATGTATTTATCAGTCAACCGACTGTAAAGAAGGAGCCGCTTTTCAAGTCAGTTTATGTGAATGAAGTGGAAATATTTTAGGATTAATATACAAATGCCATATAATAAATCAGCTGGTTCTGGCCAGTGCCGATTTGTGATAGCACAGCGAGCGAGCGGCTGATAGCACCAATACTTATCGAACTCCTCGAACATAGGAAGTCGAAATGAGATCTGTCTGAGCGAGATTCGATATCGAATTTAAGATGATTACTGCAGATTTACATTCATTAAGAACATTTCAGCTTTCTTTCATTCAATTAGAATTCCCTTAGCCGTTATTTAAGAATATTTCAATGAAAAGAGAATAAAATAATAATATAACTCTTGAGTAGTCAGAGACAGCAGTCCACCATCTGCCTCAATGCTTACATACTTTACGATCTTTAAACATAAGTGAACCCACTGCTTTCGATTGCTTCTGAACTGCCGTTTTTTCATAAAACATCTTGATACTGTTAGAAGTTTATCACTATTTTTTATTACATTTTTTTTATATCACCCTTTAAAATAAAACCACTCTTAACGCATTCCATCGAGATTCATTTGATGTTAGTTTATTATTACCACTTATCCCGACATATCAGCTATTTTTTAGCAGCCATGGTTGCAGGGTACTACCAAATAAATCCTGATAAAATCCGTTAAGGGTTGTTTTATTTAAAAAAAAATATGTTATTAAATAAGTACTTACATTATGTAGTTTATAATATAGTCCACAGGCGTTGCATACAGGCTCTCCGTTCTGGTTGCGTCGCCATAATGTTGTGGTCGTTGTCTTGCAGTTCGCACACGACGTCCCTGCTCGTCTCGCTGCACTTTGTAGTGACTGTCGACAATACATTAATGTTTATTATTCACTGCCAATGTGTAGACTATTTGTGTATAACTCTACATACCTATACAAAAAAGCCAAAAAAAAATAAGTGTAAAACAAAAATTTAAAGATATTGTGTAGCCTATCAGTCTAGCAGTCCACTGTTGCATACAAAGATTGCACTCTTGGGGTGGGTCTGCTTACCTACCTACACTTTCTTCTCCTAAAGTACCTGACCTCTCAACCCGGAAGGAAAATATGCTCCTTCTATCTTTAGTAATCCAGATTATATTAGTAAAAGTATAAATGAACTTAATATAAATGTTAGTAATATCTTCTATGTTTAATAAATAGTTCAGTTATTGAGCAGTCAAGTTTCAGTATAAATGAGTAGCAAGTTCCTATGTACTCATTTGTAGCAATAATGGAAAGTCTGTTGCGGTGAATTTTATTTGATTTTATTTATTAGTAAATTATATTAGACATTTTTGAGTATACTCGTATGTATAATACTTACATTGAATGAAACACACGCATACTCCCACTCGTGCATACGTGGGAGTATGCATGTGTTTCGTTAAATACAGGTATTATCACATTTTAGAAAATGAGGTTGGTTTGAGTCCTAAAGATCTTAGGAATAATAATAATACACCCTTGGTTTTGCAAATGATATATATTTGAACATAACGAGGCAAAATACGATCTAAGTCAAAGCAAAGACATGTTAATATTATTACCTCGTTGAATGGGAAACCGGAATGATGTCGGCATTACAATTAGCAATTAATAGCTGTCTTACATATAAATTATACAATTACGCATTCCTAAACGCAATTTCGATCAATAGTATTACTACTTATTGTACTTAACTTTACTAAGTTATTTATTAATGAAAAATCACGGACGTTGAAACTTCAAGAGAAAATACCACGCGACTATCATCTGTATGCATAATCCTGTGAAGATCATCATCATCCTCCTAGCGAGTTCCTGGTACGTCCAAAGTTTGGTTTGATGACTATTACGAGCCCGACTGCACCCCAGATCCTTGTCCATTGTTTAACAGGTGCACTAACTAGCAGGTGACTTGGGCGCCGAAAGTATTGATAGGGCCATGGGCTCAATCCTGGGCAGATTCCAGCATAATTCAAAACAAGACTAACTAATAAGTGATGTTTTTAGGTTGGAAGATGTTCCATAGAGTACCTACCCTATGGAAAATTTAAACCAATTACGTCTCTATTGTGTTTTAATTTTCAACCGAGCTCCAATCTAAAACCAGGTTAGAGTTTAGCGACACTAGACTTCATATTCCGTGTTCAAAACAATCAATATAATACACTAAGTCGCAAAACGAAATAACCAACAAAGAGGGGAATATACGAGTTGAAAAAGCGAGGTAGCTATCGCTCTTACGCACCTGCCCATTACCACCCGTCAATCAAACAAAAAATATCCACTACATGCGGTGGCCGTTTTGTACAGTCCACAAAAGTGCCTCACTCAATTAAAAATGCATTCGTCCTAACCCGACACAGAAATAAAAAGAACCGGCGCAATCCAACTCATAATAAATCCATTAATTTGTCATGTTATTTATCGAATAAAAAGCATTGAGGTCGTAAAACAGAGAGGCGAACTATTCGGGACACCGGCTGCGGTATTCTTGGTAACTAGAATCGAATACTACCAAAGATTATCGTGACTGTACCGCCGTATTGTCCGATTTAATATTGTAAGTGACTGTGTCGGTCTCGGGCTAACTTAAGTACACTTACAGAGAAAAGTGTTACGGCTAGACCTCTTTATTTCATAAGGCAATTTATAAACAATACGTACAGTGAATAAAGTAATCAATGTTTTCTTTGTTAGTACAGTTAACTTTGGATTCAAAAATAGAAGATAGGCGTTTATTACTTAATGAAGTCAAGCTGTTTTTAGTTCTTTGTGTAACCATTTTTCTTTATTTTTTCGACTTTTCTATACTTCAATATACCTAATGTTTACTGAGATATAGTAAATTACTAAAATACATACAGTATAAAGTAGGCAATTACTCAAAATTATAATTATTAATTTACACCAATTGATTCCACAATCATTATCATACAAATGCGTTGCAACTTTGATAAATAATTTGACAACTATTGCCATGATAACATAACACAGTTTTGATTTTTGTGATACCTACTATAATCTTATCTTTTCAACCTTCGTTCGACTTAAAATTAATCTTGTAGAGAATTGATTCATAAATCGTGTACTTTTAAAAAAACACATTACGAAAAGGAAAAATTAATTTGAAGAGATAAATAAATAATTGCAAATCACTTAAGATTTAAAAATGATTTATTAAGCCACATTTGATATTTATAAGTTACCTATAAGAGTTTAATTTTTAAGTACTGAACTAATTCTACCTCAATTTTGTCTCTGTCTCTTTCATCTTACTTACAAAGTTCTTATGAGAACATACTTATTCAGACAAGAGTTTGCAACTGAGTATACCGCATTCTAAAATCAAAACCTTCTCAACCTCAACAAGCTCTGGTGATCGAACCATAATTCAAAAATGTTATAGAGAGTAACAAGTTTGTCCTCGCCTGTACTACTGCATATCGGAATACCTAAATATTAAATGGTTTGCGTCAATATTCGCCGCGTCATGGCAGCTCCTTTGTGCTCTATAAGATTAGAGCTGGCCATATTAGCCGGGCCTATAACACACACTTTTTTTCTCATTGGCTAAGATGACTCGGTGGGCTTGACGTTCCATTTGTGACATATGAGCCGAGCTGTCTTTTTTACTCTTACATTGCTTATTTAGTTATTACCTGATATAGAGCTGAGTAGATAGATATATTAATATTATCATTATACGAGTATAGTAGGCATAAAATCTATTTTACGCATCTGTTTGTGCAGTACACAACGGATTTTCATTATGATTTACAGGGTTATTTAGATTTGTTTTACAGAAGGTTTATATTGTATAAGTTTTTGAATAATGAAGATCAAATCAAAAGCTACATCAACTCGGACATAATGAATATGATAGAAACGAAATAACAACACCGTTTGTAGATAAACTTTTAACCAAGATTCGGCAAAAGTAGTTGGAAAATTTGTTGACTTGATGGCAGCGTGTATAAGTAGACTGTCTTCGCTTACACAATTTAACGTTAATAATATTAGATCAGCGTCAAAAACGGGTGTAGGTTTAAACTTGAACGTACCTACTAAGCATAAAGCTTATTATAAAAAGTACTTACATTAACATTGCTATTGGTAATTGAGCCCAAAGGGATACGAATAAACCACTTTTGAATTCCAATATAGTAACTATTACTGATATATCAATATCAAAAACACAATACCGCATATCTGCTTATATTAGCAGGCATATTCGCTTAATATGAATATTAACTGTACCAGTTTACAACTCAATTATCCGAATCGGATTATATAATACAGAGATAAGAGTTCCCATCAAGTTATAACAGTTAGTGCATCATGCATGGTCCCACGAGAGGGGTTTAAAACTAAATCAGAGGGTTCTAAGCCGATTACAGGAGTCACTTCACCCCTCAAGTCAACCCCTGGGTGGTTTTATTTCCATCGAAAACGGCTGTTTACTCGTAATTTTATGGACGAATTACTTTCTCTGCTCAAACGCTGAAATGACTGCCAAAGTCGTAAAGTTTACGACTCGGATTATTTTTTATACGGGTCATTTTTTATTGACACCGCGGACCTTGCCAGTAAAATGGATTTAGATGACCTATCTTTTTTTAATATAAAATTTGTCTGTGCGTGTTTATGTCACTGAGGTTCAAATGGCTGAACCAATTTTAATTTATTTCGTGTATTTCAATAGGTGAATTTAAACGGTATGGGGATATGGTTTAAATTCACAATCGAACTGCAATTAGGTTCTAAGGCTTGATGACTTTTTTATATTTAGATGACTTATCTACCTCATCTTCATAAGTTCAGTACCTACCTATATTAATCTCTAGAAAATGATTTTAAAGATAAAATCTAGTTATCTATATTAGGGAGGAACTGAATGCCATGTTCCTCCGACACAAAGGCAGGATTCGCTAACTAGCTGATCAGGCATGGCGGGCCTCGGTCCGAACAGTTGACGTCATGACGGTGTAAATAACCTAATCAGCAAGAGAACTTTCATATCGCGATGTAGGATAAGTAGTTTTGAAGTAGTTTGACTTATCTTCACTAGATAGCGCTGGATATTTGGTGTTGCCACCAGGTTGGTAGTTTTTTTCTTTTCAGGGGAAAATAATGGAATAGTTGTTCATGTTGTAAGTAATTACTTTTAATCTTGACTACAATCGATAATATGATGATTGATATAAAAATACCGATGAATAAATACCTAGGTATTCCTGATACTAGTTTCATTTATACACATACATATAGGTAGGTACTCTATCTAGGGGTAGAAAATCAATCAATTTCACACTTGCTTATTAGACGTCATTTCCGCAATTACTCTTTTTCTTAACGTAATTCTCTTTCACATCATTCATCTTTGTTTATGTAAGTAGATAAAGAAAGATTAATAACGTAAATGTAGGACTTAATTAATCGATAAAAAACGAAACGAATGAGTAAAAAGATCAAAAATTCGAAGCATGCGAACACTTGTCCGCCGTACAGCAAGAGCTTTATTAATTGTTAAACCCATTTCACTGTCAACGACATTCCACTTGGATCGATATCTCACATACACGCCAAAAAAAAACACCAAACAAACACCGACAAAGATAAAAACGATTCCATACAATATCTACAAACATATTGTTTGTATGTAGTACTTTAATTTCCAGTGTAGTGGAAACTCAAAGGAGCATGCGCTGTGACAACTAGGATTACCTTTGTCATTGCACTGTCGGGAACAAAAACATTTCTTTTGTACGTTTTACAATACAAATAATTATACCTTCTTCGCGAGACACGATGACCCTATCAAGTGGACAGGGATATCTAGAAGTGGGCTGTTTACAAGCTGAGTACCTGGTTTACCTTGTACCGACATTTTAATGGATGAGTGGACTGGATTCAATATTTATGTTTCATGTGTCGTTTTGTAAAAGTTTAGAAATAATTTATTTAAAAGGCAAGGAGTCTAAATCCACGATTATAGATAAAGAACATTAGTTGCCTGAAGCAGTTAATTGTGTGAGCACCTCACAGAAAAGAGCAAATTCTTAAAAACTTAAGAGATATCACGAAAAAGAAAGCCATTTTCTTTGATAAAGAAACAAATTAATACAGAAAATGGAAATGTTTCCAAAACAACTAAGCAAAATTCCTGAGGTTTGAAAGTGATTAGAAAACACATTTAATATCCACATTATGTTACCAAACCATTGAACGTTAACAAAATTATCAACACGACACATCAAGGGGATTACTCCCGCGTCACTTCACACTAACTCACTAATTCAATAAACCACCCACATTAAAAACATATTTCCATAAGCCCGCGCCCCCCGAACGATCCAATCACCGTTATCGCCCCCGTCCCCAGAGCAAACACCTCCTAATCAAATCAAATCACAGCCTCCGTCTTTACCTAATCTATCTACCTATCTACGCTGCAACGTAAAATTATATCACAAAAAGGGATGTAGGTATCCCCTCATATATTTGCCAACACAAGCAAAATTTATCCAGCCCGGAAGCAGCCCTCTTACAATACATACCTACACGGTTTCGTAGCCGGAAAACACAAAGCTATGCGCCACACATCGAAACATCGCACACGGTACGCACACAGAGCCGCCTATCAGCATATCTACACCATCTAGATCCCACTATGAGAACCCCCAAGGGGGAGGCAATCCATTTACCCGACTCGACAGCACATTGAAAATTTTCTCTTATCCATATAAAAGTAGAGATGATAATCGCGCGGCAAAAGCTATGTTTTTAAAGGTTTACACGGCCCCTAGCAGTGAAAGCGCGGAATCGATGTAGCCTTTACCCCTCGCCCCGCGCCAGTTTTTCCGGCGCTCCGTCCTTATCAGACCGGGGCGATTAGATAAAGAGAGATAGAGCGTGAAAATAAAGATTTTCATCGTGTTCACTCACACCACGATAGTTTCAGCTGTGTAGTATAATGGAAATGTAATAGCGGTCTCGTTGTGTGTGCCGTTCGTGTATAAGTACGAGTACGTTTGTACGTATAGACGGAAGGGCTCTCGGAATAGAGCGGGGGTCGACAAAACTTTGATGTTGTGTGTTGGTTCTTTTGAAGGCGCTATCCTTCTTTATTTATTCATAAATCACATACACGCTACGTTCTACGAGGATGTCAGTGATTTATACGTTATTCGAATGAACATTTACAAGAATGGCACGGAGAGACCTCCTTACATAAATATTGATAACTAGACTAAAAAAATCTGATAGTATTTGTGTACTTTCGGCAAAAAATTGTGGAAGGCAAGTAAAAATATTGTGTGTCTTCGATATCAAGTTATAGTGGCTGTCGATCGTGTCTCAGAGGAAGTTTATCACTTCTGTCGGTGGTGGCGGCGAACATCGTCGAAGAGCTCATAAAAATAAAAGCGGTACTCGTAATTTTTTTAAATTTTCACACGAAGATGCAGCGTCGCGCCGCCCCCGCCCCGCACCGCCCCTGCCTCCCATTGGCCGTATCCGCGGAAGCCATGTTGGGAAATTCGCTTAACGATTTATTTGTGTGCGGATCGTAGCGCCGACCGGCCGCGCACTCGATTGTCGTGTCACGGTTAGAAATAGGACGCGCGTGAAACTCATTCGAGAGCTGTAATTGTCGCTGCCAATGTAAATGGAGGCTTCACGGAAATATTTATTGGAAAGGCGGACGGTATTGTCTGTTCATGGACCGTCGAATTTTATAAGTCCGTTATGATAACAAAGCGTGGCGGTTGCCCAATAGGAGCTATCGGACGATAGCGATCGACGCTCGCTCCGATTGACACATCAAACCGCCAGTCGGAGATTACCATCGAAATACATTCGAATCGTAATCGACACACTGACGACGTCACGGTACCGCCTCATTGATGCTGCCAAATACTTCTCTAGCTCCATATTCGAAACTCAATAGACACATCCCAATTTAAATGGTAACTTATTTCAAATCTTGACAGGTTCATGAATATAATGACTTATACTACACACTGCGTTCCTAAAGACATTATGTCACATAAATATGAGGGCATAAAATGTATTAATTAGCCTGTTCTGACGTTGATAGATAGACCTGACACCTAGTATTTATAGATGAGTCACTAGTAGATAAAAACCTTACAAAATTATACTGTAAATACTAAGTGGATGTTTTAATTCGGTTTGTACAAAGATGTAAACAAGATGACACGTGATGTATAGCATCATCACTGTGTAAACGGTCCTCCATATTTTAATATATTTGTATCTATAATCTTGATGATTGACAGCATGTTACATATTAAAAGAGCAAGATTTGAATGTAGGAACTTTGATAATAGGGCATTTATTAAAGAATAATATTGCAAAGAAGTATTATTTTATGTCTAGAATTTGGTTCCCCCTCCTACAGTTCCAATAAACCGATCGATGGATGGGAGCGACTGACCACCCAACCCTGAGAAGAAGGCCTGAATTAGAGCCTCATCCATCAATCACCAGGTGTTTTGGGTGTTGCAGGCGAAGCTGGCTTAGGTCCCAAAATATCTGATGGGGCACCATTCAACCTAATATCTGACTCTACCATCATTAAATCCATACTATTATAAATGCGAAAATAACTCTGTCTGTTTATCTTTGTGTCTATCTGTATTTATGTCTGTCTGTTACGATTTCACGCTTAAACCACTAAACTGATTTCGATGAAATTTGTTACAGAGATAGATTGGACCTTGGGAAAGGACATAGGCTACATAGGTTGGTCAAGGTAACCGACATCCATGCGGGCAAAGTCGCGGGCTATAGCTAGTAGTGGATACGAGTTACAAATCTTCGTCATCCTAATATTAAACCCGATCTCATCCAAAGTTTTCACCTTGAAGTCTGGTGTCCGCTTTTTCCAGTCTAACTGCGAGATTGGCTGAACTTCGATATTTTCCGTGAAGCGACTGCTACCTGACCCCTACCACCCCTTGGCGATATCGAAGCATTGCGGTTATTATTGCAATGATTGGTTATGAATTAAAATTTGACTAAAACTATCCATTGGATTCATTCACACATACACACACACACATAAATACAAAAGTAATCAATATTCAGCAATACACAAACAAAACAATGATCATTTACTATTATAAGGACAGCCTATTAATAAGTACAGGCGTTCCTAAGATAGATAGTCTCAAAACGTTTGAAGGCGTAAACGCACATCATTGATGTCACTGGGAGGTGAAGGCCTAATCTTGATACATTATAATACACTACTAGCATTAGAATATGTACATATTAATAAGACATAAAATTTATTAGCTGCACTTAGAACAATACGGTCGATAAACATCTTACTCATGTAATTTGAAATAAGTCCTAATAATGTGTACGTTTGTGTGTGTATGTACGACAGTTTATGAGTGTGTTGGTAATATGAAATGAATTTAGAAACAAGAATGATGAATGAACGAATGAAAGAACAAATGAATGATAGAATGAATGAATGGTCGGACGAATAATCGAATGAATTAACGATCGTCCGAATATAGAATGTCATGATAAATGAGAAGCGTAATTGCAATTAAGGGATCAACGAGAATTAATATTCTTGCGTATCAATATTCCGTAAAAATGTGTTTTGTGAACAAATTATACGTAAAAATTGATAAGATAACTAATAATTCGAATTAAAATTATTACGTGCCTTTGGCCACTTAAATGATGGTAAATTAATAGTTATTGTTCACCTTTATTAATAGCATAACTTAAGCATTGTAATATTGCAGTGTTGAAAGCCCGGAGGCAAGGTTGTGAACTGCTAATCGATGGTTCGTGAGTTCAGATTCGCTTGCAGCGAACTGTTGAGACGAGGCACCCTGGCACACTTACGGAGCTAAACTACTTAATATGCATTTTAATGAAATAGCACTCTAGGCCGACATACCAGTTTAAAAGTGTACGGAATCTGGAAAGTACAACTACGCATTTCACTTCAAACTGCGCAGGAAACAGAGACAGAAATCTTAGTACTTAAGTCTTACTGACGTATTTAGGGTCATAGTGGAGGAAACACACAAATAACTGCCTGAAATCAAAATGACTCTAGCTAGAGTCTCTGATTGGTAACACCTAAATTTGATCAATATGAAGGGAGTTTGAAAATTATAACTTCAAAAAAGGGTCAATACGATGACTGGTGGTCAATTATTCAAGGGCATAGTTCAAGAGACAGACAGAGCATACATTCTTCTCTATAAAATGTTTTCTGTAACTATGTACCTATATAAATCTACCATAGCATTATAAAAATAAGAAACGTTTATAAACAGAATTAACATACATTTGCAATATCTAATAATACCTACCTACTGAAGCCCAGTTCTCAAGTTGTTTCAAGGCAATGTGAATACCTCATACCCAAGACAGGTGTAACACATCAAAATAAATTCAAGCTGCTTCTAAATTACACAAACAAGGCGTCAGTGCTGCGAAATTACAAAGTACTCTGGGAATTATGTCCTGGAGGCGACTAAACGCTGATAATTCTACCTCGAAATGCTTCTTATAACGTTTGAATTTGCATTGAATGGCAAAGGACACTGCGGGCGTTTTCAAAAGTCAGACACACAGATTACCGTGCGCTGTTGTGTCAGCTACAGAGAACATGCTACACCTCATCTCCGGTCTCTGTGCTTTTTATGCGAATTATTGAAAAGCGTTTGCGGAATTTACGAATGTTAGCTTCACAACTGTTCGAGCTGTGATTTACCTTAACCTTATCGTTTATTTGGAATGACGTAATTCATGTTTGTTGACTACAAAACGATATGAGTATTTAAACAAAATAGTATGATATAAAAATAGAAGAACAGTTTTAATAGCCCATTGTTAAGACTCATAACTTTATTTGTATATAATATGTATTGCAGCAATTAGACAATTTAAGAAACATTGATGATAAATTACAAAAAAAATACATTTGGATAGCATGGAGGTTGTTTGGACGTATACGTAACCTAATTAAATTAAAGTAAACGAAGATATTCTGATAATTGGGTACGTACTTTGTGCATTAATTTTGAACTTAAACTTTTTCTCAAAATATTGTTTTTATGGTGTAGTTAATGATACAATTATATGACAGGCCGATTGCTTGTAGCAATTAATCAAGTCGAAAACAGGTGCACAAAACAGTGCAAGTGAACGAGTGCCCCGGGTTGTGTAGTAAAGCTGCGCCCGCGCTGGAAGTCGTAAATACGATGGCAGCTGCCTCTTACCGATCCCCATAATATACAGTTCTACCTTCACATAATGATTTGACATTTGTATAGAAATTATACGCACTATTTGAAAATGTGCAAATTAACATGTTAAGTAAAAGTAATTGAATTAGATCAACCGCTAAGGACTTTTCGATAAACGAACGCCAGTTGTATACGATGGTATTTCAAGATGTTCTCAGGATTGAATCATACAGTACCTAGATATATCTAATTTAACACATTATGTTAAGAGTCATTCTGATAAACACACGCTAGATGTATCTACGCACGATGCACGCAACTCGGCGCATTGCGCAGGAGTGCGAACGATAGTCAGGCGGGTCGGCGCGGGTCAGTTCGCACAGTTTAGCACCGCGTCATATTTATAATTACGGCAGGCGGGCACATGCGCGCTAGGCACTCTCCCGCGCTGCGCCCGCGTCGATAAATCAAAATTTTAAATCACCGGTGGGCGTACCAAACCGCTCGGCCAGCGCCGAATAAAATGAATTAAAAATAAAATAATGCGAGGGGGCCGTGCGCGTCCTGAGAAAATTTAAAGATATTTCGCTTTAGTTTTTTTAATTAATACCTTGTTAAAATTTAATATTGAGGGCTCATGCGTTATTACAATGGGTGTGCGGGAGATTTTAAACTGGCTTTCGGTAACTTATTGAAGCTGTGCCCGTTTAATTGGATCATTTTTAACGAGAAATGATAACATTCGATCACGGATGGGACGAGATCATTACAAGGATCGGTCGTTCTTGCAAATTTGTTGCAACATTTTATGTGTAGTGCTTTTTACTGGTACAAAAGATTTCTCAGCGTTTCACGGAGCAAGGCTTTCAATGTAGGAGGCCTTTTGACTGTTTATAATCGGTTCTCACAGTTGGAATGTGAACATTAGACTCCGTCACGTATAACATGTGAGGCGATCAAAGTAGACAAGCATTAAACGCGGTCCCACACTGTTACGGTCGCGTCAAATTTTAGCCGTTTAAATTAAAAACATCTCATAATTTGATAGTCTTATTTGGTTGTACTTTAAAAAGGTTTACATGTTAAAAGTAGCGTACGACAAAAGGATAATACTGTTTATATTATAGGTAATACACTAACCGCTACCCGCGACTTATTTGCTCTCGCGGGATACTAGATCCCCGCCATGTATAAAAAGTCATTCCCGGGATAAACAATCAGTATAATATCCTATTGGCACTTGTTGTAGAAACCTTCTATAGAGGTAAACCTTCAAGGACATACCTTTTTTCATAATTGCACTCCAATGCCTTATACACGTCAACGACAAAAAAGGCGAACGAACATGAATTAGTTAATCTTAACGAGTACCTAGTGTACCTATTTGATATTACCTATTAGATGTATCGCAATGTGCCATACTACATTCGACAAGTTAAGTGAACGTAATGATCGACGAATCCCCGTTCGTTTGCGTTTATACAGATGATGTGTGCGTGGCATAACGTAACATCTACGTTATTATGACATACGTTGACAACTGTCATATACATCAAATCCCATACTTTCGTCATTCTCTTCCACAATACGCCGGTCAACGAATTGCCACTTGTCTAGGGGAGCAGTACGAAACAATGCGGAGGCATTATTTAGTTAATTTTTTTACAATCTGGTTTTTCCTAAAAAGAAGAGACTGTATATACCAAAGAAAGGTAACATTATTGAATTTATTTTTAGTAAACGGCATCCAAGCTAATTTAGGCCCGTATCAACAACAACCTAATCATTCTCCGGTACGTTAACCTTCGGGTCAGGGGTTTCCACGTGAGCTCAGCTGTCGGTCGGTAGTTGGCAGCCCACTCACTCTTGACAGCAGCTCATACTGGCATAATGTTGACGAGTAGTTTTTTAATAATTCCCTTGTATCGCCGCTGCGTAATGAGTGACCAGACTTATGTTTTTTATGTCAGTTTGGAATTCTAATAAGATTAAACAAAAAGAATTTTGTGCCTACATTCTTTATTTTTTGTTTACCCGATTTATAAATTGTTTTAAAGAAAACTATACATAAGACAAAATAAAATGGATTTTCAATTTGATTAGAACTATTTTCAGAATTTTTAATTTTTTCCGCTTTGTATTTGTTAGAAGGTAAAAAGTTTTTTAGGACGACATTTTTAAAAGATATCTAAGTATTTTATAAATTATAAATTTCGAACTTGATCTTTTTTTTCTGATGTGACGTTAATTTAATCTTATACTTCATTTTGCATATAAATACCGCATTAAATATTGAATATATTGATATAGCCAAACCACAGTTTATGTTAATGTTTAAGTTTGCTATGCTCTTATTGTGTAATAAGTACCTACGTAATATGATTAATGAACAGGATTTGCAATAGTACTTAATTTTCTCAGATTTTAAATGTTCGTAGATAGTATAAATTCTATTACCAATAGACAGCTTAGCAAAGAACTTATATTTTTCTAGACAAAAATTAAAGAATAGTGGAAAATACACAACCACTATTTTTGCGTGTGTCACTGGTGACACAGCAAACAACAAAAGTCCTTGTATGGTCCTGGGACCATACAAGGACTTTTGTTAGTCCACACGCCTAAGTAACAGTAGGTATGGTATGTACCACATGAAACACTATTTTTTGCCAATATCATATTTAAATGAAATCATATAAAAATAATAGATTAACTATTATTTTTATACGTCATCATAAAAGTACAAGCGCAAACAGCTGATTTCTATAATGGTTTATTATAGAAAGGTATAAGGGCAGGTGGATGCCCCGTAGGTCGAACAAGGTGGATGCCATTTTGGTTTATTGCTCCTATTTAGTTACTATAGCGAGGTTCTCAATAAAGTAACGATGGAAAAAGGCTTCAGACGTCTGATACGTAAGTATTAAGTCTTTAGAAGTCTACATAAAGATAAAATAAAAGATCTTGGTACTTGGTATAGCTCGGTATGGGGTTATGAGGTATTGGAATTTTTACTTTTATGTTTATGGAATCAATATTATAACAATAATATTACGCGACACTACTACACAGTATATTTTAGACCCAAAGCAAGTCAACTTAACTAGCTCTAACTTGTAACAAGTGGGGATAAACATACCTACTTAAATACATTTTCATTCGTAATAATACGCAATAAAATATTAAAAGAAACACTTAGACCAAGACATAGTTCAAGCATAGGTACAAAGGAAAAAAAATATACAGCCGAACATAGAATCTTCTTCCGTTGGTCGCGCAATAACTGAAGAACGGCTTTATTTATCTCTTAAATTTTTCTAATTCTTCTTAGAAAGTCTCTTACTCACGTAAAATTGCGCACGTAAAATAACAAAATAACAAAAAGTGTTTCAAGCGAGGAGAGCCGCGGGCATCAACTACTTAGTAATTTATAAAATTCATTAGCTAACTAACTCGCACGAAACAATTAAAGAAGGTACTCATGTTTGAGATGAATTGTGTATATAAATTAATTCATTTACGTTTACCTCTACACGTCCTAAATGACCGTGAAATGACATTCGCATAACATGATGTTTCTACTTTTTTCTACAAAAAAATAATACATTCAGTTGTTTATTGGCACGTGAGTATCGTTACGAACAAATTCTTTGCTATCAAATTAATGAGTCGATCTGACATTGTCAGACTTTTTCTGACTTTTTTTTAAATGTAGGTACACATTCTTAGATATATTTATCATTGCATTATTTAGTTATAAGGTTTATGATAGGTACTAAAGTTGCAACTGATTCAATAGTCAAACCCCCTTTTTAATGGGACACAGTTGGCGAAATGTGGGAGCCAACACTCCCCCGCCTGCCTCTGAGGACATACATTTATCTATATTGAGTGAGAGAGTAATACTCAGTGTTTACTCCGCTCAGTGGTGCACATCCTCCATCACCAACTTCATGAGGCAAGAAGATTTTCATCCATTTGGCTGATACACCTTCTGCCAAAGCTATCATACCTAAATCCATGAACGCGCGAATTCCCGTCGACATAAATTTTATATGCCTTAGAATCGCCGGCATTCCAAAACGAATTTTAAATTCAGAACTACAAAAAAGATGCACGAATTAAAAATGTTGCCAGTTAGCTACCTACAAAGAGCCTGGATGTTCGTTTAGTAAACAAGGGTGGCCTGTTTCACTTTAACAATACGGATTAATTATCGGCCGAAATCGACGACTCAAATATACCTGTCACAAGTGTAGAACGTCGCAGTCCAATTTATATGGGCCCTGAACAATGGTAAAAGCGGTAAACACAATGGAAACGGGTGCAACATGAACAAAAGTGGAGCGCGCCCGCGGCGGGAGATATGCTCGTCACACGTGGACTTGGTAATGTTGCCAGTAAGTATCCAACGTCTGTTACTTAGTAGATTCTTCTACGTATTGAAGTGCTTTTGAACTACGAGCATTAGCTTGCAAAATGTGTATGTTCATTTGTTTGTATAGGTCAAATCTTAGAAGTCCTTATCTTTTCAATTATCATTGATCGATCGATTTTTAACATTGTTAAGCTATTTTATTCTAGATAGATAGCAACAGGCTCATGGCACAGCACCCGGTAAGCGATTACCATGAGCCTATAAAAGTAAATTAAGGTACTAAGCGAAAAATGGGTAAACGAAAACAAGCTCTTCGCCCTTTCAGAAATCCTATCAAATGCAGTAATACTGTTATATTAAATCTATATTGAATGAGAAATTGAAACTATCCAGATCGAGTCAAAACATGCTTTTACCGATTACAGACAATATTTCCCTACATTTCCAAATAGCTACTTAAGGCTAATGGTATTGCTATTAGAACAATTGTCCCTGTTAGTCCATGTGGAGCTGAATGTAAATGGGCAGGGTTGAAATACATGCGAACTGTGCGGCGCACGCGCGGGCTTTGACACGCGGACCACCACGTTGCGACAACCCTTGATTCACTGACGTCTAATATAGGGTTGTCACATGTTATGGTCATAATTTTCTAATTATATAGATACATCCTGTATGAACAGTGAGTAAGTACATCTCTATGGGTTGGGTATATCTTATTAGAAATAACACACTTAAAGGAACTAAGTAAATTAAATAGCATATTAACTGTTTACTCCAGTTTTTTACTAGCCTAAACCTTAACCTATTGTTTTTTAATTTAAATGATTTTTTGATATTTTGATAGATATTAATTCTAAAGATTTATCAAGACTATTACGCAAGTTGTTGAGCCAGCCCTGTGCACGCGGCGTGGCGGCAGCGACAAGCGTAGCATTGTTAGGCGGAGGCCGCCCTCAGCCCTGAATAAATACATTCATATTGCCACTCTAAATATCTGCGATCGATGCTCCATACGCTTCTCAAATGCCGACGCAACACAAAAAATACGATCATCCATTAAACACATCGCATTATAACCCTTTTATTTGTTATTGGATTTATTGCACAGTATTCAATACAGTGTTCATAACCACCATCCAGAGGAAATTGTTTTTCGGAGTCAATAACAGCCAATAATGGTAAAAATTATTAACATAAAATCACACCAGCTGGAGGTGTTTACCAACAGCGATTCAAATCGTTAACACTAACAACTTATTCTATCGACCTCCCGCGTTTAATCGCACAAAATCTACCGCATTACTTCACATTCGGCGCGCCAAAATGTGCAGAAAATGGAAAAAACATGGCGCTAAACCGCGAATCCGTATGTATTTAAACGCCGAATTCGAGATTCCGATTCTCAAAAAAGCAGCCAACGTTCGGTCATTTAAATTTTTCCAAAACGTGAACACAATGGAACAGAATCAGAAAGTTTGTTATTTTTTGTTTTATCTTTAATTTTAAATATAAAAAAGGTATTCGGTTCGCCAAGGGCTGTCACATCATTCCAGCGCTGCTAAGTGACGCCGGACGCACGTCAGTCCCCAGAATGTGTTTTATTTTCATACGAATCGGACTGACTCGACTTGTTTTTTGTTATCATAGTTGTTGTAACCGAGTCTCGTACCTAATACGGATATTTTTATAATTGTTTATTGTGTGTAACTTTGTAAGGCTCTTAATTTGATTGCTATCTGTTGACTTTAAACATTACCCATACCTACTCGAAATTCTACTAACATGAGTGAACAGAATTTTTAAAATGATAACCAATTTTGCCAGCCAGTTAACTAACACGCTGTTCCTCTCAGAAATAATATCTATACAGAGGTAAATTCCTTTATATGGTGTCATAAGACTGATTAAAAGTATAACTGTAGTTGCTCCAGATTTAGTATCGCTTTAAGACAATAAAGGCAAGCTCTCACAAGCGGCACACCGCGTCTTACACGATTGACGTGTGGCCACATGACGCTAAAAGGTCTATTGTATACGAAACGCTCGTTACAACCCCGTCTGACCGGTCTTTAACACGCTTGGACAATGATCACTCTATACATAGTAGCCGTTAGCCGTTCATCTTCTTCGGTAAAACATGCCTCGTATTAGAGAAATTAATTGCCCGATATTCTTTAATTGCGTGGGAGTTGTAATAAGTATATTTGGGAGCATGTTAAATGTTAATAAAACATGCTTAAAAACTAAAATTATGATTTTCATGAAAACTTTTAAATTCGTATCAAATTTATTGCCGTTAGAACCTATAAAATTTGATGGCGTAATATTTTATAAGAACGTATTAATACGTTATTCAAATATAAAACTGCATAAGTATACACAAAAAGGTGATTATGCTAAACCGCAGCTCATTAAACAATTCACGTGGGTAAATACTGTCACAATCGATAAGGCTATCGCATGGCGATGCGTGATCTTACATCGCGGATAATATCGGATTGCGTCAATTACGCGATCCTGTGCGATCGCGCGATACATACAAATGTATTGTATGCAACGACCTTTATTTAGCGGATGACTGGAAGCTCGTGTACGACCGCTTTACAATACGAATCATAAAATAAAACATAATATACAATTACAGCAATAGTTGCTATCTCGTATTTTATATAGAAACAAGGCTTCTTAATTTAATTTTAAACGATTAAAATACAATTATTGCATGTTTTTATTATAGTAATCATCTCAAGTACATCCGTAACTTTATTACATAATAATATCCTTCATAAATGCCAATTTCAACATAGCTAACTGGTTAATAAAATTACTATTATTAAATGTTCTATAAGATCAAATTAAACAAGAATATTACCCATTTTACGATAGACTAAGTGATACGTTTGTAATGTAAATACATATCACGTAAATAGAAAACAGTAAAATAAACCACCACTCATTTTATTTTTAATCTGTAGATTAGTTAGTTACACAAAACCAATAGGTCCTTAATTTGGTGCAATTTTTTAAAAGTGGTTTGGTAAATGTTTTGACAATGCTCACGCAAGGATTGATTTACACAGAATCTATAATATTAATTACACTCCAGATATAGCTCAAATTACAGATTGTTTCATAGCTCGTAATTCTAGAGATATATGTACCACTCGCATCAAAAAGTTTACGACTCAAGTGTCATACAATTGTTTTCTAACAAATCATTTTACACGATTTTCATTGCACGCTTTATATTATAATATTATAATCACAGAATGATATAATATTTGCGATGAAACAGTCTTACCAGTTTATTCACATTTTAGTTAACTGTTTTATTTCTATAACATTAACAGTATAAACCATAATTTAAAAAATAGAAGACGGATCAAGTATCGCGCGCATCAATTGGTACAGTTTACAGGTACAAGCGACTCATGCGGTGTGGAAACCTATATTCCTCTGTGGGTTGCATAATTCTATCAGATCGTATTGCAATAAAATCTTATTCAATTTCTCTTCAACTGTTGAAAGCTATAAAGTTTATTCAAATATGTATTACTGTCACCAATAAGAGCGGTAGTAAACTATCAGATTTTAATTTGAGCAGACGGCCAGGCAGTCGTCTCGTTTGTCCCAGTTAGCGACACAGTAGCGAGGACCGAAACACGGAAGTGACCGGGAACCAAGTAGGTCCTTGTGGCTTGTACACGGCCCGCGTGGGACGACATTACAACGTTGACAAAACACTCGCCTTTACCCGGTATTAACGTGGATACAGTTATATTTGAAAGGGTATGCGATTCAGATAGTCCTGAGCTTAGACTAGTCGATTTGAAACCAAGATTAAGTGTGTTTTCGTGGAAACTAACGTCGTCAAACTCTCACATATTGTGGACCATTCGTGTCTCACAGAAAACCAGCCTAAAAGTAAATTTCAGTTAGGGGCTTGGTTAGGTTTAAGCCTTTAGCTTCTTTTAATTTCATAATTTTATTGTTTTCAAAAATGCTCGCCAATTGAAGGTATGTATTCTTAACCTGGCATTACTTTTAGGCATGTATTCTAGAATGGTACTTCAGTTCTGAATCTTGATTTATTGGAAGACAGATTGTATAGATATTATGTCAAGTCTGTCAAATGTTTTATTATACGGGCCTAAATAATAGATAATAAAAAATATCAGCAAAATAAAATTCTCGATTTTCGAATCCCGAGGCATATGTAGTAGGAATCAACAATTTGAAAATCGAACTTATTAAAATATGCTCATAATACCGTGTTCGCTTAGTTCGGGAGTCGTGCCATTAGTCAAGGAGACACCGCGGACGTACCCGACAATTTGACCGAGGCGCGCACTCGCTGAACGCAGAGTAAATTGCGGGTTGCCACCTCGCACCGCGCCACTACTTTTATTTATTTGTATTTATAAAGCATTCGGATTCTAATTATATTGGAGGTGAGCGTAAACTGTGATTCGAGTAATGCTTTTTGGAACAGTTGGCACTGGCCAGCGCTGACGGGTTAATGACAGACCTCGCTTCCTGCTATGTTAATACAGTAGAGGAAGTCGTACCGCATCGCATTATTTATTAGATCGAGTTTTGGTTTTGTTTTCTTACCGCATGTTCGGTAGCAGGCACTTTACCCGTCTGTCAGTCTGGACGAGGCTTAGACCAGCTTATAACGTAATACAGTTGTTTGGTTGTCTGTGGTGCCATTCAAACGGTTGCTTAATGCATTTAATTGCTGTGTTACTATAAAAACTGAGTGACGAATTTTTGACACGACGTGAGTTTTTTGTGAGGATTAATCGTTAATGATTTGGCACTTGTTTGCAAGTATGTTTATGTTAAAGTTGCGATATAGATAAGTATTATTTTAAGTCCAATAAAATACAAGTCAAACATTGTATTCGACTTACATTTTTTGGTATTTTTAAGATATAGGTACCTATTACATAATTCATTTGTATTTTAATTTACAGTACCTACCTTCCTTGAGAACTATAATTAAGTTGTTAAATTAAAACGATGAAATAGTACCCATGTCTACTTATCTACAAGAAGAATTAACAAGAAAAGATATTTTTACAATATTATAAGCTATTGAAATTATATGTGTATTTTTTTTTTCATACCTATTATCATCCATAATTCGCTTACTATCTATTTAGTCCCATATAACGTCACGTTAATGAAGTCCACTCACAACGCACTTTTTAACAGAGAAAACCCAAAACACTACCAAACCCGAAAATTAAATTCAGAACATCATTCACAACGAACGGTAGCACTACCACTGGGGCACTCAATAAAAAAAATATTTAAAAAAAAAAGATAGATACTGTAAAAAATGTAAGTTCTTTAATTAAAGTTCAGCATCCGTTCATCGTATTAAAGGTATAGAAGTGTTGATTGCACATGATGCTGTCGAGATGATTGCTCCGGTTCCTGCGCCGTGCAATTTGAGCCTCTAAATCATTGGCGACGTTCGGCGTCTGCGCAACCGCTACCGATAAATAACAGCACGCAGCCGAGCAAAGCGATTAGTTTAACAAGAGAATCATTCATTTTTAACTGCAATACGGGTTTAATAAAGTTATTATGCCACAGAATGTATATTACGAATGTTTTATTGTGAGGAACAGCGTGATAAGGGAATGCTGTGTTATGATAGAAAATGTCACTACATCTTAGTCTCTACGAAGATATAGAAAAGAGAGTTTTCGATGGTTCGGGCATGTAAAGAGGATGGATGAAATAAGATTTATAAAACAGACTTATGAAGCGAGGATGTATGGGCAAACTGGTAAGAGTCTAAATAGGTTTATGTAGGTAAGATATCGATTACATCGAGGACGTTGTAAGGTAAGATCGGAGGGCTCAATATACTATCAATCTCCCAAGTGTCAAAAATATGTTGACGGCCTACGTGGCGTAGCGGTAGTGCGTTCAACTGCTACGCGAGGAGCGCGGGTTCGATTGCCGCTGAGTGTCAATATTTGCATTCGTTTGGCTGTTTCTATGTACAATAATATATGTATATGTTTATAAAAAAAGTATCTTAGTAAGTTTATCAGCATTTTAAAACCCAGAACACAAGCTAAATTGATCAATGCTTAGTTCTAAATAGCGCTGTGTAGAGTGACGCAGAATTTGTATTTTATTAATTTGATTTAAAAAAATGGTCTTATTAGAGATCTATAGGGGAGGCCTATGTCCAGCAGTGGACTTCCTGTGGCTGAAATAATGATGATGATGATTTAAAAAAAAATATAATGTCAAAGTTTTTTTTTTAAGTTTACGTCGCGTTCCTGCGTAGCTCTTATAGAATGGAGGCACGAAACAGGCGAATAATCAATTCTTGCCGCTCCGTGGCGTGAAATCGGGCGCGCGCTCTCATTTACAATCGATCGCCGTTTACCCGATCACCTGATTCGATTACACAGACCCTTTATACTATAAAAATAAATCGATACCGACTGAATATTATGTCAGACATGGTACATCAATGTTTGTCCTACTAGACAAGGTGCATAGATGAAGGTAAGGACTAGCGCACTTTTCATATACGACCTATTTAGGGTGTAGGGGGACATCACTAAGATCTTTGAGAGTAGGTCATCCTTATTTTAACCCATTACACCTTATTAATGGACTACTCTCTTCGCGGGGTTAAGAGACGAGGGATCAAAAATGTGGTGTCATTAGAAAAAGAGCAGAAGAGTGACTTTCCTGATTTCGACTTACTTTTATGAATAATCACAAAATCTTTACAATACATATTTATTCAGTTTTAATTAAATAAATATTTTCTGGCAAGTCTTCGAACATATTAATTATGCAAATTACGTTTTGTTTATTTATTTTTACTTGAAACAACATATCCAGTCAGTCACCTTGACATACACGTAGCACACGTGTCTCCTCCATCATAAATTCAGTATTAATTAAGACCGCAACGAAATTCATTAAATTAAAAAATGAAAATCTTATCTTATCCAATTTATTTTATGGGCCAATTAAATTGTCACTTATTTGTAAAATAATGACAAATCAATACAGCAACTTTTGAAAGAGTTAATTTGAAGTTTTAATATACCTATATATTTTTCATTGATATATTTGCTGGTCAGTTCTACAAAAAAGTTTCTACCTAGGTACCGTTGCCTTCAGAAGTAGCTTAACATATTCTAAGTTACTTTAGCTCCAAAACTTTAGCCATAAAATAATAAACAAGACTGGAATTTCTCTGTCTCTTTATCTAGGTATCTCCATATTTCTTTGTCTATTTCAAACTGCATGCCGTCAGAGGATTCAAAAATCTACGAGATCAAATATTTATTCATTGTTTCAATGTCAACATTCAAGATCTTTTGTAAATATTTTGTAAGTAATTAACGACTACGGGGGACAATTGTACAAACCTCGATACGAACATATCCCAAACCAAATTAACATAGATGCTAAAGTCTTGAAAACAAACAGCCACATGAATTCTGTAAAATATTACATCGAAACGTCAAACACAACAAAAACTTCGAAACATATTTTGACAAGAAATAGTCATGTTTCCCTTTGCACTCCATCATAGCAATTTATGGCCTCCCACAATGTATGTTTCCTCATTATTAATATCAACATTAATTGTGTCCCAATATCCTGACCATAAATGTCACGGCCACTGGCGCCTAGGACAGGTACAAAACTATAAAAATACGAATACAAAAACCTCCAATCCCCACACAATGAACGAAGTCAGGTGAAAAAAAAAATTAAAATTTATAACACCCCGGCCACCGGTATAAAAATCTTTAGAATAGTATTTTTCCTCACAAAATTTAGTGATATGTCAAACCTGTTCGACGTAGCAAATAAAAATGTACGATACGATGTTGAAAAAAAACTGGAGTCTTTGGGTTATTGCTAAAACAAGGGAAGGTTACCATATCAATCAAGGCGTTGACAAAAGTGTATTTTTTTCCTCGTACTCAGGCTTGGGATGAAAAAAAGGTTCGTGTTTATGGAAATGCAATAAAAGAGAAGCGATCGTTGCGCGGGCACACCTCTACCCTTACGTAGCTTCACTCCATGAACTGGCCAATATTTTATTTTTAATTAAAATTAATGTATGTATCTTGTTTGTCCTCAATGCATTCCTAAATAAACCATTGATCAGATTATGATAAAACAATGTCAAAAATAATAAAACAAATGATGACAAGGTAATTAAATTATTTTATTTTATTAATCCTGTCACCATTTATTTTTATTTTATTTAACTCACAGAATCAAACTTCCACTATATGTCTCTCTAACTACTGCTCCAGACATGCAAACAGACAGGTAGGTTCAAGTATGTGAGAAGTAAGAACGTTAGTATGAGAGCCCCCCCGTTGCGCTGTAGTCCCGTGTGTCACTCACTGCATGAGACGTCAGCTAACATTTTTTGCATTGACTTACGTACAGTCAGCGACAAAAGTTGCCGGTGGACCATTTGTTTGAATTTCGATCCTGTTCCCGCAACCAATTACCGCGATAAAAGTCTATGTATTAGTATGAGTCTATGCCTAAGCCTATATTTAACTATGAACTCATCTAAGTGTCCCCACACTGTATTCTATCTCTTTACCAAATTTCAACCAGATCCGTCCAGCTATTAGAGCGTGATTGAATAACAAACATCTAAAATAATTTTGACATTTATAATTATTAGAATTAAAATTCATCAATTGATAACCAATAATTTTGGAATCAACAAACGTTTGTTTACCCGGTCACCTTGGCTTCACACTGGTGTAAGATGAACTAATACCGTAGATATCGTTTTCAGCTCGTCATGATCTGAAAACGGTAGCTGCAGTAGACTCTAGGTGAAAGGCCGAGGATTGGTTGCTATGGTGCACATTGGGGAGCTGTTGTTCAGCTGTGGGCTACGATAGGTGATGATTTGATGATAGATTGGTATTTATATAAACCTTCCATAAAAAATATGTAAGTGACAGTGATGAATGTATCAAAATCCGTTGTGTAGTTTAGAAAAAAACGCGTAAAGTTTTAGTTTAAAAACTTTATAGCGATGAATGATAAAACGTTTTAGAACTGAGTAATATATTAATTTTAATGTGTTAATTTATTTATGTGTATAAGTATTTATTTATTTATTTTTTGTTTATTTATTTATTTACTTGTGTCGCTCACTGTACATTATCATCAATGTTTCTGGATCTAACGTGTCATTATTAACTGACGAAGTATACAGTTCTTAAGAAACTCAGACATACCTAATTTGGGCAAACGAAAAGTGTTTTGTTTTCAATGTTATTCTTGCAAATTGCAACAAGAATAACATTGAAAACAAAACACTTTTCGTCATCATTCAATTTACATTATCATCACTATCGTCATTCGAGCGCTCAACCCGGTTGCGTCCAAAGCATGCGGTTGGTATTCAACCCAGATCGGACTGGAGAGGGGTAGGAAGAGTCTGGGTTCGCTCTACTATGCCACCTTGCCTTATTGATGGTTTTATCTAAGCACTAACGGGAGCTACTGGAAGGAAACTCAACTCCGAAAGGAAAGCCTGTACCCGAACCTTTTGCATCATACATTATGTAAATTAGTAGGAAAATATCGAGGTCTAGCCAAATCCGTGGTTAAGACTGGTAAAAGCGGACCCCAGACTCCGAGTTGAAAGCTTCGGATGCGACTGGGAATTAATGAATTTGGAGTTTCCAATATTTCGGCGCTGTTGCAAGCACCATGATCACGGAGGAACTGTCGTTCACATTAATATCCCGACAGTTCTAATAGTAATGTAAACGACTATATATACCTATATTGATAATGTAGCTTTCTAATGGCGAAAGAATTTTTGAAATCGGTCCATTAGTTTTTGATTTTATTCGTTACATACAAAAATACTAATCGTTCCACTTTATAATACTAGTTAGACTAGTATAGATGCCAAATAATACATTCCAAAATTAGTATAGACCTATTTTGAATACTGGAAGTATATTTTTTATTGACATGCCTCGTTAATGTCAATTTAAGTATATAATATATTAAGTAGACATCTTCAAAATAGATATGATCACTAAAGGATATAAATGCAAATACCCATTTCAGTGCTTAAATTTAAAGATGTAGATAAATTTACAATTTATTTGCATTTTTATGTATACAAATACGTACATTTATCTAAATACATTAGATAAATGTATATGCAAACGATCTATATAAAATATTCTTATTATGTTTACATTTCTGCAAAATAATAAAATAAATTTTATTTTCGTACGCTCCATGTCATAAATATAAAGGCTATAACTATTTATTAATCTGTGCTCCCACGTAGTACGTCCTAGAGTACACGTCTTACCTACTTGATTATAACCTCAAAATCCAGAAAGTCAAAATTCTATTGAATATATAAAACTTTACAGAAAAATACAACGTATTTCCTTACGCTTTTCTTTTTTTTTTTTTTTTTAATAAATATTGTACGACAATCTACTTGCTTGCTCAGTTAATTTAAAGTTCTTTATTTAATTGTACGCTCTACGAGTACCTGCAAACTACATCCTTGAAAAAGGGGTATAAATCGATACATAGACATGAACTGTTAAACTTTCTCGTTGTTATATACATTTTTTTATAACATCGCTCTAAAAGTGGATTTAACCAGTGAAAATTCAATTAAAAAACACAGTAAATTAATTGAACAAAATATAATAAATCTCAGTTCTCTTAGATCGTGGTTCCTATCAATAGCGGAATTTAATCCGCTGTAAGTTTACGTCATTTACCACACGAAATCAGTAAGCGTACTAATATTGAATCTAAAACGAAATATATCTGTCGTATCGTTACGTCTTAAGCTTCTGTTCAAAAGATAATATGCTAATTACGAACATATCTCATTGAAATAGGCTACACAAGGTGACGTAATCAAACATGCAACTTAATATCCATCATTAGAAATCGTGTAACATGTCATGATGTCGCTTTAATTAAAGTAGCATAACCGAACTATATGTTTATGACTTCGAGTATTAAGATATGGATCTAACACTGCAATATGTTAACACGAAATCGTCAATAACAATAGGTACCTATATAATAATGACGTGTGAGGTCGAATTGGTCACGTGATCAGTAACACGAGACTTCGATACCCTGGTCGAAAATAAGATTATCAGGTATTGTTGGTTGGTTCGAAGTTAGAGCACGGACAACAAATTCTAATCTGCCCAAAGACTACTTAGCACTTCAAAGCAGTTTGAGCCAAAGTTTATTTTTATTTTATTTATTTATTAAAACTTCATGCACATAATGTACACAGGCGGACTTAATGCCATAGGCATTCTCTACCAGTCAACCTAATAGGTGGTGCAGAGAATAAAAAAGTAGGTGCATTATGAAAGAAAATAAAAACCATAACTATAAACTTAGTAGATAAGCTGTAAGGTATCTATAATACATCGTAGTAAATACCAATATACACATTTATATAAATATGTAATAGGTAACTAATAATATATACATGGAAATATACCTACATAAATATACGAATAAAATATACATACACAAAAAAGTTCGATAACAGTGGAATGTACTTTTTTCGCACCTTTACAGATAGTTAATTACATCTAAACAAAGTGAAGAGAATTGACAGATGATATTTAAGTAAAGTGGCGATAACCAGTTTTTTTTGTAATCCGCCTAATAGCATACCTACTAGAAGTCTTTGAATCTGGCAGGTTTCATTACCTGTACCAGCTCCTCTCTCATAATACTCCACCACCCTACAGAAAAACGTAATCAAAGTAACCTTGATAGTTCAAGAGCCCATAGCGACAAAGTCTTCGAGGTCGAACGGTTGTTTCACTATCAATTCATATTGATCCATTTTTTGCAATGTAAATCGATTATTATAAGTCAAGTGTTTTGATATGAGTCACATCATTATAGCCTAATTTTCATTCATTGTAACACAAACACGGAAGTAATACATTTATTTTTTTAATCATAATTGGTTTTACGAATCATACAGCTGTCAATGACTTCAAATCAAAATTATGCTTTTATTAATACAGTAGTAACACCTAAGGCATTTAAAAAAAAAAGCCGCGCGACCATAAATCGATGAAATATATTTATTTTATTGTGGTTTCCCGCTCTTTCCCACAAGCTTGGGCCACACGTTTATACCCACAATTTATTCGACGGCTCGTAGTGATCGATGACCACCGAGACTTGTCCGGCCACCGAGACAACGCACCAACGAACGGTCACTACTGTTCCTAATAATCAAAAATATTCTATCACCATCTTAATTGGACGATTTTGAAATCGTGAACTGTTCATTGTCTTTAAGGTGTTCTAATTTTGAAATTCGATTTACGAGATTATTTTTTCACCTCTATAGCACATACAAATCAAATCAAACAGTGCTTTCAGTGCGTAAAAACTTGTAGGAAAACTACTTTTTCAACATAATGTTACCAGTAAGTAAAAGTGATACCCAACACTAGTTAGTAAATTCAAACATCGAACAATTATACGACTAATATAGTGAAACAATAAAACTGTCACAGCACTATAAATTATTCTTAATTTATGACATCATAGCGATTAATAGATCAGGCAGACAGTGTGGGACCAATTCCTGCCTCATCATTTAAGGCTTTAGAATTCTCATTGTAATAGTGAATTTGGCGCTACATCCACCCGTGAATGCCAAATAGGAAAGTTCTATGACTTTTGCGGTGCTTGTATAAACCTTTGAATATGTACAACATGTATTGTTACCCTATTATGTATTCATTGTGGAGATGTTGAGCAATAAAAATTAATTGAAGTGTACTTATGTATATTTTTTGTTTTATTTTGGTGACAAGACAGCGATAGTATGCCTATGGGATGATCGAAAAGCCCTTACTGCTGAGAAAAGCATTGCTTTTTTTATTGATTTTTTAAAGCTGGTCGTATTACAATTTGTGAAGTAGTAACTCAGATTGCGTTACTATATTCCGCAGTGAAGTTTATACCTTTTGCTTCGGTCTAACTAATGTATACCCCAAGTTTCATAAGTCAAACAAAATTTGTTGAGTCTACATTGTAAAGGTAGCTTTTTTTAAAAAAAAAATCTTTTAATTAATTGGTGATAATTTCGTTCTTGTTACAACTTAATTATGACAACAAATTGCCAGAGTAAAAGTATCATCAATCACTTTGCATAGGGCCTCGATAGATGGCGTTGTACTTACCTTCGGCTGAATTGTGGTACGGAATCGTTACCACGCTTTATTATTTTGATGGCCTATGTGGCGTAGCGGTGGAGCGTTCGACTGCTACGCAGGGGGCGCGTGTTCGATTTCCGCTATGTGCAAATATTTGTATGCATGATATATTTATTATATTATAGTATTTAAATAATATATCAAGCAATGGTACCTAAATATAATTTGGACTAAATAAGAAAGTAGGTATATCTATGTGAAGACCATCAGGTCGAGTTGAAAATCACTATTTCTGTATAGACCACTGTTCAGTTGGCCTTTATAATTTAAACTTCATGTACAATCTTTTTACGACACGGCGAGGTGAAGTCACTTGGCATGATCTGTATAAAAAACAGTTCTCCAATTAAGTATATAATGTATTTCATTTTTAAAATACTCATCTCAAAAACTAACTTCACTAAAAAAGTATTTTTCTTCGAATTTATTATTCACCTTTTAGTTTTCAGAACATCAAATACATTCATTCACAAAGTTCTCAGCTAAAATGTATGGACAACAGCTATATAGTGAATACAGTGTGTAGCGAAGAAACAATAAAAAAGAAAGTGTGTCCGTCACGGGCTGTAGGTGTAACATTATTATGTTATAAAACAGAATAAAACCTACTACGTGAACGGAAATCGCGCCACTTCACAGTTCACGAACAATATCTGCATAACTTTGTATGTTTATTACAATTGGACCACTTAATATTGGATTATACCTTACGTAGAAACAAAGACAAAAACGGTGAATTTTGGGTACGTAACACATCTGCCCATCCCATCAAGGACACTGCCGTGAACATAACCGTGGGAAATGTCATGCAATGTCCAACAGTATTTCACAAAATAAAACCAAATAACTCCATGAAACATAATCCGAAACAAAACGAAGGCTACGTCCACACTGCCGGTGTCCACTTATACATGTCAGCTCCCGGGTCCGTCCGCAATATATCGCAGCCTATGCGCAACACGTAGCACTTTATTGTGCGCAAACGCAGGTTTTACTGCCGCGGTTAACATGAAAGCGCTAACCCGTTAGGTACGATCTAGTGCGGTAGCTGTGATTAGTGTATAATTTTAATGAAGTGATTTACTGATCGAGAAATAGATATGAAATCGATTGAACTTTCAAGTACTTTAAGCGAAAATCGATTTCATTTTCGTTCACTTAAAGAAGATTTATAGTATTAAAGTCATTTTCTATAAATACTCTCCTTATTTACATCTACTTACGCTTGTATATTAACGCGGGGGTAGGCAGCACTGTATACCCAATTTTTTGCTAGTTATATTTTTGGTCCCATAAACATCGAAGCTCAGTCAAACCCATAGTTAGACTGGAAAAAGCAAACCCCAGGCTCTAAGGTGAAAGCTTGGGATGCGACTGAGATTAATATTAAGATGAATAGAAGATATTTTTGGTCCCATGTCAGGCAGTTAGCCTATCTATCTATCGATCTACTATCAATTGAAAAATTGGCCCTTGGTCCCAAGACCTTTGAGGACAAATCAACCTCACCTTCAAGCCGTGTCGGCTGCCACCTGCTTCTTGACGTATGAGGTTCTGGTTCTAACGCAGGCTATCCTATTCGGGATTGGTTGTTGGACAAATGTCACTCCCTTAAACTCGTATAAGCCGAAAGGAGCAATAAGAGTAAACGGAAATGAGAACAACACTAAGATGATGATGAATAGTGGCAAGGTAAAATATATTCGACTGAAGATAGTCATAGCATATGAAAATAAAGGCTTATAACACTACCACTAGTGTCGACTTATATTTCTGTCGGCTCCCAACTGCACAAATATACGACGAGTACCGCTCATAATGTTTAAAGCTCTTTATACGACTCCTGCGCAGCTTTATTGCCAACAGGTTAAGGGGAAGCTATGCTGAATTATGTAAATTCAAATCGATACTGGTAGCATCGTCGGTAACTTAGTGCTAAGAATGGATCTTACAATCGAGACGTCCCGGGTTCGAATCCTGGCTATTACATTACTGAAGACGTGAACCTACTCCTAACACAAGCAATCTATTAATTTCGGTTACAGTAAATAGATAAAGAATTTACCTTTCTATAGATATATCTTTAAGGATAAATAAAAAAAGGTCAATTATTTTGAAGTATCTTGAACCGTATGCCAAATGTTTAGCAAATGACATGTAAATGTGCCCTTAATTCGTCTGGTATACCTACATAGAGTTGCACCACTTTATTTCCATAATTTTATATTATACCAACATAATTTACTGCTCATGTAGGTATAAAGTACAAACAAAACTTGCCGCCACTACAACTGTGTACTGTTAATGTATTCTAAACTTATTCAGACGGGTAATAAATTAAATAGGTAATTAAAATATAAAAATCGCAATTTTTGTTTAATAAAACTGATACAACTATGCATATCTTTTCAAAAAAAATGCAAAAAAAACTTATCAGTGGTTGAATCATTATTAAATTCAACACAATATTTATCTTCCAAGAACATATTCAAATGAGGAGATGAAATATTAAAATTACATTTTACAGAATTTTATATCTGAAACTAATAACAAGAGTTCAACCGTCCATAATAATTGTATAATTTAACTACGAAGATATACAACTGAATTATTCACTTATGCGAACAAACAGCTCCATACAATCCACATACGTATGCCATTATGGTTTCAACTTATTTCATTAATTAATTTGTGAAATATAGCCTCACAGATTATGCAAACGCAATCTGTAACACAATTGTTTTGTTACAAGGTTACCCATATTAGGAAAAATAATGATATTTTGTCCACACTTTTGAGTGCTTATTGTACATAGTTTCCCACTTGATTTTCTAATTTATGTCAAGTGCAAATGTAATAAGCTAGTTTAATTATTATGAATATTATTGTTTTAATTCATTGTTGCAGTGAGCATTAAGTGTATTGTCCAATTAGTTACAACAAGGTCGTAGTTTCTTAACATAGTTAATTGCCAACACTTGCCGTGTAACAATTTTGTTATAATTAGTTCTATGAACGTAGGTATTTTTGTAGATTAATGTTTAAGTTATGTTGTCTGCTTACCAAAATTAGATACTAACTGAATCTATGTCTAAAAACTGGTCTCTAAATTTTATGTCTAGACCGGCTACACGTAACAAAAAAAATGGTTTAGCGACTGACCGCTAATTGACCAGCAATAATCCGCAACTTTATGAAACTGTCATACAATTGAATTACAGAAAAGCGCGTTAATCATTTTCCTTCGACTATATACAAACATTATAGACGCAGTAAGTGTCACTCCAACACAGGCAGCGTAAGAAGTAATTACTACCTACCTATTTTGGTACAAGTTGAAATATAGGTACATATTTGGTATAGAGATGAAATAGAAATAGGGAAAGGATATAGGCTACTTTTTTGCGAAAAAGGGGTTAAAGGGGTTCAAATAGGGGATGAATTTTTTATAAAAGTTCGTCATTTTTGTAGACATTGAAATTTGGTACACAGATAGATTAAAGTTTGCGAAATGATATAGGTTATATTTGGTCGTGATAACCGAAATCCGTGCGGGCAGAGCCGCGGGCAACAGCTAGTACACTATATATAAAAACATTTACATTTTTAAACTGCTTACTAAAATAACCTACACCTACAGTGTTTATTATATTTTTATCAAACTACATACCTACATTACAAAATATGATATTGTCGGACGTTTACGCAGTGTAAATAATAAAAGAATATAAAATAAATCGCGATAAAATCTGTTGAAATTTATTTTATTACGTACATATTATGGTCACGCCTATTATCCCACAAAGATTAGGCAGAGGTGAATAAACACCCATATTTACAAGAACAGACATCACTAAGTATGTCTGCTTTCATTCCGCTGTACCTAATAGGGAAGGAGCCAAACGCAAATGAACACAAGCAAATGTATGTTTATTGTTTTGTTTTGTTTACTATTTAGTTCCTATTATTTATCAGCCTCAGCTCCATTCGCGTGAACTTCTGATCCCTTTCTCGTAACTAACAGGAACCTATCCTCCTTTAAAATATTCATATAAAGGGTCTCATAAGGATGTTGCTAAGGCCTTCTTTACCTTACATTGTTACGTTTGCATCTGAGGCTTTCATCTCTGAGCAAGATATAAGATTTGACAAATTCAGTCAGATTCCGTCTTATCTCCTGACCCCGAAAGGGCACCTTTGTCAGAGCCTCGTCAGTCGGTCAACAGGTGAGATTGATTTAGACTCCATTTTTACACATTAATTTCATTCATTACACATTTCCCACGACGAAAATAAAAGTGAGAATTCAATCTTTCCCGTGGCGCATTAACGGTATCTCTATACACTACAGTGAATCTAAATATTAAAACCGCGTTACCGGCATCCGGGTTTAAAAACCATGACTTCGTTTCAGTACGTACACGTTACTCTACAAAATAGCTCATATTATACTATTAGGGAAAACAAAGACAAAAAACGTTATTTGCCTCGCTTTAGTGTTGTAAGATCGAGCTTCTCAATTTTCCCCAAGTTTATAAATGATTTTCCCTAAAACGATTATGTTTCTCAACTTTTTTCTTCATTTCTTGCTAAGTTTATTCCTTGATTTTAATATTTAAAATTAATGCAAAAAAAAACACTTTTTAAGTACCTACATAATATAGATATCTCAAAGATCATAATTGTTCTTTTAACTAGGTAGGCTATTTAAACAAAAATAAAAAAAATTGTCTGAATAAATAAAAAAAGAACGACCAACAGATCCGTCTTCATTCAAATTTATAATAGGTATACCTAATGTACATAAATCTTTTAATTGATTCACACACCACATAATCGCCTTTCAGTATATTTTACCGACGTAATGTTAATCCACTGAACGCATGTTTACTAAAAAATATATTTTGAAAAATCCCATAATAATATTTTCCTTACCTCGAAAATTCCCCGAAAACGATAATTTTCCCCAAATTCATGAAATAAAGCCCAACCTACCAATCTCACTTTATCAATTAAACTAATCGTTTAACAGAAACGTTATTATGTACGCATGTGGCCAACAGCCATACCACTGCTGGTTGCAATGAAACCATAACACCGGGTATTACGTAATTTAGCCAACAAAAGGCAAATATTCCGAGCCATTCCACTAGTTTATGTCTGCGAGACGGGTATTAAGGTAAATTGTAGGTACAATTGCGCGCACGGGCCACTCGTTAGGGGACCGGGCTGACGTGACACTCCGCCAGTATGTCGCATTGTTTCAGTTTTATGCGTACCGACGTTAGATTAAATGTTAACTTGGAGATTTATGGCGGTCATGTCGCTAGCTGGACGGTGGAGTCTTTCGTCGAAACGTTCAACTTTCATAAAGCCCAATTTGTGGGAGCGGTAATGCGGTGTCGTGCTCGGACGTGCATGCTCCGCCTTTTTATTGCTGCCCCTTAACTGTAAACAACACCCATTCTCGAGGAGATTGTCTCGGTATGCTATTTGTAGATGAAGGAATTTTATCTCGAGAACATAAGAGTAATATGGCTAACAATGCGCCCAAATGCTAATAATAAAAAACCGGTCAAAGGCAAGTCGGGCTCGGACACTGAGGGTTCCGTAGGTACAATAGATTGAGAAATGAACTTATGTTACATAAACTGCAATATATTTGATTGTAGCTCAACAGAAAGTACCCTATAGGTGTTGATACCCTTGCATTAGCTTACATAAACAGCTGTATCTTCTTGCCATTGACTTTGAAGGGTGATTTTTTCACAGTTTCTATGTATAGCAGACCTGAGTACTTGTTTTAAATTTCAACTTGATGCCATCACGCTTTCCTGAGGAGAAGGTCTTGACAGACATACAGACGGACAATGAAGTAATCCTATAAGTGTTCCGTCTTTTTCCTTTTGAGGTAAGTACGGAACCCTAAAAACGGGATTTTGTTGTGATCTTCGCTCGTAATAAAAGCGCGTTTGTTAAAACTGTACTGTCTTACTCGGAATATGGTGGATGATTATTTTTACTGTGTAAGTAGTAAAGAAGATGAGCACTAACTTATGGTAAAGGTTGCACTAAAAGTGCCACTTACCTAATTTGTTTGTAGAGAGGAAACGCTAGAAAACTTGAGTTTAGGCAAAAGGAGGTAAGTAAATCCGTTGGCAATTTTAACTAATCAAAATAGAGTAAACGGCTACTTGAAATCATTATAGAATGAGAAAGTTTGTGGTTCCCTGGTCAGACTGATCCATTAGTATTTTAGTATGTTAGCGACAGAATCGTCTGAGAAAACAGTGAGAGAAAATGCGATTGATAATAAAAAAGAGTTTAACTAAACCTGAGCATAACTGAGCAAAGCATTGCTACTAATAGCTAAGTAACTAATGAGTAAATGAATACCTAATACTGCTGTACTATTGTTACTTATTTAACAGTCTGATAATGAATGCGCATACGTTAAACGAGATTGATTGAGATTAACGAATCGAATCGAACAACACAACGAAGGTCCGTATTCTAATTACCGCGTGTTATAAGTAGGGTGTTTACTTTGTAGCTACAGTTTTTTGTGTAGATGTAACATAAAACTATAATATAAAGTGCTTACATAATACCAAGTTAAAGTTGAAAACTTGTCCAGATAAACTGATTTACACTTATGTAAACATAAAAAAGAAATTAACAGTTTTGGCTAATACCAACTCAAGTTGAATTCAGAATTAAGGACACATTAGACGTGATATTTGCTAAATAGACCACTAATATAATCATTGTTAGCTAAGCTAAGCAACGACAACACATAATTCTGAATTCAGTATGTAGCCATTCAGTATTTAGAACAAAAATTAAAAATGCGAGTAAAATGAAAAGGATCCGTGTTCAAAATCGTTTTATATAGACAAGTGTAAAACGAAAATTGGTCGGATTCTTACACTCACCAATCTTCGCTTGGGCTTGATCAGGGGTCTGTTCTGTCCGTTCATCTTGTAGTAGAGTCCGCATGCATTACATAGGTAGTGACCAGTGCCATCGCGCCGCCACAGTGGCGTGCTAGTTGCGCCACAGTTGACGCACTCTCGGCCCTCTGTTGTTTAAAAAAAAAAAAAACGAGTTAGATGCTAAATTTTGTAAATTTTACGTATGTGGTAACATGTATAAACATTATAATAAAGATAATAACGGAAATGTTAAATGTATTTTATATTTACTTAGTTTGTGTTATCTTTTTATAAATGGACATAGTTAATTACGTTAAGTTTCATATATAGCAAAGGAAAATAAAAAATGCCTTTACAATTAAAATATATAGGAATGTAAATTATTTCAACGTAATGAATACCAAGCTAAATACGTAATACCAAAAACAAAACCCGTGAATAAAATGCAACAATTGCATCCAAAACCATATTAATATAGCATTGTATGGAAGGGACGGGTTTACCTGTCTCCTGGCAGGCTGGGGAAGATGACAGAAAATCACATTCAGAAACATTACGAATAGAATTTCACTAACGAAGCATGCTAATACCAAGCACTTACATCAACTACGTCACCGTTCAAACTCGTTTATCTCCTCATCAACATAATTGCAATTACTACGAAAAAAATTGTAAAATATTCAATTAACTAGGGAAAGCGCAACGAGGTTTCACTTTGAAGAAAAAATATCAAGATTTTTTACACGCAAAGGAAAACTAAGAGAAAGTAACACTGCTATCGGATCGCTTGACGGACGTGTGCGAAACGCCCTTTATATTGTTAATTATAATTTATTTACATGTAAAGAATATTCAAATTATTATTTTTTATGAATTTTAAATTTAGAACATGCTTGAAAAGTTTACTAGTTGGTTTACGACTTAGCTGACCAGAACTTAGTTCAAAATTCCTTTTTTTCTTTAAATTATTTTATTCCATCACGGTTTTCAATTTCCATTCTGGTTACGCACACTTAAGTCGGATACCACCTTGACTTTTCTTAATATTTTGAATATAATGCCCGTCAATAAATGGACATTACTAGTAGGTAGATATATTCGAATGTAACAACAAAAGCAAGTTGCTACAAAAATAAATAGTTGTTGCAAAAACATCGGCGAGCGTCTAGCTACAAACAGAGCGGAACCAGAGATATAAAGTATTACCCACCACATGCTAATTTTCGTTGTATGTAATTGTATGTACGTACGTCTAAAACAATTTCCTACGCAAGCGATCGCACCTCATCCATGAACAGTTGAATTGCAAATCTTAATAAACGAGTAAAATTTAAAGCACGAATACTACATCTGACATCTAATTCATCAAACTAGTGAAGCGATGAGAAGTTTTAATAGGATGCAGAATTAATAGTTCAGTCATGCGATAAGTAGACTAGCATGCAATATTTAACCCCAGGATGAGCCGTCCTCCGGGAAAGTGTAAATACGCTTTAATATCACAATAAGCAATTTGAACAAAGTGCTTACATGGTTAGTGAGAGGATGTGTTCACATATGGGATGCGCGTGCGCCGCCCACAATCTTACTCTAAACTCGATTACACGATCGATGATTTACCGAGATCGAATTTGAAAGCTCATTACACCTTCGCATCCTCAAGAGGGGCGTTCGATCACACTAACTACAATCAGCGTGAGAAAATCTGCGCACGCGTGACAAACACCCACAAGTCCCTATCGCATTATATCGATTACTTTATTTGTAGAGGACTGGTTTCTACCGATCATATCGCTCGGAAGTATATCGATAGACATTGTAATAATTATGTATCTAGATCTGATTATCCAAGTCCCCTGACGCACTATAGCGGCGTGCTGAATAAATAAAGAAACGCCGGGACGTGTGGAAGGTGAAAGTACTCGCTGATCAGATAGAAAAAAAATACGTTTATCGAACAGAAAATGTTTTACGAGCTTTAGGCATAACCGTGCAGCCATTCATCTTTTTTTATGTAAAACCAGATCAAACCCGGCAATTAAATCGCCCGGACCCTATCGAAAACTTATTGCGATCGGACCGACGACTCACTTTTTGGTCTAACCCTTTATATTTTTTGTAACATCGATAAAACCTGTAATTTGTATCGAAGTTTGTAATAAATAAACACCAATAACGATTATTAGGAAAAAATAACAGGATATTATACGAGCCGCAATGTTTTATAGTAGTGTCTCTCGCTAGAGACGAATTCAGTTCATTAGTAACGTCTCTATTGGTAAAAACGTTTGTGAAAGCAAGCGCAGCCGCGGGCGTCGACGTTTCACAAGATTTACAGCGGCCAGCCCCTCATACATCGACATTACACGTATTATTAAAGAGAACACTGCTCTGATTAATTACTATACGATTTAATTGTTCGATCCGGTTCAATGGTAACGTTTTAATACATTCACACCGAGAGTTATTTCTTAATTTCCCCCGACAGAACGACGAACCAGCGGCTGCTCCGCCCGCACGTGATTTAGACTTCAAATAAAGATATCAGTCTATTGTATGTGTAGTGGTACGGCCATACGGCGTCAGAGAGAATATCTATGCTGTACCTCTGCAAAAGTATGAGTCTGAGCGAAAAATTCCAGTGTTTATTCAAAATTAGAATGCGGCTCGCTCTTTATTGCCCGGAGTGACGTGCGGTCGTGACGCGGCGGCGTTACGTGACCGCGATAAAAGATTTTCATCTGCCATATTTACGTAGGCGAGTGGGCGGTTTTTATTTTTCGAGAGTCTCCAGGCAAGCGTACTCCGTGCCCATCGAGGACTCGCAAAGTTTTCACACGCTCCCGCGCGTAGGGAAAACACTGCACGCGGTGCGCTTCTGCTAAGAGTGCACTTCGCGCACTGCCTCTGCCACTTTAGCGCTGTTGACCTCTTGGAACTATCGATGCGTTGGAACCATACCGCGAAATAAAAACGCCAACATAGTCACGTATAACGTTAATGCACACCAGGGTAATGTAATTTAAATGAAGGACTAATTCGATCCCGTCGACCGTGACGCACTCTCTCGGCGCATCGGCCCATCAACACGTAACGGTGAGGCTATTTTGCATACAAACCATTAAATTATTGCTCAAAACTTATTCTTTGTTGCGCCACAGAGGCTGTTATTACGCTTTAATTATATGCCTGTATGCAAATAGAAAAATTTAATGGAAGCTGATGGTCTCGCTCGAGGTTTATTTTTATTGAGCATTGTGTTGCCAGGAAATATTATGAAAGCTAAATTTTACAAGTCATCGAAACGCTAATTCTATTTCACTTTTGTTTGGATGTAAACAGTAGCCGTTGGTCGTATTCATATGGATGATGAGAAATGAAGGTATTTTAGCAAGTGCCTGCATCGCTGCGGACGATACTGCGTTCTTCGGGATATTTGCATAGGATATTAACATACTCAGATATAATTACTTGTGACGAGCTATGCGATGCCGGCCGGTAGCGACTTGCACTGAACCCGATATAATTATTATACCGGTCATGTGATTCTCGACTACCGAACACGCTTTACACCGAACGACCGGTCCTCACTACGATTTTTTGCTTTAAGCGGACTTCGTTTAACTACAGTTTGATTTGCATGAACCATTCCAGTATTACAAGCTAGTCAGATAATGAACATCTTTGTCCTCTAATTTTATAATTGAATTAATAGCTCCGGTTCTACGGATGTACAACGTAAAATGCAAATTTCGTTGGTGCAATTGTAGTCAACAATACTGGCCAACAGACCGTAACGAATTTACTATACCTACCGACACTAACTTTGTACAATAAACTTGAGAGCATTCATTAGTGGTTATATATACGTTGGATTAAAAAAATTATGTTACTAGAAACGTATGTCGGTGAAACATTCATCATTTTGGATTGTAGGAGGTCGGCAAGAAGTGATTGCTTGTAAAAATAATAACATATTAAGAGTTGCTCAGTCCTCATTCCTGTTGTCCGCCGGCCCGTGGCGCTGCGCGAGCACTCGTCGCTAAATAATTGGTTGCGCAACCGTGCTGCACACGCGTTGCAGCAACTTGTAGCGTGTTTCGCATTTAAATTAACAAAATATCGCTACAGAACTTTTTGTCGGAACGAAACTCTTCTCATAGGCAAACGTTATTAAAAAGTAATCTTATAATTTTAAAACATTAGGAGAAACACATCGCCTCCATTATTTTTAGACGATTCAGTACTTTTTATTAACTAATGTTTTTTTTTTCAGTTCCTAAAAACGAGTCAAAACATTTCATTTTAATAATATTAATTTAAATTAAGAAAGGAGAAAAAGTAGATAGGATAACATCGGGTTCTTTGACCGAGATTGGTGGCGTAAAGCAAATATGAGAGAGAGAAGTGTAAGAATTTGGTGAACTCGTTGCCCAGCAATAAGTATGGTACGAAGTAAGCTAGTCTTATGAGTCAATCTAGATATACCGAAGAGGTTACCGAGTGAATGAACATTCTGATAAGTACATTTTTGGCCATTAGGCAGATTTTTTTTTCTTTAACCGGGAAAACCAGGAAAATCTTAAAATTAAGATTTGCGTAAAAATTACGCCTGTTTATCTTATTTTATCGTTTTAGTTATTTCATTTATCAACCCCAATAACTAATATCTAAATGAAAAAAAGTAAAAATCATTTGATAGCACTAATTCATACCACCAATGTGAACTTACTATTCTATCATAATATAACGAAAATAAACTGATTTGACACTCAACTACGAGTATGTATTGTCTCGTCGTACCAGAAAATCTGTGAACTGTCACTTCAGTATTGCTTGTGTGTGTATGTGTTGTTGAGTTTTATCAGCACATATAACTTTTTTCATATCATTCATATCCTTATCAAGCTTCTAAAAATACTAGGTAGTATATCCCAACACTATTATTGTATCAGATTCTAAATTCCAACAACAAGGACTAGGAATCCAAAACTTGTAATAGATTGAACAAAGCACCACGATTGAACATTATTGGCACATAAAATCATTGAATAATTTGAATACGGACTAAGTGAACGTAACATTGTTTTAGAAAGTGTTGAATGGAACTGTTTAAGAAATAACCGATAAGTATAATAACAGGTTACTATTGGAACTGACCGTTTGTTATACGTATTGCCCTTTCCATGACATTCTTCAAATACAAACTGCATTTTAGGTCACGATTTTTCGATTGTTCGATCTAAATGCTACGTTATGGGCAGTTAATCTTGTATCATTATTGAGTGAGTAGGTACAAAGAATCTATAATTAAACGGTGGTATACAAGATAGATCAAGAAATTGAGTGATTGTGAGTTCGAATTTCATTTAGATCTCTATTTTCCTCATCAATTGCTCTTTATTAAAAAAAAAATAAGTCTGTGATTTGCATTACCTATTATTACTTCGGAGATTTACCGGCATGAATATATGTATGTACTCCTATGTATGTATGTATGAATCTAAAATTCGTAGTTATTTGGGCCATAGGAACCTACGTGTTACAGCTCGGTGGCGAGACAAACGTCAATCATAATTTTCTGAGCAGTTATGGTGGTTGATAAGAAAAAGAACTTCTTCTGTAATATGTCGTAAAAGGTAAATGGATCTTATAACAGTTATAACTCTAAAAACCCTATTACTAATGTTGCCAGCTTTTTAACTTTTTATTCAGAATTTATTTTACATGGGTAAAAAAAAAAGTATACAAATACCTATAAATAGTATAGATACCATGTAAAATTATCATTGAGAAAAACCTAAGAAACTAATATCTTAAACACAATTTCTAACTAAAACCTTCAAGCATGTTTAGTTATCGAGCATAGCATTAATTTGTTCTAAAATCCGCGTATATTGTAATAGACAGGAGGCTCGAGGTCAGGCGATCGCAGGCAACAATGGAATGGTCCACATCCGGCCGCAGTACATTATCATAATACCGCTTCCACTAAGGAATTGCCACCTACTAGCCGATATAACATCATACTGTATATAAACACACACTTAACATCCCTGTAATACCCCTATTATGTCATTCTATATTGATATCATGTAACGGTTAATTTAAATTAAGAACGCATGATAAAATAAAACTACTTTTTAACGGATTCTATCGCGATAATAACAAATATTATTATTTACTTTTAGCCGAACGTTTCGGCTTTTTTTCAGCAGCTATGATCGCGCTTGAAGCTAGCGTAAACTTCAGATAGTATCATGTTAGAGTGTATGGCTTTAATCGATAGACTAAACTTATTTTGATAAATATTATGTTAGATTAATAGATATCGATTAACTTTAAGTAAGGATCGATCGAATCGTTTACCAGAACGTCCAGAACTTAGAAAATGCTTCTCTTAGCCGTGGCTGTAGAAGGTCGTAGAAAAAAATAATTATGAATTGAATATGACTTAAGTAAAAGTAAGTATTGCAAGTTTTTCAACTGAGTATTTTTTTACTTATTGCAATATTTTATCGTTATAAAACCATTAATATTACCGTTGATTTATGAAGATAGTAGTAAAAGATAATTAAAAGCAAATTATTCCAAAACGTTGTGCTATCTATTAATTAAATAAGTGGATTAATAAACAATTTCCAATTAAAATTACAATAAATAGGAGCGTGTATTGAGTTTTTTACGACAATTATCGTGAACACGTCGGGACTTACAGTAAGTTAACGACGCGGAACATTGTGTAAATTGGATCACAAGCTGGTGGCAAGCTGGTAAATGTCTAGACTATGGAACTATTTCTGTATTTCTTCGTCAAGGCAGACCTAAAACGATGTCAAAGCTTTGGGAACATTGGAGTGTCACAGTTACAGCTTATTTAGTACCTAGCTGACAGTATACTTGTTTAACATTATAATAATGATTAAAAAAAATTGGTGAAATAAATTATATTTGAAAAGTAAATGAATCAATTTCACTAAACAAACGGTACCTATACGGTGTCGCGGTTTTCTTTAAGAGGTACACCATGTAACAGACCCATAATAAACTATAAGTTTAATTAACAAAAATGTAAAATTGAATATTATCTATCAGCGAGTTAAAACTTTAAGATGCACTTGTATGAAAGGATATGTTAGAGGGAATTAGAATACGGATCCAGTTAAAGAAAATATATGTGCTGATATAGTCAAAACATTTTAGAAGGAGAGTTCTTGACATGAATGTGGAAGGTGTTGAAGTAGGATAACTCATAAGAGATACCTATACCTGACATGGGTTTTGAGGAAATTTTCAAAACGAAAACAAAAGTTGGCATAGAGATGACATTGGAGAGAGTAGCAAAATTGTCTGGCTCTATAAAAGTCAGCTAGAAACGACAAATTCTAACTTATAATTTGACGGGAACAGTGACTTTGTTAGTTAGTCAACCACGCGAAAATTGATGGTAGGTACGAGTACTTACATACTGGAGAATCTGAAAATCTTCAGGGACGAGGGAACGGGATCAGTGACCCCTGGGGGAGGTAAGGCCCAACCATAGCGATCCCTAAGATACCGTAATACTAATTAGCAACCGTATAAATTAGAATAATAATGATTATTCTCAATTAAGTTTTAAGAATACTCAATGGATAATGTTTTTAAAGGTAACTTGTTATATAAAACAATAGACATAACTTGGCTGACACCTTAAATACATGAAATAGTGGTTATTAGATAATACCATAAAGAAATATGCATAACATTGTGCTCATAATACACGGAAGTAGAAATGAGTAAGTCTACTTATTTAATGACTCTATCCGCCACAATTAATTCCGTGTGTACGTTTTTTCAATACATTTAAGCTTTATCATGAGAAATCCATTATAACGATCTCGATAAGACGCCGCCACCGGGCGAGCGTGAGTTTCCAAATGCTAATTCTACAAAAATTTCACAAAATATTGAACAAACATAACTGTAACGGGAACTATTATAATTGTATGTCTATATCAACAGCCACTCTATATAGTTCTGCACATTAATTATTCTAATACGAGACAATAAGCCGCCATTTCAGTTCCCGTCCATTGTCAAAGTTTAACAAGTACCAAAGATATAATTACATTTTAAAATGTTAAAATTAGTTGCATTACGCCGTGTTAATACAATTAGTGTTGTGTAATTCTTTGTTATAATTTACGAATATGGCGTATATGTGCTCTCGTTGCGAAAACTGTTGCATCTTATTTTGCAATAGCAAGAAAGGTCACAACTAACAATAAGCCTGCATCATTATTTTTAAGCACATAGGGCTCATAAGTCATTTATATTTCTATTGTCCGTAATGACAGCCGCTTACCAACTTTGAATTTACTACACGTCTTTACAGACCTTGCATTAGATACTTTACTATCTTATTATAACAATATACATCTGATTAAATAAACCAAATAAATTATTCTTCTTTTGAGGCCTAGAAAAGTCATTAAGCTGAGCTATCAATTGTTTTTTGTTGCATACTCGTTCACAAATAATGTGTTAAACGACTTGTGTTACAGATTGTACTGTGCTATCACCATTTAGAAGATCGTAGTTGCAATACATAAGCTTGTGTTATATTTTTTGCGGGAAGTACAGTAGTAAAGAACTGTCCTTCTTTCTGTCCATTCTCATCTTGTCATTTGCCAACGATAGCCTAAAATTCCTAATCTTTTAGATTTTTTTCCGTTTAATGTTTATATTTGAAGTTACGGGCATCCATATGCATAAACACTGCTTCATTTCAAGTTAATTATTTTCCGGTATTGGTTTCTTATGAATCAAAAGTTATGAATTTCGAATATAACGAAGCTTAATGGCTTTGTGAAAGTAAGAAAATAACTAGTTAGCGACCACCGTTCGTTTTTAATTTAGGATACTGTCACGACAATTAATAGAAATCTACTTAAGTGAATTTATTTAATTGTCTGCTCGAAAACAATGGCAGCCCACAATTAAATAATGAGAAGCGTCTAATTTGTTTGGTCAACATCAGACGAGGCCGCGTAAGTTCACATGTTCTGAAACAATAATAATGCCCTTGCACCGACTGCCGGCAACGAGCTTCTAACGTATTTAGTCATTATCATTTATGCTAAGTAATTTAGGAGCGATAGGTTCTTACTTTTAAACCTAGAAAGCATTTTCTACGTTCGAAGACCTAAACGTAAATTCCAATAAAGATGTCAGTTGAAAATTTATCGCCGGCGACTGCAAAAGCCATTTTATAAATTACATTAGTACATCCACCACCGTTAAACAGTTAGTAAAGAAGCGTTAGTAAGGACATGAACCCAAGCCTTTGTTTGGTACCGTGTTAAATAGAAAACGTGTGGCGCCACAACCCCCGGTGCAGGACTGCAAGACACCGCGCTTATCCGAACACATCGCGATACCAATATCATTCTACACTGCCATTTGAAAATACCAAATGAAATACTATTCTCGCCTCGTTTATCGAATTAATATATCGCAATTGTCGATGGGACAATCTATATTAAGATTCTAATTACACAAGCAATATCCGACGCCATTTTGTTTAGGTTTCGACCAGTCTTGAACGTTTAAGCGCTATTTGATTTATCAACTGATTAGACATTGAATTTAAATGAAAGCTTTTCTAGTAAGCAGTCATCGGTAGTTAAGCGAGTTGGCTATCTAAATTGCTTCTGCAATATAGCTTTGAATGACAATTGAGCAAATGACTGTAGTCTGTGATCGGATAAGCGTAGGTAGTCGTGAGTGTGTCTTAAGTGCACGCAGCGAGCGGTGCAGTGCGGTGCGAAGTCCCCGCGGACTCACCGGCGCTAGTTCGCGTCTTGTTCGGTCGCGGCTTGCTCTGCTGCTGCGCCCCACTATACCCCTTTCCCTGATAGTTGTAGTAGTCGCCGCCGGCGGCACTGTATTGCGCGTTGTATTCCCCGGAGGGCTGGCTCGACTCCTGGGGGCACGAGTCCGGCTGCGCACCTTCACGCTGCTTTGACGACGGTGCGCCCATCATAGGCTTGACGTCCCCGCAGAGCGGCAGCTCCTGCTGCTGCTGCATGAAGGCAACACTCATTGCGGTCGCGTGCGCGACGGCCGCCTGGTAGTCCTGTTGGCCCAGCGCCGCAGCCGCCACAGAGTCCGGCGTTGAATCCTTTGGCGGCGTAGGGGGGAATGAGAATAAGGGATGGGGGTGATGGTGCTGGGCGGGTGAAAGAGGTTTGTCCCCTTGCGCGGCGTCTTGCTGGAAGCCGCTGCCCCACGCTCCTCCGCTTAGCGCCTTGGACTCCAACCACGGATGCAGCGGCGTGTGGAAGTGCGGTCGACACACTTGCCCACTACTGCCGCTTAACGTCCGACCTGCACAAAAATGCAAAATTATCATGCCTGTGTTTCCTGAAGGCTGGACTATCAAGATAGACAAACTGTATTTAATTATCTTAAACGACCCATTGAATTATGAAGCGGTTATTGGGACTTCTTGGTATTTCCCAAGAATAGTCTAATAACATTTCGTTAAATTAAAGACTAGATCGGCATAGAACGTTTCTGATACAAGAATTTAAAATAAAACATTGGCTCAAAACTAAACAGGTATAATTTTCACACTCTTAGAAAAAATTAATGCTCCACGCCCTTCTCTAGGAATCGGCCCATTTGAAGCCAAACACTTAATGACCCAAAAAAAACTATCGTGTCTCTACAATAATTGTGATGAGACCTCAACAATTTGATACCTAAACCACTCGTGTTTAAGAGCGTTTAAGTAAACATTATCATCGTAGCCAGATCCACCGATATAGGAGTCATTGTAACACGACACAGCAGAACTTGTTGTCATTAAAGCGGATAATTTGGAGGCGTTTAGTTACTCCGGCGTGTTGACTTAAATTAATATCATTTGTATCCAACAATTGGTGCTTCACACGACATCTTCATTCTCAAATATCGTAATTGTAATGTTTGGTATTCCGGCTTCTAATGGCTATTTGATAAACAAATAATAGCGGTAGGTATTACGACGGGTCTCGTTGGCTGCGTCCGTGAACAAAAGCCTTTACTTTTCCGAAATGTTTCAAAAGCGGCGTATCACAACACCGAACAATTAAAATTGTAGGCCAACTGGAAATTTCATTAATTATGTACATGAGCGTTAGTTTTGATTATACGCTATGTTGATTAGTTTGCATACATGCCTCGTAAATGTTTTGATCATACTGTTTAATTTCATTGTTTAGATTCAAAGGCTTTTGGAAGATTTTGAGCTGTCTTTTATTTAACCACAAAATAGGTAGCATAATCATCACATAGTCACATACCCTATAAGCCAACTTCACCTCTAAGAGAGTGTACTGCTACTGATTGACTGACGAGGTTTTAGTGCAGGCTTTCCTGTTGAGGTTGGGCGGTCAGACGGCAGTTGCTTCCATAAAAATAGCTTAAGCCAAATCTAAAGGAGGACAAGGTATAGGTAAGTCCGGGCTCAACGTGAAACCGAGCCTTGAATGCAACTGGGAACTACTCTAAAATGATGAAGATATTTTTATCAATATAAGTTCAGAGAAAAATAAGTTACTTCCTTTTAGTTCCCACTGAACTAAAAGTTTAGGTACTAATCCATACGTCCGCGTCGTTAAACATCTTTTATACGTTATAAAATGTCAGCTTAACTGTACAGTGAAAAGAAATTTAATTATGCTCATGTGTACACTCCCTATTTTAATTTCCGAGCAGCATTCGTCAAAATTATTATTTATAAAAATGTAAGTAAACATATGTACGGGTACTTTCGCTTTGGAGGGTGGCAGCGGTAATGATATCTGTGTTGCTGAACCGTGCTTCGATTGGTTGATTTTCGTTAGGGGCGCATCCCTTCACGCTATTCCCTACGGTAATACGGCAGGGAGCTTTTCAGTTGAGGCATCCCTGCGGTGCCCTACAGGGCCTCAACTACTAGTTACAAAACATAATATGTTTGATAATATCTAATTTTTGCGATATGACCTCACTTTTACAATAACATAAATTGCCATGTAAGATATAAACAAGCTACGTAAACAAAGGTAAGTAATCGTCAATGAATTCGTCACTAACAATGTACTTGAAAATCATAAAAGCCCGCATCGTGTCGATCCAGGTGTCGATATCGATCGCAGTTTGAGATTATCAGCGATTCTTATCACAAGGGCACCCGTACATTGCGGCCTAGTCACGGCTAGACCAGCCGGGGAATGAACTTTTGAAGTCAATGCACGTCGACGTGTATTTATTGGAAGTTGAAATGCAGTCAATCTAAAATGTCTCCTTACTCATATGACAGTCATAGGTATAACTGTAAATCAGATAATACTGAAGTTACATGACATATTCATAAGACTTATGACGAGGACAGACAGATTTAAATCAGGCAATACAAAAGCGCAATTATAATTATTTGAATTTCGTTGTTCTACGAGTTAAGTCATCGATAACATCAGAACTTGAATGAATTAATCGAATATCGAGTTGTAGAGCACCTACCTACCTAATTATGGTGAAGCACACGAAGTAAAACAATAATCACTCTGTAAGCGCGTCACATTAGGCGGAATACACACAACAACGTTTTGACAACGTCCGCGACAACCGGGAGCCACCCCTCGCGCGTTAGGCCACGTTCACAATAGCCCCTGCGATGGCGGACCGATAACGCGCGTATGAATAATTCCTGTTATCGCACCATCTCGCCACATGCCCTACCTGGCCCGCTACCACGCTACTCCGAAACACCCAATTCAATACGACAGATTAATCCTTTCCCTTGTAATCAAGCAGCAGCATCGATTTTCTAACGATATCGTGGTACCAGCCGGCCACCGGCGCTTTTTATTCATTAGAGGGCTGCAAGTTTCGACCATTGTACTAGATACGCAGTTTGTATACCACTAAGCCTTGATTGTTATGGGATTTCGTGTTTTACAAGCACGCGGGGCTAATAGAAAACAAAAACTATGCATTTGGTAGAAAATAGGGCGGAAATTGAGTTCTGATCCTCTTTACTTATCTTCAGATCTTCATACTAATAAAGTAGCTCGAATACGTCACATTTTTTTATCTACTACATAGAATATTTTATACCTATGTGCTGCTACGCAACAATAGAACTTAGAAAAATTTGGTACCGGCTATTTTTTCTATTGGTCATTCTGAATATTGATTGATGACTTCCCAAGTCATACGTGACCAGCTGTAATCTGACCGTCTTGATCGATTCCTGTGCTATCTTTTCCGGATATTAACCCCACCAAATTTTGGGCACGTTGGACATGACGCTATACACTTCATACCTATGCCCAATAGTATACAAACAGACACAATAGTATACAATTAGACAAAATAGAATGTATACGGGCAAACACTAATAAATTTTAGCTAAACGCCCCAACTTTCACACAGCGGTAATTAAAGCCAAGTAAATACGAAATCAAATCATAAACCAATCATAGCTAAGCCGTTAGTTCCCACAGCCGGCGCCAAAACAAAACACCGGAATTGAACCCCGGCCCTTGCCCCCATGTGTCCTACCCCAGCAGATGCAGCAAGAGATCTTATCACCGCGCCACAGGGCACTGTGTTGTTCAAATTGACGATGCACTACCCGCTTACTTATTTACTGTAACGGTTTTATAGCCCTTCTGATTTTAGCGCGCCATATTTTTTTTTTTTCAGTTATGCTAATGTTGTTCCTGTTGTGCTTTAAACAAACTAGACGAGAGAGAGAGATATACGAGTAGAGGTAGCTTTTGCTGTAATTAATAATGACCTGAATGATGATATAGTATGTACAGAAGCATTAACGCAAGCAACGCAGTGTAATCTAGATGTCTCTAGAAATCTTCAAAATGTTATTGTAGTTTTAATGCTACATAATTACAAAATTTGGAAGTCACTAATGGCTCCTTTTCCCTAAATTCTACCCTCGAGCCACTGCATATTGATGATAATGATATACATAAGGACATCATCATTGATACAAGTGTGTGTAACAGAGTTTCCATTAAAGGGAAAGGAGTATTTATAAATTGTATAAGTGACAATTCGAATTCTTTTGAACTAACTATGCAGGTATAGATACAACTGTTTACAGTTCACTTACTCGATCACTTCAATTACTCAATCATTAGCAATTTTCTACTCCTCGTCCGTGTCGGTACTCATCTTGTTAACCAAGTCGTTGTGCTTTTCCTCCACATTGCGTGAATCTTTCTGTTCACATTTTGCTCATTTTATGCGCATTTTTTCAATAATATCTCAAGATTCACATACCCGTAAAAATTCATTGACTCCATTAACCCGCCCCTCGGTATTACATCCACGAAGCGTAAAGGCGTGGTTACAGAAACCGAGCTCCCTCCTGACTTGCTTGCGGCGAAAATTGCCCCTTACGTTTTAAACTGCCTTATAACTGGTGCATATGTACGTAATAAACTAAAATGTGTTGTACACAGCGTGACGTCTTCCGGTGACAGTTACAATTTGTAATATTTTATACTAGAATTAAGAACTTGATTTTATTATTGGTTTAATATTGATCTCTTGCTAATGCTAAATGCAATTATGAAATATTGTGTGAAAAGTTGACATCCGTTGATTTACATAGGATCATTGAAGGACAAGGAAAAATATTTTTATCAAACATCCTGCGCATAACATTTTAGTATATCAAAATGAGCTTGCATATTCAAATAACTTCTTACATCTGGTATAATTCTAAGATTCTCTTGTGATCCTCGTCCTTAGGATCATAAGGATCTTAGAATAAATCCTTTTAGAACTCCTTTTTGAAAATATTCTCTAGAATACTTATAGCCTTTTCTAATACTCTTTACTGCCTCATATCAATAAAGCTAATAAATAGAATGCAGCTATTCAGTTATGTACCCAGGAATACTTCGTAATCGATCAATGATACGACCCATCGTGAGAACTTTCCTGTGCCGCGCCAAGGTCAAGCGGCCAGCGTCGTCGTCCAGTCTGCCGCGGTTTATTTGCAAGCCGTGACATCAGCCGCATCCGCATGCGAGTTGCGTGCTCTCACCGCGCGTGTGTCGTCGCCTTTACAACATCCAATATGCACGCTATCTTATCCCTTCTACTTATTGTATTTAGACGTGTTATCCTTTGTTCCCGCGGCGGATCATTACGTGCCCGATCATCGCGACGTAGATAATCCCTATTCACCTTGTCATAAAGGACACATTCCCTCGTACAATATGCCCTGTGAAATGTCCGACGTGTTAGCGAATGATAAATGTAGGCGTCGGTATCGCGTATCGGATCTTACCGTTCGCACGCCGAATTAATTTTAATTTATTGATCGTCGTATCGACGACGAGTATTTTAGGTGCCTACTAACATCGCAACGCTGCTTTGCTTTTAAAGTATTTATTTACGGCAATGTCGTTTTAGTGGTTAATATATTGCCGGTACAGTTGAACTACTTCTCATGATTCTTTTGTTCTTTTCTCACCTCGTTACCGTCCAAATTGTAACATATTTTAAATTTTTAACCAACGATCCGCATTAGATATGTTAAATGGAAGATGTACTCGAACTTTCTTTTTCATTCTTCATCTAAATGTAACGCGTATCGTGTAATTTTCGATTTAAGTGAGCATAATTTAGAAATACCAGCCTATTAACGCAAGAATCTATGAGATCCTACGCCAATCTACGTTATTTCCATGCGAGTTATGAAACAAATTTTGATGCATATCAAATTTTATGCATAACTGTCAGTTAAATTTAATCGTGCAAGTAATGCTGGGTACACACCAACCAAGCGAATGCCCACTATTTTTGAAAAATTCCGCTCGTTTGCATTCTGTACGTATATTAAAGTACTGAACAACCCTCTACGAATCGCCGTGATGTCACACATACTGTATGACGACGCGGCTACGTCGCGTCACCTACTTTTGGAACTGAAAATAGGTACTCTATTTTCATTTAATTTGATTAATATGACCAATAGAGTAAACCTGAGAGTCATTCATTCAAGAACTTAATTAAAATTTCGGCTTTTTCAATGCTAATTTTTATAGAGAAAAAAACTCAGTATGGTCAGTACATATTCCATAATGTTTGCAACCCACCGTTCGTCTTCATTCACTCGATCGGTACCCAGCGGCACGCGGCATAAGAAACGATCGCGAGCGACCAACGATGACGGTTAAGTGGAATATATTCGCACTAATTAACCGGATTTCCCTTATTATGAATGTATGGCAAATAAATTTAGGACCGTTAAAATACCTAACTTTTTAATGTTTTTCGATTTGCACCCGTTCGCTAAGTGCCGTAGTAGTTATGATTTTTTTTTTCTATCTGCATTTTCTATCTGCATTCTTGCATTTATTGCAATTCATTTTTCCTTCTTTTCTTGTACGTTGTACAGGCGTACAAGTTGTATCAATACCTGTATCAAAGTACGTTCTTGAATCAGTTTTCATAATAATAAGAAAAAATATAAAATTAAATAGTGTTATAGGTACCTATATCTCAGTGTAGGTATCATTTCATTTGACTTATCCTAAAGTTGCTTATAATAATAAAAAACATTTGACGAAAATTAACCCAATCTTATTTGAAGTTTGCATTTTTTTTTTCATAAAAATCTACCTTTAGTTTAATTACTAAAAACGAAATTACAGATTTCATCTCAATTTTATATGAATTTATATAGTATTGCTATATACATAGGTTGTTGGTATGCCCTGCTATGAGTTCACGAAGGACATTATCACATTACATACCGAAGTACAGACTTCATCGATCAAACGACCCACTCCGAATGTCGAATGACTTTTGCAATAGTGATCGTGTTACGTTCCGAAACGTCAATGAACTTGGTTATATGAATTCGGGGAATGCGATCCGATCCTGAAGTCGAAAGTGAAATAATACGTTCTCGTTCACTCATATAGCTATGTGTGTGTCTTGTACCCGCTATTTATTCCTAATTCCTCTGTGTAGTACATACGACCAATTTTTTTTTATGATCACCATGGTTGCGTCCCGAATGGTAAGCGTGCTCACGGGCGGTCACACCTCACGTTACCTACTGATTGGATTATAATGCTTTTATATTACAATTCTTATTATTACGGATGGGTGCTACCGAGTGGCGTGTGACAAGTGACGTAGGGAATAACAACTAGTGTCGACTGAACGGAAAGGTTGTCGCGTCGAAGTCGACAGCGTAGCGCTAAAGTTCGACAGATTCGAAACATAATCGTACGTACTTTAATATCCGGATTTGTATTGCTAATTAAAATCTGCGTTCGAATTTCAATTTAGTTTGGATTTAGGCCGTCGGGGTCAACTAAGTTATGTTCAATTTGGAATTTTCTTATTTGTATTTGGCAATAAACACTTCATTTGATTAAACAGATTTTAAGAGAAATTAGAGTTTTCATTCATCTACATTTTAGTTTTTAAATTGACATTGACACAGAAATTTCGACGTCAATTTTCGACAAGTCGATATTCGAAGCGATGCGATAGGTTAAGTCCATCGGATTATAACTCAACTATTCGTTGTCATCGTGGGTGTCTCACTGATTTATAACCACACATAGACAGTTATTAAGTTTCTATGCATCTAATCAAATATTTTTATAGTTAATATCACAAAAACGTAACTAATTATGGAACGATTAGCATCTACATCACTTGCTATTTTATTATTATAGCATCCTAACATAACACACAACACTTGAATAAGTTAATAAATTGCTACTAAATATTTGCATAACTCTGATGGTTCTTAATTTGAAAATTTTACTGACGATCTATAAATCTTCTCTCAGTGATAATAAAACGTGATTAAAGTCAGCTTCTATATTTAAAAGTGAATGGTTAATCTCCGATTCCTCGCGTAAGGTGCTTGGATTAACCGATAAATGACATGATTATCGATGTCCATATTTATTATCACCCTCAATATAGCTGAGTAAGTTGCAATTCTTAATATATTCGGGGTCCAAACCAACGTCTCGTACTGCCTAGTACACCTGCCGATCTACTAACGAGGCTCTAGCACAGACTTCCCCTCTCAGGGTTAGGAGGTCAAACCACAGTGAATGCGTTAAAGGTCAAAATGAGATAAATACATATAGATTAGAAAAACAATCCCCTCCTAAAGCACGCCTTACTTAAGCTAATCATTAACATCTAAGTAGAGATCCCGCATCAGCATTAGATGCCTGCCCAAAACAATGTATGTAGTAGGTATGTAGATTGCGCAAAAAAGTGTTTCAAGCAGGTAGAGTCGCGAAAAACAACTATTAGGTACTATATAGTAAACTGATAGCAAGATGATGCAGTATTTCTCCAAGACGTAGTGTAGTGATACACTAGAAGGTACTTCTTGCATACGAGACATGTAATTTCAAGTGTACGCGCCCTGCATACGCAATCGGCCCGCCTTGTTGGAACCCTTTGTGGGCACATTGTATTTTTATTTTATTTTCTTAAGAACCCATCACTTCTCATTAAGTGGCGTTTGGAGAATAACTTAACATCAATAATGTCCGGACACGAATTTTATTGTTATTGCGTTTTAATAAATTTCATTGTTTAGACACTTGTCAATGGCTCTCTGGTTAGTTCCGAGTATTTAGGAAGGAAACTCTCACCTTTTGTTTTTGTTTATTGATCATATTTGTGACCATCGATAGTTTATATCTACTGAATATCCGATTGCCAGGCCTTGGGTCTATCTGGTAGGGGATGTCATATCCTGTATTTACCCTTCATGATACTCGTACCTTAAAATATCGAAATTCAGCCGCATCATGGTTAGAGGGGAAAGCCGACCCCATCTGAGTGGGAAAAAAGCTCAGAGAATGATAAATGATGATGATAGGGAGGCGTTAAAACTCATCTAAATATCCCTATGCGATTTTACAGTCGTGAAGACTGTGTAAAAAAAACTTTTCACTGCCTTAAGTGCGCGGCTGGCACAGCTAATTGACTCAGTCGAAGATATCTCGAAAGATAACAAACTATTTGAGATAGAACAGTTCGTTGTAAGTTTCACAGGATCCACTATACCTACGGTGGATCCAAGTGAGCCCCAGCGTACTGTTAGCTCCATTGTCGGTGGATCCTAGTGAACTCCATCATCATCATCATCATCCTCAGTGAACTTAGGTGCTATTTCTAATTCCTAAATTTAAAATAGTTCTGATTACTGCTGGTATACCTACCTTATATCTATTAATAGTATACGGTATGCTCATTACTGAGACACAAATAATAATTTTAATAAGTCAAACGGTACCTACACTAAAATTGAAGACAAAAAGTTTGTCACGAAAATAATACTCAACCAAATTAGCTGTATATTATAGTCACCACGAAACTCGAATCCGATTCAAACTCGATACTTCAGTCATCGATACGGCTGCCGTGAGATATCGGTACTTATGAAAGAGCTCATAGCTCCGTGAAACTGACCGCAGGGCTACCGGCCACAGTAGAGTATGTCACGGTACACTTGTGGAGGATCAAAGCGGCCGCCCGCTGCGTATGCGCAATACCACTGCCTACTTTCCACTACATTTGACTTGACAGCTTGATATTTTGAACCTCTAGTTATGGTTGTTTTTTCACGAGAATATCTTTTTAAATTTGCTTCTATAGTGAGAGGCAATCTAGAAAACTTAATGATATTTAAATCAGGGGATTATGTTTAGGTGCTACAGCCACATCATCATCATCATCTACCTTTTTAGATTATTATAACACTTACAAAAGAGTAGGCTGTGATGTATTTAACTCTCAGTCCACTATGATCTACCAGAGTGGGGCAAACAACACTTTAGGATCTACTGAGATCCACCGTTGGTCAAATTTTTAACTGTTTTAGGGTCGAACTGCACTCGAGGAGTTTGATAAGATCCATAACCCAAGTGAAAACGATGTCTTCTTTTGATCACCTAGGACAATACCCTGCTTTCAACTTCGATATACCTATAATAGGTATAAATATTATAAATTGGATAACACGCAAATTGCAGCACACTGTTCTGATCTAGTGGACTTAAGGGGATTTACACTCACATTTCGTCAGTTGATGTCTTTGAACCTCTACTATAATCCAGGCACTTTTTTATAGACCACTACGAACTGCTAGTGCGAATTTCCATACAGAAAATAACGCATTGTTCGATAAGATAACTCTAAATCACTGGCACAACAGACACAATCACTGCCACTGCGCCTTTATTATTTTATTTTAATTTACATTTTTAGGATAACATACATTTGTTAAAATGTGTGAATAAACTTATGTAAAGTAATTAAAAATTTCATAGATAAGATTATTCCTATTTTATGACGGAACTGAGACTGTACCTATCTAATTATAATATATACATATCAGATTAATTTAATAATGAGCAAAAAAACTCAGTAGTGTACAAGAAACATCATTAACCCACACTCATATTTAAATTTTTAATTAGGTATCTCAGAAGTCTAGGATTTTTTTATAAAAGTCGCATTATATTTAGACCTATACAACTCTAATCGGTCCCACGATCCACGAGCCAGGCCATAGGTTCTATGGTCCATATGACGGCTTGTGTCTTACGTAGTGACAGATTTTCGGCCACCTTGACAGAAGTCGCAGGTTCAATACCCGCATAGAGCAAATATTGAAGTTCATGAATATGTTATGTTTGTAAGTTTAAAATATTCATATTCACCCACATTCTAGAATCTAAATTATAAGCTATTATTGGTGGTTGGTTATTTTCTACGCATAATACTATCTCATTTTTATTTCGGTAAATTTAATTGATATCACATTACGATCAAGGAAACCTGATGGCCAAGTAAAGATCATCCCTATATTTAATTACATATTATGTAGTTAGCAACACGATTGTTCACATATAGCTCGAAGGATGCAGCAATATAATGACAATAATATGTTCAACATCGACACGACATGCGTTGTCATAATAATTTCCATAATTAATAACCGTACACTAGTCACGATGTATCTCTGAGCGTGATCTAAGGAGCAACAGCCTGACTCTTTCGCAAAATTGTTTTACAAACAGCGATTTATTGGGTTATAGGAATTGTTGCAAAATTACAAGTTTACGTCTTGCCGGGTCTCTCTGACCCCACAAGGCCCACAATCTTGACAATGGCGAAGCCGGAGTGTTCCAGTAATAATGCCTATAATGACGGCGCCGGCCGGCAGCATGCTTACATAACCGCTCGTGACTTGCGCATTACGGTATCAGGAGAAAAATACAAGTCCACACTACACAGGTACGCATCTAACGACTTAACCAGCTGCTCTGAGTATACACATTTCGAAATTCAACCTTGTTTTCTGTTATGAAAATTAAATTTCGAATTGATTTCCAATTTCGAACGAATTTTCTTCATGTCGTTAGGAAAATAATAAAGACTCAATAAAATCGTCTTTACAGATGTGACATTTTTATTCATGTGTCATCCATCAGAAATGAAATAAATTGAGTATATGAAACATCATTATAAAAATCTGTAAATGTCAAAAAAAAAATACTTATCCATTTCTATAAGAGTAAAAATGTTGTCTCTATACTTCAACATAAGTACAAAAAATAATAAAACTAATTTAATTGTTTACTAATAAATATAATTTTATTACTTGCATTAAATTCTAACAAAAAATATTGACAATGATGCAATACTATAATAATTATAATTACTGACACTTGACTCTAATAAAACTGTAACATTACAACAGTGAATCGCAAAAACTCTTTTCTAACACGCGATATCGGTCTGAATCGTCTAATCTTTAAACGTACGGTCTATGTATTATTAATGAACTGGTTAACTTTATTTATTAATTTAATTTTATCACTTCATCAGCGATAAAGTCCGGCTCTGTGCACATAGCTCGTACGTCAACAAGGTAGAAGTTAATCCCACTAGATAAGTTCGAAGCGACTTTTAGAATGATTCACAACGACGGTGTTACACTATTTTATGGTTAACCATCAACACTAAAACGACTAAATGCTCACTCGTATATTATACAGTCATTATTTATGCTTATACTAAATGTCACAAGACCATTGCCTTATTTTCTTTAATATCTATGTAGGCAACCATCTTTTTTTGCTTGTTAAGTGAATTAACCATATGTTTTTTAATGTCTTATGGTTATCTGGACTACAATCAAATAGTATATTTATTGTTTATTACTAGCAAGAAAGCACCTATCGTTTTCTTCATCATGTCTATGTTTACCTATCGATTACTTTTATAATATTACAACACCTTTAAAACATATTTCACATTGCCAATAGAGCATTCTTCATCCCATAATTCTACTATGCATAAGATTTGTAGACTGGTAACTTTGAAAACTACTTGCATACCGTTTGATTTATGAAATTAAATATTCTATCCCAACTAGAGCCAATGAAGCAAACTACTTGGTGATTGCTACTAATTCATTATAAAGAATAAGAAAGATCCAAGTGATTTCTTTCATCAGGAAAATTTGAGCTAAGAGAATATTAATTGAAGTCAATATTTGTAAAAATGACAAGAGCAAAGTCAACATAATAAAGAAATCCCAATAAACTTTCCTTACATTCCACATCCGCTTGCAAACCAGACGTCAAAATCTTCGATCCTGTCATTATATCCATTTACTTATTATCGGCGACGTGATCGAATAGACAACTTCGGCGTTACATTGCAATCAAATATAATAAATCAACAGCAACATTATTACTTACTTAGTGGACATTTTAATCAATGTTATTGCGATGACAGATCGTTGCGGTTGGCCCGTGAACAGTATATCTACCTAGAACCTCGTCGAGTCACGAAAGGTGCATAGTAACATAAACAATATTGTATATTTCGTGATCCGTTATGGGTGTGATGACGTCACAATACATGTACAGGTTTATGCTGTATGACGTGTCACTCATACGGGTACCAAGAAACCATATTGCGTAACAAGACTTAAGAATAAATATACTGGCTGCCAGATTGGTAATTCAAATTCAGAACCTCGTAAGCGTTAGACAATACGTTATTTAAAATTTGAATTCGGAATAGATATATCAATTTAAATCTATGCAATAACTGAAGTGATTACTACATAGTTGAATAAGTACATAAGTGTATACCGATTCCATTCCCCCGTCCCCATTGGAGATTTGGGGAAACCTCTAAAATTCAGATGTATTTTGAAGGTTTCCCCAAATTAATTTTTGCACATTGCAAAAATGGAAAATTGAACCGAACTAAAACCTAAATTCCCCTAGACTATAAAAATAAGCGGTTATTTATATGTATCTAGATAGTACCTCTGAGCAACTGCTCTCAAACGTTGACCTCAGACCATAATGCACCTGACGTCCGGCAACAATGCGTCCAGTTTGTACTGGTAATAAGAGCACAGTTTGTAGGTGCGCAATAACCGTCATCAGAGCTGCGCTTGCGCACCTGCAGTATTACACCTACATACTTATAGCAACTTGTTTTGAAGTGTTTTGGGAGATAGTTGTGATTCAGTTTTATTTGGAAAAAAAATATCATATTTAAGAAGTGGATTCGATCACTGATTATGAATAAAACTCAGACTAAAATAATAACATAGACTGAAAGTATAGAACCGTAAGTATGAAGCCGTATAAAATAAGTAGGTATACAAAATAAAATGTGAATCGTTCATTTTATTAGATCTGTTATGTAATAAAATGAACGATTTTTCCACAGTTTTTTCAGTAGCTATTATGAGCCTCCATCAGAATGAGGCATGAAGTTGTAAGTAATATATGCACATTCTGTATCTCTTTTAAGTGTTAATGAGCTAATATAAAAACGGAAAAGAAACTATTTTGCACAACACAAGTTATCATAAAAAGAGTAATGAGGTTTTAGAATATGAAAAATGCTGATAGTTAACACGTTATGACTCTAATTTATCAATTAAATGTTACAGGATAGAATATCAGTCAACCAATTAATTAGGAAATTAAGCAATTATTGTGCTTATTGGAACCCAAACCAGCCTCGTCTGCAATCGGGTACACCTGCTGATTGATGGACGCAGCCCTGGCGCAAGCTTTCTTATCTCGAGGTCAGACGGTAAAGCCAAAAATACTAACATGAAAAAATAATTGTCCGGACGTGAATGGCCAAATCCGAAACTATGAGGAAAAGTAAAATTAATATAAGAAATCTCGAGCCTGATGAAAACTTATACTGCATCATTGTATTAAAAAAAATCAATATTCCCAGACAGAAATTAGAATTTTGTAAAAAGAACCACACCCTGTGTTATTGCATCAATCGATAGTGTCGCTGATAAGAATCTAATTCTGGAAAGTGATAATATACGCCGAACTTAAGGAAAGAACAACAAAATATATAAATTGGAGTCGGGGTGCCACAGATAATTCTCATCCATTCATTTCTCTCTGATGTCATTCTCAACTCTGTTTTCTTGCCATTTCCTTTTTCAGGCTTATCTCCTACCTTCCCTGACCATGAAGTGTACCTCTGCTCCTGAAGCCTAGTAGTTTAATGAACTTTATATAAAACATTAAAACAATTTCGCATCTCATTCAAACAAGTTTTTTAATCAATAAAATGTTAGTATATTTTTAAAGTGAAACACATTTAAAGTATATATTAAGTCCATGTGAATATAACCCTCCTTTGTGTAACAAGTGCGGCGGCGACCAGCGACCATGGAACGAACGTCGTCGACAAAGATTAACGACCGAATAATTCAGACTCGTCATTATGACTTCATTTTAAATTTACAAGATTAGATGAAGTTTATTTTAATTTACTGGCCATAACATAATTATTTTGATAAAAATAACCATTTTTACTATCGTAAGTAGATACTGTGTCACGCTCCTTGCTTAACGATAGCTGTAATCAATGTCGTAACTTTCAGTGGTAGATAAAAATCTGTTAATAAAGCTCGGGTATCCGAAGCGATGGCTATCTGCATTCAAAAGTAACAAAGAAAGACAAATGCCAGAGCTTCCTCGCACAAAGGAGTGTCCATTCTTCAACGGTGTGCGGTAATGAGTCTATGTCGTTGGTCGGTAGCCACTACAGAACAGTGGGGCATAAATCATGGCGGGCCAGGAAATCATTCATCCTCGGTAATGTGCTGCGAAAATAGGCTTCTACTTGGGCCGGCGCGGCGCCGCGACGCTAACGCCCCGCGCCCTAAATGTTTTATATGGTAAAAACCTAACACGTTAATGAAAATATAAATCTAAAAAACTTGGCTATTTACTCAAACAGTTTTTTAACATGTACACACCGCGCCACGAATGCCTCAGTTATTAACTTGCGTAACATTAAAAACGGGAAATTTTGATTATGACGGATTGTTAATAACGTTAAAATGTCAGTGCTTTGTTGTTGTAGGTAATAACTAAGCGCAAATAAAAACGTTATATTAACGGTGTACTCGTATAGCATTGAAAATATTTGAAAATGGTTCAGATGTTGAATTTGCAAATCTAATACCTAGTCACACATTCAAACCTTAGCAATTATGATAGAATGATGAGTGTATGGAATTTGACGTGAGTGTATGTCGTATGTGTATGGGATTTAACGTATGACACGTATTTTGACGTTTCTGACATTATGTTGACGACTGTCATGTACCTCGAAGTCCGAGGTCCACTTGCCGGTTTATACTCTATCAAATCGTATGGTCTTTACCATCTCCACCAGTGTGACTATAGGTACGCATTTCATCTTCTGCGAACTCACTCTCTCAATCAAGCATACAGTACCGAATACCTAATACTAGAAACGTCGGTAGCTTAGTGGTTAAGGTGATTACATACGCGAATGACTTTGACCATACAAATGCTCAAGGTCATTCGCTCGTTTTTCAGCCGTAAAAATCAGTAAAACTAATTTTAATAGATAATTTTATAGGGGACGATTACAAACTAAGAAGGTCACGTCATGCTAATACACTCATTCAACATATATCTGCAATTGTAGATTATTTGGATACATATTGTAGAAAATATTTGGTTTCATAAGAAAGAGTAGAGTGATGTTCAGAGCCTCTTTTCAACTATTTCTTTCTTTTTTATTGAATTTATGAAAAGGTGAAGTTACTCTGTATATCCTGTAGTATGCAGGGATGTAAATTCCAGATCTTTAGGTTTTATAGTTAAAAAGAAAAACGGTTTCGAAAATACCGATTTTTCGATGCTAATCTGATTCGGGGCCTTAAGGAGTCAGCTTCATTATCGAGAGGCCCCGGGTTTGAATCCTGACCGTTGCACTATCGAATGTGAACCCACTCTTTACACACACAATTGGACGTAGAGCCTAATAGGTACCTAAATTTGGTTACTGTATTATTTTATTTACCGTTCTTGCGATTGTGTTTATATATATATGTACTCGGACGAAACAAGAACTATTTGTTTTAAGATCGGAAAACAACAAGAATTGCCATTTTTAGATTATTTTTTTTATCTGATTATTAAAACTATTGATACACTAAGCCATCTATTGTTGGCTCCACCGTCTTTAAACACAATGTAGGTATATAAATCGTGAATTATTAATTAAGTCTCAGTTTATTGTAGTTGCTCTGTTAACAAGTTATTTCGTTGGGGCACGATCGCTATTAGCCGGACATTCAAGCCCAATCAATTAAAAAGAGTACAAGGCACAGTTCATTGGCCGTTCCCACGACATTTTTGTCATAACTTCTGCTTAAGTTTTATGCTGTAACCATTCCTAGGGACGTCCGTAACCGCATATCGATGTATGACAAATCGTGACAAAACCACCGACTCATCTACACTAGTTAGTGTTCTTCTACATTTTTCTAAATATATCATAAGCTAATTTCAACTTTATCTCCCTGCAATAAGACTGTAATGCGCTTTGAGTTTATACTGTAGCGAGTAACTTAAAGGAGTTATTCCGGTTGGATCCCCAAATATGATCCACTGCCGATTTTTATTCATCATAGGCATAACCCTAGCACATTCTTACGAGTTGTGGGTCAATGGCTGGGTCAGGTTTTGGATGGGTGACCGTTGTTTACATTACGAGGTTAAGCTTAATTGAGTGGGTCGGGTTTTGGATGGGTGACCGTTGTTTACATTACGAGGTTAAGCTTAATTGAGTGGGTCGGGTTTTGGATAGGTGACCGTTGTTTACATTACGAAGTTAAGCATAATTGGCTGGGTCAGGATTTAGATGGGTGGCCGTTGTTTACATTACGAGGTTAAGCAAAATTGGCTGGGTCAGGATTTAAATGGGTGACCGTTGTTTACATTACGAAGTTAAGCAAAATTGGCTGGGTCGGGTTTTGGATGGGTGACCGTTGTTTACATTACGAAGTTAAGCAAAATTGGCTGGGTCAGGATTTAGATGGGTGGCCGTTGTTTACATTACGAGGTTAAGCAAAATTGGCTAGGTCGGGTTTTGGATGGGTGGCCGTTCTTTACATTGCGAGGTCAAGCTTAATTGGCTGGGTCAGGCTTTGGATGGGTGGCCGTTCTTACATTACGAGGCTAAGCTTAATTGACTGGGCCATGTTTTGGATGGGTGACCGTTGATTCTTTACATTTCGTCTTTCGTCTATAAAGCAAAATGCTTAAATTGCATATGGAGTTATCGTGCTTCGTAGTTAATTTGATTTTAGGTCACATGATCAGGAGAGTCGTGAGCGAGTTATAGTAAAAACAACGATTCCGTGAAATCGCGAAAATAAGAACTACGGTTTCACTGTCAAGTGAGTTATGTTTTATTGCAAGTCAAAGATAATTTGGTGCGATTTGACATATTAGCGAACGAGTTATAGTGCAAATATTTGTAAGCATGAATATGAATATTTGCATTGGTCTGGGTGTTTCTATGTATAATATGTACATATTTATTTACAAAAAAAAGTATCTAAACTAGGGTAAAGCCAGAGCAGCGGTGCCTTCTCTACAAGACACAAATTCGCTCTTGCGTGGAATACTGCTCTCATCTCTGGGATGGCTCCGCAAAGCACTTACTAGATGCTCTAGACAGGTTGCAGCGACGTGTAGTCCGCATTATTGGGAATCCTGAGATCACCAAAACCCTCGAGCCTTTGCAGTTGCGTAGAAATGTGGCATCTTTGGCGGTATTTTACCGTCTCTACCATGGTGAATGTTCTGATGAGCTCTTCCAATTAATCCCACCCTCTCCTTTCCTATATAGGGCAACACGTGCAGGGCTTAGATGCCACCCGCATACGGTGCAGAATATTCCATCAAGAACCAAGCGGTTCGGTGACTCCTTCTTCTGCCGCACCATTAAGTCTTGGAATTCTTTACCAGTTCACGTGTTTCCCTCCTCCTACAGTCCCGGGTCCTTTAAGCGGGGCGTGAAAAAGCATCTGATGAGGCCGTCAAGCTGAGTGCCACCATTGTAACATGATACGTGTCTGTAATGGTGACGCTCTTTTCAGAGACTTTGCCTTCAGCTTACCATCAGGCGAGGCGAAGTCAAATTGACGTGTCCTATATGAAAAAAAAAAAAATCTATGTATGTTTATCCGCATTCTAGAACCCATAACACAAGCTAGTTAAGCTATGCTTACTTTGGGTCTAGAATTCTAGATAGCGTTGTGTAGACATGTATTAACATGTATTATTACGATATGTCATTATTATGATATAAGTATTATGTATGTATATGTAGTATATGGGTATATAGATATAGTTATTGTATATTTATTATAGATACGTATTGTGTGTATGGTATTAGGTATGGTATTACTTCACCTTTTCATTAATTAAATAAAATCGGCCAAGTGCGAGTCGGACTCGCCCATGAAGGGTTCCGTAGTAGCAAAGGCGAAAATTGCTGTTTATGACGTATTAAAAAAAAACTACTGACTGGATCTCATTCGAACCCATTTTTAGTGGTAGTTTGCATGGCAATTTATATCATATATTTTTTTTAGATTTATCATTCTCTTATTTTAGAAGTTAGAGGGGGGGAGGGGACCACACATTTTTCCATTTTGGAAGTGTCTCTCGCGCAAACTATTCAGTATAGAAAAAAATTATGTTAGAAACCTCAATAGCATTTTTAAAGACCTATCTATAGATACCCCACACGTATGGGTTTGATGAAAAAAAAAATTTTGTGTTTCAGTTCTAAGTATGGGGACCCCCAAAATTTAATGCTTTTTATTTATTTTTGTGTGAAATTCTTAATGCGGTTTACAGAATACATCTTCTTACCAAGTTTCAACAGCATAGGCCTTATAGTTTCGGAGAAAAGTGGCTGTGACATACGGACGGACAGACAGACAGACAAACGGACGGACGGACAGACATGACGAATCTATAAAGGTTCCGTTTTTTACCATTGGGCTACGGAACCCTAATAAAAAGGAGGAAATAGTAGAAAAGAGGCTCTGAACATTTACGATTATACGGCGATGATCGTGGCGTAGCGTAAGAGCGTTCGACGTCGCGGGTTAGATTCCCGCTCATTGCAAATATTTGTATGCATGAATGTATCTATTTGCATTGGCCTGGGTGTTTTTATGTATGTATTTACAAAAGGAAACTTAACTAAGTATGTATATTCGTATATCAGAATCCATGACCCAAGCTAGTTGGTGTGGTTACTTTGGGTCTAGATATATGGATCTTTGAGTCCTTATAAAGGCGGATTTCTTCTGCACTTTTACAAAGAATAATATAGTATAGACTTGGCACTTAGAAACACGATGGTTTCATTCAGTGTAGGGAGTCAATCAGTTAATTTTTCAATCACCTGTCGATTGACAAAAAAATAATTGCAACAATTTTGTTTTTCATATTACAGCCTGTAAACTTGTCAAGATTACATTTTTTAAATATTTACTTTAGTTTTTTTTTTAAATTTATTCATTTAAGATTGTTTATTTTTCAAATATGTACAATACATCACCTATCCAAAACCCGACCCAGCCAATTTTGCTTAACTTCGTAATGTAAACAACGGTCACCCATCCAAAACCCGACCCAGCCAATTTTGCTTAACTTCGTAATGTAAACAACGGTCACCCATCTAAATCCTGACCCAGCCAATTTTGCTTAACCTCGTAATGTAAACAACGGCCACCCATCTAAATCCTGACCCAGCCAATTTTGCTTAACTTCGTAATGTAAACAACGGTCACCTATCCAAAACCCGACCCACTCAATTAAGCTTAACCTCGTAATGTAAACAACGGTCACCCATCCAAAACCCGACCCACTCAATTAAGCTTAACCTCGTAATGTAAACAACGGTCACCCATCCAAAACCTGACCCAGCCATTGACTCACAACTCGTAAGAATGTGCTAGGGTTATGCCTATGATGAATAAAAATCGGCAGTGGATCATATTTGGGGATCCAACCGGAATAACTCACTTAAAGTTGTGGTTGTACCTAAACACGAATTCATGTGGCTGAGCCGCATGCCTGCGCCTGCGCTGCCTTCATCCATCAAGCTCGGCGCGCATCACCTTCAACGTGGCAATCGACCGGAAACATACTCCTGGCAAGCCTCTAACTTACAGAGAACATAATTAGATGTATCTTTAAAACCATTTAGTGCTAGTAGGTACCTACATAAAATTAAGAATACAGTTAATAAAAACTATATAATTGAGAATAGTTATTATCTACTGAACGTTACAACAATTATTTGGATTATATAACATTTAGATTCCAGTCTATAAATTTCATGTTAACATAATTTTAACTGCTCTCGCTTCTAAAACCTCATTATAACTTTATTGCGATAAAAATAAATATAAAGCATTAAATAACAAAGTTTTATGGCCATATACAATTAGCAAAAAAAAAACTAATTACTTTTAATTTCAAACGGCGAATAATATAATTTTCACCTCTGACTAAACTTTTTGCTTCGTAAAAAACACTTCCTAACGTGTCCCATACCCGATTATTATTCATTGTCATGCAAACGACATGGAAATATTACAACTATCCCTTTTACTCTAACGTGATTGTATCTATCTGTCTCTGTCGGCGGTCGGTCGCCAGAATTTAATATCAAATATCAATATTTGGATGCAATCAATCAAAGTTAATCACGCGAAAGATATAAAAGCAAAATGAATACATTAAGTTCTTTAGTGGACGGCGTCGGGTGCATTGGAGCGGACTCTACCGGTATTATTTTTTATACAGGGCCTAATAATGAGCGATTAGGAAAAAAATACGATGGGAACTCGTGTGTCCATTGTATTAAACACATTGTCATGACGTAAGCACATTTAAATATTAATTAGCTTGGATCAGAATTGTAAACTGGAGGTAATCAAACGGAGGCGATGTTCTCAGAGCGTACATATTCTTGTGTCGGGGTACAAGCCTTGTCTTGCTTTGTACGGATTGGACTAATTAAAGTCTAATGCTGTTAATTCGCTTCGTATATCGTGAGAGGCTTGATGAGTACGTCGGTTTAGGAAGCTGTTCTCTTGTCAGACGGTAATGGACGGTAGCGTTACTAGTATTTTGAATAAGGAAGTAGGTAATGTATGTAATATATATTTCTACTTGATCGAGCCTAGTGTATTGTATCTATCAATCATAGTTATCGATATAGTCATTTAAACAAATTAGAAAATCAATGTAAAAAATAGTGAATCTATTTAACGGAATATTTCATATTAGATCTAGATTCTATCTAGATCTCACTACATACTTACATATATTCACGCCCGTAAATCCCCAAAGGGGTAGGCAGAGGTGTATTACCACTCATATTTCGCCAACCATAATTTTCGGTCCCAAGTAATAGGGGGCAAGCCCATTGCGGTCAAGCGGGCACTTAGCCATGGGCATAGGTATGCCTTCTATGACACGCACAGGAAGAGATGGGGAGGCCATATTCTACTCTACTAGAAAACAACACGGCACACGGCAAAATATAGAATATTGAATTTCAAATTTAACCACACATAAAAGTTAAAAACAGTTAAACCCCAAAAACCCGTCTGAACGTCTAAAACAATCTAGGCAAAGAATAAACACGACTAGTTCAAAAACTTGGGTAATCAGGTCAACTGGTCCTTCGTACACGATCGATAGGCACGCCAAACTTTTAACTACCAGCGTCAATAAAACAAAACAATGTTTCTAGTTGTTCCACCGAATCGATATCGTAGCCACTCTTGTTATAAAATTGTTACGTTACGTTTGGGTTTGCGTTTTAATTTACGAGCAGTTTGTTTAAAGTCTCAGTACGGTTTGTTTAAATTGGAAGGTGGCATTTTTTTTTATTCTACGACATTTTACACAGCGCTATCCCAGCCCAAAGTAAGCATTGCTTATGTAGCTTGTGTTATGGAATCCAGAATACAGATAAACTTAGTTTTTTTTTTGTAAATACATAAATATTATACATAGAAACACCCAGAGCAACGCGAATATACATATTCATGCATACAAATATTTTTGCACTGAGCGGGAATCGAACCCGCGTCCCCTGCGTAGCAGTCATACGCTCTACCGCTACGCTACAGAGGCCGCTACGCTAATTAAGCAAACAAGTACACGGCTTATGGGATGGTAAGCGGTTACCGTAACTTATAAAAACTTGCCATATCAGGAAAACAAACAAAAACGAGCTCTTACAAAGATTTCATAGAAAAACAAATTCCCCTCAATGATAACCATAGTTAAAAAAAAACCATAAAGCAAATAGTAAAGTCCATATACGCTGATACAAGTAGGGATATTACTGATTGCGCGTGCGCCTCATTCTTGCATTCAAATGTAACGTTTAAGATGGCCGATGTTAAATGTATTGTGACGACTAATAAGTAGTCTACGAATAACGGGCAGTTCGACTTAATTAATCGTGAAGTGCTTCTGCTTGGCTACAGATACTTTCGGTTTTTACTAATGCTCGGTAAAACAGTTGCTGATGCTGTTACAGTACTCTTTAGACTAAAAATTGCAAACAAATTGCTGCCAAAATAACATAAGTCACAAAATAAAAGTATAATTTTGTTTGCAAAATGACATAAGCCACAAAATACAGGAACAACACTGTTTTCAAAATGATATAAGTCGCAAAATAATTGAATAACATTGTTTTCAAAATGACATAAGTCACAAAATATAAGTAGGATCTAAATTCACTTTTAATTTTATCTCTTAAGTTTAATTTTAATTCCTTGCCATAATAATGTGTGAATGATGTTCGTATAAAACATTTTATTGAACAGAATTGGCTTTGTTATCTTTATGTTTAGAACCTTGTACGCGTATGTGTATGTCACTGAACTTCTCCTAAAGTACTGAACTGATTTTGATGAAATTCCGTGTGTGTTTGTCCCTGGATAGTTGAAATTCTTAACTGGACCCTGACATGTACAATCGGCATCTAGAATTTTTTAATCAAGTATTGGTTAATTTCGAGGAATTTTATTCCAGACTGCCATGATTTTTCTAGCGGCTGCGGTAGACATGAAGTTTTTAAAAAGCTTTAAAAAGGCATACCTCAAAAGGCTATAAATACTAGATTAATATTAAATGGGCTATAATATGCTTTGCACATACCTTTTTCGATTTACATAGTAGGTATGAATGAATATTACCTATATGAAGAAGAAAGTAAACCTACTAAAAGTTCAAGATACCTCAGATAATTGGATCGCTGCCTTTCGTAATATACCAAAACGTTTAATAAACTAATTCAAATGGCATTGAAACGAAAAAGTCAGGAAATTAGTACGATTCCCGTGAGATAAATATAAAAGATACTAAAATTTAGCTCCATTTAAAATCCATAAAACTGTTTAATTTCTCATCTAAAATTCTAATAGCAAATGTAAACATACTAGTAAAACGGGTGCCTACTAATTTTACTTGTATATTCACTTATATTACCGTTTCAGCATTTAGGTATGTAAGAAGAGTGAGAGTAGCTACGGTAAGATCGGTTTCTATGCAGTTTTGTAGATCGTTCTTTTTACACACGGCGTATGTCTACGGCTTGATATCTTTTAAAGTATAACTATAGGTACGTACCAAATGATTCGGTGATACATTTATCATGTGGTGTACATGATAAATGTATCACCGAATCTAAGAAGAATAATGCCTTGCCCGAATCTGTGTTTCCGGATAGCCAATACTTGGGTGTCTTCAAGACTAAAGTGTATAGATTACTTCTAGGCAAGCGTACTTCACCGTCGTCGGCCACATCGTCACTTACCAACAGGTGAGATAGTGGTAAAACGCAACTGACGTGCAGTTAGCGACTGTCTTAGTTTGTTTATTAAGTCGGATCTCCAGTATTCAGAGTACTTTCCCTGCATATAAGGTCAAAATCTTCCACCCTGTAGGTACATATATGTATGTAACTATATATAAAGATTACAACTACGAATACGCTAGTTAATACTGATATGTAGTTATTTATAGTGTCTGGCACTTGAAGTGTCAAAAAATTAAAACTATCTAGATTTGACTCAAACAGGTATAGCGCACTTTAGCAAGCTCTACTGTTTTATACTTATTATCATAGGACCAAACTGTTTATTACCACCTAAGTGTATATTATGCACTTATGCTGTTCTAACTATGCAACGAAAAGGTTCACTACATTGTAGGTACTAATTTTAGCTTCAGCGATCGATGCGACCGTCCTTGTTTCACCGCACAACTGGCAGACTACAATGTATAAAGCGCACGACTGATTATTTATAGGAAGTTATATCGTATGAATATACTTACTATACATTCAGTTAGGTCAGCTGAAGTACTCTAGACAGTAGAGGAAAGCTCATAAAGTGTGTAAGAACAGAAGCATATGATGGAATGTTGTCTGTGTCTACTCCGGCAAGAGAAAGTCTTGAATAGGTATAGGTATACAATACCTATGTATGTTGTCTAAACAAAAGTCAAATATTTACAGGAAAAAAAATTCTAGGTAATCAAATTTTAAATGTTCCTCTCCTCAAATTCTTTAGAAATGCATAAGTAGAAGACAAGCTTGGTTGCTCTTACTGACAGCACAAAACTTCTCCAGTAAGCTCTTACATATTAAAACTTACATATTCCCAAGTTTCCAATCCACGCCCTAATCCGTCTAACTCCTACGTTGTTAAGATTGTTTAAATCATCATTATTCCTGTCTTACACCAGCAAATAAAAGTTAAAACAGCCAATATTAATCAGAACTAAACAAAAAACACCCACAGGAATACTGTACACTTGATTAACCTAATGTGTAACTGAAGATTACTTTTATGGCAAGACGGAATGTCAAGAAATGCAAAGATGTGTTAATTTAGACGCCACCAGTGCAACTTGCAAGTTCATGCCTCCGTTTTTTCTATCGAATATTTAATTCATACTGTTTAACTATGCATGTCGCGTGGCCATGGCTTTGGTTGCAAACTATGGGAGAAAATAAATAATTAAAGCCTGATGCCAGCGTTATTTCGTAGCATGATTACGGGCATCGCAACAGTGTGCGTCTGGGTGGAGATGTCGCCGTATGCGCGGGCGCAGGCCCCGCCCACTCTCCGCTAATTGCGCCAATCTGCGGGGTGAGACGCACGCACACGAGGAGTCACGCATGCACACACGCGTGATGCGGTGACAAACACTGCATCGCACTGCCAAATGTATGTACGAGTCCCTACAGTACTTGTATGTGAATGAAAATCTACTGAGGTGGTCGAGAAAACGAGAATGCTCATTATAAGGGAGCGTCGTACGTACACAAAGGTTTGCCCATCATTTTTATGAGAATTGGTCATGACTGGTTACTTTTTTCTTTTTCCTTGAAGAAACATGGAATTATATTTAATTAGGCCGGGTTCGTGTAATTATTTGCAATAGCGAGTGCCTTACGGTAAGTATATCGTAAGTATACCTACGTCATGAGTCAGAGACATATATTATGGTTCATACTCAATTTTGGGAGTCTCTTCTGCTAAGTCTATTCCTGCAATAGTTTTAATGATGGGTACATATTTTGATCGATGGTCAGAGTATTTCATCACATGAACAACATTCCATATATCATCAGATCTTCGATGAATTGACGTTGTAGAAATAGTCTACGCAAAAATTTTCAAGTTTCAAAAAAAAATACAAAAGACAAGAAATCTGCAGTACCTACTGAGGGCTTTGAAACAATTTAGCCAATTGAAAGTAGGTAGATACTACTCATAATCACCTCCTTGCACAGCAAGCAGCCAGTCGAACGAGCCAGACGCACTCGTTACAAACATTCATTTATTTCACATACAGAACGCAGTAATTGAAAAAATCTCATTTTCTCCCGTCTAGTGATGAAAACTTGTGTTGAGCAGATAATAAAAAACAAATGAACGCCTGGCTCCAACCCGACAGGACTACTTGTTAGCTATTTTAATACACATACATTTGTACCAGCCAACAGTTTTATTTACGATGCTCTTAGGTAAACTCGAGTGCATCAGGACATGAACTTTTCAATCAGTTTGTATGAACATGAACTAAAACAGAAAACGAAACGCTCTTGATATCGTGATAGTATGAAATCATTGTCATTATCCAGTTAATATTTACCTACATGCTAAATAGGTAGGAAAAACTGGAAGAGATATTTCAGATTTCCTTCCAATAATGAAAAATTATCCAGTAACAAAATATAAACATAAATACATAACCCTTGAGTTCAATATTAGCTCTAATCCACTCCTCTCCATGTGGAATTGCGTAACACATTAATTTAAAACAACCTATCATAACAATTACTTTTTCATAGCTACAAGAGACACTGGAATTGAAACGTTATCGGGTTATATTAAGGTTCTTTTTTATTTCTCTGCGTATTGATTACAAGTGGCCGATGTTTGTCATTGCTCAATAGGTGTGAAATTGGCGATGAGCTCCCGATACTTAGCGATGTATTGAATTATGGGATCGTTCGGTTTGCTTGCCTCTTTGTGTTCTTGCTTTTCAACGAACTGGATTACCATAGGTATGAAAAATAATAAAAAATACAGCAAAAGCAGTGTTGTTAAGTATCGAGTTTTTATCTATCGAGGCCTTGGTTTTATTCTGTTTTACATAAACATACGTAATTATGAAAAGAGTACAGAGGATGTTAGCATACAATAGATACAATTAGATATGTATTTTGAATCTTTGTACCTAATACCTATAGAAGTCTGTTGTTATGGTAATGAGATAGACAGACAAAAAGCTTATTAACGTCAAAAAAGTGTGACGTCTTTTCCATTCAATTACATAAATAAAATCTAACAAACATTTAAGGCTCAAGCTATTACAAATGTAATGCAATTTAAACCACTTCTTTATTAATTAGGTATCGTAGTATAACATTACAGAAGTTAAACCGAATAAAAAACAAAATAAAAGTAAAATATCCCAGTGGAATAAATAATTTCCACTATGTCATCAATCGTTTTGGTAAACCATAAATTGGGAACTTACGCGTCAAACGTACGCGGCTATATCGTGTTACAGGGACGCAGCCGTCACCATACCAACCGAGCTGTCATTAAAAAAGCGTTTCATTAGCTCGCCACGATCCGACGAATTCCACTGGAATTAACATAAATTGTATTCTTCAAATTAAAAAAGACTGCTAGTAACGTGGGTCGCACATCACTAGAATTCTCGTTAAGTAAGCTTAATTGCTTGTGTTAGGAGTAGGCACGTAGGTAACAACACGATCAACAATCCGATTCCTTAGCTGCTGTATTAGATAAGTTATCCTACCTAAGCGCGCATTCGTGAATAAAAATAGCCATTAAACTAAATACTGCAATATATAACTATTACCTGGCAGGTAAACTGCCTCACACTCACATGCAATATGACTGGCAGAATAGCATAATAAAGTTAGTGAACAAAGTGAAAACGATCCAAGTTGTCGTCATAGCAAGTTTATGTGGACCTCACGGCGATTAAGTATATTTTTTTACATCTCGATTGTCCACGAAGAAGCAACGATTCGACAAACAAAACATTTAAAATTCTGTTTATGCGCGCATTTTGAATTTTAACGAGTGAATAACCAGTGTTATTTAAATATGGTAGATAAAAACAATCGCAACATTTAGTTAATATTATTTAATTTAGTTATCAGATAATCAGTGTTTCACATAATTTTATATGTAGGTAAGTAACCTAATCGAGATGCCGCCGTGTGTCGACGGACGAATTTACCAGAATCAGATATAATCAGAGCGACAAGAAGCCGCATCGGGCTCGACACTAACACGATAAAAGTGGGCTTACAAACCGAACCAAACCACCGGTCGGTCACGGGCCGCTCAGCTCCACTCGGGACGCACATAAACTAACTTACATAACTGCTGTGAACCCGACGAAATCAATTCCCAGTTCCGATTCCGAGAAGTGACACAGTTTCTTAAGTGTCGCATCACTACCGACGGACCGCTAAATAAATTCTAATCGTTCTCATACAGCCTGCATGCCAATCTAGTCCTTAACGCCTCGGTATAGGTGATTCTTGTATCCGTTCACCCAAGTTGTTACAATATAAAGAAGAGCCACCTGTCCCCACGAAAATCTTTATAGCTGCCATAAAATTTAAACCTCAAAAGGTAAAACAAAAAGTATGGAATCAGTATTTTTTTCTTTTACGAGCGAGGCCCATTTTAGATCGTGTTTACCTAAGCTGTCACTTTACAGAATGGCGATTTTGACTGGTAGGGTCTGTTGAATTAATTGTGGAGTTTCGGAGAGGTATCGTCTGATGTGCGATAACGTCCAGCGGACGAACTGCCTACCGTTCATGGGAGCAATTTGCTTAATTCTGACAGTTTCAGTCGCAGAATTAGAGGTCCGCTTAACTCGCTTAATTGTTACAGCGTCCGCTTCTGGGACCTTAGTTCGTAAATTTAATCCAATGTAGAGATTAGGGTAGTGTAATCAATTAGCGTTGTAATCTTACCGTGAGAGGAGACCGCGGCGGAGTAGGGGGCGTGCATCTGTTGATGGTAGTAGCGGGCCCGGCTGTGGTGGCCGCCTTCCAACGGAGAATGGAAGAACCCGTCGCCATTGGTCTCCGTGTTGACGTCGCCGGCGGCCGGGCTGCCGTTGACGCGGCTCTCGTACCACCGCTGCTGCAGCGCGCTGGCCCCCGCGCCTGCGCCGCCACCCTCTCCGCTCATGTCCATGACAGCCGAACTGACTTCACACACCATGCATCGCTTTTATACACACTCACTATTATAAGTTCACTCCCCTATCCGCATTTCCAAGAGTCAGTTCCTTTTTAATCGCCCGTACACTAGAAGAGTGTATTTGGGCTCAGTCTTAGCATTGTTTATACAAACTACAGGGTGCTCTCAACTCGTCGTGTTCGAATTTGAAGACCAGTTCATATTGCACGTATCTGGAAAAGAAAATTACCATTAGAATAGTGTTTTATTAATTTACGACATCAAAGTAATGAGTAGCTCAGATAGCTTAGTACTTTAGATAGTAGATTAGTAGAAATCATTTGATAATGGTCATTGTGGTGTGGTAATAAAGTAGAGAATCATAACGTCTATATGTCCAATTTTTTTTTTTATGAAGTTCGATAAACAAATATAGTCATTATTATTTACAAAATTTCCATAACTGTCAAACGAAAAAAAACATATTTATCAGGATTAAAAACAATGAAAACATTATGTACGTGCCAACGCACTATATTATCAAACTATGAAGGTCATTTTCAGCTGACATCAAAGCAATACGTACGATAAATCGGTGCCGGTGTTTTGTCAAAAAAATAGACAATCAATTAAGATAATAGTGGTGTGCTATCGAATACGTCCGCGATATCGATACGCTCCCAATTTGATTAACTGATAAGTGCGAACAACACTCGATACCGCCGCGATAAACGATAACCGCGCATTAAGCGTTGTTAGCCAACCGAGCTGTGATTTTTATTACTAGTAAAGTTGCAATATCTTTTGGTTACATCTATTTGATGTAAGTATTTCTGCATGCACTCGAAATGTTTAGGCATCGTTTAAAATTAGAATATCGCTGGAATTAGTATTTCAAATGTGATTGACAGTTCTAGTCTATGTTTTTTTTATAATTATCTACACTTTCGTTCTGACTTTCTTAGAACACTGATAAGGTATTAGTAGTACCTACATAGACTCATGACAACAACCACTGGCTGAACCCACTGAGAGTTGCAGAGGTATTTCAGTAGTCTTATAAGTACACCCACTAAGTTCTATTATTTAAATGCCAAAATTTAAACAACAAAATTAGGATATTTGTGTGATAATTATCAATGCAAAATAATAGTAACTAAAATAATACCTATGATGTCAATCCTAATGCTTGTGTAGTTGCTGCAGTTTTTGTACAGGACAATTAAATTTGACTTTCAAATAATCTTTATTACTACCTCCATAATATTTAAAATAATAGCTGAATTTACATTTTTGCATGATAACAATAATAGCTATATTTTTTTTATGTAGCTACACATGATGAATAAACTCAAAATTCCAATTTTGGAAATAAGTTTCCCGGCTGGTTGTTTTATATAACTTTGGTGGCAGTCAAGTACTCGTATATCTGATGGAAAGTGGTCACAATAGTCTATGGATATATACACCCCGGTGACGTCATACTTTCATACTTGGGAGGCTTTTAAAAATGGAATTAAAATACAGCACAGTACAAATGAAATTATTGGAGTAACAAGATTTCATGGGTGCGTTTGGACATAATGTTATCATTTTAGTCGATTAAAAAGTTAGTAATTACTTTTATTGGGGACTTCGACGGAGCCTTTCCCTAGTTGAGGGCTAGTTCCACCCTTGTATGAACAGATTTCTCTCTATTCATATATTTCCTACAAAGAAACTACCAAAATAACTTTAATGTAATAAATTATCGCTTAGATTACAAATGTCAGATAATCGAATGACGATAGTATCGATTAATCGATTTTTCACGTGATTATCACCATTATTGAACTGCTTAATTAAAAGCAAAATCTTGCACCTGGTCCCATTATTTTATACTTAAAAGGCAAGATAATAACCTTTTTAAAAAGAAAGTAGGTAACTATTAATGTCAATCTGAATCATTGTTAAAGTTTTCTACTGACGACATTATAACCGTCAGTCTTAGACCTATTAGGTCCGTATTCTAGAAAGATACTTAGTCATGAGTCTCTATTTAAAATTAAATTTAAGTACCTACTTAAAACGCAAACCATTTGTGCATTTATTAAATCTCCACTCAAGTTTAGTTCTAGAATACAATCTGTACCTACTTTAGACTAGTCTCAAGCCGAGACTCGCAATTGGTAAAACGCTTTGTGAATATGTATACCTAGGTATATCATGTGCAATTAACATGCCTGTAAAACTTCTTCAGGCAATTTATTAAATTAACGTCGTATTTCTCCATTGAAAATAATTGCGATAAAGTTCAACTACAGTGGATTCTAAAGTTTTACTCAATCATCGTAATTGAGTACTAGCCATTGCTCGTGGCTCCACCCGCGTGGAATTCTAATCCCGTTCATCGATGATAGTAGCGTAATGTAGCCTATGTTGGTATCTGATAATGAAGCTTTTTAATGGCGAAAGAATTTTTGAAATCGGTCCAGTAGTTTTTCAGTTTATTCATTACATACAAAAATACAGATCGTTCCTCTTTATAATATTAATACAGAAAACAGTAGTTAACGGGGTAATTCAGTTCTGAGACATTGACTTACCAAGAATGATAAGTAAATGTAAATTCGAAATTATATCTTCACTTACCTAAATAAATTCATTAAAACCAAACCTATCAAAAATTTGTCTATCTTCGAGTTGGAATTTATTTTCATTAGCGTATAAATCACAGACAGTGTTTTGGCAGATAATGCGGGCGAATTCATAAAAACGTTACACATAAAGATAAAACTGAAAAATCACTTATCGTTGCGTTATACAATCAAAGATATTTCATTTAGTGCCATTGTAACTAAGCGGAAATAAAATATTATAATGCTTGTAATTAAGAACCTAGGGTCCGCTATACTGCTCTCACATCATCATCCAAGCCTTCACCATGGAGGTCTGGGTCCGCTTAATCTAGCCTCAATGCGACAAGGCTGAACTTGGATATTTTCTGTGAAGCGATTGCCATCTGACCTCCAGAACTCATTGGCGATATCGCGACTTTTTAAGTCTCCAACTACCCGTAACGACTGCCATAGATGTTCGTATGGCAACCGGGACCCATCCTAAGACCAACTGGACTAGTGTTGCTTTACTTTACAGTATGTTTCTCTCTCTATTACTCCCTCTCCTCCAAATGAGGCGGACCAGAGCCTCTTTGTCTATCAGCAGGTTATCGCGTTACATGTGAGCTTGGCTAAGACCCCAAAGGTTAGAAGGTAGGGCCACATACGAGTACACCCTGTATATTGACGTGACTAAGGAAAGTATTTCATAAACAATAAAATATCTAATCTATATTTCTGAACTAATGGCGTGTAAGATACGTACTTTATAATAAAATGAACGATATTTCAATGTTGTACTGTAATCTGGTTTATGGAATTTAGTTTTCGAGGTGCTAGACGCATGATTTTTCCAGTACGATTTGCCTACTCGTGACTAATGTCTCAACTCGGGAAGAAGCAACCTCACACTTAACTACTTTTGTGCTCCCTCTCCTATTTAGCCGTAAACTCGGGAAAACAGAGAGGTTTGTAATTCAACTGATTGTTTTTTTTCCCATCTACTTATATCTTTGCCCTCTCCTAGCACTCTGAAAATGATATTCCTTCTTATAAAAAAAACTAATTTATGTTATCAGAAAACGTTGTCTACTATAAAATACTCAGCTTTCTCATGAGGTAAGGGAACCAATATGGTGCTAGCCAATAGCAAAATTATTTTTTTTTTTTTTAAATGACTGCAGCACTGATTGACAGTTCTGTTACAAGTCTACTATTTCAAGTATCGATCTACTATTTAAACAGGAATCGCCAATCAAAATCTACTATCTAATTCGATCATAGAATCACGATCAAAATCGAATATCTTATTCAAACATTTGCTATTCGGCTCGCTACTGACTGAGTCATCGATGCAAAGCCTAAACTGCTGGCGCTGCATACTTGAAATTTCGGCAATAGATCCATTTTATGTTACATTATGACATGACCATCTACTAAAGAAGGAATATTGGAAATGTTACCGCTAGGGCGGTAAAATAAGGGACTTGTACTTTTGTATGGAAGTCCGTTATTTTCAAAGTAAGAAGCACGAATTTTCATAACGTAGGATTACACAAAAATTTACCCCTAGGAACGTAAAATAAGGGATGAACGTTAGTATGTAACTTTCATTTAATGTAATTTTTAATTTAATATTTTTAATTTCTGCAAAGCACTTTATTTGCACAATCATTTATTAGGCCATTAATAGAATATTTACAAACATAAGCATGTTAAGAAATCGTAATCCTATTGCATAATTAATGAGATCCTATACCGTTAAACTTATCGTTAACAACTTGTAGTAAACCTCATTTTCTAGTATAAGTCTCAAGTCTAACACACATTATCTAACACTAACATGAAAAACACATAAAAATTGACAAAAGATATCAAAATTCTCACCCAGATAAGATGAAATCTCCAATGCAAGTGATAATTCCAAATGCATATACGGATATTAGATACAGTTTGCGATCTATAACAACCGACGAGGCCGCTATCTGGCCATCGACTGAAAAATGGATTTGCCGATAAAAAAAAGAAATCTCACGTGTTTATCGCAATTTACTTCGATTTTGTGTGATTTCTTCGTATAATCTTGCGATAAGAAACGATAAAGAGCGGTACCATTGGCTTGTAATCACCGTTTTTCACTAATTTGATAATTTGGAACTTTAAATGCATATTGTAACAATTGCTTTTGTGAAACGGATATTATTAATATTGATATGCTTAGAAAGAGGCAGAAAATACCTATAGAAGTAAAGGAGAAGGAAAAATGCATTGTATCTTTGGACGTTAAGACGCTGATAATCTCGCATAGAATGCAGTCTACTGCTATATAACTTTGTCAAATGGTGGCAAAGATAGCATTCTAAGTGAGAGTCGTTCGTTCTACATAATTCTCTTACAAAGAGCCTGATTGAAAATAAATCAGCGCAAAGCACGCTACATGCTGTAACAAGATAAAATTCCATCATTTTTAATTGAAAGAAAGTGTAAGCGAATACAACTGATTAAAATAAAAATAGGACAAATTTGTATGCATTCCACCAAATGCATACCAAAATAAATTGCGATAGAGTAATCGTTTTTATTTCAAGATCACATATCGTAGAAATAGATCACATTATGTAGTTACAAAAATAAATCGCGATAGTAACCAGTTATATTTTAATTTTTAATTAATATTATTTTGTACGTGTATCTCTCTAGATAAGTTCACAGACCTCCTGATCTATAAATAGGCTTTCTCTACATCTTTCTTATAATCCTTCTTTTTTTCACCACTCACAAATCTGATAAAGATATAGTTTAATGCAGTTCAATGTATGTTTTATTTTTTATTTATTTAAGTACATTGAACTTTTTAGAATCACATAAATTTCTTGCCAAGTCAAACATCTTTTGAAATAAACAATGAACAACTAGTCACATAGTAATAAATTGAAAGTAAAATATGAAAGCATTAATTAAATATGTGGTCTGTCATCCACTTGTTTTTATTTTCTGCAGTACTGTTCATACAGGTCTTACAATTGATCCTTGGCAGGCGCGAGTGATCGATGCGCATGAGCACGTTGCTATCTATAGACCGGAGACTGTAGGCCTATCGGGCATCCACGCAATCGCGAGCAGTAGCACATTCGAGCAATAAATCATCCCTGATTGCCTATAAATCGGTACCAATGATAAACTTTATGACTTAACACCCGTCCAGATACTTAAATTATAAGTTTATGAATATTATTAGGGTCTTCTTGGGTGTTTATCCTTTGTTATTGGCGTTTTGTGATTCCAAAATTGAAAATTAAGATACCTTTTACGGTTAACATAGTGAGATAAAGATTGTGATGATTTATTGATTAATTCCACTTTATTCACCTGTGATATCACACGGGTGAACAAGTCAAATATAAAATCTCTTTATTTCACGTTGGACTCGACAATCAATTGTTCATCTTGCACTCAACTTATCCAGATGAATAGGGTACACAGTAGGTAGGTATACCTACTGATTTTTTTACTAAGTCTGATATAGGTATGCATCACCGGTCATTTGCCTTTTTGCCATCTTTGAAGTCTTTTTATGCTAAATGCATATAATAACTTCAAACATTTGAAGGTAAAACATAACTAATTAGTAATTACAAACTCAACAAAGTATAATAATGTACTATACAAATAAAAAAAGTTAACAGAATTCTCAGAAAAAAATTGATTACGTTATTTTAAACGCGTACTTTGGATATGAAATGATTTCTTTAAATTTGAATATATATTAACATCATAGACACATTGTGCTACTAATTTAAATTAAAGCTAAGAAACTAGTATACATTACAGAAAAGAAATCCAAAGTCAGACGATATAGAATTACCGGCTAAAAAATATGCAAAGGATTGTCTTATTTTAAAAAGTTTAAAAGGAAAACAGAACACCAGACTCCTGAAAAAAATTTAAGCGACACCAAAAAAATTCCTTTTTTTGATGAAGTTTCATTTTTTTTTTGAAGATGTCCCATGAAACTACCCTTTCAGTATACATATTATATAGGAGTCACTTTTTACGATAAATTAGAGTGTCATAGAACCCACCGCTAATTTAAACAAGAAAATTAGTACAGATACAGAAAAAATAGAGAAACAAAAAACGGATTTTTTCTATAAACAGTTAAAATATAATAAATATTACAATAAACAGAAAACAATGATATAAATACCTAATACCGAAATCCTAATCACCTTTGGTCAAAGCCATTTAACAGATAAAAAAAATTGCGACACTCCAAAACACAGATCATAATAAAAAAAAGATAAACAAATTAATGTAACACTCATCACAATGTATGTACACACAACCTTACACTCACCTATCTGCTCCTATTAAGATTAGGCCAAGTCCCAATTAAGATAATTGATTCTACGGACCTCCGGCGTATACGAGGCCTAAATCTTCAAAAAAAGAACGTGCCTCTCCAAGCTATCTTAAACCTTTATCGGTTCGATGCGATATAAAATTGATCGGCGGGAATTTTACTATGAAAATATTTGTAATGTTAGCCTCTTATTAATATTTTAATATTGTTATTATGATCTTAGATTAGGACGTGTGGAGGCTTCCCACACGTTTAGCCATGTAGGTTTTAGATAATGTTTTTTAATAATATAGCTTAGTACCATTATGTCTATATAATTAAAGTTCAAGTGAAATAATAATAAACTATAAAATAATACGAGCAAAAAAGAATCGACCCCGGACGGGACTCGAACCCGCGATCTTTCCCTTTTTTTTGTTTGTTTGTTGGGCGGAGTCATCAAAAATCAATGTTTAAAAATGATTGTAACATCATTCATTGATTCCGATAAGTTCGTATGAATGTCGGTAGATGACTTCAGAGACCTTCTTGAAGCCCGCCCACGGGAATCCTAACATTGCGAACTACAACATAGTTCGGAACGATAGGCTAAGTTCCAGATTGGGAGGGACTCTCATCTATTACAAGAGGTCTCTGCACTGCTCACCTATGGATCCACCAACGCTGACGAACGTTGAGGTATCGGTCTGTCGGCTAGGGATGACCGGCCATCAGTCAATAGTTTTAGTGTCAGCTTATCTGCCACCTACAAAAGACCTACCCGAGAGCGATCTCAAGGCCCTACTCGACCTCGGTCCGTCGGTCATAGTGGCCGGCGATCTTAACTCCAAGCACTCAATGTGGAACTGCCTTTCTACCAATACAAGAGGCAGGGTCCTGGAATCGCTCTCGGACCGTCTCAACTTCGACATCATAGCACCGATGGAAGCCACGCATTATCCGGATAATGCGGACCATAGGCCAGATATATTAGACATAATGCTTCAAAAGAACATAAACTTACGTTTGGGCTCTTTGGAAGTATTGCACGAGCTTAACTCAGACCATAGGCCAGTTATGGTAGAACTCGCAAATAGAATAGGTCCCATTGATACAGGTCAGCCCCCCCCCGAATAGGTGGATTACGGATTGGGCGCGGCTCGAGAGTCAACTCGAGTCGACCGAATCCGTACATCTGAACAGAATACCAGATCACATCGTTAGCATAGAGGACACCGCGGCGGCTATCGACAACTTCACAGATCACGTGCAATCGTTAATTAACGATTGCTCGCGGAGGGCCCCGGCGGCGGAAGACCGTCGCTGGAGCCTCCCCGCTGACGTGCGCGATCTGCTGAGGAGGAAGAACGCCGCCGTGCGCGCCTACGATAGGTTCCCTTGCGAAGGCAACAGGGTTAGTCTGCGTAGCTTAGAACGGGAAGTTAAGGCACGCATACAGGATTTGCGTCAGATTCGATGGGACACTACACTGAGCGAACTCGAGCCGTCTCAGGTCGCTTTTTGGCAGTTGTCTCGATCTTTGAGAAAGGACATAGTCACCCCTATGCCTCCCTTAACTAGACCGGACAAGTCAGTAGCTTTCGAAGATTTAGAAAAGGCGGAATGTCTGGCCGAAAGTCTCGAGCTTCAATGTTCGCCCAGCACCCTACACCCCGACTTAGAGCACATACGCGAGGTAGACTCAGAAGTGGAACGGCGAGCCTCACTCCCGTTACCACCAGATAGCGACAGCCAATTCGAGGCTGTCACCCCGGAAGAGGTCGAGGAGATCATCAAGGGCTTACACAAGCGCAAAGCGCCCGGCTCGGACGGAATCACAAATAGAGTCATTAAATTATTCCCAGCTAGGTTACTCGTCCTTCTGACATACATTTTTAACGCAGCGCTCACGAATAACATCTTTCCACAGCAATGGAAAGATGCCGTGGTCATTGGGATACCCAAGCCCGGCTAAAAGAAGTCCGAGCCCACCAGTTATAGGCCCATCAGTCTGCTTAAAGGCTTAGGGAAAATCTATGAGCGATTAGTATGCAATAGGCTGAACGCATATGCCGAAGCAAACGGTCTCATTCCACACGAGCAGTTTGGATTTCGCACCAAACACTCATGCGTACAACAGGTCCACCGCATCGTTGAATATACCAGCGAGCGGTTACAACGTAACCAATTTACAGGGGTTCTCTTCTTCGACGTGGCGAAAGCGTTCGACAAAGTGTGGCACAACGGCTTGATCTTCAAGCTGTTCGCTATGGGAGTGCCACACAGACTCGTGCTCATCATACGAGACTACTTGTCGAACAGATGCTATCGCTACCGAGTGGAAGGGACCCTCTCTAGCTCTCACCCCATCCGCGCCGGTGTACCGCAGGGGTCGGTACTTTCACCTCTTCTGTTCACTTTATACACGTCAGATATCCCTTTGCTTGTGCACGTGCAGACGGCACTTTTCGCAGACGACACCGCCATCTATTACTCGGGATACAGTCCCAACACGGTAGCTAGGAAACTCCAATCCGCAGCCGACACCCTGGGGGCGTGGTTTCGGAAATGGAGAATAGAGGTCAATCCAGACAAGAGTCAGGCTGTGCTTTTTCATAGGAGAAAGCTCAGTCTGTACCCCTTAGAGGGGATCACACAGATTAGGATGTTTGACAAGCCTATCCCTTGGGCTAGGCAGGCCAAATATTTAGGTATCATCCTTGATGAATGCCTCAAATTCAAAGCACACCTTAAAGCGGTCCGCGACCGGGCCGCCTTCGTATTAGGTAGGCTCCACAGTTTAGTGAACTCTCGTTCAAAGTGATCGCTTAGGAGTAAAGTCAGACTTTACACTTCTTGTGTTAGGCCAATTATGACATACGGATGTGTCACGTTCGCGCACGTTAGTAAAACACGGATCCATAGGCTACAGACATTACAAAATAAATTCATGCGCCGGGCGACGGGAGCACCATGGTTTATGCGTAATGTCGAGCTCCACACCGACCTTGAGCTGCCGACCATCAGGCAGTACATAAAGCAGTTCTCCCTTAGCTACTTTGACTCTGCCCCGACTCACCCCAACCCTCTAGTGGTTGCGGCCGTAGACTACACACCGAGCTTAATTTCACGCATACGTAGACCTAGACATGCTCTCGGAGAGCCAGATGATGCAACAACACTCGCTCAACGCCTACACAGCTCGCGAAGCTATACCAAATCAACCGCGGTTTCGCCTTCGCCGTCGAGGGCGGAACACGCGCCGCGCTTTGTTCGTAAATGTGGACCTAGGTCGTCCCAGTATTAATTCAGCAGCAGACCAAGCCGAGGTCGCCCCTCTCGGGGACCCTTGAGCCTGTTGCTTAAAATCAACTAAGGCTGAGAGCCCTATGCGCTCGCCACACTGTTCGCGTAAGGTTGTAGAGGCCTGTCGGCCAACAACCAACACCCCACACAAAAATACATTTATAAATCATTCATTAACATTTACCTATGGCTCCGTAAAAAATAGGTTACGCCATCGACACTGCAGAAGAGGTATACAAAAGCAAACCCGCTTTGGTACCACCTGCACAGTAATATTCCTTGCTTAAACATAGGCGGTTGGGGTGCCTGGGGATTTCTTTTATAGGTATACCTGAGTTCCAGCCTATAGATCCCCGCGACGAGACAGGTTCCAATCGGTCCGAATCCGACATTAACATTTCAACCGTTCACCCTAGGGAGGTTGTACCCACGTATAAAAAAAGTTGTAACTTATGTCTCGATTTGAGTGATGTAACTGCCATGTAAAGTGCTATCGAAGAGCTCAGCAACAGCTAATTATCATACAGATTTATTAATAATATGTAGATTTGAAGTCATTGACTTTGGCTAGCAGATTCTTAAACACTAAAATATTTATATAATGTAGTTTAATTATTAAATAAGGATGAAATAACAAATCTCAGAGTGATATTCTCCGTTTATTACTCCTACTGTAAGTGATATTGTTTCTGTATATTTCTGTGTGTTCAGATTTAGATTCACAAAAGGACACACTACGCAACATTGCTATCAAGTTATAGGGTTTTTGTTCTGATGATTTTTTAAAAATGTGTGTATTTTCACTATTAGACTTGGTGGGTGACGCTGCAGTAAAGTTCTAGAATTTCATGATTATTTTGATTTAAAATTATGAAACAAAACCACATTCGGTCATCACTTGTGGGTCTCTCTGGTATTATTTAAATATGTAGGTATGTGTATGACTGAATGTTTCTTTGTTATCTATATGTAAAGAGAACGCTGTACAAAACTCAAGGATCTGATCTTAACCTCCCAAACGTACCTACCCAATACAATATCCCGGTATTGTCGGAGCTCGGAAGATATATAAATTATTTTGTATATATTATTTATTACAATGGCGATAAATTAGAGATAATAATTATAATATATTCTTTAGTATACTCTACTGTGGGGAATTATACACTGTAGGTACATGTTTATATTGGTAGGTAACAATAAAAGGTAACAATAAAATAGTGGTATTATCGTTCAAGGCAATCTTTTACAGACAACAATAGAAAAATGAGAAAGAAAATTATTTGAAAAGGTGTTCGTGTATGCAAACACGTCCAAGGAAATAAGTATAGACACTTTGTATGACAAATTATTTTTCACATATCGAATAAAATAAAAAGCGTCGTCGGTAGCTTAGTGGTGAAGAATCGGACTTAAGATCGAGAGGTCCCGGGTTCGAATCCTGGCCATTACACTACCGATGTGAACCCACTCATAACACAAGAAATTTAGCTTAGGTGGAGGGGTTAGGGGGAATATAAGTAATTTTGGTTGTCAATATTCTTTTTTACAAATAAAAATGAAACCCATACGGTTTATAACCGTGGCGTAACTAAACCACAGAACCAATTTTGTGTATGCCATGATCGTACCAAGTGAACCCATGTTGTCTCTACCCACCCCAATTGACGAACAGGCGTGATTGTATGTATGTTTTTGGTCTAATGAAAACCTTTTAATTCCTTTGACTGCCATTTAACTCACGTTTTTAATCTATTTTAAAGACGTAATCTGTATGTACTTACATAATTGGATAATCAAGAATATGTCTACCGATTTATATTTGTATTCTGTTCTAACACTTTGTAGAAAAACTCACACCTTGCATAAAATGTATTAGTTTTCATTTATATACTTATATACACTTTATATCTGTGCAGGAGTAGGCAGAGGTATGTTGCAACTAAAATTTTGAAAAACGTGGGATTGGCTCAATTGTTTGAAGGGTTTATCTCCAGACTCATAGCTTCCTCCAGCTTTGTTGTTAAAAGAAAAAGACAACAACTCCTTTTTTTTCTAAACCCAAGCTAAAACCTGGCTTGATTTTTGCCTACATACTTTTTCCAATGATTTCTATCATTTGTATGTTACATTGTAGGCTATACGTACCAAATAATTGAGTGTTACGAAAAACCACTTCTTGACTAGCAACAATGTGCAACTTTTTGTAGCTAATGATCTTGTGTTTATTATTACTGACTGTACATATTACATTTCTTTTTTTCAAAGATCCCTCGCATCAGGGAGTAACCCCTGTGTCGAGGACATAAACATATAATTAACGAACACAAAATGCACCCAGGAAAACTACATACTGTGAATCAAACAAAAAAATTGACCAAAGCCGAAATCGAAGCTACCATTGAATATTCGTTGGTGAAACAATGACTGTCATTTAATAATACACTATAATACACTACACAATAATATTACCTAAAAGCCTGTGTGTATGTGTATGACACTAAGTTCATCCTTGATGAATGAACCGATTTTGATACAATTTCTAATGTTTGAATAGGTTGGTATCGTTGGTAGGTATATAACGCTGCAATCAGATCATAGGATTTAAAAAAAAATTCTAACGATATGAGTTGTATGGGAAGAATAATATTATATACATTGTAAGAAGAAAACAATGTCTGATACAAATAACTCAGACTCAGACTCATGTCCGACAATCCAGAATTTTGACTATAAATACAAACATCTATATATTCACGCCTGTAAATCCCTGAAGGGGTAGACAGAAGTGTATTAACACCCAGATTTCAATTATTTTATATCTTTATACCTTACCATGTTTCATGCAATAAACGGCTTTATTATTATTATTATAATTATCAGTTAGTAGCCAGTCACATAGCGAATAGTGTTGAACATTTTGTACAACATTATGGAACACAAACGGCAGCTGGGAAACAGTTCTTCTAGATTTTATTTTCTGTATGTAAATAAACCGTGTGTGCCTTCAATACAATATACGTTATTGTTAGGTGTATTCAAATATTTTTGTGGCTATTACCGTTTTCTATTTGTAAGTACATACATAATTTACTAGGAAATCTTTGCGAGTACTGTGGAATATTATTATAAATCCGAAAGTTTGTAAGTGGTTGTACGTTTGTAACTTACTTCTAAACGCGGTAATGTCTTAACAGATTCAAGTTAAATTTGAAACAGATTGTTACATCCCGGTTTACACTTTCGATTTTCACAATTCAAACTGTCAATAAAACTGCCGATCGCAGCTATTTAAAAAAAATCTCCCCACTACGTAAAAGCGCATTATTGCACAATATTACACAATATTAACCGAATTTCTACAGTTTAAACTTTCTATACCAAGAAATATGTAAATGTTATAAAAGTCGTTATATTGTAATATAAAGACACGAATATTTAGATTTTTTTGTATAAAATTTTTTATGTGTTAATTCAAATTAAACTGCGACTATAATTGTTTTGGAGTTTATTTATGTATTCTAGTCTGCATATGTTTGTGAGCAGCACGGAATTGGTTATTGTGGAAGTGTTTGAGGGATTTTTATGTTTAAACAGAGTGAGATAGTAGGAGGAGAATGCGAAAAAGTCTCTCTTACCCTTGAATTTAATCTTACTTCAAGTGAGAAGTTAACTTTTTTAGAGTCATACACATACACAAAGTAAGAGAGTAGGAGAAAAATGAGATAAAATATAGGAAGACAGGAGAGTGATTCAATAGTAAGACTATTGAATCACTCTGCTGTCTGTCCATGCGTAGAATTCGACCTTATATCAAATGAGATAGCAGTAGCTTTCCACATTAAGCCGGTTTATTCGTCCAGAATATCACTAACTAGAACAAACGACTATCTCTTGATATAACCAACCAGCAGCTATTGATTTTCCTAGTAAATCAATATGGATCGCTGATTGTCATTTTTTCTTTTTTTAATTTTATAAATGTCCGACATTCATAATACAGACAAAGATAGACCTAATGGTATAGACATTTGATATTTAAAAACATAAAATTAAGATATTTAAAAAAAAATAAAAGAACACGCCATAATAAATAAAACTTTCCGAATTAGAAATTCAAAAAATCAATTACCTGTTGTAAATTATTATTTATTATCTGTGATTATGCTAATTTGCATGTGACATATTGGACCGCAAAAAGGTAGCAAAGTTAGTTATCACGTTGTTATATTAGTTTTTGAATGTCAAACACACTGTGAGAAAACACAGAATTATGTCAATTTTATGCTAATATAAAATATTATTTGATTATAATTATTTGGTAAATTATATGACAGGATATGGTTGACTACTACTACATACAAGCCTCCGGCGGAAACGTTTACTTTAAACAAACACACACACATCGATATACCTATTTGAAGGCTTATCGGCGGGTAATCGATTTGCGTTTGCGCATCTCGGAACGCATTCAAATTTTGATCGCGAACTGTCATGGCGGCGGTCGGATTGGCCGAAAACAGCCGAAGAGTTGATATGAAAACGAAGTAGCATTGACATTGATTGGTCGTTGAGAAACTTGAAACAAAGGTAGTGTTGCTTCTATCCGGATACGCAGACTTAACCGTCACATACCAGCATATAAATAACTTCAAATAACTATGTGGACGCACACTAACACATTATTGTAGACGCACACTAACACATTACACTCTTTGTGTACACGCGAAAGCACAATACAGTTCGTTTAATGGGTATGTGTATTGTGTAACAAAATATGTAAAATGGATTACTTGCGTATAGATAATAAACATAGGTATTGTCAAATCTATAAATAATGCATTTATACACGAGGCACAAATGTTTAAATATAAAATCTAGAGTTTAAAGTATTTTCATAACAATAGGTTCTGTACTATTCTTTTATGAATTCTGAATGAATTTGAAAAAAGGTCAAGTATTCATTTTTAAATAGGTGCCTAATTATTTTTTTAATAGGTAATTCAAATATTTTAATATGAAAATGATACCTTCTTGCAACAAGATTCAAGCAAATATTTTTATTACGGCACTCTATATGAAATAAAACTAAAACACGCGCAATAAAACTAAATACTAAACGTTCACACTACTCAATGAATATGCTAATTCCATTTCCCTAATGTTCTTAAAAGTAATTCAATTAATTCCAATCACCCAACCCGTTTATGTCTTTTATACCAACACATTATTTTATACACCCTGTATATTTAAAATTCAATTAATAAATATTCAATTATTCGTAAATAATAATATAGTGTTTTAAATTTTGGCATACAGATACATATATATCAACTAAACTCAACTTTATCATTCTAATAAAGCCTCTTATATTTACATATTATGATAAATTTAATGACTTAAAAGCACTCAATAATGTCATCGTTATCAAATATATGTAATTTATATAAATAAAATATAAATAATGTCATGTTTTATATTTTATAGCCATGTTATGACATTGATAAATATTATTTATTTGAACGCGGCTCGAGCCGACGGGAGTAGAGTCGCTTGTTCGTTTGCGACGTGATATATGGTGTTGTTAAAACTAATTAGTTGTATTATATTGAATTAATAATACAATATTACTACATAACAATCATATTATACACTTAATTCAGTGATTGATTGTCTAATTGTATCATATTTTTGTGGTGCAATGCAGCAATATAATCAAAATGCCAAATCATAATTTGTTATCTAAATAATACTAGTAGAAACAGTTCTCAGATTTTAAAGTGCCTATTATATATCTGATAAAATATTGTCATTAAATAAATATTCCACAAACACTATCAATTTGTTATTATCACTGTGATAAAAGAGTGCCGCCAAATTTTTGTAATAAAAAAATAAAATAATAAGATTAAATACCTCGATTGTCCTTATCTGATGCTTATCACTAAGCCGTTCACTATCACTATGTATCACTGTAAATACTGTGCTGATGCAAAAACACACTGAAATCATTAGCTCCATTCCGTTTTCGTGTTCATTTTCATTGAAAATTGAGAAAATTCTTTACAATATCACAGGTCACAGGTCCTAATGTAAACAAACGTGGTTACTATACGTACAGTTTGGGATTAAACCGCGTTTTGTATTATTAGAATTATAAAAACAGTGTATGTGCTAAGCGCAAGCGCAAGTAGTGCGTCGTGTCGCGCAGCACGTGATGCGGCGTCGATGGGACGCAACCCGACACTAAACCAGTCGTGTGACTTTTTGTTGTGAACGCGCGCAATCGGCCGCCCTCGGCTGCACTCGGCGGCGGCCGACACACTCTGCCCCGTGATTGGTGGACGCTCTCTCCAGGCGGTGGGTGGAGGCGGAGTCTGACAGCTGCCGTACTCGATGGGTGTGTTCCCTTTTCATATTTTCTTTTTCTCTTTTTGGGCGGGCAGTGCAGTGGTGTGCGTCAGTCGAGGCGCGCGCGCCTTCCGTGATGGATGCTCTACGCTTGCTCGACGATGTTGGGCTGTATGATGGCCTCCTAACAAGATTAATTGCCCGAAATTAGTGGTATTTCCACCATCAAAATGGCACAACATAAAACAAGTCACTTTGTTCTGTACGGGACTGCTTGGAGTATCTCTAGCCTATTGTTTATATAGAAAACTTATCATACTTAATCTCTGTAATAAGTTATTTTAGTACAACCTATTATTAGAAAAATAAACATAGGTATGCATAATGCACATGACGTTTACAGTTCCCAGTATTTGACATAACTCCCGATATCAGGGTAATTTTTCCAGCTTTTGTTTAGCAGCTTATGAATTATTACTGTAGGTATAGTAGCATTAGTAGTAATAGTTTAGCAAACGGTACTATCTAAACAACATATTTTTTGTAATAGCTGTGTTTTTTCTAATACCTACATTATTGTTTAGATACCAAGCAAGTACCTAACACATATCCTAATAGACTATTACTAGGTATTTTCCATTGAACAGAACAGCTCAATTTAGCTCTGCGTATTAATGCTGCCCATTTAAAATTCCTACTAAAACAGTCTGTCACTATATAGTAAAAGACTATTATAGTATGCCTAGTGGCGTAATGGTAGAGCTATCGACTGCTAAGTCAGATGTCTCAAGTTTGATTCCCGCTTTGAGCCAGACTTTTCTTTTAAAATCTTATTAGAATTTATAATCAATGCCTTATAGTATTGACCTTATTTGCTTGTGTGGACTCAGTCTCTAAAATTCCCTTTTGACTTTTCAAATTTTTCAATCGCAATTTGAGATAACAATAGCTCTTAATCTTAATATATATAATCTTAATATATATAAATCTCGTGTCACAATGTTTGTCCTCAATGGACTCCTAAACCACTTAACCGATTATAATAAAATTCGCACACCATGTGCAGTTCGATCCAACTTGAGAGATAGGATAGTTTAAATCTCAAATTATAGTCGCAATTTTAATTTATTGCTATATGGCGGTACGAAGTTCGCCGGGACAGCTAGTATATTATAGAACACGGTACATTATGTCACTTTTGACTGGCACTTTGGAAAGAGATTTCCAGTCCGATGTTCGGCAGAGAGAATGGTCTAGAAATACGAAGCAAGTCGATATTAGACGAACTTAAGCTCTTTCTCTCTGTATACCAAATCAGAGGCCGGGTGCCTGCTGTAAGTGGTTATTAGTGAAGTAGAAAAAGCGCCCCCGCCGGGTCTCGATAGGATGGATACTTGGATAGGCCCAAGAAGTTCTAGCTTAACGTATTAGAGAGTGATATGCATGCCAATGGTCTCATCACAAAGCTCAAGACCGAGCACAGTGGAGAAAACGCGGGAAGGTGGCAGACGGACCACCTGATGGAAAGTGGTTACCGTGGCCTATGGACGTATGCAACACCAGGGGCGTCACACTCGTGCTGCCGACCCTGAAGAAACCTTCTAATGCCCTTCTTGAACCCCATATTGTAGTCGCTTGGGCAGTCAAATTGAGAAAATAAATCTTATACTAAGTAATGAATATAAAAAATAAGCAATCTGATTCTTATTTGAAATACAACTTGAAAATATTCTAAAAACTTCACTCTATGGATTCTAACTTCTCTCCAAGGGAACCCGAGATCTATGCAGTTGGGCCTAACAATGCCTAAGCTATAATAAAAAAGCCAGACAATAAATATTCTTAGCGGCACTTTCCAATTAAAATTATCTTTACTTCACTGAAGGGGTAGGCAGAGGTGAATTAATACCCATATTCGATCCCATATAAAAGGGGGCGAGCATCTTGCCGTCAAGCGGGCACTTCATCACTGTCGCGGGGACTATATGTTTATTCTTGGATGAAGAACAGCCCTATCCCTCATAATTATTTATAAGAATTTAAAAAGAAAGCCATCTAACCTTTGTGCCACTGTAAATTCATTTATTCTTTACTCTTCCATACATTCCTATCAAATTAAATTTCCTCGTTCTCTATTTTTCTTCCCTCTGTTTTCATACAATTCGATCATAATCTCTTGGGCCTACCTCTGGTCCTATAGTGCAGCATCAATCAATCAATTAGCGTATTGCAATCCACTGCTAGACATAGTAGATATAGGCCTCTACCAATGTGCGCCATTCCTCCCGATCCTCCGCCATCCGCATCTGGATGCGGATAGGTGCGAAAGGGTGCGAAAAGACTAGTCTTTTCGCACCTTTTTCATGTCGTCAGTCCATTTGGCTAGGGGGCGTCCCACCTTCCCTTTGCCTTCTCGCGATCTCCACTCATAACAACTGGTGGAAGACCTTTATCTTCAGGCATTACGATAGGGGTGAGGAGAAGGCCCGACGTGTTGGTCAACTAATGCTACTCAACCTAGTTGGATCCTAGTTATTCCTGTCCCAGTTACACATATTTCTGAACAACTTCGAGTATCACCCGTTCGATTTGTTTTTAAATAGGACACGTCAATTTGACTTCACCTCGCTTGATGGTAAGCTGAAGGCGAAGTCTTGGAAAAGAGGGCCATGTTACAATGGTGGCACTCAGTTTGACCGCCTCATCAGATGCTTTTTTACGCCCAGTTGAAAGGACCCGGGACTGTAGGAAACAGGAAACACGCGGATGGCTATCGGTCTCGGTGCGACCTGTTCGTTCAACATAGCCTTGGTTTTGTCCAAGTTTACATCAAGATCGACGCGTCCAGAAGCCTTTTTTAAGCTGTGCAGCATTTCACAATGCAGTAATGTAGTATTAATACTCCCTGAGGTTCCCCAACCTATTACTTTGAATCGATTTAGAAAGGATAAAGAAAAGATAAATCGATTTGAAAAGTACTACTTTCAATATTAAAAACAACATGCTTTAATCATGTTCAGTAGGTACTTGAGATAAATAAATGCATATGTTCTCCGACGGTAGGGTTGCGATAAAAAAAGTACCTGCGACCACGAGATAAGATCCATAAAATGAGATCTAATGAAATAATTATAATGCGCTAAGACCCGCTTTTCAATTGCATCTTTACTCCATACTTACAACGACGAAGTACGACTAATTTTGGTATGATTTGAATTGATGCTATTCAAATTAATGCTCTCAATGGCATGCCCTGGAATTATTTAAATTCATAACTAAAGTTTAAATTCATTTTAAGTTAGTTGGACACTAATTTAAAATTAATTTAGATTCTAATAATATTTTATAATTTATATTTCCTAAACATAATATTAATGTCTGCTTATAATGCTTGTCTCAGTCAAGATAAACTCAGACAGACGTGTAACTGTAATTTATAATTATGTATTATTTTTAATAGCAGTAGCGAAAAGCGAATTTTAATGTTTTTTACTTAAAAGCGAAACCAACAAGATTTTGGTAGAGTTTTTTATCTTTTTCTGTGTATTTGGTTCTGTGGCAACAATGCGTTCATCTTATCTTATCTTATTTTATCTGACTACTACGTCATCATCACCATAACAGCACTAGTCTCAGTTACCTACACCCAAAGCTGGTACTTTGCAGCCCGGAGTCGTTCTATTACTATATCGCTTAATTTGGTTTAATATGACTTTGTGGTTTCGACTATTGTTTGTCCTCCCAATCCTGGGAAGAAAGCCTACGTCTGAGCCTCTGTGGCGTGGTGGTAGTGAACGCCGTCGCTACGAAGGTGGCGCGGGTTCGATCCCAGCTCAGTGTAAATATTTGTATGCATGAGTATTTATATTGGTTTGGTCGCGCCTCGGAGAGCACGTTAAGCCGGCGATCCCGGTTGCCATACGAACATCTATGGCAGTCGTTACGGGTAGTTGTCGTCTCGTTTCGTGGTGGGGCGCTATACAAACAAATGCTTAAGATTTACATTTCCATTTACTTTTTGCCTGTTTCGTAATACAAAATTTGAGCTGTGAGTAAAAGAGTTACGTAATAAAACCTCATACCATCCTTTTACAATCATCAAATTGGATACTTTCCTGTATTTAAAATAAATTATTAAGGTAGTCACAGGAAGTCCACTGCTGGACATAGGCCTCCCCTATAGATCTCCAATAAGACCGGTTGGAAGCGGCTCGCATCCAGCGCGTTCCCGCGGCCTTAATGAGGTCGTCTGTCCACCTGGTGGGTGGACGTCCTATGACTGAAATGATGATGATGATTTAAGCAGTAGACAACTCATCTACAATCAGTAGACAACTATGAGAAAATTGGTTGTATGATATAAAACATATTAAATTTAAAATGGTAAAAGAGCGGTGAAGGATTCGTCGGTTCTTATTTTAAAAACTTCATTTATTTTTAATCATCGACCCAACCCACAATTATTTCACAATAAGGAAGTTTAGCGTCACACTAGAAGCCTATGTCCAACAGTGAACTGCATTAGACTAATTAATGATGATGATCTAAAAATGTGGAATGTATGTACTCCCTGCCGTGGTTTCTCCAAGCGACTACAGTATGAAGTTATTCAAGAAGGGCATTAGCAGGTTCTTATGGGGTCGGGAGCGCGAGTGACGCCCCTGGTGTTGCATACGTCCATAGGCCACGGTAACCACTTTCCATCGGGCCGTAAGCTTGTCTGCTACCTAAGTGGAATAAAAAAAATTAAACAAGCTCAGTGAAGTCATCCTGAGATGAACCATTATATGGAGCGACTAAATAGGTACTTAATTTCTCTTTAATCATGAAAACATAGGTATAAAATAAAGTACCTATAAGACTGGACTTAGTTAGCTCCGGGCAACAGCTAGCGTAGAATGTGATTAAGAAATATTAGCTAAATATATAACATTGATGATAGTACAGTCCCGGGTCCTTTAAGCGGGGGGTGAAAAAGCATCTGATGAGGCCGTCAAGCTGAGTACGGAGTACCACCATTGTAATATGAGTACGTGACTATAATGGTGACGATCTTTTTCGAGACTTTGCCTTTCGCTTACCATCAGGCGAGGTGAAGTTAAATTGACGTATTTTATATTAAAAAAGAATAGGCTCAAGATCTACCCACAAATAACTGGAATCAAGATGTAATGCAAACTAAGCAGGTACTTGTTACAGAAGCAAGTTCACGGACAATCTTTTATTTGCAAGTCCGACGCGGACTGCCGGACCGTTAGACTGAGGCAGTTCCAGTCATTTAATTTAATTATAATTTTATGATGTAATATAAAAACTGCACAAATGGCGCTGTGATTTAGATGGTTGCCTTTACGTCTGGTTTTTTTATTAGTAACAAACAAGCACACAGCCGTCACGGAAAAAAGAGACTGGAAATATGTAAAGAGTTAGAGATAATAAAGGCTTTTGGCTCCGCCCACGGGGAATGCTGATACCGTTACTGCAACCCATGGAAATCTATTCCAAGTATGAAAAGGCTATGTGTTACTTCAGACTATAATAAATCTATCCACGTTGTAGAAATGTCTCAATTGAGCAGTCCGACTGGGGAAGGACCTCCGCCCTACAGAATACCGTGGTTATAATAACCTCTTATTGTGTTACTGGCAGTAAGTAGGGTAGCTCTGACTATCCTGCTCACTGGAGAGGTTTTGTGCTGTCAGTGGGAAGACTAAAGGCTTGTCCTGTTTGTCTTCTGCGCTGACGGCACAGCATCTCCCTGTTCTTACAGGGTCGGCAGCACGAGTGTGACTCCCTGCTGTTGCACTCGTCCATAAGCTACGATAACCACTTTTCATCAGGTGGGCCGTGTGCTTGTCTGCTACCTAAGTGGTAAAAAAAACGTACCAAATTACAGCAAGATCCGTTCAGCTGTATGAGCGCGGTAGTTAAATCATTGATAGGTTACTAAATGGGTTAAATTAAGTACATGCAAATATTCAAACATATTCATAAACATTTATAATATTAGTAGGACAGTAAAGCGTAGGATATAAACATCCATTCATATAGTTATGTCCACAATTTGCCTATCAGTGTACATGCACAACTTCCATAATTTTGGTTTAATTACTGATTAGTTTGTAGAACCTGACTCCAAATATAGGCATTATTCATTACTATTTGAATTTTATCTAACAATTAAATAATTGCTTTTAAGCATGTACATTTATCGTAAATTAGAGCGCACCTTTTGGCGACGTGTGCGCACGCTTCCGGGTACCACCTGACCGAGCCTAACGGTACATGAATACGTAGGTATATTTGATTGAACCGATTAAAACCACATGGTGTGCCATTACAAGACGTCTTGTCTGGTGTCTGGGTGTGAACCAGGAAGGAAGTCCTCGGGAATTGAGAAAGACTCACTCAAATTCGGATAAGCATCCGTGATTGCTAGCTTTGCTTTGGCTAGGAAATCGGGCTAAGACGAAGATCTAAGCACGAATTATATAGAAACTACATAAAGATGTAAGGCATAATCAAAGCAAAATCCACGAGGGTTCATCCTCTTATACCTTAATACCTATCCCTACTAATATTATAAATGCGAAAGTAACTCTGTCTGTCTGTCTGTCTGTCTGTCTGTCTGTCTGTCTGTCTGTCTGTCTCACTTTTACGACTAAACCGCTGAACCGATTTTGATGAAATTTGGTATAGAGGTAGGTTAGACCTTGAGAAAGGACATAGGCTATGTTTGGTCGCTATAACCGACGTCCACGCGGGCGGAGCCGCGGGCAAAAGCTAGTATGTCTATAAATCTGCTGTTGCAGTGATTGCTCTGAAGGTCCTCCGTATCAGCGAAATCTCAAAACTTATGTAACTACTTGATAAGTAGCTTTTCTGTTCGATGGAGGTAATTTCCCACCGTATTTGACCTGTTTTCTTTTTGCCTTCTATAGTTTTAAACACTGTTCTAAAGAATACAAGTTGGTTGGCTGCAAAAATTACTTTTCAAACAGAACCACTAACAAGTACATCAAATAAGAAAAGAAAACAATAGATACGAAACTGGAGTGTCTAAGACGACGACCCCCATCCTCCCCGCTCCCCCCACAGCCCCCGCGAGTGATTTATTCTATATACCCGCGCGCTATAAATCTGTCGGGCACAACACTATCTCGCTAGTGTTGCGCGTTAATGGCTAATGACATAACACCCGCTGCAAGATGCCAAAGTTCACGGCAAAAATATCCCCTTAATCGAGCTGTGACACGTTTGTAGAGCGATGAACGATCGCTATTGACGATCATGTGAAAATTTTTGTTTAAAATAATATCTGAGTTTGAAATTCTCGTGAAGTCGCTGAACGACAGTTTTCCTCCTATAACGCGCTCTAAAGTTCGAGAAATGAATGAAGGAATATATAGTGAATTTTATTCTGCTTGTATATCTCTCTCACTGAACCGATTTTGATGAAATTTGGTATAGGGGTAGATTAGATTTTGGGAAAGGATATATGCTATGTTTGGTCGCGATAACCGACATCCACACGGGCTGCGGGCAACAGCTAGCTAGCTATTATCAATATTATCATAGAACTTTGACATTAGAGAGACTGGTAAATACAAGTCCTTGAAGGAACAGACAGAGGTGTTTCAAAGCGAGTCTATTGCCAATTCGCCATCAGTCATCCGGCCCTATATTGACAATATCTACTACTAGGCTACAGTAATTACTTTTCATCAGGTAGGCCGTGTGCTTATCTGCCGCCCAAGTGGTATATAAAAAAATATCTGTAGGTATTTAATATTCGAAAACATTTCTTTTATTACATAATTATGTCAGGAGCTCTACACATTGATACGGAAAGATAGTTGGTGAAATATGGGTGTATTAACTACATCTGTCTAACCCTTTGGCAATAGGTAGTAGTAACTGTTGTTACTTTACATTTATACCCATGTAAAATAGCACTAGATTTATCTATTAAATTATTTTAGCTCTATTGTTTGTATATTCGTCAAGATAGACAAAGAAAATCAAATACAGAAGCCAGTTTTGGTATATAGCATTTACAATCCAAGATAAAACCCTCCAAATGTTTATGTACAATAATACAAGCAATGGAAATAAAACAAATGGGTACCTACTTAGCTACAGCGAAAACAGTACAGCGTCGTTCAAGGCCCCACGACACCCACACATTTTCTAAGCGGGCAACCAGTCTGAATAACATTTAACCCCTTTGAAATGTAAAAGCATTACGGAATGAAAAAACAGCACTTATGTACCCCGCGACTCAGATAAACCATCTCCCGTACAAAGAGCACAAAGATACAATGCCTCTGAAAGGGTTCAAGAACGCACTTTTAAATTAACCACCATGAATTCTGAAATGACGTAAATCAATCCCAGACCACACGCCATTCTAACTCTTATTGATAACCACAGACATACAGTAAAAATGATAATCGAATGTACAAAAAGTACGATATAAAATATTAGTCGTCGAAATACGCCTATTTTAAATAGGTCCGTTTACATTTTTCCTTTTCATGTCATTGTCTCTGGTCGGAGAGCGCTTGCAACCGTCACGTTCCAATTTTGAAAAGTGTCGGAACAAAATGGTAGTCGCTTTGTGTAGTGCCCCCGCTTCTGACTCGAATTTGGTAATTTAGCAGATGTTTAGTACCACGACTACCTTTGAAGTCGTAAACAGCTCGTTCCTTGCTAAAGAAGATGAAATGGTTTATATGACGATAAATGTTACTTGTCGGTTTCTGAAAAATCACCTAAGTCAGGGTTCGTTTGGAATGATTCGAAACATGATTCGTAATTATTCAAACCGCATACCGACGTCAAAAATATCATGTGAGATACACGAGGAGTCATAGATCCAACCACCCATCAGTAAAGTCTAGTAACCAAATTGGAACATCACCGTACCGTGTTTACAACTCGACAAAAAAATAATAATAACAAAAGGAGCCGAATTTAAATTCCAATCGAACTTTGACACATGTCTGCCACCATAAACAATGGAAATTCAAATCATCGTTGCATCGGGCCCGGTACGCGGCCGGCTAATGCGATTGTGGCGTGAGCGAGTCTATTGCTCTTCACCTATAAATAGGAGCCTTTTCTCTCGCTTTTTCTTCACAGAATCTGAGTCGAGATCGGCTGATAAGCTATCTCGTGTGAGACGGTCTCAATATCCACAGATGGCCTCACTCTCGAGTAATCTCTGCTCTCAATGTGGATATTTTTGACATTTTTTGCTGTTGATTCTTTGAAAAATCTCGCTTTGTGCTCTAATAGGGACATTATTTTGACGTGGAGCACGCCGCTGTAATATTGTAAACACTGATTGAGTACAGATAAGTAAGACAATCCGAGTTTTGTCCTCGGTTATTCGGTTTTTTGTGGCGCAAATTTAAGTCTTAGATTGAGTGGTGGTTTGATGTTACCGAGAAATGTTTAACAGCTGCCCACTAGCAAAATGTAGCGAGTGTAGGTAGAAACTAGCAATTACAGGTAACACGAAAATAGGTGTGTTACATGGATTATGAGTTATTGCAAGCTTGTTGCGTGGTATCGTTGTTGTATTGTATCGCAAGTTAAGGGAAGGTTTAGGTCATAGTCGTTTATACGTATACCCTGCATGTGGCCCTACCAAGATCTACGGAGCCAAGACAACCTTACAGCAAGGCAGTGCACCAGACGGATTCTGGGTGATAGTCTCAGATGCAAAAAGGAACAAAGCTAAGATGATGATGATGACCTTAGGTCTTATGTCTTTTTTTGTATTTCTCAAATTTCAGCTTAAATACCTCTTACCTTTTTATTGAATTCATCAAAGAATATGTTGTAATTCGAGTGCGCAATTTCAAAATTTAGGTAGAAAGAGGCACCAGACGAATTTTATGGTTAGGTTAGGTTAGGTTAGGATAGATTTTATGTTAAGGTCCTAATCATTTTATCGTATTTTACGTTTTATAGCAATGCGGCTGTATGTGTATTACCTATTTCGTAAGTTTCTCAAATATAAAAGACTTATTTCTAAACCTTTTAACATATCTGGACAACATAAATCGATGCTTTATTGTATGTTACATATACCCATAGGCCACGGTAACCACTTTCCATCAGGTGTACTTGTCTACCACCTAAGTGGTATAAAAAATACTTTCAAAAACACCGTTGCTTGATTTTTTATCGAATATTTGAATTAGGGGATGAACGACATCCACATCTAGGAGGAACACTGACAACTAAGCTATAACTCCGGACACGTATCTTGGACCTAAATCGCAAGACAAACGAGGCTCTGGCGCCCGCGGATTACTTTGTAATAATCTATGCTTGGTTTTTTTTTTTTATACCACTTAGTTGGCAGACAATTTGAGTTGGCAGATAAATTGGTGAATTTGAGTTCGTCCACCGCAGTAGCACCCCGTGCTATCCTCAAATAAGATACCCAAGAAATGTGTACTGCGCGTATAGGACACATTTTGAGCACATTGTAGGTCCAAGATACGTATTCCGGAGTCATACCTGGATTTGTATTGTATAACAAAAATTCTTACACAACTTCATAGAAAGATATAAGAGGAAATATAAGCAGTGATGGTGCAATCAATTCATTAAACGTTGTTTTTTGATTGCCATAATAAATGATTGTTTTTTGAAGCAAGTGGTATGCTAGTATATGGTAACTTTTTCCTGTACATTATTCTCATAAAAAATTGAGGAATTCGCATTTTTTTAGCAGCCATTACCCGAGACTCTACACCCGCGTGATATATTAATCACGTACAAAATATAAAGGTCTAGTCTATCTCTGTACCAAATTGAATCAAAATCGGTTCAGTGATTCAGGCGTGAGAGCAGACAGACAGACAGACCAACAGACAGAGTTACTTTAGCTTTTATAATATTAGTATAGATTAGTTAGTAATATCGTTTAAGATTAGTTAGGATCCATTAGTACCACATTAATTCGTTACGCCTCTTGCTATGTAAACGTAGGATAAACTTACACATATTTTATTAGTAAGGAATTTCGAGCAAGGTTCTCGTTTTAACTAAACTTAAGTACCCGTAGATTTGCCGTAAAATATGTTTGTTTACGTCAACAAACGCAGTGACAGTCACTGTCATCCAATAGCGGTATAAAGTGTGTTGTTTATTTAAATGAACACCGAGAAGATCGGCCCTCACTAAACCCATAGACACACTGTAGCGATGACTGTGTCATACAATGACTACTGTGTATAGAATTACCACAGTGGGACGTGTTCTTTAGACTATACTATTGCTGGTCAAAAATTGGTAAAAAATTAGTATCACGAGAGACTACCACCCGACTAAGCTGTCATATAGCGTGTACCTATATGATATACCTAACAAAAGGCGCGTTTTGCCTATGTACAGGTGTTAGGTTTCATTAACTAATTTAACTTGTTTCTGTGGCCCATTCTTAATAAGAAAATCTAATTAAATCCTTATTATCTGAAATTGTAATTAAACTACACGTTCTTTTTTAAAATAAAAGTACTGAAAAATGCTGGAGGATATTTCGAAATTTTCGACGATTCTTTCTGAAAGTTCTATCCAACTTTTTTTTTTAAATTGGCTTTATTTAGAATGAAGTTGTAGAATGACGTAAAAAGGACGAAATAAAGTACATTATATCACCATAAATTTGTTTTTTTGTAAAAATTAAAAAAAAGGTGGAACAGAACAGCTACAGTGTGGATGGAGCCTAAAACACAACACACCACTCAAATCTGTTTAGTTTTGTCGAATTAAGCTATAAACCGTCGTACCCGACTACAAGTTACTGTGAGAGCACGAACGGCAGATAAGTAAGTGTCACGAACACAATTCTTCCTATCCCTAACTATTATGGTGCTATAAAAAGTAGGCTGCACTAAATTTAAAGCGGCCATCTTAATAATACCTTTTGAGTTATATGAAGATGTTTTTCTTTTTTAACTCTCAAAAAAAATTTCATACCCGCTGCTGCCTGTGACTTCACCCGCATCGTGGATACAGAGAGCCATTAAAATTTTCTTTTTCTGATATAGATAGGTATTTACGGTTTTTAGAATTTTGCCTAACCTTTTATTTTGGTGTCAAAATAAAACATGTATGGTGCCTCTACCATCAATTTTTTTGGAGACTTTCGGTGCTCAGGCTCTTCTAAGGCAACCAGCATAGTCGCTAAGATCTCTCATCCTAGCGTTAATTCCCAGTCGCATCCGAAGCTTTTCAGCTCGGAGTCTGGGGTCTGGGATCCGCTTTACCGTCTTAACTACAGATTTGGCTAGACCTCGATATTTTTTCGTGAAGCGATTGCCATCTGACCTCCACAGCCCAATGATAACATTAGGCGATATCGAAGCTTTGCAGCTAGACCGTTGTTTTTGGATTTTTAGGGCTCCAACTACCCGTAACGACTGCCATAGATGTTCTTATGGCAACCGGGACCGACGGCTTAACGTGCTCTCCGAGGCACGACCAGACAAATGCAAATACCCATATTATTTCATGAACACAAATATTTGCACTGAGCGGGGATCGAACCCGCGCCTCCTGCGTAGCGGCCGCGTTCACTACCGCTACGCCACGGAGGCTGTCGCTAAGATGATGACAAATATTTGTGCGGGAATCGCACACTCGAACCTCTGACCTAATGACAAACGCTTCACGCATCTACTGAAGTGAACATTTGCTTAAAACCACCTTGTTTGTATTGTAAAACGATATTGTATTATCTGATATCGTTTTAATTTGCACGTCAAAGTTCGTTAGCTCGGTGAAATACTTAAAGTTAATTAATGTAGTATTTGTTTCCTATTACCTATTTCGTATGTTAGTATAGTTGGAACCGATTCTAACATATTCCACATTACAAAGTTGCTGTTCTTTATCGTTCAGTTCTCATTTACTTACTGTGTTTAAAAGTTTGAAATATTTGAATTGAATGTGTCCCCACTCACCACCGAGTGCCCACTCTACGAAATTTTCCCTACTTTTGAGGTGCCAATATTATGCATGATATTTAACGATAATCGGAACTAAAATTTGATACCGGACTTTTCGTTTTCACTCAGTTTTAAAATTTTATAATTTTTTAAAAGTTAAACAATCGCTGGTTCAAATTAATCAATTCAAAACCTACCTGAAAGAAAATTTTATGAAAAGAATTCGAATAATCTACATACAGTCATTTCGTTATATTCTTTTAAAATGCTATAAATAACTCAAAATACCTACTATTATATTAACTTAGAAGGTTTGGTAAGCACGTGTACAATGTAAAGTAATATTAAAATATATTAAAAGGAACCTCATCTAACAAAAGTAAAGTAAATACCCTGTAATACCTACGCATTTTAAATTGTGTAGGTACTTATGGAAAAAATCTTTGTCAAATGTTAAGTTAAAAGATCGGAGAAATTTGTAACTTGGCTGGCAACATTATTAAATTCCTATGTTACCAACCCGTATATAAATCACAACTATTTAAATAAATAGAAAAAGAACATTGCATGAAGTGGTGTTAAGTGAAAGTGCGATAACCGCATGACCGGTATGACTGAAGGTAATGCTAGGTTCTGTTCTATGAGCGGTCATTTACAAAGTTTCATGACTTTCGTCACGTGCCTGCCAACCTGACTCAGCTCGTGATGGATTGTTTATAAACGAATAATTAATTACATTCTTTGCAGTCGACATAATATTATAGAATCGCCTTGGCACATAATAAAAAATGAAGAATCGGGTTAAATCTTGAAGGTAGTTGACAAAATGCTGCGCTCGCGGCTGACGTCGCCCGTCCAGCCGAGCAGACAATCTCCGTACCTATCCCTTATCTGTGCAACTTAGCAAACAAAACATCGCAACCGGCAATAAGCATAAAACAAAATCGTTTCGACCCCACACACGCCGTCGCCCGAACACTTGGAAAAATCCCTATGGATTTTCCGCGCGGGGTGACGAGGGTGACGGGGGCAGGGGGAAGGAACGTAAAAGAGAAAAGCTGCGAGTTTTTATCTCGGCGCCATAAATTTTATTCGTAGCGTGATTTAGTGCGCAGATTGCCCCCCGCGCACCGCCTGCCCCGCGCCTACGCCTCGCCCGGGTAAGGCTGCTAGTCATTGTCAAAATTATTGCACCCCTATCTACTGAAGGTTTAAATATATGTCCCCGACACGTAGTTATGCCTACAACCCGTTCCAACGTTTAATACGACGCTTCAATGTAAATTTTATAAGATGTTCCACATAAAGAATTATTTTTTCCCCATGATTTATCTGAATGCTATAGGTAAGTAAAAGTGAAACTAAGGAAGCGTGCGATTGTACAAAAAATGTGCACAATGCAAATGTTACATTAAGTACAAAATCTATTTGAATTAAGCCTATTCTTTCCTTTTGTACCATTTTGTTTATTCTAGTGGATAGTTACGCAAACTTCGCTTTCCTTGGCCCTCGATTGCCCTGTACTTCCACTTGATTTGTTTGGAATATTGGCGCTAACACTGCATAAGCAACGATCCGACAGTAGAATAATGCAATATTGGACCAGCCAATGGCGCCATGTTTTCCGAGAGAATGTCATATAAAAAAATTGTGCGCCGTCCTAATCCTTCATTCTTGCTTTAAAAGTAAATCTTACTTATTTGTCAATACCGAGCCACAAAGGCGTCCAAATACCCTTACACTGGATGAAAAGCATAATACACGCCTCATAATAGTGGAGCAATTCAAAAACTGTTAAAATCATAATGCGCTTTTGTTGCTCTTTTGACAGCTCGATATTTTTTTTCAATCAGTGGTTTCGTATTGCCGGCCAGTGCGTCGCGAAAGTAACGTTCACGATTCTAGCGAATCGATCACTATCGGGGGGAGTATTTTATGTAAACACGACAAATTTCGTGATGTAAAATAGCAACCGCAGATGCGTCTGTGTTATTTTTATTGTCTCCGCGAGTGGTGGCTGCGGGATCGGAGGCTCGCATTTGATCCTCGACGCTCACTCTACACTGTGTCTTATCTCGGATCTGGTTTTATGAAACCCTAAATTTACGACTGCGGCGAGGGGTGGGGGCTGTATTAAGCCGACTCTCGACGCTCGCTGCGACAGACACTTTTGTCACCAGCAATTCATGGCCGAAGCACGTTCGGCAAAAATTTTGCGTGTCAAATTACACCGAGCCAACAGCCGATTGATGATGCGATTAGGCAATACGAGTGTCGTTGTGGAACGTACTTCTGTGTTTACGATTATTACTTATGTAAATGTTGGAATAAAAGTTTCTTTTGTCGCGGATAAATAGACGTTTGCTTAAGTAATTTTATTGTTCTGCTTAGTTCGATGTAATGCTAGAGTACAATTACGTTCTTCAATATAACTTTTCGTATAATATTTAGGTACCTCGATTTATTCACAAGTCAATTAGCTATTGATTATGTTCTTAATTCTATATGATTTTATTTGAATTTCAAGATTTACTTTTAGAGCTTTTAGGCTAAATACCAACACTGAAAATCTGTTAATATTTATTATTATTTTACAATTATCATACTTGTATGTAATATACCTGCCTAAAATATCATTCTGCGACAATAATAATTCAGTGTTATTTATACCTAATTTAATCATAGCTTGTACTATGGGATCTAGAACGCGGATAAACATAAGTACCTACCTACATAAATAGGGACGCAGATGGCTTTTTCATAAATACAAACCTCCCTTATACCTAGGTACTACATACATGCTATACACAAGAAGAAAGAAAAGAGTCCCCCAGATGAATTCAAAATAAACATCCATGCTTCAAATATTTGCACTGAGCGAGAGTCGAACCTCTCACTGAGCTGAGCTACGAAATGAATGCTACGCCATATACTTAGTCGTCGATTGTGTGCCAAACTATTTACCTGTTCCGTTCTGTAACTATCTACCTAAAAATCTCCTTACAGCAGTATTCATATTATATGTTATCAATAATACACAAACATACATCATAGTACAACTGTTAAATAATATAATTATAGTTTTATAACGTCTTAATTAGAAAAGGAGGTTAGTCTTAATTACGGCCCGTTGGCCGGGGCGGTGGGTTAGCCCAGATACAGGCCGATCCTCTATAAATTACGGGAATAAATCCCGAGGAAGAAAAATTGCCCTCTGGAGCACATAATTCTTGCCTTGTCACAAGCTTTCCTTATCTATAGCCAATACCGGATTACAATGCGATTTTTACTTTATGTTATATTCCTTGTTACTCCCATCCTACTTTATGCTTTCTTTACATAAACTTGTTTAGCTACATATACCTATTGATGGCACTTCACATGGCTATTTGTATTTTCATCCCTTCTATTCGAAAAGTGTCACTTTGTTCTCTTTATGTGGTAGCAAAGTAGCTCTTTTCTGATAAGAACTTTTTAGCGGGCGGAAAAGTGGTTTGAATTTGGAACATAATATATTATAATAATAATAGAAATCAAACTTACGTTTTTTGAATTACTGGCTGGTACGTAAATATAATTGGACTTGGACGTGGACTTCCTATGGCTGAAATGATGATGATGATGATGACGTAAATATCTATTACGAATATCATATGTATACCTAGGTACCATACATAAACTCAGGACACGTACGTTATAGGTACCTATGTGTTTATATCATTTTTATTTTAACTTTACAAACAAACACTTCCATGTGTTTTATTTCTATAGATATAGTTAGTATAATATATCTCAACATAACATAACATAACATAACATAACATAAACTCACGCCTTTATCCCCGAAGGGGTAGGCAGAGGTGCTAGCACCCACATATCTAGCTAGCTAGCATCTCAATAAATATTTTAATACCCTTGAACCAACAATAATCTTCCACAAAGAAAGTAATTCAAACACTCAAAAATTTGTTTTGAAAGTGCGAACATACTCACGCAACAGGCATCAAAATAAACCCACAATTATGGGTAAGTAAGTACAACAATACTTGAGCTAATATTTTATATAATGTTAGCCAACAATATCTTTTAATGGACAATGACAAATGATTCCCTTTGTGAAGAATTGAGATGTCACGATGGAACCATTGTGAGTCAACGAACGGCCGAATTCACGAAAAATACAGGAAAAAAAAAGCTTCTAAATTTCAACGAAATATTTTGACAAGATAATGTATAGGCAGGTACGGGGGACATGACAAGCTAATGATTTTTTAATAGCGAACTAAATGTGGGCGAATTTGGTGAATTTAATTTTTGCTTGTCAGAAGTATTTCACACTGTTTCTGTCAATTATGTCTTAAAAAGATTAATCTGTGTAGTGCCCCGTTGGTCTTATATTAGCAATTCTGAAATAAAATTCGATTTCCTGTCCCAATGTTATTGATTTTTTCAGCACCATACGGAACTCTGCTTCTATTTACTCCTTCTGCAAGTTTTGATTCGACTTACGCGGTTTTTATGGAAGCAGCTGCCACCTGACCCTCAACCCTGAGAGGAAAATCTTTACCAGGGCCTCGTCCGTCAATCAACAGACGTACCGGTTTTTATTTGGCAGTATATAGGATAGAAAATCTGAAAATACATGAGAGTATGAATTGATAGTTCGCCGCCGTCACGGTATGCGAGTGTTGCTACCAAGGCATTGCCTAGATACCTATTTCGCAATATCAAAAAAAGCAACATGAGAATCTCTGTAGTGGATTTTACGACGTTATAATTGGCAATTTCTCACAAATTCGTCACAAAATATGAAGACTAATTAGTTTCATACTAATACTACATCCATCTGCAGCTGCACAGAATGGATGAGAATAAGACTGAGAAAGACAAAACAGTCTAGGTATAGGTATACAGCCAAAGCTAGACTGGTTAGGGTTCCTTATCTGTAAATTAACAATTTGGCCCAGCTATTTCACAAACAGATAAAAAGACATAAAAATAAAAAGACAGACAAATAAAATGTTTAGATAACTATTGCTTTTTGTTATAAGTATCATGATTATATTCTTAAACATTAATTAAAAACTGTTTTTTAACATAGCAAAGAGACATTACAATTTTATATAGGTACATATTTAAACATACAAGGTGTAATATATTATAGGGAAATTATATTTATGATTTTTGTGAAATCCGATTCATACTTGGCCTGGTCTTCTACTCCGAAGTTAAAACAAACTTTTTAATTAATAAATTAAGTGGATTTTACGCTAAAACTGTAATAAATTAAGTGGATTTTACGCTACACACGGTTTAACATCATAAAGTTTAATATCTTGATAACCAAACAAAAACTAAGTTCATTATAGTACTTAATCATCATTGCATTACTAAACCCCACATTATAAAGTGAACTACCAACGTAACAACGTAACGTAATCCATCTTTCACGATCACTACTCACAATTAATTTAATAAGAAAACAACATTGTTCAGTACAAATTTTAACAATTTTACCGAGTTGCAGCCTAATTATTTCATATAGGTATTACGTATGCACAACAGCAAAGAACATTCGTTAGGAAATTCTTCCCTTATCATCGCGTTCGATCTTTAAAATCACGCATTTTAATCTCAAATTTTATTCTCACTACACATGTATTGCGTTATACATAAATTGTTTTATACATTTCTATTTATATTATTAATTAGTGTTAACAAGAACATATAAATGATAATGCTATGTGTAATATACCTGTTATATTATAAATAGAGGTTTATTTTATTTCTACTTATGTAAAATCGAAACTAGCTGACTTCCGAGCTTCGCACGGAAATATTCTATAACCCGATTGCAGCGCCACCTGCATAATTCAAATTATAATTATAACCTTCGCAGAAGAGCAAAGTAAAATTTGATAAAATTTTATTGCAATTGGATGAATGGCAGGTTATAGAGTCGGCAGTACGAGTTTGACTCCCTTGGTGTCGCAAAATGCACACGTCCATAGGCCACGATAACCGTTTTCCATCAGGTGGGCCGTGTGATGGTCTGCCACCTAAGTGATATAAAAAATACGGCAGGAAATATGAACAAATAAAAAATATTTCATAACACAACTAGTGTGCGTCCTAGCTTCACCCAGGTGCAAGCATGAAACCTTACCCATAAACCTTCTTCTAAAAAAATATCTCATACAAATCTTGTACAATAACGAACACAAAAAAAATCTGTCTATATTTTATGCACTCGTACGAATGTTATGCATATATTTCGGCGATTCATTTCTTATATATAAGATAATATATCTTGTATAATTTATAAATCTATTTATACAGATAATTAATTTACCCAAACAGGAACATATAAATGATAATTCCATAGGTAATATATTGTAAATAGATATAATTATTTATACAGTAATTACCTGCGGAAATACGCAATTAAATGCCTACATCTAGCCGACAAATTCGGAGAACGTAAAGATTTATATTGTACTTACATAATAAGACATTAGGTATCCTTAAAAAGTTTAACAGTTGTGTAGTGCGATGTGCAGCCAACAGTCGTTCAAGATCGTAACTAAAACTTATAGAACTGCAACCGCAACCTTAGACATACCTTCATACATATAATTACGCCTGCATCCCCGGAAGGTTAGGCAGAGGTTATCATCCACATTTCACCAATCCTAGTATTTGGTCCCACGCAATAGGGGATGACACTGTTGTTGACTTGAACCATGCACTTGAGGCTGAACCTAGGCTGTATACATCTGTCTGATGATAAACAGCCCCATCAGAGCAGAGAGCTAAGGGATGGGGTGACCTAAATTCTACTCTACCAGAAACCAGGAGGCTTAGAGGGACCTTAACGACAACCTTACAGGATATATTCCCGGGATAAAAAGCCTATGTCCAGATTTCATCCAGACGCATGCAGCCGTCCTGGCGTGATTGAGTAGATACTTAACGGACATCCAAAGTTTCGCATTTATATTGTTCGATGTAAAGAGAATAATAAATTCCGGATGACATTATTTTAAACCATAGTAAGTTAAAAGGCAAAAAACTAACAAATGAGTGATTAGATATTTATCACGAAACGAAACTCGGACACTGAGTGGTATTGAAATCACAAGTTAAAACCATTGCGTCATTCATAAACTCTTTTTTTAAACTATGGTAAAGATAATAAATTTCGCAACTCTTAATGTACAGATAAAAAAAAATATTATACAAGTTTTTTATCTATATTACCTACCTATATCTAGCCTAGAAACTAAAACGTAAGTAGATAATTTATTTTAATTTAAGTTTCTTAATAAATTAAGTAAGTAATTCTAAGAACGTATTAACGACTTTTACTAAGATAATATTATTAAGTAGATATATTTCTTTATTCATATATCCTTTTTCGTATTATTTATAGCTATATTTTAAATGTAATCCAGCTGATTGAAGAACTAAATCCAAACTGAAGTGGTGCCTAAAATGACGCACATATTAAGGAAGTCGTTATCTTGGCACCATCGCCGATACGCAATGGAACATAAAATATACATAACGTAACTATATTTACTTTCTTTCATTAAATCCGACTACGACGTTGAAGAAATAGAAGGTTATCTGGTATTTGACCTGGGCCTCGATTCTGCTATAGCAAAGCCACTGTCATACCACGGACACTGCAAAAATATTCCATTTAACTTTAGACTTTAATATTTTTTTGCCGTGTCTAGGTATGCTATGACAGTGGTTTTGCTTTATAGCACAATAGAGCTAGCTCAATTAAGGGGCAAACCTAGGAAAAAATCCTAGTAGCAATTTTCTTTTGGAATTCGTTGAATCACTGGCAGTCTACATTTTGATTTGCGTGGTATTCGGTTTATTGCATTCTCCGCCATCTTGACAAGGATCTCATGATCTTTGTGCTAGCTCGTAAAGGACATCTGTACTTTACGAGGTTGGGAAGTCGGACGCCGGTCGCTCTTACAATATAATTCATTGGACAAATCAGCAAATTTTTTTATACGGATCCCGAACTCGGAGGTAAAAGCCTCCGATATAACCAGGAGAGCTTCAAATAGAGATACGGAGACACTGCCTGATAATAAATATTATTTTGTACAGTTTGCAATCGATATTCAATCACGCACTCATCACGCCTATTCACAATAATCACATACATATACCCAATTCACAATAATTGCATAACAAATGCGGTGACACGGCATTGTATTAGAATTTATTATTTTCTTTTGTTAGTGACACCAAGCCCAGTGGGTCGCGGTTGGCAACACAGAACGATAATGGCGATATTTATTTGTGTAGAGGAGATTATTTATTTATTTTGTTCGTACATTGTTGATGTTTTGTTGTCGCTCCAGTGGCTTACAGCGGTAAATGGTTTCCATTGCCTCTGTACTGAACAAATACTTTTTTTAAGTGTTTATCGACAACAGTAGTTTTTATAAAAAAAAAGTAAAATTTAAAATTTTGGATCGTGAGAATTCAGAATATTTAATTTCAAATGTTTTCATTTTTCATTTATGATTTATTAAGAACTAGCTGACCTGGCGAACTTTGTACTGCCATTTTTTTTTCGACCGCGTGTCCATATTTTCTCACCGTTTGAACCTTCCCTGGACATCCACAAATATTTCAAGACTAAAATTAGCCAAATCGGTTCAGCCGTTCTCGAGTTTTAGCGAGACTAACGAACAGCAAATGATTTTTATATAGGTATAAGAGAAGATGATAAATTGTTGAATGTTGTAATATTTTATTGATTTGAATAATCTTATCTAGGTGAAGAAACAAAGGTAAATACGGTAAAATTCAATTCTAATGTTTAAGTAACCAAGTTCAAAAAAAATATTGGAATCGTATAAGGATGATCTTTTGTCATGCGGCGTTATTGACACGAAATTAGAATCCGCTTGTTGTGATTCTGCTCATATGAGTGACCATTTTACGAATTTTATAGAAATCTATGAGTTCTACTGGAAATTCATAAAGTTATTCCTTTTTAGCGGAATCGCTCAATGTGGCCATTTGTGACCCGCAAGTAGTGTTGTGGCGACACGTAGAATGCTGCTACTGTCTGCAGTCGGCTACGAACTACCATAAGATACCATTATCTACGAAGTGGCTAGACGCTTCTGTGTTCCACACAGTGGGTTCACTGACAATATCAAAGTTCTGTTGTTAGATTGGACTAGCTTGTGTTATGGGTTCTAGAATGCGGATAAACATGCTTATATACATACACCTACTTAGAATTTTCTTTTTTCGTAAATACATACTTTTTATACATAGAAACACCCATACCAGTACAAATATTCATATTCATGCATACAAATATTTGCACTGAGTGGGAATCGAACCCGCGCCTCCTGCGTAGCGGCCGCGTTCACTACCGCTACGCCACAGAGGCAGTCAGAGTAAGTAAAGACATGAGCCTCCCATTCCAAACTGAGATTAGATAAGTCAAGTAGATACCTGAGACCATAAAGCCTTACAAAGGAAACAGTTGTGTAGTGTAGAAAATCGAGAAACTTTATATAAGTACTTATAATACGTAACACCTAATCAAAAATGTCACTAAATACTACTTTTATATAAATAACTAGCTTTTGCTCCGCCCGCGTGGATGTCGGTTATCGCGACCAAATATAGCCTATGTCCTTTCTCAAGGTCTAATCTATCCCTATACCAAATTTCATCAAAATCGGTTCAGTGGTTTGGGCGTGAAAGCGAGACAGACAGACAGAGTTACTTTCACATTTATAATATTATAAGTAGGGAAGTAGGGATATACTTCTTGGGAACAAATCCTACTATCAAAACGCATGCATCCATTTTTTTAAGTAGGTAAACCTACACCCTACACAGAGAAGAACAAAAAAGGCATACTAGTTTGTTTGTCACGTGGTGTGATGCTTTTGTCTCGCTACTTCAGAGACACAGTTAAATGCTCTGTTAAGCACCATACAACAAAGAATCCACAGATTAAACTGCTGTTTTTATGTAACACCGGGGTTTATTTTGAAAAGGGTTTTACGTATTTTTATTTTTCGAAAGTTCTGATTCACTATCAATAATTGATAAATTGTGACGCCTTGGAGTAAATTCGCCATTTTTTTTTTTAGATTGTGGACTAGTCCCACTGCCTGAGTGTCCATGTTTCTACACTGTTTAGTCATAAATTAAAGGTAGGACGCACTGGTCGAAGATTCACAGGCATTGCGGTAGGGGGGAGGAGAAGACCCGACGTAATCTGCCAAATAGTAGAGTTCACTATTCGCAGTGTTTATAATTATTATAATATAATGGCCAGTTATTGAACGAACCTACGTAAAATAAAGAATACCTACTTGAGATAGGCTCTTTCTCCTCCACTTACCTGCTTACGTCAGACAGCAATCAGCGCCCCCGTTAAAACTAAGATAAACCGAAAAAGATTATACATAACGAATTGCTATTATAAATCCATTCAAATCAGCTTTACCTCAAAAACAGGTGTCTTATTAAAAAAAAACCCAAAAGCAACTCAATCTTAAAATGACAGCACAATTTCGCATCACTAAATATTTGCACGCACAACTTTACACTCAAAACTAAACAACAAATCAATCAAGAACAAAACTGAGTAAAACAATTTACGCAAAAAAAGAAACATATCGACCACCGGGCTAGTCGGCTCCGGTCCAAACCCCACGATTCCACGGTCTATTACTTCTGATACAATTCGGTACGGCCCGCCTTGTTACCAAACATTCCAGACATATTTATTGCAATATTAGAATTAACGATGTGAATACAATATAACCCCCTAAATAAGAAGATAATTCGGTCAGACTTTAATTCGTTGACAAAGATCGTATAAGTTTGTAATCGTTGAGGCGTGTTGTCAAAGCCGCGGTAACAATTTTATGTGTCGTTTAATTGTGAGAAAGTTGCTGACGACACACGATTATTCTGCAATAAACTTAATGAACGAGAAAATATCGGTAGCTTTTGATTTATCCAATTAAAGGGTGGGTACAAACTTTATCGGTATTTAAAATCCTTAATTTTTAGGGTTCCGTACCTAATAGGAAAAACCTGAACCATTCGAAGTGATTTTAACTTCGTTGTCCGTCTATCTGTAAAGACCATTTTCTCAGGAATGCCGTAAGGTATCAAGTTGAAATTCATACTAAATGTTTAGGTCTTCGATGCCTCGAAGCTGTGGAAAAATCAATCTTCTAAGTCAATGCGATCAAAGGATACAGCCATTTATGTAGCAAAATGATACAAATGCAAGGGTATCAAAACCAGGTGCATCGCCCTATCCAGTTTTACGGAACTGCGCGCGCGAGCCCGTCTCACACTTGCCCGTTTTTTTTTTTTAATAACTTAATATTCGAATTTAAATACACATACTATCTCAAAGATATTGTATGTTAAAATAGGCTGTTGAAGAATTTACCTTATAATATAACTAGCCTTTCGCCCGCGGCTCCGCCCGTGTGGATCTCTTATCTTCAGTTCTACTCAACCGATTGCAATCAAACAAACGTAAGATTTTAAGTCTGAACAAGACCTTTCTAACAAAAAACTGCATCAAAATCCGTTAAGTAGTTTTTGCGTCCATCGCGGACAAACATTTTTAATTTACATTTAAATATTTATATTTATATATTGTAAGCTGTGACTGATTAAATGATTTGATTTACAATTATATAATAGGTAGTATAGAGTATAGATAGATAGAAGATAAATATAGAAGATATAGATGTTTTAATAAAAGTTACCTAGCTTTAAATTATACCTTATTTATATAATATATTATGGTTTTAAAACCTGCGTGGAGTTTTAGAAGGTTCTTATGAAATTAAAAAAAATGTGATATCTGGTAGCTATCTCAAAATCTACATCAACTTTTTACATCATCATCTCAGTGAGTGTGTCTGTGACCCGGCTGCTTCCGATTCTTCCATCTAGGAGCCCGCGGACATGGTGCGGGGCAATAATGTAAGATTTATTAAGACTCCAGTGGGTCCGAGACTTTATTTTTCATTCATTAATACATTTCATAGTTCAATAACGCCAAATCTTTACGTAAAGGACTCATTAAATCTCCCAAATGATTTTTTTCTACATAGGTAAATACACCAAAAGATCTTACCTCACCAAATATATTAATATTTATGCGATCATATACCTATGCGTGTTTAGAATATAAACTGTTTAAATTTTAATGATAATATCATTCAATTCGCCATGCGTAAAGTAATGAAATTAATGTTGAATTCTCAGAATTGAAACAAATTTATTTTGGCAGGTTTTAAATTTGACATTATAATCTATTCTACTTCATCCGAGTGCCAGTCCCAGTTGCATCCAAAGCCTACTTCTCCTTTCCATAATAAAAACAATGTTTTGATTAACTTTTACGGGTGCAACTGCTATCTCAAACAAAACTCAACATCGAAAGGGAAGCCTCTTACAGATGATAAGTACTTCCTAGACCAAATACTAAGGAGAGCCTCGGTGGCTCGGTGGTAGTGAATGCGAGTGCTACGCAGGATGCGTGACTTCGATTCCCGCTCAATTCAAATATTTGTATGCATGTATTTGGCTGTTTGCATTGGTGTAGTCGTGCCTCGGAGAGCACGCTAAGTCGTCAGTCCCGGTTGTCATACGAACATCTATCGATAACTGCAGAACTTCGATATGGCCAATTGAACCAATTGATTGTGGAGGTCCGATGGTAGTCGCATAGTCGCATTTACAGAAAATATCGAAGTTCACCCGCATCATAGTTAGACTGGAAAGCCGATTCCACTGAGTTGGGAAAGGCTCGGAGAATAATGATATTGGAAAACAATCCTGATTTCGATTCTGAAGAAACTAGCAGCCTAACCTTAAAACTTCTTCCTTACCAAATGTACCTGAATACCAGTTCACCTATGCCGACCTAGGGAGCCAACGCCTAACCCAGACCGCTTAAATCACTATGGAATCCGTTAAAAACAATTTCACTCAATTCTGTATTTGATATTCGTTTAAACTTCTCCAATACATTAGACGGGGCTCCTGGAACAGACGACGCTCTGGAGTAGGGTTTTCTCTCAGGGTTGGGAGTTGATAATGTAGCTTTCTGATGGCGAATTTTTTTTTTCAAATTCGGCCAGTAGTTTTGAGTTTATTCGTTACACACACAAACACAAATCTTTCCTCTTTATAATATTAGTATAGATTTGTATTAGTGTATAAATATTAGTATAAATAAAATATCTCTTCAATATAAGAAAGTAAAATAAGTGTGAATAGGTCCTTACTTCGTTTATATAATTCAATGAAACTTTCATCTATACCTGGAATTTTATAATGAAATACATATTCCTTATCGTTATCTACCTTCCGTAGAATTAAAGTTTAATTTGCATTTCAATTCATCTATTCTTGGAAAATTGTTCGTTAATAAAACCACTTTCAGTCGTCGTCCTACATGATTTCTAATCTCATGAGATACGAAAATTACATATTTATAATTTTTCAAATACTGTTGATAAAATGCAACAGTGATAAAATCAATAATATGCAATATAACGTCAAATTTAAATTTGGTGGCTATTAGCACTTTTTATTTGTCTCTTCCCATGCGGTGTCGTGCGTCGTAAGGCGACTACGAGAAGGGCTGTTTAACATCAGACAGATGTATACAGCCCAGACTCAGATGCATGACTCGAGTCAGCAATGATGCCCGGAATACGGCAATAGACTCACCCGCTATTATGTGGGACGGAATACAATGATTGGTGAAATGTGGGTGTTAATTCAGCTCTGCCTAACCTCCCAGGGATAAAAGCGTGATAATATGTGCCTATGTATATAACATATGTTACTAGCTGTCCCGGCGAACTTCGTACCGCCATATTTTCCGTCCCCGCCGCACCTATTTTCTCATCCTTTAAACTTTCCCTGGACACCCACGAATATTTCAAGACTAAAATTAGCCAAATTGGTTCAGCCGTTCTTGAGTTATAAACTAACAACGAAAAGTGGCATTGATTTTTATATATTAGGCTAGCTGTCCCAGCGAACTTCGTACCGCCATATTTTTTCCGTTCCCGCTTCACTTATTTTCTCATCCTTTAAACCTTCCCTAGACACCCACGAATATTTCATGACTAAAATTAGCCAAATCGGTTCAGCCGTTCTTGAGTTATAAACTAACAACGAAAGGTGGCATTGATTTTTATATATTAGAGATAGATTAGTGCGGCTCTGCCCGGTGCTATTCCCGGGAACTTTACTATATTTTTTTTGAATACAATATCTTCTCTAACATAGAAAAAATAAAATAAGTCGAATCTTTCAAACCGTTTTTCCATCCCTACATGACAACCATTTTTCTGCTCCTACAACTAATGGGTCACATTGTGTACAATAGGTTTAAAAGGTCACTTTATTGCAAATCGTATTAGTATAATATTTTGTCATGCGGCGATATTTACTCGAAATTGGAATCTACATAATAAATTAAATTGTGATTCTGCTCAAATGTATGACCACTATACAAATTTTATACCTTTTTTTTTTTTTTTTTTTTTTTTTTTATCGTGCGAAAAATCCCCACGGATACCTCCCCCGCCGGAGTCGGAGGAGGAGGTTATGTCGGACTCGAACCGACTAAAACGCACGCCTTCTGTGGGCCGTCAGTTGCCGGAGGTGAGATTGTCATAGCCATATCCCTCGCACCCCGGCCGACCCAGGGCCATATCTCTCGATATGGCCCTCTTCCGGTGTGGGGACCACGGAGTCCCCAACTCGCCCCCGGGTATGGGGGGGCACGCAATGCGTGCCACCGCCGTGGCCTGCTTCTGCTAGGGTGACAGGCGACCCCACCCGTCACCCCCAGGCCCGCGCTCATGGGGGGCGGAGGTCATTCTGCGACCTCCGACGCCCGAGTTGCCGCCGCTCGTCGCGGGCCGCGCGGTCTGCGATTCTCCTTCGCTCCTCGCGGGCCACAAATTTTATACCTAGTAATCTACTTATTGAGATTTACTGGGAATTCATAAAGCTACTTTCTTTTAGCAGAATCGCTCAATGTGGCCTTATTAACGTTATTTTTAAACTATCGCGGTGTAAACACATCGTTTTTGTGATATTGGGACTCATCGCGATTAATTATTATTATCGATGATTCCCGATGATGATGAGTCCCGATATTATAAAAACGATGGCCTTATTAGATCCACAGTTTTTAGATATTTTTGACTTGCTACTAACTGTACTTCCACTTGCATACCTATTACGTTTTATGCTGAAGAAGAGTCGTTAGAACTCTTTTGGGGATAACATACGAGCTGCAAAGGCGAGGATATTGTTGTTTACCACCTGCAAGACCCTACAACACTCGCAGATAAAAGAAAAGCAAAATTGCAACCATAAATTAACGGCAGAGGTAGACCACCCCTATGTAGGGTAGGGTGGTGTAAGATTGCGCAGTTTGCAATCAATAGGTCATAAAATAAAAAATATTAATCCTACATGAGAAGAAACGTTTCTTTATTTATCCATATTAATATAGCAACAAATTATTATACGAATGGTAACAAAAAACATATAATCTTCTAAGTATTTAAAGCAAAATCACGAATCGGGAATTGCGCAATTTTGTACACCCTAGTGTGTAAAATTGCGCGTTGAGATCGATAAGATTGCGCAACTATATAACCTACACATATCACAAATAAAAGCAAAAAAAGGTCAGCCAACAGTGTTGAATTTATTTAAGGACTAGACCTTGCGTTCACAATAGGTGATGGCTTCCCAGATATAATATAGGTGCAGTGTTATAAACGGTTTTGAAGGGGGCAAAGAGACTAGTTGAGATAGAGAAGGCCCAGGCTGTAATGGATCAATTTCAACAGTTTCATTAAGCACGTTTAATGTTTGTAGTGTTTGTACTGACGGAACGATCGCTAGGGTAGGCCCGAGGTGATCTTGATGGCCTCATCAGAACAAACCTATCGAGCTGTTTTCTTTTCTCTTCTGGACATTGTGTAAAATAAATAGAATTATAAAAGAAAAACAAGGAATAATTAAATAAGCGATCGAAATTGAGTGGAAAAATAAAAATCTGGCGGTACGATTCAAAAATATTATTTATATTTGCCTACTAAAATTTCGGACGGGTAAAATTGCGTGCGCAATTTTACACACACCAGAATTGCGCAATTTTACACATCGGAATACCACTCTAAACATCGTGATATTACTGCCATCTCATAAACAATGTGCAAACTACGTTCTATCAGGTCGAAATATGAGTGATAATGCCGCGACAAAGTACTAACAAATTACTAAAATGACTGAGAGTTTTTGTACAGTAACGCATTCATTTCATCAAAAAAAAATAGATCAAAAGGGAATAACAACTTTGTACTTATGTATCTCTTTTGTTTTCCACTTATTTATTATTATTTTTTGGGGGCACGTGCCGGTTGCGACGGCTAAGAAAACACAGCTGAAGTTGACTTCGAAGGTCACTCCATTGCCTTGCTATGACGTATGCGCAATTTTATCGCCCGCGCAATCTTATACCACCCTACTCTATACCCCTGGGAGTACATCAAAATGACAAGAGATACAAATAACTGATATGAAAATCATAATATGGGCTAAAGCATTCATCTGGTTACTAAAAACATCTGTTCAACTAGATTATCAGCAGTGATCGCTAGGTACAGTTCTAGGTACAGTCAGTATCTAATGCTTGGTGATAGTTGCGGTGACATCATTGTTATAGGTAGGCACACTATCAATGTGCCTACTCAATAACATCTGTACATCTATCGTGACCCATATGTGTAGATTTAAAGTGTGTGTGTTTCAAGAAATTCATATTATTGAGTAGTATGTAATAATAAGAATATCCGGATGCTGACTGTACTTGGGAGCTATAGGGTGATCGATATACAATTAAATTAATAAATAAATATGGTAGTACAAACTACACAATGACACAAACTATACATAACTATACATGAAAAACATACCTACTTACATAGCAAGAACCAAAAATTCAAAATTGCCTATAATTGTATCGATAATATAATCGATAATATCCAGCAACATACTATGGGAGCAAAAGGAATTAAATTTAGAAATTACTTTATTCCCCTTTGTTTTTATGTTCAATAGGAGCATCAGGACATGCGTGTCCCGGTGCTCCTACCAGCAGAGCACGAGGCCGGAGTACTATTTTATGTGGCGCCAACTTTCATCCAAATCGGTTCAATCATTATAGTACGATTGAGTTACATCCATCCAAACTTTCGCATTTAGATTAATCGTAAGATAAATTCAATAAAAAGAATCCTAAATGTGAGCTTCTGGTTGATCTAGTGTTATGGGCATTATTTTGAACGTTAATAACATTCACATTTTATTAGTTCGCATAATAATATAATTAATCGTATCGGTGAAATCTTGACAATCGAAAAGTGAAACGACAAAGATACAGTAGATATCAATGCTTTATTATGAGAATATTCAATTCTCACGATCTCAAAAAAAGAACAAGGTGAATAATTAAAATAACAAAACACGGCTGCATATAATAAAATAAAAAAAAATAAAAAACATGTCCATGAAATAGAAACCATGTTTCGGGGCTGACAATCCCAAGGTAATCCACCAAGTAGGTAAGTACACATGAAAAAAATCCTATAATTTACCTGAAATGGGGTAACATTTAAATTTTAACCTCGTATACAATGACCAAGTCCTTCAATAATTATAATTAAACAATATAGGTATTTTTCAAATAAATACGAGTAAATAAAATAAAATAAAAAAGTCTTTTATTTCATGCATTTACAAATGAAATTAACAATAATCTTATTCTTAATCTAATTTAAAATATAATGTAAATGTGTAAATAATTAAAATGTGAAAATAATTTAAGTGTAAATAATTCGAATGTACAGTTAAGGACATCACCCATTTTGGTCCAAATTAAATACGAGTAATAATCACCAAATTAAAAATTTAAAAAACCGAATTCAATTGATTTTTGTTGCTTGACCGATTTTGATAAAATTTACATGGTACCGCCTGGGAAGTATAACTTATCAAACAAAAAAATAATTTTGCAAATCGGTCCAGGCGTCTTTGAGTAATCGGTGAACATACATAAAAAAAAAAATATTCCGACGAATTGAGAATCTCCTCCTTTTTTGAAGTCGATTAAAAAATGTACCTACTTTGTCAAAATGATGCAAAACTTAACTGATCTCGATAGTATACCTACTCCCGAAGCTAAGTGCCCACAAGTCTCTGTCAGATTTTCACCATTATTATTCCCTCCACTCTCTCCTTTCCTATATAGGATAACACATAGGACAGCAGGACTCAGATACGAGTATCACCTGCATACCGTGTAGAATATTCCATCAAGAAACAAGCGGTTTAGTGACTTTTTTTTTAATTTTTTTATTAGGTACCATTCACAATATACAATTTGAGTAGGTACATAGAAAGCAAACCATAAGCTACTTGAGCTTGTCTGGAGTGCCTTTCCTATATCTCCTATATAATTCCTATATAATACTATACTACTTCTTCTCTGCCGCACCATTAAGACCTGGAATTCCTTACCAGTGCACTTGTTTCCCTCTTCCTACAGTCCCGGGTCCTTTAAACGGGGCATGAAAAAGCATCTGATGAGGCCGTCATGCTGAGTGCCACCATTGTAAAATGGTACGTGTCTATAATGGTGACCCTCATTTCTGAGACTTTGCCTTCAGCTTACCATTAGGTGAGTCATATTGACGTGTCGTGTCATACATAAAAAAAAATTGCGAACTCGTTCATTTGTAGGAGTGCAAACTTTCTTCCTTACTTAAGAATCCTGCGATATACAAACATACTTCTTTTCCGTAATCGGACACATCCGTAGTCAGGCAGGCCACTGCCGTCACCTTTTTTTGGAGATATTCTCCCTCGCAACCCTTATAAATATATCACATGGTTTACCGATCAAGGTGTGTTGGCCGAATGGTGATCTATATCAGACAGAATTAAACCAAAGAAGACGAAACCATCTCAATCTCTGTCCTAGAGAGGTATTTTTTATTAATATTTTAAGTTTTATCCACACACAAAGCAAAAAATCCAGCCACCCTTGCAATTAGACTAGCAAAGCGGACCCCAGACTCCAAGGTGAAAGCTTCGGTTGCCGCTAGGATGAAGAAGAAAATTCACACAAAATGAACAAAGGTGGACTTGTCATTTTTATACTAATTAAATCTAAAAAAACAAACTCTGCTCCTTTGTTCATTTTTAATCAAGTCTTTGCCATGACTTGATTAATCCTGCAGCTCTAAAGAGCTTCTTGTTCATTATAGATCATACAGAGTTCAACCATGCGAAAGTCTGTACTAAACCATGACACCAGCTTGGAAAGAATGAAGAGACTAGGAAACCACCCGTTACTCAAAGTTCGGGGTAAACAGTTTCACCGCTATGCTCTCTGCTAACCAGAAGAATACCATGCCGTGACCCATTACCTAAATTGTGAACCACCCCTACCTCGGTAGAACATTATGGCTGAAAACGATTTTTTTATCCTAAGAGCTTTGTTTCTACTTAATAAAGTCTTCTAGAGTATTCTAGACTATCCATTATATTAATAACCTGTAACATATCATCTATGTAAATTGTGTATCGATATATCCTATCGTTCACCTTGAAGTTCGCAATAAAGTTCTTTTAATTTGACGTTTTTATATAATCACTAATGTGTCGAAAAAAAAAATCTATTTCTGAATGTAATAAAAATAGCGGTCAGTAATAAAATAAATCAATTACTAGAACTAACAGAATAACAGAAAAAAAACTGTTTATTTAAGAATAGGGACCCTTCCGGGCCGTGGAGAAGAAAACGTTTGTCGTTTTTTTATAGATATAGAAAGATTCGCTCTTTTTGATACGTTTGTAGACAGTGAAATATACTATGCAACTGACCTTCGCTCCATCTACCTGTAACCTAACTTTGAATGAATCGACATAGGGGTTCAATTGGACTCGGACGAATAAGACTTATTATAGGTCATCGGAGTGACTTCAAACAGTGTTTATGATAAAAAAAACCTTATAGCCACAAGGAGAACTTGCCGCAATTTACGCAAATTGCGATAAAACCTCCAGAAAACTGTATTTTTATATTGTTTGTTTGTGTAAAAAAAAGAATGTTTCTATTTTCTATCCTTTGACCCATTTCCTCTAAAATCTCACTTAAGGACATTAAAATATTTGAATTCCGTAAAGACATTCGCAAAATGCCATAAGATACATACTTCTGAGGTAATCTCTCCCCAATTGAGGAAAGTTGCTAGCAAATACAACTTTCCATCTTTATTAGACTATGGCTTAGAGTAGCTTCGGCTTCAATAATTTCATACCAAGATTTTAATCAATGACATCATAATATTGTCATATTATCTTGTTTTTACATAATGTACAGCTCATTTACGACAGAAATGTATACATAGGTAAACATCTAATGTCTTTTACGTACGTCATGTTTAAATAAGGTTAGCATTTTATAGATTTAAATCGGAAAAGATAAAATCAGGACTGGATGTAGATTTTATTCCATGTAAAGCTATATAAAAGGTTAGCACACAAATTACTAAAAAAATACCGTGTTTGAATAAAAAAATGTAAAAGAAGGACTGGTGTCTCTGCCCATCGTGAAGGAAGAAAGGAGAATAAGTAGGTACCTATGTAGAAATGAATGTATGAAAATCTAAAGATGTCAACGGTCATCAAAGCAGTGGGTATAGATACCTATATTATTTAAGTATGTTTACATTGTATTTTTGTTTATTAATATAATGTAGGTAACTATTGTAAGTATTTCGGCACAACCATCAGATCTAAAACCAGCTTACGACTGTTGCATAACTCTGAGAACTTATCATCCCATCAGACAGTTTTGCTAAGATTTCCGTTCTTGACATATCATTAACAGCTTGTTCAACGGAAGGAATAAAACATAGTAACGGTATTGATCTTTCCTTTAATTACCACAGACGACCACACACAAGTAAATATGACACTAAATCGAGTAAACTAAACTAATAAATACAAATAAATTTAGCATACACAACAAGGTCGTGTACAAACTACCTGTACAGTTTAAAATCGGTTTGCTCAACTTAATTTTGCATAATACCCTATATTTCTGGTTGTAAAATACGTAATGGCAATAAAACGCAAATTACGACTATGTTTAGGGTCCGTGATTAGGCACGGTCCATCAGAGATTTGGCATGGCGGTGATAAACGCAGGGGTGGTCCGCATAAGCAAATTATAAATAATATTTTGTATACGCGATGTGCGGGTGATCAATTTAGGCGCAATGTCAACCAGACACATAATAAATTGACATTTATTTAATACGATAGCATTACTAGACATGCTGTTTTAATTATATCGGCTCGGCTGGGACAAATTAATAAGCTTGTTATTATGCTAACTGGTCTCTGAGGAAATGAACACATAAAGATAATGATGAACACGCAAATTGATATAAAATACTTCCTGCGTCTCATGTTGCAAATATTCTCTTTTTAAAATACTGATTGCATGATCAGAAGAAATCGCATTATTCAATTCACTAATTGGGTGGATGCCTATCTAGATATTTTCGACTAAGCATGAAGCAACTGTCTCATCTTCGGCTATAAACACTCACATAGAAACGATGCAGTTAGAAATGTTTTTGCTATTGCTAAAAATTTCTAGTATTTACAGTTTCATGTTCTATCAATTTGGTCGCCCGCACTGCGTACTATTCCGTACAAATATATAGAATAGCGTGTAAATTTTCCACACGAAATTCGCACAATATTATTTGCATCAAGTAGGCGCCCACATTTATGCTTAAGACAGCGGACGATCTAAGTGTCAAAGTTTTATAGTTTTAACAAGAGTGGATAAAATACCAATAAACAATTAAAAAATTGTAAGACAAACACTGATAATCCCACAAAAGAAAAATGCTTAAAACATTAATTCAACAAACCAAGTTCAACAAGTCAAGCTAAGTAATTAATACCTCCACGCTGGCTTCCCCGTTTCTTCTCCCTCTGGACCGTGGTCCTGGGGAGCGGAAGCGAGGGGGCTGGTGCACCCTGGACAACGGTCAATAGACTCCTACTCTAGGAAATCTATTGGCCGTTGACGAATAACCCGACAGCCGACCCCACTGCACGAGGGGGTCGTGGGATGGCGGGCCTGCAAGGTCCGCGGAAAGGGGTCCGTAGGATCCCTTTCACTCAAACAGCCCTTTTTAGGGCTAGCTGACCCAGAGGGGGTCGTGGTATGGCGGGCCTACAAGGTTCGCGGGAAGGGGTCCTTAGGATCCCTTCCATTCCAACAGCCCTTTTCAGGGCTAGCAGACCCAGGCTTTCAGGGCCTGTGGTATGTCGCTCCCGGTATCCCTCTGCTCTCAGAGGGGACAGGGGAGAGACGCGATCCACTGGGATCAAGGGACGGGTCGGCTCACTGCTCGCGCAGGGGCTGACAGGCACTCGTGCCACCGTCGGTGTTGGGAGAGCTGGCTGCTCCCCCGCGTCGCGTAACCTCCGGGATATCGACAACGACTTGAGTGCTAGCCACACTCAGGAAGCCGATATTCTGGAGGCCGCGGGGCTTGCCTTAATTGGCCGGCCCGCGACAAGGAAAAGTCTCGAAAACCCGACAGCGAAGTCGCTTAAAACCTGTGGACACCTGGGGAACTCCACAGTATTTACCCCGCTTCCTGGAATGAGCGTCACCCGGGAAGTGTCTTCATATAGACTCATACTCGTGGGATCTAATATGGTTAACAATATTAAAAACCCCCCCCCAACCAAGCGAAATAGACTGCGCGAAGGTCGCGCAGCATCACGACGCGGAGGTCGCGTCCCATATCGCGGTATCGGAGCAATTCGACACCGCGACCGAGAGGAGCAGGGCAAACAGCCCGGTGGGTCTGCAGACCCGGAAGTCTGCCCGGAAGAGGAAGAGGAAGAAGAAGCACTCTCCTACTCCAAGGAGCGAGTCGGACTTGGAGCTCACCCTGACCGACTCGTCCTCCAGCAGTAGCTACGGTGGTGATGAGCTGCTGCGTCCCCCTCCGAACAAGTTGGTAGCGATGGGCCGCCAAACGTCAGGAGGTGGCAAGGGGTCTACTCCTAGAACCTCCTCCTCCGGGGCCTCGGCTCCGGAAGATGTGGTGGCGCCGCCGAGACCCTCCCCCTCGGCGGCGGTCCCGGATCAGTGGACTCACCAAATCACGAGGGAGGCGATGGCGGCCCTTCAAGCGAAGGCGATGAGCCAATCGGGTTCCCCGAAGCCGGAGGACGATCAGGTCCTGCAGACCGTGTGGCGCCTCGCTGAATGGGCCGAGTCCCTCAAGGCAGAGCTAGCCAAGTTACGCCAGGACCGTGCCAACGCTAGGCAGCAGGAGGCTCGACGACAAACCGAGTTTCGGAAGGTGGCGGCTGAAGTGGCGGACCTCCGAAAGATCGTGGCGGACATGCCTCGGGTGACACGATCGACGCGGCGGAATCAGGAGGTGCCACCGGAACGGCCGTTGTCGTCGTCGAGGCAGGTGTCGCCGGCACGGTCGGAGTCGCTGGTGCTGCCGGAGTCGCTGGCGCAGTCGGGGGTATCGGCGCGTCCGGCCCGGCCCGAATCTCCGGTGCTGCAGCCGGTCCGGCCAGCGGACCCTCTGGCTGCCTGCTTGGCGGCAATGGCTGCCATGGAAAAGCGGCAGAAGGCACATGAGGAGCGCACGCGACGATATATGGAGTCCATGATGGACTCCTTCCGCCGCCCGTCCTTGGCACTGCCAACCGGGTACGCTGAAGCCGTCGCGAGGCGTCCTACTCGTCCCGCGGCAGGAGCGTCCCCGCCCCAGGCGGCCCGAAATCCGTCCGCTGCGGGAGCTGGGAGCCCCCAGACTGCGCAGGGTGCCCAGGCCAAGGGCAAGGGAAAAGGGAAGGGCAAGGGAAAGACATCTCTGGTCCCCACCCCGGCCCCAGCCAAGACCCCAGGCCCAGCCCAGGGATCGACTCCGGCTGCCTCCAGCAGCTCCCCACCGGAGGGTGGCTGGGAAGTTGCCGGAGAGAGAAAAAAGAAGCGGAACGCAAAAAAGAAGGCAGCCAAAAAGGCCAAGAAGGCTGAGGCTGCTGCGAAAGGAGCGCCGAGGAGGCTGCGCGTCCCTCGTTCAACGGCCATCGTCCTCACGATGACGGCAGAGGCGTTGGAGAGGGGTGTGCAGTACCCTCAGCTCGTGACGCAGGCAACGGGCCTTATTGATATGAAGGCCCTTAACATGTCGGTACCCGTCACGGTGAAACACACGCGGACGGGTGCTCGCCTGATCGAAGTCCACGGCGCTTCCAGCGGTCCCCAGGCTGACGCCATAGCGGCAAAGATAAGGGAGACGCTGGACGCAGCCGACGTCCGGGTGTCTAGGCCCAACAAGTGCGCAGAACTTCGCATCTCGGGCCTGGACGACTCCATCACGGTTGAGGATATTAGACTCACCGTGGCGGAGGCCGGGGGCTGTCCCCTGGACACAGTAAAGGTCGGAGCGATTCGCTTCGGCCGCCGTGGACAAGGGGCAGCAGTTGTCGGCTGTCCCATCGCAGCAGCCCAAAAGGCTGCCGACCAGCGGTACCTCGCGGTAAGAGGCGTCATAAGGGTGCAGGTACGTCTCCTGCAGGCTCGACCGGCTAGGTGCTTCAGGTGCCTGTCGGTCGGCCACGTGGGAGTGCAGTGCACGGCGGAGACAACGGTCGGAGACCGATGCTTCCGTTGTGGCCAACCCGGTCATATGGCCGGTAGTTGCGAAGCTCCGCCGCACTGTTTCAGGTGTGCGGCGGAGGGCAAGCCGGCCGACCATAGGGTTGGCAGCAAGGCCTGCACCGGAGGGGAGCCGAAGCCGCGAGGCGGGCGTTCCGCTTCAAGCTCGCGGCGGGATGCGGAGATGGTTCCATAATGGATCCCCAGCTCCGCATCCTGCAGGCGAACGTGGGCCACGGTGTCGATGCTCAGGCACTTCTGCTCCAGAGCATGGCACAGTGGTCCATAAATGTCGCCGCTGTCGCCGATCCATACACTCACCGACCTCCTGGGCCTGCCTGGGTGATCGACCTGGATGGGTCGGCGGCACTGGTGCATAACGCCGCTGCAGGCAGCCCCCCCCTTGCTGTCATTGCAAGGGGGCATGGTTGCGTGGCGGCACTAGTGGGGGAGATAGCGGTCGTGGCCGTCTACCTCACGCCGAGTCGACACCGATACATAAGCCAATACCGGCAATCGCTGGATCGGCTGGCCGAAGTCGTCAATGCCTGTTACCCTCGCCCGGTTCTTGTGCTCGGGGACTTTAACGCCTGGTCTGTGACCTGGGGGTCCCGGCACACGAACCCGCGAGGCAGGGCACTGGAGAGCTGGGCCGCTACACTCGGTCTAGTTCTCCAGAATTGCGGGGCCGAAGCCACGTTCGTGGCCGCGGGGCGCAGTTCGATCGTGGACCTTACGTTCGCGGGCGCTTCGCTGTCACATCGTGTGCGGCACTGGCGAGTCGTTGCGGGGGTGGAGACACTGTCGGATCACCGATATGTTCGGTTCGATGTCTCCCACCCCGCGGGCGACGCGCCGGTCATACCGGCCCCACGTGAGCCGCGCTGGGTGCTTAAGAGACTGAATCGGGAGGACCTCCTGGAGGCTGCCATCGTACAGGCCTGGGCCATTGCGCCGGACAGGCCTGTTGACATCGATGATGAGGCGGCGTGGTTCCGGGAGGCCATGACACGTGTCTGCGATGCGGGTATGCCTAGGGCTCCACCCTATAGTCCGAGGCGTCAGGTCTACTGGTGGTCTGCGGAGATCGCGAGGCTGCGACAAGAATGCGTGATCGCGCACCGCCGGTGGGCCAGATTCCGTAGGAGGCGTAGCCGACCCACAGATACGGAGCCCCGAGTGGCGGAGCTTCATGAGGGATACAGAGAGGCCAGAAATGCCCTCCGAGCGGAGATTAAGCGGGCCAAAGCCACGGCTTTTAAAGAGCTGATGGAGACGCTGGAGAGGGACCCATGGGGGCGGCCTTACCTTATGGTAAGAGGAAAGCTGCGCCCCCGGGCCCCGCCGCTGACCCGGACTCTCCAGCCAGCTCTGCTCGGAGGAGTGGTTGAATCTCTGTTCCCGGCGCGGGCGGAACATGTTCCACCGCAGATGACTCCGCCACATCGGTCGATTTTGGCACCCAGCGTAGTTGACGACGACGTCCCTGAAGTCACTTGGGTAGAACTAGAGCTGGCGGTGCGAAGGCTCAGTGCCAAGAAGAACACCGCCCCAGGACCCGACGGCATTCCTGGCCGCGCGTGGGTCATAGCTCTAGGGGAAGACGCTCTCGAGCCTCGATTCAGAGGGTTCCTCAGCGCATGTTTGGAACGGGGCCAGTTTCCGAAGACGTGGAAGACGGGGAAACTGGTCCTCATCCGGAAGGAGGGGCGCCCGGTGGACTCACCGTCCGGATACCGGCCCATAGTGTTGCTCGATGAGGTGGGAAAACTCTTTGAAAGAGTTATCGCGAAGCGCCTCGTCGAGCACCTCTCTAGAGAAGGGCCGGATCTGGCGGATGCCCAATATGGCTTCCGCCGAGGGCGTTCCACCGTGGATGCAATCATGCGTGTGAGGACTCTGGCGGAAGATGCAGTCTCTCGGGGCGAGGTGATGTTGGCGGTGGCTTTGGACATCTCCAACGCGTTTAACACCTTGCCCTGGAGTTGCATTATGGAGGCGCTCGTGTACCACGATGTGCCTCTCTACCTCCGCCGCATAGTCGGGGCTTACCTGTCGGAGAGAGCCGTCATCTACCCAGGTGCGATCGGTGTCGGCCGGAGAGAGATGTCGTGCGGTGTTCCGCAGGGATCGGTCCTGGGGCCGCTCCTGTGGAACATCGGATACGACTGGGTGCTTCGCAGTGAGCTTGTGGATGGTGCCGCCGTGACGTGTTATGCGGACGACACGCTAGTAACGGCGAGCGGGGCTACACACCGCGAAGCGACCCGGAAGGCCACGACTGCGGTTGCCCAAGTCGTGGAACGGATCCGGAGGCTGGGTCTCGAGGTGGATCCGCAGAAAACCAAGGCCATGTTCTTTCATGGACCTCGGCGCGGACCACCAGCGGGATCCAGCATAACAGTGGGAGACACTCTCATCGACATCAAGCCCCAGATGAAATATCTGGGGCTCGTGCTCGACGGTCGGTGGGACTTCGGGGAGCATTTCCGAAGTCTGGTCCCCAAATTGGTGCTCACAGCTAACGCTCTGACGCGGCTGCTGCCCAATTTGAGGGGCCCGGAGGACTCCTGCAGGAGACTCTATGCGGGTGTCGTGCGGTCCATGGCTCTATACGGGTGCCCCGTATGGGCGGATAACCTGAAGGCCAGGCACGCGGACAAGCTGCATGAACCGCAGCGGACACTGGCCATCAGGGTCATCAGGGGGTACCGCACGATATCCTTCGAAGCAGCGAGTCTCCTTGCCGGATCGCTACCATGGATCCTGGAAGCGAGAACCCTTTCGGCGCTATATCGGTTCCGAAAGGAGGCGCGGGAGCGGGGACATGATCCTGAGCCTGAAGAAATTCGGGCCGTGAAATCCCGGCTCCACAGGGACATGGTAGCGGAGTGGGAGCTGCGACTTGGGCGACCACGCGCAGGGCACGCCGTATTAGCGGCGGTAAGACCCATCATGGGGGAGTGGCTAGAGAGGCCACACGGCGGGCTCTCGTTCTGGCTGACGCAGATAATCACCAGTCATGGGTGTTTCGGGCGGTATCTGCATCGGATCGCGAAGAAAGAGCCAACGTCCGAGTGCCATCACTGCGACGCGAGCGAGGACTCGGCGCTGCACACGCTCACCGAGTGTCCGGCGTGGGAGACGCCGAGACGGGAGCTGGTGGCGACCTTGGGAGTGAGAGTTCTCACGCTCGCTACTTTGCTCGCAGCGATGGTTCGCTGCGCGGATGCGTGGGCCGCCGGCGCCTCCTTCTGCGAGCAAATAATGCTCGTGAAATGGGAGGCGGAGCGGGAGCGAAGGAGAATCGCAGACCTTGCGGCCCGCGAAGAGCGTAGGAGAATCGCTAACCGCGCGGCCCGTAACGAGCGACGGCAACTCGGGCGTCGGAGGTCGCAGAACGACCTCCGTCCCCCATGAGCGCGGGCCTGGGGGTGACGGGTGGAGCCGCCTGTCACCCTAGCAGAAGCAGGCCACGGCGGCGGTGCGCATTGCGTGCCTCCCCATACCCGGGGGCGAGTTGGGGACTCTACGGTCCCCACATCGGGAGAGGGCCAGATCGAGAGATATGGCCCTGGGTCGGCCGGGGTGCGAGGGATATGGCTACAACAATCTCACCTCCGGCAACTGGCGGCCCACAGTCGGCGTGCGTTTTAGTCGGTTCGAGTCCGACATAACCTCCTCCTCCGGCTCCGGCGGGGGAGGTATCCGCGGGGATTTTTCGCACGATAAAAAAAAAAAAAAAAAAAAAAAAGCTAAGTAATTAATAAAAAGTAACTAGGATTATTAACAAGGCAGTTGGTTACTATCTAATGGCCATGGGATACACCACAAATAACATAATGTTCTTACGACCATGCCTGTATACATGACACTTATTTTTTACCGACTTCTTGTATTAATATAGTAGCTAATGCAATCACCATCTCGGCTCCTAATTCCGCCTCTGAGATTAAATGGAAACAGGTTTACCCGTCAATTAGACATCTATTATTTAATTACCATAATATCTTCTAATTAGTTATTTGAGAAATATTAATATTCATTTTTATTGCCACGTAATCCTTGGTCCCAGGCAATTCAGATAAGGATCGACTTCCGAATGCATCTCGATTTCTTTCATTAAGTACTTATGTCCAATTAATCTTACTACATTTTTCTCTAGGAAGGCCGGTAGCGTACCTACTTGCCTCTTGTAAATTGAATTAGAGTGTGTAATATAATATAAATTTCATAATTCGAAGCTGTTATGACAAGGTTAGGTCGAATGTGTACCTTCCGGATGTGAAAATGACTGGTCGGCCATCTCATTGGCACCAAATGTCTTCCTATACATACACATCAACAAAATGTGTACACCGTCTCGTGGATTTACTATAATTTCATTTAAAAGATCAATATCAACTCTTAGGTTACAGGAAATATTTTGAAAGACTTGTAGTAAAATTACTTGTCGACTTACATTACTTAATATTTTCTTTTTTTTAATAGATGTATACTCCCATCCCATTACACAGCCTAAGACAAATTAGGAGCTTTTTTCCTTCATTCTAGTGAACTAGAGGAACTTTATTTATATTGTATAGGGTTAATCTGGTCTAGATTTTAAAGAGTATTGACTGTTATGGTCGCTGTGTTCTGTATTACAAGTCATTATTTGTTCGTATATATGATATGACTACCTATAGAGAATTCTCTGTAAAAGCGAACCGTAGTCCATATCTCACCCATGCATCTTCGCGACAACTGAAAAACCGGACTGTAACAGAATTCAAGATTTTTCTGGACCACTATTTTCAGTTTTATGCAGATGGGGCATATTTTTTTTTGCTATCTTACAACAACATCACATCTTCTCATATTTTTATGTTATCCAGCAGATAGATAATAAAAATTAATATTTGTGAGACCAGAATGCGTGCACAGTTCTGCAAACAGACGTAATACTGAGGTGCACTATAAGCGCGGGAACACTAAAATATCGACGTATTTACTAACATTTTGATTATAATAATTAACATGTATTTAAATATCTTCAGAGAATTCGTTCGCATCAGTCTAAAAAGATAACATTAATTTGTCAATAGATTTAAAAACGTTTTTAAATTCTACGAAAATCTCTGGAAAGTTCGGCCAGAGGGTTCTTAAGTGAATTTTCTGAACCGGTAAGGAACAACTGTGAATCCAGTAGGTACTTAGTGCCGTTATCTTTGCCTATTACTTTTTAATTATACATAAAAGAGTTGATTGCCTTGGTGCTTCCGTGGTATAATAGTAGATTACCCAACAAGTGAAAAAAAGATGAATTCTTTTCGAGGCACTGAGTTGTATCCCGAGAGGAGCGAAGCTTTCTGCGGTAGAATCCCGAGCGTAGCGAGGGATTCTAGATAGAAAGCTGAGCGGATCGAGGGATACAAGAGCCGAGATGAATTCTTTTTTCACGTGTTAGGTACTCTACTTTTCATCATTGACTGCGAGAAAACCATTACTCTGTGATTATGAATTAAATTTTGTTATGGATAGTACATAAAAGAAACAGCAAATTATCATTAATATCTACCGCTTTAGCGCGAAAAGCCTTAGGAGACTTTTCGCGTTCGAGAATACGAAAGTTTCATTTTCATCACTGGATGAAGTCATTTTAAGATTAAGAGACAAACAGAAACTTTTACAAGGAAAATTGGACAGAAAATTGGCGGCATTTTTTTTTCTTAATTTAAACTGAGCCACATTCCATCCAGCCAGTTATTACATTTAGGTGGCTTTTAGTACGTTTTTATAGTCAGAGTATGCAATCTCTTTGCATATTTTACTACAATCCGTACATTCGCGCATGTTCTAAATTCAAATTTTTTTATTCACTCAGTGAAACAATGAGCGTTTTATTCACTGTTTTTGATGAATCACGGGCCCTTTTTCGAGTGTCAATGGTGAAAAATTATATACCTAATTTATACTAGTTGTTGCCTGCGTTTCCATCCACATGAAATGCAAGTAGGTACCGTTCCTGCGACCCACCTGAATCTTTTAAGGGATAAAAAGATTAACGCCCAGTTTCCGAAAGGCTGATCAATGTCAAATTAACTAATTGGCTGTTAATTTTTTTTTCAAGTAGCAATTGGGTTGCTAAAAGCATAGTTAAATAGTATGATTTGATCATTGTGTTGGTTAGTCAGCTATTTTAACCGACACGATGAAGCCTTTCAGAAACTGGGCGTAAGTCTTTCTCGCGGTTGTCATTTCAGCCGAATCCATCATGTCTGTTTTTGCCTGCAGCAAACAAAGAAATAAATGAACTCACTTTAACGCAAACGATATCAGTGACGATCCTGGGTATGCAGAATGTGTTTTAAGATATCACAGAATTCTAGAAATCTGATTAAGATTTAAACCAGTTCAAGCATCCATGGGCAAAAGGTGGACCAAAGGTAAGCTTATAGACAACGTCACCTATGCGCCCCTGACATACCACGTGGACCACATACCCGTAAGACACCACAGACTCCCGTCAGTGCAGGTAAATGCATTAAAATTAATTAAGGGGAGTTGGACCGCCCGCGCGCTACCGTCCCGGCGGGGAGTCCGCGTGACGACTTCATGCAGCTTCCAAGAAGGGATTTAGTGAAACTAGTACCTGGACGTGACACGAATAAAACTTATTACGTCATAGGTCACTTGTCTAAATGCTCTTTTACTTTAATTTTATACCGAGTTTTAATATGTGCAGGAATTTACTGATTCTACCCTGCTTTAAATAGCGAGCTAGCTTGTGAAAATAGATGTATAAAACCGCTGTAGTTTTATACGGGTAATTTTACAAGCTGGTACTAAATTTAGATTACTCATTTCTGTAACCAAAGTTACCCGTACTGCTCCATCGTATCTAAACAATGTAATGTTGTGAATATGCAGAATTATAGTTCAAGGGAATATCAGTAAGTGGGTCGAAGTATGGAGTCATAAATATAATATGTCAGCATCAGATCGATCTTGGTGAACAAAGTACCAACTCAAAATTATCTTAATGGCTTGATTTTCCCCTCTTCCTATTGACTGATTATATTTGGTTTGCTACACACCTTAGTTCGGACATTGATTTAAATTGTATTATTGTCCGAACTTCGTCCCTGTGTGGAATACACCCACTTCTGGAAATGCTCCACTCAATAGGTACTTATTAAATGCTCTCAACCAGCGACTATACAATCTCAACAGATAACCGCAGCGTGCAGTCCGATTCATTGATAAAACTGAAATCACTAACTAGGAGAAGGTAGGACATGATGGTATATCCGTCCCAATCGAGCAGTCCAACTGGGGAAGTACCTATCTTCGCCTACAGAATACATACATACATGCAATCACGCCTCTACCCCCGAAGGGTTAGACAGAGGTAAATTAACACCCACATTATACCAATCATTGTGTACAGAATCCGCGACTAAATAACCTCGTGATATGTTCCTGGCGGTGAGTAGAGTAGCCAGAACTCACTGGAGAGATTTTGTGCTGTCGTCAGTGGAAAAACCAAAGGCTTGTCCTACTATGGGGATGCCAGCCTAAACTATGGGGAGTATCCGGTGAGTATCTCTTGTTTCGGAGGTGTTCGATCACAATAACCGTGAAATTTGATATTAGAAGATTAGGCCTTTAAATCTAAAAACGTTACAGTAATTAGTTTCAGTTCTTATATAATACATATTATGTACTAACTCTGCCTGAAAAATTACTTACTTTCTAAATAAAAAGCATTACATTATTTCTTTTAAAGGTAGATAGGTTTTCAGAAGTAACTCTACGTCAAATTCTTACAAAATTAGTTCAGTGTTCAGGTTTAAAATTCTATTCTAACAGACAGAGTTATTTTCATACGTTTATAATTTTGTTATGTACATATATGCTTTAATGCTCTTATTACTTAAGGCTTAGCATATTATAAAAATACTAGTTAACCCGGTAACCGTTGTTTTACCATATAAAAAGGGGGTTGGTATTAGAAGGGTGAAAATTAAGTGATTTTTTTTATAAGAATCGATCAATCCCTTTCGGAGTTTGATTACAAAAACTAATAACATATTTTAATCCTCCCTTAATTCACCTACATAGATATTATTATATAATTTTCATGCTACTAAATTTTAGTTAAACACATAGTACCACTATCGGAAACATTAAAAGCAAATATATAACCGGTCCATATTTCTAAAACGGCATACACCTCAGTCGTTTGTATGCTAGTCATACAATTAAAATTTCACAAGTATAGGGATCACATGAATCTCTGAAGTTGTGTTATCGGCTGCCCACTGCGCGGCTACCTGTGCCAACAGTGTCACAATAGGCGATGGCCCTTAACTCATCAGCTATGAGTTATTGCGACTGCCCCTTAAATATTTCATCGATTTTATTGTGGCTCCAATGTCAACCCCGTCTCGACGATCGCTATAAAGACTGTCGTTAATTTTTTGCGCAATAACGCAAATCATGTTTCACGCCGCATTTTATGTTAATCAAAACTTTGTTCAAGATTTGTTTCTACGAATAGATAGCAGACTGTCACTCTAGCTGATTCTTAGAACCTAAGTAGATTAAGTAACTGTGTTTCTTAATGCTGATTTTTTCTCAGAATAATATAATTAATACGCAAAAACTCTCACATGCGCGCGAATCGTTTAGTTATTAACGGAAGATTCATTTCTCTTTCGGAATAATTTAATTTAGTCCGTCATTATTCAAATAACACTAACAAGTAGATACGATTATATTCACAAACGAGCCTTGTAAGATTCCTCGAAATGTAAAACATTAGGCCCACCTATGCACGTTATACATATGAACTAACAATAATATTTCTAACAGAAACATAATAGGATGTGTACGAGGTTGTATGGAGTTAACCCGTGCTCACCTGGCGTCACCCGCGTTCGTTCTCCCACAGATAAAAAACTCTTATAAAGAGATAAATTATTGCGTTATGGCTTTTTGAAAGAGTCCACTGCTGCTGAGAAATGACAATATTATTAAAAAGTACGCGTCTTTGTCACAATATCTTTTTGTGTTCGATATATTGTCGCCATAATAAATGCTGCCCTTTATGGGTCGAGTATTGTGCTCTGTAGCTTTGTGGACATTATTAAATATATTTTAAAGAGTTTTATTAATGGTGGGCGTCGTAAAGAGAATGTTTGATTTATTTTTTCGACGCGTGTGCTCGATGTTAGCTTGATATCCTTCAATCATTTGAATAAATTGTAGAAGTAAGTATGAATACTACTGAACAAGGTTTTTTTAACATTTAGCATAGATCATATTCGAAATATAGCGGTTACTACCCTACTACTACTACTGCCAGTGGATACTCCGTTGACCGGATGGGTGATCAGTGATCAGCCCTTCTGTGGGGGCCCATTTTCCCTATACAATGACTAGACTGGTGTGGTGACTTGGTGATTTTATGTTAATAAATCATAGATTACCGCCATGTAAATTGAAGGAATATAAAATATATATTTAGCGAAAAGGACCGTGTTCATCCATAGTACAGGCTAAGCTTAGTTTGGATCTAGAAAGCGTACTTACATGTCTTTGTCTACAGATTCCTCTGAATTCAAATTGACACTGACTCGTAACATCGAATTCCTGTTGGATGCATGGATATGTTACATTTCTATAGTTTATAGCTTATAATGCTACAATAGTTATTTGTTATACAAGAGTGCAAAGTTGCTTTTTAACCGCGTGCTCAGTTTTGATGACCGAGCAAGCGAAAGATTCTAAATTTGAATCACGAGCATAGCGAGTGATTCATAAATTAGAATCTTGAGCGTTAGCGAGGGAATCAAAAGAGCACAAGGTGTAAAATCTTTGCACTCGAGTGCAACACGTAACTTTTCATCCCACCTCAGCGAGGAAATAATGAAATGCTTCTTCTTCCTAGCGTTAATTCCCAGTCGCATCCGAAGCTTTCACCTCGAAGTTCGGGGTCCGCTTTACCAGTCTTAACTGCGGATTTGGCTGGACCTCGATATTTTCCGTAAAGCGACTGCCATGTGACCTCCACAACCCAATGGTGACATTAGGCGATATCGAAGCATTGCAGCTAGACCGTTGTTGTTGAACTTTTTATGCATACAAATATTTGCACTGAGCGGGGATCGGACCCGCGCCTCCTGCGTTGCGGCCACGTTCACTACCACTACGCCACGGAGGCTGTATAATAATTATGTGTAATAATACTAATAATAAAATATCAACAAATAAAATTCAACAACAATGTTCAACCATAGGACGTGAAAAAAAAATTATGCGCGCAAAGCAAGTTTAAAAAAAAAAGTAGGTACACCAAGGAGGTTCCGAGTTGAGTTTTTCATAAATTAAAAAAAAGTTGTATGATAAATCGGCACCATAGAGGTAGAAGTAAATAGGTTTAATGATGTTTTGAGTTCACAAACCTAGTACACACGATGTTCTAAATTCAAATTTACTTTTCATCCCACCATCTCAGAAAGAGTATTTTTGCTCTTCGATAACTGAGCGTAAAAGTTGTTTTTATCCTCTAGAGGATAAAGTAAATTTGAATTTAGAACATCGTGTGTACTAGGTTTATGAACTCAAAACATCATTAAACCTATTTACTTCTACCTCTATTGTGCCGAATTTATCATGCAACTTTTTTTTAATTTATGAAAATCTCAGACTCGGAACCTCCTTGGTGTACTTTTTTTTTTAAATTTACTTTGCGCGCACAATTTTTTTCACGTCATATTGTTGAATTTTTATTTTTTTGTATTTTATTATTAGTATTAATATACACATATTATACAGCCTCCGTGGCGTAGTGGTAGTGAACGCGGCCGCTACGCAGGAGGCACGGGTTCGATCCCCGCTCAGTCCAAATATTTTTCATGCATGAAAAAGGGTTTTTGCATTGGTCTGGTCTTGCCTTGGAGAGCACGTTAAGCCGTCGGTCACGGATGCCATACGAACATCTATGGCAGTCGTTGCGGGTAGTTGGAACCCTAAAAAGTTCAACAACAACGGTCTAGCTGCAATGCTTCGATATCGCCTAATGTCACCATTGGGTTGTGGAGGTCAGGTGGCAGTCGCTTCACGGCAAATATCGAGGTCCAGCCAAATCCGCAGTTAAGACTGGTAAAGCGGACCCCGGATTCCGAGGTGAAAGCTTCGGATGCGACTGGGAATTAACGCTAGGAAGGAGAAGCATTTCATTATTTCCTCGCTGAGGTGGGATGAAAAGTTACGTGTTGCACTCGAGTGCAAAGATTTTTCACCTTGTGCTCTTTTGATTCCCTCGCTAACGCTCAAGATTCTAATTTGTGAATCACTCGCTACGCTCGTGATTCAAATTTAGAATCTTTCGCTTGCTCGGTCATCAAAACTGAGCACGCGGTTAAAAAGCAACTTTGCACTCTTGTATAACAAATAACTATTACCACTCTAGAGGATAAAAGCGACTTTTACACTCAGATATCGAAGAAAAAAAGTACTCTTTCCGAGATGGTGGGATGAAAATCTATTTTTGTACCTAAATATAATAGTAATTATGTTTCTATACCATGTGGTCCAGATACTCAGAAAAGGAAAACACGATACTATACAAGTTGACATTAACGCCCAGTTTCCGAAAGGCTGATCAACATTAAATTAACTAATCGGCTGTCAAATCCTTTGTCAAGTAGCAATTGGGTTGATAGAATCATGGTTAAATAGTTTAATTTGATCATCGTATCGGTTAAAATAGCTGATTAACTAACACGATGATCAAATTATACTAATTAACCATGCTTTTAGCAACCCAATAACTACTTAAAAAAAATATTTACAGCCGATTAGATAATTTGACATTGATCAGCCTTTCGGAAACTGGGCGTAAGTATTCTTTTATTATCTGTTTTTATTGTTTCATACCAACAAGGTGTATTAACGAATTTGTACACACCAATTTATTCTATTATCAAACTATGATAAATCATCATCATCAATCAACCATTGGACATAAGTCTCTCCCACTCTGTTTTCTGCATTCTGCAGCCAGTTTATCCCTAGGTACCAGTGACGTATTATATAGTTGATAATATATCATTGATCCCTACTTTTTCAGATGGTCAGTCCAGTTGGAAAATAAATATCTTTCCTTCATTGATTGTTCAAAGAATCAATCAAAGAATCAATTTCGTTTATTCAGTTTAGGCACATAAAGAGCACATATATGAACGTTAAAATATTACAATTAGATATGTCAAGTAAATATAATATATATTCTATCAACTATATATTGTGTCAAGTAAATATGTTCAAGTAAATATAAATTAAGTGAAGTAAGTATGTAAAATAAAAAAAAATGATTCTTTCTCTGGCTCGGTAAGTTGGTTCTACTGAGAAGATACCAGCAAGAAACTCAGAGGACTAGATTATAATTTTTTAAATGTGGTTTTTAATACAATTTATCATGTGCAAGCAAGCAAGTGTGCATTTTTATCATTAAGATATTCGTCTACTTTATACTAACCTTTTTCCATTAAACACTTTTTCACTTTTATTTTAAACTTATGAAGTGGCATGTCAACCAAACCAAGCTGTTAAAAATATATCATTCCTTGCATAATATATTTTAACAATCAATTAAGTTTAAATTTAAATTCACATAATTTTCAATCCATCAATCTACACTTCGTAACCACCTTTACCAATTAATTTTCGAATATTCTTAATTAATTATAATAAATACCTAACGTCTCTCTGAATAATTACGATGTCTGATCAGAGTGGTCAGGTCACCTTTTACAATCTTGTCGCATACCATAAGAAACCTTCGCTGCGTTATCACAAAAAAGATTCCCACACTGTTGACACTGTTAAATTTTGCAAAAAATTGTCATATCAAATTCGTTGTTTTGAAATATGAATCTTACCTCCTTCGAGTACCTTCACGCCTTCGGTGCTTTATAAACTCATTTTTATTGAGTTGATTCTGTTTATCTGTTTGTATAGAAGAGATCTTTAGAACAGGTATGGGTATGTGACCACAATTTTATTTTTTGCCCCACCTACGTGTAATAAGATAAAATTTGTTTTTATGACGCGTTTAACACCTGCAGGGTATTGTACAGTAAAGCATTAAAATACTTTGAAATGCAAATGCATATTACATGATAAAAAATTGTTTTGTATCATACTTCCTTTGATCAAATGGGTAAAGATCTAGTCTTAAACGTTGTCATTTGTCTGCTGGTCTGTTGTTGCGTATTAGTCGGTGTTGCTAGTAGCTAAATTTATCGGTATAGGTACTACTCCTCCTACTGTGGTAACTATATTGTATGACAAATTATTGAAAGGTGCATTCAACGTTTCTGACAAGACAGTTTCAATTCGCCTTTTTATACCACATCGGGCCCTAAGATGCACGTGACACTTCATTCTGCTTACACCCTATCAGAATAAATCCGACATAGTGACGTAAACGACGTAATGTATCTTGCAGGCCTGAAAGTTCGGTTGTACGTTTCTTGATAGTCCCACATTTTGCGAGACCCAGTCCTGATGAGAAACGGTTTCTTGGAAAAAACTGGCCATTCTCCTCTTTCTACTCTCTTTTTTCCATTACAGGCTACAAGCATATTTATAGAAGAAGACAGAGTACTTGTTTGCTCACAAGTAAGCTACTAGAGTTAGACAGAATAGCTTACTATGAGTTACTTATCCAGAATTTTCGCTCCAAATTTGCACTGAACGGGAATCAAACCCGTTGCACACGTTGCAATCGTTCCATCACCACGCCATCAGATCGTCAGAACATAAACAAATTCTAGACAGCATTACTTATGTATCCTTGAGTGGCGATGTCGTAATGATACAACGCCCGGTCCGTACAGAGAAGGTTAATAAATAATATGCTACTATCACGTGGCGCTTAACAAATGGTCGATTCGTGCTTTGCCACCGATGCACTTGTCTCTTATTAAAGATTATGAAATTAACAGACTGGTCTTTTCAGTCTGACTGTGATGCGGTTAAACTTCGATATTTTCTGTGAAACCACTGCCATCGGACCTCGCAGAACCTTTCGAAGAACACATTTACTCTTCATGTTAATGTCGCATGCCTAAGGCGATTAAATGAAGTTAACTGGTGTAAGATAGTAGTATATGAATAACTTAACTATTAAATTAACACTTTACACCAAATGTAGAATTGCAGTTATGGAAAAAATTGTTATCTTATTTAAGACAAGTCCCAGCATCGTACAAAAAGTAAATTTAAGAAACTACCTGCCTACTTGCCCTGCCATTCAGGGGCCTATTAAAACATAGAAAATTTTCATCAACTTTCATCTTTAATTCCACGCTCCTTCTTTCAAAAGTGACGAATGTCATTGTCCTACTTTTACTTTCTACGTTTCATTTATTTAACGGCAATTCCCAATAACTCACCTGCAGTTAAAGATAGATCTATCTATCTGGCCATCCCATAGAGATTTCTACCCGATGGACCATTTAGAACAAGTGGGAATAAATACTCCCACTAGTTCTACTCTTTTGTTACATCTAATATCGTAGAACTAGTGAGAAAAAAAATCCCATTAGCTCTACCGTAGAACTGTTCAGTAGAACAAGTGGGAACAAACTGTCAAAACTGGCAGTAGATAAGGAGAACAGCCGTTAGGGATAAAATGAAAAACGACGTCGTATCTGCACATTTGTTTCTATCAAGTAATTCCAATTAAAATTCCGTTCCAATAAGATATAGCACAATCTTATAAGATTACCTATTGCAGCAACTAAATTAGGTTTAGGTAAAAACCTTTACACGTTCACCTCTGTTGTAATACCGACTCTTTGTAAGGACCCCCGCGATCCACCGGCAGCTGTTCCGTCTCGCCTGCTCAATACTATCATTAATATCGCCCATACTAAACATTAAATTGGTTTTAAAATACATTAGCCTTTCCAATAAGTATTCGCAGCCAAATGAAATGCGACTTTGTATGTGATTCTTAATACTTTTTAGAGATTTTACAATGAAATGATAAAAATATGTAGGAGAAGATTTATGACAATTATGACTAAACAATCTGATTTATTTGTGTAATCTAAATTACCATAATGTTTTGACACTTCATGAATTGTAACAAAACATTAAAATCAATAAATAATATAAAAATTTAACTTAAAAAAAGGCACCGAAAAGTGAAAACTAACTGAATCTACAGCTTCATTTTTTTTTAATTGCTATGAGACTTTTCTGTGGAAGTCGGTGTCAGCCAAATGAGTATATATAAGATATTGTTTGCTTGAAGTACCTTCAACGACTATTTTCTTCCAAGAATCTAAGAAGTTTTCACCATCTTTTAATAAAAGCCCGTCTCCGGAATTAACGCCTGCTTCCTGCTTACCAATAAGATTTTAGTATCTATTTAAGGTTGTTATCTTAACTGTTATGAGATTAAAGGAACGTTAGTTTATATTTTGAGACTCTAGATGCAACAGCCTTAATAGCCCGATAATGCTTTACTGAAATATCATGATATTTTAGTGATAGAAATTAAATAGGATGATAGGATAGAAAACCGTTCCAAAAACGAATTTTAATCTTCTGTCCATGTAAGGTCTTGTACTTATGTTGTATATGGTCAAGGGTAGGATAATCACTTAGTAAGTAATACAGTAAAGTAGTACAGTCTCGTGAAAAGCTGTTAATACTAAACATATTACAAACGATCTTTACATTATTCAATAATAAATAGATGTTATAATATGTATATTCAAGTGTTTTTGTAATCTTCAGAGGATGTACACATATTCCGACATATAAGTTACTTTTCAGCAGCCATAGCCACATTTTTCACAGAAACTTATTTTTAAAATATGTAATAACTAAAGTGAGCTACACCTGCTACGCGAATATATCAATTAATCACCATTTTTAAATCACGAAAGTATAATATTACCTACTTGAAACCCAACATACTTATTTGGACTTTAAAAAATCTAAAGTAATCTTTTTAATAATTTACTGAAATGTTTTCCATTTATCATCTGTTGTATGCACATACGGTTTTAACCTCTTCGTGCCCTTCGTCACCGGTGTGGTCTGGCCACCGGGTGACAGCGCGTGCCCATTTGCCCACTTCACCTAACTTCCGGACAATAGTTAAAGGGGTGGAGACAATTAATGTTTTTACGGTAACTTCCATTGCATAGAAATCGATTTATGCCACCGACTAGGCAAAATTGGAAGGTGAAAGTCCTTTATACGTACATTTTTGCTAGGAAAATGGAGTCCTTTTGATGATAAGATGATATGTGAGCGTAACCTATGCACGCTTGCAATACAAGAAGTTTCTTCTGTAAAGGGGAAAATAGGAAAAATTAATGACGTGTAGAGTTACGGAGACGTCATCGTTCACGGCGGGGGTCGCGGGTTCGATTCTCGCTCAGTAAAAGTATTTCTCTACATGAATATCTATTTGCATTAGTAGGTATGTCTGTTTCGAAAACAAGCCTGGCCATCCGTTACGTATGGCGCATTATAGGACCATTTACATGATATCCACACTTCGCTAACATCGGCTCACTGTGTCGTCCCCACATCGCATCAGCTCAAGAGCATGCAAAACGCACTCAGTGATGACGGTTTTTAAGAGTATGAAGCCCATATAGCGTATCATCCAAATATGGTCAAACGTTATTTTCATAAGTAGATACAGTAAGAAATAACTCATGAAGGAAAGTAACATACATCATAATAAGATATCAAAATCTATGACACCGTAGAAGTCCTCGACCCTGAGCCCTGATTCGAACTAGAAACATTATAACATCACCGGTGGCCTGACCACCAACCAAGCACGTGCCTAAGTTTGCCCACTCCAGGCCACTCGAGCAAAACTTCCGCAACAATACTGAGTGTTAAACACCGTCACTACCAGCTGCGCACGCGCTCTCAATGACGTCATTGTTCCGATCGTCAAGTGTTTGCTGCCAATACCGGTGGTCTGTTTTAGTATGTTGATTGCCACTTAATGACTTGCTGGTAATAATACGCAATTGAATCATTCTCTCATTATTGTTGCTTTTGCTTATAAAGATTATATCCATTTAAGTTATACTGTAGGTTTGCGAAAGTAGCTCTGTCTGATTAACTTTTTACAGCTAGGTTACTGAACCAATTTTGTTAAATTTAGACGTACCGGAAGCATCTGCTGTCTGACCACTCAATTCTGTCGGGAAAACCTGCACCAAACCTTCATCTGTTAATCAGCAGGTGTACTTACTAGCTAGCAGATGAGGTTGGCATGGGCCCTAAAGACCTTGATGGCGCTACACGCCCTTAAATGAATATCCTATCTCAGTAAAAGGGGGCCCTAAGACCCCTGATCTCCATTTCATTTGTCGTTTGTCATTGTAGTCTAATTGCTGCAAGTTCGACCCACAGATACACCTTTAACTTTGGAATTTCATTTGCATAATAAATTAATTATCACTTACTAACGGTGAAAGATTGAAAGAACGATATACTTATTTGGAGCAAATAGATTACATAAATTATTTAATTACTCGCGATTCAATCAAATTGGTGTCCAGTTCAGCAGATGCCAGGTGGACAGAACTTGGTGCAGGCTGTCAGCTGGAACCCACCTGTTCAGGCATGGTGAACGAAATCTAAGTACTCGTATCTAGGACCCATAGCACGAGTTATGGTTCATTTGGGTCTAGATCGTCCAAGGACCCGTCTAGGTTACATCTAAAGCTTGTACTTTCATCAATCTCGAAAGAAAAACTTGCGTCAGAGCCTCATCGTTGATCTGCAGATGGACCATAAATGTACCTAAAACATGGGCTTGTTTAATAATAATACATCTTTCACCCCCGCCGAGTGTCAGTAGGGGGATTAGGCCCAAGAAGTCCTGACTTCACATCATGGACGATGATATGCATGCTAATAGTCTAACTACCTTGGAAGCCCAAGATCATGCAACATGGAAGAGGAAAAGCCGGAAGCGGGACTCTGAGCTCCGAGTTCACCTTGGCCCCGGATGCAATCAAGGAAATGCGTCTCCATGATGATGATGAATAAATCTATAAATCAGTACTCCAGAGCTGGGTATTAACAACCTGTAATTTCAGGAGTCAGTGTCTTTTCCAAACATTTTTACGCAACAATTTAAATTCATTAATTTAAATTGTTAAATTATTGCATAAAAAGGTGATTGAAAAATTATGATAGCTAAAAATTAAATGTTACAAATTAAAATTGAAAAGCTTAATACGAGTAGTAGATCGTAGATTAAAAATAAATATTATAAATTCAAAATCAGATAATGAAATAAATAAATATTAATCCAGAAGTATTGCATTACATATTTTCAGGGTTCTAAATTTTATTCATGTTCCGTTAACGTAAGTAAATATGTTGTATATAAACCTCAAAATTTTAATCTTCTCTATTTATATAATAAAAATGAATCCTTAAATGTGTTGCTAAGCGCAAATCTCGAGAAAGGCTGAACCGATTTCGCTAATTCTTTTTTTAGAATATTCCTTGAAGTACGAGGATGGTTCTTACGGAGAGAATTTTTTTCAAAATTGTCCAAAAAAGTCTAAAAACAACACTTTTCTATACTCAATATTTCTATAGTCTGTCTTTTCTATAGTCAATTTGAACTTTAATACCATACAATAAAATTTAAGTGTTAGTATAGAGATTCCGGGAAGGCAAAACAATTGAGTGACGTTAGGATCGTATGAATATTGACATAGTCAAGTTAGGCGGTACGAAAGTTCGCGGGGTCAGCTAGTACCTACATAGGTATATTTGCCAACTAGAATCTTATTTGTAGATAAGATTTAAAAATGATTTCTTACGCATAACAATACTAACCCAAAACTGCTAGTGCCAGTTCAACATGTTGATAAGTTAAAATAAAATTTGGCCCGTTATGTCTTTGTAAATAAGCTAGGGCGGATCGTTTGAAGCGCGCACAAAAGGGACCGGGGGTGGTTCAGATCCTATCGGCGTGTCCAAACTGCCACAGACAGATAACTGCGCATGTGAGGGTTGAATTTTAATACACCTTATATTAGTTGCGGTACAATGCTTAATTGAAAGTTATTTTATGTTATGAGTACTGTAGGAGGACAGTAAAAGGTCCACGATTGGGAGAACTAACTTTTTCATAGCGAGTGTTTATGGTTATCAGGATTTTGTTAGTTGAATTAAATAGTCGTACTTTTTTCTAAATGATTTACCTATTTATACCTACCATATATGACAACTTGTGTGCTATGGCAGCTACACCACACAAGTCGACTTCGAGGCCATCGGTTCGATTCCCGCTCGGTAAAAAATACTTCCTTGCATGAATATTGCATATATATCTATTTGGTTTGTGATTTATGTGCTGTTTTGGTATGTGATTTGGACTCGTGGGTGGATTGGATCGGACCTAAAAAAATAAAGGTGTTGCGACTTGCGAGCTCTGTAGGGTAAGTAGGCTAATGCAAACTATTGATCATCAAATGTTTAAGAGAATGTGACTAGACATATTCACATCCTCGCCGCTGGTTACTGTTGTCCTGACCTCGCGATTCTTTAAAACACATTCATTTTGATCGAGATACGAACAGCAGGTACAACCGTACAACCCTCGCCGGCTTTACCAGTCTATCTCGTCTCATAGATCTGTATCGACAACCTTCTTTCATTTACTTTCTACTAGTTCAAATTGTCTTAGTTACCTTCTCTATCTTACTCAGTTTACATACATTAGTGGTAGTACACCAATATTGCACTTTACCCTTGTATGGACTGGGATTTAACTTTCCAATGAGAACTACCTACTGAACCCATCCAGCTCTACTCCATCCATCCAAAATCATCTGCGGTTTAATTTTTTTGTATTGTAGACAATGTGGGTACTTAAAAAATAGGCAATGAATGTTTTTCTAAAAATAAAAACAACTAAACATTTTCAAATTTACCCTGAAAAATGTGCAGGGACGGCACCGGGTCGATACTGAAACCCCCGCGTCCCGCAGGTGCGACGAGATAATCCAAGATGGCCGCCGAGATAGGACGTGACGTCACAGCGCAGCCCGCGTTCTCCCCGCGCGTCGGCCGCCCCCGGCGCATCCTCGAAGCCTCTCGCCACCCTCCTTAGATCCTTTCAGAAATCCACTAAGTACCGTCAGCATGCAAATTCGAATTCAGTATCTAGATTTTTCTTCCAACCCTGATTTCACAGATTTAACTCAATTAAATTCGTCTATTTGTCTTATTCACCGTAAGTGGATGGTCAGCAAATTAATTTTAGGACAGCATGAATTAGTTGGTTTTTGACGTTTAATTACCTACTCAGCTAAACTTAGTTGAAGAGAAAAATTAAAATGAGAATTTTGTATTCTCATTTTAATTTAAGTGAATAAGTTAGGTAAAATGTCTAATATGTCTAATAACTCTAAAAAAATCTTGTTATAAGTTCTTCCTACTTATGCCCCGATTGAATCAGAGACAGATATATATTAAAAAGCTACTTCATACCATCTGAATCAACACACCCATAAAGACCTAAAAGTACAGTTGGTAGGTACTTTCAGAAAACAACAACTTACCATTATACTATAGTAGATTAGACATTCAATAACAAATTGGACCGCTCTCCACGTCACAAAACACTTGACGTCATCCGCGATTCTCAGCCACATAGCAACTAGGATCGGTATCGGTAGCAACAAGTCACGTGGAAGCCAAGAAAGTGCTATAAAAAGAAACGGAGAACTCGTTAATTAATAATATTAGCTTATTTCTACGAAAAGTGAATTAAATTTACAACATCTTGTATAATTTCACTTTCTATATTGATATCTTGTTTGCCATGTTTGGACTACACATTTAAATTGCCAATAATTCTTTCACGGTATCACTCAATAGATCAAAATCATTCGCAAATCTACTATTATATTACGGCATGATTCCATATAAGTGTGCATAATTTTAAGAGCAGTCTTTTAATTTAAATATTCAAGATAAAGGAAACGTGGTTATAGTATCTGTTCGATCTAGAATAAAACAGGTTATATTATTCAGAACTAGCTTATTAAATAAGTTATATTTGAATAAAACTTTTGATTTCAAAGTGGATACTACGAACTAGTAAATTTTCGTATAAACTTGATCTAGGGTACTACAATCCTCTTCATACTAGCGGTATCTAAATATGCATTTAGAGTGTAACCATATTTACATAAAATAGACTTGACTCATGGGTAGGTATATCTGAAGTCAACACCACGCCTGAAATTAAATATTTTTTAGTATTCGTGTTATAGTTTTTAAACAAAAAAAAATGTATTATTTTGGGTCAAGCAACAGCTAATTATTTATACATATTCGAAATTTGCAAATTAAGCATTTTCATTTGATACTACATATTTATCTCAAATTTATTATTAACCCAGTAGAAATAGCCGGAGGAATAGGTAATCATCGTTCTAAGCAAAGTTATAAGGCAAACAAAAATTTCATAAAATCATTGGATGTAAAAAAAAAAATATTATTATTGGATGTAAAAATAATATAGGATGATACTGTCTGATCTGAAGTTATGCGAATATCACTCATTGAAATTGACACTCAAAACCTGAATGTAAAAAATACCAAATGAAAACGCGATTCCGTTAAATAGTTTTTTTTTTTTTTAATAAATAATATAGGAACTAATATTTGGGGACAAAATTTTAATAGCCAACTTATGTATAAATCTGCCACAGAGCAAGTACGTCACGGTTCCGCACTCGCAGCTTGACATTCTGACCGTACAGGGGGTCGGCAGGCGCTATGTGCTCTGAGCTATGTAACGGGTTATCTCCGCAGCCGGCGCTCTATCTAAATCTGTATTATCGCAACACGCCGCCGAATAATTATTACTAACTACATGTACAACAAGTATATCTCTTGAATACATTAGCCGATGAACCTTCATAGAATATTTGTCTTTCAACATTGATGAAAGGTCCTCAGTCCTGAAACACGGTCTTCACCGCTCACTAATGCTGACGTATTTTAATGAATTGTTTCTTTTGTATGCTCGCATCTGAGGGGGTAAGTAGAGATATATTAAAGTTGACGTTTAACCAACTGTGGATAATATGACAGTGGCGAGCAGACATTGTTTTACTCTTTTTACTGGTAGTTTCATAACACATTACAGTGTTTTATAAAAGAACCTGGGAGCTTTAGGGAACAGAACCTGGGAGCTTTTGAACAGTACACGCTCACACTTTAGTATAATTTTGTGCACTTATTTTATTATTTTTAGCTGATTTCATTAACAGTTTTACCACTTTGTAAAGCAGCAGAATGATTGCCATGTTATCTCGTGGTAAACGTTCAAATTCCCTTGCGACCGTGAAATCCAGGGTTCAGTTTCCGGATTGAGTCTAGTGATATTTTAGGTTTTCCTGTATGACTAAGCAGAGGTATATATTAACAAATTTCGCTATGTTTTGTAAAATAGAATGATGAATAATATAATAATTAATAATAATTATTTATTTATTTATCTAAAAGGGCTGTAGGTACATTGTATTATTACTAGTTTTACAAATAAGGTCAAATACCTATAACTACTTTACTGCTAATAATGTCTACATTAAGAGTTAATGTGCAATAAAAACACAGTATATACAGTAAACAAATTGAATTGTTATTATAATTTGTAATGGAATGTATAGGAGTTGACGTATATGACATGTATTTTGACGTTTATAACATTAAATTGACAACTGTCAAATACCTACATCAAATTCCATACATTCTTCATTCTATTCTACAATACGCCTTCCAACGAATTGCCACTTGTCTAGGAGGGCAGTTCTTTTGCTGTCGAATAAGCACTGGTTCAATTCTTTTCCTGGCGCAGCCTTTCCTCTTGCAGTTGGGAAATTTAAGATCAAAGTCAAAGAAGGAGAAGAGTAAGCTGACCCCAGGCTTCGAGGTGATAGAAACAACCGAGAGCAACGCGACGATGTTCAATAAAACTGGACAAAAGTGAAATTAACACTGTGATAAGTCACGCAGATAATAAATATATCTACCCATATCTTCGCCTTTAAACATAAAAATCTTACATCACAAACACATTATATACTTAGTGCTCATAATAAAACCATCCTCGTAAGCGCTCTTACCCTCAGACACCTTCAAATACCTCTCAGTCCGTACTCAGACTGAAAAATCACATAAAAGCTTAATCCTCCGGAGAACAATCCTGTTTCCCTCTCGAGGAACAAAGAGGCACAAAAGTTGAATAAAGAGGGACAAAGTAGGGACCATGGAGCGATGTGACGAGCCATGCCTGCTTTATCGATGTCATCGGAGTATGTACTTAAACATCGATTTCCATTCCGTATATTAATGAGTTTGATTGACAGCTTCGTGGCGCGTTTGAGATTAAATACCCAAATAAACTAAGTGAGTGTAGATGTTGATTGATGATTATGGAGGTCTAAATGTAACACTCACGGAGCAAGCCATACTAAATTACTATAATGTTTATCTACTTGCTACCAGCTACTATATATTCCACTAGCTGACCCGGCGGACTTCGTACCGCCATATTTTCTGATCCCGTTGCCGCTGCATATCTCCAAATTTATCAGTGTTTCTCTACAATATTATACATGTATTATACATATAAACCTTCCTCTTGAATCACTCTATCTATTTTAAAAAACCGCTTCAAAATCCGTTGCGTAGTTTTGAAGATTTAAGCATAAGTACATAGGGACGGACAGACAGCGACAGCGACTTTGCTTTATAATATGTAGTGATAGTGATGATACAAATATTATAAATGTTGGCGTATCTCCGTCTGTTACGGTGTCAGGCCTAAACTACTGAATCGATATGGGTAAGGATACAGTTTACGTTTGGTCGCGACATAGTAGTCACGATAACCAGGGACGTCGTCGGTAGCTTAGTGGTTATGGAGCCGGCCTATCGAAAGGTCCCGTGTTCAAATCTTACCCATTACACTACAACCCAGTACTAACACAAGCAATTTAGGTTAGCTGGAGGGATAACAGGGAATATTTGTAATTCCGGTTGCTAATATTCTTTAAAAACAATAAAACTGATATCGACGCGAGCGGAGTTGCGGGCAAGAGTTAGTATTTTATGCATACGAAAGTTTCTCTGTCGGCCTACTGCTGTGCTTTCACACCTATTAGCCATTTGCGGGTGCACCAGCTCCGTTGGTCACCATGGCCGAAATCGGTCGGTGGTCGCCATCATCAAGAACATCCAGTTTCTGTGCCGTCAGTGCAGAAGAAAAAGCAGGACAAGCCTTTGATCTTCCCACTGACAGCACAAATACTCTCCACTGAGCTCTTGGCTACCCTACTCACCGCCGGGTGACCGGGTGAACATGAGGTTTGCTGGAATGCTTAACTGGTTAAGCTTAAGAAGTTGGTCCAGCGGGCTATTTGGCAAAAATTACAAACTCACGCACGTCACTAGAGCAAGCCTACTCTGCAGTTTAAAATGCAATTAAAAATACAAGTTAAACATTCTACATCAAATCACATAAATATGTACAAGAACGTAACGTACATTCCCGCTCTCGCGTCATCAATACAAAATCAGAGTATCTATCACTAACCGAGGTGACTAAAGGCATCCACACACGCTCGTCGTCTCGCGGCGGAAATGGCTTCTAACCGGATATTGTATCGCGCCTTCATCTCCGGTGCGGTTCCGGTTCCGGCGCCCACCTCCCACCGGCTCGTGCGTCGCCTAATTACTACTATACATACTATATTGGGACGATGTTATAGAATGTATCTACAGCCGTATGCCAGTATTCAGTATTCATTCATTAACAATTTTTTCATCCCACCATCTCGGAAAGAGTACTTTTTTTCTTCGATATCTGAGTGTAAAAGTCGCTTTTATCCTCTAGAGTGGTAAAGTAAATTTGAATTTAGAACATCGTGTGTACTAGGTTTGTGAACTCAAAACATCATTAAACCTATTTACTTCTACCTCTATGGTGCCGATTTATCATACAACTTTTTTTTAATTTATGAAAAACTCAACTCGGAACCTCCTTGGTGTACCTACTTTTTTTTTTAAATTTGCTTTGCGCGCATAATTTTTTTTTCACGTCCTATGGTTGAACATTGTTGTTGAATTTTATTTGTTGATATTTTTTATTAGTATTATTACACATAATTATTATACAGCCTCCGTGGCGTAGTGGTAGTGAACGTGGCCGCAACGCAGGAGGCGCGGGTCCGATCCCCGCTCAGTGCAAATATTTGTATGCATAAAAAGTTCAACAACAACGGTCTAGCTGCAATGCTTCGATATCGCCTAATGTCACCATTGGGTTGTGGAGGTCACATGGCAGTCGCTTTACGGAAAATATCGAGGTCCAGCCAAATCCGCAGTTAAGACTGGTAAAGCGGACCCCGAACTCCGAGGTGAAAGCTTCGGATGCGACTGGGAATTAACGCTAGGAAGAAGAAGCATTTCATTATTTCCTCGCTGAGGTGGGATGAAAAGTTACGTGTTGCACTCGAGTGCAAAGATTTTACACCTTGTGCTCTTTTGATTCCCTCGCTAACGCTCAAGATTCTAATTTATGAATCACTCGCTATGCTCGTGATTCAAATTTAGAATCTTTCGCTTGCTCGGTCATCAAAACTGAGCACGCGGTTAAAAAGCAACTTTGCACTCTTGTATAACAAATAACTATTACATTTGTTTAAACATTGTTTGTATATTAGGGGGAAAAATAAGTCGGGTCCTGGAGGGAAACTACCTTTACCTAATCCTTAAGTTGGCTCATTGTACTTAAAGGAGACATTCCTTAATTTTCGCTTGCCCGGAAATCGAATTAAAATTCGAAAAAGTTACATCCTGTATTTTTATGACATCGATCGATAGTGTCAATCATAAGGATCAAATATCTCAAACAAACATGGTAAATTAAACGAAACGAACTGACTGAAACGGCCCGACTTATTCTTCCACCCTGTATATAAAAAGCATAAAATAATAGTAACAATCAAAAGTGTTCCAAAATTATGATGACAGATAAAGTTAACAATAAAATTTCATTATATATCTGTTGTCAGTTTAGATATCTATTTATTTATTTACGATATCTACTGCTGCAGGTAGGAATATCAAAACCTTTTATATTCATGTCCATAATATCCGTAAAGGGGTAGGAAGCAGTGGCGAGGGATCGCTATAACCCGATTCCTGCTGGATTACTCTGCAAAGGGAAGTCGTGGTAGAAATGTTTGCATTTGCATTCCAACTTTTCCACCAGCTTCCTTTAGAGATTATTACGCCTACATTTCAACTATGCTTTGATTTAATGAAGCAAGTTTTGATATTCAATCTTTGTGCTGCATCTAAAAATGTCCTTTCCTTGATCTAGAATTCTTGAATAGAACAATATATGACAATAATAATCTAGGACATTCTACACAGTACTATTTAGATCCAAACACAGCCTAGTTTATAATATGTTTTCTAGAATGCGGAAAAACTTACTTAGATGCATCTTCTCATTGGTAAATTGACTTTAAATAAAATAATTATTTAGTCAAACCACATCTACAATAATATCAAACATGTTACACAACATGTGCAAGTGTGAACACGCCAAACAAATGTCTTACTAGCTGAGTGTAAAGCACCCCTAACTAAAGGGACGCTCCCTGACTAACCGCTTGACAATTAAACCAGCACCTTCTGTAATGGATGTCAACATACCAACTATTCACAGCATACGACCCACATGTATTCACAAAGTAATGACCTGACTACATGACGTCATAAAGAGAAGAAAATATTTGGGAGTTTTAATTACATCACAGCATTGTCGAACAATAAAAGTAAGATATTCACGTTCAACGCCAAATGTTGTGTTGACGTTCGTATTTCATTTTGGTAGTACTGTGTTTGAGTTGAATAGAAAAACCTTTGACTTAATATCATTTCAAATCTATCTTTATCTTTTAGTGTAAAAAACAGCCAAGTGCGAACCGACTCACTGAGGCCGCGAGGGTTCCGTATTATAACTAGCTCACGTCAATTTGATTTCACTTCTCCTGATGGTTAGCTGAAAGCAAAGTCCCGGAAAAGAGGGTGACCATTATAGACATGTACCATGTTACAATGGTGGTCTCATCAGATGATTTTTCACGCCCCGCTTAAAAGGACACAATACAGTAGGAAGAGGGAAACACGTGTACCTACTGGAAAAGAATTCCAGGTCTAAATGGTGCGGCAAAAGAAGAAGTCGAAGAAGTAATAAACACCATATGAGAGTGACATGTAAGTCCTGCACGTCCTATATAAGAAAAAAGAGGAGAGACTAATTGGAAGCGCTCATCAGAACATTCACCATGGTAGAGACGTATATAACTTGCCACTGAAGACGGTGCTCCCAATCATCAACATTTTGTCGGCGTCAGTTAACCGACTGTAGTAATCCGAGAGCTGATACGATTTTTTGAGTACGTTCTTGAAGCAAGCTGGAAACTTATCAGACAACTTTCCTGTTATACCTCAGTACGAAGGTGCAGACCTGGCTGGAGGGAGCGAGGGCTAAATCAACCCCCAAATTTTGAAACATATAAAAAAAAAATCCAAAAATATGTATTTGAGGCAATATGCAATTTTTGCATATTGCCTCAAACACGTATTTTTTAATGTTTAAGGAATACATAAAAAAAGACAGGCGATTTTTTGGGGGCTTTACCATTGCCAGGCAAATAAAATTAATGTTAACAAACTGACAACGATATGATCCTATAAGAAGCATAAGGGTTCGTAGGGGTACGGAAAACTGAAAAATGAGTGCGTAAATTAAGTTGTGAAAACAACAAAACGAAATAGGTAGATACAAATATGTACCTAGACTATTATGTTAGTAAGAAAAAGTTAAACGGAAGTGTGCGACTTCCGTACCTATATGTATACTCTTACAAAAACAAACTACATATATATACATTGTATATATATGTAGTTTGTTTTTGTAAGAGTAATAACGGTTGCCTCAATTACGACAGCATACACAAAAAACCAATCCCATTACAAACATGCTTATTTATAAAAAAAAATCTATTAACTTTAAAACATAAAAAAGAAAATATGCTCTCACTATCGACTTTAAATAAATGAGATTGTATTACAAACTTTAAAGCAATGCCCACTTATTGTATTTTAATCCCAAAAAGACAACATCCAGGGAATATTCAGTAGATGGCCCCAGTGTCGCCCTAAGCTGATCAATGTGTATAAGAGAATTTCGAATTTGGAAGACCAAAGGGGATCGCATTCGGCGGTCCGCTGTCGTCCCGTACAGACGTGTCCGAGCTCCCATATATACTTACGTATATTGCGATCTCGTTCAGGTCTTAACCGCTGTTTTCACAGCGACAACATCATCGCTCTTCAGAAAAAGTCCGCTGTTGTCACAGCGTTCAGCTGCGGGCTGTTAAAAAGTCGCTCCAGCAAGAGCCGAACGGACGCGAGTCGTGCGACTTTTCGCGCGCTTTTTGGCCGCTTCATAGCGGTCGAGTTGCGCGCGTGAATTTGTTCGTCGCGTGTCCCCGCGTTTCCCCCTTCAGGGATTACACTGGTTGAAACCTTACGGTGTCAACGAAGCCAGTGAGCGGCGACCCGACCCGCGAGCGTTGCCCCTTCAGGGCAAAGCTAGTCGGACGCTGGGTTGGGGCAACCGGTGGCGAGGAAGCCCTCCTGCCGATCCCAACCATCACCAAACGTCCCCCCCAGCCCCATCCCCCCACCTATTCTCGGTTGTCTGTTGAGTGTGCGGTCCCCTAACCGACCAATATCACCTCGGCAACTGGGCAGTTAGGGCCGCACTCATAGCACCCACGAGTGTATGACCAGCTGTGTAGGCACACACACACAAACAACACACATCCTCCCAACTCACGTTGGGAGGGATTAGGTCGCGTTTGTTAGGTTTTACCTAGGTCGCTCTTAGGGATACACCACACTGTCGACTTAAGGCACTCACACACTAGCGTGTTTTCATTTTGGGTTTTAATTTTTATTTCATTTTCGTGTTAGTTAACTTCTTTTCTCCGTTAGGCTTCACCTAACGAGCCCAGGGTAGGCGGGGAAGACGGCGTCATGGCCAACCCTTCCCCGCTCGAGCTCTTGGAGCTTTTTCTCAAAGACCCGGAGGTCTCTCGACTCCTAAAGTCAAAGTTCGGGGATCTGATCCCGGATCAGACTACTAGCTCACCAGGGGTGTCATGTGGTGACACCACCCCCATCACCACCACCTCACCCATCAGGACTAGGGCCCCCGCGTCCCCGCCCTCTGGCTGCCCGGGTAGCCCGCCTAGTTCCCCGACGCGAGAGCGCAGCCCTCTCCGTAGGTCCCCCACCGTCACTCCCGAGGCTAGCGGCTCCGAGATGGAGACCGACGCCACGTCCTCCGCCTCAGAAGCGGAAACATCTTCCACTCCCACGGACTCTGACGACGATGGGTTCACCACCGTCGTGGGTCAGAAGAGGAGGAAGCCATCATCAGCCGCACAGGCGGCGCCTCCGGCGAAAGCGCCGCGAAACCCACCACCGGTCTCCCTTAGCAATCGCCCAGCTCAGGGATCACAGCCCACTCAGGGGCCATCCACCGACCCGGCTCGCAAGGAGCCCACACCGCCCCCTATCTTCGTCCACGACAAGGACCGGTGGACAAACATCTCTGGGTGGTGTAACCACGCCCACATACAATTCACCTCCGCCCGCTCTACCCCTCAGGGTATTAAAATTTCTGTCCCCTCTCCAAGGGACCACCGCGCGCTCACGACCCTCCTAAAGGAACGGAACATTCAGTTCCATTCCTTTACTCTCCAGGAGGATAAGCTTCTCCGCGCAGTCGTGCGCGGAATCCCCAAGGAGGTCTCCATAGAGGAGGTCTCCAAATCCCTCAAGGAGGATCACAACCTCCCAATCCACAGCGTCCACAGAATGTCAGGAGGTAGGGGTAACACACCCTACGATATGGTCTTGGCCACACTGGACCGATCCAGTGAGGGCAAGGCCATATTTCAGGTCAAGACTGTGTGCCACTTATCTGGCATCACAGTCGAACCACCGCACCACAAAGGGATAGTATCCCAATGCCATCGGTGCCAGCAGTACGGGCACTCCGCCCGGAACTGCTTCGCCCGCCCTAGGTGCGTCAAGTGCCTAGAGGACCACGCAACAGCAGAGTGTAGCCGTCCGAAGGATAGGGCACTCTGCTCGTCACCACCGGCGTGCGTCCTATGCGGGGAAACGGGCCACCCCGCGAACTACCGCGGGTGCCCGAAAGCACCAAAGCCACTTCAGCGCCCTTCCAAGCGCCCCTCACAGGTAGGTAGCTCGCAGCCCACCAAGACAGCTTCGGCTCCACCGAAGCCTTGCCCATGGGGACCCAACGCAGCCTCCTCAAGGCCAGCGTTCCCCCCCCCTTCCAACCCCAGCTAGGAACCCAACAACGCCATCTTCGGGGATTCCCGCGCTCATGAGCGTCTATGTCCCCCCGCCTACACGCTCCCAGCCTCTGTCGCCACCGCGACAGCCGCGCCCCCAGAACCCTCCGCGGTCGCAGGCTGATAGGGCCACTCGACCGCATGCAGACTCAAACACAAACACGGCAGGCCGGCCAACCACCGGGGACTCTGACCTCGATGTCGTGGCTCGCTTCGCCAGCATCCTCGATTTCACGGAGCTGCGCGCCATGGGCGCGGAGATCCGTGAAAATGAGGGCAACCCCATGGCACTCCTGGGTGTCACCATCCGGTACTCGACCGTCTTCGAGGCCCTCGCGAACTTTAGAGTAAACCCCTAATGGATTTACGAAACACTGGCAGAGTCAAACCACGATCACTCAAGCTAGGGTATTTCAATACGGACGGGATAGCAGGTAAAAAGGTAGAGTTAGGCGAATTCCTTAGGAAACACCAACCGGACATTTTTCTCATGCAAGAGACCTTCTTGAAGCCCGCCCACAGGAATCCTAACATTGCGAACTACAACATAGTTCGGAACGATAGGCTAAGTTCCAGATTGGGAGGGACTCTCATCTATTACAAGAGGTCTCTGCACTGCTCACCTATGGATCCACCAACGCTGACGAACGTTGAGGTATCGGTCTGTCGGCTAGGGATGACCGGCCATCAGTCAATAGTTTTAGTGTCAGCTTATCTGCCACCTACCAAAGACCTACCCGAGAGCGATCTCAAGGCCCTACTCGACCTCGGTCCGTCGGTCATAGTGGCCGGCGATCTTAACTCCAAGCACTCAATGTGGAACTGCCTTTCTACCAATACAAGAGGCAGGGTCCTGGAATCGCTCTCGGACCGTCTCAACTTCGACATCATAGCACCGATGGAAGCCACGCATTATCCGGATAATGCGGACCATAGGCCAGATATATTAGACATAATGCTTCTAAAGAACATAAACTTACGTTTGGGCTCTTTGGAAGTATTGCACGAGCTTAACTCAGACCATAGGCCAGTCATGGTAGAACTCGCAAACAGAATAGGTCCCATTGATACAGGTCAGCCCCCCCCCGAATAGGTGGATTACGGATTGGGCGCGGCTCGAGAGTCAACTCGAGTCGACCGAATCCGTACATCTGAACAGAATACCAGATCACATCGTTAGCATAGAGGACACCACGGCGGCTATCGACAACTTCACAGATCACGTGCAATCGTTAATTAACGATTGCTCGCGGAGGGCCCCGGCGGCGGAAGACCGTCGCTGGAGCCTCCCCGCTGACGTGCGCGATCTGCTGAGGAGGAAGAACGCCGCCGTGCGCGCCTACGATAGGTTCCCTTGCGAAGGCAACAGGGTTAGTCTGCGTAGTTTAGAACGGGAAGTTAAGGCACGCATACAGGATTTGCGTCAGATTCGATGGGACACTACTCTGAGCGAACTCGAGCCGTCTCAGGTCGCTTTTTGGCAGTTGTCTCGATCTTTGAGAAAGGACATAGTCACCCCTATGCCTCCCTTAACTAGACCGGACAAGTCAGTAGCTTTCGAAGATTTAGAAAAGGCGGAATGTCTGGCCGAAAGTCTCGAGCTTCAATGTTCGCCCAGCACCCTACACCCCGACTTAGAGCACATACGCGAGGTAGACTCAGAAGTGGAACGGCGAGCCTCACTCCCGTTACCACCAGATAGCGACAGCCAATTCGAGGCTGTCACCCCGGAGGAGGTCGAGGAGATCATCAAGGGCTTACACAAGCGCAAAGCGCCCGGCTCGGACGGAATCACAAATAGAGTCATTAAATTATTCCCAGCTAGGTTACTCGTCCTTCTGACATACATTTTTAACGCAGCGCTCACGAATAACATCTTTCCACAGCAATGGAAAGATGCCGTGGTCATTGGGATACCCAAGCCCGGCAAAAAGAAGTCCGAGCCCACCAGTTATAGGCCCATCAGTCTGCTTAAAGGCTTAGGGAAAATCTATGAGCGATTAGTATGCAATAGGCTGAACGCGTATGCCGAAGCAAACGGTCTCATTCCACACGAGCAGTTTGGATTTCGCACCAAACACTCATGCGTACAACAGGTCCACCGCATCGTTGAATATACCAGCGAGCGGTTACAACGTAACCAATTTACAGGGGTTCTCTTCTTCGACGTGGCGAAAGCGTTCGACAAAGTGTGGCACAACGGCTTGATCTTCAAGCTGTTCGCTATGGGAGTGCCACACAGACTCGTGCTCATCATACGAGACTACTTGTCGAACAGATGCTATCGCTACCGAGTGGAAGGGACCCTCTCTAGCTCTCACCCCATCCGCGCCGGTGTACCGCAGGGGTCGGTACTTTCACCTCTTCTGTTCACTTTATACACGTCAGATATCCCTTTGCTTGGGCACGTGCAGACGGCACTTTTCGCAGACGACACCGCCATCTATTACTCGGGATACAGTCCCAACACGGTAGCTAGGAAACTCCAATCCGCAGCCGACACCCTGGGGGCGTGGTTTCGGAAATGGAGAATAGAGGTCAATCCAGACAAGAGTCAGGCTGTGCTTTTTCATAGGAGAAAGCTCAGTCTGTACCCCTTAGAGGGGATCACACAGATTAGGATGTTTGACAAGCCTATCCCTTGGGCTAGGCAGGCCAAATATTTAGGTATCATCCTTGATGATCGCCTCAACTTCAAAGCACACCTTAAAGCGGTCCGCGACCGGGCCGCCTTCGTATTAGGTAGGCTCCACAGTTTAGTGAACTCTCGTTCAAAGTTATCGCTTAGGAGTAAAGTCAGACTTTACACTTCTTGTGTTAGGCCAATTATGACATACGGATGTGTCACGTTCGCGCACGTTAGTAAAACACGGATCCATAGGCTACAGACATTACAAAATAAATTCATGCGCCGGGCGACGGGAGCACCATGGTTTATGCGTAATGTCGAGCTCCACACCGACCTTGAGCTGCCGACCATCAGGCAGTACATAAAGCAGTGCTCCCTTAGCTACTTTGACTCTGCCCCGACTCACCCCAACCCTCTAGTGGTTGCGGCCGTAGACTACACACCGAGCTTAATTTCACGCATACGTAGACCTAGACATGCTCTCGGAGAGCCAGATGATGCAACAACACTCGCTCAACGAAGAGCCTACACAGCTCGCGAAGCTATACCAAATCAACCGCGGTTTCGCCTTCGCCGTCGAGGGCGGAACACGCGCCGCGCTTTGTTCGTAAATGTGGACCTAGGTCGTCCCAGTATTAATTCAGCAGCAGACCAAGCCGAGGTCGCCCCTCTCGGGGACCCTTGAGCCTGTTGCTTAAAATCAACTAAGGCTGAGAGCCCTATGCGCTCGCCACACTGTTCGCGTAAGGTTGTAGAGGCCTGTCGGCCAACAACCAACACCCCACACACCCATATTGAAGACCAAAGGCTTGTCCCGCTTGTCTTCTTCGCTGACGGCACAGAATAGTCGGTAGCACGAGTGTTTCTCCCCTGGTGTTGCACTCGTCCATAGGCCACGGTAACCACTTTCTATAAGGTGGGCAGTGTGCTTGTCTGCGACCGAAGTGGTATAAAAAACACCCAGGGCGTGCTCAGGTAGCACACTTGGTCAACCTACCTATTCCTGAAGACTTATTGTCCTTAGACCTGAAGACTTATACCGCCAGGTCGTACCCACCAGCCAGGTCTGCAGCTTCGTGTTGGGGTATCACAGGAGAGTTGTGTGACAAGCTTGCCTCAAGAAGGTACTCAAAAAATCGTACCAGCTCTCGGAATACATTTATTAGATGAAGCTATTCTGAAAAAATCTCCGATAATTAAAAATATATTTGACATTTCTAGATAACGAAACAGAACTTAATTTACAACGAAAAACGTTTGTCATTGCATCTGCAGTTAATTAAAAGATAAAAATATTTGAGGCGCTTGCGCTTGCCTTTTTAAAGATCTATTAACGAAGCATCTGTCACATAAATGAATTATGAGTAGCCATGAGCCATGATAATCGGTCTTCTATTTAAGTAGTTATATGATCAATTAATTAGAACTACTAAAATAATAAACTGTATCCATAATGGGCTTCAAATTAATTTATTGCTTGGACATAATTAGCTATTTTCAGAATAATATCATTCTAGTTATATAAAATGATACATAAATTGTAAGGTGGTCGTGTCCGTACATTGGAAATATTTAAAAAAAATGGATTATGTTATATTATTAACGATACCTACTAACTGAACACAAAAATAAATGTTTTTAGAATTCATGTAACGCAAAAACTACTGAACGCATTTTGATCCAGTTTTTTTTTTTGTTTGAAAGATTTTGTTCACATCAAATCTTACGTTGCTTTTTCTTCATCTCATTTTTTGCAAACAAGTACATATTATAGCTACTTAAAAACCACCAGTCGAAATAATGACACTGAGCGAATCGAGCCCGTGGCTTCCGACTTATTAGCAGTCGCTGCGCCATCGCCGCAAAGCTTGTCAATCAGAGGAGGCCATGGTTCTAATTTTTATACTCGTAGGTAGATTGGTGAATATACGTATAACTCCTGTAGTTACCTAAGCAATGCAAATGTGGCTATACGGTATACGGTATACCTAAGTAACTTTATTCCAACGTCAATCAAATTTAAGTGTCTTGTAGGTATTAAAAAATCGTCAATATTAAAACTTTTAGACACATCACATATCATTAACACAAGAAGCATTGACGTCAACTTTTCAGTTACAAATCAATTAAACTACTATACTGTTGGATGTCAACCGCATAAAAAAACAATTGTTGTTTCCATTTGACAGCCAGGGGACAGCCTGTCTCCCGCGTATGTTCGTTAAACAAAAGGGACGCACGCGCCGCAGCGCCTGCGCAGTCACCGCTAATTTACACTTCCTGGCACAGTGGAGTGTGGTAGATAAAGCACGGTATGATAAGAGTTGGCTCTGGATGGGTTTTTTGATGTAGATAATATTATCTACATCAAAAACTCATCCAACAAAAGAGTTCAATATATCTATATTGTGGTTTTGCGTTATGCTGCTGTACCTACCTAAGTTCAGTTGGCGAAGTGTACCTACCTATAATTGTAGAATGTGTTAAGTAGGTACACATGACAGACAAGCTGGAAAAATAATGTTGACATGGTCCTCCGATTTTTCCCAACATTTAGGTACCTACCTACTACTTTGTGTCTTAGTTTTATTTTTTCTAAAAAAAAATTGCATTGCAAATATGGAGAACAGGATATCGCCATAGGGGAATTAGATTGATTGTTTATAATCTTTTTAGATTCCATAATATACAAAATATTATTTTTTATGAACTACATAATATATTACCTATATCTATTTACACATGTAAACGAAATGGGTGTTTCTATGGTCTATCAGTAGGTATAGTTTTAGGTTAATGTAAAATCAATATCCGTGATGAAACTTCATCGCCTCGCACTGAAGGATTACCATCAATCAAATTGATTTTAAATTCCGTTTAATTTTTTTTTTCCTAAATTAAATTGACACTAGCTAAGTACCTACCTACTCGTATTTTTTCAAACATCCGGTAAATTGGACAGCTGCTGCTTTGGTGATTTCTACAGGTCTAATAAAAAGGCCACTTTATATCTTAGTTTATCTGCGACATATTACCTATTCCCAATATGATCATTTATGATCAAGTTGTTTGATTCCAATTTCCAATACAGTTGCAAAAACTACTTTGCGGGGAGCCGAAAAAGTAGTGTCTTTTAATAGCGGACTCCCACAGCGTTAATTACAATAGCATTCCTTCCACTTGTTCGATACCGTTCATTCATTCACAATTACATCTGTTAAATTTAACTATCAACGCCACCCTCAATGCTCTGGAGCTCATTTGACCCCTCGAACATAGAGAACAATAGCTAGTTCGCTCGCACGCCGCACGACGCATGACGCAGTGATTGCGCAGTATCAAACATCAGGCGTTTGTGTAATTATGATAGGGCTAATTTCTTATTTTGGGTAATATACAATAATTAAAATCATAATATTCTAAAAACTATAGATGATGCACACTGAGAATGCAGTTTTATACCTATAGATACTAATAAATCGATCGGAAACTACCTATGTAGGTAGTTAGGTAGATACCTATCTACCAATTTAGGTAAATAGGTACCTACCTAAGAAGTAGGTAGACACCTATTGTTTCTTCATTTGATGACCTATGTAGTGTAGCATTAGAGTATTCTACAGCTAAGTTAGTACCTACTAATCGGAGGTCACGGGTTCGATTCCTGCTCTGTGTAAATATTTGCATGTATTAAAGTACATGCAAATATTTAGCAGACTTAACAATGTAATATAAAATTTATCTAAGTAGGTAAGTATGTTTATTAGCAAGTTCGAGCTCTTATTACAAACTATGCTTAGCTTTAGTCCGCAAAACCTCTCAAAGTAGGTACCTATCGATATACCTACGCCTACCTATACCTAATACCTACTTATCTACATAATTATAATTATTAGGCGATCTTGCGACGAGTATAAACGTTAGAATCTTGCGTTCATTTTAACAATTTTCTAAAGCCGTTTAGCTATTAGGTACTTACTTCAAACTTAATTTAGGACATTTTTAAACAAGTCTCGCTCATGCCATAATCGCGCAAACAGACAATGAGGATTTCATAAATCAATCTAAGTTTCAAACAAAGATCATAACTCCAACGCAACGACTCTTCTGGAAAACTTAAATTACTCTTTTTTCCGCAATGTGAGTGCGAATAATCTTCTTGACGGGCTGAGAAATTGATGGCGTCGAAAAAATGCCAGCTCAAAATCCGGCGAACTTTTTACGTCAGCCAAGTTTCACTTAGAGAAGTTTCTACATCCATTTAGAAGTTACTCGTATACGACAAGCTGACAAATTTTAATGAACCCAAGAGGGCTGCTAATGTCTGCGAGTCGCGTAATGGGAAAACTTTGACGCGTTCGCCCCTAGCGCGAGCAAACTTGACATTTTTACGTCACATATTCTATTGTTTTCAAGACATATTTACCGAACTCACGACAAAACAGCGATGCGAGTTTACCAACTCACATTACGAGCGGCCCGATTGTTTGATTACTTTATCCGCTAATTTTCTACAAACAATGTTTGGGAAGCTGTAAAAATGTAACAGTATATTCCTGGGTTCGTTATAATAAAAAGCGCAATCATTTTGACGTGTGCCGTTCAAACTCTTTCACTGAACTCCGCCTAGTATAAATTACACTATAAATTTTTATTTAAACATTCAGTGACCAAGGAAAAATTGTATTAGGGGCGCCACGATTGTGATTTAAACGGCTAACCCCCGCTTAAGGGCGGTCCGCGCGTCATCCATCATACGCTTTACATATGTTTGAATAAAGCTCGTGGGAAAAGGATTTCCTCTCAGAAGTCAAAGCGGCGTTTTGTGACGAAATAGGGTGACTAAACTGGGGTTTGGATTGATGGATACGCACGAAAGGACCACACACAATATTATATTGCTCGGGGATATATCTTGGACCTAAAATGTGCTCAAAATGTGCTCTATACCCGCAGTACACGTTTCTTGGGTGTCTTTTGAGGATAGCACGGGGTGCTACTGCAGTGGACGAGCTCAAATTCACCAAACATAGACTATAATAAAATAATTCTTTCACGCCAGGACCAGGGCCTCGTTTGTCTCGCGATTTAGGTCCAAGATACGTGTCCCGTGGTCTCCCGTGGTATACAAAATATAATATTAAGATATTTTATTAATCCTGACCAAAATCAATAAAGTTTAACTGACTAACAAACACATTGAAGCTTTAATAATTAAGACTGATTTTAATTAGAGCTTTTCATAAAAGCTCCACTCAAGCAAGTTTAGATCTAGAAGAATCACTAGCACTACCTACCTAAAATTAATTTCAAATCTAGACTCGTGACTTAGTAACTTCTAGAAAACAATAAGTAATTCAAAACAACATTTATAATAGTCTTATCCCACAGTGAAACGAATTCATGGCAACCCTATTCTACAAATAGCGGATTAGGGCAGTTTGGCAAACAAGGCGTCACCAGCGTGTGTCGCAGCCCTAAGCTAATGCTGTATTAATGTCTATTAGCTACCAGCATTGTTCTCTATAGCCTCACTTCACTCACTATTTGTTTGGATTCGTGGATTGGGTGCCTATGTGACGTAAGCCGATGAATTTCGCACGATACCCGTTAATATGACGATTGTAAAGTCAAGTACGTTTTGTTATGATTTCTATAAGTTAGTAATGGTAATATGGATTAATGATTTGTAATTTTATTGTAAAATAAAGTGTTGTGTGGGCGAGAAGTGAAGACAGCGTCTGTGGCGTGGCCACGAACGTGGCGGTAGTGAAAGCGACTGCTACGCAGGGGCGCGGGTTCAATTCTCGCACAGTGCTTTGGAGAGCACGTTAAGCCGTCGGTCCTGGTGATCATACGAACATCTATGGCAGTCGTCACCGGTCGTTGGAGCCCTAAAAATTTCAACAACTGGTCTAACTGCAACACTTCGATTTCGTCAATGGGTTATGGAGGTTAACGGCAGTCATGGAAAACCCGCAGTTACACTGGAAAAAGCGGACTCCAGACCCCGAGGTGAAAGCTTTGGATGCGACTAGGATTTAATACGCTAGGCTCAGACTAAAAGAATAGTCTTTTAGTCTGAGACGCTAGGATGAAGAAGAAGAGCAGTTAAATCCGTAGGTATGTTTGAAAATATTAAAACTATAGCTTTGTTTTAACTACTCTGAAAATAATCAGGCTGTAGACATGCGCTATACTATACGATAGAAAGAACGCTTTTTATAACGGTAGAAAGCCGGGTATAGCCGAACTTATGTTTTCTTTTTTTAAATTACAGCTTGTTAAAAAAAAATCAAAAATACGTGTTTGAGGCAATATGCAATTTTTTTAATTTTCGAGGGTCGGCAGCGCGAGTGTGACGCCCCTGGTGTTGCATACGTCCTTATGCCACGGTAACCGCTTCCCATCAGGTGGGCCGTGTACTTGTCTGCCACCTAAGTGGTATAAAAAAAATTGGGGTTGATAGCCCCCGTTCCCACCAGCCTAGTCTGCACCTTCGTGTTGAAGTATGACAGGAGAGTTGTCTGACAATTTTCCAACTTGTCTCAAGAACGTACTCTAAAAATCGTATCAGCTCTCGGATTATTCTTCTTCCCGATCCGACGTATCAAGTCAAAAACCGAGAACTGTAGCTACTATAGTTAACTTGACTATGCCAAGACAAACTTCGAGCAGCAACTTCACAAGGCCAATGGCGGAGATCGATGATTCGAGATAAGCGTAGAGTGAGAGGGGAAACTCTTATCAGGGGAGTTGGCACGTGGCATTAGAAATCGACATAGCTTTGCTTGAATGTCAAAGAAACCCCATTTGGGTCAACTTTGTTGGCCATCTACTTTATTTGTTACTTATAGACCCGTAATTCTTTCGCGGACTGAATTGTCTTTTCTATAAAAATATTCTGAGAGTCCGGGAATATTATTCCTGGTTCATGTGGAATATCTCTTTGATCATCACAAGGAACCAAACACGAAGAGTATGGTATGGTCTAGATGGCGCTGTATATGTATAAAATAATACCTAGTGTCCTAGAAAAAAAATCATATTGACTCCTCTTCCCACTTACGTGCCTATAACACTTCTGAACGCAGACTTGATAGCGTTTACTCACAACTCTCATAAACACCATCACTTTACCTTCATCACTTTATATTACTGCAAAGTACACCTTAGATAGGTAAGCTTGTAAATGCACTTGACTTTCAAACTACAAATACGTACTCCACTCCGGGTGAATTTTGGAAGTTCCTTGCTACAATTTCGATATCTTTGTGATATAGTGTTGCATGAGTGTTGTGTGTAGTGTTGCATGAGTGTCACTCAGTTGGTCAGGCCAACTTAGTGACGAATTTGGCCTAATACTATTGCCTATTTCATGCTGCAAACAATCTAGAAGAACCGGAAGTTGTGAAAACGTAGACTAGAATAGATTAAGATAGGAGAAAGCGAAATCACGCTCAAGCGGGACTCGAACCCGCGATCTTTCCCTTACAGGGGGAATGCAAGGACTGACCAAAAATAACTACTTACCTAATACAATAACATTTATTTCCTCTTTCATTACACTGGTCCTCCCACAATGCGTTCTCATTACCGGAGTTTCACTTTACACTTCCTGCTCATTCATGTGCAATCTGTAGTGTGCAAATCCGTTAATCTTATTTGGTGGGTAGTAGGGTCGCACGTGGCGCCACGTGCTGTGAAATCGAACTAATCTCTAGGCCGTACGCGTCGGCGGGCAGAGCGCGTGCGCTGCCCCGATAACGTTAAGAAACGCCATTCATTCCCGCTCTTTTGTCGCGAACAATCACTTATTTATTTATGATATTTGCTACTAGTCAACCTGCCACCCTCGTGAGTTAATGTGTACTTAACTTGGCTAAAGCTCCGCGTCGTTCAGAGAGGGTGTCTTAAAAGGGGCTGTTATACTCGTATTATGCGAGTACTTATTATACCTACCTATTTACCATTGATTTTAGGTAACCTAGGTTTAGCTTTGGAAAGGTTCTTGAAAGTGTTAACCATAAACACTGTTAGCCATTAAAACCCTTGGCTGTTGGACAGGACTATTCAGGAGTCAGGCAAGACTACTTCGCCGAACACAAAATATAAATCAAGCGAGCTCCGGCTGTATGCCGCATCCGCGCGCGTTCTATGGTAATCAATATTTACTATACAAAACCTAATTATAAGCCTAGTAGCCAAAAAGGTCAAAGGTTAGGTAGTAGGTACCATACCAGTAACATCATCCTTAGATATGGGATGCTTGGTCGACTGCAGTCAAGACAACAAAGATAGCAGCGCACGGGAGACGGTGCCGCCACTGCCGCTTATGGCTAATTCCGGCCGAGGCTGAAACCCTGTAGAGAGTTGCTTGGAGGTTTCACAGGCAAAGGGCACAATGGAGATCCAGCTGGGTGCGAGGGATATACCTTATTGGGTAACTTTATAGTGAGACCTGAGTCAGCGGGCGGTTTTAATCGATTTGAGAGAGAGTATCCATGGGGAGGGCATGCATTGCTGCCGTGACATCGCAGATAAAATGCAAGAGAGCCGCCTTCGCTGGTGCGGCCACACGTCTTGTGGCAACCGCCAGACTACGTGAGTAATAAATGCCAGGCAATGGCGACCCCGTCAGGTCCAGGTAAAAGAGGTAGGCCGTAGGCCCAAGAAGTCCAGGCTTGACATCGTGGAGGTTGACATTCTTGCAAATGGTCACTACCATGGATGCCCAAGGTCGTGCGAAATGGAAAAAGAAGAACCGGATGTCGGACCCTGAGTTCCAAAGTCATCTTGGCGGATATAATAAGGAAAATGCGTCTTCATGGAGATGATGATGATGACTTAAACTCTTATTTTAATACCACCAAAAATCGATACAATGCCAGACCCAGCCCAATCGACCATCGATTTCTGCGTGGTATGGACGGTGGATATTTAGTTAATAAATACAGGGTGAAAAAATAAGTCGGGCCCTGGAGGAAAACTACCATAAATCCTTATGTTGACTCATTTTACATAGGAGACATTCCTTTATTTTTAAAAAGAAACAAAACTGCATTCACAAATTTTCGAAAATTCGATTGCCACACCCGGTAATAATTTATAATATAATAATTATATAATTATGAGATTATATTATTCGAAGTCGTACGTAACATATACAACTTTTAAAGGGAATAAGCTATAAAGGTGCGGCTACACCTACACATCTCACGGCTCACGTTTATCACAACATTTTCACACAAAACACGCAACACAACATAACATAATATTTTGTGTTGTTTTGCGTGTTTTCTAAAAGGTTTCTAAGGGGTCCATTACACGCTTATGCAAGCGTCATGCATCATGCCGTCAATCTTGAATATTATTGGTCAATCGGTTATTAGACGTTATGTTATTGTGTAATCATGGCAAAACCTACCGTGTAATGGAACCCTAAAAGGTTAGGTTTTTATTTTATTTGGGACTACCCGCGTAATATAATAGTCTAAAGGTGCTTCTAAACGGGCAATGTTTTACTGCAATTAGTGGCTGCAACACTGTGGCCCGGCAACATTTCAACTATTGCAAGAAATACCGGCCAGTATTGCAATAATGTCACGGAAATATAGCCAAACATGTTTTGTGTTGCCACATATGGCCAATATTGCCGCAATGGGTTGCCGGACGATCGCTAGGCGGTCGATTTTACTGCAATATTGCCCGGCCAGTTCTATTGTTGTTTCAGTCGCTCTCCTTGTTATGACACAGTCTGTCCTTTTCTACGCGAATTGTTAAATAATTTACTATCAAGGCTTATTTCTAGACTTAAATTACCTAAAGTTTCACGCCTATGTAAGTAAGGTCGAATCCACAATATCTTCTTTTTCTGTTTATTTTTTAATAAAACAATATAAGCTGCTGCAACAAGTGTAATTTCGTCAGCCATTGTTGCCGGTTTGTGTAGCCCGTTTATGAATCTGCATCAAGAGCCATACTATTGCAGATATATTTGCAACACATTGCCCAGCCATTAATTGTTCGGCCATCAGTTGCAATGAAATATTTTTGATGTTGCCGGGCAATGAGCAGTTTTCCAGTAGGTATAATAATCAGTTGGTTTTTAAGTCATCAGGAGATGGCGCTAGCATAGCTTTTGGTAATTTTAATGTACTCTGTGGTTTGTTTGTAGATGTTGCCAAAGTTTAATTTCATTTACCCATATTATAATAGATAGAATATAATAAAACGCTTAATTCTTTTCGCATCACTGTCTGTAATTTAAAATAATAATATTATATTTAAAATAATTGTATCAGAAAAAATGACAGAATATTTATGTAAAGTAAATCATTACAAAACCGAAGAACATTTTTTCCATAAATTAGGGAACATTAGATGTGACACCACACTCTTCTTACCAAAAGTGCCGGCTGCGCCATCTAGCGCATCTTTAGGAACCCTATAAGTAGCTACTAGAAAACTGCTCATTAGTTGCCAATAGTGCAGCCAGATATTGCAGAAAAACATGGCCCGTTTAGAAGGGCACTAAGAAGCTTTTTACTGGGCTGTTATAAAGGGGGATAGAATTTTATGCGTGCTTTTTTTTCTAGAATACGTACGATCACTTCATCTCTTAGAAAAAAAAGTTGGCAACACTGTTTAAATCTATGTTGCTTCCTGTTTTGTTTTGTTTTGGCGCGAACACGTCGAAGAAAACTAGGCAGTTTTTTATTTTCCGAAATAAAATTAGTGTGAGTTCGAGTTTTTATGTGTAAAAATCTGTAAAACTGGTGGATTTTTAGACATAACGTCTTAGAAAACACGCACAAGAGTAGGAAAGTGAAATATTACAGTGAATTGTGATGTGACTTCTCGTGTTGGTTTCAAATCTCCGTAAGAAGCCTTTAGTAAAGTTTCCACCACTTTACTAAGGCAACAATCATCATCACCGTCATCATCATCATCATCATCATCCTCATCCTCATCGTCATCCAACACCAAAATTTATAAGATAATAAAATATCAAATGAAGACATGGCTCAAAGGTCTTTGTAACCAAGCCAACATCATTACCATAGATTAATATATATATACTATCATTACAAAAAAAAATGTTGCTTCCTCTCTGCCTCTCTGTGGTAGTCTATAGTCTATGCCCTATTTATATATTTCATCTATGGTCTATGCTGTGCTGTGTCAATAGTGTCAATTTCCCTTCTGTTCCCTTCCCTTCCCTGGCGTGTTGATAAACAGTGACTTGATTATAACAAAATAATTAATAATACATTAATTACAAATTTTTGCTACTAAATCATTAAAATGGGAGAGGAAGATGAATATGCGTGCGTAAATAAGTCACTGCTAAAGATCAAGGATAACTCTGGTATCAAAAAAAGAAAGAAGAAGAAGGCCAACAAAGAAAAAGAGAAGATCATTGAAAACGAAGTACAGCAACAAATAAAAGAACACGTGAAACAAACGAATCACACAAACAGCGATAAGACCAAAGCTGAAATCGCTTTTCAAAAGATGCAAGAGAAAATGGTAAGTGATGAATGCCCACTGTCATACTCTGACATAATTAATTCTAAGTAGATATAATTAAGCCATTTATATCAAGAATTGAATTCAATTGTGAAGATATCGTGATTTGAACACCTTCTCAAATCAAATGTAGGTTACATCCAGCTTGCCCAGTTTTGATGGTAGGTATATAAATATGTTTGATGGGTTAAATCAGTGTTCTGTATTAGAACCTTCAATCTATTTGATATACACATTGTGTTATATTATCATACTTTAAATAACCCCAGTGGCCTTGGGAGACCAGTGCTATTATCCTTGTAATGTGCCAGGACCCACACAAAAATTGAGATAATAAATTAATAAATAAATAATAAATATTCCACAACATTCTACACAATGCTTTCTAGACCCATGGTAAGCTTAATTAGCTTGTGTTATGCAATCTAGAATGCGGATATACATACTTAGATACTTTTTTTTTTTTTTTGTAAATACATACATAACATACATAGAAACACCCAGACCAATGCAAATATTTATATTCTGCATACAAATATTGGCACTGAGCGGGGATCGAACCCGCGCCTCCTGCGTAGCAGCCGTGTTCACTACCGCTACGCCACTGAGGCAGTCATGTGAGATGAGATGTATTCCAATCAACTTGTCTTGGGCATTTGATAAAAGTATTGTGTCATATCATTGGAAAATTCATAATTCCTATGATTCCCCAAGAGAACAGAAAATTTATAATAAAGGCTCTTAAAAATGTACTGTATGTAAATCTTTTATTTTTTTTATATATTTTTTGTTTTATTTTCATTTTAGTTTTATTGTAGTAAGTTCACTTATTCATTACTAGCTGATGCCTGCGGTTTTACTGTGTGGAATTTTGCTAAATGCTAAAAGCATTGCAATTTTCTTTATATTGCACAATAATAAAACAGGTTAAATAAACTTAACACATAATATAATAGAATTGGAGCAATTTTTAGATTATATTGAATTAACTTTTAAACTCTCGTGTTCCATGATATACAATAATGTTAACGGGAATTAATGCGATCATGGTATAGGTATATACATATCTTTCGACCAGGTTACATCGGCCGTGGTCACAGGCTGGTCAGCCTGGTCAACAAAATTGATAATAAAGCCTATGTTGGTGCCTGATAATGTAGTTTTCTAATGGCGTAAGGATTTTTTTAATTGGTTCAGTAGTTTTTGAGTTTATTTATTACATACAAGAATACAAATCTTTCTTTAAAATGTTATTAAGTGTAGACTAGCTGCTGATGCCCGCAGCTCTGCCTGCCTGAAATTTTGATCCCCTTCCACTATACAGGGGCATCTATTCCCTGGATAAAAAGGAAGGAACTAGGATAGAATACAATATTAGTAGGTTTCTAATGAGTAACTTACTTGTTTCAGCAAAAACAAAGGATACAACAAAAAGCAGAGATGACCCACAAACAACGGGTGGAAAAATTTAACCAACATCTTGACAGTTTGACAGAGCACTTTGATATCCCTAAAGTATCGTGGACTAAATAAAATTGTAAATAATGTTAAAAATATATTTATGTATTATGTATTAAATAAATATTTAAAAAATAATAAGCCTTTATTTCTGGTTTAAATAAATAGTTTTCTTATTCTAAGTTCTCTATGTCCACACCCAGAGCCCTCTCATGAAGTATAGGCCTCTTCCAGAGACTGCGAAACTACTCGGTGTTGGGCCCTCCAAGCCCAGTTAGGCCCAGCTACGCCAATTTCGTCTGTCCAGCGTGAAAATGGTCTACCTCTCCTCCTTTTGCCTATTATTTATTATCAGTAGTCCCCTCTAGCCCTGTCCCCTGGGGTGACAGATGGGAATTGTCTTCCCAGTTGTCACCGGGGTGACGATTTGTGCCGACTGTTCCCTTTGAATTTGAAAGCTGACTATTGTAGAGGGGACAAATGGGAAGTCTGTTTCTCAGTTGTCACCGGGGCAGTGTTGCCAACCCCTACATTGCCCCAAACTAGATATACTTGAAAAAAACTGTAGAAACCTGTAAATCTCAAATTAAAAAACTGTAAATCTACATCTTTACCTATTTATTGTATTAAATGTAATACACATGATAAAGATGGAATTAAAAACCAGAAAAATATCGTGTAAGGTAACTGTACCAATGCTCGACACTGTACCAATGCTAGACACTTTCGAACAAAACCCAGTATTTTGAGTTGTTTTAAAAGACTATTGACTTAAAAGATGCCTAATGGTATCTATAAGATATGTTCAAATATTCGCAACACCATCCGAAGTAAATTTAGAAAGACTGTTGACAGCAAATAATGTGACTCCGTGAACACGGTCGTGTTATTTCTTAAGATTTTTGCCAAGGGTACTGATTTTTATAGGTGTGATTTTTTTGTTTATAAGTTATGATTATTACTAATTTTAGTATAAACGTTATAAATATTGAAGTTATTGACATACTTGGACCATTGGGACAATGATGTCTAGCATTGGTGTTTTCGACCAAGTGCATAATAATTAAATTTAAAGTAAAAGTATGATAGATTTTAAAGATTTTATGGGCAAAAGTTAATGTCTAATTGTTGCTGTAACAGTTAAAAAAGAATGTAACGACCATGCTGTAATTAATTTGTTAAATTTTTTAGATTGAAATTTTATTTTTCCTTAAAGTGTCTACCATTGGTACAGTTACCTTAATTATCAAAGGTTTAATAAAATGTTATGTCAAAAAGTGTCAGACAATCTAGTCTAATAAAACTGGCTAAAGATATAATAGCTGTGAATACGTCTTACATTTAGATAGTGTCACTAGCTAGTGCATAATATTTCTAAATCTTCTTGATTTTCATTCTCATCTCTATGATTGCTAAAATCGTACATATCTTTATCAATTTTTTTGTAATGATCATTTGTGACAATTGTGACATTGAACTCATAATTTTTTTTTTTCTGATTTTGTGTGCTTGGTCCCTTGTGGTCGTGGAAATTTTATTTCTCAGCTTGGTTTTCATAAAATGAATGCTCGAAAACAAGTGTTCTACCGTACCAGTACAGCGGCAAACATAGAAGTTTTCAGTTTTCATAGTCATTTTAATATCTGATTTACAGATAATTAACCACCGAAACATAAAGCCCGAGCACCGAAGATATAATTATGTAATGTACGATCGACCCCTAATAACGCCATTAATTAAATCGGTTGACCATTACCACAGTATTTCACAGGGATTCCAAAGAAGAGTACCTATAGGGTTTACTGAACCCGAGTTTCAGTGTACGGTACTGACTTTGTAGCTCGCTAGCATCTTAGATAAAAAACTGTAGATTTGGAGGCCTAAACTAAAAACTGAGAGGATTTCCAAAAAACTGTAGATCTACAGTTAAAACTGTAGGGTTGGCTACACTGCACCGGGGGGAAGGGGACAATTGCTGCAATTCCTTCCCAGAAAAAATATAATTACCATAGATTTCAGTTTTTTTATTTAACCGATTTCTAAAAAGGAGGAGGTTGAAAGTTTTCTCCATCTACACATAAGGTAACTGTACCAATGCTCGACACTGTACCAATGCTAGACACTTTCGAACAAAACCCAGTATTTTGAGAAAATTATCCATTTGTTTTATAAGACTATTGACTTAAAAGATGCCTAATGGTGTCTATAAGATATGTTCAAATATTCGCAACACCATCCCAAGTAAATTTTGAAAGACGTCAGTTGACAGCAAATAATGTGACTCCGTGAACACGGTCGTGTTATTTCTTAAGATTTTTGCCAAGGGTACTGATTTTTATAGGTGTGATTTTTTTGTTTATAAGTTATGATTATTACTAATTTTAGTATAAACGTTATAAATATTGAAGTTTTTGACATACTTGGACCATTGCCCGCCTATTTTGATTAGATTTTGTAACATTTATATGCTATGTCTAGTATTGGTACAAAAAATCTTAGATGTTCCAATGATAGACACTTTGGAATAATGCCTTTATTTCATGAAAATAAGATGTTATACCTACGCTAAATGTGATATTATATACATTGAGATTCATCACATGTACCGGAAATTACTAATAATGCCCGCGCTAGCCCGCTCTAACCACGTGGATGTCGCTTATCGCATATTGTTGTAAATTTTAGCGCTGAGAGTCAAGCATTGAGCTCTGAGTCGACACTATTGAAACACTTGACTCTCTATTCGACTATCTATCTACTCACCTTTCTCCCCTTTCCACCCTCCCCTCCCCCATTCCCTTACCCTGTCCTAAACACATGATCACTAAACCAAGGGGTGTTCTGCCTTATCGACGCGTGAGCTTTTGCAAGTGTAAAGTTGGCTCGATAGATGGCGTCCGTCATCGGCAAATATGGATGGATACGGCCCAACGCACACCGAGTGATGCGCAGCGGCGCGCATTCTTGGACCGATTTTTAACCCCCGACAAGAAAGAGGGGTGTTGTAAGTTTGACGTGTGCATGGGTGTTGTCGCAAAACAACAAGAAATAAAATGCAACTTATTTATTTATGGTATATTCATATTATTGCCTGGGTACAGCTGTTTCTGTCTTCTCATTGTGTGGATGTACATCTGGGGACAAAAGATATCTGTTACTCCAAGTTTGGAATAAGTTGAGCATCATAATTATATTCAAATGAGACATAACATATCTATGCCTATACAAATACATAATTCGCGTCATGTGCCTACAACAGACAAATTGTCGCTAGTGAATTACTCAAAGGTACGCACTGCGGACGTGGTAACTCTGTACGATGGCAGTCCTCTCACCAAAGACCGTTACCAATGCCTTGACAGGGGCCGACATATGAATCTCCACCTGCAGGCCACCTCTTGAGGATTTAGCATCACCACTGTTAAGATGCAATTTCTCGGGGGGCAGTAACCCTGCCCAAGGCCGCAGCCTCATAGAACACATATTAAGTTTTCCGTATCAACTCAACCTCGCTTGAGCTGATAGGGAACAACTGTATACATCATAATAAAATTCATGTATCCACAATTCTAGTATTATTTAATAAATCATGATACTCAACTGTAATGAATCCTTGGCTGGCCTTGGTAATTCACATTCAATTAACACTAGTAATTCTATCTCCAAATAATTACATAGTTTTTGTTAGATATTCTTTTCACACAAACTAGAACTAAAGTTAGTAAACTTTTCAATTTAACAGTTATTATACCAGAGAGTTCAACCAAAGAGTCATAGAGGATTCAAAGAGGAATCATAGAGTTTCTTTTTCGTGAACTAATTTCACGACAGGTGTGTATGTGTGTATGGATGTGTGTGTGTGTATGCATGTGTGTGGCATCGTAGCTCCCAAACGGCTGAACCGATTTAGATTCTGTTTCTTTTGTTTGAAAGATGGTTTAGTCGAGAGTGTTCTTAGCTATGTTTCATAAAAATCGGTTCAGCCATTTGAATAATATGAGGAGTGAAAGTGGCAATGTAAAATCTAATATTTTCAAATATGGTGTGTTGGGTATCAAGTGACAGGTCATAATTTATACATCACGATACAGCAAGTCTTATGGAAATCGGTTGAGTGTTTATACCTGTAAAAAGTATGAAATAAAAAAAAATTAAAAATTTAAAAAACCCCCGATCCAAAATGAACCTTTAAAAAGTAAAACCCACCTTTTGTCATTTGTCTCGTCGGGGGACCGCCGTCTGACCGTCGCTCGGGAGGAATAGGGCATACCAAGGCACTTAGCGGTCTGATATTCAATTTTGTAGAGAGAAATTAAAGTGTCTACTATTGGTACAAATAGGTGTCTAGCATTGGTGTTTTCGACCAAGTGCATAATAATTTCATTTAAAGTAAAAGTATGATAGATTTTAAAGATTTTATGGGCAAAAGTTAATGTCTAATTGTTGCTGTAACAGTTAAAAAAGAATGTAACGACCATGCTGTAATTAATTTGTTAAATTTTTTAGATTGAAATTTTATTTTTCCTTAAAGTGTCTACCATTGGTACAGTTACCTTAAAACATAAAAATAAAATAAACTGGATGGTAAGGTAGCACGGTGATAACACCTTAGCCTGTTCCGAAAGGAGCAAAAGAAAAAAGATAACCAAGTGTCAATGTCAAGTTGCTATGTGACGTTGACAATGTTGACATTTGTTTTTGTAGTTTGTGTTTTGTACATAACTCCAGTGAACTCAGTCTCAATTTGGAAGCAACAAAACAATTCTTTTTAATTATCTTTCATCAAAAGTAAGTATTCTTCGTTGTTTATATATTCATAGTCGTTTCGAGCAATTTATTATAACGTTTTTAAATTCTGTATTCATCATGTGAAACAATTTTGCAGGAATGGGTAGACGAAAATCAAAACGAAAGCCTCCGCCAAAGCGAAAAGCCATAGAACCCCTAGATCAGCAATTCAACTGTCCGTTTTGTAACCACGAGAAATCTTGTGAAGTTAAAATGTCAGTATTTTATAAAAGAAAGTATTGTATTATGTAAAATTTCCATTTTAATGTTTACCTACTTATTGCAGGGATCGAGCGCGGAATACAGCTAGAATACAGTGCCGGGTTTGTTTAGAAGATTTTCAGACTACAACAAATGTATTATCTGAGCCCATAGATGTTTACAATGACTGGGTAGACGCATGTGAAAGCGCCAATTAGTTTTAATACCATTGTTTTAAGTTTTATCATACATAAATCACACGCATGTATTAATCATTGACAACTTTTATTACTTTTTGTAAATAGGTATAAAAATTGTATGGCTAGTTATGAATAAAAGTAACCCAATTGTAAATTGTATCCATTGCGGTACTTTATTTTTATTTGCCTCTTCGTAATGCAAATGGTTTTTAATGACTTTCTGTTCTGTGAAATTGGTCCCCAAACAAAAATGTTATCCCTCATTGTATGATTTATACACTGACCTGTTTTTTGTTCATTTTTATAAATCCTGTAACATCAAAGACCTATCTTACTATGTGTCATTCATTCATTTTTATCGAGTGCAAATAAATGTGCTTGTCTTTTGGGCTTTAGAAATAGACAGTATATGTCCCGTCTGTAGGATTTAAAGGCAAAATGACACTTCTTTGATATACTTTGTGAATTTTATGGTTTTGCCCTATACAAACAATGTATGTTTCAGTCAATGAATGTTATTGAGTAAAAACATGTAAGCCAGCTTAGCATGATTTGACTGAATCTGCTTTTTTCAGATTCTAGCTTGAGAGAAGTATCTATTGCAGTAGGTATGTACACAATTTCTTTATTATTTAGGAGAACAAAAAGTTAATTAATTTAGTTCCAATAAATGTCATTTGGCTAACTTCCATTTTTAACTAGCCAGTTAATTCTAGAATGTGATAAGTGTGTAAGTTCGACTTTTTACTGATTGCATCTGAAAAGAAAAGATTGATTATTATTTTTACTGGTATGTCTACATAAGGGCATTTAAATAAATTCTGATAAATATTGTGTTGTTTTATTTCACTAACTGTAAAGCATAGCGCCACGACAGCCTCTGTGGCGTGGTGGTACTGAACGCGGTCGCCATGCAGGAGGCGCGGGTTTGATCCTCGCTCAGTGCAAATATTTGTATGCACGAATATGGGTATTTGCATTGGTCTGGTCGTGCCTCGGAGAGTACGTTAAGGGCTGGCGCCCACTACCGGCACGGCATGGCATACCGTGGCAGCCTGCTAAAATCCCAGCTACTCTAGCATAAGTTTTGCTCTTCGTGGATTCGAAGTTGTTTTTGTGATTGTGTCGTTATGGTTGACTGGGATTTAGTATTAATAAATATTGTAGGACAATCTACACAAAGACCCATACATATTATACACCAGCTGTTGCCCGCGGCTCCGCCCGCGTGTAATTCTGATCCCGTTCATCGCTTATATACAGCCTATGTCGATTAAGAAAGAGAAAAGAGAATCGACCTCGGGCGGGACTCGAACCCGCGATCTTTCCCTTACCACTAAGCCACCGAGGCCCGCACGAAGTCGATCCAAATTCTCATATATATCCTTTGCCATGCGATGCCGTGCCGGCAGTGGGCGCCGGCCCTAAGCTGTCAGTCCCAGTTTCCATATGAACATCTTTGACAGCCATTACGGGTAGTTAGAAGTCCAACAACTGGTCTAGCTGCAATGCATCGATATCGCCTAATGTTACCATTGGGTTGTGGACGTCAGATGGCAGTAGCTTCACGGAAAATATCGAAGTCCAGTCAAATCCGTAGTTAGACTGGTAAAGCGGACCCGGACTCCGAGGTGAAAGCTTCGGATGCGACTGGGATTGACGTTAAGATGAAGAAGGAAGCTTATAGCGCAATATTACACAGTTACCAATATATTCTCCAAAGTTCAGAAGCAATATGCGGACTGACCTGAAAAGCTGGAATAAAGTGATCGGATTGCATCACTTCTGAAATAAAAAAAATTGCCATTCTGACATCAGGAAACCAATATTTAATTCAACTTGCAACATTTAAAATTCCATACCTATTTTAGTTTATTGACTATATTTTGTAATATTCAAAATTATGCATCTATTCTCTATACAATACAAATTATGATCTGCTCAATAGCCATGCTTCATGATCACTCAATTAATGATTGCACATACCTACATATTACATCAATATATAATTATTACAGTAATTACATAATAATGTATAATAGAAGCTTTACTAATATTATACCATAAAACTCTTAATGCTTTGAATTTTTAAAACTGGCTACACTGATAAAGTGAAATGGAATGTTTAATACTGCACACATCAAACAATGTCCTGAATCTCTATAGTTATTAAAGATACTTGAAAATGCTCAAGGGAATATTTTGTATGTAGCTTTGTATCTGTATAAATTTAGCGCCATTACCATGGTCATCTATGACCTTAATGCACTTAGCTACACACAAATTACTACACATTATTCTACTTTGTGCACCTGAAGTCGCATCTGTTCACCTGGGTGTTTGAGTGCTAGGTGAACTATGTACTAATAATCTCGCATCACTTTACCTGAGTGGCCACACTTAGATGAAACAAACCAATTCACTCAGGGGCACAAAGGAGAATTCCCACACAGAATCAGGAACTTATAAAAAGATAACAATATTACAATAGACACCTAATTTTTAGCAACAAGTAAAGCTTAGATTAGTAAACATTACATGATTGATAACTTTAAAACAATAATATAGAATGCAACAGTATTTTATGTACGCACTACATATTTTTTATGTTTTATATATTTGTATCTACATAACATTTATGTAGATACTAGCTTTTGCCCGCGGCTCCGCCCGCGTGGATGTCGGTTATCGCGACCAAACATAGCCTATGTCCTTTCTCAAGGTCTAACCTACCTCTATACCAAATTTCATCAAAATCGGTTCAGCGGTTTAGTCGTAAAAGTGAGACAGACAGACAGACAGACAGACAGACAGAGTTACTTTCGCATTTATAATATTAGTAGGGAAGTAGGGATTTCAGTACCACCCAATTTCAATACTTCTGTTAACAATCGAATTTTAGTTAATTCTATCATTCTAAGCAGTGTTCATTAATTGACTGTAAAATTTTCTACAAGTGCAGTAAAGTACCTACTTAAAGTTTAGTTGTACTAATGTTCAAATCAAATCTTCATGTCCTATGAGTCATAACAACAATATTTCACAAATATTTTGTAATACCATACTTTATTATATTGACAATATCCCTTATAGCTACAGATATTACACATTGATCAAAATATCCCTATTAAGTAATAACACAATAGACAGCATCAAGCTGCATCACATTTCAATAACAAATTGAAATAAATAAAATCACTCTATAAAAATAATATAATACATCGTAGATAAATTGAGCTATTGCCTAGACTTACAACCCAGGGATGTCTGTAACCATGTCATCGTTCATACAAACAGTACATATGCTAAAATTGTACGCGCTATGGAAACATTAAGTAATATTTACAGAAAATGTCTAGTGAATAATTTAACTATAACAAGTTCTAGAGACATTGACATGGTTACCAGAGCCGCATACCACCGAACCCTTCTGTGCACAAGCAGTGTTAAGTAGGTATATAAGGGGTCAGAATAGCTCACACTTAACCATTAACCACACACTGGTATACTAAAACAGGACCTATTATAATCAAATCCTTCAAAAGTTAATTGGAATGTGTTTGTTATACAAACTATAATATGTAGAAAAACAATCATCCAAAACGTATCTAAACGACTTCAAAAATCACGGCGATATGGCATGTTTAAATGCATACAACATTAAGTTAGAAATAGCCACAGAGAAGCAAATATGTTTATGCAAAAGTTAATATTATTTAAACATGTTAAATATAGGTACATATTAAAATTTTCCCATGTCTATAAAAGAATCATACTGTAGTTCGGAGTTGTCGCAATCAGTATGATCATCAGGGGAAACGATGCTGTTGAAAAAATGTATAGGCGCGTTGTCGCACGTCGCGGTGTTATCACTGTCTGAGTCATCACTGTTGCTGTCAATATATTCAAACAACCTTGCCGTGCTGTTGTTTGTGACAGCTCTAGAAACTTCAGACACTTCATAAGGACTTTCCAATTTCGACATTTGCCCCGTATTGCTAGCTGTACAGCTGCTACTGGTTTCAGCCAAAATGCTAGAAACTTCAGACACTTCATAAGAACTAATCAAAGATATTTTCTCAACATTGCTAGCTGTGAACTTGCTAATCTCAGTTGAATTGCTAACAAGTTCTGACACCTCACAAGGATTTATCAATTTCGATGTTGTACCAGCATTGCTCGCTATACAGTTGCTTATCTCAGCAGTAAAGCTGCAGATTTCCGACATTTCATAAGAGCTTATCATTGTAGATTTTTCGATGTTGATAGGATCAAAAGAGTTTGATAGCAATGCATCTTCGATAGCGACAGGTGCATAATTAGACACAGTAGCTTCTTCAGTATAACGACCAGAATCTCCGAACTCAGACACATTTGGCGATAAAGTGATATCAATGGCTAAAGTTACACTCTCGCTTTGTACGTGTGAAGGTTCATCAACGTCTAGAAAACTTAATTGAGGAGTGTCTAGTTTAGGAATGTCTTCAACAATGTCTTCTTTCGTTAGTGAAACAGAATTATCCTCTGATAGATCGCCGTCCGCATTTAGAGTTACTGAGTCGTAATTAGGTTCTCTCTCGATTTGTAAATGTTCCAAATCATCCACACATTTAGTGGAATCGTCACTGCTATCGGACACTATCAGCTCTATACTCCTATCCAAAATGCCTGTATCAGTGCAAGTAGACATTTCATCTTCGAACACAATTTCAACGCTTCTTATTCTCATTAGGGGCATTTTAACTGGGGACATTTCGTTACCTTTGGCCGTCATACCTTTTTTATGACTTATATCGATTAACGACTCGGTGCATTCACTGATATCATCGTAATCGATTTCATAACTTCTGAGATCGAAATTGCAGGGGGTACATTCGTTTACTTTGGCGATATGGGTTTTCGATGTACAGATATGTGTGTTAGTGTGATCTGGTGAGGGCGATAGTGTGGTATGCGTATGTAATCCCTAAGGTTGCAATGATTCTTATTGTATGGTGGTACCTAGATCTAGACCACCTTCTTCTTGCATTTTCGTCAGGAATTTGAACACTCTGTTTTCCTCTTCAGTCTGTTTCACCATATCGATTAGCGCCAGCAGCTTCTTGATGCCAATAAAGATCCTGAGGGCGATTTATATTGCACAAGTAAATATTTTTGTTACAATCAACAAATCCAAAAATTGGCGTTTAAATTAAGGAAAACTAATTCTTCCCCACTTCTAAAGAAAGAATAAAAACACTATTCCGAACATTCACAAATCACAGATAGGTACTGCAGTTTTATCGGCAAACTTCTTGGCCAACCAAAAACCAATAAAAGGACTGATCAACCAATGATGATTAGTTTGAGCCCGTAATAAGTTTAATACGATTTAAGATTGCCGTGCGTCGCCGTCGCACCCCGCGCTTACCACCAAAGAAACCTAAAAGAGCTCTTTGCGCAGCCTGAGTACATTGTCACGAAGTTTGCCGATAACAATGCTATTATAATTTGCAGAGCGCGCACGTACGACAGCTGCTCAGACGATTAAAAAAAAAATCAAAATTTAAGTTTTTACAAACATCTTCACAAAATTTCACATTAATTATAATAAATAGTAGGAAGTAAGATTAGTGGGGATCACTTGCCTTCCTTACAAAGTTTATGTAATTTTGAGAAAAGTGGTCATTTTGAGAAGTGGTCATTTTGAGATGTGATCATTTTGAGAAGTGGTCATTTTGAGCTGTGGTCATTTTGAGAAGTGGTCATTTTGAGATGTGGTCATTTTGAGAAGTGGTCATTTTGAGATGTGGTCATTTTGAGATGTGGTCATTTTATGATGTGGTCATTTTGAGAAGTGGTCATTCTGCGCCGGAGGGTTTATAACAAACCAGGCCATGAAAATTTAACAATATTTGAACGTACCTCGCTCCTCGGATGTCATGCTGTATTTTCTGTAGGTCTCTCTTCGAGAACACATCGCTTTCTTCTAGAACAGCCAGTACGTGTTCAGGCGAGGATAGGTTCGGTACGTGCAAGATGCCTGTGAATGCCGAAAGCATCTCCATGTCTTCTAGAACTTGTCTGAGGGCATGAGAATTTTTTTTAAATTTTTGTGATTGTAATGTAAGTTACAATAAATTGTTTTAGTGTACTATCACATAACACGCCGAAACTGTATAGTTGCGATAAGAACATATTATCGGACTACATAATACAATATTAATTTCGTGTTTTTTGTCGAACATTTTTTACTGTAAATACTGTTAGAATTGTATGATAGCACTGACCTTCGGCTGCTAGTGCAAAGGATAAGTAGTTTACGGCCTTTGGGTGGCTGTTTCTTCAACAGCACGAGCAGTGCCTGCAACGTCAAGTTGGAGTATCGAGGCCCGATTGAACCGTAGTCCAGTAGACGTTCAATATTGTCGACCAGGATGCATGATAGACTGGAACGGTAGGCGTCGTCGAAATACTGCGAAAATAGTTTATTTATTTCATTTACGGCCGTTCCCAATAACATAACATATCTACAGATTAAGGTAAAGGTAGAGATAGTTCCTTTGTCAAATCCTATTGTTATTTTTTTACTATGAATTGTGTTACCATATAGATTGATGACGTTATTATCATTTTTAACCGACTTCAAAAAACCCAAAACTTCAAAAGACCCAATTTTATTTTTTATTTTTTTTGTATGTTTGTTACGCGATTGTGAAGCCAATTCTAGACGGATTTAGAAAATTCTTTTTGTGTTCGTAAGTATTATTCCGAAGTGGTCCCATTTAAATTTCGTAAAGATCTGATGATGGGTTTCCGAGATTAGACCAAGGAACTCTTCAAAAAGTACCAGGAAATCAGCCGCGATTGCTGCAATGGCATATTATTGCAATGTTTCTGCCATTACACATCATAACATCACGCCTGAGTCCTTTGAAGGGGTACGCAGAAGTGTTCAGAATATTCAGCTATATTTCCGGTGTAGGTATATGCATTGATTTTAAAAATTCTTTTTGAATAATGATTTAATTTTTTTTTTTTGTAGCGTGGCCGGTTCTATCTGTATTGCAGCGTCAGCAGCGCAAGTACAGTCAGGTCACTATACATGCGATGTACAGTCGTGAAACTGTACAAACTCACTAAAAAGAGAAAAATAAATTCATTTTTAACAAAAAAGTTTAACCGACTTCAAGAAACGAAAAAGAGACACTGAAAAGCGAAAAATAACTTAATTTACAGACCTACTGATTTATTAGAAGTCGGTGCCAGCCAATTTTGTTAGTTGTGTCTGAACTACTATGATGCAATCAATTACTACGATGCAAAACTCTTGGGCTAGGTACCGACTTCTAATAAATCAGTAAGTCTGTAAATTAAGTTATTTTTCGCTTTTCAGTGCCTCTTTTTCGTTTCTTGTAGTCGGTTAAACTTTTTTGTTAAAAATGAATTTATTATAATGGCAAAACTGGCGATAGATAGGTTATTGGGAACGGCCGTTATTTGTTTACGTAAACGACGAATGAAAAGTGTGAAGGAAGCTCCCTCAAGGAAATCGTCAAAGCTAAAAATTCTTCAAAACTTTGATCTAGATGTAATACACTATAAACCCTAAATCTACATCAGAGAAGAAACAAACCTAGTTATGAAGCAGTTAACATTACTCTACTAACTTTTAAACTCTCGCGTTCCATGATATACAATAATGTTAACGGGAATTAACGCGATCATGGTATAGGTACATACAACATTACTCTAGCAGCAGATAAGGTTAATATGGATGGTATGGTATGGTTTTATGGATAACATACCTTCCTAATCTGCAGACATTTAGAAGTTTCGGTAAAGCCAACCATATCCTCTGGCGAGCAAACCTTGACGAAGGGGAAGTCGGACAACTTCGCTAGTTCGGCTGCAAGGGCCGTCTTGCCGCTGTTCGGTGGGCCTTCAAGTAACACTGATACTAGACCTGAACAGACAAAATATGAATAATTTTCAGCTGCCTTCTTCTTGCCTGAACCTCAGGATATCACTTTTGTCAAAACCCAATCTAGTAGAAATTAAAAGTCAGAGTTCAGCCCATTCGACCTCGCAGATAAATGACGCACAACTCGATCGAAGAATAGAAATGTGGCAAACGCAGTACGTGACTAGCCGCAAAATTTTTGACACGCAGATAATAATTGACAATTCGGTTAGAATTTGGTAATCGGCTTGGTGAGACGATTGGTGAAGCGACTAGCCGCACGGTGAAAGCCGACCGGTGTAAACCCCTCACAACGTTAAACCAGCCCCACTCACCAGAATACAACACTAAACAATATTGCAAACATGAACTCCCATCAATTCACTATACAGCATATTTTCCTCCTTCAATACCCTACAAAAAAGCTATACAAAAATGAATACGGAAACTCACCACTAGCTTCGGTAGCTCGAGCCTGCTGAATGTATAATTGTCCATCCTCAAGTATCGAAGACACGGGCGTGCCCCAATTAGTTATACCTCTAGCCAAGAAGTGTTCTAAAGCCTCGGCTGCAGTACCAAAGGCTGGTTTGATATCATTCTCTAGAGCGTGTAAGAAATCGCCTCGTTCCACCATCAGTTTCTCCATGGCTTCAGGGTCAACTTCTACCTTAGTTGATGCTTTGATTAATCGGTTCATTGCAGTTGATTGGGCAGCACGTACTAAACCTTCAAGCTCAGCGCCTGAGAAGTTCTTTGTGAGGGTTGCAAGTTCCTGTTGAATGCAAAAGGTTCCTTTATGGTCATGGTCTGCAATGCGCAACTGTAGGCTATCATGAGGCAAAATATGTTCACACAAGGTAACATGACGTAAGGGCGAATTCATTCAGCGCAGTGCAGAGTCGAAGCGAAACTCTTCATAATAGAACCAAGCAACCAGTCTACGCAGCACATGCTTCTGGACTTCAAGAAGCATTTGCTGCATAGATGTAAGTCAAAAATGTATGCGCAGCTAATGCCACTTTGGTGTATGGCCCTAAGCGCATTTGATGACATGTATACACATACCTTGGAGTCAACATTGTCTGCAACCTTCTTATACTCTCGCATACGTTTAGTATGAATATTCAAGATTTGTACACGACCTTTTTCGTCGGGCAGACCGATTTCCATCTGAACTTCAAGACGACCAGGTCGCATTAGGGCTTCGTCAATCATGTCCCGACGATTGGTCATACCGATGACTAGGATATTGTTTAGCTGGTCAACACCTATAATATTACAACTATGTATTACTAATTTATCTATAGAACGAATTTTAGCCCTAGGGCGGTAAAACGAACTCCACGCGTACGAAGTCGCGGGCGTCCGCTAGTATATCAATATATACGAGTATGCCTAGTATATAATTCCTGTATATCTTCACTACATACCGTCAATCTTGGAGAGCAACTGGTTGACAACAGTGTCATGGACCCCAGTGTTCCCACCGACGGAACCTCTCGCTTTGCAAATAGCATCGATCTCATCAAATATGATAATGTGAAGACCACTGTTTGGTCCTGCCTGTGAAAGTAAATTTAGCAAATGTTATCTCTCTAAAATATTCCTTAAAACCTTTATTTATCATATGATTTCAAAACATAGAACAAAAATATAAAAATCTAATTGAAAATGAAACAAACTATGATTTTAGTTTTCTACAAAATCTGTTATACTCTAGACACATACCCTCTTTTCTTCCTCCTCAGCATCAGCGAAAAGTCTTCGAATGTTGGCCTCGCTCTCACCAACATATTTGTCCAAGATTTGTGGGCCATTCACAATCTTAGGCTCGCGAGCGTTTAACATCTTTCCGATCTGGCGGGCCATAAGGGTTTTACCGGTACCGGGTGGGCCAAAAAGTAATATACCCTTGACGTGTTTGCAACCTGAACAGATAATTATATGGGTCCTGTTTAGTTATAGTCGATTGTATAATTATGTATAACAAGGAAGCAAAATAGTATTTTTACGGCGAGGGCGCCAATTTGAACCCCTCGTTGCGCTCAGGTTTCTAGAATAGAACCACGAGCGTAGCAAGGGGTTCTAACGTAGAAACCTGAGCGCAACGAGGTGTTCAAAATAAGCAGTCCGAGGGAAAAATAATTTCTCGAATCATTACTTTACTTTTCATCCCCTTTCTATGAGATAAATAATATAGGTACTGATTACAGAGAATAATTTTCAAATGATTTATTTTACTTTACTGTTGTTATTTACTGACGTTCATATATGCAAAGAGCACATACGAACGTCAAAATATTACATTTTCGTTTATTCAGTATAGGCACATTGCCTAAACTGAATAAACGAAAATGTGAAAAAGTAGTTTTATTCGCGTGAACTTCCGACAGGACTAAAAATGATGTATTGCTTGATTATAATTACCTAATTGCTCAACGACTTCTGGGGGGAAAACACGAGAAGCGAATGCTCGTCGGAAGATGGCGTTGAACTCATTATCCAGACCGCCAATACCCATTTTGCCGAAGTCCCAGTCAGGATTGATGATTGACTGCCGTGGTTGTTTGCTGTTCAAGCAAAATATTCAATACTAAACACACTTTGCTCATATTTAGACATTGGCTTATTGATATTTTTCGGCATAGTAGATAAAACAATATAACATAGAGGTAAGTACAGATGGCGGCCTTATCGCTCTGCGGCAATTTCTTACAATACAAAATAACTTACCCTTTAGCCTTTCCAACTAAGTTCAGAGAAGAGTTCTCAGCTTTATCGAACTGAATGCAGGCATCGGGCAGTAAGCGGCCCAATCGCACGCGTCGCGGGACGGTGTTAGCGCCCGCGGCTAAGGCTTGCAAATCGACCGCTGAAAGAATAGACATTCAATCAGAGGCGATTTAGGCCACCTTAAGGAGCGATTTTTTTAATATATGACACGTCAATTTGACTTCGCCTCGCCTGATGGTAAGCTGAAGGCAAAGCCTCTGAAAACAACTGTCACCATTATAGACACGTACCATGTTACAATGGTGGCACTCAGCTTGACGGTTTCATCAGATACTTTTTCACGCCCCGCTTAAAGGACCCGGGACTATAGGAGGAAGGAAACACGTGTACTGGTAATGAATTCCAGGTCTAATGGTGCGGCAATAGAAGAATGATAGAAAAGAAAATAACTCTGTGCAGCAACAGGATCGGAGCTGACTCAACACAAAAAACCTATTTTAAAAAAACACCTTTACCTTCAAGATTCTTCACTATCAATGACAATACTTTCTTCTCCTGGAATGAGAAAGCCAATTGCTGTCCAACAGTAAAGACTTGGTTGGAGAACTGGATTAGGAAGTCGCGAGCCATTTGTTCAGAGTCATAGGGTTCAGTAGATGTGCTGTAACAAACAAATTTCAATAAATTTTGGCATCACATCAACCCTTTTCTCAACTCAGCTTTTAGTCTAATTATGAGACAGCCAAACTTGCATTTATTCCGTGAAACGAATACCACCAGACCTGACCTGCTCATCCCACTAGCGATATCAAAGTTCTGTCGTAAAAACAAGTTGTCGTACTTTTCAAACATCTCGGGGACGAGGAGTCAGATGGCAGTGTTGCTAAAAAGCTAATCAAACCAAATCATGTGAAGGTGGAGCAGACTGCAGCTTCCTCAAATGCAAACTTTGGCACTCTAAATATAAGACATTAATAGGCTAGTAAATAAATATTTAGAAGAACCTAAATTACCGACATAGCCCAGCGGATTAGCAAGTTGAAAGGGCAGTGGGCAGGGCACATAGCACGGAGGACTGATGACCGATGGGGTTGAAAAGTTTTCGAGTGGAGGCCACGTATCGGCAAGCGCAGCGTAGGACGTCCACCCACAAGGTGGACAGACGACCTTATAAAGGCCGCGGGAACGCGCTGGATGCGAGCCGCTTCCAACCGGTCTTATTGGAGATCTATAGGGGAAGCCTATGTCCAGCAGTGGACTTCCTATGACTGAAATGATGATGATGATGATGATGAAATAAATATTTAATTGAAAAAAAAAATCTCAAAATGAACAAACTGTCCATTCTTGCCCACCCATCTGCCTAATCTGTATATTGCATCAACATAAACACTAGTAAGCCTTAAAACCCTGAACACACACACACACACACACGCTGACATCACTGGTCACTGGCACATTTGCTGATGATTCATATTATTATAATTAGATTATCGGTCACGCTTACGTTTTCTTCAACATGAAGTCAGCTTCTAAGGTCACGCTGCATAGACATTCAGCACTCTGAGGTTTGAATATTTTCACATCTATTGTCTGTAAAATACAAGTAATATCAATAACAATCTAGTTAAATCTAGTAGCAAAATAATTTGATGTAGAATAATAATCGAATTGTCTAACATCTATAAATTCAAATCACACTTAGTTCATAAACAGTGGAATGGGAACTGGGAGGTCTATGGTATCATTTAACCAATAAGTACATGGGGCACTCTACGATTTGGCGAAGATTGATTTCTGGTACTGGTGATGGCTCTTATTCATCATAGTTTTTTCTTACTACTACATTACTTTGTGGACATAAGTGTGGGTTATACATTTACCAAATTCTATAATGTTAACTTTCATGTTGTATAACATAATGTATAACTGTTTTGTGTCCCAATAAAAGAAAATAAAAATAAAGGAACTAGTTCTACAATTTAAACTTAGGCTGAATTTTAGATTCTATGAATAGCAATGTCCATAAGTTTTCACAACATATTTGAAGATTTATAACATTCACCAATATTTACAACTTGGTGCTGACAGTGGCACCGCCCACATGGATGTAAATTATTGTGACCTTTGCTCATATCTCCGGTTCCACTCAACCCATTGCGATCAAGCAAACATAAGATTTTAAGTCTGGCCAAGCCCTTTCTAACAAAAAATTTCAGTAGTCTTTGCGTCCATTGCGAACAAACAGACAAAAAGCCAAAACAGAATATGCAATTAAAAAAAATATTTTCGTGTTCAGTATCATTACCATAACTGAACCCAAGTATTTTTTTTAAAATACTTATCTCCAATATACCAACACTACCACTTTACTATTATATAACAATTATATAATAGTATAGATAGGCATAAAAAACATATTATGTAAGTCCTCTGGGTACCTGGCCAATAGAGAGAGTAGCCCATTTCCTTTGAGGAGCGGAAAAGCCAACAGTGCCACGGTCAACTCCATTGTAGAATCTGACGCTGAAGACAAAATGCTGTGATGGTCCTGTGGTCACCTCAACATGCCTGAAATTGTCAATTAATTAATACTCTACGAGTTTGTTTGCTTTTAATATATTTTATTTATATACTTGGCTAACATCCATACATTGAGAACAATGTCCATCATTTTAAACAATCAATCAGATAAGTAATGTAACATACTAGTAGTAGTAGTAAGTACATAACATTTATTAGGGTTTCGTAGGGTTTTTTTTATCCACAGGTGTGATTCCTGGCTGGGAGTATTGATTTTTCAAAAATCCATTTAAACAAAATGAATGAATGAATAATATTCACACTAAAAATATATGGTACATTACAGTGTTATAGAGGTATACAGTTATAGCAGTTATGCAAACATTTTAAGCAAGTTTTAGTTTTCATCAAAATAAGGTCTGAGATTTCTTTAAACACCTTTCACTATTCCTCATAGTTTGAATTTGGTCATCCATACTCACTAGAAAAATTCACCCTGTATATAAATAAATAATGGCATGTAACTCAATCAATTAGCCTATTGCAGTCCACTGCTGGACAAAGGCCACTCCCAATGTTGGGAGGCTTTGACCTATGGTTTCCAAGCTGGTCAGACCAGTTGGTACAGGGTTTTATTTCGAATTTTCCTCCTCTCTGTGTTATCGTCGGCGTATTTTTCCGTTAGTCACTCTTACAACACCCTTCAAATGAGATGGGGCAGTGATACTTCTACTCTTTCTCCATACAAAATTGACTAGTTATTTATAAAATCATATACCAGCTGATTTTATAGTGGTTTTGGAACAAAATATGGCCACAGTTTGAATAGCAAAATTTTCTCAAAGTATTATATTTAGAAGAAAAAAACCCCATACATTATTCCCTTCAACAGTACATTATTTTAAAAAAGTTTCCTCTAAATAACAATGCAATGCATTATAAAATCATGATGCTAATCATAGAATATTTTGATATTATTTATAGTAGGTATACATAATTATACATTACATATTGATATCCAAATGGATGCACTAGGAAATTAATAGGTAGTCCAGTGACTATAACTACTAATTTACAACAACAATATATTAAACATAATTAAATGACTTACTTCACATCAGTGCTGAAGTCATCTGGGTTGATGAGGGCACAGTTGGTAATAGCAAGTTCGTCCGAAGGACATTTTGCTGCCTTCATTCGCTATGAATAAAAGAATAAAAATTGTTAGCAGACAATTAATATATTTTAGGCAAGGTGTCACACATACTCAATTAGGTACTCAAATAGATAGTATTGATAGAATCAAACAGGCATTATAGCAGTTCTGCTGTCTTCTTATTTCATACTAAGATAATCGTTATCATCATCTGCATATAGATGTATTCTCCTGATTGCATCTGTGGCCAAGATGACCTCGGAGCTCAGGGTCCGCCTTCCGGCTCTTCCCTCTCCATTTCGTTATCATCCCAGTGGTAATCCCGGTTGCACCCAAATCTTGCACTACAGAGCTCAAGGTCCACTCTCCTACACTTTCCCTGCCTTATTTTGGTGAAGCCCTATACACCTAATTGCACATCACAATGATATTAAAGCATAATAGAGAAAGAATATGAATATTAACTCTCTGAAAAAGATTTGGGCCAAAATAGTATATAAACTTTATAAAATTTTGGTATAAAATATCAGTACTGTACATAACTACAGGTATACATAATATATTTTTAAGAGCTATAACGCCTCTGTGGCGTAGCGGTAGTGAACGCGGCCGCTACGCAGGAGGCGCGGGTTCGATCCCCGCGCAGTGCAAATATTTATGTGCATGAATATGAATATTTGCATTGGTCTGGGTGTTTCTATGTATAATATGTATGTATTTACGAAAAAAAATGTATATAAGTATGTTTATCCGCATTCTAGATTCCATAACACAAGCTAGTTAAACTATGCTTACTTTGGGTCTAGATAGCGTTGTGTAGAATGTCCTACAATATTATTATTTTTTTTTTTATTATTATAAATCTTTATTCTTTAGTTTAAAAAACAAATACATGGGGTAATTGATTAATGACCATAGGTTGCGGTGAAATTAATTAGTAATAAAATGAACTGAGTTGATGCAGGCGTTCGTTCTAAATTACAGATTTCAATGTAATTAGAAAAGTGTAGAGTTATCACAATTTAATGAGATTGTGATTATGGACCATATAATGTGAAATCTATACATATAAATCTACTATAATAAATTTGATTCTTTACTCACCATTGAAGACATTTTTGTATTTACTTCTTTATTTGTGTAGTATGTATTATTTTATTTATTTTGAGTTGTTCAATATTTTTTTGACAAATGATTCACGTCGACTGATTTGACATCAGCGATCGCCAAGCCGTCAACTAAACGACGAATGACTGCATTGAATTTATTTTGCCTGGAAAACCATTGGTGAAGCGATCAATACCAAACCCGTATCGGTGTGGTGTTGCCAAGTGTTAACAAAAGTACACAAAAGGGACGTCTAAAAAATAATCGGTTTACCCATCCATTCGGTAAACCGGTAAAATGTTATTTGTTTGTTTTGTTACATGACAAAAATTAAGAAAATCATCTTGTTTAATGTTGTACAGGGAGCAGACTAAGAGTAGTTCATTATTTATTAATTTACTGACACTACAAAATATTATTATTTTAAACGTATGATAACCAGTGGCGTACCACAGGGCTCCGTCTTAGGCCCATTACTGTATATTATCTACACTTTTGACCTACCTTACTGCTTGAAATGCAATGTCAGTATCTTCGCTGACGATACTAAACTCTTTGCGAATCCACTGATTAACTACGAACGTATCCAAGCAGACCTGGACGGAATTGCAGACTGGTCAAAAGAATGGCTCCTTAAACTTAATGCCTCGAAATGCACGGTGCTGCACATAGGAGGTCGGAACCCCCATCACACGTACAGAATAAACGACACACAACTCATGGAGGTCAAAGCTCAGACAGATCTAGGTGTGAAGATTACCGAAGACCTGAAGTGGGAGGCCCACATAACATCAATAACTAAGAAGGCCAACTCCCTAATCTACCTTATTAGAAAAGCATTTGGAACCTTAACTCCGGAAATGATGCTGAAAATTCACAAGGCTTTTGTAAGGCCCATCTTAGAATATGCGTTTCAAGTCTGCAGTCCCTACTTCGTAAAGGATATCGATCTCCTAGAGAAAGTGCAGCGTAGATTCACCAAAGTCCCTAGGAATCTTAAACAACGTACATATGAGGAGCGTTTGTCCATGCTGAAACTCACATCTCTGAAGGAACGCAGGGACCGTGGTGACTTAATAGAAACATTTAAAATCTTAAATGGGCACTATGACATAAAGGACTTTGACACCCTATTCATTCGTAATCAGGGGCGTATTTACCCTAGGGCCAAGGGGGCCATGGCCCGGGGCGGCAGGTTGCGAGGGGCGGCGGAGCCGCCCCGAGCGTCTAATTTTTTTTTATACCACGTAGGTTGCAGACAAGCACACGGTGCGGCCCACCTGATGGAAAGTGGTTACCGTGGCCTATGGACGTATGCAACACCATGGGCGTCACACTCGTGCTGCCGACCCTGAAGATCTGATCTGGGCGCTGGGCGCAACCTGCCGCCCCGAACGTCTATCTCTGGGCGCCTTAATCTTGCTCTAAAAGGCGCCCGGAGATAGACGCTCGGGGCGGCTCCGCCGCCCCTCGCAACGTGCCGCCCCGAACATCTATCTCTGGGCGCCTTAATCTTTACTCTAAAAGGCGCCCAGAGATAGACGCTCGAGTGGTTCCGCCGCCCCTCGCAACCTGCCGCCCCGAACGTCTATCTCTGGGCGCCTTAATCTTGCTCTAAAAGGCGCCCAGAGATAGACGCTCGGGTGGTTCCGCCGCCCCTCGTAACCTGCCGCCCCGAACGTCTATCTCTGGGCGCCTTAATCTTGTTCTAAAGGGCACCCAGAGATAGACGTTCGGGGCGGCAGGTTGCGAGGGGCGGCGGAACCACCCCGAGCGTCTATCTCTCGGCTCCACCGCCCCTCGCAACGTGCCGCCCCGAACGTCTATCTCTGGGCGCCTTAATCTTGACTCTAAAAGGCGCCTAGAGATAGACGTTCGGGGCGGTTCCGCCGCCCCTCGCAACCTGCCGCCCCGAACGTCTATCTCTGGGCGCCTTAATCTTGCTCTAAAAGGCGCCCAGAGATAGACGCTCGGGGCGGTTCCGCCACCCCTCGCAACCTGCCGCCCCGAATGTCTATCTCTGGGCGCCTTAATCTTGCTCTAAAAGGCGCCCAGAGATAGACGCTCGGGGCGGTTCCGCCACCCCTCGCAACCTGCCGCCTCGAATGTCTATCTCTGGGCGCCTTAATCTTGCTCTAAAAAGCGCCGGGAGATAGACGCTCGGGGCGGCTCTGCCGCCCCTCGCAACGTGCCGCCCCAAACGTCTATCTCTGGGCGCCTTAATCTTGACTCTAAAAGGCTCCCAGAGATAGACGCTCGGGGCGGTTCTGCCGCTCCTCGCAAAATGGCGCCCCGAACGTCTATCTCTGGGCGCCTTAATCTTGCTCTAAAAGGCGCCCAGAGATAGACGCTGGGGGCGGTTCCGCCGCCCCTTACAACCTGCCGCCCCGAATGTCTATGTCTCTGGGCGCCTTAATCTTCACTCTAAAAGGCGCCCAGAGATAGACGCTCGGGGCGGTTCCGCCGCCCCTTGCAACCTGCCGCCCCGAATGTCTATGTCTCTGGGCGCCTTAATCTTGACTCTAAAAGGCGCCTATTAGAGTAAATATTACGTATATTTTTTTTTATTTTAATTTTTCGGAGCTTACTTAGTTACAATATGACTATTTCACTCATTATTTTAATTGCATTCAAATTAGAAAAACCTAAATAACATTTGCGTTCAAGTACGGTGTAACTGGGGCCAAGCAGCTTGGGCGCCGAAGACGGCAGCGCCTTTCTCTCGCAGGGAGACGCTACCGCCTACGGTTAATTCCGGCCGAGGTGGTAGCGGCGCTGTAAATGGCTACTCATAGGGTTTCCACGTATCCTTATGACTAGCAGAAAGCACAGATAAGAGCAGCTAAGGGGCGGCTGGTTCCCCGAGACCTGGGGACGACAGTGGTGCGGTCGCCTGTTACTCCAATATATTCAGACCGGTAACGCGGCGGTGAAACCCGTACCTTTTCAGGGTTCAATGGGGACACCGACTACCTACACCCGAAGGAGCTATCTGAAAAGGTCAGCCGGGTTGCGAGGGAAATATCTAATTGGGTAACTTTACACCCGATAATTGAGACCCGGAAAGAGATGGTGTGCGGTTTTAAACCGAGACCGCATGTGGCACTTCACGAGGAATAATCACCCCTCGCAGACGGCCATAACTAGCACCAGGACCTGCGGCGAGAGGTTTCCCGCTCTGACGGTTGCTTAAAGAATACAACGCGTGAAGTGGTATATACATGGAGGAGCCCAGGCAGAGGTGGCATTGCAGGGGTCGGCTCCTGATCTGTATGTCTCAGGAACTCACCGAAGCAGCCATAGTTGGGCGCATTGCGTCAGCTGGTAGGAGAAGCTACTGTGATACCTCTATCGCGTTATCGGCAGCGAAGACGTGTGAGAACCCACTTCGAGCATCACCTCATCCGAGCTAATCTTCTCCTTTTGTCGAGTCGACTACATATGTCATATTTTGTTTGCCCAGTGTGCAACCACCCTGATGGCTTTCTCAGAGGCACCCATGAGTTCCTGCGGTGTACACGTGCTTAGGCATGCAGCACATGTTAGCGCCTACCTCACTGTAGTTCCGCATTCACACCGTGGTGCCTGGGTCCACCTTATCTGAGAAACTCCATCTAATTCGGTTTTCGTTACTTCGGCTGACCTGCATCCGAAGTCTATTTAAGGACTGCCAGGTGGTGTATGGGCAGCCTCTCTGCTCCCCACACATCAATTGGCTAGAAAGGGTTCGTAAGTAAGAGAACCAGGTATGCCCACTTCAGATCCAGTCACCAAATACGTCCAAGGACTTGGGTAACTCCAGCTGTGGCTTACTTGGTTGCTTCTGATTTTGTGCCGTCACCATCCAGTCCTAGCCGATGTTCCACAGAAGCGGCCCCAGATCCGCGCCAGCCGGAACACCCCGCCACATATCTCACTTACCAAGCCCTGTCCTACATGGGTAGATACTGGCTTTCACCGATAAGTAAGCCCCGACAATGACGCGAGGATAGAGAGGCACCCCGTGCTGAGAGAGTGCAGCTCTGATGCAGCTCCATGGCAAGGTGTTAAAGACGTAGGCAACAATAGACACTGCCAGCATCAACTCGCCGTGCCACTGCTTCTTCCACCAGGGCCCTCAAGCGCGTGTTGGCATCCACGGTGCTCCCGACTATAATCAAATTTATTGTCTACCAAATTCGGCCTCACTCCTGTAAGGCGCTCGATGTGGCACTTCACGAGAAATAATTCGTTTAATTTCGGTAACTTTGCAGAATAGGACCAGTTTTCCTGTCTTTAAAATTTTCGGAATCCGTCTCTACTTGAGGCATATGTTATAGAGCCCTTCAAAACTGGATCCGAGTGCCTTTAGAGCCTAGAGTGCTGCCAGGTCCCAAAGCGGTGCTTTTGCTGTTGCCTTTGAGCCATAAAACATCATTCTTCACAAGCTATTGCTGTACTCAAGTGATTTTTGGTTGCGATATCATCTTCTAAGTAGGGCGCTTTAATGGAATGGAATGCAAATATTTCCCCTTGAAGGGATTCTGGTTGGGAGCCTGGGTTAGTGGAGAGATCGATGGAAGTCACTTCCCTCGCACCAAAAGGTAGAGATCTCACGAATCAGGCTTGAAAATCTCCAGCAATTTCTGACAGACCCCTATTTTGTGTCAGCCTCTTGGGCGCAGGCTAACGGTGAACGCGAACGTCACATAGGGGCAGGCGCGGTCGCAGTTTGAAGTTTTGGGGGGGGGGGGGGTCACTTCGGAAATTCCTTAAGAAATTTAACCCCCCCCCCTCCCCTCGTACTGGGACTTTTCAATATGACGTGCATGGTTTGGGGGGGGGGGGGGGGTCATGTCCCCTGTGCCCCCCCCTTCGGACCGCACCTGCATAGGGGGCGGCAAACCTAAGTGGCCCGGGGCGCCAAATCTTTAAATACGCCCCTGTTCGTAATGAAAATGCACACCTAAGAGGACACCATTTAAAATTATGTACCAGCTTTTCAAATAATAATCCCCACAAACATTTCATAAGTAACAGGGTTGTAAGAGCGTGGAACAGGCTCCCGGAACATGTGATATCAGCTGAGAGTATCAACCAGTTCAAGAACAGACTTGACAAATATTACCATACTCTAGTCTAAATAGTAAATAGCTTGGAAAAGAAAACTGGATACAGGCGTTATCAGTCGCCTACGACTGCCTGCCTGATAAACTATAATAATAATAATAATAATAATAATAATAACTTGGTAGCTTGGTCCCTGTACCCGATACCGGTGGGGCACTATTTTTTATATTTTTAAATATATGTTTTTGTATATATATATATATGTATTTAAAAATATAATTTATAAGATCTTACAATAAATAAAGAGGAATAATAATAAAATTTATTCCGAAAAAGAAGTTGTAAATTAGACTTTTACGTATATTTTACTATATTATTATTATCATTTACTATACAAAAAAATATTGTTTTTAGTAATATTTAGTTAGATACCTGTTTTCTTTTCCTTTCACCATGCATGATGCCGTAGTTGTAGTGTTGCACCTTTTTCCTACGATTCCTACCTTTCCTTTCCTCCTCGGTCGGTTACGGTTCCTCCCCTCTCTCAAATTATTACAAATGGCCGAAAAAATTGGATCGTCGTTGATGTTATTTTGATGACAAGTTGCAAAATAAGTGATACTTGAGATATAAAACATTATCTCTACATATTAAAGTACTTTTAGTCATGTATAAAATAATAGAAAACCCTCGGCAGTCAAAATAGTGAATAAAAGGAAAGGTTTCTGCTAACATAACCTTAATTTAGATTAAAATGGAGCTTCCACAGCCACCACAAGGTATGTATACTCCCTACGTACAATATAAAATTACACGATTCTTAGGAGCAGCCTAACTATAAAATGATTGTTCTAGATCAAGATCTACGCAACATAATTGACAAACTCGCCCAGTTTGTCGCTCGAAATGGACCTGAATTCGAAAAAATGACCAAGAACAAGCAAAAAAGCAATCCAAAATTCAGCTTCCTGTATGGTGGAGAATACTTCAACTACTACCAGTACAAAGTGACAACGGAGCAAGCAAGTAAGCATAATAAAGTGACCATGGAAGACATTTAATTGTTAAAATGCTCGCTGATTGCGTGTCGTTATAACCGAATTTAAGTGAACCTCCGCTGTTTATAGTTCTAAAGCAATCGGCCGGTGGCCAGGCGGCACCCGCTCCCGCCGGGGCTTATATGGCACAGAACAGGCAATATGTAATGCCCCAACAGGCCGGAGCTACGCCAGCACAACTGGGCCTCGCGGCGTCGATGGCAGTAGCGCCCGCGCTGCAGCAGTGGCTGGCGGCCAACTCGGCGCCACCCGGCGCTTCCTCGCAGCACTCACAACATGACCTCGACAACGTCACTGCACAGATCAACATGCTTAAAGAGCAAATTACTCAGTCTGAGAATAATCTTAATGCACAACACACGGTTAGTATATATCAGAATTTAATATATCTAAATTACTAACATTGTATTTGTACATTATTTCACATAATTTCAAGATACACTGTTCAAGCTGCACCCTGAGTTGAATTTTACATGCATGTCTTTAGTTACCAGCTGAATTCAGTTTCAAGTAGGTGCTTATGTTCTCAACACATATTATAATTACATGCTATGAGGATCTTGGGTTGAGCATTAACATAAATACATCATGTTGAACAAAGTGGTCTAACACAGCAATAGAATAATATTTGTGTACAGTTAGCAAAAGAGATAGGTATACAACTATAAGTTTTATGTTCAAGTGTATATTATGTATCTCAGCCAACTGCAATGAGATGCCTGCAAATGCACTGCTATGAGACATTTGGTTATGTGAATTAGTCAAAGTATTATTTTGTGTCATTCTTGAAATTCTTACAAATAGTGTCAATGATTATAAAAAAATTAAACAATGCATGGTAGATTATTATTGATCATAGTACTTAATTTTGATAATTTTTGTAACAAACTGTATAGTTTATAAACTTCTACATTTATTTACAGGCTGTATCATTAGGAAGAAAAGAACTTTTGTATCCAATGAATAATTTGATATTTTCATAGTTTGCTGTAACCTTATTTGATATTAAGTAAAATATGCTATTATTTTTTATAGTGTTTTTTTTTTTCAAGTAGGGATCATCACAGCTATGTATTATCAACTGATGAAATGTTTTAGGTGTTGATTCAACAACAACAAGTCAAGATCAACGAGTTGGTCAGCAAGGCTCAGGTGGAGACCATCCAGATGATGGCAGAGGAGAACAATATCAGTCTCAGCGAACTGGACTCCATACTGCAGCCTATCATTGACACATGCACAAAAGACAGCATATCTTCTGGTAACAATTTTCAGATATGGAAGTTTTTTTAAAGAATATTTTTATTATTAAGCTATTTATTGCCAACCTCTTTTACATTTCAGTTTTACAAGTTTTATTTATTAGGTACTTAATTATTAGGGGTCAGTGTGTCTCGTGACACAAAGGCCTCCTCCAGCTCCTTCCAATCCACTCTTGATTTCATTAACCTGGGCCAAAGTGGTCCGGCGATCTTTTTGATGTCGTCCGACCATCTTTTTATCTGTCTGCCTCTTTTCCTCTTGGTATGAAATCTGGGTTCATCCCAGATTTCATACCCAGATTAAAGAATATTACTTATTATTAATTTACTAATATTCCCTTCAACCCTTCCAACTAAGCTAAATTGCTTGTGCTATGAGTGTGTTCACGTCGGTAGTGTAATGGCCAGGATATGAACCCGGGACCTCTCAGTCGTAAGGCTGACTCCTTAACCGCTGAGCTACTGATGCTTGACTAATAAGTACCTAGTCATGATTTTAAAATCCATAGGCATAAGGGTTTAAGCACCTCAGGTGCCTCAATTTTAGTACTAGACAAACATTACGTCTAGTTTTTTCTACAACAACACAAAAATCTAAATGTAAAAAACTGAAATGTTTATTTTACGCGAACTATGTGAAGTGTAATAAAAAGTCCACATTCTCATCAAATTATAACTACTCTATTAAAATAATATAATGAAGAGTTCAGTCAGCTATATGCTGTTCCCATTTTTACGGTGAATGGATGTAAGTTCATGTTCTTCTTCATCTCAGTCTGTGGTCTGCTTTATCATTCTAACTGTGGATTTGGCTGATCTTCGATATTTTCCATGAAGCAACTGACATCTGACCTCCACATCCCAATGGCGATATCGAAGCATTGCAGCTAGACCACTTATTGGACATTTTAGGGCTCCAACTACATGTAACGACTGCCATAGATGTTCGTATGAAAACCGGAGCCGACGTTCACTACCGCCACGCCAGTAAATTCATTTTATGGATTAGAAAAGGATGAGCACTGGGCTCTTACATTAAAATACAGAAACACATTTTACTTTTGTACTTTTAACATATATATTTGTATAACCTAATTGATAAATGGTCCATTTTATTAGGGTCTATCAGGTTGAATATACCCTATTAACTTGTTTTACATAATATCAAATACTCCTGGCTCAAAGACCCTAAGGACTACTATTAGTACAACAGACAAAAACATGTTGCACTGGCCCTACTCAACCAGTAGATCCAGTACCAATACCATGTATTATTTTTATAATGATAGTCCGATTGATAGAGAATCACAGGCAACAAAAATACCCTTGTTAAGAATTCCAGTGGAACTCCGTGCACTCACCTCACAAAAATTTGAAATGAATTATCTGAAAATACCTATACTTATTACCTCACAGGCAAAGGCTGGATATTACAGCACGCTACATCGCATGACGCGGGAAAAGTTATATCTCAGCATCTGCTCCGTAAAGTTACTCAGCCAGGCGCCGCTTTTACGCAGAAACTACACATCATTTATCTCGTCAATGATGTGTTACACCATTGGTTAGTACCCACAACGGATTACCATAGCTCTAAGTTCATTTATTCATAACTAGATAGTTCTAACACTATTTCTACTAACCAAATTTTAGCTACGGATGACATATTGATTTAGTTGTCATCAATTTTTCTTGTTGGTTTCTCGGCGTAAAATTTGCGCATTGTAATGTGGGGAAATTTGGCTAACTAGATTCTATTTGGATTTTATTTTAATGTTTAGTAAGTCTTGACAATGTTTTGTAAATGGGTCTGTGTTGTTTAATTTCAATATTTTTCCTAAAAAACAATTATGGTTCTACTTAACTTTTTTTTTACTTGTGGCCAATAAATTGTCTATCTGTTCTCCTTTTAATCAAAATGTTGTGTTTACCTCCCTTTACTTCGTTTCATTATCGATTCGGTGTCTATGATGCTATTATTCCTAATTACAGCGCACGCAAAAACGCAGAAGATCTCAAGAAAAATTTGGAAAATGTGGTGGTTCCAATGTTTTGCAATGCCAGTATAGGTAACATATTTATAATAATGCCCTCAAGATGTAGGTCTCTCTTGTCGATTGTGCATTCTCATCTTCAATTTGAAGCATTTTTTAGTCATCATCGCCTGTGGTTTGTGCCAGTCAGGTAACTTGCTTAGTGTCACACAGGCTCGTATGACAACTCTTTAATCATTTTGCTGTTTCAGCCGTTACGGAAGAACAGGAGGCTAAACTTAACAAACTGCTGAGACTTTGGGAATCCAAGTCTAACTATTTCGAGACTGCAGTCATAGAGAAAATGAAGAGTCCCACCAGCTCCTACCAGGAGTACCAGAACAATCTGATCGCACAGCACTCAAATGCTATTGCACATTTAACACAGCAAACTAAATCTACATTTGAGAAGTAAGTTTTACATTTACATAAAATTTTAATACCTAATCATAGTCACTAACACAATCAATAATGTTTCAGTTACCAAACTCAACATCAAGCCTTTGTGGCACATACAATGCAACAGATTCAACAGTTTGAAATGCAGAAACATGCAATAGAGTTACAAAATAGTCATGAACAGAATAAAGACAGCATGCAACAGCAAAACAATATGCAGAACAGTTTTTCAAATAATAGTTTTAATGATCAAAGCTTTCCACAAATGGGTAGTTATGATCAGAACTTTTCAAATAACCCACAATATGGCAGCGAGAATGGCGATAACTACGCATCAAACAATAGTATGAGTGGAAATGATAACAGTTATGACAGTCAGACCTTCGATCAGATAACAAGTAAAAAAAATGAAATAAATGATGAGCCTGATTTGTCAAATCTTTCAAATATAAATTTCTCCCAACCACCCCCTGGGTTCCAGCCAAATGACCCACCAATGTTAGCATTCCAAAATGGTCTTCCAGATCTTAGTAAACCACCACCTGGCTTCGCGCCTTTCCCAGAAATAAATAATGAAGAATTAATGCCATCTGTGCCCTATTTCGAATTGCCAGCTGGATTGATGGTACCTCTCATAATGGTATGTAGATGCAAAATTTTCTTATAAAGCTATATGATTAAACAGCATAGTTTACTGAGAAGTACAATTAGTTTCTTTTTATTAAATATCTGAACGATCTGAAACATTACAAGCTTACCCTTAAGTCCCACTATCAACATATCAACCATATTATTATATTTCTGACTATCTATGCCCTTGTTGATGTTGATTATCATGACCAAAAGAAACCTTGATGATAATTTTTTTGGGCCCGGGTCCTAGTTTCGCCCAGAAATAGCCCCATCTACGACGAGAAAAAATAGATTAGACCATTTCTGAAGTGGTTTTTAATCATGCCAAAATTTGAGCTAAATTGATGCAGTATTTTTACCTTTTTCTAGTAATGTATTAGTAGTGGTTACATCTAAGAAGTTTTCAGAAGTGCATGTATTTTAGTATCTAATGCTTGCAAAATATGCATGTTGTATTATAAAGACAAGCTTTTATATATTACTATTGTTTTTTAGCTTGAAGATGACAGATATAAGCCACTAGACCCAGCAAGGATTCGCTTGCCTCCACCTGCTCCACCAAACGAGAGATTATTAGCGGCCGTTGATGCATTCTACGCCTCTCCTAACCATGAAAGACCCAGAGACAAGTTAGTATACTGACTAGTTGGTGTAGCTGATTTAAAACATACAGAGTGGAATTACATGAAATTTTAAAGCTTTTATGTTAACTATTCAAATCGATTAAGAAAGAGAGAAAAAAATAGGGTACAAATTGTAAACCTCCATTTTTGAAGTTGATTAAAAAGAGAAACGACCTCGGGCTGGACTTGATCTTTCCCTTACAGGGGAATACTCTGACCACTAAGCCACCGAAGCCCGCCCGAAGCTGATCCAAATTCTTTTATACATCCGTCTTAGGGCGACAGTGGATCGATACAGAGTAGAATTTTTTAACCACGCCTGAATAAGTACTAGAGATAGCAAATTTTACTGGTACAAAACATGAATCGTCGCTAGCTTAGTGCTTAAGATTGTGATCAAGATTCGAACTCTGGGCGAGTTCAAATCCTGGCCATTACCATTAATTACAAATACAAAACGACCCTGCCCTTGGTAATTGGTCCAGCTAAAAGCTGATAAAGTTCATGCTTAACTATTCTAGAAGAAATTTTTCTCACAGACTCTAGAGTAACCACTAGTTTCACAAGAAAGATGTAGTTTTTATTACTGATTTCTTCCGCGTTTTGTGTAGAACTGTTTAAGATATATATTTCTGTCATATTGTCATCTTAAACACTCAGTAAACTTAATTTTTATTTTGCAGTGAAGGGTGGGAGAAACTGGGACTCTACGAGTACTACAAAGCTAAAAACTCTGCAAGAAAAATGAAAGAAGAAGCCATATCACAAGGCTTCAGAGAGAAGTCCAAATCCCCTAGTCCTATACCAAAAGACTTACAGAAACAACCCACCCCACCAGGCAGAAGATACAGGTATATTATTAGTTGTTTTCTAAACAGTTATCTAAATTGTAAAGTTACCATGTCTATACATTGGAGATGTTTAAAAAAAACTTGGTTTCTGTTACATTAACAATTCTGAACACAATGTTCTGTTTCGTGCAAGTAGTATGAATTTTGCACAAAATTCGCACCATATTATTTACATAAAATCGATGCATATGCACGAGGCAAAGGACAGCATTAGAATAGCTATCAAGATAATCTTGTCAGAATCACTAAATATAATTTTACCTGTCAGATCCAAAAGTAAAACGCCGGAGAAACCTTCGCCAGCCAGATCAAGATCTAGATCATTATCACCACGGCGGAAGTCAAACTCATCATCTTCATCATCGTGGAGAAGAGAACGGGAAAGAGAAAGTCGAGACAGTAAATATTTTCACTATTTTCACTAGACTATTACTACTACTAAGTGCAACACCATATTTGCCTATCTTTTTTATTAGTCGTGCATCTTTTCCTTCTACTCATATCAATTACAAAGTGAAGCTTATTTCCTACAGATAAACTTTTATAAAATATCTGCTTCATAGCTGTTAGATACACTTGCAGATACGGTTACATACATGCATTACACTTTTTTTTATTAATGTTTCTACCTCAAAATTGCGTTTAGTCGCGTTTGATCCAATTGTCAAAAACAGGACAAAATCGCGGTTGGTCCAATTCGCGATTGGTGCAATTCGCGATTGGTTCAATTCGCGATTAGTCCAATACGCTATTGGTCCAATTCGCGATTAGTTCAATACGCTATTAGTCCAATTTGAGGTTTTATTAAATTAATTGACTGCGAGTCAATTGCGATAGCATGGACAACATTTGCGATAGCATGGATAATGTAATTAATTTTGAGGATAACATTTCTTTATGGTTATAAAAAAAATATAACCACGAAGACTAATGCGGGAGCCTGCTCCCGCATTCTAACCTAATCTATCCAAGTCTGTTTGGGTGGAGTGGACACTGCGCGCCGCACCTAGTTGGATGTCCACTCCGCCCAAACAGACTTGGATACATTAGGTTCGCATTCGCGGAGCTCCCGCATTAGCCTTCGTGGTTATTTTTTTTTATAACCATTAAGAAATTTTATCCTCAAGATTCTTAACTAGTTAAAAAGTAGTAGTTAAAAAACTTCTGCTTATATACAACTGCCAATATGACCTAAGCGGACCGGTGGGTTCCCAGGTCACAACACCCTTCTCACCAGCGCCATCCTCGTGCTACACCAACAACAAAAACTAACCCTCAACCTACCACCATAAAAAATAAAAAGTTGACCAATCGCTTATTGGACCAATCGCTAATTGGACTAACCGCGAATTAGGTGGATTGGACCAAACGCGACTAAACGCAAAATTGGACCGTATTTATACAATAATGAATATTGATGAAATTATGATGAATGATTGCAATATTCCTATGGGATCTTGACTTGACCATGTTAAGCGGGTGAACCCGCGAGGCGATTCTAGCGTAATATATTCATGGTTTAGTGCTAAAAGGCCTACGTAAAAGAAGACAGCCTCACATTATTGCATGTGAGAGAAAAGGATAGATTGAGATAAATATCGCTAGCTGTTGTAAACGATAGCTTACATATTTCATTACGTCTCGTTTGTATTAAAGATCTTGATGAAATTCTGTAGGACTTATATTTTTGTATAATATACAATTATTAATTTACAGGTCGCCGACGATCCAGGTCAAAATCCAGGTCGCGTTCACGCAGTAAATCTAGGGAGCGCGATCGACACCGGGAGTCTCCGAGGTCACGCCGCGTCGAACGTTCTCGGTCACCTACACCACCTAGCTTTCTGTTAGTACATCTATACTTATATTATCCATACTAATATTGTAAATGCGAAAGTAACTCTGTCTGTCTGTCTGTTACGCTTTCACGCCTAAACCACAACCGATTTTAATGAAATTTGGTATAGGGTTAGATTAGACCTCCAGAAAGGACATAGGCTATGTTTGGTCGCGATAACCGACATCCACGCGGGCGGAGCCGCGAGCAAAAGCTAGTATTATATAATTGTAAAGTGGTCGTGTCTGTACATTGGAGATATTTAAAAAAAAATACTTGGATTATGTTATGTTAACGATACTGAACACGAAAATATTTTTTTTGAATTTCCTGTCTGATTGTCTGTTTGTCCGCGATGGACGCAAAAACTACTGGATGGATTTTGATGCGGATTTTTTTGTTAGAAAGGGCTTACTCAGACTTAAAATCTTACGTTTGTTTGATCGCAATCGGTTGAATAGAACCCAAGATATGAGCAAAGGTCGCGTTAATCGAGATGCACGCGGGCGGAAGGCTAGTATATTATAAGCTGAAGAGTTTGTCTGTTTGTTTGGTTGAACGCGCTAATCTCAGGAAGAAAATAATTTTGTGTTAAATAGTCCGTTTATCGATGAAGGTTTTATATTATCATGCTACAGCTCAGGGAGCGGAGCAGTAATTATAAATGTCAACAAATCGTTTATGGAGACATAAATTGTTTATAGGGGTGATATGAGGTTTCGAAGTATGCCACAGACTAACAGCGTTTGTCCACCGCCACCGTCACCGGGACGGCACCGAGAACGAGATTATTTCGCGCCGAGTTTAAGATGACGTGACGGCGATCGTTTGTCCACTGCGATATTTATCGGTGGCTCAGTTCTAGAGCTTTGCCGTGCGTGGTAGTCGCGTTTTCCTTTTAGAAATAAAACTAAACTAGGAAGATGGCTAGTCTCAACCGGCGACAATTGCTTCTTCTGCTTTTGTATGTTCGAAGGCGTAGGCGATGCAAAAAATTCTGGATTCATCCGCTAATACGTGAACGATACATCACAGGAGCGTTTTATGTACAGTCAGAGTTTATAAGTGCTTTAGCCCAACAAGGCTCAAAATGGCGTGGCGTGCGGCCGCGCGCCGGCCCGGTTTTGTGTTTACATATGTGTGTGTGTATCATTAGATACTAATACAGTAATTTACCAACTTAGTAAATTAACTGATAGCTAAGTGGGTTAAGCAAGATACTATAGATGCACAATGATAAGAGGTTCCAGGTTCGATTCCAGCTTATAACGATTTTTTACATTTATGACAAAAATATAATTTTAAATATTGAAAAAGTAATTTTACATGAAGTTTGCATTCTTTTTACATTTTATGTTGATATTTGCTAAAATTTAACAAATAATACAATGATATTAATTTATAAATGAAACACAAAAAGTGTTATTGCAAGGTCGTAGGATTTGAACCATCAACCTTTGCATTTCCATAAACCTCATGCTTTAACCACCCGGCCACGGGTTGCTTACGTAGTGACAACGAAATTATCGATAATATTCCTACGGAAGAACAATTTATGTGTGTGTGTAAAAGTGTAAAAGAAAAAGGTCACAAGTAGCGCTAGAATGTTGACGCTATAGTTACGTAGGATTGCTACTGCACTTTTGAATTCGACTGTACATCACGACACGTTACGGCAGTATGAACACAAGTTTTTTAACTACTATAGGATGTCCACGTGCCGAGTTCTAGCGGTCACGCCGATCTACTCGCTATATCGGCGGCCGGGATGACGGCGCTCGGTTGACGGGCATGCGGTGGACACATGGCCATAGTAAATGTATGTATCGCTAAATCGGCGCCGTCATCTCGTTCTCGGTGACGTCCCGGTGACGGCGGCGGTGGACAAACGGCCTAAGCCGCGGCGTGTCCGTTAGTATTAGTTGCTAAGTAGTAAAAGTGAACTTTTCAGGGCAACGGCACATATACGTCTTCTTTCATAAATACATACATATACATACTATGTATACATAAAAATGCCCAGCCCAATGGGAATTGACTGAGCGGGAATCGAACCTCCGATATGGTAGTCGACAGCTTTGCGTTTGTTATCATATGACAAAACTACAGATTGTTAATAAACAGGGGATTAAAAGGAACTAGGGAAGAATCGTTAGTATAATGACGCAGCCCACCTGATGGAAAGTGGTGACTTGCGAACCGTGGTTTTTCCAAGCGACTACAGTATAGGGTTCTTCAAGAAGGGCATTAGGTTCTTACAGGGTCGGCAGCGCAAGTGTGACGCCTCTAGTGTTGCATACCTCGATAGGCCACGGTATCCACTATCCATCAGGTGGATACCGTGGCCGTTTGCATGTCTGCCCTTCCTCCTTGTTTTTATGAGTGTATAATTGGTACTTTTGTTTTACAGCGGTGGAGCATACCCCAGCGCATCGACGTCGGGTTTAGACGCCAGTAACAAAGGCCACCAGTTGCTACAGAAGATGGGATGGCAGGCCGGCGGGCTTGGCGCGTCGGGCCAGGGGATCGCTGAACCGATCAGCGGTGGGATCGTCCGGGATAGACAGGACCAATATAAAGGTAATAACATTTCACACCTACTTTAGAATGAATGGTATTGTTCATTTGAGTATTTAAGTGCATAAATATCAATTCCTGAAGGAGTAGGCAACATTAGCTTCCACATTACGACACTATGATTTTCAGTCCCACGCACCAACGGGACGAGCCAATGGACGTCAAGCGGACACTTTGTCACCGACATGTTTACTGTCCGATGGAGAATAGCCCTATCTATTAGTCACCTTTATTTAACATATTGGGCATTCACTGCCCGCGAAAAAATAAAATCTGCTGTTTACGCTCAGAGTGTATATAGCACAAGTTCAATATTATTACGCGCACATATGTACAGAAACTTCGTGTACTGATCTGTGACAAGGATGATAGTCCAATTTCTGAAATAGTTTGTCACGACCGGTACAGGCTTATAGTCCCAACTATGCATAGCAGTTGGACCAAGGCCCCATTCGATACGAACTACTTCCAATAGGACTCACTTCTCAATGAAACTTCGAATATCGCTCTACTGTTGGTTGCTGAGGCCCTAAAAACACCTACGTACTACTTTTTTGTAATCACAAGCACCATACAGACATCCTACACTCATTAATAAACTATAGGCGAACCTTATAGCTGTATGTAATTTAAGTGTTTATGTGCAAATCTTGGGGAAGTTGTCTGAGCTACAGACAAGCTTAGCGCCACAATGCGCTTTAAGACCACCGCAACGCGATGAATTGTACTTACAAAAAAAATCTTTCAAATCGGTCCAGCCGTTTAGGAGTTCAGGGACATGCACACGACCTTATATTACAAAAATATGTACTGTCCAATGCAAAAGTACTTAGACAAGTACAAGCACTTAACCATATAACATTTTTTTCTACAGGCGTTGGTGTAAATCTCAACGATCCTTATGAAAACTTCAGGAAGAACAAAGGAGCTGCATTTATAACGAGGATGAAGGAAAGGGCACTAGAGCGGTCAACGTGATTGCTGTGTTAACTCATAATATATGTAAATGTGTACTGTATGTATGTTGTTGCGATTGTGTGGATGGGATATGATTTATTTTATCTAAATCATCTTGAATAAAGTTCTATGAATTTTGTTATCTGTTTTTGTATTAACCCTTCACATTATATAATAATTAATCACGTCATAATAGGCAGCAGATGTATGTACAATCGAAAAAAGAGATACGGTTGCACTTTTTCATATAAAATTGTATGTAAAAATGCGACCGTATCTCCGTGGATGTATGTCCTTTCCCAAGCTCTAGCCAGTCTATCTTTGTACCAAATTTTCATCAATATTGGTTAGTGATTTAGGCGTGAAAGCATAAGGGCCGGCGCCCACTGTGGACACGGCATGGCATGACCGGCCCTAACAAACAGTTACTTTTGAATTTATATTTATTTATATATATCCCACTTCTGAACTGATAAACTGAAATTAAACTACTGACACAGCAACATAATTATTATAGAGAAAAATAAAGGAACTACACGTCACACTCTCTCCCGAATATTTTTGTGCTTATCGATCACTTCACTCAATCGATAGTACTGTGGCATAGAGTTGGGAGTTGGGACAGCCATGGAAATATCGTTTACAGTTCGGCCTATTATTTAAAAGTTGTTACTGCGGCCTTTTGTGACGCAACTCCTTCGCACGTCTGTTATTGGCAGAATTTGTCGGCAATATCGGCATAGCTTTCCATATAACCCCTGACACGTATCTTGGACCAACCTTGGACCTAAATCGCAAGACACACGATGCTCTGGCGTCCTCCGATTGCTTTGAAACAATCTATGCTTGGTGAATTTGAGTTCATCCACCGCAGTAGCACCCCGTGCTATCCTAAAAAGACACCCAAGAAATGTGTACTGCGCGTCCCTTATTCGCATAAGGGCAACTTCTCAGCTGCGCGCGTATATATAGGCTCATTTTGAGCACATTTTAGGTCCAAGATACGTGTCCGGAGTTATACCAAAAATTTAATTGAAATGTCCGACTATCTGATATGGCTGGGCCGATTTCGTAGGGGATTTTAACTGGTAGATACTCTTATGTGCTCTTTGGGTAGATAGCTGATACGGACCAACGGGTACAGAAGTGAAGGGTTCGGGAAAACACTGATGATGATAGCTAATGTTATAAGGCGTAATTTAAATAAAAAAACAAAAGGCCACGCAGGGACAGCTAGTGGGATATAGGTTGATGGCCTAAAATGTAAAAGTAAAATATTTAACATGTTATATCATTATATGTATTAAAGCTTTTATTTGCTTACAAGCAAGGTGTTTATTTACAATTCAAAATCATCTTCATAATTAGCCTTGAACTCTTCAAGTCTTTCCAAACTTTCACTATACTCTGAGGCTTCTAGACCTTCCTCTTTAAACTTATGTAGTTTTGCAAATTTTATTCTGCTGACTTCTCTGTGCAGTTTCTCAATCATATCAGACAAGAAATTCCCATTGTGGAATCCAGCAATAACAGCACAATTATCAACTTTTTCTTGACTATTAGCATTCTTTATAAATCCATATCTATCAAGGTCACTGGTAAATATATTGGGATATGGAACTTTTACTTCCAGGGGCTTTTCACATATTGTAAGATTTGTAGCTGAAAGAAAATTATTTGCTTGGAAGTACAGTTCGAACATTTCTTTCACATTACTGCACCTATATGCAGGCAAATTCTTTTGTTCTTTAGCATCCTTTAAAGGTGCTTTTAAGTAACTTTCTGGCATGCCCCTCACAGTGATCAACTGGAAGATCTTATCTGTAGCAATCTTACAACTGGGTGTGATACATGTATAAATTGGTTTTGTCAAGTTATTTAAATAGTCAATTAAATATTGTGATTCATTCAAAGCAAGTGGAATGCCTAAAGAAGCTGCAGCCATCTTCCTGCCATAGCCCGTTAAGTCTGCACAAATATCTGACAATGTGTAGGTGTTGCTTTTATGTCTGTATTTCTGACTCAATGTGTCCATTGCTGAGGCTAATATCGCTGAACTGTGGTAGTACAATTCTGGATCATAATTTACATAGTCAAACTTTCTAGGGCTTCCAGGTTTACGCCATCCTTTTTCGCCTGTGCATAGAGGCACAAACAATGTTGCATGCTCTGAAAGTTCTTGAATTGAAAGTGCTATATTTACTAGCCTTGTAGAATCTTTCACATTGGACTTATCTCTGTCTTCTTGTGTCATTGGATTATTATCAGCAAAAGAGGAAGCTATTATAGGATGTGCCAATATAGGTTTTGTATATTCATCTGCAAGATGCTCTATACAACCATAAGCAAGGCCTGCAAAGCCATCTGTGCAATCAAAATAGACATGGAATCCTTGCATACTGTCACATTCCTCTGAATATTTTCTAATGCTATCGCTAAATGCATCACCATAGTCTCCTTTCCATAGTCCTTTACCAGTAATACTGATGTCAAAAGTTTCCTGAAACAAAACTCTCATAATTGAATTTTTATAGTTCTAGTACACAAATACAATATCAATTTTAGGTAATTGAAATTATCTCAGTTCTGGGAGAGGAAGCCGGTGTAATTCAATATTAAATTAAATTAAATGTGTATAGCCTTGATCAGTTTGATATAATCTATGATTACAATTTCTTGTACAAGAGCACATTGTCATGAAGTTGGTCAGTCACCTTGTATGCAAGTTAAGATAATGTTAAAAACATTATTATTATTAAATTGTTTGCTTCCTAACTACAATGTCAGCAATATAACATTATTTATTGATTAAAGCACTTGTACTTTTCCACAATTTCTAAAATGGTGGAAAAGTACAAGTGCTTTATTCAATATGTATAGCAAGTTAGACCAGCGCCATCAATCTCCAGTATAAATAACATTATTTATTTGTTTGAACATTATTGAAATTAGGTTTTAGAAGGTATATTCTTTAGGCAGGTTGATCAACTTTTAGACAAATAATGTAGATGATCCAATTGTCAATGACACAAATTAGGTGTTCTGTTTAGACTACTACAGGGGAAAATATTTGCGACATTAGTTCTTGATCTTGAAATCATCATTGTATCTTGAGAGAATTAAGTAAAAGTAGTACAATAATGTAATAACACTTTTAACTTACTGTTTCATGGCCATGCACATACTCTTTCACTAAGTTTATTGATCTGGGATGAAATCTAGGATATAAATAATCTGTCCAAGATTTTATATCCTTTTCTAGGTTATATTGTTTTGTGTCCACATTTGATGGTCCTTCACCCTCAATACTAGTCAAATACACATTCTTATCTGGCACTGGTTCTTCAATTTTTTCAATCGCATCCCACTGAAATTCATTTGTTTCTACTTTCTCTTCCAGACCACCGCTTTCAGGTAAAGTATTTAAGGAGCCTTTTAAGTCCGCCAAAAGCAGGCGTGGTGTGTAAGTAACTTCGCCATTTACATGTTTTCCTTCCCGATACAATATATCGTGATTGACTTCTGTTTTCACAGTTCCTGTGTAATCAAAACTTAATTCTTGTAAGTTCCAAAAGTGCGCACCAACAAAGTTTGAGTAGTGCCCAAATTGCAATGTTAAAATTTCACGAGTAGACATTTTATAGAATGTTATATCTGTGTTTCATGAATAGTAAGTCATACATATATATGTAGCCCAAAAATATTTTTAAATCTTTGGGTCTTTAACGATGTTGTCCTACAATTATTATTTATACACAAAACACAAACTACAAAGATGTCAAATGCAAATGAAAATGAAATGACTCACTCACTTGTCAATTATCAAGTTGTCAATGTCAAAATTGTCAAAATAGAGATGGGGCATTGTGTAATTGGTGAAAATATGGAAACTAACCGATTCGTGGTCAAGGACGCCAATATGCGGCAAAAGTTCCCCGGCATGCCAATGAGGCATATGTACATAACACAATAAGAACTATTGAATAAACGCGTCCCAGCTTCCAACCTAACTGAACATGATTAAGCTTTTCTATATCTGATGAGCTGTTTCAGGTTGTTCCCATCGAACCATCCTATCCTTTTCCATACAGAACAACGGGGCGGTATAGGTTTCAACCTCATACAGAGTTACAGAGTAAACAATTCCATTATAAATCAAAGGACCTTGACCTTTTTTCTTTACCGCACCATATATTTAATTTTTATAAATGGCCACAGGCCACGAAATTGATTCGAATATAGAAACCACTCGTGACATCACCTGTCTAAAGGCGGCCACCCACTAACAGTTTATCAAACGACAACCGGATGATATCGGTCTGTCAGTTCATCGCAATAGCCCACACACTTACAGTTTCGTATACGATTTTGGACTGATGGATAATATGTGTGCTTGATGTGTGCGGCCGCTTGACGATTCCGGTCAGCAAAGACAGTTATAGGCCGGACAGTCTATGCCCGTCGGCATTTTATACGTAACTAGCTTTTGCCTGCGGCTCCGCCCGCGTGGATGTCGTTTGTCGCAACCAAACATAGCCTATGTCCTTTCTCGAGGTCTAATCTACCCCTATACCAAATTTCATCAAAATCGGTTCAGTGGTTTGGGCGTGAAAGCGAGACAGACAGACAGACAGAGTTACTTTCACATTTATAATGTTAGTAGGGATAACATCAGAATAAAAGAATAAAAGAATAAAATAATGTTATTATTTTAGTCTGAGGTAATAAAATTATGATGACATTTTTATGACATAAGGACTGCAGGCCGCCTCGGACAGACGAAAAACTGCAGGCGGACTGTAAGTGGGTGGCCGCCTTAAGGCGCAGTCCGCATGCACTTTGTCTGCTGTCTGTTTGCCTGCAGTCCGCCTGAAGTGTGGGGCGCTTTAGATTTTTTAACCGACTTCAAAAAAGGAGGTTCTCAATTCGTACGCAATTTTTTTTTTTTTTTGTATGTTTGTTACGCGATTGTGAAGCCAATTCTAGACGGATTTTGAAAATTCTTTTTCTGTTCGTAAGAAGATTATTCCAAAGTGGTCCCATTTAAATTTCGTAAAGATCTGATGATGGGTTTCCGAGATTAGACCAAGGAACTCTTCAAAAAGTACTAGGAAATCAGCCGCGATTGCTGTAATGGCATATTATTGCAATGTTTTTGCCATTACACATCATAACATCACGCCTGAGTCCTTTGAAGGGGTACGCAGAAGTGTTCAGAATATTCAGCTATATTTCCGGTGTAATATGCATTGATTTTAAAAATTATTTTTGAATAATGCTTTAAGTAATATTTTTTTTATATAGCGTGGCCGGTTCGATCTGTAGTGCAGCGTCAGCAGCGCATGTACAGTCAGGTCACTATACATGCGATGTACAGTCGTGAGACTGTACAAACTCACTAAAAAGAGAAAAATAAACTTTTTTGTTAAAAATGAATTTAACTTCTTCTCTGTGCTTCTTCTTCAGACTTTAATTTAATTTGAATTTTACTTGGCATTTGATTTCATTGGGTTGGGACGTGTTAGCTGTTGTGACGCATATATGCGTCATCGGCCAAACTAAATTTTTTTTACATAATTATATGTATTTGCATTCTTGGCCACGACACGAACCAGCCTATTTATTATAAGTCTGCGAGATACACATTATTTCGCGACAGAGTGGGTGACTACTTATTGTCAGCAGGTAGGTACTACTTAGTTGAGCTAGTCGGGGGAGTTTCCTGTGGATTTGTTACATTACAGTAGCTGACTCCATGGTTTGGCCACCAACTGGCACGATCCATATCCACGATATCAAGAATATGGGTACAAGTCATGATGGGGCAGGCTTCCGATATAAATAATCTATGTTGCACCCAAGGGCGGATCCAGGGGGGGAGGGGGGGGGGGGTCATTTAAGTAGCGCCTAGCTCACAGCTAGTACAGGGCGTGAGCTGCCGCCGCGCGCCGTCTCCATCTAGCGCAATTAATATGCGAGGAGATGGCGGAGTGCTCGTGAGGCGCGGAATCAGGAAGCGGGGGGAGGGATTATATCACCTCCCCCCCCTCCGGCACCGAGACTCAACCTTGGCTACGACATGACCCCCCCACACTGACTTGAATGCTGGATCCGCCCCTGGTTGCACCTCTCTCTGGGCCATACTTATCTGTTTCTACAGGTTTATCTATCTGGCTGGCTGGTCGACTTATGCCATTTCAAGTTCACCTCAACCACTGAACTCTATATTATAACCTTAACACTTGATCTGTTTCATTCAGAGGTACTTAACTTAATTAATTATTAAATAATTAATTAAGTTACGTATGTTTTGCTCGGGACATATTAGGTATGTACAGATCGGATACGACATTATGTGCGAATATTGAAACCGCAAAGCATCCGTCCGTAGGAATGGAACCAAATTAAATTTAAACTTACATTCCCTGATTGAAAAAAATCCGAAATTTTGTAACAAATTAATTATTAAAATAAATGAAGAAAATACAACCACCTGTATAAAGTCATATAGATAGTTTCATCCATTGATAATCCTCTTTATCCATATTGGTATGGTGTATCTGCTGCATGCGTTTGCAGTTGTCGTATGCGGTCGACTTCGGAATCATACCTTTAAATACATCCGCGCTCGCGTACCATGCGTCAAACCTCGCGGGTGTCGACTGTCGAGTGTGAAATTCATTGATAACTGCGATTCTACAGAGTGCTTAAAGCTCAGCTTAAAGTTGTTCAAAATTCTATAAAATTAAAACTAGTTCCTGCCAATCTTGTTCAAACTTTTCCTGTTTCAAGCTAAGGGGGTTCCAAGTATATGGTTTCAATTATTGCCATGTATCCCTTGGACCTAAATGTGCTCTATACACGCAGTACGTTTCTTGAGTGTTTTTTAAGGATAGCACGGGGGCTAAAGCGCGGCGTGACGCGGCGGTGGACGAGCTCAAATTCACCAAGCAAAGATTATTATAAAACAATCTGCGAGCGCCCGGGCCTCGTTTTTTTTTTTTTCGCGAATTTTTTCTTTAGCGTACCTACATATTTTAAAGGTCACTACATCTATCTGCAAAAGTTAATATTTTCACCACATTTAGAATAAAAGAAACGAACTTAGCGTATGTACCGTGCGATAGTTAGATAAGTCAGTTTATAAGGTAGTCTCGGGATCAAAGATTTAAAAAGTAAGTAATAAGGTGATTTGGTAGGGTTATAGTAAATTCGCTTCAGTGAATATTCGTCTCAGTAAAAAATAGTAGTAAACTCGTCTCAGTTAATTTAAAATGATAATTCATGTGCGAAAATTCGTCTCACCATGATAAATAAGTACTGTTAGCATACAAAGTAATAGATTAACACAGCGTCATTTATTTGCAACTAGCTTTTGCCCGCGGCTCCGCCCGCGTGGATGTCGGTTATCGCGACCAAACATAGCCTATGTCCTTTCCCAAGGTCTAATCTACCCCTATACCAAATTTCATCAAAATCGGTTCAGTAGTTTAGGCGTGAAAGCGTAACAGACGGACAAAGTTACTTTCACATTTATAATATTAGTATGGAATGTATGGATTTTAAGAAGCCCTCTATGGATTTGAAAAATGGATATTACTGCTGAAAGAAAAACTGTTCATTCCGACTTGGATACAGTGCAGTAATATCCATTTTTCAAATCCATAGAGGGCGGGAGTTATTTTTTTTATAACCATGTAGAACTTCTATAGGCCACGGTAACCACTCTCTTTTCATCAGGTTAGGTGGCTGACAAGCACAAGGCCCTACCTGATGGAAAGAGAGTGGTTACCGTGGCCTATAGAAGATCTGTATGATTATTAAAACCACGAAGGCTAATGCGGAAGCTCGGCTCCCGCCTAACCTAATCTATCCAAGTCGGAATGAATAGTTTTTCTTTCAGCAGCTTTTACTCACATACATACATTATGCTTGCAACAAAAATATGACATAAATAATCTGGTGTAAACTTATCTTGCTGATAGTACTTTTGAGGGTGAGAAAATAGTCAGCGTGACTACGGATAAATAAATTTATCCATAGTCACACCACAGTGTGGCAATTTGGTGTGACTAGGGATCGCTCGTCAAATTTTCGCACATGTAGTATCATTTTAAATGGACTGAGGCGAGTTTACTACTATTTTTGACTGAGACGAATATTTACTGAGGCGAATTTACTATAACCCATGTGGTATAATTTAAAAGCCAGAAAGGTACTGAATGAATTTTATTACAAAAATGTTATTAAAAATCGTTCACTTCTCTAAGTTTACTTAAGATTTATGTATTAACAACTAAACTATTTGCTACACTTATTATCTAAATGCTTACTTGGATGTTCAAATACTGGCAGTGGAAAAATACATTAACTATTTTATTGTACAAAATTACGACTAACGCTTGGCTAGTGACAGTTATTGATTTGCAAATTTGTATAACAGACATAAATTATATAATTTTATTGCTTACATTGATTAACCACCTTTAGTAGCATTTAAATTCTATAGGTTTTAGTAATTATTACAGATTTTCATACTTCATTAGGCTATTCAATTATCGTTGAGAATGGCATCTACAAATACAATTAATAAACACGATTGATTTATATAACCATACAAATAATTCTCCAGGAAATGGGTACATACCTACTCAAACACTAACTTCTAGATATATTTACACAATTGCACTGCTGTATCTAAGAATACAAAGAGCACCTAAATTAATCGTACAATAGAGGTTTCTAATATGGAGTTCCAGTTTCAGAATGCAATTCAAATCACTGTATGTGGTACATACATGGCTTATAACTATTATTTCAAGTCTATTATTAAGGTACATTGAAATTTATTAGTCTAAGGTTGCCAGTTGCCACACGTTAACATATCAATATTTAGTTAGACATATTATTAATAGTGTATAATACACACAACTTAGCGTTGTTTTCCGAGTTATAATCCAGTCCGGTCTAAGAAGATCAATTTCGGAGCAAACTCCCGATGACGTTAGGTGCAGAATAAAACCAGCAAATTATTGAGTTATTTATAGTGAAGTACAAAGTCCTTAACACAGACGGTATTATATTCCTTTTATCGTTTCAACGTGACCTTATAACTGCAGCGACATCCCAATGCAAGTATAGGAATAGGTATATCGAACTTATTACTAGCGGACTGGCGATAGTGAAAGTGAATTTCTATCAAATTAAAGCTGAGACATTATCGGTTTTTGGTTTCATTAAATTGAGCCAAATATATAAAATCAAAAGACGTGATTAATTTTGACAGCAGCAGCAGTATTTAGGTACCATGAAGTCACTTCGTAGGTACTCATAGGGAAGTAGTGTCACATGACATTTTCAGCTAATGCCGATCGTTAATATCAAAAATTATAAATACTGATTTATAATTTTTGATCCTTACTATCAAAAAATATAAATCAGTATTAATAATTTTTGATAGTAACGATCGGCAGTAGCTGAAAATGTCACTTCAATTGTCGGGAAGCGGAAATACCTAACTGAATCATCAGTAACATGCCTTTAAATTGATAAGGATGTATTGACTTTTATTTTCTCATACCAAACGGTATATTCGTAGTTAATGACCAGATATCCTGGAACGTGATAGTTAAAAAGACTGGTAATAACATCCGCGAATTTCTACTAATGTACCTACGAAGGTAATCTAAAATAGAGGAGATGCAATCGAATATACAACAGCTGTCATTGGTTTAAATTTTTATTCTTTTTATATACCACTTAGGTGATAGACAAGCTCACGGCCCACTTGATGGAAGGCGGATACCGTAGCCTGTGGACGTACGTAATACCAGTAGGCACCTGCTGTAAGAACATTACGAACGATCGAACTAACTCGAAAGTTGAATCCGCGATGATATTTCAATATCGCATGCTGTTTTGGTGATGTGACGCTGTCGAGCACATAAACATACATCACACTCATGCTCGACAACGAACGTGACGATACCAAATTTACAGCAATCAGAATGGAAATATCACCGCGGTTTCAGCTGTCGAGTTCCTTCGATCGTTCGAAATGTTCTTACAGCATGTGCCTATAGGAGTGTTACGAAACTTTCCAATGCCCTTCTTGAAGAACCCCAAATTTATTTATAAAACGCTGCTATCAGTTATGAATATAGCTATGAATACCTGCGGAGATAATTGATAGCCTTCGTGTAGCAACCATGTGGACGCCTGCACAAACATTTGCCCATCGTTAGTGCATATAATTTAACAGCAAAGCAGATAAGTCTACAAACAAAATATATGGTTACAGAAACACTATTTCAGAAACAGTTATTTATAACTTTATTTAATATTGGAGTCATGTTTGACTAATTTCATATCACAGTATCATCTAATCTAAGTTTATTAACCATACGAAATGTTTCTATATTATTTTAGTATATTGTGTCCAATAAACATACCACTATGTGCTTTAGTTGTCTGTAAATCTATCTGCTTGTAAATTTAGTTTGTAACCATTCATATCTTATATTAAGTATGCGACAGGCAAAACAAAAAAAAGGTGCTAAATAATAATTCATTAAATGAAATTACGCTTACGTGTGACGTGTGTTTTTAACCTAAATTAACTTAAATCTAAGCTCACAATCCAATTTAGTACACTCGAGATCTAAACACAACCAACACTACACAGAATTCATTTATTTAATTTTGCATTATCTTTACCCTATTCAAAGTGAGTCATAATGTATTAATATATGTACCATCGGCCACAATTTAACAGCTAAAAGCAAGATGCTAAATCGCAGTCAAGAGAACATACATTATTCATTTGACCGAAAACGACATAATTTCACTACCAAATCTCGGTTCTTCAATAGATTTCGATGTATCGCAATGTATTAAAATGTATGATACAAGTTTGTCTACTGAAATTGCACATTTAAAAAAATATTTTTAACAACACACGTGTTGCTAGTACAACAAAAATATGTAAGATATCTTAAACAGGTACAACGTAAAGTAATCTTAGACATTAAAATGAAGAACATAACGTAAATCCCTGTTACTGTAAAAGTTGCACTGACCTAAGAACAAAAGATTATTTTGTGGATAACATAGATAATAGTGTAACATTTAGCTGCTGTCCATTTGAAGCCTTGTCTAAATGTATAACTTTCACAAAAATAAAGATATTCTACATGAGAATAAATATTTTGAAATTAGGTCAGATTCCAAAGAACCAAATCTACGGCACCATGACGTCAAGTATTGAAAAGAGTTTGCTATTAACAATATTAACGCAAACAAATAATAATAACAATATTTACACATATCAGCGGTGGGAACTTCACTTACCCGCTTTAGATTTTACCGTTACACTAAGACATTATTCTTGTAAAGTTTCTACTAAAACCTTCAAATACTTCATTTATCAACCATTTTATGAACTAAAATCGTAGATTTAATAAAATTCTAGTCCGCCTTGCGAGTACATTTTACAAATTGATACACGTAAGTAAGATCTTTGTCTATACCTAAGGGCGAGATTCATGGACCGCACTTACACTTTGCTCAGCAAGGGAAGGGTTTCCTAAGTGCCGTCTATGAATCTATGGAGCGTGGACATGACTGCTATGAGCGAGATCTACAGACCACACCTTGGTTTTCTTAAAATGTTTCGTATGAAACATTTTCCTTGCTTAGAAAAGTATGTATTAGGGCGGTCTATGAAGCTGGCTCTAAGTGTAAGATATTTCCTTCGAATTAGTGCATTTTGTGTCGCGAATATCACAAACATCTAGAATTCTATCTAATCTCGTGTAGGTACAGTTTTTAGTTCCTAAAATATTCAAGTAAGTACGTCTCTAAAATAATGCGTCAGTATAACAGTAATACATAATATTTGTAGTGATTGTACTTTTCACGGCAATATTCAGTAGGTATAAATTCAATTCAGTATCTAAGCGACGAGGCGAATTTAACACGGACTCACCATCTCACCAATGTTTATCCCACTCAATACGCATGAACATTCAGTTACTCGCTTATAAAATAAAATAATTTTACTGTGTAAGATATGTAACAAGTGTTCAGTTTTCCTAAAAAAACATGTAAATACACTTATCTGGTACAGACTATCACGATCGAATTTGATGCAATTTAAACATTCAACACTGTTCACAATTCACAGCTAATTATTATTACAATAATTCGAATTTTTTATGTAATCCTAAGTTACCTATTAATGGAACATTATTGGAGACTACACTATGTACTACGTTGATACAAACATTATGATCACAATTTTCTAGAATACAAGTCTTTTTATTTATTTAGGAATACATTTATATTAATGCGACCCTATTGACGAGAGGCGTTTTTCTTCTACTTGTGTGTGTCTGAGTCGTCACTGGTTGGTAAATAAAGTTAGTTTTTGCTCGTTTTGCTGGGTGAACTGCAACATAAGAAATACTATAAGTACCTATGCAAAAGACGAACAAGGTTTCAAATTTAAAGTAAAATTCTGCGAAAATGGCATATCTTCGCAGAATTTTACTATTATCGAAAGAAAGAAAAGAAAAAACTTACTAGTATAATTTTCTGCCATTGATAAGTCTAATTTTACGGGTTTTGTAACATCAATGTCAAATTCTTCATATGACTGGTCTAGTACCTAGAAGAGAATGTAAATTAAGATTACTTCAAGTGCTCAAATAATAGAATTAGGCGTTTTGTATATTCAGTGTCGTGAAGAGTCAGAGTATTAACTATTTTAAAAAATATACTCTAATATACACTTCAATAAAATTATAATATAAAATTTATTAAAATTACTAAAATCATGCAGTTGCTATGTTTAAAGTTGTTAATTATATAACATTTCCATCAGATACTCACTTCAATATCACTAACTTCCTCGCCGGATTCAGCGTCAGTTATGTAGGACGTGAGCGATGAAGGCCCAGTAGCTAGTAGCCGGTAAGTACCACCGACCATACCCGTTCCTTCTACTACCTCTTCTACTTCCAACTCCTGGTCTGATATTTCCTAAACAAACATTTTAAAAGTTAATTACAATTTTTACAATTGGGTAACTCAAATTTGTCCAAACGATAACTTATGGTTACTTGTATGGTATAACTATAAATAGTTATGACGTCACACTTATTATTGTTAAATGTATTAACTATTAACTTTCTGTGAACGATTGCAATTTAATAATTGTTCTAATATACCTGTTCTATAATAGCCTCTTCTTCTTCAACTTCCTCTTTAACTTCTGGATCTATTTCTACGTCAGCGTCAAGTTCAGCATCGGCATCAACGTCAGCATCGTCATCTACATCAGCATCGCCGCCTACTCCACTATACTTCATTTCACCTCGTTCTAAAGCCTCTAAATTTTCTGTGAAACATTACAAACATTAAAAAGCCATAAATTTTCAGTAGCCACAGCTTCTAACAGAAGTGGATGCTACCTTACCTGGATAAACCATGGCCTTTTTAATTGCTTGTGGGTCCTTCCGTGACCATTTTTGTACTTCTTCATCCATTTTTTCGATTTTAGCTGGATTCATTGCCCATAAGCATCCTGTAAAAATTATATAGAAGTTTATAGACTGGTAGTTATTAATGTATTAGCTTTTAATTGGTTTAGTTGTATAGATGCAAAATATATTACCTTTTCTTTGACTCCCATTTGTGGATGGCTTTTCAATTTTTTCAAAACATTTGTTTAGACTAAGATTATGTCTTACGGAATTTTTCCAACCATTTGGTGCAGTTTTAAAGTATGGGAAATGTTGACTATAACAAAAAATTCTTGCATTAGTTACGGTGTGATAAGATGACACACATTTTGTATATTGATAGGCCTCAAAAATATCTACTTACCACATAAAATTATAAATTTCGGAAACAGGTAAGCTACCTGTTCTTGAATTTTTCAAAGCCATTGCTATTAAACAGGAATAAGAATATGCGGGTTTCGGAAATTCTCCGCTACCATTTTTACTAGAAGTATTTACATATTTAGATTGGCTATTTTCTACTGTAAATCCACCACTCGGTGAGGGTTTAATTATATGTCTATTAGTATTTAACGATGAATTATCGATTAATATTGTGGCCTGATTTTTATTACCATTGGCTAAAATTGTTCTAGAGTGACTGATTTGATGAGCATCCAATATGTGTATGTTGCCCGATATTATTGTCTTCGTCCCTAACGCTTGCGAAACTTTTTGGTTTGCGTTCAAGATTGAACAATTCTTATTGTTTACTTTTATTAATTCTGATTGACTTTTTATTCGCACAGTGGTTGATTGAGCTATATTTGAAACTTTCGTTTTGTCCAAATCTTTTAACAGATCTTTAACGACGCTTTTCTCATGTTTTCTAACATAAATTACCATCTGCGTCGCTTCTTCTAGGTCAGAGCTCTTCTTTACCTTCGATTCCTCTGGTTCTTGTACTTTTGGCACTTTAATTGCGTTTGGGGAAAATGTTAAGTGACTTTTTTCTTCTTTGGGACTCGGAAGTGATATGTTGTTACTCAAATCGTCATCTGCAGCCGCAGAAGTCAGTAATAAATTTGAAGCTTCTTCTTTTACTATACTTTTAACAGGAGTTTCCACAAACGAAGATGGCATGACAGAATTTGGATTAACCATTACTGCATTCGCTTCGGAACCATACAAATCAAGGTTATGAACAAAACTAGAACTATTATTAAGCCATGTTGCAGAGTTATCGGTGTCCATGTCTAATAAAGGTGGTAATTCCGAGAAATTTGTTCCTAAAGAATCCTGCAAAAATAAAAAATCATTGTTAACTATATTAAATAAAATGTCTCGATTTATTATACCATAAAAATCACAGAAATGCACTAACTTGAAAATCCGTCATACTGCTAAGATCTGTAGCAATTTCGTTCTTGATATCCATGTCCAGCATGTCCTGGAGTGAATCAGTGATGTATAAATCCATGTCTGAGCACCACTAGAACAAAATAAAATATTTATTAATTTGTGACCCTTATTAACATTATAACATGTCGGGTATTTAGTTACGTAACATTACGTAACATTACTACCGAAATTACCTACATGTCTTCCATGCCACTCATTTTAAAGTTTCGCGCCTTTATAGACATCTGAGCGAAGACAGTAGAGCGGGAACGGCGGCAGTACAATAAAACTACCTACTACGTGTAGTAGAGAAACCTGTTTAAGTTTTAAGGTATGCGCTACCCCAATAGCAACTGCGTCTGTTCCAACTCTCTCAATACTTATCGAAACTGAGTTTTAAAGATAAATATTATCAACTTCTAAATCATCGTTTATTAGAACAATGTTTTAAGGCTCAGACAATAACTTTTAAATGACGAAGTAACTAATTACTACCTACGTGTTCGAATATTATTCGAACCGCGCCATTTCTTTATGAAGACCTACACCAACTTACGAACGGTTACACGAGGGTTCGGTGCAGCCCGGTCTGGGTCGTTTATTAGCGATGCGACGACGTATAAAAAAAACTACAACGAACGGCATCACTCGATCGGAAGGCTTTCATTCGGGACGATAGTTTTTTGTATACTTTTACTCACCTTTATAAACTCGTTCTGGTATGTCGGGACCTCGGGACCATCTATGTTATTATTTACATGTAGTGTGTAATTGTTAAACAATACAACATATTAAATGTCTATACAAATTTTATAATAAAATATATTTCACATTTTAAGCAATGTTATGCACTATCATAGTGTTAGTATTACAGCTAACCTAACCTAAGAATTTGTGAATGTAGGTACCTAACTAGTCAACATAACTTAGAAACGTAGGTAGGTAGGTAGTACAGACCTTGGATAGAAACAAGTCTTATTTTATACCTACTAGCTGTTACCGGCGGCTCCGTCCGCGTGGATCGAGGTTATCGCGACCATACTTAACCAATATCCTTTTCATCCCACCATCTCGGAAAGACTATTTTTGCTCTTCGATAACTGAGCGTAAAAGTCGTTTTTATCCTCTATAGAGGTAAAGTAAATTTGAATTTAGAACATCGTGTGTAAGTAGGTACTAGGTTTGTGGACTCAAAACATCATTAAACCTATTTACTTCTACCTCTATGGTGCCGAATTTACCATACAACTTTTTTTTAATTCATGAAAAACTCAGACTCGTAACCTCCTTGGTGTACTTTTTTTTTAATTTGCTTTGCGCGCTACAATTTTTTTCACGTCATATTGTTGACATTGTTGTTGAATTTTTATTTTGTTGTATTTTATTACTAGTATTAATACACATATTATACAGCCTCCATGGCGTAGTGGTATTGAACGCGGCCGCTACGCAGGAGGCACGGGTTCGATCCCCGCTCAGTGCAAATATTTTTTATGCATGAAAATGGGTATTTGCATTGGTCTGGTCGTGCCTTGGAGAGCACGTTAAGCCGTCGGTCACGGATGCCATACGAACATCTATGGCAGTCGTTACGGGTAGTTGGAGCCCTAAAAAGTTCAACAACAACGGTCTGGTTGCAATGCTTCGATATCGCCTAATGTCATCATTGGGTTGTGGAGGTCAGATGGCAGTCGCTTCACGGCAAATATCGAGGTCCAGCCAAATCCGCAGTTAAGACTGGTAAAGCGGACCCCGGACTCCGAGGTGAAAGCTTCGGATGCTGACTGGGAATTAACGCTAGGAAGGAGAAGCATTTCATTATTTCCTCGCTGAGGTGGGATGAAAAGTTACGTGTTGCACTCGAGTGCAAAGATTTTTCACCTTGTGCTCTTTTGATTCCCTCGCTAACACTCAAGATTCTAATTTGTGAATCACTCGCTACGCTCGTGATTCAAATTTAGAATCTTTCGCTTGCTCGGTCATCAAAAATGAGCACGCGGTTAAAAAGCAACTTTGCACTCTTGTATAACAAATAACTATTCCTAAGGTCTAATGTATCCCTGTACCAAATTTCATCAAAATCGGGGTTCAGAGGATTAGGCGTAAAAGCGTAACAGAGTTTCTTCCGCATTTAGGTATATGTAGTATGAATAATATAGGCTAAGCTTGACTTAGGCGCAAAACGTCTCTTTCGCAAAATGTCTCTTTCGCAAAATGTCTCTTTCGCAGAATGTCTCTTCCGCAAAATCTCTCTTTCGTAGAATGTCGCGCCAGGGACTTAAGAAATATTTTTTTTTTACAAACGTTCAAATAGCTGAATTTAGGTTTACCGTTACATTTTGCTGAGTAAGTATCAATGTTATTTATTTTCTTAATCATTTTCGAAAAAAAAAGATTAATAAGTACCAAAATTTATACATTATAATTACTCTATGATTTTAAAAAATGTTTTTTTTGAAATTCGAAACATCATTCTTAAGTCCCTGGCGCGACATTCTGCGAAAGTGACATTCTGCGAAATAGACGTTTTACGACCAGGGGACATTTTGCGAAAGAGACGTTTTGCGCCTGAGCCATTTGATCCTTAAGGAGATTCCTTTCTCAAAGTTGTCTCAACTGAACTGAATAACCTGCCTGACTTTTTCACTAAACTTTTTAAGTACTATTTATCGAAAGTCCGAAATAGTTTCTCAATAGATCACGTTTCATAATTTTTAAAATACTAACTATAAAAGCTCATAGTCATCAGAATCAATCATACACTTGATTTATTCAAATATATATATGACTTCTTTCTAGGACAGATAATAAGCATTGCCATACAATGTGGCAATGCTGCAAGTGTCAGTCGTCTGGGAACGTTACCACAAGAGGCATGCGATGCGGAGGAATTCCATGACGCATTTTAGGTTTAGTTTTTGTTGGTATGGTATAGTATAATAGTTGTTTCAGTTTCTTTTTTAATAAAAATATTTTCATGTCAATTTATTTAATTTAATATTATTATATATTTGAAAATGACTTATTTTATCTTTATTAATAGCTGTTATAGTTTATAGTACAGTACAACAGCCGACCCGCCCCGACTTCTCCCGTGACATACTTCGAAGGTTCGAAATCCTGTAATAACTTTATGGAATATAAATGCCCCGCTCAAAGGACCCGGGACTGTAGGATGAGGTAAACACGTAAACTGGCAAGGAATTCCAGGTCTTAATGGTGCGGCAGAAGAAGGAGTCGCCGAACTGCTTGGTTCTTGATGGAATATTATGCACCGTGGCATCTAAATCCTGCACGTGTTGTCCTATATAGGAAAAGAGAGGGTGGGATTAATTGGAAAAGTTCATCAGAACACTCACCATCTTACGCGAATTTTTATTGTTTCAGTTATATCTGTAATATCTGGCCCGTCCGTGTTTCGCCCGTGGCATACTTCGAAACCCCGTATCCCCCTTTAAAGCATATTACACCTATCACAGCCTATGCTCCGCTCCGCAATTGATTAATTTTCAAATAATGTATGAGAATTTTCCATTTTTGTTGACATTTATGGTTACTGCTCCTTTCCCTTGAGTACGTGATGAATGTGATGATAATTAGCCTGTATAAACCTTCGTCGATAAACGGGCTATTGAAAACAAAAATATTTTTTCATTTCGAACAGTCTAGGTACTGTTCGAAAGTACAGTAGTTTTTGAGATTATCGCGTTCGTTTGTTCTGTATTCTGAGTCGCGTTCAACCAAAACAAACAAACTCTTTGGCTTTATAATATTACTAGCCTTCCGCCCGCGTGCATCTCGGTTAACGCGACCTTTGCTCATATCTTCGGTTCTACTCAACCGATTGCGATCAAACAAACGTAAGATTTTAAGTCTGAGTAAGCTCTTTCTAACAAAAAAAAAAACCGCATCAAAATCCGTCCAGTAGTTTTTGCGTCCATCGCGGACAAACAGACAGGAAATGTAAAAAAAATATTTTCGTGTTCAGTATCGTTAACATAACATAACCCAAGTATTTTTTTTTAAATAGGTATCTCCAATGTGTCTGTAACACGACCACTTTACAATTATATAATAGTATAATATATAGATAGATAGAAGTATAGATTTTTCTACTTTTCAGTGAGTTTTGTTCTCGAGGTCGCTCGGTTTAATTTTTATGTTAAAATAGGTTAAAATATATTTATTTTAACTCCTCGTAAGCACGAGTTGCTCTGGGAAGATATCGCAGCCGTATTTATTTTTTCATGTCATTTGATTTTGGTTATCTTCAGTTTAATCTACTTACTAGATAAGTATATCGATATGCCAATTTAAAGTCACATTGAGTGCAATGACAGATAAGCTTGCCTACTATTTACATCTACCGAAAAGCGCCGAAATTTCTGCGGTGCGGCGACGCAACGCACCGTGTGCCCCCGCACTACTGTACGTACCTAATTAGTTTGGGTTATGGTAAATTCGCCTCAGTGAATATTCGTCTCAGTCAAAAATAGTAGTAAACTCGCCTCAGTCCATTTAATATTATATTTCATGTGCGAAAATTCGTCTCACCCTCAAAAGTACTGTCAGCAAGATAAGCTAAAGTGTTTATACCGGATTATTTATTTGTCATATAATTTTGTTGCAAGCATTTATGTGTGTAAAAGCTGATGAAAGAAAAGCTGCTCATTCCGACTTGGATAGATTAGGTTAGGTTAGGAAGCTCCGCTCCGCTCCCGCATTAGCCTTCGCGGTTATTTTTTTTAATTACCATACAGAACTTCTATAGGCCACGGTAACCACTCTCTTTCGATCATCCCTGTGCTTGTCAGCCACCTAACCTGATCGCCTCAGTGAATATTCGTCTCAGTCAAAAATAGTAGTAAACTCGCCTCAGTCCATTTAATATTATATTTCATGTGCGAAAATTCGTCTCACCCTCAAAAGTACTGTCAGCAAGATAAGCTAAAGTGTTTATACCGGATTATTTATTTGTCATATAATTTTGTTGCAAGCATTTATGTGTGTAAAAGCTGCTGAAAGAAAAGCTGCTCATTCCGACTTGGATAGATTAGGTTAGGTTAGGAAGCTCCGCTCCGCTCCCGCATTAGCCTTCGCGGTTATTTTTTTTAATTACCATACAGAACTTCTATAGGCCACGGTAACCACTCTCTTTCGATCATCCCTGTGCTTGTCAGCCACCTAACCTGATCGCCTCAGTGAATATTCGTCTCAGTCAAAAATAGTAGTAAACTCGCCTCAGTCCATATAAAATTATATTTCATGTGCGAAAATTCGTCTCACCCTCAAAAGTACTGTCAGCAAGATAAGCTAGTGTTCATACCGGATTATTTATTTGTCATATAATTTTGTTGCAAGCATATGTGTGTAAAAGCTGCTGAAAGAAAAGCTGCTCATTCCGACTTGGATAGATTAGGTTAGGTTAGGAAGCTCCGCTCCGCTCCCGCGTTAGCCTACGTGGTTTTTTTTTTATTACCATACATAACTTCTATAGGCCACGGTAACCACTCCCTTTCGATAATCCCTGTGCTTGTCAGCCACCTAATCTGATGGAAAGAGAGTGGTTACCGTGGCCTATAGAAGTTCTGCATGGTTATAAAAAAATAAGCACGAAGCTTCTAACCTAATCTTTCCAAGTCAGAATGAACAGTTTTTCTTTCAGCAGTAATATCCATTTTACAAATCCATAGAGGTCTTCTTAAAGGATCGCAGAAAAATGACGCTTTGTTAATCTATTACTTTGTTTGCTAACAGTACTTATTCATCAAGGTGAGACGAATTTTCGCACATGAAATATCATTTTAAAAGGACTGAGGCAAGGTTACTATTTTTGACTGAGACGAATATTCACTGAGGCGAATTTACTACAAGTAGGGTGAAGGCTCCTAGTATCGGCCACGTCCTAATATCGGCCTTTTCGAAAAAATGGATCATAACTATGAAAATAACCCTAAAATTATGATCGTTTTTATGCAAAAAGCGACTCTATATCCATACGAATAACATCCCATATTTTGGTGCGGGTACCTCCAGATTTGAACGTTCAGGTGGCAATAGAGCACGCGCAGGTACCGACTTGTGTCGTTTGTTGGCATTTCCGAGTCAAATCCCAGAGTCGACGCACTCCGTTGATAAGTATTTGAATGGAATTAAACATACCTATGGTATTTTATATTATTTTATAATAAAGAAAAACAGTCGAAGTACCGTTTAGGTAGTGTGCTTTTAAATTTATTTGTACTTTTTATGAAATAATCGGGGGGTCGAGATTAGGGATCTTTATTTTGGATAAATCTCAATATCGGCCACCTGGTCGATATTGGGGAAATGCATGAAAACACTAAACTATAGGTTTAGCTATTTTATATATTAGCAGTAACATTAATAAGGTTAAAAATGAAATAACAGCTCTGTTTGATGACTAGATCCTAACATCGGCCGCCTAAAAACTATTTTTGCCAGCTACGGCCGATATCTAGAGAATCGATGCGTAATAACGGCCACTTTATTTTGTATAGGGTACTTACTTTCCTACAACCTTCGAACTTGTTGTGTTTATTGTAAAACAGGGATGTGGTGAAAAATGAACAAATACTTAGGTATTTTAATTTTAGTCAACAGGTAGGTATGCCATAATGATGTCCCAACAAAAAGAGAAAGGTTTCAAACCTATGGTTATATGACCATAGTTTCTATGACCCGTACAGGTTCTATGATCCCTATAGGTTCTATGACCTCTATAGGTTCTATGACCCCTATAGGTTCTATGACCCCTATAGGTTCTATGATCCCTATAGGTTCTATGACCCCTATAGGTTCTATGACCTCTATAGGTTATATGACCCCTATAGGTTCTATGACCCCTATAGGTTCTATGACCTCTATAAGTTCTCTGACCCCTATAGGTTCTATGACCCCTATAGTTTCTATGACCATAGTAGAATAAGAGATGGAGTAAATGCCGTTCAAAGAAGCAGGCAGTAGCACAATGCTTCGATGTTACCATTGGGCTTGTGGAGGATAGATGGAAGACGTTTCGCGGAAAATATCGATGTCTAGCCATATCCGCAGTTAAGACTGGCAAAGCGGACCCCAGAATCTGAGGTGTAAGCTTCGATTGCGACTGGGAATTAATGATAGGATGAAGTAGAAGAAGAGTAGCATTTCGACAATGCGAAATTTTCAGGATCACTTTACAAGACAGACTTCCTAGAAGAATAGATACAGAGAGAAAGAGAAATCTGAACAATAGAATATAAAACATAAACCAGTCAAATAAAATAAAACTAGTAGATAGAAGAAGAAGAGTATTAAAATAGAAGAAGAGAATATTAACGGACAGCGTAACTGACCTCATGATTTACCTTTTTAAGAAGAAAAGATGAAAATTCTTTATGGTGGCGTTCTACTTCAGAACTAATTAGTGATGTCGAAGAAGATGAAGCCAAAAATATTAAATGTGACTTATGTATGAGTTAGGTCGCCACCCGTCAGTTTCTCTAATTGGTCATTTTCCATAAATCGTCAGTTTCCCTATTCGTCAGTTTTGTAGATTTCGTTAAGTGGTCAGTTTCACTATCTCGTCAGTCTCCCTAATTCGTCAGTTTCCTTAACTAGTCAGTTTACATGGTTCGTCACTTTTCTCAAATTAGTCAGTAAATGTACAGTCATTAATAAATGTTTATTGTGTAATCAATGTACCTATGTAAGGATTTATTTTAAGAAATTATTTTTAGATATGTAGGGATTATTCTGTTCTTACAAGGAAGGTGCCAACAATATGGATATCTACGACCTCTTTCGAAGGAAAATATATTACTTTTTCTGTATGACAGATTTTTCCGATGACATTTGACTTTTGCGTTTGTCGTAGGTACGTACTTTATCCTGTTTTCTGTAGTATTTAATATTACTCGTATTTACAATATAATACAATGGGTGAAGAGCTAATTTTTATATCATCCGAAAGAGGACGTAAGGCATTGTTACACAACGGTTTTCAGTACAACATGTCACAAAAAAATAAAAATGGATCGTCGTGGTGGAGATGTAAAAACAGAAGTAGATGTAGAGGCAGTGTTACTCTAACTAAATATAGATTTAACAGCCATACTGCGACGGTCCACACATTTATGTAAACCAGACATTGCTTCCAACATTGTGTCTGAAGCATTGTTGATGACGTTCCAAACTTTACCGCTCGGACCGCGACAGCGTATAGACGTGTGCAGTTATTTGATTATTGCTTGTAATATCCGAATAAATTAATTATTTGCATTCAAATCAATTACTAAGTACTAGGAGCCGATGAGATCGAGGAGCACGCAAGGTCACTGTGCAAACAGGATAGCAACATCCGAGACAGAGAAAGTATTCCAGCTACGCAGCGCACGCGACGACGTGCAGTATCGCTGCAGGGGTACGTGCCACAAGTCACAAGTAGGGTTGCCACCCGTACTATATTATATAGTATTGTACTATATTTGAGCCCGTTGTACTATATACTATATAAAAATAATATAGTACGCAAATGTACTATATTTTCATGGCTAAATGTCGCGATTTTTTTTTTCGAACCAAATTAAAGGTAATGTCAGATGGTTCACTCCAGTGATTATTGACATAGGTGAACTCTTCATTAGAAGGAATGTTATAGAAAAGAAGATTTTTTTTTTTTATAAAGCTCTACGATCGCATGACTTGCTATGTAAAAGTGAACAGAATTCAGTTTTTCTCAGTCACATTGTGGTGTTAAACAGGGGTGTGTGCTCGCGCCTACACTTTTTGCCATATATTTTGCTGCAGTTATTAAAGAGTCTCTAAGAGACAACACGAAGGGAATTTGAATCCGCTTTCATACGGATGACTACTGCCATCCATGCACTTTAAAGATACTTCTTTAATTTAGCCAAATTAAAGGCAAGCCAGGCTGAAGGCATACACAAAGGTTTCCCTCGATACGATAGCGGAATGTACGTAAATCAAATGTTTAAAGCAAGTCAGGTGTCGGTTGCAGAACTATCTCCATCCCCCATGAGAGCGGTTCTGAGGGTGACGGATGGAGCCGCCTGTCACCTTAGGAGAAGCAGTCATAGGCGGCGGCGCAATGTGTGCCTCCCCATACCCGAGGGCTATATGGGGACACCATCTTCCCACCAACTCGAGAGAGATGGCCGTGGGTCGACCGGGGTGCGAGAGATATGTCTCCGGCAATGTCATCTCCGGCAACCTACGACCCACTGACAGACGGCGCGCGTTTAAGTCATTTCGAACATTCGACTTAAAAAAAAGTGTTCAGATCGATCATTTCTCGTTCATTCGGATGACCAAATAAACGCAGGAAAAATAAATAAAATATGAAAAAATAGATGAGAAATAAATGTGTAGGTACTATATTTTTTCCTAAATTTCTCAAAAGTACTATATTTTTATGACTTAAAGAAGAAAAATACTATTTTTTCATCAAAAAAAGGTGGCAACCTTAGTCACAAGCGACAGCGGAGAACGGATATTGTTGTCTCACACGGAACGTCTTCTCATAGTGCGAGTGACAAATTCAAATATCACCCTCTTGGATTAACAATATCAAGGTAATCATTTTTATTAAAATGCCATTAAAGCGGACACCACCAATCACCCCCGTGGGAGGCGAACCCAACGAATCGGTCTCGGCCTCAACCTCGGCTTCGTGTCGACTGTTCACACAGACGGGATCTTCCCCAGACCTCTCATTTAGGGAAAGTGACTGCAGCATAGTTCCTCGCCTAAAGCGCAAACGCGAGGATTGCGAGTGTATGGCTCGATTAGACGAAATATTTTCTTTATTGGCAACGTCTACAAAAAACTCGGACACCAAGTTTGCATCTTTACAAGCATCAATTGCTGCAATAACTTCTCAATATGCAGAGATAAAAGAGTCAATTACCTTTATATCAAAACAATACGATGATGTTAAAACTAAACTGGCTAATTTAGAAACCGATCGTGAATCAGATCGCCGTTATATTCGAGAATTGGAAGAAAGAGTGGATAACGTAGAACGACAACTATATTCTACTAAGATAGAAATTCGAAATGTCCCGCAGAAGCAACAGGAGACTGTATCTGATTTACGTACCATCATCACTGAAACCGCTAATGTGATTGGTCATCCGATACACAACAGTGAAATTAAAGATGTTTTCCGAACCAAAAGTAAAAGCAGCAATGGTATAATAACAGTGGATTTCACTAGTGTACTTACCAAGGATATCATTATAAGAAAAGTACGAAATTTTAATATTGAAAATAAGCAACACAAGCTTAGCACAATACATTTGAAACTCGACGGACCTAGTAAACCCATCTACGTATCCGAGAAGCTTACACCCAAAACTCAACGTATTTACTACTTGGCTCGCAGCTTCGCTGAAAGCAGCAACTATAAATACTGCTGGATCTCGTTTGGGAGAGTTCTCCTACGTAAAGCAGATGGTGAGCGGCATTTTATTATAAAATCCGAAGCGGACTTCGATAAGCTGCGCCGTACCCAATGACTAGGAGCAACAACGGGATTCTTATGCATTTTTATATTTCTTTGTTTTAGTTCTGAGTTTCGGTTTTTTTCTACTGTTTTATACTGAGACCTTATAGGTTTGGCATATACACTAAAATCACGGTCACACACACAAATTCTACTATTGCCCACTCATCCACAAACAACTCACACACTAATAATCTCGTAGCAAGTACTAGCTCATCACAAGCTGCGTATCATAATGGCCCATTTTGCACACTAAGCTTACTTTCCAACTCCCAACGGATATATCTATTTACACACGCCCAGAATACGTTTGACCTCCCGGTCGACCGATATTGATGCAACATATTACAATACTAAACCTCAAAATTCGATTCCATAAATTTCATAAGTAATGATTTGGATCAGGTCACCGTAGCCGAGTCAGGCACATGTATGATCGAGGACTGCCACCAAATCGCTAGAGCGCACAAAAATGCCCTCACACTAATCTGTCAGAACATCCGGAGTATAAACAAAAACTTTAATAGCTTCACCACGCTCCTTGGCAGAAGTAACCTTACATGGGACATAGTCATATTGACGGAATGTTGGTTACTTAATGCACCGCCTATACCAATACTTCCAGGTTACAACTCCGCGGCCACTTTAAACAATTTCAGCCGGAATGAGGGAGTAGTAATATATTTTCGGCATAACAGGTGCGGGCAAGCTACTGTTACTGAACCACAGATTCAGGACGCGAATTGTTTAACGTTACGGATTAATAATGATACTATTGTTATTGCTATTTACCGCCGCCCAGCCACCCACAACATTACTAACTTTTTAAACTCCCTAAATGACCTTCTAAGTTCACTTACATCGTTTAAAAACATTATTCTAACGGGTGATATAAACATAGACATTTCAGTGGAGAATGCTGAACCACGAACTATTGACTACCTGGATTTACTGTCATATTTTGGTATGTTACCGGCACACAGCTTTCCTACACGAAATGACAAGACATGTCTTGATCATATAATGCTAAGAACGAAACTGCCTTCTTTCTGTTATGTTGCGCATACTGCACAAACAGATCATGATTCGGTGATACTTTTTCACCAGACATATGACCAATGCAACACCATTACCAGAGCCCCTAACACACGCCGTATACTTGACTACATAAAAACTGAGTCTGACCTCCTCCAAATGGATTTGGATCCATTATACTGTACCTCTAATACAGATATTGCTACAAACTACTTCATTAATAGCCTAAACGCTATCATTGTCGCCAATACTACAATCAAGGTGTTACCCAGCCGCAAAAGGTTCAAAAAGCCATGGATGACAGTGGGGCTTCTTAGATGCCTAAAAAATCGTGACAATCTACATCTAAAACTCAAAAGATCACCTGAGGATGCCATACTTATTACCACTTTTAGACGGTACAGAAATTTTTGTACAAACCTTATTAAAAAAGCTAAAATTAATTACGATAAGGCCCAGATAAATAAAGCTCAAAACAACAACAAAAAGCTTTGGCAAGCGATTAAGTCAATAACCTACACAACTAAACGAAAAGAACCAGCACTTGACCTTCTTTCACCCACTGAACCCCAACGCTCAGTTAACGAAGCCAACTTTTACTTCACGAATATTGGTAGCATCTTAGCCCAAAAACACACCGCATACTCTAACACCCCATTGATAGTCGGTAACCACAAAAAATCCAACCATACGTTTGTATTGTTGGAGACAGACGAGTCAGAGATAGATGTTATAATAAATAACCTTAAAACTGACTGTGCAGTTGGTTCAGACAACATCTCGGCCTCATTCCTTAAAACGTTCAAAGATATATTAATCCCACCTATTACCTTCTTGTGTAACCTGGCATTTACCTCTGGGATATTTCCACATGCATTTAAATTAGGAATAGTACATCCAATTCACAAGAGTGGAGATAAAGGTCTACTCAATAATTATAGACCTATCTCAATTTTACCTACACTCTCTAAAATATTGGAAAGGCTAATGAACATCAGACTCAATAGGTTTCTTGACAAATTTAACATCCTCGCCCCAACCCAATATGGCTTCCGCACGGGTATATCCACCAGCAATGCTGTGCTTGACCTAACGAATGAAATCGTTACCAAGCTGGATGATAGGCAAAAGGTGGTAGGTGTTTTCATAGATCTAGCCAAAGCATTCGACACAGTATCTATCCCTGTGCTGGTCGATAAACTCGAAGCAATCGGTATAAGAGGCACCCAGCTATCACTTTTCAAAAGTTATCTCAGCGATAGACGTCAATGCCTTAAAGTTGGAGAATGGATTAGTGACGAACTTCCAATAACGCACGGCGTTCCGCAAGGCAGTATCATTGGCCCGACATTGTTCATCATCTACGTGAATGATCTATGCCGGCTTCAGCTCTTGCACGGAACTATATACGCTTACGCGGATGATACTGCATTATTATTCCATGGTACCTCCTGGGAGGCGGCTTTCGGGTACGCCCAGCGTGGCTTTGATGAAGTCACGTTCTGGCTGCGCCGAAATAGTTTGACCCTCAATGTGGAGAAAACTAAATACGTGACGTTTTCGTTATCCTCGATTGGAAGATGTCCATCCTCCATTGCCTACTTAGCGGCGCACACTTGCGATAGGCAAAATAGCGCAATCTGCGATTGTCCGACCCTTACTAGCACAAACTGCATTAAGTACTTGGGTGTTGAAATAGACTCCACTCTCTCTTACCACACTCATGTTGACACACTCACTGCTAGACTGAGGAAAATGATCTTCATTTTCTCGAACCTGCGGCACGTTGCAGATGAAAAAGTGCTCAGAATGGTATACTTGTCCCTCTGCCAGTCACTGACCCAATACTGCATAGTTACGTGGGGTGGCTGTGGCAAGACCCACCTTCTGAAACTGGAGCGGGCAGAGAGAGCACTACTAAAGGTAGGATGGAAACTCCCTTATAGGTTCCCTACGGATGACCTATACAAAACCTGTGGCATTCTCTCGATCCGGGCTCTGTTCATCCGTAACGTTATAATAGCGACCCACGTTCAGACACACTGCGACCGGGATAAAATGAAGACAGTTCGACGCAAACACGCTATTATTGCACCAAGTTTAGTCACCACCAGCCTGGCACAACGCAGTTTCTGTTTCCTCAAACATTTTCTGTATAACAAAATAAATAAATGTATATACATATATCCTATGACGACGTATAAATGCAAAATATCCATGACAAACTGGCTATTGGAGATGAGCTACGATGAATTGGAAAATCTTTTACAAATTCCATCATAAGTATGAACTGGTATATACTCGAAACTCTTGCAACTTATACCACACAACACGCACACACTACCTTTGAATATTTAAAATTGCACACATAGTAACCTTTTACATCGGAAATCATACTTTCTTACCTGCATTCATTACACACGCACACGCACACTCATAACACACTCTCACATACACATACTCACACACACATACACTGTCTACACGTAGTACTAACATAGTATAAATAGAGGTACTAATCCTTTTATTCAATAGGCTTGCACACACACATGCATCCTTTTTTGCATTCTATCGGTTAGGTACTTAGTGGTTGGCTATTTTGATGTTGATGTTAATGCGCAGAATGTTAATAGGTAACTATTGGGGGGCCTGGAGATCCGTAACACAGGTCTCGTACCTAGTACAGACTCCAGCTCTCGCTAAGGCATGAATGTATCTATTTATTGTAGTTTAAGATTAATTTTGTACCTTACTGAGAGAAAATAAATAAACTATTATTATATTATTATTATTATTACCAGCGTCAAAAATATGCTTTATAATGCAAGGCATAAACATCTTGGTGTTAAAAATACAATATTTAAAAATGTACAAGATTGAGATAATTTTAAAGCAATTAGTTTGCTAAACTAAACAAATTATAATAAATTGGAAAAAGCGAAATCAATTCTCGGGCGGGACTCGAACCCGCGATCTTTCCCTTACAGGAGGAACGCTCTGACCACTGAGCCACCGAGCTTCGCCCGAGAGTGATCCAATTTTTCCAATACATCCATCTTACGGCGATGGTGGGAGTAATCTACCGATATTCATACGAACTATCGGAATCAATGAATGATGTTGCAATCATTTTTAAACATTGATTTTTTGATTGAATGTACAAGATGTCATCGTACCAGAGGATTTGGGAAAAGATTTTCTTGTTCGTGAAGATGGTTTAAATGACAAAACTTTAATTTTTATAACACCTCAAGCACGAAAAATGTTTTCAGAAGTTAAAGAATATTTCTGCGATGGAATGTTCAGCGTTTCAAAACCATTCAAACAACTATACTCTTTTCACGCTGACATTGGAAGCACATCTGAAGAAACAAACGTTGTGCCATTGATTTATTGTCTTTTACCAGATAAAAAAGAGTCAACATACTTGAGAGTATTTGAATGCCTTAAAAATGAAATAAATCCTAAAATATTTCACGTGGATTTCGAACTGGCAGCCATCAACGCAATGAAAACTATTTTTCCGCAGGCAAAAGTAGTTGGATGTTTTTTTCATTACCGGCAAAGCCTAATGCGAAAGGCAAAAGATTTAAATTTAATTTCTACCAAAGAAGGTCGCAATCATATAGCCATATGCGCTTCTATGGCTTTTTTGCCAAAACATTATTTACACGAAGCATGGTTAGTAATTTTATCCCATACACCGTCGGGCGACAACTTTGAAGCTTTTAATGCTTACATGGCTGAAACATGGATGAGCACATACATAGATTTGATATCTGTCTACAATGAACGACACAGAACGATTAATTTGGTAGAATCTTGGCACAATCGATTACGTTTGCGTCTTTTGCAACGGAAACCAAATTTATTTATGTTTCTTTCCATATTAAAAAGAGAAGCCAATTATGTAGACTTTAAAGTGAGACAAAAAAGTATATATATTGGTGAGAAGAATAGGAAAAAAAGATCTATTTTTACTAGATAGACGCATTACAGAAATCGTTTCTAATTTCTTGGTAGACGATATATTTGAGGCTAACAATTGCTTATGGGCTTGTCTTTCAAAATTAAATCTAATTAATACTGTAAGATATATGAAACGAGTAAAGTAAAGTAGCTTATTAAATAAATTGTTTTTATTTTTCGTTCCGAATGTACGCCATTGACGAATCATTTAAACTGACTAGTTAGAGAAACTGACGAATTAGGGATACTGACGAGATAGCGAAACTGATCACTTAACGAAATCTAAAAAACTGACGAATAAGGCAACTGACGATTGACAACATTTCAAATTTCTAAAGTCATGAAAATAAAATTACCGTTTCTTGAGTTTTCTTTTCTGATTCCAAAACTGATTTTTTCATATTTTTTTTGGACTTATTTTTGGAGAAAATAAATAAAAACAAAAAATGGGGCTGTGACGTCATTCATACGGCTCGATATGGTTGTTATCCTTGCCCAGTCTGTTTTATGATTAAAAAAATGTTGGGCTGTGGTCGTCAGATGTCAGTGTTTGACATTGACAAGTTGTCACTTGTCAATTCTCATATGATTTTCATCTACAAAAACAACATTTCACTTACAACCTTTGTTAATATTTTGTTATTATAGATTGCCTTTGTAATTGAATTTAATCGTAACACAAAATGAATCCCAGCGAAGAGTACGTACCAATGAAGGAACCAAAATATTGCTTTGTTCCAACATGCAAAAACAATTCCCAAAAAGATAAAAACACGATGTTTTTTGTAGTACCTAGTTCGGCTAAATACGAGTGGTGTAAATCTCTGGGTGTTGGATGTCCCAAACGAGCGCTTTATATTTGTGAAACACATCTTAATGTGAGTATTACCTGTATTACTATAACTTCATAGGTACAATGTTATTTTGTTAGTTGTTACTCATACATTCATTCTGTTGTGATGAAACGAATAATAAGACGATACAATACCTACATATTATACCCCAACTTAGTTCTCAGTTAGAAAACAAAAACGAAATAGTCATTGCAAGACATGCCAACTATACCGAGGGGCTTTTTTTTAATGAATGGCTGTACTTTTAGCATCAATATGCAGTTGGTTGTAGATATTGTTATGTTACTTACTTCTATTATTAGTAAGTAATAGGAATAGTTTGACCTACCATGTCCTTATTAGCACGGGCATTGTAGTCTTAGCTGAAAGTATAACCCCAAGGTGTAAGGCAACCCCGTCAATGAGACTGACCAAAGATAAAACTACATAAAGTAAAACCATCTCTATTTTATTGTACTATGCCTACTAACTACTACTAGCCTAAGCTGACTAAGTTTTAACTCGATTTTATTAACAGTAGGTACACAGCAGCTTATAAAATATGAATAAATTCACAGTTTTCTAGTTTTTATATGCATACCAGATGTATAAATCCATTGCATTACTACCTTAACCCTACTGTCTCTATTAATAATAATTTGAAGTGTAAATTATTTGTTACAGTTGAAAGAAGATGTTGAAAATTATTTATATTGGACCACTATGAAGGCTAGGCCTAAGCTAAGGTCTTCATTACCAGCTTCTCTAGTACAACACACAAGTGGACCTGAGCCTAGTACATCATCATCTTCATCTTCATCTTTTCCTGTGAAAATGGATAAGGGGACGGATTATGAAAATCCTAACATATGCAATAAAGCCGTTCAAGTAAAACCCAAGACAGCAGACAGAACTACATATTGTTGTATTTCTAATTACAAAAAGGATAAGTCTAATGTAGAAGATGCATTTATTAATGAAATTATACCCGATGAAGAAGCTTTACCTTCAACACAAGGAAGTACTACAACTGTTACCTCTGCGGATATGTCAGAACCATCTGAAATGTTTGAAGTAGAGAAACACAAGACCACAAATAAAAGTTTTATGTTAGATTTAATAGCACGCAGGCCACAAGATTACATAGGATTGACAAAAACCTATTATTGGGTAATTAGCTTTTTAGAGTCCAAGTTGGAAGGAGTAAAGGCCAACGATATAATCATAACATTATATAAAATAAAAAATAATATTCCTTTTAACCAAATATCTGATATGTTTGGCATATCTCTCACCACATTGTGGAGATTATTTTACAAAACTTTATGTGCGCTGGCTAAGTTTTTCAATCAATTAATTTTTTGTCCTACATTATTAACTGTTAAAAAGAATTTACCATCTTGTTTTAGAACAAATAAGGAGTACACAAATATTTTCTGTATCATTGATTGTTTCGAGATTGAAATAGAAAAACCAGCAGATCCTATTAATCAGTCTCTAACATGGTCGCAATATAAAAATGCCAATACATTAAAGTATTTAGTGGCTACCACACCTGATGGTTTTATTAATTTTGTGTCAGCTGGCTTTGGTGGCCGTATTTCAGACGTTAGACTAGTGGAAGTTAGTGGTTTTTTAGATGTGTTGCAGTCTGGTTGTACGGTATTGGCAGACAGAGGGTTTAAGCACATTGAATCCATACTCAGTACAAAAAATATAAAGCTTTTGCGGCCTCCTAGTGTCGCAAAAGATATTAAATTGCCAAAACAAGACGCTATCAAAAGCAAAGTGATTGCAAGTCTACGTATCCATGTGGAAAGAGTAATAAGAAGAATAAGGTTATTTAAAATGTTAAAACCACATGCTGTTATTAATAACAAGTTAATACAACATACGGATGAGATAGTTATTATTGCATGTGGTTTAATAAATTTACAAAATTCGATTATAAGTAATGAATAAAAAACTTAATAAAATCTTATGTATTTTTATTTCGCACTATCTAAAATTGTTTGATATATATAATTTTCCCAGAAGTCTTCAGCAGAAATTAATAATTTCTTGACGTAGTCTTCATCATAATGCACCCAGTATTTGTGTAACAACTTTGACTGCTCAAAAGTAGGGTCAGCTATACAAAAGAGGCCTTTTAACTTATTTGCACCATGCATTTGGACCATAATTTGAGCATTAAATTTTTCTTGCAGTTGTCCATCTTTTATATAGTTTTTCAATGATCTTTCACTTATGGGACATTTCACCTCCACAACAAAATCATCGGTAATACCGTCAGGGGAAACACCTATGATGGGTGATATTAAAATCAATCCAGTTCTCTCTATGCTGCCAAACTCACTTTCAAGCTCTTTAAGCACTCTTTGTTCCAAAAGCTTGCCTCTTTTAATCGCACATGTCTCAGGCACTTTGTATCCTCCCAAAATACTCTGAACTAAAGCGCCATTAGGTGTTTTACAATGAACAGCTTCATATATTTTGGAACCAGTCACTCTTCCTTGACGCATAGCATGCCATAACTTTGAATTTGCTTGTTCCTTCGTTTGTGTGGCAATTTCATTTATTATTGCAGTAGTCACAATATTTTTTGCAAATAACTTAAATCCAGAACAAGTTAAATTATTCTTAATTTCAACTATATATTTTAACATTAAATTGAAAATGGTGAGATCTTGTAAATTAGGCTTATTAAGATCTTGGCTTTGTCTTAAAATAAGGCCTTTACACATGTTTTGCTGCGTACATTCTGCTAAGAACATGGACAACGAAGGGACATTCACATTAGTAGGTCTGGTCTTTTTTGGTATGCCCATGTTCTTAGCCATAACATGCTTCTTGTCACTTATAGCCCCAGCTAACTTTGGTTTATTCCAGTAACAAATAGTGGATGTAACTGACGGTTCATCGGAACGCTTAATGAGCCACATAGCGAAACAGATGGCATGTTTGCATCCACCTGCAGATGACGCAGTCTTTGCACTCCACTTTGACGATTTTATTTAAAGTTTCGTCAATAGTAGCCATCACAATGTACAACTTCCCCTTAATTTTGTGTTCGGGTGTTACTCGGCACTTAACGTTACACAATGTCCCTTCTCGCTGAACTTCTACGTAACCTATCGCGGTATCAACGTAAGCTTCACGTGATGCCAACAACGCCTTAGCACTTCGAGTTTCCGCAACATTATAACAGTCGCTTTCGTGCATGTACTCCAATAACATCAAATAATCTACTTTAGGTAGATTTCTGCTGTCTGCAATACGATAACCCTCGGAAACTTTCATGGTTCAAGAAATTAAGCAGAAAATAAACAGATAGAATAAGTCTGTGAGTAAAATTAGCAAATATGTATTTGTTTTTGTTATGATTTATGAATTATTATAAATAATGACATGTCAAAACTGACGTTAAGCTGACTTGACTTGATATAATATTTTTTTGAACGTAGCAAAGGCAACTAACCTATTCAGCCGTATGAATGACGTCACATTGCACTTACGTCTTTTTGAAATAATATGATATTCAAAGTTAAAAAGTTGAATGAAAATCAATATATTGAGGAAAAATAAAAAATACGGGTCTCGTAATTTTAGATTTACTTTCAATTGCGTTAATAATATAATCATGCTGAAATTTTGAAATGTTGTCACGACCTAACTCTTATGTATATGTACAAATGGTTCCACTTAAAGTGTACAGTTCATCGTGGGCGAAATTATATTGATGTGGCTAAAGAAGATTTTACTTGCCGTCACTGTTTAGTGCTTTTAAATTGAAAAAACCTTCAAAGAAAGTCAAGTTTTCTGTTGACTTTATTAAATAATATTTTTTCTTATAATAATATATTTTGGAAATCTTCATTTGTCTTAATTTTTTTTAATCATTGTGATCATTAGTTTATAATAACAGCAATTACTGTAATTTTCAAGGCTGAGATATAAAGAAAAGACAAATTAATGATAGATAAGCGTTAAAAAAAATAATTTGAACCTGAATTGGAATATAAAACGTTATATTTTTTTACTTTACTTAGTTTTATTGACTTAAATTCACGTTGGAAAAGGTATGACGATATTAGGGTCACAGGCGGCAGAAATTAGGGTGTTAGAGGCCGATATTAAGGGAAATCGACATACCCGGAAAAAAACATCTATATTTTCAAAAATAACAAAGAATTGGTAATTTTACGAATGTAGTAATGGAGTTTCAGTATCCCTCTACCCGAAAAAGGCATCGCAGGAAAGCAAATGCTATAAACCAAAAAATTACAATCAATCAAAGGTCAAAAAATGTTGACATGGCCGATATATGGTGCCACCACCCTATCCATTAGTTTTCACTTAGTTAAGTCAGATTTATCAGTTGTTTTGGAACATACGGTGTTATGTTTATACACGATATATTTATAATATATCATTGAATGCTGTAATAATCAACATAGGTACCTAAATATGTATTATTAATATTACATTATATTATTAATAAATAACTTAAGTGCAAATTCTCCCGCCTAAACAGGGTAACAGGGTCGAAAATGGGGATGACTCGGTTCATATGTGGGAAAGAGAAGGTTAAAAATAGGGTGGGGAAAAGAGACAGCTACGTCACACGAGAGGCGGGGTGAATCAACCCTAATGATTGCAGCTAGCTACGCGCTACGTTGCCGCGCCGTTCGGTACCTACCTTTGGGTTAACGTATTTTGTATCTATCGAGGTATAAGTAACATCAATTTTAATAAATTGAATAATATATTAAAATAATTCGGCTTAACACAATAAATCTATGACATAACACGTAGGTATTTTTATACCACTTTGGTGGCAGAAAAGCACATGGCTACCCTGATAGAAAATGGTTATGGACGTGTTACTCCAGGGCCCTTGCATAATCCCATATTCTAATAGCTTGGAAAAACCTCAGCAGGGAGATCATTCCACAGCGTTCAAATGTCCAAATTGTCGAAACCGAATTAGGTAAAGGTAAGGCTGTGATTTACGAGTATAAAAAAATAAGTTGAGTAGGTACGTACCAATCTAGATAAAGGTGTGTGGAACATCTATCGCCGAAAATGTCCATAAAAGTTACGTCGTGCCATAGAGGACCATGAACTCAACACTAATATTTCTCGAGTTCATCTTATGAACGTGCGGTAATACTCTGCTCTGTAGATATGAGTCTAGTGTATGATTTTATAGTTTACACTTCGAGACTAGAATAAGAAATGCCATTCTATGTAAGTTAGTTATTCATTACTGTAGCAATAATTAACAAATGGCAAGTATAATAATGTATTTAGGTATGATAATTAGCTAATTGGACCACAATAGTCACAATACACTTACCTTTATTTAAACGTCGAAATTAGCTGATCTTAAATTATGTTCTATGTATTAGGTAAATAGGCCTACGTTACAAGAAAATATAATTTGGAAATTTAAATAGGAGTATGTACGTAATAGGTGTACCAACCGAGGTAGGTACACCTACCTGCGTAGGTACCTACATATATTATGTCGGATTTGATTGAAATCATGCAACCTTCTTGAACCGTCAGCCCTCCATAAATTCAACCGTGGCAGTTCGGATGGTGGGCATAGTGGGGAGTTGTGGAGGCACCGTAAGGGGCCTCGCCGTCGCTGCCGCCGTGTCCTCGAACCTGACCGCGCGCGTTCGCCTTGAACTCGCGGTGGTCGGCTCTTGCGCCGCCCGACGGTCGACGATCGCGTGTGAGCCGCGAAAAATCGACGTCTTGGAAAAATTGTTTCATTGTCCCATTGAGGTTTTAAATTAAAATATCTATATTTAGAACAAATAAATATCAATAACGCTTAAAATTTCGCAGTCACTTAATCAAGTTACTCCTACACAGTATGTATAAAAATCGAAGTAAATTATTTGGCGCGAAAAGTTATGAACATATTGCGCGCGCAGACGGAGTACGAACACGTTATTTCATGGGTGGGGTTTCTGTATTGATTGCATGCGCGAGGCTTTCCCCTCGCCTACTCTAACTTCCCTGTTTTAAACGAAGGGAAGGAAGCTGACATAATTATTATAGGTTTAGTTTATAGGTAGTTACAAATAAATGTAGATATGTTTTAGGTCTAGCCTAGACCTTACAACAAAACGCATAACTACGGATGTACCTACCTTAAGCCTAGGTACAATTTGAATAAAATATGACAAATTATATAGGTAGGTACCTGCTCATTATACCTATTTGTAATATGAAAGATGTATTTTCATTTCAATGTCAAGTACCTACCTGCCTCTATATCTACCTAAAAGTTAGCAGTATGAACGTGATGCGGTAGGAAAATACAGATGGCGTAGGAGGTCAACGCCCTCACTGTAAATTACTGACTCAACGATCTATGAATAGGAATCTGAGTTTGGTAGGTAGGTACTTATGTGAAAACTTAGTATTTTGTAGATTATGACTTAGGTATCTACTACTTACCTATTCTTTAGTTTTTTTTTTATGAGCATGATGTGATCGGTCAAGAAAGATAAAGGTTCTCACAAACGAAGAGAATGGTAGGTAGGTAGGTGCCTACAGACACTACCTCGTTAATTTAAGTCCCGGTTTGCATCCAAAGCTTGTATGTAGGTACTTTAGAACCCGGGGTCTGTTCACCTATTCTTTACCTTGATTAGACTTCTCTTGGCTTTTGCGGGAGCGACTATCGTATGATCTCCCAGATCGAGAGGAAATTCTTCAGAGGCTTGTCCGTTAATCAGCAGGCGTACCAGTTGGTATATCACAAATGTAAATAAATTAAAGGAGGGAAGTAACTATACTATATACCTATCATCCACAATTTAGTAGGTATGATCCACAGCGCGATGAAGTATTTTTTTTGATACATAATTGTAATTAGGTAGGTAGGTACTTACCTATACATATAGGTAGCATTTTTTAATATCACTTTTCAATCTTTTCATAAAATAATTCTGATACAGAATACAGACCTACATAGGTACTTATTTGTTCACTAACTATTACAAGCAATTATAAGCATCTGATGAGGCCGTCAATCTCAGGTGCACCCAAAAGGTGTCCGTAATAGCGACCCTCTTTTCTGAGACTTTGCCTTCAGCTTACCATCAGAGGTGGTAGGTGGTGGCTGGTGGGTCATCAAAAGTAGGTAGGTACGTCGCGTATCTACTCGACATACAAAGTAGAAAGTACGACAGCCTCCGTTGTGTCCGTGTGGCGTAGCGGTAGTGAACGCGGCCGCTACGCAGGAGGCGCGGGTTCGATCTCGATCCCTGCTCAGTGCAAATATTTGCATCGGTCTGGTCGTGCCTCGGAGAGCACGTTATGCAGTCGGTCCCGGTTGCCATACAAACATCTATGGTAGTTGTTACGGGTAGTTAGAGCCCTCAAAAGTCCAACAACAATGGTTTAGCTGCAATGCTTCGATATCGCCTAATGTCACCATTGGGTTGTGGAGGTCAGATGGCAGTCGCTTCACGGAAAATATCGAGGTCTAGCCAAATCCGCAGTTACGACTGGTAAAGCGGACCCCAGACTCTGAGGTGAAAGCTTCGGATGCGACTGGGAATTAACGCTAGGACGAAGAAGAAGATACAAAGTAGAAAGTTTGACATTGAGACCTCGAGATATTCTTATCTCGAGGTCTCAATGGCATAGGGTAATTAATTAATGACACGACTATCAACGGCTTAACCATTATCGGTCACTTCTTACAAAAGTTCTCACAATATTCAGCCTTCGCCACTGGCTCTGTAGATATTGAATCCTACATTATGTTATGCCTTTTCTTTTATTATATTAAATCTAGAGAAATAACACTTTAGCCTACCGTGTATGTAAGTACCGTTCGCGCCTCATCGCACACAGCTCTTTCCCTAAAAGAGTTTATTAAAAGATTATCAAATGCCCAGCATTTACTGCAATGCAATGCCTTTTAATGACTCCAAAAGCCATTAACACTAACTAACCAATTTGATCATAGTTGACAATCTGGCTGGGTACCTTTAGCGAATCCATAGAACTGAGGTTCAGGTGGATAATCGTGTTCCTACTGTAACTGATATAGGGAAACGATTTATTGACCTAATGAAGGATACTTATTACATACATAGGTAGGATTTTAAATAATAACTATCAATATTTGGTAATTCCTTCTGGATTATTTAGTGTTAGTCAGTGTTAGTTAAACGTTTACGTGGGATATAATTTCATACCTATACCACAGAATAGATAATAGTACTAGCGTACCTATACTCAGCTTGAGTATAGGAACAGCAGCAATAGACAGGAGGTACCTAACCAAACGGAGTATAGGTACCTACCCAGGTACTTTTTTGACAGATTGTGGTCACAGGATTTCGTAGATTTCCATTCGTGCTAGGTACTCAGTTTTCAAATACAAGATTAAACGTAGACTTACTAACAGTGGATACAGCCTACTTAGGTATAAAGGACCCAGATTTTTCTGGCTAAAATAGTTCCAAAATTACCTAAATTATAATCAACTTGCTGTTGCCCGCGGCTCCGCCCGAGTGGATATTGGTTATCGCGACCAAACATAGCCTGTCCTTTCCCAAGCTATAGTAAATCTCTGTACTAAATTTCACCAAGATAGGTTTAGTGTTTTAGGCGCGAAAGTGCAAAGACAGATACTTTCGCATTTATAATATATTATATGAATATTAGTATGAATACAAAATATACCATCACAAGTGAAAATAAGTATACTTGAAAGCTACATTGATAAACTCGTTGCATTGATACTTTGCAGTAGGTAGGTACCTACTTGCAGTTTGCAGTGAACGTCACCACCCGGCCCGTCTCGCCAAGTGCACTACAACACGCACACATTTACACAATGCAATACCACACCTTCGTGCATTCACTACTACAATATCAGGCACCAGGCGGTAGGAACGTTGCACTCATTGTTGATCAACGTTTTGAAATTCTCGCCGCTCAAAAACCGGCCGTGGGAACAAATCGCTTCGTGGATTTTTGTACGTTATTATTACGTTACTAAAGAAATCTCCATAGATTTCTTTATAATATATGTACAAATGTAGGTAGACTTTTTGATAACAACATGATATTTATTTCTCCTATTTAAAAGTTCATCATCAAAGTTTCTAAGTTTCAAAGTTCCTATGGCTGAAATGATGATGATGATGATGATTTAAAAGTTATAATAATATGACATGATGTTATAGGTAGGTTCATACAAATTATTCAGAATAAAGATATGTACAATATGTAAGTACATAATATGGGCGTGTAAGATATTAAGGAAATTATAAAACGAACATGAACAGACTTAAAATTAGTTCTGAAAAGGTTGTTTTCTATACATAATTATATCTAATAGCAGTTGCCCGTGGTTCTGCCCCACGAGGATGTCCGTTATCGCAACCAAAAGCAAAACATTTATAAAAATAGGTAGAGCTGTTTCCGAGGATTTTGGTACCAACACCGTGACACGAGGTTTTTACAACATTTCGTATTTACAGAATACATTTCTGGTTTTTATTGGGGGCCATATTCCTCCCTCATGCATGATACTTAGTCAATTAATTTTTTTTAAATTTCATAATCATACATATACCTACTATTTTTGAGTATTTTGTTTTGGTTAGTATTTTGTCTGTCATAATAATTTAATCATGAACCTAGAACGCAGTCAGTCACCCATGATAAAAAAGAAAAACTATAAGCAACATCTAATCCCTTCGGAGCATAATGTACAAAACGCAAAATGAGCACAATCGGCACAATGTACAATTCGCAAGATGTACACAAGCACAATGGCCAAAACGCAAAAGGGGCTCGTCTCTCAAAATGTACAATTCGCAAAATGTACAAAACGCAGAATGAACAAAACGCAAAATGGACAAGACTCTCAAAATGAACAAATCGCTAAATGTGCAAAAAGGAAGTAAGGTCTATTTTACATTGACTAATATACCTACTACACGAGTTAGATTTCTGATTTAGATTTTTGGTCCGCGCTAATGCCTACATGGAGTAGTAAAACCTGACCTTAAAGCATTCACCAAGGAGTCTGATAAGTATTTGAAGAGCCTCTTTTACATATCTATGAGCCAGTATCTCGTACTGGCACTTAAGATTTTCCGTCGTCTATTAACAAGTAATCAATGCCAGTGTCAACTACTTATTAATGTCAACAAAATATTACATAGGTATAATTCCTTCAAGATGGATATTTTACCAATAGTAGAAAAAAACCAAAAAGGTAAACCTACGCTATTGTATCAAGGATATCGTTATAACCGAAATTCTCGACAAAATAAAAACCGCAACATATTATGGAGATGTGTGAAACGGTCAACATGCAGTGCGTCTATAACCAGTGACCAAACTGTATCCCAAATTTTGCGACAAACCCGTCACACATGTGAAGCTAATCCGATTGAAAATGAGGTCTACATTACCATGAACAAGACAAAAAAAGAAGTATGCCAGTCATTGGGATCTATACAAGAAGTTTTTGAACACAATTTTTCAGTATTTAAAGATAACGATCTAGATTGCATTCCTATCTTTGCCAACAAAAAAGACACACTATACAGAACCATCAAAAGACATCTAAACACCGATAAACTTGTTTACAATACTGTTGATGATGTTCATATACCTGATTCTTTAGCAAATAATTTTGTTGTCAGTGATGGTAGTAATGACGTTATAGTTTTTGCAACAAATTTGTCCCTCAGTTTTATGAAAACGCAAGAATCGTGTGTATATTTTGGTGACGCTACTTTTCGATGTGTCCCGAGGCCATATTATCAGCTGTATACCATCCATGTGGATATAAATTCCAACGATAAATCCACAAACGTAGTTCCAGTCATTTTTGCATTGATGGCAAATAAGGAACAAAAAAGTTATATTCGATTATTCAGAATTATCAAAAGACTAGGCATTAATCTGTCAACATTCAAATGTGACTACGAAGCTGCACAATTGAATGCATATAAAATTGTATATCCCAATGGTAATCTAAGTGGATGCTTCCATCATTATAATGCAGCGATATTTAAAAAGGCCAAATCTCTCAAAGCAAATACAACAAGTGAAGAACGGATGGTGGTGCGAAAAACAGCAATTTTGGCTCTGTTACCAAGCAACATGATTCCGGAATCATGGTTTCAAATAATTGACTCGGCCCCAAATACCTCCAGTATGAAATCGTTTAAAAATTATTTCGAGAGGACTTGGTATCCCCACCTTAACCCAGCTATAATAAGTTGTGCATATCAACGGCATCGCACCACAAATGCTGTAGAGGGATGGCATAGGCGATTGCAAGTAAAGATTCCGAAAAGAATAAGTTTGCTATTTTTTATTTACAAATTGCGGAAAGAAGCCAAATTTACCGACAGTAAAATTAGAAAAAGTTTTTTTGAGCATCCGATAAGAAATCGCAGAAAACGCGATATTTTATTTGACATAAAATACAAAAAGAATTTGCGCCAGCTAGACGACATGGAAATAACCCCTTCAGAATTTTTAGTTAAGATGATTTATGCTAGACTATCGTTTTAAACTACAAGGGGTAAAATGTCAAAGTAAAAAAAACCCCTTGTAGTTTAAAACGATAGTCTACTAAAAGTTCTGAAGGGGTTATTTGGGGGATAAGAGAACTTAATTTTTAATTTATCAGTTTATACTCGTAGAACTTTCTTGTTGTTGAGTAAGAGAATTTAATTTTAAGGTTATCAGTTTATTACTCGTAGAATTTTCATTTCTTCTAATATAATATAATAATAACTGCTATTGCTTATATATCTACTTAGTTTTATTTCAATTGCATTATTAATTTCCTAAGGTAATAAATTAGTTAAAAATATGTACAACATATATACAGTTAAAAAAGTTTCTTTTTTTTTTATATCCGTTATAATATTTTAACTTATGCTCAAAATGGTTTGTGTGTGAACGTGTGCTTTTTTGCACATTTAGCGATTTGTTCATTTTGAGAGTCTTGTCCATTTTGCGTTTTGTTCATTCTGCGTTTTGTACATTTTGCGAATTGTACATTTTGAGAGACGAGCCCCTTTTGCGTTTTGGCCATTGTGCTTGTGTACATCTTGCGAATTGTACATTGTGCCGATTGTGCTCATTTTGCGTTTTGTACATTATGCTCCGAAGGGCATCTAATAATAGTAATATAGACTGTGACTGTGTGATATAGATTTACAATAAAATTACAACTCATCTACGATCATAATAATAGTAACTTCCTTGAATGAAAGTAACAGATTGCCGCCGTTTTAGGGTAACCTAGCCTACAGAATGGTGTTAGCTGAACAATTCATTCATTATCATTACCATAAATTAATTTATACGTCAATCAATATTTTTTAGGCTTGGTAACATCTCACTCATTTTATACTATATACCTATTTAGCGCATGAATTGGCATGAATAAACATACTGAAACAGTAAGTTTTTGAAACGAGGAAGAATAATAATAACTGTGTTGCTATCTTTATCAACAATACATTGAAGAGTGTAGTCAGAAAGAGACAAAGTATATCAAGTTAATGAAACGTCCGTTAACTATACAAGGGTCAAAATGAGTAAATACAAAAATAGTACCAATAAATACATACTACATATCGATATTCATTCATTTTGCAGTGTGTTGAATGAGTATTTTTATTAGGGACCATAAACTTATAAGATTTGGTACGATTTTAATACAAAGTACCACAAAAGAGGAGAGATTATTTTCCCGCCATTCTGCTCGGCGGAATTTCAATAAAAAATTTAGAAGGAATTACCAGTAGAATACCGTCTACACATGATTATATACGAAATATACGTAATAAAATATTAATAAATGACATTAAAAAGAGCGGGACACGTTAACTCTTGGACTTGCCCATCATAAATTCATGTTTTTCTAACTTAGCCGATAAGTAGACGTTCAGAAGGATTGTAATACTACTTACCGAATATTTATTGGCATAAATATCCTTAAGCTCGACAGAATAATCCTGAATTTCACACATTTAAGCTTTTATCTTCATAAGATTGACAGATATACACCACTCACTCCATATAAAAACCACAATCTGTTTTACTATTCTGTGAAAAAGTACACAAAGAATGGTCTTCGCCGCTATTGGTCGAGGTAACCCACGTGATCAACGGAAAATCTCTCCAATTGGACTAGAGTTCTGGGTACATTGACGTCACTACTCAATTAAGGTACTTTATAAAGTAATTTACTACTTTACTTCTTGTAACTATTATTTTAATAATCATAAATTTAACTATGAATATTCATAAATATTCTTTTATATATTGATTATTGTATGTAATACTTACGATCTCACTTACCGGTTACATGGCTCGTACATTCACAACAACATGGCGGTTTGTTTACACCGGCATGATAAGGCGGGAAGTACTTCTGTCGTGTATGAACTTCTATACTGATAATTCTATGTGTTAAAAGAATCATTGCATTGGAAAGAACATATTTATTAAAGTAAACAATAATATTTCAGAATGTATTTTATTATAACTGGAAACTAAAGGCACATGGGCGATACCACTTTTTTACACGCCAGCGCACTCTAGTGGTCATTATCTGAAATTGATAGATATGGCGGGAAAGATGATTTTACTGAACTGATTCAAGATCTCCTGGACTGGACAACGACAAGATAGGTTGCTGAATCGAGTTCTTGTTTTACTGCTGATACGTACATCTACAACAATATTGTATGCCATAATATCAATAACATAGAATTATGATGAAACGAATATTTTAAGCCTAGAAAAATTGTTGGTTACAAAATATTAGCAATATGATTAAAGATGAATAACAAAACAAAGTCAATTAGCATTAAATTAAAAATTAACATTAAAAATATTAGCAATAAGAATAAAAAGAAAACATGGCAAAGTAATTTAATAACAATAGAAAGCGGGAAATTATATATGACGCAAGTTTTACAATTATTTTCAACTTCTAACACGATTTTATTACGGTAATTTATATGCGTATGCGTATTGTACAACATTCATACATATTACCGTATAAAAATATTGTATAGCAATTTTGAAGATATAATAAAATTGTATTTTTACTTTTTCCCCGTCTTCCTATACATTAACATAATTATGTCATCCCATATATGGAGTAAATTAAGAACATTGTAAGAAAATAACAATACTTATCTATAGGAACAACACAATAAAACGCAACAGAAAATTAAAACTACGTGGTAAAAATATTAACATAGGACATAATCGTATCAGGCGGTTTATAGAGAATGGATATAATCGTTCAAATGAGGTTAAAATTTCGATATTTTAACATTTCGATGCCTTTTGTACTTTTCGAATGTACCTAATTTTTTTATTCTGTTCTTCTGTAGGTAATCATTCTTAAAGTTAGACATATCTTTAGATTGAGCGACAAATTGCTGTACTTGAGGTATTACATTAACCTTAAATTTAGTCGTGAAACCGCAGTCAGATGTTGAAGCAGTAGGTATAAACGGTAAGACCTTTGGTGTCTTGACTCTTTGTTTTTTACTTTGCTCCTCTATCGAGTCATTTAAGTACACACTTTGTTCCAAGTAATTTGAAGGTTTGCTCCTCTTTTGTCTTGCCTCTTCAACTTTGAAGGATGTTGTTGATATGATTTGCTGCTTCGATTCGTATTTCTTTGGTTTATCATCCAGTTGTCTGAGGACATTAGTAGGTAACCGTGGAACATGCACTTCGTCGAAGTAGTTTTGTTTGACAACCTGATAGAATAAAATTCATTAATATTAGTGCTATTTTTATTATGAAGTGTGTATATTATGTTACCGGCAATGTGTATAATCCGGTATTATATACAATGCCTAGGCAAAGTATATAATACCGAGTGCGCAGCTGGCAATGTATGAAATGTTACCAATAAATATAAATGTTGGTTAAAAAAAAATAGGCTAATGTGGGCGCTCCGCTTCCGCTTCCGCTTTTAGCCTTCTATTTAGAAATAAAATTTCCATAGCCATCCACAAATATAGACCACGATATATGTATTTCACGCATTGTAACAGTGGAACAACAGGCTTCTATATTATAATAGCATACATTCGCCTAGGCATTGTATAGAATGCCTGTATTATACAGATCGCCGGCAACGGCAGCAACATTATAGACTTATTCTTTAAAAAGTTTTAATTAGATACCTTTGATAGTTTTTCACCGTCGTCATCGTCTCTTTCTTTCCTCTTCTTACTTTTCTTAGTAAATTCTGAAATACATTGTTACTTTTTAGTTGCACTGTGATATATATAAATAAAAAAGATATTTACATTATAATGTTGCCGACACTTTAAATAAAAGTAGATTTATGTCATACTAGCTCTTGCGCGCAACTCCGCCCGCGTGGATGTTGGTTATCGCGACCGAACATGGCCTATGTCCATGGTCTAATCTACCTCTGGTTCAGTGGTGTAGGCGTGAAAGCGTAACAGACAAACAGACAGAGTTTCTTTCGCAATTATAATATTATTAGTATGGGTGGATATGGATGTTTTATCTATACTACTAGACTGGCGGTAGGGACCAAAAAATTTAGGATCGCCGAAGACCATAAACCACGCGCCACACATTCTGAAATTTTAAAGCAATGCTAACTGTTCAAATTTATAGGAAAAAACGAAATCAAGCTCGGCGGAACTCGAACCCGCGATCTTTCCCTTAGTGTTAATCGATTTAATACAGATGTCACTACAATAAGGTGCGCTTTTATACAGATACACGGTAAAATTCCAGAACTCATTCATCTTCTCTGCATCCCAATACCTCCCCCATTCTTGCCTCACCCCTTAGCAGCGACACATTTGTGTTCTAAAAGGCTTATACTAGATAAATATACATAAAAATCATCGATAATAATCGTATAGGAAGTCACAAAGTTTCTTCTAAAAAAATAAAATAAAAAAAAAAAGTGAAATATGTAATGAGATAATGTTTTGTACCGTCATTTGGAACATCCTTATGCTGTGACATATTTTTGCCTTTCGCTTTATTTTCATCTGGAATTATTTCTTCCTCGTGATTCTTGTTTTGAGACACAGCATCAGGTTCTAAACAAAATTAATAAGAAAATAAAATATTTATTGAATAATCAGTAGCAAAAGTAGCAAGTGGTAAATGTACATACTGGTTGTATCTGTATTGTCATTTGTGATTGTGTGTGAAATTTTTCGCTTTTTCTTTTGATTAGAAGATAGAAGTGTTTTTGATGCATTTAGAGCAACAGCATCTGAAAAAAAAAAGAAAATCATACAATGACCCAAAATCAGTATTAAAGTTAACAGGATATTTTCTAATATGTTGTTTTGATAATGAGTTTAATGTATGTGTACTACTGGCAAAAATTGGTTTAGTAAAAAGGTCATAAATCGATCATCAATCATTAATATTACATTACCTTTTGTAGTTGATTCTTCCATTGAATGATTGGCAGAAGGTTTACGTTTGCGTTTCTTGGAAGTCCCCTCTTCTATATCAAGGTTGACTTCTGGAATCAGAATTTATAACCTATAGTGTGAAAGTTTAACCCTGACTACACTTATGACCTCGAGATCAGAATATTGCATCTGTAGCGTATCAAAACTTTTAGGCCGAGACAGAATTTTTTTATTTTTTGAAAGTTGGTCACTATATTTAACTTTGCATAAGATACAGGTTGATCAATCCAAATGGGTCAGTAGGGAGAAGTCAGAAACTGAGCGCAAGCGACATCTGTTCTTAGGAACCATGGTTTCGATTTTAGATTTAATAATAATGACATTCAAACATTTCTTCAAAATCTCATACATAACCAGGAATCGAACCTGGTCGAAGTCACCAACCACCAGATCTGCTCAGCCGTATGAGCATAATTGAGTAACATCCAAACATTCACAAGGAAGTACGATAAATCCCTAAGATTATTATTACCTTTGACAACAATTTCCTTTTCGATGTTAGAAATTTCCATAACAGTTTTCTGCTTTTGCTTCCCAGCGCTGCCTATCGAAACATCCAGAGCGATTTTAGCTGGCGTGGCTTCTTTTTCTACATTACGAGCAAATAATATTAACTAAGGTTAGTACATATAAAAAAACGCGTTTTTCTTCTTCTTCATCCTAGCGTTAATCCCAGTCGCATCCAAAGCTTTCACGTCAGAGTCTGGGGTCTGCGTTACCAGTCTAACTTCCGCAGTTAGTCTACTTAGATATTTTTCGTGAAGCGACTGTCATCTGACAATAATAATGACTGACCTCCATAACCCAATAACGATAATAGGCGATATCGAAGCAGCAATGCTAGACCAGTTGTTAGACTTTATAGGGTTCCAACCCGTAACGACTGCCATAGATGTACGTATGACAACCGGGACCGACTGCTTAACGTGCTCTCTGAGGCACGCACGATCAGACCAATGCAAATACCCATATTCATGCATACAAATATTTGCACTGAGCGGGGATCGAACCCGCGCCTCCTGTGTAGCGGCCGCGTTCACTACCACTATGCCACAGAGGCTGTCTAAAGAAAGAAACAATTTTATCTTAATATATTTTCAAGACTTTAAAATCTGTAGTATATGTAGTTTTCAATTTTAATACAAACCAGCATGTTCAACATCAATTTGGGAGTTGTCCAAACCCTTCTTTTTTTTCTTATTCTTCTTTACACTTGTTGGAGTTTTAATGTCAGTGGTGGCAATATTGTTTTCGTCAGTTTGAGAAACATTGAAATCCGGTTTCGATAAATCCTTCTTCTTGTCACTGTGGTACGAAATTTCCGTTGGAGCGTCGTCATTGGAGTCGTTTCCTGAAAGTTACATTAATTTATTACAAAGGTTTATTCCATGTAGGAAAGATAGAACACAAACTGGTTTCGCTAATAGTTATTACTAAATATCATAGTATCAACTCCATTATTTCGGTGTATAGTTAGTGTTGCAACCTGTTGATTTTTCAAATTTGCTGTCATTTTCTCGAACCATCTTTTGTTGGCCAGATTCTATAAGCAATTTAGCTGACTAAGGGCGACTCTGTACATCCTAGATGTGGGACATAATAGATACTTACCATTATTGGCGACTTCAATATTAGTTGCAGATACGTTATTTTTCTGCTTATTCTTCTTGGCGCTCCCCTTGATGGACGTATTATTTAAACTTTTGTTAACATCGTTATATGTGCCAGTTGTGTCTATGAAGAAGTTTACAGCGTTCTCATCATCGTCTGAAAAGGTAAACATAATCCATATTAGAGTAGATACGTCTGGGGTGCATGGGGACTTAACCACAATCATCAGGGTCTCATCAGTTGGTACATCTGATGATTAATGGTCATGGCTCTGGTGTAGACTTCTGCTAGTATTTTTTATACGACTTAGTTGGCAGACAAGCACACGGCCTACCTGATGGGAAGCGGTCACCATGGCCTATGCAACACCAGGGGCGTCACACATAAGTATTAGAGAGATCGGGGTGACAGGTGGGGTCGCCTGTCACCCTAGTAGAACAATCCACGGCGGCAGGGCTTGCTGGCTTTCGGGGGCAAGATGAAGACACTGTGGTTCCCACACCTGAATGGGTTGTCTTGAAACAGAAGATGGCCCAGGGTCAGGCACCCCATGGCATCTGAAGACCCAAGAAGGCGTGGGGTTGTAATCGTTTTGAGTCCAATATAACCACCCCGGCCGGAAGACAGAGATGAATCCAAGATTTCCGCGCGGAAAGAAAAGGGTTGGGGAAGTCAGTCAGGTGGCAATCGCTACCAAAAGAGTTAACATAAGTGAAATCGAAAGGTAGAGAAGAAGAAGAATAGTAGATTACCCAACAAGTGAAAAAAAGGTGAATTCTTTTCGAGGCACCAAGTTGTATCCCGAGAGGAGTGAAGGTTTCTCCGGTAGAATCCCGAGCGTAGCGAGGGGTTCTAGAGAGAAACCTGAGTGGATCGAGGGATACAAGAGCCGAGATGAATTCTTTTTTCACGTGTTAGGTACTCAACTTTTCACCATTGACTACGAGAAAACGATTACTGTGATAATGAATTACATTCTGTTATGGATAGTACACAAAAGAAGCAGCAAATTATCAGTAATAGCTACCGCTTTAGCGCGAAAAGACTCAGGAGTCTTTTCGCGTTCGAGAATATGAGTTTCATTTTCATCACTAGATGAAGTCATTTTATGATTAAGAGTCAAACATAAACTTTTACAAGGAAAATTACACAGAAAATGGCGGCATTTTTTTTTTCTTAACACGTTGAACGCCAAGGAATAATACAATATATTTTCATTCAGGCCATGTCGGACAATGTTGGGCGACATCAGTATATTCCGTTTGGGCCGTGGGGGACAATGTTGTACGGCAGTCAGGACTATGTTTAAACGTCTGTTCTGAGTTGTCGGTCAATAATACAAGCCTAAAATTGTACGCAGCGCGACCCGCGTGGCCCCACAGTACTTCTTTGCCGCTTGGCCCGAGAATAACCAAAAGGACTTAGAAATTATAGGCTTTTCAATAAATTGTTATCAAATATATTCTAGGTGTGTAAAATAAGTGTTTTGAATTGTTCAATTGTTACAGTCAAGTACATATTAAACAAGTAATGGGTTTAGTAGGTCATATTTTTTTGGAAGAAGGCATTTTTAACAAGAATTTTTTTTAAGGTTTTTTGTAAGAAGGCATTTTTAACAAGAATTTTTTTTAAGGTTTACTCTGTTTCGGTTTATCTGTTAGATATTAGGTTTAAAATATATTTTTTTATCGTAATACATAAAAAAAGCGTGGCGGGAGGGGGCTGACAATGTGACCCGCGCGGCCTCTGCGAGGGAAAAACCGGTTTTACTCTCTCGCAGGCCATGTCGGACAATGTTGTCTGATGTATAATATCTCAGGAAATAATGACAATATCGTTATTCCCGTAAGTCGGCCATTAATTTTGAGTTATTTCCTAAGAATATTTACAAAAAAACAACTTGGCGATTTTGGACACTTCATGGTAAAATGTGTTGGCCTCAGGGGAAACTCGCCTGTCGGACAGCATTGTCCGACATGGCGTTCAACGTGTTAATTTAAACTGAGCCACATTCCATCCAGCCAGTGATTACATTTAGGTGGCTTTTAGTACGTTTTTATAGTGAGAGTGTGCAACCTCTTTGTATGTTTCACTAGAATCCGTACATTCGCGCATGTTCCAAATTCAAATTTTTTTATTCACTCGGTGAAACAAAGAGCGTTTTATTCACTGTTTTTGATGAATCACGGGCCCTTTTTCGAGTGTCAATGGTGAAAAATATATTTCAGCATAAAGTGTTACTCACCAACAACAGCAGAAGACTTTTGTTTATTTTTTTTAGATTTGCTTCCATTCAGTACTGATTCATTTAAATCTTCATTTGCAACATCTGAAATAATAATTGAGAATGGTTTGCAATATAAATCATGTGATGATGATGTCAATCATAAAATATATCAATCAAGATTGATATGCTATTGCAGTTCACTACTGGACATGGGCCTATCCCCGTGCAAATATAATGATATCACATTGTGCCTATTACAAAGTTATATATTGAGTGGCCCTAAGAAGTGTATAAAACAATATTTAGCAATTAAATTGTTTCGAGTTACGCTTACTGATCATACAATATACTGAAATAACAGCATCAATAACTGAGCAAATTATATTAATAAAAATCTTACCTCTGTTTTGTAAAATGTTGGTTTTGCCCTCAGTTTTCTTCAAAGGAATAAATTCCTCAACAATTTTCTTGTTACCTTTGTCACTTGTCACTTTAATCTCACCATCAGTACTATCCTCATTGAACAATAACTTCATATCAATAGAATCTGAAGAGCCTTCCTCCTGATTATGTATGGACTTATTGTCCTTCTCAATGATTTTATTGATTAATGATTTATCACCTGAGATGGATATCTTTTTGGAGTCTACTTTCTTTGTCTTTTTTAACTTTTTGACTTGAGTAAGATTTAACTCATCTACTATTGGTCCTTTTGCCTTTTGCTTAGTCTTTTTGCTAAGGTTTAAAGATAAATCTACTGATTTAACTTTGTTCATTGAATTATTTAGATTATTGAGGATAGATTCATAATTTTGAGTTATTTCTTCGTTTTCACTTATTGATTCTTCACTATCATCTTCCATTACTTCATCTTGAGTCATAGTGACTTGTAAGGGATCAGTTGTTTGATTAGATTTCATAATTGACACATTAGTTTCAACATCTACTTGCTCAACTTCTTCTATATTCATAATTGGTACTGTGGACACATTAAGGTCTTTTTGGGGAGTTTTCGGCTCCTCTTTGACCATGTTTTGAAGGGACAAAGGGTCTTCTTTCTCTGTTCCAAAGTTTTCGTGGATTGAAATCTCTTTTTCATTGGTTGATATTTTTTCTTGTGAGGATTCTGCAAGTCTCTTCGAGACTTTCTTATTTTGGTTAAATGTAGATTTATCAGCATCAGATAAAGCCATGCTTATATCTTGACTAGAATCAATTCTTGCACGCCTGTTTTTTCTTGGCACGATACCAACTTCTTCTTCAGATTCTGATTCCGATGACTCTAGTCGCTGACGATTCACCTTCGTTTTCGTCTTAAGTTTGTCAGATTTTGTACTACCATCTGATTTATTTAATTTATGTCGGGACTCAAACATTTCCCTTGATGCCTTCTTTTGTTCCTTTATTTTGCGTTCATTAAATTTCTTTTTAGATTTAGCACTCATGCTTAGTTCATCAGCACTCATTGAGAGGTCATCACCAGAACCACTTAACAGCTCGGCGTCTTCGTCATCAGAGTCCACAATGAACGACCCTTTTTCATAATCAGAGTCATCCGAGAAATCTTCTTCTTCAGAATCTAATGTTTCACCTTTTTCAATAACCTCATGCTCCTGCTCATATTTTCTTTCCTCTTCATCTCTGCTATCGCCTGATTCATAGTCATCACTTGCTTCATCTGCTTCACTCTTAATCATTTTACTACTGTCCATGGAACCATCATCTGAACATTCTTCATCATCGTCATCAGAGCTTTCTTCGTCTTCTTCATCAGATGGTTCTGATGTTTCGTCATTTTGAACTATGGAAACTTCTTTCTTTGATACATTTAAGAATTTTTTTTTATTCCCCATTTTAGTAACACTATTGGGAGTAATAATTGAAGTGTTTACCTGCATACCTAATTTTTTTAATGATTTTTGTTGGAGTGGTGTACTTGTCGAATATGTCAAGGAGAGATTTTTCTTATTACTTTCTTTGTCTTTCATAATATTTGGGACATTAATTGATTTTGATAACTGTTCATTAGACTCGTCTAATTCATTTACTTCTTTTGGCAAACTAGTTTCAGACATATTATTAATTTGAGAAAGTATTAGGGTACTTTTGTTTTCGGCATTACTTTTATCAAAAATTTGTGACTCCATTTGTGATATTGATGACTTTCTTTTTGATTTGTTACGATTCTTATCAGCCTTAGATTTTATAGATCCTTGATCATCTGCATTAGAAATAGAAGATATCCTTTCGCAATTATCTGTAATCTCATCTTTGTTAGATTTGCTAGAATCGAGTATATTATCGTTATTACTAGTATTTGAAATTGAGGACTTACGTTTGGATTTATCAGATCTTTGATTTTTAATATCCGCATTATTAGACTTGGTAAAGCTTTTATCAACATCATCAATGATGTTGATAATTGAGGATTTGCTAATAGACTTGTCAGCATTTTTAGGTATACTATAATTAAAATCGTCCAAAGATGACATTGTAGTTTTTTTAGTACTCTTATTCATAGCATTTTCACTTTTATCATTAACATTTGATTTGTTAACATTATCACTTATATCATCTTCGTCTACATCTGAGGTATTGGACATCCTATTAGAATTGTTGAAGCTCTTTTTCATTGTACTAGTATTATCCACATTAACATCACTATCCATCTCTGAAAGTGTAGACTTTCTTTTAGATTTCTTAACTGAGTCACCAATACCATCACTATCGATATTTAAACCTGATGATTTTCTGTTACCAGTAATAGATTTTCTCTGAGACTTGTTAGAGCATTTTATTATGCTATCGTTATTTACTGAATTCTCTTGAACATTATCGACTTCGCCAGGAATATCACGGATTATTTTTGATTTATTAATAATGCTACTATCACCATCAACAAGTGAAATTGAAGATTTTCTGTTAGATTTATTACTACTTTCGTAAACACTACTATCTGGGTTAGTAGACTTCCTCTCGAATTTATTGGCGCTCTTACTTATATTACTGTCGTTCAGAACTGAACTTGAAGAATTTTTGTCATCATCAGTAGTAATGGACATTAAAGATTTTCTTTTAGATTTATTTGAACTAGTATTAATGTTGTTTTCAAACGTACTAGAATTGGCATCTATATTTTTATCATTAACATTCATAGCGCCCAATGACGATTTCCTTATAGATTTTCTGGTATTTTTATTAACAGTATCATCATTTGTTACAGTTAGAGATTCTCTCTTTGATTTGCTAGAATCAATTTCTCCATGATCTCTTAAGTCCGATATTATCGATTTTCTTGGAGATGTACTTGCACTATCTATGCTGACATTGTTAACTTGAGAAATGTTTGGTAATGATTTCCGAATTTGTGGTTCTTTGTCATTTGTGAAAACCGATAGCGATATATTTTCTGGTATGGTTTCATCTATATCCATTGGTTCGTAGCTGAGGTTAGTTTCAGCTTCTTTAGATATTTGGTCTTCCAATTGATGTTCTACTACGGGAACACATTGATCTCCGCTGTCAATATCTTTAACCACACTTTCTTTTTCACCACTGTTAGTGTTAGAATCAGAATCTTCAATGTAAACTATTGATTGTACTGCTCCTGTTGGAGCTTTGCCAAAGAACTTTTCAGTAAAATTGGGATCTTCTTTTTGCACAGAAGGTATTTCAGTTAACAGATCCTGTTTGCCAGTTGTTGACTTGTCAAGTTCGCCTAATTTATTTGTAATCGGCACTACTTCCAAGGGTGAATCAGCGCTTATTATAGACTTATCACGTTTCTTCTTCTTTTTGTCAGATGTAGAGGAACTATTTAGTGATTTATCATTCATGTCAAGTTGTTCCTCCATTTTTGAATCGGCTTTTGTACTAGTGTTTAGCCCATTATCACCAGAACCAGACTCATTCCTATTTTTCTTATTTTTTTTCATAATAGCCTCAGTATCACTTAAGAAGTTATTATCATTTGCAGGACTTGAAGTAATTGTTGTCCATGATTTAGTTCTGTGTCGTTTTGACTTAGATTGTGTTTCTACTGCTGAAGTTGTTTTGTTTAAATTGGCATACTCTTTTTTAGGTTCATCATTTAACTGTTTTATTAAATCAGATGTAGAAATTGAAAGGTTAATTTCTTCAGGACCTTGAGTCGAGTTAGCAGTATGTGAGTTCTCATTCTTCAATTCATTGACAATTTCATTTTCCTTATTACTAGTATTAGGTGATGAAGATTTTTCATTTAATCTGGGGCTCTTCCTAGTAGGGGTGGTTTCATTTTTATCTTTAGAAGGAGTTTTTTTGCTTTTTGAGGCTGAGACATTACTTTCAGCTTCTTCAAAGATTACTTCATTAACTTGTGTTTCTAATATAACAGGATTAGGTTCAGCTGAAAAATGAGAAACAGATTTTTAGTGAAAGGTAAATAAATAAAGAAAATCTAAGTTATAAAACCAGGTAAAGTAAGAAAGATTAACTCATTGCCTTTCACCAAAGGTATTATTAGTATATTCATTCAAGTCTGATATATTGGTATAATGATATGTATTAGTAATTTCCCTTACTAAAATATTAAAAAAGTAGGTACCTTGTTTATCAATACTAGATGTCGAGTCTTTCCTCGTTCTTCTTGTTGATCTTACAGGAGTGACAGGTGCTTCATTATCACTACCTGAAATGAAATATTTTACTTACATTTTAGATTTCTACAAATTCACGATCGAGTCCATGGGGACTCTAACAATTATTTCGGAACCCAAATCAGCCTCATCTGTTAGCTGGTATACGTGCTGATTACAGACGACGATGCGGCGCAGGTTTTCCATTCGGGATTGTACGTCAGATGGCAGTCGCCCACGTAAATACCAAGATGAGTCTAATCGAAAGCAGGAACAAAAAAAAAAGCGAATCACGGGATCCGAGATGAGTGCTTTGGATGCGACATTAACGAGTCCTCTACGATGTAACGAAGACCATTGGGCGATGCAATAGGGATGATGACAAGGTCGTCTGATTCTATCAAATACGTCCTAATATCTTAGTTTTCGCTGAAAAATTATGCAAATTGGCAATTTCATACTTTAACAGTATGAAATTGCCGATTTGCATACTACTTTATAGCGGTTCAGCGAGATATACTTTATTAGCGGTTCAGCGAGAATAAAAAACGCTGATTGTTGAACAGTTTCATCAAAACATTAAAAAATATTATTGACTTTCGTCGAAAGCACGCTACGAAGAATATAATGTTCATCAAAAAATTTCTAAAGTGTTCTAAAGTGGTCAGTTTTAGATCGCAACAAAAACGCAAAATGGATTCATGGCACAACCGCTGGAACGTGTTATTAAAGTTATAGGAGTTGCTGGTACTTTAGTGGTTAAGAAGTCTGCCTTCGTGAAATCCAGGGTCTTGAAAGAGTCACATCAATTCACAAATTGTCACATTTGTACTTACCAATTTGGGAAGTTCGTCTAGCGGCTCTCTTCGCTCTAGGCGAGTCTACATGTTGGGCAGCCTCTGACACAATACTAGTATTAGACTTAATCCTAGTACTACGTTTTGACGGAGTTCCTTTATTCTCAGTTTCGGCTGCGGCTTCCGAGACAATGCTCGTGTTAGATCTGATTCTAGTGCTGCGTCGCGATGGTGTGACTGCCTTTTCCTCAGGATCAGCATCTCGGCCTATAGATTTTCTTGTTCTTTTCGGTTTGTCTGTTTCTGTTGCTGAAAGGAAAAGTTATATGACTATTTATACATTAATTGGCACTTGGTGGAACTTGTAGTTACACATATTGATAACACACTAACACCCGTATTCACAAACAATACTTCGCTATACGTACTATCAAAACTGTGCAAAGAACGACAAATTCTCAGTGCGTTCGTTTTGGCAAGCCTTTTTATTCATAGACAACACTTAATTAGTACTTCGTTGAGGGAACGCACTGCGTTAGATACTGCTCCGTGATGTTTGTGAATTAACTTTACCAGCCCTATGCGCTCGAGCACACTATGAGACCTCACAGTGTTGTTTGTGAATACGGATGTTATACTTTTCTACGATATTTATTACTGAACCTAACCGGTTTCGCCTTACGGCATTCTCAAAGGTTAAACCGGTAACTGTCAATGTAAACCTTTGAGAATGCCGCATATTTTATAGTGCTTATTTACGAAAACAAAACTATAAGCCACAATTGTATACGTATTAATTATGATAAATTATTTGCAACATGACCAATGTAACCTGATCGACACGCCAGGCAGTTCGTATCGTTGTTATTACGAAACATACATATAGCTACCGTCTATATACCACGATAGTTTAAGGTTATCATCGTTAAAAGATCGTAAGTTTTCTGTTTTCAGCAGGCTTACCATGATGCTTTACAACACGGTCAAGCTTAGACCCTGGGGAGAGAGAGATGGAGCTATATACCGTATATAGTTAATCTATATCCTCCTCTCTCTCACCATATAGCGTCCCAAAACACGATCGCTTATAAGCGCGTATAATAGCTATGCAGTACATTTAACTACAAAAATGAATCGCCGAAATGTATGGACACCCATAGAACTTTCGAACGACTATACCAAATTGTATAATTCTTTTTTTTTGGGTTAGCTATTGTCACGATAAGGTATGTATAAAAGAAATAAGTTCAATGGGTTTCGGGAATGGGATCAGAACTCCACGTGTACGAAGAGCTATTGGTTATTGCGTATAGGCAGGATTGCGTACAGGAGGCTGGATTTTGCAAATATTATAAAAATGAGAAAGGAACTCTGTCTGAATAGAGCTTGGGAATGAACATAGCTACGTCAGTACCTAATATTATCTATTCTGTGACATAGGCTATGTGTGGTGGCGATAAACGACTTCCACATGGGCGGAGCCGCGGGCAAAGCTAGCTTAGAATATGCGCAACTCAATATGTGGCAGAAGCTAGTTTAGCTATAGTACGCGCCAGTTAGTGTGGCAATACGAGTGGAACAAAGTCTTACGAATACGAAGTAACAAGAAAGGTAAATCAAAAATATTAAGAATTAAGAGTTATTACATTATCTTTCAACATTGAAACTGTAGTTTTTGTAAATTTCGTATACCTACACCACTGTATGGGGGAATGTAAATGACTCGTATTGCCACACTAACTGGCGCGTACTATAGTACATAATTTTATAGAGGAATATAAGAAACAAGGGGGCTTACATTTAAAAGATGCCAATCATAATTTGTGGCTAAATGCCAGTAGCTGAAGGGGTTCATGTCTTGAGGTATAAATTCAGTTCAACCTAATATTATATGGCTAGCGGTTTGAATGTTGGATAGTTTTCATAAAAACACAAGTTTACATTCAGAAGATTCTCATCTTTTTATGATCAGATGCTAGTAGTTTAACAGAAGTTAATAAATAGATATATGTTTAGCCAAAATCTTACAAAGCATACATATTTATGGTCAACTAAATGGGCAAATAATAATTTAACTAATGTTAGTTTTAAAAAATAATTTGTGATACTTACTACTGCAAGTCCTAGGTTACTTGAAACAAGTTATAATAAGTAAATGAAATTGTCAAAGTTTATAATTTCCAACACATTGAAATAAATTTGTTAATAGATTGTGACTAGAGCTGTTGAAAATACCAATAGTTGATATGATTAACAAATCGCGATTTATTCCTTTCAAAATAGTTTATTGAAAAAATTTGATGATTAAATAATAAATACTTAAATATGTTTATTATATTAAAATTATATATGTCCTCATGAGCATATATAAGTGCTAACAGATGTATGCTAACATAAGTTTGGTAGGGACTTGTGCACATAAAGAGTTACTATTCTGAAATGAAATATGATATTAAAGATGTCAAAATTTACATTTAGTACCCTGGTTCGCAATGCAACAATTAGAGCTGTAAGGAAAAGAAAAGAGCAGACAATACAATTCAAGCAAATCTTACCCAATCAACTATAAAAGAAGGTTTTATATATTAAACAAAATAAAGAGCTGCAGCCAATATACCAAGCATAGCAATGGTGATAATAAACTATTTAGAAAACTAAATAGGATGATGTAATGGTAGCATCTACTTGAAAAAAAAAAATAGGAAAATTAGAATTTGTGGTTGTCTTATTAATACTGATACCTATAAAAAAACTAAGTGCTGGTTGCGGCTCTGCAGGTGTGGATGTGGGTTATCATGTTTTTTTTCCAATTTGTATCTCTGGTTCTACTCAACCAATCGCCATGTAACATACTGTATGACCAAGACCAGTTCTCCAGTTTTACAAACAAACAGACAAGAATAAAAAAAAATAATATTTTTGGGTTCAAAATCATTAATTTCCTAAGTACTGCTTTTACAAATACAAATCATTTAGTTTTCAAATTATCATCAATGTACAGACAACTAATTTGTATATTTATAACAGCATAGTTTAATATGCCATTAATCTAAAAACATAAGTAAATAATACAGGTTATGAAAATTAAGTTGATAAGGGGTTTTCCTGTTAAGATTACTCAGTTCTCAGTCAAGAAAAAAGACAGCCTGAAATAAGTAAACAATATGAGTAAATTACTTTGGAACTGAAAACAACTTACAAATCTAGATCATTTGAGATCAAATACCTCATATGTGTCTCTAAAGGTAATATGAATAAGATGTTTATTACATTATGAAGTGATGTATTGTTAGCTTGTTTTGCTGAATCAGTTAGTAAATTGTCATTCAGCTGGTAAATTTTGATCAACTCTATGCTATCATATTAGAGTTTACCAAATTTTTTATAGTGAACAACATTATTACAACAATAACATATTGGTGAACTTAGAATAATTGTTATATTCGAAATGACTTTCATTCAGAGCTTATTTACACATTCAACAATCTTAATATATTATGTTTTTCAGAGAAATAAGCCTTACCATTTTCATCAATCAGCTCTAACTGTGGCTTGGCTGCAAGTCTACCCCCTCTTTTCTTGGTTGGAGTGGACTGTGTTGACGGTGACTTGACATCTTCAGCTTCTATTGACAATCTCCGCCTCAATCTTGTTACTAAAACAAACAAACAAAATATATAATAGGAGAAGAATTACATATCAAAGGTATTTGGAAGATTGTGGTAAAGAAAGACAAAGGTAAAACTTTATACATTTGGTTTTTATTGTTCACATTGCTGCTCTATTCATTTGTTATTGATAGTTACTGTTCAGAAAATTTGTACACTGCCAATCCCTATCCATTTAAGCTACTTAGGTATAAGAAGCAATGTTTTTGGTTTCTAAGATCAGAATTTAAGACAATTTTACTAGATAATTACAGTATATATGATGCGATAAACTGCTATATTAACGCCAATTAAGTTATTGCACAACATAGGTAACCATTTTAAGAAAACGTTCCGGACTATCTAGCGTGCGTCTCTCGTATAGTATGAGACATGTTTATTGATTTTTACATATTTTATCGGTCTTTACATGATTAAAACTTAAAAACTACTTTCAATATGATGTTCTCCTCCTGTAATATCTAAAAATGAAACTGAAAACGTGAATTGCGTCGCTTATCTTTACGTCGGTATCGTTGAAATTACAGAGTGACCTTATGGTTAATATTAGTTTTGAGACTCATAATTCATAAGAACTATCAATAAGGATTAAGAAAACACCATCTAAAACATAATAGTTACCTAAAATGCTTTAGGTTTTACCGGTAGCGTGACGCTCTTATCACAATACCCAACGCACCATGCTTTCAAGCTATAACATTTAACTAAATGCGATTAAAATTTACCTTTTACACCGACTTCTTCCTCCATTATTAATAAATAACAAACATAAACGATACTTTTTGAAATTTGCTCGCGTACACGTGTGGAACAGCTCAACTAATTTTAAAACCGTGCTTTTTCGAGACACTTGGTAAAACAGCTGTTAGGACGCGGTGAATTGTCAAATCAAATTCGACGCGTGCTTTGGATATGGCAACACAGCTGTTTCCGCTGATTAGGGACGTAGTCCTAAGTTACGGTTTATAAAGAATAATATCGATAAGGAATGATACTAAAGAGGTATAGGTATATAAATTAATAAAAAAAATCGTAAATACACATTGAGAGTGGCCGCACCGATTTTAATGATTTTAATATATTGGATTTGTGTTTTCCTGGGTTAAAAGAATAACTAAAAAAAACTTAAATTTACGTAAAAAGAATGCCATTTGTTCAAGTAGAAAGCAATATGAACTAAACGATGGTAGGAAAAGTAAAGCATGTGTAAAACTTTTAGACTTGCTTGGGCCGCGAAAATGGGTGGGTGTTGGGGACTCCATGGGTGTACGGTACGTGTATGGAACGCCATAACTATTTTTTTTCGTCAAATTGACTGCATCCCATTGATCCCATTGATCCAGTGTATGAACGCTATTGGTATATGGAAATTCTGAGCGTATGAGCCCCATAGGTGTATAGGTCTCATGGGTATATGCACCTTGTGGGTATGCGGGCCCCATGGGTATATATGCCCCAATCACGTGGGTATATGGGTCCCGATTACTTAAGGGCCCCGGTGAAATATAGGTCTCACTGATCAATGGGTGTTGGGGGTTTCGAGAGCGTATGTGGTTCCATGGTTGTTGGGCGCCCATGGGTGTATTGGCCCTATGGTAATATGGGTAGTTGGGTACTAGTGGTGTATAGAGCCTCCTAGCGTATGAACCACATAGTTGTATGGACCTGTGAGCTATGGGTGTTGGGGACTCCGTAGGCATATAGGGTTCCAGCCATCCAGGGGTATATGGGATAATATAATTCATTAATATTGAATATAATAATACGTCAATATTATTAATTAATAATATTGACGTATTATTTCATCACACGAGTAGGTAAATATCTAGGTATAATTTTTCTTTATACCTACTTAGTGTTGCCGCTATGTTCCTGCGTGACGTGTCTATAAATAATGTAATTGATTAAACTTATTGTATAGGTATACTCGTTATAGATACTAATATACAAGATAGAATTATCGTATGCAGGGCCTGATTAACCCTTAGGCTAATTAGGCTGTAGCCTAGGGCGCGAGAATCGGAGGGGCGCGAGAATCGGGGCGGGGCGCAGGATCGGGGGCGCGCGCGCTGAAATCGTGTCTTCGCATGCACTATTCATCTAACATCATTGCATCCACCAAGTCCACCCTACATATTTCAAATAGACAATTAAACTAAATGTGCTATGAACTGATTAATTTTGGGAGTCCCTGATTTTAAGAAATATTAAAAAGTGAGCACAAAACCAACACCGACTCGAATCGAGTCACTAGAATTAAATAGTTTGCAAAAAATCACTTCCTATGGCAGCCGCCCCCTCTGGAATTCTGGCAGAAGATCTATGACTCGTGTTAATCACTATAATACTGCTTAATCGAGTTATAAACGGGGCTGACTTTTGAATAAACCCCTGGCGAAATGTTGCATGGTACCTATTTTTAGGCAAGTTGTCCGTTCAAAATAAGCAAACCATTTTTCGGACGCTTCGTTTGTCTACCGGCTCTTCTTCCTCCACTTCGCACGGTATTGTGCGTGATAGTACTTAGTGAGACTATTCGCACGCGCATTTCACCCTCCACGACGCCAATCCAGGACTTCTTGGGCCTACCCCTTCTATTTGGACCCGGTGGAGGCGCCATTGCCATTAGCCTGGCGGTTTTCGTAAAACGTGACCGCATTTTTTTTTATCGTGTGATTAACCCCCACGGGTATCCCTCCGCTCTACCCGTCACCCTCAGGCCCACGCTCATGGGGGACAGAGGTCGTTCTGCGACCTCCGACGCCCGAGTTGCCGCCGCTCGTCGCGGGCCGCAAGGTCTGCGATTCTCCTTCGCTCCCGCTCCGCCGCCGCCTCCTTCACAAGCGTTACTTGCTCGCAGAAGGAGGCGCCGGCAGCCCACGGATCCCAGAGAGAACTCTCACTCCCAGGGTAACTACCAGCTCCCGTCTCGGCGTCTCCCACGCCGTACACTCGGTGAGCGTGTGCAGCGCCGAGTCCTCGCTCGCGTCGCAGTGATGGCACTCGTTGACTCTTTCTCCGCGATCCTAAGCAAATACCACCCGAAGCACCCGTGCTCGGTAATAATCTGCGTCAGCTAGAACGAGAGGCCGCCGTGTGGCCTCCCTAGCCACTCCGTCATGATGGGTCTCACCGCCGCTACTACTGCGCGCCATGCGCGTGGTCGCCAAGTTGTAGCTCTCACTCCGCCACCTTGTGGAGCCGGGATCTCTCGATCCGATTTTCTTCAGGCTCAGGATCGTGTCCCCGCTCCCGCACCTCCTTTCCAAACCGATACACGCCACGATGGCGATCTAGCTAGGAGACTCGCTGCTTCAAAGGATATCGTGCGGGGTACCCCCTGAAGGCCCCTTGAGGCCATTTTCCGCTGTGGTTTACGCAGCCGGTCCACGTGCCTGGCGTTTAGGTTTTCCGCCCATACTGTTAACCCATATAGAGCCATGGGCCGCACGACACCCGCGTAGAGTCTCCTGCAGGAGTCCTCCGGGCCCCTCAAATTGGGTAGCAGACGCGTCAAAAAGTTAGCGGAATTGCTCCCCGAAGTGCCACCGACCGTCGAGCATGAGCCCCAGATATTTCATCTGGGGCTTGATGTCGATGGGAGAGACTCCCACTGTGATGCTGGACCCCACCGGCAGTGGTCCATGCCGGGGTCCATGAAAGAACATGGCCTCGGTTTTCTGCGGAGCCACCTCGAGACCTAGCCGCCGGATTCGCTCCACGACTTGGGCAACCGCGGTCGTGGCGTGGCTTCGCGGTGTGTAGCCCCGCTCGCCGTCACTAGCGTGTCGTCTGCATAGCACGTCACGGCGGCACCATCCACGAGCTCACTGCGAAGCACCCAGTCGTATCCGATGTTCCACAGGAGAGGCCCCAGGACCGATCTCTGCGGAACTCCGCACGACATGTCGGTGGTACTTGGTTAGATGACGGAACGTGAGCGCACTAGCGAAGGCGACTTTCTTGCCATTTATCTGCCATGTCACAGACATGAGGGCTGCAGAGCTGCAGTGAATGCGAGAGTTCCTCTCGCAATCTTTACGCGTGTAGGCACATCCACCGCAGCATTTTCATGTCCGTGACACGTAGCTCCTCGTTTTATAGACCTGTCCCTTCAATATAAATAGCATTTTAGGGTTGCATATGACGACAGTCGTTTTGCGCTTGACCCACGCGGCGGCAAAACGTGCCTTAATGTCGTAATCGATTTCACCAGTTACGTGAAGTCAGGTAATCAACCTGGTTCATGCACTCGACTAAGTTATCGCCTATGCGGACGAGTGTGAGATCCGTTGAGTTTAGCGCCAAGTATTATGTCTTCTCCACATATAGCTTCAGACTGCCGTTCTCAAGCGCTTCCTTCCACACTTTCACGCGTTGCACCAATCTGCTCCTATCCGTGTTCATCAGCGCGATATCATCACCATTGAGGATACATGAGCATCCTGATGCTGAAGAGTGAATTAGTAAGTAAGGATTAAGGAAGGATCCTTGGTGTACCACGACAGTGATGGATCCAGTTTTCATGTCACCGACAGGGATCCGAACCACGTAACCGGAATCGTGGTATATCAGTATATATCTCGGATGGTGTCAATGTAAGCCGCTGAAACGCCTTTAGACCGCAGTGCCCACTAGATCATCGCACGAGAAGTAAGCAATGTGGAGGAGTATTCTTCGCCTTGTATTTCACTCCGTGAGTGCACTCTCCTGTCAGATCGGGGAGTCGATTATCCTCTAGTTGAGTTTCATGGTGTGAAATATTACCTTTAAAACGCGATAGCTGCCATACTCCTGTGCCAATCCCTTGCCTTTGAAAACTGGTGGATATTACTCAGCCTCCACTAACTTGGGAACTTAAGAAACTCCTAAACGAATCAGGATAAATCCATAGAGTTTGGGCTCGTTTGTGTTCTCTTGGCAAACACTATTATCATTGTATTCAGGGTCAGAAAATGGAATCAGAAAGTGGCCATGGGAACTCCTCAACTACACAAGATAAATTCAATCAGTATGGTATGGGCTTATTTGTAATGTCTTGGAAAATTATTTGATGTTACTATGGCCCCTTGGAACTGGTCTGATGATGGAAAAAAGGTGCTTTGCCTTTATGTACAGTCAGCTAAAAAAAACTCATCGAATTGAGATTCTCCTCCTTTTTGAAGTCGGTTAAAAATGGTTAGCCCCCCTAGGTTGAACATCGAGTAAATTAAAGAACAACATTAGTTTTGCTTGCAGATCGATCTGAAAACTTTTATAGTATTATGAATATGAACCATGTTAAAATTTTTACACGTGTAAACAAAGTCAAAACTGCTATACTAGGTACTCTTTAAGGTGACCGTAACGGTAGACACACTTGATGGGGGCGCGTCTTCAAAATTAGCCTAGGGCGGTCAGAACTCTTGATCAGTCCCTGATCGTATGCTTTGAATTTAACGATAAAATAATAGTAACTGGACAGAGTTATGTACGAGATTTGAATGCCTAGATTGAGTTTTTTCTTACATTCCACGGTGACGAGTAAACGGGAAAGTAAAAGCACCGATGGGGGACACTTTAAAGTCAAATCAAACCTCACTTTACAAAATTAAATACAATTATTAAAAAACGGTCATTACATCCCTTTTTAGTTTTGGAAAAAAAATACCTGTAGTTCTGCCAACAGAACTACTCAACAGAACAGGTGGGAATTGCTTTCCCATTTGTTCTGTGGACATTGACTTCACAGAAGTGTCATACATACCTAATTAATTAACTTATGTCTCTATCTTATGACTTTAGTTACTTTACACAAGTAACGTTGGCACCTACGCTACGGGCAGTTTTGATGACTTCTACGCGGTCGTCGTGAAAAAATCTAACTAAGTACATAGTTAAATTTGAATGGGATGTATTTAACGCGGCGACAAATTAATCCGAAAAGCAGGTAGTAAAAATAATAGGTAGGCAGCTATAGTGAAGAATCATTTTATTCAATTTATGGGTGTCAAAATTACTGAATGTGGCGTACAAAAATAGGTACTAAGTGAGCTACTATTTCTGGATGGTTATAAAAAAATAACCACGAAGGCTAAAGCGTTAGCCTTCTAACCTAACCTATCCAAGTTGGGGCGCGCTATACTCGAATCCTCATAACTTCACAAATTAGCAACACATTTTCTGTATCACGGGTCACTCAGTATTTTAGTCGTCCACTCAGTATTTAAAGTAACTCATTATCAGTCATCCATTTATTATTTTTGTCGCACGGTTTATTTTGAATCATTTTGGCTGAGTCTTGGTCAAAAATCTCCAAAGACCTGACTAAATAATCAAAATTCAAATTCCTTGTGTGAGTATTGCGGGTCTAACAAGGCCACGTTGAGCGATTCCGCTAAAAACGAGTAACTTTACGAATTCCCAGTAGATCTCAATAGATTCCTATTAAATTCTCAAAATGTTCGCTCTTAATGCTACGTTTACCCCGCGTTTACATACTGCCGCTCGCATTGCTCATCGTGTTGCCAGAAATATTCGCGCGATTAATGCCCTAGCATTCACACACTCCCATCATCGCGTTGGTCCGCATTACAGTATTCGCCCTGCAACGGAGACGGACGTAAACGTATGGAGGACAACGCTGTAGCAATGTACGCAATAAGCTTTTACAGCATAGCGAATTAATTAAATGCGCGAGTTTGTAAACGCAGCATCATACTCGCGGCAGAGCGAGGGAAGTGGCGAGAGAAGTGGGCAGAGACGTGGTGTGAATGGTATATTCGTCATGCCGCGAGTACTGCCGCGTATGTTGCGCAAATACTAGCGCGATGAACTACACGAGACCGCTAGATGGCGCTAAGCTAAATAAAACACGACTTTCGTTATTGCTCCTCGAATATTTACTTTCAAAAATATTTATATCGATCTACGGAAAGTGTATAGTAGTTGAAAGTGATAGTTTTTATTAATAATCTATTTAATTAATTCGCTATGCTGTAAAAGCTTATTGCGTACACTGCTACAGCGTTGTCCTCCATACGTTTACGTCCGTCTCCGTTGCAGGGCGAATACTGTAATGCGGACCAACGCGATGATGGGAGTGTGTGAATGCTAGGGCATTAATCGCGTGAATATTTCTGACAACACGATGAGCAATGCGAGCGGCAGTATGTAAACGCGGGGTAAGAGCTGAATCACAATAATTCATTTACTTAGCAAATTCTAAATTCGTGTAAATATCGCCGCATGATAAAATATCCTAATACATAAAATACTAATAAAGTGGCTTTCTTAGGCCTGTGATCAGCCATCTTCATCGAACAGATTTTTAATACGCCAAGTACGACATGTAGAGCGATTCTAGTTGAATTAACGATAGGTAAGTACCTATTTGGGTTGAATGAACGGTCTCGGGTCTATGTGTCTAGGTCTAGGTTAATTTACAGCCTTCATAAAGTGGATTCATAACCTGAAAATGCCACACAAACGAAAACATTAAAATCTTCGTGAATTCCATTAGTTTTTCAGAGTTGACATCGAATAGCAACAAACTCCGCCCCGCGTTAGGGTTAAGTGGGTCCGCACTTAAAAAGACATCAAGGGTACAGAAATGGCATTATATCTTCCTGATGACCCTCTTCAGAAATTACGTTCAACGATGTTAACCCCATTTCTCTCTAGGGACGTCCGTCTCGAACACCCTTAAAGGAAAAATCTGGTAAATGCGTTTGTCGCAAATGATATGACATTGAACGGCCGCTATTAAAAGGGTTTGGTTACCTGTACAGTTTAGTAACAATATACCTAAATCAATGCCTGGACGAATAAAAATAAATAAGCTGAATCATGTAGGTATCTGTCACAGCCACCGTTAATTGAACGGCTGATTAAAATAGTTGGCTGTGACATACCTAACCATTGAAATTAAATAGGTCACTGTTGTGTTTTACTATTAAGTCTTTATTATAACTATAGGTACTAGCTGTCCGGCGAACTTCGTACCGCCATATTTTTCCCATTCCCGCTGCACCTATTTTCTCATCCTTTAAACCTTCCCTGGACACCCACGAATATTTCAAGACTAAAATTAGCCAAATCGTTTCAGCCGTCCTTGAGTTATAAAATAACAACGAAAAGTGGCATTGATTTTTATATATTAGATTACGATATATTTACCATGATTTGTTTTCTTGAATATCCAATATTTACCACCCGTTATCACTGTGGCCTGTAAGTTGTCCGCTTTCCTCTTTCTTCTGCGAGCGAGTGTTGACTCCAACCCCAACTCCCACTGGTAGGAAAGCCTGCGCTTAAGCCTCGTTCCTTATTCGGCAGGTGTACCAGCTGGCCAGCTGGCCGGTGAAGTTGACTTGGGCTCCGTATCTTATATTTATCGGCATTCTAGACCACATATTACAAACTTTGCCAAGTTTGGATGTAATAGCGTTTTTCAATTGAAATTCTCCTACCTGCTGCGTTAATAATAGACAGTCGTCAAACCGTTAGCAGCTGAGCTACAAAGCTTAACAAATTAGAAAAAATAGTTATTTGTTATACAAGAGTGCAAAGTTGCTTTTTAACCGCGTGCTCATTTTTGATGACCGAGCAAGCGAAAGATTCTAAATTTGAATCACGAGCGTAGCGAGTGATTCACAAATTAGAATCTTGAGCGTTAGCGAGGGAATCAAAAGAGCACAAGGTGAAAAATCTTTGCACTCGAGTGCAACACGTAACTTTTCATCCCACCTCAGCGAGGAAATAATGAAATGCTTCTCCTTCCTAGCGTTAATTCCCAGTCAGCATCCGAAGCTTTCACCTCGGAGTCCGGGGTCCGCTTTACCAGTCTTAACTGGTAGACTTAACAGATTTGGCTGGACCTCGATATTTGCCGTGAAGCGACTGCCATCTGACCTCCACAACCCAATGATGACATTAGGCGATATCGAAGCATTGCAGCCAGATCGTTGTTGTTGAATTTTTTAGGGCTCCAACTACCCGTAACGACTGCCATAGATGTTCGTATGGCATCCGTGACCGACGGCTTAACGTGCTCTCCAAGGCACGACCAGACCAATGCAAATACCCATTTTCATGCATAAAAAATATTTGCACTGAGCGGGGATCGAACCCGTGCCTCCTGCGTAGCGGCCGCGTTCAATACCACTACGCCATGGAGGCTGTATAATATGTGTATTAATACTAATAATACAACACAATAAAAATTCAACAACAATGTCAACAATATGACGTGAAAAAAATTGATGCGCGCAAAGCAAATTAAAAAAAAAAGTACACCAAGGAGGTTACGAGTCTGAGTTTTTCATGAATTAAAAAAAAGTTGTATGATAAATTCGGCACCATAGAGGTAGAAGTAAATAGGTTTAATGATGTTTTGAGTCCACAAACCTAGTACACACGATGTTCTAAATTCAAATTTACTTTACCTCTCTAGAGGATAAAAACGACTTTTACGCTCAGTTATCGAAGAGCAAAAATAGTCTTTCCGAGATGGTGGGATGAAAAAGTCCTTTACAATGACGTAGTGTTACATAGCACTATAAAAGGGAATTTTTAAACTTCATTTCCTAATTATACTCGCCTTTTCACTCTGCGTTTTGGGAATACGAAGCAAAAGTTAGTTCTCTTCAGTGAAGATAACTTCTAGCTTTACCTAAATGTAGCGGAGTTCCACGTTAACTATCGCTGTGTCAGATAGTAGTCGCTCCCATAAAATCCAAAATAAATTAGATCGAGAGAAAAAGTAGGAGCGTGAACTTAGGGCTCGTGAGCGCAAGTTTAGGATGCTACTACACTGTGATGCAGATGATCATTTACATCAGTATCATTGATGATCATTTATTTATTCATTTAAATTCTCTGATCTTTTATTTACATTCGGTAGCCCTTAAAAATATTAGAAATAAGAACTGGTACAATACTTTATTAACTAAATAGAATACAGCCTTTGAAGACGCGGTCGGTGAGACCGCACGTCTATAGTGTAACAAAAATATAACACCCGTAGTCCATAGCTAAAGAGGTTCTATATAGAACAACTTGTTAAATGAAGGCATTTTAGATCTAACTAACTCTTGTCAGAATTCACCGCTAAACTTGTAGCAAAGTGCAATTGTACGGAGCGTGTCCTCCATACTCTATTCTAGAAGTTTTCCGGGTTTTACGAGTGACGTCAGACCAGCAAGTTCCGTCAAACCCGATGCTTTCACAAAAATTCACCTCCTCTGTATAGGTACGGTACTATCTCGTTAAACTTTAGATCTTGTTCAACATTTATGAGGTATAATAGTAATGAGGAACTAAAATTGTTGCAACTAAGGCTCGACTCTAAAACCAGCCTTAGAGTCACGCTGACCATCGGCGCTGACTGCTCAGCGCGTAGTTTGTCACAACGTACGCGCTGATAGCTACGCGTTATTCTAAAACGCTTCCTAGAAGTTCATATTATGTTTTGGCTGTCAGCGCCGACGACGGTCAGCGTGCGGTCAGTGCGACTCTAAAACCAGCCTAAGGCCCGATTACAATTTTAATTACTCAAGTTTTTAATTTTATTTGGTAAGTCAAGTTGACTACGCTCAGCTTGGTGGTGAGCTGAGGTGCATTTCATGGCGGTCCCTACCTTGACGGCCACAAGACATGTTTTTTCACGCAACACTGAGTGAACTTCCCACAGTCCCAGAAAACACGATGTCATATTCAACATGCTTTTGTTAGGCAAGCTTGTATGTAGGTAAGTATATTCATCGTCTTAGCATTTTTCCAGATTGTATCCGAACACTTCACCTCGGAGCTCGCGATCCGCTTACTCTTCCTCCTTTTTGGAGGCTTTTATGAGCGGGAGTGCCGTTTGACCTTCCAACCCCGAGAGGAAAACCTTCGCAAGAACGCCATACATAAATCAGATGATGCACTGACTTGCAGGTGAGATTGGTTTGCCTGAAATTAATGAATGATTTTTATTTTATAGGATCATAACTTGATAAGGCACCGAGCGCGCCTCTAAGCCCCAAGATAGATATTCCTTTACCTTTAATACGTGGTATTGAATTATTCAAATCCAGAACTTTAATTGTGGTAACTGCAGTCGCCGCGCAAAATATGAAGAAGCCTATAAATATAAGTACGTATTTTTAAATCTGTGCAGTGAAAAACAGAACTTTTTCAAAGACAAAGCGAAGGGGCACAATGGGAGGAGGTACGGTGCTACGAGATCAGTCATTTTCATGGAACAAAACCAGTTTTGTAGTCTCGGCCGCGGTCGGACTTTATTGCACTAACGGATTTTGCAGTTCGGAGTTGGCGGGTAATTTCTGTCTTGATTAAAAAGCTTTCTTACAAACTTGACAAATACTCGAAAAAGTATGAGCCATATTATAAGGAATGAATAAGAGAACTTTTCTCTTTGTTAGATGAGCAGTGACTTTACTACTACAATAATATATTTTATTTATATCTATCCATTTGCTTTTTTGTACATACCCGTTTATTTGTAGCATTAATCATTTAAAATGTATGATATTAAATCGTTTTGTATTTCGCATAAACAAATTAATTATATACCTACTTACCTGACTTCTGTGTTGATCTACCGGTAAATTTTGAATCTATTGATTTTTACAAAATAATCAATTTTATTACAATGAAAATGCTTGGAGCATATATCTTGGCCCTAAAATGTGCTCAAAATGTACGCGTTTCTAGGGTGTCTTTTGAGGATTGCACGAGGTGTGTATTCCCGAGGTATACATAGTACCTAGGTATTTAGGTACCTAAATTATTCATAAACCTTAATTGAGTTAAATAAAGCCGTATTTCCAAGAAGCAAACAATTCATGGAACGCTATTACGTATAAAGTTATATAGTATCTATTAGGTATTAGCGTCTAATATCTACCTACTCACTAAAGGCAGCTTTGTCAATAGAGTCGGTACGTGGTTGATACGCTATGTGACTGAGCGTTAAATTAGCCGCAAGAAGGATTGCAGTCGCCAGTGGGTTTAATCAAAGGCTTACGCACATAAAGAAATTCTAAGATTTGTCAAACGGTTGTTTAACAAACCGTGAGTAGTTAAACGTGTCGATAACTGTGGACGAATTATTACAAGCACAGAAATCAGCCAGGATCGCATGCATAGTCTTAAATGACCGTACAGCTGTGGTAGAGGGGACAGTCTACCACAGCTGTAAAGTGTGAAAGGAGCTTAATCATATTCTGTCCTCTGGAAAGTACAGAGTAAATACAGTAAATAACAGGCTGCTGTCTGTCTGTACCTAATTCGTGGGGAGAAAGCGTTCTGCCATAAGTAAGTAGGTACCTAGGTTTTAGTGTAGGTACCTTATAGGATACCTATGTTGTACTTACATACACAATTACTATATTCGGTTTTTAAAACCTTCAGGCTTCAGAAGACCTATGTTTTGACTAGTACTTAAAGTAACACGAATTCATTATTTGTCGATATTTTGTAATACAACACGTGTCCTACTTATAGTCTGATTATAATGTTTTTATTTTATAGTGGGTAACTTCGCTATAAGATAAATAAGCTGAAGCTAGTCTCAAGAAAAATTGACGACCTCATCAGATGCTTTTTCACGCTATGCTTAAAGGACCCGGGACTGCAGGAAGAAGGAAAAGATTCCAAGTTATACCTATAATAGCAAAGAAAAGAGTCGCTGGCCCACTAGGTTCTTGATGGAATTGTTTGCGCCGTATGAGGGTGACACCACATTATAAGAATATATTTTATTAATTATATTCTATTCTGTGGTGACACCTAGGCGAAAAGTGAATAATGTCATGTTAGTTTCGGTACCTTACTTCACCCCACCTGACCCTATATAAACATGTCTTTAATAAGTTATTGATTTCTTTTATCGTCGCCCAATACCAACGTTTTTCGTTCGTTTTACTACCGTGGTTTTATTGCGATATATCTATTGATAGTATCAGTTATTATTACTAGCAAAGCGACATAAAATAATCTCGGCGCTGTGTAGCCCTTTTCTTTGATTTATTTGATACGGACGTGGCGATATCCATTAACTTGATTACTTGGATTATTCCATTGGATGGCCATTTTTTGACGTGAAATTTGTATGAACGCTATAAATGATATTTATTTTGTTGACAAGACATTTTTTGTATATTAAGTTATATACCTTATTTATACCTACCACCTATATTTACCGGGACATCGAGAGAAAATCTGTTTGGAGGGTATTCGGTGATCAACTGTCCAAGGCATGACCACCCTGACGGTAGGTACCTACTAAATAACCATCGCTATTAATATTAATAAATGTTAACGACAACAGTTTCAAAAATTAACGCACGTATACGGTATTGTTTAAGCCTTTATACTGCCTAAAGTTTCGACCATATCGGTGTGACCATCATCGGCTGAGGTGCAGTAAGTAATAAGTGCAAATAGGTCGACAGGTAAACCTATAACCTGTATTTATGCCTATAATCTTATGGCCTGTAATTCTTCAGTACACCTCCTAAACGATTTTACCGATTTGGATTATATTTTGTGTATCAAAGTACATAATTATTTCAATGGGTTGATGGTTTGAAAACACAATTTGTTTGCTGTCGGTGACCTACTTTTGGTGACAGGACGACGACGTCTGTCGGATCTGCTTGTGCTTTTATATACCTAAAGACTAAATTTGTGTTTTATTTATTAAATGCAAAATAGTTAGTAAGTTTCCGCATGATTACATTCGGCTTCGTTCAACGTCGGAAGTGGCCTGGCTGCGAGACTCGCATGGGACCGAGCTCGCGCAGTTTGCTCGACCATAAAATTGCACCGCCGAGTCTCGCTTAAATGACGTGATAATTTACAAGTGTGTTCATCCACACTTCTGTCGTCCTGGTAAAAGAGAAACTTTCATATTAATTTTAACAGTTGAAAACTGGGAACTTTATAATACGAGTACGCGTTTGTTTGGACGTTTTGAAATATTTAGTAGAAACTGGCAGTTGCAATTTATGGACATTGAAATTAGGAATTTACAAAATATTTACAAGCTTTGTAAATGTTGTTCTGGAGATTTTAGAGAAAAGCTCACATAGGTTATACCTAATAATAGGAATAATAAATTAAGATTTTAATCATTAACTATATTGAAATACTTATTACTTTAACGATCGGTCAAGTAGGTATCAGTACAGCTCATAATATCTATATATTTTTGTTCCACCGGCTTCCCTGAAAATTTTCATTTCAGAAAAGGAAACCGGAGGTTGATGAGGTTGATTTTTGATTACCTACGATCCCCTGAAGATCTTGATTTTTATAAAACGTTGAACATGTAAAAATATGAACTTTAATAATGAAATATCTACTTGGTAGTTGGTAAAACGCAAATGTTAGTCAATTTGAACTTGTAGGTACTGCGTGTAGATAGAGTAGGTACTAATTAGACTTAGCTGTTTAATCGCAAACCTAGACTAGACTGGCAACTAAGCGACAAAGGATTGCACAGCTGTTTCGATGTATAACCCTACTAATCTAGTGCGGGTCTAAAGTAGGTTTGCCTACTTGGTTATTTAGTTTGCACTTCATGTACCTACCAATGTTGTGTTTTACCATAAGTAGGTAAGTGGCAAGCAAAGAAAGACTCATAAGGTGTTTTAGCGTACAGTAAGCGGAATATAGTAGAACTAGTGGGAAAAAAAATCTCATTAGATCTACCGTAGAACTGTGCTGTAGAACAATCGGGAACAAACGGATAAAACAGGTGCTACGACTTTATTCATATACTTAGTCTGTAAACAAAGTAACTTCTCTAATCGATATCCCAACACGGGAATTGGGTACGCTTGACATGAAGACTTCTAAACGGTAAGTTTTTCGGAAACTTGTACGAAATATTTTTTATTTCATACAAGGTCTTATAAAACTTACCATATAACGTCACACTTCAGGTTTTTCAAGTGATTTACTCTAAGTACAGTCTAATGAGCTCTTCCCATTTAAGTAGTTTCACTGTACTTATGTGTTTGGCTGGATAATGAAAATAAGAACGAACATAAACTTTTACCACTTTTGTACAATTATTTATTTAACAGGCTCATTTAAATGACATACGATATGAATGATGTAACTATAGAAAAATATACAATTGAACTTGGAAGTTTAGTGCCTCCTGGTACAGGATAGACAATATGCCCCTGTGTACGATGTTTTTCTCTATTTTCAGGACAATTTTCTTGGATTCCTCTTACAAACCTACTGTTCCACCTACGCGCTACCTAGTAACTTGCCTTTAGGCCTTCATTATTTAGGTACCTATACCTACGCATGTGAAAAGTGAGCACAGTACCTACACTAATTGAGCGCCTGAAATGTACAGAAATAAAAGTAATTCAGATGGGGAATGTTGTGTGGCATATTGTTCTTATATCTAGGATGGCTCTGCACAATATTTATTAGACGCTCTTGATATAATATTGCAGGCATGCAGTCGGCATCATTGGTAATCTTGGGGTTACTAACATACGTGAGCCTTTGCAGTTGCGTGGAGATTGGAGATATTGCCTCTTTCGCAATATTTTATGAGTGTCACACGCGCATTTAATTCATACAATTCGTTGCCGTTATCCATGGGATTCTATTTCAAGGTCTATGTTAAGAGTAGCCTAAGTATTATTCCAGACTATAAATCTATCCCTAGTACTAAGTAACAAACATGCAAAAATCGTTATCAGTTTTGACATTTATAATATTAGCACAGTAGAAAGTGTTCGTATTATGTATATATTAAGAGGAAGTAGATTAGGACTTTATTCCCTGAATACAGACTCATTTATAATAATTAATCTAATATCCAGAATGCTATAACTACTCGCAAGAACATTAAAATGCTTAGTGTTTACAATATTACCCCTCACATAGGTATATTTCGAAAGCAATTCATACGCTTATCTGAAATCCTAAAATTAGATTATTTCTCTTAGAGTAAGGTTATTATAAATATTATAATGCCTACGTCATATGGAAATTCGACCCGCCATTAGGTTACTAATGTAATTAAAATCACCATAATAAAACAAAACGGTACTTAACGATATAATGGTGAAACCCAACGACTAAGTATATTGTAATCAGGCTTTTCTGATATGATTAACTATTTGTTTATAAGTTACCTATGTAGAGGGTTAGTATTCTTGTAAGTATGGTAAATGAATATATCCAGCTGAGATTTAAAAAATAAATAGAAGTACCTATTCATGCATGAACCCTTCGAGATCATTAAACAAAGGCAGATAATTCTCTAAATGCGCAAACGACAACGCTAGGACAGTGATTGCTCAATGCTTACACTGATGTGATGCACCGTACAGGTACATTGAATGCTATATTATGTTGTATACCTACTGTTTATTCCGCTTTGATAAAAGTAATGGTTATGCATAAATCAGGTTGGCGCGGTGTCTGTTTGTTGTCTCTGAAGAATGTACTGAGGGTGACGCGAGCACACACAAAGCTTTATTTATTTGCAAATATTTGTATACTTACTGCGATAATTCTGACTGGCTTAGCAGTCGGAGCTCGTCATTTTTTTGGCTTACATGCACGATTTGTAAATGAAAGTTCTTTGAGTGTTTTGTGTATTTTAGTAGGTAGGTGACTTATATGGAAGTTGATGGTGCAGTCTCAGTTTTGGGTGTAGACAGCCTCCATGGTGTGGCGGTAGTGTACGCGGTTACCACGCAGGAGGCGCGCTTTGGATCCCCGCTCAGTGCAAATATTTGTATGCATGAATATGGGTATGGTATTTGCATTGGTCTGGTCGTGCCTTGAAGAGCACGTTATGCCGTCGGTCCCGGTTGTCATATGAACATCTATGGCAGTCGTTACGGGTAGTTGAATTCCTAAAAAATCCAACAACTGATATAGCTGCAATGCTTCGATAACGCCCAATATCTTTATTGGGTTGTGGAGGTCATATGCCAGTCACTTCAGGTAAAATATAGTAGGATCCGCTTACCTGACCCACGCTGCAATAATAACAGCGCACGCAGTCATGTAAAATAGCAGAAAGAGTAAGAATAGAGTCACATTATCGTACTAACGCGTGCGGTATTATCGACCAATAATAACGCGCCCGTGTGGAGGGGTCGTTTTATTTTTGAAAGTCATATAAAACATTTCAGGTAAAGGAAAACTTAAACGGGAAACCAGTAAGTTTTAAAGTAATTCTGTAAAAAGTTTTATTTAAGTTACTGATTACTTAGAAGTTAAGAAAGAAGTGTTTTTGTGGAATAAAATCGAGAGTTTGTACCTAATATATTATAATGTTATTTATACATCTAATGAAAAATTTGGAGTTGATTTGTATATTTACTATTGGGTGGTGGTGGGATCAAACCAATCTCACCTGCAAGCCGGTACACCTACCGACTCTGGCGCTGGTTTTGCTCTCAGGGTTAAACCAAATCAAAGTAGGTAATAGAAGGAGCAAGTGGACCCCAGGCTCCTAGGAGAAAGTCTCATAGGAACAAGAATAAGATGATGATGGCGATTTGATGCACTAAATAACGAATGGTATGAAGAACGAAGTCGTTCTTAAGCCTAGTATGCATTTGGTGACATTGTTGGGACCATGTTGCGCAACAATGTTGCACAACAAAGACGGACATGAAGATTAACAGGATATTTTTTATTACAGAGTTATTTTCCACGTTAAAGGTTAACCGTAACCGTGAGAAGTAGCTAACTAGTATATGTTACTGCCTCTCTCTCATCCTAGCGTTAATTCCCAGTCGCATCCGAAGCTTTATCAGCTCGGAGTCTGGGGTCCGCTTTATCAGTCTTAACTACAGATTTGGGTAGACATCGATATTTTTTCGTGAAGCGATTGCCATCTGACCTCCACAGCCCAATGATAACATTAGGCGATACCGAAGCTTTGCAGCTAGACCATTGTTTTTTTTGGATTTTTTAGGGCTCCAACTACCCGTAACGACTGCCATAGATGTTCTTATGGCAACCGGGACCGACGGCTTAACGTGCTCTCCGAGGCACGATCAGACCAATGCAAATACCCATATTTCATGAACACAAATACTTGCACTGAGCGGGGATCGAACCCGCGCCTCCTGCGTAGCAGCCGCGTTCACTACCGCTACGCCACGGAGGCTGTCTATGTTACTGCCTGTCTGAATGAAATCATTATGATATTGCTGTATTGCAGTTTGCAGATTAACATAACTATTTAAAATATTTCCTTATTCATTTTCTAAAATTAATACAATACTTATTTATGCATTAATGCATATTAAACGCATATTGAAATTATATTTCGTACTAGCTTTTGCCCGCGGCTCCGCCCGCGTGGATGTCGGTTATCGCAACCAAACATAGCCTATGTCCTTTCCCAAGGTCTAATCTACCTCTATACCAAATTTCATCAAAATCGGTTCAGCGGTTTAGTCGTAAAAGTGAGACAGACAGACAGACAGACAGACAGACAGACAGAGTTACTTTCGCATTTATAATATTAGTAGGGATAACATACATGTGCCCCCAAACTCTACCGTGGGTATGTTACTACCGAAAACGAAAGGGATGTTCTCCATTTGGAAGTACACATACAGTACAAGAAAAAGTACTTAAACATACATATACTCACACCTGTAAATTCCCCGAAGGGTTAGGCAGAGGTGTATTAACACCCACATTTCGCCAACTCTGATTTTCGGTTCCACGTAGGTAAGGTTAGGTAGGTAGGTTGCGGTCAAGCGGACACTCCCTATCACAGATAGATAGATAGAACAGCCATAGGGCTGTACTCCTGTAGCCAGAAGGCGACTAAGGGATAGGCCTTAGTCGCCTTCTACGATACCCACAGGAAGAGGTGGGACTGGTCCTATTCTACTCCACCGTTAACCAATGTCAACTATTTATCAACAATATCAACTATTTGCCAATAGCATGACGGGACTGCTATTGGCAAATAGTTGATAGTATTATAAGGAAAAATAATAATAAATAAAGATTGAAACCTAAGTATTTAGGTTTCAATCTTTATTTATTACTAGCTGTTGCCCGCGGCTCCGCCCGCGTGGAATTCTGATCCCGTTCATCGCTGATATATAGCCTATATGTTAATCCAGGGTATAACCTATATACATACCAAATTTCAACCAAATCGGTCCAGCCGTTTATACGTGAAAGAGTAACAAACATCCACACATCCATTCTCACAAACTTTCACATTTATAATATTAGTAGGATTAGTAGGATTATTTTTGCTTATTTTTACATTCCAAGCGGACGAAGTCGCGGGCTCAGCTAGATTCAAATAAAAATGAAATGATGTTCCTTGGTAACCGTATAACTTGAGTACCTACAGCTGAACTAATTTGGCTATCTTTTATTTTAAAGCGTTCGTCATAATCCGAATTAGGTTTTTATGGAAAGCAAAATTGGAAAAGTTTCCCGGCAATTTTATATTCAGGAAATACCTACTGAACGTATTTTGATCTGCGAGGCTTTTCTATGAACTTCCAGAATTAACTCACGATTCAAACGATGACTAGCGGTAGGTATTCCTTCTCGTTTTGTTTATGACCATTATGAAGTTATCACACAAAAAGAACTGGCCTAGTGCACACAGTCATGGAGATAAGTTTACATGTGAAGGTGTATGTAAAGGTATTAACAAGGTTGCCTGGAAGAAATCGCTTCCAGCGATAAGGCCGCCCATTGTACATTAAACTATATACATGCTACCTACTTGTCAAACTTGTAAATCTATCGGTGTACAATAAAGAATTATCTATCTATCTATCTAACTTATTTCTATAAAATATTACCGTATGTAGGCACCTACTGTACAGTACATTTCGGGCTATGAGTAATATAGATATAGTTCAGTATTTCCCATTATTATAATGTAGAGCTGAAAATAGAGATTTTTGTTTTCATATACCTATGTATATTTTCCATCTATAAATTAAGCTATATTAATTATATTCTTATCGTCCTGTAGGTATGACCTTTGCCTCGGGCTGTCATTACACAAAGTGGAACAAAGTATACCTACCTCTAACTATCAGAAAACCAGCAAACATCAAAATACTTTTTCTAGTTTCTTAGCGAAGTAGCTAAAATTAAATGTTCTTGATAAATACTACCAGAATTTTAATATTAATATGCTAAGCCGAAAGTTAAGTAAAATTCATAAAATAATAACCATGAAATAAATTAAATTTGTCCTCTGAAGATTTTTTAGTAGGTAGTGTTCAGTGACTTATGAGAGCGAATATAAGTACTTATAAGCTTTCATTTCCATCATGCGTAAAAGTGTACCTAAAGTAAGAATTAAATTATATCTTTATGAATTACTAGCTGTTGCTCGCGGCTCCACCCACATGGAATTCTGATCCCGTTTATCGCTGATAGTAGCGTGATGATATAAAGCCTATGTTGGTACCTGGTAATGTAACTTTCTAATGGCGAAAGAATTTTTGAAATCAGTCCAGCAGTTTTTGGGTTTACTCGTTATATACAAAAGTATATTATTATTATTGTACAGACACTACTGACTTACAGATTAACTCAAACAACCAGCATACTGTAAGTAATGTATAAGTATCGTATGATATATAGGCACACGCGCCTTCCTCACATGTACCGTCCCGGTAAGTCACCGCACTTCCTGATTTATACCCTTGTTATTTGCTTTCCGTAATGGATTTTTGATACACATCTACCTTATTTTTATAGGACGGAATACCAAGTGCCACCTTTTGTTGCCATTCTCGTATTTTGTTAAGTTACGGATTCAAGATTGGTCTGTTGAATAGGATTTATTCAGTCAGTGATGTAGATAGGGCTTTGACATATACCTACGTTTGTTACTTGATGCATTTCTTTTTATTCGATTTTCTAGAAGTTATCAGTAAATTATGGCCTATTATTTCTTTAGCGCTACTTGAATTGCTTCGATTCTTCACATTCGATTTGCCGCAATGATGTAATTTAAAGGGGTCCATATTGGGTTGCATAAAATTGAAAGTCCTAATTTCGAAATGCATAACTGGTTTTAGCATAATCATCTTTTCGCATAACGCTGTTTTGGCATAAAATTTTCACGCATAATTTCTTTCGTACATGTATTTTAGTCATAATCATCTTTACTTAACCATAAAATTATTGAGCATAATGGTTTATCGTATAACGATATTTAAACATAATTTAACTCCATATTTTTTAATTACATTTCAAACAAAATAAACAAATATATCTGAAGAAGCAGGTAAAGTATAAAAATAATTAACTCGATGAGTGCGATTCGCTTCTGGCACTTCGCCGGCCGCTGCCGCGGACAATTAGATTATGAAAAATATTCCTATTGATTAATGATTAATAATCATTAATCAATCAATAATGAATGACATTACATACTTTGATTTATCGTATTTGTTTCATTTATGCGTTAAGATTATTATGACTTTAAAATTTATAGATAACAAAGTTATGGTCAAGACAATTAGGGAAATTGATAATTATGCCAAAGAATACGTTATGCGTAAAGACCATTATGCCAAAAAACCATTATGCGAAGTGACTATTATGCTAAACATTTTATGCCATTCGAGATTAGGATAGAAAATGTTATACGAAAAAAAGGGGCACCCAATTTAAAGATTACCTATATCTCGCTACAATGTTAACCTAGCCCAGGGTGAATAGAGGCCTTGTAAAAGGATTCAAAGACACGCAACACGCTGGAAAGAACTGACAAAACTACGTAAATTATGCGCCAGGTAAACAATATGTTACTCTACTTTCTCAAGGTCTAAGTATCTATCTATCTTCTAGACTCTCCATCATGATTATCCGAGTCATTCTTGTTGCATCAGCTGGAATCCGGGGTCATGGTACGTAAATTTTTTTCGTTCGTAATTCATGACGGCTCGATGTTTTGGATATTATGTTTAATGTTAGACCTCCGATAGGAACCGCGTTATATAAAAAATTCGTCATCGGTGTAGTAAACGTATACATGCTGTACATAATATTATTCAGGCTTGCTTACTTTCCCTTAGTGATAGCACTTAATCCGCTACTGTGGGAGGTAACAATAGACCTGACCCTTAACCTTCACAGTAAGCCCAATATTACAGAAACTCATCTGCGAGTAATAGAATTCGTATAAGCCCTAACATTATGCACAAGGAATGAAAATGGTCGTGAAAGTTTATTCGCCCCGCAACATTTGCGTGGCATAGGCGAGCGCAGTTCACCCTTTTATATGTGAAGTTGGCTCATAAATTAAACGGTGAAACACCTCGGGCCTTCAAAGTAAATACACAATGATTTAGTAACGCCTAAATAAAACGAAGATGAGCTATTCAGTCGAGTGTACTGAGTCTTTCGTGAAATTAGGTTTCTTTGATGTGTACGCGACTTGGAGGGAAAGTATCACGTGATTTTTTTACTAGTAGGTACCTACCTAACCTTTGCGTTGTCGTTTGGAAGAATGGTAAAAAGGAAAGGTAGAGATAGAAGGCCTTTGGCACTTATGTAAATTATGTATGTGTCTCCATCGCCGTCTACACTAGAAGCAGCATTTTGCATTCTTTATTTTCATAACTAGTTATAACAAAGGAAAAAATCTTTCCACGCAAGTGGTTGCGAAACATGGTTGCGAGTTGTGAGCGAAGAATTTACTAAAGTTTAGGTGTAGGTATTTTCAGTGTTTTTACTAAATTTCATTAGATCTTATTTAGTTTTCTATGCTGAGACAGGATGAGAACTTGAGTAGATATCGAATTCAGTATCTCTCGACGAAAGCCGCAACTCCCATCTCAGCAGAATAATCATCCGAAGCAGCGTTTACCATAAAATAGTTGGAGGCGTCGCTATTTTCATTACCTAGAGTACATTCCGTGTAGGTTCTGTACCTCAGTACTACTCCACAAGGTTCTGTCGGTGAACAACTCATAATGGAAACATTCTGTCGGCGGCTCATTTGGCGGAGAAACGTCTGTCGGAGTTATGTTTCAGAATCCCATTGCCCTCCCTAATTAGAGCTGCGCAAAAATCACCTCAAAACATAGGCCACTGTACACCACTATCAACCTGATGTAGGTTATTTCAGTTTTCAGAAGGAAACTAAACATTAGGGTATTAACTAAAGTAAGTTATTTGTTAAACAAGAGTGCAAAGTTGTTTTTAACCGCGTGCTCAGATTAGAATCCTGAGCTTTAGCGAGGGAATCAAAAGAGCACAAGGTGAAAATTTTTGCACTCGAGTTCAACACGTAACTTTTCATCCCACGTGAGTGAGTGATTCCCAGTGAGGAAATAACGAAATGCAAGAAAAAAAAACAGTTAACAACAATGTACTTATCGTGAAAAAATATGATGCACGTACAGCAAATTAAAAAAAAAAGTACCAAGTACCAAGGAGGTACCGAGTCTGAGTATTTCATAGATTAAAAAAAATGTATGATAAATTCGGCACCATAGTGGTAGAATAGTAGATTACCCAACAAGTGAAAAAAAGGTGAATTCTTTTCGAGGCAACAAGTTGTATCCCGAGAGGAGTGAAGGCTTCTCCGGTAGAATCCCGAGCGTAGCGAGGGGTTCTAGAGAGAAACCTGAGTGGATCGAGGGATACAAGAGCCGAGATGAATTCTTTTTTCACGTGTTAGGTACTCAACTTTTCACCATTGACTACGAGAAAACGATTACTCTGTGATTATGAATTACATTTTGTTATGGATAGTACACAAAAGAAGCAACAAATTATCAGTAATAGCTACCGCTTTAGCGCGAAAAGACTCAGGAGTCTTTTCGCGTTCGAGAATATGAGTTTCATTTTCATCACTAGATGAAGTCATTTTATGATTATGAGACAAACAAACTTTTACAAGGAAAATTACACAGAAAATGGCGGCATTTTTTTTTTCTTAATTTAAACTGAGCCACATTCCATCCAGCCAGTGATTACATTTAGGTGGCTTTTAGTACGTTTTTATAGTGAGAGTGTGCAACCTCTTTGTACGTTTCAATAGAATCCGTACATTCGCGCATGTTCCAAATTCAAATTTTTTTATTCACTCGGTGAAACAAAGAGCGTTTTATTCACTGTTTTTGATGAATCACGGGCCCTTTTTCGAGTGTCAATGGTGAAAATAAATAAGTTTAATGATGTTTTGAATTCACAAGCTTAGTGCACACAATGTTCTAACTTCGAATTTACTTTACCTTCTAGAGGATAAAAACGACTTTTGCACTCAGATATCGAAGAGCAAAAATACTCTTTCCGAGGTGGGGGAGGGGGGAAAAATGATTTTTCATCCCACCATCTCGGAAAGAGTACTTTTTTTCTTCGATATCTGAGTGTAAAAGTCGCTTTTATCCTCTAGAGTGGTAAAGTAAATTTGAATTTAGAACATCGTGTGTACTAGGTTTGTGAACTCAAAACATCATTAAACCTATTTACTTCTACCTCTATGGTGCCGATTTATCATACAACTTTTTTTTAATTTATGAAAAACTCAACTCGGAACCTCCTTGGTGTACCTACTTTTTTTTTTAAATTTGCTTTGCGCGCATAATTTTTTTTTCACGTCCTATGGTTGAACATTGTTGTTGAATTTTATTTGTTGATATTTTATTATTAGTATTATTACACATAATTATTATACAGCCTCCGTGGCGTAGTGGTAGTGAACGTGGCCGCAACGCAGGAGGCGCGGGTCCGATCCCCGCTCAGTGCAAATATTTGTATGCATAAAAAGTTCAACAACAACGGTCTAGCTGCAATGCTTCGATATCGCCTAATGTCACCATTGGGTTGTGGAGGTCACATGGCAGTCGCTTTACGAAAAATATCGAGGTCCAGCCAAATCCGCAGTTAAGACTGGTAAAGCGGACCCCGAACTCCGAGGTGAAAGCTTCGGATGCGACTGGGAATTAACGCTAGGAAGAAGAAGCATTTCATTATTTCCTCGCTGAGGTGGGATGAAAAGTTACGTGTTGCACTCGAGTGCAAAGATTTTACACCTTGTGCTCTTTTGATTCCCTCGCTAACGCTCAAGATTCTAATTTATGAATCACTCGCTATGCTCGTGATTCAAATTTAGAATCTTTCGCTTGCTCGGTCATCAAAACTGAGCACGCGGTTAAAAAGCAACTTTGCACTCTTGTATAACAAATAACTATTACAGTAGCTAAACATAATACTTTCCTGTTGAATGTAGAAAAAAATATGAATAAAATACCGTGCTCACAGATAGGTAAAGCTGGCATATCGTTAGCGAGCAGCGATGAGGCGAGCATCCTTCGTTCTGGAGTTGTACTACGAATTAGCCTTAAAACGTTGTTTGAAATCTTACTTTGCACCCTTTATAATCTGGCTACCTGTGATAACAGACAAAACGTTTGGGGTTTCAACACAAAATCCGTTAGGCAGCTACCTAATTTAAATAAAGTTTCGGTACTTAGATAGCCAACTCTTTGTTTCTTTGTTTAATAATGCGCCATTGCTGTAAAAGTGAAAAATATGGAAATATTTTTTTTATAGAATTTCAAATGCATATAAATGCTGTGGTAAGCCGATAAGTACTGCCGTGATGCTAGAGGTATCACTCACGCATTGACAATCCTGCCTCTATCCCTCTGAGTTTTAGCGACATACGAGTCATATTTCTCGTAATAAGGCAATGGATATCCTATTCTTGGTATCGTGTTCTTTTATTGACAGATTGGTTCCAACATTCGCTTATCAATAAGCGAGTCCTCTGCTTGTTAGCCATCTTTCTTGTAATATTAGACAATATTAACTAAAGACACGAGTCACCTTGATATACTCGCAACATTATGTGGTGTAAACGACGATTTAGGATTGGACAAGTCTATAATACCCGCAACCATGTTTGTATAAAAAGTTATACTTACGTATAAAAAAGTAGTGGAGCGGCGCTATTATCTATTATACTCGTATTAAATGCTTATGTGCTGGGATCGTATACCTTTTTACAGCACAACTTTGCAAACCGAAACTTATAACTTAATTATATACTTAAGGCATGTGTTATGTTTATATAAAGTGCACGTAAAGTCTGGAGCATTTAAACCGGCGTTAAACCACAGTTACGCTAATGAGTCGACGCAGCCTGCGGTAGACTTGCAGCGGGTGACAGAATGTTGCACTCAAACTGAGGACTAAAGTTATATGTACTAACACTCTAAAAGTATTACCTAACGTTTAGTTCAACTTTAGTCAAGTGAATTATTATATAATACTAAATATCGTGAAGCAAAACTTTGAATCCTTTTTAATATCTAATATTACGAGCACGGAGGAGTCTGAAATTTTGTATAGTAAAAGTTTATATGGAGAAGAAGTGCAGAAAGATAAAATATGTAATGTTATTAAATAAAATAAATCATTCACTCTCAACATAATGACGTGCTTGTATACGTACGAACAAAGTTCGATTAGATTATTTATTGCAGTTAGATTGGAAAAAGCGTACCCCAGATTTCGATGTGAAATATTCGTATGCGACTGGGAATAACGCCAGGATGACGAAGAATTGCCAACGAATTTTAATGATATTCAGTCATAAAAAATAAATAATCACGAACAAGTTCTGCCTAGGCAATTCAACGATAGTTGAGCCAATAAAATAGTAATGGCACCGTTGTTTGCGGTAAGTACGATAGATAGATAATTCTGACAAATCGTTTAAGGTCAACATCGTGTAAACAATCAAATAAATCACGAACCAAACCAAAACATTCCAAAGGGACGCATTACGAATGAAATATCACTCAGAAGTCTGTTGTCAAAACCACTGTTTACGCCCTAGGACATGATAATATTGACACCAACTTTAACAGATCAATATATTATAGTAAGATAATATATGGGCATATAGTTGTGAACATCATCATCCTCATAGGGATTTCCCAGTTGCACCCAAAGTTTATACTTTAGAGCTCGAATTCCGCTTATTGTTTGTGATTGGTATTTCAGCTTTTCCGGGAGTGACTACCGTCTGACTTCGCAATCCAGAGTGTCATCTGTTGTTTAGAAGGTGAACTAACTTGCAGGTGAGTTTGGCTTGGTTTGTCTTAAGCATAGGAAAGATTATAGCAAGTTCTGCCTTAAGCATATTGGTAGGGCCCTCTTCATCCAATGGACTGTATATAATTTCTGTGGTAGGTATTAGTTGTGTAAATATAAAACAAAGTACGTATGTATGTACGTAAAATTGTGTAAAAACCGTCAATAGAAACGTGAAAGATTAATAAAATTCTAAGAGGTTGTTGAGTTTGTCCCCAGAATGTCCTATCCTAGACAAAAGGGTAATTCAAATCCTGAACAAGTTAACGTGTTATTTTTTACAGTATGTAGACATACTTTCTCAGAGGTTTGTAAGCCGATTTGCCTAATACCTAAATCGATGCGGATTACTTTCGAAAAGGCCACATATAAATTTAATTAAGTTTAGTCTAGTAGCATTTTGTGAAAGCTTTTATTTTAAGTCGAATTAAAAGTACGAATTACATTATATTCTTACTTAGTAAATTCTTTGTATTCACTGAAGCTATCGATATTACTAATACATATAAAACTTGAATATAGCTCGTTAAGCTTGATTAGACTTTGACTAATTTATAGCTACAAAAAGGTAAACGTAGTCACTACCACATTACCTTAATTTATCTTCATAACAATAACTAATTCATACATGTAATAACGTTAAAACTATTCACCATTCCACTGCCACTGACTACGGCGGAGAATTTCCTGACAGAAATTTATGAGAGGTAAGGAACAGAGTTGAATTTCCGGTCAAATTAGAGTTCAAATAGGGAAGTAAATTCTCGCTATAGAAGATTACATCCATAATAACTATGTGATGTATTCTTGTGGGGAGGTTTGTCTTTAGAACATCGGTCCCTGTACGCAAGTGGCAATTCGTTGACCAGCGTATTGTAGAATAGAATGGTGAATGTATGGGATTTGACGTATGACAGTCGTCAACGTATGTCATAAATGTGGTTGTCTATTGTTTACCCGAAGATTATATGCCATAATCATCATATTCCCGAATTTCATTTGCCCGAATGTTTTGTTTGCCCTAAAAGACATATGACATACTTTTAATTGCCCGAAACTTAGATACCATAAGATACGAGTGCCATACGTATTGTTTTTCATATTTTTAATTGCCATAATAATATTAGACATAATATTTAAACGCCATAATGATTATTAGACATAATATTTACTTCTGGGTGGTTTATAAAAAAATAACCACGAAGGAGATAGCGGGGTATATTCGCTCGCATCGCTCGCTCAAACGACCCCGCCATCCCCTTCTAACCTAACCTATCCGAGTCGAGGTGCCCTAAAGTCCCGATTGCATCCAGTTTCTCCTAATATAACAACCGTTACACACCCAATGTCGATGGCGGATGATGTTATGGCATGTGAAAATTATGGCATGTGATAATTAGGCTTACAATGATTATGACAAATGATGTTATGGTAAGTGACTTTATGGGAAACAAAGCTTCTAGCACGTGACTATTATAGCAAATAAGAGTAGGACTATTATGGCAAATGATATTAGGTAAATGAAATTCGGGCAAACGGCGGTATACCCATAAATGTACGCCATGAAGGTGCTTCTAAACGGGCGATGTTTTACTGCAATTAGTGGCTGGATAATTAGGGCATGTGATAATTAGGGCTTACACTGATTATGACAAATGATGTTATGGTAAGTGACTTTATGGGAAACAAAGCTTCTAGCACGTGACTATTATAGCAAATAAGAGTAGGGCTATTATGGCAAATGATATTAGGTGAATGAAATTCGGGCAAACGGCGGTATACCCATAAATGTACGCCATAAAGGTGCTTCTAAACGGGCGATGTTTTACTGCAATTAGTGGCTGCAAGACTGTGGCCCGGAAACATTGCAACTATTGTAATGTCCCAGCCATATAGCCAAACATGTTTTGTGTTGCCACATATGGCCGATGTTGCCGCGATGGGTTGCCGGACGATCGCTAGGCGGTCGATTTTACGGCAATATTGCTCGGCCACTTGTATCGTTGTTTCAGTCGCTCTCTTTGTTATAGCACAGTCTATCCTTTTCTACGCGAATTGTTAAATAATTTACTATCAAGGCTTATTTCTAGACTTAAATTATCTAAAGTTTCACGTCTATTTAAGTAAGGTCGAATCCACAATCTCTTCTTTTTCTGTTTATTTTTTAATAAAACAATATAAGCTGTTGCAACAAGTGTGATTTCGTCAGCCATTGTTGCCGGTTTGTGTAGCCCGTTTATGAATCTGCATCAAGAGCTATACTATTGCAGACATATTTGCAACACATTGCCCAGTCATTGATTGTTCGGTCATCAGTTGCAATGAAATATTTTTGAGATTGCCGGGCAATCAGTTGCCAATAGTGCAGCCACATATTGCAGAAAAACATGGCCCGTTTAGAAGGGCACTAACACCCGGCCAACGAATTTTCATTTGTCTAGGAGGCTGTTGTGTAAGTTCTGCACTATAGGACCTTACTTTACATTAATTATTAATACTAAGCATTGATATACAAAGGTGACTATTCGGAAATCTTATCGGCTCGGAGCGCACGCATTGTGTTCACCGCACACCAACACATCGCGTGATATGCCCAATCTCCGTTCTAGCGGAGCGCGTCGCTCGAGACGACAGATAAACAACTACATATAAGTATATGTACAAAATGTACAACTTACATACATAAATAGGTTCACTTGTAGATGTTTATATACTACATGCCATAATAAGCCTTTGAGACAATACTTCATCACAGTGGTGAGGGCTCCCTGTCCCAATAATACGATTCCGGCCTACTTATGTTTACAAAGATGGTAGAGTCTCTACACTATATATTCTATCGTAGAGTCCAATGGATCGCATGATGCATGACAAAATAGATCACGAAAAAAATCCCCCGGCTTCCCTTTTGAAAGTTTTCACCCTTTGCCACTGCTTCATCGTAAGTAATTTAATGAGCTCAGTTACATCATTTATTTTAACTACACGAAAATACCTAATTATCTACAGGAAGATACCCAATTATTGTGTTTCTCCAAAAGTCCTATAATTAATTAATCTGCAACATTTTTGTCTTACCGTACCTACCATCGCACAGCGGCATAAGTATTTCCCTAATTCGAGGATTATTATTTGTCTACATTTATTTGACCCTTTGGGCGCACGCTACCCATGGGCTCCAACATTACTTGTGGAGCTTATCACGGATTAACGTTTTCTTTCCGTGCCAGTGTACCAACTGTATTTAGGGTTCGGAAGGTAAATAAAAAAAACAATTCAAGTTTTCAAGTTCACCTTTGTGTGTTTAATTTAGATTTAATTCATAGTCATTTTATTAAACTATTAAAACTTACAAGACATGACACATAACAGTGATGTGACATAAGCTTAGTGGTGGTGGTGCTGTCAAGAGTGTAAAGGTAGCTCGAAATAAAATAAGTAACATCAAATACATCGCGATAGAATCCGTTAAAATCACTCGTAGTTTCCTTTCAGTAGAGAATATTTTTAACTTAATAAATCTATTCTATAATCTTTTACATAACTATAAATTAAACATTAAAGTAAAAGTGTATTTTACAAAAAACTAACCATGTTTCTCCTCTGCGGAACCCTTCACTAAAAATTGTTCGTTCTACACGTACTTTGCCGACTTATTTATAATTCATTTTAGGTTTTATGGAGCTGGCAATGTGCACGTTGTCAATAAAAATAAAACCGGCCAAGTGCGAGTCGGACTCGCCCTTGAAGGGTTCCGTAGCAGCAAAGGCTAAAATTGCGGTTTATGACATATTAAAAAAAAAAATACTGGATCTCGTTCAAACCAATTTTCGGTGGAATTTTGCATGGCAATGTACATCATATTTTTTTTTTAGATTTATCGTTCACTTATTTTAGAAGTTAGAGGGGGGTGGGGACACACATTTTTCCACTTTGGAAGTGTCTCTCGCGCAAACTATTCAGTTTAGAAAAAAGAAAATGTTAGAAACCTCAATAGCATTTTTAAAGACCTATCTATATAGTAAGAGAGCTTGGATCATTAACTCCGGTGCCATCAGCCTACTGAATGAGATGTACATCATTAGACGCGCCTTTAATTGGAGAACACGAAATGGCTATGCTGCAAAGTCAAAAACCTGGTGGTGATACCAAAAATCAATTTTGAAAATGCTAAAAAAATCGGTACCTAATATTGAAAGATTACCAATTTTCGTTTGTTCCTGGCAATAGAGGAGATTTAGGACTATATGATAGTGCAGTGCTGCAAGCCTCCATAACTGGCCTTGTCAGAGGCAGCACCTTGCAAAGTGCCGCCTGAAAACAGGTATCTGGTACGATCGAATTACCAAATAAAACCGGGCTCATCTGAAAGATCATCAAATTCTGAGTATGAAAAACTGGTGCTGCAAATCTTAAACACTGGCGAAGGTGGTTGCAGCAGCGATTGAAGATCGCGTGTTGCGCGTCTCGGTTTGGTATTTTCACATTTATACGATCGAGTTACCAATAAAAAACAGGGCTCATCTGAAAGATCATCAAATTCTGTGTAGGAAAAACCGGTGCTGCAAATCTTAAACACTGGCGAAGGTAGTTGCAGCAGCAATTGAAGATCACGAGTTGCGCAACTCGGTTTTGTAATTTTCACATTAGTACGATCGAGTTACCAAAAAAAACAGGGCTCATCTGAAAGATCATCAAATTCTGTGTAGGAAAAACCGGTGCTGCAAATCTTAAACACTGGCGAAGGTGATTGCAGCAGCGATTGAAGATCGCGAGTTGCGCGACTCGGTTTGGTATTTTCACATTAGTACGATCGAGGTACCAAAAAAAAAACAGAAGAACAGAAAAGATTTGCAGCACCGGTTTTTCCTACACAGAATTTGATGATCTTTCAGATGAGCCCTGTTTTTTATTGGTAACTCGATCGTATAAATGTGAAAATACCAAACCGAGACGCGCAACACGCGATCTTCAATCGCTGCTGCAACCACCTTCGCCAGTGTTTAAGATTTGCAGCACCAGTTTTTCATACTCAGAATTTGATGATCTTTCAGATGAGCCCGGTTTTATTTGGTAATTCGATCGTACCAGATACCTGTTTTCAGGCGACACTTTGCAAGGTGCTGCCTCTGACAAGGCCAGTTATGGAGGCTTGCAGCACTGCACTATCATATAGTCCTAAATCTCCTCTATTGCCAGGAACAAACGAAAATTGGTAATCTTTCAATATTAGGTACCGATTTTTTTAGCATTTTCAAAATTGATTTTTGGTATCACCACCAGGTTTTTGACTTTGCAGCATAGCCATTTCGTGTTCTCCAATTAAAGGCGCGTCTAATGATGTACATCTCATTCAGTACGCTGATGGCACCGGAGTTAATGATCCAAGCTCTCTTACTAATAGATACCCCACACGTATGGGTTTAATGAAAAACATTTTTTTGATTTTCAGTTCTAAGTATGGGGACCCCAAAATTAAATGCCTTTTTTCTATTTTTGAGTGAAATTCTTAATGCGGTTCACAGAATACATCTACTTTCCAAGTTTCAACAGTATGGACCTTATAGTTTCGGAGAAAAGTGGCTGTGACATACGGACGGACAAACAGACAGAGGGATGGACAGCCATGACGAATCTATAAGGGTTCCGTCTTTTGCCATTTGGCTACGGAACCCTAAAAATTAAGCCCAGTAACGCTTTACCCAAACCATTTGCCAATGTGTGATTTTGGTAGATTATTAAAAAGCTACCGTAATCGTTACCCGAATGTTAGAATTTAGAACCACTACAACAGTCACGTTTCATTGTTTATTCACAGTTTAGGCTTAAACATTGATTTATTAACTAGTTGTCCCTTTAGGCAAAACGTGCTCTAGAAATTTTCATCAATTTTACGGTTAATTTGGGACTTGTTATGAAATGTTTTGTAACTTTGACGAGCTAAACTAATAATAATGGGAACAAATTAATTATATATGAAAAGTTTAACGTATACCTTTGTATAGTAAATTCTTATATCACCTATTAGCTGTTGCCAGCGACTCCACCCGCGTGGATGTCGTTTATGGCGACCAAACACTAATCTACCCATGTACTAAGTATTATAAAATCTCTTCTGTGGTTTAGGCGTGAAAGTGTAACAGACAGACAATTATCAAGTTACTCTCGCATTCATAATATTAGATTTCATAAGAAAAAGTTTTATGGCTAAATCCTAATAATCTCTCAATCGAGCGACAATCCTGGTTCTATTTCAGAGCCCGGGTCCGCTCTCCTACTCCTCCTTACAACAATTTGGTTTATTTCGGATTTTATGGGAGCTACTGCTGTCAGAACCCCAAGAGGAAAACATGCTAGATTTCTCATTCGTCAACCAGCAAGTGAGGTTGGCTCGAGCCCCTAATAAGTACCTTGGTGCGCCCATACACCTTTTTTTTTTTTTTTTTTTTTTATCGTGCGCAAAATCCCCACGGATACCTCCCCCACCGTAGCCGGAGGAGGAGGTTATGTCGGACTCGAACCGACTAAAACGCACGCCGTCTGTGGGCCGTCAGTTGCCGGAGGTGAGATTGTCGTAGCCATATCCCTCGGTGCGCCCATACACCTAAAACACTCAACGAAAACTCATACTCAGTATACATGTGTTTCGTAAACAATGACAAACACTCCAAGTTAGCATTGGCCTCCGTTTTACAACTAGCAGGTAACTCGAATACTAAGCGTTCAATCGGGCGCTATGTCGAGAGGCACGGAACAAGGTGGGCTAATTACCTATTAATTGGAGAGCTTCACAAGTGTGCACTCAGTTACACGAGCGAGCTAGCGTGATGCTGCGATAGTCTCGCTAATGGACCGTAGACACCTTAGTAGACCTCGAGGATTTGGTCTAATGGGATCGATTAAAAGGTTACAGGTATAATTATCGGTGAGATAAAAGGAATAAAGTACACTAGAGTGTAAGCAGTGCGTAATTGTGAAGTTATAGGAATAAAAGTTTCATTTAGCGGTACTCTTCATGGCACTAAATTTGCACCTTTTTTAAGTTCGGGTTAGCTCAATTTACTTCTACTTATCTTTCGATTAATTTGGTTTATCTTGGTTTTTATGTCAACGACTGTCGAATGATCCCCAACTCCAAAAACCTTACCGAAAATCTTACAGGGTCGGCAGCACGAGTGTGACTTCTCTGGTGTTGCACACGTCCATCCATAGCTCACGATAACCACTTTCCATCAGGTGAGCCATCTGAGTAGTATAAAAAAAATAACTTTACTTTCGGGGTTGGGAGGTCAGACAGTTTTCGCTTCCAGAAAAGCCGGAAATCATATAAAAATCACGAAGGGGACCCCGGGCTCCAAAGTGAAAACTTTAGACGCAACGGGAAAATGACTATTAGGTTCAATTATACTAACCTAAAGATTAACTTTATGTAGTAAAGATTACTGGTACAGAAAGAGACAAACATTTTTGTTGAAATCGTCGCCGCAAAAACAGTTTTAAACTTATATCACCACACGTATTTGGCAGTAGTCCTTGTTTATTTTGTAGACAGTGTTGGCCCACATTCAATCCGAAAAATGTGGAGTGTGGTTAGTTACAGTAGATTATAAGAGTGTTAATTTGAATATCATATTATGTACAACACTTCATCTTTTTTCCTCTGGGGTAGACAACAACAACCCACCATTAGCGTATCTGCTTCTACCGTCCTTGGCACACTTCGCCTTCAAATTTTATGTTACCTTACAAATATGTAGTAACATTTACAAACCGTTTTAGTTGGTTTAAAACATTCGTGATGAACTTTTTTCTGTTAATTATTTACAGCATTTGTTTTTCTTTTAGTAAATTAACATACATTGCGGTGCCTGCAGCGTAGGTAGCCTATGCGGACGACGGAGAGCGCGCCTCGTATATGGTCACCGTCGGCAAACCAAATAGTAAACGAGTATAATGGTGGATGTATTTTAACTGTAAACTTTATAGGGACTTTTATGTGCCCACAAAGCACTTGTTATACAGAAATTGAAGTACTTACACATAAATGTGGCCAATATACAGACTCATAAAGGTTAGTTGCCGGCTTTGGTATGTTCAAGTTTATCGATTTTGGTCCATACCTTGTCAATGTTTTTTGAACTGTTACTTTAAAATTTAGAACATCACAATACATGTTATTTTTATGCCGGGCATAAGTCGCGAAAATGGGATCAGTATTTAGTTAGTCTTACAGAATACGCAAAAACAACTGGTGAGTGCCTTTAAATTATTCCATTAAACTAGGTGTGTAATAACTTGTTGTAAATAAATAATTTTTTTTTTAGAAATGCTAATACAAATTTTCTTGGTGTCACATTTAACAACGTGGTATATTATTTTTCTTACCTGGTATAACTTCCCCGGAGCTGTTCAGCAGTAAATAAGCACCCTGTACCTACCGTAAATTGCGTCGGGTTCCATTCTCGTACAGAGGCTTCCTTCTTTTAAGCTTCAGACGCCCACGTCACAATATAATCTAATTAAAAGTATCACTTCCCGTCAGCCGATTTCACATAGCAAAAAATGTCAGCATTTTTTTTTGTTTATGAGCAATCATAAATATTTTCCTTAAAAATTCAAAATGTATTTTTTGCTTTAATGTGAAATTATAATACAATGTAACAGCAGATTTTGACGCACAATTAGGAAGATTTATAAGTGTCTCGATTTATGTACAACTATCTGTAGCCCGTGGCTCCGCCCACGTGGAATTCTGATCGCATTTCTACAACCTGTGGAAACCAATTCACGAACCGAATCAAAGAAACAATTTCGTTTATTCAGTTTAAAGAGCATATCTATGAACGCCAAAATTTTACAATTATGTCAAGAATTATAACCACAATAAAGTAAAATAAATCATTTAAAAGGGCTTAGTTAAATGCTATTCCAAACTACCTATAACGTAATCCATTCGTATACCAAATTTCAGTCAGATTCGTTCAGTCGTTTAAGCGTGATAAGTAACAAACATCCTAACATCTACACAAACGTTCACATTACATTGTTAGTATAGGATAGGGTCCTTTTAATGTACCATTTTACGTTAAGGCAATGCAGAGAATAGTGAAACAAGTCTAATTTAAAACATTTCAGCTACTTTACAATTTGCAGTGGCGTGAAATTTAGTTAAAATTCCGGACCGGAGTTGAGCGAGCATTGGCGGGCACTTAATAAATGAACTTCCTTGTCTTTGCAATTCCTAGGAATGAAAGAACCTGGAGAGCATGAGTTTTTTACATTTCTGCTGAATAAAGTATTATATCACGTATATTTGATTTTACACCGTGTAGTCATGTTCTTAATGAATGCACTTCATTTAAACGTCTTTACATTTTATTATGTACTAAGTTGGTTTTTACAGTTTCATTTTGCAGTTGGAACGATCGTGATAAGCGAGCAGACAGATATCAATCAATCAATTAGCCTATCGCAGTCCACTGCTGGACATATGCCTCTCCCTATGTCGGGTGGCTTTGGCCTACTGTTTTCACGCTGGTCAGATGGGTTGGTAAATGGTTTTATTTCGAGTTTTCCTTCTCTAGCAGTGGTATCTTCAAAGTATTTCTCCGTTAGTCGCCTCCTACTAGGTGATCTCATCTAGGGTGGTGATACTTGTATTCTCTCTACGTCACCACATGGATAAACACTACTATTTAAATATCTAATAAGTAAAATAATACACAATAAGTAAATTACAAATAAACTAAAACTAAAGTAATAAAATAAAATATTTACAAGAATAGAAAGAGGGTCAAAAATTCAGGCGTTGAAATATTCCTCCCCATAAAAATGTGTTTGTAAATAAATTGTAAGTACAAATTAAATCAAATATCATATCAAACTTGAACTTTTTATATAGGTACTCGTATAACACAAGAGAAATGCGATATCTTCAGTGACTTCAGTCAAAGGAATGTTCTTTCACTCAAGTTTTCAAAGTAGTTAAAAGAGTAGGCATGCGTTAATTCCACGGATAGTGCATTCTGCAGACGAACTGTAGAGCTACCAAAGAATGTCGCGTGTTCTTACATTTTAGTGATGATAAGCGAACCATTAACATAGGCACTTGAAAATATATTTTGGACACGATAAGGGAGCATGCTGCAAAGACTATTACAATATGTACTTAACTTTAACTAAGGATTTTTTCTCAGAATCTGTTATTTGCAACGTGTAAGCAACTTGAAGAGACACTTATATTTAAGCACACCTTATCCCTTAACCAATGTGAATCTGATAATATATTCCATTATTATATATCATCATCAATGATTTATTATTTGTTGATATGGGCAGAAAACACTCGCATATCATACGGAACAAATATTGCAGATAACCGATATGTAACCATAATGCCGGCCAATATGTAACAATTTACGAAGTGATCCATTGATCTCGCATGAGCAGATAGTAAATGAATGTTCGCATAGCAAATATTACGTTGAATCGTGGTAGATACCCCTAGCTTGTTGTTGAAGAATGGTCACTTAAAATACTAGTGAATGGCTTACATTACTATTACCATAGATAAAAAAATACCTATATCATATCAGATATTATGTAGATGTTTAGGTACTTATTTGTAAAATATTGGTAATTTTGAGAACTTGTTTAGGATGTGACAATGTATGCAAATATTTAATTATAATAAAAACTTAAATTATTATATAATACTTTAAGTTTCTTCAAATGTTTGTCATTTCCTAATTTAACAAAGACTGGCTAGAAACATCCAAAACGTTTTTTTTTTTATTATTTCGTCTGATTTTATATCGAACTGTACAAAATATATTGAAAAGTATTACAGTTTAAAGCTTGGTAGTATGAAAATAGATTCTGGCTCAGACAGAAAATTTTCTAAAATATGGGATGCGCGCTACCAAACTTACAATGTAGGAAATGTTGCGGAAAACCTTCGGAACGAACATTGTTTACACTACATCTTCGACATAGCTTCGATCTCGTTCAATTTCAACAAAATCTTTGTGGACACAATTTTACCTTACATCCGCTATTTCAAAAATTTATTATACTGATGGATACTCAGAATGTCCTGGTAGTGGAATTTATGTAGGTATACTGTTTGTATGCTGGAAAGACTATCAGCGTCATAGAACAAAATTTCGGTCGCCATAAAACCATTATAGGAAATTGAAAAAGTCTGAAAACGAAAATTGTGTTCGACCTTTTTATACCGGTCTCATGATCCTAGGGTTTAATATGTACAAACATTTATAATAGGACTAGCAAGACATGTTTAAGGGCACTGCCATTTATTATTCCTGGAGATTGATTGAACATGCATTAAAAGATTAGTAGAGGACATCGGGCGTAGGATTAAGGTATGATTCCGAAGTCGACAGCATACAACAACTGCCGACGCATGCAGCAGGTTACTTGTTAAACTCCGATACGAATAAAGGCGACCATTGAGAAGCCGCAATGAACTACGTGCATCTGCTGCGGGCTTCGGCTATTATCGTATGCGGTCGGCTATGGAATCATATCTTTAGGGAGAAGTCAGGTGACTCCCACGCTGGATCGTACCTGGTGTAGAGGCTGCCCATCGCCATCCAAAGAGGCAACACAGTCAGCGTGATGGGCACTTTTGCACCGGGTACAGGTCTGGCCGCTCCTTCTTATTAAGGACGATTGAAGGTAGGACGGTTATTGGTAGTATTTTGAGCTGTTGACTTTGTTATATACATACTTGTAAACTTATTGACAAATAAATAATATGATTTATGTTTGTGAATTACAGGCATCATATAATATGACATATGACATTATACATTGTTCAAGGTTACTTTTAGAAGCCATTTATCTTTAAACTAAGCTGTATATTATCGTGTAATGCCTTGAGAACGGTAGGTAACATTGGCTGTCAAGGCGTGTATCGAGGATAAACTACCGTCTCGTATCGTGCATACAGTGGCATACACCAGTGACGGTACTTGATTAATTATTCGAGCTTCCTTACACCAAACTATATATCGAGTAATAGTGAAATATTAGGAGTATTTCTTCATTTTATTTTAATATACTGTTGACGTTTTCTAACTCTCATAAAGTCATAATCATCTTGGTGTTATTCCCTGATGCATCATGAGTTCACGTCCGTTGAGTACGAGGTCTACTTTAAAAAAAAATATACGAACATCCGGACGGGATGGATATTATTTGGGTGTGGGTACAACTATTTGCTCTAAGCAGGACCAGCCTGCTGCTGTACCACCATACCACACAGTTCCTCAAAAGACGTGTATTTAAATATTTGGAATATGAGACTACTACTATTTTATGTGTTAATTCGTCCAAAACAAGACATTCCCTTTTGTGACGAAACCAGTATATTTTTTCTTTCATCTATATAGAATACGGCATATTTAGTAGCTGAACAAATTGAAAAAGTTTGGAAGCTTAATTTGGAAGAACAGAGCTTATGTTTTCAACTTTTTATAAAGCGAATTGTGCCTAAAGCATAATAGAATAAAAATTGATGTTGCCGGCAGTTTACGCGGATGTTTCGTCTCCATATAACTATGGGAAGCAGGAAGCATGTGAGCAGAAAACCAACTGAAACGTCGAGAATACTTATCACTATTTTTTCGTGATTACGATCAAAAACCAGTAAAAATGTCATCGAGAAAAACAAAGAATCATGGTTACATAAAAAATGCCAACATAAAACTGGCACCATATTTTGGCGAAAATATATCTCAAATACCGTAGTTATGGCTGTTATGGTATCAATAACGTAGTCACGACACCATCAGAATAACATAAAATATGTCGATAATACGGAATAATATATTTTTTTACGTTAGTACTAAAGATATAAGGGTAAAACGGTATTGTCGAACCCACAGAGGTACAAGTACAACTATGGAGATAAAATATATCTACACCGTTGGCCTAGGTATAGTCAAAAAAATAGGTGGGTACATATACCTACTAAAGTAACGTAAGGTAAAATGCTTTAGCGTACCTACTTTACTATTGTTAAAATGACAGTCTGTGTGCTACATTTATTATATTTACAAGAACATATTATCGTCATGGAAATTACATAAATAATAGATACACTTATTTAAATATTAAATATTTCTAACAAAAATCTAAAATTATCCAAAAGTTAAAAGGCTAAAATGAGGCTAGGGCTAAAGGGATGTTGAAAGGGATGGGATGTTGCTAGGGCTAAATTGTGTAAAACTATTCATTTGAAGACGAGAATGTGATACTGTTATGTATTCGAATATTATAAAATAAAAGACTATTATAGGTATATGTATAGTCGAGCGAATGTCGTATCTCTAGCATAAGATATTCACGGTAGAAACTTTATTTCCGATAAATCTCAGTACCATTTAACTGTAGATATAGAACTGCTGTGAATGAAATGACGAACGTGAGCACGTTCACCTTTATGTTTAGCGTTACGACTTTATGTGTATTGTAAATGTATAGGTACAGAGACCGACTGTAGCATATTTATATTAGCAGTTTTATGCCATAACACCAAGTCATCGTTTTGTTCTATCTACTCACAGAAGTTACTGACCACCCTGTAAACTCAGCGAGTCGGAGCATTGTTACGCATGCTATTCACGCTTTAGAGCATGCTATGGATGCTGTGGAGTATACCGCAAACGAGTACAATATTTTCTCAGTGAGTGGAACGACATGTTCGTTCGACTGTGGAATTATTAATAAATAATACGCTATGACCGTACCGAGTACCGCATATGCCGTACGGTATGTATGCATGGAAGTATAAAATAATATCAATTTATGTTCAGTTTCTTTCTCACAATACCTATAATCCGAGAGTTGGCAATGAACAAAAATAGGGGATTTAGCCTCGCTACTCACCAGCCAAATTTGCAGCTCCATGTTGGGGTAGGTAATATAGGAGAGATGTGTGTGGTTTTTAGTGGTTTTAAGCTTGCCTCAAATACCTTAGGTACCTACCTAAAAAAATATGCCACTTCTTAGCTCTCTTAGGTCATCACTGGCCACTATAAATCGTCTCATTCATAGCTATTCTATTAGTACAGAGACCGTGTACGTACCTACGGTCGTTGAAAGTAATTGAACACATAACTTAGGTACTTATTGATTGTTTTCTTCAAACTTGGAATCAGTACTTTGTGACCTTGGTACCTTTTGCAAGAAGTACCAGGTTCACAGAAACTTTATCTGGGTCGCGGGAACGGTATCAGTTTCATGCAGGTCTACGAGCTACGACCAGTTTATATACATACGTTTATATAGTAAACAAACTATCTGTTATTGATAACGATCGCGGTCGTAATTAAATTGGCACAGTAGGCACTCGATGAAGTCATAAATTGTTTTGTATCTGCGTCGATCTTAATTAATGGATACTGGCTGAACTTGTTTGATATACTTACCTATAAGTACTTGGTCTAGGAAGTTTACCGGTTTATTTAGTGTGGATATCAAATAATTGCTGACTTCGTGCTATAGTTTATTACGGTAGAGAACTAGATTATAAGCAAGGAAATATAAATTTATCTTATCACCTAAGGGAATCGGCTGCCCCCCTAGGATCCTGATCTATTTACTACATAGTGTTAGCTAATAAAATGAAGGGGTAGACAGAGGTATATCAACACTCACTTTTCACCAACATTGGTTTTCGGTCCCACGTTATTACATACAGTACAGTAATAAGAAAAAGTGTTACTATCGGATGGAAAACAGGCTTATGCCTTACTCACCTTCTTCGACACCTGCGAGAAGAGATGGGGGGGTTTATCCACTTCCACCGGGAACCACACGGCACTCCATTGATACAATTAGGTATAACAAATTGATTTACATACGATTATTGCAGTATTACCACCCAACATACCAATTCCACTTCCTACTTTACTATCAGATCCTATTTCCTACTATTCTCATAACATCATAAATGTGAAAGTTTGCCGAGTATACAAACTAAGCCTAAGTGTTATTTAATTATTTTACAGTAGTTTTGTATTCGGATGAGGTATTCCCCATTCTAGTGTTCTTAATTTCGTACGAGAAATCACAATGTGACTTTTACCCCTAAATTTCAGGCAAAATTGGCAAGATTCGAATTAAATACTTTCCATAGAACAAAATTTAATAGGTACTACTTGTTGGAACTTATAAGGATTACTTATCCTAATTTTATGTACGAATACGTAATCATGTCTAAATACACAAAAGAAAAAGTATTTACCTCCATTTTATAATCTTGGTATCGCAAGAATAAAAGTATACCACATAAGCTCCAGTAGCTTAAGTGACACGTTTAGGCTAAGCTTCAATCTGTATGTATAATAAAAAGAAAAAATCTGCAGGTGCACAAATATGAAACATGTGTTGTTGGCCCACGGGTTATTACACATCTACTTAGAGCACTTTATAGAGGGTAAACTAGCTCTATAATAATATGCCAAGTTATATTTTATCACAGTCTATGCCAGTCTTACTAACATTAGCATAATACATGCACAGCATCGCACCTGTTACTAGATTATTTCCAGATTTTGGTTCACTTACTTCTACACTAATGGTATTCTCAACTTGCCATTTTGCCATTACATTATTCGGAGAAATTCTACTTGAATTTTCGTGCATTTTGAAATTTTAATATAAGATAGCCTATCAATATAACGTAGAGGGCTAATATTGCAAAGAGGGGTGAAGCAATACAATTCACGTTAGTGCGAAATTTCACCAACCATGGAGCATAATAAAGGCGGAGGACTAGAGCGGGTGCATTTTACGTACCAAAGAAATTTGAGAATATGCTATTTTATACGCTCAATAAGGCCTTTCTTGCTACGAATTCTACAGAAAAGTATGAAATCGTTTCAAAATGCGTTGTTTTGAATATGGAAGGAATGTATTTATAGGGGTACGAGTACCATTGCTATTGATTTTGTGAATATTAATTCGCATAATACGAAAAAGAACAAACACTCTCTCTCCTTTCACTTAGCAGGCTCCATGATGATTTCATTGTACAACGCTACTATATAGCTTGTTATACGAGTTCTACAATATGGCTAAATATATATATGTCGGAGAAGGGACGAGACCATCGACACTCGACGCGATGGTCATACGATTCGTGGGCGATAAAGGGTAGATGCCAGCACAAAACAATGATGTTATTTAACAGTTTACTTCGTTTTCACAACTTTTACGCGTACACTTTAAAACATCTTTAAAACTTATGAAACTAATATGGCGAACTTATGAAACTAATTCAAGTTTATTGAAACACGCGTTTTGTGCAGTGAGTTCGAGACGCTTCACAAATCACAATGATTGACAACCGGTATTTACAATACTTCAACTTATACTTCTCATCTCGGGAACACGGTCCACCATGATAACTCATCAATACGTTTCTCCACGCATCCTGCGTACCATGCGTACACGACCATTTCCCGACTGCTTGTGTCTCTCTATTTGTTTCATTGTTTCAACCTGAACACCGCCTTTTTCAAAACAAACCCAACATGGCGTTCGACTTCACTCAAGGTCCTTTTTTGTACGACCTCTGCCAAAATACATGTTGCAATCTTTCTATGTGGAATACAGTAAAATAAATTTGAATCTATTTTAGTTACATTATCTTTTTGTGGTAAATTAGCTGTTAATCAATAATCTGTTTTGCAAAGTCCTTTTTATGACTAGAAGTCAATAGTATAGTTTCTATAACGAACAAATCTTCGTTTTATGATAATCTAATAGGAAACATTGCATTCGAACTAGGTACATTCTAAAAATCATATTGGATTAGATTACGCTCGAAGGGTATTCAAGTTGGTGGTTTCATCTCTTCACCTCCCTCCGATATATAAATATACAAAAAATTCCCTAAACGGGCATCGAACCCGCCACCTCTAACTTAGCCGTCGAAGGCTCTACCGCTACACTACTCAGGAAAATGGCTTACGACAGACCTTACATTACAATCTACCACTTATATATTTACGTATTCCCACACAAACAATTGACCAAACCGCACACACAAGGTGGCCACCCTAAACCTACATCTGGGTCGCAAGTCCCAGTCGCCGTCACGGTGTTCCTCTCTGTATCACGCTATGGACCCGGCGACCGCACGGTGAATCCATGGAGTGCTGAGAATCGGATCTCACAACTGAACCTCGATTCTGCTAAAACAAAACCACTGTTGTACCAAAGTGTGTTTGTACCAAAGACACTGTAAAAAATAGCAATAAATTCTAGACTTTATTGCTATTGTTTTAAAGTCCAAAGTTAAATGAAAAGAGCTTCATTTACTCTATAAGAAATCATTTAATTTTGGACTTTAACGACATAATTTGAAAGTCTAAAATCAAATGGAACAGGTTTGCAGTGTCCGTGGTTTTGCTTTAGCAGAAGCGAGGCTAGTCGTTTAATTTTTATGATACGACCCACATGTCTAGTTACGTATCGTGTTTTAGTCCCAGATGTATTTATATTTCACTTGAAACTGGTCCTACATTAACAATATACGATTTTATAAGCATTAAAACACGTGAAATGAATTGCACTAGGATTTAGCAATCTGCTCTAGTGTACTGAAAATGAAGAATAGACCACTTAAAAGTTTAAGTGGCTCATTCTTCCATGTTTTAGGTCTTAAACATGGACCAATGATACCTGAATTCCACTTTAGGAATGAAAATTGTAAATGAAATTATACATCGATGACGTAACAATCAAATTAGTTATGAGTAAGATTACCGATTTCTCGGCTTATTTTGTCACATGACACAAAAATGCTTGAGTACGACTACTCGAAACGAAGTTCTCGAAATAGACATTCTTGTGAAATGTGTAAGTAATTTCAGTAACTAGTAGTCTTTTCCTTTCCCTAAAAAATGTTTTTTGTTTTAAAATAGTCATAAACTATTTCAGTATGGCACGGAGGTCAAGCGGCGGGCAACGGCTAGTAGTTTATAAAAAAAATAAACATTACAGTAAGGAAAATACACGGATAAAAATATGAATCTATGACTTTTACAAATGGGTTAGTAAGCTACAGTAATTTATCATTAATGCCGGACTTTTAGTCATACCATTTATCTTACTAAATATCGGCGTCCAATACTAGTTAAGCCTAAATGATAGAAGTTTTATTTCCAAATGCCCCGGTTCTAATGAACTATCTAATCATAGGCTATTATAAAGAATCGATCAAATGAGCTGATTCACCAACTAGTGTTACTGCCATGGTTGTGTCAAGTTTTCATAATCTAACACTATACCTGAAACTACTTATAATTGAATTGCTGTAGGTAATTGATGGGGTCAATTATAGCAATTCAATTATTGGCAATTTTGTATCTTGCATACAACGTCACAATTGTTTAGTAGAAGTAGAAGTCTGATACTAGTTCAATATTATCAGCCTTTAAGTACGTCAATTCGGTTCTACAGGGCCTTGCTGATACCTTAGGGCTGTACGCCCGGAATTCAATTATTGACAACCCGTTTTTTTTTTATTTACACAAACAAATTTTCCTATACAGATTAATCTCAATGAGTTCCGAGAGTTAATTTTGTTACAGCTTATATAGAAGATTTTAGAATAACTGTAACAAAATAATGTATTTTTAATCATACATTTTTTGTCACATCACGTACGTATACGAATAAATAAACAATATTCTCGTTCCTAATAAATAGCTAATATAAGCTATAGATATAGGTATAAATAAATGAAAAGTACTGCACACGAAGTTGAGAATGTGCGGCGGTGATATCGTGTTTCGCTTCGTGTTGAATTGTAATTTTCTTGGCATTGTTGCTAAACAATGGTTTTCGGTGAAAATTCTTCCTAAACATGGGCAGATGGTGACGACCCGAGCCCGCATAAACGAGTTAAAGATGACATTATGGCGCGATTCCAACTTGTCTGATAAAGAAATAAAGAAAGTTGCGTTAAATTTTGACTGCATACTCAGCACTTTCAGACACTGTTGATATAAGGTTATTATAAATATTCCTCTAAAGAATACTTCTATACTATTATATAATTGTACATTGGAAATGTTTGTTTGCGAAGGACGCAAAAATTAATGGACGGAGTTTGATGCGGTTTTTTTTTCCGAAAGATTTTGGTCAGACTTAAAATCTTACTTTTGAATGAAATTTTGAAGCATTTATTATGCTAATAATCAATTCTCTTTTCTCTTTCTTAATCGATTAAAATCTTACGTTTGTTTGATTGCAATTTGTAGAGTAGAACCGGACATAAAAGGCCTACGCGGGCGGGATTACTTTAAATAAAATAATCTGTAATTAGGACTTTTAATAACTAAAGACTATTTATTACCACTAACATTGAGGATATTATCTCATATGAGGACGCATTAGTGTGAACAACTACAAAATGTGCTTGTCGCAGCCGAAAAGAGCTTGGCAAATATCATGATCATCACCATTATTAAAAACAGTATCTTTACAAGTAGAACTCCAGACAAATGATATATTATTATAACAGAAGGAAATAAATATTTTCTGTTTGAAACGCATTCAATAAAAGTGAACCAACAATTTTCAATATTCGATTTCAATGAATAGGAGGCGGTAAGGGCACGCTGCACCCCGTTGTGAAGGAACAATAGTGGGACGTTTACCGCATCTCGAGTGGGGCATAGAAAGTAATGCAGTACTCAGCTCGGGAGTGCGCCTTATAGGTGCCGAACAATTGAAATAATTGATGTTACTTAGAAGCTGCAATAAGAGTTTAGTTTTCATTTCCATTGAAAAGATTTAACAGTAAATGGGTACAATGATTCAGAGTTGTTGGTATTTTTAAGTTGGGGATTTTAGTTCTTAGACCTGCTGTAAATAAATATTCTACAAACATTCTACACTGTTCTACCATGGTAAGCTTAATTAGCTTGTGTTATGGAATCTAGAATGCGGATATACATACTTAGATACTTTTTTTTTGTAAATACATACATATTATACATAGAAACACCCAGACCAATGCAAATATTTATATTCATGCATACAAATATTGGCACTGAGCGGGGATCGAACCCGCGCCTCCTGCGTAGCAGCCGCGTTCACTACCGCTACGCCACAGAGGCAGTGTAGCGCGTAGCGCAGAGTCTACGCTACGCCGTGTCACTTCCCATTCCATGCGGCGAGGTGAAAGCGCGCGCTGTAAAGCCAGTTCATACGTGTAGCTTGATACAGTCGGCCACATATAGACTTGCTCCACTTATAGATATTCCATGTTAATATCATAGTGTTCTAGATTATCTAGTTTACAGTTCTTACAGTATGAAATACTATTGTGATCAGTAATAAACATTTATAGTGTACGTAATCTTTTATTGAAGTACTCCCACACAACACTGCATAGGTATAGCCTCCAAACCTGTTTTTGTCTATACTGGTGTTTTGCCCCAAACATCTTCATATTTGATGACACTTTATAGTTAAATTAGCATTTTATTGATAGAGTAAATGCAATTTGGTATATCCTAGAATTCAAGGGCTATAGAAACCTATTAATATAGAAACATTGTCAAAATTTACTTCTTCTTCCTCTTAGCGTTAATTCCCAGTCGCATCCGAAGCTTACAGCTCGGAGTCTGGGGTCCGCTTTTTTCCAGTCTTAGTGAATTTTGTCTTGGCTAGACAAAATTCACTAAACACGATTAAAAAAATACTGTCTATGTTATAAAGGCTATAATATGTATTATGTCCTCTACAAACTATGATCAATAACCTTTTGCTTAAATATAAATAAACTGTCAAGCTTCTAACAGCGAAGTAAAAAGAAAGAACATTAAAAAGTTAACAATGCGAACAGGGGAGGCGAACTATTAAAGAATAAAATGTTTTTGTACATCTGGTCTCCAATATTGAGACCTGTAGACCTACTATGAAATGTACATGCGAAGTTGCGGACCGATGTTACGGGAAATTGGTACCATGAAACTCACTTATCCTGCAATCGAACCCTATAAACTGTACACTAAAGAACCCGAAGAACGGCACGTAACACTTCGGATTGCTCAAGCCCCACTGATAGAATTAGCCTCATGGTAAATAAATAGTACATCTTTCGTTCGTGGGTCATACAAGCTCGAAGTTTCGTACTTTCATTTCATGGTAGGTCATCTAGATAGTACCTGAATTGACAATGTTCTTTCTCTATTTGATCTACAGAGAAAGAATGAGAGGCGTTTACTGGAAATGGTTCTAAAGGTGTGTGAAGATTGTTAACTTAGTTTGTAGTTGAACTATCGATTGTGACTGACTCAAAAGACAATCCAATTACATCGAGATATCTCGACGACGACGCTCTATTATGAGTAAATTGGAGATTCGATAAATAAAATGTCCAGTGATTTATTCATGGAATATGAAAGGAGGTAGATTTGCATTCTATTAAAATCACTGCAAAATATGCTACAAAGCATGTCAATCTTTTGTACACAAGTAGGTTGCTTCCTGAATTGAATCCTTGAATTCTTAGGAATAGAACAAAAGATAAAAGGGTAAAAAAAAGTCAAAATGTGGGTTAATACACCTCTGCTTATCACTTCGGGGATTTACAGGCGTGAGTATATATGTAAATCTGTGATATCTAACAAATATTCTGGCTTTGCTAAGGGGCCCCACTAAGGCCTAATTGGGGCCGAATTAATCCTAAATGTATGTGGAGAGGGGTCACGGGGCTCCAACGTTCCACCTCAGCCAGCTTCTCACGGGTCATGGCCCTTTTGCCAGGTACCTGTGGAAGGTGGTGGGGGTGGAAGCGGAGCCCCGGTGCCGCAGCTGCACCAGCGGCGACCCCGACACGGCCCATCACACCCTGGCCGTGTGTGAGGCGTGGGACGGTCCTAGGACGGCCCTCATAGGCACCATTGGTGCGGACCTCCCGCTGCCGGCTACGGCATTTTAATTATTTTTATTATTATTTTAATAATTTAGGTTTCAGCTATGGCCGGCAGCGAACAGTGTTGGGCCGCCGTCGCCTCGTTCGCTAGCGAGGTGATGGCGGCCAAGAGAGAGGCTCTGCGGGTGCGGGAGCAAGCTGGGCTTACTCTCCCACCCCGCAGGCCCCCGGCGAGGGGACGCCGGCGAGCACTGTTCGCCCGCGTCCCCGAATGAGAGAGGCCACGGACGGCGGGTCGGGGGACCCGCCGCCCCATGCTAATGTGGCGGAATGCGCCCCTGTGTGTTCCGGGGGTGCATTCTTAGAGGAGGACGGGCCCCACCATATTGATGGTGGGGCCTCAACGAGTCGAGCCCGTTAAATAGGGCGTCCCCAGCCGAGTCGCGGTGAGCAGACTATCCCGCGGCTCGGAGTGGGCGACGGAGGAACACCGTGGTGGTTTAGTGGGTAGTCTGGCCTCCCTTCGAGGTCAGGAGTCCCACACGAAGCGAACCCCCTGCCCCCGCAGGGGGGGAGCGAAGTGCGTAAATGCATTCCCCACGTTAAAAAAAAAAAAAATCCTAAATGTATCCTACTTCCTTACTACGAACTTTTCTTTTTCCGAAGTCCATAACCCTATTTCAACTCTCTTTTAGAATGTTTGATAATACCTTAATGAAATCAATAGTTCTATTTTTTACTAAATCTGTCAATTTCCTCTTCCTTATGAATAGATGAAATTAAATTAATCAATATTTAAGAACATTTACTTAAAGTCCTTCAGAGGCTTTTTAACACCGTCGTCCTCGAGGGCATAACGCCAGAAGCGTGGAACAGAGGCGTGGTGGTGCTGTTCTTTAAGAAAGGTGACAATACCTTACTGAAGAATTACAGACCCATCTCGCTTCTGAGCCATGTTTACAAGCTGTTTTCAAGGGTCATTACGAACCGTCTCGAGCGCAGGCTTGATGACTTCCAGCCTTCCGAACAAGCCGGTTTCCGAAGAGGCTACAGTACCATAGACCACATCCATACGCTGCGGCAAGTTATACAGAAGACCGAAGAGTATAATTTGCCACTTTGCTTAGCGTTTGTGGACTATGAGAAAGCCTTTGATTCGGTCGAGACATGGGCTGTGCTTGAGTCTCTCCAGCGGTGCCGTATTGACTATCGGTACATCGAAGTGTTGAAGTGTTTGTATAATAACGCCACCATGTCGGTTCGAGTACAGGAACAGAGTTCGAGGGCGATCCCTTTGAAAAGAGGCGTAAGACAGGGAGACGTGATATATCCGAAACTGTTTACGGCCACTTTAGAGAATGCCTTCAAGCTCCTGGAATGGAAAGGATTCGGCATCAATATTAATGGCGAATACATCACTCACCTCCGGTTTGCCGACGATATTGTAGTCATGGCAGAATCGATGGAAGATCTCAACACGATGCTCGAAGGCCTCAACCGAGTTTCTCAACAGGTGGGTCTTAAAATGAACATGGACAAGACAAAGGTGATGTGCAATGCCCATGTTGTACCTACCCCAATATCTGTTGAGAGCTCGGTTCTTGAAGTTGTTGACTCGTACGTCTACCTAGGACAAGTAGTCCAGTTAGGTAGGTCCAACTTCAAGAAAGAGGTCAATCGCCGAATCCAACTCGGCTGGGCAGCGTTCGGAAAATTGCGCAATGTCTTCTCGTCCGACATACCTCAGTGTCTCAAGTCGAAGGTTTTCGACCAGTGTGTGTTACCAGTGATGACTTACGGCACTGAAACGTGGTCCCTCACTATGGGCCGTATGAGTAAGCTCAAAGTAGCCCAACGAGCTATGGAGAGGGCTATGCTCGGAGTCTCTCTGCGAGATCGAATCAGAAATGAGGAGATCCGTAGAAGAACCAAGGTTACCGACATAGCCCAGCGGATTAGCAAGTTGAAATGGCAGTGGGCAGGGCACATAGCACGGAGGACTGATGACCGATGGGGTCGAAAAGTCCTCGAGTGGAGGCCACGTATCGGCAAGCGCAGCGTGGGACATCCACCCACAAGGTGGACAGACGACCTCATTAAGGCCGCGGGAACGCGCTGGATGCGAGCCGCTTCCAACCGGTCCTATTGGAGATCTATAGGGGAGGCCTATGTCCAGCAGTGGACTTCCTATGGCTGAAATGATGATGATGAATGAAGAACATTTTAAAATTAAGAACTCACATGGGTCATAATTTTTGAGTATACGTATTGGTTCTAAGAAAAAAATTGATAATTTTAATAAATCTAGACCAAATGTCAATTCACTCCAATTTTATATCGCAGTCTGAGGATTATGTGTAAGCTCAATTGTTATAAAAAGAAATGTGCAGGAGAACGGGAACCCTGTCTGTCTGCCATATCTAGCCGTCTGGCCATGCGACATGTCAATCTGGAAAAAATTAAACCGTTGGCAATAATTTTTAGTTCACTTGCAAGCTGTTATGCAGTTTATGATTGAATTTCTTGCTGATGGACAGGTCTAAGTCTTGAACTGCTGTTGTGTAAAGTTTTACTTACCGTTTTAAAAAAGTTTGTTTATACAATTTTGATACTTATGCTTTGGATTTCACGTTAAAATGGCAGTAATGAGGGTACTTGAAGTGATATGTAAGGATGTAATATTGTTCTATCTTCTAGTGCTCGTGAACTTAGGCATATCTCGTTGTTTCTTTTCGACCAATAAAATCACTGGAAAAAGTGCCACTGGCGGCAGAGAAACGAAGAGATATATATATCTATGCCATCATACTGAGGCTGCTGATGTAGATGGTTGAGAAGTTATATCGAATTGGGTACGGGAATGGGAACTGATGCAACTGGTCTAAGGGACCTAGAAAAAGTTGCATCAATATTTATTTTATCGTTTTTATTTATTTTTAATCATCCATCCAATTTGACATATACATACAATATACATATATTTTATCTCAATAATTAATTAACTTTGAAGATTGAACAAACTTAATGACGGTATCTTTATTTTATACAAATTTCCTCAGAAGTTACCGTTTTAACGTTTAAATAATACAGTACCTAACCAATTTTTGTGTAGAGTTGATAGTACAGTACCTATCAATAGTAATTACTAAAATATTCAGCATTAAAAAGTCCTCGGATACTGAAGTCTCATCAGAGCAAGTCTAGACTTCTGTTTAAAATTGACTAACAGATTTCAGTCTTCCGATTTGCATGTTCCGTAATGTGATCTTTGTTATATCATAACAACACAAAAGCCAGGTCAAAAGTGGCATTCAAAGATAATGGCAAAGAAATATTAATCGTATCAGTTATTTAATAAATAACCAGAAAAATACACATTTCTACATTTTTACATCGACTTTGATTGAAGTATAGCGAAAACATAAATTGTTTTTGAGGAAAATAGGAAAAATATGGCTTATAACAAGGTTCGTAATCAAAGAAAATTGTTTGGGATATTTTCTGTGGGTAGTATAAAAATATTTCTTTATGAACTTTTCTTTGGATTTACAAAGGCAAAAGTACCGGTGATTAGAATGATATAATATAAGAAAAATGTTGAGTTCTGTAACATAAAATTGAATCTGTTTCTTGTTAAAAGTTTGGTGAAATAGGGTGGAGGCTCAAAGTCGGATGTGTGGTACACAATTAGGTACATTTTTTTTTGCGAATTTATATGTAGGCGAAGCTCTGAGACTTGACCGGAGACCCTGGCTGCTAGTAGTATCTACATAAAGGTGACGTACTCTTTACGTCACATTGGATAATATTTCTGTGTTCTTTAGGTATGTACTAGATATGGAAAAAAAGGCGGGCCCTAGAGGGAAGCTACCTTTAATCCTTAAGTTGGCTCATTTTACTTGAAGGAGACATTCCCAAAGGTAGACTTCACATAGTTATTATTATAACTAACTTTATTTATAATAACATTAATAACACTTACCGTAACTACCTACGAACGTGCTAAAAAGAAAGATTACCAAAGATACGATATAGAAAATAAATCTTTAATGTACATGAGCTGCTGAAAATTGTATCCCTAAGTGAGATATTACCATACCCAGGTATATTATCACCTGTCTCATTTAGCACGCGATATCTCAAGCGTAATAGAAATATAGCTATGTGTGTCGGCAGGGACGCCAACAAACAGTGACGGGTACGGGGGAACAGTTTCATTTCCTTTCGCACATATTCACGAGGCGACGAACAATATCTCAGTAACAATGGCTTCGTAATTTGGACGAGATGGCGCCCGCGGGACAATACGTCAAGTGACTCATTATTGTGGAGAACAGCTTCGGGCAGAAGAATCATTCTTCTCGCCTCGCGCACAATGTGTGACGTGTGCGTGTGAACCTAAGACACGTTACGATCTATACCTGCTCGGATCAGAATGAAATTCGAAGTGAAAGCGATCTTATGTAGCAGGCTTAGAGTCGAAAATGAAGTTCACTTTTGTTCAATTCCATTGAAGGCATGCCTGAGACTTAGGTAGCCTCGATAGTAAACTAATATCTCATGTCATGCTACGTGGGATTTATTTTCTATGCGTTATTTTATGAGTTAAGTTTTAGTCTTAAAACTTCTTGCTTGCCGTCGTTTAGTTAAAGCCTGCATATAATTATTATATTGCCTAGTTTGACAAGCATTTATATAGTCAAAGTCAGTAAGTTTTATCTGCGTAGAGCATGCTAATGGCATTCTCGTGAACTGAAGGAGGTCGCCACTTTCCTTTCGAGAATGTCAAATCGTGCAGATTTGGCTTTTACGGGAGAGACTGCTGTCTGATCTCTCAATCAAAATGAAAACCCGCACTAAAGACTCATCCAGGTATACTAGCTAGCAGTTGAGGTTGTCTTGAGCCATGAAGTACAGTCTGCATTAAAATAAATGATTGTTGCACAGCACATATTTCTATTTTTTTAAATCTAAAAATGATTATCTACTTTTGACGCTGACTGTACCGTATTGTTCGTTGAACTTGTATCATACTAGCTTACTGTTACAATAAATGTTACGTCTGTTATTTCGGAGATATTGTGAGGCGTACAATATTGTCTGGTAGGGACAATGCGACACACGGTAGGCAATCTGCACCAGGGCAAACACACGTCGTTTGTAATTAGCCATCTCACGTTGCTGCCACAAAAGGTAGGCAGGCCTACAGGGCTCTGGCCTTTGAGTCGTGTTCCGGCGACGCGTATGACGTCAGCGATGCGTGTAGAATTGTGCTACGACGACTTATAACTGCTACGCCGTAGCGTATGCTGGAATGCTACGAATGAAAATGTGAAATAATGTGACTTTGAAGATGTAAGTAGATGTTCTAAACGGGTACACTACATATATACGAAAAGCCTTATTCCGAAAGTTACAATCACGAATTTCAAAATTCCGAATTTCATAATTCCGGATCATTCAAAATTCCGAAAGTCAGATATCCGATGTATCATAAATCCTATTTATTGAAAACCCGAATTTCAAAAGTCCTAACGATTATAACTGCGAATATTAAAATTCCGAATTTGAAGATACCGAACCATTACAATTCCGAATTATTAATAATCCGAAATATCATAAATACGAATTCCGATTATCAAAACTCCGAAACAACACAAATCCGACAATCAAGCGCCTTGTAAACCTGCATTAGGTAAGTAGGATAGTTGCTATTTTCGGGGTACACGAGATAAACAGGAAATAGAATTATTGAACTATTATTTTAATTTATTTATGCTAATGATTACAAAATACACGTTGCCATACAACTTTCAGTAACAAGCATGCATGCAGGCAAGCATGCAGGCAAGCATGCAGGCAAGCATGCAGGCAAGAATGCATGCAGGCAAGCATGCATGCAGGCAAGCATGCAGGCAAGCATGCAGGCAAGCATGCAGGCGAGCATGCAGACATGCATTAGTTTCGCTCTTCTCCGGCGCTACGGGATGTGCAGTCCTTCCGCCCTTGCGTAACAAAGTTCGGGCACCCATACTCGCTTCCGCAGCTTCGGCTTGCTGGTCGCCTGCGGCGACCAACCTCAGCCGCTCCAGCTCGCCCGGGCGCCTGAGCTTCGTTACTGCGGGCGAGGACTGCCCTCCCTCCGCGCCTCCGGTTTTTAAATAACACTCTAGTGTAGGGCAAACAAGTACCACGGCAGTAGGACCACGGCAAGTCGGGTTTGGCTTAATTTTTATACGTAATAATTGGCGAGAAAATTAATTTATTATTATAAAAATCAACTCTAAAATGCGCAACATGTCAAATCAATTTTAACTTTTACCTATTTTTGATACAAATTTTCAATTTTAGCAATGAATTTTCGGAAATTTGAAATTCGGAATAACGTTTTTCGGGCCAATAATACTACGGATTTTTAATTATTCGTAAAAGTGAAATTCGGAAGAATGAACATTCGTATTTATAACTTTCGGATAAATAACTATCGTGTTTTTGAATACTCGGAGTTTTGTTTCTTAGGAATTATAATATTCGGAATTTTGAAAATCGGAATATTGAAATTCGGAATTAAGTATTTCGGAATTGTTGGGTGTTCCCGTTCTAAACATGATAAAGTAAGTCTTTTGTTTAGATACTAAATAGGTATATATTTTATGTAAAACATTAAAAAGTGGGGGCCTAAAAAATGTTATAAAACCTTTTAAGTAGATGTAGTTTTTAGTTATATTATATGATCTAAGTAAACAGTTAAGCAAAACAGCAAAGCAAGCAAAATAAAGCAGTTAGGTTAGGTTAGTCCTACAGTCCCGGGTGCTTTAAGCGGAGCGTGAAAAACCATCTGTCGAGACCGTCAAGGTAGGGACCTTAGAGTATCTATCTTACTAGATACTCTAAGGTAGGGACCGTCATTCTAGGAACAGCATCTGTAATGACCGCCGCTGTTCTATGTACTACACCCTAGCTTACCATCAAGCGAGGTCTAGTCAATTTCACGACCTAAATATTTATACGAAGAAAAAACATAACCGTAACGCGGTTAGTACCACAGAGTTCTACATACCCAAAAAACACCTCAAAGTACTTTATTCATGTCAAATATTACCTTAAACTTCGAAAAAGTTTCAATTGCTTCCTTCTCCCAACGTGAATAGAAAACTTTTTGAATAATAAAGTTCTGCATGCACGAAATTCACTACTGGTTCAAAAGCGTACCACATATCCGCTCTGTCCTATAGACTCTTTGTGAACAAGTCAACAAAACGAACAGTGAGACTTATCAGTCACTGGCGCACCAACTACATTTAAAAAAATAACGCACATAGTTTCGCAACGTTACTGTTGTAAAACGGTTTTTTGGCTCTGCATGAGACACATCAACCGATATGTACCCCTATTGTGAGTGCATTTTATTGAAATTTATCTTCAATAACGTTTGTTTCCGTGGTAGTGCTGGTATAGAGGGTAGGGGAGCCGCAGTGAACAGAAAACTGATAAGGAATTACATAATATGCTCGCCTATATCCCTCCGGGGCACACATAGAGAACAACAGCCCGTTATTTGCTTCTACCCTTACATATTACAAAACTCCCTCTACTGTTATTAAAAAGTTATTTTAAAAGAATAGATATTAGTATCGATGGAAGGATAGAAGGAAGGAACGAAGAAACGTGGCGCACATTGGTGGAGGCCTATGTCCAGCAGTGGACTGCAGTAGGCTAATTGATTGATTGATTGATAGTATCGATTAAGATAGAGAATCGTTTTCCTGACGATTTTGATAGTTAGCATAATAAATGCTTTATAATTTCATTCAAAAGAATATTAGTAACCGAACCGAAAGGAACCGAAGGCTTTCGGGGCTCATGTCAATCTCGCCTGCAAGCCGGTAACTCTGCTGATTGATGGTTGAATCTGCTGATATGCTACCCTTATCAATTCATCGTAGAGTTAAGTACAGCAAAAAGATGTACACTTAACTTTATAGCATGGATTGAAACTGAAGTATCTAAGCTCATGCAGTTATAATAAAACTATATAGTCATCTATTACCATCTATAGGACGATATGCTCATTTGCCAGCTCAGTGATATAAAAGGAATCCCGTTTTCTTTATTTCGTGTAAAGGTAAGATTCCGAAGGTGATCGCATACGGCAACTGCAGACGCACGCAGCAGATACGCGTAATTCATTGCGGCTTCTTAAGGTGATTACATACGCAAATGACTTTCACCATACAAATGCTCAAGGTCATTCGCTCATATTTGAACCGTAAAAAGCAGTAAAACTAATTTTAATAGATAACTTTATAGGCAACGGTTACCAACTAAGAAGGTCACGTCATGCTAATACACTTAATTAACATACATGTGACATTTTAGATTATTTGGATAGATATTGTAGAAAATATTTGGTTTCATAAGAAAGAGTAGAGTGATGTTCAGAGCCTTTTTTCAACTATTTCCTCCTTTTTTATTTAATTTATGAAAAGGAGAAGTTATTCTGTATATCCTGTAGTACGCAGGCATGTAAATTTTAGATCTGTGGGTTATATACTTAATAAGAAAAACGGTTTCGAAAATACCGACTTTTCGATGCTGATCTGATTCGGGGCCCCTTTATCCGTATCGGAGTTTAACAAGTACTTAATGGATCTGTCTCTGTATCTGCTACATGCGTCTGCAGTTGTCGTATACGGTCGGTTTCGGAATCACACCTTAAAAATCAAATGAAATGGAATGAGTCAGAGCATTGGCCAAATTGGGTAAGCCATAAATTCATCGCTACTGACTTGATGGTTGATTGATTGGTTGATTGATTTGTCGATTATGCAGGGTATCTGTGCAATTGTGGACCTTATGTCACACGCAGACTCACTTCTATCAGTCTACTCTTAGTGGATGGATGCTAGATGGTCAGTAAATTTATTAAAGCCTATTATGAACAACAATAGTTGCGCAAAAGCGTTGCGCGCTATGTTGCGCAACATTTTTGCATATCAAAGACGCTCAACAATACGGAACAATGTTGCTAATAGTTGCTTATAGTTGATTAAATGTAGTTACGTTACTATACGTATCGAATATCACTTAGAATACGTTGACAGAACAAGCATGTAAATCTTACAACCTCGCAGATGTGTTTGCTTCTAGTTTATTCAAAGTGTGACGTCATTTGTGCTCCCAACTCTTCTGTTTGTGCTCATCGATCTCCCTCAGGTGCCATATACTATTTTTGCTCCATATATTACGTCAGGCACCTACCTCCGCGAGTGGCGTGTAGCGAATACGGTCATAAAGCACTGAGTCACATAGACAACGTAATGTCAATCGGGTTATTTTTAAACCACTATTTCTATGTGATTTATGGGAAGTAAAGTTAGGGCAAATAGTGTGTACCTTTATATTAATAAAAAAGTTGTATTTGAATATTTTTTTTGTATTAAAATTATAATTCTTATTTAATATTTTCAGATAACCTCAAGGTGGTAGACAGAGTTCTAATAACACCCCATAGATGATCGCAAGGCTATTGCAGTGAATTGGTTACTTTTAGGCTCTGACATACCTACTGAGAATATCAAGTTGCATGACCCGGGAATTTCATTCACCTTCGCTGCCACTGCACTACATAGATTTATTGTAATGACGAGACATACAACCGAACGAAATTTGTCTACGCAGAATCGAAACTATTGAAGCTTGATCTACGAAATTTGGAATTTGGATAGAAGCTTATTTTTATGATCTAGACAAGCATAAGAAATGAGTTTGGGAAATTCAACCTCTAAAGACGTAAAACAGATATCGAAAGTAATATAGACTAGTGAAAAAACATTGTCTTTTGATTGTAAATGTTAAACTTAGTTTTTTAATATGGTTCAAAGTTTGTTGGCGAAAATAAATACAAACAAAGTAGAGAAATCAAAATCAAAAATGATCAAAAAGAATGAATGATCAAAAATGTAAAAGTCATTTTTTAGTTATAAGTTTTGACATGGTATGTACCTATACTTTTGACTTTTAATAAAATAAATAAAATAAGGTAGTTTAATAATTGAAATAAAAAAAAACCAAGTAGAGAAAATTATTCCTTCCATATAAAAAAACTGAAGTAACACCGACGCAATAGTAGCACCGACACGGGTACCTACCTATATCGTATTTACGAGTAGACACAGTCCCCACACAATCATATGTGAGGTGAGGCAGCTAATTCACGCAATCATTTCTCACTATTACAGGTGAACGTGACTGACCCGGATGAGACAGTTGCACGAAAAACATTATTTTGCATTAGAGGAAAAATCCCCACCTTAATTCTGTCCCAAAAAAGTGTTGAATATAGTCGTAATACATTCGCCAATATCTGAAATGCCAAGCTAAGGCGTGATATGAAAGGACGGCGACGGGAATGTGTTAGGAAATAGGTTTGCGGCAAATTGATGGAGGGCTTTTTCTGTCATGACAACACGTTCCCGCGCACATGAGACTTGAACGTTTTTCAGATTTTTCGAGAACTCATTGTTAGTGGTATTTCTGGGAGCGATGACGTCATATATCGCTGTTTTTGTTGGCTCCCTGTTCGTTTTGAACGGCATTGGATGCTTTATGTGTTTACTATTAGATTTATTTTACTAGGTGGTACCATATTTGAATATTATCTACTTTCGAATATTGTGACCATATCGGTACTCCTACCTATGTAGTAATAGTGTATGTACATGTATATACTACATGTAGTATGTCTGTATATTTCATTAATACTACCTCACCTCATCTACCACTGAGTTGACTGACCCATTGAGCTACCTACTATCATTATAATGTAGAATTTGCTTAGCTATTATAGTAATTTATCTATGTAATGTTAGTTAAGTACCTACAATGAAATGTGGTATTCTGGACTGCGGCCTTGCCATAAACCTTAAAACAGGTCAATAATTGAACTGCTGTCATTCTGCCAACTGCAAATGTCAATTTGTAATGTCATATAAATATATAGGATTACAAAGTGACATTTGCAGTTGGTAGAATGACAGCAGTTCAATTATTGACCTGTTTTAAGAGTTCATGGTATGGGCCCTGATCACCTTATCTCGTATTTTTCACAGGACTTCCAGGAAAGATTTGGTTTCAAGATTTGAATCTGTATATTTTTCTTATAAAATGTGATTTGAATTCAACATAAAAACGAATGATAAATAAAAACGAAACGAATTCATCTCTTATTGTTAGTAAAAGGTTAGTAACAATATCTTCTTAAATTTTATTCGTAATTTGATTTCTACATTTGGTATAAAACATTATCCTTAAGTGTATGTAGTATATACGTACTAAATTGATATATCCAAAAAAAAAATATGCAATACAATACTATTTTTTCAGTTCGTCCTCATAAGAAAATCAGTGACTTTCCAGTGCATTTACGCTTCTCTGATGGTAGGCACTACTAGTGGCTATCAGAATAAACAATTAATTATGACAAGTACATAGAGGATACGTAGACAAAATAGTCAGCGCTGACTGTTCAAAAACTTCATAATTGCGCCCATACTGAGCCTTTTTATTTTTAAATTTTTTTTGTATATAGGACACGTCAATTTTTTTTTCTTTTTTTCTATCTTTTAAAATATAAACATCAATGACACTTGCCAATACAATTATTAATTAAATTGACATGTTTCTGTTGTCCTATAGCATTTCTTTTATTAATAAAATTTTCGTCTATTTCACAGTAGTAGTGATATTCTTCATCATTAGATCCACTGTCCTTTTTCAATTCAGAAGCTAATGATTTCTGTTGGATGGGACACGGCGGCAGTTGTCGCGGTAATATACTATCATTACTTTGATATGCGTAATCGTATATATAATTATTTACTGGGTTCTGCGGTTCCGGTGTAGTAGTTCCGTCTTCGAAAGACATCTCCATCAGTTCATTCTGGAATTATAAACGAATTTACAATCCACAAAAACTGGTTTAATGAAGAACAATGCATTTCGCGTACAAAGTGTTGGTAATAAGCAAATCGTTTTTCTTTCTGATTTCTTTGAAACATAAATCTAGCCTAGGATCTGTGACAATAGGATTTTGACTATGTGAGAATATCTCGTTATATGTATTAAATCTATTAAAAAATTCTATTACATTTCTAACAAAGATATCGCAATAATAATTTTTAATCTAATATCATAAAACTTTTTTTAACATGTCTCTAAATCTGCCAAGTTTGATAAATAAGAAATAGTATTTTGTGATTTTGGAATAATTGTTCTTAACTATAAGAATATACTTCTCCTGAAAAATAGAGGAATCCTAGGCTAGGAGTATCTTATCCTAGCTAATATTATTATGTTGCAAGCAGTCTTAAAATTGGGTATACCTTTAAAGAGTTGGCGTTCCTTTTTCTCATACACAAAACAACCGTGCAGCAAGCTACGACACTAATTGCGATAATGCCAACCACACAACCAATGACCAAAATTATAGGATCATATTCTATCTCTTGCATTTCCACTCCACTATCATTTGTTACACGTGGATCTTTCTCAACCGGTTGCTTGTTGAACTGGTCGTTTATGGAAGGCACTGTATTATTTTTATTGTGTTCGTAATCTGAATTTTCAGTATGGTCTGATTTGAGCGGATCTGCAAACAAATAATTCCTTGGTTGTTAACCTAAACGTGTTTATTGAATTCGCGGAATGTATATACTTATATTTATTATTTTAATATTTCTAATTAAAATCAATACGTCACTTAAAAAGTGAACTTGTACCTACGAAAGCAGTAATGAAAGAAGAAGAAGCGAGCCCTGGGTCAGCCAGGGTGCGAGGGATATGCCTAGGACTACCTCACCTCCGGCAATCGATAGCCTACAGATGGCGTGCGTTTTAGTCGGTTCAAGTCCGACATAACCCCCTCCGCCGTAGGCGGTGGAGGAGGTGGGGATCTTTCGCATGATAAAAAGAAAAAAAAAATGAGAAGAAGCGAAAGCGTTCAGTGGTTCAAGCGTGAAAGCGTAACAGATAGACAGACAGAGTTACTTTCGCATTTATAATATTAGTATGGATATGGATAATACATACTAAGGCTTCGTGTCATAGACTGGTGAGTTGTTGTACGTGTATGATTCTCAGATGACTTTTCTTTGAATTTGTCGTTTATTGTCGTTACCGTATTATTTTTATGATATTTATAACCTGAACTTTCAGTAGTTATTATTGTTGTTGTTGTCAGCGACTCTGAAAACAAATTATTCTTTAGGTCCTTAACCTTCATCATCCGAGCGCGCAGTCTCCACCTGCTCTTCCCTTTATTATTTATTTGTTTTCTGCGTATATACGAGAGACTACCATCAGAATAAATGAATGAGTGAATGTAAGAATGACAGTTTATTCGCACGAAATCACAAATCTGAAAGGAAAGATTGTACCAGAGCTTTCGCATTTAGTACCCAAAGATCTTGGTGGGGCTCTTGTGTTAGTAGGTTTCGCTATCAAATGATGCATTGAATCATAAAAGTTGAATTACTTTTTGCGTATTATTCTCATCACATTTTTCCGTTTCCAATCCCGGTTGCATCCAAAGCTAGTGCTTTGAAGAATAGGTTCTCTCTTCTTCCTCCTCTCCATACTCGTGTTTGGTATACTGTAGTGTAGTGCTTATGTCAGTAACCCTCAGAGGTAATGTACGCTAGATGCTCATCCGACCACTAGCAGGGCTTCGACTCTGTTAAAGCAAAAATACTCTCACACCACATATACTGCAAAAAAAACCATTTAATTTCAGACTTCAAAGTAATGCTATTAACGTACTAAATTAAATGGCTTTTTGTAGAGTTAATGAAAAAGAGTACCTACTGCTTTTCGTTTAATTTTGGACTTCTAATAGTTAAGTTTAAAGTTTAAAAGTTCTATAAAGTCTAAAATTTAATGCCATTTTTTGCAGTGTCCGTGGTATGACAGTGGTTTTACTTTAGCAGAATGGAGGGTCAGATCTACCGCCTTCCAGGTAACGTTAACTTGGGGCTCGAAGACCTTGGATCTTGGTATTGAGATCAGTACCTATTTCAATTTCGTTACCCTATTTATTAATTATTGAAAAAAAAACTTACTCTTGGTTGAAGTTTCACCTTCTGTGTCATTAAATTCAAAAATATATCCGTATACAAAGGTTTGTCTCAGTCCTTTGTTATTTATAATACAGTCAATATATGCAATATGATATTCTTTTTTTAGCCATATTTTGATCTCCGTGTCTTTGAAGCATAGTTTATCACCTAAAACAAGAGAGTAAAATGGCAAAAGGTTAATGATATCGAAATATATTACATTTTACGATATTTTTTATAATGAGGTCAAGAGTAAAGTGACTTTTTTCACCCGCCAGAGCTAATGTTAAGATATATCGGTATATGCATCTGCCTATACATCTGCGGATAGATATATACATCTGCCCGTGTTGCCGTGAAATGAAGTAGGTACCTACGCCCTAGATAGGATATCCTCAAGACTCCGACCTGTAGTGAGATTCTGTAGTGTGCGTTTTTTTATTTGTGGCCTCTAAGAGAATGATAGTTAAATACTATTAAGTTAAGTTTAAGCTAAACGGTAAATATACGGAGTCCATCCTCGCATTCGCGGACGATTTGGCAATACTGACTCGCAACCCAAAGCAGTGCCAGGACTTACTGCGTAGAGTGGATGATTTCTGTGCATGGACAGATGGAATGAAAACAAAACCTAGCAAATGCTACTGTCTATGTCTGGGTAGGCGGGGTACCAGGTATACTTCATATGACCCAGAGCTTAGCATAGGCGGGGAAAACGTTTCAACTATATCTGAAACCGTGCCTTTTAAATTCCTCGGAAGAAAGATTGATAACAGAGGTTGCACTCCAGCTTTGGACGAATTAATTGATAGTTTCATTATCGATTGAAAAAAGGTAGACCAACAACCAATAAGTAATGTTAAAAAAGCTTGGATCTATGACAACTATTTAACCTCGCGTCTTAACTAGCCGTTTCTTATATATATGATAATAAGAAACGGCCAGAACCAGAGCCTCCTCAAAAAACTAGATGCGAGTGTCACAAAGACACTGAAGTCATGGCTAGGGCTAGCTTAGTCGGCCGACCCGTGTCGGCACTATATAGATCCGCGAATAATTTTGGAATGATGTTAAAGAAGCCATCAGAACTCTATAAACACCTAAGAGTAACTAAAATGCACGTCTTATCGAAATCTAAAGACGAAATAGTAAAAGTCCTTCCTAAAGATAAAAATGCATCGGAGCTCGAATCACGCCTCCAGTTCCATAAAAAATTCATGATAGGCTCGCAGACTGGTAGAGTAGGTCTAGGAAATATTCAGAAACAAACAGATAAAGAAATAACAAATTCTTTTCTTCAAACAGACGAAAACAACACCTATAGGTGCACGCAATGAACCTAGAAATGCAAAACGAATGGTTGACCCTAGGTGAATTTTGTATTCCCATAGCCTTAAAATGGCGTACCATAATATACGACTGGTCATCGGCCTTACTTAAATTTTACCTAAATGCATTCCAGTTGACCCTCCCCGACCAAAGCAATCTAGTCAGGTGGGGAAAAGCCACAGATAAAACATGTAACTCATGTGGTGAAGCAACTGGTACGGCTAGGCACCTGCTAGTGGGTTGTAGGACGCTATTAGACCGGGGTCATTACTCGCGCCGACATGATAAGGTATTAGAAATCATACGTGAGGCTGTAAGTTTGGCGGTAGCTAGAGCGAAAAAAGGATTAACCACAAACCAAAGAAATGACATTGTGTTTGTAAAGGAAGGCTGCTCAAAGAAATCACCTCAAAAGCCATATTCAATTTTGATAGCTGCCGTTGACTGGACAATACTCGTAGACAGGTATGAGAAGCACTATTAAATACCGGAGGATATCTGTGCCTCAGCATCCAGACCCGACATATTCCTTTTTTCACGATCGCATAGGCGTGCAGTGCTTGTAGAACTCACAGTACCGTGGGAAACTATACCTAAAGACCACGCTATAAAGACAAACAAATACTTTGACTTGACTAACGAGTTAACCAAGAACGGCTACGTGGTTAAACTCTACGCCGTAGAAGTAGGAGCAAGGGGAATTCCAGCTAAATCCCTGTACAACTTACTTAAAGACCTCACCTCGGATTGCCAAGAGCTTCAGTAAGCTCTTTATTAAATCGAATATCAAAAGCGGCATTGATAGGATCTTACCAAATTTGGATAGGTAGGGAGGGGGAACACTACTGACGGTGGAAGTGAGCGCTGATGCATCACAAGGTGGCCACCCTAAACCTACATCTGGGTCGCAAGTCCCAGTCGCCGTCACGGTGTTCCTCTCTGTATCACGCTATGGACCCGGCGACCGCACGGTGAATCCATGGAGTGCTGAGAATCGGATCTCTCTATATATATATATATATATATACTAGGTACTAGTACCACGCTGTCGCGCAAAAAGGCAAAATAAGTCACATCAGGAGGTGAACGCAGAACATTATAGACACCTATTGCTAAAGCTTGCAGATCCCAATCTTGGTGACTTTGATAAAAAAATTCAATAATACTGCATTGCGCTTGCGATTGGCCACTTAACTCACATTTTGAAATAAGAATGGTCACATTGGTCACGTAGGTACCACGTATTTAAAGAAATTTCTTCTCGTGGGTGACTTTAGTAATATTCGTTCTCGATGGTAACAGTATCTATGTGTGTTGAATACCTAAGCGATTTTATTTAAAAAAAGCTACTTCATCAACTATTTATTGTAGCTTGCAATTGTCTCCAAAAGCGGATTAGTATATTATACACTACTGTCTCGGAAACCGTTTTAACGAATTAGAGGAAAATTATTACTTAAAAAAGGTTTTAATTTTCGAGTTTATGTACCTATATTAGATATATTTCCCGCTCGAGCGAAGCTCGGTCACCCAATTACTAGATACTCGTAGGTAGGTATATAATATTAAGTCTTACCAGACCGATCTACATAGTAACAGAAAATGAGTATTAAATCGCCATCATCATTTTTGCACTTTACATCTATGTGTTCTCCTTCATTATATTGATATACTATTACGCCGTCATATTTTGGTTCGTCCAGTCCTTGTATCGTAAAGGGTGTTTTGTTGTTATTGATTTCCATTTTTACGCCTTCTGTAAAATATGGATTAATTTAAATGGGCTATATAATAAAGATAACACAGACAAGTATAGTATTACATACATACATTTATACCAACATATAATGTACCTACATATATTTTAGAGAAATATTGGGAAAGAGAGAATTTTTAGTTTTCTTTTAGTAATATTTTGGAATATGGGCTACGACCTTGCAGTACCGATCATGCCGCTGCCGTAAAAGCCAAGATAGATGAATATTGGATCCTTTTTTTTCGTGCGCTAAATCCTCACGGATAATGCCAGCTCCGGCTCGCATTCGCGCATCGCCTTGAGCAAATGATGGTACTCGGACATTGGCTCTTTCCGGATCCGACGGAGAAATTCCCCGAGCACCCGTGCCTGGTTATAGCGTCAACCACTACGAGAGGTGCCTAGCCACTACCTATGATGGATCTTACCGCCGCTATTACGGCGTGCCCTGCGCGTGGTAATATTAGGCCCCACAGGTCCGTGCACCTGCTAAATAACCAACGAGGCTTTGGCGTAGGCTTTGCACTCGAGGTTGGAGGAGAGGGGTCAGATGGCGGTCGAAGCCCATCAGGAGCTTCTCAGCCCATCTTGAGAATCTCTATGGCTCCGACGACCAATCAAAAATAATGAGCGAACCCGGGTTCTAAGGAAAAGACTTTGGATACAAACGTGCAACCGGGATTGACGCTCAAATGTAGATGTATCTTTCACATCTTTTTTTAACGTGCCTCTAAAGATACCGCCCCCCTTCTTCCCTCACCGGTGCCGGTAGGGGATGTTATGTCGGACTTGAACCTACCAAAACGCACGCTGTCTGTGGGTCGTTAATTGCCGGAGTTGAGATTGTATGAGACATATCCCTCGCACCTTGGCCGACCCTGAGCCATCTCTTTCGAGCTGGCCCTCTAGATAATAATGATATCATTATAGGTATATACCTATCATTACCTAGATTACCTTATAATAAAATCACATCCAGAATATAAATTTATCTGTACACGTATCATTATGTGTATAACAATTTACTTACTTGCACCCTTTACCTTTAGTTCAAAAAGTATTCTTAATATTGGTATATTATTATCATGTTCGATGTCACATATCCATTTCGTGCTCATCGTGTCAGTAATTGAGTTTATCTGAAATCAATGATTTTTAACACTTTTTATTTGAAATCGAGTTGGGACTAACTATACCTTATAAAAATGTATCCCCTAGAAATTCATGAGTCGCCCGAAGTATTTTTGATAATTTTTGACATTTCCAGAATGTGAGAAACATGTTAATCAAGTCTTAAAGTAAGTTCATAAATAGCAGTTTTTAAAAACAATGTTAAATAACAGAACAATTAGGCAAAAGGGATTTGAACTAAATATTTCTATTTGTTTTCATCTTTAATATAAAGTTAAATAAACTCCGAGTCGCAAATGGACATATAAAAGCGATAGGTACGTATTACAGGAAAATACATTGGATCGTAATGAGGATACAACTATAAAACTCTATCCTGAAATATGGTCATCAATATCATCTATTACTCATTAAAACATCAAATATAATATAGTACCGTGCCAATAAATATAGCGCACGCTTAAGCTGAGGAATGAATTCACTGCTTCCAAGCGGCTATAGTTTGGGGTTATTCGAGAAGGGCATTATAAGATTCCTACAGTTTCGGACATCCCTCGTGTTTGTATTGTACACGTCCACAGGTCACGGTAACAACTTTTCTTCAGATGGGCCAGGTGCTTTACCGCCACCTAAGTGGTATAAAAATACTCTCTTCTATCAATACCACACTATTTACTGTGTCAATATCTTCTCAGGTTCAGGAGGACTATTTCCAAATCGATCTAAGCGACCCCGCGTGCTTAAGTAAGACTTACTTTGATAGTAGCACTTGATCCTGAGTGATAGCTTTTAAAAATCGCGGTTATACCATCCAAAAGATCAGCTTTGCATCTGAAAATATATCATCATCATGTCATATCATCATCGTTATTTATTAAAATTACCGTGTCATATTTTGAAGCTTTGGCATCTCTTGAAGTCGGACTATCTTTCACGAAGCCAAGCCAGCTCTTCTTGGATCTACCTCCACCTCCTGCCAGGACCAAGATCTTAATAATACAATAATATAAATAGTGGCTACTTCAGGGTACAAAAGAAATACGTATTAATATTATAAATGCGAAAGTAACTTTGTCTGTCTGTTGTGCTTTGATGCCTAAACCACGGAACCAACAGAGATAGATTAGACCTCGAGAAAGGACATATGGTGAGCTGCGGGCAATAGCTAGTATTAATTATAAAAAATACTTACGAGATCTCCTGTGCTTTAATATTTTCTAAAGTAATCTCGATGCAGTGGTTTCTTAAAACGTCGAATATTTTGCCGGAATCGTATTGAAATATTGAGGTTGACTCATTAAAGTTCATCCAATCAATGTAAAGAGTAGCTTTATGTCTGCCTGTAGGGAGAGATACAACAGTAAATATGACAAGAGGCTTATACATTTTCTACCTGGGATAGTCAGATGATAGTCGCTTCTGTGAAAACTAACCAAACCAAATCATGGAAAAGAATAAAGTCGATTTCAAAGTCACAAATAATGATAATAATTAATAAATTTTGTGTAGACCATTATTAAAACGATAGGTACTTACAAAACGACATGTTTAGAAATTTAACAACATGTTTAGAAATTAACAACATCTTTAGAATAAGACATGTTTAGAGATTGGTACACTGCAACGATCCGAGAAGACTTCGGTTTTTTTGGTTTATTTACAAAAATGTTTACGTGTGACTAGCATAGTTGAGCAAACTGTTCATTGCCAAGCTTTAAATATTCTTGAATTCTATAACAGAGTTTTTGGCAAAGTTTACTTCTGAAAAGGGCAGAGCTCGGGCTCCAACACCAAACCTACAAAGTGCCAGCTTTTATTGTAACTGGGATTGACGCTCGAATAAAGAAGTACTGCAAAACTAAAAGGTATAATTGACTTCATGTTTCTCACTGATGACAAATTACAACTATAAAATTTAAAAAATGAATACTTACAATGATTCTGGGAAGCAAGATGTGCTGAACTTACAGACCAAATCAACACTATACATAACGCTAAGATATATGAAGCCATATTTTAAATCTTCTTTGTCTGCCACCTAAATGGTTTAAAAACTACATTAAATATTGACCACATGCTACAGTGCGAGGTATCAATTAAATGCTGTATTCATATTATGTAGTCATAGGGAATGGTTTGCTAGGGCATTCATATAAGGAAAATAGTATAGATACATTCTTATGGTAGAGGAAGTCACAGTAATAACAAATCCATAGATTTGTCTTATGGGAAATACGAATATGTACTTACATCACTTTTTTTTAAGGATTCTCAGGCGGCATTGCAGTAGTGAAAATCCATTTAACTAAACTGAGCTAACACGGTTACACAATGACATTCATTAAGTAAAATGTGCTGCCACAGTTCAAGTTGGATTAAATTTGTTAATATTGAACGGTGAAATCTTATGAGGCGATTTCTCTAATGAGAAAAAGCCTCCAATGCCGGATTTTTCTAATAATTGCGGTGGCGCGTTATCATGTTTACCTTAAATGTCTCTAGTCTAAACCGACTTATTTCATTGGTCTAAGATACTTGAGAGACGAATCTGCAGCGTTAGATTTTTTCTCCCCAATGTTATATAGACAAGATATATATATCAATATCATCAATACTAATAATAAAGCTGAAGAGTTTGTTTGTTTGTTTGTTTGTTTGTTTGAACGCGCTAATCTCAAGAACTACCGATTCGATTTTTTTTTATATCACTTAGGTGGCAGACAAGCACACGGCCCACCTGATGGAAAGTGGTTACCGTGGCCTATGGACGTATGCAACACCAGGGGCGTCACACTCGTGCTGCCGACCCTTCTTTTTCTGTTGAATAGTACATTTATTGACGAAGGTTATAGGCTATATAACATCACGCTACCATAAAAGGGAACGGAGCAGTGATCATAAATGTCAACAAATCCGGCAGATCCATACATCTGTACTAACATATTGAAGAGGAAATATTTGTAATTTTGTATTCGACTAAACGCAAAAACTACTAGACCGATTTCAAAAATTTTCTCAGCATTAGAAAGCTGCATTATCACTGACTAACATAGACTATATTATATTTTCAAAAAAAATAGGGATCCTTACTAAAACTTCAATAATGTAATCCAAGGTGTAAAAAAAATACCTAAAATATTTCTTACATCGCGTGCGCTACGAAAACTATTGATGATAGACCAAAATAATGTACTGCAGAAATATAGAACTTAAAAAAGTCTAAATAAAAGTCCGCAATAGCATATATCTATCTCCTAAGGAAAACCCACAGCAACCACTTTTATCTTTTACAAATTACAATAAAATGATGTGTCATTTTCGAAACAATTTTTAACAATACAGTATTATTCCTTATCCAATTAAATGAGTTAGATATATTGAGCATTTAACTATAGATTATAATGAAAAACTTCATAGTTATCGCAATTTGAAAAAAATTGACAACGAAATAAATTCATGCAGAAATGCCCATCAGTCAGACCACGGAATCTATACCTTTGTATTACTTCTTATCTAAATAAATGATTTCGTATTCGAGATTGTTTCGATACCTGTTGATTACTGCTACCTACGGCAAATACCGGCCGCAACGGGAGCGGCCCTGTAGAGGGATGCTTAAGAGGGGGTATAAAGCTAAATTGCCGATCGTAGATTTGATGTTTATACCCGAAAGTAAGCCACAAATGAGCTGGGTTTTTTTTAATAGAAAATACGTTATATTTGTAAGGGACTGCTCATGGTGAAAACATAAAATAATAATATTTTTTCGATAGAATAAAATCACAAAGTTATGCCTTATTTACTACTAAAATCAATTTATTTCCAATATTATGCACACAACTGAGTCAATATTTGAATACAAAGTGTAAAATTATGTAACCCAGTGACTCTATTTTCACTTTAAAAAAATTGTGTGGATTTTACGAGTAATTAAAAAAAAAATGAATTTGGCGCTTACGACGGTCTTATTCCGCGCATAACGCTCTCTTTCTATCGCACCTGACCCGAGGTGTCGGCCATCTGTTGTTTCATCATTTAGTCGGGCTCGCCCCGTTGAGACGGGAGGACTGTATTTCTGTTTTCCGTGTCAAGAAAGTTCGTTAAAAATGAGCCAATTAAAAAATATAAAAGAAACACTCTAAAAGAGAATATAAGAAACTAAGAATTCAACTCATGGCTAATTTTCGAAGGTAATGTATCTATATTATTTTACTTTCTTTAGTTTGTTACCAAATATCCACCGTTGCTAGGTAACTCTGGAGTAACGTCGGCTCGGGTATAGTATATGCAAATCAAATAGATGTTTTTGACTACTCGCGTGTTTATTGTATAATATTATTTATATAGCACTAATATAATTATTAAATATATTGCGAAAGTATTTATACATTATATTATCAATTTTAATGCATTTCAGAGTTGCTTCAGCTCGTAATATCACACAAGCTGATGAATCCGATCCGGTCGAATCGCTTAGTAAAAAACTTTCGTCAACTTTGTAAGCTTATTGCAATTGTTTTTTCTCACATTCAGAAAACATTTCAGTAAAATATGCAAATTAATATGAACATGAACAAGTAGAATGATATGATTTGAGATTAACATGGTCATTCACATTAGTACCGAATGTTCACACATTCAAACGGCATGGTAAATACGAGTATCCCGGTGATTTTAATAAAAAAAATTGACAACACGGAAAGCGGATGACTGCCCGTGGAAGGATAGCTCAGAGTAAGAGCGCTGGAACGCCAAGGTTCGCGACCCTGGCATTCAAGTCCTATTGTGGGTTTGATTTTTTCCATTATGTACTTATTTAGCATTTATATCAAATTATCTACAAGTAGATTAAAATGGCAATGCAATGCTTATGTGATTGATTTGTCATTAATTTGCAATTATTTTTACAGATCTCCCATTAAACATTTAGAGAAAGTTGAAGTTTTGAGAGAACTAGATCCAAATTGTGGTGGAAATTTTGCACCAGAGTGGAATGAGCGGTATATTTTAGCCAGCCTTGATTCAATATGTCAGGGCCCTAGCTTCTTATACGTAATGATAAAATAGGGCAACCATATTATACACAATGTTCATCAGTAATATTGAACCACTATTTGGACTATTTGGATGACCCGACTCAGGATTAGTATTAAATTAATTGAATTCGCAAAAAAAAAAATATTTGGGTAATTTATCACATATAGTTAGACGAACATCGCTAGATGTTAAATTAAAGTAAAAGCATTGTTTTTCCCAAATCGTCAAATCGTCGGTGCGCCTGCCAAAGTCGTTATGTGCATTTTTTCTATTTTTTTTTATTCGCTAGATGGCCTTAAAAAAATGCGCATCAACTGAAAAAACGACCAAGTGTTAATTCCTTCTAGAAATAGATTTGACAAAATATACATGTGCAATTCTGACACTGCAAAATTGGTTATGTGTTCACATCAAGAGTTTTTCATCCTCATGTTGCACATGTCAGAATTGGTTTGCACATAGACAATTTGACAGCTTGTTTTTCTTCGGTTTGTTGGTTGTAAAATTGGTGTTCTACGTTTGTAACAACGTAAATAATCTTATAATAGTAAACAAAACGAGGCAGATGATTAAATCAAAACAGCCTCACGTAAGGTCGAAGTCCTGAATAAAGTGAGACGTTTTTACACCATTTGTGTGAGAGTGAATTCACTGTCTATGGCAAGCGGAGCGGCGATATAAAGTAAAAATATTCTAGGCATTATATCAAACAATTCTTCTGAATACAAACCATCATACAGGCGGTAAAACAACCACAGCAAGTACCTTCTGAGGTTGAGAGGGACTACTACCCCGCCTGTGAGTATGGGATGGTCGACGATCCTCAGCGCCCGTCTTTGCACTAAGTCGAAGAGGTCTAGCTAGCCCAGGCAAAACTGTGACAGCAGTACTCCATGTGGGGCAGAACGGGAGCGTTTTAAAGAAGGAGTATTTGCCCCGCAGTGATGTACTACCTTGTTTCTTTGATACCAGCTTGACTTAGTCTTCCAAGTGACTACGGCGGTGATCGTCGCTGACGATAGCGATAGCTCCCTATACTCGAAAAGATGTTAAACGGTGTGTCTAGAAACTTGCGGCGCTATGCTATGCAGACGATAGCACCTTACACGGAGGCTATCACGGACATCCTGCGGCCAAGCAGTCTGATATCGCGGAAAAAAGAAGACCGGACCCTGAGCCACGTTTCTCAATGGGGCTCGGAAAACCTGGTCGAGTTCAACGCCAGGAAGACGCAGGCATGCGCGTTCACAGCAAAGGTATCTTCTTTCCTTCCCCTTCCAACTCTTCAGAGCACGCCACTGCCACTACAGGACAATCTCAATATCCTAGGTATGGATGTTCGCTGCAAACTGAACAACAAAAACTACATTGAGAGTATCATCAAAACAGCCTCGCGTAAACTCGGTGTCCTGAACAGAGTGAGACGTTTTTTCACGCCGGAGCAGCGGTGCCTTCTCTATAAGACACAAATTCGCTCTTGCGTGGAATACTGCTCTCATCTCTGGGATGGCTCCGCAAAGTACTTACTAGATGCTCTCGACAGGCTGCAGCGACGTGCGGTCCATATTATTGGGAATCCTGAGGTCACCAACACCCTCGAGCCTTTGCAGTTGCGTAGAGATATGGCATCTTTGGCGGTATTTTACCGTCTCTACCATGGTGAATGTTCTGATGAGCTCTTCCAACTAATCCCACCCTCTCCTTTCCTATATAGGACAACACGTGCAGGACTTAGACGCCTCCCGCATACGGTGCAGAATATTCCATCAAGAACCAAGCGGTTCGGCGACTCCTTCTTCTGCCGCACTATTATGTCTTGGAATTCCTTACCAGTTCACGTGTTTCCCTCTTCCTACAGTCACGGGTCCTTCAAGCGGGGCGTGAAAAAGCATATTCTGATGAGGCCGTCAAGCTGAGTGCCATCATTGTAACATGGTACATGTCTGTAATGGTGACCCTCTTTGCAGAGACTTTGCTTACCATCAGACGAGGCGAAGTCAATTTGACGTGTCCTATATTAAAAAAAAGACTGGAAAAGCGCACCCCGGACGCCGAGGGGAAGGGCTCAGATGCAACTAAAGTTTATAACTAATTGGCAGCATAATGTGCACCTCGGAACTCGGAGATTTGCTCTTCTTTTCTGATTACCGTATTATCGGCTATTCCAGGAACGATCAGCAATTAGTTCCCAACTCCGAGAGGAAAATCGGCACCAAAACCTCGTCCGTTGTTTAACATGTGCACCGACTAGCAAGTGAGGTTGGCTTGGGTTTCAAAGGTGTTAGTAGGACCCTGTACACGGAACAGTTGTACTACTTTTATTTTTTTTACTTGTATGCCTTAATAAAGTTTATAGTGGGTATTTATTTACTTCGTATGTTATGTACCTTGCCATCTGTCAGTATTTATCCCTTATATAAATCCTATTGAGGTCCATAACAAATCTGATATGTATATATTTTTCACTTGTAAGAAATGGCGCTAGGAAGATAACTCTGATATGTGTATCAAAATGGAAAAAAAAATTATTGTGGATGGATAGTACCGTTTATAATTTTCACTTATATCTCAGTTCATGCAAAATATTTTTTGGCATCATACTACATTTTTAGTTTTTTGATACGCTCATCAATTATGTAATAAAACAGTTTAATGTCTCTCCTGAAAACTTGACCAAAAATACATAGAGGTTTTGGCAAGCGCAACGACGACATATTCCTTTACTTACTTACTTACCTTTTCATTTTATCAGAAATATTTTTTTTACCAAAAAGAAATTTATTGTGTTTCCAAAGTAGATAGTTAATGATGCAACTCGTATTTTGACAATTTTATCTGAGTATTTTGGGTATACTGTGCGCCTTCAAACTATACATGGCGGGTCGCTGCCACACAAAATAGGTGGCGGACTTGCCGGAGCGACGACAGGCGAGAGCGGGACGTGCGAGGGGTGCGGGTGAAATCTGATTTTTTTCTAGCTTTATGCGCACTCTTAAAGGCTTCCCACATGTCCCTCTGACTACCAGAGGGCACAGTGGAGACCAGGCCTGGGGCGGGCTGGTCACCGAGCGCAGGCGTGGGGAGTCGAGAAGCGTGGAACTACAAGTAGTGCCATTGGATAGAGGCACGGGGAAGTCACGGGAATATGCCCAAGGCAATCTTACACCCCTGGCATCTGAAGACTCGAAACAGCATATGGTATAAGTCGGTCCGAGTCCGACATAACCACTCCCGATGGCCGACGGACGGGGGTGGTGTCCGAGGTGTGATAGTACACTAATCACACCAAGACGTAAATACAAATACATAATGTAACTCCTAATAGGTACGGTTCGTTGTCAGTACATACAATACCATAATTTATTGTATTTTCTTTTATACTACTTTTGGCATACATCGGTACTTTTAAAAATATCCTAAAGCAGATAAACATGAATCCCTTCTGAGAAACATGGACATTGGTCTTGTTAGGCATAAGTAGAACCGAACATGTGCAAAGTATAAAATTGTACAATTTATGGCTATGGTCCCAACCTATTGAAACGTTGGTCCTAAGTGTGCGGAATTCAAGGAATCGTCGTGAGAACGTCGCTCGCGCAAAAACAAAGGACAAGAGCGTCTCGGGATTTTTTACGAAGGCTAACGGAGAGTAGGGTCGGGCAGTCGATTTGGGGTTGCGGAGGCGAGTGGTTGACCTGAGGTTCGTGAAGGACGGGGAACGGAGGCGTTACTCTAGTAAGTTACCAGTGCGACACTGCCAAGTGGAACACTATCAATCCTCTACAGATATGGTGAGTCGCTTACATAATGTATTTATACCTGTCGTAATCATTATTAGATATATTTTTGTATAGTAATATTTATTTTATAATGCTACCTAAGACTGAGTAAAACATCGTTCTAGATATAAAAGTGTATAGTAAAAATTAGTCAAACGATTTGTTGAGTCGCGATTTGCGTTGATAGATGTTGCCCGGCCTTTAACCGTGATGTATGGAAAAGTACCACTTGTAAAGAGTTAGTTCGGTAGACCAGGAACCTGTTGTCGTGGAGGTCTGGGGTTATCCTCAAAAAGGGATTAGCCTTGGGTCGTTGAAGCCCGTTTATCCTGCAATCTACGATCGATGGCGGCTTTGCTAGATGGTGACCGAGAGAGGAACGTCATGCGTATAGTTAGGAGCGAGTTATCGTACCGAGTTCGTGTTCTGTCGTCGTATAATGCAATTACAGCCATCTGAGATATCTAGGACCGGGTGTGGTTCAATTCCCACGTGAGACCAGCGTTGAAGAGCTCTCTCGCAAGCACAGTGGTCGGTGCAACCAGATATGTCAGAAGGAAGATTGGGGATTAAAAGCCCCACGGTACGGACATCGAGTCAATGAAGTACGTTAGCTTGTAAACCGAATCTATACGTGCGATTGAATATATGCGAGATAAGTAACTGATATCAACGTGTCCGATTGCTTGTTGTATATATTTTGAGTATTCTTCTTTCGCGGTTACATTCTTTGTCTATTGAGACGGCTAAGTCCAGTGGGGAAATAACTGTCGTTGGTCGTATTTCACAGTATGTGTGCGGTTTGGCGGGGCACCGTACCACTCGCCAAAGGGCGAGTGCTGGCATTATCGATATAAATTCATGTAGAATAAGTAAAATCGAATTTTACTCAGCTTTGGGAAGACGATGTACCGTCACAAATGGTGCCAGTGGACCAGGGTCCTCGTCAGAAAATGCTCTGATTCGATTCAGTGCAACGAGGTTGAACTAAAATGGGTTACTACAAAACACAACGTAGAATAATTAATTTAAAACATATTGTAGTCGGTCTCATAATAACGGTCCGTAGTGTAAACGGACGAGGTGACGCTACCAAGTAAAGTATCTTATAATACAGCGTACATTCAAACAACGGTCTTTGAGTTGACATATTGTAATATAAATGACAACGACATAAAATACTCTGTGTTTTAAATATATACACCTATATATTATTTAAAACCTTACGCATACAAAAATGCACGGTTAATGTACAATATAACATGTTAATAGCTCCTGTAGGGGCTGGGAGGTCAGACGGCAGTCACCTCAGATAAACCGTTATACGGCTCATCAAACAACATGCAAACTCTACATTTCTTACATAGTGTAAGAGTTTTGGTATGGGTGAAATTAATCTCAACTTTCAGAAGATGGCTAACCAAATGTCTAAGGTGTTTTCTCAATTACTTAGAGCTATAATGGCCTTGCAAAGCTGCCTCGGTTCGATCCTAAGGCGAAATGATGTGAAATGGTAAAAAGACGCCAACTGTGTTTTGGGTATCGCTTATCGACTATAGATAGACGAATAACCTCCGCTAGAAACTATATTAATATATAGGTAGCTATAAAGTGCTGGGTTCGAGACCTAGACTGTCATAGTTTGTATTGCTCAATACACAGTAGGTATATGGCTTTTAGAACTGCTATAGAAGATTATTTTAAATTGAAGATGTTATTGTTTTATAGCATTGTACGCTTGTGACACATTTTTTAACGATACAGCTTAAGTTAAGAATCCTCTTATGTGGGAGGTTCGCTAAATAGTCCTAAAACAAGATTGATAGCGGGTTCGAATCCCGAAATTTCAGAATACAACAGCATATTCAAATGTCGTAAACAAAGATGTTATTCGATGCGTTGTTAGGAGGTTCCGGCTTGCAACACAGAGACACAACATAAGATAACGCCCAAGACTATACTACACTTCTGCCTACCCATTCTGACATGAAACAGCGTGAACATATAAAACATTTAAAAGAATTGGTTTTTAAATGGATGGTAGTTTAAAAGTTGAATGGAGAAAGCTACAAATTTACAACAAAAGAACCGTAGTAAAAAAGGGACTAGGCATTGTCTCACCATCTGGCGGGTATGTTTGGTACAAAACCCAAAAATAACAATAAAACTAGTTAAGGGTTACTGGGTACTATTAAAACCAAGATAATTAGCTGTTACTATTTTAAGCTATTTCAAACTAAATATATCGTTAACATTAGATATATTATGTACATGGATTACGGTCCGACGTCTGAACTCTCTTGGAACAGATTCTTTGCTCGTGTGCTTAAACATTTCAGCGATACCGGACTTCGAGTTTACTGACATAACCTGAAGGTCCACGGAAGACTCATCACTTCGTGGACATGAAAATCCAGCGTTGTGCAGTATCGAGATGCAGCGTTGCGTGCTCCAACTCGCAGAGCAGCTGCGGAGAAGGCGAGCATCGTGTCCACGGGAAGCTTCACACTGGAGGCTACTAATCGGTGACCAAGCCATCTGATGTCTGGTAAAACAGATATCATAAAGGTATTCAAACTTTATACTTATAAACTAAGCTTCATTGGATCAATGGAAGAAAGTGTCTCAGTGAATTAGGTATCTGGAATTAGAAATTGATTCATAATCTATTTTGCGGCGTCATCGAACGTTCAATTACATGCTGCTCGTTTGCCACTTTAAGTGGACTCACATGACAAAGGAAGATACACCTGATAGCGTATAACTAGACGCGTGAAGGCTAACAAACTATTCCCTTAATGAATTATACGATATAATGCAACTCTGGACAGGTGGTGATTTATCACGGAAACCTAGTCATAACAGGGCATCATTGCCTTCAACTTTACCAATACTCGTCATGCCGTCATCTACTCCCGATATGTGGATACAAGATCTATTCCTGCCTATAGCTATTATAGCAAAAAGGAATAATCGCTCATTTAGGATGCGTTGAGTTTATTACTTAGTTTTTGCTCGTACGAAAATTTTGAATATGGTATTGAGTCGTGGTTGAGTTAAACTCAAATCGGTAATCAATCCCCAATACGCTGATGATTTATTTTATACGATTAAGTATCAAAGAGTTGCGTATATTAAACTGAAATACTACAGATTACAAATAAACCATATGACTAGGAAACTTGAATATGTATGGCGGATGCCAACATCTAGTTATCAGGGGGGAATCTCGTTTATAAAATAAGGATTATCACAAACAATGAATTTGAAATTTGATATGTCCTTGGTTATTGCCTACTTCTAATAGATAGCACAATTAGTAAGCTATGCCGTGAGTGGTCAACAAAAATAAAATGGGGCGTTTGAGTCGTCAAGAGACGTATCTCGAGATCTCAAAGATTACTTAGTAAATCTTATTAGTTACTGTGGTATTATCATTGAGATATTATTACAATATCTCAATGGGTAGTAAGAGGACCTGTGACGCGGCAGGTTGAAATATCAAATAAGATTCTTATTAGTAAATCTTATTAGTCACTGTGGTATTATGATGACATGTGACGCGGCAGATTGAAATATCAAATAAGATTCTTATTAGTAAAGTTTATTGGTTACTATGGTATTACGGTGACATGTGACGCGGCAGGTTGAGATATCAAATAAGATTCTTATTAGTAAAGTTTATCGGTTACTATGGTATTACGGTGACCTGTGACGCGGCAGGTTGAGATATCAAATAAGATTCTTATTAGTAAAGTTTATTGGTTACTATGGTATTACGGTGACTTGTGACGCGGCAGGTTGAAATATCAAATAAGATTCTTATTAGTAAATCTTATTAGTCACTGTGGTATTATGATGACATGTGACGCGGCAGGTTGAAATATCAAATAAGATTCTTATTAGTAAAGTTTATTGGTTACTATGGTATTACGGTGACCTGTGACGCGGCAGGTTGAGATATCAAATAAGATTCCTACTAGTAATTATTATAGTGATAATCTGGCTGATATATAATGACGTCTGTGGCACGCCGGTTGAACGTGTGATTACTGAATCGTGGGTTGCGGGTTCGAATCTCGTCCGGTGCGATTATGTGTGTAGCTGAGTGGCTGGTTGCTGAATGGTTATTTTAGAGGTATCTAGGTGTACTATACTTAGCTCAGGATTGTGAGTGAAATCTCATACTCGATGATATGATGGTATATCCTCGCGTCTGAATTTCAGGGGGGAAAATGTGATAGTACACTAATCACACCAAGACGTAAATACAAATACATAATGTAACTCCTAATAGGTACGGTTCGTTGTCAGTACATACAATACCATAATTTATTGTATTTTCTTTTATACTACTTTTGGCATACATCGGTACTTTTAAAAATATCCTAAAGCAGATAAACATGAATCCCTTCTGAGAAACATGGACATTGGTCTTGTTAGGCATAAGTAGAACCGAACATGTGCAAAGTATAAAATTGTACAATTTATGGCTATGGTCCCAACCTATTGAAACGTTGGTCCTAAGTGTGCGGAATTCAAGGAATCGTCGTGAGAACGTCGCTCGCGCAAAAACAAAGGACAAGAGCGTCTCGGGATTTTTTACGAAGGCTAACGGAGAGTAGGGTCGGGCAGTCGATTTGGGGTTGCGGAGGCGAGTGGTTGACCTGAGGTTCGTGAAGGACGGGGAACGGAGGCGTTACTCTAGTAAGTTACCAGTGCGACACTGCCAAGTGGAACACTATCAATCCTCTACAGATATGGTGAGTCGCTTACATAATGTATTTATACCTGTCGTAATCATTATTAGATATATTTTTGTATAGTAATATTTATTTTATAATGCTACCTAAGACTGAGTAAAACATCGTTCTAGATATAAAAGTGTATAGTAAAAATTAGTCAAACGATTTGTTGAGTCGCAATTTGCGTTGATAGATGTTGCCCGGCCTTTAACCGTGATGTATGGAAAAGCACCACTTGTAAAGAGTTAGTTCGGTAGACCAGGAACCTGTTGTCGTGGAGGTCTGGGGTTATCCTCAAAAAGGGATTAGCCTTGGGTCGTTGAAGCCCGTTTATCCTGCAATCTACGATCGATGGCGGCTTTGCTAGATGGTGACCGAGAGAGGAACGTCATGCGTATAGTTAGGAGCGAGTTATCGTACCGAGTTCGTGTTCTGTCGTCGTATAATGCAATTACAGCCATCTGAGATATCTAGGACCGGGTGTGGTTCAATTCCCACGTGAGACCAGCGTTGAAGAGCTCTCTCGCAAGCACAGTGGTCGGTGCAACCAGATTTGTCAGAAGGAAGATTGGGAATTAAAAGCCCCACGGTACGGACATCGAGTCAATGAAGTACGTTAGCTTGTAAACCGAATCTATACGTGCGATTGAATATATGCGAGATAAGTAACTGATATCAACGTGTCCGATTGCTTGTTGTATATATTTTGAGTATTCTTCTTTCGCGGTTACATTCTTTGTCTATTGAGACGGCTAAGTCCAGTGGGGAAATAACTGTCGTTGGTCGTATTTCACAGTATGTGTGCGGTTTGGCGGGGCACCGTACCACTCGCCAAAGGGCGAGTGCTGGCATTATCGATATAAATTCATGTAGAATAAGTAAAATCGAATTTTACTCAGCTTTGGGAAGACGATGTACCGTCACAGAGGGAAGTTCAGTACGTAAGAAAAGTTGGGGCGGAATCCGAATTCCACGAGCCGCGGGCAACAGCTAGTCACGGGTATAGCGCAAATCGCGGAAAGATATTCGTAATCGAACGGGAATCCATGCCACTCTTCTTCATTTTACGGGTGGACGCCTCTTCTCTCACTCTCTTCTGCGACGGATCCCAGACGGACGGGCGGCGCGCGGCTCTCTCTGCTCGTGGATAAAACGCTCCATAGACTCTAGGGACTATTACTATTAGAACTATCGGGATATTTACCGTGTATTGTTTCAAGTATCCGATATACTAGTTCCTCGTGGAGAGCTGTCTATTTACGGAGCATCCCCGTCGTACTGCACGTGCCCTTTAAATGTACAGTCGACAAAGGAGAGACGGTTGTCGACTGTACCTGCTGTCGACTGCTCTTACGCATCGTTTAATTCAACTAGAGCTTCAGCCCACCAGGATACTAGACATAGCAAGCCGAACGCGCCCTCTCTTCTCTTCTTTATCCGAAAACCAATCCCGATTGCATCCAAAGCTTGCACTTTGGAGCCTGAGATCCTCTCTCATTGTCAAGAAGGAGTAGTCTTGACAATTTTTTGACTGCTGCTTAATCTCGACACGGGAGAAAGACCTGCATCAGAGCCTTGGCTGTTAGCTAGTAAATATACTACTGGTTTTTTGGTGAGGTTGAATTGGAGTCTGAAGATCTTGGCCCCCCATGCAACTAAACCAGGCATTCTCATTTAGACATTTGAATACTGGAAATAAAATAGGCTCTATGTACCAAAAACAAAATGTGGAGGAATTGTTGATTAAAATAATAATTCATCTTCATAATCATATATTTGTTTATTTTTTTAAGGGAAATACTAGTATAACGATATATTATCTTTATGTAGAAACAACAGGTGTTTTAATTATCAATTAGTACAACAAACTTACATATTAATTGTCAGTTTAAAGAAAACTCAAAGTCCAATTCTCACTAACTTAAATTAGGCTCTAAGTGCCTAGCATTATATTTTAAATAAAGATCTAAGTTCCAAGTTCGTTTTGGTATTGTCACTTTGGCCATTAACGGCTGTTAGTAAATCATAACGAAAATCTTATGCTAAATTTACGTATTAATAGGTATGTATAATAACTCAATATATTTAAGCAAGCTATAATAAAATAATTATCTCTTTACAAAAAAAATGTATCTAAGTATGTTTATCCGCATTCTAGAACCCATAACACAAGCAAGTTAAGCTATGCTTACTTTGGGTCTAGATAGCGTTGTGTAGAGTGTCCTACAATATTTATTTATATTATTTATTTATTTATTATTATTTATCATTATTATTATTATTTATATCGACGACAATACGCTCATCACTAGTGTTGGTACCGGCACCAGATGCAGGTCGCATGCGCCGGCCCGCGCATTTTTACTTTAAGTTAGAAAAACGATAAAATCAACTTACCTCATCTGGTGGCGGCTTTTTTTTTCGGAATTACTTTACCACTGGCTGTCGTGTATTGTTTACCGGCATCCTTTAATGCTTTTTAACAACCTGCACATTTTTTGTACCATTTTTACGGCTTTTTCTTCCCGAACCGGTAACAACAACAGGGCCAATGTCCACCATTTTCATAGCACTGGCGGCACGCTGCCGGGGACTTGAACCCTTTTAAAAAATAATGCGCTATGCGTCCCGCTCCCCCGCGTTTCTTATAGATGTAAGTACCGAGCAAAAAACTACGCTAGTCACATAATGCTTATTTTAGGTTATTGGCGATGGCACATAGAATACATTTTTGGGATAAAATACGTTTCGAATGTTCTGGCACTTAGACCCTTTTTTATTTCCGGTATTCATTTAACGAATGGCTTATCCAGCCTAGTACAATGTGTTAAACAATGTGGAATACGCATTCGCGTTATTGATAAAGGGAGGGTATAATTAACTTAATACATAAAACGACAAAAATAAAACAGCGTTTTTTCAAAAATTTAATATGCTCGTTGTTTTTTTTGATAATGTGATTTGTAACGTTAATTTTTGTCGTAATTTTCATCACTTACACAACTGTATATTGTAGTAGGTAATATTGTACTAGAATATATAGACCCACTAGCTGGTGCCCGTGATATCTTGATCCCTGAACTGGTATAGGGTTTCTAGGGATAAAAAGTAGCCTAGTGTTTTCTGGACTGTAATCTGTCCCTGTACCAAATGTCAGATATATGCGTTCAGCCGTATGAGCGTGATTGAGTAACAAACATCCAAACATTTTCAGAAACTTTGGCATTTATTCTTGATAGCCGGAGTTTTTTCCATACCGTCTCTTTATTTGTGTGGATTTTGACCATAAGCATAATCGTATTCTAATGAACTGTTATCTAGTTGAAGTACATTAGCAGCTACAGAATCATCTTCAAATGCTTTGTTGTCATAGCGACGTTGCAACTGAAAAATACAAAATTAATGCATAAATAGGTTTTTTAAAACATAATGTCATTGATATGTTAAGCGTGTGTTAAGTTTGAACCTTGCGTCGATGACGTTACATAGACGTCAGTACAGTAGATAACCTATAGGTACAGTCAGCATCATAACGATTGCAGCTGTCAAAATCCGCAAAAATGTTTCAACAATAAGAATTCAATTTCAGCAAACAATGTGTCATTTTTATTGAAGCAGCTAAAGCGCCAAAAGTAACTTATATATAGTTAGCATCGAAAAATCGGTTTTTTTTTTACTATAAAACCTACAGATCTGGAATTTACATGCCTGCATACTACAGGATATATAGAGTAACTTCTCCTTTTTATAAATTAAATAAAAAAGGAGGAAATAGTTAAAAAGAGGCTCTGAACATCACTCTACTCTTTCTTATGAAACCAAATATTTTCTACAATATGTATCCAATTAATCTAAAATTTCACATGTATGTTAAATAAATGTATTAGCATGACGTGACCTTCTTAGTTTGTAATCGTCCCCTATAAAATTATCTATTAAAATTAGTTTTACTGATTTTTACGGCTGAAAAACGAGCGAATGACCGATAAAGCGATGAATTTGTATGATCAAAGACATTCGCGTATGTAATCACCTTAAGCATGCCTTAAGCATTCAGTTATTCAATTTGTTCTTCACATTCAATAATTCAAATATCGCCGCATCCGATGTAGCAATATATCTACGCAGTCATGGTGTTTAAAATTATGTAATATTTTGGAAAAAATAAAGTTTGTTGATTGTTTATTGAAAAGGTCCTCGAGAGCGTATGGCACCCTTGATGGTATTTATTTATTTAGAAATGTTAATAAAATTGATAAAACCACCCCGCTGGCCAGCGGGGTGGTTTTATCGAGCTTGAACTGACTAAAATCGCACGCCGTCTAGAGGTGACCCAATAAGGTTTTTCCCTGACTGACCCTCGGCAATACACGGCTTTGGGATCCCCCCTCTCTAGTGTGGGCGATGGTCCCCTGCCGCGCTAATCTGATAGATAGCTCAGGTGAATTAAGTTAACGACGCCAAATTTTTATACCTTTCTTTGCTCCTTAACTTTTCTTTTGTTAATAAAATATTCGTCTATTTCGGTGTAGTAGTGAGATTCTGTGTAATCACTAGAAATACTGGCACTTCTTTGTTGGGTTAATGGTGTTTTGTTTTGAGAGGTACAAGCGGGGGGCACTGATGCAACCATCTCTTTGCTTTTAATGTAGGTGTTGAGATTGCTCGCATGACACATCTCTGCTATTGGTCTTCGGTTTCTTTGCGTCTGAATTTTGAAGCCGTTCTAAAATGAAATCATTAAATTATTAGATATTATTATGTATTATGAAGTAAATAAAATAGTTGGACAAATTGATAATAATATGAACTTTCGAAGTAATCGTTTAATTACATACATACATATACTCACGCCTTAATAGGCTTGAGTGTATGTATTGGTTCACTATTCATTTGCATGAAAGAAATAACCATAACCTATTTTGGCATAATATGGTAATTTAGACTAATGATCTTTTGGCATATTTTGCTTGGTATAATTAAATTAAATAATGCCAAGTATAATTTATACCAAAAAAATTATACCAAATTCATTATGCCAAAACATTTTAGGATAAAACATTATAGGTTAAGGAAAGGGATCCCGTATGTATTATGTGGGTGGTAATACACCTATGCCTACCCCTTCGGGGACATAAATGCCCAAAGGGGTAGGCAGAGGTGTATCAACACCCACATTTCGCCAACTATGATTTTCGGTCCCATGTAATAGGGGACGAGCTTGGGGCGAGCCTATTGCCGTCAAGCGGTCATATAGTCATGGGCTGATCGCATGGAGATTAGCCCTATTCCTTAGTAATCCTTAGTCGCCTTCTACGACACCCACAGGAAGAGATTCTGATAGGGTGGCCCAATTCTTTTCCACCGGGAACCAACACGCCATTGTTTAATTAAACATACAATGAAATTCAGATGAGGTAAAATAATAACTGGGTACTTTCCTGCAGTTAACATAAATTACCTATATAACTGAGTTTATGATATTAGTAATGTAGCAGTAAAAGTTCTGTATGCTCTTATTTAATTTATTTATTTATTTATTTATTTATTTATTTATTTATTTATTTATTTATTTAATACTTTATTGTACACAATATTTTTTACAAGTAGTTTAGTGAAGTCATGTACAAAGGCGAGCTTAACTCAAAGTTGAGTTCTCTTCCAGCAAACCCGGGAGTGCACAGAGGAATTACAGTATATTGAGAGGCAAAGTCTAGTGTACAACGTCGTTTTATCGTTCTTTTATTTTTAGTCATCCACCCAACTTATAAATAGTACATTAAGGCTGAGCGCACATTTGAGACAAGACTGTCTTAAGACAGACTTGCTCTCTACTAAATGTATGGAGCTGCGCACACTGGAGACAAGACGTCTAACAGACAAAACTTTCTTTACCTACAACGCGACAAGTCTGTCTAACGACTGTCGGCTTCCCTTCTAGAGGTGTAATGAATATAGATACTCGTAACAAGTACCAGTAACATAATATCAGTGTTATATTCATATTATGTTACTGATGACTCTCATAACATGTCACTGAATAACAACGAAATAACAACGAAAGCCATAGGTATTATAGGTAACTATTACCCGAGCGATCTGATTATTCGTTTCTATGTTTTGATACGTAACGTACATCTAGTTAGGTACTGAGTACATCTTGTTAAAAAAATATCTAAGTCTACTAGGTATATTGTTATTAGTTACAAGTAATAACAAGATATAATAACACTCTCGTATATATTATTTACATTACGAGGATGCAATTTGGCTGGGTCAGGTTTTGGATGGGTGACCGTTCTTTACATTACGAGGTTGTGAAAACGCTTTTACTCTGCCGGTGTTATCTTGTTACAAACATTCGCAGTAACTAGATGTACGTAACGGAACATAGAGACGATCTATATTAGGAAGCAATAACATTCCTCTTAGTTGTTATTTCGTTGTTAGTGGGTAACATAATATTATCAAAGTAATATTATATTCAATTACATGAATATCAAAATCGTTACTTATTATAACATCTCTATTCCCTTCTGTAGGTATGCGGTCGCGCACATCAAAGACAAAACAGTCTTGCCACATCATACATAATATTCAGCAGTACAAGTATTCTATTGAGTTGGGTGTCGCCATTTTATGTTTACCTACAGACAAAAAGACGTTTTATGGATTATGAATATTGTAAAGTTGGATGGAAATGTTTGATGATTTACAATAATTTATTAGTGTTAAGTAGTAAGATACCTAACAATTCATTAAAAAAATGTAAAAAATAGTGCCCCACCGGCATCGGGTACAGGATCCAAGCTTAATATTTCGTCTCATTATTAAAAAATACAATATCAATTTTAGTAAGGAATCGGAGGCTAATGGAGTCCACTCGTTACGATAAATATGTGAGCGAGACAGGCATACTTCTCGTTCTCTTCTATGTCGAATCGACCGCCGAGTACTAACTCTCTCTCTCTCTCTCACATTCATTCATTTCATTCATAACATATAATTCCATCACTACTGTTATATATACCTAACTCCAACAATAATACATAAACATTTATATAGAGAACCTATGCGGATTGTAACAAATGCCTATGGTGCTAAACAACTATTCTTTTCCTTTCTTCTTCAGTATGTATTGTGAAGAAAGTTAAGTCTGGGTTTACGTAGTCGTTATTCATACACCTAAAGATACTAAGTACAATATGTTTCGGTTCTGTTCGAAGTCGTGATTATCAAATGCAAACTGCGCGAAACAATGAAATAAAGTGCAACGCAGTGCACGTGCACGATCTCACTCACGACACAGCCCGCACTGACTCATCGGTGAGCATCTATAAATTAATCGAACACATTACATATTTTACCAGTGGCACACATTCAAACCGGCAACCACACATTTCTATGAAGACGGTGTACTGTTCAACTATACTGTGGCGGTGTTCGTGCGATGCGTGTCGTAGACAAAACAGTTTTGTCTTAGGTGTGCGGTGCGTCGCAGACAAAACAGTCTTAAGACAGTCTTAAGACTGTTTTGTCTGTGTCAGACAAAACAGTCTAAAGACAGTCTTGTCTCTAGTGTGCGGTCTCCCTAAGTATTTGAAAATTAAATGTATGACATCAAACTCTTTTGTCTCATACAAGTTTCCTTTTAACTTACTGTTTTGACGTTTAGTAAAAAGAATTGATTTTACAGTAGGTTACTCAATTGTCATCCGATCATATTTAAAAAAAGAGTTGATATTAACAACATTCACCATCACTCCTGATAAGATAAGATATTCTTTATTGTATACCATAAAAGTATTACAAGATATCGATATAACAAAATCAATGGGTGGCCTTATCGCTAGCAGCGATTTTTTCCAGGCAACCTTTGGATGGATAGAAGCAAAAGAGATGATAGGGTATCTACTGTTACTACTACTGATAGTAAGCTGATCTGTCGATAAATTGCTTTGCAATACTTACTTCGTTAGTAATAGCGTTTTTGTGTCTACTTGCGCATAATATGACGAGAACTGCCGTTATAGCCACCGCTGCTATACCGATCACCATGCCGATGAGAAAAAAAAACAAAGGTGCTAATAGGTTGTACATAATATGTTACCATTCTTCAAATTAACCCTGTAATATAAATAACAACATACTGTAACCACGATATTAATTAATTACCTAATACCTAATATGTATTAAAGCCTTTTCACATTATCCGATCCGATATTGGTGTCGGACGACGATCCGATATCGGAGGAAGTAAAATGTATGAAAAGTGTATCTGTCTTTCACATTGTCGGGCCCGATATCGGATATCGAAGCCAACATCTCTTAGATACCCATAGGACAGGCCACTGAGATAGTATAAAAATTAAAGATGATGTACTAAAAATCTAAATATGAAAATAAGTAATAGTAATGAATGACCCAGTTAATAATGCCTATATAATTTATGGAAATCATATGTAGGTACTATTGCATATGCGTACTAAGCAATAACTTGAAATAATTAATACGAAAGTTCAACAATATATAACAATTTCCTAAATTCACTAAGCTAAAGTTAAAAACATAATATACCGACTTGTTTAAATCCAAATAATACATACCTGCCAAACAATGTGTTTATGATAAGTAACAAAAGTTAAAGTTTTACAGTTATCTAATAAGAATATGTATTTAAATTGATGTTGTAATGCTAAGAACAAGTAATAACTCTTTAACGAAGTCAGACAATAGACTGCGTGAACTTTTGTTATGTGTTTGTCAACTTCTATCAATATGAGGAAAATAATGTCCTTTTCCTCATAACAGTGTCGTTAGTATAGTCAGTTATTTGTGACACTATTAAGACCATCTGATAGGATTTATAGACGAGGTACGGATTTTATTTCGTACAAAACTATCCATTGATTCAGAAACTAACGAACTATGTATGTATATTTGAATTAAATTGACAGCAAGATACATTAATTAATCCGTAAAAATACATATATAAATAAAATGATAAAATGATTATTCAAATCAAATTATGAAATGAATGTATAATATAAACTTTTGTTAAGTTAAATGAAAACACTCGATCAAGCTGACTAATAAATCTAAGATTACCTTTTAAAATCAGTTCAACAATCGGACCTTGTACGTAATTTATTGAGCTAAATGTGAGAGCAAACCCTGCAATTGTTCTGTATGGAAAAGGTTTAACTGGAAGACCTCATTGGAACATTCGCTATGGAATGATGGTGAATAACTACCATAGGCAATATCTCTACTCATCACCAAAGTCGTGTCTTTAGAGCGAGCAGGTGACAATGCCCATCTAATTTCATCTGCTCCCTCAAACAGGCCCTCGATTCTGCTAAAGTAAAACCACTGTCGTGCCACAGTCTCTGCAAAAATTAGTCATAGAATTAAAGTCCAAAATTAAATGACAATATTTTCATTACACGCTTTCGTTTACTCTACAAAAAGCCATTCAATTTTAAACTTTAACTGCATTACCTTAAAGGCTAAAATCAAATGGAATTTTCTCGCAGTCACTGTGGTGTGACAGTGGTTGTGCTTTAGCAGAATCGAGGCCCAGATAGACAGGCAGGCAGGCCTTCATATCCGTGACATTGCAGATAAAATGCAAGAGAGCCGCTTTCGCTGGTGCGTCCACGTCTTACGGCAACCGTCAGGCTACGTGGATAGCAAACGAATGGTGCCCCTGCCGGGTCCAGGTAGAAGGGCTAGGCCCAAGAAGTCCTGAGTTGAGGGTGGAGGGTGACATGCGTGCAAATGGTCTCACTACAATGGACGCCCAAGATCGTGCAAAGTGGATTGATTGAGTGGAGGAGGAAGAGCCGGAAGGCGGACCCTGAGCTCCGAGGTCATCATGGCCTCGGATGCAATCAGGAAAATACGTCTTTATGAAGATGATGAGACAGGCAGAGATGAAAAGCGGATAATTTTTTCTAAAATTTACTTCTTTAGGTATCATAAACAGTATGTACAGTATTTCATCAATATTCTTATTTTCTTTATATATGTACATAAACTTTTCAATCTTCAATCACTAGTTCCTTAGGTTAAGTCTTTTTACAATGGATTTCCAGCGGCTTCAGCAGTAGCTCTCTAGTTGACTGGTGGTCCGATGTGGCGTTACTGTGATTTGTTCAGTTTGCTGTGTTTTTGTGAGTTCAGTGTGGATCTGAAATTTTAATCTAATTATTAAAAAAATAATAATACAATATTTTGACGATTGATATAGGTACGACATAATGGTCAATAGAATTATAAAATATATAAAAAATACCTATAAAAAACAATTATATAGTCACTAAACTATTGAATGATTTTGAACTACATTAATTATGATTAAATGCGTGTTTTTCTAAACGATTCTATCAGGTGAAATAAGCGACGGAACACTTACTTGCACGTCAACCGCTACCACAGTGGAGTTTTCTTGTGTTTTAACTGGTTGAGGAGGATGCCTAATCTGAAAAAAAAAGTGCTTTAGATTAGGAACTTGGCAACGAATGAAAATGATTTACTTATTATGTACTGATTGAAATAAAACCACTTTCAAACAGATTCTAAAAGCGATTTATTTATTTGTTAAGTTTTTCCCGCGGCTCCGCCCGCGTGGATGTCGGTTATCGCGACCAAACATAGCCTATGTCCTTTCTCAAGGTCTAATCTACGCCTATACCAAATTTCATCAAAATCGGTTCAGTGGTTTAGGCGTGAAAGCGTAGCAGACAGACAGATAGACGGACAGAGTTACTTTCGCATTTATAATAATATTAAGTATGGAATATGGATATAGAGATTCTGTGCCGTCAGCGCAAAAAATAAGTAGGACAAAGCCTTTGGTTTACCCATTTATAGCACAAAATCTCTCCAGTGAGTTATCTATTCTGTTATGTACTGTTTATATTTGGATCGTTAAATTGACTGCACCCCACCTGATGCAGTCCAAAGAATATTAGCCGTCATAACAGACGCAGTCCCTAGAATAGTGTTATGCTACAGAATGGATATAATAGCTCTGTTACAAATAAACGAAAAGACCTTCAACTTTGAGCCCTTCTATGAGAAAATAAATAAAAATAATATGTTGTAAAAATCCAATTACCTCTCTGTGCTGCCGTTCATCTACGTCCACTTGCGTACGGTATCGAGTCTCCCCGTGATTAACAGGACTGGTACTTTTCTGCTGGGAAGTGTGTGATACTTGGGACTGAATATTGTTTACTGAATTTTCAGTAGCTAGTGAAAAAATCTTCCATGCATGCTAAAATTAGTAAATAATTAATTTTCATACCACGTAGAGAGTTGGATAGACTTCGGGCGCAGCCAGGTCGGTTGAAGTAACGATTAATATATAAAGCCGGATTAGGTGGGGGTTTTCAGACGAGATGCACCCACGGTGTGAATGCGGAGCTACACTGCAGACTATGACACCACACAGACCCACCTACTAATGTGTGCTACCGGCGGAACTCAAGAGTGCCATCTATCGTCATCAACTCATCACCAACGCTATCGGAGTGCGGAGGGCAAACAAAATATGACTCGATATGCCGTCGACAGAAGAAGCAGATCACTTAGGAGGCAACAGTTGGTTTCTAAAATTATTCGTTATATTTCGAGGACTTTCTACAGGGTCGCACTCGCCTCGACTGGAATTTCTCATAGGAGGCACTGTCTCCCCTGCTTAAAAGAGGCGCTGCCGTTCCCGTTGCCCAAGGTGCATGGAGGTTCCAGACCACCCACCCTTATTACGTACCTCTCGTATGACAGTATCCCTGGTCCTTTTGTAGCAGTATATCACAGAGCTCACAATGATGGCAGCTATAGTAATACCCACTATGCAACCCCCTAGGGTAGAAGCCGTGATTTCAAGACCTTCAACAAAAAGAAAAGTTAATAACCAAATATAGTCATCATCATCGTTGCGGGTTCGATTGCTGTTCAGTGCAAATATTTATATGTATGAATATGTTCCGTTTGTTTCTATGTATTTATTTACAAAAAAAATGTATTTATGTTGTATATCCGTATTAAAGAAACCGACAGCCTCCGTGGCGTAGCGGTAGTGAACGCGGCCGCTAGGCAGGAGGCGCGGGTTCGATCCCCGCTCAGTGCAAATATTTGTGTTCATAAAATATGGGTATTTGCATTGGTCTGGTCGTGCCTCGGAGAGCACGTTAAGCCTTCGGTCCCGGTTGCCACAAGAACATCTATGGCAGTCGTTACGGGTAGTTGGAGCCCTAAAAAGTCCAAAAACAACGGTCTAGCTGCAAAGCTTCGATATCTCCTAATGTTACCATTGGGTCGTGGAGGTCAGATGGCAATCGCTTCACGGAAAATATCGAGGTCTAGCCAAATCTGTTAAGACTGGTAAAGCGGACCCCAGACTCCGAGCTGAAAAGCTTCGGATGCGACTGGGAATTAACGCTAGGATGAAGAAGATCCGTATTAAAGAAATAATAACAACGTATACCCAAAGTAGCGTAACTTAATTAGCTTGTAGTTAAGTTACGCTACTTTGGCTCTATACAGCGTAGTGCTGCGTGTCTTATAATCTCAATATACATTTATGATTATATTTATCGCTTTCCAAGTTGCATCGAGAGTCTTGGGTCCACTTATTGTTTTATTTTTATTTTATCTATTTCATAATATTTTAATTTTTTTTCCTTTTTTTTTTAATTATACCAATTAAAAAAAAAAGGGCTCTCTCGGGAGCAAGCACTGCCTAACCTCCCAACATTGAAAGGTAAGCACACAGAGCCAGAGCCTCTTTCGTTATACGACCAGGTGAGGTTGGTCTGATTGCTTGTTGACAATAATAGGGTTCGGTAGAAGGAGTAAAAGGACTCCTAGGTAAAAACCTTGTTAACAACCGGGATGAAAGTTAAGATCATATTAGTTATTGTATGGTGGCGAGTATATTACGTTTAGCGTGAATATAAAAATACATACCCGTACTGGTCTCAAAACAAATAATGACTATCAACAACACCACAAGCAGTAAAATTATTGCACCGGCAGCCATTGTTATAATACTAGAAATATTTTTTACTAAATGCTCAGCTTCAGCTTTGGCCGTCTATAACAATAACAATATTCTTACTATGAAATAAACATAGAGCTGTGAACTAAACAATAAGAATATATTTTGTTGCCTTCTTCTTAATTGGCATACTATATGACAGAAAGAGAAGAAGCACTACTCTAAAGGTATGATAGTGATGTTAGTTGACCTGTTAATCATCAATACAACATTATAATTTTCCTCATAAGTGAGCAGTATTGGGAATTTCAAGTAATAAAATCGGATTCTTCCTATAGCTAAAGTTTTCAATTTCAATAAAAGTCGTGCATATTTTCAGAGTAGCTATTGTTTCTTAAACAATAGTACGTGTAATATCACATTGCGAGCTTCATTTCATCTGAGTATTGTTTCCGTTGGGAGTTATGAAATATTTCGACTTCATTCATAAATGTTCGCATTGCATGCTACCTGAAAATTTCTTTTGAAATCGTGTACGGTCAACATGAAAAGTACAATCATAAATATCAGGTCTTCGTGTTGCAAAAAAAGTTTCTATCTTTGTTATGTATACTTACTTATATAATAATTTACAAAAAAATGTACACAAGTGGATATATGAAACCCATGTGTGATTTTTATACGCCTGTTAATCTAAAGGTTGCCTGGAAGAGATTGTTGTTTGCAGTAACGCTGGCGCCGCCCATTGCACATTAGAATGTATAATATTTCTGTATATTTTGTTTGTTTTGGTGTACAATAAAGCATATTTATTTATTATTATGTATATGTATTTATATGTTTATCCCCTTTAAGAAACAATAACACAATGCTTACTTTGATAGAATGTTACATTTATAAGTGCCTGAATATCACTAAAAGGGTAAGCAGAGATAAACTAAAAAGCAAAGCCGAGTGTGATAACTATCACCATGAACGTATTGTGTTAGCAACTGTACAACCTCTGTTATAACAATAGCCAAGTATTGGGTGAGCAATATAACGTCCCTCTCGGTACCTATATGTATACTACCCACTTAAGGACAGTCGAGAAGAGTAGGTCTTTTGTTAGCTGTAATTAGATAAGTTTGCAAATGTACCGGCTGCGTTACATTGTAACGGGACAACTTCATCTCAGTTGTCCAGTAATTAGAATACTAACTAGTCCCTCAAAACTTAACGACCTGGGTTGTTAACGTAAAATTTCTGATGAAAACTCAATGTAAAGTAGCAAGCGTATGTTCTACAAATCTTATAATAAACTAGTAGAATAAACTGTGCAAAAACAAATACAAACAACAATCAAATACAAGGACCCGTGACTAGATATTTTCTACAAACTTTTAACTAAGTCGTCTCCCCTTCTCCTCTTAGACGACTCGGCCTTACGATCGAGAGGTCCCGGATTCAAATATTCTTAGAAAAAAACGTCGTGTATCTTTCTGTACTCGCTTAGTTTGGGTCTAGACTATGCTGCGTAAAATATCTTAGAATATTTTACATATCTACATACATTATGCTCACACCTCACACACCACAAAAGAGCTCATATATGTATATATTCCCTTTGTTATATTCTAAATGTCGTAACAATCCTCTTTCATAATAGTAAAATTTGCGGTATCACATTATAAAAGCAGATGTTGACAATACGGTTCCCTTCCCTGAAACGCACTTTTTGTTAACAAGGGTATTATGTGATTTAACATGTTCTGTTGAAATACGAATATTTCTGGGACCTTTGTCAGCACTTATTGGTAGTCCCTTTATCGTTACGGTACGCATCAACTTTTATATCAACATGCTGTAATTGAAATAAAGCCACTTTTAACGGATTTTATCGTGATTTATTTGGTACTATTTAAATTGAGCCCGACGTTGCTGCTTCTTTTCAGCAGTCATGGTCGTGGGGTGACTAAAGAGCCATCATTTCAATGAGTGAAATTTACGTAAACTTCAGATAGTAACATGTTTAATAACTCTAATGAAAAAAGAGCGGATATATCTTACAAGGTTACTAATTGGTTTCAGAAATATACCAGCAACCTAGTACTGAGTCGGATGGAATAAGACAGCCGAAGTGGATGCTAGACACGTGCGAAACTTTTAACACGAACTATCCGACGCTTGCAGAAGTTATGCCAACTATATTCGTTTTGTAGCCATGAAGAAATTATCTATATGTCGTCCTATTTCCCACGATTGTCACAATATGATGAGTAACAGATCAAAGTGTATTATCTGCGTCAATGTAACTTTTGAGATATCGGCATAATACATTATCTACTATTTAAAAGGGAAAACTACTATTGCTTTATTTAATATTGTTTGAATTTTTATCTTTTTTATTTTAATAAATAATTCTATGTTTATATGTCCCAGTGGGACAATAACCGGCTATATAAAATTCCAATTCACGAAGGCATCATTTATGCCGCAAGGTCATTATTTCAATAAACAGAGTTAATAAGCTTTGATGTGTTTAGTCCTCGTACGTCATTTTCTTTATTACCTACATACATTTTACATAATATGGATATTGGTGAGATGACAGTCGCATGGGAAATTATGTGGAGTTGCTTGTGTGAAGCTGCCCAGTATCAAAGACTATTAGGAATTCTTATTTACACGTATAATATTTTCGTATTACTTTCGTTACCGAATAGGTACGCAACCGACGTTCCATTATTTAATGTTATTTTTTTGTGAGATTGGACACACAGATTGTTGTCATATTACGAAAGGAATTTTATAAAGGTTTATTTATCTCACAGGGGCTTGCGCAATTATTGACTTAGATAATTCCTTTTCGTGTATGGATAAGCTGATGTCCGTGGCTGCACCCACGTGTATATTTTTCCATTCCTTTTTTACTATCCTTTACATAGGTATATTATGTTATTCCAGACTACATCTACCCTGTACCAAAATTTCAGCCAGATCCGGTCAGATATATAGTTATTTAGTTAGAAGTAAGATTTTGTAAAAACGTACATGTGTATTACGTGGTTTTCATAACATAGGTCTATTGAATTACGCCTTCTTAGTACGTCTTAAGTCATATCTCATACGTATAAATCACTTATTATGAAAATGAAAACTACACTACAAACAAATCACTTATTTGAAATGAGTGTATTTGGCGTATTGCTGCTAACTCATTCAGGGCACGTACCACAACTTTAAGTTCTTGGTGGCTTTTTGGAACCAAGGCATTTGACAGTACAGGGGCGTACTCGGCTATTTCGGCGGCAGTTGTTGTTCTTACAAGTTTACAAACTATTTATTTTATTATTCACGAGGTACAAGTAAGGATATGTTTAGTACACATATTGTTACACATTCTATTTTTATGTCTCGACTCGAAGTTAAAATGTTTTATTGTTTATTAAATAAAATAAATGGGTTACACAACTATAATCATGTGGATGGGCAGTACTGCGTGGTACTGCCATTTAATTTTTGTTAAGTATATTTAATTGACTGCCGTATGGTGGTAATGGTGGCTGCCCCGTAAATACTAATGATTTTTTTAAGCTATTGCAGAGCTTCTATCGCGGGCCTTGAGCGTGGAGACCGAATCCAGAAATTCCGTAACGAAAAAAACCTAACACCCCGAAGCTCGCACGAATCGAGCCGAGCTGCTCCGAAGTAGCTCCGCTTAACGTAAGTAATTATAATTGCATAAGTTGATAAAAAATGCTATGCATATAGCTTTACCGCGGCAGTCCCCGAGTGCCACACGTCTTTTTTTATATATGGCACGTCAATTTGACTTCGCCTCGCCTGATGGTAAGCTAAAGGCAAAGTCTCTGAAAAGAGGGTCACCATTGCAGACACTTACCATGTTATAATGGTGGCACTCAGCTTGACGGCCTCTTCAGATGCTTTTTCACGCCCCGCTTAAAGGACCTGGGACTGTAGGAGGAGGGAAACACGTGAACTGGTAAGGAATTCCAAGACTTAATGGTGCGGCAGAAGAAGGAGTCGCCGAACCGCTTGGTTCTTGATGAAATATTCTGCACCGTATGCGGGTGGCATGTAAGTCCTGCACGTGTTGTCCTGTATAGGAAAGGAGAGGGTGGGATTAATTGGAACAGCTCATCATTACATTCACCATGGTAGAGACGGTAAGTGACTTCCCGTGAGTATCATACTGGTCTACTAAGGATAGGGATATTCTCAATTCGACAGTAAACATATATACTTCTTCTTCCTCCTAGCGTTAATTCCCAGTCGCATCCGAAGCTTTCAGCTCGAAGTCTGGGGTCCGCTTTACCAGTCATAGCTTTTTTTTTTTTTTTTATCGTGCGAAAAATCCCCACGGATACCTCCCCCGCCAGAGTCGGAGGAGGAGAGAGGAGTGAGATTGTCATAGCCATATCCCTCGCACCCCGGCCGACCCAGGGCCATATCTCTCGATATGGCCATCTTCCGGTGTGGGGACCACGGAGTCCCCAACTCGCCCCCGGGTATGGGGGGGCACGCAATGCGTGCCACCGCCGTGGCCTGCTTACCAGTCATAGCTACAGATTTTGGCTAGACCTCGATATTTTCCGTGAAGCGATTGCCATCTGACCTCCACGACCCAATGTTAACATTAGGCGATATCGAAGCGTTACGGGTAGTTGGTGCCCTCAAAAATCCAAAAACAACAGTCTAGCTGCAAAGCTTCGATATCGCCTAATGTTACCATTGGGATGTGGAGGTCAGATGGCAATCGCTTCACAGAAAATATCGAGGTCTAGCCAAATCCGTAGTTAAGACTGGCAAAAGCGGACCCCAGACTCCGAGCTGAAAGCTTCGGATGCGACTGGGAATTAACGCTAAGAGGAAGAAGATTTGCACTGAGCGGGGATCGAACCCGCGCCTCCTGCGTAGCGGCCGCGTTCACTACCGCTACGCCACGGAGGCTGTCAGCTGTGTAAACATATATACTTGTTTGATGGTAATATGCTTGCCCGCTGTTACGTGGGACCGAGGATCATACTAGTAATCATCATCCACCTCGAAGTTCGAGGCCCGCTTAAATATGGTGTTTGGTGTGGTTCAGTTTTTTGACTATGTTGGGAGCGACTGCCATCTTACATCAAAGCCTGAGTTGTGGTTAGTGGCCAACTAATGACAGAGTTGTCTAGGTCGCTTATAACGAGCGTGTGGTGGCCACTGTGCGAATTGAAAGGAGTTCATCCAACACACGCTCAAGCTGTGGAACGATCCCCTGCTGTGGTTTTTCTAAGCGACTACAATACGAAGTTCTTCAAGAAGAGCATTATAAGATTTTTACAGGTTTGGCAGCACGAGTGTGACGACCCTGGCACGTCTATAGGCTACGGTAACCACTGCACATCAGGTGAGCTGTATGCTTGTCTGCTGCCTTTGTGGCATAAAAAATACCCTGTATTGGCCCGGTGTATACAAGTCCCGTGAGCTCTCTTCAAGTAAATCTATAACCGAATTTTAATGTTTTTTAAAAAGTATTTTTATATCAAGTTCTTTTTCAAATCTATTATTGATTTCGACTCCAAAACGACTATAAAATCACGGTGTATATAATAAATGTATCGTGCGGATCGTGCCTTGCATTTTACTTTGCTATAAAACATAGAACACAATGAACGAAATGGGCAGTATTTTTTCATGTGTCAAAGCAAACACGTATCTATATTTTGTGCTATAAAAGAACCTTAAAATTTTTATACTGATTCTTATCGCTATTTATGAATGGATTATAGCAGCGATTTTCTCTAAAGACCTACTGTGTTTTTATAGAATCTTACATAAAATAAATAAGACAGACAAAGATAGGATGATAAAATGAAAGACGTTGAATCATTATCTTATATCTCTCGAATATATGCCGTGAGATCGAAGGATTTCCAGGTGGGTGAAGCCACGGGTAAGTCGGGTAACTACGTTTATAATAAAACTATACCTACTTATTGCAATGTAAAATTTCTTCTAGAGTTTATACGTGGTAGCCTTTGAATATGTGCTACGTCGTAGCGTTCATCTGCTACGGCTGAGGTCACGTTCAATGCCCGCGCGGGTACCTACATATTTTTTCTTTTTCATTAATATGTCTACATGTCTGTCTGTCTGGGTGTTTCTACGTATTATATGTGACAAAAGAAGATTTGCCTTGGTAATTTTATCTACATTATAGATTTCATATTATAAGTTAGATAAGATTCAGTTATTGGGTTTAGATAGTGTCGCGTAGCATATCGTAAAATATAAATTATTTAAAGGCAGGCATTGATATATTTTTAACTTATTCTATCGCTACTTATTTGGTATTCATTTATTATTTACACTGATCGAAACGTTTCGATTGCTTTTCAGCAGCCATGGTGACGGGGCATCCGTTTATTTTTTATTTCAATTTTATCATATTTAGATGATATCATAGGTAGATGTTGAAATACCTTTATTTATATTCCTTACCCCAGCTTTATCCAAAAGCGTAACAACATAATGCTGACATACTTTGTTCCAAATCAGATACTGATTTACTTTTGCATCATTGATATAAAGAATAAACTAGAACTCGGTATCTCTGCGCTCACAATACGGCTCAAACAACGTAATCCTAAAGAACGATCTTTCATATCAATACGGAACGTCAGTTTGTTTCCGATCAAATGGCTTGTATATCCAGTGGCTTCATACAGCCAAACAAGACACAAAGGGAGCTAGAGATAAGCTGTGTAAATCTTAAGGCATACAAATGCGGACTCATGGCCCAGACAGATACGTTTGTTGATCTCTTTCAGTGGCCGAAGCGGTTCCCTACATTTATCATCGTGGAGTTTAGGTATGTGCCTACTCATCAATTTGATGGTCCTTATGTGGTGATATTATCTTACTACAGTTATGTTACTGTAGCAATATATTTTCACTATCTATGGTAATGTTTGTATATTGTTTACGATTTCAGGACCAGGTAACTCATATAACAGAGTATTCCTGTTAGAAGGGAACTGTCGTGGTTTCAAGTCCCAATGCGTATCGTATACCTATCATTTATCTTTTTTTATCAATTATTTCAAGGATATAATATACATACACTCATATATTGTTAGTTGGTACATTAATATTTCCTCTTAAATGTTAGTCGTGGAACGTGTACAGTGCAGCAATGGTGTATGAACGGAAAATCTACCCGGTCCGCAACACGATAATAATATTATCGTGTTGATATTATAATGAGGTAAGATTGCTACTATCAGAGATGAACGGAATCAGAATTCCACGCGGGCGGAGCCTCAAGCAACAGCTAGTTTAATATAAACTGAAAAAAAAAAAATCACTTTTTCATATTATTCCCAGAAACACCTCAAAAACATTAATTTTACTTTTCTTATAGCAAACTGAGTGATTATTTATTTATCTATTAAAAACTTTTGTAGACGGTCTTATTTATAGAAAACTTACTATCAACAGGTTTCATAAAATTGCGTCTACACAAACATTCCTATATATTAATCCACGAAACTTTTCCAAGAAAACACTCGATTTATTACGACTATTGTACGATTCATATTTATTATGAATTCCCAAAAGTCGTCGAACAAAAGCACTTTTATTTCGCGTCACAAAATGGAAGCTAAATTGCTTTTCGCATTCGTCACAATTGTATTAAATGACTATTTATTGAATTATACCTTTCTTACTTTTATATTTTAGACGTCGTTGCTATGGCAGAAATCTTTCTCAGCGAATTCTTCAGATATTTCTAATTAAGAATGTTGTTATGTTGTAAAGAAAAAGTTTAATAGGAAGGTTCCCCGAGACGGTTTTTCATATAATATTTGTACCTATTTACAAATAAGAATCATGTCTCGAAAATAATTCTATTTTTCTTTTTATATAAGCTTACAAAATAAACCTTATAAAATACTTATAAAACAGAAGCGGTCTGGTATTAACTACTTGGATAGTTTTAATAATCAAAAATAGTTTCCATCAACTTTTTGCCGCTGACCATTAAAATTTCTCATTAAGCCAACACTGCGAAAATAATCCATCTCCATTCTAACTTAATCCGTTTTATTATTAGATAGAGCTTTAATATTCGGACACTGATTTACTTTACTATAGCTAGGTATAAGTGAATTGGCAAATGCTCATGAGATAATGAACTGGGTTTATTTCAATTATTGTTTTTCACGTAGGTCACAAAGTAGGTAGATACCTAACACTTGTGAACGTTAAGATTATTGCTACATACTACATTTACAGCTAGATTTATATATACTTCAGATGTGCGTAAGAAATGAACAAAACATATAGGTACAAAATCTTAATCAAGATTATATTTTATTTAGATGTGCGCCACGTTTGCCGATCCTCCGCCTTCCGCATCTAGTCTGTCCCAGCCACCTTTTTCAGGTCGTCAGTCCATCTGGCTAGGGGGCGCCCCACCTTCCGCTTTTCTTCTCACGGTCTCCGCTTTAGGACTCGTCTGCTCCAACGGCCATCAGTCCTTCGACAGATGTGGCCAGCCCACTGCCACTTCCGCTTACTTATTCTGCGAGCTATGTCGGTAACTTTGGTTCTATGCCAGATGACCTCGTTGCGAATTCTATCCTTCAAATATATAATGTATAGACATAGCGCACCTTTATTATTATCATATGTTTGACAGTAACAAAAGATGCACTTTGTTCCTAGTCAAGTAGTTGCGCCATACCAAATTTTTGTTCTGTAGGTAAGTACCTACGGAACTATTAGTAAACATAAGGCCGCTCCCAAGAACTAACCTGCAGTTAAAGATAGATCTATCTATCTGACCATCCCATAGAGATTGATGACGTTTTTGTTCTTTAGAATGTCAAAACTGGCAGTAGATTGTTATAAGGAACGGCCGTTAGAGGTTATTAGTTTTCACTGTTCTTTTTTCAAAACTTCAAAAATAGAGCGGTGTTATGTAAAAATATTGTGTGCGACGTAAAGGTAACAAATGCAGGACATATTGTATAAGCGGAACGCATGTAATTTATAGGCGAGTGTATCTGTCGCCTTGTAGAACATCGCAGTCGTTAAATTTTATCGTCAACGTGAGGGTCCTCTTACGACGTCGCCTTTTACCTTTCGGAATAGTGTAAACTTTTTACATGTGTTTGGCAATAACAAATGTAAATGTAAAAAATGTGCCTAAAATAAAACTAGGTAAGAACGGTAGAAAATTATTTTTGGTATCTACTTGTTAGAATTTTATTTACCAGGTTATTTAAGTTGTAAATTATTTGAAAATCTGGTGTAGGTTTTCTGTAACTAGGTAGGTATATAAGAAATAGAAATGTTTGTCAAAATTATTGGTTTGTGTGTCTTCAGAGATGGTGTTTAGCTACTTGTTATAACTATTTTTTGTGTCAGTAGACGGATTGCAATTGGGTTATAAGATTTTTTTACGAATATGAAAAGCCCCAAAAGCTACTAAGCAGCTAGCTAATCTCTAGCTAGCTAGAGATTCCATGTTTTTATAGAATAAAGAAAAAAAAGATATACCTAAATATACTCAAAAAGATTTATTACTAATGATAAAAGGTCAGTACCGCTGCACGCTGTTCTGCTTACATTAGGTACCCATTACCCCACGTTATATCCAAAAGTATACAAACAATAGCAACAACAACACAAGTTCCAGTGTATCACAATAAAGGATCATAAATGTTTATTGCTTTTCCTATATACTTAAGGTACTATATCTCGAGATACTTGAGCTCTTGCTAACTAGATAACAGGAATATTGGATTCCGGGCCCTCGTGAATATTTTAACTGCCTTATCTTACCTTTGCTTACTTACGGTTCGTTCGCGAGCGAATTAATTCCTTTGAATAATCCAAGCCCGCGTGATAGGTATCTGTCTCTGAGAAAATCTTTATATTTTCATTCGCGCCATAAAAGACCGCGGAAGGAGGTATATTTTCCGTTGAAGTTCAACTGTTGAAAGCAGATTGATGAAACAGATATGTTGTACAAAAAGTGAATAGCAAATCAAATAGAATTCGTAATACTATCTTTATTCACATAGGTAGAGGAACTTTACCTGTTAGCTGGTATACACCTACCTACTGACTAGCGGACGAAGCTCTGGCACAGGCTTTACTCTGAGGGGTGGGGAAGCAGATGGTATGTCATCTTGACAGCATGTAATAAATTGTAATTTTTGTAGTGTACAATATTTTTCTATTCAATTCTATTCTGCTCTATTTCTTGGGTCTTCGAATTTAGTTAATATCATGTTTTTTTATATAGGACACGTCAATTTGACTTCGCCTCGCCTGATGGTAAAAGAGGGGGTCACTATTATAGACACGTACCTACCATGTTACAATGGTGGCACTCAGCATGACGGCCTCATCACTTAAGTATTTTACCAAACCCAGGCTAATCGCAATTGAAGAAAACTTCAAATCAACATAGTTGAACATTGAACTGCATATCTTTTCCTCAAAGCTGGATATTATTACCCTCAGAACATTATCTTTAGCTTGAAAATCCACTTGCAAATTCCTAAGGCCATCGATCAGTTAGATTTTGGCAGCAAAACGTTGTTCCCTGGGGCGCTTAGATTTGGCGGTACTCCAGCTGCTGCCTCCGCACATCATACGGACATAATCTCACACTCCTTCATGTGCAATTGTGCATCGCAAAAAACCTTTCGTGGCCTACTAACCTTGCTACCATGCGCCGGTTTTGGCAGCAACCGAAGGCCCGTGTGCCCAATAAATAATGTGCCTATGATACTTATACTCGAGATATTTTGTGTATGAGTAGATACTCGTAAGCTTACTATTTATTGCGGTTGTGTGATTTGATTTTCAATATCATTCGCTACACAATACTGAACAGCTGGCTTAGGACTTCAGAGACTTTATTGCCAACTACAATCGTGATGTTTGTGAAGAGATGAATAAACCTAGTGAACTATTTAATTGGAACTTGTCCGAGCTCCGGCCGGCACGAAACTCGATAGGAACGTCTAGTGCTTTTATTGTTATGGAATTACTTCTGAACGATTTTTATCGATTGAATGTTTCGATATCTCGAATCTCGAATCGAGAGAATGTTTAGAGCTATGCAAACACGCAGTAAATTGCGCCGTACTCTAGACATAAACAGTCATCTAAATCTGAGTACTGATCAAATGACGCATTTATGTTGTACATGTCGCAGCTAACTAGCTTAATTAGCCGTTCATTTAACTGCCTAGGCTGTTAACTAAACGGCGCTGTTCAATAAACAGGCTAAATTATTGCCGCTGTTTAGTAAAGAGGCTAGGCTATTAATTAAACGCCTGATTAGGGTAGTTGGCTGCGACATATACAAAACATAAGTACCTATGTGGTCATGGAAAAATTTGTGTTTTTCACTTTGAAAATAATGGACATCAGATGTATTAAAAACCATTTCTTGTTTTAGGGGTGGATAAATTTCCGCTTTGGGTTAGGAACAAACACGTCGGGTGATCTTAAAAAAGTGAATTAATTATAATAATATCTTGCTTTTTCTAACCTCAGGTCAGGTCAGATTTGGAATAAACCGAACATTGAGCTGAAAGTTTACTACTTAACCGGTAAATCTTCGGTAAATAATAAAGACATTATACGCCTCCTAAAAGTTTATCATTAATATCTTACTGCTATAATCTGTTCAGGTTTAATGGCACAGGTGAAAACTTTTTACTTCCGCAACTAGCCAACTGTGAGGTGCTTACCAAACTTTCGCGTTGTAAACACTTTCAACTTGTAAAATAGATGGCGCACGTTGCACGCTAGCTCGCGCACAATAAATTAATTCATCAAGTTTTGTCTTTGACTTCTTAATACGAGTATGTATCTTGCACACTTCCCTTATATGTTTACATAGGTACTAGCAGTTTTGAGAATGGATTTTAGAAATAGGTACATGATCTGTATACAAAATTTAATGGTCATATTGAACAAGTTAATAATATTAATATTTGGAAGGTTATCTGTTAAAAGTGGTAAGTTAATTAGGAAAGTGCTTTGATCTTGTTCATTATCTTCAACTTTAGGGAGAACAACAGAGTAAGGGCTAATAATGATTGATAAGGATCAAATAAATATTCGAGTTCTCTTCGTTATTTATACAATCGTATTAACTATAGGCACCTAATCCTTTTTTGCAAAATGATTCTCAAGAGAAGCTTAGAATCAAGGGAAATTTCATAATATTCTTAGAAATTTTATGAAAGATGCGTACTTTTTGTTATCGGTACCTACGTACCTATCAGATAATTTGTGCTTACTTTAGAATCGCCTATTAAAGAAATAGTTTATAAACTACACCTATTTTTGTTATACCTAGTACCTACCTATACCTATACCTAATAGGTGGGTACTAGGTATAACAAAAATATTTCCATTCAAAAAAGTTCGTTTTGTAAAAACAGTAACAGGCTGTCAACTAGGTACCCTGTGAATACACCACAAATTACATTACTTAACTCGATATTTATATTCTTAGGTTGACAATTGACAAGTAAAACTGAACTAGAAAGTTGACCATAGTAGTTATACATAGTTCCAAAACACACTATTATTTATTAAGAAAGGTCATTTCATTCGTACTCCTACGTTGCGTGTTAAGGTCATTTGATGGCATTTACCAGAGTCAATTTTGTGTTCCTATTTATGGAATTTTGTAAATGTTTTATTATTCTATTCACCTACAAAAGATGACCCATGTTCACATTGTTCACGATTGTAAAAGGATTATAATAGAGATTATATATAGACAACAATAAAACTTGCCTACAATACCTTTTTATCAATACCTACCTACACGTTACGAGAATTATCGTGCTTATGGTATACGAATATTTTGTTGTTTACCGTGGTACCATTAGACAGTGCCATTGATGGAACCGCGGTAAATAAAATTTGCCACAGCATAGCAACCCCATTATGCCAATGGTACCATGGCATAGGTAACTTTTGACTGGTCAAAAACAGTTTACTCGGAGTTTTCTGACTTTGGGCCGTGTTGGATGTAGCGTTGTAGTCCTAGTCCGCTTGTGTCAGGAGGTATGGGAAACTCCTACGAAATTCCTGACACGATATACCTAGTAACGATTATTTATCTGGTTCGTTTCTCTTTTATGAGAACGACTGCCTCCCAAACAATGTGAGAAAAGCCCGCTCCAAAGCCTAGTCTGTTCATCAGCAGGGGTACTGATTTGTAGGTTAGGTAGGCTTGGGCTCTAAAGATCCTATTGGGCCCAATACACCCGCATTCACCTCAAATAAGCCATAAAAGCGGAAATCAAATAAAAAAAACTAACTTTCTCATTCAAAACATTACACTGAATGATCTAAAATTCATTGAATCCTTTGTAACAAGAGTCAACCGACCCTTACCATATCAAATCTATTCCCACAAATTATACTAACGTGATTGAATGTAAATCAATCAGCAAGTTGACATTGGTAGGGATAAGCTTGCGGATTAACTTCAAAGAGGTGTGACCAGAATATCCATTGTAAACGGCCAATGTAAACAGGGCTTTAAGCTATCCTCTTACGCCACTATAAGGAGTTTACCTATAGTCGAATAGACAAGTTCGTGGAATTTCGGGTAGTTGTAAATAATGTTTGAGGGACCGACCTTATTTGATAGAATTACGGAAATGGTTAAACATCTATTTTATTTGTAATATAAATCTATATGTTTGTATAAACAAGCAGCCTTTCGCTGTTCATACCTCCGATCCCATTCAACTGATTATATTCAAACAAACGTAAGATTTTAAATCTGATCAAGACCTTTCAAACAAAAAAAAACTGCATCTAAATCAATGATGTATTATAAACTATAGATTGTTGTCCACACTATAAAATGGCGACAAAAAAATGATGACTTTTGGTCATCATTTTATGCACCAATCAGAATCGCGACAGTGCGCCACCCAAAAAAACGGTTTTAATAATAAATACGTAATAATAAAATATTATTAATATAAAATACGCGTAAATAATAATATAATTCATATAAATTAATAACATTGACGTATTTTTGGAAGTAGCTAATATGTTGTGATTGCGCCATTTTTGAAAGCCGCCATCTTCGTGTATGACGTATCTATAAAAATAATACATCATTGATCTAAATACGTTCAATAGTTTTTGCGTCCATCGCGAACAAACAGACAAGAATTCCTAAAAAAAATCGAGTTCAATATCGTTACTGTCACATAACTTAAGTTTTTTTTTCGGCACTGTTGCAAGCACCATAATCACGAAGGAACTGAAGACGGTGAAAAAGTTTTGGGAGTGCATAATATCGATCTATCTCCTTTCAAGTTCTTTTGATACGCGTAACAGCACTAACTACGCGTAACACATTCTCAACGCACGATGCCTACTGAATTACTTTGACATACTTTACCTTGAAAACATTACACTCCTTTGATCGGTCGTATAATAAAAATCCAATAGATCTTCACGATGTTGTTTAAACTTTAACCCCTTAGTGAAGGCGACATAATGATTAACCTCACCTCATTTCTTGGAACGAGAACAAAGTTTGGATGTTAAACCCCTCTTACAACGTCAACTATGGGCATTAGTCTGAATTTACTACCGTGAAACATTTGTTTTAATGGAAACCTTTGCGAGCACAGGCCTTTTTTTCTTTTTAAAGAACATACATACATATAAATACGTTTTTTCCTCTGATAAGCGGATACAACAGTCCGGCATTTTTTCCTTAAAGAAAGAGTTATGTAGGTATATTCAAAAGAAAGTATCCTAACGGAAATTACTAGTATAGGAATGACTACAACGTCCTTGAATTCTTTACCAACACTGCTTAATTAATACCTTGCCTTGCCTTAAAATATAATTGTAAAATAATATACTGTAGAAAATTATGATTTTTCAGGCTTCAATATAGGCAGGGCATAATATGATATAAATCAAAATATATATTTCTTATTCAATTTTAAATTAATTTTCAGCGGCCATTATTCTTTGAACTGCACTACAGCTTATCAAAAGTCCGGATACAGTGCATTTGCCTATCCAAATAAAAAAAAAAACAGCCTTTATAGTATGAAGTAGGGCCGGCGTTCACGGCTCTTGGACCGGTGCTCTGAAAACGACTAAAAGTTTCCGTCACAAGTTGTGTAATTAAAATGAAAATATGCGAACTGATAACAACAGCGGGGCCTGTAACAAGTTTATTAGTGCTGTTTCAAAGTATAACTTTGTTGTTATTAAATTGCAAACATCGTATTTCCACATTTAAACACATTTTATTGTATGGTTATGCGCGAATTGGCACGTTGATTTACTACGAGCAACTGTGTGAACAACGTAGTCATCAATTGAGTGTTCACTGATAGCCCTTGCAGGTATATTATATAATTGTAATTTTACTTTATCAGAATACCAGTTAATATATTAGATAAATGTATCGTGATTACGTTTTTCTACTGCAACAGGTTCCAGAATGCAGACTTGAGTATTTGACATTAATTAAAAATTGAAACGTGTTCTTGAAAAACAATTCTCGGAGTCTGGGGTCCGTTTTACAAGTGGATTCGGCTGAATGTTGATATTTTCTGTGAAGTGACTGCCAAGGAGTGTGTGTACTGTGTTGTCATATATTATTGTCATTACAAAAACATACTCGTATAGGTTTAAATTGAAAAAAAAAAACTGAACATCTAAGACGGGACTGAAACGGGAAAAGAAGTTAGGATACCTACTCGTAATTGTTTTAAAAAAATTCTCAAATTACAGAAACCATTAAATATTCTATATCTTTTCTGTTAACAACCGCTCTATACACGAACCTTTTAAGACACGCGTGACAAGGAAAACGCCCCGTTTAAGACACATCTGATCGTTGCGTCACTTCTGTGCACATTAGGTAATACTAGTTAAAAGCTTGTGGTTTTTGAAATGTAACTTGGAAGTTTGGAAGCTTATTTGATTTACGTTGATGTTGGGGTTTTAGAGGTTGTTTTGATGAGAAATATCTGATTTACGCAGAGTGACATACAACTTAATTGTGTCTGTAAAGTTAATTATTATAAGTGACGTTTTGCATATAAATATTAAAAGAATATATTTAGATACATGGGGCCCATTAAGATTTTCAAGGTCTCAGACAAGCACACCTGCAACCCGTCCTCTCTCCTCAATAGACGGTGCTTTGTCGCAGGCTTCATTTGAAGGAACTATAGGGACAAAAAAAGTCTCAGTAGTCCCTTTAAAGGAACAGCCAAAGTAACTACTGGGAATAAACGCTCTGTACGGGGTCGGAAGAAGATGAGACAAGAAGTGCGAAAGGCGGACCGGACCTACCACAATGGGACAGAATCGTGTATGTTCATATTCATGTAAATGTAGGTATACAGTTTCTTAACCCTTTAAGTTACGTTAAATGGACTAAATACATAAAACCACATTCCTTATTAAACTACTATGTAAAAAGTAAATCCCAGTATACATTTGTTGATCCAATTATATAAAAACCGACCAAGTGCGAGTCGGACTCGCCCATGAAGGATTCCGTAGCAGCAAAGACGAAAATTGCGGTTTATGATGTACCTATTAAAAAAAAACTACTTACGTGATCTCGTTGTTCAAACCAGTGGCTGTGACATACGCACGGACAGACAGACAGACGGACGGACGGACAGACGGACAGACGGACAGACGGACAGACGGACAGACGGACAGACGGACAGACGGACTGACGGACAGACGGACAGACGGACAGACGGACAGACGGACAGACGGACAGACATGACGAATCTATAAGGGTTCCGGTTTTTCCCATTTGGCTACGGAACCTTAAAAACATAATATTATACAGTTTGATTTACGAAGTAAAAGCATACATATATTAGAAACATAAGTTCTAAAAGTTAGATCGTTTGATGGGCTCACATACGCGCATAACAAGCCTCCGTTGATTTATGACGGCCATAAAGACAGTATAGTTTCTGAGTGACGTATGGATATGTGTTTATAGTGTAGTTAACCTGATCGTGTTAAGTAAACTATTTACATAAACTAGCTGTTAACTGTGGTTCCACCCGCGAATACTGAACCCGTTCTCGCGATGTATAGGAACATATATTATTCACCGGATCAAGGGATTAGGCAGCTTTTTGGGTGGGTTAACTTTTTGAGTTTTTTTTAAAATAGCTACTAATAACAGCCATTACTAGTAGGTAGGTATACCAGTTAACCGCTCCAGTTAACTTACTTACTTGTGTTAGAAAGTGGGTTAAAATCGGTAGTAATAGCTAGGATTGGAACCCTAGACTATCTTTACCTTGAGCTGCCTTTCTACCAGAGATTTACTAAGCTACGTTGTAATATATATTTACTGCTTCAAATATAAACATATACCTAATTGTATGTCATCAGTATCAAGCGTCGGTAGCTTAGTGGTTAAGTAGTCGGCTTTACGATCGAGAGGTTCCGGGTTCGAATCCTGGCCATTAACACTACCAACATGAATCCACTCCTAACACAAGCAATTTAGCTTACTTCAACTAAGCTAAGCTAAGCAACTAAGGGTTAACGGGAATATTAGTTATTTCGGTTGCTAATATTCTTAAAAATCATGTCTCAATCCGTACTCCTAAAAACTGAGTTTTCGTTAAATCGGTTTTATTAATGCCTTCATAATACGTCATTTTAGCATGTTGATGTTATATTCCATACTTATAATATATATTCTATTCTATAATCTATCCTATACATTCTATTCTATATTTTATATATAAATTCCAGAGACTTCATTTGTAGCATACCATCAGGAAAATTTCTCTACACTAAGCTATGATTTTCTAAGAGCTCGTACTAAAATCTCTTGAGTTCTCGAGAGTTTGTTCTAGAATTTCAGCGTGGAATAAAATAACATAAATACATACAGGTCAAAGCTTTTTAACAAGTAACAATCTCATTTCAAGCAACTTTTTTACCCAATAAATACAAAAAACAGGTTTCACTTATATTGATTCTTTATCATAATATCATCATCATCATCATTTCAGCCATAGGAAGTCCACTGATGGACATAGACCTCACCTATGGATCTCTACTAAGACTGGTTGGAAGCGGCTCGCATCCAGCGCGTTCCCACGGCCTTAATACGAGTAAGGTCGTCTGTCCCAATATATAATGTTTAGTCTTTAATTAGTATATTATTTACTAATTAAAAACTAAAAATTAAAACGCGTCGTGGAATTCCTCTGCATCACATGCCTCTTGTAGTAACGTTCCCTGAAAACTGGTAGCATTACGACGTTGTATGATATACTAAATGATATATGGCATCATATACATCGCAATAAGTTATTCTATTCACAAATCCACGGAAATCAAATGTAAAAACGGATAGAGTTTTGTACTGTTGTCTAGTCACGTTCCACTCTTTCACAGTTCGGTAACTTTGCCCTGGAATGCCTCCCTACGTCCCATTGGATGCCCGGAAAGGATTATGGAACCATCATATGAGTTATGTTCAATTTATTCATCGTACCCATTACTGTTGTGTGGGTGAGCCGCCTATTTCATGTGTAATGAGCCTTTTCATTATGTTTTAAGGGAACAATAGTACTTCGCTCTTTTTTATTGTATTAACATTGTGTTATTTATGTATTAACACCTAGTTTAAAAATACATATTTCTTCATTTTACGTTGATATTCAAATAAGATTTGGCGGAGCGTGGATTACTTAGTCATTATGTTTTGTTAACTTCGCTGTTGTTAAATTACTTACTAACTTATTAGTAGCTAGTAAATGCCAACACTACCTAAATATATACACGAATACCGTAACTCTGTATTTGAATTAAATTTTCTTGGCAATTATTCAACGGAATAAAATTTCGGTTTTTAAAAAAACATTAGTATTTTCATATCTCAACATATCCCTACTAATATTATAAATGCGAAAGTAACTCTGTCTGTCTGTCTGTCTGTCTCGCTTTTACGACTAAACCGCTGAACCGATTTTGATGAAATTTGGTATAGGGGTAGATTAGACCTTGAGAAAGGACATAGGCTATGTTAGGTCGCGATAACCGACATCCACGCGGGCGGAGCCGCGGGCAGAAGCTAGTAATACAATAAATTACAGAAACCTTGTTAGTAGTATTCTTAAACAAGGTTCCTGTTACGAGTATTTTAGTAGAAATATTACCTATTATAAGTAACTAACTACTGTCCGCGGATCGGTCTACGTGGAATTCTGATCCCGTTACCGCAACCCATGGGAACCTGTTCCAGGTATAAAAGGACTAATATTATATCAGACTATATCCATCCATGCAAACCATCCATCTTCAAAAGTTTTCACATATCCAATAATTCCCCATCGGCCTCCTAGAATCAAACAAAGTTGCCAATTATTTAATTATTGAGTTTTATTGGTCCCGCTCGGTACACGTGTACGTGCCTTTGGAATTTGAGTCTTTGAAATGTCTACCGGGAAATAGTTTTAGTCGGAATGGCCCGTTAATTTTCCACGCGGCGAAGGAATTTCGACTCAATTTCGCAGCAGTCGTACAACTTCAGAATACGAAGTCATATAACACTTATTATGATCAATTTCCAGTGAAGCACAGTTTTATTATATGATTAATAAAGGTACGCTGTTGATGAGAAACTTTCTTTTATATTAGGAATAAGTATGTCAAAGTGAAACTGTTAAAGAGCACAGTGGAATTTGGTTAAAATAGGACCTGCCTCTGGAAACAACATCATGATCTTAACGCTGTTCTCGGTTGCATCCGAGGCACGGAGCTCAGAGTCCGCTTATAAGGTTTTTATGGGAGCGACTGCCATCTGACCTCCCAACCGGAGAAGAAAGCCTACGTCAGAGCCTCGTCCATCAATTAGCAGGTATACCTTCTTGTAGGGGTTGGCTTGGGCTCCGAAGACCTTGATAGGATCTGCAAAACACCCGGGCTTATGAATGTATCTTCAAATTTTGGAATTTGCGTTGAAAAAGGTTCCTAAGAGCACTTTAAGATGTTATGTTGTCTACAGGGACTGGATAAGTAATATAACTATGTAAGTTATCATAGGATAACTTATATAACTACACAGCCAGCACGATATATGAAGTTACTGTAACATTTAACTTTAACTTTTGTAGTTCGGTATTATTTTATTTCTCTCAAGAGAACGATATTCTTAGTATTGTACTTAATATGTGTTCATAGATAACGGTAGCTGTTTGCTATGAGATGGGTTGATGTACTGCTTCTGCTTCGGGCTACACTAGGTATACACATTTTTATCACGGATCTCTCTCGTCGGAACGTCAATTGCATGTTATTGTATGTAGGTAAATTACGACTCGGTGGAGCGACCGATCATTCGCGTAGTGGGCCCGTTTATTTGCCAGAGTTATTCAATAACTCGTATTGTCATTCCAATTCTAGAGTGTTCGCAAAATTAGCCTCTATGCTACGTAGAAAGTCACGGTTTCGATTCCCGTTCAATGCATATATTTAGAGATAGTTAAGTTTTATTTACTGTGGGTGAAGATATAGGGCTGGGTTTAAGTATAGGGCCCCACCAAGACTTTAGGTTCAGTTAAACTCACCTGCAAGTCCTTCACCTACTGTTTGATAGAATTTCAGGGTTGGCGTGTGAATTGTATGTATTATGTTTTTAGCATGATGCACACTCTTTACTATCACTAGTGCATTAGCATCTAGTGCCAATAGAAGCAATCCCTGTGATTAGGAGAACTGTTGATCACTTTGCTTAAAAGATAAAGTGAGAAGAGAAAGGACCACAGATTCCGCAGAGTTTCAAACCTAAAAGAATCACATATATGACTACCAATAAGAAAATTTGTGCCCGGTTTCATTTTATAAAAAGGGCAACTTTTATTCCGAGGCTTACCTCCTATTATTTTGCTTTGTGAAAAGTTTTGGGCAACCGCTGTGGTTAATTTTAGAATACCGTACTTATAAGAATCACAGAACTTTCTACCAACTCAAGTAATAATAAATCAAAAAGATCTGTCTGCTTAGATTATTCGTTGTAAATGCTGGTATAAAATATTGCACCAGAATCCAATTACGAATGTTGCTACTTCCACAGGTAGTGCCCGTATTTCAGTGGTACCTACATATTTGTTTAGATTAGCTGTGACATAAAGCTTCTGAAATGGCTAAGTCAACATTGGCTTTTATATTTTTGAAATGAGAATGAGCCATTTTTATAACGGCAAAATAGGTATCTTAATTATTTTCTTGAAGTACTGGGTAAGAATTTTTACGAAGGTCGAGAGCGTAAATCGCGACCGCTAGAATATTAGGGGCTTATCCCAGATTACGTACAACATTGAACACCGCTGTCGTTTGCTCCAAACTGTCCACGTTTCTTATATATATATACTATCTTTTTATACTTTCACCTTTCGACCTTTAACCGAAAATGTTTAATAATTCGCTTTTGAAGTGGAATAGAGTGGAGTGGAGAAGAAATTCTCTAATAAATTAAACATGTAATTGCTTAATGTATAAAATCGCCAAATTACCATCAATTGGTTAAGAATGCTGCTTGTAATCATGGAGCCTATAAAAAAAAAAGCGTTGCAAAAGTAATACTTAAATATATAAAAATGGCACGGTATCGCAACTGATAAAAAGAAATACGTAATTATTACCAACAAAAGATTAAAGTGATCATCTAAAAAAAAATGAAAAATGGTTTTATCGAGACACGTAAAGAAAATAAATGAATGAACTATCCTTAATGAAACGTTCGTTGTACATGCCTCAGATGATTATTCGAAAAATATTCTATAGAACGCCTACTCAGCTAAGCGTTATTTTTATTGAACCAATGAAGGAGCCTTCGTTATGACAAAACACTTCAAAACCAGCCAAAGTGCTTTGATGAAATTCATGTTCGGAACTTTTATCCGATTTTTTGCTCGCCTCCATTGTATAGTCGCCTCCGAAAATCCTGCCTGGCTCAATTACCGTCATTTCTATGCCTGTCTTGTGGCTTCTAAATTTTTATTGGTAGCTCTGTACTTTTACAGGTGTCGTGGAACTTTTGATCGCGTACACTTTGTCATAATTACTTTCAATGGAATCTTTAATGAGACCAATATCGAGTGCTATATAATTGTGCTACTAAAGCTTTGATTAAATTATATCGCGAAGTCAATTAAGTTACCCTTAAGATGCGAGCCTTTGGAGTGGTAAATTAGATGTTAATGCAATAAGGGGCTCGCCATTTTGAACTGAGCTAGAGATAGACGAGTACTCTAGACACGTACAGGAGGCGAGGTGCGACTTGTTGAAGTTAGTAAGTAGGTCTGTATGTATGAATGAAACGTGAACAAATAAAGTTCTTTTGCTTGTACGTGATCGCGATGATATTTTTAGACTGTTTTAGCAACAGTCTGATAGTATAAGAATCAATTTATAATGAACAACTATTTGTTTTAAATACTTACCTTTAGATACCTAGGTACTAGTTATTTTCATTAGAGCACAAGTAGCTGTCGAGACTTAAAGTGGAATTTCAATTTCTAACTTTGAAAGCAACGGTGGTATTTAGGTTAGTTGAGTCGCCATTATGCTAATATTCAATATCTGGTTCATACTGCACAATTTGCGTTTCATAATCTCTGGAAGTGTTTGTCATCTTCACTTTTTCCCCTTGATTTGGTTTGCCGTAGCTTTTAGGCTGTCGTCTGAGCCCCACTTCGAAAGGATAGTTTGCCCCAGACTTTCATCTGTCAATCAGTAGGTGTACCGTCTTACATACCTATTGGTACATAGCTCAAGCTGGTGAAATTGGGCTCTGAAGCCCCACAGACCCGTGTCTCCTAGGAGAGTTTGTGTCTTTTGTTTCACCGTCTCTCAAAATTCGATCAAATCACGAATGACGCATGTAAGTAATGCAATGAAATCACCGTCACCGTAAATTTGTATCCCCTAATTCCTTTCTTTTTACTGTCTTGAGAATGCAAATATAGTTTCTAACGTTTATAAGTGTTACTTTGTGACCAAGATAAATAGGTACCCAAAATGTGTGAATTTGAGCACATGCAACGTCTAACCAACGACTTTATCCGCATCTGCGGTAACTGACTCCACTCGGACGAAATGGTGAAATATAAATAAACACAAAGATAAAGGGCCAAGACCCTTTATCTTAAACTCAGCATTTAAGGTAAATAAATTCGAGCGATTATGGTCCATTGACTTCAATTACCCTTTTAAGTGTCCCGACCATTTACCTATCCGGTAGCGAAAGTTTAACTTGACTGTCACAACTAAGTAGGTACAGTGAAAGACAAAAGTAGCTTGACAAAATAAATATTGTTATCTCATCACCTTAACCTTTCATAAACAACATACAAAACAGACTTTGTCGTCTGGGGATTGGTACTTGTATTCCAATATAAAAAAGGTTAATAAAATAATTTTAGTTCTAACGAACGATGAAAGTTAGCTGACCTTATGAAGCATATATCTTTCCATACACACGGTAACCCATAGTAATTTCGGTTCCTAGTACCTATTCTTTCAGAAAAAGATGGCATTTAATTTGAAGAAATTGGAGGGAAAGATTTAGAATACCGTGATAAGGCTTATCACACTTTAAAAATTGAAATGCTGTAAAACTGTTAAGAAGATGAACAAAAGCCGATTGCGTGTAACGGAGGTGAGCATGTTAAATAGAAATGTGGGGTGACGGAAACAGACAAGATAAGAAATGAAGATATACGTAAGAGGAAGAGATATACGTAAAATAAAAACGGCTCCGACGATGACGGAAAAAAGAAAGGAAATCGTTTACCTTCGTTTGTGCTTACCATGACAAGTGATGACAACAATGTGACTGAAAGAGTGATGAGGACGAATGTTAGTGAATGAAAGATTAGGGGAAGACTGAAATAAAGATAATAATAATAATTGGATTGGATAGATAACGTCATTAGTTTTCATGATGTTGTCGACTTTTAGGGTTGATTCGGTGATCGTTGTATGGAAATTCTAATAATGTAGGTATTGATCACTAAGAGACTCGACCAACATCTTAGGAGGCTCTCGTTAGGCAGCTGTGTTAATGGCTGGGAAAGTTATTTTCCACGACGCACGACGTACTACTAGGAGGTTTCTATCTGTTGAAATTTAACCACTGGTAACGTGTTTATTTAATTTATGTGAATACTAGTTGTTGCCCGCGGCTCCGCCTGCGTCCTTCCCCAAAGTTTAATATACATATCTCTGTACTAAATTTTATCAAAAACGGTTCAGTGGTTTAGGCGCGAAAGCTTTACAGACAGACAGACAGAAAGACAGACAGAGTTACTTTCGCATTTATAATATAAGTATGGATATTGGATATGGATTAAAAAAATAATATACATAATAATACGAGTATCATACGACACTATCAGAAACCCAGAGTAAGCATAATTGAACTGGCGTGTAATATCGTTTCTAGAATGTGGATAAACATCCTTAAATACATCTTGAAGCACTCAGCGGAGTCAGACCAATGCAAATAGACAACGTAGTAGTCGAATGCTCTGTCAACTGAGGATGCGTGGTGAAAGGATTGACGATTGACTTGATGACGCCAAACCGAGATGAATGGAAAAAACATATGGTGCATACTCTTGATGAAGTTGCTATCAAATGATGTGATGTATGTACCTACTTAATTTCATATTAACTATTTTATTTACTTGTTCACTCACACAAAGTCAAGTGGACGATACCCGCTGACGCTAAGGTCATCATCACAGCGTTACTTCCGGATGAACCCAAAACCTTGCACTTTGGAATCTAGGGTTCATTCTCCTACTCTTTCTCTGGCTTATCAAAGTTTTTCAGCGAGCGATAGTCTGACCTCCCAACCCCAATAGGAAAGCCTGCTCCGCATCCTCGTCCGGTATTCAGCAGGGAGGCTTAGGCTCCTATGATTGTGGCAAGGCTACCAATAGCTAGGCCACTAGGTTTTCTATAAATAAATTTCCGTTCGCGGAAGACGCCCGCTGACGCTAGGGCCATAACTGGCGTAAAGTAATTAGCGGGGCTCTTTGGACTCCTTGATTGCATTTGACACCTTCTATACACGCCAACGTGTTCCTACCTAGTTAAATATAGATACGGGGACACGGCCCTCGTTGACAATTAAGTTAAGTGATGATCCGTGAATTATATAGCATAGGTGAAGAAAATTTGCCATATTTAGTTAGCGGCGTCCAGTTATTGTTGTTTTATGCTGAACTCTAGTTCAGAAACTTTGGTCACTGCCCACCTTTTTGAATAAAATTTACCAAGAAGTAGCAGTTTCCCAATTTCTACCGACTCTTTTCCCACCATTTTACCCCACTAAAGTCACTACACTTTAGCTTTAGACTTACTTACCTTAACCTCAATAACATTAGTTAATATGTGCATTCTTTTCTTTATGCGTAAAAAATGTGCTTTCTGGTTCAAGGAGAAAGTTGTCAATAAAATGGATTCATAATGTGATTAATACTGGAAACTTGAAGGCCTCGATGTATGTGAATAAACATTATTTTCTTTCTTTTCTCTTTTAAAATTAAAATAAAAGTATTAAGAACCAAACTGTTCAATACATTCTTTCTTTGGGGCGCTATAAAGAATCGCAATTCGTTACCCACATACGTGCTACCCTCTTCTTATAATCCCGGATTCTTTAAGAGGGGCGTGAAAACACATCTATCGAGGCTGTCAATCTGGAATAGTGGCCTTTACTTTTTGAACTCGACCCGAGCTTAGCTTCAGGCGAGGTGAAGTCAACTTAACGGACCAATCATAAAAGAGTACTTAAACTAAGACTAGTAAAGTTACGGGAACACTAGTAATTTAGTTACTAGTACTCTTTAAAAAGTACCTATGGATGTCATAAAATAAGTCTTTATTAATCTTTACGCCTTGATGGATGACAGCTAAAATTGGTGTGCATTAACAGATTGGTGGTCAATTTTTTGTTCTGTATAGCCGATTTACTAGTATACATAGAAGCCTTTGGGTTTGGTACAAAGGATTAAAAACTGGCACTGGAAAATTGGGGGCTACCTTGAAAAGTATACTATTCCTTTTAAACTTTGGGCCCGCATAAGCTTTGGGCGTCCATTGCGTAGTAAGCCTACTATTTATTACCTAACCTACTACATATAATGAATTGGGTTTAAAATTATAAGGTATTCGGTAACCCTAACTTTATCGCAATCCTTTACTTGCTCACGTTTACAACTTGTCAGCACTATATTTTACAACTAGTACTTATGAGTATAATAGTAAGAGGAGGAAATAATTCTTCTTAGAATTTACAAATAGTCGCTTGCTATACTGCTGTGAAATTCTATTTAACTGCGATCTGCAAAAGTCGTATATCATTTTTAAGAGATGAAATTATTATGCTATTAAATTTTTCATTTGGAATGAAAAAGATGGAAAGTTTTGACGATGAATTACATGATGAAGATTACTTGGAAAACAGAGCTAAAAATAATATAGGGCACGGGGGATGGACAAATGGTGATAGTTTTAATTTAAAGTGTTTTTATTGCGATACAAGTGAGAGTTTTCATTAATATTCTGTAAGCCCCTGCACTCGCAGCATTACATCCCTAGTATAATATGAAATCACTTTGTGAATTGTTTCTTATTCATTAAAAATCAAGTATTTTTTTAAGTTTTATTTTCGATCTTTCTGGGTGAAGTATGTATGGGTCTACTTTACCGCCTTTCCTTGTGTTTACCGCATGGCACAGATGACTGAACAAACCTATTGTATTCAACCAAAAAATCACAGAAATATATCAGGCAAACAAAAAAATCTTTCTCTTATTATAATTATGGTCAATAATATACGAAAAATAATATTTGGAATATGTTTAAAATAATGAGTACATCGTATACATACGAACTAGCGACCCAGACCCCAATTTCGCCCGGGAAAAAGCCGATAACTTGATTGCAGGGGGAAAAACCATCTTTTATGCTGATTGTAGGTAAATCAAATCAAAATTGAAATTCAATCGATGCTGAAGCGCATAAAAGCCACACAAATATCGGTAGGATAATTAATATTAAAAGGTGTTTTAATATTTCATGTCACAACATTTGTATAGATGAAATATTGTTAGCTCAATAAAAATCTATTAAAACTTGTGTAAAATGAATTCCTAGTGGAAAATTCAAAAAATTGTTTCTCAAATATTTTTCACGCTATAGAATTTGTCCCGTTGTAAAAGCACTTGTGAAATTTTATGATCGAAGTTGTACCTGATGAATTCAGAGCGTTTTATTGGGGTCACTAAATAAACACATCTACACAGACATGGGCTGTCAACTCTGCCTTTTAAATTACCTATGTTAAGTGTGTATTTACAATAACTGTACAATAACAATCCTATCAGAAAAAAACTAATAGTTACCTACTACCAACTTACCTACTTGTAAATACTTTTTATCAACCCTCTCCGAAGGGGTCTTGGTCCAACATGTAGAATCGTTGGAAATAATAATATTTATCAATAAACGACTGTGTTATTTTTATCACGATTAAAATTTTTATTCATATAAGTTTTACCTTTCGCACGAATTTTACTATCTCTCTGGTAAAAAGTAACATATTTCATTGTTTGCTTTTTGTTCGATTTGCTGGTTGCCATATTTGTGTTTTCAAATTTTTTTATTGATTTAGATACATTCACTTATTGAACACACACTTCCTACATACTTGCTTAGTTTTCTGAATCAAAAGCTGTTTACGGGGATTATAAATTAATGTAAAACTGCAAATATTGTAAAATGTCATTTTGCACTTCCATTTTGTTTAATTTATTATTAAACTATCTGTTACCCGCGGCACCACCCGCCTAGGATATCGCGACCAAACGTAGCCCAAGGTTCAGTGGTTGAGCCCTGAAAGCGTAACGGACAGACAGACAGATTTACTTCGGCATTTATAATAATAGTACGAATATTCATTTATTAAAACGATAAGGTACCCAAGGCGAAGTCTGACCCTTCCAAGATTAAGTACAAAGCAGAACTATTTGATTACCAAGCTGTAGGTATGTTTAGTTTAGTAGGTTTTTATTGAACGTTAAATCAAAAACCGCTTACGAAATGTAAAGCCACTATGAAAAATACCAGCACATTGTATCGGAAAATTTCCACAAGAGGTATTACACCGAGCACAGTTGATCGACTATCAGAGTCAACACTCGAGCACAGATCAGAGGCGAATCATTGAGTAAGTAACTGTGGAACAAAGCCCTGCCTGAGGTTATTTTATCAATAGTTCGCATGATGACTGAAAAAAAAAATTGAATTGAGAGAATATGAACGTAGTACATATAAGAGTAATATGTATATAGAATTTTATTGTATCGTCAGAGATTTATTTCATTTACACTGTTTTATTTATTTCGTTTTTTGAATCACGCCTAAAATATAATAAGGTTAGATAGAATGTGCGCATATTTTATTGAGCTTTAACATTGCAAGTTGAATGCTTTTCGAACCGACTAAAACCGCTTGCCATCTGGTCTCAGATGCCGCGGTGTAAGGGCATTTCCCTGGAATCCCGGTTGAGTCATTTGATTACTTATAGATACATATGTTCTCAATTGAAAATCCCAATATTCTTATGACAGGGTTGTTACTCCTAAAATTAGGAGTACAGTAACAACATTATGTTAAATAGTACATTTCTCACTTCTCACTATATTCACTGTGAGAGGCATCTTAGTCACAAACACGTTTATACTATAATACATACTATATTGTTGAACCTTACCTCAGTCTTGCTTATGAATAGGATGCACTGATCCGTTTGCCGTTCGTAGGCACTTAGCACGTCACAGAAATGCATAATGCATTTCATTCATTATAAATTCGGGTACAAGTCTATAATATTATCCATTATTAAGTTCCAGCAAAGGAAACAAGTGACAAAGCTTAACAATAAGACAGTATCTTCTATATCTTGTACTGTAGCAACTATTAGGTAATCTGTGACTGTAGTACGTCGTACGTTGCTATGTACGTACGGGCGAAGGGTGAATATTTTCAAAGGGGAAGCCGGTGATTTTTACCGCGTTCCATACCATATGTCTCTACCATATCTGCAAAAACAAGAAGGCTGGATCATGTCAGTACAGTCAATTTTATAAAACTTGTGACATGGTACGCGAAATATCCAGAGGCAATAATCTACACGCATCAGAATAATACCATTTGAGATAACACAAAGCCATCACGCCATACGTTCGTATTTAAAAACGTTCCCCTATTTGAACAACCCGTAAGCTTGTGTATCAACAACCGAGCTCGAATGATCACAGCAGATTACATTCCACATGAATTCCATACATGATCCAATACGAGGCATTTCAGGGATTCAAAAGATTATCAGGCTAGAATTTTTAAATAAATAATTTTATTATTTCACATTCGTTCAAATTACCATGAAGCTGAAGAGTTTGTTTGTTCATTTGAACGCGCTTATCTCAGGAATTACTGGTTCAAATAGAAAAATTATTTTTGTGTTGACTGGCTCGTTTATAAAGAAAGGTTTTAAGCTAAACATCATCACGTTACTCTGCTCCCTTGCGGAGCAGTAATCACAAATGTCAACAAATCCGGCAGTTCTCATACATTATTTAAAGACTAAAAAATTATGGGCTCAAAGGGGTAATGTGGTTTCAGAATATGCCACTGGCGAAGACAGTGCGAGTTGGCTAGTTTGTTTATATGCGGTTATCAATCATGAAACTGGTTGTATGGAGCCCGACTAACGTCTTTGAGGCCCAAGTTAATCTCATCAGCAGCTTTTTTTTCGAGGTTGGGAGTTAGAGGACGACGGACCTACGAATTAGCCATATAACGGATGACATAAAAGTGGAAGAAAGCTGATCCTGAACTGTAAAGTCCTAGCATTTTGATGCAACCGGGCAAGACTCCAAAAGTTGAAGATCTCTTTCGTTTGTTTATTAGCAAAGTAATTTATACTTCTTAGTTGTTTAATTACTTAGTGGAATGTTTTTAGAATTTGATTAGGTAAAATATAAAGGACGATTTTTAAGTTCTGTTTACGGTATCAACATCATCTACTTTTGCTGCTGACTATACAATGTATACAAAAAAGTTGTTAAAATAATTTATTCAATACAGAAAGATTATTAAGTGGCGAAAAAAAGTAGCACATCTTAATACCGTAATTCTAAAACAATATAGACGCTGGTAGTATACTCGTAACGGCAAAAGGTGGCGTGTTCAACCGCACCCAATACATTACCGACGTAAATCCGCTCTTAACACAAGCAATTTAGGTTAGTGGGAGGAACAACCAGTGTTCCAGTCTTGTGTGACTCACGTTACTACTAGATGGTTTTAGTAAACATGATTACAATGGCCCGTATTCTAGAATTGTACTCTGTTCTGTATTACTCATAACTGAGGACGGATTATATAGATAATCTGTCAAATCTGTCTATATATAATCTGTCCTCAGATAAGTCGAGATCGTTCTAGAATACGGCTCATAGACAGTTAAGGCGGTCAAAATCATATTCCACAATATTCTACAACATTCCACACAACGCTATCTAGACCATGGTTAGCATAGCTTGACTAGCTTGTGTTATGGAATCTAAAATGCGGATAAACATATTTTATATATTTTTTTGTTAATACATGCATATTATACATAGAAATACCCAGACCAATGTAAATAGGCATATTCATGCAAATATTAGGTAGGTTAAAATATTATTATTATTATTATTATTGTTAAACTCCTGTTAATGGACACTTAGGTGATTGTAAATAGTAAAAATTATGTTGAGATTTTTTTTTAACTTATGTATTTCAATTTTAGTAGAAGACGTTTTATTGTATCATTGTTGCCTTTGTTTAAAAATGTAATGATATAAATACATCATAAAATTAAAAAAAAATACAAAAATATAGGTACAATTGGAAATTTTGAAGATATTATTGCCATCTATCAAAAGATTTGTCATTAAATAGAGAACTAGAGAAAGCGCATTATTATAGCGTTGTAGTTCAATATTTTCCTTATTAATTAAAAATGTTCATTGAGCTGTCCAATAACTTGTAACATCCGATCACTAGTAGTTTCACCCTATATCTAAAGCGATTTCAGGACCTAAGTATTTCAGTAAGAATTGTTATACCTAATCAGATTTGTTTTTTTCAAAAACATTTTCTCTATGAAAATATAATATTCTATCAAAACATTGTGTTGACATCAGTTCTTAGACGTTGTTTACAAGCTGGCACATCAGCCGCCTCCACACAAAGCAACCGAAACTTTATCGCAGTATCCTTCCGCTGGTTGATACAGACAGTTTTCTTGTGATTTCCCGCGCACATAACGCGCGCGTATCTTTTGAAGAAAAACCGCTCCCCATTATGCAGTATCTGGCATGATGAAAAAGTAATAGAAGTAAACTAAAGTAAACATATTCCCGGTGTGTTTTACATAAATGATAATCTAGGACGTAGGTATTATATTGTTCCACCCAGACTTAATGTTATTTACATTGCAGGCACAATATAATCAATCAATCAAATTAGCCTATTGCATTCCGTTGCTGGACATAGGCCTCTCCCAATATGCGCCACGTTTGCCGATTCTCCGTCAAATACAATGTAAATAACATTGGATATGTAATCAACAGTTCAGCTGCTAGGTGCTGTAATTTGCAGCACCTAGCAGCTGAACTAGCTTATAATATAGGTTATTAGACGTAAAAAAAAATACGCGTGTGTACATACTGTAGGTATATACTTTTTTTTTATGGTACGAAAAATCCCCACGGCTACGCCGAAGCCGGTGGAGGAGGTTATGTCGGACTCGAATCGACTAAAACGCACGCCGTCTGTGGGCCTGCGGTTGCCGGAGGTGAGATAATCGTAGACATACCCTTCGCACGCCGGTCGACCCAGGGCCATATCTCTCGATCTGGCCTTCTTCCAGTGTGGGGACCACGGAGTCCCCAACTTGCCCCCGGGTATGATAGGTGCGCAACGCGCGCCGCCGCCCGCGCCTGCTTCTGCTAGGGTGACGGGCGGCTCCACCCGTCACCCCCAGGCCCGCCCTCATGCGGAACGGAGGTCATTCTGTGACCTCGCATTGCCTGCCTCCCCATATCCGGGGGCGAGTTGGAGACTCTTTAGTTCCCACACCGGATGAGGGCCAAAAAAAAAAGGGAAGAACAGACGAAAACATGGCGGATCGGTTAAACGGTATTAATAGAAGCTAGGACCTCAAGTGTTAGAAGACAAAACAGAGAATAAATTCAACTAATCTGGCACCAAAGACCTTTTTCTATTATTTATGTAATTTTGGTGTGAATTATGGTTACCATGGCATGTGGACGTGTGCAACACCAGGGGAGTCACATTCGTGCTGCCGAACCAGTAAGAACAGAAAGTTTCTGTGCCATCAGTGCAGAAGTAAAGCAGGAAAAAAACCTTTGGTCTTCCCTCTGACAGCACAAAAACTCTCCAGTAACTCACCACCGGTTTCAATCACAAGGTTTAACTAAATTCTACAGTTACCGACGAAAGCGGCTTAGTACCTAAATACCTTCGAGAAAAATCTCCTTAAGTTGTGCATTCACGAAAAGGTCACTGCTTATATAAGAGAGCCAATATCAGAGCAGTCGGCTAAGGTGGTTGTTACGTAAAGTAGCGAGTTTACTAGGCGACCGGGTGAATTCTCTCAAGCACTTGCATACTGTACGTACAGATTCTTATATTTTTCTTACTTTATGCCTGACGGACCTCCCTCAAATTTAATCAAGTTAAGTGAGCTTAATATTAAATTCGTAACAAGCTGGACTCGATGTTAGTTAAGAATAGAATTAATGGAAAACTTGCCCGTAAGTTGATTCTGTTTGATTCGAATTAAAAGAAAGAAATACGGAAGAACGCAGTTTTCAATTCTACAAAGTAGTTCTAGCAAATGAATGCATATTGCATTTTAATGGCATTCTTTGCCAGAAGAAATCCCAGTCGTATCGTATCGTATCGAAAGCTCACGTTTTGAAGCCGCGGAAATCGCTTTTTTGCTCCTCCTTTTAATGTTTTGCGTGGTTTTTATAGAAGCGACTGCCGTCTATCCTACCAAAACCGAGAGGAAAGTCTGCACTCTGGTGCAGGCCGTTATCCCTCAATCAGCAGATTAACTATTTACAGATGAGATTGACTTGAACGAAGATTGAAGATCTTGGTTTATAAATGGAGAAAAAAAACGATTACTATTTTCCGATCATGACAGTCAGGAGAGTTTAGCAGGTATCTAAATACTGTTATATGAATACTTAAAGTGATAAGTGCAGTAAGTTACGTAAAATGTAAATGGCGACTAAAAATAGGACCAAAGCCTTATAAATACAAACTAAAATAATAAATTCTATCCATGATTTATTCTAAAACAATTATGGATAAGTCCTCACGGGTGCTTCTTTGGAGTGTAAAGAATTTCAAAATCATTTTAAGTTTGGTGCTCTAAATAACCTTAATTTATTCCATAAATTTATTGGAGTACACCTCAACCTCGATGTAGAAATAAGGGAACCCCTTTTAATTAAAATACGAAACGTGGCAGTAAATTAGCCACTCATCTATCTAGGGACAACTGGCGGAGGAGGACAACTAAACAACGGGAGCGAATCTATGAATAATAATCTTTTTATAAACAAGTAATATATATATATATATATACCTAGCATAATATTATAGTCTAAGAAATTGTACACAGCGCTAGTCTAGGCCCAAAATACGAGTATTTACGTGTCATTCAAATAACTTGTAATTCGGGTTCGAGAATGGGGATAAACATACCTAAATATTATACATGGAAATATCCAGACTACTATGTATTTTTTTTATATAGGACACGTCAATTTGACACCTCGCTTAGCCTGATGGTAAGCTGAAGGTAAAGTCTCTGAAAAGAGGGTCACCATTACAGACACGTACTAAGTTACAATGGTGGCACTCAGCTTGACGGCCTCTTCAGATGCTTTTTCACGCCCCGCTTAAAGGACCTGGGACTATATGATGAGGGAAACACGTGAACTGGTAAGGAATTCCAAAATTAATGGTACGGCAGAAGGTATATTCACGAATGAGCAGTAATCGAACTCGTGACGACTGAGTGGGCAGTTAAACACTCCACCACTACAAAACACAGGTCATCATTATGAATGCTTCTTCGTACTATGTTTGTTCATTATACAATAGAGTACCTATACCTATATAATAATTGAACCAAATTATTTAGTTTAGTACTTCCACTTCCGTATAATTGATACTGCTATTAAAATATAAACTGACATCAATAGAAGCAATAAAAACACAAAACGCTGGCAACTAAAGATAGTCAGCTTTTTATCATATTTATGACAACATTTTTATAATATTGACAATAATATTAACTACGTTAATTTAGAAAATTTACGATGGCTTTTTTATGGCAGAATTAATGAGGTCTAATAAATTAAAAAAATCTGCATTCAAGGGACAACTTCGATCATAAAAGTTTTAACACGAGGAGTTTACAACGAGACAAATTCTATAGCGGAAAAATTTTATGGAAACAATTTTATGAATTTTTCATGGAGAATTTATTTTGTACAGATTTTGATAGACTGTTATTGAGCTGAAATATTCCATTCTGTTCAAATGTTATGACATGAGAACAATGTAAAAAATAGTTGTTATTACAACGCGATTAGACTACGTTTTTGCATGGCGGCTAAGCAAAAGTTAGAACTGCCTATAAATTCTGTATTTTTTTATGACTATAGTGGACTATATTTCCGAGGGATGTATGATAAAATTATAAAATAAAGCGACATAAATTGCTTATTGGCAATGACCTACGACTAGACTGGCTCTACGTAAAAAAAATAGTGTACATCGGGACACGTATCTTGGACCTAAATCGCGGGGCAAACGAGGCCTTGGTGCCCGCGGATTATTTTGTAATAATCTCTGCTTGGTGGATTAAGCACACTGTGCTATCGTCGAAAGACACCCAAGAAATGTACTGCGGCGCGTACAGAGCACATTTTGAGCACATTGTAGGTCCAAGATATATATCTCGAGTTATACCGCCCAAGATCACTATTTGACCAGCTAGCAACAATGCGCGACTTTTCAACTAGTTTCTGCGTCACGTTCCAAATTCGAAATTCAAAATTCATTCCCGCTTCGTCCAACAACCGTGATACAATTTTGTTCCCAACAGCTTGTTTAGTAGTTGACAGCCTCCGTGGCGTAGCGGTAGTGAACGCGGCCGCTACGCAGGAGGCGCGGGTTCGATCCCCGCTCAGTGCAAATATTTGTGTTCATGAAATATGGGTATTTGCATTGGTCTGGTCGTGCCTCGGAGAGCACGTTAAGCCGTCGGTCCCGGTTGCCATAAGAACATCTATGGCAGTCGTTACGGGTAGTTGGAGCCCTAAAAAATCCAAAAAAAAACAACGGTCTAGCTGCAAAGCTTCGATATCGCCTAATGTTATCATTGGGCTGATCAGATCAGATGGCAATCGCTTCACGAAAAAATATCGAGGTCTAGCCAAATCTGTAGTTAAGACGGTAAAGCGGACCCCAGACTCCGAGCTGAAAAAGCTTCGGATGCGACTGGGAATTAACGCTAGGATGAGAGAGCTTGTTTAGTAGGTACACATCATGTACTTGTGTACCTACACACAGAAGTCATTGCTCACCGGATGTACTTCATTTATAAACAGTGGAATAACGCATCGGTCTCATATAGGTATGGGGCTTTTTTAAACTTGAACGTGTAATAATAATAAATATTAGAACCGATGCCAAATATGAACTTGGATTTATGTTGCGCTATAACAACCGTTAGTACCCTCATGGGGTTAATCGCTACGGTAAGTGTGGGTGGAGGTGCGATGGTAATGACTTTTATACAAAAAAAAATGTTTTTGTCTGACTGTGTCTTTTTTTTGTATGTGGAAACTTCTTTGGGCTGTACCTCAGAAAAAATATTCTAGAGACATGGACCTTGATTCCAACATTGGCAACCGCAACATGTAGTTGGGGATCAAAATCCTCACCTCTCCCTAGAGAGGCGCGCACGGCAAAACATATTTTCAAAAATCAAATCTACAGAAATAGAAAAATAAACACGTGTAACAAATCTTAGTGTGTATTCACGTTGATGAAAATGTTAATGCGAAATCTGCAAAAAGAAACAACACATTTAGAGAACGTGAGATAGGTACCACATGCAATCTGTCTTCGCGTATCACAAAATTGGTGCAGCGACTAGTTTTGCACGATTTTTGTGCTCTTACTTTTAGTATAGTCGGTCGACAATCAACATAAAGTTTACACGCAGCTTTCCATAATGTTTGAATCTGTAGATTTTATCACGCTCGGTAGGTACATGAATATGGACAGACAACGCACTTCAATTGCTTACCACGGTGTGTATCAGTCTGTACCTATCAAAATCGCGGATTCGACCCACCGTTACGAACTTATCTGCACTTCTAAGGATAACATTATTTTCCACCGTGGTCGTGTCGGAGTAGTCTGAGTACGCTGGTAGCAGGCTGGTGAGGTACTTCTACAAAATCAATCACCGTGGAAAGTCACATTAGTTTTAAAGTATTAAACGACACGCGGTATTTAGCTTACTCTTAATTTGTGATTTCAGGACAACATTTTAAGAATTACTGAAATACACATATCATACTTCGTGACCAATGAACAAAACTTAATGTACTATTCGATTAAACAACACTTATATTATCTTTCGTGTAAGTATTAGTAGCCAAGCCTGAGTCTTCCAATGGTTCGATTTAAAAAACGATCTTGACGGTGACAAGGTTTCTTGACTCTAATGAGATTCGGAGCGCTCTCCTATTTATTTTATTTCCTCTCTGTCGTTGATGTAGCAAGCGGATCTGCTGTAATCATTTTATTTTTCTCTTGTCTGACTCCGCCACTAATTTACTAACAATGTTTTTATATTGTAGAGCCGACATTGAAGTCGCGATTGAGAGCTTGCGGATCTTACCAAACTAACGATGTGAATCTATTGCTTAACACGCATTTGAATTTGCTTGGAAATTATTAGTGAAAAACATGAGACAAGTGGTAAAGAATGCCAAGTATTGCAGCAAAGAAAATAAAAGAAGTATTCGATTTGAAGCAAACGGTTCAAGGCGAATTGGATACCAGACCAAGCCAAAAAGTTGGTTTAAAACTTAGCTGTGTTCATCGCAATGCTTTACTAGCTCACTTTTATATCTTGCATTCCCCAACTAGGGGCATCTGTAGAAAAATCGCTCTTGTGTTATTCTTCTAAAGATTTTACAAATAGTCGCTTTTGCTTTGAAAAACTGTTTAACTGCAATCTGCATGGGTCGTACTTATATAATTTTTGAGATATGAGTTATTGCTACTCTTTTGTCATTGTAAATGACAAAGAATATTAAGTTCTAACTTACTGAGACTTTAGATAATAATTACCTATTGGTGATTAAATTAATATTGGAGGACCAAAATAGATAGATAACATAATTCTATGACGAAGCAGGGCGAATCGGTCTAGGTGGTGTTTCTCAGATGACACGGACCTGGGGTGTGAGTGTGGAGGTGCTCCACAGACCATTGGCCACCTGCTAATGTGTGCTGCATGCCCACCTGTACACCGGAGGACTTTATGAGCACCTGCGAGAATGCGGTACAGGTAGCAACATACTGGAAAAATAGAGTTTGAGAGTAGAAGCGCCGTCGATTCGACAGAAAAAGAAGAAGAAGAATATAATTCTATATTGTGTTACTAAGTAAATAACAGTACAGACATAAATAAATAGTACTTTAAAAGTTGAATGTACAATGGGCCAATAGATAGCGATAGTTTAAAATTCAGGTTGTATTGTACGTGAAGTAATGAGGATGCATTCTTTCGAATGTATCTCGCTCCAGCGACTCTTCTACTTTCGGGCACGTTCATTTCCAATAAGTAATGATCACAGGAGCGCTTGGCAAAGTGTTTTTGTTGAAAACTGAAAAAATATATACCACACTTATATAAATAAATACATTTATATTCAGCACAAGTACCTACCCACTGCGTAGAGCATAGTAAAGTCAACAACAAGAAAATCAACGAAAAGTTATACTACAATACATAAAAGTCCTTGAAAATTTTGAAAGGTTATGAAAATTATAAGTAATGCCACTTCTCAGCGACAGCGGCACTCCGAGAAGTATATATTTAAGAAAATTCCGCTTTTACTGCTAATTATGTCGTTAATCATAGTCGTCGAAATCACGGCTTGAATCATTGCTGTGTGAATTTCATCTTCATAATGTAAGGATTATGCAAATTTGAATATAAACATTCCCTCTCATAATTTAGTTTGTGGAAACCGCATTCACTTATAATACTTCGTCCGTGTGACGCTTGAACAAAAATATTTTTGCGTTGCACTTTATACTTTAATACCGTTACTGTGGAAAATTTTATACATTTAAAGCAAATTATAGTTAAATCGCGATGAACTAAAAGCATGGATACATGACTCATGTTAGTGTGAAAGAACACGACATCGATGCTTATTTTATATTCTCTTTATTTTTGTACCGAAGTGATCTTTCGCTAAACATATAGTCGGATTTATCTTACAACTAGTTTCACACGCCACCGACGCACCTCTAAAGGTGCTAATAGACTTGAGCATTCTCTTGTAATAGAACATCGAGCATTAGCCGTTTTTATATTTATCGAACTGAACAACAAACAGAGCCAAGCATAGAGTCAAATAATGGCTACGAACATTTTCATGATCTTTCAAGCGAACGCTCTAGTGACTAGTCGATGCAAATTTCCTGTTTACAACTATTGTACAACTGTACTTATTTATTTCACGAGAATGCTCGCCAGAACGATCGATAGAATGCTCGCTAAAATGCTACCGTTTATCTTTCTGTAACTTTACATTCGCAAGAATGCTCGCTACAAGTGTATGATCAAGTTTATTAGCACCATTAGGTATAACAGAACATTCACAGGATAAACCTATGTAACCAGAAAACAAATACCTATATACTGATTCCATTTATTTTGTTTATGTGCCGCCCTCGAAGCTGTACTGCAGCTTGCGGTGATGTGAAGAGCAATATTAATTAGCTGCTGCAACGCTCACCACATCGACACATCGTTACTCTTAAAAGTTTGTTTAATTTCAGGGAAAATTGTGTCGATATCATGCAGTTACCTATATTATAGTGGTGCTACTTCAACGAATTTATCTTGCAATAATCACAACGTTAGTTCCGGTTGCATCCAAAACTTTTTGTATACCATTCAGGTAGCAGACAAGCACACGGCCCACCTGACGGAAAGTAGTTACCGTGGCCTATGGATGAGTGCAACAAGCAACAGCCCCTCTAGATAAGTGGCGATTCGTTGACCGGAATACTGCAAAATAGAATAACGAATGTATGGGATTTGACGTACCTATATAACAGTTGTCAACGTACCTATGTCATAACCGTCAAATCCCATAAATTCATCATTCTATTCTACAATACGCCGGCTAACGAATTGCCATTCGTCGTCACATTTGTGCTACAGCTGTGTTAGAACAGAGAGATTCTGTGCCGTCAGCGCAGAAGAGCTTTTGGTCTTCCCATTGCACCACACAAAACCTCTCTAGTGAGCTCTGGCTACCCTACTCATCGGCGGGAACATAACACAAGGATACTCTAATAACCTGACTACTCTTTTGGAGGAACTTGGAGCCTAGGATTTGTTCATTAACTCTTTCTCTTGATTTGGTTTAACTTTACTTTTGCAGGAGCGATCTGCCGTGTCCTCAATAACCAGTAATAATAAAATAAATACCCTTTCTGACATGATGCATTCAAATGATTCGTTTTAACATAAATTTTATCATACTTAGTTTAGTTTATATTAATTGCTCTGTGGGGACTAACAAACGATTTTGTCATTAGCCATTGACAGTGATTTGGACGATTACCTTCATGAATTTATGCGAAGCGCATTATGACCCTCATTTGTTATCGCACTGGTTTCAATCATGCCCCGACATTGCCTGAATTATACTATCTACGTGCCTATATACGCTAAATGGGTAGTTAATAATGCATTTTGTAATATTTATTTGGTGGAATTTAATTATTTAGTCTTAGTAGCAATTGAAACCGTAATATTTGAAGCAGTAGTAATGACGACTCACTATTTCATTTATTTAATAATATGCAACCTAAAAACCCACTAAGACCTAAAGACACACAATGCAGGAACACTAAGTACTTTAAAAAAAATATAGCTACTTACTTGCGTAAAAAAATAATACGTCATTATTATTATTTCTAAATAAAATAGTGAGCATAAAAGAATAAACTTTCAGGAAGATCTTCACTGATTTCTTACGTACAGTAATAATTTTCAATAAAACCGACTAAGGCAAGTCAAAGTACAATGAACGGACGGCAGTATTTTCTAGATGGTGGATGAATCGCGGCGGATATATCCCGGGAATAGGCGGCCACTCGCAATTCTCTAAATGTTTCCCCGGTTTACGATCTCGGTATAGCCACCCACTATTGTTTGCGCCTAACAGGACTTTTATCTCCCAGTTATTAATCTACGAAATTAAAAGCTTTCGAGATCTGAAGGAATTTAAGCGTGTTATCTTTAAGAAAGATTATCAAGTCTTTTGTAAATGGTTGCTACGTCTCTAGGCAGCATATTTTCTATGTAAAAGAATATAAATTTTAATTATTTCTAAAGATGGTTCGCGCCCATATTATGTTGGAATCCCCAGTGATGTAGTGTGAATCACATACTTACTCAATTTCAAATAAACTGTCTCGCAAATTTTTCTTGTGTGCTAGAAATTACGTAACAGATCCTCCATTATGATAGATGTTTATTATGTAGTTTTGTATTTTCAAAAGTACTTGAATTATTTGGGTATTATTTCACTTTAATTTTCCCGTACTTACATGCAAACATAAAATTATGTTATTTAGGTTAACAACACTAAACTTCTTTTTTTGCAAATCTTTACTGTGCAAACCATCATTTCAATAAAAACAAGGTCCGTTCAAACACCGCTCACCTATTACCAATTAGCTATCATTTTTGAATTTTGAAAAATGCGGACATATTTCATGTGAGACCGCCATTTGTAATATAATAATTTTAAAAGTCTTTGTAAAATTTCTTGGTGTACGTACAATAAAGATTATGTTATATTTTCTTTATGAGTACAACACATAATTACAGCACAATCGGCCAAGTTATTACTATTATAAATTCCGTATTCTCAGCAAGAAAAAGATCCTTTTAATGCGTTCTTAAATCATTTTTATTAACTTGAAAAGGTTGGATTTATGTGGGAGGCCTGGTGCTTGTAATTTGCGAGGTCTCTTGGAATTAGGCCTCGTTGTACGCTCGTGTTATGGTTCCTGTGGATTGTCGCGCTGTCCCCTGAACACTTATGTAATTATGTACCTCATTTGGTACATCAAAGTTTTTGTTTAGAACACATTTATACTATTTTATAATTGTAAAGTTGTTGTGTCTGTACCTACATTGGGAATAGCGGCATACCTCACGGCATATTTCAAAGTTTTCAATGGTTTTAAACTATTATTTATAAATACTAGAATATTTTATTAAAAAAAAACATTGAATTAAATAGGTATATCTAGTAGAATAGTATTTACCTGGAATTTTGTACGTATTTTAATTAGAATGCTTAGTTTGAGTCTAGTTACGAGTAGCATTGTGTAGAATGTCCCTGATTATGACTTTGATTTCATTCATATACCTACTCAAGTAGCTGACCCCGCGAACTTCCTACCGCCTATATGAAGAACCGCTCGATCGATTTTACATAAACCATCTACTAAATAGTTCGAACAAAGCCTAAACATTTGGTTTGGATAGGTGAGCCCGTCCTTGAGTTATAAAATTACAACGAAAAGTGGCATTGATTTTAACGCGGTGTCCTGCGTGAGCGACGAATACGACGCGACGCGACGCAACACGATGCGACGTAATGCGACGCGATGCTACACGCGACAAATGTCCTACGTGATTTTGGTCATAACTTCGTGAATCATGAAGAAGTACAGTACAATATTGCTCGAGTTCGCAGTGTCGCGTCTGGTCGCGCTCAAAACAAGTACGCGTTACGTCGCGTCTCGTCGCAGAGTGTCACATAGGTCGCAAGTAGGGTAGGCCGTTGATTTGATCGCGTTCGTCGCGTTCGCAGCGTCGCGTCGCGTCGTATTCGTCGCTCACGCAGGACACCGCGTTACAATGATTTATCGATATTTTGTATTTATTTGCTTCACTTTCTCCATTTAATTGTTTGGTTTGTTACTGAGTTCATTTCCTCTAGCTTTTTATGTCCATACCGGAAATTAAAATCACCCAGCGGAAAGTCCGGCGGAGACTGAGATTCCTAGATGTTATAAGTCGAGTGGGCAAGACTGTTTCTCAATTGCGTTTAGTACTGACTCTCCGTATTCGCACTTTCATGAGACAAGTCCTATTTTAGATATAAGTTCGAATACGTGTACCTAGTACCTCAACTCGGTCTGTCTGTCTGTCTTGCTAGTATCTGCCTTATCTCGAAGGTAATGAAGCGTGTAATTAATCTAATAACTTCCTTAAACATATTGGCATAGGTTCTGTTCTGTGAATGGGCTTAAGGAATTGAATTTTAATTGGGGTAAAAATTGGGTTCCTAAACGTGATCTATGTTTTATGTACCATCTCAGTAGTATAAATAAGTTAAGTTAAAGTACCTTAACTTATGTGATCCCATAAGTTCTACATACAATAAACTTTATGTAAGTTAGTCTTAAATACATTTTACATCAATCATTTTACATAAATCTCGAAATAAGTACCTAATTTGTACATATTTAAATTTTATTAAAATACAGATAAATAAATATACTATAGAGATAAAAAAAGAAGTACCTAATATATTTAATAACTAAAAGTAAAGATTAATAACAGCTGTTAAGACTGCGTATATACAGAACTGATGTCTCATTTAATTCAGATGTTTTAATATCGATCTTGACTTGTTTGTAACGAGTATCGTCAAAATAAAATAAAAAACCATTTTCTTTGATACCAATTAATCGTGTTGTATTTGTATAATGTCCTTGCTTTCTATTTTCATACAAGAAAATAGAAGACAATTTTTTGAGCTTTCGTATTCGTGTTCATGAAAATTGTCTTTCACTTCTTTCAACACAATATTCAGCAGTGAAAACTATTAATTGGCCGTCTTCTATTTTAACTATCTTTGTAACAATAAGTTTTAGCTGTAAGTTTCCCTAAATTGTAATAAAAAATAATAAATAAAATACATAAGACAGTGTAATTTTGTTATCAATTTATTGGAAGTATATCGATATTACAGAGAAAATATAAATAAAACGACATTGCTAAGATGTATCGCTGGTCCGAAGGCGCTCAGACCGAAGATGACTTGCGAGTTAGTCAACGTGATATGGTTGTACATAGATCGATTGCAGCAATATTAAACTTTTGAAAGAAATTGCTGAATAAACATTAAATATACGTTAGAACATTGATATCATTTATACAGACCTACAGACAACGACAGAAGCTGATGATGATTGTACAGATATAAAAAAAAATGAATGAATTCTATTATTAATTCAATTATTGATATCTTTGAGGTGATTTGAGCACCAGCAGACACATTAAGACCATGTAGGTATTTTTTACTTATTCGTATATTCGTGTATTTTTGTATCATATTAAGTATCCGAAAAAAGACTACATGTATGGACACCACTGATGTCAAAGTAGTGAAAATGAGTCCGTTTGTTTGCGAAAACTCTACTTTTCTGTTTAGTGTCCACTGTTTTAATCTACCATATATTAGTACCATCCAAGCATTCTTTTTATTATTTTGTCTTCATACTAATGTGAAAAGTTAGTGAAGGCGCTCCAACGACAGATACTTTCTTAAATTTCGCTTATAGGTCTTTAAATAGGTTTTTCTATGAAGGTGTATGTCTGCCCTATTTAGATGTCATTCCTAGAAAAAAACGTAATTCTTCACAACATATCTATATTAATATAAAATTGTAAATTACTTGTATCTGTCGATCCGAAACACGTGTGTGAGAAGTGTGAGAAGTTGCATTCCATTTCTTTATCGTGCAAACGAAAATCTAATAAAATCATATAAAATGAATATTTGCAAGAAAATATTGAAACGAATCCGTCTAAAATGGTCCTCATGATATATGTTATTAAATAGCTTTCGGAATGTTATTTAAAAACAATGTTACGTTCCAAGAAGGGTATCGAATAGCGCCAAATGCACAGTAAATAATAGCGTTATTACTTGCCGCAATGTTTCAACTGTTAATCCCAGTTAGCTACATGCACAGGCGGCCATTTTTGTTTCACCAAATAAACTGCCGCTCCCGTAAACCTTTTATGATGGAAAAATGTTGTCGCAAAAAGGAAAATTGCTAAGTGTCCGGTATAAATGGTATATCTGAATGGTCGTTTGGGGTCTACTGTGTGATTATTGTTGGGTTACTGATATATAGGGTGTTAAATAAAAAGTAAACGAAATGTTAAGCGGGTGTTAAAACATTGTAAAATGGGGCAGCGACTCTTAATGGATTATATCTGTCGTTTAACTAGGGTTGAATCGAGTCCATCAGCATTTTTGAGATTCAAGCCGACTTCAATTGCTAGTCGGTACACCTGATGATAATGGACGAGGCTCGGAGCTCGGCGGTCAGACGGTAGTCCCATATTATGGAAGTAAAGAGGGAGAGCGGAACCAGCGCTCACAAGTACATGTTTTCATTGATGTACAATGAAGTTTATTTATATTCTACAGTATAGGTACCTACAAATAAACGTACGTTACCTATCGATATTGATATAGCGACATCTATTACCATAGTTTTAATAATTGTAGGTACTCGTTTCCCCTTTTATATTAAAGTAGATATAGTGCGTGATACTCAAATTTAAAAAAAAAAACAAGCAAACAGATATTTTACACTGTTTATACTATTGATTGATGGCACTTGGTGGAACTTGTTGTTACACATACCTATTGATAACACACATAACCGTCAATGTAAACCTTTTAGAAAGCCGTAAGGCGAAACCGGTTAGGTCAATAATAAATATCGTGGGTTCTAACAAGTGTATTATCAATATGAGATATTTTACACATTTATCGGTTATCTACTTGTATAGTCTGTTAAACCCCTTATGTGATCGCTCGGGCGACAGGTACATTAAACAGGTACATTAAACATCTAAGTAAAACATTGAACATAAATATCGAAGTCGCTTGATGTAGAGAGGGTAAAGCCGTAACTTATAAGGAAATTTCCTTAATATCTAATTTTTGGTACCGCTAACGGGCAAAGTTTGCGCCATTATGGTCAATAAATAACACATCGTTTACTTTCATACCTATAATAATCGAAAACCTTTTTATAGATGGTGTTGTAATGAACTCTACACGAAATTCGGTCTGGATAACCGACTTAAGAAATCCGAATTCCGTAAAATAACTAAGTCGCGATTCCCCTGAATTATCCCCCCGAAAATAGTATGGTGATAAAACGCTATTTTAAAACTGAAAATATTTCGGGGGAAATAGAGAATGTGGGGAATCGTGACTAACCAAAATTTGCATGAATCAGTTTATTGTCCTGCCTTACGTATCGAGACTATCCCAGCTATCTTTTTTCAAATCTTCAGTCTATCTTGTTGGGGGTACCACCTTCTATTTACCGATACCGGCAAAGTTTCCGCCGTTATGGTCAATAAATAATGTATCATTTACTTTTATACCTATATTATACAAACTGACTTCTAAAGATTGTGTTGTAATAATGTGGAAAAAAATCAGACTAGATAACATAGAGATTTAGAGATAGATAAAAAAGACAAGTTTAGCTCTAGTTAGATAGTCTTCACCGCAACTTCGGTCAGGGGGCTACCATGAAACGTACATATGGTACGAAACTTCTAGATGCAACGTAACATAAACGAGAGACATGATCATCGCACCGCAGGCCATAGGCAGGAAGTTCATCCTCACATATTGCGACCGGAAACGTCGCGCACTGTGCAGTATGAAAGAAACTTCTTCACAGTCAGGTTGTGGAATGAACTTCCTATAAGGGCATTAGAAGGTTTCTTCAGGGTTGGCAGCACGAGTGTAACGCCCCTGGTGTGTCCATCAGATTGGCCGTGTGCTTGTCTGCCACTAAGTGGTATAAAAAGAAATGAGATTCAGCTACCATGACGAGATTTAAACTGAATAAGTACACGTCGTCTCTTCGAAATCTCGGCTACAGGATATTTGTGACCTTTGATCAAATGATGAGATCAGATTCGCCCGATTGTGGTTTTATAAATGGGCCAGTAATAGCCCTAAAAAACAATTAGGAGTCAAGTGATCAACCACAGTAGACCCTTTCACGGGCGTGGTATCTGTCACGTATGTCAGAGTTGCCATCTTTAGGCCCGATTGCGGATTAAATAATTCGATTCATAGTACCAATTGTCCAAAACTCTAATTCGCACCTTTGGTTGTAGGTATTTACGTTTTTTGACAGGCCTACAGACTGAAATTAATGATAGATCTGAAACACGTAAATTACCGCCCTTGTCGAAATGCTACTAGGTATTACTATTTGAATAAAGTTGACAGGACCAATAAATTAACCTATCCTAATCCTCCAATGGCTGTATTGCTTTAATAGATTGGGCCAGACAACTTTAAGTAGATAGGTACCTTATCTATAGAGTGCTCGATAAGATAGCTATAGGTAGCAAGATAGTAATATGAGATTAAATACGAGGTTACTATCACACCTCGTCGAAAACTTTTAAGAAGGTCCCTTGTGCCTTATTAATTTGCATTATTATTGAATACACCCATTGTTCCTCAATAAAAATCTTACACCCGAAACTCTTTGTTATAATGAAATAACATTAATTTATTCTTTTAATCTGATAATAATTACCGCGTTAAGCTCCATTTTTAATGCAAATTATCCTGATAATGTGAAGGCTTACCAAAAAAACGGCCCTTTTCGGATAACAACGTAAATCTACTTCAAAAAGGTTCGGAAACTCGTTAAACGTACCTATCGCCATAAATTTGCAAAAATATAAATCTTACATAATTAAAATACGATACAACGCAATAAATTCTCTTGCGAACGATGAAGCTGCCTCGCGCCGCTTTAGAAATACTACGGGAAGCTTCTGGTATTTTGTTCAAGCTATGTTTAAGTTCCTCATCATAAATAATATCTTTCCTGACTAAATTAAAAAAATAATTGGAAATTTCAGTCTATGCCTTTCATTTAGCATTTACGAATACTTTATTTTGGGCGTGCAGAAAAAATATTTTTTGTACGTGAATCCATTTTCACAAAGGATAAATGAACTATAAGCCTATTCCAATCCTGTGTCCAGACCTTGGACTTTAGTTTCAGCTAGGTCATTTAATCTTATAGCTCCAACGAATCCTCACAGGATTTTATCACGTATTTCATATTATCCCCATATTAACTATAATATTTTATGGGTTTGATTTTAGAACATTTCTTTTTATCACGATTCTTTTTGCTTCGTACGTCTATAATAATTTATTATCGTACTAATATAAAATGAAATGAAATCGACGTAATGCGATTACAATAAAAAATGCGGCACAAAGATAATACTTATTTCTATGCTTAATAAAATTAAACTCTGCCTCGTTTCTGTTGGGCCTCCTGAATTATTAATGAAACAAGAATAAGAAAACTTTTACAGTATTTTTCAGGCTGCGTTAGATCTCTTTCATTTAGACAACACCTGAATGTTGCAAAATCTTGTTATCTTTATACTGGTATCCTGTTGAAGAAACTTTTAGTGAGATATAAAATGAAGAGAAAATACAAGAATATATACAAAGTGTTCCACGAAATCCAAGTTCGTGACACGCGGTCATAAAATCTACATCTCTTGTGTATCACAAACATATTTACACAGTATTTTTTCCCAATTCCTCTCATGAATGTAACAACAGACTCATGAATTTTATTGCGCGCCGTGGTCGAGAACGGACGATTGTAGCAAGAATTGCGGTCTCTACTACTCATAATTGAATTACAAATCATAGTGAGCAGGCCGGCTCGGCACGGTGGTCGCCTCTCAAAACTCTAGTGGTCCGTCATGTGGCGATCGAGTTCAATATTCGAATCTATATACCACCGCAGCTCTGTTGCACGCTCCATTCGTGCCAATTCGCGGCCGCAAATTGTGAACGTGCCTGCCCTTCGGCTAATATACCTACCTCCGAAATTCATTCGGTAAAATCCGAAAACTGATACACGGACCTACACATGTGTAAACGGAATAACAAACGTGAATATATTTATATATGTAGATTGTATTCGTTACAAATCATTCTACATTCGCGTACCTCATAAATAATATTTGGATCGGAAGGTAGTACTTTATGCACTTTATTTTAAACCGGACTAGTGTGTAGTATTATGTATGTATAACCACTGAATGCTGAATTAGAACTGTATTTTTCTCGCCTTTGTATTAGAGTTGACTATTTTTCTTTATAGCTTCATTGATATCAATAAAAATTAATTTATTGAAACAGCTGTTTCATTCTCCATTTCTTCGATTGTTCCATTCGACTCGAGTCGGGAGTTGGAAAGTGGCCTTGGTGTTTCTGTTGGGAAATGCCGATATTCACGAACCAGGCTATAACTTTTTATTGTATTACTTTTTTTTATTTCTTCGCCACACAAATCATAAGATAGTTGTACTAGACCTAGCTTTCTGTATACTATTTGCACAATTGTCTTATGACTGAAAGTGGAAAAAGGGCTAAATTGTTCATCCATCTCATAGATAGATTAACAATTTGTTTGATTATAATAGACACATTATAACAATACCTAATTAAACCTAAGGCAGTGTGAATATTACATATAGATAATCATAGAAAGCACTAAATGAGAATCGAAACCATCACCTCCGCGACCTAGCAGTCAAACACACTACGCGTCATAAAATACTAAGCTAATAGTTAATTCAGTGGGCTGAATATTTTTAACAAACTTATTACATTACCTTTTATTTGAAACATTTCTGTCTCTTATATTGGAACCAACAATATTTTGTAGAAACGCCTACGATATTAAGCCACCTTTTATAAGCCTCCCTCGGCTACATTTAAGACGAGAAATAAAAAGCAACAGGAAATAAAAGTTAAAAAACTCTTTTTTATTTAATTTAGACAAGGGCTCTGCGATATCGAGGGACGTTTTATAATTTAGTGGTGTATTTATATGCCTAACTTCCAAAGTGGTACCTATATACCTAGCATGACTTTCGCCTAATGGGCTGTCAGTGAGGAAACTGAAGGCAACCTACTAGTCCTACTGTTAATCTATTGGTGTACAATTAAGAATTATCTATCTTGTCCTGCTTCATCTTCTGCACTGACGCAATGACGGCACAAAAACTCTCTGTTCTTACAGGGTCGGCAGCTAGAGCATAACTTCCCTGGTGTTGCATACGTCCATAGGCCACTGTAAAATGAGCAAGAGCACCTGGATAGCGGCTAGAGAATTTCGATGTAATAGAAACAGCCTGGGAATAGTTGTTGCTACCAAGCTTATTAGCACAGTTGGAGCCCTGGGGTATATTTCGCCTCTCTGTTTGTGTTCTACCGATTGTATGAGAATGAATGATTTGTGTTATGAATTGAATACACACATGCTTTAACTTGTCTGTGTGGTAAAATGTATTATGAAATCTTATGAAATGTTAAAATCAACTTTCATTCTGCCTAATAGATTATTTTATCTTATAAAATTAATTTTAAAAGTTTCACGGTGTTGAAGAAATAAATCCTATGAATCAATTGGCATATTAGGTACACTACTAGACAAAGTCGTCTAATGAGTGCCATACCACCTGGTCTTCCACCTTTTGCACCCACTCTATTCTTGCTACTTTTATCATATCTAATTAATACTTCTAGCTGGGGACGGGCTACCTTCCGTTTGCAATTTGAAATTTCCACTCTAGGACTACTTTTTCTTCGGCGGTCATCGGTCCTTAGGCAGATTTGGTGACCAATGCCACTTAAGCTTGTATTCTTCGAACTATATCGGCAACTTTCCTACTTTGTCTGTGTCATTCCAAAAGACTTTAAGCATAGTATACTCCACAGCTCATTTTTTCGTTTTAATAGAAAAAAAAACAAAGTAGTTTTAAAACCTAGGAGTACAATTTACAAGGATCAAATTGTTCTGCGTCGCATGCACTGATTGATCGCACTAACAGTTAATTAGATCAAGAGTGTAATTAATCGAGTTGTTGGGGCATGAAGCGCGGTGCGCTCGCCTCCATTGACTGTCAGGAAATATTTGCCTAATGATGGCTTTGACGAACCCTCTACGCCAGCGTCGTTCAAATACGTCCCAAACGAAATGATTGTTAAATTGGCCCTAAACTACAGACCGTCCGTCCATTGTGCTTCAGTCTGACACCGGAGTCTGTTGTTGCATTCATTTTATGTTTGTTTTAACGCTGATTACATTTGATGTTGTTTACCTCAAAATATACTTATTATAAATGTCACCACATGCACATACAGCCTCCGTGGCGTGGCGGTAGTGAACGCGGCCTAGCCCTGCTTAGCTGCAGGAGGCGCGGGTTCGATCCCCGCTCTGTGCAAATATTTGTGTGAATATGGAAATTTGCATTGATCAGGTCATGTCTGGGTGAGCACGTTGAGCCGTTGGTCCACGTTGCCATACGAACATCTATGGCAGTCTTTACGGGTAGTTGCAGCCCTCAAAAACGTTCAACAACTGGTCTAGCTGCAATGCTTCGATATTGACCAATATAACTATTGGGTTGTGGAAGTCAAATGGCAGTCGCTTCACGAAAAATAAAAGCCAGCCTAGTGAAATCCGCAGTTAAAACTGGTAAAGCGGACCCCAGACTTCGCAGTGAAAGCTCCGGATGCGACTGGGATAAACGCTAGGATGAAGAAGTGCATGTAGTATCCTGTTCCTCTCTTCAGTCAAGCTACTAGGAGGAGCAGGAGTATCTGGATTCAAAGTGAAAGCCTCGAATGCAACTGGCAACAACACTAAGATGATGACAACTATTATTAAGCATACATATAAACCAAAGTACCTCAGTCTATCTGTTACTTTTACATGCCAAGACCGCTGAACCGATTTTGTTCAACATAAATATTTTGAAGTGTTTTGAAGTAATTTTTTCCTCCGATAACACACACGCTTAAACCGCTATGTAGCTATAACCAAAAGAAGATTGGAGAATCTTCTTATGGTTATTTTTGGTTTGTAAAATTTTTTAAACAGAGTTAGAGAACCCTGTTTAAAAACTTCTCGGAACGTCGAATGAGCACGAATGAGTTAGTTTTGGATATTCAGTGTGGTGTAATAGCGAGCTCGCTATTTTATAGAACACTATATTCCATAGACGGTTCCCAACATTTTAAAGTAGAATTTAAAACAGTCTGAACATTATATTTAATTCCGCAAGGGGTAGTTAGCGCTTTAGATAATTACTTATACTTTATTCATAATATTCTCACGCGTCGCCCGAAGTGTTTTATTGCATTATCTTTTAACTGTTACATCTAGATACATATTATTAACATTATTTTAATTCATAATATAAAATATTATGTAGCCGGAATTATATCACTGAGTGTGCATGACGCACCTTTTTATATTTTTTTTCTCTTTCTACAAAATGATATAGGTACATTTCTGTTTTTTTCTGTCGTTCTTATCTATCATATAAAAGTAAGACAAAATAGCTAACTTAGCTGTTTCATATTCCTATTAGTTATAATTCTGTTAGAATATAATTCATACAGTCCTTCATTCACACTGAGAATTTCTTATTTCGTGCAATTTTTTTTCTCAGCTATTTCCCCAACTAGACATCGTTATAGTATAGGTGCTAAATTGAAAAATTGAAGTTCGTCTTGTAAGTAGCCGAAAACAAGACTACATCATTTTCTAAATTCAAAACCGGCCATGCAATAAATGCATAATGCAGTCCGAACATTATAATATTCATAAAGGAGCTTGCTAACGTATCAGCAGGTCATAAAGCATCTGACCTCAAAAGCAATAACTTACAAATAAATAGAGACACATTGTACTTTATATTTTCAATAAGAATATATAGTAAAGTATGGATTCACTGACCGAGCATTGACCTACTCTTTCTATAAAGTATCTAAAGGTTGTGTCTAAAACATTATGCGCTAGCCTCGCCTGTATTGACAAAATTTATTGCATACTAAAGTTTTCATACACTTTTATGTTTTCGGAAGATTACAACAGCAGCAGTTTGCCTGTGCCCTGATGTTTATAAGCGTCCTCTCCTACGAAAGGGACGCGTGAAATTGCTTTCTTTCCTAACAGTACTTGTGTTTCAACGTTCCGTAGAACTTTTAGAATACGGGTACGTTAATCTTTGCGTGAAATGAAATTTTGCAGGGATATTGAGCCAAAGAGAACAAAACAGTTGTCTTAAAGCAAGTTACATGTTCTGTTCTTGATCCGAGCCTCAGTGCCAAATGCCGGTTATATCCAAAGTCTTATATCCAAATAGGTAATATCAAAGTTGCCATATCCTTGAAGCCTCAGGATCCCTCTTACCCCTTCTTTTTACTTCTTCTTTCTGTAATAATTGTAATACCGGGTAACGACAGGTAATTTCAAAAACACCTAACATAAAACAAATGGGATAGATATTCTCAATTAATATTCGTAACTTGCTTATAATTGTACCTGTTTACCTGTTAATTCAAAAAGGCAGACGAAACTTCGAACAAATAAGTTTGACAGCGGGTGGTGGCAGACAGCATTCAGCAGTCGAAAACTGGCCCGCCTCGCTCGCCTTCCGCTCAATAAACGCTAGCAGGCCGCGCAAGTTTGTTGGTCGACCGGCCGACGTACCTACAATAACAACTTTCATCACAACTTTTTGGCAAAAAGCTTCATCCGACTTTCCGTCACCTCGCTCAGGAAGTGTTGCGTTTGAGTTTGAGATTAATTAATGTAAAAACAAGTACAAAACTTTCAATGTTTTCAATCTGTATAAGCTGTAACAAATGAAGTGAGTACTTAGAGGATTACCGTCAGCGCGCTCCGTACAAAGTGGATATCAATCATATTTTGGTCAATAACTTCTAACTGAATTCAAATAAATTGCATAATCGTTTCACACTTATTGAAGTAAAGAAATTCCAAAATCTACAGTTGATTTTGTTGACTTTTGTTAGCTGTAATTTTTAATCGACTCCAAAAAAGGAGGTCTAATACTTCACGTAAGGTAGTATAATGTACCGGACTCATATTTGTTTATTTAAGTATCTATCAAATTTCTTGATTTTGTTCCAGTTCTATCAATAACGCTGCATTGGGTTATGTAATTCATCAGATTTTCGGGGACCAAGAGTCAAAATTAAAAGCCAAGATAAACCAATTCATAAGGAGGAGTAGGAAAATGGACCCTGAGCTCTAAAGTACATGCTTTGAATGCTTCCGGGGTTGGTGCAATTTAAAATAATGATATTTAAATGAAAAAAAAAAACAACTAATAAATTGATAAATCATTTCCCACGAGTTCCCAGTCGATTTTCAATTCCAACTGTTTACACAATAAACAGCACCAGTAACAAAGAATAAATATCATCGTCTTACAGTAACAAAGAGAGACGTACAAGAAACCCGTTCTAGCCGAGTTATTTTTATGAATAAACGCATTTCATAAAACCAGAATAAAATTAAATTAAAGCGGCTTTAGCATTTTACATAAAGCGATATTAACTCTTTTCTGGATGTAATAAAATGTCTTAGGAAGTGCAAGCGAGCGTATTTGCATCAACCAATTATATGGGTGGTAGTAAGCTAGACGCGAGATGTAGATGCAGACGATGTGTTTTGCTGTTTTATGATCTGACGACGCCAGCGGAGTTTATTACCGAAAGCGTGAAATCTTTGCTCTAAATGTTGATGTCTTCGTATACCTCACGGGGTGCAATACAGGAGATGAGACCGCTCGTAACACTCCTAGTTATCTATTTGGAAATAGAACTTATATGGAAAGCATTTCACTCCACGCCTGTGCGCTATTTGTTGGTGCAGAGGTGTTAACGCGATTCTGATGAGCGCTTCGCCGTATCGTGAGCTTTTCGATCAATTTGTAATATCCACCTGAACTGTGATTTTCAACCATCTCGAATTTGATATTTATAAGTAAAGTAAAAAAAAGATTTTCCCATTTACTTTAGTGATTATACTCGTTTGCAATTGTTTTTAAGTAAATAATTTTGGGTTTATAAATCTCATGGAACTCGCATCATCATCACCGTTCGTCAGGTCCCGTCCCGTCACGACGATACAATTCACAAGCCGGAGTGAAAGTCGGAGCCCCCACACTCTTGGGCCCATTTTGATGTCACATCACATTGATCCAAATCTCTGGCCTCATTCAGCACTTTTCTGTTTCTACTTCTATACTAACTAATTTTTGTTCTACTAATTCTCTAGTACTAACTAATTCACAAAGTACAAGCACGTGTTTTTTACAGACTATTTTTACCACTATCAGCAATCCCCAAAAACTACCCAGCATGTTTTTTTTGGAAGATTACTTTGGTCTGTATGTCACAGGCATAATGGGATGAATCGAAAACTGACACCTAGGTAATGAACTTGTCCGTTTCGGAACCCAACATTAACATAATAATAAAGGTAATGGACAGTTGGTAAATCTCGTTGTGTATATGCTACTTTTTTTGTATAGCACATAAGTGGCAGATACGGCTCACCTGATGGTGAGCTACCGTGGTTGCCTTGGTCTCTGGACGTATGCAACACCAGGGGTGGGACTTTGACGTATGTAGATAAAAAATTTCGGCTATCAGACCAGGCTTCGGACCAAGGTGTAAACTGATCAACTGGGCTACCTGGACAGTGTCGGTCAGAATTTTCGAAATAAAAGAGATTGGTCGGATGGTTAATTAGTTAGAGCTGTCACGGGTACAAATCCCGTACAACACCCGCACTACACTTTCCCGACTCTATTACTTTGTCAGTTACACGTATAAAGCTGAGCCATCCTTCCATCCCTCATTTATGTAAGAGAATATTGTATTGTTTTTGTGTCTCTACAGTGGTAAACAACCATCAACCGCAAGCTGTCACCGTAGACTGCGGTCGCTTGCAACGCGAATATAATTGGAAACGAAATACATAAATCTGAATATTTCATCTTCAAAGTTACCTACGTAATAAGTATGACGCAGGGCGTCTTGCGGCGTAATCTGCGAGTTGTACGAGAGAAGGATGTCCAACAAACAATATCTAAGTTTGTGTCGCTTTGTAGTAATATTTGCCAAGTCTCCGAAAGCCCCGGCACAGTTTGAGCGACTTCTCGAGCTTATTACTATTTGTGTTGCCAAGATTCTAGCTCCTACATTTTCTGACGAAGGTATTCTCCGTACAAACCGCAAACCATTTCTATTTACAGTTTTATTGCTTTCTGTAAAACATCAACGACGAACGGATGGCATTGTTAAAAAATAGTTAGTAGAATTGCTGATCACAAGTTTTGATTTTGACTTTTGATACTACTATACTGCATAACGAATAGAACACATCGGTTGCAGATGTCCGGGTGTCAAAAGATGCATGGAAGATGTGAGTAGGTAGATAGAGAAATGACATGTGGAGAGAGAGAGAGAGAGAGATAGAAAGAGAGAGAGAGTAGAGGTAGATCCTATTCCTAGCACAATTAGACCAACTCAACTGAAGTTGAACTAACTAGTACTCCGTACATCCGATGCATTCACTTCAAAAATATCCGTTATCAGTAAATGTATCGGTTTGCAAGCGAGGTGCTAGGCCTCAAACGTCTTGCTGTTGCCATATACACCTCTATCGTTGTTATCTCCCATCATGCACTTTTTTTCCATTTCACATAGCACAAAAAGTACTTATCGACGACTCATCATCAAGAAAGCCGTCCGCACAATTTCCTCCCAACTTAAAACAACGTACATAAGGAACTAATGGCTATAATCGCCTTACCCCATACTACCTGCAAAAGCACCTATTAAACATCTCTCGTAAAAAGAAAAGAACACATGAGTAGTACTCTCCTTATTTCGCGACGTAGGCTGTGGAATGAACGGCATGTGTTTACGTCACGCTAAGTAAGAATAATGGGCTCACATAAATCAGTGGCATCTCCACGTCGTTTTGAATACTCACAAAAGATGTCAACTTGTCGTTAAGTGTGACTTCATTCGAGACAAACGCTTCGAGCAACTCCAAATTGTGCTGTCTGGTATAAATTCATATAGCAAAATCTAAATGTCAAGATATATCGACCGGTTCGTAGCTTCTACAAGTAATGTCTACGATTTTCGTAGGCGTTGCTACGACAGCTCTTAAAGGTGCTGATGAAATAGAGCATTTACTTGTTATGAGCATTCTAGCGCATGTAACATAAAAAAATAAATGAGAGCGTTTAACGAGAATTCTATCGAGCGTTCTGGGGAGCATTCGCGCGATCAGTCGCGAAAGAACAGTAAATTTGCATCGACTAGAGTGTTTGCTAAAAAAGGAAATTGGTTGATTCATTGTTTAGTTCAACAAATTAAAAGACAGTGAATGCTCGATGTTATGTTACAAGTGAATGCTCAGGTCTATCGGCACCTTACTAGAAATATTTTGGACGATGATCAGTGTCTACAGAAACTGTGCAAAAGCGAAGGCTCAATTTAACAAGATTCCTTTCCAAGGCCTTTCGATCTTAACGGTGCTCAATGTAAGTGTGATAATGCGTTATTTTCACGGTAGCGTAATGAATAAAGCATTGGACTTGTGATCCAGAGGATGCAAATTGACCTCCTTTTATCCTATTCCTAATACAAATAATTCAGTGGTATAGTAGCCTGCTTCTTTTCACCCGAGCACCTATCCCGCTGGCATCTAAAGGTTTTACTCTCCTAGAACTACCTTTATTCTGGCATTTATGGAAGCAACTGACGTATGTTTCGAATCGGGGGCTAAATAAACCAAATCTAGATGATTTGGTGGGAGGACTGGAGGAGGAATAAGGAGGAGGAGATCGGACCCTTGACTACAAAATGCAAATTTTGAATGTAACCAGAGTTAGCGCTAGAGTGATGATGAAATTGCTATAAAATCCACTAAAATTAGCTACATTCCCATGGTAGAATAATAAGTATTTATCAAGGACATTTTTCATTTTCAATTGTGTCAAAAGAAATGTGGCGTATTCATTCAAAAGAAAACTCCGTGAGTAGCAGACCAAAATAAAATCAAATCGTGCTTTGAATACGACTCGACTGCTAACAATAACGACGCTGAGTATCGTCTCGCCCGCGCCCCCACACTCACTCGAGGTGCGTACAATATTACTGTCCGAGTGATCCCACACTATTCGTGTGTGCGGTGATTACCGCTTGAAACTTTAAAGCGTCGATCCGGTTAACCGGCGGTGACACCTATCAAATCGATGTCACACTAGTTCACAAAACGATGACTGTAATCGAACTGAAACGATTCAATTTTTGGAATACATTTACGTGTGAGGCATGTTGTGCATATTACATAGATAGGGTTTTTAAATCTATATAATTATGTATTTATAAGCGAAATAGCACTCATTGATAAATCACGAAATCTCAGAAACTTCAAATTTGGCAGGTAGGTTCCTTATAGGGTGTAGACATCCGCAAAGAATGGATGGGTACGTAATATTGAGGTGGGCCTTAATTTGACTGCACTCCGCCTGCTTTTAAACTAAGGTGAATTTCAAGGAGTATGGGTGCTCTTTGAACGTCACCTTAATTTACCATCACAGAAAGAGTTCAGTCAAAAAAATCCCTAATACCTATGTGAAGAAAAAACAACAACAGACCTAATTATTCACAAAACAAACAAGAATCTTTCTAGCTTTAACGATCAAAGTTATATTATTAACGATCGCTGGTTGAGCGAGTATCGACAGTGACGTACCAAGACGTTAGCGTACAACGTTTTAACGTGTCAATTTGTAGTTAGTTTGATGAAGCAGCCGAGCATCAGGCGGCCGACCCTTAATTGCAGATAAATGAATTATGTAGGAAGCCATCATCCATCAATGTCGTTAATTTTAAGATAAAAGCCATAATGCAAAGCTCTATAGGCACCTATCTGATAAATATCGCGTGGTTGGTTATGTCAGGTTACATAATTTAGTATGATATATAATGTTTTACACTGCAAGTACAAATAGTGTACATAATATAGGGTAGAATAAAGGCACCCCATCTCTTCCCGTGGGTATCATTGAAGACATGGCACAGGGCTGCCCGCTTGACGGCAATAGGCTTGATCTCTATTAGGTGAGACCGAATAACTAAATAATAGTTGACGAAATGTGTATTTTAATATATCTCTGCCTATGACTTTGGGGATTCAAAGGCGTGTATATAATACCTATGTAATATACATTGTACATGAACCCTATTATACCTACTATTTTATGGGCAGTCGTGCAAATATTACACAGGCAAAATAATTAAGCTCTTTGGCACAGAATATGTATTGTATAATTACTTATTCTGTGCCCCAGGGAAACATGATAGACGAAGATTAGTCTAGCTAGTAGGTACTTACCCATGTATGTTACCCGTACCCGTTGTATGTTGTTTAATAATATATTTTCATAACTACTGACAATGTTAGTTTTGTAATTTTATATAAGTCAATCAATCAATTAACTATTGCAGTCCACTGCTGGACATAGGCCTCTCCCAATATGCGCTACGTCTGCCGACCATCCGTCTTCCGCATTCAGTCTGTCCCAGACCAGCGTGCTAGAAAATCTTCTCGCGGTGCACCCTAGGAGACAGAAGAGGCAAAATCTCCCTAAATTTTAAGGAGAAGTTACGGCTTCTGGCCGATATTCTGCCGAGGTCGGAACGACCTGAGAGATGGAAAACTTGAGAAAAACCCTTTGCCAACCTGTCTGGCCATAGTGGCAATAGTAGGCTAAAATACCTCCTGATTATTTGAGTACAAATCAATAATTATGATAGTGCAAAATTAATTTCGTTAACGTGTTTAATGATTATCTTTTTTAGCAGAGTTTATAAGGTTGTTTATTAAAATAAACGCATTTGTTTTTGTTTTTTTCATTTCTGATACATTTTGATATATCAGTTTACTCAATCTAATAAAAATCCAGCTATAACTACCTACATTACAACCTATCATACATTTTTGGCCAAGTCATTACACTGTAACTACAGTATATTGCCTTAACAATTTCTTCTCGCTTCTGCCGCGACTATTACCTACAGCAATACACTGTAACTATAAGATACAGTGTATTACCTTAACAATTTCTTCTCGCCTCTGACGTGATTAGGTATTACGGCAAAACAAGTTGTCCACGATAATTCATTATGTGTACTGTATATAAATTTAAAACATTTATGCGGCTGATAACTTATAGAATTACCATTAAATTGATTCCATTGATACCATTAAATGATTCGGAGTAATCTTCGAATAACTGAGAAAAAATGTTTTGCTTATTTTCTCAAAATCAGTTGTTCGTTGTTACAGAGTTTTGGATTCATATAACAACCGGGTACAGATGTTCATATGACAACCGGGACCGACAGCCTAACGTGCTCTTCAATGCACGACCAGACTCATGCAAATAGCCATATTCAGCGGCAATCGAACCCACCCCTCCTGCGTAGCAGTTGCATTCACTACCGCCATGCCACAGAGGCTACACAACGCTATCACACGCAGCTTGCATATTTTTTTTCCTTTTTAGACAGCTAATAAAAGTACCAACCTAACAGCTAGTCAGTACTAGTACTGTTTTGGTTATCCCAAAATCCTTTAAAAAAAATTAGAAAGCGTCCATTTCAGCCACAGCTTGTGAGTAGCTTTTGCCGTTTTTTAATAGCAGAGTGCTCGCTACCTAAAATGAAGGACCACAAAACCTGCAATATGGATGTGAAATATATCTCTGCTTATCCTATTGAGGATTTAGGCATGGGTATACGTATGTTGGTGCGTTTTTCCTTGAGAGCATTGAAAAACGAGACTGATAGGTACACCTTCCTAACTAAGTACCTATATAGGTAGGTATATGTAGGTACCTTTGTAGGTATGTATTAAGTGTACACTGTACACGTATCGAATCGAAACTCGAATGCTTGTTTCGAACTAGGTCGGGTTTACGTAGTTTCTTGTTAATGTACGTACTTCGCTTATAGGCGTAATAAGCATTTCCTGAACTTCGCTTTATAAGCTTTAGTATACAGTGAAATATTGTGCCTTTAGTTTTAAAACAAGTTGGCAGTTGAGTTATTTGTTGACAAACTTACGTCTGATCGACGCCGTAAGAGTCATTTACAGAAATTATGAAAATATTCTGATGGACTTGGGTGTTGAGTTTATACATACATACAGTTACGCCTCGTTTCCAGTGGGGTAGGCATGGACCACAGTTTTCCATTTGCAACCTTTGTACCTACCTTTCGCTTCTCCTTTACAAGATTACCTAGGTACCTACTCCCTATTTAATTCCATCCAATGTTGATTCGATGTCAATGCAAAGTAATTAAATGCTACCTTCCATTCAATATTCACTCATATCTTCAAGAATACTTATTAAGAGTTACCTACTTCTAGGTACCTAGTCAATTTACTCATCAACGAAACAACGTCGACCGTAAAATAGAGATAAAACGTTACAAAAACATTGTATTTCTCCGCAATAATAGCAATATTTCTTTTCCACTGACGTTATCGACACCATTCAATGGAATTTGTCACGCCATCCGTACCACGACTGATATTCTTTAATCTAAAGCTTTTTGCCAGCGAAAATATCCTCTTTTTAATATACCTAATCTTTGTGATTATTGAGTCGTTTAAGTGTATGACTGATTACCGAATTAATGGTTGAAAAGTTTAAATTAGAAGGCTAATTTTATTAAGTTAGGGTAGAGACTAACTCAAATCCTGTTAACATTATCTATAAAAGCGAAAATTTCTGAAGATGTTTTTTTAATCAATTATATACTCTAACGGCAGAACGAATCTGGCTGAGGCACAGGGATAAATTAGTCTGGAATAACACATAGGCTACGTATTATCCTGGGAATATGTGTCCAAGGGTTGTGTTGTGAGAATCGGACCAAAAATTCACGCGGGTGAAGTCGCGGGCAACAGGGCAACAGGGTTTATTACTAAAAACAAGACCTACAGCAAGTCCTCTCGTAAAGACAACAAATCTGTTTTAGTAAACCTTTTTTTATACCTACTAACTTATACTTACAGTCACACTCAGAGGTACTTAACCTTAGTCAAAAAACTATTTGTAAAACCATAAAAACGTAATACATTATGTAGTACACATTAATCAATAAATTAGAATTTTGTTAAGTTACTTTTATCGTTCACTTTATATTTTACACAGAATTCAAACCCCTTTTGTCTCTGCAAAGCGATTATTTTTGAACAGTTTAAAGATTCAAAGAGACTTCGCACAAAGCGCGCCTCTTACTACCTACCACTTTGCCGAAGGCGGATGTCGCATGGATACTTTATTTACGACACTAAATTAGAAACAAGTGCAATCGAAGTAGAAATTCTAAAATATTCTAAAAAGCTGTCTATAAATTACGGAAAACCTTCAAAACGAAATTGTTGAAATAACTTTGTTTGTACCTACGTTAAAATTATTCTTTTTTTAATGAAATTTTAAAGCAATTATTATTCGTATGTTATCTACTCCTATCGATTTAGATTGAGAAAATTGAACGTCAAAGGCGGAACTTGAACCCGCGACCAGTCTTCTACCTTCGAATACTTACCTCATTATGTACCTACGTGTAGATAGGTATAATTATCAATGTGTGTAAAATATAATATTTCCTTACCTATTACCTATCTATATCAAGTAAAAAAATAAAGAACCCATTTTGACCATTTTAGTACCTACGTAGATACTTAAGTACCTACAGTACCTAAGTCCTCCTATTTTTAGTATACATACCTACCTCTTTACATATTATTATAATCACGTCTATTATCCTGGAAGGGATCTTTATTCCGTCGTGCGTTAGGGGTGAGCCTATTGTCTTAACCGGACACTTTCTTGATTCACACCGCAGAAACGCAACTAGAAACTAAATTCTATAATTTGTAACAATCCTCACATAACAGAGTACAAGTCTAATTGAGTGATTGATGTAAATTAAGTTGAATACTTCCACAGGTCCACAGCAGGGTCGCACACTAGCGACAGATATATTTTACTTAGACTTTATTCTCCTTTCATCTTAATTATGTTCTGTAGACGTACCAAAACTGCTTGCAAATCCCTTTCAAAACATTCACAGTCGACTTTGTAGCTAACAATAGATGATAATTACAAACCATTTCATTGTTCCATTCGAGTCTTGAAGCCATAACATATGAGAACTAACGTTTGCTTAATATGCGCATACTGATACCACAACTTATGGCCGAGTATATTTTCCACACTGTATCGCAGTCGATATACAACAGAGCTCAGTAATGGATAATACATTTTTCAAGGCTCACGGGGCATTGCGTTGTATCTCTTCAGAAATGCATTCGTTCTAGAGTTACATATTACAGCAAATATACGGAAGGATACTAAAACGATTCAATATATCTAAATGTCTCCGTTTAACGGTCTGAATAGTGCAAAAGCCGAGTCGTATGTTACCGTATATAAAGGCTATTTTACGGGTAATAATCTGAACTAATTTGGATAGATATAGTTCAAAATATAAATGGTATAGTTTAAATTATAAAGTAACTATTTCACGTGGACGAATCTTCCCCCTATTCCATTTAGTTCAACTCGGGCTATAGCTTATCAAATCATAGGTACAATTAGTTATTACGTAGATACCCTTTACAACTTTCGCCTTCCCTGATATACAATAATGTTAACGGGAATTAACGCTATCATGATAATAGGCCCCGTCTCAAAAATCCACCCTGTATATAAAAATAGGTTAGGTAGGTACTTGTGTGCTAAAACCAATTATAGTACGCGCCAGTTAGTGTGGCAATACGAGTGGAACAAAGTCTTAAGAATACGAAGTTACAAGAAAGGTAAATCAAAAATATTAAGAATTAAGAATTATTACATTATCTTTTAACATTAAAACTGTCGTTTTTGCAAATTTCGTATACCTACACCACTGTATGGGGGAATGTAAATGACTCGTATTGCCACACTAACTGGCGCGTACTATAGGTTTTTCTTAGAAAATTTAACTTTCTGAATGCTATTAAAAATTACAGAATATTGTACTTACCTTTTTATTTTAACTGGTAAAACCACATCCAAGTTTTGACTGGTGAGCATCTGAGATAATTGGCGCCTGCCAAGTTTAAGTAGCAAGTTCTTCTTTATCAAATTGATGATGTATTGAAGAATGATAGGTCAGAAAACGCGGGCTTGCGTGAACGCTTTGAAGAAGCTCAAGAACTCAGACAAAGAATAACAAAGACGGAACGTATAGAACTAGCGAGTGAAGCCGCGTAAAGTAATACTAAAGTAGTACCATGTATATTATTCTTTTAGTCTGAGCTCAATAATTATATAAGGACAGTAGCAGGAGTAGATTTTTCGAGATTAGCAAAAGCTTACCCCGATAGGAGTACAGCGTGAGAAGGTATATGTATGTAAACCATTAAATCATGTGTATTCCTTTTCATTATTTTATAGTCATACTAGCCTTTGCCCGCGGCTCCGCCCGCGTGGATGTTGGTTATCGCGATAAATTAAAATTGCGACTATAATTTGAGATTTAAACTATCCTATCTCTCAAGTTGGATCGAACTGTACATGGTGTGCGAATTTTATTATAATCGGTTAAGTGGTTTAGGAGTCCATTGAGGACAAACATTGTGACACGAGATTTATATATATTAAGATAATATTATAATCACATAGTTTTCAATTCCATTTATTTGTCAAGTAATGATCGATTGAAGAATTGAGGACTTGGTTTCCGATAGAGTTATAATAAACACGTGTTTAAGGTTTAAATCATTTAATAAAATAAGTGATGTATTAATTTCTTATACAGAACACATTTTTAAGAGCAGTCCTTGGCTGTAATCGTCAAAACGATATTTAATAAATAAAATGGTGATGTAACCAATGTGGGCGTCTTAACAATGAAACAATTTAAAGTGGAACATAAAGCGGTGTCCGAGAGACACACGATAGGTGTTCTCGGCACACTGACTCATGTAAACGATTCAATCTACACATGTTCACAAATGGCAACACCGTAACAAGGTTGATAGCTCCCTCTAAACATTGTAAGGCCGTTTCACAATATATCAAGAACATCAGAATTTTGATTATAAATTTTAATTCGAAGCCTTCAAAAATATTAACTAAATAAGATAATAATGTACCATAAAAATATTAATATTTAACTCTATACTCGAATACCGATTTTTTATATTATTTTTTTCTGTACTCTTCTATGTATTTCTCACGAGAATAGTACATTATGGTACAAGTGAGCAACGTTGGTGATTACCGCCGAGGCGCCATTGAGACCCGAGCCGCCAGGCGAGGGTCTTAAGACAGCCGAGGACGGTAATCATCATGCTCACACGTGCCATACGACGTTTTACAACACACTTGCGAATAAAATAATACTACAAATACTAAATAAACAATACTACAAATTAATTCGTTTTCCTATGCGCGCGCATTTAACAATGGCGGTCGACCATATTTAAAAAAAAATGAGGTTTGAACTTAAATTTTTTTTACTCTGTTTTTTTTTCTGTACTTAGAGAAAAAAAAAAGTTAAATTTGAGCGAAAATTTTGTTTATTACACAAGTATTACAAGTTGAAATTATTTATTTAAATACGAAAATGCATCAAATGACCATACAATAGGCGTATTAATTTATTCGTACTATTAAACACGTTATTTTTTGTATCAAAACTTTTTTAAGAACATAGACAATTATAGACACTTCCTATAAAACTTAAAAAAGAATCTATAACTCACTTTTGTGAATAATAGTAATGAAAAAGTCACAGTTTTATAATAGGTGTCATTCCGTGCTTAATTGCGGTAAAATAATATCACTGTTATGAGCAGGTGTGTTGTAAAAGAATTTTTTCAAGACTTTAAGTACCGACATCTATTACAACAGAGTAAGAATTGTTCTATAGCGATTCAGTTTTACAAGAACGTCCATCGTTCCTTGCCGCCATCTCGCCAATAAATTTATGCATATCAAAATATATACCAAATACATTTGTTTTATTCATGGGTCGTCATTGTTATCATTTATTTAAAATATAATGCGACATCTTCAATACGTATATTAAAAATTCTTATTGCTAATTCGGTAACTGAAAATTAAATGGATGTGCTAGGTATGTTTCGGTGGTTCGTATGCGTACGAACCACTCGTGTGTAAATTAAAGTGATGGTGCCGCTTTAAATAAAGGACTAGTATTAATTGTAATATCAAATCCATTGAATATAAAAAAAATATAAAACACATAGGGAAGTTAATCCAGTGCCACTTCCTTCATTTCATATTTATGGCACAGAAAGACGAGGAGATTGGTAAAATAACATTAGAACTATTCTATATGAAACGTACAAAATTAACTACTCATTTACAAATTGCATCAGGTATGTACATTGTAATAATAATAAACTAATATTATAATAGTGTTAAAACACGTAGCGATGATCGGTTACAGCGTGGAATGAAACATATGCAATCTTTAACAAAATAATAATTATACCTAATTATAAAACATTTTTGTCAAAAAAATCAAACTTATAATAGGACAATAGAGAAAATATGGCGTCTACAAGCAAATGGGATGGTATCGAAATAACTAAAGATACATTTTGACGTTTGCAACTATTAACAAATAGCACCTAGACCGACACGCGCGGCGCCGGACACACTGTCCATACAAATATGGCTAAGAAACAACAACGTCAGGCAAGCAAAGTCGAATCGCAATCGTTTCACTGGAAACACAAGTCATTCACTACACCTACGTAGATTAATAATTAAACTAAACCCATAATATCATTCTTCACCACATTTAAACAGAGAACTTTAAGTCGTTTAATATCACTCTTTAAAACATTATATATTACAAGAATTGATAGACAAAGATATTTGTTCAACAAGAATACTCTCACATTGAAACACTTGGAAAGAACAACATTGCGTGCGAGTTCGACCACAGTTTGTAACTAGCGGCCTGCATCGCGGCCCCTGGACTAAGTCAAGGGACACTGATGACACAGACTTTGACCAATCCGTGTGATTTCTCGTTTCGGTCCAACCTTACAGGTTGAAAGATATGCTATCCGTTAGACAATTCGTCTTTGAGCCACTGCGGGACGGGGCGCCCTATCCGCACTAGTAGTTTGGATAACGCCGTGTTGTGAGGCGTGTAGTAACGCTTCAGAAACTTCGAGGATCGTTCCTCCATGGGCGGGTATATACGACCCTTCGATTTACCCAGACATTTAGTTCTATCATTCCCTACCGCTTGACAGAAAAATCCCTTTTTCGGGTCGTACCTGTAACAAAAAATTACATAATATATTTACAAGTTTCTTTCTTTCTTTTTCTTTATCTTGTACGGTCCGAGACATATTTGAACAAATACAAATAAGATTATTATTTACAGGGCAATAACCAAAACGATTGGCCACATATATATTATTTACCTCTATTCCTCGTATTACATTCCCTTTCTACAGCTCAAGCCTATTATTCCGTGAGTCTTTCAATAATTTCATCATCCATTTTGCTCGTAACGTCCGAGCCAACAGAGCGTGCTTTTCTCTGTTATTGTGAATCTACCTAGTTACCTAAATATATTATTCAGAGCCTCTATTATGTCGATACGAAGAATGAAATGATCCTTCGCTGAAGCAATGCATAGTAACTATGCAGTTTATTGGAGCAAGTAAAATATATCTAATGTTAAAATGGAAGTGGTTATACATGGGAATAATAGTTAACCTCGAGTGGTTTGGAGCTTATGGCTATTTCTTAGAAGGATTAGAATTGCAACAAGCTGCTTTAGGTAGATAAGGTATTGTGCAGTAGAATTAGGCGACGAGAGTTGCATCCACGAAGTTGTGTGCATTGTTTAAAAGGGACATTGTAACTAAGTTCCCGGCATTTGTATTTGCATTTGTAGAGGTCTGTCTAGGCGTACGCTGATATTTTCCTTGATTATAACTTAGAGTTTGTTTTGATAGTACCTACCTCTAGTAATAACTTGAAAACAACAACAAAAACAGATTAAAAGTTCTTAAAGTTATACTTCTTATGTTGTGTGTTTACTACTTGCTTACAAGACGGTTGTAGATAAAATAACGACTACAAACTGGGATTTTTTACATTCAATTGTATTAAAGACATTTTTATAATAAACAGCTAGGATAGAAGATACAAAAACCTAGGCCTTAGACTTTAAAGTAATAAAACTCTTTTAATTTTATTTTGGACATTAAATCATAGCAATCTTCTAATATATAAAAATCAATGCCACTTTTCGTTGTTATTTTATAACTCAAGAACGGCTGAACCGATTTGACTAATTTTAGTCTTGAAATATTCGTGGGTGTCCAGGGAAGGTTTAAAGGATGAGAAAATAGGTGCAGCGGGAACGGGAAAAATATGGCGGTACGAAGTTCGCCGGGACAGATAGTAAATTATTAAATTTAATGCCATTTTTTGCAGAGCCCGTGCCTCTGTGGTATGATCGTGGTTTTACTTTAGCAGAATCGAGGACCTGGACAACGAAGTGATCCTATCCTATCCTTTTACACAATGGAACCCTTAAAAAGACTGGTTAACTGTTGTGCAACTTACTTGAGCAGTTTATTATAGTCGATATGTGGCGATATCTTCAGGAACTTCTGCAGCGTGTTCATGACTGCTGCCGGCTCAGAACGCAACTGCATGCCATCTATGATGTGTAGCTGGTGACTGCTGTATTCCGCCAGCCACCGCTCCAGGTAGTGGCTGTACTTGCCAGGGTTCAGGCAACGGTTCCTAATACATATACACAGTTAAATAGTGTAATTAAGCAGACAGAATGATGAAATGAGATAAAGTTAGTCACTATAGCCTCTTTCCCAACTGTACCATTGATTAGTACCATTAATGGTACTACTGGGAATCGTTGTCCCACTAGTACCATTGTACACGATACTAGTTTTGCAGCCGGGTTTACATACAACTATACCATTGATTACTACCATTAATGGTACTACTAGGAATCTTTATCCCACTAGTACCATTGTGCGCGATACTAATGTTGTGTTGTGTGTGGGTTTAAATACATAGTTATAATAAGCCCGGAAAAATAAATTATAGCCATGTAGGTACGGTCCGAAATAGGTCTATTACGTATCATGCTTATATAATAAACAAGGCCTAATGCAGCTGGTTAACATAAAACTGGTTTTACTCAATGCGAAATAATTGTGAAGACCAGTTATAACAAAACATGAAAAAATAAAATGGCTAATTGTCGTGGGTTTCCTTTTAAAACATTTGTTATACTGTGCATTACACCCCTCATACGTATTTGTAGTGCGGTGCCGCTCTCCAAAAGAGCACCAAAGAGCTTTCTTAGGGAACCAAAATCACAAAAGATGACATAATTATAATTGTACATTAGGACATTTAATCTGGACTTTTCTCGGTACATCTTTCTGGTTAATTTTTAACACCTGCAGTAGATGATGGTACTACATGAAAAATATCTACACTAAATACCTCGGGACATGTATCTTGGACGTAAATCGCGAGACAAATGAGGCCCTAGCGCGTGCAGATTGTTTTGTAATAACCTATGCTTGGTGAGTTTGAGCTCATCTAACGGAGTAGCGCCTCGTGCTGTCCTCAAAAGACGATCAAGAAACGTGTACTGTGCGCATAAAGCACATATTGGGCGTACTTTAGGTCCAAGACATAATATATGTCCCGAGCAATGCTACTAGTACTATTAATGGTACTTCTGGGACAAAGATTACCAGTAGTACCGTTAATGGTACTAGTGGGACAAAAATATTCCCAGCAGTACCATTAATGGTACTAGTGGGACAAAGATTCCCAGTAGTACCATTAATGGTACAGTTGGGACAGAGGGTCACTATAAGGGTTTAAAGATCTCAATCAAAATACCATTTACACACACTATACAATTTTTTGTACTCTCTTGTAATTTTTTTAGAAGAATTTATTGATATATTTGGGTCATTCATAAACTCGCTGGCGCGAAACTCGCAAGCGCGCGTGAGTGGCACTTTTAATATTTTTTTTATGTATCTGAACTTGTTTTTTGGAACCTTTATTTTTTTTTAAGTCCTACACCTACTTCCAAATTACAATTTTTAGAAGCGTAAACAAACCAATGGCAGCGTAACATTCTTAAACACATAGATTAATTCATAGGTACAACAGTGAATATTAAACATTAAAATTGTATTTCCGTGTGTAATATTCGCGTAAACATCCGACAATATCAAGTAAATTCTAATTGGAAATTAAGTGTATTTAATTTACAGAAATTACGCGATAATGGAACAGGTATTTACACAGTTATAACACATTCCAATCTATCCAAGTATGTTTGTTACTCCTCCACGATGAAACAGTAAACATATTAAGTAACGCAAATACCTATAAGCATAAACATATACCATGGGACCAAGGAAGCTGTAGGGCAAAGTACGGAAGGCTGTTTGTTATACTTTTATACAAAAACGGCTAAACAGACAGGCCTCGATTCTGCTAAAACAAAACCAATTTCATGCCACGGCCACTGCAATTTTTTTAAATTTAATTTAAGACTTTAAACTAATGCCGTAAAAGTCTACAATTAAATGGGTTTTTGCAGAGTGAACGAAAAAAGTGTAATAAACCCCTTTTCATTCAATTTTGGACTTTAAGTCTATAGCAATAAAGTCCAAAATTTAATGCAATTTTTTGCAGAGTCTGTGGTACGACAGTGGTTTTGATTTAGCAGAATCGAGGGTCTGAATAAAATTTGGCACAGGGATAGATATTCTAGAATACATAGACTATTTCTTATCTCTGGAATAGGTGCTTATAAATCGCGAAGAACAGGATTAGTATATCACGCGGGCAGGGATGCGAATAACAGCTAGTTATTAAGTATAATTATTGTCACATAAATTAGACAACAAAGCCCGAGATCGGCGAATAAAGCGTAACAAAATAATAGTAGGATTGTTGAGCGTCGTGGAAAATACAGAGAATATCAATTAATCCCGCTTCAGTACATTAGCTCCGAGGGAGAATGCGCGTGATCTTTGATAATAAATTCACGACGCCCTGTCAGGTACACAATAATCTTTTAGGCGCACGCTCTTAAATATAACTGGCTTACTTTATGTTAAATGGATTTGTATGTTTGAGCACGCTCTGGTGTGGGAGAACAATATGAATCCTGATAACGTTATGTAAATGTGGAAATGTTTTGAAAGTCACACTAAAATTGTCTAGCGAATAGCGTTTATATTATGTATAGTTAGTCTGCTAGATAGCCGTATAATATGTAATGCTTTAAACTTGTTCTGACTTCTAAAACATGAAAGATTACTAGTTACTTTTGATGTTTTACACTTAAGAAAAAAACTTATCTTCAAAAGGAAATAAATATTGTTATCTCAAAATTACAAGGGCTCATTACAAAACATAATGTATGGGCTTCGTTAAAATAAATAAGTTCAAATGGTGGACTGCCAATGTAACAATCCTAGCTAATAAATAAAGCAGCAAGGAGTTTTACAATTTATAAAAAATTAAAAAGTAATCAGAGAATTTAAAAGACGATGGTAAGAATAACAGGTAGGTAAGTCAGCTGTTGAAATTAACTATCTACATTTAGACTCCATCGAGAGACAGTCGATTGTGAAGGTATGAAGAACCGTTTAGTTTAACAAAAGTTATGTAACTTAATATACCTGTGCTTTGGTCAACCATCAGTTAAGCTTATTAACGGATTACAAATGTACCAAGTAGAATTAGGGCACAGTCTAACGATTACCAACCGTCATCCGACTCATATTTATTATATTAGCGCAAGATAACGATGAAGGGCAAATGGGAAAGTGAACGGTACACTCGGACAGTGGAACTGAGTTCATTAAATATCATCTTCCCTCGAGTCTTTTCCTAGCTCAGTTAGAGTCGGCTTTCAGTCTAACTTCGCTATTTTATGTGAAGCTACGGCGACCTCCACAACCAACTAGTGATATAGAAATTCTGTAGTTAGAGTTCTGTCTTTGGTAAGTCAGGCTCCGAATACATTTTCTGTGATTACGTTTGATACGATGACGACGACACAATATCAAAGGACTCGGACTACTGGCAGGTTATATTAATTAATCTGTGACCAGAGCGAGTACTTACAGCTATTGAAACTGTCTGTACATAATACATTAGAACATTCTATGGTCAGATGACAATACAAATTAATTACATTGCAAACACAATACAAATTAATTGTAATATACATTTCAACTGCTTCTAAGCTGTTTAGGTGGGAACTGAGTCCAAACCGTCTTCATTTCAATAGTACATCGAACGGAATTCATTAATAATAACATCTTTATTGAACACAAAACCATATTACAGTAACATTAAATAGAGTAAACTATAGCTAATCCAAACATAGTTATGCCGCCATAAAGATGGCATACAAGCAATATATTGTAGGACATTCTACACAGCACTTTCTAGACCCAAAGTAAGCATAGCTCCACTAGCTTGTGCTTGTGTGCATGTGCCATATTTTCTTATAAATACATACATATACAGAGTGTCCCAAAATTCAAGGATAAGCCGGCAACAGAGGGTGGCCCTACTTATGGCTGCTCTGGAAAAAATAAGAAAAAAAAAAATCTCTATTTAGTGGGTGAGTTCATTGTCACCCACTATCATCATCAGGCGAAACCGGGCTTAAATTTTATGGATTACTGATTTTTCAAAGTAGGTAAGCCTGTACATTGGGAATGTAGTCCGAACTAAAAAAAAATAACCTAATATTATACCAAAATGTTCCCACTGTGGACGATTCAATAAATCCCCCAGTTCATTTGTACCATAATAGCGCGAACTTCAAGCACTCAGCTACATAAATGATTGGAGGGGGAAATAAATAATCGTACAGCGAACGCATTACATTCTTTATTAATGTAGTGAGGCGGGAGTGCGCGCTGATACATTCTGATCCAATGATACAGTTGGAAGTTTGCGCGAACATCACACATTGAAATGAAACTATTTTTAACGGATTCTATAGCGATTTACTATGTTTTCTTTTATTATCTATATGGTACATTGTTATAGTTGTAGGTAGTATAATTGTACATTGGTAATAGTTGTACGCGATGAACGCAAAAACTACTGAACGGATTATTATGCGGTTTTTTTTTTGTTAGAAAGGTCTTGGTCAGTTTTTAAATCTTACGTTTCTTTGATTGCAATCGGTTAAGTACAACCGCAGATAATAGATCCACGTGGGCAGAGCCGCGGGCGGAAGGCTAGCTTTGAAATATAATCCTGACGTTTCGTTCCGATATTAATCAATTAGCCTATCTAATTGCAGTCCACTGCTGGACATAGGCCTCCCCCAATGTGCGCCACGTTTGCCGATCCTCCGCCTTCCGCATCCAGTCCGTCCCAGCCACCTTTCGCAGGTCGTCGGTCCATCTGGCTAGGGGATGTCCTACCCTCCGTTTTCCTACGCGCGGTCTCCACTCTAGGACTCGTTTGCTCCAACGGCCATCAGTCCTTCGGCAGATGTGGCCAGCACACTGCCACTTCAGCTTGCTTATTCTGCGAGCTATGTCGGTAACTTTGGTTCTTTGTCGGATAACCTCGTTACGAATTCTATCCTTCAGAGAAACTCCAAGCATAGCTCGCTGCATAGCCCTCTGCGCGACTATTAGGTCACGGACTAACCCCACCGTCAGTGGCCACGTTTCGGCACCGTAGGGTCCGTAGGTCATAACAGGCAGGACGCACTGGTCGAAAACCTTTGTTTTGAGGCATTGCGGCAGGGGGGAGGACAAGACCCGGCGCAATTTGCCAAATGCTGCCCACCCTAGTTGGATTCTTCTGGCTACTTCTTTCTCGAAGTTGTTTTTACCGAGCTGGATTGCTTGCCCCCGTTCCGATAAACTATGTAGAATCATACTAAGCTTATAAAACCGAAAGTTTGTGAGGATGGATATTTGTTACTCTTTCAAACAAAAATGACTGAATGGATGAATGAAACTTGGCTGAAACAGCACATAGTTTCTATTTGAAAAGGACATACGCGCAAATATAGACAAAACTAATACCTAAGCCTTTTTGTACTTACGAAGGAACTTAGGGTCTGACATACATACATATCGAACACATAACCCACCTTTTCTTACTTCGCCACCGACGGTAAAAAGAATACGCACGATGCACAGTAATGGACTTAAAACTCCACATTTAAAAATATTTTAAAGTAAATAAAAGCTTACCTGAGATCCCTGAGGGGTTTCGGCGCGGAGTCATTAGCTGTGATGATGGTGTGGAAGGTGTAGTTGTTCGCAATGGCGTCGCCGTGCGACCGAATATGTTGATACCATGAGTAGGCCCTGCCGACAACAACTGCTGTTAGATATTACGTAACATGTTTAAAAGTTAAGGCGAATACTATACAGTTTACAGCTTATAAAGGGAAAAGTCGAGCGGAGTGATTGCGGAAAAATTCATTTTTTTTTTTAATAATGTAGGCCATTCTACACAGCGCCATCTAGACCCAAAGTAGGCATTCCTTCCTAGCCTACTTACTCTACTCACTACCACGGTAAATTTACTCCTAACACAAGCATTTTAGCTTAGCTGAAGGTGTTAATGGGAATATTAGTAGTTATTTCAATTACAAAATATTCTTTGATTTATTGATATTGTGACACGTTATAATTGAAAAGTAATAATGTAAGTAATTAATGGTTTATTAATAGAAATGGCTGGATGGATTTGCCTGAAATATGCGATGCGTTTCTGAGACTAAAAATATTGAATTAAATCGTGCAACGTGGACAATGTATTGAAATATCTATTCATTAACCAACACTAATAAAGTTCATCCATTTGCTGAGTTCTTAAACCCAACTAGTTACTTATTTTTAGTTTGAGAAAGTTCGTTAACGCCATTTTTGCAAGACAAAAGACACTTGTATCAGTTTAAAATATATATATCATTTGTTTTTGTACAACACCGGTGCAAAGCACGCTACACTTGTCATCTACAGGCAGTTAAAACTACAACTGAATTCAGAAATAACGTTGCTTTATCATCAGTGTCACGAATTCGGTCTGTTTGCCAATAATATTTATATTAATGATAAAATATTCTGAACACGCTGTACATGACGCCGTGCTTCCCTTGCTGATTTTTAAAAACATTGATATTTTTTTATGGAAATGGTATTCCGATGAAGTAAACGCGTTTTAACAGCTATGTAGGGAGAAGGTATACACTTTTTTTAAAATTCAGGCACTTATAACATTGTGGTAATTATGCAAATGATGCCTTTTACGTTGTTACGATTTACTGATACCGTCACAAGGGACTGAAATTAACAAATAATACCAAAAGATTTTAAATAATAATACATACCTACTAATATTATAAATGCGAAAGTAACTCTATCTGTCTGTCGGTCTATCTGTCTGAATATGGTACAGGGATAGATTAGACCTTGGGACAGGACATAGGCTATGTTTGGTCGCGGTAACCGACACGACAACCATGTGAGTGAAGCTACGGGCAACAGCTAGTAATAAATAAATATTCTACGACATTCTACAGCGCTATCAAAACCATGGGCAATGGTTCTAGAAAGTGGATGAACTTAAGCATTTGCTTAATTCCCTTCTCGACTCAAGAAAGCAATCGTACATTATTTTAAAAAGTTCGCACTCAAATAAAAAAGCACCTATTTCCTAAATAACATGTTTCAATAGGTACTAATATTGTTATTTAGGACACTTTCTAGACACATTAAAAAGGTGAGTTACACTGCAAGTATGCGTAACTTTTCTCTATTTGCTACATTTTTTATTAAGAGACAAATGAAAAAAAAAACGTTATACTCGTAAAACAAAACTAAAACGGTGCGTCAAAAAATCAAGTAACCAAAAATGTTTGATTGTTTTCCCGCTCATTCGATATTTCGTGTGAACCTTCTACCTAAATAACATAGTATGTTATTTTTTATAAGCTCTGATGCTACACGAATCGAGTCCAATTTTTTATGCAACTAGTTTTGCTTTCATTTTTACTAAAAAAATAATACGCTGCTAGCTTAAATATGGAGTAGAAATACGACATTTCACGGCAAATGATGACTGAATTTTCAGGAAAACACAGTTGTAATAATAAATTCAGTATCCTTTGATTTGCAAGTCCATGATGTACCTACGGCCGCGGCCGGTCGCTTCTGCGAATATAATATTTTCTTTATCTTTGATTGTGGTTACAGCTCCAAGACAGATGAACGTCATTAGGAAAGCTTTCTCAGTCATTTTGTCTACGTCACAACACAGAAACGAGCACAGTGATTTCGACAACAGGAGGGAAAGGGGCATAAGAACAAAAGTTCAAATTAATAGACGTCTCAGTCATATGACGTATGTTGCTGATTTCAATAAGCTTCAGTCTTCTTGCATCGTCTAGAGGGGAGCTCTATCCGTGCATATTAATTATTAGGTACGTGACAGGTAATTATGACTTCTAATTTGCAAAGAGTCTTAAGTCTCATACTATGAGACTGTTAAGCTTTGAGATTGTTGAATTCACTTAAAGAATTATGCCTACGTTGGCATGTAACATCGGTAGACCATCCGGATGTTAAATGTATGAGTGAAGCTTTCTTTGTTTCCTACGTTAGCGCGATTTTTTGTATTATTTTATGTATACTTTTCTTTTGTATGGTGTACAATAAAGTTTATTTCTATTCTATTCTATTCTATTCTATTCTATTCTATTCTATTCTACGTTAGCGCGAAAACCTATATAAGAATTTCGTCAGTAAAATTTTGTTCAATGAATCTGGAATTACCGATATGACCAACTATTGTCGTATAGAGCTAAGCGTCTACCTATTGGCATCGGACGCATCGCATCAAACGGATCGTAGTATTCTTTGTTTAGAAAGTCAACAACACCAATCCATAATCGCTCGTATCTGCCTCCGAGAGACAACCTTTGCGATATGTGGACGCGCTTCGCTTCGTCGGTTCTACACAAATCCAGATGAAGTGGCGTCGGCAATCCGATTACTGGTAGTTGCGGCGGCAGTGCGAACGCTGCCGATCAGGTGGACGCATTGTCAAAAATTCATCCGTTTGATGCGATGCGTCCGATGCGTACGACGCCGAAAAATGGACGCTTAGCTTAAACGGCGCAACGAAACGCGTAGACGGTCTTCGAAATTCAAAGGACTATTAGATTCTGTGAGTGTGTGTTCTGAAATTGTTCAGATAACACAATCAAGTTCTATCTGTACGCTATAAAATGTCTAGAAATAGTCAATTAAGATTTCATTGCCCGTTTGCTATATAGATAACAGTGATGGTAATGTGTATAATGGGAGACACACTAAAAAATAATTACGATATTTAAAATATATTTGGTTGATGTACGATAACAATCTTTGACTGTTAATGCGTTTCAACGATATTATAAGCTATTAAAACGATGTAATAGGCTTTAAGAAGCGACCCTTGACATTATAAATCAAATTTTATATCACAAAGTTTACTTTTAGTGTCTTTTTTATAACACTTGGACAAGCACACGGCCCACCTGAATGAAAATGGTTACCGTGGCCTATGGACGTATGCAACACCAGTGCTGCGGACCCTAAAAAAAACTCTAAACCCCATATTGTAGTCGCTTGGGAAACCCACAGCAGGGAAGTTCTTTATCGTATCGTCTTCTCTTCGAAGTATACTTGCTATTACTAGTATTACTTATAATTTTGCACGAACACGTACTATTACATTCATATAACTATGACTTCCCTGCGGGATCGTAAGGGAACTGCGCGAAAATGTGTAGTAGTGGCCTGTGGCAGTATTTAGGTCAAATTAAAATCATAAATCTGGTTGATAAGCAACCAGATAGCTAGCAACACAGACTGCTTAATTAGCTCAGGGGCCTTTCAGACAATATAAAAACCATCGCAATTCCAGGGGCGTAGATTGTTTTTGTTCAACGGTGTATTGATGTTTATAATGTAAATTGCATATATTAGAATGTTTACATTTCAAATTTATTTTGTATTTAGATGCTTAGGTTAGATTTAAAGGCATTTTTTTAAATACTGTAAAAGAATTAACCCTTCAGTAATAGTTTTTCAGTTTAAAGTTTTATAACTATTATAAAGTTGTGTTTTTGGGAAATAAAATAACGATGTCCGTAAAAAGATTAAATATTTATAATGACCATGCCTTCAATGTTCGTGGAGACTCGACGCAAAAGATCAAGAACCACTTTCCATCAGGTGGGCCGTGTGCTTGTTTGTCACCTAAGTCGTATATAATAATAAACCAAGTGCTATATAGAGAATCCTATCTCTTACTATCTCTTAATAAATAATCGAACATTGCTGATATCGATTTCTCGTTATAAATGCTTATTAAAATCCTGGCAAAAGGTGTTACTTTTTTTTTATACCACTTAGTTGGCAGACAAGCACACGGTCCACCTGATGGGAAGCGGTCACCGTGGCCTATGGACGTATGCAACACCAGGTATACTTATGACAAAACTATAATATCTTACCTTTTAGATGGTGAAATGAGAATGGCTATGATCTTGGCGTTAGGTACCAGTGCGTGGGCTCTTCGTGGCACCAGATCTCCGTCGAAGTACGTAGCCGACTTCTCGAACATCATCTGAGTGTTGTTGCTCAAGTTTGGAGGGAAGAAATTCAGGTACCTAATGGACAAAACACACATAAGTATATAGTACAACTGTAAAATGTACATAGTTACCTATAATATGATTATTATTATTCTAAGGAAATTTTTACCTATACGGTATATAGGTACTTCGGGTAGAGATAAATGGACGATGTGACCTCTGCTTACGTCAACAGAAGAGGTATGATTATAACGTATTTATGTATAGGAGGTATGAAATTTTTGTGTATTGGTATTTTGGTGCACAATATAAAGCATACTGTACGACACATAATAGACCTATTATGTGTCGTACGAATAAAGAGACAGATCTGATAAAAAAATACAATATCACTGTTCTAACATAATAGATAATAACGATGTATATTATTATGTCTTGAAATTGATTTTATCACGGAATACATACATTAGTTATTTGTTATACAAGAGTGCAAAGTTGCTTTTTAACCGCGTGCTCAGTTTTGATGACCGAGCAAGCGAAAGATTCTAAATTTGAATCACGAGCGTAGCGAGTGATTCACAAATTAGAATCTTGAGCGTTAGCGAGGGAATCAAAAGAGCACAAGGTGAAAAATCTTTGCACTCGAGTGCAACACGTAACTTTTCATCCCACCTCAGCGTGGAAATAATGAAATGCTTCTCCTTCCTAGCGTTAATTCCCAGTCGCATCCGAAGCTTTCACCTCGGAATCCGGGGTCCGCATTGCCAGTCTTAACTGCGGATTTGGCTGGACCTCGATATTTGCCGTGAAGCGACTGCCATCTGACCTCCACAACCCAATGGTGACATTAGGCGATATCGAAGCATTGCAGCTAGACCGTTGTTGTTGAACTTTTTAGGGCTCCAACTACCCGTAACGACTGCCATAGATGTTCGTATGGCATCCGTGACCGACGGCTTAACGTGCTCTCCAAGGCACGACCAAACCAATGCAAATACCCATTTTCATGCATAAAAAATATTTATACTGAGCGGGGATCGAACCCGTGCCTCCTGCGTAGCGGCCGCGTTCACTACCACTACGCCACGGAGGCTGTATAATATGTGTATTAATACTAATAATAAAATACAAAAAAATAAAAATTCAACAACAATGTTCAACAATATGACGTGAAAAAAATTGATGCGCGCAAAGCAAATTTAAAAAAAGAGTGCACCAAGGAGGTTCCGAGTCTGAGTTTTTCATAAATTAAAAAAAAGTTTCATGATAAATTCGGCACCATAGAGGTAGAAGTAAATAGGTTTAATGATGTTTTGAGTTCACAAACCTAGTACACACGATGTTCTAAATTCAAATTTACTTTATCCTCTAGAGGATAAAAACGACTTTTACGCTCAGTTATCGAAGAGCAAAAATACTCTTTCCGAGATGGTGGGATGAAAAAGTAATTTAGCTTAGCTGGAGGGGTTGGCGTTAATACCATAGTTGCCGCACGTTATGATGGCCGTTTTGACACGACTAGTTTTGCTCACTTTCTCTTTTTTGGTGTGTGAAGTTTTCTGTGCCAGTCTCGCCATATTTTTCTTTAGTTATTCGTCTAACAGTTCGTTGCCCAATATTAAGCGCACCAAAAAAGAGAGAAGGAGCATAACCAGTCGTGCCAAAACGGCCATCATAGCGTGCCGCAACTATAGTTTTGACTATTAGTACTTCAAATATAGAAATGCCCTTAAATTGCTCTAGGACTCGTTTGCAGGTATTGATTCTTCGGCAGTTGTGACCAGTTCATTACTTTTTCAGTTTCTTTATTCTGCGAGTTATATGTTTAGTGGGCGGCGAAATGTGGATGTTAGCACCTCTGCCTACCCTTCGGGGATATAGGCGTGAGTTTATGTTTTGTGTTATGAGTTATATTGGTAACTCCAGTTTCTGAACAACAACGTATCTCACTCATTCTAGTTTTGTACGAACCTATAGTACGGGAGTCTGATTTATATTTACTCGGTTTCTATTGTAATAGATAACTTGAAACTAAACACATATTAGAAGACTGCCAGATGGAAATGTGAGAAAAGGTTGAGACAAGAATAAATGCGCGAGCAGCTCACGTCGGGAATTAAATCTGCCTGACTTTATTATGGCAGTTACTATCTTTGTCAACCTTTCCACTGTCTGTCTCGGGATTAATTTTTTTTTTTTCAATTTTGTGACTTCAAAAAGCTATATTTGATTAATTAGGTTAATATTTTTAGTTTGAAGTCGCGCAAGCAGGTAAAGGTAACATCTTTCTATTTCCTTAGATTCCAGTATACATGTACTCTTGAACTAGCCTTTTCTTGAACATCTTCGATCTGATTGACGTAGGTAGGCCTAGGTCGACCTTTATCGGGTTGGTCATTCACGCACGCTTTATCTGTTTCGGTAGTCCATCCTCTCTACGTGTCCAATCCATCTGAGCATACCTCTCTCTCTTGGTCACTACACTACATCTTCTACTCTACAATAAAGTCCCTTTATCCCAATGGTAAGGTATTCTGACTATATAATTAAGTACCTATGTGTTACACATAAAACCTCTCTTTTTTGTCGAGGGTTAAAAACAGAGGCTGACATTGAACTTGAATTTGTAAGTCTAATAAATCATAACTGCGTTCGGAAATAAATCAGACCCACAACACACTGTGCTTTGTAAAAGGCAATGACCTTTTAAATTAGGCTATTTGAGCCATTAGTATAGTTCAAGAAATATAGGTATTACATCTTACAATAATCTATACATATAAAAGTGAAATACCACTCAATGATTAATCATGAAATCTCAGAAACTATAACACCTACAAACTTGAAATTTGGCGAGTAGGTTCCTAATAGGGTGTTCACTAAGAGGGTAAAACGAACTCCACGCGTACGAAGTAATTTCTATAAAGTCACAATATCTAAAATATGAAGGCTGAGTACGAATTTGGTCTACATTATTTTCAGCACTCCCAATTGACTTCGCTAGATGGTTAGAAGCTAGGGTGAAGCCCAGATGCGGGTCACTTCCTACGGGATACATTCTAAGACTAAATATACTAAAGACTAAAACTTAAGTAATATTCTATCCCGAAAATATTAACCACGGGTAAAATTTATTGCAGTATGCTGCACAAAATGCAGAAGACATTAAACGACTGTAAACCAAATGTCTGCAGGGAGCTCTAGAATATGACAAAGAGAACATTAACATTCATCAAACTCTCTGCCATTATATTCGCATTAAAAGCATTCGTTGAAAGCATTAAAGCTGTTTGTGGACGATTTTTTCCCAGTCCATTCAAAACGAAACTCACGAGTTCTCAAATTCTTCTTCACAGAAATTATTGCTGCACTGAATCTTACTGTTTTAGTTGGACGTTTTCCTCCTAAACACTAAGTTCGGAAGTCCAAGATTCCAAGTTTTATATTTTAATTTAAAGTCCTTCTAACATCAAAGACAGACAGACGTGAAAAAATAACAAACCGAGTCTTAAGCCCATAAAATAACATTGGGGAACTCCACCATAGGATTAAAAAAGTAAATATTTAATAAATTTGAAGAAAAACACTTTCTTTATTAAATCTCGAATTTAAAAGCTATTGTGTTGAGAAAAGTAAACGTTTTCTCCCCTGGCGTCTAAAAATAATAGAAATAAAACTGTACAATAACATTGTAGGTATATTTGAAAGTGATTTGATCAAGACGGGAGCTCTCATATTTGCAGTACGACGTTGCAACCAATACTGCCTTCGGCTGTTCAATCTCGATTACAACCTTTAAAGGTATAAACTTCTAACGAATGAACGTTAACAATGTTCCAACTAGTTGGAGAATGTTAACTGCAATTGCGTTAGTAAAACTCCACATAACATGCTTGCATTTTATTGGAACTTTTAACGATTGATTTGGAGTGCTGACCCGACTGTTGCGGTTACGTACGTATACGTAACGTACGTACGTTTCTCGTAACTACAGAGAAAATGTTACATAAACTGAGTATACCTACTCAGAAATCAAAGTACCTACCTACGTTCGTATCTTTGTATTTGATCTCAATATACATACGCCCAATTTTCCATAGCAGCAGCGGTTAGCGGCAATAGCCTCGACCACTTTTACGACCAATAATATGGCTTGTGAAATATGGGCGCATACATGTTCTTCTGATCTCCGATATAGGTTCCTATCTATGGGTTGTAAATCAACAACAAAAAGTAGCTCAACACTAAATAATTTACAAGCCTTTTTGCATTGGAATTTTATCAATAAATCGATTTGTTATCTTATAATCCTTATAATATACCATTTCATGAAAAGATCATCATGTATTATTTTATGAAAATGTTTACAGCTAATAAAGGTGATCAATTAGAATTTATTACATAAAGTTACTTTTGTTGTTGACTGTACTTACCTACATATTTATTTAAGCTTTGCACGGCTGTAACCTTATGTCAATTAATGAGGCGTAACAAGACGCGTCACTTCTGAAATACACGTACAAGTTGCCTCTACAGTATACACAGGGATGTTATGAAAATATTCAACAACGCAAAACCACGTAGAAATAATAAAAGTGAAATAGAATAATTAACCCGCCACCGCAGATACATATCTTGTTTTTTGAATTATTATATTTTTCCTTTTTGGGCATGCAAATAGCAGGAAAAAGTGAAATTTGTCACGGGTAATTTATTTTACTTTACGATGATAAGTCTAATGTAAACAATGTTGGTACTTGCTACTGAAATTAAATTGTTTCCGTAAACTCGAGCCGAAAATGGAATATGATACAGTAAATTACGTTTTATTGTAATTATTTCGGCTAGGGTTTTTATACCTTTAGTGCGCAAATTAAGTCAGAAGGTCAAATCTTTTGGTAGGGTCTACTCTGTCATAAAATTTGAAGAAGCTTAACAGGAAAATAGGAAAAAGCCTTAAGTTTTCATTCCTATTCAACAGTAGATGCGTTACGACGAAATTATTGGCTGGAAGTCTCATGGTATGGCTTTCGGCATAGTATCTTCCTCATACTCACACATACAGTTTTTAACTCAAGAACCACCCTTAACTAAGGAATAATTCCTGTTACAGGCATTTGAAGTCATTGGCAAAGGTTACATATATCTAAATATGTCGAAATGATCATAAACGCTCACACAGTCATAAAGTTGCTAAGGTTAGACATAAATTAAATAAGAAAAGTAAAATAAAGTAAATTTATAAAAACAAAAATTATTGTCTTACTTACCAATCTAATCCTTTTAAATAATTGTTGTTATTGAAGAATTGCAGCTCTTCATACGTGGCAGCACTAGGCAGGTTCGGTACAAGCGTTGGGTGCATCGCTAAGAACGTATAGAGCGCTGTACTGCCAGTCTTCTGAGGCCCGATGACCAGTAGCCGAGGGAGAGTGCCGCACCATTTGCTCTTGGACCAGATGCGCCGGTGGCGAATGTCATCGCAAGGGTTCTACGACAATTTGATGCAAATTAGTAGATAAAAGAATATTCAAACACCCTAAGAGATCTGCCTCACTAGACACTCTGCCTCACCCAAGCAGTTAGGCTGAAGTCAAACGAGCGTAATTTTTTGAGTTGTAAGTTGCGTAATTTCGGTTTTGTAATTTTTGCGGCATTCGGTTTCATACAAAAGTCCTGTTTGATTCACACGGTGACGTAAAATGAGTTGTCTGCAAACAAAAGTTTTCTATGAAATCGAACGCAGCGACCGAAATTACGCGACTCACAACTCAAAAAATTACGCTCGTTTGGCTTCAGCCTTAATATTGAAATATATGGTACCTAACTCACCTGGCGACGGTTTGGCAATGTTTTATTTCAATATTAACTGCTTCCATACGTAGCCGGCGACGTAGCTATGGCGTCCTAGTGAGGCAGAGCTCTAAGGGTGCCATTAAAAAGATTATTGCCGTGTCGGTTCCCGCTGGAGTAGAATAGGGCCACCCCATCCTTTCCTGTGGGTGTCGTAAAAGGCGACTAAGGGAAAGGGCTGTTCTCCATCCGATAGTAAACATACAACCCATGACAAAGTGCCCGCTAGATGGTGATAAGCTCGCCTCAATTACGTGGGACCGAAAATCAGAATTGGTGAAATGTGGGTGTTAATGTACCTCTGCCTACCCCTTCGGGGATTTACAGGCGTGTATGAAAAGATTATTATTAAACTTTTAAACTCTCGCGTTGCATGATGTATAGTAATGTTAACGGGAATTAACACGATCATGGTATAAGTACAAGTACATACCTTTGAATTGCCTGACGTTTCAACCAGGTTACACCGGCTGTGGTTACATGGTAACCACGGACGGCAGACAAACGTATGTATGAAACGTACCTATACTATGATCGCGTCAGTTCCCGTTACAATTATTGTAGATTATGATTGCAGTTTGAATCTACCGATGGAACTAATTTTAATTTGAAAACTACTGCAAACACTGCTTCACTCAATCGTTTAACTCAGTAAGTGGAAATAAAGACTCCCACTAGTTCTACTCTTTTGTTACATCTAATATCGTAGAACAAGTGAGAAAAAAAAAATCCCATTAGTTCTACCCTTAGTTTAGTATTAGTTCTATCCCACTGTTCAGTAGAACAAGTGGGAACAACGGTAACAACGGTTGAAACTATCACCAAAAACATTACCTCACAATGAATATTTGAATATTCGATTTTGTTCTTTTTTTTAAACCACTCCAGCACTAGGGAATTATCTTATTTCTTTCACAAGTTGTGACATGTTTACAGTCGGACACTAAAAAACACTCAGAACTCATAATTATCTCAGAATAGCTGAGATAAGTGTCCCATGTGGAGAATCGAACCCATAACTTTTTACGCAATGGAAATAGGGGTGACCACGTGTCATCCCTTAAAACGTGCACTAATTTAATTCTAAAGTGCGGTGGGAACTTCACTCCTCTCCGCCTTACTTTTTTATCCTTAAAATATTGTTTTCAACAGATCTGTGTACGCCTGAAACGAAATATACATCCAAAGTTTCAGTCAATAGGTGTGACATGCTTTTATCAAGTAGTCGGGTTTGAAGACGGCACGTGATACTTTTTTCGGCCTAAAGCCTACTGGAAGAAGTTCGAAGTAACTTTATAGTACCTAAACGCTACGTTTTTCGTTCATATTTCGAGCGGACCCGAAATTTCAAATGTACGTTTTATAGTAGCTCTCTGATTACTTGGTTTATAAGCAAAAAATGTGTTCTAGATAATACTTGTCTATTCTTAGAATGCAATACAGCATAGTTTTATAGCAGCAATAAATAAGCCATCTTCCAATTCCTCGCACCAAATATAAAGTATTTTCAATTTCCTGTCATGTTTCAAAGATATTCCACATATCTCTCAGGCCAATAAAATATTAAAACTCGCGGCATGCATATTGTTTCTCGCAAGTTCGTGCCTCCTTGCGAGCCGATATATGAGAGTATTCGTGCTTAGAGGATGGGTATCGATCGACCATAAATTGTACTATTTCTGTCGAAACTAGCAAACTTTGATTAATATCTTCGTGTTACACAACGAAATTATGATTTGGAGATTTCATGTTTTGGAGTTATCTAGGAACAGGGGACTAACTTTGACACTGCTGAAGTAGGTTTGCTAGTGACGTAATTTATCATGTCTTTACATCTCCCATGATTAAGGTATGGTTCCGAAGCTGACCGCATACGACAACGACAGACGCATGCGGCAGATACAGCGTACCCATTACTTGTCAAACTCCGATACTGATAAAGGAGACCATTGAGAAGCCGCAATGAACGCGCATGTGTTGCATGCGTCGGCAGTTGCCGTATGCCGTCTGCTTCGGAATCATACCTTTAGGCAACGGTGTTACGTACCTCTTACATGCTAGTATGAATGTTTAAGTTGTCTTTAGTTTACAAAGATTTATATCCTACAGTTTAGGATCAAGTTAGATTCGCCGATTCGATTCGACTAAAGAACCACCTAGGCGTGTAATTAACCGGCTAATGGCTACGCCTATGTAATAGATAGCTACCTAATATTGTTCGGTCATAGTATTGCAGTTAGAATCTGCATTACACAAACTATACATTACAGAATCTACATTTAAATTAATCTTTTTTTTTTTTTTTTCAGTTAATAAAAATTACCAAGTCGGATATTAGAACAATATTGGACCTACTCGTCTATAATCTAGGTACCACATACACATAATCATAGTCTGACAAAAAGTACAATAAATTACTAGACTTGTTGGTAACTGTTGTTGAGACTCTCGCGAACATCTTAAGATGCTCTCGTTGAGGGGTCAATCGGGGTCAAGAGTCATCAGCCACTATTGCTTTTACTGTCAACAGAAGGCAATAGTTTCAGACAAAGGAAGGACTTGCTTCACTCTAGAACTCTTAACATAAAGAATATGTTTGTAGTATTTTTCCGTTACCAATATAGTGAAAGGGTAAAGTTAAAGGCTACATTTAGGGTCATGTATTTAGAAGCAATCTATACTAATAATATAGCTGAATTTATTTGCTTTAACGCGTTAATCTCAGATTCCCGTGTGATTTGAAAAATGCTTCAGCATTCTAATTCTTGAGGATCGTTATAGACTATTTAACATTTGTCATTTATTCTTTAAAGGCGAGTAAAACCGCGACACACCGCTTGTTCAAGAGAAAAGCAGAACTGACGGAACAGTTTACACATTACATTACACATTGCATTGTCATATTGTTATAATGTGACACGACCTCATTATGAAATTAAAATGAAACCTCATATTATTAAAATGCATATTCGTAATGCAACGTATGATGAAGTTATTAAATATACAAATATACGTTACGTTACGTAAGTTCTGTAATTAAAATTTTTGCCTGTGAACGTTTGGTTGATAATATATTTATAACTTACTAAAGCGAATATGTGAATGCCTTTCACAAATTCAAATTTAGGTTTCCTAAAGAAAATATATAAAGAAAATTAAATGGATGCTTTACAATTCCATAAAACCATTTATTGTGTGAAATGAAAATGGTTAACCGCAAAAGCGCTACTTGATGCTTAGAATAACAAAGAAAATTGACAATTTATGATGGATATTTACCAACTTTACGGTCCAAATGTACTGACGCGGAAATGGTGGGTCCAACTGTCAAACAGTTCGAGAAAGTTAATTGATTCGACTACAATGGCTACTCAGTCGACAACTTTAAAGCGTAACAGTTTATTTTATTTGTGTCAAAGGACTTTCATCGAAGTTTGTTTAATAGAATCACTGATTAATAGATTCATAAGAACTCCGACTGTCAAAGCAATGAAAGGATTCAACTTTGCGTGCGGTCGGCCGGGTGGAAGATCATATTATACGACGTCCCTTTGTTTAACTTAAGACATAATGAAAAGAAGAATTAATTCGAAATGTTCTACACCAGAGTATTGTAGTAGAGAATCAAAACAAACTACATACTTTGTAGGGTAATAATTATACGATTGAATGTCGTAGCTCTCGTAGCACTTTCGTAGCAAATAGTTCATTATGATATCGTAGACATACATGTATATCGTAGAAGTTTCCATAGGTTTACTCATAGGTACTGTAGGTACATAATATTAAAATAGAGAAATACTCTGCTGAGTGCTGACGTCAGAGACAGAGGTAACGTACTCATATTATAGCAGACCTGTGCTTTTGAAACGACATTGTCTACTAGTTTGTCTATACCACAAATATACAGGGTGTCCCAAAATTCAAGGATAAGCCGGCAACAGGGGGTGGCCCTACTTATGGCCGCGCAGGAAAAAATAAGAAAAAAAATATATCTCTTTTTTTTTTTAATTACTCGAACTTTTTTAAAATCCCTCGAAATTCGGTACCCTTAATGATATTTTCAACTACCAGGTCCACAATTTTGCAAATATTTTTGAACTCTTTTCTGTATTAGCAAGCTAAGAAGCATGGCTATACATCACCACCCTGAAAAATTATAGAATATTTGTAGTTATTTTACAAAAATAAGTCAAAATATTTTTTTGTCGTCAAATTTTCATACATTTTTACTTTCGACCCACTTTATCTTATCTCGATGAAAAAAAAAAGTATGGACACCACTATGGCATTCTTTTTCAAAAATTGGCGCAACTATCCAAGATTTCAAAATAGTATAATGTGGGTATGATACTATAATGAAATATTTAAAAAAAATTTTTTTTTTTGTAAATAAGAATCACATTTCATACATTGCTCTTATTGAAAATCACCAGATTTACTTTGTACAAAATGCATTCATCCTCACTAAAAAATCATTAACGGGACTTGTGACAAAGTGGTAACCGAGTACGTTATCACATTACGAGGTTAAGCAACATAAGCCAGGGTGGTTTTCGGATGGATGACCATTCTTAAGACATTGAGACACCTCCATTCCTCAGAAAGTACGTTAGGCCGTCGATCGTAGTGGCCATACGAGCATCTATGACAGTTGTTACGGGTAGTCGGAGCCCTAAAAGTCCAACAACTGGACGCACTACATAACTTTGATATCGCCAATGGGTTGTGGAGGTCAGGTGGCAGTTGCTTCAAAGAAAATTTCGCGGTTCTGCTGTTTCATAGTTAACCATAAAATCCGACTCTGTATTTTGTATTTTTTTTATTTTACATTTTTAATTGTTTGCCACCGGCATTAATACATTTTATTTTTCGTGCATTTCTTTTGTCAGAAATATAATCCGTAGCCGCATTGATATTTGAATGAAACTAGTCCAGCGTTGCAATTGCTTTCGGAAACCTAATTGTTCTTAAAACAATTCCAATAAAACTCTGAGCCTCTGATTTCCCGGCTAACTGTGAAACAGCAGAAATGCGAAATTTGCCGTGAAGCGACTGCCACCTGACCTTCACAACCCACTGGCTATATCAAAGTTATGTAGTGAGTCCAGTTGTTGGACTTTTAGGGGTCCGACTAACTGTCATAGATACTCATATGGCCACCGGGATCTACGACCTAACGTACTCTCTGAGAAACAGAGGACGGAGGTGTCTTAATGTCTTAAGAATGGTCATCCATCCGAAAACCACCCTGGCTTATGTTGCTTAACCTCGTAATGTGATAACCTACTTGGTTACCACTTTGTCATAAGTCCCGTCAATGATTTTTTATTGAGGATGAATGCATTGTGTACAAAGTAAATCTGGTGATTTTCAATAAGAGCAATGTATTAAATGTGATTCTTATTTACAAAAATTTTTTTTTTTTAGTATTTCATTATAGTATCATACCCAAATTATACCTTTTTGAAATCTTGGATAGTTGCGCCAATTTTTGAAAAAGAATGCCATAGTGGTGTTTATACTTTTTTTTTTCACCGAGATAAGATAAAGTGGGTCGAAAGTAAAAATGTATGGAAATTTGACGACAAAAAAATATTTTGACTTATTTTTGTAAAATAACTACAAATATTCTATAATTTGTCAGGGTGTTGGTGGATAGTCATGCATCTTAGCTTGCTAATACAGAAAAGAGTTCAGAAATATTTGCAAAATTGTGGACCTGGTAGTTGAAAATATCATTAGGGGTACCAAATTTCCAAAGATTTAAAAAAAGTTTAAATAATTTAAAAAAAAATAGAGATACATTTTTTTTCTAATTTTTTCCAGAGCAGCCATAAGTAGGGCCACCCTCTGTTACCGGCTTATCCTTGAATTTTGGGACACCCTGTATATACATGTTTTTTTATTATTAATATATTATTTACAAAATATTCTTCTTCCTTTCCTATTTTTTCCTTTCACAATTCTAAAGAGTAGAAGTTCTGCTCGGAGCACGGTATATCGAGCCTCAATATAAAAAGCAAAAAAGTTAAATTGTAACACTCGCCGGTCCCGGCACATCGTCTGTGAGGCGAGTGGATATTGGCCTACCGCTGTACTATGTTGGGCCTCAAAAACCTCTATCTTAGTACTCAGTTTGGAGATTTCTGTTAAAAGACTAATAGATAATAACATAAAATGTACTTACCCCCCATAAAGGGTTAAGTTCATCAGGCCTCAGTTGGAAGTACTTGTCGGCAAGCGCGAGCGGTGGTGCGGACGCGAGTCGAACATTCGTCCAGCATCGGAGAAACTTGACTACAGACTCGAAAGTGTAGAGGGCAAGTCTGTCGTTGCCGTAGTTCGACATGTGCGTCATGAACACGTTGATCTGTATAGGAAGTTAACATTTTAAAGGTTGCGTATCAAAATGAAATACCGAATTTTTAAATCCCGAATGAACGAAATACAGAAAATATCGATATGTGGATATTTTCGGGATTTTGTACTTTGGTTATTTTGTACTTTCGGTCAAACGAACATTCGAGATTTTGAATATCGGTTTTCGTACATCGGTATTAGGAACTTCAGTATTTGAAAGGATTTTTATTTTATTTTTCATTGTAAAGGCTTTCTTTATAAGTGCAGATACAGATGCTGCTGAATGATGTATGAGGCTTTGGCACTGGCTCTCGATTAGGGGGGCAGATGGTAGTCATTCCCGTATAAACCAAAATCAATCAAATTGTGGAGGGTACCAAAGTGCAGGTTTTGAATGCTACCGGGATTGGGTTCAATTTTGTTTCTTTTTTATACCTAAACCTAATTTTCCTGACGATAAAGAACATAAAACAAAAAGAATTATTCAATTTGGTGCAGCCTTTCGAAAGTTATGCATTCATATCACTGCATAAATTTCGGCGATTCATTTTTATAACGAAATGAAAGTTTAATATTTTTTATGAAAATGTATCAACACATATTTTGTAAATATTAAATTAAAAGCTGCTGTACATTTCTGAAATTTCTTGATGCAGAATATGTACAAAAATGCTCCGTGCACCAAGCTACAGAGCTCACTCGGTTTTAATATAATTATACTATTATCTACGTTGCGATTTACGTTTTTACGTTACGATGCATTTAATTGTTAAAATATTATTAAATATTGGGTGAACTTCTGCTAGCAATTTTTTTCAAATTGAAACAAATCGGAAAATAAAAAAAAATGCATTTCAACTGCCAATAATGAGATTAATTACCCACACATTTATATTTAAAAAAAACATACGCATCTTTTTTTTATAAATACATACATACCTACTATTATAATAGGTTTGTTTGAAGTAGTTTTAAAAACAGTAACGTTGTCAACATCCTATATAATAACTATCAATTTATCACTTACAGGGTTATTGATGACTGTCTGAAATAGCTCGCCTCCTTGAATGGACCGGTCGAGGCGATGGCGGCCACCTGGATACCGCTCCAGTAGAAGAGTGTGAGTGAACAGCCCACAGGTTTGACGAGGAAGAACCATTACTCCTCTATGCCTGAATCCGCGGCGCAACCTAAGGGACAACATGTGTTCTATAGAATATCACTTTACGTAAGAGTATTTTTTAATAAAACATCAAAGAATATCGTGTAATAGTGAAACGCATAACTATATCTAACTAATATCTAGTATTACCTGCAATGCCGCTTGACATCTTTTGCCACTTTTGTGTCCGGATTCTTAATCTTATTTCAGGGAGCATTCACAATTTTAGCTTACCTAACTAGGAAATAAACGAAAAAAGACTAACTGCCTGAGACTTCGATTTCGTTCGGGGAATAAGGTGAGCGTTTTCGAAGCTATTTTACATTCATTTCAACACCGAAGGCTCACAGATCTCGCAGAAATTGGAACACATACATAAAAAAATACGAGTTCCTTAAAATATTGCCACCTCGCCCAAGTTTTAGTTGTAATGAAATTCGTTGCGTCATCAAGACAGACGTAACTGTGAGTGCCACAAAGTTTCGTTTTGCGACAGAGTGTTATACACAAAATGAAGTCACCATAATATTGACGGAGGTAGGACTCCACCGTATTGCCGTCCCAATTGAGCAGTCCGATTGGGGAAGTACCTCCACGTAATAGGGGGTGAGCCTATTGCCGTTTACCGGGCACTTTTGTCCTCCACTCCACAATGTGATAAAAGATCTTAAATTGGAAAATATATTTGAGCCTTATTATCCCTCGCTTCACCACACCATTAGGTCCAACTAAAACTTGGCTCCATCCCGGATGGTACTCATGTTATTAACATCCTTCACTTAACTGCTGTATTGAAATAACACACAAATATATCCTACAGCAATTTTGAGGAATGAAGATGATTCTCCTATGTAGAGCAGAAACCACGAACACGGTGTACATACATTACATACTACATAGAAAATTAATTAGGCACGTAATTTTGCAGAGGGAATGTAATACAAAGCAACCGATTTACACACGGCTGCATGCATACATGCTCCTAAACATGTACACGAATTAACCTGCATTATACCATACTAAACGAATATACGAACCTGCATTACCGATATCATGTAAACTGTTATTGTGCGAGTATCTATCTGGGTTAGTAGAATTCGATAGCTGAAAAGCAAAATGGAGTAAACGACGACGACAGTTGACACAAAAATCAGTGCTATAAATGGTTTATGATATCATTTTAGGACCTTTTTGGTTTGCATTTAAAAAAGTTATGCTGATTACTATATTTTTATCGATCAATCGTTGAATTAGAAGTTCAAATTACTTTTCAACGGTGAGTGAATATTGTAACGTAGCTCTAATTTTAACAATAGCACATGAATTGACTATAATATTACTATAAGCTGTAGTCACGAATGGACTGGCTTTAATGGATTATTCATTGTGTGTCATTGTAGACCCAGCAAAGTGAATTTTAAACGCAGCACAATTACTATGAAAATAATAGACTTTAAATAACCTAAAATAAGTAAGGTTTTTGTGTTTAGTTAAATTAAGGTAGGATATAGGTGTTTGACATAGCCTTACTGGATCAAAACCACAAATCGAAATTTACTGAGATAAACTCGATGAGAATGACTTTACTGTCGCATTATCGAGTAGGATAAGTTACTTCGCAATCCTACAAGTTTGAGAAGACGAATGGACAATAACTACTGAACGGATCTGAATGAAATGTGGTGCAGAGATAGTAAATAGACAAATTTGGTAGAGATAGAGCCTAAAATAGCACATACGTTTCTTTTCCCGAGAATAGTGAACGGGATTAGTATTTCACGCGGGCGAAGCTACGGGTAACGGCGGTGCTTGTAGAACTCACAGTACCGTGGGAAACTAATATACCTAAAGACCACGCTATAAAGACAAACAAATACTTTGACTTGACTAACGAGTTAACCAAAAACGGCTACGTGGTTAAACTCTACGCCGTAGAAGTAGGAGCAAGGGGAATTCCAGCTAAATCCCTGTACAACTTACTTAAAGACCTCGGATTGCCAAGAGCTTCAGTAAGCTCTTTACTAAATCGAATATCAAAAGCGGCATTGATAGGATCTTACCAAATTTGGATAGGTAGGGGGGGGGGGGGGGGGGGAGGGAACACTACTGACGGTGGAGGTGAGCGCTGATGCATCACAAGGTGGCCACCCTAAACCTACATCTGGGTCGCTAGTCCCAGTCGCCGTCACGGTGTTCCTCTCTGTATCACGCTATGGACCCGGCGACCGCACGGTGAATCCATGGAGTGCTGAGAATCGGATCTCTAAATTACATGTAGTGAGGTTCTTTTTCACCGGTTTCCCTTTTGAAATTTTTCACCCTTTGTCGGATATGGCTCGGGTATAAACAACAAACCAACAAAGTCAATATTAACCTTTAGAGGCCATGTCTGAATTTTGCACTAGTATATCACCCAATAATTTTAAATAGGTGTACACACTTCACATTGGACGATACCCGCACATGCACATTGCAAACCGGTAATATAATTATTGGAATTTCATTGTCGGCGCCTGGCTATCGAGATACTCGTAGCACCGCAATGCAATGTTTGCGGTCAATAGGAGTTTGGAAACCACCGCACGACTACCGCAAATATTTGCCAGAAACAGGGACACTTATTGCGAACGTTATTATCTGGTATATATGTATATGTTGTTAGGAGATATTTATGTTGGTTGTGCGAACTGCTAAGGAGTACGACTTGCCCGGGTCTGTGTTTCCGGAAATCTCAAGTAGAGTGAATAGTTTGCTTCTAGGCAAGTGTGATTCATATTATTATCATCACGCCTATTATTCATTTTTCTTCTTGCAGTCGAAGCTGGCAGGGGTAAGCAAGTAGTAGTACTACTTTAATAGAAAAAGTTTCGTAACATACTATTAATCAGTGCAAATATTTGTATGCATGAATATGAATATTTGCATTGGTCTGGGTGTTTTCTATGTATACTATGTATATATTTATAAAAAAAAGGTATCTAAGTATGTTTATCCGCATTCTAGAACCCAGACCACAAGCTAGTTAAGCTATGCTTACTTTGGGTCTAGATAGCGTTGTGTAGAATGTCCTACAATATTTATTTATTATTAATCAATCTTCCTGGAATATAAATAAATACATAAATATTCTAGGATACTTTTATTAGTAGAAATTCTAGTACCTACTCTGCACGTCGTCGTTAAACTCAAATGAAAGAAACCAATGATACGCTAAACTTCCAGAAAAAGTAATTATTAATATATACGCAAAAGTTCTCGAAAGTAATAAGTAATAACAAACTTAGCCGAATCCGTGATCTAGATATAAAAATAAATGTGCCTCACTAGTTTTTTCTTTCTCTTTCTTTTGGCTTTACTCGCTATTAAACCAGTCATATATGTACAAACATACGTGCCAGTTTCTGAAATCCTGAGCGAATTTTCTTTCAAAATATCACCAATTCATTCTATTTATTTCCCTTGAAATTAAATCCAACCGACTTAACTACCTAAATATGCCTTATATACTAATTTTATTGATCAACAAAAACAACCACCTAAATAAACATGTAGCATACTATGAGGGTAGTCAAACAAAACTTACCTCGCTGGCCGCAAATGCGGGTACTCCTCAGTGCTGGTAACTTTAACATCCCATACTTTCCGCCAAGCTTCGAACAACGGTTCATGTACCGGATACACTCCAGAATGATGCGGAGATACTGAGTAACACGAGTTAGTAGGAATACCATGTTCTAGGGCAAATTGCTTGTTGAGCATCATCTCGGCTTCTAAGTGGGAAACGTTGTTGTACAGATGGGGTTGTTGATGATTCCACATGTGGCAAAACCTGTTGACAATGATTTTGTCGTTAGTTAGGCTTCTGCATTTACATATTTAATTGCTCTGTAAGCTTATCTGTATTTCTAGACACGTCAACTTTGGATTAAATAGACATGTAATTCTTCACGTTTAAAGTATTATCAATAAGCATGAATGAAACTCAGGGTTTTATAATTATTGAAACGCAGATACTTAACACACAATATGTCCCTAAAGTTATACAGTATTCTTGGGAAAAAAAAAAGCAAAAATATTATTCCCAAATATTTCCTATAACGGAGACTTCTTTCTGACGTGTAAACTAGTACGTAAACATATTATAAGTTTAATATAAGACATTCTTCGAGTTTCCCACAATATGAAAGAAGTCCTTTTTGTAATACAAATAAACATAACATTTGTACGAACTTTTTGTTATAACATCCCATTTGCCCTAACAGATCAGAAAACATGTAACTAAACTCTGAAAGAGGTAGGTACCTACGTTCGCGTAATTTCGATTGAAATTGGTATAGAGTTGGGTACTTCTTTTATAAGAATTACGTAGGAAGTTCTACGAGATTTAGTTCCGTAATAAGTAAAGTTGGTACGGCGGCGGACACAAGTATGGATACGTCTGTATTTAATTTACTGAAACTTGGCTCTCATATGCATATTAACTTTATGAAGAGTTGCGGGTTTACTAAGTTTGCGTCTTAAACTATTACTCGACTAGGTATACTGTATGTAGACTTGTAACATGTTTAGGATGCAATATAATGTCGATTTGTGTTATTGAACGTGTACTTAGCATGATAAATGTTTAATTATTTTTCTATTTTCAAAGTTCAAAAACGAATATTACTTAAAAACTGTCTTTTAGATTAAGATATTTTTACCGTTTGCTAGAAAGTAGAGACCGTAAAGAACGTTTAAACCGACGGCATAACGCAAAATGTGCTTCATGCATAAAGAATAAATAAAACTAAGGTCTGTCGAATAACGCACATGAAAATAAAGACCTGAATTAGTAAGTGGGTAGCGTGTTCAATATCCTTTCAAGAAAATATAAAATATCATTGATCTGTACATTCAAATAATGAAAAGCAATCATATTTAGAACACACTAATTTTGGCGGAATTACGTGGGTAAAATTCCACCTACTCAAGTTTATTTCAAATTACTTCAAATTTATGCATTTTCAAGGTCTTCTTTGAGTAGGAACGTAATAAAGTTAGACAGTAGTACCTTAAAAAGCAGCTCTTTTATTTTGACGACATATTTTCACAGTAACCAGTTAAAGACAAACTAAAATAACTAAGGTAATAACATAGCCATATTTATTTTCTAAAGGCACATAGTTTAAACATAATCAAGTAGTCGGCAAACAGGAAACACATAAAAAAAAATGTAGGCTTCAATAACCCAGCTGAGGTAATAAGTTATTAATAACGCCTGTATTATTACTATATTGTCAGCCAACAATGACTTACCGGTTGTGGGGAAAATTGGTAAAGCCATAAGCCGATCGACCATCACAATGCGCAATTTTTTATGGCTGTCGTACGATGATACTATTAAAACGTGAACTATATTTAGATGTCAAAACTAATTAATTTATCAATCTAATTTCTGCGTCCTGTATTCCTCCTCTAGTCTCACCTCACTCAAGAAACATGACATAAATTTTGTTCTAAGTAGCTTCTCTAGTATACACAAAAGCACCCACAGGCCTTGCCTAGTGTGGGGTCATAGTAAGTATAATACTCAACATTGTTACGTACTAATTGGCAATAAACGATTTTTTATTTATTTACTATTGTGGGACAGAAGCCATTGTGAGCCAATAATGTTCTACGTAATGATTTCCACTAATTGGACATTGTTGAAATGAACATTGGCCAATCGATTTTTATTTTTACCGTGTCTAATTTTATTTTAGTGATGACAAAAAATGTCTCAGAATACGGAGTGGCCCTTTAGTTATTTTGCGAACTCAGCCCAACTTTAAGTGGGTATTGTTCGTTCTTTTACCCTGACACACTAATTTATACTTGAAAAACCAATTTCTCTTTTGTAAACTTAATTTAAACCAGTAATTAAATGGTAATAGGTACACAATCCAGTGAAAATTAAGTACAAATTAAGTCTAAAACATTGTTCAACGTCATCAAGCGTTTCCTGGTTGCAGCAAAGCTTGTGCTTTGGAGCACACGGTACACCGGCCAGAACCTTCCCGGTCGGCTTAGACCCCGAAAACCGTGGAGTAACCCCATAAACCAAATATAAATAACAGTTATTTGGTGTTGGTATAAATAACAGTCGGTGACAGTTACATGCTGTAAGTATACGCAACTAATATTATAAGTGCAAATGGCGTATTGCGCAAGGAAATTTGAAACGTGGTGCATCCCGAGTGAAAAGGTGGCGGAAATGTTGCTAGCGACTACACCAGCCGGTAAAAATATGAAACATAGCTTTATAATAATCATTCGAGCAGTGTGATTTATCGGCCCTAGATTTTGTCATTTTCTTTTTTGGCACTAAACCAAAATGAAATATTGTTAATGGTTTTGTTCTATAAATTTAGGCTGTAACTTTAGTACCACAGTAGCTGATATGGGTGTCGAACCGGGTACGAACAAGGTAAGTATGTTTACTGCATTCTGAAAACCATATTGCAAGACATCGTTGGCTTGGGTCTAGACTAGGGTTGCCATACGTCCCCGTACGCCGGGACATGTCCCCGTTTGAAGCCTGGTGTCCCGGCGTCCCGGCCAATAAGCAAATTGTCCCGGTTAAACATTTTTAGTATTATATTAGAGTGCTGGACTTGGTTGGTAAACAGTAATATACCTACAATAAACGCGACTAAGTAGCTAGGCTATTAATACGTAGATAGAACGACGTAAGCGCTGATATTTTTCCATACATGAATATGTTAATGAGTAATAAAGACCCCGGGGCCAATGATTTTACGAGAAAAACGCGATGAAGGACAGATGGCGCTCATACTTCCAACGACATGCTGAATAAGCAGCAAGAGGTGCATCCACCAGACCTCTTTCCGAAACAAGGACTAGTGCCACCGATAACGCCTGCAGAAGTACAGACTCGGCCTCGACGAAATCCCCATCGAGGCTTAGAAGGCAATGGGTGCATTGGGTGCTCGTGGTGTGAGCATTCTAACAAATCTGTATAACCGCGTACTTCTCACCGTGAGATCCTGAGCCAGTGGAGACTGAGCTTCATTACGCCAGTATTCAAAGGCAAGGGATCGGTGCAGGAGTGTGGTAGTAACTGCGGTATAAAGATAATGTCCCACACCATGAAGCTCTATGAGCAGATAATCGACTCCCGGATCCGACAGGAGAGTACACTCTCGGAGTGTCAGTATGGGTTTCGTCCCGGGCACGGGATCATTGATCCGGTGTTCTCCCTAAGGATTGTGGTGGGGAAATACAGGGCGAAGAACACGCCCCTGCACTGCCTATTCTTAGACATGCAGAAGGCCTTCGACTGTGTTCCTCGCGCGGTGATCTGGTGGGTACTGTGGGCTAAGGGAGTTCCAGAGACCTACATTGACACCATTCAAGATATGTATCATGATTCTGGTTCCGTGGTTCGGAGTGCTTTTGGTGACTCAAAAGCCTTCCCCATCACCATCGGAGTACACCAAGGATCCGTCCTTAGTCCTTACTTGTTCAGCTCGGTATTAGACGTCTTGTTGGACAGTATCAGAAAACCACATAAGCAGCCTCCGTGGTTGCTCATGTATGCTGATGATATTGCGCTGAAGGACGCGGACAGGAGCAGATTGGTGCAACACGTGAAAGTGTGGAAGGAAGCGCTTGAGAACGGTGTTATGAAGCTAAAATGTAGCGATGACAGAAAGTTTAGCGTTAAACTCGACAGATTTCACACCGGTCCGCATAGGCGATGATTCGGTTTAAGTACCCGGGATCTGTACTTCATGTGTTCAGTGAAATCGACTACGACATCAGGGCACGCATTGCTTCCGCGTGGGCCAGGTGGTGAGAAATGACTGGCGTCACGGGTGATCCCAAAATGCCAGTCAGGTTGAAGGGGCAGGTCTATAAGACGATCATTAAGCCTGTCCTCTTACATGGTTGTGAGAGCAAGAGCGTAAGCACGTAAGAGCTGCATGTCACGGAGATAAAAATGCTGCGTGAGGAACTCTTGCAGCCGCGGCAGCCTTCATGTCCATGACATCGCAGATAAAATGCAAGAGAGCCGCCTTCGCTGGTGCGGCCACGTCTTGCGGCAACCGCCAGGATACGTGGGTAGCAAATGCCTGACAATGGCGCCCCCGCCGGGTCCAGGTAGAAGGGATAGGCCCAAGAAGTCCTGGCTTGACGTCGTGGAGAGTGATATGCGTGCAAATGGTCTCACTACCATGGACGCCCAAGATCGTGTCAAGTGGAGGAGAAAGAGCCGGAAGGTGGACCCTGAGCTCCGGGGTCATCTTGGCCAGGGATGCAATCGGGAGAAAGCGTCTACATGAAGATGATGTTTAACTTAATGTTGATTTCGTCAAATTTTGTACAATTATCAGAAGTTAATTCTGATAATTTTTCGCCTTTCAGAAAACATAGGAAGCCAGGGTCGCTGATCGCTTGTTTAACGCTTGTTTAATGGCAGTGTTAAAAGTTGTTGTAATAAAAGTTCCTATTTTTCTACCTTTGCTAATTTTTCTTCAAATGTCCCGGTCTGGGTCCCCACACTTATGGCAACCCTAGTCTAGACAGTATAGAGAAGAATGTCCTAAAATTAATATTAAGGTAGCGAAGCAGGAAACATAGGCCCCCAACACTCACCGTGTGAAATGAAGTATACTGTATTTAAGTAAGTACTAAGCTCGCCCCCTTTTATGTGGGACTGAATATCAAAGTTGGCGAAATGTGGGTCATAATACACCTCTGCATACCCCTTCGGGAATTTACAGGCGTGAGTGTATGTATGTATGAATTTATTTAAGTTAAAATCAATCTTAAGTGAGAGAAAGACAATATTAGGTATATTAAATTTAACTCACCAATTGAAATGCTCCCTATTATGCAACAAGGAGTCGTCCCCCCGGTTTTCTAGTACGGTGCCGTGGTGGTAGTACTTAGCGCTGTATCCCAGGTTGAATCGGAACCCCGGCACTAGGCGCTGCAGCGCTGCCTGCGAAGCCAGCATTGCGGCTACATCCTCTTCATGGAGTCGAGTACCTGTGTATGAAAAATATGTGTAATGTACTTATCTACAATTTTATATACGTACATTTCCAATTTGATAATAGTACATTATGGTACAAGTGAGCAACGTTGGTGATTACCGCCGAGGCGCCATTGAGACCCGAGCCGCCAGGCGAGGGTCTTAAGACAGCCGAGGACGGTAATCATCATGCTCACACGTGCCATACGACGTTTTACAACACACTTGCGAATAAAATAATACTACAAATACTAAATAAACAATACTACAAATTAATTCGTTTTCCTATGCGCGCGCATTTAACAATGGCGGTCGACCATATTTAAAAAAAAATGAGGTTTGAACTTAATTTTTTTTTACTCTGTTTTTTTTTCTGTACTTAGAGAAAAAAAAAAGTTAAATTTGAGTGAAAATTTTGTTTATTACACAAGTATTACAAGTTGAAATTATTTATTTAAATACGAAAATGCATCAAATGACCATACAATAGGCGTATTAATTTATTCGTACTATTAAACACGTTATTTTTTGTATCAAAACTTTTTTAAGAACATAGACAATTATAGACACTTCCTATGAAATTTAAAAAAGAATCTATAACTCACAGAAAAAGTCACAGTTTTATAATAGGTGTCATTCCGTGCTTAATTGCGGTAAAATAATATCACATTTATGAGCAGGTGTGTTGTAAAGTATTTATACAATATTAAGCTTGAAAATGAATCCTTTATTCTTTACAAATACGGATGCAAAGGATATTCATGCTACAATTTGTGGTCAATCGTAGCTTGAATATCCTTTGCATCCGTGTATGTGGAACATAATTTTTTATGTTTTGCGGAGATTGAATGCATAATTTGTGGATTATTCCCAGTAGTTCCATGAAGCCAGTTCCACTAACACTGTGCCATCTGTGAAATCAATAGCGAGTATAGCGACCCTGTTCAGTTGCTATTATCTCACAGATTAAGATTATTATAAACATTACGTCAATAACTATTCTTGTTCTTCATTACTCTTGAAGCAAGCATTTACAAAAAACAAGTTTTTTTTGTTTTATTACTTTTTTTTTTTTCAATAGTATTAAACAAGAAAATTAGAAAGTCAAAGTATGTACATACCTACTGAAAATAAATATAAGTGCCTAATGTTTTTAACCTAATAAACATTAGGCCTAAAGTGCACTGGCAACTCTGGCTGCTTTATAGTCTCTGTCATATCCACAGATATCTTGATTGATTCACAAGTGTCATGCTCGATTTCAATCAAATCGTTTCGCATAATTCTCATTGCGCGCTTGACATTCTACCGCAGATACGCGCGTCCGATGAAATGGCAATTAATCCATACCGAACAGTCAATTTTGACCTATAAAGTCGCCGTCAAAAGTTGCTAAACTCTAATAATTTCCCAAATTATCTTTACATTGGAATAAACTAAGAAATAATAATTGATGAATAGTTATTATTTTTCTTTTTTCTATATAGGTAAACCTAGGTAAACTAAAGAGTTACTGTGATCTGTAACTTTGCTGTTAAGATAAATAAATACTGATGGCGATAGTACTTTGGTAATGGAAAGTGGAACTTTGAAGAATGAATTAAGATTCTGATGGGGACTGTACTTTCGTAATGAAAAATAGAAATCTTGTCTAATTAGTAATTTGTGATATTTGTTAGAAATGCATAGCCGTGTGATACTTATTTTAATAAATAAAAATAGATTTTATAGTCTTTTAGTTTTACCTTTTTACTTCTGTTCTTGCATTGCTATTTACTGCACAGATCAGACCAATTAGATTATCTATTACGTTTGACCTTATAATTGACTCACGCGGTATGGATAGTATTCTGTGGTTACATCATAGTCAAAGAGGCCTCATCATCAAATAACGCTCAGGGCATTCTGTTCAAGACAGTGCTTATTAGCATGAAAATACGTGTAGCTCTAGTACAAACAGAACACTAGGCACAGGGGCGTATTTACCCTAGGGCCAAGGGGGCCATGGCCCGGGGCGGCAGGTTGCGAGGGGTGGCGGAGCCGCCCCGAGCGTCTAATTTTTTTTTGTTTATACCACTTAGGTTGCAGACAAGCACACGGTGCGGCCCACCTGATGTAAAATGGATACCGTGACCTATGGACGTATGCAACACCAGGGGTGTCACACTCGTGCTGCCGACCCTGAAGATCTGATCTGGGCGCTTTAATCTTGACTCTAAAGCGCCCAGAGATAGACGTTCGGGGCGGCAGGTTGCGAGGGGCGGCGAAACCGCCCCGAGCTCTAAAAGGCGCCCAGAGATAGACGCTCGGGGCGGTTCCGCCGCCCCTCGCAACCTGCCGCCCCGAACGTCTATCTCTGGGCGCCTTAATCTTGACTCTAAAAGGCGCCCAGAGATAGACGCTCGGGGCGTTTCCGCCGCCCCTCGCAACCTGCCGCCCCGAACGTCTATCTCTGGGCGCCTTAATCTTGACTCTAAAAGGCGCCCAGAGATAGACGCTCGGGGCGGTTCCGCCGCCCCTCGCAACCTGCCGCCCCGAACGTCTATCTCTGGGCGCCTTAATCTTGACTCTAAAAGGCGCCCAGAGATAGACGCTCGGGGCGGTTCCGCCGCCCCTCGCAAACTGCCGCCTCGTACGTCTATCTCTGGGCGCCTTAATCTTGCTCTAAAAGGCGCCCGGAGATAGACGCTCGGGGCGGCTCTGCCGCCCCTCGCAACGTGCCGCCCCGAACTTCTATCTCTGGGCGCCTTAATCTTGACTCTAAAAGGCGCCCAGAGATAGACGCTCGGGGCGGTTCCGCCGCCCCTCGCAAACTGCCGCCCGAACGTCTATCTCTGGGCGCCTTAATCTTGCTCTCAAAGGCGCCCAGAGATAGACGCTCGGGGCGGTTCCGCCGCCCCTTGCAACCTGCCGCCCCGAATGTCTATATCTCTGGGCGCCTTAATCTTGACTCTAAAAGGCGCCTATTAGAGTAAATATTACGTATATTTTTTATATTTTAATATTTCGGAGCTTACTTAGTTACAATATGACTATGTCATTCATTATTTTAATTGCATTCAAATTAGAAAACCCTAAATAACATTTGCGTTCAAGTACGGTGTAACTGGGGCCAAGCAGCTTGGGCGCCGAAAACGGCAGCGCCTTTCTCTCGCAAGGAGACGATACCGCCTACGGTTAATTCCGGCCGAGGTGGTAGCGGCGCTGTAAATGGCTACTCATAGGGTTTCCACGTACCTATCCTTATGACTAGCAGAGAGCACAGATAAGAGCAGCTAAGGGGCGGCTGGTTCCCCAAGACCTGGGGGCGACAGGTGCGGTCGCCTGTTACTCCAATATATTCAGACCGGTAACGCGGCGGTGAAACCCGTACCTTTCCGGGGTTCAATGGGGACACCGACCACTCACACCCGAAGGAGCTATCTTAAAAGGTCAGCCGGGTTGCGAACCGATAATTGAGACCCGACAGAGACGGTGTGCGGTTTTAAACAGAGACCACATGTGGCACTTCACGAGGAATAATCACCCCTCGCAGACGGCCATAACTAGCACCAGGACCTGCGGCGAGAGGTTTCCCGCTCTGACGGTTGCTTAAAGAATACAACGCGTGAAGTGGCATATACATGGAGGAGCCCAGGCAGAGGTGGCATTGCAGGGGTCGGCTCCTGATCTGTATGTCTCAGGAACTCACCGAAGCAGCCATAGCTGGGCGCATTGCGTCAGCTGGTAGGAGAAGCTACCGTGATACCTCTATCGCGTTATCGGCAGCGAAGACGTGTGAGAACCCCCTTCGAGCATCACCTCATTTGAGCTAATCTTCTCCTTTTGTCGAGTCGACGACATATGTCATATTTTGTTTGCCCAGTGTGCAACCACCCTGATGGCGTTCTTAGAGACACCCATGAGTTCACGTGCTTAGGCATGCAGCACACGTTAGCGCCTACCTCACTGTAGTTCCGCATTCACACCGTGGTGCCTGGGTCCACCTCATCTGAGAAACTCCATCTAATTCGGTTTTCGTTACTTCGGCTGACCTGCATCCGAAGTATATTTAAGGACTGCCAGGTGGTGTATGGGCAGCTCTGTGCTCCCCACACATCAATTGGCCAGAAAGGGTTCGTAAGTAAGAGAACCAGGTATGCCCACTTCAGATCCAGTCACCAAATACGTCCAAGGACTTGGGTAACTCCAGCTGTGGCTTACTTGGTTGCTTCTGATTTCGTGCCGTCACCATCCAATCCTAGCCGATGTTCCACAGAAGCGGCCCCAGATCCGCGCCAGCAGGAACACCCCGCCACATATCTCACTTACCAAGCCCTGTCCTACATGGGTAGATACTGGCTTTCACCGATAAGTAAGCCCCGACAATGACGCGAGGATAGAGAGGCACCCCGTGCTAAAAGAGTGCAGCTCTGATGCAGCTCCATGGCAAGGTGTTAAAGACGTAGGCAACAAAAGACACTGCCAGCATCAACTCGCCGTGCCACTGCTTCTTCCACCAGGGCTCTCAAGCGCGTGTTGGCATCCACGGTGCTCCCGACTATAACCAAATTGATTGTCTATCAAATTCGGCCTCACTCCTGTAAGGCGCTCGATGTGGCACTTCACGAAGAATAATTCGTTTAAAACACCTGCATGACTGCACACCTTGTCCATCAATACAATGAGCCGATAGGCAGACGGTAACTTTGCAGAAGAGGACCAGTTTTCCTGTCTTTCAAATTTTCGGAATCCGTCTCTACTTGAGGCATATGTTATAGAGCCCTTCAAAACGGGATCCGAGTGCCTTTAGAGCCTAGAGTGCTGTCAGGTCCCAAAGCGGTGCTTTTGCTGTTGCCTTTGAGCCATAAAACATCATTCTTCAGAAGCTATTGCTGTACTCAAGTGATTTTTGGTTGCGATATCATCTTCTACGTAGGGCGCTTTAATGGAATGGAATGCAAATATTTCCCCTTGAAGGGATTCTGGTTGGGAGCCTGGGTTAGTGGAGAGATCGATGGAAGTCACTTCCCTCGCACCATAAGATAGAGATCTCACGAATCAGGCTTGAAAATCTCCAGCAATTTCTGACCGACCCCTATTTTGTGTCAGCCCCTTGGGGCGCAGACTAACGGTGAACGCGAACGTCACATAGGGGCAGGCGCGGTCGCAGCTTGAAGTTTGGGGGGGGGGGGTCACTTCGGAAATTCCTTAAGAAATTTAACCCCCCCCCCCCCTCGTACTAGGACTTTTCAATATGACGTGCATGGTTTTGGCGGGGTCATGTCCCCTGTGACACCCCCACCCCTCGGACCGCGCCTGCACAGGGGGCGGCAAACCTAAGTGGCCCGGGGCGCCAAATCTTTAAATACGCCCCTGACTAGGCAATTTCAAGGTCAACACGTTCAACGAACTTATTCAGTGCTAATTGTAAATATTAGGTACATCTGTTTACTATACAGACTATTCGATTAGCAATGCGCTCAGTATTGGCGCATACGAATATCAGTTGCCATACTAACAAACGTACGTGTCTGCGTATTACAATTCCATGCAGCTAGGTGCCAATATTATTCAGATCTTCCTCGCATACTAATGGATAGGACAAAGGTATACAATGTTAGATTGATTGAGCTGCATTCGATACAGGGTGTTGCCAAAAGTGTAATTATCAAAAAGTGTCGCTATGTAGGTAGGTATGTAATTTTTTAAATATTAAGTACTTTATTGATGTTTTACATAACATACACATTCGAGACTCCTTTACGTTGTGGTATAGACAGACACAAAATCTTATCACTAGCCACGATCGTGACATAGGTAGTTACTTCTTCAACTTTCATAATTGTTTTCATACTTGCTCACCTGAAATGGTCAAGATGGGTACTCTTGACCTGACCTTTTCTTAAAATAATTGCCTTTAAAATCTGATTGACATAGGTCCTAGGTCGATCTCATCAATCTTCTTTCGTCCTACTCCTCTACGCGTACGAATATTTCACAATATAATCAATAATGTACAGATGATCAGTTACAATTATTGGAAAGGAATTAGTTTTGATTAAAATAATTCAAAAATAAAAAGTAATAATTTTAAGTTTTTGTGTTTAGTACTTTATGCTTGGAAAACGCCTAACTTACAACTATGTCTAATATAATTATATACTTATCATGTATTATTAAGTCAAATCATCGTCTTCTTAGGTTTATACCAGAAAGCATACAAAGCTAATACTTTTCCTACTACTTTCCATAATGTGATTTACCTACGGGAAAGACTGACTGACCCCCAAAAAATCGAGAGAATAGCCTACGCGAGATTCTCGACCGAGAAGTGGCTACCAGTACTGGTTTACACATAAGGTTGGTTCGGGCCTCGAAGATATAAGGCCATATGTGAATATACTTACCTAAAATTCGCGTATTTAAAAACATCCTGTATATAGCAGTAACCATTGCAAATGTTATTCTCTTATATTACTGAGAAACGAATATGGGTAAATTGTCGATATGTATTCAATACAGTACAGCGCCAAAGTAAGCATGATTGGATTAAATGGAAAATAAGTAAATTGGGCTATTACCATATACGTTAATGCGAAAGTTACTTTTAATAAAAACGGGTTCTCACAATTTCAGTTAATAGGTTCTGTACTTGTTATGTTAATCTACTGAATAAAATATTCAATTAGTAGCTGCATAGTTAACAGCTGACTAACTTTTGCCCGCAGTTTCACTAAACTAAAAAACATAACCCTTCTTAGCAGACGGGTAAAAAGGAGAATAAGAGAAGTAGGATTCTTCACTCGTTATTATACTAATATTAGAAATTTTATGGATGTTTGTTACCCTGTGAATGGCTAAACGGATCTGGATAAAATTTGGCAGAGACAGATAATCTGATATTGAACATGAGCTTTTAAAGTGAAATAATTAAATAAACATACCTCTTTCTCCAACGAAGATATCATCAATATCGACGAGTATCCACCTGTCGAGGCTCAAGCTAAGCTGGCCGTGGCTGAGGTAGCTAAGCGCGTCGAGGAACAATATCCTGTGCAACCAGAATTGCAGTCCTGAGCCGAACAGCACGCGTTGGACGCCATCCAACCGTCCGTGGTCCTGTATCACCGTAGCTAGCGGCATACGCTCCTCTGTAAAGATTACAACCATTCAGTATATGTTCTGCAGGCTTAAGGTATGATTCCGAAGGCGACCGCATACGACAACTGCAGACGAGGAGCATACCGTGAAATAGACTTGTATTAATTTTGTTTATTGTTTTAATTCATTGCGGCTTCTCAGTGGACGTTTATCCGTATCGAAGTTTAACGAGTAATGTATGTGAAGAGACGACACGTCATCCGACCGTACATTCGGAATTATATCTTTACCAGGACGATTTTATAAAACAGTTCAGTTTTGGTGCAATCTAATACCTATAGTAATACAACTCCCTGGAGAGAGTTGTGAAACGATACACCCTCAATAGCTCCATCCCACTACTTCTGGATAGCAATCCAACACACAATTGCTTATAAGCGCATCATCTTAGCAATTGTATCAAGTAGAGGATCGTAATTACAAACAATACAACATTGTCAGAGTTTTATTTTAATTGATTCAATTCTCATAATATACATACGTTAAACATCCTTATAAAGATAGTGTGCTATTGTGTTACTATCACTTTGTTTAGTAAAAGTACGGTATCCTTGGTTATTCGAAATTCTCCTATACAGGGCGTCCCACGGCGATGCCACATGGAGGAAAAGTACCTTAAATCTTTAAGTTAGCTCATTTTACTTAAAGGAGACATCATTTTATTTTTTAAAAGAAACAAAACTGCATTCAAAACAGGTGTGGCTCAGTAGCTCAGTGATCAGAGCATTCTCCCTGTAAGAGATTGTTCGCGGGTTAAAGTCCTGTCTGAGCATTCACTTCATTCCTTTGAGTAATGTATGTGTATGAACCCGCAACATTTGTTTTTAAGTAAGCTTCTAATGAACAAAAATCTTTCATCTATGTAGGTACTAAATTTAAATGCTTTGCCTAATAATAAGACAAAGAAAAAAAAATACCATCTCCCTCGTCTCTCTGCCGCATAAAGTCTGGTAAAAAGTAAGGTACAAAGATTCACTAGGTCGTAGTTCCTACTTTGCAACACGTAGCTTAAAAAGAGAGTACCTTACCTACTAAGTACTATGAAATACTTCAGAAGTAAGAAAACATTCGACTCTGAAACTAAGAGCTAAGTTATTAAGATCCATTTTTCAGTTTCTTATCAGACATTGTGGATTTAAAACGTACATTCGTTCATCTACAATGCAATTTTTAATTTCCAATATATTATAGACTCTTATCACTGGAAAGATTTCCCCTCGTCGTAAGTATTAGAAGGTTTTTCTTCCAGGAAACAGGTATTGGCCAGGCAAACTTTAATGGAACGACGGTCGTCTGGAACTCTGTCCAGCGACTGGTAAAGAGATAACGTCATTCAATAGGATTAAAGACATCTTAACTTTGTGAACTCTGTCGTAATCTGATGTTAAAACTACCTCTAATTTAATATACATTATACTGAGTATCAGAATCATATTCTATTCTAAATATTCCATAAGGACAAAAATAAATACAGAGCCCTTTCCCAAGGGAAGAACAGCATAACTGTCTAACACCATTTTTCGTGGTAAAGTTGCGTTGACATTCAAAGTCTACACTTTTATCACAGTGTAACTTTGATAACAGTTCACATTTAAAATACCGCTTGACACTAGCTTTGATCATTTTCTTCAGTTTTAAAACTGTCAAAATCGAAAGATGTCAATTTCTTGCCGGCATCCAAAAGGGCTTTGATCGGAATTACCACGATCAAAATAGCATGCAAGTAGCTAAAGTCGTAACATCGACATTTTACAAAAAGTGGAACGCCTTCCAAGTCTACTTTGATTGAACACCGTCATTAAGCTGAGCTTTGATCAGTGTTATCAAGATTAAAATAATGTCCAAGTAGCCGTCAAATCCACTTTGTCAAAGCAGACTTTGATTGTATCTATGGAGTTTAAAAAACCTAAAGGAAAAGGAAATCTCTTCTGACAGAAAAACCTGTGAGTTGCTTTTTCTGTCGCTGTACCTATATTGAAATATCCGTATACATTTCATGGTGAAAAGGGTACTAGAATATCCGCTAAGGAATTACGGAACAGAAGACTAGTTAGGTGTTTATGACATGGTATTGTTTTTCCAAAATTGGTACGAATGTAGACATAACTTTAGTAAGTGATCACCTGATCACCCACATTATCTGTCCGTATAAATTTCAAGTTTTCTCAAATGCATAGGCTATATAGGCAGGTAGTTCTGAAAATGCTGTAAGTCCAGCGTTGGTTATTATATAAATCTGTTTTGACAGCTGCGTGCGCTTTTAGGCTTTGGTTAATATTAAACAGATTATTTAAATTAATTCATTGTTGCCCTTCACTTCGCGTCGCGAATTTCTTTAAAGTATAAAATTCAATTTTATAATGGATCTCAATCTGAACTTACGCCATAATATAACAGACTTTATTGCAGTATTCACAGAGTTAGTTTTGGTGCGTCAGATACTTGTTATTTAAGCAGAATTATATTCAACTTCTGGATTAGTTTAGGTCATAAAACACCAGCGCTATGTAGACGAAGTGAATAAGAGGTCCATGGCCGTGATTTACTGGATACAACGCTTAAAAAAAGATAGTGGGGTATAGTGGAAGGGTACCTACCTCTTAAGCCTATATTAACATAACATAAACTCACGCCTATATCCCCGAAGGGGTAGGCAGAGGTGCTAGCACCCACATTTCGCCGTTTATGTTTAGGTCCCAATGTAATAGGTGGCGAGCCTATTGCCATTAACCGGGCACTTATAAACCTGCGATAAATACACACATAACTTCGAAAAGCATCGAAAAGTCATTGGTGTGTGCCATGGTAACACCTGGGATCGAACCCGAGACCTCGTCTCAGCAGTCCATTACCCATACCACTATATTATCGACCTTAAAAATCTTCTAGGAACATCAAAGTAAGTATAATGGTTGTGAGCTTGCGTTCTCTGCAGCCCGTGACGTAATAGTGACGTATATGAATGCATACAGCAGTAATCGCATACGACGGCAAATAATGCATTTGATCTTGCGAAAAAATTTCTTCATCATATTATAGAACTAGCAAAAAAGAGTATACAGCAAGTATACGACTATAATTTGGCATAAAAGGTTTTTTATTTTACATCGTTCCTCACGAAAATAAAGCCTAACAATAGAACTGAAACATTAGACCTTTATACCCAACGCAAATTTGTAAATGTATCTACAATTATCGTCAATAATAATTTCGAAGGAAAACCTTTTAAGGCGTACGATATTAGTATCAAGTGTAGGTAGGCCAAATTAATGTGAGCATTAAGGAATTCCTTCCATTAATTAAGATATGATGACGTGCGTGATTATTATTAATTGATGTTATTCGAAACTACTGTTACATGAGCCGGATATAGCTTAAATACGTTATATTCTCTTACTTGCTTTCTTCGTAATGTCGGAAAAATTATGGTTTATTAGGTATAGGAGAAATATATTGACAAAACTCTACAATACATGAATCACATGAATGTGATAATATTTTTGTAACAGTAGAGAGATCATTTCTTTGCTAATAACTCAATTCCACTTGGAAATTAATTTGAACTATTTTCATCACTACTACTACCACTGACCACTACTATGAAACGAACATACGAAATTTCAAGCTCACACGAAACACATAGCGTTCTTCTAACTTGGAATTTCTTTCGGTAGGGTTTCAAAGTATTATGTGCTCTCTTCAGGTCCAACTGTGATGTAAATGAGTTTCGTGGTACTGCCCGAAACTTACAATGCATGGTTAACTCACAGATATCTGACATGTAAAGATTTTAACTATGGCAACATTTTAAAATTAGAACTCCCATATGTATCAAATATTTCGATGACACTCGAAGCTTGTAACAAACCTTTTAGTTAAAACTTTAATAAGACATAATAATATCTAACCTTCTGATCCATATTCGTTGTGTCTGAGTGCCCACGCGACTGGTTCGTAAGTGGAGCTGTTTGCTCTGAACACTGCCCAGTGGTCTCCAGGAAGCGAGCCCCATGCTGTTTCACCCGCTCGTGCCAGTCTCAGCACAGGTGAGGCTGAGTTTAATGTAGCATCCTAGGGAAAGAATAATATTAAGTATAACTTGTGCCAGACTTTAAATACTTAATCTGTGTTGTCTGTGTGTGAGATAATAAATATAATTATCAATAAAAAAATAGGAAAACTTCTTGTAAAAGCGATATACGTTAAGAAAAAACCGTAGCGAAACATTAAACAGTATCATTCATTTTATTTCTATTGAGAATCCTAATGTACGACATTAGGACTATAACATCTTTATGATTTCTTGCGACTCTAAAATCTGCATGCTGGATTAAATTACTCAAATTACATTCAAGTTTTATCAATAGCATTTAATCACGACTGTGCAGTGAAACTTACAGTCCTTACAGACGACATTTCCACGAAATTCTTAGACTCATTGCATCACGAGTTAACAGCTTGTGATGTAAGGCGGGTCATAAGATGTATTCAGCGAAGCGCGATAGTCTAGCTAGACTAAGAAGTACTATTCAAATTAGAACGAGGCGAAGGCACATTATTAGTGCAGAATATAGCCTGGTTTACATATACCCATTATAATGCAATTTGTTGAATGTATGTTTCTTCGCCATGCAGTAAGACCCATTAGACTGAGAAGGGGTAAGACAAAATCGCCATGATGGTCAAAATTCAACCAACGGACGATTTTTTAATATAAACGCCCTGCCTTAGTTTGTATGTTACACAATTTACATAAATATACTTACTTTTAGTCTTAAATTAGTGTGCATGAACAGTGGAAATCCTTTGAGTTGGGCACCAACTAGAGTTTCTTCCCCGGGCGTTGCAAACGCGACAACACCAACAGAATACTCCCGACAGTATTTGTCGAGAAGCTCCCGATTCCATTTGTCCATATTCGCGTACTTCGATAGCGATTCGAAAACGATCACGCCGTACCGCCCCTTGTCCAAAGTGGTAAGAACAGGCAAACTCTTGCCCGCTACTTCCACCTTGTACCTGTACAAGAAAAATAGGAATTAAGACAAATTCATACTTCTCAACACAAAATCTATCATTAAAGCCACATTATCTTCATAGCTAAAATCTTTAAAAGTCTATTATTTTTGTTGGTATTTTGGTTTTTCGTGAACAACTACCGTTAGACCATCCAACGCCAAGAACCAGAAGAGCCAGAGCATCGTTCGATATTTAGCAGGTGCACCGACTAGCAGTTAAGGTTAGCTTGAGCCCCGAATAGTCCCCCTGCCCCCCTCCCCTCCTTGTGGCCCGAAGTGGTAGGAGCCCCTTATTCCCTATAACTCCCTCTCACTAAAGACGATGGCAAAATATAGCCTCATCCAAACCAATAATATTCATTTTGAGTACCATAAATATTTAGCGTACGTGACTTTCATGCTTGTAAAGCAACCTCCTGTATAAAATGTGCCTAGTGTTAGACACGCACTTAATTTCAGAATGAAAAGGGTTAAAGGCCATAGTCAAGTGGGAAAAATACGTGTCGGCAAACATCGCGAATTCTTGAAAACATTTTTGTGGAAGTTCCTTAAGTAAGTACCCCGGCAACAACGAATGGTTATCTTTTTCTTGCTATATAAATATCCGTACTGCCGCCGACCTTCTGAGAAAGATTTCGTAATTCCGTACAGTCAAATAATTACTTAATTACATATCGTTTTTATACTACGAAGGGCTTGCTCTATGATAAGGTGTCACCTTATCATGTAATTGCTTGTGACACTCAGGATAAGTATCACTTATACGTTACCGACCCTGACCCTGTGAGAACCTCACTCTCTTTTTAAATACTATTATATAATAGTAAAGTGGTCGTATGCCGTGTCGTCGCTGTTGCCCTGTTGCCCGCGTACATAACTAAGAAACGGGTACTACGGGGTATTCCAGGGAATTCGGACTACCTATACCTATTAAACTTTCGCATTTATAATAAAAACCGTATGACCGTATGTTAGTCAAAAATGACAGTTTGAATAGACCAATGAATGATACTTATTAATTATTTTAAACCGCTCATTAAGAACACTAACGATTCATCTTAATGTGGAAGTGTCATTTAACTGCAGGTTTGGAGGTATTTCTCCTGTCATCAGTAGACATTTCGATAAAATTATAACAAATCATAATCTAAATTATAATAACGAGTTTAACACCTGCTTCGTACACATAAATAAACAGAAACATATGTAAACGTAACTCATAGAAAAAATGTAGAAATAAAAATTACAGTTGGTTCTATCATACAGGTATGTTCATTGAATTAATGAGTATTTAGGGAAACCAGCCATTATACATAGGAACTTTTACTATCTGACTCATTATGCATACCTACTTCAGAGATTTGGATAGAATTCAATTTCAATGTTACGACTGCAGATAACCTCGCCGCCCAGTGGAATCCTCTCCACTATTTAATGTTATTTCGATAAAGCGACCCATTCTCCGAATTCATATTCAATCTCTTTATTATTAAACATCTGTTGTGGAAACGTTCCATAATCAAAGTGATAATTTTACAGAGATACCTAGTAATTAAAGCTGTGATGATTTAACCCCGTGTCATAAAATTGTACAGTTTAAATAGAAGCCCGCAATGGAGTCCCCCTTGTCAAACACTGAACAGGCCGCCCGAGTTGATTGGCAATATTGAAAATTGGACTGTCCAAACATTCGCTTTTAGGATACTTTCCAATTTTCAATCAAAAGCACCCATTTTAACGATATTGGCAAAATCTGACAACCCTCGGACTTCAATACAAGTCAACATAAATTGAACTAGAAAAATTAAACGACCAACAGGAAAAAAGTTGCTTGCAGATACCTATCGAAACGCGGGCGGTCATTCTGCGCTAGTTAAGGCTCGCTTCAATTTGGTAGACCAGTAGTAATAGTACTTCAAACCGAGTCTAGGGTGAATGTTAACTTGCAAAGTGCATTAATATACTCTAACCAGTCCGTTTCATCTAATGTAAGTTCATGAATTTGTGTAGCTATTCGTATACTGGACCAAATTACCATTTTACTGGTATTTTAAAACCTACCTATATAAACTTGGGAGTTAATAAAGCTACGAGGACGAAACGAGGAAAGCAAGCAATGCGTCACTTTTTAGCCTGCGCTAACATGTTTCTAATTACCTTAATTAGTGTCCTGACATTAAAACGAGAGAACGCTCAGTTTAAATTAGAGCATGCGAAACGGCCTACTTTGTCCGTGAACCGAATGCGACGAGGGCTAATTCGTGATAAGGGGGCGCGAGTAAGTTCAATAAAGGGGAGCAATGTCACGGCGCGCGACCCCTGTGACCTGCCGCCCCTTAGGATAACAGTATTTATCGTAAAGAGACCTGTATAACAGCTCGACGGCCTGCCAGAAATGGAAAAATACACCAAATCCTTATTATTCTAAATTACATCAGCCGGTAGTTCACCACATAGTAACCCGTAAGCGAGGCTTTAGGTAATTACGTCCGTGTTTTTACAAACTTTCAAGGGTAGCAGGGGTTTCAGCTGTGGTACTTGACACATTTACGTATATTTAAATTAGGATTTTCCGCTTGGACCAAATTCTAATAACAGCTTTTTATTCTCTAGATCACTTAGTAGGTATATTCAGAGGTAGAGTTACAGCAAATACATTTTATGTATTACTAATTACTGACTCTAATGGCAATGCCATTTTTGTACTCAGTCGTGAATATAAAATACAGTAGTAATTAACCTGTGACGGTCTGCCTAAATTGAGGACAACCCGGCAACGCTCCTAGACTTGGCCGTTTTTACGTTCGGTACTAATGGCCGCTCGTGACTCCCTAACTGAAGTATTTGGCAGTTCTGTATACAATAGTACTTGAAAGTGAGCCTCATAAGAAATGAAGTCCATTAAAACACACATTACCTAGCCAAGTACCTACTTACAGTACACAACATAAAGTCGTTAAGAGAAAACTTTTATTATGCGACTTTGAATTGGTCAATTTAAAATTAACTCATTTCCCCGAAGGTTTATATTCAACCATTTATTTTTCGTCATAAAAGAAAATGTTTGACGTAAAAGAAGAAACTTAAAAAGCCTCTGTTACAGGGCAACCTCGCGTTATGTTAGTCAGACTGCTTTGAACGCTAAAGACCGGAGCTCTGTCACTAAAGTACAGTTACCATTAACGCTCAATTAAAAAGTGGTTTACCCTCTTGTGCACTATAAAGCGTTACTTTACGAGGCTCGAGAGTGGGTAATAAACGGCGCCGAAGTTCGCGTTCACGATAGACGACCGAATTTTAGCAACTAAGCTGAGCAAATAGCATAGGCAATTCGTATTATATGTAAGGTTGTATATATCTTATAATGAAAATACATTATTCTGTAGAAACAAGAGTATAAGGTTCTGTAAGCAGAGGGGCGAAAATGCTGGCAATATTATCACACCAGTTTATATAAAAACAAAACCGTCCCTGTAGGAGCCCAGATAAAACACCTAATCTTTCTTTTACACTCAATTTACCGTTGCCGTTCTCTTAGTTTTAAAGCGGAACTCGATGGAACGAATCGTAGTTACACCTACATTTGTATACACAAAACAATTTACTTATATTTATGGCAATGGTCTTAGGCGGGTTTAAAGGAAACGGTGTCAAAACGACTTAATTACTTTATATTAAGTCGTTTTGATACAAACGAGCATTAATGGAGAACGAGGCGGCAAGATAGGGGACGGGATGCCGCGGTCTTGCCTCTAATGGCACTATACTAACTGTTGCCACAACGACTTGCTGTAGAGGAGTCGTGGCGTAAGCTTGACTCTGCCTCACCTCGCCTCAGCTCACTATGTTACCACCCACGTTAGCGACTCAGATGTCACCTTACACCTTGCTTTATATTTAATTAAGTTTATATTACTACCTCAAACATATGAGCGGGTGTTTGTTTTCAAATTATTAGCTAATTAGACCGCACTACATTACGAGGTCGAGGTAATTTTGTTAAAGCAACAATATTTGGGTCAATGGAATTTATAATAAAGAGGAATTTCAACAATGTAACTTTTGTTTGCTATTCGGAACGAAATCCATATTGAATGCTAAATCATTCCATGACAGTAGAATTAGGTCGAATTGTGAAATAGTTGAATGTTTTGATAGTTGAATAGATTTGTAGACAGGATTTGTGAAGTGGTTGTTGACAGACAAAATATATGTTCCTCGAGTTCTTCAAAATCATAAAGCCGTGCGTGCATAGTTTCCACATTTCTTTGCGCGAATATTCCGCATAAAATTCTGAACAAGCGTCTCCGCATTTCTGACGAAATTTTACGAATTTCTCGGTTTAAAATAGAGTCTTTTGTTTTATGTGTGTACAAGTAATAAAGCTGTAATCGTTCATTAAAGCCGTTGTCCAAGTCCCTGCCTCTTATGAGACCCCAAGCTTATTAGCAAATTATATTCAATTTGCAGTATGTTGACGTCACTAAAATTAAGATAATGTTTCAATAAATTACGTTTGTAGTTTGATTTTGGACTGATGAGGTTATTGCGCGTATATTTATCTTACGCCTGAACATACTAAGGAGGTAAGAAGAGGTCTAATGCACTAACATAATAATTTAATAGATACATAATATAAGCGAGACGTTGCCGTATACCAGGTACCTACACTCCCAAAAATCCTTTTTCTTACATATACAAAATGTCAAATATCGGGCACTGATTTAAACATAACTTTTAAGATTTTATTAAGGACTGGTGTAAATATCTGCTGATTGACGAACGAGCCATCTTCCTTCTCGGGTTTGGAGTAGTTAGACTCATCTTATTTTAAATCAATTAAAAGCCAAAAATATCGATTTAAAATAATATAATCGATAAAAGTCAGTCCCGATAAGAGAAAAGACGATATTTATACATGTATGTCGCGGTCAGTGACTGTAAAAGTGAATTAAAACATCTCATAACGAACACCGTTCCAGAACATTAAACAGGCAAGTACTTATAATACCAGATTTATTTTGCGCGTAAATGCAATACTAAAGTCTTATAGTCACTATTACTTTTACAACTTTCACTAATAAACATTGAAAAACAGCTCAATTAATGCAGTTTTTATTTTCAACCGCTCCCTGGGTAATATGTATTAACAATATAAAAATTAATCACTCGTCACGGTAGGCTTCTTTAGAAAATAATATTACGATAAAATAATGGATGGGTGGATGTTACTCAATTACGTTCACGACAGAATGACTGCACATAAATAGATTACACTAACAAATGTATGCTGAGAAAACACATATTTCACCATGCAACAGGACAACAGCTAGGTATGAACAATTATTAGTAATCACAACATGATACGATAGAAAGAAAAAAAAAAACGATCGACGCACCTAATAGTCAATCAATCAATCAATCAATTAGCCTACTGCAGTCCACTGCTGGATATAGGCCTCTTCCAATACGCGCTACGTTTGCCGATCCTCCGCCTTCCGCATCCAGTCCGTCCCTAATAGTAACTATCGATAAATAATGTTTAACAAATAAAAACAAAAAGCTTAGATCAATTTTTGAAATAGATTGACAAGTGTACCTACCTATATCTTCTGTCGAAGCCAAAAAAACGATCGACGCACCTAATAGTCAATCAATCAATCAATCAAACAATCAATTAGCCTACTGCAGTCCACTGCTGGACATAGGCCTCTCCCAATACGCGCTACGTTTCCCGATCCTCCGCCTTCCGCATCCAGTCCGTCCCTAATAGTAACTATCGATAAATAATGTAAAACAAATAAAAACAAAAAAGCTTAGATCAATTGTTGAAATTGATTGACAAGTGTACCTACCTTTATCTTCTGTCGAAGCCTAAACGACAAACAAGTAATAAGTACAAAAAATATCAACCGAAAATCTAATTCCTGACCCGTCAAACATTTCATAAACAAGCTCACAGTGGAGCCCTGTTAGCGCACACTGAGGCTCAGGAAAAAAACGATTTTTAACCCTGCAGGAGAAAAAAGTCTCTTTTGACGTCGCCGTCCTCGGGCGGCGGCCCGTGAGACGACATGCAGGCCGGAAAATAAACACGGACGTTTTATACTGGACAATCTAGGAGTTTATTTGGTTAGTGACGTGAAAAATTATGCAACAAAGGGTTTTTTTTTAAACTGAAACAGAGGTATATTGTAGCGGGTCTTCGTAAATAAATACATTATCATTGACAGTGTTAATCCCGGTAATGTCTGTGGAACTCTTTTTTTGGAGTCTTTGGAGCCCGGGGTCCGGTCTCTTAGTCAGGCGACAGTCGCTACAATAAAGAGAATTAATGTAGCGACTGTCACCTGACCCCCCAACCGCGAGAAAGCCTACGCCCGATCCACCTATACCTAGAACTAATATTTATCCCACAATCATTTATCATCCTATATTAAATTTACAGCCAGGTTACGAACCTACCTAACCTACCGAGTCAGGTAAGGTTAGTCTGTGAGAAAAGACTCTCGCAATAAAATTACCACTCTTTCCTAATTACAATGAGAAGATGGTTAACTAAGTAGTATGTCTGTCTGATACTGACCTTTATTTATTAATAAATAATTATTGTGAGGCCATTCAATTACTTATCGTTCTCACTATTCGCCCACGTGTTTATCGTACGGTTCATGAAGGTTAAACATTGTATGTAGTAAATGATAATTTCTTGTTTGTGAATTCCTATTCCCGTTGAGAATTAATAAGATAATAAGTCGTTTTAAGAAATTGATAACTTTATTCATTATGAGAGCGCCCGTAAGTGCTAATTAGATCGTTTAAACAACTTCGGGGTGAAATTTCCCGTGCTCAGAAAAGTCACCGTCTCTTTTTTACGATATAAATTTAAGCGATAAAGGTAATACAGCAGAGTAATAGGCAGTCTGTGCTTCCATAACATAACTAAACATAAAAAAGCAACATAAATTAAGTAAAATGCGTGATTAAATACGTAATAAGAATATGTCCAATAACAATGCTATCCAATGCGCAGAAAGGAGTAATAGAAAAAGCAACGAGACATATCGAAAGAAAACCGTCGTATTTCCTTATTAGTTTATATAAATTGATTGAATTCTTCCTCAATACGTTTCCCGATGCAGTATGTCAACGGGCGCACATATTAGCTGTCAACGAACGCAACCGATCGCCTCTCGATGAACAAGGAAAAACAAACAAAGGGAGGCACATCACCCTGTAATAGCCATCAACCGACACTGGGTAAATATTTACATGATACCTAAAGAAATTACTTTTTTAAAGGAATATCTATGGAAATACGATGACTTTATTTCTACGTTCTATTTCGATCTTGGGTTAAATAAAGTTTGTTCGGACTGACTGAATAAAATATGCATTGTCGTGTCCATTTAGCTACGAATAACTTTATGATGTAGGTACGTGGCCGTACAGTAAATTGGATTTCAATGTCTATATTAGTAAATATTTGGTCCCAGTATATTTAAAAATAAAAGATTTCAATGTCTACATATATTATTATATTAATAAATACTGGGTGGCGCAAAAGTACTGGCACTAAAGAAAATACCTTTATTTTTTTTATATGACATTTTCTGTCATTCTGTTGTTGAAAATTGTGTAGTGAACAAATGTAAAATACACTGAAAATAAACATGGACCGTTTTACTCCCCAAGAACGTGGAATAATTGTGTCAATGTTCTTACGGAATAATTCATCAGTGATAAGAACACAACGTGAATTTCGTCGACGATTTCCCCACCGTCCGGCACCGATTGGTCGCACAATTCGACGCTTTGCCACACGCCTTGAAGCAACTGGCTCAACATTGGATAGACCTAAGTCTGGGAGACCAAGAACAGGCCGTTCAGCTGAAAATATCGATGCTGTGCGCGAAGATGTGGAAGAGTGTCCAGAAACATCAACGAGGCGACGTGCCACGCAATTGGGCATTTCCAGACGGACCCTGCAGCGTATTTTGGTGAAAGACTTAAAGATGTTCCCGTATAAAACTCAAATGACTCATCAGCTGCTGCCTGCTGACCACCGAGCTCGTCTAGATTACTGCCAGCGCGTCATAAACCTCAACCTTGAAGAGGATGATTTTCCTTCAAAATTGGTTATGAGTGACGAAGCGCATTTCCATCTCTCAGGGCATGTCAATAAGCAGAATACTCGGTTCTGGGGCACTGATAATCCGCGCATTATTCAAGAAACACCTCTACACCCACTAAAAGTTACTGTATGGTGTGGCATCTGTGTTGACAGAGTGATCGGACCCTATTTTTTCGAAGACGCTGGAGGCAATGCGATAACTGTCACTGGAGAACGCTACAGAACCATGTTACGTGAGTTTTTGATACCCAGTTTGGACGAATTGGGGCTGGAGCACATCTGGTTTCAACAAGACGGCGCTACGGCACACACAGCGCGCGACACTATGGACTTAGTGAGGGACGCTTTTCCAGGCCGAGTTATCTCTCGTTTTGGCGATTTGCCTTGGCCTGCAAGATCACCCGATCTGACCAGTCCAGACTTCTTTCTTTGGGGTTTTTTGAAATCTCGGGTGTATGTGAACAAGCCACAGACTCTCGCAGCTCTAAAAGAAAACATTCGTCAAGAAATAACGAACATATCGCAGGAAGTGTTACGGCAAGTTATGCAAAATGTCATAAATAGGGCTCAAATGTGTATCAACTCTGGAGGTCACCATTTAAAAGACATCATCTTTAAATCCTAATGGTACGAAATTTAATGGTACAAATATACATTTAAAAAAACCTAAATCTAGTTTTCTAATTTAGAAAAAATGTTATAGCCGAACCAAATAGGGTCTTTACTTTTGCGCCACCCAGTATTTGGACCCAGTAGGCTTAAAAGTAAACCTAACACAATTCAACAAATCTATATAATTTGTACCATAAAACATTTAGTCCTCCATTCCAATCCAGTGTCTCAGATATCAATATCAAAGTGACATGCTGGTTCATGCTACCTTGTAAGTTGTTATAGGCCCATTTTTAGACAGCAAAACTTCACAATATATTAAGGAATATTAAAATCAGGTTCAACACACGTGACATGTTATACTCATCTCAAACAGTGTCACTCAAGCTCAAGTTGATCTGCTAATTGACTCCCAAAAATATTTTTTTCTGATTGTGAGGGATCACAATCTCGTTCGAAAAACAAAGGAATTGCATCTTACTGTACTTTTTACAATAAAATTCATTTTTGCTTGGCTTGTAATGGCGTCGTCGTTTTCTATTTCCTATTGCACCATTCGACATCGAAGTAATTTTTATTCGTGCAATATTTTCAACCATTATTTCTCTTACTCATTGGCTGGAATGAACTATGTGCCGTGTTGTTTCCCAACGTAATGGATTTCTTCGATCGAGGTTTTAATAGGAAGCGGCTTATGTGCTAACATCGGTATACATTGGGGCTTTTCCTCATAGAACAACAACAAACAAAACTTTCATGTTAAGAACCAGCTTTGGTCAGCCACTTGTTACATGTAAAATTGTTACATCACCGACTGCCTTCATAATATCCCAGATAAAATATATAGGTAGATACGTTTTTACAAATCACCCATCCCTATGGTTACTGGATAAGTCTTAAAAGTTCAATTTGATCCATTTCGCGGGGTTTTATTGAAGTAAGATAACAATGCAATACCTCCTATTTTGACATGACTCGACAAATTTGAAACCGGGTTTGAAGATCATCTATAAAGGGAAGAACTTACAGGCTTTTTTGAAAAAAAAAAAACCAACTTAGATTTGCATTTTTTTTTCAAAACCGTTATACATTTATAATTCCATTTTATTTTTTAAAGTACCTACTACATACTTGCAATACTAGTCTGCCCAGATTTCTAAGAGATGGCGTTACCAAACGGCGTTGCCAAACGTTGCCTACCTATCATAAAATTACTATTTTACGGAAGGTAAAGCCCAGGTAATTACTTTATTCATTTTGACATCATCATACGTAGTCAATGTAGGTATGTACCCTCATACCTACTAAGTAAATGTGATCAAATATTATGAAATATAACTATAAGCTTGCGCTATATATTATGGATAGTTATTGCCAAGAATCCAATCAATGCACTGCTCCTCCTCTGTTTTTTCAAATACTCAAATTTTTATTCCTGTCCCCAAACGAGTGCCAGGTAAAATTAAACTATTTTGGGTACCGATGAAATCAAAAATCAATTATTGGGCAAGCTAACTTCTTCATTTTATGTTAAATACTTGCCTTACATAGAGTAACCAGAATCTTATGTTAATACAACAGTAAGTATTTGAGAAATCCTATACCTACTAATATTACGAGTATAAATGAGAAAGATTGTGATGTTTGTCATCCACGTTGTTTGTCACGCTCAAACAGCTGATCGGATTTGTGAGAAAATTAGTACAGAGATAGATTATAGTCTGAAATAACACATAGCCTTATATCTCTGGAATAGGTTCCTTTACGCTGCGGGTACGAGAACAGAACAACGCGGGTGGAATCCCGGGCAAAAGTTAATATACCAATAGTAGAGAAACTCACCGTATACGGTTGGCGACAAGCAGCTCAGCGATATCGCGTCCTAATCGTGAGTAGGCCGACTCGACGATGACGAGAACTTTGGCATCAATGCGCAAACGCGCGTCGGAACGGTGGTCCCGCGCGGCCTGCTGCTGCGATGCGAGTAGGGAACACTGCGACAGCGGTCGCGGGACTCGGTCACGCCACACTAGGCTGTGGAAAACATTTGATTAGTAACACTTCAAGGCACCGCTGCTCCGGACTTCAGCAGAAATTCCTGCTAAAATCTGAAAATCTATACCTAAGTTTAGCCTATTTTGAGATGCGGATGACGTAATACAACGGAGTGAGGAGAATCAGTACAGAGCTGTAGTTTGACACTATTATGTAGTACTAAATTCCGTCGCCTGCGTTTCAGGCTTATGCTTCGTTTTTTAGCTATCTCTACGGCTGGATTTCACCAGTGCAAGTATGTAAGAAATCTCTGCAATACCTCTAACACTTTTTTAACAAAAAAAAATAGTACAGTCAGCGTCAGAGAAAACAGACCCCCTCATGCTTTCATATCATTTACAAGGGGGGTTCCCTTTCTCTGAAGCTTACTGTACCTAATTATGTAATAGCTAATTACGCAATAGCTTTACTTTCCTGCAAGAACATAACACAACTTTTTTCGGTTGCGATCAGATGTATGATGATGATAGATGATGGACGTGAGATCCCAATTTCAATGCAGAGTGCGCAGATGCTCTGCCATTCTTAATTGACTTCTGACAGTGATGTACTTAAGGATAATAGATAGATAAGGACGGAATATGAATGACCAACAATTAAACATGAAAGGGTTGAATCAAGAACCCTGAAGCCAAGTCCGATTTATAACATCTAAGAATTAATTAGTATTTTTTTTAAAAAGTCTGTGTCCAGTAAACATAAAAAACTATCTACATAATACTAAGAAAACTTACAAATACCCTTTAAAAACGATGTCTTAATATAAGCCCTCTGTCAGTTTTAATTTTATTTTATCCCACCTATTTAGGTATCTCAAAAGCTTTAAATTTTCTCTTTACCGAAATAACTTTTCTTTATGTTTGGTGTACAATAAAGTTTTTTTCTATTCTATTCTATTCTATTTTCGTTCGAGTAAAAGGGAATTCAAACTTTTTGAATGAAATCCTACACAACGATAATCGAAACATTTTTTCCGCACCTGAGTAAATGAGCCTGTAATTAAAACTCGGCTAATACCATTTGCGTACTAAGTAAAAACGAAACTCACAAGAAAATCAATCAAAGACTGCCAAACTTAAAGCTGTGTTCCAAGTAAGAGCCACATCAAAGCGCCATTAAGGTTTATCTCAATAGCGGAAAATAAATAAAGGCAGGAATTTGTGAAAATATTTTATCCAACGGTAGTGGTCCTGTGAACCGCGACTGAGTCTTGTGGCCTCTTTGCTTTAATGAAAGCCACGCCTGATTCAACCGAGAGGAAACTTCTAACGACGACGCTCAAAAGACATACCAATCTACACAGGGGGTACAGGTGTAAATACTACCTTTATATAATACTAGAACCCGACTATGTATCCACTGCTAATAAACAGTTTAATTAGCCCCGATTAGCCCCGATTAGCATTAACGAGTTGTAAATGTATGCAAATTTAGAAGCCGAAATATGTTCGATAAGCACACATGACTAGCAAACTAACGTTTATAAAACAATATGCGTTTAAATCAGCGAGTTCGTAGCGCATTAGCAGAACAGCTTCCATTAATTAGCCAGAACACAAGTTTTGCTATAAATTCAACTGAGTCGGCGAAACTTACCACCCCTGCCGCTCATCTCAGCCCGGTGTAATTTTAAGCCGATAAAATAAAATATTATGGGTCCTAGCTACACGCCATCTGCCCTAATTACATAAAATCACGTTATAAAATTACTGTGAAATATTTCGGCTCCTCGTCCAAATTTAGCTGCGAAAAGCTGCCAAACAAAGGGCGTCAGGAGCTTGGCACAAAGCTAAACATCTTAAATACTTGCACGTAGCAATGTCCTGTTGGTATTAACTGCCCATTTATGCATAAAGAACCCCTTAGTATCAGAGTAAAAGATATGAGCTCTGTACACTTCTTTGTTACATGTTTCTGTCATAATGTAATTTCATGTCTTGCAACCGGAATACACCCAGAAAATCCAAATTTTCTTTTCGCGTACTTACCCAACATGAGATAAGAATGAGATGAGTTTATGCAAATTTATTTTCGTAAAATCCCGGAGATATGAACCCCAAATTACTCTACCAAATACAAATGTACCCGTTTATGTGTACGTTGATATTAAGTTGATAACGTTTAAAACTGGCAGTTTACTTTTCCAATGAATATGACACGTTATTGATGTTTGATATTGATGATGATTTCCATATTAATATTGAAGCAATAGCATTGTTACTATATTTTCAGTTGTTCTCTAATCCATATGAATAACAACGTGACATAACAATATGAACTGTCCAAAAGCGATAATTTCATATTATTAATTCGTATCAACGACGTGTTTGGTCCCGATAGGAAGCAAATTGGATTTTATGCGAATGACGCATATTTTCAACTAGATTAATTAATTAAATTCTGGCGAGTTTGGTTTGGAATTTTAACGAATAATGTTTTAATGAAAAACAAAAGTTCATCATTCGGTTGCGTGTGCTGCTAACTGTCCGATACATTATGTACAACGTGTACATATCTACAGACACGTACCTATCTATAAGAAATCGGTACGAAATAGTATCGATTCCTATGCGTGTTTTTAAAAACAATGAATGGTTAAGTAGCGTGATTTAAGTGAATACTAATGAAGCTACGATGAACTTTAATTTGAGTTCTTATTTACAGTAGTCATTCTTTTATGCCGTTGCGGAAAAGTATTTTGGATTCAACAATTCGACGTTCCAAATAAACCAATACAACGCATCTGCCCCCTAGACAAGAGGCAATTCGTTGCTCGGCGTATGATGGAATAGAATGCCAAATGTATGGGATTTGACGTATATGACAGGCGTCAACGAATGTCAAAAAATGTATGGGATTTGACGTATATGACAGGCGTCAACGAATGTCAAAAACGTCAAATCCTATACATTTGTCATTCTATTCCATCATACGCCGAGCAACGAATTGCCACTTGTCTAGAGGGGCTGGTAACAGAATAAAACCAATATCATCCAATCAAAGTAATCAAAAAACTGTATACAAGACATAAGTACTTACAAATTAAAAAAATTAAATTCATCGTTAGAATCAACGATCTTAGATAGAAGAGTTGATACGACACTGGCGTTTTAAATGGTCACTCGAAAATGACGATTTTGCCAATACCTGTTCAAATATATGCTAATTAGGGAGTGAAAAGACAACAAAGTATGGCATCTGTTAAACATCGTAGTATACTTTTGAGATCGCGATAGTAGGAATCTATTTAAAAATAACAATTATCTTCCTCATTTTAACATAAGATCTTTGATTAAAAACACAATTTGATAATTATGGTTATTTTAGTCGAGTGCTTGTGCTTACCTTGTTAGAGGGACTGTGACATAATATGTATAGAAGAATATGGTGAGGACGGATATGCACATGATGCCGGCGACGCATTTCCTCACATTGACGTGGCTGGCCAGCCAGAAGCAACACCGCGGCGCCGACGTCTTGTGCGGATGCGCGAACTCACCGCCGCACTCGAGCAATGGCGCACGCGCACCTCTACCCTCTCCCGCCATCCTTAACATCTATACACCACTATATTTACACACAATAGTAACACTTAGGCCTCTAAGGATTTCACTATACAAAGTTTCTATCTGGGAACCCTAACGGCTGCGTTTGTCCTTGGTGGTGACGTTTTTTGTCGCCACTTGCCGTGTTTCCACATTTCATAGTGCCGCGGTGGAGTATGAGAGTGCGCGAGCGCAGGATTGTTGAGTGCGCGAGTATCGCGATTGACGGCCATCTCGAGCCGACAAACGCGTCAGTTCCCGGTTTAAAATGGCCGCCGACGCATTATGGCGGGTTGTGCTCATCACGGCGACGTCGTGCGCCTCTGGTGCTAGAGCTCACGGCATCCGTCTAAACGACAGACTGGGGTCTTCCTCTCCCGCGCTCATCGGTAATATCTGCAACAATACAAACACGACGTTAATGGATTGTCAAGAATTAACTAAAAATATAATGTTAGGATGCATGAACATAGCTTAAAATGTCATAGCCCTACAAAGTTAATTTCTACTGCTAATAGATACACTACACCTGCTGATTAATGAATGAACCTCTGCCAAAGTCTACGCTTACGCTACGGCTTTCTCCTTGAGGTTGGAATTTGGGTTGAGGGAAAAGGGGTCTTGAGGTGGGAACACCACCATAAAAGTCAAGATCCAAAGATTTAGAAAAATAGTAGGAGAGCAGACCCCGGGCTCCAAAATACAAGCTATAGATGAAACCACGACTGACACTAAGCTGATGTGATGTGATGTGATTGGGTTCTAATGTAGTACCTAATAAAAATTAAAAATAATCATATATATTATATCCTGGACTTGGTTACTATTGGTATAAATAATAAGGTAGGTAGTAAAAGTTTCTAACCAATACTTAACAATGAGTTCTTGCATCCAAACTGTATAGCGAGGTACCAGAGGAATTTCTTATAAAATGACAATAATAAATTTACCTACCTAGTAATATCGGTAAAGCGTTGACTTTGTTTGAGAAAATATTGTTCATAAATTGGAAGTAACACATTATTGGCAAAAATGGTAAAAATGGCAAAACGTCTTAAAATAAATAATAGGTACTCTAGAAAGTTAAGTGCCTACTAAGTTTCCATAAATAACATTGATAAAATTTTATTCCTGCCTATACAAAAACTTTTCCGCAAAGCCTACTAAAAATAAATACATCATCAATTAGTTATATTTTATGAAGATTTATCTTTGAATCTGCGTTTATCCAGTCGTGAATATTTCAGTTCGACTGGTCGCTCTTATAAATCCCCCTTCGCATTATTTGAATGTAGGCTTACATTGAAACATTTCTTTGCAGAACCGAAACAAATCCATTCAAGCATGAAATTGGACGAACAATCCTCAAAATTCTGAATTAAATTTGATCAAAAAGTTAAGTAATGAACGTGAAATCAGATTTGTACAGTAATGAAACGATCCAGGACTGTGGACTGCCGCATGTTCTCAATTTATTAAATGTCTGCATACATTTTCATGTGAAAGCAAACACTGAATATTTATGTGAGAGAAATAGCTTCATCTATTCGTAAAATATAATATTGTTGATACCGATTCACATTCACAAGCTTACATTAGTTTTACAAAAGTTCTAAATTATTACTCAAAAATAGTAGAAAAGACTTGGAAACCACATAAAAATAGACGATGTAGGCATACACAAGCATGATAGTTTGAAAGAAAAAATGATGCTTATCAGTGAAGCCTTTTACTATCTGGAAAGTTTCACTTATCTACCCCACGTAGGGTATCTCTGGGGAAAGGCACGCATGGATGTTACAAAACGGCGTACGTGTTTATTTATAGATAAAGCAAAGAAGATATACGGGAAAAACCGGTTTATCGAACCAACAGCCTTGATTACGTGAATACATATAACATAACAATTTCATATATTGTTCTCGAAAAAGTCAATAAGAAAAGGAATTTTCAGATATTATGTCTTTGTTCAGTAAACGAACGAACCGTAATAGAGGGACCTTGGTGGCGTAAATATTTCGTGCAGTACTTATTATCCAAATGCATACTTACGTTCCATAATGAAATTTCATGTGCGCTCCCCTTTCCCGCAATTTGGATACAAAAATTTGGTTTGTTTGAATAAATTGTCTAATTTTACAGACAAACAGAGTAGGTAGTCCATTTAGTAAGTAAAAGGGAGGTTTTGGGGCGGTCGCTGTGAGCGTCGGTGAAACAGAGACGCGTACGGAATCCGTGATTGTGCGACCCTTTGAATATTAACTAGCAGATGACCCGCTCGTAACCGGGCCACGAATCTACAAGGCTACTCGAAAGGTTAATTCAAACTGCTCACTGTCGGGACGTGCTTTATTCCTGCGCCCTGGATAAAATGGTAGGGACTGATGTAAATTGAAAAAGAAATCTGCTCAAGCGAGATTTCATAGTACGTGGAAAACTGTACCAAATGATATCACGTGTAGGAAATAAAGTAGGCATAAGATCCTTTTATGTAAAGCAAAGATTGCGTGGAAATCAAGATTCTGAAAAATTTAAAATAATTGATTTGGATTGTTATACAATATGCAATACATCCTATATTTATAATTCGAGGAGCAAAATTAAAATAAAATAAAAAGAAAAGCGCACATCAGAATTGCCTTTCGAATCGTATCCAATACGCCAAACTGTACCAACCCCTGTGATAATGCACCTAAGTAATTTGATAAACTAACTCTATTTTAGAACAAATATATCTAAAAATGGAGATCTATAGGGGAGGCCTATGTGCAGCAGTGAACTTCCTATGGCTGAAATGAAATAATGAAATCGGTTAAAAGAGCAACTGTTAATCTAGCGATAAGGAATTCCAAAATCTACATAAAAAGTTAAACGATAATAATTACCTATTAATAACGGAAGTACAAGAAGCGAAAGGTGTACGATGTGCCAGGATTTTAGCAAGTCGACATTGTGATCTCTACGTACCACATTGGGAAATATATATCATTAGTCCTATTTTGAAAAGATTGGCATGGTGGATCTCCAGTAGGTATGGTGGATTTCAAATTACGAGTATTCATGTAATCCTCTCTGACCAAGCTAAAAGTTTGTGTTGAGAGTGGTTCCACATTGACAGAGTGCTTAGTGAACGAAACGAAGCAAACCACATAATACTGTGGCCTTTAAGTTATGATTTACTGTAGTAACATACGCTAGAAACTTACAACAGTTGCTACTCGATACAAAGTAATTTGATTTACAGAGCATACCAGCCCAGAGCACTAAAGGACCTAACTACTTAATATAATAATAATGTTTGATTAAGAATGGCGTCTAAATAAGTGTTTAGACGCCTATTAGTATTAAGAAATAAAACACGAACGTCCTATAATAATAAAACACGTTATAACTATTAGTGCTTATTTAACCGTTCATAAAATCTAGTGCCAAATTATAACGATACTCGCAGCTAAAGCAACGAAAATATTTTACCAAATAACATGAAACTAATAAAAATAAACAATCGTTACGTAAACAATATGCGTACTATATCACTTGATACGAAAGCAGGGAACGTTACTAAGATAGTGATGCATTAATCTCATTAGGGGAATGACCGTAAACGATCTGGACGGGTTACAGTTAGTAGTACGCGCAACGGCCGAAAACAATTATTAGTTAACCCCTGACCCTTCAACGAAAGATAGCGAGTCGAATTAGCTATTAATGATTAGGGTTAGCTGAACTTTGACTGAGTATGACTAGCAATTCAGTAGCGTCAGTTTATTTGAGTCCATTCTTTTTTTCACCTTTTTATGTTACTGATAATGTTATAAGATTAGTAAACTTAAGTTCTCCCGGGTTTTTGTTATTCCTTCACGCTGAAACGGTTGTACCTACGGACTGTAGTACATTGTCTATGTATCCTGCGATAATAAACAGGGGAATTCGAACTCAGTCGAAAGTTAGCACTGTAATAGTCCCCATAGGTTCCTTTTCTCGTAACAAACGCAGTAAACAGCTAGATCATCACAGAATACATTTTTGACATTTCATTTTGTGACCATGTTATCCATTGGGAAGTAAAACATGACAAAATTAATTCTTGCATGTCACGCTTGATTGACTGTTAGATGACTGACATGAGAAGTGAGGAAAAGTGTAATTAAAGAAATATATGCTAAAATCGTTTAATCGTGTAGTAGCAACATTGTAAATTCACTAATTTACAATGTTGCTTCTGCTTATTTCTTTTAAAATACCCGAGGATTAGCACAAAAACAGTGGACAGGAAAATCACCATAAAGTGTTTTGATGTCGTTCGGGACTGCTTCTCTGTGGAAATTTTATCTGCACCCCTTCACCAATCAACCGTTGTTGGTCTACGAGTAAGTACTTTTTTGTTTGGGTGTGCGTTGTTTTATAGCTAATTGTTTTATAGAATTTCGTTTCACATAAAATGTTTCTCATATTTTCGTTTCATAGAATAATCAATACACAGAAACTTTGAAGATTTTTAAATCATTGATTTTTGTTTCACATAAAGTTTAATGTTAGAATAATCACATCATAGAATAACAAGTCAAATATCCCTACTTTCCCTATTCCCTACTAATATTATAAATGTGAAAGTAACTCTGTCTGTCTGTCTGTCTGTCTGTCTGTCTAGCTTTCACGCCCAAACCACTGAACCGATTTTGATGAAATTTGGTATAGGGGTAGATTAGACCTCGAGAAAGGACATAGGCTATGTTTGGTCGCGATAACCGACATCCACGCGGGCGGAGCCGCGGGCAAAAGCTAGTTCTTTATAATCATTGCGCTAAGATAAATCGACGGAGCCCCGCTCCGCGGGGCTCCTATTTCTGGGTGGTTTAAAAAAAAAATAACCACGAAGGCTAAGGCGGGAGCTCCGCTCCGCTTCGCTCCCGCCTTAGCCTTCTAACCTAACCTATCCAAGTCGGTTTACTCTGAGTCGGGGTGTAAACTATAATGACGTTCTAAATTATTAAACGTTAGACCAAATTATTTTCGATTATGGTGGTGGTTTAATATTCCTTAAAAATAATTCTACTGTTTAATAAGTTTATTAAACAAAAAAATGTAAATAAAAATTCATTGAATTGTTTTTCTGTGAAATATATTTCATTCTGGTAAATTGTCTTTGAAACAATAATATTCGAAATAAAAATATAAGTACCAAATATTATGTGAAACATTTTCTGGGAAATGAAATTCTATGAATTTTCTTTCTGCGAAACAAGGGGCTCCCTTTTTGTTTCTTTTGGTGTACAATAAAGAATATTTATTTATTTATTTATAATAAGTAACTATATTTTTTAGTAGTTTTGATTCATCGATGTTTTTTTTTTAAATTATTCATATTCTGTTAAAATAGGATTTTTTTTATATATATAGGACACTAGCTGACCCGGCGAACTTCGTACCGCCATATTTTCTGATCCCTGTCCCGCTGCATATTTCCAAATTTATCAGTGTTTCTCTACCATATTATGCATGTATTATACATATAAACCATTCTCTTGAATCACTCTATCTATTAAAAAAAACCGCTTCAAAATCCGTTGCGTAGTTTCCAAGATTTAAGCATACATAGGGACGGACAGACAGCAAGAGCGACTTTGTTTTATAATATGTAGTGATAGTGATATCATCACATCACACAATATGACTTCACTCGCCTGGTGGTAGATAATTTGAGAGCAAAGCCTCAGGATCCACCTTACAAACATTATTCAAAATAATACCTAAAAGGAAAAGATACGTTTGAAGGTTGTCAAATCGGATGAAAAGACAATATTCTCACGTTGGAAACGAAGGGACTAACTTATTATAACTTAGCTCGTTTACCACACCTCGTAGTCACAGGGCCCGTTCTGAGAACCCGCATAATAATACCGCCGAACTTCTATGACACGAGGATCAAACTTGTGAAATATTGAACCGTGTGAATCAGACGATACGGTGAAAATGACAGGGGTTTGTTGGATATCATTAAATGTTTTCTGAAAGTGGACATCGGGATATTGCTTTTTTTTAATCGTCGATACCGAGAAAGTGGTCGTGTCCAATGCTGGGATAATACCAATATAGAAACAAAACTGATATTAAATAGCATATCAGGCTATTACACAAATTTTGCCTGTTTGGTTATAAGTTTGGTTTGGTTATACCTACTTATGTTGAAGAACTTTTTAAAGGTGGATAAATCTCTCTCTGCAACGTCTGCTTTCCACGGTTTTCACTGCAGCGCGGGTATAGTTTATGAAACACACACCCACGCACACGCAAGCGCACACGCAAGCGCACACGCATACACACACGCACACGTACTTATAAAGATATACTAACCTAAAACTCTTTATTTTAGCTGTACCTAAACTCTGTCAGCTTTCCATTTTAAATTGTTTACCATTAGCGACTTAATAAAATAAGTTTGTTTTGAGTAACTACACATGCAATATGTGCATAGGAAAAGTGAGCTTTACTTGTATTTACTACGTATAAGTACCTACTTACATAAAAAAAGTGGAGGGGCGAGCAGGGCGTCGGAACATTGCAGTAACGTCGCCATTAGGATACGAAGGCGAAACCCACAATTCGCCCGCATATTTGGTCAAGATTAATTGCCCTTAACATCATCTGTCAACCCGAGGGACATTCCGTGGACATTTTGTTTGTGGTACAAATAGCTAACACATTCTGCCTGTAGCACGATATTAATTGCACTGCAGTTTAGTAAGATACTTAAAAAATGATGGCAATTCATTGGAATTTAAACCGACAAATTAATGAAGACAGGTAGGACAGTACCCGGGTTTTAGATTGGCACATCGCGTCGGAAAGAAAAAAAATCAAACTGTCAGTCCGATATGCGAAAGAGAAAACGCTCTATATAATCACCAAATTAAAAATTTAAAAAACCGACTTCAACCGATTTTTATTGATATTTCATAAATTGCTTGACCGATTTTGATAAAATTTACCTGGGAAGTATAACCTATCAAACAAAAAAATAACTTTGCAAATCGGTCCAGGCGTCTTTGAGTAATCGGTGAACATACATAAAATAATACAGGACTACCTCAAAAGTAAACCAAAACCAAATTAAAAATCAACGCATATACACCGGAAATATAGCTGAATATTCTGAACACTTCTGCATACCCTTTCAAAGGATTCAGGCGTGATGTTATGATGTGTAATGGCAGAGACATTGCAATAATATGCGATTGCAGCAATCGCGGCTGATTTCCTGGTATTTTTTGAAGAGTTCCTTGGTCTAATCTCGGAAACCCATCATCAGATCTTTACGAAATTTAAATGGGACCATTTCGGAATAATCTACTTTCGAACAAAAAAAGAATTTTGCAAATCCGTCTACGCATGGCGGAGCTATGAGCGAACAAACATAAAAAAAAAAAAAACATATAAACATCCGAATTGAGAACCTCCTCCTTTTTTGAAGTCGGTTAAAAATCGAACTAAGCCGATCTTAGTAGGACTTCTTCTCAACGTGCCAATACTGCCAAGCCAAACGCCAGGTATAGTAACCCCATAAATACTACTGCGAGTACATAGTGCGCGTAACATTAAATTTACACTGGTTGATAATAAATGGATCGCTTGCAAGAACAGAATGCCGTTTCATAATTCATTAATTGTACCTTTTACCGGTTGTTCCATTTGCTAAATGCAAGCTGCAATCAACAACAATCAAGCACTAATTGTGATTCCACTAATTTGCATTGGCGCGACGATGTACCTTCCTTGCCTGCCGCGCCCGTGCATCCGCCCAACTTCTGTATAGTACTGACTCACTTCGCACCCTTCACTACAAACTCAACAACCTACAAACTTGATTTAAATTACTGTATCAAATCACTCTATGCACATATCGTTTCCTTATTCACATATAGGTACTTAAACATAGTTAGTTACTTTCTTTATCATCATTGTTTTTCACGATTACTTTAGAGAAAAGGGCAATTAAAATGCAAAATTGTTTGAAAAGATGTACCTACCTATAGTTTTAATGAAGTAATCCACTGAACATCAGTCGTTTATACTTATATACTAAGAGCCCACGCCAGACCTTCGTCATTTTATAAAAGCTGAAAGTTTTTTAGCGCATGCACCCAACACAGGTTAGAACGCTGTCCAATTATGAAGTTTGGGGTCATAGTATTAGGTATACTTACCTACGTGTCTCAAATACATTTATTTAACTTTCTGCTACTACGAGTACTACAACGGCATTAATTACCATGTGCAAAGGTTTAACCGTTAATTAACAAAGTGCTATCAAATTGTTCAAAGGCAATCACAATTCATATTGCGATATTGATTCCCTGTAAAGGGAAGTAGGGTACAATGATCAAATTATATTTGCAAGCTGCAGTTAACCACAAACAGGTATCTCCAATTTACAGACTATTTGCCATGTTAAACTGTTAATAGGTACTGTGGCTTAGATTCCATTCATAAATTATGTAGAAAGCTAAAATTCGCGATAGTCAATACATAGATAATATAAGATCTTAACCAATTAGCTGTTCAAATTCTGATGGAATGAGCTAACCTGAATTCAGCCTGGATATTTTCTGGAAGTTTTCTTTCAATACCATAAACTAGTATAAGAATATAGCTAAAATATTAGAGAGATATTATTTTCTCCTAAATTATGTTAAGTACTATTTTGTATAATTTCTCGACAAAACTCCATTCTTGGTATAATTATAGCCTCTTCATCATATTTGTTGAAAATTAAACAAGCTGAAATACGAATATTTTATGAATGCCATAACGAATATCATACAGAAAATTGTCCTAGACGCAGGCATTACAAAATGCAATCTGCCTGTGACGTTTTAATGTAAACAACAGCATTGCTTGCTTGCATTAAATTATGCAAGTGGCACTGGCTTTACACGATTACAGTAAATTTATGCAAGACATTATCCGAGGACAGCAGCGTCGCATAACAACGCCTTCAGTGTCCGAGCGCAGTTCCGTCGCCGCCTTTATGAAAACCCTCACTATGATATATGAGAGAGAGCGGCGACACATTATTGCCTCCCGAGACGTCTCTTGTATGCATACGTAGGTATTTTTTGTCTAAAAGTTAGTAATGTAATCAATTTTGGTTGGTTTAGTCAACTTTATGTTATTCACGTTAATGAGAGCAGGTGGGGTAAGGCGCGGAACGTGGACGCGTGATAATCTCCCGACCATTAGGCCCGACCACTCGCTCGCAAATCGTCCGCATATTTTGCCCAAGATTAATTGTTCTGGAATATCATCTATCACGGTGAGCTCTCTCATGACCGTCGTCGACAGTGCGTACGACGTTTTATTTAAGGCACAATAGGCCCCTAGAGCACCGAGTTGAGGTAATTAAATTTTTGTTAGAATAATGATACCATCAAGTAAAAACACATCAAGTATTTTTGTAAAAGAGAAACGATTCGCTTATTGCCTTTGTGTTTTATGTTGGCGAAATTACGTGCTCTAATTAATTTAAGCTTTTGTTATATTTTATATAGATTTATATACAAACTGGAGCCTATTTCGCAACAATTCATAGCTATGTTTTTTCTAAGAATGAAGACTATGTACAAAATAAACTACATTTAGGATGTTTAAGTCTATACAAAGGGTTTCCCTATTAAACAATCAATGCCTCGGGGAGAATTTATGTTAATAATATTCAGCAACACAAAATACGCCTGAACTCTAAGTGTAGTGAAACAGCACTCGGGATTACGAGTATAACAAGGCCAAGTTGATAGCTGGAATCTTTGCATTGCATCACAAGTTCATGTTTCTTTACGCGCACTTTACAGCTACACATTAATATATGACCATAAAACTGTATAAGTAGGTACATATTAAACTTTTATCGCTATATGAAGGCAAATTAAAACAACGTACCATCATAACATTTACATAAACCATTAATCTAACATTTAAACGTTCCTAACACTAATTTCGTTTAGACGACATTAGGGCGATTATAGACTTTCCCGAAAGATAAATTCGCAGTTAAAAATACCCTTCGTCGAGTTTACTTCGTAACGGACAAGAACAAATTGAGTCAATCTTTTTTTGCCAGAGACGAAAACCCCAAAACGTTTCGCGTTTCACCATTTTCAACGTGTAAAGTTCGAATATCAATCAAGTCGACCTTTTTTCAATAACGCTACCACAGGGATCTTTTTCGAACCAATTTTTCGAGTAATTTCGCTCTTAGATCCAGTGTCCATTGGCTTTTACTGACATTGAGTTTGTTTCCTGTCTGTCTATTGAAACAATTTATTGATGAATGTCAAAAATAAAAGTTATAAAGAATGTCGCTTTGTTATTATTAGTTATTGGCACATTTAGCTTTATCTCCATATTTTTGTACGATAGAAAATTCCCTGGGTTTCACTTGATATTCGACTCATACGCACCAAACGCTTTAGCGATATGTGCAAGGCCCTGGCTGACTCTGTTTCTGAAAATCTATAACCTGACTGTCTTTAAGTTTAGAATTAAAATGTTACTTTTAGCCGACCGTGCTCCACCATCGGCAATATCATCACTTAGATACCAAGAGGTGATATAGTAGTCAAATGCGAGTCAATTAACAAGATTGTCGGCGGAACTAGTTTACCTACAGAACAGAGAACTCGTGTCAGTCGTGTCGATTCGGATCACTATGTTTATTCCTTATGCTAACAACCTAACCTAATATTTTTTTAACCCTCAACTTACTATATAAAAAGAAAATTATTCCTTCTCATAACTAAAAACTCAAAGAATAAAAGTTTAATATGTTCTTAACAACCAAATGCATGTGAAGTGCGACATAAAAACGCCTATTAAATTCTTACACATTGAACTAACGTCATTAGGTGCTATTTATTCATTTGTTTAATGGGTATATGTGAATGCACATCAAGTTTTAAATTTAAACTATCATGAGTTCATAATGTAGTAATGATTTACAAGTATGAACATTATGTTAAATGGGTATAACGTTTAACTTAATATAGGTACGTAAAACACATTCAATTAATCTTACTAGTTCAGTTAATATTATAAATCTTACTAATAGCTTTTCTAATGGGAAAATTTGTGAGGAGGAATGGATGTATGTTTATGATCGTCACTCTTATACATTTATGGATGAACACAAAATATGTACTACTAGTAATTTGTTTTAAAAAAATATGTTTATCGGTATAATCCGAAGGTGACTCCGAAGGTAATTCCGAAGATGTTTGAGGTTGATAATTTCCGAAGGTAATTCTGATAAAAAGTAAAAATATGAGTTTAATCAGGCACAACTTGCAATTATTAACTAATTTGCAATCGTTGGTCAACATAATTATCTTCATGCAGTAACATCTACAAAAACAAAGAGACTGTGAACTGTGAGTCAGCGAAACGAGTTGATTAAAGAAAACCAACTCGTCGCACTTGGCGACAATGAATATTCCGTGCATAAGCATAATACGGACGCAATCTCAGCCGCACGCTGGCGATGGTGTCGCAACTGCACCGCTGCCCATTTCTCATCTTAAATGGCAAGAGCAAAGCGCTTTTATACGTCCTTTTTTCATAACTTTCCTTGTAAAGAAAGGACGAAAAAATCTCGCTCCGAATATAATCCGCTAAATGACATCGATCTAATACGAATTGCGGACCGAAATAGGCTCCGACGTAATAAAATCATCAAAGACGATAGACATGAATGAGATCCATCACCATTTGCAAGAATACTGATATGGAAAGTTTGTGTGCGTAAGGGATACAAAGCAGTTTTTTGCGGCTCAGTTTTACGATGCCAATATTTGCGGCCGGCCAGAGACATGCCCGTAAGTAACAGTATAATGCATAACTGAAAAAATGCTGACATCATATGTCGGATCGGATATTGGCGAAGCTACTATACCTACCCATGGCCTCTGTGGCGTAGCGGTAGAACGTTCGACTGCTACGCAGGTGCGGGTTCGATTCGAGCTCAATACAAATATTTATATGCATGAATGTGTTTGGTCTGGGTGTTTCTATGTATTAGGTATATGTATTTATTTACAAAAAAATTATCTAAGAATGTTTATCCGCATTTTACATTCTATAACACAAGCTAGTTAAAGCAACACAAGCTACGCTTATTATGGGTTGTGTGGAATTCTGTAGAATAGAATATACAAAAATCTTGTGTCATGGTGTTTATGGTGTAACTCCTCCGAAATGGCTCGACATTTGATTTTTTTTGTACATTAGGTAGGAATAAGAATAGGCTATATTTTTCCAGCCCTTCTATCATTTATTAACAGCGCTTTTAGTATTTTTGTATGAACATTTTAAAATTAAACTGTCGTTGAAGTGTCGCGACACTGACATTTCCTTCTGAATTTTATTCTTACGTTCGATTTCTTTGATAATAATTTATACGATAGAACGTTTGCCGGGTCTGTAGCAGTCACATATAAATCCTCCAAATAAAAAGTATTTATACAACAATTTAAGCAAAAGACTTCATCTTCTTTCAACTTCAAACATTTTTGTTAGTTAATAACATTTGCAAATAACTCAAGTAATGGAATAAAAACATGTCCTTAAACCTCGTTAGTATGAAAACTATTATCGCCAAAAATTTCGCAAATTATGATTGGCCATGTGAGTCGCATCATAAATAACAGTGATGTGATTGGTTACAATTTTCACACATAAGTCCAGTAAATGTCATTTAGTAGTGATTTGTGTGAGAGTTATGTTGAACATCTTCATAGCATTATGGCACATAAGCAGTAGCTGTGGGGTACTTCCACTCGTTTTTATATTCTGCGGAACTAATAACAGAAAGTGTGATGATATGATATTTATATTTCACATACATTTTCAAAGTTAGTCAACAAGACTGCTTCTGTGGCGTAGCGGTAGTGAACGCGGCTGCTACGCAGGAGGCGCGGGTTCGATCCCCGCTCAGTGCCAATATTTGTATGCATGAGTATAAATATTTGCATTGGTCTGGGTGTTTCTATGTATAATATGTATGTATTTACAAAAAAAAATATCTAAGTATTTATATCCGCATTCTAGATTCCATAACACAAGCTAATTAAGATTACCATGGGTCTAGATAGTGTTGTGTAGAATGTTGTACAATATTCATGTAAACACATAGTAGTCTTTTTTTGAAACTACATTGTAGTTAAACATAACAATATAAAATAGTACTCTTTTAGTCAAATCATAAAACTAGTTAGGTTAATTATTCTATGGAAATAGCTTCTGTTGAAATAAAAATTAAGCTGTCGATGTGTCGACATGGTGACTCAACAACGGAGGTAATATAGAAAATCACTAAATGTGCGATGAAATCATAAACGTTTGCGTGCGATACTACATTAGTCACTACCATGCTAACGTACTACTCAAGGACAAAACTGATTTTAGACATGATTAATCTATTTGTCTACAATAAATAAACCCATTAATAACAATAAATATAAAGCATAACAAAACGCTTAAAAACACCTTACCCTTTTATGGTTGATTACATTTGCTGCGAGAATAAAGCTATATTTAAACGCTTAAATAATCTCTTATGGAGTAGTTAATAAATTTCTAAGTATAAACAGCGTTATCTGTTCTATAAACACATAAAAATGTTAGATAACAAAGAGGAAGCAACACTTATTGTCACACATTTCGTACGCGAATAGCGAGGGAGACTGCGGCGCGCAACACGTCCGTCCTCTGGTGTGTCTCGAGGCATACTGACTAAACTGACTCGAGTATGAATTTTATTGGTGATACCGGAGGCAACCGGCGCGGCAGCGATATCAGAGCGGGCGGACGGCCTGTAGGGCGGGTGCAGCTACGACCTTTATGTGCTACGACGCTACGAAACGAGCGGTGAAAATATTAAAATAGGCATGTCAACTCTAACACAAAAATTACTTGTCACGAACAGACAGACTAATTTGCTGCTGAATGCTGAACTCAATATAGATACCGACAATTTGAGAAAGAATATTGTTTATGCTTAATTATAAAGGTCAAAGGTTGAATTCAAAAGTTATATAAGTAATGATATTTATATTTTCTATGCACGTTTTTAGACTGTGCTGCTAAAAATAATTTCTGTAGCAGAAAATCTATTTACCCAGCCTGAGGATCAATCATACGACCACAAGATCATCAACAAATAACATGGCACGGGGTCAACACGAAATGATATTAAATAACGTAGTAACTTCTTTTGTTTGTTGAAAATGTTTAAATCTAGCGGCTTCCCCGAAACAATATCAAAACAAAAAAAAAAACAGTGCCACCATTGTAAAATGGTATGTCATATGTGTCTGTAATGGTGGTCTGTCTTTATTGAGACTTTGCCTTCAGCTTACCATCAGACGAGGCGAAGGCAAATTGACGTATCCTAAAAAAATATTAACCCTCTGTAGTGATTTTTATTCACTGAAAGTTTTTTATTCAAGAAAAATTAAGCAAACTCCAACCACGACAGTCCATCTATTCGGAGCCGACAACGTACGCCCGTAACGTCGCGATACAGGGACACGATCCGCCTCGATTAATACTAAGCAAGCCAATAAATATTGATACTAGCTTCTTTGTCTTGCACGGAAGATTCGTTCCGTTTTATTAATGGGGCACTCACGTTTGCCTGACAAATCGCATACCTCAGATACGTTCTGGATTTCACATAATTCTGACTCTGGCGTCGCTTTATTGTATCGATACGTTCACATTAGTTACCTAAATGGGTATTTTCTATATACAGTTGGCAGCAAAAGTTTTTGAACACAAGTACATTTACAAATCTCATGGGCACTGTAATGATTTTGGAATTCATCCTAATCCATGCTAATATTATAAATGCTAAAGTAGCTTTGTCTATCGGTCGCTTTCACGCTCTAACCACTGAACCTATTTTGATAAAATTTGGTACGGAGGTAGATTAGACCTTGAAAAAGGACAGGCTATGTTTGGTCGCGACAACCGACTTCCACGCGGGCGAAGCCGCGGACAACAGCAAGTGATTTATAAGATCTTATACCAAAAAAGCTATTTTAGACCGATTTACTTATAAGATTTTATATAAATTAACTTCTTATTAGGTATGTGTCAAATATTGAGACTGAATTTCAAACTACTTCTACGAAATGAGACTTTGATGCTGGTGGCAATTTGACGATAAGGCTTCTGGATACTTAAAGATTTACTACATAAGAACATAATCCCGTCATGACTGAATTTTTAGAGCTTGTCTTGACCTTTAAAATATTTCTATTCTTGGTATTTGGTATTATAGGTGTTGACCGTATCAACCAGCAATATTTATTCCTACTCCTTAAAGATGTGAAAGTTTTTGAACATATTTGGATATTTGTTACTAAATCACGACCTATAATAGGTCTATTAAAGACAATCCTTGAACTATGGCACTATCACTCTCAGCATTGGCATTTAAAACATACAATTAACGAATACAAATACCTACACCAAGATTCGGAACAACAACAAAGATCATATAAATTGCTGCTATATCATTCGTGCACTAACTCTATACCTATTTTCTCTCTTATAAATTTAAAAATCTGACTTCAATATTCAATGGCGAGTACCTATTCCTATTCATGACACTTTTCTATTCAACACGTTTCGAAAACCTTTCTGAAATTCATACAAAATTCCGCCAGCATCTAAACGAAACGAAAATGACGGTGACTATTATCTTTGCAGTAAATATGTGAATCGAAGTCACGTTTATCTTCGACCCAAGGGTACCCTAAGGATGAGCTTCCACAGTTTACGTATACGACGAACGTTTGTCATTACTCTCCACACATTGGCTATAGTTTGCCAGATACCGCCAGAGGGGCTGTCAAAAAATGTATAAGAACTGCACACACTCAATAATATTGACAATAAAATACATACTTACTGTTAATAATCATATTTGTGTGTGTAGGTAGATATTATTGAGCAATATAGGCAAACGGAATAATTTAACAGTACCTACCTATGTTTTTCTTTTTCTTTTTCAATATGATTGAGTGTGTGCGGTTAGCCTATGGAGAGAAATGAAGACGTTAATCGTGCACGTAAACGGTGAAAATTCATTGTAAGGATACAGATCGAGCGATAAGCCGCTTCTAATTAATATGCGCGGCTTTGATGTAAGCCTAGGCGGGATATTAATGTGTGCTAATATTTCGGTCTGGTTTACACACGCCGAAATATTAGAAATGTTCTATTTACTAATCTGCTACTTCATAAAGGTTTAACAGATGTGTAAGATTAAATAAACATTTCAAATCAAAGCAGCTCATCGGATACCTGAGGTTGCGTGGAAATTAGTTCTGATGTTTATGTAGGTAATAGTCCTAATACACCGAAAATATCTAAGTTCAGTCAAATCCGCAGCTAGACTGGTAAAGCGAACCCCAGACTCCGAGGTGAAAGCTTCGGATCTTCTTCCTCCTAGCATTAATTCCCAGTCGCATCCGAAGCTTTCAGCTCGGAGTCTGGGGTCCGCTTTACCAGTCATAGCTACAGATTTGGCTAGACCTCGATATGAAAGTTTCGGATGTGACTGGGATTAACGCTAAGATGAAGACGAAGAAGTCCTAATACAAATGTAATTTTAATAAAAATGACTTCAAAAAGAAATACCTCAAAATAAAATAAATCTACTTTTCGAAGACAGATAGATAGATAGATAGATAGATAGATAGATAGATAGATAAATCTTTATTGTACACAAATATATTACAGTACATTTACGGACAGTATATCACATAATATGTACAATCGGCGGCCTTATCGCTGCAAGCGATCTCTTACAGACTTCATCCTCGTGGACTTTAAATATCGTTCCTGCCCCCCTAGACAAGTGGCACTTGGTTGCTCGGCGTATGATGGAATAGAATGTCAAATGTATAGGATTTGACGTTTTTGACATTCGTTGACGCCTGTCATATATACGTCAAATCCTATACATTTGGCATTCTATTCCATCATACGCCAAGCAACGAATTGCCACTTGTCTAGAGGGGCTGGAACGTATCATCCAAACATTTTCAATATAAGATGTTAGAAGATGTCTATTATGTAAGTACTTATAACTTTTCTAGTAACACAGTTACCATCAAAGCCTCGCATAAAAACTCAAAGTAGCTACCTCACAGACGACGGCTCCGGTAGAAACCAGACATCCAACTACTACCAGATGTCGACTATTGTCTAATGAAATTAAAGTTTCTTTGTCATACTTACTAGCAGACCCGGCAAACGTTGTTCTAGCATAGGTATAAGTTCATGAAATAAAAATGTAGAGTGAGAAATGAATATTACATGAACGACGACGGTGAAATTATATTATTGACAAAATGCTAAAATCGCGATAAGGAAAATGAGGGTAAGAGGATGAAATAGTTATTTGTTATACAAGAGTGCAAAGTTGCTTTTTAACCGCGTGCTCATTTTTGATGACCGAGCAAGCGAAAGATTCTAAATTTGAATCACGAGCGTAGCGAGTGATTCACAAATTAGAATCTCGAGCGTTAGCGAGGGAATCAAAAGAGCACAAGGTGAAAAATCTTTGCACTCGAGTGCAACACGTAACTTTTCATCCCACCTCAGCGAGGAAATAATGAAATGCTTCTCCTTCCTAGCGTTAATTCCCAGTCAGCATCCGAAGCTTTCACCTCGGAGTCCGGGGTCCGCTTTACCAGTCTTAACTGCGGATTTGGCTGGACCTCGATATTTGCCGTGAAGCGACTGCCATCTGACCTCCACAACCCAATGATGACATTAGGCGATATCGAAGCATTGCAGCCAGACCGTTGTTGTTGAACTTTTTAGGGCCCCAACTACCCGTAACGACTGCCATAGATGTTCGTATGGCATCCGTGACCGACGGCTTAACGTGCTCTCCAAGGCACGACCAGACCAATGCAAATACCCATTTTCATGCATAAAAAATATTTGCACTGAGCGGGGATCGAACCCGTGCCTCCTGCGTAGCGGCCGCGTTCAATACCACTACGCCATGGAGGCTGTATAACATGTGTATTAATACTAGTAATAAAATACAACAAAATAAAAATTCAACAACAATGTCAACAATATGACGTGAAAAAAATTGATGCGCGCAAAGCAAATTAAAAAAAAAGTACACCAAGGAGGTTACGAGTCTGAGTTTTTCATGAATTAAAAAAAAAAGTTGTATGATAAATTCGGCACCATAGAGGTAGAAGTAAATAGATTTAATGATGTTTTGAGTCCACAAACCTAGTACACACGATGTTCTAAATTCAAATTTACTTTACCTCTCTAGAGGATAAAAACGACTTTTACGCTCAGTTATCGAAGAGCAAAAATAGTCTTTCCGAGATGGTGGGATGAAAAAAAAATTATGCGCGCAAAGCAAATTTAAAAAAAAAAGTAGGTACACTAAGGAGGTTCCGAGTTGAGTTTTTCATAAATTAAAAAAAAGTTGTATGATAAATCGGCACCATAGAGGTAGAAGTAAATAGGTTTAATGATGTTTTGAGTTCACAAACCTAGTACACACGATGTTCTAAATTCAAATTTACTTTACCACTCTAGAGGGTAAAAACGACTTTTACACTCAGATATCGAAGAAAAAAAGTACTCTTTCCGAGATGGTGGGATGAAAAATATTTTACAACCTACTCAGATACCTATAAATGCTTATGCAGAAAAAGCAATCACGTAAACCGGTCGAGCTGTTTCGGAGAAGTAACCGCTAACACATTAATTTTTCGCACTAAACGCGAATAAAATCCATGATCTTTGGCTTAGCAGTCGAACGCTCTAACTACTTCGCTATTCAGGAAGTCTTGTTTCTTTTTCTCCAGTCCTAAATATATTAGGTATGAGGCAGTTTTCTAGCTTCTGGCAGCTGTAAGTGAGTTTAAAATTTCCATTTAAAATGCAATCACAGATCACGAGTCACTGCTCACCGCTCAACTTTTTATAAACATTGGCAATACTGAATAGAACAGACTTGTCAATCGATAGACAAGACAGTTAAACGAATAAGTCTTCCTTTATTGGGTAGGCAAGTAGGTAGATATTTTACAATCTCCTCTACCCAGGTCTAGGAAGATGAGGCCCCCGTTGGCTTTACCTTTTTATAGATCATTAAATTCCACAAGGCCTTCAAGGAGACAATAAATCATCGATTTATCTATACGTTGACTATGTAGCTGCAATAAAACAGTCAATAAAATTCACAAGCATCGATCACTTACCCATGATTGAGATAAGGGAATTGTGATCACTTAAGGGAATGTTATACGTAGAAACGAAACATAAATGAAACACTACTTGATATTGTCGAAAGTTTACGTGAATATTACACAATACACAATAAATTAAAACCATTTTAACGGAGTATATTGCGATTTATTTTTTATTATACGCACTGAACGCGACGTTTAAGATCCGACAAATTGCTATGCAGTTTGGCAAATAATGATAATTGTTAAGTTGTATTCATTATGAAGTAAAATGAATAAAAAATAAAAAATAAAAATCCCCGTGAATGCCCGTGATCATTGCTACTGAAAAGCACTAAAACGTTGGGAGCGCGATCAGTGTAAATAATAAAATAAATAGCGATAGAAATAAAATAGTTTTATTTCGATGAAACATTTCGTAGCTAGGCTACCTAGGTATTTGATGCCTCTATGGAAAAAGGTAACATTATCGACGCTACAATTATGTAAGTTGTACACCTGTAACTACTCAGTTGAAGTTGTACTACTACAAAGAAATCATAGAAAACAAACAACTTTCATGAACAAGAAAAATACTTTGGGTTATCTCGTAGATTAATAATTTTTAAAACATTTTACAACTTAATTATTTAAGAGATTTATGATAAGTAAATATTTGTCACTCAAAGGTTGAATGTCATTGATACAACCAATAATATTTTATTAACCTCGACCGTATACCAAATACAATAACAGTAGAACTCACATACACACAATATTATACCTAACCAGTAAACATCGTTCAGTGAAAGCTAAAAGTATCAACAAACCAACAGTTTCATGTTAACATCCATCTAATAAAAAAATAATCACGTACAAAACAATGTATTGGCTATAAAAGACATCGTGTTCAAAATCAATTATTGGACAAAAAGCAGCTACCCAACCACGTGTAAAAACATGCGTGTTAAAGAGAGTGATAAATGCGTTAGTGGCGGGAAGGCGGTTACCGTTTGCGGTTAGCTGGTGGGTATCGCCGTACGATGATCGCATGCCGTCGACTTCACGATATCTCAACTAGGGACAGCATGTGCATTCCGCACGCGATTCAGCTTTAAATACTTTTTATCTCAATCTTGCTCAACGGTATCGAGATATGTTGGTTTTATTACTTCATTCGTTGCAAGCAGATAACAGCTGTAGTTATTAAATATTTATGTATTGTTTCGATGGCTTCCTTTTCGGTTGATATCAATGAGTAGTATGTAAGTTCCAGTATTGCAGTATTTAATATTGTTAGCAAATGTAATTTTTTATAGTTCAGGGATTGAAATTGATAACAGATTTAAACATACACAAAAAGGGCTAGAAATATAATATAATTATATTTTAATATATTAAGCGCTTTGTAAGGGTCGATTGCTGTGTCATTCTGTCAGTAACATAACAGAGGTCAGCGGTAGTTTTGGTTTAGTTATAAATTATCAAATCGTAACCCATTATTTTCCCTTCTAACTTGTACTCTTCAGGGAAATTTTAGCTATTACAAGCGTCAACACGCTTTTGCAGATTGCTAACGCAACAGAAAATACAAGCTATTTATTTACCATACATATACCCAAGCCTGTAAATCCTCGAAGGGGTAGGCAGAAGTGTATTAACAACCACATTTCGCCAACTATGATTGTCGGTCCCACGTAATAGTCATGAGCTGTATGTTTACTGTCGGATAGAGAACAGTCCTATATCCCTTAGTCGCCTTCTACGACACCCACAGGAAGAGATGGGTGACCCTATTCTACTCCAACGGGAACCAACACGGCTGTTTACCATATAGGAGTATATTTAACAGAAATTCATTATTGAAATTCTTGCAGTAATTTCCCCAGAGGGATCAGAGGTCCAAAGTGTATTTATGCGTTGCATGTTGGTGACAATAGCTCTACGATGAATATTTCAAAACCAAAATCAGCTAAATCGGCCGTTCTCGAGTTTTAGCGAGACAAATGAACAAACATAATAATAATAATAATACATAACATTGCTCTGAAAATCAGGGCTTAACGGATCTTCATCACAAATTCAAAGGTGCGTGAAATATAATTTCATAACGCCCTAACCAAATTGAAAGATTACACCCATACAACTAAATAGAACACGTAAACAAACAGAATATTAACGACATACAACATCAAACGGCACTCCAATTCCGCTTCCCCCGGATCGTCCTACAGATAAAGGAGTTTTCCAATAACCGTATGAGAACTTGTAAACAACATGCATTAATGATGCAACACCCAACAGTTATATCTACGCCTGTATGTACGAAACACTTCCAAAACCTTTAGTAGTTCGAAACTACTCGTAATAAAATGAAGAACATATGAGAACAAAGGCCAGACACACCATGCACTTGAATATTCTTAGGAACCTACTATAATTGAAAAAGTACTTGGCAACTTACAAAAGGCTACAGGCGTAAGTTGCAGATTGTATGTATCGTAATACGTATCGTATTATAAAATTATCACTCTATGTATAAACTACTCATAATACCACTGTAATGGCTTTGTGATTCTTATAAAAAAATCCGGGCAGGTGTGAGTAGGACTCCCGCACGAAGGGATCCGTACAAAATTGGATTCAGGGACCAACTTATGCTACACTAGCTGTTGCCCGCGGCTCCGCCCGCGTGGAATTCGGATTCCGTACAAACTTTTCTTTCGTGCTAAAATTGCCTCGGATACCATCCCCGTCAGCCATCAGGAGTGCCATGTGGAATTCGGACCCACTAAACAGCATGCCGTCGCGGGTCTTCAGTTGCTGGAGTGTAAAATTGCCTAGGGCATTTTCCACACCCCCCGGCTGACCCTGGGCCATCTACAATTTTAAGATGGCCCTCTCAGAAGTGGGAAGCACGATGTCCCATCGAATTCCGGAAAGGGAGGAGACGGGCGTGAAGGGATGACAGGAGGCCGGACCTATAATCCTCACGTCCGCGCTCGGTGACCAGCCCTTCCCTTTCCTGCTCTCTACTGGGCCTCCTCGTAGTCAGGTTTAGGTCATTTTTTTTACACCTTGGGTTATATTATTGAAGTTTTATCCAGGATCCCTATTTTTTTGAAAATTAATTATAGCCTATGTTAGTCAGTGATAGTGCAGCTTTCTAATGGTAAAATAATTTTTGAAATCGGTTCAGTAGTTCTTGAGTTTACTCGAATACAAAAATACAAATCTAATATTAGTAAAGAATGTATGGAAATCTGCCCGATTTATTGACATTTATGCTCACTGCTCCGCTCCCTTTAGTAGTAGCGTGATGTTATATAGCCTATGTTACTCCCAGATAGTGTAGCTTTCTATAGGTGAAAGAATTATTGAAATCGGTCCAGTAGTTTCGGAGCCTATTCGTTACAAACAAAAAAACAAACAAACAAACAAACAAATCTTTCCTCTTTATAATATTAGTATAGATATAGATATAGATAAACGGCAATATCTTTCAATCGTGTTGACCTAAAAGTTTGAGGTACAGAATCCTAAAAAGATACTAAGTAAATAAATGCCAACAAATAATTAGGCACCAATTTCAATCACAAAGACCCAAACATCAAGCGGGCCAAACTAAATAAAACCGTTCATAAATAGCGTTGTATTTTACTTACATAGCTTCTACTTTTTAATGTTTTATGGAAACATAAGTATAGTAGAACATTTATTTAAAAAATCACTGAAGAGGATAAAGGAACTGCAAGCAGGGTTTTTACCCGAGACCGGGAATTTGCGAAAATACAAGTTTTTCTTGCCCGGGTACAATTCAATATAATTCCCAATGGCCCCGGAATTTATTTCAAATGCTCTGTTATCAATAAAACCTACTTCAAAGGCAAGAAACATGCTGTTCGACTGGTCTTTAATCGCAATTGATTTTTCAAAGCTTTCTTAATTGACAAGACAACTTGCAATTGTTTCTATGTGTTCTAGCCAATTAGTTAGGTTGTTAAAATACTACAAATTGATGTAATCTATTAAGTTAAGACGTACACTTGAAATTATTTAAGAGATACGATTTGACAGATGTCTGGATTCATGGTAGGTAACTAGGCACTATTGAAAGGATACATGAAACTGTTATAAATTAAGTTAAACCATTTCTAAATACGTAATAACTTATAATAGTAAGTATAAAAAATATGGTGTGACATATTTCACTTTAAATTACTACAAAATATTTTAAGAATTGCTACAAATAATTTAAAATAAGACGTGATTCTTCATTTTTCGAAATCTCGTGTGACAGCTACGTCATATCGTTCTTATTTTTTCATTTGAGTGTTGCGGCTGTGTTCTCTATGGTTGTTACATTTTAATCGTATGGAGTTTATGTCAACTCGTTACGTTTATGGTCGGTGTTGCCAGAATGTAACTTTTGTAATATTATGTATTTCTTTTTACCCTCTTATGTTTATTCTAAGTAATACAAATGAAAATATTGCTTAGATTTTTCTTTTATCGTATCGCATACTAGAGACAACGAATTTTTTTTTTTTTTCTGATACTGAAATCGAAAGTAGCTCAGACAGTGAATATATAAAAATTATTAATACCCATTTCGTATTTTCATTTACCCTGCTTTATTAACATTATATATCCTGAACCTAATCTGCCGTCGTAATTAAAAAGGGCACAACTAACATTTTATGCCAAATTGAGTTATATACATATTCGGAATCAGGAAAAAAAGGTCTATCTGCCCAATTTTTTGTGTATTTTTAGCAACAAAATAAACAGAGATAGCATAAGTTTATAGGGCACAAATGCACCATTTTTCAAGTTTTTGTAAGGAAAAAGGTCACATTGTGACATATGTCTTCTATTTTATAATTATGGTTTTAACATTTCTAATTGACAAGGCATAATCGATGCATTTCAATATAGAAAGGGCTTATGTGGTATTTGTGCCAATTTTTTTACCAATACCGTAGCAAGAAACGTAAAAGAAAAGGCACAACTGGCAGTTATGCCTTTACTATTTACTCCACACCTTATAATTTCATATGAAAATATACACACTAGCGGAAATGCCTTTCCTACTTAACATCTGTGAAGAGAGTGCTGAAGTGAAGGGGGCGAGGTATGCGTAGGATTGCACGGATTGCGCCAGTTGTGCCTGACGTGTCAAGACGAGTCCTCGCCTGTCGGCGCGAGGCTCTGGTAAGATTGTATTTTGTTACTTATTTCTAACTACCTCGTACTATTGTACAGGCCCATCTCGCTTCTGAGTCATGTTTACAAGCTGTTTTCAAGGGTCATTACGAACCGTCTCGAGCGCAGGCTTGATGACTTCCAGCCTTCCGAACAAGCCGGTTTCCGAAGAGGCTACAGTACCATAGACCACATCCATACGCTGCGGCAAGTTATACAGAAGACCGAAGAGTATAATTTGCCACTTTGGTTAGCGTTCGTGGACTATGAGAAAGCCTTTGATTTGGTCGAGACATGGGCTGTGCTTGAGTCTCTCCAGCGGTGCCATATTGACTATCGGTACATCGAAGTGTTGAAGTGTTTGTATAATAACGCCACCATGTCGGTCCGAGTACAGGAACAGAGTTCGAAGGCGATCCCTTTGAAAAGAGGAGTAAGACAGGGAGACGTGATATCTCCGAAACTGTTTACGGCCACTTTGGAGAACGCCTTCAAGCTCCTGGAATGGAAAGGATTCGGCATCAATATTAATGGCGAATACATCACTCACCTCCGGTTTGCCGACGATATTGTAGTCATGGCAGAATCGATGGAAGATCTCAACACAATGCTCGATGGCCTCAACCGAGTTTCTCAACAGGTGGGTCTTAAAATGAACATGGACAAGACGAAGGTTATGTGTAATGCCCATGTTGTACCCACCCCAATATCTGTTGAGAGCTCGGTTCTTGAAGTTGTTGACTCGTACGTCTACCTAGGACAAGTAGTCCAGTTAGGTAGGTCCGACTTCAAGAAAGAGGTCAGTCGCCGAATCCAACTCGGCTGGGCAGCGTTCGGAAAATTGCGTAATATCTTCTCGTCCGACATACCTCAGTGTCTCAAGTTGAAAGTTTTCGACCAGTGTGTGTTACCAGTGATGACTTATGGCACTGAAACGTGGTCTCTCACTATGGGCCTTATGAGTGGGCTCAAAGTAGCCCAACGAGCTATGGAGAGGGCCATGCTCGGAGTCTCTCTGCGAGATCGAATCAGAAACGAGGAGATCCGTAGAAGAACCAAGATTACCGACATAGCCCAGAGGATCAGCAACTTGAAATGGCAGTGGGCAGGGCACATAGCTCGGAGGACTGATGACCGATGGGGTCGAAAAGTTCTCGAGTGGAGGCCACGTATCGGCAAACGCAGCGTAGGACATCCACCCACAAGGTGGACAGACGACCTTATCAAGGCCGCGGGAACGCGCTGGATGCGAGCCGCTTCCAACCGGTCTTATTGGAGATCTAATAGGGGAGGCCTATGTCCAGCAGTGGACTTCCTATGGCTGAAATGATGAAAATGATGAATTAAGAATCAAGATATATTATCTTTGTAAACTTTTTTGAAATAAACGTTGATTTTCTTATAATTACTTTATTTTATTCGTAGAGAAGTTTAGTATTTTCTAATATTTTACTTTTCATCGTAACTGATAATAATACGATGAAAAGGCACAATTTAATAAAAGTGCCTTTTCATTGTAAAATTCAAAAATGTTACTCAAAATTTTACATTGAAAAGGCATATTTCCTTGTATATGCCTTTTAAACGTAACATGATTGATTTTATCCTATTTTTTATGTTAAGATGAAACGAATTATGCTAATTATCAATTATATGCATTAAAATTATAATAAAAGTTTGCTATGGTCATATACGTACTATACAAATGCAAGTATTACCATTCGCAGAATTTTGGAAAATATAGTTTAGTGGGGTATTTTTCAACAAAAACAAAAAAAAAGTTTAATCTCTATTTTCTCAATATTTACAAAATGTTAGTTGTGCCCTTTTTAATTACGATGGCAGTAATATCAATACTAGATAAATATTAAATTGATTGTAAAAATGCACCTCTTAGATTATTTTGCCTACCAGCATCATCATGCGCATGGAGACGTATTTTCCTAATTGCATCTGAGGCCAAAGCTATAATTTTTAGGTTTTTAGGTTTCCCGTAGGAGCCGCGTGGTTCCCGGCAGAGTAGAACTTGGGCCTCCCCATCTCTTCCTATGCGGTGTCGTACCAGGCGACTAAGGGATAGGGCTGTTTATCACCAGACAGTTATATAGGTACAGCCACAACTTAGCCTCAGATGCATACCTCGAGTCAACAATAGTGCCAGGAATATGGCAATAGGCTCACCCCCTATTACGTGGGACCGAATAACTACAAATACCTATTTATCTATTATTTTTAACCTATTTGTCTATTTTTTTTGTATGTTTGTTACGCGATTGTGAAGCCAATTCTAGACGGATTTTGAAAATTCTTTTTTTGTTCGTAAGTAGATTATTTCGAAATGGTCCCATTTAAATTTTGTAAAGATCTGATGATGGGTTTCCGAGATTAGACCAAGGAACTCTTCAAAAAGTACCAGGAAATCAGCCGCGATTGCTGCAATCGCATATTATTGCATTGTTTCTACCATTACACATCATAACATCACGCCTGAGTCCTTTAAAGGGGTACACAGAAGTGTTCAGAATATTCAGCTATATTTTCTGTGTATATGCATTATTTTTAAAATTCTTTTTGTATTCGCTTTGGCATACTTTTGAGGTAGTCAAAGCGAATCGTAGTCGATTTAAATACACTGTATTGTGCAACAAATAATGACGCGCGTCGCCGGTTCGATCTGTAGTGCAGCGTCAGCAGCGCATGTACAGTCAGGTCACTATACATGCGATGTACAGTCGTGAGACTGTACAAAAAAAGAGAAAAATAAATTACTTTTAACAAAAAAGTTTAACCGACTTCAAGAAACGAAAAAGAGGCAATGAAAAGCGAAAAATAACTTAATTTAGCCAACTTTGTTGTGTCTGAACTACTATGATGCAATCAATTGAAATATGGCCTCTTGGGCTAAGCACCGACTTCTAATAAATCAGTAAGTCTGTAAATTAAGTTATTTTTCCCTTTTCAGTGCCTCTTTTTCGTTTCTTGAAGTCGGTTAAACTTTTTTGTTAAAATTAATTTATAGATTGTTACATTTTAATCGTATGGAACCTCCATTACGTTCTCCTTTACTTGTTGCGTTCATGGTATCGTATAGTACTGGCTGAACACATATCTTGAACCTAAGGCCGTTCGCTGGCATCGACGGGTGCGGGTCGCGGACGTCCGCTTCGCGTGCTTGTTTCATGTTATTTCAAGAGCAGCGCTCCGTGAGGCGGATACCCGTCACACGCGACGCGGGCGATGGGGCCCGCCACGCGGGTAGCGGGGCACGCGCCGTGTGTCCGCGCGACGGAGCACGCGAGCGGGTCTGTTTCAACAAAATCATCGACCGCCGCTACGTTATCCGTGTCACACGCGCCGTGCTTGTACAGTCGTTGCAATAAACTTAGAATAATCCTTAGCTGCTTAAAACTACGCAACGGATTTTAAAGCGAGTTTTTTTAATAGATAGAGTGATTCAAGACGAAGGTTTATATGTAGGTATGTATAATACATGCATAAAAAAATGACTTATTTACGAAGTGATTTTAAGCATTTCAGCATTAATCCTTGTCCAATTAAGTACCCTTAATATATTGTCCATTTAATATAGATCAATAGCCATATTGATCTATATTAAACTAATAATTAAATTAGATGCTGTAAAGGGCCACCTTTACAGCATCTAATTTAAATGAATATTTCCGAAGATATTACAGATTTAAAATGCAGGGACATAGCGGTGCGGTGGAACCGGCCCGGCCTGCGGGCGTGGCGTAAATAAAAATGAAACCCCCAAATGTTCCCAATGACTGCACCAAATTGGATAATTATTTTTGTAAAAATTTTTGCCCATTTTCTCTTAATAACGAAAACTTGGTTACAAATTCTCCACACAACAATCTAGACGTGACATATGGGCTCATTGGCTGACGCCTTTGTTCACGTCGTCGTCTTTTGGCTAAGTAACTAATATATCAATAAATGATCCATAGTTATCGACTGTACACCGACGCTATTGAAATTATACTGGTGACAGACGCCCGTCGCGGACGTCCGCGACGGAGCAGCGGACGCCCGCGACGGACAGGCGGGCGCACGGCGCGGACGCCCGCGCCGGGTGTCCGCGACCCGCACTCGTCTATGCCAGCGTACGGCCTAAACCGGCGTGGAGGGGAATGTTCGCGCATGTGCACTATCGGACAAAAAAAATGCAACCATATTCTGTATTTTTACATTTCTAACATTCTCCGCACGAGCCATTTAAAATCTTCATTTTATATTGCCAGTTGCCAAAAAAAGGTGGATTCGTTTTTCTGTCTTAATTGATTTGTACAATTTAAAGTATTTAGATTTTATCCTTACAAATTTCAATACCTATTTACTCAACCAAAACGCAAGAAATAGCTGTTCTATGTTTTCATTAAGCCTAACACATATAGGTACTAATCCAAATATCAATACTAGATATATTACATGATTAATCAGTGTTGCCAGGGCCAGATAGTCTAGTGTAAATGTAAACAAGATAGCTTAAAAAGTTACTTAACAGGGAAAAAGTAACGTTGTTTTATGGTATGGAAATCTTGTCGGATAATTTATTATATTGCGCGGTTATGATGAATAGTTTTATTTATTTACAATGTTACAAAAGTTACATTTTGGCAGCTATGCGATTAATCTTTTGTTACTTGAATCGATTATTCTGACAATTGATTTAAGAAGCTCCATCCCTAGACTATAAACGTCAAATCGTATCTTTTAAATATTTTCAACTGTAGGACGTCCGCTGCGTAGAACGGAGTTCGGGGGGGGGCGCGCCCGTCGCGTTCGCCCGCGTTGTCCACGCGATTAATATTCGATTCTTTGCATTTTTTGACTATATGTAGGACTGTTGCTTACATAATTCCAAGCCCAAGGGAAATAAATCGGCCAAGTGCGAGTCGGACTCGCCTATCAAGGGTTCCGTAGTAGCAAAGGCGAAAATTGAGGTTTATGACGTATAAAAAAAAACTACTGACTGGATCTCGTTCGAACCAATTTATAGTGGAAGTTTGCATGGAAATTTACATCAGACTTATATTTTTTTTTAATTTATCACTCTCTTATTTTAGAAGTTAGAGGGGGGGGGGGGGGGGCCACATTTTTTCCACTTTGGAAGTGTCTCTCGCGCAAACTATTCAGTTTAGAATAAAAGTTTAGAAAAAAAAATATATTAGAAACCTCAATAGCATCTTTAAAGACCTATCTATAGATACCCCACACGTATGGGTTTGATGAAAAAAAAATTGAGTTAATTGAGGTACCTATGGGGACCCCCAAAATTCAATGTTTTTTTTTTTCATTTTAGTGTGAAATTCTTAATGCGGTTCACAGAATAGGTACATCTTCTTACCAAGTTTCAACAGCATAGGCCTTATAGTTTCGGAGAAAAGTGGCTGTGACATACGGACGGACAGACAGACAGACGGACGGGGACAGACATGACGAATCTATAAGGGTTCCGTTTTTTGCCATTTGGCTACGGAACCCTAAAAAGGCGTTAGTGAATGCATAAGCCTTTAGGACCATATGATGAAGAAAACGCAGGAAGCAACACATGTTTTACTTGATTGGTCGAGGTCCAAAATCTCCACGGTCCGAACCAACCTCACCTGCTAACCAGTACACCTATTGATTAACGGAAAAGTCAGGCGGCAGATCCTATGATAAATGTCAAGATAAGCCAAATCAGGAGAAAACGTAGCAGAGCGGATCCCGGGTTCCAAATTACCAGCTTTGTATGCAACAAGGACTAACGCTATGATGATGATAATGATTGCTTGACTGATTGGGGATGACGTTATATCTAGTCCTCTACAAAGCATCACAAGCATAAGAGTTTTTAAAATTTATATTACATCTCCAATCGTTGTAAGTAAGGGTATACGCTCCTGAATTACTTTTTGGGGTAAAATTCGACACAATATACTGATGTACCTAATACACTAATGGCACGAGTCTGGATCACGATATTTCATAAAATCAGTCTAACGAAACGTTAACGAAAACATTCACAAGATACTTAGGAACCATGTCGTAATGACAACGTTCACGTCAGCTTTTAATGTGTAGCTCAATGGGTATGTCTGCCTCATCGCGCCAAAGTATAAAGTTTCATATACATACGTATAACAACCAGGGCTTTTAGCCACCTTGCACTGAGCACCTACTAGCAGGTTCATTTAGGAAAAGCTTTCAGGTTCGACACGGTTAACGGGAAGCTCTATTCAAATCGTCTTTTCTTTCGACGAGCCTTTACATAAATCAAGTATTGAATAAACTATTTTCTATTCTAAAAAACTACGTAGGTGTCTATTCATTTGGACCTATAATTTATTATATTTTAGTCTACAAAATGGCTCTACTAATATTCTTAAAGTTTACTCAACTGAAAAGACAGCTTAGAAATTGTTTCAAAATAATTAGTTAGGTGAAAATAATAGGTAGGTACAAAATGTTTTAATATTTTAAGTCAGTTTTTAAGTTACTTTGATCTCGTTTACAGACATTTTATTGTACCTATTAAAATTGTTAAAAAAAAATTATAAACGAAATTCATGGGACTGAACTGGATACCTATTTTTCCTTTGTCTTACCATATGAAAAATCGGTTAAAAACTGGCTTATAGCTTTGGATTTGGCGAACGAGAAGGAGAGTTAGATTCCGGAATGAACGTCTTCTTACTTCGGTTCTGTAGAGAATTTTCTCTCTAAGTTTTTCATGTAACTCCCGTATCCTCGGAAGCCTTAATTTAGCTGGTTGTATTACTACTACAAAGCTACGTTAGGAACATATAGCAGGCCATGCCACTTTCACGGGGCTCCGATGACAGGGAAGGGTTCAAGTAATGCTGCCTTGACTTCGTAATGGATGACATGCGTGTCAATGGTCTGATCGCAAGGGATCGCTGAAGACCGTGGCCGAAGACCGTGACCGTGGTGAAGTAGACGGGTGAAGTCTGAAATACGGAAATGACCGGTATTTCCGCAACCGCTAATCATCAGAGCTATGATGATGGTGATAACAAAAAAGAAATTGTAGTTACTCATCCAGTTTCTGTAATGACGTCAAAACTTGAAAAGCTACAAATTGCTACATGTCATTTCTAGTGACAACAGAAGACGGGCATAAACCTCCAATAACAAGAGCACATTCATGTAGATATGCATTTTTGAAAAGAACGAGGTTATATTTTAAGCCATTCCCCTGAACCCAATTAACGAGGAACAAGTTTTCAGCAGCCATGATTTTGTGACTTTAGCTAGGTACTAAAAAAACAATCGGAACGTCGGGAAATAGTGAAGATACAAAAACAACACAAAATAAATCGGGATAGAATCAGTTAAAATAAAGTTTATGATAATAAAGATTTGGGTTATAGACTAAGTAATGGTTTATACTGGTATCTATTGGTTATTCGTTTTCGTTTAGCTCTGATTGACGTCATTTTCATTGACCTTATTCTGATCGCCACATAAGGTATACAAAACAAGAATTATCTATGATTTGTGTAAAGCGAGTGATAAAAAGTGTATTTGATATCTATTACACTTATTGGAAGCAGATTTCACTGACTTATTTTCTTATTTCGAAATCGACTCGAAAATTTTGTCATCAAATCGTTGCGAAATAAGGGATAATGCATTCATTATCTTCAGATTGTTTAATAACGTTCACTGAGCTGAGCCGGGTCAATCATTATTTATTTATGTTAAGTCGAATTAAGCTTTAATTTCTTCTCGTTAGAAACTTAAAAGTATAAGTTACGAAGAAGAAACTTAGAAACATTACTCACGCCACAAGATGTGATGAAATCGAATAGATGGAAATATTGAAGACGGATTTTATTTAGGTATAGTCAGGTCAAGAACGAAATGAGACTTCTACGTGTCTCAGGGAGCACGCTCAATCCGTCGGTTCCGATTATTTATCATTCGTTACGGGTAATTGCAGCTCTAAAAAATCCAACAACCTAGCATAACTAGCTGTATCTACACTAATATTATAAAGAGGAAAGATTTGTACCTATTTTTGTATGTTTGTATGTTTGTAATGAATAGGCTCCGGAACTACTGTACCGATTTCAATAGGTAATTCTTTCACCTATAGAAAGCTACACTATCTGGGAGTAACATAGGCTATATAACATCACGCTACTACTAAAGGGAGCGGAGCAGTGAGCATAAATGTCAATAAATCGGGCAGATTTCCATACATTAAAGTTGGACCGGAATCCGAATTCCACGCGGGCGGAGCCGCGGGCAACAGCTAGTAGGTTATATAGCAGTTGCTTTAAATGTGTCAAGCTATTTCTAAGGGCGACGGTACATTGGGTTTCACTATAAGCAAGATAAATTAGAATATGATGCCGCTAGTTATTAGATACCGTAACGCCGTCTGAGCTCTTGGGACTAGATCAAAATGTTTGATAAGCAAACATAAGCCAACAAACTAACCTAGTAAAATCCCCGGGGCCTTTGTCAAGATGGTGATTTTGTGTAAGGGATTTGATCAAAATATTTTCTTATTTTTCCGTGTCTTTGCGTTGTCGAAATACTTTTTTGCACACGCGTTAGTTGTGAACCCATAGAATTACTACGCAAGGGTTTTGCCATGATATTATAAAGTGTGTACGTCGACGGTCCGCATACATTTTACCTTTATATTTGCGATATGTTATCCTTAAAAAAAGATTCTTGTAACGTAAAATTGGAGATCTATTATTTTTGGAGCTCGGTTTATTTTTCGTGAACGATTTTTACTTTATTGATATTGTAAATTGAGTATTTCATGTACCCAAATAAATATAATGTAAGCACGTTTCTTTTTCATATTCAAATATAGGTATACATAGATACATGTCCAAATGTATAGGCAAAAGTGTCAATATTATAAGTACATCCAATTTTCGCCAATTATGTTTTTAGATCTCAGATTAGAGGAGCGAGCCTATTCCCCCTTTTTTATTTTTTATTTATATAGGACACGTCAATTTGACTTTGCCTCGCCTGATGGTAAGCTGAAGGCAAAGTCTCTGAAAAGAGGGTCACCATTACAGACATGTACCATGTTACAATGGTGGCACTCAGCTTGACGGCCTCATCAGATGCTTTTTCACGCCCCGCTTAAAGGACCCGGGGCTATAGGAGGAGGGAAACACGTGAGCTGGTAAGGAATTCCAAGTCCCCTCTACTTACCAGGCACTTTTTAGGGTTCCGTAGCCAAATGGCAAAAAACGGAACCCTTATAGATTCGTCATGTCTGTCCGTCCGTCTGGATGTCTGTCTGTCTGTCCGTCCGTCCGTATGTCACAGCCACTTTTCTCCGAAACTATAAGGCCTATGCTGTTGAAACTTAGTAAGAAAATGTATTCTGTGAACCGCATTAAGAATTTCACACAAAAATTAAAAAAAAAGCATTAAATTTTGGGGTCCCCATACTTAGAACTGAAACTCAATTTTTTTGTTTTCATCAAACCCATACGTGTGGGGTATCTATAGATAGGTCTTTAAAAAATGCTATTGAGGTTTCTAACGTAATTTTTTTCTAAACTGAATAGTTTGCGCGAGAGACACTTCCAAAGTGGAAAAATGTGTCAAGCTCTAACTTCTAAAATAAAAGAATGATAAATCTAAAAAATATATATGATGTAAATTGCCATGCAAACTACCACTAAAAATTGGTTCGAACGAGATCCAGTCAGTAGTTTTTTTTTAATACGTCATAAACCGCAATTTTCGCCTTTGCTACTACGGAACCCTTCACCCTTCGCACTTGGCCGATTTTATTTGAAATACTTGCTGACAGAAATATCTCAACAGAAAAATCTCGTTTCATTCTCTCATCTCGAAAATAAAACCCGGAACTAATTGGTAGATATCTGGCCTTACTAACAGCCACACAATAAAAGTGTACCTACCAATTCATGATATTCACAATCCCATAAGGCTGAATATATTACAGTTTTACAATTACATTGTTTTCAATTCTCTACAACTCCTAAACTCAAATCAAAATTCAGTAGAACATGTAACCTCTAAATAGAGTTTAGAATAAAAATATTGTACGAATCGACACAGTTGATTGGACGTCTGCAGAAATAGATAGGGCGGTCAGGCTACGGCGCATAAGCTGCAGAGCGAGGGTACGTAAACGTAGACTAGAGCGGAGTAAGCGGCTCAGAGCGAGTGCCCCGTAGCTGTGAGATCTTCAGGAGCATAGAATGAAAAAGCTTAAACAGACTTAAGTATTAGACTGCACCTGAGTTCGTGTTACTGGATCTGGATTGTTTTATTTTAAATGTATGTATATAAATGCTGAAAGACCTGTAGCATTTGCTACGAATATTTGAGTAAAGTGCTACGAGATATAAATTATTAATCATTAAGATTTTAAAGAACATAACTGAAGTTTATCATTATCCGAACACCAATCTCGGCGCATTCAAAGCGCACAGCAGCACACATTACGAGGTCTTCTTCTTCTGCTACTTGATTTTATCTTGAATTATAAGGGAGTTTCAGAATTTTTTATTAAGAATTATCAGGTCTTCTTCTTCCTCCTAGCGTTAATTCCCAGTCGCATCCGAAGCTTTTTTTTTTAAGCTCGGAGTCTGGGGTCCGCTACGGATTTGGCTAGACATCGATATTTTCCTGTGAAGCGATTGCCATCTGACCTCCACGACCCAATGGTAACATTAGGTATATCGAAGTTTTGTAGCTAGACCGTTGTTTTTTGGAATTTTTAGGGCTCCAACTACCCGTAACGACTGCCATAGATGTTCTTATGGCAATCGGGACCGACGGCTTAACGTGCTCTCCGAGGCACGACCAGACCAATGCAAATACCCATATTTCATGAACACAAATATTTGCACTGAGCGGGGATCGAACCCGCGCCTCCTGCGTAGCGGCCGCGTTCACTACCGCTATGCCACGGAGGCTGTCAGATCAGCTATCAGGTCTAAATATAACGTAAATATGCAACACTCACCCACTCCCTAATCTGCTGTTTCTGCGGCAGCATTATCGTCATCGATCCGTCTACCTCATTAACGGTGTTTACATAAGAAACAGGTTACCCGGTACCGGCTACTTGCACCGACAAGTTTCCATAGCAACAAAAATGATGATATTCGTCGTTTACCAACGACCACCAAAAAAAAATCGCAACCAATTCTTTGCGATTCTTTTGATAAACGAAGAATTGATATGATAGCAACACATAACGGTAACCAGTTTCTCTATGTGAGCATCCTAACACATAATGGAAAAAGCTTCGCTATTGAGTGTCAAGGTAGCGCAGTGGTTTAATTAGTCACCCTGCCATCTGCCACGGCGTCGAGTGTTGTGAATTAGATTCGGATATGGGATAACCACATTTCTGTATAATCCACCGATAGTTATTCCGAGCCTGGGTGAACTTTGTTAATCATAGGTTTGTTACGAAATTGGAATTTGGAGTCCATAGTATATGGTATGGTAGTAGCCTTTTTATAACTAGTAAGTATAGTTTTATAACGCTCATTAGAAATGAGGTGGTGGACGATTATAAAGTCAGAGTAAGACTTAAGGGATGATCTGAGGTATTATGAGTGAAGATGCTATGGCTGAGAAGTGGATTAATGTTGAGATGACTAAAACCACGCTGAAAGACCACATAGAAAATCCATACTTTTAAATGCGAAAGAAACTCTGTCTGTTATGCTTTCACCCCTGAACTATCTCTATCTCTGTACAAATTTCATCAAAATGATTTGATGAAATTTGTACAGAGATAGATTAGACCTTGGGAAAGGACATACGCTATGTTAGGTCGTTATAAAGGACATCCACGTGGGCGGAGTCGCGGGCAACAGCTAGTAAAGAATAATTGCCGAATAATAGATTGGAATAAAGAACAGCTTGAACAACAATATATTGAACTTTTTATTGAGCATACTGTACAGCGTGCACGATGATGATTGTTGTAAGCACCCCACGTTTAAACATGCAAACATTTCGAAGCTAATAAAAGCGTGTTTAAGAGTAGACTTGTTGCGCCGATCCCAAACAAAATTGAGATGTGGGCAGGTAGATAATGATGAGTCTGTACTCCAGAAACTTGCTGCCAAATGTCTCGTTGAAAACTAAAATTTCTGTCCATTGCTTACTTAGTGGCCAAATTCTTCATCATTATTGAAAACTTTCCACATTTAATACAAGAAAGAATACTTTATGAGTACCAAGTGCATACAAAGTAGGCACCGAATATCATGGCGTAGGTATATTTTATTGTTGGAAATGCACACACATGGAATATTAATGAAAGTGCAGCCATACTCAGAATAGTTATATCGAATCTCATAAATATTTGCTTATTGGGGGAATCGAACTTGTAGCCGCCTATATGAAAGAAGAATATGAAAATGTACCTATCTTATTTTATACCATTTGTGTGGTAGACAAGCACACAATCCACCTGATGGAAAGTGGTTACCGTGGTTTATGGATGTGTGCAACAGGGTCGGCAGCAACGCTATGAAGTCCCTAGGACTTTATAGCGTTGCTGCCAAGAACAAAACAAGTGTTATTATTAGTAGGTACATTGTGAGTATTTACAATTGGCGGCCTCATCACACAATGGCAATCTCTTTCAGACAATCATTAACATTACGTACTTTACCTTTTCTTTCATTACAATCCAAACAATAATTTGTATCCTCGAATAGCACCTGTCAAAAAATGATAGGTGCCCTTCGTGGACTAGGCTAGGTACTATTCGGTTGGGCGCTATAGGTAAGTGGACTCCATAATTTATTCTACTGCTCTCTTCAGTTTTTCGAAAAAAAACGAGGCCCATTTGATTTATCAACATCGTTCTTTATTAATCCGTTTAAAATCATATTTTTTGAGGGATAAAACAATATTAGCATAATATTTTTTCAACCTTTGCAATTTGCTACCACATACTTCATAAAGAAAATTATAAAAACTGGGCCATAAAATTCTAATGAAAAGTTTTTGTGATTTCGAAAAGGAAAAGAACGTTTTGATAAAGTGTACAAGTAACTACTTGCCAGTTGCCTTAACAACTTTTATACCTTTTAGTGAGTTTCCAACACTAAAAGACGAATTTAAAAGAAAAAAACACTCTATTTATACCTGCCTTGAAGATACAAAGACTGCACACGAAATCGTTTTATAGCATGCAACGGTGCTTAGAATAAAAGCGGTCTCTTTACCATTTCCAGACGTCTTATTGTATTTGACAAATCAAATTCAAAATACTGATTCCTCTGATAATTCTGAATGATTTTCTGAAAACCAGTACCTACTACAATTTCAAATAAGTACCTAACCTTTCTCAAGGAGCACAAATACTAAGTAAAAATATTGATTTAAATGCGATGCTGTTGTTGAGCATTAAATATGTAACAATGTGAATCAGTTATTTTTATCACAGAATAAAAAATCGCATACAATTATGGTGGAACACTGCAAAAGACTAGCGGATAACAAGAATTTTCAAAGGCGAAAGCCGTAGTAGAGTGCAACGGGTAAAACTTTTTTCATAAAAGTACTACGAGGCAGCGGGCTGCGAAGAAACAGTCTGAGCAAGAGAACAGTTGTCGAGGTTACTTATTAACTTTTATAACTTCTATAATTTTATATTTATTTGCATTAGGTATTGCCAATATGCCTACTGCAAGCGTAAGTTTCAAATGAGAAAATACAAGAAGATAGTTATGTTGCGGAAATATTGAGAAGGAAATTTTAATTTGATATACTGAGGAGGCAGAATTCAAACTCAGGTATCCTTAACAGAGTTCTCTTATCCTACTTATATACTTATCCTATCCTACTGCCTACTAATATTATAAATGTGAAAGTTTGTGAGAATGGATGTGTGGATGTGTGGATGTTTGTTACTCTTTCACGCATAAACGGCTGGACCGATTTGGTTGAAATTTGGTATGTATATAGGTTATACCCTGGATTAACATACAGGCTATATATCAGCGATGAACGGGATCAGAATTCCACGCGGGCGGAGCCGCGGGCAACAGCTAGTGTAATAATAATTTAAAGTATCAGGCCACCTAAGAAAAGACCAAAAATAAGAATTACTGTAAGGAAGAAAGAACTAATGAATGGAAATAATGCCAATCCGTATAATCCACATAGGTATTAATTACAATTTATTATTGTGTATAACGTGTCCCTATTTTTCCTAATAACTTCACAATAAATAGCTTATTAAGTACCTAAGTTGAGCACACAAACTAATCAACGCTCAATTTATGCTTTTCGCTCCAGATAAGTTAATGGACGGCGTCCTTCTATGTACTATCGTAATTAAAAGTGCATTAGCACCGTAATGTTTATAATGGCTTGTCCGTTTAAACGCGTATCTATGTGTATGTAATGTTTAACGCATACATTTATACGTCACACAGTATCGATATGAGAAAATATAATGTGTGTGATGCGAAACAAAGAAAACGTTATGCTCGCCTTTTCATACTATTATGTTCGAAGCATGCATCTATATAAAGTAATGCAAAAATTCGTGATTCTACGTAAGGCAGTGCGTAGCCTGGTCGGTAACGAGGCTGCTACGGATAGTGTTGAAATCGAATGTTGTGGGTTCGGATCTTAGTTTTTCCACTTTTTGTTGTTTTGTTTTCATGAAATTTTAGGAACAAGTTAACAGAATTAGAAATAATTATTTACAAATAGAAAAATATTATACTTAATTTACAATAGATTATAAATAAAACAATAGTTTAAAAAAAAAAAGTTTATTAAAAGAATTATCCAATGTTAATTTGTGGTTATAATAATTTCATCCAAAAAATATACTTTTATAATAAAATTAATATTGCACATTGAGATTATAGCTTAATTATTCATTTTCTCGAAAGTTTTTTTTCGGAAAAGAGGATTGAAACTTAACCTCAACCATACAGTCTTATACTAATTACAGGCCAGCACGTCCCTTGATAGGCTCACTCAATAGGCTCAACTGAAATTAAATAACAAAAATATTTAAACAAGGGTTCAAATCAGGGGATCGTGCTGGCCAAGGAAATTCAGTGGCGAGGAGTACTCATAACACGATTCCTGCCGGCTTGCTCTGCAAAGGGAAGTCATGGTAGAGATGCTTAAGTTTAATGCATTATTACATGTATTACACCTAAAATTCAGCACCTATCTAAAATTTGAGAGAATTTCATACAAAATTGCCATGGTTGTTCTTTGGGATTTGCCACCGGCTTCCCTTTTGAACATTTTCACCCTTCGCTACAGCAAGGAATAAATTTACGTTCACTAAACCATTCGCGAAGTATGGTGGCTCGATGGATGGGAGAATTATCGTGCACAAAACTTATATCATTTTTTTATACCACTTAGGTGGGAGACAAGCACACGGCCCACCTGATAGAAAGTGATTACCGTGGCCTTTGGACGTATGCAACACCAGGGGCGTCACACTCATGCTGCCGACCCTGAAGAAACCTTCTAATGCCCTTAAACTTTCATTTATATCTGGATAGACATTTCGCACTGTGGGCAACATTATATCTTCTAACACTTTCACATAATTTGCACTATTTGCACGCGTAGATATTGGGTCTAATTCACCCGGCCCTTGCGCTCTAATCCACCCCCACATAATTTACACTTAGATTCAGTGTTCGGTACTATGTTGTTTTTATCTTCCTTTTTGAGATGATTTAAACGTTTTTTCATCAGAAAATATTGTTGATTCCCAGTTAAAGTAAATACTCTTCGTTATTCGTTTCATATTCTGCTACCATATAACGCCGCTTCAGCAGGTCTTCCATTTCTCCTCCAACTCTGCAACTCTTCTTCCTCAAATTGTTTCACGCAACGACTCCCAGTATTTCTCTAAAAAAACAACAACCATATTACACAATTGCAACCAATGAACAAAATTGCACTACAACAATATTAATTAATTAATTAACTTACAGATAAGCCCGTCTCATTAGAAATTTGAGATATATTCAGACCATTCGAATATGGCCACAATATTAGCTTTTGCTTCAATACTTATATTTGACATATTGATTTATTAAAAAAGAAATGTAATCGCTCGAACAGTAATTAACACAAACAGTCGTAACCATAGATGATATAATATATAAATAGGGTAGTCGTAACTGACTTCACCAACCAACAACTTCACTCATAGTCAATGAATCCATTTTATTTCAAATGCACCCTCAAATAATTATTTTCTCGCTAAGTTTAAAATTCTACCTAAGAAAAATTTTTATATTCGTATCAACATTTATAATATCATAACTTTTAAATATAAAGCACAAAAAGTTATATTAGTTCCGGTAGGTTCGAACCATCACCGACAGGTTTCATACAATTCGTCAAGCCGCACGTTAAACGACTCAACTACGGGGCGGCTTACGTATGATATTGAAATTACCAATATCAATCAACGAGTGAACAATATTAATGTGTGTGTATGTGTGTGTGTGTGAATTATCTTCAAAGATTAAGGTCATAACTTCAAAAGTTTAGTAAGAGTACTGTACGACTAGTGTTGTGTATGTGTGTGTGAATTGTCTTCAAAGAATAAGGTCATAAGTACGATTAATGTTGACGCGCAATAGTTGCGTCAGATTGGTACTGCACTTATGATCGCGATAGTACATTTCGCAGATAAAATTGAAGTGTTAAATGTGATCTCTGCTGTTATACTAAGGAATGCTGTAATGAAGAATGAATCAGTTTTCTGAAACTACAGTTACACAATAGAACTAGAGAAATGTTTCAACTACTTCAAATAGCCAAGACAATGCCAAGAAAGTAAGTGAAAGTTTTTTCATAAATGTGCAAAGAGCTTAGTGAACAGCTGACGACTGGCTTGGGGCAACGCCATGTTTCCCTGTGCCTGACATTTGGCAAATGTGTTAAAACAAGAAAGTATCTCATGAATTCTCTCACCCTGGGGCAATACGGAGGTATTATGGAAAAACTGTTAAATAGCGAAGTCAAAAGAAAAGTTTTAGTCAAAGAAATTTATTCTCAAGGAACACTTCTGTTTTATATGAAAAATGTAAAACAATATTTAAGAAAAGTAAAAATAGGACTGGCAAAATTACTCTCATACGAAATCGCTACTTTACGTCTATTATACCTGGTACTTGTACTGCGAATAGTTTCCACATTTATTATTAACAAGTATTTTACAGAAAATACAGAATAACCAATGCCAAAAAAGCAACCGAAGAATTGTATTTAAATCTATAAGAACTTTTGCAACGAACTAAGTAATGCGTATTCGTTTATAGAGAAAGGCATACCTTTTTTTTTATCGTGCGAAAAATCCCCACGGATACCTCCCCCGCCTGAGCCGGAGGAGGAGTAAGTACTAGGCTCTAGTCTAGGTTATTCAAATAATGGTATTTCTTCAGAAAAGAACCGTACTCCAACCCTTTGCTGTGAGGCATTCTTTTGGGAATTTAGCTTGCTATGCAAGGAGATAGGTACAATATTATTACGACAACACCTATTAGATGTTGACAGTTTTTTTAAATATAAAACTAACATAGGTACATTGAAGTCAGCTCTAATGTATCATCCATCAGTATCATCACTTAACGTTGTTCTCGGTACCTTGGAGCCCGTGTCTCTTCCCTTACTCTCTCTCTCTCTCTCTTAATTGAGCTTACCTTGGTTTTAACAGAAGCGACTGCTGTCTGATCTCATAACCTTAAATAAGCCTACAATAGAGCCTTGTCCGTTAATCTGGAGATCACGTTAATACACTGTTACCCTGGTACGATGGCATGTTGACATGGTGGTTTGCAGGTAAGATTGGCTTGGCCTCACAGGTTTTGGTGGGGTCCTATAAGTATATCCGAAATAAGTAATGCATTAAACCACTCAATCAATTAGTCTATCGCAGTCCACTGCTGGACATAGGCCTGTTCTAATGTTGGGAGGTCTACTGTTTCCACGCTGGTCAGGAAGGTTTTATTTCGAGTTTTCCTTCTCTCACAGTGATATCTTTTGCGTATTACATATTTAGTTACCTCTTACGTCACCTCACGAATGAGATGGGGTGGTGATGCTTGTATTTTTTCTTCGTCACCACACGGATAGTTTAAACAAACCACTAGTTTGGTTTACTTATTTTAGGTAAAACACAAAAAAAGATTTGCAAACATCGAAGTTTCTGTTTCGAAGGCCGATCAATTTAATCCTTCCTTTCAAGTATAGCGAAAGTAAACATCAACGTTCTATGGTAGGTAAACCGCCTATAATTGGATCCGTTAACATTACAACAATCGGACTGTCGTCTCTAAACTAAATCAAACTTTGTTTCCGGCGGGACTCCCCGTCAAGTTACCGTCGTTACAGGGGATATTGGGAGCAAACTGTAACATTTCAGTTGATTATTATTATTATAGTAGTGCTATAAACCGATAAAGCTACAATACGCCATTATTCCACGCAAGTAGGTAGGTACACACACGACACGGTATATACTATAAGTGTAAACAACTATACTATCGATTTTAAAATATCGAAATATAAAAGTCCAACTATGATACTCCAATTTAATTGAATTAAATCAAATACTTGATAAAGCCTTCGTAATATCCTAGAGGGTAGGTATCATAAATGTGAAAGTTTGTAATGATGAATGAATGAATGGAAGGATGTTAAAAAACACTCGTGCATCTTTTTGGCCCAGGGATAGGTTCAGGATGGGTTCAGTATTTTACGCGGACAAATGCGTAGGCAACAATTAGTAGCAGAAGAATATAATAAGACTATGGAATTCGGTTATCGTGCCCAAACATAGTCTACGTCCTGTCCCAAGTTCAAATTCAAATTCGTTATTTCTCAAAATTATGCAACGTAACTACATCTTTTTGACGTCCAATTCTACTTAAAACTAAGTTTACCAAGCACTAGTCTACCTTTGTAATAAATTCATCTAAATATTTTCAATGGTTCAGGCGTGAAAGCGTAACAGACAGACAGAGTTACTTTCGCATTTATAATATTAGTGTGGATATTATTTGAAACAATGAAATGTTAGCTAGCACATGTCAATGCAACATGTGTCCGAATTAATTACCTACTGCAAAGTGAATGAATAAAACATGAACTGTGTTCATCCATGCACAACGGTGCAATAACGATAGCGGAGAGAGTGAACATCACGAAAGTGAATGTTGTACATTTGTACCAATATTCGCAAGCCTATTTGTAAATTTAGATGTAATTTTGCCCACAAAAAACATTTCAAGGATTATTGTAATCAGGTTGGATAAAAACTAGGTAGGTACGATAAAATCGCGGTCGGTCTTTTCAGAACATGAAATTTGTGTTTACAAAAATAGGATTACCAAAGCCATTTAAAATTAAACTCATTTTGAAATGCTAGAGTTCAAAAATTACAATGAAATGCAAATTACACATACATTAGAAACGCGAGGCCTCGCCGCATCGTCTAAAGATGAATTTAGACCAAACGAACATAAAGCTAGAACTAGAATAAGAGCAGTTTCAGAGCATTAGGGTAAAGTCGGGATAGATGCCCCACTTTTTGAAAAAGGCTCGTAATTCTAAAACTATTAATTGTATATGACTAATTTCTATGAATTTTACTAGTTCAATCATTCCTCTTGAATTATTAATTGTTTTCTTTTACCTATCAATTACAGATTTTGAAAAACTTAGCTTTTTGTAGACCCTTAATTTTTAGGATAGATGCCTCACTGTATGGATAGTTGCCCCACCGTGGAAATACTAAGAAGGATAGATGCCCTTTACATTGCTTAAACGAAAAATAACACCAAATTTTAGTACCATTTCATATTTTACCTTTATAGAGTTCTGTAAAAAGGGAATAAATAACGAGAATACTGTTATTAAGAAGTAATCAACTAAAATATTAATCTGGGGGCACGGCAGTGCCCCCGCCAAGTCGAGCAAAAGAGAGCGGCACGGCCGTAACACTATTTTCTCGAAGCACTTCAGGCCATTTTCGACCCCCTAGAACTTCGTTGTGGATAAACCTAGAAGCCTGAATCTTCGGTTACTAAGTAGGCACTGTAAAAAAACTTTATATTTCAAATTTCATTCAATTTGAACCAGTAGTTTAAGAATTATAACTAGTCAAAGTTTGCAAATTTTGCAAATTTTGTCACTCACTGACTGACCGATCATCAAAACTCTAAGGCACTTCTAGCAGACGTAGAAGCCTCAAATTTAGAAGATAAGTAGTGTTAAGTGTACAACTCAAGGGAAAATTAAAATATTCTTCAATTTCAGCAATTTAACCAACTGTATAAATAACTTTGTAATCTCATATAAATATATGGGATTACAAAGTTACATTTGCAGTGAACGTTTCAGTGTACATGAATCCATCCATTCTAATATCAGTCTAACGAAGTATTATAATAAATGCGAAATTAACTATCTGAGCGTCTGTTATTTGTTAGTATTACGCTTTCACGCCTAAACTAGTATCTGAATAAACTTGATGATGACGAAAAGTGAAGAAGTGGGAGTGGGATTGGGAATGGGAGTAGGAGTAGGAGTGGGAGTGGATGAAACCGGAAAGGTAATCTACAAAAAGAACTGAAATCCCATCAAAAACAATACTTGTAAAAAAATGCCAAGCCTCGCCGCCCTCGGTTCTTCTACCGCAAAAAGTTGTGAGATCCATGTAATACCAAGTCGGTTAATTTATTCAGTCCCTACTTCAGATACCTTCTGTCCTAAGTTATAACGTAATAAGTTTTTATGTTTTGAATTTATTAAATTGACTTGGCCATCGCATGAAAACAATGTATAGCACATCACAATAATTACATTAAATAAGATTGTTTAGTGCGATTGCCAAGTCAATTTATTACATTTAAAACATAAAAGCTTATTACGTAATAACTTAGGACAGAAGGTATCTGAAGTAGGGACTGAATAAATTAACCGACTTGGTATTACATGGATCTCACAACTTTTTGCGGTAGAAGAACCGAGGGCGGCGAGGCTTGGCATTTTTTTACAAGTATTGTTTTTGATGGGATTTATTGTTTACTTTTAAATCATAAAAAATAAACATATAAAAATGAAGGCCTCCAAACTGTAAGTTACCCATTGATAAAGTATTTTCTCCATTATGTACTATGAATGCAACATAACATAACATAAACTCACGCCTATATCCCCGAAGGGGTAGGCAGAGGTGCTAGCAATTATTTTTAATCTTTTGTCCAACTTATGCGGCGGGATAGATGGCCTTTCCCATAGAGCGCACTAAGGGCAACTATCCGCAAAAGTAATTGGGGCAACTATCCTTTTTGATACGGATAGTTGCCTTTTTTAATTTCTAAATAAATAAAAACTATTCGAGAACAAAACGTATTAAATAGTGTAATATAAACTCTAATGCATGCAAAGAAACAAAATTTTTTCTGATTCCTCAATCGGTTATAAAAATATTCAATAGAAAGGACTTAGTAATATAAATGTTTCGACCATCGAGGTATGGCCGCGGGACATTTTCGCTGACACAGAAAAAACGTATACATCTGCACTGATAATTTTTATGACACTACAGTCTACATGAGGTGCTCTTACATTTATAGTAAAGTATTAACGTCACTAACGACCCTAACATATAGAATTTAAAACTGGGGCAACTATCCAACTGGGGCATCTATCCCGACTTTACCCTATTTCTTAATATTTTAGTGTACCTAAATGAAACCATATTTTCAGTGTTTACATAAGAAAATAACAAAAGAATGTTCTGTTACTGTTACACTCACTAATAGAATTTGACGTAGAGCAGATAGAATGAGCATTCGCTCGTTTGGTGTAAATCAACCTTAACACTGTAACATTTCGGACGTTAGGCGTCCATTAGAAAATGAATTAGAAAACCACCGTAATAAAAATAAAAAGAAAAGCTCAATATAAATGACGATATCAATACGAGCTATAAAATATAACGCAGGGCATTAGACACAAATCTTGAACAGACGTCGCCACTTAAAATAAGCTGGCACGATTTCAAGTACCGCCAACCTGAATGCGAAGTATTCAGTTCATCAAAACCAGATGTTTCCGAGTCCTATGTAAACACGGACATTTACGCGACTCATATGATTAAACACTAGCATACTATGTATATTTGTGAAGCTATATATTATGTGCATATCAAACACCCTAACCGCGGTATCGACAGAAACCCGGGTCATTGTTTCAGCAAACTTAAGCCGGCTTTGTCTAAATAAACTAATTTTATTTTCATAAGCTATGTCAATTCAATAAATCTATTTCTGATAAATTGCTTACATCTGGCGACTTGGGGTCAAGATATATGGAACTATACTCACAATCAGACACTAATATATATAGAGATACAAGATGAATCGTTCACGAGAACACATAACATGCTCGTTACCTTTGTTTGCTCAAAGTTTTGACCACGTTGCACAATTCATTTCTCAGGCAGATAATATTCGAGTAAACCTATGGAGAACACTGTAGGTAATCGAGTTCTTATATACATACACACAATCACACCTTTATCCCTGGAGGGTTAGGCAGAGGTGAATTGACACCCACATTTCACCAATCATTGTATTAGGTCCCACGTAATAGGGGGTGAGCCTATTGCCATTTTCCGGGCACTATTGTGGACTCGAGCCATGTATAGTTCTTTCAAAAACAAAAAATATACCTACACTAGGTATGTTCTTTTTTTATACTACTTAGGTAGCAGAAAAGCACAGGGCCCTTCTGATGGTAAGAGGTTACTATGGCCTATGGGCGAGTGCAACACCAGGGGGGTCACACACGTGCTGTCGACCCTGTAAGAACCCTGTAATCTTTGTTTCTGGCATGGCAACCATTATCCAAAAAAGCAACCTATTCCGAATTGTAATCGATACAAACGGTTGCAATTCCCGATTTACTGGATCTGCGTCATAGAAAATCCACGATCCCTATTGAAAAATCTTAATATATATAAATCTCGTGTCACAATGTTTGTCCTCAATGGACTCCTAAACCACTTAACCGATTATAATAAAATTCGCACACCATGTGCAGTTCGATCCAACTTGAGAGATAGGATAGTTTAAATCTCAAATTATAGTCGCAATTTTAATTTATTGCTATATGGCGGTACGAAGTTCGCCGGGACAGCTAGTAGTATCATAAATCTTTCTAGCGCCGTCGTTCATTTACGATCGACTATTATTTATTTAATAAAAATGCTGGGCGTATTCCAAAGAGCCGAAGTCTGAAGTTATTTCTTGCTTGGTGGTTTAAGGTCAACAAGGAAAGTCGACATTGTTTGTAAAATTTCACGAAGTTTAGTTCAGAAAAGGTTCAACAATAATAAACGTTTTAATGTTATAAACAAATAATATATTTGGCTGTAGTCCAAGTGGGCTGGACGTGGGCTGGCGCCGGCGCTACCGTTGGCATCCGCGTCCCATTTCAAATACTCCTACTGCTCTATTATCAACAGACGGTATTATGGTATAATGTAACTGTAATAGTAAGACGGTCTCAGTGTGCTTTATACACAGTTATACTGTCATGCAAGTTTAAGGTTTTATGATGGTCAGCGGTTACCGTGGTCTATGAAAGTCACTAGCCCTAGTAAGTGAAGATGGCAGTCGCGCATTGTCTCCAAATCCTTTACGTACTCATTCAATAAGCTGGAGATATAAGCATTAAAAAATAGGTGAAATTGGAAAGTGCCAAGTTGCAACTCAGGAAGGCTATTAGCACTTTGTATCATATGTAAATAACATGCACAGCACAATGCATCGTCAAAGTTATCGCTCTCCCAGACTACCAGAATAAAATGGTGTCCTATCATTTGACAAAAAACGAATGACAAATTTTCATTTGACAAACAAAGTTTGACAAAACTACACTTGATAAATGTATCATTTGACAAACTATTGTTTAATAAACTACTCATTAGACAAAATATTTATTTGGAAGAAAATCATTATATAAAATATCATTTTACAAATTGATTATTTTAAAAACATGTTAGTTGACAATCAGACAGTTAGTGATAGATTATTGAGAAAACTGCTCATTCCGATTTGGATAGATTAGGTTAGAAGGCTAATGCGGGTTAGCCTTCGTGGTTATTTTTTTTATAACCATGCAGAACTTTATTTAGTCAAATGAACATTTTTAAAATAAAATTTTAGCAATCGAAATGTTTTCTAAGTAATACATTTGCGAAACGTGTATTATGTCAAATGATTATTTTTAAAGTAATATGTTTTCGAAGTGAAAGTTTGTCAAATGATTAGTTTTTCAAACGTTGTTTGTCAAATGATGTTTTGTCATACGTTTTTTGGTCAAACAAGGGTGAACCGAATAAAATACAATCAAATTATTAAATTTATCTGCCAAGATGGCTACTTTTACTGTTACCTTGGCCAGTTTATTCTCGCAATCAATTAAATCGTGGCTAAGCTCACAAGTTGCGCAGTTATAGAGGTCCTATTATCTGCATGAAATTTGACTCACAAACCGCAGTCTCCCTAGTGGTATAGTGGGTCTACATAACTCGACCCAAGTTGAAAGCTTTAATTACGTGGAGTGAGTTGTTCACGCAGGTGACTCCTTAATTACAGGGACGAAATTGAGCTGCCCATTCAACTGACACGTTTACAAACGGATTATCATGACCTACATCGGATCCCTTTATACAGAAGACTCGAGATTATGAAGCTCCTATTGTTTAAATACACACACGTGAACGTCAACAATGATGGTGATTAAAAAAATAATGCGAATCGTGAATATAAATGAGAGGTAGAATAGTTTGCCAGAGATGTCATTGTCATTGTGTATAGCCCCAACGCGTCCTATTAACAGGGACTTTATTTTTTTTGAATTAATCTTTTCCATTACATTACATTACTATTATTTACCTAATACTATTAAATCATTGTGCATCGTAGTGGTAAATATAATTTACAACACACCTGCTCATAAAAGTGATATTATTTTACCGCAATTAAGCACGGAATGACACCTATTATAAAACTGTGACTTTTTCATTGCTATTATTCACAAAAGTGAGTTATAGATTCCTTTTTAAATTTTATAGGAAGTGTCTATAATTGTCTATGTTCTTAAAAAAGTTTTGATTCAAAAAATAACGTGTTTAATATTACGAATAAATTAATACGCATATTGTATGGTCATTTGATGCATTTTCGTATTTAAATAAATAATTTCAACTTGTAATACTTGTGTAATAAACAAAATTTTCACTCAAATTTAACTTTTTTTTTCTCTAAGTACAGAAAAAAAAACAGAGTAAAAAAAAGTTAAGTTCAAACCTCATTTTTTTTTAAATATGGTCGACCGCCATTGTTAAATGCGCGCGCATAGGAAAACGAATTAATTTGTAGTATTGTTTATTTAGTATTTGTAGTATTATTTTATTCGCAAGTGTGTTGTAAAACGTCGTATGGCACGTGTGAGCATGATGATTACCGTCCTCGGCTGTCTTAAGACCCTCGCCTGGCGGCTCGGGTCTCAATGGCGCCTCGGCGGTAATCACCAACGTTGCTCACTTGTACCATAATGTACTATTAAAGGTATTGTAAGACCGTACCCAGAATACTACAGTACCTATTATAACACTTGTTTACTCATGTAGTGTGTACCTACATATAATTCTAAAGTATGGGATATAAAGAACCAAAGCGAATCCTCTCAATACAAATTTCCAATAAAATATATTTTTTGCAACTTTGCAAACTTAATTAAAGTTGAATTTAATTATTGCTTGCTTCTTAACTTTAAAGCTCGAAACTTTTATTACTCGTACTAATTTTACTTGCGATGCCTTTGACAGTAGATTATCTATAAAATTGCTGTTGGTTTTTGAATATTGAGTATAAATTTCTGCTTCGAATATTTTAAGGTCTTTTGATAGATGGTTAAGGTTACGATATTAACCGCTGAGGGTTCTTAATAACTAAATTGAATACTAAAAGGGTTAGCCACTTGGCCGTTGTACATTTCTCGCATGAACAAACGACGTAGCATGAACACATTAGCTACTTATTTAAAGAGGTAGTCTTAAGTAGACTATACATTTTATGTAACAGATAATTAAGGATTGCTGAAGTCTATAGTGTGTTTATATAATGTCGCTGTGTTTAATTTACTATGCTGCCATAAGGCTGTAAAGAGTAAATCCATAAAGGCAATTTCGGAAAAAAATAATTAATGATTTTCCGAATTCATGTTAAAATCCCATGACTTCGACTTTATACAAGCCATATATTACACAAAACTTTCTAATAATATTTGCTATTGTAAACCCCATAAACAGAATCATATGCTATTTAATTAAAAATTTAAAAAACTGCTTTGCATACAAATAATTTGCTAGAAATAACAAGCATGTTCATCTCTTCCGAACCTTTTAACACTCAAATACAGAAATAGCAAGATGTTGATCTTTTCCGCGGGAAAAAAGTAAATATAATCATTTGATGTTAGTGTAGGATGTAGTTAGATGTCTACTGCGACTTTTTCCTTCATATAATGGTAGCAAATAGGAGCTCACATATTTGCTATTCCGCTTACGTCTAGATGTTTGAACAGTCAATTGGCTGGTGGCAATACATTTTGGCTTTGATACCGTACTTTTTAAAATAGTTCGTATCGAAACTAGGTACAATCCAGGCAATGTTCCATTCGGTTTCGTTAAATGATTGTGTTCTTAGATTTATTTTTTTGTAAATTTGTTTTAAAGGTGAAGGATAAAAGACGGTTGAGGCATATGTGGAGGTGTGGTGTAATTAGATAGATAAGAGTTTAGAGGAAATTTAAAAGATGCGCCTGCGAATGAAAAATTATGAAGTAAGCGGTGGTATGGACATTATTTGGGGATAGATGCGACTTATACTCGTATTGTCAGAAAGGTTTTAAGTATAATGTAGAGCAACACAACTTTGCAGACTTCTTCATCGTTGATTACTTTAGTATCTATATATATGAATTGGAGCAAAATTTGGGGATGTGCAAAATCCTAAGGACTTATTTCTTAAGGTTGAAGATGCATTGAGGTGTAAATAGAGCCCTCAATTATTATTATTTTGGGTAACCTTCAAAATATATAGGTAGATAGCACTTCTAATCAATTTAAAAGTCACTTATATTGTTTTACGAAAGTAAATAACTTTATTAAAATAGTATAAGTCACTGATACCTTTGATAAAACAATAAGTGACTGGTAAATTTGATTACAAAGAAATCCCAGTGTTTTATCAAAAGCAAAGTTTTCCTTTTGTAGCACTTTGTCTTGTCTTGATAAACTACTTCTGAAATCGGGAACTCAACACTTTACAAATTGTACGTGTGTGTATTAATCTATATGCCAAGAAACGTTACAGGGAACAATACTCAACCAATGAATTGCGTGACATTTAGCTTTTATTTGAATGTATCACGTTTTCACAATAAATTAGATACTTCAATTTGTTTTGTTGTGATATTGCAGAGCTCCAATTCGTAAAGTCGATGTTTTATGCAGGTAAGACACACGATATGCTGCAGTATTATAAATTAGACGATCGCGGAATATGAATTCTTGCCTACTTGGGTAAGCCGCGACTTTTTTTAAAACAACGGAAAGAGCTTCTTATACTATACTAATATCCTATAAGGCAAATGACCTTCAACGCAAAAATTTCATCAAAATCGGTTCAGTGGTTTAGGCATGAAAATGTTATACCTACTACTGTACCGATTTTGATGAAATTTCGTATAGAGTTAGATTAGACCATGGGAAAGAACCTATGGATATGTTTGGTCGCGATAACAGACATCCGCAAAGGCAGAGCCGCGGCCGACAGAAGTTCACGTATTATGTCATTTCATTTGCCTTCTTCACAGAACAAATTAACATATTAATACTTATAAAGCGTAATCCAAACAATTATCATTAGCGAGGGCTTTCCTTCGTTTGGTTTTCAGTAGTAACCCAGAGCGGGAGGGGTTCGTGCATGGACGTACTAAATTTTCGCACAATTTAAAAAGGTTGTGGCGTCGAAGCCACATTATTTCAGCCCGTCCATCCCTCCTGAATCCAATTTGCGGCCCTCCACGCGACATCTCTTATAATGGGATTTCAGCCTTGTTCTAAAAAGGCTATTTACACACTTTCAACTAAGCACCTCATAATTATGCTATTAGCGGAGAGCAAACAAAACGTGACCAATACACGTATTTGATTGCGTACTGAATAAACGGTTAAAGTTAGGTCTTATTATATCTATTATATTTTTAAAATGAAATTAGGTGTTGGAAAATTTATGTTATAGAAATTTAAAAAAAAAATAAGAATGTTTCTACTAACACAGAATCAATATTTTGAACTGTTGGTGGCGTAATGGTTAAGGTGTTGGATTAGTAATGGGGAAACCCGCGATACCAGTAGTACAGTCAACGACAGATGTCAGTGAACGACATTTATTTACAAAGCCTTTTTATATGTATATACGTACCGTACATGTACCTATCAATAATTAATCTTTATTGTATGAAAGTTTTAAGCGCTAATACGAACAATAAATTAGAATTTGTTAAGCAACTTTTGTCGTCAATTATACTTATAAAATAAAAATATATCAGAAGTGGGATAACTAACTATGAGAAATCAACTGAAGTAATACTAGAACGACATACAATAGTTATTTGTTATACAAGAGTGCAAAGTTGCTTTTTAACCGCGTGCTCAGTTTTGATGACCGAGCAAGCGAAAGATTCTAAATTTGAAACACGAGCATAGCGAGTGATTCAAATTTAGAATCTTTCGCTTGAAATGCTTCTTCTTCCTAGCGTTAATTCCCAGTCGCATCCGAAGCTTTCACCTCGGAGTTCGGGGTCCGCTTTACCAGTCTTAACTGCGGATTTGGCTGGACCTCGATATTTTCCGTAAAGCGACTGCCATGTGACCTCCACAACCCAATGGTGACATTAGGCGATATCGAAGCATTGCAGCTAGACCGTTGTTGTTGAACTTTTTATGCATACAAATATTTGCACTGAGCGGGGATCGGACCCGCGCCTCCTGCGTTGCGGCCACGTTCACTACCACTACGCCACGGAGGCTGTATAATAATTATGTGTAATAATACTAATAATAAAATATCAACAAATAAAATTCAACAACAATGTTCAACCATAGGACGTGAAATAGTACATTATGGTACAAGTGAGCAACGTTGGTGATTACCGCCGAGGTGCCATTGAGACCCGAGCCGCCAGGCGAGGGTCTTAAGACAGCCGAGGACGGTAATCATCATGCTCACACGTGCCATACGACGTTTTACAACACACTTGCGAATAAAATAATACTACAAATACTAAATAAACAATACTACAAATTAATTCGTTTTCCTATGCGCGCGCATTTAACAATGGCGGTCGACCATATTTAAAAAAAAAAGAGGTTTGAACTTAACTTTTTTTTACTGTTTTTTTTTTCTGTACTTAGAGAAAAAAAAAGTTAAATTTGAGTGAAAATTTTGTTTATTAAACAAGTATTACAAGTTGAAATTATTTATTTAAATACGAAAATGCATCAAATGACCATACAATAGGCGTATTAATTTATTCGTACTATTAAACACGTTATTTTTTGTATCAAAACTTTTTTAAGAACATAGACAATTATAGACACTTCCTATAAAATTTAAAAAAGAATCTATAACTCACTTGTGAATAATAGCAATGAAAAAGTCACAGTTTGATAATAGGTGTCATTACGTGCCTAATTGCGGTAAAATAATATCACTTTTATAAGCAGGTGTGTTGTAAAAAAAATTATGCGCGCAAAGCAAATTTAAAAAAAAAAGTAGGTACACCAAGGAGGTTCCGAGTTGAGTTTTTCATAAATTAAAAAAAAGTTGTATGATAAATCGGCACCATAGAGGTAGAAGTCAATAGGTTTAATGATGTTTTGAGTTCACAAACCTAGTACACACGATGTTCTAAATTCAAATTTACTTTACCACTCTAGAGGATAAAAGCGACTTTTACACTCAGATATCGAAGAAAAAAAGTACTCTTTCCGAGATGGTGGGATGAAAATAATATTGCGATATACTGTTTGAAAATGGAACCCGAAACAAGTAAATAACGTTAGCGCTAACGTAGCCGTTTAAAATTTGAATTCGCAAGAAAAAACAAATTCATAAAAAACTGTTCCCGGTTTTAATTATGTCAGGAAATTAAAAGTGGAAGTTAACCCTGCTCGAATTAAAAAGGGGAAACGACCTTAATTGGATGAAAAAGACTTTTACGAGTTAGTTAATTGTATACCATATTAGTCAGCTACCTCTAAAGTTAAATAACAAGACGTCATTCCAAATTAAACGTAGTCATCAATTCATATTAAATACCTATTTGTACAAAGGTAAATACTTCTGAAGATAAAACGTCACCAGGTTCGAATTTATTAAATATTTCAAATGAGTAAACGTTCCGGGCTCTGGGTAATTTTGAGTGACAAACGAGCGGTTGAGCGCCGGCTGTGTCTTCAGCCGAGTCCGTCACGTGCTCCCGGTAAATAAAATACGTTCAAGTAAGCCGGCCCGTCTTACCCGCCCACAGCCAAACTCGGGATGACAAATCTCATTCTGCATGCAAATTTCACGGTCTCGTCTTGAGACCTTTCCGTTGTTTACTTTACCGGATCATCATTTTTATGTCTTCAATTAGTTCAATGAATTCAGTCAGTGGGTCCAGTGGCGAAGGGTGAAAGTTTTCAAGAGGGAAGTCAGTTTTTTTAACTTGATTTAGTTTATCACGCACCATACGATTCATAAATTGGTCTCTACTATATCTGTAAAAAACAAGCCGACGGAAATAAAATATTGTTGTGTGCTATAATGTTATAGGGACCGGACCCCTCCCATTGAGTGGGATATGGCTACGTGTACAGTTGCATGGAATCTGAAACATTCTAAAGCCACAAGAATTCACTAGTCGTATCTGAAGATATTCTGATAATGTCAGTAAAAATAATGTTAATGTAGACACAGTGATAAGAACTATAAGGTTCTGTAGAACGCTATGGCGAAGGCGAAAGATTCAGCCCAATTGTGTAGACTCACGCCAATTCACTGTGGGTGCTAAATGCATTTTGGCGAATTATCTCTACTTTTCAGCTGGCACTTTTCACTTCCCCATTTGTCCTGATACTTACGTTATTTCACTTAAAAAAAAAAACAAGTAAAAGTGATATATGGTACCAAATATCGCTCGAGCCAAATAAGTCCCTAAATCAATTTCGGAAAGTACCTACCTATACTAACCGAATAGGTACCTAAATGTTTTCCACTATGCACCTCTTGACAGATTAACATGACGGTTTCAAATTAATGTGGTGTCTAACGCATGTTATATAATACCTACTTACACCTACAAAGTTTACAAAGTTTAACGTCGATACGACGATTAGAAGTTGGATAAATACGACTTCCATAATTTGTTTACTTCGGTAATTACTTTAGTAAATTAGTTACAGGGGAACACAGAATTAATTATTATTATTAATTCTATATAGAAGCTCAAAAAGGCGTGTTAGAAACAATTTCATTTTAGTCTATAATGTCTATATGATTGTAAACACATAAAAATATACTCGTACATGCAATAATAGGATGTCTGTAGAAGTGACAGAGAAGTTGCGGCACAGAGGTCCCTGTGCATTAGCGCGTAGGAGCCTTATGTTTACACAGAGTTACTTTGTTTGTCCAACAGGCTTTGTCGGTTGGCCGCTCCTCTAACCTGTTGGATTTAACATTTATCTATCCACCGCTACAAACGAGTTTTTGTTAACAATTCCTAACAGTACTAAATAGTGACTCGAATATTTCTAGTTTCACCAGTGGTCGTATAAAGTGCTGTTTTCTTAGACGACCTGCCGTGGTCTTACACAGGCATCCTATAAAATAATCCGATTGCAATGTCTCCCGCTGGATGCCAACCATGCCTATTAGGTAACCTTTGTGTTACTGCAATTAATCCCTACTAATATTATAAATGCGAAAGTAACTCTGTCTGTCTGTCTGTCTGTCTGTCTGTCTGTCTGTCTGTCTGTCTCACTTTTACGACTAAACCGCTGAACCGATTTTGATGAAATTTGGTATAGAGGTAGGTTAGACCTTGAGAAAGGACATAGGCTATGTTTGGTCGCGATAACCGACATCCACGCGGGCGGGGCCGCGGGCAAAAGCTAGTATGTTTATAAAGTTTTATCGTAACTAATCAGATTTGACAGCCGGAATCTTGGCCACGGATGCCATAAGGAAAATGTGTGTGTCAAAAAAGTCAATAACTTATTGAATTTTATACAGGTAGGTATTTTACGTCGTCGTACGTACAGTGTTAGACTCAAGGTACACCAGCACTACGGCATCTATAAAATACCATAAAAGTGTTAAACATTCGTTTTTTATCGATTGATATAAGACGTGTGTAACGTTAGGCATGAACGCGGTATAAACAGGTGTATGTATAGAGATAGGTACAGGCGCGTTCAATGCCGGAAATCGTAGTCGCCGACGAAACATCATCGTGTCGTTCGATTGCCCCTGACGTGGGGCCCTATATCCGCCGCGAAATGGAACGTGATTCCACTTCCAATATGGCGGGATGCAGCCCTATGAACTCACAGCAAGACCCCGGTACGAGAGTGCGATTCAATCTTCAAATCTCGTTAACATAGATTTTAAACCACCTTTATCCACCGTCTTGTGTTCACTCACATGAGTACCTACCACAGCACAGACGCATAAATGATATAGGTATAGGTAGTACTTAGTTTCGAAACAATTCATACACATTACAGTATCGATAGGCAAAGATGAGTAGTCAAATATAATCGATAGAACGCGCGAAGTTTATGATTTATTGGACTCACTTTCTCCATCGAATTAAAGTAAACAAATAGATGTTACTATAATTTTAGATTTTAAACATAGGTATTATTATATAGTTTGGGTGTAGCATCAGTCATATTATTCAGTCATTTCAAGGTGACCTATTTTCAATAGACCCATTAAAAATACCAATTCCTATTTCGCATCATTATTATGCATCAAAATGTCAAAGATTCAACAATAGAATACGGCGCTAACCACTTTAAAATACACTTGGGAAATATAAATCATTCATATCGATTTGCATAATAATACGTGCGGAACAGATTTGAACTGTCAGAGTATATTGTTGTTAATGTTATTAGGCAGTGGTTTCAAGCTCAACGATAGCTTAGGAGATATAATGTCAGACTATTTAATGTCTAGTACTGTATTATGTAATGTGTACTGAAACAGCTGACGTTCTGTGTAATGTTCAGGTTTAGTGCTAAGTGCGATCTGGAACATGTGCAAGACAATGTACTGTTAACAGATGATAATAGACATACCTACCTACCTACTAAGGGAGAAAATGATATATGCATTTATTCTGTATTTTCATACTTCCATCCATTCGGTATGACAGAACCCCATACAATGTTACAAGCATTATATACAACAGGAAAAAAATCATTTTGTTTTTAGTCTTTGCGTTTTATCTCTACACTGTATTATTGTGTAAAGTAAGTAAAGCCACGAACATTATAGTTTTCGGTTGGAATTTTTAGGATACAATAAAATCCTTTGCCGGTTACATAAAATGTGGCGCAAAATCGCTGGGTGGACGTCGCAACGTGTCACAGGCCGTCAGTCCTCGAGAGAAGAAACACCCGAATTAAATTCTTGTTCTCTTCGCCAACGCTCGCTATTGCGGGTAGAAACAAATTTCACCAAAACTTTAACAAAACTGTAGAGAGATATCTGAAATTAGCCACATTACTTGGCTCGGTAAGATCTCGTGAGAGCGTAAAGTAGCAGCGATCATATCAAATTTCGCGCTAAAAGACGCATTGTAAAGCAACAATCGTGGAGTAGAAAAGCGAGTTATGGACACAGTGAAGGGAGAGGACAGGCGAGTGCATTAAGATAAAGCGTGTTGGGCGATAGCCAGCGTCTCAAGTGTCCGGCTGGTGCCAAGACTGGTAACAATCAGGCGCCGGCCCTGCACCGCAACGCGCTCATTTCACACAGTCAGTGTTATAAAAGAACGCAAATAATCTTAACGCAGCCTGTCGCACCATATTCACACATTAATATTATAAGGAAAATAACGTACTTTGCTCATGCAGGTCTACACTACACCGTTTGTATACTCCACTAATGTTTGTAAATAGAAACAACTGGCTTCTGTATTTTTACAAAATCATCTTGAATATGTACTGTCAAGTGTTACTAATTCTCATACATTATTTATGTAGCGCGTTAGGTAGTTACGCCTAGCTAAAAGATGCGACGAAATTTAATTAAAATCTAGACGTAGTCAAGTCCTAACTTATTATCAGTTTCTTAAAACTAATGTATCCCGATTTTACTTAATTAATCTTCAAGATGCCTACTTGTGATATAATTATTCTTAAGTAGTACTAGTAGTAGTTTTCTAAACAACTGAATCGATAAAATCAAATTCCAAGTGAATAAATTTGCACATTTCGATTTAATAGTACTTTAAAACTCGTGATTCCAATTTGTAATATAATTTCTGTCAAATCAATTTTCAAAGGAGACGATTTTTTATGTTAGAGCTTTCGGCCACCTACAAATTTTGGAGAACAATAATGAAACGAGTATTGATTTATTTGTAATGTTATCGGGATTACAATGGTAGGTACATTGCTTCTTAGCTAGTCTAACCGGAACATTGATATAAACCAAATCAAAACTGATACTAAAATCAATGTGAAACCAGGTGAAACTGTCATGGCGCCAATCTCAGAAAATTATAATTTTATTGATTATTTAGTATGACATAATAGACGTCATTAAAATCATGTCCTATGCAATGTATTGAATAAATAGAAGATGGATAGGGCAATAACCTTCTTTTTAACAAGTGGAAATCCACTCAAATCCGCCGGAGCCAGTGAAGGTGGTTATGTCGGACTCGAACCGACAAAACCCGCATGAGCCGTTTTTCACAGTCTATATGTCTTTCGGATGTAGAAAAGCAGGATTATCCTTACTAGTTGGGCGGTCAGACGGCAGCAGCTGCCATAAAAGGCATATTTCCAAACCGAATAAAAGAGAAGGAGCAAGCGGCCGGTAAAAGCCTCGGTTACAACTACAATTCCTAAGATGATGATTCATACTTACACCATGAAATGAAAGTAGGTATCCAATGAAATAAAAACGAACAAAACCATATTATATTAATATTTATTTATTACATAGGTATAGGTATATAAAACGTTTCTTGGAAATTGTTGGTAGGTATGTCGTCCAAAAAGCATACAAATCATAGTGATTATAGTAAATGAGCAGAAAGAAAACTCAATTAATGTAAATAACATACATTCTGATATACCTTGGTTTATGTTAGTAATTGTTTGTTTAGATACTGATTTGCACTAATGCATCTGAAATAAGATGGTTGGCGGCACGGCTGGTATATTTATTAGAATTGTTTGACTACATCACTTATAGACACTGTAATACTCCACTCGTCCATATTATTCAATACTAGCCATTGATTTATATAGCAGCTGCCTGTGTAACATCTGTATTATAAAATACTATTTTTTTACAATGAGCATTGAACAACAAGAAAATTCACTAATCAATCACTCAAAATAATCACAAAATAACTGTCAAACAATTTTTGGCACTTTTGGGATTGTATTGCCATTCGAAATAATGAAATCGTAATCACTAACAATTTTTACCACATGGAATCGATTCCTCGATTGATACTTTTGAAATAAAAATAAAACATCAGTTTTAAATTAAAATAATCTCCATTAGCGGGTTGTGGAGGTCAGATGACTGGAAGAGGTGCACCCGGGACTCCAAGGTAAGGCCAAGATAATGATGACGACAACCAAGTAGGTAAAGAGTGCAAATGCCCAACCTAACGTTGTATTTATGTATTCGTAAAGCTATAACCTGAGAGTATTATAGTTTAGAGTGTTTACTTTTAGACAGGCATAGTGTAAAGAATATGGACTGTTGTATTATAACATCATTGAAATAAAAATATTTAAACGGATTCTATTAGGTACAGCCTAATAAGTGGGACCTAATACATGATTGGTAAAATGTGGGTGTTAATTCACTCTGCCTAATCCTCCGGGGATAAATGGGTATAATATGATGATGACAGTAGGTATATTACCTAATGAAGTAACTGAAAACGAATCTTCATAGAATGCGTTGTAGATAGTTTTATTTCAATTACACATTGCAATAAAACTATCTACAACGCATTCTATGAAGATTCGTTTAAAGCAAAATACTTTTGTTAGCAAAAACTTTCGATAATGTCATATGGAATGAGAATTGTAAGATTGAAGATTTGAAGAGAAAACCTATACCTATGTGCCTGAAGTTTTATCGAATACAATCGTATTCTTAATCGATTTGAGTCTATGGTAATGGTAAAGAAGATGTCTGGCAACATTCTAACATGTTGTCATGTGAAATATTAAGAATTTTCACAAATGCAATAATTAAAAAAAACACTCTTTAATAAGTTATCGTGAATCGGTTAGATTTTGGAACATTCTTCGTCCAATTATCATAATAAATGGATTCGAATTTTTTGCATATTGTACAATGACTGTTCATGCCCTATTCTCTGTTGTCTCTCTCTTCTCTCACTCTCTCTTTGATGTTTTACATAAGAAACAAAAACTTAAAAGTCGTTGTATTGATGGGCCGAAAATAAATCATCTCCTTTATGGTTTCAAACGAAGCGCGGAGCTTTTTATTGAAGCTTCGTCCTTCCTTTCGTGCACAACATCAATATGCATTTAGAGTGAGAATCTTAAGTAAGCTCAATATCAATAAACGAAGTTTCCGAAAGCGCAATAAACCGTTGAACCCTCTTACGGGTCGACGTAGAGTAGAAGTCAGCAGTTTCTTTGAAGCGCATCCTCACTTGGAGGACAATAATGAATTCAGGCCCGAGATGGGGGAACTGCGGAGATAGCGGGGGCGGGGTTCTAGAGCGTGCTCGTACGCTCCACTTTGCACTTCCTATCTTATAAAACGATTAATGACAGTGCGACCTATGAGGAGTCTAACGATCAAAATAAGAAAGAAATAAAATGCAATCACGAAAACGAATTCAGTCCTTTTTACTTCCGTTAGAGTGCCAAGTTTCAACATGCCAGTTAGTGACGTTATGGTTCAATTGTCTTACAATAAAATTGTTTCATAGTAGGTACTAGAAATATAAGTACCTTTCTTTCAGTGCCCGGCTCTTAATTTGGCACAACGGCGACGGCGACGACGACGGAAAGAAAAGACTTCGGCAGATGGTACCGGCTTGCTTGTTTTGGAGAGCGTTCTTTCCATCCTACATCGGACTGACACTGATACCTTTTAGTAAAGTATCTAGTTAAAACCGTGTGGGTTTATAAAATACAAAATATATACATACTAGCTGACCCGCCCGGCTTCACCCGTGGCATATTTTGAAAGCCCGTATCACCCCCTTTGAGCCCGTATTTTATTATTTTAGTATATACTAGCTTTTTCCCGCGGCTCCGCCCGCGTGGATGTCGGTTATCGCGACCAAACATAGCCTATGTCCTTTCTCAAGGTCTAATCTACACCTATACCAATTTTCATCAAAATCGGTTAAGTGGTTTGGGCGTGAAAGCGAGACAGACGGACAGACAGACAGACAGACAGAGTTACATTCACATTTATATTATTAGTAGGGATGAGCTAAATACATGCGTTATGCAAAACCTGCAAATAAAAAGTCAAGTCCTGTAGGTGTATTTAATAATTGAATGGAAAGGAGAACGGGCACTTTTGTATGAGCTGCGTCCCAACTAGGGTTGCCACCTGTACTATATTATATAGTATTGTACTATATTTGAGCCCGTTGTACTATATACTATATAAAAATAATATAGTACGCAAATGTACCATATTTTCATGACTAATCAAATGTCGTGATTTTTTTTTCGAATAATAATAAAGGTAATATCAGATTGTTCACTCCAGTGATTATTGACTTAGGTGAATGCTTCATTAGAAGGAATAATACAGAAAAGAACATTCTTTTTCTTGCTGTGTAAAAGTGAACAGAATTCTGTTTTTCTCAGTCACATTTTGGTGTTAAACAGGGGTGTGTGCTCGCGCTTACACTTTTTGCCATATACTTTGCTGCAGTTCTTAGAGAGTCGCTAAGAGACAACACGAAGGGAATTTGAATCCGCTTTCATACGGATGGCTACCGCCATCCATGCACTTTAAAGATACTTCTTTAGTTTGGCTAGGCTGAAGGCATACACAAAGGTTTCCCTCGATACGATCACGGAATGTGCGTGAATCAAATGTTTAAAGCAAGTCAGGTGTCAGTCACAGAACGATCTCCGTCTCCCATGAGAGCGGTTCTGAGGGTGAGGGTGACGGATGGAGCCGCCTGTTGCCTTAGGAGAAGCAGGCAGAGGCGGCGGCGCAATGTGTGCCTCCCCATACCCGAAGGTATGTCGGTGGGAAAGCCGGTGTCCCCCTATGGACACCGGCTTTCCCACCAGCTCGAGAAAGATGGTCCTGGGTCAACCGGGGTGCGAGGGATATGTCTCAGGCAATGTCATCTCTGGCAACCTACGACCCACTGACAGACGGCGCGCGTTTTAGTCATTTCGAACATTCGACTTTAAAAAAAGTGTTCAGATCGTTCATTTCTCGTTCATTCGGATGACCAAAAAACCCATGGAAAATAAATAAAATATGAAAAAATAGATGACAAATAAATGTGTAGGTATATACTATATTTTTCCCTAAATTTCTCAAAAGTACTATATTTTTATGACTTGAAGAAGAAAAATACTATTTTTTCTTCAAAAAAAGGTGGCAACCCTAGTCCCAACCCTTGTAACAAGTTGCGACTAGTGTAAACATGTTCATTTAGTCTATTTATGTGTAAAAATGAAAGATTTTTATCAGAAATTCGTGCAGGTCCAAAGTTATAAGGGTGTAAGTAAAAAATATTTTTTGTGCAATTAGGCTTTGCAGTATAGTTCTACGGTTTTGTATCATTTCGCCGACGGTCATTACAACTACGGTTGACTCAACTAGGGTTAATTCACCTACTGGTTGACATGGTTCATGGTTGTACCGATCACATATTTTTAACAAAAAAAGAGGGGTGTTATAAGTTTGACGTGTGAGTGTGTGTGTGTGTGTGTATGTGTGTGCGTGTGTGTCAGTCTGTCTGTAGCATCGTAGCTCCCAAACGGCTGAACCGAATTCAATTCTGTTTCTTTTGATCGAAAGATGGTTTAGTCGAGAGTATTCTTAGCTATGTTTCATAAAAATCGGTTCAACCATTTGAAATATATTATGAGGAATGAAAATCAATCCAAAATCTAATCTATTTTCAAATATACCCGTATTGGGTATCAAATGAAAGGTCATAATTTATACATCACGATACAGCAGGTTTTATGGAAATCGGTTCAGCGGTGGCAACCGCTGAAACGATTTCCATAAAACCTGCTATTATTATAGGTATATAAAAAGCATGAAACAAAAAAAATTAAAAGCAGAAACCAATATTTTAATTTTCTCTTTCTAAATCGATTTGAATAGTTAGCATAATAAATGCTTCAAAAGAACATTATTCACGCTGCATACATTTTTGGTCCAAAATTGAAAGTGCTGGCCAAATACGATATTTCGTTAGAACTTGTTCTTATTGGGGCGTCAAAGTTGAGGGACCACTTCCTTCGGTTTTATTTGAGTTCGAAAATCTTGAAAACATACATTTTTTATGACACAAACTATTGAAAATGGATAAAAAATGTCGTGCTACATTGGAAGAATAGTTAATAAAACTAATAAAAAATAAACCCCATACTGCACACCGTTGTTTTTCGTCTATTTATTTAGGTGCTAAATTGAAAATAAGTAGCGGCCAAAGAATACAAATATGACATTCCGTTAGTCGGGCAGTGGACCCTCAGCTTTGACGCCATAATAAAAAATGCTAATGAGGACAAGCTCTAACAGAATATCATACTCGTATTCTTTGGCCGGCACTTTCAATTTGCACGAAATACAGATTTATGTCCATACAAAAAAATAATACACTCATTGAGACCTTTCATTTGATATAGGTCAAAAAGTGTTACACCATATGGGACGAAACGCCCATTCGCCTTTAAACTATATCAAACTACTCTACAATTTCGAACCTTCTACTAAAAAAGCCCAAAAACGTGGTAAAATTCAACAATTTGTGTTTGACGAACCGAATCATACAAAGCAAATACAGCAACTTGGAATTCAAGGATATTCTTTTTTCTCATGAACTATCAACATAGACATGTCAGAGTTTTTTATTATTTTTTCTCATGAACTATCAACATAGACATGTCAGAGTTGAGCCCGGGAAATACATTTCCTGGCTTATAAACATATTCGAGGGAAAAGCGCTGAGGTAATACAAGCAGACGTACGGAATCATATTTTGATGAGGGAAGTACACTCCAGTATTTATGTTTATCACAAACGTGTGCTCGTATTAGAGATGAGGCGTATGATAGAATAACTTGAGCTTTTAGCTAATAATATTTACTAGTTTTAACATTATTTTCATGTTCAATTAATAGATTGTGCGTTTTCATATTCTTTTTATAACACCCGACTCCACATAAAAGTACGAATGTTTTGATAAGCAATCCGAACGTAAGTATTTGTATCCTAAATCCTAGAGAACCTACCTATATCTAAGGATCCACGTTCTCCGGTTCAGGTTCACATTGGATCTATAATAATTACGTACTTACATGAATATAATAAGTATACATTCTACATATCACAATGAAACTATTTTTATTCATTTAAGGTGCGATTTATTGCGAATTTTGTGTTCTTTATCATCATCTATAAGCCTGCCTCGCCCTTCAATCAGCAAGTGTAGCGGCTTGTAGGTGAAGTTGTCTTGGGCTATTCGAGGGGCTCATATATGCTACTTGTTGCTTAACTTTTATTTACACAATTCCCGATGTTATAGTTGCTTTTCATCAGAAAACAGACAGTCTCCACAGATCGTTTCATGTCTTCAAGATCTTAAAATACATACCTATCTTTCGTCTACTATCTTTCATTGTTACAAAGTTTTTACAAAAAATGAGCTCAAAGAATATCGAAAATATGATATGTTTTGCTTCTTGGAGTTCTAGATTAATATTTTTATGTTTCGTTCTTCCTTGAAAGTGCTTTCCTGAACCGTCGGTATGCAAGATCGACATTCTCAGTTTACGCGGTAAGTGCCGAAAAGTTACCTACTGAACACACATATTTCATAGAGTTTCCTGATTGGTTCGGTATGCGCGGGAGCGAGTAGAGATCGTTTCATTTTATGATTTTATCGCGTCTCGGTAGAAACATCCAGTTCCCATTTGGTATTAATAAAAACGCGTGAAGCACTTTACTACACATAAACGTGAAAAGAAGAATTCACTTGGTTATAGTGAAAAAGATTGGATTGGATGCTAAAAACACAACATCAGGTCCGTAAATGAAAGCAGTGCAGTAGCGTTTCGCTATACCGAATATAGTGTTTCACCGCGGCCGCACCGACAAATCAGAAAGGCCCCAAATTGGCGCTCGGATGAGAGGACTCGGTGTACGGTGAAATTCAATCCTGTGATTGATGCCTGCTTCAAATAAATGTACTGCAATTCCTAATTTGCTAGCTTGGCGTTGTTGGACCTTTTCAGAAAGTTAGTAGTAAAGATATGTATAGAAACTAAGGATGAGCCGCTTTGGCGAAGGTGGAAACGGTAGTGTAAGAATAAAAATCAAATAATTAACATTAATTACTTCATCCTCTTATTGCTAATAAAATGGGATAAAAAAGGAATAAAATATGAGGGCGAAAAAGGAATTTTGGATTCGAGGTGAAACTTTTTGGGCGGAGGCAAAATACGGCAAATAAACATACCATTAGCTATTTAAAAGATTTCTTTTGTCATAATCTAGGCAACATTTCAGAAAAAAAGAAATATTGCATATACATATTGCATTGCATATATTTATTTTGTTTTTTTTTTTTACAGTGGCACGGGCACCTAATACCAGTCCTACAAAATTCTCCTTCAAATTACTCATTTTCCTGTTCTCATATCCCTGTGACTGCGTTTTATGACTATGACTGATTAGTTTAAATGCAATGTGTACCTAAGAACGATGATAAATATGTAAGATATTAAAATATTAAATATTCCATCAATATGGGATTACAGGACTCAGGTCTAGTAAGAAATAGCGCATGACTAAGAATACATTATGATGCCTAGTGTCGGACGGCAAGAACTACTTATTCTGGATCACTGCCTCGGTGGAATAAGTAAATAAACACAGCTTTTCATTTATTGAATTTTCAGTTACTAATATAAAGAAAGGTATGTTTTTTCAACGTTAAATTCTGGGATAAAGGTAAAAGAAAGGGTTTGACGCAGAATGCGCACTTCGCAAAATGAGCACTCGACGCAAAATGTGCATTACGCGGAAGGAGCACTTCTCACAAGGGGCATTTCTCATAATGTGCATTTCGCATAATGAGCACTTCGCAAAATGTGCACTTCGCAAAATGAGCACTTCGCAAAATGAGCACTTTTCTAGGGTATGGGTGTCAGCCCCCATGGTGGGTCAGTTAGTCACAAAATAAAAATGATATGACGTGTATTTAAAATAAAATAAACACTTTTACAATGTAATCATTTATTTAAAAAATAATAAGTCTAGACTTAGTTTTCATATATTGTCAGTTAAATAATTAAAAAAGTAAGGAAAAATAAGAAAGTGTAAAAAAATATTATAAGTACATACATGAAAAACGGGTGCGCATTTTCTTACATAACTTTTCAACTCCTATCATCGGATTTCCGAAATTTTTTCTCATACCATTTAAAGTCATAATGATCATTCTTCATAAAAATTTAACAAATAAATATTGAAATATATAATCATTGAAATTCATAATATCACTTATTATAAATTTGTTGTTACTAATATTTGTTTTAATATATTTGTTTATACTAATAATCGAAACTCATAATCATTTCAATAAATAACTTTTATGTTCATAAAGGTGTTTTATTCTAATATTGAATAGCTATTGAATTAAAATATTGAAAATTGAAATAAAATTAGAAAAATATTGAATAACTTGATAAATATATCATTGTACAAAGTATTGTTTATACAAGGCTTCATTTCACAAATTAATTATTTTTAAACATTTTATTTGGCAAACAGACAGTTAGTAATAGATTCATTGAGAAAGCTGCTCATTCCGACTTGGATAGATTAGGTTAGAAGGCTTCGTGGTTATTTTTTTTTATAACCATGCAGAACTATATTTAATCCAAAAACAAATTTAAAACAAAATTTGTCACTCTAGAAAAATGATAATATGATTTAAAATATTTTCTTGGTTAATACAAAAATTATGATAATTGAATGTTATGAAGAAAAAAGTTATGAATAAAAAAAAATATGATCACTAACGGTTATGAACTCCGTTGTTAGAAATAGAAATGTATGAATAAAAAATATATGAAAAAGAAAATTATGAAGAGTGATTATTATGAGCACAAATCGGTAGTAAGACAGAGAATAGGATTTAAAATTTTATGTAAGCCAATATGGACCCATCAAAAACATTTTGCTTTGTTTGATTTTTTAATCTATTTTTTTTTTCAAAAAAAAACAAAATAAAGAAACCACATAATTATAAACTTGTAAATACAAATACAAATAACATTTTTTTTATTATACTAATCTTTATCCTATTGTTTCAAAAATAGTGTAAAGATTTAATAAGACAAGTTATATAATTTTAAATTATAATAAAATATAAATATATAATATGACAAGTATTTCAAAAATTGCGAAGAAATAATATGCAAATCTCACCAATTTAACAAAAAATAGTGTAAAGATTTAAGCGGACAGTTATGCAATTTCAATCATCAATTTCAAAAGATATACACTTATGAAGAGTGACTACCTACTTCATAAATAAAGCAAAATGTTTTTTATGTATGTACGGGTTACCCGTATATTTTTTACACTTTCTTATTTTTCCTTACTTTTTTAATTATTTAACTGACAATATATGAAAACTAAGTCTAGACTTATTATTTTTTGAATAAATGATTACATTGTAAAAGTGTTTATTTTATTTTAAATACACGTCATATCATTTTTATTTTGTGACTAACTGACCCACCATGGGGGCTGACACCCATACCCTAGAAAAGTTCTCATTTTGCGAAGTGCTCATTTTGCGAAGTGCACATTTTGCGAAGTGCTCATTATGCGAAATGCACATTATGAGAAATGCCCCTTGTGAGAAGTGCTCCTTCCGCGTAATGCACATTTTGCGTCGAGTGCTCATTTTGCGAAGTGCGCATTCTGCGTCAAACCCAAAAGAAACACCATATTTTTCGACTATACAGAATAGGGGGTGAACTTTTATTGCCATATGGAGGCCAGCTCTTGCTCTACCTATCCTTAAATCATCTTGTAAGATGCAGTGGTTACTATGTTCTATATCAGTAGGAATTAAATAAACAGATAGGCAGTCGAAGTTTTTGTTACATTTTCCTTCTTTAAGCTTACCTCTAACGCTGCGACTTACCTGCAAATGAAAAAAAAAACATCAGATATAACATTATTCATTCAATAAAAATAAAAAGCTCAGAGGCGAAGGTATCATGTGCTATAAAGACGTGAGAAAATCGAATAAAAAGCGTTAGATAAGGCCGCTGTGCATTTCCACATTATCGAATAAAATGGAATGTCGCCAACTACGCAATTAACTTTTTAAACGAAGAACTCGAAAGAGATATCAAAAGCGGTAAATTAGCACAGCATTTTATTTTAATCTAATATGTATCTTCTATAGAATGGAATGTTCCTGACCCTAAATTCTTATAAGGTACTAAGAATAGTACATTATGGTACAAGTGAGCAACGTTGGTGATTACCGCCGAGGCGCCATTGAGACCCGAGCCGCCAGGCGAGGGTCTTAAGACAGCCGAGGACGGTAATCATCATGCTCACACGTGCCATACGACGTTTTACAACACACTTGCGAATAAAATAATACTACAAATACTAAATAAACAATACTACAAATTAATTCGTTTTCCTATGCGCGCGCATTTAACAATGGCGGTCGACCATATTTAAAAAAAAAAGAGGTTTGAACTTAACTTTTTTTTACTGTTTTTTTTTTCTGTACTTAGAGAAAAAAAAAAGTTAAATTTGAGCGAAAATTTTGTTTATTACACAAGTATTACAAGTTGAAATTATGTATTTAAATACGAAAATGCATCAAATGACCATACAATAGGCCAATGACATTTCATAACATAGACATGTCATATGCTTACAAATCAACGTAGAAAAATGTACCGAACTCACACACACACATTTTTAATTCATCTACACTTTTGGTGTATTAACTTTAGAGTAATAGTTCGTGCAGTGTCTATAAACATACGATGGCATTTTCGTTATTTTTTTAAGTCACTGATGCTTCCGCTCAACGTCCGACCGACGCCGCTCGGCACGCGGTACTTGAGGCAAACGTTCCAATTGACTCGTTTTCGGATCTTCACGATTTTCGCGCAATAACATATCTACTTCTTTTTATATAATATCTTTGCAATAGGCGTATTAATTTATTCGTACTATTAAACATGTTATTTTTTGTATCAAAACTTTTTTAAGAACATAGACAATTATAGACACTTCCTATAAAATTAAAAAAAGAATCTATAACTCACTTTTGTGAATAATAGTAATGAAAAAGTCACAGTTTTATAATAGGTGTCATTCCGTGCTTAATTGCGGTAAAATAATATCACTGTTATGAGCAGGTGTGTTGTAAAATAGTTTTATATAGGTACTTTGTATTTGGAATAGGAGATTTTGATTTTATTTCTTGATCTTTGTCCTTAGGTTTACAAACAACGCAGATCTCAATATCTACATTATTCTTAATCTAACAGCCAGTCATTCCCGATACAATGTTAACAGTCAACAGGTAACCATCATTATTATTTTACATAATATAAAATAACCCTCCTTTTGGCTTTGCCGTAATCGGGTAATAATAGTAGATTACCCAACAAGTGAAAAAAAGGTGAATTCTTTTCGAGGCACCAAGTTGTATCCCGAGAGGAGTGAAGGTTTCTCCGGTAGAATCCCGAGCGTAGCGAGGGGTTCTAGAGAGAAACCTGAGTGGATCGAGGGATACAAGAGCCGAGATGAATTCTTTTTTCACGTGTTAGGTACTCAACTTTTCACCATTGACTACGAGAAAACGATTACTCTGTGATTATGAATTACATTTTGTTATGGATAGTACACAAAAGAAGCAGCAAATTATCAGTAATAGCTACCGCTTTAGCGCGAAAAGACTCAGGAGTCTTTTCGCGTTCGAGAATATGAGTTTCATTTTCATCACTAGATGAAGTCATTTTATGATTATGAGACAAACATAAACTTTTACAAGGAAAATTACACAGAAAATGGCGGCATTTTTTTTTTCTTAATTTAAACTGAGCCACATTCCATCCAGCCAGTGATTACATTTAGGTGGCTTTTAGTACGTTTTTATAGTGAGAGTGTGCAACCTCTTTGTATGTTTCACAAGAATCCGTACATTCGCGCATGTTCCAAATTCAAATTTTTTTATTCACTCGGTGAAACAAAGAGCGTTTTATTCACTGTTTTTGATGAATCACGGGCCCTTTTTCGAGTGTCAATGGTGAAAAGTAACTTATAACACATCGAAGTATGACACAGATCTCATTGTCATTCAGATATTCTGTATTTTGCGCAAGGTTCATAACCATAAGTCATTCTAAATAAACTTTTGAAGAACGGAAAATCAAATTGCACCCGTATGAAGCCGGTCACTATCTATAAAAAATAACGACAGAATGATTAGCAATGTGAGATGTATTGCGTTGTTTAGCACAGTCTAGTCCATTAGATGAGAGTGTTGTTGTACTATTAGTCGTGACTTGGTTTCGAGTTAGCTAGCTAATGTGCAATCAAATAGCGCCGGTGACGGCTAGTTAATTATGCGTACGCTCTATGAATGCAGATCAAGCGTGTAATTACTACAATAATTATTTGCTGCAACTAAAGCAAAATTGCATGTCTGACAGAAAATTCTGTTAACATTACAGAATTTAATATTTAATGCTACATAAGAAAAAACTATGTTCCTAATCAGTTTAACATATAATCAGTATTATCACTCAATTTGGTAAATACCGTTTGGTATTTTCTTGAAGATATTAGACATTTAACACGCGTGAAAAATGTAAAAATTGCTCTTCAGTGGCTAAGCTAGTTTGTGGGCTTGTGAAGTTAGGGGGGTCACTGTTGTGGGACTTAACCTCTGTTCGACCACACTGAAAATACTCATCGTGGTCCACCCAGAACACCAAAAGCCTCAAAAAGTGTCGAGACCATTGATAGGCACCATCTAAACTTCGTAGCTCTTTTGGTAATTACTCCAAAGTTAAGACGGTATCCCAAAAATACTAATTTAAACCCCAACATAGGTACAGTAAGCACGCAGAATGTAAATTAGTTCAAGTTATTATAATTTAAATAAATACATAACAAATTCTAACTTTCAAAATTGTGGATTATTTACGCAAAATAATTCCGAGTCGGCACAGTAGGTAACGTAAAAGTTTTCCCAGATTAAGACAGAATTTCCACTTTTATTTGTTTAATGAGCAAACATAAACAAGAACTTGTTCAAAGGGTAGAAATGTCTCCGCTTAACCGCCGCGACCCGGATTTCGTGCCAAATATTTATTTTAATTACATCTCGGTTCCTTCAAAGCCCAACTTAAACGTCTCTACCACCTTTCACACCAATATTTCAAAATTAAGTAACCTTTAGCTTTAGAAGTAAGTACTTATATTTTTATTTCTACATAAGTTTTTTTAATATGGTTTTTAAATAATCAATAATTTTATACTCCAATTTTTCTCTTAAGGGACCTGGTGAATATCACATCACTGGTGAAAGTGTCAAGTTGAGCTGCAATAAATAACAATAGGCGACACGTAAACAGCGTACACTATCCTCATCATGTCAAATTCTTTCGGTGATTATGACAAGTAACACACATTACTTACATTTATTACTAGCTGTAAGGTCGTAAAACTAGGACAGGTAACCTTGTATCTACATACGAGGTTACCTTTCCTAGTTTTGCATATATTTGTGCGTCCCGACAACCTTATAGGCGTCCCTAAGTCCCTATAGTGGTTACCGATAAAAAAAGAGTAAGTGGGAGGAATTAAAAGTGGTTCGAAGAAATACTCTTAACTGTGGCAATAAAATAAAACGCCGTTAAAATTAATTTCATCCGTGACCATCGATGAAGGATTTCCTTGGGGATATCTTCGTCGACGTAATAATATGCCCAGCTTTTACTTGCATTATAGGAAATATAGAAACTTAGTTAGAAGTCAGGAAGGGAAAAAAGTAAAACGTGTTCAATCAGAAGTGAACAGTCAAAGCGAGTTTAATTAAAACTAAACGGGAAGCCCAGGGGACAATGGCTGTGCGAGACAACAAAGCGATGGAAGCTGTCATAACTGCTGTCAGTTACAACCACTAAGTACCTATATAAGCTAAGATTGCCCTCGACTAGATTAGCACAAACTATATTAAATGGATTTTGAAATCAGACTAATATGCATTTGTAGTTCGACAAGATTGACACAAAATTAAATATTTACTAGCTGTTGCCCGCGGCTCCGCCCGCGTGGAATTCTGATCCCGTTCATCGCTGATATATAGCCTATATGTTAATCCAGGGTATAACCTATATACATACCAAATTTCAACCAAATCGGTCCAGCCGTTTATGCGTGAAAGAGTAACAAACATCCACACATCCACACATCCATTCTCACAAACTTTCACATTTATAATATTAGTAGGATTAGTAGGATGTGCACACCCACGATGTTGCTGATGCCAGTTCCAGGACTTCCAGGCTTCCAGGGGGTATATCTAAAAGTTTTTTTGGTTTCCTTTTCATACGAAAATACAAAATTTTGTGAAAATGAATAGATATAATGCCTTTTGTGCGAATTTTCAAAGATTTAAATTAACATAACATGGTATATTATAATACACAATGATATTACAACGACCAAAATTAGTTAAATATATTTCAAGTTCTTGCTTTTATAAATTAAAAAAGTTCTGGATTGTTTTATCTGTACTGTTCCAGAATACCTGATAAAACGAAAAAATGAAATTTTAGCATCATTATACTTAAAAACTAATTAGGGAGGATTAAAAATACGAGCTAAGCGAGCTAAGAGACATCTGGTGATGGCACCGACGATGAATTTCTTACGGCTACAAGGGCACAAACTAAGAAAACACATCTGTGCACAAATTCTGAACACGTCCGGCTATATAAATTCATAACTTCGGAACGAACCGGAGACAGACGGTACGCTGGGGCCTCTACGAATTTATTAAATAAATTAATTGAGCCAAAACGCACGTAACTGCTTGAATATTGAACAAACGGAATTAAAGTATCGCTAAGGAGATACAATGATCAAGAACAAACTATACTTGGGTTGTTTCGTATTTTTTCGGAAATCAATATTAATGCTACCTATTGGCAAAAAAAAAAAATATTTCGTTATTTCGGTTGAGAAATATTATAAACAAGTTAAGGGTGCGGTTTTGCTTGTGTTAATACAGATTTTGTTGATAAATCGCTGAGCAAGAGTAGATACCTACTTTTTAGAGGGTATTCAGTAACACCCAACGACGAGAACACGAACACGAGTAACACTATGACTAGTTGGGAAAAAATTCCCAACGTGTCACAGGTGTTACTGGATGCAACACTTTTTGTCTCAACGAGTAACACCGCAAAAATATTGGTGCTACTGATTGGGAAAAAAAAATCCCAACGGGTCACAGGTGTTATCGAATGCAACATTTTGGAGTTAATTTGAAAGATAAAATTGGTACTGAGGTGACCTTCAAAAAAATTACGTCTTCTTCCTTTCCTTTTTCCATTCTCAACTATTCCTTCCTCCATTCCTCCCTACATGCTATTGCTTTTACAGTATTAGATATATCATTAGAGTTCATATTATAAAGCCTAGAATCAAGTATTCTTAAAGAATCGCTTCTACTTACCTTGATAAAGCTAATCATCTATACTAATATTATAAAGAGGAAAGATTTGTTTTTTTGTTTGTTTGTTTGTTTGTTTGTTTGTTTTTTTGTTTGTAACGAATAGGCTCCGAAACTACTGGACCGATTTCAATAATTCTTTCACCTATAGAAAGCTACACTATCTGGGAGTAACATAGGCTATATAACATCACGCTACTACTAAAGGGAGCGGAGCAGTGAGCATAAATGTCAATAAATCGGGCAGATTACCATACATTCTTTACTAATATTAGATTTGTATTTTTGTATTCGAGTAAACTCAAGAACTACTGAACCGATTTCAAAAATTCTTTTACCATTAGAAAGCTGCACTATCACTGACTAACATAGGCTATAATTAATTTTCAAAAAAATAGGGATCCTGGATAAAACTTCAATAATGTAACCCAAGGTGTAAAAAAATGACCTAAAAAATTCCTTACATCGCGTACGCTGCGAAAACTATTGAAGATAAAATCTACATCTACATACAACTCCGCGACAGCTTATGTCTATCTAATAAGGGTAGCTCACAATAACCATTTTTATCTTTTACAAATTATAAAAAAAATATGTGTCATTTTCGAAGCTATTTTTAACAATATAGTGTTAAGCCTTATCTGACTAAATACGTTAGATACATTGTACATTTAATGTAGATCAAAATTGCCCTTTACACTGTATAATTATAATGAATATTTTAGAATCTATTGCAGTATGAAACTAACGCGCGACGATATAAATTCAAGCCGAAATGCCGATCAAAGTCAGACCACGGAATCTATACCTTTATATTAATTCTTATCTAGGTAAATAAATCGTTTGGTATTTAAGATTGTTTCAATACCTGTTGATTACTTTTGAATTATTGAAATCGGACGTTCTATTCAAAAGATATTACGAAATTATAATGTCAGTAAATCCTGTAAATTACCATACATTATTTGAAAACTAATTATTATTACGGGCATGGGCTAAAAGGGTGCAACCACGGGTGTTCGAAGTATTTCACGAGTGAAGACAGAGAAGGTCAGCTGAACACAAGATGCAACGGTAACGGGATCCGAATGCGGGATTGGAACCTCCATGTGATGCATCCTGGGTAACGGAGGCATTAACGCCCCTCACCCAGGGGAGGCGCTACCGCCTACGGCAAATACATACAGCAACGGGAGCAGCTCTATAGAGGGCTGCTCAAAGGCTTCCCACATGTCCCTCTGACTACGAGGAGGCCCAGTAGAGAGCAGGAAAGGGAAGGGCTGATCACCGAGCGCGGACGTGAGGATTATAGGTCCGGCCTCCTGTCATCCCTTCACGCCCGTCTCCTCCCTTTCCGGAATTCGATAGGACATCGTGCTTCCCACTTCTGAGAGGGCCATCTTAAAATTGTAGATGGCCCAGGGTCAGCCGGGGGGTGCGGAAAATGCCCCAGGCAATTTTACACTCCAGCAACTGAAGACCCGCGACGGCATGCTGTTTAGTGGGTCCGAATTCCACATGGCACTCCTGATGGCTGACGGGGATGGTATCCGAGGCAATTTTAGCACGAAAGAAAAGTTTGTACGGAATCCGAATTCCACGCGGGCGGAGCCGCGGGCAACAGCTAGTGATAAATAACTTCATCAATTGAAATGGAATTAATGGTATAACCGACGAGTACTAAAATCAATAACATGCTGCCGATTACCGATACGGTATTTACGGTATAAACGACATGGTTCTACGTAGAGATTGCTTCAGGGATAATATCTTTCTCATTACGGTAAATAACCGATTCCATAACGATTCATTACATTACGATTGTCCACTCGACTGATTCGATCCCTGTGACGGAGGAGGCGCTTAACATTTTTAGTAACCGCTAACATACCGTGCTACATATTGACATTTTTCACTTGTACTTCTTAGATTTTCATTAAAAAAATGCTAGCAAGTGGTTGCAAAATTTGAAACTGATTCATTAACATTTTCAGTTTGAATGTTATTGAAGTTATTTAGTTACGATTACATCTAATGAACGTATTATAATTTAAGTTTGGCATTGACGGTTAACATTAACATTAAATGTAAAAATTTAAAATCTATACTAATATTACAAAGTTGAAGAGTTTGTTTGTTTGGTTTAACGCGCCAATCTCAGGAACTACGGGTTTGTGTTAAAAAAATCTCTTTGTTTTGAATAACAATAGCCCGTTTTTAGCTTAGCGTGACTTTCGAAAGCCTCCGTGGCGTAGCGTTAGTGAACGCGGCCGCCACGCAGGAGGCGCCGCGCCGGTTCGATCCCCGCTCAGTGCAAATATTTGTGTTCATGAAATATGGGTATTTGCATTGGTCTGGTCGTATGTCATATGCCATAAGAAATCCCGAAGGTCCCGTATGCCATAAGAACATCTATGGCAGTCGTTACGGGTAGTTGGAGCCCTAAAAAGTAGAAAAACAACGGTCTAGCTGCAAAGCTTCGATATCGCCTAATGTTACCATTGGGTTGTGGAGGTCAGTAGTAGTAACCATAAATGTCAACAAATCCGGCAAATTCCCATTAAATTAAGGGCATATATCGTCGCAGTCGTAGAACAAAGACGGATGTGACTTTTGCTAACTTTACAGGAGAGCACTTCAAAGTTTTTCATCTATAGATGTTGTCATATTTTGAAAACTACTTATTCAATCTTTCTAAAATTTTGATATGTTGCTATGAATTAAATGGGCGTTTCTCTGTAAACTGGGCAACTCATTGTCTCGGGCTAATTTTGACTAAAAAATAAAAGATCGTGAATATTTCGTAAATAATTCCAAAAAATAATACCTTAATCTACCCCTGCTCAACATTAAAAATCAATTAAAATAAATTTTATTATATTAAAAACGTTTTTATAGTGCCTCAAAACCAGTCCCCTGGCATGTCACCAAAGCAGTGTAGTTACTTCAAACTAAATTATTCGAGACAGTATCTATTGGAATTAATGAAATTATTGCATTATTAAATCAATATTGTTTGATTGTTACTGAGACTTATTTATTTTTCATAAATGTTATTTTACAATTTAAAAAAAGGCAATGAAACTTTGTCTTCGCTTTTTGTGAACAGTTCCCCTGTCTATATTTTAAATTATGTGCCACGTAGTCTAAAGGTTAAACAACGCCTATTCTGTGTATAATGAAACGCGACAAGTCTGAAGTTTGCGCAGTTGCTGCCATAACGACCCGGACGCCATCTTATTTAGCAGTGTGCAAGCGTCTTTCCGTAGAGGCCGCGTTGTAACCTGAAAGCCAACAGTCCCCTGGTAAGGATTTTTTTTACTTCTATTTATGTTTTTTAATGATTCCTTCAAATATTTAAATTGTTACAATAAATGCATATTTCCTGTGTGCAGCAAAATGCTATAGTTTAATTACAGTTTGTTCTACGTCTCAATAAGATCAAATTTAACAGTCCCCTGGCAACAGTCCCCTGTCACTTTACAAGACAGGGGACTGTTTCTGCATCCAGGGGACTGTCTAACGGGCCATTCAAGTATTAAGTAAGCACTATAAGGGCGGGACTGACGGGAGGGGAGGTCTTTGCTTTGCATATTTTTGACAAAATGTTTGATATTTGTAAGTTAATCTATGTATGTTGAATACAGTGTCAATAAAATTTATTTAAAAGAATATTCCAAACTCATTGCTTATTTCTAGACTTATAACTGCTGCTCATGAATTACGTAAGCACGGGGGAAGGGGTAAGAGGTTTGCTTACTTTTGCTGTCGAGGGGGAGGAGTGGGTTAATAATTAAAAAAATCTGCTTACGTCATACGTGAACAGCCTCTAAATTATATTTTTTATTGTTTTAGATTAGACAATGGCGCCAAAGAAAAGAAAAGCCACTAAAGAAGAGATCCTACAAAACAAAGGCAAGCAGAGCGAAAGCGATATGCGGAGATTAAAAATGATCCTCAGAAAAGGGAAGAACTTAGAGAAAAGAACGTCTTAAGTAAGCGACGTCCAATACCGAAGTCATCTGGAAGACAAGGTGAAGCGGGCATCAAAGAAACTTGGGGTGCTCAACAGGGCGAAGCAGTACTTCACTGCGGGGCAACGACTCCTCCTTTATAAGGCACAGGTTCGGCCCCACATGGAGTACTGCTGTCACCTTTTTGCCTACGTGCCAGCTTGACCCTTTTGACTCGGTGCAAAGACGGGCGTTGAGGCTCGTCGGCAATCCCATACTCACAGGCAATGTGGAACCTCTCAGTCTCAGGAGAGACTTTGCCTCACTGTGTGTGTTCTACCGCCTATACAATGGTTTGTGCTCAGATGAATTGTTTGACATGATGCCCACAGCTACATTCTATCATCGCACTTCACGCCATAGGCGGGGAATTCATCCTCACACATTGCGACCAGAAATAGTGCGCACGGTGCGGTATGAAAGGAACTTCATCCCTCGCACACTCAAGCTGTGGAATGAACTCCCCGCGATGGTTTTCCCAAGCGACTACAATATGGGGTTCTTCAAGAAGGGCATTAGAAGTTTTCTTCAGGGTCGGCAGCTCGAGTGTGACGCCCCTAGTGTTGCATACGTCCATAGGCCACGGTATCCACTTTCCATCATGTAGGCCGTGTGCTTGTCTGCCACCTAAGTGGTATAAAAAAAGAAAAGGGAACTAGAAAGTTTGTGGAGAATATGACTCAACGAGAACACCGAGATGCTAAGAAGAAGTGGAAAGAGCATTGCACCAAGTACCGCAAGAAGAAAAAAGTATTAGCAATTATTAAAGAAAATACTCCAGATTCTGATGTATCTGATTCATGTCAAATGGTAACACCTAAAGTTGCTGAAAGAATTAATAAAAATAAAGAAAAGATGATTAGATATAAAATTAAAAAGAAAAAAGATGAAGAAATTAAAGAACTGCAAAAGAAAAGGCTAACATACAAAAAAAGTTTATCGCTATTAAAAAAGAGTGTAAATCCAAAGCCTAAAGATACACCAAATACAAAGTTCAAAGCTCTAAAGTGTATAATAATAATAAAAACGTTTAATTTCACTACTAAAATTGTATTTTTTATTTAAATTCACAGTCCCCTGACTTTGGCAACAGTCCCCTGTATATTTTTTTCAGAAAATACCTAATATTTTCTAAAGTAATGGGAATATTTGTGGTTCATCTTCTGTATATTAATATATAGACAAATACTTGTTCCCTAAAGCAAAATTATTATATTATGAGCAAAAAAGTAGCTGAGACAGTTTCATTGAAGGAGTTGCCCAGTTTACAGAGAAACGCCCAAATACGTTATAACATGACATACGCAACATATTTTAAATATTGCGTTAATTAGTAAAAAAGTCACATGCGTCGTTGTTCTGTGGACACTAAGGTGACGAATAATCGGATACGTCGTTATTTTACGGACTATCTTTGTTTAAAAAGTGGCGTACAGTACATACCGTCACTTTTTAAGGGAATCCTTTCAAAATTTTGTGACGGATTTGGACTAAGAAATGAAAAAGAAGCTAACTTTGAAATGTTTTACTTACGAAATTATTAGTACAAAATTACTAAAAAAAAATGCATCAAAATTGCAATAATTACTGCTAATTCTACTTAATAAGAAGACAACCTACAGACTAAGATCAATCACTTTAAAACAGTAATTAATTCTTCAAACCTTTAATTTAAAATTAATAAACTTAACTCTCATAATTGCAATAAATTTATTTGAATTTGAATTTGAATTTGAATTTGAATTTGAATTTGAATAAGAATAAGAATAAGAATAAGAATAAGAATAAGAATAAGAATAAGAACTTTATAAAAAACAATCAGATCTTGACTAAAATCTGTTTTTGGCATTTTTAATCAATAAACCTAGATAACATAAGCATAACCAGGTAGCAGAAACCCAAACTATTAATCAATAATAATTATACTTAATCATAATAATTAAAAGTCTCAAGATAAAGACAGAAAATAAAAAAGTAAATAGAGTAAACAATGAATTACTTATATACTCGTAAAAGTATTTATTTGGTATTATTAATACGATTGTTTTTATTACACTTAGGTGGCAGACACGGCCCACCTAATGGGAAGTGGTTACCGTGGCCTATGGACGTATGCAACACCAGAGGCGTCACACTCATGCTGCCGACCTCGAAGAAACCTTCTAAGAACCCCATATTGTCGTCGCTTGGGAAAACCACCGCGGGAAGTTCATTCCACAGCTTGAGTGTGCGAGGAATGAAAATGTTGAAAATGTGTTCCTTTCATACCGCACAGTGCGCTCCGTTTCCGGACGCAATGTGTGAGGATGAATTCTCTGCCTATGGCGAGAAGTGCCATGATAGAATGTAGCTGTGGGCATCATGTCAAACAGTTCATCTGAGCACAAACCATTTTAGGTATAGGCGGTAGAACACACACAGTGAGGCAAAGTCTTTTCTGGGAGTGAGAGGTTCCACATTGCCTGTGAGTATGGGATTGCTGACGAGCCTTAACGCCCATCTTTGCACCGAGTCGAAAGGGTCAAGCTCACGCAGGCGCTCCGGCAAAAAGGTGACAGCAGTACTTCATGTGGTACCGAATAAAGGAGGAGTTGTTGCCCCGCACTGAAGTACTGCTTCGCCCTGTTGAGCACCCCAAGTTTCTTTGATGCCAGCTTGACCTTGTCTTCCAAATGACTACGGTGTTGGACGTCGCTGGAGATATCGACACCAAGGATCCCGATACTCGAGGAAATGGTAAGCGGTGTGCCCAGGAATTGCGGCGCTACAATGAATGGAGTTTTCTTAGCGGTGAATACACATACTTGTGTCTTAGTAGGGTTGAATTGGACTAAGTTTAGTCGTCCCAAATCGGATACTCCAGAGAGAGTAGTCTCGATTTGGGAAACAAGTTGTTCGCAATTTTCCTCCACTTCTGACTTAGGGATATTTGCACGGCCTATGTAAGGCCGTGTGTGGTTGACAGCACCGGGGACACGTACCCCGGTGCTGTCATCCACATAGCAATGAACGGAGTCATCAGACAGCATGTCATTGATATGCAGCAGAAACAGGTCGGGGACAACAAGGAACCTTGTGAAACACTAGCGTTTATGTTCATGCGGTCCGAGTAGCTGCCATCGACGACGACTTGGATACTTCTGTTAGATAAAAAGCTGGCAATCCATTCGCATAGTCCCTCGGGGAGTCCATAGCGTGGCAACTTCACAAGAAGAACTCTGTGTGAGACCCGATCGAGGGCCTTCGCTACATCTAGGCTGACCGCTAGTGCCTCACCCCGACTCTCGATGGCTTGCGCTCTGCGGTCAGTGAGATACACCAGGAGGTCACCGGTAGAGCGACTGTGACGAAAATCGTACTGTCGGTCGCTCAGGAGATCGTTTCCCTCAAGGTATCTGAGCTGTGTATTAATCACACGCTCCATCACAGAATCTGTACCAATAGTGTTCACTGATAGACATTTCAACTCATCTGGTTAATGTTGGGAGCAAAATGGATCATTACAAATTAGCATGTCTGTTGATTGGCTGAACGATGTTCGTCGCACACCAGTACCATACTGCTGTGCGACGAACATCGTTCAGGTGAAAAAAAAACCTTAATTAAAATAAAACTACAGAATAAGGTTTCTAGGAACAATTATATCATTGTATAATCTAAGGTAATGTAAGTATTTTGGCAAATTAATATAACATTTTTTAAATATGAAATAGAATAAAGACGTATATTATAATCTATACGACGAACAACGTCGGTTCAGTATATTCGTCCTCCGCTTATCCCTAGAAAAATGACGGTTTATAGCATACGCCTACTATAGGTACGTAAAACATCGACGTATTTTATTATGCGTCACTGAAAAAAATCATAATAAAAACAAACAATTTTAATCATGGATGAACTGAATGATGTTATTTTAAAAGATAAAAGGTAAAAACAAAGACATAAAAAAATATATTTTAGTATCCCAAGGACAACGACGGATTTGACAAACCGCTGTTCTAAGACGTCAAAATTTATATTTACTTAAAATAAACAAAAAATTATGTAATTTATAGTACATTGTGACCAAACTTATCCGTTGACGACTGTTCCTCCTGACGTGACCTTATCCTAGAACATCGACGGTAATGCCAATGCGTCGGGAGCGGAAAGGGCGCGGGGGGCAGGGGACAGCGACAGACAACGGTGCAAGTATCAATCCGTCATTGTTTTACGTTAATTAATCAAAACCGTCAGTATTCAACTCTGTATTTGGTTCATTTGTAATGAAATTTGATAAAATGTTTTATTTTTTTATAAAGTACCATATTTTAAGTTAATTAGAGTAAAAAAAAAATTTTTGCAAAAAGTCAAATCCGTCGTTGTTCTAGGACTGCGACGATATAGTTTAGACGGGTGAGACGGGTTTTGAAGTATGCCACGGGCGAAACTAGGAGAATGAATATAGTAAACTGGCTGAACTGCCCCGTTCAGCCAGTTTATTATATTTATTCTCCTAATACGTCACCCTGAAAGACTTCCAAATCTTTTTAGCAAAAAGGGTTTCTATTGACTCTTTATAATATTAGTGTAGATGTAGATGAATGTTTTTGAGAACATAAGTAAACACAGATTCAGATGTTGCAAACTAACCCAGTTTCCGCCGAAGTACCCAAATTACAACGGCACTGTATCAACAAACATTTGTATGTAACCTAGAGCATTAGTTGGCGTAGCACGGCATCCACTTCCCAATAAACCTCCCGGCTGAGTGCATAACGTGCCGGGATTACTTATAGCCTCCGGAGCCCGACCAAACAACAATATTTGTTGGTCACATACACTAGATTAATTTTTCCTGAGACTTTCAAAATGTTCTTCATGGTTCACGGTGACTTATTGTTTTTTTGTCATTTAGGCCTATTCTACTTCTAGCACTATCTACCTCTATATGACCTGCTTTTATTCTCCCGTTGTATCGATAGCTGTATCAATTGTAAAATGTTCATTGCCCAGCGTTTTGCATCCTGGATTGCGTTCTCAGAAGCGCTCATGAGTGCATCCAGTATAGGTAAGTACATTAATATTTTTTGGCATTAGGTATCTAGGTACTAATATTAGTTTATAAATTTTCTTCCAAAAATCCTCATAGAAGCAAATTTATGCCTTGGGATGAACAAGTAAATTGAATTTAGTAGCAAGTAGCTATTTTACAGATTAAGAATAGATAAAAATTGGAAAATGTTGGCCAAGTTTTGTTTTCTCTTATTAGAGTATAGGAGTGCTCTACGAGCCCGCAGAGGCTGAGCTGATTTCAGTTTTTCTGTTTCTATTTGTAACAAACCAACAGGTTGTAGTCATACTGTTAGTTACTTCCGTAATTATAACAGAAACCAAACAATGGAACGCCGCAGAATGCCCTCTATGTTAAGAGTAAAAACTTCTTCGCTTTTTAATGTAGCTTTTTAATTCTGAATAACAAAGAGTTTTCTTTCAAGCCATTAACAGGCCACGTAATGGAGATAGCATTTTTTTAAAGATATTTCATTTCCGAACTTTTACATTATCTTATTTAAATCTTATACAAACCGTTATCTACTATTTGATTCATTGTAGGGTTCCGTGCCTCAAAAAGAAAATACGAAACCCTTATAGGATCACTTCGTTGTTCGTCTATCTATCGGTCAAGACTTTTTCTGGGAAATAATGGAGGTATTAATTTGTGTTCTGTGCGAAATAATCCGTTAAAAATTGTTTTATTTCAACAAACATCGTGTTCTCGAGTAGAGGATGTTTTAAGGGCATGTTAGGTACATTAAATAAAGCATAGTAACGACTCAAAATTAAAGTCCAATAAACAAAGCAAGTAGCTGAAGACCAAAAACATTACAATAGGGAGTTTTTATTCGGAAATAAATCAAATTACAACTGCTATATAACACGAAGTTCAGGTCGACATCTTCATGGCAAAGTTCACGAAAACGAGAGGCACGAATGTCACGTAAGGAGTAGTATAGAATATTTTGTTGGATAGTTTTTTGAATATGAAACAAGTTCACCGGAGCACGACTTAGCCGCGGAGAAGATAATACTTTATTTTTGCATTTTATACATCTAGGAGACGAGATATGACTAAGTTAGAATTGTTAATATATAAGTGCGGTCTGAATCACATCTTTAATTTCAAGATATCGTTCTTTTAATGGAAAATACGATAATAAGAATACAACAAAGCGATGTTCTACACAATAAAAGTACCAGCACAATACATAAATCAGTAATAACGATGCTACTTGAACATGTAGGACAATTTGTTCGGCTGAGATCGTTCACTATCATTGGTTTGAGTATTATAATTACATTTGTATTTATTTGGATGTACTTCGCAATAACGAAGAATCTGATTAGATACTTATCCAAATGGAAATTCAGTGAACGAAAGAATATGCTACACGATTATGATCTTTATAGCTTTACCATCATCTTCATATAACTGATAAAAGTGTGGTTTGAAATGCTGCTCATCCACAATAACGATAAGAATAAGTAAACGAGATAAATGTTAAATAATGAGTAAGTACACCTTTAGAGAAAGGAATGAGGAGGGATACCAAGTGGTTATAATAAGAACGATTTCGTGAAATAAAAATGTGTCCTACAGACAGACAGACACCCAAAATAGAGGTTATGTGTATTGTGTGTGACGTAAGGTGATAGTTAAGGGAAATTCTCTAGTGAGAGCTATTTTTAATATAAAATGTAATTTAAAAAGGGACTTTGAGACAAGTGAACCGATTTTGCAGTAGGCGGAAAATACGAGTAGGTACAAATGCCAATGTAAAAATCACTCCACCGCACATGAAAAACGAATTGATGTTCGTAGTAAAAACGCAATTAGGACGTCGAAAACTGTCTCTGAGATAAAGGGTTGAACAAACGACGTTCATATGAACATTTGGTAAAGATGACACCACAAAATTATACATAACACATTGTAGTTTAATACAAGTAAGAAAAATATTGTATAAATGTGGCAAAACAAAAATAAAGCACAAAATATGGCTATTATTCGCAGCAACAATTGCGAGGACGTTGTGTTACGGCCACATATGGCATGAACTCATTAACGCGCCATAGTCGCAGCGCAGCGGGCTAACTACCGCAATCCAGGTCTTTACGTAAGGTAATTTACCATCTGCCATTTGTGGGCGTTTACCACCGCTGTATCGCTTTTATGAAACATATTGTATGAAAAATGACGGAAAAATGTTCTTATTATAGAGTTTACTCGTGATTATGGGCAGATATGTTAAAGGGTACCCTTTCATTCATCTCTGGATATTGATGTAAGGTTTAATAGATAGCTGAAGCAGATGTTCATGTTCGTGGACTTAAAGATTTCCGTGTTTGCTACAATCACCACCACCACGTCATCGAATGTAGTCACCGTACATGTCTCCATGATCACATTCAGATGAGATACAGCTCGCTGATAGATGAACATACAACGGTCCTCGATATAGGTTTTCGTTCTTTAGGTATAAAATTCTAAAAAGTCCCTATCAATTATATGTAGCTCGATTACTATCGTAACTAGAAACCACACAATATAAATAAATCAAGTATAGGAGCGTAAGCAGATAAGGGAATACTAATGATGTTGTGAAACCACAAGGCAGTTACGCAACCTGTGTTTCTTTATCTTAAATAAGACAAATATTCTTTTTTATATACGCGTTGTCATCCTAGTAAGTCACCTAGTTACTTGTGTCAGTGATAAATTCTGCCGTCGTAATTAAAAAGGGCACAACTAACATTTTATGCCAAATTGAGTTATATACATATTCAGAATCAGGAAAAAAAGGTCTATCTGCCCAATTTTTTGTGTATTTTTAGCAACAAAATAAACAGAGATAGCATAAGTTTATAGGGCACAAATGCACCATTTTTCAAGTTTTTGTAAGGAAAAAGGTCACATTGTGACATATGTCTTCTATTTTATAATTATGGTTTTAACATTTCTAATTGACAAGGCATAATCGATGCATTTCAATATAGAAAGGGCTTATGTGGTATTTGTGCCAATTTTTTTACCAATACCGTAGCAAGAAATGTAAAAGAAAAGGCACAACTGGCAGTTATGCCTTTAATATTTACTCCACACCTTATAATTTCATATGAAAATATACACACTAGCGGAAATGCCTTTCCTACTTAACATCTGTGAAGAGAGTGCTGAAGTGAAGGGGGCGAGGTATGCGTAGGATTGCACGGATTGCGCCAGTTGTGCCTGACGTGTCAAGACGAGTCCTCGCCTGTCGGCGCGACGCTCTGGTAAGATTGTATTTTGTTACTTATTTCTAACTACCTTGTTCTATTGTACAGGCCCATCTCGCTTCTGAGTCATGTTTACAAGCTGTTTTCAAGGGTCATTACGAACCGTCTCGAGCGCAGGCTTGATGACTTCCAGCCTTCCGAACAAGCCGGTTTCCGAAGAGGCTACAGTACCATAGACCACATCCATACGCTGCGGCAAGTTATACAGAAGACCGAAGAGTATAATTTGCCACTTTGGTTAGCGTTCGTGGACTATGAGAAAGCCTTTGATTTGGTCGAGACATGGGCTGTGCTTGAGTCTCTCCAGCGGTGCCATATTGACTATCGGTACATCGAAGTGTTGAAGTGTTTGTATAATAGCGCCACCATGTCGGTCCGAGTACAGGAACAGAGTTCGAAGGCGATCCCTTTGAAAAGAGGAGTAAGACAGGGAGACGTGATATCTCCGAAACTGTTTACGGCCACTTTGGAGAACGCCTTCAAGCTCCTGGAATGGAAAGGATTCGGCATCAATATTAATGGCGAATACATCACTCACCTCCGGTTTGCCGACGATATTGTAGTCATGGCAGAATCGATGGAAGATCTCAACACAATGCTCGATGGCCTCAACCGAGTTTCTCAACAGGTGGGTCTTAAAATGAACATGGACAAGACGAAGATTATGTGTAATGCCCATGTTGTACCCACCCCAATATCTGTTGAGAGCTCGGTTCTTGAAGTTGTTGACTCGTACGTCTACCTAGGACAAGTAGTCCAGTTAGGTAGGTCCGACTTCAAGAAAGAGGTCAGTCGCCGAATCCAACTCGGCTGGGCAGCGTTCGGAAAATTGCGTAATATCTTCTCGTCCGACATACCTCAGTGTCTCAAGTCGAAAGTTTTCGACCAGTGTGTGTTACCAGTGATGACTTATGGCACTGAAACGTGGTCTCTCACTATGGGCCTTATGAGTGGGCTCAAAGTAGCCCAACGAGCTATGGAGAGGGCCATGCTCGGAGTCTCTCTGCGAGATCGAATCAGAAACGAGGAGATCCGTAGAAGAACCAAGATTACCGACATAGCCCAGAGGATCAGCAACTTGAAATGGCAGTGGGCAGGGCACATAGCTCGGAGGACTGATGACCGATGGGGTCGAAAAGTTCTCGAGTGGAGGCCACGTATCGGCAAACGCAGCGTAGGACATCCACCCACAAGGTGGACAGACGACCTTATCAAGGCCGCGGGAACGCGCTGGATGCGAGCCGCTTCCAACCGGTCTTATTGGAGATCTAATAGGGGAGGCCTATGTCCAGCAGTGGACTTCCTATGGCTGAAATGATGAAAATGATGAATTAAGAATCAAGATATATTATCTTTGTAAACTTTTTTGAAATAAACGTTGATTTTCTTATAACTACTTTATTTTATTCGTAGAGAAGTTTAGTATTTTCTAATATTTTACTTTTCATCGTAACTGATAATAATACGATGAAAAGGCACAATTTAATAAAAGTGCCTTTTCATTGTAAAATTCAAAAATGTTACTCAAAATTTTACATTGAAAAGGCATATTTCCTTGTATATGCCTTTTAAACGTAACATGATTGATTTTATCCTATTTTTTATGTTAAGATGAAACGAATCATGCTAATTATCAATTATATGCATTAAAATTATAATAAAAGTTTGCTATGGTCATATACGTACTATACAAATGCAAGTATTACCATTCGCAGAATTTTGGAAAATATAGTTTAGTGGGGTATTTTTCAACAAAAACAAAAAAAAAGTTTAATCTCTATTTTCTCAATATTTACAAAATGTTAGTTGTACCCTTTTTAATTACGACGGCAGAATTGTCATAGCAAGGAAAAATAGCGCCGTATTATCCCAAGATTTGGGTGAATACAGTAAGAAGTGAGATTATTTACGTCCCCAATTAGAACATATCCTGTGTTCTAATCTCTGGAATTTTTCCTCCATTTTCAGCCAAAGGTCTATTAGATCTATAACGCCGTTCCGTGATTAAGTCACTGTGAAAGATGAATACCGGTTAATGGAAACGGTATAGGGGTTTAATTAGTGCGGTCTTGTAGCGGATAATTCGATTCGTCGACATTATACGTCGTTGCCAAGGTAATAGAGCTATACATGTAGGGATTTTGTGGTTATTATAAGAGGAGACACATTAATTCAGGAGGCTGAAACAATTGCGGCGAGCAGCTTCGTTAGACCGCAAGCGACACGTGTAATAAGATAAAGTAACGCCCGCCGTCCGTGCCCCGGTAGAACAAAGGTCTTCCGACGTTGCCGCCGCGAACAATACCCCACAACATGCTCAGTGCTGTCCTCACCCACTTCTATCCCGTGAACTAAGCATGCGACATTATAGAGACACAAATGCATACATTAAATGGCACGGAGCTATTATGTAACCAACAGATAACAGACTTAAAGCTAGGCATTTGCGAAAGTGATAAGGTTGTGCATCCATTTGTGTAAAATGTTAACAATACAATTTAACCTAATTGTACTTGTAAAATATTGTTACTTCTAGATTGTATTAGGTATAATATAATTAGTAACAAAATATCTTAGTCCCAGTTCGTGTATAATACTATAATACGTAGATTGGCCGTGTGGTTGTCTGCCAAATAAGAGGAATTAAAAAAACACGTTTCCCAGACTAACGTTCCCTGACTTATAACTCTTCGGGGTTACAACTTTACGAGGACGAACGATTTTACTGTAGATAGCTGATGTTATAAGGATTAATTTACGCTAAGTACCCTTTTAGAAACAATATTATTAGGGTCCTGATTCTGCTCTAAAAAAATACAACCAGATTCGAGAATAAAGTGGAAGAAATCGCGAACACAGATAAATAAAACGATCATCATGTTATGAAATGTAACGTGTATGACAGATATTTAAGAGAATGTAGGTATACCCAGATCCAGAAAGAATATCTTTGCATTTTCATTTTATCTTTCTATTCTATAAAATTCAAACATCCTGACTGACTGCCCAGAGAGTTGTTTCTAGATCAGTCAGTCAGAACTTTTAGGCTGTGTTACACAGCCGCAGCCGCTAAGTTAAACCGCTGGTCGGTTCTGTTCTGGACTAAGCACCCCAAATTGGTTACTACCTACCTAAATAGACAGACTAGGTTCAGTTAGAATAGTATTTAGTAAACAGTTAATTAGGTCACAACGTAATTAGCTCCTTAGTATTTAACTACAAGGTATTTATTTGATCACAAGGTATTAATTCAGCTATTCAACTTTGGCACGACAATACTGTCGACAAATTCGATATAGCTTGTATTTCAAACCTGTTGATACTCGGGACTCACAATGGTCGGCAGAAGAAGATGTATCAATAAATTCCCCTGCAGAATTAAATAACTATATACGGATAAGTAAGAACATTTCACTGTCGCGAACAATGACTGAGAGCTTATTATGTATGAAAGGTATATTCGATTTCCTGCACAAAACAATAAATGTTATAGCCTAAAGGGGATAAGAAATCGCATAAATAGCAAATAAAATAATGTCTGTGCGTAAATAGGTACGTTCGGCCCATCGATATACAATATGGATACGACACATAGGCAATAATTGAAACCATATACTTGGTACCCCCTAAGCTTCAAGCAGGAAAAGTTTGAACAAAATTGGTCCAGTATTAAGGGCAGAAACTTTGAGCACTCTGTAGAATCGCATGTTGCCGCTTAGCTGTTCAAGTAAGTTACCTACTATGCCTATTGTTGTGTGTGTGTGTGTGAAGTTGTTGTGTGTGTGTGTGAAGGTGTGTGCGTATTTATTAATGACTTATGACACAGTCAATGACTTTAAAGCAATGGATGAAACTATTTAATGACTTATAAATAAACTTATGATAAACCTACCTTATACCTACTTACGATAAAACCTTTAGAAAATGATGAACATAAACGTTTATTCACCGTGCCTGAAAAGAAAAGCCATGAATGAATGGTGCGTTGTCGCACAACCAACCATTCCATGAATTACGATCAAACCATAAAAAGCTTATAAACAACGGGAGAGTCCGTTTTTAGTAGGCGCTATCGCTGACGACAAGCCGCGAGAGGCACATATTTAACGCTTCTGGCTTATCTCAAATGATGCTGGGCGCGCGGGGCGGGAAGGAGCACGTGCTACAATATCGAGCCTATCTTTCTACTAATGGCCTACATGTGAAAGGTGAATAACTCCATCCTAACGCGGAACGAGGGATAAGCTACTCGCAAATGAGGATGGGTGACAATTTATTATGTTATCTAATCCTTACGATACTACGTGAATACACTACTTGCCAGTTGCCACTAACGGTAAACAGGTAACATTTGATGATCGGAGGAACATGGTGTGTATATTCTAAGCTCATTTAATAACCATATCAGAAATTTGTGATACCTACTTGCCTTAAATCATAAATATCAAAAAGATAATTAAAACCAATGTAATGAATGATAAATCATAAATCAGAGATTGTGCGTCACTTTACTTGCAAATGAGTCATAATGTGTCAAGAAAAACTGCTGTTGATAACTTGAGAGAATACGAAGTTGCCACACTGGTGTGACTATTGTTAAATCTGGGGGCACGGCAGTGCCCCCGCCAAGTCGAGCAAAAAAGAGCGGCACGGCCGTAACACTATTTTCTCGAAGCACTTCAGGCCATTTTCGACCCCCTAGGACTTCGTTGTGGATAAACCTAGAAGCCTGAATCTTCGGTTACTAAGTAGGCACTGTAAAAACACTTTATATTTCAAATTTCATTCAATTTGAACCAGTAGTTTAAGAATTATAACTAGTCAAAGTTTTCAAATTTTGCAAATTTTGTCACTCACTGACTGACCGATCATCAAAACTCTAAGGCACTTCTAGCAGACGTAGAAGCCTCAAATTTAGAAGATAAGTAGTGTTTAGTGTACAACTCAAGGGAAAATTAAAATATTCTTCAATTTCAGCAATTTCACCAACTGCATAAATAACTTTGTAATCTCATATAAATATATGGGATTACAAAGTTACATTTGCAGTGAACGTTTCAGTGTACATGAATCCATTCATACTAATATCAGTCTAACGAAGTATTATAATAAATGCGAAAGTAACTATCTTGAGCGTCTGTTATTTGTTAGTATTACGCTTTCACGCTTAAACTAGTATCTGAATAAACTTGATGATGACGAAAAGTGAAGAAGTGGGAGTGGGGGTGGGAGTGGGAGTTGGAGTGGGAGTAGGAGTGAGAGAAACCGGAAAGGTAATCTACAAAAAGAACTGAAATCCCATCAAAAACAATACTTGTAAAAAATGCCAAGCCTCGCCGCCCTCGGTTCTTCTACCGCAAAAAGTTGTGAGATCCATGTAATACCAAGTCGGTTAATTTGAAAACACAATGTATAGCACATCACAATAATTACATTAAATAAGATTGTTTAGTGCGATTGCCAAGTCAATTTATTACATTTAAAACATAAAAACTTATTACGTAGTAACTTAGAACAGAAGGTATCTGAAGTAGGGACTGAATAGATTAACCGACTTGGTATTACATGGATCTCACAACTTTTTGCGGTAGAAGAACCGAGGGCGGCGAGGCTTGGCATTTTTTACAAGTATTGTTTTTGATGGGATTTATTTATCCGTAGTCAATCTGACACGAAATCCTTTACTAACTTTAAAAATCATTTACGTACGTTATTCATTGGGTGGTTTGCAACACTACCGAATACTACTGTTATTCTCTGATGTAAAAATTAAATATCGAGTCTCGCTTAGACGAAAAACAATCTTTTTATATCAAACGTCAGCGGTGGAGATTTTGGTAGCCTTTAGTTGATGTTCAGGACCATCCCGTTCAAATCAAAGTTCAGTGTAATGCAATGCAAATGCTAGTGCGATGGAAAGACAGGCTCGGAATAACTGCCTGTGTCATGCATACCGATTAGACGCAATCTGTCGGTGTTACAATTGGAAACCAGTTGCTTAAGGTGTCTTGATTCTGAACGTATTACGCAGTGGCTAAGCCCAAGTAAGATTATTTGAGACAAGTCAAGCACCAAAGCAAATACAGGTCAACATAACATAGCACTCGTTCACAAATTACAAGTCGCAGCGAAACTGCCTACTACTGCATTAGTCACGACTTATATATTTTTCAGCATATATATTGAACAAGGCAAATTAATTAGGTATCTCTTAAAATTGGTGTCCTATCATTTGACAAAAAACGAATGACAAATTTTCATTTGACAAACAACGTTTGACAAAATTACACTTGATAAATGTATCATTTGACAAACTATTGTTTAATAAACTACTCATTAGACAAAATATAATTATATTTGGAAAAAGATCATTATATAAAACATCATTTTACAAATTGATTATTTTAAAAACATGTTAGTTGACAAACAGACAGCTAGTAATAGATTATTGAGATAGGTGACTTCGTGGTTTTTTTTTTTTCATAACCTAGCAGAACTTTTTTCAGTCAAATGAACATTTTTAAAATAAAATTTTAGCAATCGAAATGTCTTATTTGCGAAACGTGTATTATGTCAAATGATTATTTTTAAAGTACCTAATATGTTTGCGAAATGAAAGTTTGTCAAATGATTAGTTTTTCAAATGTTGTTTGTCAAATAATGTTTTGTCATACGTTTTTTGGTCAAACAAGGGTGAACCCTTAAAATCATACACACCGTCGAAAATCGAATAAAACGAACGCACAAAATATTAGGTCAGCATGTCGAAAGGAGTCCAATGTCGAAGCACGGCAAAAACCATTATAGGTGTGACCATCAATTACATCCGTTACGTGTTACGCCGGACACCACACAGTACGCGTCACCGATGTCCATTTGCGATGAAACACGTTAGTCTAATTAATGGACACAGTTTATTATTGTGCGATACCCACGTGATGAGTTTGTTCGTACAGCAATCTTTTTATAATACGTAATCTACACAGTATATGTTTCGTGGAATCACGGCCTAACGTGCCAACCGAGCGTGTAGTGAAATGAATGGGTGGATGGAAACTTTTAATGCCCATAGCGTGTTTTAAGTAATCTAATGAACTGATAGAAAAATACAAAGAAAATAAATAACAGAAATAGCATCGTATTAAGGAAGACGCATGGAGTCACAGTCAATATATACATATTTTATACATCGCAAATAGTTGTGATGTTATAAAATGTAAATCAACAAGAGTTTGTGGATTGTTGCTTCGGATGTAAAAATAAACTTGAGTCTAATAGTCGTAAAAATATTTATAATGTTTACTGTACCGATCATCGTGCAGTAAACATTATCACTCCACAAGACAGTCTAGATAGAGTTAGATAAAATATAAGTAGGTACTGTGATTTGATTACAATCATCTCAACGACGTTCCTGGTTGTGTCCGAGGCTTTAAGCTCCTCGTTTTGATTTGGCCTATCTTGTATTTTATAGGAGCGACTGCCGTTTAACTGTATGCAGTTAGACGGCGTTCTATGCGTCTAATAAGGCGTCTAATCTCTATGCGTTCAGAATCTTACCCTGGTCCGTGCACTCGATCAAGTTATAGCCTATGGCCTATGACTTGATCGAGTGCACGGACCAGGGTAAGTACTGGGATCTGTACTTTCCGCGGCTGGTGACATCGATTATGTTGTCAAGGTACGCATTGGTGCCGCGTGAACTAAGTGACGTGAGGTGAATGGTGTTATTTGGTTGTGTGATCCGAACATGTCGGCCGGTTAGGTTGAAAGGTCAGAAATATAAAACCGATATTCAAAATGTGGCCCTTGCAAACAGGAGTATATGTCACAGGGAAGAATATGCTGCGATAGATGTGTATAAGTAGTCATGCTTAAGGATCGCGTGCGGGACTCCCGCAGCCAAGGCAGCTTTCATGTCCGTGATATCGTAGATAAAATGCAAGTATCGCTTTCACTGGTTTGCGTCGACCACCAAGCTACGTGGGTAACAAATGTTTAGCCATGCCGCCTCCGTTTAGCCAACAATGTCGGTGCAACTATCGAAATAGGGTTATGCCAGGGTACATCTTTAAATGAAAAGAATTTTCTAGACTTGAAACCAACTTAAACTACGAGTACAATGCATAGAAGACAAAGATTAATATTACAGGCAGTAAGTAAGTGAACCGTAGAAGACGTTTGATATTAAGTTACACGACGCAAGAAGTGCATTTCATATCGTAAGCTGTTACGCTGAGGTATGTAGCATATAGTTAAAGAGGATATGTTTAAGATGTCACCTACAATCGTACGTAACTGAGCTGGAGCTAAACTTCATTAACGCTACAAAATTCATGATTAGGTATACTGCATACTCAGAATATGTCAGAGGGATTTATTTGAAAATAAAATGAGTAAGTATTCATGTCGTTTAAAAACTGAGTCCTGGATGCTCTAAGTTACACCATAATTTCGCTGCAATCGTTGTGTTTAAATAATAATAAAAACACTGTAGGTGTGAACTTGCATGAATCATGCTGTTGGTTGGTGGGTGATTGAAGACGACAAGGGCTGGGCTGTTGTCGAGCCGTAGACTGGCGAGGCGAGGCGACGGTGACGGGTGGAGCAACGGCACCTGAGTCCGGCCGACGACGAAGCGCCCTAATGGCCTGTCGCTCGTCCATCCGCGCCCGTGATTGATCGACACACCCCGTGACGTGTGCACACACATCGCTTACATCGCTTCCACGATATCACGCGTAATCCATCACATATTCCAAATTTGTGGCATTAACGTGAGGATAAATATAAATCACATACACTGTCTATTTTTGTAAATCCTGCATCTTGCATCGTGTCAGCGAATATCGATTTCCAGCAATAACTACAGCCAAAGAGAGAAGTACTTACTACTAACTTTTAAAATAAAAATGTTCTAAAAAGTCCATATCTGGAAAACGTTTGAACAAGTATAAAGACGGCGATCTCGTATTTTAAAGGAAAGTATAGACTAAATTTGGATTTTATTAGTAAACTTTTCTGCTTCGACTGTACTAAGATTAAAACATTTCAGTTTTGTGTTTTTGTTGGACAATTTGTTCAATATGCGTATTGGACATTTAAAATTTCATTTTTTTTTTATTGTTAATCTTTTATTCAATTTGAAATTATTCCTGTACAAAATTTCAAAGCGCACAAAGGCAAACCTAATTATTGTATAACATGTCAGCAGCAAATAAGCAGTTTTTACACAAAGAATAGCTCGGAAACAAAAAATTCAAGGTCTATAAAATGAATCTTTAGCATTAAATGATTGCTAGTCAATGTAACTCTTCGGTTTAGTTATGATATATTTTTTTAAATTAGTTTGACCTGCTTGTTAAAGGGTCAAATCTAGTAATTGAAACTTCACTGTGATTTTCCTGTTGACAGATTGATCTGATATTTGGTACAACATACACACCACCCAAAACTGAAACACCAATTTCATTTTTACTTATAGGTACACATGTAAATATATGTCAGCACATGCTGCGTCTCTCCATATCTCAGAAACCTCAGCACCTATGCGAATATCGGACTCAATGAGAAACCGATCGAGTATAGTAGTGGTCGTTTGATCGCTTGATCGTCGTCGGTAAGGTTAATTGACATTTAATGTCAAATCCTCGACCGAGTACCTCAAGGCTCTGCAACCTTATTGCTGCATATTAACGACCTTTTTGAAACTAAGAACATCTCTTTCACCGTAGAGAGTTACATATCCACATCCACCCTACGAGGAGAAGCCGATCTGATCGGTTCTTTATCGTATGGCGGTGAAAATTTCTTAATTTAGAAAAAATAGTAGGTTTCATGACCATCTTGGACGGTTGCGATGCCTGATGGATTGTTAGAGTGAATGAGATGGAAACAGGTGTGTCCATTTTCCACAAAGCTAGATCAATTTCAATCGGTGGGTGCTTATGTACAGTTCCTATGCTATGCCTATATTTTAAATGGTCTGCATTTAAAATTTCTAATCGTTACTCTGACCCGTTGAAGAAGTCCGCTTGTGTACAGACTCATCTCTTTATTTTACTGTTGGACCACAAAACAAGACTCAGCGCTGCTACGATGGAATACTTGCCGACACCTGTATTTCCCGAAAACTGCTATCTGAATTTATTCATATCGCAAGTGAATAGTTATGTTCCAGGCAAGTGTACTTCATTGTAGATCCTATCATTAACAGCGATCGTAACTAAATGAAAATGGGTAGGTATAATTATCTAAAAGTACATTTATCTTTGAAATAATATAATATACTCGTAGTCAAATTAGGTATACTAAATATACGAGCGTAGAACATCTTGTGAAACAATCAAAAGTGATAACGGGTTCTGCAGTAACAAGGCCAAGTTGTTGGAGTGGAAGTGATCAATTTTCTCAACAATTTCACCGTCATCTTGAATCTTTTCAGAGGCACAAAACATTTAGCCAATTCAGCGCACAGGGACCGACCGTGATAATAGAGCCTGTTGGCTGGGAGGGACAGTCATCGCAAACATAAGCCATTAGCGTATTGTTAGCGTCTTTTCAGCCGTACCCTCCGTTTTCGGGGTTTTTGTCGAGTGTCCTCGTGAATCTATATCAAAATAAATCACGTTTCGTCATAGGGCAAACTCGTAGAAACTATAACACATAACAACACAACAATAACACCTGAATTTATTGTTAGAAGGTTCCACTATGATTTGTATATTACGTAATTACGTATGTAAAACCGCAAATATTTCACGTACACAAACAGCGAATGCAGCAAGATTATCTTTGACTTTAGTTTGTGTACATTTACGTATGCTGCGGTCGTTGAGAGAAGGCTGAAACAGGTCGCGTGCGGTCGACAGACGATAGCAGCGTGAAGCCGGCCATTCTACTCTGAACAAAGGTTCCCTCCTGATCTAATCAACGCAACAATACACCGCGGATAACTTCACAATTTAGCTGGAAAATAAACCGTCAGCCACCCGTACCAACATATCTGATATTTTAAATTACAAACAATATTACGGCACGGATACAAACGACTCCATTGTAGGTCGTGTCATCGGGTGCGCTCGACAGCTGTTTAAGATAACGTGTGACCTCTCTAGAATAAAGCGTTTTGCAAATGATTAACAACGACAGTCTCCAGATTGAGGGTTTTTTCCCCATTCTGACGCAAAATAAGTAATAAGTAAGGCAACCTTCACTCCTGTCAAACTGATTTATTTAAGTATTTGTGATAATGATAACAGAAAAGATGTTATTAGCTGTGGGATTTAGGTATAACAAAATTTACTATCCATCAATTAGGGAGCATAAATATTTTAATGATAGAAATATTTAGTCTATTTGTGTATATGTGTGAATATATTTAATAACTTGATAGCACCAGAAAAAATTATTAAGTGTGACTAAATTTCCCAAAATGTATGGAGCTCAAGTGTGTCTAATCTACACTGTGTCTAAACTACACTAACCCCACCAGAATTATAATCAAATAAGTATGCAAATGATAACATTATCTGTTGAAGGCTCGATTGTCGCGTCAAAAGCATTAGAAATGGCAAGAGCAAAGCATTAGGTACATTGTTGATGGGATACTGATGACTTAATCGAAATAATTCTTCGATTAAGTCAAGGTTCACAATCGATTTGTTCAACGTAGTATCTACATCAACCTACGATTTTATGAAATCGTTCTTTCAAAATGATCTACACCAACCACCACATTCACCACTTACTTAGATGTAAATGGATTGTGGCCCCTTAACGAATACAAAGAAAAGTACCCATCTTTTTATTCCCTTGAATGGTTTTGATATTTAGGCCTTAGAAACATGCCTCTTAGAAATTAAAAAATACGCTAAATAAATCGTTTTATATTAAAAAACTATAGAGCCAGTTTACATTATGAATTCGCATTCATATTGCGCATAAAAGCCGATGACACAGCTAATCTGGATGATGTACAAAAAAGGGGTTCTAATGTTTTAGAGAGCCATCATTGAATTACTTTCGGAAGCGACCTCAATAACTCCAGCCAATACTTCGGATAAATTGAATAAAAAGAGTACGATTACTGCAGACTGTAGAGTTTACATTTACACATTATGTATTTTTAGTATATGTACTAACTTACTGGATATATGCCCGCTTCCCAACGATCAAGTCATACATTTTTGCTAAAGTGTAGATAGAGACAAATCTAGGATGCGCGTAGAAAGCTGTACGCTATGATGAAAATTGAGTGTTAGGTTAGGGCGTGTAGGGTCAGGAGCTTGGTGTCTCATAAGGTTGATATTTTTTTATAGAGCGTATAAAAATATGTACCCATCTTGGTATTACCTGACATGAAAATGTGTTTCATGGGATAGGTATTACCATTACCGGTATGTATATGGGCGCACCACTCGAGAGGTAATCGATGGATTGATTTAAAATTTTGACAAGTTTTTTCAGGGGAGTTTTTAACTAGGTAGGTATTATTATAATATTTGAAAATTTGGTTCATGTAGATCACGTTTTACGGCATTTTGATTTCAATTATAAGACGAATCGCGCGCTAGAATGAATAAGGCTAGTTGTTGCCTTAATACTAGCAGAAAATCACCCATGAATTTTAAACGAGATGGCATTTATTCAACAGCTACAGTTCATGAATAGGTAGGTACATTTTAGCAAATGTTGCATTATTTCGATAGGCTATTGTGTTACGCAATACAATCCTTCCTGTCTGTTACGGTCCGTGGACTGGAGTCGAAATGTCCAACTCCAACGTCACAAGCGGGTCGAGTGTGACTGACAAGTGACAAGCAAGCGAGATAATGCGCTCACTACCTAAACAAAGCGACGGCGCCTGATTTAATCAAAGATTCTATACGAAGATCCTATGTAAGCTTCTATTCGCCGGTGACAGATATAGTAAGTGGGACGTGACGGTAATGCCTAATATAAGCCAGAGGTAATAAATTATGTATACGAGTAATAAATTGAACACGCTTTGAGCATCAAATATTAATTTTAAGCGTTACATTTAACATTTTTACTAAGTATAAAGATTATTTACGTTCAATTTATAGGGTTTTAATAATATTAAGCCTCGTGCGTAAATCAGTATGTGTACCGGCTTGCAGGTGAGGCTGGCTTGAGCTAAAGATCTCTCCTATGCCAATATATCAGATAATTTTCAAAACGGAAGCCGGTGGAAAAACAATCGGTAGCAATCGGGTTAAACACAACGCAACCCTCGCCACTGATATATGTATATAATACACTAGCCTTTCGCCCGCGGCTCCGCCCGCGTGGATCTCTTATCTTCGGTTCTACTTAAACGATTACAATCAAACAAACGTAAGATTTTAATTCTGACCAAGACCTTTCTAACAAAAAAAACTGCATCAAAATCCATCCAGTAGTTTTTGCGTCCATCGCAGACAAACATTTTCAATTTACAATTATATAATAGTATAGATTAGTTATTATCAGTTATAGCCTACTATTTGCCAGATAACACTTAAAAAAAGAATAATTTTAACTTTTCACTAGGGCTGTCCAAAATTTTGTTTCTGTATAATTCAGGCTGATTTTATCTCTGTAACTAAGTATACTAGTAGTAGTTATAGAGATAACAGCAGTTTAAGTCACACTGCATAAATAAGTTCACTTGCAATTCACCATAACTTTTACAAGCATACGATTTTATTTCAAAAACAATTTACAACATAATGTGCCTTACTACACTAAAAGCAAATTCCTTATTTTCAATTCTTCATCACCTTTTATCTTTTTTGATATTTTTTAAAGTAATCGGTGCGATTGGCCTACCGAGATAACATCAAAAACCAGCCAATTGTGCACGCCCGCGCCCGACAAAAACATTTCTATCGTATAATAGTGCACATGTAAGCTATCTGTGACAACCCTACGATAACACGAAAGTTCGGTGCTTCTCCTAACTAGCATCGCAAGCGTCAGTTGGTGTCATAAGCATACCATCGTGTATACTGTTTACGGCGTCATTAGGAGGTGCAATTGAGACGTTATGTTATTTAGCTGGTAGCACCCGCTCCAACGAGCGCGCAAGTCTTTAATGCACGCGACATGTTACCTTAGTACACAAGGAGATGTTCCCTTTCTTAATTAACGTCTTTTGCCACGTTATAAGCTGTAAGGGTTCAACTGGCACCCCTACATGAGTTTGCTAACAGATGATAATTTTAACAATTTGTTCATCACATTGTTGGAAGTAGATAGTATGTATATAGTATTGCTCGGGACATATCTTGGACCTAACATGTGATCGAAATGTGCTCTATACATGCAGTACCCGTCTCTTGGGTATCTTTTGAGGATAGCATGGGGTACTCTTGCGCTGGACAGTCTCTGTGGTATGACAGTGGTTGTGCTTTAGCAGAATCGAGGACCAGATCAGATCGTACCAATTGGATGATAGACGCCATGTTATAGCCACTATAGGTTATGGGAGTAGCTACATTTTTCTTACATAGAAAGCATTGCTGTGGAAGGATATGGCCTATGCTTTGTGTCAAAGGTCTAATGACTGGCACTTACAACCAGACAGTAAATAAATACTGAGTTTATTTCAAGTAGGACGAATTTCTAAGTCTTCATTTCGCGCATATAAGGGATCAGGTGTGATTTAGGACCTGTCAAAGAGTTGGTGAAAGTTGATGTAGCTTATAACTTTGCCAGCGGCAGTGCAGGCAGTATATAGAATTAAAACCAGTATGTTACTAACAGAGAAGTAATGTTTGATTATTTTAAATTATTTTCCCAAATAAGTTAAAACTAGATAGATGAATTAGAAGTACATTAGAAGTATCAGGTTCATAATAAGTAAAAATATTTTTTTTTATAGCAGTTGCAACTAGCCTAAATCAATTATATAAATAAATACTTATTATGTATAAGTATTAGTACATTCCTATTTTGACATAATAATACTTCTTTGACTAAAATATTCTTTAATTCTTGCTGATGCCTTCGGCTACTCAATTGGTCAACCCATTGGTCCACCGTCACATCAAAATTTAATAAAAATAAGGATTTAAGAAGATAATAAATAGATAAATAAATAAAATAAAATACATTCTAAATATTATTTTCAACTAACTAAAGCGTGAGGCTTCACCTATGTTGATGTTGGTTATCATGACTTTAATTGTGATCAAAGAAACATGCGCTTTTAAGTCTGACCAAGACCTTTCAAACAAAAAACCACATCAAAATCCATTCAGTAGATTTGCATCCATTAAGAACACGCAGACAAGAATTTCAAAATTTGATCCCCGGTTAGTGCAAATATTTGTATGGATGAATATGAATATTTGCATTTGTCTGTGTGTTTCTATGTATAATATGTACATATTTACAAAAAAAATGTATCTAAGTATGTTTATCCGCATTCTTGAATCCATAACATAACACAAACTAGTTAAGCTATGCTTACTCTGGGTCTAGATAGTGTGAGATTTTCATTACCTAATAAGAAATCTAAAAAAAAATCAAATACTCTTTCAGATCAGTTTGTACACTATAGTTTAAAGTCAGATGGGTATGTATATAATGTATTGTGAATACATAAAATAAACATATAGGTACTTAAAGTTAAATTATTGTTTTTATTGACTTTTATCACAATATTGTTATAAAAGTTTTATAGCAGATACCTATTGAATGTGATTCATAAGGGTGAGTGACTGAACTTATGCTTAAACTTCAAACTCAAACAATTAATATGAAATCTAATACAAAATAGGCACATAGAATAATCTTGTTAGATATTATTCCCCACTCCATGCTCCCCTACATTTAAGTAAAAAAAACTATAATGTGCCAAAACTTCTTAACTTACTGACTAAGGTATGGTAACTTCACTTATAATTTGTTGTAGAATTAAGTATAATGGATAAGTAAGCCACTTTTATAGTTATAATACTCATATAAACAAAATAAACAAACATTTTAATGATACAAACAGTCTTTGTTTTGAATCAGTATATATTTTAAACTTTAAAAAGTACTAAAATTAATATCAGGTATTTGTTAACTATAGCCAATCCAAAAGTAAGTAGGCAACACAAATTATTATTTCTATATTTTGTAGTAGGAATTTCTCGTCAATGTACCTATGGGCTTAGCCTGTTGTTGTATGTAAGTTCACAATAACCAACAAATTCAACGTTGAAAACCATTGCTAAAAATCAGAAATAACAGCACTTATACACTAATTACAGACAAAACTTAAACAAAGTTTTACTGATGTATAATATATAGGTGAATGATGTTTGTACCTTTCATTAATCTTCCTGAGCGATGATGGAATCTTCAAAAACAAATAATATACACTACACAAACTTGGCGGTATTAGAGTTTCCCGAACATATAATGCACATCAACGTATATGTTGATGAAGCGTGTATTTCGATTTGTTTTTATTGTATTTTCTAGTAAAATTTAATAAAATGCGTCCTTCTAACCACCCACTATAACCACGACATTATTTAACTAATACGTTTAGTAATTTCTAATAAGCGTCATAACAAAATTTTGTTAAACTCATTTCATTTCATGTACAATTTTACCAAAATCTAGGTATAGTTTTGCAAAACTAGGTTTCCTACATACGCAAGGGATATCCAAGTCAAGAACATTAGAACATTGTTATTATTAATAATTAATTAATAACGGCATTGCTGATGTAGGTATCGGAGAATTAGGTACTTATTAAACTAAACGTTCGATGTCATTTTGTCATAAAACTATTCGTTCTGAAATAAGAATTCACCTACTATTCATTTTTTTTTTCTAGACAAATTTTGCCTCACAGACGTATTTATACGTCTAAGGCAAAACACAGACGTATTTATACGTCTGTGTTTTGCCTTACAAAACAAAAAGAAAAAAAAAGGTGCAGTCTTTCGAAAGTCTGGTATTGGTTGGTTTGGTATAGAATATTAAAATGTGTCCTCTTTTGGTTTTCAACTTAGAGTATCTATCTTACCTGAAGGTTTTCAATAGGTTTTAATTTATAAAACCTGAAACTCTGACTAATAAAACCTCATTTTCTAAGTACTTGCTTTATTTCAATCATCGAATAAAAAACGACATATATTTTTACTGTTTCTGAACTGATTTTCTCTTTCTGTCAGTCGGTCGTCACTGCTGTCATTTGTCAGATTAAAGTGATTATTTATAACCTACAAGTTACCCAACAAAGAGTAATAATTTATTATAAGCACAGCAATGATCAGGCAGTTGATTAGGAATACTTTATCCAAATGTTTACTTACTCAAAATGCTATCAAAACTGTTACGTCTGCAGCTATCGTCAGAGACATGCATACAACAGCCCCAACCTACGATCTAATGGAATTTTTTGATTTAAAGAAAAATTGGACTGAGACAAATATTAGAGTCGGGAGGGCATGGAAATTAGATGAGTTGAGAATAAAGTCAAACACAGATTTACACAAATTATGGTATGTACTCCTAAAAGAGCGAAATATGTTATACACAATGGAGCATGAATGTAATGACAAAATGAAATTATTTCCAAATCCTGAACGTATAGATAAAGTTCAGATATCCATGAACAACATAGAAACCGTCATAAGAGAACGCAACGTCGCCTATTACAAACTTGAGACAGGAGAAACTGGAGAAAGACCAGTTGAGGATGTAGTCAACATGTTTGGACTAAATGACAAGTATGAGAAATCGGAGTATTATGTACCTAAATTTATGAATACTCGTTGGGTTAGGCCTTACTTAGAACATGGTCTCATAAACAGTGCTTCTGTGAAAAAATTCTTTAGAATGAACAGAGAAAAGAATCATAATACTGAGAGGAAAGCAAAGAACAGAGATTTCAATCATGTTCAGCAACTATTGAAACGTTTCCCGAACATGGATATGGAAAAACTGAAGGCAGAGTACCCATATGTTGATATTGAAAAAGCAAAACGCTATAAGAAGGCTAGAGGACATTGTGTCCCAAAGTATTAAATAAACAAAAATAAAGTAGCTATTTGTGGTTTTATTTGTACGTTTATTTGGTAACAAATTAGGTTTGCATATGGCTCATAGATTTATCAGTATTTCTGCAATGGCAGCCCACATTATGTTCTCAGAGCAAATTTTGCCAGCTATGTTTATAGTACAGTTATGCTCAGAAATTACTGAAAACTAATAACAATTTTTACATTGAAATATATCTGTAAGTACTTAATTTTACCTCTTTATAATAAAAGAGGGAAGATTTGTATTTTTGTATGTAATGATGAATAAACTCAAGAATTACTGAACTGATTTCAAAAATTATTTCACCACTAGAAAGCTATATTATCAGGTAAGGGTAACAGGTGCTATATTACCAGGGTGTTGATTCTACTAAAGCAAAACCATTGTCATACTAGAGACTGCAAAAAATGGCATAAAATTTTAGACTTTATTGCTATAGATTCAAAGTCCAAAATTAAATTAAAAGTTTAATTACACTCTCTCATTTTTTGCTCTACAAAAAAGCCTTAAACCTTTTAAACTTTAAGTGTCAGTGGCATGACAGTCGTTTTGATTTAGCAGAATCAAGGGCCAGGTCATTATCATTATGTTTGGCAGTAGTAGCACTACAAATCAAACAAAAAAATGAAGTAGGTATGGCACTATCTATATCAATATGTAGGTAGTTCTGTTTCTTTGGGTTGCAAATGGCACTCCACTTGTGGAATTACAATACATACAATTTGCTGCCAATGTGTTAGATTTCGTTACATACATTCAATTACAGCAGTAAGAATGGTGTCATAATTTATTTATACTTACTGTACATAGCCAATAAAATAATATGATTATACAATAGACATTTATGCCTTCCAAATATATTATTCTCGATAGTATAGAGTATAGATGGTTTAAAAAAAAATTGTATTGATAATAAACTTGTAATTGGCACTTTTCTTTTTTACATTTTATAAGCTGTGTTGGTCAACATCATCTGTCCATGATAGTATTAATAATATAGAAACTTGTCTATAAACTTAAACAATAACAGAGGAAACCTTAAAATAACTAACATAATTTTTAACCATTACAAAGTAATAATGGTAGGTGAAGAGTCCACCTCTCTTCTCACAGTCCCGGGTCCTTCAAGCGTCAAGTTAGGGACCACCATGTTAAGGTCAACAGTATCAAAAATGATGGTCCATATCTTCTGCACTGCACCTCAACCTTTTTACCTAGTAGCAGGGTGCAGTCAATTGACGGACCAAATACAAAAGAAAAAAAAATGTTTGCCTGTGCCTCTTGTGCTTTTTCGTAAGGAAGGACATACTGTACATAGTAAGAAAGAAGATAGAATAGATTGTAAGATTGAAAAAAAAGAACAGGTTCGACGTGACGCCGTGAATTCGGATAACTCACACCCTCCAAGTGGGACCTGCCCATATTATGTCATGTAGATCATCCATACGGTCGTCAGTGTCGTCTTAGAAATAATGTACATAATAATTAAACACACGCTGATAGGCCACAACAAAACTTAAAGTTAATACTAAGTCAATAATAGAGTCAGTTACAGATATTTTTTGGAAATAAGTACTATTACAGAAATTGGATAACTCAAATGTCACTAAATATTATTTATTTAAAATTACTTAAAGGCACAATGAGAAAATTTGTACTATCAGTTACAGTCTAACATGATTTCAAGATCAAACAAAAAAGTATATCTATGAATAACACATGTAGTGCTTTAAGGTAAAGCTTGAGCAATTTGAGTCCCTATTTATAGTATTCTTATTAAATTGTGAAGTATGTACTAAAAAAAGTAGAAAAATAATCACAGTATTTGTCATAGATCAAGCTTCCAGTAATATTACAAAATAATAGCTTCTTAATGGATGAGTTTATTTTATAGTGCTACTATTTACTAGGCAACCTACATACAAATCCTACATACAAAATTCTGTTTCGCTCTAACACTTTAGGGGGGAGGGGGGGAGATGGTATTGTGTGTCAACCCCCTCCCCTTCCCACAAAAGTCCAAATTTTGTTTATAAATCAGACTTAGTTTTGATATGAACAATACCGTTATTTTCATGCACTTTTTATTGTTCTCTTAAACCTGGCTTCCCCCTCCCGAAACTAAAACCTGACTATGCCCGTGATACAGGACAGTACATTCTTATGCTACCATTTTAATATATAAAAACATCTTATTCCAATGGAACACATCTGGTAGGTATTTTAGTAAGCTGCTTTTATAAAAAGGTTCCTGTATACTTGGAAATAAACTGAAAATGAAAATCAGAAAAATATAGATTTAATTTTCGCAAAAATGTTCAACATGTCTGGCAGGTCACCACTGTTTTTCAATTCACTGAATAAATGTTCTAATTCTTTAATAGATTTACAAATATATCTGTATTTTTTAATTAATGTTTCCGTTACAGAGTAATTGTTATGTGCTGATAAAATGCTATCTGGCTCTGTTGTATCACTCCCATTCAACATTTGTTCATTCAGATTGCTCCATGTTTCCTCAACAGATTGCACATCATATGTTTCTAAATATGCATCTAATGTGATATACAGAGTGTGAACAATATGGTTCAGGCCAATTTTTATCTTACTTCTTTCAATCTTTGATTCCATTTTTGTAAAATGGATATTTTCTTCCTCTTCTTCTGGAAGTAACATCTGCCATTTCTTTAGTAGATAACTAATTTTGTTCTTTGCAGTTTTTGGGGCGCTAAATAATTTATTTGAACATATGATTTCACTATCATCAGGTGGGTAAGATTTCCATTGCTGCTCACTAATGAAGTTCATTACAATTTTTAATATACATTTTTCGCCTGTGGGCAGTACTTTTTGTAAATGTAAAAGCCCCATAAGGTGTCTCATATATGTTGGATGAATACTTTCTAATATTTTTATTATGGAATGATGTGGTAGACCTGAAAGTTGAATAAAGACGATCTTTACTGAAAAAGGAAGTTTTTTATAGGTACAAAGTAAGTGTCGGTATTCTATATATTATTCTATATTTATAGGTATTGTAGTTCAGAATTTTTGACGATATATAGATGCTATATATCTGCTTAAACTTAGAGTTTCGCCTACTGTAGCGCATTTGATGCAAAATGCAAAAATAACATTGTTATGTTCTAGCGGTTTGTAAGCTACTTGTAGTGCACAGTAAAGATCGGGTTAAACTTATAAATTAAATTGCCTTTACGCGTCTATGCTATGCGAAGTTCCGACTCCGCTGATTAGTTAGAAGTAGAAAAGGTAGACAACGCGAAACTCTTTGTGGTGCAAAGCATAATAATAGTTATTTGTTATACAAGAGTGCAAAGTTGCTTTTTAACCGCGTGCTCAGTTTTGATGACTGAGCAAGCGAAAGATTCTAAATTTGAATCACGAGCGTAGCGAGTGATTCACAAATTAGAATCTTGAGCGTTAGCGAGGGAATCAAAAGAGCACAAGGTGAAAAATCTTTGCACTCGAGTGCAACACGTAACTTTTCATCCCACCTCATCGAGGATATAATGAAATGCTTCTCCTTCCTAGCGTTAATTCCCAGTCGCATCCGAAGCTTTCACCTCGGAGTCCGGGGTCCGCTTTACCAGTCTTAACTGCGGATTTGGCTGGACCTCGATATTTTCCGTGAAGCGACTGCCATCTGACCTCCACAACCCAATGGTGACATTAGGCGACATCGAAGCATTGTAGCTAGGCCGTTGTTGTTGAACTTTTTAGGGCTCCAACTACCCGTAACGACTGCCATAGATATTCGTATGGCATCCGTGACCGACGGCTTAACGTGCTCTCCAAGGCACGACCAGACCAATGCAAATACCCATTTTCATGCATAAAAAATGTTTGCACTGAGCGGGGATCGAACCCGTGCCTACTGCGTAGCGGCCGCGTTCAATACCACTACGCCATGGAGGCTGTATAATATGTGTATTAATACTAGTAATAAAATACAACAAAATAAAAATTCAACAGCAATGTCAACAATATGACGTGAAAAAAATTGATGCGCGCAAAGCAAATTAAAAAAAAAAGTACACCAAGGAGGTTACGAGTCTGAGTTTTTCATGAATAAAAAAAAAGTTGTATGATAAATTCGGCACCATAGAGGTAGAAGTAAATAGGTTTAATGATGTTTTGAGTCCACAAACCTAGTACACACGATGTTCTAAATTCAAATTTACTTTACCTCTCTAGAGGATAAAAACGACTTTTACGCTCAGTTATCGAAGAGCAAAAATAGTCTTTCCGAGATGGTGGGATGAAAAAGATATTGAATAATAGTAAAGCCCGACCAGTAAAATAAAAAACCTCGCCATATTGCGGTAAACTATTGGAACTAATTTCTTCATATGGTAACAATCTATACAATGTCATTTATGGTGATTATGGTCATCTGTCAGTGTGGTGTCAATTGTGCGTGTTGTTGAGTTTGAGAGCGCTACAAAACTACAAAACTATAGTAATATGCCGAAAACTATTAAAAGCCAGTTAAGAAAAGTAATTTAATTAATATAATATAACAAAGTTTTTGTCGGATAAAAAGTAGGAAGGATTGGACTCTGTTCCTCTAAATAACATCACGGACCTTGTTGTCAACATGACGGGTAGAACATCATAGAGTACGTGCCACTGAAATTGGCCTAATCTACTGATTTTACTGTGACTAATTATTATTCACATTTTTAGGTATATCCCGATCTTCTGTAATAAAAATACGAAGAGAAGGTCAAACGTCAAATGTATTTTCTACGCCTAAGAAAAATAAGCCTAACGCAAAAAAGAAAATCATGCTCGATTATTTTGATCTCTGTGCTGTTAGGCATAAAATACAAGAATTTTATGCAGTCCGAAAAACAATATCGCGTGGTCCCTGTTCTATACATGGTGTAACTGTATGTCTAACTTGTATTTACCATTCCAAGCAGTAAACTATTATACGGATACTACTGTGTTGTGATTTGTGCCCAGTCCTTGTAACCAGTATAACACGCCGCGTCTATTTTTCTATTTTAACCAGAAAACTTAACAGAGAAAAACTTAACTTTTTAACAGAGAAAAAAAAAATACATTTTAGTGAAAGTTTTGTATATTAAACACGTACTACAAGTTCTTTCTTTTTCTTTTCTTTCTATATTAATTCGTTTGTAATCTTGGACACGATCTTTTTTGTATCGAAACTTAAGAACAAAGCAACTTAATGAAATTAAAAAAAAGAAGTCTATAACTCACTTTTGTGAATAATAGCAATGAAAAACATGACAGCCTCCGTGGCGTAGCGGTAGTGAACGCGGCCGCTACGCAGGAGGCGCGGGTTCGATCCCCGCTCAGTGCAAATATTTGTGTGCATTAAATATGGGTATTTGCATTGGTCTGGTCGTGCCTCGGAGAGCACGTTAAGCCGTCGGTCCCGGTTGCCATAAGGACATCTATGGCAGTCGTTACGGGTAGTTGGTGCCCTAAAAAGTCCAAAAACAACGGTCTAGCTGCAAAGTTTCGATATCGCCTAATGTTAACATTGGGTCGTGGAGGTCAGGTGGCAATCGCTTCACGGAAAATATCGAGGTCTAGCCAAATCTGTAGCTATGACTGGTAAAAGCGGACCCCAGACTCCAAGCTGAAAGCTTCGGATGCGACTGGGAATAACGCTAGGAGGAAGAAGAAGCAATGAAAAAGTCACAGTTTTATATTAGGTGTCATTCCGTGCTTAATTGCGGGGAAATAAAAGCCTGTTCATAAGCAAGTGTGTTGAAAAATATTGGCATTTTACATGTGTATCACTATACTTGGTGTTGTCATAATCATAGATGTTTTTGGCGCCCCCAGTACGGGTTTTTTATTTTATTGGTCGGACTTTACATTATGGTACAAGCGTGTAAAGTTGGTGATTACCGCTGAGGCGACATTGAGACCCGCCGAGCCGTAAGGCGAGGGTCTTAAGAGAGCCGAGGACGGTAATCACCATACACGCGAGTGCCATACGACTATTTTCAACACACTTGCGAATAAAATTATACTAAAAATACTACATAACACAATCAAAACACAATAGTAAAAATCTATTTGTTTTCATATGCGCGCGCAACTAACATTTTTTTTTATTTGTTCCTTTCGGAACAGGCTAAGGTGCTATCACCATTCTGCCATGTCATCTACTTACTTATTTGAATTATGATTTTTTTTTCTCTGTAAATACTTACTCACAGAAAAAAAAAAACATTTTAGTGAAAGTTTTATTTATTAAACACGTATTATAAGTAGAAATTATCTTTTAAAATACGAAGTTGCATGAAATGAGCAAGCAATAGGTATATTAATTCGTTTGTAATATTGGACACGATCTTTTTGTATCGAAACTTTTTTAAGAACAAAGTAACTTAATCAATGAAATTTAAAAAAAAAGAAGTCTATAACTCACGACGTGAATAATAATAATGAAAAAGTCACAGTTTTATAATAGGTGTCATTCCATGCTTGATTGCGGTGAAATAAAAGCCTGTTTATAAGCAAGTGTGTTGAAAAATACTGCATTTACCAATATATCATAATTTATCAATAGGTATACCTTTCATTAACATACTTCGTTTTTCCTCAAGTTATACTATAAAAAAATTAATAGTTAGTAATATAAGATCAGTATGTTATTTATTATACCTGAGATAATTGCATAGAAGTCCTTAGCAAACACAGAACAATATTTGGCAGTGTTAGGATAATCCATGTTTGAGTTTTGTTCACAAATATAGAATGTCTGCACCATAGTGTTCAGCCAAGTCTGCAAAGAAATTTAATTAGCATGCATAACAAATTAACTTTTGACTACTGTTTCATAATCACACACACATAAATACACTGAGATAATCTTCATCCAAGCATCCAAAGCTTGCAGTTCGGAGTCAGGGGTCCACACTCTTTCTTCTAGCGAGTCTCTCATATTGACCCGCCCAAAACGTCGAGGAGCCTGCATCAAATCCTCGTCTAGCAATCAGTAGGTGTACTGGTGGAGCAATTATTTTTATATCAAACAATTACAGTAACAAACAAACAGTAACATTAAATACTGGTCTTACAGCAATTATCCTGACCCTTGAATCTGGATACTGGAGGTGGACCATATGAGCAAAAATCCGAAGAATTTGCCTACAGTTGTTTGTGACAGCCCCAGTGTAAACAGCATTTTCAGACCACAGGACGTACGCCATCAAAGGTTTGTGAGATCGCATGATGTGCCGTCCTAGATCACTTGTGTACCTGGAATATTAGATAAATCGAGTATAAGCATTGTATAAATGAACAAATAAATAATATTGTGACGTCACTTGCTAGTACGATTTCGTATGGAGCATTTCGGGCGGCGCGAGAAATAGAATTTTCAAAATCAAATATCTTTAACCCTTAACTTGGCAGCGGAAAAAGTAATCGATTATCTTTTTCTATCTTAGTTTATTTAGCTTCTAAGTGATAATTATACATGGAAAAAATAAAATAAAAAAATATTTATTTATATTTTTGGATTTATGACGTGTATCTTATAATATACATTGCCAAGAGTTTCATATTTTAGTAGAAAATAATCGTGTATCTTTATAGATACATTGCCTGCTGGTAAGAGAAAAAAAACATAGTGTTTTGGTAAGGAAAATAATTTATATTATCTTAAGTCACAGCTATTAGTTAAAAATTACTTGTAATAATAACGCTTCTTAAGATTACATCACATATTGAGATCATACAAGAAACGATTTGAGAATCCAATGTTTTCATACTCTATAAAAAATTAAACGAAACATAAATGTACCTTTAACATTGCACGTATAAAAAAACGCTGTTCTAAAACAACATTACCAAAAAATAAACATGTCGAAGCGAAGACGAAGCTATAGACGGTGCTGACGAGCTGTTGGAATCATTTATACACCTGGGTAGATTCAGTTCATCTTCAGAGGAATCAGTCTTTTCTAGATCTGAGTCTGTTCCTGGCTTAGGTAGGTACTAATGCTAAAATTCGCTGAGATCTTGTGATTGGCTGCAAACGTGAAATAATTACACATTAGAACAACGAAATAAAAACATTTTTTATAAACATGATTTTTATTTCAAATTATAACAGAAAAACTATTCAACACATTTTGTCAAATCCTTGGCAATGTATCCTAAAATGCACACGACCAAATTAACGTTACTATATGCATAACCTGGCAATGTGCATTTATAGATACACCAAGAAAAACGCTAACGATTGTCGAACAAAATAAGTTTTTTTCTGTCAAATTGAAATTAAAACCGTAAGTTCAAGTACTCAACTATAAGATGAAGTTACTAGCTTAGGGCCAAACCAGTAAATAAAGGAATTATTGCATGTTATTACCTTGAGTCTCGTAATCGCACGCGCACGGTCCACCATCCTGCGAGCTACTGTCGAATAGTGTTGCCAGAATGCTAAAATATATTTTTTTGTAGAAAGTTTAGACGTTGTACTACCATTTCTAACAAAAGAGACAGTTGAAAACGAGCGATACTACTCGCAATATTTTTTTTTACAAAATGTGCATTATTAGATACGCTGCCAAGTTAAGGGATAAAACTATTTGTTGTAAGAATATTTCACTTTAGCAATTACATATTATATCTCTTTATTCATTTTTTAAAACCTATAAATTACATTTTTAAATACATTATTCTACATTCATACATATTATATATTATTATAAAGTAGCAATTTTTCTAGAGTATTTTTTTTTTCAAACAGCCTATTGTGTTGTATAATATTAAATCTATTATTAGGTACTGAAAAAAAAAAAAACTTGGGATGAGGGTAGGAGCATGAAGATGATGATGATATGGTTATTGATATGAGAAAATTACCTAGAATGCCATATAGCCAAATCAAATTGTAACAGTTCTATCAAACTTTCTAAAACAGCAAACAGTCTCTCCATCCTCTCTTGTCTGTTCAATAATTCAAAAATTTCAAATTTCTCCTTCTGCCAATGCATACCCATTACACTCCATTTCATTTCTTCTGGAATCTTCTCTTCTTTATTAAATAAAGGACCATCTTGACTGTCAAAACTGAGTTCATGCTCTAGTCTGTTCATACAATACTTCACTATACCTTTATTGCATTCAAATTCAGTTCTATTTGTGAATGTGTTTTCTCTTAGAAACATAGGAGATGTGAGAAATTTATTGTAGCTATTTCTCAAACCTTTCACAAGACATGGAGGATGCATACTGAAGTTCTGCATCAGCACATTCTGACATTTATCAATGATATCTTGCACTGTGTATTCAGAATGTTTATCTTCATGTACATTCTGGAAAGTGTAAAACATTTATATATACATTAAAATGAATCTGAATCATACTGAGAATACTATTTGATTGGCCTAGCCTAGATTATGGTGAAAATATGGTCTAATTCACACTATCCTCTAGTCTAGATTTTAGTAACTGTATGTAGCTTATTTTGTATTCATTGCTGAGATTTGAGTCTTCAAATGTATCTAGTTGAGCCCTTTACTTTATCTAAGTGGACTTATACCTGGGTTATATTAATGCTAACTAGAAAATAAAGCAGGCTAAGTTATGGTTTATAATACAGCTATCGGCAGTAAAAATCTCATAACAAAATGACTAAAACAAACCGATCTAACATACAAACAAGAAACTAAAAAAAACTTTATTGTACTGCATACACATTCAGGTTTTTTGTTTCAAATATTACAGACACTTCATTTTTATTTATTTAAATAGATATGTTACTGAACTACTCTCATAGAGTAAAAATGTATTGTTTTGTTCAGTACTAACAGGGCATATTAGAAAATGTATAAGAATGAATATTTACCAACATAATTTCCACAACATCTTTGAGTACATCAGTAGATAAGTACTGTGTTGGAGTAATACACATGTAGCACACTTCTAATGCCTCATACCACATGCTATTTTTCATTTCAGTCTTAAATGTTTGATCTGCGTGTGATGACATTTGTTTGATATTTTCCTAAAAAGGGAAATGTGGAGCTTTAGTTCTATAAGTTATATTAACCTGTTATAGGTTGTTCCGACATGTAAGTAAACAGAAAATTTATTTAGGTAGATGTTTGGTACAGATTGAATTGACTTTCCCCATTTCAAATATGTAAGACACAATGTTTTTCAAGTTAATAGTAAAGAATCTGCATTCAAACAGCTTGCCTTGAATTCTTTCAAACATACATGTTTTATTGAGTTATGCTAAAATGCCTATTGTAATGGAACACTACATTCAGGGACAATTATTTACACTCAAATCCAAAATTCGTAACTAAGCAAGTCCTCTACCACTCTGCAATTACTAAATACCTACTTACTGAATGTCTTTCATGATGTTTACATTGAAGTTTCATGCAAGAAGGTAAAAAAACAAGAAGAAGTCGTGCACGGTGATCAAAATAATCTCTGTACGACACTAGTTCACATGCTGTAATAAAGTTTTTCCTTTTTCTAGCTTTGATTTCTTCCTCTTCGTTCACTACCACTTTAGAACGTTTTCGCGGGGAATCGTGTGGTTCAATTGCCCGTTTATTCGTTTCTATACTGTGATTAAGTTTTGCCTTCTTTTTTTTTGGACTCCTCTCCATTGTCTGTATTTATCAATTAATAGGGCGCAATCAATATCACTACTATGTATTAATTGTGCTTATTGCTTATCGTAAATGAAATCAAATCAAATCAAAATATTGTGATTGTGACGTTTAGAAATAGTCCGCTTGGCGCTTAGAGTATATAGCATGGTATATAGTCAGTGCTTGGCGCTTTCTTTCACTTTTGTTTGAGTTTGACGTCTTTTTCAATGTTTTGAAATCTTGAATGAATACTTTTTTGAACGAATTATTCTATAAATTATTATAATATTTTATTAATTATTTGCGACAGCAAATGAGAAACATTTAAAACACTTTATGTCTACTTTTTTATATTTTAACCAGCTGACTGGACAAACTTCGTGTCGTCTTGGAATCACTGGCGTAGCTATGGGTGGGCGGTGGGCCAGGTGGTGCGGTGCACCAGAGCCCCCAGGCCCAGGGGGCCCCCTAAGCTCAGGGACCCTCGAGCCTGAACTAGCAAATCTCATATTGAACAACCAAAAAAGTTTGGTGGGAATTTTGTGCAGTTTGTATATAGTTTTGTGAAGACCCACACCCGTCCGCATAGGCTATGATTTGGTCGAGCGCACGGACCAGGTTAAGTACCTGGGATCTGTACTTCATGTAACTAGTGAAATCGGCCACGACGTTAGGGCACGCATTGCTGCTGCGTGGGCCAAGTGGCGAGAAATGACGCGTCATGTGTGATCCTAAAGCTGCGTTTACATACTCGCGGCAGAGCGAGGGAAGTGGCGAGAGAAGTGGGCAGAGACGTAGTGTGAATGGTATATTCGTCATGCCGCGAGTACTGCCGCGTATGTTGCTGCGAATGTCGGCTTGGCGGCGCGAGTCAAAGGAGCGGCAATATCAGCCCCGGATCTTCAATTTTTTTTAGGCGGGGCAAAAACTGAAAATGCCGCCCCCGCCCAGTTTTTTGCCGTGCATAAATTCCCTTGGATACCGGCGGGGGGGGGGGGTGTTTATCTGACAGGATTTTATTATGAGTCATAAGTATAACCCTGGGCGGCTCACTCTGCCCCAGCGCGCTGGGTGCAAAGCGCTGAGCGAAAGGATCCCTTCTCCGAGGGCCCGTGTAAGCGCCTTCCACGTCGGGCACCCCACCAGCGTGAGCCCTGAGTCCTCGCTTGCATCACAGCACAGTGACGAGAGACGATATACAGACGTGGACTCCTTTCTGATCTGACACAGGTGGTCCACGAAACTCCCTCTCCCGGAGATCATCTGCATCAGCCGGTACGGCAGGCTCTGTCCGTGTCGCCACTTTAGCCTGTCCTCCATGATGGGTCTTACCGCCGATAACATGGCTTGCCCTGCGCTCTGTCGCCCAAGTCTTTCCTTCTACTCCACCATGATGTCCTGGTGGAGCTGGATTTCTCGAGGTTCGGGTTCCTGTCCCTGCTCCAACGTCAACTTTTACCACTAATATAGCATTTTGAAGACCAGACTTCGGAGATGCACCCTGAAGCCTTACACCTTATTGCGAACCGAACTTAGTACGAAGCACCCAGTCCTATCCGATGTTCCACAGGAGTTGACAGGAGTGACCCCAAAACTGATCTCTGCGGAATACCGCATGACATTTGATGACGACCAAGGCCGGTCACTGTTAGGTAGATAATGGCTCTCTCCGTCAGATACGCCCCGACTATATAGGCGGCGAAGGTAGAGATGCACTTCATGATACACGAGCGCTTCCCTAAGGGAAGTCTAGGGCAAGGTGTTGAACGCATTGGCGATGTCCAAGGACACCGCTAACATTACCTCGCCCCGGGCAACCGCATCCTTCACCAGAGTCCTCATGCGCATGATGGCATCTAAGGTGGAGCGCCTCTGGCTGAAGCGATATTGGCCTTTCAACATCTCCGGCCACAACTTGGAGAGGTGTCCGATGAGGCACTTCCCTATAACTCTTTCAAAGAGTTTGTGCACCTTGTCAAGTACCTCTATGGGTCGGTAGGCGAACGGTGAGTCCATCGGGCGCCCTTTCGAACTGGGACCATTTACTTACCTCGTCTTCCATGATCGGAAATCGGAAATTGGAGCTCTGTCAGTTGAGGACTTGGAGATCTACGACTAGAGCAAGGACCCACTCTCGTCCTGGAATGCCGTTGGGTCCCGGGGCGGTTTTGTTACTTCTTGGCTCTGAGCATTGTACCGCCAGCTCTAGTTCTACCCATGTGACCTCGAATCGTCGTCATCCCCACTGGGTGCCACAGGCGACCGAGGCTCAGTAGTCTGCGGTGGAACGTGTTACGTCGGCTGCGCTGGGAACAGGGAGCCATCAACTCCACTGAATAGCACTGGTGGAGACACCGAGTCAACGGGGTCCAGGGGCGCAGATTGCCGCTTACTATAAGGCAAGGCCGCCCCCAAGGGGGCGGCCTTTCATCTGCAAAATGTAATTTTGCCGCCCCCTGATGCTGCCGCCCGGGGCACGTGCCCCGGCTTGCCCCCCCCTAGATCCGGCCCTGGGCAATATTAGCGCGATGAACTATACGAGACCGCTAGATGGCGCTAACCAGTAAACACGACTTTCGTTATTGCTCCTCGAATATTTACTTTTAAAAATATTTATATCGATCTACGGAAAGTGTATAGTAGTTGAAAGTGATAGTTTTTATTAATAATCTATTTAATTAATTCTCTATGCTGTAAAAGCATAATGCGTACACTGCTACAGCGTTGTCCTCCATACGTTTACGTCCGTCTCCGTTGCAGGGCGAATACTGTATGCGGACCAACGCGATGGTGGGAGTGTGTGAATACTTAGGGCATTAATCGCGCGAATATTTCTGGCAACACGATGAGCAATGCGAGCGGCAGTATGTAAACGCGGGGTAAAATGCCGGTCAGGTTGAAGGGGCAGGTCTATACGACGATCATTAGGCTTCTCCTCTTACATGGTTGTGAGGCGTGGCCGCTACTGGAGCGACACAAGCAAGATGAGTGTCACGGAGATGAAAATGCTGCGGTGGATGTGCGGCGTCACGCGTAAAGATCGCGTGAGGAACTCTCGCATCCGCGGTAGCCTCCATATCCGTGACATCGCAGATAAAATGCAAGAGATCCGCCTTCGCTGGTGCGGCGACGCACCACAGAGCTCTTGATCGGAAGATTCGAGACCGCATGTGGTTTTAATCGGTCCGAGTCCGACATAACCACCCCCGATGGCCGACAACAGGGGTGGTATCTGAGGGGATTACGAAAAAGAGGGAGAGAGGAGGGATTTGATCCCCAACAGAACGTTAGCGACCGGTAGGGGATATGCCCGAGGGAATTTTCGGAAACTAAAGAAATAGGGGGGCCCCTGTTTCTTTTTGCACCAGGGCCCTTGATCATCTAGCTACGCCACTGCCTGGAATCAACACAAATAATGTAAATTGTACATGGCATGTCACATACATCATCGGGGCCCAGATATTATACCTATGGGCCCATATATCCATTAGAAGCAAAGCATACTTATCTTATATCTATGGGCACAGATAACACAATACTAAAGCTATGGGGCTCATACGCTCAAGGGTTCTATACACCAATAATGTTAATTTTATACTAGGTATCTTGGGATGTATTCCTAGTCAATTTGACAACCTAATTACTTAGGAATAGGCCATGGGAACCCATTATCCCACGGAACGCTCAAAAGCCACTCAGAAAGATTTCTGCGGCCGCGGCCCAAGCAAATCTGCAAGTAGATACACAATAAAGCATGTATTTGTGTATCTCTCCTTTCTTTTCTCTACTTTTTCCTTTCTTCGTTTGGTTATCCCTACTAATATTATAAATGCGAAAGTAACTCTGTCTGTCTGTCTGTCACGCTTTCACGCCTAAACCACTGAACCGATTTTGAGGAAATTTGGTATAGAGGTAGTTTAGACCTTGAGAAAGGACATAGGCTATGTTTGGTCGCGATAACCGATATCCACGCGGGCGGAGCCGCGGGCAAAAGCTAGTTTGGGTTTATAAACGAACAAAAGGCATCTTTTTAAAGTAAATTCCACAGGTTTTTTTTCTGTTAACCCAGGCAAAAACAAATCCAACAAAATAAAAACCATCATCATCATCGGTCGACCCGTTCTCAAGTCACGATTTCGAACGTTTTGATCGATCAAATCATGTAGCTGTAAAAATTAGAAAGAGACATTGTAGATTAGAGAGGCCGTAGAGGTCAAATCCGCCATCCGCCATTGCTATAAACCGGAAACGGACGGGGTAGAGAAAAGCCTGTAAGACCTCTAAGATCGTCCAGAGGTCTTGGTCTTCCAATGGAGTATTGGAAGACCAAGACCCACCGTTTGCTGGTGCGTACTTTGGTCCTCGGGCACACTGCCTTTCTTGTAATTTATTTTTAGTAGGTTCTGCTACTACCTTTTTGTGCGGAAATCTCCACGGTTAACCCCCTCTCTACCTAAGCGACGATACGAGCTCTTGTAGCCAAATAAATTTTGCTTGTTTTAAAATAAAATCTTAAGACATTTAGAAAAATATTTATTTATCACTTAATTACGTTCTTTACATAATTCTATATTATATTATAATAATATTCAATAGTTTACATTTTTTTTTCTTGTAAATAATTTTGGAATATGCATATATTCGTATTGTAGTAAACCGCCCTAAATCTTTACCTCAACGAGCCTCTCGCGGTTGTACTTCTAACTTTATTGTGCCTACCGAGTATAAACGAACCACTCCCGAACTTTCCCGAATGATGGTTCGCTACTTCGCCGCACCGCTCCCGCGCCGCGCCAGTCGTCCTCCGCTAGCCACGAAGTGTATATGTACGCGCGCGCCTGTCGAACCTACCTATCTCATTAAGTTATATAGTGATTAAGGACTCATTGTGTAATTACTGTGTATCACAATAAACGATACCCGAAGACTTCTCATGTTTTCTTTAACTATGAGGACCCGTACCTCATATATGGCGCCCAAGTGTAAAAAGATGGCTGCCGCGCGTAACTAAACTCGTGTAAAGTACATAGTGTGAGTGACTCCACGCGGTAAAAGACTGTCCTACTATTCAGCTAGTACCAAGTGCCGTACCTATATAGCGTCTAAGTATAAAAGACTGCCGCCGCGTGAATACCTACTTCGCATAAAACAGTATTACGTGATACCTACCGCAAAAAGATGGAGACTCGTTGTCGTAGCCAATCGCGCCGGGTCGAGTACGTCGTTGACGAAGCGCCGTTTCCCCCTTCCGACTCGAACGCGTCTACAGGCAACGAGCCTACTGCCAACGCTGCCCAAGATTTCGGCCACAAGGATCTGACCACGCCTCAGCACCAAAGAAGAGTGTTAGACGCTGGTACCGGTGCGCCAGTAACATCAACGCCCATTGCGACGATGTTTTCCCAGGACAGTGTTGCGGCTATCATCTCCGCGATGCAAAAATCACAGACTGAAGCGATAAAGAAAATTATAAGAACGATGATGAATACGACCGCAAGCGCTACAGCTATATCAAGCGATGCCGCGACGACGATGGCTCGATGCCGAGCCACGTTCGGAGGCCTAGCGACGGAGTCCGTAGACACGTTCACCCCACCCCCCGGCGGCGCCCCGCCCGCCCACATGCCTAGAAACAGTGCCGCAAACGTGCACGCGCTAGCGCACCCTACCGATCCGCGCCGCAACCCCGGCCGCGCAACGGAGCCTCGTGTGGCACCCGCCGCCACTTCGGAGCCCTGCCCCGGCGGCCCGCCCGCCCACATGCCTAGCAACAGTGCCGCTAACGTGCTCGCGCACGCTCTAGCGCACCCTACCGAGCCGCGCCGCAACCTCGGCCGCGCAACGGAGCTTCGTGTGGCACCCGCCGCCGCTTCGGAGCCCTGCCCCGGCGGCCCGCCCGCCCACGTGCCTAGAAACAGTGCCGCAAACGTGCACGCGCTAGCGCACCCTATCGATCCGCGCCGAAACCCCGGCCGCGCAACGGAGCCTCGTGTGGCACCCGCCGCCACTTCGGAGCCCTGCCCCGGCGGCCCGCCCGCCCACATGCCTAGCAACAGTGCCGCTAACGTGCTCGCGCACGCTCTAACGCACCCTACCGAGCCGCGCCGAAACCCCGGCCGCGCAACGGAGCCTCGTGTAGCACCCACCGCTTCGGAGCTCCTCCGCCCCGCGCCTGCCGCGCCAGTGCAACGCTCGACGCAGCCATCAGCTGATAATGTGAAGAATAAGGAAAATTATAGTGTCGAACTGGGTTTACCCAAAGTGAAACTGAAAAGTTATAATTCAACGGACAGTTATGATAACTTTTCTGTATGTGATATTCCTAAAAATAATAATATTTCTATGTGTACTTCTAAAACTGATAACTATTCTATGTACGATATTCCTAAAAATGATGACGTTTCTATGTACGCTATTTCTATATATGATAATAATGATAGTTTTCCTATATGTGAGATTTCACAAATCAATAATTTAAGTCCTTTTCATTCTAATGATAAATTTTCTATGTGTGATGTATCTAATAATGATAAGTTGAACTCGATTTATTCGGATGATAATAATGAAAATGATAGTTTTCCTATATGTGATAATCCACAAATTAATAATTTGAGTCGTATCCATTCTAATGAAAATTTTTCTATGTGTGATATGTCAAATAAAGATAAATTTAATTCTATTCGTTCTAACGATAACTTTTCTGTATGTGATGCTATAACTAAAAAGGAGAACTTTTCTATGTGTACTATTTCTGAAAATGATAATGTGAATTACAATAATAATTTTTCTAATTGTAAAAATATGCATGATGCGAATGATGCACAGAAAAATTCCAAAAATTGTTCATTCACCTGTTATGATGACCTCAACACAGAGGTCAAGTCCGATCAAATTAGTAACAAAATTGATCCGTGCACCATTCAAAACAAAAATATAATTTTGTGTTATCGGAATGGTAAGAATAAGTATGCATGCACTTGTAAACCCTATAATACAAATTTTGAATGTAATGTTCACTCAAAACAAGGTTTTTGTCACAAAACTAACACGGTTACATGTTTGAAAAACATACAATTAACAGATTATAGTATAGGAGCCGATGAAGTTTGTGAAAACAATAATTCTGCAAACATAGAAAGTAGCTTAAGTTGCTCTCTCATTATGTCTAAAGACAAACGCAAGAGGCTTGCATGTCGTGAGGAGCGTCCAATATTAAAAATAAATATTTTAGGGATAGGCAATAACAAGAGCTTCCCACCCGAACCAGGTAACCCAAAAAGGCAGGTAAGTCACGTCCAGGAGCGAGGACGCCCACCTGAACTGGAGGGGGAGGATGTAGTAAACCGCCCTAAATCTTTACCTCAACGAGCCTCTCGCGGTTGTACTTCTAACTTTATTGTGCCTACCGAGTATAAACGAACCACTCCCGAACTTTCCCGAATGATGGTTCGCTACTTCGCCGCACCGCTCCCGCGCCGCGCCAGTCGTCCTCCGCTAGCCACGAAGTGTATATGTACGCGCGCGCCTGTCGAACCTACCTATCTCATTAAGTTATATAGTGATTAAGGACTCATTGTGTAATTACTGTGTATCACAATAAACGATACCCGAAGACTTCTCATGTTTTCTTTAACTATGAGGACCCGTACCTCATAGTATATATTTTTAAATTTAACAAAATTATAAAAAAATGTATAAAATAACAATTACTATAACTTATTTTATAGGTAAATATCACTTGTCTTCGATATCTCTTCAAAACATAAAGAGAGCCCACTTTCAGTTAATGTAATCACTTAATCAGTGATTACATCACTATCATCACTATGTGGCACTACTTTACCCTTACACAGTAATCGTCTCTAAATCAATGCTCTTACAGAACAAACTGCTGTACTTTATGGTTGCCAGCATGCAACATTGCACAATTTTGTTGCCTATGCAGGGTGTCCCAAAATTCAAGGATAAGCCGGCAACAGAGGGTGGCCCTACTTATGGCTGCTCTGGAAAAAATAAGAAAAAAAAATATCTATAAAAAATATATATATATAAAAATATAGTTTTCCTGAGTAGCCATAAGTAGGGCCACCCTCTGTTGCCGGCTTATCTTTGAATTTTGGGACACCCTGTATATATACCTCCATCCAAAGGTGTTGGTAGAGATATATTGATATTCACATTAAGAAGCAGCGCTTATACATGTGTAGGCATTTTTTTATACCACTTAGTTGGCAGACAAGCACACTGCCACCTGATGGGAAGTGGTCACCATGGCCTATGGACGTATGCAACACCAGGGGCGTCACACTCGCGCTGCCGACCCTGAAGAAACCTTCTAATGCCCTTCTTAAAGAACCCCATTTTATTCACGCTACAGGGCTACAGCTTCGATACGAATGGATAAGTCTTACTACTGCAGCGCCGCTCAGAAGAATGCAGTAGCGCAGTTGTAAAGCCCATAATTAATGTAAAAGCGCTTTCAATGTTAATGTATTCTATACTCTATTATATTCAGTCAAGGATGGTATGAAAACTCCTATCGCCGAACTAGCATTATAAAGACAAAATATTATACATAACTACTTTCATACCTTTGGTTACAAATAGGTACACATCGTTTTATGGCTTTTTTCTCTTAGGTATATGAATACCTACGAGTATATAAAATATTATTATTTTAATAGGACATACATTTAATTATAATATTATAGTTTTAGGACTAAAATTTACAGATTTCAGTAAAAAACTATAAAAAAGTACAACCAGCTCTCAGACTAGAACCAGCTATATCTACCTACATACAAATTTTGAATTTTATTCATCTTTGTCTTTTCTCTTTGGAAAATATAACTGACTAATAGGTAATAATTTGTCATATTGAACTTACTGAATCAAATTGCACATACGATATTTTGTAATAAAATTAATTAGTTAAAATTGTACGCCATTTCTTACAATTATTAGAATACTTATACACAAACAAAAGAGAGCAAATCATTATAACATTGAAACATGTTATTTGAGTGCCATTAACAACAAAAAATATTGCCAAACAACAATTATGTTAGTCTATTCGTTTTGAGAGCTAGAATTACACAGATACCTACGAAAATCCTTAAAAACATATGGCTGAACGCTATGAAGATGCATCCAAGATTTGTACTTTTGAGTCTGTCACTCCAAAATACTTAAAAAATATCTACAATGACTTAAATATCTAAAATATCAACCGTATTAAAAGTACATTTGATGCAAATTCAGACGAAAACTAATCAACAACTAATAAACTTTTCAAAAATTTTTTACTCAAAAGTGGTAGCCCTGACAAGCGAGTTTTTTTCGAGTTATCAACTTATTCACACCTTATTTACTTTCAGTAACTCAATATTGTCAAAAATATTAAATATATCTGGCAGTTGCTTTTTCATTTTCAACTTATTGTACGTGTGAGCTAACTCTTTCATGTGTTTCAAACGCATTTCATACCTCATTTTCCCTGCTGCTGTTATTGTATAACTACTACACTTATATTTTGATAAAGTCTTTTCAGGTACCAATTTTTTGTTTAAAGCTTCCGATATATTCGGCACAGACTGCAGTTTAATTTCATCTAGAGCTGCATGTAATGTTACATATAGTGTATGTACAACATGATTCAGGTTAGCACTTATTTTATTTGATATCCTGATTTGGTCTTTCCTTGGATACTTGGTATTCTTAGACAAATGATGTCCATTTGTCTTCATTAGACTGAGAGTCATACAAGTATCTTCAGGTTTACTTGTACATTTGTTTAATAGATAACTCACTTTGTCTTTTACTTTTTTTGGTCTATGATAAAACTTATCTGGTAAATTTATCCCCACATTAGTGTTAGGATATGATTTCCACTCATCACTGAAAAAATCTTTAAGTATGTTAAAGATACAACTGTCTCTTATTTGTAACCCTTGCTGTATATAAAAAAGGCCTACTATATGTCTCATATATGTAGGTTCAATCCTTTCTAATATTCTGTTAATAGAATTCGGTGGCATTTCTGAAAACCAAAAATCAAGTAATTAATCGCTTCTTTTTTATGATGTCTTTAAGGAGGTTGTGATGCGAATGATGGATATTTAAGTGATCAGGGCCTCGATTCTACTAAAGCAAAATCGCTGTCATACACGAACACTGTAAAAAAATCCATTTAATTTTAGTCTTTAATAAAAATAGGATGTTAAAGTCTAAAATTAAATTGATAACATCAATTGAATTTATTAATTGTGAGTTCAAAATAATACTAAATTAAATTAACACTACACACTATTATTACTAAAATAAACTAAATTAAATAAATAAAATATTTACATGCATAATGCGTCGTGAAATTCCTCCACATCGTCACCGACCGGTAACGTTCCCAGAAGGCTGGCAGCATTGCCACGTTGAATGGCAATGCTTATTCTCTGTGCAAGATAATAACCAGCCTTCTGGTCACGCGTAGCGTCGATCAGCCGCTTTGTTAAATCTTTGTAAAATTAAATGGCTTTTTGTAGAGTGAATAATAGTCACTCTATAGTCTAATGAAACTTTTTTCATTTAATTTTGAACTTTAAATCTATAGTAATATAGTCTAAAATTTAATGCAATATTTTGCAGTATCTGTGGTGTAACAGTGGTTTTGCTTTAACAGAATTGAGGGCCTGAACCTTCGACCAACGACCTCTACTACATGTTGCCAGGTATCCTCTTCCCAATAAAGAAGTACACGCGACCACGTTTGGCCGATCGCGTTGCATTTTCCAGCCCGGGGTCCACCCTTTTACTCCTATGTTCTGACGGCCACAGACCCCACCAAGACACTCCATGTTCTGACTTAGCAAGTGCCAGAACACAGAACAAGCTGTTACACCAACTGTTTGACAAACGAGATTATGGAGCAGGCTTTCTTATTGGAGTTGCGAGAACAGACAACAGTTGCTTCCATTAAAGTCGTATAAATCCAATCAAAGGGGGGAGAAGTCGTCGAAAGCATCGGATGCAACACTTGCAACCCAGAACAACGTCAAGATGATGATGGTTTATTTTGTGGCTAGTTTTTTTATCAGTACTTGCTTACCTGCCATAATAGTGTACAAGTCACTGCCAAAAGCAACCAAATCTCTTTTAATATTAGGATAATCACTGTTTGAGTTGTTTCCACGCGTGTATAATGTCTGGACCGTAAGGTTTAACCAGCTCTGTAAATATAAAGTTATTCACATTTTAAAACAGGTACAAGTATTAGATACATATATTTTTGGTTAAAATGGGGTATCAATAGTTATTTGTTATACAAGAGTGCAAAGTTGCTTTTTAACCGCGTGCTCAGTTTTGATGACCGAGCAAGCGAAAGATTCTAAATTTGAATCACGAGCGCAGCGAGTGATTCACAAATTAGAATCTTGAGCGTTAGCGAGGGAATCAAAAGAGCACAAGGTGAAAAATCTTTGCACTCGAGTGCAAATCGTAACTTTTCATCCCACCTCAGCGAGGAAATAATGAAATGCTTCTCCTTGTAATGTTGTGGTTAGTACAGTCTATGTATGGGAAGTTCTCCTAATAAAATAAAATAAAAAGTAAATATTTACCATAGAATTCGGGCGCCAAGGAGAATCCCTAAATAAAATAATGCAACGGATAAACTAGCGGCTATTGGAACCTTTAATCTTTAGGGGAGTGGCTAAATAAAATCCCAGAATGAGGTTTGTTGGATTTAATATTAGTCCCAGTGTGCATGTACGTACATTAAGGTCTTACAATGTACTAGATCTTAGGTATTAGTATAAATGTTTGTGTCACACATCACTTATGCATTCTTATGAAGTAAGTTTTAAAATAGAAAGGTTATAATGTTATTTAATTTAAAAGGAACGCTCTCACGACATCCTTGGGCGTGGACAGGCATCCTCGCAGCCAAAATACATCACGAGGCTTCACTCGCTCATGAAAACCATGAGGTCTTCATGACCATCATCAAAATTTGAGTTAAAACGAATGAAATAAGGTAAGAAATAAGGTATAAAGAGCAAAATGAGGTAAAGAGATTAGATTGAAGTAAAATGAGGTAAAGAGTTATAAAGAGGCGATCCAATAGGAATCTGCAACAAATACAAACACGATTAATTCCCGGAACCTAACCAGACGACGCGGAGTGCAATTTATAGGAAATATGTGCGACTTACCGCCTCATCAGTTAAAACGGTGATTGGTCCAGCAATTACACGTTCAAAATGTAAGAAATACTGTAACAAAACACAATCCGTAAGATTTTACGATCACGATGTCTGAGGGAAATCAATCACAGCGAATCGCGGTAAAAAATCAAAACTTACCAAAAATATAGGGTTAACCCCTCTTGAGATTACATGGGATAGCTTAAGGAAGCTCCTCCATCAAAAATAATTAAGATCCCATTGGGATTTAGGAAGATGGTTATTAAAAAGTCATTTATCGTGACATCTCCATCGGTGTAGGAAAGAAAGTGCCGCCAAAGTTCTAAGTTTTTGACAGGTGACGAAGACGTCAAACAGAAATGTCACTAAAAATTCGTTCAGAAACAGTTGTAACGACGCTTTAAAATCGTGACGTTACATTACATCCCTCCCCAAAAAAAAGAAAAAGAAAGGAACTTTCTTTTCTTTTGTTCAAAAAAAGAACAAAGACAAAATTCAAAAACCTCAAAAGAAAAATAAAGGTCTGGCAACATTTTGCCATAAAAAAGCAAATAAAGCAAAACAAGTTGCAAGGAGAATTGCAGAAACAATTCCAAAAAAAATTAAAGAATGTGAAAACATTCCAAAAAGAATTAAGTCTGGAAAATAATTTCCTTACCAAAAGGTAATAAAGGATATTTTCCAACTTAATGGAATAACCAAAAAGAAAAACAAACTCTGAAAAGAGTGAAAATCAATCCAACACCAAAGTAGGGTGAAAATAAATTTTCAATAAAAAGAAACAAATCCAACTCAATCCTATACCAGATAACGATTAAGCAACCAACGCCATCGAATCTTATCCTTGATCTTAACCAGCCTTCGAGCATAAATACAAAAGTACGGTTGAGCACCTACGCCACCGACTCTATACCAGCAAAACCTGAAATAAAAAAGAAACAAAGATATCGGTTAAGCACCAACGCTGCCGAATCTGAATCAAAATTGGGTAAAACTATGAAGTTTTCCCATTATCGGTTAGGTTGAAAGCCGCCGACTTCAAATCAAAACTCCCAAATCTAAACGTCAAAACAAACCACAACAAAAGTGAGGTGAAAATATATTTATAAGCATTGTGATCGGCATAACACCACCAATTTTCCGGGCACAAGCAAAATATTAAGAAAATATGACAATTGTGACCAGTACAACACCACTGACTTTCTGAGCACAACCGCATAAAAAAGTATGACATTTGCGACCGGCTCAACACCACCGACATTCCGTGCGCAAAGCATAAAAAATGTAACTATGTGTATGGAAACACAAGTACAAAAAGAAAAACGACAATTGCGACCGGCACAACACCACCGACATTCCGTGCGCAATGCGTAAAAAGGGTGTGACTATGTGAATAGAAACACAATAGCACAAAAAGTTGTAAAGTCAAGGTAAATCCAAGTTTCCCAAAAATGGTACAGCAAGGTATAAGGTAAATGCATAAAAATATGCGTCAAATCCGAGAATCTTAATACTAAGAAAATAACTCAGAACTACACAAAAATAAGTTCAAGAAACTTAATTTCCATTCCCAGAGTGAGTGGAAATAAGTCAAGTGAATTTAAACAAAAAAGTGAATATTAAATTTCGCTCCAAAGAAAGAGTAGAAATTAAATTCTTAAATTTGTACAAAATATACAAGTGTAAACAATATTTACAGGACAATAATCCTATAATACAAAATAAAATATAAGATCTTTTGACGTGGAAAAATTTGTTAATATGGAGTAGAATGTGAGAATAAACAAGACCTAAAATGACCTAAGTTATTTTTAAAAGTATCTAAAATTGAAATTAATAAATTGTAGTGAAGTTCCTTACATACATCTCCTTTCAAGAACCCTAAACCATTCAAGCATCACCTTTTAATGGGTTCATACTTCAAACAAAGTACCAAAAACAAAGATAGATATTGGAAAAACCAATATTAATTTTTAATATTTAATTATATCCTTAATGTGATAACGACCAGTGTAATTTTTATGAAGGTCTTTTAAAACATAAACATTAGAGGAAACTTTATCTAATATTTCACACTTAACAAACTTAGGTGCTAACTTAGCCGAAAAGAATGCAGGAGCATTAGACTGCACAAAACTTCTTCTCCACACTATATCTCCCACTTCAAAAGAAATGACTTTCCTCCCTATATTATAATAACGCGCATTACGCTTATAAGCTTTAAGCAAAGAAGCTTGAACTTTAATAAAAATATCACTAAGTGATTTAAGTGAAAAAGCAAAAGAAGACCTATCAACAACATCAAGTTGATCCAGGTTATCAAAAGAATTGCTAAAGCGGTGCAATGAAGCATCAAAAATAAGTTCTCTACCGAACATGAGAAAATTAGGTGTGAAATCTGTGGCTAGATTCACACTATTATTCAAAGCTAATTGAACATGAGGCAAATATTTTGACCAAGTTCTATGATCATCTTTAACAAAACAAGAAATACATGTTTCGACTGTTTTGTTATATCTCTCTACAGGATTATTTTGAGGGGTATATAAAGTATTATAAAATATTTTATTAATGTTATAACTTTTTAGAAAGTCAACGAACTGCTTAGCTGTAAATTGACTTCCGTTATCACAAACAAGAATTTTAGGCGTTCCAAACCTAAGGAAAATTTCTTTTTCAAGAATCCTACAAATTACTATAGTAGTAGCACTAGTCATGGGAAATATCCAACAATATTTAGTAAAAACATCTACAATTGAAAGTATATACTTATGGCCAGAATAAGCTTTTGGAAGAGTTCCAATAATATCAATAGAAAGCATTAACATTGGTTTATCAACTTTTTTAGGATTAACCATAATTCCATGAGGTGGATTAGTAGAAGATTTATAAGCTTTACAAGTATCACAAGAAGAAATGTATTTTTGCACATCAATAAACATACCTTTCCAAAAATAATGTACTTTTAATTTATTTAAAGTTTTATGAATTCCTAAATGTCCTGAATTAACATCATCATGATTAGATTTAATTGTGTCTATGATGTGTTCTTTAGGTATGACAATTTTCCAATTTAAACGATTATTAGGATTATATTTATCTTTACAAAATCTATATAAAGTATCACTTTCAACTTTGAAATTTTTATATTTTCTAGGAAACTTTTGACAATTAACAAATATTTTTCTATACCAAGGATCAACAATATCCTCGTCTGGCAATACAATATTATTATTTAAAGGAACATTAATAGCAGAAATTTCTATTCTAGATAAACAATCTGGAACTAAATGTAAGGAACCTTTTTTATATTTAACATCAAAAGTAAATTGAGAAATTCTAGCAGCCCAACGAGCAAGACGACCACTAGGATTATTAAGTTTAAGAAGCCAAGTTAAACTAACATGATCAGTGATAACTGTAAATTTCATTCCTTCAATATAAGGTCTGAAATGTTCAATGGAATCTAATATTGATAACAACTCTCTCTCAGTTGTGCTATAATTACGTTCACATTTATTTAATGATCTAGAATAATAAGCTACGGGATGTTGATCTCCATTATCATCATCTTGGCTCAGGACACTACCAATTCCAACAGAACTAGCATCACAATGTAAAAAGAATGGTTTTTCAAAATTTGGACAATGTAAAACGGGTGCAGAAATTAATGCTAATTTTAAATTATGAAAAGCAACATCAGCTTCTTCATTCCAGGAAAGAGATTTTTTAGAATTCTTGCTTCCTGCCGTTAATTTTGTTAGTGGCGAAGCAATATCAGCAAATTTATCAATGAATCTACGGTAATAAGAACATAACCCAAGAAAACTTCTTAATTGTCTAACGCTTTCTGGGCGGGGAAAACTTTCAATAGACTCTAACTTAGCAGGGTCTGTATGTAAACCACTACTATCAACAATATAACCAAGATAACGAAGTCTATCTTTACAAAAATTACACTTTTTTAAGTTAATAGTTAACCCGGCATCTTTAAGAATTTTATAAATTTTATTTAAATAATCTAGGTGATCAGAGAATGTAGAATTTACCAATATAAGATCATCTAAGTAACAGAAAGCTACATTATCAAATTCTGGTCCAAACAACTTATCTACAAGTCTTTGTAACTCAGCAGGTGCATTAGTCAAACCGTACACCATCCGGGTGAAATGAAATAAACCTTTCCCAGGAACAACGAAAGCAGTCTTCTCTCGAGAAGATTCTTCTAAAGCGATTTGCAAAAATGCTTTAGACAAGTCAATAGTAGTTATATAATTAGCACCCCGAAGGTTATCTAAAATTCTAGAAGGGTAAGGCAAAGGGTAAGAATCTTTAATAGTTACTGAATTTAATTTTCTAGAATCCAAACATAATCTGGTTCCACCATCGCGTTTTTCAACGGCTAACACTGGAGAACACCAAGGAGATTTAGAAGGTTCAATAATATTTTCTTTTAATAAAACTTCCACTTCATCATAAAGTTCTTTTTGTTTAGCAGGACTAAGTGGCCAATAACGTTGCTTAAAAGGTTCACCAGAAACATTAATTTTATGTTGAACTAAATGAGTAAGACCTAAGCCTCTCTTTTCATAAGAAATATCTTCAAAGAGTGAAATAATTTTATTTAAACTAAGTTTCTCAGAAGGAGAAAGTTCAGAAACAGAAGTAACTGCATTAATACAAGTTTTGGGTTCATTTTCAAAAGTAATATTATCCCACAAATCTTTAGCAAGGTTAAATTTCAACCAAAAGTCGAATCCTAAAATAATTGAAGGTTTAAAATAGGGAATTATCAAAAAATCTACATTTTTAGTTACATTATCACAAGTGATAGGTAAAACCATAGTTCCAATAACATTGTGTGGAGAACCATCAGCAGTAACAGCATTACCTTGAGAAGGTTTAAATTTAAATCCTAATTGCAAAAATGTTTGATGAATATTAGAACCAAGTACACAACTACAAGCTCCACTATCTAACAAACCTGAATAAATTTTATTTTTAATATTAAATTTTAAATAAGGTCTAGTGTCTTTATGTTTAACAAACAAAACAGGGGCAGCCCTGATATTACTAAAGAAAACTTTCAAATAACCTAACCAATCATTAAATTCTTTCTTACAAGTGGCTTCATCCGGAGGATTGCAAAATTTTTTCAACATCGAGTCACCAGAAGTTTTATCAAAAACTAGGGCTCGATGGGGCCTGATACGTTTTTTGACTGAACCGTATTTGCCTTACAAACGTCGCAATTCTTCGTAGTGACACCAGCTTTGTGACACTTAAAACAAATTACACCAGGAAATTTAGGGCAATTTTTATAAGAATGTCCAGGGGACTTACATTTTAAACAAGTTAAGCTGTCTGTTTCAACAGCACTAATTTGAGCAGAATGTTTTTCTTTTTTAATGATTTTATTCTCACTCAAATTCTTTCTTGACACAAAATTCTCTAATTCTCTGCTGAGGTCAATAAACTGGTCAATAGAAGAAATAGTTCTACCAAACACAAAAGGTGTGTAAATATTTAACATATTATGTTTAATAATAGTTATGAGAGTAAATTCAGGAATAGGCAAAAACAAACGGCTTGCCATATCCATTATTTCAGTAATAAAGTCTGGCAACGACTCACTAAACTTTTGCTTACGAGTACGGAGCTCATGTTCCAAATGATAATCAAATTCAATCCTATCAAAACGTTTCAACAACGCAGCCTTCAAATCCTGCCAAGAAGCAATACGAATACGCACACTACGAAACCATTTGAGGGCAGTGCCTGACAAAAGATCAGAAAATGAACTAACTAAAAAATGTTCATTAAAATTTTTAAACAAGAAATATTCTTCCACTTGAGTAATAAATTCCCTAACACAAGATTTACCATCATACAAAAGCTTACTTCGTTTTAAATCCGGTAACTTCGAAACAGAAGGCAAGTTCTTCTTCAGATTCTCATTCAACAAAACATTCATCATATTGAACGAAGATGCGGCTTGAGGACTATAATCACCAGCACCCCTGCTATTTGAAAACGGATCAGCAACTTCAGTCAAGTCATTCATGACATGCGGCAACTCATGAGTAGAAGTACCAACTGGAACAACATTGTCAAACAAAGGCGGGACCTGTATTTCCTTATCCATGTTTAGTTTATAAAAGGATGTGAAATCTAATAAAAAGTTGTATAAAACACACTAACTGTCCTATGAAAGCAGCTATAAAAGTTTGAAAATAGTTAAATTGTTAAAGAAATTTAATTGTTTTGAATGAAAATGTTCAATTCAAAAGTAGGTCAAAGTCATTAAATGGAATGTTATTATTGTTAAAGCTATGTAGGTCAAATACCTACAAAGAAAAAGAATGCATTTGTGATTTACAATAGAAATTGTTTATGTTTACATAAGGTAAACAGCAAAGATTCAAATATTATTATGTTTTCACACAAAGTTCAAAGGTTATTAACCTATAATTACCTATTATTACTAAGTGGATAATCTTACTTGTTATTTGTAATAAACTAAGGTTATACAATATAAAACAATGTTAACAATAACAGTAAATGTTATACAAATTGAAATATTCACCTGTAAATGAGATATATCAACAATAGTACCAACCTGTAGTAGGATTAGTTTTGCAAAGTAAACAATAACAAATATTTACTGAAACACACAGTTATACAGTAATATACATGAAGAAAACTATGTTCCTAACATGTTAAGTAAATAAACAATGCATAGGTGAAGGTGACAAGGTAAACCGTAGTTGCACACTATCAGTCCCTGTTCGCGAGCGACAAATTGTAATGTTGTGGTTAGTACAGTCTATGTATGGGAAGTTCTCCTAATAAAATAAAATAAAAAGTAAATATTTACCATAGAATTCGGGCGCCAAGGAGAATCCCTAAATAAAATAATGCAACGGATAAACTAGCGGCTATTGGAACCTTTAATCTTTAGGGGAGTGGCTAAATAAAATCCCAGAATGAGGTTTGTTGGATTTAATATTAGTCCCAGTGTGCATGTACGTACATTAAGGTCTTACAATGTACTAGATCTTAGGTATTAGTATAAATGTTTGTGTCACACATCACTTATGCATTCTTATGAAGTAAGTTTTAAAATAGAAAGGTTATAATGTTATTTAATTTAAAAGGAACGCTCTCACGACATCCTTGGGCGTGGACAGGCATCCTCGCAGCCAAAATACATCACGAGGCTTCACTCGCTCATGAAAACCATGAGGTCTTCATGACCATCATCAAAATTTGAGTTAAAACGAATGAAATAAGGTAAGAAATAAGGTATAAAGAGCAAAATGAGGTAAAGAGATTAGATTGAAGTAAAATGAGGTAAAGAGTTATAAAGAGGCGATCCAATAGGAATCTGCAACAAATACAAACACGATTAATTCCCGGAACCTAACCAGACGACGCGGAGTGCAATTTATAGGAAATATGTGCGACTTACCGCCTCATCAGTTAAAACGGTGATTGGTCCAGCAATTACACGTTCAAAATGTAAGAAATACTGTAACAAAACACAATCCGTAAGATTTTACGATCACGATGTCTGAGGGAAATCAATCACAGCGAATCGCGGTAAAAAATCAAAACTTACCAAAAATATAGGGTTAACCCCTCTTGAGATTACATGGGATAGCTTAAGGAAGCTCCTCCATCAAAAATAATTAAGATCCCATTGGGATTTAGGAAGATGGTTATTAAAAAGTCATTTATCGTGACATCTCCATCGGTGTAGGAAAGAAAGTGCCGCCAAAGTTCTAAGTTTTTGACAGGTGACGAAGACGTCAAACAGAAATGTCACTAAAAATTCGTTCAGAAACAGTTGTAACGACGCTTTAAAATCGTGACGTTACATCCTTCCTAGCGTTAATTCCCAGTCGTATCCGAAGCTTTCACCTCGGAGTCCGGGGTCCGCTTTACCAGTTTTAACTGCGGATTTGGCTGGACCTCGATATTTTCCGTGAAGCGACTGCCATCTGACCTCCACAACCCAATGGTGACATTAGGCGATATCGAAGCATTGCAGCTAGACCGTTGTTGTTGAACTTTTTAGGGCTCCAACTACCCGTAACGACTGCCATAGATGTTCGTATGGCATCCGTGACCGACGGCTTAACGTGCTCTCCAAGGCACGACCAGACCAATGCAAATACCAATTTTCATGCATAAAAAATATTTGCACTGAGCGGGGATCGAACCTGTGCCTCCTGCGTAGCGGCCGCGTTCACTACCACTACGCCACGGAGGCTGTATAATATGTGTATTATTACTAATAATAAAATACAAAAAAAATAAATTTCAACAACAATGTTCAACAATATGACGTGAAAAAAATTGATGCGCGCAAAGCAAATTAAAAAAAAAAGTACACCAAGGAGGTTCCGAGTCTGAGTTTTTCATAAATTAATAATAATTGTATGATAAATTCGGCACCATAGAGGTAGAAGTAAATAGGTTTAATGATGTTTTGAGTTCACAAACCTAGTACACACAATGTTCTAAATTCAAATTTACTTTATTCTCTAGAGGATAAAAACGACTTTTACGCTCAGTTATCGAAGAGCAAAAATACTCTTTCCGAAAAAGTTATTTCAGTAGGTGCCTCCAACCAATTGAGGTTTTGAACACAAAAAGATATAGACTCGCTGTATTTTAGCTTGTTTGGCTTGACAAATACTCTGGTACCGGCCCTGGGTCAGCCGGGGTGCAAGGGATATGGCTATGACAATCTCACCTCCGGCAACTGACGGCCCACAGAAGGCGTGCGTTTTAGTCGGTTCGAGTCCGACATAATCTCCTCCTCCGGCCCCGGCGGGGGAGGTATCCGTGGGGATTTTTCGCACGATAAATAAAAAGAAAAAAGGTACCATATGATATTACTAAAACGTTGAAAATAAAATTATTATTAATAAAAACAATTTTATGGAGAAGTTCTGCTAATTTCAAAAGCTTGTAGCGCAACCAGAAAAAAAAACAAGAGTCAGCGCGATAAAGCTTTTGAATTCACCACAATCCTTTACGTTTTAGTAGGTAGCTACAATTGATTTTTTGAAGAAATTTTTTTTCCGCCACTGACATCACAAAGTTAGGCCAAATATATATACCCAGTGCCTGTGCTAGTGTACCTTGGTAATAGGTCGGACCTTCATTACATTACGGTAATACTGTCCAGTATACTGTGACCTACATAAGTTTGTAATGAAAAAAATGTATTTTTTTTTTTTTTTTTTTTTTTTTTTTTGTTCTATGGCGATCCCAACGATTCCGCCAACAACTCAGTTTTTGTAGGCTTACTGATCAAAATAACGTGTGAAAGTACAAGTGTAAAATTATCCATACAAACAGTGAATTTGGAAAAGCGGCCAAAAGGTTTATAGTGTGTTGAAGTACCTGAAAAGAAGAGACAACATTAAAGCAAACAAAGTGTTATGTGGTAGAGCAAACGAACACAGTTTTATAAGTTAATATTGTTAAGATCTATGAAGTGACATAACATATAAATTAGTGGGCAGTTGACATACGTCAGGAGGGTGTTAATGTTGGAGGGAAGAGGGATGTCGTTTGAGGGTAGGAGGTCATACAGGGATCCATTCATCCTAGAACATGAGAAAAACATGTGGTCAGCTGTTCCTTCGTCCAAACCGCACTCACAAAGAGAGCTATCCCTTATCCGAATCTTTGACAAAAAGACATTTGTACAGGCATGGCCTAAACGAAGACGGCAAATAACCGAGGTTGCCTTCTTAGAAGCTTTGCGGAATTTAAAAAACCAAGGTTTGCAGGGTATACCATTTTGGATTGCAGCATAATGTCTTCCCTTAGTAGAGCTGGACTGGGACCAATGCACATTCCACTGAGATGTTAGACATGTTTTGGCGAGTGAAAGTAAGTCCTGAGAGAAGGCTCTGAATTGGTCACGAGATCCACTAGTGGAAGCAGTCCTGGCTAGAGAGTCTACAATTGTATTACCTAAGATTCCACTGTGACCTGGTATCCATACCAAAGAGACCATAAGGCCCCTATTGTGGCACCTGAAAAGTGAGTGTTTAATTTGGAGGATTAAGGGTGATCTAGATTTGGAGGCAAATTGGTTGGCTAAGAGGGCCAGTAAGCAACTTCTGGAATCTGTAAAAATAACCGATTTGTTGATACTGTGGGACTCTATATATAGCAATGCCTCAAGAATGGCTATAGCTTCTCCAGTAAAAATGGTGTTAATGTTGGGAGATTTAAAAGATAATATAATGTTATAATGGGGGATCCAAACAGCAGATCCAACACAAGAGCTATCCGATAACTTGGAGGAGTCTGTGTATATGGCTATGGCATCCTGCCATTTTCGATTGATTAACCGCTGTAGCATCCTTTCGGCTTCAACTGATTGTTTACTAATGCCAGAGTCTAAAACAATATCAGGTGAGAAAATTATTGATTCAAATGGTATATCAAATAAGGGATTAAATTTGGATTGGAAACAGGGGAAAGGGAGACGAACAAAATTAACAAAAGAATTGAATAGACGGGGATGATCTTTATGAGACCAATATCTACCAGATGAGATATATTCAGACAGGGAATGTAGCTTAGGAATCAGAGGGTGGAAGGCAAGTTGGGAAGTCTTAAACAGGTATCTATCGGAGAGATATTGCCTTCTCATAAACAAAGGAGGATCTACACACTCTAATTGCATAGCATTTATTGGGGAGGATTTCATGGCTCCCAGAATTATGCGAAGGCATTTTGACTGTATCCTATCCAGTGAACTAAGAGCTGCCTTGTTACAGGGTTCAAGAAGAAAGGATCCATAATCCAAATGGCTTCGAATGAGAGCGTTATACAGCAGTTTCTGGCAATAGGGATGAGCACCCCACCAAACACCGCCCACAGATCGTATGATATTTAATTTTTTTTCACACTTTTCAATGGTATAATTGATATGCTCTTTTCCTGACAGCTTGGAGTCCAAAATCATACCTAAAAATTTAACATTTTCTTTAACAGGAAAGATTTGGTTTTCACAAGAGATCACACAATCGGGAATGGATCGGCGACGGCTGAAGACAACAACCGTGCTTTTAGAGATTGATAGAGATAATCCATGATCTGCAAGCCAAATTTGAAGATAGTAGATGGCAGAGTTTAATTTTGAAACCGCATCCGACATTTGCTCCATGGACACATACAAAGCTAGATCATCAGCATATTGCAGAATGTTGCAGAAAGAAGTTACAGAAAGGTCTAAGTCAGCTGTGTATATACTGTAGAGGAGGGGGCTTAGGACAGAGCCCTGAGGGAGACCTTTCCAAATGGTTCTAGGGGGGAGGATAGAATTCTGGTACTTAATAAGGATGATCCTCTCAGAGAGGAAATTAGAAATAAAGTTAACAATCTTCTCTGGAACACTCAGCTTAAGCAACTTTTGCCTGAGCACAGGAAGAAGAACATTATCATATGCAGACGCTATGTCCAAAAATAAACCCACACAGAAATTATTTTTAGACATAGCTATCCGAACATCCGTAGTAAAGATGGAGAGACTATCGGCAGTACCCAAACCCTTACGGAACCCAAACTGGGTTTTAGAAAGCAGACCCTGACTCTCTACGAACCATTCTAAACGATTTTTAATCAGGTGCTCTAATATTTTAGCCATTGTGCAAGATAGGGCAATTGGGCGGTAACTGGAGGCATCATCGGAAGGTTTGCCGGGTTTCAAAATAGGGAGAACAATTTGGGATTTCCACTCCTCTGGAGGGATACCAGAACCAAAAATTAAATTTAGGATATTTAAGAAAAAAATTTTAGAAGATAGGCTACTCTTTGCAATGAAGGAGTATGGAATGCCATCTACCCCAGGTGAAGAATCCTTTAGTGGATCCAAAACAGCTAAAAGTTCATTAAGGGTGAAAGGAGCATCAAAGTGATGACTGGGATGGGGAGAGGAATGGTGAATAGAACATTCAGAGGAGGAAGGGACGGACGGAGGAGCCAATTTCTGCGCGAACTCCTGGATCCAGGCAGAAGAATCATTTGAAGCAATGTGATTAGGTGATACCGAGTATTTAAACTTACGGATATTCTTCCATACCAAGGACGAGCGCGTACGTGGGGATAGGTTCTCGCAAAACCTGCGCCAACCATCGCGTTTCTTCTGGGAAAGAAGTCTGACAGTTTCAGCGGCCACCCTTTGATAGTCAAGGTAATTTGACCGGGACATATCTCTCGTGTATGCTCTTTCAGCATCCTTTCTCCTTCTGCAGGCATCTGAACAGGACTGATCCCACCAAGGCAGTGAGGGGAGCCTATTCCTGGGAGACTTTTTAAGTGGGAATGACTTGTCTGCAGCAATCAGAAGAGCATTCTTGAATCGTGAATATACAGAATGATAGTTGTCAGAGTCAGGAGTTGGCAATAGTTCTATTTCCCGATCAAGCCAATTAGAAAAAGCCTCCCAATCTGCTCTTGATAGGTTGTATTTAAGAAGAGGATTAAGTGTGGGATTTTGAATTTGGCTGGAAAGCGTTGAGATGAAAATAGGGTAGTGATCACTTCCATGAGAGTTACCTAAAACTTGCCATATAAGACACGAAGAAAGAGAAGGAGGGCACAGAGACAGGTCTACAGCAGAAGGACCAGGGTGAGACAAAGTCGGTCTGCGAGTAGCACTGCCATTATTAAGAATGCAGAGGTTCAAAGAATCTAAATAATCAAGAAATGAGGAAGACAAGTCATCACATTGGGATGATCCCCAAGAAGTATGGTGGATGTTGAAATCACCCAGAATGACTACAGGAGGAGGGATGGATGATATTATGGAAATAAGGTCTGAAAGTATGGAAGAATCAGGGTAAGGAATGTAAACGGAAAGAAAAGAAATGTTCATTGACCTAACGCCAACAATGTGGAAAGAGTCACTGTGAGGAGGGATAGGAATTTCAGTGTATATAATATTTCTGGACACCAGCATAGTGGATCCAGCATGTCCGTCATTCCTGTCATCCCGAAAGCAGGCAAATCCAGACACCCTAAAACGGGAGTTGGGCCTAAGCCACGCTTCCTGAATGGCAACAATGAGCGGTTTATGTTTATTAATTAGATGTATTAGTTCATTTTTTTTATTTTGAATGCTCCTACAGTTCCATTGCAGAATTGGAGGGAATTTGACTAGTAAGGACTAACAGCTGAGAAAGTTTATTTTTAAATTTGTCTGGTAGCTCAGTGTCGCTAAATCTGGTAAGCATATTGATGAGGGTGGAGAGAAGAAGGTCGAGAAGGTTGTCATTTGAGGAAGATTTTGATTGTTCAACTAAGAGGGCAGAGCCATTAGGCATAGAAGAAGGGGGAGGTTGGGTTAAAAAATTATGAGCCTGTCTGTTATAGCCAGGACTCGAGGCTGGGTTATAGTTTTTTTGGGGGGAAAAGACTGTTTTCCTATAAGAGGTTTGAGATGGAGCCTGAGAGAAGGGAGAGGATAATTGATGGGAACTAGGAGAGGGGAAATTTTGGGAACTAGGCTGGGAGTTTAGCATATTTGGAGACCTAATAGTGTCTGCAAAGGACTTTCTGACAAAGGGGAATCTGGCGGAAGCCTCCATGTAGGAAACATTCTCCTGAGACATGGTAATTTTAATTGATTTCTGTCGGGAATGTTCAGGGCAGGAAGAGTCTTTAGCCGAGTGTGGACCTGAGCAAAATAGGCAAGTAGGGGTTGAGGTTGTACAGGTTGAACCCTCATGGGCCTGGCTACACAAAAAGCATCTCGGAGACGATCTGCATTGGGAAGTTACATGGCCGAATCTGCAGCACTTGAAGCACTGTATTGTTGGCAGGACATAAGTTTCGACCGGCAAGGAGTTGTAAAAGCAATAAACATGTGGAGGCAGCTTTTGACCGGTGAAGGTAACCACTATGGTTTGCGTAGGCGCGTATGTGTGGGAGTTATTGTCACCATTAACTCGTCTGTTTAACCTTCTTGCCTTCATGACAGATCCGAAGCCAGAAGGAACCTCTATGGACTGGACCACCTCCTCCAACGTCCATTCCACAGGAACCTGTCTGATTATACCCATGCGGGAACATGCAAAAGAGGGAATTGAGGTTGTATATTTAGCCCTAAGTAATGCCGGATGGGTTAGGAAATTGTTTGCATCAGTGGACGACTTAAATTCAACAGAGACTCTATTTCGGCCAACTCGTTTTACGCCTCCGGGAATGATGTTAGTGATGTTGTTGTGTGCTAGGAAATGCCCAAATTTAATAGACCGAAAAACTGTACCTGAGGAGGAATCACCGACGTCTCTTGTGACATGGACTAAAAATGGGCCTGAGTCCGAGTCTGTATATTTAGCAGGCTTATCAGCGTGATCAGGGTGAATATATGTGGTTTGGATCGAAGGAGCAGCTTCCGTTGGATCTATAATTACTTTTTTTGCTGCACCAGCATCTCCCTGTGCTTCATTTGGACGCTTTTTGGTGGAAGATCGACTGAGGAGCAACCTTAGTCGTTCTTCATCCCCTCCAGGATCGGGAGGATGGTTATCCATACCACTGATAATTGTTAATTTTAGGACTTACCCAGGGAATTTATGTAGTCTAAGCACACAGAAACAAAACAAAAGCAATAAAGTACTTCAACAACACAATATTATCACTATTATCAGTAATTTCTCTTTTGGGAAAGACGAGCACTTGTTGCAAGCACGATGTCACCGATCCAAAAACGAAAAAAATGTAGTACATGTGTGGTTTAAAAACGACAGTATTACTTACAGTCATAATTTTCACCATTGTCTCTGGATATTGAAGATGAACCATATATGCAAATATTCTCATTATTTGTAAACAGGTGCCACTCACAGTACTGGAGTTGGTAGGCCATAAGACACGCTCCATCAATAATTTGTCATACCTCATGTGACGACTTTGATCATTTGAGTACCTGATGTAATATTAATGTGGATTAGGCATAAATTCCTGAATGTGGGACATGAAATTGGACAATATGCAACCCTGTACTTTACAGTGTCGCATATTGTCCAAATAATCAATCAATCATACTAGTTTATAATCAAGAGATCTTGATTTTCTGCAAATGCAAGCACTTTGAGGAGCTTACTATATTATGTGGACATTCAAATATCTTTTTTTTGTTTCCCCTCTATATTAAAAGGGTTAAAAGTCTTGTTGTGGGTTAATATGGAATTAAAATAATAATTGAGTCTAGGTATAATAGTTATGGTGCTCTATGTAGTAACTTAAAAAATATTACCTACCTTGAAAGTGCAATAGCTGAATCAAATTGTAACAATTCTAATACAGCGTCTAGCACTGCAAAAAGTCTTTTTATTCTCTCTGATCTGTGTAATGATTCAAATATTTCAAATTTTTGCTTCTGCCAAGTATACCCTTGAATAGAATCTTTCAAATTCTCTGGAATATATGTCACAACTAAGGGTTCTTCTTTACTGTCATAACTCATTTCACATTCCAGTCTATTCAAGCAATATTTGATAATGCCTTGATCATGTTCATAATTACATCTGTCGGTAGATGTGTCCTTTTTGGAAGGCATACTAGACGTAAGAAAATTCACATAGCATTGTCTCAAATTTTTGTCCAGACATGGTGGATGTGTACTGAAATTCCGCTGTAATATTATTTGGCAGCTGTCTATAATATCGCACCCTTAGAAATGGAGTGACCTAATACAAAATTTCACATTTTTGAGTACTATTCATCAAACGACCTAAATTAAACATTTGCATCGACCCATATTAAAAGAGAGACCTGTTTGCGAGTAGAAAAAGGATAAATGAATATTTCGGTCTATTTTGCACCTACCGTTGCCCGCGCTGCGCTCGGTTGATTAGTGACACAATCAGTGACGCGCCGAACGTTGGAAGTGCAAGTCGCTACGTGTTTGTATTAGTGGAGACCTAAACTGGATTAGGGTGTTATATTACCAAATATTGAGGTATGTAAAATCTTTTGTTTTAATAAAATAAGGGCTTCTTTTGAAATATGTCCATATATTAGCTAAAATCGAAACATAATAGCTGACCTATTCAGGTTTAAGTCCATCCTTGAATGAATAATAGATACAATTCAAAGATGTTATCTAATTTTGGTCTATAAAATTATGAAAATATTTGTACATTACAGGACTCTTTAATTTTTACACCTTTCTTATAATAAATGTTCAAATATTAGGTAATACTATTGAGCCAAGAGTCTATCTGTTATTGTAAAAAATATTTTTTCGCTATAACAGTGTCTATTTTAACTATTTATTATTTTTATATTTCAGTTTGTAAACGTACTTTATAAACGTTTATAAGATAAGATGTAGAGAAGAATAGATTATTTAATAGAAAAGTAAAGGTTAACTCACATTTACAATATTATTAATATTACTCACGATCAAAATGGTTTAAAAAATTTTTGTTCCTGTATTGATGGAAACTAATAATAGGATGGAAACATCACCAAATATTCATGATAACTGCGTTCTTACGGTGAGTTATTACTTTTATTATTTACTATTATTACTCAGGGTGCATACTCTGCCATACTACTGTCGCTCCGCAATCGTTATATCCGTGATTTATTGTACCTAATTATTGGCAGATATCTAACACTGACTGTGATAAAGAAAATTCTGAGCTCTATAATAACTCTAAAAGTGAGGAATGTTTCCATAGACTGTCTACCAAAAATAATATAATGAAGGTATTATAATTTACTATGTACTTAATTGATTAAATATGTACTGAAAAACTGCAATGAAAAATTTTTATCATCTGAAAAATAACAATGACTTCCAGGAAAGCGAAACAAGAGGCAGTGACTCGTTAACTAATAGTCCTTACATAATCAATCAATTCCACACATTGATCATAACCTGCTATCCACGGCTACACTGACCAAGTGGGTTTTTAATTCAATGATAAATAATGATTAATATATTTTTATCTCATCTTCCATATAAAACAATTAACTTATTATTACAGGAACACTACGAAAGTCGAGGAAGTATCGATAATTTTAGAACCTCTCGATGCCGAATACCCACAATCTAAAATAATATCACGTCGCAAGTCATTATCAACGTCCTCTAACAGTACTTCTTCTTCAAGTAGATCTTCAATGTCATCTTCTTCTGGTAGCAGCAGTAGAACACTGAGAGAAGAGGTCGAATTATCACCCAAAATAAAAATAAAAAATACTATCAATCGCCAATTCATACGAACGAAAGTGACGTAAATATACGTGGCTCAGATCCAACTTTCACTATCGGGAGACCTGAATCTAGAAGTGGTACCTATTCATTTATCACGATCCAGCAGCAGTTCTTCACCTTCTCCAAATGCTACTGATAATACTTTGAAAAAATGAACTCGGAAACGAATTCGAAACCCAGCGAACTGGAAGCAAAATATCGTAGGATCCTTGCAAATGTAGATTAAAATGTGTAGATAATGTTGTCGACGGAGAAAGAAAACTATTATTTGAAAAATATTGGTCTCTAGGCAATATTGAAATAGTGCACTTAACAAAGTAGTTGTAGAGTGCTGCAGTGGCAGTGGGCTGGCCACATCTGCCGAAGGACTGATGGTCGTTGGAGCAAACGAGTCCTAGAGTGGAGACCACGCGAAGGTAAACGGAAGGTGGGACACCCCCTAGCTAGGTGGACTGATGACCTGCGAAAGGTGGCTGGGACAGGCTGAATGCGGAAGGCTGAGGATCGGCAAAAGTGGCGCGTATTGGAAGAGGCCTATGTCCAGCAGTGGACTGCAGTAGGCTAATTGATTGATTGATTGTAGAGTACGTGAACTGGGACCTAAGAAATTTCATCTGAATGTTGTTCAGGGAGCTAAGGGAGTAAACATACTAAAAGTCCCCGCGTCTAGGAGGTGAGCCGGATGGCGGGGGAAGGAATCAAAGTTCCCATTTTTGAGTTTTTCCGCCAATATCTTTAAAGCGGTGCGTTGTAGAGAAAAAATATATTCTACGTAATGAAAGCTTATAAAATTTTCTACAAAATTTGTCTTATACACTTTTTCCAAATTCTCATCAGTTTTCGAGCATAACGCTCCGAAAAAGTGAAATGAAACTTATTCAGTGTGACGAAGCTTTGCAGCTAAAGCTTCGATACCACCTAATGCTAGCATTGGGTTGTGGAGGTCAGAGGGATTGCCATCGCTTCACGGAAAATATCGAGGTCTAGCCAAATCCGTAGGTAATACTGGTAAAGCGGACCCCAAACTCCGAGCTGAAAGCTTCGGATGCGACTGGGCATTAACGCTAGGATGAAGAAGACCTTAATTTAGTTTTAAGAAATATTATTTTTTCTTAAATGTTTCATTTTATATCTTTTTATATTTTATTTACCTACAAGTTCCTTGATAGTACAAATCAGTATACATCGTATAGGTTCCTACGTAGGTACTTTATTTTATAATAGATATCAAAAATGTTTAAAGACTGAGGAGCTTTTTAAATTAAAATGCTTACATAATGCAAACTTACTGTTAATTTAGAAGTAGGTACCACTTTTGTAATTTGATAAAACGTTTAACGTTGATTTAAGTTATAAGTTACATACTTCGCATATTTAATTTTCAAATAAATATTTTTCGCATTTAGTTAGTTTTCTTTTATGTTGTATTAAATTCGATTAATTTTATTATTAGACAGTCGTTTTTTGGGAATAGAATACAATTTTTAAACAAATCTTAGAAAAATACAGACCTAAAAACTAAACGGTCTTTTAAAAAAAGCATTAGTTCAGTCATAAAATGACCTAAATACTCACCATAATTAAATAATATTTTTTTTCATACAAGTTTACATTATTCATTCTTTTATATTTAAGTATTGTCTGAGTAAATAATTGAATTTTAATATAAAACTACTAAAATACGCATATATTTTAAAAATAGCCGATAATTTTATATTTTCTACATAATGTACAGACCTAAGAATCTTTTTTCGCCATTTACCGAAAATTTGGTTTTTTGCATTAAGTCACTACATTTCTAAGGGTGCGATATATTGTGCAGTGTACTCAGAAAATTGATCAGTATGAACATTCTGAAATCAAAAGCGGGGTATAGATGGTATAGATTGTTAAGTGGAACTTAAAAACATTGAAAAATAGTAAAATTAGGCATTTGTGCAACAAGACTTGCATAGTGACAGTGAACCAGAACAACATATCACTTCTGTCAAACAACACTGTATACTTTTGGCATAGGAATAGTATTTTGAGAACACTAGCATATCTACCTATACTGAGTACTTATAATACGAGACAATGACTTAAATGACAATGAATATAAATTAAATTGAAATATTTACCAGCATAATTTCAACAATCTCTTGAAGTACAGTAGAAGACAAATATCTTTTTGGTGTTATGGACATATGGCACACTTCCAATGCATCATACCACACCTGATTTCTGATCTCAGTCATAAATGATTCTTCAGCATAGTTTGGCATTTGTTCTATTTGTCCCTGGAAAATATAAGAGGAAGAAGCTAATTAATCTACATAAATATAATTTTAAAAAAATACATTGATGACCTCTGTGACCTGGTGGTAGAACATACAACTGCTACAGCAAATCCTGCTCCTGTGCAATTCCCGCTCAGTACACATATTTTTGTACGTATGAATAAGTCTTTTCTCATCTAGATCTAAATATGTATGTACTGGAAACTGTATTATAAGCTATACTTTGTTTGGGTCTAGATTATACGTATGTATAAAATTTGTTCAATAACATTTATTCTTCTTCCTCTTAGCGTTAATTCCCAGTCGCATCCGAAGCTTTCAGCTTGGAGTCTGGGGTCCGCTTTTGCCAGTCTTAACTACGGATTTGGCTAGACCTCGATATTTTCTGTGAAGCGATTGCCATCTGACCTCCACATCCCAATGGTAACATTAGGCGATATCGAAGCTTTGCAGCTAGACTGTTGATTTTGGATTTTTGAGGGCTCCAACTACCCGTAACGACTGACATAGATGTTCTTATGGCAACCGGGACCGACGGCTTAACGTGCTCTCCGAGGCACGACCAGACCAATGCAAGTACCCATATTTCATGAACACAAATATTTGCACTGAGCGGGGATCGAACCCGCGCCTCCTGCGTAGCGGCCGCGTTCACTACCGCTACGCCACGGAGGCTGTCCAATAACATTTATTAAATTATATTATATAATATGTACTCTACATAATTTTGTAACTAAAGTAATTTAGTTTAGGATTCAAAATTATTATAAACTGTGCGCTACGGACACTTTAGTTCTATACCCTAAATAGTATTAGCTTACTATCAAATGCAATAAGAGTTTTACCAACCACACTAGTATCAAAGATCCATCCAATAAATAAACAAACAATGTCTGTATGTAAATTGTCTTTTTTAATCACAAAAATATTCAACACTTACATTTCCTTTATGATCACAAGAAGTTACACACGAAGGTAAATAAACAAGTTGGAATCTCGTACGGTAGTCAAAATATTCCTGAGCAGACACTTGTTCACAAGCTATGTTCCAGTTTTTGGCTTTTATTACTTCAGCTGACTCAAGTTTTAAGCGTTTTGAAGGTGAAGCTGATGCCTCACCTGGGCGTTTGTTTGAACCTGGACTACCGATGCGATTCATTATTAGTTGTTTTGGGTATCTATTTTACATCGTAAGTTTCAATGACTTGGCTCTCGTTTCAGTTTGCAAGTGGGTGTGTTTTACTATTATTATGTATCTTATCACATCACTCACTGTTGAACACAAATGATTATGAAGAATTATCAGTATTCCGTATTGTTGTCTTTTCCGCAGAGTAATATCTCTTCTAATAGGAAAATATCCCAAAATGGGTACATGATAAGTAGTTGTTATGTATTTATTTTTCTAAGAAGAGGCAAAAAATGTAGATAAACATGAGCTAAACAAAATAATGACAATAATGACATATGACATCAGAGAGATAAACAAAACAAAGAAGTGTTGCCAAGCCATTTTTTTTCTGTCACTTCACCTAACAAGCCGCGTCCCCAGCATGCATTTTTCCCAACATTTTAAGCTTCGTCCTTAGCTCATGTTTTACGCAATATTTTCACTAAAGTCCGTGCCACCGCCGCGCGCCGCACCGCACCGTTTCAATACTCACTTAAATCTGTTTCAAAATTTGAACTGAGGATTCTATATAGGACATACCATTTAGACTGTGATTACTTACCAGTTTCAGCTTTTTTTTTCTTCAAGATTCTTCAAGAAGGGCATTATAAGGTTTCTTCAGGGTCGGTTGCATAAGTCCTTAGGCCACGGTAACCACTTTCCATCAGGTGGGCCGTGTGCTTGTCTGCCACCTAAGTGGTATAAAAAAATGTTACCTATACAGCAGGGCGTCCCACGGCGATGCCACATGGAGGGAAAGTACTTTAAATCCTTAAGTTAGCTCATTTTACTTAAAGGAGACATCACTTTATTTTTAAAAAGAAACAAAACTGCATTAAAAGATTTTTAAAAAATCGCTTGCCACACCCGGTAATCGAACCGACTAAAATCCGAAAAAGTAACATCCTGTATTTTTATGGCATCAATCGATAGTGTCAATCATAAGGATCAAATCTCTCTAAGAAACATGGTAAATTAAACGAAAGGAAGTCCTTGAAACCTAAAATTATAAATTCAATTTGGTAAAATAAAACACTTTCTTATGGGTAAGGTACCTATCAACACTAGAGATATCTTTGATGAAATTTATTTAGGTACATAGTAAAATGAGTACCTACTAAATGAATAAACTTTATTACCTGGTTAGAATGTAACTTTATTGGGTAACTGCATGAGGTATGTAGGTAGGGTAGGTAAGTAGGTAGTTATTTTTGGGTGCTTGATTAGAAACCTACACGCGGTGTACCTAGGCAACGAAAATGGCGAGAGAATCCCATTGGATCAACTTATACCCTGATAATTGAGACGGCGTGCAGTTTTAGTCGGTTTGAGTTCGACATACCTACATACTACTGCTGTCTCCGCACGATAAAAAAAGAAAAGTAATTTAAATATGGAATTTTATTGTTAATATGGTATCAGATAGATGGATGAACTTTGAGTCTTCTTTGAGTTAAAGTGTTTTATTTTGCCAAATTGAATTTATAATTTTAGGTTTCAAGGACTTCCTTTCGTTTAATTTGAATTGAATTTTTGATTTATTGGCGAACCCAGACATTCACCCAGACTTCCGCCAATGTCCGTGGTTAGAGAAATAAACGAAGGAGTTTGATCGGTACTGAAGAATATGATCGGTGAGTCTTGCAACGATCCCAGCAGTGATATCTAAACAAACAGAAACGACACAAATAAATACATGAATAATAATTAAATAAATAGGTAGTTAATTATATAAAAGGTTACACTGTTAAACACATAAAGGTCGGATATTAGAAATACAGGTAAAACACAGATAAATCCACTCCAAAATTTAGAATTTCAATTGATTAGTTGTTATAAATCCACCTAATATTTTTACAAAAGGGGTAAAGGACAGGGAAAGGAGATATTTCATACAGACGGGACGAGGGATATGAGGGGGTAGTATGTCATACAAAGAACGCTGCAAATTCGGACAAGAAAAAAAAAGATGATCTAGTGTTCCTTCCTCCAAACCACACTCACAGATTGAGTTATCCCTAATCCGGAGCTTGGCCAAATGAACGGGTGTGGTCGCATGGTTTAACCTAAGGCGGCTGATCGTTGAGGTAGTCGCTTTGTCAAGCCCGCAATATTTAAAGAACCAGGGTTTAGGTGGAATGAAAGGCTGAATATCCCCATAAAATTTGCCTTTTTGGGCTCTCGAAATGTCCCAGTCCCTAATCCATACTTTGTTCAGGTTTTCCTTAATGGACGGCAATAAATCCTGAGAGTAAAGTGCGTTATGCTCACTGGAACCTACATGGATAGCCTGCTTAGCACAAGAGTCGGCAGTTTCATTGCCTGGTATGCCCGAATGTCCTGGAATCCAAGCGAGTATCACCTCCAAACCAGAACGTTCACATTTATATAAGGCCTCTCTTATCTTGTATATAATTTGGAATTTTGACTTAGACCTAAAAGGGTTGGAATTAAGACTTTGGAGGCAGCTTTTAGAGTCAGAAAATATAATCGACTTGTTAAGGTTGTGAGCCTTAACAAACGAAATGGCTTCGAGAATGGCAACACACTCTCCAGAGAAGACGGAATAAGCCGAGGGGCATTTAAAACTTAAGACAATTCTGGAGCTCGGAATCCACACGGCAGCACCGACCGCCGCGCAGTCCGGCATTTTAGAAGCATCCGTGTAGATGGCAGTCCAATCAGAGAATTCTGATCGGAGTTTAATATTGAATTTGGAATACGCGTCAACAGAGCCTTTTTCTATGTTAAAGTCAAGGACATGAGGCGAGTAAGTGAGAGCCTCGTAAGGTATTGAATACAAAGGAAGCCTAGAACACTGAACGACCGGGTTGGGAAGACGGGTAAATTTTATGTAGCTTTTTAAGACACAAGGGAGAGAATCAAATGGCACATTGTCTATGTTAATGAAACCTGCAAGGCACCTGACTTTATTATGAACCAGCGAATTAGGATTTTGATAGTGTTTAATAAAAAAATTATCACATAAAAATTGCCTACGCATCGCTAGGGGAGGATCCACACACTCAACCTGCATTGCATTGATTGGTGAAGATTTCATAGCTCCCAGAATGATACGTAGACATTTGGCTTGAATTTTGTCTAATTTAGCTAAGGCCATCTTATTGCACGGATCTAAAACAAACGCGGCGTAGTCCATATTACTGCGTATAATGGCATTGTATAGTATCTTCTGGTTGTAAGGATGGCTACCCCACCAAACGCCTGACAAAGTTCGGAGAATATTGATGTTTTTCTCGCATTTTTGGGCTATATAGTCAAAGTGGTGAGCCCCTGACATTCGTGAATCCAATAAGACGCCTAAGAATTTAGCAAAATATGACTGAGGGATGCCTACCTCTCCAATTCTCAAGTTCGCCATCGGGACAACTCGTTTTTTAGTAAAAACAACGACTTTGCTCTTGGCAGCAGAAAGAGACAGACCGTGAGAACCGAGCCAATTGTTTAACCCATACAGAGAGCAATTTAAATTCAGTGTCGCATCTTCCATTGCCTGGGCGGGCATGTAAAGGACCAAGTCATCTGCGTACTGCAATATTTGGGTGCCAGCATTTATAGATTGGTCTAAGTCACACGTATATAATGAATACAGCAGAGGACTTAGTACTGAACCCTGGGGCAGGCCCTTCCAAATAGTTTTAGGGCCAAGTGATGTATTCTGGTGTCTGATTACGACTGTTCTCTCCATTAGGAGATCAATGCAAAATCGAGCCAACTTCTCAGGAATACTCAGCTGGATAAGTTTATCTCTGAGTAAAGGAAGAAGGACGTTGTCGTATGCAGATTGTACATCCAGAAAAACAGCCACGAGGTACCCCTTTCGGAGCAGAGCCAGACGAATATCAGAAGTGAGGATGCTAAGATTATCCAATGTGGACATACCCTTTCTAAATCCAAACTGGGATTTGGCCAACAAGTCTTGGGACTCCACATGCCACTCCAGACGATGCTTGATCAAGTGTTCGACGACCTTGCAAAGTACAGAGGACAGAGCGATAGGCCTCCAGTTGTCCGAGGATGCCCTCCTTTCTGTCTGGTCCCTATCCAGCGCAGACTTTTTGATGGGTATAATTACCTGGGTTTTCCAAGTATCTGGAACAATACCATTAGTGTAAATTTGATTCACAATATGCAAAAATAAAGCTTTAGCATTGTTGGAAGCTTTTATTAGAAAAGAGTAAGGAATTCCATCGACACCTGGAGTGGAATCTTGAAGACCATCCAGTGCCAACTGGAGTTCGCTCATGGTGAAAAGTTGATCAAGATTACTCGGTCCAGATGGAATTGGAAGCGTAACTGGAATAGAGTCCTCAGTGGGAACCCAGGGGGGCGCTAATTTGTCACTAAAGCCATCTAGCCATTTCCGAGGGTCATTGTCTGTCACATTTTCAGCAGCACAAGAACCCCTATATCTTTTAATTTGCTTCCATACTATAGAGGATGGTGTTCTCGGTGATAGACGCTCACATAGTCCTCGCCACCCTAGCCTTTTCTTGCACCTAAGAATTCGTTTAGCCCTAGCAGCGCATCTTTGGTACTCAAAGAAGTTCTCCTGCGTCATTGAAGATCTATAATTGACTTCTGCCACTTTTCTAGCCCTTACACAAGCAGTGCACTCGGAGTCCCACCATGGAGTGGAGATAAAATCCCCTCTAGTTCCTTTAACTGGGATGGACTCATCTGCTGCAGACAATAAAACTTCCGTAAATTTGGTATAATTTTGTAGAAAATTAAGGTGATCTGTTTCAGGAAGAGCGACGATTCTAGAATCTACGAGAGACGAAAATGAAGCCCAGTCGGCACCAGACAATCTGTATTTCAGTAATGGATCAGGATTGGATGCCGGGGAAGCTGTAGTAGAGATGAAGATAAGAATAGGGTAGTGGTCACTACCATACCCCTGAGGCAGAATGTTCCACTCTAATCTACTAGATAGTGAAGCTGAACAGACAGAGAGGTCTACTGCACTCCGCAGGTCTTGTCCTGGGTAAACACGTCGAGTAGGGGAGCCGTCATTCAATACACACAAGTTAGCTTCATCAAATATCTCCAGAAGAGCACGTGCGAATGGGGTGTTTCGACCTGAACCCCAAGATTGGTGATGTGCGTTAAAATCCCCCATAATCAAAACAGGGGGAGGAACAGATGAAATGAGAAGTAGAATATCTGCAATCATAGAAGAGTTCGGATGGGGAATATATAAAGTGATAAAGGAAATATTGAAAATTCTAACAGCTACTACATTGATATCAGGTGAGTGTGGGGGAAGCGAAATTTGGGAAAAGGGGTGAGCAAGTTTTACTAACAAAGCACTACCCGCATGATTATCCTCTCTATCATCCCTGAGACATGAATACCCCGGGATCCTATACCTGGAACGAGGGGGAAGCCATGTTTCAGAGAGAGCAACAAGTGACGGTTTATGAGTATTTAGTAAGTGTATAAGGGCAGTTTTTTTAGCACGAGCGCTCTGGCAGTTCCACTGCAGTACTGTTATTGGAGGCGCCATTATGAATTGCAATCTGGGCTATTTTTTGGGCAGCGTTGGGCGGTAGTGGAAAGTTGTTCTCTGATATGATTGTCAACAGAAGATTTAAAAGAAACTGAATAATATTATTATTTTCTTGTAGAGAATCAGTATTGAGTGAGGAATCGCCGGAAGACAAGGCACAGCCATTAGACTGAGATGATGGGCAGTTCGAAATAATATTTCCATGTGCAACCCTATCGAATGACTTGCCCAGAGGAGCCTTTGTGCGTGACTTTAAAAGAACAGTCTTACGGTAAGACTGTGAGGTATTACCATCTTTTTGAGAATCGGTGCTAACCTGAGCAGGTGACTGCTTGGCTGAAGCTACTGCAGCGTATGTACGTGGAATGTTTGGGAACTCCCTAGAAACTTCCTGATAAGAGCGGCCTTCCTCGGCCATGCGCATTTTAATGAGTCTCTGTCTACCCTGTTCAGGGCAGTTCTTGTTGATGGAAGAGTGATAACCTGAACAGAACAAACAGGTTGATTCCTCTTCGGGAACCTGGCACTCATCACCGAAGTGAGGTTGAGCACATCTAAAGCATCTGGGTTTGGAGCGGCATTGTGCTTTAATATGGCCGAATCTACAGCATCCCAAACACTGGATAGTGGGAAATTGGTATAGTTCCACTGGAAGAGAAGTGTGGAATGCATAAATGGTATCAGGGAGAACTTGCCCCTGGAATGTAATTACTACTGTCTGGGTAGGCACCCAGTTTACTCTGTTATCTTCAAAAGACTTTCTATTAAAACGACGTGCCTTCAAGACGACCCCTACGCCTTCAGGGAGTTCAATGGACTCAACAAATTCGTCCATTGAAAGATCCAATGGAACCCGTCGCACAATACCCATCCTGGAAATGTTATAGGCAGGAATTGCAGCTGTATAACCATTTTGGACTAAAATTGGACTGTTAATAAATCTGTTGGCACCTAATGCAGACTTAAATTCTATTGAGATCTTGTTTCTACCTATCTTTTTTATTCCATCTCTACAAATACCTAATATGTTATTTTTTACTAGGAATTGACCGAATTTCATGGGATTCAGGTACGTACCAGAAGAAGAATCACTTTCCGTCTTAGATACCGTAATTATAAATGGACCTTTGTCCTCTTTGCGGTATTCATTTATTCCAACAACCAACAAAGGATGTCGGTAAATGTGTTGCACTGATGCGGAAGCCAGAGCAGGGTCCGTAATTTTCTTTTTTTGTTGGTGGTTAGATGAGGATTCATCCGGGGGATACCGACGTTTAGTCGTGAGTTGGGAGGAGGTGGATGACTCTGGAGGGTCCGGTGGATCCGGTGGGACCGGAGCGGTATCCATCTCCATCACATTAAATTAGGTACTTACACAGTAAGACGCACACAAACACAATAAACAGTTAGATGTTAGTATTTCCAATAGATCAACACTGCTCAAGGAGTATTTTCAACACTGAAATCACTAAATTTCGTAAGGAAACTCTCTTACACGTTTATAACCTGTCACAAACGGGCAAAAAGTCGATTGCAGAAAATATGTCTTTCGTTTAATTTACCATGTTTCTTAGAGAGATTTGATCCTTATGATTGACACTATCGATTGATGCCATAAAAATACAGGATGTTACTTTTTCGGATTTTAGTCGGTTCGATTTGCGGATGTGGCAAGCGAATTTAAAAAAATCTTTGAATGCAGTTTTGTTCCTTTAAAAAAATAAAATGATGTCTCCTTTAAACAAAATGAGCTAACTTAAGGATTTAAGGTAGGTACTTTCCCTCCATGTGGCATCGCCGTGGGACGCCCTGTATAGTAAGTCTCTATTATAGTCTTCAGCGTCTCACATACAGACGCGGTTAATGCAAATTTCAGTTGTATTGACCACCACTGCAGACCGCAGACCGCGTTTATGTGTGACTTTACGTTTACTTAGCTGGTAGAAAATTCATGAAAAAAAAACGTATCAATGTAATCGACAGCAGCACCATACAAAATCCACTGATCTCTATTATTTATGGACAAATAGACATCAGTGACAAAATCTCATCTCATCGATTGTTATAAAATTAGTAGCTAGACTAGGCTAGGTATCAAGCTATAGTCTAAAATCCCATTAAGAAATATCGGTATGCTTTATATATATTTTATGTTAAATAATAATAAATAAACAGCTTCTGAGGCACGGCGGTAGTGAACGCGACTGCTACGCAGGAGCTGCGGGTTCGATTCCCGCTCAGTGCAAATTTTGTATGCATGCTACTTGCATTGGTGTGGTCCTCGGAGAGCACGTTAAGCCGTCGGTCCCGGTTGCCATAATATGAACATCTAATAGCAGTCATTAGGTACAGGTTGTTGGAGCCCTTAAAAGCTGTAATGCTTCGATATCGCCAAAGGGTTGTGGAGGTTATATGACAATCGTTTCACGATATCGAAGTTCAGGCAAACCAGCAGCAGTTGGGCTGGAAAAAGCGGACCCCGAACTCTGAGGTCAAACCTTCGGATGTGACTGGGACTAACGCAAGGATGAAGAAAAAGAATAATAAAATAAAATACCTACATTGATAAATCACATATAGGTGTGATATAGTTTGCTCAAAAATTCTGCATATTAATACGAATGTTGGTAAGTAGATCATCATCATACCATGATACTATCACGGCTTTATCGCCGGAGGGCTAGGCAGAGTTGAATTATCACCCACATTTCACCAATCATTGTATTAGGGGTGAGCTTATTGCCGTATTCCGGGCACTATTGTTGACTCGAGGCATGTATCTGAGACTGAGTCTTATGTTAAACAGCCCTATCCCTTAGTCACTTTGTACGAATGATGATGTAATAAAGATAACGGCTGTATTGTAGCAATAGGTCTGGTAGGTACTTACATAAACTTTGCACATAGATAGATACGTATTACTTATTCGAGTCATTACAAATTCTGATCACCTATACAATAGGTACAGGGAAAATTACCAAGGTCAATATTAAAAACAAACTTTAGATTATTGGAAACTGAAAACAAACCTACGCAATGTTTGATTGTAACGTTTGGCTGCGTACCCGGTGCCGAATATTGAAAATTATTGATTCATAGTTTGCCGCAACCGTACTGTACAAGTTTACGATTGCACTTTGTTCTTGGCAAGGTGACTGCTGGTATATAACCACAATACTTGTGGCACGGGCATCAGTTCCGCAGGAATCATTGAGGTAGACCACCACTACGCTACCTCCAGAAAAATGACATTCATATTCAAGGTACGTAGATTTGTTTTCATTTATTTTGTAATCTATTTGGTTTTTGATTACTTCAAGATCAAAAGAATTTGAGACCGGACCAGACCAGAAATAAATTGCCAAAAACGTATCCCATAAAATTTGAAAGGTAACAAAAAATCAACTTAATTTTTTTAATAACCAAAGAAAAAAAGACCAAACGTCATTTAGGTGCTTCAAAAATACATCCTATATAAGTAGGCACCTCTTATGGCTCTTATCTAGATTGACCGACTATCAATATCCAATCGTGAGACGTAGGTTAAATAACCCTCTATTACATTTCGTTCAACTCGATTTTTAACTACTTAGTTGAACTAAATAGTAAAAAAAAACTAATCATCATCATCTTTATGAAGACGTAGGTATTTTCCTGATTGCATCCTAGGCCAAGATAACCTCGAACTCGAAGCTCAGGGCCCGCCTTCCGGCTCTTCCTCCTCCGCTTCGGACGATCTTGGCCGTCCATAGTAGTGAGACAAGTTGCACGCATGTCACCCTCCACGACGCGCGACGTCAAGCCCGTACTTCTTGGGCCTACCAGGGCCTACTCCTTCTACCTGGACCTGGCCCTCAAGTATCTGGCGACGAAGCACCTTCGTTAATAATAGTGAAAATAAGTGCGACCAAGTGGAATTAAAATGCATTATAACTTAACACAATGACTTACATTGAGTAAAGCACTAAAACCCAGTTAAGTAGAAATATAACGCTAAGTTGTTATCATGGGTGAAATTTGGCTTCAGTGTTGTGCTTTTAATTGCTCTTTGGGGAAGGACAGACCATGGTTGCGTAACGTAGATACCATTAGATGGGCTGGGCTGTACGTTGAGAGCCAACAAAGTAATTGAACGAAATTTTCCCCACAGTCCCTCTCACGAAATGGCTCCCACCGTCCGTCGTCGCCCCAAGATGGTTGTGTAGGAGAATCTGGAGCACTCAAGGCGTGACTCAGTAGCTCAGTGGTCCGACCACTCCCCCTGTAAAGGACTGGTCCCTCTTGAGTTGTTCAGTTTTTCCTACTTTTATCGAACCAACAAAGCAACTTCAGTAAGAAAACAAAATCAATTAATTACGGCCCTAATTGACCGTATTATCGAATAAAACCCTATTATATTATGAAATTAGTCACATTGACTTGGCCCACAAAAAACAGTCTCGCTTTCTTCGTGGTTGATTATTTTTCATTGTCATTATTGAGTAACCGTTTATTGGGTATTGACCGTGAAGGCCGCTCGTTTCTATCATACAAAGTGGAAATGGAATTTATTTAATAAAAGAAAATAAACTCCCACGGTTGTTTCTGAATTTTATTAGCGTATAGTTAGGTTGGTTGATGTAAGGTGGTCAAAAAAGTAACGAGTTTCACCACGTTCGTGGACAGGTATTGATTGTAAATTGTTCAGTGGTAGGTAGGTATTATACGATGCAGGTTCAGTTAGTTGGCTTTAGTTTCGTTTCTGTAAAAGTTACATGCCCAGAATTATGGAGCTCTGTTTAATTTTGAATTATCATCATCTTATCTCGATTGACGTCGCCTTCTTTTGGGAGATTCTTTCCTTTCTCTCAGGAATATCGTATTTTCTTTCAAAGCAAGCGGTGCAGTAACTAATTTTTTTATTGTACGACGAAGACTTGAATAGAAGGAGATTTACCCACATGACTTATTTCCATCTTTGCATATTTTTGACCTGATATTTAGATTTAGAAGTAGGTACATTATAAAATTTGTGTGTTTGGACCTCTACCAAGACCGTCAGGACCAAGATAACCTTACCTACAAAGCCGGTATAACTGCTGACCGATGGAAGAGGCTCTGGTGAAAGCTTTCTTCTCGAGGTTGAGAAGTCAGAAGACAGTTACTGCCGCGAAGTCAAGAAAATCCAAATCATGGAAAGGTGGAGCAGGCGAGGATTGACATCCAGATAATCTTGACTCGTATTTCTTTTTTATTTTAGTTTCTCGTCCCATTTGCATTAGCAACAGTGGTGCTCACAGGGAAACCTCCTGGTGGTTATTCTTACAACCGCTTCAGTGGACCAGTCAGTGGTCAGATAATCGAAGTAAAAGTACCAGCCGCACAAGGTATAGCAGCACAACAACATGCTGACTACGGCTACGACCATCAAACTGGACAAATTGACCCAGAAACTGCAAGATATGCTCACTTGAAGACTGTAGATTATGTGGTAAGTGATAAAGATGATCACTACTTTTTATTCCGTCCACTAAATTCATTCGGTATCGGTAATTAAGACCAAAAAGCTTCCCCCGCACTGTGTGCTGTGGCCTTAGTTAAGTCCAAAGCAGACAACGATGCATATAGCAGAGGAGTGTCCACTCCGTCGTTTCCCTGGAGGAATGCGTGAGCTACATGACCTCACACCGGCAGCAATAGACTGGCTTCGCCAACTGGACGTTGACATTTATGAGGACTCCAGCAAAATCCATACGACATGATGATGATGAGTTAAGTCCAAACGGACTTGTTATATTGTGAACTTATTTTGATTTTTGTGTTTGTATTGTATGAACGGGATAAGGGTTCATTGAGTTATACTAATAGTATGTAATTATGAGCTCTTATTTGTGATTCAAGGCTAAACCTGATTACCACTACGCGTACGGAGTAGAAGACCCACATACAGGTAATCTACAGAATCACAAAGAGCAGCGTGATGGTGACGTCGTACAGGGTGAATACTCCCTTGTGGAACCCGACGGTTCAGTACGTCTTGTGCGGTATACTGCGGACCCGAAGAATGGATTCCAGGTAGCGTATACTCTGAGTTTTATTTTTTTGCATTATTTAAATAGATACCTACTACAAGCTTTTGGTTTTATTGTACAGGTTAATTATCAAAATTTTGCTTGTGGAGGAATGGGATGAGATACTGCTTCGACACAAATGGAAGATCCTACGGCTAGGCAAGAGGCCTGGAGGGCGATGCTCAACGATTGACGTTGGGATGTTGTAAACCTAAATAATATGTTATCCAGCGCATGAACTTCAATTGCGCGATACAGGATAGGTAGTTTCTAAGTAATTCAGCTTGCTGTAGCTAGATGGCGTAGGATACTTTATTCTATTTTGGTTGGCGTTCAGGAAAGAGTACCGGTATACATTGTATTCCACTCTAATATGATCTTCGAGGCCCAGCCCAGGATCAACAGTGGTGGGCACTTGGATATAAGTTCTAAAGTAATCTTATTAAGTGAGTTTATTTTTTCCAGGCAACGGTCCACAAAAAGGCTGGTGGCCAGGCCCAACAGCCTATCCGTTATGGCGTAAAACGTGAAGAAGATGACTCCGATGACTACTAGTCCTGTTAAATTAGTTAGATTAGTTTTATACCTTGTTGACTATTTATTACTGTTCTTAGTGTTCAATAAAAATAAGTAAACACGATTCGATATTTTATTTTAGAATCATGATTTTATTAAAATTAATATTTTTTGGCAAAAAAATCATTTAAAAATATAACACATCACTGAGAAAAGTGCACTATTTGTTAGGTAATAAATAATGACTGTATTTATTATACTTTACTTTTTTGCAAAATAGAATAACATAGAAAGAAGAATAATGGATGACGAATAAGAAGAATAAGATGAAAAAAAGAAATAATACCTACTTGGTTATTTAGTAACACTTTGTTTCCAAACATATTCACACCTATGAATTCACGATTTTATATATCAAGAAAAAAGGCGCCTGTACAAATACTACACGGTTTTACGGTTTCAGAGAAGAACTAACATGAATACTGTAAATCTTATAGTTATTTGGCATATACAATATGTTTTAATTTGTAGATTCTATAAAATATTAAAATGAATAGACGGAATGAGACTTGACTGTAGGTACAGTAGCTGTAAAACACAGTAGGTACCTATGATATGAAAAAAAAAACTGTATTTATATATAAAAATGGATGTATATCTAGATTTTGATTCATAACTCATCACTATCACTTGAACATACTCTTCATCGTCTGCACTGAGAAAGGTACAACAATGGTATGTGTCTTCTCTCCAGATATCGTTTGCAGAGATTGCAAATATCTCAACTGGAAAGAAACGTACCATTAGATTTACATGGGCTTAAAGTACAAAAGTTTATCCTTATGTCAATTATTTCTTCTATCAATGTTTAGCCCTTGTAAATTGTATCATTTATTCATTATGAGGCCTCGAATCCACTTCCTGGGCCGGCCGGGGTGCGAGGGATATGGCTACAACAATCTCACCTCCGGCAACTGACGGCCCACAGACGGCGTGCGTTTTAGTCGGTTCGAGTCCGACATAACCTCCTCCTCCGGCTACGGTGGGGGAGGTATCCGTGGGGATTTTGCGCACGATAAAAAAAAAAAAAAAGGCCTCGAATCCACTAGGCGACACTTGACAAATTCGGCAATGTTACGTAACACGCGCGATGTTGCCAGCAGACTCGCAACGCAACATGACGCGAGATTTATTGTTTGTTCGACGATTGATCATGCGTGGATAGACAACTTTGTGAAACAAAGTTTAGCGTTGCTGCACGAACAATGTTGTGCAACATGGCGTGTCCATATTACCTAGTGTCACGTAAATGTAAAATTTCTCTATCTAACCTGCTATTATATATAATTTAAGATGAAACACGCTTGCCTAGAAAGAACCTATCGACATTCATTGTTTAAGATAAGAGAACAAAAGCTGTAGGATCAGTTTGAAGTAATTGACTTACCGTCATACCCCACGGGTTATCCATGAGCTTTTCAGTAGCTATTTGAAGACTCTTAGTACATTGTATTTCAGCTTGGGCAACCGTTATTTTAGCATTCGCCAACCTAGTTGACTCAGCTTCAGCGGCCATTGCTTTTTGTAATTGCAAGGGTAGTCTTATATCTTTCCTATAATCAAGATTAACAGTATTCAAATTGATTAACAATGGAAAAAGTAAATCGATCGTGAATCGTTAGATGGCTCCCACCGTCGTCGTCGTCCCCAGACGGTTGTTGTTCAGGCAGGGCTGGTAGCTCAGTGATCAGAGTATTCCGCTTTCAATTTTTCAGCGAGCGATTAAATTTTTTCAGTCTTAATCAATTTTAATAGTTAGCATACCAATTGCTTTAAAATATCATTCAATTTAACAGTATTATTCATATAAAAATGATGGGTATACATGTACAAGCTTCAACCAAGACCCTTGGGTCCAAGGAAACCACACCTGCAAACCGGTACATTTGCTGATTGATGAACGATGCTCAGGTGCAGGCTTATTTCTTGGAGTTATGAGGTCAGACAGCAGTCGGTCTCATTAAAGCCGTAAGTCAAACCAAAAGTACTAGAACTTATAAGCTGACCTCGGGCTCTAAAGTGAAAGCCTCGAATGCAACAGAGATATAAGCTAAGTAGATGATGGTTCTTAAAAGAATAAAATAAAGCTTCATTTAATATCATCTTAGCCAAAATTTTGATACTTTAGTGGCGATGAATAAATTCTTACTGAGATGGCAGCTTTTGACACCAAGTGAGCTGTTATATTACGTAGATGAAAATACTAAATGCTGGTGACCGAATGAACTAACAGACATGAAAACTTACATCTCAACCCTCAGGATTTGCACGCCCCAGTTCTGAACCGTATTTTTCATACTTTCAAATACTTGCTGACTAACTGCGCGTCTGTCAAGGAGAATTTCTGATAGGTTTCTTGAACCAAGGGCATTACGAAGTGTTGTAGCTGCTATGTATTTAGTTGATTGTCTGAAGTAAAGAATCAAATTAGTTTTTGCTAAGTTCCTTTAAACCATATTTGAGATAAAGACGTTTGAGAACGAAATCCTAGTTGCATCAAAGACTTTGGAGGCAGAGGTCCACCTTCCTAAAGGTGAACTCCGGTACTGTGTCAAAACCTCCAAAACTTCTAAAAAGCCAAAATAAAACGAATGTAAGAAGGATTGGGAAATCTTTTTACTAGTTTACTTGCCTAGCCCTGGTCCTCTATCAACCAGGTTGCAGGTGGGCACGGTTTGAGTCCCAAGATCTTGGTATGGCCCCCAATCATACAAATTAACAAACCATATAATAATTTTGTCTCTCTTTGGAGGCACGGGTTTGATCTTCGCTCGATGCAAATATTTGTATGCATGAATATGGGTATTTGCAGTGCTTTGATACTATTGGGTTTTGGAGGTCAGATGGCAGTCGCTTCACGTAAAATTTCGAAGTCCAGCCGCAGTTAGACTGGTAAAGCGAACCCCAGACTCCGAGGTGAAAGCTTCGGATGCGACCGGGACTAACGCTAGAATGAAGATAGGTATTATTTTTTGTTTAGGGACAAGTTTATATTATTACAGATTCTTACTTGTAATCAGTAACTCTCATAACTGCCATAACCGGGTTGATAATTTTGTAATACACAACTGCATCCACAGTAACAGTCAATGAGTCCTTGGTCAAAGCCTGTGAATGAAAGAAAAAAGAAAGAAAGATAGTAATAGAAAGAATGGTAAAGGAGGTATAACAAACAAGAGAGACCCCTTGCATCGGAATCACTTAATTGAATTATATAATGATACTAGCTGATCCAGCGAACTTCGTACCGCCATATTTTCTGATCCCGCTGCATATCTCTAAATTGTATACTACTCTCTACAATATTATGCATGTATTATACATAAAAACCTTCTTCTTGAATCACTCTATCTATTAAAAAAAGCCGCTTCTAAATCCGTTGCGTAGTTTTGAAGATTTAAACATACATAGGGACGGACAGACAGCGACAGCGACTTTGTTTTATAATGAGTAGTGATAGTGATGATGAAGTGATTACAAAAGTTGGAGTACTCCAGCTACCCAGTAAAAGAAAATTTAAGTTCGCATGCTTGAGTTATGTCCTTAAAAATATTACTGACCTCTTGAGGATGAACATCATAACAGGTGACTCTTAGATCTATGTACTTCACTGCATCAATACATGGTAAGTAAAAGATTAGCCCGGGGCCATAGGGGTCACGACTACGCAGTCTGCCGTTACGTAAAATCACTACCCGTTCGAAGGTTCTAACTTGCTGTGGACAATGAAAAGAATTGGGTATTTGACGGCAAAACGGTAAGTTATGAGGCAATCTGTATGAAATAATCAATTGTGACGAAATAATATTTTATATTCAAACAATTTAGTAATATAGGTTGGATGGATGATTAAAAATAAATCAAAATGTGGCGATACCACATGTACACAGCGCCATCTAGCGACAGCAAGTGGTCGGAGGATCCTCCCTTTGGTTGGAGGAACGTTACCTCCACAAAAACAATAAAATGAGCACAGACGCAACTTTTACCGTTCTTTTACTAACTATTCTTAATATAATAAGATCAGTGAAAAAAATATGTTAACTACAGGAAAATAATCATCAACTTCACGATATTAAGTACACAAAAATGTGTTGCGGCGGTTGCTATGGTGGCTTTTATGCAGGTTGCGATTGTCTCTGCATAACTATTGACACCTGTTGCACAGAGAACTGCTAGTGAACAGTTGTGGTCGAGGACTCATCGTAACCTGAAGGTTTTAAGTCCGGCCCTGCATATAGCATTTTTCATGATATTCACAAAAGCTTTGCAGCGCTTTTGAACTCCATAGCAGATAATAATGCTTACGAATTTAAAAATGATTTTTTATCTTTCTTATAATCTACTTATCTATTGACTTATTTCTTTTCTCTGATAAATGTAGTCATCAATTTTATAAGTAGTGATAAAAATATACTTACCACAAATACGCAAAATAAAGATAATGGAAAAAATATAATAATCAGGATGAAGGACAGAAAAACGAGAAGGCATTCAACGACGTTATGTTCTGAAAGGTAAAAGTATTGTGGTAAATGTGGTTTTGTGAAATTATCCGCTTCATGCCCCTGCGGTTTAATTGTTGATGCAAATGAATAACGTTACCAGGATTAAAAATGTGACAACAAGTTAACTGTTCTAACATTCCCTTGATTAGATTAGGTATATTATAAAAAAGCGTTCGGTGTAAGAAATGAGGTCTTTAAAACTTTTCATTGTGCATATCTATTACAACACCAAAAAATATAATAAAAAGAAGATATAAATATTGATTGTCCTTCACGTCTTGCGGAAACCGCCAGTCTTCATGGGTAACAAATGCCTGAAATTTGCGCCCCCGCCGGGTCCAGGTAGAAGGGATAGGTTCAAGAAGTCTTGGCTTGACATCATGGAGGGTAACATGCGTGCCAATAATCTCACTACCATGGACGCCTAAGAGGAGTACTAAGAGCCAGAAAGCGGACTTTGAGCTCCGAGGTCACCTTGACCTTGGATGCAAACAGGAAAATAAATGTCTAATGATAAATATTGATTGTTCTAAAACCCCATGGTGTTCGAAGCTCGCCAAGGTCTTCGGGGATCAAATTCTGTTTTGGTGAAGGCTTGCTTCTTAGGGTTGGGGGTCTGACGGTAGTATCCCAACGTCTAAGTAATTTGCAATGCAAGCTGCAATGCAAATTAATAGTTGGGATACGGACCCGGCGCTCAAATCTTTAAATATAACCGAGATTGACACGCGTACGACGGTGTCAATGTTTGGTTGAAACATTAAGATTGATGATTCATAAGATACGTTATTGTAATCAGTATATTATTATTTTAATTATGATAGTAGATTGAAAGACCTTTTGTTAATTGGTTGGTTTGAGACATTCCTACATTGGCGTACTCCAACTTCTTATGGCCCCCCGGATTTTGACTATACACACTCATTGCGAAATATTCTTATGACTCGATTGACGTAATTATGGATAATGTATTTCAGTTGCATATACGATGATACTATCCAGACACTGAACTGAAGTAGGTAATAGGTAACTACAACTTTACTTTAGCATTTTGGTTTTTGAATAAGCGGTATTCATGACATATTGCAAAGTTAATTGACATTGACAAATACGAAGAATATTATATTCTATGTCTACGGTTTTATTTATGGCGAAACTATAGATCACTTACATTTGTCTGTGAGATAAAAAAGCTTATGAAATAAAATTATTAACAAAAAGCCTTTTGAAGATCTTCGACCTGGTTCTGAAGATCTTCACTGGAGTTCTCCAATTAAGTTACAATTGCTTCAGATAGTCTTTGGCTTGACCAACTTGAGCACTTCAAGATGTTTTTGATAAATTTTCACTCGAGCTCAAGCCCTACCCTAGCTTTGTACTAATCCTTTAAGAGTTTCCTCCATGACTACGCTAAGCCAAATGAGAGCAACCTAAGAACAAAATATTAATCGCACCTCGATAACTGAACACAGATCTATTCGATTTGACAGTTTCACTTCCATTCCATTTTTTTAGTTAGGTCAAAGAATTTCATTAAGTTGTCAGCCAGGTGATACTAGTGTAAAACTATTATAAGGCTACGAAGTAACAGGCACTCACGTTTTAAAGTCTCAGCGGTGCACACTGCACAGGTCCAACGACGCAAATCATCACGCATTCACTCTGCTGCACCTTTACTCTTAAGAAGACCTTGACCACCGGTAGGAAGTGTAGGAACATCTAAAAATGTTTTATAAGACTAGCTGGAAATGTGTATGCAACCACCCAAAAAATTCAAAAACTTCTAAAGAGATAAACAATAAAAACTAATATTAAAAATTAAGCTCTACAACTTCATTTCTACTTATTACAATCTAGGTACATTGCAAACAATTACCAACTAAATAGTTAAATTAGAGAAAAAGATTTATGTACCAACATTTTTTAATCTATGGATCTGTTTGTATCATTTCGTTTGCCGTACATTCAGTACATTGCTGACCTATACTCTGCCCTATAAGACTCTCAGGCATTTCTATAGGAAATGGAAAAATAATTGACGTTTTCTGCTGTGAAGCTATATAATTCAGTGATTGTAGATATCTTAGCTGAAACAAACATGTAAAACGTAGGCCTTAGAAAACTTCATTAAACTGTAGTATTATGAGAGATCTTCAGAATCATGAATAGAATTTGGAAGTGGTAAGAATAATTGAATTACCTACCAGCATGACTTGTGGTTTTGCTGCTATTAATCTGGAAGCTTCCCGAAGATTTTCCGCTGCTTTTATTTCACCATCTGCTTCAATTAATTTCGCCCTGGCTAGACGTGTGGCTTCTGCTTCTACAGCCATGGCTCTTTGGAGATCGAATGGTAGTAATATGTTCTTTCTAAAAAATAATGATGGACTAACAAATATGTGAGCTGGGGGTCAATAAAAGAAATAAAAGCATTTCAGAACAGATTCTCAGAATCAATTGCTGCTATAAATGAACATAATATTGCTATCTTCCAGTCCATTACTAAACAAATTATGACTGTTAATAAATCAATCAATCCATCAATTACTGGACATAGGCCTTTCCCAATATGCGCCACGTTTGCCGATCCTCCGCCTTCCGCATCCAGTCCGTCCGTCCGTCCGTTGTATGTTTAATATTATGATAATGGCAGCACATGCCTTCTCTATCCTGGCTAAAAGCCTGGATTAGGCTGAGAATTTTCATAATCTTATGACAAAGTATAAAAGTAGCATATTTACATTTCCAATCTTTCAAGATGTATACCCCATTCATTGACTACTAAATCAATCTCCTCTTTAGTTTTAGCACTCATAGACTGACGACTAGTCAAGGCATCTGCCAACGTGTACTGACCGAGAACATTTCTTAACATAGAAACTGCTATTAATTCCATAGAGCGTCTGCAATGTACGTAATTAAATTATGTTAATATCATATCGCCTTTTGTCTGAGAAATTTTTACGTGACTGTCTATTTTGATCCTTGGATGTTGTAATCCTCGATGCTATGATGATCAGACAATTTATGCTGTTGATTGATGGCAACTGATGGAACTTGTTGTTACACATATTGATAACACACTAAGACTTGTACTTTTCCACGATATTCATTATTGAACCTAACTGGTTTCACCTTACGGCATACTCAAAGGTTTACACTGACAGTTGATCGTTGAAAAGTACAAGAGTGTTATCATTATGCTATAATAATCCTTCCTGGCCCAATATTGAGGGTAAATAGTTCACTTTAGATGGTTAGATTCGTTCAGAATTTAAAACTTAACATTACAGCAGTTTGCAAAAATATTACCTATGATATTGCACTTTTAATAATGAATGAAGTGGATGCATTATGTGATAGTATAGCCAACCGCATCAACTGTAACCGTAACTGAATCAGTTAATCGTTGAAAAGTACAAGAGTGTTATCATTATGCTATAATAATCCTTCCTGGCCCAATATTGAGGGTGAATGGTCCACTTTAGATGGTCCAATTCTTTCAGAACTTAAAACTTAATATTACAGCAGTTTGCAAAAATATTACCTGTGATATTGCACTTTTAATAAAGAATGAAGTGGATCCATTATGTGGTAGTAGCCAACCGCATCAACTGTAACCGTAACTGAATCTTTCGTAAGAATCTGTAATGTAACAAGGTCAGCCGTCAGTGTGAAAATGACTATCACTCTGATGAACTCTTTCTTAGGAAATATGGAAAATAATGGAAGTTAAGCCGCATCACAGTTAGACTGGAAAGACGACCCCGACTGAGTTGGGAGTAGTGTTTATAACAAGCTCTTAGCTTATTAAAACTTTCAATATAAGTTAAGCTGTCCTCTGCTTAAATCAGCATTCAGGGTGGGCACCTGTGTGTGCGCATGCATAAGGCAGCAGACGGCCTAATTTTTTAGGGTGCGAGTCGGTTCGTATCGAAGTTGCGGTTTCGACGCACTTCTACGTTATTTGTCTGTGCAATCTTATTGTGTTTAAAAATATTACTTGTTGTGGCGGCAAATTGAATGATTGTGTTCTAAGATCAATAGTCGTGCATTCATCGGTAAGAGGTAGAACCCATACTATTCCTGGACCAGCTGGAGAGTCTGACCTAATTCTTCCAAAGCGTAACACAACTGCTCTTTTATACTGTGGAATAACCTGAAATTAGTATGAAAATTATGTCAACGGTTTGCGTTTGTGTTTTTGGAGTTTCCGATATTTCGGCGCTGTTGCTAGCACAATGATCGCGAAGGAACTGGAGTACTGGCGGTAAAAGGTGAAAAAGGAAGACAAAATATCAGAAACTCCAAACAATACTTACATGGCAAATAGCTCTAATCGTAATGTGAATGACCATGATAGTTTAAATACCCATATGTATCGAGTATTGTATTAATGACTTTTTTTTTGCGTAGCGCACTGTCACGTATGATTGGTGCGTAAAATCAGGACAATTGTCCTCATTTTTTCTCATTATTTTTGAGAGCGGACATCGCATCTATAGTTTATAATAATAGATCATTGCGTACCAACCAATTATTTATTTGTAACTGAATTACGATTTTCATCTCATCATCATTTTAGCATCATTCCCGGTTGTACCTATTTGAGGCATTTACCTCGGAGCCAAGATTCCGCTTACCGTGGCTTACGATTGGCCATAAATGTACCTATTTTTTATGATTGATAGGCTCGCGTTTGACCACTATCTCACCTGTTGGTAAGTGACGATGTGGTCGACGGTGGAGCACGCTTGCCTAGAAGTAACCTATTCACTCTAGTCTTGATACAGACACAGATTCGGGCAAGGCCTGCCACTCCTTGGCAGTACGCATGATGAACGTATCGCCGAATCGTTTAGTACATATGAGTGGAATTTCCGCAGTGTTTCGGTGGCACGTCGCCGTACATCTGGCCGTTCGATGTTGGAAATAGAACCTAAATTACAATGTTTGAATATAATATTGCATTATTTGTTTCCGATTTCAAATTGTATCTACATTACGGTTTACTAATATTCTAAAGTAGGTATTCTTAATAAGCTAACCCGAAAGCAGGCGAGCAGCAATAAAGGAAATATAATTATTGCCAGAACAGCGAGTACAATAATAACTTTTTCTATTTTGGTAGTTGAATTTGATCCTGGAAGAGTTAATAAAATACAAGTAAAATACGTATTAAGATAGTTTCTTCTTTTATTAGGCCATGTATGTGAGATCGAGAATAAAGATGTAATGAACCTGTTAATATCGGTTCTGGTGTTGACTTGCCCGACATTGTATTTCCACTAAAATCTGAATTTTATCTTATTGGCAAAATAAACATGAGTTAGACATTTTTATGACAGTGACGACATAGTGTCATAGAGTAACATAAAGTAATTAAACGTAAAGAAAAAGCGGGAAATAGTGATGCTAAAATAAAAGAAAACACAATAATAGTTTATGATGATGATGAGCAGCCTATAATAAGACGACATAAAGTTGGAAATAAATATTATTATTATTAAGAATAAATAAATAGATTACAATAATGACATCAAAAAAAAAAAACAAAAGATGGTCCATCTACTATTTTTTTTTTAATAGACATTAAACGCGTGCTTAAAACAATCGTAAAAATCAGAAAACTCATCATCCAAGACGGGATCATCGATAACTGCTTTTCGGCCTTATTAAGTAGAGTATAAGTAAGAGAGTGGTATAAATCGTGATCGTTTTTATTTATTATAAACCACTGGCCGTACCCGGTACCGTGCTTTTTTATTGATGGATAGCACTGACCTGAAATAAGTCAGGTCAGTAATGCCCGGTTTACACGAGGCTAGTTTTTCAAGCTAGGATAGCAAGCTAGTGATAGTAAGCTAGCAAGCTAGCACTACTGACTTCGTGTAAACAAAACTATCTTCAATTTTAAGCTAGTAAGCTAATAAGCTAGTTTACAAGCCAGGATAGTTTTTAATAGGATGTAGTTCTATTTTCAGGCTAGTAGCATCCCCCAAAACTGATTTTACTATCCTGGCTTGTTTACTAGCTTCATGTGACCGGCGAAGCCAGTTAGCAGTTGGCTAGTAAATAGGAACCACGCGTTTGGTTTGTTTTTGTACTGCGACGAATTTTTGAGATTGTAAGATGCTGCCAACATAGATTAATTTAAAGTTTGTACTATATGTACCAAGACTATGTATAAGTGTCATGCGCACAATACTCTTATACTCCCCCAAATCTTCATTGCAAAATTCTTCCAAAAGTAAAGCAGATGCTCCACATTCATCTCTTCTTTATATCCACGGTCTTGTCCTAACCCGTTTTTTAGATCGTTTTAGTGTGAATTGGTACAGTTTTCGAAGTAACTGTTTTAGTCGAATAGTTTTTTTTATGCCGTTCATTTTAAACGTGTGGTCACCCCATCTTTCCCGTAAATACTAGCTTAAAAAATAAAAGCCTCCTGTAAACAGAACTAGCATACTCCAAGCTAGGTCAGCAAGCCAGGACAGTTTAGTAAAAAACTAGCTTACTATCCTTGCTTGAAAAACTAGCCTCGTGTGTACCGGGCATGAGGGATAGATATCTACTAATAAAGAAGCACGGTGCGGTGTCATATTCCTTAAAAGTATCCAATTAACTTACCGTTTTATCGTTTACTAGGTAGGTACTCATTGTGAGATATGCTTCTTCTCTACCGCGCTACGGGTTCCAGGTTACCCTAGATTTGTTACAACTATGGCTGATAGTTAGTTTCTACTGGACATACCCAACCTTGGCAATTATTATTTAACCTAGGCACTTGCTAATTTAGTAGCATTCATTTAGCGGGATACAACCCACTAGAATTTTTGACGTTCAAAATTTAAACTCCGAGTAAACATTTGCAACAATTTAATATTAATTATTAAGTACTTGACTAGAAAATATTTGTTTGTCATTATACATGCTGAATTGCTGAACTTGATCCGGGTCCTCCCATGAAAGTCCTTAAGAAATCCAAAGGAAATGGAAATATTATTGTAGAGTTCTTTTCTGCTGAGATCGTATTGAGTGATTGAAGGTATCGGAGCTGAAACAAATTTATTTATCTTTTTATTAAAAAGTTCTGATCAACTTAGCAATGAAGAAGACAGAAGGTGAATAAAATACTGAATGTAAATCAATACTATTCCCGTGTACCTAGACAGGTTGTGACTCCAGTATTTTTCTCACAAATATCATCAGAAAGGAAAATCCAATGATTTCTACCTGTTCACTTCAATTTAGTTGTAGCTAAGTCCCCTAGACCAATTGATATTGCTGTGTGCCTTTTAACGGTTTTCTTACCTGAAGAGCCATGGGATTGTCAACCATAACAAGTGATGCTTCTTTTAACGCCTTGGATGCTTTGATTTCTCCCTCTGCAGCTATAATCTTGGCTCGAGCTTCACGATCCGCCTCAGCTTCTGCCGCCATTGCTCTTTGTAGCTGTACTGGTAGTCGGACGTCTTTTCTGAATCACGATATAAATAATAGATAAGGCTGCTAAGAATATGCGTGAATGAGAGATATTTATATTGGTCTGATCGTGTCTCGGAAAGCACGTTATGCTGTCGTCGGTCCCGTTTGCTATACGAATATCTCGGGTAGTTAGACCCCTAAAAAGTTCAACAACTGTTGAATAACACCAATGGATTTTAGAGGTCAGATGACAATCACTTCACGGAAAATATCTAAGTGCAGCCATACCCGCAAAAGCGGACCTCAGACTCCGAAGTGACAGCTTCCGGTGCGACTGGCATCTAGACTAGGATGAAGAATATAAAGTTGCTAAGAACTTATAAGAAGGATACTTAAAAACCTTCCTTTCTCTAAAAACACCTTGATGCAACATGAGCCGATTGATTCAGAATGTATGAATATTTCAAATGTTTCAGTTTTGAGCCTATCACCAATAAACATTATATTTCTTCCTGAACTGATATTATATATTATTCATTTAGGTGGGCCATCAAGCCAAAAGCTCGATGAGCTGAACACTTCTATAATTCGATACCTATTTGATAAAAATATGTACTTACATTTCTACCCTCTCTACTTCTACTCCCCATGGATCTGTAGCTTCATCTAAACTTGACTGCATCAACCTACTGATGGCTTCTCGATCTGACAGCAATTGGGCTAAATCCCTCATGCCTAAGACATTCCGGAGTGTTGTGGCTGCTAGAAGACGCGTAGATGCGCTGAAAGTTTTTAAAACGGAAAATGTGTAATTAGATTTTGGAATGTAAATGATTGAAATAAACGAAATGCCTTCTAATTTAACTAATAAATAGGTATATTTGAAGTATACTTGACAAAAAAAATCGACTTCTAAAAGAAAAATGCACTGAAAAGTATTAAACAAATTAGGTAGGTAATTAAAAATTATAACTCGTAAGATAAAAATGTGCGAAGGGCTTTTGTTTAGTCAAGAACTTCAAGAAGTAATTAAAGATACCTATAGTCAGCAACCCTTACAACTGCATTCAATGGTTCTTTGATTCGATAGTATACCACCGCATCTACTGCTACGGTCACAGAATCTCGTGTCAGCACCTGGAACAATATTGCTACTTGATTAGCTAGGTGTATTATAATTTTATTACTGTGTATGGGCGTCTCATTAAGATTTACGGAGTCCAGAGTACCATGGGCGTACCCAAGCTGGGTACGCTCTTTAAGGGATGGGGTAGAACTCAAATTGGATCAGAGCAGGGTGTGGCAAGCGATCAGAGTTTTGCGTGCCGCGTGGTCCTTTTGCTATAAAAGGTTTTGCCTAAGGTGCTACAAGATTAAAACATACAATCGACTTCTACTCGTCTGCCTGTACATTTTGTATACATGAATTTGTATATTTTCATTCGTCTGGATGTCACTGAGAAATTTAAGCAACAAAATCGGGTCTAGATTGCGCTGTGTAGAGCCCATATCTATACTAATATTAAAAATGCAAAAGTAACTCTGTCTATCTGTCTGTTTGCTTTCACGTCTAAACCACTGAACCGATTTTGATGTAATTTGGTACAAAGATAGATTAGACCTTGGGAAAAGACATATAGACTATGTTTGGTCGCGATCCACGCGGGCGCAGCCGTGGGCAACAGCTAGTATCTTAATATATTTATTATTGTTTACAAGGTAACCCTGCGCATTTCATACCGCCATTTTTTTTTATACCACTTAGCAGACAAGCACACGGCCCACCTGATGGGAAGTGGTCACCGTGGCCTATGGATGTAGGTAGACAACAACAGGGGCGTCACACTCGCGCTGCCAACCCTGAAGAAACCTTCTAATGCCCTTCTTGAAGAACCCCATACCTATTGTAGTGGCTTGGGAAAACCACCGCAGGAAGTTCATTCCACAGCTTGAGTGTGCATGGAATGAAGTGCCTTTCATACCGCACAGTGCGCGCCGTTTTCGGACGCAAGTGTGAGGATGAATTCCCTGCCTGTGGCGAGAGGTGCGATGATAGAATGTAGCTGTATCCACGTGGAATTCAAATCTTGTTTCCGCTGCACCTTCTATTCAATTTATTTCATACAAAACTTGGTCACACAATAACAAACACAAAAAAAAAGAACTATCCAATTCGGTGCAGTCGTACAAAAGTTATGCGCGTAGGTACACACGTAGGCATGCATTTTGGAGGTTTCATTTTTATTTAGGTAAATAGATAGATAAGTAGACAGATATTACCTATTAAAATTATTTAAAGTAGTTAACGTGTAATTGAAATGGCGATATTTACAAAGATGGATAAAATGGATGTAGGTATCTACCTGATTGTAACTGTAGGTAGCTGTGGGATGGCATTTGCCAAGTTCAAATGTCGTGGGAAGCAAGAACCGTTCTCCTACAGACGTCACGATACGACATTGATTCATTTGGTCTCATCGAGCGTATATTTAGTCTGCATATTAGTAGAAAAGTGTGTATCGTGAAAAGTTTTTAGAGTTCATTCTCCGTAGGTATGTACAATTTTTGGAAACTTAAGTAATCAATAGTCTTAGATACGTTTACTTACCATTAAATATATAAGAAGTAGGGTCAACTTTTGCATTAAGTTTTTATTTGATAAAATAAATATACACATATCTACATACTTAATGAAATTTTAAAGCATTTAGTATGCTCATTATTTATTTAGATAGGAAAAAGTTTAAACAATGTATCTACATAATTCGTGGGATCATGGTGAAATAAAAATCAGGATGAGTTAAGAAATTTTGAAATGTTATAGGGGATTGAATATGGAACGATCATAATATTTACTTAACAACATTACCTTATAGCTAGATGGTTGTCTTTTGACTATTGCACTGACTACTGACACTAACGACTGACTGACTGACTGACTGACACTACGAGACTACTGAATCTTGTAGTTTCTTCGTCTTTCAGCAGTTCTTGTTTATAAACCTCTAGCATTTACTGCATATCCATTAAAAAATCTACAGATAATTGGAGTACCGAATGTTTTGGAGTTTGAAAAGGATTCACGAATTAACAGTGCTCATCTTATTACTTCGCTAACTGATATAATTGGTACGCTAGTAGTTAATGATGATTCACAATGTGAGCTGTGCAATCTCTTAGCAAGGTCAGCTGACTATTAATCTTATGCAATTTGTTTAAATAACCGAGTTAGAATAGTGGTGTAAAATGCGAATTAAACTTTTTTGATGCATTTTTCAACCGATTACGATAGACCTCATTGATACCAGATGAACTGATGTCTTATACAAAAGATATCACTACTTCAGCGCGAGACACTATTTCACATTGTTCAAGATTACTTCAAGTGTTTTGATAACGCTCTCGATGTAGCTTTTATTATTGAAATTAAATTAGTTTTAACGGATTCTGTTTCGGCATGGTCACGGGGAGTCTCGCCGTTGCTTACAAATTAGGTGTGAATGCTTGTTTTCTTAGCATTGAATTCGTTCATGAGTTCCCATCCCCAAATATTGTGCTGACTATGGAACATTTTGAAATAACATAACATAACATAAACTCACGCCTATATCCCCGAAGGGGTAGGCAGAGGTGCTAGCACCCACATTTCGGCGTTTATGTTTAGGTCCCAATGTAATAGGTGGCGAGCCTATTGCCATTAACCGGGCACTTATAAACCTGCGATAAATACACACATAACTTCGAAAAGCATCGAAAAGTCATTGGTGTGTGCCATGGTAAAACCTGGGATCGAACCCGAGACCTCGTCTCAGCAGTCCATTACCCATACCACTAGGCTAAATAGAATACGAAATAAAAATACAGTATTGGGTTCACTGAAATAACGTTTATTTTCCATAATGTCTAAGTACACATCATTCACAAAGTCTAAAGATAAATATTTAAGATTGAATCAGAATTATAAAACAATAATGTTTTTCCTTAATAAACTAATTTTATGGGTTGCAACGTCTGGGATCATTGTTAATTTATCCAACGAGAGTATTCAGGTCACACGCCAGCCGTTCACGTCGACCAATAGACAGGGCAAAATAAACTGTTTCGGACTGGTTATGATATTTACCATATATTTATATTGAACCTAAAGCCATGTGGAAGAATATACTAGTTTCAATACTGCAATTGAGATCAGTAAGCTAATGAAGGTGGTGAAAAAACTATACTTATTTTAAACGTTATGTTGCAAAAGTTAAAATGAGTAAGTATATTGTTTTTAGAGTTCCGTACAGGTTTGATTTCGAAGCCTAAGCATACGACAACTGTAGACGCATGCGGCAGATACAGCGTATCCATTACTTATTAAACTCCAATAAGGATAAAGTGGACAATTGAGAAGCCGCAATGAATTACGCGTACCAGCTGTGTGCATCTGCAGTTGTCGTATGCGGTCACCTTCGGAATCATAAAGGAAACTTGGTTGTCTTGTTGTTAGACTGTTTAGTAGGTAGGTATAGGTTCTGAGATAGATTATAATCTGGAACAATACATAGGTTGGTTTTCATCCCTAATATATATTACGATCTTCAATATTTATTCACTATCTCATCATTCACTTCTTTATATGGCTTTACCACAAAGTTATTCATTGAAATACCTACCTAAGTAAAAACTGAAAATCGTCAAACAAATAAAGATCTTCTCTTAAAAGATTTAAATAAAAGAATTTACTTTTATTTGGAATTCTCAGGAATGCGCTGGAGTTTCGTGAGTTCTAAATCTTAGATTACGATTCTGTGAATCATCTGGGATAGGTCGCACGGACAACCATTGGTTGTAGAGCGATATAAAGCAACAAGCGAAACTATAAATAAATTATAAAAACTTATGCGTGCTTCAGTTGATGTACTAAGTGCAAAACTAACATGTTGATAGCAAACCTTCATTACATTCGTGAATTATAGTAGCGTTTGAAATTTAAATTATGCTGACAAAATGGAAAAGACTTTTGGCAAAATGGAACGCTTTTTTAATTTAACAGTTCTGTTGAAAGCTCACAATTAAAGACCAGCTTTTTTTTTTAGATAGGACACGTCCATTTGACTTTATCTCGCCTGATGGTAAGGTTATGTTAGGAAGGTTAGGAAGCCTTTTCTTATATCACTTAGGTAGCAGACAAGCACACGGCCGACCTGATGGGAAGTTGTTACCGTGGTCTATGGACGTATGCAACACCAGGGGCATCACACTCGTGGAATTGCGGCGCTACAAAGTTTAGGAAAGAGGGTCACCTTTATTTTTTTTATACCACTTAGTTGGCAGACAGACACACGGCTCACCTGATGGGAAGCGGTCACCGTGGCCTATGGACGTATGCAACACCACGGGCGTCACACTCGCGCTGCCGACCCTGACAAAACCTTCTAATGCCCTTCTTGAAGAACCCCATATTGTAGTCGCTTGGAAAAACCACCACAGGGAGTTCATTCCACAGCTTGAGTGTGCACCTTTACAGACTACAGACACAGTGGTTTTACAACGGTGGCACTTAGCTTGACGGCGTCATCAAATGCTTTTTTACGTCCCGCTTTAAGGACCCGAAACTGTAGGAAGAAGGAAACGTGAGCTGGTAACGAATTCCAGGTCGGTAAAGCTGCAGACTAATATAGTCATTTAACCATGATATCACATTTTTGTGTTAACCGGTTAAATTGTTAGTCAGTTAATCTCTGTGCCGATGGTGAACCTAAATCTCTGGTAGATCTGGACTGGATGAAATGGAAAGAAGAAAATATTTTTACATGAAATTTTTATGGTAGGTATTAATTAAGCATCCGATCATCACATGCTCTTAACCCATAAAAATCAGATCCGACTCACCTCGATCATTGGCTTTCAATTTACAAATAAACATACGGACACTTCAAATAAATATACCGATATATTTATCAGGTGCGTTATTTATGCTTCGGGAACAATATTTACGTAACTTTACCGTTTGGTATAGTTTATTTGGAGTAAAAGTGTCAATGTGATGAATGTGAAAAGTGAAAAAAATATGATTTAAGGTCTCTGCATACGTAACGGGTTGTTTCACGGACGGGACGGGGACGTGAAGTTTTGGAAATATCGTTTCATACAAAATGTATGCAGTAATGCATATGTCACGGAGCCACGGACGGGACGGGACGGGATGGGCCGCATACATTTTGCTTCACGACGGGACGTGAAGCAAAATGTATGCGGCCCATCCCGTCCGTGAAAAAACCCGCTACGTATGCAGAGACCTTTAATAATAGTTCATTTATAGGGTTCGTCATCCCCTACCCGTAATTTAGGAAGCTATTTCTAGAATAAAAAGTAGTCTCTATGACTTTTACTATATAACTTGTATATTAACGCATTTCTAACTCAAGGAATTTAGCTTAGCTAGAGAGGGAATATGAGTAATTTCCATAACTAAAATTCTTAAAAAAAAAAGGAATATTATTAGCCTACTTAGTAACATTGTCACTGATTGTTAAAATATTGCTAGAAAATAATAATTATGACTGTCTGACCATACTAGTTGTTAGAGATAGGATCCCGGACTCCAGTGCAAGCGTTGGATGCAGCCGGTATGAGAAATCGAGAACCAACAAATTACTGAGTACGAGTACGGAAACGGTGTTAAAATTCGATTCTTATAGAGTAACACAATAGCATTGTTGTTTTACTTTAAGAATTAGATTCTAATTAGCAATAACATTCCATACTCATTGTGTACAATGTTTCGGCTTCTAATTAGGTATTTCATACTGTGTACGGTTTAATAGACTGGATGCGGAAGACGGAGGATATATTTAGCAGTGGACTGCAATAGGCTAGCTAATTGATTGATTGAAGGTTTAAGACGGATGTACGATAAGACGTACATACAGATACAACGTGTGATTGGTTTGGCTTATACGACTTTGGAAGCGATGACACTTTTATCTCCAAATCTCTAGCCAGAGGAAGGCCTGCAACAGTCTCATCCGTCAATCAGTATGTGTACCGGCTTGCGGCTTAGCCTAGTAGGTCTTCGTGGGGCTTCATACCCAGTTGTTTCCGTTCAATTCCACTAGTACCACCAACCTGCACCACCGGTTTCTTGGCATAATTTCATCAAAAAGTGTATACAGTCGCCTCGAGAAAAAAAAAAGTAAATTGGCGGTTGGAATATGGGTTAAAAACGTTCTTCATAATGTTGGTACACAAAATATTACAACTTTATCTTTGGAATGGTATACACCTGCAAATAGTTTGTTCACGCCGTAGTAAAGGCGATTATAACACACAATTAATCATGTAATATTTCAGTGCAAGATATTTTTCATGTTTCAAATTGACTATGTTTAATATATGCGCCATTGCTATTATAATTGATTTATTTTACACTGTGCTAATTTCTCCGAATGTGTAAGTGATTGGTGGTTTTAAAAAGGTTGTTCATAACGTTCTAATGCAAAAATCATTCCAAACATCTGTCAGATTTTTATATTGTGTCCTCTTCTGACTCGACACTATGCTCAACTATTACTACACGTAGGTACTTATTATAGTACGTGGGACCTAATAATGATTGGTGAAATGTGCTGAAGGCATGATTATTATGTATGTATGTATTCCAAAAAGTACTATATCAATACAATACCAGACTCGCCCTTGTATACAAATAGTAGAGGTGTTACTGGTCCCTATCCAGACAATTGGTTTACAAGAAACGATTGTTTTACATGTCGTAAAACTTTGATTGATAGTTTACAGCCACATCAATTAATCGTTAGCCAACTGAATTACGGCAGAAACAACTGGGTTAACGGTATTCAATACCAATGCCTCGTCAATGCCATACCAGAGCTGGCCTGGGATGGGCCACGTGGTGCAATTATTTTCGTTAATGACGCGGAGAAATGTTAAACAATTGCTAAAAATATTTTGTAAAGTATCGCTGTGAGGATTATTATCGTGATCATTGAAGTATAATATACCATATATTTGAATGAAATTTTATAGGATTTAGTATGCTAACTATTCAAATGCTCAGTGATCAGAGCATTCCCCGTGTAACGGAAAGATCGCGGGTTCGAGTCCCGCTTGAGGTGGAATCGCTTTTTTCTACCATATATTTATTGTTAGGTATATAGCGATTTCTTACAAAATATTAAACTAGATGACTAGAAAATCTATAGAAAGTTCAATCTCAGATAGAAGACGTAGGTCAAGGCTTACAAGCAGATCAATGTAGCGTAACAGATTTAAACATTCAATTATTCACAGTTATTGTACTCTAAAATATTAACCTTTCATAGTGAATATCTGCGAATGTTTGTTTTATTAATTGCCTTATTACCGTTGTGAAGGGATTATGGATATTATTATAATACTATTATTTTCTCTCTCGATTTTTCAACACTGTTGCAGAGTTTGACAGTTCGCATAATGCAGAATCCTATTTAATATAGAGAAAATATGTGGATCAAAAAGGTAAAATCTAGGCAAAGCCGGGAAGGATTTCTTATAGATTTTCTAGCAAATTGAATAGTTTGTTTTTCACATTTATTGTTTAATAAAAGTAAGAATTTTCACAATTCATAATCGCTGATAATTCAAGAATTTTACGGATAAGTATGTCAAATAAAACAGTGTTTTGAAAGAGCGAAGGAGACAGGACCAAATAATTTTGAATGTAATGATAGCGATTTTCTGGTTAATTTCATAAAGAGAGATAAGAGGTAAGTACTTACCTCTTGTGGAGGTACGTTGAAAGACACTGTTCTCAGGTCCACCTTCCTGTAAGTGTCAATGCACGGCAGCACGAAGAACAGACCAGGTCCTCTGGCGCCTCCTTTTCTAAGCCTACCCAGTCGGAATATGACGGCTCTTTCGAATTCTTGTACTACCTGATCGAAAATTTCTTAGTGTTAACATAAAATGTAAGCTTGTAAAAATGATTGCAAATAGTAACATTAATGATCAACAAAAATTCGGGTAAGTTATTTACTTAGATATAAGAAACACACTTCCAACTGGAGGCGACTATTGTCATAGTCATGAATTACACAGAAATGGTACAAGGGAAATAGGGGCGTAGAACATTAGAACGAGGGTCAATTCTCGTGATAAAAATCTGTTCAAAATTCAGTCTCAATCTAATCTCAAATCTAATCAAGGTCATTGTTTTGGAAATTTAAGACATTGCGATTAGATCGAGAATTAATTTTGAACTTTGTATTACGAGACTAAACACAGTGGCTAAACCCTCAGTTGAAGCGTTCCGTGGCAAGGGTAAGTTGCAGCGGCAATTTTGCTTTACGACTTACAACTTCTGGCTTTTCTATTCACGCTTTAGTCATAGTATTATAAGAACTGTTCTTAAGTCTCTCCGTTACCATGCTTGCTGAATATATGTGGGTATCGTCAACACCTAATAAATTGTCATAAAAACTCTTTATACTTAATCAGTTTTAATTTAAAATGATCTTCAAAACACGATCCATAATTGTAAATAATGTAATCAAATGAGTGGTTAAAATAATATTTAGAAGTTTTTGGGGGAATTTAGCAATTTATTTCGAAAATCTTGGTGTTGGAAGTATCCTTAGACTTTATTTATCGCATAGCATTTTTAAAGCATTAAGCATTGTTTTTCTTGATCTCGAAATGTATCTTTACCTTGAAGCACTCGAACAGTGAGAACGGGAACGTGACGATCACCAGCAGGAACGACATAAACGTTGCAAATCTCTCTATACATCCCACTGAATCCGGATTTGCTGTCACACACAAATAATTTCTTCATTAATAACGGATACCGTGACACTTCAGAACCTACAATACTATGCACGAGACAAGTGCAAACAACTCAATTGAAAGAAAATAAAAGATTTTCTTAGCATTTCGGCAACGTCAAGTTAGGTGCGAACAAAGCGCGATTAATTATGAAGCTTCCTTGCAAGCTCACTCTTATTCTCAAGGGTACTTACGCATTTGTATCGTGATAGCGCAAGAAGTACCCGTATCGCAATCTAAAATGTTTAAATGTTCATAATTAGATCTCAATTAATTGGAAATGGAACGTCAAGTGCACTTAGTTCAGTGTTTACTCACGACTCGACACGTTGTCACGCCTAGTATTAACCGTTCTTTGCTCCGAACGCATATTGAGTGCCCACCGTACCTTACAGATATTATATTATCAATATGTTATTGTTACACCGAAATGAGAATAACAAATTCGTAATAACAGCGTTAAAGTCGACTTACAGTCGTGGACTGCACTGACATACGGTCTAACTTACTGCCAGAAGAGTCCAGCTGTTTACACGACCCAAAAACTACACTGATTCCAACTAAAAATATCAATTACAATGCGATGTTCCACAACAATAAGAAAGCTATAAATCACCGTTGATAGCGTTTAGTCAAAATGTATTTACGTATTTCGAGGTAGCACTCCACTTCCCCCGAATCCTTGTCGTGGCAACCGAAATCCATGTGGCAGATATCGCGTAATGTGAAACGCATTGACTGTTTTGTCAATCGTGGTAAAGTGGTCGTGTCTTCTAAGCGGTGTCTATATCGAAACTAAGGTGAGACGCGCGGAAGACCAGGTTCTTGATAAAAATAAATAAATAACGCACTTTGAGCCATAACGACGGGCGAGCGCGGGCGCACACTGGACCGCGGTGTTCCAAATTGTGAGAATTAGGTATATTGGAAGCGGTTCTTACGGGCCGCTGTGCGCTGCATAATACAAATATTATAAGAGGATGTTTGGATAATAACAGCACGAATATCAAATTGTTTCACGATAGTAAACTGTGTCTCGTAGAACTAAGGCAGTGTACTTACATAAAGTACGCCAAATGATTACAGTTCTTATAAAAATGTCTGGCGAGTGATAATATATTTAGCCATTTGGTCTATTTGCAGTATTCATCATATTAACGGTGCTGGTTGATTCGAAACAGCTGTGTTGTAGTTGATGTATCTTGTAAGTACAATATTTACAGCACAAATCAATTCGTTGTCAAAATGTTATGTACTTGCTAATATTTGAATCTGTTCAGTGAACGAGTTACGTTTAATTTTTCCAGGATAATAAAAATACTAACCTACTTAATTTTCACTATTCACAGAATTTTGTGTGTATTTCATGCAATTATTTGCTTATGTGCGGTTATCGTTCATGGAATAATTCCATATACCTAGTCTATGTGTTAAATTTTACCTTATATTTTCCTTAGAATTTTCTGTTTCTGAGCGACTGCAGTCGGGATGTTTAATTAAGCTTTCGAGAGGTGCAACAGATGCAACACTAAGCTTTGTTCCCTGATTTCGTTATCATCAAGTTTTCTGGATTGCCTCCTACTCTTCTTCATTTTCTCAACCGCATCCGAAGCTTACACCTCGGAGTCAACCAAGTCAGTTTACCAGTATTGCTGGAAATTAGGTTCAACTTCGTTATTTTCCTCCTACTATCGAAGCATAAATAAAATTATAGCAGTTAGTCCTATTATTACTCGAAAAAATATCCTTTATCTAGAAGAAGATAATGAGTAGTACTCCTAATAATGAATTAGTTTGTAAACACAAACACTTCTTGCCAAATCGTGCACATCTGTTTGTGACTAACTACCCGTAAAATTATATTTTATTGTAAAAGTTCGAAGTAGGCCACAGCTCTATTAAAGTTGGGTCGATGTCCAACTCGCATAACATTATCTTTGATCTCTGGCTGACGTTTCCCGTTTAGCTATTTTTGCTTCAATATATTTTGCAGTATTGGGTAAATGGAGTAGGAAATTAAATGGCAATATTTTTTATATAATTAGACATTTAGGTAGGACGGGACGGGACACAGATAATTCTAAATGTCGCTTGCTGAAAATTTTTGAAATAGGTTTTTAGAAGTTAGTTCTGTAATGTGGTATTTATTAATAAATTAAATTACTATTAGAAAAGTAAAATATGCAATATATAATAATATGACTAATGAAATCCATTTTCTTTACCTCAAGTTACGTAGTAACTATTTATTAATCTGTGCCCCAAGTTATCCTATGATAAAAAGAAACTAAAGTCACATAATCAGTGCTATGTCAGCTACGAAATCTCCTTTAAATACTGTCAAAAGTTAAAATAGATATTTACGAAACTGTAATTCTTTTTTACTTTCAATAAAAATGAAACTTTATTTTAATTTTGGAATGAGAATGAAAACTTTACGAGGTGTCAATGCAGCGTCGAGTGTATAAATCCCGATACAGATTTATTTATATGTAGGTAGTGAAAAGATCTATCGTCAACAGTTTAATATGTGTACATCTATTTAAACTAATATAAAAGTGTCTATTTGTTTGTTTATTGTTTTTACAAACATGTAATACTTGAGAGAAATGTTTACAAAAGTTGCTTCGATAAACGTTCGTTAGTTCTTTCGAATGACTAGAGCTCACATGCAAGCAATAAAATTATATAAATAATTTCAATAATTTATCAAAACAGTATTTCTGATATTGAAAATGTTTATGCACATAGGTACACATAAAACACATTTACAAAATGTTTACTGTAGAACATATACCTCAGTACTAAACAGACTTGAACAGTGTAGTGTCTAAATATTGCAAAAGGAAGTTATTTAGAATAGTGCTGGTACTTTAAGCTGGAGATATAACTACAGGATGTGTCTTGATATTTAAGAGACGGGCTGCATTCATTAATAATTTTGTATTCATTATGTGCTTGTATTGATTACTAATTTTATGATAACTATTAGAACTATCGGGATATTTACCATGTATTGTTTGGAGTTTCCGATATTTCGGCGCTGTTGCAAGCACCATGATCACGGAGGAACTGTAGTACTGGCGGTAAACGGTGAAAAAGTTTTTAGGAGAACATATATCGATCTACCCTCTTTCGAGTTCTTTTGTTACGCGTATGGACACTATCACTGGTTTCACTCTCACTACAAACTCGAACTCGATCTCGATCATGTTCACGACACACTATGCTTACTGTATCCACTCGCGATTTTGTTTTGGCTACTATGGTAAATATCCCGATAGTTCTAATAGTTATGTGAACGACCATGAAAGTTTAAATAATTTTATGATGCTGCTAGTATGTGATAAGTGTGTTTACAGAAGGTGTTTTAATGCATGTTACCTCCTAAAAAGTTTTTAGGGGTATTATTAGCCAACCTCACCTGAAAACCGCAGTGCATGGGTTGAAGATCAAACGTTCCCATAAGAGACAAAACCATCTATAATAAAGACAGGAGTACGAATAGAAAGACTGAGAAATTATTATTTAAAACCTTTACCTAGTCATTACATTTAAAACCTTCTGTACTCTTAAAAATATCGCCTAAAAACTTAACATGTTTTATGCGGTTAGTTCTGAAAACAATTGTTGGGTTGCAAGGTGAAAATTGTGCTACGGGTACAGAATTCATATTCAAGTATACATTTTAGAATTACAACCAGAATGTGCAATCCAAAAATAATGCATCTAATCGGTGAGATTCAATATGTTGTTATCTAAATACGAGCACAAGCTCATTCATTGATCGTAATAAAGTTGATTCATATCCTCCTTCATGCATAATTTAGCTGCTACTGGTACGAATTACTCAGATTCTAACCTGTGTGTTTATTAGTAGGGTTGTCAATTATCGTTTATTTTTCTTTATTCATACATACATATATTTTCACAGATATTAAACCAATTAATAAATGTATTGTGGATGCGGTAGGCTCGGACCACCGTGGTCAATTAATATCCTGTGAGAGAAATAATTGTAAAGTTAGTAAAAAGGAAATTAAATTTGTGCCGATTAACCAGCATCGTTTAGACTCTTTTAAAGAAAGTATAGTGAATAAACTACCCGACTTGCCCTCGTATACTAGTGTAGAAGAGTCTTATGTGGATCTAATTAACCTAATCAATACTGAGTTTGGGAGAATTTTTACCTCAAAAACAATATCGATTGGCGAGCGTCCTATTTTCAGTGACTGGGCAACGACGGGAATCTATAGAAGTAGGAGGAGATTGTTTGATCTGTATTCTGAAAAATCATACAATTTCAACCCTGCTTTTCAGAATTATGTTAAAAATTACTCCAAAATATTCAAGCGAGCCTGTTCCTTTGCGAAGTCAAACTTCATTAAAAAGAAAATAGCGAATTCTGTTAATAAAATTAAGACTACTTGGAACATAATAAATTCTGAATGTGGGAAATCTTCATCAGTTGCAAGAGATTTCCATTTAAAAATAGAAGATCGCCATGTCACGGAGGACATGGAAGTTGCGACAGAGTTTGAAAATTTTTTTACAAACATTCCCTTATTGACAACCAAAACTCTCCAGTCGTCTTCCACCTCCGCCGAGTCATTGCTTATGGAATCAGTAAAAAAATGTGAGGACACTTTCGTATTCTCAGTTGTTAATAGCAAGGATATCACCAAAGCGTTTAAATCTATTGATATTAAAAAGACCGCGGATCTATGGGGATTATCAGTCAAAACTGTATCAAGTATTATTGATGTCATTGCTCCCCACCTAGCAACTGTGTTTAATGACTGTGTCAGCAACGGTATATTTCCTGATTTAATGAAACATAGCAAAGTCATACCTTTGTTCAAGGCTGGCAGCACCACAGATCCTTCTAATTTCCGACCCGTTTCTGTGTTGCCGACCTTGAGTAAGGTATTTGAGAAACTAATTCTAGGACAGATGCTAACCCATTTTGGTGAAAACAAACTGTTTCATGATAAACAGTTTGGGTTTACTAAAGGACGTTCGACCACCGATGCTGGTGTAGAATTATTAAATTGTATTCACAAAGCCTGGGAAGATAAGCATGATGCATTGGGTGTCTTCTGTGATCTATCCAAGGCTTTCGATTGCGTCCACCATGACACATTAATCAGGAAATTAGAACATTACGGAATAAGGAACAAGGCTCTCGATCTTCTGACTTCATATTTGAACAATAGAATTCAGAGGGTCGATGTTAACGGTACACGCTCAGTAGGATCTGTGGTTTCGATGGGCGTTCCACAGGGTTCGATACTAGGACCATTTTTATTCTTAATTTATATAAACGACCTCCCTTACTACGTAAGAGACAAAAATAGTATTATTTTATTTGCTGACGATACTTCGTTAATATTTAAAATTAAGAGGCAACTAAACAATTATGACGAAGTGAATAGTGCACTAACAAGAGTGGTCCATTGGTTTAGTACAAATAATCTTTGCCTTAATGGGAATAAAACTAAATGTATTAAATTTACCCTACCTAATGTTGAACAGGTGGAAACCAATGTACAACTCAATGGTCAGGTGTTGAACCTTGTGGAATCAACAGTGTTCTTAGGTTTAAGTATTGATGCCAAACTGCAGTGGGGATCACATATTGATAAAATAGCCAGTAGATTAAGTTCAGCTTCCTACGCTGTAAAAAAGATTAGGACTCTGACAGATGTGGATACGGCTAGAATAGTTTATTTCAGTTATTTTCATAGTATTTTGAGCTACGGAATTCTCCTTTGGGGTAATTCCGCGGATTTGAATACAATATTTATATTACAAAAGCGGGCTGTGCGAGCTATTTATAATTTGGGCCCAAGAGTCTCCCTCAGAGAAAAGTTTAAAGAAATAGACATTCTGACCGTAGTGTCACAATACATTTTCGAGAACCTAATGTATGTAAGGAAAAATATTTCCAAATTTCCAAAAATTTGTGACAGGCATAACGTAAATACGAGACATAAAAACAATCTTGTAGTCTGTGATAGCAGACTCCAAAAAATTAGTAATTCTTTCCAGGGTAACTGTATACGCTTTTTTAACAAGCTCCCTAATGAAATTAGGGATTTACCTATAAATAAATTTAAAAATGAAGTTAAGAGGAAATTGTGCCAAAAAGGCTATTATAAAATACAAGAATATTTAGATGATAAACTTGCTTGGAATTGAGCTGTTCACTCATGCATGCTTCTCAAACAAATGATTGTATTTAGACTAAGTAGACTAAGCATTTTTTGTAAATAGACCAAAAAAAAAAAAAAAAAAGCCCGCTGAGTTTCTTGCCGGAGTCTTCTCAGGCCGGGGCCGCGTTTCGAACCGGTGGTCCATTTGCTAAGCTAGTCTTTAGTACATATATATGTATATTATTGACGTTTTGTAAGAGCCGTTTTGATGGTCTATACAGAATAAATGATTTTTGACTTTGACTTTGACTTTGACTTTGACTATACATACAATCACGCCTTTATCCCCAGAGGGTTAGGCAGAGGTGATTTAACACCAAAATTTCACCAATAATTGTATTGGGGTTCACGTAATAGGTGTCACCACCTATTACGTGAGCCTCAATACGCCTATTTCCGTATTCCGGGCACTACTGTTGACTCGAGCCATGCATCTGAGACTGAGTCTGGGATGTACCTATATATCTGTCTGATGTTAAACAAATGCCCTATCCCTTAGTCGCCTTGTACGACACCGCTTAGTCAGTTCGACATAACCACCCCTGATGGCCGACGGGGGTGCTATATGCAGGGATTTCAACACCAAAAGAAAGGGGAACATGAATCTATATTTCCATATCCATATCCATACTAATATTATAAATGCGTCTGAACCGATTTTGATGAAATTTGGTACAGAGCTAGATTAGACCTCGGGAAAAGTCATAGGCTATGTTTAGTCGCGATAACAGACATCCACGCAGACGGTGACGCCGGCAACAGCAAGTGATAAATATGTTCCTACTCGTTAATAGCTACAATAGAAAATCGGTTGATAAAAAAAGGAAAGAAAAACCTAATAAACCGATTTCTGTTTACCTTAATAACAGATTACCTATTTGTCTATAATGCTATATTGCGTATATGCAATAGCGTTGTCTAGAATATCTTACAATTATGTTGGTAACCCTATATCTAACGTCCTAATTTACTTCAACGCTTACGTCATTCGGACATACTGTTCCTTTTGTTGTTTCGATGAAACAAAGCTTTATTTCAGTACAGTGTTGTTTGCACATGGTGATCTGTTGTTATTTATATACATAATTAACGTATTTTGTCTCAACAAAACTGTGTTTAAGCAGGTTTTTTAGTTTGACCTGTGTTTTTGTAGGTATGAAAGAAATAGGCATAAGGAAAAATTAAAAGCAGGCTTGAATCAACTGAAAAGTACAATGTGACGAGATTTTTTCTCACACCTGCCAGCCCACTCAGTCCAGACTGCTAAATACCTGATCCTCCACCTTGCGCATCCATTCCAATTATCTTTTTCAGGTTCTCTCTTCAACTTACTAGGGGATGTCGTCTGGTGAAGATTAGACACACATAATACTGTAATTTGCAAAATAAAATATCATCTCTTATTTTTTTACAATTAAAAGATGAAACAGGAAGGCAAATACAAAAACGTCTTGCCTTTTCGAAGTGTTTCATACGCTTTAACTTTCTCCTTGATTTAGGTACCTATGGGCTTATTAATTTTTTGATCGATTTAACTTTTCTGATAATGCTGCCATTGAAATTCTGCTGCAATCAGTTTTCCTACCTGGTGATATGAAGAACTATATTCATAAAATTTCTTGCGATATATTAGGTAATGTGTCAGTGAATATAGTTATACCTAACTTTATTTTCTGTCCAATTCTAATACTCACACTTGGCAAGAGCCGTTTAAACAGTAAACTTAAGTTGTTACATTATATCTCTGAAGCACTACGTGAGACTAGTGGTACCAGCACGTAATCTAGAACATACTCGTATTTCAACACTAAATACTATATGGCGAAATACTTTGGTTGAAAATCTACCAATAGTCTATTTAAGTGGTCCTAGTTTTGCTAATGGTACATATCCTGCTCGTTGACAATTATTTTCCATTATTCACAGATTTATGTGTATTTCTAGCTATACTATCTAAGCTGATTTCGTAGCAGTTAAGTACCTATTTTAGGTTTATCAAGCGACGACGGATGATATAATTGGAGGGGTGGTGTGACGAGAATGGACAGAATAACTAATAAATATTTACAGGTAGTTTGAAAGTTGCGCCATTTGTAAAACCGAGTTGCACCATTGTTGTTGTTAAGAAAGGGACAATATCTAAATGTTAGGCTTTAGAAAAAAGGCAAAGTAGACCCAAGAAGAAAAGATCAGGCCTCAATAACTCCTTAATCAGTCTCCGTGCCTTTTTCTCAAATCTGTCGGCTTTCCAGTCTATGTGATGCGGTTGAACATCGATATTTTCCATGACCCCCCAATTGACCTCAGTTACTCCTTATGTCAGGGATGGCGAACCATTGGCACGCGTGCCAAAGATGGCACGCGGCACAATTTTTTGGGCACGCCACCAAAGCCATTAGCACAGATTACCTAATAGTTGGATTTATTTATTTATTTTTAAACTTTATGCACATAAAAAATTGTATTTTTTTAAAATTGTAATAGGTGGGCATTCGGTAATCTGTGGAGGACGTCTAGGACTTCATTGAACTTTTTTTAGAAATATGGCACGTTGATGCATAAAGGTTCGCCACCCTTGCCTTATGTAGTTATGATAAGAAAGTATAGAAGAGAAGGATATATATTGCGTCGACCCTAAATAAATTGGGACAAGGATAAACAGGTGATGAGTATTGCAATAAACAAAACAGATGATATTAATGTTTCCCGATATGAATATCCGCATTTAAAACGTCTAGTCTCTTAGATCTCGTGTATTTAGCATTCGTATGAATATTATTAAAACTTATTTCGTATTCAGCTTCCTCTGTTAAATTAGCGTTTGCTTCGAGTTTAGGTGTTTACCAGTATGTGATAGACAGCTTCCTTTTATAAAATGCTCCTTGAAGACAGAAATGATGCAAATAGGCTTAGGTACGGCAGACAATGATACGTTTTGCATAAATCCGAATAAATCGTCGATGTCGGTCACTATAAAACTATGAAATGTTGCGTTACATAATTTTACTAATACAATAATCACAACTTGGTATTGATATTCTGAAAAGTTTTTCAGAATATTTTACTTGAACTAAAAATGGATTGATTATAAGATAAATGTTACGAAAGGAAAGGTTTCCAGATAGGACATAATACACAGTGACGTGAAATTTATAGAAGTGTAATATTATATGAATTCCAAACAGCACTTATATCTAAACTAAATAAATCCAGATAAACTGGGAGCTGAATACATAAAATGATGATGATGATAATGATGCTGCCATTACCTTAATGTTTGTTGATATACACAAAGAAATTGAGTATATATGTGTGTATGTAAATATTTTGATTATCCAGTAGAAATAAAAACATTTTGAATCGGTACAATTGCTTTGCAATAAAACAATATAATTTATGTGCAAGTTTCGAGTGAGATGAATGTATATTGTTCAGATATCATACGAATGCAAAACGATGCAGTGCTGCTTCAACTGATAACATTCGAAGAAAATAATGAAAATAAAATGAATGCAATTCCATTAAAGTTATTGTATGTGTTTTGAATGTCTGTTTGTACAATCTGACCAGCTGTTATCATCTAAGATAAGAACTTGGAAGAAGAAGAAGAAGCCATAAATTCATTTTCAATGCCAAATTCATATAAATTACACTTGTATGAATTTATGGCATGTAAAAAACCAAATAGAATTAAACTTGCAGTATTAGGCTGACTAAAGGCTAACAATCGAATTGTAACATGAATGTAGGCGACAGGCTTATCGTCCTATGTGCATCTAAGCCAGGTGCATAGAGTGGGGTCCTATATTTATAAAGCGATTGCGCGGACGCACACTGGAGTGAGTTGTGTGTCGCCATGAGCACCTCAAATACGAATATGCTGGTGAGTTCTGCATGAACTATTTTTAGGACGTTTTTTAAATGACTGGGACTGCAATGAAACAGAAATTATAGGTTTAATAATGTAAGTATTTAAATAAAACATGTAATGTAACGTAAATAAATTAAATCAGTTCTTAATAAAAAAAATGTTTTTGAAGAAAAAAAAGTAAATTGTAATGAAAGGAGTCTCTGGTAGTTACCTAATGTTCAACGCTTTCATCAGATGTATTGTTTTCAACATCGTAACTAAACTTTCTGGTTAAATACTACTTCTGCATCCTTGTTAGGTATACTTTATTAGGTATATTTTAACAATGAAATTAAACATTTCTTGTGTACACTTCATACCACCCGGTCGACGGGCTCCTTAACTATTTATCACAATATAGACCAATAAAATTCAGAATCATTCAGTAATTCAATATCATTTATTTCTTTGTAAATTAGGTGTTACTGGTGTGCGTAGCGTATTTGGGCACAGCGATGGCGGTGGCTGTGCCGGTCGAGTACGGACATTATAGCGGACTATTTGCGCATGCAGCTCCTGCCCTACAATTGCCGGTGGTGCACAGCGCCCCTGTGTTACATGCTCCTGTAGTACATGCGCCCGCTGTAGTAGCTGAACCAGCTGTGAGTAGCATTGTATTGAATCATATGTGAAGATATGGATGGATGTAATGTTTACCGATGATATACTATTTTTACTGATTCAAGAAAATAGAACTTTCTTGAGGGAAAATAGTGCGTAGCTATTTTCTCTCTAGAAACTCTCCCCACGGAGGACAGAATATGATCATTTCCTTCTCCATGTGTCTCACACTCTCAACTTAAGTTTCATGTCCACTGTGACCTCCCCCCCCTCGAACCGCGCTACACGTTATACTTTTTAGAAGTAACTTATGTTGTCTATCTTTTTCTCTTTAAAATTACAGGCCTATCCAAAATATGCATTTAACTATGGAGTCAAGGATCCACATACTGGTGATGTGAAGTCTCAACATGAAGAGCGTGATGGCGATGTTGTTAAAGGTGAAGTAATTCGTAAACATTTTTATATTATTTTCATTTTATTTTATTTTAAATTGGAAAAAGCGAAATTGATACTCGGGCAGGACTCGAACCCGCGATCTCTTTTCATTCTTTCGATTTCAAACTCTACATTCTCTGAGCCTTTTTCCAACAGCGCCGGCTTTTCAGTTTAACTGTGATGCGGCTGAACTTTGATATTTTCCGTGAAGTGTCTGAAGATAGCAGAGTAACTGCAACGGTCTTTCCGAAAAATCGGGAATATATTTTGCTTGCACTTAGATATGTACCTACATTTAGATTAGCCAGAGTTCACTGGAGAGTTTTTGTGCTGTCAAAGGGAAGACCAAAGACTAGTCCTCTGCTTTGTCTTCTGCCCTGACGGCACATATGCTCTCTGTTCTTACAGGGTCCGCAACATGAGTGTGACTCCCCTGGTGTTGCAGTAGTCCATTGGTCACGCTAACCATTTTCCATTACATGGGCCGTGTGCTTGTCTGCCATTTATGTGGTATAAAAAATATCTATAGGAATTTACATCGGAAAAGTAAACATTGGAACAGTGAACATTCCCAAACCATATAAAAATATATGTTTTGTATCTGCACATTTTACCAGGAAGCTATTCGCTAGTGGAGCCAGATGGGTCAACTAGAACAGTGGCGTATTCAGCAGACGACCATAACGGGTTCAACGCGGTCGTGCACAAATCAGGACATGCTGTTCATCCGGTAAGGGCTATATTAAGACCTAGGACACGCTTGAAGATCGTTTAGATGTGAAAGTTTTAGATACCAAATCCTAACAAAAAAATTCCTTCTCAAATTTATGTACAGTCAACGATAAAAGTACGTAGTTTCATACAAGAAGAATCCAAAATATTTGGAGTTTCAACGCTGAATCACCTCCTAATCTGTCTATTGATCACCAACTCATACTAGGAATATAAGCCACCGTAGGAGTTGCAATCTAGCACGTTCAGTCACATAAGGACGTATTTGATTTTGTAGCTATTAAGAATTGTCAATCATAATACCTTATCGAGCTACCTGAAAATTAGGACGATCTGTTTATGAATATGTACATAATTTTAGGCACTCATAATGATTCGTTGCTTTATTCATAAATTCTTAATTAGTGTGTGACTATTTCAGGTAGTGTTTAGCTATAAGACAGAAGAAGTGATAGTAGTCCGGTGATAGTGAGCTAATAAATATTCTTTTATTTATCAGGAAGTATTAGTAACTTTTCGCCAATGACTTGTCATAGGTCGTACATTTCACAAACACGATTTCTCTACTAAGTATTGCGAGCCAGTGGAGCCGTTGCGCAAACGGTTATGGTGCATGCGCTTATAAGGAAATGTAGCTAAACATAGATCTTAGCTAAAGTACTTCAAATGACTTATATAGTCGTTGGACAATCTGCGAAAATCCTGTATAAATATGTATAATAATATATATATTTTTTTATTAAGTTATTTTTTGTCAGTGTTCAACAACTTCTGAGCGCGACTATACCTACCAATATTAATAGTCATAATTTGTTCTTACTGTGCTTGGCATAACTACATTTTTGTGATTTAGTTAATATACATAATAGTTTACGGTCATTAGTTCATATTTCACTGTCAACTTTTACTTACCATAATTATTTAGTTCCTTAGCATAATTTTAATAGCCTAGCTTTGGCTTTTTATTAATTAACAATAACATAAGTAATAGTAAATATTCAAGTTTGAGTATTAGTTAATTTTAGCATTTAGTAAAACAATTTTTTAACTAGGGAAAACGCATTCTACCTAAAACCGGTATTAACTGTGACATATATAGGTACAATGAAACAGAGCCTAACAATGAACAGTCAGCATCAAATCTATCTTGACTAGTATAGTACTCAAAATGATCTTAATACCTTGGTATTCCCCTTCCTGTTGACTGATTGTTCTAATACACACCTTTAGTTTAGACGATAATACCATTTAAATCAACAAAAAGTTTGAATTGATCTTAATACATTGGTATGTATTAAGATCTTTTTGAGTATTTGGTAGTCAAGATCAATCTATTTAGTTTAGTAATAAATACGCGCTTTGTAACATCTTATCTTATAGAAACTGAAATTGCACTGACAAGTTATTAAAATAATCCATGTATTTTTTTCAGCAAACTGTAGCACATGGTGCACCTTTCGCTCACTACCCGGCTGCCCCCGTAGCGCACTATGCTCCTGCCCCACTTGCAGTCGCCTCCTATGGACTACATTAAACCACCCGCCAATATATACTTATATATAGAATATAAAATACTTCTTAGAATATAATATAATAGATATAATTATAATATTAGCTAAGCAATAAGAGCGTCGGTATTTGCGGTTTACGATTGTAGACGTCCGTTTTTTTCACCGGATAACGGACCGTGTTTCTTGTCCATTGTCCGGTGCATCCATGACAAATCATACACCACCGCGCATCCGACAAGAAACACGGTCCGTTATCCGGTGAAAAAAACGGACGTCTACAAACGCTCTAATGCAAGGGTGCCCAACCTTTTTAGCTGTCGGGCCAAACTTACGATTTGGACATTTTTGGCGGGCCAGTGCATCTTTTTACTACATACACCCCCCCCCCTCCCCCCTAGGTTTCGGAAGATGAAATTGGCTCATCTCACGCCCATCTCGGGTATGGGGACCGCCACGTCCCCATCTAGCCCCTGGGAATGGGGCGGTGCAAGCAGCTCCACCCGTCACCACCCTCATGAGGGACAGAGGCCTCCTTTTGGAGTATTACTTGCTCACAAAAGGAGGGGCGGCCGCCCACGCACTCGCGCAGCGTACTATCGCCGTGAGCAAGGTGGCAAGCGAGAGAACTCTCACTCCTACGGTGATGGCGTCTCCCGCGTCATAACGATGGCATTCGGTGGTTGGCTCTTACCGGATCCGACGCAGAAAGTCCCCGAAGCATCCGTGCCCGGTAATAAACTGCAGGATGGAGGAGTGGCTAGAGAGGCTACATGGCGGCCTCTCTAGCTTTCCCCCATGATGGGTCTTATCGCCGCTACTACGGTATGTCCTTCACGGCTCGGGATCGTGTCCCCGTTCTCGCGCCTTTTTTCGGTAACGATATGGCACCGAAATAACTTTTTTTATAACGTAAATTTGACTTCACCTCGCCTGATAGTAAGCTGAAGGCAGTCTCGGAAAAGAGGCTCACCATTATAGACACGTAGGCATCGAGTTACAATGGTGGCACTCAGCTTGTCGGCCTCATCAGATGCCTTTTCGGGCCCCGCTTAAAGGATCCGGGACTGTAGGAAGCTTTTTGCTCCTCTCGCAGAGTGTGGCTTGCGCGTGCCACCCGAAATTCGTCCGCGGGCCACTTCGTGGCCCGCGGGCCTGGGGTTGGGCACCCTTGCTCTAATGGCTCTAAGCGTGTTAATGCCGGGTTAATTTTGTGGAAGTGTTTTTAATGTTCAAGGAATTTTATAAACCTGCTATATTGAATGAAATTTCAAAGCTATTAGTATGCTAACTATTAAAATCGATTAAGATAGGAAAAAGTAAAACGACTCAGGCGGGACCCGTCCCTTACAGGGGAATGCTCTGACCAATTGAGCTACTGAATAACGCCTTAAGTGCTCTAAATTCCCCTATACAACTGCCTTAGGGTGACGGTGGAGCTATCTACTCATAGTTGTACGAACTTTTTATATCTTAATCGAAATCTGCTATAATTTTTCGTAAGTTCCTTTTCTTTCATGCTCTGTAAGTCTATTAAAATTTAAAAATCGCGGCATATGTGCCTATTTTGTGTATTAAGTAGGAGGATAAGAGTAAGTGCATTGAGATTATGTTTATATTTAATAGGTATACCTACCTATATTGGAAGTTGCAATAAAGCATCTGAAGTACAATTAATATCTATTATAGTATCTTACGTAATATAGAGCTGTTAGCTATAATTTATTTATTTGACATATCACGTTTCGGTTTAATTAGTTATGTATGATCTCAATTCATCGACATTTTATTTAAGTTTTAAAATCTTATATGGTTCTGAACTGTAATGTATGTATTTTGAGATTATTAAATAAATAGCCTTTATTTAATATTATTTTAATTATTTCTCTGCTCTGCTCTTAGTATATTCATTTTTGTTTTTGTAATTAAACTATAAAATATCTCCTTCATCCATAAACTATAAAAATATTATATTCGTTATATTACTTATATTTCATCAGACAACACAACACGTCACTACTGTTGCACCATGATTTTAATAGAATGTACTGTATGGTAATTATAGGTAGGCATTAACGAGACTTCTCTTGAGCTGCCCAGTCATCTATCGTGGTACCTATCGCAGTCAGTATCGCGGTATTCTGTACTAACAGGCTCTCTTACCTCTGTTCATACACTGAAAATATCCGCCTCCACAATATATTTATGTTGTAAATGCCCATTTGTAAAATATAATTAATGAAGAATAATATTTAATACCGTCATAATAGCTCCCAAAATATATTGGCCGTGGGCTTGTTCTGCTAAACGATTGTCAGCCAACGAGAGATAAATGATAACATTAAAGTAATGAATCTGTTGGTAGTCCGCGATTAGAATATTTTACAACTAAGCGGTAGGTATTTAACAAATTCAGTCATTTACATCAAATGATTTTAAAATTAAAGTATGGCCTTGGAGGAAGCATAGCCGTACGCATTCACAGCACATACCTGCGATTTACGCAGGTAAATGGGCATTAAAAATTGTCTCTGTAATCTAATCACACTAGTCACTGAAATACTGAAAATTAAAAATAAATGTATCATCAACCATAAGAAATTGTAATTTATTAATATTTAGATACCGCTTTATTTCTCACCTATAAGTTGACTGACCTTTGATTACTTTATTAAGATAATTTTATGAGCTACAAGACAACAATTTAATTTATTTGAGAATAATTAATGGACTCCAATAACTCGCTAAAAATTTATAAACGAGCTATCGATATCCTAATCATTCATTTATCGATAGGATAGTGTATTTTGCAAACAGGAAATTGACGTGCTCCATTTTCACACGGGAAAATCTTGTATGACGGTGCTTCCTTCCGGCAAGTGCAAGAAGTTAACGAATGACGATTATGAATTTATTGCAATCAGATGAACAATGCAGGAGCATAAATGGAGAAGAAACTAACAAAATTGCTCAATACTTAAATCGGTTCGTATAAGTATCAAGAATGTACGAAAATATTGAGAAAAAAGTGTTATACCTAATTAAAGATTTTCGAGGTGACACAATATTAGGGTATAGTTCTAACTAAAACTTTAGTGACTATTTACATCAATGGTTCTAAAGCTATTGTAATTGATGCCGGAAATTCTACAAAGATGAAGAAGCAGGTAAAATATTTTAATGAGATATTCGACGAAGAACGGAAGAAATGTTGTTCTGTGTGGGTGATATCCATAAATGTAATTTTATGGTAACTTGCCTTTACACAAAAGCGGTATTTTATTGTCCTCGATATACTATTAAGGTTTAGTTTTGTCAACCGAGACGTTAGTAAAAGTATCGTAAAATCCATCATTTCAACGCCAGTTTTATGACTAACTAGCTAGTGCCCATGGCTCCACCCGCGTTGATGTCGGTTATCGTGACTTTTGGTCTCTCCGGTTTGCTATAAAAAATACGACCTTTCTAATTTAAAAATAGGCCTCAAAATCCGTTCAGTAGTTTTGCGTTCTTCGACGTCACGATCATTCTAATTACACAGCTAAACTTGAAGGTCTTCTAGCGGCGTAGGCATAATTTGTTACAAATTAATATTCCATCTTCATCGAACATCCACACAAAATCCCTATTTAAGCATTTTTTATAATATCTAATTCAATAATCTATTAAAAAATAAAATAAAAATAAACTATCACTCTTCAAGTTTGGCCATTATTGTAGCCTAACAATGGCCATACAGACTTTCATCGCTTTTAAGGCAATAAGTTATCCTGTCATGGTGGCGTGACGTCATGGTACACATACGGGTGAAATTGCCTTCACCCACTAAAGCTTACGATTATAGTGCGTAGCTGTTTTTTTTCAAACAACTTAAAGGAGGTTTGAATAAATATGTTCATTCATGTGGACGAAGTCTGCAAGTGGATACATGCTCCTGCGACACATTGGCGATAGTTAACATTGTGAGTTAGTTGGTGTTGGAAGAACATGGAGACATTTTTGAAGGTTAGTTGCGAATTTTATTATAAATATATAGATAATGTATAGGTTGTTAGTTTTTAGTTTTAGCGTTTATTGGTAATACCACTACCCCATTTAGGGAACATACCCTGTCATGGAATATTCTCTAACACGGTAAGATATCCTGCGAGAGGAATCACAAAAAAATGGCATTAAAGGGTCCATGGACCACATTGCAGATATTGATAGTGTCTTTTTTCTATAACTGCTTAGGTGGCCAATAAAATCCTGGCCAACCAAATGAGAATTTCTATACGCTTCTTCTTCATATTTAGTCCTACTTATTTTGACATTGAAATTAAAAATAACTGCTCTCAAATACAGAACGTAATTTGCTATTAACTTTTTCGAATACAATCAATACGATCTTTAACTTCTCGAGGTATTGCTTTTGTAGAATAATACTTGTGTATATGTAAAGATTTGTTTTACGCCTCTTTTCCATTAATGAAATGCCGAGATATACTAGGTAGGTACATAGTTTTACCTAATTATACTATTTATTTCTTCTTTTCCCTAAAATACTTCGGATAGGTTTTGCGCAACAGAGACAGCCTCCGTGGCGTAGCGTAGTGAACGCGGCCGCTACGCAGGAGGCGCGGGTTCGATTCCCGCTCAGTGCAAATATTTGTGTGCATGAAATATGAGTATTTGCATTGATCTAGTCGTGCCTCGGAGAGCACTTTAAGCCGTCGGTCCCGGTTGCCTTAAGAACATCTATGGCAGCCGTTACGGGTAGTTGGAGTCCTAAAAAGTCCAAAAACAACGGTCTAGCTGCAAAGCTTCGATACCGCCTAATGTTACAATTGGGTTGTGGAGGTCAGATGGCAATCGCTTCACGGAAAATATCGAGGTCTAGCCAAATCCGTAGTTAAGACTGGTAAAGCGGACCTCAGACTCCGAGCTGAAAGCTTCGGATGCGACTGGGAATTAACGCTAGGATGAAGAAGAAGGTTTTGCGCATATTAATTACTTAATAGAAGATTTTCGCAGGTGCTGGCATGATATCCTAGTTATTTGAAAAATACTACTTTTACTATTCTATAATCCTGAGAAAATGGCAATCCTAACTATCAATGTAATTCATAGCTATGGTACTCCGCGGGAATAAGACTGACGTGGAAAACGGCATAAAGCTCTAGAAACCATTTTTTATTTCATAAATTGCAGCTTTTTAGATGTTTTCTGTTCGAGCAACGCACTCATAAACTGATTTGAAAGTGCCTCTCTGGGTTTCAAAGTTTAGGATAATTTTCTTTTTCTTACTCTGTTTAACATTTATGACCAGTTCTAAAATACGCTACCTACATGAGGCTACATGTCGGTAATAAATAAGATGATAAGTATACAATATTTCTGCAACATGTTGCTAAGGAAATAGAACCTGTCTGGCAAGTCTCTTATCTAAGTTGTTCTAATCTCGTATATTTGCACTGTCGCATATTTTTACTATGTACTTACATACATACCTATCTACACAGTTTCTCCCTGCAAGACAGGTAGAAACAACACTATTCGGACGGTTATTGTTGTTCGAGCTGTTTCTTCTACTGTCAGAGAACCGATTGCATAAGGTAGCTATTGCATCGGAGCGACCGCCACCAACATAATCTTGAGAGAATAGTAAGTGCCAGAGCATTATCCTTCAAGCAGTAGGTGACCCGGGTAGAGGGTTGCCAGGTCTCCAAACCTAGTAGCCGGATGCACCAGCCAGTTTGGCCGGATATTTGGGTAAAAAAACACCGGATACATTAAATTAATTGAGGATTTGATTTTGATTATTTTGGGCCCCAAATATCTGTTTGGGACCCAAAATAAAATAAGGAATCCCAATGTTAATTACCACCAAATACTAAATCACTAGGTAATTATAATCATTACTTTTTCGCGTTGGTGAGATTAGTAGTCGAGTATTAGTAGACTCTAGAATCTTAACTAATGGGGTACATAACTCAGTATGACTATTGTAGCAAAACATTTGGCGGGGTTTAATATGCTATTATAAATCACAAAATGAAACTGTTTGTCCGTTGCTTCTTAACGGTTTTGGAACTGAGAGACATTTTATTTTTTAATGATTCCTTGACATAAACACGTTTTTATTAATTTAGTAAATTGGTGGTTGTGGTATTAGCTACAATAAAAAATAAGGTGTTATTGTAAATTAATACGGCTATAGAAATAATATTTAGTTTTATGAGGAATAATAAACCTTCAAAATTAGATAAAGTACCTAATTGATCAGTCTGGTACGATCACCCAATACTAATCTACAGGGTGTTAGGTTTATTATTTTTTTATTCTTTTCGGTTAAATCGTTTGTACAAGTATCTGATATAGTAGCAGAGAAAGCAAACCATTAAAAAAATATTAAATAACAAGCAGAAAAACCTACAAACTTGATCTAGAATATATCTCGATTAAGAAAGAGAAAAGAAAATCGACCTCGGGCGGGACTCGAACCCGCGATCTTTCCCTAAACAGGGTGAATATTTTGACCACTAAGCGACCGAGGCCCACACGAAGCTGATTCAGCATCTGAAATGGTAATCCATATTATCTGGTTTTCACCCTAGCTTCTTACCATCTAGCAAGGTCAAAGTAGTCAATTGAGGAATTGAATATAAAAAATCTAAATTGATATTTTCTTTACTTTTAAAGGTCTTGGTGGTAGTGTCATGGCTTACCATCGTGCGAGCCGCTCCGCGACAGAAGAGGTTGACTCTAGCAGAACACATACCTAGTTACTATTATAGCAACATTGGTGGTAAGTTCAATCGATTATTATTTGCCTTAAATATATTCTTGTTATAGTTACATATTGTTATTGTATAGTTATAGTTTTGTGTTAAGTCACCAACTTTGGTTAATACTGGAATATTGCATAAATCTTGCGCATACTTTATAGTGTCATTGGATAGATCTTGAGTTCGAATCCTGAGTCAATTTAGATTTTCAGTAGGGAAAATCTTAGTTAAGCCATGGAGACTGGTAACGTATAACGGTAAATACAAATCGGTCTGGTAAATACTTACTTGCTCATAAATTAAAACAAAAATTTACAAATATCATGCCATTCTTACCCATTACGATTCAATCGGACGATTCGAAACTCTGCATTATAATAATTTGAGTTTCTACTTTACAACATTCTACACAGTGCTATCTAGCAGTGGCGAAGGGTGGATTTTTTTAAAAGGGAAGCCGAACGAAAGAAAAAAACTTACCATGGCCGATTGTAATGTGTAGGTACTCCTTCCAAAAGCTGTGACTGGCTGGTTCGATGCTTAGGTCTAAATGGTTGAGGAAATTTCAACCCACATTTACTATACGTGTGAGCACTGATGATTATTATAACAGTGTTTTTCAAGTATAATGAAAGTGGTTTTGAAAAAAAACCTTTTGCAAATGAGATGTATGATGCATGAATATGATGTGATGTCTACCAACTAAGTATTATTTACTTGTTAAACTACACTACTTAATCTACTTATACTCTAAAGCTATACGTCTATTCTTTCTTACGAAATGAGCTAGGACCCTCATAAAAACCGGGTTCGTTCTTAGTCTTAAGCAAAAAATGTTTTTCTTTCGATAATTTTTTTATGTCGCTATCCTAAATGACTCCACATACTCTTAGAATCTGAGAATAACAAACAAGGAAAACAATACATTCTATTTAATTTACAACTGCCTGTCAGCCACTTATATTTATCGTAATTAAAATGTTTCGTAAATCCATCGCGCCGTTTATATTCTAATTCTATATTCATGACTGCCCTGTCATCGACCTAACTGAACTACATGTTTCTTATTTTCATAATTTAATTTCGAGAAAGATGTTTCCTCACACAACAAATAATCAGTCAGACAACAATCTAATGCTATTAACGTAGCCATTATAACAGCAAACTACTAAATTTGCTGAACTACTTACCAAAATATCGACAAATATGTCAATCAATGCACAACAGTCAGTACACTACACATACACAAACACAAATTATACTTAGTAATAACCACTTCACACAAAAAAGCGAATTCTAACTACTTCCAGTACTTTATAACATAAATAATTATTGTTGAAATCAAAAATGAATGTGAACATCGTCGTGAGCAATTATGTGTTGAATTTGAATACATCGCTCATTCGCGTCAACTTCAGTGTATTGTAAGCAAAACAAACTGCATTCACATTAGTGCTCTCTCGCTCTCGCAAATTCTTATCGTATATTCCCTCTTTGTCATAGGTAATCCCTTGAATCGCGGCTTACATCGTGACATTATTTCTACGAACACTACTAAGAAAAATTGCGCATGTGTGCGTGCGACTGTAAGTAAGTAAGTACGTAAGATTCCGTTTTTGGCGACCGGCTTTTTTTCGCTTGGCGCGCGTTCAGACAGAATCATACAAGAGGTTTCCTTCCTTATTTGAGAACTAGATGGCGTTATGAGAAATATGTGTAATAAGTAATGTATGTAAATAATTATTATAATTGCGATTTACGTAACAGAATACTTTTTGTTTTATATTTTTGTGTATTGAATGGATGTGGTTTCATTGATTTATAATTTATTAATAGACAATGCTTAGGGGTTTTTGCAAAGGTAAGCCGGTAGGAATCGGGTTATATGGACACTTCGCCACTGCTATCTAGACCCATGGTTTGGTAAGCATAGCTTAACTAGCTTGTGTTATGTAATCTAGAATGCAGATAAACATACTTAGATGCTCTGCTTTTTTGTAATTACATACATGAAAACACTCAGACCAATGCCAAAATACATATCTATTCATGAATACAAATAATTGCACTGTACGGGAATCAAACCTGCGGTAGGTACTCCTGCGTAGCAGTTGAACGTTCTACCGCTACACCACAGACAGACGCCGTCATGTTTATCTTAAAAATTATAATAGAGTACATTTATTTCAGGGAATCCAAATGCATACGCGTTTGGTTATGATATATCAGATCCAGCAACTGGAAATAGTCAGTATCGTTCTGAACAACGGCATCCTAATGGGACTGTCACAGGCAACTATGGCTACATAGATCCTGCAGGAGCACCTCGCAAATTTAAATATATTGCGGATGCAGGTGGATACAGGTAAATCTTTGTTTTTTTCTTTAGTTGAAGATCTTTTCCCAGATTTTAGTTGATTGGAATGTCACAGTTGGATAGTTGGTACCTAACTATTAGAACTATCGGGATATTTACCATGTATTGTTTGGAGTTGGTACCTAGTTTCACAAACGGAGATCGAGTTCGATCCTTATTATTCGTAGTAGGTAGTAATTATTTTAGTTTCTTTCGTTTACCTACACATAGCTAATGATAAGTGTCAAGCACTCTGCGGCATCGTCGGGTCGCCGCGCGCCGCCGTCGTGAAACAACAGGGTCGCGTGCGTGTTCGGTGTTCGCCTTGTAAAAATGAATAGCAATGTGCAGGACTACTCTTTAATTTTACAAGGCGTTCAACGGCGTTCCCTAAGTATCATTTTATAATGGAAGTAATTTTTTATTATAATCATTTATATAATGGAAGTTCAATACGAAATTTTAATAAAACTGTATTCCCTTAAACCATTCTTTACCGCATCATAAAGAATTCCTTCTCCTTATACTCCCGGGTCCTTTTATAGGAGCGTGAAAAAGCATCTGACGACTGACGAGTCGGTCAAACTGAGGGCTGCCATCATTTTAGGATCATTTAGCTTACCATCAGATGTGGTGAAGTTATGTTGACGTTGAGACTTAAAACTCATATAGCCTTAAGTAGTTCATGTATAAGTTCCTATAGTAAAACATTATTATTGTTATTCTTTTCTATTTCAGAGTTTATCCGGATAGGCCCACTCCACCACCTCATCCGAAGCCGCAGACACATATAGAATACGTGGATCCATCTATAACCTGGACGCGGCCACCTAAGAAGCCAAAGAAAAGCAAAATCACTACTACAAAAGAATTTGTGTCAAAGTTAGGACAATTGTTTAGTGATACATATTTATAGATATGAAATTGACAATGACCGCCTTTAGAAGCTCATAGCTAGGCAATGATTGGAGATAGATATGAAGTGCAAAAGACAAAGTTGTAGAGAATTTAATTAGCTTTTATTATGCCATACAACACAATTTCGTACAAAGCACTGTTTCCGAGAAATAAGCAAAAAAACAAAAAACGGGACTGCTCTTTCCCCCCTCCCCCCTCGGGCTCACCTCGGAGGGGTCAGGACTTTTAGTATGTTTATCTCCTAACTAGCCCAAACAAAGTTCTTAAGTAAAAATTTCTGCAGCCGAATTTTCCATTTCTACTACTACGTCACTTTCGCCTATCATTAAAGATTTATTATTATTATTATTAATATTGAACTCATTTTTATATCATACAACTCTTTGTATTATATAAAAATACGGCACCGAAAGCATTCGTTCATTTTCATTTTAGATTGTAGGAAATAATTTATTGAACTATTTATTTCGACTAATAAATTAATTAGTAATAACTTAGGACTTTTATTTTCTTATCTTTTTCTCGTGCCATAAGTAACTTTTATACTTGACCATCCAGTTCCACCCACCCATCCCTTATACAAATTTTGAAACTTCTCATCCACATTATAATTTAGCGGGTACAAGGGTACTTACTGCGGGTATTTACATGCAACACTCTTCTCCCTCACCCTTCTTCTTGACGTGCCAACAAAAAGACCGAGTACTGTACTTATTTCCTTGATCGTGAGTAGTACGCCTCCACCATTGGCAGCGCGAATATGACGTCCCTGCTGTTGCACATGTCCATAGGTCACGGAAACCACTTTCCATCAGGTGGGCCGTGTGCTTGTCTGCTACCTAAGTTGTATAAAAAAAACCTAAGTTGGACCTCCTTTGAAATTCATAGTCTAAAGTAATCGCAAAATAAGAAGCCCGCTTGGACAGTTCAAGTCCATGAAGTTCTCAATTTTGAGAACGTAAAACAATGACATTTTTCAAACCTCCTTTGAAGTTCATAGTCTAACTATCTCATCTTTTATGGCATCGACAATGGTATAATTTTTCCGGAATGTCAAAATTTGACTTTTATTGATAGAGTTATTGCTATTTTATGAACAAGTATTATTTATATGGAAAAGTAAGGTAATGATGCACTGGAAATCGTATAAATACGTTGTTTGGTCTTTACTCGCATCTGGTTTTGCATCTTGTAAGTATGAATCCGTACATACATATCTAGTTGCAAGGACAGGTACTGAGGTTTAGTTTAGTTGTTATAGGAATCAGCCTATTCACCCCGTTTTGTATGTTAGTTATAAAATTTTACATGTATCATATATTTATCTTTGAGATTATTGCAAATCTAAACCACCGTATATAGGTAATAAGTAAGTAATAATCAAAAGGATAACATCAGCCTCAGCATGGCGACATCTTTAACTTCATAGACAGTAATATTATTTCTTCGTTTTCTCTTTAAATAATGAAGTCATATTATGTATATATACGCGAAGAGTATTTACGTCATGACGCCTTAGTCACTTGACAGCTTTTTTAGTGTCACCATGCTGAGGCTGCGGAGCTATATTTCTTCACTTAAACTAAAAACCCCGAAAAAAATTTATATACCCCGTACGGTTCCCGTAGCCCCTAGGAAGGTATGCCCAGGATAAAAAGTAACCTAATAAACAACCTCTGTGTCAATAACATATAGATCTGTGCAGTAGTTTTAAAGTGAAATGGTAACAATCAGTCATCTTTCTATACAATCGGTCATCCTCAGAAACTAACACATAATATTAGTAGATTGATTAATGAAATATTGGATGTTTTTATACACCTAAAGGTTATCCTACCGGTAAACCTGAACCAGCTGCAGATAACGAAGTAAACGATGAAAAGGTTTTTCCTAACGGAACAGTTGTTGGACGATATTCGTATGTTGATAAAGATGGTAATCCAATCCAGGTTAAATATTATGCTGATGAGGCGAGTTATGGGTAAGTCTGTAGTATACATTTATATGTTTAACCCCCGACAAAAAAGAGGGGTGTTATAAGTTTGTATTCTAACAATATGGTCAACATGGACAGCCTCCGTGATGTGGCGGTAGTGAACGCGACCTACGCAGGAGGCGCGGGTTCGATTTCCGTTCAGTGCAAATATTTGTAAGCATGAATATGGCTATTTGCATTGATCTGGTCGTGCCTCGGATTCGTGTCGGTCGTGATCCCGGTTGTCATACGAACATCTATGGCCACCGTTACGGGTAGTTGGAGCCCACAAAAGTCTGATTGGTCTAACTGCAGAACTTCGATATTGCCCATTGGTTCAATTGGTTGTGGAGGTCGACCCTATCTGAAAAGGCTCGTTGGGAAAAGGCTCGAAGAGTGATGAATATGGTCGACATGGATTTCATCATCATCATCATCATCATCATCATCATTTCAGCCATAGGAAGTCCACTGCTGGACATAGGCCTACCCTATAGATCTCCAATAAGACCGGTTGGAAGCGGCATGGATTTAATCTCAGTCAAAAGGTAGCAGAGAGGTGATGTCTCCAGTACTCTCATAAAAAGAGATGTGGCACGCACACCCTTGCACCGCACAATGTTATGTTATGGCATATGCCATGCAACCTCATGGATGGCATGAGTAGGCACGGCTTGACTCCAAGCTCATAAGTTGTACTCCTTACGTTGATGGGGAAATTTAAAACAGTGCAATTTAAGAAACCCATTTCTAATTTATTATACAGCTCCTTAAACTTAATGTTAGGTGAAATGGTTTGGTAAATCCATAAAAAATACATCCTGTTTGATTTCAGAGTAGAATTAAAGAGTCTTAAAATAGTGGATTCTACAACTGCACCGATGGAATATACTAAAGACTTCAAGCCGGCAAAACTAGCAGTACCAGATACGTATTTCCCAAAGTCGGACATGTCGGTACCAGAGAAATTTTTCCCAAAGTCTGAGTTAGCCGTAGGTGTCTTGAACTCCATTGACTCTATTCCTAAGGGCAAAGTCAGTATTCCCTTTCAATATTTAAATAAAAAGAATCGTTATAAAAGCGAAAAACCTGACCCTGATTTTGAAATTTACTACCAAAACGAATTACAAGGGGGTGAGAAGTGCGGTAAGGAGAAAGTTCACGTTTACTTCGATAAGGAGAGAAAAATACGTAACGCTTTAGATAATTTTGAAACGGACAAGTACTGTGAACGGTTTTGAACGTGAAGTATTTATAGTTAATAAAAGTATTGCAAAGATTTGTATATGTTTTATTTAATATTTATTGTACAGTGCTAACTATAACTTTTAAATCGTTGTCAGCTGTAACTAGTTTATTAATAGCTACTTTTCGGACTGAAAGGCACTCCGTTTTGCTGTAAATTGAAATTGGATCCTGTTCGTTCCTTATATGGATAGCCTCACCAATATAACTATATCCTTGTTGTTTATCTTCTCTTGAAACATTTATCTAGAAAAATACACCTCGTTATGTGCCATATGAATACAGCGGTGGTCGTCTATACCTGTTATTCTTAATTAATTACAGTATCTGGGTACAGATAGATTTAATTATGGACGGAATCCTGATAATATTAGAGACGCTGACTTTTCTTCTCTTTCTAAATTTCTAATAAACATTTTCCAAAAGTAAAAAGTCATCGTACATAATGGCTCCTACAGATAGGTAAGTTAAACCTGCACCGATCGTTACCGGCCCGTCCGTATCGGTAACCTGTTCCTCTATGTAAGCACCTTAATACAAGATCATAGGCCGAACTCGTGAAGGCTATGGCTAACTATGATTAGAGCCGAAATTGGAACCAGTCTGTTGTTTTAACAAACTGTAATCCTGACCGACAAAGTGATATCAAAAAAGGACAGAGACCCGATGGTCTCCGCCATCCTAGATCCAAAAATAGCATCAAATTCCTAATGCTATGTTGCTTAAAAATATAAAAAGCGTCTTATGAGCGAGTTTTATTTCGAACAGTAACAGTATTTTTAGAGTACCCCGACTCAGAGTACCCCGACTCGGATAGGTTAGGTTAGAAGGCTAAGGCGGGAGCGAAGCGGAGCGGAGCTCTCGCCTTATAGTGAACAAAAAGTTCAATTATCCCCATCAATGGGGATTGTCAATGGGGAAAAGTGGAATAAGCGGGTACTAGAGGTTTTTTGCCCCAATGGAAATAATGGGATATAATTTGTACAAAACGCTTGTCCCACTTTTTCCATTTTGCATTTCCATGGAAATAGTGGGATACACCCAGCAGAATAGATTCTGATACTCACAGAGTAAATTCTATGTTTGTCATTTAATGTGCATAGCCACAGTAAAATAACTTCATTATCATCTTTGTTCCTATTACTCGTACAACAAATTTGGTTTTTGGGCACACTTTTGTTAGTACAAAATATATTCCTCTGAAAAAGATAGCTTTTAAATATAGAAATCACCAGAGAAAAGATCAAAGTAAGGCCGATAGGACATCATAATACCCTCAGGGCTCAAACCAACAGCATTCGTTAAGTAAAAAATTAAATGGCTTTTTTTGTAGAGTGAATGAAAAAGTGTAATGCTACTCGTTTCACTTAATTTTGAACTTCAAGTCTGTAGTAAAAAAGTTTGAAATTTAATACTCTTTTTAGCAGTTTCTGTGGTATGACAGTGGTTTTGCTATATCAAAATCAAGGGCCTGATCAATGAGTGAGGATCTGGCACAAGCTTTTCTTCCGGTACCTATTGGGAGATAAAACAGCCGTATACCTAATAGCCGAAGTAGATAAAAATAGACAAAATTATGAAATGACTGCGGGTGCTGAGGTGAAAAGTTCTCGAATGCAACCGGGATTATCGCTAAGATAATGATGATAGTTTATATCATAGGCCGAATAATTAAATATCTCAGTAGAATCGTTTTAGCTTCATTCAACTTATTAATATTAATAAACATTTTGCATGTTGAATGAAGCTTAAACCGTTCTCTCGATACGTTGTACATTACGATTACGATAGTTTTTCGTGCTAGGAGTTCGAAAAGATATGGTACTCGTTTTGCAAATAATATTATGAAAGCAACCTGTTCATTCCTTTTTCGTGTGTCCTCTAGTAACGTGTAACTTTTACTCATAGATTCTCTTATAGTACGCTTTGTATTACCAGCATTCATCGGTTCGATCGACATTTTTGCAACCATTAACAGTAAAATATGGCATTCTTTATTTAAGTTGTGAATATTTGTATGTGATTCTATGCGCTTTAGAGCTGTTTCACTTGATCTGAAATCAAATGTTTTAATAATTTTTTAGTGTAAACGAAGTTAAAAACTTATATTAGACTTTTACTAAGTACATCTTCCTGCACTATTTACTCTTTTTCTTAACATAAAATAAGCATAATATTGACGCGAATATGTATGTATAATATCCGTAGGTAATGTTTAGTAAAATGATAATGTATTGTAGTTTTTTATTATCTTTCCTGATTCGGCCAAATGTCTTTTTTTATCATACTTGTATCTCTGCGACGTAGAAAATGCTGCTGGGCTGGACAACATTGAGTAATTCTGTTTAATGGTCTGTAGAGGTATGAGTGCTCAACTGCTCATATTTTGGGTTACCTACTTAGTTACTCCGTCAGCCTCTCTGATTTGTTAACCGGCCAGAGGAGATACGCTCACGTTTCATTTGCGCTTCTTCGCAAGGAATGAGGGCTTGAATTGTATACAAGCCCCGTCGGGGACTCCCGGCAGGGTAATAAGTGTGGTCTTCCCACCATAGCCACCAACCCATCGTGTCTATGGTGAGGTTGTAGGTACTCACGGCAAAAGAGATGCTAAATAATAACTGAAAGTAATTTAGAATACCCTTTCTCTAGTGAAATCACAAAAGTTGCTATGCACTTCGTTTCCTGAGACAGCATCGAACAATTGAGTAAAACTTCTTGAGGTTCATTTCTATTTAATAACAGTCTTGGCAATTTGGAGTGATCGAAGTTGAAATGTTGTGAAAATGAGCCAATGGTCACAATTTTTGAGCAGCTTGTTACAGGACACACAACAGGCCTAAAAGAAATAAAATTAAGGCATTTACTAATACCTAGATAAAAAAATTACACTAAATGTAAAAATGAAGTGAAATCTGATGACTTAAGGCCTAAGAGGAGATAGGTCTGAAGAGATGAGCTATATTCTTATGAACATATGAATACATATAAGAATACCATGTAGATTATCATTTATCATTCATCAACGTAAAAGATTACATGTATGTGCCACTGTCAGTGTAAAGGTCTTGAAACATTACATGAAGAGACTAAATTTTTGGTTTGTTGTAAAAAGTGGAGGAGCAACTTTATCCCACAAAAATATCCAAGTAAAAGCTTAATTGAAAGGATTAGGACACTAGACTAATGGTAATAAGACCGAACTAATAATAAAAATGAATAATATGAAATCATAAAAATACATTAGGTAATATTATTAAAAATTTAATTTATTCTGTGGGTTAGGGTTGATATTATTTACCTGGAAACACTTTCATAATTCGATTCTCTAAACTGATTTCTTAAATCATCGAAAACGTACTTTGAAGTTAAACTGGATTGATTATCGTAAAACTTCTCATTTCTGTATATCAACACCGTTGTAGGTTTACATTTAGAACAACGACTCTGGAAATAGATTTTGGTTATCCTTCTAATTAGTTACATCACTCACAAACTTAAGATACCTACACATACCTTAGGAGTTGACGTCGGATATAAGCTTTTAGCTATGTCATCATTGCAAAAGGCAATATTCCTGTCAGCTGAAATGTGTAAATATAATAATTATAAGCTTGTAACTAGGGTATATAAGGTCCTTTTTTAAGTGCGGAAATCCTCACGAATACCCTCCGCCAGAGCCAGTTAGGGTGGTTATGTCGAACACGAACCGACTAAAACAGCACTCCATCTCGGGCTATGAGTTTCCACGGGCGATGAGCCTCTGGCATATCCCTCACTCCCTGACCCAGGGCCATTGAAGGCCCCTCGGGTGTGGGACTACAGTGTCCCCATCTTTCTCCGGATGGGGGTTGGCGCACATCGCACCACGTCGCGGCCTGCTTCAGCTTGGGTGACAGACGGCTCCATCTATAACCTGCAGGCCCACGCTCATGGAAGACGGAGGAGCTCAGCCTTCGACATCCGAGTCGCCTTCGCACACCCCAGTTGCTTTCGCGTGGACGGACGGTATATAGAGTCCTACCAACAACTTTGTAGCCCGATCCAACCTCACCTACTAGTCGGTGCACCTGCTAAACAATCAACGGAGTTACATGCTTGCGAGGTGCAGGCTTTCCTTTCGAGGCTGGGAGGTAAAAGTTAACAAATCAATCAAATAAAAAATAATTAAACAGTACTTACTTGAGTGATCACCGCTAGACAGATCTCGAGGATTTAGCCGTGAGTGGCATACACATGATGTTTCTTTCTTACCATTTGCAGCACACTCCTTTTCAGGCACATAATCACCGTCATCATTTCTATTTTTAATGAAACCTAGAATCAAACCATGAAACTATAATTGTGGCAACACCTTTTGTGTGTAGATACCAATAATATAAGTGTCCCGTACACTTTTATATGCTATACTGCACATGAGATTATCGCCATTCCCAAGCTCCAATCTGATCACAATCTACACTTTATCATCATCATCATCATCATCATATTATAATCACACTTTCATCCCCAGAGGGTTAGGCAGAGGTGAACTAACACCCACATTTCGATACCTCCTACGTAAACTGTTGTAACTTCTAAACTGTGATTTTACAGGAGAGCGTTTCAAAGGTACTATTGGCAATAAAAACCGCAGTTTTCAACTAATCTTTATAAAATTCAATATGTGACTTCAGTTAATAATACTTTAGCGTTTACCTCATGGCATTATTCAAAAATACCAAAGGTTTTAGAGATTTTGCTGTTACAACACTTTACCGCGGTATATGACCTTTACAAATTGTTGTATCAGTCACTTACAATTATGTACACCGGAACGCATGAGTCGCATTTAGTCGTATGTACCAGATACAACAATATACGCCGAAAAGCAAGAGAAAAAAGGTGTGGTATGTTTTATTTTTACCACTTAGGTGGCAGACAAGCACACGGCCCACCTGATGGGAAGTGGTTACCGTGGCCTATGGACGTATGCAACACCAGGGGCGTCACATTCGCGCTGCCGACCCTGAAAAATCCTTCTAATGCCCATTCTTGAAGAGCCCCAGAGATCCGATTCTCAGCACTTCATGGATTCACCGTGCGGTCGCCGGGTCGCCGGTCAGTAGTGTACTCCCCTACCTATCCAAATTTGGTAAGATCTTATCAATGCCGCTTTGGACATTCGATTTAGTAAAGAGCTTACTGAAGCCCTTGGCAATCCGAGGTCTCTAAGTTGTACAGGGATTTAGCTTGAATTCGTCTTGGTCCTACTTCTACGGCGTAGAGTTTAATCACGTAGCCATTTTTGGTTAACTCGTTAGTCAGGTCAAAGTATTTGTTCGTCTTAATAGCGTGGTCTTTAGGTATGTTAGTTTTCCACGGTAATGTGCGTTCTACAAGCACTGCTCGCCTATGCGATCGTGAAAAAAGGAATATATCGGGTCTGGATGACGAGGTACAGACATCGTCCTTTTATAGTGCTTCTCATAAGTGTAGTCTACAAGTATTGTCCAGTCAACGGCAGCTATCAATTTATCAATCAATTGTAGTCGCTTGGGAAAACCACCGCAGGGAGTTCATTCCACAGGTTGAGTGTGCGAGGGATGTAGTTCCTTTCATACCGCACAGTGCGTACTGTTTCCGGACGTTGTGTGTGACGATGAATTCCCTGCCTGTGGTGAGAGATGCGATGATAGAATGTAGCTGTGGGTATCATGTCAAATAGTTCATCTGAGCACAAACCATTGTATATTTGGTAGAACACACACAGTGAGGCAAAGTCTCTTCTGAGACTGAGACGTGCCACATGACCTGCGAGTATGGGATGGTCAACGAGCCTCAATAGTCGTCTTTTTACCGAGTCGAAGGGGTTGACCACTTCAAGTTTCAAGCTGGCACGTAGGCGCTTCGACAAAACGGTGATTGCAGTACTCCAAGTGGGGCCGAACCTGTGCCTTATGTAGGCGGAGTCGTTGCCCGACAGTTAAGTATTCACCCTGTTGAGCACTCCAAGCTTCTTTAATGCCAGCTTCACCTTGTCTTCCAATTGACTACGGAATTGGACGTCGCTGGAGATATCGATATCAAGGATCCCAATACTCAAGGAAATGGTAAGCAGTGTGCCCAGGAATTGCGATGCTACAATAAATGGGATTTTCTTAACGGTGAATACACATATTTGTGTCTTAGAGGGGTTGAATTGGACTAAATTTAGTCTGCCCCAATCGGGTACTCTAGATAACGTAGTCTCGATTTCAGACACAAGTTGTTCGCGGCTTTCCTCCATCTCGGACTGAGGGATATTTGCACGGTCCGTGTAACAAGCGTCTCCGGTACTGTCGTCCGCATAGCGATGAATGGAGTCATCCGACAGCATGTCATTGATATGCAGCAGTAACAAGGTCGAGACAAGACGGAACTTTGTGGGACACCAGCGTTTTATGTCCATGCGGTCCGAGCAACTGCCATCAACGACGGCTTGGATACTTCTGTTGGACAAAAAGCTGGCAATCCATTCGCATAATTCCTTGGGGAGTCCATAAGAGCTTTGCAAGAAGAAGTCTGCCAGACCCGATCAAAGGCCTTTCCGATATCGAGACTAACCGCCAGTGTCTCACCTCGAGTCTCGATGGCTTGCGCGCAACGGTTTGTGAGATACACAAGAAGGTTAAGATAAGATACACCGGTTAAGCGACGGTGGCGGAAGCCGTACTGTCGGTTGCTCAATAGATCATACAGTTCAAAGTAAGTACCCCAGAAGCTATGTATTAATGATACGCTCCGTCACCTTCGAGAGGAGGGAGGAGATTAGCGGAACAGACAGACAGACCGACCAAAGACATTTAAATTATGTTCTTGTTAATGGTACCTGATATACATTCATACCCATTTAGTAAAAACTTGTTATTTTGAATATGATGATGATGATTGATGATCGAAGAAGAAGATTTGATGAAAAAGATGAAGAAGATAAGATGATAAGATGATTAAGTTAGCATAATAAATGCTTCAAAATTTCATTCAACTTCTTATTTTTATTTTTTTTTAGGTTCAAATGTTTATTCACTTGTTATTTTGACATTACAAACAGACACTTCAATTTTATTTATTTCTATAGATTTTTGATCACATCTATAAACCGCAAATGTTACTTACAACTTACACAATGTCAGTGATAAGCGAAGTAGATTGTTGTATGTGTTACTTAGTAACCATAAAATAGTTAATTTGACCGCGTAAATCATTGTAAGTCATCTTGCCATGTACTTTAGTATAACTAATTCCGAAGTAAAATGTTGTATGTATTACTTAACACAAAATACTGGTAAATTCAGGAACGTATATTGTTGTATGTAATCAATACCACATTTTAAATAACCAATATTTTAAATACGGAAAATATGTGCTAGTACTATTACGAAATAAATATCAAATCAACACAAAAAATACGCGCGTGACATGCAACCTACAGCGAGTTCCAACGTAGCCTGTTTTATGTCACACATACGCGGGATGAGCGCGCTCGTCAGACTCACACCGCCCACCGTAAACTATTGCAAGTAATAAATACCACAATATACGCTGGGATACTTCGGAACTTACGATGTTATACTTCTGAAAACTACCGAAATTAATAGATTTTTGGATTTGATCTAATTGTTACAGGATAGTATACATAAAATTAGACACTTTTACGTGAAAAACACAAAATAGCAATTTTGTGGGTTACAACAACTTACGTGGGAGGTATCGATTTCACTAATCATTGTATTAGGTCCCACGTAACAAGGGGGAGGAGTCTGACTTGACTTGACTCGAGCCCAGCATCTGAGGCTGAGTCTGAGCTGTATATATCTGTCTGATGTTAAACAGTCCTATCCCTTAGTCCCGTTGTACGACACTTAAGGAGGTCCGACTTCTAAGGATCGTATCGTGCTATTATAGGTATAGCCTATAACTTTCTGTACGAACTGTGCTATCACATGCAATATGAATTTTACAAATAGCATAATTAGTCCAGAAATTACAGAGTTCAAGTGAACAAACAGTAAGTTTGTACTTGTGCATAAAGTGTAATAAATAAAAAAATAAAAAAAATAATTCTTATAATAAACACTTAATTATTTTGCGCTGTTATGAAATGGCCACTCAGCAGGCGTATTAAGATAAGGAAATCACATGAAATAAAATATTTTTTTATAGAAGTTCACTTCCCGTCAACGTCAACATACTATGTTATATAAAAAACGTTTAAAGGACATACCACTACTACTATGTAGACAGTTTTCACATATAACATGGCGCCCTGCTTTACATAAGTAAAATATCGATTTGGACGGAGATTTACAAATGGAGCAGCAAACTTTTCTATTCACGGCACACGATGAATCAGAAGGATCGTATATAACCTTTAAAATAGAAGGAATTGTTTATATCTAAAAGCAAAATACCACTCACTGATTAATCACGAAATCTCAGAAATTAAGACACCTAGAAACTTGAAATTTGGCAGGTAGAACAGATTTTACAAAACTCCATCCCTAATAGACTAGAGCCGATAATTTTTGAAACAAAAACAAATAATAGTAGGATGAAACCCGTTATAAAAGGAAGAGATTATAACAAAAATTAAAGGAAAAATAATTTACGGGCGATCTGAGGTCGGGAAGTGGAAGGGGGTGAGTTTTTAAGGGTAAAAACGGTTTATCTCGATTTCCGGCAAAACTACAAGTCCTATGGAAAAAAATTAAATGACAAAGTTGTAGGTAATAAAGAGACCTACAACTTTTGTAAACACACTTTTTTCACATAACCTCAAAATTTATGTGAAAAATTGAAATAATCAAGTTTTTTGGTTTTTTATTTTTATCTTATACAAAAACAATTTATTTTTTCACCTAATTTTCAATCGAAAATTCTCGCGTCAAAATATCAGCTTTTTAAAAAAAGTTGGGGATATTTTTGTTCGTTGAAATCTCTTCTTTCTGATAGTGTAAAAAAATAAATAAATATATATCCATTTACTATCGTAAAGTTCTCAGAAAATGCAAAGAAACATGACTTAAAATGCAATATGGGGTTTATTTTTTATTGCTTTTATTAACTATTCTTCCAATGTAGAACAATATTTTTAATTCATTTTCAATAGTTCGTATCATAAAAAATGTACATTTTCAAGATTTTTAAACTCAAATAAAACCGTTGGAAGTGGTCTCTCAACTTTGACGCCATAATAAAAAATTCTAGTAAGAACAAGCTCTTACGGAATATTTCTTTTTTTCCTTTGGCCGGCACTTTCAATTTTGGACCAAAATGGGTGATGTCCTTTGTGCATTTTAAGCCATGTTTCGTTGCATTATATATATTATTTTTTTACATTATCAGAAAGAAGAGATTTCAACTAACAAAAATCTCCTCGACTTTTTAAAAAAAAACGGATATTTTGACGTGAGAATTTTCGATTGAAAATAAGGGTGTTTTTTCGATATTAAGCCAAAATAAGGTGAAAAAATAAATATTTGAAATCAAAAAAATTACAGTGCCTTTAGGACATAACAAGGTAAGTTTTCACCAAATTTCGTGAGAAAAAAATTGTTTTTGCTTAAGTTACAAATAAAAAACCAAAAACTTGATTATTTCAATTTTTCACATAAATTTTGAGGTTATGTGAAAAAAGTGTGTTTACAAAAGTTGTAGGTCTCTCGATTACCTACAACTTTGTCATTTAATTTTTTTCTATAGGACTTGTAGTTTTGCCGGAAATCGAGATAAACCGTTTTTACCCTTAAAAACCCACCCCCTTCCACTTCCCGACCTCAGATCGCCCGTAAATTATTTTTCCTTTCATTTTTGTTATGTTCTCGTCCTTTTATAACGAGTTTCATCCTACTATTATTTTTTTTCACTTTTAACCATTTTCAAAAGTATCGGCCCCGGTCTATAAGGGGGTAAAACGAACTACACACGTGCCTACGAAGTCGCTGGCGGCCACTAGCAATGTATACCGCTTTTAACGCTGTTAGCGAAAGAAATTCTATCTAATAACTACAGGCAACGGCCTCTTTTAAATTACATAATATAAGTGCGTGTGTAAATGTCACAGTTTTGCCAACGATAGCCATTCGATCCAGATGCGACGCAAAACTACTACCGATGAGGTAAGTATCCGTTGTACCAGATATTTAAATAATAGGTTCTTAAGGTGAAGTCTGTTGGTCGGATTTTTAAATATTTTTTTGTTATTATTGTTACTGTTTTATATTATTTTATGTATCTATTTATTATTATTACCATGTTCTTCCTATCTTGTGCCTGGTATAAAAAAAGAACAAGTATATATTATAATAATTCAAACTAATGATTTACTCGAATTTGAATAAAGTTTCTAAGCTATTGTAGGGTTAGTAGCAAAACTATGATTCTTAGGGCTTTTATGGTGTCCGTAGATAAGAGAGTACATTTTTTGTTAGTTATTATAATAGCTAGGCTTGATATTAAATAGAAGAAGAAACTGCGATAGGGATATCCGTGAGAACCCTTCAAACCTAAACATGCATCACCAATTAAAACTATCCTGCATCAAATTGAAGGCAAGACTAAAAAACGTTGAAAGCCGAATATGATACTAATAGAGCATATATCCCCTTAACAGTTTGTATACACCTACTTCTTTACAAAGTTGGATGTGCCTAGCAGAGCGTTTGTTATTCCGTGTGCTTACTTATGCTAATAGAATTTACGCATCAACCTCTTTATGTTTTGAACGTATGGAATTTATCGATAGCGAAAGTAATATTCCTCTCGTGTAACTATCCCTACTTGTGCATCCGAACTGCAACGGTAATGTAACTTGAATAACAATAAAGGATGATGCGATCTAATCAAAATGAACGTAGGGATTACATTACCTTCTTCGACATAGTAGTATTTTATATTCCACTAATTAAAGTAATATCAAAATAATAAAGTAAATATCTTTATAAAATTCTTATAAAGAGACGAAATAATTGGCAATAATGACGTAAAGTATTGACATTATAAGATAGATTATAGAGTCGTAGGCATTATCAACAGACATAGCTACTAATAACCAAGGAGTAGATATATGATAGTTGCGAAGTGGCTGTGGCAACATAAGGTATCGGAAGTAGGAATACCAAAATGAATCGACGCCTAACACAAGTAAATAACATAGTTGAATAAGTAATTGAATTCTGACTGAAATATGATTTAACATCCTTGAAACAAAACAAAGCCCATAATCTTTTCCAGAAACTGGACTATCAGATGCAAAATATCTAGGCAGATTGTAATAACACATACATATCACCACCTTAATATTTTTCGGGCCAGCCAATTCCTGTTAACCAGGTAAATGTGTAATTACGGATGGTTAACAGCTCTGCAGAACAAATTTTGCCTGGTCCCTAATTTGCCGGTAGTAATTGGTATTACAAAACAAAATTGTAACATGCCACAATAACTGATAATCGGTAGGTACTAGGTACCAAACACCGAAGTTGTATAACTCCCACATAATCGATATCGTAATGCATTTAGTAATTAGGTGAAGCACGTTTTTGCCAAAGGCCTATTCGTAATGTAATTTTTTAATGACCGAATGTTTTGCCTGTATTCGAATTCTCATGATTGTTATGATATTGAATCATTAACCACCGAATCCCAATTCGGGTTTAATCCAAAGCTTGCACTTTGGAGCTTGCAATCGACTGGACCTCAGTAGGTAGAGAATTCTTCTTTTTATACTATATTTATTTTTTTACCAAAATTTTAACTAATCTTTTCCTGAAGTAGAAAGTGTTATTCCAATCTATTAGTTTATTTCTATGTCAAATTGCATCCAAATCCATTTTTGTGAACCCAACTTAGAGAGCAAACGTTCACCGGCAAGCAGTAAAAGTCTTGACTGGTTTTGTTGCTTCGGAATCCCCGAAGAGGTTTGGGTGATTTGTTAAAAAGCTCTATAATTTTTTGACTTGAATACAGATTTTTTCCATGGAATTTGTACAGTCGAGTTCAATAATATATTGACACCTGCAAGCTTCATAAATATATGAACGTTAAAAAAGTTAATAATATTGTGACAACTATAAGCATCATTAAATTGTGGACACGATTTAGATTCATTAATATGTGACTGCTTTGTCTCAATAACATGTATACAGCCAAAGGCACATTATTATATGGATACAACAATAGGAACATAATTATTATTATGTGAGGACTGTAGAAATCATAATCATGTATACACACATGAAAACAATAATATCTGAACTAAGCAGATTCTAATTATAATTTTGGATTTTTTTTTAATTTTTAAATTGTAAAGTTTTTGTTTCATCTTTTTGTATCGTGCAGCCAATACACGATATGATGAAGGGAATGTATTGCCAAATAGACGTAGTGGACGCTTTACATTCGGATTTTGGGGGTGGATAAATTCGGGTGGACCAATAGAATTGTGCGAAATATCTGACCAAATGAATAGTGATGCCGATTTTGATATTCTAAAAGACGTGTTTTTACCAAGTGCAAAAATTGTGTAGCCTTATAATCACCGAATAACTTTTATACAAGATGTCGGTTATCGCGACCAAACATAGCCTATGTCCTTTCTCAAGGTCTAACCTACCTCTATACCAAATTTCATCAAAATCGGTTCAGCGGTTTAGTCGTAAAAGTGAGACAGACAGACAGACAGACAGACAGACAGACAGACAGACAGGCAGACAGACAGACAGAGTTACTTTCGCATTTATAATATTAAGTAGGGAAGTAGGGATAATAGTTCCGTTCACCATGCCAGACGAGTTCAAAATTGGATAACTGAGCAAGAAACTTGGAATTAATAAATATTCCACCGAAGCCCTGACCTCAACCCCATCCGCGGGCAAAGCTAGTATATATTTATGCTTGGATGTAATCCCTCCGGTATTCATATAAACACAAGCTGTCGAAAAGAACATTGAAAGACACTCATTTCAAAAACTAGAAAACAATGGAAGCTACTGTCATTTCTGTCAATGTAAACTAGATCTTATTTGTTCAGGGATATAAGAAATAATTAAGAATCTTAGCCTGCTCAGATATTATTGAAGCCAATATAGATTAGAATTTTTTGTTGAAAAGCGTGATCACAAATTATTGCTTAATACATAGCATGTATTATTGAAACGTTCACATGAGCACATATTTTTGATCTATAGGTTCTATAGAATTTATTGAACTTTCCAACGCTCACAATATATTGAATCCTTGGCAGTGCCAATATATTATTGAACTCGACTGTACCAGTACCTCCTGTACCTGTTAAGGGTAATATTTATGCTTTTGCAATTTTTACCATATCCCAAAATGTTCTTGGTCGAAAAGTACCTATTTTATTATGGGCTATACCTGTGTTATGGTTGCTAGTAACACGCAAGTCTACACTTGCATGTATCATAAATATCATTATAATGTAATGTAACACCAATTGATTTACGATATCCGTGATCTCATTTTCTGGACACATGATGATCAAGTAGCAGTATTATATACCTCCATTGTCTCATAATTGGGTGGAATAAGGAAAGTGTGTTAGCAATCGCGCACAAGTTATGTAACTATTCTCGTGTATTAGCGACATATTGTACGAAAATATGTAAACTTGCCTACTATTTTCTGGGCCAACCAACCGAAGAAGAAATCGCAGAAGGTGATTGCTGCGTCATGTGAATAAGCAAAGATGAAGTGATAAGTTTTATACGAAAATACATACATACTTACATTCTTAATTCTTTATTGCACACATAAAGTACTCACGGCTCTATCCCCGGAGGTTTAGACAGAGGTGAATGAATATCCAATTATTTCACCTATTGGTATTAGGTCCCACGTAATAGGGGGTGAGCCTATTGCCGTATTCCGGGCACTATTGTTGACTCGAGCAATGCATATGAGGCTGAGTCTGAGCTGTATTCATATAATATAATATGTCTGATGTAAAGCCCTATCCCTTAGTTGCCTTGTACGATACCGCATAGGAAGAGATGGTGGCCCAAATTCTACTCTGCTGGGAACCACGCGGCTATACGAAGATATTTAGTTATATGTATTTAGGCTTTTGGTGTTTTATCATATTATGTATTTCATGGAATATGCGCTGAAGTTATATAACATGAATCCTCCAAATCCCTTCTATCATGGAACGGCTTGGAGTATGGCGATGCGCCACATCATGATGCGATACATTGTGGATATTTCACTCATTCGCACAAAATCATACAGCAATACGTTAATGGTGCATACTGCTAAAGAATGGAACACCATGAGTCTGTGTTTCCTTTAAGCTATAACCTGGAAGTCTTGAAGGCTAGAGTGAATAGATTGCTTCTAAGCAAACATGCTCCACCACTTACCCACATGTAAGATAGTACTCAAACGTGGGATTTTTTTATAATGAAAATAAACATATTCTTGTAGTGTAAAGGTAGTGTACGAGCTAATCGAAGGGCGGATATAATAATCAGAACATTTACTCCAGAACCTATTATGGGAAAAGTTAGTATTACATGTATAATAGCCGGCCTGCCCCGGTTTCGCCCTGGCTTTGCTTGTGGCATATTTCGAAACCCCGTATAACCCCTTTTAGCCATACCTCTATGGTCGCCATTTATTAATTTTCTAATAATGTACCCATACATTCTACTTAATGACTTAATGTACCCACACCGTAATCATAAATGGATATTACTGTGACAGATTTGTGGATACAAATTTGTCGGGCTTGTGGACAATAAAATTATGATTACTGTTCGCTCCCTTAAGTAATAAGCTACATGCTTATAACCTTCCTCAATAAACGGGCTATAATAATAAATCTATTTAACACAAAAAATTCAATTCAAACCAGTAGTTCCTGAGATTAACGCGTTCAACCAAACTAATACGACAATCTTGACATTTCCTAAATACAAATAAGTTTCATAAATAGTTTAGTTTTAACCGCATCGGTTGCATTACAGTGTAAAGTGTATGTTCGTACCTCCAGTGTGCGCTTGCCCACCTCCCTAGTTGTCCACATATAAACCAACGGTGAAATTTCTCCAGCCACATTCGGTACTCAACACTCAAGACAAGTGTATCATAACTTTATTTAGTAGTCCTGATTTAGTCTTGTGCGGGTGTCCTAATTAATATAAGTGTGTTTACTTCAAGTAAATCGAAAATGGCCTTAAAGGTGAGAATCCTTTATAATCATTAATTAATAAGATCAACAAATGGTTTTAATTTGGGTTCTTATTACTTTGCCGATACGATTTTAATGTTGATTATACACTGTGTTGAATTTTAATACTTAAGCTCTAAAGAAAGCGGAAAGGAAACTAGCTTAATATAATGTTTCATTCATCTCAATGAACTCATCTAGAATGACTATAAATTGACATACGATCTAAGGTTACATTTCTAATATTCGATAGTAAATATGAAACATTTTTCTTGTGTATATATATGTATTGTTACCCTCTAGTTATAGCCTCTGTGGCGTGGTGGTAATGAAAGCGGCCGCTACGCAGGAGGCGCGGGTTCGATCCCTGCTCAGTGCAAAATATGTTTGGATGCATGAATATGAGTACTTACATTGGTGTGGTCGTATCTCGGTGAACACGTTAAGCCGTCGGGTCCCGGTTGCCTTACGAACATCTATGGCAGTCGTTACGGGTAAGTGGAGCCCTAAAAAGTCTAACAAAAAGTAAACAACTGATCATTGCATAACTGCATTGATCAGTTGCTTATCATCCAATGTTGGGCTGTGGATGTTAGATAGCAGTCGCTCCACGGAAAATATTGAAATCCAGTTCAGCAATCCGCCACAATTAACAGAAGATGCAATGGGAACGGGATCAGAATTACACGCGAGTGTTCGCGAGCAAAAGCTGGTATTTTATACTATGCGCTATAAGCGTCAATAGTTTAGAAGGAACTTATTTATTCATCGATTCCAAAAAAAGATGTCTAATTATATTATAGTCAGTAATTTTTTGAAATATTAATGGTGTTAACTTTTAGTTGATGGATGGATTTCATAAGTTTGTGTGATATTATGTAGGTTGATGTTAGTTGTATTATCACTTCAATTTAATTGGTGTTGAAGTTTTGGATTTGATGGTACTTCAAGGAACTCATCAAATCAAGTAGTTATTGAAATATTGTTAGATTTAGAACGAACTATAATCGAAGACCACTTAACTGGACTCGATTTAGGCCTAACAAGTTATACGATAGAACTTCTAAAGTACCAATAAATAGCATTGAAGTTTAATAGTTTATGGAGTATATTACCATTGGTCCAACTAAAGTTAGGAATATAATGATATGCATAATATTGATACTAAGTACTGCTATTTTTATAAAAGCAAAGCTCATTAGCACTTAGTACATGAACATTGAACAGGGAAAAGTTTTCTTTCAATTTTGTAATAAGTTCATTAATGATTCGTAAGATTGAAATTATTAATTAACAGAAGTAGGTATATTTAAGTTATATCCTTTTTAGGAACTATCAAACAAAGATCGTAATACGATCGACTATTCATCGTAAACCATATTAACGGTACTTAAAAAACGTCAAAAATGGTATAGAATAAGATGCATAAGATCACAATACATACACCAGTTTGTAATGCAATTTTGAATAAATCAATGAATGAAAATGATATTTTATTCGCATGCATATGTATGTTTGGGTAACCTAGTTAATCTTATTTCCAAGCTTGTATGTCATTCAAATATTCTTGAGTTTTATAATAGTTTTCGTAGCAAGGTTTCATTTTAAAGTTGCATAACATATGACGTCAGCGTTTTGACACTAACGTCATTGTTATGAGCTACATACAATATTAGGTCACAGGGTACTTGAGGTCGCAATAGCAACAGTTTAAAGTGAAAACAAAAGCAATAATTTACATAGCATTGACGACAAAATTACGTAAAAACACATTCTGCGTAGCCATCAATGGAATACTGAAAGTATGTGTGAGAATATAGGCAAAAACGACCATTGTTGGGTGGGAGACGCGTCTATACATTAATTTGCTATGGATACTATTGTCTTGCGGTTCAGAAAATTGCTATAGCATTAGAAAGACTGTATACTTACTTATTACATAGTTTAGTTCTTATGTAATGCTAGCCCGGCATGTGTTACAATGACTCTTTTTTACTGTTTTACTTTCAGGCATGTGTAAAACTACTTGCCAAAGAATTAATGTAATCGGATGAACGGCATTATTAATGCATAGAGGAGACATTCGTTATTATTTATAAAGATTGTCAGAGATTTAATAGCGGATGATGTAAATTGAAGTGTTTATAAAACATTAACTAATTAATTTTTCAAATGAAAAATTTACTGGAAAATAATATTTGTTCATTACTGGTAATAATAAAATGTACTGATTTCATTTTTTGTGACCAACTTGTTAACTGTATTATGCAAATAAATAAATATTATTATTATTGTATTCAATTTGAAATTTTCATCAGCTTATTCAAATAAATTTTACAGGTATAACCGACTTTAACAATCCTAAATAATTGTTTCAATATTCAGTTTATTTCGAAATTGTTACTTTTTGAATGCACATACGATTTTGTCACAGAAAATACCAATATTTCTTTGACATACCTAGCAGTGTGACAAGTACCTAAAGTATCTAGTTGAAATTAATATTTAATTATTTTTTCACTTCCTTAAAATGTAAAATCGCAATACATTTATTTTTTCGTTTAATATTGACGGAGAGCAAACATTGAAAGTAATTTCACATTCGCTTTTTAACTTTAATTGGCAAAAACGAACAAAAAGACACGTTTAATTATATCTGAACAGGAAGTGTCGACAATGAAAAGACAATATAATTGTCGTAAAAGTATTTCACTTTTGTTAGGGTTGCCACTAAATGGAGATCTATTATACACGGGTTTTGTTGTATGAATTTGTAATTATCAGGCCCTCTAGACAAGTTGCAATTCGTTGGCCGGTGTAGGTAGATACTATAGAATAGCACGACAAATGTATTGAATTTGACGTATATGTCACGTATTTTGACATACGTTGACGATCGTCCATAAATTTATAATAGAACAGATAGGTTATACCTACAGAATTAACGTGTGTTACCTACGTTCCATTTTTATGAATGAACGTTTGCCGACGGTTACTATGCTAGGGATTACCTTTAATTATCGTAACATTTGTCGATATCTTTCTATACTACCTGTTAAAGTGTACTAACCATAACTTTAAAACTAAAACCCGACTACTGCAAAATCACGAATCTCTAGAATGTATTGTTTTATTAGAGTAAATGGTATACGACCACAGCTATTCTTGATATTTTCTTGCTTAATACTTCTTATAGCGTGATTTGCAGTAGTCGGATTTTAGTTTGAAACTTGATTTTTATTTGTATTATTTTGGTGCAAGCAACACCTAATAATGTATACAAAACACGGTCTATATATCTCAAGTTTTTTTTCATTATAGTCAGAGTTTCAGAGAGTCATTCACACGTCATATTGCCTATAACCAGCGGATGATCAAGACGTTTCTAACAATACCACAATTGCCCAGTTCTAATACGGAAAAACAGAAGACATTACAATTTTGTCATTTCGTATTTCTTCAAAAGAGTACATTTTTGTAAAGAAGAATAGTTTCGTCGTCAAATCTTTTATTGGAGTACATCACTATTATGCTTGTAGTAGTATGTTCTAGAAAAATTCAACAATGGCTGTCGCAAATCATTCATAATGTTGGCGCAAATCATTCATAAATTTTGGCACCGTTGGCACGCTGTCAAATTCTCATACTCATTTTCCCAAGTGAGCAATAACTTAAATTTTTTGTCTCTTTTTAGCAGACACAACTGTATATTGGAAAAAAAGAGACAAAGTGATATAATCAAGGTTCAATTCATGTTTGCCTCATATTTGTATAACTAGAATTTCTATATGTTGAACGGGGCCCCCCTGTGCGATCGTCATATACGAGAAATACCATACATACGTCATTCAAAATTCAATCCAATCTAACCTCCCAAATGTCAGAAAAAGATCACGATGTCAATGAAAAAGGTGTAAAATTGTGTTACGAAAATACCTTTTTTGACGTTTTGGACATTGAGGTTATATCGAGACAGAATTTTGAATATCTTTTCATTACTTTATTTAGATTTTTTTTAAGAGAATTGACCTCTTGAAGTTATATTAGTCTCTATCTTACTCCAACAGATATGTAATGAAAGGTTTTCCATACATGAGTTGACGTCTCGTATGACAGCTAAGGAGTAGTTTACTCTACCTGAGTAAAAGTTTTAATTTGGGAGTATTTAATCTAGAGTGAATAGGTTATTTCTTTATAAGCGCACTACATACTGTCAACTATATGAAACTACGGCCTATGGTCAGTAAAAAACATTCTTAACTTTACGTATTGATCAATACTAAATTATACTCTCAGACGATGTGTAATAAATAAGTCTCCGACGAATAAAAATAAAACGAAGTATGTAATATGTAATGCTAGCAAGTACTTAATCAAAAAACTGTTTAGGTTTTTTATGCTCTATTCTCGTGAAGATTGCTTTCTTAGCAAGTTACGTTTACTTGGGTAATATACTGTTGCGATGCTTGGCATATAAGAATATGCTAAGCATCGTAGTCTCGGGTAGCAGTGGCGAAGTGTCCATATAACCCGATTCCTACCGGCTTACCTTTGCAAAAACCCCTAAGCATTGTCTATTAATAAATTATAAATCAATGAAACCACATCCATTCAATACACAAAAATATAAAACAAAAAGTATTCTGTTACGTAAATCGCAATTATAATAATTATTTACATACATTACTTATTACACATATTTCTCATAACGCCATCTAGTTCTCAAATAAGGAAGGAAACCTCTTGTATGATTCTGTCTGAACGCGCGCCAAGCGAAAAAAAGCCGGTCGCCAAAAACGGAATCTTACGTACTTACTTACTTACAGTCGCACGCACACATGCGCAATTTTTCTTAGTAGTGTTCGTAGAAATAATGTCACGATGTAAGCCGCGATTCAAGGGATTACCTATGACAAAGAGGGAATATACGATAAGAATTTGCGAGAGCGAGAGAGCACTAATGTGAATGCAGTTTGTTTTGCTTACAATACACTGAAGTTGACGCGAATGAGCGATGTATTCAAATTCAACACATAATTGCTCACGACGATGTTCACATTCATTTTTGATTTCAACAATAATTATTTATGTTATAAAGTACTGGAAGTAGTTAGAATTCGCTTTTTTGTGTGAAGTGGTTATTACTAAGTATAATTTGTGTTTGTGTATGTGTAGTGTACTGACTGTTGTGCATTGATTGACATATTTGTCGATATTTTGGTAAGTAGTTCAGCAAATTTAGTAGTTTGCTGTTATAATGGCTACGTTAATAGCATTAGATTGTTGTCTGACTGATTATTTGTTGTGTGAGGAAACATCTTTCTCGAAATTAAATTATGAAAATAAGAAACATGTAGTTCAGTTAGGTCGATGACAGGGCAGTCATGAATATAGAATTAGAATATAAACGGCGCGATGGATTTACGAAACATTTTAATTACGATAAATATAAGTGGCTGACAGGCAGTTGTAAATTAAATAGAATGTATTGTTTTCCTTGTTTGTTATTCTCAGATTCTAAGAGTATGTGGAGTCATTTAGGATAGCGACATAAAAAAATTATCGAAAGAAAAACATTTTTTGCTTAAGACTAAGAACGAACCCGGTTTTTATGAGGGTCCTAGCTCATTTCGTAAGAAAGAATAGACGTATAGCTTTAGAGTATAAGTAGATTAAGTAGTGTAGTTTAACAAGTAAATAATACTTAGTTGGTAGACATCACATCATATTCATGCATCATACATCTCATTTGCAAAAGGTTTTTTTTCAAAACCACTTTCATTATACTTGAAAAACACTGTTATAATAATCATCAGTGCTCACACGTATAGTAAATGTGGGTTGAAATTTCCTCAACCATTTAGACCTAAGCATCGAACCAGCCAGTCACAGCTTTTGGAAGGAGTACCTACACATTACAATCGGCCATGGTAAGTTTTTTTCTTTCGTTCGGCTTCCCTTTTAAAAAAATCCACCCTTCGCCACTGTCGGGTAGTATACTATTACGATGCTTAGTATATACTTATACTAGCTTGCCGAAATGTGGGTGTTAATACGCCCCTTCGGGGGTTTACAGGTGTGAGTATATGTACACTATACATGTTAGGAGAGGGTCAGACGGCACTGACTTCTTAAGTCTGGAAGAAAAGCCTACGCCAAAGTAGTTAATCAGCAGATGGCTTGCAGGCTCCTAAAAGACCCATTTCTTCTTAACAGCCAATGATGTATCACGATTATATTTATTTAAAGTGTTATATATATTTTTTGATATCTTCCAGTTGGTGATAGCAGCCTTGGCTTTAGTGGTGTGTGCGCATAGTCGCCAAATCCAGTACGTGCGGCCCGCCAGGGTAGCTGTGGGTGACCTGGAGGCAGCGGCGACGTTCTTCCAGCCTAAGTTAGGTTATGAACACCATCACGTGTCGGAGGATGAACATGTTGATTATTATGTAAGTACTAGTTATTATTACCCGCGGCTCGACCCGTCTGGATGTCGATTATCGCGACCAAACATTGCCCATGTCCTTTATCAAGGTCTAGCTAGTCTATCTCTGTACCAAATTTCATCAAAATTGGTTCGGTGGTTTAAGCGTGACAGACAGGCAGATAGACAGACAGAAAGACAGACGCACAGCGTTACTTTCGCATTTATAATATTATAGTATGGATATGGATTGCTAATGTTCTGTACGGAATCTTGAACTGATTAAAATTATCACTTTTTGAAAATGAAGATGATTTCAAATTGGTTACCTGATTCTATTTTACTAACCGACTATAATAATATGCTTGATAATTACTAGACTTGACAAGCATATTTGGTTTTCCGTGAGGCTCCAAAACATCTTCTAATAATAATAAGCTAATCCTGAAATAATAGTAATAATAGGTTATAGTTTTCATTCAATTTAGCATTATATATATTTTATTATACATAATTCTCAAAAATAAATCATAATTTACAAAATCCAAAAATAAAATAAACCTAAAACCAAAGAATATTATGTAGAGTTGATAACTTGAACTTACCTCACTGTCCTAGATTTACTCAAGCAGTTGAGTTGGAAAGCTTGTCATAACAAATACTCATATTGGTTTGACTTTATTAATATCCTTATCACTGCACTTGTTTTGCTTATAATAATTTTACAACATTGCATAACGGATCTTAACAGGGTTGTTACCAATTTGTAATAAAATAAATATTAAGTAAATATTGAATTTAACTTTTTGATTGAGAACCAGCTGTTTTAGTTGTTGGTTAGATAATGTGTATTAATCTTTTGCAAAGTTGTAAACAAATCATCACAGTGGTTTACAACTTCCTATTTAATAATGCTAGTTAATTTACTCGAAAGATAAGTAAGTACGGTATAGTAAATTCATAATTATGCTTTTGATAGATCGTAACTACATTTCAATTTGTATATGAGCAGGAACACAGACAAGATCGTATTTCCTGGCCTACGTTCCGCTCATTGATGAGCTCTTTACGTGTGGTACAAGTGATGAGATTCTGTTTACTATGTTCACTATTATCGCTGTTTTCTGTTTCCACTTTTTCTCTCAAGTTATTTAGTTTTACCCCATCAATTTTGCTTCAAGTCATGCTGGATTTTTGTATTACTTTGCCGAAACATGAAAACATATCCACTAGTTTGCTAGCACTAGGTTGCTGCAGGTGCTTTAATATTGTTGGGTTGGTAAATTTATTCCTTATTTCATATCATCTGCGTACCCTTGTTCTAATTATTCGCAGCTGGTGCATTATTTCATCTTTTACATATTTTCTTGTCAAACGTCAGCTCTTCAGTCCTCCTTTACTTGATGTGTACTCCTTCGCGAAATCCATTCATCTCAACAGGAGCTTGTATGTAATTTTCCACACATATTGACTTTTCTTTTAAAGTGAACGAAACAGCATGTAAACTGGACAAAAGTATTGTCAATCATTCAACGAAAATCTGTTTCAATAAAATATTTATTCACCAATCAGCTTAAGCCTTAACCCACAAATTTCTTTATAAAAACAGTTGCGTAAGAGCACGTGGCGTGCGAACAGTTTCTCTACACCGCTAACTCACCGCAACGTTGATCGGTGACATTTCCGAGTTCATCATATCCATGGGTTAACACTTGACACTGTAGGTGTAAATGTAAAAAGTAATGTAAGTATATTTATGAATAACTAGCTGACCCGTCCCGGCTTCGCTTGCGGCATACTTCGAAACCCCGTAATGTCCGCGATTTATTAATTTTTAAATAATGTATTAAGTATTTGCCGGTTTTCTTGATATTTATGGTTACTACTCCGCTCACTCGAGTAGTGGCGTGAAGATATTTAGCCTATAAGCTTCTTTGATAAACGGTTTATTCAACAAAAAAATATTTTTCCAATTGGAACCAGTAGTTTCTGAGATAAGCGCGTTCATCCAAACAAAATCTTCAGCTTTATAATATCAGTATTGACTAGACATAAATTGTGTCAAGGTTCTGGTTATGGTAGAGGGATACGGGACACAGAGACTAGTAATGAGAGCTGATGAGAGCTACTAAGAGTTCCTTAAGACGTCCTCGCCATTCCTATTTTTACTATTTTTTTTCCAATTTGTAGTGCATTTTATAAGGGTTCATCATCCTCCTGCCCTCATCCCATATTTGATTTGGGTTCAGTGCATCATGTGTGCTTTTCCATTCATCACTAGTTAGAGTCATCTCAATATTTATTGCCTAGCCATATCATCTTTCACATAGTCCATCCATTTCATCTTTGGAAGGCCTCTCCCCTTGTAGCCATCCACTTCCATAGTTAATACCTTAGTTTTGACACCGCTTTCATCCTTACGAATTACAAATCCGAACCGAAGGGTCCACATAAAAACTGTATTCTAGTAGCTCTATTTATTTGTATTAGCAGCGTTTATTACCAGAGACTAAGATTAAACTTTTTTATTTTCATTTTCAGGCATACCCGAAGTACACCTTTAAATATGGCGTGAACGACTTCCACACCGGTGATATCAAGACGCATCACGAGTCCCGCGACGGCGATGTTGTCAAAGGTAATATTTAGCTTTTTAATCTAATCTTTGCTTCATTTACGGGCTAACCCCGTGATGGGGTACGATTTCTTGTTCAAATAAAACAATATTTTGTTTTTTAAAGTTGAAAATTTCCTATTTAATTGAAACATTGTTACTATCTGAAAGGTTGTACGTAGTATAAACTGTATAAATTACGTGTATGTGGTAAGAGCAGACAAAGGAAGAGGCGTAGTCTAGTTAGCAGATGAAGCTCCCTGGATTCTTACGGCGGCGTATTAAACGTGGTTTGGTTCTGGTTCAGTTAATCTAGGACTCTGACCATCAAACCAATTTGTCTGTTTAAAAGTACATAACAATGACGAAATGCTTATTTTTTTTTACAGGTCAGTACACAGTGGTCGAGCCTGATGGTTCCCTCCGCACAGTAGACTATACCGCAGACAAACATAACGGATTCAATGCTGTAGTCCACAAGACGGCACCTATATCGCCCCATGAAGCTGCACATTTCCACCACTGAGGATTGAACCATTTTATTCATTGCTTAAGACGAGAATGTCCAATTGAAAATGTTTTAAGGGTTTACCACGTCTCACTTCAAACATAACTTACTGTCAAAAATATTGGGTTTATATTAGGTACTCAGTAATACAATAGTACAATATTATTGACAGTGTATATTTTAATGTCAGTAATATTGCTTGTATGCGGTATCCCTTTCTACGGCTACACTACCTTACAGGTCTAAATTACTGCGTTAATTCGCAAATATAGGTCTAAATTAGCCACTACTTGTGTGGTTACACTACAGTTTGCCGACATCTGTCAATAAATTAGACGGGAAATAGCAGCGTTTTTGAAATCATGGCATTAATTTTGACATATTATGGTGGTGTATTATGTAGCCGTAACATATAAATCAAAATTGATTTACCTACTTCTTTTCATAAAATATATGGTAGTTACTTTAAAACATTTCAATTGGAACATAAATTGAAACAATAGTAGGTATTTATGATCTTATACAAAATTCAATCAAGGCCAATTTTCGGAGTCTTTACGCTTGTAGCACATCTCCGCCGCGAAACCGCGTATAGCGGAACCGCGGTTGTTTCGCCATGTTCTGTCAGTTGTACGAGGAGCGAAACTCTAGCGAAACGGCATGTTCTAATGCATAGATTTACCTATCTTCTATCTCTTTCGCCGCGCAGTTTCGCCTATGCCGTTCACACCTCCGCGCTTCGTCCGCTATTTTGTCAGTGTTGTCACGTGACAATTTTACGTAACACGTAAATTGCAGGGCCGCATTAGGGGTCTTTTAAATTCCAAATGAATCAAGATCAGTAAAAAAGTTTTACTTTGATTATTTTTTCGCCGTCTACAGTTTTTTGTACAGGATGGTATTACTTACATCTAGGTACACTAATATTCTAAAGAGGAAAGTCCTTTTCTTGTTTTTTTTTTGTTTGTTGCTGACTGATTTCAATAATGGGAGTAACATAGGCTAGCAAATAAAGACCCGCGACGGAATGCGTTTTTAGTGGTTCAGAGTTCAGTTCAGTTCGACAATCACTCCTGACCATATCCGAGGGAACTTTAGCACGAAAAAAAAGTGGGAACGGAATCCGAATTCCACGCCGGCGGAGCCGCGGGCAACTGCTAGTATTATACATAGCTGCTGCCCACGGCTCCACACACTCCACACATTCTGATCACGCTCCTACTTTTTTTCGGTAGTCCCTTCAAATACCACTCCGGTCGGCCATCGCACCTACTCAAAACCGCACGCCTCCTATTACGCACTCCCCGACTGATTCTAGGCCATAATTTAAGAGCCCTCAGGTGTGAAAAGCACGGTGTCCCCATTGTACTCCGGAAAGGAAGGATATGAATGTCACACCACTTCGCCAGCGGGTTGAAGCGGTGACAGGTGGCTGAATCTGAACCCTCGGTCTGCACTCGGCGACCAGTCCAGCAATAACGTCAAATGTGTCCTTTGCACGACTTATATGTCCAATTATGAAAAATGACAATCACTCTTTAATTGTCCAACCATAGAAATTGTCCAATCATAATATAAATAATAATTGGTCAATATAATTAATAATTATTAATCATCGATTATATTTGTATACATTTATTTTATAACTTACTGTTACGTTTAGTAAAAAGTATTTAATTTGACTTGACAGCCAAATACCCTATACGGCCCTGGATTTTGACAGGCGACGACGATTCGAAATCTACACACGGTTGCGAAGGATCGCGCATGCGAAATCACGTTGTCATTTTAAACGTAGCAATCAGAAGTCAGAAAATTCGCGCATGCGTTCTACACAGACCAATCAGATTCGCATACACAGTTCGATTTGGTAACGAAGTTGTCAAATTTTGGTGTCAATTCATGGTAAAGCTACTGAGCGTAACTACGTTTTTTTAAATGATGGACGTGGAATATACCGAGAAGCTTCTCATAGAGATCAGAAATAGACCCGTTATTTATTTAATAAGCCATCCACATTATAAAAATAACGTGAAAAAATTGCAAGCATGGCTAGAAATTCAGAGAGAATTAAATGTGGAAGGTACGCTTTTTATTATAATAATAGACTTTTAATTGTATTAATATTATATTTATCTAAATGTAATGTTAACGTATAATGGTACCAAATATAAAACTAATTTATATATATTATATTTGTGCAAATTAGTGTCCCCATTGTCCATACAAAAAGTGAACATCTCCTTTCCCTATCACTCACCATAAAGTAACTAATAATTTAACTAGACAGCCAATTACCCAATTTCGGCCCTGTTGATTTTGAAAGTTCTTGACGCACGGTATCAAGTTCGCGCATGCGAAAAAGACGTTATCATGTTGAACGGAGCAATCAGAAGTCAGGTAGTTGGCGCATGCGTTCTACACGGACCAGTTAGATTCGGGTACGCGCTCCATATTAGATAACAAGTGTCAAGTTCCGCTCATGTTTCGCTGCTCCAGCTACACTTGAACACAGCGAAACTCAACTAGCAGTTCCGCTGTCCGCCGCGAAACGGCGGAGATGTGCTACGGGCGTTACTAGTGTTAGTTATTTAGTTATAAGATGAATGTGTAAGAGTGCGTTTTGCAAAGTATCGAATAAATGGGAAAAGTCAAAGCATTAGATCTCTGAAAAATTTGATTGTTAACTTTTCCGTAATTTATTATAATTAAGTGTTAAATTGTTTCCACAAATGTACCTGAAAGATGTAGGTTAACACTGTATTTCATATTTCTAAGGATGTACTTGTATGTTAAGTCGTTAAGGCGCAATATTGTCAATAAACTGACATTTTGTACATGTTTTCTTTTAATTTTTCGCACCTACTTAATCTATTAAACAACGATAGAGAATTTTAAAAAGTTTTCATAAAAGCAATCTGAACTGTTTCACATGCTTGACCAAAACTTCCTTGTTATTCGATTGCAATCTAATTTATTGTCTATTTATGAACTTAGATATTGCGTGCAATAATGCAATATCTAATACAATCTAATAATTCTTTTTGTGTATAAATTTCAAGCCACGCAAGGGAAAATCCATTTACCTAACCGAGTTTCACATTTTACACAATGAAATACATTTACAGAATTAAACGCGTTTGTATTTCTTCAGTTCACGTCAATCTATCCCCTTGTTTAGACAACATATAGGTTATTTTAAGAACCGGACCCAAACCAATTTCCCCTATAGCTGATACACCTGCTGAATGTCTGAAGATACGCTGTTGCAGATATTCCTCTTATGGTTGGAAAATCAGATGAAAGCCGCTCCTGCAAAATCCAAGATAAGCCAAATCAAGAGCAAAAGTAGAATAGTGAATCTCGGACTCTAAAGTGCAAGCATTGAATTCAACCGAACTATTGATATAAGTTCGTAACCGCATATTGCATCAGTAGACGACGTCGTGACACTAATTTCTATATTTTCCATGTCTTTCTATGAAATACGGGCCAATAGCGAGTTACTACAGTTAAAATTATTTAAGAGATACGATTTGAAGTTTATGTCTAGGGTTGGAGTGTCTCAAATCAATTGTCAGAATAATCGATTCAGGTAACAAAAGATTAATCGCAACGTTGCCCGAATGTAACTTTTGTAACATTGTAATTTGTAAATAAATAAAACTATTCGTCATAACTACCCCACCGCGCTATATAATTATCCGACAGGATTTTCATACCATAAAAAACCTTACTTTTTTCTCGATATGTAACTTTTTATTAAGCTATCTTGTTTACATTTACATTAGACTATCTGGCCCTGGCAACACTGATTAATCATTTAATATTATCTAGTATTGATATTAGGATTAGTACCTCTATGTGTTAGGCTTAATGAAAACATGGGTATCATTATTATACCTCTTTATTTCTTGAAAAATCTAGTAAGATACTATATTTTTAAATTGATATACCTACTTACAATAAAAAACATATAAGTATTTAAAAATATAAAATACAATGCCCCTGTACCTATAAGGTACAGGGGCCACGCCTCACAATACGTGCCGCTGCATCAAGGTTCTCAATACGGATGTTTAAATATATATTTTTTTATGTTTGTACGGTCATAGCTCCGTCTTGCGTGGACGGATTTGCAAAATTCTTTTTTGTTCGGCAGTACAGTATTCCGAAATGGTCCCATCTAAATTTCGTAAAGATCTGATGATGGGTTTCCGAGATTAGACCAAGGAACTCTTAAAAAAATACCAGGAAATCAGCCGCGATTGAACATCACGCCTGAATCCTTTGAGGGGGTTCGCAGAATTGTTCAGAATATTCAGTTATAATAATACATAAGCTATTGAAGTTTGTAACAATAAAACTTAAATAATTTAAATTGTACAAATCTATTAAGATAGAAAAGCGAATCCACTTTTTTATTGTCAACTGGCAATGTTAGAAATGGAAAATACAGAATATTATGGTTACATTTTTTTGTCCGATAGTGCACATGCGCGAACATTTCCCTCCACGCCGGTTTAGTTTCAAGGCATGTGTCCAGCCAGTACTATACTATACCATAAACGCAACGAATAGAGGAGAACATAATGGAGGTTCCATACGATCAAAATGTAATAACAAAAAATAATAGTTATATAGGTAGGTACTTGTAGTTATTCGGTCCCACGTAATAGGGAGTGAGCCTATTGCCATATTCCTGGCACTATTGTTGACTCGAGCTATGCATCTGAGGCTGAGTCATGGCTGTATATATCTGTCTGGTGTTAAACAGCCCTATCCCTTAGTCGCCTGGTACGACACCGCATAGGAAGAGATGGGGGTGACCCAAGTTCTACTCTGCTGGGAACCACGCGGCTCCTACCGGGAACCACGCGGCTCAGTAAAAATTGAAACATAAAAATTTGCCTTACCTTGCCTTGGCCTCAGATGCAATTAGGAAAATACATCTCCATGCGCATGATGATGATGATAGGCTAAAATAATCTAAGAGGTGCATTTTCACAATCAATCTAATATAATCTAGTATTGTTGTCTCTAGTATGCGATACGGCAAAAGTAAAATCTAAACAATATTTTGATTTGTATTACTTAGAACAAACATGAGAGGGTAAAAAGAAATACAAAATATTACAAAAGTTACATTCTGGCAACGCCGACCATAAACGTAACGAGTTGACATAAACTCCATACGATTAAAATGTAACAACCATAGAGAACACAGCCGCAACACTCAAATGAAAAAATAAGAACGATATGACGTAGCTGTCACACGAGATTTCGAAAAATGAAGAATCACGTCTTATTTTAAATTATTTGTAGCAATTCTTAAAATATTTGTAGTAATTTGAAGTGAAATATGTCACACCATAATATATTTTTTATACTTACTGTTGTATATCAAAATGTATAATCTGTACTATTATAAGGAGTCTGTAGTATGTGTAATCTATGGTCACTCTATAATAAGTGTGTGTCAGGCCGTGGACACTTAGAACATCGGTTTGAACTACTATGATTTCAAAGAAAAATAGCCCTTATTATCATACAGCATAAGACTATGAGCAACAACTGAGGCAATAAATAGACAATAATATTTACGACTGAATGTTGGCCAATGTTGACAATTAAAAAAAAATGACATTTAAAAAATCAAAATGGCTGTATCGCATGCGATTTCACTTTTTGATTTTTGAAAATTTACACAATACGCATACTTTTTTTGCGAGTTTTATGTAGTGAGATAGTGACTCTTATGTTATGTGATGTTTTTCTTTTTGTATTTGAAGACAGTGACTTACAATTTTGTATGATATTTCAATTCCTATTTCGGAAACGTTTTTGTGCTATATTTAGTTTTTATTTTGAGACAGTGACTCTTATTAGTTTATAAGTAGTGTAATTTACTTGTCTGCAAACATGCCAGGGACAAAGGGCACCAAAAGGTGTGAGCTTTGCCACAAAAGGAGATTTCCAAAATGCAAATTATTTTTGTCGAAATTTCCTCTAGATCCAGACCGGTAAGTTAAAGAAAACTATGTCGGACTATGTCCCTACTAAATTACGTATGAATCAGTCGAGTTCATTACTATATGGGCACTTCCAGACTAAAATATATAAGCATAAAGAGTTCGTAATGACAGCTATTGTTGCATTTTCGTTAGACATTTCGACAGTCGTTATGGGTAGTTGGAGCCTTAAAACCAACAACTGAAGAACAATGCTTCAATATCACCATTGGGTTATACAGGTCAGGTGGCAGTCATTTCACAGAAATTTTTGAAGTTTAGTCAAATCCATAGATTGATAAAGTGGTCCCTAGACTCCGAGGTGAAAGCTTCAGATGTCACCGGGATTAATGCTAAGCTAGCTAAGAGGAAAAAAGTGCAGGATACATGAAAAAAATGAGTGCACACATGAATGTATTAAACTAAAGTACAAAAGAAACTCGATTAAGCATACCATACTACATTTGGTTAGGTACTTAACTGAAGGTGTACAATATTCTAGCAACTTATTATAAAAACTTATATTAAACAAATAAACTAGGCTAACTAATTGACTAACTAGTGGTTCGATGTCTGTTTTTGGTCTACAAAATAAGTTTCTAAACAGAAAAATATTTAATAACTGACTTTTTAAATAAAACATATTAATTAAATAGACACATAAATATTGTTTACCTTTAGTTAAGTACCTAACTGAACTGAGTACAGTTGTTGTTAGGCATTCAGATAATCATACATTATAAAGAAAAGCCTGTTTTGTGCATTCATGTAGTACATAATGTATGTGTATTTAATAAAAGCAAAAAATACATTAAAAAAAAATCAATGTTTATTTTAAGAATTAACAAACAGGTACATTTGGAAATGAATGTATGCATTTACCTATATGCACATGTTTAATTCTCTTATGCTTACAACGGCATTGCAAAATTTAGCGGTAACATAATATACATTTTGATTTACTTTTTTTTTCAGATTGATACTTCGGGCGTCGATTTTCAACTTTCTGTTCTGTCGGTGACATCACTGGAGAACAATCTATAGGCTATCTTTCGACTAACCTATCGGCTAACTATCGACCAATGACAATCTATAGGCTGTCACAAGACTGTGGCCGTCGTTGTGCGCTTACAGAAGTGCATTGCTGGAGCGGTAGCGCTTCTTCTCTATTGAAAATGGTCACTAGTTATTACATAATAATTTATTCTATTATATTATTGACCATATAATTACTACTAAACTTTGGATAAACCAGCTGATATCAAGATTTAATAGTACCAACACTATATTATGCGATAATTTGTTTAGTAGTTATAGCTAAGCTATGGTCATGCAATAATAACATATACAATAATTAAAATGTACAACTACGTACGTATATATTACTTATTTAATTTTTAAGTCGTATAATATAGGTATGAATAAAAATAAACTATATGGTTGCCTACTTAATAATATGTGTTGATTGTACTTTTTGTATAAAGTTATTAAAAATAAAGAAAAAAACATGTGTGTATGCAGTGTAACTAATCAGGTATTAACCTTAAAGTGATATGAATATCAGACTCACGCCCAGTTTCCGAAAGGCTGATCAATATCAAAAGTTTATGATGGACGCAGAAACTACTGAACAAATTTTGATGTGGTTCTATTGATAGCAAGGCCTTGCTTAGACTTAGTCTACCGTAGAAGTGGAAGTTTAGATATACCAAAATAATATATATAATTATTATAATAATTCACGTAGATAGAGCTGTGATTATTAAATAAGTAAAATATAAATATATTATAACATATTGTAAAATATTTATATTGTGATATTTTTCTACCAGATATTTTGTATTTTGGAATAGTTTTGAGGTAAAATGCTATTAAATTCTTATGCATTAATACTTTCATAATGTGATATATATTGTAATTAGCGAACAATAAAATAATTAATTAATTAATAAAGCTACTTTTTAGTTAACAATAAATTCGCGGTACGCGATCTTACCGCGAATTTATTGTTAACTAAAAAGTTCGAATCCCGCCCGAAGTCAAATTCTCTTTTCTCTTTGTAAATCGATTTGAACAATCAGCATAATAAATGCTTCAAAATTAAATTCAATAAAAATAAATTATTTTTTGAAACATTTTTGCAGTAATATACTTTATAAATTAATTTAAAGCTGTGTTTTAGTTAAAACTAACATTTTGTAATATTTTTTAACCTTTCTGGTGCCACAGTTATATTTTTATAGTAAAATACTACGTATATTAATTTAAAGCTGTGTTTTAGTTAAAACAGTTATATTTTGTGATATATTTCATGTAAATTAATTTAAAGCTATATGTTAGTTGAAACACTAATATTTTGTAAATTAATAGGTTGTGTTTTCGTTAAAACAGTTATATTTTGCAATATTTTTGTAGTAAAATACTATGTAAATTAATTTAAAGCTGTGTTTTAGTTGAAACAGGTATATTTTGTAATATTTATGTAGTAAAATACTATGTAAATTAATTTAAAGCTGTGTTTTAGTTGAAACAGTTATATATTGTAATATTTTGAAAGCAAATTAATTTAACCTCTACCGGTCGTTGACTCTTATTACTTGTACCTATTTTATGACATAACAATCAATAAATACAATAAAATTATAAGTTGTTGCTGGAAGTTTTATTTTAGAGTTTTGACATTGAATTTAAATTTTAAGTACCGGTTGTGAACCGCTAAAAATATTTAATCGATATCGATATATTAAGGCGCGTCACTATCGATGTCGATGAGTTGAGGAACATCACTCATTCTTCTTTCTTTAGGTTGGTATTACTTAAATGTCATTTTCAATTTGACATTTGACGTTCCCGTGTCACGTTGGTAGTATACATTAGTTCATTTGTGTATGTGTGCGTGAGCTCAATATGAATGTACTAAGTGCGGCCTCTTCATACGTAGTATATTACTTACTCTGTGGTGTGTGTGTCTACGGTTACCTATAAGCTTACCTGTTGTTACAGATTTAATTAAAGTGTTCTATAATCATTAATAGTATTTTATTAAACATGGCGCAGTCGTAAATTGCATTAAAATCTTTAGTAATCGGATCTCGCACCATTAGTGATGGAACCAATAGTTAAATTGCCACCTGACTTCGATTTACGAGCGGAAAATGCGGCCTCAGAATGGCGGCTGTGGCGTCTGTGCTTTGAAGATTACCTCGTCGGATCTGGGCAGGACAATGCGACTGACAAGATAAAATTATCCTTACTACGAAACATGTTGGGAATGGAGGCAGCGCGCATTGTCTCAACTTCATTGCAGATTTCAGACGACGAGTCTCAAAAATATGACTCAGTAATGGACGCCATTACGAAATATGTAAGCCCTCGCGTCAGCGAAGTTTTTGAAAGATTTAAATTCAATAATAGGAAACAACAACAAGATGAGAGTTTTGAAAATTTCTTCACTGAGTGCAAACAATTAATTAGAACGTGCAACTATAAAATAGTGAAAGATGACAAAGAGTCACTTGAAGATAAAATATTACGCGATAAGGTAGTACACGGGGTATGCGATAAAACCTGGCAGGAGTCTCTTTTAAAAATAGAGAATCTCACTTTACAAAAAGCGGCCAATTATTGTCGCACAGCTGAGCAGAGTAAAAAACAGGTCCAGGTTATGAATCCGACTACGGAAGTAAGTCTGGTTAAGAAACCGAAATCACACCAGCAAATTAAGAAGACATTTAAATGTGGGAGGTGTCAAACCCAGCACGGTAATCGTGAATGCCCTGCTTATGGGAAAAAGTGCACCAAATGTGGGAAATTTAATCACTTTGCGGTCAGCTGCAGGCTAAAAAGTGTGAGCCAAGCAAAACATGAATCGGATGAGTCAGAAGAAGAGGCACTATTTTGTGGTGAAGTAAAAGGCAAATTTAAAAATGAATGGATGGAGTATATTACCATTGAAGGAAGAAATATTTACTGCAAAATTGATACAGGAGCAGATGTCAGCATTATGCCTAAAAAGATATTTAAGAAACTTAATACTCATCTGGATTTAAGACCAACAAAGAAAAATTTGGAAGCATTTCAGGGCTCAAAAGTTGAACCTCTTGGGAAGGTCAGTCTCCAATGCAAGTACAAGAACCGTGAGTGCTATGAGAAATTTATGGTGGTTGACTGCAATGCAATGCTATTGGGTTTGCCAGCCTGTATTGCTTTGAATCTAGTGAAGAGAGTTCACAGTGTGACAACTGAAGATGAAAAAGTCAAACAGAACTTTATTAAACAAAACCTTGACATTTTCCAAGGTCATGGTAAGTTTCCAAATAAATGTACAATACCTACTATTCCTCATGAGCAAATATGTCATCCTGCACCCAAGATACCTTACAGTTTGTATGAACCTTTGAAAGCAGAATTAAATAGATTAGTGAACAGGGGTGCTATAACCAAAGTAGATGATATAGTTAGTCATGCCTGTATTAAATAGAGTTGTTATAGTAGAAAAACAAAATAAAAAAATAAGATTGTGCCTAGATCCATCAGATCTTAATAAAAGTATTGTCAGGAAACCTAAAACCTTACTTACAGTTGAAGAGATAGCGTCTAGATTACAAGGGAAAAATTTTTTTTCTGTATTTGATTTGTCGGAAGCATTTCATTGTATACCTCTAACAGAGGAGTCATCATGGAAATGTTGTTTCTCAACACCTTTTGGAGTGTTTAGGTATTTAGTTCTTCCTTATGGCTTATCAAATTCACCTGATCTGTTTCAGGACCAAATTGAAGGCTATTTTGCAGACATTCCCAATGTAATCACATGGTTTGATGACATATTGATAATGGGTGAGACTGAGGCAATTCATAATCAGGCTGTAAATAAAGTTTTGGCTAGAGCTCGAGAAATTGGAGCAGTTTTTAATAAAGATAAATTACAATATAAGCAATCTGAGGTTAAGTATGTAGGCCAAATATTCAATGGGCTAGGCATGAGTGTGGACAAAGCAAGAGTAGAATCACTTATAAATTTAAAAGAACCTACAAACAGAGATCAATTACAACAAATGATTGGCTCTTTCAACTATGTTAGACGTTATGTTCCAGAAATGGCTGAATTAATGGCACCACTATGTAAATTACTTCGGAAAGACATTGAGTTTCAATGGTTGCCACTACATGCTAAAGTGTTTAGAGAACTCAAATGTAAAATATCTTCTGCTCCTGCTTTGTGTCCATTCATTCCTCATAAACAAATAATATTGCAATGTGATGCTTCCCAGAATGGTATTGGGGGCTGTCTGTTTCAAATAGGCCAAAATAATACTTTAAATCTAGTTGCTTGTGTGTCGAGAACTATGAATGACTGTGAGCTAAATTATAGTCAGACAGAAAAAGAGTTACTCAGCATATATTTCTCTACTCAAAAGTTTCACAAATATATTTATGGATCAGATGTTATAGTTCAAACAGATCACAAACCATTGCTTGCCATAATGTCTAAGCCAATAAGTAAAGTAGGGTCACCACGTTTAAGAAGACTGTGTTTGAAACTGTTAAACTATAGTTTAAAATTAAGATATGTGCCCGGCAAAGAAGTACATTTTGCAGACATGTTGTCAAGAAATAGTTTGAAAATTACAGATTATGATCCTCAGATGCTAGAGATGGTACACTCACTTACTGTTCATTTACCAATGAGTGAAGAAAGAAAGGCTCAATTTAAACTTGAAACTAGTAGTGACCCAACACTTTCAATGTTATGTAAATTTCAGTATGAGGGTTGGCCAGATGAAAGAAAACTTTCCAAAAAATGCCATCCATATTTTAAACTAAGAGATAGAATTTATGTTGAATCGGGCCTGATCTTTCTTGATAATAAAATTATTGTACCAGATAGTTTAAAGCAGTATGTGCTAAATTGTATACATGAAGGTCACCATGGTGTCAGTAAATGTACTCAGAGAGCCAGGCAGTTATTCTATTGGCCAAATATAGCATTAGATATACAAAATTTTGTTGCCAAGTGTCGCACCTGTGAAAAGTTTAGACCATCTAATGTACATGAGCCATTACTACCTCATAAAATTCCAAAAAGTAGATACTATAAAGTTGGCACAGACATATTAGAGTTTGCAGGCAGATCATTCTTAGTCATTGTTGATTATTTTTCCCATTGGCTAGAAGTGAGGCCCCTTTTGAACAAAACTTCTAAGGCAGTCATAGATGCCATGCAAGAAGTATTCACTAGATTTGGATATCCAGTAGAAATTATTGCAGATAATAACCCATTTAAATCACAAGAATGTATCAATTACTATAAGTCAAAAGACATAACAATAATAACCAGTAGCCCGCATTATCCCAGAAGTAATGGTATGGCAGAAAAAGCAGTTGGTATTGCAAAAAATATTTTAAAGAAAGCCTCCAATGATAAAGCGGACTACCGGGACTTTATTTTGAGTTATAATAACAGCCCTTTATCTGGACTTCAATACTCTCCCTCAGAAATATTGAATAGTAGAAGAGTAAGGACTAATGTACCTTGTAATGGTCAAGCCTTGGAACCAAAAATAGTTAAGGATATTTATAAATTGTTAAAGTTAAAACAGTCAATTACAAAAAATGTTCATGATAGACACATAAAGAAAAAAGAAACTGTATTCAAAAAGGGAGATCAAATTGTGTACAAAACAAGGGATGATGAGTACTGGAAAAAAGGGACCATACTAGAGAAGAGTAAGGAACCAAGATCATATTGGATAACCAGAAATGGGTCATCCAGGCCCTTTAGACGCAGTACTTATCATCTCAAAAGATCTTTCACCAATGTTAATGTTCAAAGTGGAGATTCAAGTATTGAGCCAGCTCTTGTTGATGAGGGTTCGGATGATGTAGAAAAACATAGTAATGATATCAATGATGATAGAAATGATAGCTTGCCTAACCCTAGTAATCAAATGATTGTGAATGATACACCAAAGTATTACAAAACTAGAAGTGGTCGGGAAGTTCATCCCAGGCAGGTTCTGGACTTGTAGGGGAGATGTTGTATATCAAAATGTATAATCTGTACTATTATAAGGAGTCTGTAGTATGTGTAATCTATGGTCACTCTATAATAAGTGTGTGTGTCTACGGTTACCTATAAGCTTACCTGTTGTTACAGATTTAATTAAAGTGTTCTATAATCATTAATAGTATTTTATTAAACACTTACTATTATAAGTTATTACGTATTTAGAAATGGTTTAACTTAATTTATAACAGTTTCATGTATCCTTTCAATAGTGCCTAGTTACCTTCGATGAATCCAGAGATCTGTCAAATCGTATCTCTTAAATAATTTCAAGTGTAGCTACGGGAGATATTTCATAGAAGTAGGTACATATAAAACCTACAGGCATAAGACGTTGTTGTGTCTTCTGGGTATCACTTTTGAAAGAATGCCAGAAAGCGAAAAAAAATAACAACAAGTAGCGTGTAATATGGGTTTTCAACTGCAAATAAATATTATATTTAGACATTTTTTTATACCACTTATGTAGCATATAAGCAAACGGCCCACCTGATGGAAAGTGGTTACCTTGAGCCAGGAGCATCACACTCGCGCTGCCAACCCTCTATGAACCTTCTAATGCCCTTTTTGAAGAATTCTATAATATATTGAAGTCGTTTGGAAAAACACACAAACAAATATTACACATAAACAGGATACATTTTATGAAATTTTAAAGCAATTGATCATTTGAAAAGGTATACAAGGCTATACTCAACAAAGTATATCTTACTGCTCTAAGTTTACTTTGGCTCTTGCAATATAAATAAGTTCACTGAAATATAAATATTTATAATGTATGTAAGCAAGTACATAGTTTTTTCTTTGACTACAGAAAACTGAAGGCTTTCATCACAATGCCGAAGGTACATGTTCAGCGATATTTAAGGATATACGTTTGTTCATTTTAGAAGTCTGTGTGAATAGAAACAATGGCATATCAAGGTTCCAACAACAATAGAGATCGCCTGAGGCTTTGTCCTCCAAGAAATTAATTTACTACGCACCTTACGCTTTGGGTCCCTCATAATATTTAGATTAAGGACCTGTAGGATAAGTTTAACGAAATTTTCATTCAATTAAGACCTATATTTGGGGTCGGACTCGTGGTTACCCCATTTTGATACCCCAGGGTGACCACGAGGATTTTTTTAGACGTGGTTACCCTACTATGGAAAGGATCGTACTTGACTGAATCGTAGATAGTACGAGTAAAGTGTCCGATAGATAACTTTTCTATAGATTTTTATTGGAAAAAATCACATCCAGAACAAGACTTGAACCTGCGATCAGTCCCTTTCAGGGGGAAATACTCTGACCTAATAAGCTGCCTGGGCACGTCCTCAACATTCGAAATATCTGCTATATATTCTGTACAAGGTTTCTTTCATCATCTTTTTATGGTATGTGAATTTGGCAGGACCTCGATATTTTCCGTGAAGCAACTGCCACCTGACCTCCACAACCCAATGGTGACATTAGGCGATATCAAAGCATTGCAGCTAGACCGTTATTGTTGGACTTTTTAGGGCTCCAACTACCCGTAACGACTGCCATAGATGTTCGTATGGCAACCGGGACCGACGGCTTAACGTGCTCTCCGAGGCACGACCAGACCAATTCAAATACCTATATTCATGCATTCAAATATATGCACTAAGTGGGGATCCACGGAGGCTGGTATTATATCACTGAGGGCTTGAAATTGACTCTATTCTTTGTCATAATAACTTTAAAAATGTAAGCTATGAGGCGTTATTATTCATTTAAATAAATAAAATAAAATAAAATTGAAAATTAACTGCATCCCTTCGTGTTAGATACATATTTTACGCAATATTTTATTTCACAATATTACACGATGCTGCTTGCTCAGAACCATGTTTCTGTTGAAGAAGAGATGAGTAAATTTCAGGAATGGACATAAGCATAGGCACATATGTGACTTTACTTACCTATAGGTTCATTTATTATATATGCAATAATTGTATATTAATAATTGTAAAAACAGTTCCACACTTAGCAAATTATGTTTTTTTAGGCACAGTATCGTGACGACAAACGTCTTAAGCGTACTGTATATAGGGTGGTGGCACCATATATCGGCCATGTCAACATTTTTTGACCTTTGATTGATTGTAATTTTTTGGTTTATAGCATTTGCTTTCCTGCAATGCCTTTTTTGGGTAGAGGGATACTGAAACTCCATTACTACATTCGTAAAATTACCAATTCTTTGTTATTTTTGAAAATATAGATGTTTTTTTCCGAGTATGTCGATTTCCCTTAATATCGGCCTCTAACACCCTAATTTCTGCCGCCTGTGACCCTAATATCGTCATACCTTTTCCAACGTGCATTTAGGTCAATAAAACTAAGTAAAGTAAAAAAATATAACGTTTTATATTCCAATTCAGGTTCTAATAATTTTTTTAACGCTTATCTATCATTAATTTGTCTTTTCTTTATATCTTAGCCTTGAAAATTACAGTAATTGCTGTTATTATAAACTAATGATCACAATGATTAAATAAATTTAAGACAAATGAAGATTTCCAAAATATATTATTATAAAGAAAAAATATTATTTATAAAGTCAACAGAAAACTTGACTTTCTTTAAAGGCTTTTTAATTTAAATGCACTAAACAGGGACGGCAAGTAAAATCTTCTTTAACCACACAAATGTACACTTTAAGTGGAACCATTTGTATACATATGTCACGTTTAATATTTTTGGCTTCATCTTCTTCGACATCACTAATTAGTTCTACTTCACAGCCACCATAAAGAATTTACACCTTTTCTTCTTAAAAAGGTAAATCATGAGGTCAGTTACGCTGTCCGTTAATATTCTCTTCTATTTTAATACTCTTCTTCTTCTAACTACTAGTTTTATTTTATTTGACTGGTTTATGTTTTATATTCTATTGTCCAGATTTCTCTTTCTCTCTGTATCTATTCTTCTAGGAAGTCTGTCTTGTAAAGTGATAATGAAATTTCGTATTGTCGAAATGCTACTCTTCTTCTACTTCATCCTATCATTAATTCCCAGTCGCAATCGAAGCTTACACCTTGGATTCTGGGGTCCGCTTTGCCAGTCTTAACTGCGGATATGGCTAGACCTCGATATTTTCCGCGAAACGTCTTCCATCTATCCTTCACAAGCCCAATGGTAACATCGAAGCATTGTATTACTGCCTGCTTCTTTGAACGACATTTACTCCATCTCTTATTCTACTATGACTACGGTCATAGAACCTATAGGGGTCATAGAACCTATAGGGGTCATAGAACCTATAGGGGTCATAGAACCTAAAGAGGTCATAGAACCTATAGGGGTCATAGAACCTATAGAGGTCATAGAACCTATAGAGGTCATAGAACCTATTGGGGTCATAGAACCTGTAGGGGTCATAGAACCTATGGTCATATAACCATAGGTTCGAAACCTTTCTCTTTTTGTTGGGACATGGCATACCTACCTGTTGGCTAAAATTAAAATACCTTAGTATTTGGTCATTTTTTACCACGTCCCTGTTCATCGTAAAGTTCGAAGGTTGTAAGAAAGTATAGGGGTCATAGAACCTATAGAGGTCATAGAACCTATAGGTATTATAGAACCTGTAGGGGTCATAAAACCTATGGTCATATAACCATAGGTTTGAAACCTTTCTCTTTTTGTTGGGACATGACATACCTACCTGTTGACTAAAAATAAAATATAAGTATTTGTTCATTTTTTACCACGTCCCTGTTTATTGTAAAGTTCGAAGGTTGTAAGAAAGTAAGTACCCTATACAAACTAAAGTGGCCGTTATTACGCATCGATTCTCTAGATATCGGCCGTAGCTGGCAAAAAAAGTTTTTAGGCGGCCGATGTTAGGATCTAGTCATCAAACAGAGCTGTTATTTTATTTTTAACCTTATTAATGTTACTGCTAATATATAAAATAGCTAAACCTATAGTTTAGTGTTTTCATGCATTTCCCCAATATCGACCAGGTGGCCGATATTGAGATTTATCCAAAATAAAGATCCCTAATCTCGACCCCCCGATTATTTCATAAAAAGTACAAATAAATTTAAAAACACACTACCTAAACGGTACTTCGACTATTTTTCTTTATTATAAAATAATATAAAATACCATAGGTATGTTTAATTCCATTCAAATACTTATCAACGGAGTGCGTCGACTCCGGGATTTGACTCGGAAATGCCAACAAACGACACAAGTCAGTACCTGCGCGTGCTCTATTGCCACCTGAGCGTTCAAATGTGGAGGTACCCGCACCAAAATATGGGATGTTATTCGTATGGATATAGAGTCGCTTTTTGCATAAAAACGATCATAATTTTAGGGTTATTTTCATAGTTATGATCCATTTTTTCGAAGAGGCCGATATTAGGACGTGGCCGATACTAGGAGACTTCACCCTACCTACGCTACGTACTTAGGTACCTACCTAGTATTGTCATCGCTAGGTAATTTCGTAACAGATAGTAAGAAAGAGCGTGAAAGACATGTTAGGGGTATCAAAAATCACTTTGTAATTTCATTGAGCGGCTAGCGAATCCAATGCGAAGGCTTGGATATTTGATGAGAGGATTACCATTGTGATGTAGAGGAAGTATTAACCTTTGAAGAGAAGCAACGGAACCGTTGCTGAGTACGACAGAAATTCGTCATAGTCTGCCATTCTTTGTTTGGGTAGGTATGAACAATTCGCTATGGTGTTTTAGTGTTCGTGAATGTCTACATAGGTTTTACTGTGTATTGCTCCAGATTATGTTTTGTAGTAAATTTTTGAGAAGGTTAGGTGCATGAATCTAACAATTTAATATTGAGGGATCAAAAGAAGCCAACCTGTTCTTCGTATAAGCTAAATAATTGTACTAATTAAAATTTGAATGCGATTTTAACAATTATTGCTTTATTAAAAATGCATCTGAATCTGACTGTAAAATTTAAATGTAGAATTACGAAAACTATAAAGAAATATAAACGGAAGGTGGGACGTCCCCTAGCCAGATGGACTGACAGCCTGAAAAAAGTAGCTGGGATGGACTGGATGCTAAAGATATACATTGGGAGAGGCCTGTGTCTACTAGTGGACTACAATAAGTATGTTAACTTTTCTTTCAAATTTAGATCGGAATAATCAACGTCCAGGACCAGACTTGAACCCGCGACCAGTACCAAGTAGATCCTGTGAGAGTCAGGGGAAATACTCTGACTAACTGGACTGAGTTGGGCAGAGTGACGCCACTAACATAAGACTATGAACTTCTTCATCCTAGCGTTGATCCCAGTCGCACCCGAAGCTTTCACCTCGTATCCTGGGGTTCGCTGGGGTTTAAGGCGATAATCCGCAAAAAAACTGCTACCCTGCTGCAGCGCTTGCGGAATGCGAACAACAGCATTCTGAAAGTCATTACTCAAAGGTATGACTGCCCTATCCAAAAATATTGGGTAAGGGTAGTGAATGGTAATATTTGAAAACATAATTTAGACACATTGTTACTAATACACTAATAGTATGGTCTAAAATGAATGATTATTTAATTTAATTTAATTTACCAGTTTTAATACTGATTTGGCGAACTATACTCACAATTTTAGCTTTAGATTCTTCTCCATAAATAAGATTTTCTTAAATATTTAAGCACAAAGACATCGCTCATAATAATCTTTTATCAACTTCTTCGTTACGTAAAATTTTATCAGTTATCTTTAAAAATTTAAACTATTCCCACAAAGGAAACAAAATATCATGACCTCAGAACTAATTAACACGTAAGCACCAAACATACAAACCCCAAAAAGGCTTCAAGTAGATCAGTGTAGCAATAGAATCTGCATACTAAACATATCTTCTATTGTAACGTGCGAAAATTTTCTCGCTACGGAACTCTAGGAGGAAATATTCAAGTTGTAGGTACCGCCCACCAAGGCTGGCACAAAATAAGGCCACATATAAATGCCTGTGAACCCTCCATTGTATTATTCAAGGAGTAGACATAGACAAAGACAGTTGTATTTATCCCAGTGAGTGTTTAGTGTCAATAATTGGTAGAATGTGTAGTTACCTGTGTTTGGTCGTGGTGGCGTGTATAGGAGTGGTGTCGTCGGCGCCAAAACTTAGAGAATATGCTTTTCCACCACCTAATTATTATGTAAGTATTTTTTTTTGTATTCAGCATTTCTGTAAGTTGGAAACGGTTAAGTAACATCAATGATTTGTAGAACAAAAAATATATTTATACAATAAAGAGTTATGTACTTAAGGATAAACAGGACGTTTTCATTTTAGTTTAATTCGTTTTTCAGTACCTACAATACAAAAAAGTTATTGCTGAAGTATACTACTTATTTGAGTTTTCAAGTTAGGTATTTTTAGGATAAGTTGTTTATTATCTATACCGTCAAATATCTCTAGAATTTTACAAACATTACTATCAATAATTTCTTAATTATCCTTAATTCAATTTTAATACGACTGTACTCGTAGCACAGTAGTTTGGCTCTACAACTTATACTGTAGCGATCGATGTAGGTATATAATTTTATTAATACTTAGTATCATAGTACTATGCTATAATAATAATATTATCTACTGATAATATAATTAGTAGTACGATAATACTTGAAGTACTTATATTAACATAAATAACCCAATTTAAAAAAAACCTAAAGAAGGAAATAATTTGAGGCAGTTAGCATGTATACTTATCATATAGATTTTGATTGAAATAAATTCATTTTTAACAAAAAAGTTTAACCGACTTCAAGAAACGAAAAAGAGGCACTGAAAAGCGAAAAATAACTTAATTTACAGACTTACTGATTTATTAGAAGTCGGTGCCTAGCCCAAGGGAGGCCATATTTCAATTGATTGCATCATAGTAATGTAGTTCAGACACAACAAACAAAGTTGGCTGGCACCGACTTCTAATAAATCAGTAAGTCTGTAAATTAAGTTATTTTTCGCTTTTCAGTGCCTCTTTTTCGTTTCTTGAAGTCGGTTAAACTTTTTTGTTAAAAATGAATTTATTTTTCTCTTTTTAGTGAGTTTGTACAGTCTCACGACTGTACATCGCATGTATAGTGACCTGACTGTACATGCGCTGCTGACGCTACACTACAGATCGAACCGGCCACGCTAAATAAAAAAAATATTAAAGCATTATTCAAAAATAATTTTTAAAATCAATGCATATATATACACCGGAAATATAGCTGAATATTCTGAATACTTCTGCGTACCCCTTCAAAGGACTCAGGCGTGATGTTATGATGTGTAATGGCAGAAACATTGCAATAATATGCCATTGCAGCTATCGCGGCTGATTTCCTGGTACTTTTTGAAGAGTTCCTTGGTCTAATCTCGGAAACCCATCATCAGATCTTTACGAAATTTAAATGGGACCACTTCGGAATAATCTACTTACAAACAGAAAAAGAATTTTTAAAATCCGTCTAGAATTGGCTTCACAATCGCGTAACAAACATACAAAAAAAAAAAAAAAAAAATTGGGTACGAATTGAGAACCTCCTTTTTTGAAGTCGGTTAAAAAGTGAACATCTAAGATGGAAGTTGAACCCAAGACGTCCCTTACTTGGATTTTCACTTTCTCCGATCTAAATCTAAGGGAAGAGAAATCCCTGACTTCAACATGCACGCTTTGAATGCAACTAGAATTGACGCTCGGATAAAGGAGAGTCCTGTGCTACAACAGGATACATCTCAAGGCAGGAGTTAAACTTAGGCAATAAATAAGTTTTTCCAATTATTTTCAGAGCGCACCACAGTATGCATTCAAATATGGCGTAGCGGATCCTACGACTGGTGACGTCAAATCACAGCACGAGACCAGAGACGGTGATGTTGTCAAAGGTAACTGACAAGTTTTTTTTTTAAGAATCCTAGTAACACGTAACACCTAAGAAGTCTGATGCCCTGGTCTAACTACAGAACTCCGACGAGGACGACGTGGAGAGAGAAATTGACGTGTCCTATATAAAAAAATATCGCTAATGGAATGAGGTGGTCTGAAAATACTGGGTGGCGCAAAAGTAGTGGCACTAAAGAAAATACCTTTATTTTTTTTATATGAAATTTTCTGTCATTCTGTTGTTGAAAATTGTGTAGTGAACAAATGTAAAATACACTGAAAATAAACATGGACCGTTTTACTCCCCAAGAACGTGGAATAATTGTGTCAAACGCTTTTCCAGGCCGAGTTATCTCTCGTTTTGGCGATTTGCCTTGGCCTGCAAGATCACCCGATCTGACCAGTCCAGACTTCTTTCTTTGGGGTTTTTTGAAATCTCGGGTGTATGTGAACAAGCCACAGACTCTCGCAGCTCTAAAAGAAAACATTCGTCAAGAAATAACGAACATATCGCAGGAAGTGTTACGGCAAGTTATGCAAAATGTCATAAATAGGGCTCAAATGTGTATCAACTCTGGAGGTCACCATTTAAAAGACATCATCTTTAAATCCTAATGGTACGAAATTTAATGGTACAAATATACATTTAAAAAAACCTAAATCTAGTTTTCTAATTTAGAAAAAATGTTATAGCCGAACCAAATAGGGTCTTTACTTTTGCGCCACCCAGTATATCATATCTAAGTTCAACCCTTTCGTAGTAAGACTGAAAATGGATCGCAACTGCGTTGGAGTACCGGCGGATGTATGAGTAACGGGTCACACATTAAAATAATATTAGTCCATTTCAACGATACTAGGTTAGGCTAAGGCCTATATTCTAGAACTACACTAAGTCCTGAATCACGCTTCATCTGAGGACAGATTGTATAGACAGATTGATAGATTGACTCAGATAAATCGATGTTCATAACTGAATATCATTCTGGAATTAGGGGTCTTATAGACTACCTTAGACTGGTCTAATTACTGGTACTCTTCAGCTCAAACTACACTCTCATGTTCTTTCTCTTGATTTAGCTTGTCGTTGATTTAGATTTTCTCTTGACTAGAGAAAATCTTCAGTACGTAGTACGATAGATACTCTAAGATCTTCAGGGTCCAACAAGTGAAATCAGCTTGGATTCCGAAGATTTTAGAGGGGGTCAAAAAACCGGGGTATTGGGAAGAAATAGAAAATAGGTACCGGTAATTATCTATCTGTAAAAAAAATTCATTTGTTTGCCATATTAGTCGCATAATAACCACAGAAGATTCACTTCCCCAATAAAAAGAATATAAATTATGTTAATAAGCCCGGAAGGCATTACACAGTTTAAATCATATTGTCAGTTTGAATGGCACACATTTAATATTCACTCACATTAACCCTGTAATCGTCTATTGTAAATCCCTTTCGGTAGTGTGCGTGTACACATCAATCACGTTCATAACACACAATGCATAAGATAAATCTCCACGATGCATTGTCTTTAAATATGCGCCATCATGATACATTACTACAATCAAATGCATGTGAATGTTAAAAAATGTAAGAAAAACCGAAAATTCTCATGCGATTTCCAAATTCGCACCTTTGTTGGAGGTGATTGGCCTGGTACAAGCATTAAAGTCCAATCACTTATATATCATATAGATATTGATTAATTTGATTATAGATTAATTTTATCATAATGTTGAATAGTATATGGCCTTACGAATATCTTTGCGATACAAGCCAACCTCACCTGCAAGTCTGGAAAGCTTGCTAAACAACAGACGAAGCTCTAGCGCAGTTTTTGTATCAGGATTGGGAGGCCAGATGGCAGTCACTCCCGGAAAAACCAACATACCAATCAAAAACAATAAGGGGACCTAGAGCTCCAAAGTGCAAACTTTAGATGCAACTAGGCAATCTCTAAGGGGAAATCGCTATGAGGATGATGATGATGATTGATATGATAATTAGGATATATTATTTGGGTGAGATGCACAGATATCCGTGGTGAGATGTGTATGTGCCTATATCGTATTGAATTAGATATAATAGATCATTTTTATTAGCATGAGAATGATTTTGATATTATTAATTACGTGTCATGAACTGGAGTGGGGATTTAATCATATAGATATGCATTATTAAGATAGGAATCATTATATTTTAATAATTTCACGTGATTTACCTAGTTGGTCAAGATTTTCAGGCTTCCGTGACGTTGTAGTAGGTAGCGAATGCAACTACTGAGCTCGAGATAATGGGTTGGATGGAAGATAATAAGTTATATCTATTTAGAAAATAATCAAATGGTATATGTGCTCGTGTACCTACTATAAAGTTTTTCCACAGAAGTATGAATCTTTGATTTAGTACATTTGTGTTCTCACTTGGTGATCTTCCTTACAATCTTAATAGTATGGCCCATTCAAAATACTTTTTGACCAGTACAGAAAAATTAAGTTCGATCGGAGAATAGAAATAGAATAGAATAGAAATAAACTTTTTTGTACACCAAACAAAAAGAAAAGTATACATAAAATAAATGGCAAACATAATTAGGTAATGTACAAATGGAGGCCTTATCGCTAAAAGCAATATCTTACAGGCGACCTTTGGATGGATATGAATAATAAATAAACTAGTTTGTATATTGGGTAGTTATTGGTGTAATAGCAAAGGACAGATGTACTCTTATAATGGATTACAAAACAAACAAGCGTAGTTTTTCCTAAATTGATTTTCAGATGTTATTGATACGCCGCCGCCGTCTAATTATTAAAAAAAAAACAATTTCTAGCAGAATCAGTTCAAATAAACTCAGCATTGTTTATTTGTATGTTATGTCGTGACATATAACTACAACAATAAAGGATTTCCCTTGGTGTCGCAAGAAATACGTTACCTTATTATATTAGAGTCATTGCACGCCGTAATCAACACCGTGGGATATTCATTGTATCACAAGATTATCTCAAGATTGTATGAACAAAACCTACGCACGAATATGTACGGTGGTTTTCACATTACGTGTTAATAAAGAGATACCTCTAGCAATCAACAACGAAATAGAAAACTTATTGCATTTTCTTTAAGATGATTACATACGCGAATACCTTTACCATACAAATGCTAAAGGTCATTGGCTCATATTTGAACCGAAAAAATCAGTAAAACCAATTTTAATAGATAACTTTATAGGCGACGATTACAAATTAAGAAGGTCACGTCATGCTAATACACTTATTTAACATATATGTGAAATTTTAGATTATTTGGATACATATTGTAGAAAATAATATTTGGTTTCATAAGAAAGAGTAGAGTGATGTTCAGAGCCTCTTTTCTACTATTTTTTCCTTTTTAATTTAATTTATGAAAAGGAGAAGTTACTCTGTATATCCTGTAGTATCCAGGTATGTGAATTCCAAATCTGTAGGTTTCATAGTTAATAAGAAAAATGGTTTCGAAAATATCGATTTTTCGATGCTGATCTGATTCGGAGCCTTAAACAGCCATTTACTCTGGTAGTCTCTCGGCTCGTCAGTCGGCTGAGGGACGAGAGTATCCGTGGGGATTTCACACTCGGAGGCTTTTCACGTGCCCCTCTGACTAGCAAGGGCACAGTGAAGAGCAGGTAAAGAGAAAGAAGGAAACTGCTGTCGATTATCGGGGAGATATCCGTGGAGATCTCCACATTCTACACGAAAAAAAGTATAGATCTATAAAAAACACTGATCTTCATTTATTATTACAGGACAATATTCATTAGTAGAACCAGACGGTTCCATCCGAACCGTGGACTATACAGCAGATCCCGTCCATGGGTTCAATGCTGTGGTGTCAAAGTCCGGCCCTAGCTTCCATACACCCGCGAGGCAGGTGACGCCGACACTCCCCGTACAAACCAAGCCAGTGGTTCAGTTTGTGCCGAAGCCCATACCAGTTCCGGTAGAGGTTTATCAGTACTACCCACAAAGAGGTATCTTCAGGGAATCACCGTCACCTGGTAAGTACCGCTTTAGCTGAAGATAATATTTTTTTTCAAACCACTTACGTGGCAGACAAGCACAGGGCCCACTTGATAGACGATACTCTTGTCGGAGTTGGATAGTCAGACGAAAGTGGATTCGCTCCCGTAAAATGCAATGAAACTGAATCATGGAAAGGAGGTGTAGTAGAGCGGTTCTCGGGCTCTAGCGTGCAAACTTAGGATTTTGAGAACATCTAAGTTTATTATTTGCATTATCATCCTTAGTGCTTTCAATCAATCAATCAATTACCCAATTGCAGTCCACTGCTGGATATAGGCCTCTCCCAATATGCGCCAAGTTTGCCGATCCTCTTAGTGCTTTATGGGGGCCAAATTGGATTAGACTGAAGAGTAGTTCCAGTAGTTAGATAGCTAGTAGTAATTGTCACATTATATTTTGGTTGAAACAAATTAAACGTCCAAAAATACCAAGTATCAGGTCAGTAACCTGGTTCTCGATTATTATAAAGCAAAACCACTGTCATACCACGTGGACGTGGGTCGGTAGCTCAGAGGTGCTAGGTGCTCATTCCCCCTGTAAGGGATATTTCATATCCTGAGCATATCAACTTTTTCTCTCTTATCTTCTTATAATCTTAATTGAATTTCATGGTTGTATTATTAGATTTTCATAATATCTGATTACAATTTTTTTTTTATTTGTTACAGTGTATCCAAACCCCGGAGGTGTTCCCTATCCTGAATATGATGGATTTGAAATTGATGGATTCCCTGTATCACAATTTATGTATAACTAGACATAAGAAATATTTTATAAGACAAGCATATGGCCAGTTTAGAATAATATAATTCTTCAATGCACAACAAGCAGAAACTACCAAAATTGTACAATTGGCCGTGTCAATAATGATCTCCTTGTAACTTAAACAAAAAGTGTAAATCCAGTTCAAATAATGTGTGAATGGTTTTTTTTTTATGTGTGACTGTGTGTTTTCATATTAACTTCTGATATATTATTATTTAATAATTTTTACATAAAGCCAACCTTTCGTCTCCTCCTCCTGTCATTAATAAAAAATGTTTGTATTTTAACTTTATTAAAAGCGATTAGGGTGTGAAATTCGCCTTCCTTTTACTTTATGCTAATAATAAAATATTAGTAGGTAACCTAAGCCCATAAAACAGGCCATTTATTGAACGGCTGTCACACTACCAACTGCAAATATAACTTTGTAATCCTATATCTTTATATGGGATAATAAAGTTATTTATGTAATTGGTAGTATGAGAGCCGTTCAATTATTGCCCCATTTAAGGAGTTTATGGTAGACCTGCTGTAGGTACTTAATTTTTAACAACTGTCTTGTAAATTGTCCCCTGTGTATAAGAGGCCATAATCTACGTCATTATTACGCTCATGAAGGTTTTAAACTCAGAGTGACATAAATCAGAGAGCTAACTTGACTATAAGTACGCGCCAGTTAGTGTGGCAATACGAGAGGAACAAAGTCTTACGAATACGAAGTAACAAGAAAGGTACATCAAAAATATTAAGAATTAAGAATTATTACATTATCTTTTAACATTGAAACTGTCGTTTTTGCAAATTTCGTATACCTACACCACTGTATGGGGAATGTAAATGACTCGTATTGCCACACTAACTGGCGCGTACTTATAGTTTACATTTTTAGAATCATAATTAAATTCTGGATCTATTCAAACATCCATAAATGGAACGTCCATAATATTTTTTATTATTTCCATAAATTATTGTAACACAAAAAACAAAATGTATTTTTCATTTATTTTCACCGAACCAGTATTTAGTTTAGTATCAAAATAATTCATATTGTGATAAATTTAATTGAACATTGATTATTATTATGTGGTATTTTTAATTGGCATGTTATAATGCACTGACGAGTTTTAATTTATAAATTAAATATTTATCTTAATCTTATGAGTGTTTACATTATTATATCATTATAAATTGTTTGAAAACAGTAAAGTTATTAATATACATATAAGCACAGATTACTAAATAGTTACTACGTAAATATAAGTACCTCAACTTATAGGATATGAGATAGGTACCTATTTAATATAATTTAATGTTCACTTGTGTAAATATGTTTAATAAGTAATTATGCTTTATATAGATATGACAGTAATATCATTTATCTTCATATCCTTGTTTTATTTGTATATCAAAACTCATCCTAAAACTATGTGGGTAAGGTAAACAGAAGAATAACAATGAAGAAGTCTTTAAAAAAGTAGCCGGGATAGACTATTATGGCGCGTATTAGGCGAGGTTTATAACCAACAGCGTATTACACTAGCATAGCAAAAGCAAATTGATTGATTTAAAACTCATAAAATAGTTTAACCAAGAATCAATCTGGATTGAATCATATTTATGGGAACTTATCAAGATCTTTGGGGTTCAAGCCAATCTCACGTGCATTTGCACCTGTTAATTAAGTTAAGATAAGCTATATTTTCTTCATCCTATATTTAGTCTCAGTCGCATCCGAAGATTTCACCTTGGAGTCTGGGACCGCTTTTTCGAAATTTTAGTCTAGCACAGAACACATATCTTATATTTAATACTAGTTATAATCAACAAGTTCTTGAACTTCATAAATTCGTACTGATTTAATTAAACAGACACAATAAGCAAAAACATTACAACGCCTTAACATTTTCTTAAGTTTGACTTCGAAGTTGTTGCAGTTCAACCTGATGTTTTCAACAGGCACTTTATGAATACTTAGCGTAGTTAGCGCCTGATACAGATTTATTACAAATCGTATATTGGCAGATCAGTGTTGTGTTAACTTGAATCCATGAGTTTCACAATATTACACACTTCATATTAATTATCTTAATTCTGTGGATATCTATTTAAATAAACGTACCTATATTAAATTATATTTAACGCACTTCTAGATTTCTCAATGAACTTCTTGCATAGGTATGTAGTGAAAAATCCAATAAAAAAAAATTCAACCAACTAAATAACATGGAATATACCAAATTTTTATGCCACAGTAATCACTTTTCACTAAGTGAGCCGTGTGCTTGATTGCCACCTGGTTTATAAATGCTTTAAAAAAATAAAATCACTTATGAATGGCAAAGTAATTAAATATTAAAGAATTTAAATAAAAATAAAATGTACATTTAAAACAATTTAAAACATTTAAAACATTTAAAACAATTCTTATACGCGTCGTAAAAACGTGCAGTGCTCTCTACTTATTTTTTAAGATCTGTTTTTGATTTCATAATACTATATTATTTAACCGTTATGTTTTACAACAGGAAAACTTTAATACACACTTCCTTTTTGTGTAAATAAGCAGTTTATTCTTGAATGTGCAGAAAAACGTGCCTATGAGAAAAACTGGGCCACAGTATTTTATCAATTTTAAGTTGGGGACCAAAATAATATTGTCAGGATCTTAATATTGGTTATAATTCATTAAAAATAAATGGGTATAATTCATTTTAGAACAACATAAAATTGTCATTTCTTATATTATTATTTTTATTTCATTTTTAATCAACCACCTTACCATTAAACCCAGTAAACTTTATTCAATTTCCCTTACTTAGACTTTATTTCTATATACAGTAACTAGCTGTTGCTCGCGGCTCGGTGCGCGTGGAATTCCGATCCCGTACATCGTTTAAAGTAGCGTCATGGATGATATGTAGCCTATATTGGTATCTGATAATGTAGCATCCTAATGGCGAAAGAATTATGTATATAAATCGATCATACCTAATTGTTTCTACAAAACTTACGATTTTGACGTTTCATAAAAGAAACGGATTTGTCATTTTGACAGTCATACCCTATTCAATATTTATAAGTACTAGGAAGTCTCTTCTTAAATAGAAACAAATGCTATTGAGTCAAGTTGAGTGCAATGCAAACAATTTATCGTTCAAGTACGAGTCGTGACCGTCGGTGTTCAAACCGGAATGCGATAATATGCTCATCTTCGTTTATTACATTACAGTGCAGTGAAAAATATATGCAAACCTATTTTATTTTATGAGTATGATATGAAAAAGAAAACAACAATTTTTTTTTTGATTTGGGATCAGTGAAAAAAGCTACTTTAATAATATTAGGTAGCTTTTTTCACTGCTCCTTCCTGCATTACCATTATTGTATAATTATCTTATAACAGTCAGTACATCAGGTTCAACAGCAGTGACGATATTTGATGCATCATCATCATCATCATATTATTGACGTTGTACCCAGTTGCATAACTCAGTGTCCTGTGTCCTCCTTTTGATTTGGATTATACGATTTTTATGGGAGCCCCTACTCCGAGAGGCAAGCTAGCGGCGAATTCTCGTCTGGCAATAAATGGGTGTACCGGCTTGAAGGTGACGGTGGCTTGGCCTGAAGCTTTTCTTTGGTGAATATGCTCTTTTAATATTGTTTCTCTTTATTCTTAATATGAAATCATTGTTTTCAATATCTTTTAAGATTATATTGCAAGCAAGTGTAAGTAAGTTTACAATAATACTCTATTATAGATCACGACTTGTAAGCAATTGCAAACGATGCGAGAATAAATCCGATAAACATCTTTATGATCATTGAATCACCATTATTATTATGAGCGTTGTTTTTTTGAGTGAGGGTATTTTTATATCATCATTTAACTGCGAATAACACTTGTTAACTATAGCATAATTAATATAATTAAAAAATATAATAAATAATAGTCGTTCGGGAAAACTATCGCGGGGAGTTCCTTCCACAGCTTGAGTGTGCGAGGGATGAACTTCATCCCGCACAGTGCGCACCGTTTCCGGTCGCAATGTGTGAGGAAGAATTCCCCACCTATGGCGAGAAGTGCGATGATAGAATGTAGCTGTGGGCATCATGTCAAACAATTCATCTGAGCACAAACCATTGTATAGGCGGTAAAACACACACAGTGAGGCAAAGTATCTCCTGAGACTGAGAGGCTCCACATCGCCTGTGAGTATGGGGAAGTAGGGGGAAACTGTGAAATTCAAAGTATTTGTTGTCACCCCGTGGGGGCAGTTGCAACATGGCCAAATACGAAATGGAACAGGCTAATCATGGTTGCACCTAAAACTTTCACTTTGAAACCTAGAGTCCGTTTACTACTCCTTTTCATATTTTGGTAAGTTAAGTCTTTAGGGAAGTGGTTATCATCCCCAAAAACCCAAGAAGAAAGCCTGTGCTAGAGTTCAAATGTACTGGCTTGCATACAAGTGACTGATCTTGTATGTATCTCAAGTACTTGTACACGAGACTATACGTCTTTCTATACCGCTGAAAAAAGTAAATTAGTAACCCATTGATTGGTATTATCAGAAATCAATTGGAACAGTTATTTGGAAGCTATCTTCAGTCATGAGATAAAATAGTTTATTACTTTCCTATTTCATAATACAATGTCCGCTACATAGCTTTACTTGATAAATCTTTAAATTTTAGCGAAACATCATCAGAATTAAAATAACCATCAGTTTTATTGACAATTATGAGAATAGTGGGCATTAAATCAATTATTTTCGCTAACGTAACATCATTCGTAATCATTGTTAACCCATTGCCTAGTAACCTTTACCATTTAAAAACCTAAATATTTTAATAAGGGTATCAACCAAGTCCACCGTTTGCATATCAAATCGATGGAGTAATTTTATCGATACACTTAGCACCAACTTTGTTATAAAGATGAAATATTACCAAATAGCCCCAACGATTATTTGCTGAGCAATTAAAGTAACGTATGCGATACCTTCTCTATACTATAATTATACGAATAATTACAACATATTCTTAACATTCGGTAACAAGATCTAAGCCTCGGGCATTATTTAGTGAGTGACATTAAAAGTATGAGAACAGTGAGACCTTTTAAAAGTATTGGTAGGTATGACATCCAACGATTCGTCACTCGCATCATACGAATAGTGCAATACGATAATCGATTAGTCATAACAATACAACAGTATCGATTCACTGTGACTAATCTAATGCTACTGACTAATATTTGAATTGAAAGTTGCGTTATAGTTAAGTCAACATAATTTCATAACAATACAATAATTCTTTTTGGTAACGCAAACTTTCTTGTGTGAGTTTCATCGATCTCTTATACGGTATTTATAGATTCGATGCAAAGTGTAATTTAATGTTTTTCAATTGATTACGATTTGACATAGAAATTAGACGCGTAACATATTTTGAGTTGTTATTGAATGGTTGCAATAAGATTTCGATACAGAGAATGCTCAAATCAAAGAACTATATTTACTGATTTTGATGACGCAGTTACCTATATAACAACTTAACTGATAGGTTAATATATTATAACAACAGACTTTGCAAAAGCTAAAATAATAATTACTTGAAAAAATAATTGAATTAAATTTAGTTACATGCTTTTAAATCTTAGGGGAAAAATGAACAATCCCTACTTCCCTACTAATATTATAAATGTGAAAATAACTCTGTCTGTCTGTCTGTCTGTCTGTCTGTCTGTCTCGCTTTCACGCCCAAACCACTGAACCGATTTTGATGAAATTTGGTATAGGGGTAGATTACACCTTGAGAAAGGACATAGGCTATATTTGGTCGCGATAACCGACATCCACGCGGGCGGAGCCGCGGGCAAAAGCTAGTTCTTCTATAAATGCAAATGTAGGGTTGATATTATTTTTAATGTAAGTTGCAGTAAAAATATAAACTTTTGAATATCATATAGGTACCTAGTTAGGATCCAATACCGAGCCGATGCCTAGCATTGCTTTACACCACTGTCTACCTTTTCAGGGATTTGCAGATGTCAGTACATATTATTCGTTGAAATAATTTTGAACGTAATTATTAAGAGCAATAGTTCCGTTTGCCAAAATTGACTTTTAAATACTTTTGACTTGCAAAGGTTGGGATATCGTTACTCAGCTTTGAAGACTTTGACAGACAGATCTTTTATGCCAGCTTTCAATACGTTTTAACCTTGAGATGAGCTAACGAGTCTGTTCTAACCGGAGACAGTGAATTTGAACGACATAATGATACGTCAGTAATTAAATATGGTAGGTCATTCTATACAACGCTATCTAGACCCAAAGTAAGCATAGCTTAACTAGCTTGTGTTACGGATTCTAGAATGGGGATAAACATACTTAGATATTTTTTTTTTGTAAATATATACGTATTATACATAGAAACACCCAGATCAATGCAAATAATTTATATAGGAATAGTATAAATACAATTCATGCATACAGATATTTACACTGAGCGGGAATTGAACCCGCATACTCTACGAAATAGTCGAACGTTCTACTGCTACGCCACAGAGGCTGTCAATCTTAATATATAAAAATCAATGCCACTTTTCGTTGTAATTTTATAACATTGTGCTTAGGCTTTGTTCGGACTATTTAGTATATAGATGGTTTATGTGAAGTTTGCACAAAATCGGTCGAGCGGTTCTTCATTTAGGCGGTATGAAGTTCGCGGGGTCAGCTAGTAGTGGTATAAATAGGAAGTAAGTTTGAAGGGTATATTGCTCTTCTTGAACAGTAGATCTAAAATATTGTTTGTATCAATAAAATGTGACGAAATAAAATCGGTTGCAATATCGTTTTGGTGCGTGTGAAATTTGAGGTCTGTAACAAGCTATAGGCAGTTTTATATGAAACTAGTTGTGATTTAAGACTCTTTGCACTTATATGAAACCGTGGTTTTCTGATCGTAACTGTTTACAACATGTTAGGTCCTTCTACGAAACCAGTATCGTACCAAATTAAGTTGTATATGATGCTTGTGTCCAAGATTGGATGGAACATAAATTTCTTACATGAATTCTTGATATCGTTTTAAAATACCGAGGAAATGATGACATTGATTGGACCTATATTAATAACTAATAACTCATAAATTTAAAAAAAGACAGGAAAAAGCGGATACCAGGCTTCACCATTTTTTCAGGAAATGTGGTTAAACTTATAATTTCTTTTTTTGGTTTCATATTAGCATACCTAGAGATTAAAATTCCTTAATGACCGTATTTGAATGAATAGCTATGATCAATTTAATAGACTTCAAATTTAATTACAAAACATAAAAAATATTATCTAAATACATTCGATTGTATATAAATTTCGTAACATCATAGATTGTTAGTTACATCTTTCCTCTTTTCTAAAGCCCCATTGGTGATTATACTTCCTGAAGCTAAATAATATTGCTAGCTGATGAATTGTACGTAACTTGAAGGTGCTTCCTAACTCTCACTTCCTCGTCAGACACACTTTTAAGGAGCCCAGTCTAGAAAACGAAATCACATAAGATAGCGGGTCTTTGTTATTACAATAACAAACAGTTAAAATGTTTTATTTAACGTTTACAATAATAACATTAGCAACTTATACCTACGTTGCTTTGCATTGCATAAGTTGATAATATGTAGATTCACATTTAAGTCTCATTACAAAAAATATAAGCTTTTGTGCTTTTTCTGTTTTTTTTTTATCTGCTACCCGCAACCTGATGAAAGTTCAATCCTATCTAGATCTAGAGAACAGATTAGAACCACAGAATTTTTGTCCTTTAACCGCTTCAACATCTTTTTAGCGAGAAATCCTACGCACGGAGCTGGAACACATGCCTTTCTTTTCTTTTGGAACTCTTTGTACTTATCGATTTAGAAAGAGAAACTTGTACTGATTCATTCCACTATTTATCTTTTACTAGCTTTTGCCCGCGGCTCCGCCCGCGTGGATGTCGGTTATCGCGACCAAACATAGCCTATGTCCTTTCTCAAGGTCTAATCTACCTCTATACCAAATTTCATCAAAATCGGTTCAGCGGTTTAGTCGTAAAAGTGAGACAGACAGACAGACAGACAGACAGACAGAGTTACTTTCGCATTTATAATATTAGTAGGGAAGTAGGGATTACCTACTTAAAAACTTACCTGCTTCTGTTTTCATAATTCCTGTATCACAATATTGTAATTTGGCGTACAATAAAGTATATAATAAATAAATAAAAACATCGTTTACCTCATTTCTGTGCTATGTTATTATTAGAAAAGACACTCTTTAATAACAGGTCCCATTTTTAGTACCATATATGTGAAGAGCTTCTTACATTCCTAACGGGAAAGAGGCGTGGCGCACAAAGATTGATAAGTTCTAAAATTATAAACATAAAATTTGCATTTTCAGCTTCAAAATCAAACCTTTAACTTTAATAATATCTAGATAATATTTTATAGCTGTCTAAGTTTATGGAAGCAATTGCGACGGTACAGATCGATCAAACGTTACATCTACCAATTACAAATTGTTGAGTCTTAAAGGGGCATTATCTGCAAGTGAAGGTACAGCGGCCCTTGTTGTTAGAAATGAATCATTGTTCTAAAACGGATGTAGTTGTATAGTTAAGCAGACTGGTTAAACAAAGATTATCTTGATAATGTAACTACTTTCCGTTAAACTTGATGCTTCTGGTCTTGCATACGTCTATATGATAGGCCACGGTAACTGCTTTCCTACAGGTGGGCTGTGTATTTGTCTGCCACTTAAGTAGGTAGTATAAAAAAATATGTCGATGATTTGGAATTATCAGAATAAAGTGAATCAGAAAAGCATTTCAAGCAATTTCTTTGAGTATTTTTTACTCAAGTATATTTTTAATCAAATCAGAACTTAACTTATTAACATTTCCAATTGATTCTACTAAGTTCACGTTAGTCAAGGATTTAATACCAAATCATTATAAATATGTATATTATATCGTCTGTGGCAAACACAATGCTTCTATTGAGTTAAAGGATTTTGACCTGAAAGTTTTCTTTCTGAATAGAATAATCAAATGAGAACGATTAAAAGATCATAATTTGCAGACAATTTCATTACATAAAATGACAATTTCTTGAAATTAATGTTACCTATGAATAGAAATTTAAAATTTATGTAAAACCTGAAAAAAAAATACATAATAATTTTAAATAAAGCGGTACAGTTTTATGTAAGACATTATTATTAATTTAAATAACACATTTTTTCTGTTTGACAGACCGACTTTGACAGTCTGTGTAGCGCAGCGGTAGAACGTTCGCGTCCGGTTTTTTTTTACTCTTTTTTACTGATTATAACCAGACTAGCTTTTGCCCGCGGCTCCGCCCGCGTGGATGTCGGTTATCGCGAACAAATATAGCCTATGTCCTTTCTGAAGGTCTAATCTACCCCTATACCAAATTTCATCAAAATCGGTTCAGTGGTTTGGGCGTGAAAGCGAGACAGACAGACAGACAGAGTTACTTTCACATTTATAATATTATATAGTAGGGATGAAACTAGCACAATTATATTTAATTTTTTTTCCTTGACAGGTGTAACTATAAAGTAAAACGTTAGTCTTCTAACTAATATCTACCTAAAATTTGATAAATCTTTACACTGTCCGTTTTTTACTAAATAGTTCTTAAATCATGCAAAAGCTCCTTTTTTACCAAGACCTATCAATGTCATTTCTTCAGTATTTTTAGGTTCATGGAAATGCATATTATCTTAAAATAAATAATTATAGACATAAAACTCGCCATTTAAACTGAGTATAATTAAACTGTCACACGGCTGACAGTCTGAATTGAAGTCCATCGATTTTCCGAATCGTTTTAGGCCAGCGATTCATAAAGTTCCTTATGTTACCAACTGTCCTTCGCATGAAAAAATATGAAGTTTCGAAAGGGGACCAGACTTATTCGCCGTAACATTACATCGCACTGATATTTAAATAACACAAGTTAACATTGGTCCAGTATAAGCTGGGCTGCCCTTGATCTTTACAGATTGCCTCCCAACGCTTCCGACGCACGCCAATAATAGACTCATGACAGTCATGACATACGATACGACTGTCCGGTACCACGTTCTGCAAATTTGAAATATGTAGTTAGGAAACTACCTCTTAAATGTTGAGAAATATTTGGAGTACATCTATTAAGTTATAATAATAGTTCTTTCAGTGCTGAAGGACGGCCTAAATATTATATGTTATTACTTAGATTAAAATCTGATATGATGTAGTATGAACTTTTATTTTTAGTTTAACCTAGGCCGTAGCATAAACGAGTGGGTATATCGACCGTGACGGTTCTTTACAAGTACCAAGAGACAAAATGCGATATTGATTTTTTATAAATTTTGCTATTTTAGTAATAGACGCGAAAGTAGTTTGGAACCTTCTAAGTTTTTTCATCGTAGTGTAGGGTTGCCATAAGTGTGGGGACTCAGACCGGGACATTTGAAGAAAAACTAGTAAAAGTAGAAAAATAGGAACTTCTTTTACAAAAATAGGTACTTTTAACACTGCCTATCAATGCCAGCGGCCAACGGCCCGCCAGTCGGGCTTTCTGATGGGCCTGTAGTTCTTCAGCAAGGTGAAAAAAAAAAAAAACATTGTGATCATTTTATGTTTTTGATTACATGTTGTGCAGTTGTGCTAATCTAAAAAATGTTGACAGATACTTAATACTTTAAAATTATTGTTGATTTTTGATTTCGTAAAAATATTTTGTAACATTATCACAATTAACTTTTCGCCTTTGTAACAAAAAGCGCCAAAGATCAGAGCTATGTCTACAAGTCGTTCTCGAGAGTCGTCAAAAATCGCCTCGCGGTTAAGCTCGACGCGTTCCAGCTACCTGTGCAAGCCGGGTTTCGAAAGAGCTATAGCAACGTGGACCACATCCACACTTCGGCAGATTGTAGAAAAGACGAAACAGTACAATCAGCCGCTGCGCCGTGTATGGCGTTTGTGGCCGACGAAAAAGCCTTCGACTCCATCGAGATCTGGGCAGTTTGGATGCCCTGCAGCGGTATCGTGTCGATACATCGAAGTACTGAGATGCTTGTATGACACTGCCACAATGTCCATCCAGCTCCAAGTCCAGGAGACGAAACCCATTAGCCTCCAGGCAGCGTAGTGAGACAGGGAGATGTTATATCTCGCAAACTATCCACCAACGCATTGGAGGGCAGGAATGGATTGGACTGGGCGGGGTATCAACATCACATCAACGGTGAGTACATCTCGCATCTTCGGTTCACCGACAACATCGTCATAGTTGCGGAGCTGTCGCTGGAACAACTGGGCGAAATACTGCACAACCTGAATGGAACTTCTCGACAAGTCGGCCTCGGTGTAACCGTACTTGTAAAATGCCGAAACTTGGCCACTGAAGGTGGGGGTTAGTCCACGACCTAAAAATCGCGCAGCGGGCTATGGAGCGAGCTATGCTTGGAGTTTCTTTGAAGTATAGAATTCGCAACGAGTGTACGACATAGAACCTAAGTTGCCGACATAGCTCGCAGAATAAGCAAGCTGAACTGGCAGTGGGCTGGCCACATCTGTTGAAGGACTGACAGCCGTTGGAGCAGACGAATCCTAGAGTGAAGACCGCGAGAAGGAAAACGGAAGGTGTGACGCCGTGGACTAACGACCTGTAAAAGGTGACTGGGACAGACTGGATGCGGAAGGAGGACGATCGACAAACGTGGCGCATATTGAGCCTATGTCCAGCAGTGGACTGCAATAGGCTAATTGATTGATTGAAATTATTTTAACAAACAAAATATAATCTACAAAAGTAATATAACATTCTCATCTATGCATGGTATTTTTATTTTTTGATTTACACAAAATATAATTATCAATTACCTTATATCCTTGTTTAGGCATGGCATTTTTGTCTTAATTATGTAGAACAAAATATAATAAATTGAATTGAACGAACAAATGTCAGCGCTTACGTCGTTCTATCCACGTAAATAGCTAGTCGCGTTTATTGTAGGTATATTACTTAATATTACCTACTGTTTACCAAGTCCAGTCCTATAATATAAATCTATGATTTTTGGACCGGGACAATTTGCTTATCGGCCGGGACGCCGGGACACCATGCTTCAAACCGGGACATGTCCCGGCGTACGGGGACGTATGGCAACCCTATCGTAGTGCCAATCCCTGTCCTATCCATGAACGAGGTACAAGACACTGATGCAGGTTTTTCTCACGAGGTTGGGATGTCAAACGGCTGTTGCTCCCATAAAAAATCAGGACAAGCAAGAGAGCGGGCTTCGAGCTCCAAAATGCGACATTTGGTTGCGACTGAAATTGGCGCTCGAATGAGTAAAAGTAGATGTAACCAAGAGTAAAAACTCATTAATGCACATCGCTAGAATAGAACTCTACCTAATTCTAACTAACATAATACATCTCAATTTTCACGTATATATCTCTTGTCTACTTGTCTCTACTACTGAACTACTCTTCTTATCTCTACTACTCTACTTGTCTATTTTGCTATAGTCTTGTAGAAATAAAATAACCATAGATCCTGGTGTTTAATTGCAATACTTTTTGTCGTATTCCATTTTCTTCTTTTATGAGTAGTGCGCGTGCGACTAACGTTAATAATAGGATATGTAAAAGGATCCTGTACTCATGAGTATTAAGTTGCCATTTATTTACACCTTTAATAACAGTTTTTTTTTTCAGAGATTTTAGTTACCTATGCATTGTGTGGCACTTCAACTTAAAGGTCAAAACTGTTTATTTGTTCAGACACAGAACACTTTACAGCTTCGTCGACTCGTGGTTCTGACTTAACAACAATTTATATATGAGTGACTGGAACTCTGGCACTTATTTATTTAATAAAATTATATAAAAGAACGTTCAGTCGAATTTAGAATCTCTTTTTTGAAATTGGATAAAAGGTTAACTATGCCGGTAGCTGGATCCCGGACGTCGAGATAAGAGCCGTGGATGCGACCGCGACATAGTCCGAGAGCTGGTACGATTTTTGAGTACGTTCTTGAGGCAAGCTGGAAACTTGTCAGACAACTCTCCTGTTATACCTCAATACGAAGGTGTAGACCTGGCTGGTGGGAACGAAGGCTAAATCAACCCCCAAGACAGGCGATTTGGTAGGGGCTTTGCCATTGGCAGGCGGGTTCAAAGATAGGTAATTTCCGTATATAATAAATCGTACCAGCTCTCGGATTATAACTCGAAGATGGTGACGTCACAATTTCATAAACACTTGTGACTTACTTGAAATGTACCTACATCGAAGAGTAGAATAAGTAGATTCTTGGCAAACATGTTCTATCGCCGACTACATCATCACTTAACAGGTGAGACAGTGGTCAAACATGGGCCTATTAACATTAAAAATACATGAAAGTTTTCTAAACACTTCGCAATCTTCTCATTAATTAGTAACATTCTATGAAATAAAGTATCTTGCTCTGCTGCTATAACTAACAATGTTGCTTTATGTTAGGGTGCAACTCTGTTGCCTCATGCAAATGTACCAGCTCCGATATCATTAATAAGTTCCAACTAGAACTAGTCAATAAGCAACCTTTAAAATTAGAGCATTTTATAAGCACTAGATGATTATTATGAAACACTGTACATTTTAATGTCTAATATATTCATTAGACATTTAGGCTGATTTTGCATGTAGGTAGGTTACGGTAATAGGCCGAATTTGTTTAGGCTTGTAAATACTAGTCGCCTGTGCACGCAGGTGTACTTACATCAATAAAAACCCTATCACGATTGCACGTAGATCGTGAATTTAAATTCGACTGATTGTTAAAATGGCGCTTTGTCTTCTAATGGCGGGCGAAGAATTTATCGGTCTCCTAAAATTCATCTCCGGAATTAAAGTTTAGGATTCGTCCCCTAGTACCCATTTGTTCCCTGGTAGAAGATCAGTTAAAATTAATTTATTTTTAAAGGGTTAAGAAAAAGGTCATTGTTACCGAATGCGTTAAAGGCTTTCACTTGGGAACACGAGGTCTGCTAACTCCTTCTCCTTCTTTTTTAGTTTCACTATACGGCCATCTGGTAGAGAAAAGCCTGCGCCAGAGCCTGCAAGTCTGAAATAATCACGTGTTATATAGATATTTTCTTAAATAACTACACCACGATTAAAATCCTGTATGATCCCTTTCGGTCCTCTGTAGGCCCACAATTTATTAATTTTCAAATAAGTATGGAAATCTTCCTGATTTTTTGATATTTATGACAACTGCTCCGCTCCCTTAATAAGTGCTTAGATATTTTTCGTGAAGTGACTGCCATCAGACCTGCACGACCGATGTACCGATATTGGGCGATATCGAAGCATTGTAGCTTGACCAGTTGCTAGACTTTTTCGGGCTCCAACTACCTTTAACGATTGCCATAGATGTTCGTATTGCAACCGGGACCGACGGCTTTACGTGATCTCCTAGGCACAACCAGACCAATGCAAATACTCATATTCATGAATACAAATATTTGCACTGAGCGGGTATCGAACTCGCGCTTCCTGTGTAGCAGCCGAGTTCACTACCGCTACGCTGCAGAGGCTGTCTGAGAGGATTAGGCCATCAAGTGATCTAAAAAGCAAGGCAGACCGGTGAATTTTAAGTCGTATTTTTAGAGGCTTATTTAATAGCTTATTTATACGACAACGTCTTGATTAATTTAGTTTGCAATTATATGTCATTTATTTTTATGGCTTTACCTTTTTTATTACTTATTTGACCTAAATTTTTAAATCTAATAGATTTAAAAATGTCATGGCACGATGCTCCCCCGGGGGCGAGTTGGAGACTCTGTAGTCCCCACACCGGATGAGGGCCAGGTCGAGAGATATGGCCCTAGGTCGGCCGGGGTGCGAGGGATATGGCTACGACAATTTCCCCTCCGGCAACCGACGGCCCACAGACGGCGTGCGTTTTAATCGGTTCGAGTCCAACATAACCTCCTCCTCCGGCTCCGGCGGGGGAGGTATCCGTGGGTATTTTTCGCACGATAAAAAAAGGCACGATGCTCCATGATGTGTTTTATATTAAAATTTAGAATTATACCATGTTTAAAATTTGCATTCGCAAAGTAGCAACTTAAGCACCAAGAACTAGAGCATTCAAGTATCGAATCGTGTATTCACCGACCATGAGCGGTGATCGACGGCAGACGAGTCTTCAATTAAAGTGTTATCCAGTACCATCGGCGCGTGAGCAGGGCTACCGACAATAAATCATCATATAATTGCGTTCTATGTTGGACCACGAAGGCTGGCACATTAATAACCTCATACAAGTTGCATGGTTCACGATTAAGTAATATAAATCGATATTGTTGCGGTTGACGACAGGCCGATGGTTTGTTATAGTTTGGGCGTGATATATTACTGATCAAATGTTTGACGCGTGTTCATAAACAAAATGTACATCTTGATATGCCTTTTGGGGGCAAACAAGTTGTTTATTTTGAATAACAATACTGCAGGAGTTTCTGCAGCCATGGTTTGCAACGATCGCGTGACTATGTGAGTAATAATGTCTTGTCTTGCCGACTTCACTGGGACCCAAAAACTACTGGTTTGACGTTGTAAAAAATGACATCCGTACCACAGGCCCCATCCCATTACTAGGACTTAAAGAGAACTCCGCGTTTTGCTTTTCTACTGGAAAGCAATCCGCGGTGGCATTTGAGTTTAAAGCCTCGCTTCCAATCTGGATCACCGATAGGTTGCTGATGATATAATTATTTAAAACAATACAGTAACAATACAATGATACAATATTTAATTATTATGCTGAATAAAGCTTATAAATGATACAATTTACATAATATATTATGAATGTTAGGTAACAATAAATTAATGGAATGGGTCTTAAAAATTTATGAAAGTTGTTGTGTGAGAATCGAGGCTATGGGGAACTTCACTACGGAATGTGACCCTACATTTTATCTAAAATGTTATCTATAGCGCAAAAGTTCACGAGGTACGCATCTTTATTATGAACAGTTTAATAAAGCTGTACTACACTTTAGGGCTAGAGTAAATAAATCCTAGCCGATATAATAAAACAATATTGATTCTTCTAGCTTCAATCCCAGTTGTATCTAATGTTCTCCATTGTCTATTTTTTGTCTGCTCTATTGCTCTTTCTTTCATTTGTTTGGAAGCGTCTACTGTCTGATCTTCTTACTCCAAGAAGACAGTCTGCACTAGAGCCTAGAGTTCGTCAATTTGCAGGTATAATGGCTTGCAGGTTAGGTTGGCTCGGGCACCAAAGATCATAGGAAGCTGGTGGTGATTATTCGTACTAAACTTCAAATGTTAAATGCAATTTATCATAATATATGGCTGTTGCTTACGGCACCTCCTGTTTGAATTCCTGATCATGTTCGCACAATCCTCAGGAACCTATTCCTGGGAAAGAAAGTAACCTATAGGTATGCAATTCCATGTGATGATACTTTTACGATCTAAATTGTTGACCTGATTGTATCATTATGTTGATCTGATTCTATCTGATCTAATTTGATGAGGCCGTCAAACTTTGTACCACCATTGTATGGATTTACAATCGGCAGACGAGGTATGTAAGTATACAGCTTTTTATTCAAATTTGCCTCCATTGCTAACTGTACAACAGTTACCTCCGTTCCTGAGTCTCCTTTAGCTTACCATAAGCGAGGTAAACTTACACGCACTAAGTAGGTATATAAAAAAAGTTAAAAAAGTAGTAAAATTTTAATGTGTTTGCAAACCAAGAAGGTCGTTACGTTATTGCATTTTGTTTGCAGTTGACAATAAAACGACTATTTCACCTTTTTATTGTCACATAAGATAGTTAACATTAAATTTAACACTCCTGTTTCGTGTATTAAAGATGTGAAAAATAAAATGTCATGGGCTTATATAACATTTTATTTTTACAATTAGGTCTGTTGTTAAATTGGCCGTCTCTAAATAACATACCTACTGAATACACTGTGCTAACTGTACTGATCGAATGATACGCTTAGTTAGACAAAAGTAGGCGGTCAGGCACATCGGGGTCGAGCCTAGTTGAATATGCACTGATAAAAAAGATGTACTGATGAAGGGGTAAGTCAAAAGTACTCGAAACTGACGGGCTTGCATAGAAGGTTTAATGGTAGTAGAAGAAGCTCGTGGAATACGTCAAGTACAAAAGCAGATGGCAGAGTGTGTTGTTTCTGCGTACTCCACACGTAAAGAGGCGTGAGTATATAATAGCTATAATATAATAGCTATAACATAACTATATAAAAAATAGCTATAACATAACATGGCTCGTGAAGCAAGTAAGGACAGAAGAAGATCGCGGGTGTTTATTCCCTTGTACCTACGTTCCAGTTGTCCGCGGGAACGGACATAGTTTTTATTACCAGCGAAGCCACCAGGCAACAGTCAATAATGATAATATAATCGCTCGTGGCTATGGTATTAACTCATTAAGATTATGTTGATGAGGCTGTCGCATAGCTGAGGCATAATTGTACCTGCTGACCTTCGCAGGTACAGAGTTTTTGTACGGACAACGTACTGTAGACATAAACATTGGTTATGAATGCTATAAGAAACTATTGTTATTTAGGGGACCAAAGATTCGATACATCTGTAGTATAATAATATGATTATAACTACTATATAAGGTCCTACTGTTTCTATTCTTAATTTGGTTTATCCGGACTTTTATAGAAACAATTGCCGTCTGAGACTTCAGCCCTTAGAGTATAATTTAATGTATAATAGCTTCAACCCCAAGAGTAAATCTGCACCATAGCCACGCTATTATTCAATAGATGTTCTGGTAGATGGTGCTGTAGTCAGGTCAGATTTTGTACAAATTTATGCCAGGCGATGCAGGGACCCAAGCCACTAATATGTATATGAAAATATTTTCATAAAATATTAAAATTCTAATGTCGTCAAGGCTCTCGATATTAGTGTCAAGCCTAGTACGTTAATGATCTTCGTGTAAGTGGATATGACATTAAGCGCACACGCTTGAGGTTAAGGTCATTTTACATACTAGTACCACACTTGTAGTGTGTTAAACGATTAGCGATTAAAGTAATCTGCATAATACTGCATCTCATAAATAACTTGTGAATTAGCGCAGCGGTAACATAGTGGTTAAGGTTTCGGACTTACGATCGACAGATAATTGAGTCAAAGTCCAGCCATTACATTGACTGAAGGAATCCGTGCACTAATGACGTGAATTTTGGTTAGTACTTAATTATAATATCAAAATTTTCGCAAGACAAAATGCTTGAAATTTGACACAGGACTCGATTATATAGTCTGGAATACCACCACATTTTGTTCCAGATCGGAACCTGTGGTTCATGGAAATAGTTCTAATTCCACTGGAATTTAACGAATTTTAATTGGTCTATCTAGACAGTCTAGTAGCCTGCCTAGATTATTTTCACAAGTATATCAAACTTACAATCATCATCATTATGTTAGCGATATTTCCAGTTGCAACGAGGCTTTTCCCTCGGTCCCTGGAGTGTTCTTTTTCCTCGTTTTGATTTGTTTTATACGAGACGAGACTTTTGGAGCGTCTGCCGTCTGATTACTCAACTCAGAGAAGAAAGAGCGTCGTCAGACAATCTGCTAGTGCAATCTCACAAGTGAGATTGACTTGACCCCGTAGGTCACAATTTCATTGAAAATTTGTTCAAACTTATTAGTAGCTGTTTAATTAAGAATGGAAAAAAGTACATCGCTCAGGCGGGACTTGAACCCGTGACCAGTCCCTTACAGGGGGAATGCTCTGATCACTGAACAACCGAGCCTCACCTGAAGCGTTCCAAATTCTCCTATACAACTGTCTTGGGGCGACACATCTCACATTTTATTCAATGGTTAGTAGCTGATATATCAATTATTAATTAGCTTGTAGTATCATTTGGTCTTTATGTTTTTTGCATATAAAAAAAAAACAAATATGTAGGTATATCTGCGATGTATGTATATTACAGGTCTCTCAATGATAAGCATATTTTAATGAGACTATGACTGGTAGCAACATTGTGAGTTTGTTCCTTGTCTACCTTTTTAGGGTTCTGTACCCAATCTATATAATAATATCCGTGTGGTGACGGAGAAAGAATACAAGTATCACCACCCCATTCCATCCGAAGAGTGTCATACACAGACGATATCACTGCGAGAAAAGGAAAACTCGAAACAAAACCCTGTATCAACCAATTGAACCAATCTGTCCAGCGTGGAAACAGTAGACCAAAGCCTCATAACATTGGGAGAGGCCTATGTCCAGTAGTGCAATGCGATAAGCTACACCCTACTACTATTACTAAGACTCCAGTGTCTGTCTGTCACCTAGCTATATCTTATGAACCGTGATAACTAGATACTAGTACTTAGCTGAAATTTTCAGAGATAATGTATAATCTGTGGCCGCTATAACAAAAAATACAAAAAAACAGAACAAAATAAATATTTAATGGGGGGCTCCCATACAACAAACAAGATTTTCAGGGGGTTAGATAAAGGAACCCTTCATGCGCTAATTCGACTCGTAATTTGCCCGGATTTTTTACCATTAACGATAATACCAAATGTATGATTTATTACTTCAAAACAGCCGTGTAAGGTAGTAGTAATATTGCTGATAAATTAAGGTTAAGGAGACACTGCTACATAAAAAAGTTGTTGATTAATAGTTTATTGTTGATTAGTCTAGTTTGTATCTAAGCATAATTATTTCAGACCGTGACATTAAGAATTGTTACACAGACTTACATATATCGCCTATTATGGTCGCACGATAAAATACTTGAAATTACCCGCGCATGTGTTGCCCTTTTTTCTGTATTCTTTAAGTGGGGCGTGAAAAATTGTATACTATCGTACTAAAGACAACAATTTAGCAATGAGTACTACCTGGTATTTATGGGATCAATCATCATGTTCCAAGTGACTGACTAAATCGCTAAACCAGTTTGAGTTTGAATCTGGATTTAATTCTAATGAAGATCATTTATAACTATAGGTAGGCATACATCAGCCTTTATATTACCAAACAAGCAGGTCATGAAGTAATTTACCCGAAGATTAATCGCCATTTGGTAACAGATTGGTAAATTTTTAGCAAAAATTAATTGATATCTAATTTCAATGCTCATTTATAAAGTTAAGTGCTATTTCATCAACTAGGTTAATAAAGTGAATATTCGCAAAAATGCTTTTTGAAGTTTTGGAATTACGCAATCAATAATACCAATATTAGCCACCACTGAAAGCACATTAAACATGCCTTTTAAGCATGCATTAAGATGTAAGTAATCGAATCGTGTTGCACTCTGTTCTGAATTATTTCATCTGTTTAATAAAAAAATAACAAAAAAACTCAGATTATAAACACAATTTTTTTTCGATTGCCTGTCTGATTGTCTTGGAGAAAGCTCCTGGTCAGACTTTAAATATGCCATTATGTTTGATAAGAAATGGTAGAATCTGGCTGCTCTGGACTACGGAAAATAAATTCAGCCAAGTGCGAGTCGGACTCGCCCATGAAGGGTTCCGTAGTAGCAAAGGCGAAAATTGCGGTTTATGACGTATTAAAAAAAAAACTACTGACTGGATCTCGTTCGAACCAATTTTTAGTGGTAGTTTGCATGGCAATTTAAATCATATATTTTTTTTAGATTTATCATTCTCTTATTTTAGAAGTTAGAGGGGGGGGGGGGACACACACATTTTTCCACTTTGGAAGTGTCTCTCGCAAGCTATTCAGTTTAGAAAAAAATGATGATAGTAACCTCAATAGCATTTTTAAAGACCTATCTATAGATACCCCACACATACGTTTGATGAAAAAAAAATTTTGAGTTTCAGTTCTAAGTATGGGACCCCCAAAATTTTATGCATTTTTTTATTTTTATGTGAAATTCTTAATGCGGTTCACAGAATACATCTTCTTACCAAATTTCAACAGCATAGGCCTTATAGTTTCGGAGAAAAGTGGCTGTGACATACGGACGGACAGACAGACAGACGGACAGACATGACGAATCTATAAGGGTTCCGTTTTTTGCCATTTGGCTACTGAACCCTAAAAACCGAAGTGATGACCAAAAATGGCGATAACCACGATGCGGAGCCGTAGGCATCTGTCAGTGTCAGTATAACATTGATGAAAGTCAGTAAAATATATGGATAACCTGACGTTCTAAAGCAATATACCTATTGCCTAATTCTAGACAAGAACGCCTAGCAGTGATTTTCAATTTGTGTCGAGATAACTTTGACTATGCTTTTCCTTTCGCATCGTGAGCAGATGACAGAGCCTTGCGACTGCAGATTGTTCACGCACGAACCAATGTGATGTTCCAAATCAAATCTGTCTGAATCACTCGCTGTTTATGCAGAGGTTGCATGGTTTAAAGATAAATGTCAATTTTGTTGTCGACTGTCCTTTAATGGCTGACCCAATAATGGACGACATCCACGGTTTCGCTCATGTAGAATACTAATCCCGTTGCTGTGACCTAATAGGAACCTATCCTCTATGTAATTTCCACTCCTTTGCGCCGCGCAGTCGGGTAAAAAGTAGCCCATGTAGGTACTATTCCAGACTATAATATTATATCAGTAACAAATTTCGATTAATTGATAGATCAATCAATCTATAATTTATTTCATTCAGATCCGTTCAGCCGTTCGCACAATTGAGTAACAAATCTATCAAATGTATAATAGTAATATTTTTATAAGGAACACCTGAACTTTTCACATTGCAATTCAATTTTATGCAAGACCTGCCTTATGCGAAATGTTAAACACCGTTCATACTGATCTACAGCCTTCTACTAAGACAAGCTATTATATAGCAATCTCATAAATTTTGTACAATCTATTGCTTTAAGTAGAACAAAGGGTATAACTATTTAGTTTCAACAAATTGGCTACCTACCAACTTAGCGCTGACTATTGTTAAAGCAAATCGCTTAGTTTTGTTTAATGTACGGAAGCTGGCATTAATTGGATGTTTTCAACAGCAACGTTTAATTTTACAACTCCGACTACATTTCTTTGAAACAATAGTAGGTTATTTGGAAGTTGCTAAACTGGTTTTGTACCATATTATTAAAACTATTTTAAGTACAGAGTAGAGTTTTGTGCATGAGGTCTTCGTTCTAAAGTTGAGATTAAGATTTTATGGGTCTGAATACATGGTTTCCTCCACTAGTAATGAAGTTTTCTTGAAAGTATTTTCCATACTAGGTTGAGGGTCTAACTGAAGTTGTTGAAGAGTTAAAAATATTTGTCGAGGCGTTACAACTGGTGTGAAAAGGCCAAAATGATTCGTATCAACACTGAATTTATTTTTCATCAAAGTTTTTTTAGTACACACACAGATATTATTAGATAGATTAGGTAGTTTTTCTCGTTTAGGTTTCAAACTTAAGTAATTTCTCATTTTATTGTATTTCATCTTCTGTTTAATGAACCATATAACGTACTAATAAATGTTCTAATAACAAAAGAGTTTGTCTGTCAAACGCACTTTTTTTTAAATATAATTAAATACCTATTTTCTGTTGACTTTTCCATAATTCCACATTCAATTAATAAGCCCAATAAAGGTAATTACCAGTCTGACTCGAAGTTATATTTCAATTACATTTAACGAGTTCTATACCTAAATGTGTAATTTTCATGTCCAAACGTTTTATTTGACAGCTTAATTCTATATATTATTATCATTTTAGATATTACACTTATTATACTATTAGGTCAAGCTAAATAAGTATTTATCAATTAAAAATTATTATCTATGATAACTTAATGATCCGATCTTGACTAGCAAAGTCCTCAAAATGATCTTAATACCAATTATTTTGAGTCAAGCAAAAACTGTTTTGTTGATTTAAATTGTATTATCGTCCGAACTAAAGGTGTGTACTACATATAAGAACAATCAGGCAACAGGAAGGGGTAATACCAAGGCATTAAGATAATTTTGAGTACGTTGCTTGTCAAGATCGAATGGATGCTGACTGTACCACACCACGGGCGGTAGCAGTTCAAGTTCAATCCCCAGTTATGCACCACTGACTTATCGAAGTTCATGGGCGTATTAGAAATATCATTATCAGTTCCAACTGCGAAGGTAAATATTGCCACTAGAGAATTCTTACAATACCTATTTGAGACGGTTGTTAATTTAATCATACTTTTTCATAAATTGAGAAAGCCTGTGCCCAGCAATGGGATAGTCTAATATTATAAGATTATGATAATGATACGAATATGATTTTAATTTCTTTAGTGATTGGTAGATAAATTAGCAGAGTAAAACCACGAACTATTGGAGAGTCCTTTTTAAAAATTGTTTATAGTAATAATAATTATCATTTAATTTGTTCGCTCACATAAAAATATTACAAGAACAATATTTCACGTAGGTAAATTTCATTACAAAATTATCTATATAGAGAGTGGTATCTGTAGGTACTATGATTCTCTGTATAGTATCTAGTATTTTGAACAGAGGTTTCACAGATGACTTAACAGATTATGTTTAGGATTACTGCAAAGATAAACACGGAAATCGAAGTAGGAAACTAAGCTTCTTATCATCACTTTTTATTATTAGTATGTCTTAATTGGTTGTGCGTATATTTAATAGCACCGGATAACCTATCGAGGCCAATGCTTCAAACACATTATAGTTATGGTTGTAATTCTTTGTGAATAGAATAGCTTCTTCATTGTGTAGGATTTAAAAGATGCAGTTATAGTGTTTGTTATAAAAAGAGTTCACATTGTGTGATCTTGATGCAGCCTTCATTCATATACATTGAATAGGTAGTTATGATATTTTTATATAGAACTGTATTGCCGTTGACAGATTGTCAAGTTCCGTAACTATTTATAAGAAATAATGTGATATTTATCATGTTTATTTGTTTTGAGTATCTCTGACTGCTAGACGATATTTTGAAAATGTTAAAAGCATCTTGATGAAGTAGTGCTCACACTACTCTCGCACTGTCATTACTGGAAACAGAATAAACATGGTTATTATCTTGTTCTGAACTGAAGTATCAACTGGAACTGACAGTTTATAATGATCCCCTAAAAAGACTCTGGCAAGAAACGATCTCTATTAAGCAGCTTTAATAAATCACGATACTGCTACTGTATGAGCAGCAAATATCACAGTGACCTAATTCATCTCTTAAATACTAGTCAAGCCTCTCCTTAATAAGCTAGTAGGTGAGCGAAGGGAGAAAGGAAAATTCATAAGTAAAGCTAGGAAGTAATGGTCAGACTATGTTTACTTTCATTTCCAGGCCAATGAGATAATGGTATCATTGATATCACGCAATCAATAAACGTGTACATTCATGTTTTCGATAGGCAATATTAGTTCATCATCGTCCTCATAACCATTTCCTAGTTAGGTCCAAGGTTTGTACTTTATAGCCCGAGGTCCACTTATTCGCCCGGTCCGCAAGACGTAGGACACGACGGTATTGCCGCCCCAACCTTGTGTTATGTTCCCGGTGGTAAGTAGGGTAGCCAGAGCTCACTGCAGAGTTTTTATACTATCAGTAGGAAGACTAAAGGCTTGTCTTCTGCATAGACCGTGCAGAAACTCTATGTTCTTGCAGGGTCGTCAGCAAACGTGGCTGCCCTGGTGTTACACACGTCCATAGGTCACGGTAACCACATTACATCAGGTGGGTCGTATGCTTGTCTGACATCGAAGTGGCATAAACAATATTATTTTTGATTAGTATGTTAGATTTTCTAGGAACGACTGCAGTCTGACCTCTGAACTCTAAAAGGAAAGCCTGCGCCAGAGTGTCTTCTGTTGTTTAGCAGGCGCACCGACTTACAGGTGAGATTTACCAGCACTCTGAAACATAAACTAACTACGAAAAACATCAAAAATCAAAGTTTGCAAGCAAAAGGGTCATTAGTTTTGCAACTAATCAGTTGCATCCAAGGTAGTATTGCACCATTACAGCTAGGGCGGCACTCACTAACTATTCGGATGCGCCCGCGCCGCGCTGTGTCGAAACCTGTGTGCAAAATCGTGACTTATTACTCAAATACTGTTCCGATGATTGCCATGAAAAAGCTAGCTGTAATTATTACCGTTCGTTTGTTATTGACTGTTCACGCATGCTATATCGCACTTAAAAAATTATACATTCATTTTATTATATTTAATTTGGAAATCAATAAAATATATTTTTTTTTTTTGGGTTATAATTCTAACCATATTAGGTAGATAATTTCCTTTGTAAACAGCTATCCATTAATATGATAAGCATTTTAACCATTCAAAAACTCGTATATCCCTTCCATTACTTTCTGCCATCTTCTTTTTCCGTCCACCTTAACTTGTGGTGTTAAAAGTAAGTCTACAGTAGACATTACTTGTTTCTTAGATAAATCGTTGAAAATAAATTCCAAGTCGATTATTTTACTTGAAAATTTCCATATTGAATGGACATTATTAAATACTAGCTTATGCCCGCGGCTCCGCCCGCGTGGATGTCGGTTATCCCGACCAAATATAGCCTATATCCTTTCTCAAGGTCTAATCTACCCCTATACCAAATTTCATCAAAATCGGTTCAGTGGTTTGGGCGTGAAAGCGAGACAGACAGACAGACAGACAGACAGAGTTACTTTCACATTTATAATATTAGTAGGGATTATTACTTACTAAATTATAGTTGACGGCTAGTATAGCGACTCTTTCTTCTGCCGCACTATTAAGACTTGGAATTCCTTGCCAGCTCACGTGTTTCCTTCCTCCTATAGTCCCGGGTCCTTTAAGCGGGGCGTGAAAAAGCATCTGATGAGGCCGTCAAGCTGAGTGCCACCATTATAACATGGTACGTGTTGTAATGGTGGCCCTCTTTTCAGAGACTTTGCCTTCAGCTTACCATCAGGCGAGGCGAAGTCAAATTGACGTGTCCTATATAAAAAAAAAAAAAAAAAAAAAGGTATAAAACAGACAAAATCATCCCAGATCTATTCTTTGATCTAGCTTCAATTATTTTAATGGAATATTTTTAATTTTAACACATAATATGTGTTGTATATCATGCTAAACCACTTTTTCTCTTAGTTTAGTTTCGTTCAAGGCTTTGGGGCCTAACTAGTACGGTTTTTGTACATCAGAACGAGATATTTTTTGCTAAATTTATTCGGCAGCTTTAGCTAATTAAGGTTTCGTTGGTCTCATGCTCTATGATTTGGCATATCATCATGGCATTGAAGCAGTAAATTTTATATTATTTTACCGGGCAATTTGATTTCATCACACGTGATCGTAAAATAAAAATAAAACATAGTAATAAAATATTTACTTAATGTATCGTGAAATTGATCGCATAATTGAATGATATTCAAAAAGTTTGGGCCTTTATGTGGACTGACTAGAGCCTTTATTCGGACTGACCTATTTTATTTTGAACTTTATTCGATCTTACATAACATTTTAAAAGTTAAATACCAGGTATATAGGACTCCATCAAGATCTTCGGACCCCAAGGAAACATCATCCGCTTGCCGGTGCACCTACAGTTATACCTTCAAATTGATCGAAATATTGAATAGAAAAATCACATTTTATGAACTTGGATATTTAACAGTGTTACGTAAATCGATAAAAAATATATTATGCTGATTGCTATCTTTGGAGTAACAACGACCCTCCACTTTAAGTTAACTGAATTTCTTTTCGAGTAATAATACCAAAAGCACTTACTTGACACGAATGTGAAGTAGTAAATGATATAATTGAAAAAACAACCGCGTTTACACCTACAAGCATTCTTGTATAATGAGTTAATAAGACGCTTTATTTTAAAACAAACTTGGCTGCAATGCCTCATTCTTAATTTTATTTACCGCACTTTTATGACAAGGAAGTATTGAGATTAAAGCGAAAAGAAAAATACCTATTAATAAAAAATGATCTGAAGAAATGATTTTGCCTAAATAACGTTTTAAATTTGTGGGAGCTAGCAAAGTTGTGAGAGAGAGAGGTGGAAAGATTTGGAGTGTACATTTTCCAAGACTCAACAACTCAACTTTACATTTTTAGTGTACATATAATTTTTTTACACATTCCAAGGTAACCAATATCAATGTTGAGGTTTCTTGTGTTCTTGAATTTTCATTGAATACAACATTCAATGAAAATTCAAGAATTCAAGACTAACTTAAGATAATTCAGATCAGTTCAGCTGCAGTGCAGTTGCTTAGTTTTGATTCTATTAGTACTCATCCTGGGTGAAGTAGCTTTGACTACGTTTAAAATAAGTTGGTTATAATACCCTATTTCCCAATTACCCTTTTATCAATTGTTTGGGGTCAGATATCATCTTTTCTGCTACTCCTAAGTGTCCATATAGGTATGTGTTTTTTAAATACAATTTTAAAATGAAATATCGTTAGTAAGTGACGAAATGCATTTGACCCATAGTTCACGAGTGATTGACACGCAGTTCAAAGATTATGAGAACACCATTTTATTAAACTGTAACGTCATTACTACTTGACCTTGCAAGATTTAGTTTTGCCCGCGGACTGGAGTCCAGCCCAATCCTGGCTGTATATAACCAGCAGTCAGATATTTAGTCTAAGCTTCTTGATTGTCGCACGACCAATGCAAATGATTCATGAACTGATAGCCTACTACTCAATGACAGGTTATCTAATTAGACTCTGTAGAACACTGCAAGGAAAACCACGTAAGGTTATGGTTTTCGACCTTGAATTCGGCTGTAGGTACCTACCTCCTAAAGGTAATATTAAGTATTGTAGGATTTCCTTGGTGAAATAAAACTACGAGTATTATGAACAGATACGCTTAAACTTCCGACAGTATGATTTTTCCTCAGTCTCAATATAAACAAAAACAGTTTTATCAATAATCAGCACTTACAAAAAAAAAAGATGTAGTATCGGTTTGTTTCTACATAACACCTTCCATGGCGTAGCGGTAAAGCGTTCGACTGATAAGTTAGAGGTCGTGGGTTCGACTTCCACTGAGTGCAAATATTTGAATGCATGAAAAAAGTATCTACACTTCATTCGGTTAGGTACTTAACTAACGGTAAACAATCTTGTTAGGAATTTTATAAAAACACATATTTAAGAAATAAACTAGCTTAACTGACTAACTAGTGGATGGATTTCGGTTTTTAGTCTTTAAAATAAGTTCCTAAACTGAAAATATTTGAAAACTGAGTTTTTTAATGAAGCATGTTAAATAGATACATCAAGATAGTTAACGTACGTTTACGTAACATACTTATAATGTTTAATTTAGTTTAAGCTAGACTAAATTTGTGTCTAGATAGCCTATTTAGTTAGAATATTCAATTTATTTCTGTTCAAAATTATGTTTCATTACGCTATGCGTTCTTCTGCATTGAGGGCAAACGTAATATATTCATTTTTTCCTCATCATCAGTAGCGAGATAGTCTTGACATTAACACAAAAACTGAAAATCTCTCCAAAGGTGAAAGTGGAAACAATTACATTTTTGCAAGAATGGCAAATTGCGTTAGTGGTTAGTGGTATATTTTTTCGTTATACTATAAAGAGCCTGCTAAATTATTGTACCTGCCTGTAACCACAAAGCATCAAGCGTGAATTTTCATTTTATTATTATATTTTACAGTGATTCATACACAATACATTACTGTTTCTATCTAAAGCCTACACCTTATATCCCGTGGCCCACTATCATACACCTGAGACATACGTGTTGCGTTCTTGGTGCTGAGTAGGGCAGCCAGAGCTTACTGGAGAGTCTTTGTGCTATCAGTAAGAAGACCAAAGGCTTGTCCTGCTTGTCTTTTACACTGGTGGCTCAGAAACTCTGTTCGTACAGGGTCGGCAGCACGAGTGTGAATCCCTTGGTGTTGCACATATAGGCTACGGTGACCCCTTTTCTATCAGGTGGGCCCTGTGCTTGTCTGTAACTTAAGTGGAATTACAAAAACCTTCATAATTTCGTTATCTTTTGGATATTACGGGAGTCACTACCATGTGACAAAGCTCTGACGCAGGAAGGCCTGCGTCAGAGCTTTGTTCGTCAATCAGCAAGTGTATCAGTTCGCAGATGAGTTTTGGTAGGGCCTACACACTTACCACCTATATATTATACTCACCTATTAAAATTCTATTCTTCAGAACCTGCATATGAAGTGAATCAATAATGACCATGAAAAGATTGTTTACAAATACATTTATTATTGTTTACAAACACAGTAGGTGGATAGCGCCGGTCATTAATCATTAGGTCGATGGATGTTATATAAAAAAACAAAACTTCACAATAGGAACTCTACTTCCTATCGATCATTCATTTATTTGATATCTCTTTTTCAATTAAGATATTTTAGGTACTTACTACTAAGGTAACAAATAGGTAGGTACATACTGGTTACCTAATGGCAAGTGGTGATCGTGGCCTATGAAAATACGACATCTAAAGTACACACACACTAGCACCACCTTGTAGATGGCGAGTGAGAGTTAAAAAAAAAGTAAGGGAGGAAAAGAAAGAATAAAAGGGTAGATAATGCCTTTTAATACGTAATTTTGTAAGTTTTGTGGGAGTACCAACAAAAGTTACAAAATTACATATTAAGAGAAAGGCTTCTCGATATTTACTGAAGCAAGTATTCAAAAATCATAGTTTAAAAAGTAAAAAAAAACACTTTCTTAGAAGACCAAACTAAAATGTAAAAAATTATTTGATAATAGGTTTGAGATTATAAAATAGAGTGTACATGTACATGTACAACAGAATAAAAGTTTTATTAAGAAGCTTCTAATCTTAAACTAATTAAATACGATGTTTTATGTATAAGTACCTAATAGTGTAGGCGTACGATCACAGTAAAAGTTTATTAAATGTGATAATATGACTTACGTTTATATTTAACCGAAGTCACGATTTTAGTGCTACTAAAAAAGGAATAAGGGGACCAAACTCAATAAAATAAGCAATATACCAACCGACAGAAGCAGGAAAAAACAAAATTGACATTTGAGATTTTAAAAAGGTAGGTACTCGTATATACGAGCCGAGACATGTTTTAGTAGTAAAAAACACTAGGTAGATAATAATTGTTGCCTATAAAGCTATACCTATGTAATTCTTTGTATATCTTCGTTTTGTTTTTGTACGTTAAGTAATAATTACAATCTTTTAATTTATAATTGGTTATTAAGTTTCTTACAGAAGCTAACAGGATGCAGATTTTTAATGACCCTTTTTGAATTATCAGTTATCAGATTCGCTAAATTGACTATAGAAATACTCTATAGATGGAACTTTTTCATGGCTACGAAGTGTGTCAATATCAGATTCTGTTGGAGACATCTTGAGAGGTGAATTGCTAACTTGTTTTAGCTAACTGTTTTACTGTTATTGCATCGATAATTTAGTTCTTATCTCCGCTTAGTATCTTAATATCATCAACACCCTTTAACATTCTTTAAAATGACAGTTTTTTAACAATATAAAATTTCTACACGGCAGCAAAAGAATTTCATATAGAAGTAACGACACGAGGAAATAAAAATTAATGCATAACTATAATTTTTACCACAGAAGGCAATCCTGTAGTTTTACTGTGGAATGTGATCGATTATTCAACGATTTTTGATAGCTTACCCAGCATCGTACCTATGTGTGTGAACGTAACTTTAGTGCTTTGCCAATCCCGCTAAGAAGAGAAATCTCTTGCATGTTACCGAACACCGTGATTTATGGCTATAAAGTAGAATTTGATAATAACAAATTTGTCAAAAATATTAGATTCCTTCAGATTAGATGAGTTTTAAATTTATTTCTTGTATTTATCTATAAAGATTTAATAACCTCATTTACTAATAACATCAATCAATTGCAACTATTTTACTGAATAGACTCGTTTAAAATGCAAATTTGACAAAGTTTAATTTCAAATTTATGAAAGTATCATAAGTTTTTGATAGTTATTATATAGTAACTAGCTGACCCCGCGAACTTCGTACCGCCAGTCCATTCTTTTTTTTTTAATTTTTTTTCTCAGTAAGACCATCCCCGTACTTTAAGGATTGTTCTAAAAAAAGAATTAGCGAAATCGGTCCAGCCGTTCACGCGTGATGGCGTGACCAAGGGAAATAGGGATTCATTTTTAACCGACTTCAAAAAAGGAGGTTCTCAATTCGTACCCAATTTTTATTTTTATTTTTTTTATTTTTTTGTATGTTTGTTACGCGATTGTGAAGCCAATTCTAGACGGATTTTGAAAATTCTTCTTGTGTTCGTAAGTAGATTATTCCGAAGTGGTCCCATTTTAATTTCGTAAAGATCTGATGATGGGTTTCCGAGATTAGACCAAGGAACTCTTCAAAAAGTACTAGGAAATCAGCCGCGATTGCTGCAATGGCATATTATTGCAATGTTTCTGCCATTACACATCATAACATCACGCCTGAGTCCTTTGAAGGGGTACGCAGAAGTGTTTAGAATATTCAGCTATATTTCCGGTGTATATGCATTGATTTTAAAAATTCTTTTTGAATAATGATTTAATTTTTTTTTTGTGGCGTGGCCGGTTCTATCTGTATTGCAGTGTCAGCAGCGCATGTACAGTCAGGTCACTATACATGCGATGTACAGTCGTGAGACTGTACAAACTTACTAAAAAGAGAAAAATAAATTCATTTTTAACAAAAAAGTTTAACCGACTTCAAGAAACGAAAAAGAGGCACTGAAAAGCGAAAAATAACCTAATTTACAGACTTACTGATTTATTAGAAGTCGGTGCCAGCCAACTTTGTTTATTGTGTCTGAACTACTATGATGCAATCAATTGAAATATGGCCTCTCTTGGGCTAGGTACCGACTTCTAATAAATCAGTAAGTCTGTAAATTAGGTTATTTTTCGCTTTTCAGTGCCTCTTTTTCGTTTCTTGAAGTCGGTTAAACTTTTTTGTTAAAAATGAATTTATTATATATAGAGATTGATAGTTTGAATTTCTTGAGAGCGTTCAAACCGAAAAGCGCTCGGTAAGTGTATGTAGTATTAGACATATTTGTCAACTGGACAATAAGGCCAATACTTTGTCAAATATACTGTCCACACGTGGTAATTATTTGCCAAATATGTCAAATACGCAAATACAAATTAAATAGCCATGTGAAGTGACACCATAAAAGTTCATAATTGATTGTTTTGTTCATAGAGATCTAGCTGCATTTAATTCTTGTATAATTGATAGAAATGGATGAGCCCACACGCAGGTTTCCTATTACTAACATTACATCATATGATGTGGTGGTAACGTTTGTTCTAGTGTAATCGCGCACTGATCTCTGAACCACAATTATAAACCGCTAACAAGAGGTTGCAGATACACTGAACCTATTAGAATAATGATGAATATGATTCGTGTATCAGAAACACTTCCTGGAGTCATTCTCAACGATTTTGTTAACATGTTTCCGCTTCATCACAACAGTTTTAGATTGCTTTCGCAATATCAATAAGAATTAATAGGAACATTTTCGTTTTGAACTGTGCTTATTAATTTTGCAAACGATGTCTGTAGTAGCAATCTATAGTGCCACGCCATTCCTTGATTGTTGTAATCAGTGTTATATCGCTTTAAGATATCTTAAATTTGATGTTCTGTAAGTTGAATAATGACATACATTAATCTTTGGTTGCACTTTGAAATGCGTTCATAATAAGTAGTTAGACGGTGTCTGGATAAGGTGTAATCAGGCTGTATTCAAAACAAGTAAATGTTCTAGAAACTGGAATTAGGAAATATATTAGTCTTGCAATGTATGCAGCAGTAATTTAAGATTAGTACGTCATCGCATTATTTTTCAATAAAATGTTGACATCGACTCATTTGCCAATGTTTTATTTGTTTTAAAAGTTTAATACCATTTACTTATTCCTAATCAATTACCACTAGTTTGTTGGTATGTATTAAATTGTGCGTCAATCATTCGTATTATACTGTGCATAGTTTAATAAAACGAATTCGATTATTTCGATTGGTAAATATGAGAACATTGTAATAATCTTTTCCTTTCGGTACAAATGAAAAATAGGTCATACATTAGTTGTTATTTGGCAGTCATTCCCTGGTGTGACAAATTGGTGTGACCACTAGTCTATTGGTCAGTTACAATTTGAAATTTCGCTACTATTCGCTATTATACTATTATTTTTTTAGTGACCGTGTTTAAAATTACTTAAACAATCAAATAATTTAGCAACCTACTGAAAATCGCAAGAGTAAAACGCTATTGTGACACAATCTATTTATATTCGATCCATAGCTTAGATAAAACGTGTGTGGACTTAATGAAGGCGTTTGTAATCAGTCTACCGTACATTTTTGACCAAAACAATCGTTATTCCTTATAAGAACAGGTCTACCATTCGTTTGGGGCATGGCCCGCATTGTTGTGAGGTGTGAAGTAATATCATTTCGTCATTTAACCTTTAAAATGTGCAGAAAATGAGAATATTATTAAGCTAATGCCGCTTTTTGTAAAACGTAGTTTACGATAAGCATATCTAACAAAAGATTACCTACCAGTTTACTACTGTTTACTGCAAAATTTTGCAGATTGAGCTGTTATGAATTTTTAGATTCATTTCTAGAAAACAGACAAATGACAGTCAACCGTACATTTCGTTTGATTTTCAGCAGCATTGATCACGGGTAAGCTAAAGAGGTAAAATACTTGTATAGAATTCTATCTTTGAGGAGTTGCCTCATGGTTTAAAGTTTAAAATAAATCTCGATATATTTCTATAGAAGTATTTTCATTTCAATATCTACTGTATTTACAAAAACAAAATACACAATCCTTGAAAATGTTATGAAGTTTATTATTAATAATGGACAAAATAATAACTACTTTAAATAATTAACAATAAAAGAAAAAGATAATAATATTACTAACCTAAGTCTGTTTGACTTAGGTTAGTATTATTATTCTATTTTTCTGTACCCACCCCGTATCGTTCCTGGTGCAAAGGTAAAGCTCTGATGCTGACAGCGTTACCTTGGAGAATCGCAATGGCCCCAGGAACGAACCGAAACGGGAGTCACCACCTTGTTCTTCAATACGGAGATCCCCAACTGCCCAAAGTCTCGACCGCAATGTGTACAAAATAATATTGTTGCTCCATTGCAGCGTACTTTAGTCATTTCCTATTCGCCGCGTCCTCAGCCGCCAACACAGGAGCGTTGACGGTGCGACTTAGGTGCTTGGCCGCAACAGTGCTGACGGTACCAGAGTTAAACCATCCGATTGCTTCCCGTCTGATCTGCTGATACCCGGGAGCTCCAGCATGCACAGCACATTTGCCGATATAAATTTATAGGCCAATCCTTGATTGAAATATTAAAAAAAAAATAAACAAAAAATGGTTACTGACATTAGTCAATAATAATTCCTATTGTAGCCAGCCTATAAACTAAAGGGCACGTATTTAAATAATAATGACATCTGAGTATCTCATATCTAAACTATTATAATAAGCATGTAAGTGGGCGGTGTGCTATTGTTATGCCACAAGTACCACGTAAACTGGTAAGCATTAAATGGGTGGCTCAAATTTGACAGCTTACAATGGCTGCCAAATTTGACTTATTATCATACAATGAGCCTCTGTGTTGTTGGAGGTTATAGACCAGGAGATAGTGTGTTAGGGTAACTATGAGTCCGCATTCAAATGAATAATTATAAAGAAAGGAAATCCTAAATTCTGTCTAGCAAATGCGGGGGCATACACTAACGACTTTTGTGAACCTCTTTCTCCTCTATCGCACTATAGCGCATATCAACAGCTTGATATATTGAGATAATTTTAAAGCAATTAGTTTGCTAGACTAAACAAATTATAATAAATTGGAAAAAGCGAAATCAATTCTCGGGCGGGACTCGAACCCGCGATCTTTCCCTTACAGGGGGAACGCTCTGACCACTGAGCCACCGAGCTTCGCCCGAGAGTGACCCAATTTTTTCAATACATCCATCTTACGGCGATGGTAGGAGTAATCTACCGATATTCGTACGAACTATCGGAATCAATGAATGATGTTGCAATCATTTTTAACCGAGTTCAAAAAAGGAGGTTCTCAATTCGTACCCAATTTTTATTTTTTATTTTTTTATTTTTTTGTATGTTTGTTACGCGATTGTGAAGCCAATTCTAGACGAATTTTGAAAATTCTTCTTGTATTCGTAAGTAGATTATTCCGAAGTGGTCCCATTTTAATTTCGTAAAGATCTGATGATGGGTTTCCGAGATTAGACCAAGGAACTCTTCAAAAAGAACCAGGAAATCAGCCGCGATTGCTGCAATGGAATATTATTGCAATGTTTCTGCCATTACATATCATAACATCACGCCTGAGTCCTTTGAAGGGGTACGCAGAAGTGTTTAGAATATTCAGCTATATTTCCGGTGTATATGCATTGATTTTAAAAATTATTTTTGAATAATGATTTAATATTTTTTTTTGTAGCGTGGCCGGTGTGATCTGTATTGCAGCGTCAGCAGCGCATGTACAGTCAGGTCACTATACATGCGATGTACAGTCGTGAGACTGTACAAACTCACTAAAAAGAGAAAAATAAATTCATTTTTAACAAAAAAGTTTAACCGACTTCAAGAAACGAAAAAGAGGCACTGAAAAGCGAAAAATAACTTAATTTACAGACTTACTGATTTATTAGAAGTCGGTGCCAGCCAACTTTGTTTGTTGTGTCTGAACTACTATGATGCAATCAATTGAAATATGGCCTCTCTTGGGCTAGGTACCGACTTCTAATAAATCAGTAAGTCTGTAAATTAAGTTATTTTTCGCTTTTCAGTGCCTCTTTTTCGTTTCTTGAAGTCGGTTAAACTTTTTTGTTAAAAATGAATTTATTAAACATTGATTTTTGATAACTCCGCACAATCAATTGAGATAATTTTAAAGCAATTAGTTTGCTAGACTAAACAAATTATAATAAATTGGAAAAAGCGAAATCAATTCTCGGGCGGGACTCGAACCCGCGATCTTTCCCTTACAGGGGGAACGCTCTGACCACTGAGCCACCGAGCTTCGCCCGAGAGTGACCCAATTTTTCCAATACATCCATCTTACGGCGATGGTAGGAGTAATCTACCGATATTCGTACGAACTATCGGAATCAATGAATGATGTTGCAATCATTTTTAAACATTGATTTTTGATAACTCCGCACAATCAATTGAGATAATTTTAAAGCAATTAGTTTGCTAGACTAAACAAATTATAATAAATTGGAAAAAGCGAAATCAATTCTCGGGCGGGACTCGAACCCGCGATCTTTCCCTTACAGGGGGAACGCTCTGACCACTGAGCCACCGAGCTTCGCCCGAGAGCTTTAAAATTATCTCAATTGATTGTGCGGAGTTATCAAAAATCAATGTTTAAAAATGATTGCAACATCATTCATTGATTCCGATAGTTCGTACGAATATCGGTAGATTACTCCTACCATCGCCGTAAGATGGATGTATTGGAAAAATTGGGTCACTCTCGGGCGAAGCTCGGTGGCTCAGTGGTCAGAGCGTTCCCCCTGTAAGGGAAAGATCGCGGGTTCGAGTCCCGCCCGAGAATTGATTTCGCTTTTTCCAATTTATTATAAGCTTGATATATTTTTAGAGTAATTACACCCATGGACGTTACGGACTCCAAACATCAAGGTAAATGGCCACCGAGGAGAATGCGACCAGGATAGTGATGATATTTAAGGTAAAATTATCTTATTTCATTTTTTTCACTACTTGGGTGGTATCCACTTTCATCAGGTGGGCCATGTGCTTGCATAGCCCACCTGATGAAAGTGGTTACCGTGGCTAATGGACGTATGCAACACCAGGCATTTCGACGTGCTATCGACCCTGATGAGGGTTCTACTGCCCTTTTTGAAGAGCCCCGTACCTATTGTAGTTCCTTGCTTATAGTACCTGCTCTATAACAGTACCAAATTATTATCAATGCGAATGTGATAGTGAAAGCTAATCATATCTGGTATAGACTTGATAATCTAATGGTAGGCTCATAGTGTATCGTAGAGTATTCATAAAGCGAGCATCCTTGCAGTTAGGTAGTATGAAAAAATAAGCGAGTAAGAAACAAGTTACCTGTACGGGGAAAATTGGAAGGTACAATCGCTACTCACTGCAAATTGTACATTATGCCGTACATTATCAATCAGTAGATATAAAGGGCTAGCAGTTACGAGGAATCAAGCCCGAGTGACTTCGGCGAATATCGATACATGGAGCGCTACTCGTTGCGGATGTTACATTACACCGCATAATACCGAACAAAATCGAATAGGCAATAGGCTCACCCCCTATAACGTGGGACCTAATTTGGTGAAATGTGGGTGTTAATTCACCTCTGCCTAACCCTCCGGGGATAAAGACGTGATTGTATATATGTATGTATGTATGCACCATCGACAGCCTCCGTGGCGTAGCGGTAGTGAACGCAGCCGCTACGCAGGAGGCGTGGGTTCGATCCGCGCTCAGTGCTAATGTTTGTGTGCATGAATGTATATAATGGGTATTTGCATTGGTCTGATCGTGGCTCGGAGAGCACGTTAAGCTGTCAGTCCTGGTTGCCATATGAACATCTACGGCAGTCGTTGCGGGTTGTTGGAGCCCTAAAAAGTTCAACAATAACGGTCTAGCTATATTAATATCGCCTAATGTCACCATTGGGTTGTGGAGGTCAGATGGCAGTCGCTTCACGGAAAATGTCGTTTCAGTCAAAATTTTCGCAGTTAGGACTGGTAAAGCGGTCTCCAGACTCCGAGGTGAAAGCTTCGGATGCGACTGGGATAACGCTAGGATGAAGAAGAAATAGGCACCATAATATATAACAGGTAATAAGTCCATATGATTTATTTAAAAGCTTAACCACATCGTGACACAATACGATTAAAAGTATTGTCTTCGTTAAAAAATACCGCAAGCGATCTTGATGGTATTCGGCCATGGCTTTTCTGTGTTTGGAGTGCGATTACAACACGAACAGAAGATCAGATGCATGAATAATACTATATTGTACAGCGGTAATAACACATTACTGATCTCAATTCAATGAACGACTTTTGAAGAATTTGTACTCGTGCTTATTTTGGTTATAAAATGATTGATACTCGTACGCTTTGGTATTCATTATATTCTAGCAGAGTACTTTTTCAAATCTCAGTACGATGACACCTTGAGCTTGTTCTTAAGTGCATTAATTATTTTAATATTATGTACATTATGATAAACATTCCACTTTTAAGAATATAAATCAAGTCAAAGAAGCGGAAGAAATTTATAGTTTCTAATGTAATAAAAATCATCAGTGCTTGAATTCAAGACATTTTGTATTTAGAGGATTTAGATCTAGAAAAATATTTAAATACATTTTTAAATCTTCTATAATATATTTTTTTGGTAAATTTTTTATTTATTTCTACGATATACTGCTGTTTGTTCGTCATTGCTTGCCTGCCCTACAAAAAGAGAGAAAAGATTGGTTCGTCAATGACGAATGTAGGGGTTTTGACGTTTATGATATACGTTGACGACTGTCGTATACGTCAAATCCCATACATTCGTCATTCTATTGTACAAAGCGCCGGCAAACGAATTGCCACTTGTCTATGGGGGCTGGTGGTCTTATCTGATTAAATCACAGCAGAAGAAGCTCATAAATATATGATAATACATACTTATAAATTCGGTAAATTGAGTCATTTTCATCAGTGCCTTTTTTGGTTCTTGAAGACGACGCACAAAACTGTTGAATGAACGCCCCGCGATGGTTTTCCAAGCGACTACAATATGGGGTTCTTCAAGAAGGGCATTAGAAGGTTTCTTCAGGGTCGGCAGCACGAGTGTGACGCCCCTGGTGTTGCATGCGTCCATAGGCTACGGTAGCCAGTTTCCATCAGATGAGCCGGGTGCTTGTCTGCCACCTAAGTGGAATAAAAAAAAAACGACGATATTTTTTTAATTCAAGAAGTTGAGAAGAACTAATATCAACCGTTATAATGCGCATTCTATTTCAGTAACGTTAGGTTTCCATACGCGTGGTTTCAATTCGATTAGAAACAAAAAACGTGAAACCTTCAGTATTCTGTAGATCATACAGAATACTGAAGGTATTTTGTAGATCATACAGAATACTGAAATAGAATTGTCAAAACACATTATAATCTACGTTTTCGTGAAGTTTGGAAACCTTAAAAATTGCTCGTAGTTTGATTGCGTTTTCAATAACATTTGAAATTTAAAGTTTTACTAAGGTATAAAATCACTTAATAAAGTTACTTTATTTAATCGCTTCAAGTGAACAACTAGATATATTTATGCTTATGAATATTCATACAGCCAAACATTATAATATCAATATTATCACCGACCATAAATGTTGGGTGTAATTTCGATAGGTGTCAACGAGATTGATTGATTCGTGACAAGGCGTCAAGAGTTTTATATTGTTCAGTGATTATTTGATAAATACACTCAGCGACAACAATAAAAAATAATCAGAAAAAACAAAGTAAAATATAACCGTTTCAAAATAATATCATAAATATTTAAATATAATACGAGTATGAATAAAAATAATAGGTATGATTGCTTTTTACTACTTTCATAATTATGTTGTTAATTATCTCATATATAAAACTCTTAGTCCTGACTGACTGACTGACTGACTGACTCACTTAGGCAGTTGTCTCACCGGAAACGATGAACGAGTAACGAGTAGAGCTAGAGCTACAAACGAGTAGGCGAGCAGCGAGAAGCGAGTGCGTAGTTTCGATCGTTCTGTAGCTCGGCTTTAAGCGAGTGTGCGAGTGAGGTGAGCGATTACTCGCAACACTCGTTCGCGGCAGCCAAGCGTACAGTCCAGGTTGTAGAGAAATGACCGCTGGTTGCTCTCTCGACGTGTTTTGATCGTTTAGCGAGTATCGCTGAGCGACTGTTATTTTTCATAGCTCATGTCACTCAGCGACAAACTAGTAAAGCGAGTACTCGCCGGCAGTGTGAACAGTCAGCGATCAACTATTTGTATATGCATCTCTTTTATTTACACGGAATGTATATCTATTGTACGTTTCTTGAGCGAGAAAATAGTCGATAGTTACTCGTTTTCTCGCCGGCGGTGGAACAAGTGCCTTAGAGACAACGCACAGCCTAAACCGCTGGTGCTAGAGACTTGAAATTTATAGAGAGTGTATGTTTTGAGGCGTGGAGGTGTACTAAGAAACGATTTTTCGAAATTCAGACCCTAAGTGCCTAAAAAGTGCCAAAAACGTACTTTCTTATAACTCAAGAACGGCTGAAAAGATTTTTATGATGTTTGGTTTATTGAATTTGGCTTTGTCGCCGAATAGCAATTATCACAATTAAAATGTGGCAAATTCACGAAATAATGTAATATTAACGAAAATACGAAATATTATGGCGCTAATATCGCTAGCAAAATTGTTACCATGACAACGGAACTAAAATGATGGTGTCAACGTTCAGGTCAACCCGCTTCTTTTTTAAGTAACCTCGTGCGCTGCCCAAACTGTTCCCAGGCCCGGTTCTTCAAAGGTGAGCGGGGCTTGAAAGTGCATATTGGCAAAATCCACAAATGTCAAAATGTACTTCCAAGTCCCACGATTCCTGTAGATAGTGAAGTTCCACCTAACTCCACCCAAATTCCTTTTTGGCAATCTTTAAGTGAAATGAAAAATTCCATCCCGGTTTTAAAGAGAATTCCCAGAGGCGCAAGGCCCTCTGTGGCTCAAAATCTAACAACCTGCATCAAAAATGTCGTTAATATCAACTCCATATCGGCCTGGGAGCAATTGCTAACCTTCCCTTATAGAATATTACACATAAAAAACAATAGTACACAAAGATCTTTGACAACCCAAATTAAAGAAAATTGTTCTAACACTACGTATCATTTTGAATCAAAATTAACTCATTTTTATAATTCTCAATCCAGTAAATTTAAATTTATAGAAAATAAAATAAGGGAAGGTGATATCAGGGGAGCATCGAGGTTACTTTTTAGCAGCGATGTGGTGGCACCTTACTCTCCAGACACGCTCGCGGGTCTGCAGAGTAAGCATCCGCCGGCATCAATTGACCTCTCTTTCCCTGATCCACCAAATGCTGACACTGAATGTCTCCATATTACTGCCAAGGACGTTTTCGCAGCCGTTTGCTCCTTCAGGAGTGGATCAGCTGGCGGTCTCGACGGCCTAACCCCTCAGCACCTTAAAGATTTAATGTGCCCGAGCGCTGGGGAGGCTGGCGATGCCCTTCTGAAGGAGCTAACGGCGTTAGTGAACCTGATGCTCTCCGGCAATGTGGACGAAGGTATCACCAATATTTTATATGGGGCCAACCTATGTGCGTTGCGTAAGAAGGATGGTGGCATTCGTCCCATTGCCGTAGGAAGCACCTTACGGCGGTTGGCAGCCAAAATTTGTTGCAAGTACTATAGTACCGAGCTTGCAGCAAAATTCCAGCCCCTTCAACTCGGCTTTGGTTCGAAAGGGGGCTGTGAGGCTGCCATACACGCACTTTCGACGTACCTTGGCAGCGGTGAAAGTGAGGTCATTTTGAAGGTTGACCTGAGGAATGCCTTCAATTCAGTGAATAGGGATACTTTGCTGACCCAAGCAAAATTAGAAACCCCGCATATCTTTAAATTCCTTTGGCAATGTTATAGACACCCGACAAAATTAGTTTATAAGAATCATCTTTTGGAATCAGCAGTTGGTTGTCAGCAAGGTGACCCTTTGGGACCAGTCATCTTTAGCCTAGCAATACATCCCATCATACAACAGATAAATTCAAAATTCAACATCTGGTACCTAGACGATGGGACTCTAGGGGGTGATGTACAAACAGTTCTACAAGATCTAGAATTCATTAAAAATAACTTTCAATCCGTTGGCTTACAACTCAACTCAGACAAATGTGAAATCTTTATTAGTGACACTACAGACAGACCCTCGACTATAGAAAAATTTAACCAATTAGCTCCCAATATAAAAATTCTGGAAAAAGCTTCTCTGCGCCTCCTGGGGTCCCCAGTTCTAGAAGATGGATTTCATTCATTTATTGAGGAGAAAATTCAAAATTTTGAAAACATCACAGATCATTTACAAAAAATAAGTGTTCATTCGGCCTTTACTATACTTCGGTTTTGCCTCTTTGTACCTAAATTTACTCATGCACTTCGTTCATCCCAGTTTTGGCAACATTTGACACTTTTGGCAAAAATTGACAAAATTCTGCAAAACACTCTCAGCGAAATTTTAAATGTGGCCTTGAACGACCGAGCCTGGCTCCAAGCGTCCTTACCAGTTCGCTTGGGTGGTCTCGGTGTTCGCAAAATTTCAGACGTTAGTCTACCAGCATTTCTGTCATCGGTTCACGGCACTGAAGAGTTAACCAGGAAAATTCTTATAAATACACAGGTTGACTCTGAGGTGTCGTGCAAGTCCGATGCCATTAATGCTTGGAAGGTTGCTTGTCCCAACACTGAATTGCCTGGTAACCTTTTCTCCCAGAGACAATGGGATGCGCCGATCTGCAAGCTGGTAAGAGACAGTTTGTTAAGCACAACTTCCCATGTTTCAGAGCGCGCGCGCCTGTTGGCGGTGGGGGAGTGGGAGTCAGGCCTTTGGATTCAGGCACTTCCATCGCCCAACATAGGTACTATGTTGGACGACACCACTTTCCGCCTTGCCACTTGCCTTCGCCTAGGAGCATCGTGTGTTTCTCCCCATCGTTGCCACTGCGGTGAAGCTGTCGACAGCCTTGGGCACCATGGCCTTTCATGCAGCAGAAGCGCTGGTCGTATATCGCGACACGCCTGCATCAACGACATTATCCGCCGTGCTCTTGCCACTGCTGGCGTGCCAGCCATTCGTGAACCTAATGGACTGGCGCGTGACGATGGCAAGAGACCGGACGGTATGTCGTTGTTGCCTTGGAAGATGGGTAGGCCCTTGGTGTGGGACGCAACATGTGTTGACACCCTGGCGCCTTCACATCTTCCAGGCACAGCAGGCTGTGCCGGCGCTGCTGCTGCATCTGCGGAAAACCTCAAACGGCGAAAATACTGTAACCTAACAGGTGATTATATTTTTGAGCCGTTTGGGGTTGAAACGTTGGGGACATGGGGTCCAAGTGCCCGATTTGTATTTAAAGATTTGGCAAAGCGGCTGATCGACGCTACGCGTGACCAGAAGGCTGGTTATTATCTTGCACAAAGAATAAGCATTGCCATTCAACGTGGCAATGCTGCCAGTCTTCTGGGAACGTTGCCGGTCGGTGACGATGTGGAGGAATTTCACGATGCATTATGTATGTAAATATTTTATTAAGTTATTTTAATTTAATTAGTTTTATTTAATTTAGTTCCTTTTTTTTAGTTTTAATAGATTTTAGTTTAATTTAATTCGTATCATAAAAAATGTACATTTTCAGAATATGAATAATAAAGTTCCTCTCCGTCAACGTTAAGTCACATTTTGATCTGTCAAATGATAATATTATAAAAATGTCACTCGGTCACGTATAATATGCAAGAATGTGAAAAATATTATTTAAGAGCTTCGTTTAAGAGTTATGTACTGCAGTTTCTTTATTTAATTGATTGGAAATAGAAAAAATACATATGATAGCAGCGATGATAGCTATCTAGAGCTATATAAAAGAAAAGTAATACAGCACATTATCATCCAGATTAATCCTCATTTACAAGCCCCCAAACAGTGAGGTATGTGAATTTAAATCTATTGACGCCGCCGATATAACACAAGGGGCGGCTTCATAGCTAGAAACAAAATAACAATTTATATCAATAGCTAGAAACGTTTCACCAAATAGACGAACGCCTGGCTTCTAGAAAACTTCACTTTCTTTCTTGACGAGAAGTATACTAAGGCAACAATGATTGGGATTGGTACTGCATCTCAACATGGCAGAACACAATTCAATAACTTCCACTTATCAGCTGTGGGCTCAATAACTCAAGCACAGAGCACTTCTGATTAAGATGACAAAATGCTTACAAAATGTTTATTTTCTTAATATTATTTTTAGATAATTATAAAACATTAAACCTCCACTTTTAAGTATGTTGTTTTATTTATATTCATTTTTGACGTATCACATAGTAATTTATGTATCCTCAGCATTTACCAACGCATTGGAGGAAGTCTTTAAGACGCTGGAGTAGGTACATCTCGCACCTTCGGTTCGCCGACGACATCATCATAGTTGCGGAGTCACTAGAACAACTGGGCGAAATGCTGCACAGCCTGAATGGAGCTTCTCGACAAGTCAGTCTCGGTGTAAACTTGGATAAAACCAAGATTATGTTCAACGAACATGTTGTACTAAGACCGATTGCCATCGAAGGAGCGACACTCGAAGTTCAAAAATATTATCTACCTGGGGCAGGTTATCCAGCTTGGTAAAACCAATTTCGAGAAAGAAATAGCCAGAAGAATTCAACTGGGGTGGGCAGCATTTGGCAAACTACGTCGGGTCTTCTCCTCCCCCCTGCCGCAATGCCTCAAAACAAAGGTTTTCGAACAGTGCGTCCTGCCTGTTATGTTTACCTATGACCTACAGTGACGAAACGTGGCCACTGAAGGTAGGGTAGTCCGTGACCTAAAAGTCGCGCAGCGGGCTATGTAGCGAGCTATGCTTGGAGTTTCTTTGAAGGATAGAATTCGAAACGAGGTCATCCGACATAGAACCAAAGTTCCAACTTTCTGTTTTTCAAATCAGTTTCGAAAACAGAATTATTATTCTTTCTTGGAAACCAGGTTCGCTTAAAGAAAAATAATTCTGCTATGGAAACCGGTTTCCAAACCTTGGTTTCCAATCTGGCCGTAGGGTCGCAGAATAAGCAAGCTAATGTGGCAGTGGGCTGGCCACATCTGCCGAAGGACTGATGGCCGTTGGAGCAGACGAGTCCTAGAGTGGATACTGCGATAAGGAATACGGAAGGTGGGACATCTCCTAGCCAGCTGGACCGACGATCTGCGTAAGGTGGCTGGGACATACTGGATGCGGAAGGCGGTGGATCGGCAAACATGGCGCATATTAGGAGAGGCCTATGTCCAGCAGTAGACTGCAATAGGCCAATTGATGATTTATTGTATCCTTAGCATACAACAGCAACCTTCATAGTTATGGTATACTGATGATATCGCACTGGTAGACAGGTCTCTTAAAAGCAGGTGGAATCCCAGTCTAACAGAGCTTGCGAACCTCTTTGATTCCGTCATCCAGCAGAACTTAACATTTAGGATATGGAACTGTAGTGCGGTGGTACTGTTCTCCAAAAAAGGCTAAAAGGTCTTGCTGAAGAATTATAAGACTCCTGAGTCATATCTCGATAGAAGTTGTTCTTGAGAATCGTCTTGAATAGCTGTGAGTTCCAGCCACCGGAGCAAGCCGAGTTTTAAAAGGGTTATAGTATTGCAGCCAATACCGTTCAGCACATTATACAAAAGACCTGAGAGTATATCAGCCGCTATGTATGGCATTTGTATATTACGAGAAGCCTTCTGACATCATCTAGACCTGGGCATTTTTGGATTGTCTACGACGGTGTCGTGCTGATACGATATTTTCATTGCTGAGATGGTAAATTTAGATTAGAAAACAAAGCCTAGAAGGAGATATACGTCGAAGGGTCGACAAGGGTTGGGCAACATTGGGAAAATTCGTCGAGGTTTCTACTCCCCTGTTACGACTCATGGGGCCGAAATGTGCAAACTGACTGTGGAGACATACGGTGGAGGATCGAGTGCTACGGCATACGTTGGGTGAGGCCTAAGTCCAACAGTGGACTGAAATAGGCTAATTGATTGATTGATAAGAATGAAATGTTAGGTAATAGTATTTTTTTCTTACCAGTCTTTTTCTAGCCATTTACTAGCTATTGATATAAAGATATTAATATTATTTTTGTTTTGATGTAGGTAATATTCTAAAAATCTACCACTTTTTTGTAAGACAAGGCCGATGTTTCTTACAGTTTTCATTTTATTTTGAAAAACACACTACTGAGGTTTATACAACAATTACTATTAGAACTATCGGGATACCTATATTTGTACAACAAGTCCGTCAGTTTAGAAAAAATACTATTGGTGGTGGTAGTCGACATCCACGCAGGCGGAGCTGCGGGCGAAAAGCTAGTGATCCTATATAGCCCATATAGCCTATCTGTGTTATTCTGATGTATAAGCTATATTATTGTAAAGTTTCATTAAAATCCATTTAGTAGTTTTTACGTGAAAGAGTAACAAACATCCTCACATACAACCTAACATACTCACATACTTTGACGTTTATAATATTGGTAGGATTTAACACTGAGCGGAAATCGAATCTACGACCTCCAATGTAACAGTCGAACGTCCAACCACCAGACAGGTCGTCTTTTAGTACATATAGTTCTATTTATAAAAACTGTACAATGACAGTATATACTCTCCAAGAACAAAGGAAAGGCACGGTCATTAACCCTTTCGACACAGGAGAGGCGTGCAAATGACTTTCATTCACGCGCTCTTCCACTAATCAACAATACGTGACCATGTCAACAAGGAAATTAAGATTCGCATCTAAGCATACACTTCTATTAACATTCACCTTGAATTAAGCTCGTTCGTCTTGCGTGATTTCAGTACATCGTTACTATGTAAGAACCGGTTACTTCGATAGTAAGGGCATTTACACATTGCATTTAAATGTTAATCGTAATTATGAATAATAAAGCTAGGTTTATTATTTTAATGGACTAATCCTGAATGGGACTCGAATGACTTTAAATCGCGCTTATCGATCAATGACATACATACATACAATCACGCCTTTATCCCTGAAGGGTTAGGCAAAGGTGAATTAACACTCACATTTCACCAATCATTGTAGTAGGTCCCACGTAATAGGGAGTCAGCCTATTGCCGTATTCCGGACACTATTGTTGACTCGAGTCATGTATCTGAGGCTGAGTCTGGGCTGAATATATCTGTCTGATGTTAAGATCTTTTAGTCGCCTTGTACCTACGACACCGCATAGGAGATGAGGTGGCCCAAATTCTACTCTGCCGGGAACCACGTGGCAAATATGGCCTATAGACGAATACAACACTAGGGGAGTCACACTCGTACCTACTACCGACCCTGTAAGAACAGAGAGATTCTGTGCCGTCAGCGAAAAAGACACGCAAAACAAGCCTTTGGTCCTCCCAATTACAGCATAAAACCTCTCCAGTTAGCTCGAGATTCGATTGAGCTATTTTATTTTAAAAAATAAGCATTATATTCGAGTAGTGTGAACACGACCTCCTTAGCTTTATTTAAGGTGGTGTCTGCAGTTCCAACATACGAGTACTACGAATAGTTACAGATAAACCAGGAAGTGCGACTCGCTAACTCCGAACAAGACTAACAGGTTTAATATTTATCGAGCATAGTTACGTGACATTTTATTTGTAAAAAATGTGTAATGAGTACTAAAAAATAAATGAAATCTAGATGTTTAAGTAACTAACTATGCAAGTGTCGATTAGAGGTTGACATTTAAAAAATGTAAAATGTCAACCTCCAATTGACACTAGTTAAAAGTAAGTAGGAAGTCTGTAGGTACTGTGTACCTAGGTGCTGAATATAATTTTTCAATACCTACATACATTTCTGATTCAATTAGAAGTAGCACATGTATAAGCGAGCTTCAAAATAATTATTTCATTTAAAACAAATCCACACTATATATAAACTATATAAACGATTGTATATACCTAGAGGTACATAGTCATGTAAACGATTTGTTGCAGTAAATGCTTTGATTAACTCTGTATTTAAACGTTATAAAAAACTTCCCAATGTCAGTTGCATTCCTCAATTTAATGATAGAGTCACCCATCCTAAGACTTATCCTTTCAATGTAATAACTAATCTATTCGTTTGAGCGACTTGTAACGAAGTAGCCACTTAAATTCCTCAAGTGACAGAAACAATCTGAATAAAATCTAAATGTTCTGAATATCTCAGAATAATGAGTTGATAATAAAGAGATATTTATAAAAAATATCATGTATGACTTTCAAAAATAAATCAAAGTGTAATAAAATTCTGTTATATTAATGATAAATTGTAACAAAATGCAGAATATTATGTGAAGAGTCGTTCTTAAAATGATTAATTTCTAGTAAAAGTGAGATAAGCTATATACATATATAAATATTATCTAAGTTGCTTTGTGTATAATAAAATGTAAATATGTAATACTAAAGAAATTTAAAACTAGAAACAATTATAACTAAAATAAAATAAAATGAATAAATAAAATACATATTTACATACACAATGCATCGTGTGTGTGTGTGTGTGTGTGTGTGTGTGTGTGTGTGTGTGTGTGTGTAATAATTAATATACTTTATTGACATGCCGTGTATGCTACCAAAACTTTAAGTTCTGCATCGATTGAGCTTAAAAAATACGTAGATATTTATTTATTTAGCTAGCTTTTTGGCGTCCATAGATGGCATCGGGTTATAAGATGTTTTTACTAATGCATAGCAGGCGAAACCGGTCCAGGTCGCTAGTTAATTTATGATTGAGGATCAGTTTAAATTATTTTAACTAATATATGGATACCTAAATAATAAATTAATAAATTCGCCATTCACGACATCGACATAAACGAGATCGATGGGGAGGAATTTTTCGATGCCTAACGTTACAGTCACTCTCCTTTTTTGTATATACAGTATATTAGCATAGTTTTGTGTATTATATTTTATAACTAATTGTATATTATAATGTATTTTTATATTAATTTGTAAATACATAATAACTTTGTGACCATAATAAAACGAATAACCGAATAATTAGTTAATATACATACATGCATACCTAATGATTGTAGTGATATAACGTGCATTGTCTGATTCACTCTAAAAAGAGCATGTTACTGCCAGCTACCAAAGTAAATAATTTCGACTAAAATATAGATAAGAGTATCTAAAAACTTTTCGATAATAGTGGATGAGACTGGATGAGAAGGTGGCGTGAAGTTCAGAAGATATGGGCCATCATTTCAGATGTTGTCAATATCTGAAATGGTCTATCAAACTGTAGTCCATACTTTGATAGACGCATTCGATAGATTGCTGCGACGTGCGGTCCGCATTATTGGGAATCCTGAGGTTACCAACACCCTCGAGCCTTTGCAGATGCGTAGAGATGTAGCGTCCTTGGCGGTATTTTATTGTCTCTACCATGGTGAATGTTCTGATGAGCTCTTCCAATTAATCCCACCCTCTCCTTTCCTATATAAGACAACACATGCAGGACATATATGTCACCCGCATACGGTGCAGAATATTCTATCAAGAACCAAGCGGTTCGGCGACTCCTTCTGTCGCACCATTAAGACCTGGAATTCCTTACCAGTACACGTGTGTTCTTCTTCCTATAGTCCCGGGTTCTTTAAGCGGGGCGTGAAAAATCATCTGATGAGACCGTCCAGCTGAGTGCCACCATTGTAACATGGTACGTTTCTTTATAGGTGACCCTCTTTTCCGAGACTTTGCCTTTAGCTTACCGTCAGGCGAGGTGGAATAAAATTGAGGTGTCTTATATAAAAAATAGTCTATCTAGTTCTAGTTTATGTAACAATAATTGTTTTTCATACGTTTATAATAACAGGAATTCAATTTCCAAATCAGTCACGTCTGACTAACTATTACAAGAAATTATACTAATCCTATTTGAGCGTGACCAGGGTGTGATAACATCTTTACATTTGCGCAATAACACGCTAATCAGAATCATAATTTATTAGCTTTGTACTCATTACCTTTACATAAGAAACTCTTGTCTTAGGTACAATTACATTTTCATTACACTTTACACTAATTTGCAGTTTTACGTCTATTACATACACGGACAGGTACTATGCAAGTATTTATGTACATCTTGATGTCCTTTAATAGTCAAATATAACCTATTTAGTCGTCAGAATAAAAAAAAACATTTTCTATCGTGTACACACTTAGGTACAGGGTCCCTTAGTCCTTAGGTAGACTCCCCTGGTATTTCTAACGACCATAGGCCACGGTATCCGCTTTCCATTGCAGTATACTTACTTTTTATGTTGGTAGGGTTAGTGCAGGCGGGTGGCTTAAGCTGTTCTACGATCTTTTACCATGTTAATGACCTCAGTAAGAATGATTCATATGGTTATATGGATATTCATAATATTTTATTCTTATGAAATCGTTATGGACTAGGTTCTTCCTATTCGATAAGAAGTCGTAATCAATCTTGGACTATTATTTAATGGATTTTTTGAATTTTTTCTGCTTCATAGAGCTCCAATTAAGTCACTTCCGTTCATACAATAACACGATATAAACTTAATGATCCATAAAAAACTTAGAACGGAAAGGAATTTTATGTTAAGTGGAAGTAATTTATTGGGCTAGGTGCAGACATTCAACTGGTTGGCGAGGTTAGGGGGTGTGCGAAACAAGCAGAGCTACGTATTCGTAAATCGCCGAGATTATAATAATAATTATTATTGGTTGATTTTTGACTCCTTCCTTTATCCGAGTATCATTGTAACCGCATCATAATTTTACACATTGGAGCTCGGGGTCCGTTCTGTTCTGTTCCCGTGGACCATGAAAGGAGGGCCTCGTTCATCAATCAGCAGGTGTACTGGCTTGCAGAAGAGGTGAATTTCGACCCAAAGATCTTAATAATAAAAATCAAGAAATCAATCGGTCTTGATTTCATGATTTTCTACCTTTTAGTAGAATTTATCCTCAATTTTGTTACTGGGTTCGTCAAAGTTTTACTGGGAAATAAAGGATAGTAGTACACGTAATTTAGTTAGATAAGAGAAATATCTCACAAGTAGTTAAATACCGTCCAGTCATGTTTTAAGAGAATGGTACCTATCGACCTTTATCTTTCAGTTCTAATGAGATAATACAATAAGTTGTACCCAGCTTTCACAGCTGATTATGTAAGGATGCTTTAATATTTAGGCATCCATTGTTTAGAAATTGTAACAGTCATGCTCGGTCATTAACAGAACATGAACAGAAGTCATTCATAATAGGAATCGCTTACCAAATGCTATTGATGTTTTGTACGATTATTTGACACGGAGAGGGATCGGCGAAGCTGATTAAAGAAATTGATTCGCCTCTGCCACGGAGTATGGAAAGACTCTGCCGTTTGGTTATCATTTAAAAAGTTAGTATTATTGGAAGACACTGGTCAACCAAGTGTTAACGTGTATCTTGGTATAATCTAATATATAAAAATCAATGCCACTTTTCGTTGTTATTTTAAACTTAAGGACGGCTGAACCGATTTGGCTAATTTTAGTATTGAAATATTTGTGGGTGTCCAGGGAAGGTTTAAAGGATGAGAAAATAGGTGCAGCGGGAACGCCAAAACAATGGCGGTACGAAGTTCGCCGGGACAGCTAGTCTAATATATAAAAATCAATGCCACTTTTTGTTGTTATTTTATAACTCAAGAACGGTTGAACCGATTTGGCTAATTTTAGTCTTGAATCATTCGTGGGTGTCCAGGGAAGGTTTAAAGAATGAGAAAATAGGTGCAGCGGGAACGGGAAGAATATGGCGGTACGAAGTTCGCCGGGACAGCTAGTATGTCATATTAAATATGTAACTATGAGTAATCTCATACGCTTCCGTGTGCATAATAATATTATAAGCATATATTATAAGCATATTATAAGCATATTATGCTTCATAGGGTACAAATGTTTTTATTCATCATTATCATCTATCTCACGTATTAATATAGATATTCAATATTCATAGACAGCTACTGACGGAATCTGACGTGCGCGAAAGTTTAGTATACGAGTATAAAAGGAATGCCGAGCCTACGTGCCATAATAAAAAATATTGTTGGACCTTTGACAGGTGATAAGTGAATAAATGACAATGTTGCAATGTGGGATTTTCACATTATCAATTATTGACAGTTCGTAAAGTCGTATGATGAGCTCAATTAAGTAAATTTTCGTACTACTTAATTTTCTTTCGCTTTCACTACATTAATGTGTGGAAACTTATTTTCACACCGGTCATCATACATAATCTTAGCGTTTATCTAATAAAAAAAAATCTCCTTTTTATGGGACCGTCTGCCGTCGAATCTCTCAAACCTGAGTCTCAAGAGACAAGTCTGTGAAAATAGACCACGGGATCCAATGTGAGAGTCGCGGGTGCCAACGGGAGCACAGTACTTACTGATTACTCAATACTATCCTCAAGCAATTTTTCACTATCACCTCTCATTAGGTACTACTCCGCCTTTCTTATTTACATAGTTACGATTCAGTCCAATTACGCAGTCTTGCCTTTGTACTTTGCCTAACCATAATCTCGTGTATTCTCAGGAATGTGTTTGGTGTAAATTGAGGAAATTGCCTGTAACCAAGGTAGGCCTAGGCCTTGACCTCATTTCGAGCAGTAGATGGTTTTGCCGTGGAAAATGAAGAGTTTTGCCCCCTCTAGTTCAGAGAGGTACCTATTTTTTACGGTGCATGGCTTAGTGAGTTATTTTTTTACATACATACCTACATATAATCACGCCTTTATCCCTGGAGGGTTAGGCAGAGGTCCCACGTAATAGGGGGTGAGCCTACTGCCGTATTCCGGGCACTATTGTTGACTCGAGTCATGCACCTGAGGCTGAGCCTGGGCTGTATATATCCGTCTGATGTAAAACTTATTTTTTTACACACCTAAATGAATTAAACCTCAGTTAGATTAAACTAATAAAGTAAACTTTTCATACTAATGGCATCAATAAAAGTTATGTTTGTTTAGTATAACAAAGTTCACGACCACACAGCTTTCAATTTTAGTAATGAGAAAACAAAAATTGAAATTTACTGTCAAAAAAATAATGGTAAGTGGGATTCTTATGTAAACAAGACAGTGTTACAAAAGTGATGTGGATAAAAGGTGGGTCCATTTAAACACCATCACTTTTGTAACACTGTCCAACTCCGAAGATGGTGTTCCATCTTCGGGGTTGGACCCTCATAATAGCTAGCATGTAGAGTTGACTTGGATTAACCCAACCTGCTAGCCAATACATAAGGGTCTGACGCATTTTTCCTCTCGGGTTTGCAGGTCAAACGGTAATCGCTTTCATAAAACTCATAATAAGCAAAATCAAAAGGAGGAAAAACTAGAAACAATGTTTTGATAATGATACGAAAGTAAATACTGTTTCCAATTTATAAGCTCTGAGAAAATAGAAGCAGGCCGTAATATAAAACAGCTAACTAACTTTAGCCCAGTTGAATACGTAACGCATGTATCTGGTATTTTGAAATTACCTATTAATAATTATAAATGAATTACATGACCATAGAGAGTTATAGCACAGGTTGTTTTCCGGCAAAGTTGCGGCTACACGTAATAATTGTTTGATATGTAATGTGTTGTGGATAAATACGAATTCGTGGAACAGTTAAAATAAATAGTTCAAGCACTGCACGAGATTTGTTTTTATCTGTATATTGATGATTTAAGTAATAAATGAGTAGATAAATTGCGCTAGGAGTTTAACTCAAATATTTTTTCAAATACCATGAGTGCATCACATGTCTCCCGGGCCCCAATATATTTTAATCACATGAACCCGTCATACTTCTTCTTCACGCCAGCATCGGCGTTAGCGAGGTAAAGCCTGAGAGGGTACCCACACGAAAAATTTGTGGGGTCAGACATCATTCACTCCCATAAAAGCTAAGATATTTAAACAGGAGGAGTAAGGGAACGGACCTCGGTGGATACAAGCTTTGAATGCATCAGGGATAGGCACTCGGATAACGAAGATGATATTAAGATAATATAAATTCACTCGTAAACCAGATAAATCTACTGTCTAATAAATTATGTCGCCGGTCATGCGTTTCACGTGCGATCCGACTCGCGCGATTGCAAGATAGCCGAATCATTTTATCGACATGCAACGCGTGATTACTTCACTAGCGGGTAAATCGATTCATTCGCTTGTCTCTCGTCACGTGTCACACGTGTGGAGCGTGATTTAGGCCCAGTATAAAATGTACAATAATTATCTCTGAATTTAAGATACCCAGAATAATTGCGTCCAGTATGGTCCAGAAGGTAGAAGGGTTACAAACCTATAAAATAGGGCACGCACTAGGGCGGCCATGGAAGTATTCCTCTATACTTTAAGCCCCCTTCCCTGAAAAGGCAGAGTGTATGGTACACCACAACGGTTTGAGTGTATGAGACCTCTAATAATGTTTATATTTTAATTGTCGTCCGTTACTATTAAGTCTATACTTGATAGAGAACTCAGATACCATCTCTAGTGTATTTAACTATGTGATAGGTACCTATAGGCAAGTACACAATGGTATAGGTACACAATATTCTCAAAATAAAACCTGTGTTTATGATTATTGGGAAAAGTAGCACGCATCACAATGAAGAATAAATAAAACATGAAATACAATAGGTAGTCAGTCACGAATTGTATACTATTATTTAGAGTTTAATTAATTGAGCAGTATAATAATGGTGATTGTTCTATTTACTCACATGACCATTGTATTCTAGAAGGGTGCAAACATTTGGATTGTCAAATGAACGAATTCTTTGCTCTTAATATTTTTACGGCGCTCTGTTAGAAAAGGCCATTTTTCTTCTTTCTATTAGCCATCTTTTTTAGTATTCTGGACCAATTTTCTTCTGCATTATCTAGCTACCATGTCTCACATACACATGGGATTGGTCCTCGTCGACGTTTTGACTCCGTGGGATTGGTGTAGTCCTGGTTATATGATATAATCGCGCCGCAAAAAGAGCGGAGCTCTTTCAAGTAATGTATCTCGATTTTGTTTTATGAATGATGAGAAATCTGTATGATTCAATCAATGTAATCTGGGTAAATGTGTAAACCGCGATACAGGAAATCCTAGTGCAGGATTGCAAGTGTATAAAATTTAATTCAACCTTAAATGGTTTAGATATAATCAGTTACTCATATCTTGTGTAAGTGTAATTTCTGAGAAATGATGTGGGGAAATATTAGATTTGTAAATGCTTTAATTACCGCAAATCTTGTTAAAGGTGTAGTGTAATAAGATGACAGATTAATTAATAGTACAATGCATGTAACTATGTATTCCACGACATTTTACCCGGCGCCATCTAGACCCAAACTAAGTACCTATAACTTATCTAGCTTGTGTTATGGAATTTAGAATGCGGACAAACACACCTATTTAGATTCTTTTTTTGTACTTTTTACTTAGATACATCTGCGGAGTTCAAGCCAACCTCACTTGCTAGCTGGTAGCCGTGGGCCAAGCAATGGTAAATTTTCAAGTGCAGATTTTCCTCTTCAGATTGAAAGGTCAGACAACGCGAGGGATATTATGCGCTAGAGGCTACTTACTCCCGGCACCTGATGGTGACGGCCGTGCTGAACAACAGTTACTCTCTTTAAAAAAAAACAAAAGTAATCAAATAAATAATAATAAAATAATCTTTATTGATACATTTTGGTTACAATAATGTTTGGCCCTGAATGCAGAGCTGTACCACAACTGAACAACCTGTATTTCAGGAGTCAGTGTCTTTTCCAGCATTACAAAATATTTATGCGCAATTCGAATTAATGCACCCAAGTTATAATTAATTAAAATTGATTTGTCAATATCAGTGTTCAAAACTTAAATTATGAATAAAAATTAAATTGAAATATAGTAATATGGTAAATAAAAGAAATGAAAATAGCTAACGAATAAATATTAAAATTAAAATTAAGCATGAAATAAATTAATTACTAAATAAAAATATAAATGTCAAATTAATCATAAAAGTAAAAAAAAAATTCAACTAAGTATTACAAATAACAAATTACACATAATTTATGATTAACATTACAATAAGCAACGAAAATTACAATTTACAATTAAAATTTTCACAATATTGAATGAGCTAATTAACTGTATGTGTGTGTGTGTGTGTGTGTGTGTGTGTGTGTGTGTGTGTGTGTGTGTGTGTGTGTGTGTGTGTGTGTGTGTGTGTATGTGTGTGTGTGTGTGTGTGTGTGTGTGTGTGTGTGTGTGTGTGTGTGTGTGTGTGTGTGTGCGTGCGTGCGTGTGTGTGTGTGTGTGTGTATGTGTGTTTGTGTGAGTGTGTAAGTGTATATGTGTGAGTATGTTTTTGTGTTTATGTATGTAGTATGGTGTATATTAATTCCGGTTACGTTAGCCAGGTAAAGAAAAATCTGGTAAGTGCAAAGCATGGCATAAGCAGTTTATCGCGAACCTCTCTTGTTTTTTTTTTAAGTTTTAAAATTAATGAACCAAGAAATTATTTTTCGCAAAGCTGGCAACTTCCGTAAACATCGTTAAAATGCATAAAAAAGGGAATGTGATTTGTTTATGAAGCCCTATGTAACTGGTTTGCAATAAAATACGGATATGAATCGAATGAGATGTTTTGTCCTTGAAGTGGCCATTGACTTTATTGATAAATAATATAATTTAATCTCTAACTATTATATAATAATAGTGGTAGAACGTTTATTTGTAGATAATATACTAGATTTCAGGGGGGGTTTAAATCCAAAAATACCTTCGTCCCAGGGGAGGGTATTTTACATAAGGAGAAGGAATTTTACCGAAGACTGCTGGTAGGCGTGAAAGGCGAGATTCAGACGAGCTGCTGGCGAGCTAGAAGCATTGAAGACATTTTATCATAACAAAGTCAGCCAGTGTATTGTGCACATCGTATCGTAAAAACGAATATCCGATAACTTCAAGAAGAATCACATAATTCTGTTGGGAATATGTCTTTGTAATTAGTCATCTGCCAAACAAGGTAAAGCCTGGGCATTAAATTAAATTACACTTCTTAAAAAGCTATTAAAATTTCAATGACAGATTGAACGACTGATTTGGTGTAGGTAATGGGAGCATTTACATACAAAAAGTGTCGTATAAAATCTGATCAATTCCTGGTCTCAGTGGAAATAGAACCAGTAAATTAGCCGTCTTTACCCTCTTTTTTTGACCAACTCGCTAGTGCGGAACTCGCGAGCACGCGTGTGCTGGCACCTTCCGATTTAAGTTATATTTTCAAGCCTTTTTTTGTAAACTAACGCGAACTTACACCTAACATCAGCGCATCAACGGCCGCAATTATTCAATCATTTGCGTTTTCCACACGTTCATGCTTGAGTAGTGCTTATGATTGCATGCATTTATGTATTTATTTATAATGTTTTTCTACAATTTGTTCAAGTTAATTGAACATTAAAGCAGTTGTATTTTTCACACCTATTATGGTACCTTGTAGTTTATATAGTAATTACACAAATCTTCTTCAACATACCGAACCTACGGTACCGAACATAGAATTTACCTAAAGAATGAATCGGAAATGAAGTATTGAAATTATTAAAGAGTCCTTACGACTTAAAATATTGAAATTTATTAAAGTACTACTTCGGATATCAATCCAGACATCGGAAGTAATAGCAAAGTCCCAGTCGCCGTCACGGTGTTCCTCTCTGTATCACGCTATGGACCCGGCGACCGCACGGTGAATCCATGGAGTGCTGAGAATCGGATCCCTATCCATGGTATTAGTACCAATCCCATATATTTATTTAAATGAACCTTGCTATTTTTTTTCTTTTCAAATAGTTCTTTGCAAATAATTAAACTAATAAAAGTGCATGCATGTATTTACATAAATGAGTAATCAGATGCAATTGTATAATCACATAATATATATCTAATTGAAATTTAAATTTTCTTTACATAATACTAATATTATGTACAGGAATTTTCGCATGTGCGAGTGACGGGTATAAAGATAATATAATGTATTACAATTTATATTCAACAGTTTTAACATTTTAATCTAACTTAATAATAAACATTACTAGCTTTCTGCTTGCGGCTCCGCCCGCACGAATGTCCGTTTTAGCGTTTTATAGCCTTATGTCCGAGTGTAAATTGTAATTAGTGATATTCTACTAAAGAATTGGGGTGTATGAGGCTTCACTAATATCTTTGGAGCCAAACCAGCAGGTGACTGCAAATCAGTTTTCCTCTCTGTAGAACAGTTTTTCCTGGCGCGGTTGGAAGGACAGCTGGCAGTCATTGTCACAAAAAATTCAAATCAAGAAAAGGAGTAACAGCCCCTCTAGACAAGTGGCAATTCGTTGCTCGGCGTATGATGGAATAGAATGCCAAATGTATAGGATTTGACGTATATGACAGGCGTCAACGAATGTCAAAAACGTCAAATCCTATACATTTGTCATTCTATTCCATCATACGCCGAGTAACGAATTGCTACTTGTCTAGGGGAGCAGAGCGGATGCTGGGTTTCTAAGAGCCAGCTTAGGATGGACCTGCTACTAATTCTGTGATGATGATTCTAAACTTAACCAGCTTGACTACGTGTGTAATATCTGATAAGGCCCCGTCTTCATGATGGCATGACGCCTTATAATATGTCATGCATCTCACTGCTCGATATACCAAAAAACGCAATGCGGGTTATTTCATAGGATTGATTAACGTAACATACGTATGCATACGTACGGTTGAATTTTTGATGAATTAACTATTGACGCGTGCGTCAAGTGATACTGAAACAAGCCGGGCAACTGCCGGATCCTGAGTTCCGAAGTGCAAACTTCGATTGTAATAAAGAACAACGCTCAGATGATGCTTATGACTTCATGGTATAATGTTTACTGACAGATGCCACTGATGCTACAAGTAAACTCAACATTTCTGTAGAATTTATAAAATTTTAATTGAAATTCCTGTGAAAAGATCTAAACATTCTAAACAATAATGACTTGAGGTTTATAGTCGAAACTAGCAACCGCATTAAAAATTTGCATTAAAAAAGTATTCACCATTAATTAGTGCATAAATTACACTATTATTATTATGTTATTCTGGTTAACAAAATAATATATGTAATTAAATTCTTCTACACTCATTTAATATTAGGTACTTACGAAAGCAGGTTGCAGAATTACTTAGTGTTTTTCTGTAGGGTCTCTTGTGTTGAATAGTGCGTTTAACGACGAAGGTTATAGGCTAAATATCATCATGCTACTATTCAAGGAAGCGGAGTAGTGATCATAAATGTTAAAAAATCCGGCAGATTTCCATACACTATTTGAAGACTTAAAAATTATGCGCTCAAAGGGATAATACGAAGTTTTATATGCCACAGGCAAGGCCGGGACGGGTGGATTAGAATCATATAAAGAAATATTCCATAGCCTCAAAAAGAATCACACCCTTCTGTTGGGAATATTTCTTTGAAATAAGTCATCTGCAAAACAAGGTAAACCCTGAGCATAAAACTAAATTACACTTCTTAAAAAGCTATTAAGGTTTCAATGACAGATTGAACGACTGATTTGGTGTATGTAATGGGAGCATTTACATACAAAAATCTGATCAATTTTTGATCTCAGTGGAAATAGAACCAGTGAATTAGTTAACGAGTTTCCGTTTTTCAATGATCGTGACTTATAGATTAAATAGGCTTCCGTACCGTAATTTTAATATCGTCAGCCTCTGGGCCTTTTCTCAACTCTTTTGAGGTCGAGTTTTCAGTCTAACGATGATGCGGCTGAACATCGATATTTTCTGTGAAGCGACTACTATCAACCTTCACAACGAATTGGTAATACCAAAGTTACCTGTATAGAGAACTAGCACCCGCAGGGCCGCCACAAGGAGCGACTTCGGCGTCTCCCATGCCGGGCATTCGGTGTGCAGCCCCGTGTCCTCGGTTGCGTCACAGTGATGACACTCCGGCGCTGGCTCTTTCTAGATTCGATGTAGGTAGCTCCCGTAACACCCATACGCGGTGATCACCTGCGTCAGCCGGTAATAGAGGTTGCCGTGAAGCCCCTCTAGCCAGTCCTCCAAGATGGGTCTCATTCAGTCTCGTTCACAACCACCAGCAGAGAGGTAATTTTAATAATTATGCTCTTGCCATATTTGTCTTCATAAACGTGGGACTTAAACATGAGTATGCTATGCCTTGGGAACAAATCCATTTCAATGTGAATAAACGTTAATAAGACCTTGTTGGCAAACTATTTGAAATCCAATACTAACACTATGACACGCCATTTTTTGACACGATAATGAAAGCGATGAAATTGACCATTGTTAATTCATTAAACGATGATATTTACTTCTTCAAAAGGGATCCATAGTGACGATGTGATGCTTAAGAGATGTATTGAAAGGTTGAAAGGTCGAGATAGAAGCAAAGGCAGTGAAAGGTAGCTCATCAGTCTTCCGTGTACATGTCGACAATATTACAAAATTTTAATCAAATGAATAAGATATTGCGTGGAAAGAAAAAAATTCCATCTGCATTCCAAATATTTCATACTAGCCTTCCGCCCGCGTGCATCTCGGATAACGCGACCTTTGCTCATATCTTCGGTTCTACTCAACCGATTGCGATCAAACAAACGTAAGATTTTAAGTCTTATCAAGCCCTTTCTAACAAAAAAAAACCACATCAAAATCCATCCACTAGTTTTTGCGTCCATCGCGAACAAACAGACAAACAGACAACAGAAATTCAAAAAAAATATTTTCGTGTTCAGTATCGTTAACATAACATAACCCAAGTATTTTTTTTAATATCTCCAATGTATAGACACGACCACTTTACAATTATATAATAGTATATAGATGTGAACAAATGGAATCGCTGCTTGACACCAATAGGTTCAATTGGACAGATGATCCAACTTTTTAGAAATCTTTTTAAAACAAAACAACCACAAGGATCCGGATATATAGGATAAAATTTGCGACGGTAATCTGATAAAAAAATTACGTTACGATGACCTAGCCACATCCGCAAAGAACAAAAATTCGTTGAATTATTTACATAATATACCTAATCATGCCTATTTCCTACAGGGTAGGGAGAGACAACAGCCCGCCATTTGACTCTATCCTTACATACTTTACGAGCTTCCTCTACTGTCACTAATCCTTTCTTACAAGCCAACCGGTTTCGAGTCGGTACTCCTAACCTGCTGTTTGTTTTGTCGATGTGTGTATGGGCAGACCCCGACCCCGGCTGATCTGCCCATTCACCTGTGCCTTACATACCTGGGGTATCATTCGCTCGATACTCATTCGATCTACGTGCCTAAACCACATTAGCATACTCTTTACAATCATCGTTACGGCATTCTCTCTTCTATCTCGAATTGTAATATTCCTCTTTCTATAAACCAGACTTACCCCCAGATATATATAGATATATACCCCAGACCATGTCTTCCTGTTCTGGCGCACATCCCGCCTCCAGAACTTCGAAGGTATCAAGCTGCGGCCAACGAGTGGAAAAAATGCTGGCAGGTGACCAACGGAGAGCCGATGCCAGCACGAAGAACACTTGACGACCTGCCACGTGACCGCCTGATCTCGAGGTCACCAATCTGGTCCGACAGGGCCCTTATAGAGGAATACAACCTTGGAGAGCAGTGGCGGGCATCGTGGGAGGCGTTTCAGCACCATCCCTGGAAGGACCTGGTACCCGACCCCACCACTAAGCCGCCCGGATTTGACAGTTGTCGCACGGTGTGGTCAAGGGTCAACCGGTTCAGAACTGGACACGGGAGATGCAACTACCATCTTCACAAGTGGGGACTTAAAGAAGCGCCGGACTGTGATTGTGGAGCTCCAAAGCAGACAACGATGCATATAGCAGAGAAGTGTCCACTCCGTCGTTTCCCTGGAGGAATGCGTGAGCTACATGACCTCACACCGGCAGCAATTGACTGGCTTCGCCAACTGGACGTTTACATATGAGGACTCGAGCAAAAGCCATACGACATGATGATGATGACCCCCAGATACCTATACTGCGCAACGACTGCATCTCCACTGCATTCACTTTACTTACATGCGTCTGTTGAATTGTATGAGTGTTAAACTGTTAAAACAGAGAAAACAAATCGGAAAACATAAGGGCTAACTGACTTCAGTTAAATGAACCTTCAAAAACAATACGTGCACAAAGACACTTCAGGACAAAATTAACTTAAATTGTATTTTCAAAAGAAAACCTATGTTCCTTACGTTGAATTTTTTGAAATATTTTTCATAAAGCCTTGTCCAGAGTTCATATTTTTCGCAAAATTTTCACCATGAAAACTCGACAGAAACCGATCTTCAGTTTTAAATTCTTGTTTTTAACTCTTTTCTTCATAGTGGTCATCATCACTAACCACCTATTAATTCGCTAGTTTTATAGTATAGTGACATCTATTGGTTTTGATTTGTATTCATATGTACGAAATTATCGTGTAACATTTGAACAGCGCCAATTGTCAGTGCTTTGACGAGTAAACGTAGAATTAAAATTTAAAACGAAAGTTGGTGAAATTTGAATTCTTAGTTCTGCAAGTACAATATTTCATTGGTAAGTTATTATTTACAAATATGATCAATTTATATGCTCAAATTGTTGATATATGATTAATTATGTATAATAAGTATAAATATAACAAATAAACAGAATATTATCTTGACAATCACACCTTATTTGAAGTGGTTAGCAGCAATAACCACCGTACGTAAAGGCATATTTTTTCAGTACAAGTAGTATATTATATTTTGTACATATATAAAGATATATGTACAATATAAAGATTTTAGACGTAGGGTTTATCAAGATATGTTGGCACCTTCATATGTAAGGAATTAAACACTGAATGAGAAAGAGGTCTAGAACCAATTTCTTCATCACCGAGTTTGGCGTCTATAAAAAAACATAAGCCTGATGTCATCAGCCGGTTCGAGGAACTTCCAGGCGTTGCAGCAGGTGCAGCACAAAAAAAAAGAACCCGTGCGAACAATTTGGAGTTGCAAAATATGCAAAGTTCCCTTATGCTACCGAGATGACCGAGAGGGCAAATCTTGCTTTGAGGATCACCACAAACAATAATTTATTTTCTGAATAGATACATTATTACTTTGTTATTTCTTAATGTATTTTAGTATAGTAATTAAGCATTTTTGTCCAAAACCTGTAAAAGTGATTTTTATAATACATTATTTTTCTATTATATTTAACTATTTTCTTCACAGTGGTCACCCACAGTAACCACCCCATATCTGACCCCCCCATCAACCCACATACAAAAAACCGAGAAATCTAACTAAAACTAACCATAAGAAATAAAGAATACCCAAAAATATTAGTTTTACTCTGGAAATAAAATTTTGTGCCGTAAAGAGTTAAACATTGAAATTAGAGACTGTAAATAAGGTCTTACTCTTCTTGTTCACGTCTACATCTTCCACGTCTACTGAAGCCATTTTATTATTTTGCTATTTTATACGGGCTTAATTATACATTAAAATTATAAATAGAAGTTGGCTTTGATATCAAACTACTCTGGACCAAATGTTGCATACAACAATTTAAGATGTGTGATGTTTTTTAATGAGAAGTTGCGAAAAATAGCGACCTATGGACGAAATTTAACTGAAACATCAATAAATATACAGTGGTATAACACGTGTAACGAAACGTTGTATGCATGATAAATTTCATACATTCTCGGGATCTGAGTTCCAATAGTTTCGAAAATCTATAAATATCACCCAAAAATTTTGTAAGTCTCAGCAAGCGCGTTTATCGTCAATTTTTGTCGTACATATACCGTGTTTATGGTAGCTATCGGTTATCAGGCGAGTCTCAGTGCGCGCGCGCAGACGAACAGTTGATGTTCGCGCGTCGTAAGGAAGACACATCCGCTAGCAGTTGTAGCGTAGGCTTGTGACTTGTGATCGATAAGTACAAGTGTTTTGATAAACTTAATTATCGTGAAAGCCGGTGTTTGATAAAAGGGTGCGTGTGTTTTGTTATTATTAAGTTTATGGTGGCATACATTTAAGCGATACCCTTACAGTATGTATGATAAAAGCTTGTATTTTATATGCAAACACATTTTATTTTAAAAGACAGTTAAAGTGTAGGTATGCACAAACTAACCAGCAAATATAATAAATAATTAATTTATTACTTAGCTAATGCGCTGTTTTAATTTATTTAATATATGAAATTAGTTATTCCGCATGTTAACTTCAATAAAATTATTCAACTATTATAGTACACTTAATTGAATTACACTAGCCGTCACGTAACTCGAACACAACTGGTTTCTGTTATATTTTATTAATTTTGTACTTAAGTTTTTGCGTGTTTTAACTTATTAGTTACATACAGTTACGCCTTTTTCTCATTGGCATAGGCAGAGAACACAAAATTACAACTGAAACATTACTTAAACTTAGATACTTCAGCATTTTCACTAAGTAGGTATATTGTTTTACCAATACAAATAGATTGATACAATATAAAATAACTCCAGTAAAAATTAATCAATACAAATGACAATACATTTGTGGTCAACTTACATTAATGTTTCCAGCTTCGAAAGTAAACTGTTAATGTGCCTTTATTTTTTTTAATCAAGGGAGTACAAGTACATTATTCTATTTTCTATGTTATCGTTCAAAAAAAATTACGCAATGCAAATTACAAAAAGGTATAATAAGCTTTCTCTGTATAAGTATATGGACATAAAACGAATGCAAAATCATTGCCCGTGACGAATATTTTATACGAGACACTACAATACTGTAATATCTACATATACATATTATGTGGCAAAGCTATTAGTAGTAAATCGGACAATGTAATACGCACGTACATATATTATACTTACAGAATATGTAAACTTCTGTATGTTGGATAAAGAAATTGCAGTAGCTCATACATATTAATTATCTTGATTACTACCTCTTTTTAAAGAATTTTTTCATCATTTATCATTTAAGAAGTATGAACATTTTGTACCTAATTTTCCGGCCCTTATCCGATACAAACTATAAATGTGATCTGATCCAGTTAGGTCAAGTTACCCATAGGAACCTATTCTCGGGTTTAAAATCTATTTGTGAGTTTAGTTCCATCCAGATCTATTCAGTCATGAAAGAGTAACACGATAGTCATGAATATTTGTAATAATAGTAGGATTTATATAGGATCAGCACAACAATAGGGCATTTTTTTGTCACTGATCGGAGTCATCTTAACATGTACTCCGTTCCTGGTCATATCGTCTTTCACACAGTTCCTCACACTCCTCTTATATCTGTCTACTTCCATAATTAGTGCCTTCTTTCCGAAGCAGGACAGAAAATTTCCTCGTAACTGACATACAATTTTATGAATAGGAAAAAAATTTCTTGGTTAGAGTACCTAAATATACCTACTTAACTATTGATAATTTTTTTTCGGGTGTAGTTTAGTTTTTGGTGGATAATTATTGTTAGTAGAGATGATCTCTTCGTGAATGGAGATATAGACATCTGTCATTGAATCTAACTATGATTAGATAATATGCTTTCAAACTGACTGGAAAACCTTTTCTATAAAATTTTCAGTGGTCAATAAATAAATAAATATTCCACAACATTCTACACAACGCTTTCTAGACCCATGGTAAGCTTAATTAGCTTGTGTTATGGAATCTAGAATGCGGATTTTATTTTCATGCATACAAATATTGGCACTGAGCAGGGATCGAACCCGTAATCAATACACTAACAATCCTACTTGCCTAATAATTGTTCCTCATATCATCCTCATAATGTATTGTACCTTTTAATCTCAATATGAATGAGTTCAAGAGGTCTACACGAAAAACTGAATAAGTAGTATTCAGCCACCTACGGCATTGCTTTTTTTTTGTTGGTACAAAAACAGTGCGGTTGTTATTGAAAATAATTAATTACAAGCAAATGTTCTGAAGAACCTCCTCTACTTTTAGGTCCTTCATATTGTGTGACAGAGAAAATTGGGACAGATATGAGGGTTTTGTTAGTTGACTCAAAATTAGTCGCAGAGACAGAATTACAGCCTTGAATAGCACGTGGACTATTTTTTGATCCAAGAGGTTCTTTTATGTAAACGTAGGCAAAGTTGGGGACCGCAGCTTGTATAAAATATACGAATTACTTACGTAGGTAGTATGGAGGCCAGCAGAAGCTTGGAAAAAGGTGTGTTAGTATATTTTAAGTCGAAGGGACGCGAAGCGATTGAAACCAAGGATAAATTGAACATTCTTGACATTTAGACTCGCGACAAAAAATGTACTTAGGACAGTTAACAACTATGTACAGATTATATAATTAATTAGCTGTGCTCTGCGATTTCATCCGCATTGAATTAATATTCGGTTTTGCTTCTGGGTCATGGTATCTTATAGATGTGTCTCTATGAGACATTTATGTAGCCTTTATTTAGAACTAAACCCTAAAATATAGGATTTAAATTATATATCTTTGACTGTGGCGTGGCTGTACTACATTCGCGTGAGGCATAGCTTTGATTCTCACTCGGTGCAAATATTTGTATGCATGAATATGTCTATTTGCTTGGGTCTGGTGTTTCCGTGCCTCAGAGAGCACGTTAAAGCGTCGGTCCCGGTTATCGTGCGAATATCTCTGGTAGTCTTTACACTCGTTACGGGTCCAAAAAAAGCCCAACTGGTGTAACTACAGAACTACAGAATCGCTAGAGGTCAGATAGCAGTCGCTTTACAGAAAATATCGAAGTTAAGCCGTATCACAGTTAGGATAAAAATCCGAAGCCCAACTGAGTTTGGATAAGGCTCCGAGGATAATTATCTTTGACTCTTTATTTAATAAATTAAATAATGAAAGGGTCATCCCTTTTTATATAATTTCACTTGAACAATTTCATTGACCTTGTCACAAGTGCGACTGTTATCCATACGGTCAAAGTATCACAAATTGATTCATACTGTATAGCAAAAAATCATGTTACTTCATATTCCCGCGATGCATAAAGAGATATATTATTACAGTAGCAAATCAGTTTAATTGTCCGCAATAAATCATAATATAATCACCGCCTGTCATGTGAGACAAAAGTACTTAGCAAAAGTACCCATATGTTTCTAATATAAGGACGCCTCCACTGAGTACTTCAAGGTGTTATGCTAATGCGCTATACCGTTTATGTGCCTTTTAATTTTATTCGTATAAATAAAAAACATTTATTATGCTTATCCAATTACACTTTTGTAATTGGTAGTAGTGTTTTATGGACGTGAATGACGCAAAGCTAACTTTAAAATCGCGTTTGTACCTCTAGGAGGTTTGCATACTGCGCGAGCCTTACCTACTCATTTAATTGGAAAACTTTATTAAGTTAGCATAGACTTAGTAAGCTTTTTAAACTTTTTTAAACTTGGCACGTTACAAATCATTAAGCACTTATAGTGAGCTTTTTATAGGTATATTTTTGTATTGAAAATAACCAAACTTGCCGTGTTGGTTCCCGATGGAGTAAAATAAGGCTACCCCATCTCTTCCTATGGGTGTCGTAGAAGACGACTAAGGGGAAGGAATGTTTTCCATCGGACAGTAAACATATAGCCCATGATTAAGTGCCCGTTCGACGGCAATTATTTTTTGATTTTCGGACCCACGTAATAGGACCGAGCCTCGCCCCCTATTACATGGGATCATAGTTGTATAATGTATGAAACTACTATTTTTATTTCCAAAAGTTATGACACTTTCACACTGTAACGCTCCTTTGTGTGGCTGGAACACAGTTGCTGTAACTAACCCTTGTGCTCAATAATGCAATGTGGTCATACTGGTCATTCGCTATCTTTGGTGATGCACACGGTCATAATTATGTTCTCCGCACGAACGACCGATGACAGTGATATATGCATCGCTTTGTCATACTTACCTTACAAGACGCTTTAAATGTCTTTCATTTCAGTGACAAATATTGTTATTGTCGCAATATGTCTTCATGTCAAAAGTAAAAATGTTTATTCCATATTTGGATGCAAACATATATCAATATGTCAGGAATTCTCTTCTTGCTAGCGGTAATCCCAGTCACATCCGAAGCTTTCACCTTGAAGTCTGGGGCCCGTTTGGCTGGACTTCGATATTTTTCGTGAAGCGATTGCCATTTGACCTTCACAACCCAATAAAGATATTGGGCGATATCGAAGCATTGCAGTTAGACCAGTTGTTAGACTTTTATGCCTCCAACTACCCGTAACGACTACCATAGTTGTTCGTAAGGCACCCGGGACTGACGGCTTAACGTGCTCTCCGAGGCACGAACAGACCAATGCAAATACAAATTCATGCATACAAATACACTACTAAACGGGGATAAATTTTCTGATTTTTGGCTTTATTTTCGCACTAATGCAAAAATTTTAGGTACCTACACTGTTCAAAAGAGCTTATTCATTATATTACTAACTTAATATTCAAACGAACATTGTTATAAATACCGTGCCAATATATCATAATTAAAAACTCCATGCGAGTACAGTGCGTAGTATCTAACGCGGAATCCCTTTGATTTGCATATTGTTTTATTTCCTAATTTACTTCAGTATAACGAGTTATGCATAAATTAAAATGTTTTAATATTATGCTTGAGCATATTTTTTTGATTTGGTGTACAATATGCATCGTTACGGTTTTTTTTTCCACTAACAGTCATTATATCTACTTAAATATCAAAAGGAATTATTATGCATTTAGTTGTGATACTAGCAATATGTTAGTCTCGTGGTTACAGGTTGGGGTGTATGGAGAACCCCCCCCCCCCCCCCCATTAACCGTAAATTTCATAATTAATGCATCATCGTTCACCTTCGAGCCCGGGGTCCGCTCATTTTTTCTCCTTCCTTAGACTTAGCTTATCTTTTCTTTTACAAGAGCAACTGTCTCCCGTCTGACCTTTACAACCTCTAAATTTAACCATTCAAAACTTAATTTTTCTCGAAGTAACTTCTAGGGAGTACTCGTATGCTATTTAAGATTATGCGTTAATATGATAAGGCGTCGATAATAGTGCTTTGACATAATACGGGTACTTAAAAAATTTAACGATGTGTAAAAATACGTGTATGCCTAACATTTATGCAGAATTATTATTCTGCGTAGCCATAATTAAGATTAGCAAAAGTATGTCGTGATAAATTTGCATATTTGAATTACATTAGATGCACAATCATTACATAAACAAATTCATTTTATGCGACAATATAATGAACAATCTAATGTCAACTTATCAAGTAACAATGTTCAATGAATTGAACAATTTTATTATTTATCTTTTTTAGCTTTTATATCCCCGAAGTCCCAAGTATGCAGACGTCTTAATGTCCATAATTCACCAACATGGACTAACAGTATGGGAGGGTGATACCAACGGAATGGAAATAGAGCATTCCTTGGTTCTGTTGGTACCACCCGTCCCGCTTGTACCGAACCCCAAAGTTCTTTCTTTTCTGACTCTTTTCTTTTTCTTCTTTCCCAACATGACATCTTTATTCCCAGAGCCTCATCCGCTGTTTAGTACCTTACCACTTTGAAAGCTATAAAATCATTTATATCTTCAGTCTTACGAGCGTGGTAATTTGATGTCTCATTGTGATTTTCAAATTAAATTTTATCGATTCTCTCATAAACAGCATTGTGTACGAGCGACACACTGACCCGTGTGTTAGAATAGTCACGTAACTACGAGTAGGTATTTAAAGAAAGGTGATTAACTAAACGAAATTATTATTACTATTTAGTGTATGTTGGTCAGGTCATGTATCATTGATTTTAATAACGAGCAATTTCCTTTTAATTAAAGATTATCTATGCGTTCATGACTACTTGATTCCGATTGGTACTATGAATACAAATGTTTGTCTGTTATTTAGTATATTTTGTAACTCCTGTACTGTGAAACGTTTAAAAAAAATATTGCCTGTATCGAGTATAAGGAACTTACACATTAAGACTTGCCAAGCTCAGCTGCAAGCTGGTATAAGGCTCTGTTGTTGGTTTCCAAGAATTAGGAGACCAGCGAGGAAACCATGAAAGCCTCAAAAGCGCAAAGGTGGAAAAGGAATAAACTGACCCTAAGCAAGTCTTGGATATAATTGGGAATAACGCCAAGGCCATAATGATGATAAGCTTATAATAATTATCATTTATTAATATCTTATGTATTTTAACCCAAAAATATTAATGCTGTGAAGCTGGCTAGGCGCGGCTAGTGTTGTTATACACTTAATTAAATATTCTGAACTCATTTCATGCACGTTAAGCAACATAATAGCTGAACGTCATCAAATTTCATACGGTCTGTACACTGAGACAATTAAAAAGTAATGTATTTGACATTTATTCCGCTCTTTAGAAGACATTAACTGGTTCAATTTTACTATACTACTCGTTATAGTGGTTGCTACCAAATCAATGTGAACTTCAGAGTTCGCAAATCTAACTGCATAAAATAAAACTGAGATCCACAGATCTACATGACCGTTAATAGTCAGAACTACCATTTTTTTTAAATACTATTTTATACCATCTTTTTAACCATTTTAAGAAATCCGCTTTTTCATTTATTTATAAAACTTTTGTTTTTTACTACTTTTTAGTTCAATTATTCGATAAAATCGAGCCAGATTATTAGTCTGGTTCTGGTCTCAAAATCTGTTATTTTTTACAAGGATATTGTGTTACTTTGTTTATGATGAAGTTTATCAACCGTTCGTCTGAACATAACATTGTTCGTTTCCTCATTTCTTTTAGTTCCTTTTAATCGACTTCATTGCGTGTAGTTGTTTTCGTTTTTAGTCACGGTCATTTTATCTTCTTTTATTCATACTTTAACAATCGCTTTATGAATGCATTGTTTACTCGACGATAAAGTAGTTTAATTATGCCTACCTGTGTTTGTTACTGACGATTGATTTCTGCGATATGGATGTTTCTTCTATATCCATCAGAATTCAAATGCTGTTATTTTTTGCCAGATGAAATATTAGCCAGATTATTGTTGCCGAATATTGTAAATGTTGCCAATACTCAGGCTTCATAAGGTTGGTAATTCATTTGTAGGCAACAGTATAAAAATATTTAATAAAATTCCTCACGATTTGGTTGACATGCTACTAAACTTGATATACTTATTTAAAATAAACGGAAAAAAAGTCTAATGGAAAAAGCTTATTATAAAGTAGAAGAATATCTTAATGATAAAAATGCATGGTCAACCTAATCACTTTCTTGCCCGCACATTGTAAATTGTATAAAAACCGTAATAAAAAATAAATAAATAAATAAAAAGTATAATTGAGTTCTCTGAGTTTCTTGCTGGTATCTTCTCAGTAGAACCAACTACCGAACTAGCGAAAGAATCATTTTCAAATGGTTTACTTTAATTTATTTAATATTTTATTTTTTGTTTACATACTTCTTGACACAATTGTAATATTTTGACGTTCATATGTGCTATATATGTGCCTAAATTGAATAAACGAAATTGATTCTTTGATTCTTTCTTTGATTTTTTTTAAATCAATTTAAAATAAAATCGGCCAAGTGCGAGTCGGACTCGCCCATGAAGGGTTCCGTAGTAGCAAAGGCGAAAATTGTGGTTTATTATGACGTATTAAAAAAAAACTACTGACTGGATCTCGTTCGAACCAATTTTAGTGGTAGTTTGCATGGCAATTTATATCATATATTTTTTTTAGATTTATCATTCTCTTATTTCAGAAGTTAGAGGGGGGGGGGGGGGGGGGGGATACACATTTTTCCACTTTGGAAGTGTCTCTGGCGCAAACTATTCAGTTAAGAAAAAAAATATGTAAGAAACCTCAATAGCATTTTTAAAGACCTACCTATAGATACCTCACACGTATGGGTTTGATGAAAAAAAAAAATTGAGTTTCAGTTCTAAGTATGGGGACCCCCAAAATTTTATGCTTTTTTTATTTTTGTGTGAAATTCTTAATTCGTTTCACAGAATACATCTTCTTACCAAGTTTCAACAGCATATTAGGCCTTACAGTTTCGGAGAAAAGTGTCTGTGACATACGGACGGACAGACAGACGGACGGACAGACATGGCGAATCTATAAGGGTTCCGTTTTTTGCCATTTGGCTACGGAACCCTAAAAATGATGGTATATTATAATATAACTTTTAATTTAATTAAGGATAAGAATCATAATGTTCTGATGTTTTTGATTGTTTTGTTTCTCTGTTGAGCTAACTTCAAATGTAATTATTTAAAACGTATTCTCTTCACTTTCGCGCCTCGGAGTCTGGGGCTCGCTTTTTCCAATCTAACTGCGGGTTGGGTGATCTTCGATATTTTCCGTGAAGCGACCTCCACAACCCATTGGCGGTATAAAAAGTATTACAGTTAAACCAGGTGTTGGATTTTTAGGGCTCCAAGTACCCGTAACGGCAGCAATAGATGTTCGTATGGCAAACGGTACCTACGGCTCTCCGAGGCACGACTCGGCAATGCAAATAGCCAAATTCTTGCATACAAATATTTGCACTGAGCGGGAATCGAACCCGCACCTCTACCGCCACGCCACAGAGCTCTTTAAAGCGTATTGAAAACATAGGATTATATAACATAAAGCAAACCGTATCATCACTTTGATTGTAACTGCTATAAAATTAAAGATTAAGCATAGTGCAATAATTGCTCAAGCTTAGCAATTACAAGTCGAATTGCTTGGAAACGGTCATTAGTGATTGAATTGACGCATTTTTTTTTTGCCGTTGAAGTGATTTCAGAGGAAAAATGATGAGGAGTATCGCCTCAAGCTTCATTAAGTATTTACTCGACGGTATTTTTATGTGTTTATTACATTACATGCTTACAAAAATATAAACACGCATAGAGTCGTAATGAGAGCCTCGGACCCAAACAAACCTCACCTGCTGCTCTACTGAGCGACGTTCTAGCGCAGGGTTTTTTCTGCTTGGGGTTAGAAGGTTCTCGGTCACTTATAGCCCCCGTTAATCCAAATTTCCATAGGAGGAATAGAGGAGCAATCCAGCACTTCCAGGTACAATCTTTAAATGTAACCGGCCGCGACTAATGGCGATGACAAGTACTCTTAGTAAAAATAATTCTATACCGTACTTTTGCCTTGGGTATTATTAATAAATTGTAATCCAAGATGAACAGTAACAACATAATCGTACACGCTCGCGGTTTTTGTGTTTAATATTCTAAAAATGATAATGATCGAATACACAGTCATTGATTATTAAGTAAAATTTATTCGATATAAGTACAACAACCAATTACTTACAATGGAAGGGGACGATTAGGTAAATTGTGCGTAACATATTTTACGAGTAATGAGTCTGTTTGTAAATAAACATGATTGTGGTCAATTAATCAAGTGGCCATTGCTAATAAAGACAGGCTCGTGGCCGACGATGCGTAACCCCGCCGGACAGTCGTGATATCATCAAGCAACCGTTTAATACGCTTGTTTTTTTTTTTGTTTCTAGCGATCCGTAAGCACACATCTAAATAGTTTCTAAGATTTATGTACCTATAACAATAGAATGGAGCATTGTCTGAGTAAATAAATGTTATTATTATCATTCTATTATTTTTAAATATTATGGTATAAAAACATATAATTATTTAAAAATATAAAAAATAGTGCCCCATCGGCAACGGGTATAGGGACGAAGCTACTTGTGGTGAGGGCTCCAAAGAAAGCAATTTCCTCACGATGTATGGCGCCGTATGAACAAGCACAGTCATTATTATTTTTATAGCAATCTAAACGTTCTAAACCACTTAAGATTCTAAATATGTTTGGATATTCAAGTTTAGGCTGATTAGTTTCTTCTGTACCTACATAGAATTCTTCTTAATCATCTTCAATCTGTCATGGGATATCCTTTGTTCAACTTAAGCTTCTTTTAAAGATTACTATAGTTAAATGAGTGGTTTTCGTTTTACGAAGATGTGTGAATAGGAAAGTGCAGAAAATCAGTGAATTTATTCGGTTTGGAAACGAGTTTTGATCTGTTTTAAGCAGTCGATGGATTTAAATTTAGTGTGAACATTGAAGAAAGAACTAGCGCAAAATTAAACCAATTGAAATGTGTTGACCAGTATGAAAACGCGTGTTCTAATTTCGGCAGGTCAACTGAAGAATATTCGATCGTTCACAACTAAAAGGTATTTTTTCTGACAAAATAATGTAGCCTAGGTACTGTATGATGTTACCGATGTTAACAGTCACCAGAGGATCTTAACATACACTGCATTTCGGACATTCACAGTAACAATACTAAAATAAGGCAAGTGAGGAACAAGAAGAATAACATAATTATAGCTAATCAAACTAATCTCCAAAGTAGGTGCTGTGCTGAGATTAACTTTACTAGTTTATGAAATCGAAATATTATGTTATACCTACTTAAGCCGTTGTTATGAGACAGTGACCATCTTAATTAGTTTCTACTAATTAAGATGGTCACTGACTCATTACATACGTCTCATTACGTTCTGTTATTAACGAGACGTATGTCCTTCATGTCTGAATCATATCCATGAGCTATGATGCACAAATTGTAGTGTTAATAGATGATAAAGGAAATAAAATGTCGTCTTCAAATTTTTTAGTAAGTGATGACTAATGATATGCAATTGACATTATTCATATAACTGACTAACATTTTAAATGCATTTTATCATTATATTTTATAATCAAGTTCTATAGTTAGTTAGTTTATATATAGTAGTATAGTATAGTAGTAGTAGTAGTATAGTTAGTTCTAATCTACCTATATTTTTTTTCCGCTTCTATTATTTTGCACTTTATAATGGGGGTTAAAGGAAGAATGCTGTCAAATTAATGACAATTGCCGCAGCTCCATGCAAGGTATTCTGGTCCCGTTCTCAGATCCCAGAACCGTTTAGTCATTGGAGTAGTAAACATTCAAACGTGTAAACATCTTCAACGATCTTCTGTACATAGAATTCTTCTTACCACACCCCCCGCCCCTTCCCCGGGTAGCTCTCTGACCCGAGCAGGTCATCTCGAAACCGGAGAAGGCTTTGGGTCAACCGGGGTGTTGAGATAGAGAATTAGTAGGATAGTATAAAATAAAGCAGATTAAAAAATACAAAAATTTAAAACAATCAATGCTAAAAACGTAAATAACATAAATAAATATCTCATTAATTACCCGTAGTTATTAATATAGAGGTAGTATACTTATAATCATCAAACAAAGGTTCTATTGTGTTTACTGCAGAATCTGTTCGATTTATGCTTACGGTGCAATATTGAGCACTAGTTGTTGAGCGTAATATTTGAATCGCTCTAGTTAGTTATTTAATTCATTTACTCCACAAAAACACTGACATTTACCACATTCGGTGTTAAATCAGCAAACACTTAAATTGCCTCAGTGTTTGTTACGGAACAAATCTTAATGTTTCATCCTTATGTATATTCATACTGTGCAAGATTAATTAGCCTTGTTAAGGTCTCTTTCAAATATAATTGTGTCAGTACCTAGAAAAATTACAGAATTTTGTATTTGAAATACTTAGTGATGATTTTAATCATGCCGTTGTAATTGTTAGATGGTCTGACGACCTGAAAAGCATTGCTGGAGTTAATCCTGGCAATCCTTTTCAGGTCGTCAGTCCATCATTGCGAACCTTAGCGCGCATTAGAATAGGCATAGGTCCAGCAGTGGACTACAGTAGGCAAATGGATAGATGAAGATAATTTTCTTAAGACTTTTTTTTAAATATTGAAACCGAAATAAATAATATTCCCTCTAACCCCTCCAGCTTAACTAAATTGCTTGTGTTAGGAGTGGGTTCACGTCGGTAGCGTAATGGCCAGGATTCGTACCCGGGACCTCTCGATCGAAAGGCAGTCTCCACTAACTATAGACGCGAGCTACCGACTTCTTTAACTTGTATAATCTTAATGAACCACCATCATGAGGAATTTATTGCCGTATTTAGATTTGCGCACTTTATGGTCTGACTACTCTACACTAGAAGAGATATAAACTTATTTCATAATATTAAGCTTTTTCAAGACATTTTAAGTAACTTATCATTTCTGTATATGCCATACTGGTTTTGTACAAAAACTATCCGTAGAATGTTTAGGCACACGCTGTGTAGATAAGCATATCGATCATAAACATGTTCAACTGGATTCCAAAGCATAATCTCAATATGTATTTGTACATATTATAAGTATAAAAACCGATCATAAGTTATTTCTGTATTTTAGTGGAACCATTACTTTTATTCATTTGGTCAGTCAATGTGCAATAGTCTATATGAGCTTGTTAATATATGCCATGTATGGATTCTAAGCAGGAAGTTTAATTATGTTAATAATTAAATACATAGTACGTAACATACCGTCACTCTATGAACATACTAGAAGACGTTTGGTCATAAATATGCAGCGAAAAATTCTGGACCGCAAGACTATGATAGTGAATTCATAAACTCAGTCTCAAACAATTCCATCATAATTGTAATTTGTAATGATATTATGTTTAACTTGGTTCTAAAAGTAACTATGACGAATAATGTTTAATAATATGTTTCTTTACGTTGGGAGCTTATCTCCAGAAAACAACAATGTTACCTAAATTACTAAGATAATGTACTTTTAATCCCTGGAATACATTTTTGTGATTTACAGAAAACGAGATTATGGCGCAAGCAATTCAAATACTACGAAATAGTAACCTGTGTTGATCCTATAAGATAAAATCTTGCCAATATTATTGAAATAAAGAACAATATTCATATGGTCCAGTTTTCCTATACGGATTGTTTTGAAATTGAGGAAATTAACATGAATGATATATTTATATTGAATAATTTAGATTAAGATTTTCGATCGCTATCTATCGTTGCAATCTTGATTTGATTTTATCTTTATTTAGATTCGTCTTACGTGACGAAACATACATATTAATTACTTTATGTGAATGTCAGGTTAATTTAAATATTAATTTATGATTTCGGCCAAATGTTACATGTATGTCGAAGTCGTTAATAATATACCTACGTTGAAATAGTTTCTGCAAACAATACATAGGCAGGTATACAGTATAAGTGGTTTTTTTTTGCGTAAGAAAATCCCTCGGGCCTCACCTCAGTAATGAGGAGAGTATTTTCTGTATGTTCAAATCCACTAAAACTACACTTGGCGAATGGGCGTTTCGTCCCATATGGTGTAACACTTTTTGACCTATATCAAATGAAAGGGCTCAATGAGTGTATTATTTTTTTGTATGGACATAAATCTGTATTTCGTGCAGGGTAAAAGTTGTGGGGGGTTTCAGTTACTAAGAAAGTATTTAATTTATTTTAAATAATTAGTGTTTTTATGACAAAATACTTATTTATTTATGCTATTTTTACCCGACTATATTAAAGCCAAAGGAGGATTATGATTTTGACAGGCTATGTATGTATGTATGAACTATGTATGTATATTCACTAATTCCCTCATAGCTCTTCAACTACTAATTAGAACTGGACAAGTAAGGTATTGTTAGAAGTGTCTTGATCGTCCACTTATTATAGGCTATATAATGTGTCACTGAATTTAATGAGGCGCCCTCTAGCGGTCATAAAGTACTGCGTTAAAAAATAAAATTGAGGTAAATATACCGTGTTTGATATCAAATTAAAGGCCTTAATTAGTACATTTCAAATATGTATAAATTATGGGGATTTTTGAATGAAAGGACATCACCCCTTTTAGTCCAAAATTGAAAGTGCCGGCCAAAGAAAATAAATACGATATTCCGTTAGAACTTGTCCTCGCTAGCATTTTCTATTACCACGTCAAAGTTGAGGGACCACTGCGCTTGGTTTTATTTGAATTTAAAAATCTTGGAAACATACATTTTTTATGATACGAATTATTAAAAATAAATGAAAAACTTTATTCTATATTGGAACAATAGTTAATAAAAGCAATAAAAAATAACCCCATATTGCATATCGTTGTATTTAGTCCATTTATTTAGGTCCATAATGGAAAGTGCTGGCCAAAGTACCTATACAAATATGAAATTCCGTTAGAGCTTGTCCTCGTTAGCATTTTTTACTATGGCGTCAAAGCTGAGAGACCACTCTCTCAGCTTTGACGCCATAGTCCAGCTCTCAGTTTTATTTGAGTTCAAATATCTTGGAACCATACATTTTTATGATATGAATGATTAAAAACGAATAAAAATCATTGTTCTATATTGGAAGAATAGTCAATAAAATCAATAATAAATAAACCCCATTCTGCACACCGTTGTTTTTCACCCATTTATTTAGGTCCAAAATTGAAAGTGCCGGCCAAAGAATACGAGTATGATATTCTGTTAGAGCTTGTCCTCATTAGCATTTTTTATTATGGCGTCAAAGCTGAGGGTCCACTGCCCGACTTACGGAATGTCATATTTGTATTCTTTGGCCGCTACTTATTTTCAATTTAGCACCTAAATAAATAGACGAAAAACAACGGTGTGCAGTATGGGGTTTATTTTTTATTAGTTTTATTAACTATTCTTCCAATGTAGCACGACATTTTTTATCCATTTTCAATAGTTTGTGTCATAAAAAATGTATGTTTTCAAGATTTTCGAACTCAAATAAAACCGAAGGAAGTGGTACCTCAACTTTGACGCCCCAATAAGAACAAGTTCTAACGAAATATCGTATTTGGCCAGCACTTTCAATTTTGGACCAAAAATGTATGCAGCGTGAATAATGTTCTTTTGAAGCATTTATTATGCTAACTATTCAAATCGATTTAGAAAGAGAAAATTAAAATATTGGTTTCTGCTTTTAATTTTTTTTGTTTCATGCTTTTTATATACCTATAATAATAGCAGGTTTTATGGAAATCGGTTCAGCGGTTATCACCGATGTATAAATTATGACCTTTCATTTGATACCCAATACGGGTATATTTGAAAATAGATTAGATTTTGGATTGATTTTCATTCCTCATAATATATTTCAAATGGTTGAACCGATTTTTATGAAACATAGCTAAGAATACTCTCGACTAAACCATCTTTCGATCAAAAGAAACAGAATTGAATTCGGTTCAGCCGTTTGGGAGCTACGATGCCACAGACAGACTGACACACACGCACATACATACACACACACACACACACACTCACACGTCAAACTTATAACACCCCTCTTTTTTTGTTAAAAATATGTGATCGGTACAACCATGAACCATGTCAACCAGTAGGTGAATTAACCCTAGTTGAGTCAACCGTAGTTGTAATGACCGTCGGCGAAATGATACAAAACCGTAGAACTATACTGCAAAGCCTATTTGCACAAAAAATATTTTTTACTTACACCCTTATAACTTTGGACCTGCACGAATTTCTGATAAAAATCTTTCATTTTTACATATAAATAGACTAAATGTACATGTTTACACTAGTCGCAACTTGTTACAAGGGTTGGGACGCAGCTCATACAAAAGTGCCCGTTCTCCTTTAATATTTCGTCACACCAGCCTGTGCAGTCGGTGAAACTGGTGACCGGAAAAGATATCCCAGAGAATAGTATAAGAGATCTGATGACTTAATCATTAGGAAATGTTTATATAAATATTCGTCAGGTGATGTGCAGCAATAATGAACCTGAAATTAAGATTCCGGTGTCCCACTGGCAGTGAGCTGCATGTCGTAAACCGTAATAGTTATTACGATTTGCAATTTTTTGGAATGTTCTTTGTCTTGGAAAAGTTGTAAGTATATTCAAAGAAAAAATTACGAGATTTACACTCATAGTAAAATAATTAATAGCTATGCATTTTTGTTAAGTACCTATATTTAATCAAAGTTATGCACTGTGAGAAAACCATAATAATAAGAATAGCATATAGCTATAATTTAATAGCTAGATAGTAGCTACCTGTTTCAAATTCGTCGGCACCCGGCTTCAGGATTACATAGACATTAAGAATAAATCAAATAGGAAAAAAAGTATAGAGGTACGGGGTACTCCATAGTGCAACCTTTGGATATAAACGTAATTAACATTGGAATGATGGAAGGAAATAAAAAAATGTCGCACAATAAATCTAATGTCTTTGATAGTAATTATGTTTTGTTCTCTATCAATTTCGTGATCACTGTAATTTCTGTACATAAGCATTCCAATCAGCTGCAGTTTCTCGTTACATCTATTATAATGTTAATAACGTACAATATGTGATAATAGCTGATGCCCGCAGCTTCGACCGCTAGAATTTTTGATCCCGTTCCCACATGGGAACCTATTCCCGGGCTAACAAGTAGCCAGCAATAGTGTTATTCCAGACTATAGTATATCCCTGTACGAAATTTTACCAAATCCGTTCAGCCGTTATAGCGTGATTGAGTAACAAACATCCGAACATACAATCATCCAAATATGTTCACAAAAGGAAAGACAAATCAATAAAAAATTACAACTTATATCGTTTGCCACAATCACATACGAACTTTCAACGGTGTCTTCACTAAAATATTACACTGCATGAGCCCTTTGTCCCTGTATTTCATATCTGACATCTACAGTCGAAGTTGAATAACTTCCTTTTACTATTTATGGCGAGTGGAAGAATTTCACTAGCTACGTGTGTTATGTAGGGACTCGCTCGTTGGTTGTAAATACGACTTTCCTTTTGGATCTGTCATGTGCTGTTATTTGAATTTATGGGCTATAATGGTTCAGTGTTCTTGTTTAAAGATTTTTGCTTCTATCTTTGTAAGGAAACAATTTTAATTATTGAAGTCATTACCGTCGTCTGCTGATTAGCGAACGAGGATTGGGCACATGCTCGCCTATCGGATTTGGGGGGTTATATAGCTGCCGCGATAAACAAAATCTAGGTAAAAAGTAGGAGAGCGGTTAAAGGCCTCCAAAGTACTTACTTTGGATGCAACTAGGCCTAAGGCTGTGATGATGATGACATACTATATTTAAGAATCTTTCAAGTGCTAAATTGTGTTTATTGAAATTAACTCGAAATTATAATTTTACTCAGTATTGAAGTATTAAAATGTTACGTACACTAAGAAAAAATGGCAAATCATTTTAGATTTGGTATTGTAGTTATTTGATATTGATTTGGTATTAACTTGATGAGTCATTCAGTACAAGTACCTACGTATTTATTTATGTCTTGAAATATTTGAATTGAAGTGTCGCACGGACTTATTGCTAAATTCCGTTAGTATTCCGGAAACGAATGAACCGGAAATGAATGAATGAAACGAACGAATTCTTTCCGTCCAATAAAGTGATATTTTGATACAGACTTCTTTCCAACTTTGTATTTTTGGACGTTGACCATTCAAGGGTCAATCCACAATAAGTGTAGTATTTTAGGACTTTCGCGTAATATCATTTTTAAACCCCATCTTCCAGGTGTCATAAACGCGTTATTTTACCTACAAGACAGCTTCAAAGCAAACTTAACAAAGCTAACGCAACGTGTAATTAAGCAAACACGTCCTCAAAATGCGTCAATATCGACGTATATGCTCATTTGTAAAGATACAAACTTGAGTATAGTGTGCACAGATCGCCTTGCAAATGCTGTGCGTCCTAACTGCGGGTAACGTGCGTCCTCAGCTCTTTTTAATCGTCGAGTTCAACGACCCTTCAGAGATTTACCAATAATAAAATGGGTACATAATATATCTCATTAGTTCAAGTGTGTTGTACAAAAGATTACGGTCTGAGTTGTTAAGGTACCTTGTCAGTTACATATTATGTTCAATTGTCTTTATCTAGAACATCGCAAATCAATGCAATATTTTATGTTACAATATCTATCATCGTACCACCATGTTCTGACCATTGATACATTGGTAATGTTGAAATACTACATATCTTTGGTAATATCGTTCCAGTGTATGGTTCTCTGTATAAAATACCTAGCATCCATTTATGAGTTTACATACCTACAGCTAAGTCTACCGATGTGCATAAGTTTGCTTTTATACCAATGTATCATTATAATGAATGCTATTTATAGCACACTTATATACATACTAGCTTTTGCCCGCGGCTCCGCCCGCGTGGATGTCGGTTATCGCGACCAAACATAGCCTATGTCCTTTCTCAAAGTCTAACCTACCTCGATACCAAATTTCATCAAAATCGGTTCAGCGGTTTAGTCGTAAAAGTCAGACAGACAGACAGACAGACAGACAGACAGACAGAGTTACTTTCGCATTTATAATATTAGTAGGGATTATATAGTTTACAATAAAAATCAACAATTGAGTTTGTCCAAGACTTGAAACCAGTACACTCTGTAGTCATTACAATAACACTTCAGATTATACAATAAAGATAATAAATTGAACGTTCAAAACTTAAAATATTTTTTTTATTCGATAAAGTTCAAAAAAGTAAAATTGTCTTAGAACTTCCTATAAAAAGATGAAAACATCACCAGGCACAATGGCCCAAAAAGGAGGCTAAGTGCGGACAAGAGTCCCCTTTCCATTCCATTCCATTCCACCAGGCACAATTTTATTAATATTTTATTTATGTTCCAAACTCATGGGCATTTACGCTATTATTGATATGAGGTACCTACGCAAAGTATTACCCTACGTGTATATGTCACCTGTCAACTATTTAACATATTGTATTACGTTCACTTTTGGCAATTACTATTGTAACACACTTCTAGAGTGTAATTGTTATGGGTCGTTTGGTTATAGGTATTTAGAATTGGGTATTTAATAATGATAGATCGCGATAACTACTTTAAAATGTAGCCCATTCTTTAACCATAACTTTTAAAAATATTGAGTAACACATTACTATTAGAGCTACGGGATATTTACCATGTATTATAACTTAAAAGTGACCATGATAGTTTAAATACCTATATTGAGTAACACAGTAATCTACGCAATGAAAATATTGATTATAAGTATGCATGATTAAGGTCTCATGATAGTACAGATTGAACAATCTAGTGAACAGTGGCGAAGGGCGAAAATTTTCACAAGGGAAGCTGAAATAGTTTGTTATGCACCATGCAACCTAATAGGAAGTAGTCGGATTATAGGGTCCCCTATCGTTAGTGAAGTAACAATTATTATTTGACGGAAAAAATAGTATCCATGCAATGCACTGCAGCATAGTAAATATCAGTGGATCTCAAACCCGATGGTAAAGCTTCGGTAACTGTCATGTACGAGTACGTCTTGTACAAAACGAATGAGATGAGACGTTGTTTTCGCTGTCTATTTCGATATACAGTTCCAATTGCGGTAGTATCAGCTCAGACAGGTTCACTATAACCCAAACTGCCAAGATAAGGAGCTCCATATATAGAATTTACCTTACTCAGTTAAAGTTCTCATGTCGTAATCGATAACTTCGACTAGAAGTAAAAGAACTTGTACTTTTAATGCTGTTTGATATGTTCAGAAATATTTTTTTAAAAGCCTTATTTCTAAGTATAGTATTATTGTTATGGAATTTAATTCGGGGTAGAAACTCAGCTCCCACTGAAGTCTGATCACCATTAAGTTTTGTAATCGAGAAGTCTTTTTGCGTACTTACATAAGTTTGGCAAACATTTCTCGGTAATTCAGTAACTACAATGTCGTGCTCTAAATATAAGAATATAGCATAATTTTAGCAATTGTAACTTGACCGTTTACGGCTATTAAATTAACGGTAGAAATCCGAGGTGCAACTATTAACGACGTGTCGTAATATTAGCTGGTAATATTATACCATTCAAGTTTTATAAGGTCTTCTATAATTTTCAATAACGGAGCCTTTATTTAGTACTTGAGAAGCCTTAGGACATTTTACTAATAGTAGGCTAGTATGACGTGATTGCATGATTGCAGACAAACCGGGTTACTGTAATGATGTCGCGAATAATTATTGTTTTCTAATATAACCATTTTAGCAATGGTGATTTAAAATCTTAGGATTATTAGCACGCTATGGGATGATCAATCAAATCACGTTTAACTGAAATTTCCTAACGAATTAAAGATTTAATAGAATGTAATTATGGTACATAAAGAATTCATTTGGTAGAGTCTCGTGTTTTAGAGTTCTTAAAGCAAATTATTTTAAATAATGCATCATAAATTTTAGTAGAATCATTGATAAGTCTAGACGTTTTGTTATCATCGATTGCTTGAATGATATTTAGAATAATAATGAATATGAATGTGTTCTTCTTGTGATTTATGTTTAACAAGACCTTGCGTAAATAATAACCAACACTATTTTGACCTTATTATAATATTAATATTTAAATTTCAGGAGAACTCAAACGAAGAAAAATTCTGGCTTACTGAATTAGAAGTAGATAGTCATACTGACATGAATGCCACAAAGTGAGATAAATACGTCCATTTAGTACAAACATGACTCTGATAGAATTTCTTTAAAAGCTTGAAATTGGTATTTCGCTATTAATTTTTAAAGATTTACTTGACATTGGCAAAATTGCGGCAAGCCTGCTTCAAATCCCAGAAGATTTCTATTGTAGTATTATGTGTATTGTTCACAAGTAGTTCAAAATAAAATGTATCAAAGCTACAATAGGTACTCGAATCAAACTTCCATTATATATTAATAATTTACAAACACGTTTTTATCGCACGCTTTGGACAAAGTTTATATATTGTATAATACGTCGATAAGAATTAGCGCACCTTAGCGCACCTTACGGTTGGCAGCTAAAATGAGATCAATCAATCAAATAACAATGATCATTTTTTGTTATTCAGTATACATAGAGGTCTTTGTAGTTAAGAACGTTATGTAAACGATGATGATGCTGATATTGATATTTTGCCTGCTATTACTTAACAGCATCAAATGTATTTTATGGCAAAATTTGGTACTATGTCATTTAAACACAATAGAATACATCTGCAATCGCAAATATGCCTGCTATTACAACAAATTATTTCTGAGCAAATTCAATAACGTGGTTGACAGCTAAATTTCAAGCGGCATTTAGTTCACTACCCTATTAGATGCGGTCCGCATAAAATGAGGAACGCACTTTAATCATGCTCTTTGGCCGCACTTGTTGCCTCATCTAATTCTAACATTACTACGGCCCGAGCACTTACACCCAATTCCATTTCGTCACAGCCTCTTCCTATGCGAACAAAATGTCTTCTAGATTTCGAAATATACTATTTGATACAATTACTTATGTTACTATTATCTTTATCTCTGTCATCGGATATTGACTAAATGCAAATTGGATTGACCTTCGTACATTCTTTATTTCTAAATTTGATACTTTATATGCAGTATCTAATTATGTAGCTGTATTGCATGTGAATGTTAAGGACACATTAATAAAAAATATAAAAAAGATTAAATTTTAGTTGATCTGATTACAATTTCTCGTCTTTGAACACCTGGACAATATTGAATGTCTGTTGTATGCATTGTCTAGATAGATAATAATTAAGCTTATTTAAATTGAGAGACAGGTCAGACAGGTCTATACTGATAATAAACGGTTGGCCGTCCTATGTTTGTTTCTATACGAGTGTATTGTATTAAATGTAGGTTGAATCAATTAAACCCACACGGTGATCTGACATCCAAATTAGAGTAGATTTTCGGGTGACTTGGACGCTAGACCTTATAGTTTTTTTTATAGGTAAATTATAATGATTGAACATCACACATGATGATTAATTCCACAAAATCTTGTATATAAAGGTGATATTCTACTCTTATCTACTGAAGAATTCCACATATTCAATAAATTCGATAGGTAACCAAAGTTTGTGGTTGTTATTGACAAGTGTGATACAGTTTATGCATCAAAATAGAGCGTGTAATTGACAATTCGTTACTTTTACTAAAAATATACACTCTCAACATGAATATTTAGCCAAAATTCAAAAACTACCTATTATTTGTAATTTTCATAAAATGTAAAAAACAAGCATAAAAATACTCATTTCTAAATTAAAAAATCCTTCATTCCTAAGCTAGTAATAATATTACGCTATCACATTAAATTTCTAAAATATCAGAAGAATGTGAAACTAATAAAAAAAGGATCAGGTTAAATATAATTTACTTCTTTAACCTACTAATCTCACAATTTAATTAAATGAGTTTTCAATATTGTAATTATATTATAACATTAATGAAATTATAATAATTACGAATCTGTAAACTGCATGTGTTATATAATAACCTGTGAATCTGTAACGCCTAACTATAAAATGAATAGATGTCGACTATGATTACACCTGTTTACAAATTAATGTTCATATCTGCGCTAATGATAGTCCTAGTGTTTGATTAATGATCAACTTCCGCGAACTACGAATGGGGTATTTGATTCTTAATATCACACAAATAATTGTAGCATTATGCCGATAAAGGCATATGACTAGATCGTAAAGCGTAATAGCGATACAGTTTTGTATAATTACCTACATATCTATTAAAATTTATTTATGAGATGCTATCAGTAGCTATCAGGTTCCTGTTTCTGTTTTCAATGGCAAAGTCTCTTATCTCAAATAATTATCTATCTAAGTGTGAATCTGTATGTCTCATTAATACTAATTTTTATCTTATATTTATTCATTAAAGAGACAACGCGGTCAACCATTCTTTGTTTCACGGAGATTCTGAAGACATGACCTAGATTTTTTATCACAGTTTTGTTGTTAGTAGAATTTCTTACAAAAGCTGGAATATGCGTGTCTAAGGCGCATATTGGCTGTCGTAGACTGCGCTGTCTAGACGGTCCATCCTTTTACTATGTAAAACATGGTTAAACAATCCAAATTGTAGAACAATGTTTTGTATGTAGGTATACCAGCTGCTCTTGCTATTCAGGAGATTCCGAGACAATTAATCTATTTGAGTGTTATTGTGTCAAGGTCATTGTAGTTTTGATAGCCATTTTTTTTAACGCCTAACATTGCATTTGGAGAGTTTCTTTCATACCTGTATGTTTTTCCTCTCACATATTATGTACACTTGAACTTAGTTGATACTAAATTCATATTACTATACTATTGTAAGTGACTTTAAATATAATATATTACTCTGAATAATAAAAAAAAACATTAGAAAAAAGAAACTCGACACTTTTTAGTTAACTGACTTGGACATCAAATTTGATTTTGAAAAAGTTGATTTTGAATCGAAGATTGCATCGACTGCCAAAACGGTGACCACAGCACCGTAATTCTGCACTATTCTATAAGAAATCAAACCGTAGCAGTATTTTTCCCATAGCAATGACTTACCAAAATAAAGACGAGTCCCTATCATATCATCATCATCTCTCTAGTTACTGTAATTTTTTGTCACGTAACATTCTTAAGAAATAGAGTAGGTAAACTGGAACGGGTTACATCAATCAATGAATGAATCCAACATCAGTTATTACTTTATTAGATAGAGGCCAATATTGTAACAACGATCATAATTCAATAATTTCACGGTACTGCCATTGACCGCAATTCGAATTTAACAAGTTTGTTACTATTGTGTGTGATACATTGAAGCAAAAATCTTCTTTATTTTTATTATGACATATCTATTTGTCAAATAGTGTTGGTTGGTTGCAATCAAAATATTACCATAGTCTCGTAGAGGGTTAGACTGGTTAGTTTTTGAAATTAATTTAATAAAAACTGAAGCCTGAAAAGTGAAAAATTAAATTTAAAACCAGTTTTTAACGGATTATATCGCGATTTATTTGTTACTAGCTATTGCCCACGGCTCCGCCTGCGTAGGTGTCGGTCATCGCGACCAGACATGGACATATCCTTCCCCGAGGTTTAATCTACGTCTGTACTAGGTTTCATCGAAATCGGTTCAGTGGTTTAGGTGTGAAAGCGTAATAGACATACAGACAGAAAGACAGACAGACAGAATTACTTTCGCATTAATAACGTTAGTATGGACAAAGACATTTCATAACATAGACATGTCATATGCTTACAAATCAACGTAGAAAAATGTGCCGAACTCACACACACACATTTTTAATTCATCTACACTTCCCTACATAACCAATGGATTAAAAAGAGAGGACATGAAAAATACAATATAAAAGAAGAAGAAAGCTATTGTTTGTCACTTGGACTTCAATGATAACAATGTACCAATCACAGTGCGGTTGCTAGTCGGTGACATAGGCTAACAAAATTATTGAAAAAGAAGGTACAGAGCTCTCTGAATTGAGGTTGTTGCCTAATTTTGTTTAGACAAAGATGTTTGTTTAACTTTGTTAATGTATTATAAAAAAGCTAGGTATAATTTTTAAATTTCATTATTTTGTTGCTGTCAATAGTACAATTTTAACAAGTACCTAAGTAGGTACTTGCCAATAAAGTGAAGTTTGAGATAATTGCGTAATTTTGTTTAGACAAAGATGTTTGTTTGTCATTGTTATTGTATCTTCTTATATATAAAATTCTCGTGTCACAATGTTCGTTCCCGTACTCCTCCGAAACGGCTTGACCGATTCTCATGAAATTTTGTGAGCATATTGAGTAGGTCTGAGAATCGGCCAACATCTATTTTTCAAACCCCTAAGTGAAGTGATAAGGGTGAAGCGGGAACGGGATTTGAATACCACGCGGGCCGAAAATATGGCGGTACGAAGTTCGCCGGGGCAGCTAGTTAAGTATAAAAAAGCTAGGTATGTTTATTCTATTTCATTATTTTGTTGCTGCCAATAGTACCTACAAATTTTAACAAGTAGGTACTTACCTAAGTAGATACTTGCCAGTGAAGTGAAGTTCGCACTTATTAACTTACTTGAACCACATAGTATTAGTAGGCAATTATAAAAAACAACAAATTAAAATTGGGAGGTAGTATGTAGTGAGTTTAATGCCTACGATATTCTCATCTGTACTTTAATCTATGTTCGTATCACACACGTCCTTGTCGCTCACGCACCAAATTATATCATACTGTCTCTTTTTATTTTCGTGCTGACAATTTTAACTTGAATATTATGAAAGTCAGAAATTTGGTCTTTATCAGTCGAAATATGTATTATTTCCATGTGATATGAAATCCCTTTTGATGCTTAAGAGTAATAGTTCGTGCAGTGTCTATAAACATACGATGGCATTTTCGTTATTTTTATAAGTCACTGATGCTTCCGCTCAACGTCCGGCCGGCGCCGCTCGGCACGCGGTACTAGAGGCAAACGTTCCAATTGACTCGTTTTCGAATCTTCACGATTTTCGCGCAATAACGTATCTACTTCTTTTTATATATAATATCTTTGAGTATGGATATGGATTAGATAGACTGTGATATAAATTACCATTAACTCCAATTTTAATTTGTATTGATGCAATATAATTTCTTCAATTTATTCTACATTATTTGGATTGCATTGTGTTTGGCATTTGTTGTGTTCTTTTTTCTTTTTTCTTTTTTTTTTTTTGATATAATGTACTAAAATTGAATTATCGATCTTGTTTAAAACTATGTGTGTGTGCATAATATTTTTATGTAATTTTATTGTAATTTTGTATATATTAATAATCAGTTTTTTATTGACTTGACCGAGTACTAATTCATTGACATATTATTAATACAATTTGACATTTCAACTTTATTGACTCATTGTGACAAGTCAATGGACGCGTACTTTAATCGTTTTGACAATTTTTGTTCTTGTACTCGGCAACCAAATAGACAATGCAGTGGCTGCCTTAAAAGGTTGAACAACCAAGAGTGTGTTTTGTGTATGTGTCCAAATGTAATTGTATTGTTGTACTTGACCAATGGTAGTCCTTAAATAAATAAATAAATAAAAAAAATATATTTAATTTTAGTCAGAAGTTTCGGCCACTTTTCTGCAGTCATGGTCGCGGGGTGACTAAAGATGGTAGTTGTCACATAATTTGAAGTATAAGTTATCTCGAAGTACCCGAACTATGATAAAGAATAAAATTATTGGCGTTACTATTTACGCAGAATGAGTTCGCTGTGTCTTGCTGTATTTTGCTGTTTAATGGGTTTGATTAAGTGTAACAAATAAATCGCGATAGAATCCGTTAAAAATGGTTTTATTACAATGAGTGATGTTAGCGTAAACTTTAAAAAGAATCATGAAAAATTAAAGACCAAAATGCGCATTAGACTTTTCCGCTCAAGTGCATTAGTGCGTATTTCAACATAATAATAATAGTAGTGTGACTAGTCCGAGTCTCCGTTGTATATTTTTTTTGAGGAAGACTATTATTATGACTTAATATAATTCGTGTGATGAGTTGTCTTTACCTTGGTTTTTAAAATTTTTTTTTTTCATTATTCATATCGTTCGAATTTTAAGTGTATTATTCAAACGCATATAATTAGTCATTTTCCTAAATACGATCTGACTTATTAATGAAAGTGAGTCGTATAAAAATGAATCTATGATTAAATTAAGTGAATCATCTTAATAGTGATTTATTTTTTTTAACTACAATGTCAGCTTCGAGAATCATGTACCCTTTGTTTTTGTGAAAAAGTTATAAAGAATCACGTCGAGTAGGTATATTATTGTATATTATATTTATTATTGATTTAAAGTCCAACAACAACGGTCTAGCTGCAATGCTTCGATATCGCCTAATGTCACCATTGGATTGTGGAGGTCAGATGGCAGTCACTTCATGGAAAATATCGAGGTCTAGCCAAATCCGCAGTTAAGACTGGGAAAGCGGACCCCATAATCCGAGGTGGAAGCTTCGAATGCGACTGGCAATTAAGGCTAGGATGAAGAAGAATATTTATTATTGATTTAAGGTTATCTTATTTTATCCTTGATATCATTCAAAAGCTACAAGGCTCGCGAATACATGGAAAGGATTGTTATTAGTGTCAGAGATTGTTAAATATGTAAATTTTCTTTTTATGTTATCTAATCTCGATATTGTAAGTATAGGCTTATGAAATTTAATTAACATTAATTATATACATCAATTGGCAAGTAATAACGGAGTACGCATCTAAATAACCTAATTGATACATAACAGCCTCCTCCTCGTCAATAACATCGCGTGCGTGTTGATAATTTGAAATGAAACCTGAATGTGCTGTAATAATTACAATTATACTAAATATTTAATCATTAATGCATGCATTTATATTTATAATATAAGGAATAATAACTGTCGATCATGAATGACCTGCAAAATTTGTGCTTTATTTCTTATACTAGCTATTGCCCGCGGCTCCACCCGCGTGGACTTGTGATCCAGTGTTCGCTGTTGAGCTTCCTTGATAGTGTGATGAAAAGCATACGATACTCACAAATAATGAGGCTTCCTATTGTTATACACCACGAAGCACTATTTTAGTAAATAAGTCATATAACAGATTTACGTATTTACTTACGTTATTTGAACTGCTATAAATAGATATCTCTATTACAACGATGCTATTACTTATGCTTATAAGAATGATATTTATATAATGCGTTGTAAGATTTATTGTTTACAGCAACATATTTTTTGTGTTACGTGTTATAACATCATAGGAAGACACTTATTTGCATAAAGTTACAAGGCTTTGTACCTCTAACATGGTTGGAATGATAGAGGCTGTGCCAAACTCGATGACCGTTCTGTGGGTCTAACATGACGTATAAAACAAAACATAATCCATACTAATATCATAAATGCGAAAGTAACTCTGTCTGTCTGTCTGTCTGTCTGTCTGTCTGTTACGCTTTCACGCCTAAACTACTGAACCGATTGCGATAAAATTTGGTATAGGGGTAGTTTAGACCTTAAGAAAGGACATAGGCTATGTTTGGTCGCTATAACCGACATCCACGTGGGCGGAGCCGCGGGCAAAAGCTAGTAATAAATAAAAACATAGGAAAACAATAAGCTATCGTGTTTTGGACCACAATCCAGAGGAAGTGGGATGGAGTTGTATACAGTGTATAGTTCAGTTCCTCTCCCTCTGAATCGTGGTGCTAAACACAATCGTTTATTGTTTTCCTCTGTTTTTATTTATTTATATTTTCTTATGTGTGTATTGTGTGGGACGGCCTCCGTGGCGTAGCGGTAGTGAACGCGGCCGCTACGCAGGAGGCGCGGGTTCGATCCCCGCTCAGTGCGAATATTTGTATGCATAAATATGGATATTCGCATTGGTCTGGTAGTGCCTCAGAGAGCACGTTAAGCCGTCACGTTGGTCCCGGTTGCCATACGAACATCTATGGCAGTCGTTACGGGTAGTTGGAGCCCTAAAAAGTCCAACAAAAACGGTCCAGCTGCAATGCTTCGATATCACTTAATGTCACCATTGGGTTGTGTTGTGGAGGTCAGATAGTTTTAATAAAATCTAACTCTACAGACAAGTGACCATTAAATTTTCTCAGCTATTGATCCATAGAGACGAGCCTAAGCTGTAAGCCCTCATTAACTGTAATGAAACATGCTTCACCTTCATCAATTTTGCCCACTTCGTATAAATCATGATATTGTTAAAGAACTGTATGTAAGTGCCGGTTACTTAACTGTAGTAATGTAACAGTTTGTTTTAATTCAGTCATTGCACACAGCCTCGCACGCCCATTATATGCTAATGGCCGACGACACGCCAAATAATGCAAATAGAAAGTATTCTATTAGTCCATAGACATTTAGGCTTGACATCGTCAGTGTTGGTAAATTGAAAAGTGAAAGAAATACCTAAGATAAGTAGTGGTTACCTGTCTATTTATTGCCTAGGCACATGCGAAGGGTGAACGTCACCGTCAGCTTAGAAAACTGCACAACAAGCTAAATCCGCCATTAGGATAGTATTTTTAATAGAACCTAACAATAGGACGGTAGTAATAGTAGTGTGACAGAAACTTGGCAATAAGCACAAACATTCTATCGCTGACTCACTATAACATTTGCGCATAGGTGAGAATACAAATGAAAGAATCATTTACCTTATTAACACTGTTTTTGACACTTTACTGTTACTATTCTGTACTACCTACCTACTACCTTCTCGCAATTTTTCTCAGAAAAAAAGACACACAGGATTTGACACTTGCGTAAGTTTAGTATGAGCAATTAGGTACTGTTTAAGATTTTGTTACTAGATTACTACATAGTGTACTTAATTTAGATAGAGCTGAAAAATGTGATATTATTAAACTTCTTATAATTGAATTACTTGAAACCTTTGGGGTTGGATACGTAGGTACCTACACGTATTTTACGAGCACAGTTTTAAAGGAATACACTTGCCTTAAGAATTACAGAATACTACATATTGTACAAATATAATTATATTATATAATTTTAATTAATGCCATTTAGTAGCTGTAAGTTTTCCATTTGAAAAATAAATAAATAAATAATCGTTTTTAAACGTTATTAGACGTTATTCTATGATGATTCTGGTTAAATTGATTGGAACTCGAAAAGAGTAACTCTCAGAACAAAACTAAAAATTGATTATTGTCTCTTAGACTTACTTTTAAAATATTGTTCATATCCAATGGAGGTTGAACCCTGGTCCTGTTTATTCAAAATTTCGAGTAAACACGTCTCTGGTTACGTGTACACAATTTAGCCTGAACACACGTAACCTGGTTTAACAAGTACAATCTTGCAGAGTACTCGATTTGGACATATGTGAAGTATTAGACGTTTCATAATTTTACATAAGCGACCTTTTAGTGTGTAAACTGATGTTACCGTCGGTCTTACGTCAATAGTGCGTGGCACCATAGACCCCGGCAATCTAGTTGAATGGGTTTTAGCCTTTTAACCAAAACAAAGCGCCTACAATTACCAAGAGTTACGTAAGATGCAAAATGAGGGATGTGCAGTGCATTCGAAGAGGATTGCATTCATGACACGATGTCGTGAGGTTTTGTGAAACGTAATTTATAGAACAATGATTGTGAGTCAGATAGCTGTACTTGATAGAAAGGTTTTGAATTTAAAGTTTGAATTATTATAATAAATAACATTCATACATAAAGGTGCGTCAATGCACAAAGGCGATTATCAAGTAGGTACACATCCCAAATTGATGAATTGATGACATAATGACTACCGGTCTCTAGGTATAAATAAACACCTGCAATCGCGTATCAGTTATCATCGTCTTACTCAGATATATGAAGGTAACACACGCCGTCGCAAAAGAAGCTCTGATATACCAGCACATCACTGACCGAAAACTGTTTAGCTGCCGTTCCTTTCACTATGTTTCTTCTACTTTTGGTGTACTTATGCACCATGGGGCCAAAATCCCACCTGGGCCTGTAGGTACGTCTGTTGATTCACGAATGAGGCTCTGGTGCACGCTCGATTGGGTTTACGAAATCAGACCACTGTCGATCCAATATTAGCCGCACACATCAAAAGGAGTACGCGAACTCCTGGTTCCGAGTTGAAAGCCTCAGATGCGACCGGGAACAACGCTAAGATGTACACCATCATCATTAGGTACATAGGATAAGCTTTGCCCTTGGTGGAAAGGCCTTTTAATCGACTGCTCCGCCACAACACTATCAGCAACTATCTGTTTGTCATAGTAAAAAATATTTTTACCAATGCAAAATATGTTGCCGCGTGAAGTTGAAGCCGCGTGGTCCCCGGCAGAGTAGAATTTGGGGCACCCCATCTCTTCGTATACGCTGTTGTACAAGGCGACTAAGGGATAGGGCGCGGACTCAGCCTCAGAGGCCAACAAATTGCTATGCAGTTTGGCAAGTAATGATTATATTATTGTTAAGTTGTATTCATTAAGAAGTAAAAAAAAAAAACAAGGCATGACTCGACTCAAAAACAGTAACCGGAATACGGCAATAGGCGCATCCCCTATTACATGGGACCTAATACAAAGATTAGTAAAATGTGGGTGGGAATTTACCACTGCCTAACCTTCCCGGGATAAAGGCGTGATTATAAATGCAAAATATACTAATTGAAGTTAATTTCTTTACAAGCAATAAAATAGATTTACCTTGACAGGAGGTGAAAGCTAGATGTGTGTGGTATTTCAGTGCGCCGTCTCGCACAACACGGATTTGATGAGCTGCAGTCATAACATAGAGCAATTAAATTAATTAAAAACCAAATCGACTTTACATGGCGTTATCTTACTAATGGACATCTTGATATAATAGATACTACGCTTCGTAATTCGTGTAAGTAACTTCAAAGTATGCGGCCTTGATACGATAACCCATTTTTTTAAATATGTCATCAGGTATAGTTAAAAGGTAGAAACTAATTAATATTTGGAATACTAATTAATACTATGACTTTGGTTAATAATCGCAATGTAATAATACTAATAATAATGTGACTATCCCTAATGTATCCTACTGAAATGAGTCTTGATACTTGAAATAAAATAAATGATATATAAGTGCACTGGGCCATCTGGATCTTAAGGTCAACCTGCTGATTAACGAGTGAGGCTCTCGGAGTTACATACCGGATGGCAATCGTCTAACTTGACCAGACGATGACCTGTGTAAGACTGAATTCCTCAATCTTAACTGAGGTTATTTTTATAGCGTTTTTTTTTTCTGACATCCCTGAAGAGCTACCAGTCATGGTCAAGCTGTAAGTCTGATTATAGATCTGTTTCAGATCGAATCTTATAATACAAAAAAGCCTAGTTGTAAACATTTCACTGAGTGAAGTTAAAGTTCAAACCTCAAATGCCATGAGAATTTCAATATTTTGAACACGATACATCAATAATATCGTAAACAGATAAAAAGTGATTGATATGTTGAAAAGAAATATCAACGCATTTCAATTCATATATGGAAGGCTATGAGGGCAGTTGAACTGACGAGGTAAATACATCAACCTCTATGTAATACTTACGACACCATATTACCAATGTGATAGAAAATTTAGGGTCTTTAGTTACATTTAAATATCACTGCACTTATTGTTGTCTAGTTTAATTACAATAAGCACTGACAAATTGAAAGTTCCCGTGGTTCAACTAAAGAATCGATCAATATAAACCTACATTATAGGTTCTTGTGGTTAGACTTATGAATCGGACAATATGCAATTAAAAATAATAAATTCGCGTGATTCGATTAATTTTAGTCGATCAGTATGGATTCAAATCCTCGTCGTGCGATTGATCGAACAACATAATCGAACTGTAATGTCGGAACCGATAAATGGTGGGCTGTTTCACGGTGGGTTCCAGTCTTTGAATATCATTTTATTATTGCCATCATGTACCGCCTCATATTTATTTATTGCTAGGAAATAATGAAATATGAATAACTGTGCCTTACGTACAAACTTTCTAACGATATTAAGCGCATTGAATAATATAGTATATTCATTAATTTATATGCAATTTAGCATTTGAACTGCAACTTTCCATAGAACGGAAATAATTTCCCTAGTCGGCTCCAATTATGAACGAGAAATCTCATAATGCTCTGCCAGTATAAAGATCCTACATTCTTGTAATATTAAAAGAAACGGATTACCTTTCACATTATACAAAAATGGTATCACTAGGGCAATTTCGCACACCTAATCCCACGATTAAAAAAATAAACATTCGCGAGCCGCATACGGCACACGTAACGACACACCGTTTGACCTCCATCGCCAAATGTTGCATAACCGATGTAACGATGAGGTTCCCATGTCAACGGCCCAGCTAACCTATATCCTAGCAACTTGTTATGTAAGCGATGCGTATCTGCCCTACTCTTCTATGTAATACACGAAGGAGTTGATCAATCGCGATAACTAATTCGAATTAAAATTACGCGTTGGTAACACAGCAATAATAAAACAATATCAAAGTCATTACAGATATTTGCATAGCACAAAATATATGCATGTTAGGTATATTATGCACATACCTTAATAATAGCAGAAGATAATAATGCTGAACATGACCACGTAGATTAACTGCTATCTATCAGCATAATCCTGTTCGCGTAATTTAACAATTCGTGTAATTTATACAAATAAAAATAAATGACACATAAAAATCCCCATTCACCTAAATAATGAAAAATAGGTCCTACTTGTATGAAAAAACCAAATTAGATTCTATTAAATTATTTAATTAATCCAAAAAATTCACACAGTAACTCATTTCTTACAGTTTATTTTTAGTTTGACCAATCGCGATGCCCAATTTTAAATTAAATTATGAGTTGTCGAGTAACAATATATGAAGTGTTAATACAAATAAAAAACAACAATTTAGATAAAATAAATGTTACACATAAGAAATATTCTACTCGCCTAATTAATCAAAAAAGCAAATTAGATTCAATTTAATTAAATCAACTCATTAATCTCAACAATTCACACGGTAACCCATTTTCAGATTTTATTTTTAATTTACACAGTTTACGATTACGTTATCACGAAATAGTTCCCACTAGATTTTATGAGTTGAATTCACAAGTACTTGCAAAATTGTAGCCTTCGAAAGATTTATAGTGTACTGAAGATTTTTATCGATTTTATTTGTTGTCTTCTGAATTTGAGTTATGCAAGAATGGCTTGGCCGTGAACTCCGCCACGGTGTGTGTACGCGGCCTAATTATGTGTAGGTACCTGCTTAATTGGCACCTTCCTGCTATTGTGTTTGGATATTACTACTGCTATTGTATAATAACGTTAATGTTTTTACAATCGTATACAATGAATGAATGATAGGAATAGGTATTAACTCGTCTTCAATTAATACAATTTAATGTTTTTAGTCACGGATTCCAAATTATTAAGTATTGTAATAAATTGGCTGCTTTTGTCAGAATAAAATAAGGTCAGCGCAACATACATATCATTATTTTATATACAGGCAGAAGTCATAATCCTCAGTTACTCCTTTTCTAGCATTACTGTACTAGGTATATATTATGATTAAAATCACGGTTTCTAATAGTTATGTATTTTATTAGCAAGCACATTAACCAAAGTTGGAAAACAAATTATCTGTAATTTACATCTCTACATTCTCTATTTGGACATCAAACTAAATTATTGTCCGTCAGCTTTACAACCCTTATTCTGAATTTTAAACCGTCCATTCCTCAACAAATTCTTTCATAATTTACTATGTATTAGTGAATAAATTATTAGTCGTTCCTAACGTTAATGTCACAGGGGGTACATGCCCTGGATGCATCAGCTAAACAACGAATGAGGCCCTGGCGCAGACTTTCCTTGCCAAAGGAAGGTCAGACTTTTAAAAAACCGATATATCATTCAAAAATAGTAGGTACTCGGCACTTCAGCTCCAAATTGAAACATTGAATGTAACTGAGAAATAGCTATTATGATTATGATGATGCTATTCCTCACGTACCCGTAAGACACAGACAAGAACAGTCTAAAAGACTACAAAAGATTAAAACTCTAAAAGACCAAAAAGACTAAAAGTTTAAAAGACTAAAACTCTAACAGACTACAAAAGACTAAAAGACTAAAGAAGACTGAAAGTCTAGACGACATTTAGTTAGGCACTACATCTTAAAATAGACATAATTAATATTTATTTTGTCCATTAACTGTAGCACACAAATTAATCATTTAATGATTGAAAACGTAATAAATATTTCCTATAACAAGGCTAACAAGCCATTAGTAGTAATATAAATTTTAAAATTGACGCTTACTAAGGCTATCTTAATACTTATCTTCCTGTAAGCAATCATAAATTATTATTCAAAATACTAATGTCAATATCGATGTAACATAACATAACATAACATAAACTCACGCCTGTATCCCTGAAGGGGTAGGCAGAGGTGCTAGCACCCACATTTCGCCGTTTATGTTTAGGTCCCAATGTAATAGGTGGCGAGCCTATTGCCATTAACCGGGCACTTATAAACCTGCGATAAATACACACATAACTTCGAAAAGCATCGAAAAGTCATTGGTGTGTGCCATGGTAAAACCTGGGATCGAACCCGAGACCTCGTCTCAGCAGTCCATTACCCATACCACTAGGCTACCGCGGCTACATGTACATATCGATGTAAATAGTTCGAATACTGTGTGGTGCGGAAATATATAATACTAGCTGTTGCCTGGGGCTCCGCCCGCGTGGATGGTGATTATCGCGACCAAATATAGCCTACTTCCTTCCCCTAGGTCTAATCTATCTCTATACCAATTTCATCAAAATCGGTCCAGTGGTTTAGGCGTGAAAGCGTTACTGACAAACAGACAGACAGAGTCACTTTCACGTTTATAATATTAAGTATGGATACGTTCTTCTTCTTCATCGTGTCATTGGCAGAAAATTTAAATAAATGAGTTTATGATCTTAAATCAAAATTGTATATCAATCTGCGTATTATTAGATATTACTAATCTGCGGCTTCAGAAGTGTGACTGAAATCAGTTTATAGACTATTTCAGCTTTGCTTACATAGGCAGTCAAAGTAGTAAAGAATCTTACCATTATATCTAAAGTCTTAAGCACCATGAGAGATCAATGTGAAATTGCTATGAATCAGCCATAGGGATTTCACACGTCTCACTTCTCACTAAGGCTATTATATTATCGCCATAGTGTGTGTGTGTGTATGCATAGAAAATAATGTCAATTTTATTACATGTAGAAGTAATTCTACTAATCGGAAATGTTTATTACTCTATTACAGAGAACTTATAGCATTATAACCGTCTTGGTCAATTTATATCTATTTAAAAGGAGGAAATAATATAATTATACTACTGTCGTATTGACTGAACAAAATAATATAGGTATATTATGCTGCATTGGAATCAGTTCAATAAAAGAAATAGGTACCTAGTAAATGATTTGTGTCCTTACGATAATCTATAATAATTTATTCTTTAATTTCATTGAGGAAACTAAATACTCTACATAACGCTGATGTAACATTATTAAAAGTTACATAATTAAAAATTCTTTATTTACGAAAGGTCAATGTTCACTTCTAAATCACCTTTATGATCAAACCTCAATTTTAGACATAACATTTCGATTAATGACCGTCGTTAGTGAAAACTAGTTCAATAACGGAAATCACGAACAGTAAATTATAAGGTAGGAAACCAGGCAACCTGTCATCCAGATGGGCCGATTAAACTACTGTGACATGCTGGATATGGAAGGCAGAAAGCTCGGTACGCGTCCGAAGATCTTTATCTGCTCTAATATCGCAAACAGAGAGTGCGAATTTTGTGAAATGTTTGAAACTTTGATCACTATGGCCCTTCACATAAAATAATGATCAAAACATTGAATATATTAACTTTGTCCTTTTGGACATCATTTAACTGTTTATATACCTATGGATTTATTGATACATGTATTACAGTTTGAAAATAAGTTTTTTGTATTATTAGTGTTTCATCAACTTATGTTGACTGCACCTCTGTGTAAACATTGACTATGCTAAGAAAGGAGTACCACGTTTCTTCTTTACCTATTACTGTTATCTTTACCCATTAACACTCAGTTTTCGAAAGGCTGATCAACGTCAAATTAACTAATCATCTGTTAAATCTCTTGTCAAGTAGCAATTGGGTTGCTAGAAACATGGTTAAATAGTTTAATTGATCATCGTGTTGGTTAACGAGCTATGTTAACCGACACAATGATCAAATTAAACTATTTAACCATGTTTCTGGCCACCCAATTGCTACTTGACAAGAGATTTAATAGCGGATTAGTTAATTTGACGTTGATCAGCCTTTCGGAAACTGGGCGTACTCAAAATATCCATCAACTAATTAGCCTAACGCAGTCCACTCCTGGACAACCCCAACGTTGGTACGCTTTGGCCTACTGATTTCACGCTGGCCAGACGGGTTGGTAGGCACACGGTTTTATTTCGAGTTTTAGTAGTCGCCTCTTAGGCCCCTTCGTATGAGATGGGGTGGTGAGAAAATACGATTTTTTTAAGGTAACCAAATTCACTAGTCTTCCCTGTAACCCTGTAACCTCACCAACTAACCTAAAATGCTTATATGACTGGTAGATTCACGTGTTGTCACCTCTCGATTGTAAGGCCGAATTCTTTATCACTAAGGTACCGATGCTTCCTAAATGTTGTTTTGTATTCTAAATTGTTTGTTATGTTTAGATTTTTTGAATTCGAAACTTTAATTTATTCTTTTCGAATTGACTTTCGCACATTAAACTCGTGTATATTATTGCCTAGTTCGTTTCTCACGGGTTCTTATAGGTTGCAAAACTAATGTAAATGTTAATTATGACCTTTCAAGGCATATTTTTTAGTTTCGTTGTAATAACAAAATCTTTACCCGCCCTGATTTTAAATCGTGCACGTTTGCAGTGTTTTTGTCAAATCATAAATCACTCGAGTCATACCTATTAATCCTACTATAAATATTGTTAAATGTGAAAGTTTGTGAAGATGTTAGGATGTTTGTTTCTTAGTCACGCTCTAACGGCTGAACCTATCTGGTTGAAATTTGGAATAACACATTGTGTTTCTTTTTTCACTGAGATAAGTCTTTTTATACCTTTAGATATACCTTATACTAAACAATTTTACGTTTTAGAACACATGTTAAAGAGGTACATAAATCATGTTTTTTTTTAACCAAAATCATGTCAACTTAAAGCAAAACCTGTACTTAAGTACTTCATTGCAGACATACATATTAAGCGATTAATAATGACTTCCTAGTTTTTTTTTTCGTCCTATAAATTTACACTAGATGTATTTCTTTCCACAGCTGCGTTAGTACAATAGCTAGTTAAAATAATAACTAGAACTGGTTACTACCACGTATGTTTTATATTCAACTGTGCGTTCGCACTTCGCACAAGGTGTTTATTGAACAGTTTAATGTCATGTTACATTTATATTTTTGACATTTGTTATTGATTTATGTTTTCCAAGTAATGTACAAGAATTATATTTACAACAAAACATACTTTTCTTATCGGAGCTGAATCGGGGCGTACAAAAACCTTCAATAGTTTTTGAATTTATTCCTGTGCTTTAGTGCTTGAATTTTGAATGTTTGTTATACAATCACGCTCAAACAGCTGAATGGATCCGGCTGAAACTATATTTTCTTGTAAGAATAGCAATAAAGCTTTCAACTGTCGAATGTTTTATCCATTGTAGGTACCGATTGAACTAACTACATTTTTTATCGTGAGGTTATTTTGAACTTTCAGAATCATCCATACTTGACGATGTTACAATTTGGATTTGGAGATTTTAATGTCATAAGTTTATTAAATGTAAGATTTTATATGATGATGTAAAATGTTTAAAAAAATCATCTTACTGAATCGAGACACAGTTCAAACGTTGTTTGAATTGAAAAAATAATAATACCAAATGTTATATCACATTTTCAAACATGAAACATTATGTTCTACTTTATAACTTTACTTTATGACTTTACCCTCAATAGCAACAATGTAACGATGCAAAACTGACATTGACGCCGACTAATCTCTATTTATGTATTCACTCCATATATATATTATGATTTTAAATTACACTTCTAACCGTGTGTTGCGAACTCAAAACCTTAATGTCTAAACTAGTTTTTAATCAATTACTTGTCGTTCATTCAGCGCATAAATAATATTACTAAGTTGTTACCACCCTTACAGGGCAAGGTAACAGACTAGAAGCTATAAAATCTACGACTTTACATAATATAAAGGAGATGTTAAATATTTATGCGGATACTGTACCGAAGTATTTAGTAATAAAGTTGTGTATACACTAAAGGTATTTCGCTTTTTATCTTACCAATTACCACTACATAACGCTCTCCTATGCCGATAAATCAACTGTCTATATGTGAAAACGCCATTTCATGTACGCCGTTAGTGCTGAAAAATTTGAGTTGGTTAATTTTTACGTTAATTCATTCTTCTATGTTAACCAACCGATTACATTCCTAGTGCCCTCGAAGATGTTCAATATGTTTTCATGGAATGTACACTATGAATAAGATAAATTATATATGAAGAATCCTAGCACAATCCACATCAGAAATAGCTAGATAACTATACCCTAACTGGTTTTGCCCTCCCTTTTTGTGAAAACAATGATAAAGGGACAGTTTTGTTGGCTTTGACATACTTCTTCTTCCTCCTAGCGTTAATTCCCAGTCGCATCCGAAGCTTTCACCTCAGAATCTGGGGTCCACTTTACTGGTATGTGAATTTGGCAGGACCTCGATATTTTCCGTGAAGCAACTGCCATCTGACCTCCACAACCCAATGGTGACATTAAGCGATATCGAATCTTTGCAGCTAGACCGTTGTTTTTGGACTTTTTAGGGCACCAACTACCCGTAACGACTGCCATAGATGTTCTTATGGCAACCGGGACCGACAGCTTAACGTGCTCTCCGAGGCACGACCAGACCAATGCAAATACCCACATTTAATGCACACAAATATTTGCACTGAGCGGGGATCGAACCCGCGCCTCCTGCGTAGCGGCCGCGTTCACTACCGCTACGCCACGGAGGCTGTCTAAGCATGACAATAGCTTTGACATACTCTGTCAGGAATAATTATCCGAAAATATATCGTGAATAAAAAATAACTTGTCTCCAGACAGAACGAGATCCCATCTACATGTAGGTTTCACAGGCAACTGTTCTGAGTCTGTGTTTAATTATAATATGTTACACGATACAGTGAAGTCTTCGGTGTGGGAGTTGTCTCGATGTAAAGATTATATTAACTGTTCGGAATGTACAATGAGACTGCGATTTTTTAATTGTGTTTAATTTGCTAAATGTACAATGAGTATTAGATTTGCTCAATTTGTTTGATAAATGTGTACACAATGAATGTACAATTTGCTGCATCACGCCCTGACGTTGAAATATGAGATGGTCGTTGCAAGGTACGGGATGAGAAAAAGCTCCGCGTGATTTTGCTATTGTGTATTTGTATTACTTATTTTGAAAGGTATAGGTTGAGAAAAAGTAAAGTATGATTTTCGTATCGTGCATTTTTAATATGGTATTAGTTACTGAGGAGGGTATGGAATGAGATAAAGTTCTGCGGAATTTTAATATCATAATATCATCAATATAGCATTCTTTGTGTATCTTATTATTATTGTATATATTGCATCAACAGCTTGCTGTAATTGCAACATCCCCTTGCTGTAATTTGGTTGATTTTGCTTGAATTTAGCGGTGCTCTACCCCCAAACCCGAAGGGAATGTTTGCTGAGTAAAATAATATCGTGATTATAATGATACAACCCAACATACGTGCATAAGTTCCTTTCGTATTCACAAAGTAATAGCGAAATAATTTATTGACGATGCAAGTTTTATAAAAAATGGACTGAGTGTATACCTACCTAGCATGAGAGTTGCCTTGTGATATTAAAAATAAGACGGTAACGGCCTAGTAATGAAGACATTATAAAGAGGCCATTTTTAGAATACTGCTCGAATTAGTAGACTTGTATCTAAATATGTATATTGATTAATAGATACGTTTTAGCCTTAGGTTAGTTTTTTAATATATTAATGATACCTGCTTAAGTACTTACTATGAAAACAGTGTAACCGACTCTCAACTTTGAATATAAACATGGACTGTTAAATACCTGCAGTAAAATAAAGCAAGAAAGAAATTGATTTGTCTTGAAGAGAATTGAAGAGCGGGATTTCCCGCTTGATTGATCCAATTTGGTGCAGTCGTGTGGAAGTTACATGCGTACATACATTTTGGCTATTCAATTTTATATATTAGAAAGAGATAAAATATAAATAAAATAATATAAACTACATACAAAAAAATCGTCCACCAAACACGCGTCGTATTTACGTACCTACTTACGATGGTTTGGCGTACTTCAGTGCACAATACCTTTTCTGTGAGATCGTTAAATATGATACTTGCATTAAATGTTATTGGCCCGTGGATTTTGAAAAGTACCTATATATCTTTGTTAATAGCTCGACAGGCTCAATTATTTTGCAGAAATTATTGCAGAGTAGTAGAAAATACACAACACTGTTGCAAATCATGATAATGATGTCAATTCAATATATCTTGTTTTTATCCCACTGGATTTGCATAATGGAAGGTTTGACATAGATTTATTTAATGTTAAACACAAATCATTGTGACATAATTAATTAATTAATTATGTTTACTCAACAACACGCCTTACACATAATAAGTAGATGTTTACGCACCTTGTGTAAGCAATAGCGTTTGGAATACGAAAGATTTAAGGATTTGAATAAATGTTATGAGAGCGAGCAAGAAAAATAACCAAAAAATTCAAACAAATAACAAACAAAATCCAAAACGATCGACAAAATATTAATATAATAAATAAAATAAATAAACGTAATAAAATAAATAAAATAAAAGAAGGTAGCCGTCGTAACATTTGTTATGGAGAGGTAAAGTCTAAACTTTTGCTTCGATATTAATATCGAAGTTCCATCGTTTCGTAATTAGTATAAAAACCATTCACAATTGATTTGGGAAAAAGTTCAGAAGAGAAGGAGGACTCCCAGTTCCGGAAGGAAAGAAAAACGCATGACTATATGTACGTATGTATGTTAAAAACTACTTGAATTTATCGTCCGAGTAAATTATATCGTTTTTTATATTATATCTTATCGTATCGCATAATCAAACGATCATTTATTCGGTTTAATGTACAATTATAATATAGATAATAATGCAAAAAGATTACATTAACCATAATTCCGTGACACAAAGTGGTCAGTAATACAATAAAACTATACTGCGACTATCTTATTATTAATAATAACTTTGCGCTCATGACTGATGGTATTCATAAACGGTCGGTTACGAAAGATGACATGAAAAGAGAACTGTCACTTGAACATAAGACTTTGTAAATAAAAAATGAAGCGACATTACAGCAGATTAAAAGCTCCATGTGAGCGTGACCTAGGCGTCAAAATTCTCATTACTTGGTACTAAACACATTTTCAATTGTCTTAAAACGACACACGCACACGTATTAAGGTGGATTTAGACCAAACGAACGTAGAGCTTGAGGTAGAACAAGAGCATTCTAAAAACGATCTTTCTTAATATTAATGTGTAAATGAAATCTTATTTTCAGCGTTTACATAAGAAAGAAAAACGAACGAAGGTTCTGCCACTGTTGACACTTATAGAATTTGACTTAGAGGGGATAGAATGAGCATTCGCTCGTCTAATGTAAATCAACCTTTACAAGGCTCTAAACGAAACAAACCTGTGTGGCATAGAACTGACGAACTAACCTTGTTCTAAGAATGACGTCATTTGACAAATTGACGAGCTATTTGTATTCATTTGTGCTAAGTGAACACATAAAATGCATTAACTTGATCTATTTAGTTTTATGTATATTAAAACTAGGAGTGGAGATCATTTTTTACTAAATTATCGTCGGCATCTGTCTGCTAGAGAGGAGCTAATCTAAATAATTATTATGTGGATTTGTTCAGTAGCTTTCAGTAGGTACTCGAATCTGGCGGGCTTGCATGAAAGAATTAATGATAGTAGAGGAAGCTCGTGAAGTATATAAGGATAGAGTGAAATAGCGGGCTGTTGTCTCTGCCTACCTCGGTAGAAATAAGCGTGAGTGTATGTATACATGTATTCATTTACAAGTGAGTTTGGAAGCTGTTTTTAGAGCATAAGTAATTTTAAAGTGGCTAAGTTCAACCTACTTCCAAAACTGCATTTATTTTGTGTAGTACTTGTTTTTTACTATCTGCTTGGCTAATCTCTGAAACTGCTGGACTGATTACCAAGGATTAAGGAACTTTACAGGATTGTTTTACAACCTGCAAGTATTTCTAAATAGCCGAATGCCTTCTTCCTTGTCGTAGTGGTAGCTAAGAGATTTCTGCGTACCACCCTACTGAGGGTAGGTAGCTTGCTACGAAATTTTTAAATATAACTAATTAAATTTAACTTTGAACTTTTCTTTCACGATTTTATTGAAATTTTGATATAATTTTACGATCCTGTACAAATGAAAAATAATAATAGGTACTTAATACTATGAAACTTAGAAATCCTATTTACGAAATAATATATAAGTTCTTTTATGGTAGACTAAACACCAAATGAGAACAGAGAAAGGGCGTGTAACGTTTCATATGTTCCTTTCCTAGTAGCAACCAGTTGGTTACGTTATGTTACGACTCATATACCACGAAACCTGTATGTTGTTAAATGGCTCGAATAGGTTAGACTAGATGAATCTGTAAAACATGTGTGTGAGAAAAAATCGACTTCACATTGCAGATTGCAAATGCATATATGTATCTTATAGCGACAATATACATTGATATACGTTGACGTCTGTCTTAAACATCAAAAGACGCATCAATCCAATAGATTCGTCATTCTATTCCACAGTACGCTGATCAGTGGATTACCACTTATCTAAGGAGCTGGTGTCCTTTTATATTATGTCCAAAAAATTATTATGATACAATGTAGGTATTATTAATGTATTATGCAAATAAATAATTTGAATTTGAATTTGAATTATCAACCTGGTAAGTACTACTTTATATTCACAAGATTATAACTGAAGTTCTATATTATCGTGGGTGTCAAGGTTATGACTTGATGTTAAAATGAAATGTAATTTTACTGTGCTCTTCCATCTTTTTGAAAAATAAATACTATTTGTAAAATTTGACTTTTTGCAAATTGGAAATTTTACTTAAATTCAAATGCTGAACTGAATTATTTTGATTGTGTATATATTTTAAGTGTGTTGGTAGTGTTCCTTAGATAATTTGCAGTCATTTTAATGGTTGTTATACTAATTTAATGCCATTCAGGAAGGCACAGATCATGATCTTCATGATCTTCTGAGAGATTTCACTGTTGTGTCCTAAGTTTGGATTTAGGAGTGGCCCAGAGTCTGTTTTAGACTGCTACCTGATCTCCAAAGTCCAAGGACGAAAACAGAATCATAGCATAATAGGAATTCTAGCCTCTCTAAGTCAATATGAAAGTTTACATAATATATATACCTATGAGACGAGAATGAAAATAGAAGTCGGCCGTTGAGTAACCCAATGACACTATAATATTATAATCTTGCAATTACTTTAGAAAATACTGATAATGACGTAAGAAGATATAGCGTTCTTATATACTTTACAAGAACCACATTATTATGATTGATAGTTACCTCTCTCACTTTAATTCGCTGCGGTGCAAAACTAGTTAACAAATGACAGTTGTTGCACTAGTATTTACGATGTCACTCTGAGAAATATGATAAATATGTAGGCCTTTAAGTAGGAAACAACCTACCTAAGGTGTATCAGACCCGTTCCCCCATAGTTGTGCTGTGCTGTGCTAAGCTACGTTGCTATGAATTAATATCCACCAATCATATTCATTGGTCCATACAGCATAATAGCACTGGTGGAAAGGATTTCAGCTAAGCTAAGTTTTTTTATATTTAGAAAGATGCGTGTTATGGATGGAGAATAGATTCGAATTTTGAATATTTTTAGGAAATTTTATAGCACATCTACTCGCGACACTACATAGCACAGTGGAGACGGTCATATAGTCACATAGCTTAGCTTTTACATCCTCGTAGCATAGTACATCTCTGTGGAAAGGCCGCCTAAGACCCTAGAGTAAAGACAACTGGCCCTCTAGACAAGTGGCAATTGTATAGGATTTGACGTTTTTGACATTCGTTGACGCCTGTCATATACGTCAAATCCCATACATTTGGCATTCTATTCCATCATACGCTGAGCAACGAATTGCCACTTGTCTAGAGGGGTATCTGCGAAAAGATAAACTAATTGACGGACGAGGCTTTGACGCAAGCTTTCCTTTCAGAGTTTATCAAGCAAACAAGGTAAAAGTCGCATGTTGCAAATCTAAAGGCGAATAAATAATATGCATATTTTGGACTCCAAGTTTTGTCCCGAAGCCCGAGATCCGCCTCAAAAGGAGAGAGTATTTTTTTAAAAGTTGTGATCTATTGTTATCTATTGGGTTAGCAGTACAAACGAGTGGGTGACACAAATTTACATTTCTTGTCCTGATTAATGTAGTTACTTTGTTGTTTGTCACACTGTCAAGGCACGGTGCCAAGGAAATCGGCTAGTTACATTGTAATGCTTCTTTGTGATGAACTATGTAGAATATGTTCATACCTACTACTAAAGACTACCTACTACAAAAAATATTTGGTACTGATTTATGACCACTACTTGACTAGCAACAATAAGACGCTTCTTGTTGCCATCACAAAACAGCGTACAGATAGGTCTCAAACTATGGTAACTCATTTATCTGGTTTTTGAGTCCCACATTCGAAATTCAAGTCATTTCCGACTTACTCCTGAAGCGTGACACATTTATTTTTTATCTATAGTATATAATACCCTATGTATTGTTAATGAATATTACCAATATTTTCTCGTTTTATGATTTGTTACATACCACTAACATTACTCGTGTAAATCGTAATATATACCACTATAATTAAATGCAAACAAAAATTTCATTTTTATCGTAATTACTATAAAATATTTTAAATTTAATTGTCGATGTAATATTATGTCTCTGAAATTATATACCTACTGAGTGTAGTGCTAAAGGAATGCTGTCACGAATACAATGAAATTATTGCATATTCATGTTTAAATTGATGTAATTAAATGTCACTACCAAGCGAGAAGGTAGTTAACTGACGTGCTATTAAGTGCGTACTGTCAAACATACAATTAACATTCTACAAAAGGCATGTCATACTTAAATACAATGCATATTTGATTGTTGACATTTTCAGTTTTTTTTTAGAAAGAAATACTGTGTTGAATACCTTATTAACGTAGTGGTTTAACAAGACGATGTACGAGCTGTTATTGTTGATTATCGCGTAGTGTTGAGCCGACGTTTTTGAGTAAACGCTCAAGCGTACTCGCCTCTATATTTAATTGACTTCTACTCTACTCTGTACTCGAGTTTCTGCTCGTCTCCTACTCAGTTCCAGCCGCCTCTCTACTTAAATCACTACTCGACTGTGTACTCGAATCTGTACTTGCTCGCCTCTCTACTTCCTTTTCTAGTTGCCTCTCCACTCTCTTCTCTACTAATCTCTCTACTCAACTCTCTATTCGACTTTGTACTCGACTCTCTACTCGCCGCTTTACTCGCCCCATCCACTCGCCTCTCTATTCGATCTCTACAGACTCAACTCTCGACTCGCCTCTCTACTCACCTCTCTACCCGACTACTCTACTCGACAATGTCCTCCCCTAATCATGTAGAACATCAGGTTATTTTTAAAAATGACGAAATTTTACACAAACTAGCATGCCCTTATTTCCTACACCCTTTTCCGAGCTATAATCCATCTCTGTAATAAATTCCATCTGGTTATAATTTAAAAATGACAAACTCTCCGACAAAATCTCATCCCCTGTTTCCCCTTTTTCGCAATAAAAGAGCCTATTCTACTTTTTCAAGCTTAAATCTGCTTATGTACTAAATATATAGATCAGTTATTTAGGCGTGAAAGCGTGATCGATAGACAAACGACATGGACATGGATATTGAGTTAAAAGTTCATTGAAGCTAATAAATTATGACAATTTACTTTTGAACTTTCGGTGTCATGTGTGGGTAAGTACGAGTAGCATTGTCAAATTCATTATGTTTAGTGCAATTTGCTCACCAAATATATTGCTTTATTACTACTTAGCAAGCACTTAAAAGCGTGCATAAATTATATTCATATATTATGTAGAACTTTTATCGCTACAAAAGGTCACGGTTGTTGTTTAGATTACCACTCATGCTGTTTTGGGCTATACTTTTTAATGTAGACTAGACTAAGATGTAGAGATTAATGGGGAGGAATTTTTCGATGCCTAAAGTTCTGTTGTAGTCTCTCCCCCTTTTCTATTTTTGTATAATCTATATATATATAGATATATCATAGTTACAAAACTCTATAAATCTATAAATATATAGAAATATATTTTATCTGTTTATTAATGATATGTATGTATGTATTTTAATTAAATGAAAATACTAAGATGAAACAATATTAACAACAAAAATTTCTGAGGAGTGGGCAACATAAAAGTGAACATTCAAAAGACTTACTTTTTTACTTAATAGGTAGGTAGTCATTTTGTTAATTTTTATATGGGATTACATATTTTGATCATTATTACATAAATGATGCTTGATTCTTTCATACTCATGTCATGTCACCTTTAAATTTCAAATAATCAGAGTATCTACACAATAAACTAGCTGTTGCTCGCGGCTCCTCTCGCATGGATGTCTTCAGAAGGCTTCTTTGGGACTCTAGAACCTTATATACTTAGTTTAAAAGCGGCCCTCATCAACCGTTCAGATTAAGTAATTTCGACATTTAAGGCCTTAGAAGAAAACGAAAACTGTAGGTATCTTTAAAAGCATGTAAACCAAAGCGATAAATTCCTCCACACATTTACGAATACGATACTCAGTTTGGAAACTTAACGTAACTCGACAATCGTTAAATTTATTACATCTCGCCGCTTAGTTAGCGTTTCACATCAAATCGGTAACTAACACGTTACTGGTAATCAGTAATGATACTTTAGTTTGTGACGCTAAATTCTTGAGATTAGGCGTACTGAATATAAACATGCGAAGTTATCCCTGAATGGGCAAAATAGGCAGTTTAACAGATTAATGGCCATATTTGTCAAACGGCGTGGTAGCCGATGAAATAAATATAAATTGACGTATTGATTTTGGTCAATTTACTTTTTATGTTGATGGCAACCTCTGTAGCGTAGCGGTAGAACGTTTTGACTGCTTCGGAGGTTTCATTTAAGAGATGAAATATAGGTAAACTGATAGGCAATCTATAACTACTGGTCGTGTCTATACCTACATTGGAGATGTTATTTGTATTGTATTATGTTAACAATACTGGACACAAAAATACTTTTTCAAAACTCTTGTCCATTGTCCATTTGATGCGATGGACGCAAAAACTACTAAAAGGATTTTGAAACCATTTGAAAAGTCCTGGTCAGATCAGAAACGAACGACATACACGTAGTCGGAACCGCGGTCATAGGCTGGTATTTTAAATAATCATAAATTCTCGACCAAATCAATACAACGATATAGTATGACATAGTAATATGATTCGGTCAAAGTAACTGAGGAGCAATTCTGCTCCTCAATTACTTTGACTTGTTACCTTATCACTCCATTAAGTAATAGGAGCATGAAGATTATATCGTCCAGTTAATAATTAAAAAACAACAAATTGACTATATTTTACTAGTTATCTTTACGCACAAGTTGATTGAAGGTTGCATCATGGAAATTGTTGTATAGGAGTATACATAAACTATACGTAATATGGATATTAATAGGTACATACAGGCACATATACTCACGCCTGTAAATTCCCGAAGGTAGGTAGAAGTAGATAATAGACAGAGAATAATAGACAGGAGTTATGTTTTTGTTCTTACGTGATTTTGTGACGTTATTAATGAAATCATTATTATCATTAGAATATGGCGATGAGGTAGGTATAGTTTCACAGTACCTATTATTCAAACTTAACAATAAGCATTGTATTAAGATAATCATTTCACAATTTTGCTGTTAAAATAATAAAAAATGTATACTAAAATACAAATTATTCTTTATTTCGATTTCACATATTTTGTAAAGTAGACGCACCTTTTTAATCCTCAATTATCTTGTTTTTAAACAAATTACCGACGATTACTTTAATAATGGACATAAAAAGAAAACGCAAGATGGATTTATACCTGTATTTAATTACCACAATATATTTCAACAATATTAATATGGAACGCATGACCTTTTGCAATGGCGAAATTTATGCTCCCTGATTCTCCTTATAAAGTTCGGTACAATCAGTTGTAATGTTTAAAACATTTGTTTCCATTACAGGTCTTCAATAAACTTTAAACTTTGTAGCTAAAAACAGATTGTACCAATCGTTGAATATGTTTACGATGTTTTTTATTCTCATCACGAATTTGTGTCAGACTGGACGCCGAAATGCGAACGCTAACTCCTACGAAGGCAAATGGTTTAATTACGAAACGTTTACACATCAGAAACTATGTCAATAGCCATTTCTCATTTAAAGTTATCAATTTAAGCATACTCTTGAGTTATGCGGTTGCTCCTAATAACATGGAACGCATATTGACTGTATGTTCGGCGATAAATCACTGTTCTCAACGGTTCACCTTTCAGAACAGTTTATCTTATATTTAACTGAAGTTAAATGCACCTTTTCCATTCGGTTAGTTCGGTTAGTTTCACCATTCAATGTGGGTGTTGAAAATTATGGAAGTTGTTCTGTTTTGAAGATTAAATTTTGTAGTTATTTATTAAGACTATGAAATAAAACATTTAGATTTTCATTTAAGATTGTCGTGTCTTGCTGTCTCACCCACCAAACACTTTTACTTGGTTTTTTTTAGTCGGAGTCATGAAATTTCGTCTTTTCATAGCTCGGCTCCTAAAGGTTACCTCAAAAAATGAGCTATCCGAAGTACAAAATAATTTTCAAAACGCAAATCTTTAGCGTTATTAGTAATAGGTAGGTATATAGATTACAGATAGATTGAACAGACTGATAATACTAAAGTATAAAATATCAAATCGATTAAAATACTTTCGTGATCCGATAAAAAGCTTTTTTTTAGTTTTAATAAGAAGCGAGATCCTTGAAACTTCAGACAGACAAATAGTAAGTGGCTCACACACAGACGTCTTATATTAACTATAATTACTATCTTACATCAAATGAGTTAACATAACATTATTTACATTATTTTCCGCACATACTTTATCAGATTATTTAGTATTATCGACAACATCACTCGTTAACCATGTCATCACTGAATTATAAGGACGTTGCAACATGGTCCACTAAGCTGTACTGCCACCAGGTAGCTGCAACAAATGCCAAGCTCTATTTACTTGTAGCATTGTGATGCGTGCGAGATATTGCCTACCTGTTCACCTTTCTTCTTTCCACACCTAACTAGTTATACCTACATAACCGGTGGTTTATTAGGACTTGTTCGAAGGGATTAATGCAATTATTCTTCTTGGCTATCTGTTGAATGATCTATTGTTACTTGAAAAATATAAATTACGTTTATTTTAATAACGCCAATGGGTATAACAGTAGTAATTAACTTTACGATTGTTGCGGTATTTATTTTTTATGTTCGTTATGTCAACATAAAAATATACATTATTTGATACGTAAATGTGCATTTATGAATAATGGTTAAGTTAGCATTAAATTTATTAAGTAATTTTGTAAAGATATAAAAAGTATGAATTATTATGAGTCATTTTTGGCAAGTGTTTTGACATGCCCAACAAACATTTTTGAAGTCGCCACAACGTGCCGAATGTAACTTTTGGTTGTATAAGCATGTCGCCAAAACGTCGTTATCACGTCGTTACGACCGAAAAAGGGCCCATTTTATACGACTTAGAGTTGTATAAGAGTCGCATAGTAGTAGTATCAATGACATATTCAGTCGTATAATGGTCGCATAGATGTAGTGAAATTCATTTTTTGCTGCATTATGGTCTACAATACCACTGTTTTACGACACTTTGTCGAATACCAGTGCAAATGACGACATTTTTATTGAATTTTGTTGTACTCATAACAGTGAAGAGTGAAAGAGACATTATAAATTAGAGTTGTCAAAACTCTACCTAGTTTAAGTTAGCCATATTCATTTAATTTCAATATGTTATATCTCGAAACGCGTGTTGAAGTGCATTAATCTATTGGGGAATTAATTTTATCGTGTAATATGCGCTAGTTTTCTTAGTATAATGCACGCGCCTTAGAAATATTTAAAATTAAACAACATTTCTCACTATATTTTTAGCGCACGTGCTAAAAGTTACTTTTATACGACTCTAAGACGCGACACAACCGTAATACGACTACAAAACGACCTTTCATTCTGTGCAGTTAATTTTATGTGCAATAATTAGCCGCCATATTAACAAAATTAGGGTTCAACGAGTAAATTTTAAATTTTATTTTAGTAGTAAAAATAATATGATGTGATTTAATGGACGTCGATAAGTTTTTAACCAAGATAGATTTTTCGAAGTTAATACATAATTATGTATTTGAGATGGCTATGGATATCCACACACATCTCTATCACCATTTAAAATAAATAAAACCAACCAATATTACTTGACTATTTTATTTACTTATAACTCCCATGGTGATATACATAAAGAGCTGCGTAATTCTACATACAAACTCTAGTTACCTACCTATATAAATATGAATCAAATAGGTAAGAAACGGACCTTGAAATATCACTTGTCTCTTTTTTTTCTAATATGCAAATAGACAGGGCGATTTTATAGTCATTTCGGAAGAAGAGATTTTGAGTATAAATATTGTATTTATATCCACGGAATTGCCCCAGAGGAAAATTCCGTAATTCCACTGTATTACCTATATAGTGCAACCTTGATATAACGACCCTTGAAATAACGAATTTCTCGCTTTAACGAATTTTTCATAATCCGAAGTTTATCATTTTTGCTGGTTTCGCTTTCGCTTTCATAGTAGACTATATACTATACTATACTAAAAATATATTTCACTATCACTGAAACATATTTTTTCAAATATTTCATCTTATTTATCTTGTTTTGTCTCTACTACTTCAAAACAACTAGATCCGCTTTCTGCGCTTTGATTTTGCAAGGAACTCTCCTGAACTCAAAATTAAATTTTGTACGGAACCACCTTCAGTTTCATTAAAAATAGAGATAAAGAATGACTGAATTGTAATGTTAAGGTACTCTACAGCTATGCGACATTCAGTCACTTAATGGTAGTATAATAGTGTTCAAAATGACTAAAAGTCGTGTAAGAGTGCAATTTATCACTCTATTACGATTATCGCGTATAAGTAGTTCTTGCGACTCTAATACGATTCAGTTTGGTGTAAAAGTTGTATAGACGTTAGTAAGACGACATCATCGGTTTTACCACTGAAAGTTGTATAATGGTCATAGAAAACAGTCGCGGAGACGTTTATACGACGTCTTTATACGACTACAAGTTGTATAAGGATAAAGAGGCACTGAGTCGTATTGAAACCTAAAATGACTTCTATACGACGTTTATAGAACATTAAGTCGTGTAATTTTCATTTATACGACTAAAATGTTTGTTGGGATGTAATTATGTTGACTCAGTTATTACGATTACATCGAGTCTCAATTAATACTGGTACTTGTAAATGATATCTGCGTTTTTGTGTCGTCTGACAAATTATACTAATTTACTTTTTTATTGTTACAGGGTGAAGTGACAAAAGTCAAGGTAGTTCACATACAAATAAGCAAACATGAGATTCTCAGCGAGGTTACAGGTACGTACGAACAAAACTGTTACATATTCGATACCATCTAATCTGAATTAAGATCATTTGGCCCTGAATATAACGAACTGATTTACACTTCAACAAATAATAATTAAGTCCAATCTTCTAATTCTGATGGCCAACTTAATAAAATCTTCAAGATGCTTGATAAGGCACCTTCATATTTTATAATTGTAAGTTTGGTAATGTAAGAAAGTTGCAACATGCATTGTACCAACTTTACATAAACAATGGCGACTGGTAACATAAAAAGTGTGCAATTTACAGAACATTTACTAGATAACATTTCGTGAAAACTAGTGTGCAATGTCGTTATGCTGTGTAAAAGATGTTCTCGTGAGAAAGCCTGGCATTAACTAAGTATTTTATGATGTATGCATTATGATGCTCGGGATGAAACTATCAATTTCATCCTCTTAGTAATTGCCGTGCCCAGTTGCATACAAAGTTTATAGTTTGGAGCACGGGGTTCGCTTAAAATATTTAAACGAGAGTTGATGTCTTATAACCTTTCAACTCTGAGAAGAAAACCGTCACACAAAATCTCGTTAATTGTTGAGTACCAGCTCAGTCAGTCAGTGTCTAGCAGTTGAGGTTGATTTGGGCCCCAAAGGTGTTGGTCGCCACATCCTCATCACAAACAGCTCAAACATTACACCACATTACAATACATCCAAAATCTATTTCAGTCGAATTCAATACTTAGAATAAAATAGAAAATTCTTTATTGTACTCTAATAAAAAATAATAGTACTGAAAATACAATAAATTAAACTTCTTCTAATTCTATTATACTAACAAATATTATTCACATATTAATATACACGAGTATACCAATCGAACTTTTATAAAGGCAAGCAATCATTCAAAGTGGCATTGTAAAATGAGATGAGAAATAAATCAAGATCAACATTTAATATGATTGATAATTTTTTTGATAACTTAAAGTGATTTGCATTTATCTGATTTGTTTAACGGTTATTTATTTATTTAATTAGAGTAGTTATTTTATTTTAAAGGTTAAATCTACAATTTTAGAGATTGCTTAGAGTAAATTAAGGTTAGAATACATGCATACATACATGCCTATCTATATTTATTCTTTGGGGGTGGTTTTCTTGCTCCTACCAGTACCCCTTCCAGTCCCCATGATTGTGGTTGATCGGTCGCAAATGTCTCTAATCAGTAAAGGGCTTAATAAGAATTATCTTATTACCATTAGGTCTCAAGGTAGGCGGATTATCAGCCTTTGTGTTCCTTTAGACATGGTTTGGCATGGATCTAGTCGACCTGTAATACTGACCAACATTAAATAGAAGTGATAGTTCTTGAGGGCTACGAGAGTGAAGATCAGGACAAGTCGTTGACGAATTCTGTCGAAAACTTGAGTTTGTTCTACGAAACATCCAGAATAATTTTCATTTGTTCGTTAAAATTAGTATTATTCTAATAATAAATATTCGCATGAACTTTCATCTATTAATGTTGGAGTAGGTATATTTAGGTAGGTGTACGATATAGAATGTACGAGTAGGTACAACTATAAATTGTTATGTAATACCTTAACAATAACTTATCAAGTTAAGATAATTGAACATTAAATATTCATCAAAAACAAGGTGTCTGTAATATTGACAGATAGACCATAACTTCAACAACTTATGATATTCAAGTTCAGATTATTCTAGTTCCATATAATTACAAACACGTTATAAAATACTTAGGTGTTTGGAGCCTCACCAAGACCCTTCGGAGCCAAGGTAATCAGTACACTTGCTGATTGATGAATAAGGCAGAGTGTAGGCTTTCTTCTCATAGGTAGGAGCTCAGGCAGTAGTCACTTTCATAAAAGTCCCATAAACCGAACCTAAAGGAGGTTCAGGTGTCAGCGGGCCTTGGGCTTTCCTCTCAGGGATGGTAGGTCAGACGGCAGTCACTCTCACATAAGTTTTATAAACCGAATCTAAAGGAGGAGCAGGTGTAAGCGGACTCCGGGCTCCAATTTGTAAACTTCGGTTGCAAAATGATGATGATGACAAACTCTTTACAAGAAATCAAGCCCAAACAGGGATTCCCCCTATAAAAACAATAATTATTATTGAGGAGTATTTTGGGACCACGAATAAAATAAACCAAGGGTAATATATCAATGATCAATTTGTTTCAATAAACACTGTAATTGATGTAAGATTGAAACTGGTAAAGGCCTTTGCCCCAGCCGCGTTATTCAATGTCATTGGCAGCCAACATGCCATTAAGAGCTAAAGTTGAGTCGTAATTATACCTAAGAATGTTATTGAAAGGAGCATCTGTTATTAAATTTGCTGTATTAAAAGATTTCATAATGACAATCGTGATTGATAATATAATAACACGATATTGTAATGATTTTATAATGTTTATTATTTTAGTTATTTGTGCGATGTATGAGAGTGCGAGCGTTCAAATGTATACGAACGATTACAAAATTTAAATTCGTACTGTATCTCAAGGGCACCAGCATCACACTACCAAGATGGCTCTAGTTAGCATCATGCACAGAGCAACACGCTTCCCAATTGTGGTGCACTAGGCAACAGGACTGCCCTTTGATGGTACATGAAACGCGCAGAGATGTACTATGTGCACCAACGATGCGCAGGCTATCGTGAGAACTGCCATGTACGTGCTTCCAGCGACAAGCAAAAGTCTCAAGCTGACTATCGAGACTCATGGTTGAAGTTATCATAGGTAGCTTGACCCAGTAAAAGAGAATTTATATCCATTGTCTTGCTGCAGTTGCTGAGTGTTAGATTTTGATGCCTTAGGTCAAATCACTACTAAAGATAAGATTGCGTAGCCGACCGCATACGACAATGCCGACGCACGCAGCAGATGCGCGTTGTTCATTGCGACTTCTCAATGGTCCACTTTATTCGTATCGGAGTTTAACAAGTAATGGGTACGCTGTATCTGCTGCATGCGTCTGTAGTTGTCGCATGCGGTCGGCTTTGGAATCATACCTTTAAGCTGCATATTGATAGCTCCCAGTTCGACCAAGAAATTCTGTTATATCCGGCCTTTTTGAGTAGGTACATTTAACCCGAACTACATATTATATTATTTAAGTATACTATTTAGATAAGCAGGATTAGGCTGTTGATAGTATGAGTTTATTATGTAAAGAATAAAGTGTTAATTGTGGGAAATATCAAGATAATTGAGCCAAAATTTTCACATTGTCTAATTATGATATAACGAAAAAAAATTGTATCCGGCAAATTAGAATACAAGATGTTCCTTGTTTGGTGGGCCTGTGCTCCGTGGGTGACTCTCATTGCCTACATCCTCGGTGACGTATATGGCAACTAAGAAACAATGTAAAGTACATGGCATAAGGTATGATTCCAAAGTCGACTGTATACCTACGACAATTTCAGACGCACGCAGCAGATACACGTAATTCATTGCGGCTTCTCAATGGTACCCTTTATCCGTATCTAAGATTAACAAGTAATGGGTACGCAGCTGTATTTGCTGCATGCATCTACAGTTTTCGTATGCGGTCAGCTTCGGACCTTTAGCCCCTATTATGCGGGAAGTGGAAATGGAAAGTTGATATTTAACCTTTGAAATACCTACTATGTATATAGGAAAGGGTACCTATATAAATGTAATACATGTTTAACTAGTTAAAAAATGTAAGGTACTGCTCAACTCATCATTATAAACGAGTTCATTCTAGCATTATAATAATAATATCATCAATTACAATCAAATATCGACATTATCTAACAATGAACAGTTTGCCTTCAAGTTTGTAAAGTAATTATTTAATAAACTGTTAGAATGTAATGTATGTCAAAGACATATTAATATCGTCTTTAAACAGCTGCCTACATTTAGAACGCGCTAAAAAATTAGTGTAAATAACACACTTCACAAGTTCATAATAACGAGGTCGAAATAACAGCCTATGTATCACTTTAAGTATCACTTTAATGATACGACGACTAGAATTTCCGCATTAAAATGGAAGAAAATGGGACCTGTCATTAGACAAAGAGGTTTAAATAAGTGTTAAAATATGAACTCAGGGTTATGTAGATTACTATATCGATAAAGAATACAAGCTAATGTTATTATGGAAGCATGACTATAAATAGAATAAGTTAATGTTATAGGCCTAGGTTACACTAGGCGGAAAAAAGCTCGCAAAAGATCCGCGACAGAACGCCGCGCGTTTTTTTTTGTTTGTTTGGTTGAAAACGCTAATCTCACTACTCGATTCAATTTAAAAAAGTCTTTTTGTGTTGAATAGTTCGTTTATCTAGGCAAGTTATGTGCTCTATGTCATTACGTTACTACTCAAGGTACTCCGGTAGATTCCCATACATTATTTGAATAGTAATAAAAAAGCGAGTATACAGCGGGTATGGCTTAAAGTAATAGAAGTATGCTACAAGCAAAGCCGGGGCAGGTCAGCTAATTTATAATAAATGTGAAGATATTTGGAGGTTTGTTATTCAATCACGCTCTAACGGCTGAAATTGTGCACAGGAATAGAGTTGTCTGCAATAACATGTGTTGGCGTTCCATCCGATATTCCGTCGATCCGTAACGGAATTTCCGTCAACTGTATTATAGTCTTTTCTAGATGATATTTTTTAAGTCGACGTACTCAGCTTAGCATGCACAGTGTAGTTAGCCCTGTCCATTGTCCACTTGTGTTATGCAGATGGCATTACGATAAAATAGAGGGCATAGAAGCCTATATTTTAATACATAAATATATTTAATCTGCGAATAAAATTAACTATATTTATAGACTAGACAAGGTTATAAGTGTAGGTGTAAAGTTTTTTTTTTAAATGTGTAGGCACAACGAATTTGTTTGAATAAATTTTGTTTTATTAATATACTGTACAATTTATGTAATTTAATTTAAAACTACATTTAGGATATTACATAATTGAAAAAAAAAAAAAAATTTGTTTATTTTTAAAAACACAATAAACACAATTTGTTAATTTACTTGGAAAAATTAAATTAATTCTTGCATAGAATTTGTAGACGAAATGTTAGTATCTTAAATTCTCGCGATTCTCGAGTCTCCGGTTCTGGTTCTTTAAAAGGTGAGATACGAATGTTGAAGTCGTATTACAATTATTTATTTATATTTTTCACAGGCCATAAGCTTAATTAGCTTCTCGCAATGTATCATTGGGAGTATTGAGACTAACAGATGTTAACTTACCGAGTAATTACTTGATTGACATTGACTTGACACTTATGTAACTTATTGAATGAGTACATAATTAATGCGTTAACTACATTGTGAAATGTGAATAGTTGTTGTGATGTTCATAAAACAGTCATTTATATTAAGTTCATTTAAAAGCCCTGTGATTCTGTCCATTTTATTATCACACATTCAGAAAAATTGTTGTCCCAAGACTTTGAGAATGTAGAAACATCACAAATCCTACGCGCTAGTACGTGACGAGTTGTCACGATAAGCAAAGCAATAAATACTCGTAATATAGATATTTATTTAGCTGTATTATCATAACAATTGTATAGTTACTATAATATCTGCCTACTATACCTACTATAATAAAAACAAATGCATGCGTTGGGATTTACATAATTTTGTCGTGATGTTTCTTTACGTTACTTACGTTATCCCAACTTTGAGTAGGTAGGAGTAGTACCTAGAAAGGAGAGTTCGTAGGCGCCCGTCCGTCCGAAAATTTCGACCTAGAGTCCTGAGAGCTATATTAATTGTAGACTTATAAGTCCTTGATATATCAAGGACAATATTTTGTCATGCGGTGTTATTTAAACGAAATTATTTAATAAATGAATTGCAGTGATTCTGCTCACATGACTGACTATTTTATGAGTTTTCTAGGAATCTATGAGTAGATCTCATATGGAAATTCATAAAGTTATTAGTTTTAACGAAATCACTCAATGTGGCGATTTTAGACCCACAGATCTGTCTGCAAAAAATAACCAGCTCTGTTCCCGTTATTTGGGGGACTCACAATACTATTATATATCTGCACACATGTATTTAACAATTATATACAGACTATTTCTAATTTTGTCTTTTATTCCTCAGGTGCTGACATGCCTGATGATGTACGCGTCCAGCGCACAAGCAATCATGGTAAAGTTCGGCACAAAAGATGGTCCAATTGAGCCGCCCACACCGGAGCCGTTGCCGTCGCCGCAGCCGTACCGGGTCCCAGCACCGGTGTGGGAGGAGCGATCTAATGACACGCCTGATCCTAACGCTAATTGGTAATAAACATTATTAAAAAAAAATACACTAGCTAATTCTTAAGACAATGAGACCTCACTGTCGAGGTTCGGCAATGTCATAAAAATGGTCACCCGAGGAGCACGTTAAGGCGGCCACCCACTTACAGTTTATCGAACGACAACCGGATGATATCGGTCTGTCAGTTCATCGCAATAGCCCACACATTTACAGTTTCGTATACGATTTTGGACTGACGGCTAATAGACTACTGGCCCGTGTACAAAAATGATGGGTCATTTGAACCACCAGGTGACCTATATAGAACGATATAAGAACATAAAATAATAAGATTCAGCACTATGCCGTCACTTGTAAGCTGTCCGACTGAGTGCAGGTGAGTACAGGTACAAAGTACAGGTAGAGTGAGTACATTTTGGTCATATATTTTTGTACGGCATTCTTACCATCGATAGATCCATGAAAAATAACAAGCAAACGCGTAGTGCTGTACAAAAAATGGTGAGCCACAAAGTCGGAATTTTTATTTTATTTTCCGACATTACCAGGGTAAATTTGGTCATTTGATTTTGTACGGCATCAGTTTCATAATATTTCAATACTGCTTCTAATCCATTATTCCGCAACGCCGTACAAAAATCATGCGACATGGTGAAGTAATCGTGGGTTACAACCCCCTCTTCTTCACCTGCACTCAGTTGGACAGCTTACAAGTGACGGCATAGTGCTGAATCTTATTCTTTTATGCTCTTATATCGTTCTATAAAGGTCACCTGGTGGTTCAGATGACCCATCATTTTTCTACACGGGCCAGTAGTCTATAATATGTGTGTGGCCGCTTGACGATTCCGGTCAGCAAAGACAGTTAAAGGCCGGTCTGTCTATGACCGTCGGCATTTTATACGTAATAACATCAGACTAAAAGAATAAAATAATGTTATTATTTTAGTCTGAGGTAATAAAATTATGACGACATTGATGACATAAGGACAGCAGGCCACCGGACAAACGAAAAACTGCAGGCGGACTGTAAGTGGGTGGCCGCCTTTAACCCGTCGGTCCCGGTTGCCATACGAAAACTATCGCAGTCGTTCCGGGTAGTTGGGAAATAAAAGTCCGAACTGATCAAACTACAGAATTTTGATATACGTCAAGTTACTAAATAGGCTCACTCCCTATTACGAGGGACCTAATACAATGATTGGTGAAATGTGGATGTTAATTCACCTCTGCCTAACCCTCCGGGGATAAAGGCGTGATTGTATGTATGTATGTAAATCCTCGTTCATGTGAGTATTGAATACTCAATTCGGTACTAAAGAGTTCCCAGGTTCAAATCCTGGCTTTTTTTTTTTTTTTTTATCGTGCGAAAAATCCCCACGGATACCTCCCCCACCTGAACCGGGGGAGGAGGTTATGTCGGACTCGAACCGACTAAAACGCACGCCATCTGTGGGTCGTCAGTTGCCGGAGGTGAGATTGTCGTAGCCATATCCCTCGCACCCCGGCCGACCCAGGGCCATATCTTTCGATCTGGCCCTCTTCCGGTGTAGGGACCACAGAGTCCCCAACTCGCCCCCGGGTGTGGGGAGGCACGCAATGCGCGCTGCCGCCGCGGCCTGCTTCTGCTAGGGCGACAGGCGGCTCCACCCGTCACCCCCAGGCCCGCGCTCATGGGGGACGGAGGTCATTCTGCGACCTCCGACGCCCGAGTTGCCGCCGCTCTTCGCGGGCCACGCGGTTTGCGATTCTCCTTCGCTCCTCGCGGGCCGCAAGGTCTGCGATTCTCCTTCGCTCCCGCTCCGCCGCCTCCTTCACGAGCATTACTTGCTCGCAGAAGGAGGCGCCGGCAGCCCACGCATCCGCGCAGCGAACCATCGCTGCGAGCAAAGTGGCGAGCGTGAGGACTCTCACTCCCAGGGTCGCCACTAGCTCCCGTCTCGGCGTCTCCCACGCCGGACACTCGGTGAGCGTGTGTAGCGCCGAATCCTCGCTCGCGTCGCAGTGATGGCACTCGGACGTTGGCTCTTTCTTCGCGGTCCGATGCAGATACCGCCCGAAGCATCCATGCTCGGTGAAAATCTGCGTCAGCCAGAACGAGAGGCCGCCATGTGGCCTCTCTAGCCACTCCCCCATGATGGGTCTTACCGCCGCTACTAAGGCGCGCCCTGCGCGTGGTTGCCCAAGTTGTAGCTCCCACTCCGCCACCATGTCCCTGTGGAGCCGGGATCTCACGGCCCGAATTTCTTCAGGCTCAGGATCGTGTCCCCGCTCCCGCGCCGCCTTTCGGAAGCGGTATAGCGCCGAAAGGGATCTCGCTTCCAGGATCCACGGTAGCGATCCGGCGAGGAGACTCGCTGCTTCAAAGGATATCGTGCGGTACCCCCTGATGGCCCTGATAGCCATTATCCGCTGCGGTTTACGCAGCAGGTCCACGTACTTGGCTCGCAGGTTGAGGTTCAAATCCTGGCTATAACATTATTGCATGTAACACACACATGCAGTTTAGCTTAGCTAGAGGAGGTGGGAAACTAGTAATTTCGGTTCCTATTATACTTCAAAAAATGTGAGATGAACATCTTTGTTATTTATAATGGAGGATGCTCGTTTCTCTCCAACATGGTAAGGAGTCCATGACTCATTCCCTGCCCTCTTTGTTTCCTCTCCATACAATAGTAGGTAGGTATCTAACTAATTGATTGCATTCCTTCATGAATACTTGTAGCATCACCTGCAGGTATAATTTGTAAACAGTCATTGTAATGACTGACAATGAAAAAGAGTGACCGTGAGATTTAATTGTCAGATTATTTTCTCACAGGCATAAAATGTAGAATCATCTAGACTCTAAACATTCACCATGTGCTATTTTATGTTGAGATCTAAATGAATAAACATCTAAATGGTCTCAATGAATATTCGAATTGATTTGAACAACAATCTGGGTAAAAAGCTTTTGGCATTGTTAAATGCATGTTTAAATATTTATATTCTTTTTCAAATATTAGATATACAAGTGTAATTCAGTTGGTTAGAATTTAAAATTAATTTAGAATCAACGAAACCTTGTTCCAGATTCATTAATTTTAAAAGCACTAAAATTGACTTTATTTTTCACAGGCGACCTCCACTATTTGTACCCCATCCGAGATACACAAACATTGTTTTCAACCCTTCAACCCAAGCACCCCTGCCACTCAACAGTGCTCAACGTTTTGTCAATTCCTACGTTCAACAGCATAAGCCTATTGCTAAAGCTGATATTGGAAGTCCAACTATCCTTAGTTCTCAAACTTTACCCGGAATAGGACTCCGGTACTTCTTCCCTGCATACACGCAAGAACAGAAGAAAGTCACTAAACAAGAAGATGCTAAGCTTAATCACATAGATGGTGACTTAGCAGTAACCCATCCTGCAAGCAAGGATTCTGACAGTGATTTTCAATGGAAATATGAAAAGGAATCCACGAGACGCCAAATTAGGAATAATCAAGAAGTAAGAAATTTTTTCTTATATTTTTTCCGCATAAACTGTTGATTCGTTTTCTTGTGACATAGTAAGATACAGCATACTATGGAATGAATTAATGGTTTATAACACTCTCACCATCCTGGCGACAGCCAACTCAGCGCCCAGTAGTCTTATCAGTGACTTAGGAACTCGTAAGAGACCAAGTAACCTACATATTATTACAAAATTCAGACAAATTATGCTGTTTTTGCATGAATTCAAAGAATATAGTATATGATTCTATTTCAAATATGGCAAATGAGCTTTGAAATACCACGAAATACGTGATAGAAACAATAACGATAATAGCATTTCATCTATATTATTCTAATACATTTTTTTAAATTTCGTCATGCTCGCAGAATTGAATATCAATAAAACTCCCATTTAGGTATATTAAAAAATTTGCAAATATCAAACATTGATTATGGTATACTAATTGCAAAATATGGCCATGACTTTACGTTGCCGAATTTACATTATATCTACAATATTTACTGATGAATTTGGATGTAAGTTAGGTTTTAATTGCTAATCTTTATTTTCAGGGCACAGCAAGAGCACCAGGACGTCACGTGTACCAATTTCCTGCTTATGTGCACCCTCAACATCGTTAAAGTTACCAGTTCTTAGTGACATGTCGAGCATGTTGCCAATTGAACGCAACAAGTAACTGTGATGTCTTTAGTTAGAACACTAGTGTAAAACAAAAGTGCCAGATGAAGTATTTTTAAATAAAATCTTTTAGTGACCATAATGTGGCCACCAGTATTCCATAATTGTATGGTGACATAACGATACGATAATTGAAGCCTGGGTGTGAAATTTCGACAATTTCCTGTTGAACAGTACCGCTACTTATGTATAATATACACTACGTATAATATAAGTACTTATATGAATATTTTAATTAGTATGTTACACATAACTCAGTCTATTGTCCTAATTGTATATGATGACCTAACCACAGTGAGATAAATTAACTCATTGTTAACGTTTATTAAATCCTTTTTTGTCTAAAATAATTAGGTTATTACGACGCTATTCATTGTTGAACACGTGTTGTGTTTTAACAATAAAGTTCCTTTTTATGCATAATACGTAATTATGGAACGAATTAAATTCTAAACATCGCCCTTCACGCTTTGTTACGTCATAGCTATGACTCATTGTCAGAAATGAATATAGTTCCTGTAAAATTTTAATTTTAATACTTATGTTAAGGTCGCGTTGCGGTTTTACTTGGGACTTGCTCGGTTTTTCTACAGGATGCCAATAAAAAAGTGTGCTATGTTAAAGATTACGACTTTTTTATCAATGAATTAATAATATGATAATTGATGTCTCATTTTTGACCTTGTTAAGAAGGTTATATTTATTTATGCGGGAGATTATATCAAAGTTCTTTACATAATCTTCATTGCTTGCTTTCTGACATATATTCCGTGATTGTTAGACAAAAATATGTTTTTTTTTATTTGGCTGTCTGATGAGTTTTAAAACCGATTCTAAAAACAACAATAAGCATTTTGAATCCAGAGAGTGTGACGAAACGTCTTTGTTCTTTGATGAAAACGTACTCACAGTAAACATAGATTAGAATACCATATGCCAGTACTCGACTTAATTACCCTGACTTCCGACATGAAACCAGAATCGTTATTCCATTGAATAAATACCCAATAAAAAAGGTAACTACCGTTTTTATGTTGTTTAATAATATTACAGTAGTAAAATACTATTACAATATTTGATTCGAAAAACACTTAGCATAACGATCTTGACTAGCAAAATACTTAAAACGATCTTAATACCTTGGTATACCCATACACGTTTTAAAAAGTGGTCATTTGGCCCGCGGACCAGATTTTACGTGGGCGAGATGTACCATAACCCGGTATTCTCCCTTTCCTGTTGACTGAGTACTCTGGTATTTGGTACACACTTTTAGTTTGGATTATTTACAATTTAAATTAACAAAACAGTTTAACTTGACTCAAAATTATTAGTATTAAGATCATTTCGACTTTACTAGTCAAGAACAATCTTATATTAACTTTACAGTTGAAGCATCTTAAAGCATTATAAATATTATGTTCGATGACCATAGTATCGCCATTGTTATTTGTAAATGAATAAGAGCGAAATATATCGCGATGTACGTGAGCTTCAGCCTAACCTTAAGATTTACATAATTGTCATATTCAGTAGTTGCAGTTGTGTGAGTGGACTTTCGTGCAGACCCTACACAAGCAAACTGCGAGCGGTACTGTTCTATGAGGATAGTTTGCTGTTCTATACTATGACTTAGTTCTATGATTAGTCAGTTGAGATTTATTTACAATTTAAACTTTTCGAAAATAAAAATATTGAGTTTTGAACGATACGAGTATTTTTATCTTTGTTTTTATTTTTTGTCAAAAAAAAGCTGTAAAATGATTCATTTTGTTATTTCATTTTAACGACTTAAGTTAAATGTTTTCGAATACTTATGTATATTTTTAGTTGTAATTATTCTTGTAAATATGCGAAATAATAAAATATTCAAATTTTGTATGGAATTTGTTTTTGTGAGGCAACCTGAATAATGCTATTGCATATGCAATAGCTAGCTTGATATAAATATAGTCGCAAAACTTGAGCAAGATACCTATCTTGTAATTTGCGTATTATATTACTGGAAAATTCTATTTGCAAGTGTCATTGAATTATTAATCTATGAAAAATTTATCCAAAAGAATCCAACTCTGTTTCAGTGTAAAATTTTAAATGGTTTATCACTATCATCATTAGGTATCATCTCACTGTTGTTTACAAGTTTACACTTATTCCAGTCTCCATGGTGCGACCCAGAAATCAAACCCTCTCATACATAATACAGCAATCGCACTCGCTAACGTTTTTAATTATATTCAATACGATCATCAAGCTATTATATGCTAACGTAATAGAGGCGACATGACAAACCAAATTAAATGTCAAGGACCACTAAAGGTGACCTGACATTATTGAAAAAGTCTTTATAACTTTTTTGCACTGTAAGATAAATAAATGGTTATGTATGGATGCTTACAACATTAGAATTATTACTTATTAGTAATCACAAGAAGAGGGGAAAAAGGATGAAGGGATCGAAAAGTCGAAAGGAGGTAGGACATACGGTTTCACCTCTATAAACAACTTTATATGAAAAAATTCGACCGCATCTCCTTTGTCGACTGTACATAGGTACACACATAGATATATTTAGCCCTGTCAATTCCCGAAGGCAGAGGAAGGAATAAAGTAAGACCTTTTTAAGGTTACTTTGAAAATACAGCATAATTGGCGTTTTACTAATATAGTATACCCACCAAATGGAAGAACGACTGTGATTTACACGAACGTTGATGAACCATTGCAAGTGGAGGTGAGAGTGCGGAACCGAGAAGAGGGTTGGATAAAAATTTAAAGTGCTCATCAGAACACTCTCTGATAAACACACTCTGATGAACACACAATATCTTCGATCCTCTCTTTTCCTATTCAGAGACTCACATACCATTAAAAGTGATTATAATTTCGTACAAGAGGTCTTTTATTGTCTACTGATACCAATAGACCAAGAAATAAAGGCATGCTTTCCACAGATTTATCATTAAATTCAAATATTCGTAAGATCAACCTCTACTGTTGACTACAATAACAAATTCTGATGCATCACAATGTGCCTATTTTTATTAAATTATCCTATTTATAAGTAAACTACAAAGAAATAACTCTTAAATTTTATTTCATACAAGGCAGACTATGATTTAAAGACTATTTAGCTTATACAGTTACCACATTTCGTGAGAGAGAGGATGAAGATAAGCAATTAAAATTGCATTATTACTCAAGCTAACGTCTTAGTAAAGAATAGCGATGCTGTCAATAAAGTTAGGTCATTATCTTGACAGATTTGAATTTAGCTGCGGTCACAATGATCTATGAAAAGTCCATTGTAGAATATTTGCAATCGCCGTGACTATGGAATGTGCGCACTTTGTCAAATACATTAGTAGCGAATAGCTTGCGTATTGTGATAATTTTCTTCTCAGCTCGTTTGGAATCAGTAGGTAAATAGCTTCTTAGCATTGTTAACTGTATCTTCTTCTTCCTATCCTGTTACTTTAACCCATTGAAAATTGTATACACAGGTAGGTACAAGACTTCAAGCGAGTTGAAGTTCTTACTTACATGCTTGTGTTAAGAGTCAAGCAATCTCTCCCTAAATTCAATATTCACGCAACCGGATAGCTCTTTCATACAAAGAGTAAATCGTAGGAACTATAAAGAACGCTAAATATGTTGAGCTTAGGTTTATAGGTGTATTCATCTTATGTGTTGGAGTTTCCTCTAGGTTCGGTGATTCGATCGTAGAGTACGATAAATTGGTGATTATTACCTGTTTTATTCACTCTGTAATCCAAGGGTAAATTATTGTCCCATGTACCTAAACATCAGAAATGATAACGCGTAGATAGAAAAGGCGAGGAATGAATCCATAATTATGAAATTCAGTAGGTATACTACTTTTGCTAAATTAGATAAAACTGCCTTGTACAACCCCGTTTTTTTACTTGCTAAAGCACATCTTCGGCATTTTATCACTTAAACATATATTATTTTCCTTTAAATGTTTTCTGCCTCATCACGGCTATTAAAGACGAAAATATTTAATATATTAAACGTGTAGGTATATTTAGATGAACAATTAATTAGGTACTCCTACGTTTCATATTGTTACCTTAATGTTCTGTACACGGACTATCCAAATTATCCAAATAATTTTAAAATTCTTATTTCTATCGTATAGAATTGGTAGCCTATAAAAGATTGCCACAGTGCGATAACACTGCCAATTGGCTACTCAATACTGTAATTTAGATTATTTTTTGTGTCCTTGGTGTAAAATAAAGAAATAATATGTTATTATTTTCATGAAGTGTTCAAACGTATTAGTTACATTTGAAATATATGATAACCAAAAACATATTTATAAAAATATAAAACCGCATGCCTCTGACATTGGGTGCAAGAGCCCAGCTAGTCTGGTCTAGCTCTAGAATGAGGAATGCATAATATACCTACGTAGTGTTTAGGATGACGGCATTCTGCATCATACCCTTGACCCAGCTGCTTAATTCGAGGCTCATTAGGTTTTAGACGAGGGTCACGACTATAAGGTGAACGATGACGTACATTTGAACAATGATTAGCGAATCCATATCTCACATGTAATCTTGTAAGTTAAATTCAGAAATGTTAATAGCATTTCATTTTCAAGTTTAGGGGTTATTTGGAAATTATATCACTATAAGTGACTCTTATCGTTCTATCACTGACCGTAATAACAGGTTTGTCAGAAAAAATAGTCCTGGCTGTGATGATGAATATTGGTGTCAGTAGGACATGAAAAATTCTATTCGATTATGTTCTACTAAAGAATTGCCAGTTGTCTAGGGGAGCCGTTCCTTATCGCAGTAATGAATAGTCAGCGATAACCTCCAGTGACAAAACTATAGTAAAGTAATCGCTATCTAAAAAGCCCGTTTGGACATTTCAAGTCCATGAAGTTCTCAATTTTGAGAACGTAAAACAATGATATTTTTCAAACGTAGAATGACATTTTTCATTGATGGGTACCGCCCACTCCGCTCAGTGCTGTCCATAACGAGTTTTTTATACTCTCCACAGACTATTAATAAATTGGTTATGGTAAAAATAAATCGATTAAGATATTTTTTTTAATTTTATCATAAAAATGTCTAAGACAAAGTTAAAGATCGTACACTTATCTGTAAAAATCCGGTCAAGTGCAAAACGTGTGTTAATGCGCAAACACGACTCGTGTTTGCGCATTAAAGATTCCTCACGAAACTGAATTGTGGTGCGAACTAATGCTACATGACCGGCAATATGCTACATGACCGGCAATATGCTACAGTACTGGCAATATGCTACATGGCCGGCAATATACTACAAGACCGGCAATACTTTGATTGCGTTGAATTAGAAGTTTAATTTTAGGGTACTCCTCGTTGAGCGAGAATCCTGAAATGTGAGACGAAGCAAGGTCATAGAGCACAAATAAAAGGAAGCGTTTAACATTTAACATTTTAACATTTTTAACGGATTCTATCGCGATTAATTCTTTATTACTTTAACCCGAAGTTTCGGCTAACTTTCAGCAACCGTGGTCGCGGAGTGACTAAACATCAGCGACTATTTACGTAGAATGAGCTCGCGGTTTCGTTAAGTCTGACTGTTTTTTGCTGTTTTCTAGGTCTTTTTTAAATTTTAGGCTTGTAGACTTCAAGATTTGTAGGTTTAATTATGTCTAGAAGCCTGGAAGCCTAGAAACCTAGCCCTGGACCCCCAGAACTATTACCCAGTCTTCTTTAGTAATTTTGGCACAAGCTTCATTCAGCAATGTCATCATTTTCTTAGTGGAGAATGGCCGCTTTGTATTGTGGCGTGCTGCATATCCTTTCATTTGAGCCCAGATCAGCTCAATAGCATTGTACTGACAATGGTATGACGGCGTTCTTGTCACTTTATGTCCATGCTGAAGTGCCCATTCATCAATTTAATTTTTTAATTTTGCAGGTTTATTTTTTTTACCAGTTACAGCAATTCAGCTCTTAACTATTTCGTATCAGCTTCAACGCCTGATCTTTGTATCCATGCTACTAAATCGGCCTTTTTGTTTGCTTGAGTAGGTGCTTTATTTATTTGAACTGATTGGTCACGGTGCATTGTACACAATAATTTTATTATGCACTGTTCAGAGAGGTTTGCTAACAGGTTAGTAAACCACTCTGTGATATTATTTTGTACTTTTAGACTCAAATGCGAGCAAGGTATCATTCACAAAACCACCACTAGCTGACCCGACGACGTGGCAGATGATTACGCGTCCACCTTTTCCTATTGGCACTTTTGAGCAAGAGGCCTTGGTATCATCTGTCCATGACTGCGGCACGGTATGATTTGAGTTCAGCCAAGTCTCATCGACAAATATGACATTATCCCAATTTGTGACTTTGTTGTGTTTGCTGTTATCTAGGTTTTTTTATTCCTAGGCTTCAAATATCATCTTAAGTCACCCCGGGACCAGGGCTGCTAGAAAGTAGCCGACGTAGGGTTAAAAGTAAATAGTGACAGATAAATCGCGATAGAAGCCGTTAAAAAGTGGTTTCATTTCAATAAGTGATATAAGCGTAAACTTCAGACAGTAGGTATCAAGAAAATGATTTACTAAAGATTCATTTTCATGCGATTTCTATTGGTTATTATTGAGTGAATATTATTGTAATAAAAATGTTAAATGAAAGAAAATTTACTTTTCGCAGTATTGTATTGTTTAAAAATACCTACAATATCAAAGTTTAGATAAAATTTAAGCCAATGAACTTTACACTACAATACAATACATATTCTAATCGATCAAATACGCATACAAACTTGAATCGATTTATCTTGAGTATCGTGTACCGAGTGGTGTGGTTACATCCCTAGTTACGTCCAAATGACAAATGTCATAGTGGGCCTCTTACGTTGAGACTAGATAAAATCAACATTTCTGTGCATTAACGGTCATTGCCACTTTCCCTTCGATATTGTCATATCGTGCTAAATTGTTTTTGATTTTGCAACTGTATACATTTTGTACATTGGTAAAGTACAGTATACAACAGTGACAACCTTAGTTCCTATTTTCGTTATTTCATCTTGGTTTTACTATTAGTATCCCTATCCAGACGTACAACACCTGATAATAACTAGCTATTGCCCGCGGCTCCGCCCGCGTGGATTGTGGTTATCGCCATCAAACGTAGCCTATGTGTTATAATGATGTATAAGCTATATTATTGTAAAGTTTCATTAAAATCCATTCAGTAGTTTTTACGTGAAAGAGTAACAAACATCCATCCATACTTACAAACTTTCGCGTTTGTAATATTAGTAATAATAATCACTAACACTTAAATATTACTTATATTCTAGATAACACATATATAGTATAAGACCTAAGGTCTTTTCTTCGTGACTTGTTGACACGTGAAGAACTCCAATTTCGTGAAGTTTATACTAAAGTCGTGCTTCGTGACGAAAGTTGCACAAGTGACTCTTCCTGATTACTTGGTGATCTGTATAAGTGAGATAGTGGTTGCATTTTGTTAGATGAAGATTACTTGCCACTTCAGGTTTTAATTAAATTGTATTGTACTTCCAATAAATCATCGCTCGTTATTTACCACAGCGCATAACTTTGGAAAGTCTGTACCATATTTGATATTTCTGTTGCTTTGCATTCGTTGATGCCAGGACCAGGTTTCTATAAAAGAAAAATGTTAAAAATGAAGAGAAGGTGCAGCGGAAATGAAATTAGAATTCGATGCGAGCGGAGCCGGGGGCCACAGTTTTATTTAATCATAATGTTTTTACAAAAAAATATGTACCTTTTAAAAGTCGATTGATGCCAACAGGCGCCCCCCCTATAACGTGGCACCGAAAATCATAGTTGGCGAGTAATTTGGGTGTGATACACCTCTGCCTACCCCTTTGGGGATTAACAGACACAACAACAAACATTTTACGTTTACAGTTTAATAAATTGTACAGTTTAATATAAAAATAAATAAATAAATAAAATAGTTTAATAAATGAATTTCCATCTCGAAGTCCCTTAGTAGAGGTCGCTATTATGGGTATCCGTATATCATACATACCATAGAAGCATATCGTCCTATCGGTATAACACTGTCCAATAAATCAAGTCAAATTACTTGACGGAATAATCGATATTCAATTCTTTGGACTTGATCAAGCCAACTGGTTTGGTTATATAATAACCAGCATGCTGTATAGGGCCGTCATTACCTTACGTTACTAAAATATACGCCATTTATGAGTTAGAGGAGGAGGTAGAACACGACGGTATATTCGTCCCAATTGAGCAGTCCGACTGGGGAAGTACCTCCGCGCTACAGAAGACCACGGCTTAATAACCTTGTATTGTATTTCCGACGGTGAGTAGGGTAAGCAGAGCTCACTGGAGAGGTTTTGTGCTGTCAGTGGGAAAACCAAAGGCTTTGTCCTACCTACTTATCTTTTGTGCTGACGGCACAGAATCTCTCTGTTCTTACAGAATCAGCAGCACGAGTGTGTCTTCCCTGGAGTTGCACTCTCCCATAGGTAACCACTTATCATCAGGGCCGTGTGCTTGTCTGCGACCTAAGTAGTATGAAAAAAAAAAAAATTTTATTAATTACGATGTTCCAGCAATTAAAAATATTAAGTACACGTTTTGTCATCCGAGCAAATTCCCATTGCATCCAAATCTTGCACATTGGAGCCATGAGTTTATTCACCTACTCTTCCTTCGTAGGTATATATATTCGATTTTTCATAAGTTTTATGGTAGCAACTGCCCTTCAATCTACTATTAGTATCGCAATTGTGAACGCCATAAACACAAGCCGACTAATATCGTAATATCGACTGTTAAATAAACCTATATTAATTATTGGATATAAATTAGATTTTATAACCAGAGCATTCTCTTATTGCACCCGAATAACTATCTTACGAAACAAATGAAACAATATAGTTCAACTTACATTATCTCCTTTATAAATATTACGGTCACATTGAGTGTTATGATGATAGAGTTCATATGACAATACAGAGGTCAAATTCAAATTCATGACCTGTCCATCATCTATATTTAAGTTATGTAAGATGGATGCAACAATCATATGCCTTCACTAGTTCGTGTCATTATAAACTTAAGATTGAGACTGTTCGTTAATGAAAAGTTGCTTCAAACTGTGAGCTCACGCAGTTTCTGTGAATAGAAGTCCATCTCTAGCATTGACAGTACTAGTATAAGTCGCTAAAAAGAATAGGTTATCTCGTTATACTGTCAGTTATGTAAATCTCATTGATTCGATTACTCTGGAGGTTAATTTTAATTCGTTAATTTTCATAAAGTTAGGTAGATATGTGTGCAATCAAGATACATTTTATTAGACAAAAGATTCCAACTAAAATTAGATCCATTAAATTCTATCACTATAACAAAGAGTGCGTTCACTGTTTAAGAAATCCCCATTCACTATAGGTATAGCTTCCCAATTCCAGAACAAATCCATTGCTGTCTCAAAAATATGGATGTATTATCATCCTCGTATTGTACGGGCTCGTACCCGAATAGGTAGTTGGAATCATGAAATCTCAGTCTATATTTATATCTATAGCAGAATAAGTAAGCTGAAGTGGCAGTGGGCTGGCCACATCTGCCGAGGGACTGATGGCCGTTGGAGCAAATGAGTCCTAGAGTGGAGACCGCGCGTAGGAAAACGGAAGGTGGGACATCCCCTAGCCAGGTGGACCGACGACCTGCGAAAGGTGGCTCGGACGGACTGGATGCGGAAGGCGGAGGATCAGCAAACATGGCGCACATTGGGAGAGGCCTATGTCCAGCAGTGGACTGTAGTAGGCTAATTGATTGATTTATATCTAATACTTTCGGTAACTAGTATATTTCATAAAAAAACGACTCTTACATAGTTGAAAGTTCTTAGTTTCCACTTACGGTGCAAATTATTTCCAATATAGTGGAGTAAAAATTAACATAATGAGTACAGTTATAGTAACGAAACACGATGATTTAGTTCAGCATACTACTGTGTCCAATGATGTCGACATAATTACGTAAAACTAACATTTAAACGGGTTTAGTGAACTACTTAAGTGCTTCGTAACCTTTAGGGTGCGCTAAGGCGTATCTCAGCTATTATTTATTGCCATAATACCACTTATTACTGTTAAACGATTCTCTTAATTGTCTAAGGCACACGTAATTACTTACAACACTATTATACGGTTATTACGTATTTTGTTGGTCACGGGAAGAGGACATCGCGTACCACACGCTAGCAGAGTCCCAATGACAGTCCACTACAGCGTCACGATGGTCACGACCTCGCCATGCATCGATGCGGGAAGCGTCTTGCTGGAGGCCATGGTTTTTGGCGAAAGCGTTTATGAGTCGATGACCTCTGTTGTGCGGCTTCGTAGGTCGCGAGTTCGATTCCCGCTCAATGCAAATATGTGAATATTTGAAGGTATTTGTTGTTTCCTTGTTATAAGACTAACATAATGTTATAAGAATACAGATAAATATACTAAAAATTACATCCGTAATAAAAAAGAAAAATCAGTTAAACTACTTATCGGTATGTAGGTACTTTGGGTGCTAGAAATTCGTAGAAATTTTGTTTATTATTCTTCATTTCTTTCTTGCAAAATGTAGTGATATGCTATTGTCAGAAGTTTACGCGCATACAATCTACATTATTCGTATAAAACTATTTTACAACACACCTGCTCATAAAAGTGATATTATTTTACCGCAATTAAGCACGGAATGACACCTATTATAAAACTGTGACTTTTTCATTGCTATTATTCACAAAAGTGAGTTATAGATTCTTTTTTAAATTTTATAGGAAGTGTCTATAATTGTCTATGTTCTTAAAAAAGTTTTGATACAAAAAATAACGTGTTTAATAGTACGAATAAATTAATACGCCTATTGTATGGTCATTTGATGAATTTTCGTATTTAAATAAATAATTTCAACTTGTAATACTTGTGAAATAAACAAAATTTTCACTCAAATGAAACTTTTTTTTTTCTCTAAGTACAGAAAAAAAAACAGAGTAAAAAAAAGTTAAGTTCAAACCTCATTTCTTTTTAAATATGGTCGACCGCCATTGTTAAATGCGCGCGCATTGGAAAACGAATTAATTTGTAGTATTGTTTATTTAGTATTTGTAGTATTATTTTATTCGCAAGTGTGTTGTAAAACGTCGTATGGCACGTGTGAGCATGATGATTACCGTCCTCGGCTGTCTTAAGACCCTCGCCTGGCGGCTCGGGTCTCAATGGCGCCTCGGCGGTAATCACCAACGTTGCTCACTTGTACCATAATGTACTATTAACGGATTACTAACCAACGAAAAGAATGTGAAGTGAAAAGTATTTCTATGAAGTGAAAAACTGCATAACGAGAGAGAAAGAGGGCCTCCCCGTCGTCTGTAGCAAAACTAAACCCGAGACGGTACTTCGATGTTCCGTAGGTACTCGTCTCTTCAACCGCACAGGGAAGGCCCCCGCACTCTGCGGCAAGGCCACCTATTGTAGGACAAACGGCCAAGGTCTTTCAAAGTGCCTGTGGATTTCCTTCCTAACCTTTATCCAGGGCCACAGGCTTCCGTGGTAGAATACTGTGTGAATTTATTTAGTTCTTTGTAGTGTGTTATGTAATGGAAAGAATAAAAATAAATCGAATACCTAAGTATTAGTGTCTTAAAATAATAATTTATAATACTTGATAGGGTATCCATATCTCCTGGTAATTAAACCAGGCAAATAAAGGTATTATTATAATTTTGCGACTGAATACAATGTCAAAAAATGCGGGTTTAGTAAATTAGGATAGGGTTGTCAAGTTTTATTGATACTAGCTACACTGTCTATGTTTAATATTTTCGGAGTTAATTTTTATTGGGCACGTTGGACATTTTTCGTAGAAAATTTTTCAGTGGAAAATTAGAAGAGCAAAATTCTGAACTCACGATACCGTTACCGACACCTCTTATGACGAATTGTGACAATTCACATGTGATATCTCTGTATATAAGTATCTACGAGTACATCAGTGGCGAAGAGCCCCTCTAACCCGATTCCTGCCGGCTTGCTCTGTAAAGAGAAGTCGTGGTATAGATGTATACATTTATACTCAAATTGTTCCACCGGCTTTCCTTTTCAAAATTTTACCCCTCCGTCACTGAAGTACAGTGTATGTATTGGTACAGTTTTCACTTCTTCCGGCACTATCGGAATGCCGCTGCCTTTTTATGTATTTTTTCTGAGATGGACACAAAACATTGTGTATTACTACGATTAACAATAATATTGGATAATATTGATCGTTCGAGCAATCTAACTGAAAGGTCCGGTGAACAAAAGATGTAAGTACCTAATGCAATTAAGATTCTTATCAAATCTAATGAACGTACTGTAAATTGTAGTTTTGTTAGTAGGTTCTTCATTACAGCCTAAATATCTCAAAATTACGACAACTACAAAACAGCTGCGTAAGATGAAACAAAAGCTTTCAAAACGCAACTAATGTAATATTTTCATGTCATATTTAAGTTTATATTTGCCACAGTGTTATTCTAAAATATAATAACTGTATTTAGATTATCATGATTACACTGAAATTATTATTAGAGTTATTGGGATATTTATCAAGTATCGTTTTGAGTATCCGATAATTATATAAGTGCCATGATCACGGAGGAACTTTATTATTCTCATTAGAAAACAAAATTAAAAAAAAAAAAACTTAAAACTTTAGACATTCCTTTTTATATACTGATCTTAATATACATCGATAATTAATTGTATAACAAGTAAAACTACCAATTACCAACCTTGCACAGCTCCTCACAGATTATAAAAAGGAATCTGTTTGTTCCTTGTTTATCGCAAGGTTAAACATTTACACATCGATAAAAAAACGTCTACAATGTAAATAATATATTGCTTGCACTTGATATTTATTTTTTTAATTGGAGCAATTACTATTGACATGTAAAGATATATCACGGCTAATTGAGGATATAAAGCCAGGATATATTCCTGTTATAAATCACAAATAATATAAATAATAACGTGATATATTATAAGGCAGTCCCTGTGGCGTGGCGGTAGTAAACTAATATGCAGGGGACGCAGGTTCGATGCCAGCTTAGTGCAAAATATTCGTATGCATGAAAATATCTATTTGCATTGATCTGGGTATTTCCATGCCTCGGAAAGCACATTAAGCCGTTTTACGCGGTTGTCATATGAAGAAGTCCAACAACTGGTCAAACTGCAGCAATACTTAGATATTTTCAATTCGTTGCGGAGGTCAGCTGACAGGCGTTTCACGGAAAATATTCAGCCATTCAGGCGCATTGCATAAAGTGGGAAATGCGGACTCCGTACTCTGAGGTGAAAGCCTCAAATGCAACTGGGATTAACACTAGGATGACGACGAAGATATTATAAGGCAGGAGACTATTTTTATGTTGAATAAGGTAATTGTACTATCTAAAATGGAAAAATACAAGTGTCTTATTCAAGTGCCATCTATCAACAATAAAAACAGACTGTTTTTATTTTATTTCACTTACCTAAATAAGTCACATTTTAGTTTTGTGTTTCATCAGTAGATGTTAACTACCTGTCTAATTTAAGCCTACAATAAAAACATTATATTACGTGTAAATTAAAACTCTTGTAGTAACACAGTTTACACATATTATGATATAATATAGGTACTTATAATTTCGAAGCATATTTGCAATGCACTTGTTCAATCAGTTCAAATAACAAAGTATTGCAAAAACTCAGGTATTGCTTGAACAACCATTATAGCATTTTACTTTGCAATTAGAAATGACCCATAATTATGTGAAGTGGAAGTATTTCTTGTTTCTAAACCTATTGAATTGGATATAAGCGCGGTAACAATCCAACGGAACATTAAGTTCGCGTTAAGCGGAGCCGCGGTCAAAAGCTAGTAATTAAATAAAAGGAATTTTAGATCTACTATGATTTCTAGCATATTGTTTTAATGTACTATTCATATCAACTCTCCACAAAGTAGGGATCTTACGTCGTGAGAGTGAATTTGTAATTTTGTTTATACATAAATGCCCTATGGCTATTTACCCAGTGGCTAGTAATGATCATTCATTAATATTAAAAATGTTAAATGTCTAAGTAATAAAATAATTTATGTCTAATTGATGGCGCACATTAGGCCTATGTCCAGCAGGGGACTGCAATAGGCTGATCGATTGATGTCTACTTATTGAAATTTGACTAAGTGGTTGATTTTAAAAGATAAATTGAAAAAAAAAAACATCGGTATCTGCACTATGAAACATATTACATCAAGGCAAATTAATATTTAAAAATGAAGGCCACTAAAAGCTCTCACATTAGTTACATTAATCCAATGACTACTATGCCTACCTTTTTTTGTTTTGTACAGCCTGCTGTATGAAACAAAAAATTGGTCACTTATTTACTGTCAAATTGGCAGCAACTTTTGAAGGCGGTAATATTTTTATGCTACTTAGGTAGCAGACAAGCACACAGCTCACCTGATGGAAAGTGTGAAATGGAATGTATGCAACACCAGGTGAGTCACACTAGTGATGCCGACCTACAGGACACAGAGAGTTTGCCGTCAGTGCAGAAGACAAAGCAGGACAAGCCTTTGGTCTTCCCACTGACAGCACAAACACTCTCCAGTGAGCTCTGGCTATCCTACTCACCACCAGGAATATAATACCAGATTATTATGACCGCGGTATTCTGTAGGGCGGAGGTACTTTCTCAGTCAGACTGCTCAGTGCTCATTGGGACGGGAACACCGCCGTGTTCTATTTCGATGTAGATGGAAAAAGTGAATTGTGTCAGTCATATCATTAACATGCCAATGCATTTTGGAATATTTTTTTTTTTTTTTTTTTTTTTTATATAGGACACGTCAATTTGACTTTGCCTCGCCTGATGGTAAGCTAAAGGCAAAGTCTCTGAAAAGAGGGTCACCATTACAGACATGTACCATGTTACAATGGTGGCACTCAGCTTGACGGCCTCATCAGATGCTTTTTCACGCCCCGCTTAAAGGACCCGGGACTATAGGAGGAGGGAAACACGTGAGCTGGTAAGGAATTCCAAGTCTTAATAGTGCGGCAGAAGAAGGAGTCGCCGAATCGCTTGGTTCTTGATGGAATATTTTGCACCGTATGCGGGTGGCATCTGAGTCCTGCACGTGTTGTCCTATATAGGAAAGGAGAGGGTGGGATTAGTTGGAAGAGCTCATCAGAACATTCACCATGGTAGAGACGGTAAAATACCGCCAAAGATGCCACATCTCTACGCAACTGCAAAGGCTCAAGGGTGTAAGTGATCTCAGGATTCCCAATAATGCGGACCGCACGTCGCTGCAACCTGTCGAGAGTAGTCTTAGAATGAATGTGTATTTCGTTCAGCGTATTATAGCTCACATTAAAATCACGAGGTTAAATGCTTAATTGGCTTATATTTTGCAGTAATTACTGGCTATCCCATATCTCAGGCACGTGAGTTATGCGAGAATTTGTCGCTATACCAGCATGGCAGCGCTGCCCCACGATATTTTCCTACGAAAAGTAATTAAAAATCACATCACAGTGTTTTATTCATAAGCACTCACATTCTTACTGCTATATTGGTATACAAAATGTACCAAAAGATCCATGACAAGGACAAATACGACACCACACAATCTATGGCGTTAAGTCCATTTGTTTCTGTTATGATAAGTGACAATTATGTTAATAAACAGTCGGGGTGTAGAGGGACCATCAATTTCCATGAGGTTCGAGTTAACCCCGCCAGTAAGTCGATGCATCTGCTAAATAATGCATTAGGCCCCGTCACGGGTTTTCCTCCAAGGGTTGGTAGGACAGACGACAGTCGCTCTCGGAAAACTGGTAAACCAATCTAAAACATCGCAGGCAAAATGTCTGTAGTGTTATGTTATGACTATGACTAAGACTCTATTTGCAATCATGAGTACACTGTTGACATGACTCATTAATGACACATCAAATTAGGCTTTTTGTAGGGTAATAATTAAAATGATAATAATAAGTAAAAAATACTATAGATTTACCCATGTAGGATCAATGGTAAAAAACTATACGGTTTACCCATGTCACTCGTAGCATTTTGTCAGAGTTGCCCCTATAATTCTTATTTAAAAAAATATTTTAAGTTGCAAGTTAAATTTAATTCGTTCCTATGCGGTAATGATCGTGTCTTATTGCAATTTTTGTACGGCGCCTCCGCATCAATTGATAACTAGAAGTTTTCCTTGAACTTAAGAACCCCATATAAAATTGATTTTAAAATCCAAGCAATCCTACAGAACAAAATTTAGATCTAGGTCAAATATTATCGTAATAATAAACAATCAATCTAAACCAATTCTCTTCAATAGTAGCTACTGAACAAATTGAAAGTGTATTAGCGAACAATACACTTCATTCATAACGGATTCAAAGCTACAACGTCACGAAAATTCACTATCACTACTCGCTAACGTCATGGTCGCGTCATACCTACGCCACTCACTTGCGACGTCATTCGCGTCATAGTGCACCACCGAAAATTGATTTCACTTTCAGATATTCACTTTCGTTGAAAGTGAGAGTGATCATGACCTACCTCAAATTCGCGGTGACGTAGAAATGAGTGACGCTTCCCCTCACTTTCGTTAGCTAAACCAAAGTAAGAGTGATTACTTTCATTTTCTTGATGTTCGCACTCTCTTTGCGTTTTGGCAACTACGTCAGGTTGTGCTACGTCACATAAGCGAGGTAAATATCGTCATCGCAGTGGCAGGTATTTACAATCGTAAATTTTGTTACTATGTATATAAAGTGCATTCACCTGAGTGTAATTTTATTGTTTGTTGTGATTGAATTGTCATTGAAAGATTGAATGGTAATTTTAAACAAGAAAAATATTGTCATTTTTAATTCAATTATGCACGGGTATGCTACATAAATATGAAAAACTTTCCATATTATTCCCTTATAAACTAGTAGCTGTTGTCCGCGGCTCCGCCTGCGTTTGAAAAATAACATGACGGTTATCGCGACCGAACATAACCTATGTTTTTCCCAAGGTCTACTCTAGGTCTGAACCAAATTTCATCAAAATCGGTTCGGGCGTGAAAACGTAACAGACAGAGTTACTTTCGCATTCATAGTATTTAGTATGGAAGTATGGATATGGAGGGTTGTGAGTACCGATTATTAAATCGGAACGAAACATGTAGGTAATAATCATTCATCATATAATAGCCCTCACAAATAAAGTGACGTTTAATAGAATACTTTAATAAATCTATCGAGCATTTGGCATTGGACATAATCGTACTAGAAAATATAAGTTTAGCATAAATAATTCATATTTAGTAAAATTAGGACAGTCAAACAACAAAATAATTCATCTGCATAAAAATAATGTCTATAAATACTTTGAAAATTGCCAGCGGGTTTAAAGTACATATTTACAACTTGTAATAAACACTGTATGTGAATGCCATGTTACTAGGTCAAGGATAGGTGTTGCGTAATGATGAGCAAGTGAGGACGAAACCTGTTTATATTGAACATTTCATTAACGTGAGTGATATTGATAAAAAATCGTGCAACAGGCTCAGGTGTGAATTGATTTTAATTAATGTATGCTGTTAATTATTTAATCGTTTTTTTTTATATTCCTTATATTTAAATTTTACTTGTTGAATAACCATTAATTGCATCAGGCTTCATCAAAATGAAAATTAGAGCCCAAAGATTTCTCTAGGTTGACACATAATCCTCTACTCACTCCTTCAGGAATACAAAGGCATGCTAATACTGTAGCAAACATTACATACATACATAAAATTACACCACCTTTGAACTTTATTTGGAAATCATTGAATTAATTTGAAACGCGTATTTCGTTCATCACATTTCCCCGGGTGTACACAATTTAACAATCTCGGAGTAGGCTAACTTCTCCTAGAAAGTCCTTACCAAGTGATGGTCTTGCGCCCAATGAACTCGTAAACCAAACTAGCAACGGATATAAAGGGAAATTACGGTTTAAAGACGACAGCGCGCCTAAGATCCTTTCGAGAAGGAAAGAGAGGTGGCTTGGTTCTCTTAAAAATCAGGATTATCGGGTTATGGTGGCCAGAACCGTTTTCGACATATTTCGTGCTGAACCACGTTTCAGGGGTAGAATACATCGTAGATAAATTCAACTGAAAAAAAATGTGTGGACCTGAAGTTAGACAATAAATAATATATATTTTTGATGATTTCTTCTTTTCCGTAATTCTTAGCACAGAATATGCAATAAAATTTTATAAGACAAAGGAAAAATAAATCAGTTTGAGGCCGTTGCGATTGATCGAACCATACGGTCGAACCACGTGGCCAGAGGCGTAAAATAAACAAAACAAAAAATCCATTATATAAACGTTATGTTATGTTGTATGTTATGTTATGATATTCTGAATTCGAATAAATTAGATAGTGGATGTCCATGTAGATGTAGTGCTGCCATCAACAAAAATGCATAAATAAGTGATCAATAAATTTTAATACTTAATAAGTGTTTAGATAGGCCTTCGTTCATGTCATAGATAAATTAGTCTTAACTTTTAAACTATGTAAAAAATAATACACAAATATACTCATGCCTATAAATCCCCGAAGGGGTAGGCAGAGGTGTATTACCACCCATATTTCGTTTTGGCTTGTTCTTGGTTCTTTTAAATCGAAGTCAGTCATCCTCACGATTGAATTTTCTGTACTTTTGGGAACAAATACATGTTAAATATTTTTTTTATACCACTTGCCACGTAAGTATTGCTACTGAGAAATATCCTACCAAAAAAATTTCCCCGAAATCAAAACAATACCGTGCCATAAATAAATACATTACATTACGATTTTCTATTTACACATTATTCCAACAGATATTATGTTATGTACTTGGGTTTATTTGCATACAATACAAGGCAACATAAGTACCTATAATTATGCAATAAATAGTGCATAATGAAGATAATAAATCTTCATTAGTCTAGAATTTAGTGCGTGATGTGAAATACAACGTAAATGCAATATATATTGTGAAAATTACCACCTAAATGCAAATAATTCCTTTATTAATATTTTTTTATTATTTTATTTCATAATAATGATATACAGCTAGATATTCCATTTAGTTAATCTATTGCAATTACTGCTAGGCATAGACCTCTCCTACTGAGCGTCATGGCACCCGATTCTTCGCTAAAACTAAACCTACTCTATAACAATTATAAGTGCATAATATAAAATTTGCTTTATGAAAGACGCCAATATAATGATAATAATTATACAGCACGTCTGCCTCTTACATTAGGAGATTATAGAGGAGGTAGGACACGACGGTATATCCGTCCCAGTCGAGCAGTCCGAGTGGGGAAGTACCTCCGCTTTACAGAAGACCACGGCTTCATAACCTCGTGTTGTGTTTCTGACGGTAAGTAGGGTAGCCAGAGCTCACTGCAGAGATTTTGTGCTGTCACTGGGAAAACCAAAGGCTTTGTCCTACTTATCTTTAGCGCTGACGGCACAGAATCTCTCTGTTCATACAAGGTCGCTCGCTCGCTCATAGGCCACGGTAACCTCTTACCATCTGGAGGGCCGTGTGCTTGTCTGCGACCTAAGTAGTTTAAAATAAAATAGGAATACTTTAACTACGCTTATGGCGACTCCCAAACTGAATTCTGACAAATCCTTCTACGACAAGGGCATCAGGAGAGTCACTTATGAATTTTTCCAAACCAAAGGTCAAAGATATTCATCATCATCCTATATTTTATTTGGAGTCGGCGCAAAATGTCTGCTTTTTCCATTCATCTCTAGTTGTAGTCATCCCAATTCACTCCCTAGCCATATCATCTTTCACACAGTCCATTCATCTCCTCTTAGGTCTTCCTCTCCTAAAGACATTGGTATTCCAAATGTATTTAGAGGCATTATTTATTATATTTTTCTTCTTTTCCATGGGTTACGCCATCGACCAATTGTTTTTAAAATAACATTAAAGTTTGCACAAGAACCTATTACCGGAATAAAAAGTATAATATATTCATATTCAGGCCACGGTCTATGAGCCAAATTTCAATTAAATCTGTTCAACCGTTTCTACATAAAAAATAAACAAAATGTTCACATTTATAGGCAATATAAGTTATTTCAATATTAATTATTTTTGGTTTTGATTACTTATAATGAACAATGTAAGTTACTTTGCCTTTTTACATAGGCACATATAGTTGAATAGAATATAGATCAAGGTTTAGATGTTGTGACTCGTTTCATAATGCGACAACATCATAAAAGGCATACTGATAGGCTACGGTAATGTTCTAGGTTGAGGGTCACCATGAGTTACTTGTATTCATTAGACTATTTTCATGATTGCTCGTAATGGATGCCATTATTTTTATTTCTGAAATATGTACAACAAACACACGGTAGTGGAGGACGCTGATTTGTAGAAAAGCTCTTTATGGTTTAGAGAAAACACTTAGTAAATGTCTAGAGAAAATTTAGATACATTTATACGATAAGTACCTGGGATAGATACGTTTTCATCATCCATTATTCCAGTGGTAATCCTGGCTACTTCTAAAAGTTGCTTTATGGAGCCCGGGCTTGCTCTTCATATATGTTTCTTAATAATATATTTCATAAGTATATTCATTTGTTCATAGTAAGGTTCATAATTGTATATTGCAACTTGTTTGCCCGAAGAATAACATCAAAACCAATAAGAATAAGATGTTTGAACTAGGTTAAGCCTGAGTAGGCGAATATAACTCTACCAAAACATAGATAAATAAGCTTCAAAATTGTTTCCGAAATAATTTAATCGAAGCCAAAATGCTCATCTCATATTTTACTTAACTACAATCATTGCAAATATTGTTTTCTATGCATTTCACCAAACTGCAATTGTTTGTATTAAATTTTCCTTGGGGTCTGTCCGACTTTCCAACAATGACTGTTGTCACCCGCGCAAGAGGCATACGATCCGATGCGCTCACGTTTAACCGGTTTAGCTATATAGTCATTTTATTTATAGCTCCAGTGCATAGTCTTCACGATCTTTTAAGTTCGAGTTTATTACCGTCAAATGACCACACACACGTTTCATACATTTTACGACCACACGTAAGTGGTTATTTTAACATTATTTGAAATAAAACTATTTAATTGCGATTTATTTACTGTTATTTTATTATTTATAATATTATATATTTTATTATTTATAATTGTAATCTTATCAATCATTTTGGTTTGGAGTTTACTTTCGTAATGGATTCGTTTTGAAATGCATCTTTTTCGTGATACAATGTGAATTAGAATAAAATTGATATAGCATAAAATTATACGCATTTCACAAATGTCTAAAGATCGGAGAATTACCTTACTAAATTACTGAAACAAAGAAAAGTTGAGTTTAATCACCTCTAACGATAGCACATAACAAATAATCTGATCTAACAAATCTAATACTAATTCAAGTAAACCAGAATTGTACCTATAATGCATTACTTGATGTTCATTATTCTGCAAATCGGTTTAGGTACAAGTAATGTAGTAAAATAATAAATAATACAAATCTCACCTTATTTATGAGCTTCGGTGAAGCACAATTAATTTGTATCTTGATACCTCTAATTACATAGTTCTCTCTTACGTTTCATGCACTTCGTAAAACTACTCATTTGATTTACAGTTAATAAAATTCAGGTAATCAATAGTTTGATTTGCACTTCAATGTAAAAGTTGTTACAATAATTTTTACAATAATAATATTTATTTATTCAGACAACAGTTCTTTTTTTTAGTTTACATGTTAAATCTTATAAAATAAATTTAATAATCTGTTTTCTTAATTTATACTTATTATGTAACATTTACATCATTAATTATTACAAATATTTTATGTGCTATAAAGTGGAAAATGTAAACAAAATAATTGTAGGTACTGCCCGTAATAATTTGGTCTCCCACATACTAAATAATGAAGCAACTAATTCCTTTTCTAAGAATTCTACCCAACTGTTAAGATAATAAGTGTGGAATTGCAAAGGAGTGCCACCTGCCTCACTTGACCTATCGACACCGCGATATATTGCAAATAACTCGCTACTGTTGTTGACACTAACACTACCGACATCAATTATCACGATTAAAATAAACATACTATTAACAAAATGGGTGTAACAAAAATAAACAATCATAAAGTAACGTTACTTTTATAGTAGGTATGTATATTATACAGTATCTAAACTATATTATACTAGTTATTGCCTGCGGCTCCATCCGCGTGGATGTCGATTATCACGACCAAATATAGCCTATGTCAAATCAGTTCAGTGTAAACCACTGCGTAAAAGCGTAAAAGACAGGCAGACAGACAGACAGAGAGACAGAAATACAGACAACAGACAGAGTTACTTTCGCATGAGTTCTCTGAGTTTCTTGCTGGTATCTTCTCAGTAGAACCAACTACCGAACCAGCGAAAGAATCATTTTCAAATGGTTTACTTTAATTTATTTAATATTTTATTTTTTGTTCACATACTTCTTGACACAATTGTAATATTTTGACGTTCATATGTGCTCTATATGTGCCTAAATTGAATAAACGAAATTGATTCTTTGATTCTTTGATTCTTTGATTTATAAAATTAGTATGGATATGGATACTAAAGTCGGGGCATCCATCTAATAAAATGAGGGCAAGGGCAGTACGTGACTAAATTGTGAAGAAAATGAAAATTATGGTTTACGTATGCGCCATGAATAAATCATTCGTAAAATATGCAAGTCCATTAGTGTCAAATCTGATCAGTCATACTAAGAAGCACTCATTCACGAGAATGATTCATGAACTTGCGATTTATATTTTGGCCATATACCTACGGACAACATCTGTGGAGGGCGTAGCGATAGACTTTTCGACTGCCAAGTTTCGTTTCTTAATCCAAGAGATTTCGTATCTGATTTCCGCTCATGCATATTTTATTATACCTGGATGGATACTACTGCTGTATTTGAATTATTTTGGATGTTTCTGTGTATCCACATTCTAGAACCATGTCCAACAACAACAGTCTATGGAATATGGTGCTGTGAAGTATGTCTTAGAATATTATTAATTTATATCTAACGTTCAATTTTCTGATCAAAATAAGCTACTATCGTGACATACTTTACGAGCTTCTGCTATCATCGACCCTTTGATCCAAGTGGTTTAGACGACTTTTGATCTGACTTTTTTTGGAAAAACCAGTGGGATTTATTTCACTAAATGGTATGAATACATTTCCAATAAATCGTTTAACATTGTTATTAATATTGAGGCGTGAGAGTATACTTACAAATGAAAACAAAATATATGCTAACTGTTAGGTTGTCTACTTACTAACAGTATTATACACATTATTGGAGAGGATACACTCGAACGGTAGAGCTGGAGGGTACATTTACATATTTCTTCACACATCAGTACTGTGATACAAGTAATTGTACAGTGTGAGGCAACGACTGGTGGCACGTTCCGAATTCGCTCAATCAACGGTATCGTACACCGCTATCGACTGATGTTTACTTTAATTCAAATATGCAATCTATCAAATTAACAGAATATTGCAATATGTTCTTCGTAGCCCTATTAATCAAAAGTAAATTGGTGTCGATTTCTAGTCAAACTAGTTTTTGCTGAACACCAGTTTTCTAATTTTCATATTATTATTTACTCAGATATTATGATATATTCTATGCCTAGATTACGTAGTTAGTCAAGGTGTTTGCTAACTAGACTTATTTCCGGTCATTGATATTCTTATTTGGCAGCTTGCAGGTGCTAATCAAGTTAGTAAACCTGGGATTTTTTGCTATCGGTTCTAAATCTGTCGACTGATCTGTGACTGTATTGCTTGACTACGCTTAACACTTGATCTACCAGAAGTCCACCACATCTAACCTCCTGCTGTTATACCATGCCAATTAGCTACATGACTAATCAATTTACCTATTGCAGTACGATGGATATAGGCCTGTGACTACATACTCTTAAGATCTCCTAATTTGGACCCGAGTGCCCCATAGCATCCTGATCCTGTATTAGTAGTATCCATTAAAAAAAATCTATTTAATAAAAAACAATCGGGTCGGCAGCACGAGTGTGATGCCCCTGGTGTTGCGTACGTCCTGTAAAGTATAAAAAAAAATATTAAAAAAAAAGACTCTGTCCCCGGACTGTCTGCCCAAGAACAGAGTTGTGATGATGTTGTTACAATGTTTTAGACGAAGATAAAGATAAGGTTACCTGGATAGGACCCTCGGAGATCACATCAGCCTATTATTTCAAGGACCTCGTATGATTACCAGCCTCTGGCTCGTTTTGGGAGTTGACAATGAAACGATGGTATAATTTCATGAACAATTTGTAGGTATAATCCATGAGATTTTTACAATGCTCTTAAATATAGCTTTAAGATTAAGGCTTAAAAGTAAACTCTAACAATTAGCTAGACGCGAAACGTAAGTCCGCACTTGAGACACTCGCGACGCGACGTACGACACGTGTACTGATGAAAAATGTAACTCACGTGAACGCAGAACTGTACCCTGGCGAAAGCAATCCTTCAGGGTACGTAATCCTCCAACGCCAGCTTGCGTGGGCGCACCGCGTGACATGCGCTAGCCTCTCAGCGCACACCTCGTGCTCAACAAAGAGAGAGCCTCAGACTCCCATGGCAGAAAGGGGTGGAGAAGATGACCCTTGGCGTCGTCGGATCCGGCCACACGAATCCGACATGGACACTCCCCAGATGTCCAGCCTACGGGTAATGGCCGTGCTTCGTTTAACACGCAGACATCAAAATGCCAGCGCGGTTCGTGATCGACATCATCCGAACCAGATAATATGGCGCTCCCCAACCTTCAGGGATGCAGGGTCGAGCCGATGATTTCGGATCACTTGGTCCGAGCACAAAAAAACTGTTTGTTCAAAATAAATTTACAGAGCCATCTTTTTGTCAACCGCTATGGCCGCTATCGAATACCAGAGTGTTTTTGTTCCTCTATGATTACAACAAATAAAAAATATCAGAGATGCAATCATAGACAAAGTAGAGAAATGCTCTCAGGAATTTAATACAAAAATCCACTAAAGCTAGTCTTCAATTCTAGCTGAATTTATGACATACTGGTACATTTAAATCTTATAATTATTAAATTATTAAAGACGGGAATGTTGCCGTCAGAACTCAATGGTACATTGCGTAGCTAGCTATGAGAACGAAACGCTTGACGCAATGACAAGCATGAGGCGCGAACATCACGAATGTCAGTAATGTCATTCCAGTGTAAACAAAACCGTATTTTATAAATTTGTGTTTGTGTAATGTAAGTGAAATTAAAAATAGATCACTACAGTCCATAGGCCACGGTAACCACTTTTCATCAGGTGGGTCGTGTGCTTGTCTGCCACCTAAGTGGTATAAAAAAAATAACAATCGAATTTTATGAACACACATACTGTATTCTCATTGAAGTAGTCAAAAACTTGTCGACTTCCTGACCCGGTGTTACATGAAAATAGTATGGCATATTTTTCAAAAGTCCACATATTCTAAATTGTAAAATGCATCATATTGAATTGCTTAGTGCTTTGATGCAACAGCACTGCCTACTAGTATTTAACAGAAATGGGAGCACCCTTTGACTGTTCTATCTCGTCATGGGTGTTGTCATCCGCTCATCAACGTGTGGTAGTAGTAAAGCAGTAAAATAAACCATCTATTGATTTAACTCATATGTGACATTAATGACACAATCAGATCTATGTAGTGCAATAAATCGTTTGATAGCAAACAACTGGAACTATTGACATTTAACCATTTAATTGAAGTAATATATTTAAATTATGTAGAGGCAATAAAAGCTTTATGTTACAACTAATTTGTTTAAAATTTGATCACCTACCCTTTAATAGGTTGATCGATAAACAGATATTGCGAAACATTTTTAATACATCTTTTGGTGGGGCCAAGGATCGTAACTTTTTTTAACATTTCAAAACTGACGTTTAACTAAGAGAAGTAGTTTAATTACTATAATTGGTATCAGAGAATGGGTTCAATAAATAAATTTAAATGGCGTCAGATCATGTTTTATAATGTCAACGTGCAATTAGTTCTATAATTATATAGGAACTTATTTATGATGACTCAACCCTATAGTTATCAGTTTGCTTAATTAAGATTAAGATGAATTTAAGCTTTAAAAGTTTGATTAATTTACGCTATTTGAAAAGACTGATATTTAAAATTGTGTTATCTATACAATTTGAAATAGAATATTTAATTAGCAAATTATAATATTAAAAGTAATTAAATAAATTTAAAACTTTAAAAACTCGACTGCTTAAAAATATCTATTAAATAACTATAAATAAAAACTGAGAAGAAATCCTCGTGATAAGCACTTTAAATAGTTATGGACCCGTTAAAATATAACTAATTTAAAGTGTTTAATTAGTATAATACAATCAGTGTCTAATTAGTATAATACAATCATAATTATATTGTACTTCGCACTCGACGTCGGTGATTTGTTCTCTACGAACTTTATTTATATTGTTGTTCACAGGCCTATTAAGATGTTAACCCATACTATGCCCTTATTATTAATTTTTTATTGCGTTTGACGATTATACCTTTACTTTAATACAGTTTAACGGGGTTAATTACTCTATAATTAAGCTGAATAATGATACAGTTGAATAAAGATGAGTTGAAATATCTAAAAGTTTACATTGTATCTAATGATGTCGAACATTTTTATCGAGATTTAGGACGAGTACCATACATTTGCCTTACTTAGAAGTGACCAATGACCCGCATTGTGGAATAATAAACACAAGTCTAGCCTTATTCGAGTACATATATTATTTTTATTCTAAATACTTATGTTAACGAGACAATTAGATTGACATAAAACTATTTTTAACAGATTCCATTGCGATTTATTTGGTAGGTACTATTATACACAATAAGCCAAGAAAAAATATCGAACCGTGCCCCGGGTAAGAAAAATATGAGAAGTCGTAATGTAAGCGTATCGAGAGAACGGGGCAGTACAATTGGCCGCCTGCCTATTGTGAACCTGTGTGTGTGAAAATCCTGCCAATCACAATAATCCGTTCGTTCGATGCGTATACGTTACGAATTCGAATATTTTTCATGCTCAAGGCACTGACCATGCAATAAAGTGTACTTTAAACGCGACTGGGACAATAATGATGACTTTGACCCTACGTATGGACATTCTTAATATTACAAAATAAATATTTTGTTCTTATCTCAATGTTTTAATTACATATCTTAGCAGTATCAAAACTCTAAAACACAGTCCATATGATCTTCCAGTATAAAATCGATTTTCTAGAAATCTCTTATTATACCAATTCCATTGCACATGCCATTCTGTTTCAGTTTACAATAAATTTATCTCCTTCCACCATTATATCAATAAATAACGTAATTTATTATTTAGCAATGCGGAGTTTCATTTAGGGAGCCTCGCCTCACTAGCTTCGTTTTGTAATCCAATAAATAAGATTTGAGTGAAGCAAGCATTTATTATGTGAATAGCTTCGATACTCGCACTTAATCGTTAATTTTCTGTAGCAAGACCTAGGACTACTAACTTTTTAGGAATTGCCAATCATTAAGTGGGTGTCTTTCTGACTAATAGGTTTAGGCCATTAAATACAGTTTCCAACTTAGAATATTAACCAAGACTGTTAAATTCATGGAAGTGTAATTGCTAAAACAAGATGAATCAAAGTTAATAAATGGTAGTTATTTGTTCTCATATATCAGTACTTACAGTTTTGAGAATTCAGTATAATAACAAAAAAGAAAAAGAAAAGTTTATGGTGTAAAGTGCTACTAATGCGAGCTACAAAGAACATTATTTTTTGTATTATTATAACTGTTCCTTGAATTACTTAATTTACACCCCTTCATCCCTTAACTTTTTTTTACTTAAGCTGTTTTTCTAAGTAAATGAAGCGTCAGCAATGATTCTTTATTTTTCTTATATTTTTATACTGCAAAGGTACATACAAGCATACAGTCCAAGCAATGACAAATATTTTCTATAGTCATGCTGTTACAAGGCTCCCTTGCCTGTAAGGTAGTAATGTGAGATAGGCTTTTCCAATTTGCACCATGGCAGCCGATACTCTGCCTTGCGTACTAGTCTATCCCAAATATTTACATAAATGCGTCATAATACTAATAATTCCTAAAAAATCTCCGCATAATCACCAAGTGGTGCCCAGCGGGCAGCATTACCACGTTGCATGGCAATGCTAATTTTTTGGGCAATAAGTGTAACATTTAGGCATTCACGTGTAGCGTCTCATATCATATATTATGATGTTGCAACCCTTAATAGGTGGTCAATAACCATTTATCAATAAATAGGCCGTATGTTTGCTAAAATTAAAATGTCGTTAAGGCTTACGCTATTAACCACTTAATCTGCCTATCACTCGCCTTGAGGACCCACATACAAGAAGTTACGCATATAATTATAACCTTAGGCATCTAATAATATGTGAGTGTTGATAATATACATTAATGTTACTTGGTGATTTATTATAATAATATAAATGTTACATATACAATTATGTAAATTTATCCATTTGATGTTACCGTGTTTTGATATTAGTATGCAAATGTAACATTCTAATTTTAGCTGAGGTTGCGTTGACACGACCAAAGTTTGCTTAAAAACTGTAGATAAACGTTTAAATTTTAACCACAGTGTTTAGGCACAATGTTGAATTTTATTCGTCTAGAACTTCTTCTTTTGTATTTGTAGAAGTTCTTACATTTCAATTTGCAGAATAAAAGTATCAATAAATCAATTAGCTCATTGCAGTCCATTTCTGGACATACTTTAAAGCCTCCCCCAATGTGCGCCAAACCACTTCATCTTCCGCCTTCCGCATTCAATCTATCCAGGCTACACTAACATGTTTAAGAAAATGAAATAAATAACTCAGTGTGCCTACATCCTAATAATATTGTTTATTTCATATGTTGTTGGATTCACGAGCAAGCCCTTGAATAGACTTGAATGAAAATTGGCATATAATTGCACATGTTTTCTTTTGCTGGAATACCACATTATGATATTTTTCATCCCGAGAACAGGCTTTTGTGAGTTATGGGACCAGAAAGATTACGTCACCAGGATGGAAACCCGGGCATCATTCAGTTATTTAATAAATTGAAAAAACAGGTAGGTACCTACCTCTTCATCCTTGTCAATGATTCGAAAGACAAAATAAGATCAGGAACCATTCTTATCTGCAGTTACTTACATATTAAATTATATATTTCAGGAAATCTTATATAGTTCATACGTGTTATGCAAAACATACCAACACATCTCAATGTTTTTTATCAACAAAAACAAGTATACATTAATTATGTTCACTCGTATGCCGCCCTCTCAAAACACCTATTTCGTTTTCCTGGCATTATAAATGGTAGTGACATTGAGTGGACAACAACAATGGAGCAATCGCCTTACGGATTGCATCATCCGGTTCCCGTCTTGGAGGGAAATTGATGTTTAATGTAGGTATTTACTTTTATCGCACGAGTATATAATATGCACATATTGTTACTAGCTGTTGGCAAGGGACCGACCCACAGGAATCCATTTCCGAGATAGAAATTAAGTGCAATATATACCCTATGTATCTCGGTAGGTACCATTTACTCCCTTCACCTCTTTTTGACTGCACTTGGCAATTAAATGATGCCCGCAGCTCTAACTGCGTGAATGTTGCTTATCTCGACTTTCAGTCTTCACCATCGTTCGGTTACCAGGTGTGGTTGCAGCCTAAAACTGTGGAGGAGGTCACTTTTTAAGTGCAGAAATTCTTTCAGAAAATGCATTCTTTGAAAAGTCTTCAAACTTTTCAATTTGACGTGCACGATTTGGTGAGGAGGGGATGGGGGAGTCATGTGCTTGAAACCCTCCCCGTTTCGGACTGCGCCTGATCTCCACTTTCTATCAAACTCATTTGTCAGGTATTGAACTGACCATGATCTTTCTAATAAAAAACAGCATTAAAATCCATTCGGTAGTTTTTGCATCCGTCGCAAACAAACAGTCAAATAGACAAGAACTTCAAATGAATATGTTTGGGTTCAGAATCGTTAATTTAACAACCATAACCCATTTTTTTAATAGATATCCAATATACAGATGCTTATGCTAGTACATAGAAGAAGGATGGTCGTATTTTAATGATTGAAGTTTATAATATTATAAAATTGAATTAGTTGTTTTAATAGTATAATAATCTAAGCTGATAATTAAACATTCTGCCTCTATCTCATCTGATCATTTAGGTAACATTTGTGGGTGTGTTCAATGCATTTCTAACATAACCATGTCCAATATGTCAAGAGCCAAATAGACTTGATAACATCTGTAAATCTAGTTAGATCTCAATGTGACTACGTATTTATGTAAATGTTTTGATATTTGCATAGATATTCCGACCACAACTTGGCACAGCCTAATATAGTATATGTCAATACCTAGCTTAAGGAGCCTACAATGTATGATATTGTATACAAGAAGTTAGAAGTCAATTTTACGGTCATTGCGCCGTTAGTTAGTATGTGTACTGTAAGGCTGGTTAGTAGGAAGAAGGTCAATAATTGTAATATTGTGGATATACTATGCGGGAACACCCAACAATTCCGAAATATTTAATTCCGAATTTCAATATTCCGATTTTCAAAATTCCGAATATTATGATTCCTAAGACACAAAACTCCGAGTATTCAAAAACACGATAGTTATTTACCCGAAAGTTATAAATACGAATGTTCATCCTTCCGAATTTCATTTTTCCGAATAATTAAAAATCCGTAGTATTATTGGCCCGAAAAACGTTATTACGAATTTCAAATTTCCGAAAATTCATTGCTCAAATTGAAAATTTGTATCAAAAATAGGTAAAAGTTAAAATTGATTTGACATGTTGCGCATTTAGAGTTGATTTTTTATATTAGTAGATTAATTTTCTCGCCAATTATTACGTATACAAATTAGGCCAAACCCGACTTGCCGTGGTCCTACTGCCGTGGTACTTGTTTGCCCTACACTAGAGTGTTATTTAAAAACCGGAGGCGCGGAGGGAGGGCCCGAACTTTGTTACGCAAGGGCGGAAGGACTGCACATCCCGTAGCGCCGGAGAAGAGCGAAACTAATGCATGCCTGCATGCTTGCCTGCATGCTTGCCTGCATACTTGCTTGCATGCTTACCTGCATGCATGCTTGCCTGCATGCATGCTTGCCTGCATGCATGTTTGCCTGCATGTTTGCCTGCATGCTTGCCAGAATGCATGTTTTTCTGAATGCATGCTTGCCTGAATGCATGCTTGTCTGCATGCTTGCCTGCATGCATGCTTGTTGCTGAAAGTTGTATGGCAACGTGTGTTTTGTAATCATTAGCTTAAGTAAATAAAAAAATAGTTCAATAATTCTATTTCATGTTTATCTCGTATACCCCGAGAATAGCAACTATCCGACTTACCTCATGCAGGTTTACAAGGCGCTTGATTGTCGGGTTTGTGTTGTTTCGGAATTTTGATAATCGGAATTCGTATTTATGATATTTCGGATTATTAGTAAATCGGAATTGTAATGGTTCGGTATCTTCAAATTCGGAATTCTAATATTCGCAGTTATAATCATTAGGAATTTTGAAATTCGGGTTTTCAATAAATAGGATTTATGATACATCGGATATCCGACTTTCGGAATTTTGAATGATTCGGAATCATGAAATTCGGAATTTTGAAATTCGTGATTGTAACTTTCGGAATAAGGCTTTTCGTATTTATGTAGAGTACCCACTACTGGTGTACTTTTAAGTTATGACATATACATTTGTAATCGCCTTCAATGTTCTTCTTTCTAATACCCTACTCGACAAGTTTGAGTAAAAATATTGACAACATAACGTTTTGGTGCCAAAAATCCACCATATAGCTTTTGTTCACAATTTATGTTGTACCTATCTAAAAACACTTAGGCGTTAAATACCTTTTGGATTCTGTACAGAGGTTCAGAAGATATAAGGTAATAAAAAATATTATTATTACAAGATACATACAAAATAAACGCGAAAAAAATAACCCTTCTTCGCAGTCGGGTAAAAAAGGGTAAGCATGTGGGTAAAAAGGGTAGGCAGGTTAAAAGCAATTGCATCTGTCATATTTGCATGAAAGGTTTTTTGCTCACCTCTTGGAGTTGAGGAGTCGGACGGCATTCGCTGTTAAAAATTTTCTCTATATAGATACTATTAAAAAGCTTGAGTTTGTTTGAATGCGGTAATCTTTGAAACTATTGGAGTGGCATTTGAAAATTATTATTTTTGTGTTGAATAGCCCATGTCTTGAAAAAGGTTATTATGAGTTATTCAGCACACAGACTAAAGCTGTTTCCAAGTTAAGCTGAAAGCCGAACCCTACTGAATTGGGAAAACGATACAAGAGTACTTGGGGCAGTTTTGTCGCTCAACCTTCGTAACAAAGATATTTAATAGTTTAATAACACCTATAAAACATAAGTGGAAATATACACTTGAACGTACAGTCGCCAACAGTATAAACATAACACATTCCAACGTACAACCGCCCTTAGCTTTAAAACTTTACATTACTTATATACTTTGAACAATAATTAGCAATTTCATAAAAAATGAGAATTGAGAATAATAAAGATGTAATTTCTTAAATAAAAGTATATTATTATTAATAAATATTAAATTTCTACTCTGAAGATTGAAAAAAATAGTTTTACTTGATTGCTTATTGATTTATTTCGTTGTCGAAATCATTTTAAATTTGTTAATATTTACTGTTCAGCGACTTCTGAGGGCGACTGTACTAATGGCTATAAAGACGAAGGTTTTCTCAATCCCAAGGCAAGTGTGAAATCACACTCATCAACATTTAACCTCCTTTCAGTTCAAAACATTCTAATCGTGAGTTTATAGCACATTTGCATTACTCGTATCAGGTAATTCTTCATGTATCATAACCAAAAACTTCACGAAATTGACTTTAGTCGATTGTAGGGCTACGTACCCGACATCAAAGTTTGAACCTCATTTACTTATATATAAATTTAATGGATCTTAAGATAAGGTCGTAAGGGTAATTTCGTGATAGGGTCCCAATTTTGAGGCTATACGGGTTAATAGGAGAGAGTTTTTACTCTTTTTACCAGTTAGGTCGCAGACAAGCACACGGCCCACCTGGTGGAAACCAGGGGCAACACCAGGGGAGTCACACTCATGCTGCCGACCCTTTAAGAACAGAGAGATTCTGTGCCATCAGCGAAGAAGACAAGAAGGACAAGTCTTTGGTCTTCCCACTGACAGCACAAAATCTATTCAGTGAGCTCTGGCTGCCCTACTCACCACTGGAAACACAAAACGACGTCATTATATCCGCTGACCCCGCTTTATTCTGTAGGGTGGAGGTACTTCCCTAGTCGGACTACTCGATTGTGACGGAAATACCGTTGTGACACTTATTATGAAATACCTATATATTAATAGGAGGATTTATGAAATATAGATTTATATAATATTTATTGAAGGTATCCTATAAATATTATTTCATAATAAGTTGCACAGTGAATGATTTATGAAGTTAATAATTTCTGGCAGCTTAAACTATACAATACATTTATGTGATGAACTAGGCTGATCCGAACTATTGTAAGTAAAGCGTTTTGAAGGATGTTATGTTCCTAGGCCTAATAAGTAATAATAAAAAAATGTTTAATTTATTAAATAGTGGTTAATAGCTCTAACTTATCCATTTCCAGATTTATCGCGAAGTCAATCATAGCATTGGATTGTCCTACTGTGTTGATTACGATACGGCTTTTTCTGACATTTCTTGGAGTGAAATAATTATTTCATAACTTTTATGTGATTTTTATGGCTTCTATACTCGAAATTTCAAGTCTATCGTATATGAGGAGTAAATGTATTAATATGTAGGGAGGTTCAATTTTATACTAGTTTTCCTTTAAGTAATTGATACCTACTCCATACTAATGTTATAAATGCGAAAGTAACTCTGTCTGTCTGTCTGTTACGCTTTCACGCCTAAACCCTTGAACCGATCTTGATGAAATGTGATACACAGATAGATTGATTAGAACTTGGGAAAGGACATAGGTTATGATTGGTCGGGATAACCGACATCCATGTGGGCGGAGCCGCAGGCAACAGCTAGTGTATAATAATTATTACCCGACTACAGCGAAGCCAAACGCGGGTTATGATTTTGACAGGCTATGTATTTATGTTTGTATGTATGTATGTCTGTATGTATGTATGTTCGTTTGTTTCCTCTTAGCTCTTCAACTACATATTAGAACTGGACAATTAAGGTATCGTTAGAAGCGTCTTGATCGTCCGCTAGTTATAGGCTATATGACTGGCACTGTTTTTTATGTCCTCTAGCGGTCATAAAGTACTGCGTTATAAAATAAACTTGAGATAAATAGACCGTGTTTGATATCAAATTAAAGGGCTCAATAAGCACATTTCCAATATGTATAAATTATTGGTTGTTGCTTGCCCCAAAATAATATAAATAAAAATTAAGTTTAAACTAAAACCCGACTACCTACTGCAAAAGCATGCCCTAAAAAGTATTAAATAAGAAAATATCAAGAATAACCGTGGTCGTATGCCACTTGCTCTAACAATACTTAGGTACTCTTACAAAACAATACATTCTAGGGAGGGGGAAGTGGCATACGACCACGGCTATTCTTGATATTTTCTTATCTAATACTTTTTAGGGCGTGATTTTGCAGTATTCGGGTTTTAGTTTTAAACTTATATAATTCTACACACATTTAACCTTAACTACTTCGTTAGTCCCGTGACATAAGTTCGTGCTTATAATATTTGCGTGCAATCGTGAGGCCGTGGGTTCCATTTCCGGGTCGAATGAGGTTAATAAAATATGATCAGAACAGTAGTTTTAAATATTATAAGTTCGTTAATACAATCACATCTTATAATTATGTTACTCCTTATTTACATTTAATTATTTTCAAGTTTCTGAGGTCAGTAAAAATAAGTTATTACTTCGCACACAAAATTAATTTTAAAATTTGATAATGATCATCCACTTTTGACGCTAACTATAAGTGGAAAGAAAATAAATTATATAAACACTTTTTAAGGCTTGCGACTATCGTCATTGCAATGCAATGCCAGTATTTATTTTACTTAGCACGCCATCTCGTAGCAGCGTTATAAATCATTATATAAATGCCGCTGAACACTTTGTTCATTCACGGAATTTGAAAGTTTGAGTCTGTGGATTTGTACTGGTGTGCGTGTGCGCATTTTAACTTAACGTTTCACGTAGTACATGATACATTCGAGAGGTGTCGCTTTTCGCAATGTAAGTTTGTATACGTAATAAAAGGATTCTGTTCCCGACGTTTTGATTGCTTTTTAGCAATGATGGTCGCCTGGTTTAATTGCTTTTTGTAATATTCTAGAATATGATTGGAGACGTCAAGAAAATACAAATATAATATACATGTGCACGTATTACAGTAAAGGTGTACGTACATACAGGGCCAAGAAGCCAGCCTCACTTGCTAGTCAGTACACTTACTAAACAGCTAACAAGGCTCTTACCTGTGCTAGGACTTAATGGTGCGGCAAGGGCCATCGAACCGCTTGTTTCTTGATGGAATATTCTGCACTGTATGCGGGTGCTCTACACGTATTGTCTTTGTGCTTTCATCACGAGGTTCGGAGATCAGACGCTCTTGCAAAAGTCAATAAACTAATCAATAACATTAAGTGCATCCCGGGCTCCAAAGTGTAATCTAGAATGTGAATGAATGGGACGTAATCGAGAAATGTGTGCAATAGAGGCGCTTGACCCACCCTGCTCTACTTTGCCCGAAGTTAAGAATTTCAAAAAATACACGACAACACCCTATCCCTATCAGAGCTCTCTTTTGCCCAATCCTCAAAGAAAGCGGGGTAGGTAGGCCAATCGAAAAGTGTATTAGTTTATAGATATACATTACATTTACAACATCTAAGAGAAAATGACTCAGCTGCATTTTTCCACCATCTCCACCCAAGGTTTTCGGTCCACTCGTGTGAACTGTCTGGCCGTTGTGCCCTACTTTCAACTTCATAGTGCTAATAACACATAGTGCGTAACATTACACAAAAGTACCATTTGTTCGAACTAGAAATTGATTAGACCTTCTCGAGTAGACCTTTTAAGAATAACCACTCTAGAAAAATAATATTACATACATACATACCTATTATATACATACATATAATAACGCTCTTATCCTGGGTGGATTAGGCAGAGGTGAATTAACACCCACATTTCACTAATCATTGTATAAGGTTATACGTAATAGAGACCTATTGCCGTATTTCGAGCACTTTTGTTAACTCGAGCCATGCATCTATCGCTGAGTCTGGGCTGTATATATCTGTCTGATGTTAAACAACCCTATCCCTTAGTCGCCTTGTACGACACCGCATGGGAAGAGATGGAGTGGCCCAAATTCTACTCTGCCGGGAAAAACGCGGCGGGAAAATAATACCCCAGCCAGACTAATACTGAGCAATAAGGAAATTAATGGAAATCGTCTGAATAATGAAAAAAAAAACTATAGAAGATCCGGTACCGACCTATCAATCACCCAACTTCAATTATTTCTAACCAAATTACGATCAGCTAATAGTTTAAACCAAAATTGCCTATTAACAATTTTGGACAGTGTCACTGACATCTGCAAAACCAAGGACTTATTGTAACTACCTAAATATTATAATATCTACATCTCAGGACTGGGTTTAGTCGATAAATAAAATAAATATAATATTGTAGGACATTCTACTCAAAATGTTATCTAGACCCAAAGTAAGCATAGTTTAACTGGCTTGTGTTATGGATTCTAGAATGTGCAGATACATACTTAAATATATTTTCTTTTGTACTTAAATTTATACATGTTGTACATGGAAACAGACATATTCATGCATAAAAATATTTACACTGAGCAGGAATCGAACGAGCGACTTCCGACGTAGTAGTCGAACGCCCTACATCCATCGAATATTACGACATATTTCTAATAGCATATTTGTACCTACTCACATGCTCAAAACTTGACACTAATACTTGAATATTTTAAGTCACTTAACTAATTAATCATCCGACGATGTCCGAATTTTAGTAATCGTAACTACTACATAGTATTTTCTCTAAACCCTGCAGCTTAACGAAATTATACTTTTTTTATACCAGTTATGTGGCAGACAAGCACACGGCCCACCTGATAGAAAGTGGTTACAGTGGCCTATGGACGTATGCAACACCAGGGGCGTCACACTTGTGCTGCTGACCCAGAAGAAAGAAGAAAAGAATATTTGTTGGTAGTGCGTTCATGTTGGTAGTGTAATGGCCGTGATTGGAACCCGGGACCTCTCAATCGTAAGGCCGACTCCTTTAATACTAAGACAGAATATTATAATATAATCTACGGTGGAGTAGTGAAGGAAGGAAACAAAATATTTCCAAAATTTATTTGAGTACATAGTTAGATATTCTAGTAACTTACTAGTTCTCAGTAAAATGAGCAAATAACATATCAAATGAACTACTCAGCGGAGATATGCACAGTTTTATCGCTAATAATGAACAATAATTGAGACTATAAAACGTGTTTCTAATCTGTATCATATGAAACATTACCACCCAAAAAGGCGAAAAGCGTATTGCTTCTTCTACATGCACGTATCATTAATGGTTTTCATGAGCTCTAATTCCCTCAAATCATTATTTTTCGATAGAACGAAACGATTATCGATTAATTTGATGCATCGATTAGTAGGTATGCCGGCTTTGTTCATAGCTATTTTAATGTACGGTTTGGTTCGTTGCGATATTGTGGGTACTGTAATCGTAGCCTTGTTCTAATTCCGTAAAAGATATTACCTATTTTGAGAAAAACTTTCATTAATGATACTAGAAATCGCTATAGATACGTACAATGCCTTTAATGCCTTTATACCCGGAGGGTTAGACAGAGAATTATCACCCATATTTCACCAATTAATCAAACAGAACAGATCAACCTTAGTCGCTTTGTACGACACCGCATAGGAGGAGATAGGGAGGCCCAAATTCTACTCTGTTGGGAACCACGCGGCATTCCCATAATCTATATTATTTTTAATATAATTCCTGGAATAAATCTTGACTCCAAGTCCCGAGAGGAACAAGGCAATGGCGTGCGCAGATTGGTTTAGTATAATCAGCGATTGGTGGTGCTCCCATTTGCATATCGAAATATATTTGATTTTAGAAACAAATATACCATTGCAGAGAGTATATACAATGTGCAAAGTTTGTATTCTTTGGGATAGTCAGATATGTGTATGGTCAGATAGGGTTACCTATAAACAACATATAACAAAAATTATACTTACGCCTTTTTCCCTACGAGGCAGGCATAACAGCCCACCATTTGCGGAAAAAATCGTGGGCTGGGAAGTTCGTGATTGGTGTTTATAGATAGAAGTCTAAAAAGACACTTAATTTATTTTTTGAAGTGTCAAATAAGACTCCAGTTACAAAAATAAATATACAAGAAAATATTTTTTCTTTCCAATAGATAGGGAGATGTTGAACCAGCTAGTCAATTGTTTTCTCATTAAGGTTTCGAAACTTTAAAGTGAGTCAGACTTCGATGATGCTTTCAAAGGTAGTACGACGTAATGTAATTACAAGAAGCCATAAATGTAATGGTCTTATTATATCGATTACATCTTGTTATTTAGTAGAACGTATACAAGACATGTATTATAGTCTTGTATACGCTCTACTACTACGCTCTATAGCGAGTATACTAAATGTAAATATTATTTCAGTTACGTATTTCGTAATCAGTATTGTGATAGCAGTCATTCATTACATTCGAGGTTTTAACTTCGGAGTCCAGGGTCTGCTTATTCCTCCAGGGTCTGCGTTTATGGGAGCGTCTTCCACTGACCTTCACCAGAAGAAAGCCTGCTGCAGAGCCTCGTCTACCAATCGGCTCGGTTGTAAGTATGGTTGGCTAGGCCACAAAGGTCTTGAGGGACGCACACACACACACACACACACACACACACACACACACACATCACTTCCTCCCCCTAACACACAATATGTATTTGTTTGATTTTTATGTATCATAGATAGTCACACCTTTTTTTGTGCGATTCTGCTATGGATTAATTTCTTTTGATGATTATTACGATTGATTGAATAGTTATTTATTGTTATAACAGCTACATAGGTATACATAATTAAATAAAATGTAGGGCACTCTCACATGGATTTCACTTTACAATAACTTTGCTATTCATTGTACGAAACGATAAAGAACCTATTTTCTTTATAACTTTGGTCATAAATTGCAAATGCAGTTCCCTCAAAACTCAGGTATGTTGTTTATTACTACCATTTTCCGGTTAAGACCAATCCCATAATCATGAAATTAATTGTGTGAAATTACGTACGGATAAATGGTCTACTATTAAAATGTTAAACTGATTCAATACTAATAATAATTATTGTGATATTTCCTCATATTAAAAGATTTTTGGGTTAGGCTTCAAGGAACGAGTTCTTTTTTTCTTATTTAATTGCTACCAGTTATGCTTTATCCTTAAATAGTGTCCATCCTGTGTCTTTATATAAATATACATTTTCTTAAATATTCAGTGGATTTAATGATTAATGTTTTTTTTTTTCATTTTAGGTTGTATAGCATTATAATAATATATGCTATCTATGGATTAAATCTAAGCATATAATTTACTAAACATTTGTTACTATAAACACTTCATGTTTAGACAACAGAAACAAAATCTTTGTATTAAAATGAGGAAAAAGGTACTGTATACGTAATTTTGGTAAAACCTAATGTACCATTTAAAATGGTCATAAAGATGTCGAGAAAGGTAGTATAAATTTACCGGCACTTAAAAACACAAAATATGAAAGGAAAATAAAACAGTTTGTGTTTGAATCACTTGGACGGTTTTGAATTATAGTTATTTAATTTGTTGAAATCCAATTTAAAATAATGTGCTACACATATAGCTACTACCTATTGGTAGTTATACAAATAATGTGAGTTGCAAGTTTTTTCATATTATTTATCTCTCAATATCATTAACAGTAGTGCCCGTTATATAGCTTGCAGTGAGAGTCAAGGGACTCTTCGCCTGCTTTCGATTTAGCTTAGTTTATTACACTCCACGAAAGTGCCTACTATCTTGACTACTATATGAACCCCAAGAGGAAAGCCTGTGTCATTCGTTAATCAGCTGCAGGACCAACAGCAGGGCCAAAGTGAATAAAAGTGTCTATATTTTTAAAATACAAACAGAATAGCGAGACGTTTCATTTCCTAGTCTAATCTTATTGCGTCGCCGTTTGGACATGTCTATAATAGCGACACAAAGTTAATTTGTTTCGATTACATGAGTCATCGGAAGCAGAACTCGACTGAATAGTGATTTTTAAAATGGATTGCGATCAGTAATCCACCTACCGAACATGGTCACTATTGCAATATCCGGAGGTGGAGTAGAAGTACGACAAAGGTACATGCTACCACTTTACAATTACATACTCCGTTTGTGAGAATATCGTAGCAAATATTTCATTGAACGTGACGAAGTATGTTTATACGCGTTTTAAATCGTGTATCAAAACTATCAATAGTATGAAGAATTTTACGTGAAGATACTTTTTTGTACTATTAAGGTTCGAATATGAGCCACTTGGTAGTTATTTGCCCATAAATGCTTGCAACACCGGACGTGTCATTCATGCGTTACGACCTACACCCCACCCAAGGAGTTGTGATGGCCCTTATTACTTACTAACAGGTATTTAACTCTAACCTAGTAGTTTAATTTGGTTGCAAATTTTGTATAATAAGGGGTAATTACTCAATCGAGCAGTTTCGATTTGGAATAGTAAGTCATGGTATGGGATGTCCTTGCGATAAAATTCAAAGGAACTAGGTAGCTATACGTATAACTTTCGTTGGAGATCACAAATAACAAAGGTAGGGGTGTCACTCTCACAACCAGACGACCTGACGACCTAATCTAGGTAGCTACCAGCACCAGGGATAGGCTAGATGCTTCCGCATTCAGGGAGGCAGAGGATAGGGTGCTATATAATAGCACACATTATTAGAGGTGTGACGGAGACATGAAAAAGAAGTCCAGCACATGAATCACTATCATCTTCATGGAGACGTACCTATATTCCTTATTGCTTCCGAGGCCAAGGTAACTTCGGAGCTCAGGGTCCGCCTTTCAGCTCTTCGGCACGATCGCTCGATCTTGGGCGTCCATGGTAGTAAGACCATTTGCACGCATGTCGCCATAAATGACGTCAAGCCAGGACGTCTTGTGCTCTTCTACCTAGATCCGGCGGGGGGGGGGGCGCCATTGCCAGGCATTTGTTACCCACATAACCTGGCGATTATAGCAAGACGTAGCCACACCAGCAAAGGTGGCTCTTTTGCATTTTATCTGCGATGTCACGGTCATGAAAGCTGCCGCAGATGCGAGAGTTCCTCACGCGATCTTTACGTGTGACTCCGCAAATCCACTGCAATATTGTCATCTCCGTGACATGTCATTATGTAAAATAAATAGCAACAGTCATGATACAAAATAAAACTATTAAATTATAGAACCTGACAAACAAAAGTTATTTCTAATACCTACTCACATTTATCAATAACCATAATAGTTTTTTAAAATCACATATTTTTTATTTCCACTTGCCATAGCTGGCCACGGCCATTGCCACTCAAAAGATCAAACTGGTGATTATATTGATGGAAAAGGCAATTTTCGATTATTTCCATACATCCTCTATGTAAGTATAGAACAATATTTTTTGTATATTCTATAGTTGATACTAGTTTTTCTGAATCACAATCATAGTCGATTATGATAGTTTTTAACCTAACATTTGTCCATAAAATAGGAATAAACTATTATAGGTGTTTACCTACCTACGTGGAAATAATTAAAAAAATATTTTGTCATTTTTTTTCTTGCCACAATATGGCTGAGACACATGAATAGTTAAAAAAATCTAATTGCTTTCTAAACTATCTTTATGTGATGACGTGTGAATTTTAAAATCAGCAGGAAATTCGCTTAAATATGATAAAGCAACAAGAGCTTTTAGTATTACCTATGGAGACAACAAATATTTCACTACGGTTATAATAATAATAATTCTTAATTACCATATTTACAATTTTGCATTACAGTATGTGTTCACATAGCAGTTGACTATGTAAAATTGTAACAGTTGACCCTTTAATTGAATCTCTCTCTGCCATCCAAGCTAAGATTTAACTTGTATTCTAGATGGCAAATATCTGGTCACCTGCTAAGGAGCTACTGGGCCGATAAGTACAGTGTAGATTTATACTTAGCACGAGCGTATGCGGCGCCGCCACTGCTTTCGCCTCTTTATCTTTAGTAACAATAAGATTGTAGAATAGAATAGTATAGGTTGATCAATATACGAGATTGAAATACGTTGACAACTGTCATAAACGTCAAAATACATGTTAGTCCCGTACTTGTTTATTTCGCGATCGTACTGAAAGGATGACAAAAATTTCAAGGTTCCAACTGAAGAAAATTGCACCTAAATGCGGCGTTGGTTGCCAAAAAGTTTAACCCTAGCCTATTGTATTATTCTGTATTGTGCCTGGAGTCAGAATTGCTTATGTAGGAATAAATACTTGATGTAACAAATTTTTATTATTGTTATTATCACCATTTTGATACTCCTTACACCTTATAAGGGTACATAACCCTTAAGAAATCACGAGGTTCTCAAATACTCACACAGAATTTATTGGGCAATTATATTAACTTGTATATCTTCTACAAAATATATTGTGAATTTTATAGATTAAACAAATCTGATAAAATTTTATATATCCGCAAGACATGGTGTGCATGGAAAGGGCAAGGTTATCCAGTAAGAATAAAATTAATCGCAAGCTGACACATTACGTAATTATTATTTTAGTTGAATATTACTCTTAATCTTCACATGACTCTCACACACTCTGACTACTTTTCTGCTATAATACGTAACGGTATACTGGGAGAGAACTCATATTGAGTTAAGCTCGCCTTTGTACATATTTCTTGTAATTTTCTTTATGTATTAATTATCTCTGTTTTTTTATTGTACTGTATGTGTACAAAGAATTAAGAATTAAGAAGAATTATCTAATTAGCTGGCTTCATTCCGGTGCAGTAAATCGTAGTACATTACATTATTTATCTATCATACAAAATCATACAAATAAAAGAAATACCCAAATTGGTGCAGTCGTTTGGTAGTTACGCGCGTACGTCCATTTTGGCGATATTTTTTTATAAATATCGAAGTGTAGCTTAGAAGTTGTCACGACTTTTGATCATTTATCTCCAGTTCTACTCAACGATACGACCTAATTTACAATTCTATAATAACATAGCAGGTAGAAGAAGAAATATATAGAATGGCATAAACAATAAAATGTACACTATGCATAATTACTTCAAATTAGACGGCAATTGAGGTGGAAAGGCCTTGATTAATGTGTTTGTCAGATGGTATTTGTATAAAAATTCGCTACGAATTTCGACATCATAATTTTTGCATACTTCGTTCGTAGAGAACTCCTTCGTTTTCATCCTTAATGATTAATCCTACTTTAATGCTGGCTAACGGTGTTAACTTGCTGCAATCAATCAATCAATTATTGCAGTACCTCAAAACATTAGTAAAGTCCCTTTTGAATCACCAGCAGATCGCATAGATTTAAGAAATTTACCCATCCGAATTCAATATATATTATATTAAAAGTTTTGTTTTGTCTTGTCTTTACCACATTCCTACAACACTGTTTCTAGGCTCTAGTACACGTACACACGGCGCCAGACCTCGGTTTACAGGCCACACCAACATAAAGGAAGTGTGCGTGACAGCAATACTATTAATACATTGCTTAAAGATGTGTGTCATAACAAGTAAACCAATCAGGGCCTTTGACGCACTCACACATTCGCTATTTTACTTACATAAAATGCACCAAGGTTATAAAATCATATTCTAAACTAATTTTATGAAATATATGCAGCATTTTGTTTCTATAACTGATAGGAGTTATCAAATTTAGTCACTATACTATCTGTTCTCATAGTCGAGATGGATAAGAATGCAAGTAAGTAAGTTTGGACCTCACCGTTGTCGCCGGTCGTTAGTTCGGAAATTAACAACGGAATTCTCTTTTTGTCATTCGTGCATCTTTATGTCAGTCAATTTAATAGACATAACATTTTATTTTATGTTCCAATATCTTTTTAGAAGTTTATAATAATTATACTTATGTGTTTTTTATATTTTTTATTAAAGATCAAATATTTTTATCTGATACTTAATTAATTATTATCTATAAATAATTAATTATACCCATACTTAAGAAAAATATCGTCTGCTTACTGGTAAAACCAGATAAATGCATTTTTTTACCAAATTGAGTTAAAAATGCAGTTAAATGTGTTTTTTTACGCGCTATGTACTAGTAAAATCGAATAAATGCTATGTCCAATAGCTGCAGAGATAATGAATTTGAAAAAGTAATATTTCCTCATATTTAAAAAATATATACCAGTATAACATAATAAATAATGTTATTCCTCAAATTCGTTTTAGTTTTACAGCTAAACAATAATAAATACGGTCAAAGCTTTTTACATTTTATAATTTAAATAGTAAAATGGTAAGAATTATTCCGAGAAAAGGTCATAAACGCATTTATTATCATGGACGTAATATTTCAAACCAACAAATTTAATATCTATGAGTTCGGGTGATATAACATGTTTGTAATGTACAAGTAAAATGTAATAAATGCGACCCCCTTTCGATCTAAACTAAATTTTATACAGTTTTTAAGTACACTAAATTATATTCAAGATTATATCTGAAAAATAGGATAGTTATTGCACCATTTTACTTTAACATTTTTTTAATTAATGTGTTTGAATTAGATCAAATTAGAACGTAAACTTTAAAGATGCATTTACTCGAATTGACACTAACTGCACTTATTACTTTTTACCCGTAAGCAGACGATATCATGCTCATAATAGTAAATATATTATTGCATTGCAACAATAAGTTAATTATTTTATTTTCCTTTCCTTTTATCCATTAAGAATAAATAGTATCATCAAGGAAATATGCAAAAAATATATTAAATTATATATATGAATTTTATACACTTAGTTTCCTGTAAATAAACTAGACCAATCGGACTTCAATATCTTGAGGAACAAAAAGTGCACCTCGCTCGAGGACCGAACCCGGTATTGATTCTATTGGTTCAGCTGCATATTTAAACCATTCAGCTATATCTACTTATTCGTTTTTCGCTAAATATACTATTATAACTTGGTGCAGTGGCTATCATCAATACCTATATTTCATGTAAGTAAAATAGCGAATGTGTGAGTGCGTCAAGGGCCCTGATTGGTTTACTTACACACATCTTTAAGCAATGTATTAATAGTATTGCTGTCACGCACACTTCCTTTATGTTGGTGTGGCCTGTAAACCGAAGTCTGACGCCGTGTGTACCTACTTTAAATTTATTGCCTGTATGGGGTAACATTATTGTCACACAACCGACCATAATATTAAATACGCTATTGATCCAATTTCCTCATATGCACATCGAATGTTGAACATAAAATAGCAAAAATATATTAGCAAAAACACGAACAATGTAAATCAAGAACAATGCATCCTGATACAGTATATTACAGTTTTCATACTTTTTTATCAGAAGATACAAACTGATTTAAGTTTGGTTACATTTATAATTATCAATAAAATATTGAATTCATAGCAGCTAGCCAGATGGACTGACGACCTGAAAAGGTAATTGGGACAGACTGGATGCGGGAGGCGGAGGATCGAAATAAATGGTGCTCTTCTATGTCCAGCAGTGAACTGCATTAGGCTAAATGATGGCACCTGACTGGTAGAGTCACCCTAAGGTGGACTGGTAGAAAGTGTCCATGGTATTAAATCCGCGTATATATCTATTTTTATTTGTGCAAAAGTTTAATTAAATAAAAAAAATACTTCGATTATTTTAAACTGGAGTGTCACTGTAGATGTTACTCACGTGATACCGTTACCATATCGCTGTAAAAGGATTAAATTTATTCAAAATTATACTTGAATTTATCCCTAACACAAGGCAAAACTTTGCTAAATTACATGACAAACAAAATTTTCCAATTATATAGAGTATTCATTTCCTCGATATATTTTTTAATAATATTACTGTCAAAACGGTAAAATATGTATCCTAACCATGTGGTTATAGGTTTCAAATTAAAGATGCAAAGGTGACCATGAAGATATTAAAGCTATTATTTCTAAAATGTGAAGGCAAACGTAATCATCATCATCTTCTTCGTAATCTTAGGCCCGTATTCCAGAACGAATAAGAGGTAGAACACGACGATATTTCCGTCTTAATCGAGCAGTCCGACTGGGGAAGTACCTCCGCCCTACGAAATACCGCGGCTGTTATAACCTCATATTGTGCTCCTGTTCCCGGCTGTGAGTAGGGTAGCTAGAGCTCACTGGACTGGTTTTGTGCTGTTAATGGGAAGACCAAAAGCTTGTCCTACTTGTGTTCTGCGCTGACGGCACAGAATCTCTCTGTTCTTACAAGGTCGGCAGCACGAGTGTGACTCCTCTGGTGTTGTACTCGTCCATAGGCTAAGGGAACATTAATGGTATAAAAAAAACGATAAATAATTTTAGTCCTGAGTTTCGATTTACATCCAGATCTGAGGACAAATTGTATTTTAGATGACAGTTCTGATGTCATTGCGAGAGTTGATTTAGGTACAATCGAGCGTTGTTCTGGAATATGAACCTTAGTATTTTTCACGTTTAATTCTGAGACTTTGTCCACTCCTCCTCCTTCTAATTCAGCTTTTTTTAGGAACAACTGCCATCTGAACTCCCCATGAGCGCGGGCTTGGGGGTGACGAGTGGCGCCACCTGTTACCCTAGCAGAAGCAGGCCGCGGCGGCGGCGTACATTGCGTGCCTCCCATACCCGTGATCGAGTTGGGGCTCTGTGGTCCCCACACCGTAAGAGGGACAGATCAAGATTTTCGCACGATAAAAAAAGCCATCTGACCTGATACATTGCTATGTACTTTGGTCATAAGCCGAAGGTTTGTACCTTTATATTATTTCACCGCTATAATTGATGCTTCGTTGAATATTACCGCTGGTAATTCTATCTCGATACAATGAGTACGCAATAACAGCTTAACAATTATTTACTGCAATGAACAGCGTACCAAATAAACTATATATGTAGATCAATTTGTTCGATAGTCGAAGAATAGTGTACTAGTAATAATATGATCGACGAATACAGCTTTGGGTGTTTCGAAAAAGATGTATACCTACATACACAATAATAATATGCATTATTATTAGGCCTATTGGACCTGCCACCTGGGCACAAGCTGCAGTGAACGACCTGGAAGTGTTCCCATAAGACCCAGCACCCCTAGACAAGTGGCAATTCGTAGCTCGGAATGATGGAATAGAATGCCAAATGTATGGAATTTGACGTATATGACATACGTCAAATTCCATACATTTGGCATTCTATTCCATCATACGCCGAGCAACAGGGCAGGTTGGCTGCTGCAGGGCAAACCGGATGAAATGGGGCTATCTGGATGAGAAGGGTGGGGGCTATGACTGTAGCCAAGCTGCAAACAATGACCCACCTGATGTCGAGTAGGCTGTGCTCCAATACCTGTACTATGAGAAATCTTAACAAGGAGACTGCGGAAGACGTCATTGTTGTTGAATTTTGATTTTTAAACATCTGAAAATTGATAACGTGAGTGGATGAAGGGGGTATCTGACAATCTTAAAATATTGACGTAGTGAACTTCGAAGCTCACTGAATATAGCAGGTCACTGTAAATAATTAATAATAAATTAATAATTAAACTAAATGTTAATATTTTTAGATTGTCCCCATGAAACCACAAGAGACGATATTATGGGTGTACTTTCTAAAAAAGTTTTTAAATACGAGTAATATAACCATTTTGTCGTCAGTAAGCACCTCATCAACTCACGTCTTTAAGTGTACTAAAATTGCCATTGGCTCGAAGAAGAAGAAGAAGGCCTACTTAAATTATCATAATATCCAAAAAATATAACTAATTTTTTGATATGTATTGTGGAAATAGTGTTAAACAGTCGCCGAAACCCGTAAACACCATCTCCATCTGACTGTAAACATACAGCCCATGACAAAATGCCCACTAGACGGCAATAGGCTCGCGCCCAGTAACGTGAGAGCGATAGATAGACCTTTGCCTTCTCCTTCGGGGATATACAGGCGTGAGTATATCAGTGAGAAATAAACGTTTATTGAGGTAGCTCTACTACTACGTGTCATTGAATTGCCTGTCATTTCGACCAGGCAACAAATAAAAAAGTTAATTGAATTAAATAAAAAAATATGTATTCCATTTCAATTAAGTTTTTTATTTAATAAGCCTCAATTATTAAACAGTTCAATTTAGCTGGTCATAAATTCTATTCATTCATATTATAGTAATTTTATAAATGATCTAATTACCACAAACCGATTACTTTGAAAAAAAAAAAAAAAAATTACAACTTAAAAAGTCTGATGAAGATTCACACCTTAAATGTTTCTATATATCATTTAATATCTAAGCTACCAAAAGCTACCTGGTTAAGCAAACGGACTTACGATAAAGAGGTCCTGGGTTCGAACTCTGGACGTTACACTACCGACGTTAACCCAATATTAACACAAGTCATTTAACTTGACTGGAGGGGTTAGTTACTGGTATCCTTAATAAAAATAAAATATTTAGACATATTACAGTGATTCCTTGTTAGGTATACGTCCAATATTCTGAAAATGATAAATTTGCAACAACAAGCACATAATAATATTCGTTGTTAGCTTTTTGCAATAAATCATAACAAATATGTATAGTATTATTTGCAATTGTAAAAAAAAACTCTCCCATACAGGATAGACGCCACAACAATGTCGCTGGGACAGACTGTATGCGGAAGGCGGAGGATCGGCAGAAAAAGGGCACATTGGGAGAGGCTTACGTCCAGTAGTGGACTGCAATAGGCTTATCGATAATTGCAATAATAAAATACTGTACTTTTATGTTTCATTAAATTCTTTTAATTAATTACTTCTAATGTAAACACTAACAACAACTACCTATAGGTACATAGTACAAATAAAGTTTACCAAAGAAATACTTATATTGTAGGTAATATACAATTACAATAATTGTAAAGAATTACCCAATACAAAACTAAGTTATGGAATAAAAAAAGTTCCTGACTAAATATCATTAAATACAAATTCAAAATCTAATCAATTTTAGTTCAAGAATTTTTTTCCAAATGTTCTAATTCATTCCGGACACAAAATTAAACGTCTCATACACATCAAGAAGAAGCGATTCTAAACCAAACTCATGCATCGCGGCGTAGCCATAACCGTCGGTGGTGTAACACGCAGCTACTTATAAATACTGTGGGCTCTTCAGACCTGCATCAGTGTCAGTTCAGCTCCTGTCGGCTTCGAAGAGGACGAAAGTGACCCATATTTACAAGTGAAAATGAATTCTTTCCAAGTGAGTACGGTGGTTGTGTGTTTAAAAGAATTTAATTATAAAAGATAGATTTCGATAGTGTTCAATTAATCGAACAAAACTAATATGGAAAGGAATAGGTTATATACTTAAATCCTTATTTACAGAATAATGGGAAAAAAATTATACAATGGATTTGCACTTTAGGTACCCAATACTGAAAGATAACAAAATGTTAAAATATTGGGGGAAGGAAGGGTGTAAACAAAGCTATTTCAGTATCTTTTTTATCAATTGATTTTCTTTCTTTTTCTGGTGTAGTCATTGACAATATTTAGTTGTACCTTTACTCAAATTTTTGATACAATAACTTTTATTATGTTTACTTAATATTTTCAATAAAAATTGTTATCAAGTATGGACCATTGGACGAAAACTAACATAAATAAGTGATTTATATTAGACTCATATAAAAGTTACATTACGCTATTTATTTTTATATTACTAAGGTAGCAAACAAGTACATGGTACATAACTAAGGCAAAAAGCTTTTACCGGGTTCTTTGAGCGCTAGCCAAAATTGTCACTCTAACGGCAAGGCAAAAAGCCATTGGCAAAGGAAAAGCAAGCAAACTGAACGACGAGTTTTAAACTATACTTACTATAAGTCGATCTTATTTATAAGAGGTGTATATTACCTACTCCACTTGAAAAAAATCTATGGGAAACATTTATAATACTGTGAGAAAATGCATTACTTGTTACGTAGAATATGAATATAATATTCTTGTAGAGTAATAACAATTATGTCATACACAACTGTTACTGCGTGACAAATAAAGAGATTTCACGAAATGAAAAATCCCATAGGCTTAGGGATTTATTATTTTGTTTAACTGATTATGCATTATCAAGGGTTTTTTAGTTTCATAAAATACAAGTTATTGTGAAATTTATACCCAACCAGAATTAGAAATGAATCACATAAACAGTTAAATTTGTGAAGTGACAACATAAATCAATGAAGACTTATCTTCAGTTCTTCATCTTTTATCCGTGTTTGTATCATGATAGTTATCGTATACATGGAACGCTCCCAATTGAAATTAAAGCAGCTGAACTTTCGTCTTTAGTATTCGATCTATCTCAGCTACCATTTTTAGGTTCATATTTCATCTGTATAATAATGTACGTTAAAAATTTTAATCGCTGAATGCAAGTAAATAATAAACAAATGTCGCAATTGTTTGAATTAAATTCTGTTTTTATTAAAATAATGAGAAAAAGAAAAATAATTACATTATTCGAACCTTTATGTCATTACTAGCTTTTGCCCGCGGCTCCGCCCGCGTGGATGTCGGTTATCGCGACCAAATATAGCCTATGTGAGCTAAGATGTGTTGACCTATGTCCTTTCTCAAGGTCTAATCTACCCCTAAACCAAATTTCATCAAAATCGGTTCAGTGGTTTGGGCGTGAAAGCGAGACAGACAGACAGACAGACAGACAGAGTTACTTTCACATTTATAATATTAGTAGGGATTAGGGTGGTAGAGGTCCAATAAAAAGGTAATAGACAAACTGATTCAATCAAAGATACATCAACATATTATGTACTCTTTTCAACTTCATGCTTCCTGCGTTTGTTTTTGCTTGTACTATTGTTTCACTTAGAGTTCATAAAAAGTAATACCACTGTATGTCTCGGTAACATCTGTGCCCTCTGTTATAGTCAAACCAATCATTAGAGTATCATTCTGAATCAACCTGCAACATTTTTTTATTAAAAAAGAACTGCAGACTGCTAGAGGATAACATAGTAGGTACTAGTAATTATGTCTGTTAGATTCATAAATAATTGCCTCTAAATAGTTTTAATTAGCAACATCGTCAATAGACTGAACAAAAACAAATCACGAGGTTGAAGTCAATGTAAGCTATAGATTAATTGTATGAAATTTTCTTGTCTATTTTTAATTTCAAAAAGGTTCTATGGATAAATCATAGAATCTAATCCCTTTTTGTATTTGTTTATTAAGACAACTGAACGACAACCTGAACGGATCTAAATGAAATTTGACTAAGAGATAGTATATTGCGGATCAGCGCGAAGACTATTTTTAATTCCGGGAATAGGTTCGCGGTATGTCGCGTGGGTACAGTCGCGGGCAACAACTATTGCTATTAAAATCATCTTATAATAACGACAGATTCACAATCTCGTAAAACTTAAATTAGAAAAAATACTGAAACTATTTGAATATTGAAAATGGTGACCCCACGGCGTCGGAATTGAACGGACGGAATTGAACTGAATCCAACCTTAAGATGTGTTGACCTGTGGAACACTGACCTTACATATCACCATCATAATTGGTGAGAATTTTGCCCGCATTCTATTGTAATATAGAACAAACGGATCGGTATTGTTAGGACAACAGATTTATTCATGTCATATGTGTATTAACTCCTGACAAGGTGAATAGAAATGAAGGTTGTTGCTTGCTTTGTGTTATGGGTTTTAATAGTGATAATAAATATTCTATGATAAATTATATTACGTAATGCCATCTAGAACCAAATTAAGTAGAGTTTGTCATATAGGTGAGCATTTACAATAATATTAACTGGAAATAATGCAAGAGTCAGCCTGTGACCACGGTCGGTGTAACCTGGTCGTCAGGCAAATCGAATTTATGTATTTACCTATACCATGATCACGTTATTTCCCCTAAAATAATTGTATATCATGGAAAGCGATAGTTTAAAAGTTATTACAGCTAAGTATTTCTTCAATATTGCCCTCTTACCACTGAAAGCATCTTAGAAATATCGTATATACGGAAATCGCCGCAAAATTATGTAATAGGTATACCTAATATATTTTTAATATATCAGTCAGACTTTCGTTTGTAAGTGTTCTTTATCGAGTCAACCATTCATAAAATTATGTTCTTTTATGCATCATATTATTATAGATGTTCTAAAACATGAAAAGTATCGCTCCATAGGCATAGCGTTACTTCATTGCTTTATACTATGACACTAATCCGCTTATCTCCTTTTAAATAACGTTTGCTCAAATGTGTTGATTACACAGTCATTTCCCATATTAATCGGATAACTAATGTAAAATATTCTTGTAAAAGACAATCATGTTTATATTTTTACGACATGTTTCAAAATAGTTACTACTAAAAAGAGCAAGACTATGCAAATCCTTGAAGTTCCAGTTTAATAAGTAACGTAGGAAGAGAATTACTAAAATTATAGGTTCAAATCCCACACAATGCACTACCGATGTGCATCCTCTCCTAGGTTCCGTATCATAACATCTAAAGTTATTTCAACTATGTTCAAGATAACTACGGTTGATTCACATATGGTCATAACACATATTGGTCGACTCGACTACTGGTTCATACACATAATTTCGAATAAACTAAAATTATTTGAACTAACGGACGATTAACATAATGTTCATTTAAGATATTGGACATGTTGACTATGTTCGAAATACCTAATGGTCGATTCGCCTACGGTTTATTGATACTACTACTTTGTGACAGAAATTTACGTTGTTGCAAAACCGACTTCACGTAGTCTTGTCTGCCCTACCCCTAGAGTGTAATTTAAGCCCGCGAAGGTGCGGAGGGGCGAGGCGGCCCGCGAGCTGAGGAGCAGGTGGTTCTAACGAGCACTACCGCGGCTGAGGCTGGCCGGCGCAGCCGGCCAGCAAGCCGAAGCTGCGGTAGTGATCGTCAGATCCATCTGCGACGATAAGGTCGCGTGGGACCGCCAGAGCCCCGCAGCGCCGGAGCCGTTAAAGAAGCCATGCTTGCTGCATGATTGCTTGCATGCTGCATGCCTGCTTGCATGATTGCTTGCATGCTGCATACCTGCTTGCATGCTTGCTTGCATGCATGCCTGCTTGCATGATTGCTTGCATGCTTGCTTGCATGCTGCGTACAGCATGCATGCTTGCTTGCATGCTGCGTACAGCATGCATGGCTTCTGTAACGGCTCCGGCGCTGCGGAGCTCCGGCGGTCCCACGCGACCTTATCGTCGCAGATGGATCTGACGATCACTACCACTGCTTCGGCTTGCTGGCCGGCTGCGCCGCCGGCCAGCCTCAGCCGCGGCAGTGCTCGTTAGAACCACCTGCTCCTCAGCTCGCGGGCCGCCTCACTCCTCCGCGCCTTCGCGGGCTTAAATTACACTCTAGGGGTAGGGCAGACAAGACTACGTGAAGTCGGTTTTGCAATAACGTTAATTTCTATCACAAAGTAGTAGTATCAATAAACCGTAGGTGAATCGACTATTAGGTATTTCATACATAGTTCAATCAACCTTAGCACAAATAATTGTAGTTGAATAAACCGTAGGTGAATCGTCCATTATTTGTTTCGACCAGTAGTCATTACAAAAATATGTGAAACGATCTTTAGGTGTTTTAAACAGTAGTTCTTTTGACCGTAGTTGTCTTGAAAATAGTTAAAATAACTGTAGTTATTATAATACGGAACCCTCTCCTAGTATAGAATATAATGATATTAATTATAATCTATACTAGGAGTGGGACTAATTAATTATTATAATAGCATTTTAATTTAGATGCATAGGTTATTAAGAACACAAATTAATTGTAATTCAGAGTTACGTTAGTAACAATATATGTATAAAATAAGATAAGATATTAATATATCAATAGATTCCAACATATTCCTTCGCAGTTACCCTTAGTGGTTGAAAATAATAATTCTTCATTTCCGCTAGTTGAAGTAAAAATTGTTTGTTTTTAATATTATATTTCGTTGATTAGTTGTTTAGGCTCCGAAGTAATCATCACCATTATCTTATAGGTTTTTCCCGTTTGCATTCTTGTTTCCTTTTACCTTTTCTCTCCTTTCGATTTAGCTTATCTTGATTTTTATGCAATTGACCTAAACTTGAGACCAGAATTTTATTTATTTATCAGGCAGGTCTGGTGCTAGCATCTATGGGTCGCTTAGAACCCAAATATCTCGATGCAGCTTTTATACAATACCCCTTTTTCAAGTGTAGAAAGGTCTTGGCCCCCAAGAACCTTTAGGGCCTTTAGGGTCAAAATCAAAAATCATAATATTCTATATAGATCATTAAAATACCAACAATACACCTCTATAACTGCAGTAATAATAATGGTTCACCCTTGTTTGACCAAAAAACGTATGACAAAACATTTGACAAACAACGTTTGAAAAACTAATCATTTGACATAATACACGTTTCGCAAATGTATTACTTAAAAACATTTCGATTGCTAAAATTTTATTTTAAAAATTTTCATTTGACTAAATAAAGTTCTGCATGGTTATAAAAAAAATAACCACGAAGGCTAATGCGTAGCCTTCTATCCTAATTTATCCAAGTCGAAATTAGCAGCTTTCTCAATAATCTAACACTGTCTGTTTGTCTTGTCTACTAACATGTTTTTAAAATAATCAATTTCTAAAATGATGTTTTATACAATGATTTTTTTTCCAAATAAATATTTTGTCTAATGAGTAGTTTATTAAACAATAGTTTGTCAAATGATACATTTATCAAGTATAATTTTGTCAAACGTTGTTTGTCAAATGAAAATTTGTTATTCATTTTTTGTCAAATGATAGGACACCAATAATAACGGTTACGTATCATAATATCTAAAGTTATTTCAACTATGTTCAAGATAACTACGGTTGATTCACATATGGTCATAACGCATATTGGTCGACTCGACTACTGGTTCATACACATAATTTCGAATAAACTAAAATTATTTGAACTAACGGACGATTAATATAATGTTCATTTAAGATATTGGACATGTTGACTATGTTTGAAATACCTAATGGTCGATTCGCCTACGGTTTATTGATACTACTACTTTGTGACAGAAATTTACGTTGTTGCAAAACCGACTTCACGTAGTCTTGTCTGCCCTACCCCTAGAGTGTAATTTAAGCCCGCGAAGGCGCGGAGGAGTGAGGCGGCCCGCGAGCTGAGGAGCAGGTGGTAGTGATCGTCAGATCCATCTGCGACGATAAGGTTGCGTGGGACCGCCGGAGACCCGCAGCGCCGGAGCCGTTACAGAAGCCATGCTTGCTGCATGATTGCTTGCATGCTGCATGCCTGCTTGCATGATTGCTTGCATGCTGCATACCTGCTTGCATGCTTGCTTGCATACATGCCTGCTTGCATGATTGCTTGCATACTTGCTTGCATGCTGCATACAGCATGCATGGCTTCTGTAACGGCTCCGGCGCTGCGGGGCTCCGGCGGTCCCACGCCTCACTCCTCCGCGCCTTCGCGGGCTTAAATTACACTCTAGGGGTAGGGCAGACAAGACTACGTGAAGTCGGTTTTGCAACAACGTAAATTTCTGTCACAAAGTAGTAGTATCAATCGTACATAGTTCAATCAACCTTAGCACAATTAATTGTAGTTGAATAAACCGTAGGTGAAACGTCCATTATTTGTTTCGACCAGTAGTTATTACAAAAATATGTGAAACGATCTTTAGTTGTTTTAAACAGTAGTTCTTTTGACCGTAGTTGTCTTGAAAATAGTTAAAATAACTGTAGTTATTATAATACGTAACCATAATAACATATGCTTCTTATCCATTTTCCAGGTACTTGCATTCGCCGCAGTATGCGCAGTCGCCAGCGCCGGGTACAGTGCTGGCTATGGTGGTGTCGGCTATGGTGGAGGTCACATTGGACAAGAAGTAGTATACGTCCCTAGCTATACTGATGGGCACGGTTATTCTGTGAGTACTTCTATGTATCTTATGAAAAATGGATAGGCCAGTTCGTGGTCGAACTCGACTCGCAGATCCTACACTAACTGAGTGAAATTAATGAGGGTATAGAAGAGCACTTAAACTGGGAGGCTTTCATGAAAGGTTTAATGACAGTAGAGGAGGCTAATGAAGTAGGTTTGCTGGGACATAAGCAGTTAGCAGGCTGTCGTCTCTGCCTAACTCGGAGGGAAATAGGCGCGAGCGTTTTATGTATGTACGCGTTTGTTTTTTATTTTAAATTAATTTTGAAAGAATTCATATAAAATCTACTATGCATACTATTATTTTCGTCCCGTAAATAATAAGTGGTAATCACACTCAAAACAAAAGCACGGACGGACGGACATGGACGACGGAGGTAGTATACGATGATATTCTCGTCCTGATTGAGCAGTCCGAGTAGGGAAATGCCGAATGTAGGGCGGAGGACTGTAGGGAGGACCCCTACTCAGTCCTCCGCCCTACATTCAGCATCATGAGTGTGACTCTCCTAGTTGTGCGTGCAACACTAGAAGAGTCCATAGGCTACGGTAACCACTTTCCACCAGGTGGGCCGTGTGCTTGTCTACCACCTAAGTGGTATTAAAAAGCAAATTATAAAACAAAACCGATTAAGAATTTTATGTGCACAATTTGTTAACAATAAACTGTTGCAGAAACAAGTCTATTATCTCAATTTGTAAACGTTTGCTCATCAATGAATTATGGAGAATACCAAAAAAGTAACACTTCATTAAAACAGACAAAATTGGTGTTTTGGCCATGTTTTATAAATTTATCTACTCTCATACTGAAATGTATACATTAAAATTTTTTAATTAAAACAAACAACAGCTGCTCTTCTATGATCATCTGTATTATTATTTTTCCCATTACGATACAACTTCAGCTACAACAAGTAGGTTTCTATGCAGTTTGTCCCTATATAATCTATAAACGCGCATGCGCGATCAGCAAATGGATTTGGCGCGCAACGTTTTTTCTGTCATTTTACATAAATTTATATTAATTATTGCATGAGATTAGATAAATTAGTGTATGAAACTGCACATAATTTGGTCTTAAAACGCTCGTGTTATACTATAAAAAAACTCGTCTCAATTTTTTAACTCACACTCGTATTTTAAGAACCATTATTATGCAACAGTTCCATAAACTACTATAATTCAATCAATTGAATTGCTTATAACTGCTATTGTTTTTGTTATAATACTTGTTGAATATCTTTCCTTGCAAGCTTTACGAGCTTCCTCTGCTATCGCGTTCGTCAACACTGTTAACCAGTAGAACAAAATTCCCTGTAGTTAACAGTGTTGACCACGGGGTGTTGACCAACGGGAATAACCCCTATCAATGAACCTTCCATGTAAGTTCACCTACTGCAAATGCTTTTGACCCGCCCTTTTTTCAATACATTATTAATTTGAATCTGAAATCAGTGTGTCTATCACGAGGGACTACAAAGATAAGATTCTGTACTAAGAAACTCGTACGTTGTTATCCATAAGTTCAGTCCCCCTCAGATATATGATTTTTACATTGAAATAAATTAATTTATAATTATTTTTGTAATCTTCAGAGGACAAAATATAATTTAATCTTCTTTTTTTAATTATTGTATATTAATTTATGTGAAGTTTTAAAGTGGCCAGTGGCCAGTAACTTGGAATATATTGAGCTAGTATCAATAGTAGTTGTACCAGTTACCATCAAGAGGAGCTGGCTACCATTGCTTGTGATTTTACACACTCAGTTTACCACATCAGATATTATATAGAGCAGTCAATCATACCATCGTGACGTTACTCAAAACGTATAACTTTAATGTCATCTCCAATTTTCAATCTTATTCTGAGAGTAATAAAGTCCTTATTTGTTTGGAACTGTTCGATTAAAGACCGTAACGGTTAGTCACCATGACGTCCCATACTTACGATGTTTGCATCACTGTCGTTTGTCATTGTGAGTCTTAGGGAAGGCTTTGGTTATGATTCGTCTCATTACACAGTTGATAACGGGAAACTTACGAAATTACTAGCTGTTGCCTGCAGCTTCACCCGCGTGGATTTTTGATCCAGTTCCCGCTATCCATGGTAACTTATTCCCGGGTTAAAAGTAAATTATGTTTTGTTTGAAATGTAATCTATTCTATCTATTTAATCCATTATTGAGTAGCAAAGTATTATTATGTTTGTTGCTTTTTATAATATTTTTTATTTTGAATTTTCAGAGTCATGGTGGCTACGAGCATGGTTATGATAAAGGATATGGTTATCATGTGAGTTCATTTTGAAATATATATGCCCGATGTTAATTTAAAATAGATATTTTAATTACTATGCAAACTACTACTACTATACCTACTACTTTTAGCTTTACAATGCTCAGTGTAAAGTGACTAAGAAATAAATCAGAGTTTTTTTTAAATAGTGGTGGTATTAATAAATAGTAAAATAGTAGTATTAATAAATAGTAAAGTAAAAATAGTAAGTAGTAAGTAGTGGTGGTATTAATAAATAGTAAAGTAGTAATAGTAAAATACACTGAGCTCGTTGATGTCTTTTTGACGACAAATTACTAGTAAAGTTAAAATTATGTTGTACAGTATACTCTGCATTGTATATACGATATTGAATATGTACGAAATAACATTAATTTTCGCATCAACATGTAAGACTAACATTTTTCGTATATTTTAGTCTCATCCAAAATACGCGTTCGATTACTCCGTCGATGATCCACACACCGGTGACCACAAATGGCAGTGGGAGACTAGAGAAGGAGATGTCGTTAAAGGTATTTTCCTACCTAATATTATAAATAAAAATTCGTTATGATGTTTGAATGTTACTTAATCGCGCTAGAACTGCTGAACGAATTTTGCTGAAATTTGGTAATAATGTGGAGCCGTCCATATAGAATACCTGTGGTGTTCCCCGTGGGTCTACCAATGTGAAATTTCTATTTCCTTCAAGGTTATGAGGTCAGCTGGCAGTCGCTCTCTTAATTTGTTACGTACCTACTTAATTTGTTAAAGGTTCGATTAATTGGCTAAGCGCCACCTATTATACATCGATTGTACTATATGAATAGCAAGCGTGAACATTCAACTCCATTATATGCGTGGACGCAAAAAACACAAAATTAAGCAATCCTATTCCAGTAGTTAATTTATTTCAAGTGAAATGGATTAGTATAATGTAATAACAGAATCGTAATTCACATAGTAAAAATTTTGTGAAAGAGATTATATTTTAAAACAAACTTAAGAACATTTTACCCCTACTCACCCCCCGACAGTAGGTATATAATATTGGTTTCTATAAAACTATTGTTACACTCGTATTATGTTGAAATTTACTTTAAAAAATTTTCAGGTGCATACTCCCTTCTGGAATCTGATGGTACAACTCGCCTTGTTGAGTACACTGCTGACAAAAACGGTTTCCACCCCATTGTGAAGCGCATCGGCAAGGCACATCACCCGCAAGTATACTACAAACCTCACGACTTCGGTGGTTATAACCCACACTACTAGATGGCGCTGTTAAATAGTTTAGATCCGAACCAAGAGATGGCACTATTGGCCGGTTTCTCAATTGGGAAATATTAAATAATTAGAATCTACTAAGAAATGAATTGTTGAATTTCTTAATCAAGCGATTGAGATCTGCGGGGAATTAAAAAAGTTACTTGTTTTTAACAGAATCAATCAATATGACCTTTTAGCCCCTTTAAAACATAACTATTATATTTTGTTCTGAAAAATAAAATTATGTAATTTTTTTTTATCAAAAGTGTTGTTTCTCAATTCAGAAACCGCCTGTGTTTATTAATTTATGTAATATCTTAAACCAGTGTCAGACTGTGATATTAACTTCGACCTATTATTTATGACTTTTATTTTTATCAACAGTTACCACGAAGATACGTAATATAAGTACATAATATAAAATTGTAACATTAGTTTTTGATACTGCGAATTTTAAATAAAGAAGTTAAAAAATACTGAATTGTTTTCAATCATCATCGTCATCATCATCATCTCAACCTTAGTCTTTCATGCATTCAGCTTGCACTTTTTTTGAAACTGAGATATTTCTCGCTTTGGCTTACTTATTTATTTGGGAGCAATTACCGTATGACCCTCTAGTTCGATTCGTGGCAGAGCCTCTTTCGTTAATCATCAGGTATACCGTGTAGATTGACTTAGGCCATTAGGATCTTGGTGGGGCCCGGGCCCCACCAAAATCTAATAATTATACTAGTGGCCCACCAAAATCTAATAATTATACTAGTGTAACTATCCTCCTTTACTTATATGCACTACTACTTCTACTTCTAATGGGGCGCTGTTGACCGGATGGATGACCAGCCCGTCTGTGTGCGTCATTTCACCCATTTCTCCTATATAACAACTGCTATAGATGATCATATATGACAACCGGGACCAACGGTTTAACGTTTTCCCCGAGTCGCGTTAACACTCCAGCCAATACAAACAGGCATATTCATGCATACAAATATTTGTTCTAAGCGGGAATCGAACCCGCGCCTCCTGCGAAGCATTTGAATGCACTTGGAGCATTTGGAGGCTGTACCATTATATATATCAATTTATATACTTATCTCCTTTACCAACTGTATGAACCATACACTTTTTTACCTTACTGTTGAAAAGTTAGGAACATCTCATACAATGTTCATTGCATATACAAAGGAAAGTGTTAAATGAAGTCACTTTTACTTCATACATTTGTCATCGTTAGAGAAGTATTTCATGCATGAAACATTGTACACCGGTCGTTAATAAATATAATGGACTTCACACTATAGCAATGTGTAAAGAAAAGTGATTATTCATCACTGATATCAGCAGTTGATCTGGCTGCTACTAATTTATATGCGTTAATAAAACAATTAAAGGAGATGGGTAGGCTTTCATACATTCTTGGGCCAAAAATGTAATAAGATGAGGGTGGTATCAATTAAGAGCATATAAATAATTAAACCATCCCTGAAAATTCTGCAGATTTTGGATATCTGAGAGCAGAGTTATAAGAGATTTAGTAAAAGTGAGGTTATGCAAGAAATTGACATTTTAGAACTGTGATTTCTGTGGTGTTTTAGTAGAAAGTGGTCATTTTTTTTATCTTAAAATACTTTTAAATTGTACTGTATTATATTTTACTCAGGGATAATGTACCAAAACTTACAAAGAGATTTTAAAGATGGAGTACAAGGATGTTATAAGTTAAAAAAAAACACTTTAAATAATAATTATCTTTTATTCTTCTTCAATAATAATTAAAGTATTGTCTAAGAAGTGCGCAGGTGGAAATATATTACCTTATTTACTTCATTTTCTATGCCACAATTCACACAGAGATCCATGTCAAAATCCAAAATACCGAGCAAAACTCAAACAAGTAAACAAGTTTATCATTGTACTTTAAGGTAACCAGGAGCAAGCTGAGAAGTCCGTAAAGAGAAATCACTGTTATGTTATGGGAATATTATAATCAAGAAATCAACTGGAAATACTCAAAACACAGAAGTCAATCATTGGATTTAAACCAATAAACTGATACAGCATACTGATATAGCATACTTTTGTACATATTTTATAAACAATTGTATATCCCATAAGCCGTGTAAATGTACAATTTTTCGATAAAATAATTGATTTTGAAGATTGAATAAATAAACTGATTGACTGAAAATGGAGCTGTCAGCTGTCACAGCTTAAAAATACAGTTTTGATAAACACAAGAAATAATTAATCGATTAACGGAAATCGATTCAGAATTTATTTTTATTACACTATTATTTGGTATTTTAAATGGTTATTATATTAAATACGATACTTACTGGTCGGATCATCTGCCATTATTTGTAGAGTGTAAGTTAAATGTGATTGTAGATAAAAATAGTTTTGGTTTAAATAATGGGCATAATAAAGCAATTTGGGGATACAGAACGACTGAGCAAATAAATAATTATACTGATATGTGCAATAATAAACTTAAATTAATAGATTTTCCTGTAGAACTTAGAGATTGTAGTTATGGTATGTGTAAACATAATAGACATAGATACGTAATAGATAAATTATATAAAAATATTATATTAGCTTTAACTGATTCAGCTATTAAGTCGAATGCTAGTCATGCTCGAAAAAAGAAACGTATTGTGATAGGATGGAATAAATATGTATATCAGGCGCACAGGGAGGCCAGGCTTAAATTTCTAAGTTGGGTATCTCAAAATAGGCCGCCATCTGGTACTGTATACGAGGAGATGCGTGAAAGCCGTAAGATATTTAAGAATAAATTAAAGTTTTGTCAGAACAATAAAGAACAGCTAAAAATGGATGCAATTACTGAATTTCGAGCTTCAAACAGTTTCACCGACTTTTGGAAAGCGACCGGTAATTTAAACCATAAGCCTGGCCTCCCTGTTAGCGTGGGAGGGGTGAGTGATAGTAAGGATATTGCCGAATTGTTCAAAGAGCATTTCACTGTGAAGTCTCCGTTGGGTCCCTCAGGTTTTAATGCTGGGCCCGCCGTGACTGGTGACATGTATTATGTAACAGCTAAGCAAGTTCGTAAAATAGTAAGTAACATGTCCAAAGGCAAGTCACCCGGTCATGACGGACTCAGTATTGAACACTTGAAATATGCGGGTGTGCACCTACCGCGAGTACTGGCAATGTTTTATAATGTCTGTATGAGTCACTCCTACTTGCCAGAGGACCTAATTAGGACCATAACTGTGCCAATTGTTAAAAATAAAACAGGAGATTTATCTGATAAGCAGAACTATCGTCCTATATCTCTGGCTACGGTAGTGGCCAAGGTGTTGGACAGTGTGCTTGACTCAGAATTGGAGAAACACCTCAATATACATGACGCTCAGTTCGGCTTTCGAGCCGGACTATCTACTGAAAGCGCAATTATCAGTCTTAAGCACACTGTTCAATATTATACGGACAGAAACACACCTGTGTATGCATGTTTTCTCGACCTCTCCAGGGCATTTGATCTAGTATCATATGATGTACTATGGGAGAGGCTCGGGAAAACAGCGGTGCCTACACAGGTGCAACGACTGTTCCAGTTCTGGTACCGTAACCAGAAGAACTGTGTTCGATGGGCGGACAGCTACTCTGACGCGTACAGGTTGGAGTGCGGGGTGAGACAAGGTGGGTTGAGTTCTCCCAAACTCTTCAACCTGTATGTGAATGACCTTGTGGTTGGGCTTAGCAGCACTAGAGTCGGATGCTGGATTGATGATACAGCAATGAACAATTTCAGTTACGCGGATGACATGGTGCTGCTGACCCCAACTGTAAGTGCAATGAGACAGCTGCTTGCCATTTGTGAATCGCACAGCCAAAGACTAGGACTTATCTATAACTGTGTAAAGAGTGAGTACATGGTCTTCAGGGCCTCCGGTAAATGTCCGTTAACTGTGCCCGCAATAAAGCTGAATGGTACTGAGCTAAAACGGGTGTACAAATTTAAATACTTGGGGCACTACATTACCGAGGGCCTTGAAGACAATGTTGATATTGAGAGGGAGCGTAGGGCGTTGGCGGTCAAAAGCAATATGCTGGCTCGTAGGTTTGCACGATGTAGTGATGCAGTCAAAGTTACCTTGTTCAAAGCATACTGTCAGACCTTCTACACGTGCAGCCTGTGGTTCAGCTATACGCAGCGAACGCTCAATGCCCTACGCGTCCAATATAATAATGGGTTCAGGATGTTGTTGGGGCTACCCCGCTTCTGTAGTGCATCTGGCATGTTTGCCGATGCTGGAGTCGACGGCTTTCATGCCATCGTACGTAAAAGACTCGCTTCCAGCTTAAGTAGAATACGGGGTAGCACTAACAGTATCCTGAAGGTCATTGCAGATAAGCAGGACTCGGCTATAGTGAAAGCCTTGATCCGAGCACACATATCTAATTGATGTTTGTTCAGTGTATGTATTTCTTTTTAATTATGGACTATGGTCTGAAATAAATGTTTTATTATTATTATTATTATCTCTTTATTCATTTTTTAAAACCTATAAATTACATTTTTAAATACATCTAAAAGAAAAAGCATTATATTTAAAAATATAAAAAATAGTGCCCACCGGCATCGGGTACAGGGACCAAGCTGCCGGTGGTTAGGGCTCCAGGGAGAGGAACCTCCTCACAATACGTGCCGTGTCGAGGAGTACCGCCTTCTGCATCAGGCCCTTGATCCAACTATCTAACGCGAGCCTCTTAAGATGTTGGTCGAGGCTCTTGGCAATCAACCCGTGAGCCGATACGACTATCGGAACAACAATCGCCGAATCCACAGCCCACATGTCGACAACCTCGCGAGCCAAATCCAAATATTTTATTTGTTTATCTTTTTCGGCTTTCACGAGATTCTCGTCATGCGGGATGGTGATATCGACAATTATTGCGCGGCGCTCTGATCGATCTATCACCACAATATCAGGCTTATTGGCTAAAATAGTCCTGTCAGTGATGATAGATCGATCCCAGTACAATGTGACGCGACCATCGTCAAGAACTGGGTCGGGCACATACCTGTAATACGGCACTTCTGAATCTACAAGTTTGTATTTAAGAGCAAGTTGCTGATGGATAATCCTGGCTACTAGGTTGTGCCTATGCAAATACTCACCGTTGGCTAGACGAGAACAACCAGAAATTATATGCCTGAGGGATTCTCCGGGACGGTGACATGCCCGACAGATGTCAACCGTACCATCCTTCAGGATATATCTCCGATAGTTGTTCGTCATTACAACCTCATCAGTAATTGCACAGACAAAACCTTCGGTTTCTCCGAAGAGATCACCGAAACGTAACCAGGAAACAGATGCTTTTAAATCTATATCGGGCCCATATAAGGCTCGATAAAATCGTCCATGCAGCTCTTTGCTCCTCCATACCTCCTTGCGATCATCAATGCTGAGTATTGCAGGTTTGCGCCAGTTCTCTTTCGCAAGAGCGAGCGGGGTAAGACCGTTGTCCACTGCCACTACATCCCGATGCACATCCACATCCACCTTGAGAAAATATTCTCTAAGGTTGTATATCTCGCGGTTGTGTAGATTCTTAACATTTAGAAAACCACGACCTCCACACTTCCGCGGGATATACAACCTCATTACTGAGGAACGTGGATGGTGCATTCGATATGCAGTAAGCAGTGTACGAACTCTTCTATCCAGGGCTTCCAACTCAGTTTGAGTCCATCTGAGTATGCCAAAGGAGTAAGTTAGGACTGGTATGACCCAATCGTTATAGGCACGCACCTTGTTACCGCCCGATAAAAGACTGTTCAGTACTTTTTTCAGGCGGCAGAAAAAGCGCTCCCGTAACGATTGTTTCATACCCGCCTCATTAATACCTAAAGCCTGTGACACACCCAGATACTTGTAGGTATCGTTTGCAGAAAGGGATCTAAGTTTTGTGGAATCTGAGAGTTCTATCCCTTCAGATTCCACAATCCCACCTCGTTTTACCTGCATGACCGCACATTTATCCACCCCAAACTCCATCCTGATGGAATTACTAAAAGTTTCCGTTACTTTTAATAATTCCATCAGTCGGAGGCTATTGGGGGCATACAATTTGAGGTCATCCATGTAAAGGAGGTGGGATATAACCTGACCACCTCTCCGCAAACAATAGCCTAGCCCTGAATCCTCCAATAAAGTACTTAGAGGATTCAGAGCCAAACAGAACCACAAGGGACTCAAACTGTCACCCTGGAATATACCCCGCTCAATCTTTATAAGCTCGCCGTCATCCCGAATATGTCGACACCCTGGATAGCGAAGAGCCGTTCTCCATTGCCCCATACATGCCTTCAAGAAGGTGCAAAGAGTTGTATCAACTTTATACAACTCAAGCACCCTCAAGAGCCATGTATGTGGCACAGAGTCGTAGGCCTTCTTATAATCTATCCAGCATGTCGCCATATCCTTTCGATTACGACGAACCTGCTGATTGATGGCCGCGTCAATAATAAGGTGCTCTTTAGTACCGCGAGCCCCACTTCTACATCCGTTCTGAGAGTAGGATAGGATAGAGTTTCCAGTGATGTGGTTAGTAATTTTGACTCTCAGGACGGATGTAAGAAGTTTGTAAACTGTAGGCAGACAAGTAATCGGCCTATAGTTCCTGGGGTCCACGGCACTACCAGATTTAAAGAGCAGATGGGTGACACCGGTAGTCATAAAATTTGGAAGCGATCCCGATTCTAAAGCTGACTGGAATTGAGAAGCCAAACGAACGTGTGAGCTTCGGAGCCATTTTAACCAGAAGTTGTGTAGTCCGTCCGGTCCCGCAGCTTTCCAGTTCGGCAGCGAACGGACCACACAAGCGATGTCATCTTCTGTTATTATTACTGGCTCCATTGTTTCAATCGCTTCACACGATCGCTTGACCTCTCGCATCCAATCACCTTCTGTGTGAGCGACGGGAACCGACCAGATATTGCGCCAAAATGTATTTGTGGCGTCAATATCCGGCAAGTGCACGTCGTCCACAAGATCAGGTCGCTCCCAACTTCTATACACCCACCTTTCATCTCTTTGGAATGTGCGATTCAGTGTATATCGGTCACATCTTTTTTTGTACCGCTTTAAGCGGTTTGCCCATGCATAAACTTTCTGCTTCAGGAAGTCGATGCGCTCTATGACTCGGGCTGCATAGTCACGGGGACTGATACCAGTTCCCGAAAATGCCCGATTCACAAAGCGCATGACTCTCGGGCGTGTGTTGCCCGACCTGAAGCAGATAAGCTTGCCAATGAGAGCCCTGGCCTCAGCGATACGACACTCAATTCTACACTGCCACCTCGGCTTCCCTGAATTAGGTCGAGTAGTGGTATTAGTTTCTGGGAATCTAATACCAGCTACTCGACATGCCGCAATGGCGGCACAGTACAGAATTGAGTGTGTATCACCGAGATTTTCACTATTATCTAAATAAATAGGTAATAGTGAATCCAAGGCACACACCAGCGCTATATTTCGTTTATGCACAGGCAAACGCGGTAAACGAGGTCTAATTTGATAGTGCATTGACCGATAATCACGAATGGCACACTCCAAAGTATTCCTTATTAGATCATTGTACTGAGTACTTACGGAAAAAGCGACATTATCCAATTCACCATCACCGGAATCGGGCTCTGTTACCTGGGTGAAACCTTGCACCCGTGGTGTAAGTAGTGGTGCTTGTGGTGGCGGAGGGATAACATCGCTGTTCTGCAAGTCGGAGCGTATCCTCTCAAGTACAGAACTATCCAGCAGATGACACCGCTGGATAGCCCGCACCTGATCCGACAGTCGTTGTGCCGAGACGTTTAGAGTTGGTTCAAGACCCTGAAACACAAGAAGCATACGATCACGGTACGCAGTGAGGTTGGTTCCTCCACCTGTAGCCGCAAAATATGCCCGCATGACATTTTCATTAATTGACGTCGTCCATCGCATGCGGTGCACATTACCACCGGCAGCGGGGGCCCTATTCGAAGCCGGAGGGCGTCGGGGCTCCAAGCTCGCCGGAGGCCGGCCTCTCCCCGGCCGACGTACAGGTGTTGGCGACGTCGGCGGGGAGAAGAACTCGTCGCTTGAAGATGAGCTCGACGCCGCTGGTTCCGTTGGTGAAGGCTGCGCGGCGGAGCTAAGCGACGAGTCCGGGGATGTTACTGGTGCACTTGCGTTTTTTCTGGCTTGGGATCTTGTCAACATACTCTTGTATTTCAGTTCTCTTTTATTATAGATTTATTATTATTATTATTATTATTATTATTGTGATTAAGTTTTGTTCACTCTGATTGATTTAATATCAAATTGTGATGCAAGTGTTTTAATATGCAATATTGTTTAAATATTTTTTAGTAATCGATATTTTATTTTGCTAGTGGAATAAACTTAGTTTTAAGATTTCTCGTCTTCCAGACTTTCAATTGAGCTGGTTTTTTAATATTTTGAAATAGAAAAAAATACCGCTTTTTTTAAGTCATACCTCAACTCATTACAATTTTGGCCCAGAAGTCCCCGTCTCCTTTCAAATATAATTTTAATAAATCTATGGGCTCCTTTGTACCTGGTACGGTGAGGCGCGGGTTAATTGTTTAGATGTAATTTTGTAATTTGACTCTATTTTTAATATGTTATTATAGTAAATAGTAAATAATAAAATACACACCAAATAGAATTCGATAAAAAAAGTGTTGTACTTTTTATTATTCTATTTAACAAAAAAATATGTTTATAATTTGGTAGGTGTTGCCCTCTACTCCACCTACGGAGAATACTGTTAATTCTTGTTTTTACGTATTTTTTCCGTAAGAAATTTCTACAAAGTATTTAGACAACTTAAAAAAAAAAAGAATGAAATCAGTGAAGTCGTTCTCAAGTTATCTGTGGCTTAGGAAGACACGGAATCTTTGGTATATTGTCTGTATTACTGTATTAAAAGGATATTTAATTACATAATTCTTTTAATGCATTCCAGCAGTGTATTACACTTATCAGTTTAATGTTTAAAAGAATATTGCGAGAAAAATCGCTCATCTGAGAATTGGAAGATTTTTACCTTTAATATTTCTATTGAGGGAAAATAATCCATACTTCCATATTCATACTTCCATATCCATATCCATACTAATATTATAAATGCGAAAGTACTCTCTCTGTCTGTCTGTCTGTTACGCTTTCACGCCTAAACCACTGATCCGATTTTGATCAAATTTGGTATAGGGGTAAAGTAGACCTTGAGAAAGGACATAGGCTATGTTTGGTCGCGATAACCGACATCCATGCGGGCGTAGCCGCGGGCGAAGGCTAGTCTTTAATAATAAAGAACTACATACTTTCATACTCTTCATATTCAAGTCTAATTAAAGAAAAACAAATAAAATACTCCTAGCGGTGGTCAATAACTTACTTTCTTTGGCTATCATATCCTATTAGGTGTTTCAACGTCGGTTTTAATTAGCGCTACTAACTTTTACTGTTGTTTGAGGTCATTAATCTTTACGTTATACTATTCTTTTGTTAGGCTGATTATCAACCGCGTAATCTTTTTATTATTCCGGGTTTATTCCGGAAAGACGTATTCAGGAAAATGAAGCAGTTTTACTGTCTGATATTAGTTTAACTGGTGTTTTATACCTATAAGATTCCGGTAATGTTTTAGTTTCATTATGTTATTTTTTATCAGCTGTTGGTATATCAACTGAATTTAACAAAAATCTTCATCCTCTAGCCTTTGCACGGTCTATGGTATGCTGATCATATCGAGTCAGTATTTTTTAGGTGTTCATTAGGAATTTATTACACACGTGGTTACCCCAAACATGATCACATTAGTGAGGAGACCCTCCTTATATCAGCGATGTCACATGAAGTGGATGCAGAAGATCCTCACGCGTATTTAGATTACAGCAAATGGATTGATATTGTCTCTACCTATCTAAATGGGAAATGGTTTGTATGTATACGAGTATTGTGTCCTTAGGTTTATTTTAAACTAGCTGTTGCCCGCGGCTCCGCCCGCGTGGATTTCTGATCCCGTTCATCGCTGATATAAATAGCCTATATGTTAATCCAGGGTATAACCTATATACATACCAAATTTCAACCAAATCGGTCCAGCCGTTTATGCGTGAAAGAGTAACAAACATCCACACATCCACACATCCATTCTCACAAACTTTCACATTTATAATATTAGTAGGATTGGCACCACTTTTTTAAATAATATTTTTATAACTTTAAACCCTAAAACACATTGCTCTACTTGACATACCAAGAGACATATCGTAAAAGTACATACTTTCATTAAGATTGGAGTCAAGGTCTGCAATATAACCGACCGTTATAAGTTAAATGTAATTACAAAATTTACAGCCTATAACTGTGGTAAAATTTATCATTGCTAATTATTAAAAAAAAAACACAATAACTGCCGTGAGTTATTATACCTGAAAGCGCACGCTTTCATCAATTTGCATGTTCAGTAGGAGAATGTAATATCATTGGATTTTATTGCTGACTATATCATTACAAGTAGTATTGGATACTTAGGAAGTTGCACGCAACTCAAGTATGTAAATTTTGATATAGCTAGCCCAGCTACCCTTTATGTGTACACGTAGTTTGATAAGAGCGAAACGACAGTAAAGTATAACAAAATTCTAACTTGAAAAATACATATTAATAGTTGAAGTTCAATCTTGGAGGCCCCACCGAGATGTGCCTGTACACTAGCCTGTGAATGACGAGCCTTTCGCGCGGGCATTCCTTTCGGGATTGGGAGAAATAAAAATAAAAACCCAAATTAGGAAAAAGTATAGGAAGGCAGACCGAGGACCAATATACAGTTTTTGAATGCACTAAGCACTGAATGGATGATGATGATGATATTATTAGGTCATTGCAGATGCAGTATTAGAAAAAATCATCATAGCGGTAATCTCCTCGATCTGCCTTCCAAAACTTATTCCTAATTTGCATGAATATGATGAATGCAACGTAGGCATACTTAACTTTCAAGAATATACTATAGCATAATAGTTTTTTGTCTGTTTACTAAGTCTGTGAAAATAATTAATATAAGATTATTAGGAACGGAATATCCTACTCATATTATCCTCTAATATTAGAGATCTGAAAGTTTGTGAAGATATGTGGATGTTTGTTATTCAACCACGCTCTAGCGCGTGAACGGAACTGGCTGAAATATCGAACAGAGATAAATTATAGTCTAGAAGAACAACACATAAGTTACTTTTTAGACTTGAAATAGGTTCCCATGGGCTGCGGAAACAAAATCAAAATTGCACGCGGACGAAGCCGCTGGCAACTGCTAGTTTGCCATATTTATTAATATTTTTCGAGCTTCCGATACTTGGTACTGTAAGAACTGGCATGGCCGTGCATCACATGGAATCACGATATTATAGTTTTTTATACATCATTATTGTCAATATCACACCTTTTTTATATAATTACGTGAGTCACGTTACACAAAATAGTGATTTATTACAATTTTCAACGAAAAGTAAATTAAATAGTATTAATTAGAATCATAATTAAACATGGCAAATATCATTTCAATAATAAATGTTTTTGATTAAGATTTTTAGGGTTCCGTAGCCAAATGGCAAAAAACGGAACCCTTATAGATTCGTCATGTCTGTCCGTCCGTCTGTCTGTCTGTCTGTCTGTCCGTCCGTATGTTACAGCCACTTTTCTCCGAAACTATAAGGCCTATGCTGTTGAAACTTGGTAAGAAGATGTATTCTGTGAACCGCATTAAGAATTTCATACAAAAATAAAAAAAGCACAAAATTTTGGGGGCCCTATACTTAGAACTAAAACTCAAAATTTTTTTTTCCAACAAACCCATACGTGTCCCAGTATCTATAGATAGGTCTTTAAAAATGCTATTGAGGTTTCTAACATATTTTTTTTCTAAACTGAATAGTTTGCGCGAGAGACACTTCCAAAGTGGAAAAATGTCCCCCCCCCCCCTCTAACTTCTAAAATAAGAGAATGATAAATCTAAAAAAAATATATGATGTAAATTGGCCCAATTGGAACCAATTTTTAGTGGTAGTTTGCATCTACCACTAAAAATTGGTTCGAACGAGATCCAGTCAGTAGTTTTTTTTTAATACGTCATAAACCGCAATTTTCGCCTTTGCTACTACGGAACCCTTCATGGGCGAGTCCGACTCGCACTTGGCCGATTTTTTTATTTATTGTTATATCATTTACATTAATACCAATAACAACAACAAAATATTTTTCATTAACTGTCTTAAGTATTTTGAAAGCCATTTGAAAAAGCCATATCATAAAATAATAAGAATAAATGTCTAAAATAAAATTGAATGGGCCAATAAATAATAAATAGTTTGCGACCCATTATATACCTAATACAAATAATATTATTCATCAAATCGGTCAAACCGTTTCGGAGGAGTTTGATACAAACTCTTTGACACGAGAATTTGACTTAGTTAATAAAAAGAAACATATTTTATCTATTGGCAAAATCTATAACACTAAATACTAGTCACACCAATATCACGTAGTATATTTATGTAGTAACAATATCACGCAGCTTATTCAACACTACAAACACAGGTAAATTCAAATTAAGAAGTCGCTTAATTTGCATAGATCTGGAGATGTCACTTTAATAAAACTCCACATAAAATTATTGCACTAAATTCCCATCACAGTTTACTAAACAACGCTAAAAATACCACTTCTGTATATTTAAAGAGACAATTTCTTTATCTAGACTAAAAATTCACACAATACAGTGTAATCTACAATTAACAACTCGTTACCGGTGGCTGATCTGCAATTAGACAATATCGCATCCTAGTCCAGTGTTGTGTCGTCTACATTAGTGTGAGTACAAACGAACAATAAAGACGACACTCCGGGGGTATTCCTGTGTGCGTTTATAAATAGGTAAGTGGTGGTTACCACTGCACGTCTTTCAGCCTCAACCTTGAAATGGATTGGCTCGCTGTTGTTCTTGCGTAATTTTTTTTCGTGATTTGGTTTTAATTTAGTGACGTCATATGTGGTGATAGGACGATAAACATGGATAAAGCTTGTGTGATAGTGGTATGTAACAAGATATTGAAAATTAGTTAGTTTCTGCTGTAGTTGATAGTGCATAGATTTAGATGTGTCTTCAAAAATCAGTGCAATAAACTGAATGATATTGAACATTTTTATTGCTTCTATTTTGTTCATGTTTCAAATAGAATATTGTATCCAGTCATTTTTATCGAAAATATCGTTCCTATTCCAAATTAACAGGAATAAAAGTAAAAATATTAGAATATTAATGCTAGACTTCTTATCCCTACAAATTCTCCGACCGAGTGAAAATTCGGATTCGTGCGGGCTACGGTGGCTTAGCGGTCAGAGCATTCCCCCTGTAAGGGAAAGATCGCGGGTTCGAATCCCGCCCGAAGTCGATTCTCTTTACTCTTTGTAAATCGATTTGAACAATCAGCATAATACATGCTTCAAAATTTCATTCAATTTCTAAAAGATTCGGAAATTTCGTAACTGTTGATGGATACCATTTGTGTCGAATTTTAGTATCTTCATATAATACTGATATTAAAATAGAAATATTATGTATTTTCTAAATACCTTAATCATAAAAGCACACAGAATAAAATATTATTCATTAATAGATACCATTGGGCGGCCAATACGGAAATAAAAAAATACTTTGAGAGAAAAAGAGAAAAGTCCTTACAAATATACAAATCTTTCCGTGAATGATAAATGTGAAATTAAACATACACAATTACTGTTCTAGATCCTCTTGGCTAATTTGTTGGCTACCAATTGTCAAGAAGAGGATTTTATTGAAGGAAAACTCAACGAAAAGCCAGATAATGTAAGTTGATACGTTGTAATCTTAAGTAGCTGCTGCTCAGCATATCTAATTATAATAATTATCTGCTATATAAAATTAATTCAGCACCCCACTACATCTCATTTATTTACCATCTTCTATCCTTCTATATTTATATTAACTTTTGTAACTTTCTTTACTATATTTCTGTTATATATATTCTATTGTAATTCCAATATATATTTCTATCCGGTAATACGAGAGATAACGTACCTATATAGATGTGTAGGGCCCCCCAAGAGCTTTGTGATCCGAGGCAACCTCGCTCAGGTCGGTGCAGGTGCATTCAGCAGGTGGTAATTGATGGACAAGGTATTGCGTAGGCTTTCTTCTCGAGGTGAGATGATCATAATATCAATCTTTTACAGAAAAGCCATATAAGACAAATCAATAGGGGAAAGCATAGGAGAGCGGACCTCGAAGTCAAAAGTGCAAGCTAAGAATAATTATATGTGTAGTAAAAAAAATAAGTACTAGACATTTGCTGGATTATAGGCGCACACGCACGACATTTCAAGCGCAGTGTAAGTCTATGTAATGTGGCGGTTAATATCCGTGATTCACTTTTCGTTACAAATTGATGCTATCTGCACATACTCATAATGTGCATTTTAATGATCAAAACACTACGCATGAGTAATCATGTGTTACAACAACGACATCATTCTCCGAGCCTTACAAAGAGGAGAAAAAGGTGACCAATGTTTTCAATTAGTATTATATTAGTACATAGATTCTAAATTTTGTACACCTATCAAGTGGTAGAAATATTAATCAAATAAAAAATATAATTTATTATTATTTAATAGTAATACAGTTATACGTTCACTTCTAAGTCAACATTTTACGACGGTTTAATGATAGGCTATAAGATTTGTAGATTTAAAACAGTTTACAAGCATAATATCAATAAATATTTTATTATTTGTTGGTTATACAACTGTTTTGTTAGATTACTGTCATAGATTAAGCAATCTAGGTTAAATCATTATTTTAATGTATTTCATTCTATAATAGAATGCTTCACAGAAAATGTCGAGCCGCATCATAGTAAGACTGAAAAGCAGAGATGCTGACTCAGCTGAGATGGGAAAAGACTCCGAGAATGATGAATATGTAAAAAAGTGACATGGAAATAGATTCCTATTTCTATCACAAGCAATTTCGAGTAGTTGACTACGGACGGAAATAGGTACCAGTATCATATGACTCACGTGTTTTTTAATATGTGACAAGAGTGTGATCTCGGAAGGAAGAAAATATAGGAACTACCCCAATTCCTCCTCTCTAAACCGAAATAAAGAGCCTATGAAAACCCGTCCATGTTATGTAGGTTTATCCCCTAAGTAGGTATTACCAATAAATAAATATGGGCCTACCTTTGCCTAACTATTACAAAATTTATAGGCATTATGTTTGACAAATCTACAGTCCAGACATGTTTCTTAATTAAAATTCAAACACCTTCTACTAGAAAATTAAGTCAAGCTATATCGATGGAATTCAACTTTTGATTTTTTTTATAGTGCCAATCGGCTTGCCAACCTAAAGCGCTTATCACTGCAAGGTTTGCAACATGTCAATACACACAAATACCTATTGAAAGTGGTCGTTAAATGTCGAAACGAATGCGGCCAACGTTATCTTGTTCACCCACTTTTCTGAAAGTAACGCGACTAGTTGGTCTGTAATACTGCTCTACTTGATACCTTTTTTTTAAACAAAATTACGCAATTCTTAATTGCAGGAGCAAATAACTTACACTGCAAGTTATTAAAACGTCGTCAATGCACTTTATAGAAAAATCATAATCAAAAATATATTTATTCATGTAGGTCACACATTTATGACTGTCAAGAGTGTCAAGATTTATATTTAAAATCTTTTAGAAGAAAAGAATCTGGCAATAAAATCTCATGGCTTCTTTTTTTTAATCACCACTAACTTACTGTTTTTTTAATTATGTCAAGTAAAATGCAAACAAGTGAAAACATACCTATTTTTTCATAAATAATACGCTTTAATTGTTCTTATGATAATGACTATTACTGATACTGAATTAATGTATTGACGGTTCCGGACACTGTGGTTAATTAATAATAGGTTGTACGTAAATTAGCATGATATCTTCCGTGTTGATTTTTTTTCTGTAAGCGATATTGAAAAACAATAAAAAGCGAAATGAACTGTGTGAATCGGAGCAGTAATAAACGAAAGTATATATTCGGTCATTGACATTGAGCAACCGTGCTTGATGCGTCAGCGCACGTGGATGTCTCATCTTGAACTTGAGGAGAGGTCGTCTACTAGTGACATTAATCGTACAATTTCATACAATTACTGTAATTTGACTTTTATATGACTTATGTAACACGCTCGCGCTTTACTTATTCTTGTATTATACCTATGGCGAAAAACAAAGTGTACAACCAAATATATTATTAATATGTAGGTTTTTTTTATTTATATTAAAAATCTTGTTAGCTAACAATTGACATTCTAGTGAACTGACATGTTATTAAATTTAAATTTGACATATCTTTTATTACAAAATGAATTTAAGAAATATATATAGTAGTTCGAAAATTTAAAAAACATTATTACAGATTTACTATTTTGTATTTGGCATAATTTCTCCAGATTATTTTCAAAATATTTATTTGATAATTTCACAAGAAAGATTTTATAATACTGAATTAATTTCACACTTTTTGTTTAGTAGTTTCCCATAGTTTAAAGTAGCAGTCTGTGCAATTATAATAGTCTCCAAAATTAGACAATATGAGAAAAGCTGTCCTTAGCTTCCTTATATTTTCTTTATAGTAAAAAAAACCAAAGCAATTCACAAATGAAACTGATCGTTCTTGTTGAAGCTATTACCATTTAATAGTTCAGCGTCGCCGTTGGCTAGAATATTGCCTACTAGTTTCAAATGTCGCAATACGTGGTCGTGATCGAGAGTGATTTACACCGCACGCGCTACGACTTACAATTTGACTGACAAAGTTATATTAAAATGCTCATTCTACCTGATTATAATTACTTGCATACCTACATTATGGAAACGGTTAGAACCCACATCGATTATTCAGAATATTAAACTCAATTTGCAAAAAAACATGCAATCTATTGTCACTATGAGTGAAATACCGGACTACACGCAAGCTATCACTTCACTTATTCCTCAAGTTTTTTTATTGATTCACGACGTAATTATATAGCGAGCAAAAAATTGTTCGATGTTTAAACCACCGTTCGTTTTTTGTTGTCAGGGAAAATCAAGTTATTCATTCAGTTACGGAGTGTCTGATGGGCGCACTGGAGACGTCAAAACCGTATGGGAATCCAGAGATGGTGACACCGTAAAAGGTATTTTATTTTAATATGGTACTTGTTAAGATGCAGGCTATCTTTGGCAAATATATTTTTGCACATATTTCTGTAAGTGTTTAGCCTATTATATTTTGTATCTGTAAATAAAATTTTAAAACCAAAAATTTATTGGAAATATAAAGTAAATCTTTATTATATTTATACAATTTAATCTATATAGGTACACATCCGTTACATCCGTTAACTATGTTCACAACGTCTCAACAATCAGGAAAATTACAACACACACCAGAGGAATCTTTCTCTCCAAGTAGCTTATTAAGTACTTCTCATGCATCTAATGTAGGACATTAGCACTTCCCCAGGTTTCAAATTAGATTAGTAAAATAATTTGTCACCTCCCATAATACGGAAATCCGTTCGTTTGAATCGAATAAAATTTTGGCTCGTAATGTCATTCCTAATGATAATTTTTAAATTGCAGGTCACTACAGTGTGGTTGAACCGGATGGCTCTACAAGACATGTAGAATATGAAGCAGGACCCAAAACAGGCTTCCAAGCAATTGTGAATACTGAGAATGAAGCAGTTGATCCTGATGAAACTGGAAGAAGTTATATGGAAGATAACCATAATGGGTATTATGATTTATCAGATAATTCACCTAACTATTATGAAAGAGAAAAAAATAGACCAAAAAAACTTTACAACGCATTATATAACCAGCATCCATATAAGAAAAGGTCAAAATATCCCTCATATTCAGACCAACCATTAGACTCAGAAGCAAGCGACTACAGTCACAGTATTACAATAAAACATCCACATGATGATTCCTCGAATATTGAACCTCTAAGTCACGTCGGATACAGTTTTGACCCGAATTGTAAAACAAAAACCAGAAAAGAAAGTTATCGGAATAAAGACAATTTGTATGCAAACGTAGATCTAGAATTGAATAAGAAATATCCACAATATCCTGTAGATTCCTATAGAGATCATTACGACAAATATGCAGAACCAAGCTATGATTATAACACATATACGAAACAATCTGATAGCGGACGACATAAAGGACATAAATACGAGGAACACTATTTTTATCCTTCAGCATCAACGAAATACACATACCCGGTAATACCTGATGTGCAGCCTCCAGAAAAATATCACGCAGATGATTTTCTATATAGGCCAAAAAGGAAAAGACCTTATAAAGCCCGAGAATCAGAACACCGATATCGAAATCCGAGTGAAAATCTAGATGAATACGTTTTAGTCCCTAAAAAGAAGCTAAGAAAACCACCGACTGTCGAAAGCTATCAATATAGAGAACCTGAAGATGATTATGATCATCCGTATTACTCAAGTGGTTATGATGACGGGCCCCAAGATGACAGGCATCATGGACCTGTACAGGAAGCAGGACAGAAAGAGATAATTCGAAAAATTGTGAAAAAGCGAAAACCAGGTGTAAATCTTTTAGATATGCTTGATATTTAGGTTAATGAGTTCGAATACAAATTAGATTATTTCATAAGAAGTTAAGTATTGTTTATATAGGTAGATTACTTTAAATAGAATTAATAAAACTAGGAATATGATTACCTGTAAGACTGTTTTATACACTTTTAGTGATAAACTTCAAACCTTTGGGTATTAATTTATATGAATATTTCATTTATGTAAAATATAAGTGGATGAGTATTTGAATTATTTATTTTTCTCCTTCATCATTTTTTATATCTGTCATTGATTTATACTCGTATAGTTACTAAATGCTGTGCTGCGAATTATTTATTACTTAAACTACTGTAATCAGTAGGGTTTCACTGATTACATTATCTTCACATAATGCACAGGATATATTATACGAACGCAATATTATCATAACAAGAGAGGAACTTCAAATGTTTTGTCAAAATGCCTGTCATCAAGAATTATTGTGTCAGATGTATTGATAAAATGTCACATATTGATAAATCAATCCTTGATAGTAATAAAAATAATATGGTCATTTTGATTTTAAACCACATACATTACGCATACGGTGTACTGGTTGCGTAAAACGGTCTCACAATGATAGTGAAAGTGCAAACCTCGGAAACTGGAGCGAGTGGGAGTGTTGGTATCATATTACCTCACAAGGACGCTATATTTTTAAAAGTTGCAGTACATAATATTCCTTAAATTGATACACTTGAATGCTTTAGTTTTTGTTCGCTGACTTACTTAAGAGTATTTTAATAATTACCGAGATAATGATTTCTCATTTTTGTTTATATAGGACAAAACTGTATGAAAATTTCACAATGGTGGCCCTTGTCTTGACGACCTAATGATATTCTCATGCTATATACAAAAAAAAATGAGAATTATGTTAAAAACTTCCAGTAACTATCAGTTTTGGTAATGAAATACTTTTTGAGAAGGGAGAAGATCTTGAAGGCGGATTAAGATTGATAACAGGTGGGACCTAATAATTTTTTTTCTTCAGTGTGGTCCTCTTAAATTCAAGGTAGGTACGAGAATGTTATTACTAGTAAAGTGTGACATTTATTTGCCATGATTTATGCGTATACCTTTTAGTTGTGCATTGTATCGACATTCACCAGTAGGTGCGACCATGACACCGTCGGCATTGTCGCAATGTGCCTACGCGGCGCCACGCGCCATGACATGTTATTCATGTTCCTAATCTGGATTCGGAGAAAGGTGTCCTATTTATAGCTTGTACAAAGGAGAAAACCAATTCTCATACAAAATGACACAGAACTGAAAACTAAATAAATAATGATATCATTAGAACACTTAGGCCCGTATTCTAGGACAACACTCAGTCGAAATTATTATTCTTTAAAGTTAAGTTATACTAACGTAGACAGTGGAGTTATTGTACTTGTTATCTTCGAACATTAAGCCTATCATGTTATATAACATTTCTGGAATGTTTATAAAAGAAAATAACAAAGTTAACAAAAAATGTGTAATTCTACTCACCGCCGCCCAAATTACACGAACTACATTCATGCCTTCAATAGATTATTTGTTTCATTTTTGTGGTTAACATAATAGAACCTACTTTTATTACACCGGTTCATTACTGCAAGTAGTGCAAGTACATTAAATTTGTGATTAAATGGAGTAAAAAATGGTTTGACAACCTAGCTTGATTTGTGGTTTGTACAAGTAGGTACTGCTGGCCATTATTATGTGTACCACTTTTTCCTACATTTATTTAGGTTACAGATATAATTTCCAGTTCTAGTCAGTTCCAAAATTATTAATATCCCTTTACCATTGAATAAAAAAAATACTATTAATAACACTAATAGCTTTATAGCATGGGATCTAAATTATGTCTTATAAATAAAATAGTATCCTGGCTCGTGTCAATAATAATGCCCGGAATGCGGCAATAGGCTCACGGCCCTGCGTGGAACCGAAAGCAATGAGTGGTGAAATGTGGGGTAATTAATCTCTGCCTAAGCCCTTGAAGATAAAGGCGTGATCATATGTATGTATACATTATATCAGTTAAACTTATACGAGTTAAACTTAAATGAGTTAAACTTAATTTTTTTTGAATAGAATATTTAGATTTATTCTGGTTAATCCTACTATAATACAATTTCAATATTTACAATATTAACAATAAAACTAAAAATATATACATAAAAGGACAAATTAAAAACTAAAACCGAACGCGTCGTGGAATTCCTCCGCATCGCATGCCTCTTGTGGTAACGTTCCCAGAAGACTGGCAGCATTGCCACGTTGTATGGCAATGCTTATTCTTTGACCTAAAAAGAGGCCAGCCTTCTGGTCACGAGAAGCGTCGACCATACGCTTCGCAATCTCCCTGAAGAGATTGCGCGCGCTCGGACCCCATGGTCCCAACGTTTCGACTCCAAACGGCACAAATTCATAATCTCCAATGAGATGTTAGTCAGTTAACCTTATATGAGTCGTCCATTATGTAACCATTATTTATGGTATAGTCATAAAATTTTGGATAAAATACTCGGTAATTATTAATAATAACCGTTTACGTTGAAAGGGAGACCTACCCTTTTTACCTACCATCTTCTTATTTGTTGCGTATCACGGAGATTAAAACCCTGCGATGAACATGCGGGGTCATGCGTAAAAATCGCGAGGGGAATTCCAGCATCCGCAAAAGCCTTCACGTCCGTCATGGACGTGAAGGCTTGCGGAAAAAATGTAGGAGAATCGCCTTCTCTGATACAGCAACATTCTGTGGAACCCGCTAAGATACGTAGGTATTAAAAGTGCCTAGCATGCAACCTCCACCGAGCTCCTGTAGGAGGGGTAAACCCAAAAAGTGCTGGCGTTCCGTCGTAGAGGATGGTCTCACTACTATGAATATCCAAGACCGTGTGAAGTAATTATTTTTAATTTTTTTATTTATAATTTTTATAATTTATTTACATATATTTAAGTAAGGAAGTAAAGCCTATAAGGGACTAAGGTAATCTAATTCAAATATCAAATGAAATTAACTGTACGGTACTGGGTAACCCCATTAATAATAACAGTTTTTTGGAATATCAATAAACTTTTATTATGAAATCAACTTACATAAGGGTTAACACAATAATTTAAGACATATTAATCATAATCATATCAAAATAATAAGGGACTACAAACAATTTTGGCATATTTTGTTCTTATGTTCAACACACCTATATGTTTTGCATTTCACACATTGTGTGTGTGATTTGTGGTCTTTGGACCTCGGACAGAAAAAATACCTTCCAGTTTTTAAACTAGAAGGGTTTACCGCTGGTATCTCCCGTTTTTTTTTTTCAATATATCCCCAATACTTATTTGGAGAGGGGTTGAACCCAGGGGTACTGGTGTACCCCAAAAGCAGCGTATCGCGTCCAATCACCAGCAAGACCGTCGGCCGACTAAGGAATCGGTGCGTCCCTCCACCTCACGTAAATACAAGGACGCGCAACACAAACCGTATAACAATAAAAAAGTTATAAACTATTTTCGAAAATTTTTATTGATTGTACCCCAGGGTACGGTTCTAAGGTTAAGTAGGTACCTACCTATGTTTCATTTGAAATAAAGAAGTAGGTATTTGATTCGAACATCATACAGAGATTCCACAATAAGAACACTTGTGATTTCAAACTGTATACTTTCAAAGGAATGTAGCTATTGATTTCAAAGTATTCCATACATAAGTCGATATTATCCTCCATGGAATCTAGTTACATGTAGACGTAGGTGTTATTTGGCATCATTATTTGATGAATAGCTTGCACCACCTAATTAGTACCTTGTCGAATATTATGATTCAGAACTTAGAATAGTCTATTATATTATAGTTATTAGTCAAGTTAGTTATGTAATAACTATGTAGTCCTATTGCAACGAAATATTTTGCTCCAACTAAATATATTCATAATAAAATTCTCTTGTAAGAGCCTACGTTCAAAGAATGATAACTATTTTTATTTTTTTTTAGAGATGAAAATAGAAAGTAGATGTTAAGAGAGGCCAAGAGAGGCCATATTTCAATTGATTGCATCATAGTTGTTCAGACACAACAAACAAAGTTGGCTGTCACCGACTTCTAATAAATCAGTAAGTCTGTAAATTAAGTTATTTTTCGCTTTTCAGTGCCTCTTTTTCGTTTCTTGAAGTCGGTTAAACTTTTTTGTTAAAAATGAATTTATTTTTCTCTTTTTAGTGAGTTTGTACAGTCTCACGACTGTACATCGCATGTATAGTGACCTGACTGTACATGCGCTGCTGACGCTGCAATACAGATCGAACCGGCCACGCTACAAAAAAAATATTAAATCATTATTCAAAAATAATTTTTAAAATCAATGCATATACACCGGAAATATAGCTGAATATTCTAAACACTTCTGCGTACCCCTTCAAAGGACTCAGGCGTGATGTTATGATGTGTAATGGCAGAAACATTGCAATAATATGCCATTGCAGTGCAGCAATCGCGGCTGATTTCCTGGTACTTTTTGAAGAGTTCCTTGGTCTAATCTCGGAAACCCATCATCAGATCTTTACGAAATTAAAATGTGACCACTTCGGAATAATCTACTTACGAACACAAGAAGAATTTTCAAAATCCGTCTAGAATTGGCTTCACAATCGCGTAACAAACATACAAAAAAAAAAAAATAGGGTACGAATTGAGAACGAAGTCGGTTGAAAATGAATTTATTTTTCTCTTTTTAGTGAGTTTGTACAGTCTCACGACTGTACATCGCATGTATAGTGACCTGACTGTACATGCGCTGCTGACGCTGCAATACAGATCGAACCGGCCACGCTACAAAAAAAATATCAAATCATTATTCAAAAAATTTTTTTTAAATCAATGCATATACACCGGAAATATAGCTGAATATTCTGAACACTTCTGCGTACCCCTTCAAAGGACTCAGGCGTGATGTTATGATGTGTGATGGCAGAAACATTGCAATAATATGCCATTGCAGCAATCGCGGCTGATTTCCTGGTACTTTTTGAAGAGTTCCTTGGTCTAATCTCGGAAACCCATCATCAGATCTTTACGAAATTTAAATGGGACCACTTCGGAATAATCTACTTACGAACACAAAAAGAATTTTCAAAATCCGTCTAGAATTGGCTTCACAACCGCGTAACAAACATACAAAAAAATAAAAAAAAAAATAAAAAAAAAATTGGGTACGAATTGAGAACCTCCTTTTTTGAAGTCGGTTAAAAATAGAAAGTAGATGTTCGTAGCATATAGACTGTTACATTATTGCCTCATTCATCACGAGTTACGAGGCTTCTAAATGATGGCCTATCTGAGCAGACGAGGGATCTTTGTTGACGTACTTTTTATCTTTCGGAATAGATTCAAGAAGGGCATTAGAAGGTTTCTTCAGGGTCGGCAGCGCTAGTGTGACGCCCCTGGTGTTGCATACGTCCATAGGCGATAGTGATCGCTTCCCATCAGATAGGCCGTGTGCTTGTCTGCCAACTAAGTGGTATAAAAAGAAGATCTATTACAAGTGTAGTAACTAACGCAAATAACAGATTAAAAGTATCCCGAAAGAAATTAAGGGATTTCATCCTTCATTTGCTTAGCGCACTATAGTATTGAAAATACTGGACATTTCCAGACACACTCGGCTAGCTTACAATTAAACTTGTTAAGGTAGGTACCTATCTACCTATCTGCATGACAATCAATCAATAGCACTCCTTATAGTTTAGGGACCTTTCAATGACGTACAACTTTCTTCGGGTTCGTCCATTTTCGTAACTGTCATTTTCATAACCAGCTACGAACGTGGAATTTTTTTCTTGCTTTCATAACCAGTTACGAAAATAGAATTAACTTGTCATTTTCATAACCAATCTTCTAAATCTAACCCTCTCCGATTTGGTGAAAAAAATCATAAATATGTAATTAGTAGGTAAATATGGCTAAGTTATATGATTCGTCAGATCTTTCTTCATAGCATTGATTTTCAATAAATCTATTGTTAGACACTAGACACCTTATCGTGTATTGGCTTTCTTAATATCTGCGAAACATATTATACCTAAGTTATAACGCATAGATATACATAATAGAAGGCCATTAGAAAAAAAAAACATAATTAAACTACAATCAGAATGCACCCTAAGTAGTTATGATTTGACCTAATTTCGGTCTTTATTCACAAGCTAATATCATATAAAAGTCATATTATATAATATTTGTACTAGTTCATAACCTAGATATTCTAATTTAATGCTAATAATAAAATATAAGCTCACAAAACCGGTCTCAGATAGCCAAATAAAGTGAATGATAAAACTGGCCATGCGAGGTTAATGACATTTGATAGATGAGTCACAGCCACTTGACATCCGAGACTTTGTAGTAGACGTAAACATTAAATATTAAAGGTGGGTTCCACTAAGAATAGTCAGTTTCAAAAATATTAAAGGTATATTTTTATTTAGATCATAAACTTTTAATGATGTCTCTTTAATGACTTTACGATAAAAATAAATCTCAAAGATAAGTGAAAGTATGAATGTGGAGGATAAAAAAGTACGGATGAAAATTGCATAGGTATAAAGAAGGGGATATACCTAGAATAAAAATATGTCAATTGAATTTGTGAATTTTAATGCCTTGTGTATGGTAACAAGACCACACCTTTATTAAACGTAATGTAGTTTGCGTCAATCTAATTTTATACAGTGCCAACTAGTTTCTGTGCTATTTTGGGACTATGATAAATAGGCACCTTTTGGAGTGATTCATTAACTTTACTATAAGTACAACTTCCGTATAATACTTTTTATGGTAAATCTTATTTACTCTTACTAGGAGTACTGTAAGACTTATGCCTTAAACTCCAGACCATCACTGAATCTTCATAGAAGCTTTTAGAAAAAAAAAATTACGAGATCTTAATTTTTTAATCATCATCACCTTGCGTTAGTCCCGGTCGCATTGAAATCTGGGGTCCGCTTAAATATGATGTGGCTTGGTTTTGCACCCATTTAACTCATATATGCATGGAAAACTACTATGTTGAAATAATGTATGAAAACTACTGAATTTATTGTCATTTATGATTACCTACTGCTTCGCTCCCTGAGATAAATAGATTGTTGTTATGGGCGTAAATTAATAGTAGGTTTATTTCGTCTATGGTTTGGTAACGTTTCCATCCATTTTAGGAGGTGTATGTGTAATAGTATAGGTGGTATGCTAGGTATACATACAAATAATGTACAGCACACCTACTATAATTACTCTTATATACTTCATCGTTCCATCGTTTCCAAGTACATAGCTCCATTCAAATCACAGCATACAAAATAATTTTTGACGGAATAGGACACGACAGTATTGCCGTCCCAATTGAGCAGTCCAAACTCTGGCCCTTAATGCAAGCTTTATATGCAACATATAAGAGCAGATGTTAGGATTACAAATAAGTGGTTCTTAATTTAAAAAAAAGGACTGAGAAAGTTTTTAAGTATAAATGTAATGAATGAAGTGGCTCGCAGACGTTTAGGAGGTTAGGAGGTTAGGAGTTTTCATAGCATAATATTAAACTAATAAAGAGTAACTGATATCTGTACCATATTGCACCGTCTGGTACCAAATCTCAATCAAGAATACGCCGCGTCTGAGTACAGAACGAATGGCGAGCTATGTGGAACTATAAATATAATTGATACAGTATTCTGATACCAATTCCTAACCTACTACTTAAATTACAGGAAAGACTTGTATGGATATGCATATTATAGTACCTAAAAAATTTTGTCATTTAGTTAGTTTATTTGCCACGAATTCTCTTTATATTATGTTATCACTTCAACAATTTATTATTTCTTCTATCAACCGTAATAGAAATAAATCGTTAAACGCGCAATTAATTATCTTTTTTATCTCCTTGACTATTTGCTGTGCCGGTGCCATTTGTGGAATAAAAATTTAATTTATAAATTGTTCCACTAATGGCACCTGCGAAAAATATCGGTAGGTGCCCAATGTGGAATACCTTAGGTGCCATTAACTCAGGTGCCATTAAAACGGGTGCCCAATATGGAATACTTCAAATATATAACCACAACGGTTATGTATTTCAATGGGTTTCTAATAAAATATATTCATTAAATTTCATCCAAATCGCTTCAGTCGTTCAGGGGAAGTTAGGTGACAAACAGAAAAATAGTAGGTACCCAGTATTAAAGTAGAAATGAAATATCATTTTTGTGACGCTTATAATATTTTTTCAACAAACAAACAAAGTTTTATGAGCGTTGAAAGCATGTGAAAATGTATGCACATCGCCCATATCTCTATTTTATTGTTGGGTTTGGTTTGTGCCAAATTTCCTCCAGCCTGTTTTGCCGTCTTAGCGTGATTGCGGGACAACCATTTATTTATCCAAACTTTCGCATTCATATTAGTAGACAGACCATGAAATTTAAAATTCCTAGCTTAAGGGATTGGCGTATCTACCTCAAGCTAACGGTCTGGTTTGCGGACAACGCCCACAGCCACATACATGTAGCTACATACAGTTTCCTGCGACACGCCTGAGCGGGACCCTAATATGTACAGGTTCTATATAAGCGCCAGTTATCTTAGAATTTGGCACACAACAAGCCCTAGAGCTTACAGTAACGTACAGTTAGACTTAGACAAATTAAGAAAATGTTTGCTAAGGTAATGTGAAGTGGAGTGTCTCAAGTGTCCGCTTTTGGAGATTTTTGTGCACTTGTGTCTATATTTCTAATATTTCAAAGCTTTTTTATACAACAATGTCAGTAACTGAAATTAATAGTATTCCCCCCAAACCCTTCAGCCAAGCTAAATAGTTTGTGTTAGGAATGGGTTAACGTAGGTAGCCAGGTAATAACCAGGATTCGAAACCGGGACTGTAAGGCTGGTTCCCTAACCACTAAGCTACCGATGCTTACGGAGCAACACCTATTACATTGCCATTAGCTAGCTTTAGAGTATCTACCCTTTTCTTTGAGGAACTTGTACCTAGTCTGTGGAATATTTAAAGCAACTAATACCGTATTGGTTCCCAGTAGAGTTGGCTTGGCCTCAAAGGATTTGGTAGAGCACTCATACAAATCTATCACATCTATTGACTCATTACTTGCAGGTGTTGTTCGCTTGTGGATTGTTGAGCGTAGCCCGTGCAGGGTTAATCGCACCGCACGGCGCTCTATCGTCTCAAAGCATTGTGTTGGGCGCCCCTGCTCTTGCGCACGGGTATGCCGCCGCTGCTCCAGCATACGGGCTCGGTTTAGGTATGATAGCCATACACAACCCTTCGACCACTTTTATTATAGTTATCGGCATATATCTTGACCCCAAGCCGCGAGAGAAACGAGGCTTTGATATAATTTATGATTGGTGGCTTTGAGTTTCTCCATTACCGTAGCCCCCCTTAATATAGGACGCCAAAAAACGGGTGCTGCGCATAAAGAGTACATTTTCTTACGTAATATAAAAATAGCAAGAAGTACGTTCTATCATTTAAATGCTTTGGCATTACCATCATTGTTATTGTCTATAATATAGTATTGTAAGCATCTAGAATAATGTGTTATACCTTCTTGAATTCAACTTATTATTTTTTTACTATTTAGGGCGATAAATTCATTGATGCATTTAATACGAAAATCTATTATACGAGTATCATTGTCAACACATAAGCACAAATATGAACAAAAACCGACTTAACCTATAAAACCTCAGATAAAAAACTATGCAACCCTGAAAAAATCCTTTGAATAAGTTAAATGTAATGCTATTTCATCTACTCATGTGTTTTTTTCTACATTTTTGTACATAATGTCAGGTCGGTTGCAGGTCACAGCGCCGTGGTTGCGCACGCGCCGGTTCTGCGTGCGCCCTATGCTGCATACCACGCCGCAGCCCCTGTTGAAGTATATGTAAGTTCTTTTCTGTCTTAGTATAAGTAAAAAAAATCACTGTTTGGTGTTTATTTCCTTCTTTCTTTTCTTCTAATAGGGAGTAGATAACACGGAAGAGGGCCAAATCGAGAGATATGGCCCTGGGTCGGCCGGGATGCGAGGGATATGGCTACGACAATCTCACCTCCGGCAACTGACGGCCCACAGACAGCGTGCGTTTTAGTCGGTTCGAGTCCGACATAACCTCCTCCTCCGGCTCCGACGGGGGAGGTATCCGTGGGGATTTTTCGCACGATAAAAAAAAGGGAGTAGATAACATATTGAAGTATATACATACATAGTACATGCATTCCGTACGAATTGAAAGTAATGTTTTCAAATGATACCTAATGATAAACTTAATTATGGTCTAAATTCCAGGCCCACCCCCGTTATCAATTTAACTACGGTGTCACAGACGGTCACACCGGCGATCAGAAGAGTCAATGGGAAGCACGCGACGGTGATGTAGTGAAAGGACAGTATTCCCTTGTGGAACCTGACGGCACCATTCGCACCGTCAACTATTCTGCTGATGATCATAATGGGTGAGCAATGATTATTATAGATAGTAAGTAAGCTTATGTTCTTCTCTCTCCCTATCCTAAACCCCTCTTCTTGCAACTCCTGGTTCTTCAAACGGATTGTGAGAAAGCATCTGTCAAGACTATCAAGTTAGTTTGTACTGGTTTTCTCGGTGTAATTGAAAATAATGTATATTCAGTAGGTAGTTTTTAATTACAGTTTTCTTATTCTATTATAGCAATTAAATTTTTTAGGTCACAATCCTTATTACGTTTGTCTATCTAAATATTTCTTACCATTTTAATTTTTGCCGTTGCAGTTTCAACGCGGTAGTAAGCAAACAGGGCCATGCTGCGCATCCTGCAGCGCATGCCGCTGTCATCGCCGCACCAGCCTATGGACATGGTCACCTCCTCGGTTAGAACACCCACCGCAGTATAAATCGACTCCGACGACACCTATTTATTATCATATTTAGCTTAATCACGGACGGAATGCGACAACGAAAGATCAGTAGGATTCCAGAACTGTATTCTTAGAGGCTAAATGTTTCATAATATGTATCACAAGGGACTAAGGCCCAAATTAGTTTAGAGTTTTACATCCATCATCTATTTTAAAGCGCATTAGCACTTTTGTATTATATTTTCTTATAGTATGTAAGTATTTTCATGTTTTCTTTTCAAGCTCCGATACATTTTGTGAAACGTTAGGCGAATTGCTTGCGGTGTGTTCTGTAAGAACCTTGGTTTATGTGACTGATAATAATATAAAATGATATAATACTTTATCCTCTAATTTATTTTATTTCAAATTCCCGACACTCAAAGTAATACGAATAACGTGTATTGAGCACCTCAAATGAGACATTGAGAATTGAAAATCGTGAATGTATACCTATATCAATTAGCCTATTGCTGTCCACTGCTTTTTTTAAATTTTTTTTTTATTTATTTATTTATTCATACATACAATGTCATGCTGCAGGTCTAAAAGTTTTTTGCCTTGGACATTCAGTCCATTTCAGTTAACTTCTCAGATCATCCGTTCATCTGAGCATACTAATTAATTTCTAATACTTACCGCTATCTAGAGCTGAAGTAATATAGCTATATTGATTTTAGAATGCGGATAAAAAACATTTTATTACAAATTGATAAGTGGCATAAAAAGCACAATAATATAGGTACCTTTTAAAAATAAAGTATTGTAATGTATGCAGTTAGCTTTACTGAATAGTATTAGATAGACTGATAGACTGACTTATATAGACTGGCAATACACTCAAACAGTTCTTTGTGAATTCGTTTTACATTTAAAATCTAATTTGATACTTAAAATGTATTTACAAATGTAACCTTGTTGGCAAAATAATAATAATATTATTATAATTTCATTTTATTTTTGCTCTCAAAATAAAATAATGTAATTCAATATGGTTGAAGATCAAGTGATAAAGAATAATGAAACCGGATTTTAGTTCGATTACGAAACAATAAACTCAAAAGCCACTAAGAAGATATTTCAGAGTCCTTATGAGTATAAAAGCACCCAAGGCATCTGCAATTATATCATTACAGCTTACAGAACATACGCAAACAAGATGTTCTCCATAGTGAGTCATTTTAGATTTAAAAAAATATTTTTTTTAGAATTTTTAAACGTGTAAAACTATAGTACAAATGGCAAAATGTGTGAATAGTAAAGCAATAGATCCAAGTTTTGAAGTAATTAGGTTACTAAATTTTTCTATACATTTGAATCAGAAAATCAATTGAATGTTTATCGAAACCAAACCAAATTCTATTTTGAATACAAAGTAAATCCATTGTACAAAGCTTAGAACAACAGATCACACACAAATAATAATAATTATAAACTAAAATCCTGTACAATAAAAGTGTAATATTCATCTATCAGAGTGATGATTATTACCTTTTTTGCAATTTCATCTTCATTTGTTTGTGTTTTATTCTTTTTATAAAATTATCTATCAGAACCTGTGGCAAAAGTTGACCATCGCTATTCAGCGGAGCAATGTCGCCAGCGTGATGGGCACATTTGCCCCGGGTACGGTGAAGGGCGGGTTCATAGATTAGATATTTGGCGTTTTGGCTCAGTAATACTTATTTCATAGTTTTATTAGTGTAAATAAATAATATACCTACTTATTTTATTCACTTACTTTCAGATTATGATTAGTCTCGTTATGTCAGCAGCGTATGCAGAAAATAATCATAACCACGGTAATGCATACTCCTCTCAATCTTTTCAAATTTCGCATGGACATCAAGAATCATCCGGTCGCGGTCGTAAGGAAATTGATCTAGATTATCATGATGCCACTCATGGGTATCTTGATATTGGTCAGGGACATCAAGAAATTTCTCACGACTACCATAAGTCATCTCATGGTGGTCAAGCAATCTCCATTGGTCACCACGATCTATCTCATAGTTACCACGATGGTGAGGAGCCTGTACTTATTCAACCAGCTCACTACGTTCACGTTAATCACCACGAGGCTCCAGTTCTACATTATGCTGACTCAGGTCATCAACAACACTATGGTTATCAAAAACATTATAGCTATCAGGATTCTCATGGTCATCAAGAACCCCTTGATTATAAGCACCATTATGGCCAACAGAAACATAACTATCGAGAAAATTATGGGTACCAGAAAATAAATCATCATCAAGAAGATTACGGTCACCAAGATCAAAATGCTTATCAAGGACATCAAGACTATCAGGAAGAACATGGTCATCAAGAATATCATGGTCATCAGGAACAGAACGGCCATCAAAAGTATCACAGTGGAGAACACCATATTGACTATTACGTAAGTTTTAGATATTTAATTTATGTTCGTTCATTCGTAAATGTCATATCTTCATAGCGATATCCCAGTTGTGTTCAAACTTAACAATTTGGAGACCAAGTTCCGCTGGTTGTGATGATGATAATGATTTACAAAATGTGTCATAAGATTTATTATAATTTAAGTTTTGCTGTATCCTCATACTAGTTTCCAGTCTCCTGTAGGTTTTCATCTTGGGGTAAGGATTTTAGACGGCAATCACTAAAATATACCTGACACTGAAAAATGAACCCTGGCTTCCGAAGTGACCACTTCGAAAGCCAGGGTTCAATTTTCAGTGACGAATTCAATCGGAATCATCGCTCAGATGATAATGGTAGGTATAATAAAATCATTAGTCTTCTTTATACTGTGGCAGTTGGAAGTAAGCTACGTGACTACTGCATGAAAGTAATAAATAATATAATTAGATTTAACACATCCAACTATTTGCATTGAATTTTCAAGTATTCTAAAAGACCGACTGTTATAAAAGTAATAATTTAAATCCTTACACATTTTTCTATACCAAAAGAAAAGGGTTCAATTCAAAGTTAGAACGATTAAGCATAATTACTTCATAAGTGTTTATAATCCAAATTTAAATATTTTTTTACTTCAGGCTCACCCTAAATATGAATACGAGTACAAAATTGAAGACCCTCACACTAATTATAATACAAATTTAAATAATTTTTTACTTCAGGCTCACCCTAAATATGAATACGAGTACAAAATTGAAGACCCTCACACTGGAGACAACAAGTATCAACATGAAACTCGCGATGGTGACGATGTCAAAGGAGTGTACAGTCTTCATGACGCTGATGGCTCTGTCCGTACTGTCGAGTACTCTGCTGATAAACATAATGGGTAAGTAACATTTGAATTTATTGCAAAAAACCATAATATTTGAAATGATCTCAATTATGATGAAATATAAGAAGGCTCCTGTTACCTTCATCGGGTACGGCTTTTACGGCTTAAAGGGACCTAAACCTTACTTTTAAACTGAAAATTAAAACCGAAATGTTTATCGCTTCACATTCTGAAATCGTTTTCCTCGTAACCCAATTTCTTTATATCTTAATTTCAAAAAGCCTAATGCGCCCTCTGCAACGTGACGAGACTATAAAGTATGGCTAGCAAACGTATCTGCCCACCACTTGAAATACGAGTACAGATATTTTTTATTCTTTCCTATTTTTTTAGCGCTCTTTACTATAATGTTATAGTTAATAATAAAGAAGATTATGTTATTAATAAAATATTTGGTGTTCTATTTCTAATTATGCGTGACCACATAAAATATATTACTTTTTCAGCTTTAACGCAGTTGTGAAAACTAAAACCAAACACGGCCATACTTACTATCAACACTAGATGAGTATCATTCTGTTGTATAAATTGATTTCAAGTTATTTTTGTGTTTTTTGTCCACGTTATAAAATATAGCACTATTAATATTATTGTTAAATTGTGTTTTATTTCTGTGGCATTTATTTAATTTCAATAGGTAACAAAGTGTTACCTCCTGCTTACGTATACTTTTCGGTATAATGTGTTTAAGATTCATAGCTCTGAATATTAACTATAGATCACAAAGATTTTTGTAGGGCCCCAATGTTCGAACTAACAACATAGATCATCAGAAAGATCGGAAAGATCAGATCAGATCAGAAAGATCGACCTACCCTTTTCAATACATCGCCAATTTTATCAGCCAGTTCTGCGAGGTTCCCAATATTTTCTATTCGTGTCAAATCAAGAGATCTCTTGAGGTCAAGAATGATTAATTAGAATTAAATATTTATGTATTGAGGCTCTCATCTGCTTAGTTATGTACTTGTTTAACACACTTTCGAAACGCGGTATCACTTCCCATACCTACTCATAAGAAATTATATTATCTCGATTGGCAAACCAAATCACGTGGTGATCTGTTTACTATTAGAACCGTAGCAGCCATTGACATCAGAATTATTGACTTCCCTGTTGAATGAGAAAGTTGTCATATGTCATGTTTACTAATTTTGCCACGTCTATTTACTTAAAAACATACTTGAAACATTACTTTAGTAACAATATATAGCAATGCTTAAAACTATCGAACTGTCAAATAAGTAGATACTATTAAATATAAATAAATCTCTTCTCTTCCTCTTAGCATTAATTCCCAGTCGCATCCGAAGCTTTCAGCTCGGAGTCTGGGGTCCGCTTTACCAGTCTTAACTACGGATTTGGCTAGACTTCGATATTTTCAGTGAAGCGATTGTCATCTGACCTCCACAACCCAAAGTTAACATTAGGCGATATCGAAGCTTTGCAGCTAGACCGTTGTTTTTGAATTTTTAGCGCGCCAACTACCCGTAACGACTGCCATTGATGTTCCTATGGCAACCGGGACCGACGGCTTAACGTGCTCTCCGAGGCACGACCAGACCAATGCAAATACTCATATTTCATGCACACAAATATTTGCACTGAGCGGGGATCGAACCCGCGCCTCCTGCGTAGCGGCCGCGTTCACTACCGCTACGCCACGGAGGTTGTCTTTAAATGTTTTTAAATAAATAATTAACAATAAACAATGCAACCTTAGAAGTACTTTGCGGCGGTGCGGTGGTGCGTTCCAGGCGGTTAGTAGGGTAGTCAGAGCTCACCAAGTGGTAGTGCTATTCTACATTCGATAGTTACCATACAGGCCGTGACGAAGTGCTCATTTGACGGAAATAGTTTCACCCCCTATCGCGTATGACAAAAAATCATAATGATGATTTTACCCCTGTCATGTACCCCTTCGGCACTTACAGGTGTATTGGATCACTCACTCTCCATTAAAAAAAACTTTGTTATACCTACCTAGTCGAGTATCATTAATAGGTACTAATATAATCTTTTGAGAAAGAAGAACTGTTTCGGTAAGGCAGTTAAACCACAATTTATAAAATCGCATTAAATTAGTTTATTTAAGTATACATTAGGCAAGTACACATCTAGTAACAATAAAGTAATAGTAAAAACTAAAATAATAGGCACAGTTGGAGTTTTCAGTTCAGTCTTACGGATCAGCTGTCGTGATGGCTATGAAGCCTAACTTGTTGGCCGGGTGCAGTGTGCTTGACGACAGCATTGAATCTGTAGGTAATACCATAAGACATGAATATAAAAAACCAGTACACGTGTTTCCCTCTTCCTACAGTCCCGGGTCCTTTAAGCGGGGCGTGAAAAAGCATCTGAGGAGGCCGTCAAGCTGAGTGCCACCATTGTTACTTAGTACGTGTTCATAATTGTGACGCTCTTTTTCGATATTTTGTCTTCAACTTACCATAAGTCTAGTTAAAGTCAAATTGACGTGTCCTATATAAGAAAAACCAAGAACCCAAGAACCCTTGATAAACTTTTGTTAAATCCTATGTTAAAGGAGATGTTTATATACGGCGTTTCTTTTCAAAGAAAGATATTAGTAACCGAAATTATTATTATCCCTTATAACTCCTCCAGCTAAGCTAACTTGCTTGTTTTCAAGATTCAAGATTCAAGATTCTTCTTAGGATTGTTCTTAGGAGAGGGTTCACGGAGATAGCGTAATGGCGAGGACTCGAACCCAGGACCTCTCAATCGTAAGGCCGACCTCGCAGGCCCTAACCTCTGAGCTATGAATGCTGGCTGGATGGATGGAAGCTGATAAGGCCGTCAAGCTGAGTGCCACCATTGTAACATATTACATGTCTATAATGTGATCTCCTATCCTCTTCTCCGAGATTTTGCCTTCAGATTACCATCTAAAAATGGACTCTTGAACTTAGGTGGTAGACAAGCACACGCCAGAAAAAAAAAGTTTAAATATGAAATCAATAATTTTATCATATTTTCTTACCCCTTATGTTTATCAGCACTGTATTCAACAATTCTGACTGAGCCATCGGGTTCTTGAACAGTATACACTCCTTTCACGACATCACCATCACGGTATTCATGTTGGTACTTGTTGTCACCGCTATGAGGGTCCTCTACTTTATACTCATACTGGTATTTAGGATGAGCCTAGAAAAACGAAAGTGTTCTATTATAATAAAGTCTATATGCGTGTAGATAACACGTGATAGAAGTGGCTTAATAATGTAAGTGGCATACGTGTATAGAAAGTTGAAATACGAAGGAAATAAATTCTAATGTAAACTTACATGAAAGTCTACGGGTTCATCATGGGCATCATGCGTCTGTTCCTCAGCAGCATGAGTTTGGTAGGCGGGAGCTTTATGTACCTGGGCGGTGTGTTCATAAGTCTGTTCTTCATGACCGTGGCTATATTGAGGTTTAACGGGATGACTGTCTACTGCAAAATGGGGTCTAAAATTGTGGGAAGCTGCATGAAGCTGAGAAGCATAATGAATGGGAGAAGGTGCGGCATATTGAATGTTTTGATAGTGATTTGCTGGAATCGCATGTTGAGCTGGTGCTTCTTCTTCCTGTACATATTGGTATACGGGAGCCACATGCTCATTATGAACCTCCTGGGATTCCTGATGTGGTGTATGGTATGGTGTATGTGCCGTTTGGTGATTGATGCTTTGCGATGAAAAGGTATATCCATAATTCTTAGGGCCGCTACTATAGTGAGTTTCTTGAACAGGTTCTTCCTGTCTCACTGGAACGAACCCATAATTATGTCTGTACTGGTTGGTGGGTTGATATTGTAGAGAGGCAAATCCAGGATGCTCGCAAGAAGCAAAAGCGATAGAGGCTAGCACTAGAACCTAGAATGTGAAATCATCCAATTATTATTTGAACACACACTAAAAGTATTGTTTACACACATTTGATAACAAACACCCACTTTAGCTAACATTTTGCTCTTTCTTGTAAGGCTTCCGTAGTTGAACTGATGAATTAACATAGTCATTAGCTCAATATATACTGGAGACGTTACGAGAGTATAGAATCAATTTGCTACCGGCCGGCCGGGGCGTCATGTTTGTAAGCCGCAGCGTACGCGAATCTATGACGTAACTTACGTAACCAATGTGAAGGTTTTCAATCTTTTAAATTAGATCGTGACGCATAAACATAACAACAGTACTTTTAATAACTTATAAACAGACTTTTGTGTTCGATATAAAACTTGCTGAACAAAATCACAAAACGGCAGTTTTGATGGGGTACAAATAATTTAGTTCGATTAGTATTCTAGCATAGTACTAGCTTTAGTTTCTTTTGTATAACTGCTGCTTCTAAAAGATCAATTTCACTAAACTAGAATTAATTATTGCTAATTTAGTTCGATACTACTTAGTTATTCTGTAACTTACTTTTTGGACGTACGACATTTGAAAACGAGATCAAATCGTATTATCGGAAGTCGATGCTATGAAGTAAGAAAACGTGAATTTAATTTTTAAACAGTAATTATTAATAATTATTCAATTATATTTTTGTTTGCGTGTATTAGATATGAAATAAAACTGTACAATATACCCATCGTATGTAATATTATATTTATGTTGTAATTAACTAGGTAAGTTAACGTACCCAAAGTTCATATTGATTAGTAAAAAATATAATTTTAGTAATTTGTCACTATCTTATGTATAGCTTTCCTTGTGGTTTATTATTAATATTTCGTTCCTAATCAAATTTTATTTTGAGGCCACAGAATAGGTACATACTTACGATGGCCTAGTGACTTCACAAATATTATAATATTGTATGATGTATCTGAGATGATGGTGAACCCCGAACCTCACATTCATCATGCAACATTATTGCGACAACTGACTATAAATGTTGGCATGGTCACTGGTCAGGTATCAAATGGTCAATTATAAATGTCATCTATCATAATAGAGACCTGCAGGTCTAAAAAGGCCACTTTAATGGAATCGTATTAAGATAATGTTTGGTCATGCGGCGATACTTACTTAGTAAATGAATTGTTGTACTTTTACTCATAAGAGTGACCATTTTACAAATTTCATAGGAATCTAAGATCTACCGGAAAATCATATAGTTACTCGTTTCTAGCGGAATCGCTTAATGTGACCATTTTAGACCCGCTGAATAGTTAACTTATAAAATTAATATGGATATTATTTGACATTTATTCATTTTATAGAATCGGTATAAAGATTTATAATATTTATGATTTCAATACATTTTAACATAAACAAAAGCCAAGGTATAGTAATTATCATGATCGCTGATATGCAGATGTATGCTGGTGCGCTGATGCTCTCTGATCCCGCTAGCTAAGGGAACCTATTCCCAAATAGTAGTCTGTGTTATTTCAAACTATAATCTGCCCCTGCACCAAATTTCGTCCAGAGCTGTTAGAGCGTCATTGAATAAAAAACATCTTCACAAACTTTATATATAGTAGGATAGGATAGGATACGATGGTAGGAGAGGATAGTAGGATAGGGTAGGATAGGAAGTAGGATAGGAAAGTATAGGAAATAGAATTGATTTGCCAAATAATAGTTATTTAATAAATGATGGGATAACGATATTACTAACGTAGCAATTAACTTGAACTTGAACGCAATTCGCACAAAACCTAGACCTTCGGTATAAGTAAGCAAAATGTACATTCCTAATCTTAAAATATAATGTGTATACATAATTTATAGAAAAAACTGTAAACTTGATGCATTATGTAACAAATTAAGACATGAAACACTGTTATATAACAAATAAATGTATTATTATTCAGAAATTATGTATTCATAAATAAATAATTCTCTAACATAAAGCACTCGAGCTAAATTTGTAGTAAAACTGTTGACATTGGAAAGTGACCTCAGTAGTGTCATTGTCATTCTTTTTATATGAAGATTTAGGCGAGTCAAACTACTTACGCATTTAACCACTCAGTTGTATAACCATGAACCACATTAAAATAAATATTGGAATTATTTCATAACTTCTCTCTGCTCAATTTTAAATTATGAACCAGTTTAGGTAAGGCGGGTAGAACCAATTTGTTCTATTCGCACATTGTGTGATCATCTTATTGGTATTACTTTGGTTTAGGAAGTTTAATACCTTCCTTATTGCTTTACAACGCACGTTTTTAAATGTAGGTATATGTAACAGTGAGGCGGATAACTTTCTATGATGTAAGTAAACCTCTATTTTACGGTCCTAATGCGGATTTCTTTATCTCAAAATCTTTGGCTTAGGAGCATACCTAATGTTGTATTGTTATATTTAAATTAACTAAAAGCTGGCTAATGTTTGTATGCAAATGTTTGGTTATATTTTCTTAACTAATTTGTTAAATTTGCATATCTTGTGACTTTAAATTTATGTGTAAAACAAGCTATTTATTAAAGAAATAAAACACAAATCCATCTTTAGAGAAATAGTTATTTTTATTTATAAATTAATTAATAATAGCAATAAATATATTATTATATCTAATGGTGGTAGTGGGGTATGATGTGTTCCGTGTGTCCTTTGTGTGAAACTTCTGCGTTGAACCTGAGAACATAGAAGAAATTATAAAACAATAAAATATTCGAATCATTTATCGGCTAATTTTGCTCTTCTCAGTGTGGTCTCTAGTTGCATTTAAGAAGGCTTTCAGGTTCAGATTTCAGGAAGGTTCACTATCTTCTTCTCAGCAATTTTTATGGGACTGGCTGCCGCCTGACTTTGTAATCGCGATAAGGAAACCTTCACTCCGGCTAACAGATGAGATTGAATTGATCACGGGAGTTTTTGCCCCTCCGCGTTTATGCCCATAGTATGCTCAAATTATTCTAATGCAAACGCATTTATAGCTGAGGTTAGTATGTTGAATTTCGCACAAAAAAGTAATCAAAATATTACTTCACAAGAACTAGACAAAAGTGACTTCCTGAAGTAATTGAAATAGACAAGAGACGTTTACCTAATAAGATACGACTTTTTGTAGATTGTAAAAAGTAGCAATACATACCCGGTTTTCTTATCAGAACTATATTTCACGGTTCTGACAGAGCCATCTGGTTCATGTAAGCTGTAAACACCTTTTACAACATCTCCGTCACGGGACTCGTGTTGATATTTTTCATCATGTGTGTGCGGGTCCTTAACTTCATATGCAAACTCGTACTTAGGGTAAGCCTGTAACGTTTTTAAAAATATATGTAATACAAATAAATAAAAATGATAAGCGCCAGATTATTAAGTTTGTAGATTATAAAGTATTTGATATAAAGTTGTACGTACGTAATAATCAACATGCTTCTCATGATGCTCATTGTCAGGTTCTTCATTATGAGATTCTTTATGACTCGTTTCTGTATGACTTTCTTCTTTATAATATACTGGTGAATGAGCTAATTCAACGAAACTGTGCTGAATTGGTTTTTCGGTAGCTACTTCAACAATTTTTTTCTCAACAGGTGTAAAATGAGATACTTGAACAGAATGATGCTGAACGGGGGATACTTGACTAGTGTGATGCTGAATAGTAGATACTTGAACGGGTGCAAAAGCAGTTTGGTGTATTATTGGAGTTACAGCAGCTGGATGAACTATTGGAGTGATAGCAGCTGGATGAAGTATTGGAGTGATAGCAGCGGGATGAAGTATTGGAGTGATAGCAGGTTGGTGAACTATTGGAGTGATACCAGCTTGGTGAAATATTGGAGTGATAGCAGCTTGATGGGTAATTGGAGCAATTGAAGGCACACGAATAATTTGAGGTTTGATAGGGATTTGCTGAATTAACTGGAGTACACGGTGTTGAGTTGAAGCGTAAGGTGCCGTTTGTTTGACGATTTGCAATTCAACAGGCGCGCGTACGGGTTCTACGGACTCATAAACAGGAGCAGGCTCCTTTGGTGTGAAGAGACGCTTTTCAAGAAGCGTTTGAGGAATTATCTTTTCATGGTCATCTGAGGCATGATTTACACTCTGGGAAGATATCGCATGATCGCGAATTTCAGGAGCTGTAAAAATCACGTGTTTTTGAGTCGGTATATTTCTTTGTTCACTATCTTGATGGTAATAATTTTCTACTTTCTGTGGCACTTCGTGGGTCACTTCGTGGGTCACTTCGTGTGTCACTAACGTCTGAAGAGAAAAAGTTTGGTCATGATGATCTTGGCAGGATGCAGCTACCATAAGACCTAGTACACCGATTATCTGTAAAAGAAAATTGTATTAAAATATTTCAAATTATAGAAAGTAAGATAGTAATCATCCTTAGTTATTATTCTGATCTATTAGACTGGTTCTGGATGTGATACAATATTTATTAGCATCTAAAAATCAATCAATCACAAAATTCATGTACTTTTACTAGTCCAATATTTCAAAGAAGAATACCTTTAAAACCATTATGTTGTTGGTTTTACGAAAGCTCTTACAAAACTGCCTGATCCAAGAAAAATTTCACTGTTTTATACTCAAAAATATTCGTCGTCAAACAGGTTTGCTATAATTTTGTGAACCTGAGTTATATGGACGTGCGCATTTTGATGTAGCTTTTGTATTTGTATTCTGATAATAATGATCACCGGATGAAAAGATTTTAGCGAAAAAATGAGTTTCTTCAATAGTAGATCAGTCGTAATATTGAACAAAGGTTTTAAACGAGTTTTTGAAAGCTTCATGCACATTTCGACATTTTAACCTTCATCGAAAGTTGTCCATATTATGCCTATATGATGTTATGTTGTTCAAAAAACATCTACGTAAGCGCTCATATTTGCTTTAAAATTAAGTTTTACGTTTATTCTGAGATTAACATAATCTCAATTTGCATGTAATATTCGTATTTTGCTTATTACTTCTTAAATCTTTTTTTATTTCTTTATTTTAATTATGAAACATAACAGACTGCATAAATGCTTAGTTAATTAAAATTACTAGCTAATTCCCAGAAACTCAAGTGAAAGGTTGCATTGACTGAATAAGCAACGTCAACGTCTTCTTCAGTCTACCTACCTTCTCTTACTGGCTGTAGCAAAAGGTAAAAGCTGTAGCTTTAGTTGGCTATGAATATACTGAGTTTGGTAACACCAGTCATTGCATAGAAAGGTAGCCAGAAATCGTACAGTTACATTAACTTACCTACTAACTTGGGCTGAACATTCACGGAAATTTCTTCTTTTTTATACTAAAGTTCAAGGAGCTAGGATTACGTCCCACTGGGAAAATTATAAGTTTAACTAATAAGTCCCGCCCGAGAATTGATTTCGCTTTTTCCAATTTATTATAAGTATAACTGAGTTGGGTGTAGCTGGCCCTATTCTTATATTCCTAGTGATAGACCATCTTACTCGTGGTTTGTTTAAAAAGCATTTAAAGATTGTATAACACGAGCCGTTTTGCAGCATTTAAGTTTGCTACATAATGGTATGGAAAACAAAGGCTGATCCTATCTGTTCACTGAATAGAAATTACATATAAATATAATGTTTGTACATATTGTAACTGTACTGTGTAATGTACTTTATTCGTATCTTGAAAATAAATGAATCAATTAAAACGAGAAAATATAATTAAAGTGTTATTAAAATATGCTTGATGCAAATTAAAACACTGTTACTGAAATTTGTCCGCACTAGTATAAAACGTTGAATAAAATATGAAATGCATCAACTATTGTGTTGTGGTTTTTAAAGTGAATGAATTCTACATTTTCAAAAATGTACTTATATTAATTATGTAATGGGGATGGGGGCCACTATTAAGAACTTCGCTTTTAGAATATCCACATGGATATTTTCAGCGCTACGTCTAATAACAGTTTACAATTACTTAACTAAGAGACTCGTTAAAGAATTACACAATATGGCCATTCACTTATTGTAATAATTTAATGTTTAAGACTTATATTATTGTGTAATGTTCTTGTAATGATGAATTTGATTTACTTATCATAATTAACTAGATCATTGTTTATATGAATTTATAGTATTTTTAAACATAATAAGAAGTAGAATTTGATACCAACCTCTGAATATTTACGATTTCAGATGTTTTTGTTACGAGTTAACTATTACATATTTGCTGCTTAGATGTATTATTACATACTTTACTTCAAGGATGTAATTTATTTACTATTTAAATTTAAGACGTTTTAGTTGTGTTTATTAATTTATAAATTAAAGTTATTTATTATTTACATTTAAGGCATTTTCTTACGCAGATAGAAGAGGGGGTGCTCCACCATTCGTTTAGTGTTTTACGTCTTTTTTCGAGGGCTTGTTTGTGGTCATTAAACCTTCGTGATATTATGCGGAAACTGAAGTAGTTTAGAACGAGGTATTTGTAACTAAAAAAAATCTAGCCAAATCCGTAGTTTTTTTTTTTTTTTTCTTTATTGTTCAATACATAAATTACACACATTTTACAAATTTAAGCCACTCGCTTAAACCATAATTAAGTTAAGACTGGTAAAGCGGACCCCAGACTCCGAGCTGAAAGCTTCGGATGCGACTGGGAATTAACGCTAAGAGGAAGATGATTTGTAACTCTACTTTGCCAAAAGCAACATTAAGTTTGTCCCTAAATTCATTCACACTATGATCGTCTAGCCATCAATAAAATAACTTCATGTATACTTCTCTTTTACTTAACATTAATGAAATTGTGCTACAGTAGCTATCGGTCTGAGAACTGGACTGAACTGATGAAATGTTCTTCGGTATAGGAAGTTGGATTTCCAATAATTCAACTCTACAGGTTTACTGCCCGGTTTGCCAAAGCTGAGGTTTACCTATACCTACATTCTTCCTTAACCATACAATATAATTTTTCAAATTCAGACGGGTAAAGTTAAGCGTTCTAAAAGCCAAAATATTTAGATATTTACGAGTAAGAATGAAAGAATTACTTCGATTTACATTGGAAAAAGTTAATGCTTACAGCCACTAAACTGACACTCGTTTTGAATAGTTAGCGTACTAATCTGTTCTTTTTTTTGAAGAACAGATTAGTATGCTAACGCTTAAAGAAAGAAATCGCTTTAAAATTTTATTTAGATTACGAAATATTTACAGAATACGTATAAGTGAAAAAAAAAACATGATTTTAAACACTATATCCATCGTGTTCATTTCACTCATCCTCGCTCCCTTCACGAACTTCACTATAATTATACGGTACGGCACCGTAAGGTTCGAGAACATTACCGCTGCCAATTTATTTTTTCACTAACAGAGCCGTAACGAACTTACTTATCTAAGACTTTTTTTTGCCAAATCAAATTTGTGTCAATATTACTACGACATCTTTCGCAATGAACCTATAACAAGCTCCGACAATGTCATACTGTTAAGTGTACGGAGACATTCCGAACAAAAGTTTTTATGAAATTATTGCAAAGTATGCAGCATACTTAGTTCGTGAACATTTGAACTGAATTAGAGTGAAATCAACATTACCTTGACTACCTTTATTATTGATATAAAAGACGTTGGACATTATCATAATGTATCAGTTGTCTATTGGTTTTAGTGTTTACTACAATCAGCAAACTTTATTCCAGTTCAAAATGTTCTCAACGGTAATAATTGGCGTTCTAAAGTGTTTTGTGCAGTGTTCAATAATTGTTTAGTTTATTTAAATTCAAATTTAGATTCATCATATTATTCCTATGTCTAGGAATCCTGTAATTCAGTATATCCTGGAATTGCTAGCCGTCTCCCTAACGGAAGTAAATACAGGGTGGGCACAATGTGCCATTGTGATTCTTATACATGTGCGTTTTTATGGGAGAGAAGGATTCAAAATTCAAATGTGGTGTTGAGGTCGCCAAGTTTGGAGGCCCTAAGTGGTCAGGGCCTTAGGAATTTCTTTTCTTGGGTACCCTATACCTGGTCTAGTTTTAGTCAGGTTGAGCCCACTATACCCACCTCACCGTTAGCTTCGGTGAAGGGTTTTCAGGCATACAATATGTAAAGAATATGCTAGAACAACATACTAGTATGTTAGGCAATATCTAGTGTATGTAATGATTTTTTTTTTTCGTAGGTACTACTCGTCGTAGCCACCATGGCCTCTCTGGAGACTGTCTTAGGACACGGACATGGATTTTCCTCACAGTACATCCATCGCCACGACGGACCAGCTCATGTAGTACCTGTTCATGGCGGTCACGGACATGACGGGTACGGTCATGGCCATGGACACGGCCATGCTGTTGACTATTATGTGAGTTATTTATTTAGTAAAAAATAATGAGTGAAATCGGACCAAGAGTCCCTGACTGCCACGTCTAAAGTGGCGGGTTCGATACCCATTCAGTACAAATATTAGTATATTGTAGTAAGTATACAAGTCACAGTATAATACAGCACCTACAGTAATACAGTCTTCTTGCATTAGCCTGCGTGTTTTTATTTTAGGTATTGTAAAAAAATACTTCAGACATATTACAAGCAATGTTCAGATTAAGCCTTGTATTCTATCTGTCCTCAAATAAATCGAGATTTAGGACTGAGTGTCGTTCTAGAATACAGGCATTAGTCTGAATAACGCTGTGTAATTTATTTGCAAAAAATTGAAAAAAAATTCTACTTCATTTTTACTGTGAAATAAACAAAATATTGAAATTATTCATTTGTTAAATGCGTGTTCACAGGCTCACCCCAGCTATGAATTCGGTTACAAAGTAGAAGACCCCCACACCGGTGACATCAAATCGCAGCACGAGCACCGTGATGGTGACCACGTTAAGGGATACTACGCTCTGCACCAGCCCGATGGTTCAATCAGACATGTAGACTACCACGGTGACGGACATTCTGGGTACGTACCTTCCTTCTTACATTATGAACACCTAGTTTTTCCCTTTTATCATCGAGATTATATGAATCGAGTCGAGCTAGTTCCCTTGACAATTATAAATAGCTTCACTCGATTCAATGATTTAGGAAAAAACAGACATACAGATATAAAACAGTATTCTTGTAAACTGTACTCGTTGGACTAAATATAGTAACTAGTTACGTAGCTCTGGTTTCGTAGACGGCCGAAGCGAAACAATCATCTCGAGGGCATTTAGAAAATAGAAAGAAATATTTTTTATTGCATTGTAACTAAATGAAAGACATAAGTAATGTGGTTTAAATTAAGGTTTTCTACTAGTATGAGCATACGGCAGAAAGAGTATAATAGGTATTAAAAATGTAAATAAAATAACTAAAAAGTAATATTCGGTAACTATATGTACAGATCGTCAAAATGTAATTAGGTTGTAAACCTCTATTCTTGTAAATGTTTATTCATTGAACCCCACTTAGGACTGGGTGTACCTACATACATGTCTTACATACATTATGTAAGACTAATAAAATGTACATGTTTTACAGATTTCACGCCGATGTGAAGCACAGCACTCACCACATCGTGCCCCACTACGCGCCACACCACTATTGAGTTGAAACATATTGAATATTAAGTTATTTTTTACCTCCACTGATCTAAATGTTTTTGATATTTTCTACAAAATAAACGAATTTCTGAACTAAAGCAATTGTATTTTTAATTGACTTCATTATAAACGTTAGTATCGTATTATTTTACACCCACCATAGAATGTTTGGTGTAACGGATTTGAATATTTGTATAGTTAAGTTATTATTGTTTGTTCAAATCGATTAAGAAAGATACTACCTTCTTGTACTATTGTAAATCTATTGGTGTAAGAATTATATATCTATCTATCTAAAAGAGAATCGATCGTTCCGTTACAGGGGGAATGCTCTGACCACTAAGCCACCGAGACCCGCATGAAGCCAATCCAAATTCCATACTAAAACAAAAAACTGTACAAATCACTATACTTTACAGTAAAGTATGTATTGTGATCTTCAGTAAAATCAGTACAATCAGTAAAATCAGTGTATAGCAGAAATTTACCAATACTCCAACGGAAACTAAATACATACAGATTCATAAAAAAAATGGAAATTAAATTCACAACATTCGGTGCTGACAAAATATTAATGTTGAGAGACTTTATGAGAGAGATTTTATAATAATAAAGAAGAAATCCACCATCCGTGCAGTCCAAAAGTACAATTTAATTTTGTAAGATTATTGACACATTTATAATTACGCCCCGAAGTTATTATGTTTGTGCTATACTAGCTTTTACTATAACTAACTTGTCTTACTTTGGCTACGAGTTCTAAGAAAGCAATATGTACGAAAGTGTATAGGCACTAGTGCGTACACACTTTCGTGTAAACTATTCTCTTATTTAAGCACCATCTTATTCCCTGAAGAAGTCTTCTTAAAATCAGGTAGAGAAATCTTTCATTTCCGATGCCCGATGTGTAAGAAGTCCCGCTTCATAGGACAGCGATATGTACCCGACCACGTCCACTACTCTGAAAAACTTCATACAGGGTGGAAAAATAAGTCATGCCCTGAAGGGAACCTACCTTAAATCTTTAAGTTGGATTATTTTACTTAAAGGAAACATTCCTTTATTTTTAAAAAGAAACAAAACTGCATTCAACAATTTTTGTAAACTCGCTTGCCTCACCCGGTAATCGAACAGACTAAAATTCGAAAAGCTACATCCTGTATTTTTATGACAAACCGGGGACAAACCTTTATGACAAGGGTAACCGTATGAGGTATGCAGGTAGGGTAAATAGTAATATTTGGGGTGCTTGATCAGAAACCTCCACGTGCCGTGTACCCTGAGGAACGGAGATGGCGAGATAATTGCCCTATTGGGTCACCTTATAAACTGTTAATTTAAACCTAAGACGGCGCGGCATGCGGTTTTAGTCGGTTTGAGTTCGACATAAATACCACTGCTGCCCAGCGGTGGTCACCGCACGAAAAAAGGGAAAAGTAATTTAAATATAGTACCTACTTGTTATTATGATACCAAAAAACCCATACTAGGCTCGTGCTAATCCAGCCTCTAATAAAACTTATTATCAGTATAATGTTACACAATTAACTTACTTCTATTTACATAATTAATAAAACATACTAATATCGAAAATAAACCATTCATTCACGCCCAATAAAGAGGTTGTTGACCAAGATCAAGGCCGTTTAAGTATAACTCGGTCATTAAGTTTTGATTGGCACCTCGCCTCGTAATCAGTTAGCGTGAAGTGTACTTTTCATTCATAACACTGGCCTATTTTTTTAAGTTGAATGTCATCACAAATAGAGTAGATTATCGTCTCATTCAAGGATTGCATTTATAAAGGGTTTGGTATTTCAATAAGATTTAAATATATTTTTTCTTTTGTGCATCCCATAGAGGGAATCAATTTTTAACCCTACCCTCTAGTGACGATCTTCATCCAAACGAATAAAGTTAAATCCGCTTTTCAGGTGACTGAAAAGAAACTATTAATTTAACTAAACCATAGGAAACAAAATTTAAACTTTAAGTTGTGATTATTATGGTCACAAAAAAGATACTTAATGTTTAGTTTCCTACGTATTTGTTCCTACGTATAGAATCAACAGTCAGAACGAATACCTATAATAATATATGTAAAGTCCTTTAAAGAAAAGTAATTAAAGTAAAGCTCCAAGGTCAAATTAACTTACCAAAATCTGTTAGGTGTTGAGAACTGGTTGGGCATTTTGAGACATAATTACGCAAAGAACTGGACCTTTGGATTGTATAAAAGCAAAAATGTGAACGGGAAAATTATCAGTTAATACTGAGTACTTCAGGATTAAAGAACAAAAACTAAAATGTACAAGGTAGGGGAACGAATCTTATTAATAATGGCTTGAAGTACAAATCAAATAAATGTAATTTTAATAATCACGTTTGGTTCACAGATTATCCTAATCACTGCCCTCGTCGCCGTGGTGTCAGCACGGCCACAAGAAGGTCATGACCATGGGCACGGTCATGCATATTCATCGCAGAACATAGTATTACATCAATCGCATGAGACTAAACAGGAACCTCACTACGAACACTACAATCAAAAACATGAAGAGCAACAGAAACATGAAGTAGTTCAAGTAAATGGGCACGAAGGTCACCACGAACACCATGTCGATTACTATGTACGTATTTCGAGATCTAAAAAAAACTTTTTCCATGACCTCAGAATATCTTTTGTCCTGCTAATTTCTCAGATGTAGTTATGGGGTCCCACCAAGATATACTCGTACAACACGCAGTGAAAACATACCTTTAAAAGTACGGCAGGAGAGGTGACTGTAGGCACAGATTAATAAATAGTTACTACACTGTAGGTTCCAAAGTGCAAGTTTGAATGAGCATCCGAGCGAGGAAGGAATCTCTCATAGCTTGCATTTTGGAGCCCTGGTCCACCAAGCTGCTACTACTCCTACTACAATTTTGTTTATTTAAACTTTTACGGAAGTGAGTTTGACCCTACAACCCCGAGAAGAAAGCCTGTGCTGAAGCGCAATTCTTTCCATCAATCAGTAGGTATACCTACTGGCATGCAGTTCTTTTAAATTCGAAGATGACAGAAGTTCTATGTAATAACTTATGTCGATCTGCCAAGAAAGATTTGGGCAATTATAATAAAATTATTTTTGTTTTAGGCTCACCCTAAATACGAGTTTGCGTATGAAATCAAGGACCCCCACACTCATGACTTCAAGCACCAGCAGGAGCACCGCGATGGTGATTCTGTAAAGGGCGAGTATGCTTTGCATCAGCCCGACGGTACTATCAGAATTGTAAAGTACTACGCCGACAAAAAGACTGGGTATGTATAAACTAAAATGATAATAGAATTTAGCTATTTATAATGATAAATATCAATAACAATAAAAATCAATTTATAATCTTCTTTCACAAAATCTTGTATATACTACTGATAGTTCTTACCAGCAAAATAGTCTTAACATTGGTCTCAGGTATATTCGAGGCTTCAGGGGAACTTAGAGGTGAAAATATTTTGGAGCTCCTCAGGTCCGCTTACTCCTTCTTTCTATTTGACTAATACAGCTTTTATGAGAGTCACTGACCTTCTGACTTTATGATTCTGGGAGGAAAGTCTGCACCATAATTTCGTCTGTCAATGAGACTTGTTAAAAATAAAACCATTACCTAAAGTATAATTTATTTATCTTTTCAGATTTCACGCTGACGTCAAATATGAAGGACACGCCAAACACATCGTTCCCGAGCACCACCATTAATCTCCACATCTAGTCAATTGAAAGTTGCCTTAACTCTAAGATTGTTATTATGATTTAAATGACATGTTGTAAATACAAATCTTTTACTTAAACATTTTTGTTTCTGTTTTACCGATGTGACCTTTAGTTGCGTAAATCCTGTAAAAAGACTAAGAATATACTCAGATAAAACTGACTAATCTTAGAAGAAAGCATTCTTCTGTTCTAAAATTTAATGGCACAAATATTAATAATCTCCAAGTCATTTTACGATTTATTATATTACAAAAGGAGATGGGGAGGCTTTCATACATTCTTGGGCCAAAAATGTAATAAGATGAGGGTGGTATCAATTAAGAGCATATAAATTATTAAACCATCCCTGAAAATTCTGCAGATTTTGGATATCTGAGAGCAGAGTTATAAGAGATTTAGTAAAAGTGAGGTTATGCAAGAAATTGACATTTTAGAACTGTGATTTCTGTGGTGTTTTAATAGAAAGTGGTCATTTTTTTATCTTAAAATACTTTTAAATTGTACTGTATTATATTTCACTCAGGGATAATGTACGAAAACTTACAAAGAGATTTTAAAGATATGGAGTACAAGGATGTTATGTTAAAAAAAAAACACTTTAAATAATAATTATCTTTTATTCTTCTTCAATAATAATTAAAGTATTGTCTAAGAAGTGCGCAGGTGGAAATATATTACCTTATTTACTTCATTTTCTATGCCATAATTCACACAGAGATCCATGTCAAAATCCAAAATACCGAGCAAAACTCAAACAAGTAAACAAGTTTATCATTGTACTTTAAGGTAACCAGGAGCAAGCTGAGAAGTCCGTAAAGAGAAATCACTGTTAAGGGAATATAATCAAGAAATCAACTGGAAATACTCAAAACGCAGAAGTCAATTGATCATTGGATTTAAACCAATAAACTGATACAGCATACTGATATAGCATACTTTTGTACATATTTTATAAACAATTGTATATCCCATAAGCCGTGTAAATATACAATTTTTCGATAAAATAATTAATTTTGAAGATTGAATAAATAAACTGATTGACTGAAAATGGAGCTGTCAGCTGTCACAGCTTAAAAATACAGTTGATAAACACAAGAAATAATTAATCGATTAACGGAAATCGATTCAGAATTTATTTTTATTACACTATTATTTGGTATTTTAAATGGTTATTATTATTATAATGATTAAGTTTTGTTCACTCTGATTGATTTAATATCAAATTGTGATGCAAGTGTTTTAATAGACAATATTGTTTAAATAATTTTTAGTAATCGATATTTTATTTTGCTAGTGGAATAAACTTAGTTTTAAGATTACTCGTCTTCGAGACTTTCAATTGAGCTGGTTTTTTAATATTTTGAAATAGAAAAAAATACCGCTTTTTTTAAGTCATATCTCAACTCATTACAATTTTGGCCCAGAAGTCCCCGTCTCCTTTGAATTAAAAAAAATTCAAATTGATAGGTAACATAATGCATTAGCTGGGCTGCAAGGGCAATGCCTTATTGGGTCACCTTACACCTTGACCTAGGTGATTTGAGGCGGTATGCGGTTTTAATCAGTTCGATTCCGACATAATAACTCACATACACACATTTAATATCAAAAGTCGTGAATATGGTAACATTAGTGCTGGTATGGATGACAACAAGCTCACGGATCGGTGATTCCAAAAACAGTTACTGAAATTAGGTCTTACTAATAAAATAATTACCTCGGGTATCTACATCTGTTATGTTAATATTTTCATACGAAATTTTGATATTACAGCTGTTTATAATCAGTATATCTTTTTAGTAAGGGTCTTGGTTTATTAGAACTTTTATAAAACAATACTATTTTACAATTTAGGTAGATTACAACAATGTACCTAACTGTTCAACGATTTATCACATTATTGTTTTAATACCAACACACACCCTTAACCTTCTGTAACCTGTAATCTATACTATATTTACGATCTTATCGGATAATCTGAAGTGCTTCTAGCTTAGTCTTCACAATAAATTCATTGCGTTCGGTACGACACTAACACTACTAGTATCCCTCAAGACGGTATACGCAGGTTTGTTAACCTCATAACTAAAAATCTTCGATATGAAGATAAAAATCTGCGAATTGCATAAACAGATGATCTACAGCTTTATTCTCAAATAGATTTATAAGATCTGTGTGATGTAATAGCGTAAACCAGGACCTAGAAGCAACTGGCCGAGCTGATTGAGATTGACTGTGAAACCAACTAAGTGTCAGGCTATAAAGATGGCCATCGGCTAACTGTTCGAGAGTAGATGCACTACCTCTTCCATCTATTTCGTTCAATGGCTCGTTCATACAATTAAGTCCTTCAGTTAATTATCCCATGTTAGTCAGAGAATAACTGGATTGCTTGTCCTGGCGTTACCCTAACCCTTGAGCCCATAAACATCAAACATTCATAGGTATAGAATGGCATTATCCATCAATCAGCAAATAAGACTACCTCGGGCAAAACGGCCTTGACGGGACTCCATAAACCTATCTCGCCTTCTTCAATGTGGGGTCAAAAACATGACTTTCAAAATACATACGAACATACATATGCTCACGCCTATTTTCCCCTCCGAGGCAGGCAGAGACAACAGCCCGACATTTGCTTCTATCTTTACATACTTCACCAGCTTCCGCTACTGCCACTAAACCTTTTATGCAAATCTCGCCATACCTCTGACTACCCCTTAGGGATTATACAAGTTGGAATGACGTTTTGTAAGTTGTGTTTTATTTAATAATAATACAATAATAATAATAAATAAATATTGTAGGACATTCTACACAACGCTATCTAGGCCCAAAGTAAGCATAGCTTAACTTGCTTGTGTTATGGGTTCTAGAATGCAGATAAACATACTTAGATACATTTTTTTTTGTAAATACATAGGTATTATACATAGAAACACCCAGACCAATGCAAATATTCATATTCATGCATAATAAAACGATTGTTGACTGTTTTGGACTGAATAAGAAAAATTCAATTGAGGTCAATTATGTACAGATGTTCCAAATAGAGACCGTGACATAAAAGTTATGTGCTCTCGTTTTGTGCAAGGTCGCCGAGTTTTATTAAATTACCGTTCAGTTGTAATCAGTAGCAGGTTTTGGCCAAAGTTTCAAAGAATTCATTGAACTTCGTTGTGCAAAACTCGTTTCATTTCTCTTTCGTTTTGTCGACCTATGTGACGTAGCGGTATGATGTTCGACAGCAAAGTCTGAAGTTCGGTTCGATTCCTGCTTAGTGCAAATAGTAAAGTCCAGGGCTTGCAATTTTATTTATTTTGCCATTTTAATTCTTCTTAATCCTAGCGAAAATTCCAGTCGCATTCGAAGCTTTCACCTTGAGTCTGGGGGTCCGCTTTACCAGTACAACTGCGGATTTGGCTGGAATTTGATATTTTCTGTGAAGGGACTGCTATCTGACCTCCACAACCCGATAGCGATATTGGGCGATATCGAAGCATTGCAGCTAGACCAGTTGTCAGTAGTTGAACTTTTTATGGGCGCCAAACTACCCGTAAGGACTGCTGATACTGATAGATGTTCGTATGGCAACCGGGACCGACGCCGACGGCTGCACGAGCTCTCTGAGGCACGATCAGACCAAAATGCAAATACCCATATTCATGCCTACAAATACATATTTGCAAGAAGCGGGCGGGGATCGAACCCGCACCTCCTGCGCCATTTTAATTATAACGCATGCTTAGATTTATTAGTTTTTTATTATATTTTGATAAATTTATGGTAGAAACTTTTCAGATCTCAATATTGTAAAACGATAGTTTTTAGTTTTCTTGAAGTCTATTCCAGATAAATAAATAAATAATAAATATATTATGTACATATCAGACAACATTATATCTTACTAGTAAACTCAGTAAGATCTGAACGAAATTTAAAGCAGAGACAGTTCTGCTTCATCACCAACCCAGCGTCAGTCCCGGTTGCACCCAGAGCTTATGCTTTGGAGCCCAAAGTACGCTTTATTACTCTTTCACTTTATTAATCTTATCGTAACTTTTACAGGAGTACACGTAGAGCCTCGTCCAGTCGTCCATTAAGCAGAAACAGAATCAAAACGCGTTCACGTTCAGCCAACAGCTGAAGAATTGAACACATAACGATGAATTAACATAATACGCATTGGGTTCGAGATACAGAAGTTAACATACATTACCTTAATATTATGTCAAACAGAAATCAATTCCGAACTTAACGCAAACGAATTCGCGAGTAGTAGTTAGTATAACGTAATACATCCACGCCACCGTAGTAAGCCGTTAATTGACTTTAACTAAAACAAGTATGAAACAAGAGGGTGGTACAGAAACTGGATTTCCATAAGCTTTACTTAAAACTTTAGAAACTTGTTCTCTTGGTGTAAGTATAAAAAGCAAATGATTCATTTTCTGATATGTCATTTAATGATCTACACTGACTTAAACACAATGTTTGTAAAGGTGAATATTTAAATATTTAATTAAATTACTTTACTGATAATTGGGTGTGTCGAACCTCATCTACGGAGCCAAGTGTACCTCACCTGCTGATTAACGGACATGAATCGGATAGGTTGGGAGCTCAGTCGGCAGTCATTCCCATAAAAACAAAACAAATCAATAAATGGAGGAGGATTTACCGGAACCCTGTCTCCTAAGTGACAACCTCGGATGTAACTGGGAGCGGGCGCCGGACTACGAGGTGAAACCTTCGGATTCGACCGGGATAAACGCAAGGATGATGATGATGATGCAACTGGAACTACGATACGATAACAATTACTTTATTAATATATTTATTTTAGAAAGATATAGCTTTATCTAATAGAATCGTGCTTTGTGCAGGCTATCCTCGTTGCGGTTGCAGTAGCAGTGGTTGTTGCCCAGGACAACCATGGTCATGAACACGCATACTCATCTCAAAGCATCAAACAGCACCATGACGGGCACCTGACCAAACACGAGGAGTATTATGTAAATATCCTTATTACTACTTTTAAGATGAAACCACAGTTCGTTATGTGCTTAGACTGCATTCACTTAAATATTTGTCAGTTGTTTTTTGTTTTTCTCGCTTAGCTTTATGCGTGCGAAAAAAGCAAATGTAGATGATGAGCCCTCCGAACTTGGTCTTTTGCGGCCAAATAAGACAAAATAACAACTTACACATAATGAAGTGTGAATGTTTTGCCTCTCGCCTTTAGATTATTTTTTTGTGTGAATGACACTACAGTTTATTTTACCTTTGATTTTTTATTGATGCAGGCTCACCCTAAATACGAGTTCGCGTACGAAGTTAAAGACCCTCACACCCATGATCACAAGTACCAGCAGGAACACCGTGATGGTGACGCCGTTAAGGGCACATACAGTTTGGACCAGCCCGATGGTACCGTCAGGATTGTCAAGTACCACGCTGATAAAAAAACCGGGTGAGTAACTTCGAGAGATTTCGACTTTACAACTTTTACAATTCTTCTTCAGTTTTTTCATTCGAACGCAACAGTTGCATCTAAAGCTTGCACTGTAGATTTTGGGCTCCGCTCATCCTTTCTGAAGATGTTTGAGAGCCCATATACTCGGTTCGACGATTACAAATTCATATACTTATTCATTATTATGTTGTTGACAGTTTCCACGCCGATGTCGAATACAAGGGTCACGCCAAGCACGTTGTTCCAGAGCATCATCACTAAACCAGCACCAACGAACCAATAGTAATAGAAAATATACCTCGCTGTTATAAAAGTAGCACTTTTTTGTTAAACTAATTTTAATTTGTTGAATTATATAAATGTGAATAAAATATTACAAATTAATTGGTTTATTTTATTTATCAACTAATTCAAACTACAAAAAACTTCTCTTGTAAACTTGATTTATACAATTCTAACTTTGGTGCTTATGGTATACCTACATATGTACATAATGAACTATCGTTATTATATGAAAACTAGCTGCGCCTGCTTGGATATCGGTCATTGCGACCAAGCATAGCCTATGTCCTTTCCCTAGCTCATCTACCAGTCTGCCAAACATTAGATTATCTTCAAAAATTACCCACTTTCTTATAAACTTTCATCGATAAAAAGTAGCCTATGTTCTTTTCCAAGGTTTAGTCATTATCAGTACCAAATCTCGTACGAGATCGGTTCTGTGGTTTAGGCATGAAATCGTAATAAACAGACAGGCAGTTATGTTCAAATTTTTTATATTATATCATATTTTTGAAAAAACACAGGAAGTTGTTCCTATTAAAATCAAAATGGCAAAAGAAAGTAAATAAGTACAGGTCCTTGATTATATTATGTGGCCTAGGGATATTTTCTTTGGGTATTTTTACACATTACAGGCAGGTAGTAGTGCAAGGGTCTGAAAAGATCATTAAAGGGAGTTAAACGTCAATGCGATAAAATGGATATCATGGCCTCATGAATTGACGGAACTGGAGAACGTCTGTCATGCATGATTTTGGTAGTACGGGAATATCAGCGATAGATACTTCTAAGGGCGTTTTGAAGGGGAGGTCGTACAGAGGCATGGCTAATGGCTATTATGTGGCGGAAAATCGTTTTTCCAGCAGTGCAGGTATGTAACACTGTGATGATGACCGGCTGTTAGCGGTGAAGATCTAAGTAAGTGGATCATCCATCATAATTTTTAATGTGTATATGCCAATTGACCTTGATAAGAATCCACCTATCTTTACGAAGTGTTTTTGAGTGCTATAGTAGAAGAAAATAGCGATAGTTCGGCGGTGTAACATACTGGGTGATTTTAATGCGCACTCTAGTAGGCCTTTTTGTAATAATTTGTTAGACTTTTGTGAAGATCAGTAGTAGACATGTGTGGACTTAAAGGTTTTAAATAAGTCCGATACGTACACGTTTATCAGTGAGGTTCATGGGACTGTCAGCTGGTTAGATCATTGTATTGTCTTCACAACAATCACGAACAAAAACAATCACGAACATACAACTACGATGCGATGCGCTGACTTATTCCCTCTGGCTGAAAACGTATGAGCAAATAAAAAGCGAGACTCCGTTGCTAAGCGGAGCGGTATGAAGAGACTACACTTGGGAGCAAGTCCGGCATTATATGGCGCATTGAAGATCCTCTAGGATGGGGGACTACTAAATCCCACTCCTTCTCTTACCCCGAAGAGGGGGGAGGTGCGTATCGCGTGGGCCGCCACCTCGGCCTGCTTCTGGTAGGGTGACGGACAGGCGGCTCCTCACCTGTCACCTCCAAGTGCCGGATCTGGAATCACGCTATACACGCACGTACATTAATACTTTACTTATGTATACAAATAGATCGGGTATTTTATTCAACACGACATGCCTCCACACCGTACTATAGACAGGTCACTGTCTTTTATATTATTCTACCCGCACAAAAACTACAGTTAAGTATAATAAATAATTCAAAATCAAAATTATTTATTGTCAACCATAGGTACATAAGATGTTCACAAGGTAATTAGGCCAGCTATGATTCGCCATGTGGGCATACAATATTATATAACTAGTCACAAATGTCAAACTAATTTATATTGTGTAGTAAATTATCCAATCATTATTATTTAACTATATTGTCATTGTAACAGAATTAAAAATAATCATGCATTACATTTATTTAGCAGTCAACATAATTATATTATTCCTCTATTGAATTATCCTCTAGAAATTCTTTAATTGTATAGTAACATTTTCCTATTAAAAGTACGTGAAGTCTTCTTTTAAAACTGTCAATTTCGGTTATATTTTTTATCATAGGTGGGATCTTATTATATATACCTACGTGGACCCAGGCAGAATACACTGTTATGTAACAATTCTGTTCTACTGGCTACTATGGACAATTTATCACAATTTCGGGCCCTAGTCCGAAATTCAAACAATTCTATACTACTTTTTATAAATATGGCAACCTCATATATATAGAGGGAAGGTAATGTTAAAATGTTTAATTCCTTAAAATGAGGTACACATGAATCTGTCTGTTTTAGGTTGCATATACTTCTGATACAACGTTTCTGGGCAACAAAGACATGTTCCCTAAATGTAGAACTTCCCCAAAAAATAACTCCGTATCGCAAAATAGACCCCACATAACCATGGTAAGCCGTTAGTAAAGTGGACTGATTGCTGACTTTACGTAATCTATAAAGTGCATATGAAAATTGTACATAAAATGATGAATTAACTAAATATTGTATTTCTGGTTAATGGGTGGTCTGTGGGGTTCGGGGGTCTGGGGTAGCACCGGTGGATTCACATCCACTTGGGACCATAAAAGCTAACTATGAAAATGTAAGTGTATTGCAGATTCCCCTTCATCCTTCTAAGCATTGGGTTCGAGCTACAGAAGTAAACATACACTATCTTTCCACATATCCTAGTACGAGTATGATAACCAATCTGAATCAATAGGAATAGTTGGCACACTAATTGTTTTAAAATTTAATTAAATACCTTATGTCATTAATACCGAAGTGAACGCGAAGTCGCGGGCCACAGTTAGTGTAACATAATTCATTCATACCATCGTAGAAGGTCGTTAGTATTATTATTTAACTGAAGTAATCACGATCGCGAGGGTGGTACAGAAACTGGATTTTCATTAGCTTTACTTAATTTCGGGGAACTTGTTCTCTTGGTGTAAGTATAAAAAGCAAGTGATTCATTTTCTGATATGTCATTTAACGATCTACTCTGACTTAAACACAATGTTTGTAAAGGTGAATATTTAAATACCTAAATCAATTACTTCATTGATTATAGGGTGTGCGAAACCAAGCCTACTTCAGTTCGACTACCTAGTGATTGACGGACAATGCCATGGTGCAGACTTTTCTGACAGGGGTTGGGACGTCGCTCCCTTAAGATAAAAAAAAAAATAAAAGGAGGAGAAAGACTCAACGAAACCCGAGCTTCCAATGTGAAGGCCTTGCAGCCTTGGACGCAACCGGGAACTACGTTGAGACAATGATTACTTTATTAGTGGTTACGGTATAAATTAGGGCCCTTATAATACAAAAATACATGGTATGGTATCATTGATATTATATGTATTTATATCAATGTATGGTATACAGCTTTTATGTCAAAATTTTGACATAATACTGATCTCATTGTTTATTTTTTTATTAATAAGGTCCTAGGTAGATAGTTATCTAATAGAATCGTGTTTTGTGCAGGCTATCCTCGTTGCAGTTGCAGTAGCAGCGGTTGTTGCCCAGGACAACCATGGTCATGAACACGCATACTCATCTCAAAGCATCAAACAGCACCATGACGGACACCTGACCAAACACGAAGAGTATTATGTAAATATCCTTATTTCTTCTTTTAATTATTTCCACTCTTCGTTAAGGCTGTATTCGCGCAAATATTTGTCAGTTGTTTTTTGCTTTTCGCGCTTATGCGTTATGTATGCGAACAAAGCAAATGTAGATGAATGAGCTCTCCAATCTTGGTCGTATGTGGCCCAATAAGACAAATAACAACTGACACATAATGAAGTGTGGATGTTTTGCCTGCTGCCTTTAGATTGTTTTTTGTGAGAATGACACCACAGTTCATTTTAACTTTGAACTTTTATTGTTGCAGGCTCACCCTAAATACGAGTTCGCGTATGAAGTTAAAGACCCTCACACCCATGATCACAAGTACCAGCAGGAACACCGTGATGGTGACGCCGTTAAGGGCACATACAGTTTGGACCAGCCCGATGGTACCGTCAGGATTGTGAAGTACCACGCAGATAAAAAGACCGGGTTAGTAACTTCGCGAGATTTAGAATTTACAGCTTTACAATTCTTCTTCAGTTTCCTTCGAACGCCACTATCGAAAGCTTGTACCGTTGATCTTGGACTCCACTCATCCTTTCTATTTTATAATTTGTTTTAACTTTTACATCAGCGATTGTACTTTGAACCCCTAAATCTTTGAGAGAAAAACTTGAGCTAGACCTCACCCCTTAATCAGCAGGTGTATCAGCTTTTAGGTGAAGTTGATTTAGGCCTTGAAGCTGTTTGAAGGCCCATATACTCGGTTCTATAATTATAAATTGATGTACTTATTTATTGTTATGTTGTTGACAGTTTCCACGCCGATGTCGAATACAAGGGTCACGCCAAGCACGTTGTTCCAGAGCATCATCACTAAACCAGCACCAACGAACCATAATAATAGTAATATACCTCGCCATTATTAAAGTAGCACTGTTTTGTTAAACTAATTTTAATTTGTTGAATTATTTAAGTGAATTATGTAAATAAAATATTACAAATTAATTATACTTCTCTTTATTTTTCAACTAATTCCAACCTCATACTTTGTTAAAATCGTCTTGAAAAGTTAAAAGTCAATTATTGCAAATAAAATACGTTTCTGCTCATTTACTAAATATTTAAATAAATAAATATATTGTAAGACATTCTACACAACGCTATCTAGGCCCAAAGTGATGCGGATAAACAGGGTTTACACATTTTTTTTTTCGTAAATACATATTGACTGCCTCTGTGGCGTAGCGGTAGTGAACGCGGCTGCTACGCAGGAGGCGCGGGTTCGATCCCCGCTCAGTGCCAATATTTGTATGCATGGATATAAATATTTGCATTGGTCTGGGTGTTTCTATGTATAATATGTATGTATTTAAAAAAAAAGTATCTAAGTATGTATATCCGCATTCTAGATTCCATAACACAAGCTAATTAAGCTTACCATGGGGTCTAGAAAGCGTTGTGTAGAATGTTGTGTTGTGGAATATGAAATTATACCTACATACATACAACGATTCTTTCATATTATGATATCTGTAATATAAAAAAAAATGAATCGCTGAATGTGTTGCTGACCGTAAATCTTGAGAACAGCTGAACCGATTTCGCTAATTCTTTTTTGAATCAAAGAATCAAGAATCAGTGTGAATCAGAATAGGTACTTAAAGGAGCGAAGTAGTAATCATAAATATCAACAAATCCGGCAGTTTTCCATACTATGCGGATAGGCCCGCATAGTATAGTAAATAATATATTAATGTAAAATAGTGTTTCTGTTCTTATTTCATTGGAAACAAACTTTCATTCATGGTGTAAGTATGAATCATCATCTTAGCGTTGTTCCTAGTTACAACCGAGGCTTTCACCGTCCACTTGTTCCTTATCTTCTTTTACTTGTGTTGGAAATATACCTTTCATGGCAGCGACTGTCGTCTGACTGCCTAACTAGTAAAGGAAATCCTGCTTTTCTACATCCAAACAAAAACATACAGATTGTGAAAAAACGGCTCCATGCCCGTATTTAAACCACAGCTCGCTGTATTCACGACCGTGCAGGTTTTGTCGGTTCGAGTCCGATATAGCCATCCTTGCTGGCTCCGGATTCAAGTGGATTTCCAAACGTTAAAAAAAAGGTTATTACTCTATCCATTTTCTATTTATTCAATACATTGTTTAAACAAGATTTTAGTTACGTCTAAATAGAATGTTTTACTAAATAAGAAATAAAACTATATAAATCTATAATATAATAAAACCGGCCAGGTGCGAGTCGGACTCGCCCATGAAGGGTTCCGTAGTAGCAAAAATTGTGGTTTATGACGTATTAAAAAGAACAACTTACTGGATCTCGTTCAAACTAATTTTGGGTGGCAGTTTGCATGGCAATGTAGATCATATATTTTTTTTAGATTTATCATTCTCTTATTTTAGAAGTTAGAGGGGGGGGGACACACATTTTTCCACTTTGGAAGTGTCTTTCGCGCAAACTATTCAGTTTAGAAAAAAATAATATTAGAAACCTCAATAGCATTTTTAAAGACCTATCTATAGATACTCCACACGTATGGGTTTGATGAAAAAAAAAAATTGAGTTTAATTTGACCCCTAAAATTTAATGTTTTTTTTCTATTATTGTGTGAAATTCTTAATGCGATTCACAGAATACATCTACTTACCAAGTTTCAACAACATAGGCCTTATAGTTTCGGAGAAAAGTGGCTGTGACATGTGGACGGACAGACAGACGGACAGACATGACGAATCTAGGTATAAGGGTTCCGGTTTTTGCCATTTGGCTACGGAATCCTAAAAATGAATCCTTAAATGTGTTGCTAAGCGCAAATCTCGAGAACGGCTGAACCGATTTCGCTAATTCTTTTTTTAGAATATTCCCTGAAGTACGAGGATGGTTCTTACGGCGAGAAAAAATTAAAAAAGGCGATACGAAGTTCGCGGGGTCAGCTAGTAATCAATAAAACTATAATTTTACTAAGATTGGCGCCATGACAGTTTCACATGGATTTTATTATCAGTTTTGATTTCGTTTATAATTAATATAAATGTTCCGGTTAGACTAGCTAAAAAGCAATGTGCCATTTTAATTCTGATAAAATTACGAATAACTAAATAGTCGTTTCATTATTGCTTGCCAAGATTTGAAGGTGGCCCAAAACTTTTACCGAAAAAAATTATCACCTTTATAGTAAAAGGTATTTAAGTAGAACCTCAGGGAGTGGTTCGAAATAAAAATAATCTGACGTGGTGTTGCTTGATCCGTTGTGCAAGATGGTAGTAGGACTTAACTGGTGGCCGAGGCTGGAGATGGTGCCGGCGTGTCGCTGGTCTCGCTGGTGTACCCCACGACCAATTGATGGCGTGAAGCATGTTGCGAAGACCCTGGAAAAAGAAGAAGTGTGAGTCAGTAGTGTCCCAAGGTAAAAATGTCCAACTGACCCGCTAAAATATAGCAAGTGAAGAGGATCTCCCCAGCGGAAAAACAGCGTAGCTAAAAGCTATAAGAAAAAGAATATTACCGCACAGTGCAAGCTGACCACGTGACCTCTGTCCGCAGAGGTCGTCGACCTCGTGGCATTAAATATACAAGTTTGTAATATCACACAGTAACAATATTAAAATAAAATAAAATAATAAGTCATACATTTAGCAGGCAATAAGCTGCACCACTGAGAAGTCTTCACTTGTAGAAAGAAGTAGGAAATGTTGATCTCAGAACTTACCCGAAGCCAATAGCTGTGGCCTCGGGATCAAAGTAACCTCCCTTGGCGAAGGGTGACCGAAGAAAGTAACTGTTTCAGTGTCCTCATTTGACACGTAAAACAGTATTGTTCGATCTCGCTCCCACAACCATAGCCAATTTAGTAAATTGGTATCGAAAATATTAAATAACTAGCTGACCCCGCAAACTACGTACCGCCTAACAGACGATTCATTTTTTTAAAATTTTCTCCGTAAGAACCATCCTCGTAGTTCACGGATATTCTAAAAAAAGAATTAGCGAAATCGGTTCAGCGGTTCTCGAGATTTGAGCTTATCAACACATTTAGCAATTCATTTTTATATTATAGATAATATTATTTTGAAATTAATAAAATTCTAAAATAAAATCCACAACGTTACAACCATAGGTAATCAATATTCCAAACTTAACGCGTACGAAGTCGCGGGCCACAGTTAGTGTAACATAATTCATTCATACCATCGTAGAAGGCTGATAAAATTATTTAATTGAAGTAATCATGAACGAGAGGGTGGTACAAAAACTGGATTTTCATTAGCTTTACTTAAACTTTGGAAACTTGTTCTCTTGGTGTAAGTATAAAAAGCAAATGATTCATTGTCTGATATGTCATTTAACGATCTCCTCTGACTTAAACACAATGTTCGTAAAGGTGAATATTTAAATACATAAATAAATTACTTTATTGATTATTGGGTGTGTGGATCTTCACCTACGGAGCCAAGCCTACCTCATCTGCAAGTTGGACTACCTGCTGATTGACGGACAATGCTATGGTGCAGACTTTTCTGTCGCGGGTTGGGAGGTCATGCGGCAGTCTATGCAAACCAAAACAAATAATAAACAGCTGTTATGTCCAAATTTTGAAATTTTGACATTGTCTATTTTTTATTAGTAAGGACCTAGGTATATAGCTTCATCTAATAGAGTCATGTTTTCTGCAGGCTATCCTCGTTGCGGTTGCAGTAGCAGCGGTTGTTGCCCAGGACAACCATGGTCATGAACACGCATACTCATCTCAAAGTATCAAACAGCACCATGACGGACACCTGACCAAACACGAAGAGTATTATGTAAATATCCTTATTTACTACTTTTAAGGTGGAACCACACTTCGTTATGTGCTGAGACTGCATTCACTTAAATATTTGTCAGTTGTTTTTTGCTTTTCGCGCTTATGCGTTATGCGTGCGAAAAAAGCAAATGTAGATGATGAGCCCTTCGAACTTGGTCGTTTGCGGCCAAATAAGACAAATAACAACTTACACATAATGATTGCCTTTACATTATTTTTTTGTGTGAATGACACTACAGTTTATTTTACCTTTGAAATTTTATTGATGCAGGCTCACCCTAAATACGAGTTCGCGTACGAAGTTAAAGACCCTCACACCCATGATCACAAGTACCAGCAGGAACACCGTGATGGTGACGCCGTTAAGGGCACATACAGTTTGGACCAGCCCGATGGTACCGTCAGGATTGTGAAGTACCACGCAGATAAAAAGACCGGGTGAGTAAGTTCGAGAGATTTAGACTATACAACCTCTACAATTCTTCTTTAGTTTCCTTCAAACGCCACTATCGAAAGCTTGTACTGTTGATCTTGGACTCCACTCATCCTTTCTATTTTATAGTTTGTTTTAACTTTTACGTCAGCGACTGTACTTTGAACCCCTAAACCTTTTAGAGAAAAACTTGAGCCATTCTCATCCCCAGCAGGTGTACTAGCATTCAGGTGAAGTTGATTTAAGCCTTGAAGCTGTTTGAGGGCCCATACACTCGGTTCTATATTACAAATTGATGTACTTATTGATTGTTATGTTGTTGACAGTTTCCACGCCGATGTCGAATACAAGGGTCACGCCAAGCACGTTGTTCCAGAGCATCATCACTAAACAAGCACCAACGAACCATAATAATAATAATATACCTCGCCATTATTAAAGTAGCACTGTTTTGTTGAACTAATTTTAATTTGTTAAATTATTTAAGTGAATTATGTAAATAAAATATTACAAATTAATTATACTTCTCTTTATTTTTCAACTAATTCCAACTACATGCTTTGAAAAAATTGTCTATAAGAAATTAAAAGTCAATTATTGCAAATAAAATACTTTTCTGCTCATTTTACTAATTAAGTAAATAAATAAATGTATTGTAAGACATTCTACACAACGCTATCTTGGCCCAAAGTAATGCGGATAAACAAACTTAGGCACATTTTTTTTTCGTAAATATATGTAAATTATACCTACATAGAAACACCCACACCATTATTTACAGTACATACCTACATACAGACAGAAATTAAATTACTATGATTTGTATACTTTTTGGACGACATACAATTTATAAGAAACGATTTCAAATTATGATATCTGTAATATAAAAATGAATCGCTGAATGTGTTGCTAACCGCAAATCTTGAGAACAGATGAACCGATTTTGCTAATTCTTTTTTGAATCAAAGAATCAAGTATCAGTGTGAATCAGAATACTTAAAGGAGCAAAGTAGTAATCATAAATGTCAACAAATCCGCCAGATTTCCATACTTTGCGGGCCTATAGATGAATGAAAGGAAAGGAGTGATACGGGACTTCGAAATGTGCCGCGGGGGAAGCCGGGCGGGTTGGCTAGTATAGTAGGTAAATAATATATTAATGTAAAATGGTGTTTCTGTTTTTATTTCATTCGATACCAACTTTCATTCATGGTCTATCTATGAATCATCATCTTAGCGTTGTTCCTAGTTGCAACCGAGACTTTCACCCAGTGGATTTCCAAACGTTAAAAAAAGGTTATTACTCTATCCATTTTCTATTTATTCAATACATTGTTTAAACAAGTTTATAATGATGTCTAAATCAAAATGTCTAAATTTTATTGTTACTAAATAATTCACTATTTAAAACTATTTAAATAGTCAATAAAACTATAATTTTACTAAGATTGGCGCCATGGCAGTTTCACATGGATTTTATTATCAGTTTTGATTTCGTTTATGATTAATATAAATGTTCCGGTTAGACTAATTCTGATAAAATTACGAATAACTAAATAGTCGTTTCATTACCTATTGTTTGCCAAAATTTGAAGGTGGCCCAAAATTTTTACCGAAAAAAATTATCTCCTTTATAGTAAAAGGTATTTAAGTAGAACCTCAGGGAGTGGTTCGAAATAAAAACAATCTGACGTGGTGTTGCTTGATCCGTTGGGCAAGATGGTAGTAGGACTTAACTGGTGACACCGAGGCTGGAGATGGTGCCGGCGTGTCGCCGGTCTCGCTGGTGTACCTCACGACCAAATGATGGCGTGAAGCACGTTGCGAAGACCCTGGAAAAAAAAGAAGTGTGAGTCAGTATGTATCAAGGTAAAAATGTCCATCAGACCCGCTAAAATATAGCAAGTGAAGAGAATCTCCCCAGCGGCAAAACAGCGTAGCTAAAAGTTATAAGAAAAAGAATATTATTACCGCACAGTGCAAGCTGACCACGTGACCTCTGACCGTAGAGGTCGTTGGCCTCGTGGCATTCAATATACAAGTCTGAAATATAATAAAATGAAATAAAATACTGAGTCACATATTTAGCAGGCAATAAGCTGCACCACTGAGAAGTCTTCACCTGTAGAAAGAAGTAGAAAATGTTGATCTCAGAACTTACCCGGAGCCAATAGCTGTGGCCTCGGGGTCAAAGTGACCTCCCTTGGCGAAAGGTGACCAAAGAACGTAAACGTAAATCAGTGTTGTCCAATCTCGCTCCCACAACCACATACAATTTAGTAAATTGGTATCGAAAATATTAAACAATAATATTATTTTGAAATTAATTCTAAAATAAAATCCACAACGTTACAACCATAGGTAATCAATTCCGAACTTAACGCGTACGAAACCGCGGGCCACAGTTAGTGTAACATAATTCATTCATACCATCGTAGAAGGCCGATAAAATTATTTAATTGAAGTAATCATGAACGAGAGGTTGGTACAAAAACTGGATTTTCATTAGCTTTACTTAAACTTTGGAAACTTGTTCTCTTGGTGTAAGTATAAAAAGCAAATAATTCATTGTCTGATATGTCATTTAACGATCTCCTCTGACTTAAACACAATGTTCGTAAAGGTGAATATACATAAATAAATTACTTTATTGATTATTGGGTGTGTGGAACCTCACCTACGGAGCCAAGCCTACCTCATCTGCAAGTTGGGACTACCTGCTGATTGACGGACAATGCTATGGAGCAGACTTTTCTGTCGCGGGTTGGGAGGTCATGCGGTAGTCTATGCAAACCAAAACAAATAATAAACAGCTGTTATGTCCAAATTTTGAAATTTTGACATTGTCTATTTTTTATTAGTAAGGACCTAGGTATATAGCTTCATCTAATAGAGTCATGTTTTCTGCAGGCTATCCTCGTTGCGGTTGCAGTAGCAGCGGTTGTTGCCCAGGACAACCATGGTCATGAACACGCATACTCATCTCAAAGCATCAAACAGCACCATGACGGACACCTGACCAAACACGAAGAGTATTATGTAAATATCCTTATTTCTTCTTTTAATTATATCCACACTTCGTGATGTGGCAAGTCTGTATTCGCGCAAATATTTTTCAGTTGTTTTTTGCTTTCGCGCTTATTATGCGTTATGCGTGCGAAAAAAGCAAATGTATATGATCAGCCCTCCGGAATTGGTCGTTTGCGGTCAAATAAGACAAATAACAACTTACACATAATGAAGTGTGAATGATTCGCCTCTCGCCTTCAGATGTTTTTTTGTGTGAATGACACCACAGTTTATTTTACCTTTGAACTTTTAATGACGCAGGCTCACCCTAAATACGAGTTCGCGTACGAAGTTAAAGACCCTCACACCCATGATCACAAGTACCAGCAAGAACACCGTGATGGTGACGCCGTTAAGGGCACGTACAGTTTGGACCAGCCCGACGGTACCGTCAGGATTGTGAAGTACCACGCAGATAAAAAGACTGGGTGAGTAAATTCGAGAGATTTCCACTTTTCAACTTTTCAATTCTTCTTCAGTTTTATTAGAATGCCAATAGTTGTATCTAAAGCTTGCAGTGTAGATCTTGGGCTCCGCTCATTCTTTCTATATTATAGCTTATTTTAATTACGACAGCGACTGTACTTTGAACCCCCTAACCTTGAGCCCCATCCCTCAATCAGTAGGTGTACCAGCGTTCAGGTGAGGTTGATTTAGGCCTTGAAGCTGTTTGAGGGTCCATATACTCGGTTCTATAATTACAAATTGATGTACTTATTCATTGTTATGTTGTTGACAGTTTCCACGCCGATGTCGAATACAAGGGTCACGCCAAGCACGTTGTTCCAGAGCATCATCACTAAACCAGCACCTACGAACCAATAATAATAGTAATACACCTCGCCATTATCAAAGTAGCACTGTTTTGTTAAACTAATTTTAATTTGTTGAATTATTTATAATGTGAATAAAATATTACAAATTAATTTATATTTTACTTTATTTGTCAACTAATTCCAACTAAATATTTTAAAAACCTTCTCATGAATGCTTAATTTATACGACTCTAACTACTTGGTGCTTATGATAGTATGTTTACGTATGTGCTTATTTTAATAGCTCTTATCCAATCTCCAATCGTATCCGGATGTTCGTACTCGTGACCAAATATAGCCTATGCTAGGGCCGTAGCTCATCTATCTGCCAAACAATAGGTTATTTTCAAAAATGACAAACTTTCATACAAAAGTTTATTTGAACCCTTTTAAAAAAGCGCGTTATAAGGTAGTCTATGTCCTCTTCCAAAGTTTAGTCCATGTATCTGTACGAAAATTCGTATAAGAGCGGTTCAGTGGTTTACGCATGAAAGCTTTATAGACAGACAGGCAGAGTTATTTTCACATTTATATAGTCATGCATGGATATTATTGGATATATTGGGTGTTAAAGAATACATCTTTTAACCTAACATTTTGATAATCTATATCAAATGTTGTTAATTTGTTTGCCCCAATGCATATCAGGACTATTTTTATGCATTACTATTCTGATATGCATCGTGTATATCAGGGTTAATTTTTACATAACATAAATATTTGAGTTTATTCTGCAAATAAAAATATATAATCAGAATATAAAGGAGCGCATTTTATTATGTCACCCAGCCTTACCATAAACCTTAAAACAGGTCAATAATTGAACTATACAATAATGTTAACGGGAAATTAACGCGATCATGGAACGCGAGAGTTTAAAAGTTAATAATTGAACTGCTGACATTCTGCCAACTGCATATGTCACTTTGTAATGTCATATAAATATATTGGATTACAAAGTTACATTTGCAGTTGGTAGGATGACAGCAGTTCAATCATTGACCTGTTTTAAGAGTTCATGGTATGGGCCCTGATATTATAGTATATGGTTATATGAATAGTTCGTACGAGTATCGGTAGATGGCTACCACCGCCGCAACAAGACGGCTTCGGGCTTCTCCCTGTAAGGGAAACACAGCGGGTTCGAGTGCCGCCTGAGCTGCTTTCGCTTTTTTTATTTTAATCGATTTGAATAATATATCTGTATAAATACATTACATCAAATACTTCTTGAAGCTACCTAAAAATATACTAAAACTAAACTTCTACATTAATGCAATCAAAAGATACGGTGGTTTGTAATGAGGTGACGTATGTTACTATAAGCATATAAAACTGTATTCTTATAATTATTCAGACAGTAATAAACCAGCATTTATCAGAACTAGTTGTTTGATTTACAATAACAACTTCCCTTCATGGCGACCCTTGCCATGTTTGGAGCGCGCGACGAACTATCTCGGGTTTCTGCACCGTAGGCATATTAGGACAATGGAACATTCCAGTACTTCTCCGTGCGTTCCAATACATTGGTTGTGTAATACATTAAAAGAAAAAGAAATTATCCAAGAAAATGGGTTCATCACCATCTAAGCAAGAAGATGTGATCATCGCTCAGACTGCTTCAGGAGGAAGTAACTCTGCTTCGGCGGCACAAGATTTGAAATTCCACGCAAGTACCACAAATATACTTTTGGTGGTTATTATCACTCTTATGGCCCTGGCGGGGCTCTACGGCTGCTATATAGTCTACAGTAAGACTCACAAGAAATGGATGCGTCGAGAGATAACTCTGAATGAGTTAAGGAGATCTTTTCGCCTGCGGCACAAAAATGCCAATCCCGGACCGCCTTCAACAGTGGAAGTATAATGGACAAACGAACAATAGTGACTTGTGACCGTGAACTGGCTCTATAAGTTTAAAAATGCGGCTATAAAACTTAATATTACGATCGTCTTACTACTTAATATTACGAACTTAATTTTCGTGAAAAAAAAAAAAAAAAAATATTTAGGAACATTAAGTGCTTATAATTATTATTAATAAAAAGTTATTCCTTTGATATTATTTGCTAATATTAATACTCTACATGTAATGAGTGCTCTATATTAGGAAGTGTTTACGGTGATATAATATGATCGTCCTGCTGGCTGCCCCTACTAAGGTAATCCTAGTTTTATTTCAAATAATTTTGTGATGTATGCGGAATGGAAAATGAAATAAACAAATGTTTAAATGATATTGAAAAGATTAGGAAATATTTAGTGAAAAAAGGAAAATCCAGATTTTTAGGAAATTGCATACAAAATAAGTTAGCTGAAACAGAAATTATTTATAAAAGAAGTACAGACATTGTTCAATTATTAACTAACGAGAAGGGAATAGAACCTAAAATTTTAGAAACAATAACTTCTGTTTGGGCAAAAATAAATAATATTTATGCAAATATTCTAGAATTGTGTAAAAATAACAGTGAAAGTAGTAGTGGTTCTGAGTATAGCGAAACTAGTGAAATTCATTCAAATTCAGTCAAATTCAGAATTCAGAATTCAATCATGGAGTTCGATTTGAAAACGGCGTGTAATTTAATACCTGTGATGAACAACAATGAAAATACTACCAAATTAATGATTGACTCAGTGGAAATGTATTCGGAAATGCTATCTGACTCCGGAAAACAATTACTAATAAAATTTGTATTAAAAAGTAGACTTACAGAAAATGCAAAATTGCGTTTATCTTCAGGTTATTTAACAGCGAGCGATCTTGTCAAAGATTTAAGAAAAAATCTCCTAACAAAAAAGTCGTTTACGGCTATTCAGTCACGTTTACAAAATATAACTCAAGGCTGGCGTACAATTGACCAGTAGAGCACCGAAATACAAAAATTATTCTCAGATTTGACAATTTCGCAAGCAGACGGAAATACCGAAAGCTATGCTGTTTTAAAACCTTTAAATGAGAAGTTGGCAATAAAGCGATTTTCAGAGGGCTTACGAGATTCCAGGCTGAGTACGATAATTGCGGCCAGAAACTACGAGCATCTTAACGAAGCTATTCAAGCAGCAAAGGATGAGGAACTATCAACGGCGTCTACATCCAAAGGTGAAGGAGTCATGCATTTTTCACATCGTGGGACACGAGGTAGGTGGCCACGTAATTATAATCAGAGACAGTTCAATAACAGGTCACGTGGACAGCGAGATTATCAGCATAACCGTGGAAATAATCAGGTAAGAGGAAATTATTCTAATAGACGAGGTTTTAATTCATATACAAATCGGGGACAAAATTCGTATAACAGGTTTTCGCGTGATAATCGATCGAGTTATCAAAATACCTATAATAGGGGTAACGGAAACCAACGTGTATTTCATACCGAACAAGTGACGCAAAATAATCAGACCGAACCACAACCGACCGCATCACGGTCAGATGAAAATCAGTTTTTTCGATCTTAAAGACTTTATTTTTACTTTAAATGGCAAAACACGATTTGTTACTTTTATTGTCGGTAACAAAAATATTATTTTTGTTACCGACAATAAACCCGTAAGTATTTTTGGTTGATAGATACGGGTGCATCATTATCGGTTATAAAGAGAGAAACTATTCCAAATAACACACCCATATTTAGAGACGATACAGTCATAAGAGGTATTGCAGGTCAAATTCAATCTATAGGATATGTTTCATTACAGTTGACTCATCATACAGAACGTACCAGAATGGAATTCAGTAACAAGTTTTATGTTTTCAATTGCATACCATTAAAGGCAGATGGAATTTTAGGTTTAGACTTTCTGTGCAAGTATGCATCAAATATCGACTTAGTTACCAATATAATTACGTTCTACATAAATGGAATGGAATTTTCTTTGCCGATGTATGATACCATTAATTATACAAATGAATCTTTACTTTTACCAGCCCGAAGTGAATCTATTCATTATTTATTATTAGATTCTCAGTATCAAGGAGATTGCGTAATAAATTCACAACAATTAGCTGAAAATGTTTTCATGGCAGGAAGCATAGTGAAAGTAAAAAATAACAGAGTGCCAGTAAAAATATTAAATACTGATGAAAAGGATATTACGCTACCAATGTTTCAACCACAATTACAATCTCTTGATCAATACGATATTTGCAATTTTGACTCTTGTTCAAAAAATGTAGGAAGAGCAAAAGTTTTACTGAATACTTTAAAATTAAATCATCTTAATTCAGATGAAAGAAACTCTATTACAGACATATGTTCTAAATATGCAGATGTTTTCTTTGTGCCAGGTGATAAACTAAGTACAACAAATATATATGAGCAGTCAATAACACTAAAACCTAATATCACTCCAGTATATGTAAAACAATATAGATTACCGCATTCATTGAAAGAAGAAGTCAATAAACAGATTCAAAAAATGACAGAAAACGATATAATAGAGGAGGCAAAGAGTGAGTGGTCAAGCCCAATCTTATTGGTTCCCAAGAAAACTAGTGATAATCAAAATAATAAATGGCGTTTAGTAGTCGACTATAGAAAACTAAACGATTGCGTAGTGGATGATAAATTCCCATTACCAAACATAACTGATATTTTAGACTCTCTCTCTGGTTCCATCTATTTTTCACATTTAGACTTACATCAAGGCTATTATCAAATTCCATTAAATGAAGAAAGCCGAAAATATACAGCATTTACCACTAGTACCGGACAATTTCAAATGAAACGATTACCAATGGGTCTAAAGACAAGTCCTAGTTCTTTTAGTCGTGTCATGTCAGTAGCTATGTCTGGGTTAGCATTTGAAAAATGTTTTATATATTTAGACGATTTAATCGTATTTGGTAGAAATATATATTTTCACAATAAAAATTTGATAGATGTTTTGGAAAGATTGAGGAAAGTTAACTTAAAATTAAATCCGGATAAGTGTTGTTTTCTAAAAAAGGAATTATTATACTTAGGTCACATAGTATCATCAGAAGGAGTTTTACCCGACCCAGCTAAAACTCAGGTTCTTCAAAACTACCCAGTGCCAACTAATACAGATGAAGTGAAACGATTCGTAGCTTTTTGCAATTATTACAGAAAATTTATAAAAAACTTTGCAGAAATTTCATACAATCTAAATAAATTAACTAGAAAAAATGAACCATTTTTATGGACTAAGGAGTGCAACAACTCTTTTGAACAATTAAAATGTGCACTAACAACGCCACCTGTATTACAATTCCCAGATTTTTCTACCAATAATGAATTTATTATCCAGACTGATGCTTCAGGCACAGCTATTGGCGCAGTTTTATGCAATAAAGATATGAGACCAGTGGCATATGCTAGTAGACCACTAAACAAAGCTGAAAGAAATTATCCCACTATTCAAAAAGAATTAGTTGCGATAGTTTGGTCTATTAAATATTTCAGGCCGTACGTCTATGGTCGGACATTTACTATAATGACTGATCATAAACCGTTAATTTATTTGTTTTCATTAAAAGATCCATCAAGTAGATTATTGAAGTTCAGGTTATCACTAGAAGAGTATAATTTTAAAATATTATATGTGCCAGGTAAAAATAATTGCGTAGCAGATGCTTTATCACGCATATGTATAACATCAGATTCCATAAAAGAGATGAATAAGGAAATTATCACGGTTATGACACGGGAGCAGAAAAGAAATTTGAATAGACAGGTAGATTCACTACCCATTTCTAATAAACCCATAAATCAATGGTCTGATCAACCAAAGATAGTGGAGTTATTAAAAATGCCAAGTGATTTCATTGAACTTAGTTTTATCAGAAAAGACCAATTAGAAAGACTAAGGAAAAATAATGAAATAAATATAGAAAAGGAATGTTTTATATTTATTAAAAATAAAAATATAATTTACATAAACCTTAACTTTAGGGCACAATTCTCGCGAGCCGAATTTGTGACTAAGTTAGCGAAGTTTTGTAAAGAAAATAAAATAAATGAACTATGCATAGTAAAATGTAATGAAAATGAATTATTTTTAAAAGATTTATTACATGAGATAACATTAAAAAAGGATTGGACCGGTCCACGAATTTGTATTTTAAGAGGTGTTAAAAGAATAGATAATGACGAAGAAAAAAGGTATATTCTTAACGATTTTCATCTTTTACCCACCAGTGGTCACGCTGGAGTGCGTAGGATGACAAACAATATAAAGAGAGTATTTTACTGGCCTGGTTTAGATAACGATGTTGAAGTTACAAGTAGCTCAACGAGACGCTCGTAACAATTTGTTAGTAAGTAAGGAAAAACGTAAATGTACTTATGATAAGAAAGTAAACCATGTATCATATAATAGTGGACAACTTATTTTAGTTAAAAATGAATGTGCTAAGAAATTAGACTCAGTATATGAAGGTCCTTTTTCAGTTTTAGAAGACATGGGAGTAAATGTAAGAATTCTGAAAAATAATAAAGAACAAACAATTCATAAAAATAGGACTAAGCCATATATTGTGTAAAAAAAAATGTAATCCTTTAATTATTTTTTTTTCTTTCACCCCGGAGGTGAGGTGACGTATGTTACTATAAGCATATAAAACTGTATTCTTATAATTATTCAGACAGTAATAAACCAGCATTTATCAGAACTAGTTGTTTGATTTACAATAACAACTTCCCTTCATAAAATACAATCCTTCTACGAGTATTTGAAATTAAGCATGATCCATGGTCGTATAATACAGGTATATAGGTACTTAAAGGGAATGAAAACTGTAAATATTTTGAATGCTCCTAAAACATATTAAATTTCAAACTTATTGCGTTCATTCTATTATATTATTTCAGTCTGCTTATTCTGCGAACTATATTCGTAACTACATTATTCCAACAGCAACATTATGTCCCTCAATACAGTTTTTTAAAGCACCCTCAGTTCACGAGTCTGACTACCACTTGACCAGTTCTTATAAACATATACTGTCCGGTGTATTTTAGAAGCTGATACTGATGCTTTACCAGTTCTGTAATCTATAGAGAAGGTATTAAAGAATCTAAACAGTTTATGAGGCAGTGTCCGTGCACGCTTAGTATAACATGAATATTACGGGTGAAATTGTAAGAATTTGTGTGTGTTGTCATGTGTATAATGATAATTCTATTAAGAATGTACAGACTGTCACACCCAAGATAAACCCATAAGGGTTTAATGGGTGCTTTTATTCAATTTTATAGTGTTTTTGTTATTTCAATAAACAAAAAAAAAAATAGAGCCACCTCGCTGGTCAAAAATGGTTGGAAAGGCTCACACAATCCTAAAAGAAAAGTGTGAAGAACCCTGGTAGTCAAGTTTCGTCGTGTTTATGATGAGAGATGATGAAGGCCATAAAAAATAATATGCGGACATGTGATACACATCATAATTTTTATAGCTTCCATCATCGTAACACTTTTAGCGCGATATATATCTTTCGAAGTTATTATTTAATTAACGAAAGTTTTGAAGAGCTTCTCACATTAATAAAATTATGCTTGATGCATTATTGCATTTTACTGATTTCATTCTTTGTAGTGGACACTTGGCAATATTATTTAATATGTGTGGTACGCTCATGTTTATTATCTATACAGAATAAGGTCGTCAGGCAAGAAGCACACCTACCTAACTATCTTCAATGACACACACACACACACACGCACCCATACACACGTCAAACTTATAACACCCCTCTTTTTTGTCGGGGGTTAAAAATTTAAATTTTACATTATGATTCTGATAAGGACATTATATAATGCTGCTTACATGCTGACACAAGTGCTCGCATTTCTTTCATTCGAGTGAGGCACTATGTTGCTGGTCGGATTAGACTGAGGGAAATACTGCTATCATTCATCATCATAATAATTACGTCTAAAAGAAAAGCTTTGTCGAAACCAAAAAAAAACAGATTACTTAATAAGATTTTATTGAGGTAAAAATATTTAAATACATAACAAATTAAAAATCAACAGTGTTTGGTGGTTAACAACGAATTAAATAGAATCCAATTCAGTGGTGATGGTGTTTTTCAGGAACAATGTGTTTAGCGTGACCCTCGTATTTCACATCGGCGTGGAACCTGTTAAAAATATATAGCATTATAATAAATTCTAAATCAAACGAAAGCCACGTATACGGAAATGGGTCCATGGAGATCTGAAAACCTTAGTAGGGCACCAAGATCTTGAAAGCGCAAGCTAATTCCACGTGCTAATGCGAGGCTCTGACATATTCTTTCCTTTCGGTTCCTCTTGGGGAGACAGAAAGCGGTCGCGGAGCAGAAGATCGAACCAGTTCCGAATTATGAGTTTTGGATGCAATCGCAACACGGGTAATGATCACTACTGTATAATTACGTAGTACCTACTTACCCAGTCTTTTTGTCTGCATGGTACTTTACAACTCTGACGGTACCGTCAGGCTGGTCCAGGCTGTACACACCCTTGACAGCATCACCGTCGCGGCTCTCATGCTGGTACTTGTGGTCGTGAGTGTGGGGATCCTTAACCTCATACGCGAACTCGTATTTGGGGTGAGCCTGCAATACATAATAATTAATATTATTGTTCTATCTAAAATACCCCATTATCGCAACCAAGCCGGTCCATCAGCTGAGTAAAGGACAAAGTTTCGTTGCAGATTTCTTTTCTATGTTGGGGATCAGATGGCAGTCGCTCCCGAAAAAGTCAAGATATACCACATCAAGGTCCAGGACCTTTATAACTAATGTTGGTAGCATAAAGACTTAATAAACCATCTATCAAGAGAAGAGTAGAAGAGGGGACCTTGGGCTTTATAAACTACATATTTATGAGCGTTGGATTGCATGCAATTCTTATAAATTACTATTCAAGAGAAAAACCAAACCAATCAGAAATATAAATCAATTAAAGGATAATATTCCATACATAATAATCAACGTGTTTGGTCACGTGTCCATCGTGGTGCTGATGAAGACTTTGAGATGAAGAGGCGTGGCCGTGGTGTTCCTGATGATAATCGTTTTGAGCAGCAGCTGCTGCAACTACGACGGCAACGAAAATAATCTGGTGAGAAAAAAAGAACTGAGAATTTTGAACAACAACAAATAATATTCAAGATATTGTTTAAAAGCTTGTTTGTTTGATCGCGGTGCTCGTAAAATGCCTACAATTTGTAAATATTTTTGCGTTTAATTGCCCAGATGGTTATCATATATTCACGTCAGAAACGCGAGCAATGTGACGTGATGCACAGAGGAATGGCACCGAGCAGGTCAGTGCAATATAAAATTGCTTATAATCACTTATTAGTAATTTCCTATTCGAATGTATAATTGGCAATTGGCAATAAAAGGTGGACATAATTAGGTACTTTAAGTGAATAACTTCATGCAATTTTTCTAATCTTTAGAGGGTCAAGTTACCTAATATTTTTACGAATACTATTGTATTATAAAACTTTATTAATATTCAATCTGTGTTCTGTGAACTGAAACGTCTTGCTCTTAAACTTTTTTGGGGCGACTGCAGCAAAAATATTAAAATACTAATCAATATACCTTTGAGAACATGTTGGTAATTTAATTATCACCTAAAGAGAACCGAATGTTTAATGATATTTGTAAGAACAAGTGTAAGGTTTATATACTTTTACTGAGCTTTTACCAATACAACGAGTTTGAGGTATTGAAACAAACTGAACAAGCAAGTTTATATTAATTGTTACTGACTTTGCACTTATTCGGTTTCACGTTATTAAGTAGTTTATTAAAATGCACTTAGGCTTGTGTGCATGTACACGGTTTACGAACTTCAAATTATGATCGTCATCGTCAATTTCATGTCACATCATCCTAGGTATTCACCTTAGAATTCAGGATCAGTTTAGGTACTCCTTCACCTTCTTAACTAAAAACTTACTTGACTTTTATGGGAAATAACCCAACCTCAAGAAGAAAGTTAACGCCATAGCCTCATTCGTTAATCAATAGATGTACCGGCTTGTAGGTGAGGTGGGCTTAGCTTCGAGGACTTTGGTGGGTCTCCATGCACCCACGCACCTACATCAGATCATATCTTATTAAATCAGAAAAAAATATATAGAAGTACAATAGTCATTTACTCCCTATATTCTTAAATCTATCAATAAATCAATTTCAATAATCCGTATAAATAAAAATGGAACATCGCAAATGTATGTACGCGCATAACTTCTGAACGACTGTACCAAATTGGATAATATTTTTTTATAGTGTTTATTAAAAAAGCTTGAATAAAAGATAAAGAAACAAGAGATGCATCGGGAATGGGATCTGAATTATACGCGGGCAGCAAGTTCTCTTTATATTAGCGGCTGCTTATAAGTTCATCTGTATAGGTACTGGAAGAGTTGACTAGTTTTCCACTGGCAAATAATATTATTTTACGAATGTTAGACATTAAAATAAAATATTTTAACGGATTCTATCGTGATTTATTTGATGGTATTTAATTTTTCATTCATTTCTGTATTAATCACTTAAGCTTAATTCACTAGCTAAGTTTACAAGCGAGAGGTCTTGGTTTAGAATACTGGCACACTACCGTTGTGAACTTACTTCTACCACAAGTAATTTAGGGAGAGGTTAACGAGAATACTAGTAATTTCAGTTACTAGTAGGTACTCTTTGAAAAATAAAATCATTCACGGTTCATTCAGGTTTTCATTAGTCGATTTAGTATTTACAAAAGTTGTCCTATGAATAAGAAATACAGGTTTGGGCACAACTTGGTTTGTAACTTGAAAACTCACATTTATATGCATATAGCCTTATTATAAAACCAGGTAATTAATACTTTGATGTCAGTCAACACTCGAATATTGTAGTGAAAAGTACCAACGAAGAAAAAGAAAATGTTTGCCAAGGTATTAAATAGCCGCGCAAATAAATAGTTGTATTTAACAATTAAATTGAAAAAATGAGACTACAAAATTCAATTACAATAAATAAAAACAAAAATTAATAAATTTAATTTGATTTGCATATTTACAGATCTTCCTCGCCGCTATCGCAGTTACAGTTGTGGTTGCTCAAAAAGATCACAAGTATGAGCATGGTCATGCATTCTCATCTCAAAGTCTCAAGCAGCATCATGACGGACACCTGACTAAACACGTCGAGTACTATGTATCTTTACAAAATTATTTTACAATCAAATCAATTCTAGAAACCCTCATAAATGTATTTAGTTAAGCTTTGAGATATAATAGCGCTGTGCAGTAGGTATGTTCTATACACATCATTCAGAAACTAGGATCCATCCTTCTACTCTTTATTTTGTTAATTATGGGATTTGCAGGAGTGACCACCACGAGAGGAACCTTGAATCTTTGACCTGCGTCAGAGCCTCGTCCGTCGATCCTACTGGCTTAAAAGAGAAGTTAACTTGAGCCCATCCAATATGTCCTACTATATTAAGTATTATTATTATGTCATACGGATGTTAATTATGACTTCTTGTATTTCAGGCTCATCCCAAATACGAGTTCGCATATGAAGTTAAGGACCCCCACACTCACGACCACAAGTACCAACAGGAGCACCGCGACGGTGATGTTGTTAAAGGTGTGTACAGCTTGGACCAGCCCGATGGTACCGTCAGGATTGTGAAGTACCACGCAGATAAAAAGACCGGGTGAGTATTTATAAAGGGCTATAATATTATATTTCGAAACCAAAAACTTAACCATGGTACAACTAGGTGTACTGCGGGTAGGTACGGTACAAGAAAATAACCGAGGAACACGTAAATGAATTAGGGGTGCAACAAAAGTAACAGTGGAACTTCTAGGTGATTTACTAGGCACTTAATGGGTTATCCATATTAGGTATCCACTCCAATACGACGTAAAATAAGTACTACTATGGTAAAAGTTGACATATTCATACATTCCTTATCATGCACTCAGGAGTACTGCTTTGCCAGGTGAAGTCGGCTTGAGGCCCCAAAATTCTAGGTGAGCCGCAAATGCACTCTTTATAGCAAATTTACTTTTTTTTAAGATTCCACGCCGATGTGAAATACGAAGGACATGCCAAACACGTGGTTCCTGAACATCATCACTGAATTTGAAGCTACCTCTAAGATACCTCTTAGTTAATAATTAATTATTGTTTTTGTTGTTAACTTATTATTATTGCAACTGTATATAGTATTATGAAGTGAACTCTATGTTGTTTTATTTTAAAAATCAACGTTTGAAATTTTGTTTTTTAAAAGTATCCTCCAACTAAACCTTATGAAGGTACTATCATGTAAATAAAAGTGGTAGATCCACTATAGTCATAATATATGTATTATATAGTTTATTTTACACTATACAGTTTATTACAGTTAGTCTACTACACTAACGCTAACATAAAATACCGAGCTGTCTAACCTATAGATATATACAGGGCGTCCCACGGCGATGCCACATGGAGGGAAAGTACCTTAAATCCTTAAGTTAGCTCATTTTACTTAAGGGAGACATCATTTTATTTTTAAAAAGAAACATAACTGCATTCAAAGATTTTTAAAAATTCGCTTGCTACACCCGGTAATCGAACCGACTAAAATCCGAAAAGTAACATCCTGTATTTTTATGGCATCAATCGATAGTGTCAATTATAAGGATCGAATCTCTCTAAGAAACATGGTAAATTAAATGAAAGGAAGTCCTTGAAACCTAAAATTATAAATTCAATTTGGCAAAATAAAACACTTTTACTCAAAGTTCATCCATCCATCTGATACCATATTAACAATAAAATTCCATATTATTTAAATTACTTTTCTTTTTTTATCGTGCTGAGACCGCTGCTGGTCAGCAGTAGTATTTAGGTATGTCGAACTCAAACCGACTAAAACCGCACGCCGCCGTCTCAATTAACAGGTTATAAGTTGATCCATAGAGCAATTCTCTCACCATTTTCGTTGCCCAGGGTACACCGCGTGCAGATTTCTAATCAAGCACTCAAAATAACTACCTACCTGCCCTACCTACATACCTCATGCAGTTACCAAATAAAGTTACATTCTGAACAGGTTCATTCATTTAGTACTCATTTTACTAAATAAATTTCATCAAAGATATCTCTAGTGTTGATACCTTATAAGAAAGTGCTTTATTTTACCAAATTGTATTTATAATTTTAGGTTTCAAGGACTTCCTTTCATTTAATTTACCATGTTTCTTAGAGAGATTTGATCCTTATGATTGACACATCAATTGATGCCATAAAAATACAGGGTGTTAATTTTTCGGATTTTAGTCGGTTCGATTACCGGGTGTGGCAAGCGAATTTTAAAAAATCTTTGAAAGCAGTTTTGTTTCTTTTTAAAAATAAAATGATGTCTCCTTTAAGTAAAATGAGCTAACTTAAGGATTTAAGGTACTTCCCCTCCATGTGGCATCGCCGTGGGACGCCCTGTATATAGGAACCTATAGATATATATATATATATATTATATAAGTCGATATCACCCAAAATGGCGGTTAAAACATTTTGCCTTTCCAGCGTCGATATAGGAACTTTTCTGGGCAGGTAGATGATGATCTACCTGCCCAGAAAAGTTCTTTTTGGCTTACCTCTTCCTCTCTCTCCTTTTACGTTCCCTTATTATTGACATACGCATACCGGATATACACAATTTTTTTTTCACATTCACAAATTAATTTTATGCCGTACAATTGTTATTACACGCAATTGGCATGTTTGCCAGCATCTATACAATTACTGTAAGTGCTCACGAAAATGTATACTTACGAAATGGTTACAAATGTATGCACATATCGTAAAAATACAATTTCTTCTATACGTAAGAGAAATCAGTATTACCTTGATTATTTTGCTTTACGATATAAAAGCATTGATTTTTTTTAGATATGTATCAGTCAATTAATAGTTCTAGAGGTATTCGTACAATAGATAGAGTAAAAAAATGCTTAAAAAGGTAAAGGACATAGAATTTATCAAAATACCAGTATAAATATGAAAATGGACATTCATTACTCAACGCGTTAGAGCAAATTGAATGTCGTTTTAAATAGCATATTTGCATCACGGAAATTCCTGTAATGGAATCTAACTTATACGCGGCTGGGGCCAAGGACAACCATCATTTAAGCAAGAATAATCATCTAAGCTTCACCAGATCACTAGAGTAGTGTAACAATATAGTAATAATATTGTCTAGACGTTAATATATAAAGATAACATAGATTATTTTGTTTGTTTTCGCAGGTGATATGTTTGTTAGCAGTGACAGCAGCTGTAGTCACAGCCGACCATGCTCACTCAGCACAATATATCCACAAACATGACGGACATCACACTGAAGTAACTGTAAAAGATCATCACGGCCATCACCATTACGACTACTATGTAAGCAGTAATCAAAATTTATTGGTTTACTTTTCAAATAGGCTTCTATTATCTACCCCTCTAGACGTATGTAGAATACAATAGAATAGACTGATCAATGCATGGAAATGACTTAAGTTCACGACTGTCATATAAATATCATAAACGTCAAAATGCGTGTCAATCTCATACATTCATCACTCTATTCTCAATAAGCCGGTCAACGAATTGCCACCTATATAGGTAAAGGCTGGACTAAATGGTCTGATCATTGCTCTCCTACTTACTTACGGCAAGAACTACGATAACTTTGGTAAATGAAGTTTAAGTAAACTATTTCAACGATGAGTCTCAAGTTGTTCGTTTCGTTTAAATCATAATTTACAATAAATTTTAATAATTTTTAGCCTTAGGTGGGTGTATCTAAGTCTAATAAAACTATATTTTTACAGACACCTCCAAAATACGAGTTCAAATATGAAGTAAAGGATCCGCATACATACGATCACAAGACTCAGCACGAGCATCGTCACGATGATGCCGTCAAGGGACACTACTCGCTACATGATCCCGATGGCACTGAAAGACACGTACATTACCACGCTGATAAACACTCTGGGTATGCTTCGAGTTCCTATTTAGTGTTTGATGCAAGGCCTTTTAAAGTGCCTATTATAGCAACGGAGCTATTTATCTCTTTCCAATGCGATCTGTTTTAGATTTTTGCAGGGATTTTCTAAGTAGAGAAGGACCATCAACTACAAAAAGCTGCTTTCAGTTAAAATATCTATGTAAATGATCCTTGGAAAGGCATCGTACAATTTCATTGTAGTATGTATACCTGTCGTGTCCGGGTATTTGGCTAAATAAAAGTATTAGTGTGCTAAACGATCTTTAGACTATGTTTGAGATGTTGTACTATGTTGATCTCGCATCATCTAGACAAGTTTTCACAGATCTTTTTGCCATGCATTATATTATGAAATACCAGAAGATTGAAACATTTTGAGATACACCTTATTGTCTCGCTTTGCTCAAGAAATAGGGTTTATTATATTAAGTTTCCATTCTTGTATGAAAAGGGTTCCATAACGATTTGGATATTTACTGGAACTTGGTGAATATTATATGAATTTTCGTTGGTCACTGCTATCGTTTCTGGTGTAAAGATGTTATAGCAGTAATAGCTGTGATAGTATTAGTAAGATTAGTGTAAAATATTTGAACACTTGTCTTACCTTCTTGTTTAAACAAGTTACTATACTGAGACATTGGACTAAATCAGTACTATTATCTATTCTGTGACTAAAGTACGAACATTTCCTTACAGTTTCCACGCTGATGTGAAGCACAGCACTCACCACATCGTGCCCAAACATCATCATCATCACTAGATTATTATTGAAACCGACTGATACCTATTGAGTTATGATTTTGTTGTATTTTTGTTGTTATTTGGTCCAAATAAATTTTAAATAGTTTAATTTCGTTATTGAACTTTAACCTTAACCCTTTACATAAAAGTTACATTTACGTATCTTAAAGCTACTAGGCTAAAATAAAAAGTACCTAAACAGATACAGAGTACATAAAAAATAACCTGAGGATTAACAAATAAATGTAAAACAAAGTTAGTTAAAATTCTTTACAGTGATTATAACCCAGTATTTCTGCTAGACACTGAACTATTGTGAAGCAGGGAATAACAGATTTTTTTTAAATGAGTACTTATATTAGTAACCGAAATTAACTCTAAACGTTCCAGCAAAGCTGAATTGCATGTGTTAGGAGTGGGTTCACGTCGGTAGTAATAATGGCCAGGATTTGAATCCGGGACCTTTCGATCCTAAGGCCGACTCCCTAACCACTAAGCTAGCGACGCTTTATTAAGTATAGGATTACGGTTAAACAGATTAACTAAGTTAAAAAGCTATTACAAAAAGGGCATCTGAGTTGAAAACAACAATCTTGAACTTCTGGTACACTAGATGAGACACCTATATGGTAGGATGGTTTTGAACCATAAATAAGCCACTGTTCCGTCAGCCGCTACTGATTACTCCTTATTGGCTACTACTTGTACTCCATGAAAAGTGATCCCATAGAATGAAATGATTTTTTATGACCATAAAAACTGTTATAAATACTTTGGGGATAAATCTGAGTGAATAAATGTTATTAATAAAACAAAATTTTCTGATATTTATATTTATTGAACGGCTCTCGTAGCTCGAGCCGACCCTAGATGAGACATTTATTGTACTCTTGAAGTCAAAATAATCTCCTACCAACCTCCTACAGCAGTTATGGTCAGCGAGCCTTGTTACGTCTCTAAGGAATCAAAAGTTCTTCTGCTAATTCGAGCACCAATGTCGGTTGCATTAAAATCTGCACCTTTGAAACTGAGTCTTTCGATTTGATTAATTCAGACTGTAACTTGAGGAACCGCAGTATCAATATGTCACCATACACATTGCTCACCACAATCTGCTCTGTATTTTTATGTATACTTTCATAAACTACAAACCAGGTAAAGAATAAGTTAAAACAAATAAAGAAGGTATTGCTTAATTTTTCTCAAAATGTTTAGTTATATTTAGGAATTCTTAGTAATTGTTAGAGAAGACAAATTAGGATTGTAAATTACACTCAACTAGTCTGCGTTTGAAATATTATGGCTGAATGATGACACTGATTGACTGACAGTCTTCGATTCTTTTTCATCCTAGCGGTAATATCCAGTTGCATCCGATGTACCATCGATATGCCATCAAAGCCCACTTGGTACTAACCCACAAGTTGGCAGTTGGGTAAGAGGCTTGTAGCTAAATAAACGATGTCAAGTCAGATATGGGCATTAGCGGGTGATGCTACCACGGATTCTGTTCCTAGCCATAAGCGGCCACATTCCGGACGGCATGAGAAACAGGGAAACTTGGATCTGCCTCGTTATTCAAATTAGTGAGGCTTTTCCTCCATTCTGACCGTACACTAGACGATACTCTTTACAACATGGATTCTCAAATCATGAATCGTAGGATGTCAAACTATGAGCGGGTGCTGCACAGAGCCCTCGCTGCAGTTACAATGGAAGCAGCTGGGGCTTAGCTGGAACAGGTACCGTCCAATGTACTAAGAGTACAAAGAAAGCACTAGCGTAAGTCGATAGACAAAGGCTCTATGAGGCTATCTCATTTACTTGTCTGTGCCATGACCTGATAACTCGAAGCCCTAGCACTAACCGGCATTAGTTATCAGAGCCAAACCAACCTCTCTTCATAATTCCTAGTAAATATAATTAATGAATTTAAGTGTTTGTAGCTCAGTGGTTAGGGAGTTGGCCTTATGTGTCCCGGATCCGAATTCTGCGACCCTAGACAAGTAGCAATTCGTTCAATTCAATTCAATTTTTTGGTGTGGCAAGCTATGCCGAAGTTGTCGGCAAATTTGGCCATGTACAGACGTGCGAAGGAGTATAGTCACTTAAAAGATTCGTTGTCTGGCGTATGGGATTTGACGTATATGAAAGTCGTCAACGCATGTCATAAACGTCAAATCCCATACATTTGACATTCTATTATTCTACTATACTCCGGCCAACGAATTGCCACTTGTCTAGGGGGGGGGGGGGTCATTACACTATCAAAGACGACGCGAACCCACTTCAGTTATTATAGAAAACATTATGAAGCGTACGTAATGTGACGAATATTTAGCGATAGCCTTCTATAATGGTTTACTTCTATTTAAGACCTTTCTATTTAGCTACTGAAATATAACAGAAGATTAACTAGTTAGTTAAATTTTACAAAATTCCAAGATCAATATTCAAGCTCCAACGAGATTACAAGAAGGTAGCTACACCTCTATTGTCGATATTAAGATTACGTCTATGGCATGGCATGTGGGTTACGGGTAATATTAGTAATTCCATTAATATTTCGTATAGGTGCGTCAACATTCATAACAATATTATGTACACACTTTTGTTTCTTTTGCATGAATGTGTTTACGAAATTATTACAAACTGTCCATATTAAATCGATCATAAAAAATTTCTCTTAAAATGTGAAATTAGTTTTACCTTGATAATGTTATTTTCACTATATAAGACTCGATTGTTTTAGACGTGTATCAGTTGACTCATATGCTTAGTATTAACCGTACGATAGCAACCTAAAATAATGTTTATCAAGGTAGGATGCAATACATTATTCAAGTTCTAATATGTAGCCCCCAATCATCATTGAAAATACTGTAGTACTGAAGTGTGCAATTTTATTGTAACTCAAAATACTTCTTTAGTTATGTTTTTTTTTAATTTCAGGTTTTATGTGTGCTAGCTCTGGCAGCAGTGGTGTCATCAGAACATGCTCACTCATCGCAACACATCCACAAACACGATGGTCACCACACGGAAGTATCATTCAAAGACCACCATGGGCACCATCACTATGATTACTATGTATGTTAGCCTACCACTTGTTGTCTTAACCACATCTTTTTTGTTTCTTTTTTTGTTCAGGCAAGAGAAGTCTTACTTTCGCATATCGTGTGGCACAGGGAAGTCATGGGGATATGGGGAAGGTAGGGAGACCTGCTGTGTGTTGTACACCTTAACTTCAGTGAGCCATTAGAAATACTTCGCACTTTTTAATGCTCACTCAAGCGCTGGGCCACATAGTGCGGTGCGGGCCTTTCTTCTAGTTTGACAATGTCCAGGTACACCAGGACCTCACCTTTTTGCGAAAGGTGATGTCCTGGTGTACCTGGACTGTGGGTGGAGGACTAACCCCGACCCATCCACTCGTGACTACACTAGAATTAGTTTGCCATACCTTGTACAACAAAACTAATGCTAATGTTACCTATCTACCCTGTTTGTACAGACGCCGCCGAAATACGATTTCAAGTATGAAGTAAAGGATCCTCATACACATGACCACAAGTCGCAACACGAAGAGCGCCATGACGACGCTGTCAAGGGTTACTACGCTTTGCACGATCCCGATGGTACCGAGAGACACGTACATTATCACGCTGACAAACACTCAGGGTAAGAATTCTGCATCTGGTTATTTCTTAGTGTTTCATACCCAAAAGTAGAAACGAAAGCTTATTGGTCCTTTCTGTCATCACATCGTATCTCAGGGAGCCGAAGACAGGGAATATTTTCACAGATATGATGTATTTCTGTCACCGCTATAATAACAAATACTAAAAATAAGCACTATCTCTATCGTCATAGTGATATACCAGTAGCTTCCAAAATGTTCACTATTGAGCTCGGGATCCTATTTGTTTTGATTTGTACATTATGTCGGCTTTGGAGCGACTGACATATATTATGTCATCCCAACCCTGAAAGCCTATGCCAGCGCCTAATCCGTTACCTAGCACCTACAAATGAGGTTGACTTGGATCTCAATAGTGTTGGTAGTGCCATATTACACAGTGTGTTTATCTCCAGCACCATCTCTTTCAAATCAATGCTGGTTTGGGTCTCCATTTATTCTATTTGATTGTTTGTCCACAGTTTCCACGCAGACGTGAAGCACAGCACACATCACATAGTTCCAAAACATCATCACCATCATTAAACAGTTTATCTTTTTATTATGATTGTTGTTTGAATGTTGATATGTTAATAAAAGCTCACCTAAAAGAACAATGTTTATTTTTTTTTAATTAAGAAACTTAGACACTTATTTTTACTAGACTACGGCACATAAATCCGGAAACGGTGCGCATTATGCGGTATGCGAGAAACTTCATCCCACGCACACACAAGCTGTGAAATGAACTCCCTGCGGTGGTTTTCCCAAGCGACTACAATAAGGCGTTCTTCAAGAAGGGCATTAGAAGGTTTCTTCAGGGTCGGCAGCATGAGTGTGACGCCCCTGGTGTTGCATACGTCCATAGGCCTCGGTGACAACTTCCTATCAGATGGGCCGTGTGCTTGTCTACCACCTAGGTGGTGTAAAAAAAAAAACTTTTTACGTCATGTACGTAGTATAGTAATGTAGTTAATAGTTTGTATTGTATTTACTTATGCCCCACTGTAGCTCCTAAGATACTGAACTAATTGTAATGATTGAGTGGTCAATCGATTCGTTATCATGCACTTGTTACAATAGGCAACATCGATATGTCGTTAGACCTAAATTTTTTGGACTATCGTATAGTAATCTACAACAGGTACCTCTTTATTCAGTTTAACAATCTTATATTGAATACTTAATATAACGAACTGCTAAAGTTCAATATTTTTGCGACATATAGTTTTAAAAATATGTCATTTTAAAATTTAAATTCTCGAGTCGCCTAAAAAAAAATGTGACTCGGAATGTAGGGATCACACAGTGACTTTCTGGGATTCTCATATTGGTGCACCTATTATGCAAAACACATTTCCAATTGGAAGGTTTCGAAGCTTGCTTTTAGTAGGGTTAAGAAAGATTTATGATAGTAAAATTATATTAGCTCCAACTAATAAATAAATAAATTTGACAAAAGTTAAGCGAAACTCACTCAGGGGGTCAACAAAAGTATTAGATTACTATTAAGGTACACGCAGCCGACCGCATTCAAATGCAGACCTCTATGTATTACAATGAAATACCTTCCGTAGCTAGCGACACGTCGCGAAAACGTGTCGTCCGACAGCAGCAGGCATATCAGCATGGTCCATAATACATACATACCAGCGACTATACAACCATTGGTTACAACCAGCGACTATACAACCATACTTGGTTGTATGGTCGTTGATACATACATAATACGTCTGACATCTCGTCACTCACTCAGAAACAACTGGAATACGGTACTGCTGTCTGCTGCAACTGTAGCGGTTAGGTATGAAGCGTTAAGAAGATATTCTTCATATTAAGTATCGTCATCACTGTGATAGAGTGTGATGATAATGGATACAACGATTAATAAACTAAGAGAATACAATTATGTTTATCTGCTAGTAATATAATCATCATCTTAGCATTATTCCAGTTTCATCCGAAGCTCTCACGATGCCCGTTTAATTCCTTTCCAAGAAGCTGTCAGAATGTTGTGGGAAAGTGCCTCTTAAGGAAAAATTACCACACTGAAAATTCTTCAGAAAATATGAAATATACCTACCATTATCCAGTGTAGTTAGCAGAGTAATACTGCACAATCTGTCCAACGAACCCAGATCTCTCTGGTTCTGGCCCGGGTCTGGTTTGGATAGCCAAACCAGACCTTTTTCTGATTGAGAATAATAGAATTTACTGCAGAACCTTCAGAAGAGCCACTTTTTAAAACCAGTGGTGCTTGTAAACAATGGCAAATAGATTGTGCAGAATAAAAATAAAAACTACCACACACAGTTTATCATTTCAAAGTAAATATTATAAAATTAGCCTTCTCTAGAGTTAAATTTCCAAAAGATCTTATATTTAACATTCTGAAGACGTAAAATAAATTGAAAAGCTCATTGTTTGGTTAATTTATTGGTTGGTTTGATTTGTTTAAAAATATGTTACATTTGACATATTATATTATTATTTTGTTATCAATTTTATAACATTTTCTCAAATACACAAAGCCTTAGAGTATACATTAACTTACTCTAAGCACAAACCCTAACAGGTTGTTTCGTATTCATTCACTAAAGCTCAAACCATTACAAAATTTCGTAACTCTTCTTAATTCTTATTCCACATTGAACCCGGAGCATTTGTTTGTTTTCTGCTTATTAGTATTGTAATTAGTAACGTGTACTTCTACGTGTACTTCTTATTCCTTATTTTGATCCTACCTACCTCTGTGGCGTAGCGGTAGTGAACGCGGCTGCTACGCAGGAGGCGCGGGTTCGATCCCCGCTCAGTGCCAATATTTGTAAGCATTAATATAAATATTTGCATTGGTCTGGGTGTTTCTATGTATAATATGTATGTATTTACAAAAAAAAAAAAAAAAAAGTATCTAAGTATATATATCCGCATTCTAGATTCCATAACACAAGCTAATTAAGCTTACCATGGGTCTAGAAAGCGTTGTGTAGAATGTTGTGGAATATTTATTTATTTATTTAATTTAGTCTCAATTAATATAGGTCTTAAATCCCCGCGAATTAGAAGAAGCCAGATAGGTCATTATTATATTGAGTAAGTGCTCTACTACTTTTCTATCATACTGATGCCGATTTAAAAATTTACTCTTAGTATCAATGAATGGCGTGTTAAACTGTAAATAAATAACGCAATACTCAAGCGGAAATACGCATTTTACCAAATGTGAAATTATGTTACACTCTCTAGTACATTTTAATTGCCAACTAAATCCGAGAGAAATCAGTTTACCTTGACTACAATAGTTTTTACTATAAAAGAATAGATTTTTTTTAAACATGTATCAGTCAATATCTTTCCTAAGCATCTGTTATACGATAAAAATGTTCAGCAAGGTGAGATAGGTAGATAATCTCGAATTTTATACAACGAATTAACTACCTAACCATTAGTACCTACATGTCTATGTAACCAAATAAAATAGATATATATACATGGGTAATTACAATCCCAGACTCTACTCTTTATTGAACACCAAAACATGCACAGTACATATACCTAAATAAGTAGTACATAAATGGTTGAATAAATGATGCGTGGCAAGAGATTTAGCTATAAAAATGTACTACTGTTTTAGTCGTTTTATCCTCACTATGTTGGTCTTATAATAAATGAAAATTTCCAGCAGGTTTTATACGTCTTCGCTGCGGTAACAGTAGTGGTGTCAGCAGAACATGCCCATTCTTCACAGTACATTCACAAACACGACGCACATCATACTGAAGTAGCTGTCAAAGACCACCATGGTCATCACCATTACGATTATTACGTAAGTATTACAAACTGTAATCATCATGATTTTAGAGTTGTTCCCCTGCCCTCTACCTCCTACCTCTACCCCTGGGAGGACCTAGGAGGAAAGCTTACGCCAAAACTACGTCCATCAATCCATATCGAGTGGACTAAAACCACATGCCACTCTTTTGGGTCTCAATTACCGGGATGTAAATTGAGGGGTTTATCTACAGCTAAGAAGCACGTGGAGAGCTTCCAAGCAAACCTCAACTAGGCCGTGCCCGCAGCATCATTTTCCACGGAGACGCCGTCTCCGTTGCCCAGGGCGCAGCGCCCAAACACCCTATACTATATACGATCTGCAATAGATACTACTGTAGGTACATGCCAGTCTAATAATGAGTTCTTTTCACAGACTTTTCCCAAATACGAGTTCAAATATGAGGTAAAGGATCCGCATACACACGACCACAAGTCTCAGCACGAATATCGTCATGATGATGTCGTGAAGGGACACTACTCTTTGCATGACCCTGATGGCACTGAAAGACATCTGCACTATCACGCTGATAAGCACTCTGGGTAAGGGATCTACATATACCAATAATAGTTTTCTTTTGAATCTTTTGCTTACTTTTTTTTTTTTTTTTTTTTTTTTTATCGTGCGAAAAATCCCCGCGGATACCTCCCCCGCCGGAGCAGGAGGAGGAGGTTATGTCGGACTCGAACCGACTAAAACGCACGCCGACTGTGGGCCGCCAGTTGCCGGAGGTGAGATTGTTGTAGCCATATCCCTCGCACCCCGGCCGACCCAGGGCCATATCTCTCGATCTGGCCCTCTCCCGATGTGGGGACCGTAGAGTCCCCAACTCGCCCCCGGGTATGGGGAGGCACGCAATGCGCACCGCCGCCGTGGCCTGCTTCTGCTAGGGTGACAGGCGGCTCCACCCGTCACCCCCAGGCCCGCGCTCATGGGGGACGGAGGTCGTTCTGCGACCTCCGACGCCCGAGTTGCCGTCGCTCGTTACGGGCCGCGCGGTTAGCGATTCTCCTACGCTCTTCGCGGGCCGCAAGGTCTGCGATTCTCCTTCGCTCCCGCTCCGCCTCCCATTTCACGAGCATTATTTGCTCGCAGAAGGAGGCGCCGGCGGCCCACGCATCCGCGCAGCGAACCATCGCTGCGAGCAAAGTAGCGAGCGTGAGAACTCTCACTCCCAAGGTCGCCACCAGCTCCCGTCTCGGCGTCTCCCACGCCGGACACTCGGTGAGCGTGTGCAGCGCCGAGTCCTCGCTCGCGTCGCAGTGATGGCACTCGGACGTTGGCTCTTTCTTCGCGATCCGATGCAGATACCGCCCGAAACACCCATGACTGGTGATTATCTGCGTCAGCCAGAACGAGAGCCCGCCGTGTGGCCTCTCTAGCCACTCCCCCATGATGGGTCTTACCGCCGCTAATACGGCGTGCCCTGCGCGTGGTCGCCCAAGTCGCAGCTCCCACTCCGCTACCATGTCCCTGTGGAGCCGGGATTTCACGGCCCGAATTTCTTCAGGCTCAGGATCATGTCCCCGCTCCCGCGCCTCCTTTCGGAACCGATATAGCGCCGAAAGGGTTCTCGCTTCCAGGATCCATGGTAGCGATCCGGCAAGGAGACTCGCTGCTTCGAAGGATATCGTGCGGTACCCCCTGATGACCCTGATGGCCAGTGTCCGCTGCGGTTCATGCAGCTTGTCCGCGTGCCTGGCCTTCAGGTTATCCGCCCATACGGGGCACCCGTATAGAGCCATGGACCGCACGACACCCGCATAGAGTCTCCTGCAGGAGTCCTCCGGGCCCCTCAAATTGGGCAGCAGCCGCGTCAGAGCGTTAGCTGTGAGCACCAATTTGGGGACCAGACTTCGGAAATGCTCCCCGAAGTCCCACCGACCGTCGAGCACGAGCCCCAGATATTTCATCTGGGGCTTGATGTCGATGAGAGTGTCTCCCACTGTTATGCTGGATCCCGCTGGTGGTCCGCGCCGAGGTCCATGAAAGAACATGGCCTTGGTTTTCTGCGGATCCACCTCGAGACCCAGCCTCCGGATCCGTTCCACGACTTGGGCAACCGCAGTCGTGGCCTTCCGGGTCGCTTCGCGGTGTGTAGCCCCGCTCGCCGTTACTAGCGTGTCGTCCGCATAACACGTCACGGCGGCACCATCCACAAGCTCACTGCGAAGCACCCAGTCGTATCCGATGTTCCACAGGAGCGGCCCCAGGACCGATCCCTGCGGAACACCACACGACATCTCTCTCCGGCCGACACCGACAATCTTTTGCTTACTTGGATCTCTAGATGTTTGTACCAGATTTTCACTAACATTTTTTTTCTGTACAGATTCCACGCGGATTTGAAGCACAGCACTCATCACATCGTACCCCATCATCACCATCATTAGATTGTTAACTTATTTTTGCATTTTGATAATTCTGTGACTAGTTGTGTAAATAATTGAATATTGTTTTAACTATAGAAGCCCGTTTTGGAGACTTGAAATTTTGACACTAACAAAATCACAATGAACCAATTTGAAGTTTCCAATAAAGCGATACTTAAGAAGTAATAAACTTGTTTTCTTTATTTATTTTTAAACCACTTAGTGCTTCCATCATGATTTTACGTTTGAGTTCGTTCTCGAGTTAAGATTTTTTGCTTGGACAATTGGAGAATCTTGGCAAATAATGAATCTAGTTGGAAATATGTGAACCCGTTACTTAGTAAACCGCTTCATAACTTGAACTTAATGAACTCGTAAAATAATCGGAAATATCACAAACTAAGCTGCTTGAGTCCTATTCTGTTATACAAGAATATTTTGTGATAAAAAACAAGGAGTAAAATATCAAATTTTATTTTAGCAGGTACACAACAAACAGAGTTAACAAACACAATAAACAAAATAGTTGCTAGTAATAGCATAAACAAAATAGTATCTAATGATGTTTCCCATGTACCACATGTTTTAAATGCAATGAATAGTCACTTTTCGTGTCATGTCCGTCGCGAGTTTCATGTTGCTCTTTTTTATCACCGGTATGTGGGTCGTTAACCTTATATCCAAACTCATACTTTGGATACGCCTGTAAAAAAAAAATAGTTTAACATTAAAATAAATAATAACTATGAATATAAATTGGTTCAATATTGTTAATAACTTACATAATAGTCAACAAGTACGTGATGTTCTGATTTCTCATGGTGATGTTTTTCTTCCTGCTGATGATGTTGTTGTGGCTCATGGTGTTGTTGCTTTTGTTCGTGGTGATGTTCTGTTTCTTTATTTTGGTGTTCCTTTTCTTCATGTTTTTTAGGCACAATATGTTCTACATGCCACGAATACTCGCTTTCAGTGTCATGACCATCACGATGCTCTTTTTGCTGCTTATGGTCCCCGGTGTGATCATCATCTACCTTGTACTCAAACTTATATTTGGGGTACGCCTGCAATAAAAAATTAAGTATAAATTTGTGGAATTGCTAACATTTACCCGCGGCTCCACCCGCGTGCAGGCATATTTTTCAAATCTTTGATTCTACACAACCAAAATAAATATACGGTAGATTTTAGATCTGACCAAGACCTTTCTAACAAAATAAAAATATTTCAAAAATCCGTTTAATAGTTTTTGCGTCCATTGCAATGAATTAAAAACATGTTTTAGATTCAGAAACATCAATCATCATCTTCAATGTACAGACACAATTATTTAATTACTGTACATAAGAAACACATTGTGGTAAGGATCGTAAATAAAATATGTTTCTTTCTTCTCCTTTCTTTCTTTCTTATTTTCAGTTTTATAATAATATATGTAGTATAAATATTTGGTTTCAAATGCTGGTTATTCAAAGTAGTCATCACTTACATAGTAGTCGACGTGATGATGTCCATGTTTATCGTGTATAGTTACTTCCTGGGCATGACCATCGTGTCGGAATATGTGCTGTGATGAATATCCGTAATGCGCGGATAGTGATGGTACTGTCATCACAGCCAACATAGAAAATACCTGTAACAAGATAAAAATCTCTAATAATACATATAATAAAGTTGGTTCGTTTGATTGGTTGAACGCGCTAATCTTAGAAACTATTGGTTCGAACTGGAAAAATATTTTTATGTTGAATAGTCCTTTTTTCGAGGAAGGTTATACAAGCGAGTGGAGCAGTAGTTACAAATTTTAACGTTATTTAAAAAATAATATACTGCGGGCAAAGTATATGGCTTAAAAGGGTGGTGGGTTTCGAAATATGCCGACTAGCAAGAAAATATATCTTTTAATATTCAAAATTCCAAAACCTTACGATTTATAAATCAATGTGTAACTATATTTTTTTTTACCTTAACAAACATTTCAAATTTTAACAAACACTTGTAGTAACTCTGTAAGGGATTTCAGTAAACTGATACAATAACGAAAAATTTATTGACTTATATATAAATATTTAAGGTGATTAATACATTACTAAAAACCTTTAATTGTAAATTAATATTACGTAAAACACTGATAATGAACAAACTTGCACTAATATCTCAAAGTAACAAAGGAAATGTAAAATGCAATGTAATGATTCTTATCCGTGAGAATAAGAACACGTAAAGGCGTAATTTATGGCCGTTCTTTTAATATTGATTTTTGATATCAAATGTAGTTCAAGTGCATGCACCTACCCTTTTTTAGGGTTCCGTATCCAAAGCAAGGCCGTAGGATATCCCTCAACAGTGGCAAGGGGTCCTTATAATACTATTCCTGCTGGTTTCCTTATGGGAAGTACGGTTCATGCCAAACTAGATCGAGGTAAGTTGAAATTTTTTACCCTTCACTACTGCTCCCCCCTCCCCCCAGATGGATGGACGACCTGAAAAAGGCAGCTAGGATAGACTGGACGCAGAAAACGGGGGAACATGGCTTGGTACTAAAACATGTCTGTGAAATTAAAATTATAGGGATTGTACCTAAAATATTATCGAGATGTCGATGATGTGATGAAAATATTATGTCTCATTCTATAATTTATTATTGTGTAAAAACTGTATAATTTAGAAGAAAAAAATGTTTCCATCTATCCGTTTTAAAATAGTCTACTACAGTACAATTTGCAAAATGGGAAAGTGTCAGGAAAGTCTTGTAACCTCCATAGAACTTTTAATAAAATGTCCTATTACCTATTCTATGAAGACTACATAAAATCACACTCATAAAATTATTATTTTTATTTTTTAAACAACTTTTTGTTCTAAAAGATCTAAAAATAAGATTTTTTATTATATTTGGTCTTCTAAAAACTCAATTACCTACCTGTTAAGTAAATTATGAAATCTTCTTGACCTTATAAATATTTCAAACATTCGTATCCGTCACGTAATAAAATTATGTCATTAACTATTTGACATCTTTTTCCGGTCGCATCTAACCTCCAGACTAATAGGTACTTATGGAGTAAAAGTAGTGAATTAAGTAGTTTAGTACACTGTTCATTTGCTAACACCAAATAATTATAACAGTGTTGACATAAAACAGTAGCCGACATTAATAATATTTACGGTTACTACCTAATTAATTAGCGTTGGTTGGCTGTGTTAAAGTATGTCTTTATGAAACAATTAGTTACCAACAGATCCTATTAAATTATCGTAAATCATTGTAACTGCTACATAATCATTATTCTTATCAAAAAAATTGTTATTACACTGAATTACTTTGTCGTTTTATATATAAGACTCTCAAATCGTGAGAAATTTATCAGTACCTTGGTAAAGTTACTTACAATAACATCTGAAAATTTAAAATGTTTTTAAAGGTGATTATTTATTCAAATTACATGTGAAATGAACTGAATTACAACCTAGTTGAATCGAATAATAATTCAATTCAATATCAATATATCTTTATGTATATTTTTTGTTTATTTTTGTATCAAATTCTAATACTTACTCAAATTATTTTTATTTTACAGATATTATGTCTACAAGCTTTGATCGTTTTAGTCGCATCAGAGCATGCTCATTCTTCGCAATATATTCATAGACACGATGGCCACCCTCAATTAGTTTACATACATGAACCTGTTGATAGTCACCACGAACTTGTTGATTATAAGCAGCAGGAACAATCTAAAGCTTCAAAAAATCATGAACAACATGAAGTTGCGCATTCATCGCAATACATTCATCGTCACGACGGCCCTCATCAACTCGTTTATATACTTACAAAGAAGCAAGATCAACATGAAAAACATGAGGAACAAATTGAGCATTATGAAAAGAAACAAGAGACTCACCATAAAAACTTAGAACATCCCAATAAGCATCAAAGCCAACATAAAGAAGTTGCGCATTCATCGCAATACATTCATCGTCACGACGGTCCTCATCAACTCGTTTATATACATGCAAAGAAGCAGGATGAACATAAATATCATGAAGAAAAAATTGAGCATCACGAAAAGAAACAAGAGAACCACCACAAAAAGTTAGAACATTCTAAGGAGCAACAAAGTAAACATAAAGAAGTTGCGTATTCATCGCAATACATCCATCGTCACGACGGTCCTCATCAACTCGTTTATATACATGCAAAGAAGCAGGATGAACATAAACATCATGAGGAACAAACTGAGCATCATGACAAGAAACAAGAGACGCACCATAACAACTCAGAACATTCTAAGGCGCAACAAATTAAACATAAAGAAGTTGCGCAGTCATCGCAATACATCCATCGTCACGATGGTCCTCATCAACTCGTTTATATCCATGTGAAGAAGCAGGATGAACATAAACATCATGAGGAACAGATTGAGCATCACAACAAGAAACAAGAGACCCACCATAAAAACTCAGAACATTCTAAGGAGCAACAAAGTAAACATAAAGAGGTTGCACATTCATCGCAATACATCCATCGTCACGATGGTCCTCATCAACTGGTTTATATACATAAAAATGACAAAAAACTAGAAGACCATCACAAGAATTCGGAGCATCATGAGAAGCAACATGAACATCATGAAATCGCACATTCATCACAGTATATTCATCGTCATGATGGAACCCCGCAATTGGTTTACATACATAAGCAGCAAGAAAATAACCACGAACATAGTCCGAATCACATTGAAAATCATGATGGACATCATAAAATTGCTCATTCTTCACAATATATACATAAACACGACGGACCCCATCAAATTGCCTATATACATAAGAAGGGAAACGAACATAATCATAAAGAAGATGATCACAGTTTGAAACCACAAGAGCAACATCATGAAGATAAAAAATACGAGAAAAATCATGAAATCGCTCATTCATCACAATACCTACATCGCCATGATAGTCACCCTCAGCCAGTTTATATTCACAAACACGAACATGCTGGTAATTGGTAATCATAAGAAACAAGAAGGACATCGCGAACGACATAACACTAAAAGAGACTACTCATTGCATATGGATCACTTAGTGCCTAGGAAATATTATCATTAACTCCATATTGTTATTATGTTAAGAAACCCATTGTTATGACCTTGTTATTAAATTAATTTAAATAATTTTGTCTTTTTTTAATATCCGATAAGTACATAATTATGAATCTTAGTTCACGAGGTTGTCGATATGTGTAAATGGAATTGTGTGTGCGGATTCAGCAATAATACTTATGCCGAAAGTCTTATCAGCCAATATAACAATAGCCAAGATGTTCTAAAAAGTACCACGACTATTTCTTGATATTTTCTTGTTTAATACCTACTTTTTAGAAACGTATGTGAACTTGGCATCTCAATTGCCATCATCTCATGGAAAATCGACAGTTCTAGTGGCATCCCACATAGTTATATAGTTCTCGATAAGTTTTAACAATAGTTCCATCGATTTAGTACCGAAATTGCATTTTTTTATATTGAGAATTGAATCGATTTTCGCAAAATTGACTATATGGACGTTGATAGTTATAGAGATCTGCCTGCTAAACTTATCCTGCTGATAGTTCTACTGGTTAAATCTAAAAAATATGGCTAATTTCGTACCTGTCCCGGCGAACTTCGTACCGCCAATTTTTTTTCAGCCCGGGTGAATTTTTGATCCCGTTCCCGCTGCACCTATTTTCTCATCCTTTAAACCTTTCCTGGACACCCACGAATATTCCAAGACTAAAATTAGCCAAATCGGTTCAGCCGTTCTTGAGTTATAAACTAACAACGAAAAGTGGCATTGATTTTTATATATTAGAAGATAGAAACAGACAAACGACACAGGATTGAGATGCCAAGGTCTAAATGAATGTTCTGCGTAACTACATACTAGGAGTTTTGAGCAATGGTCTTAAACAACTGTGAGATGTTGTAACATTACGAAGAGTTCTGTGAAAACACCAATAGGGTGAGATGCTAACGTCCAAACGCATGTTCTAAGCAATACTGGAAATTTTCAGCAATGGTCTTAAACAGGTGTATATGCTACCACATTGCGAACAGTTCTGTGCCTTACGAAGCTTCTTAATAATAGGTATAGATCTGATGCATGTGAAACAAGATATTTCTAGACATATAGAGCTCAAAAAGGCTAAAAGGGTGAGATGCTATCGTCCAAATGAATGCTCTACGCAATAGTAGATCAGCATTGGTCTTAAACAGGTGTAGATGCTGCCACGTTGCGAACAGTTCTGTGCCTTTTTAGCCCCCGACAAAAAACAGGGGTGTTATAAGTTTGAAGTATGTATGAGTGTGTTTGTGTGTGTGTGTGTGTGTGTGTGTGTGTATGTGTGTCAGTCTGTCTGTGGCCTCGTAGCTCCCAAAAGGCTGAACCGATTTCAATCATGTTTCTTTTGTTTGAAAAATGGTTGAGTCGAGAGTGTTCTTAGTAGTTAAAGTGATTATCAGCATTTTAATAGAATTTGTTGGTAAGTAATTGTTTCAAGACATACCTACTTTTTACTGTCCAACAACATTAATTAATTGAGTAACAAAATGAACATAATACTAATGTTTCCTGTTGTTGTTAAAACTAATATAAATATTTTGGTAATAACTAAATCTGCTCAGTATTAAAATAAGTATTAAGCGCCAAAAAATAGTTTAATTAATCAAGTTTGAACATTTTTTGAAGGTGAACCACTTTCGTTTTAAATATTATAATTGTTAGAATACGTATAATGTTAGAAAATTTTGACAGTGTAACTAACTTTGCGGGGAGGAGGAATGAGATTTTTCCATCCATCAACAAATCTTATCCATATACGTGTTTTTAATGCTTATACGGCACAGTCTAACGTTGTTCAAATTACAATGGTCTACAGAATTTAAAAGTTTTTTTATTACTTGTATATTATAATCAACTACACATATTATGTTAAATTGAACACCTTACAAATAATACAATCTATGATATAAAATTTGCATATTACAGAGTATGGTACTTAATTCCTCCGGAACGACCTGGCCCTCGATTTGGGTCAGCACCCATTGGTCCTCTAAAACTCGAACCCTAGCATAAAAGTTGTAAATTCGACCCCTTTTTAGGTGCCCATTGGTCCTTCGGTAGGAGACCAATAATATTAATTATTTTTTATGGTTTTTTTAAGGTTTTTCGTCCTCTGGAATAAAATAAATTTTAATTAATAGCGCCACAAGATCTTCAGGGGTCGGTTTGCTTCCCGATTACGCAAAAGGAAAGCGCACGATTGGGTTTTCGAGGGGTTGGATCGAAGTCCATTCTCTTTATAGTACCGGTCTAGCACTGTCATACTACAGATACTGCAAAAATTTCATTAAATTTTAGATTTTATTCTTATAATCTTGAAGTCCAAAGTTAAATTATAAGAGTTTCATTGCCTACACCCTTTCATTCACTCTGCAGAAAGTCTGCATTACATTAAAGTCTAAAATTAAATGTATTTTTTATGAGTGTGTAGTGTTCGTGGTGTCACATTGGTTTTGATTTAAGCAGAATCGAGGGCCTGGTCAATTTTTATGAAATGTTTGTGTAAATATGGTAGGTCTTAGAATAGGTCGTAAACTATTTCTAAGGACAAATTCTTTTACAACAGCATATTCGACAGCAACTTTCACAACACAAATTCTTCACTAACCACTTTGTAAGTATACGTACAATAATACAGAAGAGTTTTCAAGGGAACAGTTTTATAAGTGACGTGGGCTTTAAGTTTGTTCATTGTTCTTCGTTTGCATTATTAATTATCTACATTTTTCTTTTTATATTAGTTATAAGTCTAAATTAATTTAAAACAAATGTAAATGTTTATACGACATCGCTCTACTGCAGATAAAAATATGTTTAATTATTTTTTGTCAATTTGAAAGCTGTCTTATGTTTTGAATCGAACAAAATTTAAAAATTCAAAGTAGCGTGGGAATTGTTAAAAATTCTTGTGAACTTATTGGTAACAATCGTTCTGAGTTATTGTCGTCAATTGTGCAATTATTATAGGTTTGCACGTAAGAATGTTCTTTTACGTAACTGTTATGAACAATTCACTTTAGATTGTCGTAAATAATTTTAATAGCAGTAGATTTTATTGGCATCAATATTACCTTGATAGCTTTATCTTTGAATATAAAAGAAACGATTTTGTTTTACAATTTATCAGACCACTAATACTTTTTGCACCGTAAGCGCAAGTATCACTGTAGAAAAATGTTCTTTAAGGTAAATTTAATAAAAAAAAATACAAAATAGATTTATATGGGTAAATTGGACCCCATCACTATCATTAGGGCCCAAGCAAACTTCACCTGTTGATTACGTAGCTGGATATAGTTTCGGTAGTGTCTTTTCTCCAGAGGTTGAGAGATCAGATGGAAGTCTCTTATACTTCAAAGTCAAAGCCTCCGATGAAACCGAGAGCACCGTTAAGATGATGATGTTGATGAGTTAAAAGCGATAATCTTTTATTTTATTAGAGATAATACTTTTCCCGTCGTAAAATTTTACTCATCCAACTTTCAACTTTTCTCCCGCAGGTGTATTGCTTATTGGTTGTAGCAGTAGCGATGACATCAGCTCACCATGGCTACTCATCTCAATACATCCATCGACATGACGGCCATCACCAAGAAGTGTCAGTACATGACAAACATGGGCATCACCACGTCGATTACTATGTGAGTTTTAATTTGCCTTTCATCATCTGTTAAATTCTTATCGCCATTATCGTACCCACGTTATTATTAAACTATCCATACCTATACCTACCATACAATAAATTCATGCTTTAGGTTCAATGGGTCAAGTCTGAAAATTGTTTCGATTCGTCAAGTGGGTTTTATTGTACATATTTTTGTTCCAATTCGTCAAGTCCGTGAAAAGTACTAACTCGTCGAGTTTGTTAGTAGTAGCAAACGGGCAAGTATTAGAATTTGGCACAAATTATAATAAATTAATAAAATATTTTATTTCCAGGCATACCCCAAATACGAGTTCGAGTACAAGGTAGACGATGATCACACCGGTGACCACAAGATACAGCATGAACATCGCGACAGACACAAAAGTGAGAGCAAATACTCATGGCATGTCGACCACATTGTACCTCATCACCATCACCACTAAGTTTACAACCATTAGGGATTATTCTGTTATCACTGTTTTGAAATTTAAATATTTTAATTTTACTAAATAGTTTAATTAATTTGTGTTGCTATTTTTTAACCCTGTTTATATTTTCAAAAATGTCAAGCCTTTTTGCCTCTGCTTAACTTAGAAGCAGAAAGGTGTGAATGACATTGTGTTCCGTTAACAGAATTATCAGTGGTAATAATGAGATATTTGCCTATGTGATAGAGATTTGGAGTAAAAATCCTATTATTTTACATAATTATTGCGTTCAACAACACTATTCTGGAGAAGCGACGAAATGGCTTTTTTAAATTTATAACGCAAGAAAAACTTTACCAATTTTATTATACTTAGTATCTTCAATCATATCTAATAATGCCACCCGCATACGGTGCAGAATATTCCATCAAGAACCAAGCGGTTCGGCGACTTCTTTATCTGCCGCACCATTAAGACTTGGAATTCCTTACCAGTTCACGTGTTTTCCTCCTCCTACAGTCCCGGGTCCTCTAAGCGGGGCGTGAAAAAGCATCTGATGAGGCCGTCAAGCTGAGTGCCACAATTGTAACATGATACGTGTCTGTAATGGTGACCCTCTTTTCAGAGACTTTGCCTTCAGCTTACCATCAGGCGAGGCGAAGTCAAATTGACGTGTCATATATAAAAAAAAAGCTAACCATAGATAAAGTATTTTATACTATTCAGTTTTTAGTAGGTACAGACACAACTGATTCATCATTGAAGGCTATTTTCCATTTAACAAGTATTTTTTAAATAGAACGTTTTGCTGTAACTACAACGGTTAAGGTACTTGCCCTTACTGCCCCGTTTCAAAAATACACCCTGTATATTTCATGAAATTATTGTACGTAACAAACTAAAATATTTACAAGAATATAAAAGAGGGGTCAAAACGTTCAGGCGTCGAAAAATCATCCCCATAGATGTTGACTGGTAACATGTCCAAACGGTTGGCAGCATTGCCCCATTGAATGTCAATGCCAATCCTTTGTGAAAAACAAGAGGCCAGCCCTTTGGTTACGCTAAGCACCGACCACACGCTTTCCTATTTCTTTGTAAAGCGACCTTGCGTCCAGACCCCACGAACCCAGCAGAAATTGCCAATGTGACATGGACATTATGTATACAGGCCGAACACTATTCATAGGAACCAGACTTCTCAAGTTGCCCGTAATATATGCACTACTATGTTTGGTAACCGAAATCCAAATTGAAATTAATTTATGTTGATGATTTAGGTTGAAAAAAGTAAATCCTCCTAGATGGAACTTAAACCCGCGACCAATATAGGAACATTTTGAATATCCAAAACGTGCCCAAACCCATGTAGCTCACTCAGTTGGTTAGAGTATGAATAATATTTTCTCATTTATAGTTGCCATACTATTATGTTCGTACTTAAATGAATCTCCAAAAACGCCGAGTACCTACGTAATTAGCCGATTCGATCGAGTTTGAGCAACTAAATAATTATTTAGCAACGTAATTAGCTACATACATAATAATTATATACAATCTTGCCTTTATTCCCGGAGGGTTAGGCAAAGGTAAATCAACACCTATATTTCACCAATCATGGCATTCAGGCCCACATAATAGAGGGTGAGCTTATGGCCAAATTCCGAGCACTATTTTTGACTCGGGTCATGCATCTGAGCCTAACAATTAGCTGCAATGTGGTAATTCTTAAAATTGTACTGATTTTCCGCTACTACCTTGATAGAACTCTGTATTATTCTTAAGGTTTGATTCCGAAGGTAACCGCATACGACAACTGCATACGCCTGCAGCAGATACGCGTAATTCATTGCGGCTTCACAATGGTCCCTTTTATCTGTAACGGAGTTCAACAAGTAATGGGTACGCTGTATCTGCTGCATGCGTCTGCAGTCGGCTTATCGTATACGTTCTGCTTCGGAATTATATCTTTAATCTTTAGAATGTTTTCTCACGTAACTGTTAATAAAAATAATTTCAAAATGTGTTAAATAATTTTAATAGCCGCAGATTTTCTTCATGTTCACCTTGGTAGTTTTATCTTAGAATATAAAAGACACGTATTTGTTTCACAATTTGTCAGTTAACTAATTCCTTTTGTACCGTTAGGACAAGTATCTCTACAGTTTAAAATGTTTCTTAAGGTAAAATGATATAAAATTAAATAAGTAAATAATGATGGTAGAGGGCCCTGCAAAAAATTTCTAAGGCCGTAGCTTTACTCACATGCAAGTCAGCGCAACTGCTAAGCAATCTGCTGTTTACAGATACGCTGACTTTTTGACCTTCGTCTGCGAAGGTTACTCCCGAGAAAGCCGAAATTCCAATTAAAAATAACAAGCAAACCTCGAGCTCCAAAGTGCAAAGTTTAAACGCAACTGGGAATTAGAAGATGATGAATTGAAACAATTATGAGTAGTGGGCTTTTAGGAACAGCATTTCTGTGCCACATTTTCACTGATTCAACTTATCTTCTACAGGTTTTCTGCATGCTGACTGTAACCGTAGCCGCGGTTTTAGCTGACCATGGTTACTCATCTCAATACATCCACCGACATGACGGCCACCATCAGGAAGTGTCAGTACATGACAAACATGGCCATCACCATTACGATTATTATGTGAGTTTTATTCAAATTTTGACCATCATTATCGTATTTTAAGGTCGAAACTTCAGTGTAAATAATGAAATCCCTAGTTAATATCCGAGTAACCATCATAGCTACCTTCGCAAAGTTTCGAGAAGTTGGCATTCCGTTAAGTTGGCATTTTGAGAAGATGGCATTCTAAGATATCACTAAATCTAAATTATCCAAATCAAGAATAGTTATGTAGGCTATTTGTATCAGATGATATGGTGGTCAATTAGAATAATAATTATGTGGGTCCCGGTCCGTAGTGTGTACATTTTGGATCAGATTCATGAATCGACTTAAATGAATTAAAAAATGAAATCTATGGAGTCATATTCCTTGTGTTTATTGCAGTATGACTATTTTTGTTTTAAATTTATCAGTGGATATAGCATTAATTTGATCTGTTTCAATTTCCAGACGTACCCTAAATACGAGTTCGAGTACAAGGTAGACGATGATCACACTGGTGACCACAAGATACAGCATGAACATCGCGACGGTCACAAAAGTGAGAGCAAATACTCATGGCATGTCGACCACATTGTACCTCATCACCATCACCATTAACATATAAGACCATAACATATTATATAATGATAAGTTTATTCTGTTATAAATGCTTCGAAATAAAATAATACAATACTTAAAAAAAGGCTTTTTTATATATTTAGCACTCCGTTTTAGATCACACTGAACGGCTGAAGAGAGCCGCTAAGTGTTTTTTTTAAAGCTCGGGGTCGGTTTTTCTACGCTTTTTCTTGATATGACTATGCTTTTATGAGGAAAGTTGCAATGAAGTGAGAACGAATTATTTTTGGATTCTCAACACCTTGCTGCTACCAGAGATGACTAATATTAAGATTAGTTTTATCTCCCCATGAGACTAACGTAACACTCAAAGAGCATTGTAAATAACCATTTTTCTGATCACCAACACGATGTTTTGTGTTGCTACAAAATCCCTACCAGTAGGGATAAGTTTGTAGGGATAGATGGAATAGGGGTAAAAATGTAGGTATTCCCTTTTCAATATCATTGTCATTGAAATTTTTATGTATCCTTTGTGTTAACACATAGTGACTGTATTGTAAAAGTGTTTGTTACTTAACCATTACAAAAGATAATCAGAGTATCGAAATAATATTTGCCTGCCAAATGTGGTCATTGAAATAACGATAACTTTGGGTCTTATTTTTTGTATAAAAGCTAAGTGTAGGTATATTCTGTCACAGTATCAGTCAGGTCAGAACTTCCATAATACAATACCTGTTTAGACAACATGATTTTTAAGGTAATTTGATATATTGTATATAGATAGTATAAAAATTATTGGTGCAATACTCACCTAAAACTATTAGGTACTTACCAGGTGCACACAACACCGCTAATTTAGAGCACAAGCCACTCAAAAGTGGAAATCCTCCGAACGGAGTAGGGCACTACAATCCAAGTATTTTTCTAATAATATAATCTCTTATTAACAGGCATAACTAATTTACCATTTTATAATAGTAGAAGGCAATAGGCTCGCCACCTATTACATTGGGACCTAAACATAAACGGCGAAATGTGGGTGCTAGCACCTCTGCCTACCCCTTGGGGGATATAGGCGTGAGTTTATGTTATGTTATGTTAATAGTAGAAGTAAATGTACGAGGCTATCTTTTGAAGGAGACGGTGCACGGTGGTACCCCCGCACTCGCGCAGAGTACTATATCACCTTGAGCAAGGGGGCAACCAAAAAACTCCCATTCCTAGGGCCGCCACTAGCTCTCGCTTTCACGTCTCCCACGCTGGGTAATCAGTGAGCATGTGCAGCCCCGAGTCCTCGCTGGCCTCACAGTGGACGTTGGCTTTTTCCAGATCCGATACAGGAAATCCTCGAAGCACCCGTGCCCGGTGATAACCTGAGTCAGTCGGTATAACAGGCCACAACTCCGCCATGATGGATGCTATTACGGCATGCCTTTGACGTCAACTTACTTTAGGTCTAAATAGCACAATGCAGAATGTCATAAAATATTTATTTATTTAAACGCATATTATGCGTATTGCTGTTAGTGGATATTTTAGCGCTGGTGGCGACCGGTGCTATGGTGATGTAAAATTAGTGATGAATTTTCCAAAAGCCGGTAAATAAAAATCCTCTTATGTCCTACTCGTATATACCACAATAATTTCTTATTCTATGAACTTCTAAGCGTTCTGATTCATATACTGAATATTACCTATATAGTTAGTGAATTTCAGTTACTAAGTATACATTTAAACATCTCTACGACGGGTTCCCTTTGCAGAGCAAGCCGGCAGGAATAGGGTTGGGTATAGGAATCCTTCGCCACTTCAGTGTTATTGCTGAGTTATTAGAGAGTTTAGCCAAGATCTATTACAAAATTTCACTGAATCAGGCATGCATATAACAGCACGCACCATTAAGTTTGTTGATTTATTAGTCACTTTAGTTTTCAATATTTATGGTTGCGATCGGTAGAATACCATTGTGATTGAAGTTAATCACTATGTTAGAATGACAGTGTGAGTTACGAGTATATTGATGATAATAATTTATCAATCAATAAAGTACACTAATGGGTAAAGTATTTGTATTTTACAAGCTTTTTATTACCTTGCAATGTAATGTATGTAACTATGTGTGAAGCAGATCTCATCAACCGAATGAGATAAAATTTTGCAGATACCTTTAGTTTGTAACATTGTCATACAAATTAAATGTGATTATTATGAAGCAATGGAGCTGGTCTGGCGATGAAATAGGTCCAATTAGAAGTAGAAATAGGATGGTGGCCATCTTACTATTTGAGACAGAATTCAGGGTCTGAAAATGAAATAGAAAGGTGGACATAGCCACTTTGAATTATTTTAAATTTATCTATTCACAACGTGACTGGCTTCTCTGTTGAAATATAATTATAAACAATCGCGTCACTATTTGGGGTGACACGATTGGTTATAGAATGTGAAACTTTGACATTAGTTCCTATACGTACTAACGAAGTTTGTGGGCTTGAGCAGGAGCGTCTACCGTCTAATTCCCCAACCTCAAGGGGCCTCGGCTGTTTGGGCAATAAGATATAAAATAAAAATCAAAAATTAAATAATATAATACGTTTATTAACATGTAACAACAAAATCATAAACTACTAATATCCAACAAATATTATAAATGTGAAAAGTTGCGAAGATATTCGGATTTTGTTGACTTGATCACGCTCAAACGGTGGTTCGTAATTGTCTGAAATTTCTTACAGTGATAGACTATATAGTCTGGCATATCACAAATGCCGCTATTTCTCCTGGAATTGGTTCCCATAGTTTTGGGACGGAATCAGAGTTCCTGGTGAGTTTCACCTGGCGGGTGAAGCCGCGGGTAACAGCTAGTAAGTAAATAACAGAAAGTTTAAATGTTTTCTAAATCGTCAATTTTTAGTGGTGATGATGTTTGGGCACGATGTGATGGGTGCTGTGTTTCACCTCAGCGTGGAAACTGTGGAGAAAAAATACATTGTTTGAGTGTTGTAGGCATTAGAGAAGTGTATGTAGTGTAACACTAGTGTATACTAACCCGGTATGTTTATCAGAGTGATAGTGCACATGCCTTTCGCTACCATCGGGCTCATGCAGTGAGTAGTAACCCTTGACAACGTCTCCATCACGCTCCTCATGCTGCGATTTGTGGTCGTGTGTGTGCGGGTCCTTCACTTCGTACTTGAAGTCGTACTTGGGATGTGCCTGTAAGGGTATCGTTATTAAGATTTTGTATCATTAACGATTGGATCATACGTATAACAACTATCAAGGGGAACTCACATAATAGTCGACTACGTGATGCCCATGTTTATCGTGAATAGTAACTTCTTGAGGATGACCATCGTACCGATGGACATGCTGCGATGAATGAGCATGCTCAGAAGACGCTGCCACCGCTAACGCAACGACGCACAATAACTGGAATAATTGGTAAACGTAAATTAGTGATCATGTCGGTCTTCCGACCGTGAGGCCCAAGTTCGAATCCTGTTTAGCTTGTCTGGAACGATTATCGGGAATAGTAGTAATTTTGCTGCTAATACCCATTTTAATATAATTTTCGATATTTAATCGTTTTTTTTTACAGACGGAATGTAAATAACAAATACCTATATAATTATTTATATAGGGTTTGATAACTTATACCTAAGTGATTTTCATTATCGTCCGTGAATACTAAGCCTAATGAAATAATTAGATGGACCATTATTTCATACTTTTCAGTGATTACAAGAAATATTTACAACAAAACGCGTTGTTCCCGGCAGAGTAGAATTTGGGCCACCCCATCTCCTCCCATGCGGTGTCGTACAAGGCGACTAAGGGATAGGGCTGTTTATCATCAGGCAGATATATATACAGCCCTGACTCAGCTTGACTCTACAATAGTGCCCAGAAAACGGCAATAGGCTCACCCCCTATTACGTAGGACCTAATACAATGATTGGTGAAATGTGGGTATTAATTCACCTCTGCCTAACCCTCCGGAGATAAAGGCGTGATTGTACAAGAAAATATAATCAACATTTATTCTAGTCCACGTGTAACAAATTACCTTAAAAATCATGTTGCCTAAAGATCAAATGACTATTGTCCTAATGAGAGTTATAAGCAGACTGATACTTAAAAAGAAAATACATGAAGCTTTTATACAGAAAATAATAACCCAAGTTATCGTTATTTCAATTGCCACGCAATCGATACTTTATTGTATTTATTATCTTTAGTAATAATCATTATACACTACATAAATTATAGGTACAATGATTAAGTAACAAACACTTTTACTAAACTTACATTGTTACTAAGTGTATTACCACAAAGGCACAATACATAAAATTTATAAATGTTGTAATTCGATGACAGTAATGCTCGGTTTAAAGTATTAATGTAAATGGCTTTAGGGCTTTAGGAGGCCCACCAAAAGATAAGAAGGTCGGAATGCGCAAAAGAGGTTGCTATGATGTACTATACTACAAGAAGGTTGTATCTGACAGTGATGAGGTGCCCACTAGAACCCGATTCCTACAATGAGTTGTGAGTTGCACGGTGCATGACAAACTAGAGTGAGGTAAGTTTTGGCGCGTGGTTCCCGGCAGATTTGCATTCGGACACCCCATCTCTTCACATGCGGTGTCGTATACGCGACTAAGGGATAGAGCTGTTTGACATCAATCAGATATACACAGCCCAGACTCAGCCTCAGATGCATGGCTCGAGTCAATAATAGTGCCCGGAATACGGCAATAGGCTCACCCCCTATTAGGTAAGTGGATCCTAATGTTAAATGTGGGTGTCAATTGACCTCTGCCTAACCTTCTGGGGATAAAGGCGTGATTACATGTATGTATGTGTGTATGTTCTCTTTTGAAAAATCTATCAACATATATAAGAAGCTAATTTCTTGACAGTGAAGATTACAAAAAATAATTTTCTTATTATTATCTTAGCCTTAGCTCGGTTCTAGTTTGCATCCGAGACTTTCATCTCAGAACCCGGAATCCGCATCAATTTTGTGATGGTTTGTTTTAGCTATTACGGGTGTGACTTGTTTTAGATCTCCTCAAAAGAGCCTGCACCAGAATGGGAGAGTAGAAAGGACTTCAAATGGAGTCGACACCGGTAAGAATTACTTTCAAATCAAGGTTAGTGTAAGTGCTCTGACAACCCAACTCAATTTTTACAAACTGGTTAAGTTACGAAAAGACTCGTCCTTACATTTCGGGTATCGTGTATATAAACAGAAATTAAAATTCATTCATTATCAGTTGTCTCTCAGTTTTAACTGAATAAAGAAACTTTTAAAAATGTACGCCAAAGTAAGTATTTTGTTAATTTTTTTATTGAAAACCAGGCTACTAAAAAGTTACAAGAAATTAAACAAGTTACTTTTTAATTAGGTATCTGTAATTGTACTCGTATTATATGAACAACATTTGTAAAAAATAAATTTAGCAGATTTTATACTAGAGATACTCAGTTCACTTAAGTAAATTAGTAGCATCTTTGACAGTATTTTCTCATAAAAATAATATAGCTTTATATTTATACAACCACTTGAAATATATTTTGTTCATATTCTTAGATTCTCCTAGTTGCTGTTGCACTTGCTGCTGTCAGTGCCTACCCACAAAAAGGTCATGAACACGAACACAAGGAACACGCCTATTCATCTCAAAAACTTATTCAACATCACGGACATGCGGAGAAAATCCTTGTTGATGTATGTATTTAAACATATTAATTACGTCATTAATAGATACTTATTTTAATAGTATTAACAGTTTTCTAACTAACTTATATGTTATAGGGTCATGCTAAGTACGAGTTCGCGTACAAAGTTAAGGACCCCCACACACATGACATCAAGAGCCAGCACGAGCACCGCGACGGTGATGTCGTGAAGGGCGTGTACAGCCTGCACCAGCCCGACGGTACTGTCAGGGTTGTAGAATACTCCTCTGACAAAAAAACTGGGTGAGTAGTAAATAATGTAGGTAGTGGGAGACTATTATAGTCATTTACAGCGACGAAAATTACAGTGGTTGTGAGTTCTAACTTTTCTCAGTTGACAATATAATGTTATCCTTAGATTAATGTTTCTGGGCCTCACCAACATCTCTGGGGCCTAAGTTAATCTCACCTGTATGCCTGAGGTTTCAAAGTAGGCTTATCATTCAGTGTTCAGATGGCAGTCACTCCCATACAAGCCGTAGCTATAAGTCAACTTAAAATGAAGGGAAGGACGAAATTGACCACGGGCTCTGAGGCGAAAGCTTCGGATGCAACCGGAAACATTGTTTTTACTTTAATAGCTGATATACATACAAATTACTTATATTCGACTATCTATCCACTAAGTTAGTATCACCTATTTGTTACTAATATATTTCCTACTTTAAATTGCAGATTCAACGCTAACGTGAAACTGGAAGGTCATGCCAAGCACATCGTCCCTGAACATCATCATCATCATTAATAATATCTTAAGTGTAATTTATTAATTCCGATTGTAACTCAGTTTGTTTGCTAGTTTTAAGCTGCGTGTGATAGAATTTACGGCTAGCCGAATGTACATATATGAATTTTAAATGTTATTAAAGTAAAAAATTAAATAAACCATTTTTATTTTAAGTACTACCTACTATCTTACGTGAAAGTGTATAAGTGTTTGGATGTGTTGTTAATCTATTGCGCTAAAGTTGTGTAGTTGTGTAAACAACTACAGACGTATGCAACACCATGGGCGTCCCGAAGAACCCCATATTGTAGTCGCTTGGGAAAACTACCGCAGGGAGTTCATTCTACAACTTAGGTGTACGTGGGATGAAGTTCCTTTCATACCCCACAGTGCGCACCGTTTCCGGTCACATGATAGAATGTAGCTGTGGGCATCATGTCAAACAGTTCATCCGAGTACATACCATTGTATAGGCGGTAGAACATACACAGTGAGATAAAGTCCCTTCTGAGACTTAGGTACAATTGATGATCAGCTCGTATGGTATTTTCATGTGCTTTTAATGATTTTTTTTATTTACTTGGAAATAAGCCTAATAAATATACATGGACAAATATACAGCCTATTACAGGTTAGGTTAGGTTAGGTTAGAGTGATTCATTTCATAATTATTAGTCATTGTACAATGTAGTTTAGGTATTTTACAATACTTTAGAAGTGCAAATTCTAAAAAAATCTTTGATATCATATCATTTTATTTTGTTACTCTAATAGTTCAGTTGATTGCTTTATTACTTTTGACAAAAAAAAATCAATACAACGACATCTCATTCAGGCACACTATTATTATTCATGCATGAAATTTAGTGTTATTGATTGACTTTAAAAGTGTAATATTTAAATATTTCTTATTGAATCGATAGGTATAAATTTCTATAAGCGCATTTTAAATATCGCTAGAGTTTCATAGATGGAAACTATCAAAAGTGAAGTAACAAATAAGTTATAAAATTTTATTATGATTTGTGCTATTGGCACATGCGGAAGTATAACCCTTAAACGACGTTAGGTAACAATCCTACTTATATTACAAATATGAAAGTTTGGAACGATGTTTGCATGTTTGGATGTTTGTTAAGGTGGATTTAGACCAAACGAACATAGAGATAGACCTAGAATAAGAGCATTAGCGTTTACATTCAGAAAGAACAACGGAGGAATGTCTGTTACTGTAATAGATTTGGACGTAGAGGGGCGAACGCTTGTCTGATGTAAATCAGCCTTTACTCATCACACTCTACCTCTGAACGGATATGGCTGAAATTTAGTACAGGGATAGATTATAGTCCGGAATAATACATAGGCTACTTTATACCGAGTTTAGGTTGTCATGGGTTGCAGGAATGGGATCACACGAGTAAAGACGCTGGCAACAGCTAGTTCTTCTTCTTCCTCTTAGCGTTAATTCCCAGTCGCATCCGAAGCTTTCAGCTCGGAGTCTGGGGTCCGCTTTTTGCCAGTCTTAACTACAGATTTGGCTAGACCTCGATATTTTCTGTGAAGCGATTGCCATCTGACCTCCACATCCCAATGGTAACATTAGGCGATATCGAAGCTTTGCAGCTAGACTGCTGTTTTTGGATTTTTGAGGGCTCCAACTACCCGTAACGACTGCCATAGATGTTCTTATGGCAACCGGGACCGACGGCTTAACGTGCTCTCCGAGGCACGACCAGACCAATGCAAATACCCATATTTCATGAACACAAATATTTGCACTGAGCGGGGATCGAACCCACGCCTCCTGCGTAGCGGCCGCGTTCACTACCGCTACGCCACGGAGGCTGTCATGGCAACAGCTAGTTATTGGTATTTTAATCCGAGAGAGAGAGAGAGGAATCATCTTTTCTTACAAATTACCCGATTGGGTTAATTAACAAGGATTAATAATGTATGAAGAATAATACTTGAAGTTTTTAGAAATGAAAAAAGTGAAGCGGAAAGGGTTAAATCAACTGTACGCGGACTCTTCATCACCTGTTCCACTTCATTAGGTTCATATTTTACTCAAAGAAATTAAGTATAATATAGTAACACAATTTAGTTTACCTTGATTTCCGTTTAGAGTTTAGAGGGCCCTGACAATGCCTTGTAGCCAAGTTAATCTCACCTCCAAGTCGGGTGCACCTGTGTTAATCAATAGACTTAGTTTCGGAAGCAGGTTTTATTTTAATGTATTCACGCCCTCACATTTATAAAGTGGTAATGAAACTTATTCTATAAAGAGGTACACATCTGAAAATTTTGATATGATAGATAAATTAAACGTGAATACAATCAAGTAGATAGATAGATAGATAGATAATTCTTTATTTTACACCAATAGATTTACAATAGGACAAATTAATACGTGGCATGATGATGGGCGGCCTTATCGCCAAAGCGATTTCTTCCAGGGCACTTGAAGAGAGGCCTATGTCTAGTGGAGATGAAGCTCTGGTACAGGTTCCTCTCATAAAAATCGTGTAAGCTAAACGAAAAGGAAGAGAAGGAATAAGCGGACCCTGGGTGGCGAGGTAAGCCTCGGGCGCGACCAAGAATATAGCAATGATGATGACGTCGTTGTAAATAACATAGTCAGTCGCCAGTTTTGTAGGCACCTTCTACTGAAATAAAGAAAATACTAAGCTAATTAACTACAACTAAGTCCGTTATTCTACCGGACCTGGGATTGTTGAAGCTGGTTTAATATACTTTGTATGGTGAAGAATCATTCTCTTTAGATTAAAAATCTAACACAGGGTAATCTGACTGAAGACAGAATTCTTGTAATGAATTTGGCAGAGGGAGGAGCAAAAGTTACATATTATGGTATAACAAAATATTATTTATATTATTTTTTTCTAGGGAAGGTATTGTACGTTGACTAGAAAATGTCTTTTAACTAAACAAAGACTTTAAGGGGCCCTAAAGTGATAATAATTAGTGTAGTTGAAGGAATATTACTCAGTAAAATTACGTTCTTAAAACGTGTGATTTCAAAACTTGCAAAAGCTTATAATTCCATTTACATTTTTACCCATAATCGAATTGAAGTCACTCCATTTAAAATGAGGCGTGGGCGTTACTGAATCGCAATCCAGAATCGTAATAACTCTGCTGCTGTGATTTACTTTCAAACTAAGGTCAGTGTAAGTTGTATGACCACTTGTGAATTCGATTTTTTCGTTAAACTGGTTAAGTTACGAAAAGCCCCGTCTGTACCTTTAGTTAATTGGGTATATATACAGGAATAAAAATTTAAGCTTTATCAGTTGTTTCTCAGTAATAATTGAGTAAAGAATCTTTTGAAAATGTTCGTCAAAGTAAGTATTTAGTCATTCTACTAATGTCACTTTTAAATCACTTTAAGAATACAGGCAAAGAAGATTCCACTAAATCTCCAAAAAAATTGACTCTGTGCTTTACCATGCCGTAAAAAAAACATTTTTTTTTTCCAATTTGAGTATCTAACAGAGATCTCTGAAATATCTGTTTAAACGATAACTTTAATGTACTTTTTTGTATTTACAAACAGATCCTCCTAGTTGCTGTAGCGATCGCTGCTGTTAGCGCCCAATCACAAGGAAGTCACGGACATGATCATAAAGAACATGCCTACTCATCTCAAAAGATCATACAGCATCATGGACACGCAAAGGAGATTCTCGTTGATGTAAGTTGGTTCTGAAATATGATTTACAAGACAGTCGAAAGTTTACGCGAATTTTACTATTCATTGAAACTATTTTTTTAACAGTCTTCTTAACAATTATATTTGCTTTAGGGTCATGCCAAGTATGAGTTCGCGTACAAAGTTAAGGACCCCCACACTCATGATATCAAGAGCCAGCACGAGCACCGTGATGGTGATGTCGTGAAGGGTGTCTACAGCCTGCACCAGCCCGACGGTACCGTCAGAGTTGTAGAATATCACTCTGACAAAAAGAGCGGGTAAGTTCACATGGATTAGTTTGAGATCATCAAAAACGTTTTGATTAACAAGACTTTTATCGTAACTAGAAACAAAATATGCAATAATGATAGCAGGAATTAATACGATACAGATAGTCATTTCGATAGTGATCATAATCAAGCTATAGCTTTGGAATTAGTATTAACACCAATATTTTTTTAATTTCAGATTCAACGCCAACGTAAAGCTGGAAGGTCACGCCAAGCACATCGTCCCTGAGCATCACCATCATCACTAATTCCTGTATTTTACTGTTTCATTCTGTGTTACTTTCTTTTCTGTTATAGTTGTAATATTTTGTTGATCTGATAGACATGTAAATACTAATAATAATTCAATAAAAATCTTAAATTTAATCGTTATTTCCTTATACTGTAAAGCAGTAAAATTATATTAATCCGTAATATGTATTAATCTGGTCTGATGAGGAGTAGGAAGGTGGCCTAAATTAAATAAGATAAACCTTTCATCTGGTATTGAATGGCATCCAGGGTCTGAAAATGGAGTCGGAAGTAGTCATAAGAATGTTTGAACTAAACGAGATAGAGTTTTGTTTGGGTTTGTTTGCTGCTCTTGGTAAACACTCATGCAAATCCTCAAGATCTGATGATGGGATCCAGAAGAAAAAATAATTTCTACTAAACGTCGAAAGTATAATTATTAATTTAAAAAAACTTTTTTTAAAAACAAGTTCTTCTTTAACAATCAGTTGTATAAAACAAATGTAATAATGTTATGTAACCCTTGCATAAAATTAGTATTTTCGTTTTTAGTACAACTTTAGCCGCGTGGTTCCCGGCAGAGTAGAATTTGAGCCACCCCATCTCCTCCCATGCGGTGTCGTACAAGGCGACTAAGGGATAGGGCTGTTTAACGTCAGACAGATATATACAGCCCAGACTCAGCCTCAGGTGCATGGCTCGAGTCAAGAATAGTGCCCGGATTACGGCAATAGGCTCACCCACTATTACGTGGGACCGAATACAAGGATTGGTAAAATGTGGGTGTTAATTCATCTCTGCCTAACTCTTCGGGGATAAAGACGTGATTATATGAATGTATGTATGTAGTACAACTTTAAAGAAAAGCTTGTTTTATAAAGTATTTTTTTTTTCTATCTTAGGACCTTTGATGAATGAACTGGATCACTTCCCAGTTCCTATGTACCTATGTATGGACATATCGTTGAAAACCAAAAGGATGCAAACGACACTGACTTATTAATGGCAAAAGAGCCCAAATTACATCACAAGCACATACAGTAATCATTTTCCTACTAACTGTCGTTGTTGTTTACACCCTTTACTGATATCTATCTATATAATATACATAATAATGTAACAATAAGAGTTTTGTAAAGTGGTTGTGTCTGCACAGTGGACTGCAGAAATTCAATTCCTTTAAGCACCTAAGTCTAATTTAATATAATTAAATAAAGATGACGCTATCCCTACTTACAAAAATAAAAGGTAACTGCTACACACAATAAGAAGAAGAGGAAGTAAGAACTAAGTGCATTTATCAGTTATTAGTGTTATACCAGTGCATTACTGACTAATTTAGTTTCAAATTGTATATGAATCTCTGCGGCCTGTCTGGTGCCATTCCATTTATACTATGTAAGTTAGTGGATATTTATCGGATCATTACTAGCTGTCTCAGGCCAAACACCGGTACCTATGCTGTATCCACTAGCTGGCATTGCAGACTAACCACCATCCAGCAATCGGAGAATACGTTAAGCCGTCGGTCCCGGTTCCCATACAAATATCTATGGCGGTCGTTGCGGGTAGTTGGAACCCTGAAAAGCCTGACTAGTCTAACTACAGTACTTTGATATCACCAATTGGTTGTGGGGTCAGATGGCAGTCGTTTCACGAAAAATATCTAAATTCCGCCACATCACAGTTACACTGGAAAGCCGATTCCAACTGGGTTTACAAAAGGCTCAGAGAATGATGATGAGATAGACCAACCATGCGCCATGTATAATCAATCTGGCTTGACAAAGAAACTGAAAAACCGCGTAAGCTTTTAGGCGTGCGTTGCTCGTGCTGATTGCAAACCTTCTTTAGCCTGACCTAATCTCTGGAGAGCACAGACAGAGGTTGGCACCCACCACTTTTGTTCTACTACCAAGAATCTTCCCCCGGATGGTACTTTCCATAGACCACTTGGATGCCCTGAACAGGCTTCGGGCTCAGTGTCAGCCAAAGTAAAGAAATCAGTGTACCCGCTGTTTGAATGTGATGCCCATACACATGTTCATCAGATGAACTTGTGAGTGCTTCTGCGAACGCACTCAAGCTGACTGTACATAGGGTAAACAATTTCATCTAGTGTTGGGTCAAAAGTATATACTTATGTAATTTTTAGTAGTAAATAACTGAAGGAAATATAATTAGACAATTATAATATTAATAACGTCATTAAAATTAAAAATAGCTCGAACGAAACATTATGGAAAAGTTTAAAGACATGCAAGGGTCAAGGTCAATGTAAGTTTTTTACTCGAACCTCAACGTAATTAACATTTTGGCATTCCTAATTGCGAAAATACTTGTTTAATCCTTTAGATTCTGCTGTATAAAAAGTAAGGTTTCATATATAATTTATCAGTCGTCTACCCAAATCGACAGAGTGAAGAATACTTTTTATTTCAAAAAATGTACGCCAAAGTAAGTGTTATTTCAGGTTCTCTGACATGTTTCATACGTAATGTACCCATAACTTACTTAAACTTTTTACTTAGGTTCTCCTGATTGTTGCTGTACTCGCTGCAGTCAGCGCGAGACCTCAAGAAGGCCATGGACATGAACATAAGGAACATGCATACTCCTCACAAAAAATTGTACAGCACCATGGACACGCGACAAAGATCCTTGTCGATGTAAGTTGATGATGACGTATACTATACTAACTAACTAACAACCAGACCTTCCAAGCCAAGCCAATCTCGCCTGCAAGCCAGTAAACCTGCTGATTAACGGACCAGCCAAAGTCAAACCAAAAAAGCGGACCCCGGGCCACAAAGTACAAGCTTTGGATGTGTGATATTTGAATAATGTGAAGTTTTAGAGAGAAGTCATTTATAAATTGTATAAAAACTGCATGTCACATATAAATATAGTTAAGTACTATACAAGTTTTATGTGCCACAGGGTCACGCCAAGTACGAGTTCGCCTACAAAGTTAAGGACCCCCACACACATGATATCAAGAGCCAGCACGAGCACCGCAACGGTGATGTCGTGAAGGGCGTGTACAGCCTGCACCAGCCCGACGGTACTGTCAGAGTTGTAGAATACTCCTCCGATAAGAAAACTGGGTAAGTGTTGACTGGACTGATTATCTTTTTAACTTTTTTTTTTCTTTTATGTAATCAATGAACTCCAGACCACTCAGTGTATCACTTAATTTTTGACTATGTAGAAATCTTAAGAGCTATCTGCTCCATTATTTTCGTCGTTCGTAAGTATCAGAACAAGATCTATGAGGAAAAAAGTAGAGGTAACTTCACAGGAAATATCGACAGGGAAACGCTGGGCACGTGCAACTAGTATTTATATTAAAAAAGGCTTTTCTTTTTTTCAGTTTCAATGCCAATGTGAAGCTAGAGGGTCATGCCAAGCACATTGTTCCTGAACATCACTCCCACCACTGATATATACATATTCGGAAATTAAAAGGATAATAGTTTTAAGTATATAGTAGGTACTCGTTGAATTGATTATGTTAAGATGTAAATAAATATTAAACACTAAACCTGAATATTATTTTTCCTTTGGCATTTATTACATTCAATGTTTTTATTAAATTATAATTATTCATACTGAATGTTTATTTAAATTATATTCATACTGAATGTTCATCATTATCTTCATGGAGACGCATTTTCTCCTCCACTTCGCATGACTTTGGCGTCTATAGTAGTGAGACTATTTGCACGCATGTCACCCTCTACGATGTCAAGCCAGGACCTACTCCTTCTACCTGGACCCAGCGGGAGCACCAGACATTTCTTACCCATTGTCATACTAAATGTTGGCTGATGATTATCTGTTTATTTTTTATTATGATGCCATTGGTTTACACGAGCAACGTATACATCTACCTATATGCGATCGAGCACTCCATGCACAGGTCGACTGATGCAAACTCGGAAATCTGATGCAAAATCAGATCGACTGAATCAAAAGGGAATGCCACTGAAGATGGAATAATTCGATACAGTGTAGCACTAGAGTTTTGAGAGCGGGATCTGATGTGGCACATTAAACGATAATCGTATGGCCAGGGGCCGGAGTAGTGCGTTGTGCTCTACAAATCGAGTTTTTGATGGCCGTGATTATACGTTGTGATGGCACAAATATGAGGTCAAAAATTGGTGACGTTACCATGGGGTAACTTCACCAATTTTTGACGTCTATATACGTTGCTTCCGTGAAAGTGTTAATCTATAACGTTTTTCTTTTCACATCAAAAACAAGTAAAGCAATCTACAAGAGCAAACATTCAAAGAGAATCTAAACTATTTGTAGATTCTAGGTAACCCCAGCAGCAAACTGTACAATTTAATATAGAAAGTGATCATACCATTGTCATATCATCACAAGAAATTCCTTTAGAAAATAAACTGTTAAACGATTTATCCTGTGACCTACGAAGTACACCGCACGGAGCGTTGAACTGCGAAGTTTAGCCACCACTAGTTCAGTGTTATTGTTTATACCGATGCTATAACGTACCTTAAGAATGAACTATGCAAATACTACTAGATGGTAAATTTTAATACAACTGCTAGCATATTCTTGAAATGAATTGAAATTAACAAACGATTATCAAAGTGTATTTTTCCAAATTTAACCCTAAAACCTACCCTGTTTGTGGTAGAAACATTATTTGGAAAGAAAGAAATTTCATTTTTAGGCTCCTTTAGATTTACAATAATTGAACCCTGATAGAAAGCGCTACAATCGAATAGATTTATATTTCAGCAGTCAAATTATTCCATCCCCAAAGTAAGGGCTCATTGCAATGATTTATGGCAATGTGTAGCTGTAGTAATCACTTCTATACTTTGCACTAAACTTTTAGTACCTCCTGAAACATTAGTATTACAATTTATTCATTATTTCGTTTAGTATTGATTGACATATTTGGGGACTCTCCAAAACCTGCAAGGTCAGACTAATCTAGCCCATTAACCATTACACCTACGGATTAACAGACAAGGTTTTAGTGCAAGTTTTCATCACGGGGTTGAGAAGATAGATTCCAGTGGCTCCCATAAAATTTTAGAAAAGCCAAATCTAATAGAGGAATAAGTAAACAGATCGTAGGTTTCGAAGTGAAACTTTGGATATAACCGATAATAAAGATAAGATTATGATGATGATATGATGGTCCTACGGGTGTAGAGGGCTTACCAATCACGAGGCCTAAGCCAACCTCAACTGCTAGCCAGTGCGCCTATTGGGAGCATTAACTAGCTACTCTGGCGCAAATTGGGAGATCAGACAGCAGTCGACAAAACCGAAACATCAGGCAAAGTACTAAACGGACCTCGGGCTCTACAGAACTGAGTTTGAAGACTTTCAATCGAGATGATGATGATGATGATGATACCCTTCGGAAGATGTGGTCAGTCCATTTTCACTTCAGTCTTCTTATCCTGTGAGCTATGTAGTCGGTCACTCCAGTTTACAAACGATTTTATTTAGACCTGTGTGTTGGTGGGTCAATAAGTGGTTGACGGCCGTCTTGCCCCCCTAGATAAGTGGCAATTCGTTGGTAATTAAGATTTGACGTTAATTACATGCGTTGACGACTGTCATATACGTCAAATCCCATACATTCATCATTCTATTAACGTTGCTACACCTCTAATATGATTAAAGATACAATTTCATAAATTCGTTATCATTGTAAATCTAAGATGGCTGCTGCTACAAACTGGCAGATTACATATTTTCTCGTAACTCCCTATCAATAAAACCGTTTAACTTATTTTTTTATATAGTACCTATTCCTTGATTAATAGCAACGTTGAATATATCCCTCAACTCAATATGGTTACGGATTCCTCTTTCGTTCTGTTCCGTTTTTTCTACGATTTAATATTATGGAATTCGATTAATTCGTTATAGTATTACCAAGGTAAAGTTAAATTGGAAAATTCCTCGTAAACTCATTCGTCTCATTAAACTGGTTATGATTTTGCACTACATTTCGAAAATACAGGTCTGAAACTTGTCTGATCTTTCTGATTCGTATATAAAGACAAATTAATGCATGACAGTTATCAGTTACTTCTTTGTATTATCTGAGTCAACAAGAAACCATCAATATGTACTCCAAAGTAAATATGTTTTGTATATAATTTATTAGTGGATTGGAAGAAAAAAACTATAACTATAAACTTTAAAATATTTATCTTAATATAATAAAGTTTACGGGTGTATAGTGGTACCCTGCCAAAACTTACTAACAGAGCCCAGCATATCTGTAAACCACCGCACCTGCTGATTCAAGGACGAGGCTTTGGTGCAGGCTTTCCTTTCTGGGTTTGAAGGGCAGTCACTCCTTCAAATACTGCATATTGTACAACAGCGACACAATACGAGTATTCCAGGCACCGAGTTGAAAATCTGGGGTGCAACTGAGACCAAAACGGTTCGAACGGTTCAGTTTAGTGGTTCGAATCCTGGTCATTAACAGGAATACTAGTAATTTCAGTTACTAGTATTCTTTCTAAAAAATAAATATCCAATGTTTGTATTATTTGATAAAAGTTGTTTGCTTTTAGTTAAGAATCCGATTCCTTTTCACAGATATTCCTGTTTGCTGTTGTACTTGCTGCAGTCTACGCGCGGCCACAAGAGCATCACGACCACAAGGAACACGCATACTCGTCGCAAAAGCTTATTCAGCACCATGGAAAGGCGGAGAAAATTCTCGTTGATGTAAGTTAATATCAATATAATTTAAATTTTGTACATATTTGGTACATGAACTTATTAGTCAAAGCACATTGCAAATGACGTGGGCAGCTTCTTCAATCATTTGGGATATTTTCCATTTTCCTCAATTCATGTAATTGTAATCAATCAAAATAAAGTTAACTAACCTATATAGATAACTGTGTAGTGTTGTCACTCAATATCGAGGTATAATTTGTTGGTTATCATTTTTTATGTTTTTACCAAATTAAAACAGCATGCAGAAAGTGGCATTGCTTTTTTGCATCAGTATTTAATCATGTTTGGCAATCACATCGGAATTCTCTACATGATTGACTAGCCACTACAGGCTCTAAGTATCTTTTCAATGCAAAGCAACAAATCAAACATTAGGTACTAACTAAAAGTTTGACTTTTTATAGAGCCATGCTAAGTACGAGTTCGCCTACAAAATTAAGGACCCCCACACACATGACATCAAGAGCCAGCACGAGCACCGCAATGGTGATGTCGTGAAGGGCGAGTACAGCCTGCACCAGCCCGACGGCACTGTCAGGGTTGTAGAATACTCCTCTGACAAAAAGAGCGGGTAAGTTCATACGGATAGTTTAAGAACATCATAAACGTAATTGTTTATTTATTCATTTACTTTATGCACATAAGAATTGTTCAAAGGTGGATATAATACCAAAGGCCTTATCTACCAGTCAACCTTAGGATGATACAGAGTCTCATTTAGGTAGGAGCAGGAAGATGAACTGTTTAGTAGAATATCCACTCCTAAGAAAACTTTCATTATAACTAGGAACAAAACGAAATAATGATTACACGATCACTTATGTGGTATAAAAAAAACGATCATTATCATTCATATCATAATATTAATCTATTTGGTTTTTGGAACTTGCATTTACACCAAAATTTATGATTTCAGATTCAACGCCAACGTAAAGTTTGAAGGTCACGCTAAACACATCGTCCCTGAGCATCATCATCATCACTAATTCCTGTTTTCTACTGTTTGATTCTGTGTTACTTTCTTTTTTGTTGTAGCTGTAATATTCTGTTGATCTGATAGACATGTAAATACTACTTATAATTCAATAAAAAGTGTTAAATTTCATTCTTGTTTTGTTATTACTGTCAGTCAGATTTTTGTCTTTCAAAGAGAGTTTTCTGACTTCAATGTAGCTGATTTTGTTCAATTTGAGAATAATAATATATTATATCTTAATAATTGTAAGATAGGCAATTAGTTACATTTCTGGAATAGTAATGTTTGTATACACTATCTACTGATAACTGTGTAGCTTTTGGTCCTTATTATATTTATAAGCTGAATAAGTACTTTTAACATATTATTATGGACTTCCATCATATGATGCTTAATTACCTCAAACATAATAAGTAACATCTAATAATATTGTGAACAACCATGCTTTTCAATTCTTTTGTTTGCAATATTATAGGCAAGGTTATGATTGATATTGACAAAAAATATATAAAGTTATGGTGAATTCACTAGTAACGCCTATAACATTTATAATGCGTGTCTCTACGTGATAACCCAGTTCTTCAAAAAGGTTCAAGTGACAGTAATAATATCACGCGTATAAATAAGAGTTTTTACGAAACCATTTGAATTGTACGCAATCAAAATAGACGTAGATTAACTATTCTTAACGGTCACCCAAGTGCAATTGAGAAACAAATCAATATCACTTTAATGGCTTTTGTTTTCAATATAAAAAGACTTGTATTTAAAATAATACGTATCAGTCTACTACGACTTAGAGCAATCAAAGCAACATTACAAAATGTTTTCTAAGGTAAAATAAAACCTATCGCGTTTATTAAGCCGTTTTAAAACGTTAATTCAGTTTTAGTGTGTATTAAATTACATTGAGTGATTCAGAGACGCGTTGCGAAGATATAAGATAATCTAAGGATGTCTTATCTCCTTTTGTGGTATCGATGGCTTATGGTTTCAAGAATTGATTTTGAGATGATGGCTATCAAGGCACATAATGTAATTCAGGTTCTTAATCATGACGCATTTTGAAGTTATCATATCAGTAATACTGGATTTCGGCTCATAGCTCTTCCAGAAGTCTTCCATATAAAAATTATTGAACGTTTATATAAACCTTTACCAGTCTTACTGTATTTATAATTTTTATTTACCTATTTACACACAGGTACTTAGCATTTTGGCAGTGGCTATCGCAACTGTATCAGCGGAATATGGCCATTCATCGCAATACATCCACCGTCACGATGGGCATCCTCAGGAAGTAACCATACATGATCACCACGGACATCATCACGTGGACTACTACGTATGTAGTTTGTTACATTTAATAGGTCAACTATACTTATATTATAAAACTGAAAAGTTGGTTTGTTGAACGCGCTAATCTCAGGAACTACAAGTTCAAATTGAAATTTTTTTTTATAGTTGACTTTTTTATTGATCTAAGGTTATAGGTTATATATAATCATGCTACTGCTCAAAAGAGCGGAGTAGTAATCATAAATTTCAAGAAATCCGGCAGATATCCCATGGTATTCGAAAATGTATAAATTACTGGCATATATGACTTAAAGAGCTAATACGGTGAAGTATAGGGCGCGTCGGCTTGTCAGTAACAAAAGTTCCAATAATATGTTTGTGTTCATGCAGGCACATCCCAAATACCATTATAAGTATGAAGTCAAAGACCCACACACCCATGATCACCACTCGCAGCACGAAGAGCGTGATGGAGACGTTGTCAAGGGTTACTACTCGCTTCACGAACCTGATGGCACTGTCAGACATGTACACTATCATGCTGATAAGAAAACGGGGTACGTATTATATTTGAATTTTAAAATTTGTTATATAAACGTAGTTAAGCAGGGTATAATAATAATAATACCAATACAAATTTATGCAATATTACAATATTATCTTTCTTGAAGTAAATTGCAAAATTTCAATTGTACTACAAGGCCAAGCAACAAGCTCATGTTTAACCTGATATTAAACTGTTTGTTGGCTTTGAAATTTAACCTATGCTTTAATGTTTAATAAAGAAAGGCAGCTTATTCTTAAAATGGAGAGCTGAATAACAAAAATAAAAATTAGTTATTCAGTTCTCTTTTTAAAAACAATGATAATACCATTCCCACAAGTCATTTTATAAATTGTATTTATTTTCTTTCCCGCAGATTTCACGCTGATGTCAAGCATATTCCTCATCAACATAAGCATCCACATCACCATCATAAGCATCATCATGATCACCATCATGATCACCATCACGATGATCATCATGACGATCATCATGATCACCACTTCGACTTTTGAATACGTCAAACGCGAAATGAAATACTCATAGTTAAAACTGTTATGTTTATTGTTATTGTTTGTTATGTTTTGAATGATAATAAAGTCACGGTTGTTTTAGGCAATAAATATTAGCACATTTTATTTCTTTATTTCAACTTCAAATCGATTCTATAATCTGTTAGCGATCGATCGATAGTAGTTAAGCAGTCGGCTTTACGACCGTGGATTCCCGGGTTCGAATCCTGGCCATACCACTTATCAACGTTAACCCAATCTTGCAAACAATTGAACTCAGCTGGAAAAGTTAAGGGGAATGTAACAAAAAATTCCATATATATTAGTTACTAATATTCTGATTAAAAATACTTTAATGATGTCGTTGTTTGCAATACACGAGAATATTCCCACAACATTTCACCCATCTCTATCCTACATCCCAGTTTCTACCCATATATAAAAGAATAATATTATCTAAGACTTTCATAATTAAGGTAATAGATAGGTATACAATAATATTCACGAGAACTACCGTAATGGAATTTACTCATACTATATTATTATTAAACACGATAACTCTGCCTGTTTATCTATTACGCTTTTATGCTTAAGGCACTTAACCGATTTTGATAAAATTTAGTATAGATGTGAAGGAGAGCTTGAGAAAGTAAATATTGAACATAGTCATAGTATTCAAAGAAGTCCTCTTTATACTATGACAATCTATGTTTGGCCACGATAACTGACATTCACGCGGGTAGAGCCGCGGACAACAGCTATTAATGTATTGAGTAGGTAATTAAGATGTAGAATTTAGGCATGGGATAGCATTTTAAATGAAGAACGAACAAGGTCTTTATTTATTAGGCTCAAGGGATTCAACTAAGTTAACAAGGTAGTTGATTTTTTGAGTTATTTACAACAACAAAAAATGATGCTGTTGTTTTATATTCGGATAGTGAAAAATCTGGTCTTGATAAGCTGTATATCTGTGTGCTGTAATCAATGTTAATATAATAATTACAATCTTTATATTACAGTTTCAACACTCGCCTGTAAAGAAATGTAAAAGAAACTATCAAGGTTGATGAATGCATAAATATTTCAGTTTGTTCAATAAAATTGGAACCTAATAAACAAGTCAAACGACTTGTAGTAGGTGTCGAAAAAGATTGTCGTCGTATGTGTATTTAAGACAGTACAGGTAATTTAAAATTATCAGTTTGTCTTCATTGATCTTATAATAAACAACATATATTATACAAAATAAAAATGATCGCTAAGGTAATTTAAATCAATTAAAAAATATATGTTCATCAAACACATAGACACAGCCTATTTTTCAAATTATTTAATTCGTCACAAAAAGCTAATCTAATGCTACTAAACAGGAGCTTTCTGCACACTTCCACTTATTACTGAGAAATTCCTAACAGATAAACGCAATAACAATTCGCGTGTTCCTGATATTGAACCGTCTCCTTTATTTGTTAACTAACATTGTTATAATGATTTATTTATTTCTTTAGGTTTTAGTAGTCGCAGCTATAATCGCCGCTGTCAGCGCACAAGCCAACCATGACAACAAGCACGAAAAGCATGAAGTCGACTATTATGTAAGTTTAACTAATCTAAAATCAGTACTTGTTTTCATGAAAATAAAACTAAAGCTAATCGTGTTACAATTTAATTTACTCTAGGCCCACCCCAAGTACGAGTACGCGTATGAGATCAAGGACCCCCACACTCACGACTTCAAGCAGCAGCACGAGCACCGCGACGGCGACGCCGTGAAGGGCGAGTACAGTCTGCACCAGCCCGACGGCACCGTCAGGATCGTCAAGTACTACGCTGACAAGAAGACCGGGTAAGCTACTCTAATTTTTTAACAACCTTTAGCAATTTATTATCATCATCATGTCATATTCTTACAACGATACGCACTGTGCGGTATGAAAGGAACTTCATCCCTCGCACACTCAAGCTGTGGAATGAACTCCCTGCGATGGTTTTCCCAAGCGACTACGATATGGGGTTCTTCAAGAAGGGTATTAGAAGGTTTCTTCAGGGTCAGCAGCACGAGTATGACGCCCCTGGTGTTGCATACGTCCATAGGCCACGGTAACCACTTTCCATCAGGTGGGTCATGTGCTTGTCTGCCACCTAAGTGGTATAAAAAAAAACATATTTTTTTGTAATAAATGTTTATTGAAGTGATTCCATCAAAAGATTTTATTTAAATTTTAAAATTTTTCGTTTCCAGGTTTCATGCCGATGTAAAGTACGAGGGTCACGCTAAACATATTGTTCCTGAACACAAGCACTAATATTTGTATTACTTAGACTGATTGTTATAAATTGTTAAATAATGTTAGGTCCTATAAGAATAAATTTGATATAAAAATCATTCCTGTTTTTTAGAACACCCTGTGTAAAAGACGTCCTGTATAAAATAGTACCAATAATTAGTTTTAGTTACATAACAGGTTCTGACATAACGTAAAGCAGTAATAAAGTAGTGCTAATTAAAAGGCTGGCATAATTTTGACAGAAAATAATTTATTCTTTTGACTGATGGCACTTTGTGAAACTTGCTATACATACATTTACCTGAGGGAGTACAAGATTTAGATGTAAAAAAAACAAAACAAAATATGTAAGTACAGAAAAACAATGCAAATAGTTCTTTTGTACAAAAAATAAAGATTTTGTTGTTATGTTCAGTAACGTAAGTCAGTAAAAGAATCAACAAAAGCGCATATTGTTATTATAAAGAAAGACAAACAAAATGCGTTTATTCTGTGTAACTGTAGCACATAATTACAGTAATACACTTCACTCCATTCACTGAAAACTAAATATAAAAAAAAAAACAAATTCTGTAACGACAACACTGTCCTCCATGGCATTTGATGCTACCGGTCATTACATAATTATGCTAAATCTATGGTAATCTATGATATACTATTTTATGTTAATCTATGTATCTATAATTAATCAAAGTACAATTATTGTAAACAACAAAGTGCTTTAATTTTTGAAGGTCTTTAAAGTAAAGAAGGTAAAATTTATCAAACTCCATGTATTGATAGGATGCACAAGCTATCCTCCTCTGTTATTGGGTACACCTGCTGATTAACGGAGGAGGCTCTGGTAGGCAAAGACATTTCTCTCATTTTAGGAGGTTGGACAACAGCTGTCATCCATATAAAAATTGTATAAGTGAAATCAAGAGGTGCAGAAAGAGTATGCGGACTTCGGGCTCCGATAAGAGAACTTCGTATGCAACCGAGTACAACACTAAAATAATGATAACGCGATTATCAGTATCTTTTAATTAATTGTGAACTGGCTGTTGCCTGCATTTCCACCCGCGTAGATGTTGGTTATCGCACTCACAAATGTTATGTTCTTTCCTAAAGTCTGCCTATATACAATTTTTTATCAAAATCATTTCAGTGGTTTAGGCGTGAAACAGTGACAGACAGACAGACAGTTACTTTTGCAATTGTAACATTAGTATAGGTATAAGTGCAATTGTTGAGCGGTCAAGGTTTTGACATGAATTAAAACTGGGCGATTGAGTCAAAATAAGTATTTACTTAATCACTTCATATCAAAATCACGAAATACCTTTCAAGGACCACAAACTTGTTAAAAGAATATTAACAACCGAAATTACTAATATTCCCGTTAACCCCTCCAGCTAAGCTAAATTGCTTGTGTTAGGAGTGGGTTGACGTCGGTAGTGTAATGGCCAGGATTCGAACCCGGGACCTCTCGATCGTAAGGCCGACTTATGGTTGTAGAGTTGATCCCCACTTAGAGTGTACTGATGTGAATTCAGTACTAACACAAGTGTTTATACAGTTGAGAGTTTGACGTACATTTTAGTAGATATTTGTGTAGAATTTTTGTCTTAGATTAAATACCCTATTAAAATTAAGTGTGCAAGTTTCTGACAATGTTTGTATTTCAGATTGTTACTCAATCGCACTCAAACGGCTGAAAGGATCTGGTGAGAATTTGGTATGGGGATAAATTATAGTCTAGAATATTACAAAGGCTACTGCTTATACAATGTAGGCCTTCATGAGTTTCAGTTACAGGATCAGAATTTCACGCGAGTGGAGCCGCGGACGACAGCAGGCGAACATCTTTTTTTCAGTATTCATTTTCAAAAAGATACCAAGACCACAAGAAGAAGAGAGAGAAGAAAGATATCACCGGATATTTTTAGATTATCTGTAAAAGAGAGCAATTCTACTGCCTTCAACTAGTCATTTTTTCTGTTATTTATATAATTTACCTGAAAACCGTAAACCAAGCTCCCTGGGAACCAAACCTTGTGCGTAGTTGTCGAATTTTGTAAATTATATGCTATGAATTTCCCAATGGCAGTTAGATGCTATTAGCTCATATTTATTAACTCTATTAGAGCTGTTATGGAACCAGGACTAACACAAAAATGATTATGTGACATGGTAGAAAAAAAATTGGGTTCTTTGTCAACTGCCAAGCGTAGAACTCACAGTGCACCCGAATTAGTACCTTCCAATTTCACCTATTTTAGATAAATCTACTCTGTATTTTATGGACTCTGTATTTTTTTTTTTAATAATTTCCAATTCAATAGATCTACATTTTAACAATAACTATCTCACGGGTTGGACAGTAATGATGTGGTCGATGGTGGAGCAAGCTTTCATGAAACGCGTTCAGTGTTCATTCTGATCTCCAATATTCCCAGATTTTCGTAAAAACAGGCTCAGAGTATAATGAATGTAAAACAAGATAATTATTGGTTATAAACGTATATTCTTATAATCGACTACATTTAACTAATCAACAATCAGCTATTAACAATATGCACATAAAATTACTATCACAGAAACAATAAATCAATGGTGGGAGTGGTGTTCAGGAACAATGTGTTTGGCGTGACCCTCGTACTTTACATCAGCGTGGAATCTGTGAATGAAGTTATGAAAATATAGTTTACAATAACATATCGGACTTCATTGTATGCATTCAGTGTTTCAACGAATACATACATAATAATGTTCTTGTGAGTGCATAAATAAAGCAGTTGAATAAGACAAACTGTTGTTTGTAACAAGATAGCTTACCCGGTCTTCTTGTCAGCGTGGTACTTGACGATCCTGACGGTGCCGTCGGGCTGGTGCAGACTGTACTCGCCCTTCACGGCGTCGCCGTCGCGGTGCTCGTGTTGCTGCTTGAAGTCGTGGGTGTGGGGGTCCTTGATCTCATACGCGTACTCGTACTTGGGGTGGGCCTGAAATAATTTGTAAAACGATTAGCTTTAGTTTGATTTTCGTGAAAACAAGTACTGATTTTAGATTTGTCAAACATCTTACATAGTAGTCGACGTCGTGCTTTTCGTGCTTTCTGTCATGACTGCCTTGTGCACTGACTACGGCGATCATAACCACGACTAGAAAAATCTGAAAATAAGAAATTCTTTTAGTCATACGCACATAAAAAGGAATATTTTGTGTCGGTTCATCAAACTACAATTAAATGGATCAATTGTTTCTACAAAAAAAAAAAAACAATCAGATAAAAAAATCCTTACTTTAGTGAACATTTTGAGTGTTTTATTGTTGTTGTTCGTTCAGATAATGAAAGTGAACTGATAAATTCAACAAGTTAGATTTGTTCTTTTATACACTGTCAACAAAATTATAGTAAGAATAATTAATTTAATTGAATTAACAAAGAACCGGTTAGTCGTGTACTGTGATGAAGAATGTACGCAATGCGATTTTTGAGATTAACCTTGGTAAAAGCAAATACTTTTACTCTACATTTCTCAAGTAATACTTTAAATTAAGCAGTTGAAATTGAAAGAGCACGCATGGCGGTAACAGCTTCGGCCTCTGTTACGTGGGACTGAAAATCATGGTTTTAGTACACCTCTGCCTACCCCTTTGTAGCTTTACAAGTGTGAATAATGTATGTCTGTATAATGTATGTTAAAACTCCAATTATGGTCATCTTTCATGACTTCTATGCATATTGTATGCCTGTTACTAAACTTACTGCACGGTAAAAAACAATTTGGTGTCGTGAAAGCTCACCCACCGTGCCCAGGTCAAAATCTATCTGTATAGATATAGTGCCCTTTTTAGGGTTCCGTAGCCAAATGGCAAAAAACGGAACCCTTATAGATTCGTCATGTCTGTCCATCCGTCTGTCTGTCTGTCTGTCTGTCCGTCCGTATGTCACAGCCACTTTTCTCCGAAACTATAAGGCCTATGCGGTTGAAACTTGGTAAGAAGATGTATTCTGTGAACCGCATTAAGAATTTCACACAAAAATATAAAAAAGCACTAAATTTTGGGGGTCCTCATACTTAGAACTGAAACTCAAATTTTTTTTTCATCAAACCCATACGTGTGGGGTATCTATAGATAGGTCTTTAAAAATGCTATTGAGGTTTCTAACATATTTTTTTTCTAAACTGAATAGTTTGCGCGAGAGACACTTCCAAAGTGGAAAAATGTGTGGGGGGACACACATTTTTCCCCTCCTCTAACTTCTAAAATAAGAGAATGATAAATCTAAAAAAAATATATGATGTAAATTGCCATAAAATCTTCCACTAAAAATTGGTTCGAACGAGATCCAGTCAGTAGTTTTTTTTTAATACGTCATAAACCGCAATTTTCGCCTTTGCTACTACGGAACCCTTCATGGGCGAATCCGACTCGCACTTGGCCGATTTTATTTATATTGTCATCTATGTGATAACTTCAAAAAGTTACGCATAGTAGATATTCGCTTTTTGAACTTTCGTTATTTCAAATTTTTTGTTTTATACCATACCACTGACAATATTAATCGAAATCATTAGGTAATATCAATTTCAATTAATACCTTTAACAAAAAACCACAAATTATGTATGTGGAGCACAAAAGATTTAACTAGGACCTTCTTGACCGCTTAGAAAATGAAAGCCCAAATATTGTAGTTGTTTTGTAATTCTTTTTTTTTTTAGATATAGAACTTTCGTGATATAGAGCACGCTACCTTGCCTAAGTCAATCTTACTTACAAGTTGAGACACCTACTAAATAACGAACGGTGCTCTGGCGCATTTCAGAAGAGAAGAAAGAATTCAAGGGGCATTCACTCCCGGAAAAGTCGTCATACCAATCAAAAACAAGAAACGAACTCTAGGCTCCAAAATGCAAACTAGGGAGTCAACTGAGAAATTGCTATGAAGATGATAATGATGTACTTTTTCTGTGACATCTTACTCGATTTTCTATCTAAGTATTGCCAACTGTTCGTAATAAAGAGTTGACTAGTCTTTGGCAATTCATCAGACACATTTTCAGACTACATTGCAAGAGATAAAAAATAATGGCATTGACACTAAGAACACAAACGACACCCGTTGAAGTCTTTTCTTAGAACTATCTATCTACCAAATACTCCAACCAACATACACTTACTATCGAAAGGGTTCCTGGAAGAAATTACGTAAAGTGATAAGGCCGCCCTTTGTATTGCTCCTGTCTTTTTATTTTGTGTCAGAAATATAGTAATTTGGCCTACAGTAAAGTATATAATAAATAAATAATAATAATTATCTGGAAGAAGCACGGCGGCGGTGTCGTCGCCCCGTCTTCTACGACGCGGTGGTAACCCCAGCAGCAAGGCAACGTCGCCACGGCTGATGAAAACATCAGTACAAACACATAAGTAATGCAAATACTAATGTTTCTTTAGCATATAACTGAGGGGCGAGGCTCTGGCACAAGTTTTCATCAGAGTTTGGAAGTTCATACGGAAATCATTCGCATATAAGTCTACCGAATCAGGATAAGAAATGGACTCCCTTTTTAAAGTACAGAAATCCCCACCTCGAGCACCGAGGTTTGAGTCTCGAATGCAACCGGCAACAACGCCAAAAAAAAAGATGATGGTAGTACAGTATTTCTATATATTCAAGATATTTTCTTATAAAGGGTGCTTAACAACAAAGAGGCTTTTTCCGTTTGTACATGACAATAAACATACTAACGACAGTTATAACATAACTAGTTCATAATGGCGCACCCTTCTGAGAAAGCGTAAAGTTAGTTATAATAATATCAAGATATTTATGAATATAAAACTGTCATTATTTTAAATTGGAAAAAGCGAAATCAATACTCGGGCAGGACTCGAACCCACGATCTTTCCCTTACCTTACCTTACCTTACCTTACATACTAAATGCTGTAAAATTATCTCAATAAACTGTCATGATCTTCCACATTAATAATAGAGCTATCGACATATTTACTATTTATTGTTTTGAGTTTCCCATATTTCGATATATTCAATCAATTGAAATTTCTGTACTTTAATTTCAATCACTTCCCTAATTAATTTTGAAACATCCACCCTGAAATATTCCGATAGCTCTAATAGTAGGTTGTTTAGGATATCATAAGAGGGACATTCCAATAATGAATCCAGCCCAGTGAATGGAAAGACGTCCGACTCGTGCTGCCGATCCTATAAACATATTAATGCCCTTCTTGAAAAACCGTATATTGAAGTTGCTTGGAAAAACCATAGCAGGGGGATTGTTCATAGTATGAGCATGCTTGTTGTGTAGTAATGTAGTTTAAAAAAAATGTAATCATTTCAGGTACTTATTAAGCATTTTGCAGCTGTTTTTGATTAAACCTGGACTAAGCAAATTTAAGTATTCTGTGCGGCAGGTTTTTAGATTTTATACACATTTAAATAATAAAAAAATACAAATCAGTATTTATCTTAGTGACGTAGAAGTTTATTTAACTAATCAACAATTATTTAACAACAGGTTCATATTAGATATTATTATCACAGAATTAGTGGTGGGAGTGATGTTCAGGAACAATGTGTTTGGCGTGACCCTCGTACTTTACATCAGCGTGGAATCTGCAGAATACAATAAAAGTATGTTTGAGAAAATAGGCTCCTAACATAATATTATGTAAAGAACAGACATAGAAAAGAGCAGACAAGAAAGCACCATATTCAAATAGAGATAATATTACAATCAATTATTATCAATATTGTGAAAGTAGCTTACCCGGTCTTCTTGTCAGCGTGGTACTTGACGATCCTGACGGTGCCGTCGGGCTGGTGCAGACTGTACTCGCCCTTCACAGCGTCGCCGTCGCGGTGCTCGTGCTGCTGCTTGAAGTCGTGGGTGTGCGGGTCCTTGATCTCATACGCGTACTCGTACTTGGGGTGGGCCTAGAGTAGTTTTAATATTATTATGATTAGCCTTAGTTTTATTTTTATGAAAATAGCTGTATATTCGATTTGTTAAAAGTCTTACATAGTAGTCGATGTCGTGCTTTTCGTGCTTTTTGTCATGGCTGTCTTGTGCACTTACAACTGCGATTAAAACTGCGACTAATAAGATCTGGAAAAGAGAATTAAAATATAAAAATATTCAGAACCAAAGTAAGAATTACTTAACTGGCTTATGGTGCAGGTTCTAAAAGGCGGATAGACACTTGATATATTTAAATATATAAATATTTTTTGTTTTAAAATGTTCTATTACATTTTATTGTTTCTCAATGAAATTTTATTGTTTCTCCTGTCATGTTACCTAAATGAGTGCGATACAAAATGTACAAGATGACCCCAATAAACAACCCTTCTTGGCAGTCGGGTAAAAACTGAGTGACGTCTTTAATATTTGCATGACGTAATAAACCAGTGTATCACCACATTGCTCCAGATAAGAGTATGACATGACATTTCAATTAATCATTTTATTTTTAACTATTTGTGACGTAATATAAGTGATAATATGACAAAATATTAGCACACTAAAAACATAATGCTTACTTTAGTGAACATTTTGTATTTTTTTTTGTTGTTGATTGCTCAGATAATGAAAGGATACTGATAATATCGGAACGCTTGACTTGTTTTTATATTTATATTCACATTTTGGTAAGACATGAAATTAAAGTATAGCCAGTTTATTAAGTACTCTTATGAAAAATGTAGGTAATGAGATATTATCATCAACCTTGGTCAAAGCAGATACTTTTACTTGAGATTTCTCTAACATAGAAACCATTGAAAACCTTTAGCAAACAAATTTATTTGAATTTAATATTGAACCTTTATAATTTTTATTTTCCTCCCAGTTATTTATAAGAAAAAATGTGATAAGGGATGAATTAAGTATAGCAAGCTTTTCGTAACTCAATCTATTAAATATCCAAAATGTTATGAGTTAAAAATAGAAAAAAAAATTAGATGGGTGTCCCCAGGGTACATTTTTTTTTCTATTTTTAACTCATAACATATTATGCTGGTAATGCTGCCTGGCAATGGCGCCCCCGCCGGGTCCAGGTAAAAGGGGTAGGCCCAAGAAGTCCTGGCTTGACGTCGTGGAGGGTGACATGCGTGCAAATGGTCTCACTACTATGGATGCCCAAGATCGTGCGAAGTGGAGGAGGAAGAGCCGGAAGGCGGACCCTGAGCTCCGAGGTCATCTTGGCCACGGATGCAATCAGGATAATGCATCTACATGAGGATGATGAACATATTATGCTGGTGTGCTGAATATAAAATCGGGATCAGTATTTACGAAAAAAAAGAAACTGAATTTACAGATTTACTGATTTGTTAGAAGTCGGTACCTGACCTATTAGGTAGCAATCAATTTAGATCAGGTACCTATCAGTAGCAGTAAATCTGTAAATTCCATTATTTTCTGCTTTTTTGTGGCTCTTTTTTGTTTCGTGAAGTCGGCTTAACTTTCTTGTCTATATATATAAAAAATAATTGCTGTTCGTTAGTCTCGCTAAATCTCGAGAACGGCTGAACGGATTTATCTTATCTTGGTCTTGAAATGTTCTTAGATGTCCAGGGAAGGTTTAAACGGTGAGGTGCAGCGGGAACGGGAAAAATGTGGCGGTACGAAATTCGCCGGGACACCTAGTTAAAAATATTTAAATATTTCCAATGATGTGGATATCCATCTAAGCTGGTCCATTTCTGTTAGGCGCACATTCGCATTAGTTAAATACTAAGTTAAATAGAAGTTCGTTTAATTACCTTCATAATTTGTTACCATGATAAAAATATGTTACCATTGGGTATAAAAAACACATCCTAGTAATATTATAAATGTGAAAATTCATCTCAAATCTTCATAAGATGCCAGTGATAGGATCCAACGGGTAGTAGGAACTGGATCAAAATTTCAAGTAGATGGAGCGGCTGTACTAACATATCTTTAGGTACGAGTACTATATTACATTACTTACCTTAAAGTTTCAGTGTGAAGAAATTTAGAGTAAAAACAACTCTTCCTACCAAGGTTAGCAACAAGTTATTTCATTCATTCTTCACATCCATACGTAATAAACGAGTTTACATTTTTAAAATTTACAAAATATTATACTTACCGAACTGTTGGAGAGGGCGTATAAAAGTAAAATACAGACATAGCCATATTATCAATATCCTTTCATCGTTTGAGCAATCAACATCAACTTTCATACAAAATGTTCACTAAAGTAAGAACATAATTATTTAAAAAATGCCATTTCCCTTTTATTCATGAAACGTAAAGCTAGCTAAAACAAGTTTCTAAACCAGTCGTTATCATTCTAGCGTTGTTCCTGGTTGCATCTGAAGCTTTCAGTTCGGACCCCAGGGTCCGCTTATTCCTTCTCCTGCTCTTGATTTGTCCTCCCAGTCACTTCCCTGTCGCTTTATAACTCGGATTGCGTAGAATTTTGATTTTTGTGTCTCTCAGGAACTTCTAAAATTGCTATGGTTTCTTTTGCTTAAAACATTCTTTCTTTGCATAATATGCAGCCTGTTTCACTATATCGACCTAGTATTTTCATGCTGAAACGCTATAGAACGCTATCGAATTCTACTAATAATTTATAAACGCAAAATGTTCTGAACGTGTTTCTTATTGTTTTGAGTAAAAATGTCGAATATTTTGTATAGCTTAATCTTTTATTAATTATTTTGCAGATCTTATTAATAGCAGCTGTGATCGCCCTTGTCAGCGCACAAGACAGCCACAAGAAACATGAAGAGCATCACGTCGATTACTATGTACGAAAATTAACTAATCCTACTTCCTACTAATATTATAAATGTGAAAGTTTGTGAGAATGAATGTGTGGATGTTTGTTACTCTTTCACGCATAAACGGCTGGACCGATTTGGTTGAAATTTGGTATGTATATAGGTTATACCCTGGATTAACATATAGGTAGGTTATATATCAGCGATGAACGGGATCAGAATTCCACGCGGGCGAAGCCGCGGGCAACAGCTAGTTATCAATATTTTTCACTTCGGAATCTACTTTTATAAGCAACTAAGGAACAAATTATTTTATTCCAGGCCCATCCCAAGTACGAGTTCGCGTATGAGATCAAGGACCCGCACACCCACGACTTCAAGCAGCAGCACGAGCACCGCGACGGCGACGCCGTGAAGGGCGAGTACAGTCTGCACCAGCCCGACGGCACCGTCAGGATCGTCAAGTACCACGCTGACAAGAAGACTGGGTATGTCGTCTTTAACTTTCATTATTATTCTTTACTGTGTAACATAGAAACGAAATCATTTTATCCTAAATATCACAATTAAAATTATGCGTCATAAATTACGCAGAAATTGTATTATGTATTCGTTGACACGTCGAAAACTATGAACACTATGAATGATATTCGATATTTTTACAATAAATTCTTTTTTTATAAATTTATCCACAGATTCCACGCTGATGTAAAGTACGAGGGTCACGCCAAACACATTGTTCCTGAACATCACTCCCACCACTGATTTGTTATTGTTCCTTGATCCTGTGATAATAGTGTTATGAACTTGATGTTGATTGTTGATTAGTTAAAAATACTTGATATAAATATAGTTTTATAATTTACTGAGTTATACTATAATTTAATAAATCGCCTCCTTTATCACCTTATTAAACGTAGGTACTAAAGATAGTTTTGAAGAGAGAATTGTTCGAGACTGACCTCTGGAGTGGAATAACTACAAATTGTTCCAAATGTCCTCGTATTCACTTTTGCATGCCACATTATGCAAGCACATACTCTAATGTGGTACACCGATCAGAGAGCCTTGAAATAGGGCAAATGAAAAACGTCTTCATTATCATTATGGTGGCACTTCATACTTTTGTATACGCAAACTTGCAAATAAAGGCAAATACGGCCCTCTACAACACATGGCAGCCAAATAACAAACCAAAAAGCGCAAGGTAAGCGTATACCACATACGCTTATTGGTCATAATATTTGTCAAATAGACAATAAGACCAATACTCTATCAAATATACTGTCCACATGTAGTAATTATTTGGCAATTATGTCAAGTTCGCAAATACAAATAGTGAAGAGTCACCATTAGAACCCATATTACAAACCTGGGAGAGCCCTATGTCCAGCAGTGGACTGCTATTAAGCGCTCTGTATAGGTACTTGAAATTATAATAGAGGAAAGATTTTCTTGTTTGTAATCGTATTGAAACAAATTAATCGACTTAAATTATTACTTTAGCGTTGTAAAACTATTATTCAGAAATTGAAAACCACATTTCATTCCAATATTCCAAGGGGTCAGGAGTTACAGAGGCGCACAAACATTTGTTACTCGAGGACCTTGATAGCTGCAAAACAGTTTTTAAAGGAATATTAGTTATCTATGTCAATCAAATCAATTAGCCTACCGCAGTCCACTACTGAACATAAGCCTCTCCCAATGTTGGGAGGGTTTGAACTACTGTGCATTGTTCCGTTAGTCGCCTCATACGACACCCTTCGGATGAGGTGGGAAGGTAATACTTGTATTCCTTTTTCGTCACCACACAAATAATATCTACGTACCTACCTATATACTATTAATATACCTAACTGTAAAGTGATCGTGTCTGTACATATGAGATAGGTATTTAAAATGAAATGTTATTATTAATGTTAAATAATATAAGGTTTTATGTCAATTATAGTCTATTCAAGTAGTAGTAGTAGTATATTCAAGTAACTTGTCAGATATTTTATTATAAGTCTTTAGCTTACAGATTGTATACGTACTTTGTAGTCTGCTCCGATGCAGGTGAAAAGTAATATTTGTACCTATTTAAAATTCTAGTGTCTACCATTGTTATATTAGCATGTAAAATTTTCATTTCATAAGCTTTACTTATATGCGTTATTTTTGAGCCCTTTAGCTTAAGAATTCGTTTTGGAATTCATATCTGTTCATTTGTTCAAATTTTTTATCCGTTGATCCTATCTACTCAGTAAGCGTCGATTTAACAGGTAAAAGCAAATGTAGCTTTATAGCGGTGGTCTTGAGATTGAGCAAAATGTTGAATAAAAGTAAAAAAAAAAAATCGGATAAACGTTTGAGATAAACAATGAACAAAGACCAATCTATTTGTTAAATTCAGAATAGTTAGTTCTATTTGTTTTTGTAATCTGAGACACAATGAAATAGTTTCAATGATAGAATATTAAACATAATATAGCGCTGTGATTAAGATCTAAGTGTAGGTACTATTAGCAGAAGAAAAGTTATGAAGGCTTTTTCAAAACTTACACCCGTATTCACAAACAATACTTCGCTATGCGTACCACCAAAACTGTGCAAAGAACGACAAATTATCAGTGCATTCGTTTTGGCAAGCCTTTTTATTCATTGATAACACTTAAGTAATACTTCGTTGAGGGAAGCACTGCGTTAGATACGCCCCGTGATGTTTGTGAATTAATTTTACCAGCCCTATGCGCTCGAGCACACTATGAGACCTCACAGTATCGTTTGTGAATACGGGTGTTATACTCGTAATGCTATCACGAACCTTATAATTCGCTATGAAAACTACCTAGAAAAATTATTTTAAATTATATCATGACATTGAGATTTACAATAAATATCTAAGGAATTCATCCTTTTCTCCCTTCCATTCCCTTCGTACCATATTACTTTCATCTCATCAAATCAAAACCACCGAATATAATTATCAATTATGTAATTGTTTGTAAAGATTATGATCACAATGAACAATTTAAAGAAGTCTTTAGAGCAGTTTGTTGCGCCGTTTCTTCTCCACCAGCGCCTTGGAAGTGGTGGTAAACTTAGCTTTAGTAGATTATTACTGACGTCAATAGGAAACAATTGTATTTTATATAACCAAGAGATTAACCAAGTAGTAAGTTAGTTTACAGTTAGATAATTTGAATAATAGAATAAACTCATAATATTTTTATTCATTTACTGAAATTAAAAATGAATTAGCCATAAAACTACAATTATGGACCCGTATTCAATGTGTTTGGTATTCTCATGAGAAAAAATTACAAATAAATCAAATAAAAAGGCCAAACTGTACCATAATACACGTATAATGGCCAATATGTCACATTGGCTCTTTTAGGGGGTTTTTCAAGATTTTTTTACTAACAAAAACTAACGTAAAAGGGCCAATGTAGTTACAGTAAAAAGGACCCTGATACATGTATATATTAAATTCTGTAATGTAAACAAGGATAATTTATCTTAGTAAACGTGCAAAATTTTGTAAACTTCGGTTGTAGTAATAAAAAATTATAGAAAATGGAAACTTTGGAAGCCTCATCTGTAAAATTTTCATTTTGCATTTTGGCCCATATACGTAGGACCCATCGATATACTGCTGCCAAGCTTCGACTACTCTGACCAAAGCAAAAAGCGAGTACATGAAGAGTGAACTTACAACTTATGTTAAGTATGTTACACTTTGTAATAAAGAAAGTTACCATACGTCACACTATCGTTTTTTAAGAAATGTGGAGTATGATAATTCATACTCCACATTTCTTAAAAAACGGTCAAGGTCAGTTAAATCATTCACAACAAACTGGAAGATATCAACCGGTTATAGATATAAATCAAACTTGTCTTGGGGCGTGTATAAAAGACAATCACCAATTTCACAAATTATCATTTTATGTTCATTATCCGAACAGATAACAATAGTTAAAATACAAAATGTTTTTCAAAGTAAGAACTTTTCGTTAACAATATTTGTTTCACTAATTTTGTAAAATCTTAATAAAATATTTTTTTCAATCAACCAATATTACTTATAGTGTGCAATTTTTTTTTTTTACAGTTTGTTGTAATCGCAGCTTTAATCGCTGTTATCAGCGCACAAGATAAGAAACACGAAGGACACCATGAAGAGCACCACGTCGATTATTACGTACGAAAATTTACTAACTAAGCATAAATATATTTTGTTTATTAATGTCTGAGATGGATTTAACATCGAGGTTGAATCTAAAAGATAAATTACCTTATTCCAGGCCCATCCCAAGTATGAGTTCGCGTATGAGATCAAGGACCCTCACACTCACGACTTCAAGCAGCAGCACGAGCACCGCGACGGCGACGCCGTGAAGGGCGAGTACAGTCTGCACCAGCCCGACGGCACCGTCAGGATCGTCAAGTACCACGCTGACAAGAAGACCGGGTAAGCTATTCTCATAATATTCATAGATGCTTTATAACGTCTCCACTATCTGAATATTGTGCTTTGATGTCTATACGTTATAATATTATACTAGGAGTCTATTTTCTTAAACATACTTTTATTGTATTCGGCAGATTCCACGCTGATGTAAAGTACGAGGGTCACGCCAAACACATTGTTCCTGAACACCACTCCCACCACTGATTTGATTGTGATAATAGTATTGATTATGAACCTACTGTTAAGAGTTGATTGTTGATTAGTTAATAATGTTTTAATTAAAATACTAGACTACAACCTACTATGAATTCTTTTAATCTTGAAATGATACCTCCTCATCTCATCCCGTGAGTGTCGTAGAAGACATAAAGGGAAAGAGCTGCCCCCCTAGACAAGTGGCAATTCGTTGCTCGGCGTATCATGGAATTTGACATTCGTTGACGCCTGTCATATACGTCATATCCCATAATAAGTAATAAATAAATAAATATTCTACAACATTCTACATAACGCTATGTAGACCCATGGTAAACTTAATTAGCTTGTGTTATGGAATCTAGAATGCATTTGGCATTCTATTCTAGCAAACGCCGTCCGACAAATTGTCACTTGTCTAGAGAGGCAGTTCTCTATGAAAGTAAACATACAGCCCATGATAACGAAACCCAACTAAAAACAAAAAAAAACACATGACGGCAACAGGATACGTGGAACCGTAAATTATATTATGATGTCTAACCAAATTAAACTGAAAAGTAGGAGTGAGGGTACAATACTTCAAACCCTGAAAGTTGTTTTTTTTAATATAGTACACGTCAGTTTGACTTCGCCTCACCTGATGGTAAGCTGAAGGCAAAGTCTTGGAAAAAAGGGTCACCATTATAGACACGTACTGTGTTACAATGGTGGCACCGTGGCACTCAGCTTGACGGCCTCATCAGATGCTTTTTCACGCCCACTTAAAGGACCCGGGACTGTAGGAGGATGGAAACACGTGAACTGGTAAGGAATACCAGGTCTTAATGGTGCGGCAGAAGAAAGACTCACCGAACCGTTTGGTTCTAGATGGAATATTCGAAAACGGTGGAAAATTCACCCTATGGTGAACGCCATTATATAGAGCCCTTGAGCGTATCAGCCCCATAATAAGCATATATTATGGGCCCCGTGAGTAATTGGTCCCCGTTAGTATAATGAGCCCCGTAGGTATTCATATACCTTCATAGCCCCTCAGGTAAACCCTGTTGACCTACAGTAGTATAGGAGCTATTGATGTATATGACCCCTGTTCACTTATATGTCTCGATGACCTATAAGGTGTTGAGGTGTCCATGGGCGTATAGGGACCTAAGTGTATAGGTATGGGCCCCATACTCGATACCCGATAATAACGGAACGGTATAACCACCATGACGAAAGCATTGTTGTATCACGACAATATTGATTTTCTTCTATTATTGTCAATGTCAGCATTATACTCTAATGTATTTCAATGGCAGGAATCGACCAGTAGCAACCTATGGAACAATTTATATTACACTAATGTCCAGTAATTGTAATACCTGTCCTAGGTGCTTTCAGTTCTCAAAATAATTAAGACATTGACACAGCTAATTAAGTTAAACACAACATAAGGTTGAAGTAAATTCTTATAGCACAAATAAAGAAAGAAAGTTGGGAAACCGTAAATATGTGACCTACATATTTACTGTTTTCGAACTTTTTTTCATCTCCATAATCCACATAATATCTACGGTAGCAGTTCGGTACGGTACCGTACAGCTATTGTTACTCTATTTTGGGCTCCAGCTACCCGCAACGACTGACATTAATGTTCGGATGGCAACCGGCACCGGTTTAACGTGCTTTCCAAGACACAGAAATACCCAGACTAATGAAAATAAACGTAAATGTTTATATTGAACGGGAATGGAACCCGCGTTCCTTGCGTAGCAGTTGCATTCACGAACGCCACACCACAGAACTACTGTAATGTTTTGATAAGATTTAGAAGGTATTTTATCATATAGCTTAGCAGGTACGTAACAGTGTTCTAACGGAAACATAGTAACTTTAGATTAGATTTCTGAGATTCGAATAATTTCATGATTGCACATAATTATGTCTATCTGAGAAAACTGTCCCCCTGCAGAACAAGTTTTTTCTCAGTGTTATAGCGACCATATTTTGCCCCAACCTCGAACTAAAATAACACGAGACTAAGATATAGTTGACGAAGTATACCTAATACGTCTGTCATCACCATCATCATTATAATGGAGACATATTGACTGCCTCTGTGGCGTAGCGGTAGTGAACGCGGCTGCTATGCAGGAGGCGCGGGTTCGATCCCCGCTCAGTGCCAATATTTGTATGCATGAATATAAATATTTGCATTGGTCTGGGTGTTTCTATGTATGATAATATGTATGTATTTACAAAAAAAAAAAAAGTATTTAAGTATGTATATCCGCATTCTAGATTCCATAACACAAGCTAATTAAGCTTACCATGGGTCTAGAAAGCGTTGTGTAGAATGTTGTGGAATATTATTATATTATTATTATTCTTGCAGTTCATCTGCTACATCACGGAGATGAAACCTGTAGCAGATGCGGTTGTTCCACCTGCTATGGACCTAAAATTGATATTATTATTTTTCCAATTCATGAACGCATTTGCCATGAAATAATTATGATAATTACAATAATTTAATTGTTATTACTTAATTGAAAGTTTGAATATTGAGAAATGTTGAGTAAAAGCAGTACTTATATTCAAGGTCCAAATCTCATTTCGTATATCTGTATCAATACCTACATAACAAACAGGTTATACCTTAAAACAAATCTTGCAAGTATTTTCTTATTATCTTTGGTAAGGAATATAAAAAGACATCACACGCATTCCAAAATTATCAGTTGCTTTTGGTAATTCGAACGATCAACAACAAAAAAACACAAAATGTTTACTAAAGTAAGGAGACTTCAAATACTAATATTTAACTGTCATCAATTGGGTGTAGGGTCCTAACAATTATACTTTTGGGGCTTAACCTGCTAGGCAGCGCACCTGCTAAACAACGGAGGTTTTAGTCTAGGGGTTGAGAGGGCAGCGGTAGTCGCTTCGAGAAAAAGTTGTTTACGGACTCCAAATATAAACTTTGAACCAACTGGGAAATCCCTATGAGAAGCATGACTATTTAGTTCACTTCAATTCATAAATTTCATCTAATATTGACTTTCTTATTACAGATCTTATTCATCGCTGTCGTGATTGCTGTTGTCAGCGCACAAGACAGTCACAATAAGAAACATGATGAGCACCATGACATCGACTACTATGTACGTAAATTATTTTTATACTAGCATTAGTTGAAGTCATGAGCTCCGCCCGCATGATACACTTTGGAACTACCGCCACCCATGGGAATCTATTTCCGGGATAAAAAGTGCTTGTGTGTTCTCCTTGAACCAAATTTTAGGGATATCTGTGCAGCCGTTAGAGCGTGATTGAATAACGAACATCCATACATAATGATACATTTATTACTTAAGTTGATATTCGACGATAGACTATAGAAAACTAGAACAAAAGCGGAAATCAAATGAGATATGCACAATTTAGATTGTGATTGTGCTGTAAAATGTTCTAGCATATTTATTAATTTTTATAAACCAGGCCCATCCTAAGTACGAGTACGCATATGAGATCAAGGACCCGCACACTCACGACTTCAAGCAGCAGCACGAGCACCGCGACGGCGACGCCGTGAAGGGCGAGTACAGTCTGCACCAGCCCGACGGCACCGTCAGGATCGTCAAGTACCACGCCGACAAGAAGACCGGGTAAGCTATTCACCGCTATTTGAAGTAGAATATGGTGTTATAATGTATATACGTTAAATAATATTATATTAGGAGCCCATTTTCTCAAACATGCTTTTATTGTATTCTGCAGGTTCCACGCTGATGTAAAGTACGAGGGTCACGCCAAACACATTGTTCCTGAACATCACTCCCACCAGTGATTCTGTGATAATATGATTTATTTTATTAATTAGAACTGATTGTTGACTAGTTTCGTACTTGATAATGTTTAAGAATAAAATGTTAAAGTGAATTGTCTCTTCTTTATTTTAAGATAGCGTAATGCATAAATACGTAAAAATTACATACGTAGATAACCTAATGTATTGCATACTTTACAACGTTATCCTCTTCAGACCCAGGTAAAAAGTAAATGAATTGGATAAGAGTCACCAATGTCACCATGTTACCTTATCAAAAACCTTATACACAACCAAAATCATTGTGTATGCAAGTTTTTTATTTTGATTACTTTTTGTTTATTTTTAATAAGTTGATGAGACGGAGAAAAACATCTTATATTCTCTTTTAGTTCTATAATTAATTATTATTACTGATACCACCAAGCCATTGAACGTGGCAATGTCAGGCTCTTGGGTACGCTACCAATCGACATCAATTGAAAGTAGTTTTTCACCAAAAAAAAAACATTTTTTTTTAGTTTTGAGTATAGTTAGAAACATATTTTTTCTATACATAGCTAAATTGATTGCCAAATACGGTGACTGGTTAAACGAGATCGAAGTCTGCATACTTAGGAGCTCTGATAGGGGACTACGTGAAAACGGAAATGAAAGAAGCGAGCATCTTTTATTTCTAGTATAAGAAAGTTACCTTGTAAGAAGTATGTATTAGCAAAAGAAGTGTGGAATTTATTAAGTACTTTTTTTTTTCGAAAATTTATCATTGATAACTGTTTTCCTCTGGAAATAAAGGCATATAACTGACGTGAGGCGTGGTAAGTATGTATGTATGTCTGTATAACTGTTTTCCTACTATATATAATTACACTTACCATCTATACTATTGTATAATTTTATTGTAAAGTGGTCGTGTCTGTACAATGAAGATATTTAAAAAAAAACCCTTGGGTTATATTATTTTAAAAATACTGAACACGAAAGTTTGTTTTGAATTTTCAGTCGGTTTGTCCGCGATGTACGCTTAAACTACTGGACGAATTTCGATGTGGTTTTTTTTTGTTATAAAGGGCTTGGTTAGACTTAAAATTTTACGTTTGTTTGCGGTCTGAATCGGTTGAGTAGAACCGAAGATATGAGCGAAGGTCGCGTTAACCGAGATGCACGCGGGCGGAGTCGCGGGCGGGAGGCTAGTATGTTATATAACCCTTATTTTATGTAAAATACTGTGTTTTGCTTAAAATTAACTGGTAAGGTTTCTTAATTTGTATACCAAACCAGATATGTTTCAAAGTTTTGGCTTTTTAGTAAGACAGATGTTTTTCTTGGGAATTTATTTACCTTGCTTTTAAAAAATACACTTTTTTTTTACTTGTTATAACCCTTAGAACCTCAAAACAATCATTTCTTAGGTAAAAAAGTAATTATTTCATTTTTAATACGACTTACAACTCCTATGACCGCCCTTCCTAAGAGCCGGGACCACCGTGCGCTGGAGCGAAAAGTCATTGAAGCGAATTCCACCAGGGCGAATGACACCGCAGCGACAAACATTGTGGCGAAAAATGAAAAAAAAAAATGAAAAGCAATATCGTCTTTTTTAGGTTGGAGGTTCTTCTTCATCATCCGCAGAGTTCTGCACAACTGTTCTGGAACAATGTTTGTTATACAATAATACGGCGAACAATATAAATTATTATTTCTTTCAACAGACCATAAAGCAGGTGGAAACCGGGGTTGTAAACGTGATATGATACTTTTGCCATTCGATTGGATTGACGGGTTTTGAACTCTCCCAAAACGTAATATTTTTCGATGTAATCAGTGACTAATTTATATTGAGTCTAATCTCGTACAGAAAATAATTAATATTGCATTGGTTAAAGGCATGTATGTAATTATTGTAGAATTATTTACCTACTTATCGAAACGGGAAGTATATATTACACTGTATCGTATACATAATTGTAAGTTTGTTGATAACCCTTCGGCCGTCTACAGAATCGGAGTTTCAGAACTGGTTCCATACAAGGCTTTTAAATTACTATCCCTATTTAATAATAAAATAATTTATCAAAAAAAAATAGTTTTAAAGTTGCATAATACATAATTATGTAATTTCAAAAACTTTTCGCCACAGTGTTTGTCGCTGCGCTGTCATTCGCCCTAGTGGAATTCGCTTCAATGACTTTTCGCACCAGCGGCGTATCACGCTAAAAGTTTTTCGCCACAACGACCTATCGCTGCAACGTCATTCGAAACTACGTACGGGACCCAGCTAGACCAGTTGTTGAACTTTTTGGGCTCCAACTACCCGTAACGACTTATTTATTATGATTTGTATATGCTATCGAACTTATGTGTCAAACTTTCTATAAATAAATAAAATAATAATAATTAGCCTGGTTTTATCAGACTAAGTACAACGCTCTTTGCATAACACCCGGTTAGATCCACTGCCGAAGCCTTATGTAAACTGTGAAAGAACTCATGCAGCTGAGCGACCTGACCGAGCAATTCGACAAGTTTGTAAGTAATATAATTTAGTACATAATGTCACTTTAGACCGGAACAGTGTTGTTCAGGATTAGTAAGAAGAGGATGTAATTCACTTAAAAAACTTATAGAAACTTTCAATGTTTTAAAGGAATAACACAATAACTACATAGGCTCATGAGTATGCCTGTCCATTGGAATAGGATGATGTGAACCTACCTTGACTCCCTCGACGGAAGTTTTTCCCGATCCGCTTAAAGAGCCCGGGACTGTAGGTAGAAGTAAACACGTGTGCTGATAAAGAGTTCCAAGACTTATTGGTACGGTAAAGAAAAGAGTCGCCGAACGGCTGGGTCCTCGATGAAATTGTTTGCACCGTATGCGGGTGGCACATAAGCCCTGCACGTGATGTCTTTTATAGGAAAGGAGAGGGTGGGACAGATAGGCCATTTGACCAATTATTCGTCCGATTCTTCCCAATACTGCTTAATATGTTAGTTTGTTCTGAAAAAATATACCTTGCACAAAAAGACATTGCCTAACTAAACTGCAACTATGACTTTTCATTAGCTGAGAAGTTGATGATCACTTTTATCTCATTGTATTAGTAACTAAATAGGTCAGTGGCTGCTATATTTTTTTCCTCAAAAACGTTCAATAAAATAGGCAGATTTTTGACAAATGAAAAAAGTACTATCATTATTTATTTCCATACGGTAGAAAGTACAGCATTGACATTGTTATGATCCGAGGTCAGATAAATTAAAGAGTAAATCAAAATTTACGCTGGTAGATAAAACAGGTTGTCCATTATGATTTTAAAACATACTAAAAGCGTAAGTATAAGTTGTTCAATAAGTTTTGAATATATATAAAAGGGCTTGCCAGGACCTCAACAATATCATTTAAGTCTTGATGTTGCTCATATTAACAACTTTAAAAATCATGATCTCAAAGGTAATTGGTATACTTTTGAATGGTTTTTACAATCTATATATCATAACTTGCCATAAATCATATCATACCTTAGTCCCGGGTCCTCTAAGCGAGGCGTGAAAAGGCATTCAATGAGGCCGTCAAGCTGAGTGCCACCATTGTAACATGGTACATGTCTATAATGGTGACTCTCTTTTCCGAGACTTTGCCTTCAGCTTATCATGAGGCGACGTGAAGTCAAATTGACGTTTCCTATATAAAAAAAAACCTAATTATTCTCTTCTCCATAACATAGGTACTTCTAATGGCAGCTTGCCTCACTGTCCTAGTGACCGCAAGGCCGCAGGATAATCATGGACATGGCCACGCTTACTCGTCACAAAGCATTGTGCTGCACCAGAGCCACGAGCAGAAACATGAGCCAGTACACCACGAGGAACATCACGAGGAACATCACGAGGAACATCATAAGGAAGAACATAAAGAACACTACGCTCAACACGAAGAGCATCACGAAGAACACCACGGCCACGCCTCCTCCTCTCAGAGCCTCCATCAGCATCATGACGGACACGTGACCAAACACGAAGTGTACTATGTATGAAACTTCTTCAGTCATCTTCTAACTGTCATTGCTATAATTTATCCAGTTATTTACTTACTTTTCTTTGTCTAACAGGGCCATCCTAAATACGAGTTCGCGTACGAAGTTAAGGACCCCCACACTCACGACCACAAGTACCAGCACGAGCACCGCGACGGCGACGTCGTGAAGGGCGAGTACGGTCTGGACCAGCCCGATGGCACCGTCAGGAAGGTGAAGTACTACGCTGACAAGAAAAGTGGATTCAACGCGGAAGTGAAGTACGAGGGTCACGCCCAACATATTGTCCCCGAACACCACCACCATCATTGATCCTGTGATATTGTCTAATTCATAAGAGTTATATTGTTATAATTTAAAAAATAAACACTCATACTTACAAAACTATTTTATACAACGTTTTATTCAGCACTATCTAGACACAAAGAAAGCATAGCTTAACTGCCTTGTAGCAAATATAGCACTCAGCAGGAATTGAACCTGCGACTGCTGTTTTAGCAGTCAAACGCGCTACCGCTACTCCACAGAGCTCGTCATTCTCAACAGTATTCTCCTTCCGATGCCTGTTATTGAAAGTATACACACCATCATTACCGACTGCATAATTTTTTTAAGTTATTAGTTATCTTTAGAATGTGTTGTCACAACGCAACACCCATATCGTGAATAATCTAAGTGTTACAAGCAATAGCAATTATAGAGAAATCAATATTACCTTGGTTACCTTTTTGAACTATGTATAAATAGCCAAGTCGTTTAGGCGTCATTTATCAGTTCACTCTTGCACTTGTTAAGAGTTATTAACAATAGAACAACATGTACTTCAAGGTATAAAAAATTTCTAATAAAATTAATACTAGTTCAATTAATAATCTCAGTAACTACTGGTTATATCACGAGTTGCATTTGGTGGGTCAGAAATAAATTTACTGTAAAGTTTTCTGTACACTGCGAACCTAATTACAAACTTATGAGTATAAGTAGTAAAGAAATAAGCAACAGCAAGGGAATAAGCAACATGTTTCAGGTTTTATCAACTACTTTTTTTTTGACGGGAATGACGGCCACCACAGTCAGCAATAGTGCGTAACTAAACTGCATAAAGATACTAGATACTGCATATCGTACTTTAGTTACGTGAATGTATTAAGTTCACTTTGTGTAATTCAATTTGTGCATTATAAGCAGTGCTAACTTAAGATGTAATAGGTTCTTACCGGGGGTGGGTATGAGTACATGCGATCACTACATTTCTAAAATTTCAGTTTCATAACAGGTTTAAAGGCTCTTTGAGCTCTCTAAAACACTTGTTTGTCATTATGTGAGTGAGCTGAAAGTATAAAATTTGCTGGCTAAGTTATTGAAAGGAGATCATTTCCTTATTGTTACATTGTTTCAGGAGCTGTGCGTTTTGTCTGTAGCTGTGGCAGTCGTTGCGGGTTACGGGCATTCCTCTCAATACATTCACAAGTACGATGGACATCACGAGCCTGTTCACCACGGCCATGGTCATCATGACTACTATGTCAGTGTATTTGCTTTTGTTTATTGTAACACTCAATGGAACTATATACCTTTATTAAACTAATACTACCGTGTGCAGACTCACCCGAAGTACGAGTTCGAGTACAAAGTAGAGGACGCTCACACCGGCGACCACAAGTCGCAGCACGAGCACCGCGACGGCGACGTTGTCAAGGGACACTACTCGCTGCACGAGCCCGACGGCTCCGTGCGATACGTGCACTACCATGGCGACCATCACAGCGGGTAAGTAGACTACAATGATTCCTAGAAGTCACAGTAATTAATCTTACGAATCCTGCTATGAAATAATATAAAATTATCAGAGTGAATTCATAATTTATTAATTTCTATTACAGTTTTCACGCGGACGTGAAACACAGTACTCATCACATAGTGCCTCATCATCATCACTACTGAAGCTGGGCTGTGAGAAAGAACTTGTTCGACTGATTATGTTTTAAAATACATATTTTAAATCAATTCAATTATCTTATTTTATACTGATGGAAACTACACAAATACATTTTTTATGTTTACTACTAATTTTATTTTATTACTACCTACTATTATAAACCCAGCCCGTACCCGCGGCTCCACCCGTATGAAACTATGTTCCCATCCAGGTATCCCATGGGAACCTTTTTCAGGGTTAAATTGCCCATGTGCTGTACCCTAATCTATCCCTAGTAGCAAATTTCAACCGGTTCTGACAGCATCAAAACACCCAAATATTCGCAAACTTTCACACTTTCCTCCTACATTAGCCTTGAGCGTGGTCATGATACATCATGCTGGAGCTTATGGTGAACAACACAATATTCCGCCAGGGGAAGAAGGTAATCCTTACATAAACTGTACTAGATTACACACTCTCCTAATAAATTTCAAGCACCTACATTAACTATTCTCTGCATCGCCCTAAGGTTGACGGGTAGAAAATGCCCATGGCATTAAGTCCGCCATGTACATTTTATTTGTGCAATAAAGTTTAAAATAAAATAAAAATAATAATAAAATACCTTTTTGTCTACCTCTCTCTCTCCACTTTCTCTCTCTCTCTCTCTCTCTCTTTCTTTTTCTCCCTGTGTGTGTGTGTGTGTGTTTTGTGTGTGTGTGTGTTCGTGTGTGTGTGTTCGTGTGTGTGTGTGTGTGTGTGTGTTCGTGTGTGTGTGTGTGTGTGTGTGTGTGTGTATAAATGCCTCTTTTCAGTCCTGAATGTTGGTCGTAATTCTCGCTCTTCGCTGCAAAAGGGAACTGTAGTTCAGTTGCGGACATGACGTCTTATAAGTACATAAAATAAGTTCAATGCAGGCACTGATTAAAATTAAGTTACAATGTATGTTTTTTGTGATAGGGTTGAAACTATGTGCGTATGTATGTACGGTGTCTATTTTTTGAATTTACATTTTACTAATATAGGTCAGATTAAATATTTCTTACATTTCTGCATTTATTCTACAACATTCTACACAACGCTATCTAGACCCATGGTAAGCTTAATTAGCTTGTGTTATGGAATCTAGAATGCGGATATACATACTTAGATTTTTTTTTTTTGTTAATACATACATATTATACATAGAAACACCCAGACCAATGCAAATATTTATATTCATGCACACAAATATTTGCACTGAGCGGGGATCGAACCCGCGCCTCCTGCGTAGCAGCCGCGTTCACTACCGCTACGCCACAGAGGCAGTCAAATCAATTCTTAGATGATAAAACAAACAAACAAACATCCTCTCACCCCAAATACATAATATACTGTGTCCGTTCCGTCATGGATAAAATCTATAACATAGATTTCAGTAGTAATTAATTTATTTCATTAGCGAATCAAATGTACATTCATAAGAATACACACAATTATAATTATTATACACCTTAAAATAAAAATAGGTAGTAGATGGATTTGTTGAGACATTTATGAACGTACTTACTCAGTAATTTTATGTTCATAAGAAAGCCTAGAGAAAGGCAAGCCCGAAATTGAGGAATTGAAGGCTAAAAGTAATAAGACTCAGATAAAACAGGTTCCTCAAAAACTCACGATAATTGTATCAGCGGTTCATTAAGTTTTGACTATATAAGGGCTTACCAGGGTATTAACAACATCAGTTAAGTCCTGATCTTGTGCATAATAGCAACTTAAATCATGATCTCAAAGGTAGCTAGCATAACTCTCTTTTGATTCTACAATAGATAAAGAAACATCACACTGATTGTAAGAGTCAACGGGATATTTAACACGTCCATTGGCGTTGGAGTAGATATAACCTGTGTATAAATGACCTTGTCAATTTAAAACCATATAAACGACATTGACAGGTGGCACATAATAATTATGATCCCCGTTGTTTTTTCTACAATTTTCAATATATGTTCAGTTGAAGTCTAATTTAGACCTCTTCGTTTTATCAATGCAGATATTGCGATATCGCCTAACCACAATAAGTTTTACTTGATGAGAATTATTTTCAGTTGTGAATTCCTTAATGTGATTAAATTATTACTCACAATTAATTTACGCGCGATTTCATATACCTATGCTTTGAAACTGAGATCCGTATAGTCGCATTAGCCTCGCCATTGAACTTCAGATAAAATTCAACGTCGAGAATTTAAGTTAGTTTGAGCAGAACTGAATCTTATGTAACTTATATTTTCTTATAGGTACTATTAGTTGCTGCCATCGCTGCCGTAGTGACCGCAAGGCCACAGGAAAATCACGGACATGGCCACGCTTACTCCTCGCAAAGCATTGTGCTGCACCAGAGCCACGAGCAGAAACACGAGCCAGTACACCACGAGGAACATCACGAGGAGCATCACAATGAAGAACATAAAGAACACTACGCTCAACACGAAGAGCATCACGAAGAACACCTCGGCCACGCCTCCTCCTCCCAGAGCCTCCATCAGCATCATGACGGACACGTAACCAAACACGAAGTGTACTATGTATGAACCTTCTTCAATCATCTTCTAAGTGTCATTGCTCTAATACTTCCAGTTATTTACTTACTAAATTCTGTCTAACAGGGCCATCCTAAATACGAGTTCGCGTACGAAGTTAAGGACCCCCACACTCACGACCACAAGTACCAGCACGAGCACCGCGACGGCGACGTTGTGAAGGGCGAGTACGGTCTGGACCAGCCCGACGGCACCGTCAGGAAGGTTAAGTACTACGCTGACAAGAAAAGTGGATTCAACGCGGAAGTGAAGTACGAGGGCCACGCCAAACATATTGTCCCCGAACACCACCACCATCATTGATCCTGTGATATTGTCTAATTCATAAGAGTTTAATTGTTGTAATTTAAAAAATAAACACACATACCTACTTTTAAAACTTTTTTTTAATAAATACTCTAAATATAACGTTCCATTCAGCACTATTTAGACACAAAGTAAGCATGGCTTAACTGGTTTTTGTATACCAAAATAGCACTCAACAGCAATCGAACCCGCGACCTCTGATTTAGAAGTCAGACACGCTGCCGCTACGCCACAGAGGTGATGGCATTACTGTGCACGTAATTATATAGTTGTAATTCGAGAAGGTAGTGTGACGGTACATCGTCTCCCCAAAGCTGAATGAAACTTGATTTTACTTATTCAACGTGAAATTATATCGATAATGCCAGCACTCGCCCTTTGGCGAGTGGTACGGTGCCCCGCCAAACCGCACACATACTGTGAAATACGACCAACGACAGTTATTTCCCCACTGGACTTAGCCGTCTCAATAGACAAAGAATGTAACCGCGAAAAAAGGGAATACTCAAAATATATACAACAAGCGATCGGACACGTTGATGAATGTTACTTGCCTCCCATATATTCAATCACACGCATAAACTCGGTTTACAAGCTACCGCACTTCATCAACACAGCTTCCGTACCGTGGGGTGTCCAAACCCCAATCTTCCGCCCGGCATATCTGGTTGCACCGACCTCTGTGCTTGAGAGACTGCTCTTCAGCGCTAGTTCTCCCGTGGGAATCGAACCACACCCGGTCCTAGTTATCCCGAGGCGGTTGTATTAACTTTATACGACGATAGGTCGCGGCCTCTGCACTATAACTTGTTCCTCATCCATACGCGTGATGCTCACCTTCCTCCATCATCATAATGAAGCCGCTATCGTTAACGGATTACCGGGGAGATGAGCATCTGCAACCCAAGGCTATCCCGACGAAGGTAACCCCAGGTCTCTGCTTGACAAGTCTCGGGTCCGCCGCCTAGCTCATCATATGTGACGCTCTCACATACATCCCATTTACGGTACCACGTAACGTCCATCAACGCACTACACGGTTCAACAACATATAAACTAAACGTGGATAACTAAATTACTCAGCCCGGGGCCCAAATACACTTATGACAAATAAACACGACAATAATTACAACTGTAAATAATTGTATGAAAGTAACTCACCACGGTCGTAGAGTTTCACGGTGCCTACTTGTTCACCACGGTAACTTACTCGATACGCCCGCGCCTGTCTCCGTTCTCGTCTCCTAGTTCCGTCCGCTCTCCCCGGCCTCCCGATGTCCAGTCCTTATCTCCTAACCGCTCTCTTCCCCGGTCCGAAGTCGAATGCCCGAACTTACACCCCGATCACTTTCGTAAAAAATACACACTACAAGCGACGCTCTCACGCCGATTCTCTGAATTCTTCCCACTTAGACCCGACGTTTCAATAGGTTGGGACCATGGCCATAATTTGTAATATTTTATTATTTGCACATGTTCGACGCTACTTATGCATAATAAGACCAATGTCTTTGTTTCTCGGAAAGAACTCGTTTTTATCTGGTTTTGGAGATTTTATAAGTACCGAAGTGTAAGTAGATAAGAAAATACAATAAATTATGGTATAGTAGGTAGGTACGGAGAACCGTACCTATTAGAAGTTATGTGTTTACGTCTTGGTGTGATTAGTGTACAATCACAGTAGTAACATGAGATGAACCTTACTACAACTTTACATACCTACCTAATTTTAATAACTGTCTTCATGATTAAGATCAATAACTGCTACAGTTTCATCCAAAACTTTTTTGAAGGCAAATAGTCACGTAAACACTTTTTTTTATACCACTTAGTTGGCAGACAAGCACACGGCCCACCTGATGGGAAGCGGTCACCGTGGCCTATGGACGTATGCAACACCAGGGGCGTCACACTCGTGCTGCCGACCCTGAAGAAACCTTCTAATACCCTTCTTGAAGAAACCCATATTGTAGTAATTAATTCTTATTACTTAATTCTGATGCCTGTTAGTGCACCATCATTACCGACTAACTGCATTATTTTTTAATTTATAAGATAGTCTTAAGAATATGTTGTCACAACGCAACACCCATATCGTGAATAATCTAAGTGTAACAAGCAATAGCAATTATAGAGAAATCAATATTACCTTGGCTATCTTTTTGAACTATGTATATATAGTCAAGTCGTTTAGACGTGTTTGTCAGTTAACTCTTGCACTTGTTTTCAGAAGTTACTAACAATAGAACAACATGTACTTCAAGGTATTAAGTATTTCTATTAAAATTAATACTAGTTCAATTAACAAGCATACGAGTACAATCTCAGTACTGGTTAAATCGTGAGTTGCGTTTGGTGGTAGTTTTCTGTAAACTGTGTACTTAATCACAACGTTAGAAGTGTACTAGTAAGGGAAAAAGCAACAGATTTCAGGTTCATCAACTACTTTGATAATACTTCTATGACAGCTACCACAGTCAGCAATTGTGCGTAACTGAACTGTACAAAGATGTCGAACTTAAGTTACGTGTATGTATTTAGTGAAGCCGCAATAACTTAAGATGTAATAAATAGCTGCTCACAGTGGGTGGGTAAAAGTACGTGCGATTACTACATTTCTAAAAGTTATTTTCGATATTTACTTCCTTAACAGTTTTAAATGCTCTCGGAGTTATCTAAAAACACTTTTTTGTCATTATGTGAGTGAGCAGGTAAGAAATTAGCTGGTTAAGTTATTGAAAGGAGATCATTCCCATGATGGTTTTTATTGATTGTTTATTTATTGTAATGATGATACATTGTTTCAGGAGCTGTGCGTTTTGTACGTTGCTGTAGCAGTGGTTGCGGGTTACGGTCACTCCTCTCAATACATTCACAAGTACGATGGACATCACGAGCCTGTTCACCACGGCCATGGTCATCATGACTACTATGTCAGTGTATATTGTGTAACGTTGTGCCCAGTAGAACTTTATACATATACCTTTATTAAACTAATGCTACCGTTTGCAGACACACCCAAAGTACGAGTTCGAGTACAAAGTAGAGGACGCTCACACCGGCGACCACAAGTCGCAGCACGAGCACCGCGACGGCGACGTCGTCAAGGGACACTACTCGCTGCACGAGCCCGACGGCTCCGTGCGATACGTGCACTACCATGGCGACCATCATAGCGGGTAAGTGGACTACAATCATTTCTAGATATCACAGCTATGAGTTTTATAAATCCTAATCATCATTCTCTGAGCCTTTTCCCAAAGCAGCTGGGGTCGGTTTTCCAGTCTGCGATCCTCTAATGAATCCTACTATTAAAGAATATGAAATGAGAGTGAAACTAGAGTGAGGTCATAATTTATTTTTCTGTTACAGTTTTCACGCGGACGTGAAACACAGTACACATCACATAGTGCCTCATCATCATCACTACTGAAGCTGAGCTGTGAGGAAGAAATTCTTCGACTGATTATGTTGTAAAATACTTTTTGTAAATCCATATCCATATTTTATACTAATGTAAAGGTTACGTATCAATTCGCATAAGTTAATTTCACATAAGGTCGACTCATATAATGGATGATACAGTAACGGTTGTTTTATATAAGTTCATATTAAAAGTTATGTATACCTACTACTACTTATTATTAAAAACCCAGTCCCTACCTGCTGCTCCACCCGTATGTAATTTTATTCCTATTCAGGCTTCCCATGGGAACCTATTCCAGGGTTAAATTAATTGACTATGTGTTGTATCCTAACTTATCCCTAGTACCGAATCGCAACGAGATTCGTTCAGCCGTTGGAGCATGGTCGAGGAACAAACATCAAGACATCCAAACATCATCTCCACAAAACTTCACACATTCTATCCAATAATACCTTTGAGCGGCCATGAATACAGGCCTAATGGTGAAGTAATTTTTCCTTAAATCAATTCAATAAAACAACACAATATTCTGCCAGGGGAGGATTCCCTTGCACAAAATACCTGTTTTGTCTACCTATCTCTCTCTGTCTGTGAATGATCGGTATGTTCGCTGTCCACTGCCAAATGGAACTTATTATATTTTGAAGAAAGTCTAAAAGAGAATTAAAATGAAGTCTTGCGGTTTTTTTTTGTGATAGGGTCGAAACTATACACGTAATCTATTTTTTAAATTCACATCTTACTAATATAGGTCATATTAAATGCATCTTACATTTCAGTCATTATCAATTCTTAAATAATAAAATAAAACAAACAAAAAAACAAACATCCTCTCCCCAAATACGAGTATACATATACTGTCTCCGTTCCGTCATGGATAAAATCAATAATAGAGTTTTCAGTATTGACTAATTTATTTCATTAGCGAATCGAAGGGACGCGGGCGTTTATAAAAAAACATACTCCTTTAAATGAAAATAAGTAGTAGATGGATTCATTGAGACATTTTTTATGAACGTACTTACTCAGTACTTTTATGTTCTTAAGAAAGCCTAGAGAAAGGCAAGCCTGAAATTTATGAATTGAAGGCTAAAAGTATTAAGACCCAGGTAAAACAGGTTCCTCAAAAACTCACAAAAATTGTAACACCAGTTCATTAAGAATTGAATATATAAGGGCTTACCAGGGTATTAACAACATCAGTTAAGTCCTGATCTTGTGCATAATAGCAACTTAAATCATGATCTCAAAGGTAGCTAGCATAACTCTCTTTTGATTTTACAATAGATAAATAACATCAAAATGGTTATAAAAGTTAACGGGATATTTAAAATTACCATTGGAGTATATATAACTCATAATAAATGATCCTGTCATTCTAAAACCATATAAAAAACATTGACAGTTGGCACATAACAATTATGATCTCCGTTGCTTTCTCTAAACTTTTCATTATTATTATCCTAATTATTGTTCAGTTGAGTACGGGGTGTGTTGGGCCAAATGTCATAATGTTACTAAGGTTATCCTTGATGGGAAATATTTTCACTCGTGGATTTCGGCCTTAATCTGATTAAATTTTATTCACAATGAGATTACGCGCGGCTTTATATACGCTTCGAAACTTAGATCCCCAACACGTTAATCGAAATATCCTCACCATTGAACTTCAGATTCAAAGTCGAGAATTTAGGTTAGTTTGAGCAAAATTGAATCTTACGTAACATATATTTCTTATAGGTACTATTAGTCGCAGCTATCGCTGTCGTAGTGACCGCGAGGCCACAGGACAATCACGGACATGGCCACGCTTACTCATCACAAAGCATTGTGCTGCACCAGAGCCACGAACAGAATCACGCGCCAGTACACCACGAGGAACATCACAAGGAAGAACATAAAGAACACTACGCTCAACACGAAGAGCATCACGAAGAACACCACGGCCATGCCTCCTCCTCCCAGAGCCTCCATCAGCATCATGACGGACACGTGACCAAACACGAAGTTTACTATGTATGCACTTTCTTTAATGATAGAATTGAATCTCTTCTTCTTGTGTCATTCTTCTCTTCTTCTCTTTATGTATCATTACTTACTTATCCAGTTATTTATTTCCTAAATTCTTTGTCTAACAGGGTCATCCTAAATACGAGTTCGCGTATGAAGTTAAGGACCCCCACACTCACGACCACAAGTACCAGCACGAGCACCGCGACGGCGACGTCGTGAAGGGCGAGTACGGTCTGGACCAGCCCGACGGCACCGTCAGGAAGGTGAAGTACTACGCTGACAAGAAAACTGGATTCAACGCGGAAGTGAAGTACGAGGGTCACGCCAAACATATTGTCCCCGAACACCACCACCATCATTGATTCTGTGATACTGACTATTAATAAGAGTTGCTTGTTGTAATTTATTTTAACGATATACCAATAAAAAACGTTTTCTTTCATAAATATTTATTATATTTTCATGTATCTGCCTACCTACCTAAGTAAGATGTAAGTTACTTTTAGCATAGTGTCGAACGAACTCTTCCCTATATCGTTCCCCTCCAGCAGGTAACACAAAACAGAAATAGCTGTAGGTACCTACACATAGAAACACACAGATCAATGCAAATATACATGTGCAATAAGCGGGAATCGAAATTACGACCTCTAAGCAATCGAATGCTCTACCGCTACGCCAGATGTGGCGTAGACAGATGTTGTAAAAAGATCTTATAATTATAATATAATAATCTATTTTATATAATACGGATTCAGTCCAGTACCATTCTAGATTCATCTAGTGAGTGAGAAAAAATAATCAGTAAGTAAAACTTATTCCACCAACGGCCTCTCCCAACGTGGCGCACATTGGGAGAGGCCTATGTCCAGCAGTGGACTGCAGTAGGCTAATTGATTGATTGATTGATTGATTCCACCAAAACCATTGCCGTTTAGGGTAACGCCAAGACGGCTGCATATTGCTTGCACTGTCAAACAGTTATCAGATCTTACGGAAAACAAGTGCCTAGTCATAGTTTCCGAAATGGTGATCCGTACAAAAATAAGTAGGATACCAATTTTGTAGGTAATTTCATGATCTACAACTTTGTCTAACTTCCTTTTGCTATAACATTTGTTGTTTACGAGAAAAATGCGAGAATCCAGTATATTTGACCTTTAACATTGAATAAAAAAAAGCAGACCGATGGGGACTTTTGATATTTCTTTCATTATGGTGTATTTAAGAACTCCACCAATTTTCAGCTCTATGCGAATTTATGCAAGCCTAAATCTTTATTTTAACTGGATTATGACTATTATGAGTCATTATTGTATTGGACGCTTAGATTGTAGATGAGACGTCACATAGTCTAGAATTCGCCTAAATCTGTATACGGCATAGTCCATAGGCAATACACAAAAAAATTGGTAGATACTTCAATGAAAACTTTCATTTATAATTTACTGTGTGGCAAGCAAACGGTGGTGTTGACGGCACGTGTACAAATATTACACTGTTTAAGTAACCTTAAGGAATTTAGCATGCACAACACTAATATCGAGATCAATTTGCTTGCCAATATTATAATTACAGTGAAATCAATATACCTTGACAGCCGTTCTAATACTATAAAAAGATTTTCATTTAAGTCCGTTGTATCAGTTCACTTTGGAACTTAACTAGAAAACATTCAAACAATCAACCAAACAAAATGTTTTTTAAGGTATGTAAAGGTTTAAAATTATATTGATTGTAAGCCTTCTCCTGTTTACTTTACATTTATGGATATTTATACACACAAAATTTAAACTGCATAACTGCAATTTACTAAAAATAGGTGACTCCTATAAATTAGAACTACAGATGCCTTCCATTTTGATTAAGTCTATCATTAGAGAGATTCTAATGTTCTCGTTCAATTCCATCATTTGAAAATATCATTTTCTCCTTCAGCGATCAATGCTCTTAATTTTTACAACAGCGGGCGGTCTTGCACCGTCTTTTTTCAATAGATACCTTTCATTTTGTTTAAGTCTATAGAGAGCTGTTCTCGTCCAATTCCATCATTTGAAAATATTATTTTCTCCTCCAGCGATCGACGCTCTTAATTTTTAATCATATTATAATTCAAATTAAGATATATAGGTAACTCTTTCAGGAGCTGTGCGTTTTGTACGTTGCTGTAGCAGTGGTTGCGGGTTACGGTCACTCCTCTCAGTACATTCACAAGTACGATGGACATCACGAGCCTGTTCACTACGGCCATGGTCATCATGACTACTATGTCAGTGTATTTGATTTTGTTTAATGTAATACTCAGTAGAACTGTGTACCTTTATTAAAAGAATGCAAACCATTTGCAGACTTATCCGAAGTACGAGTTCGAGTACAAAGTTGAAGACCCCCACACTGGTGACCACAAGTCGCAGCACGAGTACCGCGACGGTGACGTTGTCAAGGGACACTACTCACTTCATGAACCCGATGGTTCAGTCAGACATGTTGAATACCACGGCGACCATCACAGTGGGTGAGTTGTATAGTATGATTCGTAAGATTCAAATTCAATATTTAAGCCGACTGAATTCTTATAGAGATTGAACTGTTGTTTTAGGTTCCACGCAGATGTGAAACACAGCACTCATCATATTGTACCTCACCATCATCATTACTGAATCGCCCAGGAGTTATTATTAAATGTATGGAGGTGGAACTTTTATGTATAACAATAAATAAATACACAATTAATTTAGACGGATTTTTATTTATGAATTTATTGTTCTTCTCTTAAGTTTTATAATTTTACTGTATATCGTCGTAAATTAGAAATTAACCTACGACTTTGTAGCATGGTTGAACTTGTTTTTTGTTTCTATATGGATCATAGAACCTTTTGAAGAAATCCTGTAACATGTATGAATCGAACAAGTTAATTAAAGTATTCCCTTGTTTATAAAAATGTTTTTTATTTATTCCTTATGTACCTATCTATGCTATGAGTCATAGTTGCAATTTCACGTTGTTGCGTATCCTCAGCACTTTGGAATTCATAAACTGTTTGGTTTTGTAGGAGGTCAAATAAACTTAGTCTACGTAATAAATAACGTCTCCTTATCTACCCATGGCACTTTGATTGACTTTATGGCACGATTTTTGATTCTACGTTATAACAATATAAAAAAATTTAGTTCCGAAAAAAAAACCGAATTGTATTTAGGACCAAGAGAAGTTTTTAAAGACCTTCTCACTCTCTTTTTTCTATTTAAACGACAACTTCCCCCGTGTCTTCGACAAGCTAGAATAGAATAGACGAAGTTACGAGCAGATGTCTTTAAATTCTGTAATAGAGGATCGGCAGCGCGAGTGTAACGCCCCTGGTGTTACACACGTCCATAGGCCACGGTAATAACTTTCTATCGGGTGGGACGTAGACTTTTCTACTACCTAAGTGTTATGAAAAAAGAATGGTAACCGCTATAGTTACTCATAAAAACGTAATAGTAGTATAGCATGTGCAAAAATATTACATCATATGTAATACTTTGGAATTTGCTTTTCATCTGTAACAACAATATCGTGTATGAGAATATACCTAGTGAAATCACTATTACCTTGAAATAGATCAGGTGAGCGAAGACTTGCTGCCTGTGTAGATTTAAATCTAACTAAGATAATCAAGTCCACTCCTACTATTCTTACAAAAAATTGTCCCATTACAGGTCAGTTTCTTAATTTAGAAATTTCAAGTGTGACGATACGTATTTAGGCGTTTATGACTAACTTTGTCGACTGTAATACAACAAATGTGTAAACCTCAAAATACGTGCCTATCCCATACATTCATCATTCTATTATGTATCGACTTCATATACATCTGAAAATATTATGACAAACTGTCACGTATTTTGCATTTCTTGCAATGTTTACGTTCATAATTGAAGTCAGATATATGACCGGGACTAGCGCGACGATGATGATGATTATTGAAGTAAGTTAAGGTTGTATCACCTATCACTGCCATAGTTGAATAGAAAATATTATTGTCTGTTAAATTCTTGAAATCTGAAAAACTTAATAATCGCGAAATGAAATTCCAATATTTTTTTATATAAGTACTAGCTTTTGCCCGCGGCTCCGCCCGCGTGGATGTCGGTTATCGCGACCAAACATAGCCTATGTCCTTTCTCAAGGTCTAACCTACCTCTATACCAAATTTCATCAAAATCGGTTCAGCGGTTTAGTCGTAAAAGTGAGACAGACAGACAGACAGACAGACAGACAGACAGACAGAGTTACTTTCGCATTTATAATATTAGTAGGGATAATATTAGTAGGGATTTTCGTGATATAATAAAAAATATTAATGTAATGACGAGAGTCAAGAAAACGATTAGACTATAATAATATAATTATTCGTCCCTTCTAACTGTTAACTCGCATGAAATAAGGCTATAGGCTCAAGATCAATCACAAGACACTGGCACTTTGGGCGCCTGCATGCCATAATAGTTGTCGTTAACGTTTTTCAAAGTACCCTTAGTCACGAAGGCTCACATATTCTACAAATAAATTCTACTCATAATACAATTACACATACATAATATAATTCACAATATATTTCAATTCAATGTTCAAATTTCAATGTGAGGGTAAAACCGTCATCGCCAGTAAATTTAAAATAATAACGTTAGCCCAAATCTTCTGACTACGTGCACTTTATCTTCTTCTAGCCTGCAGTCTAACTGCAATACTTCGATATCGTCAATAGGTTGTAGAGGTCAAATGATAGTCGCATCATAAAAAGTGTCGAAGTCCTAGTCAAACAAGCGATTAGCCTGGAAAAAGCGGACCCCGGACTCCGAGGTAGGTAAAAGCTTCGAAGGCGACCGGGATTAACGCTAGGATGAAGAAGCTTAATTTTCAGAAACCGAACTTAGTATAACAACCATAGGCATAATTATTGTCATCTTTGAAAAATAGCATATTAAGAAAGTCAAAATGTGAATTTCAATTCATTCAAGGTAATAAGTTAGTTGGTTCATAAAACAGGTTCGTCAATATCATTTTAAAAGTGTATCAGTTGTTCAATAAGTGTCGAACATATATAAGGGCTTGACAGGGTTTCAACAATATCAGTTAAATCTTGATCTTGTACAAAACAACAATTTCTGAAATCATGATCTTTAAGGTACTTAGCATAATTTTATATTGAATTTACGATTATTAAGCAAATACTGAGATTTGAGACAAAACCAAATTATTTTCCACAGACTTAAATATTCAAATTTACACAAAAAAAAAAACAAAATTTTACGTAATAGGTTAACTTTTTTACAGGTACTTCTAGTCGTAGCCATCGCTGCTGTAGTGACGGCAAGGCCACAGGACAATCACGGACATGGCCACGCTTACTCATCACAAAGCATTGTGCTGCACCAGAGCCACGAGCAGAAACACGAGCCAATACACCATGAAGAACATCACGAGGAACATCACAAGGAAGAACATAAAGAACACTACGCTCAACACGAAGAGCATCACGAAGAGCACCACGGCCACGCCTCCTCCTCCCAGAGCCTCCATCAGCATCATGACGGACACGTAACCAAACACGAAGTGTACTATGTATGAACCTTCTTTAATCTTCTTTGAAGTATCATTGCTTATTTAACTTATTATCTAAATTAACTAATAATAAACAAGTGTTGGACGCTTAATCGTTAAAAAGTCGGTCTCACGATCCAGAGGTCCCGGGTTCGAATCCTGGCCACTACACTACTGAAGTGAACCCACTACTAATACAAGCAATTTAGCTAAGCTGGAGGGGTTAGAGGGAGTATTAGTAATTCCGGTTGCGAAATTCTTGATCACAAAAGTTTATTGAATTATTATGCCAAACAGGGTCATCCCAAATACGAGTTCGCGTATGAAGTTAAGGACCCCCACACTCACGACCACAAGTACCAGTACGAGCACCGCGACGGCGACGTCGTGAAGGGCGAGTACGGTCTGGACCAGCCCGACGGCACCGTCAGGAAGGTGAAGTACTACGCTGACAAGAAAAGTGGATTCAACGCGGAAGTGAAGTACGAGGGTCACGCCAAGCATATTGTCCCCGAACACCACCATCATCATTGAATCTGAGACTATTAGTAAAAGTTGTTTGTTGTAATTTATTTTGTATATTGAAATAATTATGTTGATAATATAAGCATTTGAAGCAAAACTTTTTAATATTATATTGACCTAATCTAGCATCAGATTTTTTTTTAAATCAATTGGGTACCAACCTAGAATTTTGATTATATTAAGTTTTTTCAAAGTTCTTAACGTATGGTAAGATTTGTGTGTTGCACACAACCCAGTATGGCCTATGCCACGGCAGCCAATTTTCATCAGGTGGATCGTGTGCTGCCAGTAAAAAAAGGAAAAATGAACTAAATTATATCAAAACAAAATGGTTGAATGACAAGAACTAAAAGAAAGTACTTACTACTATATAGAGTTAAATAGCATTGAAAAGTGTACGTAGGATTTTCCTTCATCATTATGCAGTGGCCGTATGAACATCTATGGTAGTCGTTACAGGCAGTCCGACTAGTCTAAACTACTAACATCGATATCCCCAATTGCATGACAGTCAGCTGCATGACAGTTAGACCTGAAAGCCAACCCCAACTAAGTTGGAAAAAGGCTCAAAGGATGAGATTATACTGAACCACTAAAATATTAAAACAGGTAGGTAGCCAAGATTGGAAATAAATTTTATTTCAGTCTTAATTAAAAAATAGTCATGTCATCACTCAACTTACACCCTCTGTTGTCTATCATCACTATCACTACATCACTACATATTATAAAACAAAGTCGCTGTCGCTGTCTGTCCGTCCCTATTATCTTTGAAACTACGCAACGGATTTTGAAGCGGTTTTTTAATAGATAGAGTGATTCAAGAGGAAGGTTTATTTATGTATAATACATGCATAATATTGTACAGAGAAACACTGATAAGTTTAGAGATTTCTAATGTGGTGTAGCGGGAACGGGATCAGAATACCACGGGGGCTGAAAATATGGCCGTAGGAAGTTCGCCGGGTCAGCTAGTTAATGATAATAACTAAATATCGGAGTTAGGGTTTTTTTTTATTAATGGCTCTATGTAGTTGACAGCCGTTAAAAATATACTGTCATAACACCCATATAGCGTGTCGTGAGTAATCTAACATGTACCACCAATTATAGAGAAATCAATATTACCTTGGCTACCTTTTTGAACTATGTATAAATAAGCGAGAGGTTTAGACGACATGTATCAGTTCACTCTTGGACTTGTTTTCAATAACTTGAAACAATAGATCATCATGTACTTCAAGGTATTAATTTTGTACCCCGTAAAATAGATTGACTTTAATAGAAGTTCAAGTTCTAAATACTAATCAAAGTTGATGTTATAATGTAAAATTAAGAAGTTTACGCACAAGAAATACGGTTCATTGCTGATATATGGGTTAATGTAAATAAATGTAAATCCAAATATTGAAATGTGAAAGTAACTCTGTCGGTCTGTCTATCTGTTACGCTTTCATGCCTAAACCACTGAACCGATTTTGATGAAAAATGTGGTACAGAGATAGTTTAGATATTGGGAAAGGACATACGCTATATTTGGTCGCGATAATCTAACATCCATGCGAGCAGAATCGCGGGTAGCAACTAGTTATTTATATATTACTCAATAAGTTCGATTATTACAATGTTTACTTCTTAATAGTGACAACCACATTATATTCTTCTGATTAGGATTTGAATGGGAAATGGGAAAATTTTCTACTTACCTTCCTACTTCCTAGTTACTTATTTCTTTCAATTGTATAAAAATTTTGACAAGAGGTTAAATGTGAGTTTGAGAAAACCAATCACTGCTAAAATTGGGAGGCAACTATGATATAATATATTGTGTGTGTGTTTGCGATTATGTACCTACCTATTATAATTGAACATACATTTTTCAGGAGCTGTGCGTTTTGTACGTGGCTGTAGCAGTGGTTGCGGGTTACGGTCACTCCTCTCAGTACATTCACAAGTACGACGGACATCACGAGCCTGTTCACCACGGCCATGGTCATCATGACTACTATGTCAGTGATTTACTTTTGTTTATTGTAACATTCAATGGAACTATATACCTTTATTAAACTACCTAATGCTACCGTTTGCAGACTCACCCGAAGTACGAGTTCGAGTACAAAGTAGAGGACGCTCACACCGGCGACCACAAGTCGCAGCACGAGCACCGCGACGGCGACGTCGTCAAGGGACACTACTCGCTGCACGAGCCCGACGGCTCCGTGCGATACGTGCACTACCATGGCGACCATCACAGCGGGTAAGTAGACTGCAATAATTACTAATCCTACTCTCTCTGGTTCTAAGGACTAAGGACGACTAAGGCTGTTTAACATCAGTCAGATATATACAGCCTCTGATGCATAGCTCGGAATCAACAATAGTGCCCGGAATTCGGCTCATCCTCTATTACGTTGGACCGAATACAATGATTTACCTCTGCCTAAACCTCCAGGGATAAAGCGTGATTATATAATGTACTAATGTATGTATTTAAAATATTATTTCTTTCACAGTTTTCACGCGGATGTTAAACACAGTACTCACCACATAGTGCCACATCATCATCACTACTGAAGCTGGGCTCTGCGAATCAAATAGCTCGACTTATCCTGAAAGTGTTCACTATTATTATTATATAGGATGTTAAACTATAGCAATAAAATAATTACAATATATATTATTTTGAAGGATGTTAAACTATAGCAATAAAATAATAACAATATATTATGTATTTCTATTGGGATCCTAAAAATCTAACTTACATCATTTTAAAAAGTAAGTCACAAGACCTATTCGTAACATAATTGAGTAATCTATTTATCTAAATATTATTTCGATCCTTGTTCCTATACTTAAGCTAATTAAACCAAATGAAAACTGAAAATTGTGCTAAACATCTGCGATTGCAGTCTTTTGTTTAAGTTAATGAAGACATTATTATGAAATACTCTGTGAGTGATAACTTCAAAAACCTGTTTCAGACTTGACACCATATATTATTTAATCTGAGGTCATTGTCTTTCGTAATTACCTCTTGTTGACATAAAATAACTCAGGGTCAGCTTTGGACTGGTTTGACTTAAATTTTGCAGAAACTGTATCAAACCCTGTTTGTGGATTCTCGTATAAAAGGCTTAAATCAATATTTATTTTTATCAGTAGCATACTTTCTTCAGATCAGTAATATTAACAACTCAATCATGTTCCTTAAGGTATTCTATTTTTAAGTGTTTTTAACTATTTTTTAGTTCTAACCACTGCTGGTTGTAGTTAATTCCAAGTAATGTAATACAATCAGTTTTCAATAGTTATAAATATAATGATTTCTTTTCTTCCTTAATGCTAATAAGAGAGATATACGTTTTTAAAATATTTTTTCTAAAATTTAAAATATTCGAACATAGTATTCTCGAATTCCAATTTAAAAGACAATTTAATCGAAATGTATATTTCAGGTGTTCGTAATAGCGGCCGTCCTTGCTGTGGGAAGCGCTCGACCACAAGAAGGCAAGGATCACGGACACGCTTACTCATCGCAGAGCATCGTGCTTCATCAAAATCACGAATATAAACATGCTCCTGAACATAAAGAACAGCATCACGAGGAAATAAAATATTATGGCCATGAGGAACAACATGGTCATCAGGAAAAGAATGTTCATCTCGAACATCATCAAGAAGAGCATCATGGACACGCATCCTCTTCTCAAAGCCTTCATCAACACCATGATGGTCATGCGACCAAGCACGTGGAATATTATGTAAGATTTTCTTATTCAAATCTGAAGTTATTTTCTCAATTCTTTCATAACTTCATTGCTAATTGTGTTTTATATTCAACAGGCTCATCCTAAATACGAGTTCGCTTATGAAGTCAAGGACCCTCACACTCACGACCACAAGTACCAGCACGAGCACCGTGACGGCGACGTCGTGAAGGGTGAATACGGTCTAGACCAGCCCGACGGTACCGTCAGGAAAGTAAAGTACTACAGCGACAAGAAAACTGGATTCAATGCTGAAGTGAAATACGAAGGTCACGCCAAACACATTGTCCCCAAATACCATCATTGATTCTCTGACTGAATTGTTAAAACTATTGACCCTGATTGTTACTTTATTTATTTAGTCTTATCGTGAATAAATGTAAAATAAACTATACCTAACTGGTTTTTAAATTTTTCCAACAAAAGAAAAAGAAAATAGCCACAACCAGGTACGTAATAAAAGAAACGTGAGAACGTTAACTGAAGGTGAGACGCCTCCTACTCAGATGGACTGACGACCTGAAAAAGATAGCTGGGGGAAGCAAAAGTTCAGGAGTTATGGCGCATATTGGGACAGGCCTGTGTCCAGCAGTAGACTGCGATAAGCTAAATTGATCGATGTAACGAAAAGGATGGTTTGTAACTACGAGTACAATATATACGAGTATGTAGATACCATACAACGATTCAGTATGGCTACAATCGGAACTATGATTATGACTGTCAAATTCCACAAGCACGTTTTGAAAACATTGAAGGGACGGTGGACGATGGTACCACGGAATGCCATTGCTACTGTCTCCCAGTCTTTATACTAAAGTAGCTTGTTTAAAAAAATTATACGATTATCCGTAAGTGTAGTTTCTAGCTTGTAGTCTGTCGCTACATTTACGAATCATCGCGTAATTTCTCTTATCAAACTATTTACTTTTACTAGATATTATAGTTTCACATACATTTGAACAAAAAGGTGTTTACGGCGCCACCGCGCCGGGCCGTTACCAAATAATCAACTTCCAAAAAAAAAATTGGGTAATATATATTTTTGAAGGTAAACATTAATTATTTATAATTATTTATTAAATGGTAAATTAAAATTAATATGAGTTTTCATTACTAACTTTATTTTCAGGTCATGTTAAACCAAGATCAACTTTTAGCTCGCAATATATTATGTTTTTTTTTTGCACTTTAAGCCACGGAAATTCAACCTAGTCCTTTTACTTTAATTTTTGAGGCCTGGTTCTACAGGCTTGAAGTTCATTAGTTGGATCTACTGATTCTGATGGTTTTACAAGATTTTGGCTTACGTTTTCCTGTAATGACCTCTTCAAAGTCGATACTTCCAGTCTCATCTTCATTGAAGGCTTATTAACGAAATCTATGCTGAACCGTTTCACAAATTCTCTTTATTCAAAGACTCATAATGTACCTGAGCATATAGTAGCTATAGTAGCCTTAAATTACTGCTGACTTGACAAGGCTATTAGACCGGGTTCCCTAGAACATTTCCAAAACTTGATTACTATCAAGCTAATTTTCCGTGAGTAGCTTCGTTTTGATGAGACGCCCAACAAAAGCTTGTATGCAATTTTCGAATCTGGTAGCTAACAGAGCTAGAGTGGGTCAAGTATGTCGATTTCATGATTCCAAAAAACTTATTACTAACCGGCTAGTTTTTCTTATATCTCAAGATAATTATCTAAGTTATTTAAAAAAATATTTGTCCTACAAAAAGTATGGTTTGATTAAAGAGTCCCCCTCTTCGAATATGTATTGATATCGAGGTCATCAAAAGTGATTACTAACCGGCTGATTTTTCTTTTATTACTTGTTTAATATTTATATAATTTAATAAACATGTTGTCCTACAAATTAAGTGGTACGTTATCCTGGTCCTACGATCAGAAGTTGTTAGTACCACAAGATATTTTTTCTCATTACTAACTGTAGGACAAAAATATAACATAATAGGTAAGTGTGTTCTCTGCCCAAAAGTAACAATGTCCTACAAGGAAACTGGTAAGTATGTATCACTAGTCCGACAAGAATTGTTAATTTTTCGTTTTCCTATTTGTAACATAACATGCTGTGAATAAATCTTTTTTTTTTAATTTAAATAACTTTATTTTTTAGTAGACTAGGTAGGTACGAAAATATAATGTAGTATAGAATAGTATATTATACAGGGTGGAAGATTTTAACCTTACCTGGAGGGAAAGTGCTTTAAATACTGGAGATAGCTAATTTCACTCAAAGAAAACATTCCTTTATTTTTTATAAGAAACAAAACTGCATTCATAGTTTTTTGAAAATTCCCTTGCCAAGCCTGGTAATCGAACCGACTAAAATTCAAAAAAATAACATCCTGTATTTTTATAGTCTCAATCGATAGTGTCAATCATGAGGATCGAATCTCTCTAATAAACATGGTAAATTGAATGAAAGGAAGTCCATAAAATCTTAACTTATTAAATTTCATTCCAACAGACACAGTACTTTTGCTTGACATACCTTATCAACAATAACGCCATTTTTTTAGTATAAAATGAGTAGTAAGTAAATGACTGAACTTCGATTCCGATTTAGAATGTAACGTTATTGTGTGACTGCATGAGATAGTCAAGTCTCCCGATTTTATTTTTTATAAAGAATATTAGTAACCGAAATTACTAATATTCCTGTTAACCCCCCAAGTAATCTAAATTGCTTGTGCTAGGAGTGGGTTCACGTCTGTAGTGTAATGGGCAGGATTCGAACCCGGGACCTCTTGATCGTAAGGCCCACTCCTTAACCATAAAGCTACCGACGGCGACGCTACAATTATGTCGATTTAGGTCCAAGATACGTATCTCGAGGTATAGGTTGGACTTGGAAACCACTGCGTGGTACACCGCATCGCACCCTGGACAACGGAGATGACGAGAGAATTGCCTTATATGTTCGTCTAATACGTTAATTAAGACGTTAATAGTCTATTTTTCAAGTACTTTTTAGGTCAATTTTTTTTTGGTATTCCTCAGAAATTATTATGATTGAGGTGTCATTCCATTCGGAATGGGATGCAGATCCATCCATCCATACCATAATTTTTTCCTAGGATCGATATTTTTCGATATAAACCCATCGTCTCATCGAAATGAAGTTATTGCTATATTTTTGAACAGAGACATTATTTTTATTTTGAGCGTAGGACCGGGATAACGTACCACTCAATTTGTAGGACAACATGTTTGTTAAATTATATAAATATTAATCAAGTAATAAAAGAATAATCAGCCGGTTAGTAATCACTTTTGATGACCTCGATATCAATACATGTTGGAAGTGCCTAATAATGCCGCATAATGCCGCATTATGCGACTAATGTCGCATAATGCCTAATTCGCGAAATGGCACCCGAGTCTGAAAAGGACTAATTCGCGAATGGACTAATTCTTAAAAAGACTAATTCGCGAAATGGCTAATTCTGAAAAGGACTAATTCGTCGAACGGCTAATTCTTAAAAAGACTTAGTCGCCAAATGGCCAACTCTTAACGACATATGACAGCACAAGTCAGACATTTTTTAGACGTTAAACGAAGCTAGAGGACGATGAAATTGCAAACAATAAATGAGAAAATATTTTTATTAAAAATAAAAATCACAGATTATTATGAATATTTTTCAAATCAAATCTTTTCAAATTATGTCAGCCAGCAAAAGTAATTACAAAGAAAAAAGGGTTTAGTCTCAAAACGTTCAAGTTGCAAAATAACATATATGGTAGCAAAAAGTTCAAATCTCATAAGACACAAGTCTCTAAACCTCCAAGTTGCAAAATACCTACATACATCTCAAAACGTTCAAGTTGCAAAATAGTCTAGTCTCCAAACATCCATGTCTCATAATACCTATACATTTTTATCCACACGACACTGCCCACCCCGACTCGGATAGGTTAGGTGGCTAAGGCGGGAGCGGAGCGGAGCGGAGCTCCCGCATTAGCCTTCGTGGTTATTTTTTTTTAACCACACATACAAGGATTTTGAACTTCAGGATTTTATTATAGTAAATAAAACACAAAAGGACGTGCGTTCACTTACAATTCCACTTCAATAAAAAAATGGTTTAGTTTCAAAACGTTCCAGTTGCAAAATAACATATGGTAGCAAAAAGTTCAAATCTCATAAGACCCAAATCTCGAAACCTCCAAGTTGCAAAATACCTACATCTCAAAACGTTCAAGTTGCAAAATAGTCAAGTCTCCAAACATCCATGTCTCATAATAATATACATTTTTTTATTGAAGTGGAATTGTAAGTGAACGCACGTCCTTTTGTGTTTTATTTACTATAATAAAATCCTGAAGTTCAAAATCCTTGTATGTGTGGTTTAAAAAAAAATCGGGGTGGGCAGTGTCGTGCGGATAAAAATGTATAGGTATTATGAGACATGGATGTTCGGAGACTAGACTATTTTGCAACTTGAACGTTTTGAGATGTAGGTATTTTGCAACTTGGAGGTTTAGAGACTTGTGTCTTATGAGATTTGAACTTTTTGCTACCATATATGTTATTTTGCAACTTGAACGTTTTGAGACTAAACCCTTTTTTCTTTGTAATTACTTTTGCTGGCTGACATAATTTGAAAAGATTTGATTTGAAAAATATTCATAATAATCTGTGATTTTTATTTTTAATAAAAATATTTTCTCATTTATTGTTTGCAATTTCATCGTCCTCTAGCTTCGTTTAACGTCTAAAAAATGTCTGACTTGTGCTGTCATATGTCGTTAAGAGTTGGCCATTTGGCGACTAAGTCTTTTTAAGAATTAGCCGTTCGACGAATTAGTCCTTTTCAGAATTAGCCATTTCGCGAATTAGTCTTTTTAAGAATTAGTCCATTCGCGAATTAGTCCTTTTCAGACTCGGGTGCCATTTCGCGAATTAGGCATTATGCGACTAAACGGTTAAAAGTTATACAAAGCTTAAACATACGTCTCACAAGCGTACTATGGCGATATATAGTATATCAAAAATGGTTTTTTTTTATTTATCGTGCGAAAAAATCCCCACGGATACCTCCCCCGCCGAAGCTGGAGAAGGAGGCTATGTCGGACTCGAACCGACTAAAACGCACGCCGTCTGTGGGCCGTCGGTATATCAAAAATGGCTGTACTTATCTCACCGAGGCAAGTATTATAGTGTCCGTCGATCACTATAATAGTTGATCAAACAGCTCAAAATGTTTGGCTCATTTTTCAGAAAAATATACACAATTTTCGATTGCGTATACGCTTACGCGTATAGGCTTCTAAGCTTGAAAGACGTATTCAGACCCCACATAAGCACTTTAAAACTATTTTTATAAGAAGAAGTATGTAATAAGTAGGGGGAAGTCCCCTAGCGCCGAACGGCAGGTAGTACCGAACGAAAGCTGTAACCGCACTAATAAACGAACAAGGACGACGCCTTAGCGTGCAATAGAAAGAGATGCAACTAGAAGGACTTCGGCTAGTGTCGCACGCAACGCGCGCAAGAACCGTCGTTGTGGATTTTACGCGGGAAATTGTCGTCGCCTACAAACTTCACGTATTAGTTGTGGATTGAATATAAGTGTGGGTTCATTTTGATACGTATCTAAATTATAATTGGTAAGTACTTTTTACGTTTTGCTACCTAAAATATAAATTAAATTTATTGTTTTTATTTTATACGATGATTATTTCTCTCCAGTGAGTCCCTAGTACCGAACAGTATTTTTTCCCCTATGACCGAACAAAAATGTTTCGGCGATCACACTGTTATTCTATGCGGTGCATGTTATCAATTTATTGAATTCTTTCAGGAACAAACGTATCTTACGGTATGGAAAAAATCAAGAAAGGTCTTTGGCAATCAGAAAACTTAAAGATCACCATTGAAAAAGTAAACTCGAAAAAAATGTCTCTTAGAGAAGCAGCTTCAAGATATGGTATTTCTACTACCACTTTGTAGGATAAGTTGAAACTAATTAAAGACGGTAGGGAGGTGGAGTTAAAACCATTAGCACAAAAAATATTATCTTCACACCAAACCAAGGACACTACGTGTGTGGTTTATCTAGAAGATCATGATGAAGACTGGATTCAGTGCAATTCATGCAAAGAATGGGCATACGAGACATGTGCTGATATACCAGAGTGCTCAGAATTATATATTTGCGATCGATGTCATCTTTTTTAGGAGTGTTCGGCCATATGTGCCAATTAATATCAATGTTCGGTACTAGGTGCCATAATATAATTTACCAAAAATTGTTACTAATGATGAACCTAGGTTAAAACATTTGTAATGTTTATTTTTTATTGTTCTGTTTATGCATATGCATGTCTATGATTGTTAAGTTACTGAGAACTTCATTAAAATGTTTAATATCAAATCCGTTTTTTTTTAACTGTCACCTAGGCTTACACTTGAAATTATTTAAGAGATACGATTTGACAGCTCTCTGGATTCATGGAAGGTAACTAGGCACTATTGAAAGGATACATGAAACTGTTATAAATTAAGTTAAACCATTTCTAAATACGTAATAACTTATAATAGTAAGTATAAAAAATATGGTGTGACATATTTCACTTTAAATTACTACAAATATTTTAAGAATTGCAACAAATAATTTAAAATAAGACGTGATTCTTCATTTTTCGAAATCTCGTGTGACAGCTACGTCATATAGTTCTTATTTTTTCATTTGAGTGTTGCGGCTGTGTTCTCTATGGTTGTTACATTTTAATCGTATGGAGTTTATGTCAACTCGTTACGTTTATGGTCGGCGTTGCCAGAATGTAACTTTTGTAATATTTCGTAATTCTTTTTACCCTCTCATGTTTCTTCTAAGTAATACAAATCAAAACATTGTTTAGATTTTACTTTTACCATATCGCATATCTACTAGAGACAACAATACTAGATTATATTAGATTGATTGTGAAAATGCACCTCTTAGATTATTTTGCCTATCATCATCATCATTCGCATGGAGATGTATTTTCCTAATTGCATCTGAGGCCAAGGCAAGGCAAGGCAAATTTTTATGTTTAAATTTTTACTGAGCCGCGTGGCTCCCGGTAGGAGCCGCGTGGTTCCCGGCAGAGTAGAACTTGGGTCACCCCATCTCTTCCTATGCGGTGTCGAACCCCCTCAAAGGATTCAGGCGTGATGTTCAATCGCGGCTGATTTCCTGGTATTTTTTAAGAGTTCCTTGGTCTAATCTCTGAAACCCATCATCAGATCTTTACGAAATTTAGATGAGACTATTTCGGAATACTGTACTGTCGAACAAAAAAAGAATTTTGCAAATCCGTCCACGCAAGACGGAGCTATGACCGTACAAACATAAAAAAAATATATTTAAACATCCGTATTGAGAACCTTGATGCAGAAGGCGGTATTGTGAGGCGTGGTCCCTGTACCCTATAGTTACCGGTGGGGCATTGTATTTTATATTTTTAACCGACTTCAAAAAAGGAGGTTCTCAATTCGTACTCTATTTTTTTTTATTTTTTTGTATGTTTGTTACGCGATTGTGAAGCCAATTCTAGACGGATTTTAAAAATTCTTCTTGTGTTCGTAAGTAGATTATTCCAAAGTGGTCCCATTTTAATTTCGTAAAGATCTGATGATGGGTTTCCGAGATTAGACCAAGGAACTCTTCAAAAAGTACCAGGAAATCAGCCGCAATTGCTGCAATGGCATATTATTGCAATGTTTCTGCCATTACACATCATAACATCACGCCTGAGTCCTTTGAAGGGGTACGCAGAAGTGTTTAGAATATTCAGCTATATTTCCGGTGTATATGCATTGATTTTAAAAATTCTTTTTGAATAATGATTTAATTGTTTTTTGTAGCGTGGCCGGTTCGATCTGTATTGCAGCGTCAGCAGCGCATGTACAGTCAGGTCACTATACATGCGATGTACAGTCGTGAGACTGTACAAACTCACTAAAAAGAGAAAAATAAATTCATTTTTAACAAAAAAGTTTAACCGACTTCAAAGAAAGAGGCACTGAAAAGCGAAAAATAACTTAATTTACAGACTTACTGATTTATTAGAAGTCGGTGACAGCCAACTTTGTTTGTTGTGTCTGAACTACTATGATGCAATCAATTGAAATATGGCCTCTCTTGGGCTAGGTACCGACTTCTAATAAATCAGTAAGTCTGTAAATTAAGTTATTTTTCGCTTTTCAGTGCCTCTTTTTCGTTTCTTGAAGTCGGTTAAACTTTTTGTTAAAAATTAATTTATTAAATATATGTTTTTATTGTAAGTAGGTATATGAATTTAAAAATATAGTATCTTACTAGATTATTCAAGAAATAAAGAGGTATAATAATGATACCCATGTTTTCATTAAGCCTCACATAGAGGTACTAATCCTAATATCAATACTAGATATATTAAATGATGAATCAGTGTTGCCAGGGCCAGATAGTCTAATGTAAATGTAAACAACATAGCTTAAAAAGTTACATATCGAGGAAAAAGTAAGGTTTTTTTATGGTATGAAAATCCTGTCGGATAATTATATAGCGCGGTGGGGTAGTTATGACGAATAGTTTTATTTATTTACAAATTACAATGTTACAAAAGTTACATTCGGGCAACGTTGCGATTAATCTTTTGTTACCTGAATCGATTATTCTGACAATTGATTTGAGACACTCCAACCCTAGACTTAAACGTCAAATCGTATCTCTTAAATATTTTTAACTGTAGGCGTTCGGTACTGTGGGACTCTCCCCTACATAATTATGTGATAATAATGTAACAGTTCATTCTTACAAAAATTTAGTGCTTATTATTGTTTCTATTACATACCATGGTTATTTCCGTTACAGTAGCTTAGTGTAGTGAGCAGTGAGCAATCTCTTAATAATTTCAGCCTGTTATAGTCCGGTACTTAATTTTTAGTAAACTCGTTGTAGGGGAGCTAAGTCTTATTGCGGTATTTGTAATAATAGACATTATAACTGGCATTTGAACCCACTATCTCGCTAACTGATTGGCCCAGGCCACAAGACTAACGTCGTTTTTAGGGTTCCGTAGCCAAATGGCAAAAAACGGAACCCTTATAGATTCGTCATGTCTGTCTATTTGTCTGTCCGTCCGTTTGTCACAGTCACTTTTCTCCGAAACTATAAGGCCTATGCTGTTGAAACTTGGTAAGTAGATGTATTCTGTGAACCGCATTAAGAATTTTACACAAAAAAAGAAAAAAAGTATTAAGTTTTAGGGGTCCCCATACTTCGAACTGAAACTCAAAATTTTTTTTTTCACCGAACCCATACTTGTGGAGTATCTACCTATAGATAGGTCTTTTAAAATGCTATTGAGGTTTCTAAAATTTTTTTTTTCTAAACTGAATAGTTTGCGCGAGAGATACTTCCAAAGTGGAAAAATGTGTCCCCCCCCCTCCCCCTCTAACTTCTAAAATAAGAGAATGATAAATCTAAAAAATATATAATATGTACATTGGCATGCAAACTACCAAAGAAAATTGGTTTGAACGAGATCCATTAAGTAGTTTTTTTTGAATACGTCATAAATCGCAATTTTCGCCTTTGCTGCTACGGAACCCTTCTTCGATAATTTATCGTACATAATCACTTCATATTAACGTAATATAACTCAGGGTCAACTTTGGACTTGAATATCAACTTTGTAGAAACTGTATCAAAGCCTGTTTACTGATTTTCATATAAAAGGCTTAATTTTATACTTATTTTTATCAGTTACAGATTAACTTTCTTCAGAACAACAATATCAATAATTTGACCATGTATTTCAAGGTATTATTAGTCTATCAATTAATTTTCTATAGTCTGTCTCGTTTCTTACTTTGGCTGTAGGAGTACCATTACTACCAATAGCATCCTTATATTTCAAATTTCCAAACTATAAATTGTGGAAATTTATTATGAACGCAACTATTTTTTAGGTGTTCGTAGTTGCGGCAGTTCTTGCTGTAGGAAGCGCCCGACCACAAGAAGGTAAGGATCACGGACACGCTTACTCATCGCAGAGCATCGTGCTTCATCAAAGTCACGACAACAAACATACCTCTGAGCATAAAGAACAGCATCATGAGGAAATCAAATATTACGGTCATGAGGAACAACATGGTCATCAGGAAAAGAATGTTCATCTCGAACATTACCAAGAAGAGCACCACGGACACGCTTCCTCTTCTCAAAGCCTTCATCAGCACCATGATGGTCATGGGACCAAGCACGTGGAATATTATGTAAGAATTTTTTTTATACAATTTTGAAGTTATTTTCTCAATTCTTTCATAACTTCATTGCTAACTGTGTTTTGTGTTCAACAGGCTCATCCTAAATACGAGTTCGCTTATGAAGTCAAGGACCCTCACACCCACGACCACAAGTACCAGCACGAGCACCGCGACGGTGACGTCGTGAAGGGCGAGTACGGTCTGGACCAGCCCGACGGTACCGTCAGGAAAGTGAAGTACTACAGCGATAAGAAAACTGGATTCAATGCTGAAGTGAAATACGAAGGTCACGCCAAACACATTGTCCCCAAATACCATCATTGATTTTATGACTGAATTGTTAAAACTATTGACCCTGATTGTTACTTATTTATTTTAGTCTTATCGTGAATAAATGTGAAATAAACTATACCTACTTGATTTTATATTTGTAATAATTAAGTTAAGAGAAGAATGGTTTATAGCTATGCACAATGTAGATACTATACCTACAACGATTTTGTGAAAAGGCTAAAATTAGATCTACGGTTGTCACTGCACATCAAAGTAAATTTGGCATGTTTCGATAACATTGAATTATTGTCGTACCAAAAGTTCACTGATTTTTTGGTTCGACTATCCACTAGTTTAACAAGAAAAAATATGCTACTGGAATACTACCATAGGTTGCTAGAACGCCATCAAATGCTCCCATGACATCCACTATTTGAAAAATCGCTGTCCAAAACTAGATGGGACGATCGATACTACATTTATGATCCTCGATGATCGCGTTAATCCTCGTAACTTTAGTATAGAATTGCTAGAACGCCATCAAAATAGCACGTGGGCGAAGACGCGGGCAACAACTGGTAATAAATAATATCACACCATATATTTATTTATTAATCTTCCGTCTAAAAAAAGTCAGTTCCTTTCGCACTTTTAAATCTCAGCAATCTGACTATATAGGTACTAAGTATTCATTATATTATTGTCAATAATTCCTAACAGTTAAAAACTTGCCTTATCTAGATTTTTAAGCTTAGAAAACAAGATGAAAAGATCCTGTGTATGCAGAGCGGTATTGTGTTAACATTCAGATATGGTAAAGAAAGATTTGCTTTAACCTTTAACTGGTGACATGGTATTTTTATAACATAACTGGTGACGAGCGGCCTGACAGGCCGCTGCCATAACTGGTATTTAATACATATTATTAAAATATTGTAGGTTATCCTAATGTTTATTATGTGTTAAATTATATATTAAAGTAAAAATTAAAACAACGTCATGTAGTCTAAATATAATTTTAATTAGGAACTGGGTAGTTACAAAATTTTTGGTCTATGTAATTGAAATACTAGGCTCGAGATCAACAATTGCTTATAAAATAGTAAAAATCAACGTAAATTATAAAATATTTGTGTTTTTATCAAAGTTCAAACACTAATCAACTTAAAAAAAAATTAAACTCTTATCACAAGTGTCATATCTCAAAAATGACAACTGTCAAACTTTAGTACTTTTCAGTACCTTTCAGTCTACAATTCGACGATCGACATTAGAATATATGACTGATGAGACTTGTTTGCTTGTGCTAGGCACTACATTTTGGTCAACAACCTCTCTACGCTTTTTTCTAGGAGGTCCAGAGTCATTCATTGTAAGAAATATCTGCAAAAAAAAATCGCAATAAACCAATATAGTCAAAATCCAAAAAGTTACGTAAGTGGTGACATAAGGTCTGAGAGGCCGCCCGAGAATTTAAATCGATCTAACTTACCGATTTGGGCCTGGCCGACGCAACTATCCCCCTCCAAGGCACTGGCTATACTAAACTCGAAGCTACTCAGGCGCTCAAACACGGGAAGTGCGGGGAAGGGGGTGATACGATGTTTCGCTAACGCCGCTCGGCCTGTAAGACCGCACGTCACCAGTTAAAGGTTAATGTACACGGATGTACCTCTTGCACCTAGATGGTTATTTCAGTTATCATCTTTATTACTACCGGGAGCAGATTTGCTTCAACCTTCGTTAGGTATTTTATTTCGCTTCCGAAAGGGAAATATTGGTGTCATTATGTATGATTCCAAAGCCAACCACATACGACAATTACAGACGCATGCAGCAGATACAGTGTACTCATTACTTGTTAAGCTCCGATACGAATAAAGGGGACCATTGAGAAGCCGCAATAAATTACGCGTATCTGCTGCGTGCGCCTGCAGTTGTTATATGCGGTGACCTCATTACGAATTTTATCCTTCTAAGAGAATTCAAACATACCACGCCCTATTAGCCCGGTACACGGCTTCTAATTCCAACAGTCAGAGTTCACGTTTCAGCACTGTAGGTCATAACTGGACAGGATGTACTGTGTGATGGTAAATTACAATAAATCAAAGCGAATTGAAGCAGGATTGATATCTTTAATTTAATAGGACTGGTCGATGCTTCGCGTGACCAAAGGGCTGACCCCTTTTTTGTACAAAGGACTGCTATCCAACGACAGCCTTGTGGGCACGTTACCAGTCGACTCCGATGGGAAGAAATTTTTCGACGCCTAAACTTTTTGATTGACATCTCTTTTTTATTCTCATATATATTTTAGTTTACTACATCAGTTTTAGTTTATTAGTTTAATTGATTTCATAATACCATATTATAGTGTAATTCAGGTAACTGAAATAACCACATCTTAAATATTTTAAAACAAACAAACGAATTAAAACCAAATTTTTTTTTAAATTTTTTGTCGTAAGATCGTCACGTATGTAATAAGAAATTTTTCAAAATATACCTACTCTTTATTGTACACACAAGTACTTTAAATAACATATATAAAGGATATTTCTGTACAAAGGCGAGGTTAACACAATGTGGAGTTTTATTCCAGTACACCTTAGAGCGATAGAGGAAAACAAAATATAGATAGATAGAGGACAGAACCACTCTGCTGTACACACATGTACAGCAGAGTGGATATAACAGACTATGAAAGATAACAATGTAAATGTGTGATAACAGTGTAACAGTATATAAAAAAGTTACTGCATATTATTGTTTCTGATATCTGGATAATTTTCGGTACAATAGTTTTTAGTGTAGTAAGTAGTGAGCAATCTCTGAAAAATTTCGGCATGGTGCCCAGCAGAGTAGAATTTGGGCCATCCCATCATGGTGCCCATGCGGTGTCGTACAAGGCGAGTCAATCAGACAAAATCGAATCGAACCCTATAGAACGAAACACTGAACTAGTCATATATACAATCCAGACTCAGCCTATACACGGCTCAAGTCAACAATAGTGCCCGGAAATCGGTAATAGGCTCACCCCCCATTATGTGGGACCTAATACATTGATTGGTGAAATGTGGGTATTAATTCATCTCCGTCTAACCCTCCGGGAATAAAGGCGTGATTGTATGTATGTGTATAAATGTACTAGTCCGTTCCTTAATTCCTAGTAAATTCATTGCGGGGAGCTAAGCCTTATTGCGGTATTAATCATAATACTCGTAGACGTTACAGCTGGAATTCGAACACGCGATCTCGTGCTCGCAAATTAATTGACCCAGTCCACGAGACTACTGCCGTTTTTAGCCAAGCGATAACTTTAAAAGGCCGAATTATCATCCAATAACAAAAGTAGGTATATTTAGTAATATAATGATTTATATGTACATACAGTGAAAAAAAGGAAATAGTTACTAGTATTAAAAGATGCAATAACAAATTATTATATAATTTGTCTTACTTAATCATTTCATATTAACGTAAAACAACTCAGGGTCAACTTTGCACTTGAATTAATTTTAGCTTTGTAGAAACTGTATCAAAGCTGGTTTACCGATTTTCATATAAAAGGCTTAATTTTATACTTATCTTTATCAGTTACAGATTGACTTTCTTCAGAACAACAATATCAGTAATTTGACCATGTATTTTAAGGTATTATTATTCTACCAATTAATTTCATATAACCTGTCTCGTTCCTTATTTCGGCTGTAGGAGTACCATTACTGCCAACAGCATTCTTTCATTTCAAATTTCTAAACTTTATCTTGTGGAAATATAATTTGAGCGCAACTGAATCTGAATATACTATTTTTCAGGTGTTCGTAGTTGCGGCAATCCTTGCTGTAGGAAGCGCCCGACCACAAGAAGGCAAGGATCACGGACACGCTTACTCATCGCAGAGCATCGTGCTTCATCAAAGTCACGACAACAAGCATACCTCTGAGCATAAAGAACAGCATCATGAGGAAATCAAATATTACGGTCATGAGGAACAACATGGTCATCAGGAAAAGAATGTTCATCTCGAACATCACCAAGAAGAGCACCACGGACACGCTTCCTCTTCTCAAAGCCTTCATCAGCACCATGATGGTCATGGGACCAAGCACGTCGAATATTATGTAAGATTTTTCTTTATACAATTTTGAAGTTATTTTCTCAATTCCTTCATAACTTCATTGCTAAATGTGTTTTATGTTCAACAGGCTCATCCTAAATACGAGTTCGCTTATGAAGTCAAGGACCCTCACACCCACGACCACAAGTACCAGCACGAGCACCGCGACGGTGACGTCGTGAAGGGCGAGTACGGTCTGGACCAGCCCGACGGTACCGTCAGGAAAGTGAAGTACTACAGCGACAAGAAAACTGGATTCAATGCTGAAGTGAAATACGAAGGTCACGCCAAACACATTGTCCCCAAATACCATCATTGATTCTCTGACTGAATTGTTAAAACTATTGACCCTGATTGTTACTTATTTATTTTAGTCTTATCGTGAATAAATGTGAAATAAACCATACTTGATTTTATATTTGTAAGTAATTAAGTTAAGGACTACTGGAATACTACTTTAGGTTGCTGGAGCGTAATCAAAATTCCACGTGAGCAAAGCCGCGGGCTACAAAATAGTAATAAATATTACAGATCACATAATATACAGGGTTATTGGTAACTCGAAGTATTCCTGTCAGGGGGTGTTAGGGGACCCAAAATGCTACAATTTGGAGCCCTCATATGTATGGCCGACAATCAATAGTTTTCGAAATAATTGACTTTTTAAGTTAGTAACCCAAAATTCAGACTTCAATTAAATAGCAAATTCAAAAAAAAATTTTTGCAAAGTGGGACTTATTCTAATTTATTTTTGTAGGTAACACTTTAACTAATCTAAACTAGTAATAAGAACTAAAAAAAAAGTTTTAAATAGAAAAATTGTGGAGTACTTCATAAAAAAAATATTTTCAATTTTCACCTTACTCTCCAGTAATTGTCGTTTGTCTCAAAAAATTACTATGGCAGTGAGCGTACAAATTACTGGGAATAATTGTGCCTTTAATCAGCTTTCCAAAAAGGTAATGACATGAATAGAATAATATTGTATTTATGAAAAAAGTGAGTTTTAATAAGCGCGGGCGAAAATGCGCCGGGGACATTTTCATTGTTTAGGATCGACATATGGGCACAAGGTCATCCGTTTATCATTTTATCTGAGTTCGAAAGTGTCAAATGGCTGTATGTTGTATCGTAGTATTAGTTAGTAACAATTTTGACCGTAGGTCATAACTGGACAGGATGTACTGTGTGATGGTAAATTACAATAAATCAAAGCGAATTGAAGCAGGATTGATGTCTTTAATTTAATAGGATTACACTATATTTATAAATAGCAAAGCGACTGGTCGATGCTTCATGTGACCAAAGAGCTGGCCTCTTTTTTATACAAACGACTGGCATTGCTGTCCAACGATAGCCTGTTGATGTTGATGTTACCAGTTGACTTCGATGGGGAGGAATTTTTCGAAGCCTGAACTTTTCAATTGACAATTTTTTTTTAATTCTCGTATATATTTTAGTTTACTACGTTGGCTTTAGTTTATTAATTCACTTGATTTCTTATTATATTTACAGTGTAATTCAAGTAACTGAAATAACCACGCCTTGAATCTTAGTTATTTAAAAACACTATATCTTGAAAACAAACAAACGAATTCAGACGAAATAAACATTTTTAAGTTTTTTGCCTTAAGAATACGTGACTACGTATGTAATAAGAAAGTTTCCATAATATACTCTTTATTGTACGCACAAGCACTTTAAATAACAATAATTATAAATATAATAAAAGGATATTTCTGTACAAAGGCGAGGTTAACACAATGTTTAGTTTTCTACCAGCAAGCCTTAGAGCGATAGAGGAAAAAAAAATATAGATAGATAAGGACAGAACCACTCTGCTGTACACATGTACAGCAGAGTGGATATGACAAACTATGAAAGAGGAAGTGTGTGATAATAGTGTAACAGTATATAAAAAAGTTCCTGCATATTATTGTTTCTGCTATCAGTACAATTTTCGGTACAATAGTTTTTAGTGTAGTAAGTAGTGAGCAATCTCTGAAAAATTTCGGCATGGTGCCCAGCAGAGTAGAATTTGGGCCATCCCATCATGGTGCCCATGCGGTGTCGTACAAGGCGAGTCAATCAGACAAAATCGAATCGAACCCTATAGAACGAAACACTGAACTAGTCATATTGATACAATCCGGACTCAGCCTATACATAGCTCAAGTCAACAATAGTGCCCGCAAATCAGTAATAGGCTCACCCCCTATTATGTTGGACCTAATACATTGATTGGTGAAATGTGGTCGTTAACTAACCTAACCCTCCGGGAATAAAGGCGTGATTGTATGTAGGTATGTATGTATGTATATATGTACTAGTCCGTTCCTTAATTCCTAGTAAATTCATTGTCGGGGAGCTAAGCCTTATTCTTCTTCTTCTTCTAGTGCCTCTCCACTACTGGAGGTTGGCTGTCAGCTCAGCGAATTTTTCCCGGTCTTGCGCCAAGCGAAAAAGCTGTTCCACGCTGGCAATCTTTGTCCATTCTCGGATGTTTCTTAGCCACGACTTCTTTCTCCGTCCAACGCGTCTCTTGCCCGCGACTTTGCCAATCATAATAAGTTGGAGGACGTTGGAGTACTCTCACGTTAGAAACTTTCTGTGTCCAGCTAATACGCAGCATTCTACGGTAACACCACATCTCGAAAGCTTCGAGAAACCTTTGGGTATTGGCTTTCAGCCTTATTGCGGTATTAATCATAATACTCGTAGACGTTACAGCTGGAATTCGAACACGCGATCTCGTGCTCGCAAATTAATTGACCCAGTCCACGAGACTACCGCCGTTTTTTGCTAAGCGATGACTTTAAAAGGCCGAATTATCATCCAATAACAAAAGTAGGTATATTTAGTAATATAGTTTATATGTATATACTGTTAAAAAAGGAAATAATTATAGTATTAAGAGATGCAATTACAAATTATTATATAATTTGTCTTACATAATCATTTCATATTAACGTAAAACAACTCAGGGTCACCTTTGCACTTGAATTAATTTTAGCTTTGTAGAAACTGTACAAAGCTGGTTTACTGATTTTCATATAAAAGGCTTAATTTTATACTTATTTTTATCAGTTACAGATTGACTTTCTTCAGAACAACAATATCAGTAATTTGACCATGTATTTTAAGGTATTATTATTCTAACAATTAATTTCATATAACCTGTCTCGTTCCTTATTTCGGTTGTAGGAGTACCATTACTGCCAACAGCATTCTTTCATTTCAAATTTCTAAACTTTATCTTGTGGAAATATAATTTGAGCGCAACTAAATCTGAATATACTATTTTTCAGGTGTTCGTAGTTGCGGCAGTCCTTGCTGTAGGAAGCGCCCGACCACAAGAAGGCAAGGATCACGGACACGCTTACTCATCGCAGAGCATCGTGCTTCATCAAAGTCACGACAACAAGCATACCTCTGAGCATAAAGAACAGCATCATGAGGAAATCAAATATTACGGTCATGAGGAACAACATGGTCATCAGGAAAAGAATGTTCATCTCGAACATCACCAAGAAGAGCACCACGGACACGCTTCCTCTTCTCAAAGCCTTCATCAGCACCATGATGGTCATGGGACCAAGCACGTCGAATATTATGTAAGATTTTTCTTTATACAATTTTGAAGTTATTTTCTCAATTCTTTCATAACTTCATTGCTTATAATGTTTTATAATTCAACAGGCTCATCCTAAATACGAGTTCGCTTATGAAGTCAAGGACCCCCACACTCACGACCACAAGTACCAGCATGAGCACCGCGACGGTGACGTCGTGAAGGGCGAGTACGGTCTGGACCAGCCCGATGGTACCGTCAGGAAAGTGAAGTACTACAGCGACAAGAAAACTGGATTCAATGCTGAAGTGAAATACGAAGGTCACGCCAAACACATTGTCCCCAAATACCATCATTGATTCTCTGACTGAATTGTTAAAACTATTGACCCTGATTGTTACTTATTTATTTTAGTCTTATCGTGAATAAATGTGAAATAAACTATACTTGATTTTATATTAAGTAATTAAGTTAAGAAAAGAATGGTTTATAGCTATGCACAATGTAGATACTATACCTACAACGATTTTGTGACAAGGCTAAAATTAGAACTACGGTTGTCACTGCGCATCAAAGTAAATTTGGTATGTTTCGATAGCATTGAATTATTGTCGTACCAAAAGTTCGCGGATTTTTTAGTTCGACTATTCGACTAATAGATACACAAGTTTAACAAGAAAAAATATGCTACTGGAATACTACCATAGGTTGCTGGAACGCAATTAAAATTTAAATCTCAACAGCTATCTGACTATACACTAAATATTAATTATTGTCAATTCCTAATAGTTAAAAACTTGCCTTATCTAGATTTTTAAGCTTAGAAAACAAGATGAAAAACGATCCTGCGTATGCAGAGCGGTATTTTGTTAACATTCAGGATACGGTAAAGAAAGGTTTGCTCTAATATGCACGGATGTACCTCTTGCATCTAGCTAGATGGTTATTTCCTTAGAGTATACATTATAAATATAGAGCGCGCCTATCACTCAGGTCTTTGGCGCAGAGTGTTAGCAGATACTTTGCGATGGTATAGCGCACCTATAGTGACGTTTCATGCATTACTGAAAATATCAATAGATGCACTTATTAATTTAGTTTGTTTTTATGAAGTTATTTGTTCGATTTGATATGCATGGATAAAATTAAAGCCAAAATACAAAAAAATGGCGTCATTTTGCGGTATTTTTGCGTCATTATTACTACAAATATACGATGTTGTATAAAATTTTGAATTAACATATCGAATTAAATATTATTTGCGAAGTCATTTTGACAGGTATTGTTTTGCTGCTGATTGAGGTTGAGCCAGGAGCATCGGTACTGTTCATACCCGTGATAGCAGTTCATACTTGTAAGGCGCGCTCTATAGCAATGTATACTCTAAGGTTATTTCAGTTATCATCTTTATTACTACCGGGAGCAGACTTGCTTCAACCTTCGTTAGGTATTTTATTTCGCTTCCGAAAGGGAAATATTGGTGTCATTATGTATGATTCCGAAGCCAACCACATACGACAACTACAGACGCATGCAGCAGATACAGCGTACCCATTACTTGCTAAGCTCCGATACGAATAAAGGGGACCATTGAGAAGCCGCAATGAATTACGCGTATTTGCTGAGTGTGCCTGCAGTTGTTACATGCGGTGACCTCATTACGAGTTTTATCCTTTTAAGAGAATTCAAACATACCACGCCCTATTAGCCCGGTACACGGCTTCTTATTCCAACAGTAAGAGTCCACGTTTCAGCACTGTAGGTCATAACTGGACAGGATGTACTGTGTGATGGTAAATTACAATAAATCAAAGTGAATTGAAGCAGGATTGATGTCTTTAATTTAATAGGACTGGACGATGCTTCGCGTGACCAAAGGGCTGACCCCTTTTTTGTACAAAGGACTGCTATCCAACGACAGCCTTGTGGGCATGTGGCGGGCGGTGGGACTCCGATGGGGAGAAATTTTTCGACGCCTAAACTTTTTGATTAACATCTCTTTTTTATTCTCATATATATTTTAGTTTACTACGTTAGTTTTAGTTTATTAGTTTAATTGATTTCATAATACCATATATAGTGTAATTCAAGTAAATGAAATGACCACATCTTAAATATTTTAAAACAAACAAACGAATTCAAACCAAATATTTTTTTTAATTTTTTGTCGTAAGAAGAGTCACGTATGTATTAAGAAAGTTTTCATAATATACTTTTTATTGTACACACATGCACTTTAAATAACAATTATAAAAGGATACTTCTGTACAAAGGCGAGGTTAACAAAGTGTTGAGTTGTCTTCCAGCAAACCTTAGAGCGATAGAGGAAAAGAAAATATAGATAGATACAGGACAGAACAACTCTGCTGTACACATGTACAGCAGAGTGGATATGACAGACAGACTATGAAAGAGAAAGTGATAATAGTGTAACAGTTTATACTTATAAAAAGTTCCTGCATATTATTGTTTCTCCTATCAGGACAATTTTTGATACAGTAGTTTTTAGTGTAGTGAGCAGTGAGCAATCTTTTAAAAAATTCAGCATGGTGCCCAGCGAAGTAGAAAATTGGATCACCCCATCTCCTCCCATGCGGTATCCTACAAGGCGAGTCAATCAGACAGATATATAGTCCAGACTCAGCCTATACCATGGCTCAAGTCAACAATAGTGCCCGGAAATCGACAATAGGGTCACCCCCTATTACGTGGAACTTAATACAATGATTGGTGAAATGTGGGTGTTAATTCACCTCTGGCTAACCCTCCGGACATAAAGGCGTGATTGTATGTATATATGTACTAGTCCGTTCCTTAATTCCTAGTAAATTCATTGTCGGGGAGCTAAGCCTTATTGCAGTATTAGTCATAATAAACGTTACAGCTGGAATTCGAACACGCGATCTCATGATCGCAAATTGATTGGCCCAGGCCACAAGACTACCGCCGTTTTTTGCTAAGCGATATATAGAAAGAAGAATTATCATCCATTAACAAAAGGTATATTTAGTAATATAATTTATATGTATATACAGTGAAAAAAAGATAATACTTATAGTATGAAAAGATGCAATTACAAATTATTATATAATTTGTCTTACTTAATCATTTCATATTAACGTGAAACAACTCAGGGTCAACTTTGCACTTGAATTAATTTTAGCTTTGTAGAAACTGTATCAAAGCTGGTTTACTGATTTTCATATAAAAGGCTTAATTTTATACTTATTTTTATCAGTTACAGATTGACTTTCCTCAGAACAACAATATCAGTAATTTGACCATGTATTATAAGGTATTATTATTCTACCAATTAATTTCATATAACCTGTCTCGTTCCTTATTTCGGCTGTAGGAGTACCATTACTGCCAACAGCATTCTTTCATTTCAAATTTCTAAACTTTATCTTGTGGAAATATAATTTGAGCGCAACTGAATCTGAATATATTATTTTTCAGGTGTTCGTTGTTGCGGCAGTCCTTGCTGTAGGAAGCGCCCGACCACAAGAAGGCAAGGATCACGGACACGCTTACTCATCGCAGAGCATCGTGCTTCATCAAAGTCACGACAACAAGCATACCACTGAGCATAAAGAACAGCATCATGAGGAAATCAAATATTACGGTCATGAGGAACAACATGGTCATCAGGAAAAGAATGTTCATCTCGAACATCACCAAGAAGAGCACCACGGACACGCTTCCTCTTCTCAAAGCCTTCATCAGCACCATGATGGTCATGGGACCAAGCACGTCGAATATTATGTAAGATTTTTCTTTATACAATTTTGAAGTTATTTTCTCAATTCCTTCATAACTTCATTGCTAAATGTGTTTTATGTTCAACAGGCTCATCCTAAATACGAGTTCGCTTATGAAGTCAAGGACCCTCACACCCACGACCACAAGTACCAGCACGAGCACCGCGACGGTGACGTCGTGAAGGGCGAGTACGGTCTGGACCAGCCCGACGGTACCGTCAGGAAAGTGAAGTACTACAGCGACAAGAAAACTGGATTCAATGCTGAAGTGAAATACGAAGGTCACGCCAAACACATTGTCCCCAAATACAATCATTGATTCTCTGACTGAATTGTTACAACTATTGACCCTGATTGTTACTTATTTATTTTAGTCTTATCGTGAATAAATGTGAAATAAACTATACTTGATTTTATATTTGTAAGTAATTAAGTTAAGGACTACTGGAATACTACTTTAGGTTGCTGGAGCGTAATCAAAATTCCACGTGAGCGAAGCCGCGGGCTACAAATAGTAATAAATATTACAGATCACACAATATACAGGGTTATTGGTAACTCGAAGTATTCCTGTCAGGGGGTGTTAGGGGACCCAAAATGCTACAATTTGGAGCCCTCATATGTATGGCCGAGAGTCAATAGTTTTCGAAATAATTGACTTTTTAAGTTAGTAACCCAAAATTCAGACTTCAATAGCAAATTAAAAAAGAAGTTTTTGCAAAGTGGGATTTATTCTAATTTATTTTTGTAGGTAACACTTTTACTAATCTAAACTAGTAGTAAGAACTAAAAAAAATGTTATAAATAGAAAAATTGTGGAGTACTTTATAAAAAAAATATTTCCAATTTTCACCTTACTCTCCAGTAATTGTCGTTTGTCTCAAAAAATTACTATGGCAGTGAGGGTACAAATTACAGGAAAAAATTGTGCCTTTAATCAGCTTTCCAAAAAGGTAATGACATGAATAGAATAATATTGTATTTATGAAAAAAGTGAGTTTTAATAAGCGCGGGCGAAAATGCGCCGGGGACATTTTCATTGTTTAGGATCGACATATGGGCACAAGGTCATCCGTTTATCATTTTATCTGAGTTCGAAAGTGTCAAATGGCTATACATATGTTGTATCGTAGTATTAGATAGTAACAATTTTGACCCGCGTAAGTACGTTTTGTTGTAATCTGACTATCCTCAAATGATTGGTAGAATTACTTCCCTTGCTTTGGTTCTTATTATTTACTACTAAATACCTCACTATTGTTAAGCTGTCTACATGCCAAATCTGTTGATCCACCAATAAAGCCCGTGACGTCTTGATGTCAGGTGCTTAAACTTAAACTATTCAAACTCACGTGTATCCCCGGTGACTTGTGATAACATGTCGGTCGGTAGCATGTCTGAAATTGCCGAAGGTACGTGGATGTGCCCACCGAAACGATACCACGGCCTATTAGCCCGGGGCACGGCTTCTAATTCCAACAGTCAGAGTCCACGTTTCAGGACCGTAGGTCATAACTGGACAGGATGTACTGTGTGATGATAAATTACAATAAATCAAAGCGAATTGAAGCAGGATTGATGTCTTTAATTTAATGTTTAATTTAATGATTACACTATATAAATAGCAAAGCGACTGGTTGATGCATCGCATGACCAAAGGGCTGGCCTTTTTTATACAAATGACTGGCATTGCTATCTAACGACAGCTTTGTGGGCATGTTACCAGTTGACTTCGATGGGGAGGAATTTTTCGAAGCCTGAACTTTTAAATTGACAATTTTTTTTTTAATTCTCGTATATATTTTAGTTTACTACGTTGGCTTTAGTTTATTAATTCACTTGATTTCTTATTATATTTACAGTGTAATTCAAGTAACTGAAATAACCACGTCTTGAATCTCAGTTATTTAAAAGGACTATTTTTGTTTGGTGTACAATAAAGTTTATTTCTATTCTATTCTATTCTGTTCTGTTCTGTTCTGTTCTGTTCTGTTCTGTTCTGTTCTGTTCTGTTCTGTTCTGTTCTGTTCTGTTCTGTTCTGTTCTGTTCTGTTCTGTTCTGTTCTGTTCTGTTCTGTTCTGTTCTGTTCTGTTCTGTTCTGTTCTGTTCTGTTCTGTTCTGTTCTGTTCTGTTCTGTTCTGTTCTGTTCTGTTCTGTTCTGTTCTGTTCTGTTCTGTTCTGTTCTGTTCTGTTCTGTTCTGTTCTGTTCTGTTCTGTTCTGTTCTGTTCTGTTCTGTTCTGTTCTGTTCTGTTCTGTTCTGTTCTGTTCTGTTCTGTTCTGTTCTGTTCTGTTCTGTTCTGTTCTGTTCTGTTCTGTTCTATTCTATTCTATTCTATTCTATTCTATTCTTAAGAACAAACAAACGAATTCAGACCAAATAAACATTTTTAAGTTTTTTGCCTTAAGAATACGTGACTACGTATGTAATAAGAAAGTTTTCATAATATACTCTTTATTGTACACACAAGCACTTTAAATAACAATAATTATAAATATAATAAAAGGATATTTCTGTACAAAGGCGAGGTTAACACAATATTTAGTTTTCTTCCAGCAAGCCTTAGAGCGATAGAGGAAAACAAAATATAGATAGAGGACAGAACCACTCTGCTGTACACATGTACAGCAGAGTGGATATGACAGACTATGAAAGAGGAAGTGTGTGATAATAGTATAACAGTTTATACTAAAAGGCTACTGCATATTATTGTTTCTGCTATCAGGAAAATTTTCGATACAGTAGTTTTTAGTGTAGTGAGCAGTGAGCAATCTTTTAAAAAATTCAGCATGGTGCCCGGCAGAGTAGAATTTGGGCCACCCTATCTCCTACCATGCGGCATCTTACAAGGCGAGTCAATCAGACAGATATATACAGACCAGACTCAGCCAATACATGGCTCAAGTCAACAATAGTGCCCGGAAATCGACAATAGGCTCACCCCCTATTACGTGGAACTTAATACAATGATTGGTGAAATGTGGGTGTTAATTCACCTCTGGCTAACCCTCCGGGCATAAAGGCGTGATTGTATGTATGTATATATGTACTAGTCCGTTCCTTAATTCCTAGTAAATTCATTGTCCGGCTTATTGCAGTATTAGTCATAATAAACGTTACAGCTGGAATTCGAACACGCGATCTCGTGATCGCAAATTGATTGGCCCAGGCCACAAGACTACCGCCGTTTTTTGCTAAGCGATATATAGAAAGCAGAATTATCATCCATTAACAAAAGGTATATTTAGTAATATAATTTATATGTATATACAGTGAAAAAAAGATAATACTTATAGTATTAAAAGATGCAATTACAAATTATTATATAATTTGTCTTACTTAATCATTTCATATTAACGTAAAACAACTCAGGGTCAACTTTGCACTTGAATTAATTTTAGCTTTGTAGAAACTGTATCAAAGCTGGTTTACTGATTTTCATATAAAAGGCTTAATTTTATACTATTTTTTATCAGTTACAGATTGACTTTCCTCAGAACAACAATATCAGTAATTTGACCATGTATTTTAAGGTATTATTATTCTACCAATTAATTTCACATAACCTGTCAGCATTCTTTCATTTCAAATTTCTAAACTTTATCTTGTGGAAATATAATTTGAGCGCAACTGAATCTGAATATACTATTTTTCAGGTGTTCGTAGTTGCGGCAGTCCTTGCTGTAGGAAGCGCCCGACCACAAGAAGGCAAGGATCACGGACACGCTTACTCATCGCAGAGCATCGTGCTTCATCAAAGTCACGACAACAAGCATACCTCTGAGCATAAAGAACAGCATCATGAGGAAATCAAATATTATGGTCATGAGGAACAACATGGTCATCAGGAAAAGAATGTTCATCTCGAACATCACCAAGAAGAGCACCACGGACACGCTTCCTCTTCTCAAAGCCTTCATCAGCACCATGATGGTCATGGGACCAAGCACGTCGAATATTATGTAAGATTTTTCTTTATACACTTTTGAAGTTATTTTCTCAATTCTTTCATAACTTCATTGCTAAATGTGTTTTATGTTCAACAGGCTCATCCTAAATACGAATTCGCTTATGAAGTCAAGGACCCTCACACCCACGACCACAAGTACCAGCACGAGCACCGCGACGGTGACGTCGTGAAGGGCGAGTACGGTCTGGACCAGCCCGACGGTACCGTCAGGAAAGTGAAGTACTACAGCGACAAGAAAACTGGATTCAATGCTGAAGTGAAATACGAAGGTCACGCCAAACACATTGTCCCCAAATACCATCATTGATTCTATGACTGAATTGTTAAAACTATTGACCCTGATTGTTACTTATTTATTTTAGTCTTATCGTGAATAAATGTGAAATAAACCTTACTTGATTTTATATTTGTAAGTAATTAAGTTAAGGACTACTGGAATACTACTTTGGGTTGCTGGAGCGTAATCAAAATTCCACGTGAGCGAAGCCGCGGGCTACAAATAGTAATAAATATTACAGATCACACAATATACAGGGTTATTGGTAACTCGAAGTATTCCTGTCAGGGGGTGTTAGGGGACCCAAAATGTTACAATTTGGAGCCCTCATAATGTATGGCCGAGAATCAATAGTTTTCGAAATAATTGACTTTTTAAGTTAGTAACCCAAAATTCAGACTTCAATAGCAAATTAAAAAAGAAATTTTTGCAAAGTGTGACTTATTCTAATTTATTTTTGTAGGTAACACTTTTCCTAATCTAAACTAGTAATAAGAACTAAAAAAAAAGTTTTAAATAGAAAAATTGTGGAGTACTTCATAAAAAAAATATTTTCAATTTTCACCTTACTCTCCAGTAATTGTCGTTTGTCTTAAAAAATTACTATGGCAGTGAGCGTACAAATTACAGGAAAAAATTGTGCCTTTAATCAGCTTTCCAAAAAGGTAATGAAATGAATAGAATAATATTGTATTTATGAAAAAAGTGAGTTTTAATAAGCGCGGGCGAAAATGCACCGGGGACATTTTCATTGTTTAGGATCGACATATGGGCACAAGGTCATCCGTTTATCATTTTATCTGAGTTCGAAAGTGTCAAATGGCTGTATGTTGTATCGTAGTTTATTAGTTAGTAACAATTTTGACCGTAATAATCAAAGCGAATTGAAGCAGGATTGATGTCTTTCATTTAATAGGATTACACTATATAAATAGCAAAGCGACTGGTCGATGCTTCGCGTGACCAAAGGGCTGGCCTCTTTTTTATACAAATGACTGGCATTGCTATCTAACGACAGCCTTGTGGGCATGTTACCAGTTGACTTCGATGGGGAGGAATTTTTCGAAGCTTGAACTTTTCAATTGACAATTTTTTTTTTATTCTCGTATATATTTTAGTTTACTACGTTAGCTTTAGTTTATTAGTTTACTTGATTTCTTTTCATATTTACAGTGTAATTCAAGTAACTGAAATAACCACGTCTTGAATCTTAGTTATTTAAAAGGACTATTTTTGTTTGGTGTACAATAAAGTTTATTTCTATTCTATTCTATTCTATTCTTAAAAACAAACAAACAAATTCAGACCAAATAAACATTTTTAAGTTTTTTGCCTTTAGAATACGTGACTACGTATGTAATAAGAAAGTTTTCATAATATACTCTTTATGGTACACGCAAGCACTTTAAATAACAATAATTATAAATATAATAAATGGATATTTCAGTACAAAGGCGAGGTTAACACAATGTTTAGTTTTCTTCCAGCAAGCCTTAGAGCGATAGAGGAAAACAAGATATAGATAGATAGAGGACAGAACCACTCTGCTGTACACATGTACAGCAGAGTGGATATGACAGACTATGAAAGAGGAAGTGTGTGATAATAGTATAACAGTTTATACTAAAAGGCTACTACTACTATTATAGTTTTTGCTATCAGGAACATTTTCGATACAGTAGTTTTTAGTGTAGTGAGCAGTGAGCAATATTTTAAAAAATTCAGCATGGTGCCCAGCAGAGTAGAATTTAGACCACCCCATCTCCTCCCATGCGGTGTCGTACAAGGCAAGTCAATCAGACATATATATACAGTCCAGACTCAGCCTAGAAATGGCTCAAGTCAACAGTAACTATTTAGTAATCTGTGACAATAGTGCCCGGAAATCGACAATAGACTCACCCCCTATTACGTGGAACTTAATACAATGATTGGTGAAATTTGGGTGTAATTTTACCTCTGGCTAACCCTCCGGGCATAAAGGCGCGATTGTATGTATGTATGTATATATGTACTAGTCCGTTTTCTAATTCCTAGTAAATTCATTGTCGGGGAGCTAAGCTTTATTGCGGTATTAGTTATAATAGACGTTACAGCTGAAATTCGAACACGCGACCTCGTGATCGCAAATTGATTGGCCCAGACCACAAGACTACCGCCGTTTTTTGCTAAGCGATAACTTTAAAAGGCCGAATTATCATCCAATAACAAAAGTAGGATATTTAGTAATATAATTAGTATTTATAATAATATGTACATAAAGTGAAAAAAAGAAAATAGTTACCTACTAGTATTAAAAGATGCAATTACAAATTATTATATAATTTGTCTTACATAATCATTTCATATTAACGTAAAATAACTCAGGGTCAACTTTGGACTTGAATTGATTTTAACTTTGCAGAAATTGTACCAAAGCCTGTTTACTGATTTTCATATAAAAGGCTTAATTTTATACTTATTTTTATCAGTTACAGATTGACTTTCTTCAGAACAGCAATATCAATAATTTGACCATGTTCTTTAAGGTATCATTTTTCTACCAATTAACGTTCTATAACCTATCTCGTTTCTTATTTCGGCTATTATTGGGAGTACCATTACTGCCAACAGCATTCTTTCATTTCAAATTTCTAAACTTTATCTTGTGGAAATAGAAATAATTAGAACGCAACTAAATCAAATTTAAAAAATCTAAAAAATAAATAAAAAATATACTATTTTTCAGGTGTTCGTAGTTGCGGCAGTCCTTGCTGTAGGAAGCGCCCGACCGCAAGAAGGCAAGGATCACGGACACGCTTACTCATCGCAGAGCATCGTTCTTCATCAAAGTCATGACAACAAGCATACCTCTGAGCATAAAGAACAGCATCATGAGGAAATCAAATATTACGGTCATGAGGAACAACATGGTCATCAGGAAAAGAATGTTCATCTCGAACATTACCAAGAAGAGCACCACGGACACGCTTCCTCTTCTCAAAGCCTTCATCAGCACCATGATGGTCATGCGACCAAGCACGTCGAATATTATGTAAGATTTTTTTTCATTCCATTCTGAAATTATTTTTTCCATTCTTTCATAACTTCATTGCTAACTGTATTTTATATTCAACAGGCTCATCCCAAATATGAGTTCGCATATGAAGTCAAGGACCCCCACACTCACGACCACAAGTACCAGCACGAGCACCGCGACGGTGACGTCGTGAAGGGCGAGTACGGTTTGGACCAGCCCGACGGCACCGTCAGGAAAGTGAAGTACTACAGCGACAAAAAAACTGGATTCAATGCTGAAGTGAAATACGAAGGTCACGCCAAACACATTGTCCCCAAATACCATCATTGATTCTCTGCCTGAACTGTTAAAACTATTGACCCTGATTGTTACTTAATTTATTTAGTCTTAAGGTGAATAAAATGTAAAATAAACTACGATCTACTTTATTTCTTAGTAAATTTTTATAAAAAACATTATAATATATTAAACAAATACCTATAATAGGCTAACTATAATAGGCTAACCCCTTAAGTATGCTGATTTGAAGTCATTGTACCATTTTTGACCGATAGCGGTGGAGACCTTGGGGAGCTGGAGCAAGGAGGCCAAAATCCTTGGGACATAGGAAGCAGGCTCATAGAGACTACTGGAGACTCCCGCTCCGGAGCGTTCCTGGTGCAAAGGCTGGCCATCGCAATCCAGCGTGGAAACGCGGCGAGTATGATGGGCACTTTTGCGCCGGGAACGGTCAGGGGCGGGTTATTTGATTAATTTATTGACTTGATAAAATTTTATTGTGACTTGTATAATGTTTCTTATCTAAATAAATTATGGCTAACTAATATCTTAGTTACAAATACTCATAAATAAAATTTAAGTGATAAACTAGGATATTCACAAGATAAATTAAAAAGGGGTTGAAAAATTCCTATTGGTAACGTAAATAGAAGCCTGTGGATTTCAGAATTTCACAGAATTAATTAATGTGAAGATTTGTTATATCGAATGGATACTATCTACTTATATAAAAAGGATTCTACACAATTAACAGTCAGCAAAGGGGTATAAAAAAGTCTACCGACTGTACATACGTGATACAATAATATAATTTAATGGTAAGGGCACTAAAAAGTGTATTTGTTTATTCTCCTCGTTTTTTTCTTTAAATTTCAGTGTAAGGACATTATTGACTACTATCAAAACGAGTATACATTTTATTGTGTAGTCGGTACTCATGCACTGTTCAATTAAATATAATCAAATAGATCTATTTTTCTTTTGATAATGGGGGAGACGTGTCATTATAATAAAAAATAGATGAAAACTAACACAAACATAATCAAATTGACAAATACCTAGAAATTCATGAAATTTTAAAGCAATATTAGTACCTATGTTATTTATTCAAATAGATTGAGATTGGAAAAAGTGAATGCTCAAGACGCGTCTTGAACCCGTGATTAGACCTTTACAGTGGGAATGCTCTGCCCATTGACCTACATGATCCTTACCTTGAGAATCTAAAAATTACTAGTAGAGTTATCAGGGAGTTCTTCAGTAACCATGGTGCTTTGAACAACGCTGAAATATCGGCAACTCCAAATAATACATGGTAATTATCCGGTTAACCCTAGTAGTAAAAATAATCTAAAAATGTTAGTAAAAATAAGATACCATACCGCTCCATTATCACGCTGTTTCTCACTCGCTTCATCATAGTCTATACTACCGCTATACTTTTCAAACCTCTCATTTCAAAGCGTTCAATTTACTTTTATGATCTGCTGCTCTTCCATTCATACTAAATATTTGAAAATGCGAAAGTAACTTTGTCTATTTGTTACGCTATGACGCCTAAACCAGTGCAAGTGCACCGATTTTGATGAAATTTGGTACGGAGAAAGACATAGGCTATCTTTTGTCGCGATAACCAACATCCACGTGAGCGGAGCCGTGGGCAAAAGCTAGTACATAATAATGGAGACTAGTACTCCTCTACGTGTAAGTAGTCTTAATTTTTTAGATAAATTCACTACATTACATTTCATTACATGGCAAAACTCTATACTCAAAATCATGGTTATATATTTCAAATCGCAAATCGATGACAATTCGACCCCCTTGTCCCAATTATTTGGGGTTTGTCCAATATGTCATTATCCACTATACATTCCTGTCAGATATTATTATATCGAAATATTCTTTGCCATATCCTCTTTCAAGAAATCCATCCATATTTTCTTGGGCCTATCTTTGCTCCTAAATATTATACATTCATACTTTGAACCGTTCCTCACAACCTTACTTATACTCGTACTACTACTACTACTATATTACTTTCATCTCTTCTCGTAGCATACCCATATCACGATAGTCACTTCTCAATTTTTCATTCTCTGGTGCCACTTGTTCGAATGTTAAAATTAAACCATCTTACTTCTGCTAATCACATTAATATTAAAAACCCGAAAGTTTGTTTGGATGTATGAATGATTTTTTTCTTATACCGCAGTGGAATACAAGCACACGGCCTGATAGAAAGTGACTTGTGAATTGTATAAGGCATTATACTACTTTTTATTCCGGCAATAGGATCCTGTGCATTTCAGAATTTTCACAGAATTTATAAATGTGAAGATGTATGTTACTCAGTTACGCTCGAAACGCTGAACGAATTTAGGTATATTTGATAGATACGGATCAAGTATAATCTGAAAAATTATGTCTGAAATAAGTTACGGTAACAGAAGAAGTCGCAAGAAAGTTAGCATATTTCGATAATATATAATTAAATAGGTGGTGGTTTTTTCACCTACAACCTGTATACAATCCCTACTAATATTATAAATGCGAAAGTAACTCTGTCTGTCTGTCTGTCTGTCTCGCTTTTACTACTAAACCGCTGAACCGATTTCGATGAAATTTGGTATAGGGGTAGATTAGACCTTGAGAAAGCACATAGGCTATGTTTGGTCGCGATAACCGACATCCACGCGGGCGGAGCCGCGGGCAAAAGCTAGTATACATATAAAACACTAGCTTTTGCCCGCGGCTCCGCCCGCGTGGATGTCGGTTATCGCGACCAAACATAGCCTATGTCCTTTCTCGAGGTCTAATCTACCCTGTAGTGACCTATTTTTATTTTCACTTACATTTCACTTACAAAATAACATACGTTTTTTGTTTACACTGGAATGACATAACTGACATTCGTGGAAGGAGACGTTTTTAAGATTTATATGTATCAGTATGTCATAAATTCAGCTAGAATTAAAGACTAGCTTTAGTGGATTTTTGTATTAAATTCCTGAGAGCATTTCTCTACTTTGTCTATGATTGCATTTCTGATATTTTTTTATTTGTGGTAATCATAGAGGAACAGAAACACTCTGGTTCGGAATAGCGGCCATTGCAGTTGACTAAGATATGGCTCTGTAATTTATTTTCGAACAAACAGTTTTTTTGTGCTCGGACCAAGTGATCCGAAATCATCGGCTCGACCCTGCATCCCTGAAGGTTGGGGAGCGTCATAGTATCTAGTTCGGATGATGCCGATCACGAACCGCGCCGGCATTTTGATGTCTGCGTGTTAGACGAAGCACGGCCATCGCCCGTAGGCTGGACATCTGGGGGCTGTCCATGTCGGATTCGTGTGGCCGAATCCGACGACGCCAAGGCTCATCTGCTCCACCCCTTTTTTGCCATGGGAGTCTGAGGCTCTCTCTTTGTTGAGCACGAGGTGTGCGCTGAGAGGCTGGCGCATGTCACACGGCGCGCCCGCGCAAGCTGACGTTGGTGGATTACGTACCCTGAAGGATTGCTTTCGCCAGGGTACAGTTCTGCGTTCACGTGAGTTACATTTTTCATCAGTACACGTGTCGTACGTCGCGTCGCGAGTGTCTCAAGTGCGGACTTACGTTTCGCGTCTAGCTAATCGTTAGAGTTTACTTTTAAGCCTTAATCTTAAAGCTATATTTAAGAGCATTGTAAAAATCTCATGGATTATACAAATTGTGCATGAAATCATACCAGCGTTTCATTGTCAACTTCCAAAACAAACCAGAGGCTATCATCACGTAAGAGGTCCTTCGAACCAAAAGGCTGATGTGGTCTCCGAGAGCCTATCCAGGTTATCTTTATCTTTATCTATAAACATTGTAACATACCATCACAACTCTGTTCTTGGGCAGACAGTCCGGGGACAGAGTCTTTTTTTTTCTCTTTTTTTTTATACGTTACAACCCCTATACCAAATTTCATCAAAATCGGTTCAGTGGTTTGGGCGTGAAAGCGAGACAGACAGACAGACAGACAGAGTTACTTTCACATTTATAATATTAGTAGGGATAGGGATGGCAATGCACACCCCCTCACAGTTTTTGAACTTATTCAATCAATCAATTAGCCTATTGCAGTCAACTACTGGACATAGAACTCTCCCAATGTAGGCCATAACTACCGATCCTCCGCCTTCCGCATCTAGTCCATCCAAGCTACCCTTTTCAGGTTGCCAGTCCACCTGATTGGAGGGCGTCCCTTCCGTTTAACTTTTCGTGGTCTCCACTCTAGGACTCGTTTGCTCCAATGACCATCGATCATTCAACCGATATGGCCAGCCCAGTCAATAATTCAATTAATGTTATTTAGGTACTGTCCACTATCATTGTTCGACAAGAAATTGTTTACAAACTCATTACTGCCAGTGATAGTTTTAAAGCTGGTTTTGGTTTTCATTCGATATTAAATTACAAAAGTAAGCTAAAAATGTATTGCAGAGGTATGCATAATTAATTTACTTTTACATGAAATAACACAGGGTCACCTTTGAACTGGTTTGGCTTAAAATTTGTAGAAACTGTATCAGAGCCTGTTTATTGGTTTCATATAAAAGGCTTCATTTGATATTTATTTTTAACAGTTAAATCTTGACTTTCTTCAGAACAGTAACATTAACTTCTTTATTATGTTCATTAAGGTATTATTAATCTGTCGTATCAAATTTCTATTTTCTTTTTCGTTTCATCATTTTCACTGGTCATAGCTATTAATAAAAATAATTCAAAAGAGTAATAGTTATACGATAAAATAATGGAAAAGTATACCATTATAACTAGGATTTAATTAAACAGCATTTAATCTCAACTAATTCGTTCGAGAAATAAAATTCAAAAATTTATTCTAATGTACATTTCAGGTGTTCGTAATTGCGGCCGTGCTTGCCGTAGTAAGCGCTCGACCACAAGAAGGCAAGGATCACGGACACGCTTACTCATCGCAGAGCATCGTGCTTCATCAGAATCACGAATATAAACATGCTCCTGAACACAAAGAACAGCATCATGAGGAAATCAAATATTATGGTCATGAAGAACAACATGGTCATCAGGAAAAGGAAGTTCATCTTGAACATCATCAAGAAGAGCACCATGGACACGCTTCCTCTTCTCAAAGCCTACATCAGCACCATGATGGACATGCGACCAAACACGTTGAATATTATGTAAGTATATTTATTATTAAATTACCATAACAATAATTTTATTTTGCAAGAGATTTACTTAAAGGTTCATAGAATAATTTTATTGGTAAGACATTAGGATTAAATATTTGATTACTAACTGTATGTTTTATTCAACAGGCCCATCCTAAATACGAGTTCGCGTATGAAGTTAAGGACCCCCACACTCACGACCACAAGTACCAGCACGAGCACCGCGACGGCGACGTCGTGAAGGGCGAGTACGGTCTGGACCAGCCCGACGGCACCGTCAGGAAGGTGAAGTACTACGCTGACAAGAAAAGTGGATTCAACGCGGAAGTGAAGTACGAGGGTCACGCCAAGCATATTGTTCCTGAGCATCACCACCATCATTAATATCGTGATTTAGTTGTTAAAACTGTTGACCATTATTGTTCCTCTATTTATTTAGCTGTATCGTGATTAAAATGTAGAAAAATACGATTGATTTTGTTTTCACATACACATTTATATGGATACTATTTCCACATACATACAACACATCTTATCGTAAGACTGCCTCCACACACTACTACCTATAATTAATTTGCGATAATGGCAGTTAGAATGAAATTAAGGGTCCGGACCCGTGCTTCACCTAAGTACTCCACCTGAGTGCAGCACGGGGACTTGCAAGGTCCTGTGCTCCAACTGATGATCAGTACAGTCAAGCACAATTATTATAGGTAATCAATAGGATTTATTTGAACGCATTTTTTCTAAAAAAAATGGGGCAACGTTTCATTTAGAAGTAATTCGATACCTCCCACGTAAGTTGTTGTAACCCACAAAATTGCCATTTTGTGTTTTTCACGTAAAAGTGTCTAATTTTATGTATAGTATCCTGTAACAATTAGATCAAATCCAAAAATCTATTAATTTCGGTAGTTTTCAGAAGTATAACATCGTAAGTTCCGAAGTATCCCGGCGTATATTGTGGTATTTATTACTTGCAATAGTTTACGGCGGGCGGTGTGATTCTGACGAGCGCGCTCATCCCGCGTATGTGTGACATAAAACTGACTACGTTGGAACTCGCTGTAGGTTGCATGTCACGCGCGTATTTTATGTGTTGATTTGATATTTATTACGTAATAGTACTAGCACATATTTTCCGTATTTAAAATATTGGTTATTTAAAATGTGGTATTGATTACATCCCTACTAATATTATAAATGTGAAAGTAACTCTGTCTGTCTGTCTGTCTGTCTGTCTGTCTGTCTCGCTTTCACGCTCAAACCACTGAACCGATTTTGATGAAATTTGGTATAGGGGTAGATTAGACCTCGAGAAAGGACATAGGCTATGTTTGGTCGCGATAACCGACATCCACGCGGGCGGAGCCGCGGGCAAAGGCTAGTACAACAATATACGTTCCTGAATTTACAAGTATTTTGTGTTAAGTAATACATACAACATTTTACTTCGGAATTAGTTATACTAAAGTACGTGGCAAGATGACTTACAATGATTTACGTGGTCAAATTAACTATTTTATGGTTACTAAGTAACACATACAACAATCTACTTCGCTTATCACTGACATTGTGTAAGTTGTAAGTAACATTTGCGGTTTATAGATGTGATCAAAAATCTATAGAAATAAATAAAATTGAAGTGTCTGTTTGTAATGTCAAAATAACAAGTGAATAAACATTTGAACCTAAAAAAAAATTAAAAAAATAAGAAGTTGAATGAAATTTTGAAGCATTTATTATGCTAACTTACTCATCTTATCATCTTATCTTCTTCATCTTTTTCATCAAATCTTCTTCTTCGATCATCAATCATCATCATCATATTCAAAATAACAAGTTTTTACTAAATGGGTGTGAATGTATATCAGGTACCTTAACAAGAACATAATTTAAATGTCTTTGGTCGGTCTGTCTGTCTGTTCCGCTAATCTCCTCCCTCCTCTCGAAGGTGACGGAGCGTATCATTAATACATAGCTTCTGGGGTACTTTGAACTGTATGATCTACTGAGCAACCGATAGTACGGCTTCCGCCACCGTAGCTTAACCGGTGTATCTTATCTTAACCTTCTTGTGTATCTCACAAACCGTTGCGCGCAAGCCATCGAGACTCGAGGTGAGGCACTGGCGGTTAGTCTCGATATCGGAAAGGCCTTTGATCGGGTCTGGCAGACGTCTTCTTGCAAAGCTCTTATGGACTCCCCAAGGAATTATGCGAATGGATTGCCAGCTTTTTGTCCAACAGAAGTATCCAAGTCGTCGTTGATGGCAGTTGCTCGGACCGCATGGACATAAAACGCTGGTGTCCCACAAAGTTCCGTGTTGTCTCGACCTTGTTACTGCTACATATCAATGACATGCTGTCGGATGACTCCATTCATCGCTATGCGGACAACAGTACCGGAGACGCTTGTTACACGGACCGTGCAAATATCCCTCAGTCCGAGATGGAGGAAAGCCGCGAACAACTTGTGTCTGAAATCGAGATTACGTTATCTAGAGTACCCGATTGGGGCAGACTGAATTTAGTACAATTCAACCCCTCTAAGACACAAGTATGTGTATTCACCGTTAAGAAAATCCCATTTATTGTAGCATCGCAATTCCTTGGCACACTGCTTACCATTTCCTTGAGTATTGGGATCCTTGATATCGATATCTCCAGCGACGTCCAATACCGTAGTCAATTGGAAGACAAGGTGAAGCTAGCATCAAAGAAGCTTGGAGTGATCAACAGGGTGAATACTTAACTGTCGGGCAACGACTCCGCCTACATAAGGCACAGGTTCGGCCCCACTTGGAGCACTGCAATCACCGTTTTGTCGAAGCGCCTACGTGCCAGCTTGAAACTTGAAGTGGTCAACCCCTTCGACTCGGTACAAAGACGACTATTGAGGCTCGTTGACCATCCCATACTCGCAGGTCATGTGGAACGTCTCAGTCTCAGAAGAGACTTTGCCTCACTGTGTGTGTTCTACCGAATATACAATGGTTTGTGCTCAGATGAACTATTTGACATGATACCCACAGCTACATTCTATCATCGCATCTCGCCACAGGCAGGGAAATCATCGTCACACACAACGTCCGGAAACAGTACGCACTGTGCGGTATGAAAGGAACTACATCCCTCGCACACTCAACCTGTGGAATGAACTCCCTGCGGTGGTTTTCCCAAGCGACTACACTTATGAGAAGCACTATAAAAGGAGGATGTCTGTACCTCGTCATCCAAACCCGATATATTCCTTTTTTCGCGATCGCATAGGCGAGCAGTGCTTGTTGAACGCACCGTACCATGGAAAACTAACATACCTAAAGACCACGCTATAAAGACGAACAAATACTTCGACCTGACTAACGAGTTAACCAAAAATGGCTACGTGATTAAACTCTACGCCGTAGAAGTAGGACCAAGACGATTTCAAGCTAAATCCCTGTACAACTTAATGACCTCGGATTGCCAAGAGCTTCAGTAAGCTCTTTACTAAATCGAATGTCCAAAGCGGCATTGATAAGATCTTACCAAATTTGGATAGGTAGGGGGTACACTACTGACGGTGGAGGTGAGCGCTGATGCATCACAAAATGGCCACCCTTAACCTACATCTGGGTCGCAAGTCCCAGTCGCCGTCACGGTGTGCTCTGTATCACGGGTTCATAAGGACCCGGCGACCACACGGTGAATCCATGGAGTGCAGAGAATCGGATCTCTGGGGCTCTTCAAGAATGGGCATTAGAAGGTTTTTTCAGGGTCGGCAGCGCGAATGTGACGCCCCTGGTGTTGCATACGTCCATAGGCCACGGTAACCACTTCCCATCAGGTGGGCCGTGTACTTGTCTGCCACCTAAGTGGTAAAAATAAAACATACCACACCTTTTTTCTCTTGCTTTTCGGCGTAAATTGTTGTATCTGGTACATACGACTAAATGCGACTCATGTGTTCCGGTGTACATAATTGTAAGTGACTGATACAACAATTTGTAAAGGTCATATACTGCGGTAAAGTGTTGTAACAGCAAAATCTCTAAAACCTTTGGTATTTTTGAATAATACCATGAGGTAAACGCTAAAGTATTATTAACTGAAGTCACATATTGAATTTTATAAAGATTAGTTGAAAACTGCGGTTTTTATTGCCAATAGTACCTTTGAAACGCTCTCCTGTAAAATCACAGTTTAGAAGTTACAACAGTTTACGTAGGAGGTATCGAATTACATTTGCGTGTTAAAAATAAAATAGTCTTTCTCACAGTGTTCTTTGCGGCGTGTAGTACTTACCGATAAGTCTATAGAATCGGTATTTTGCGATATCACTGTTAGCAATTTGAATGCTCAACATTTAAATCTTGTAAAAATTCAAGTATTGTTACTACGAGTATAGTAATAGTTGAAACCGTACGAAGGAAAGAGCACCAATATACATACAAATTTTATGTGATCGCAGCGTATGCCAATATTGTAACTTCTCAAATAAAGATTGCAGTGTTAGGTATGTGTTTAAAAATTATTTCCACTACACAACCAGCAACATGGTTGGTATAGAACTGCATGTGTTGCAACGGTATGCAGTAGCACATTTGCAGTGGCCAGTGAATGCAGTTACGTCTGTAAAGTATGCAATCTGCATGTTGCCCTTAGCCGAGATTAAATGAGTAATATTGTGAGCATTTTATATTAATTGATATAATTAACTGTTGAACGAGATCAAAGCACGATGAATAAATTCACAGGTTAAGACCTTACTAATAGTTTCCTAAGAGGCTTTAATCATTTTCACCAATGCCAAGAAGAGTTATTTATACGTATCGTGGTCAAAGTGAGTGTAAAATAACTTACATGACAAAGAATTTTCAAGGCTGATAAAAAATGTAATTTTTTATCAGCCTTGAAAATTCTATGAATAATTTATTTAAATTTATTTATAATATTATTGTAAAAGTAAAAAATATCTAAAAAGGGTAATCAAATTCCTCATCATCATCAATTCGAATAATCAAGTCATTATAATTGAACGAAGAATGCTTTTTTATAAACTTGTACTTTTTTTATTGATGATAATATTCTCTCAAACACGTCTCATAAACGTGTAAATTTGGTGTAACTTTGGTTTATTAACTATGCAGTTAAAATCATTTTCCCACTATCCACTGAATTATTGAAGGTGAACGCAGGTGTTCAGCTTCAATAATTCGACTTATCTTTTCATCAGAGCAATGTTTAATTCTTTAATAGTTTATGTATTTCAAGAACAATTAACATAAGTTAATTGTTCTTCCGGACTAGATTTCTGTAATGAACGAACTACCTAATACTCCTACAGATTTTAAGTACCTAGGTACTAAGTATATCAACAATATTTTTTTTTTTGCTAAATCACCCCAAATATTTTTTATACCACATAAGGTTGATTAACATCAGGTGGGCGAATGCTCATTTTATTCCCTCTATGTCAAATTATATTAGTGTAAAGTGTGACAGAACATCAACATAGGCGTCCGGTCCGGCTTGGTCCGAGCTCTAGCTCTATGTTCATTTGGCCTAAATCCACCTCTAGGTGGCAGAGAAGCACACGGCCTAAAATGAACCTAAAAGTACACCGTTGAAATAAGCTACTGATCCATCTGTCAAAACTGGACATATACAACAACACTATAACGAGCATTATTATATTAAATATTCTAATTCAAGTTTATTTCAGTTTTAGAATTAATGTCAAAAATAGGTTCGTTTCCTAAAAATATGAAACGTTCAATACTGTGTTTATGATTTTTTCTGTCAAATTGAAATGTTAGGATTCGAGATTTTATAAATTATGAGTGTGGCTACTTTTTGTTAGAGGGTACAAGTGGCTCTAGTTATATTATACTACTAGCTGTTGCCCGTAACTTCGCCTGCGTGGAGATCGATTATCACGACTAAACATAATCTATATCCCAAGCTCTAGTTTATCTGTGTATGAAATTTCGTCGGTTCAATAGTGGCGATTCGTCGGCCGTTTTGTAGAATAGAATACTAAATATATGGGATTTGACGTATATGACAGGCGTCAACGAATGTCAAAAACGCCATCATAATTCCATCCTAACAACAAAAATTCCATCATACGCCGAGCAACGAATTGCCACTTGTCTAGGGGGGTAGACAGGGTTACTATCTCATTTATTATATTTTTATGATAGGATGATATAATAATAATATATATGATGCTGGCTATTATTATGTTGCGCAGACGCCTGTATATATTATTATTCTGTTGATAAGTAAAAGCGTCAACGTGACCGTTTGACAGCTGACATTTATTAATATTAGCAATCGAATAACTAATAGTGAAGTAACTATACAGTTTTATATTATAATAATGCGTATTGTACGGTATGAAAACACAAACTTAGCAACAAGTTTTTAGTTTATTTATTGAACAGAGCGCCTTACAAAATAAAACGAGTAGGTACCTAATGGTAGATGCGAAAATTGCCAGACCTTTTTGGGTTTCTACTCCATAAACCAAGACAGATTTATATTTTCTATTAAAGTCGTTTTCATCATTGTCAAAGACTAAGGCCCGTATTCTAGAATAACGCTCACTTGTGAATCGAATCTCAAAATGACATTAGAATTATCATCTAGGATACAATCTGTCCTGAGATCTAGTTATAAATCGAGATTCAGGACTGAGTATCATTCTGGAATACAAGTTCAGGTTTATTTACCCACAAGCACTGGTTTTTTCACTAGTTACAACTGCAAAGGTATTTATATAAATATGTACTTCTCGCTATATCTACACCTACCAACACGTCTGTGATGTACTATTAGTGTAGTTTTGTTTGTAGAATACAGAAGAAACGTACTAATGCCCTTTTTATGAAATGAAATGAAATCTTGGAATTAAATTCATTCATTCCGGACAGTGCGCACTGTCCCGGTCACAATTTGTGAGGATGAATCGCTGCCTATGGCGAGCAGTGCGATGATAGAATGTAGCTGTGTGAGTGTATCCTTCAGTGTTGCATACGGCCCCGGTAACCACTTTCCATCAGGTGAGCCGTGTCATTACCTGCCATCTAAGAGGCAGGTATAAAAAAATCAAATATGTTTTTTATATATATATTTATTGGAACCACCAAGACCATTGGTACAACCTCACATGCAAGCACAAGGTTCCGGCGCAGACCAGACATATTTTCAGAAATAACGTGCTTTACGTGACCTCCACAATAAGAATTATTTATTATACGTTTATTTCGATGCCATTGATTTTGCTACAAATATTGTAAAAAAGTTGTAATTTCCGTTTAAAATTCAAAAGGTCGGTAAAGTAGTGATAAGTAAGTACTCGTAGTAAAGTACTTGAAGAATACCTAATGAGTTTTTTTATATCTATTCGTCGAACATAAAAATTATAGTTCAAAATAAAAGTAGTTCAAAATGCCATGCAGAGGGGAAACGCTGCAAGCCTGATGAACACGCTTGGGCGAGGGGACTTGGAGTTGACTTGATCCTTCCGATCAAAAATTTAAATGTGTATGTAAATTTAAAATAAAAATTGAACTGCAGGCTCTGAGGCGTGGCGGTAGTGAACGCGAACGCTACGCAAGAGGTGCGAGTTCGATCCCGCCCAGGGCAAATATTTGTAAACATGAATATGGGTATTTTCATTGGTCTGGTCGTGCGGCCCCCGGTCTACGAGGTGAAACCTTCGGATGTGACTGGGATTAAACGCTAGGATGAAGAAGGAGACACATGAAGAAAAGTTTAAACTAAAAAAAATCTGTTTATGATTTGGAGATTTATTTTATAGTTAAGAAGCTCTCAAATTATGATTATTACAGCTTGCTGCTGCTCGCTCCCATGCTTAACTATTAAATAAATCTCATTAAAATATTCTTTAAGTTTGGTCTGCTAATAAGGCGTGTTCTTTTTATGTGTGCAAAATTCTAATTAATTCGTTGTTTTGAAGTGCTTGGAAATCGTGCTTAAAGAGTTTGTTAAATACTATCCACAATCGAAGCGAATACAATTTCGCTTTTATTAACCAAACTATAAATCTAATACGGATTATTTCGAATACGTCAATCTAATGGTGATAGTTCTTGATCATGGCCATGATCGTGACCGTTCTGCGGACATACGCTAACGGCAGCAAAGGTAAAATCGAAGCAGACAACTTGTAAATTTTATGTTCTTATGCAATTATTACGAAGACCTGTCATAATAATTTGTTTCAAATATTTATAAGAAATCTGTGTATATGAATATCTTATGCATATTATGAATATACTCGTTTTTAATTACATAATTTCGTTACTATTAGAACTATCGGGATATTTACCATGTACTGTCTCGAGTATCTGAAACTTCGGCACTCGTGAGGATGGGTTTCAACTGCCGATAGTCTGGCATCCAGTGGTCCGTCTTTGTAAAAACAACCGGGAGCAAGCCAAAATAAAATTGCGAGTGGATACAGTAAGCATAGTGTGTCGCGAGCGTGATCGAGATCGAGCGCCGAAATATCGGATACTCGTAACAATACATGGTATATCCTGATAGTTCTAATAGTAGTGTGAACGACCATGAAAGTTTCAATACATAATTTCGTTTACGTACATGATAAATTATGCAGTTAAATATAATGAGTACAGCATGATATAAGTTGTGCATAAATATTTAGACTCCCAGTTTCCATAATGATTAAGAACCTTCATCACTAACAAATGATTGACGATATAACCAGCAAAATTTATCTGCTTACAAAATACTATTTCTAAGCAGAGTTATACTCAACTCCGATAAAAAGGTTTCTGAGTTAAGTGTGGACTGTGGGATATAAAAAGCAGGAAATATGTCCCGAGTTCACACGATCTGAGATATCCATGTAAAGTATCCATGTAAAATCTTCACCTTCTTCAGGGTTCACATCTCCTACTGTAGCCCTGTAGAGGCGGTATAGCCAGGCATTTGTTACCCACGTACCCGTTTTGCTAACGGCGTCCTGTAGAAACTCACACACATGTTTACAGCTAAAATTGTATATATTAGCCATGTGTGGACTCATCAGCAGTAGTAAACGGTATCAGCCCAACAACTGAAGATGGTTGCATCAAAAATATCATCATCATCAAGCATTATCATCATCATCAGCCGAATAATGTAGCCGCATCAGATAAACCGATTCTCCTAAATTTTATCTGTGATCCATCGAGCATCGGCTATCGCAGATAGGAGAATAGCATCCACCACAGCATATTCATCTCCGTGACATGTAGCTTCTCTTTGTGTCGGTCTAGATATGACGACGCTTTACAACCGAGTAAAGAGAAAGGCCTAATTAAAATTTCATAGGTCTGCACTTTGACCGCTCTGTGTTTTTCGACGTGATTTTTCTTTCACACATTGTTCATCATATTATGTAGGTATATGAGATTTGTACTTATTCCCATACGACGTTTATAGACGTTTAAAAGCACTACCTGTGGATTCATCTTTATATGTTTTATCATGTACATTTTTTTATTGTTTCACTGTTCATACACATCATAAGTGTATTCCACGAAAGTAATATAAGAAGTGTACTTAATTCCAAATGAACAAGCCTTTTATAAGTCAAGTTTGGAACTCCTCACAAGGTTTGAACTTGACTTCAAGTAAAACATGCACGTTGATGTACGATGTAAGTGGACCTGATGGACTTGTGACATGAAAATGAAAGTTGATTCGAGATTAATTTTCATTAATAACACTTTACATTATGTCCAGTACATTAAAGAATGAAAGGGCACTGGGGCATTATACAATAACCTTGTTCAGTAAGGTTAAGTATTAAAACCCCTGACAGCGCCGAGTACCTATATCCGGGATCACCTTCTTTTATACGTGTACCAATCTTGGTTGCGCTCAAGGGGAGATCTACTTCCACAGTGGAACTAGACAATGATAGGTACTACTGAAATCTCCTCGCATTCTTTTGTAATCCGGATTCTCTTGTAATTTCTCCCTCTGATAATTTAGTTTAGTAGGTTTCAATGGAAGAGACTGCTATCTGTCTCCCTAACGCAGCTATCGTGCTTCATGTGCACTTCTCATTTCAATGCGTAAGTTATTAACTATGGTTGTCAAAATTTGTCGAGGTTGATACCGAATATGGTTGGCATGTCCTATCCTACCAAGTTCAAACTCTGTACCAATTCATGGGTGATTCTCGAACAAACAAACCAACAGACATTCACAGCTACTCCATTATTAGTGAACAGAGATAAGAATGCGGCTGTTACATAATTTTCTTTCATATAAAATAAATATTAATGGAATGGATGTAACGTGCACGTATGTTGAATGATTGCCTGCTGACATTGTGCATACTGACCGATATTGGAACCGGTTACTTACACGTTCGGCCACGATTCGATTTAATTTACTGAATAATGTGTCCTACAGATCTGGGCGGTACGTCAATTACGTATTTCCAAAAATACTACAAAGATGAAAGTCACTATCCTTCATGCACACGAATGGCATATTCTTTAGCAAATGCAGCATAAACATGTTTCTTAAAATAAGCTGTCATATTTGGGTGACTAATTATTGAACAGTATATAATGGCCAATAATTTTTAATACAGCATCAGTTCACCGAGTTACTTCACAGTAGTTTATAGAATTAATATAAAATGCTGTTAAAAGTAAGTGTTAATAACGTTCAATCAACCATTGAATTAGAATACGTGTACAAACGTTTAGGTAAAATAAACTATAAATGTTCTTATTCCACTAACATTGTTTTATTTTCCTTTACAGGTGATTGCTCTCATTGCCTTTATAGGCATTTCCCAAGCAGCCGAACATGCCTACTCTTCCCAGAGCATTACTCACTACGACAGTCACCACGGACATGAGCAACACAAACATGAAGAGCCTAAACATGAGGAGCACAAGCATGTAGAGCACAAGCATGAGGAGCCCAAGCACGAAGAGCACAAGCATGAAGAATACAAACATGAAGACAAAAAGGACCAAAAACACATCGAACACAAAGTTGAGCATAAAGTAGAACATAAAATAGAGCATAAAGTAGCAAAACCTGTAGAACACCATGCCCATGTACAACACAAAGTTGAAAATCATGGACATATTGAAAAAATTGAGAAGAAAGAGGACGATCCTAAGCACCACGAACACAAAGTCGAGCACAAAGTTGAACACAAGTTTGAACATAAGATAGAACACAAACAAGAGCACAAACAAGAACACCATGAAAAGAAAAAGGAAGAGCACAAGGAATATAAGCACGAAGAACATAAACATGAGCAAGTTAAGGTTATTCCCGTTGTTGAGAAGTATGAAGAGCATAAAATTGCTGCACCCGTAAAAGCAGTTTCTATCCCTCAGTACGTTCACAAAGGTTCTGAGGAACATCATGATAAGCACCACGAGCCGGCTACCTCTTCCCAGCATATCGCCCGTCATGATGTACCTGCTCCTCCTCCAAAAGGTTTCTCCGATCACTCTGTATGTATCACTTTGTTTTTAATCTTACTTTCAGTAAGTAACTAGGTATTCATTTTTAATATCTTCTAATAATTAACTTTTCTTCTGCAGAGCTCTGCAAAGTATGAGTTCGCCTATGAGGTTAAAGACCCCCATACTGGCGACCACAAGTACCAGCACGAAGCTCGCAATGGCCATAAAGTAAAGGGTGTGTACAGCCTACATGAAGCTGATGGATCTGTTCGTACTGTTGAATATGCTGCTGATAAGCATACTGGGTAAGCTTACTATATTTTATTACTATAATGCAGTTGCAGCATATTATCTCAGCGACTGTAAACGGTATTGTTGAATGATGTTCACTAATATTTTTATACCATTACAGTTTTTCAGCGGATGTGAAACAAACCACCAAACATGTTGAAGAAAAACACCATCATTGATTATTCGTAGAAACGTAACTGTGCTTAATTTAGCTCGGATAACTGTCAGTTTAGTTGTAAACAAGCAATTAACTTAATACTTATTTATTCTCAATAAATTATTTCAAGTTCATAATACTCTTGTCTATTTATTGACCTTTCCACTTACTTATTGACAGAATAAACACATACCCTTGCGTGCATAATATCATAAACATAATTTTGTGCAAATTCTATCATATGTTTCCCTTATTGTATCGATATTATAATATATTGATGTACCTAATACTTTATTCTATTACTAAAGTTTATGTCTTTGTTGTATTGAAACTGTAAATGGCTGTTCTTTATTTTCGGCAGTCTGTTTAAAGGTTCATAAAATCTAAAGATTTTTTTTAATACTCGCACTTCTATCAAGAATCACACAGTAAATAAGATTGTATTTTGTACTTTTACCAAGAAAAAAAAAACAAGAAATAACTATTTATAGTTAGTAAGTTTTATCCATGGAGAAGCTAATCATATTCTGTCCTCCGTGGTTTCATCACAATGATCACTGCCACTGTTTAATTAGTAATTATACTTAGTTAAAAAAAAAGTAAATAACTAATTCAATATGCATAGCTTTTTTTATAGAGTAGATAGTATGTCAATAAAATTTTATGAATATTTCTTTGCTTTGTTTATTTAATAAATAATATTAAACACGACACAGTTTTTCTTAGTAGAAACTGCTCTACTTCGATTTGACTAGGACTTAATGATGAGCGAGGAGAACGGGGGCGGCATGAGCATGATTGTGGGCGGGAGCGGAGTTGGAGACCACCGCGTTGAAGCCGTTGTGGTCGTCAGCGGTGTACTGTACGCGACGCACGGAGCCGTCAGCCTCGAGCAGAGAGTATTCACCATGCACAGCATCGCCGTCACGGGATTCGTGCTGGGACTTGTTATCACCGGAATGTCCATCAGCCACGGAGTAAGAGAAGTCGTATTTGGGGTGTGCCTGGAGATAAACACAACATGAGTTACATTGATCTTGCAAGTATCAAGAAAAACAAATTATGGGAGTTTAAGGTACACTTACGTATTCTTCAGCATGAGCAAGAACCTTGGTGACTGGGGCAGCGTAGTGGACGGGTGCGGCAGCGTAGTGTGTGGGAGCAGCGGCGTAGTGTGCGGGAGCAGCGGCGTAGTGTGCGGGAGCAGCGGCGTAGTGTGCGGGGGCAGCGGCGTAGTGTGCGGGGGCAGCGGCGTAGTGTGCGGGGGCAGCGTAGGCAGCTGCAACATGAGCCACAGGTTGGGCTTCATCATGTCGCACGATGCTCTGGGAGGAGACCGCACCGGCCGAGGAGTAATGCGCCGCAGGTACAAGACCAGCTGCAGCTACAGCCAACACCGCGCTCAGGGCTACGATCTAAAACACACAACATTCTTAATTTCTAAACACTGAATGCTATAAACACACTTTTATTTATTATTCACAAACTCACTTTAGAGTACATGTTGGTATGATTATCGGAGATACAACTGATGCACTGCATGTATTAAAATCGGCTTATATATTGCTCGTTTGCGTTTTGGGTGCGACAAGGTCGACGGGTCATAGAACAACTTCATAGATTACTGGGAAGCTTTCACAATAGTTACCTACTAATTGAAGTATAGTTTTAAAAGTGAAACATGAATCAAAGGCAATCGCTAAGTTTTGTGTCACAACGCTTCCATACTGTTAGTTAGAGGCATAAGTTCTTTTTTTGAATATAATACAAGATCATCCTTTTTTTGAAATCACGTACTAAATTCAGTATTTAGCATACTGAACCCAAAAAATTGTGTATTTTTGTTTATTATTCAGTAACTTTATACTGGTAAATTTAGAAATATAAACATGTGAAAAACATGTTTGCGACTCATACAAAAAGCATAAAAATTTTGAAACTAATTTACAGAAGAAAGTACAACAAGTAATAATTTAAAATATAACAAACTTTGAATTTCTGAATGATTTAATAATATAATAATATTCATTTCTAAACTAAAGAGATGGCGTTAAATAGTTAAATAAGATTACATCGGTGATTACATCAGTGCTATTATCTAATCAGTGATATAGCTGTTATGCACCGGCTTCATATATTTGATAATATGATATATTATTATGATATTCTTTGATACTTTATAAGTCTCATCAATTTACAATTTCTTTGGATTCAAATATTCATTATCTTTGTGGACAATGGCTTTACTACAATAAATAAAGTTTTCGTACTGAGTTCGTTATACAGAACTCAGAAGTGATATCTATTTATATGAATGGATATCTATTTGTAAATAAGTTTATATAATATTGTTTTTCTCTCGTCAACTCGCTTGATATTATGAAAATCTGATGTATGTAGGTATGTACAGTCAGCTACAAAATCGTTATAATGAAGAATGATATACCGATTCAAAAATTATTTCCTTACTCTGCATCCCTAACGCCTCTTCCCCTCCGAGGGAAGAGAGTAGAACCTTCAGGCATATATTTAAAAGATAAAATCTAAAAAAATAAATTACCGTCTTTTGTCTATATTATCATTTACTACTTAGAATTTTTTGAATTCACTGCGCTATACCAAGGCTATTATTGTTAATTCATTTCTCTCGCGTAAAATCACTTTTCTGCCAAACAAACAACCTATGGCCTAATAAAATCGAAAACTAATTTATTTCATACCTATTGTCTTAGTAATTAAAAAACAACTGTCAAATAGACTGACACTTCACACTGCTATATATTTTACTTAATTAATCTAATGTAATATCTTATACAATAAACTAATATATTATACTGGGACCTTGAACGCCCCCGAGAGTCGGTCAGGGATTTATCTCCACCTGACCCTCGATTCTGCTAAAGTAAAACTACTGTCATGCTACTGCAACTGCAAAAAATAACCATTTAATTTTAGCCTTTAAAGTAATGCTGTTAAAGTTTAAAATTAAATGGCTTTTTGTAGAGCGAATGAGAGAGTGTAATGAAACTTTTTTCATTTAATTTTGGACTTTAAGCTTGTAGCAATAAAGCCTAAAATTTAATGCATTTTTTTGCAGTCTCTGTGGTATCACGATAATTTTGCTTTAGTAGAATCGACACCCTGGCCTTTTGTGGCTGGGCGTTTTGCGACCATTCAGAGGGTCTATCTAGAAATTGGCAAATCATTGCCTGCCAATAAATCTAATATGTTAGGTAATGTTTCAGCAAAGCGGTGCATAATAATGAGATCTAATTTGACTATTTAGATCTCAGTAGTCTCACAATATGTGACTTAATTCCAAATAGAAAAGTTAATAATTAATGCTGTTTTTAATTTAATTGTAACTATCATTAAACTTAAATTGAAATTTTTAAGTTTTTTCACATACCTTGTTGAATTATCTAGTCTGAGAGTTTTATAAATTTGATTATGTATGTACTATGAATCAATATTTTGGAGCCACGAGTATGTACATACGATGAAGTAGCTCAAACTACAGTAAACTCTTATAAAAGTAAGATCTTGTGATTTTTTTCGTGCCTTTGTCTTATGTCTAGCTACCTCAAAACGTAACGAAAACAATAGAGTTTCAGTTTAGCAAATAAAAAAAACAACATTAAAAAATTAAATTAAATTATTATTAAATTAGTGTAAAATTAGCACTAAAGACCAGATTATTACAATATTTGCATGCCATTACTGGTGACAATACAAAGTACCAACCAACCTTATATACTGTATTATGCGAATAAATAAAATTTGAATTTGAATTTGAAGACACAAAGAATACTTTTATAGAAGAAGAAAAAGAATGTCATAGAAACATAAAAATAATAAAAATTTCAGAATTGCTATCAAGAATCTTCAATCTTTCAGTAAACAGAAATAATATAAAACTGATAATAAAATCTTAGACATGAAAATTATTAAAAATACTACAAAAAAATGCATAATCGCCATCAACTACGGTATATAAAAACTATCTCCTTTTAAAAACGTCGCGTTTATGTATCAATGTCATGGATATAATCACCGTGACCTCAAGATGCGGTCTACGAACCGAAATTATGTAATGAAGATGAATCAGTCATTCATAAAACTCAATACACAAAAATACTCATGTGTTTTTGTAATATATAGACGAGCCACATAATTCAAGACACGATTGTACTCAAAGTGCAAATGAGTTCATATTCAGATATATTTATTTGTTAGGTACAGATAGCAGATTAATCTATTTGCCTGTACATAGACCTCACCCAATATTGGGAGGTTTAGGCCTTCTGCTTCCACGCTGGCCAGACGTGTTGTTACAAGGTTTTTTTTTTAAGTTTTCCTTCTCTCGCAGTGATATCGTCTGCATATTTTTCCTTTAGTCGCCTCTTACAACTTCCGATGAGACGAGGACCACTACATCATCACTCTACATACCTATTATAAAACAAAGTCGCTGTCTCTGTCTGTCCGTCCCTATGTATGCTTAAATCTTCAAAACTACGCAACGGATTTTGAAGCGGTTTTATTTAATAGATAGAGTGATTCAAGAGGAAGGTTTATATGTATAATACATGCATAATATTGTAGAGAAACACTGATTAATTTAGAGATAATACCACGTGGGCGGAAAATATGGCGGTACGAAGTTCGCCGGGTCAGCTAGTTATATATAAAGAATACAAATGTCACCAGATACTTGTATTGCAGTAGGATATATTAATAACTAGCTTTTGCCCGCGGCTCCGCCCGCATGGATGTCGGTTATCGCGACCAAACATAGCCTATGTCCTTTCTCAAGGTTTAATCTACCCCTATACCAAATTTCATCAAAATCGGTTCAGCGGTTTAGTCGTAAAAGTGAGACAGACAGACAGACAAACAGACAGAGTTACTTTCGCATTTATAATATTAGTAGGGATTATTATGTGGTTGTACGGGGTCTCATCAAGATCCTCGGAGTCCAAGTCAACCTCGTCTGCAAACCGGGTGCATCTACTACTCGTAATGGACGGATGAGGCCCTGGCGCAGCCTTTGTACGTTCATCAGTTATAATTATGGTTTGGAGTTTGCCATCAATAGCTTTTTGCTCTAATATACATTCATAATCTAAATTATCAAACCGTGAAACAAAACCGTGCAGGTTTCCGGTGGAGTAGAATAGGGCCACCCCATCTTTTCCTGTGGGTGTCGTAAAAGGTGACTAAGTGATCCATCCCATAGTAAACATACAGCCCATGACTAAGTGTCCGCTTGATGGCAATAGGCTCGCCCCCTATCACGTGAGCCCGAAAAGTTGGATAAATGTGGTTGTTAAATAAAACACCTCTGCCTACCCCTTTGGAGATTTACAGGCGTGAGTATATGAGATGATGAGATGAGCTTCAGAAGGGTTAAATAAAAATGTAATTATATTTTCACAAGAATGTACTTTTAATCGTTAAATAAATAGGTTTCTTACAATCTAGTCAGGTTCATTTCTATAGAGCAAGACTTAATGATGAGCGAGGAGAACGGGGGCGGCATGAGCATGACTGTGGGCGGGAGCGGAGTTGGAGACCACCGCGTTGAAGCCGTTGTGGTCGTCAGCGGTGTACTGTACGTGACGCACGGAACCGTCAGCCTCGAGAAGAGAGTATTCACCATGCACGGCATCACCGTCGCGGGACTCATGCTGGGACTTGTTATCACCGGAATGTCCATCAGCCACGGAGTAAGAGAAGTCGTATTTGGGGTGTGCCTGGAGATAAACACAACATGAGTTAGATTCATCCAGTGAATAAGCATTGTAAAAGGTAAAACGGATACACATAAAATAAATAGTCTTACGTATTCCTCAGCATGCGCAAGAACCTTAGTTACTGGAGCGGCATAGTGGACTGGCGCAGCAGCGTAGTGCGTGGGAGCAGCGGCATAGTGGACTGGGGCGGCATAGGCAACTGGAGCATGGGCGATGTGCGCCACAGGGGCGGCAGCAAGGTGAGCTACAGGGTGAGCCTCATCATGACGCACAATACTCTGTGAGGAGACTGCAGCGGATGAAGAATAATGCGCTGCTGGCAGGAGTCCAGCTGCGGCTACAGCCAATACCGCACTCAGGACTGCGATCTATAACACAAGACATTCTTAGTTCTAGTCGAGCACAATACGGGACAAAAACCAAATTTTAATTTGTTATTTGTTACTCACTTTAGAGTACATATTGTTATGATTATCTGAAATACAACTGATGTACTGCATATGGTAAGATCGGCTTATATATTGCCCGCGCATGTTTTGGGCGTGACAAGGTCGACGGGTCACGGAGCAACTTCGTAGATTTCAATGCTTTCTCCATAGTTTATTAGAAGCCTACTTTATATGTTGTGTGTTCTACTAATGTAATACATATTAGGCTTAACCGACAAGTTTGCAAGTTCTGTTGCAAAATCTATGTTCCTCAATCAGTTTAACTGATTATTATCTCCTGTTGTAAGGAGTGACTACTGTCTGACCTCCCAACTCCAAAAGGGAGTCCCAATTGCAACAGAAGCACCTAGTCATCAGGTGTGCCAGCTAGCAGGTGTGGATGAGATGAGATGAGATGTTAATCGGATACCTTATACATTTACCTAAATATTTTTGTTTAGAAGCTTTTGTTGTCAAACAATAAGTTAATAGTATTTCAACAACCAGACGACCACTAGCTAGGCATACATCACCGTGAACTTAAGATGCGGTCATCGAACATTATGTATTATGCAATGAAGATGATTCATTAAGATGAACTGCCCTGAGATGCCCTCGCGTGTGGCCGACACGCAGTCTGCCGATAATTCTAGTATTCGGTATATTAAGTGGTTTATTGAACAAGTATTAGAAACGATTCTTACGATTCATTAATTTGATCAAACGTACAACCAAAGTCAGTAATCAATTTAATCGTACATTTAGTTTATTCGGACCTCGTGTCACAAAATGTAATATAACTTAACTGAAGATAAAAATAACTGTACATTGCCACACACTTTTTAGGTTATTCCCCGTAGATGCACTTTCTTGCAATATTTGCAAATAAATGCAAGTAAATGCAGTATTTGAAAATCGAGAAAAAGAGCACCAAGTACCTATAAGATTCCTTAAAAACAATATTAATCTCAATCAATGATTACTCAATACCAAATACTAATGCCAAGGGTTCAAAACCCAAACCTATTTATAAGGTCACGGCCAACATGCTTCATGAAGGAGCGACTCACGTCATAGCAGATTACTGTACTCATTTTACATATTGCATTGTGTTCACGTTTGCAGATGTTTGGTTACAGTTTAAGTTATAGGCTACTGGCAAGTAAAATGAGTTCGTGACGAAGCTACTACAGCGTGGATAAGATTTCGAGGATAACAAATGGAAATAGAATTTTAGGGGTCACATAACGGCTTATCATTGGATTGGATTTTGTGCTGTTAAGCCCGAAGAATTAATTTTCCAGAGATCATTCAAAATATAACTACCAACCATACTATTTACTGGTTCACTAGTAGAAATATCAAAACTAAATTCAAATTTTTGTTTAAAGTTTGTGATAGGTCAAAAGTAGTCCGGCAGTAGCAGTAAGCGTTATTTTGACAGGAAACTTTCGTCACATTTTTGTTGCACATAACATAGATTCCGTTTCCGTCGTATTGTCGCTCTACTGTCGTGACTTGTACTGTGTAAGTGCCTCAAGCAACCGACCCACACAGCTGCTGTCAACAACTTAGGTACCTCCTAATAAATGTAATGAAATAATTTAAAAAAATGTTTCGTATGACCTACAAATAAATTAAAGTTCTGACCAGATATTTTATATTTATGTATTTTAATTTATTTTTAGATTTTTTTAGACATGTCCAATCATTTTGGCGTTTCTCTATTTTGCGAATAAATAGGTACGTAGAAAAATTAAGTAATTCTTCTTCTTCATCGAGTAAATGGCCCATAAAATATATTTAATTTTGTCGGCCCAATATTTGGTCACATCATTTTCCGTTGCCCTACTCAGGTAATTTAATGTAAGAGGAATATAGTCCCTCTCTATAACAGCATACAAAAAAGTATTTACTGCAAGCAGTAATACCGCTTAGGCCGCAGTAAGACCTTTCGATTGTCTGTAAGACAACAACGGTTGATAAAATCTTCCAACTAACAAATACCGTGTCACATTTAAATTACACTTAATAATTTAAGTAACGTTATAATACATTGAACAACTCATATAGATCTACAAATCTATTTTTAATGCGTGTCGCAAGAATATATCACTGTAGCAATAGATAAAACGAAGCGATTTAAGAGAATTATTATATCACAAGTATTATCTGATAAAAATATTCGCGCAATGATCAACGTTACAAGATCCGATCCGATCAAAGTATGATCAGATCTTGTAACCGGATAACATAATTAGTCTATGTATTTATGACAAATCAGCATTCATTTGTTACATACAGTAGTATTAGTATAGTAGAAATGTGGATTTTAAAAGCGAGATGATTGTCGTATAAACTATAGATTTAGGTTTAAATGATAGTCCAATATATTTATATTGAAAGTGAACTTAGGCTGTTGTTATTTGGTAATTTTCATATAACTAATAATATACAGAGTGTATTTTAGAGAGCGATCAGTAAGGGCAGGTACCTACCTACCTCATCCATTATTGTTACAGCAGAACGGTCTTAGACTATCCATAACTTTTTAAGATATTTTGAACTGAATTCATGGATTCACAGAAAATTTACAGATTTTGCCATTTTGGTAAGCTTTTTTTTAATGCCAATCGATCCTATCTCATGTGGAGATCAAAAGACTTTTTGACACCATTTAATGTACACGTACTAGAAACGACCGAAATCGCCAAAAAATAATGTAAACAGCATTACTAAGTATTTCAAAAAATGGTAAACCAACATATCGTCCGAACCCAATTCAAAATTATTATGAGTTTTTGGTTATGTCAGAGATGTGTCATTACAAGTACAAGTGCATAATATAACAACAGTCTATTAATGATTAGATCTCTAATAGACTGTTGTTATTATGAATTCTAAATTCCTTAGATTGAACTGTATACGGCTGATGTAATGCTAGGCCCTTGCTCGTGAAACAATAGCTGGAAATAATAGTTCAAGCTCTGATGTCATTTACTGTGAATGAAAACATCTCTCTAACACGGAGAGATCTAGATCATCGGCAGAACTGAATCATAACACTCTCGGTTGGTTGACTAGAAACATGCCTTGGAATAAAAAAGTGAAAATCCAGTTTTATTAAAAGAAATCCAGAGATACTCATCATTCGATATAATGACATAATTTTATGAAGTGATAAGTGAAAAAAAATATTTAGGTACCATCCATTAAATAAAACGGTTTTAAACTTGTCTATTCAGTTCCAAAAGCGAAGCCTTCAGAAGACTATCAACATGTTTGCTCTGGTAAGTTATATCTCAAAAAAAAAAATAAGACCACTAAATACAATAAAAAAAACATTTGTCTTTTTATTCCAGGGTAGAATAATAGCGCTAATATCCCTATGCGGAGTGCCTGTTCAATTGTCACCAACTTATAATCAAAAAATTCCTACGGCCCCTAAATCCATCGATAGCACTACTCCAAAATCAATACGTTTCCCAGAACAGTTTTTCCGTCATGTTTATAATAAACCTTTATCAGGTAAAACGTTAAAAGAACTGCAGTATGCTCCATTACATATGAATTTAAAACCAGATGTCGCAACCAGAAAAACTTCCGTTGAAACAACCACTGCCATTTATGGAAAGCTGTATAACGAGCATCTGGAACCACGAACTCCAGATGCTAAACATGAATACACTAAGTGCTATAAAGGACCGGCAGAACATGTCGACATTATGACGTCTGTAAGTCGTAGTCCTGGACATAATGCTATTTACAGAGGTTTTCCTCTGATAGTGCCTAAAGATAAACCGTTCAAGGTAAGAAGTCTTTAGTAATTATATATTCTGGGACCACTTTTTTCTGCACTATTTGCTTGATGCTTTCTTTTGCGTGGGACATCCAGTCGGACGTCTTCCAGTTCCTCTTCCCGGGTATGTTCTTGTGTATATTTAAAACGTTTTATTTAATTAGGTACTTGTAAGCACCATCTATACCTAGTTCATTTGCTGCATTTCTAGGCTTGGCATAGGATTCACCATTTATTGAAGGGTTGTTAAGTAGTTTATCTAAGCCACAGCTTAACACGCATTGGGCATCATTGCAACAGTAATAGTCATTTTAGTACCCTCCAAAACAATGTAAAGATACTGTCATTAGCACTTGTGGTTCAAAATGAATGACGGTATGATATTCGATCCTAATTTTTCGGTTTTATATTATGATGTTTACCTTTCGACGACGACAGATATTGCTCGTATAATATGTTTCATGTTGAAATATAGTGTTTTCCACATACACGACAATTCATATTTCGCTTTCAAATGGTCTGACCACTGATGTAAAGTATATTCATCATTCACCTGGGTGACATTTGAATATTATTCAACTTACCTTACTTAACCTATTATAGGTACTTAACTTTATAATAAAAATAAGTTCAAAAAAAGTTCGAACATGGAAAATATGTTGTGATTGAACACGTAGGTAATATAAATTTTATTGTCGTTTTTCTTTTGGAACTTGATTACATTTATTATCATTAAACTATTGGCTATCTGAATAATATTATTATGTCTGTAAAATCTTAGATTATAGCGATGCTTATCGACACCTCTGGGTTCAATTGGCGTATAAACCATTTTGGCCAAAATGAGTTATATACACCGTTTAGTTCAGAATTTTTTTCTCTATCGATCTGTATATTTAAAATGTTCAAATTCGCAAAAAAAATGCTTTTACGACCCAAAAAATTTAGATCATCCTACCACAAAAAAGATAAAATGTTAATGTAACAGCCAAATTTTTCTTTTTTAAATTTTTAGTAAGACGTTATGACCAAGATTTTTACCAACCCAGGGCGTAAGATCTGCCTTGATTGTAAATGGTTTTTACGCCGTGACGAATAAATATATTTCTTAAACGTAATTTAAAATTGAGGTCGTAAATCCAAACATTTAAATAATATATGGACGTATAAACCATATCCATTGCAAAAAATGGTATTCAATTTTAGACTTTATTGCTATAGATTTAAAGTCCAAAATTAAATGACAATATTTTTACTACACGCTTTCGTTCACTCTACAATATTATAGGCCATTTAATTTTAGATTTTACATACATTGCTTTAAAGTCTTAAATTAAATGGTAAAAATTCAAAAAATTATTACAGTGTCCGTTTTTATGACGGTGGTTTTGCTTTAGCAGAATCAAGGCCCTGGCCCTCGATTCTGCTAAAGTAAAACCACTGCACGAACAGTCATGTGGGTGACAGGTGTGAGGAGTTTGGACATGCCCACGGCGGTTTTGGACACGGTAGCCGTAACCCAGAGGGTGAGCACATCCTCAAAACGTGTACGGCCACCGAACTTGCCGTCGTGAATAAGTTCTTCAAAAAGAAAGCCGAACTTCTTGTCACCTGCAAGAGCGGAGAGCACGCTACCCAGATCGATTTCCTACTCACTAAGAGGCATAGCATCAGCAGGGTGGCCAACTGCAAGGTAATACCCGGAGAGAGTCTCACTAGCCAACACTGTCTCCTTGGCATGGACCTCCGCGTGAAACTCAAAGACAACAGCGCCGAGCGTGGCCAACGCAGAATCAGGTGGTAGGTGGTGGTGAAGCCAAGTCCCAAAGTCTCGTCTCAGCTATCGGTGACAAGTGCGCTGATGCTGTAGACGAACCAGTACAGGTTTGCTGGGACAGGATTCAGGCAGCTATCCTTGAGGCGGGGAATGCGGTGCTCGGTACGTCTAAGGGTGGACGCAGCTATGACAGGGACACTTGGTGGTGGAACGACACAGTGCAGATAGAGATCAGGGTGAAGAAAGCCCTCCTTAAAAAAGTGGCAAGCGTCCAAATCTTTCAATGACCGCGACGCGTACAAAGATGCAAAACGCGCCACCAGGAGAGCGGTAGCCAGGGCCAAACGAGACCACTTGCAACCGCTATTATAACAAGTTGGAATCGTCTGAGGGGCAAAAGCTGTGGAAGAGCTACAGATTTAAATAATTGCCTTTATTAGTTTGGTAATCTGATCATGACTGATAATGTGTGCCATAATTATCTGTTTTATTTAATAAAACTAAGTTAATTTCGTTTCTGGTAGTTTAATTTCGTATATATCGACCACAATTATAAGTAGTGTAGTAAGACTAATAATAATGTAATTCTGCCACATTCTAACAGTATCGAGATTGTTTTTATTAATTATAATTCTATTGATGTGCAAAGTAAATAGTTTTTACAGCAAAAAAATCTACAGTTACGTGCTTTTACATCAGTAAATGTGAACTTAATTTTACCAAATATGGATATAAGTACAGCTTATATCCATATTTGGTTTTTCATCCAATTTTCATGGGGTGTATACACCATAAATTGGTATTTTCTAAGACGTATATCCATGCTAACTTCCAAACCAAAGAAGATAGATATGATTGAATGATTTAGCCTTCTTCATCCCCAAATTCTAAGAATCTTTCTCTTTGGAATTTTTTATGTAGGTTCTAAAATAGAAAAGTTATGATTTTTTTTCTAAAAATAAAATCGTTTTTTTGCTCTCCTGAAAAGTCGTGTTTTGGTTTATACGCCAATTGAACCCAGAGGTGTCGTTATAGATTTTTTATTGAAAGCAATATCTTCGTCGACATAAGTCAAGACTTTTGTCTGTTTAATTTTAAACGTGATAACCTTTAACATGGGAATTATGCGCACATTTAATTTTGCCCCAACATTTAGTAGTTATCGTTCCATTCAATCGTCACTGTATGCAGTGTTAAATTTTTCAGGCCCACAAGCGTTCACAGGATGTCGTCAAAAAGCCAATGCCAATGAAGAAAGTCTTGAAAAAAGTCCGTAATGTTTATAAGTACCTAATAATCTAATTATTTTCCTTAAATTCTGTGCAATCTAGCTGAATGTTTTGTCCTAAGTCAGCGTTTCCTTTTTTTTGGTACTATTTTCTTCCAAAAACATTAATACATTACAATGATTAGTTAATGAATATTAACGTTAACCCAATAACAATACCTATAGAACATGTTTTGGACGCTGTAAGTATTTTTAATGAGTTAATAATTATCAGGTCTACAGTCGAAGTGAAGGTATAAAGTGCAGAAGTGAATAAAGAACAGAAAGAATTGAAGAGACATCACTTCAAGCCTGATATTTTAAAATTGTATATACTCAAGTCTGAATCTGATGTTGTTCTTACTTCATCAGAAGTAAAACTTTTTACAAGTGTTGCCATGACTTTTATAAAGTTCAGGTGTTCGTGATCTTTTGACCCCTCCAAAATGTTTTTTTTGGGACTAATTCCGGAAACCGGTCAATCGATACAAGACATAACGTAATATACAATACATAAATTGTAGTCCCATTTTAGTTTCAACATCTGTCTAAAAGCCAAAATAAAAAACATTTTAGAAAGAGAATAGTTGATATTGACTCAAATTTTCTTATTGCAGCTCAACTTTATAAAACCATATGGTGAGGTACAGAATTCGAATTCATTGCCCATGGTATCAACAACAGCGCATTTCCTTAATGATAAGCTCCATGGTCCACCCCGCATAATAAATAATCCGCAGTACATACTTAATCCCGAAATGTAAGTATAACTTACTGTTATATAAATATGTGTTTAACACGTAACAACCATGCTATCTAGCGATTGACTAACTGTATTTATCTCTGCCTTTGCCGTTAATATTATATTATTCGAATCTATGTGATACATTTAGATGAACTTCTTAATTATTTCATTTCTTAACTTATTTTTTGCTATTTTTTTTTTATATAAGACACGTCAATTTGACTTCGCCTCGCCTGATGGTAAGCTGAAAGCAAAGTCTCTGAAAAGAGGGTCACCATTACAGACATGTACCATGTTACAATGGTGGCACTCAGCTTGACGGCCTCATCAGATGCTTTTTCACGCCCCGCTTAAAGGACCCGGGACTGTAGGAGGAGGGAAACACGTGAACTGGTAAGGAATTCCAAGACTTAATAGTGCGGCAGAAGAAGGAGTCGCCGAACCGCTTGGCTCTTGATGGAATATTCTGCACCGTATGCGGGTGGCATCTAAGTCCTGCACGTGTTGTCCTGTGTAGGAAAGGAGAGGGTGGGATTAGTTGGAAGAGCTCATCAGAACATTCACCATGGTAGAGACGGTAAAATACCGCCAAAGATGCCACATCTCTACGCAACTGCAAGGGCTCGAGGGTGTTGGTGACCTCAGGATTCCCAATAATGCGGACCGCACGCTGCTGCAACCTGTCGAGAGCATCTAGTAAGTACTTTGCGGAGCCATCCCAGAGATGAGAACAGTATTCCACGCAGGAGCGAATTTGTGTCTTGTATAGAAGGCACCGCTGCTCTCCGGCGTGAAAAAATGTCACACTCTGTTCAGGACGCCGAGTTTACGCGAGGCTGTTTTGATGATACTCTCAATGTAGTTTTTGTTGTTCAGTTTGAAGCGAACATCCATACCTAGGATATTGAGATTGTCCTGTAGTGGCAGTGGCGTGCTCTGAAGAGTTGGAAGGGGAAGGAATGAAGATACCTTTGCTGTAAACGCGCATGCCTGCGTCTTCTTGGCATTGAACTCGACCAGGTTTTCAGAGCCCCATTGAGAAACGTGGCTCAGGGTCCGGTCAAGTTCACTGACGAGAAGCTGCCTTTTTTCCGCGATGTCAGACTGCTTGGCCGCAGGATATCCGTGATAGCCTCCGTGTAAGGTGCTATCGTCTGCATAGCAATGAATGCCGCCAGTGGACAGCATAATTATCGTTGATATGCAGAAGGAAGAGAGTGGGTGATAAGACGGACCCCTGCGGCACACCAGCATTTACCTGCAAGAACTCCGAACCTCGACCATCACATAGGACCCAAATACGGCGCCCCTGCAGGAAGCTAGCCACCCAGTCGCACAGTTCCTATTTTACACATATTTTATGCTCTGCACACGTCCATATAAACAAAAGGTGGCTTTCATAAATGTTATTAATGCACATTACTACTGCAACCTGGATCAAAAGTATTTTAGTTTCATCCTATTTATGTTCAATCCTCAATGAAGTAGCATCCGTGGGAATCTAAAGACATAAATCAATGATACATTACCAAGACAAAGAAAGTTATATTTCAATAAAGGCATAACTTATAAAAAGAAAACGCAGCTATATTTAGTCAATAGTCATGCTCATCATAATTCTATAATATGTCAACTAGTACAAGCACGTTGGTTATACGTAACTTTGAATGTCCAAAATGAGTGAATCCGGTGTATGTCGACAACTCCGAAATTTTTCTCAATAAATCTGGACTAGAAGGATGTCCAGTTTAATGATTTCCAAAATTCGAAATGTGTCGTTGTCAGTATGTTAACGCAGAATTAAACTCCTATCGTTAGATATACTGTCACCATCACTTTTTACAAATACCTGAAATATCGTCTTTCATATTTTTTAACTAACTTATAAAATATTTCTTTCTTCCAGAGTTGACAAAGACACCGACCTGACACCGAACACATCAAAACTTCTCCCATTCTCGCCTTATAATAACAAGTTCCACAGATTACATCTAAACATAGCTAGAGTATATAGCCCAGGAGCTGTACCACAAAAATCTCCGAGCTATGCTGGTGTCTACTCTTTGAACATAGATACTGAGAACGCAGAACTTCAGTCTGACCAGCCACGTATTTTACATTTAACAAAGCAGAATCATGAACCTGGAAAGACTGTGGTACTAAAACTGCTGAAATAAACACTTGCAGTCGTGTTGTTTGTGTGACAATTGTATGGTGCTCAACATAGTATATACCTAACATATTATTAGTATTTACTCTAGTGATAAGTAATTTAGTACCTTAAAAATATATGAAATTAATCCATTTTCAATGGATTCTATTGCGATTTATTAACACTGATACCGACATTTTTTCAGCAGTCTTGGTTAAGGGGAGACTTGTCTTACTGCTGAAAAGAAATAATAAGATAACACTAAATAAATCGCCATATAATCCGTCAAAATTAGTTTTAATTAATGTATGATATCCACGTCCAACAATATCAAAATACGAGTAGATATTACTATTAACCCTTGCCAGCTTCGCACGATAAAATTGAAATTTAGAAAAAAGAATATTATGCCTATAAGTTAAATATTGTATCGCAATCGTACTCCAACTGTTATAAAATAATTATTAGATACTTTATTATATAAATATGAAGAAACCATTCATAATTTTATAGGTAGGGTGGAGTTTCGTAAAATCCGTTTTTACCGGTAATTTACACCCGAAAAGAAACCTACCTGGAAAATTTCAAGTTTGTAACCTTACATTATAAATATAGAGCGCGCCTATCACTCAGGTCTTTGGCGCCGAGTGTTAGCAGATACTTTGCGATGGTATTGCGCACCTACAGTGACGTTTCATGCATTACTGAAAATAACAATAGATGCACTTATTAATGTAGTTTGTTGTTATGAAGTTTTTTATTTGATTTGATATGCATGGATAAAATTAAAGCCTAAATACAAAAAAATGGCGCCTTTTTGCGGTATTTTTGCATCATTATTACTACAAATATAGGTACGATGTTGTATAAAAATTTGATTTAATATATCGAATTACGTAAATATTATTTGCGAAGTCATTTTCCATACACCCATCGTATTGTTTTGCTGCTGATTGAGGTTGAGCCAGGAGCCTCGGTACTGTTCATACCCGTGATAGCAGTTCATACTTGTAAGGTTAACCTAAGGTTAACCTACAAAAATTATAATTAATTTTCGATTAATACGTGAGTGGTATTTCGCTTCTATACATATACCTAGATAAGATAATGTGGTACACCTCTGCTTGTGAATTATAAGTGTGTTATGTGCCTTTTGTCTATAGTCAAGTTTTCTTGATATGTCATTGGAGTTATAGATGAGCCAATATCATTCACCACAAACTAGGCGATAAGCTATGTGGTTTATTGTAACAACCACATTATTGCATTGTAGATATAACTGTTTTTAGAGACTGAACAAAATAAGCAGGAAATCCAAGTACGACGGGCTGCGCTTGTGCTGCTGTGGCATCTTCGGAGACACTCAAACAGCGCAAATATGATAATAACCAATAACTACTTAAATATTTGAGCCATTTGGGGCCGACACACTAGGTTCATGGAGTCCGAGCGCACGGTTGCTTCACAAAGAAGTAGCAAAGCGAGTGGCCGATGCTTCACATGACCAAAGGACTAGCCTCTTTTATGTTCAAAGAATAAAAGGCAGCAGTGCCCCGTTGGATGGCATAGTATTGCAAGCAATGCCGCCAGTTTTTTGGGCACGTTACCAGTCGACATCGATGGGGATGAATTTTTCGACACCTGAACTTTTTGATCCCTCTTTTTATTCTTGTAAATATTTTAGTTTGTTGCTTTAGTTTTAGTTTATCATTTAAATTATTTAAATTAAATATTAGAAAGTAAAGGTATGATTCCGTAGCTGACCGCATATCACAACTGCCGAAGCACGCAGTAGATGCACGTAATTCATTGCGGCTTCTCAATGGTCCCCTTTATCCGTATCGGAGTTTGACAAGTAATGGGTACGCTGTATCTGCTGCATGCGTCGGCAGTTGTCGTATGCGGTCGGCTACGGAATCATATCTTAAAAATATACCTAACCTCTTGTATGTTAGGAAATTAATATAAATATAAAATACATACCTAGTGTCTTATTGTCATTATTTTATTCAAGGCACATACGCGTAATAATTATAAAATGACCACATAATTTAATGTATATTGTAATATTTTAGGACAAAGAAACTTTTATAACCTTAGTTATTATAATGCATTTAAATAGGCTTTATTACACGAGTTTGTTAGTGTATCACAACCTTATCTAAACAAATGTTTAAAATCATCCTAACATACCTTAGGTAATAAAATGTGTTTCCAAAGTTTATTAAATTATGTGCTATGTGTATTTCTCGTAACCCCTTTAACGTAACCAAAAGTTCGACTTTGTCTGTCACATAAACATACATACATATTTCACTGGACATATACAAATTTCTTTCGGTAAAATCAATTCTATCTTCTTCTTTATGTGGCTAATCTCAGTTCTTATGGGAACGACAGTTATCTGACCAACCGTGAGCCGGAAAGTTTCCAAATCACAATATTTCAGAAAATCGATTAGGATTTGAAAAAGTGAAACACCTCAGGCGGGACTCGAACCCGCGACCAGTCCCTTACAGGGAGAATGCTGTGACCACTGAGTCACCGAGCCACGCATTAAGTGCTCCAAGTTCTCCTATGTATATCTTGGGGCGATGGTGCGACGGTATAGGAATGTGTGTGTGTGACTCGTGAATTGCCTTAAAAATTTCATTCCATTTCAGAATATGTATGTATTCTACCTACATAATAAACTGATAAATTGTATTATAGCCCATTGTACCTATACCTGTTAGATTTTTCTCGCCTCAGCGCCAAATGAAATATAAATCTATTTCACCGGAACCGTCAGCATCCTTAGAGGGACTCACTCCTCTGCACTTGAAAATGCTAATGAGGCGTGTTGTAGAATGCTTATCATTATCCGAAATTTAAACACTATACTTTATTATATTACATATAGAAACTGAAAGTAAACAAAGTACTTAAAACTGAACTTATCGTTTATTGCATTAAATAAATAATCAACATTTCGTCTGCTTAACACACCTTAATCATAACTAGTTACAGTTGTTTAATGGTAATACTGTGCTGGCGCCGCGACGTACGCAGCCTTGACATGTACAGGGGCAGCGGTGGGCGCAGTGTTGTGTACAACAGCGTTGAACCCGCTGTGGTCGTCAGCGGAGTACTCCACTGTCCTTATAGAACCATCAGCTTCATGGAAAGAGTAAGCTCCTTTTACCACATCACCATCACGAGACTCCTGTTGAGACTTATTATCACCGGTGTGGCCGTCAGCTACTGAGTAGCTGTACTCGTATTTAGGGTGAGCATCGAAGGCTTCGACAGGGGCAGCTTTGTAGGCGATGGGAGCTGGGGCAGCGTGGTAAGCGAGAGGTGCAGGAGCGGCGTGATAGGCAACAGGTGCAGAATGGTAAGCGATGGCAGGCTGGTCGTGGCGCACGATGTTTTGAGAGGAGACTGCTTCCGCGGGTGAATAGTGTGCAGGCGCAGTCAGTAGACCGGCTTGGCACGCTACCACCAAACTGCACAGAGCAACGATCTAGAAGAGAATAATTCATGGTGAAAAGGTTTTTCTATTCTATTTACAGCTTGTCTTAGAACTGACTTGAGCGTAGTGTAAAATGTTTTGCACCCATAGCTACTTAAAAGTAAAAAGTTATGACATCTTTATAAATACATTTTTTTTTGTAACTTAATTCGATTTATTTGTAATTTTAATTTCATATTCACATTTAGTTGTTTCATGTTTTATTTAAGTTCATTCTTAACTTACCTTAGATACCATTTTGTGTTAACTGTTTAGTTTTAGTAATCAAACACCGAATGATATGTATCGAGTCATACGTTTAGTTTTTATACTACTCAAATAAAACATGTTTGAGAGTGTGGGTCGTAGAGGTTGTTAGGCGGGCTTATCGCAACCTTACACTATGACAATCTAGACATTCACTTGTAATTTTTAAGAATGATATTGGGCGAGATGGCTAGACTAATAAAATTTCAGTAGGTTACATACCTTTTGGCAGTTTTTCTAACGGCCATCACGTAATCATTATTCTCTGTACCTTTTACCAAAACAGTTGAGATCGGCTTTCCAGTTTAACTTCGATGCGGCTGAACTTCGATATTTTCCGTGAAGCGACTGCCATCTGACCTCTACAACCAATTGGCGTTATCGAATTTCTGCAGTTAGATTAGATTAGTCGGACTTTTGTGACATTTTTGTATCGGCAAATTCATCATGTAATATTAACAATGTTAATTATAAACAATTAAATTTTCAATATTATTGGTAAATATATAATAATAAAAAAAGTATTAAGGGCATGGCACTTGTTCGACGTCCCAGACGTGGTCCAACGCGCGCCGGTTATCGTAGACAAGTGAGCCAAATTAACCAAATATCTGTATTCATGTCCTTATTCCCCCTTAGTAGGGTGATAGTTTTGAGTAGATTTAATCCAAATACTTAAATAAGTAACGATTACAATGTGCCATGCACAAAAATAAAAACATTTATGGCAACAAAAAAGACTAAAGATTTACATTATTTTTTTTAAATCATGTAATAGCTGTCTGGGCACACTTAACGTTTCCACCTTGTCTACCACATACTGTCATAATATGTAAAAAAGCCCAACCCCTTAGTCTCTTTAGTCTCTTTGTACGACAAAGAAAAAAGTGGATTAGCCCTTTTTGATCGTCATCACAGCGTTGCATACCAATTACATCTGGGGCCTTCACCTCTGAACTGGAGGCCGAATTCCGGTGTTTTCTTCTCTACTTCCCACGGTTTTGGTCATCCCTGGCTGTTTTGTTAAGCATAAAAGAAATGGTTAAAGTAGTACTGCAACCTACACCCAAAAGTTTAAAGATATTATCTTAAAGTCAGCAACGATTCAAGGTATCTTATTGTTAAAATTAACCGTGAACTAATAAATCTCAATAGAAATTAACATGTCACCCAGATATCGACAATGGAGGCAACTGTTAATAACTAACAATAATATACATTGACTCATTACTTAATATATTATTATAGCAAAAGAAATTGAATCAACACTTACATGCATAATATACAATGCATGAATAGACGCAATGACGCCTCCTGTAAATTTGATGAAATCACATTACATTGCTGGTTCATTTATCAAAACTGTTCAAATCTACACAAATAAAAATAATGTAAGTGTCTATTTGTAATATAAAAGAACAGCTTTTGAATGCATTTAAATGTGTACAGTTACATACAATAACAAAAAAAGTTATAATATGCTTCTTAACTGTATGCCAACAGTTGTTATGATAAGAAAATGCTTATAATGAAGTCGAATATTTGTGATCAGTAAAACTAAAATAATATTAACAGCCATTGTGGCGTGGCGCTAGCGAACGCAACTGCTACTTACAAAGGATGCGTAGCTTTGATTCCCGTCCCGTTTGATATTTATCGGTATCTCGGTATGCAATGATATATGGCTATTTGCATTGGTCTGGTCGTATTTCGGAAAGCACATCAAGCCGTCGTCGTCGGTCCCAGTTGTCAAACGAACATCTATAGCAGCCGTTACGGTTAGTTACAGCCCTAAACTGAGCTAACTGCAATACTTCGATATTGTCAATCGGTTGTAGAGGTATCTGACCTCCAGGTATCTGACAGTTGCTTCACGGAAAATATCGAAGATCAGGCAAACATAGACTGGGAATAACGGACCACAGACTCCGAGGAGAAAGAGTCGGATGCGACTAGGATAACCGACGGGATGAAGAAAAAGATGAAGCTAAAATGATGCCAAGATAAATTATGATATCTAAATGATGCTCTTTAATGAGCATGGCATGACGTTAGAAGGGTCAATAAACTGTAATATTTTCGTTTATTATCATCTTCATTCTTGAATTGTCATAATTAATTGTTTCTTTTAATTTACTTAGATAAACAAAAAACTAAGGTTAACAAAAAATCTTATTAGTTTTTACTCGGGTTATCTGTGGGCTAAGCTTCTACTTGATGTTTGCCAATCAGTAACAAGCTTGATTAGTAAAACTATACAAGTCAACGTAAGGTCAGCGTAAGCTTATACCTATTACAACATATGTTATACAACTGCTATCTCCGTACTATATAAACTAAGTTTAACATTTCAAATTATCATTCTTCGATAGTAGAACAATCATTTAATATGTTTGGCAAAGTATGATATTATAATTACACACTTATAACTATTCAAACCTTATAAAATAACAGACAAACTGATAATTTATTATTATTTCAGGTAGTGTTCTTCTGCGGTTTAGTGGCAGTGTCCCAGGCGGGTCTACTGACCGCTCCAGTGCACTATTCATCAGCGGCAGCTGTATCCTCTCAGAATATCGTTCGCCACGACCAGCCCGCCAAGTATGCAGCAGCACCTATTGCATACCATGCCGCACCCGCCGCTACCTATCACGCTGTAGCCGCTCCTCTCGCCTACCATGCAGCCCCTGCCGCTGAGCCTTTTGATGCCCATCCTAAATACGAGTACACCTACTCCGTCGCTGACGGGCACACCGGTGACAATAAATCCCAACAGGAATCTCGCGACGGTGATGTTGTCAAGGGATCGTACTCGTTCCATGAGGCTGATGGTTCCGTGAGGACAGTGGAATACTCCGCCGATGACCACAGCGGTTTCAACGCGATTGTTCACAACACCGCGCCCACAGCTGCGCCTGTACACATCAAGGCTGTACCTGCCTACGTTGCTGCGCCCGCCCAGTACTACCACCATTAGATTTCTATTGCTGTTAAAATTCTTCATACACCAAACGATTGTTCACTGTTTAATTTATTAAAGTTATAATATTCTGAGTTAATTTGATATTTAATTTTTTTCATCCCGATGTCAACACCACCCACCAACAATCCTATTAAGGAAGCAATTTCTTTTCAAGGAATTATTTAAAAACGTCTCTTTAATTTTAATAATCGCTCAGACACTTTTATTTGAAGTTTACAAAGGTCTCTAAAACCTCAGTAAAAACCTCGAAACTTATACATTTTTTTTTACATCTGCCGGCATCTTCCGAAAATCTTTTAAAATTTCACCATAACAAATACAAGACTAGATCCACCAAGAACTGAGCTTCCGGCTGTTCATACCAAACACATGTTTTTATAAGCCAAGTACGGTTAAAATGGCGGCTTTTCAGCACAAAATATCATAGAAATTTGCAATTAATGGTAGCTATTCCCATAACCACTTTCTATCAGGCAGGCCATGTGCTTGTCTGCGGCCTAAGTGATATAAAAAAGGTATTAAATTTAGATATTACATGTACTAAATTGTACACAACTTATTAGTTCTCCTTGCCACCATTGTAGTACGTATTGCTTTACTAATGTTCTATTTTATAATAATTTAATTTATGTATTCCGTTTTATAAGTTAGTAACTTCACCATTTTCGTTGTCATTAGTATTATACAACAATTATATTTTTACATTTTTATTTAATTTATAGCCACTTTTGTCCATGTAACGAAATGTAAGCCTGTAAAAGCTGATTTACATCAGAAGAGCGAATGTTTAATGTATCCCTTCTACGTCAAATTATACTAGTGTAAACAGTGACAGAACATTTTCAGTTGTTCTTTCTTATGTAAATGCTGAAAACAAGGTTTCGTTTCCCCTTACATATTAAGAAAGAATGCTCTTATTGTAGCCGTAGCTCTATGTTCGTTTGGCCTAAATCCACCTGAACAAAATAGTTTCTTTAGGTGATGAGATTTGGTACCCTTTAGTATTCCGTATGTAATTCGAAATGGTGTATTAGAAAGTTATTTTTCTAGTGCTGTGAAAGTTCAGTGACTCTTTCTTCTGCCGCACCATTAAGTCTTGGAATTCCTTACCAGTTCACGTGTTTCCCTCCTCCGACAATCCCGGGTCCTTTAAGCGGGGCGTGAAAAAGCATCTGATGAGGCCGTCAAGCTGAGTGCCACCATTGTAACATGGTACGTGCCTGTATTGGTGACCCTCTCTTCAGAGACTTTGCCTTCAGCTTACCATCAGGCAAGGCGATGTCCAAATTGACGTGTCCTGTATTAAAAAAAAATAACTAGTTAGTGATTGAATTAACTAGCTGACCATTTCCGCTACACTTTTTGTTTTTTCTGATAAATAAACGTTGTACTAACAACAATGAACACGATAAAAAAAGAATTACACCAATATACAGCTTCTATTAGCTCATATTTTAGTTGTGTTTTAGTTATAAAATTACCTGATTAAAATTATATTTCCCACTGGGGTAGACCGAGACTAGAGTCTGATATCTTATCTTTACGCACAAAACTTCACGAGGTTCTTATACTGTTGTCAAACCTTTCATACAAGATAGCCGGTTCGAGTGCTTCTGAAATTTATCAGTTATTATATAATTCGACACATGCTTCTAAATTCAAACAACACTCGAGTTCATTGCCTACAAAGGCCATAAATATGATTGATTAATTAATTAGGTAATTAATTAGAGTGGGACATAATATTAATTGACGTCATAATCTGTTGACAAAATATTTATGATATACCTGTTTCAAATAACTATTCCATGATTAATGGTTAATAACGTTACGTTTATGTAAATTACAAATATCGTGTTTCTCACTTTGTGAGGATGGATGTGTGTGTGAATGTGTATACTCTCTCACGTCAAAATACCTAACTGAACGGATCTAGATGAAATTTGCCACAGAGGTAGATTAAAGCCTGGAATTACACTTTTATATCACCTGGAATTACATTGTATAGACCGCGGGACCGGGATTACTATATCACACCGACGAAGCAGACAACGGCTGGTCTGGCACATTTCAAGAAATGATTAGTTGATTTATTAACCTACTTATTACAAAAGATAGTGCTAGATAGGAAGAGAGGAAGTACTGAGAATATTTACTTCATCGAGATCTTTAGAGTAGAACGAAACTTTTTTTTTTTTAAATTGTAATGTGTAGGTATTGTTTTTTAATTTCAAATTTATAAAATAGACTGCGTTTGCGTTATTATCCGGTAATACATACCTACGCCGTGGGGTACCGGCAGAGTAGAATAGTACCCCCCTCTAGTACCAGGTGTCGTAGGAGCCGACTGAGGTACAGCGGAACCGACCAATGGCGGTATAACCATTTAAATCGGCGTAGCTAAAATGGCACAGGGCGAGGATGGGCAGCAGCATCCTCGCCGCGAAGCTACGTCCTGCGATTGCCAACACGCCTGCCCAGCGTGGCGATTATGGGCAAACTCCCCCTATGATAGGCACAAATAGGACCAGGCCCCTAGTCCCCGGCAGCTCCGCTAGCCCTGGCTCCGGTAGCGGCCAGGGTAACGGCGGAGCAGGGGGTGCTAAGAATCCCCGGCAGAGATCCGGCTACCACCCCAAACGACGACTGGCCCTGGTAACGCACAACGTACGCACGATGAGGACTGACGAGAGGATTGCTGAGCTGGAAGAAGAGTTGAGTAGGTTGCACTGGGATATTGTGGGGTTGTCTGAAGTCCGTAGAGAGGGCGAGGACACGATAACCCTAGGATCCGGCAACCTGCTCTACTACCGGGAAGGCGACCAGCAGTCGCAAGGTGGTGTCGGTTTTCTCGTTCACAGATCCCTCATTAACAACATCATTACCATCGAAAGTGTGTCGAGCAGGGTTGTATACCTAATACTCAGAATATCCAAGAGGTATTCGCTGAAGGTCATTCAGGTATACGCACCGACCTCGGCACGCCCAGATGATGAAGTGGAGACTATGTATGAGGACGTAAGTAGGGCCATACATACGTCTAAGACCCACTTCACAGTTGTTATGGGGGACTTCAACGCAAAGTTGGGTAAGAAAAGCGATGATGAGTTGAGAGTGGGGCAATTTGGACATGGACAACGGAACCCGCGGGGACAGAGGCTGGCTGACTTTCTGGAGAAAGAGGGACTCTTTATGATGAACTCTTTCTTTCAGAAGCCGCCGCACAGGAAATGGACCTGGATGAGCCCTGATGGTTCCACGAGGAATGAGATAGACTTCATCATGACCAACGAGAAACGAATATTCAGTGATGTCTCCGTGATCCACAGGGTGAAAACCGGTAGTGATCACAGAATCGTAAGAGGCACATTGGGTATTAACGTTAAACTCGAAAGGTCCCGCCTGATGAAGTCTACACTCCGACCTACTCGTGCCCAAATCCAAAACCCCGAGAACTTTCAACTTGAGCTTTCGAATCGCTTTGATTGCCTAGAAAACTTTGCGTCGGTGGACGAGATCAACAACAGGCTCGTAGAAACTGTCCAAACGGTGGGCTCTAAGCACTTCAGACCCCGCCGTTCAAATAGACCTCAGAAACTCTCCGATCACACCCAAAAACTCATGGCTAAACGACGCTCACTTCGACTGCAGTCTTCCGATGATGCAGAGTCATATAGGCAGCTCAACAGACAGATTTCCAAATCTCTGCGACACGACATACGTCTCTTTAATACTGAACATATTAAAGAGACAATCGAGCGGAACAAAGGCTCCAAAGTGTTCGCAAGAAATCTGTCTGTTGGGCAAAGCCAGTTGACTAAGCTGAAGAGAGAAGATGGCAGTATAGCGTCGACCAAGGCTGAGGTTTTGGAGGAGATCGAAAGGTTCTATGGACAGCTATACGCTTCGGTCGCTAATCCTGCTGGCAACATGGCGACCGACCCAAGAGCCAAGTTGACCCGACACTTCACCGAGGATATCCCAGACATCAGCCTGTACGAGATTAGAATGGCCCTGAATCAGCTTAAGAACAACAAAGCGCCGGGTGACGACGGAATCACTTCAGAGCTTCTGAAAGCGGGTGGAACACCGGTACTTAAAGTCCTTCAGAGGCTTTTTAACACCGTCGTCCTCGAGGGCATAACGCCAGAAGCGTGGAACAGAGGCGTGGTGGTGCTGTTCTTTAAGAAAGGTGACAATACCTTACTGAAGAATTACAGACCCATCTCGCTTCTGAGCCATGTTTACAAGCTGTTTTCAAGGGTCATTACGAACCGTCTCGAGCGCAGGCTTGATGACTTCCAGCCTTCCGAACAAGCCGGTTTCCGAAGAGGCTACAGTACCATAGACCACATCCATACGCTGCGGCAAGTTATACAGAAGACCGAAGAGTATAATTTGCCACTTTGCTTAGCGTTTGTGGACTATGAGAAAGCCTTTGATTCGGTCGAGACATGGGCTGTGCTTGAGTCTCTCCAGCGGTGCCGTATTGACTATCGGTACATCGAAGTGTTGAAGTGTTTGTATAATAACGCCACCATGTCGGTTCGAGTACAGGAACAGAGTTCGAGGGCGATCCCTTTGAAAAGAGGCGTAAGACAGGGAGACGTGATATCTCCGAAACTGTTTACGGCCACTTTGGAGAATGCCTTCAAGCTCCTGGAATGGAAAGGATTCGGCATCAATATTAATGGCGAATACATCACTCACCTCCGGTTTGCCGACGATATTGTAGTCATGGCAGAATCGATGGAAGATCTCAACACGATGCTCGAAGGCCTCAACCGAGTTTCTCAACAGGTGGGTCTTAAAATGAACATGGACAAGACAAAGGTGATGTGTAATGCCCATGTTGTACCTACCCCAATATCTGTTGAGAGCTCGGTTCTTGAAGTTGTTGACTCGTACGTCTACCTAGGACAAGTAGTCCAGTTAGGTAGGTCCAACTTCAAGAAAGAGGTCAATCGCCGAATCCAACTCGGCTGGGCAGCGTTCGGAAAATTGCGCAATGTCTTCTCGTCCGACATACCTCAGTGTCTCAAGTCGAAGGTTTTCGACCAGTGTGTGTTACCAGTGATGACTTATGGCACTGAAACGTGGTCCCTCACTATGGGCCTTATGAGTAAGCTCAAAGTAGCCCAACGAGCTATGGAGAGGGCTATGCTCGGAGTCTCTCTGCGAGATCGAATCAGAAACGAGGAGATCCGTAGAAGAACCAAGGTTACCGACATAGCCCAGAGGATTAGCAAGTTGAAATGGCAGTGGGCAGGGCACATAGCACGGAGGACTGATGACCGATGGGGTCGAAAAGTCCTCGAGTGGAGGCCACGTATCGGCAAGCGCAGCGTAGGACATCCACCCACAAGGTGGACAGACGACCTCATTAAGGCCGCGGGAACGCGCTGGATGCGAGCCGCTTCCAACCGGTCCTATTGGAGATCTATAGGGGAGGCCTATGTCCAGCAGTGGACTTCCTATGGCTGAAATGATGATGATGATGATGACATACCTATTAAAATAATAGGAATGATGACAATTTTTTTTATTCTCGTCAATTAATCAGTTTATAATAACAATGAACTGCTAAAGTGAAATTTCATTACAAATATTTGATTTCATAAAATTCAATTCTTGAATCGCCTAATAGCACTCTATGCAAAAGTGCAAGAGAATATATCGGTCAGCGTTGCGTTTACGCGTATATAGTTCATAATAAAAGTCATAATTAAAGTAATAAAAGTTATAGGACTCAATTTGATTGTTTATATTATGTTTCAGTTTAGTTGTATTTATTTTTAATTTTGCAGTGCATATTTTTTAGCAAAAACTTAGATATTAAGCAGTATTGGGTGGAACCGGACGACCTTATCATCGTTTCTGTATTCAGTGAAGACGCCATTGGATATCAGGAGTAAAAAAGGAGGTAGCACACCCTGCAACCATGGATGTCTCTTAGATGTCTGCACGAATTGAGGCCGAAATTATCCATGATCTTTATTTCCATTCATGGTCTGATATCAAGATGAAGGTTTGTTTAAGTCTAGTACGTGCCAATGGGTCAGGCTATAGCTCTAATTTCAATGAGTTTTTGATGTGATGTTTTCTCATCAGAAAATGTTTTATTGTAGCAGGCTAACCTACTAAGCAGGTCCACACAAGTGCTGCTTCCTCATATCTCATACTCGTAGTAAGGTTCATATTTTTCTGCCAGAAAAAAGTTTTGGGTCATGTAAATATTGACTACGTTCCCTGACCATTTGTAATATAAGTGGCACATCTCATATACGTTTCACTAAGTCGTGGTTTATCCTTGATATAGTAAATCAAAAGGAAAATTAATGAAAAAAATTTTTTTTAGCATAGGTATGTATTGTACAGCAATTTGTGAATGTACTAGTACCCTGAATTATGTGACCCCGTCAAGGTTGAATTCGCAAAGCTTGCTTTGCAACTCGTAATACGTAAGCTTGTCTAACTCTCGACTAGTATAAAAACTAAAAGTGCAAAATTAAACGTATCATTGACCATTTGATCATATCAGTGAAATTATCAATATGTTCGCTAAGGTGAGTGAAAACGTAATTTGTTTTTTAATATAATCTTTCACTGAATGGTTGGCTATAGATGACTCCATGCAAAGGATTGCCCTTAATGCCGTAGAAATTGAATCAATAGGAAGAAAGTGAAACTTATCTTAGGTTACATATCAAGCGAAATTATAATCTAATCTTTTTACTTTTGTTTCTAGACCTTACTTCTCTGTGGATTGGTGGCGCTGTGCCAAGCAGGTCTTCTGTCTTCTCCTGTACAGTACTCTTCTGCTGCAGCCGTCTCTTCTCAGAACATCGTGCGCCACGACCAACCCGCCCCTGTCGCCTACCATGCCGCCCCTGTAGCCTACCATGCTGCTCCTGCTCATGTAGCCTATCACGCTGCACCCGCTGTCATCGCCCAACATGCTGAGCCTTTCGACAGTCACCCGAAATACGAGTACACCTACTCAGTAGCTGATGGTCACACTGGTGATAATAAATCCCAGCAAGAGTCCCGTGATGGTGATGTTGTCAAGGGATCATACTCCTTCCATGAAGCTGACGGTTCCGTGAGGACAGTGGAATACTCCGCTGATGATCATAATGGCTTCAACGCGGTTGTGCACAATACCGCACCCACCGCTGCTCCTGTCAAGACCTATGTTGCTGAACCAGTGCACTACTACCATCACTAACCTAATTACGGACTGTTAATTAAATATATTTAAGTTATTTATAGCAATATACAAATTCCATCGATAACTTTTCTTTTTCATTCCATAGAAAGTGGAAGTCCAAATTATTTCAGCATGTTCAGTGTGATAAGGACCTCTTAAGACTTTTATCTCGATATTTTTTTAATTGCAGCATCTAATTAAGAACAGTTAACCTAATAAGGTATCCACTATCTGGAATTTTGTTAAGAGTGGGTGATTTACTTTACAATTACCATGTTTCACGGCCCTCTGGTTGAACTATTCAGTCAATTGATCGCCTAGGATATTCATTAAACGCAGGCATTCAATCAAATGGCTGAAATGCAACTAGCTAAGCCAATAACCAGATGCCTGCAACATATTCATAACATAATGGTATATTACTAAGCGGTCGTTGCGATAACCGATTGAAAGTTTATAAGAATTAAATATCTAATCGATACTTTAAACATTTTGATTATTCAATCTGATCTGATTTTCGATAGCAAGGAACCTGTCTTGTTTTATTTCGTGAACGTACATTAAATGTATGAAACTATGTCATTAGGCGTTAGGTTACAGTTATCTTGTTCTGCAATTGCACATTCTTGTGCACTCATGTAACTATGTTGATCAAGACATAAACTAAAACTAACTAAATAATGAAAAAAATCTTAATAATACAAAAACTACATCGTCCCTCAAAGTCTTTAGATTCCCACAAGAAATTCTTTTAATGGCACAAAAGACTATTTGTATTTTTTTTTTGCTGACTGTAAAATATTTCTAAAATATGTGAATGTAGTTCAGAATATCTTCAACGTTATATATAGTCATATAAGAAGTTCCGATATAACGTTTTAGCATTGATTTAAATGGTTACCCACGATGGTTTTCCCAAGCGACTACAATATGGGGTTCTTCAAGAAGGGCATTAGAAGGTTTCTTCAGGGTCGGCAGCACGAGTGTGACGCCCCTGGTGTTGCATACGTCCATAGGCCACGGTAACCACTTTCCATCAGGTGGGCCGTGTGCTAGTCTGCCACCTAAGTGGTATAAAAAAAAAAAAACTTAATAAGTACCGTTTCAGATTAACTTACTCGTACTGCCCCGTCTCAAAAATCCATCCTGTATAAAAAGTTGACTTCGCCTAATGCTAAGCTAAAGGTAAAATTTCAGGAATACGAGTCACTATTACAGATGCCAATAACACTCCAATGATAGCTCTTAGCTTGACAGCCTCAACAGATGCTTTTTCACATCTCGCTTACCCGGAACTGTAAGGAGAAGGAAACAAGTGCGGAAATCTCGTTGGAGTCAGCGGGAGTGCTTATATCGGACTCGAACTCCAACTAAAACCGCACTCCGTCTCGGGTCATCAGTTGCCGAGGTTGTGGTAGCCTCTGGCATATCCCTCACTCCCGAGCTAACCCAGGGCCCTTGAAGCTGCCCTCATGTCTAGCTCTACAATGTCCCCATCTTTCCCCGGACAAGAGAAGGCGTTCATCGCACCACCCCCGCGGCCTGCTTCTGTTAGCAGGCCCATTGTGGACGGAGGGCGTTGAGCGACCTCCGACGCCCAAGTTGCCTTAGCGTATTGCGAACTATGCGGGACTTGAGTATTACTTGCTCGCTGAAGTAGGCGGACCAGGAGGAAAAAGAGACACCACCAGCAGGGAACATGTAGACTGGTGCAGAAATCCTAGTCTAAGAATTCTGACTGATCCTGGATAAAACAGCATCGTATGAAAGTCAACCCAGTACTTGTTATTTCGTACAGGAAAGAACCTACTTATGTATTAAGTGTAAACAATAATAGTCAATATACAGTACTAGTGTACTGTATATGTTGAGAGTGCGCAGTGACTCAATGCTCAATCGTTGCGTAAAGTTCAGTAGGAGTTTGAATCTGTGGTATAGTGGTAGAGACGGGTTCGGTTCTCGTTCAGTGTAAATATTCGTATACACTTACATATAATCACGCCTTTATCCCCACACAGCTAGACAGAGGTGAATAAACACCCACATTTCACCAATAATTATATTTCCGTCCACGTAGGGGGTATGGGGTGAGCCTTATTGCCGTATTCCGGGCATATTGTTGACTCGAACCATACATCTGAGGCTGAGTCTGGGCTGTTTATTTCTGTCCGATGTTAAACAGCCCTTGCCTATGAGCATAATTGAACTTAGGTTCTATTTTTATATGGATTACAAACTAATAAAGATATGGCAATTTTAGACCTAGACCTTTAGACATGTTTTGTATTTCGTAGAATGTTATACCTATAATAATAACCTATCATAGTGAACTTCGTGTTATGTGTTGTATGTTTGAATAATCGCGATATCAGCTAGTAACAAGGTTACTGTCAACCCAATACAGCAAGATTGCCGAAACGAATGTTAATTACATGATAATTTATTTAAATATATTCTAATATATTTATCAAAGGCTATACTGTTATATTTTTTGTACGTAAATGTGTTTATGAGATCTATTTAGGTGCATACAATGTTATTATGTCATTATTATGACTGTATATGATCTATGAAGTTGAAGAGGGTTACGGTTTATCTTCAATCCTTATAAGAACCCATAATACAAGTTAGTTAAGCAATATTTATTTTGGGTCATATGTCCTAAATATCCTAGAATAAACTTTCGTTCTAATTCGCCTTCTTTTCGTAAATATCTTACTAACTTTTAATTATAAGTTTCTCTAAAGTATAATAAATAAATACATAAAAACATAATTTTCAAAAGTTTCAGAAAAATCATCGATAATTAATATAAGTCTTAATTACGGCTCTTGAAATATAATCTACATCTGTCAGTATACGATATTTCAGATCATGAAGTGAATGGATTTATTCGTCTATGTGACACAAGACACAGCGCAAGGTTGCCGGGGTCACAGTGGACTCGACTGACAACTTCCACTACTTACTATGAGCAGCTGATTGTACTACAATTTGTCAGTATAAAAAGTAGTATCGTGACATATTGCTTATCATTCAATTGAGTACATCTGAGAAACAAACATGTTCTCCAAAGTAAGTTTAATTTAATCGCTACCAGATTTATTTGCAGTTCAGTCAATTTAGACCTCCGAAATAAATAAAAAATCAATACTTTGATATCCTTCTTTCGGTATCAGTAGCCTAATAATAATTAACTTTTAACCCCTTTTTCCAGTTGGTAGCTCTATGCGCTTTCGTGGCGGCAGCCCAGGCTGGTCTCCTGGCAGCACCCGTTCACTACTCACCTGCCGAGGCTGTATCATCTCAAAGCATCGTGCGACATGACCAGCAACATGGTGTCGCTAAAGTTGCCGTCGCTGCACCAGTAGCGTACCACGCCGCTCCCGTAGCGTACCATGCTGCCCCTGCTGCGTACCACACTGCCCCCGTACAGTACTTTTCAGCCGCTGCTGTCTCTTCCCAAAACATTGTGCGACATGACCAGCAACTCAAAACCTTTGCCGCTCCCGCAGCTGTCGCCTACCATGCCGCCCCTGCTCCCGTAGCATACCACGCTGCTCCAGCTCCCATCGCTTACCACGCCGGCCCCGCTGTCATCGCTAAAGCTGAAGACTTCAACGCTCACCCCAAATACGACTATGCCTACTCTGTAGCTGACAGCCACACCGGCGACAACAAGTCCCAGCAGGAATCCCGCGATGGTGATGTTGTAAAGGGATCATACTCCTTCCATGAAGCCGATGGTTCCGTGAGGACCGTAGAATACTCCGCTGATGACCACAGCGGCTTCAACGCTATCGTCCACAACACCGCCCCCACTGCCGCACCCGTACATGTCAAGGCTGTGCATGTTGCCCCCACATACTATCATCATTAAGCCTACCCCAAAATATTCATTATAATTTATTTAAAGCAATATATGAATAAGAAGTCAAGTTAATATATTATTTCATTTTATTCCCTGCCCTGGTATAGTAGGAACAAGAAATTCTTTAGGATGATTAATTAAAATAGAGAATTGGTTTGGTAGACAGCTAGACCGCACTTTGAAGGATTAAAATATAAAATGCAATTTCGCGACGGGGTTCATCCTGGTGTTGTAATGGTAGAAATATGAACCAAAGACCTCTTTATTGCAAGTTGACTCAGTCGTGAGGCTGTCACCACTTTTGGGGTGCCAATAGAGATCATATCGAATGATTTTCATTATTATGTGAAGTGTCGGCGACCTAAGCTTAGACATATCATGATGCACGACAGACAAGAAGAGTCAGGCTTGATTTATATTGGATGGGGGCATGATAAATGTAATAAGTTGAATTCTTATTGTAGTGAAAGTATTACGAGATATCTTAAGCTGCTAAAGCTGCACAGAAAGCCGCTGTGTTTACTGTAGATTATATATTTTAGGGGTACTTTTCGAAAGGTAAAAAAAAGTATATAAACTAGCTTATAAGTGCGATTTTCTTTTCATACAACCAAATAGCAGTATCATGCAGTTCTGCAAACGACACTAAGCTAATAGTAACTTGTAAGTATTTTAATCATCAATCAATCAGTTTCAGCACCTATCTAAGTTTTATTGTTCTACCTATACCTATTACATACATAAATCCTTCTCACTTCACCAGACAGCAGGGCAATCAGACGGCAGCTGCTCCCATAAAAGTCAATAATTTATGGAAAGGAGCTGTAGGAGAGTGGAGCTTGTGGCTCCAAGTTGCAAGTTTTGTATGTAATTGAATTGTCACTCGGATGATAATGATGATGATGATGATTATTTTAAGTTAAAGGTATATACCGTGACCATAATAATCTCGTGTTGTGTTCCCGGCGGTGAGTAGGGTAGCCAGAGCTCACTGGAGAGTTTTTGTGCTGTCATTGGCTAGACCAAAGGCACTGCACTGATAACACAGAATCTCTGTTTTTAGGCGTCCATTACACGCTGACGCAAGTGTCAATCATGCCATTAATCATTAAATACGTTTGTATGATGTTTATACTGTCGACATACATGCCACACCATCAGTCACCGCATTAGACGATAGGTTATTCGTCAATCCCGAGTGTGACTGTGCTGACAGCAAAACGTACCGTGTAATGGACGCCTTACAGATTCGGCAGTACGAGTGTGATTCCCCTGGTATTGCACACGTTCATACGCCACGTTAACCACTTTCTTTCAGGTGGGCCGCGTGCTTGTCTGCCACCTAAGTGGCATAAAAAAAGCAACGGAGACGAAAACCAACATAAGATTATTCAAAAATTAAGGGACTTTGTCTCCCAAGGGAGCCACTGGGGAGATATGACCCAGAAGACCCTATCGCCAGTTTAACATTTACAAATGATAAATCTCGTTCGTAAATGTTACATGTTAAAGGTGATGCATTAACCATGAAACGTTAGCAGTTTAATGTATGGGCGTACATAAAAATCCGAGAAGCATACCTTGCAAATTTTTATCAAATTCAAGTTCATTCGGTAAGCTACGCTCGTCACGATATTGATTTTATTTTTTTTATCTCAACTTTACTACAAAATTTGTAACAAATCAGTCAACGCTGCTAGTCAGTCACAACGCCAGTCAGTTACCTATTTGTCTCAGTGATAATAATTTGAGTCCATATTGGTTCATTATTATCTGTATTATGTATTGTAGTTATTTGTTAATCTCATAAACTCAAAAAGGAAGTCATTCAAATCAGTGGAGCGAACGGCTACTCTGATTTGGACGATTTCATCATTATTTATTTTTATATTGTGTTCATAAATTACCTACGGAAACTACAGAACACTATGGAACAATTGTTGACTCCGGAAAGAAACACGTAGTTGAGTTGATAATAATAATTATAAACCAATTACAGCAATAACCAGCAATTTGTTGTTTCCAGCGGCCCCACTCGCGTGGAAAATTTATCCCATTCCTCTCAGGGGATAGTAAGTATATTTTCTAAACTTATGTTATGAACGATGTTTTCTTTCCTCTCTATAACCAACAGTTTCAGTGCTCATTTTAAATAAATAGATAATATTTTAAAGGACTTAGGACCCTTCCTAAGATATTGAATAAAGCACTTGTACTTTTCCACAATTTGGTTTCGCCTTACGGCTTTCTCAAACGTTTAGGTAAACCTTTAAGAGTGAAAATATTGTGGAAAAGTATAAATGCCTTATTCAATATGTGTAGCAATTTCCACCAAGCGCCATCAATCTCCAGTATAAACCTTCCTGAGATGATTTGGCACATGGACTCATATGTGTAGTTCATTTTAGGAAATGCTGGTCTAGTTTACGCCTCAGAAAACAATATTATGGTCGCACGTGAACTTCTTATCACGAGTATAAATTTTAAACATTTAATAAATGTTAATTTAAATAAACAATTTAATATAACATCTAATTTGTTTTGGTCACAAATATAATTCATATATTTTAATATAACGTTTTCAACATTTAGTACGACAACGTAGTTCTTTTATTCTTGTATCTACATTTTTTTCTTTCATATTAATTTTAAGCTGGAGAAACACAATATGTAGCTTTATACGTTTTAACAATAGATTCCTCGGGTCTATTGAATTGTTACGATGCCGTGAGATAAGGCCAGCGACGAAATCCTCTCTCTTTTGTGAAATTCTACATGTTAAAGGGTTGACTAGGGATAATTAGCACTTTTAAACAATAAATAAGAACTAGGAAGTAGAAGCCTTACCTACGCAGAAAAAAACATGTAAGTAACTCTACTGGTTCACCCTTGTTTGACAAAAAACGTATAACAAAACATCATTTGACAAACAACGTTTGAAAAACTAATCATTTGACAAACTTTCATTTCGCTAACATATTACTTCAAAATAATCATTTGACATAGCACACGTTTCGCAAATGTATTACTTAGAAAACATTTCGATTGCTAAATTTTTATTTTAAAAATGTTCATTTGACTAAATAAAGTTCTACATGGTTATAAAAAAAAATAACTACGAAGGCTAATGCGGGAGCTTTGCTCCGCTCTGCTTCCGCATTAGGCTTATAACCTAATCTATCCAAGTCGGAATGAGCAGCTATCTCAATAATCTATCACTAACTGTCTGTTTGTCAACTAACATGTTTTTAAAATAATCAATTTGTGAAATGAGGTTTTATATAATGATTTTTTCCAAATAAATATTTTGTCTAATGAGTAGTTTATTAAACAATAGTTTGTCAAATGATACATTTATCAAGTATAATTTTGTCAAACGTTGTTTGTCAAATGAAAATTTGTCATTTGTTTTTTATTATATGATAGGACACCAACTCTACTATTAATATATTGTCAGCTAATGAGCTCGTGTTTACATAATATGCCTCGCAATCCATACTAATATTATAAATGTGACAGTAACTCTGTCTGTCTGTCTGTTACGCTTTCACGCCTAAACCACAGAACCGATTTTGAGCCGCGGACAACAGCTAGTATCATATAATTATGACGTTAAACTCCGTGGTCTAGACCACGGAGTAATATAGTACATTTCTTTCTTAGAGTATACATTGTTCACATTGAACTGTTCATCAGATTATGCATGTATTTTTATGGGCAGAAACGTTTAATTCTTGTTATAACGCGGGCAACATTAACGCCGCATCCGGCGGGCGGCGGTTGCGCCAATGAGCAACCGTCCCGCCAAAACTCGGGGCGTGAGGACTGCGCGGCCGCAACAAGCAGCGCCGCGCAACGGGACGCCATACGCACTAGGCGGCCCCCGGCGCGCTACCGGGAACACAACTAGGAGAACTAGCGAACTGTTAACGTGGTATTGTGGTATGGACGAGATAGTGATTGCGTCAGAAATCTGTAACTTTATAATAACTATAACTATAAGACTAATGTGTAACTGTGTGTTGGATTAAACATTTGCATTCATAGTAATTGCCAAGTACTTTCATTTCAAGTGCCACCAGCCTGATAGTTAACATTAAATTGTTTGATTCTTGTTTGAAAAAACACCTAAAAATGCACAAAAAAACCCTCTTTTAGGATAGATATGTCCAACTGTGCCAACTCTCCTCCTTCGATATAAAGCTTCGTTTGATCATAGATTGAGACGATACGATAACCACCTAAGGTTTTGGTTTACCATAACATGGATATGATAATAAAAAAAAATGTTGTATTTAGTACTCAAATTTTACTTCACTCAAATGTTTGCCGTGTTTACTGTTACTTTGAATTTTTATTACGTATTTGATTCATTTTTTGTTGAAACAACCACACAAAATATTTAATCTAATTTAGTTTTTCAAAGTTTTATTAACTTGTACGTGTCCATGTTATTCTTTCGTACTGTAAGCTCACAGTGTTATGCCAAAAAAAAAGTTTTAGCGAAATTTATATAATGGTATTAGAAAAGTATAAAATGGTTTATAAATCTTCATCTGATCAACAGTCGAGTAGAACATTTCGTTTGCGGCAGTTCAATTAAGTGTATCAATATGTTTGGAAAGGTAAAAATTAACTATCTATTAATATCAAAGAGTTTCCTTAATTTTTCTGAAAAACACATAATATTCTTTGAGTTTGTTGAAAGTATACATGAATATTACGCATTCAAATAAAACTTTTTTAACGGTTTCTACTGAATAGTTAACCCAAACAACCGCAATGTTGGTTAAAGTGTAAATAAATTTAACATTTGGAGAGTGCCTACAAGAAATCGAGTATACGCCAATGACTGATATTCTCGTAAACTTCTGACAGTATCATATTGTTTTCCTGTTAATCTCTGCAGTCAAGCTAAATTACCTTGTTAATATTGGATTTAAGTCGCCAAGATTTGAAGCCATGATTTCTCGTAAGGTTAACTCCTAATCCACTAAGCTGCTGATTGCGATAGAATGTGAATTTCAATAAACTTTGAACCCCTCATTATTATTAATTGTAAAGTACAGAACAATTATAAAACTAATAATTTGTAATTTTCAGGTATTATTATTCATCTACGCCGTGAAAGTTTGTAGTGCAGTTTTTATTGATACATCAGAAAATCACAATAAGGATTTAGTACCAGTTGTACCACAGGGATGGCAAATGGTCAAAGTGTACCACCCACATCATGCATACGCATACAAATACGAGCCTTACGTAAGTTCATTCAAGGACTACATACGATGAAATAGTTTAGTAGAGAAAGGGATACTGACACATGATATGCATATTTCGACTTGTGTACGATATTAGAATTTATAGTTACACAACCAATCATCGGGTTAGACTACTTACGAAAATTGTCACTTTGACAGCAAAGTGTGTCCTAATAATGCAAATGCTTGTATGTGTGAATTTAATAATAACTAAAAATTTATTGTTACATGTATGTAGTAACCTGCCTGCAATAAAGATTTATTATTATTATTATTATTATTAATAATTTAATATTCAGTGTAATGAAATATGTTTAGATACTTATAATTAAATTCGCGGTTTATTATACGTAGTTAATTTATGACCTACATACCAAGCGTTTTACAATAATTCAATTATTAATTGTCAATCATTTTGCATACAAGTGATTTACTCCTTTTCGATAGATACTGTTTTTTACGTCGATGATAACAAGTTTGTTTTGTTTTGTATTTCGTTCAGAGTCATTATATTTTGATGCGGGACCCGATGCATATTTATTCTATCACTATTCAACAGTACTAGAACTGGGATTGACTTTTTTTTCTACATAGAGTTAGATTCTATGGAGAGATAGAGTTACTATAGTTAATTAATTGAGAATAGGCAGTTAAAGGGTTTAACAACGCTTCTTCTAGAGTTCTAATTGTTTATAGGTTTTACTTTACCTGCCATCCTTAGTAAAAACACATATACAAGAAAAGCTTTTCGTAGAAAAAAAAACATTACAAAATCGTGATTTGATCAGTTATATGTAAAGCGGCATTTCCCGATTTTTTATACACCTAGGTCCTTAGTTCTTAGTCCTAGTATATACAACTGATATCAATAAGGGGTAGCTTTGGGAGAGGCCTATGTCCAGCAGTGGACTACAATAGGGTAATTTATAGATACCTAACAGCTGATAAATTACGTCAAAATTTCCATACAAACTTCACATAACAGCTATATACCTACCGTATGTAATTTATATGTCAGTAATTACTATCTTTCAATGAGTTTATTTAAATTTGCAGGCCTACCCCAAATATGAATTCGAATACTCTGTATCAGACAAAAAGACTGGAGATCACAAACATCACCACGAGTCTCGAGACGGAGACAAAGTTCGTGGGGAATACAGCCTTGTCGAGTCTGACGGCTCACTACGGAAGGTGCAGTACCATGCCGACGATCACAGCGGGTAATTATACAATCAGCACCATGGCCGTGAATCGACCATGTACTTACATAAATCACGTTTTTTAATGTTAGCGAGAAATTCGCGCTGCACTTACGTAAACTCGTTGTACAGCATCTACTTTGATTTTATCAATTTATTACGCATATATCGAAAATTTTTCTTAAGGTAAATAGTTACTGTATTTTAAAAGAACATAATCGATTGAAATAAGTCAGTTAAGTTTTTCTTTTAAAGAGTAACTGAATTTGTTCATTTTGAGGCCTTCACCGCGGAGTCTTGGGTCCGCTTATTCCAGTCTAACTGCGACGCGGCTGCACTTCAATATATTCCGTGAAGTGATTGTCATCTGACCTCCATTGGCGACATCGAAGTATTGCAGTCAGACCAGTTGTCGGGCTTTTTAGGGCTCCAACTACTCGTAACGTCTGCCATAGATGTTCGTATAATAACTGCGAGAAACACACAGACCGGAGATTCATGCATATTTATTTATATTTGCACTAAGCAGCAATCGAACCTGCACGCACTTATCATAAAAACCGTATCTAATCATAAAATATTTATATTCCAGGTTTAATGCCATTGTGAGTAAAACCGTTAACAAACATGGTGACCACGCTGTCTCAGTTTCTGATCATACCCGATTCTTTTACCCTGTGGGACACAATATTAAGATAAATCATTACTTTCCTGGCAAAAATTACCACTACGAAGACATTGAAAAACCTGAAGAGGTCAGCAAACCAGTACATGAAAAAGACACCAATAAGGATATCAAAATTATGAATGAAACCGCAGACAAACTTATGGCGGTTGAACCAATGAAATTTGAGGAAGAAAGCAAAGAATCTGTATCCACAGAAGAAGCACCAATGATGAAACTTGACGTAGTAGAAACCACCCCAATTCAATTAGGACCTGCTGCAATTTCAGTGACACCAATCAGTAAAGATGATATGAAAGATAACCCAGAGGCCGTCAACTCAATGTCATTAGTTCAAAAAGTTGACGTTTTACCTGCTATGGAAATGCCATCGGAAATGGAAAAAAAAGGCGACAAAAATGATTCTGAAGTGGCGTCATCATATTACCATTCCAAATTTTATTATATAATACAGTAAACTTCTTTATATTTATATATAGTTTGGTAGGTAACTAAATTAGTCAAATAGATATAACATGTTGAATTTTGTAAAGTTAATGATAATGAATAAATAGATATTATTGTTTATTCTGTAAAATCATTGTTTAAGCGACAGTAGCACCACCTTTACTTCACGCACAGTACTCTTTCAATGAATTGCAATACTTGTTCGTATAACTGCGAGGTGTTGACTTCGGATGGCAGCACTTGTTCAAGTAGTTTCACGTTTGGATAGATGGCGTTACGAGCTCTATAGATATTAATTGCTTCATCCATTACAATATACAATAGTTTATAATATTATTATAATAGAAGAAAATCATCTTTATTATAAACCAATTAAATGTTTCGCTTACCTCATACACAAACATAAAGAATTATGTTTTATAATGTCATAATAGTTACTACCTTGTTACGTTGCCGACGCAACAATTAGGTACTCACAAGAAAGTTTGCAGTGTAAACCTATAAATTAAAATTACGAAACAAGAATCTCTTGGAATCTCGAACAAGCCATAAAGAGAGAATGAAGAGATTGATTGTTTATCTCACGACTTGCGAGTAATTTCGACTTAACACGTAAGTTTAGTCACTTCACAGATGATCTATATATGTCATACTACCTTAGAGATATTAGGTATACTGATATAATAGTAATCATACATGCAGATATCGTCTGTAGCGTGGAGGTAGTGAACGCGTCCGCTATGCAGAAGGCACGGGTTCGATCCCTGTTCAGTCTAAATATTGTATGCATGAATATGGGTATTTGCATTGGTCTGGTCGTGCCTTGTAGAGCACGTTAAGCCGCGAACCCGGTTACAATACGAACATCTATGGCAATCGTTATTTAGGAGAAATGGGTTAAATGGCCCACTCAGAAGGACAGATCATCTGTGCGGTCAACGGCAACGGCAGTAGTAGTAGTAACCATACATGCAATTATACTAAGGCACCTAAGTACACAAAGTACAGTCATTGATTATAATTAGAAACCCACTTAATAAACAGGTTGCATATGGATATTTAAGTGAATTTTCATTTTATTTCACAGGCTCAGATTTTAGAGCAGTTTGTGTAAGAGGTTGCTCAAACTACTGACGCATGTGTCTGACAATGCTTTGCATGCCATAATAGCGGTTACACAAAGGTAATTATTTACATTAACGATGCCGAAACTGAAACCAATGATACTAGAACTTTGTTTTTAATTTGCATGAATGAAACGATTGGAAAAGCAAAGCACCATCCTGTCAGTTAGGATCGACGTAAATTATAGTTTTACTTATTGCTTTTCTTCTTCCTATTCCATTATCGTCATCATAGCATTGTTACTGGTTGTATCCATAACTTGTATTGCCCGGGGTTCATTCTACAATTTTTTTCTTGTTTCGGTACTTGGCTCTCGTAGAAGTAGAGCTCCGAAGACCATGGTGGTGCTACATCGTTTTCCACCTTCCTTTTCATCTTTCAGGTTTTCCTCATTTACATCTCCCTTCTCCTCTTTAGTGGTGAAGAAAGTGATTTATAATATTAATACATTAATAATTTAGCAAAAGCCAAGCTCTAAAGAAATAAATATTGTAAACATTTTAACTTTAAAATAAAATACTATCCTGTTGTGTTCAGTCACCCAGTCTGTTGTGATGAGTCACGCATTTCGTCGGTAATGGTTTTGACCTAAAGTAGCCTGCTGAGTAGCTTACAACGCGTTCTACTTTTTTAAATGAGGTCTATGCTATGTTTGGGCCAAATAAAAATTGCATTCAGAAAACGGACACTTACACATTTCCACTGGGTTGCAATCGTTATGAATATATTATAATTTCGTAACAAATTTCCGTGTCAGTGTTCGACCTGCATTTAACCCTGAAAACTGTTATGAATTCTTTAAATATGATGCTATTCTCAAACATTTGATTATCTTCAGTTGTATTGTTATCGGCATATATTTTGACCCCAATCACCGCACTATATGCGCCAGTTGTGAGGGTACTATGGTTGACATGAAATCCGTCATTATATCAAACCAATCCGCACGCGCCAGGGCCTCTTTTCTCTCGCAATCTGTAGATCCAAATAAGCCACTTTATTTGAATTGTATTAGGATAATATTTTGTCACGTGGCGATATTTACACGAAATTTAAATCTGATTGGTAAATTAATTATTATGATTCTGCTCATAATATGAGGAACCATTATACGAATTTTATAGGAATATATTGAGATCTAACTACTGGAAATTCATACAGTTACTCGTTTTTAGCGGAATCGCTCAATGTGCCTTTTTAGACCAACTGGGGTGACGTGAAGATATATGCCAGTAACAATATTAACATTGTTATCTGTACAAATCATCGAGTTCTAACATAGTTGATTACAAGAAATTTGTTCATAGTAATGAACGTGCCCTTCACATTTATCGTGTATCAATGACCGCCTGTGGGTTCTTTGGCATACTGTACAATGGATCAATTAATGGTAAGAAAAAAGTATTGATTTATGGAGGGTAAGGCAGAAGTGAACTAACACCCATATTTTACCAATCATTGTATTCGGTCCCACGTAATTGGGACTGAACCTATTGCGGTATTCCGGACACTATTGTTGACTCGAGCCATTCAGCTGAGATAGGCTGTATGAGTATGTCTGATGTTAAACAGCCCTATACTTTAGTCGCCGCAAGGGAATAAATGGGACGGCCCAAATTCTACACTTGACTTTACTTGATTTTATTGGTTTCTATTATATGAGAGTTTTCATTTATTGATTGGGAAGCGCTGAATTTCGTACTTATAAATATACCGATAGCATGTTATCAAAGTAAACGGTTTTGGTTTATTGCTGTTAATAAAATCAGAGTAAAGAATTTCAGCTTGTTATTATATTTTATTGTGCCAATTGATTGATTGAAACTAATTTCTATTCGCTATTTGTTTTATTTGTGATACAAAATTTTTGAACTCTAGCCGTGAAAATGATTCTGAATGAGTAAGCATATGGAGGCTGATGGATATAAGCCCCAGGGGTATACGGACCCCATATACCTATGAACTCCATAGGGGCACCTATGCCCCTACCCTACCCCGGCGACCTATCGATATTGGGCGCTCCGGTGACCTATTGATATTGCGGGCACATGGGTATATAGGTCATTTCCAAAGTAATCAAGAAATTGATACAGTAACATTAATTCTAAGGCGAAACGAAGTTTGCCAGGTCAGCTAGTAAGTCAATAAATAATAATAAAGCCGGATAAGTTAAGTATCTAAATTGCATTAATACGTTGCTATGTCCTTCTATTGAATATCGGTCCCAGAAACAACCTACTAACTAATTAACTGAACCAACCGATCTTACTTTGTCACAGCATAATTTCACCGACTGAGATCTAAGTACCCAAGTTAGAACGTACATTCCTTTAAACTCCTACTTTAGATATAGACTGTCTATGAAGGAAATACTAAGGTACTATCTGTAAATAACAGCGTTGGACTAGTTTAGCGATGACAAAACCTGGTACTTTCCTAGTACCTAGACATTATTCATAGCCGACGATCAAAGCCCTACTTTTCACGTCAGGAAGTAAAATACAAGACCAGACTCAACAGAACTATTCCCAATTTTATAACGACCAAGCTATTTTGCAATAGATACATAACTATGATGGTCGTCAGATATTTTATCTTAGAATAATTAATATAAAATAGAACTAGACCGCAACAGGGAACTACACTATCGCTGTTTTACCCCACATTGATAGGCAAGCAGTTATGTACGGTATAATAATATCGGTTAGTAAACCCTTATTACAAAACAATGAATTACATAAGATTGAAAATTACTATCATTATATATTATTGTATAATAGTATATAATAATAGTAATGTGAGTATTGTAAATATTATTATACTTACATAATAATAAACTTATGAATGAAATTGGGGGTAAGAGTGTGTAGTGTCGGGGTCATACCAAGATCGCACACACTTGCTATGTGACGGATAAGGCTCTGGTACTGACATTCACTGGGCCACTGATTGAACAGGGTCTCGGGATCGGGAGGTCAGGTTGAAGTCGCTTTCATAAAAGGTGCATCTCATAATTAGCCTAAACAAGAAGAAGCTTCGAGAGAAGGTGGTAGAGCAATTTTCAATTTATTTTTCTCTGAATGTGAGATTTGACGTAAATGACAGTAGTCAATGTATGACATACCATGTGTATGAATACGTCAAAACGTATTTTGACGTTTATGACATACGTTGATGACTCATAATATTATCATTAATGTCATATACGTCAGTAGTTTATACTAGAGTTATATGCCTAAGTACTTCTCATTATATCTCATTTTTTAACCCTCTTTTTGGAAGTGATTACTTAATTCTCAGTTAGATTCTCACAGATGTAACCACAGACCAATACAACGATAGCAGTGCTAGAAATATGTGATGGCGTAAGAATACCAAAGACTGTACAGGATATAATTTTAGCGTACGGCCAAAGTTGTCTTAGAAATGCACCTGCAATCGCAAACACTACGATTGAACTAGATTATTGAAGATATAATTTGCATCGTAACAAAGTCATTATGTAAGAATATAGTATAATCATTGCGATATATAATCATTCAAGAACAATAAACGCTAAAATATAGCAATTGAGAACAATCTTGCATATCAACTAGCCTTTGCCCGCGGCTCCGCCCGCGCGGGTGTCGGTTAACGTGACTTTTGCTCATATCTCCGGATCTACTCTGTTGTGAAAGAAAGGCAGGTAGACCATAGACTGATTTCTTTATTCAAAATATAACTAGCAAATAGGTACAATTCACCACATCTCCCCCTTAACAACCAATAATATAAAATACATTTGTAACCACATTTACCATATTAGGATATAAAACAAACAACCGTCATTTACTTCTAATAATTAAATATAGGTTATTTACCAACCAATAACATAAGACACATTAATTGTAACCACATTTACCATGTTGCGAAAGAAAGGCAGGTAGACCATAGACTGATTTCTTTATCTATCTATACTATTATATAATTGTAAAGTGGTCGTGTCTGTACATTGGAGATATTTAAATAAAAATACTTGGGGTATGTTATGTTAACGATACTGAACACGAAAATATATTTTTTTAATTTCCTGTCTGTTTGTCTGTTTGTCTGTTTATCTGTTTGTCTGTTTGTCTGTTTGTCTGTTTGTCCGCGATGGACGCAAAAACTACTGGACGGATCTTGATGCGGTTTTTTTTGTTAGAAAGGGCTTACTCAGACTTAAAATCTTACGTTTGTTTGATCGCAATCGGTTGAGTAGAACCGAAGATATGAGCAAAGGTCGCGTTAACCGAGATGCACGCGGGCGGAGCCGTGGGCGGAAGGCTAGTTCAAAATATAACTAGCAAATAGGTACAATTCACCACATACTCAACCAATTGCGATCAAGCAGACGTAAGTAAGATTTTAAGTCTGACCCGCAATCAATACCCGCATCAAAATTCCTTCTGTAGTTTTACTAACTTTACAAACAGACAAAAAAGCTCCAAAAATAATTGTGTTACTTGTGTATTACTATAATAATTATGTATAGTTAATATAACACTAATGTAAGATTTTTATTAGTATAATAAGTAGGTAATAATTACATAGTCCGTACAATATGGGGTACAGTTATCCTGTACTAATCAAACAATCCGCCCCTGAATATTTATTTAATAGTATAGATAGAAGTTCTTACTACAAAAATTATCATCCAAGTTTACAATGGAAACAATATGGAAAAGTTCAATAAGGAAAAATTTTATAAAAGTGTTTCTACGAAAAATGCTTTTTATTATTAAAAATAGTTTCAAATCTTCTTTTTTATCTTATCTGGGTATATGGGTCCTACCAATGGGACCTACCTAAGGGGACGAGTCAACCTCAACTGCAAACTAACACAACTGCGGAGTGCTAATAACCTCACTGGAAGCAGAGGAGGCGTATCTCTTGAGATTGTCCGGTCGACGGAATTCGTACCCAGAAAACCTTATAAGCCGAATCAAAAGGAGAAGAAGTTCGCGAATCTCGGGCTCCACCCGCCGTGAAAGGCTCGAATGTAACTGGATACGACGCTAAGCATGATGATGTGATGGGTTGATACCCACTGGTCCCCTGGAATTCGTCCCCAGTGCCCATTCGTCCTTTCATAATTTTAAAGTGCCCACTCGACCTCTGGTCTATTTTATAATCAAATTATTATTTATTTTTGTCAATGACGTCGGTACCTACTTTAATCAGGGGGACCCTAATAACAGTAGGTGCCGACGTCATCATCACGTACTCAAAGGGTAATAAGGTATTCTAAGACTTCACTCAAAAGTCTGGTTGTGATTTGTTTGCAATTTTTGCTCCATATTAATTACGGCAACAACTTCTTTTAAATATTTATTAGATAGTATTGTAATATAGTGTCTATTGTTGTATGGATAATAGTACGGTACTCTTCGTACGGGAGTCTGACTCGCACTTGGCTGGTTTTCTATAAAATTTTACAAAAATGAAAAAGAGTTCCAAACTCAATTACATCTATAATTAATAATAGATACAGAATCAGGTTATTCCGATGATCAAACAATACAGGAGGTACATTACATCTTTAACTAATAATAGATACAGAATCAGGTTATTACGATCAACTAACAGTACAGGAGGTACATTACAACCCGTTGGACCTGGCATCGATGTAACTGAGTGGTAGAACGAAACCACGGATGTCCTCAGACATGTGACCTCCAGTAGTTCAATGCATCCGGCACGGCGGCGGCGGCGGCAGTGCGAAAGTCACGCCTTTTGTATATCATATACGTACATAGGCTGCGGTGACCGATTACCATTAGGTGGGTCGTGTAAATGTCTGCCACATAAATGCTATGAAAAAAAATTAAACACTGTAAAATTATTTGTACCTACAACTCTACTGCGACCGGACCATCACTTCGGATAATAAGCAAATAGGTCTGATATTGTATTGATGGATGGCCAAATTACAAAGAAAAACAAAACTGCTTATTTTTAGCGGTCAATGCTCGACAGTGTATAAATAGTTCTGTGGCTCATCTGCCTATCAACATAATACGCCACCTGACGTTGCAGCTATCTCGCCGCATCTCCATAATTGAAAGGAGAATATGATATCGGAACAATAAGAATAAAATACATCTTCATTCTAGCGTTAATCCCAATCACATCTGAAGCTTTCATCTCGCAGTCTGGGGTCCGCTTTACCAGTCTCTGCGGACTTGGCTGGACTTTGATATTTTCTGTGAAGCGACAGTCAGACCTCCACAAGCCATTGGCGATATCGAATGATATCGAAGCACTGCAACTAGACCAGTTGTTAGACTTTTTAGGCCTCAAACCACCCGTATAACGACTGCCATAGATGTTCGTATGACAACCGGGACCGACGGCTTAACGTGCTCTCCGAGGCACGACCAGAATGCATCTGCATTTGTATGCATTTACACTGAGCGGGAATCGAACCCGTGCCTCCTGCGTAGCGGCCACTACCACAGAGGCTGTCAATAAAAATAAAATATAGGATCGTTTATAGGCAATGATTTCAAAATCAAAGTTAGTGCAATGCCAGCCTAAATACCTTATTGGGCCACCTTACACCCTGGCATTTGAGACCAGAGATGGAAAATTCGGTTTGAACCCGACATCGATGTCTCTTTATAACTATCTATCTATAGGGTTCAGATTTTTAGGTACGAATCCCTTTTTTTTATCGTGCGAAAAATCCCCACGGGTACCTCCCCCACCGGAACCGGAGAATGAGGTTATGTCGAACTCGAACCGACACAACGCACGCCGTCTGCGGGCCGTCGGTTGCCGGAGGTGAGAATGTCGTAGCCATATCCCTCGCACCCCGGCCGACCCAGGGCCATATCTCTGGATCTGGCCCTCATCCGGTGTGGGGACCACGGGGTCCCTAACTCACCCCCGGGTATGGGGAGGCACGCAATGCACGCTGCTTCTGCTAGGGTGACAGGCGTCTCCACCCGTCACCCCCAGGCCCGCGCTCATGGGTAACGGAAGTCGTTCTGCGACCTCCGACGCCCGAGTTGCCGCTGCTCATCGCGGGCCGCGCGGTTTGCTATTCTCCTCCGCTCCTCGCGGACCACGAGGTCTGCGATTCTCCTTCGCTCCCGCTCCGCTGCCTCCTTCACGAGAATTATTTGCTCGCAGAAGGAGGCATCCGCGCAGCGAACCATCGCTGCGAGCAAAGTGGCGAGTGTGAGAGCTCTCACTCCCAGGGTCACCACCAGCTCCCGTCTCGGCGTCTCCCACGCCGGACAGGTACAAATCCCTGTCAATAAATTAGTACGGTAGTAGTTGGTTAGACGATTTAAACGGCTAGATCATCTTGAAAATTATTTTAAAAAAATATTTTAAAAAGTTTTAATGTTTTTTTAAAATCAGGTACATATTTTATATATATTTATTATTTTATAAATATTTATTATTTAGTACTTAAATAAATAAAAAAATATATTCAAATAAATAATGTGACTTATTAGTTTTGTAGATACTACAAAAAAACCAGCAACATCCTTGAGGCCCTAGTCAACTTCACCTAGGAGTTGCTGCACCTGCTAAACAATGGACCGCGCTCCGGCGTAGGCTTTCCTCTCAGCGTTGGGAGGGCAGATCGCTGTTCAGCCCGGAAAAGCCGACCAAAAACAATAAGCGAACCGACATCTCCAAAGTGTAAAGTTTAGAAGCAACTAGAAATTCGCTATTACATAGAATGATAAGTAGATTCAAAAAGTATTACAGAACATGTTGTTTTATAACAGGAAGACAAATTATGTACCTACAATAACAATAATGTACCTATAAAGTACAAAATGATGTAAACGTTTACTATTATTTTAATTAATTCTTGTATTAAACTAATGATAGATATAGCTTCATAATAAACAAATATAAAAAATGTGACAGCCTCTCACTTATCGTTCATTTTCTCCACATAATAATAATTGTATTGATATCAAGACTTGCGACATCCTTTAACTTAGTACGTTAGTAACAGAGCAATTACTGTGATCCGAACGAATATCATCGGGATTAGACTCCCTCCACACCACCTTTTAAGTTTTCTTTCTTATATAAAAAGAGTGAATTATTATATGATACCAGTCAAGTCATTAGTCTCTAAAGCAAAATGATATCCAAAGTAAGCTATACTTTATTTAAAATAGCTAATCGGACTACTTATATAACATTTAGGACGATTTACTACTCGCAATTTATAATTACAGTTATCAGTTATGAGTATTGTAATAATGATTTTAAGCTACATTAAGTTTTAGCACCGTAATGGTATTCTTATCATAAGTTTGTACAAAATATGAGCACATTATCAAAAAAATATAAGATTTTTCTTAAAATGGTCTCAATTAATAACTGAAATTATTTTTTTAGATCGTGATGACCTGCGCTCTGGTATCGGTGTGTAAAGCTGGTTTCCTGCACTACGCACAACCGGTCTCTTTACAGAATATCAACCGTCGCTATCGTTATGACGTTCCTATCCGCTACACAGCTCCTATATACCACGTTGCGCCCATCGGTGGCCCATCTCGCGTCGACCATCCAGCTCCCACTCACGAAAGTCACGCCGGGCCCCCCGTATACGCCACTCCTATTACATACGAAGACGCCATCAAGGATTCTGGATGCAAAGATGCTAACCACAAAGAAGCTGCTGCCTACAAAGATACTGCCTTCAAAGACGCTGCCTTCAAAGATACTACCTTTAAAGATTTTGGCTACAAAGACGCTGGTTACAAAGATACTAGCTACAAAGATGCTGGCTTCAAAGATAGTGGCTACAAAGATTCTGCTTTCAAAGATGGGGGCTTCAAAGATGGTGGATACAAAGATAGTGGCTTCAAAGATGGTGGATACAAGGATGGTGGCTACAAAGATGGTGGCTACAAAGATGGTGGTTACAAAGATAGTGGCTACAAAGATGGTGGCTACAAAGATAGTGGCTACAAAGATGGTGGCTACAAAGATTCTGCCTTCAAAGATGGTGGCTACAAAGATTCTGCCTTCAAAGATGGTGGTTACAAAGATTCTGCCTTCAAAGATGGTGGTTACAAAGATTCTGCCTTCAAAGATGGTGGCTACAAAGATTCTGCTTTCAAAGATTTTGGCTACAAAGATTCTGCTTTCAAAGATTCTCCCTTTAAAGATTTTACCTACAAAGATGCTGGCTACAAAGATACTGCCTTTAAAGATTTTGGCTTCAAAGATGCTGGCTACAAAGATGCTGCCTTTAAAGATTTTAGTTTCAAAGACGCTGGCTATAAAGATGCTGCCTACAAAGATGCTGGGTATAAAGATACTGCCTTTAAAGATTTTGGCTTCAAAGATGCTGGCTTCAAAGATGCTAGCTACAAAGATGCTGGCTTCAAAGATGCTGCCTACAGAGATTCTGGCTACAAAGATGCTGGCTACAAAGATGCTAGCTACAAAGATGCCGGTTACAAAGATGCTGGCTACAAAGATGCTGGATACAAAGATGCTGGTTACAAAGATGCTACCTACAAAGAACCTGCCCAAAAAGAACCTGTCCACAAAGAACCTACCCACGAAGAACCTTCCCACGAAGAGTACTACGAACAATACGTCGGTGAATTTGTAAGTGCTAGCTATTGCTCACGGTTCCGCCCAGGTGAAATGCTGATTCTGTTCCCGCAACCCATGAGCACCAATTTCTGATCCAGAAGATACCCCATGTGTTATTCTAGATTTTAATTTATCTCTGTACCAAATTTCATGTGGATCCGTTCAGCCGTTTGAACGTGATTGAGTAAAGGTTGATTTAGGCCAAACGAACATAGAGCTACACGACACAGCTACAAGAGCATTCTAGAAGCATTGTTTCTTAATATTTTAGTGTAAATGACGGACGGTGTTAAGACAGCCTCCGTGGCGTAGCGGTAGTGAACGCGGCCGCTACGCAGGAGGCGCGGGTTCGATCCCCGCTCAGTGCAAATATTTGTGTGAATTAAATATGAGTATTTGCATTGGTCTGGTCGTGCCTCGGAGAGCACGTTAAGCCGTCGGTCCCGGTTGCCATGAGAACATCTATGGCAGTCGTTACGGGTAGTTGGAGCCCTCAAAAATCCAAAAACAACGGCTGCAAAGCTTCGATATCGCCTAATGTTAACATTGGGTTGTGGACAATCGCTTCACGGAAAATATCGAGGTCTAACCAAATCCGTGGTTAAGACTGGTAAAAGCGGACCCCAGACTCCGAGCTGAAAGCTTCGGATGCGACTGGGAATTAATGCTAAGAGGAAGAAGACATTAGAAAGAACAACGAAAGAATGTTTTGGCACTGTTTACACTAATAGAATTTGACGTAAAGGTGATAGAATAAGTATTCGCTCGTTTGATGTAAATTACTCTTAAGATATATCGGAACATCTTCACAAACAGTCATATACCTACTACTATCCTACCTAATATTATAAATGTCAAAAATTGTGAAGATGTTCAAAAGTCTAGATGTTTGGTGGTGTAAGAGGATGTGACATAAAATGAAAAACAATGAAATCTAAAAAAATCTACGAAAATGTTCCAGGCTCATCCCAAATATGGCTACTCATACTCCGTGGAAGATCCTCACACCGGCGACCACAAGTCCCAGAAAGAAACACGCGACGGTGATGTAGTGAAGGGAGAATATTCCTTTATGCAACCTGATGGCTCTTTCCGTAAAGTCACTTACACCGCTGACGACCACAACGGGTAAGTCAATTTTAAATCTCTTGCATCTCATGCTGAAGGGCAAACCAGGTAAAATGGGGTTGCCTGGACGCGAGAAGTGGTGGCTGGGACTGTGGTGCACCTCTGCCGTCGATGGACCACCCATGCCCGATGCGCCCCTACCTATACCTTTTTCTTATTGTGCGGGAAATTGGTGGCCGTAAGTGAAATAAATGCCTTAGACATATCCCTCACACCGCGGCTAAGATGCGCCCCACACCTGCACAATTTCCTACTTGAATGGGGCAACGACGCGACGACGGCGGATTCGGTCAACGTCACTGAGATTTGAGCTCAAGAAGAAAAATCATCCTCCTTGAGATTTCTCACTTTACCCCCGGAACCGTGACTCAGTATTTGTTCTAAAGTGCTAGTCTAATATTCTAAAGTTATTGTATTAATAAGCGTTTACTAAACTACACCTTAATGTTTTTTTTTTCTTTGTAGTATTTTTTTTTTTTATAAAAGAATATTAGCAACCGAAATTACTACTATTCCTTAAACTAAGCAAAATTTCTTGTGCTAAGAGTAGGTTCACGTCGTTAGTGTAATGGCCAGGATTCGAACTCTGGACCTCTCGATCGTAAGGCTGACTCCTTAGCCACTAACCTACCGACGCGACGATCGAATGAGGCGATAAGTCGCCAGTTAACAGAACTTATTTATTTTAAAGGAAAGTTAGTTTCTAGAGCACGTTTTTGAGGTTGGATGTTCAAACAGTAGGTAGTAGTTCGGTAATAAAAAAATAAGCGGATCCTGGGCTCTACAGTGCAAACTTTGGATATAACTGGGAAATCATTATGCGGGTAATTATTTGTTTTGAAAAAACTTAAAATTCTCGAATTTATACTTTAGATAAAATGATTGGAAACACCTCTGATGAAATAAGTAAAGACATCATCATACTTTTCACACAATTCACGCCATTTCCCTTTTACTTAACTTGATTATTAAACAAGTTATGTGAGCATTTGATGAGGAAGAACAATAACTTGATAAGTACCTAGAGATTACGTTACACTATGTTAGCTCTATGGCCAGCTATATAAACCTAAAACATCTTTGAAATAAATTGAACACTATTATTTACACAGTAACGTAAAATTTTATTGCATTGGAAATAATAGTATTCAAAAATAGCAATATACCTAAAATTATATTGCCGTGGCAATAATAACTTAATATTTACTTTTTTAATATTAATTTTTATTTGTCAACAGTTTCAACGCAGTCGTGCATAACACCCCTCCAGTGATCTCCAACCATTAGAACAATATTTAACCATCCTGTGATATTAGTTAGTAATGTGTTTATAAAGTGTTTGTGTGTGTAGCCCCTAAGAGTGCAATACCCTACGAAAATACTGAATTGTAACCACTAAAATGTATTTTCTTGTGTACATTATGGATATGAGTTACAAAATGCCATGTCATAGCCGTATGTTAATTGTAGTATAAGTTTGAATGTGTGTGACAGTTCCCTAGTCGGCGTGGGCAATACGTGTAAATAGCTTAGCATCTTCCAATAAAGATTAATAACTTATACTCTGTGTGTTTTTAATAAAATATTGTTTACTAAAATTAGCAGTGTACCCAGTTACCGTTCCGTTACCCTACCCTTCTTTGATAGTGATACCACAGTAGGCTTAAATACAAATACCAAACTGTAATGGTTTCTTGCTAAGTATGTGTTTTTTATAAAAAGTCACTACAAGACGGTTTACCTTTAGTTAAATACCTCTGAATAGAGTATGGTACCTACTGTTAAAAGTGAAAAATTACATTGATGCAGCTGTCCTTCACAGATTGCCTCATTTTGCATTAATTTTAAGAACGCTCAGCCTGAAGTAATACAAACAAACATACATGTACATACACAAACTCAAAAATGATGATCAAACATCCAAATTGCTTAATATGAACGCAATCTGAAATAGCAATTAGAACAATAGTAAACGTATAGGCGAAACAAAACATTGCAATATTTCATTTGACTGAAAGTGCTAATTGCTGTACCAAGTCCAGTCGAGCGTGAGAAGATATGAGATCTCTTCCAAATTGCAGATCATAACATTACCATACAATGTTAGAGTTAGAGTGAAAGCAAAGTCTTTGTAACTGCATCAGACTTGCTATAAACCCTATAACACTAATTTAATATTCAAAGATTTAGCAATTGAGATCACACAGATATCGCTTGATTACATAAGAACTTTGAATTCAGTACATAGGAACATTTATTGCGTACTGCAAAGTGACAGAAGTGCGACGAAGCGTTGTTATTGTATGAAATCGTTACCAGGGAATTATAATTAAAATAAATACGAAGCTGCGTGTGGATATGCTATAATGAAGCGATGCAACTTATCATGTTAACTAGGGTGAATTTCGAAGGACTTGTATGGTGAAACTGAGGAAAGTTAAATGTCAGTTTAAATGTTATGCATCAATTTTAAACCGATACAGTGGGGTATAACTCACCAGAAGTTTTATTTTATGGTATGCACGACATTTACGAATTTTTGTATATTGAACTTTGACTGAAAAGTCAAAAGTGTAAATGCAAAAAAAAATATAATTTTACTCAGAACACTAATTTATAAGTTAAAAATATTTTTCACATTAACATTATACAAAAAAATGTCACTTCCGTAGCTTTTGAATAATTAAAATAAATAAATAAACTACCATCATTATTAACATTTATGAACTATTTAATTTTATTAACATTTTCTTTAGATAAATTTACATGCAAGTATATTAATTTAATATTACCAATATAAATTTCTAAGCCCACGTGATGGCGTATAAGGAAGTGCCAAAGAAATTAATTAACACTAGAATGGAGTGAGCATATTATAGCATATTAATGTTCAATGACATTCTACACAGCGCTATCTAGACTTTAAATTAAGCATAGTTTTAAACTTAGGTATTATGGGTTGGAATGCGAATAAACATACTTATGTACTATATTTTTTATAAATACAAATTATTATACACAAAAACACACAGACCTATGCAAATATACAATCCATGCATACAAATATTTACGTTGAACGGGAATCGAACCCATGACCTCGAACTTAGCAGTCGAAAGCTCTACATGTGGTACATCACGAGTAATTGAGGAGGACAGGAAAGAAAAGTAAGAAAAGATTGGTTATAAGAAAAGGTAGGTAGAATATTGATACAGTAATATAGTAAAACGATATTATTTTGAAAGATACTATGTACCTAATATTACAAAATTCGTGGAACAGCCTCCAAAATGAAGTGCGGCTATTGCAGATGGATTAATGGATGTCGTTGGTTTTAATAACAGTTTGATTGATGTAAATTTCGAAAGAACGACCCTTTTTGAGCCGTATAGCCATTCATCACAGACATATTTCATTTTGGAGATTTACGTATGATGTACATATTAAAATAAAGGTGTGAAATTGTAGAGAAATCTCTTACGTACCTATTTGAAAGTATGTATTAAAGTTATTGAAAAGAAATCATATTTATAGTAAAACGATATTCGGTAATAACTTATCTTGTAATCGCTTTGATAACTTAGTTTGTTAAGTAACTTAGCAATGACATTGAAATCAATTTTGACCTCATATACCTAGTACATATTTGTAGTTGCGTGATATACATCAATCGAGCACTAACGCGTGTATTACTAAATTGAGTATTGATATGAATTCGATATGGTTTTTAACACAAGGTCATTACACTACGTATACTAGACCTTATACTACTAATATTATAAATGCGAATAACAAACATGTTACCACATTTGCCCGTAATTAATATTTTCATGAAATTTAAAATATTGATGACTGGGGCTTTGAAATAATGCAATAAGTCAATGTGGATAAACAGCGCGATAAAATTTATTCCTTGGCTCGTCTCACTCAAAACTCAATCAATCCATGAAATTGCCATACTAATTCACATATAAATATACATTATAAGTCTAGCTTTTATTCAATTTTAATCCAGTAAAGAGCTTTTGAGTTTCAACCCAATAGCAGTACGGATTCAGAAACTTTCCCAGTAATTTATTGGGCTCAACCCAAATTTATTGTCCAAAGATATAGGTAATTTAAGACGAAAATGTTGACATTTGCCCATAGAACAACTAGATGATCCATGGGTAATTTTACTTTTCCGTAGTACAACCATATTTTGAACATCGCAGTTGTACCGTGGTACAACTGCGATGTTCAACTGGTTGACCCGTGGGTCGGTAGGGCATAATACAGACATTTTTACACCCTTAAGCGGTCTACACACCAAACCCGCCGGCCCGCCGGCATTGCCCGCGGTTTGGTTTTTGCGGTATGATTATCGCAAAACAAGGCCGGTGGCCTTTGGTGTGGAGAGGCCTTTACGGGGCTAAAGGTGTAAGAACTCAATACATTTTAAAAGTACTAACCACATCTGAGGGTCCATGTTAATCCATATTTAGTGCCAACAATGTGGAAACTTATTCTACTAGTGGTACTTAACAATTGTGTTATTAATCATTCAGTATTATTACACAACAACGCATCATTAATATGGAAGCGACGATCTCTTTAAAATAATGTCAAGATATAAATTTACCCATCGATTTAACAACCACTATAAATTATCGATGCTTTAAAGGTTTCATTAAATTGACCGGTATCAGAAACTTTGCTTGTGAGGCTTGTGACCTTCGCAGAAAGCTGGCGATGCGCGATGTAGCCGCGAAGTCACGTTCGTGATGCGAGCCGATTGGGGAAAATATGCGGAGCGCTTCGACAACCGTGCGATCATTGGGCTGGTGTTACACTGAGCACACTATTTAAACGAGGAAATCATTCAATATGAGTAAGTGCTTACTGTACTGTATAAGATATTAAAATACTATAATTATTATAAAAAAACGACTACGAAATTGAATCACAAAACCGCCGTTTTTTTTTCAAGAAGTTATTATTAAAGGAATCGAAATAAAGTAATAAGTGAGTTTGTCTGTTCATTTTGAATGCTCTAAGCCCTAAAAATGATGAAACCGATTTTACGCATTTCATCTAGAAAAAGACTCAATTGTTCAAGAGAAATTGGAAGTATTCTGATTTTTATCAGAAGATTTAAAAAAATCAAAGTTACAACAATATAGTGTTGTGAATTAGTACCTACATAATTTAGACTCCTAATAAAGGAGGTTTTAATGTTTGATAGTAAATCAAACATTAAAACCTCCTATTCTATTCTAGCAGCTATTATAGCTAAAATATAATGAAGACATCGTACAGATGCTGCAGCTATAATATTAGTTTACGTTCTCAGTGTGCTCCCAGCCTACAGTTGCGCAAGAGTTTACTGGATCAGTCGGTGCAACTCAGAGCGCTACTTTCTTGCCGGCTGATAGGCTTCGGGCTTATACACACTGGTTAAGCAAGACCTTTTGAATAATTTCAATTATTTGCATTTAATAAGTATTCAAAATGAAAATATATTAAAACATTTTTTAATATTTACTACAGAATGTATACAGTCACACCAAAAAAGCATATGATTGGCGAATAAACGACGAAAAAGCAGCGAAGTGCGAGTCGCATTCGCAAACGTATAAATTTGTACTAAGTTTTATTATTTATCTTTAAATAATAGATACGTATAATTATAGTTTGTAGTGTATGTAGTTTGATTTTACTAAAATAGTATACTGAAGATCTTATAAGATACAAATTTTAGCAAAACATTAAACAGCACTGAATATTTCTGTAGTAAAAATTGGATTGAGCTATTACTCACCTACCGTTGGAAAACTGTTTTCACCATACCTTGAAATAACTAAATCGTAATTAAATCGTCAAAATGGCAGTAAATTTGTCATAGTTCATGGAGGACGGAGATGTTTTAACTCTCTCCAACGCCCGGTGCGCCCTCTGCGTGATGCGAGAGTAATAGATAAATAACGGAACCCTAAAAACGAAGATGTAAAACTGTAAAAGCGAATCCTATTCGAATATGGAATATTTTAGAACTTGTCATTAATTATAGTCCGACGTATTCAAGTAATAGTTGAAGAACATGCTCATGAAGAATATTTGTCACAAAAATAACGAACGCCTGAAAAGAGCTTTATGGTAACCTTGAATGAAATCGAAAAAAAAATGGAATTGCAGTGACGTAAGGTAAGGTGTAAAGGTGATCATGTGTCGGTGTCATATGTCGAGCCGGTTCTACGTATCGGGTGACATGCGCCCGCGCAGCTTCCTCCCAACTATAAAATCATCAGCCCTGCAACCATCCTTATCAAACGTGTCCCACAGCTCAGTACAACACACAACATGTACACCAAAGTGAGGAAAATAAATTATAAACAAAAATATATAAACAAAATCGAATAATAATACTAATGAAAACCAACTTTCAGGTTTTAGCTTTCAGTGTCTTGCTGGCTTTGTGCCATGCAGGTATAATTGAGGAAGGTCATGCACAAGCATTGTCATCTCAAAGTATAGTTCGTCATGATCAGCCTACACAACAGACTACGCATCACTTCACTCCACTAATTGAGCATGCAGGCCCTATACTGCAACATGCAGCGCCCGTCTACGAGCAAACAGCATATCTCCAGCACAGCGCCCCTGTTGTTCATGCCACACCTCTGATCCAGCATATTGCTCCTGCAGCTATACACCACGCTCCCGTTGTCCAGCATATCAGTCCTGTAGCCATTGGCCGCACTGAGCATATCGAGGAACATGTGAGTAGACCCTAATCCTAATGATGCAATGTTATGCATAAAACACGATCAAGTGTAACCAGAGCTTGTTTAGATAGTCAACATTGTTTATAACTTTGTCGACTGGCATACAATACGCATATTTCAATGGAGAATGTAGTTTCAAAGTAATTTTGAAATTTAAACTGTGTATCCTGACTTTCTAGACTTCTGAAGTTCTGATACAATTACTTTGCTGATTATTTCTTTATCTACCATCCCTTAATAATACAAAGGTTGACTTTTATTCTCGGATTTAGGATGTGAGACAGTATTCACTTTCTGGTAGGTCAGAAAAAACGAAGATATAGAAAGTAAGAGTAGGTGCAAGCTTTAGATGCAACCAGGATTGGCGATATATGCGTCTAAAATACTTTAAATTAAAAAAAAATGTATAGCCTTTTGACCTAAAACCCTTTCGAATAGTTTAAAGTAGAATTGAAATAATTAGTTCATTCTTCTCAATACAAACTAATTATAACGATAGTTTTTAACGTCGCAGCCTGTTTTGTCAGCTTATTTGTCATTTTAACGAACAGGATTAAATTTTCTCTTTTTAACAAAGATGTTACCAAACTTGTATGTCATCCATAAAGGTCCATAATAATGGTAATGTGTCAACATGGCATTTTATTGCAATTCTCCTTAAACAGTTGCATTATGTAATATTTATTGCCTCATTATGTTGAACATTAAAGAACACTTAACAATAAGTTTTGATTCAAAAGCATAAAGCTACGGTTGTTTATATTATGTATTCAAAGAAAAGACGTAGATAAAATACGATTTTAAATTAACACATTAATTTAAAACTTGATGTAGCACTTTGATTTGACTGTCGAGTGAAAAAAAGTATACATTGTATATACTTTTTTTCGAGTAATACGATTTAGTAGTTACATCAAATTATATGAAATTAATAAAACCTCGCGGTGTCTTCAGCATAGAGCCTATAGATCGGACGATTTACTTTTTTTGTTCAAGCGCCAACCCCGTATAAACTTTTAAAGCTCCTTACCGTCCAGCGTGGTGTAGTTGAGCTAAATATAAGAAAAACATGCTCTTTAGAGCCCGAAGCATTACATTTTGTGCACTAGAATGTAACTATTATTAGTCTCTAAATATGAAACCAATAAGACAACCAAAAGAGCATAGGCAAATTTGACATATAATTTGTAATAGCAGGCCAATAGCAACAAAGGAAGTGAAAGGCATAGTACTGCTATGATTAAAAATGTGATCAGTTAATACGATCCAATTATACGTAGATTTATTGTGTAAGCTCTATTACCAGACTATAGTTTTGTAATAAGTGCAGGGCAATCTATCAATCCGCGTTTGGTATTATGATCTATTTATCAAATACACCATTAGATTATTAAGTATATTGATGGATATTTACGCAGCGATTGCCCTTCAATAATCGAAAATCAGTTCTCATCTTTCAAAACTAGAACACAAATTATAATATATTGAAACATAGTAAGTTACCTCTTATGTTATTAATTACATGCATCACAAAATTTCCTTCAGAAGTAACGAAACAATGTAACTTAACTGTGTTCCTTTTCTTTCATTTCTAATTTTCGTCGCTTTCCCGTGACCATGGCTGCTGAAAAGTAGCCGAAACGTCAGGTTAAAAGTAAATAATAACAAAAATCGCGGTACAGCCTCCGTGGCGTAGCGGTAGTGAACGCGGCCGCTACGCAGGAGGCGCGGGTTCGATCCCCGCTCAGTGCAAATATTTGTGTGAATTAAATATGAGTATTTGCATTGGTCTGGTCGTACCTCGGAGAGCACGTTAAGCCGTCGGTCCCGGTTGCCATGAGAACATCTATGGCAGTCGTTACGGGTAGTTGGAGCCCTCAAAAATCCAAAAACAACGGTCTAACTGCAAAGCTTCGATATCGCCTAATGTTAACATTGGGTTGTGGAGGTCAGATGACAATCGCTTCACGGAAAATATCGAGGTCTAGCCAAATCCGTGGTTAAGACTGGTAAAAGCGGACCCCAGACTCCGAGCTGAAAGCTTCGGATGCGACTGGGAATTAACGCTAAGAGGAAGAAGAACAAAAAATCGCGATAGAATCCGTTAAGAATTGGTTTTATTTCAATTCTAAAAGAGGATTTAACTAGCCTTGTTTAGGTATTTTATCATGCCAAACCTTTATAAACGAGTGTAAATATTGGCACGGATGCCAGGTTCGAACCGGTTAGCCTGCGCCCACTTTCTTTGAATAATAGAAAATTATCCTCATCTTAGGTTTGTGTATGTAACATAGTTTAAGTAAACTAGGGACTTTTTAATACATTATAAGTTACTTAATAATCTGGAAAGAAAATTGGATGCTTTCAAACATTAAGTATACATTTCTACTTCATTCTCAGATTTACTAAGAATAAGAAGAAGACGAAAGACTGTCAATAGACAACATCTTTTTAAAATAAGTAGTGTAATTATATACTCGTATAATTGTCAGTAGTTATCCTAATTAAACATTTATTGCTATCGTACCCAGGCTCCTGCCAAGTACGACTTCTCGTACTCCGTGGAAGACCCTGTCACCGGCGACCACAAGTCGCAGCATGAGAGCCGCGACGGTGATGTCGTCAAGGGTGAATACTCGTTGCTCCAGCCTGATGGCTCCATTCGCAAAGTCGAGTACACTGCTGATGACCATAACGGGTAAGAATTTAATAATATATTATTAATACTGATTTATTAATAGTCGGTAGCTTAGTGGTTAAAGAGTTGGCCTTGCAATAAAGAGGTTCAGGGTTCGAATCCTGCCATTACCCTACCGACGTGAACCTACTCCTAACTCAAGCAACTTAGCTTAGCTGGAGGAATTAACGGGAATATTAATAATTTCGGTTACTTTCATTTATTTAAATGGTTACTTAAGTTACTTTACTATCAATCAATTAGCGTATTGCAGTCCAATGCTGGACATAGGCCTTTCGGCACAGATTAATAAATAGTTACTACGTGCTTTAGGTTACTAATATTCTTTTAAAATTAAAAAAGCAATAAAAAATGGTTTAGTGACGATAATCTTCGTGGTAGATAATAAAGCGTTTGACTAGTAAGTATAAGCATAGGTCTCAGGTTCAAATCCGCTTAGCCAGAATCATGTTCATTACAAATTAAGAATATGTTTATCCACATTCTAGAACCCATATGACAAGCTCTGCTTAATTGGAGTCTAGATGACACTGTGTTATATGTCTTAGAGTATTTCGTAAAAGAGTGTTGATCATTTAAATTATTTACATTACTGAAAGTAACTGCACCTAAGTTATGTTCAGTAAATCATTAAATAATTTATGTTAATTAATGAAAATGTAAGATAGATAATATGAAAAGTAAATTGATTTTAATATTTATTGATATAATAATTATCTTGATAAATATTAATTAGACTTAGTTAATAATGAGACTTAATTATTTTTGTCTCACCTTTGAAGAGTTACAGTATCTCGCATAATGATTAAAAATATTATTTTTAAAATAGCTAAGGTTATTCAAGAGATAATTATTCAAACTATAACGAGGGCAAGTTTAAACGATCGTCGGAATGATATAACCGGAAAATAAAAAAAAGACATCCGTATGCACAATAATTAAGAGAATGTGTTATACAATAAAAATAATTGATCAACTTAGAAAATGCCAATAACCGGTAAAATATTCAATGCAAAAACTAATTTATATTTTTCTCGTGATTAAACTTGCAAAATACACATTATGTTGAATTAAAAAATTGTATAAATGTTTTTTTTTATACATAAAGTCAGTCAACGATAGTATGATTTTGTCGATTGCGTGAATTTGAGTCTTCCGTTTTATATGTATAATATGCACATAACAAAATAGGTACCGTTAAGAGCTTTGATGTGCAATGTTACGATTCATGCTAAAAATAAATGCTTGGCTCTAAACCGGTTCCATAAACTCGTTCTATTAAGTACCACTATGAATAATTATAAAATTACAATGAATATGAATACTATGAATAAAAAAATTAAAATTAATTGTCTTCGCATAATGAAGATATTTAAAAAATACTTTCTTTAATTGTAAAAGGTTTGTTAAATTAACAATTCTGAAGCCATTCCTTTTTCTATTCTTGGCTATTTATTCGCAAACTACTGAACCGTTTTTGATGCGAATTTTTTACTATGCAGTTCTTGGTCAGACTTACAATCTGCCGTATGTTTGATTACCACTGATTGTGTAGAACTGCAGATATCAACGAAAATAGAATCGTCTGATTGCGATAACCGATATTTGTACAAACGGAGTCTGCTAGCATCAGCTAGTATTATATACTACAGCAAACAATATGTGACAATATTGACTATTATTTTAATGTTCTTTGTATGATATCATACATAAAATTATCTAAAACTAACTGACACTCACAGCTCCACCCGTGTAAATTACCAAAAGAATCGTTTTACCAATTACCTATTACAATTTACCAATGTACTGTTACTTTTCTAATTTTTCTTTTTGTCAAAACCTACAAGTATCATAAAATTTGAAAATAAGATGATTGAAATTTATAAAAACGTTCTCAAATACCTATTGATGAGAAAAAAGGAAACGGATCTAGATCACATGAAGCGCGTATTTACGACGCGACGTGCGACGCCCCACGGAAGTAGTGATATACTCGTAACAAAATTGTAGCTCACGCGACTCCATTCATATATGTTGTTGATCATCTGTCCTCTTATATAACACTACTGCTACGAGTATGTTAAGGTCGAACATATGCATTACTAATGCATTAGAGCTAGCGAAACTAACAGCTCTTAACAATGTTATCTATTAAACTTCTAATCTAGATCAATAGTTGTTTCAGTCGATAAAATTGATAACATCTTCTCACTATATTCTAGGTAACTGCCGCAATCTAAACAACGCCTACACATCCTCGGTTATACAACTAGTCAATTAATAAGTTCACGAACTACAAATTGCTACGCTATCGGTATTAAGCCAATGAGGTATAATTTAGTTAATAATTAAAACTGACTTAAGTATACCGGCTTTTCCGTTGTTTGCATAATGAAGGGTGCATGGGGTTCTACTTGAGATCTTTAAGGTTCAAACTAACCTCATGTGCTAGCTGGTACACCTCCGGATCAACAGACGAGGTTTTGACCGGGAGGGTTGTTGGGATGGGACGTCATTCGGCAGCGCACCCATAATGGTCAAATTATTGTAATAAGTATAGAAAGGCTTAATAATCCGGACCTAGGGCACCGAGGTGAAAATCTCTGATGCAAATGGGGACAACACTGAAGTACCTAATGATAATGAGTTGTATATACATACATATACAATCACGCCTTTATCCCCGGAGGGTTAGGCAGAGGTGAAATTAACACAAACATTTCAGCAGTCGTTGTATTAGGTCCCACGTAATAGGGGGCTCACTATTGAGCTGTATAAATCTGTCTGATGTCAAACAGCCCTATCCCTTAGTTGCCTTGTACCACACCGCATGGAAAGAGATGGGGTAGCCCAAATTCTACTCTGCCGTGTCGTACCTATATTATGATGTTTCATTATATAAAATTTAATAACCATATTTGTTTTTATTTGTGCTTATAGTTTCAACGCCATCGTACACAACTCGGAGCCCAACGCACACGCGGCTCCACCGAGTCCTGTCCAATTGGCCCACAGTGCTCCGGTAGTACACGCTCCTGTGGTCCATGCGGCCCCATTAGTCCACACCGCCCCATTAGTCCACGCGGCCCCTATCGTCCATGCCGCCCCTATCATCCATGGGGCACCAACTCACTTCCTTACTGCCCACCACTAAATTATATTTTTTAATTATACGTCACCAACAATGTATTAATTATTAGTTGAGATAGTTGCTATGAATATAATGTTATTATTTATGTAATTAATCTGGTTTTTTACTTATTGTTCACTGGTAATTGAGCTATAGTATATAGGTACTGAGAGTATATACCTAATATAATAGGCCACCTCCTAAACTTGAGGTATATGTGAAGAAGTAAGTATACCAACTTCGCATTAAGTATACCTAATAATTAGGTACTTTCAATCTTCATCTTCTTCTTCCTCCTAGCGTTAATTCCCAGTCGCATACGAAGCTTTCAGCTCGGAGTCTGGGGTCCGCTTTTACCAGTCTTAACCACAGATTTGGCTAGACCTCGATATTTTCCGTGAAGCGATTGTCATCTCACCTCCACAACCCAATGTTAACATTAGGCGATATAGAAGCTTTGCAGTTAGACCGTTGTTTTTGGATTTTTGAGGGCTCCAACTACCCGTAACGACTGCCATAGATGTTCTCATGGCAACCGGGACCGACGGCTTAACGTGCTCTCCGAGGCACGACCAGACCAATGCAAATACTCATATTTCATTCACACAAATATTTGCACTTAGCGGGGTCGAACCCGCGCCTCCTGCGTAGCGGCCGCGTTCACTACCGCTACGCCATGGAGGCTGTCAATCTTCATATTGTAAATTATTTACAAGATAAAATTTCTATTTGTGCCTCGATTCAAGCATTAAAGTCATACTCTATACAACTAAAAGTACTTTTACAAGGGTGTCCAGAAAATTATTATTTTTATGGCCCTGGCATTTTAAAATTACGAATGGTGACCTTTGCCTCTTAACATCAAAAACAGGAATATTGTATAATGCCATCTGCAAAAGAAGGGTAAGAATCAATGAGAAAAGAACTGGCAGAGAGACTGTTACAATCAATTGAAATTATTATAACTACACGATGATAACATCCACCAACGAAGCAACTCAAATAATGAATGCATAAACTTTGATAGGTATACACAGCACCAGTTATTTGTTTTCGCTCATTATTCATGTTACGCTTAGAATCATCTAAAATATTATAATATGTATTACAAATTTCGCGGTATAGTTAATATTAAGGCTAAATAAGGTTAATATTAAAACTAGCACTGGCTATTTAGCAATTCATTCTAAGAGAAAAAGACAAAAACAAAAAAGAGAATTTTGCACATGAGCCAGATAACTTCAACGAGCATTATTACTTTGTAGAAATTTAACTGGTATCAGTTCAGTATTGCGTTGGATCACTTACCGGTTCGAACGCATAGGATGTGTGGAGTAATGTAATAATAATAATTGCTAATTACCTCCAGTCATGCTCGCAAAATGTAATGACTGAAAATCAATATTTGCAAACTACATATTGTTTGCGCGTTTACACAATATGGGTTTACCCATATTACTTCCATTATTACTGCAAGCTATACTTACACTGCAAGAGAGACTGCTATTGTCATTACAAGAGACGATCACTGAAAAATAGTAAGTTTTTAATTTCAATTATTAATTAAAATGTAATTTTTAACAGATTCTATCACGACTTATTACACTTAACCTCAAGCACTGTTCCATATTATTAAAATTAAATTAGGTAGATTAAAGTGGAGTGAATCGCCCTGGCGCGAATAGTTAGCACACTAATTGCTTTCAAATTTCATTCAATAATTCGGGTGCTTTGAGATAATTTACTTTTCAAATTGAAAAGTAACCGAACTGACATAAATAATAATTTCGGAGATATTTGGAAATATCTACATACATACAAACATAGAATCCTCATGAAATTTTCATAAATAAACGAATATAGAGCAATTCCAATACAATCACATACATTACGTATCAAATAAATAATCTCCTTATTTTTTGTGGCGGACTTGCGATCTTGTTAAACCAGTTGTTGGACTTTTTAGGGCTCCAACTACCCTTAGAATGCCACAGATGTGCAAACGGCAACTGGGACCCACTTACTGGCTTAGCATGTTCCCCATCGTACAGAGGAGTTTCAAATAATTAAGAATGGTTACTGGATATCCACCCTCAGATTAACCTACCCCTCTAGACAAGTAGCAATTCGTTGGCTGGCGTATTGTAGAACAGAATGATGAAATACTGGGATTTGACGTATATGACACGTATTTTGACGTTTATGACATAATGTTGACAACTGTCATATACGTCAGATCCCATACATTCTTGGTTGTTACTTACTTGGTTACTACTAAGCCACGAATTCCTGTTTAAGAACCTTAGTGAGATTCACAGTTTTATAATACGATATTCAAAGACTGTTCTGTCTGTTCTTGCTCTGCTTAATTGATAGAAATCGAATTTATATGAACAGTTCATTAATATGAATGCATTCGTAATTATCTCTCGTTAATATTCTAAACATACAACTAATGTACATCATTTAATATATCGTAAAAAAAACATTACATCACACAGCGGAAGTGACTTAAAACACGTAACTTACGAGAAATCTTATGTTTTACCCACTCATGACATGAAAAATTTAGTTCACGAGTAAGCAGCTGTCACGAATTTATGATAAAACACCGTGATACATACTTATATGGGAGTAAAAAGCGTACAAGTAAAGATACATATCATTTCATGCTTACTTAGCGTAATACCAAATCACTTTATGCCCAAACGAAGCAAGACCCCAGAGATAAAGGGATGCAATAACCAGCTACCAATATACTATTGTAAGAACTTAACTACGTTGAAGAAACCAGTCACTTGACTGGTTTCTTCAAGTCCGACTTGCAAATGCAAGTGCAAGTACAGAATCCTTAAGTGACTCTCGCACATAAGGATTCTGTACCCGTGGGGATTTTTTGCACGATAAAAAAAAGAAAAAAAGGATTCTATAACAGTATTCATACAACATTATTCTATTTTCAGTAATTTTTGTTACAGTGACAACAGAAATACATCTTCCGTGAACATTTCAAATTTTTAGTTGCACCAGACCACAGATTCTTAGCAATAGGATTCTTTACCCTCTGGGCAAAGAACTCTGAGAAGGATTAATAATAAAAACAATGCCGTTATTCGCTAGTGCCTTTTTATTAGGAATCATAAACACAATATTGACAACATGCTTCACTAGATTGTCTCCGGACATAGGTCTCCTCTATATGTTTCTCCAAACCTTTGAAGAGGTTTTCTCCACCTTTTCTAAAGCTAATGCCAGTACTTTTTATTACAATATATTATACTATGATACATTCTGCATCGTGTATTCAAGGCGCTACCAAGACCGTTGGGGTGGGTCCTAAGTGCCCCAACTCACCTGCTACGAGTAGTTGGTCCACCTTACAATAACTAATTGCAGGCAATAACTAAACTAATTTAAAGCTATTTAATATAATTTACAAAACAGATTTCTTCACTACCTTCGCTTTTAATATTGGATTGTTAACTAGATTGCAATTATTTTACATCAGAGAAAAAACAAACAGAGGTCACCCTCTTCAGATCACTTCTTAAAAGTTAACAAGCTCCAATGACCATCCAATATTGAGACGATTAAAGTGAACATCCCTATTTTAGTGATGATGGCTGAAATAGAGGTCTTTATCATCAAGATTTCGCCGTAGTTTACTATCATTTGGAATAAAATTAACTTGACGAGCCTAATAATAACCTTGTAACGAGACAGCCTCCGTGGCGTAGCGGTAGTGAACGCAGCCGCGGGTTTGATCCCCGCTCAGTGCAAATATTTGTATGTTCTGATCGTACCTCGGAGAGCACGTTAAGCCGTCGGTCTCGGTTGCCATAAGAACATCTATGGCAGTCGTTACGGGTAATTGGAGCCCTGAACAGTCCAACAACAACGGTCTAGCTGCAATGCTTCGATATCGCCTAATGTCACCATTGGGAGCCACCAAGCGGACCCCAGACTCCGAGGTGAAAGCTTCGGATGCGACTGGGAATTAACGCTAGGCTGAAGAAGAACAAAATAAGAAACGATGTATGTAGCTTACATATAGGTATGCGTTTTATTATTTAAAATACCCTGCACTTCATAAACTAAAAGGTGATAAAGCCATGCTTTCTATTATAAGGAGTCTTTTAAGACTATAAAATGATAATTGCGATAGTGAGAGAAAACGGAAATTAAATTATCTAACACATCAGTCCATAAAACAACATTATTAATAACCATTAAATTATGTTTGTAATAATTACCAACATTTACTTTAGCAAACAATGCCCGATGGAGGATAGAGAATAATTGTCTAGACAGAAAGCTTCCAGACGAGTCATGTAATAATAGTACTCAATTTTCCATTATTTTAATAATAAAATAAAACAATTATACACAAACACATGTAGCAATATCACGCCACCCCTTTTAGAGAGAGATGGTAAGAAAACCCCGGCGAGAGGGTTACAGACAGGGCGTAAGGGTGATTGAACAGACGCACAATTGGGACATTGTCGAACAAGACCACTTTCTGCATCTTTACCGTTAACAAATTCTTACTAATCCCAAACCTCTCACAATGGGCTGAGAGGCTCCTTGGGAAGACCATTGAATGAAATAACTACCATTTCTGTAGACTGCACCTTCCACATGTCAATAAACTCGTGCGCCAGGTCTAGATATTTGGGTTTCTTATCTGTTTCAGTGCAGACAAGGTTCCCGTCAACAATCCCCTATGGATTGTGATTTTGATGTCCCCGAGAAATGCCCAGGACTCTGCCCAGTCTATCACCAGTCCATCTTAAATCACTACTGTTTCCCTGAACCGTTCCAACTAAGTTAAATTACTCGTGTTAAAAGTGAGTTCACGTCGGTAATGTAATGGCCAGGATTCAATCACGGGACCTCTCAATCGTAAAGTCGATTCCTTACAATTGAGAGGTCTACAAAATTAATATTATATTTTAAGTCTTCACTATCAACCAAAACTTGGGTGATATTGTTGGTTTAGCTGCTGATGCGTCACTTATTTTTAATTTATTCATTAGGAAAACAATTATGGCATTGTATTGTTCATTTAATTTCTTTCCCAAACAGACGAAATGCATTAACTTCAATATGCCAAATGTCAAGAAATATGACCCACATATTGCATCAAACAATGAACAGTTACTCTGGTTGAATCAGCTGTATTTTTGATAACAAAAAATTTTTTGACAATAAAACTAACATAGTAGGTATGACCAATTATGCAACCAAACTCGGTTCTATTAAGTGAGCCGGGTTCCTTTCTTCCATTTAAAAGTTCTTAATCCATACTAATATTAGAACTGCGAAAGTTACTCTTTTTTTTCTCTCTTCTTTTTTTTATACCACTTAGGTGGCAGACAAGTGCACGGCCCACCTGATGGGATGGTGTCTGTCTGTCACGTGTCTGTGTCGAAATTTGATACAGAGATAGATTAGACCTTGGGAAAGCATAGACTATATTCGATCCCAAGAACCGACATCCACGCGTTGGAAGCCGCGAGCAACTGCTAATTACATATAAACAGGATCTATGCCTGGATCAAGCGTAATGTTCATCACCGTGTACTACTTATGATGACCGGATGAACTTGACATCAAAATGTTACAAATTGAATCAACGTATTCATAGCGGAGTTATATAACTTTAATTTAACCACAATTTGATCGTGATGTGACCTTGCCCTCTTTTTCTTCACAAAGTAGACGTTCTTACCACACTGTAATAATAAAGACTAAGAATGATATTTACACAATGTAACTTAATATTAGAATGAATTATTTAAATTTAACTCGGACTGGTAAAGTGAACATCCAGGCCAGGATTTGAACCCGCGATTAGTCCCTTTCTCGGGGGAATACTCTGGTCGTGAGAATTTTAATAGATGGCTCTGGCCTTGCCCCTGGTCTTTGGAGCACCCAAAACGTGTCCAACGTCCAGGTAGCTCGCAGCCACGGGACGGGACTAATCGCAGACGGTACTAATGTACCATCTGCGATTAGTCCCGTCCTGACCGTTACCATTTCCGATTAAAATTTATAAGTTGTTTTAAATTCTCAAAAAGCAATGTTTTGGGAACAATAAGTGCATTTACTGATGCAATTCGTAAGCACAGATAATTTGATTACTGATGGTTTGAAAAAAGAGACCGTTGTGACTTTCTATTGCAAGGTTATTTTAGTAACTAATGCCCGGCATTTTTAATTTTTGGTCTAAATTAACTGTCCAAAAACGCTAACTACCAGAAAAACACTTCGCAATTATTATAAAATATTTTTATTTTGCCGTCACTGCGTCGAGTGAGCCCCGTTTCGTGCAAAAATATATGCAGCACTACGTTCACGACGTAATCCCCCGAAGCGCCCAGGTGCTTGTGCCGTTTGGTGCAGCAGATAGCCTTATATATAATTGACGGACATAGAGTACCCGGGTGTAAAGACCAATCATTAAATCATTAAGATTCCAAATATTTAGTGAGCTTTTCTAATCAAAATTAACAACTATATTTAGTATACTTCCCCTTTAACGATCGAATCTATAACACTCGCTAATGATGTTGGTCGTGAGATAAGCACTTAATAACACTACAGGTAGTTAAAATTATTTCCTATATATTTATAGGAAATAATTTTTATGATAAACATAGATAAACAATGAAGAAACATGATATTTCATGGTACCTAAGCTGTTGCCTGCGGCTACATCTGCATGAAATTTTAATCCCATTCCCACATATCATGATGGAAACGTTCAATAACGTTGGTTATTCAGTCACGCTCTAACGGCCAAACGAATCTGGCTGAAAGTTGGTACAGGGATAGATTACAGTCTAATCTAATCTATCAGTACCTATAATCTAATCTAGAATAGCTTTGACTTTTTATCCCACAAATGGTTCCCATGTGACCAAAAATCATAATTGGCGAAATGTGGGTGTTAATATACCTCTGCCTACCCCTTCAGGGATTCACAGGCATAGGTTACGTATTAAAATACTGAAAATTAAAATCCCGAATGACAAAATCCCGTAGTTCAAAATCCCGAATGTACGAAATACCGAAGTACGAAATACCGAAGTACGATATACCGAAGTTCAAAATCCCGAAGTTCAGAATCCCGAAAGTTCAAAATCTCGAAAATGAGATTTGCATACGTTACCGATGGTAGGCATCCTGGTTTAATTTTTATACTTATTTTTTTTTTTTTTTTTTTTTTTTTCTTTATTTTCATTTAAAACACGAATATGTAATACAGATTAACACACCAAAAACCACGAAGGGTTTGTTCGGAGTGCCTTGCATTCCGTTTATATACACAATTATATTATTTTGTGAAGCAACATAGGACCACAAACAAAAAACACACACTCGAGCCAGTAGGTACCTAGGTCGGGTGCCGCTGCAGTCCTAAGCCGCTTCATTTTAGCATTCACAATCACACCAGTCTCAGTATTTTTCCAGTAGGTATATAAATATAAACAACGCTATAAAGCGTTCCCAAAGACAACCAACTGATTATTATACCTACTGCAAAACTGCCTACTACTTACATTCCAAAACTACATTTTATTAGTTGGCTTATTATGTTCACAATGATATTGTGCCGGACGGCCACGCTATCGCCCGAGCTGGCGGTATACAAAACCGGTTTACGAGACGCATCTACAGGCTGTTCAGAAAATGTTGTTTTAATTTGATTTTAATGTTGTTTTTCGTTATGCTTTGTACAAAGGATGGACTTAGCTTATTTAGCATACGCGGAATAAGGTACATCGAGGTCCTCTCGCCGTACACATTCACCGCCCTAACTGTGATTAGTTTTCTATTTGATTTCTGCCGCGTTTGTATCCCATGTGTTATTTCATTTTGGCATATTTTATTAAAAAACTGTTCTTTAAGGAGACTATAGGTGGACATGACATGTATGGGTAGCACTTTGCAAAATTTGTATAGTTCGTATTCATCATTTTTGAACTTCTCTTTGATTTTGAAAGGAACGATTTTCTTTAGTATTCTTGTTTGAATTTCGTAGATTCTGTCAAGGTGGGACTTGAACGTCCTCCCATAGCTTGTTATACCATATCCAATAACTGAATCCACCAGTGCATTATATAACATTAGTTTCACCTTATGTGGTATTTTATCTTTAATGATATATAAATTGGCAAGAAATAAATTACAATGGGGTAGTGTTAAAATTACTTCTTCGTTTACTTTGGCTAATTGGTTACGTCATCGCGTCGTACGTTAGTGCATCCGAGTAGGTAATTTTTAATATATATAAATATATCAATCAATCAATTAATCAATTAGCCCATTGTAGACCACTTCTGGACATATGCCTCTCCTAATATGCGCCACGTTTGCCGATCATCCGCCTTCCGCATCCAGGCTGTCCCAGCCACCTTTTGCAAGTCGTCAGTCCACCTGACTAGGGAAATAAATTAATGGGGGAGGTCATTCTCATGCCCAATGTCCACTCCGCGCAATCCGACTTGGATAGATTAGGTTAGGTGGTTATTTTTTTTATAACCACTCAAAAAATTAATATTCTGGATTTTGAACTTCGGTATTTTGTAATTCGAAATTTTGTACTTTCGGTATTTTATACTTTCGGTATTTTGAACATTCGGTCAAACGAACATTCGGGATTTTGAATTCCGGTCTTTCGTACGTCCGCGTCGGTATTATGGAATTCGGTATTGTAAGCTTCGGGATTTTGATATTTATAACCCAGGCGTGAGCATATGTATATGTAATGGTTCCCATGAAATAAAAATTGCGAATGAAGCCGCGGGTAACAGCTAGTTCTATACATGGCCCTGCTTTATTTTTTTTCTTCTAAACGCATAATTATTCTTAAATCATATGATGTACAATAAAACGTCTGTTAACAAATTGAATGTCAAGGTTGTCTAGCATTGCCAAGTTACTCTTTAAAAAGACCTTAAGCACCTTGATGGTCAGATAACACACATTGTTGTAATCAACGCTTCATATAATCAATTCACCATCATCTTTGCGTTAGTCCCGGTCGCGTCTGAGGCCTTCGCCTCAGAATACGGGGTCTGCTTCAATATGATGTGGTTTGGTTTTTCCAGCTGTTTTAGGAGCGACTGTCAAAGTCAAAGTCAAAGTCAAAAATCATTTATTCTGTATAGACCATTAAAACGGCACTTACAAAACGTCAAAAATATATAATTATGTACTAAAGACTAGCTTAGCAAATGGACCACCGGTTCGAAACGCGGCCCTGGCCTGAGAAGACTCCGGCAAGAAACTCAGCGGGCTTTTTTTTTTGGTCTATTTACAAATAATGCTTAGTCTACTTAGTCTAAATACAATAATTTGTTTGAGAAGCATGCATGAGTGAACAGCTCATTTCCAAGCTAGTTTATCATCTAAATATTCTTGTATTTTATAATAGCCCTTTTGGCACAATTTCCTCTTAACTACATTTTTAAATTTATTTATAGGTAAATCCCTAATTTCCTTAGGGAGCTTGTTAAAAAAGCGTATACAGTTACCCTGGAAAGAACTGCTAATTTTTTGGAGTCTGGTATCACAGACTACAAGATTGTTTTTATGTCTCGTGTTTATGTTATGCCTGTCACATATTTTGGGAAATTTGGAAATATTTTTCTTAACATACATTAGGTTCTCGAAAATGTATTGTGACACTACGGTCAGAATGTCTATTTCTTTAAACTTTTCTCTGAGGGAAACTCTTGGGCCCAAATTATAAATAGCTTGCACAGCCCGCTTTTGTAATATAAATATTGTATTCAAATCCGCGGAACTACCCCAAAGGAGAATTCCGTAGCTCAAAATACTATGAAAATAACTGAAATAAACTATTCTAGCCGTATCCACATCTGTCAGAGTCCTAATCTTTTTTACAGCGTAGGAAGCTGAACTTAATCTATTGGCTATTTTTTCAATATGTGATCCCCACTGCAGTTTGGCATCAATACTCAAACCTAAGAACACTGTTGATTCCACAAGGTTCAACACCTGACCATTGAGTTGTACATTGGTTTCCACCTGTGCAACATTAGGTAGGGTAAATTTAATACATTTAGTTTTATTCCCATTTAGGCAAAGATTGTTTGTACTAAACCAATGGACCACTCTTGTTATTGCACCATTCACTTCGTCATAATTGTTTAGTTGCCTCTTAATTTTAAATATTAACGAAGTATCGTCAGCAAATAAAATAATACTATGTTTGTCCCTTACGTAGTAAGGGAGGTCATTTATATAAATTAAGAATAAAAATGGTCCTAGTATCGAACCCTGTGGAACGCCCATCGAAACCACGGATCCTACTGAGCGTGTACCGTTAACATCGACCCTCTGAATTCTATTATTCAAATATGAAGTCAGAAGATCGAGAGCCCTGTTCCTTATTCCATAATGTTCTAATTTCTTGATTAATGTATCATGGTGGACGCAATCGAAAGCCTTGGATAGATCACAGAAGACACCCAATGCATCATGCTTATCTTCCCAGGCTTCGTAAATACAATTTAACAATTCTACACCAGCATCGGTGGTCGAACGTCCTTTAGTAAACCCAAACTGTTTATCATGAAACAATTTGTTTTCACCAAAATGGGTTAACAACTGTCCCAGAATTAGTTTCTCAAATACCTTACTCAAGGTCGGCAACACAGAAACGGGTCGGAAATTAGAAGGATCTGTGGTGCTGCCAGCCTTGAACAAAGGTATGACTTTGCTATGTTTCATTAAATCCGGAAATATACCGTTGCTGACACAGTCATTAAACACAGCTGCTAGATGGGGACTGCCGTCTGACCTTCTAACCTGACTGTATATGCTACGTAAATGGCTGTAACTTTTGATGGCATTGACTTAGAAGTTTGATTTTTGAAATCTCCAAAGAATAGCAGACCTAAATATTTGGTATGAATTTCAATTGATACCTCCACACAATCCTGAGAAAAAGATCAAGACAAACATACAGTCAGACGGACAACGAATTAATCTAAAAGAAGAAAATTTCTAGACCCCATGACAAGCCAAACTATGCTTACTTTAGATCTGGATTTGAATCTTGGCGCTGTATAGAATGTTCTGGGATATGAAATATTGAACCCCACCATGACCTTCGGGGCTTCAGCACCTGCAAGCTGGTATACTTGCTGATTGATGGAAGAGGCTTTAACGCAGGCATTTCTCTCGAGGTTCGGACGTCAGATGGCAGTCGTCCCCACAAAATTCCTATAAGCTAACAAAAGGAAAACGAGCAGAAAGTAGATCCTAGCTTCGGGGTAAAACCCCGGGCTCAGTCAGCAATAAGCTAAGATGATGGAAATGTTGACCACTATGTAACCCAGTCACACCACATGCAATTTGAACGTAACAGCTGCGCATTTTTTTTAGTCTGCAGTTATTGATGCCATGCCCAAACCGTGAATATAATAGTTATGTTAAACTAAATTTCACAATTCAGTTTAGGATATCAATCTCCTTGGATTTTTTCTTTACAAACGAATGAAATTAAGACGCGTTGTTGTGTAATGGAATCTAGTAATTTGAGTTAAGCAAAAAAGCTTGGTCTCTGAAGATTTTGATAGTTGAACTTACTGAAATTATGCACACAGGTCCCAACACAACCGCGTCCAAGGCAAACTTATCTGCCAGTCGGTGCACCTGCTAAAAAACGGACAGACCCGGATGCAGGCTGTCCTCTCAAGCTGGCTGTTCTAGCCAGCACTCTTCATTCCTCAGCCATTCCTCTCGGAGGTTAGCGGGTTAGTGGTAATCGGTCTTTTTTATAATACTTAGGTGGCAGACAAGCACACGGCCCACCTAATAGAAAGTGATTACCGTGATGGACGTATGTAAGGGCTTGAGAACGCGCTGGATGCGAGCCGCTTCCAACCGGTCTTATTGGAGATCTGTAAGAGAGGCCTATGTCCAGCAGTGGACTTCCTATGGCTGAAATGATGATGATGATGATGGACGTATGTAACACTAGGGGCTTTACACTCATGCTGCCGACTCTTAAGAAACCTTCTAATATCCTTCTTGAAGAACTCCAATATTGTTGTCGCTTGGGAAGACTACAACAGGGAGTTAATTCTATAACTTTCGTTCGTGGGATGAAGTTTTTTTCATACCACACAGTGCGCTTCGTTTCCGGTTGCAATGTGTGAGGATGAACTCCCTGCCTATGGCGAGCAGTGCGATGATAAAATAAAAAAATAGATATACCGGGCGCTAAAATAATACCTGTTGAACGCGCTAATCGCTAGGAAGAAAAAAAAAGATCATGGAAATTCCTGTGGGATCAGTTTCCACGCGGTCTGTCTGTTTGTTCGTACTTCATGCACTACCAAACCTTCCATTCGATTGCGATAAAACTTTGCTAACTTATTGCTTGCACTTGCGCAAAGGTCAGGGCAGTACAATAGAGTGTAGTACAATAGTATTAATTGAATTAAATTTGCATGAATTATATGATTTGACAATACTTTGAATTTATCAGCCTTAATTTAATTTCGTTAAGTTGTTTGACGTTAATTTTAATTTAAATAAGCAGATTGACGATGCTCATTATTTAATTTTTTTATCATTAGCTGATGCCCGTGGCTTCACCTACGTGACATTCTGTTCCTGTTCTTGTGTCCGTTTACTTTTTTTACATAAAAGTATTTTGTGGAAGTATATACGAAAAAAAATAGCCGAATCGGTCGAGCCCTTCTCGAGTTTTGCGCCATCGTCCATTTTGTATATTTGTAGATTACTAGCTGTTGCTCGCGGCTCTGCCCGAATGAATTTCTGATCCCGTTCATCACTAATAGCAGCCTGATGATATGCAGCCTATGTTGGTATCCAATAATGTAGTTTCCTAATGGTGAAAGAATTTTTGGAATCGGTCCAGTGGTTTTTGAGTTAATTAGTTACGTACAAAAATACAAATGTTTCCTCTTTTTAATTATTAGATATTATATTATAAAGTAGCTATAGATTATTCATAATGTTGATTTATAGTAACATTCAGACACTATTGTAACAAATTGTTAATGAATAAATGATGAGTATTTATCCACCAAGGTCAACAATAGAAGATAAATCAACATATTGATGGATGAGGCTCTGGCGTATGTTTTTCTCTCTAATTACTCTAGTTTGGGAGGTCAGATGGCAGTCATTCTCGTAAATCCCAACTATACCAAATTATAGAAATGAGGAGATAAGAGGACCCTGGGCTCACACAAGTTTTGATTGCAACCTTGATTGGTGTTCGGTTGAAGAATCTCTAATACCAAAACTGTCACGGCAAGTTACATCGTCAGCCACAATTAAGAATATTTAGCAAAGACAGTGACGACACAACATATTGTTTTATAACCCCTTACAAGGTCACATTGTGGCCATTATCTACGGATTGCTCACACGCACCGCAACGTTCTAGTTACTTTGTTTGAATGGAACTATTCTTACTCCTACCTGTAACTCCTGTGTGTCAGAATCAACCTGGAGCACACTGACTAACTAGGACTAACTACACAAGTTCCAGGAAAAGTAAACTGTCTTAGAACCCATATTAAACATAATCAGAAATTAATTGAAGGAGTGAGATTTTTTTTTTTTTAAAGAATATTAGCAACCGAAATTACTAATATTCCCGTTAACCCCTCCAACTAAGCTTAATTGCTTGTGCTGGGAGTGGGTTCACGTGAGTAGTGTAATCCCTCCTTTGCAAGACATAAATATACAAAAATTTACGCACGAACGTCCACAAAGGGGAAGGTAGAGATTAACTCCCACATCGATTAAGAAAGGGAAAAAGAATGTCGGTAGATGGCTTCACCGTCGCCCTTAAGACGGTTGTATAAGGGAATTTGGATTGATTTCGTACGTGTCTCGGTGGCTTAGTGGTCAGAGCGGTCCCCCTGTAAGGGAAAGATCGCGGGTTCGAGTCCCGTCCGAGGTCGATTCTTTTTCCCTTTCTTAATCGATTTGAACAGTTAGCATAGTAAATGCTTCAAAATTTCATTCAGTAACTCCCAAATTTCGCCAAGTATGACTTTGTCATGGGCTGTATGTCAACGAGTACATTGCATGGAGAAGAGCCTCCCTTAGTCCCTATTTACGACACGCATAGGAAGAGATGAGCTGGCCCTATTCTACAACACACCCATGGAAGATGGATGGAACGGTGATCAACAATTTTACCTTTAAAAGAAATAAAACACTAACAGATACATTATGGGACCTTTTTTATATAGGACACGTCAATTTGACTTCACCTCGCCTGATGGTAAGCTGAAGGCAAAGTCTCTGAAAAGAGGGTCACCATTACAGACACGTACCATGTTACAATGGTGGCACTCAGCTTGACGGCCTCATCAGATGCTTTTTCACGCCCCGTTTATAGGACCCGGGACTGTAGGAGGAGGGAAACACGTGAACTGGTAAGGAATTCCAAGTCTTAATGGTGCGGCAGAAGAAAGAGTCACCAAACCGCTTGGTTCTTGATGGACCTAGGTTACTAAAAGTAGTGACGACACTACATATTGTTTTATAACCCCTTTCAAGGTCATGTTGTAGCCATTATGTCTTCGGGTTGCTCTCGCGCACCGCAACGCTCTAGTTACTCCAAGTAATTACAGGTTAACGAGATACCTTGATGAAAGCCGAGTGTAGTAAGTGTTAATTTATTTAACCGATTAGGTAATATAGGCCGTAATATAATAATGCGTTGTAAATTCTAGAAACGTTCATAATAGGTACTTATTAAAACAAAGAGCATATTAATTTTGGTGTTAAAACAGTGGTATTTTGTTGCCTAGTAACCTATTTTTGATGTAATATCGTGGGTTACGATTCATAAATGTACACATAGTGTAGTGGTATAAGTGTACACCACACTAAGTTGTACTCAGTCGAGTATTGTGGGTTGTATGGATGTTTATTACTTTTTTATTTGACACTCCTAAATGAATCTGTTCATACTGATTCATTTAGTAGTTTTTACATGATTTCGCATGAAGATCGATCTGGAGTTGAATAAAATAAAAATAAATTTGATTTTACACCTATAATACATATATACATACATACTTAGGTACCATACGCAGTCAACATTATGAAGAATTTGTTATCGATAAAGGCACTATGTTTAATCTATAAAAACTATTTTTGACGTGCATACAGTACATAAGCTACTGAGTATCCCAAGAATAAGTTCTTAGGAGTCACGGGAGTGGGCCTTAGTATTTTACGTAAATTGGTTATCTTTGAATTTAATAATCTTTTTTTTACCCTCTTTTCCTAGACTTTGCCTTCAGCTTATCATCTGGCGAGACAAAGTTAAATTGACGTGTCCTGTCCTGTTCAAGTTAAATTGAGGTGCTGTTCATTCCTGAAAATTAGCTTACCACCAGGCAAAGTGAAATTATATTGACATCATCGTTATATAAAAAAAACCTTACAGTATACCGTAATTAAATTAGAAATCAACATGCAAATTAATCAAAATGATAAACTTATTACGTATTTTTATCATACATAACTACTGGAATAATATTATTATATCTTACTACTACTATTTTGATAAGATTATGCGTACGTTCTTTGCATTGCAAAGTAGTAGGTAATAATATGATTATAACAACTGCGTGCGTTGATATCTTTTCGCTTGTCGTAGTATAAAAGACATCAATGCGCAAAGGTCTAAGGTCCTATTGTGTTTTTTTTTTGTATTTAGTCCGTCAATTGACTGCACCCTGCTAAATGATAAAAAGCCGATGGGCAGTTCAGAAGATATGGAGCACCAATCCAGGTGCTGTTGACCTTAGATACTTACCTACGCCAACATTATTCATCATAAATTGAAAGTCATAACTCGTTATAGATGAAACCATCTCATCGTCATCACTTTAGGGTTGTGGCATCTGAAGCTTTAACCTATGAATATGGGTCCACTTACTTCTGACTTGGTTTGGTTAAACACCTATATTTATTACTATTTATATATTTTTGTTCTATTAAGCTTTTTCAACAAATCCCACCTTCTTCAGAACATCACGAGCTAGACTGCTATACCATCCACATAAGTTACAAATAACCGTCTCGAACCATTATGTGGTTCGGTATTCTCTTTCTTAACGGTCTATCCGAATATGCTTTTCTTTCTTTTTGGAACGCGGCGTGAAAAAGATTGATCTTTCCGGACTATGAAGTCGTCAGAATCTGAAATTGTGACATATATCTTCTGGACTTCACCTTATCTTCTTTTTAACTCGTGTAGTCAATAAAAAAAGGACTGAACATAAAAAAAAAATTAGTGCGTACGCATATGTAAATATCTAGAATATATTTTTATATAAATCTAAAATAGACACATCTATAACCGTCGTTTAAAGTGTTGTCCTTTGAGCTTTCTTACATATTAGCGAAGGTGTTAAAGATCAAAATAAGCATAACATTGCCACATATCAACCTTGAAATCGATAATTGAGCAAAAAGTTTTAACAATATTGTTCATCTTGAGATACTCTTATACAGACGTTTTGTTCATCTCATAATAGTCCAAACAGACGGCCATCCTCATTAAAGCGTTAGGCTCGGTTGTATACAATGCTTTGGAACCTGGGATCCTCTGGTTCGCGTCTCCTCTTTATTTGGCTTGTGTAAGAGAGATTGCCGTCACCTTCATACTCTCCTCCGAAAGGTACATACATACAATCACGCCTTTATACCCGGAGGGTTAGGCAGAGGTGAATTAACACCCACATTTCACCAATCATTGTATTAGGTCCCACGTAATAGGGGGTGAGCCTATTGCCGTTTTCCGGGCACTATTGTTGGCTCGAGCCATGTATAGGCTGAGTCGTGGCTGTATATATCTGTCTGTTGTTAAACAGCCCTACCCTTAGTCGACTTGTACGACACCACATGGGAGGAGATGGGATGGCCCGAATTCTACTCTGTTGGGAAACACGCGGCGAGAGGTAAGCCTGCATAAAGTCTTCTCAAGTTATATTGATCAGGCGCGGTCCCAGGGGGGGGTGGTCACAGGGGACATGACCCTCCCCCCCCAAACCATGCACGTCATATTGAGAAGTCCCAGTACGAGGGGAACTCCCCCTGGGTTAAATTTGTTAAGGAATTTCCGAAGTAACCCCCTCCCCCCCCCCTCCAAACTTCAAGCTGCGACCGCGCCTGGTATTGATTAGCAGGTGAGGTTGACATGGACTTTGAAGACCTTCCCATTCACCCTAGAATAGTAGAAACAGGCTGTGTCGAGTGTTAGCTTATCAAAAAAATATTTGAATATAACGTGTTATTTAGTTTAGTAAATGACTCAATTTATTCAAACCATTAAATTACACAAAATCAAATTTGACGTTTACAAGTGACGTGACGTAAGCTTTGAAATTACTTTCTAACATAGAACATGTTTAGTGTTTAAGATAGTAGCAACAAAATTGGTTTTTATAAAATAAATAATAATCATAGTTGTTTTGTTTTCATGTTTTTGTCTGAACCCATCAAGATCTTCAATCTTGCTAAGAAGGTAATCTCATCTGCAATCTTCTATACTGCTAATTGACAAATTAAACTTTGGCGCGAGCTTTACTCTCGTGATTAGGGATGAGATAAATTCAATAAAACGATTATAGAGAAAAAGAAAAGTATACTTCTGGCTCCAAAGTATAAACACTAATGATGGTAATGATTACTTGTACTGCTTTACTTTTTTAAACCTCACCAAGTGAGGACCAAACCGCGACAGATCTTAATACAAAAGTCGTTACATTAGAATTGGAACACTTACACATTTCGTTACTAAACCAGTCAAAAAATGCACTCAAATTCAAAAATTGCACTCTCAGACATAACCTGATCTCAAAAATGTTTAATTAGTATAAAGAGCCATTGTCAAAAACTCATAGTTTTATCACCTTGAGTCGTAGTACAGTACATAATTTTACGTAATTGGTGTATCATTATCAGACTACCGTATTCTTGCGTAGAGCTGGCGTGCAGCGTCATCTCGCCGGTATACTCATATAAAAGTCGAAGGCACCGCTCCTCGGCATCAGTTGTGTGTGGTCGTGCAGTCGGGGCGAACTTACAAACGGAAAATGATCGCAAGAGTAAGTGTATCCCGTGTTACTCCAGTTTAGTGAAAGGATGCCGATGTTAGCGTGATCCTGCGACGCAAAGGATCATTTTAGAATTTTGTAGCAGTTACTGTGTAACATTTGCTTTTTTCAAGTGCTTGGATTTGTTTTAGTTAAGTCATTTTGGTTTTGAGAACCGTTTCTAAGATTTGAAAGCTTTTTGTTTTCTTTTTATTTCTTCGCAAAAGTGTTGTTTCCAATGTATTACTCACTTAAAGAACCCTCCGTGTTGGGAATTCTTATAGCATACAAATCCATGTACGTCCATAAATTACAGTGAATTGTAATGTCAGTGATATATAGGACAACATTAAATGAGCTTCATAGAACATACATATAATACGTGTAGACAACGTGTGAACATCTATACTAAAATCATAAATAGAAAAGATTTATTTGTTTGTAATCGATAATCCCTTACACTAATGAACCAATTTTAATAATTCATTCGCCATTAGAAAGCTTATATTTTCAGAAGTAATATAGACTACTTTATTCCCGGTATACCTATGGGACTAAGACACCCATGTTACTCGTAGTTCCATATCTAAAGCTTTAAAATAGTCATGTATCCATCTCATCTGAATTCTTTGATCATTTAAATGATATAATCCTCCTATTTTATACGTAAAATATGTTTACACAGATCTACTCCAGTCATACACGACATACAGTTGTTCGTATGTAAATTGCTTTCGTTTGCCAATCTGTCGCAAGTTGCAGTTAAATCGCAATAGGAAATTACTACCCTATGACGTCTTAAATACATGTTTCGATACATTAGATTAGCTTGTACTTTCAATAGCATTCCAGCTTTTTATCGAGTTGTGTTGTAATGTCTTCAATCGGAGTTGCGTAGTAGTTTAATCTTGAATACGCTCCAATTCATAATGAATATCGATACCATCGATTATCACTTAATCGTTAATATCTCGTCGATTCAGTTTTATTGTCCGGTTATGTGAATATCATATCGATTGTACAAAAAAATTATTTGCTTTAGATATGTATATTGAGAGTCAATATTATAGGGAATTAATATATCTATAGGCACATTCTATATTCAAAATGTTGGTCAAATGATTAAATTAAGTATTTAAGTAAATATAGAACTTAATGGCATTAAATATGTTTCATTAAAGAAAAACATAATAAACATATTATATGGATAACTAACATGCAGACTAAATACCAACAACCCCAAGAATGTTCCTATATTTATAACTCATGCGAGAGCCATTCCTGATTACAGTAGAAGTTTACACTATGAAACCCATGCTCCACTTCTTCTACCCCTACTTTCCTTACGAATTAGTTTGTCATATCCAAACTGCTCTGACCCCCCAAACCCTAGAAATATGTACCCTTGACTTCGGCCCTGTATTAATGGGTCCCATATACCCTGTATCTTAACTAATAAGACTTTATTCCATCAGGTGACAGTTGTCCTGAGCGTGGTGGCGATAGCGTCCGCCGGTGTCCTGTCCTTAGGACATGGCTACGCGGGTGATGCATATGGACAGGAAGCTGTAGCGTACGCACCCGTGGCACAAGGATACGGAGGTGGACACGAAGACACACATGTTGACTACCACGTGAGTATTGGGATAGTTGGACCAAATTGATACTTAACTATCTTGAGTTGGGCAAAATAAGCATGTGAGTGTCATGATAGTTGAGCAAATTGGATATATATATGAAATATTGAGACTTGAGATTGTTGGGCTAAATAAATATATGAGATTTATGATAGTTGGGCCAATTAAATAAACGAAGTATTGGGGATCGAGATGTATAAGCTAGAGAATGAAATTAATTACGTTGCACTTGACTGTTATATTACATTATGAGAAAACTGATCAAGGAACTTTAATCACCCAAAATGTGATTTGGATGATAAGTTTATGCTATTTTTATAAACATAACACAACATTTCATACATAGGTACAACACACAACATTTTACATCTATTTTGAATCCTAATATATTAGGTAAATATAGATATTTATAAGTATCTATTTAAAGCATACGACATTGACATCAATAAAGTCATTATTCTATGAAGAAGTTTTAAAACTTAATACATACTGTATACAAATAATGAAATAATATACCATTAGGATCTTCCAAAATAGTAAACAATACCTTCATCATTAATCATAATAGCCATCATCATAAAAAAGTTTAAGTTGCAACACATAATCTCAAAAACGTCCTCACAAAATGGGTAAACAGATTAATGCACTAAATGATGAAATTGAGATCAAAAATTCTTGAAGATGCAAACATAATGACACAAAGTAACCTTGTACTAATGAGCATTGTTCCCCGTTACTCACATTAAGAGCATGTGCTCACAATAAACAACTTGTTTTGCAACAATGCACGCATATCACTGGAACGTTCTCGAACATACTATCAAAATATTGGTCAAGGATACACAAATCAAGAAAAATGTATCTAAATATTGCAACCATCCAAATTTACGTACAAGAATACTTTATTACGAGGACACATTACATTTCTCGCATTATGCATGAAACCAGAACGCCACAATTTTTGACATAACTTTATTGTTTATAATGAATACGTAATTAACGCGCGTGAATAAACAATAAACATTTATTCTAGGACATTGTATACAGCTATATCTAGACCAGAAGTAAAAAGCTTATCTAGAAAGTATTACGGGTTCTAGAATACGAATAATCATACTTAGATACCTACATTTTTACATACATATTCAAATATAAGTAACGTGAAATCAAACCCGCAACCTAAACGATCGATTTTGACGATTTCGAGTGTTTGACTGTTAACTCAGAACTTAACAGTCTAACACTCTACCGATCGTACAAATCATGACCTAATCATTCAGGTCGTGATATGCACTATATACCTTTCAGCTGTTAATACTGTTACGTGTTATAAAGAAAAAAATACCTTAATCAACAATGTACAGCAGTAACAACCGGTTTTGTTTCCCTAGGCCTGTTACCTATTAGCTTTCGTAATACAATGGTAACAAGCTAATTGATAGCTTGCATAAACTGCGCGTGTTGTGTACGCCGCCGATCCAACACAATCAACTCCATTTCCGGGATACGATACCTATCTACGCGGGCGCAAAATCCTATAACAGTCTATTATTACGTCATCAACAATTTTCTCAACAAAACGGTATATAAATAATTACTTCGTTCTGGAGAACTGCCGTAATTATATAATAAGTTTTGCTGACAAACAAATCGTTGCGATATTTAATCTATTCCCTTTCGATGTTAGCGTACTTGGATATAATTAATTTGATAAGTGTAACTGGAAAATTCGTTAAAAAAAATAATTGGTATTTGTTTATCTTCGAAGCCATGTATTGATTTAATATAATTTAAACAAAAATATGTATCACGACACAATCTGTCACAAGAGTTTTCGGTAATGTAATCGCGAGGGAATCAGTAAAAGGAGAAGTAGGATAGGGAACTCTGAACTACAAGACACGAGCTTTGAATGACACTGGAATGCAAAAGAAAATATAGATGTGTATAATCTATTATCATGTTTTTAATATATTGAAATATTCGCATTCCAAATTGTATGTAATCTATTGTATAATAGAAATAACATTCTGCAATTTATATTAAAGATCATAATTATCGAATATAAAACTTCATATAATGTGATGTCGGCAATCGGAAGTTTCGACGTCATAAATTAATCGCTGACGATTACGATTTGAAGTAATCCGCTTATTCTTACATAACTAACAAAGTCAAGTATATTCCTGTCGTGACTGTAGGGCCGTTAACGGTGCAGTTCCCAGGGCAATTGCAACACTAGTTGCAAGCCCCAGGCCATAATGACTGGCATGATATCCAGGCCAAATGGCCTGTTGTTTGCATAAACTCCGTTGACGAATGCTCTCACGCTCGTTTAATGTTAGATGTGGAATCAGCCGATGTTGACCCAAATAAAAGATGTTACGAAATAGCTTTTGACAGTTTCGAGTATTGTTTGTCTAACTAACTCTACCGACCTGGATATCCGTGATTGACTAGTTCAGTGCATATATTCAGTGCATGCACATAGATAAACAGTTCGCGAAATGAAAGTTTTATTTGTTCGTGCAGTGATGCATTACTAGAGATTAAATTGTAAACGCAATGAGAATATTTAGCAACATTTTCCTTATGAGGCAATCAATTCTTTCTCGGTAATCTTAATTGAGTATTACATTCTGGAGCCAGGAGTCCACTCTCTCTCAGGTGGACTGGATAGTTGGTGTAGTTGGCTTAGACGCAAAAGATCTTGATGAACCGCATCCAATTACCCCATGAACAGTTTAAACGGTTTACTCTTTTCCTTTACACAAATTGACACGAGTTTTGTTAATGGGATATCTTGTTACCGAATTAGTTTTGAAAACCCAACTCGATTACACTTTGATTATACGTTGTCTTCATAAACATACTTGGAATCGATACAACTAAGTAATTGTTAACAAAGTTAAAAGTAAACTGTTATATAACAAAAGGTTTATTTCTCAACTGAATGCAGAGGAACTTATAACCTTTTTCTTTTTCTACAGGCTCACCCCAAATACGACTATTCGTACTCTGTATCAGACCCACACACTGGTGACCACAAGACCCAACACGAAGTCCGCGACGGGGACGTCGTAAAGGGAGAATACTCCCTGCTGCAACCCGATGGCTCCTTCAGGAAGGTCACCTATACCGCCGATGATCACAATGGGTAAGAGAAAAAGAGATACAAAATAATTTAAGGTTAAGAATAAACAAAGTAGTGACAAAAAGGAATAGTGTTAAGAATATTTAATAGAAAAGTTTCAAAAATGCTATTTGTTAAAATTTTGTGGTACATAGTTGGTGAATATTTAACATTGCATGAGAACACAGTTATAAGATCGAGATCAGACCACATTGGAATTTTGTCCATAATGTTGTTACGAGAATTGAGCTTCGAAACTATACTTAGTAGAAATCAATATAGAGGTGGAGGAGCGAAACATTATTCTATACCACTATTGAATAGGTTTAATTAACGAGAATACTTTAAAAAATATGGATATTTAAACAAAATGTGAAGTCTCTTATTGGTACCAAATCGATTAAGACCATCGATCGACCGAAGATCGAAGAAATCAACCAAATATCAATATCAAATAGAAGAACATAACAGATTTTTTTACCAACATCCTTTCTAGGAACGTAGCTCCATCTCGTGGAATTATTACACTAATAATGTCTTCATCTGTTTCAGCTTCAACGCAGTAGTTCACAACACAGCGCCTGTGCACTCCGAGTACCACTAAAAAGCGGGGCGTACTCAGCCTGACTCTCATGTGATATTTACACTTAATACTTAATTTAAATAGTCTTTAGTCGATTACGGCTCTCTATTTTATAAGACTGCGGCGATAATAAACTATTATAAAATATTTCAATTGAGTTTTTATTATAATAATAGTATTCAATAACTATAGAAATGAAAATAATAAAACATTTGAATTAGACGTTAGAAATTTATTAAGTCTCATATCAAATAGTTTGACGTGAGTTAGTATGTTTATTAGAAGTGAAAGAAAGGCAGAGAAAGAAAGAAAAAACAAATATTATAGGACATTCTACACAACTCTAAGTGTCTACATAATGAATTTTCTACCTTAATCTATCTATATAGACCCAAAGTGCCTGAGCATAGCTTAAGAAGCTTGTGTTATGGGTTCTGGAATGCGGATTAACATACTTAGATACATTTTTTTGTAAATATGTACATATGACACATAGAACCACTCACTATATTCATGCATACAAATATTTGCACTGAGCTGAAATCGAACCCGCGCTTCGTGCTTGGCGGCCGCGTTCACTACCACCTCGCCACAAAGGCATTCGAAAGGAAGCATCGTTCTTAGTATAGTTCAAACATCTGACACAACAAACTTTATTATTTAACATAGATTAATACACTACACTTGTACTTTCCTGTACCAAGTGCCATCAATTAACAGTAATAAACAAATAGTCCAAAAAAAGACAGACCCAATTGAACTAATAATAAAAAATTAACATAGCGATATAATTTGAAAATTAACGTTTGTAGATGTTCTTGAACAAGATTTTTTTATTTTACCCATATCCCACTCACATCGTAAGTACATCACATTAACAACAAAATTTCAAAATTTTAACCAGTCTGGGTTAAAATTCGGCGTGTAAAATTCCTGCCTCAGATCCATAGCTCAAATCAACAATAGTTGTCTGGAATACGGCGGTAGCCTCAGCCCCTATTACGAGAGTGGTGCAGTTTAGGTTTTAATTACTAGGTACCTCTGCCTACCGGGGTGCGAGGGATATGGCTACGGGGGGTGACAGGTGGAGCCGCTTGTCACCCTAGCAGAAGCAGGCCGCGGCGGCGGCGCGCATTGCGTGCCTCCCCATACCCGGGGGCGAGTTGGGGACTCCGTGGTCCCCACACCGGATGAGGGCCAGTTCGAGAGATATGGTCCTGGATCGGCCGGGGTGCGAGGGATATGGCTACGACAATCTCACCTCCGGCAACCGACGGCCCACAGTCGGCGTGCGTTTTAGTCGGTTCGAGTCCGACATAACCTCCTCCTCCGGTTCCGGCGGGGGAGGTATCCGTGTCGGCCGGGGTGCGAGGGATATGGCTACGATAATCTCACCTCCGGCAACCAACGGCCCACAGACAGCGTGCGTTTTAATCAGTTCGAGTACGACATAACCACCTCCTCCGGCTCCGGCGGGGGAGGTCTCCGTGGGGATATTTCGAACGATAAAAAAAGATACCTCTGCCTAATCCTCTGGGGATAACGGCGTGATTATGTGTATGTATGTATGTACCTACCTATTATAAATCATATTGTAGAAAGTTGTGGACCCGTACAGCACTGTACTCCTATGCTTCTTATTGAAATTCATTTAAAAAATATTTTAGAACAAATAGTCAAAACATGTAGAATAATGAAATTACAATTACCATTATAGGATAATAACAAAAAAAGTCTAAAAACACTACGAATGTCGACTGAATAGTGTCGTACGTTCACATACGTTTGTATTCTCTACTAAGCGTAAAAGACCCTGAATAAGATAAATGAATTAACAATACCTAAGTATGAACAAATTATTGTTTTAGCACAACAGGCATAGACTGCTAACTATGAATCACTCAAAGAGTTGCACAAACAAACAATGCCATCTAGAACCAAGCTATTTGACAGCTCTTTTCTTTGCCGCATTAATATTTTGGACATCTTCGTCAGCGCACGTATTTCTTTCTTCCCATGATTTCATATGGGATCCCTTTCGTTAACATAAACTGTTTTGTCCTAAAATTTTATGGCATAATGAATTTGGCATAATTTTTTGGCATAATTATACTTGGCAAAATTTTACTATGTAATTATGCCAAAAACATTATGCCAAAAGATCATTAGTCTAAATTACCATATGCCAAAATAGGTTATGGTTATTAGTCTAAATTACCATATGCCAAAATAGGTTATGGTTATTTTTTTTACGCAAATGGATAGTGAACCATTTCATATCTTTTGAGCGGGGTGTGAAAAAGTATCTGATGAGATTGCCAAGCTGAAGACTAATATTGTAGCATTATTGATATCTATAACGATGACCCTCAATTTCTGATACCTCACGTTGAATAAACAGTCTTAAACGCGGATCGTGTTCAACAGCACAGTCATGAGGTCGAGATATATGGAAAAGTTACCTAGATCACCTGTTTAGGCCTCGATAAGATCGAGAAATCAGCCCTACTAGACAAGTGGCAATATGTTTTTGGAATAGAATAGTTTGATCAATTTATGGGATTGGGTTGATGACTGTCATTAACATCAAAATACGTGTGAATCCCATACATTCATCATTTTACTCTTCAATACGCCGACCAACCAATAGAACACGCCTGAAAAAGCTATTGATCTATGAAAGTGTGTATGAAAATCCTTTAACGCAGTTAGTGACTAATGAACTCATTGACGTATGCATCTTGATTCGTTAGGCAGGCATAGTCTTAATAAAATAAGGCAAAAATCTAATCTCTAATCTAATCTAATTTGAGTGCACACAAAACTCAGAAAAGTTACTGTTGCAGTATATACCTAAACCTTCCGAGCTTTGTAATGATTTTGCAGATTGCAACCTGATAAATTGCAGGCTGCGAGCTTTATTTAATTCTGAGCTAAACTGTGTTAACAATACTTATAAATATACAAATAAAATCGATGACTTAATGTAAAACAGATTCAGCAGTAACATAAAATTGGCTACTTTTAAGATAATACTGATACAATTCACTCTTCAAGGCCTTTGGAACCTTGCTCCAACAAGAACACCCTGCCCGTTCATATACGGCTTTTATGGGAGTACCCCCGCTAACCTCCCAACCCCGGGAGGAAAACCTACGTTAGAGTCTCAGGTGTATCGGCCAGGTACTAGGTAAGGCTGACTTGGCCACCGAAGATCTTGATGGATCTCGAAAGCTCCACTACAGTCCTGTGTGTTACCTTTTCCGTCGCCACACGGATGAAAGAATACAAATTTCACAACCCCATCTCATCCGAAGGGTGTCGTAAGAGGCAACTAACGGAAAATTACCAAGCGGTTCGGGACTCCTTCTTCTGCCGCACTATTAAGAGTATTAAGTCTTGGAATTCCTTACCAGTTCACGTGTTTCCCTCCTCCTACAGTCCCGGGTCCTTTAAACGGGGCGTTAAAAGGCATCTGGAGAGGCCGTCAAACTGATTGCCACCATTGTAACATTGTACATGTCTGTAATAGACTTTGCCTTCAGCTTACCATCAGGCGAGGCGAAGTAAATTTGACGTGTCCTATATAAAAAAAAAGACAGATCATTGGGAGAGAAGGAAAATTCGAAATAAAACCCTGTACTAACCCGTCTGGCCAGGGCGTGAGAATAATAGGTCAAAGCCTCCCAACATCGGGGTGACCTATGTCCAGCAGTAAACTGCGATAATTAATTGATTGATGATTGTGTTACAATCAAACTGACCTCGTGTGTTTATTTACTAATCATGCTAAGATGATGATGATGACTGTAAGAGTAATATTAATTTATGATATGATTTTCCTTATACAATTAAGCTTACCTGACTGGAGGGCTACCTCTCATTTATGTAAATATCCCTTGAGTAGAAGTTTCTCTTTTCCTAATTCTCCTTTTTTCCAACCATTTATAACCCTTAACAAACCAAATAAATATACAATCTACCTGATCAGTTACTCGTAGTGATATGAGAGTTCAATATAGGTTACTAAGGTTTAGGATTTCAATTGCGAGTCCTAATAACTAACCTAACCCTAGCAACTGATTTGCCACCTTACTTATCAAAGTGTTAGTTTATTTGCAGCCTAACTAATATCTATTAGCAATACGCCTTACAATTACTTGCAGTATGCCTAAACACCTTTACATTAATTCCAGTTAATTTTTAGTTAGTTCGCTAGTTCATTTTCAGTTCATTTTAGATCTCATTCCAGTTAGTTCAGTAGTTAAGGTATAATTCTAAACTCGGCCGCATACGGCAACGACAGACACAATAGAAGCAGATACAGCGTAGGTACTCATTACTTGTTAAACTCCGATACGGATAAAGGGGACTATTGCGAAGCCGCAATGAATTACGCGCATCTACTGCGCGCTGCGTGCGTCGGCAGCTGTCGTATGCGGTCGGCTACGGAATCATACCTTTATTAATCATACTTTAACCTACCATAGGTACATACATTTACTCAAGCCTTTTTCTATCCGGGATTCATCTGCTTCTTTCCTTGCCCAATTCATGAGTGGAAGCTCATGAATTGTGTAAGGATAGAAGCCTATTTTATGAGAGTTGACTAGTGTCAGACACTTGTAACAAGCGAGCTTGCTTGAAAGGTTTAACAAACTCTCAAGGAAACTCGCCTGTTTCGAGTTGTTTGAGGTCTATACCTAAATTAAATATTTATGCCTTATTACTGTAACATAAAATATTTTAGCTCCTACAATAATAAATAGTTCATAAACTGTAAGCTTCTTCAAACTATTGCTAACGCGCGTACGTAGGCGCTAAGAATTTCAAAAAGATTTTCTAGTTTGCCAATACTAACTTTTAAACTTTCGCGTTTCCATGATATACAATAAGCGATCATGGTGTAGGTACATACATATCTATACCTACTATGTTTAACATTATTGTGGAAGTTTGCCAAGTTAGTTTAATTTTCATCGAGTTATAGCGAGCGTCGTACCTAAACCACTAAATGGAAACAAAAATAAACGAAGTGTAGTCTTTGTCTCCTCAATAAAATATAACCAACTCGGATATATTTTATTGCATATTATTTTATCTGTATATTTAAAAAATAAGGTAGATAAATAGATGAATGCAATTTACATCCTTCCAACTCGGATAATAAATAAAGATTCTTGCACATTCTACACCACAACTAAGCAATAACTCAACTAGTTTGTGTTATGGATTCTAGAATACGTAATCATACTTGGATGCATTTTCTTTGGTAAATACATTATAGGATATAAAGATACACCCAGACCAAGGCAAATAGACATACCTATTCATGCATACAAATATATGCACTAAGCGGAAATCGAATCTGTGAACTCTGATGTAGCAATCGAATGCTCTACGTCTTCAATGAAGATAATACAATAGACTTGTTAACACCTGATTCCAATTAGGCCTTTGAAACAGAGGGTGAAAAAAGATTCACCAACGTACAAAAGAAATACACCGACAGACTTCGATCTTGAAATTATATTTAAGTAGGAAAATCATAAAATACAAAATAGGCTTCTTCAAAAAGGGTATCAAAAGGTTCTTACAAGATCGGCGCTACGATAATCACGTCCCATTAAGTGGGTCGTGTGCTTGTCTGCTACCTAAGTGGTATAAAAAAATCTCTCCAAAAATGTACTGTGATCATTTTACCCGATTCATTTTTAAAACATTTAATATTTTTTTAACTGAAGATGGTGAACAATCAGTCAAAGACATCTTTGTCGTAATTTTTTATTTAGTCAGTTATAGTGCGCTCTTCCTGCATTGAAAAGTATATTTTTTTCAGGTTATACTTTTAATTAATTAATTACTAAGAGCACTTTTAGCACTTATATAAGTAGAATGCAAATAATCTTAACTAACAATTACAACTAAGAACCAAGTAGTGCAAACCAGGTGTTTTACACTTAATTTATGAAAGATTTCCTATTTCAAGTAATCGCTGCTGAAGCAGCTATGTTTTCACGGAGTAACGAAAAGCAGGCACTTCCCCCCGCGATTGCACAAGTCACGCTGACTGAAGTATTGAGATAAGAACAAATGTCATGGCAAATTATAAAGTTTTTGTACACTCGCGTGTTTCGAATACTAGAGACAAAAATTACGGAGACTGCGTAAAATCTTCATTAGCATATTAATTGTTTACTTCTATTCATCTAGTCTTCGACATTGATGGTTTGTTTCGGTATTACCGCACTGAATATTTAAGGACAAACAAAGCACCTCTTATAAGGGGAGCTACATTCTCAAAAGTATCAGTAGTCTTCCATCGATCACCAGGAAAGATGATTGTTAAAGTAAGTTGGGTCCTTTCATTACAAAATACATTTAACAAGAAAAAATAGCTCAATTTATATTTTGTTCCAGAAATTAATAACGACGTTGATATTAAGCGTAAGCTTAATAAAAGCAGCCCCTGGAACTTCTTTTTCAAATGTTTTCGTAGAAAGTGAAACTGCGCCTGCAAGATACTTTCAATATAGTGCACCATATAATTACGCTCCAATAACAAGTCATCAATACTCTCAATTGAAAACATTACCCTCATCTGTGCCTGCGTATGTGAATCCGTGTGTGTCACCTTGTGTTGTTCCTGGACAAGCTTTGACAGCAGTAAATCCTTCCCCAAATGTACTTACCTATAACTCACCTTATGCTACTGTGCCTGTCGTGGTTGCACCTGCTAAAGAGGTAAAAGGAATGTTTTTTTTGTACTATCTCTAAGGGTATCTAATATAGCCTCAATAGCTGCAGTGATTGCTATTTATATAATTTGAAAGCTCTATCCCTATCCCGAAGATTATTTATTTATTTATTTTATTTATCACCATAGTAGATAGTAGATAGTAGCTAGTAGCTTATTATAAAAAAATAATGTTAGACAATCAGCTTCAAATTTGGGTACAAAAGTTCGTATTTCTCTATAAGTACTAAATTTTTTCTATTGAATAAAAATATAAACGTGTTTTGCTTCTTAGGGATCAACAGGCTACCAATACTCCTACATGGTTTACGATGAAAACACTGGTGATCATAAAGCGCAACGAGAGCTCAGTGATGGATCAGTAGTTCGTGGAGAATACTCATTCATCCAGCCTGATGGATACATCCGAGAAGTGCAGTATGTAGCTGATGATGTAAAAGGGTAACTATCTGGTTGATAACTTAAAACAAATTAGAATTTCCTGTTCAAAAAAATTACTTATTATATATTTAATTTTCATCTTCAGATTTAACGCCGTGGTAAAAAACTTCTTACCAGCCGCCTTAGGAAGTAAAAGCAATGTGGAAATAAATGTCAAAAAAGAGCATGCGCAGCCATGCCATGAACCACAAAAAGAATCGCTTAAAGAATTAGAACATAGTCATGAATCTGGGCACGAGCATGTGCATGAATCTGGACATGGTCACGAATTAGTGGAACATAGTCATGAATCAGGACATGATCATGGAACAGAACATGGTCATGAAACAGAGCATGGGCATAATAATGACCATGGACATAATAATGACCATGAACATAATAATGATCATGGACATAATAATGATCATGCACAACATATTCACGAATCAGGACACGAGCACGAGCACGGTCATGAATCTGGACATGGTCAGGAATTAGCAAAACATAGTCACGAATCAGGACACGAGCACGAGCATGGTCATGAATCTGGACATGGTCAGGAATTAGCAAAACATAATCACGAATCAGAACACGAGCACGAACATGGTCATGAATCTGCACATGTTCAGGAGTTAGCAAAACATAGTCACGAATCAGGGCACGAGCACGAGCATGGTCATGAATCTGGACATGGTCACGAATTAACAGAACCTAGTCATGAAACAGAACACGAGCATGAGCATGGTCATGAATCTGAACATGGTCACGAATTAACAGACCATGATCATGAATCAGGACACGAGCATAAGCATGGTCATGAATCTGGACATGGTCACGAATTAACAGAACATAGTCATGAATCAGGACAGGAGCATGAGCATGATCATGAATCTGGACATGGTCACGAATTAGCAGAACCTAGTCATGAAACAGAACATGAGCATGAGCATGGTCATGAATCTGAACATGGTCATGAATTAGCAGAATCTAGTCATGAATCAGGACATGAGCATGGTCATGAATCTGTGCATGGGCATGAATTAGCAGAACATAGTCATGAATCAGAACATGATCATGATCATAACAATAAACATGGACACAATAATGATCATGGACATAATAATGATCATGGGCATAAAGTTGAACATAGTCACCCAGCAGAACATGAACACAGTAAAAAATCTGAAGTCGAAGCTATTGATATAAATGAGCATGAACCACAACATGGTTCAAAACATGACCAAAATCAAAAAGAGTCAAAAGAGCATTCTAAAGAAAATTTAAGCAAATCTAGCAGTGAATCCGAGGAAAAATCTAAGGAAGAATGCGACCATTCTAAAGAAAAAGTTAAAAATGAGTCAAAACAAAACTCTAAGGAGAAATCTGAAGAAGAACCTGCAAAAAAACATGACAAGAAACATAAAAAAGATTCTAGTGAAGAATCACAGAGCGTGTCTAATGAATCTGCAGATAACTCGAAGGAAAAACATAAGAAACAGGCAATAAAAGAATCAAAAGAACACTCAAAAGAACATTCAAAAGAACACTCAAAAGAACACTCACAAGAACATTCAAAAGAACACTCAAAGGAACACTTAAAAGAACACTCCAAAGAAAAATCCATTGAACAATCTAGTGAAAAATCTAGTGAAGAATCCAGTGAAGAATCTAAAGAAGAATTAAAAGAAAAGCATCATAGAAAATCAAAGAAAGAATCCGTGGAAAGTCATGAAAAACATAAAAAGAAGTCAAAAAAGGAGTCCAGGGAGAAGTCAAGTGAGTCAGAATCAGCAGAAGACTCTATTGAAACACCATTTATGCATGTCAAGCATAAAGAGGCGCACGAGTTAATGATGCCGGAGCAAAAAGTGGTTGTACCATATTACGATGTTATTCGTTGTGTGCAAGCAGCACTCGCGAAATCATACGGAGCGCCCGGAGCACTTAGAGAACATCCATCACCTCTAACGTACCTTGTGTTGAACAAGCCGTGTTAAAATTGAGATGCCGTAAAAATGTCTAGTCGCTAACATTTGAAAAGTTGTTGGAATATCTATATTATTTAAAATTAATTGCTATTTGTGATCGTAATTTAAATTTCTGAATTAAACTGAACTAATGTGATTACATTACATTTGAGTTTCAATTATTTTAATGAGAACTTTTGACCTAGATGTAGCTAGTTATGCATTGTTTTGATTTTACAGGTTCATTAAGTTACAGACATAATTCATGTTGTCATTTTATCCCAAATAGAGACGAAGATGTTAATGAGTAAGTAAACAGTATGTAGTCAGCGGGATGATAGAAACACATTTCTGTGCTTCACCTTATTATTTTATGACACTTGTAACTGCAAAAGCATAGTGAATCTTAATAAACATAAATTGAATCACAAAATTAATCTATTTCTAATATCGTACATTTTTCTTTAACCATAAAATGCTGCAATTTATCTAAATAGCAGCATCAATATAATTCGTTGACCAGCGTATTGTAGTACAGGATGATGAATTTATGGGATTTTAATAATAATCATAATAGACTCATAATCATAATCATCATAATTTTAATAATAATTATAATATTTATTCTGTGAATCATAGGTCTTTTGACGTACTTTGACATAAATGACAGTCGTCAACGTTTCTCCATCCCAATACATTGATCAATCTATTCTATTCTACAATCGTTACATAACGTACAAATAAATGATAACTGCAAATATTAATATTAACAATGTTCTTGAGTGACCGTAGCTAAGGAGCTAAGGAATCACCCTTACAAAGGAGAGGTCACAAGTTCTAACCCTGGCTATTACATACTACAGATTTAAATCCATTTTATCACAAGCAATTTAGTTTAGCGGGGCTACAGTAAGGCAGCATCGTAGGCAGCTCAGGAAACATAGCAATCAATTTTAAGGATATCTTACTAATGCGAAACGTAGGCCTCGTTATATATAGATCATTACACTTAGAGTATGGAAGGATATTGAGGTAACTCATAATCACGCTTCGCTGACAGGAAACATGTTACATTTCTGTCACTGACACCTTTATACTGCAGTGATGAAATTATCGTTAGCGATATAGTATAGTGAGAATAATATTGTCATTACATTTTGGTATTTAGATGTAGGTACTTGGATATTGTATTTTGGTTTAATATATTAATCAAAATCTAATGTCAATAACCTTACCTAATATTAAGAAGGTTAGAAACTACAGCTAGTTTAATGAGTTATGAGTAGAAACGTGTGAACAGAACAACAACTTCTGTGTGAACTCGGTGGATAAGGAGGAATCCATCTCATTTAACTATGTAGACAAAGTATACGACTTTATAGAGCTTGGGTGTGACTTGGTTCGATTAAACAAAACGACAAGAACTTTGTGACCCATGTTCCTCAACTGAGTGAACCTTATGTCTATGACAATCTTGTCGGTACTAAAGTTCAGCTTCACAAAACTAAACCGAGATGAAGTTAATTGCATCGAACTGCAATCGCGAGAAGCATACGACTAAAAGTGCTGAGTAAGTACTAACAAGTGCTATCAGCGCACTATTGCCTAATCATGAGTGACGTTGGCCTCGGGCGGCCGTCAGTCAGGCGGCCAGTGGGTTGTTATCAGCGATTATTTGCTGGATGGTGTCTTGCATTAACACTTGTAACATTTCAATGCGCACTATTGTACTCCAAAGTTATAGCTGATATGTGCATTGTGGAACCAGCCGATTGAGGTCAACGAAAGGCTAACAGGCGTATGTGAATGATAGGGAAGCTTCATACATTTATATTCTTAAGAGAGTCGAAAATATTATTGTGATATATATGTCGCAGCAAACCAGCTTAATGAACCATTCGGTTAACTGCCTAGGCTGTTAACTAAACGGTGCCATTCAATTAATGGTCTGAATGATATTCAGCCTTATCGTTTTTTACAACATTTAACAAACTGGCTGGCTTATGCCTAGGCTTGGGTACCACCAAGAAATAAGACTGAAAGTTAGTGATAGGTTTATTAAAAAGGGGGCGTAATCATACTTGGATAGGTTAGGTTAGATGGCTAATGCGGGAGCTTCGCTCTGCTCCGCTCCGCTTAATGGTTATTTTTTTATAAATGGTTATAATCGTCACAATGGTTTCTAGATTTGCCTAGCTGTTTGAATAAATGTCATCGATCCAAGTAATTTGCCTGTTTAATCAAATGGCTGAATATCATTCAGGACGTTAATTGAACGGCGCTGTTTAGTTAACAGCCTAGGCAGTTAATTGAACGGCTGATTAAGCTAGTTGGCTGCGACATATTAGGTATACTATAACTAAATCATGTTGTTGTTTGATATACTTAAACAGACTAAACAATTCATAACCATGGTATTTAGATCAGTTCAAAATACCAGGTAATTAAATTATGTTAATTTCTAACCCACATACCCTCCAAACTTAGGCTTAGATAACACTATATATTTATATATTAACACAAAATAATTGTATGTATTTCAATAACAACTCTTATACAATACCCACCTACATACATAGGCGTATCTACCTACTCTCAAAAGAAATGAAGCTAATTACACATTACAGAAATACTTTTAATGACAAATGCATACCTTAAGACGCATTTAATCATAGGCTGGCTAAATGCAAAGGTAATGTCGTTATTAACCAATCGATCTCTATCTTGTCATGCCTTTAAGTACACTCTTAATTTAGATCGATAATAATCATCCGATTGCTTTTGTTAGCAAATACTTTATACTAAATATGCCTAGGACCTTGAGACATTTAGAAATGACAAAATGTATTACAAGTCGAATTAGAAACGTTCATGGTCTAATTACATATCAGAATTTGTATTAATTTGTATTTAATGTTTGTTATAATGTGGGTGCAACAGCCTTTAATAATATCACAAAACAAACAGTGGAGCGTTGTACGTAACCAAGGCTCGCGACAATTAGAACGTTATAATTTCATAAACTGCAATAAAATGTTTAAAACGAAATTTTGTTGAAAATAAACATATTTACTTACGTTTTTTGAATAATTCACATATGATTATATGTTCATTTAAATATTAGGTTAACAAGAATGTTTATGTGTCAACCAAATATTATCATATTATGCAGTTTTTTATCTTATCTAGTAGGTATTCATACTACATATTTATCATGAATACTGTAGCATACTTACTCGTAAATGAATGTAAATAGAGATATTATATTTAAGTAAATGTTACAAATTACATTTGCATGAACAGGCATGAAGTGAAATGTACCACCTGGAAGTCCCTAAATATGTTGAGGTTCTTTATATAGGACACGTCACTTCAATTTTAACCAATTTTTAAAAATATTGGTATTCAAAGTATCTCGTTTTAAGTCCAACGTCCGCGGGGGTATTCGAGGGGACTGCCGCACGATAAAAAAGTATTCAAAGTATCATGGTCACTAATTATTACTATTAGAGTTAAATGGATATTTATCATCAGTTGTTTGTTATCAGACGCTTGCAACATGGCCGAAATATCGCGCACTTCAGATACATTATGTCTATAACAACAGATAGCAGTAATTTTTCAAAATATCACGACTATCCTATTGCTATTTTACAGGCCAGTTGGGCGCTGTAACACCTCTTTTTAAAAGTTGCACGCCTAAGATTGCTAGCATATGGGGCACAACATATTCGCTTCAATCTTTTTAGTACATTCCTCTTTGCGGCAGAGCCTCTTCCATCAATTAGCTGGTGCACCGGCTTGCGGTTGAAACCTCGTCTTAGTATCTATATTAGCTCAATAACAAAGGTCTTGATGGGTTCCTATAAACTCTCTAGAAACAACCACCGTAAAGTGTGGTTTGGGATTCTTCAAAAAGGGCATTATACGGTTCCTACATCGTCGGCAGAACTAGTCGGTCGATGGTGTTGCACACATGGTTAGACCACAGTAACTACTTTTCGTCGCGTGGGTAAGGCTTGTCTGCCACCTAAGTAGTAAAAAAAACTACAGGGTGGAAGATTTCGACCTTATTTGGAGTGTTAATTAAACTCAAAGGAAACATTCCCTTATTTTTAAAAAGAATTAAAACTCCAGTATTTAGAGTACTTTCCCTCTAAGTACCTAAGGTCGAAATCTTCCACCCTGTGTAACTAGGTACACAAGTAACTACTAAATATGGATATTGACCCCACTTCTTAATGCCTTATTCGGCAAAGTGAACACTTGTATCACTGTGTCCAGATGGGCAGTAGTGTGAAATTGTAACCAACAGACTTACTCTATTTTAACATTGCCATTCAACGTATAATAATACGCTAAATTATGTTAGAACAATAAATACTACAGCTCCGTGAAATTTACATGTAATATATTGGCACGTGAGCTTAAAGTAGAACTAATTGTTATTGCCACTTACTTGACAACAGACAATCAAATTATAATTTTTGGCTATTTCTGGCCTCTACATACCAAAGCCGCCGGCGCTAGTGGCACAATTGACTTGCCAATATGATAGACGTAAAACAAGACTACAGAATTACGATATCAGTTGGCAGTCGCCTCACGGAAATTATCGAGTTTCAGCCGTATCACAGTTAGACTCGAAAGCCGTTGGGTTGAGTTGGGAAAAAGCTGAAAGACTGATGACAGATGCAAAACAAGCCTGGGGATATAATCCGTTAGATAGTGCCACTGACGCTGGCGCGGTCCGTCTATGGTGTGTAAAGGTCAAAACATACTGTGATCCATTACAAAACTCAACATGCAATTGCCACCTATAGAGTTCTAAACGTATTCATGATTATCATCTGAGTTCACAAAGCTAGCACTCTGTAGTCCGGGAGTTTGGATTGCATTCCTTTTCCTTTTATGATTTGTTTTATATTGGTTTATACGGGAGCAAATGCCGTCAGACTCCCTGAACTGGAAAGGACAGGAAGAAAACCTTTGCCAGAACCTTTATCTGTGAATCAGCAGCTGATCGAACGATGGCCGTAGGTCCCGAAGAACTTCGTAAGGCTTTATACACCCCGTTTACGTACAACCAGAGTATGGTCAGCATCAGATCGACCTTGACTTTCAAAGTATTCAAAGATTTTAATATCTACTAATGATGATAATACCAAACTGTTATTAACATCATTGTTCTAACTGTACAAAATTTTTATTATTGTCCGAAATAAAGGTGTGCATCTAATAAAAAAAATAGGTAGTTAACAGGAAGCAGTAATATCAAGGTATAAAGTTGATTTTCAGTACTTAGATCGATCTAATGCTGATTGTACATTATATTGATATAAATTATAAAAAAATAACCTTTCCTTTCATATAAAAATAAGGTATGGTAATATTTTATCTCACGCATTGGTAACGAAATCACAAGGGCGCGTGTTAGATTTATCAAATGCTTTTTGACACTAGCCTCTGTTTTCATTTCAATGTTGCGGTTGCATAATACACCATCGAAGGCCTTGCGAGTAGGCTTATTATGAAACCAATCCTTTGTTCTTGCATAAAATAAAAGGCAAATGTGTATTGATTTACTAAGTAGGTAGGTAAGAAGGTAAGCGCTGATTAAAATCGGTAACCGATACTTGTAACATTTGTGACACACAAGCTGGCACTTATGTTACGAACTCAACAACTGTTAAGGTACGAGTTGGCAGTGGGTGACATGAGGCAGCAGCGGACGACGTGTCGCAGTGACACTAACTGGTGCTACCAACTTGTACCTACCTTATTTCCATGAAATAGCGGACGACATGAGGCTGCAGCGGACGACGTGTCGCAGAGACACTAACTGGTGCTACCAACTTATACCTACCTTATTTCCATGAAATAGCGGACGACATGAGGCTGCAGCGGACGACGTGTCGCAGCGACACTACTGGTTTCAATGTATTTCCATGACAGCGACGACACGTCATCTGCTGTTGCGACATAAAGTCGGCTTCCAACTTGTACCTTTATGCTACTCTGGGTACTCATGATCAACATCTTAGCGCTTTTCCCGATTGTGTCTGAAGCTTTCTCCGAAGATCTCGGAGGTAAATTACAGTCTGCTTACTCTTTCTCGTCATCTTAATTTCGCTTCAACGGGTTTTCTGGAAGTGACTGCTGTCTAACCTCCCTCTAACCCAACCTTTAGAGCAAAGCCTCGTCTGTACATCAGTAGTAGAAACGGTGAGCAAATGTATAATAATCTATTACTACAGAACTTAAGAATAAATTGTGAATCAACATAAATATACGAGTGAATATTTTAAGCGTAATATAAATTATACTAACTTTTTCTAGTCAACTTAAACAGGAAAACGTTGTAAACGAAATTTCAACAGATAAAGGGACCCTTTACAGGCACTTCAGTTAGTAAACGTACCCTAACTAATATTAACGTAGTGACGAATTGATAAAATTCAGCTCCGACAACAACAGTAGTCAGCATTAGTCGTTGCAATAGCTGAATTTTATTAAATTGAATTTGAATCACTTTAACCTATTATGATAATAATGTCGAAATTCGACTTGATTTGACCTTATGTTATACAAATAAATTAAATTTAAAAGCTCCGGAATGAATTACAGTAACAAAGCTACCTGCAACATTAAATTTTGCACTTAACTCTAATTGATATACATTTTTTAAAATAACTGCAACCCATTAAACAAAATGAAATTAATGTATTTAGAATCAGAAAACAATATCCGTATAGAGTATGCCTAATTAAAGTTCGCGGTCAACTGCTGAAGTGCAAGACTCTGGCATACTATGAATTTATTTGTGTTTCCAACCAACTTTGATAACTTGAATTTACCGAAATCCACGCGGATGGAGCCGCGGCAACAGCTAGTCTTTTTTATTTCTTAGGACATGTAGATTTGACTTCACCACGCCTGTAAGCTGAAGGCAAAATCTCGGAAAAGAGGGTCACCATTATAGACACGTACCGGTAGGCCACCGGTGTGCCACCATCTTGACGGCCTCATCAGATGCTTTTTCACGCCCCGCTTAAAGGACCCGGGACTGTAGGAAGAAGGAAACACGTGATCTGGTAAGGATATCCAGGTCTTAATGTTGCGGCAGTAGAAGGAGTCGCTGGACCGCTTGATGAAATATTCTGTGCCGTATACGGGTGATATCTAAGTCCTGCAACTATTGTCCTATATAGATAGGAGAGAATGGGACTGATTGGAAGAGCTCATTAGAACATCCACCATGGTAGAGACGGTAAAATAACACCAAGGACGCAACATCTCTACGCATCTGCAAAGGCTCGAAGAAGTTGGTGACCTAATGTGGACCGCACGTCGCTGCAACCTGTCAAGAGCATCTAGTATGTACTTTGCGTTATAAACCATCTATTAGTTGACCAAATGATCAAGGAAGACGTTTACATGGCACGTCCACATCCACTTTAACCAAGAGAAATAAATATTTAATCCGTTCATCGTTCATATTCCTAATAATTAAAATTTAATTATTCAGAAAAAAAGAAACATTGAGAGCATTTCAATAAAATACATTAAGTCAATAAAATGTCTAACCTTTTTTACGCACAAGTAAAACAATCTCAGCATTTCAAGCAGTCATTCAGAATAAGTGAGTAATTCAAAACTTAGCAAGTAATAAAAAGATTAAAAGGCATTCACGGCATGAGATTACGGATACTATAAACAATAAACACCTACGCGATAATTAATAGATCCGGACACGAATCAACAGCTCCATGCCGGTGTCGATACAACCTTGATACACTCATGTCAAAGTTTCAGAGTCAATGTGCTCGCACGCATTTCGCCGCCCCACCATACTCCACGGAATCGACCGCGTTCTATAAAACCATACTACTCGATCAATGACATCAATCAACATCTGAATCTTACAAAGTAATCATTAAACATGTTCAGCAAAGTGAGTAACTAAATTCGTAAAATATAATAGTACCTACGATACTATTTTTATATTTCGTAAAGTAACTACTAAAATCTTGTAATCCACTTTCACCTACTTGCAAACTTTGAAAGTGTGTGTGTCTACGTTTGTGTTGATAAAAATAAAATATGTAATTTAATTATATTTCGAGAACTGTAATTAGAATTGTAGCAACTCTAATATTATTGTAAATACGAAAGTGAGTTTATATCTCTGTAACGCAAAACGGCTGCATGGATTTGGCTGACATTTTGCACACAGAGCACGACCAGGAGCAGGAAAAGGACCAGGACAGCTAGTAGTTCTATTAAGATATTTTCAAAGACTTGACTTTAAAAAAAACTGCTTTTGGAAGAAAGCTTAGGAAATTTTGTATCGATCTCATCGACATCATCTCGGCAAAATCTACTCATAGAAATTTGTGCCGCTTTTGATGGAATTTGAGTATAGACCGATAAACAAATATTTATTAAAGTTTTATTGGTCAAGTTTTACGTTACTAGACCCTAAAAAATAAATAATATAATATAGTAATACCAAATCTGATGTTCAAATACTAACATGATATCAGTATCATGTTAGTACAATTGAAAATCAGATTTATATTAATCTATGATAATCAGAGTCTTATTTGAAGATTCAAACGATTCTCATTTTCTGTCATTCTTTTAGCTCGTAGCATTCGGCGCTCTGTTGGCTGCCGCCAACGCTGGCCTCCTCCCCCATGGTCATGCCATGTCCTCCCAAAGCGTTGTGCGTCACGATGAGGGTCATGGTGCTCCTCTGCAGTATGCTGCTGCCCCCGTAGCTTATGCTGCCCCTGTAGCACATTACGCTGCCCCTGCTGCTCACTATGCCGCCCCTGTTGCTCATTATGCTGCACCTGCAGCGCACTACGACGACAGTCACGACACATATGTAAGTAATGCATACACCGATCTAGTAACAGAATTACAATATCGCTGGTTGTAATCAAAATTTTTAGTAGAGGTTAAATGGATAGCTGTTTGGTCGTTTCCGGAGACCGGATATCCGACTAACCGTGGAACCGGATGAATAGCGACGATGCTAAGAAAAATTCACCTTATTTATACAGACAGGTGACATCAAGTTTTGTCTTTTAATGCAGCGAATTCACTATAATAAACTCTGAGGAATTTTTTTTGTAAAATGAAAATAATATGGTGATTACATTTATTTGTTCTCTAGATAAAGTGCCTAACTTTACACCCCGCATTTTTGTAAATATTTTTGTCTCTACTCCTATATTATCCGGTATCCAGCGGGTACTAAATTTATTCAGATACCGGATAATTACCGGATATTCTATCCCTAGATCAGCCAAACGTTAATATAGATAGGTAAATGTAAAAATCTATAATCAATAAGCATGCATTTCAGGCTCACCCCAAATACGACTTCGCCTACTCCGTGGCCGACCCACACACCGGTGACCACAAGTCACAGCACGAGAGCCGCGATGGTGATGCCGTGCACGGCTACTACACTCTGGTGCAGCCTGATGGCTCCGTACGCAAAGTAGAATACACCGCTGATGACCACAATGGGTAGGTTTCACTTCCTGAATCCCATAAAATTCGTACACTTTTAATAATCAAACGGAGAAGAAAGAATAAGTAGATCTTGGGCTCCGAAGTAAAAGCCTCGAAAGCAACTGGAAATGACACTACGATGTAGACATAAAAATTTAGTATTATTATTTGATATATGATGTAATCTATTTATTTGCCATTTTCAGTTTCAACGCGGTAGTACACAACTCAGCCCCCTCCGTGCATCCCGCCCCCGCCCCCGCTCACGACTACCATCATTACTGAGCGATCAACCAAAATCACTGTTACCTGAATATTTGAGCTGAATTTATTTATATTTTTGTGTGTGTGTGATAAAAAAATTGTTGTAAATAAAATGTGATATAGTAATTATTTACTATTTATTCTCTTCTTCATTATCCAAGCACCAATCCTGGTTTAATACAAAGCCTGTAAATTATAGCCTGGGACCGCTCTCTAACTCCAATTAAATTTAAACAATCAACACGTTAGAAGTATTTTAGTGTAATTGTCGATCAGATATCGATTTCACTTGAAGTTTGATTACGGAGGTCTATGCTGCACAACCACAAGGTAGCAGGACACTGTTTGAATACATAAATAAACAAAAAGAAATAATGCCTTGATCATCACTTATAGAACCCCGGATTATAGGAAGAAAGAAACACGTATGTAGGTAGAGCAATGATCAGTGCTCTATATGAAATCGTTTAGTTTATGACGGTATTTGTTCCACAGTATGAAGTTGAAATCTGTACGTACATATTGTTTTGAACAGGAAGGGATACTATATGTTTTAATTGGATACTCGTATTGGCACACTGGATTGGCGGTAAAGTACTATCTAAAAAGCTATGTAAAAAAAATAAGAAAGAAAACATATTTAATTGAATTCCTACGCAACTTCATGGGCTCCAGGGTTCAATCGAGTTCAGGAATATAAATAAATGATCCGCACAAAAATAAAAAATAAAGTGCATAAGACTTTCCTTGCCCATCGAGTCGATCCTTAACAGAACTTTTTCCACCACAATATTATATTATTTTGTAAGCACCGATGCATTTTATCACTTTTCTAAAACATTTACCAGCATGGAACTTAAAATTCTTTTTATAAAGGCAAATTTTAGTTTATTCCTCACTTGGAACGATTCCTCATCTGGTTTATATGTGGCGTGGTCCATTGGTCCATGTCTTTAATATGCCGATAACACTAAATTATCACATATCCCAGAGCTTGACAGCCACCGCTACGTAGGAGGCGCGGGTTCGATCCCGCTCAGTGTATATAGGTATTTGTATGCCTGAATATGGGTATTTGCAATACCTAGTTATCCGTGGGGATTTTGCGCACGATAAAAAAAAATAAAAAAAAGGTATTTGCAATAGTCTGGCCCTGCTCAGAGAGCATGTTAAGCCGTCGGTCCCGATTGCCCTACGACTTACGAACATCTATGACGGTCATTATTTAGGGGGCAATAGGTGAAATGGCCCACTCAGAAGGGCTGAACATCCATTCGGCCAGCGGTATCCACCCTGGTAGTAGGTACCTAGTAGTAGCCCAGAGCTTATTCAAATATCGCTGTAATTCTCTTAAATAAAACATAATTACAGGCAATGTAATAGGTTTTGAAACTACGAACTAGCCTATAATCAAATTAATTATTTTCTTGAGTGCAGTGAACTAGTTATTTTTCGTAAGCATTTTTTGTATTGCAGCGACACACCGAAGACATACACTGAACTGTACAAGTAATTCATACATCATCATCCTTGCCTTATTCCTGGTCGCATCCGAAGTTTTTCACTTCGGTGTTCGGGGTCCGCTTTTTCCAATCTAGCTGCGTTGCGGCTTAGCGTCGATATTTTTCGTGAAGCGACTGCCATCTGACCTCCACAGCCTATTGGCTATTACGAAGTATTGCAGTTAGTCCAGTTATTGGAATTTTTAGGCCTCTAACGACCCGTAAAGACTGCCATAGATGTTCGTATGAAACCGGGACCGATGTCTTAACGTGTTCCCGAAGCACAGAAATACCCGGACCAACGCAAACATCCATATTCATGCATACAAATATTTGCACTGAACGGATATAACACTCGCGCTCCCTGTGTAGTAGTCGCGTTCACTACCGCCACGCTACAGATGCAGAGCACATAATTCTTCCTTAATTCTTCCTTTTGACACTACGTAGAACAATTACTCCGTTTGAGATAAGAGATTTTGATTAGTTTTTACCTAATAATTAAGTAAAAACTAATCAAAACCTAATAATTAGGTAAAAACTAACCAAAATCTCTTCAGTTATCTCAAACGGAGTAATTGTTCTACGTAGTGTCAAAAGGTCAAACAACTTTGAAGCCCCTTGATTTTCACTGTGGATTCAATCCACAATGTATGGATTTAATCATGATGATTAAAAGCAAAATCTCTCTACAGGAGGGATGATTGGATGCTCAATAACACGTCGCAGTTACCAAAGCTGGTCGGAATCTCACTTTACTATACCCAGGGCGTACCTGGTTCTTTGTCAACACATGCAAATATGAAGTAGCACCGTACGATTTTAACATCGCTTGTAGAGAAACTTTCTAATAGTTGCCTACCTTCAAATAACTGGCCGTAAATGAACCAAAATAATTATGCCATCATTATGTCCAATCCCAGTAGGGTGCTCTATACATAGGAGATGTCTTGCTAGCTCTTACCAGCTACTTCTTCATTCTAGCGTTAATTCCCAGTCGCATCCGAAGCTTTCAGCTCGGAGTCTGGGGTCCGCTTTACCAGTCTTAACTACGAATTTGGCTAGACCTCGATATTTTCCGTGAAGCGATTGCCATCTGACCTCCACAACGCAATGGTAACATTAGGCGATATCGAAACTTTGCGGCTAGACCATTGTTTTTAGACTTTTTAGGGCTCCAATGACCCTTAAGATTGCCATAGATGTTCTTATGGCAACCGGGACCGACGGCTTAACGTACTCTCCGAAGCACAACCAGACCAATGTAAATACCCATATTTCATTTATACAAATATTTGCACTGAGCGGGGATCGAACCCGCGCCTCCTGCGTAACGGTCGCGTTCACTACCGCTACGCCACGGAGGCTGTCATTTTTACCAGTTACTTATTTCAATTCTACAACCTGAAATTTGGCAATTGCAGTACCAAGCAACATTATAGTTGGTTGCTAGTCAGTTATTTATTCAATAACAGTGGTCTACGAGCAAATGAGATATTATTATTGAATGGTAACTAATTAGAAAAATAATCAGTTCTAAAATTAATTATGCATACCCATAGAAGTGGTGATAATGTATTACAGGCAAAACGTGCTGCTGCTGTCAATATTATTTACATAGCATTATCGTTAATTGTGATATATATTTTTATTTGTTAACAAAAGATTAATTAATGTATCGACAAGTCGACAGTCAGCCATTATTAAGAGATTGAGACTGCCGGATTATTATTTGTAGTAGCATACAATTTTTATTGTCTGTCGTCACTTTTGATTGAACTATAATAGTTATTTATTTATTCAACGGCAATGAAACCATGTTACGATTTATGAAATTACATAGCCTTAAATATCAGCTTTGTTTGTACAATAAGTAAGATAATTATCTTCTTATAATGTTACGACCTGCGTTACAATGTATATATTTATAACTGTACCCGGATAGATGTTTAGCAATTCCCTCTAATATCCAAATGCTGGTTTTTCAATGCAACCAATCCCAGGACCCGCTTAAGGAACTGCTAAGCCCACCCCTATATCCATCCGAATCAAGAAATATTGAGAAAGCTACTAAACAACAGAGTCAAGCACTCTCAATATAAGCGCCACAGATTTTCCGGTCAACGACCTTGACGTAACATGTCAGAGCTAATAAATCTACAATCAATATAATAGGTCATTAAAATCCTTATGAACTAAACCGTTTCATGGAAACTGTGATGCATGCAGCCTATTCTTTTGAACTTACAATACCTCAATGCAGAAATACTATCACAAACTCACAATTTCAAACACGTATTTGACAATAAAAAATAATACAAAAATAATATTTTTTCCATATAAATAAAACAATTAAAATATATTTCATTATTCAAAATCAACCAAACCTGACATTACTACTTTGTTACATCATAAGTAGAATACTTAACAATTTCGTGTTACATAAAAATCTCAATACGAGTGAACGACGCGACGACGATTGCGTGTAAATTTGTTATAGATACCTATCGGCATTCTGACCTTGATACGTCGAAGTTTCACAGTCAAGGTCTGTAGGCACATTTCTCTGCCCCACCCGCGTCGACACACGCGGTTTCGATCTATAAAACCATGCTACTGAACTAATGACACTAATCAACTTTTGATTCTTGCAAAGCAACCACTAAACATGTTCAGCAAAGTAAGTTTAGTGTTCACTAAAATTACTGTGGTATTTTTTCATACAAATAAATTATTTTATATCCTACCTGTAGTAAAAAGGTGTTTTCTCAAAACATGAAAATTAATGGGTTTTTTTTCTCACTATAGCTCGTTGCCTTCGGTGCCCTCTTGGCCGCTGCTAATGCTGGTCTTCTCGGCCACGGCCACGCCACATCCTCGCAAAGCGTGGTTCGACATGATGCCCCTCAGCACTATGCTGCTGCCCCAGTAGCTCACTACGCTGCCCCTATTGCACAGTATGCTGCTCCCATTGCCCATTACGCTGCCCCCGCCGCTCATTACGAAGGCCACGACACATACGTAAGTAGTATTCCTATCTAATGCTCAGTTTAATTTAAATAACACATTGCACTATATTTAAAAGAATATGGTAAATATTACAGGCTCATCCCAAATACGACTTCGCCTACTCCGTGGCTGACCCACACACCGGTGACCACAAGTCACAGCACGAGAGCCGCGATGGTGATACCGTGCACGGCTACTACACTCTGGTGCAGCCTGATGGCTCCGTACGCAAAGTAGAATACACCGCTGATGACCACAATGGGTAGGTTTCACTTCCTAAATCCCATAAAATTCGTACACTTTTTATGATTGGATATAAGTGAACTATTTCTTTTATATTTCCAGTTTCAACGCTGTGGTCCACAACTCGGCTCCTTCCGTGCATCCCGCTCCCGCCCCCGCTCATGGCTACCATCATTACTAAGCGAACGTCCTGAGTGCTTGAAATGGAACTATTTATATTTTTGTATGTATTGAGTGCATCTAGTGTGTGATTGGAATGATGTTAATATATCCTGGTTAAAAAAATAATATCTTTCATTCATTTTACTTATGATTTGAATGTCAAGTCCATCGTTTCCATTTATAAGTGAATCAATAATCTTCCAACGCTTACTTTTCAAGAACTAAACACAATTATAGGTAGGGGACATAATTAAAGGTTTCCTTTTCAACTCAATAATGTAAAAGCTTTTACAAATACCATTTATAAGTCACCTATTCACAAAGTATTTTGTCACATTAGCCTGTGTGGTGAACCAAATATGTCCTAGAAAGAATACCCCTTTAATTCCGAAATAATTAGTTCTTCAAACTATTTTAATGAAATTTTGAAACATTTATTATGCTAACTATTCATTCTTTTCTCTTTCTTAATCGATTAGAATACTTCAAACTATTAGACATAACTAAGTAACCGAAACATCGGACTCACTGTAAATAGTAAATTTACATTAAATAAAGCGCAATAGAATTCGCAAAAACTGTTTTATCACAAAAAAAAATGCAAGGCTCTACCTTACAGGCAGCTCAACTTAGCAGCGATATTTAAAAACAGTGGAAATCTTCGATAGACAGATATATATACCAGTGCATAAATTATGTTCAGTTAAGTAAGTTAAGTTAGTTACGTAAGTAAGTGACATCTCTGACCCTGCTAGTGTTAACAAGTAAAACGAACCACTTGCCAAATTCTTCTTTACCCTTGCGTTAATCCCGATCGTATCCAAAGCTTTCACCTTGGAGTCCGGGGTCCGACTTTTCCAGTCTAACTGCGTGTTTGACCCCACAACCCATTGGCGATATCGAAGTATTGCAGTTATACCAAATATCTTGTACTAGTAACCTTGAAAAAATAGTTTTAATTCTTGTTTTTATACCACTTCATCATCATCATCATTACAGCCATAGGAAGTCCACTGCTGGACATAGGCCTCCCCTATAGATCTCCAATAGGACCGGTTGGAAGCGGCTCGCATCCAGCGCGTTCCCGCGGCCTTTATACCACTTAGTGTGTATGATTCCTTCTAGATTTTTGTTATCCACAGACAACTTGAGATTAAAAATGCCAGGAATTCCACAAAATGTTACGGACAAGCCCGGACATTCAATTTGTTCGTTTGTGGAATGCTGTTCCAGTGACCATTAGAAGTACGCAATATACCTAATATCTGTGTTCAGAAAATTTATGATCAATCACTATTTAGCAGTTAATGGCTACTTAATATAGAAGTAAAAAGGAAATATATTGTGTAAGTTTTTAATCGACTTATTCAGAGTCAAAGCAAAGAGAAAACAAGTGTCTGTTCCCTAAACCACCTTTCACTGTACAATCACATAAAAGATCGATATTGACTTCGAGCTTACTCTTCATTCATTACCCTATTGCAATCCAATGTACTCAAAATGATCTTAAGGCCCCGAATCAGACCAGTATCGAAAATTCGGTATTTTTGAAACCGTTTTTCTTTTTAACTATAAAACCTACAGATCCGGAATTCACATGCCTGCATACTACAGGATATGCAGAGTAATTTCATCTTTTCATAAATTAAATAGAAAAGGAGAAAATAGTTGAAAAGAGGCTCTGAACATCACTCTACTCTGTCTTATGAAACCAAATATTTTCTATAATACTTATGTATCCAAATAATCTAAAATTTCACATGTATGTTAAATAAGTGTATTAGCATGACGTGATCTTCTTAGTTAGTAACCGTCGCCTATAAAGTTATCTATTAAAATTAGTTTTACTGATTTTTACGGTTCCAATATGAGCGAATGACCTTAAGCATTTGTATGGTCAAAGTCATTCACCTTAATACCTCGATTTTCTCCCCTTCCTGTTGACCGATTTTTCTAATATTTGGTACACAAGACACTTTAGTTTGGACGATAACAGTTTTAATAACTGCCCCGCTGGATAGCGATGGCCAAACATCACCCCAGGCAGCAGGAGCGGGGTCAACGGTTTAGCCAGAACGGGAGTCATGACAAACGTTCACCTGTATCGGCTAAATTCTCACCTCTCTTTGTTGTCAGGGTTAAAAAGAATCAATTGAAATGCCATAGCAGTAATATGCTTTACTTGTAATGCCAAGAATACCCTGACAGTAACACTGACAGTAGCAGTAAGACGTGACCGTATTCTTATCTCAGTTAAAAAATATTGACGATGATTAGGTACTGTTTACGAGATTTTTTCTACATATGCCTTGATCTTGATATATCAATATAACATTGAGTAGAAAAGACAGGTTAAGTTTTTTCCAAATTTTATTGACTATCCAAATTTTAAATTACAACGAATATACGTTTATCGATATCTGAGACATAAAATATAACAGTTTACTTCAATCAACATGAAAGCGTAACACTAGGTATAATAATAATTGGTTATAAAATTAGACAAAATTTCATCGGTAACATTGCAATGCCACGTAATTACTTTTCACTATAAATCTAACTATGAACTGTGTGACATTGAGATTTAGACTTTAAATTAGTAAAATGAATTTATGAGATATGTATTTCTACATCAGCAATACAACGATTTGTCAAAGTTATATTATAATTTTTTCGAATCTAGACTTTAATTAAATTTATTAAATTCTAATATTTAACTTTTAACTGTATTATGACTTTGCTGATTGCCAATGTCACGGAGCTAATAATGAGTTATATACTTTTTATTATATTAGTCATCATTTAATTTAGTAACGCAAATAATAATCAAAATGTAGTTACATTGAAATAAATGTCACTTATGCATGGACATTGATTATTCCCAACACATTTGTCAATCCCATGATTGCCGCGTATTTTGACGTTAAACGTCAATCACATACATTAATTATTCTATTCTATTGTACTATTCTTCTATTCTATTCTACTTATATTCTTCTATTCTATTCTACTAATATTATATATTCTATTCCACTAATAACTATTGCAAATTGTCTAGGGGGGCTATCCCTTCAACCTTTAGCATTTTAAAGTCACAAATTACACCAGCTAATCGTATCACTTGGTCTACTCGAATGGAACGCCAGAGGCAGTCCCGGTACATAGTAGCTTTAGTTAATTATACACATTCTTATTACTATTGAGTGTCTCCTAGCTAGGTATAAGGAACATCATTATGCTATACGTCAATGGAAATTTTTTAACCATATTGTTGACATTTCAATCAATTATTTGCTATTACGAAGCTGCGCAATGTATTGCACCATTGTTGCATGTTTATATTGATTTTCCATAAAATCGTTTAAAACTAATGTTAAGGTCATTGTCAGTTACTTTTTGTCGGTACAATAATGTCCAGTTGTATGTCCTTCTAGATGTCCATGAGGACATAGCTCCTTAAAGGGGGACTATGCTGGGGATGTAGGGGAAAAGCCGGCACTATTCATCCCTCCACTGCGTGATTAACAGTGGCGTGAAATGAAAAAATTGACATCCATAAAGCAAAGAGAGCTTGGTTTTTGGATGAAAACAAAATATTTGTCTGTAAATTAGACAAATTCGTTATAATCCTTGAAAAAAAAACAGTGCGTTTAAAAATGCCGTGCTGAAACACTATGAAAGCTGTTCGGTGGCTCCTTCTTTAACCGCACCATTCAGTCCTGGAATTCCTTACCAATTCACGTGTTTCCCTCTTCCTACAGTCCCGGGTCCTTTAAGCGTGAAAAAGCATCTGATGGGACCGTCAAGCTGAGTACTACCATTGTAACATAGTACGTGTCTATAATGGTGACCCTATTTGCTGAGACTTTGCCTTCAGCATACCATCAGGCGAGGTGAAGTCAAACTGACGGTTAAAAAAAATAAGCTTACCGCTTCGAAATAATGGTGCTATCGACTTTTGAAGTCGATAGTACCAGTATATAACTATCGTTGTTCCATATCCCTACTAATATTATAAATGCGAAAGTAACTCTGTCTGTCTGTCTGTCTGTCTCACTTTTACGACTAAACCGCTGAACCGATTTTGATGAAATTTGGTATAGAGGTAGGTAAGACCTTGAGAAAGGACATAGGCTATGTTTGGTCGCGATAACCGACATCCACGCGGGCGGAGCCGCGGGCAAAAGCTAGTTATGTAATAATTTTATAATTTCAAAATACTCTTTAAATAGAGTGATAGTAGTGGTAGTACCTCTGTCTCAAACATAAATAAAGAGGCATATTGCTTATCAATACTGCACTACAATAATCTCATCCAAAATATACAAGGCCTCGAGTACCATGTCACTATTACAGAGTCAAGGTATATGCATATTACACACATTTTCGCCCCACCTAATACGGCATTCTATAAAACCATACAGCTCTTCTGTTAACATCAATCAATTTAAGAGTAATCACAACAAACAATACAAAATGTTCATCAACACAGTAAGTGTTAAAACACATAATTATATTGTTTGAAAGTGATCAAAATATTTTTTTCATAATATTTTTTTCTTTACAGATTGTACTTTTTGGGGCTTTCTTGACCATATCGAGCGCTGGTCAGTATGGGAATGGTCACGGTCATGGCCACGCCGTATCTACTCAAAGCGTCTTCCGCCACGACCAATCTTTACATTCCAACTATGCTGACCCAGGATCTCATTATTCCAATTCCGTCGATCACTACACCGCTCCTACTGCCCACTACGCTGCTCCTTATAATGCTGCCTCTAGTCACTACGCTGCGCCTAGACAATACTATGCTGCTCCTACAGCTCACTACGGTGCTCCCAGACCTCACGATGCGGCTCCTGCGGGTCACTACGGGGCTCCCAGACAACACTACGCTGCCCCGGCGGCTCACTACGAGACTCCCAGACCACAGTACGGGGCCCCCGAAGCTCACTACGCTGCTCCAAGAGCACAGTATGCTGCTCCCGCAGCTCACTACGCTGCTCCCAGAGCGCACTATGCCGGTCCCGCTGCTCACTACGCAGCTCCAGCAAACCATTACGATGATCATGACAATTACGTAAGTTTATATCCGTTAGTCCTTCCAGGTACGCTAAATTGCTTGAGTTTAGATTTTTTTCGTGTCAGCTCGAAGTTTCCAGTCTATGCCACTAGTCTTATGATGGAACAAGTGGGACAATTTTTCCCTACTTATCCCATGAGGATATTTAAAGACAACTCGTACTTCTGGGTTGCTTTTGTTTGTGTTTTCTATTTACCAAATTAAAAATATACCCCGCCCTTGGCAGTTCAAGTAATAATGCACATTAAATACAGATATAACTTCACTACTAGGTTCCGAAGCCAGACCGCAGCCACCACTATTGTCCCACTACTGCTATAAACTTTATTGTAATCTGTTGAATAACATGTGTGATTTTCTGATTCTACTCCAGGCGTACCCTAAATACGACTTCTCCTACTCCGTCGCCGACCCACACACCGGTGACAAGAAATCGCAGCACGAGAGCCGTGACGGTGACTCCGTGCGCGGCTACTACAGTCTGGCTCAACCTGACGGCTCTATACGCAAGGTCGAGTACACCGCAGACGCCCACAATGGGTAAGACAACGCATTATTGTTTACATCATCTTAGAAATTCACTCGTAAATACTATGACCGTGAAATTAATCAATTTATTTTTTTCCAGTTTCAACGCTGTGGTACATAACTCCGCTCCCTCAGGGCATCACCAGGGTTATAACGGCTACAATAGACATGGCTACAATAATTATTGAATAATTTTTAGCAAAATAATTTGTTTTAAATACATAGACAAAATCTATATTTATTAAATAGATGTTATTAAAATGCCTCATGTTTCAACCACGTTCAAAGCAATTGTAGGAGCTGTGGTCATGGGCTAGCTGCCTAAGAGTGATAATATCTACCTAAACATATACTACAAATTATTGTACAGGAAAGGTGTGAATAAAAATGTCTATAATAATTTAATCTATTGAAGAAAAGAATTCGACACTCCGTAGCTCACTCGTAGCATCTACCGCGTAGCATACAATAAATAGTCTTATTGTGAAATTTTCTACGCACAAAATACGTTTTGCACATATAATTCTGTTTATACTTATAAAGATAGCCCGAGTCAACTACTATATCTTGTAATTAACAGATGGGACTAGGGCTGGTTTGCCTCTCGAAGTTGGAGAGTCTGACGGGCGACTAAGATAGTGAAATCAGGACGAGAAAGCGCAGGCCTTCAGAACGCTAACGCTAGGATGAAAGGATAGATGAAGATTTTAGTTGGTCCCGTGTTAAAACATTTTCAGAACATTACGTTTAAATTTAAGTAGGTACATGTGTTTGACAATCGTTTAGTAAGTCTAGTATAGCGAGTATTCCGATGGGCTCTTACATTTAATCCTACCCTCTCTTTTTCTATCTAAAACAGCACCTAAAAGATTGCAGTATCACTTCTATACCCGGCCAGGTTGCGAGGGATATGGCTACGACAATCTCACCGCCGGCAACTGACAGCCCACAAACGGCATTCGTTTTAGTCGGTTCGAATCCGACATAACCTCCTCATCCGGCTCCGGTGGATTTATGATCAGAATATAGTTTAAAACCTACTTACATGATATTAATTGCTGAACCATCGCATCCCCACGTCCCAATATATTTGGTAAGATCACAGATACAACAGTACCAAAAGCTAAAAAAATACCTCAATTTGATTATTATGTAACAAACAAAGGTGATAATCCAGGCAATTTAAACTTATCATACCTTTAATTAGACACCATTATGCTAAACCAAGAAAAATATTACCGGAAAATTTTATTAACCGTTCTTCTTACACAAGTGTAAACTTGAACTACTTGCTTGGCCGTCATGCTTAACAACTTGCCTACAATCACTATAGCTCTTAACTGCATGTTAAATTGTTCATAATAGCCAAGTATTCATACAATCTACTATCGCTACAGATTTTATTAAATGGAGTCATTATGGCGATTATAATTAAACTGTTGTTAGGTTAAATTGAGTGTAAAATATTTATGTGAACTATGACTGAGATAAATTTCAAAGTCACGGAGACAATAAACACGCAATACTACTCTAATGTCCAGCCTCCGTGGCGTAGCGGTAGTGAACGCGGCCGCTACGCAGGAGGCGCGGGTTCGATCCCCGCTCAGTGCAAATATTTGTGTGCATGAAATATGAGTATTTGCATTGGTCTGGTCGTGCCTCGGAGAGTGCGTTAAGCCATCGGTCCCGGTTGCCATAAGAACATCTATGGCAGTCGTTACGGGTAGTTGGAACCCTAAAAAATCGGTCTAGCTGCAAAGCTTCGATATCGCCTTATGTTAACATTGGGTTGTGGAGGTCAGATGACAATCGCTTCACGGAAAATATCGAAGTCTAGCCAAATCCGTAGTTAAGACTGGTAAAGCGGACCCTAGACACCGAGCTGAAAGCTTCGGATGCGACTGGGAATTAACGCTAAGAGGACTACTCTAATGTATGAGCGTAAAGTTATTATTCTAAAGCCAACCGCCTAAGACAACTGCAGACGCATGCAACAGATACAGCGTACCTATTACTTGTTAAACTCCGATATGGATAAAAGGGACTACACGTATAATATTATGCTGTATGCATCTGCACTTGTCGCATGCTGTCACCCTCGGAATCATAATAGAAGAAGAATACGTGCACAAGCTCAGATCGAATCAGATACAATAAACCTATCAGTTCGGCGACATTCACTCCTGTCAATCAATCAATTAGACACTGTACTGTTTCCACGCTGGCTAGACGGGTTGTTTTTTTTCGCTTGCAGTGATATCCTCTGCGTATTTTTCCGTTGGTTGCCTCTTACGACATCATTGGAATGAGATATGATGGTGATACTTGTGTTCTTTCTCCGGATGAACAGTCATCCGTGTAAATAACTCAAATAAAGGGAAGGCCGCAGGGAGCAGGCCGCCCGCCGCGGTCTCGAAAATGCAAGCGGGATATAGCCATAATTGGCGCTCAAATTGAGAAGAACTCACGTTTTGACAGGCATCGCTTCTTACTTTCTCTTTTTGAGTTCATTGGGTCAGGATATATCTAATATTAAAATGAATCAGTTTAATGTTATCGCCGGGAAAGGAGGTATAGTCAATCTGATATTACTCGGATATATTTATCATTGCTGCTAACCCCGTCCTTGTGAAGGAAACGAAGAAATCAAGCGCCAGTGACTATTACAAAATACTATCAGGTAAATAGTAAGTATAGCCTGTAATACAATGTATAAATTGTTTCTGTAACAAATTACTTAAGACCGAAATAAAATATACCTATATGCCTACAGCTACACTTACTTAAATAATATAATGTTGCCACAGAATTCTAAGTTAATAATTTAATTGCGTTTACATTAATTGAAACATCATCGCACTCAAAACGCAAGTCGTTACATGTTGTTAGTTTTTTGTACTGACTATGACTGAAACACACGAGGTCGCATTACGATGTCATAGTTGCACTATCGAAGGTGCTTATACGCATTTCGCTGCCCCACCACAATGCAAATTGTGTTCTATAAAACCAAAAATTAATTTTTACGGACATCAATCAACACTTGTTTCTAATTAACAATACAACAAAATGTTCAGCAAAGTAAGTTTTCAATAACTATGTATAATAATTGTATTATGTTGCAGTGTAAATATATGAAGAATTGTGATAAAGGATGTTGAAAATCGAATTATGTAAACAAAGAATGCCAAGATGCCAAAGACACAAATTATTTTATTCATTGTAAATTTTGGTTTTGTTTTAATATTTAGCATAAGTACAAATCTCTGCTAAGGTACTCCTACTATATCTGAAGATAAGGTTGTAATACATATTAACCTCGAGTGCCTGGCTGAGTTTTTTATTTTACTAAAAACTAGTAGGTACCATATAAAATGCATATGGCTTATATTAGTTCTATTTTCAGATTGTTGCTTTCGGTGCTCTGCTGGCCGCTGCTAGCGCCAGCCAATACGGACACGGACATGGTCCCGCAACATCTTACCAGAGCATAGTCCGTCATGATAGTCCTGTACACCATGCTCCACAAGTCTCCCATTACCAACCTGCACACTATTCTTCCCCACAAGTCTCCCATTACTCCTCTTCCGTTTCTCACTACTCCGCTCCCGCCGCACACTACTCCGCTCCTGCCGAACACTACTCGGCTCCAGCAGCTTACTACAACCACAACGACGAGCAAGACACATACGTAAGTTTTTCAAGAGGTTGCTGTAGTTAGTACCGTTTAGATTGTTTTATTTTCTTAAATTAATGTCTGATCACTTTAGGCCCACCCTAAATACGACTTCAAATACTCCGTGGCTGACCCCCACACCGGTGACCACAAGTCTCAAGCCGAAAGCCGCGACGGTGACTCCGTGCACGGCTACTACACTTTGGTTCAACCTGACGGCTCTGTCCGCAAGGTCACATACACCGCTGATGCTCACAGTGGGTAAGTCAGAATCTTCAATTAGACATTTAAAGATAATCCTGGATATGAATCATAATAGACACTAATTGTTCTTTTATTTTCCAGTTTCAACGCGGAAGTACACAACTCAGCTCCCTCAGTACATCCCCAGAACTACGAACATGGCTCCCATTATTGAGCAGTAGTTTTAAATCTGTTTTAGTGTAAATAATAATTCTTATAGAAAGGCTAGTATAATGTTTCTGAATAAAATGTTACCTCAAAAATAAGTTCATCTCTTTTATTGAATTTACGAAGCAAACTTTTACTAACAAATAGAAATATATTATAATGCTAGTTGATATAAAAGATTATCCAACCTTTCTGATCAGAACGTATTGATGTAGATAGTTACTAAATTTTCAAAACGGAATTGGCTCTGTGCGTATTATAATAATAAATATAAATAAGTAAATAAAGTGATGCACTGCTCAGGTCTAAAAATATCACTTTATTCGAATCGTATCAGGATAATATTTTGTTATGCAACGATACGTATTTACATGAAACTAGAATCGCTTCGTAAATGAATTATTATGATTCTGCTCATATGAGTGACTTTTATACGAATTTTATGGGAATCTATTTAGATCTTCTGGGAATTCAGAAAGTTACTCGTTTTTGGCAGAACTGCTGAATGTTGCCTTTTTAGACCCGCTGATGTAAATTTAAAATACAAAACTCAATGAATGAAAAAACTTAGTTTAAAAAGAGTTTTTCAGACACGAAATGTATTCATATTATCATTGAAGCTCATTCCAAACAGTTCAAAAACTATATGGTTCATTTATTTCAATGTTGATACGGATCATAATTTTGATAGTCGTTTTCTAATCGTGACTGTAGTAATTTAACTTTATTTATTAGGAGACATCTTTGGCAAAATCTTTACATACAGGTTTTTTATCATACGTTCTGAACCAAGTATAGTGGTGTTGCAGGCGTCTGAAGGCTACAGACAAGCTATACTCACTCAATTTCTTAAAAATGTAAATCAAATTCGGGCTGTAAAATCATCGAATTCATCTAACTTGTCACAAATAACGTAATGCTTCATCATTCGTTTCGCCGCGATTACGAACTTATTAATTTCCATGAGGCATTTCCCTCACAACGTGGCTGACCTAGGGTCATCACCGGTTTCAAGATGGTCCCCATAGGGATACCGTGGTTTACACGTATGTGTAAACCACGGTATCCCTATTTTGCCCCTGGAAAAGGGGGCCCGCATCGCTCCACCACTCTGGCCTGTTTCTGCTAGGCTGACAAGCGGCTCCACCTGTCACCCCCCGACAGTCTTCGTTCGTACCTGTTCATTAGTTTGCTGTCAATGATTGATATTGTTTTACATATAGGTCGCAGACAAGCACACGGCCCACCTGAAGGAAAGTGGTTACCGTGGCCTATGAACGAATGCAACAACAGGGGAGTCACATTCGTGCTGTTGACCCTGTAAGAACAGAGAGAGTATGTGCCGTCAGCGCTGAAGATAAGCAGGATAAGCCTTTGGTCTTCCCACTGACAACACAAAACGTCTCCAGTGAGCTCAGGCTGCCCTACTCACCGCCGGGCACACAACACGGGAACCAAGACAAAAAATATATAAATATTAAGTCAAATACGTTATATCAATTTTAGTGTTCTAAATCCAATCGTGTAATAAAATATGAGAACAAAGCTTATTAGGAATTTTGAATGGAATTACATGAAACCTGGAAAAGATACCTAAGCGAATAAAATAATTGAAATTGCCCAATGAGGTTATTGACATCCGATGTTATGATTTGGCGAACATTGTCCCGATATCTATATCGTTCCATGGATTGATTACAATTTCATCAGGTAAGTGGCTTAAGTGACGGATGTACTAGGCAGTTCTCCTCGATACAGTCGATACACACCTATACTGTTATTTCTAATTAGACTCTATATATATACCTATTAAGCCCTAGTCACTGGTGGTAGTTTGACCACTGTTCCCGATACCAGTGAATTCAAATGTAATTTATGCCTACTTATGGTTCAAAAATAAAAAGACTAAATAACGTAGCAGGTAACTAAATAACTTAATACTTCAGATTGTTATTAAAATTAATATTTATTCAATTCAGTCAGTAAGAAGCATGTTAAGCTATATGTTTGGGAGAGAAGAGTTATTTTTTTAATGGAGAAGACTAGGAAGCTACCGACGATACACAGACACTACGTGCATTAAATCCTGTAATCAGGGTAGCTAGCGTATGATTGCCGGTTTCTTCTGTTCTGTCAGGGTAAATAGAGATTTTCAGGGCCTAAAATAGCTCTCCTGCAAGTGAGGACACCTACTGACTGAGGAACGAAACTCTGTCGTAGGTTTTACTCCCGGTGTTGAGAAATTAGATAGCAGTCACTCTGGTAAAAGTGAAAATTATGAAAAAGTAGGTGCGAATGTTTACAGGTACCGGTTTTTTTACTACGTTGTTTTAAGGCGTGATTACGTTGGAATCGATTCGACTAAAATCTTAGACTGTCCGAAATCGTATGTGACCGATCCGATATTTTTGCCGGTTGAGTTGGCTTATCCGCACAATGAAGTAGGTACCCATCAGGCCTTGGTATGATATATCTACCACTGTTAGCAACCCAGTCCTTGTGAAGAACACAACTCGTAACAGTTGGTTATACGCACTGAACTCACAAGGTTATATTACGATGTCAGGTGCGCGCATGCGTTTCGCCGCCCCACCGCAACGCAGTCTATAAAACCAAAAACTACTTTTTACAGACATTAATTAACACTTGATCTTAATTAACAATACATCAAAATGTTCAGCAAAGTAAGTGTTCTTAATCTTTGTAGACAGTGAAAAGATATATTTTTTAAACAGTGATAAAAGTGTATGTGTTGCAAACAATCAAATAACGATTATTTTATTCTTTGGAAATGTAAACACAACCCTACCAAAGTACAGCCACTTTATCTGAATATACAGAAGACAGTTCTAATACTTATTTACCGTGCATCAGGAAAAGCCTCAACTACCTGTGTTTTTCAAGTTTATTGAAAATGAGTGCTCTATGGAATTTCTCTTTTCAGATTGTAGTTTTCGGAGCTCTCTTGGTCGCTGCAAGCGCCAGTCAATACGGGCACGGCTATGGCCCAGCAACATCATCCCAGAGCATAGTCCGTCATGACCGTCCTGTACACTATGCTCGACAAGTCTCCCATTACCAACCTGAACACCATTCTTCTCCACAAGTCTCCCATTACTCCTCTTCCGTTTCTCACTACACCGCTCCCACCGCACACTACTCCGCTCCTGCTGCACACTACTCCGCTCCTGCCGCACACTACTCGGCTCCAGAGGCTTACTACAACCACAACGACGAGCAAGACACATACGTAAGTTTTTCAAACGGTTTCCGAAGTTAGACCATGTAGATTGTTTATTTCCTTAAATTAATATCTGATCTCTTTAGGCCCACCCTAAATACGAATTCTCATACTCCGTGGCTGACCCCCACACCGGTGACCACAAGTCACAAGCCGAAAGCCGCGACGGTGACTCCGTGCACGGCTACTACACTTTGGTTCAACCTGACGGCTCTGTCCGCAAGGTCACATACACCGCTGATGCTCACAGTGGGTAAGTCGGAATCTTCAACCAGGCACATAAAGATAATCCTGTATATGAATCATAATAGACACTAATTGTTCTTTTATTTTCAGTTTCAACGCGGAAGTACACAACTCTGCTCCATCCATACATCCCCAGAACTACGGACATGGCTCCCATTATTGAGCAGTAGTTTTAAATCTGTTTTAGTGTAAATTATAGTTTAATGGAAAGGCAAATGATGTTTCTGAATAAAATGTTACCTCAAATATGACTTCATCTCTTTTATTGCATTTACGAAGTGAAGTTTAATTAACAAAATACAAGTATAAAATGCTAGTACATAGAGAAGATTATAAACCTTTCTAATCAGATACTGATGTAGATATTTAATTTTTAAAATTGAATTAGCTTTTTTGTATTTTGATAATACTTAATACGTAAATGAATTAATGATCGAGTAGGTATCAGACTAAATAAATTACATATTCATAAACTAGTTAAAAAACATTTTTTCAGACACGAAATTCATATACTGATCATTAAAGCTCATTCTAAACAATTTAGAAAGTACTAAAATGGTTCAATTATTTCAATTTTGATATATCATTACTATGATCCCTTTCTAATGGTGACTGTAGTTACTTGGCTTCTTTTTTTAAAGGATAGGTTTTTTACCATACTGTCTGAAGGCTACAGGCAAGCCATACTGACTTCTTATTTTAGGTATATAAAGAAAATTCATCTGTTAATTATTTCTGAAATTCATAATCAAAATAATAATGATTCTGGCTGTAGGTAAATCATATAATTCTTTTAACTTATTACAGATAACGTAGTGTACGCTCATACAACCGTTTCACGGTCATTAACACCTGTGACACATTGGGAATTTTCATAAAGGCTGAAAAAGATACGCTAATAAAATATTTATAATTTGCCTCAAGAGGTTATCGATATACGATGTGTTGATTTTATGACCATTATACCGAGATCTATATTGGTCCATACATTGATTACTCAGGGGCTTTCATTAGGTAGCTGGCTTAAGGGACTCATGCAGAAGGCAGCTCTCGACACGAACCATATTATCTGGATATCCATACTCCATACTTACTAATATTATAAATGCGAAAGTAACTGTGTCTGCCTGTCTGTCTGTCAGTCTGTCTGTCTGTTTGTCTGTCTGTCTGTTACGCTTTCACGCCTAAACCACTGAACCGATTTTGATAAATTTGGCATAGGGGTAGATTAGACCTTGAGAAAGGACATAGGCCATGTTTGGTCGCGATAACCGACATCCACGCGGGCGGAGCCGCGGGCAAAAGCTAGTTTCTAATTAATCTCTGGAGCCCTAATCACCGCGCGCCGGTGGCTTCATACCTGTACTAGACTCAGCGGTGCACTATATTCTAAATTTATTCCTAGATTTCGATTGTAATTTATGTCTATATGTTAAGAAATAGAGAATAAATAACTTAGTATTTCAGATTTTTATTAACATAAATACATAATTATATGAAGGCGAGAAGATTCCATTCACTTGAAGAAGTAGTTGATTAGGTACTACTAGTTTAAAGGTAATATTAGTTGATTAATTTAAGTAATAGTTTATAGTATGTAGTAATAATAATCCTCATACAAATTCTCGTGAGTGTCTGATGATTTATTAAATGTATTCCTATGGCATACCTAATTATTTGAGTATCTATTTTCGTTTCCATCCTGCTTATTGCAGCAATCAACGTAAACATTATAATTACCAAAGTTAATATTTAAAGTATTAGTAACGTAATAGAGGGTGAGCCTATTGCTGTATTGGGGGCACTATTGTTGACTCGAGCCATGCATCTGAAGCTAGGCTGTATATATCTGTCTGATGTTAAACAGCCCTATCTCTTAGTCGCCTTGTACGACAAAGCATGGGAAGAGATGGGGTGGCCGATATTCTGCTCTGCCGGGGACCACGCTGCTTATGCTATATATTGTTATTATTATAGTGATTTTATTCTATTCAGTCAGACACAGGCATTCGGAGCCATATGTACGGGAGAGGATATTTTATACGAGAAGACTGTGAAGCTGTAAGCTTCTGACGATACACAGCTTAATATCCCTAGCAATTGACTCCGATTTTAAAACGTTTAATATAAAAGGAAGGCGTTGACCTCTCGTCTACTTTAACCATTCCACTGCCAACTTAATTAGTAAGTACTTCAACAGCGGTGGCAGTGACATATTTAGTCCCTAATCATAATTTATTACACTAGTTGTTACCCGCAGCTCAACCCATGGGAACCTTTTCCAGGGATAAAAGTAGCATGTATTATTTCAGACTATGATTCATACCAAATTTAGCCAATCTGAGACATCTCTACAAACTATCAGATTTTGATATTATTAGGATTGGAGCCGAAAAGTGATTATTGCACAACGACTCTACTTTGTCTAGATCCTGCAATCAGGGTAACTAGCGTCTGATTGCCAGTTTCTTTTGTTCTGTGAGGGTACATAGGATCCCATAAGGATCTTTGGGCCATAAGCTTAGCTCTCCTGCAAGTGAGGACGCCTACTGATTGAGGAACGAGACTCTGTCACAGGTTTTACTCCTGGTGTTGGGAGATTAGACGGCAGCTACTCTGGAAAAAGTGAAAATGATGAAAAAGTAGGAGCAAATGTTTATGTATCGGTTTTTTTACTCCGTCGTCTACGTCATGGGTTACGTTGCAATCGCTTCGACTTAAATCTCAGTCTGTCCGAAATCACATGTGAACGATCCAGTATTATTGCTGGTCGAGCTGACTTATCCGCACAATGAAGTACCCACCATCTCCAGTGGCCAACTTGGAAGTCTTTAAACCGCCTGCGGACTTAGGTTGGCCGCTGCAGGGAAAATATGGCAAAATGGGGCTTTATCGACCGGTCGCAAGAGTCCTGCGATTGCGAGGTCCAATCCCAGTCCATGTCGCATTTGCTTTCTTGCTCGCTGTGCCCCGTCACTTGTACTACCGATGAACTTTACAGAGCAACTGAGGACGCTATTGCTGTGGCCAAGTTTTGGTCCGACAAAATTTAAAAATCCAGATGTAGCCATTGACTCGAAGAAGAAGAAGAAGAAGTACCCACCAGGGCTTGGTATTTTTTTTATTTATTTATTTATTATACACTTTATTGTACACCATTAAAATACACAATTATTATAATCTACAACTATGGAACTAGTACAATGGGCGGCCTTATCGCTTTAAGCGATTTCTGCCAGGCAACCTTTGGATGGTAATTAAGGTTGTAGGATTGAGTGGTAGTTGTTCGGCGTACTTTTAAAATGTTAATGCAATAAGTACATATTAATATTAATACAGTACGCGTTGTTTGGTCATTGCGACCTAACGTCGTTCGTGCGATCGCTCGCTAGTGACTATTTTTCTACGAGTTTTATTCTCCATATACCCTCATTATTAAAAGTGACTATCGTGACTATGTTCCTACACAATAATACCTAGTGACATTATAAATCTTTTTATTGGTTTCTGACTACAGAAACAATTATGCATTCCCAAACGTCAAACAACACCCCTAGTTATGCTACTGTGACACAAAACACTATGTTCCCTAAAAAAGATCAAGCCATCGTAATAGATGCGTTAGAAAACGTTCAGATCAAAGATTATGCACAAGCCTTGGGACAGATCATCGACCCGTCCCAAATTCGTTTTCTGTCAAGAATATCAAACAACCGAGTTTGCATATACGTATCTTCCAAGTCAATCGCTGATGATGTGGTAGAAAATAAGAAATATATTAGTATTAAAAACCAACTGCTACCTATTCGTCCACTCGTCAACAAAAACAAACGCATAATCATATCTAACGTTTGCCCTATAATACCACACAGCGAGATAGAAAAGAAACTCCTAGAGATCCAGATTACCCCGACGTCGCCTATCTCTTTCCTTCGTGCTGGTTTAAACGAGACAGGATATAACCATATATTAAGTTTCCGTCGACAAGTTTATGTAACACCTGAAGATTTTACCCGACTACCAGAAAAGATGTCTATTGATTTTGATGACACTAACTATTGGATATATCTCTCTTCGGACACAATGACCTGTTTTATATGTAAGAAAGATGGCCACGTCGCATCTAAATGTCCGGAAAATGACAGTCACATTAATTCTACGGAGTCAACAACACGGAATACGGAGACTTCTACATTTAAGCGTCCGCACCCACCAACCGAATCTTCAACTACAACTGAATTTATGGAATACGAAGTGCCTGAAGCCAGCTGTGCTCAGTCTAGCGTTGAAAGCAATGATGAAGACTGTGACAACCTCTCCCAGTCCAGCTCAGACGAAGTATATAAAATTAAAAATAGCAAAAAGCTCAAACGATCTCATCACAGTGATTTGGAGTCAATAAACTGGGACCTAATTCAAGACTTCACTTCGAAATCTTCCAAAAAGTACCCCATTACAGGATTACAAGTAAAAGAATACCTCATAGAAACCTATGGAGCTAAAAACATTGAAAAAATTACTTTTAATTACACCGAAGAGATAGACATGCTGGTTGAATTGTTTAAAGACTTGATACCTAATATCCCATGTCGTAGTGTAAAGAATAGACTCACTCGTATTGTTAGTAAACTTAAAGTAACACTTAACTCTAAATCTTAACCTAAATAAGTCTAAGTTTTAACCTAAATTAACATAAACTTTAACCTAAACAAGTCTAAATCTTAACCTAAATTAACATAAGCTTAACCTAAATAACCCTAAATCTAAGTTTTTAGTCTCAGTTAAGTCTAATACTAACACTAAGTACCTATATACATATAAAATGAACTCAATCATAAGTTACAAACTTAATATTATCCAATGGAACTGCCAAAGCCTGATGCCAAAATTAGTTGATCTAGTCACGTATCTACATAAAGAAAAAGTACATATATGTTTTCTCTCTGAAACTTGGTTAGACTGTAACAGCATGTTGAATGTAACGGGCTTCTCTGTTTTCAGAAAAGATCGGTCAGACGGATACGGAGGTTTAGCTATACTGGTCCATAATTCTATAAATTGTATACTCAAAACTGCTCAAAGCAACTACAACAGTATTGATACTTTATGTGTTGAACTCCTGAATAGTAGCAAACTGCGGTATATCATAGGTACTTATTCTCCGTCTAATATTCGTGTTAGTACCGGGGACTACGAAGAACTTTTTAGCTATTTTTCAGAGAAAACCCTCGTAGTCGGAGACTTTAACGCCCATCACTCTGCTTGGTCATACACAACTGACACACGGGGTAAACTTATATTAGACGCTAGCTCCAAATATAATTACGTATTTCTTAACAACGGGGACTTTACTCGTTGCGTTAAACTTAACAATACTGTAGTTTGTACGTCACCTGACATTTCTTTCTGTAGCTCTGATCTTGCACTGGAGTTTGACTGGAACGTCTCCAACGAGTCCTTAGGCAGTGATCACCTCATTATTTCCATCAAATCTCTAGATACTACGCATGATGACTCGGAGCTAAGAAGAAATATTAAAAAGGCCAACTGGGCTGATTATACCCTAAATATCAAGTCAGCATGTGAGTGTATAGACCTAAATGACAGTCTACAAAATAGTTACAACAAACTAATAGACGTAATTGAAGATAGTGCCAACAAAAATATCCCCTACTATAAACATGGTCCACACCCTAAAAAATTTAAGCCTAAACCTTGGTGGAACCCGGAAATTTCAAAAGCTGTAGCAGAAAGAAGACTAGCTCTTAAACAACTTAGGAAATCACGCACGGTGGAAAACTATGTTAAATACAGAGAGAAAGTGATAAGTACACGGATATTAATTAAAAAAGCTAAAACTAATTCATGGCAACAGTTCTGTGACAGCATCGATTCCAATATGTCTTCTTGCTTGGTTTGGAGAAAACTAAGATGGCTGAAGGGATATCGAAGTCCTAAAAACTACTTACAGGAAAGCACTGCAGTCTCATTTATAAAGGAGCTATCGCCTGATAGCGTGTCGTTACAACCCTACCGGTTTAATATAGATCAGTCTAACGCGAGTAATTTTACCATGGCAGAACTTAATCTGAGTCTTAAAAGAACTGATACCTCAGCAGGTTTAGATAATATTACATATTCCATGATCGATCACTTACCTCGTAACGCTAAACACTTTCTTTTAGACATATTCAATAGGATATACAAAAGTGGCGATCTCCCTGAACAGTGGCGTCATATCAAAATAATAGCTATTCCAAAAAGAAATACTGAGGTACTTAAATATCGACCTATCTCTCTGATTAACTGCCTCTGTAAAACCTTCAACTTAATGGTCACTCGTCGCCTCGAACATCACTTCGAAAGCAACACATTATTTAATAATAGTACTACAGGATTTCGACGCGGTTATTCTTGCCGAGACAACTTAAGTAGGTTTATAATTGACGCTGAAACAGCCTTTGTTAATAAAGAATATGTTTTGTGTGCTTACGGAGATATTAACAACGCCTATAACAATGTGGCTATAGAATCTCTTATAACTCATCTAGTGGGATTTAATGTCGATACCTTACTATGCAGATATATAAGAGAATTTCTCAAGGAACGGATTTTGATATATAGATTGCGGGATGGTAAGGAAATCACTAGAATATGCAGACAGGGCCTGGCTCAAGGGGACCCAATGTCACCCATATTATTTAATATTACCACTATTAAGCTTTGCAACACTCTTGCCAACACCGTGAAGATATCTCAGTACGCCGACGACTTCGCCTTATACTGTATTAACCAAAACATTAACTTATGTGCGGAAGTCATGCAGTCAAGTCTAAACACATTTAAAACACTTTTAGATGAAGTAGGTCTAGAAATATCTCCGGCTAAGACAAAACTCTGCATTTTGACTAGAAAATACAAAATTCCGTGTGTTGAGGTAAAAATAAATGATAACAGTATTGAAATTCTGAATTGCGTGAAATTTTTAGGGATTTGGGTGGACGGTCGTCTTAACTGGACAAAACAAGTCTCAGAAACCGCCCGAAAATGTGCCACTTACGTTAACATACTTAGTATTTTGGGTAGCTCTAAATGGGGCGTACATCCAGTTCAATTCAGACGACTTTATTTTACACTGGTGCGATCTAGGTTGGACTATGGAAGCATTATCTACGGTAATGCCAGTTCCAGTTTACTTCAAAAATTGGATGTAGTTCAAAACCAATGTCTACGTCTATGTGGTGGTTTTATAAAAGATACTCCTATTTTTGCTATGGAGACGGAATTGTGTATTCCACCTTTGAATTATAGACGAGCAATTTTAAGTGACAAGTATCTCGTGAAGCTCTCCTCCAGAAAATCTGATTTAATAATCAAACAATTGAACTCTTTAGACGAAAAATTAAAATCAGGCATTGATTATTGGCGTAGGAACCAAATTCCATTGCTGCTCGAAAGTTACAGAAAATACTCCAATCTACCTATGTATAAATTTGAACTGTTACCACAGTTTCAATTGCCGTACTGTCTCAGGACACTTCCGTGGGACAACTTCATAGTAACAGGTGTGGAATCTATAACGGAGTCTAAAGCTAAATTTTCTTTTCACGAGCGTAAAGAACTCAGTGAACATATGATAAGGCAAGTTTACACAGATTATTTTCAAATATACACGGATGGATCTAAAACTATGTACGGCTCTGGATGCGCTTTTTACGATAAGGATGCTGACTTTGGAGCTAAATTTAGCATTGATGAATCTTGTATACCGATTATGGGAATAGAACTGATGGCAATAAATGAGGCGGTTCAATACTTGGCGTCGACCACTTATCCTAAAGCTGTCATTTTGACAGACTCTAAAAGTAGCCTACAACACTTGTTAGGGTGTGCTAAGGGTCTTAATGTTGGTAGGAAAGAAGCTTACCTCGTTATTAAATGTATCCTCAAATTGATACGTAGCGGGGTTCAAGTTCGTTTACAATGGATTCCTTCCCACTCAGGTATCAGTGGTAACGACAAGGTTGACTCTTTGTCACTAGCGGCTTTACTCGACGGAACCCCCCTCGAAACTGAACCTCATTATACAGATCATATCCCCAAAGTTAAAAGAGATAACTATTTAAAGTTAAAGTCTCATTTCGAAGAATGCTCTCAAACCAAGGGCATATGGTACAGGACAGTTGTAACTGAACCACCGCGAGTACCTTGGTTCTCATCATTAGACCTTAAAAGGAGAGATTTAGTAGTATGTTTTAGAATCCGAACTTATCATATCCCGCTCAACAAATTTAGCTTCACGATGCGAAAGAGAGAAGATCCAAACTGTACTCTATGCCAAAAAGAAGAAGACCTCCTCCACTTAGTTCTCGAGTGCAAAATCAACGAACAGTTGCGATCGGATCTTTTAAAAGACACTCAGTGCTCCACCGGGGAGTTCTTCTTTTTGTTTCATAACATTTTAAGCTCTAATTTTACTACTGAGCACAGTAAAAAAATATTAAAATTCATTGAACAGTCCTTAACTTTAAGACTAGAATATTATAAATCCATAGCTTAACTTCACCTATGCACTCATTCTTATGCTGTATAATTTTTGTTATATCATGTATGACCGAACTTTTGATTTACTTACATAATTATTCATTGATACTCGTACTAACCTCAATGTAACTAATTTTAAGCCGACTTAATCATATGATGTACTAGGCTTATAAAATAAAGAAGATTTAAAAAAAAAAAAAAAAGTACATATTAATACCTAATACACAAATAAATATATTAACATATATATGTATGCCTACACAAATACATATAATACAGCAATCATATCTAATGCTTACATATAATAAATAATTATAATAGGTATACATATATATAATACAAACACAATACATATATACATATAATACACTGACTAGGTACACTACAATAACTTGACATAGAAACTTGCTAATTTTTACAGTGATAAATAGTGTTCTTTGACCATAGTTTTGAACTTATTTAAATTCTGGGCTTTTCTTATGTCTTCTGGTAACTTATTCCAGAGGCGGATCGCCGTGACTGTGAAGGAATTGTCGAAAAATGTCGTTTTATGCGACGGCATCTTTAGTCTTAAGTTATCTGACGACCTTAAATACCTCGTATGAGTATCATGTAGGAACTCAAAACGTCCCTTAAGATAGAATGGAGTTGAAGGTTTAAACATGTTTGACATATTTACCACCGTTTGCAACCCCGTCCTTGTGAAAAACACAATTCGAAATAGATGGCTATACTTACTGAACTCACAAGGTTACATTACGAAGTACGCGCATGCGTTTCGCCGCCCCACCGCAACGTAGTCTATAAAATCAAAAACTACTTTTTACAGACATCAATTAACACTTGTTCTTAATTAACAATATATCAAAATGTTCAGCAAAGTAAGTGTTCAACATCTACGTAAACAGTGAAAAAATATTTTTTTTAAATAGTGATAAAAGTGTATGTGTTGCAAACAATCAAATAAGGATTATTTTATTCCCTGAAAATATAAACAAATCCCTACAAAAGTACAGCTACTAATACTGGATATACAGAAGACAGTTCTCATACCTACTTATTAACCGTGTATCATGAAAAGCATCAATCAACTACCTGAGTTTCAAATTCATTGAAAATTAGTGCTCTATAGAATTTAGTAGCTGATTTAAGTTCTCTTTTCAGATTGTAGCTTTCGGAGCTCTCTTGGTCGCTGCAAGCGCCAGTCAATACGGGCATGGCTATGGCCCAGCAACATCTTCCCAGAGCATAGTCCGTCATGACCGCCCTGTGCACTATGCTCGACATGTCTCCCATTACCAGCCTGCACACTATTCTTCTCCACAAGTCTCCCATTACTCCTCTTCCGTTTCTCACTACACCGCTCCCACCGCTCACTACTCCGCTCCTGCTGCACACTACTCCGCTCCTGCCGCGCACTACTCGGCTCCAGCAGCTTACAACAACCACAACGACGAACAAGACACATACGTAAGTTTTTCAATAGGTTGCTGAAGTTAGTACCGATAGATTATTTTATTTTCTCAAATTAATATCTGATCACTTTAGGCCCACCCTAAATACGACTTCAAATACTCCGTGGCTGACCCCCACACCGGTGACCACAAGTCACAAGCCGAAAGCCGCGACGGTGACTCCGTGCACGGCTACTACACTTTGGTTCAACCTGACGGCTCTGTTCGCAAGGTCACATACACCGCTGATGCTCACAGCGGGTAAGTCAAATTTCTCAATCACACACAAAATTAACCCTAGCGTTTATTACTATTAAGTATAATATTTATTGTTTTTTTTTTTTTTCAGTTTCAACGCGGTAGTACACAACTCCGCTCCCTCAGTACATCCCCAGAACTACGAACATAGCGCCCATTACTGAGCAATAGTTATACCTATAATATTAGTTTTAGTGTAAATATTAATTCTTATGAAAAGGCAATAATGATGTTTCAAAATAAAATGTTACTTCAAATATAAATTAATCTCTTTTATTTACCTTTGCAAGTGAACACAATATATCTAAAAGGATTTATATTAATGCATTGCTTAATTCCAGCAAAGTGGCAGGAGACTTGAAACACCATAGAATAATAATTATTAGCATTAGTAGCATTTCAAATAATTGAATATTAACAGAATAAATATTTTTTTTGTTTTTCGCAACATAAATTGGAATTTAACATCATGAAGATAAATAATTCGATTTTCCAGAATGTAGGTCCAATCCAAGGAATAGAATATTATGAATATTTCTAGAAAAAATGGGTTCTAATTTCCAACTGAGTACCTAACTAACATAGACCTTTGAAAACATCGTCATGTTTGAGAAATTTTAATAAATATTGTAGAACAGCACAAGTAATTTAACTCGTTGTTTTATCGATAGCACCAGACTTGAATAACATAAAGAAAACTAGCTACAACCTTAAAAATTGACAAAAAGTATTGAACTCATCATCATCATGTCGTATGGCTTTTGCGCGAGCCCTCATATGTCGGCGTGCAGTTGGCGAAGCCAGTCTTTGGTGCCGGTGTGAGGTCATGCAGCTCCCGCATTCGTCCTCTGCTATATGCATCGTTGACTGCTGTGCAGCTCCACAATCACAGTCCGGCGCTTCTTTAAGTCCCCACTTGTGAAGATGGTAGTTGCATCTCCCGTTGAACTGAACTTTCTTTTTCTCTAATTGAAGCAAAATATTCTCTTAAACGAAATAAAGACATATAGTTAATTCTGAGCGTAAAACCATCGTATTCTTCTAAGTTGGTACAGCTAATAGGTACAATGTAAATAATTCGTTCCATTTCACGGTGATTATAAAACTCAATTCATCTTAAAGCATTTTTTAAATTTGAAAATAGATTGAATAACTCCAAGTAATACAAAATGGATAGTTGTCTACCGCGTGAATTGCAACATAAATAAGCACTGAGTTATTAGCAAAATCTACCTAAAATAAAATGTACCTTAGTTGTAGGATAAGCACAGTCAGCGTCAGAACTTGACTACAAAGTCTCAAAATGATCTTAATACCAAGGCAAGGTAGTAAGAGCAAATCAAACTATTTTATTGATTAACACTGTCCGAACTGAAGGTTTGCACCAAATATCAGAATAATCAGTCAACAGAAAGGGAGAAAAACCAAGGCATTAAGATCACATTAGTACTTTATTCGTCACTAGCTGACCCGGCGAACTTCGTACCGCCATATTTTCCGCCGTATTCTGATCCTGATTTATTAGTGTTTCTCTACAATATTATGCATAATTATATAAACCTTCCTCTTGAATCACTCTATCTATTAAAAAAACCGCTTCAAAATCCGCTGCGTAGTTTTGAAGATTTAAGCATACACATAGGGACGGACAGACAGCGACAGCGACTTTGTTTTATAATATTATGTAGTGAAGATAGATCTGATGCTGACTGTGCCTACCTATGTTGTTAGATAGTAGAGACATTGCTTTTCATATCATAGAACAAGCGTAGAACAAACCGAAATAATATTTATGAATTTTATTACGTCTTGATTACGTTATCATGAACCGGTTCACATTGAAGCATTCCTCATTAAAATTATGATACTAATTGGATTGTTTTTAGCATTTCATACACAGCCAAATGAACTGATGACCTGAAAAAGGTGACCAGGATTGACTGGATGCGGAAAGCGGAGGATCGGGAAAAGTTACGCACTTTGGGAGAGCAGTGGACTGCGATAGGTTAATTGATTAGCACTTTTCTATTTATATTTTCATTCGTATTTTTAGATTAGTTAGTTAATTGTATAAATGAATGTTTATCACGTGGTATATTTCCTGATACACTAAAAGTGGCTAAAGTCACTCCCATTTACAAATCTGGCTCCAAAACAGACCCGGGGAACTACAGACCTGTGTCTGTTCTACCTGTCTTATCTAAAATATTTGAACGCATTTTATACGAACGCTTGAATACTTATTTATTAGAAAAACAATTCCTAAATAATCACCAATACGGTTTCCGCGCTAAATCAAGTACTCTTACGGCGGCAGTCGATTTAATAACAAAAATAAAAACTAATATAGACAAAAAAAACATAGTATTAGGTATATTCATTGACTTAAAAAAAGCATTCGATACGGTGAGTCACCAAAAATTACTACAGAAATTACATAACATAGGAATCACGGGGACAGCTCTCAACATATTCTCATCATATTTTCAAAATAGACGTCAGGTGGTCAAAATAGGTAATTTCATGAGTTCTACACAAATGCTGCCTTTTGGTATAGCTCAAGGCTCCATAATTGGCCCATTGATGTTTTTAATATATATAAATAATATACATTTAATAGGACTGACCGGTTACCTTACTCTCTACGCAGATGATACGTGTCTTTTCTACTACAACAGCTGTATACAAACGATTATTAGCGAAGCTCAGAGAGATCTTAATTTACTAGCGAAGTGGTTCAAGTATAATTTGTTAACGGTAAACGCATCTAAAACATCTTTTATGATTTTCGCGGCGAAAAATAAAAAAATACCCGAATTCGCCCCTCTCAACATAGATAATGTCGAAATAAAGCAATCTCATCAAGAAAAATACATTGGATTACGAATAGACGACAAACTATCATGGAGTGCTCATATCGACCACATAAAGGGGAAACTGACGTCCTTATTGGGTGCTATACGTAAAATATCCAACTGCATACCAAAAAAAATAAGTACAATTATCTATAACTCCCTAGTGAAATCAGAGCTAGAATATATGATTGAAATATGGGGTTCGGCCGCGCTAACATATTTAAATCCATTGCAGAGAACTCAAAATAAAATTATTAAGGCTTTATATCACTATCATTATTTAACACCAACAACACAACTATTTAAGGAAACAGAATTACTAAATGTTAGACAACTTTACGAGTACTGCACTTGTATTTTAGTAAAAAAAATTACAACCAATTCAGTCCAGACCAACATACAGTTACCAAAAAAAATAACGCCCTACAGCCTTCGAAATAAAGGCAAACTCCAACTAACCCATCCACGCACTAATTATGGAAAAAAGACGATACTGTTCGAGGGAGCACAACTGTACAATAAACTGCCCAATGACATTAAGCAAACGGAGAATATTAATATATTTAAAAGAAAACTGAAGGAACATATGCGAGAAGCGTAATGTAAACCTGTATCCATTGATTTGCTTAATGTTACTTACCTGTATCACTATAATATTATAATATAAGAATATTAAAAACCATAATATAAATTGAATTAAATTGAATTGAATTAGAATGTCAGTAATAATGTAAGGGCCTAGGGGCGAAAATGTTCTAATTTATTATTATTTTTAAGTATAATAATTAATAAAAATGTATTATCATATCTCATTATAAGTAAAATGTAATGTTTTTTTATGAGAAATAAATATCTTTAAACCGAATGCTGGACAAATTATGTACGTACAGTCAGGTATGAAAGGAACTTAATCCCCCGCTTGCTTAAACTGTGAAATGAACACTCTGCTGTGGTTTTTCCACCAAACAACTACAGTATGGGGTTCTTCAAGAAGGGCATTAAAATGTACTTACGGGGTCGGCAGCGTGAGTGTGATGCCAATGGTGTTGCACACGTCCATAGGCCACGGTAACCACTTTCTATCAGGTGGACCGTGTGCTTTTCATCCCCCTAAGTGTTACATACATACATATATATATATACTCACGCCTGTAAATCCCCGAAGGGATAGGCAGAGGCGTAATATCACCCACATTTCGCCAACTATTATTTTCTGTCCCACGTAATAGGAGGCAAGCCTATTGCCGTCTAGCGGGCACTTTGTCATGGGCTGTATGTTTACTGTCTGTACTGTACTGTGTGATAAAGAGCAGCCCTATCCCTTAGTCACCTTTTACGACACCCACAGATAGAGATAGAATTATAAAAAATAGAAGGTATAAAAAATTTGATCGGCGAAGGATCGGCAAACGTGGCGCATATTGGGAGAGGCCTATGTCCAGCAGTGGACTGCAATAGACTATTGATTGATTGATTGATCGATAAAAAATTATATGTTTGGGAGAGGAAGAGTTATTTTTATATGAAAAACTACCCATGTGGTATCGATACACAGCTTATAGTAAAAAATAAAAAGTAAAAGTATTTTTTTTATTTTCCATTACTTAACATCCCTAGCAACTACTAGCAACCCTCCAGTGTTACTTTCGGTTTTGCGGTTTTTTTTTTACTAATTTTTTTGGCTTGCAAACTTGACAAAATCATTAACTTATTTCAACCTGACGAGATAATATACAGAATATAAAAAGGGATTATTCTAATTTTAAAAGTTTCTTTGAAAGAAATAGTGAGAACTTATTGACTTAAAAGGAACCCTTTAAAATAACTAGGCAGGCAACGGGCTTACTGAGAGTAAACAGTATCTTAAAAATTACATGTAGGTATGTCTGTTTCTTCGTAATCGGTACGAAAGATGTAAATTAGTAACAGGTTATAAAATAAACAACAAACTCAAGCGACCATTGCTCCCGTAAAACATATAAAGTGATGATGAAGAACTTACAAGTGTCGGTGTTTACATGCATCGTTTAACCACATTCGATTTAATGGCACCACCAGATACTACGCTAAGTGCATGTGGTACGGTTATCTTGGAATCAAACAGACTAAACCTTCATTACTATAGAGCGCGCCTTACAAGTATGAACTGCTATCACGGGTACGAACAGTACCGAGACTCCTGGTTCAACCTCAATCAGTAGCAAAACAATACCCGTCAAAATGACTTCCCAAATGATATTTAATTCTTTACAAAATTTTATACAAAATTTAATATTAATTTTATGCAAAATCGTATATTTGTAGTAATAATTGTTTTTGAAATACGCAAAATGACGCCATTTTTTGTATTTTGGCTTTAATTTTATCCATGCATACCTATCAAATCGAACAAAAAACTTCATAACAACAAACTACATTAATAAGTGCATCTATTGATATTTTCGGTAATGCATAAAACGTCACTATAGGTGTGCTTGTACCATCGCAAAGTATCTGATAACACTCGGCTACAAAGACCTGAGTGATACGCGCGCTCTATAAATAATATAATGTATACTCTAAAGCCGGCTTTTGACTATGGGATGTAATATACATTACATCTTGAGATATATATTACATCCCGCGATTGCTGTTTACACTGTAAGATATATATTTGGGATAGTTCAGTAGCTTTACCATGAGTTGACACCAAAATTTGACAACTTCGTTACCCTATCGAACTGCGTACGCGAATCTGATTGGTCTGTGTAGAATGCATGCGCGAATTCCCTGACTTCTGATTGCTCAGTTTAAAATGAAAACGTCAACAACGTGATTTCGCATGCGCGATCAAACGTCGCCATTCAAACGGGCGAGACAGGGGGAGGCGTGGTGTCCGGGGACGTGAGGTAAAATATACACCTTCAAATATCGCTCGAAAAAATATTTATAGTTTGGGATCTAATATATATTATAGCGTAGTGTAAACGGTCTCGTACAAAATGTATGACGAGCGATATGTCAAGATGTAATATATATTACATTACATCCCATAGTCAAAAGCCACCTTAAGGACTAAACTCCCGGTATATCCGTTAAGATCCGGTGTTAGAGCCGAGAAAGTTGGCATATCCGCGGAAAGAATTGCCCACCAGGCCTTGGTACAATATATGCACTTTCCCTACAACCCCGTCTTTTTTAAAAAACAATAGTCGTTACAGCTCGTTATACTCACTGAAACTCACGAGGTCACATTACAATGTCATAGTTGCACTACCCAAGGTTCGCGCACACATTTCGCCGCCCCACCGCAACACAAGCCTCTGTGTTCTATAAAACCAAACACTATTTTTTACTGCCATCAATCAACACTTGATATTGATTAACAATACAACAAAATGTTCAGCAAAGTAAGTGTTAAAAAAAACTATGGATACCTACAGTGAAAAATATTCAAAATTGTGATAAAAGTGGATGCGTGTTGCTTAGAATTAATTCAAATAACAAATAGTTTATTCATCGGTAAAGAAAAAGAAAAGCCCTGCAATAGTACTGTTGTTATTGTATGACAGCCTCTGTGGCGTGACGGTAGTGAACGCGGCCGTTACGCAGGAGGCGCGGGTTCAATACCCGCTCAATGCAAATATATGTATGCATGAATGGAATTAGCATTGGTCAGGTCGTGGTTTCGCCTCTGAGAGCACGTTAAGCCGTCGGTCCCGGTTGCATTCGAACTTCCATGGCAGTTGTTACCAGTAATTGGAGCCCTAAAAAGTTCAACAACTAGTCCAGCTGTAATGCTTCGATTCGCCGAAGGTCCTTATTGGTTTGTGGAGGTCAGATGACAGTCGCTTCATGGAAAATATCGAAGTCCAGCAAAATCGGCAGTAAGCGTGGTAAAGCGGATCCCAGACTCCGGGGTGAAAGCTTCGAATGCTACTGGGATCAACGCTAGTATGAAGAAGTACAACTGTTGTATCTGAAGTCACACGATACAGTTCTCATACTTATTAACCGTGTATCATGAAAAGCTTCAATTGCCGGACTGAGTCCGGACACGTTAGTTCTGTGCACTAAAACTTAGTGCCTTAAGGAATACACTGGCTTATCTTAGTTCTATTTTCAGATTGTAGCTTTCGGTGCTCTCCTGGCCGCAGCAAGCGCCAGCCAATATGGACACGGCTATGGTCAAGCAACATCTTCCCAGAGCATAGTCCGTCATGACCGGCCTGTGCACTATTCTCCACAAGTCTCCCATTACCAGCCTTCACATTATTCTTCTCCACAAGTCTCCCAATATTCCTCTTCAGTTTCCCACTACACCGCTCCCACCGCACACTACTCCGCTCCTGCCGCACACTACTCGGCTCCAGCGGCTTACTACAACCACAACGACGAACAAGACACATACGTAAGTTTTTAAACATGTTGATGTAGTTAATATTGTAGAAGTTGGTAGCACTATTATCTATTCTTTGAGAAAGTATAAAAACTCGAGTGCCTCTTTTAGTGGATAAACACAAAGGGCAGTCAATAAATGGCAATATAATCATAGTAATATTTACATATCATTTATCTATCATTTTATAGTAATATTTACATCATAAGTAATATATACACACTTTAGATGTAAATATTACTATAAAATGACATGCAAGCAACTAAGATAAATTATAAGTGGGCTTACCCCTAAATCGAAGGATATGTACTTATAGGTTGTTCAATTTCACTAAAAATTAATGTCTGATCACTTTAGGCCCACCCTAAATACGACTTCTCATACTCCGTGGCTGACCCCCACACCGGTGACCACAAGTCTCAAGCCGAAAGCCGCGACGGTGACTCCGTGCACGGCTACTACACTTTGGTTCAACCTGACGGCTCTGTCCGCAAGGTCACATACACCGCTGATGCTCACAATGGGTAAGTCAGGTTCTTCAATCAGACACATAAAGATAATCCTGGATTTGAGTTATAATACTAACTGTTCTTTTATTTTTCAGTTTCAACGCGGAAGTACACAACTCTGCTCCCTCAGTACATCCCCAAAACTACGGACATGGCTCCCATTATTGAATTGTAGTTTTAAATCTGTTTTAGTGTAAATATTAAATCTTTAAAAGAATATGTGATATATCTAAATAAAATGTTACTTCAAATATAAATTGAATTCTTTTATTTATCTTTCAAAGGGAACATTTATAAAAATTAGGTATGTTATGGATGTGTCGCAGCCAACTAACTTAATCAGCTGTTCAATGAACTGCCTAGGCTGTTAACTAAACGGCACCGTTTAATTAACGGCCTGAATGATATTCAGCCATAACGTATATTACAACATTTAAAAAAATGGCTGACTATTGCTTAGGCCATTCGCACGATAGGCACCACCCCGAAATAAAACACGAAGTTAGTGATAGATTTTTTCAGTATTTTCAGTATATTTTATTCATGAACAATTTTTGCGTTGTCTTTGAATTTTTTTACAATATATAACAAAATAATAATAGTAGCTTTTTTATTGAGAAACCTGCTCAATCTGGGAAACCTGCTCAAACTTTAAATGGGACCGCTTCAAAGTTAAACCAAATATATACATATAACGCAAAAAGAAAATTCATTAAAAAAATCACCCAAACTGTGAACTCTTGTACCTACGTAGAGTACAAGAGTTCATAGTTTGGGTGATTTTAGCTGTATAAAATGTATGACGTGTGGTTGTATAAACAATGCATACATACGAGTTTAAGCGATAGGAACTTCATGTAGGAGCTATCGCTGTTGATTTGCCGAAATTAATTGAAGAATTCCGTTATGTGTCTAAACTCATCATTAGAGTTTTATATAATTTAGATAGAACCGTTTTGAAATAACATTCTTTATGCTTGAACATAAAGAAACAAAAATCGAAATGAAAATCTTCTTTTTTGCTGTATTGATCAAAGAAGTTGATGCTTCATAGTTTCCATCTTGTGTCTTAGGATATCCAGCAGATCATTTGTAACAAACTGATTCTTCATGTGGCCGATGTTTTGCTACATTTTTAAGAGATCCTTCAATATCTTCGTCATATATACGAGATCAAAAAGAATTGGGAGTGGTTTCTGTAACTCACGAGCAAATAAACAAATGTGATAATTACTCTGAATCGGTTTTTGTAGTAAACATAAGATATTATTATATTTATCATAGGCACTCACGCACGTACCTACTACTAATACGTTCTTCGTCCATCACATCCAGTTCGTTATTTATAAAAATGCAAGCACATTTTGTTGCATGTGGCGCATGTAGCACATTTCATTTGGATTGTATAGCCTTTTTGGTTACGTCCTACACACTTGAATACGTGAACGTATACTACACTACTATGCAGGCAGCTGCATTAGGAAAGTTTTTGTCTTTGCTAGTATGAAAGTACAAAAACTTTGACTTCGTTTATATAATGCAACTATATGTTCATACTTCCTTTGACGGAACTAAAGGGACTACTAGGATAAAAAATCTCAATACTGCCATTATATAACTAAAAAATATATACTTTTTCAATTAGTTATAAAATATATACAAAACTATGCTATATATTGTATATACAAAAATAAAAAAATAAGGAGTGACACGTCAAAAAGAATTCCTCCCCATCTATCTGTACTGGGTCGGTGCTCAGAAGGCTGGTGGCATTACCACGTTGAATCGCGATGTCAATTCTCTGAGCGAGGTAAAGGCCAACCCTATGGTCATGGGAAGCGTCGATTAGTCGCTTCGCTATTTCTTTGAACAGCGCGCGCGCTTGGACCCCACGGACCCAGCGTTTCGACTCCAAATGGCTCAAAAATATAGTTACCAATTAAATTTGTGCCAATACTGTGAATAATACGCTTCTACTGGGGCATTACCAGTTTAATTTTACAGCGCTGGCATAGTTTGTCTCCAATCAAAAAGGATTCCGCATATTATGGGACTCGTATAAGCATAAGTTAATTCTGTAAAAGTACAGAATCCTAAAACTTAAGGTTCTCTGTTCCTCCAATACCAGGTTTCTTTGACTCCTTGCTATCAGAAATTAATTTCTTCGGGCCCAAGCCGACCCGAGACAATTGATGAGACTCTGGCGCAATTATTACTGTCAGGATTGTAGATCAGACAACATAAAACTCAAAATGAGGATTACGAAGACGAAGGTGTGAGTGTTTACAGGTATCGTTTTATCTTCTGTGTGACACCATTGAGGGCATGGTGAGTGGCTACGTAGTGCTGGCTATAATCACAATATGTCTTACATCACACTGAACTGGTTGCATGTTATTACCGGAAGAGTCAATATATTCACCCACCGAGGATTTGTAGGATATATCCATTATCGGTTGCAACCCCAACCGACGCAAGTCGTTATATTCACTGAAATGCACAAGGTCACATTACGATGTCACAGTTGCAGTACCGAAGGTGCGCGCACGCATTCCGCCGCCCCACTACCACGTCAACTGTGTTCTATAAAACCAAACACTATTTTTTACTGACATCAATCAACACTTGAAATTGATTAACAATACAACAAAATGTTCAGCAAAGTAAGTATTCAAAAACTTACCATACAGTGAAAAAAAGTTTGAAAATGATTAAGAAAATAGTTTGTGACGTTGTGTGTGCATGTTAATAACAATATAATATAATTTCTCGGATATTTTATCATGCTGAATATTTGGCAGGAGTACAATTCTCTGCCATGATTTTCAATCCCACGTTATAAAAATAGGAATTCTTAGTTTCTTAAATATTAGCGCCCTATGTAATTTAGTTGCTAATTTAAATTCTATTTTCAGATTGTAGCTTTCGGTGCTCTCCTGGCTGCTGCAAGCGCCAGCCAATATGGCCACGGCTATGGTCAAGCAACATCTTACCAGAAAATAGTCCGTCATGATACTCCTGTACACCATGCTCCACAAGTCTCCCATTATCAACCTGCACACTATTCTTCTCCACAAGTCTCCCATTACTCCTCTTCCGTTTCCCACTACACCGCTCCCGCCGCACACTACTCCGCTCCTGCGACACACTATTCGGCTCCAACAGCTTACTACAACCACAACGACGAACAAGACACATACGTAAGTTTTTCAATAGGTTGCTGTAGTTAATACCGTGTAGATGGTTTTATTTCCTTAAATTAATATCTGATCATTTTAGGCCCACCCTAAATACGACTTCAAATACTCCGTGGCTGACCCCCACACCGGTGACCACAAGTCTCAAGCCGAAAGCCGCGACGGTGACTCCGTGCACGGCTACTACACTTTGGTTCAACCTGACGGCTCTGTCCGCAAGGTCACATACACTGCTGATGCTCACAGTGGGTAAGTCAAATTCCTTATTCAGATACATAAAGTTAAGCCTTGATAAAAATTATAATACTAATGGTTCTTTTATCTTTTCAGTTTCAACGCGGTAGTACACAACTCCGCTCCCTCAGTACATCCCCAGAACTACGAACATGGCTCCCATTACTGAGCAATAGTCATAATATATTAGTTTTAATAGAAATGTTAATTATTTAAAAAAAGAATATGTGAGATATCTATATAAAATGTTACTTCAAATATAGGTTCATCTCTTTTATTTATCTTCCAAGTGGAATATTTATAAAAAGTAGGTAGGTATCTTATGCATACATCATTACTTTTTATATAGGTATACAGGGTTACTAGTAACTCGACGTATTCTAGTCAGGGAGTGTTAGTGGTACAAAAGCTACAAGCTACAATTTATATAACTATGTATGACCGAAATCAATAGTGTCAAAATAGAAAATTATTTTATAGGCATGATGATATACTTAAGTTTGTAAGAGTATAGATGCGAAAGTATCTCTGTCTGTCTGTCTGTCTGTCTGTTAGGTACGCTTTTACGCTTAAACCACTGAACCGATTTTAATGAAGTTTGGTACAGCGATAGATTAGACATTGGGAAAGGATATGCTATGTTTGGTCGTGCAAAACGGACATCTAGGCGGGCGGAGCCGCGGGCAACAGCAAGTGTTAAATAATTTAATTTCTAGATGGAAAACCAATCGATTGTGAGTTGGATTCGTGCATTGAGGATTCCATACACAACTGTATGAAAAGGACAAACTTAAAAATAAATTACTGAAATATTGAAATACAGCCAAATCCACAGTTAGACAGGTAAAGCGAACCCCAGACTCTCCGAGGTGAAACTTCGGATGTGGCTGGGATTAACGCTAAGATGATGAAGAAGATAATAAACTTAAACTTGTAACTTTCAGTGCCGATGTCCGCAAACGAGCCTTGGATTAGGAACCGCGAATCAGCAAAAAGAGACTGAATCCTTAAAATGTCTTAAGCATTCAGTCTACTATGACGCACAGCTACTAAGAGGTTGCAGACTTCGTTATTTTGTATTAATTTCCACTTAATAGATTTAGTAGGTATTGGAATAAGTTTTTAATCAGATTTTTTTCTGATGTAGGTTACAATTTCTAGACTTTTCCCTTTACTTGTGCTATAAGACCTGCAAAATTATTTGATTCTAGAGCAACGAAAAATAGCGTACAGTTTTTGATTGCCTTATTGCCAATTGTCTAAATACTTATGCTGTTAAAAATATGAATCTCGAGATTACAATTGTCTTAAAAGTTTGATTTTTTTCTTCCAAGTTGAACCAAATACAAGCCAAAAGATTTTTTTTAAATCACCGAATCTGCGAACCTCTGTACAGTACTGTACAGATATTATTTTATGATAAGATAAGATAAGATAAGATAATTCTTTATTGTACACAAACAAACTACAGTACATTAGGTATGTACTGTATATATAGGATGTACTGTTGTATAAACAATGCATACATAAGCGATATTAGAAGAGTTCCGTTATCCGTCCAAACTCATCATTAGATTTGTACGAAATTCAGGTGGCATCAGTTTGGAATAAAAATCTTTCAAACAAAAAATGATTTTGTCAATCTCTCTACATAATGACGGAGCTATGCTAACACATTTAGAAAAAAAAAACATATGTACTGATGTTTTGCTACATTTTCAACAGATCCTTCAATATCTTCGTCACATCTATGAAATCAAGAAGAATAGGGAGTAGTTTCTGTAACTCACGAGCAAAAGCAAAAGTGATAATTACTTTGAATCGGTTTTTGTGATACACATAATAATCTGATATATTTATAATATTCTGTTTAGTTATCGCTGGTATAGATTCGAATAACAAGTTCTTGGCTAACATTAAATCGGTTTTAGAGAAGGTACTCACGCATAAATAATACTCCTAATACTTTCTTCGTCCAGCATATTTCGTTGTGTGACTGTACGCCGCCTAACCAAAGCTGAGTAGAATTCGATTTTACTAACTTGACATGGAAATATGTCGCTAATGCCGGCCCCCGCCCTTTGACGGGAGACATTAGCGCCCCGCCTCCGCGCTGATGTTGTGGAACTCGTCCAAGGACACTAGTTCCCCCACTGGCTTTGGCCGTTTCAATAGATTAACCGCGAATAAAAGGAGATTAAAATTAAATACAACAAACGATTATATACGTTGATAACAATTTCTTGTCTCACAAACATTCAACCGCACTTCCAAGTGAGGATAACACTATACAGCACTTCCGACACGTGGACCCCCCGAGGAGCTCCAGGTCCCCAATCTCCCGTGTGCCATAGCCAGTGTTCCGTCAATCTGAACTTTAAGTCAGCTCTTGCATGCTGTACTCATCTAGGACTTGAACCTAGCCCTCCAGATATGGCAGGGCGGGTATAATAGAATTTATACTACGGCTGGTTACGGTCTCAGTACGATATACTGCTCCCCTCTTGTCCGTACGGTATTCGTCAAACACTCATCCTCGCGTAACGCCTTATCGCTAGCGGATTGCAGACTTGCAAGAGCGTCGTCGGCCTAGGCACACACAAAGGATAACTTCGGCCTCCGCTAATCATGATTCTGGTCCTGGACTAGCCATGACTCGTTACGTGGGATATTCTTCTAGGCATCGAGGGCAACGGTACCGTGTAATATATATCAACGCATTCCGCGGTTCGTCAGATCAAGTTAATAACATTATCCGTACACAAATATAAAATAAACGTCACGTTACTCAACTCAGGATAGCAGTACACACCATACATATATATACAACATTAACTATGAGACTATAAACTATTAATATTCGTATGAAAGTAACTCACCACGGTTGTAGGGAATTAATAGTGATTCACTTGGCAACGCCGCACCGTAACTTACTCGGATCACGCCTCTGTCATCACGAACCTCAGGTCCTCCGCACGCCTCACAGGTCAAGTCGTTATCTCCTAACCGCTCTCTTCCCCGGTCCGAAGTCGAACCTCAGGTCAACCACTCGCCTCCGCAACCCCAAATCGACTGCCTCGACCCTACTCTCCGTTAGCCTTCGTAAAAAATCCCGAGACGCTCTTGTCCTTTGTTTTTGCGCGAGCGACGTTCTCACGACGATTCCTTGAATTCCGCACACTTAGAACCAACGTTTCAATAGGTTGGGACCATAGCCATAAATTGTACAATTTTATACTTTGCACATGTTCGGTTCTACTTATGCCTAACAAGACCAATGTCCATGTTTCTCAGAAGGGATTCGTGCTTATCTGCTTTAGGATATTTTTAAAAGTACCGATGTATGCCAAAAGTAGTATAAAAGAAAATACAATAAATTATGGTATTGTATGTACTGACAACGAACCGTACCTATTAGGAGTTACATTATGTATTTGTATTTACGTCTTGGTGTGATTAGTGTACTATCACAGTTGGCATTTAAAGTCATTTTCAGTTGCGTCCAACTTGAATACGTGAACGTATACTACACTACAAAAACCTTCACATTATTTAAATACACATACATACATAATATAATCACGCTTTTAGCCCCAGAGGGTTAGGAATATTTGAATTAAGACCCTTCTTTCACTAATCATTGTATTAGACCCCACGTAATAGAGGGTGAGCCTATTGGTGTATTCCGGGCACGTTGACTCGAGCCTTGCATCTGAGTTAACTTGAATCATGCTTGATTCATTTAAATAAAGCAACTAAATTGTTCGTACACACGGCGCCAGACCTCGGTTTACAGGCCACACCAACATAAAGGAAGTGTGCGTGACAGCAATACTATTAATACATTGCTTAAAGATGTGTGTCATAACAAGTTAACCAATCAGGGCCTTTGACGCACTCACACAATTGCTATTTTACTTACATAAAATGCACCAAGGTTATAATATCATATTCTAAACTAATTTTATGAAATGTATGCAGCATTTTGTTTCTATAACTAATAGGAGTTATCAAATTTAGTCACTATACTATCTGTTCTCATAGTCGAGATGGATAAGAATGCAAGTAAGTAAGTTTGGACCTCACCGTTGTCGCCGGTCGTTGGTTCGGAACTTAACAACGGAATTCTCTTTTTGTCATTCGTGCATCTTTATGTCAGTCAATTTAATAGACATAACATTTTATTTTATGTTCCAATATCTTTTTAGAAGTTTATAATAATTATACTTATGTGTTTTTTATATTTTTTATTAAAGATCAAATATTTTTATCTGATACTTAATTAATTATTATCTATAAATAATTAATTATACCCATACTTAAGAAAAATATCATGCTTATAATAGTAAATATATTATTGCATTGCAACAATAAGTTAATTATTTTATTTTCCTTTCCTTTTTTCCATTAAGAATAAATAGTATCATCAAGGAAATATACAAAAAATATATTAAATTATATTATATATATGAATTTTATACATTTAGTTTCCTGTAAATAAACTAGACCAATCGGACTTCAATATATTGAGGAACAAAAAGTGCACCTCGCTCGAGGACCGAACCCGGTATTGATTCTATTGGTTCAGCTGCATATTTAAACCTTTCAGCTATATCTACTTATTCGTTTTTCGCTAAATATGCTATTATAACTTGGTGCAGTGGCTATCATCAATACCTATATTTCATGTAAGTAAAATAGCGAATGTGTGAGTGCGTCAAGGGCCCTGATTGGTTTACTTGTTATGACACACATCTTTAAGCAATGTATTAATAGTATTGCTGTCACGCACACTTCCTTTATGTTGGTGTGGCCTGTAAACCGAGGTCTGGCGCCGTGTGTACCATGAATAATCCGCTTCTACTGGGTTATATATGAGTTTAATTTTACAGCGCTGGTATAGTTTATTCCTCATTAAGTTACATTTAAAACCTAAAAGGATTTTAGCATATTGGACCCGTAAAAGCATACCTAAGCTAATTCTGTAATAGTACAGAAAGAATTCTGAAACTTAATATCCTATAATCGACCTCTGCTATGAATGCAGATTTCATCTGTACAGAAGATATCTGAAACCCCATGGCCCCATCAATTTCTTCTGACCCAAGCCAACCTCTCCTATAAGGTGATACATCTGTTGATCGGGGAACGAGACTCCAGCGCAATCATTTCTTTTAGGATTGTAGATCAGATGACATAAAACTCAAAATGAGGATGGTGTAAGTCGAAGGATGGTAGCAGATGGTAGGATGGTAAAGGGCAAAAATGTAAGTGATTAAAGGAATCGTTTTATCTTCTGCGTGACATCGTTGAGGGTATGCTGTATACGTTATGATCAAACTTGCTATAATCACGATATTTTACACTATATTATTATTGGAAGAGTCGACATATTCACCCACCGAGGATTTGTAGGGTAAATACATTATCGCTTACAACCCCAACCGACGCAAGTCGTTAGATTCACTGAAATTTACAAGGTCTTATTACGATGTCACAGTTGCACTACCGAAGGTGCGCGCACGCATTCCACCGCCCCACCACCACGTCAACAGTGTTCTATAAAACCAAACACTATTTTTTACTGACATCAATCAACGCTTGAAATTGATTAACAATACAACAAAATGTTTAGCAAAGTAAGTGTCCAAAAAACTAACCATACAGTGAAAAAATATTAAGAAAATGATAAAAAAAATAGTTTGTGAACGTGTATGTTGTGTTCTAAAGTTAATCCATACTCCATACAAATATTATGAATGTGAAAGTAACTATGTCTGTCTGCCTGTCTTTGACGCTTTCAGGCCTAAACCACAGAACCGATTTTGATGAAATTTAGTACAGAGATAGATTAGAACTTGGGAAAGGATTATGTTGGTCGCGATAACCGACCTTCACGCTGGCGGAGCCGTGGACAACAGCTAGTAAAAATATATAATTACTCGGAAATTTCATTTTTCTGAATATTTGGCAGGAGTACAATTCCTAGCTAAAGTACTGCTAATGCCTGGCTAAATTTCTAGTTTTTTTTTTTTAATTTAGTTGCTCATTTAAATTTATTTTTTCAGATTGTAGCTTTCGGTGCTCTCCTGGCTGCTGCAAGCGCCAGCCAATATGGCCACGGCTATGGCCAAGCAACATCTTACCAGAAAATAGTCCGTCATGATAGTCCTATACACCATGCTCCACAAGTCTCCCATTACCAACCTGCACACTATTCCTCTCCACAAGTCTCCCATTACTCCTCTTCCGTTTCCCACTACACCGCTCCCGCCGCACACTACTCCGCTCCTGCCGCGCACTACTCGGCTCCAGAAGCTTACTACAACCACAACGACGAACAAGACACATACGTAAGTTTTCAATAGATTGCTGTAGTTAGTACCGTGTAGATTGTTTTATTTCCTTAAATTAATATCTGATCACTTTAGGCCCACCCTAAATACGACTTCAAATACTCCGTGGCTGACCCCCACACCGGCGACCACAAGTCTCAAGCCGAAAGCCGCGACGGTGACTCCGTGCACGGCTACTACACTTTGGTTCAACCTGACGGCTCTGTCCGCAAGGTCACATACACCGCTGATGCTCACAGTGGGTAAGTCAAATTCCTTATTCAGATACTATAAAGTCAAAAAAAAACCTTGATAAAAATTATAATACTAATGGTTCTTTTCTCTTTTCAGTTTCAACGCGGTAGTACACAACTCCGCTCCCTCAGTACATCCCCAGAACTACGAACATGGCTCCCATTACTGAGCAATAGTCATAATATCTTAGTTTTAGAAGAAATGTTAATTATTTTAAAAAAGAATTTAAGAGATATCTAAATAAAATGTTATTACAAATGTTCATTTTATCATTTTTCTTCAAATCTAAGAAATCGTATGAATGCATCATTATTCACTGTATTGAAATGTAAATTCAATAATTCCGGTCGGAAAGGTTTATTGTTAGTGAAATGTTAATAGAAGTATTGACTCTCCTATCAAATCTATCCAGTCAAACTGTTCTTCATCGGGGTGTTTATATGCTGGTATCAATAGATACACCTAATTCTTTAAATAATTGTATCATCCTTACACATTGTGACAATATCAATCAATCAATTCAATCAACCATTCCAGTCCTGTGGCAATATGCTATGCTGTATTTATTGATTTAAGTACGCAATTTGAAACAAGACTAAAAAAAATGCGTACGTATGTATGACATGAGACCTTTGAAACAGCCTGTAAAAACAAGCCCTATACTGGCTTAGATGTCCCTTCACTTCACAAGCATAGGTACGGACAAGGAACACGAAATTAATGTTTCTTTGATCGAAAAATTATTTATAATCGTTAAGTTAGGAAATCCTTACTATCCCTACTGATATTATAAATGCGAAAGTAACTCTGTCTGTCTGTCTGTCTGTCTGTCTGTCTGTTACGCCTAAACCACTGAACCGATTTTGATGAAATTTGGTATAGGGGTAGTTTAGACCTTGAGAAAGGACATAGGCTATGTTTGGTCGCGATAACCGACATCCACGCGGGAGGAGCTGCGGGCAAAAGCTAGTATTATTATATTTTTAATTTATGTAAACGACAAATTTATGTAAACATAAATATGACTAAAATCTTTCACACATTTCAAAAATATGAATTGCAGTTTCAATTTATGTTGTATAATAATAGTAATATTGTTTGAAATGTTTCATTACAACAGTTAAAGAAACTGTGTGTAAAATGTGTTTTAATCATAATACACAATAACAGTTAAATGAAGTTACCTAAATAGTTTTTGGAATTAAGAAATATATAAACTCCTTTTCGAAATTTAATCCTACTTCATCCGGTCCGGGATTTCCCTTTTAAAAAGAATTACTATTTTTGAATAGCAGAGAAAAAAAATAGTTTTAAGTACCTACAAATAACAAAATACTGAATACGGAACTTGAAGAACCCATATTGTAGTCGCTTGGGGAAACCACCGCAGGGAGTTGTGGAAACCACCGTGGAATGAAGTTCCCTCATACCGCACAGTGCGCACTATTTCCGGATGCAATTAGTGAGGATGAATTCCCTGCCTGTGGCGAGAGGTGCGATGATAGAATGTATCATAATAATATATGTATAAAAATATATACAAAAAATCACGCTCTAAAAAGTATTAAACAAGAAAATGTTGTATGCCACTTTTTCCTAGAATGTATTGTTTTGTTAGTTTTGCTATCCTTGTTATTTTCTTGTTTAATACTTTTTGAAGCATGATTTTTCAGTAGTCGGGTTTTAGTTTTAAACTTATTTTTTTATTTATATTATTTTGGGGCAAGCAACTGTTATAATTTAAAAATATTTGAAATGTGCTAATTAAATTCTTTAATTTGATACAAAACACGGCATCTTTATCTGAAATTCATTTTTTAGCATCCTACATAATATTTATTATAATATTATTATTACTAGCTGACGCGCACCAGCTTCGCCGCCCGTGGCATATTTCGAAATCCTGTAGCCATATATATCCGCAATGTATTAATTTTACCCACCCAAAATACAGGTAATAACCTAGTTTGGGTGGCAGCGATTACAATTACAGCAGAATGTCATTCATTTCCTACTATTCTATTTAATGCTCATTGCCTATGTGTATTTATGTATGTCACTGTTGTTTGTATTATTCTGTGTGTATTATTTGTGACAATAAATAAATTATTATTATAAAAAAAAAAAAACAAATTTTAGGAATTTGCCGGATGTATTGACATTTATGATTTCTGCTCCGCTCCCTTGAGTAATGGAGTGATAATATTTAGCCTATAACCTTTCTATACGAGCTATTCAGCACAATAGTACATTATGGTACAAGTGAGCAACGTTGGTGATTACCGCCGAGGCGCCATTGAGACCCGAGCCGCCAGGCGAGGGTCTTAAGACAGCCGAGGACGGTAATCATCATGCTCACACGTGCCATACGACGTTTTACAACACACTTGCGAATAAAATAATACTACAAATACTAAATAAACAATACTACAAATCAATTCGTTTTCCTATGCGCGCGCATATAACAATGGCGGTCGACCATATTAAAAAAAAAAGAGGTTTGAACTTAACTTTTTTTTACTCTGTTTTTTTTTCTGTACGTAGAGAAAAAAAAAGTTAAATTTGAGCGAAAATTTTGTTTATTACACAAGTATTACAAGTTGAAATAATTAATTTAAATACGAAAATGCATCAAATGACCATACAATAGGCGTATTAATTTATTCGTACTATTAAACACGTTATTTTTTGTATCAAAACTTTTTTAAGAACATAGACAATTATAGACACTTCCTATAAAATTTAAAAAAGAATCTATAACTCACTTTTGTGAATAATAGTAATGAAAAGTCACAGTTTTATAATAGGTGTCATTCCGTGCTTAATTGCGGTAAAATAATATCACTGTTATGAGCAGGTGTGTTGTAAAAATATTTTATTCAATTCGAACCAGTAGTTCCTGAGATTGGCGCGGTTAACAAAACAAACAAACTATTCAGCTTTATAATATTAGTATAGATAGTTCTGATGTCAGAGTCACCGCGTGATTTCGATTGACTCAGGCATATCCGCTTCATAGTGCCCACGGCGGTGGTGGATAACGGATATGAAGTAAACGAACATTTTCTCACGAATAATAAAAAGGCTACCACATTGGTAGCCTTTTTATTATTCGTGTTGTTGGTTTATTTCAGAAATTTATTATTTCACTAGCTGTTGCCCGTGGCTCTGCCCGCATGGAATCCTGATGTCGTTCCCGTAATCCATGTGAACCTATTCCAGAGATGAACTGCAGCATAAATGTGTTTATTAAACACTTATGTGTTAATCTATCCTTAAATAAAATTTCAACCATTTATTTTAGCGGTTCGTGCTTGATTGAGTAAAAACTTCTTAAACATCTTCATAAAATAGGCATAAGAACATACGTCACATAAACACTTATCAGCACATATCGTCTTTGCGCTTGCCAAGACCTCTATGTGTTTTAGGTCAAGTTTTCAGGAGAGACAATTCAATGGGTTTTTTTAAATAATTGATGAGCGTAACAAAAAGCTAATAATTTAGCATGATGCCAAAAAATATTTTGTATGAACTGAGATATAAGTGAAAATCATAAACGGTACTGGCTATCCACAATATTTTTTTTCCATTTTGATACACATATATCAGAATTGTCTTCCTAGCGCCATTTCTTACCAGTGAAAAATGTACACATATTACCTATTACGTTTTTACAAAGACTGAACACCAATTTTGCAACCAAAAAATCGAAGAAAAGCAAGCTGTCAAATTATTTATGTGCAAACCAATTTTGACATGTGCAACATGATGATAAAAACTTTTGATGTGAAGACAACCAATTTTGCGGTGTCAAAAGTACACATATACATTACAAAGATTCCTAGACAACTTAAGGGACGACCGTACGAGGAACGACTACAACTGCTAAAGTTGACATCCCTGAAGGAGCGCCATGAACGAGGAGATTTGATAGAAACATACAAAATCTTACACGGGCACTATGATGTGCCGGATCTCCACAAAATGCTTGTGTTTAACACAAATGATCGGCTGAGGGGTCACCACCTTAAACTCTGCACCAGACTATCCAATAATAACCCCCACAAGCACTTCTTTAGCAACAGAGTGGTTAGAGAATGGAATAAGCTGCCCAATGATGTCATTTCAGCACAAACCATTAACCAATTTAAGAACAGGCTGGATACACACTTGAACAAAAAGAAAGAAATCAAGTACTAGAAACTGGATACAGGCAACTATCAGTTGTAGCAACTTCCTACCTGATTAAACGACAATAATAATAATAATAATTATATTGGGATCGATCTATTATCACTGACAGGACTATTGTCGCCAATAAGCCTGATATAGTGGTGATAGATCGATTAGAGCGCCTTACAATGATTGTTGATATCACCATTCCTCATGACGAAAACCTCATGAAAGCCGAAAAAGACAAACAAATAAAATATTTGGATCTGGCTCATGAGGTTGTTGACATGTGGAATGTTGATTCGGCAATCATTGTCCCGATAGTCATATCGGCCCATGGGCTGATTGCTAAGAGCTTCGACCAACACCTTAAGAGGCTCTCGTTAGGCAGCTGGATCAAGGGCTTGATGCAGAAGGCGGTACTCCTCGACACGGCACGTATTGTGAGGAGGTTCCTCTCTCTGGAGCCCTAACCACCGGTAGCTTGGTCCCTGTACCCGATACCGGTGGGGCACTATTTTTTATATTTTTAAATATATGTTTTTGTATTTATATAATTATGTATTTAAAAATATAATTTATAAGAGATTTAAAAAAATAAAGAGGAATAATAATAATATTTTGTCAAATCTATTTCTAGAGGGAAATAACATAGTTGTATGTTTAGTCGATGCGCAATTTTATTTTAAGGCCGTCTAGCGAATAAAAAAAATAAAAAAAGTCAGCAGGCGCACCGACGATTTGTTGATGATATTTATATCTATGTTTCATTGTTAGTTGTTAACATTCAGTACAAGATAGTTTATTAAGTTTCTAAATATAGAATGTCAGATTTCCATATATAATTCATTATTATAGTTAGTTTATCTCTTTCCTGAGACTTTGCCTTCCGCTTACCATCAGGCCTGGTGAAATCATATTGACGAGTCCTATATCGAACAATAAAATGTTTCTGATACTGTGTGTATTTGTTTGATACCTGAGAATTAGTATTCGAAAGTCGCATTTTCCATTTTTCCGTTCAATGCAAATTTTGTATGCATGACTCATATATTACACCTATGTAGGTACATTTGTGTTTGTCTGAGTGTGTCTATATAATACTAGCTGTACTTGCAACTTCTTGCAACGTCTGGATTTTTTTTTTTTACTTTTATGACAAAATATTGTATGTATAAATATCGAGCTTTTGTGTAATGCATGAGATTCATATAAATTTAGTGGTCGGGTTGTGGTTTCTCGATCGAATCGATACCAATTTTTTTGCTCCGTATAGTCAGTCAGTAGTAGAACCTAGTATACATAGTATTCGTTGGTATAGATACACTAATTCGCGCCGAGTTGAACTAGCAAGTGGGCTGAACCTCTGTGCAATAGTACTAAGTTAGAACTTCCTGTAGTACCAGTCTGTTGGTCGCTGAACTAGATATTCTATTACATACCTACATTTTACCAATCGGACCTATATTCCGAAATATCGTAGTTCCTGGTTAGATAGAAGGTATGTACCGGCTATGGTAGTAATATTAAAGGTATTTCTAACAGTCGATCCATTACTTCGAGTAAATGAAAAATTACCTACATATTCATTAATCATCGATCGAATGACTTTAACCGTTATATAAATCCTCTGCTTGGTTCTTCAATTTTTCTATTTTATTTAACTTTTTTATTAAATTTTATTAAACCACATTCGTCTTTGGAAGATAAATGTAGAATGTAATGTAATGTTTGGATGCGGAAAGCGGAGGATCGGCAATCGTGGCGCATTTTGGGAGAGGCCTATGTCCAGCAGTGGACTGCAATAGGCTAATTGATTGATTGATCATCTTCTAAACATTATATTATGTTAAAAAAATATTTTTTAAATATATTTGGATTACATAAAATCCTACTAATATTATAAACGCGAAAGTTTGTGAGTATGGATGGATGTTTGTTACTCTTTCACCTAAAAACTACTGAATGGATTTTAATGAAACTTTATAATAATATAACGTATACATCAAAATAACACAAATTCTACCTATGTTTGGTCGCAAGCCGCGGGCAACAGCTAGTATTTAATAATTACTTATAATATTACTTAATAGTATGTAATTAATTTAACTTTTAATTTTAGTTTTAGTTTTAGTTTTTAATTTGTACTTTTATATAAATATATACCTATTTAGTTTTATTGTTAATTTTGTACATATTTAAATTGTATTATAGTAGGATTAACTAAAATTATACCTATTAGAATAAATATTCTACATCTTGTAGTTTGCACTTTTAATTCAAATCAAATAATCCATTCACAAAAAAAATATTCCAATTCCCAATCGTATTATATAGATACCATACATTTTGTTTTTAACTTTTATTGTTTATTTTTTATCAGAATTCGTTAAATCTTTACTAAAAGCCTATAGCTTATAGCCTATAGTTTTAAAGTAAGTAGTAGTTCTCGATAAGAATTCATTAGTACCGGCACTCTAACCTTGCTACATGTCAAGTGCGCGCACGCATTTCTTCGCCCCACCCGCTTGCAGGCGCAATCACTGAGTGGTTGTAAATGTGCCTGCTTTACTATAAAACTATGACCCGCAGGTCTTTTGATATCAATCAACTCTTATCCGTAGCAAACACCACATCAAAATGTTCTCCAAAGTAAGTCTATTATTGCAGATTATGTAGATACAGGCGCCATCGATATTACTTATCTTAGTACACTCGAAGTTACCAACCACCTTACTAAGTGTAAAAATTGGCATAATAAAATAAAATGAACATTAAAAATATTAAAATTGTCACTGCAAAATGCAAAAATAATTATAAAAAATATTACTTGATTTATTTCAATGTAAATCATTTCAATCGATCATTATGGTTGCCTGTAAGAAATTGCCGCAGAGCGATAAGGCCGCCATCTGTACTTACCACATTAAGTAGATACTACATAATATGTTATATTGTTATATCTATGGGGTACAATAAAGACGTTTTTACTTTATTTTACTTTGTTAATGTTCAATGACTATACATTTATTTTACTTCCAGATCGTAGTTGTCAGTGCGCTGTTGGCCGCTGCCAACGCGGGTCTCTTGGGCCATGGCCAATATGGTCATGCAGTTTCTTCTCAAAGCGTCGTTCGCCATGATGCACCCGTTCACTACGCTGCCCCCATTGCCCACTACGCTGCCCCCGTTGCCCACTACGCTACTCCTGTTGCCCACTACGCTGCCCCTGCAGCTCACTACGACGGTCACGATACCTATGTAAGAAACTATGTCATGAATTTATTGCCAGTTGCTAATATTATATTCGAACAAAAATAAACACGTTCTTCCTTTATAGGCTCACCCTAAATACGACTTCTCCTACTCCGTGGCTGACCCCCACACCGGCGACCACAAGTCACAAGCCGAAAGCCGCGATGGTGACTCCGTGCACGGCTACTACACTCTGGCTCAACCCGATGGCTCTGTCCGCAAAGTAGAATATACCGCTGATGCCCATAACGGGTAAGTCATCATACTATCACAATTTTCTGAAACATGACAGTATTATTACTCGGGCCATATATCATGGAATGTGCACAAAATATGCTCTATACGCGCGTTTCTTGGGTGTCTTTTGAGGATAGCATTGGGTGATAAGGCAGTGGACGAGTTCAAATTCATCAAGCATAAACTATTACAAAACAATCCGCGCGGCCAGGACCTCGTTTATCCTGCCATTTAGTTCCCATGCAAATGCGAATGTGTCCCTTGCAAATGCGAGTGTATCCCATGCAAATGCGAAAATTCATGGATTATTATTTTTTTCCAGTTTCAACGCCGTGGTACACAACTCCGCCCCATCGGTGCATCCCGCCCCTGTCCATGGACACTCTTATTACTAAGTTTGGAATGATTGATACTATTTATTGATTTTCTGGTTGACGACTGATCTATGTAAGATGAATGTATTGTAAATAAACTGTGATTTTTAACACTTTATACATTCTTTTTTCTTCAATCTTTCAAATTTGTAGGTACATTATGTTAGATCTTATTTTAAAATACTTTGAAGCATCATACTAATGTGCAGTAGCGTGCTTTACTATTCAGGATAACATCTCTATGTTACTCTGAAAAGTAAAGCACGTTCTCTAACCTATTCCCTATATCCTTCCCTATATTTATATATATTTCAAATATTATTTATTATTAATTCATTATTTAACCTACCAATCATTTTCTTTTACTAGGTACTTGTTCAATTAAATAACAAAATATTCAACATTTTTACATTTCTGTCACTTATTAACATTGAGTGTTGGAAACAGGTGCGAAATTTTTCACATAACTTATTTAGTTCTTTTATCGAACGTCCAAAGATCCATCACATCACATACATCATAATGATTACTCTTCATATTTTTTAATACTAACAAGCAAAGCTCATAATTATCAGAATTCATATGGGTGAGCACCCACTGGTCCCCTGGAATTCGTCCCCAGTGCCCATTCGTCCCTACATAATTTTGAGGTGCCCACTCGACCTCTGGTCTTATTGATTATATTTATACTATTATTTTATTTATATATCTCTACTATATACACTACTATAATCAAATCAAATTAGTTTATTCTCATAGAGAGATATATAAAGTTGGTTCCGTAGACAATAATGTGCAAGTGCTTTGTTTATCACCTTAATAGGTGTGCGAATTATAATATTTAAATTTGTTTTCATATATTTTCTAATACCATCGATTGAAACTCCTAATCATTCTAATTCGTAACGCTGATATTCATAAATATTTTTACCTATTCAATTCAATTTATTTCAGACTTAGTCCATATTTATTGTTAGTTACATAATATCTTAAAACTATGTTAGGTAAAATTACAAAAATAACACACCAAATACAAAACAATATGATCACACCAGTCCCGGGTTGATCAATATCTTCTCTCCGGCACTGGTACAGAAACATGTCTTCCGCAGCAATGCCGGAGAAAAGAGCAATCCAGTCTGGATGCAACCATCATCAGGACCCTATTGGGGCTGGTCCGCACCCTGCGCACCAACGAAGCCGCACGCGCACGCATTGTCGCGTGGAAACAAGCGGTACGTGCTTCCGCAAACATCCCCGATGCGCTGCAGTGCCGGGGCAGCCCCAACAACATCCTGAGACTATTATTATACAGGATGCGGAGGTCGCTGTAGCGTTTCTTTGTATAATCGGCCCATAGGCTACAGGTGTATAGAGATGTACAATACGCCCTGAAGAGTGTTATTTTAACTTCCGCCGAGCAACGCGCGAACCTACGGGCTATCATGTTCGCTCTGATCGAAAGCGACCTCCGCTCCCTGTCGATGTCCTCGTTATCTTTTAGATCGATGGTGATAATATGCCCAAGGTATTTAAAAGATTCCACCCTATCTAAAGGCACACCATTTAACATAACCGGAGGTACTTCCTGCGGATAGTTGCCACCGGCTTTAAACACCATCCATTGACTCTTCTTCGCATTGTATTGCAAGCCGTGACCACACGCATACTCCTCGCATGTCCGCAATAGAATTCTAAGGCCACAGACCGAAGCGCTCAGCAGCACCATATCATCTGCTTAACTCAGGTTATTTACGCAGACACCATCAATATGGCAGCCGATATGCTGACTACTGAGCGCCTCGATCAGATCATTTACGTACAAATTAAACAGGGTGGTAGATGTGATTCCACCCTGCCTGACACCACCTCCACCACCACCATATCTACTAATTTTCTGAATCATAATTAAGAGAAATGAAACTGCATTAGTCACTGTAATTCATTTAAAATAGTCAAAAGCAATATTCAAGAGCAACGAATGCTCGCAAGAGATCAAACACCATAAGTCAAATTACACACATTCAACATAATCCATTTATCTCTATTCTTCTATTTTTTCGTATGAAATATTTTGATTAATTTTAAATTAATTAAAAAACTATCTCGCGCTCGATGCGGATATAAAAGTAGTAGTAAAGTTGAAATCCCAAAATGCAGAATTTCCCTAAATGTTGATTTTTTTTTAATTTCTCATAATGATTACCGCAAGTCTTGCAGAGACTTTGCAAGTTTTTAGTAGATAGTATAATCAGTATAATTTATGATGAATAAAATAATTGGCGTTATAATGAGTTAATCAACATATAAAAAGAAATACCGACCGAATTGAGAACCTCCCCCATTTTTGATATCGGTTAAAAAAATATGTTTCTTTGGAAGACTTCATAGATACACAAGTGAAAAATGTAGATTAATTGTTCCACACATAGATTATAATCTTCCAAAATCCCCTTCTTTCTTAAGACGATTAACAATGTAAGTACTGATTTGAGATTAACATGGTCATTCACATTAATAGTGTAACACACACCGAGATATTTAACACATTGTTTGTTTATATTGAGTAACCAATATTTATTATCACGGTGATCACGGCGCTTGTAACACCGCCGAAATATCGGTCAATATAATCACCCGGTGAGTTCTCGTATTACCTACACTATTAATTTAAGTACTCTTTCTTTGTACGTTCATCTACCCATAGTTAATTCTACATCTAGAGCGGTTCTTATTGTGTCTTAGATAAACATTTATGAGCTATACCAGATTGGTAATAAACTTTTATTTATATCCTTACAAGCTAAACCTAATACCTAATTAAGGCCGCGGGAACACGCTGGATGCGAGCAGCTTCCAACCGGTCTTATTGGAGATCTATAGGGAAGGCCTATGTCCAGCAGTGGACTTTCTATGGCTGAAATGATGATGATGATGAAACCTAATACAATTGTATATAGAAATACTTAGGATGTTTTTACCATAAAGGTATGTTTCCAAAGGTGACCGCATACAACAACTGCAGACGCACGCAACAGATACGCATAATTCACTGCGGCTTGTCAATGGTCTCCTTTATTCGTATTGGAGTTTAACAAGTAATGGATACGCTGTAACTGCTGCATGCATCTGCAGTTATCGTATGCGGTCGGCTTCGGAATCATTCCTTAACAGCTTACACTAATTTACAATACACTAAAATTTACAATACACTAATTTACAATACAAGAACTGCGCTCAATGCCTTCACCCCGGTAGAATTATACCACCTTTTTTTACGTGCGGAAATCCCATCGGAGGAGCCAGCGGGGGTGGTTATGTCGGACTCGGACCCACTAAAACCGCACGGCCGTCTCGTGCCATCAGTTGCCGAGGGTAAGGTAGCATCTATTATATCCCTCACAGGAATTATACCACCTTACTTAACATTTTCTTAATTCTTGAGAATAAGGAACACAAAAAAAATATCCCATCTGGTGAAGTCGTACAGAAGTTATCCACGTACGTAACATTTTGGCGTTTTATCGAAAAATTGAGAGGCTTCTGGAAATAAAACTTTTTAACGCATTCTAACGTCGGATTCATCTCAACGTTTCGTCGCGATGAATCCGTTCAAAATAGTTCTATTTCAATGTGTAAGTAATAGTCCCGTAAACTTATAAGGAACATGGAATATTTTGTTCTCAAATTACAATAAACTTAGGTCCGTATACTCACTACTCAGTCCTGAATCTCGATTTATGACTAAATCTGCCGACAGATTGTATTCTAGATGACAGTTCTAATGTCATTGTGAGAGTCGATTCACAACTGCCCGTTGTTAATTGTTAGAGTTTAAAGAAATACATTTTACATTAAATTACATTTTATTTAGAAGAAAATCGCCTCTTATTCGTCTCTCAGTCAATAAATAGTTGGAATATTGAACATTTATTAGTGATGGTAACCATGACCGTGGGCGGAGGCGGGATGCACGGAGGGGCCGGAGTTGTGTACCACGGCGTTGAATCTGAAAATGAGAAAATATTTAATTAATACTTATAAGCTTTTGTATTGTGAGAACGTTATGGAAGCAAGTACCTAGTGAAGTATCTTACCCGTTGTGAGCATCAGCAGTGTACTCGACCTTGCGGACGGAGCCGTCAGGTTGAGCCAAGGAGTAATAGCCATGCACAGAGTCACCGTCGCGGCTCTCGGCTTGTGACTTGTGATCACCGGTGTGGGGGTCGGCCACGGAGTAGGAGAAGTCGTATTTAGGGTGAGCCTGAATTGATATAACATCAGTTGTTAATTAGTTTAAGTAGTAACCCAATAAAATCAAGCCTCAACAATAAAATATATCACAGTTCCTTACATAAGTATCATGACCGTCGTAGTGACCAGCAGGGGCAGCGTAGTAGTTACCGGCAGAAGCGTAGCTGGCAACGGGAGCGGCAACATGGGCAACGGTGGCGTAGTGAGCTACGGGAGCAGCGTAGTGCACAGCGGGAGCAGCGTAGTGCACAGCGGGAGCAGCGTAGTGCACAGCGGGGGCGCTGTAGTGGACGGGCTCGTCGTGACGAATGATGCTTTGGGAAGATGTAGCGTGGCCATGTCCCAAAAGACCAGCGTTGGCAGCGGCCAACAGCGCACCGAAAGCTAAGATCTGGAAATACGGAAATATTATTGAAAATATTTATTTGTTGAACTTTATGCACAAGGGATAGTTAGTGTTATAGGCATTCTCTAGCAGCTAGCAGAAGTTAGTGCAGAGATAAACTCAGTAGGTGTATTATTGAGTATAACATTATTGACTTTCTTCTATTTCTTCTTATCTCTGTAATCTAATGTCTAATTGAAAATTATTTCACACTCACTTTGCTGAACATTTTGATGTTGTGTTTGTTAAGTGTAAGTGCTGATTGATATCAAAGCTCTTGCGCTTTATGACTTTATAGTAATAGTGAGTGCTTATAAACACGAACGGGTGGGGCGGAGAAAAGTGATAACGTACTTGACTTTGAACGTATTCGTCAAGGTTATGAACTGAACGTGCTGTACAAGATGTAATTATCATTATGAAAACCCTTCTATTAAAACCCGGGTATATTCACTTCAATTATTTTCACAGCATTTCTACCTATAATAATAATAATAATACCTGGCGGGGACCATCTCCGAGTGTATCTTATTGTGCATCCGGGGATGGTATCCGTCATGTGTGTATCCCTAGCATATTAAACTCTCTTGAAAGGGCCTCTACGTCTTGGCTTCGGCCCGACGCACGCCTTCCAAATGCCCGGGACTCCATAGTCCCGAGAGCTAAGGAGCAGAGAAACAATATAATAATAATAAATATTCTACAACATTCTACACAACGCTATCTAGACCCATGGTAAGCTTTAATTAGCTTGTGTTATGGAATCTAGAATGCGGATATACATACTTAGATACTTTTTTTTTTTTTTGTAAATACATACATATTATACATAGAAACACCCAGACCAATGCAAATATTTTATATTTATGCATACAAATATTGGCACTGAGCGGGGATCGAACCCGCGCCTCCTGCGTAGCAGCCGCGTTCACTACCGCTACGCCACAGAGGCAGTCATACAAGTATTGTGTATAAATATTGGATCTTACGAAGATCTACCGGCCTCAAGCCAACCTCACTGGCATAGTACGCGTGCTAATTTGCGAACGAGCTTATGGCGCAAGCTTTCATCTTGAGGTTAAGGGGTCAGACACAAGACATCAGTGGTAAAGGGTGAAAATTTTTAAAAGGAAATGGAAAAATATCTTATCGTGAATGGAATGGCGTTTATGGAATTCTGGGCAAAAGAATGGAATTCTAGATCAAAAGATCTACCACGGCTTCCTTTTACAGAGCAAGCCGGCAAAAAACGGTTTATAGAGACCCCTCACCACTGCAAAACGCTCCCGTAAAAGCTAAAATAAGACACATTACGATGAGAAAGCTTAGGAGAGTGGACCTTGGTTTAGGGCCTAGAAATTCGAGGAACTTTAGGAAGTATAAGCTTCGAATTCAACCAGGATCAATGTTAGGATGATAAATGAATATAACATACATACATATACAGGTAGGACACGACGGTATGTTCGTCCCAATCGAGCAGTCCGACTGGGGAAGTACCTCCACCCTACAGAAGACCGCGGTTTAATAACCTCGTGTTGTATTTTCGACGGTGAGTAGGGTAGCCAGAGCTCACTGGAGAGGTTTTGTGCTGTCAGTGGGTTTTGTCGTATTTATCTTTTGCACTGGCACGCTTTGACATAGAATCTCTCTATTCTTACAGGGTCGGCAGCACGAGTGCTAGCTATGATTTTCAATCCCACGTAATAGGTAGCGAGGCTATTGCCGTCTAGCAGACACTTTGTCGTGGGCTGTATGTTCACTATCGGATGGAGAACAGCCCTTTCCCTTAGTCGCCTGTTACGACATCCACAGGAAAAGATGGCGTGGCCCTATTCTACTCCACCGGGAACCAACACGGCAATACGAAATGCATGTATTATTATTCTCTTTATTACTATACATAAACTTGTAAATTATATTTACAAATACATACAAAAATATATGTTCATCTATTTAAAAATATAAAAAACAGTGCTCCACCGGTATCGGGTACAGGACAGGGACCAAGCTACCGGTGGTTAGGGCTCCAGACTTCCTCACGATGCGCGCCGCCGTATCAAGAAGCACAGCCTTCTGCATCTGGCCCTTGACCCAACCGTCTAACCCGAGCCTCTTCAGGTGTTGGTCGAGGCTCTTTGCTGTTATTATTATTATCTAATATCGAAGATCGGTGAAACCCGCAGTTAGACTGGAAAAGGTTGACCCCAGACTGCGAAGTAAAAGCTTCTGAATCGACTGCGATTAACGCTAGGATGAAGAATATAATTAAATATTATTGTCTTCATAGATATGTAACATAATGCAGCCTCAAGGATTTCCGTTTTATTTGACTTAAATCGATTGATGTAAATTTAATGAATTCGTCATGTATCTGTGTATTTCTACAAGAATCATAAAAATCCGTTTTTAATTGGTGGTATAGTGGGGTAACAAACATATAAAAGAAATACCGACGGAATTGAGAACCTTCCCCTCTTTTGAAGAAGGTTAAAAAGAAATGTATATTTCCTTGGAAGACCATTGTCATATACAAGTGAAAATTGTAGAGTTGTTACACATACTAATAATTTCCTAATAACCTTCCAAATATAAGCACTGTAACACAATAGTGTACCTAACACGCACCGAGATATTTAACATGTTGATTGTTTATATTTAGTAACCGATATTTATTATCACCGTGATCATGGCGCTTGTAGCAGCGCCGAAATAACGGTTACTCAATATAAACAAAGAACATGGTAAATAATCCCGGTGAGTGTTACACTATTGAATTTAAGTAGGTACTCTTTCGTTGTACGTTCCTCTGCCCTTGGTTAATTCTAATCCTAGAGTGGTTTCTATTGTATCTTCGATATACATTTTGGTGATATACCAGATTGTTGATAAATATTTATTTATTTAAACATTGCTTCACAACCATCCTTACTTAGCCTTTTTTATATAGGACACGTCAATTTGTCTTCGCCTCGCCTGATGGTAAGCTGACGGCAAAGTCTCTGAAAAGAGGGTCACCATTACAGACACGTATCATGTTACAATGGTGGCACTCAGCTTGACGGCCTCATCAGATGCTTTTTCACGCCCCTAAGCTAAAACTAATACAATGGAATATAAAAGTACCTAGGCTGTATTTTTACCATAACAGCTTACATAAACTTGCACTCTTATCAATGCTGCATTTCGATTAAAGTATGTACCTAATCTATGGAAAGTAGCTGAGATAATCATGATAGCAAAACCTGGCAAACCACCAGAGGAACCGACTTCATATAGACCAATATCTTTACTACCAATAATAGCAAAACTTTTTGAGAAACTACTATTAAAAAGGCTCAAACCAGTTATAGAAAATGGCAATCTTATTCCGGATCACCAGTTTGGCTTCAGAGACAAACATTCAACTATTGACCAGGTTCACAGGATTACCAATTATATCGAAACAGCGCTAGAAGAAAAGAAAGTATGTTCCACTATATTCCTTGATGTAGCACAAGCTTTCGATAAAGTATGGCACGAAGGTCTCATCCACAAACTAAATAGTATGCTACCGAGACAGTTTACGGACATTCTCGAATCATACATATCAAACAGAGCATTCCGCGTTCGATATGAAGACGCCTACTCAGAAACAAGGCTGCTGGCGTGCCACAGGGAAGTGTATTAGGTCCGATCTTATACCTACTGTACACCAGTGATATCCCAGTTACAGAAAATAATCCTATTGCTACTTTTGCCGATGACACTGCTATTATGGCGATAGGTAATAATCATGAAGAAGCTGTGGCAAAAGTTCAAAAAGCGGTTAATCAAGTTCTAACCTGGACTAAAAAATGGCGAATTAAGCTTAACGAAAGCAAGTCGATTCACGTCGACTTTACCAATAAAAGAACACAACATTTTCCTGTATTCATTAATGGCCAACAAGTTCCATACTCTAATACAGCTAAATATCTTGGTATGAATCTTGACGCCAAGCTGCGCTGGAAAGAACACGTCAAGAAAAAGAGATCTGAATTGAAAATACGCTACCAGAAAATGTACTGGATACTTGGAAGACACTCCCCACTATCAGTACACAATAAAGTCCTATTATACAAACAGGTATTGATGCCAGTATGGACTTATGGTATCCAGCTCTGGGGCTGTACCAGTAAGACCAATCGCCAGATCATCCAACGTTTCCAAAACAAAGTACTCAGGGACATAGTTAATGCACCCTGGTACATTCGGAACTGTGACCTACATCGAGACCTAAACATGGACGTCGTAGACCGAGTAATACAAAAATATGCAGAAGCTCACGAAAATAGACTTCATCATCATGTGAATGTCGAGGCTATCCAGCTTCTTGACATTACTAATATAGTAAGAAGACTGAAACGGACGAAACCGTTCGAGTTAGTGTAGTTTTTTAGTGGCAAATAAACAAATGTAGTGATAAGTGCTGCTTTCAAAGAACACATGAACAAAGTGTCTTCGCCTTAATAAAAACTAAGTAAGTGTTAATGGACGCATTCTTAGAATTATATTACGTATTAGTTTAGGTGAAATTTGTTTACTAATTAGCCAATAAGGCTAGATTGTAATTGAAATAAAGTATTCACATTTGGTACTTTATTAGAGAAAAAAAAAAAAAAAAAAAAAAAAAAGATAGGCAGGTACAAACCTAGTCTTCAGTAGTACTATATGTAAGTAAGTTATGCTAGTACATACATTTCTGCGATTCATATTTATTTGTGTAGGAGGCTATAAATTACTTAAGTGTTAATTCACATCTGCCTAACCCTCCGGGGATAAGGGCGCGATTATAATTATGTATGTATGTATGTAATTGAAAAACCATTAAGACCTGGAATTCCTTACCAGTTCACATGTTTCCTTCTTCCTACAGTCTCGGGTCCTTTAAGCGAGGCGTGAAAAAGCATCTAATGAGGCTGAACTGAATGCCACCATTGTAACATGGTACGTGTCTTAAACGTAAGACTTTACCTTCAGCTGTTGACGATTCACAACTGAGTGTTGATAGTTGTTAAAATTCAAAGAAATTTTAAATTCAATTACAGTTTATTCAGAAGAAAATCACCTCTCATTCGTCTCTCAGTCAATAAATAGTTAGAAATTGAACATTTATTAGTGATGGTAACCATGACCGTGGGCGGGGGCGGGATGCACGGAGGGGCCGGAGTTGTGTACCACGGCGTTGAATCTGAAAATGAGAAAATATTTAATTAATACTTATAAGCTTTTGTATTGTGAGAACGTTATGGAAGCAAGTACCTAGTGAAGTATCTTACCCGTTGTGAGCATCAGCAGTGTACTCGACCTTGCGGACGGAGCCGTCAGGTTGAGCCAAGGAGTAATAGCCATGCACAGAGTCACCGTCGCGTCTCTCGGCTTGTGACTTGTGATCACCGGTGTGGGGGTCGGCCACGGAGTAGGAGAAGTCGTATTTGGGGTGAGCCTGAATTGATATAACATCAGTTGTTAATAAGTTTAAGTAGTAACCCAATAAAATCAAGCCTCAACAATAATTACATATATCACAGTTCCTTACATAAGTATCATGACCTTCGTAGTGACCAGCAGGGGCAGCGTAGTAGTTACCGGCAGAAGCGTAGCTGGCAACGGGAGCGGCAACATGGGCAACGGTGGCGTAGTGAGCTACGGGAGCAGCGTAGTGCACAGCGGGAGCAGCGTAGTGCACAGCGGGAGCAGCGTAGTGCACAGCGGGGGCGCTGTAGTGGACGGGCTCGTCGTGACGAATGATGCTTTGGGAGGATGTAGCGTGGCCATGTCCCAAAAGACCAGCGTTGGCAGCGGCCAACAGCGCACCGAAAGCTACGATCTGGAGATACGGAAATATTATTACTTAGTTGAACTTTATGCACAAGGAGTACTTAATGCCATAGGCGTTCTCTAGCAGAAGTTAGTGCAGAGATAAACTCAGTATGTAGGTGTATTATTGAGAGTAACATCATTGACTTTCTTCTATTTCTTATGTATTATCTCTGTAATCTAATGTCTAATTGAAAATTATATCACACTCACTTTGCTGAACATTTTGATGTAGTGTTTGTTAAGTGTAAGTGCTGATTGATATCAAAGCTCTTGCGCTTTATGACTTTATAGTAATAGTGAGTGCTTGCAAACACGAACGGGTGGGGCGGAGAAAAGTGTAAACGTACTTGACTTTGAACGCAATCGTCAAGGTTATGAACTGAACGTGCGAACTGAACGTGCTGTACGAGGTGTGGTTAACGGTATGAAAATCCTGATTTTTTTATTATTAAAGTCATGAACTTCTTCTTCATCCTAGCGTTATTTCCCAGTCGCATCCAAAGCTTTCACCTCGGAGTCTAGGGTCTACTTTACCAGTCTTAACTGCGGATTTGGCTAGACCTCAATATTTTCCGTGAAGCGACTGCCATCTGACGTCCACAACCCAATGGTGACATTAGGCGATATCGAAGCATTGCAGCTTGACCGTTGTTGTGAACTTTTTAGGGCTTCAACTTACCCGTAACGACTGCCACAGATGTTCGTATGGCAACCGGAACCGTTGGCTTAACGTGCTCTCCGAGGCACGACCAGAGCAATGCAAATACCCATATTCATGCATACAAATATTTGCACTGAGCGGGGATCGAACCCGCGCTTCCTGCGTAGCGGCCGCGTTCACTGCCGCTACGCCACGGAGGCTGTCAAAGTCATGAGCATATTCACTTAAATATTTGTACGCATGAATATGAATATATGCATTGGTATGGGTGTTTCTATGTATAATTTGTATGTATTTGCAAAAAAATTGTATATTGGTATTTTATCTATTTGGGTTTATATAGCGTTATGTAGATTGTCCTACAATATTTATTGTAATCGAGTTTCTTCTGTGATTTATGAACTCTGTTTATCTTTCAAGTGTTAATTTTTGTTGCCTACATAATCTGATTAATAATCTTAGTAAATCGGACACTTGTGATGCAGAATTAGTAGACCAACAAAGTAGTGTGCGACGGAGGTAGTGTTGTTACCGGGAGCGACGTATAATTACTACTATATACCTTTTTTTTTTTTTTTTTTTATCGTGTGCAAAATCCCCACGGATACCTCCCCCACCGTAGCCGGAGGAGGAGGTTATGTCGGACTCGAACCGACTAAAACGCACGCCGTCTGTGGGCCGTCAGTTGCCGGAGGTGAGATTGTCGTAGCCATATCCCTCGCACCCCGGCCGACCCAGGACCATATCTCTCGATCTGGCCCTCTTCCGGTGAGGGGACCACAGGGTCCCCAACCCGCCCCCGGGTATGGGGAGGCATGCAATGCGTACCGCCGCCGAGGCCTGCTTCTGCTAGAGTGACAGGCGGCTCTACCCGTCACCCCCAGGCCCGCGCTCATGGGGGACGGAGGTCATTCTGCGACCTCCGACGCCCGAGTTGCCGTTGCTCGTTGCGGGCCGCGCGGTTTGCGACTCTCCTTCGCTCCTCGCGCTCCCGCTCCGCCGCCTCCTTCACGAGCATTACTTGCTCGCAGAAGGAGTCGCCGGCGGCCCACTAATCTGCGCAGCGAACCATCGCTGCGAGCAAAGTGGCGAGCGTGAGAACTCTCACTCCTAGGGTCGCCACCAGCTCCCGTCTCGGCGTCTCCCACGCCGGACACTCGGTGAGCGTGTGCAGCGCCGAGTCCTCGCTCGCGTCGCAGTGATGGCACTCGGACGTTGGCTCTTTCTGCGCGATCCGATGCAGATACCGCCCAAAACACCCATGATTGGTGATGATCAGCGTCAGCCAGAACGAGAGGCGGCCGTGTGGCCTCTCTAGCCACTCCCCCATGATGGGTCTTACCGCCGCTACTACGGCGTGCCCTGCTACTATATACCTTGACCCCAGACACTTTTCGGGGTCGGCAGCGCGAATGTGACGCCCTAATGTTGCATATGTCCACAGGCCATGGTAACCACTTTCCATCAGGTGGGCCGTGTGCTTGTCTGTCACCTAAGTTGTAAAAAACTTTAAAATGTACAGTCCATACAGTAGGAGTAGTAGTTCCTACAGTCCCGGGTCCTTTAAGTGAGGTGTGAAAAAGCATCTAACTAGGCCGTCAAGCTGAATGTCTGTATTGGTGACCCTCTTTACTGTGACTTGCCTTCAGTTTGCCATCAGGCGAGGTGAACTCAAATTGACGTGCTCTACATTTAAAAAAAAACAGTTTAAATAATATGTTATCATAAAACACGTCTGCTCTAACTATTTGTTGCTTGGTGACCGTTTAAAAACATGAAAACTACGGCTGTGAATGTTCTTTGCTTGGCAAATGAGTGCTCCGTGTGTTTAATTACGATATTCCATTTTCTTTTATTTTTAATTCTAATAGTGATTTTTTTTTGCAGGAAAAGACTCCTCAGCAAACTCTAATCATCGCATTTTGCATTTTTCATTTGTCCGTTAGTGGCTATTTATACTCGTGCCAATTTGAGGACAGATCAATTTTGAAATTATAGTCATCATCATCATCTAGGTGTTATTTTCAGTTCTACATCCACTCACTCTCTTGTCGTTTTGACTAACCTCACGACCTCAAGAAGAAAGCCTCCACCAGATCCACGTCTTTTAACCAGGATGCAGCCCGATAGTTCTAATAGTAAAAACAGTTGTATAAAAGAAATTTTAAATTATGTTCAAATTTCTGTTTACGTATGCAAATTGAAATTCTATGTTGTGTAACAATGGATAGACATTCACGTACCCATGGACGAGTGCAACACCAGGGGAGTCACACTCGTTTACCTTTTAAGAACAGAGAGATTCTGTGCCGTCAGCGAAGATGGCAAGCAGGGCTAACCTTGGGTCTTCTCACTGAAGCAAAAAACCTCTCCAGTGAGCTCTGACACCTTACTAACCGCCGGAAACACAACACGGGGTTATTATACCCGTAGTATTCTGTAGGATGGTGTTACTTCCGCAGTCGGACTGCTCGATTAGGACGAAAATATCATCGTGTCCTACCTCGTCCATGTGCCTGTGCTACGGCCATGTGCTTATCTGCCACCTAAGTGGTATAGAAATATATTTCAGATTTTGTTACACATGCCTACAGCACCATCGGTAGATATAACCGAAGGCCTCACCAGAGCTTTTGGGGTTAAGTCAACCTCACCTTTAAGTAATGATGATATAAAGCAGGCATAGGATAGCGGACCTTGACCTCTGAAGTCTTGAACTTTTTAAGTAGATAAACAAGTCGATGCTCCCACCACGCAGTGTAGAGAGCTTTTTGTAATCATACATGACAATGATATGCTTTCTTCCAACTCGAATGGGTCAATTTACAATATAATATTTTATCTATCATATCTCTTATCAAAATTTAGATTGAAATATATTCTGAAGAAATACTAAATAACCTTTCAAAAGACTGAAAGAATTCAATCAAGATTTTTTAATTTATCACAATCGTCGTACAACTAATTCAGTTCATAACCTTGATGGTTGCGTTCAGACTTCAGAGTCAAGTGCATATTTCGCCGCCCCACTCGGTCAGTCTAAACGCATTCACAATTACTATAAAGTCATAAGGCGCATTTCCTTTGATATCAATCAATACTTGCACTTAGCAAATACTACACAAAAATGTTCAGCAAAGTGAGTATAATTTAATTTTGATTGGAAGGATTTTTCAAAGTATGACGTCAATATGACTTCGCCTGGCCTGGTGGTACGCTAAAGGTGGATCATCAGATATTTCATTAGGCATCGGATTGCGGAATGAAGAAAACACGTGCATTTGTAACGAATTTTAAGATTTTACGGTGCGGCAAACAAAAGATGAACTGCGCTTGGTATTGGGTAGAAGTTGCACCGTTCTGCACGATAACTCGGCCCTGCACGTGGTGTTCTAGATAGGAAAGGAGAAGGTAGGACTAATCCAATTAAAATAACTTACACACATAGTTATAATAACATTTCCGTATTCCCAGATCGTAGCTTTCGGTGCGCTGTTGGCCGCTGCCAACGCTGGTCTATTGGGACATGGCCACGCTACATCTTCCCAAAGCATCATTCGTCACGACGAGCCTGTCCACTACAGCGCTCCTGCTGTGCACTACGCTGCTCCCGCTGTGCACTACGCTGCTCCCGTAGCACACTACGCCACCGTTGCCCATGTTGCTGCTCCCGTTGCCAGCTACGCCTCTGCTGGTACCCACTACGCTGCCCCTGCAGGTCACTACGACGGTCATGATACTTATGTAAGAAATTGTAACATAATTATTGTTGATACATGATTTTATTGGGTCCATAATTAATCTCATTAATAACCGATGTTACATTACTTCAGGCTCACCCGAAATACGACTTCTCCTACTCCGTGGCCGACCCCCACACCGGTGACCACAAGTCACAAGCCGAGAGCCGCGACGGTGACTCTGTGCATGGCTATTACTCCTTGGCTCAACCTGACGGCTCCGTCCGCAAGGTCGAGTACACCGCTGATGATCACAACGGGTAAGATACTTTACTAGGTACCTCCTTGTTACCATAACGCTCTCACAATTTTAAACTTTAAAAGTATTAATTAACTATTTTCTCATTTTCAGATTCAACGCCGTGGTACACAACTCCGGCCCCTCCGTGCATCCCGCCCCCGCTCCCGCTCACGGTCATGGTTACCATCACTAATAAATCTTCAATGTTATAACTATTTATTAACTGAGAGACGAATGAGAGGCGATTGTATTCTAAATAAACTATAATCTAATAGTAAATGTATTTTTTTTATTGTCACTTTATATTTCTGCACTGGTAATCATGAAAGACATAGCGTACTAGTGGTAGAAACTTATTTGCAGTTAGTAAAGCTTGCGTACGTTTTCAGTACAAGCGTTTGACTTGCACTTGGACGGGTTCCTTCTTTTTTTTTAAGTACATAGAAGTAGAGAGCGAAGGGTGAAAATGTGCAAAAGGGAAGCCGGTGGAAAAAAAACCTTATTGCGATTCTTTCATGCACCATGCGACCCATTGGTAAACCGGCAGGAATCGGGTTATAGGGACCCCTTGCCACTAATATATGATGATAAAATCGATTAGGCAATAAAGCAAATATACAATACTAGCATTCCGCCCGCAGCCCCGCATGCATGGATGTCGATTATCATCACACTTATCACCACTAAAGGTTTTCTTCAATTGACGGATTCCCGTAAGAAATTTCAACGTGTATTTCAGCCCATACTGCTAGCTGCGTTTTTCAGACCATCAAGCTGTAAGTAACATAGGCCCTATCCGATCAAAAAGGGACAGGTTCACGTTTTAAAACATATTAAGGTAAATCAGACTAAAATATTATTAGTATTTAAAACGCAATTTTTTCTACCGTGATAACATTACAAAAGTGATAAATAGATAACTAAATTGAAATTTTAAAAAATGATAGGTATAGGATAGTAGCCACTTTTCACCTAATAGGTAGGTACTAGTACTAGCGACAGAACTAAAAGTGCTTTAAGTGAGACCCATAGTTGGCGAAGAGTTGTTGATGTAAGTGAAATAATCTTAGTTGCCCTCAAACTATCCCGTTGGATACATATCTCACATGAGTGTTAGTTGAAGCAAGTAGGATCATCAGTTACAGTGCAGTGATTATATCTTTGTAAAATCAACATAAATTTCATATTCAGCATACTATAAAACCAATAAAAATAAGTTAAATATAAAGAACACAGACTACAAAACATAAAAATAGCCAAAAAGCAAATAAAATATTTTCTACAATAGCTCAATAGCTGTAGGTACAATTTGATAGTGCAATGCTAAGTCACAGCATAAGAACTACAATCACCAACAACTTCAATCGTGATCATCTGTATCACCACAATCAGCACCATTATCACCACCATCAGCATAACCACCACCATCACAACCACCATCAACAGTATCACCATCATTATTATCACTATTAACATCATCACCAGCAGCAGCATCACTACCAATATTTATATCGTCATCAAAGCTTACCATAATAACTACCATCGCTAACCATTGTCATTACCGTAATGATATATCATCACCATCAACACTAGCATTATCATTATCGTCATCGTTCCTGCCCATTTTGCTAATCGGTCATGAAATTAGTGTATCATCTCCAATCGCTATACATATGATATTTGTTATTGAGAAATTCCTTTGCGTACCACCTGAAAACAAAACTGATTGAAACACAAAACTAAAATAATTATTATTGATTTATTCAAACTTAAGCGGTATTCGCTACCACTGTGTTTCGATTCGGTATTCAGTACAAAGTTCCGCGGATAGGGCGGAATAGTTTATATTATATGTATATACTTAATAGTTTTTTTTTTATCACAGACGATAGCGAATTTCTCTTTTGTTTGAATAAACCTTATAAATCAGCCTAGTAGTGTAGTAGCCAATAACAACTAGTATTTCAACAAAAAATCAAATCTTTTGGCAAATTTTCATGGATGTCGATTAGGATAGGCAACTGCGAAATTCTTTGAAATTTCTTTCAATTATTTAGTCGGAATAATGATTATAACATCATATTGGTTCCGATAATTCGTACGAGTATCGGTAGATGGCTCCCATCGTCGACCCAAGACGGATGTATAGGAAAACTTGAATAGCTTCAGGCTGACTCGGTGGTTCAGTGGTCAAAGCATTCCTCTTGTATGGGAAAGATCGCGGTGCGAGTCCCACGTGAGCTGATTTGCTTTTCATTAATCGATTTGAATAGGTACTTAGCATGCTAAATCTTTCAAATTACATTCAATATCATGGATGTGTTGTGAAGTGATGCCTTTTCACTTTCAAAATCACCATCAAAATTAACGTTATTAAAAATTTCGCTCGTAGTTGCACTCTAATATAGCGAACAGGACCGTAATAATTATAATCACTGTTATGATAATTCTGAATTTTAATAATACTCCACTGGGTAATACAACTCGTATGACGCACACTCATTCATATTCATTTCGCGGCTTTTAATTAATAATAATTAGTTGTCGGCGGCTTCCCTGACCTGCACCAATCATGACTAGACAGCGTAGGTTTGAGTGCAAAAGAGATCCGATTCTCAGCACTCCATGAATTCACCGTGCGGTCGCTGGGCCCATAGCGTGATACAGAGAGGAACACCGTGACGGCGACTGGGACTTGCGACCCAGATGTAGGTTTAGGGCTACCGCTAAGGTAATCATGATTTCGTTGGAAATTATTATTATTCTCTGAGCCTTTTTCCACCTCAATTGGGGTTGGTTTTCCAGTCTAACTGTGATGCGGCTGAACTTCGATATTTTCTGTGAAGCGACTGCCATTTGTCCTTCACTTGGTGATATCGAAGTTCTGTTGTTAACCTATAAACTATATAATAACTAATTATATATAACTAACTAGCTAGACTTAAATCGATATCCTATCCTAATCGATAGAAGCACGATAAAACGATGATTATGTCATGATATTGATATTTATTAGGTATAGGTTTCATAGAGTAGGGGCAAACAACAAAAGGGGCTGCTTTTACAAGGCGACAAGAAATAAACGTGGTATGTTCGTGATTGCATCACAATCAAAATAGTTATTTGCTTGAATAAGTACAGTAACTTTTTTAATTCATAGCTTATAAATATTACTTGAAGTACTTTGTAAGTACACAAAAACAAATTGTTTAAATACACACTTTTTATAAGTGAAAAATAAATTTCTATTAAGAATATTATCTATCTAACTTGGCCAATTTGCGCTATAACGTTCAGTAGTAACACTGTAAAGATGGTGACGCCATTCTCCAGTTCACAAATACCTACCTACTTTGGTAGGATAATAATTTAAGTGTACTTACATTATAATATATGGTTCTCATGAATCGATTTCTGGATTTTCCTGACAGAGCTGCAGCTGATTCGTAGATTTGAATTCTCGGGGACGGAGCTTGATAGCCATCCGGACTCGTGAACATGGATCCCAATTTCAAAGATCCGCAACTGATGCGTTGTTTACGAATACGCTCAGAGAGCCGAACGGAAAAAAAAATAAAGACATTGTAAACTAATATCTACTGAATTCAAATGAATCCTATTCGATGTTAGAATATATAAATATCTTTCTTTCTTAAAATGAAGACGCGGTACGGTCTTTACCGATTGCTGGCTTAAAGTTTCCGGCACACAATATGATGCCGGTATGGCTTAAGTGTAAATTCAAGTAAGTAAAACTGTCCATAGCGACGTGTACGTTTCCCGTAAGGTGGCAACTCGTAATACACAGTGCTCGAGTTCATAATACCAACCAGAATAATTTTAGAATTGTGTAAGTTGAAGATTTCAAAACCTTAAGTTATTTCAAAATTTTACTTAAAGAATTTCTGTTTTCTTGTATGCAAATTTTAATATGCAGTGTTGCGGTACCAATCGTAGATAAACATTCAGGTTAAATATCGCAATTCAAACATGAACTTATAATTTACCTTTTCTACCTAATATTTTTAAATGACCTTACTTGGTTACATTACAAATAATGCTCATTTAAAACTAAAGAAAGTTCTACTTTCGGAACTAACTTAGAACACGTGAATCTAGTCTCTAATAATGATCAATCACCAACTGCGACTAAGTGAATTCAGGTTACCTCTCGAGAAAAACCAAAGTCTCAACATTCAACCAGCAGAAGGTAGAGGATCCAGAAGATCGAGATGAGGCCTCATATATCCCATGTAGACAGAAACACACTAACATTATTTAAAGGTACATCATACACTACCTTTTGCTAGAAAGGTACACATCATACTGCAAATACTGCCAATATTAAACGTATTATGATTTATTTGTACATGTTCAGCCAGCATTAGATCGATTTTGACAAGCAAAGTACTCAAAATAATCTTAATAAAGTAAAAATTGTTAAAACCTTGGTATTCCCCCCTTCCTATTGTCTGATTGTTCTGAAATTTGGTACCACCTTTAGTTCAGATGATAATATCATTTAAATCTATAAAATACTAGCTGACCCCGCGAACTTCGTACCGCCTAACAGTCTATTCTTTTATTTTTTCTCTCCGTAAGAACCATCCTCGTACTTCCAGGAATATTCTAAAAAAAAATTAGTGAAATCGGTTCAGCCGTTCTCGAGATTTGCGCTTAGCAACACATTTAGGGATTCATTTTCATATTATAGAGATAAACATCCGAATTGAGAACCTCCTCCTTGTTTAGAAGTTGGTTAAAAACAATTTGACTTGACTCGAAATTATTGGTATTAGGTATGATCATTTTGAGTACTTTGATAATCAAGATCGATTTGTTGCTGACTGTTCACTGTGAACATGTACAAATACAGTATAATACATTACAGTTGAAGTATAGTACAAAAGTTGACTGAAATCCGTTCGCTAAGGAGGTGAAAGAATCTCATCAAAGTTTAAAACAAAAAAAATAGCATTACAGGCGTATATCGACCACCTCAGGGGCCACTAATTCAATTAACTAACCTTGATGATTGCGTTCAAAGTCAAGTGCACGTCGACATTTCCCCACCCCACTAGCTCGTCTTCGTTGACACTCACTATTAATTACTATAAAGTCAGAAAACGCAGGGCCTTTGATATCAATCAAGACTTGCACTTGCAAAACAAAATACAAAAATGTTCTACAAAGTAAGCGTAATATATAATTTCCATTAAAATATTTTTCCCTATGATCATCATTTGCAATAATAAAATTGAAATTATTACCTCATTTCCAGATCGTAGCTTTCGGCGTGTTGTTGGCCGCAGTCAACACCATGGCAGGCCACGGCCATGGCCACGCTACATCTGAACAAGAAGTTCATCTCGAGAATCATGGTGGCCATCATCACCATGAAGAGCATCATGTAAGAAACTGTAACATAAACATTGTAGATATTTATGATCTTGTGTTACTTTAGAAACATGCATCTTATCATTCAAATTATTTCAGGGTCATGCTAAATACAAGTTCCATTACGCCGTGCATGACCCACATACCGGTGATCACAAGTCTCAACACGAAAGCCGCGATGGTGATATGGTTCACGGCTACTACGAGCTGGTTGAGCCTGATGGTCATGTCCGCAAGGTCGAGTACAAAGCTGATAAGCACAGCGGGTAAGAATCAGTACAATACTTGCTACTGTTACGCTTTCATAACGCAAATATTTGAAATCTTTTTTATCCTTTTCAGATTCCACGCACACGTGCACAAGCTACACTTCAAGCATCCCGAACATCATCACCATCATGAACATCACGGATGGTGATCATAGAAAATGTTGAATAATCTATTTATTGACTGACAGACAGTTTTAAATAAACTGTAATTTAACGTAATACATACGTTATAAATTGCATGTTTATTAGAATTCGTAGAAAAATCAGCATTTGTGATGAATACAACTTTTTCATCGCAGACCTGCGTAGTCTGCGATAAAAAAGTTGTTTAAATCGGTTCATCTCAAACGTGTAAATACTGACCTATATATTGCAGATATATACGTTTTTTTATCCATCACGTGACATGTTTTGTTTAGTTATTGTTATTATATTCAAATAAATATAGCTCTACATTGTTGAATACTCTGGTTTGATTTTTTTAATTCGGCACTATAGTGACAAACAAGGAGATCGGTTCTATCAAAATTAATTACAAATCAAAATTAAAAACATGCAAAAATGGTATCAAGCCGTGGGAACTTTAATACGACGCGACGCAAAGACGGTAGAAAATTATTACTGAATCATCCTCTGCGCCTTTTCTTAATGATGGTGATACTCGTATCAAAGTTCTATAATTATCCCAGTCATATGACTTTTTAAGGCTTCAACTACTGAAACTGGATGCAAAAAGAATTAAATATGGAGAGAAACAGCAATAATAAGAGTGTCTTTGGGGTCGAAGTTTACGAGAGATGAGAAATATGACAGTGATATTGAACGAATAGTTATGGCTGGAAATCAAGTAAATGGGGCAATGCATAACTTTATGAGCAGCCAGTACGTATCCAGAGAGGCACGCCTGGCTGTACATAGAGAAGTGCTCTTCCCTACTCTTATGTATGGTGGTAAATGTTGGGTTTTGAAGAAGTATGAAAGTAAATTAAATGCTGTGGAAATGAGAAGTCTAAGAAGTATAGTTGGGGTGAAGATGACGGATCAAGTGAGGAACAGCGTGATAAGGGAACGTTGTGGTCTGGGCAAAGATGTAGTGACTAAGATAGAGAAAGGGATGCTTAGATGGTTCGGACACGTGGAAGACTGGCGAAACAGATTTATGAAGCGAGGGTGAATGGGGTTGCCCATTCACCCTCGTTTCATCTTCTTCGCTTAGGATCTGTCATAGAAATCGACCTAGACATACGTATGTCAATCAGATCGAAGGCATTTTTCACCTAGCCCAAGAGAGGCCATATTTCAATTGATTTCATCATAGTAGTTCAGACACAATAAACAAAGTTGGTTGGCACCGACTTCTAATAAATCAGTAAGTCTGTAAATTAAGTTATTTTTCGCTTTTCAGTGCCTCTTTTTCGTTTCTTGAAGTCGGTTAAAATATTAAATCATTATTCAAAAAGAATTTTTAAAATCAATGCATATACACCGGAAATATAGCTGAATATTCTGAACACTTCTGCGTACCCCTTCAAAGGACTCAGGCGTGATGTTATGATGTGTAATGGCAGAAACATTGCAATAATATGCCATTGCAGCAATCGCGGCTGATTTCCTGGTACTTTTTGAAGAGTTCCTTGGTCTAATCTCGGAAACCCATCATCAGATCTTTACGAAATTTAAATGGGACCACTTCGGAATAATCTACTTACGAACACAAAAAGAATTTTCAAAATCCGTCTAGAATTGGCTTCACAATCGCGTAACAAACATACAAAAAAATAAAAAGTAAAAAAATTGGGTACGAATTGAGAACCTCCTTTTTTGAAGTCGGTTAAAAAAAGGCAGCTGTTTATATGCAGAGTACAGATCGCGTGATCAACGCAACCGCCTGCAGATAAAATGGAGGAGAATCATATTTGCTAATACTCCCACGTTTTGCGACAACCGTTAGGGTACGTGGGTAACAAATGTTTGGCAATGGTGCCTCCACGCTTAGTCCTGTTAGGATGAATAGACTCAAGGAGTGCTGACTTGACGTCATAGAGGGTGTCATGCGTACCAATATGTCACTACCAGCCATAGCCATCAGCCTAGTCCGTGCTGATGTCCGTGTCCGTGTCCGTGGAGGAGGAAGAGCCGGAAGATGGACCCCGGCTTCTCAGCACCCTGATGCAATCGGGACACAAAATCTTAACGATGATTATAATAGTGCCTATATGGAGATCAACCGCCTAGTGCTCGCTTAAAGAGTCATATAAGCTTCATACAAACCACGAGAGCCGCACACGAAGATCCTGTTGCGATGAAAATTTCTCTATGGGAAGAGAAACTCGCATGTGACTGCGGAGCCCCCACGCAGTCGCACTTAGTTTTCGTCCCTTATGCCCTACCTCCTGCACTAAAGACGGGGTCCATATTGGCTTACATAACATTTTAAATCCTATTCTTTGTCTTACTACCGATTTGTGCTCACAATAATCACTCTTCATAATTTTCTTTTTCATATATTTTTATTCATACATTTCTATTTCTAACAACGGAGTTCATAACCGTTAGTGATCATATTTTTTTTATTCATAACTTTTTTCTTCATAACATTCAATTATCATAATTTTTGTATTAATAAAGGGTATTACCAAGAAAATATTTTAACTCATATTATCATTTTTCTAGAGTGACAAATTTTGTTTTAAATCTGTTTTTGGATTAAATATAGTTCTGCATGGTTATAAAAAAAAATAACCACGCATTAGCCTTCTAACCTAATCTATCCAAGTCGGAATGAGCAGCTTTCTCAATGAATCTATTACTAACTGTCTGTTTGCCAAATAAAATGTTTAAAAATAATTAATTTGTGAAATGAAGCCTTATATAAACAATACTTTGTACAATGATATATTTATCAAGTTATTCAATATTTTTCCAATTTTATTTCAATTTTCAATATATTAATTCAATAGCTATTCAATATTAGAACATAAAAGTTATTTATTGAAGTGATTATGAGTTTCGATTATTAGTATAAACAAATATATTAAAACAAATATTAGTAACAACAAATTTATAATAAGTGATATTATGAATTTCAATGATTATATATTTCAATATTTATTTGTTAAATTTTTATGAAGAATGATCGTTATGACTTTAAATGGTATGAGAAAATTTTTCGGAAATCCGATGATAGGAGTTGAAAAGTTATGTAAGAAAATGCGCACCCCTAAAGACGATGTAAACAAAGCCACTGACAGCACAGTCGAGATGGCAGAATTTTATTCTCGAATAACTTAAAGTAGTAAAAAAGAAGATCATTGACACAAAAGAAGAATAAGCAGTAACATATTAGAGGCACGGGGGTTGAACGGACAACGTATTTTAACCATAAATGTCTCTAGTACATTCTTTTGATAATTTAAAGTTGTTGCAAAATTTTAAACTGATATGAAATCTGCATTGCTTAATAATGACATAAAAAAAGAAAAAAAAAGTCATGTGTTCATGAATTCATATGCTATGGCACAGTTTATTCATCAGTTTTTATATAGGTAGATTAAATATTTTTGTGATAAAAATATTTTCTTGTGATGCACAGTAGAGCACACTTAGTTTAAATATTGATAGACATTCCTTAGAATCCGTACAGTGAAGAATAAACATTGAAAATTCATTGATTTTTCGCTTATAAGGCACTTGTCCCACCGCCGGCGAGAAAACGAGTAACTATCGACTATTTTCTCGCTCTAGAAACGTACAATAGATATACATTCCGTGTAAACAAAAGAGATGCATATACAAATAGTTGATCGCTGACTGTTCACACTGCCGGCGAGTACTCGCTTTACTAGTTTGTCGCTGAGCGACAAGAGCTATGAAAAATTCGCTCAGCAAACACTCGCTCAGCGATACTCACTAAGCGATTAGCGAATATTGCTAATTTCGGTGTCAACTCATGGTAAGGCAGTTGTCTCACTGGGAACGATGAACGAGTAACGAGTAAAGCTAGAGCTACAAACGAGTTGGCGAGCAGCGAGGAGCGAGTGCGTATTTCCGATAGTTCTGTACCTCGGCTATAAGCGAGTGTGCGAGTGAAGTGAGCGATTACTCGCAGCACTTCGAGCAGCCAAGCGTACAGTCCTAGCTTTACCATGAGTTGACACCGAAATTAGTAATATTCGCTAATCGCTTAGCGAGTATCGCTGAGCGAGTGTTATTTTTCATAGCTCTTGTCGCTCAGCGACAAACTAGTAAAGCGAGTACTCGCCGGCAGTGTGAACAGTCAGCGATCAACTATTTGTATATGCATCTCTTTTGTTTACACGGAATGTATATCTATTGTACGTTTCCAGAGCGAGAAAATAGTCGATAGTTACTCGTTTTCTCGCCGGCGGTGGGACAAGTGCCTAAAGCTAGGACTGTACGCTTGGCTGCTCGAAATGTTGCGAGTAATCGCTCACCTCACTCGCACACTCGCTTATAGTCGAGCTACAGAACTATCGGAAATACGCACTCACTCCTCGCTGCTCGCCAACTCGTTTGTAGCTCTAGCTTTACTCGTTACTCGTTCATCGTTCCCGGTGAGACAACTGCCTAAGGCACCTGTCCCACCGCCGGCGATAAAACGAATAACTATCGACTATTTTCTCACTCAAGAAACGTAGAATAGATATTACATTCCGTGTAAACAAAAGACATGCATATACACATAGTTGATCGCTGACTGTTCACACTGCCGTGCCGGCGAGTACTCGCTTTACTAGTTTGTCGCTGAGCGACAAGAGCTATGAAAAATAACACTCGCTCAGCGAAACACGTAAAGCGATTTTTGCAGCTCTAGCTCTACTCGTTAGGCACTTGTCCCACAGCCGGCGAGAAAACGAGTAACTATTGACTATTTTTTCGCTCTAGAAACGTACAATAGATATACATTCCGTGTAAACAAAAGAGATGCATATACAAATAGTTGATCGCTGACTGTTCACACTGCCGGCGAGTACTCGCTTTACTAGTTTGTCGCTGAGCGACAATAGCTATGAAAAATAATACTCGCTCAGCGATACTCGCTAAGCGATTAGCGAATATTGTTAATTTTGGTGTCAACTCATGGTAAAGCTAGGACTGTACGCTTGGCTGCTCGAAATGTTGCGAGTAATCGCTCACCTCACTCGCACACTCGCTTATAGCCGAGCTACAGAACTATCGGAAATACGCACTCGCTCCTCGCTGCTCGCCAACTCGTTTGTAGCTCTAGCTAAAAGGCAGTTGTCTCACCGGGAACGATGAACGAGTAACGTGTAAAGCTAGAGCTAAAAACGAGTTGGCGAGCAGCGAGGAGCGAGTGCGTATTTCCGATAGTTCTGTAGCTCAGCTATAAGCGAGTGTGCGAGTGAGGTGAGCGATTACTCGCAACACTTCGAGCAGCCAAGCGTACAGTCTTAGCTTTACCATGAGTTGACACCGAAATTAGTAATATTCGCTAATCGCTTAGCGAGTATCGCTGAGCGAGTGTTATTTTTCATAGCTCTTGTCGTTCAGCGACAAACTAGTAAAGCGAGTACTCGCCGGCAGTGTGAACAGTCAGCGATCAACTATTTGTATATGCATCTCTTTTGTTTACACGGAATGTATATCTATTGTGCGTTTCTAGAGCGAGAAAATAGTCGATAGTTACTCGTTTTCTCGCCGGCGGCGGTGGGACAAGTGCCTACTCGTTCATCGTTTCCGGTGAGACAACTGCCTAAGAAAGAAACTGCCACCTTAGATCGGATTATACCAGATTACTACTATCAAGTGGAACTTTACTGCGTTATCACTAAATTAATTTTGTTCATTAAGGTTGGGATTCACCGACAAAGTGCTTATTTAAAGTAATAAAATATGTGCAGTCCGAAAATCTTCGATATATTCAGCATTCTTTTTATAATCTTTTACCCCGCGTTTACATACTGCCGCTCGCATTGCTCATCGTGTTGCCAGAAATATTCGCGCGATTAATGCCCTAGCATTCACACACTCCCATCATCGCGTTGGTCCGCATTACAGTATTCGCCCTGCAACGGAGACGGACGTAAACGTATGGAGGACAACGCTGTAGCAGTGTACGCAATAAGCTTTTACAGCATAGCGAATTAATTAAATAGATTATTAATAAAAACGATCACTTTCAACTACTATACACTTTCCGTAGATCGATATAAATATTTTTAAAAGTAAATATTCGAGGAGCAATAACGAAAGTCGTGTTTTATTTAGCTTAGCGCCATCTAGCGGTCTCGTATAGTTCATCGCGCTAGTATTTGCGCAACATACGCGGCAGTACTCGCGGCATGACGAATATACCATTCACACCACGTCTCTGCCCACTTCTCTCGCCACTTCCCTCGCTCTGCCGCGAGTATGTAAACGTAGCATTAGACAAGAACGAAAGAGTTTTAACACAGTAATCACCCTACAAATAAATTCTACACATCAATACGTGAAACAAAAACTTCAGTACCTTTAGGAGTAGAATTAGCATACTATTATTTGTGGAAGGAGTGCAGAGAGCTCATTTTCATTACCTTAGCGTTATTCCTAGTTGTATAAAAGGCCCGGAGCCGCTAACTCTTCTAATTTAGTAATAACCTCCAAGCCCCTGCCATCACTGAACGACCAGACGCACGGCGACGAGCCACAGATACGCCGTGGACATTCCACTTATTATCTACTAAACGCTTCAGCGATTCGTCAAGGAATGGAATGTCCTGCCGGAATCTGTGTTTCCGGATAACTCCTGTGGAATTAACTGTGGAATGAACTCCCGCCGTGGTATTTCCACGCGACTACAGTGAAGTTCTTCAAGATGGGCATTATAAGGTTCTTACGGGGTCGGCAGCGCGAATGTAACGCCTCTGGTATTGCATACGTCCATAGCCACTTTCCATCAGGTGGGCCGTGTGCTTGTCTGCCACGGTAGGTATATAAGTTGTATAAAAAAACTACAACATAGATGTCTTCAAGACAGATTGCTTCTAGGCAAACTTCACTTACCACCAGGTGAGATAGTGGTCAAACGCGAGCCTATCTATGTACCTTAAAAAAAATACGACATTTATGACAGAAAAAAGAGCCTGGGCCAGAGCGTCCTCCATCAAGCAGTGGATGTACCGACTTCGTAGCCTAAATGTCGTGGGGAGCTTCATGCGTCGCATGCAGGTTAATAATTTTGTTTCTTAACTAGTGGTTGCACGCATGAAATTATTCCATTATCGCAACCCATGGGAACCTATTTTCGGGATAAAAATAGCCTATATGTTAATTCAGATTTTATCGTACCAAATTTCAGCCAGATCCTATCGATCTCTAAAGTATGAAATGTGCATTACAAATATATTTAAATTAATATAAACATAACACACTAATATGCGGTAAATAGATGTAATAAAGTAATAACAAAGATTACCAATATCAAACGTATAGTGACGTTTTTAATAATATGCTCACTAATACATTTTAAAAAATGCAATGAGGTTGAACTCGTTGATAAAAGAACCTCACTATTGTTAAAACAAAATTTCAAAAGAAAAGAATTACGGGCGTATTTCACCCACCCCACGGGCCACTAGTTCAATTAATTAACCTTGATGATTGCGTTCAAAGTCAAGTGCACGTCGACATTTCTCCGCCCCACTAGCTCGTCTTCGTAGACACTCACAATTACTATAAAGTCATACAGCACAGGGCCTTTGATATCAATCAAGGCTTGGATTTAGCAAACAATATACAAAAATGTACAGCAAAGTAAGCGTAATATAATTTCCATTAAAATAATATATAATTTTACTGAAATTGACATTTGTATTAATAATTTAAATAATTTCCTCATTTCCAGATCGTAGCATTCGGCGTGTTGTTGGCCGCAGTCAACACCATGGCAGGCCACGGCCACGGCCACGCTACATCTGAGCAAGAAGTACATCTCGAGAATCATGGTGGCCATCACCATCACCACGAAGAGCATCATGTAAGAAACTGTAACATAAACATCATCTACCTGCCCTTTTCCAATTATTTGGAGCCGGCGCAACATGTCACTCTCCTCCTCGTCATTTCATCAGTCACACTTTGCCATATTATCCTCTTTCAGCAATTCATCCATCATTTCTTGAGCTTCAGCCCCTAAAACCCACTTCTTACTTTGAACATTTTTTACACCTTACTTAAATCTCTTCTCACAGTTTGTCCTTACCAAGACGTTGCTTGCTTCTTACTTTTTCATTCACTGGTGCCACTTTCGAACTGTAACATAAACATGATAGATATACTCTCATAAATTGTGTTACTTTACATGCATCTAACCAACTTCAAATCATTTCAGGGCCATCCCAAATACAAGTTCCATTACTCCGTGCATGACCCACATACCGGTGATCACAAGTCTCAACACGAAAGCCGCGATGGTGACTCTGTTCACGGTTATTACGAGCTGGTTGAGCCCGATGGTCATGTCCGCAAGGTCGAGTACAAAGCTGATAAGCACAGCGGGTAAGATAATAAATTAGCTACTTTCTGCTGTTATCCTTTCGTAGCGCGAATCTATTAAAACTTTTGCATCCTTTTCAGATTCCACGCACACGTGCACAAACTTCACTTCAAGCATCCTGAGCACCATCATCATCATGAACATCACGGATGGTGATCATTTTAAAATGTTGCCATAACTGACAGACAGTTCTATATAAACTGTACTTTAACGTAAAATTCATGTTTATTAGAATTCGTATAAAAATGAATACCACTTTTTCATCGCAGACCTACGTAGTCTGCGATAAAAAAGTCGTTTGAATTGGTTCACCTCAAACGTGTAAATACTGACCTATATATTGCAGATATATACGTTTTTTTATCCATCACGTCACATTCAGATAATAGCCATATCGGAGAATTCTGTGTTTTGATTTTTCAAAAAAGAAATAGGCAAGTACAGTAAAGAGCATGGTGATCGGTTGCATCAAGATATATGGAATCTATCAAGGCCTTGTGGACTTTAATACGACGGTAGACGATTGCTCACTTTGAAGAAGGAAAAAATAATCTATTCGGTGCCTTTCAAGATACAGGATGAAGATATGAAGTAAAATGTTAACTAACAAATAGCAACTTTAGATAAACACAGTTAATACTAATGGTTAAGTTTGCCCACACATTTGTTGTTTTTTAGCTTTAGTCTTATTATAAGTTAGGAAAATACTCTGAAATTACTCTTATTCAATTTATATACTTTGTACTTAATTGATATATTTTTTATAGTTTACGGAACTGTTACATGTTGAAATAAAAATATTTTAAAAGGACTCTATGCAATTTATTTGATAATTATTTTATTATTTACACTGATCTCGACGCGTCCCGACTTCCTATGTTACTGAAAAGCAAACAAAATCTCGCACCGTTTTGATTGCTTTTCAGTAGTTATGGTCATTGGGATAGTACATTTTTTAATACTTGTCACATTGCCTAAACTAAAGATTTTTTCATAAAAATTTTAATGTTTCTGCAGTTTCCACAGTTTCTTTCTGTGTAGGTCCATATAATTATTTTGTACCTAATCTCTAACTACCTTCATTAACTCCATATAATTATTTTTGTGATTTTATTACTTTAATAATGATATAGAGTTAATGAAGATACTAGTTTTTATTGCTTTCTCCAAATCATCAGTGTCTCAAAATTTATGAAGTTTGAAGCAGTGGACATGTTGCAATTAAAGATGCATCTTCAATTGCAATTTGACCACTGTTTCAAATCTCCACTGCTCCCAAGGCCAAAATGGTTCAAAATACTCACTTCAGCTTGAATATTATTAGCTAAATTAGCTTGTTCAGAAACTAGGCGTATACTCGCCGTATCTTCTATTCTATATACGAGTATATGCCTTAAAAAAGGAATCGCCGAAATGTACGAAAAAGTGCATAAAGGCTCGGGGAAGCCGTATGGGGCTCTCACCTCATTAAAACAACCTGCCTTGTATCTTACGCAGCGACTTAGTGAGTGACCGTCGCTGTCAGACACTACCCTCTCCAAGTGCTGCCCCGCAATACGCTCCCGTCTTCTGTTTAGGCTATTTACAGATACACATGGATGTCACCCCTTCGTGGGATGCTCTACCGCAGTAGAGCTCTCGTTCGCAAGTGGAGCACAGGTCCCGACCTATTCACCCACGACCACACCAGCGCAGCATGAGGTGCAAGAATGCACGCCTGCCCGGTGCACCGTCGACAAATTGTCTCAGAGAGGTTATATACCTCATTGGCGGGCTCCGCCGTCTCCTTTGGCGACGATCTTACTAATCGGTACACTTGCTAATTGGACCCCGGGCTCTAAACTGCAAACACGAAAAGTGGATGATTGGGACTATAAATATGATGACTATAATTTTATTATTAAAGGGTCTGGTGGTGATAGGTAGAGCCACCTATCACCCTAGCAGATGCACGACGCTCCTTTTTTCTGAAGAAAAAAGGCCCCCTCGGGTGCATGGAATATGGGGACACCGTAGGTGCACCAATGAAATGGTGCGCCTTTAAAAGCCCTGATTCAGCCGAGGTGTGTGAGGGATATTACAGAAGCTACCTCACTCCCAGCAACTGATAACCTAACACTATAAACTTTGACGGCCTTTGGTTACAGGATGTAACCACTCACTGTCAGATTGACCATCAGTTGGCGTCGATTTACCAGGCTAACTGTGATGCGGCTGAACTTCTATATTTTCCTTGAAGCGACTGCCATCTGACCTCCACCAATCTTTCTCTCTCTCTCAATAATAAAATAATAACAATAAAAACATCTTTATTGTACTCTAAGGATTTTACAATATTACATTAGAGATACAAATTTGTGGTAAGTACAGATGGCGGCCTTATCGCTCTGTGGCAATTCCTTACAGGCAACCAATGGCGATACCGAAGTTCTATAGTTAGATTAGTTGTACTATTTAGGGCTCTAACTACCTGTAACGACTGCCATAGACGTTCATATGACTACCGGGACCGACAGCTCAACGTGCTCTCCGAGGCACGGAAATACCCAGTCCAATGCAACGCATACAAATATTTACACTGACTGGACGTCTAACCTGCGCCCCCTGCGTAGCATTCGCGTTTACTACTGCTACGCCACATGGCCTATCTGACGGTAAGGTACGTCAGACAGGCCATGTTTTTGAAAAATAAGAACAATCTTATAACTTGAACTGTCGACTCTTCTGGACTGCGAGAAGAAAGCCTTCCATATTAACGCACAAAGAGTGTTAAAAAAACAATCCGACAAGATTAATTGTACCTAATTGATTTTAATTGAGAATTATTTTTAACGGACAGAATCCATCAAAATAGTATTATTTTTAATGTGTAACTTTTATGTAAACTTCCGATAACATTATGAAGAGTAAATAATATCGTACCGGTACAGGTAGCATGCAGAATTGCATGATACTACAAAAATTTGGAAATTGGTACTTTTTACAAAAATCACATAAACAGTACCTACTTTCTAACCCCAAAAGTAAGAAAACCTGCGCCTGAGCCTCATTTGCCAATCAGCAAATGTATCGACCGGCCCTATGGCACGAAGCGAAGATAGCGATGGGCTAATATATTTTATGTGACAAACAATTAAAATTAATTCAAGAAACATTTATTTAATTTATATTTAACCCTAATTACGAACCTAAGGGTTCGTTTTTAGGGTTAAACAAGATCATTACGTTGTTCGTCTGTCAGAGAAAAGTTACTGTAAATTTTGTCCTTATAAAAGACCTTATTATTGTTGAAACAAAGTCTTAAATTGAAGGAATACATGCGTATTTCGACCATCCCACGGGCCACTAGTTCAGTTAATAAACCTTGTTGAATGTATTCAAAGTCAAGTGCACGTAGACATTTTACCGCCCCACTCGCTCGTCTTCATAGACACTCACTATTACTATAAAGTCGTGATACGCAAGACTTTCATAATAATCAACACTTGCACTTAGGCAACAATTATACAAAAATGTTCATTAAAGTGAGTGTACCTAATACAATTTTCATTCCTAAGATTTTGCCTCAAATTCAGATCTATCAATACCTACTTATTAAATAGTTAATTGGTCGTGTCTGTACATTGAAGATATTTAGCGAAAAACAAAACACGTGAATTATGTCAAATTAACGATTCTGAAACCAAAAATATTATTATTTGGAATTCTTTTCGTTTTAAATGTTTGTTTGCGAGTAGTTATTGTGGCCTACAGGCGAATGCAACACCAGGGGAATCACACTCGTGCTGCCGACCCTATTAGAACAAATAGATTCTGTGCCGTCGGCGTATAAGATTTAAAAATCGCCGTATGTTTGATCACAATTGGTTGAGTAGAACTGGAAGTATGATCAAAAGTCCGACCGACCGACTACATCCATGCGGGTACAACCACGGTCATGAGCTAGTATATAATAGTATTCTTGCATTCCCAGATCATAACTTTCGCAGTGTTGTTGACCGCAGTCAACACTGGTCATATGGGACATGGTCATGGTCATGCTACATCTGAACAAGAAGTTCATCTCGAAAGCCATGATCATGGCCACCACCACCATGAAGAACATCACCATAAGGAACATCATCATGAAGAACCTATGCACCATGATCACCATCACCATATAGACCATCACCATGAAAAACATATGCACCATGAAAAGCATATGCACCATCACCACAAAGAGCATCATCATGGCCATGCTATGTCCGAACAAGAAGTTCACCTAGAGAACCATGACCATGGCCACCACCACCATCACGAAGAACATCATGTAAGAAACTGTAACATAAACTTTATGTTAGATATAATAATTCTGTTATTATTTTTTTGTTACTTTTCATGCACGTAACCAACTTCAAAATCTTTTCAGGGTCATCCCAAATACAAGTTCCATTACTCTGTGCACGATCCGCACACCGGTGACCACAAATCTCACCATGAAACTCGCGATGGTGATATGGTTCACGGCTATTACGAGCTGGTTGAGCCTGATGGCAGTGTTCGCAAGGTCGAGTACAAAGTTGATAAGCATAGCGGGTAAGATACAATACTGGTAATTGCTACCGCTAATAATGCAAAGTTTTTAAAACTTATTTAATTAAATTTAATTATTTTTTTATTATTCTCAGATTCCAGGCACACGTACACAAGCTACACTTCAAACATCCCAAACCTCATAAACACCATCACGAGCATCACAAGCATCATGAACATCACAAACATCACGAACATCATGATCATCACGATCATCACCATCACGAGTGGTGATCACATCTAAATTTTCAATAATTGATTTATTGACTGACTGAATTAAACTGTAATTTAATGTTAAACATACTTTTTAAATTGCATGTTTATTAGAATTCATATGAAAATCAGTATTTGTGATGAATACAACTTTTTCATCGCAAACCTGCGTAGTCTGCGATAAGAAGTTGTTTGAATTGGTTCATCTCAAACGTGTAAATACTAACCTATATAATGCGAATATATACGTTTTTATTTATCACGTCGATATACGAGTAGATAAAATAAATAAATATAGTCCTATTTGACGAATTCTCTAGTTTTTTTTTTAATTTATTTATTTACAAAACATAATACAAATATTTTTACATATTGGCACACCCTAAACCACTGGGAGTTTGTCTGGCACGCCAATAAACAAGCTGAGTTTGATTTGTTTTTCAAAAAAAAACAGGAAATTACAGTGACCCGTGATATTTCCATCGAGACCTTTTTTTCTTTTATACCTCTTAGGTGGCAGATAAGCACACGGCCCACCTGATGGGAAGTGGTTACCGCGGCAACGTATGTAACACCAGGGGCGTCACACTTGTGCTGCCGATCCCAAAGAAACCTTCTTACGCCATTCTTGAAAACCCCATATTATTGTAGTCGTTTGGAAAAACCACTATAGGGAGTTCATTCCACAGCTTGAATGTACGTGGGATGAAGTTCCTTTTATACCGCACAGTGCGCACCGTTTCCGATCGCAATTTGTGAGGATGTTTTCCCTGCCTATGGTAAGAAGTCCGATGTTAGAACGTCTTGTTCCATTACCACCGCCTCTTTAGTGCACATCATTGCCTCGTAATACATGATGGCGGAATTCCATGCACTCTCACTACTGACTATGGCCAGCACTGTTCGGTAGCGTAAAGTTTCCCGTGTCGGTGGTCGTTACGAAGTCACCCCACCCCGATGGGTTTCAAAGAGGTATTGGCGTGGCCGTCTTTGTTTTCACCAAAACCGAATAATATTAAGTAGATATAATGTTTATAGGATGTTGTGATAGTACACTAATCACACCAAGACGTAAATACAAATACATATGTAACTCCTAATAGGTACGGTTCGTTGTCAGTACATACAATACCATAATTTATTGTATTTTCTTTTATACTACTTTTGGCATACATCGGTACTTTTAAAAATATCCTAAAGCAGATAAACATGAATCCCTTCTGAGAAACATGGACATTGGTCTTGTTAAGCATAAGTAGAGCCGAACATGTGCAAAGTATAAAATTGTACAATTTATGGCTATGGTCCCAACCTATTGAAACGTTGGTTCTAAGTGTGCGGAATTCAAGGAATCGTCGTGAGAACGTCGCTCGCGCAAAAACAAAGGACAAGAGCGTCTCGGGATTTTTTACAAAGGCTAACGGAGAGTAGGGTCGAGGCAGTCGATTTGGGGTTGCGGAGGCGAGTGGTTGACCTGAGGTTCGTGAAGGACGGGGAACAGAGGCGTTACTCTAGTAAGTTACCAGTGCGACACTGCCAAGTGGAACACTATCAATCCTCTACAGATATGATGAGTCGCTTACATAATGTATTTATACCTGTCGTCATCATTATTAGATATATTTTTGTATAGTAATATTTATTTTATAATGCTACCTAAGACTGAGTAAAACATCGTTCTAGATATAAAAGTGTATAGTAAAAATTAGTCAAACGATTTGTTGAGTCGCGATTTGCGTTGATAGATGTTGCCCGGCCTTTAACTGTGATGTATGGAAAAGCACCACTTGTAAAGAGTTAGTTCGGTAGACCAGGAACCTGTTGTCGTGGAGGTCTGGGGTTATCCTCAAAAAGGGATTAGCCTTGGGTCGTTGAAGCCCGTTTATCCTGCAATCTACGATCGATGGCGGCTTTGCTAGATGGTGACCGAGAGAGGAACGTCATGCGTATAGTTAGGAGCGAGTTATCGTACCGAGTTCGTGTTCTGTCGTCGTATAATGCAATTACAGTCATCTGAGATAACTAGGACCGGGTGTGGTTCAATTCCCACGTGAGACCAGCGTTGAAGAGCTCTCTCACAAGCACAGTGGTCGGTGCAACCAGATATGTCAGAAGGAAGATTGGGGATTAAAAGCCCCACGGTACGGACATCGAGTCAATGAAGTACGTTAGCTTGTAAACCGAATCTATACGTGCGATTGAATATATGCGAGATAAGTAACTGATATCAACGTGTCCGATTGCTTGTTGTATATATTTTGAGTATTCTTCTGTCGCGGTTAAATTCTTTGTCTATTGAGACGGCTAAGTCCAGTGGGGAAATAACTGTCGTTGGTCGTATTTCACAGTATGTGTGCGGTTTGGCGGGGCACCGTACCACTCGCCAAAGGGCGAGTGCTGGCATTATCGATATAATTTCACGTTGAATAAGTAAAATCAAGTTTCATTCAGCTTTGGGGAGACGATGTACCGTCACAATGTTTATAACAAAAAACTCTCTTCTCTTCTTATTCAGTATTTACTTGGCCAGTTTTGTTAATTAGTTATTGTACAAAAAATAACACATCTGCTACATCGTGCCTTTTGCGAGGTAATATACCCAAAGTATTCAATAATATAAAATGTTGAAAAAATTCTAAAGATACTAAACATTTAACCTTTGATTCAATAAAAATGAGCAAAGTATGACATCTAATTGTCTGAACGATAAACGAATCTTTTTTTCAACATTCAACTGAACAACTATTAAATTGTTGCGTTTTTATATCTCATTCAAGCTAGAGTAACACGTAACACTGCACATTGCGACCTCGAGGTTAAACTATGAAGGTGACAGCATCTGAGCGCCATTGCATCCAAAGTGTACACTTTGAGCCTGGGGTCCATCTCCTCCTTTCGAGAACTTGGTCTACTTTGGCTTTTGCGGTAGCGACTGTCGAGGGAGGATCATCTGCTGATTGACAGATAATTAGGAGGTTACCCAATTATCTGTCAATCATCAGATGTACCAGCTAGCAATAGCAAGCAGCGGGGTTGACTTGGACCTCGAAAACAATAGTGGGATCATCTACACCGAACGGGTGTAGGGAGTTGACTCCCTACATCCGTTATATATATATATATATATATATATATATATATATATATATATATATATTATATTTTTGCAAATGAAGTTTCCTTGTCATAGGAACCGAGATTATCATTAAGTAAAACTTGAGAACCTATCAATTAAGATTTGAAAAAGGGAAATACTCAGACGGGACTTGAACCCACAACCTCTCCCTTACAGTGGGAATGCTCAGACCACTGAGTTACCGAGTCACGCCTTGAGTATTCCAAATTCTCCTATATGGTACCAATCTTGAGGCGACGATGGGAGCTATCTACCGATAGTTCCTATACTAATTGCTATAAGTTTTCATGAATCTTGAGAACCTAGTTCAGTGTAACAGATTGTCACTGTGAAACTTGTTCTATACTTAACAGTTCTAAGACGTCGAAATTCACGCAATATTTCTCTTTAGACTCTGTAGGTGGTCGATAGTGTTATTAAGAAATTTATTGCGACGGTTGGTGCCGCAGGGAACAGCTGATGAATATTTACTTCAATTTCAAAGTAGGAAGAAAGCTGTTTAAAACAAGAAAATATATCACGGTTCGATGTCGCAGGCATGAAGTTTGAATGTAGAATTTGGACGGGACACAGAAACTAGAATATATTAGCTATTTTTGCAGTGACATCCGTATCACAGTTACAAAAAGTTAAGCATTGTTGCTACTCTCGGTACCAATGTTTATTCCGCACGTTCAGTCTAAACCTTGTCTAAACATACCTACATAGAAGTCAACGGCTAGTAGCGAAAAGTTCATGTGTACAGTTTTTCTACATCCAAGTAAAACGCGACTTTAGACGGCACATGGCCACTGTTATCGATACCATGACATATATTACTATTCTATAATAATCGGTTTTTTAACACGACCTCAACTGTTGTCATTGTCACAAGATTCGCATGTTGTGGTCAGCCCCACTGGTTCTTATTCGATTTGAATCTATATAAAAACCACGGCCAGCGTCAAAGATCACAATCAATAATCAACTTCAATTGATAACACAACAAAATGTTCAGCAAAGTAAGTAAATACGATTATACAATATATTAATAAGATAAATAGTGATGTTGATAAGAAAATTATAAGTCAGCGTTATTTCCGAAACAAGTATTCTTGTATATCTTTGTCAATATACCAACCTCTTAATTTTTTGACTAGTAGTGATAATCGTGTGGTAATTGTTGACATCTGTCGTCAAATGTTGCTATTAGGTTCAAATTTTTCGTAGTTCTTGTGCATTTAAGGGCGATGGAAAACTTCGTGACAAAATAAACAGAACTTTATTGTTCTCAAAGATTGACTATCGGCCAATCAGCAATAACTCAGTTGTGTAGACCATGATCTACTATACGACATTAACTATCGATATTGAGAGACCCGTGCTTAATTCTACATATTATGTTTTACGTACATTTGGAACCAGAAATAAAGTAAGATCTTTTCCTTTCTTCAGCTCGTAGCTTTTGGTGCTATGCTGGCGGCTGCTCACGGCTATGGTCATGCGGTATCATCTCAAAGCATCGTACGTCATGATGGAGGTTATCCACTAGGACACTATGCAGCTGGATATGCCGCTCCCTACGCTATACCATATGTAGCTCAGTATGCTGCGCCGCTCCCTTACGCCGCCCCTGCTGCCTACATTGCACATGAAGCTGAGGATTATGACGGACACGATGAACATGTAAGTTATCCAAACCATTTAAAGGAATTCCAAACAAAACAGAGTAGCAAGAGGCAGAGTAAAATTTGGGCCACCCCATCTTTTCCTCTGCGGTGTCGTACAAGGCAACTAAGGGGTAAGGCTGTTTAACATTAGACAAATTTGTACAGCCCGGACTCAGCCTCAGATGAATGGCTCCAGTCAACAATAGTGCTTGGAATACGGCAATAGGTTCACCACCTATTATGTCGGACCGAATATAATGATTGGTGAAATGTAGGTGTTATACACCACTTCTTAACCCACCGGTGATAAAGGCATGATTTTATATATGTGTGTATCTATATATGTACTAATTATGTTTCAGACGCATCCCAAATACGATTTCGCGTATTCAGTGTCTGACCCTCACACTGGTGACCACAAATCGCAGCAGGAGAGCCGCGACGGTGATGTCGTCCACGGTAGCTACTCGCTGGTTCAACCCGATGGATCTGTCCGTGAAGTACAATATACCGCTGACGACCACAATGGGTAAGAGAACATTACCAAATCTATTTACACATTTAATTAAGAGGCTATTGCCCGCGGCTTCGCTCGTGTCAGATTCTCTTCCCGTTCTCGCAACTTTCTAGAATCTATTGCAGGTATAAAAAGTTACTCACCTGTATTATTTGAGATTATAATCTATTCCTATAGATAGATTATAGTCCTAAAGATTATAGTTTGTAGTATATTCCCGGGGATTAGTTCCTGTGGGTGGCAAGAACAGAATCAGATTTCGCGTGGCCAGGGTCACGATCAATAGCTAGTATAAAATATCTCATATAAATAGCATTTATAGAGATTTACATAACATTTAGATAATTGAAGAAAAAATGTTTCAAGTTCAAGGTCAAAGTCAACATAGAGAAACTAAAATCACGTAACGGCTTTTTACAAATACTGTTTTTATCTGTAGTTCTCGTTACGTGAGCATAATGGTAATCAAAACTTTATTCCAAAAGAACGTAAAAATGTTTACGAAGTTAAATTTTCTTAAGGAGCGTTAGGCATTTTTAACATTGACATGATATTTTCATTTTGAGATGGGAAAAAGATATTGAACTTACGGTACTGTTAACTTTACTGTTACCGACACCTCTGTGGACATTTAAGTGTCTACATAGAGATTTGAGATTAAATTTCTGTCGGCAGTCCCAGAGTGACAATTCCTTTTTACCCGACTGCGCCAGCGAGAGGGTAATGTGTTTCGCGCGTATGTATGTATGTATGTGTCTATGTGTGTATGTAGTTTTCTTTGTTCCCCTCTACAGGCCTAACGCCTGGACGGATTTTGATGAATAGGGTCTCAAATGAAAGGTATTCATCTTCCGAGTGTCATAGGGTACCTAAAATTCCAACAAAAACTATACGGTAGATTTTTGATGCTAAAAATTTTTTTTTGTTATATATTTACTAGCGGACCCGACAGACGTTGTCCTGCATGATATTTTCTGCAGTGCCATCTAAAGTAATAATAAAACGTAATAATATATTTATTCATTTGAATAGCTAATTTCTGTACCACGAATTGCGATATGAAAAAAAAATATCATCACGCTATGTCCCGTGGGAGCCCAGTTACAAGAAATTTATATTGTAGTTATTCTGTATAATAATTTAAAATATGTTTAACTTAAATGAAATATTAGTAACCAAATTATCTACTTATACGAATTCATATTTCTCTTAATCACGTCATAAATTTTGAGAACAGCTTTATCGATTTCAAGCATTTTTTTTTAAGTTCTTTGCTACTTTGTAGACGGTTCTTACAAAAAGAAAAATTGAGAAAATGATATATACAATATTGTAAATTTTTACGGATTATGATTGCTGGCTGTGGTTGCAACTGGTTTAGTATAAACAGTGATTTCACTGTTAGCAATATTTATTACAGTATTCACAATTACCAAATAATTTTAATACGTACTAGCAATTTATTCAAATGTGTTTTAGTAACATTCTTATATAACATGTAGCAGACTAATTAAGTATCAAGAAATTTAGTATAAAATGTTAGTTATCAACATTTTACAATAAACTTACTTAAAATTTGCCACTTTTGGTGGCACTGTTTCTAAATACATGTTGTGTATAAATATTTTCTTAAATCATTTTATAATTTAGAGCGAGTTGCGCAGGCTGAGGTCAATTTTAATTTTTCTTACAAGTGCACGCTTGATATTAACCTTCTTAATAAAACTAAGTGCAGTCATAACAAGTCTTAATTTCAAAGTGGTACCCAGACAGACCAGTATTATAATAAAATTATAATGTTTTCTGTTTTTGTTTCAGTTTCAACGCAGTAGTTCATACGTCTGCACCTCTAGTGCATGCAGAACCCATTTACCATCACTATTGACTCCTTTAGCAAGACCAACAGTAACTGAAACCAAAAATAACCTATTAATAATATGATAATTTATTAAATAACCCTTCTTAGCAGTCGGGTAAAAAAATACGTATTTTTTTATTTCACTTCCGTTTATTATACTCTTAATATCGATGTGGTTGAAGGGATGCAAGCAACGCCGAATTTTCAAAGGTACAAGAGCAAGTGACATCATAAACACTTTACAGAAATGATATTTTCTTTTGAACTGACATTGTCACTCACAATCTTTAATCCTTTAATCTTTAATCCCTTTCACATTTTTTAAATCCTTTAGCCTTTCAATTGTAGACCTGATATAAAACCGCGTCTCACCATATCCTCCATGCACCGTAATGCATCGCATTCCGTATTCATTCTTTTTTGCGCAGAGTAGATAATAATACTAACCGTATATCTACTGACTGACGTTAGTCTACGAATCTGCCCCTCCAATTACAGTGAAATTTGTAAAATGCTCACAGTCGTTTCCATTTACAATAAAAGATAGGACAATTTGGTACCCACATAGTTGAAGCAGCGTTTTCGAAGTTCATTTTTTAACATTGATGGCATTTACTCATTTTACATACATACAATCACGCCTTTATCCCCGGAGGGTTAGGCAGAGGTGAATTAACACCCACATTTCACTAATCATTGTATTAGGTCTCACGTAATAGGGGTGAGCCTTTTGCCGTTTTCCGGGCACTATTGTTGGCTCGAGCCATGTATAGACTGAGCCTAGGCTGTATATATCTGCCTGATGTTAAAAAGCCCTATCCCTTAGTCGCCTTGTACGACACCGCATGGGAGGAAATGGGGTGGCTCAAATTCTCCTCTACCGGAAACCACGCAGCGTCACTTTCGCGTTATAAAATGTCAAAGAACGATAAACAAAGGTCCAATTGCAATTTGCATGTAATTTTCTCACAGTGAAGGTATAATATAATGTAATAAAGCATTAGACACAGTGGTCCGGCTAGTAAATAATATCACATCTAAGTTCAAAATAATAGCCCTACGTTTGTTCAAACACTATCTAACGCTAAATACATGTGTCCACTTCGTAACAATTTGTTTATCAGCGAGATAGAGTACTGATTGTTAATATTAATGAAATTTTAAGGGTTATCTGTGATTGATTTTATCTCCAGGTGTAATTATAGGGCGTTCAGTCAAAAAATAAGGGCAGCCATGGGTAGCGAAAAGATAAAAGGAGAAGCAAGTAATGTCGAAAAAGATATCTGATAATATAATAAATGCGAACGGAAATTATCAAATTACTTTTACGAAATCGTAGATTATTCAATATCTTTAAGAAGTATTGTATAAAGAGATTTAGAATTTAGACTTATAATTCTCTTTCATATTAAACACAATGGCAACAAAAGAAGAAAACATTCCAAATAGTCTGGTATAAGACCTCAGACTAAAAGAATCTGAGTATAAGACAAACTACTCTTCCTCCTAGGAATAGATCCCCATGAGTTGCAGAAATGAAATCAAAATAAGTTGCAGGACATATTGCAGGTAACAAATAGTTTTTACATAAAATGGTTCCAAATGAGAACAAAAAAGCATCATTGCCAGGAATTTGTTCAATTTACTAATAATCCTCGTTACGATAGGCACAATAAATGTTGACATTTGTTACCATCTGATAATAAAATAAAAGAACATAATGCGCAAGCGCAGTTGTGCTAAAAGAACGACTGATAACGGTTCCAGAGGAATTCAACTGTCATCTCGAACATGATTAACAAAAAGCTATTTGGCCCTAAGCCGACACTTCTTGATCTGATATCACAATTTTATAACAAGGCTGTTGCGCTTGCGTGACTCCGGCCATAAAATATAAACCGTATTTACCTACTCAGTAATTTTCGCTTGTGTAAGATAACCGCGTATTCACTTTAATACATAAGTTGCCCTTCAACTAAAATATAAAAATTTGCATTAATTTGTATCTTATTTTTTGAGAATATTTTTATTACTGTATCCACTTCCTAAGTGCTATTTAATTATGGACAATCTGTTCATCGTAAAACAATAAGTGTGTGTGAACAATAGCACATGAACCTCAATCACATTTAATGAACACATAAATTGGAATATTTAGCTCATAGAATATTTCTATTAGAAATTTCAGAAATTTCTATAAAATATTTATATTTCTTCTTTTATAGAAGAGACAGGGTTCTTTCCTTCCAATGCTCATGTGGAATATGGGAAGGAAATCGTCATCATTTCAGCATTGGTGAAATCTGAGAAATCCAGGAGCTACTTTCCGATTGTTATTACTCCATTTTGCACGGCCTTAAGCATCCCTGATGGCTGGGACAGACTGGATGCGGAGGGCAGGGGATCGGGAGCAATGGCGCACATTGCCCTATGTTCAGCCTGCAGTAGACTGCAATAGGTTAATTGATTGGTTGATTGAAGCATCCCTGGCACGCTATTGGCACACATATCATCTTCTACGAAATGCCTACTGCTAGGTACTGCTTATTATTGTTAGAACAACTTTGTTCCAACACCTTGGAATACTAATATTATTATAATATCATGCCATTTATAGTGCAAGACGAGAAAGTTTATAAAAAAAATACATTGACAACATCGCAAACTTTACACTTGAGTGACATCGCATATTAGTGCCATTACTTCATCAGTCTAAATACATTTTTTTTCGTTGAGTCATTGAGTAAATATTTTAACATTAAAGGTAAACTCTTTCGTAACGTTCATTTATAGCTAAAATGATATTAAAAGTTGACGATTAATTCTTTTATAGCGTGAGTCTAAAATATATATCAAAATTTTTAATTAAAATCTACATGGCATTGGTACTGGTTCTACTGTTACAAAACTCTGGAGTAGACTCATCAGCATCTTCTTAGCGTTGTTCCTAGTTCTGTTGCATTCATGGCTTTCCCCTCCGAGCTCGGGGTGCGTTTAGTGTTTTTCCTGCTTTTGCGTCACCGAAACAAAAGTGTTTGCGTTTGCGAGTTTTACAGATGCTCAAATGCGTTTTAGTGCAGTGACTTTGACGTCATCATAATATCGAATTATCTATAATATCTATTCGACGCCGATTGGTCAATAGGTACTCACATCACATTGGCAGTAATTTGTACGCTGTTTGTCGTAAAATAATGATTTGCTTCTTTCTTCGCCCCCGACCGCTAATCCCAGTTGCATCCAAAGCTTGCACTTTGGAGTACGGAGTTCACTATCGTGCTTCTCTTGGATAATGTGGCTTTTCAAGAGCGACAGCGGAATTGCTTTTATAGAAAATACCCGCCTCTAAACTATATCGTCATACTCTAGAAGTACAGCTATGACTGTCAGATGACAAATTTACGTAATGTACGGTTAATTTTCCTATGGATTTCTTAACATTTCACAAATACTCAACAATTATATAGTACCGTGATGCAACTTAATCTCTACTATTAAGAGTAGAAGTAATTTTAATATGCAAAATACGTTATGGTACCGTTTAACCACAGATAAACTGTTGAATAACTTTGATCGATCCGTAACTAGCCCATAAATTATGATAATCGCGAGCTTTGCAACATCACAGAATTCCATACCTATACATGCAGGAAACTAAGCAATATTGTAAGCTTCTGTTTAAACCCAGCAATTTATTTAACCAATATCCAAAAATGAAACTGTATTAGATTCTTGAAGCTGTCAAACCGAAGCTCATGAAGTTTAGTTTCTAAGGACCAAAGCAGATGGTGAGCTCTGGTCTCTGGTTTCCCCGGAGGAAGAAAGGCGTGAGTATATGTATGCCAACGCTAAAAAATAAAGTGCACATAAGTAAATTTGTTGTAATTGACACCCCCTAGCCAGATGGACTGATGACCTGCTAAGGGTGGCTGGGATGGACTGGATGCGGAAGGCGGAAGATCGGCAAACGTGGCGCATATTGGGAGAGGCCTATGTCCACCAGTGGACTGCAATAGACTAATTGATTGATTGAAGTAAATTGTTCATAAATTTTGATCACAACAATAATAAAACGTGTAAAACTAAGTGTAGATCAAATTATGAAGCTATTTACACACTCAAGCTACGTATTGTCTACTAGACACGACCATTCTAACATAGTTTCAAGGGGTGAGAATACACTTGTAGTAAACAATAGAAACGAGAATCTCGGGAATCTAGATGTAAACAATGCACACAGATACGTTTGTACAACTGATGTTGTACTTACTACGAGTACGAATAAAAGGTTTGTTTTTAAGGTTTACCTCTTTCTTATGTATCTTAATCTTAGAATCACCTTTCCCCTACTAGAGCAGTGGCAAAAAGGTGAAAGTTTTCAAAATGGAAGCCGGTAGATATAATTTTACCTCTTATACAACGATCATAGTAAAAATTTAGACATCTCTACCACGGCTTCCCCTTGCAAAACAAGTCACCAGGAATTGGTTTATTGGGACTCCTCGCCACTGTCCGGGAGCATATGAATCCGGTTACAATAGTGCCTCAAAGTTCGCTCTCACCCGAATTCATGCAAGTTCAAGAATCATTTAAAATTATATTGTCAACTCTGATTTTGAACTTTGCATCCACTACTTATCATTATTTTGAAAAACCTTCTTTCCTGTCCGTTCATGGTCAGGGATATGATGTGGTATAATACACTTAATACAGTCAGTACATTGCTGGACTTATAACCGATCTTCGATCTTTCCTATCTAGTCTATTCTAGCTCCCATTATCAGTTCAAACGTTCATCTTAATTTTCAATAGCACTCTGATAGATCACGGAAATCTAGCAAAGGTTAAACGGCTCGCTAATTGTCAGAGTATATTTCACGTTTTTATGTTATTTATGACAGTTTCCAAATTCATGTTATTTAAAGAGAAACTTTACTACCTCAAGTTGTTACGAGTATGTGTGTGACCGAATTACAATTAGGAGCACCGCAATAGCGATGATATAATTCTTATCTTATCATATATCATTAATGTCGTAAATATCACACTCGTATATTATAATGAAATTCATTTTTCCTCAATTGCTACAATTATAATTTTTATATCTTAAGTATGTTCTACTATACAAACTATATACAGAGTGAGAAACGTGTAGAATTTTAATTATTTTATTGACACCACATAACAGAAAACAGACCGTATTTCGAGCATCAAATGATTTATTACGTAATAATGGCAATAAAACTGACTAATCTTACATCTGACCGCACTTACCCGTTTACACATAACATGTAATTAAAAATACTACTCCCAAAAATAACAATAACGTATCATTGTACGCATTGACCTAGTATAACAAAGTAGTATAGTATCTCAGTTCTCAGATATTTACATTAAGTAACAATCATTTTGATAATGCGGCGCGAGATTGTCGAAGACAAAGCGCGGTGACCTTGAGGCGCGGGGACGAGCGCGGAGGCTTTCGGCGCCCCACCGGACCACCCACACCAATTGTTATAAAACCCACTGCCGGTTATCAAACGCACGTCATTCACGCACTACTACCCCATACAAAAATGTTCGCTAAAGTAAGTCGTCTTCCCGTGTTTAAGTGAAGTGAATTGTGAATTCTTGGATGTGCAATTTTCAAAGAATAAAATTATTTTGTTTGTGCAGATCTTAGCCCTTGGAGCCTTGGCAGCGGTGGCACAGGCTGGTCACCTTGGATATGGGCATGAAGACTACACAGTATCCTCTCAGCACAACTTGGTGCACCACGATACTCATTACGCGGCTCCCATTATCCATGCCGCTCCCATCGCCCACGCTGCCCCCATCTATGCTGCTGCTCCAGTTGCCGCACACGGAAGTTACTATGATAGCCAGGGTCATGAAGACTATTATGTGCGTATATAGTTTGAATATAACTAAGCTAAGAAAACGCTTTTTTGTAAAATGCTGATACTTCTTTTGACTCGCATTGTAATATTCCCTACCGTGTCGGTTCCCGGTGGAGCACTATAGGACCCCATCTCTTCGCGTAAGTTTCGCAGCAGGCGACTAAGAGTTAGGGCTGTTCTCCATCCGGCAGATAATATACTGCTATCTAACCCTAACGGAACACACTACCATTTTTTTGCAAAGTACAAGTCATAAAAAACTTAAGAACTACTCATGCACTCGCCTCATCATCGATCCTTTAGATTTTATAAAGCCTTTCTTTTACCTCTATTATTGTTGTTTCAGTCTCATCCCAAATACAAGTACTCATACTCCGTTGAAGACCCACATACCGGTGACCACAAGTCCCAGCATGAAGTGCGTGACGGTGACGTCGTGAAAGGAGAATACTCTCTGCTCCAGCCTGATGGCTCTTTCCGCAAGGTTTCCTACACTGCTGATGACCACAACGGGTACGTTCAAAAAGCCATAGCTACATTTGAAACAAATAAGCACGTACATACTTTTAACCTCAGCTCAACCATCTTACCAATTGATATCGATATGAAATATCGAAGCAACGTTACCGATTAAAAATGATTTACATAATATGTATCGACATATTTTATGTCCGAGAGAACTTCTGCCTTTAGAAAAAATCTAATCTTCTGGTAAAGTTTAAAGTTTAATATTCTGTTACAAAACCAACACTTACTTCCGGAAGTGAATTGGTTTTGCATAGAAAGAGAGAATGGGACAAACTTTGTCAAGGGAATACATAATAAAATGGTTCGTAATACATAAACATAGCTTGCAAGTAAATTAGACGCTACCCTCGGTGATCACTTGATCAGTCCCATTTGTTGTCAATGCTGGGAATAGGTTTCATCTCTGTACGTGCACATTAGACTATAATACACCTTGTTGGCCCAAAGGTTCTGCTGTTAAACTAGTTCTGTTTGCATTAATTACAAAATATAGACTCATAACTCAAACACCATACGGAATGACAAGCCATTGATGAGTAGACAACTTTCTTACATTTACGTAAACTATCAATGAGTGGACATTTACGTTCATTTACAAACTTTGTTGATCTTCGTGCAATCGTAAGTTACATAGTATTAAGTCATATGGTAGTCAAACCGGTAAATCGTCGTCTAGCAACATATACGTATGAGTTATGCACGCGTGAGAGCCTACGTCAACAGGTTCCGATAAAACAGGTGTCAAGATAACAAACTGGTCTTGATACTAGTTCCGACTTCTGGAGGCATTATCATAACCATTTATCATTGTGGTATAATTTATTTAGCACGGTTTGAAGTATATTTATTCTAACTTCTAGTGATGCGATGTCAGCTTATTGGCCAGTTTCGAACTTTTTAAATTGGGCGCTCAAAGTTCACACTATACACTACATGAACCTGTAGTGTATTCCAATTTAATAGGTTCCAAATTAGGTCATACGACCCACCTGATGGAAAATGGTTACCGTGGCCTATGGATGAATGCAACAGAGAGATTCTGTGCCTGACGGCGCAGAAGACAAACAGGACAAGCCTTAGGCTTTCCCACTGACAGCACAAAACCTCTCCAATGAAAATTCATTGTAATGTAATTGTAATTGTTCCAATGTAAATACCTCTGGCACGATCATGTGGGCTATCATATCGGTTTTAGGGATAGGTATATTTAAAAAATATAAAAGTATGGACTGGATGCGGAAGGCGGAGGATCGGCAAACGTGGCGCATATTGGGAGAGGCCTATGTCCAGCAGTGGACTGCAGTAGGCTAATTGATTGATTGAAAAGTAAATGAATTATTATTGGTAAGTTTCAACATCATCTTCATAAGTTGATTATCATTATCTCTTTTGTTTACAGTTTTAACGCGGTCGTGCACAATTCCGGCCCCAGCCATCATTACTACTCATCTCAACACCACCAATACTAGACCTACGTAAAAAGTATTAAGTCGAAATGTACCTTAAATATTTATACTCGCTGTGATCTTCATATACAACGTATTTTAATTAGTCATTAAAGTTAATATTTAAATTATCTGTTTTTTTAATCCTTTACATATATCCCGAATTAATACCTACACTAGCTAGTAGCTAATCCAAATACTTAACTTTTCCAGTTAATTTGACTATTTTTTGGCGCTAAAAATCTTTGGGCTACTTTTAAATATAAGTCAGTTTTGTCGCTGGATATTGTACCAAATAGTAGTTAAGTGAAAAATCTGAAATAAAAGTTGCACTTTAAATAACCAATTCAAACTAGACTTGGAGTAAGTTTTAAGACAGCGAGAGATCGCAATGAAGTCACATCCTTAACATAAATCACATGACAATATCGCGACAACGGTAAAATATATCATCCATACAATCACACAACTAATTCAGTCAATTCTTTTCGCGAAGAAATGGCAAGTTGAGTTACACACTATCGCTGTATTGTAATTATCCTTAATAAGTACTTTATTATTTTATAATTGCGAAAGTCTTTGACACAATAACGGATATGTCAAATATGCTAGAGAATTTCCGTTCGTTTCACCATTTTTGCCATAGGTACATGTTATTAAAATCAAATGTGACCTTGTTACAGAAATACCAAATGCATCCTTGTGCCACTATCTTATTGTCATAGAGGAGGGAAATAACAGTAATATCCTATAATAAAACAAATTAATCCCATAGAATGACTTTAGGTAGGTATTATTACGCCATTCGGTATTTAATTTTTCCCGAGCTGTTCCGGGAACGAGAGAAAAACATAGCATACGTTAGCTTTTTATGTTCCCGGGTAAGTCGTTACAGCAACTAAGGAATAGGTATGCAAGATCTATAGGAGTTATACTATCTACGTGGGATAACCTCCTTGCACTCCTATTTATTCCTTGCTACAGAACAGCAAGAGCTTACTACACATTCCCTTCAGCTGAAGAGACACGCATCCACCCTATTACGTGGGGCCGAATATGACAGACCAAATTTGTGCCTCTACCAACTCCTTCATGAATATAGGCGTGAGTATTATGATCATTTCTAAATAGAACTCCATTACTTTATCGAAGTATAGCAAGGTATATTATTATACTATTTAAATAGGTATATATTATTACAGAGAACTATTTAAAAGTAATTAAATTGTCGACATGTTACAAAATATGAATACTACCTAGTTATCCACGTTGTGAAAGCCTTGGTTTCTGAGGGTTTTGCAACCCTAGCAATCGTTCGAAAGTAGTCTACCTGACAAATACCTACCTGAACTAGAAGTAATTAATATACGCCCACATTAGCCCTATAAGATAATAATGATTATGTAATTGTTGCGATTGGAAAAGTTTTTGTTTTCTTATTTAACGTTCATCTAAATCGGTTTTGGAAATGTTTCTTATGTTATTCAACCCCTCTAGACAAGTGAAAACTCAGTCAATGTATGGAATTGATATACGTTTATTACCTGTTATTCCCATACATTTATTATTCTATTGAATGAAATTTTGAAGCATTTATTATGCTAATTTAGACGGATGTATATGAGAATTTGTATCGACTTCGTGCGGGCCTCGGTGGCTTAGTGGTCAGAGCATTCCCCCTGTAAGGGAAAGATCGCGGGTTCGAGTCCCGCCCGAGGTCGATTCTCTTTTCTCTTTCTTAATTGATTTATTATTCTATTCTATTAACGATTGTGTCACTTTTCTAGGGGGTTAGGTCCTTATGATGTTAAATTAGTATTATAATTGAACTTTCTCATCGTTATCTGAGCTCCAAACCCTATTGCATCTAAAGTACTTGCACTCTTAAGCCTAGGGCGCGCTCTCGTGCTCTTGTTTAGATTTGTCTTAACTTTTACGGGAGTGACTACCATTAACCCCAAACCCTGAATAAAAAGCTGTAACATTTCACAGGTGAGGTATTCTTGGGCTCTAAGGACCTTGATGGAGCAACATACCTACGTCCACCATAATTAAACTTTCTAAAATGTGTGTTAATCTATGTACGAGTATTTTATCTTGAATGCTTGTTATTCAATCAATGTAACACGAACCAATATCCGTCCTATCTGTAATCCTGTCTAATAACGCCTGATTGTAAAACTGAATCTTCCTGACTATTATATATTATAAGAAAAATTCTATACTCCTGTAGTAAATACCTTATATTCAGTGTAACACTAACATTCTGGTAATCCCTGATTAAAACAAATGGTAAGTCAGAAAATTTCAACTCTCGTATCAAGTTTATCAACTTAGTAGATACTAATATAATTTTCTCAGATCATCGAACCATGCTTGTCCCAGTAAGAATAACTTTTTTCGACCCTTCGAGAACGATATGCTCTAGCTGAAGTAGCAATAATACGGTAATGGTACAATGAGTGAGACTAGAGCACTAACCTTTTTTGTAATTACCTCTCCCTATTTGTTCCCCTTTCCCCTCAGGAAAGCCCCAATAAGACTGACTTCAAATGACTGTGCGCTTGTTTGCTACCTTAGTTTTATAAAAATATTAGGCCATTTCAGTCGTAAACCCAGTTCTCTAACAAAATCACGACAAAGCAAACAATATAATTAATTATTCGAATCTGTTAACCTTGGTTGCACAGCCTACCGTATATTATCTGTACTACCGCTTAATTGCATAATTGGCACACTGAGCATACACACGCCGGAAAATATTTGTAGCGTTTTGAAAATGATCAATGATTTAAGTGATACCTAAGTTAAACCCTTATTAATTAAAAAATAACATACATACATTCACGCCTTTATCCCTGGAGGGTTAGGCAGAGGTGAATTAACAATATTAACATCCATATTTCACAAGTCGTTATATTAAGTCCCACGTAATAGGGGGTGAGCTTATTGCCGTATTCCGGGCACTCTGAGGCTGCGTCTGGGCTGTATAGGTATATCTGTCTGATGTTAAACAGCCTTATCCTTTAGTCGCCTTGTACGACACCACATGATAAGTGATGGGGTGGCCCAAATTCTACTCTGCCGGGAACCACGCGGACACCGGGAACCACGCGGCCCTTTTAATAAAAAAATAATTTACTTAAATTACAATAAATTAAATTTTATCATAGTATACTTATGTTTCCGGGTTGTAGTAAACTTGTCTCAGTGAAAATAAATCTCGTCTATAAAGTCTATAGAACGATGGGAAGAGATTTTTCTGAATGTTGTTTAGGGGTGTGGCACCGCCAAGGTCTTCGGACCTAAACCAACTTCGCCTGCAAGGCAATACACCTGCTGATTAGCAAACGAGGCTCTACCTCAGGAGTTATGGAGTCAAACCGCAATCGCTTCCGTAATATAAAAAGAAATAAATAAAAGGCCAAATAAACCTAACTGTAGAAGAGAGGAGTGGGTGGACCCTGGATCCAAAAGTAGTAGCTTTGGGTGCAAATGCTAAGATTAATATGAAACAAGATTATTACTTTAGTAACGGTTAGTTCAGTTGTCAAGATGATTCGTGTCATAATACCTATTATAGGTATCAATAATATTGATAAACACTAAACCTGTTACAATTTTTTTTTAATAGTTCATATTATGAACTATTAAAAAAAAATTGTAACAGGTTTAGTTCGAATAAACCTTGTCACGACTTCTACTTGCAGAAAAAATAGGGCAAAGTATTACTACATTAACATACAATATGCCTACGTAAGCATTCTGCACAGTGCCCTCAAAAATATCATCGTAATCTGATGGCACACAATATTTACGCAAACGTAAACTTGGTTAGTTATCATTCCCACTGTTGGCACTATTCAGATCGTTAAGCCCTGCATTTTATTGCTATTCGTGACTAAACTGTGTCTTGAGATAGTGTCTCAAGGTTACTTAGATCAAATTAAAGTAACATTTTACTGCAATTGTGCAGAGCTGTTTTACCTTCCCAACAAAACTGATTCTGAAGAAGTAAGTTTGAGAGATTTTTTCGGTCCAAAAAGGCCATATTGATATTTTAGGATAGTCGACGGTACAAAATTGTGAAATTTCCGGCATTATTCTTCTTATCTTACTAATATTATAAAACGATCTATCCGAAATTTGACAACTTTTTTTTCTGATGATCTGGCTGAAATTTCCATGGGTTGGGGGAACGGGATCCAAATAATTTCTGTATGATCAAATAAGAAAAATAAAATCATTGAGTTTAAAAAAGTAACAATTCGGTACATCTCCTTTTCTTAATTTTACAAATCATAATTTACTTGATTTAATGGATTTTCTATGCCTGTATAACAATTTCTTCCTACAAAAAATATTATGTTCTTTTATTTTTAGATTAAAAGCACGTATTATTCATGTTATTCTAAACTATTACTATAATGTGTGTCTACTGGACACAGAAGCAGTAATTTGTTGTGGAGTAACGTATTTCACTTCGTCGTAATGGTGTTTGAAATTAAAAGCTTGCAGCAACGCTGTCGACGCCTCTGTCACAGAAATAAACTTACCTGACTTGCAAGTTTACGATGTCATAAGTAACAAGTATGATTAAAATTGTCTACGCCTGTAATCACTATCGATATGCTATGTGTCCATTACTGTATCCATTTTAAAATATTTGTAGGGTTTTCAAATAAAAATTATAATGCAATAAGGAATAATTAGTATGGTAATTTATGATATTTTCTAAAGTTTACGCGAATGTCACTCGTTAAAATAAAACTACTTTTTAACGGATTCTATCGCGACGGATTCTATAGAATCCGTTAAAAAGTAGTTTTATTTCAATGGTGATTTATCCTAAAAATGTTAATCAGAAAATATTTGCTTTTTTTTTACGTGCGGCAAGCCCCACGGATACCCCCTTCCCTCTGCTGGAGTCAGCAAGGGTTTCCAGTATCCAGGATGACATCCCTTTCTAGAGGGAAAATAATACCAATTGAGGTCGCTAAGATGTATGATGAATATCCAGGACGTGTTCTCAAATAACAATCGTAAGTAGATAATTTTGTCTTCAGAAGAAAATCTCATTATGAATACTTGTATTATTATCGGTTAAAATCTACCACCCGATGAAACCCAAAGCTTGCACCATCTACCCCTAGGTCCGGTCTCTAACGGTTACTCCTTCTGGTATGACTTACCTTATCCTCGAAAGGAAAATCGCTCGGAGAGAGGTGGTTGGCTTGGCTCCGACGATTTTGGTGGGGCTCATACACTTCAAAAAGATGATCGCAATCATCAATTCCACTGTATACAATGATCATTATCTTAAGTAAACAAATCATTGGAGTCGATCAATTCAATCCATCAATCAAAGGTCAGTTTGAAATTGAGGTGGATCGGAAACTGAGAAACATTAACCCGTATTATTTCCATAATAGGATCGCGTTTCACTACAACTTAAAGCGATATTAAGTAATGATGCGATTACCGATGAAATATAGTTGCCTAGTAGACGATAATTGACATGTTTTTCTGGTTGATCTCAATCTGATTATTCTTAGATTCTGGATTGGATGGACTCATTTCCCATATACTGACTTTATCAGGACTTTTTATCACTTAAATGGCACACGAACTGGCTTAAGAAAAGTGGACATGCTTATCACTAGAGGGGACACGACTGTGCTGTCAATAGTGTTAGTGTAAGCTGCTTTCTATGTATATTGGTCGTTCTAGACACAACAAGAGAGGATCCCATTTGTAAAATAGACAATTTAATCCACAGTTTTATTGAAGTATAAACACTAATATACATTCTCATGTATACTAGTACCACAATACTAGTACCACAGTACATACAACGATTTCACACTGTGCTAGTACTATGACCTTTTCTGCTAGGTTCAAGACATGTTGTAATGAGATAATTTAATTTATGGTGACCTCTGGCTTCAAACTGAATCTTCAATTGAATATCCGACTACTGCCTTCGGGCAATTGAACAAAGACTAGAAAATCTCTCTGACATAAAATCAATTCTATGAAGAAATAATGACATGCTCACAAACTATGATACTAACAGCACCCTATAATATGTGAATTAGTCTGTAGACACCAAATCAACCAAAATTGAATTTTATGAACGGACGGCCTCTCTGACCAGAGAATGATCTTCAGTTAATAATTCTATTTTGATATGATTCCTCTAACATAATTTGGTAAAGTTCAACGCCAATATAATTAAACATTTCGAAAATACATATAAGGTTCGGAAATTAAAGTTAGATTAACATGTTGCTCAAATTACTCGGCGGTATATAATTAGGCTTGAAAATCATTATTCTTCAAAGGTAATAGGTGACTCGCAAACTTTTCTTTATGAGGAAATGTTTGACATATTATAGCCTCAGAAGTTACTACATGACACACATCACTCACTGTTCCCATATTGATATTGTCGCAAGAGCGTTGTTGAAGCGTATTGCATTGCACCCGGGTGACAAAATATTATACAAAAAGTATGTACGAAAACAATTATGAAAGTAAAAGAAACGAATGGTGTAGGTATGTCTGGATCGTAACAAGTGGAAACATGTGATCTCTAGTATAAAATATGTAAAAACCGTAAAAAAAATAATGTTATTTTGCTTTTTTTGATTTGCTTTGAAACTTTTTTACTTTGCTTTTTTTTGCTATCCTTGCTTGATGCTTCAAAAAAAAGTGTTCTTTAATAACAAGAGGTGTAGCAATGAAAACATTATTGTAACACTTCATCTTGGCAGAATTATCGATACCCAATATCAGCAACGATTGCCATAACGAAAATAGAAATAGAACACTTCATCTTTATCTACACAAATCTATATGTTTTTCTTTTTATCCAGTTAGAATACATATAGGTACCGCGTCATAGAAATAATTGTAACAACGTATTCTCACGAACAGTTAGTTACCAAAAGTATGTCAAAGACGCTATTAAACCATAATACTTAACACGAGATTTTGTAAAACCATCATGACAAATACATTCATCTAGTTTTGTTGTGTATATGTACACAACCAAAAAGTAGAAAAGCAAATTAATGCATAGCGAAAAAGTTTGAGCCACTACTAGAATACTACCTAGGTAATCGCGTGAAGGCTGATTCAGATACCTATTCGTAAGCTTTGGATGCTATAGTTATTTCACAATTAGATCATCATCATTCATTATCTTCCGAGCCTTTTCCCATCTCAGTTGCGGTAGAGTATTCAGTCTAACTGTGAGGCTGAACCAAGCTGAACTTAGATATTTTCCGTGAAGCGACTACCACCTGTCCACGGTGTCCTATCATTTGACAAAAAACGAATGACAAATTTTCATTTGACAAACAACGTTTGACAAAATTATACTTGATAAATGTATCATTTGACAAACTATTGTTTAATAAACTACTCATTAGACAAAATATTTATTTGGCAAAAATTCATTATATAAAACATCATTTTACATATTGATTATTTTAAAAACATGGTAATTGACAAACGGACAGTTAGTGATAGATTATTGAGAAAGCTGCTCATTCCGACTTAGATAGATTAGGTTAGGCTTTTTTTATAACCATGCAGAACTTTATTTAGTCAAATGAACATTTTTAACATACAATTTTAGCAATCGAAATGTTTTATAAGTAATACATTTGCGAAACGTGTATTATGTCAAATGATTATTTTTAAAGTAACTAATATGTTTGCGAAATGAAAGTTTGTCAAATGATTAGTTTTTCAAACGTTGTTTGTCAAATGATGTTTGTCATACGTTTTTTGGTCAAACAAGGGTGAACCCCTGTCCACAATTCTGTAGTTAGACTAGTCGGACTTTTGAGGGCCCCAGTTACATAGATATTTGATACAATAGTTTATATGATTTGTGTTCAGTTTTGCACTTATCTTTTAATAATCTCATGCTCAGTTTTATTGTTATACCTTTCCTCAATTCATTGTTCAGTTTCAATGTCAAAAAAATAATATCTGATACCGCAAATACTTACTGCACTTATATAGGTACCTATTAAAATTGTATGCCATTATTGTGGGCAGACAAAGAAAAAAGTACTGTCCAAAATATACTTTGATTAACATTAATAACTAGTTCCAATTCGCAGTGAGTGGGTTGGTAAGTAACCTCTGAACTAAACTTGTCCTTGTGATTTGATGACTACGTATTTCCTTCTTCCTAGTCTTCCTACAATTCCTGCTCCTTTACAGACGCGGTCCGAAGGTCGCGGATAGAAGGGATATGACCACCTCCCCCCTCCCCTAAATCTTACACGTGAAATTAAAAAGTCTTCTAAAAAGACATTTTCTGAAAAATTTCCTCACTAAAAAAAGGGACCCCCGTGAATTTCAGACTACGAATGCGCCTGTTTTTTTAAGGGTGTTCAATGTAACAAAAGGTTAAGACAATAGAAGTGCATCATTGTAACATTGATAGTCAAATCCCCACTGATAGAGTAGCAGTTAGCCGACAGCAGCTGGGATTTGTTGCTGGATGTATTGGGGCAGCGGTACCTCCCAGTGCTATTCTTTTACCTTCAATTGCCATACAACGTGGCAATGCTGCCAGTCTTCTGGGAACGTTACCACAAGAGACATGCGATGCGGAGGAATTCCACGACGCGTTCGGTTTTAGTTTTTAATTTGTCCTTTTATGTATATATTTTTAGTTTCATTGTTAATATTGTAAATATATATTAATAGACAAATTAAAAAAAAAAAAAAAAATTTACCTTCAATTGACTCAACTTACTCTTGCAGATAAAATTCAAAATGATTGTAAATAAAAGACCGATCTAAATCCAAGACCTTAACTCCGTTATAATTATTGTTTTTCGTGATAAACACACACAGATAAATCCATATTTTATTGATATTATAAATGCGAAGGTAACTTTGTGCGTTACTTTTTCACGCATAGACGACTAAACCGCCTTTTTTTTCATTACAGTTGTACTTAGTTTATATCCTGAAGTAGGTACTTGTGAATACAAATCTAAAAGGAACCTAGTTTACATTGAGAGTTAAATTATATAAACGTCAATATGTCAAATTCGATTTACTCGACCGTAACGTAGCCTAAACATAATTCTAGAAATAGGCACAGCTTCCGTGACGGCGGCATTATCGGATCACGACCGCTGACAGATTGCCGGACCTCAGGGCACGATAACCATGGACCTTTCGCAGAGTATTTTCAACACAATTAAATCATTTACGGATAATAATCGTGAGTTACTTTCAAATACTCTGAATATTGTATTCAAATATATTCTGAGACTATAGGATAATGGTAAATCAATATCATGGTTACAGAGGCCCATGATCAACCCGGAGATTGTGGGTTGAGTAAAACTAAAAAAAAATCAGCTACCTACTCCTATGTGAAAAATAAAAAGTACCGGTTCGCTACTTTTTATTTTTCTTCTCGTTAAAATATAAAATCTACGAACCGGCACCATATTTTTCTAGTAAATCAATTCACATATTGAATAGACAACTAAAAAAAAATTACAATCGCTCGCGAAAATTTGTTGCCACGCGTTGTGTTGTGCGAATAATTTCGAAAATATAAATCCAGCACATAATGAAAATAACAAAAAAACTAGGTCTAAAATATACATGGATGCTAGGCATTATAAAATGTATCTGCCCTATTAGTGTCAATAATAAAATACTTTACTTTACTTTACAACTTATTTTCACGAATCGACCACACTGTTACTTAACTAAAAAATTCTGCCCTTTGCTGGTTTCTGCGGTTTAACTAAGTAGATAATTTTACTAGCATGGTATATGAAGGTAACATTCAATTCTCGAATACGACTGACATATTTAAGAAATACGATAGGTATTTCTTACATATGTACTAAAACGATAACGTTAATTGATTTGCAACTTGCTACTACAGCTTGACACAGTCTATTTGGCAAGCGCAAGCTTATTATTAAAATAATTTTTGTACCGATATTTGGTTTAATAGTTGCAACAACACCTCATTTACAATATCGAGTATCTGTGATCGCGTTGCTAACATTGGTTAGGAAACTAAATTCCACCCGATAGTAGTAGTGTTTTGACCGCGTCATGCGGTTAAACTCAGTGCATTTGATATAGATATGTCGCAATACATATGTAGGTACGATGTAAGATAATTTAGAGCAATCAAATTTCATTGTAAAGTTTTAATTAAAATCTAAGGTGTGTCACAACTTCTCAATCAATAGGTTGACTTATTTGAAGTTCATATAGGACGGTAGAAATGTATACAGTACGTAGGTGCCTACGTAGTAAAGCACAAATATTAATCCAATCAACTCTATTCATTCATAAATACATTCATTTGTAATTGTGTGTCTCACATGCATTCAGCATGACGATGCTCATTCAAAGACATTGCTCGTGAGATGGTGTCGCTCGCATCTAATATAATACGTCATAGCGGGGGGTCGATAGGTCATAGGTACATGTATCATGATTTTGAACAGTACGCTACTTATAATGATTGAGGTTATTGACATACAAGTTCAACGCTGGGTTTGATACGGTCAGTAATATTCATAGTACTTGTTTTATAATATAACTAGCTTTTCCCCGCAGCTCCGCCCGCGTGGAACTCGGTGATCACGATCAAACATAGCCCATGTCCTTTCTCAAGGTCTAATCTACCCCTATACCAAATTTCATCAAAATTAGTTCAATGGTTTAGGCGTAAAAGGGTAACAAACAAACAGACAGAGTTCGCATTTTTGATATTAGTATGGCTTTACATCTAGTCCATAATTTGGTCACGTATCTGCTACTATATCAGCAGTAGACACAAAAATAACAATATCATAAGGTCAAATTAGACTTTTTATACGACTAAGGAGGCAGACGAGCACACAGCCCACCTGATGTAAAGCTGTTACGTGTGCAACACCTACCAGGGAAGTCACACTCGTGCTGCCGACCATGTAAGAACAGAGAGTTTCTGTGCCATCAGTGCAGAAGGCAAAGCAGGACAAGCCATTGGTCTTCCAACTGACAACACAAACACTCTCCGGTGTGGCTAGTATAGTAGGGTACCCACCACCGGGAACACAACATGAGGTAATTATGGCTGCAGTATTATGTAGGATAGAGGTACTTTAATTGGGACGGAAATACCGGATACTGTCATACCTCCGTAAAATATTTGGGGCCCCACCTCACCTGTAACCTGCAAGGCGCTACACCTGCTGATTAATGGATGAGATTCTTGCGCAGGCTTTCCTCTCGGGGTTGGGAGATCAGACAGCAGTCATCCATCCCATCCCCATGAAAGACGTATTCGTAAGGGAAACTAAAATGAAGAGAAAGCGGACCCAAGATTTAATTGCAGTTTGTAAGAAATAAATTTTCAAATGTTAGATATGGTTTTCAAAACAACAACAAGAAAATACAGGAAAACCTATAAAAAGACATACGTAGGAATTCTCTAAAACTTAAAAACGAAAAAATGAAATGAAAAACCCACGATGGTCGCAAGTGTCGTAACCAAGAAATAATGTCAAAAAACGTCGTTTAAAAGGAACTAAGCAGCGGAAAATAAAGAGTGTTTCAAAATGTTTGATTGGTCTCGGGGTCTGTTAATGCCTACACAACTAATTACAAATTTCCTTAGACCTTCTTATCTATGTGAACCAATTTTTTTGTCGTTGAAATATACACAGCAATAATATATACGTCAGTAGTAATAATAATATACAAGTCACCATCAGATCAATCTTGACTAGAAAAGTACTCAAAATGATCTTAATACGTTATCAAAATCAATAAAACAGTTTGGTATTAACATCATTAGAAGGATCATACTAATGTTGTTAATACCAAACTGTTTTATTGATTTAAATTGTATTATCGTCGGAACTAAAGGTGTGTACCAAATTTCAGCATAATCAGTCAGCAGGAAGAGGGAAATACCAAGGTATTAAGATCATTTTGAGTACTTTGCTAGTCAAGATCGATCTGATGCTGACTGGACAAACAATAACATTTACTATGATAGCACATTGTCACATTTGTTTCTAATTTCTGTATCAAGTATCAATGGAGATGTTGCAATGAGTAGTTATAAAAATCATTGTAGGTACATATAATTAAGTGAGGTCAATGTCACTAAAGAAACAAAAAAGTCGCTGAGTCTCTTGCCGGAGCATTATCAGAAAGACACAGTGTTACAGCCAGGCTTTTTTATGTATAGTATTTTAAATGATCTCAAATACTTCCATACATGGCTGACACACTTCTATTCCAGATGGGAAGGTAGAGACAACATCTTTCTATCTGGCATACGCATTAAAATAACTTCAATTTATCACAAACTTATAAAAATTTAAAGAAATATGTCATCAGAGCACGAGCATGGAATGGAATGGCAGCTTCGATGGAAATCCTCTTAATTTTTACAACAGTAGGTATCCTACTGTTGTAAAAATTAAGAGGATTATGAAATTTGATTAGGCACAATTAACTAAAGACAAACAATCTTGTAGCGACATTTATATTCAACAAATAAAATAGGCTAACTAACTTTAGTCAGTTAGTTACCTTAGTCGGTTAAAAATGAGCTTCCAAACAAAAAATTATTATTATAGTGAGCTTTAGAATAAACCTTATAAAAAAACATCAAGATTGTTTACATTTAGTTAAGTACCTAACTAACCGAATGGAGTAGGTAGGTAAGTATAGGTAACTTAGACCTTCATACACAATACATCTTTATATCTTTAAATCGCTTAGGACCTTGTTTTCATAACACTGTTCACAAAAACTAGATTGATTATTGCAATTACTCATTGAATATCGATATTGTGGATAATGTCGGTGTAGGGCGCCCGCGGCCCACGAAGGAAGGCGATTGTCTGTATATTATAACCGAACCAACGTGTGTGAGTAACCAGCGACCTCGCGGTGTCAAAGTTACGGAACTGGAGTGACCGCACGCCCCACCATACGACAGGACTGCGGCTCCGTTTAGCTTTTCATATAAAAGTCGCACTCAGGCTCGATAATGGTATCAGTCACCTGCTCTGATTAACTAGTGCAAAATGTTCACCAAAGTAAGAGCAGCTTTATGTGTAAAATGTGTTTGACATTATTTGAAATTATGGACATTATGGAAATATTAATGAGAAATTGTTCTACTATCAGGTGTTAGCCCTTAGCGCCTTCCTGGCTGCTGCCAACGCGGGTCTCCTGCACCACAGCGCCGTATCCTCACAAAGCATCGTGCGCCATGATGCTCCCGCGCATTACGCCCCTGCTGCCTATGCGCATGGACACTACGCCGCTCCCTTAGTTCATGCCGCACCCATTGTCCACGCCGCACCCGTTGTCCATGCCGCCCCTATCGCCATCTCTCACGGCGAATACGTAAGTACAATGATTAAGAATGAGGTCTAACATAAAATAAGGTTGTTACTAAACGGACATCCTAAAGCCGTTTCCTTTCATCTACTGATCTTTGATACTATTTATTACTTTATTAAAGATAATAATGATTTAACGTTAATTCCTCAGTCTCACCCTAAATACGACTACGCTTACTCCGTGGCTGACCCTCACACCGGTGACCACAAGTCCCAGCACGAGAGCCGTGATGGTGGTGCCGTGCACGGCAGCTACTCCCTGGTCGAGCCTGACGGTTCCGTACGCAAAGTAGAATACACCGCTGATGATCATCACGGGTAAGGAGATTCCCTTCACTGTTTATTATATATGTAAGCCCGTGTTTGACTACTATCTAACCTGTTGGTTGATCTGGTCAATGACGCAGCACTTGTGCCCAGAAGTAACCTATTCACTCTAGAGTAGAAGACATCCAGGTTATAGCTTTCTTAGAAACACAGACCCAGGCTGGCAATTAGCATGTACAGCACGCATAATAGTGGAATATTGACCGTGTATATTTGGAGCATCGTACATCCGAAAGCTCTATGATCGAAGAGGCTTGGATTAATTCCATGATTTCATAAAAATTCTATCCTAGAATCAGCTAATATTTGTTTGTATGATTTTCAGTTTCAACGCTGTAGTTCACAAGACCCCGGGTCACCACCCCGCCCCCGTCGTCCACGCCGCCCCCATCGCGCATTACGCAGCCGCCCCCCTCGCTCATGGTTATCATGGTCTCCATTACTGAACAACAACTAGCGCTAATCGTGTGATATGATGATGAATGAATGATTGTGATATTTATGTGTAAATAATGATGATGAATATTATACTCAATTGTAAATAAAATACTCAGCTGCTGAAGATCAATACACGTTTTATTATAATCCTAATGATTTCGTAGTCGATAAATCAACCGGCCTAGGGGCCTACTACGATGTGCATAAATGCGTAAGGACCCGTTGATCACTCGAGTTTCATCGATCCAGTTGGAGAGGGATGAAGTTATAAACCCTATATAGCTCCAGCCCAACCTCTGGGTCTTGACCCAAAATCCTATCGCTAGTAGCACCTCATTGTAGGCCCACTAATAAAAAACTATCATCTTAGACTGTCATCTTAGAGACTATCATAAAATCGTTACTTGAATAACCTAATAACTTTTATACACCATCAATAAGAAGACCTACGCTCGCTGTAGATGTACGGATGTACTGGGTGGCACCCACAATCCACATACTCTATGTACTGAGTTCGTATAAAATATGCAGAAAATAAGAAACAAATACAGACTATATATTCTACACAGTGCCGTCTAGACTCAAAGTAAGCATAGCATAGCTTTCGTTATGGATTCTAACATTAAAAATTCATAGTTTTTTAAATATTTACGTTATTGTACATAGAAACAACACCCAGACCAACATAAATTAAATTATTATGCATATAAATATTTGCACTGAAAAGGAGTCGAACCTACGATCACTGACTTGTCAGTCGAACGATCTACCTCCATTTAATAATATTGCAAAGACCCTGGTTGTTTGTGTCATGCACAAAATAATGAGCTAATTTCGTGCAAAAAATACATGCAATTGACACAATACGCAGTACATTACTTAGTATGTGTAAAAAAGTTACGTTAGTGTAATCTATCCACTCAAAACACTTGTTTTTCAAAACTGAATTTAAATAAAAAAACTGATTTACTTCACGTTATTTATTCAAATTAAAGTACTATGATTTTAATCTTTATTCATACGTTTGCGTGTTGTGGTTATATTTGCATTAATTTCATGTCGACCAGTATAGTAAACGAATACTTATGTTTTTAAATGGAATGATAAATAATAAAAAAATTGTGCTCCTATCGTAGTCTTATTGATTCCTCTTTTTTTATTCTAACGGGTTAAGTATATTGCTGAACACCTCAATCTCTTTATATATTTTACTGTATTTTAAGGAAACAGGAACATCGCATTGGTCTCAAGCCTCGTATCCTCTAGGCAACATTTAACCTGCAACATATGTGATGCTCGGCAAGTTCAGCAACGTTGCACAACACGCACGATGTCGCCAGCTAACGCGCAACATGACACGCGGTTTGTTATTTGTTTACATTTGTTTACATGTTCACGCAATTTTTACCGTAACATTACGTGTTACGGTTAAAACTGTAGGGCCGGACTGGATGTTTGGAAAAATATCTTTCAAACTCCGATCGCCATTTTAACTGTTGGCATACCTACAGTTCTTTATATAAACGTGATTTTTTTGGAATTCTAGACATGAAAAGCATTAGGTCGGATTTGAAGATATCAAGGCTTGAATTTAATTTCAAAAAATCAATTCATTGCCAACTCCTTTAGTTTGAAATAAAATTAAATTATTTCAAAACTTATCTTTCAATGAACTGCTATAAATTTAGATGTTCAGTAAAAAACTGAACTTATTTGTTATTTATTTCTTTATTAAAAAAAATCCTGAACGATCCAACACAATATTAATAAACTTGACAGACTGTCTTGATATAAACTCAGAGTTCTGAATCCTTCCCTGTCCATTTTGACAGACGCGACGTTTGAAACACAGTAGCGAAGGTTCGCGCATGCGCTCTATAAGGACCAATCAGAAAATTATACAGAACGATCAAAAGTCAAAAAATTTATAGGGACCAATCAAATATCAAGCAGACGTCTTGAAAACTATACGGAGCAACCAGAAGTCAGCAAGTTCGCGCATGCGTTCTACACTGATCAATCAAGTTCGCGAATGTGTTTGACACATGGTAACGAGCCTGTCACAATAAAATACTATTCAGTATCATCTCACGGCTTCTGTTATTGTAGCAAAAAATTTTTTTATTACACACTTACACACTCGCTCTTGTAACAGACACTTGTATAGAGGAATTTTGCATACACGTAGCACTAACAATATTTTTGGAGTCACGTAATATTGGCCGTGTACTACACTTTGCACGCCTCGGTAATGGAATCCAGGAACTAATAGCACGCCAACAAAACCACAAACCTTCGCCACGAAACCATAGAAGCAGTTAAGAAGTGTACCTAATCATAATCTTGTGCCTATTTTTGCGTTGTAGTCAAGCAAGCTAATAGACATATTATAATCAAATAATGTAGAACAACTAAACATTTAGAAGCATTTGGCAATCATTACGGGTAGTTTGAGCTCTGAAAAAAGTTCAACAAATTGGTCTAGCTGCAATGCTTCGATATCGCCCAATATCAAAGTTGCCTGGAAGATATTGCGTAAAGCAATAAGGCCGCCTTTTGTACTTATCCTGTCTTCTTAATTTATGTATCAAAAATATTGTAATTTGGCGTACAATAAAGTATAAAATAAATTTTAAAAAAAATCGCCATTGTCACATGGCAGTCGCTTCACGGCAATTATCGAAGTCCAGCCAAATCTGCAATTAGACTGTTAAAGCGGACCCAGACTCCGAGGTGAAAGCTTCGGGTGCGACTGGAATTAACGCTAGGATGAAGAAGAACTAAACATTTAAAAGTGAGAACTTCTTTAGGCGCGTTGAGCAATCGCTTCATCGTCATCGTCCTGGGGCCCTACGACGATACAATTCACAAGTTGTCTTTTCTATGGGCAGTCCCCAAAGACTACCACACATGTTTTATTTCTCAATCAATTCTTTTTCCAAACTTTTTGAAGCACAACGAAACGTTTAGTCTATGTAAGTACCACCTCTTTAGTTCCTACTACAGATTACGAATCTGCCCTCAGGCACTAAACAGATGCATTGAGCACAATTAATTTCGATTATGCCCTTGAATCGTTAGACATTGGCTCAAAATAATTACTGTTGTTATTTATGTGGACACGCGCAGTTGCGTTGCGTGCGGAGTTGTAGAGGCGCCCGCGCATTCCTCGCCCGGTGATTTGGTGCGATAATTACAGAACATTGTATGGAGAGTTGCGCAAATTCTTAACCGCTTTAGCTACTGCGCGACGGCCTAGAAAACTTACTTTTATACTTATTACATGTTTTTTTTTATCCATGTCAACCATATAACTTTGTAAATAAAATACCCATTGTTTGACAGTATTCGTAATTTAATTTGGTTAATGTTTAAGGTGTTAGTTGTTTAGGTTCACATGCACTTACATATGTGACTTTTTTCCCATAAATGACATCAATTTAAATGCAATCACTGTAACGACTGCCAATTTGTGAGACTGCAAACATAATCCCATTATGTGTAAATCGTAATGATATAAATTGCCACAATTGTCTACGAAAATAATACACGTGTAGGTTCAATAAAAGGTTATGTTTCGACATCTCGCTACTGGTGATCAATCACCTGGATAAAGTATGCTGTGAGATCAGTTGTGTTACGTATACAAGGTATGTAAACGAAGGAATGGTATTAACATTTTCTATCTGCGGAATAAAATATTTGGCCACTAAAAGCCAGATAAATGCATTCCGTGTTTTTTTGGTTTTATTTTTTAATGTACACTGAAAATAACACATTTAGACTCATAATAATTAAATTTTGATGTACAAGGGCGAGCTTAACTCAATATTTAGTTTTCTCCGAGCAAACATTTTGGAAGATAGAGGAAAAGGCAAAAGGAAGAAAGTGAAAAAGCATCTGATGAGGCCGTCAAGCTGAGTGCCACCATTGTAACATGATACGTGTCTGTAATGGTGACCCTCTTTTCAGCGGAGACTTTGCCTTCAGCTTACCATCAGGCGAGGCGAAGTCAAATTGACGTGTCCTATACAAAAAAAAAAAAGGTGCAACAAAAACTTTCATCACTACAATGATAAAGGTTTACCTACTAGGTATGTCATGTATTTGCTAACCAACCGCCAGTTTACTGACGAACAATGCTGAAAAGTCTAACTAATATTTACTTTAACGTAATAAAGAGTTAGTTTTATTATTATTTCTGTCAAAGGTTCTGTGGGATTTACATTGCTTTCCATGTAGGAAACAATAAGTATAAAATATGTGTATTGGAGCGTGTATTATTTCCAACAATAAAACGTTCTAGTTTGCAATTGATTTGATTTACAATTATCCATTTCTAAATTCGATTTGGACCTATATTTTCCTGTTTAATAAACAGGAAGTGTTTCGAAATAGCATTTGTGAAGTAAAAATTAGAAGTAATGCTTACTTTGATTCTAGATTCTGCTGTGTACTTACAATGTTCTAGACCGCGCCAAGCCGCAAACGAAAAATGTAGGCACCTAAAAACGAGCCACAATATATAATAAAATTATCCATCTTTACAACATCTAGATCTACATTCGATGTAATACGTAAGATCTAGATTCTTACGTATTACATTGGGTGCAGTATTTTTAAGCAACCATTGAATAAAATCCTTTGTTTTTATTTCATTTTCGCGTCAACAAATGTCGCATTATGTTAGAAATTTCAATTTATTGAGCAGTGCTCAAGTTGGTTAACTATTGCCATAATGTTTACTTCATTCATCATCATCCAAGCCTTTCCCCAACTGAGTTGAGGATGGCTGAAAAATTTCCGGAAAGCAACTTCCATCTGACCTCCATGACCCACTGGTAATATAAAAGTTCTGTAATTGGAACAGTTGTCGACCATGTTCATATGGCAACCGAGACCAGGGACATAACGTGCTCTCCGAGGCACGGAGGACTCTCACTGTTTTAAAAATGGTCACCCATCCTAAAAGGTTTATTTTTAAGTAAATACGGAAGAGAGAACAAAGACTTTATTTTAAAATAAAACTATTAATAAAAAATTCTAACGCGATTGTTGTGGTGATATTTTATTATTTATTCTAGTCACTGAGTTCCTGAGTTCGGGCATTTTGAGATAACTTACTCGTACATTGCAAACTATGAGAAAACCACTGTCTATATTCTCACTGAGTCATGACTGATGAAAAATAACTGAAACGTCAGTGTAAGTGTAAATACTGAAATAAAATGAAATAAAACACGACAGAATCCAATAAAACTATTTATTTTAGTACTTCAATGTGTAATTTTCGCGTAAAGGTCCGAATACAATATTGAACGCGGTGAAGTTTGTTATTAGAGAATGGAGTGTTACTAATTGTTGAGTATGTTGGTAAAAATGGTAAGTAAAGAGTAAAATTAAAACAATGCCTCTCTTCAGTTATTATAGTTCATAATTAATGGTTGTTTTGCTAGTTATTTCTCAAAATTAAACAAGAGCATTATATTTCTTCGCTATTCAGTCGTAGTGTTACTGAGAAGAATAATGTAGTGTAACTAAACGCAACTTACAACACAGAAAATAGAACATTTATTTAGTTTTATTATTCAAAAAGTAATGCCAATTTTGAAGCAAAACGTCCAAGTAATTAAGCCTAATTGTTTTGGCAACAACATAAATAGAATGTGCATAATTTTGAATAGGAAGTATATTCTTCAAGCATGTAAAGCTTATGAAATGAAAATTTTACATGCTAATATAACAATAGAAGACACTAGAATTTTAAATAGGTACAAATATTGCTTTTCACCTGCATCGGAGCAGACTACAAACAGACTTATAATAAAATATCTGACAAGTTACTATAATTAAAATAAAATAATGCCACTTTTTAACAGATTCTATTGCGACTTATTTGTTATTATTTACTTTTAGCCCGACGTTTCGACTAATTTTCCATCCATCCATCTATGATCATAAACTTTTATTTGAAGTTTATGGGTGGGATCCGATCTGACACAGGTTCACTATACAATATCTGGTAAACACAAAACCTTGACTGGCAACAGAAGAGTATTATAAATCTTCAGGGTAGTAAGAGAGCCCGTATAGCATCCGTATATGACGTCATATACGTTTACTAATAATATTAGTGTCTCTGTCGTTACTCGAAGTCCTAGGTAACTCTGAGTACTACTCCAATGAATTGATCATTTTATTGATATTAAAATATACTTGAACCAAGAATATTTTAATGTCAAAAGTTTGAAAATGAACTGTTCTACTCAAACGAAACATTATAATTGGATTAAGTAAACAAAAACAAACGTCCATTATGTTTTGCCGGAGTATTCACAAACCGGTGCGGAGCGGTGGTCAGTTTAATTTAAACATAATATTAATTAGTCTACCTAATTCTCCTAATGATGTTTATTTTATCCATATTTTTTGTAAGTACAGATTATAATTTTTTTTATACCACTTAGGTTGCAGACAAGCACACGACCCATGGAAAGTAGTTACTGTGGCTTATGGATGAGTGCAACCTCAGGGGAGTCACACTCGTGCTGTCGACTCTGTAAGAACAGAGAGATTATGTGCCGCTAATACAGAAGACATACAAACAGGACAAGCCTTTGGTCTTCCCTCTGACTGCACAAAACCTCTCCAGTAAACTCTGGCTACCCTACTCAACGCCGGGAACACAACACCAGGGTATTGTAACCGCGTTATTCTATAAGGCGGAGGTAGCTCCCCAGTCGGACTCTTCAAATGGGGTGGAAATACCGTTGTGTCCTGCCTCCTCCAAAATAATTATGGTCTTTACAGGATATGTAATTTTATTATTTGACTTGAAATAAAATCGGCCAAGTGCGAGTCGGACTCGCCTATGAAGAGTTCCGTAGTAGCAAAGGCGAAAATTGCGGTTTATGACGTATTAAAAAAAAACTACTGATTGGATCTCGTTCAAACCAATTTTTAGTGGTAGTTTTCATGGCAATTTACATCATATATTTTTTTTAGATTTATTTTAGAAGTTAGAGGGGGGGGACACACATTTTTCCACTTTGGAAGTGTCTCTCGCGCAAACTATTCAGTTTAGAAAAAAAAATTGTTAGAAACCTCAATAGCATTTTTAAAGACCTATATTGATAACCCACACGTATAGGTTTGATGAAAAAAATAATTTTGAGTTTCAGTTCTAAGTATGGGGACCCCCAAAATTTAATGCTTTTTTTTTTGTGTGAAATTCTTAATGCGGTTCACAGAATACATCTTCTTACCAAGTTTCAACAGCATAGGCCTTATAGTTTCGGAGAAAAGTGGCTGTGACATACGGACGGACAGACAGACGGACGGACAGACATGACGAATCTATAAGGGTTCCGTTTTTTGCCATTTGGCTACGGAACCCTAAAAAGAGAACAGCTAGCACTTATTCCCCAAAACCGCAACTGACTTCCTCATTCCAAAAATATAATTTTCTCTGAATTAAGGTAAACTTAATGTGAATCACAGTTGGTTTGGTAGACCTGTCCGTACGAAATGCGACCTTGGGACCACGAGATAATGATCTGACGACTAAGCGTGACATAGGCCGTTCATTCTGGGACTGTGTGGTAATACGGTGATATGAAATCTACTACTAAATCATGTGTAACGTAATTATGAGGTCTAGTAATTGCTGTTTAATTTTTTATTTGATTTATCTTTTGTAACTAATTAGGTACCATTTTTTCACAATACAATGTTTGAATGAGCCATTGTTATTTCTGATTAGGTTTGGATAACCTATTTATATCTACAGAACCCTTTAAGAATTCCTTCTATTCGACCTCCATCGTTCTCTCAACTGTGGTATATACTCCATATCTATTTGTTTATTTTAAAAATTTCCTAGATAAAAAATAACATGTCTGTAATAATTTTGCAAAACTACTTCAATTTTAAAAGGTTATTGTTACCAAGACTAATCTAGTATTTAATATTTCGTATTTAACTAGCGCGTTTTACAAAAATATCAGTTTGAAAAAGTTATTTATAACTGAACCAATAAGTGAGCTGAGACTGAGCAGAGCATACTAAACAAATATTACGAGTGGGTATTTCTGAAAGAATTACCTACGCGACTACGGTAAGCACCGTGTGATATATAAGCTACGTTACAACTGCAGGTGGCCACATAGCAAAATAGGCCTAGTCAATGATCGTGTGCCCCAGTTAGTCTCACGATGCTTCGTGCGGTGTGACCCAGTCGGGTGTGGTATTGCTTTCAATTTCTGTTCATTCATGCCAATTCATCGTTCACTGGAATGTGGTCGTTTGTTATGGTACGGACATTCCGTACCATAACAAACGATCACGATTAAAATATTCATGTCAATTCAGTTTGTGGTGAATAATATAATCTATAAAATAAAGCAACTACAAGTATAATTCATTTTTGAACAAGTTTATTAGAAATAGGAGCTATTTTTAGCCCATAGTTTATCAATGATTCGTCACATTTGTGACCAAATTTTAAATTAAAGCGAGTAACGTCATGTACCTACAACCCAACTCGAGTTTGGAAGAATTTAAGTAGCGTTAATTGGAGTTAAGTGCAACTCAAGTTAACCCATCTGTAGTTCGTACCCAATATATTTTTAATATTCACTAGCAACATAACTATTTACTATTTAACATAAACTAGCAAATTGTAGTAAATAACTCTGGCATATTTTATCACGGTCTGCAACGCCAAATTGGGAGCAAATACGTCTAAGAAAACTATTTCTATTCATTGAATATTGAACTATGAAGGTTATTCAATTCGTTCAATATACCGTCATTTACTGTAGCAGTCATGATTCGTCATGTGACGCCCGAGACGCTTATTACGTCGGTTACAATAAATAAACATTAGTGTCCCCAGATTCAGTATTGCGCCTTAATTCTAACGAAAGCACTGTACCGCACCTCAATAGTTTGGTACTCTTGGAATATCGATGGAATTACAAGAATCTGGGTATTATTATGTACTAGCTTTTACCCGCGGCTCCGCCCGCGTAAGGTCTAATCTACCCCTATACCAAATTTCATCAAAATCGGTTCAGTGGTTTGGGCGTGAAAGCGAGACAGACAGACAGACAGACAGACAGACAGAGTTACTTTCACATTTATAATATTAGTAGGGATAATATGTATGTATTTATGAAAAAAAAATGTACCTATATAAGTATGTTTATCCGCATTCTAGATTCCATAACACAAGCTAGTTAACCTATGCTTACTTTGTGTCTAGATAGCGTTGTGTAGAGTGTCCTACAATATTTATTTACTTATTTTATCCTTCAAACAAAGAACCAATACGAAAAAATTCTTACAACTATTGCACCTACATAATACCTACATGGTAATAAAATTTTCACCCTCGTCATCTTCTTCATATTAAATTCTTAGTTCAATATGGAACCCAAGGTTCTATTATCGTTTTTAGTTGGTATATCGACATTTACGTAAGTAACTACCGTCAGACATCCCAACCCGAAAACCTGCTGAGGAGGCTCGTAAATGAGCAGCTGTTCCACCATGCAAGTGAGGTTGGCTTTGCCCCAAGGGCTTCGGTAGAGTCCCACACTTTTTCTCAAGTCCTTGTCTATATATTTCGTAGTCAACTATCAAAGCATGTCCTAATACTATAAAACGGATGCTAGTACCTACGCCGGATACGTATGGCGTATTTGACAAATTCCCACGCGATCTTACCAATAGGTATACTCTGTCAGAAATTACAGACAATTATCATTTTATGCGTCGTCGTGCTTAACGATACTTGCTCCCCGTAATTGCTTTGTTTCTTCACCGTCAAGTTAATTATGCATAAATAGTGTAGAGTCTACGGATAATCTAGATTTGATCTCGATTGAACTGTAACGAAGCGATTGAACGCACTATTATTATTGATTATTAAAATGCAACTTGATTATTAATTACAAGTTCCCACAGACTCAGTTCTACGTCTAATTACATTACACTATAGATACTAATATTATTAATGCGAAAATAGGTAACTCAGTCTGTCTGCATGTGTGTCTGTTAGGCTTTCACACATTAAAACACTACATTAATTTTGATGAACTCATTGCATTACTTTGACTGCCTCTGTGGCGTAGCGGTAGTGAACGCGGCTGCTACGCAGGAGGCGCGGGTTCGATCCCCGCTCAGTGCCAATATTTATATGCATGAATATAAATATTTGCATTGGTCTGGGTGTTTCTATGTATAATAAGTATGTATTTACAAAAAAAAAAAGTATCTAAGTATGTATATCCGCATTCTAGATTCCATAACACAAGCTAATTAAGCTTACCATGGGTCTAGAAAGCGTTGTGTAGAATGTTGTGGAATATTTATTTATTTATTTATTTTATTACTTCAACGCATTTGCTTTAATCATCGTAAATGAAATTGCTGAAGAGCAACCGAGACGTCGGGTTCAGTTTAAACAATTCGAGTTACTAACCCGAGTTAACTTGAGTTGTACTTAACTCTTATGTTAAAAATAGTTTTATACCGACAATTCTTAAGAGATGTATATTAACAGATTACTGACTGACTCTCATTATACTCGTATATCTATCTATCTATACTATTATATAATTGTAAAGTGGTCGTGTCTGTACATTGGAGATATTTTAAAAAAAATACTTGGGTTATGTTATGTTAACGATACTGAACACGAAAATATTTTTTTTGAATTTCCTGTCTGTTTGTCTGTCTGTTTGTCTGTTTGTCTGTTTGTCCGCGATGGACGCAAAAACTACTGGACGGATTTTGATGCGGTTTTTTTTGTTAGAAAGGGCTTACTCAGACTTAAAATCTTACGTTTGTTTGATCGCAATCGGTTGAGTAGAACCGGAGATATGAGCAAAGGTCGCATTAACCGAGATGCATGCGGGTGGAGCCGCGGGCGGAAGGCTAGTAGTTTATATAATTAAAAAAAAAAACAATTGAATATGAATATTTGACATAACATCGAAAACTTATGAAATATATTAAAATCAGAGGAAGTTGGGCAATGTTTTCACCAAGTTTTTTTTTCTTTTCAAAGTTGTTCACAAACTAGATTTTTATAAAGATACCCCAAATATTTCATTTGTTTATGTGTCATAAGCAGTGCCGTCGACACCGTCCATTTAGACATTGACCTGAAAACCATTTAAGTGTCACTTTTAAGACCGTTCCACACTATAATGATAACCGAATGCACCTGTTCACTTTGTATTACTTTGACTTATTTTGCTTTACTTATAAACAAGATAACCACATTTTTTTAAAACACTTATCTGTGTACTAAAGAGATTTATTTCTATACTTACTATATTCTCTATTACCAACTACTTACGAGCCAAGATTTTTGAAGTGAAAACTCTATGCGCTTTGGTCATTTTTATAGAACACTAGCTTTTGCCCGCGGCTCCGCCCGCGTGGATGTCGGTTATCGCGACCAAATTATAGCCTATGTCCTTTCTCAAGGTCTAATCTACCCCTATACCAAATTTCATCAAAATCGGTTCAGTGGTTTGGGCGTGAAAGCGAGACAGACAGACAGACAGACAGAGTTACTTTCACATTTATAATATTAGTAGGGATTTGCGATGGAACAACACGTTTTGCGATGGAAGAAGACCATTGGACTCGCGACACCATTACCAAAACCTCTTGCGATATATTGTGACAATCACCGATTGTGACGATTCAAATGACACCTGTATACTCCTATAAGTATTTTAACTTCTGTAGCACTCCCGAAGTGCCTCATTTCTTTTTTCTTTTATTCTTTAATGATATCAGCTGATTGTTGTGGTTATGAGACCCACTATGGTCGTTGGAGCCCAAACCAATCTCACCTGCAATCCGGTACTCCTGCTGATTGTTGGAAGAAGCTCTCTCGCTATCCTACCTTACATATAATATTTTAACTTTTAGTAGAACCAAGATTGGACCGAATGTAACACCATAACCGATTATCAAGTGTGGGACTAGCCTTATTAGTTTGGTGCCAACGGGCTTTGTTCGTATTGTGTAATTCGATTCGCTTACTTCGAGTTATAATGGGGTTTGACACAACATAATCACTAAACTACGGACGTACATTTCACTTAAATAGTTACGCTAACTATAGACGTATCATTATAAACTATGCAGTAATATATACTCATACGTATTACCTTTAATTTAATCTAGTAAAAATCGTTGTTTTTTTAGTTAGGAAGAAATAAATTTTGAATTTGGAAAGGGAAGCACAATGCAGAAGTAATCCCATGAATTTTGGCACTTATCTGTACAGGAATAGCGTGCCTTTTTTAATATCATTTGTATGACAGCTACAAAAATTAGTGGTGGGATTGTATTAGTTTTTGCGATAATAATTCGATTCGCGAAAAACCGCCGAAAAGTCTTGCCTGTAGAGCGTTTGCCTGAAATTTCAAAGATCGCGGGTTAGATACGTAAATATTTAAATATATCAATATATATTTATAAATGTATGTGTAATGTATACAGTGTCTACTATAAAATAATAGATACGAGTACTGTTAGACTGGTTGATGACGTTTGATGTTTAACTTTAAGCGTAGCTTAAATGCCCATTTTACTCTAAATATTCAGATAAAATCTATTAAAATGAATATCAATTTTCTATGCCACGTTCAATTATTTTATGGATTTAGATATCATGGTATTAAATTCTGTTTGTTTGTCTAAATATATAAAATCTTAGAGTTCGTTATTTTCAGAACAAAGTTTGTATATGAAAGAAAATTTAGTTAATATAGGTGCTACAATTGCAATGTATAGATAAATGTAATGAAACGCACGCTTGACATTGACAGAATTGTCGGCATTGGCATCGCTTGTCATTATTGAAAATATAAAAAATAGAATAAAGAAGTGTAATTTGCATAAAACAACTCTTTTGCTAGTGTTATTATTCACTAAAATATCTGTTACTAGCCTTCCGCCCGCGGCTCCGCCCGCGTGCATCTCGGTTAACGCGACCTTTGCTCATATCTTCGGTTCTACTCAACCGATTGCGATCAAACAAACGTAAGATTTTAAGTCTGAGCAAGCCCATTGTAACAAAAAAAACCGCATCAAAATCCGTCCAGTAGTTTTTGCGTCCATCGCGGACAAACAGACAAACAGACAGGAAATTCAAAAAAATATTTTCGTGTTCAGTATCGTTAACATAACATAACCCAAGTATATTTTTTTAAATACCTCCAATGTACAGACACGACCACTTTACAATTATATAATAGTACTAGCTGTTGCCCGCGGCTCCGCCCGCGTGGATGTCGTTTATCGCGTGGTGTTGTAAATATTGCTGAAAGTTGAGCGTTGAACGCTGATTAGACATTGTACTCGCCTCTCTATTCGACTCGAGGAGGTAGGTACTATCGCGATCATAAGTGCAGTACCAATCTGACGCAACTATAGCGCGGCAACATTAGTCGTACTTATGACCTTATTCTTTGAAGACAATTCACACACACATACACGTCAACCTAGTCGTACTGTACTCTTACTAAACTTTTGAAGTTATGACCTTAATCTTTGAAGATAATTCACACACACACATACACACACATTAATATTGTTCACTCGTTGATTGATATTGTTAATTTCAATATCATACGTAAGCCGCCCCGTAGCTGAGTGGTTTAATGTGCGGCTTGACGAATAGTATGAAACCTGTCGGTGATGGTTCGAACCTACCGGAACTAATATAACTTTTTGTGTTTTATATTTAAAAGTTATGATATATAAATGTTGATACGAATATAAAAATGTTTCTTAGGTAGAATTTTAAACTTAGCGAGAAAAATAATTATTTGAGGGTGCATTTGAAATAAAATGGATTCATTGGCTATGAGTGAAGTTGTTGGTTGGTGAAGTCAGTTACGACTACCCTATTTATATATTATATCATCTATGGTTACGACTGTTTGTGTTAATTACTGTTCGAGCGATTACATTTCTTTTTTAATAAATCAATATGTCAAATATAAGTATTGAAGCAAAAGCTAATATTGTGGCCATATTCGAATGGTCTGAATATATCTCAAATTTCTAATGAGAAGGGCTTATCTGTAAGTTAATTAATTAATTAATATTGTTGTAGTGCAATTTTGTTCATTGGTTGCAATTGTGTAATATGGTTGTTGTTTTTTTAGAGAAATACTGGGAGTCGTTGCGTGAACATACGGTGAACACGGTGGTGTGAAAACAACATAGTACCGAACACTGAATCTAAGTGTAAATTATGTGGGGGTGGATTAGAGCGCAAGGGCCGGGTGAATTAGACCCAATATCTACGCGTGCAAATAGTGCAAATTATGTGGAAGTGTTAGAAGATATAATGTTGCCCACAGTGCGAAATGTCTATCCAGATATAAATGAAGGTTTAAGGGCATTAGAAGGTTTCTTCAGGGTCGGCAGCATGAGTGTGACGCCCCTGGTGTTGCATACGTCCAAAGGCCACGGTAATCACTTTCTATCAGGTGGGCCGTGTGCTTGTCTCCCACCTAAGTGGTATAAAAAATGTGCACGATAATTGTCCCATCCATCGAGCCACCATACTTCGCGAATGGTTTAGTGAACGTAAAGTTATTCCTTGCTCTGGCGAAGGGTGAAAATGTTCAAAAGGGAAGCCGGTGGCAAATCCCAAAGAACAACCATGGCAATTTTGTATGAAATTCTCTCAAATTTTAGATAGGTACTGAATTTTAGGTGTAATACAATGTAATAATGCATTAAACTTAAGCATCTCTACCATGACTTCCCTTTGCAGAGCAAGCCGGCAGGAATCGTGTTATGAGTACTCCTCGCCACTGAATTTCCTTGGCCAGCACGATCCCCTGACTTGAACCCGATTGAGAATATATGGGGTTTAATGGTGCAAAGAGAGATAAAAGTTATTGTTATTTTATATAAAATAGTTAGGCTCAATTTAAAGTGAAAGCTCTCGTGATATTGTTATCGCCGTACTCGTGCTAAGCTATTCTGTTTAAATATTTTTGTTATTTAATTTCAGTTGAGCCTATTGAGACTACTGAGCCTATCAAGGGACGTGCTGGCCTGTAATTAGTATAAGACTGTATGGTTGAGGTTAAGTTTCAATCCTCTTTTCCGAAAAAATACTTTCGAGAAAATGAATAATTAAGCTATAACCTCAATATGCAATATTAATTTTATTATAAAAGTATATTTTTTGGATGAAATTATTATAACCACAAATTAACATTGGATAATTCTTTTAATAAACTTTTTTTTTTAAACTATTGTTTTATTTATAATCTATTGTAAATTAAGTATAATATTTTTCTATTTGTAAATAATTATTTCTGATTCTGTTAACTTGTTCCTAAAATTTCATGAAAACAAAACAACAAAAAGTGGAAAAACTAAGATCCGAACCCACAACATCCGATTTCAACACTATCCTTAGCAGCCTTGTTACCGACCAGGCTACGCACTGCCTTACGTAGAATCACGAATTTTTGCATTACTTTATATAGATGCATGCTTCGAACATAATAGTATGAAAAGGCGAGCATAACGTTTTCTTTGTTTCGCATCACACACATTTATATTTTCTCATATCGATACTGTGTGATGTATAAATGTATGCGTTAAACATTACATACACATAGATACGCGTTTAAGCGGACAAGCCATTATAAACATTACGGTGCTAATGCACTTTTAATTACGATAGTACACGACGGTATATTCGTCCCAATCGAGCAGTCCGACTGGGGAAGTTTAGTATGTCCACCCTACAGAAGGCCGCGGCTTAATAACCTCGTGTTGTGTTTCCGACGGTGAGTAGGGTAGCCAAAGCTCACTGGAGAGGAACCAAAGCTTTTGTCCGATTTATTTTTTGCGCTGACGGCACAGATTCTCTAAGTTCTTACAGAGTAGGCAGCACGAGTGTGACTCCCCTGGTGTTGCACTCACCCATAGGCCACGGTAACCACTTACCATCAGGAGGGCCGTGTGCTTGTTTGCTACCTCATTACTACAGTACGACTCACGACTATAGTATGGGGTACTTCAAGAAGGGCGAGTGTGACGCCCCTGGTGTTGCATACGTTCATAGGACACAGTAACCACTTTCCATCAGGTGGGCCGTGCGCTTGTCGGCCACCTAAGTGGTATAAAAAAAGCTTGCTACCTGCGTATCTAGGTATCTACTCGACTCTACTTCCCGTACCTTTGCCCTTCCCCCACCCTCTCCCCTACTCCTTCGCTTCTCCGTTGTATCTTGTATCTCTTGTCTACTCTACTCCACCCACTATATCCTTCACCACACCACGCTCTAAGTAATCTATCTTTGTGTGAAAAACGATTTTTAACTGATCTTAAGACAGTACCGACATCTATTTCATACCTGACAAATTAGAAATTGAAAAATTAAAACTGAATAAAATATGCTTATATTATACGTCCAGTTGGAACGAAACCATAGTAAGTTCAAAACCGCGTTAACGCCATCTAGTTACAGATGTGAAACTAAATCATCGCCAAAAAAATAACTTTATGATTAAAAAAACGCATTTGTTTACACAACTATAAATGTAAATTCAAGTCTATTTATTTCACAGGGGGGCCCCGTTCTACATATAGAAATTCTAGTTATACAAATATGAGGCAAACATGAATTGAACCTTGATTATATCACTTTGTCTCTTTTTTTCCAATATACAGTTGTGTCTGCTAAAAAGAGACAAAAAATTTAAGTTATTGCTCACTTGGGAAAATGAGTATGAGAATTTGACAGCGTGCCGACGGTGCCAACATTTATGAATGATTTGCGCCAACATTATGAATGATTTGCGACAGCCATTGTTGAATTTTTCTAGAACATACTACTACAAGCATAATAGTGATGTACTCCAATAAAAGATTTGACGACGAAACTATTCTTCTTTACAAAAATGTACTCTTTTGAAGAAATACGAATTGACAAAATTGTTATGTCTTCTGTATTTCCGTATTAGAACTGGGCAATTGTGGTATTGTTAGAAACGTCTTGATCATCCGCTGGTTATAGGTCGTGGTCGTATACCATTTACTCTAACAAAACAATACATTCTAGGGATTCGTGATTCTGCAGTAGTTGGGTTTTAGTTTTATAGTTGCGCCACGTATCTTGAACCTAAATCATAAGACATACGAGGCTCTGGCTGGCGCCCGCGGAATGCTTTGTAATATTCTATGCTGGGTGAATTTGAGTTCGTCTACCGCAGTAGCATCCCGTGCTATCCTCAATAGACACCCAAGAAATGTGTAGTATGTGTACTGCGCGTATAGGGCACGTTTTGAGCACATTTTAGGTCCAAGATACGTGGCGCGGGTTATAGTATAAATAGATATCGACAAATATTACGATAGTAGAAGGTGCATCCCTAGCATAGTAACCGTCGTCAAATGTTCATTCATAAAAATGGAACATAGGTATACACGTCAATTCTGTAGGTATACCCTGTCTATAGTATCTAAGTCTATGATTTATTTACATACTTGCTAGGATGTAATAAGATATACAATTTCACCCATAAGAATAAAAAAGCGCCATCTATATTTCCGCTCCTATTCCGTATAATATCAATATTGTTCACAACTCCGGTTCTACTCAACCGAATGCGATCAAACAAACGTAAGATTTTAAGTCTGAGCAAGCCCTTTCTAACAAAAAAAACCGCATCAAAATCCGTTCAGTAGTTTTTGCGTCCATCGCGGACAAACAGACAAACAGACAGGAAATTCAAAAAAAATATTTTCGTGTTCAGTATCATTAACATAACATAACCCAAGTATTTTTTTTTTAATATCTCCAATGTACAGACACGACCACTTTACAATTATATAATAGTATAGATAGATAGATAGATGTATGTGTATATGTTTTTTTTTTATATTATAGAAATCGTGGATCTATTACGAGGGTAATATTTTTGGTAAACAGTAAAATTAAAAGCGATAGAATTAAAAATGTTACAAAAAGAGATTATGCATTATGTTCTGAGTCAGCAATTGGACCTAACTTTCATCTCTACTTCCTACATTTTCAGATGTCGAAATATAAGATAAGATAATCTTTATTGCACACAATGACGTATTATATTAGTAAAAACGTCATACAAGAACATGACGGCTATCTAAAATTGTGCAAACACCAAGTATAAAAAAATTATAGCTTCTTACTGATAATAATAATACATCAATGTCTGATTGGTGCATAAAATGATGACTAATGTCATCATTTTTTTTATCGCCATTGTTGAGCGTGGACAACATATCTATAGTTTACTATTTATCCCGTGCCCGCTGCACCTATTTTCTCATCTTTTAAACCTTCCCTGGACACCCACGAATATTTCAAGACTAAACTTAGCCAAATCGGTTCAGCCGTCCTTGAGTTATAAACTAACAACGAAAAGTGGCATTGATTTTTATATATTAGAAGATAATATATCATAGATTGTACACCATAAAAGTATTATAGGATAACAATTTGACAATATTTGTAATTATCAAGTTTAATGTGCGGCCTTATCGCTTTCAGGCAACCTTTGGATGTATAGAAACAAAAGAATTTATAGGGTATCGTAAAATTATTTTTTAAAAGAAGAAGTACAATATCTGTCATATAACTTGTTTATATATCTAATCTATGTATGTCAGTCGTCTATACAATATATTATAATATTTACAATATATACTATCAAATATACCTAGGTGGTTTACAGACGACAGCCCTATCTTGCTTTCAATGTTGTTTCTCAATTCCGCATAGCCGTAAAACGTACATGAGTATGTAGTCTCATTGTCGCGTTTCTTTACGGTACACTAGCATTCTCACATGCGTTAATGCAATACCTACAAATCGTCTTGAGTAATACTGGTCCAACGTTAGTAATGTTTTTGTGGAAAATATAAACATTCAAGATATGTATTGTTGCCTTAACTTAGATGCTATTGAAGTCAGAACTATGTAATTAATACTATTATGATTTATTGATTTCTAAGTTACGTTTCTTCTAATTCAACTGAAATTGGCACTTAATTTTTCTATTAACAATAGGCCTGCATTTGAGCACAATCTCACCTGTTGCTAAGTGATAATGTGGTCGATGGTGATGCGAAATTTCATCTGCCAAAAAGCCCTTGATTAAGAAAATCTCCCACCCCCATTCCCCTGGCAGGCAGTGTTTTAAAAGACATAATAACCATCATATATTATTTTTTCCGTTATTTTAAACTGCATAAACAAATAAGACATTAATATTAGAGTAGTCAACTTCGGATAAATTTGGTCATTATTTATGGTGATAATTTAAACAACTCATTTGCAATTTTAAAACCAAATTAAACATTTCTAGCATTTCCCTCGCCCTCCTCTCCTTTTAGAGAAGCGTGCACAGACTCACAGTGGGTTGCAATTAGCATTAGCAAAATTTGTTATAAAGACATAAATTGCAACCCGCTGCCAAAGTTAAGTAATTATTTGGATTATTTGGACAATTATTTGTATAAGCATTACATTCATATTTAGATTTAAATGTTGAATCACACCAAATTTATTCCATACAACCGCATAATTTCCGTACTATTTAAATTTGGTGCCCCATGTTTGCTGTTGAATGCGCCTATTGAAGTTATTTCACATTCAATATCACACAATCAAAAAACGTCAGTTTTATTTACACATAACTATTTTCATTTGAGTGATTTATTTTTATTGATAACACTAGTCGAAATTGTTTTGCGTGACGGCCACATCCGCTATGTAGGTACTTGCTAGCACACCTTTGCACATAAGGTACATTGGGGCTGTTAGCCAACCCTGGGAAATTGATCAATGGATTTTTGCTCCAATAATTCCCACAATTATTACCTATATAAACTAATGAACCGATGCTGATATCATTATTGTCTTTTAGTGTTAACAGAGAGAACATATTGTCTCACGTGTAGTGTTCAATTGAAAATGTTTGACAAAGTAAGTTCCATTTCATTTATTATCATACTAAAATTTAAGGAGTAAGTTTTCCCTACCGAGATTTTCGGGCCCAAGTCAACGACACGTGCTAGTCTGCTGATTAATGGACAAGGTTCTAGTAGGTTAGTAGTTATAGGCTTTCTTCTCCGGATAAGGGAGTCAGATGGCAGTGGCTTGCATGAAAACCAAAGCTCGCAAAGAAAAGGAGGAGTGGGAAACTGGGCCTCAGGATCCAAAGTGCGAGTGAACAAAATAAAAGCTTGTTTGAATAAAACATACAATAAAATTATTCATTTTACACTACTGCAATTATATATATACGTGTTAAAATACGTAGTTGTAAAGAAAGATTAACATTAACTTACATGACTTTGTTTGTAGTAGCTAACTAATTGTGTGCCGTTATACTTAGTATGTATTTATTTAAATTAAATTATATATTTATTTGTTTTCATCATTATTATATAGAAAGACAAAAAGACAGACGGACAGACAGAGTTACTTTCACATTTATTATATTTGTGTGGATTTTATATCTTAGCTTATGACAATTATACCATACTTTTTACTGAATCAGGGAAAACTTGGCACTAGTTTATTAAAACAACAATATCTTTTACAGGTATTAACATTATTGGCGCTGGTGTCGGCCAGTCAGGCGATTTTCCCGTTCCATCATCACCATCATCATCACCCAGCGGTGTCGCACCAAGAACTCCACAAGCACGTAGGGCCCCACCACCCAGTGCCCATCCACCACCCTGTTATCCACCATCAACCGATCGTGCCACTTCACCAACACGTGCCACTGGTCCCTCATGTACCGCATTATGACCATTATGTAAGTATTAGCCGGTGACCCCTTCTGCGTGGATTTCTGATAATTTATAAGGTTTAATAATAGTTGCCGTATTAATGGCCTTGTTAGTTCCCGGTGGAGCAGAATAAGGCCACTCCTACCCCACTGTGGTATGTGGTTTTGCTTTAGCAGAATCGAGGGCCTGTTTACCCACTTATGTATCCCAAGAATATTGGGTTTAATAGAAGAAGCATAAAAGTAAAATTTATGCGGAGGAACGCTATAGGTAGTCTCAGTGCTAGAGTCAGAATGGCATTAATGGAAATTGTGAAGAATAGCGCCACAAGAGCACGTGTGTGGCTAACGTAGCTCTGGTAGAATTTTTTGAAACATGACATTGACGTGACGATCCTTATAAAACGAAAGGTCTCTTCCTACCTTAGAGTATCTATCTTCCTACCATATTAGAAAAATGCGTACTCATCAGTGTGTTCATCAAAATTATTGACTCCGTGTTACTTATTTGCCGCAATCGCGAGATTAGCACAAGAGCTATGTGCTTTTAGTGCGGTGCTACAATTATCAAAATATCAGTGAAGAAGTGTGGTAAAAGTACCTACCTATAGAAATCGATTAGTAACCGCAAATATCACAATGCAAAATTTAAACCTACATTGACCTATTCCAAACTTAGCAAGGATGTAGTAGCAGGCGACAGCTATAACCCGCGCCACGTATCTTGGACCTAAATCGTAAGACATACGAGGCTCTGGCGCCCGCGGATAGCTTTGTAATAGTCTATGCTCGGTGAATTTGAGTTCGTCTACCGCAGTAGCATCCTGTGCTATCCTCAAATGACACCCAAGAAATGTGTACTGCGCGTATAGAGCACGTTTTGAGCACATTTTAGGTTTTTTTATTAATTTTTTTTAATAATCTCAATAACAGTCAGTGCGCCTGACAGTAAAACATGATTATGCTATCGATACCGACTATAATAACTCACTACATTTTTTTACAGGCGTTCCCTCAATACAAATTTGAATACTCCGTGCATGATCACCATACTGGAGATGTGAAGTCGCAGCATGAGCACAGGCACGGTGACTTGGTGAAGGGAGGCTACGAGCTGGTAGAGCCTGACGGCAGGTACAGGAAGGTCGAATACCATGCCGATGACCACACTGGGTAAGAAAGCTCACAAAATTTATAGTTAGTATACATACATGATTCAGGTGCGGCCGCTACATGGGGAGGTCACGTGCTGGAATCCATATCCATACTCCATATTAACTAATATTATAAATGCGAAAGTAACTCTGTCTATCTGATCTGTCTGTTACGCTTTCACGCCTAAACCACTGAACCGATTTTGATGAAACTTGGTATAGGGGTAGTTTAGACCCTGAGAAAGGACATATGCTATGTTAGGTCGCGATAACCGACATCCACGCGGGCGGAGCCGCGGGCAAAAGCTTATAAATTTAATTTGATGTGCACGATTTTGGGGGAAGTAATGTCCCCTGTGATATTCCTCCCCTCCCCCTCCCCTCCATCAGACCGCGTCTGACAAGATTCAATTAAAATGTATGATTACCAAATTATTGATTTAATAACTTATTTCCGATAATTGTAAATGGGAACCAGTGCAAGTATGTTACTGAATCACGAATGCTCGTTACCGTGGCCTGCATTTTTTTCTTAGAAACAATAATTATTCTTCTTGAGTACGTTTTGTATTGTGCTTTAGGATATATCTTTAAATATTATTTCTCTAAACAAATGCATTTGTATGATATAAATTATTATTATTATTGTTTTTTTTGACATAAAGTATTATTATTTGAATATTTTTGTAATCAATTATTATTATTTTCTAAAATTTGTACGCCGTCATAAATACGGCTAAACACGTTGGACTTAACATATTATTTTAATATCTTGCATGCACATGTATGTATGTATAACACGTGTTTACACAAATAAATAATTTGAATTTGAATTTGAATGAATGCTCTGTCTTCTTCATCTTCTTCTTAGCGTTAATCCCAGTCGCATCTGAAGTTTTCACCTCAGCCTCTGAGGTCCGCTTTACCAGTCTAATTGCGGATTTGGCTGGATTTCGATATTTTCCGTGAAGCGATTGCTGATCTCTGTATTTACTCTGTATAAAAAATGCATACTTTTTTTACCTTTCATAGCATCATGTGCAAGTAGCAAAATGTGCACTAGTGCAAGTCGCAAAATGTGCAGGTAGTGTTGAACTCATATGACAAAATATTCTTAGTTTGGTTCTTGATGCCATTCTGTAATTTGTTGCCATTGTGTTCACCAATTTTTATTGCAATCTGATTAAAGGCACGCGTCACGCATAAAACAAAAAAAAACATATAAATATGTTTAATGTATTAGCTGCCAACATAAATTTCAAATAATGTAAATTGCTAGCATTGAAGGATCTACTAAAACAATTATGCAAATCAATACTATGTAAATGTTCAAATTACTGTAAACTTGTTTCAGTTTCAACGCTATCGTGCATCACTCATCGCCTCATCATCATGTTCATCTTGCTCAGCATCATCACCTCTAGTTCCCACATTGTGGAGATGACCCCAAGAACTGAACGTGACCGTGACACTGAATACTGCATACCTTTAGTACATAATGAAGCGTTATGTTTCCTTATACAATGCAAATATATTGATTTTTTTTTTCATATGTTTTATTATTGCAAAGATTTAGCAAAGTTTATTTTTAGTTTTGATGTATTAAAATACTATGCTATGTTGACTCTACTAGAAATTAAGAAAAGCCGGAAAAAGTAGTTTTCAATTGGAAATATGGAAATGGAATTTCCTGAACTCATTTTCTGTTTTGAAGTGAGAAGTTTATAAAAAATATTCAAGTAGATTCCCAAGCTTTTTTAGATACACCTACTTTTCAAGGAGACTCACGAACTAGCGTTGGCGAATCCCCATGCAAAAACTAGTAATGAAAACCGATAGGCAGTTCATGTGGAATATTAATATTCCAGCAATCACTCAGATACTGAATATCCTTTACATCATTTATAAAAACACACTCATCCATAGTTCAAAAACTGATGTGTAATTGCAGTTAAGTGTATTGTAATACAGGATACGTATACTTAACTTAAAGCGTGTGTATAAATACTGAGTAAGATCATTATTTCTTACCAATAGAGCATTGGTTTTCTGGAAATCTTCACGATGATTTGGAAGGTAAGATTTGATATTTATCTCATTTATATAAATAATTTAATTTGCGATATTATTCTAAGCGTCAAGGTTGCAGTGGTGAGAGTCTTATAACCCGATTCCTAACGGATTCCGAATGGGTGGCATGACAAACTAGGCCAAGGAAATTCACTTTTCCACCGACTCCCCCGTTGAAAATTTTCACTGCAAGCTTGTACATTATAAATTAACTATATCGAATGAAGGAAAAATAGAAAACGAAGCTTGGACGCCGAGGTATAAAGCCTAGGATGCAACCAGGAACAAAGCTAAGTTAAGATGATAAAGAATTTGTTTTCCATATACCTAGTACATATTGCATGAAATAACAATCAATCTGATAAAGTTAAAATATTCTATAAATTCACCATTTCAGTAAAACTTGATAACAAATAAATATGTGAAATAAAATAAATAAGTAAACAATCGCAAAAGGGATACTATTAAAACTACAAAAAGACGTAATCATTCACCTTTACCTACTTTATGTCTAATCAATGCGCATAAAACAATTATAGATAAATGGATTCGGGGCCAAAAGTGAAACTTCACTTTGGAACGTTAAACTAGCTGACCCGTCCAGATCTCTCAGGAAACTTGTAAAAATTTACCCGGTTGCAGTGCGAAATTATTAAAAAATATAATATTATATCATAACAAATTATATGTCACGTTATAAGTTAACCTATTGACTACTTTTCGAGTTTAGTGACCACAAACATATAGAAGGTATTTTTTTATGATTCACCCTTGTTTGACAAAAAACGTATGACAAAAGATCATTATTTTACAAACAACGTTTGCAAAACTAATCATTTGACAAAATTTCAATTCTTCTAGGATGAAGAAGAACTACTTTAAAAAGAATCATTTGACATATTACAGGTTTTGCAAATGAAGGAAATATTTCAATTGTCAAAAAATTATTTTAAAAATGTACATTTGACTAACTAAATGCAATTCTGCATGGTTATAAAAAAAAGTTGGAATGAGCAGCTTTCTCAATAAACTTATCACTAACTGTTGTTTTATCAACTAACAGGTTTAAAAAATAATTAATTTATGAAATGAATGAAATTTTTCCAAATAAATATTTTGTCTAATGAGTAGTTTATTAAACAATAGTTTGTAGATTCATCAAGTATAATTTTGTCAAACGTTGTTTTTCAAGTGACTTGTTATTTGTTTTTTTTTTTTTTTCAAATGATTGGACACCATTTTTTATACCATTGGGTCTTGTAAAACAAATAAGGTCGTTCTACAACAATTTCTTATGCTGCCTATACACGCTGGCCTAGCGTAGGCGCCGGCAAATAGGTGCAAGGCAAATCCTTACTGTCCACACGTTGGACAAGTACGCCGAACGCCAATGCATGCGGCCACGAGTGTCCGTATAGCCGCCCACACGTTGACCGACCGCAGACGAGCGCCTTTGATTTTTGCACAAAAACCGAAAACAATCCGAAGTGAGGAGAGTGATCACGAGTGACAACGAGCGAAGACAAGTTACCGCAAATGAGCTCTACACACGTTGGCGCTTGGCTTCCTCGGCCAACTAGGCTAGTCTACACGTTGGCATTGGTCATCGCTCGGCCAGCGTGCATAGGCAGCAACATTGATAATATGTCGCAGCGTGAAGAGGTATTAGATGCTGGCTTCTAAACCTCTCATTAAGTTGAGATTACTGCCAAATTATTATTATTAATATTATTGTTTTTCAGATATTTTTTTTAAGTTTTGTGCTATGCGTGCTTGGCAATGAATATTCGGGACACCGTATTGAGATAATTCACAAGGGAAAAAGTGATAAAAGTATAGTAACCCACATTGGATCCAAGGAGGAAGACGGTCACTATGGTAGTCTGTCGCATATTGGACCCAAGAGGCCAAAGCATCATGAAAAATATGTAAGTATTACTTTCAATGATGACTGTATTTCTGTAAGTAATACCAATAATAAAATTATATTAAAACAGATATAGCAAGAGTCTTGAGTGTTTTACACATAGCGCGCAATTCGAAAATGTGCACAAATAGGCGTTGATAAGACTCAGCTTCAATTCATCAATTCAGAAACAAGTCATTAATTTTCTACTTACTATATTACAGGCATGGTCGTATCCCTCGTACATGTTCTCATATGACGTATATGATCCACATACACATGACATAAAGGGACAAAAAGAATCAAGAGAGGGCGATAAGGTGAAAGGCGAGTATTGGTTGCTACAACCCGATGGTCGCAAGCGTGTCGTTAAGTACCACGCCGATAAACATAGCGGGTGAGTTCTGATATTCACGAGTATTATATTCAAAGCGTAACTTTCGATCTAACAAAGGTTTTCAATGGAACTATATTACAGTACTCTATAATTTCGTTCATTAAATTTTTATTACGTTTTTTTACACAGTTTCCACGCTGATGTCCACTATTTGGAAGACAAACATAAATATGAAGATACACATGAACATAAATATGAAGATAACTATGAAGATAAGAAAGAAGAAGAAGAAGGAGAAGAAGATGAAAGTTATAAGCATGATGAAGACGTATATAGTAAAAAAGAAGCCGAAAGTAAAGATAAATACAACATTTACGAGGAAGAGGATGTAAGTGAAGATGAGGCTTCGTCTAAACAAGAAGAAAAAGAAGAAGAAAAGGATGCATCTGAAGAAAAGAAAGATGAGGATTCATCTGAAGAGAAAGAAGATAAAAAAGAAGATAAGAAAGAAGATAAGAAAGAAGATCAGAAAGAAGATAAGAAAGAAAATAAGAAAGAAGATCAAGAGGGATTAGGTGAATGGATTCATAACCGTTACTGGGGATACCACAGTGACAAGAATCGTCTGAAGAACAAATATAATATCCATTATAATCATAAATACTCCAATAAATATCCTAGTCCAAGTAAGCACAAAGCAGAGAATAAGCATAGTAATAAATTTCCTTTAATCAGTAAACTGGGTCACTATGGTAATCGGAAAGAATATTATGATCACGAAGAAAGTCACAATCTACCCGTTTACCAAAAACAAGAGCAAGAACCACTTGCATACGCTGAACAGAAAAATATACCTATTATTAGGGAGAACTATGCTCTACCCCATTTATACAAATGATTTAGTTAATGAATTAATATGAATAGAATAAACTGTTTAATGAAAGTCAAGTAGGTATTTATGTCGCAAATGTAAAAATGGCAATGGTGTATTTTCTTCAATGTGATAACTTTAATAAATTATTATTATACTCACTAATATCAATACGTATGAAATAAGTAAAAACCCAAGTGAATCAATTTATCTACATTGTTTTATTTAAAGATAAACAAGTAGGTACCTACTATCTCACTGAACGATATACTATTTTTTTATTAATCACTGTCCATTGTTTAATATTTATTTACAACACTCTGATCTGTAGTTATCTTAAACGCGCGGGCTCAACAGAAAGAAATAAAAAGAAAGAAAAAGGCTAGCTAATGAAGACGTTAGGTCACCGAAATTTCCAGTATTACCTGTGGTATTACTGTTTGTTAGTGAACTACACGGGTTAATTTAGTTCGATTCCGTTTGACAACCGGACTACTGCTACTGAAAAGTTGCAGTAGTCCGATCAACCGGACTAGCAACCGAAAGCAACCGAACTACTGAGACTAAAGGTTAATTTCTAATTAGATTAATGTAGTAAATACTTTGCAATAGGTAGCCAAGAAATTAAGGCAAAAAAAAAATTCAGGTTAATGAATGCAGGCGTATTGTAGTAGAATGACGAATGGGGGGGATTTGACGTTATGACAGTCGCCTACGTCTGTCATATTATGTCCCGTCAAATCCCCCAGAATATATACGTGAAATTCGTCATTCTATTCCACAATACGCCGGGCAACGAATTGCTACTTGTCTAGGGGGGCAGTACTTTACAGTTTTATCCCTTTGAAACGTAAATGTTCTTCTATTTTTTCTGATTAAAACGGGACTGGGACGATTTTTTTAATGTAGGTATGGTTTTAAGGTGGTATTAAATATGATTAAAATAATTATAATATATATAAAATATAACCGTGTTAACAATTATAATAGTACGAGTAATAGAAGAAATCAAATATGTATAGTACAAAATCCAGGAATAAAAGTGACACATATGATATTAACGCAATCTAGTGTCAAATACCGTAACTCAATCATAAATAGTAAAAATATCAAACAAATGTTATCTTAAACGATTGGCACCGCATCACGCAAAGACGAGTGCGACTAAGGATCCACGCACATGTTTGCGCGAGCGCAGATCTGCATCATCGTACAGGATTGTCCGCACTAACGCACGGAGCCGCAGTTTGGTATTAGTACGAGAGTACTGTTAGAAAGGATAGGCATTTTAGGCAATCTGAAGGAGAATTTTAAAACCTCTTGCACTGTCAAATATACTTGCAATTTTTTATAAAGGATCTATAAGGCAACCAGTATTCCTTTTTAAAGTTTACCCAACCATTTCTGAAGGATTCAAAAGACCTTTTTTGTAAAAAAAACAATATTTGTACGAGTATGTTTGATAATTTATATGTATTGTAAAATGACCGCTACCTACAGGGTAATCCATCTGCATTTCTGTTTGAAGATATCATGGGAGAGGTATCTAACATATTATATTCAGAGTAGGTACTTCAAACACCTACACAGAAATATCTTACAGCTCGCGGTCTATTGACTCATCAACACAGAACCAAAATCACGCAACATGCTGCTAGCAGGCTTGTCTTGTAGTTGTTTTTTTTTTATTATTATTATTGATATATCAACGCCCTCTAATGACGTACCATGCACCTAATGTACTACATAGTGTTGTTACATAAATGACTGCAAGCGACCTGTATAGGTAATACCGCGTATTGCAGCTAGATGGCAATTCATGCGCAAGTATTTTAGATCATGGTTTTAAAAGTGAACGTGTTGTAGTTAGTATCTATTTATAACATTAATGTTATAAATGCGAAAGTAACTCTGTCTGTCTGTCTGCCTGTCTGCCTGTCTGTCTGTCTGTTACGCTTTCACGCATTAACCAGTGAACAGTTTTTTTTTATAGGACATGTCAATTTGACTTCGCCTCGCCTGATGGTAACCTGAATGCAAAGTCTCAGAAAAGAAGGTCTCCATTATAGACACGTAACATGTTACAATGGTGGCATTCAGCTTCACGGCCTAATCAGATGCTTCTTCACGCCCAGCTTAAAGGACTCGGGTAGGATTAGGGAAACACGTGAACTGGCAAGGAATTTTAGGTCTTAATGGCGTGGTAGAAGAAGGAATCGCCAAACCGCTTGGTTCTTGATGGAATATTCTGCACCGTATGCGGGTGGTATCTAAACTCCTACGCGTGTTGTATTAGATAGGAAAGGAGAGGGTGGGATTAATTGAAAGACCTCATCAGAACATTCACCATGGTAGAGTCTGTAAAATACCTCCAAAGATAAAACACCTCTACGCATCTGTAATGGCTCGAGGGTGTTAGTGACCTCAGTATTCCTAATAATGCGGACCGCACGTCGCTGAAACCTGTCGAGAGCATCTAGTTATCATGCTAGAGATGCGAGCAGTATTCCACACAAGAGCGAACTTGTATAGAAGACACTGCTGCTCTGGCGTGAAAAAACGTCTCACTTTGTTAAGGATTCCGAGTTTACGCGAGGCTGTTTTGATGATACTCCCAATGTAGTTTTTGTTGTTCAGTTTGCAGTGAACATCCATACCGAGCATATTGAGATTGTCCTGTAGTGACAGTGGCGTGCTCTGAAGAGTTGGAAGGGGAAGGAGAGAAGATGCCTTTGCTGTAAACGGACGTACATGTCTGCGTCTTCTTGGCTTTGAACTCGACCAGGTTTTTAGAGCCCCATTGAGAAATGTGGTTCAGGATCCGGTCAAGCCCACTGACGAGAAACTGCCTCTTTTCCGCGATATCAGACTGCTTGGACAGAATGTCCGTGATAACTCCCGTGTAAGGTGCTGTCGTCTGCATAGCAATGTCAGCAATTTTGATGCAATTTGGTACAGAAATAGATATGACCTTGAGAAAGAACATCCATACTATTATTATAAATGCGAAAGTAACTCCGTCTGTCTGTTTTTCTGTCTGCCTGTCTGTCTGTTTTTCTGTCTGCCTGTCTGTCTGTTACGCTTTTACACCTAAACCACTGAACCGATTTTTATGAAATTTGATACAGAGATAGATTAGACCTTGAGAAGGAACATAACATGGGCTATGTTTGGTTGCGATAATCGACAAATAGCTAGTAGATAATAAAATATAATATATTACGAATTAAATTGTAATTAAATTAACAACAGATAAAATATATCTATCCTGAACAACTACTAATTTTAAATGCAAAGCATAATGTATACATGGGCTTGCAAAGGATTAAGTAGCTTATTTACTACCAGCTGTTGCCCGCGATTTTGATCTCATTCCCGCAACCCATGGGAACTTATTCCCTGCATAAAACAACCTATATGTTATTCCAGACTGTAATAGGCATTCTATACAATGCCGGATTATACACATTGCCTATAACATATATATACATACTCTAAAATACATTAAATAAAACAGAGAAAAGATTGTTACAAATTAAAACTTATACGAATATTAGGGTGGGTAATACCCATAAATATGGTCCCAGTATATTGCCTTGCGGTACACCCACCGTGTATGCGTCAAGGCAGTATACCTCGTTAGTTTGTTTGATATTAACTCACTCGATTCAGGTAGCATAATTGACTTCTTCTGTTACAAAAATCCCAGTCACGCAGCACGGAGGCATGAAGTATACAGTTGACGTCAACTGGCTCAACTAAATGGGACCGAAAACAGTAGGCGACTGTGGTGCAAAAGCAACCTCACCTGTAAGCCGGTAACCCTACAAATCAATGGACGAAGTTTTGCTCTCGGGGTAGGGAGGTCAGCAGTAGCTCCGGTAGAAATCGTATCAGCCAAATCAAGGAACACATATTATATATAGGAGGCAATAATACATGACTTTTGTGGTCACCACATATTCTTAAAGAAATTGATTAAGGGACCGACTGAATGCCTCCACGAAGATGGAACGGGTCAGCTTTTCAACTGATCATGTCAACCTAACTTATAGAAAATTAGTGAATGAGCATAAAGTCGGTTCTTTAAGACCTGATTCTATAGTCGTTTCAGTTTTAAATAATGTACATAATTGAATAACTAGCAGTTGCCCGCGGCTCCGCCCGCGTGGATTTTGGTTATCGTGACCAAACGTAGCCTATATGTTATTCTGATGTATAAGCTATATTATTGTAGTTTCATTAAAATCCATTCAGTAGTTTTACGTGAAAGAGTAACAAACATCCATCCATACTTATTTCACGTACATATATAATACTAGCATTTGCCCGCGGCTCCGCCCGCGTGGATATCGGGTATCGCAACCAAACATAGCCTATGTCCTTTCCCAAGGTCTTATCTATCTCTGTACCAAATTTCATCAAAATCGGTTCAGTGGTTTAGACGTGAAAGCGTAACAGACAGACAGACAGACAGACAGAGTTACTTTCACATTTATAATATTAGTATGGATATGGATATGGATATGGATATATTAGTAGGATGAACGGAATGGAATAATATATGGGTGTTATCTTTTTTTTAAATACTTCCAGAGAATTTTGGTATCGAGACAGTGTCTGAAATCTTTTGCTCCAAAACGACTACAAAATCAGCCGGTAGGTATATTAGTTACGGACCACGTAGGTGGATCACGTTTTCCAACTTGGTTATAATGACACAAACCAATCACAGAGAAACACGATTATAATTTTATAATTTCGTAAAGTATCTGTTAGAACATAGTACAGTCTGCCGCAACACGTATGGGTTCCGTAGGCATACAAATTAAATTTAGTCTTCATCATCATTACAGCGTTTTGTTCACATGCGTGACAGCATTTTGTCCCGATTGCATCTGAGACTTTCTCCTCAAAGTCCACGAGGTCCACTTATTTTATCTTATCCTTTTAGTTCCACTTACATAGCTTTAACATATATTAAGACAACTGACACTTCTAAAGAAAAGTAAAGAAAAGAATGTACCAGAGCCGCCTCTGTCAATCAACGGGTGAAGTTAACCTGGACTTGTAGTTTTAGTGGGGTCCCAAAATACCCTTTACTGTCACTATGTTTCACAAAAATATTTTAAGCATAAATTACTTTACTTTTCGAAATCCATTCCTATTTACAATAAGGGAGAGCTGATATAACAAAGTTTGTAATTCAATCCAACGTCAATAGTAAGTACCTACCCTACCTTTTTTTTTAATCGTGCGAAAAATCCCCACGGATACCCCTCCGCCGAAGCCGGTGGAGGAGGTTATGTCGGGCTTGAACCGACTAAAACGCACGCCATCTGTGGGCCGTAGGTTGCCAGAGGTGAGGTAGTCGTAGACATATCCCTCGGACCTCGGCCAACCCAGGGCCACATCTTTCGATCCGGCTCTCTTCCGGTGTGGGGACCACAGAGTCCCCAGTAAGTACCTACCTATGAAGGAAGTTTATCCCTCGATCACACCAGAACGTCTGAACGGATCTGGATGAAATTTGGCCCCGAGATAGATTAATATAGCTGGACGACTGTTCGTGAAGACATAGGTAACAGCTAATTATAATGATGTAGGTACTATTGTGGCAATGAGGGCTTTCTCTGGGTGCTCACGCACCTCAAAAACTAATTATTCAAATGTATTAAACATCAGGATGTTGTTAAACTGCGAGTTCCGTTGCATAGGAAATACTTAAGTAAGGATTATTGGGCAAATATAACCGTCCGTGTGTGCTGGACGTCAGTAGAAGTAAATTGGTAGTAGCTGACAGCGTTGAACATACATAATGCTTCTTGTAAGTCAAAACTAAATTTAAGAATTTAATTCGGTTTCAGTATTAAGAGTACTATTATGAGGTACAGGATTAACAGCTAATCGTATCTTGGTTTATTATTTCTCATTAAAAAAGACTTGGTTTCTAGTAAAAGATGCTAAATTATTCAATGCATTAGTTTTTCATTATTTTAACTGTTGTTTTTCAAAGCGGGCTTATTACTTGTACTTACTACCGTTACTCATCTAATGAATATTAGGTACCCATGTATCCAACATTCAATAGATGGATATAGAAATGAAATTAATATTTAACTAATCTAAAAATACTGAAAACGAGAGCATATTCTTTAAATAAACAATTACATGCTAACATCTCATTTGCTTTTTCCTTTCACAGTTCCTACTTGTAGCGACAGTGTCGGTGGCATTCGCGGAAGATGCTAAAGTGGTTCCAGAACCCGCAGCAGCTGAGACTGCTCGTCATGGCGACCATCATGGCCATTCATATAGTGACGGTTTGGAACTAATCCGTGAACGCAATCGCGGGTCGGCGTCTTCTCCGCACGAAGATCACGAACACGAATACAGTTACCGTGATGAGTACCACGCAGATGATAAAGATGATGTGCCTGGGCCTGTTATTTTGCGAACACCGCACCCGCTTGCACATGACGTAAGCGCAGATACTCTAATTCATATTGTTATTATTGTTATAAATTTGAAACCAGTGATGAAGAATATGTCTCAAATGTTTTTTCTTTCTTTTGCAGGGCCATGTCGACATTGAGGCTCAAAACAGGTAAATATTATTATTGTACATTCTTCTTCATCCTAGCGTTAATTTCCAGTCGCATCCAAAGCTTTTCAGCTCGGAGTCTGGGGTCCGCTTTACCCGTCTTAACTGCGGATTTGGCTAGACCTCTATATTTACCGTGAAGCGATTGCCACCTGACCTCCACAACCCAATGGTAACATTAGGCGATATCGAAGCTTTGCAGCTAGACCGTTGTTTCTTGGACCGACCGAGGCACGACCAGACCAATGCAAATTTCCATATTTCATGAACACAAATATTTGCACTGAGCGGGGATCGAAACCGCGCCTCCTGCGTAGCGGTCGCGTTCACTACCGCCACAGAGGCCGTCTATACATTATTATTGTACATTTTTAGTACATTTGTCGTATATTCCCTATTTCTTGATACCAAGAAACCGATATTTCATTAAAATAATATTCATTGGTATTTCCTTTTTACTTTTCTTGGTCCACGGTAAAAAAAATACCACTGTTACAACCGGGTCTAAACCATGGTATCATTGGAGAAACAAAAATTATAAATAAACAATTCAGAAAAACAGAAGTCACATTATTTACAGTTTAATCAATAAACATCTTTTTTGTAGGATAATTGAGGATGTATACAGCCCAGACTACCATCAGCCTACTTGGGTACTAGACTATAGATACTTAAAGACAGGCGGTAGAGACTACGTTCGCGGTCCCGGAGGCCAAATCCTCATCTTACCTAAAGGCGTTCGTAGTAAGGAGCACAAAGAATTCCCTGACTACGATGCTTACTTGGAACACCTACGCCTCAGTCGACTAGCGAAGGAACAGCATCACAGACACGGAGATGACGACCACCATGGCCCGCAGCATTATAGACATCGTGGTGAACACGGTCAAACTATGTGGCGCAAAAATTGAGAAGCCATGGCAGTATTAAAAGTTCATATTTTACCACTATGAACGAAAAACGTTCGGTAATACAGTAATGATGTGGTAACTAGTAATTTTATGTTCTGTTACAAGTTTCCTATTTAGTAACATTTCATCATGTTTTTCAAAATAATATTTTTTTCTAAGCAATGATTTATTCACGATAAATATACCTACAATCAAATGATAAAAGTTTATGCCATGCTTACCGTAATTATAACAATTATTATTACATAATATGCATAAGAGTTTATTTTATACTGAGTAACTATCATTACATTACCCATAATAGAACGGAGAAGATATATGCATTTGGAAGGAGAGGTTACTTGTTTATGTATGCAAATGAATGTTCCCCTCCAAAATCTTTCCCTCTTCTCATCTTTTTTACCCTACCCACTTTCCATCAAGTGGGCCGTGTTTTTGTTTGCCACCAAAATTGTATTAAAAAAATTGGTAAAAAAATCCTTTACAGACAACCGTATCTATTAACTGATACATTATAAATACTATAATATGGTATATGCAATAGCGCCTGAGACCTTGGGTCTAAACCAACCCCACCTGTACCAACAGGTATACCCGAATATACAGCTGCTCGAATGCTGGATGAGACAGTGGATGCCACGCTATGTGGTGAGCTTCTGATGCAACCAAGAATCACATAAGATGACGATACAAATACTTGAAATAGCAACTTTATTATTACCAAAAGTTTTACAGTTACAAGCAAAATATGGTTTTTTTTTTTTATTTGAAACTGCCTCACCGATGGTCTAAGATTAAGTGTTGTCAAAATAATCAGACACGAATAAAAAAGGACACCTTAGCGTCGGAACATGAATCAAAAAAAATTGTAATTTTTGGAAAGAAACAATAAATGGAATCTAAAGTCGAGCGTTCCATTGAGTGAAGGGGACATTAGCGGATTACCAACAAGTTCAAATACCATTTCCAGGTTCCGGCCCCCTCGGTGCCTGCGTGCATACTGAATGGGGAAGGTGAGGACTGAATAGGGGAAAATATTGTCTTGATCTTGCCGAAGGAGGTCGCGCGGGCAGTGAGGGACATGAAACGCGGGAAATCCCCCGGGCAAGATTTTCTTAGTATCGAACACCTACAGTACCTACGCGGGTGTCCACATGCCTAGAGTCCTTTCCATGTTGCTCACTTTCTGTGTAGGCCATTTGTACCTGCCGGAAGGTTTGATGAAAACCATAGTCGCGCTCATAGTCAAAAATAAGACTGGAGATGCGTCTAAATTGGGTAACTACAAGCCTATATCTTTGGCAACAATAATAGTGAAGGTGTTGGACAGTGTGATTGATAATAATTTACAAAAACCTTTGAAGCTACATAACGCTCAGTTCGGCTTCCAACGAGGGCTGTCCACAGAAACGGTCAAAATGACTGTCAAGCACACTGTTCAATACTATACCAATAGGAATATGCCCGTTTACGCGTGTTTATTAGATCTATCGAGGGCATTCGATAGCGTGGCATTGTGGCAGAAGATAGCGAGTGAAACCAATCTTCCTAACGAAAGCCTGTCACTATTTAGGTTTTGGTATAGCAATCAGATCAACTATGTGAGATGAAACGGGGCAATGTCGGATGAGTACAGGTTGAAATGTGGTGTGAGACAGGGAGGACTGACGTCACCTAGACTCTTCAACCTGTATATGGATAGTCTGGTTCGTGAGCTTCAACTGCTGCCTGCAGCTCATAGCGAGGAGATTGGACACAGATTGTCCATTCATGGTCAGATGGATGCACACACACAAGTGGCAGTCATGAGGTGCTTTGTTAAAGTTTATTATTTTATTTTATTTTTAATATGTACTGTCTAATTTTATTATTGATGTTAAATTTTAAATTGTATGTAATTAATTATGTTTATAATATGGACACTGTATTGTTGGTCTGAAATAAAAATCATTCATTCATTCATAAAAAAAACTGTAATTTTAGAACAAACCAACCAAATTCACATAACACTTCAGATTTCAGACTTATTATCCTGATGATCACATACCTACAGGTCCACGGAGAGAACCGTTTTTGGCAATACCAATGATTTTGACTCGTAGATGATATACATGCCAATGATCCCACTACCGTGGATGCCCAAAGCTATATGAAGTGTAGGAGTACATACTGAAAGGGAAGGTGGACCCCGGACTCTGAGGAGAGCCTTGGAATCCACCACAACTAAAACGAAGATGATTATGATTGACTTGGAGTCTTGAGAAACGATCATGGCATGATCGCCTCACCTACATTTACTTATCAAATGTTAGACGATTGCTCAGCTACAGTCAACAGGTGATTCCCTCTCCATTAATCGAGCCTTTGCCCAATCCCTGTTGGGATCGGCTTTCAGTCTAACTACGAAACGGCTGAACTTCAATATTTTTCGAGAAGAAAGTGTATACTCGACTGTACCAAAATCCGGGTACTGTAGCAGCTATCGTCAATTTTCAGCGTTATCTCAATATCAATTTTCGATACATAATAAATAACCCTTCTTGGCAGTCGAATAAATATAAAACGTGCCTGCCTATCCCTTCGGGGAAATACAGGCGTTAATATATGTATGTATGAAAGATTCCTTTTTACATACAAAAAATGTTCTGTAACGCTAAAGAATAAGTTTCAGTGAGTCCTCGAATGGTTTAGATTTAGGGCTGTGGCACTTCAATCAGGTTCTATGATATTATTGACCTGCAGCTCTCAGCCCCTCTAGACAAATGGCAATCGTTGGCCAGCGTATTATAGACAGGACTGATGAATGTATGGGATTTGACGTATATGATACATATTTTGAAGTTTATGAAATACTTTAACGACTGTCATTTACGTCAAATCCCGTACATTCCAGTCTATTCTACAAAACGCCAGCTAACGAATTGCAACTTGTCTAGGGGAGAAGGCATATTTCTGCTTGCAGCCATTACTGTTAAGAGAGCTATCGTCGCTTTTGTATGGAAGTGATGCATATTTTATGTAGTAACTATTTTCCAGTCTATTTTACTAGTCCTGTATTGCACAAGACGTTGATTACCTATACATACGGTGGGCTGCAGAAGTCCGTATACAATATGAAACAAACATTGTATGAAGTGACGCCACACGCCTTCTAGTAAGTAAGTAATACACAGGTAACCAATGTATTGGTACTTTTTAGTTTTGTCAACAGAGGTAACAAAGGTAACAAAGGATTATAGATCTTGAGCTGTATACGGAATTCTGAAGGTGACTGTAGATTCAACATCCCAAAGTCAACTCCAACCAAGAAAATTCACGCCCAGTGGTTTGTCCTGGTTCGGACATGTGATGCGTAGGGATGAAAGTTATATCTTAAGGTAGGCATTAAGTATGGAAGTATATGGCTAGAAGGGTAGAGGAAGATCTAAGAGAATATATGGAATGTAGGAAAGAAGATATGGTCAAGAAGGAAGTGAATGTTGAAACGACAGCAATTAGAGAAATCTGGGACCACCGTTTATCGATAAACGTTTGGAATTTTTTACCTGACTGCGCCAGCAAGGGTATAGGTTTACGCGCGTATGTATGTAGGTATGTATGTATGTATGTAGTTTTCTTTGTTCCCCTCTACAGGCTTAATGAGTAGGGTCCCAAATGAAAGGTATTACCCGACTGCTATTCAAAACATCGAAACAAGTTTGATAGCAGACGGTAGCCATTAATTTTCTTTTGGTTTGTGATTTGCAAATGCGTACCGCCTTCTATCAAACTTTTTCGATTTTTTTAACAGCAGCCGGGTTTTTTTATATTCCACTTAGGTAGCAAGCATACGAGAAAGTGCTTACTATAGCCTCTAACCGTGTGTAACACTGGAGGCGTCACAATCAAACTGCCGACTAGTTTCTTACCAGTGCAGCGGGTCAAAGAAAATAGCTGTTAACGGAATGTTGTAAGGACAATCTACGATTATTACTGTGATAATTAGCCAACGTTACTGGGTTAATACCAACAATAATTAGGTATAAATACCGACAAATTCCCTATTAACTCATATAATAGTTGTGCCGCCCTTGATTTCTTTACAAAAGAAACTTCAGTTTCACGAGTTAGAGCCACATACTTCAGTTTTAAGTAATTGGTAGGATGTGATTTATTGTCGTCGTTATTATCTGTCCATCCATAACGTGTTCCACTATAAAGTAGACGTTTATCCTGAATTTTGTATAGTTGAAGTCCAGCTAACCAACAGAAATATCCATCAAAATGATATTGCAAGTGAGTATTAATATAAGTGACGTGACGCCATAATCATAACGAAACTCTGTTGCATCCAAAGCTTGGCCTTAAACTTGCAAGCAAGGAGAAACTAGAAAGCTAGAAAAAGCATTTTCTAGTTATTTTTTTAAATGTTACACCTAAGTTCACTTGTCTTATTTTATTTTCCAAATATATTACAATTTATTTATTTTATTTACTTTGGAGTTCAAGGTCTGCTCTTCTACTATGTTTCTTGACTAGGTATCTTGTATTTGGAGCGACCCGTCCTCTAACTTACCCGCTAACTCTGTTTAATTCTCAATATTTAATTTTATTAAAACAATACTTATTACAATATTATATAAAAAATATTGTATATCTTAAGTTCAGAGAGGACATTTGAAGTAAACTGTTCTGAGTAACATTTCTGATTTGTTTACGTCTGTTTAGGTGGGTGCCCTGTTTCTACTGGCAGTGAGTGTGCAAGCGCACGTGGCTGTGTCTCACCAGCATCGTGTTGATAAATTCAATCATCACGAACATCAGCACAAACATGAAGTACATCACAAACATCACGAACATAAGGGACATGACGAACATAAGGGACATCACGAACATAAGGCACATGTCGAACATAAGGGACATCAGGAACACCATGAAGTGAAGCAACACGATGAGCACCATACTGTAAGTGACATTTTACAAATATAAATCATTCGGTTTCTTGCATTAGAGGCTGTAGGTGGCATCGAGATAATTATGTATTTTATATATTTGCCACGAATTTTAGGGGTATTTGAGAGATTGCAAATAAATTATTGTCATTAATTCACAAATAGGTACATTATATGTTTTAAACTAATGAAAACTGAACTAAAGTAGTAACAAACTAACCTAATCTATTTTGCAACAAATGGACCCGATAGATGTTGTCTGAACTGTGCAATAAATTAGTAAAACATATAGTTTTATAAGATCATAGAAACCGATAGCTGTGCCACTTACCGGTTTCAATTTTGAATACCAATCTTAGAGGAAGTCATTCAAACACGCTTAAAAATAGTTGCAAATAGTGTAAAAATCTTAGTACCTAACTGCAGAATCCCCTACCGGATCCAATTGTAAATCTAACATTAAAAAAATCGATCCATCCGCTGAAACACGTACGAAATTCAATTAAAATCGGTTTAGTCGTTCAGTTCAAGTTTGTTAATATACCTATGATTATAGCACAAACTACTTCAAATATTGAGCCCACTCCTAGCAAAAGCAATAAAGTGCAGTTGGAGGGGTTAAAAGGAATATTGGTAATTTCGGTTGCTAAATTTGTAAAGAAAATAAATGAATATTTGTTTTCCCCAGCACCACCCGTCGTACAAATTTGAATATAGTGTGCATGATCCTCACACCCACGATGTAAAGTCGCAGCGTGAGGAACGCAAAGGCGACCACGTGATTGGCTCTTACTCCCTCGTGGAGCCCAATGGCCACAAGCGTATTGTTCATTACGAAGCTGACGACCACCATGGGTATGTAACCAGTTTTTACCTATAGCCGATGTTTAAATTACTTTAAATGCATGATGAAATTATGAAAGACTAGCGGTTGCCCGCGGCTCCGTCCGCGTGGATGTCGGTTATGGCAACCAAACATAGCCTATGTCCTTTTCCAAAGTGTAATCTATCTCTGTACCAAATTTCATCAAAATCGATTCAGTGGTTTAGGCGTGAAAGCGTAACAGGCAGACAGACAGAGTTACTTTCGCATTTTAATAATAATATTAGTGTGGATCTGGATTTTGTTACGCAAGCCCGAATTTTAAAACTACCTTATTTAATTTAACAGATTCCGGGCTAAAGTTCATCGTGAAGAAGTGCATCATCATCATCATCACCATCATCATGACCATAAAGGCCATCATTAATCTGGACTCATTAACAAACTACTCGAAAACATCGATCTCGACTGATTATTATTATATTCAAAAATATTTTATTAATTTATACTATAATTCAGCGCTGAGTAATAAAACGTTTTTAAAAATATTTGAAATATGTTTAATTTTATCATAATTATCACTATCAGATTATTATATTTTTTTGGAAGTAGGTACTCAATTGAGACTTACTTATCTACACCCTATTTTAAAATTTATTTTGACTTGTGTCCGTGATCAACACTAAATTGAACGCCATGATTGTAAGAATTATTTTTTTCTGGACGATTTGAATAACTATCATGGCTGGAAAAACTGTTTCTTGCAGAGGAGTGACTTGAGTCACCGTAACCATTATGTTCGCTACTGGATGGCATATCATGTAAATACGCATTGTTGTGACGTTGTTGTTGTTTGTTCGGTTCATTTCTTTTCACTACAGCGTTGAAACTGAAAAAAAAGGATAGTCATGAAATATCTAAAGGTTGTATTCCAGAACAACGCTCAGTTGTAATTGACTTTCACCATGACATTAGAACTGTTACCTAGAATACAATCTGTCTTCAGATCTAGTTCTAGATCGAAATTCAGCACTTATCTTACTGGAACACGGGCCCAAAACTACAATTTTCAAAGCCCTTCATTAGTTACAGAACCGCTGTGACAGTGATTATAGAAATGACTTCCATCACCTAGTCGACAAGTGTCAAAACAAGAAGGTATAGATTGATTTAAATTTAACTTTTGCAAGGACAAACCAATTTTGTCTAATCTTTTCAAATCTTTTGAGTTAATGACTGCGGGGTATCGTGGAGATTTTGCGCACGCTAAAAAAGACTACTAAGTACTAACCCATGTACAGCATCGGCGGTATACTCCACAGTCCGCTGAGCACCATCCGGTTCATACAGCGTATAAGCACCGCGGACATTATCACCGTCTCGTTTCTCCCAGTGACTCTTCCTGTCTCCCGTGCGGTGGTCTGATACTTCATATTTATATTCGTATTTAGGCTGCAGTGGATCAAAAGATTAATAGTAAATTAACAACTGGAAATCTGTAGAAAACAAGTAGGTACACATTTGACCCTATCTCACAAGTTTTGGTAAAAAAACTCGCAGTGCAAAAATAAAGAACTGTGGGGTGAGCACAAACAACTGTCGTAATCGTATCGTGAACGTAACGAAAGCACGGAGCATTGCGATTGGCCGCCTGCCTGAAGCCTGCCAATCGCAATGCTCCGTGCTATCGTTACGTTCACGATACGATTACGATAGTAGTTCGTGCTCACCCCACTGATTCAAATAGGGAAGTCTCACTTATAAGCTTAGAGTACACATTACTCTAAGCTTATAAGCCACTAATATCTGAGGTAAGAAGCAGTATGATACATTTTATTAGATTTTTACCTTTCCAGGAAAACACCCTTGCCCCATTGTCCTAAAATGAAATCCTAATAATATCATTTTAACTCTCTCTCAATTAACACATAATACATGACTAAAAATATACGAGTTCCTCTGAGCACAATATTAGGTACTCAACTTAAAGGAGTTAAACCACTCACATGTTCACCACTTCTGGAAAATACAGGGGATGCAGCTGAAATAAAAAGTGCATCGTACAGTCATCGATAAACCAAACTGAAGTTACGTATCGTACAAAAATGAGTCCCTACTCGTGATCGAAGACGTAGTTGGCGCCGCCTGCGATTGATGAAACACTATACTTTGTGAGCTTGTAGCATGCTGCAACATTGCTACAGGCGTTCCACTAGCTATCACCCAACTATTGATCAGTAAAATCATCTGAAATTGGAGTACAAGATCAAAATTGATCAGAATAGTGACGTTAGTGGTGATAATTTAATAATTAGCTGATTTTCAAATAAAAACGTGAAACGATAATGAGATACACATGTTTCTGATACAATATTTTTCAAACTATTAGGTGCGTGTAACATGCCTTCAAGTATATTAATTCCATCACAGAGAACACAGATAATGAAGACGTATATAAAATTAACTGGAAGATTGAAGGGCCCAGTCTCGTCGAACTGCATTTTATAGGGCCATATCATCTGATAAGTAAAACAATGTGCTCTTCAGCGGATGCATTTGCCTCGACAATGGTCCTTGTCAATTAACATAGTAAATAGCATTGCACTGTATGCAAACACAAATGAGATATGTTGTAAAATAAGAATTGAAATTGGCTCTCTAAAAAACTTGATACTTGTTATTAATTACCCAGGATGCGTGGCGTCTCTACATAGTTGCTATTTAATGCGGATAGTATAATTAATCCGCATCAAACAGCGCATAAAACAACTCATCGTTTTACTTAGATTTCGTGAATACACAAGTGCTACTTCTGAGGGTAAATATATAGAATATGTCTTTATTTGCTAGAACATTGTGATAAGGATGTTACAAATTATGTCTTATGACTAGGTACATCATGTTCTGCCTAAATAGGGCATGCAAAATTTCCTTATTATATAGCACTCTTGGCGTACAGAATTATACGAAGTCAAAAGGAAGCTTAAACACCTATTACACATTTAACTGTACTCTTTACATCTTATGGATAGAAACTCTGTAATGGAGTAAAAACATTTGTTGAGCAACCAGTCTTTTAAAGTTTTTATAAATTTTCTGTATGGCAAGGCTTTAATTTCACAAGGTACACAATTATAAATATATCCACACATAGACAGGCAATTCTTTTTATATTAAACAGTTTTTGGTACCTTGGACAAAACTATTCTGTCTGGGTCGTGTGTGACTTCGAGGTCCAACCAATCTCACCTGCAAGCTGCATGCCCCTGCTTATTGACCGACGAGGTTCTAACCTAGGCTTTTCTGTCGGAGTGGCAGGTCAGTAAAAGTGCGGACACTGCGGGTGCGATTAGCTGAGACATATCTCTCGCACCCCGGTCGTCCCAGGGCCATCTCTTTCGAGCTGACTGTTTCCAGGTGTGGGGACCTCGGAGTCCCCATATAGCCTCGGGTATGAGGAAGCGCTCGGATTAAAAAGAGGACAAGTGTTACATACAGTATTGCAAACGTTCACAAGATCTTTCGGTAATATTAAATTTATAATGAATTGCATTAATATTATCTCAACTATATAAATAAATTACATTATCTTTATAAACAGCGATACCTCTGCATAAAATCAGTGTAATTTTATTATTTGACTGCAAAGTGTATTTATATGTAATCGTTAACAAATCTCACAGAACTTGAAACCGCCAATTGCATGTTTTCGTCCAAATCGTTGTAACCGCATTCGTTTAAATCGATACAGCGGTTTCCGAGACAGTGGTGGATGTGTCGCTTCCGAAGGTCTATACCGAAACCGTCGAGTTCAAGAATCTGTTCAACCCACAATCCAATCCAGAATCTGTCGTACGGTTAACAAGATGACAGAACGTTATGTAATCATTTAGTTAAATTGGACCGACTGATGGATTATTTAGTTATTTCTCTATCTTATGACTTAATGAGGTATATCAGTGGATTGACTGGCGGATGAAACCGCCAAGTTGTTAAACATTGAGTGATTTCTTGTCCAATTAACAGCCTAGTTATTTGACTGAATACTGGCGTTTAATGAACGGTCTACGCATCCAATTAATTAACTAACTTAACCAGTTGACTGTGTCGTATAATACAAGAATCACTCGTTAATAGTACATGATTATGACAGGCATTTTTGAAAGTTAAAAGGCTAGGAAAAACTAAAAGTTCCTTTTTTACTCGTACACCTTAATAAATTTACAAATTACGTAAAAGTCATTTATTATACAAAATAAGACAAAGACACTACATACATCTGTTGCAAATTTATTACACTTTTATACAACCTGTTTGCATTCACTTTGACCGGTTTTAGTAGCTAAGGTAACCTAGTCACACTTTCAATTTCAATGTTTTCGCTAGAGGGCGTTTGTATTACTAATATCTCCTAAATCTTAGGGTTGACTGGTTTCTCTAACGAATTTCTTATATGTATCATCCATCATCTTTATAGTACGTACATATATAGGAACCCACTAAGGTCTTTTTGGCCAGGCCAACCTCATCAACAAACCGGCACACCTGCTTGATTGACGGACGAGACTCTAGCGCAGTCTTCATGGGATCGGGAGGTTGGATGGCAGTCGCTCCCAGAACAGCCGTTTTAACCAAATCAATAGGAATTAAAGGAGTAAACGGACCCCGAAAACGTACGTTGCAACCAGTAGCAACGCTAAGGTATGATGATAATGAATTCACGACACAGTCTGTAACTACTGTGGTTATTATCATACACATTTTTATTGTATGCTTTTGTTGCTGAATCTTTATAATAAATAAATAAAATAAATTATCGTTAATTACAAAAGTAAAATCTGACAACATCAATTGAAAGTCCAAACTCATTTAATCCAATTTTGAAACACAACTAACAAATATTGTGGGTGTTAATTAGTTACCAACAACTGTCCAATCATTTTAAAAAGAGGCCACACCGCCAGCTAGCGAGCTTGCCGGTGGCGAGTCAGGAAAAACTTTACGTGCCTACATACTAATACTGTAAATGCGAAAGTAACTCGGTCTGTCTGTTATGCTTTCACGCCTAAACCTCTGAACATGTTATGATAAAATTATGGTATAGAGATAGTTTAGGCCATGTCCATTACACAGGCTATGTTTGGTCGCGAAAACTGATATTCACGCGGGCAACACGGCTAGTCGAATATATTATTATTTCATCCGCATCTAATAAGCGCTGATATACATAGCTTAGGCCCTTACCTCTTAGTTCGCGCCGCTCACTATGTGAACCAAAGTAAGAAAAGAGGTGAAATCTGAGGTTCACTCGCTTGAAAGCTTACGGTGTGGCCTCTGCTATAAATTCAAAACGAAATTGTATAAATTGTAACATCTCTGTCAAAACTGGATTGCTACTCTGGGTTGTTGAAATTGCAAATCGCCAAATTATTTCAATTCGATTCACAGCTAGTTATATAGGTACTTTTTTGTAAAAGTTTAAATCTGTTCAAATTGACCACAAAATATTCATAAATGTTCTTCCTCTTCTTTCGAATGGCAAGAACCCGGTTGTATCCGAAGCTTTCGCCTTGGAGCCCGGGGTCCGCTTACGGCTTCTTGTACTTTTGGTTTGTCTTATACGACTTTTGTGTTGTGTTTTGCTGTATGATATGCTAACCTCGAGCAGCAGATTTTCCTGCCTGCGTCAGAACCCGAACATTTTTGCGACGTGCGGTCCGCACTATTGGGAATCCTGAGATCACTTACACCCTTGAGCCTTTGCAGTTGCGTAGAGATGTGGCATCTTTGGCGGTATTTTACCGTCTCTACCATGGTGAATGTTCTGATGAGCTCTTCCAAGTAATCCCACCCTCTCCTTTCCTATATAGGACAACGTGTGCAGGACTCAGATGCCACCCGCATACGGTGCAAAATATTCCATCAAGAACCAAGCGATTCGGCGACTCCTTCTTCTGCCGCACTATTAAGACTTGGAATTCCTTACCAGCTCACGTATTTCCCTCCTCCTATAGTCCCGGGTCCTTTAAGCGGGGCGTGAAAAAGCATCTCATGAGGCCGTCAAGCTGAGTGCCACCATTGTAACATGGTAGGGTGAATTTCCCGGGGCCAAAAATTGCGTGGCATCGATGAAATCGGTACTAAAAATCATTTTTACAATACTCTAACATTTTTTTCTGGTTAGGCGATATAGTGATCTATGTGGAGCACTAAATATTTTATTAAATAGGATTATAGATTCGCCAAAAAAAATATTTAAACCTCGAAATTTTTCATTGCCGTGTTTGTCCACACATCACCTATTGTGTTGTGATACCTCATTGATAAAAATCTATTGGTTTTTTTAATTAAAACCTAGTTTTATTTGATACGTGAATAGTTAAAGTATTGTTACGAAATACATTTATTCAAATATTTAGACAATACAACGAATGGTTAATAAAAGTTCATTTGTCCTAGAGTTACCTTTAATCGCCATGTTCTAAACATATTTTAGAATATCGTTTTATCTAACGACTTGTATCCTCCCTCATATCCGCTAAACGTTGCATATTGGTGCCGCCTAAGTGCTCGACATGGAAGGACGTACACACGTACCTGCGTTTTGGCACCATAAATAAAAGTATATCATTTTTATGTTACTGGACATTTTTTCTTTCACTACTGTGGATAGGTATAACTATCTATTCCAATAAGTTTATCCTCTTGATTATACATTCAATAGAACGAAATTTATCTTGTTTATTTTAGTGAAGTGTTTATTACTTCGAATAATTAATAGATTTTTTCTTATATTATATTTTTGGCTTGTTTTTCACCACCGTGCTTTCATTTCCATGGTTTCCGTGGTCAAAATTTGCTATAGTAATGAAGAAAAAAACGCGGCAATGAAAAAAAAATCATTGCCATGCCTTGTAAAACAATTTAGTCTCATTGCCATGACCAGATGTTTCATTTCCGTAACTTATGTTCTCATCGCCATAGCATATTGACAAAATTATATCATATTAATTTGTTAATTTCCCATTTCTTTTTCGTGTAAAAGAATTGGCGTCGTTTTGGAATTGAGCAGCCATGAATGAAAATGGTATAATATGAAAGTACCTGCAGTTTACCAGGTTTCTTAGAGAGATTCGAGTCTTATAATTAATCCTATCGATTAAAGCAATAAAAATACTGGCTGTTATTTTTTCCGATTTTAGTCGGTTCAATTACAGGATGTGGCAAGCGATTTTTCAGCATTCGTCAAACGCAGTTTTTTTTCTTTTTAAAAATGAGGAAATGTTTCTTCTGAATGAAATTAGCTATCTCCAGTATTTAGAGTACTTTCCCTCCACATCTCCAATGCAAACGCGGTATCGTTTATCTAAAATTTTTAAACTTAATATTGTATGTTGTATGTATTATAATGTTTAAATTTACGGTGCAGAATATTCCATCAAGAACCAAGCGATTCGGCGACTCCTTCTTCTGCCGCACTATTAAGACTTGGAATTCCTTGCCAGCTCACGTGTTTCCTTCCTCCTATAGTCCCGGGTCCTTTAAGCGGGGCGTGAAAAAGCATCTGATGAGGCCGTCAAGCTGAGTGCCACCATTGTAACATGGTACGTGTTGTAATGGTGGCCCTCTTTTCAGAGACTTTGCCTACAGCTTACCATCAGGCGAGGCGAAGTCAAATTGACGTGTCCTATATAAAAAATAATAATAATAATACTAGCTGACCCAGCGAACTTCATACCGCCATATTTTCTGATCCCATTCCCGCTGCATATCTCTAAATTTATCAATATTTCTCTACAATATTATGCATGTATTATGCATATAAATCTTCCTCTTGAATTACTCTATCTATTTAAAAAAACCGATTCTAAATCCGATGCGTAATTTTGAAGATTTAAGCATACACAGGGACAGACAGACAGCCATCGATGGGGTTACACTCGAAGTGTTTAAAGAAAAAATCTGCCTGGGATAAGTTATCCAGCTTGGTAAAAACAACTCCTAGAAAAAACTAGCCAGGATCTACCTAGGTTGGGCAGCAGCAAAGGAAACACTCTCTTAATCTTAAAAAATACACTGCGTTTAAGGATTTCCAAAAAAATCGCTTGCCACACCCGGTAATCGAACCGAATAAATTCCGGATGAAGCTATATTTTAATTGCATCAATCGATAGGGTCAATCTTAGGGATCAAATATCTCTAACAAACTTGGTAAAATAAGTAAAAGGAAACCCATAAAAGAGAAGATACAGGAAGATTTTAGGCGGTTTGATCATCAGGTGTGTTATTTTTAGAAATCTTTGAATGCAGGTTTCTTTCCCTTTAAAAATAAGGTTATGTTTAATTTAAGTAAAATTCGCTATCTCTGGTATGAGGGTACTTTCCCTCCAGGTAAAGTCGAAATGTTCCACCCTGTATATCGCAGCTCCGATATTACTTACAATAAAAATAACGACACTCATACGCGTGTTTAACACAGTGCCATTGAAAAAATAAATGACGCCAATGTCCATACACAATTGCCTAATCCCCTTTGTATTTTTATTGTATGTAAGTATAATTTCTCATGTAAGTAGGTACATAAAATATTATGTTTTATATTATGTATTTTCATTTCCATGGTTGATTTTTTCATTCCCTTGGTATATTTATTTCATGCCCGTGGATGCTTGTTTCATTGCCGCGCACGCATGTGTCATCGCCGTGGCGCGTAATTTTTGATCTTGTATATCTCGTTAGCTTTTTTATTTATCTGCTAGATATTAAGCAAGAATACATATAGTATCAAAACTTATAATAAACGCGATTTGTTTTAACTACAAAACTTAAGGTAAAAAAAATCCACGGAATGAAGATTTTAATGGACCTGTTGAAATTCACCCGGTACATGTCTGTAATGGTGACCCTCTTTTCAGAGACTTTGCCTTCAGCTTACCATCAGGCGAGGCAAAGTCAAATTGACGTGTCCTATATAAAAAAAAAACTGGCTATCAGTGGCTGTCAGTGTTTGCCAAGTGGATATCAGTATTCACCAAGTAAGCTGTAAGTGTTCACTAGTAGTATTCCCAATATGTTTATCTTGACTGTGGTTCCAGAATAAGACTGTAGGTACCTACATCATTAAGGAATTTATGAGATAAAGGGTTTATGAATTTACACATATTTTTCAATTACCTACCATCTACATTTCGTTCACCTACTCAATTATTCTGAACCAGAAAAGTTACAAAATACTTTAAATCAACCAGACCTTCAAATCTTTTAAGGAAACTTTTCAGCACTATATTATATCAATGTGTATTATTATTCGAATAAATCTAGGAATTTTAGGAACAAAATAACATTTTACTAATAAAAGCAGGTACTTGCTACATCAATCCAACAAAGAAGTCAAACAACAAATCGTAATCACAATTACTGAAACCATTGCGCCATATGCGCCAAAATATGTATAATTTAAAAAAAAAAACATAAAATTGCAATGTCGAACACTCTCCCTCTGCATATAATCTGTCCTGTATTAACTATCCTTGTTGCGAATACTGTTATGTTCTGATAACTCTTATATCAATAAAAAAAGTTTGTTATCACGTTATATAATTTCAGATTATTATAAATTGCACAAAATTGCTCGAAGTACATGTAACTATTTTTTTTATAATAAATTACAACAAAAATTATTAATTTTGACATTCATCTAGTTTAAGCAACATTTAATTAAGTTATATCAATTAAATTTTATCAATTAAGAAACATTTAACGGTTCTGTTTCGAACACGTTTTATTTACGATCCTGTTAAGAGGTATAAATTCAAACTATGTATGTATGTACTTACTCGTATTATTGTTCAATAGGACGATGGTATGCAAAAGATAGGCAGCTGTCGATTAAGTACACAAAACAATATTCTTGCATTCGAAAATGAACATCGCAAAATGTACGAGTACTCCTTTCCTTATTTCTTTCAGTTATAGTTTCGTATGAGTAGACTTTATTTAGCGGCAATATTTATTTTCTTTTTTAAATAGGTGTACCTACTATTAACAGTACCTAAGAAACGAAAACCGTCATTACACCGTATAATAATTTAGTGTGAATATTGAAACTTGGTTCATGTAACTTCTTTATCGTAACCTTAATACCAGTTGCATCCGAAGCTTTCACCTCAGAGCCTGGGATCTGCTCTACCAGTCTAACTGCGGATTTGGCTGGACTTGGTTCATGTAACTGTCTATTGCATAAAGTACCAAAACTTTTGTATTCAACTCTATTCTATTTGTTACTGTCTCCAATCACTTTCCTAGAATACGAGCATTAATCGGTTAAGTTCAAAGTACTCTAATCATCCAATAATATACCCAATTTTTTTCACGCGTGAAAACCCCCTTCACTTAACCGGACCGGTGCATCGCCAGCGTTGGCAACCCCAATACATTATTTATGTTTTCAAAAAAATATGTAAATCGGCAAACGTAACGTGGGATGCCCAGTATGCCCACCAATAAGATGAACGGATAACCTGAAAGAAGTAGCTGGAGATAGACATATACAAGTCAAGTCGGGTAGGTACTATGGCGAATATTGGGAGAGTCCTACTGTCAAGCATTACCGCAGTAGATAAATTACTGGTAAAGTGGCTTTATAGAGAGAGTGCAATATCTAAAAAAAACTTTCTTTTCAAAATAAAATCTAGTGTAGTACTAAGCTAATACAATTTAAGTTAGTATATGTTAGTAGGTAAGTAGGTATACTCTCACGTTGAATTATGTTATACTCTACTTATTTTAATTATGAAATTTAATATCATATGAGTGAATGCATGTATGTTATATATGTACAACTTATACTGTGATATAAACATAATAAAATTGCATAAGCACTTATCATGGAAGGCGAAAATTTAGAACACAGTCAAAATACTTTCCACTAAATATACCTATACCTCTGAACACGTATCTTGGACCTAAATCGCGAGACAAACGAGACCCTGGCGCCCGCGGATTGCTTTGTAATAATCTATGCTTGGTGAATTTGACTTCGTCCACCGCAGTAGCACCCCGTGCTATCCTCAAAAGACACCCAAGAAATGTGTACTGCGTGTATAGGGCACATTTTTAGCACACTTTAAGTCCAAGATATCCATTAAAAAAAAACAATGATATACAGATGAACTTCACATAACGACAAATTATATTCTAAATTCTAATGTAGTACTCTGCATAACTCAGTCCTCCAATTGCCCACACTCGGCCGTATTGACGCAACTGAATAGAGTCGGGCACTCGGGCAATTAAATCTAGATCAACCGAGTTCGATCCACTGGCGGCGCAGGCGCAGGTGCGGGTGCCCATAAACGTTGGTTGTTTACGTACTTTGATTCATTTCTTTGACACTGATTTAATAATGCTTACATTTAAAATCGTGACCAGTGCCACCCACATTCTTACTACCATCACTCAAGTAGGCGTAGGTCAGAATTAAAACCATTGAAACAATCAACTTTAAATAATATTGAAATTATCATCCAATTTAATTGAAGGTTTAAACCACCGTTTATGTTAACATTATGTGTAAAAATTAATAGGAGTTAAACTAATACATAAATCCATAATAAATGTGGCTGTTAATATACCTCTACCTAGTGCTTTAGAGATTTACAAACATGAATATATGTATGTATGTATGTATGTAAAATAAATGAATTTATCCCTCATTGATAAGTATATGCAATTATATCATGGGTAAGTATCATTTTATTGTTCAACTTTTCATCGTATTCAATCGAGATTGCGAGATTCCCGGATTAAGTAGGTATAGATTTTCCAAACAGCCCCGGGCAGTGAGTTTCCCTCCTTAGAGGTACGCACAATTAACGTGTTTCCAACGGAACGGAATATCCACTATATATCTGTGGCGTCATATCACCTGGCCCTCGATTCTGCTAAAGCAAAACCACTGTCATGCCACAACCACTGCAAGAAATTTCCATTTAATTTTAACCTTTATAGTAATGCAGTTAAAGTTTAAAATTAAATGGCTTTGTGTAAAGCGAATGAGAGAGTGTAATGAAACTTTTTTCATTTAATTTTGGACTTTAAATCTGTAGTAATAAAGTCTAAAATTTAATGCCAATTTTTGCAGAGACTGTGGCACGACAGTGGTTTTGCTTTAGCAGAATCGAGGGCCTCGTCGTTGGATGATGGAAAATGCTTGGAACAATAACTAACTCATGCAATGTCAGTCAGTAGCAACTCAGTTCAATATTTTAAATATACACTAGGTATATCTGTATTACAACTGAAGATATCGGTGTTTATGTTAAAGTAACTGAGAGTGAGTTACAGTTACACAACATTGATTTCAGTACATTACAACTCACTTCATCCAGTACAATTAGATTTTTTTCAACGTTGTAGGTCACTTGACAAATCTACCTGATTTTGAAAGTATTTGTTACTAGATATATCAGGAGTCCTACATGTTAACTACGTAACATTCAATTAATGTAAATTATAGACCTTGTAATCGCACTTTAGGATAAAGCTTTACACAATGAAAATAATCTTTGAATATCATATCTGATTGTCAACACCGCATAAACTCATTATGTTGCTTACTTACCATTCAATAGATTGTACACAATGCCTGATGTTTTTTATCAATACTATTAATCTTAACGATACAATATGGGAATAGATATGATAAAAGCAAACGGGTATCAAAACCGAAACTGCCTAGGCAATAATTTAAGAAAAGATACTTATAGCCCACGCCACGTATCTTGGACCTAAAATGTGCTCAAAATGTGCCCTATACGCGCAGTACACATTTCTTGGGTGTCTTTTGAGGATAGCACGGGGTGCTACTGCGGTAGACGAACTCAAATTCACCAAGCATAGACGATTACAAAGCAATCCGCCGGCGCCAGAGCCTCGTATGTTTTACGATTTAGGTCCAAGATACGTGGCGTGGGTTATGACTGCCTCTGTGGCGTAGCGGTAGTGAACGCGGCCGCTGCGCAGGAGGCGCGGGTTCGATCCCCGCTCAGTGCAAATATTTGTGTGCATGAATATGAATATTTGCATTGGTCTGGGTGTTTCTATGTATAATATGTATGTATTTACAAAAAAAAATGTATCTAAGTATGTTTATCCGCATTCTAGAACCCATAACACAAGCTAATTAAGCTATGCTTACTTTGGGTCTAGATAGCATTGTGTAGAATGTCCTACAATATTTATTTATTTATTTATTTATACTTTTTTATCAATTATACCTCGGGACAAATAACTTGGACCTAAGTTGCGAAACAAACGAAGCCCTGGCGAGCGCTATTTCGTAATAATTTATGCTTGGTGAATTTGAGCTCGTCCACCGCCGTAGCACCCCGTGCTATCCTCAAAAGACAGCCAAGAAACGTGTACTGCGCATATAAAGCGCATTTTGAGTACATTTTAGGTCCAAGATATATGTCCCGAGCAATATACGGATGTGGTATTAATACTTCCTGTGGAGGCCACGTGAACAATAAGTTAGATTTAGGAGATAACCCTCGCCAATGGAGAATTTAATAATTATTTTTTAACAAAACATAAAGAAAAAAGCAATAAACGATTCATGGTCAAAAATTACAACAGGCCAAGATTAGCACACAAGCTTTACCGACCCAGCAAGATCTAAAATTATGACAAGGAGGGAGATTAAAGTCAGTACACCCAGAGCTGTAAAGTAGACTGACTGCAAGTAGGCTATAGAGGGACTGTAAACTCCTATGCCAGCCTCAATGCCAGCATATCTCCTTCTTGTAATCTGGAAACCCCATGGAATAAAACATAATTGAATGTGAGTAACATTCAATTATGTTTCTTCCATGTTTAGAAGTGAAAATATATCGTCTAAATTATTACTAGAGTTTTTCATACGCGCCACAATTGCGCAGAATAGGGCCATCTCTGTCTACAACTTGACGTCATACTTTTTTTGATGGAATTTTAAGCAATTAGTATGCACTTTTTGCAAATCGATTTGTATAGTAGTCAAATCGATAATAGTCATACTTTTTGTGTGTAAACGAGTGAGAATAATGATGCCCTTGCACATTTCCAATCTTCAAATTGATTGAAGATTGGAGATGCGCAAGAGCATCCAGTAACAGTGAGCTGCAACAAGACGGAGTTTTCCGAATAAGTAAATGATAGCAAATGAACTCTTCCTTGTTTTGAAATGCTCTTGCCTGATTTTCAATATTATAATCTATTTTAATCTAGATCCAATTATTTGATTTAATGAAACCTTTGCACAAGCGTAGTTAAGTTATCATATTGATACAATGCGTATCAAGTATACAATATTGTATTTATTTCCGACCTTGTCTCTGTCAAAACAAACGACACATCTTATCTTAAATTAACTGTAACAAATATTGCAGATATCTAGCTTAACGGGTACATAGGTAGGTACACTATTCATAAAAGTCTAATAGGACTCCACTCTATATGGGCTTTGACAGCCAAATGAGGACTTGGGAAGCACCTTCTTATCCCTCGCTTTTCGTCCATAGCCATTCCACCACATAGCATCCTGGTAGCATACCACGTATCTACACCAGCACTCATTCTTCTTTTTTATCCGGAAATGCAATTGTATAGAAAGTTAATTTCAAGGTTTCCAGTTTACTTATGGACTCGAAGTTGATACAGTCAGCATCAGATAGATCTTGACTAGCAAAATACTCAAAATTATCTTAATACCTTGGTATTCCCCCTTCTTGTTGACTGATAGTTCTGTGATCCAGGTAGCAGCATACTGGGAAAATAGAATTTGAGAGTGGAGGTGCCATCGATTCGACAGAAGAAGAAGTTTAACTTGACTCAAAATATTGGTAATAAAAATGTCAATATTTAAGATCATTTTGAGTACTTTGCTAGTAAAGATCGATCTGATGCTGACTGTATTGAACACTCCATGACTCCACTTTGTTTATTTTTAGTATGCCAACTTCGTGTTGATTTATTGACAACATCGCTTCCGGTATACAAAAAAATATATAGCCTATTCCAATCGATTAAGATAGAAAGTCCCCTGTAAGGGAAAGATCGCGGATTCGATTCCCGTCAGAGCATACTAAATGCTTAAAAAGTTCACTCAAAAATATAGCCTTTTCCCTTCTGCATTTTTTTTTCAAAGTGACGACGCGACGGTGGGAGTGACTAGAACATAGAACTATATAAATAATGTCTCCACATATCTAATATATAAAATTCTCGTGTCACAGTTTTCGTTGCCATACTCCTCCGAAACGGCTTGACCGATTTTGATGAATTTTTTTGTGCTTATCCGGTATCTATGAGAATCGGCCAACATCTATTTTTCATCCCCCTAAGTGATAACGGTGCAGCGGGAACGGGATTTGAATACCACGCGGACCGTACGTATAACGTATAATATGGCGGTACGAAGTTCGCCGGGGCAGCTAGTATATACAGAAAAACGTAACTGTAGTCTATATACCTAAATAAAAAAGAATTAGTACTAGTTGAATAACACAGAAAAAATCATTTCGCAAGCCAACCATGCCATGGCAGAAAAACAGGTATCAAAGATAAAAATCTTTTGTTTACCGAACACGTGTCCTACTCACTTACCCAAGTACTTACTCGTATGTAAGTACCGTATCTATTTTCGTCATTCATAGTGCTACTGTCTCCAAGTAGGAAGGTCGTGAATAAGATAATCGATCATAATCCCACTGTGGGACACTTACCAACAGTCATCATTTGCACAACAATCTTATTGTATACTAGTTTGTTGTTCTATAACATAATCCGTCAAGTACCGTGTTCAATTTTGTTATTGATGATTTTAATGTTAAATTTTGAATTCGACATGAAGTCAACAAGATGTCGAACCCATAACACAAGCTAGTTAAGCTATGCTTACTTTGGGTCTAGATAGCGTTGTGTAGAATGTCCTACAATATTTATATTTATTTATTTATAATGCTCACGCCTATTTATCTTTGAGGTAGGCAGAGATAACAGCCTACCATTAGCCTCTATCCTCACATAGTTACTTCACGAGCTCCCTTTACTGTCATTAAAAACCAAGTACGCCATGGACTTTACGGGGGTACGCATGTTACCTTCATAAATTTTGTCTCGACCGGCTGACTAATGTGCGTAAACGATGGACAGAGTCCTATTAGCATTCATAAATCATTGCACTCAGGATGTTCAAACAAAACTAATATATTTGTAGATAAAAGGTTGCTTTTATCACTTATCTACCATAAAGTGACCCTCGATTTAGATAGTACAATAGTACAATAATAGGTCACAAGCAGATCTTAACAGATACAGTTACTCAATCGTCAAGTTGACGCATGCCTGATCTCAGACGAGATATTCACAGATCTTCCTGATACTAGCAATCGACTCACTGTACTTACATAACAAACACATTAAAAAAAAAGAAAAAAAAACCTTATGAAAAAATCATCACACTCGACACCAGTGTGGCAATTTGGTGTGACTACGGATCGGTCGTCTCGAGTTAACCCCGATTGCTTTCGAAGGAACCCTAGTCCCAAAGAGTAAAACTATGGAATTTGGGGTCCACTCTCCTATGCTTTTTCCTCCCGATATGACTTATCTTGATTTTTATGGGAGCATATAAATCTGACCTCCTAGCCCCGTGAGAAAAACCAACGTCAGAACCTCGTCCGTTGCTCAGCAGATTAGCATGTGTCCTAAAGATTTAGGTGAGACCGCCATACACCCACCTAATTACATCACATCACACATCTATAATTTAGGGATACCGATTCAGCAATAACTCCAATTAACATTAATTAAAAATATGTAGTTGTATGAATGTCAGTAAGTAAACATATCTGCTGATATCTTGTTTATTTTTTATAGTTTGTTATAATTTGTTTTAATTATAACGATCACTTACAGATACTTATCGTTTAACCTGTCGATTACTTAAAAAGTAATACTATCATTAATTTAATCAAACTAATTAACAACGTCAATCGTGCGGTCCAACACTTAATCTATATAACATTATGTAAAATATGTATGATGTGATGTATATCCATCGACTGCATTAGTATAAAGTTCTTTCTAATAGTTTAAATCATTTTAATAATTACAGGATGTTAATATTATTGAATTACAATTAATCATGTTGAAGTACTACATTGTGCAATATTTCTATAATTGCAACCTTGTACCTACCAAAATAAGTAGGTGAAATAATACATGTCATACATCTCTTGAATTAAAAACCGTTTTAAGACAACTCATAATCTCTTCGCAATGCATAAAAAGTATAAACTAACACACTTACATGTTTTATACAAAAAAAGAAAAAGATATTTTCCTTGTAACAATATTTGCACCAAGACTAGGTATGACCTTAACGATTTCTTATGAATCAGTAATACTGAATGCGTTATAAAAACAGGATGTGATAAATTAACTTTCTATACCTTCATAATATAAAAAGTACCTACTTATTCTTATAGACATGTATTACTTATATCCTACTAAATTATTTCGCACAGGGATAGATTACAATTTGGAATAATATAGGAATAGGTTTTCATGGGTTGCGGAAACGGGATCAAAATTCTAAGCGGGCGAAGCTGCGGTCAACAGGTATACGCATACATAAGGGTTTATTATCATTATCACTGATAGAGTAGGTGGGTATTGAGGTTAATAACAATAGGCTATTTTTATGGAAATTGAACACTTACTGAAAATCTTCTTGAATAATAAAATTTAAAGAAAAAAGTAGCAACACAGGGGAAAATAGGTACTTAGGTAAATCCGTGACTGCTCCTTAGCACTACAAAATGACACTACTGATAGTTCCAGTCTGAAACAATCTAATTATTTGTAATTGGTTTGATTCGGACATATCAAACAAGTCGTGGTCTGACCATCCCACTCACGTGTAAAATGTCATGATCATCATCTTCGCGTTAGTCCTGGTCGCATCCGAGGGTCTTACCCCGGATTTAGGGGCTTTTACTGGCGAACATTTAAAGTATTATGTCAATTAAAATAACTGTGTTTAGTTCGTGAGGTTAATAAGAATACCAGCAATGTGAGCTCAATGCAAACTATAACGATCTTATGTGAACTAGAATCGGACAAAAGCTTGTTAGGCTGTAATAAACGATTACCTATGCAACCTAACAGGGTGCAGCTTATTAGTATTGCACATGTTTTCTTCATTCACTGACTCGACACGTTTGCGTATATCGAACATACTCGTAGGTTCAGATACATTTGCAACTGCTTTACCTGTAATATTTTTCTATTTATTACGTTTAAGAATTAGTCGAGTGGTACTCATTGTTTTTACTATTTGGTACTAATGGTAAACAAATCGTTTGACCCCCAAATCGTGCACGTCTAATTAAAAAATTCTTCCAAAAAGGATTTTCTGAAGGAATTTCCGCACGTGACCCTCCTCCCTTTCCCCCCCTCCTCTCTTCGAATTTCAGGCTGCGACCGCACCTGGCTCACCACCGGAACACAACACGAGGTTATTGTAGACGCGGTATTCTGTAGGGCGGAGGTACCTACCTCCACAGTCGAACTGCACTATTGTGACAGAAATACCATCGTGTCCTACCTCCTACCAATTCTCCTCCTGCACTCTTTCTTCAGCCTTCCTCTGTGTATGCTCGGGTTGCTGGAAGAGGACTCAACTAATTAATCTTTTGAGAGGTAAGGTATGCGTATGTAATCCAGGAGTACTCAAACATCTGAACCTCTGCGTTCCGGATCGGTATGTATGGAGGTGGAGACGTCCACCATTGCTGGTTGTGCCTGTTGCCAGTACCAACTTGCTCCAGAGAACACCTCTTAGCCGATCCATAAAAATTATTAATGACATCGGTGACAGGGTGGATATATTTTCTGGCACTTGGAGTGAGTTGGCAAGAATGATATTATATAATTCTTGTTATGAAAATCAGTAAATTGTATTTTTGTAATGTATTTTTTTTTGTGTTGTGTTTTTTTTTCTGGTGTTCTTTTTTTTATGTATTTCTTTTTCTATATATTTCTGTGTTGTGTATTTGTATTGTGATTAATTGTTTAGTATGTTGTGTCCTATCTTATTAATTTTGTATGTCCAGTACTGTTTTGGGGGTATCCCTGTAAAGGTGGAGGATTGAATAATTGTGAAATAAATAAATAAAAAAAATAAAAAAAACTTTCTCACCTCACCACATTACCTACATCTCATTATACTGTATAATGATGAAATTAAAAAAATAAAAATAAAGAAGTAGGCCTTTAATCACCAATTTTTTTTTTCAGAGCTCTAAAAGCATATTTCTCGGGCAATCATTAGATAAATTAAATGATAATGATCTGCATAATATTCATATTTAAACCTTTTTTGTAAAAATGCGTTGTAGTGTGTAGATTACGTCTTGTTACGTATGCTCGCCCAAAAAATCAACACGGAATAAGATATACGATCAGGTAGTTCATTGAAATGTTAAGTATTGTTGTGATAGCAGAGGTGAAACGGCGAAGGAGTAGATTGAATAGACGTAAGAGGTGGAATAAGAAAGAGAACCTCTGATAAAATATTTGACCTCCATGACAGGCAGGATAGCCCATCAACCAATGATCATTCTCTTTTCAATAGGGTCTAGAGAGCTTAATCTTTTCCTTTGGAACTAAGTAGGACTATATTCTGAGGTTCAAAACACGGTGTAATTTTAGTTCGACTCGGAGAGCAGCTTCCTCTATTATGGAATCCGTTAAAATAGATATTATATTAAAGACATATAAATAGTATCAACAATTACTTAGCGAAGAAATAATTTAGTCTAACCCATTATCACAGAAGAGATAAAATAGTATGTACCTTTCACTAGTTGTCGATCTGGCGTATGTCAGTCCAATGTATTAGATTGACATATATTTACAACTGTCATAAACATAATAACCATGACTAATATAATATGTCAATCCCGTAATAATATGTCAGTCCCAACGTTGATATACATTGATTTATTCTGTCTATTAACGATTGTACCATTTGTCTAAGGGGGCAGGTACTACAGGTAAATTACTTTACTATCTACCGTATCGTAGAGCATATCGTAGGAGATCCAAACGTCAGTAAGCACTCATTATATTGTCTGCTACTCTGACATTTGAATAAACTAATACAAATTACCATATTACACAAAATTCATGCAACGGATAGGTAATAAACTATTAAACAGTGCATGGAGATAATTAGCTTATGCATATGAACTAAAACAAAGTAAATTGTAATTGATTTTCAATAAATGGACTAAGATATTTGAATCTGACCTGAATAGTTTGTATAGGTTTAATTAATTCGTTTAATACAGAATAACTTTATGGATTATTTATTAGATATTGCTACCAAGGCGGTGGACACTAGAAACATACTCTGCTCTTAGAATTCATAAAACGAGGTAATATTTACTTAAATAATGTTGAAAGAGCTCATTTGGTTGATTTCTTTTCAGGACATTATCATATTAAAATGAGTATACCTAACGCATGCGGTAATGTAGCATACATTTACTTTGATGTAAATAAACAGCCGACGGTTCAGAGAATTGTGAAACATTGTCGAATAAGTAGATATCCGTGTGAGATTTGGTTTGTGAACCACAAGCCGTATAAACTCGAACAAACAAAAGTGTTGCTAAGAGAACGTATTGACGGGTACTTCGTCGATTCACACCACAAGCTGTTCGGATTCGGACCACGGTGTGAATCGCACAAGGCCCCTTTTTGAATTCGTCGTTTCGGACCAGTGGTGTGAATCGACGAATGTCTATTTTGTACTTCGTCATTTCGCACCACGGTACGAATATCCGATGTGATGACGAAGAGATATATCTACAGGTAGATCAAACTAATCAATAAACTTCTCTCTTTGAGTCCATCCATTCGATAATTTTTCTTCATTAATATTCTGTAATGGGTAATTGCTATACTTTTTGATTTGATAATGTATTTATATCTACAACTTAAATCTTAACTTACCCCTTTGGTCGTTCATATAATTTAGTTCAAGTTCGCCATCAATCATCCATATTATCGGATCTAGATGGTATTGCATAAATGCGTCATAAAATAATAATAATAAATAATTGTTAATAAATAGTCAGAGGAACGCATAGATGTCAGTTTAATTCTGTTCTAAAGAACAGTCTCAAAGTGCATTATTCTATCTCATAGTAGAAAAATGAAATCTCAGACATGTTTAATTGACGGAAATCATGACATGTCCCGACTCTGCTGAGAGTTTAATATTGCAGATATTTGCTAATATCTATCCAACAGACTCTGCACAAAAGGTGACTTCATAACCTTTTATCACGAAATAACCCTTGATTGAAGCAACCTTAGCTCGGCCTGTCATTTTGCCTTTCAGCCATATAATAGTCAGAGATATTCATTTATGATATAACATTATGTTAGGTACTTTATATGAAATACTGTTGTTACAGTATTTCTAACTACTACTCGTACTATCTACCTGAAATTGGAGGATCACGTTTTTTTAAGTGCGGAAATTCCTTCCGAAAATGCCATTTTAGAAGACTTTTGAATTAGACGTGCACGATTAGGGTTATGGGGGTCATGTATAAGATTTTATTTATATTGTTGAGGATGAATCCCTGTCTGTCTAGTAGCTAAAATGGTACATCGTTACCAACTTTGATTAAAGACAAGTAGGTACTATAGATACTGTAAACCAAAAAAACTCTAACCACTCAAGAGTGCTTCTGTACTTCTTAAGGTCTAAAACTCACTTTCTAATCTATCACATTCATTGGCGTTGAAAATTATGTAGGTATCATTAAAGAAATTAAGACAAAACGAAATTTTAATCATAATATTATAAATTCATACCTATTAAAATAAATAAATGATTTGATTTGATGAACTTGTAAAGGAAAATAAACAAAACACAACCTACATAATTATTCATCGAATGAAATCTGTCTCTATGCCTCTGTAGCGTAGCGGTAGTGAACGCGGCTGCTACGCAGGAGGCGCGGGTTCGATCCCCGCTCAGTGCAAATATTTGTGTGCAAGAATATGAATATTTGCATTGGTCTGGGTGTTTCTATGTATATTATGTATGTATTTACAAAAAAAAAAAAATGTATCTAAGTATGTTTATCCGCATTCTAGAACCCATAACACAAGCTAGTTAAACTATGCTTACTTTGGGTCTAGATAGCGTTGTGTAGAGTGTCCTGCAATATTTATTTTATTTATTTATTTAATCATTCTCTCAACTCAAGGTGAAAAACACAAGAAAGCTCAATAAATAATAAATAAAAAGCTATAAAAGTATTACTATACTAAGTAAATTGACCTTGCACACAAAAATAATGGGACCTTAAGATACTCTAGTGAACCTTGCGCTAAATGTTAGACAGTTACGTAAATATGAATTACACTTGTTAGTTAGTCAATAAAACAAATATTTGTTGATTAACAATCAGGTTTTGGGAGTACTGCTAGGCGTACCTCGTCATCTATTTACTCGAGTAACAGCATTCGACACGTAGATATATGGCTGGCGTCTAACTGCTCAGCTTTATCATGGTCCCAATCTCTTGCTGAGTTTATTACGCTGCTTGATACATAACTATTGCTGGCTCTTGATCTAACAGGTTCATGCAGAGCAGTTACGTAATATGGATTATCGACTAAGCTTATACCTACGCTTATCTAGTCGTATGGATTTGAGGTTGTGACACATATACTGACAATATGTGTTCTTATGTAATTTTATAGTACAAGAATAAACGTGGTTATGAAGGCTTGTTCGTATATAGGTTACCCTGCTTGATACAAGCACCTGTAGGTAATCGTTTGTTACGTCACCGAAATATACATAGATCTACTAACTCTTGGTTAGTGCTGTTCACGATTTTTGAAGACCTTATCCTTATGTTGACGAGCAACTCCAGCTGTTATCAAAGAGCATGTAAGATCTAAACTATTTTTTAGGGCTGGTATCCCCGTCGGACATCGGGGGTGGTTATGCCGGACTCGGACCGACTAAAAACGCATGCCGAATATAAAAAGACGATCATCATTTTTTTTTGCTATTTTGCTCAGTTGTTATAGTTACGTACCTATTAGTTCCATCAGTTAACAGTAAGTACAATATTAACTTACTAGCGAAGCGACCCCATCCCACCTTCAGACGAGCACAATAGATAGATAGATAGATAGATAATTCTTTATTGTACACACAAATACATTACAGTAAAACGGAAAATATGACAATTAAATGTACAATCGGCGGCCTTATCGCTACAAGCGATCTCTTCCAGGCAACCTTAGGATGGACATATTTATATTATCATAACAATAATAACTTGTGGGTAGTTATTAGTGTAGTCAAACTGTAGATACATATTATACATTCACATTATACCTACATACAACACATTACACATTATATACTTTAGTAGTATTTTACATAGACCTAAGTACATACCTACTTACGATTTATTTCTATAATATACTTACATAAACATACTTACACATATTATAGTATACAAGATAAGCCTACTCAAAACCAACATGATGAAGTAACTAAGTACCCAAATAGTGCTCCTTAATCATTTTTTTTAAAATAGCAAGGGATTGCGCACGTCTGATGGACAAAGGCAGCGCATTCCACAAACGTACAGCCTGAATTTTATTATATTCATAATTATTATTATTATTAAACTTTCATCCCCTAATTTACCTCTCAGGCGTTACATTTTCAAAAACGCCGATAAGCGCATAAATATTGAGTATTCGGACAAGGTTGAGGTGGTTACCTATTCGTCAGCGTCGAGACTCCCATATTCTCTCTCTTCTATACTCGATTCTCTTCAATCCTGAGTCGCCTGCATACTTACGAGAGCGCTTCGTCCCTAGGGGTAAACCCTGTCGCACTTCCTCCTCTCTTCTTCTTCGAACTCCTCTTCACTGCTCCAGCTGTTACGATGGCTCATTTACTGTTGGCGCAGTAAGGTTATGGAATTCGCTGCCTCACTCGGTACGCGATAGCACTTCTTTGAACGTTTTTAAGAACAAAGTGAAAGAACTGTTCCTCTCTCAAACTAGATGAATGTATGTTATTTATCTTTTATATTACAAATGTATTTATGTAGGTATATGTATGTATTATATATATGATATATATATATATATGTATATATATATATATATATAATATATATATATATATATGTATATATATATATATAATATATATAGATATATATTTATGTATGTTATATGCATTTATGTAATATGTCTACTGTATGTAATGTATATGTACTTGTGTTTTATATATTAATCCTCTATAATTGTACGCTTGTCTTTTACCCTTTTGTCGCGCTTTTTCCTCTATCCCCCAAAGGTTTGCTGGGAGAAAACTCAATACTGAGTTAAGCTCGCCTTTGTACATCAAAATGTATATGCTATGACTCTTTGTATAATTTTTAGTGTGCAATAAAGAATTAAATAAAATAAATAAATAAATAAAATTTCATATTTACATTGAAAACTGTCGCACACTCGGTTATCCCTTATATTAACCCCTTAGGGGTGAAATTTCCGGAAATCTTTCCTACCCATTAAGAATAATATTGCAATTTTTAGAAAATTAAAATGTAAAAGGCTCAATCACTTGTAAAAAATACAAGGCTAGACAACATTTTTTATCTGCGTTGATGAATCAGTCAGTCAGTCATTATGTCGGGTTATGTGACAAACACGACAATATTTCCGTCCTATATAGCGCTAACCTAAGTTATATTTATCCTCGTAGCTTGCTTTTGCTTATAATACGCACGCGACGACAGCACCTGAATTTGTCAATGATGCCTTATTCGGTGCGTGAATTAATTTTTAATGTGTTTATATCATTAATACCTATATATTAATTTGTCAATGAAATGTAATGAGTAATGACGCATGACATAGCAATTAAAAGTAAGAGATTGTGTGAGGCAAGATAAATATATATTCTTAGCTGGTTCTGTGCGAATACAGTGCGAATGCAGTAGGTACGTGCGTATTATGACCATCTTTCAACAAATTCGCTAACGATGAAGGAACCCATCTCTTTTGAGGTAATTTTCATATTTATCGTATCCATTCGGTACCGTTTGTGACATTTGAGAGATTGACGTTAAATCGAGACTGAATTTTGGATATTCTAGTAGTCTCCGTTTGCCAATGAATCCAAAGAGAGTAGAGAAACTACCCATTCACTGTCTGCCTACTGTACCCACGGCTAAAAGAGGACTTATGCGAAGATATTGAGTGAACTACAATCGTGGAAAGCTGTTCTTACTGCTACAATGCCTCTACAAAGAGTCGGTAGGTACCTTAGCGGTTAAGAACTTGGCCTTACAATCGAGCGGTCTCTGGATCGAATCCTGACCATTACACTGACATAAACTCTCGCCCAACACAAACGATTCAGTTTAACTAGGGGGTTTGGGATGGAAAGTGGTAATTTCGGTTTCTTACTAATATTCTTTATTATAGCTAAATCCGTGCGGTAACGGAAAAAGAATACAAATATCACCCCATCTCATCCGAAAGGTGTCGTCTAACAGAAAATTAATAGGTACGCAGACGATATCTCTGCGGAAGAAGGAAAACTCGAAATAAAACCCTGTACCAATACCAACCCATCTGGCCAGCGTGAAAACAGTAGGCCAAAGCCTCCCAACATTGATAGAGACCCGTTTTTTTATACCACTTATTTTATTTATTTATTTTTTATTTTACACTTTATTGTACACCATTAAAATACACAATTATTATAATCTACAACTATGGAACTAGTACAATGGGCGGCCTTATCGCTTTAAGCGATTTCTGCCAGGCAACCTTTGGATGGTAATTAAGGTTGTAGGATTGAGTGGTAGTTGTTCGGCGTACTTTTAAAATGTTAATGCAATGAGTACATATTAATACCTAATACACACATAAATATATTAACATATACATGTGCCTACACAAAAACATATAATACAGCAATTCTATAATGCTTACATATAATAAATAATTATAATAGGTATACATAATATATATAATACAAACACAATACATATATACATATAATACACTGACTACACTACATATAACTTGACATAGAAACTTGCTAATTTTTACAGTGATAAATAGTGTTCTTTGACCATAGTTTTGAACTTATTTAAATTCTGGGCTTTTCTTATGTCTTCTGGTAACTTATTCCAGAGGCGGATCGCCGTGACTGTGAAGGAATTGTCGAAAAATGTCGTTTTATGCGACGGCATCTTTAGTCTTAAGTTATCTGACGACCTTAAATACCTCGTATGAGTATCATGTAGGAACTCAAAACGTCCCTTAAGATAGAATGGAGTTGAAGGTTTAAATAAAATGTTGTACGACAGGCACACGGCCCTCTTGATTTTGGTCCAACAGTGAACTGCGCTGCGATAGGCTAATTGATTGATTGATTGATCCATAAAAAAGGATAGGCCGGAAGATACCAAAAGTTATTCTCTCTCTTTTTCTCATCTTGTTGTATTATCGAGTTATATTTTTACCTAAGTGGATTACTAGATCAATTCTGCACTATTTTCAACATAGAACCACCATCTTTTATTTAGTATTCAAATTCTTTTAGATAAACGAATAAGCGAATTTGAAATCCTTATATTAGGCATGCGAGTTTCGCCATTTGCATATAAGCTGTAAAGAGCTTAGGGGCTTGTGTGCTTGTGCAATACCTACAGCGAGTACCGCAAGTACCGCAACCCGTACCTATCAGTATATTAAATGACATAAATTACTTTACATGGAGCATATGTGAGGAAATGTTGAATATACCAACCCAATTAATTCAAATGCAGAATTTTGTACACTCACAACTATGTACGGTGTAGGCAGAGTTGTTTCAATACTTACATTTCGTAAACTGGGGAGCATGTCTTGTGATGTCAATTGGGTACTATATTCTAATTCTGATTGCATAATGTTCCTCCCAATTCCCCAAAACAATTAACAACGTCATTGCTCTATCTGGGAATCGAACTTCGGAGCTCTACCATTAATCCCCAAGAACGATTTGCCCGGCCCGAAATCAAACCAAGGACCTCATGCACGATATGTTGTAAAAGTAGTTACATAAAGTAGATTAATAAAATAAGTAAAATGATCGCATGCTTGATAAGCGTGCTCTAAAATCATTAATCACTTAAAGTTTTAACTAAGTAGAATCATTAAGATACTTAATCATTAAAATTGAGATATTATTTTTATTACCTACAATTTAAAGGTTAATATCGAAATCAGATCACATTAGTAAAATTTTCTATAATGTTAGATGAAAAATGAAATAATATATTCGTTGGCAGGCGTATTGTAGAATAGAATTTAACTATTATAATGACGAATGCCATACATCTGACGTACCTATAATGACAGATGTCATCGTATGTCATAAACGTAAAAATTCTTAACATTCCTCCCCTACTGTTTCCTTCCTCCTACAGTCCCGGGTCCTTTAAGCGGGGCGTGAAAAAGCATCTGATGAGGCCGTCAAACTGAGTGCCACCATTGTCTATACGTGTCTATAATGGTGACCCTCTTTTCCGAGACTTTGCCTTCAGCTTACCATCAGGCGAGGTGAACTCAACTTGACGTGTCCTATTTAAAAAAAATCCCATAAATTCGTGATTCAGTCAGGAGTCGAACCCATGTATTAGTAGGATAGCTCTACCGCTACTCTATTATCAAGATAATATAATGACCTTGTATATAAACACCTTCACAGATCGAATCGAACAGGTTTTCAATACAAGATATAGGAGATACGTAATTTTTCTAAGTCATAAAAGGAGAAACCAGATTCTTTCTCAGACAAACATGCACTCCATGATGATACAGTATTAGGCAATAATTGGAGCAAATAGAAAGGTTTCTAAAGACACATTTTACAACTACGAGCAATGGCCAAATCAGTTAAATCTTGCATCGTTAACATACATATTGCTCGGAACATATAAAAGCCCTCAAAATGTGTTCTATACGCGCAGTACACATTTCTTGGGTGTCTTTTGAGGATAGCACGGGGTGCTATTGCGGTGGACGAGCTCAAATTCATCAAGCATAGATTGTTACAAAACCATCCGACCGCGCCAGCGCCTCGTTTGTCTTACGATTTAGGTCCAAGATACGTGTCCCGAGGTATACGTATAGTCACGCTTTTTTCCTATTGGGCTAGGCAGAGACAATATCTTTGCATTTGCTACGATCTTGGCATACGCGCTTTGTGCACTTTCATGATGAACATTCAGGATTTTGAAAATCGGGCTTGTGCACAATAAAAACTCCAAGTTTTTAATAAATATCCATAAGGACCATACCTTCTGGACTTCACCCTTGCTTGCTACAGACTGAGTACAAAAAGAACCTCCATGCTTCATATCATATACCATTCGGGTTACGATTTTAAAAACTCAATTTAAGAATAAGAATTGAAAAACTTTCGGGAGTTTCCGGTAAGATTAGGAAAAGCCGGTCAGGTTACGAATGAATATGAATACGTAATTTTAGATTTCCTGGTACCAGGAAGCTTATCGGAGCAGTTTAGGAATAAATCAAGTTATCATTTGGCAGGCACAACCCGCACAACAATAGTTTTCTCCTATCATTATTTTTTTAAACGTAGATAATGTAACTTCTAGTTTCACATCGCAACGATCGACTGTGATGTTGACTGTGTGACAAGGTGTTGAACAGTGCTATTATGCACAACAGTGCCTTACGCTAATCATGAGAAACACAACCATTATAAAATGATAAAAGTTTGACATCTAATTAAATATTCACTTATATTTAGTGTGAAAAATGGCGATAAAAATCTCAACACACTTAGAACAATCTAACTTATCTATACTTATTTTACCAACATTTACATACCGAAGAATAAAAAACAGAATGAAATTACACTAAGTATACCCCGGGACCTAAATCGCGAGACAAACGAGGCCCTGGGCCCGTACCATAAACCTTAAAACAGGTCAATAATTGAACTGCTGTCATTCTACCAACTGCAAATGTCACTTTGTAATCCCTTGTAATCATATATTTTTACATGACATTACAAAGTGACATTTGCAGTTGGTAGAATGACAGCAGTTCAAATTATTGACCTGTTTTAAGGTTTATGGTAAGGCCGCTGATTGTTTTGTAATAATCTATCTATGCTTGGTGAATTTGAGCTCATCCACCGCAGTAGCACCCCGTGCTATCCTCAAAAGACACTGAAGAAACGTGTACTGCGCGTATAGAGCACATTTTGAGCACATTTCAGGTCCAAGATATATGTCCCGAGCAATACGTCTGTATGGGGACCCATGATCAAGATCTTCGGGGCCCAAATTAATCTCACCTGCAGGCTGGTACACCTGCTGTTTGGTGAACCAGGTTCAAGCACAGACTTTCCTTTCGAACTCAGAGGACACTCGCACCCGTAAAACTCAACCAGTCAAAATTAAGAATGAATGGGAAAGCGGATCACGGACTCGAAATGCAAGCTTGATATGCACCGGGGATTGGCGCTCGGATGACGAAGATTTATTTTTACATATGTTTGTATATCTTATCTTGACTTTAATGGGAGTGACTGCGGTGTAATCTCCCAATCTCGATAGAAAAGCCTTCGCCAGAGCCTCATCTGTTAATCAGAAATACTGGCTCTCAGGTAAGATGAGGTAGCATTGTGCCCCGAATATCTAAGTGGGGCAGTGGGGCATACAAACCATAGAATTATAGAATATATTTTTTTCTATCAAAAATCACATGTTCAAAAATCACAACTGTAGGAGTCAGCGGGAATACTAGTAATTTCAGTTACTAGTTCCCTTTGATTAAGATTTGAAAAAGTGGATTTGAACTCACGACAAGTCCCTTACAGGGGGAATGATATGACCACTGAACTACCAAGACCCGTATTGAGCATTCGAAATTCTCAGAACATTCCCCTGTAAAGGACTAGTTCGGGTTCTAGTCCCGTCTGAGTATTTCACTTTTTTCAATCTTAATCATTTTGAACAGTTAGCATACTACTCGTAACTTTAAAATTTCATTAAATACTAAAAAAAAACATCAAAACGGCACTAACTAAACGTAAAAAATAAACTAGACTACATAATGTTAAACAGACTCAACCTTCAAAATAAAGTTCATTACGGAGTTCACTGGTTTCTTAATTCCTTTGACGAAGTCATTGATACGTAATACACAGACATATCCATCTGCATTAGTGTCTAATTGTAGGATTAATTTCGTAAGATTAATTATGGTGGGCTATAATATCATATACCTACCTACCTACCACTTATTTTACAACGTTATATTCTCACTAAGCTGTGACAACTTATCTAGTGAGTGCTAAGAGTAACTTAATACTTTTTCGACTTGTTGTAATTAACGAGTTTGCAGTTACCGAAGTTTATGATTTGATAATCCAATTATTATAAAATTGACACATCGTGTTACAAATGAAGCTATTATTTTGATACCACTTAGTGGCAGACAAGCATGAACCTTCTTAGAACCTTCTGATGCACTTCAAGAACCCCATATACTTAGTAGTCGTTTAGAAAAGCCACAGTAATGAAAATAAGGAGATCGTTCCACAGCTTTTTTATGGTTACAGTTCTCGATTTTCTTTTGACTATAGATTTGACTGATTTGGTTAACAATAGTAGGTACATTATGAGAGCAACACCTCCCAAGGTACAGTCCGACCTCCCAAGCTCGTAGGTATAAGGGCACCGTCGTCAAAGTGTCCATCGGAATTGAATAATGTGAGTGAGCTATGAAGGAGCTTCACTTTTATTATAAACTTAAATCAGAAGAGTCAATACTCAGGATTTATACCCGCGACCTGTCCCTTTCTAGATACGCTGACTAACTGAATTTCCTGCCCCCCTAGACAAGTGGCAATTCGTTAACCAGCGTATTGTAGAATAGAATGATGAATGAATGGAATTTGACGTTTAGGACATACGTAGACGGCTGCCATAGATATACCTACGTCAAATCCCATACATTCGTCATTCTATTCTTATTCTTATAAAACGCCGGTCAACACAGAGACACTTCCCGGATAGTCGAAATTAAAAGTAAGCACACTATCTACTTAATTACCTCAAAATTTAATTAAATACTTTCACATATATTTTGAACCGCGAAGGAGTAGGCAGAGGTGTAGGTGTTGCTATTAGGGCTGATTAACACCAAACGATCGAATCAAAGAATCAAAGAATCAATTTCGTTTATTCAATTTAGGCACATAAAGAGCACATATGAACGTCAAAATATTACAATTGTGTCAAGAAGTATGTAAACAAAAAATAAAATATTAAATAAATTAAAGTAAACCATTTGAAAATGATTCTTTCGCTGGTTCGGTAGTTGGTTCTACTGAGAAGATACCAATTATCCTTTTTATTTTTATTTTATTTTTTTAATACGGTTTTTATACAATTTACAATTCACTCATTCTATCCCCTCTACGTCAAATTTGATTAGTATAAACCAATAAACAGTGACAGAACATTTGTTCGTTGCTCTTTCTTATGTAAACGCTGAAAATAAGGTCTCATTTACACTGAAATGTTAAGAAAGAAGGCTCTTGTCCCAGCTTTATGTTCGTTTGGTCTAAATCCACTTTTAAACAATTAAAAATTAGATTACTTTTACAGCCGTTTAGTATTGTAACTGTTTAAGTATAAAGGTTGAGAAGACAGAGCACATACATCAGGTATAAGATGTATGGTTAATGTTGCAAGCACAATAACTAACGAGACCGCACCTGTTACGTTCTACTGTCTCTGTAATTAAACTCTGCGCTTGCACTTAACAAAGACAGACGTGATACATGGTATAACCCGCGCCACGTATCTTGGACCTAAAATGTGCTAAAAACGTGCCCTATACGCGCAGTACACATTTCTTGGGTGTCTTTTGAGGATAGCACGGGGTGCTACTGCGGTAGACGAACTCAAATTCACCAAGCATAGGCTATTACAAAGCAATCCGCGGGCGCCGCGCGCCGGAGCCTCGTATGTCTTACGATTTAGGTCCAAGATACGTGGCGCGGGTTATACCTTCCTATTGTTGGTTGCTTGGGATGGCATCATATCAATGTTGCCAACGTGATGGCATTTGGCAACTTTTTGATATTAATTTTCTTAGTCAACCTAATTTAATTGAAAGTTCAAGTAAATGTACTCTATCTCAAACTTAAAGTTACTAATCATGGAGTGAACATTAACGATATATAAAAAAAATGTATCGGCAGAATGGTTTCAATTTAACTGTAACTGTGACGCTACTGTTACTCTAATGTGATTATACTGTGACTCTACTGAGCCTCTACTGTGATACTACTGTGACTCTACTGAGACTCTAATTTCTATGTACTTATTTGTATATTGTAATACTCGCAGTACGAATACTTTTATAGCATGGCAAAAATCACCAAAAACTAATAAAGTTCTAGAAATAGGTTATAGATACCGATTTTGAATATTAGGAACTGACGCCTCAGACTGACGCATTCTAGATTCCATAACACTAGCTAGTTAAACTATGCTTACTTTGGGTCTAGAATCTCTAGATAGCTTTGCCGTTGCGTAGAATATTGATTGGTATTATTCTCTTAATTGGAAAATGCCTAGCAGTGAACTGCAATAAGGACGGCAGCACGATTGTGACCCCTGGTGTTGCACTCGTTCCCGTGGCCTACACGAGAACCACTTACCATCAGGTTGGACGTTTGCTTATCTGCGACCTAAGTAGTATAAAAAAAGCTAATTGATTGATTCATTGATTCTCTTTTAACGATCTTATAAATTACTTTTCTAAATAGGTACACATACCTACCTATATAAAAAACATACTTATATATTATTATTTTTATTATTTTATTAACATAATTACCATTAAAATTATAAGCCCTTGTCGCAGGAACTTCATAAATAAGCAATTTACGAAAACACAATACAAGTCAACTCGGAACAACTGTGTAAATCACACAAATACTTGTTCCTTGTGGGAACAAAATTCACAAATCGACACAATGGTCGTTGGCGAGGCAACTATAGAAACCATTTATGCACACATTTTGATTTTGTTTTGATAATTCAAATAATTATGTTTGAAATTTTCCGGATTTAATATTATAATCTAAATATATTTTGTGCATTACAATATACAACCTATGGCGTAGCGGTAGAGCGTTTGACCACTAAGTCAATGGAAACGGGTACGATTCCGCTAAATGCAAATATTTTTATGCATGAATATGTCTTTTTGCATGGTTCTGGGTGTTTCTATGTGTTTCAAAATATTCTAGAATCTTATTCTGTAATCTATTCTATTATATAATCTATTTTTAGAATCCACAAGCTGATAAAACTATAGGTACTAACGAAAGTAAGAAGAACTGAAACTGCTGAAAAGTAACTGAAATGGGATATGTGTAAATAATAAAATAACACCACACTTATATAGGTACACAAATCTTTGAAACCAATAGAAATCCTAGTTTATTTATAAAGTTCCTATACCTAATATCTTACAGTCACACTATTTTCAATACTTGTGTATTTATTATTCATAATGATTTCTTATGTTCCAGGAAAGTTTAAAGCAAATCGGTAATAAAATATACTTAGGTGTTAAATAGCAGTAACCGCTTATGTAATCACTGTATGAATAGATATGAACCCCTAAGCATATGCAAATAGTCTGCAAATTGCACTAGCAACTACGCATACTTTAGGTCCACAAGTAATTGTCTCCGTCAAGTCTCTCAAAGGAGTGACAATGGCGACGTAGCCTACCGAGTTAAATCATTGCGCCGTCCTAGCAGCCATGGTCAGATTAACAACTTAGATTAACACTAGTAAAACGACTATATAACTTCGGTTTAACTAATTAACCATACTTCTTTAACATCATAGTAGGTAGGCTAGGTGTACAAAATGGTTGAGCCGTAGACCACACATTACCCACACGCGCCGCGCCCACTGAGTGCTGCCCGTACACACTGTGACGGCGAATGTGAAAAAGTGTGACCCGTTCTTACACATATGAGATCGCTATATAAGTCTTGGCGGACCCATTTTACTCTCATTTCAATTTACGTTTAAGTTTGGCAAATACACTTCAAGCTTTCGGTGATTTAATATAATATTGTAAATATTTAATACATTTGTGCGATATTGTTTATACAGTGCGTATAAAATAAATAATAATGAAGCCGGTGAGCAGACACAGTGACACGTTTATTACGTATTTTAATTTAATGTGAAATGTAAAACAGAATTAGAATTTTATTTGAGTTTTTTTTTTTGTTTTTCAGATTATATTTTTAGCACTGTGTATACAACTAACAATCGCGTATCATGATCCTGATTTGAATTACCATCTGAGTCAAATACAAAAAGTAACTAACTGTGATGACGGATACTCATATGCTGCACCTGCGGTACAGTTAACCAACGCTGGTGTCAAAATCGCAGCACAATCGGCTCCAGTTCAGAAACTATATTCTCAACCGATAATTCAAAGTCCCGGGTACCAGTATTCCAATCCAGCTGGATATTCTACGGGGATAACTTACCAATCTGCTGCGCCAAAAATCACCTACGCTTCACAGCCTGTAGCCTCATACCAAACATCATCGGTCGGATCAAATTATGCTTCTGCTCAAGGATACGCCAGCAAGGAAGTCCATGGCTACGCAACCTCAGCTGGCCTATCATCAGCTGCATCAAACGGCAGGACAGTGATTCCTTCGCCAACATATGCTCAAGCACCAATCATTGCTAAAATGACTGGGGCTCCACTCATCGCGAAATTTGCCACATCGCTGTCCAAGACTCCGTTTGCTGCTCAAAATTTGATACAACAAGCATCACAAACAGGATCACTTGCAAGAGCTTCTCTTTTCTACGGTAGTAATGTGCAATTAGGAGGTCCAATTGTGTCCCAAGTTTACTCTGCTCCTTCCACTGGTTACGCGACTTCACCGGCTTTAAAAGTGCAGCAAGCCCCTCAATATGTGGCACCGGCACAATACTCTGCTGCCCCATCTCCAAATGTTGCGCAATATCATCAAGTGGCCCAAGTCGCTCCAGCAGTTTCGCAGTATACGTCATCAGCGTCCTATGGCTCTTCAACTGGAGCAGCATCTCAATATTTCCTACCGACCGCACCACAGTATGCCGGTGCCAGTATCAGTCAGTACTCTGCACCGATAGTTAAGCAACAATTAACTCCAATTGTGTCTCAGTACTCTGCACCGATAGTGTCACAATATAAGGCTTCAGCACAATATTCGGCGCCAGCAGTAACCCAATACTCGGGGTCAGCAGTGGCCCAATACTCGGCACCATCATTGGCTCAGTACTCAGCACCAGCAGTGGCTCAGTATTCAGCACCAGCAGTGGTCCAATACTCCGCACCGCAAGTGGCCCAGTACTCAGCGCCAGCAGTGGCCCAATACTCAGCGCCGAGGGTGGCCCAATACTCAGCGCCGGCAGTAAGACAATACTCAGTGCCAGCAGTAGTCCAACACTCGGCGCCCGCCGTAGCTCGGCCAGTAGTGACCCATGTGACTCAGTATGCAGGTGGTAATTCAGCTACAGGCGTTAAAAATGTGCACAAGGAATTCTTGGAGAACTACGTGAGTACCTTTTGTTTTCTATGATATTGAACAAAACATCCATTGAGGTACATTTTTAGCCTGGATTTTGAATAAATAATTAAAGTATTTAATAGACATAATAATATCTATTAATAAACGTATGGGGTTCTTCAAGAAGGGCATTAGAAGGTTCTTATGGGGTCGGCAGCGCGAGTGTGACGCCCCTGGTGTTGCATACGTGCATAGGACACGGTAACCACTTTCCATCAGGTGGGCCGTGTGCTTGTCTGCCCACCTAAGTGGTATAGAAAAACATAAACATGTCAACGTTTTTTTTTGTGTGTAAGTTCCTGTATGTAGGCAATCTTTCCTACAACAATATTGCACTAATTAACTGCTATGTTGAAAATGTAGGTACAGGTCAACTAAATTCAAAGAAAATTATACATATAAAATCTATCTTTTTATCCGGAAACAGACACTCATTAATTTATTACTTAACTACATAATATGAATATTTATGAGTACCTAAATTCCATTGTCGGTAGTAACCACCATAATAAAATGCTAATTGAAATCATTTGGGTCTTCATATTTGACCTGTTGCTTTTACTCTTAAATCATAAAAATATTACCTATATTTAATTGTTATTTTCATCATATTTACTTATTCCTTCCTATAATTTGTTTATAACTTATTATATCCATCTGTAAAGAATATCTACTAGCACTCAAAATTATTACTAACAATCCGGTTAACCCCTCCAACTAAACTAAATTGCTTATATATAAGAAGTGGGTTCAAATCGGTAGTGTATAGCCAGGATTCGAATCCAGGACCTCTCGATCGTAAAACCAACTCTTTAACCACTAAGCTATCAACGAATCAATTTTAGGTGTTTGATTAACACGACAATCAGGGTGCTTATATCAATGATTAATTATCTCAATACAGCTCATTTATTATTCAAATTACGAATTAATAGATTATTTCAATAACACACATTGCGGCATACATAGGTGGTACCGCATGGTAGGTTACTCCACATCCCTTCAACTAACGCAGTGATGTAACCATTTGATTGGCTGTCGAGTTTGATCCAGGACTGGTTCGGTTACATTGAAATATTGACCGATTACCTAGTAGTTCAAATGCATCAGTACACTATATAAGTGGTCATAAGTGTTTAAGTGTGTGCAATACTTGATAAAATCCGGTGGAAGTCGCAAATTCTTTAATGATTGCATATGAATGTAACATGTCGCAGCCAACTAGCCGTTTAATCAACGGCCTGAATAGGCTAGCTGTTTGAACAAATGGCTAAATATTATTCAGGCCGCTAGCTGAAAGGCGCTGTTTAGTAACTAAAGAGAGGCTGATTGATTGGATGCGACATAGTGACATAGGTAGACACGGTACCTACTTATAATAAGACACCAGTTATTTGAACTTTCATCAATCTATCTTTAAGTCGGTTTGTTTCGACTGATTGCCGAAATGTCTGTGTCTATTTGGACGCGATTTTTACTGCTAGGTAGTTGATATTATTTATATGTAACACGTAACATGGGAATTTTATTTTAGAAAAAGAAATAAATTAATAATTCTCGTTCAGTGGTACCTACTAAACCTGATAAAAAAAATTATACCACTTAGGTCGCAGACAAGCACACGGCCCACCTAATGGAAAGTAGTAACCGTGGATAGATACTTATATACAAAGGTGTCACATGTGAATTGTCATAATCTGTCACAAGAGGTGTCGATAACGGTGCGGTGTCGCGAGTTCAATGGGCTTTTTTCCATCAAAATATGCTCTACGAAAAATACCCAATCTGCGCGTAAAGAAATTTTCACTTCAAAGATTTAAAATCCAAATCTAAGATCACGCAGACGATGTCGTGGGTGCAGCTAGTCAGTATAATACCTAAGACTAAATAGATCCACTGCGCGTAGTTATGTATGGACACAATAAACTTGTTCAATTAATTCATTAAACTGTAAATATATATAAATACAATGAACGTGAATGTACTTAGCTAGGTACCTATTCATTTCATGTTATCTGTGCATAAATCATTTCAGTTCATTAGAATACGGTCGGTATTTGCCTCCGGTTTAGGTACAGTCGCCATCAGTATTACCTTAAGTATAATTAAGTTAATTTAAGTTAAGTTGTAGATGACTTAACTTAAGGTAATACTGAACCTTAGTTTAAAAATTGTACATAAAATTTAAAAAAATAGAAAATTGTTACATCCTGTAAAGATTAGAAAAAATACATGGATAAAATTATATTTATCTCAATAATAAAGAGCGCTGTGTTCAGCACGCTCTGCGGGCGACTGTACCTAGGTACAATGTAGCAGGACCTAGAAATAGGTGAAGGCAATAGAATTCGTAATACAACACGCAACGGAATATTTTGTAAGTGATTATTGTCTTGTAAGTAGGTTGTAGTTGTCCTAATTATTATATCTGTAAAGAGTCGAGTTAGTGTTTAGTGTATGTTTATGTGGGTTCATGGTGCTCCCTGCAACATATTCTAGATACTTACAAATTACGCAACGTATCCAATCGTACAAAATGCACATAGGTATAGGTTACTATTCTTCTAGTCTGAGGTATAGGTATTAATATTATTTTATTTATAGGTATTTAAACTTTCATAGTCGTTCACATTACTATTAGAACTATCGGGATATTTACCATGTATTGTTTGGAGTAATACATGGTAAATATCCCGATAGTGCTAATAGTAAAATGCACTTATTAGGTACCTACACAATACTTACGAAAACTTTATTTATAACAAATTAATTTTATAATGTAGGTTATGCAGCATCAGCAGGATGTCTTCTTTCATTATAAAATCTCAAAAATACCTGTATCGATTTCAAATCGAATTAACCGACGCTGCAACATCTAAAAGGGGAAATATTGACTGACACCGGCAAGCCTACCACGATGCACATACTTAAGTGATTCAGTTTTGGGCAGAGCGGCGGTTCATAGAGAGAGGGAACTCTATAGGTTCGCCCTAATAGCTCCTACATCTCCCCTGAACGCTGACTAAAACTATATCGGTTTTATGCACGTCATGATAGGCTCGCAAGTCACGATGCTAAATCGCGTGTCGCGATATCTATTGTCTATCTGCGGCCAAGGCAAACGTGCACAGACTTTCCTTTGGAGGTTAGTTAGGGGTCACGCGGCAGTCGCACCCGTAAAAGTACCGAAGTACAGGAACGAACCTCGGGCTCCTAATAAAGCGATCAATCTGGCCCTCGATTTTGCTCAAAACCACTGTCATACCACAGACACTGCAAAAAATGGCATTAAATTTTGGACTTCACTTAAAGTCCAAAATTAACTGAGGAGAGTTTCATTACACTTTTTCATTCACTCTACAAAAAGCCATTTAATTTCAGACTTTAACGGCATCACTATACGAAATTTAACAGATTTTTTTGCAGTGTCCGTGGTATGACAGTGGTTTTGCCTTGGCAGAATCGAACTACCTATTTCATTTACTGAATCGTTATTCGTATATGTTTCTAAGGTCTAAACTTCAGAACGTTCGTATTTCTTTTTTTTTTTGTTTGTTGTGTTACTTTGCTACAAATAAAAAAAAATATTTTAGATACTTAGCTGGCGAAATGCGAAAGTGAATCACGCGCGGATGCAATTGCTAATACTTAACCCAAATATCTACTTATTTTTTGGTAATCTTTTTTTAAATTAGTCATATTACTTACCAACATGTTTACGAAACTGTTGAAAAAAAATTTATACGCCTTCACGAATATACCGACACGTAGGTACGTCTCCCATGCCTACCGCGTATGGTTAATGAAAAATAAACGCACTAAGTTATTTTCATTTGTAAGTTTACCTTTGAAAACTTAACTGTAACTCAATTTCAATTTCTTAACTCAGAAATAAGTCATTAGTCTTATTTAAGCAAGTGCAAGAATCCCATATGGTCCCAGCCCACCATGACCCTCGGGAACAAAACGACTTCACCCGCAACCCGCAATCCAGTAAGCAGTATCTACCTAACAAAAACGTAGGTTTTCCTCTCAAGATCTGGGGGTCAGATGGCGGATTCGGTGCGGGACAAAAAGAAATAGAACCTCGGACCTCGTACGCGATTTTAAACTCAATAACATAAACCGCAGGTTCAATGAAAAACAACTAATTTTCGGGATTTTAAAATTCGGGATTTCAATCTTCGGTGGTTTATCCGTAGGTAGTTATTTTGATCATAGGTATGTATTATGAACCTCGAGATTTTAATACGTAACCGTACCTATAGTGAGTATAGTGTATGCCGATTACCAAATCTTTTGTTGTCAAACCAAGGGCGCATGGCTTCGTCAGACGTCTTATATCCGACACATTCACTTACATAACAATTAGTGCGAACTCGTCGGATGAAATCTCGACCACTTTCACTCACTGCGTCCTGCCGTCTCACCCGTCCCCTTGAATCAAACTGATAAAGATCCAGACAGTACAATAACTAAAGTTATAACCATTTAAAAACCTTTTAGACGTTTGCTGGTTGCGTAAATAACCCAAAAGACATTTTACGACATAGGTATACAGGTAGGTACAGACAGAGATTATTATTTATGTGAATTAGGATGTAAACACGATAGTACCTATTATCGGCAATTTAGCACCACTTGCATCTAGTCCATTATCTTAACCCAGTTAATGGATGGTAAAGTTCATTGAATTGCGTTCCGACCTTTGTTGCAACTGACATTCTCACGGCACCATCTAAATTGTGATAACCCTTCTTGCAGGACGCCCACCCGCGATATGCTTTCGAATACAGTGTCAACGACCCCCACACCGGAGATATTAAACAACAAAAGGAGGAGAGAGACGGAGAAGTCGTCAAAGGTAACGTACTGATCAATAAATATGTATTTTCGTTCAACATATATGATATAAGGTTTGTTAAACCTTTGAGAGTTAAATAGCAGTTAGGTACCATCAACCTTTCGCACGATACTACAGAACTGGAATGCTGTAGGTAAAATCTCAGGTTAATTAAGCAGGATCTGAAAAATTATCTGTCAAGGCCATGGAGTAGGGACCACCACTTTCCGATGGCATCATGTTTCTTGTGTTAGGAATGGATTAATGGCCGGGATTCGAACATGGAACAAGTCTCGATCGATCGATTGATTTTTGGTGTACAACATCGAAATTATAGGTAGGTAGGTACATATCTATATGTAGGTATACATGGTTCTAATTACTTGCCCCTCACATTTATCAACCTCGTATAACCAACTAAATGAAAATACACAGTTCTAATTTATTCCAATTAAAGGACGACAGATAGAAATGTCTATTTAAGGCTTTCCGAACCTAATACTTACTTGAATTTATTCATACAGGTCAGTATTCTCTGGTAGAGCCGGACGGCTCTGTGCGAACGGTGAACTACGTCGCCGACTGGGAGACTGGATTCCACGCCAACGTACACAATAGCAAAGACAATCGCCATTAGATATAAAACTTAGAATAAGGTAGAATATAAAAGAATCGTGCAATTTACTTGAGCAGCTTTACTTGAGCTGTGATTTCGAGAACGCTCATTTTCGAACCTAAATTATATAACAAGAAACAAGATCACTAGAGCAGCTCTGAGGATCCAATTTCATCAAAACGGAGAAAAGAATAAACATGGCAAGAGACCTTCTGTAAATAAGCTAACAGATACTTATGTCGTCGTTTCCTCATTAAGTTATGCTTCGCTTTTTTTTTCTTCATACTTCATCATCCTAGCGTTGTTCCGGTTGCTTCTAAAGCTACCAGTTTAGATGCCGGGGTTCACATTTCTGCTTCTAACCTTTCGTTTGGCGTATTGGCTATCATGGCCACTAGCGCCGGATCTCCCTACCACAAAAGGACAGCCTACGCCAGTTCGTCGTTTGTCGTACCTATAGCAACTGGTAGGTGAGATTAGTTGGGACTACGAAGATATTAATTGGACCCCTGGAACACCTAAGTTAAGCTTCGGTATACACCATTGAAACGGGAAGAAGAAGAGCTGTCTAAACGCCTGTGCAGAAGATACTTAACAATTGATCGGTATCAGTGGGATGTTGTGAAAAATCAGAATTTTGAACATAAGACGTCTGCCGAGCCTCGCTTACTATTAAATATAAGCACTTTACAGTTGTGCAGCCTTCTAGCCAGATCCGACTCTTCGTATTACTGGAAATATCCTTGCTAGGTCACACATCTCCACACATCTCTTCTCTAAAGCGCTTCGACTGAAACCAGACTCTAACGTTCTATGTATCTTGTTAGACTTGGCGTGTTGGCTTTCAGCCTTTTTTATGTAATTAAGAAATTTAAGAAGGAATTTGGCAGCTATGATAAGCGTAGTATGCTACAAGAAATAGGTAGGTACTCGTGTAGGTATTTATAAAAATATATTGATATCATAAAGTAGATTGAGCACAAGTTAGGTCCTAAACTAGTTACCTTAATCAGTCTCAGGTAGGTATGTAGATACATTGGGTTTGTAAATTAATTAGTAGGTAAAGCAGTTTCGTGTCCGGCAGAAGCCCAGCCATATAGAGCTAGTGATATGAAACCATCACATCATTCGCAACCGTGATGTTCTTGGCACTTTGGAGTTTAAAGTAGAAAACAAGGAATGTATAGATGATGTAAAGGGGTATACCTAGTAGGTACATATTTTTAAAAGTGATTTTTAACAATCTATGTACTGTTTGCTTTTTTTTTCACTCTACCTAAACTCAAAGGTGCAAAACAACTGGGTGCCAATGATAGGATACCTACCTACTTGAGGTTTTGTAACAATGAATCGAATTTAGAACCTAAAGATTTCAATAAATATAAATTTAAGTACATCCTTTTAGATTGTGTCATCATTTCTGCTAAAAATCTCAAAACACATGTATCGAGAATTCTATAGATATAATCGTTTAAAAATTCCTTGTGAAAATTGTATAATTTAATTTCTTTGTGGGTACATGAGATTATAACCCACGCCACGTATCTTGGACCTAAAATGTGCTCAAAATGTGCACTATACGCGCAGTACACATTTCTTGGGTGTCTTTTGAGGATAGCACGGGGTGCTACTGCGGTAGACGAACTCAAATTCACCAAGTATAGACTATTACGAAGCAATCCGCGGACGCCAGAGCCTCGTTTGTCTTACGAGTTAGGTCCAAGACACGTGGCGCGGGTTATACCCACATAGTTTTATGTATTATTATTATTTCAAAAAGTCGCGCTTTGTGTTCAATGTCGATATGATTGAATATATAATATTATTGTCGAATTTATAACTTCTAAATTATTAAAAAAATCTACATTTAACGCATGTGCCTATGTTTTTATGCGGGACTTTCGGAAATCCCACAAAATACAGACATTCAAATGTGCCATGAATAAAAACTATGTATGTGCCTTGGTACCTACATATATTATGTAAACATCTACCTATGTAAATTATGCTACTAAACAACGCGTGTCTGTCAAAACAGTTAATTAAAAAAATAGGTTTAATATGTATGAGTTAATATAATGAATAAAATATGTGACTGATGTAATCAAATACAATAAATAATTTTCTTAATGTTGTTTATTTATTTAAATAAAAATACTGTACCACACTCTTTAATAAAAACTTCATAAAAAATCTATTTGACTAACAATAACATAGTAACATTCTTAAATGCATATTTCTAGCTGCGAGCGCAAAAACGACCTAGCCTTAAATTTAGTTAAATAGTCTATAGAGCCATTTAAAAATTTATAGTCTTCTTCATCCTAGCGTTAATTTCCAGTCGCATCCGAAGCTTTCAAGAAAATGTAGGTATAGTATAAAAAATAAAAATCGGGCCATTTTCAGATGGGTCTTATACCATCAAAATATTTTTATGTAAAGTAAAGTTAGGCCTTTTTGCGCCAGCGGCCTCCCTTTATATAACAATAACACTATTTATCACAGCACCATTATTTCCCGCAAGATTATTAAAATAGGCAGTCGCTTGAAATACTACGCCATTTCAAACTTACTTATTTCTTTTCCATTATAGTAGCACTTTGGACAAGGAAAATCTTGATCAGCATTTTTGTTGGCCTGTAAAAAGTTGAACCATGAACATATATTATTATATTTTTACTTGAAATGTTTAAAAAATATAAGTGGTATTCCTCAGGGCATATCTTGGACCTAAAACATTATTGTATGTATTTACGTATGTATGTATGTATGAAATAAATAAATAAAAAATGTAAAAAAATGTGCTCAAAATGTGCTCTATACGCGCAGTACACAATTCTTGGGTGTCTTTTGAGGACAGCACGGTATGCTACTGCAGTGGGCGAGCTCAAATTCAATTCAGCATAGATTTTTGCGCGCACCTGAGCCACGTTTGTCTCGCAATTTAGGTCGAAGATAGGTGTCCCGAAGTATAGGAGGGTTGACCCTAGGTGAATTTTGTATTCCCATAGCCTTAAAATGGCGTACCATAATATACGACTGGTCACCGGCCTTACTTAAATTTTACCTAAATGCATTTCAGTTGACCCTCCCCGACCAAAGCAATCTAGTCAGGTGGGGAAAAGCCACAGATAAAACATGTAACTCATGTGGTGAAGCAACTGGTACGGCTAGGCACCTGCTAGTGGGTTGTAGGACGTTATTAGACCGGGGTCATTACTCGCGCCGACATGATAAGGTATTAGAAATCATACGTGAGGCTGTAAGTTTGGCGGTAGCTAGAGCGAAAAAAGGACTAACTACAAACCAAAGAAATGACATTATGTTTGTAAAGGAAGGCTGCTCAACGAAATCATCTCAAAAGCCATATTCAATTTTAATAACTGCCGTTGACTGGACAATACTCGTAGACACGTATGAGAAGCACTATAAAATACCGGAGGATATCTGTGCCTCATCATCCAGACCCGATATATTCCTTTTTTCACGATCGCATGGCGTGCAGTGCTTGTAGAACTCACAGTACCGTGGGAAACTAATATACCTAAAGACCACGCTATAAAGACAAACAAATACTTTGACTTGACTAACGAGTTAACCAAAAACGGCTACGTGGTTAAACTCTACGCCGTAGAAGTAGGAGCAAGGGGAATTCCAGCTAAATCCCTGTACAACTAACTTAAAGACCTTGGATTGCCAAGAGCTTCAGTAAGCTCTTTACTAAATCGAATATCAAAAGCGGCATTGATAGGATCTTACCAAATTTGGATAGGTAGGGGGGGGAACACTACTGACGGTGGAGGTGAGCGCTGATGCATCACAAGGTGGCCACCCTAAACCTACATCTGGGTCGCAAGTCCCAGTCGCCGTCACGGTGTTCCTCTCTGTATCACGCTATGGACCCGGCGACCGCACGGTGAATCCATGGAGTGCTGAGAATCGGATCTCTTCTTCATCGATCCTGGTTTCCTGCAAAGGTTGCACTTAGGATCCCAAAATCCAGTCTCGTAATTTCCATTATTTAGTTTAGTTAGAGCAACTGCCACATGTCCCCCCAACCCCGAGAGAAAAACCTGCGCCAGATCCTCGTCACTTTTTGGCAGGCAATTGGCTTGGGTCCCAAACAAACGACTGCCATAGATGTTCATACGACAACCAAGACCGACGGATTGACGTGTTCTTCGAGGTATGATTAGACAAATGCAAATAGATATGGAGCGAGAATCGAAACTGCGCCCTCTGCGTCGGTTCTCTACCGACCAGAGAGACGCCATAGAGACTGTCAGTGAGTATTAACTCTAAAGGGAATATTTCACTTACTGTAAGACAATAATAACAAAATATATGGCTGCATCCCATGGTATGTGGTAAAACTGGCTTGTTTTCACAGCAAACACACACAGTATTTAGAGTCATAGTTGCTGTCTTACTGCCAACATTTGACCTCACGTGTTTACGCCACCAGACATACTTCAGTACACTTGACAGCTTGTTTTTCAATCCAAATATATTTATTAAGGCTATTGTTGTACCAATAAGCTCCTGAAAATAAATATTTGTTTTAAAACTTCAAAATTCACAGGCAGTCTCAAATATGATTTGTTCCTCAAATAGTAAGGTAGTGTAGAATAGCAGAGCCTGAGCTCCATAGTGCAGAGCTTTAACTGTAACCACGATTTGTGGTGTGGTGGAGAAGCAATGATATTAATTATCGAACCGAATGTTTATAAAAATTTAATAAGCAATTGCAGAGACACACAATAGATGCATGATGGCATGATTTGGCAGCTTTCTACAGAATAAAAGGACTAACTCAGTCAGGTGGATGGAACAATAAGAGTTAAGAATAATTGGTCAAATAGGTATTGTAAACAAATATAATATACAATGCTATATAGGTTGTTACCACATACTACAAAAATTGTTAAAGTTAGATAAAGGTTCCAATACATAATTTACAGTATTTACTTACTATGAAATTATGCCACAGAAGCTCTCTAGTCCATGAAAAGTCAGTAAGATCCTCTCTTGTTAAATTCTGCGCAGATAACCTTAGTCCCAATATGAAATCAATTACCAACGGATATTTGCCAGTCTGAATGAATCTACAGAAATTTAATATGTCTGCTATCAATTGAAATGTTTCTAGTTTATGTACAACATTCTGTACATTAGTATTTGAAGTGAAACTATAAATTGCTCTTTCTCTCAAGTACTTTAGGCCAATAGTATACCCATAGTACCAAAATAGTTTACTTGTAGCAAAATTATCTGCATTATACTTTAATGATAGCATTTGGTGGCCAAATGTGCTTTTTTGATTTACAACTGAATACTTGAAAATCCATGTTCTTATTAGAAGCTCGAGTTCTGGCAATACTGGGTGCAGTAAACTGGGCTGGAAACATGGAAAATGAAATTACTAAACATAAACGAAATATTATGGAAATTTATTACATGGTAATTTGTATGTGTATCTTTAAAAAAAAAATTAAAATGTCATTCAACTGTATTCTCACTGTAAATGGGTATAGGACAATAAACTTTTTATAACCTTTATAAACTTAGTTGCTTGAAAGAATAATTGTTTGAATAGTTCTTCAACTTGGTTATCTAGTTGTACGGCATCCAACTGTAAAAAGGCCACAAATTAATTATAAATAGTATCTAGTTTTCGTTCAGAACTTCCAAAGAATGAGAATAATACTGTTGCATATTCAGTTAACGTATGTATTTAGTTTTTACCTGTGTAACTCGGGGTATATAATTCATCGACATTTTGTCTTCAATATTAAACTCATATTCGTCTAACTAATAATATTATCTGGATGTTTTACTTATTTATCAATTAATTACTGTATTATCATTCAGTACTTCAATATTACAATTTGTTTTATTACAAAACAAAACTACAATATTACATTGTAAACACGAAGAACAAATTATTCATGGTTGAATGACATTGACATTGACAATTGATGACAATGATGAGATGACAATAATGACAGATTGATTCTTATTGAGCATTTAAAGGGTCCATTACACGCTCATGCAAGCGTCATGCATCATGCCGTCAATCATGAATACTATTGGTCAATCGGTTATTATACGTTATGTTATTGGTCAATCACGGCGTGATTGATGGTTAAACCATAGCAAAACCTAGCGTGTATTGGACCTTGGACCCCTAACATTGTCGAATTATTGCATCTACCTCAAAGCCCTATATCCAGGGCGTTAAATAAATTTATAAGACAAATCTATTTTCTCTATTCTTAACTCTATTCTCTATGTGTAGGTGAAAGTGTAGTGATGTGCTTGGAAAACTCGAGTTCATACTCGTTTGTGTTCATTAGGTATGTCCTCTTTCATGGTTATAAGGCGTGGCCACTGCTGGAGCAACACAAGCAAGAGCTATGTGTCACGGAGGTGAAATAGTTGCGGTGAATGTGCGGCGTCACGCGTAAAGATTGCGTGAGGAACTTACATCCGCGGCAGGCTTATGTCGGTGAAATCGCTGATAAAATGGAGGATAAGAGCGTTTTCCAAAAAAAAAGTGTACCATGTATTTAATTTATTCAGTTTTGCAACATTTTCACGGAACTAAATGTTGCAAAACTGATGTGACGTTCTCTCCTTATTTTATATTTACAAATATATTCTGACGGCAATCGGGTATTTACTTTTCATAATTAATGTGAAATACGTTATTTAGTAAAGTCTTAATCTTCTGAGAATAATTAAATCATGTAAACTAACCTGAATCACCTGAAAAGTGTCTTAAACTGAACCGAAGAAATGTTAACCGCCGTGGCACCACACAAAACACAACTATTAAGTTTGAAACTTATTTGATACTAGCACTTTTGATATGTGTGTCAATGTAAATGTTAATTTTGAAAAAAATGCTCGTAAAATAGATAGACCGTTGGTTTTAGCCGTATCAAACCGACATGTCCGGACCATATCACTTATTACGTTTTTATTTGAGATAAAACTGTACTTAAAGAGCGTAAGACTCGAATTAGAAACTTAGGAAGGTAGGTGACTTAGAGTTCTTTCAAATGGGATCCACAACTCATGCTAGCCTACTTTATAAAAATTCAGTATCGCTTCTAGTATTCAATAACTTGAGTAGTGGACATGCCAAAGGCTGTTTTCTTGGTGTTTAAAAATCGTCATCATTTAAACAGCCTCCGTGGCGTAGCGGTAGTGAACGCGGCCGCTACGCAGGAGGCGCGGGTTCGATTCCCGCTCAGAGAAAATATATGTGTGCATGAAATATGGGTATTTGCATTGGTCTGGTCGTGCCTTGGAGAGCACGTTAAGCCGTCGTCGGTCCCGGTTGCCATAAGAATATAGTCTAAAAAGTCCAAAAACAACGGTCTAGCTGCAAAGCTTAGATATCGCTTAATGTTAACAACATTGGGTTGTGGAGGTCAGATGGCAATCGCTTCACGGAAAATATCGAGGTCCAAATCCGTAGTTAAGACTGGTAAAGCGGACCCCAGACTCCGAGGTGAAAGCTTCGCATGCAACTGGGAATTAACGCTAGGAGGAAGATCATTTAAATATTACGGCAAATAGGGTAAATTAATGCATGGATTTAACTACTTTAGAGTATGTTTACATTTTTAAAACATTAATATCATTACCATCTGGGTACACATACACATATCTTTTTCTTGTTGAAATTCAAACACAAGGGACAGCTCAAAAGTGGAGGCTACACTTTTTTTGGAAAACGGTTATTAACATCAGAAAACTCGTCTGTTTATATTCTTATCTATAGATTCAACTCATGGAGTTAATTAAACATTAAGTTGTTTCGACATAATAAGAGTAGATTCTTGAAAATATGTTTAGATAATATATTTTCTATAAATGATGCACTATTATACTTATGTGAAGAACGAAGCTGTTATCTGGATGTAAGGGTAATGTTTTTTGATTCGTAGTTTCTTTTATAACAATATCAACAAACCTGGTAAATATCCCGATAGTTCTAATAGTAATATCAAAACTGTTTATAACTTGTAAAATATGGTACTTAATTCAATATAAAGTGCATGCACACAATGACTGATCAAATTGTACCGCTTGATTCGTTCATGTGAATTACATACAAACCAACTTGAGATAAGAAGAATCTAATCTCGAGTCGATTTAGAGTAAAATGCAACTCGAGTTCACTCAGGTTCGTAACTCAACTAACTCGAGTTGACCCATCATGCCATCACTAAGTGAAGTGACAGTTTATTGACAAAGCGTGTCTGCTGAGCGTGTATATTGATTTCGTTAATATTTTCGTTTTGAAGCAATAACCAAGTGATACATTTGTTTATTTACTAAATTATGGCTATATAGAGTAAGAATACCCCAGCTATCGACATGGTTGTTTCACCACAAACCCCCGAAAACGATACCCAAAGCGTGCAAGCAAAAAGAAACAACATGGCGTCTAAACAATCAGTAGCTGACACAAGAGCAGAGTTGGCGGAATTAGTAAAGAGAAAAGCTGAAGTTGCTGTACGTAAATATTTCAGTGCTATTGTAAAATTTTATTCACACCAAACTGTGACTACTATAATCTTTATCTTGTTTTACAGGAGACCCTAGCTAACTTAGAACGCCAAATATATGCTTTTGAAGGATCATATTTAGAAGATACACAACTGTACGGAAACATTATCAGAGGATGGGACAGATACCTTACCACAAACAAAAGCACAAATTCAAAAGCAGATAAACGTAATAGGAAGTTCAAGGAGGCTGAACGTCTCTTTTCCAAATCCAGTATTACATCTATGGCTGTAAGTTTTAAATTACCTACATCATTTAAATATAATTGGTATTAATTTGATATAATTGATATTTATTCTGTGATCTTTTTTAGGCTGTCAGTGGTCTTGTGGATCCTGCTGAAGCGAAAAGTAAGATAATTATTTTTTATTAATTTATTAATATATGAAACGAAAATGAAATGTATGTGTTATTTATTGAAATTATTATTTGCAGATGAAAGGAATAGTGAAACAGAATCTCAGACCAATGAGGATTCATCAGATACACAGCTTAGCACTGGAATAAACATAGGCAATCTGAATCATACTACAATACATGGGTCCACAGAGAGTATTGCATCAAAACCCTCTGGCAAACAACACACTAATGGCATTGAAAAAGTCATCAACCACTCACAAACCAAGCAAAGTGTTACACAGAAAATAGCTGCATCATCAGGCATGCTACAGAAGTCCATGAACAGTGACACTAAAATGTTGAGTGCAGTCGGACTAGATAGCAGACCGAGCACACCTAAAGACAAAGACTCTATTATGAACATCATGAGTAAAGGAGACATGACACCGAACTCATTGAAACACAAAATGTCAAACAATAGTTCAAGTAATAGTAATAGTATGAAAAAAAATAGTAACAAGAAAGCTAGACATCGGTAACTCAACAGGGTTCAAGACACTGTACTTAACAGGAGGGCTACCATTAAACATTGATCTGAAGCTTCAGGTCTGCATGGTACACGAACAATAGAAGCATGATTTACATACTATGATGCTTCTGTGGATTTCTCTTGGTGGGTTTTAGGCTGAGGTCCGATTGCAGAATAAATGTGTTCCATAGTATCAATTACCTGAAATTTCAGTCTGCCACTTCCAATATACATGTCATGGTAGACCTACAGGTCTGCAAGTTTAATAATGTGAGCATATTTGACAAAACTATTCTTTATTTCTTTGGTCAAATGTAAATACATTATGTTAATGTTAAAACTATGCTTTTATTTCAACATCTCCTATTTATTGTTCTTAAAATTGTTTGCTTGATTCTTGATTCTGTAAACAAAAAGATTAATAACTTGGACAAACATAATATAAAGAAAAATTCCATTCTCCCAATGTTCCTGTTAATTGGTTTATTATTATCGCGTGGATGTCGGTTATCGCGACTAAACATAGCCTATGTTCTTTCCCAAGGTCTAATCTATCTCTGTGCCAAATTTCATCAAATTGGTACAGTGGTTTAGGTGTGAAAGCATAACGGACAATTACTTTCGCATTTATAATATTACTATGGATATGGATTAACAAGATTATGAAGGTGGCTCCGCTGGAGAGCACGACACCAATATTTAAGTATAAGACAAATTGCTTGTTCTACATAATGCTTTATCATTTCAATACTAGCTATATTGGTTGCAGGACCTTTCATTTGGAAAAGACAATGAAAGTTTTTATTGCTTGACTCATATTTTACTTTTTCTTTACGTTTTAAGTCTCATACTTACGCCTATTGAATTATCAAGCAGATTTTAAATAAAATTTAAATATGTTCCCTTTCACAGGCTGTAGAAAGAAGAAAAAAAATATAAATCGATACTTACGCTTCAAAACATTTTGAAAGTCTCTCATTGGTCCACAATATCTTAATATGATGTAATAGAATAATGGTAATGTTGATATTATAACAGAAGAACATAAGAATATTATTTCGGGCGTTTTTCTGATTTTACAACAGTTTAAAGTTTTACTCCAAGTTGCCCTTGTTGCATTCATCTGTAAATTATGAATTTTAAAGTAAGTAACTTGTTTGGTATTAACACATTCGTCATCATGTGGTAACAGAGAAAGAATACTAGTATCTCATCCATAGGGTTGGTAGGCTTGGCCCAAAAATACCCTGTTAAGTATTTGCTATCATTTAACCATAAAGATTTGTTTCATAATTATTATATTCTGTTTATAATGTTCTGTAAAAGATATATTTTTAATATTAAGCTATTTAAAATGGATCTAATAAAGTAACTATATAGCTAACTGACACAGCATAAGGGTCAAAACATATAACTATATAGCTTTTAGATGATGAATTTTGGATCTAATCTATGTGAGTCAATGATGTATTAAAAACTATAGATATGTTGTCCACACTCTAAAATGGCGACAAAAAAATGATGACTTTTGGTCATCATTTTATGCACCAATCAGAATCGCCACAGTGCACCACCCGAAAAAGAACGTTTTTAATAATAAATAGGTAATAATAAAATATTATTATTGTATGGGGGCTCACCTAGATCTTGAGCCCCAAGCCAACCTCACCTGCTAGCTGGTGCACCTGCTGAACAACGGACGAGGCTCTGGCGCTGGCTTTCCCCTCGGGGTTGGGGGGTCGGACGGCAGTCGCCCCCGGAAAAGCCAAAATTGCCAAATTTAAAATTAATATGGCTCGTAATAAAAGGAATCACAATGAGGGTAGGGCGCCGCCGCAAAACGGCGCGCATGAGGGTCGCCCGCCTCGTGTCGCAAGTGGGCAAGGGCTACCGTGCCTGAGCCGGGCACGGCTAAAGATGTTAGGCCAACACTGTGATTCACGAAAACTCCGCTTCGCAACGTGGAACATCGGCACGTTGACCGGTCGCACGAGGGAGTTGGCTGACGTACTCTGCAGGCGGAGAGTGGCCGTGGCGTTCCTGCAGGAGACTCGGTGGGGTGGCGATAGCACCATGCACATTGGGGAGGGCTACCAGCTGATGTACACAGGTGCACCTGACGGGCAGGCCGGGGTGGGCGTGGTGCTCTCCCGGGCGTTGCAGGATGACATCTTGGAGGTGAAGAGCTATAGCACCCGACTTGTGGTTGTGAGGGTGCTTATCGATGGGATTATAACCCACCTGATAAGTGCTTACGCTCCACAGGCTGGGCGTGGCGAAGCCGAAAAGATCTTGTTCTGGGACCAACTCGGGGGAGTGCTTCGTGACGTCCCGCTGTCGCAGGAGATTGTCCTGGGCGGTGACCTGAACGGTCACGTGGGTGACGGATGTGAGGAGTTTGGGCGTGTCCACGGCGGTTTTGGATACGGTAGTCGCAACCCAGAGGGTGAGCACATCCTTAGAACGTGTGCGACTGCCGACCTGGCCATCGTGAACACGTACTTCAAAAAGAAATCCGAACATCTTGTCACCTACAAGAGCGGGGGGCGCTTAACCCAGGTTGATTTCCTGCTCACTAGGAGGCACAGCATCAGCAGGGTGGCCAACTGCAAGGTTATACCCGGGGAGAGTCTCACTAGCCAACACCGTCTCCTTGTCATGGACCTCCGCGTGAAACCCAAAGACAAACGTGCCGAGCGTGCCCAACGCAAAATCAGGTGGTGGCTGCTTGATGAAGCTAAGTCCCAAAGTTTCGTCTCAGCCATCGGTGACAAGTGCGCCGATGCTGTAGACGAACCAGTACAGGTTTCTTGGGACAGGATTCGGGCAGCTATTCTTGAGGCGGGGAGGGTGGTGCTCGGCATGTCTAAGGGTGGACGCAAGTGTGACAAGGACACCTGGTGGTGGAACGACACAGTCCAGAGAGAGATCAGGGTGAAGAAAGCCCTCTTTAAAAAGTGGCAAGCGTCCAAATCTTCCGATGACCGCGATGCGTACAAAGATGCAAAACGCGCCACCAGGAGAGCCGTAGCCAGGGCCAAACGAGACCACTTGCAACCTCTATATACCAAGTTGGAATCGTCTGAGGGGCAAAAGCTCATATATAAGTTGGCGCGTTCCAGGGCCAAAGCGGCGCAGGGTCTATCCAAGTGCCGCTGCATTAAAGACCCTGGGGGCAATTTGTTGTACGAGAAAGTCGCGGTGAAGGAGAGATGGCGCTCATACTTCCACGAGCTGCTGAATAAGCAGCATAAAGAGGTGCAGCCACCAGACCTCCCTCCGAATCAAGGACTAGTGCCACCGATAACGCCTGCGGAAGTCCAGACTGCCATTCGCCGCATGAAGAACCGGAAAGCTGTCGGACCCGACGAAGTCCCCATCGAGGCTTGGAAGGCAATGGGCGCCCGTGGTGTGGGCATTCTAGCAAATCTTTATAACCGCGTACTCCTCACCGGCGAGATCCCGAACCAGTGGAGGCTGAGCATCATCACGCCAGTCTTCAAAGGCAAGGGATCGGTGCAGGAGTGTGGTAGTTACCGCGGTATAAAGATAATGTCCCACACCATGAAGCTCTATGAGCGGATAATCGACTCCCGGATCCGACAGGAAAGTACACTCTCGGAGTGCCAGTACGGGTTCCGTCCCGGGCACGGGATCATGGACCCAGTGTTCGCCCTAAGGGTTGTGGCGGGGAAATACAGGGCGAAGAACACGCCCCTGCACTGCCTATTCTTAGACATGCAGAAGGCCTTCGACTGTGTTCCTCGCGAGGTGATCTGGTGGGCACTGCGGGCCAAGGGTGTCCCAGAGACTTACATTGACACCATCCGAGACATGTACTACGATTCCGGTTCCGTGGTTCGGACTGCTGTTGGCGACTCGAAAGCCTTCCCCATCACCGTCGGGGTACACCAAGGATCCGTCCTTAGTCCTTACCTGTTCAGCGTGGTATTAGATGTTTTGTCGGACAGCATTAGAAACTCACATGAGCAGCCTCCGTGGTTGCTCATGTATGCTGATGATATTGCGCTCATGGACGCGGACAGGAGCAGATTGGTGCGACGCGTGAAAGGATGGAAAGAAGCGCTTGAGAACGGCGGTCTGAAGCTAAATGTAGCGAAGACAGAATACTTAGCGTTAAACTCCACAGATCCCACACCCGTCCGCATAGGCGATGATTTGGTCGAGCGCACGGACCAGGTTAAGTACCTAGGATCTGTACTTCATGTGACCGGTGAGATCGACCACGACGTCAAGGCACGCATTGCTGCCGCGTGGGCCAAGTGGCGAGAAATGACTGGCGTGACCTGTGATCCTAAAATGCCAGTCAGGTTGAAGGGGCAGGTCTATAAGACGATCATTAGGCCTGTTCTCTTGTATGGTTGTGAGGCGTGGCCGCTGCTCGAGCGACACAAGCAAGAGCTGCGTGTCACGGAGATGAAAATGTTGCGGTGGATGTGCGGCGTTACGCGTAAAGATCGCGTACGGAACTCTCGCATCCGCGGCAGCCTCCATGTCCGTGACATCGCGGATAAAATGCAAGAGAGCCGCCTTCGCTGGTGCGGCCACGTCTTGCGGCAACCGCCAGGCTACGTGGGGAACAAATGCCTGGCAATGGTACCCCCGCCGGGTCCAGGTAAAAGGGGTAGGCCAAAGAAGTCCTGGCTTGACGTCGTGGAGGGTGATATGCGTGCAAATGGTCTCACTACCATGGACGCCCAAGATCGTGCGAAGTGGAGAAGGAGGAGCCGGAAGGCGGACCCTGAGCTCCGGGGTCATCTTGGCCACGGATGCAATCGGGAGAATACGTCTATATGCAGATGATGATGATGATGAATAAAATATTATTATTATAAATAATAATATAATTCATATAAATTAATAACATTGACGTATTTTTAGAAGTAGCTAATATGTTGTGTTTGCGACATTTTTGAAAGCCGCCATCTTCGTGTATGACGTATCTATAAAAATAATACATCATTGATGTGAGTGAATTATTTATATAGTCTTGAAAAAAATGTATGCACCCTGACTCATGATATAAATTGTTATTGAACAAGATAGTGGTAAATTCAGTTATCATGCCTGATTAACCTTGGTTATACTATTTACTGATCTAAATATAGGTTATAGCAATACATACAGAGTCGAAAACATCCATGCAAATGCTGTCCACTCCTACAGCATCTTCACTGAGAGTTTTGTAAAACTGATCCAACTGTAGATACTCCTGCATACATTTATCACAAACTTCACTTTCATTTTCTGCAGTGTATTTTTTTATACAAGTGTTTGTTTCTTTATACAATGTGTTGAAGTGTATTGTTTCATTAGACAAAACTGGCACTGAAGTAGACCAATCGTAACAGGCTAAAATGTATATTATTATAATAAATTTATTAATAAGTCAAAAAGAATCATACATTATGCAGATTTAGTTACTTCTTCATTTTGCGGATGGCAATATTTTTTTAATCAAATTTATGTGGTATTTAGCCCAAAACTCTGAAACGACTTATGAAAATGCAAAAAGCCTTAACACCTTATCTGTGATTTTACAAACATTTATAGATCAATCAGGTGAGTAGTGAGCTCGCCTGCAATCTTATGTTTTAGAAAAAAAAAGGAAAATTTAGCTTTATAGAAAAATTAGACATACCATTGCAATGTCCTTTGTTCCAAATACTTAGTATGTTGTCATAATATTCTCGAACTGCATCCAGTCTATCTTGAGATATAAACATGGACTTGCAAGAAGTTTCGTTTACAACAGTTGTCAATAATTCTTGATACTTATTATGGAAATTCATATACTGTACTATGCAGTTTTCACATAGTGTAATAGGTTTAGCAAACATAATGGAACACTGCGTTATGTTTGAGGCATATTGAGCAAATTCGTTTAAAATTGATGAGCAATTCTTTTGCACCGCATATGACCTGAAAAATACGTAATACAAATTTCATAATATTTGAATTAGAAGATCATCTATAACTTTATATATTCTCTAATTATCGTTCAACTAACAGATCCATATTTTGTTGAATATTATTCCGTACATCCGCGTTCAGTTCAGTAGAATATTGCAATACAAATAATAACACATAATAAAAGGCATTCATTATGTAGACTTTCACAATATAATTCTGGAATTAAAGTTCTTTGTTTTTAACTTGTACTTTTTAGTTTTTACCAAAACTACTGCTGTGATGCTTAAACAATTTGACATCTGTCATTCATTATGACATTTATTTTTATATGCATGCAGCATGCATTTTATCAACTGCACATCCTATATACTCTAAGCACATCCTGCACTTGCAGTAGTGTAGTGTAGGGAGCAGTCACAGCACAGAAAAAAATCGATTATTTTAGGTAAAGCTTTTGTTTTTACTTTTTAATAAGCCTAATTAGACTAGTAATATGAGATCTACGATTTACCTCTCCACCGTTCAGTTACTTACTGATGATTGTATTGCTACCAACCAATAATAAATAATAATAGTGAATTACATACGAAAATCGCACATATGTATGGGGTTCTTCAAGAAGGGTATTAGAAGGTTTCTTCAGGGTCGGCAGCACGAGTGTGACGCCCCTGGTGTTGCATACGTCCATAGGCCACGATAACTCCTTTCCATTAGGTGGGCCGTGTACTTATCTGCCACATAAGTGGAATGAAAATAAAAAAATACGCTATGTTATATACCATGCTCGTGCATTACCTATATTATTGTTTTTGTGTTTTCTAATTTGCAGTCAGAAGAATCATCATCCCATCAACTCATCAACTGCTGAGCACGGTTACTGCTTATCCACGTGAAAGTCTGTTTATTTTATGATCAAGTTCACCGCCCCATTCGTATGAATCAGAAGTATCGGTACAGTACATAAAAATACCGATATTTCGAAAACTTACTTGTTGTACAACACCAAGATTTTATAGTTTGACTTAAAGGTCTTGGTTCCAGATCGTAAAATCCCAGTGAAGACAGCAGATAATGAACTTTTGACGTTTTGAATTTGACAAATGACATTGACAAGATTCATGATTTTATTTATTTATTTACTTTACTGAATAAATTGTCTCAAAAAAGGAAGAAATTTAATCTTTTTGTGGTGAAGTTTCATTTAGTTTTTGAATACGATTTGAATTGAATTAGGATCTTGAAACAATTGACCTAGTTAAATTCTATCATGGAATTCAGTGAACCAACACCGGAAACTTTACAAAGAAAGTTATATTTTTTATTAGAGCAACTTCAAGAAATGGCCAGAGAATTACCACCGTAAGATTTACTGCTGCCTGTTATATTACTCATAATTAAGTTTTCAATTTATAAAAAAATATATTTATTTAATCTCTTAAAGTAAAAGGGTGGGCTTAATGTTGCTGCAGCCCCAACCAACCGTTAATGATTTTTTACTTTATTGCACTAATTGTTTCTATTTAAAACTTTAGTATTCGACTTAATTATGTTTTATTATATTTGATTGATATATTATTACTTTTAAAAATAATTACTTTACAGAAAATATCAAATGAGAGTTCCAATAGAACTCCTTTCTGGACTAGCAAATTGTCTTCTCAACGAAACAGTATTCGAAATAGTAATAGGACTTATGGAGATTCAACATGTAACAGAAAAACATTTATTTCAACAGAGACAACAAATTATTAACAAACATTTATGTAAGTATTGTATAATTATATTTTGTTATTTTATTATCTTTGCCAGTATAATTTATGGGTTCTTAAAACTTCAAAGTCCAACACTAAGTAAATAATTTTTATTTCAGTAGAAATCCAAAACATGATAAAAACAACTGCACCAGAACAACAAGAACTGCAAAAGGCAATTTTATTAGAAAGACACAAAGAAGAATTGAGACAGACAGATATGAAATTAGTTCTTCAGCTAGATCAAAAAGTAAGATTTAAGTTTCTCATAAAATATTATGGACTACTTTTAAGCAGACCCTGGACTCCCAAGGTGAAGGCCTCGGGCGCGACCGGGATTAATACATTGATAATGATGATATAATATTATCCACTGTCTTTACACAGTCTGCAGGACTGGAATCAGTATTAGTGGTGTGAAGACGGTCCTCAATGTATCTACATCTATGCCATAATGATTACCTGCATGTAATAGAAACTATCAACTTATCCAATGTACCATCTATCAATTGCTATTGTAACAGCCATACATGACCCTTACATACAACAATGAAACGAATTCCAAACATTCCACTTCCGTTAAATATAAAACATTTACCATTTTTCACATATTTATGTGTACCTACCTTTTTTCGCAGGTTAGTGATCAGCAGGTGACTTTGGAAAAAGCTGGAGTACCAGGATTCTTTGTAACTAATAAACCTATAGAAGTAAAAGTACAAATGTACCTACTAGACTTTATACTTAGGTTAAGCAAAATGGATATTCCATAAAGACTGATTTTAGTATTAATACATTTTTATAAGTATTTACATCTTTTCATTTTTTTACACAGTACACAGTTAGACCGGGAGATGATGACAGAAAAGTTCAAGTCATTTGTTACAAGTATGGCGACCCTTAGAGGGTCGAATTGGGTGATTTGAGAACCGAAAATAGTAATTTCAGAGTTGGCCCGCGGCGGGGCGTTTAATTACAGGCTGATTAATTAAATTTGTCGGAAAAAATACGGTGTTCAAACTATTTGTTACACAAAAACTCTTGCGTTTTTTTGTAGTCCATGAAAAATTAACTTGGCGCCAGCATAATGCCATCCTTTTTTGCGGGTTTTATGGCCCGCCATCTTAAAACGCATTAATTAATTTACATATTAAAATCTTGTTATAAATTAAGAATGGCCTCGCGTACGTGTTAGTACGGGGGCACACGGTGCGTTGCGGCGCCGCACCGCAGAAATTTCGGCCAATCGGCGGCCATACGAGCGGCCGCGCACCGCTTGTGTGGCCGGTGATTGGCCGAAATTTCTGCGGTGCGGCGCCGCAACGCATCGTGTCGTGTGCCCCCGCTCTTAGAAATGTTATACTTACGTTGCTTGCACTTTCTGCTTGTATAAAAAAAATATACCATACTGTAACAAATTGTTTTAATCAGCCTGACGCCCCGCGAGCCAGCTCTGAAATTACTATTTTCGGTTCTCAAATCACCCAATTCGACCCTCTAAGGGTCGCCATACTTGTAACAAATGACTTGAACTTTTCTGTCATCATCTCCCGGTCTAAGTGTTCTAAACCTAAAATATAAATAGCATAACTATTTTGCAATATGGGTTCTAGAGTGCAACATACATGGGGCCTAAGTCAATCAGCATACAATAGCTGCTTAAGTAAAAAAAGAATTGAAAACCTCCTCCTTTTTTGAAGTCAGTGACGAATAAATCAATGTAAAGGAGGACTAGGAGAGTGGACCCTTTATTCGTGCAGAAATCCCCAAAGATACGGCTGTATTTTTGAAGATTTCCGATTGGGGAGTCCGACATAACCTCCCGGCGAGCCCGACTTGAACCGAATAAACCGGACTTCGTCTTGGGTCTCTGGGTGTAAGATGGCCCAGTTAGGCTTTCCCCTGACAGCCTTCTTTACCATACATACCATTGGGCTTTCCCTGGCAAAGGACAGCGGACCCTAGGCTCCAATGAATTATAATTAGATAGGGGGACAGTAGCTATTTTTTATGACAGGTTATAAATAAAATGACGATATAATTAGTACAAGTTTAATAATAATAATAAACATACGTACAAAGTTACAACATCTATGTCTATTGAACAGAAAATAACCGACTTTTAATATAAGTCTATAATTTACACAAGTCGAATTGTGCTGTTTGTAATTCCTTATCGTGTCAATTTGGCATATCACAAATATAAAAATATCTAACATTAGTAAAACAAGTAACATTGTCCTTTGATGCTCAACACCAGTTTTGAGTGTTCTTTTACAAACGTCCGCTATAACGATAATAAAAATTATGTTTCATTAAATCAATCTCTACACCTAAATTTCATAAAAGAACGAGCTCGTAGCCTACCGGATACGGTAGCACTAGACGTGTCACTAGTTACGGAAGGTATTTCATAGAAATACATAAAAACCAAAATAGTGTTGCATTATTGTGTTGCAGCAACACGTGTGCTGCTGCCGTATGCGGTCTAACTTAAGAAGCTGCAAATTATGATTATTCTACCAATAGGTACTTTTATGTTTTTTGCACGACATTTCTAATGACAATAACTCAATTCATAAGGTACAGTGAAAATAAATTGCAGACTATCATCTCAGCATATCCCAAAGGGCGGCGTGGTTAAGAATATGGTATGTATAGTTGTGAAGTCGTGGTTTATGTATTGCATTTTGCTTCAGTTTGAGATTTGTGCAAAATGGCTTTCGCTTCAGTTTAAGATTTGTGCAAACTGGCTTTTGCTCCAGTTTAAGATTTGTGCAAACTGGCTTTCGTTAAGTAAGTTTAAGATTTATGCCAACTGGATTTGCTTTAGTTTGAGATTTGTGCAAACAGGCTTTTCAGTTTGAGATTTGTGCAAACCTTAAGCTAGTTTCAGATTTGCGCAAACTTGCTTATGCTTCAGTTTCAGATTTGTGCAAACTGGCTTTTACTAGTTTGTTTTGAGGTTTGTACAAACTGGCTTTTGCTAGTTTGTTTCGAGGTATGTGAAAATTGGATTCCTCTCAAGCTTGGGGTTTATACAAACCGGCTAAATTACAATTAAGTAAATAGTTTAATGGAAAAAATACAAATACATGCGTAGAACAAAATGCCAATAAGAACAAAGTTACTTCATCATTTACAGTAATAGTTTAGTCATCAAAAGTACATCTGACTTATCAAAAATATCGTTATTACCTGTAGATTTTAATTATACAAATTGCATGGCTAAAACTGCAAAACCGCAAACCACATTCCAACAAATAATTAAATAGGTACATAGTACCTAACTGAAACACTATTCATAGGTATCATTGGGGCCAAACGAATGCGTGGGTAATTATAGTCTAACCACATAATATTGTACTCAATAAATTGCTGTGTGTGATAATACTTTAATAGTACATTATGGTACAAGTGAGCAACGTTGGTGATTACCGCCGAGGCGCCATTGAGACCCGAGCCGCCAGGCGAGGGTCTTAAGACAGCCGAGGACGGTAATCATCATGCTCACACGTGCCATACGACGTTTTACAACACACTTGCGAATAAAATAATACTATAAATACTAAATAAACAATACTACAAATTAATTCGTTTTCCTATGCGCGCGCATTTAACAATGGCGGTCGACCATATTTAAAAAAAAATGAGGTTTGAACTTAACTTTTTTTTACTCTGTTTTTTTTTTCTGTACTTAGAGAAAAAAAAAAGTTAAATTTGAGTGAAAATTTTGTTTATTACACAAGTATTACAAGTTGTTTTGTGAATAATAGTAATGAAAAATTCACAGTTTTATAATAGGTGTCATTCCGTGCTTAATTGCGGTAAAATAATATCACTGTTATGAGCAGGTGTGTTGTAAAGTAAGTTATAGGTACAGTCGACAAAAGAGATACGGTTGAACTTTTTCATGTAAAGGTGCAACCGTATCTATTTTGTCGACTGTACATTATGGGATTGTTATAAATGTTATTGGGATTGTTATAAAGACAAGCACACGGCCCACCTGATGGAAAGTGGTTACCGTGGCCTATGGACATATGCAACACGAGGATATTTGCTGATACAATGTAATTTTACTGTACTACTTAGTGATTTTGTACCTGTATATCCCAACGAGGTACATCAGAAACGTATCGCGACACACGTTTTTAACAATATTTTCGTTTCTACTCACAGCTAATGTAAAATGAGAGGAGAAACCTAATGCCGTCAGCTGCTATCAACTTATTTTGACTATTGACACCACTGAGAATGTTTACACAGAAAGCTCTACTCGTGAATTGAGTTCGACACTTCTTGTATAGCAGTCGTATTCTCTACAGCTGTGCCACCGAAATAGTATAGAAATATTAGATATTACAATAAATATTACATTGTATCTGCATTTAGACAGAATATTTTTGAATTTAATTTTCAAACCATAACATTGTAATATTGTTTGCATTGAGATTATAATATTATACAACTAACATTTTGAAAAGTACACAACATAAATATATGATTTGTTAAACACCCATTCTCGACTAAAAAGAAATTGTACATAAACATAGTTCAACTATCACTAGAATAATAGGTAGTATATGTAATATTGTGCTTTAAATTGTATTTTGTGCATAATGTATTCAATCAATAATATAATCTACTATTTAGTTATCAAAATACATTGACGCAAATTTAAAATTTACACGGACAGATAGTTAAAAATAAAAAAAAATGTTAACATTACATCCATAATATTGCTAGAAACTGCAACTGCATTGATGTCACAACATCTTTATTCCAATATAAGTGTCATCTTCGATATTTACAAAAATGATACAATAGATCAAGTACAATAGATGTCATTGTCAATTCTGTACATAGTTTTTTTCCTACACCTAATAAGACTGTTATGTTGCTTAAATTTTAATACTTAGTAAATCAGTACCTTTAACAGTAGATCAGAGCAATACAACATTGGAATATAATTAATTTAGCGGTCTTTTGAAACAATGAAGGTATAAAAAATACATGATGTTGTGTTGGCATCAGAGTTATTAATTGAGTCGCGATTATATTGATTTTTTTAACTACATCGTATTCCCCAAGTAATTCAGATTCCGGTCAATTCCAATAGTAGTTGTTACAACTAACACCAGTGGTTATTATGTAACTTTGAGTAGTCTAAATATAGGGATTAGGTTCCTTCTACCTCGAATTATCATTATCGTTGTCATAAATTAGGATATTTAACCTATAAATATATAATAAACAGATTAACACATTACGACATGATCAACATATCAAAATATAACATTATATCGTACTTGTAACTTGTCAAAAGAATAACACTCTAAGGAAATAAATATAACAATAAACCATTGTACCTAATTTACAGAATATTTTTAGACAAATAAAGCTGAACTGTGTAAATTACTTTACAATAAGAAATGAGAAACTTTTTGATAAAAGTATTAAAAATATTTGAGACAATATTATACATTTTTGAAAATACAACTTTCGACTTTTTATACACAATACATGCTAGGCTGTTTATTTTGTTATCTATTTATACTAATATTCTCAGCCATCGCTATGTATAAAAAAAAAAGAATTACACATACATGAAAGCGTATGAAACTACATGAGTTACATGACCTACTCGCTTTTTAGAAATATTTTAGGTATTTAGGCATCATGTTTGTAAGTAGGCAAAAAATCTATTACCTCACTTCTGTGCAGTTCCATATGAAGACCCTTGGCTGATTTTTGACATTCCAATAGATTTTTGGAGGAGAATGAAAACTGAAAAAGAATTACGTTCAGTTAATCGACTACAAAATTAGAAGAACACTAGATGCATAATGCGAAACAAAGTGGAAATATCCAGGGTATTAAACACCTTACAAAAATAATGCATGTTGCAAATTGATAAAGACAGGTATGCAGGGAATTAACAATACAGCTTTTAAGACATCAATCATCATCATCATCATCATCATAACATTATTTCCGGTTGCCTTGATCCTTTCATCAAGGATTACCTTGATCATCATTTCGTATATTACTAGTATGTCAATTAGACTAAAACTTGAAATGATAATTAAGTTTTTAATGAGTAGATAAATACGAAGCCTATAAAAGTAGTAATAATAGATAGTGCCAGAATTTTCTTTATGATTATCTTAATCGATCCCTACATTACGTTGATTATGTATAGGTACCCATTCCGTTTAACATAAGAGGAAATTAAAAAATAATTATACTTACATGCGGCGAATATAGCGCTTGCGATAGAGAAATAAAGGAGTTTCCCGCTGAAGAGTAGTCCTAGCAAGTAGTAAAGCATCGGAGTAAGTGTAACGACAGCCCAGCCCAACGTGTTATACAACGAATACAGAGGAGGCGGTATCGTGAATGAATCCACACGTTCAACACCAGACTGGAGAAAGAAATCTCCAGTGTTCAAAAACGAATCTTGCATTTTATCCTGTAAAAAAGAATAGTTAACAATTATCACAGGCACAGGTTCTTAATTTTATACCACAGGAATCAAATATGAATAAAGCAAAATAGAAAACTTTAATTGCCAATGATTGCAAATGAACTGCATACATACGGGAGCCCCTTGTTTCGCAGACAGAAATTTCATAGAATTTAGTTTCATAGAAAATGTTTCACATAATATTTGGTACTTACTTATATTTTTATTTCGAATATTATTGTTTCAAAGACAATTTACCAGAATGAAACATATTTCACAGAAAAACAATTTAATGAATTTTTATTTTCATTTTTTGTTTAATAAACTTATCAAACAGTAGAATTATTTTTTAAGGAATATTAAACCACCACCATAATCGAAAATAATTTGGTCTAACGTTTAATAAATTAGAACACGTCATTATAGTTTACACCCCGACTCAGAGTACCCCGACTTGGATAGGTTAGGTTAGAAGGCTAAGGCGGGAGCGAAGCGGAGCGGAGCTCCCGCCTTAGCCTTCTACGTACGAATAGCGGTAGATTACTCCCACCATCGCCGTAAGATGGATGTATTGGAAAAATTGGATCACTCTCGGGCGAAGCTCGGTGGCTCAGTGGTCAGAGCGTTCCCCCTGTAAGGGAAAGATCGTGGGTTCGAGTCCCGCCCGAGAATTGATTTCGCTTTTTCCAATTTATTATAATTTGTTTAGTTTAGCAAACTAATTGCTTTAAAAAAAAAAATTATCTCAAAAAAATATTTGATTTGTTATTCTATGATATGATTATTCTAACATTAAACTTTATGTGAAACAAAAATCAATGATTTAAAAATCTTCAAAGTAAGTATTCTGTGTATTGAATATTCTATGAAACGAAAATATGCGAAAAATTTTATGTGAAACGAAATTCTATAAAACAATTAGCTATAAAACAACGCACACCCGCATACATACATACACATTCATGCCTGTAAATCCCTGAAGTGGTAGGCAGAAGTGTATTAACACTCACGACGAGCCTATTGCCGTATTGCCCGTCAAGTGGGAACTTTGTCATGGGCTGTATGTTTACTATCGGATGGAGATTTGAGACCTATCCCTTAGTGGCATTCTACAACACCCACGAGTAGAGATGGGGTTGTCCTATTCTACTCGACCGGGAGCCAGGGAACTAATTCTAAAAATGAACCGAAATACCTACATCATATTTAGTTGAGCAGGAAAATTACAGAAAAATATTTATTTTACTAGTTGTGACAATTGTTGTGTTTCATCAACCCTGTTCCGTCCATTTTCTCGACGTGTCCGAACCATCTAAGCATCCCTTTCTCTATTTTGCGCTAGGGACATTCTGTATACCTGGGCGTCGATTCTACTAAAACAAGACCATTATCATACCACAGAGACTGCAAAAAATGGCATAAAATTTTAGACTTTATCGCTATACGTTCAAGTCCAAATTTAAATGAAAAGAGTTTCATTACACTCTCTCATTCGCTCTACAAAAAGTCATTGAATTTTAAACTTTAACCGTATTATTTTAAAGGCTAAAATTAAATGGAAACTTCTTGCAGTGTCAATGGCATGACAGTGGTTTCGCTTTAGCAGAATCGAGGGCCTGTTTCGTCAACCCTGTGCCGTCCATTGTCTCAACGTGTCCCAACCATCTAAGCATCCCTTTCTCTATTTTGTGCAAGGGCCATTTCGTAAATCTGTTCCGTCCATTGTCTCGACGTGTCCGAACAATCTAAGCATCCGTTTCTCTATTTTGCGCAAGGAACATTCTGTTAATCTGTTCCGTCCATTGTTTTGACGTGTCCGAACCATCTAAGCAACCCATTCTCTATTTTACGCAAGGGAAATTTTGTAAACTGTTTAGTCAACTCTTTTCATCCATTGTCTCGACGTGTCCGAAGACCGAACCATCTAAACATCCCTTTCTCTATTTTGCGCAAGGGAAATTCTGTAAATCTGTTTCGTCAACCCTGCTCCGTCCTTTGTCTCGACGCGTCCGAAGTCCGAACCATCTAAGCATCCCTTTCTCTATTTTGCGCAAGGGAAAGTACATGTCTGTAGCAGTGCGTCATAAATTCTCAACAATAAAATGGGTAATCTTTGTTCCTTTAGACAAAATTATCAAACTTATTTTATCGACATGACTGACTTCAGTAGGTACAGTATTAACGTATTTTAAATTATTATTATCGGTGTCTGCATAAACACTAGATAAAAAAATATATTTACGGTTTTATTGGAAACAAAACCAAGATACCTGTACGATTACGGTTTAGATAACAGGTAGCTACTATGTCATTAAATACCTACTTACGTTATCTGAGTATAAGAGTCATATACACAGTAATTATTTGTAATTTACATATAAGTTACTAATGAGTACGTATTAATGATAAATCGTCGTCTGTACCTATTAAATGTGTACGCAACCAAAGTGTTACCTGGGCAGGACATCGGACATACTATAGGTACTAACCCCACGTTTTAACTTTAACGACACGAAACATTTTGGGTCATGCACAATGAGTTATATTTGTTTTCAGTAATATGTATGGCGGGAACGCCCAGACATACTAAAATTTATCCTAAGTAATACACTTATTCGAGTAACTCGAACCATTAGGTATAATTTCTAGGCCATCCTGTTTCTAGGCAATAGGATCTGTCCTATTGCCTAGAAACGGTGTCGTGTGCGTAGCGGACATTACAGTCTATTATAGATCACGGGACCGTTGACGTTGACAGGACACGTGAATAAGACTTCACCTCGCCTGATGGTAAGCTATATAGACGAGAGAGATAGAGAGAGAGAGAGAGAGAGAGAGAGAGGAGAAAAAGTTTAAAATGACGGTGATAATAATTTGGTTTCTCCCCCTTCTATACTTATGCTTTCCGGTCTAATCATAAAAATATATATCCTTTGGTATATCACGACATTTCTGGCAAAGGTGTTTGTTCAAGTGCCTATTGTCGCACTCGGTCTAAAGTCAAAGTGGGTCTCTCGTCTTTGTTGTCTCACAAGTGTGATTCAGCTGTAGATAATAATAAAAATCAATTTTGAGCCCTGGCTCATCAGTTATCGTTCGTTAATCAGTAAAATTTCTGACATTTGATTTCTTCTGTGAGATAAAGAGTTTTCAACCGAGCTCTTGAAAATAATCCGGTGTTGGATTTTCGACGATAGTACAATCGGTTAACTGGCTTTGCTGTGGTGTAGCAGTAGTGAACGCGGCCGCTACGCAGATTTTTTTTTGTATGCATGAATATGAATATTTGCATTAGTTCTTTGTATAATATGATTGGATGGTTTAGTAGGCTTGTAACCTGTGACCCTCAATAAAACCTTTTTTCAAATGTTTATAATGTTTATGCATTATAGTATTAATAGGATTATGTAATTAACAAGATACTTCAAGAAATTATCTACTCGATAGCGAACAATAGGATATAAGAAAGGTGATAAATATTAAATTACATTTTTATCGCGACGAAAGGGTCCCCTGTAGTCTGGTACAATGTCCAACCGATTACAGCGAACATCCGTGTATTATGAATGTTTATGCTGTCATGAAAACCCGGTAAATTGATAAACATCTTGTCTACATTTTGATATATTATACGTAGGTAGGCATAAATTAAGTAATTTTTCGAGGTGAATACTTGGTAGTTAAATAACTACTTGGTAGGTATTATATAGTTCAGTATTACGATGCTAACAACGTAGGAACGTAGCAGACGCGTGCTCTGACATTAGGTATCCTTATAGACTTACAAGGTCGAAAATGGTAATTGAAACATTTTGATTGAATGGATTTCTTACAATGCGCACGCAATCATGCGTCATTAAGACCGTCAGGGATGTTGTGAAGTCGCACTGTACATATCAGTCAATTAGCCATCATCCACTGCTGGACATAGGTCTCTGTCAATATCCGCTATAGATAGCACCTGATACCTCTGCCAACCGCTTCCATGACATTTGATTTGATCCATCCATCAAGCATCCAGTCAATACCAGCAATATTTTTCAAGTCATCAGTCTATCTAGCTGGAGGACATCCTACTTTCCGTTCGTCGATTCGCGGTCTCCGCACTACGACTCGTTTACTACAACGGCCATCAGTCCTGCGGCAGATGTGACCAATCCAGCTTGCTTACTCTATGAGCTATGCAGTCAGTATATTTGGTTCTTTATCGGATGAATTTGAGCATGCAGGCGATCATCATTAACCTGCTCTGTGCAAAAATGAGGGAGTATGCGGGGAAGCGAGCGACAAGTTTGATGAATGCAATTAAGATCTATAATGGAAGTATGTAGTAATATTCACGAAACTTACCTTTGTAACATAAAGTTCGTGCAGCCATTTCGTTGCTTCTCCTTCATCTTCAGGCACTGTCTCCACCGGTATCCGCTCAATATACAAATGGCCGTGCACGGGTTTTCCGTATAATAGGCTTGTTAATGTAGGAGGAGTCTGAAAATTAAATATCGAAGATATAACATTCTGCTAACGAACCATAAGCATTCGAGTCATTATGGCCCATTTACTTGCGTGCACAAATATGTGGCACCTGCTGTGGCATCTTGCACTTAGGAACGCATTAATGAAGGCTTTATCAGAAACATACTTAACTAACTATACCTAAAAATGTTGTTCACAAATTAAATGTTTGTGGTAACTTCACAATTAACATTCTTCACCGGAATTCCCCATACGACGGCGTCCAGAACATTCCTACGCGCTATAAATAAATTTGATGGCAATTCGTATGCTTTGTAAACTCGACGATTGTAGGATCCGGACCAATACCGGGTAGTGGCATTTTAATATTATGATCACGAAAAGAATCAATAAGGAACTTGCTGAACAATTTATTCAACGTTGCATTAAGAACAGCCGTTGAAAACAAGTTCGCAAATATAATACCTAAGTATTTAATCCTAGTAATATTATAAACGCGAAAATTTGTAAGATCGAATCAAAGGGCTCGCGTCATTGTTTGATTCCTCCTTTTAGTACTCGTAGTTTTAAGGTTGGTCCCTCAGACTAAATTCTTTTAGTCTGAGGGTTGGTCCGTATAATGCAAGTGCAGCATTGCCTCACTACGCTGAATTTTGTTCAAGTCAAGATTTTTGTCAGTATCTACAATTATTTTGGTTTTCACGATTACGTTTTGTGTCTATCCTAATCCTTAAAAGATTGGTATAAAAAATATAAATTCACAACAATATTGGGTAAATTGTTGAGAATTTGTATAGGTAGGTTATTAAGTACATAATTGACATTCATCATAAGAGTGCTAACTAATAAACTGGTACTCTGAACCTATGATAATTATGAAGTCAAAGTCATCAGTGTCATCACAGTGGGTATTAAATGAGTCAATGTTGTACTTTGCCATGTTTACTCAAATGACATAATAGTTAAAGATTACATAATAGATATTGTAGCGATTATTGCGTGTGAGGCTTCAAGTATGAAAGTGTATTGATATTTTTTTTCTATCGTTTATTGTGTATAACAGCTGCACAATTCTCTAAGCATACAATACAGCGTCAAGCACAACGCTGTAACCGACCTTGATAAAAATTGTCATTGGTCGATCTCCAGTGACGTCACCCAGACCGACCAATGACAATCTCTTGATTGCATGATTCTCCAGAATTGCACAGCAGATAGATATTTTAAATTGAACTTGTATTGCGGAGCCTGTAAATACTTGGATAATTATTTCGTGATAGGGGTTTTGATTTCTCTTGTTCGCCGTCCGGAGTGATGTAAGGCTAACCTCGGAATAAATGTTGTTTCCTACATATGCATCCGAAAGTTTATTATTACGTAATACCGGCACTACTATGCAATTATATGATATTGTTAGTAAGAGGCTTATATCATTGTGGCATACCCAACTGACTACATTAAATGTCTTATTCCAGGAACAGTGTTTAAATTTCTTTTTTTCAGCAAAAGTTTATATTTGAATGAAATTTTGAAGCATTTATTATGCTGACAATTCAAATCGGATTTAGAAAGAGAAAAGAGAATCGACTTCGGGCGGGACTCGAACCCGCGATCATTCCCTTACAGGGGGAATGCTCTGACCATTAAGCCACCGAAGCCCGCACGAAGCCGATCCAAATTCTTCTATACATCAGTCTTTGGGGCGACGGTAAAGCCATCTACCGATACTCTTACGAGACATCGGAACCAATAATAATTTTTCAATCATTTTTAAACATTTATTTTTGACGAGTCCCAACAAATTAAGGAAATTTTGAAGCATTTATTATGCTGACTATTCAAATCGATTTAGAAAGAGAAAAGAGAATCGACTTCGGGAATATAGAGGATTTTGGATCGGCTTCGTGCGGGCTTCGGTGGCTTAGTGGTAGAGCATTCCCCCTGTAAGGGAATGATCGCGGGTTCGAGTCCCGCCCGAGGTCGATTCTCTTTTCTCTTTCTAAATCAATTTGAAAAGTTTATATCTTTATGTTTAAAAATAGGAAAAAAGGTAGCTACCTAATCGAGAAGCACCGATCTAAAGCATAATATCTGAGTGGAATCAACGTTTGAAATTGTAGTGACTGCGCTGGAAGTTTCAGTTTTTAGTATAGGTACTTAAAATAATGGTACAGGCATTGTTCTTAAATATGCCGTGAACATTGCACTTTTGGTTTAATAAGATTTATAGCTAAGGTAAAATAACAAAAGAACGCTAATGGATACAGCCATTAATAAGATATTAGTGTTGACGTCAGAATTTTACAAAATTTCTGACCCATATTGTTAGAAGTGGCAGACAAGTTTATGTCCAATAAAGGACTTACCTATGACTTTTTGTTTACATTATAGGTGTACTTAAGTATAGAGAAATTACATTCGCAAAATGTCAGATCTTAGTGCGCTTTCGGAAATGCACGACAAAACAGAAATAGGTTTTTAGAATGACACATCCACAGACTTTTGTAATTAATGGGGTTGGTCCTGTAGTAACCTGTAGAAATTGGAGTTGGTCGACTGTCCAACAGAAAATAGCTGTTTTGGAACTTTTGGAGCGTCTTAACTGGGGTACTACCTACTTCCACCGCAAAAACCATAATTGGGCAACACTGATATTAGCAAGAGTAGTCCCCCGCATCAGTTAGGCATAGAGCAGATAATAGATTCCGTTTCAATATACGATGAAAATGAGAATAGATTTAACGAGTAATCGACAGCTGTTTGGTAAATAAATTAGCAACGAAGTATCCACTCCAGAAAGCAGGTACATTTAAAATATTCTTTTCGTATTCGCGTCTTCTCACTGACAATTAAACATTTTGCATTTTTTGGCTGAAATCGATTTTACTAATCAACCCATAATGCAAGCGAATAATATTTACAAGAAAAATCATACTGCCTACTATAAAATACTGATAAATTTAGAAAATCTTACCTTGCTGTCTGTCTCGAACGCGAGTTGTATATTATAAATAGCGGGTATTTTTCCTCTAAAGAACTGTAAGCTTGTAGTGAACCCTCTAGTGCGTGGAGTTAAGTGATGTTTAAGAAGAGGTAAATTCTTCTCCTTCGCAAACTTTAACGATGCTTCATGTTTCGTCTTTGTGTAGCGTGTTCCTTCTGGCGTCATTAATAGCTGAAATGTAGACTTTCATACAATTTTGTTACACAATTTTAAATTAATATGAATTTACCTATATGAGTCAGTTCGATGTTTATCTTAATCACATTGCAACAGGGGCTATATAGATAACCCCGATTAAACTGTAGTCAAATTACTTTAAAAGATACGGAAATTATAATGATCCTGTATTTATATTTCCGATAAGCTTACATTTTTTAGGGATATCATTTTCTGTAGTAAACTGTTTTTTTTTTACGTCCTACGTGCGGAAAGGTACACTTACCCAAACAGGATCCGGATAGTCACAAAGTTCCGATATCTGATGTTTGATAATTTCCTTATCTTTTTCAAATGACCTTTCTAGAAAAACAAACTCAGAAAATTTCCACATCCAGCCAATAGGTGGTAAATATTGTATAGATTTTTTCGCATATGCTTTACAATTCTGAAAGAAAAACAGTTGTTAATAATTAATTTAAATAATGAGAAATAATAAGATTGTTGTGTATAGGTACAATTTGTACGTTAACGTCGCTGTTACCAATTCATTGTATGCATAGCGACTTGCTAAAAATATCACAATTGGACAAGAATAGACGTCAGATGATACAACTGTGCTGCATGCTTAAGATCTATTTTACTCCTTCATAGGGTTAGGTACATTCTGAGTAAACAAAGTATGTGAAATTGCCAGTAATATGCATTTGTAAACTAGGGGAAAGGGAAATTCTCGCAATTATTTGTACAGGTTTATTCAGGGTTCCGTTGTGTACACGGAAACCTTTAAGTGTAGCCATGTCCGTCCATCCGTCCGTAAGCTACAGAAGCTTAGAGAATCTTAGTAGGTACATACTAGAAAGATTTGCTTGGATAATATTTGTTATGGATAGGATACACATAATAGTCACTCACTCAATATGGACTCTGAAAGAGTCTCTGAATTATTGTGATGAGCAACTACTGAAACCTACAATGCATATGCATAGATTCATCGATGTTATCGTTCTTTTGGATGACCGATGTTCATGTCTTTTACTCCGTTCATTGCCTTCTGAATTCATCATGTACCATAAAACAAAAGAGTTTAAATAATGATCTTGTTACCTTACCTTGTTCAAATATTAATAACCCATCCATTAAATTATTTAATAGTCTAAAACCCTAAACTTGGATTATAAGAAATTGTATTGCTTCCTTTCGTTGTTTTCGTACATTAGTAAAGCACGTAATTAATAATTAATTACGTAATTTTTAATACGGATATAAAACTTCGACAAGTCAAGGGTGGATGACCGGTTATCTCTGGTTTATCAGACTGTCAGTCAGTGTTAAATTGTTATACATACTTAGATATGTAAGTAAGAACAATAAAATAGTGGACAAAATGTGAAGTCGGTAGTATTAGCAGGCCACGCTCACTCTATGTACTTGCGCGCTCTCGCCGCCGGTCGCCGACGGTCCTCGGTCGTCAGTCGGGCTGTCGCTAGCCGCGCGTGCACACGCGCGTAATAAAGTACCTAAGGTTTGGTTATATTATTACGTTTCAATCTTTTTGTTTGTTGAGTCTTTTTGTTTGTTATTAATATACCTACTTAATTAATACTCAATCTATGATGCTATTATGAAAGCATATCACGGATGCGAATCTAACAAATCAAATAAAAATCTTACTTCTGCTTGCCTGTTGATGAAGAACGGCAAGTAGGTACTTACTTAATAAGTGTAATTACATTCGTTAAGTTACTGTATTAAATATTGTCATAGGTAGGTAACCTATGACAATATTTAATATACATAGGTAGGTACCTACATATCTTGTACAAAGTAATATAGGTACCTACCTACCCACTTCGCTACCTACTATACGGAAAGACTTAAAAAATGTTGGATTCAGTACTTAGTCTATTCAGTAACAGATTGGTTGTTACAAGATGTGTAGTTATCTGACCTAGTACCTACTTATAGCTAACGGCTCGGGTTCAGTCTTAACACTTGAATGCAATCATAAATAAAAAATTGTAAGTACTCGTAGGATGGTATCGCGAGGCGATCAGCGACCGGCGATGGCCGCCGCCGCCGCCGCCCGCACCGCTCTGTCGCGGGCTGGCGTTTGACTCTCGTGTACTTGTGTAGGTATAATAATTGTCGGTGCGTTACCTCTACTGCATTGTTTGCGTTCAGGCCAAATATATAATAATCGCCATTGTGCACTGAGAATAGTAGTTTATCTAAGGCCTTGTCTAAGCTTACCTACTCTTGAGTTGCTGACCGGTAGGATTGTGATTGAGATGAAATACATATTGACCGAATGTCCAATAATATTCGGCTATTATTCGATATTCGATGAATAGGTGAGAAAAATGTCAAACTATTGTAAACTAGTGTAAAGCCTTTATTAAGCGAGGCAACCCTAGCGTCATTATACGTAACTACGAGGACGACGCCGAGCGACTGCAAAGTAATAATAACCGTATGGCTGTCTGTTAAGATACATATTCGTATGGAGGTGGTTGATCACGTGGACTTGTAGGCACTTATCTGAGTTGGATCGTTAATTTTCCAGGCAGTGAGTTATCTGTTCCAACTATTAGGTAATCTGTGGTATTAGTCCGAGAGCTGGTACGATTTTTGAGTACATTCTTGAGGTAAGCTGAAAACTTATCGCACAACTCTCCTGTTATACCCCAACACAAAGCTGCTGACCTGGCTGTCGTTTGTCTTTTTAGGGTTCCGTAGCCAAATGGCAAAAAACGGAACCCTTATAGATTCGTCATGTATGTCCGTCCGTATGTCACAGCCACTTTTCTCCGAAACTTTAAGGCCTATGCTGTTGAAACTTGGCGCAAGTAGTTGTATTCTGTGAACTGCATTAAGAAATTTACACAAAAATAGAAAAAAAGCATTAAATTTTGGGGGTCCCCATACTTAGAACTGAAACCTAAAAATTTTTTTTCATGAAACCCATATGTGTGGGGTATCTATAGAAAGATCTTTAAAAATGCTATTGAGGTTTCTAACATATTTTTTCTCTAAACTGAATAGTTTGCGCAAGAGACGTTTCCAAAGTGGAAAAATGTGTCGTCGTCCCCCCCCCCCCTCCCCCCCCCCCCCTAACTTCTAAAATAAGAGGATGATAAATCTAAAAAAAATATATGATTTACATTGCCATGGAAACTGCCACCGTAAATTGGTTTGAACGAGATCCAGTAAGTAGTTTTTTTTTAATACGTCACAAACCGCAATTTTCGCCTTTGCTGTTACGGAACCCTTCATGGGCGAGTCCGACTCGTACTTGGCCGAATTTATTTATATATTCCTCAAACATTAAACTACAACATTTTAAAAATTGTATACCTATTGCCTCAAACATGTTTTTTGGAATTTATTTTTATAGTTTTTAAAAAATACAGGGGTTGACTTAGCCCCCGTACCTACCAGCCAGGTCTGCAGCTTTGTGTTGGGGTATAACAGGAGAGTTGTGTCAAAGGTTGTGTGACAAGTTTTCAGCTTGCCTCAAGAACGTACCTACTCAAAAATCGTATCAGCTCTCGGATTATATAGACCACTTGCATCAATTTACCAACTGCTATTCGTGGGCGCAGCAATGAAATTTAGAGGCAGGCAGCATCTCACCAGATCTCATAGAACTATTCGATTATGCTATCTTACACAAAATAAAGCGTAAATAAACAAGATAGGTAGGTATGCGTAGGAAGAATATTAAAGATGATGATTTCCATAAATCATGTCCGCAATTATTATGAACACTAACCTAACAGAGCCAAACTTGACCCTGACAAGGCGTACGCTACTATACATATTGCGTAACAAGACTAACAAGTAGTAACAACATTACGAACTCTACTTGAGCATTTTCGCTCGTAGGCAGGTGTTTTAATTTAACTGTGTTAACGTTGACTGTTCTCAATTGAGAAATTACTATTATGAATGCAGTTCAATGAACTATACTTCGAGCTCAGACTATAAGAATAACTTTATTCTTTTAGTGTGAGACTTGCGATATTTATGGTGAACATTCATATCATAGGTACATAACTCACACAATATTGAAATCCGGGAGCAAGGATGTTTAACCACTCTGAGCGTCCTAAGTTAACATAAATATAGAATAAACCTTTACATTTTACAATAATATGAATACAATATCCGCGTATAAAAAAAATTATTTATGTTTTTAGCAGGATTTTGACTTCGCTTCCTCATGAAGTCATGACTTTTCCGCGTGAATTTAATTGCATTTTTTACCAACATTTTAATAGGTGACGCTCGCATTTCTGTTATTCGTAGCAGTTATGAATAATTCATGTGCCTCATTAAAGTAGGTAGGCACTATCCAAAAACAGACAAACAGGCATGGTCGGATAAGAGTAAGAGACAAGACCCAATCACGGAATTAAATGGTTGCAACAGTTGCAAAAAATGTATTGACAAGGTGATTAAAAATTTATTTATAACTAAGTATTTGTGTCCGCTGACGAGCGTGGATTATGATATGGATTTTATTTTCTTTGTTAATCTTAGGTCGCAGACAAGCACACGGATCGCCTGATGGAAAGTGGTTACCGTGGCCTATCAATGGACGTACGCAACACCAGGGTCGTTACACTCTTGCTGCCGACCATTCAACTTGATGCCTCCACGAATTCTTGACAAAAAGGTCTTGACAGACAGACAGACAAGACGCAAAGTTTCTTGAGGTACAGAACCCGAAAAACAGCTCGCAACTCCTTTGAAAAAGCTCAATTATTCAATTAATAAATTTTTAATGATGAAAGAATGGCAAAATGTTTTTTTTTTATATTCGACGTAAGTCAATAACTTCGCTGATGTCCAATGATTATTTATTTCAAATTATTTTGCCACATAATCCATTGTTTATGAAGTGCTCACGGATATAAAAGAGACATAATAACAACATATTTCTTTATCTTCGATATAGGTCACCGGCTTTGCTGATTAAATCGTAAAAATGATCTTTGTGTCTAAGCTGTTGAATACAGATAGGGAGGTATTAGATTGCTTTCTGATGGCGTACAGTATAGTATAGTACGCGCCAGTTAGTGTGGCAATACGAGTGGAACAAAGTCTTACGAATACGAAGTAACAAGAAAGGTAAATCAAAAATATTAAGAATTAAGAATTATTAAATTATCTTTTAACATTGAAACTGTCGTTTTTGCAAATTTCGTATACCTACACCACTGTATGGGGGAATGTAAATGACTCGTATTGCCACACTAACTGGCGCGTACTATAGGTGATATCATTCATCATTTAATGCGACACTGCCATATCCACTTCGTCGTTAAAAAAAAAAAAAAACAAATGTGGCAACAATGTTGATGGACTTTTGTAATAATATACCGACCTAATGAATTGCTTCATTAATAATTGAAAAAGATGATGATGAAATGCAAAGTATGTACAGTCACGTGCAATGAAATGTATACACGGACAGAATTTTGAATAAATGTTCACTCTGAAAATTTCAGAAATAAATCGTCACATTATCAATATATTCTTTGTAATTATCGGAATTTCACGCAATAATGTAAATTTTTGTCATTTTGCATTTTTTTTTGCATTTATCGCATTTTGCAAATTTATCACTGTATACATATCGGTGCACGTGACTGTACCTACCTACTTATGTCGAAAAGTATTAAAGGTATTTTATTATGAAAATACAATTGCTAAAAGCTGCCTAAAACGCTGACATGACATTTAATATTAGGAAATAGTAAAACTAAAAAAAAAGTGGACCCCAGACTCTGAGGTAAAAAGATTCGGATGCGACTGGGATTACAGGGTTAAGATGAAGACAAAACTAAAATAGTAGATTACCCAACAAGTGAAAAAAAGATGAATTCTTTTCGAGGCACTAAGTTGTATCCCGAGAGGAGCGAAGGTTTCTGCGGTAGATTCTAGATAGAAACCTGAGTGGATCGAGGGATACAAGAGCCAAGATGAATTCTTTTTTCACGTGTTAGGTACGCTACTTTTCACATTGACTACGAGAAAACAATTACTCTGTGATTATGAATTAAGTTTTGTTATGGATAGTACATAAAAGAAGCAGCAAGTTATCAGTAATAGCCGCTTTAACGCGAAAAGACTCCGGAGTCTTTCGCGTTCGAGAATTTCATTTTCACATTGACTACGAGAAAACAATTACTCTGTGATTATGAATTAAGTTTTGTTATGGATAGTACATAAAAGAAGCAGCAAGTTATCAGTAATAGCCGCTTTAACGCGAAAAGACTCCGGAGTCTTTCGCGTTCGAGAATTTCATTTTCAACACTGGATGAAGTCATTTTAAGATTACGAGACAAACAGAAACTTTTACAAAGAAAATTGCACAGAAAAAAGGCGACATTTTTTTTTCTTAATTTAAACTGAGACACATTCCATCCAGCCAGTTATAACATTTAGGTGGATTTTAGTACATTGTTTTACTACAATCGGTACATTCGCGCATGTTCCAAATTCAATTTTTTTTATTCACTCAGTGAAATAAAGAGCGTTTTATTCACTGTTTTTGGTGAATCACGGGTCCTTTTTCGAGTGTCAATGGTGAAATAGTAGATTACCCAACAAGTGAAAAAAAGATGAATTCTTTTCGAGGCACTAAGTTGTATCCCGAGAGGAGCGAAAGGTTTCTGGGGTAGAATCCCGAGCGTAGCGAGGGATTCTAGAAAGAAACCTGAGCGGATCGAGGGATACAAGAGCCGAGATGAATTCTTTTTTCACGTGTTAGGTAGGTACGCTACTTTTCATCATTGACTACGAGAAAACAATTACTCTGTGATCATGAATTAAGTTTTGTTATGAATAGTACATAAAAGAAGCAGCAAACGCGAAAAGACTCCGGAGTCTTTTCGCGTTCGAGAATTTCATTTTCATCACTGGATGAAGTCATTTTAAGATTAAGAAACGAACAGAAACTTTTACAAGAAAAATTGCACAGAAAAATGGCGGCATTTTTTTTTCTTAATTTAAACTAAGCCACATTCCATCCAGCCAGTGATTACATTTAGGTGGCAGTTAGAGTGTGCAACCTCTTTGCATGTTTTACTACAACACATACATTCGCGCATGTTCCAAATTCAATTTTTTTTATTCACTCAGTGAAATAAAGAGCGTTTTATTCACTGTTTTTGATGAATCACGGGCCCTTTTTCGAGTGTCAATGGTGAAAAGTTATTTTCGACTCAATCTAATTGTTTATACCTATTTTGAATTTTGGGCACTAAGAATAATGAAAAGTCGTAGTTTCATTTAGGGTAAGTACCTACGCAATATCTCACGAATATTATGCGAATTTTTTTTCAAAAATCACCCCTATTGTGGCAAATGAGTCAAAATAAATTAATAAAGAAAATTAAGTGACCTGAAAACATCTGTCTATCTGTTGAAGGTCCTGTGAATAAAGGCAGTCCAGCCCAATAGTGGTTACTCTACTGTGTCAATAAGGGAAGCTTATATGAACCAGAACTGATTGTTGGACTAGATATATGAATAATATAATTATGAAATTGGCTATTAAGCAGGCTGTCGCCGGCGACATCGCCGCGCAGGGAGAAAACGTCGTTCACCACGAGGGAATAGAGTGAATCAATTTTTATTTTTATTCAAAGGTATTTTCTTTTAATCCTTGTGAGAATTAGGTGTTAAAATTTAATGTTTTTACTGTATGTAATCTAGAATGTGAACAAAGTAGTTCATGGCAGTAGCCCTTTCACTAGACTGGATACACTTACATTATTGCAATTTCGTAGTGATGCAATAAATATACTTTGCAGTAGGATTTACTATATTCATAATATATTGAATTTGCCTTATATAACATTTTAATTTCATTCATAACCCTTTTTTTACATAATTATGTATGAAAAAATAAATTATATAGTAAGAAAATCTGTTAATATACCTGGTACAAGTTTGAGAAACCCTGTAATATGCCTTAGTATTACTTAATCATTCATTGCATATTATAGAATAGGATACCAAGTCTGGCTCTTAACCTGTCAAATACCAACCGGTGCCCGGGCACCGCGAGTGTTAGGTGAGAATTTGTTAACGTGGGTAGACTGGTTAAAGGCAGTGAACACCTACATAGTAAAATTAAACTTTGTAAATACCTTTCAAAGTTTTTTTCATACCCAATTGTGAAAATGGAAAGAAATCTTAAATGTATAATAACACTTACCCCTAATACACCAATACCATCACAGAAATGCCATCCCATTAACCAATCTATCTCATAGCTGTGGTTCATTAGAAGATATCCATGTTCTTTACCATAATACTTGTCATATTCATCTTTCTTAATATACAGAGATAAAGTTGATTTCGACCACCATTCTGACATAAACACTAATTCTGAAAGAGTCAACTCGTTAATAATATGCTAACTTATACATATATTACAAAGTTATAAGTAAAATGAATAATATTCAAAGATTATAATATATGAGTTCAAAGGCCAGTTATGTACTACTATTACTTTGGATATATTACAAGTATATATTGTTATACTTACGACAGTAAAATGAATATGAAAGATAATAATTTATCTTTCTATATAATGATTTATTGAATGGCCTGAGTCCAAAGTATAAAATTGCTTGTATAAAAGTTAGTATCAGACCAGATGTGAAGTATGAAATTGCAAAACATAAGTGGACGATAGTAGACTGCTTTAAAATGTGCAAGTTGATCATTTTGAACTTGTCACCTTAACCTTGTAGTCATGAAATCTAAAATGAAAACCAAACATAAAAATTATTATCATGAGTATAAACTGGAATATAAACAAAATATAAATATGTAACACATATAAAAGATTTTATTGTACTGAATTACCTTCAACTGTGTAACACGTTACACTGAAATATTTTATATAGAAAATTTTATATCTCTAAAATCGAAATCCTTATAATTTGTTGTAACTACTCATTGTATGAATCGTGCTAAGTATACGATTATATCACCCAAAAGCATATGATTTTAAGTAAACTTGATTAACTACGGTAGGTCTGAATTTCTTTACAGCGTGAAATATTTTTGAATTTAGGTATAATAACAGTATAAATTTTATTGTAGTAAATGACAGAATAAAGTCAAATGCGGATTACCATTTAAATAATGTTAGCGTTTTGTTTATTTATTCGATTGCGCCATATGTGAATAAGGTATACCTACCATGTCAATTCCTTTTAAATGTTAGATACCGGAGCTATGCACCACACAATTTGATTAAAAACAAAACAGCCTACTTTTCGGTACCACGCTGTATTTAGTACTTGTCGAATTTCAGAAAAATAAAACTCAGAAATGTAGATATTGACAGTTGTCTATCGTATTGTCATTGTTTAGTGTTACCCGTTGAATTTTAATAGTGTATGAAATTTTAATCGATGATTGATTGATTAGATTATCCGACCTATTCTTTGCCACATCCCTACTGCTTTACCAAAGTGCTTTATGGTGCTTTACTTGACCTAAAGGGTCTAGTTACCCGGTCATAGAAACTCAAAACAAAAAAGGACTGTTAGTTATCTGTCAAAGTCTGAAATGGTCTGAAACTGAAATGTCAAAACAAAAAATAATTAAAATTAATAATGTTCCCTTAGAAAAATGTAAAGAATCTGTTTATGTAGGTAATAGAATGGTTAAGACATGAAACTTTACTTGGTTTAAGTACAAATAAATAAACCATGATATGATTTTGTTCCCTACAGAAAGTATAACATAAATTATTGCTTCATATTTCATATATAAATAGGTATATTGTGATTATTATGTAACAGGTGTGAAGAATATGAAAATAATGATGTTCCTGTATAAATACATAAATAGAGCAGCTACATTTAATAGATTCCGAACATATTCTACCAATGGAACATATAACTTTCGAAGTCCAATAATTTTAGGTATTGAAACTTCATGCGATGATACCGGTTGTGCTTTAATTGATAGCTCCGGTAATATACTAGGTGAATCTCTGTACTCTCAAAATGAGATACATACAAAATTTGGTGGCGTGAACCCTCTAATGGCTCACGAATTGCATCGTGATAATATAGAAGTAGCCGTAGCAGAAACATTAAGTAAGGCTAACAAAACAATCAAAGATGTAGACGCTATTGCGGTTACAACAAAACCTGGAATGCTTTTATGTCTTCAAGTCGGAGTAAAATATGCGAAATATTTAGCAAGAATGCATGACAAACCTATAATACCTGTGCATCATATGGAGGCACATGCATTAGTAGCCCGAATGCATCACAACCTGACATTTCCTTTTTTAGTTTTGCTTATTTCTGGAGGTCATTGTTTACTAGCTGTAGTAAAAGGTGTTGAAGAATTTATTTTACTCGGCAAGGGTTTGGATAATGCTCCAGGAGAAGTGTTGGACAAAGCAGCCAGAAGAATGAAGTTGAAAAACATTCCTGCATATTCAAAAATTTGTGGTGGCAGAGCTATAGAGTTGGCAGCATTAAAAGCTACTAACCCAGAATTATTTGAATTCCCTGTGCCTTTATTGAAATACAGAGATTGCAATTTCAGTTTTAGTGGACTTAAGGATTCCTTAGTCAGAAAACTGATGGAAAAGGAAGCAGAAAATAAAACATTCGGCTGTGAATTAATACCTGAAGTTAATGATTTGTGTGCAGCCTTTCAACTAGCTGTGGCAGAGCATTTGGTACATAGAACTCAAAGGGCTATTTTATTTTGTGAAAAACATGCATTGTTATCTCCCAAAAACAGAAACATTGTTGTTTCTGGAGGAGTTGCTTGCAATGAGTTTATATTTAAGTCTATAGAATTACTAGCAAGTAGGAATGGATATGAGGTGTATCGACCACTACCTAGATTGTGTACTGATAATGGAGTAATGATTGCCTGGAATGGCTTGGAAAAGCTGCAAAATCAGTATGATGTGAAAAAAGATATCAGCTTACAGGATATAGATCCTACAGCACCACTTGGTAAAAGTTTAATGGATAAAGTCAAAGAAGCTGATATTAAGACTAAGCCAATAAGATTAAAAGCCTTATACAAAATATACATATCACTTTGTTTTATTCACAACTAACTGTACCCCATGGTTTCACCCCCATGCTTGGTTCTACTCCATTGTGATGTGTTGCACACCAATCATGTAACTTTTTGGTTGACTCCTTAGCTAGCTAATGCATGATATGCAGAGAAAAATAATTATGGGATAGGGCTATCCTTCACAGAACAGTAATTATACAGGTCATTCAAGTGCCCAAGTAATCAGCAGTTAGCTTTGTTGCACTGTGTCTACTTCTTTAGGGATTTACAAGTATAAGTTTATGGGGTAATAGATAAGGCCCATATTTTAGAATGGTACTGTCAGTTCTGAATTTCGATTTAGCTGAGGACAGATCTGTTAAATCTATCAATCTATCCTCAGATAAATCAAGTTTTAGGACTGAGTATAGTTCTAGAATACAGGCTTAAGTGTTTAGGGAATATTTGCATCAAGTAGCTTATATGGTATAAATTAATGTTGAGATTTATATGAGTCTCACGTGTATAAACTTTCTAGAAAGTGGAAAGGAAACAGCAAGTAACGGTTTAAAACAATAATTTATTGAATGGCTTTAAGTCTAACACTGTAGATTGTTGATAATCATGCATGTTGGTAAATAATTACTTCTTTTTACTTGGGTGCAGCTGCTTGAAGATCTGGAATTAAAAATACAAATAACTGGAATGCTACTCTTATAAACATTTAAAAATAAGTGTTTAGTAACAAAACACACATTCTGATAATATAAAAATAACATGACTAAAACACTATACTTGTTATTCAGATTTCTATTGTATATCTATTTAACTTCGTCAAGACTCATTCAATACAGTTAGTTATAAAACATACAATAAACTGCACTCAAAAGCTGAACTAGTTACTATCATTAGTAATTTTAAGTGGCATAACAAATAAATTCCATTAAATTGGAATAAACAAACATTTGTTTTTGTATACCACCAACCTAATTTACTGCAGCCATTAGTCCTTCTCGTCTGAAAAAATAATTGACACTATCATTACAGATAACTTTTCACTTTTGTACCACCCAGAAACTGTGCATGCAGTGACACCTTAGCAATAGGATGAAAAAATAAGTGTATAGTTGGTGTCTACAACAAAAATCCTTACAATGTAAATACAACTCACAAATCCTAAATATTTATTCAGGATGTTTGATTTTTATTATCATACCTTCACCAAGTAAAAGAAGCACAGATCAGGCCCTGACTAGGCTCCTTAGGGCTATATGCTTAATTTTTCAAACCTCATCTTGGGTATGCTGTGAAGAAGATTAAATGTTAAATTTTAACTTACGTGCTGGTCTTCCGTTGGCCCACGGAGTGATGCGTATATGTGACTCATCTCGTTTTAGGGCTTCCGTGCGTAATTCAGCTTTCAAGGACCGCCGCAGCACCTTGGCAGCGATGTTGGAGTAGTTTATGTAACTAGAAAAACATAACCTTCAACATCTGCAATCAACTGATACTATACTATAATTAAAATACAGAATGATGACTTACTTAAGACCGACTTGTCTCCAAGCACTCATTTTAAGTTTATTATGTAACTTTTTGACCAACAACCACAAAAACCCTAGATATCAGCTCGATACCTGTCGAAGAATATAGAACAGAAATCTATGGGAATATTGGGAATCCAATAGGTCAAAAATCAAGTCACAGTATAATAAAATGAGCGGTGATCCGGTGTCCGGTGATGTAAGTGGCAACTCCATGACTCCATTCAAAAACTTGCATGTATGGAAAGTGCTGCCACCCCGGGATGGGTTCAGGAACTAAGCACGATAATTTATCTGTATAACTATATGATGTATTAGAAAATTTGGATCAATCTCGGGCGAAGCTCGGTGGCTCAGTGGTTAGAGCATTCCCCCTGTAAGGGAAAGATCGTGGGTTCGAGTCCTGCCCGAGTATTGATTTCGCTTTTTTCAATTTAAAAATAATAAATAGTCACTTTGTAATAATACTTTTATTTTATGAGAATTACATGTTATACCTACGCTAAATGTGATAAATACATTGAACTTCATCATATGTACCGATAATTACTAATGATGCCCGCGCTAGCCCGCTCTAACCGCGTGGATGTCGATTATCGCGTAGTGTTGTAATTTTTAGCACTGAGAGTCAAGCATTGAACGCTGAGTCGACACTATTGAAACACTTGACTCTCTATTCGACTATCTACTCACCTTTCTCCCCCTGCCACCCTCCCCTCCCCATTCCCTTACCCTGCCCTACACACATTCCTACACCTCTCCACACATCCCCTTCCACCCCCACCCCTTACCCCGCAATTTCGCCCTTCCTTACTCCTTTCCATGACCTTCATCCTCAGCTCTTGTGCCATACCGGAACACACTCTAAGCTTCCCCCTCCCTCTCTCACCCATTCCCTCACTCCTTCCCACGCATTCCCACGCTCCTACCCCAACCTTTCCCCACATCTTCCCCACTCTTTTCATTTCCTCCACCCCTTCTCCCACTCCTACCTCTTCCTCGTTGTCCTTCTTCTTTACCTCACTCGCCAAAGAAAGAAATAGCCAGAAGAATCCAACTGGGGTGGGCAGCATTTGGCAAACTATAGTCGGATTTTTAATTAGACGATATCCACTGACATTAGCTAATGTCACTTCGTAAAATAATGTTGCTATATTCAGTATTAGTGATGCAACTGATGCATTCAGTTCCCGTTCACTCATATGAAATGAATGGAATGGAATGGAAAGGGGACTCTTTTGTCCGCACTTAGCCTCCTTTTTTGGGCCATTGTGCGTGGAGATATGAAATGAATGATGAGGGATTGTTAATATTTTCTTACTATACAAAAAATAACTATTTCTATTTTACAATAAAATTGTATTAAAGTGCTCTGTATGTAATTAGAATCAGTTTTTTTACCGGCCTATTTCAAAGCGCGGCGGTAACACTAGTGTCAACACTTGTCAATGCCGCGCGTATTAGTCGCCATTCAGGTCAGGTCATCCTACTTCCTATCCTATCCTACTATCCTACTAATATTATAAATGTGAAAGTTTGTGAGAATGGATGTGTGGATGTGTGGATGTTTGTTACTCTTTCACGCATAAACGGCTGGACCGATTTGGTTGAAATTTGGTATGTATATAGGTTATACCCTGGATTAACATATAGGCTATAGATCAGCGATGAACGGGATCAGAATTCCACGCGGGCGGAGCCGCGGGCAACAGCTAGTTATAATATAATGACCAAAAAAAGTCAGTTGCCATTTTGTTTGCTACTTCATACATAATCCAGATAAAATAAAGGTTTCAGCTTGCATATATTCGCATACAGCTGAAAATAGGTGAAGGTCTTAAATATACCATAATTATAGAAATATCAAAAGTCCCCATCGATTGCACTTCTGCATTTTTTTTATTCAAGGTCAAATATACCGGATGCTCGAATTTTTCTCGTAAACAGCAAATATTAGGGTAAAAGTAGGTTGGACAAAGTTGTAGATCATGAAATTACCTATAAAATTAGTATCTATTTTGTTTTTGTACGGATCACCATTTCAGAAATATCAAGATTGCAAAATTGGAAGAAGTTAAATCTCTTATATACAAAGTTAGTCGTTCCCATAGTATGATTCAACAACGCAGAGCCTCAACCGCTAGTCATATGAACTTGAAATTTTGGCAGTAGATGCTTTTCATTTTGCGTGTATCCACCAAGAAAGGATTTTTAGAAATTTTGTTACTAAGGGGCTAAAATAGGGAGGAACGGAAATGAACTTCAAGACAAACTTTAATCTCATATTTTACATCCTTAGCAACGAAATTTCAAAAAATTCCTTTCTTAGTGGATACTAGCAACATGATAAGCATCTACTGCCAAAACTTCAAGTACATAGGGCCAGCGGTTCAGGTTCTGCGTTTATGAATCCTACTATGGTGAATGAAATTTCATATAAAATACATAATTGATTTCTTTCAATTTTTAAATCACGATATCTCCGAAATGGTGATCCACACAATAAAAAAATGAACACCAATTTTGTAGGTAATTACATGATCTACAACTTTGTCTACCCTAATTTTACGATAGCATTTGTTGTTTACGACAAAAATGCGAGAATTCGTTATATTTGACTTTTAACCTCGAAAAAAAAATGCAAGGTTCAAATCGATGGGGACTTTTGATATTTCTTTCATTATGGTGTATTTAAGACTCCCACCAATTTTCAACTCTATGCGAATTCATGTGAGCTTACCATTTAATTTCGTCTGTTTTGATAGGATTCACATTCATCATGATAATATCATTCATCATAATATAGTTCACTTTGTCACAACACTATTTTTATTTCATAAAAAACTTGCAACACAGTAAACGTCAGATAGCTTCGTCTATTAAAAATCCGACTATACGTCGGGTCTTCTCCTCCCCCCTGCCGCAATGCCTCAAAACAAAGGTTATCGACCAGTGCGTCTTGCTTGTTATGATCTACGGTGCCAAAACGTGGCTACTGAAGGTGGGGCTAGTCCGTGACCTTAAAGTCGCGCAGTGGGCTATGGAGCGAGCTATGCTTGGAGTCTCTTTGAAGGATAGAATTCACAACGAGGTCATCCGACATAGAACAAAAGTTACCGACATAGCTCGCAGAATAAGCAAGCTGAAGTGGCACTAGGCTGGCCATATCTGCCGAAAGACTGATGGCTGTTGGAGCAGACGAGTCCTAGAGTGGAGACCGCGAGAAGGAAAACGTAAGGTGGGACACCCCCTAGCCAGGTGGAGTGACGACCTGCGAAAGGTGGCTGGGACAGACTGGATGCGGAAGGTGGAGGAACGGCAAACGTGGTGCATATTGGGGAGGCCTATGTCCAGCAGTGGACCGCAATAGGCTAATTGATTGATTTACCTCACTCTTTCGTGGTCCTTCCTAATCATTTCATCAGGAAGGACATCTTCAAGGGGTATTATTGTATAAGGTTTTTTTTTCAATTTTTCACTCTATAAATATTGATCTACTAGTCAAGCCCTTTCGTTTGATACCCATATTAAGGTAGTTATGAGAAGAAATGTAATCCGCAATTTTCTGGCGCCGGCCATCTTGGACCAATTTTTTATCAAACATACCTAAGAGCCCTCCCGACTAATTCACCTTTCAAACAAAAAAAAAACTTTCAAATGCGGTTCATCCGTTCAAGATCTACGACGTCACAGACTCACACGCACATACGGGTGTTAAAAAAATATGTAACAGTCATTCTCTGATATATATTAAATAAATAAGGTATATATTCAATTTTGTAGAGAGAAATTAAAGTGTCTATTATTGGTACAAATAGGTGTCTATTATTGGAACGATGATGTCTATTATTGGTGCTTTCGACCAAGTGCATAATAATTTTATTTAAAGCAAAACTATGATAGATTTTAAAGACTTTATATGCAAAAATTAATGTCTAAATGTTGCTGTAACAGTTAAAAAAGGATGTAATGACCATGCTGTAACTAATTTGTTTAATTTTTTAGATTGAAATTTGATTTGTCCTTAAAGTGTCTATTATTGGTCACTTACCTTACCTTAGTTCCGGGACCCATCCCGGGGCGGCAGCACTTTCCGATCATAGACAACAATATTATTTATCTGTAGTGACACTTTCTTCCGTCATGTCATTATCATTTTCTTTAATTAAAATTCTCTTTGGTTCAGTTCAGACGTGGGTATTTGTAGTATCTAAGTCTATGGTATTTGTAAACTTGTTGCCAGATGGAGTTAAAAATGTCCAGCAAAGTCAATGTAAAAACATTTTAACACATTATAGACTGCAATATTCGCGATATAAAGTGTCCTACGCTTCTCAAGTTAGGCCCTTAAAAGGTAAATACTGTGTTTACATGTTATCTAATGCATACTTTCACTAGAAAAACTTAAACTGGCACAATAATAATTTTGTACTATCCCCATTGTATTGTTTTCTAGAATCTTGGCTCATTAACAAAACCGTGTGATTGGTGAACATGTTACTTGATATATTGAAACATTTTTTTTCATTGTGTAATATATTTTTTCACTTGCAGCTGTTACACTTGAAACTATCAAGTGTCATTTGAATTTCCAGTAATTCAATAATAAAATGGATGCTGCTAATCGTCTGCTAAATAAGGATAGATTAGTAGCGCGTGAATTAGAAGAAGATCAGTTATTATCAAATACTAAACCATCAGGAGTCAGATGTGACATAGTAAATGAATGCAAGGTGTTCTTAAAAGCTGAAGATGGAGGTGGTGATACACATTTAAATGCAGCTGTCGCCATGGTTCAGGACATACCAGGTAAGAGAATGAAGAAATTAACTTTATACAACATTCTGTTTCAAATACTCTGTTTAATATTTCATTGTCACTGGTCTTTTATTTCATTTTTTATTAATACCTTTTACAATCTAGGTAACAAATGATAACTAAAATTTGTCCTTGTTTTGTAATCAAAACGTGAAGCTGGTTTTTTTCTTTAACTCTACTTACTGTTTTATTTGTTCCCTTATCATGCTATCAGTCATGTTGACTAAAAGCAGATGCAGCGAAGTCTCAAAAATAAGCTACCACCAAATCTTTATGAAACATCAAATTCTTATGCATAAACTTGTAACAACCAATAATTAAAACTAAATTTTTGGGAACATAACCTCTACCGAATTCAAATTTATCCTTGGCCTCTCTAGATGAACTGAGTGGCCATTAAAATTCTGTTATTATTAATTTTTTTTTCACAGTAAATTCATGAGTGATATTGAAAATGGAGAATTTAACCATTCTATGTGGTGGATTTTCAAATTTAATAGTATCATTGAGTACAGATGGTATTGCTCAAGTGCCTACTTTGTGTAACAAGTGCTCACAAAGTTGTTGTACTAATTCATCAATGAGCTAGTACACTGCAGAACCCTTTCGCTGGCTACTCAGTCCAGTCTGTTTTCCTGATAATAATTCTTTGGGCCACTCAGATCTTCTCTTCTGGAATACCAATGCGCACACTGCTGGTTTTACCTCCTGGTGTAGAGAGTTGAGGTATATGAGAAAGAATTCAGGTCCCTCTCGGTGCCTGCAGGCAGTCCATGTTAAAATGGCTTTGATTGAAGAGTCACTGTTGACAGCACAGAGCTTCCTGTAGGATCTTTAAGGCACCTTATGCCATAGAGATCCTACTTACTACAAGGAAAATATAACAAGATTGATGTTTGTAATCTTCTGTAGAGTTTGAATTCTCATCTTGATAGAATAATGTCATGGTTTCAGATCCTACGAAGTTTGCCACTTCTACACCAGACCAAATAAAAAATTCACCAACTGATCCACAAAATGATTCCAATCCTGAATGTGATATGAATGGTGAGTAATTGTCTTCTTATTATGTTGTAAAATAATAAGAGCTTCCATGGACCTTATGGTGATAGGCATTCCTGTTATTAGAGAGGCTTCAATGAAGCTTATACTCAACAGCATTCACAATGTGGGATCCCTGTTTGAGAGCTCAATTTATTGCTTTCATCAATACACAGCAAAATCAGTCATATTTCATGGCATGTTTGATTATTACTTACTTTACACTTATTTTTTTTAAAGATGTTCCCGAGTTGCCTTTGGATGAAGGTCTTCCTAGTACTGTGACAGTTCTAGATACTCCTGATGGGGGCAAAGTGTATTTAGTGGGCACGGCACATTTTAGCATACAATCCCAAGAAGATGTATCTAAGGTAAGATTTCCATTTATCATTTTGTTCTAACTTTGGGTTATAGAAAAACAATAAATTTTATTGAGATGCTTTTAACGTTCATGGGTATATGGGACCCCACCCCCATGTCAGAAATACTATTATTATTTCCAATGGAGATGCCATTACTGCAGGTCATTTCACCCATTTCCCCTGATGTCTGAAATACTATATCTTTACAGGTGATTCAAGAAGTAAATCCCCATATAGTAATGGTGGAATTATGTGAGCAAAGAACCAATATTCTACTGCTTGATGAAGAAGTTATACTTAGAGAAGCAAAGAACATTAACATTAAAAAGATAAGGTTTGTAACTTATTTACATACTAAGTGTAGGCAATCTACTCAATATGTTATTATTCATTGTATGTATTTTAAGGAGCAGTACATATACCAATTTTGGCAGAGTTTACATCCTTACATGGACAATAATGAATAGTTGTTAATTGCTTAACGGATAATCCTTTTCACAGCAGCTATTTAACTATATAATATTTAGCTTGTAAATACAAGCAGCAAACAATTTATAAACGAAACTCTAAAGCAATGGAAAGGATTTTTTTTTTATATAGATACTTATTTAATTTCAGAATAATGTCTGTTAATAATTGCAAATAGGTTTCCAAACACTTCTATCTATCATCTCACTGTATCTATACTTATATAGAAGTATAGATACAGTACCTACACTAATAATATAAAGAAGAAAGATTTGTGTTTTTGTATGTAAGAAATAAACTCAAAAACTACTGGATTGATTTAAAAAATCCTTATGCCATTAAAAAGCTCCATTATTGTTTGAAAAAAAAAAAAAAAGGGATTCTTACATTTCTTACTAAGACACCAATACCGTAACCCAAGTCGTGAAAACTATTGATGATAGAAAAAAATTATGTACTACAAAAATATGTGGCTTGAAAAGGTCTACAATAAAATCTGCAATAATAAACGTCTATCTCGTAAGGATAACCCACAGTAATTATTTTTATCTTTAACAGATTACAAAAGAATAATGTGTCAATTACGAAGCTATTTTTAACATGCAGTATTATTAATTATCCAATTAAATACGTTAGATACGTTGTGCATTTAATGTGGATCTGAATTACTATTTAAACTATGTAATTACAATGAATAACGTAATAAATTCAAACGTGTATGATACGAAATTTTTCTATTTCTGTTTTTGTTATGGCAATGCCGATGTGGGTATCGGCGATGATACGAAATGCCGATCAAAATCAGATAATGCTATCTATACCTTTGTATTAATTCTTATTCAAATAAATAATTAATTACGCATTCAAGACTGTTCCAATACCTGTTGATTACTTTTTGAATTATTGCAATCGGACGTTACATTCAAAAGATATAACGAAATTATAAATATCAATAAATCTGGCAGGTTCTAGAAAAAAAAGTTGGGACAGGATCGGGTAGCCACGCGGGCGAAACTGCGGGCAACAGCTAGTCATTTTCCTATATACCTACTTTTTTTTACAGAGCAACAATGGCCCAAAATGGAGTGTTCAACGGGTTGATGTATATCCTTCTTTTGAATATGTCTGCTCATATCACCCGGGAACTAGGGATGGCTCCTGGCGGGGAATTTCGGCGAGCTATGGCTGAGGTATTTATTTACTATATTAACATATTATCCTGTCTTAAATTTGTGGTATATTCCCTAATTCCCGACGATAGATGACGTCATAGCGACTTCCAAATTGCGATGTCCGCTTATTGCTTTTAATTTGTATGTTGGCTTTTCCGGGAGCGACGGCCCAAACCTTGAGAGGAAAGCCTCATCAGAGCGTCGTACGTTGTTTAGTAATACCACCTTGCAAGCGAGTTTGGTAGTGCCCTGCGTACACATATTTATATGCAAATTATTTACAGGCAAAGAAAATACCTAACTGTATTGTGCAGTTGGGTGACCGTGCAATAGATGTCACATTGCACAGAGCCATCGCGTCTTTGTCATGGACACAAACGATGAAATTCATTTGGCATCTTCTTACATCAAATCAGACGATAAGGTGAGTTCGGTTAAGTTCATGATTACTTTTTGTAGATAAATTATTACTATTATTTGATAGGTACTGTCTGAATTTTACGCGAATCTCACTTCCAGTGATTCCTTCCAGTTGTGTCCAAAGCATCCACTTTGGAGCCCAGGATTCCCTCAATTTGTTATTAATGAACATTTTCTTTCCATAGTGTGTGTGTACAATGGATTAATATCACATGAATGCTAACATAATATTATGTTTCTAATTTCAAACGGTTTTATTTAGTTTGGCCTGCTATTGGGTCAGTAATTGAAATTTTACCACCTTCCTGTTCAGTTGATTGATTGATCTGATATTTGGTACACACCTTGTTTGTATATCATAGTAAAACTGTGGTTTGATGCAGATGCACACATGTTATACTCAAAATGCCATATGAAATTGGATGATCAGGGTTGAAATTTTGGTTTATTGGCTGATACAATATTAGTCCAACATGATAATTTTATTAGCTGCTGTCAGTTCTTATAATCCGTATTCAAATAAATATTTTTAATAGCATTTTTTTCTTAATCTTAAATATCTTAGGTTAGTCAGTAAAGTTTCAAGGTTAAGATAATTTTAATTCAGATTTAGTTAAATTTTTTTTTGCTTTTTTTTTTTTCATTCTGAGTTACACAATATACTTAAGTAAACTATATGGTGTAAAATAATATGTAATAAAATAACTTACATACATACATTATGCTCACGCCTGTAAATCCCCGAAGGGGAAGGCAGAGGTGTACAGTACACCCACATTTTATCAACTATTATTTTCGGTCCCACGTAATAGAGGGTAAGCCTATTGCCGTCTAGCGGGTACCTTGTCATGATTTGTATGCTTTCTGTGGGATGGAGAACAGCCATATCCCTTAATCGTCTTTTACGACACCCACAGGAAGAGATGGGGTGGCCGTATTCTACTCCACGGCTAGCACATAAACATAACTTAAAATAATTAAATTATCGTTTGTTACATTTTAGTCTTGAAGAAGTGGAGAAATGTAAACAGAAGAAAATGTTGGAGGACATGCTAGAGGAAATGGCTGAAGAATTTCCCGCCCTGAAGCGTGTGTTTGTTGTAGAAAGAGATATGTATCTCTGTCATTCTTTGCAAGTCGCGGCTTTGCAACCACGTGAGTATGTTAATCATGTTCGCAATAGATATGTGATCTCTGTGTGCTTATTGCCACAGCATACGATCTCAAGATTATGTAACTTTTCGAGATCTACTATAATGTATTTTTTTATGCAGTGTGTCTTTTTTAACTGAGAGATTCGAAACTATAGCATATTTACAACGGAACTGTCTTAGGAACCAGTAGCTTTTATTTGTAAAAAGAGCTTTTTGCATCCAAAATTGTTTTTCTTTCTTCAAAAAAATGAGTCAAACATGTAAATTCAATTGTAAAGTAACTTCTATTGGAACATTGTGAGAATATTAAACAAAAAATAAATATTTTCGGCAGGTCGCGAGCCTTGTCGCATTGTCGGAGTTGTAGGCATTGGACACGTGGCGGGGATCGTGGAACATTGGGGAAAAATAACACCAAATGATATTCCACCACTATTGCAGTAAGTACCCTTCTTTTTTTAACGTAAACCACAATTGGTAGAATATTAGTACAGAATAGCCATTAACATCCAAGACGCGCACAGTGATATCACATGATGGGCCCACCCTTTTACTTGGAAGTAATAGCCTATCGGGAGCCCCTTGTTTCGCAGACAGAAATTTCATAGAATTTCGTTTCACAGAAAATGTTTCACATAATATTTGGTACTTATATTTTTATTTCGAATATTATTGTTTCAAAGACAATTTACCAGAATGAAACATATTTCACAGAAAAACAATTTAATGAATTTTTATTTTCATTTTTTTGTTCAATAAACTTATCAAACAGTAGAATTATTTTTTAAGGAATATAAAACCATAATCGAAAATAATTTGGTCTAACGTTTAATAAATTAGAACACGTCATTTACTGTGATTATAGTTTACACCCCGACTCAGAGTACCCCGACTTGGATAGGTTAGGTTAGAAGGCTAAGGCGGGAGCGAAGCGGAGCGGAGCTCCCGCCTTAGGCCTTCGTGGTTATTTTTTTTAAAACCACCCAGAAATAGGAGCCCCGCGGAGCGGGGCTCCGTCGAATTATCTTAGCGCGAATAAGTTTTATATCTTCTAAGTGGTATGTCAAACGATTTTATATTTAATGTATGTTATGATAATAAAGAATATTTGATGTGTTATTCTATGATATGATTATTCTAACATTAAACTTTATGTGAAACAAAAATCAATGATTTAAAAATCTTCAAAGTATTCTGTGTATTGATTATTCTATGAAATGAAAATATGAGAAAAAATGTATATGAAACGAAATTCTATAAAACAATTAGCTATAAAACAACGTAATAAGTTTTATATCTTCTAAGTGGTATGTCAAACGATTTTATATTTAATGTATGTTATGATAATAAAGAATATTTGATGTGTTATTCTATGATATGATTATTCTAACATTAAACTTTATGTGAAACAAAAATCAATGATTTAAAAATCTTCAAAGTATTCTGTGTATTGATTATTCTATGAAATGAAAATATGAGAAAAAATGTATATGAAACGAAATTCTATAAAACAATTAGCTATAAAACAACGTACACCCTAGCCCTAGACTATCCCATACTAAAAAAAATACTGTGATGCAATGTCACGAGAACGATGATTTCTTCTTCTATATGTACAAGCAATGTTACAAGCACACAAATTTCGTAAATTCGGGGGTGAGAAAAGAGTGAATTGTCAATTGCAAATTTGGAACTATATACAGAAACTATCTGTATCTATAAAGGCATTTGTAATTTCGTCTGTATGGCAGCCAGTGACGAGGGGTCCCTGTGACTACTCGATTCCTGCCGGGTTCCAAATGGGTCGCATGATGTATGACTAACTAGATCGAGGCCAGTTTTTTTTTACCACCGGCACAATTTTGAAAATTTTCACCCTTCGCCACTGATGGCGACGTGCTATATTTTTGTTCCGTGCAACCAGTATAGTAACGTCAATACTATATCTATTCTGTGCTAGTAGTGGCCATAGAAATGATTGCCCTAAATGAATATTGTTTGACAGGATTCCGCCCCCGTCGTTGTCGACGCGCGTGATCCGAGTGTCGTTCCGCGTGGCGTGCATAGGCGCACTCGTTTACGCCGGCTACAAGCTTATGCCCCGGCGTTGGCTGCCATGATGACCGTACTTGGATTTCTTTCTTATTTTCTTGTGGTGAGTATTTTTTGTTGTTTTTACCAGCATTTGCTTACGCTCTCTTCCTCCTAGCGTTAATTCCCAGTCGCATCCGAAGCTATTTGCTTACGCTCTAAAAACATGATTTTACTTTGCGTTATTACCTCTTCGGTGGCTACGTTAAGAAGTCGGTCGTATGATCGACAGGTTCCGGAGTCGAATCCTGGCCATTGCGCTACCGACGCTTTTAATTGTTTCATTTATCAAATATAGTAGATCGAAGTAGATTACTCAACAAGTAAAAAAAGGTGAATTCTTTTCGAGGCACTAAGTTGTATCCCGAGAGGAGCGAAGGTCTCTACGGTAGAATCCGGTATACGGTAGACCTTCGCTCTAACTTCGCGACTAACTAGATAGAAACCTGAGCGGATCAAGGGATAGAAGAGCCAAGATGAATTCTTTTTCACGTGTGAGGTGCTCTACTTTTTATCATTGACTACAAGAAAATCATTGAAAATAATACTCTGTGATTATGAATTAAATTTTGTTATGGATAACACATAAAAAAAGCAGCAATTTATCAATAGTAGCTGCCGCTTTAACGCAAAAAGACTTTGGAGTCTGAGCCATGAAGTATGTTATAATAAAATATACCTTTTTCAGGATTGGCTGGTTACTTGTGGCACTGAGAACTGCAAAAAGGTCTAGACAGAGATTGTACATGTAGTGGATGTATAAGTGATCTTATAAAGTAACTTAATATGCAATTTGTTGTTACGGAGTAGGTATAACTTTTTGTTCCTTAATTAAGGTGTTCGCTCATAGTCATTAAAAGATATTATGTGTATAGCTTATATTTACTTAATAATGAAAGTTAAGGAGAGTTTCAGAAGGAACATAAGAAAATGCTATTAGTTTCTAAAGAAATCTTGCATAGTACGGTAATGTCAGCTATTTGAGAGTGGGCTGTATGTAAAGGCTGAATATGACGTGTCTTTTTTGACGGTTTGGGAAAATTATGCTCCACAGGAGTATAATCGAGTATAAGAAATTTGTGTTGAGTAATTCACTGAAACACATTATTATAAACGGAGTTAAATAGGTACGTGTTTTATGCCCTTAGCTATGCCCATCTAAAATAAGGCAATGGAAACATCGATGGTTTAGTTAGACGTTTGTTTTTTGACGGAATGAAGGGTAACTAATAATTTTATCATTATAGACAGTGTTATATTTAATATGGCAAAATGATTGCCTACATATTGTATAGATATATCCTATTGTAGATGTGATCGCTGTCATAGTAACTCGTGGACGCAAATAGTAGTGCTATGTGATATGACTATTTTTTTTTCCAATTACTTTTTTTTCCTGTTCCAAATAATTAACTGTGCCTAGATTACCCATTAAGTGGTTGCACGAAATCTGCATAGTGTAGCTGCCTAGATGGATATCGTATGTAATATTCATTATAAGGTTTTTTTTATGGTAGGTGTATGTAAGAATTACATACCAAAGTGCAATAGGTGTTTCTTCTATTCCCTTCTTCTCATCCTCAACATCTTAAACAACAGGGTTGGCAGCGCAAGTGTAACGCCCCTCGTGTTGCACATGTCCATAAACCACGGTAACCTCTATCCATCAGGTAGGCCGTGTGCTTGTCTTCCATCTAAGTGGTATGAGAAAGGCTTTTTGGGTAAAAAGTGAAGAGTTATGTGCATATCTATGACACATACACACAAGACCCTAATACTATTTTACTTTTATACATTTTTTTGAAGACTAATTAAAAAAATGATTTTACTATTTATAAATATAATACGCTCCTGGAGGAAATGTAAATAGTTTTAAATAAATTATCTTGGCTCGTTTCTGTTTGTCTTACTAATTTGAAGAATTAAGTAATAAATATCAGTAGTAACTTCACGATAGACTATGCGGCTGTAAGGATTGCATTAATTGGGTTACAAAATAGATTTTCAGTTTGAGTTAATATCTAAGCTGTTTTGTTTTTTATTAAGTTGTTATTTTAGTTCTTAGATGTACTGTAGGGTTGTTGTGACCAAATTAATGACTAAAAAACATAGAGGGATTGACCATGATTGGCTATGCCACCTGTAATCTGCGCTACAATGCCACTATGACCAATTTATGTAGCCAATCATAGCCTGTCTTCATTGTCACTTATACTATAATTAGTATACATAATAATATGTTGTTTCACTGTGTTGTCTGATAAGGTTGTTAGTTTTTAATTGCACGCTATATTTAGTCATTGGACCGAATTAATTCTAGTAAATACCCTACTATAAGTTTTTTACATTTCTTATAGCTATACCTTGACAGGTACTATACTTCATTTACACATAACAATGCAAATATTTCCTCAAAGATCATAATTAGAAGCTTAAAATATTTCTTTAATAACACGAGAAAACTCTCTTTTGATCACCATTGAAGTAAAATTCAGTATCTATCCTGTCAACATATGAACTAATATCCCCTTTTTACTCATTCAGATTATTATATTGATATAAATATTCCCAACTCATTACAAATCATCAATAAATTGATTACTTGTAAAATTTGTTCACCACTTGCTGAGCTATTATTCTAATTGAATACAAAACGTTACAAAAGTTAAACGTTAAAAAAACTTATTATAATATATCAATAAGTAATATTACTGAGAAACACTAGCGTTCTTATTTGTTATTCAATTTTGCAAAAACGGATGAGCAGATTTGCACATAGTGACCAGAATTTATTATGCACTTGCGAAATAAAGCTTGTTTTAGTTCCCTTCTTAGGTTCTAATATTATGGTATTTAAGTCCTATTTGGTGCGTTCGGCCCCCGAATAAATTCTTTCTTTTCTTTCTAATTAACGCATGGCGTGACCAGAGCCAAATAAAAAATAAATATTGCGTAATGAGATTTCGCGTACTTTCTTTGAAATTATTTCATAGCTAGTGCTTTCAAAAGAGAGTTTTTTAAGTTTACAATTGGTCAGTTTAGTTAAACCTATGACTATTTGTGGCACCAGTCACGTTCACTATGATCTTTGGCGTATTATGAACCTATATTATAAATATTGATATTATTTTCGTTATCATGCTTCCTATGAGTAATCAATAATGAGGAAAGACATAAGTGCACCACTTATTACACGGTTTCGGGCTAATTAGGTATTAGATTTTAACCTTTATGAACCTAAATTCTAGAGACGTGTTCAGTCACCAATTGGCCAATTAATTAACTAGTTGTATTGGTTCACTTTATTATATATGTAATATTTTAAGGACTGTGATAATTGTAAGAAATTGTAATTGATATTCCCATCCGTCTTAACAAATAAACTTGTAATAATATATATTAATATATACTTAAAAAGGAATATATAATTGGGTAGATTAATGATGACACTATGTTGTAAGTTAAATTCTAAAAAAAGAAGAACTCTCACTGAAAAACTTTGTAATTCGTGTCTGTGACAAAATTAATTAATTAACATTGATCACTCTTAATAAATATAGTTAATAATAAAATGGGTTTTTATTTACATTTTTTTACAAAATAAGAATTTTACATTTTTACCGAGGTTATTTTGTAATCGGAGCACCAGTACGTGTTTATGTGGCCCTCATCACTGAAAATTATTCTTTATTTTTATGTCTTTAATATACAGTCTCAATAATTTTAACAAACGCAGAGGTTCGAAGTTAGTCCGACTAATATATAGATGGTAACGCCTAGACAGGTTGTTTTTCCAGCTCTGCGAGTTACAACTCGCAGACCAGACCAATTCGTGATTGGGTATTGCCCAATCTTAATTGGTCTAGTCTGCGAGCGACTGTTGACGCTAATAACGTCTCGAACATACCTACACGAAGTGAACTCGACCCTGAGTGTAATATGACATCGAATTTGACTACTAAAAAAGCATTGTAGTGTACACATAAATGGGTGAAATCCAAACCGTAGGTCATGCTCGTAGACCAGGCCCTCGATTCTGCTAAAGCAAAACCACTGTCATGCCACTGACACTGCAAGAAATTTCTATGCAGTTAAAGTTTAAAATTAAATGGTTTCTTTTCATTTAATTTTGGACTTTGACTCTATAGTAATAAAGTCTAAAATTTAATGTCATTTTTTGCAGTCTCTGTGGTATGACCATGGTTTTGCTTTAGTAGAATCGATGCCCAGAAGTTACGCTGTATGATTGGGTGAGAAACAAGCGTAATATATGGACATGTATAGATATCATAAGCGGCATATTATCCTTGAGACAAATACAATGAAAACCTCTTTAAAAAATAATTTTGGACCGGCCGCGGCTGTCAGTCAGCCGTAAAATGAAAACTATAAAGGCCCAAATGTCAAGTATCACTCCGAATTACAGTAAATCAATATGGACAATTTGCAACAATAATAAATCCTGAAATAAATTTAATAATAGGTCAATAATGTGTCAATATTTTTTATTACAAAATCTTCATGAAATATGATATACCAATCATGTATCTTTGCAAAACGTTTGTTGAACAGAAGCCTTGAAGTGGGTGTAATATGTAATCATATACATAAAGCTAAACATCGTAAGTTAGCCACATTCTCAAGATTTGAGTGAATATTCTGTATTCTGCAAGATTGACATATACTTTTGTGTAATTTTAGCGATTTGTTCAGCATTTACGAGAAGTTTTTGTTCGGCAGACGGTATAAAATTACCTCCTGCTGCGACTCTTATTCAGAAGGATAATCTTGCAACTGTGGTGCTCTTAGGCACTGTACATTTCAGCAAACAATCCGTTGAAGATGTGTCAGAGGTACATTATACATTTTATATTTAGTTACCACCTTCAAGAACAACAGTTACAGTTACAGTGCCCCAAGCACGATAATTATTACGTATCGAGAGAACGGTGCTTTGCGATTGACCGGCTGTACACACACAGGTTTACTGTAGGGAGGTGGCCAATCGCAATGCTCCGTTCTCTCGGTACGTTTACGTTACGAATACGGCTATTGTTCGTACTCGGGACACTGTTCATAGGTACTACTATGTGATTTTTTCCGATATCATCTAATTATCTGTTTAGGCCTAGAATTTGTCACCATCGCAGTGTTAGTTAACGTACTTCGAAACCGCTTTCCTACTCTTTCTCATAATTTGACTTTTTCGTGAGCGACTGCCGCCCGGCCCTAAATTCGATAGGTTAGGATAGGCCCGTGTTAGAACAGAACATCATTCATTTGTTAATCGAATACGAATGAACATAATTTAATTACAGTGTTATTTACTTCTAGATAATTTTGCTAAGATAGGCTAAATAATCTACTTTTTTTTTGTTCAGATAGTACGAGTATTAAATCCAAATGCAATCCTTATTGAATTATGCCGGCAAAGAGTGTCACTTCTAGAGCTAGATGATAAGAAATTTTTAGAGGATGCCAAAAATTTTGATGCTCGGAAGTTGAAGTAAGTTGGTATTATCCACTTTTGTTAGCTTATCACTTGCGACTCGATCCAGCTGCATGTTACCGTGTTTGGCGTATCTTTCGTGCTACTTAGCTTGTCTATTTTACTGTTTAGGTAGGGAGGTGCTGCCAAAACAGGCAGGTACTGATCAGTGGCTAAGGGTTACTATAACACGATTCTTACCGGCTTCCTTTTTTGATTAGCTAACATGATCAGAACAATATATGATACATATTTAATTATATGACCAGCCCCTGTATTTAGTTCTCAAATGCCAGCTGTCTACTAACATATCCACGAAAGATGTACTTGGAACGAATTTCACTAAGATAAGCATCGAAAATCAAATGCGGAACTGTACCTACCTTCTTTGGAGATGTGTGGAGACCATTGTGCCATAGCAGATGAACATGAATATTACATATAAAATACGTAACAAACTTCTCATTTATTGACCATTTTACAGAGAAGCAGTTAAAGGGCAGAGCATGGTGTCTGGTATGCTGCACGCAATGTTATTAAAAACTTATGCTGATATCGCTAAAGAACTGGGAGTCGCACCTGGAGGAGAGTTCCGAAGAGCTTATCATGAGGTTGGTGAAATCACAGTTAGTAGACCGGTAGACGCCACTAAAATCAAATGGTTTATGGTGGTTGGCGCCATTTCTGTTAGAGAATTCCAAATTTTGCCTCAGCGTTGCGTCAGCGCTGAGCTCGCCGCTGAGGCAACGTTGAGCGCTTAGTGAATTACATTGCAGGGAATGACAAGTATCCGCGGATCACTAGTGCGTTGCCAGTTGACGCTACGGGCGTAGGCTAGTTACTTTAAAATGATATGCCTTCTTATGCTGAACGCGCCATTTTTCTACTAATATGATTTGAAAACGGCGAAATCTGTTGGGCAACTAAGAGCCTACCACATGCAAAAGCCTCAGCATAGGTTTGCCTGCGCAGGCCGTTCTACACACCCTACATTTTCGGTAAAACTGGTATGGACGGTAGGCCCATAGGAATAGCTGATACCTACGTATAATCTCTTATTGAATAGCTCTAATGAAATAATATTTTAAGTCACTTCATTATTTACAGATGAAAAAGATTCCTGGATGCAAATTATTTCTGGGTGATCGACCAATCCAAATAACCATAGCTAGAGCGTTTCAATCTTTAAGCGTTTACGAATTGGGACAAGTTATGTATCATCTTACAACATCAAATCCTAAACCGTTAGAGTACGTATAACAGCTTGGCATATGTGTCGCAATCTCGCAGATCTTTTCTTAAAATATTTGAATACTATATTTTGATCTTCCATAGATTTATCCCACCTCATGCAAGGATATATTATATTTTACAGTTTTTTTTATGAATTGTAAAAAATAGACTATAACTACACTTATAATGGTTACCTGATTGCGTTACTATTGTAGTACCACCTTTACCCGGCTTTTGATTTGTTTTGTAATGTCTCTATCGCGTATCGGACTGACGGAATTGGATTTCCCTGGCGATGGAATCCTTATGTAATACGTTCTTTTCCGACACACGATGTGCCATTTCAAAAGTCGGGTACCCACTGTATATCTATATTGACGATTTTAAAATGCTCCCTGTGTTTTGTAGCCGACAACAGCTGGAAAAGTATAAAGATCGCGATTTTGTCCAAGCACAATTCAACGAAATAACGAAGGATGTGCCGGCATTTAAAAAAATATTTCACGTTTTCGTCGATGAGCGGGATAAATGTCTTGCATATTCGTTACAGGAATGTGTTCGCTCTGGCAAGTACCTACATGTAGATACTATTATTTAACTGTAGACTGGTCGCGTCTGTACATTGGAGATACATATATTATTTAAAAAAAACTTGGAGCATGTTATTTAAATGATACTGAACACAAAAATATTTTTTTTGAACTTTTTGTAGAACGGATTTTGATAAGTTTATTCGCTAGAAAAGTTTGGGTCCGACTTGAAATCTCACTTTTGTTTAAGCGTAATCGGTTGGAGTAGAACTAGGTATTAAATAGGTATTATCTAAGTCTAGGGTGTAGTTAAACGTATTTGTAATACTGTTAAATGTTAAATGTTTTATTTTTAATAGTAAACAGCCCACGCGTTCTGGCAGTGGTGGGTATGGGTCACGTGGATGGCATTGTCAGATATTATGGTAAAATGAAACAAGAGGACATTGTGCCGCTACTGTTGTAAGTAAACATTTATTATTTTTAGTAACTCTTTGCGAATATCAAATTCTTGGCACCCCTTTACCTTATTAGGTAAGTACATGAATGGGGTGAATGGTTTAAATATTGTATTCCGAGGTCTTTTTTACCCACGGCCTCGGGGCAGTCGTTATCGTTTCACGAGACTAATCTAACACAAAATTAGTTATTTTTCCTTCTGATACCAACAAATAGAAATAAGGTTTATAAAAAGGTTTAGTGGGTTCCGTTCCATTTTAATTTAAATTATCACGAATGTGCATTTAGTTATCCGCTGTTAAATAAAAATTCAAGATCAAGGTATGTATGAAAATTGGCGTAACATAGTGATAATTTTTGTCCTAGATGTTATCTAAGCAAGAATTAGAAAGAAAAAACAACTTTGTTTTGAATTTAATGATAGGTCATCAAAATGAAAAAGTGTACTGCCTAGGTACACGGAACGGGTATCATATGGGTATTATCTGATTATGATATTCTACGGATATAGTACAATAATATTTATTAATTTTAAAATAATAGGTGCACAGTAAAAAAAACTCTGAATAAAAACGGCTTATGACTTCACGTTTTATGCAATTTTTGGCATTGGCATTGGGTGAAGTGCAAAGATATATGAAAATGGCCTACTCTGGAAGGTAGAACGGATATGTAGGTATATGCATGTATGGAAAATTGTCGATGAAGAAGTGTCAAAAAGCTGAATAAATATGTGCTCCCAAACTTAAGGTGGCAGTGGTTGCATTCTCAGGGTTCATGGGCTCGACGCCATCGCAATAATTTTCAATTATGCTGTTCATAATCCCTATATTTGTTACGAGTCTCACGGCCTGCTATAGGTATTATAATTTTGCAACGTCCCTTCCGGACTCGTTCAGTACGATTCTCTAAAAGGAAGTGCGTTACTCCCACTCTCCTCAGCGGAACCGCCTGATTAATGAATTTAGCATGGAATGTTCCCCCTTTGCGGCGAGACCTCCTGATTTATGAGCATGGGTTGGGCACATTGACCCACTTCCATATCTGCCGGGATTCCTATAGTGCTGGGGTTCTTATACCCGGAGGCATTGCTTTTACTGCACAATATGTTGTTTTAGTCGGTTCCCTGTTAGCTGGCTAATGGTGCTCGTGTTGGTAAAAGGCGGGCCAACATTACCTTTGCAGGCTGATTTTTGCAGTTTATTTATTTATTATTATTTATTTATTTTCATAGTGACCCCTCAAGACCTTCAGGCGATTGAGCAGTAAAGTTTTGAAAAGAAGATCGGACGAGTTTGACAAATAGTTCTATTTATAATACTTAATACAATTATTTTATGAAAATGACTTCAGCTGTGCCCAAGATATATCTTCTTATTTTATATGAGATGGCTATAATATAATAATATGCAGTGCCCGAATTTTATAAGCTAAACAGAATCAAAGAACTAAAGGAAAATACTAAAGAACTTAATGCCCTGAAACTTCATCAGACGAAAGCACCCTGAAGGGAAAGAAAAACAATTAGATAAGTGATAACAATAATTAAATAAATAAGAAACATATCGTCCTTTTTCCAATGTTTTAGTAGGTAGTTATGTTTACACAATAAAATTATTGTAATGTGAATAAATATTTTAATTTTCCGAATATTATATGCATTTTAAATGGCTACTCATAGCTACTTAATATCATAAAATTTCCTCTACTATAAAACAATTTAAAATAAAATTAACATTATTATGTAATAATGTAACACAAAGAAAATAAAATTAGCACGCACCCAATTATGTTCCTACCAAAAATAGGAATATCGCAAAAAAAAAAACGAACCAAGCTCCAAGTTTCCCCGTGAGAGTACTTAGCTGCTAAACTGCAAATGAAACGCCGGAAGCATGTAGAATAGCATTATTCTACTTCTACTAAACACAAAAAATAAATCGCAGCAAAATCAGTTAAAATTATTTTTGTTCCAATTTGTAGCAAAATTTTTGCAGTGTTATCCAACCAACCAGATCCTGGCAATATTTTGATGCATTCTGTGAGAACAGAAACAAAATGGCAAATTCTCCAAATTTCAGAACTCCAGGAGAACGTTAGGTGGGTAGAATGCAAAGACGTAGAATGGCAAATTCACAAAATGGCAGATGGCAGGTTCCCAAAATAATAAGTAAGTAGGTAGGTACATTACTTGGTCAAAAATGTACAAATCTATTGCCAACCGCTTGGTTAATAGTAATATCATCTCTCGTCTCTAATTTCATTTTCACCTCTGCATCACGAAAAGGGCGCTTTCTGTTGCGTAGTTAAAAGTGATTCGAAGTTCAAGCACTATTATTATTATTTTTGTGTTCTACTAGCTATCCAGAACCTAGCTTCGCCTGGGTATAACCTCATAAAAACATGTCCTATAGCCTTGCAGCGCCACTTTCCGGGTCCAAATGTGAATGTACCTAAACCATAAGAAGCTTCATAAAATGAATTTCATGCTACTTGCTACAAAGTAAAGATGCCCATATAAATTTTCTAGCCTTAATCCATAGCTCTAGGGTCTTTCCCTGCGCTTGTTTTATGAATTTCCAGAACGTTTTAATAGTATTCCGATCTTAAATCTTTGCTTTTGATTTGTTCTTTCACATTCTCTTTTGCGACAAGGTAATAATTTATTATTTTTTTATTTTCATGTTGCAATTTTTGGATGGAACTCTGTTTATGCCTTGTCTCTCGTTAAATTTATTTGTAAAATTCTATCATCTTTTTTATACCTTCTCCTACAATATTTTTCATCTCTTTCTGTAAATGTTTCTTTGGGGCGATAAAAGTTTGGTAACCCCAAGATGCAATGTCACTGTGCCTATATTTAAAAGGTAGCGCCAATTTCAAGACTATGTTTCATCCTAGTAAATGAGATAGTCAAGTTAATATCTAGATGCACCCATTCATTCATTTAAAATACCTGGTTGTAATTTCATTTTATTCAAAGTACCAAAGTATAGTATTCTTACAATTTTGTTACAGGAAGTGAGGTCTTACACATAATACTACTGGTGACAAGCAAAGAATAGGTCAAAGTCGCGCCTGCCTTCGTACAATTTTTAGAAATAAGTGATTATTTTAACCAGTGTTTATTTATCATCACGTGAATATCTCACAATTTCCTGAATCACAAATGCTTTTGTAAAATCACTATCGCATGTCTATGTGTGTGTCGGTATTGTCGGGAACGCATGTTCTCAGTTATGAAATTTCCAACTACTACAAGAATAAACCACTTTTGAATATTAAATCAAGTTTGATTCATGTACATTCTTTTCATTTTTATACCTAGGTACTTCTCTATATTATCCCTGTTTCGGACCTCATGCAGCAGAATTTGCATACTTATAAAACTGCCTGTGGGTCGCTCCATTCCGTCGCTCCTAGCAGTCGCAACAAATAGGTTTTACTCTTCTGGGAGACCTCATTATGAGTCTACTTTTATTGAAGTTTTGGACTATTTAAATTGACTTAAACCTAAAAAACATAAATCTAATCGTTACTTAGCATTGATACAGCTTTGCTTTTTCAAAGTACCTACCTAAATTGTTTTAGTTATCTAGTATTTTTTAATAAATAGCAACTAGACTAAAAACTGGTCTGTCTGCCACCTAAGTGGTATAAAAAAAAAGTGTGTTAAAATTGCTTCTATTTTGTCCAAACTTTCAAAGACTTCTATGTACTTATAAGGTATAACCCACTTATTAGAACGGTTGTGCGGAGCAAAAAATTGGTCACCTAGCTAGTTCTGTTTTATTCAAATTCATTTAGCTATCATCTATATTATGCGCGAATATTTTTATTGACGTACCTATTTTATGTAGGTACTTAATTTGTGTAAAGTGAGTGAGTGATAGTGATAACTGTGTTCGAAAATAACACTTCTTGGAAGTTTGATTTAGGTAAGTAATTAACTAGCTTCTTACGTGTTTCTGTATTTATTTATTTTTATCACTTTGCCCTTAGTACAACTAAGTACCTATCAAGGGGCTCTAACATTCCCGTGACACTTTTGAAAAATATTCTGTGGGACCAAATTTTTCGCGATACCAGTTTTTTTGTTCCGTACAGCCAGTCTCTTTGTAGGTATACTTGCATAGAAGTCATTGTAAATCATAGGTTTTTCCAATGGAATTTAATTTTCTTTTTTTCTTTTTTACAGTTTACCACGACGTTCCTACTTCAAAATATTGTTAGCTCAAGGACTGCGATTTGGATTTTATTTTTTGGTGTTCTCATTTTTCTATAGACTACTTTTTGGTTGAATAATTAAATTGTTTTTGGAATACAATAAAATGAGAGGGATGTACTGGCATTTCATCACAATCATGAACATAATCTAGTAGAAAAGCAAAACCAAATCATCTGAACAATCTCAGCACGCACAGAGTGCGCGTAGTAAATTTTCATATCTCCCGCGCGTAGGCTAAGTAAGTAGGCACCTCTGGCCTAGAAAGTAATTTGATTTTGTTGTACTTGTTGGTAAAACTTCAGTCGCTCAATATTGTTGTATACCACGGTAACCACTTTCCATCAGGTGGGCCGTGTGCTTGTCTGCCACCTAAGTGGTATAAAAAAAAAAAAAAAAACCTACTGAAGTTACTGTCTTGGTTACTTACTCTTGTTTGTGGCGTGTTCTGTTTGGGTCTAAGTAGTGGGCGTTAATACCACCCTGAGGTGGTCCTACACTATCCTGATCTGGTATGGTACCTATTTAAATAGCCTTGTCTACTTATTCCAATTGAATTGTTTAAGGTACTTACTTTGTAAGGTTGAACTGACATACTAAGTAAGTACCTACCTATATGTTAAAGGATGCCTGCCTGTAACAGCTACTTAAGCATGCACTGTGCTTGTTTTATTTTATTTTTTCAAGAAATATGATTAAGAGTATCCTATTTTCGTTTGCGGGTAGTATGGAATAGGTATTGGTTAACTTGAGAGATATTATCACAGTAATATTATGGACGTGGCCAAAGATGAAATATATCATAGATATGTCATATGCTTACAAATCAACGTAGAAAATTGTGCCGATCACACACAGACACATTTTTAATTCATCTACATTTTCCTTTGAGTAATTGTTCGTGCAGTATCTATAAACATACGATAACATTTTCGTTATTCTTTTGTCACTGATTCTTCCGCTCAACGTCCGACCGGCGCCGCTCGGCACGCGATACTACAAGGCAAACGTTCCAATTGACTCGTTTTCGGATCTTCACGATTTTCGCGCAATAGCGCATCTACTTCATTTTATATAAGATCATTGGACGTGGCAAACTATTATTATTATTTGTACCTACCTACCTACCTACTTACTTACCTACTGATACAAAACCTTAAGGCGCGGTTCCATTGGCGCGGAGCAGAAAAAGATTAACCAATAGGATTGCATAAAAAGCTCCGCTCAGCTGCAGAAGCGGAGTTTTATGCAATGCTATTGGTTAATATTTCTCCCCTTCGCGCCAATGGAACCGCAGCCTTACTTAGGACTTATTCTCTAACAATCTATATAACTTCCCACGAAAACGATGTGCTGCGTTCAGTTTTTGAAATAAATCAATATTATGGTACGAATCCAGTGGCTGCGCTGTTTTAAATACGTGCACCCTGCACCACACAGTGTTTGCCACAATGCTTGATCATGCAAAAAGGTTAACGAATCATGCTGTCCAACGCCGCTCCGCAGCTCTTGTTTTTAGTTATGGGCTAAGTACCTTCATCTAGTAGCCATAATATTGCTATCTAGGCACCTACGCAAAATGAAAGTTTTAGAGCTCATCTAATGAGCAGGCTCTGTAACCAAGTATTTGAGAAAGTTCCTTGAGAGGCTCGGCTCTTTGTCTGTTTGGTCACTGAAGCTACTTCGTCGTTACGTAATTTTGAACCTTCCATTAAGGGTAGGTAGGTACTGATAAAAGTGATAAAGCATTCAACCTTGTGATGATTTGGTTTTTACTCACCATTCTTGTACATAGGTATGCTCAGCAAGTTTATAAAAAGTGGCAGTACGTCCTTATGTATTATAAATGCTTGTTTCATTTTAACTTTGTGCTTATATGTCCCTACATAACTAAGTACTACCTACCTACACAGCTACACCTATATGTAGTTACCTAATAAAATTATTTATCAAGGTAGGTACAGCACTTTAGAGTAGGTATTACTTATTTATTTGTCTCTAACAACGCATAGCCTGAACCGCTGGAGCGCTAGAGTTTGGTAGCCGATGCCTTTTAGTTTGTAAGCATCCACTAAAAAGGATTTTGGAAAATATCACTACTCTAAGGAGGTGAAAAAATCATCCTCACACATTGCGACCGGAAATGGTGCGCACTGTGCGGTATGAAAGGAACTTCATCCCTCGCACAGTCGCACACTCTAGCTGTGGAATGAACTCTCTGCGGTGGTTTTCCCAAGCGACTATAATATGGGGTCAAGAAGGACATTAGAAAGCTTCTTTAGGGTCGGCAGCACGAGTGTGACACCCCTGGAGGTGTTGCATCGTCCATAGGCCACCGTAACCGCTTTCCATCAGGTGGGCCGTGTGCTTGTCTGCCACCTCAGTGGTATAAAAAAAACGTCCTTCAAGTTAGCAGCACGTAGTTTTTTTATATATATAGGAAACCAATTTGACTTCACCTCGGCTGATGGTAAGTTTCATATTTGCGCCTGGTTAGAAATATAAGTAGTAACTACCTATAGATGTAGCAAGGTACCAGGTATCAGCGTGGCTGCTGCTGGAGCGACATGAGCTGCGTGAGTGAGATGAAAATGCTACGGTGGATTTGCGGTGTCACGCATAAAGAGCCGCCTTCGCTGGTGCGGCTACGTCTTGCGGCAACCGCCAGGCTACGTGTGGGTGGCAAATGCCTGACAATGACGCCCCCTCCGGGTCCGGTTTAAGGGGTTTTTACGGTACCGATTATTATAGATACTTACATACAAAATAAAAATTAAATATTGGAGAAATTAAAAATTATCTCCGAGGTGAACAAAGTAGACTACCTAATCAATTCCACTTTGTTCACCTAGGTGATATCACCCAGATTATTGATTTCCGAGGTGACTAATCAATTCTACTTTGTTCACCTGGGTGATATCACCCAAGTTATTTCCGAGGTGATCAAAGTGGAATAATCCCTTCAGTGCACTTTCGTGGTTGTTGGTATAAACGACTACACGTACGTGAATTGATGTTTTTCAAAAATTCTAAATGACTGTTATAAGGAAAATGATTATTTTGAAGTAAGGAACATGAAATTCAATATTAAAGCCTTTGTTTACATTTACAATTTGGACCCAGTAGGTGGTGGTGGAATAATGGCGCGCGCAATCTGTACCAGAATATAATGTCTGTGAATGAACTGTGTATTTCAAAATATAGGGCACAAAGGCCCTGTAGCCGTGCCAAAAATGACAAAAAAATGTAATATGACGTGATATTAACTTGACATGAACATGACACATGACAATGTCACAAAGACACTGACACTCTGACAGCTGCTGACAGCTGATAGCAGTGAGTAAAGTCATAAAGTCATTTCATTTGCTTTGCTATATTTTATGTTTTATATACTTATACTTTATAATTTTATTATTTAATTTAAGTACATTATACATGTAAAACTATTAATAAAATTATACTGAGTGATACCGACTGACAACATGTTTTTCATTGTGTTCATTATATCTCTACAAATTAGTCTTACAGTCAATAAAGAATCGGGATGTGGTTGTGACATCAATAGGGCTGGTGATGGGAAGCCGGTCCTGGGAAATGTGTTTACTGAATCTAGAAATGACATTGATCAGTTCTCTAGTGAATACTGTGAAGATAAAACATGTAGTATCTTAGAGAATGAAAATATGGCACATCCAATGGTTCAAGTCCCTGCTGGCGAGTACCAATTAGGGACAGATGATATAGAAATTGAAAGTGATAAAGAAGGACCTAAAAGAATGATAAAATTAAATAGCTTTTATCTTGATAAGTATGAAGTTTCAAATAAAGATTTTGAAATTTTTACTCTCTCTAATAACTATAAGACTGAAGCTGAACTCTTTGGAGACAGTTTTGTGTTTAGTATATTTTTAAATAATACATTTAAAGAACAAATGAAGGATTTTCGTGTTGTGCAAGCTGTGTGGTGGTATAAGGTATTTGGTGCAGATTGGTGGCACCCATACGGACCTGACTCTAACATTAAAGGTATTGACATATTATATTTTATTATTTTATTCATTATTTTGAATTGGAAATGAGCTTATTATAAAATAGTTGTTTACATTGCTTACAGGAATTTTAACTACATAAAGTGCATTCAAAATTTTTAGATCTGATGGATCACCCAGTTGTTCATGTCTCTTGGAGAGATGCTCAAGCATACTGCAAGTGGAGAGGTGCTCGTTTACCTACAGAGGCTGAATGGGAAGCAGCCTGTCGGGGAGGTCACGAGAATACTAAATATCCTTGGGGTGACAAACTTTTCCCAGACCGAAAGCATATGTTAGTATAATTGCATTACAATTTAGATAAATATAAATATGTGGAAATTGAGTATGTCAAGGCACCTTTAACTGCAAACTGACTGTTACTGCTACTGCCAGAGGGGGCACTGTTGACCGGATGGGGGATCAACCTTACTGTGTAGTTCATTACACCCATTTCCCCTATATAACGACTGTCGTGTTCATATGGCAATCAAGACCGACGGCGTAATGTGCTGTCCGAGGCGTGAGCAGACCAGTGCAAATACCCATATTCACAGGCCATGTTCACTACACCCAGGGCCCCAGAGGTTGTCTAAAACAGAGTCCTGTAATAGTGGTACATAATTTAATATTTGATTTATCTTTAATTTCCAGGGCAAATATTTGGCAAGGAACTTTTCCGTCTCATAATTCTGCTAAGGATGGTTATGTGGGTACTAACCCTGTAGATATGTTTTCTCCCAATGGTTTTGGTTTGTACAACATGGCTGGCAATGTGTGGGAGTGGACGGAAGATTCCTGGAGTGAAGACAAGGTTATATTACTTATATTGTAAAAATTGATAAAGAAATGCCCACAAAACAGTATTAATGAATTAATGAATATTCTTTGTACTCTTAGTTATGAGATTTTTGGAATTCTGTATGGTATACTAGATACTTGAGAAGTTGAGAACAATCTATACTTAATATTATAAAGTTTTTTATTAGGTATATACTTTTTTTATCTATCTATACTATTATATAATTGTAAATTGGAAATGTTTGTCTGCGATGGATGCAAAAACTACTGAACGGATTTTGATGCGGTGTTTTTCATTAGAAAGGTCTTGGTCAGACTTAAAATTTTACGTTTGTTTGATTGCAATCGGTTGAGTATAACCGAAGATAAGAGATCCACGTGGGCGGAGCCGCGGGCGGAAGGCTAGTATTATATAATATTATAAATTTTTCTTTCATTACATACAAAAATATAAACTCAAAAACTACTGAACCGATTTCAAAAATTCTTTTGCCATTAGAAAGTTACATTGATCATGCTACTATCAACGATGAACGAGATGTAAATGCCATGCGGGCGGAGCCGCGAGTAACATAAGTAATAAATAAAGACGTGAGTGGATGAAGGGATTTTTTGCGATATATGACGATTATAGGTGTATATAAACTATATTAGATCAAAAAACTCCGCAATTTAAGCTTAGTTTCCAAAATACCAGAAGATGAAGGGCATAACTGCAACAAAAAAAGCAAAAGTTACATGGAAGAAGGAGGTATGTGCCTTAACGCCTTCTTCCATTGAAAATCGGTCTATTAAACGTATTTCTTCAATGGAAGAAGGAGTTATGTGCAAGAAAATGTACTGCCATGATGCTTTATTTCATTCATGACCATGCTCTTTCATTCCTGCTCTTCTTGTGTATTACTAGACTGGCTGTGTGTAACAAAAAAATTAATAACTTTTTTGAAAAGCACTACATGATCAGCACCAATGAGCAACTTTTTGTTGCCGTTATACATGACAGTATAAAAAGGCACACTGTAGATATACAGAATGATGTCAGAATTCATTAGTTCACCTCGTTTTTATACCACTTAGATGGCAGACAAGCACACGGCCCGCCTGATGGGAAATAGTTACCGCGGCCTATGGACATATGCAACACCAGGGGCGTCACGTGTTGCGCGTTAAATGCGAAAGACTCTACTTTGATTTGACTCCGACTCAAAACCGACTTCACTCTGATTTCCTCCAACTTCAAACCGACTTCATTTCGACTCCTTTCGACTCCAACCTCGCTATAACATAACTCTAAACCGACTGCCGACTCCATTCTCACTCCACTCTGACTCTATTCCAACTACATAGCAACTTCACTTCGACCCCATGCCGACTTAGATCCGACTCCAAACAACTCTACTCTGATTTGAAACTAACCTCCACTCTAACCTTCGGCTCCATACCGACTTCACTCCGACTCCAATACGACTTCTTTACTCCAACTTCATACTGACTCCGCTACGACTCGGTCCAACTCCAAACGCACTTCACTCCAACTTCATTCTGATACTCCGACTCCATACCGACTTCACTCCAAATCTGCACCGACTACACTCCAACTTCAAACCAACTTCATTTCGACTCCCTCCGACTCCAACTCTAAACCGACTCCTGCCGACTCCACTCTGACTCTGCTCCAACTCCATAGCAACTTACTTCGACCCCATACCGACTTCAATCCGACTCGAGTTGACTTCTTTACAATAACTTCAAACCGACTTCACTCCGATTTCCTCCAACTCCAAACAGACTCCACTCTGGCTGTAAACCGACTGCACTCCGGTTTCAAAGCAACTCAACTCCGGCTCCAAACTGACTCCAGTCCAACTCCAAACCGACTAACTTCTATTCCATTCCGTCTCCCTCTAACTCTACTCCAAAAAAACTTTACTCCCACTTTAAACCGACTCCCGCCGACTCCTCTCCAACTCTGTCCAAGACCGTGCGAGATGGAAAAGTAAAAGCCGGAAAGCGAATCAGGGACTCCGAGGTGAAAGCCTCGAATGCGGCCGGGACTAATGTACAGATGACGACGAATGATTGTCATGCCTGTTCTAAAGTACAAAAAAGTCTCGAGTGTGACCAGGCTTCAACACTGAAATAAAAAAATAAATAAAAATATTGTAGAACATTCTACGCCGTCTAGACCCAAAGTAAGCAGCAAGGCCCACAGACGGCGTGCGTTTTAGTCGGTTCGAGTCCGACATAACCTCCTCCTCCGGCTCCGGCGGGGGAGGTATCCGTGGGGATTTTTCGCACGATAAAAAAAACACCATAAGTAAGCATAGCTTAACTAGCTTGTGTTATGGGTTCTAGAATGCGGATAAACATATTTGGATACATTTTTTTCATACACATTATACATAGAAACACCCAGACCAATGCAAATATTCATATTCTTGCATACAAATATTTGCACTGAGCGGGGATCGAACCCGCGCCTCCTGCGTAGCGGCCGCGTTCACTACCTCTACACCACAGAGGCAGTCAAAAATTATGATGATATGCTAAAAGGTTGAGCAGTAGACATTGAGGTTGGAAGAAAATATAGCACCTGCTCACATTGTGTAAAAACGTAAGTTAGTATTAAAACATAAAATTTCTGAAACCAGAATATCAATATTGATAACAATATGGCCCATGACAAAAAGTTGCAATAACTATGTATATATCCATTCTAAGCAATACTAATAATAATATTATAAATACGATAGTAAGGGCCAGGAGGACCGTGTGCTTGTCTGCGACCTAAGTAAAATAAAAAGAGTAACTCTGTATGTCTAATAAGCTTTCACGCCTAAACCACTAAACCGATTTTGATGAAATCTAGTACAGAGATAGATTAGACCTGAGGAAAGGACATAGCTACCAATATAGGAGGTTACCTTCTGCACTGACGGCACAGAATCTCTCTGTTCTTACAGGGTCGGCAGCACGAGTGTGACTCCTCTGGTGTTGCACTCGCCCACAGGCCACGGTAACCTCTTACCATCAGGAGGGCCGTGTGCTTGTCTGCGACTTAAGTAGTATAAAAAAGAACAGAATACGACGGTGTATCCAAACCAATCAAGCAGTCCGACTGAGGAAGTACCTCCGCCTTACAGAAAACCGTGGCTTAAAATCGTGTTGTTTCTGACGGTGAGTAGGGTAGCCAGAGCTCACTGGAGATGTTGTGCTGTCAGAGGGATAACCAAAGTCCCACTTATCTCTTGCACTGACGGCACAGAATCTCTCTGTTCTTACTGGGTCGGCAGCACGAGTGTGACTCCCCTGGTGTTGCACTCGCTCATAGGCTACGGTAACTGCTTACCACCAGGAGGACCGTGTGCTTGTCTGTGACCTCAGTTGTATAAAAAAATATCATAGGCTATGTTTAGTCGCGATAACCGACATCTATGCGGGCAGAGCCAGGGGCAATAGCTAGTTTTTTATATATTTAATGTTATATACTCCCTTCTTCCACGCTTAGTAGTCATAATATCATATTACATTGTCAGTGGATGAAGAATGTATATACACATTTTGTCAAATAAATACATTTCCATCCACTCAGTTTTATTTTTATGCTTCCATAATAATAAATATGGACAATTACAATAATTTGACACCATAATAATGATGACATAAATAATCAGAAAACATAATATTTGCAAATGAAATGTTCAAACTTTGAAGTCGATTATCTCAATATTGAGAAATTGTTAGATACCTCCTTCTTCCACTCACGTCTTCAAATGTTAATCTCATCTCTATATAAATTTCTCATTTCAGCCAAAAGAAAAAGTCAAGAAAGGTGGCTCATATTTGTGTCATCGCTCCTACTGCTATCGTTATAGATGTTCTGCACGTTCACACAACACCGAGGATAGCTCTTCTGGGAACTTAGGTTTTAGGTGTGCCAAATCTGTATAAATATTTTACATGAAGCAAACAATTGTACTGAACTTGGTAGTTGAGACAATGTCACAGTACAGGGCCTCGATTATGCTAAAGCTAAAACACTGTGATACCATGGACACTGCAAAAATATTCCTATTCCTATTCCTAAAATTAACTGGTTTTTGTAGTGAATGAAAAAGTGTAATGAAACTCTTTATTCAATTTAAACTTTAAGTCAATAGCTATAAAGTCTAAAATTTAATGCCATTTGACTGTTTTGCTTTAGCAGAATCGAGGGCCAGATATATTGATAAGTACAGATGAATTGATTTAAGAATAAAATGTTCTGTTGCCCAGATTTGTATTTGGAAGCTAAAGTGACGACATACAGGCACCTAAGGCACCTTTTGTAGCTGTTGCCTATGTCAAACATAACTTATGTCCTTTCTTAAGGCGGCCACCCACTAGCAGTTTATCGAACGACAACCGGATGATATCGGTCTGTCAGTTCATCGCAATAGCCCATACACTTACAGTTTCGTATACTATTTTGGACTGACGGATAATATGTGTGGTCGCTTGACGATTCCGGTCAGCAAAGACAGTTAAAGGCCGGACAGTCTATGGCCGTCGGCATTTTATACGTAATAACATTAGACTAAAAGAATAAAATAATGTTATTATTTTAGTCTGAGATAATAAAATTATGATGGCATTGATGACATAAGGACTGCAGGCCGCCCGATAGGACCAGAAACTGCAGGCGGACTATTAGTGGGTGGCCGCCTTTACGCTTTTAGTATAGTTACCGGCATATATCTTGACCCCAGTGACGTCAGAAAATGTAGTCTTTATAAGAAGTAAAAAAAAGTCAAAATAGTAGGTAGGTACGCGTTTTATGGATGTCTTTAGAGGATATCATGGGATACTACGGCGGCGGAGGAGCTCAAATACCACCTATAGATTATATCAAACCAATCCACACGCGATAGATTCTAGGGGGTAGGGGGGGACTAGGGGTCAAGATATATACGCTGGGAAATATCTCTGTACAAAATCGGTTCTGGGGTTTATGCGTTAGAACGTAACAGAAAGATTACTTTCGCATTTATAATATTATGTAGTATACTATAGATATAGATTCAAAATGATTCATAATATTAAGTAATAACATTTTACAAAAGGGGTTTCGTGTTTTGGAAACTTAAGTAGCTATGTATATGTATAATTATGATATTATAAAGAGATCTTATGAATGAATAGAATGGATTGATGATATTTTTTCAATCGGGTCCTCATAATCATAAACATCACCATTGTCCCTGCTGCTATGTGTACCTATGGAGAGGGCTTCTCGATGAGTGATTTTAACAGAAAAGTACATCACATTTAACAAATTTTTTTAACCTGCCCAGATTCGACTCACTGCATTCTCAAAGGTTTTTTAGCACCTTGTTTGCAACGCACCGACCGACGTAGTCTACTTTAATCATGGTGATTAAAATAGTGTTGCTAGTGATTTCGGTCGTATATGATGCTACAAGTAGGCATTGGAATAATAAGTTGTTTCGAGAAATGTTAATAAATATTTATGGCACATTATTTTCTATTATATTTTTTTTGTGGTATCATGTAGTTGTTTTACTTGGCCTTTGGTCTATAACTGTAATTAATATACTTAGAATTTTTGTTGCACATCAAGGGCAACAGGTCTTAGGATCTTTATCACGTAGTAAATCTCTTTTAGGGAAATTTTGAACCTTTAGAGTGTTTGCAAACACTATCGGGTTGGCCACCCAGTTGGTAGCCAACCCGATAGTGTTTGCAGGTCGGCCGTAAGTAGGTTGGTAATACCAACCTACTTACGGCCGGGTTAGTAATATATTATCAAGCTGGAGCTGGATCAGCGACATCCCATGCACGGCCATTATCACGTGCCTAAAAGATTGAAAAGCCGAAAGAGTTTCTGGGCATGCGTTGCTCCCGCTGATGGCGATCCGTCCAGGGCCAGAGTAAAAATTTGCAAATCGCGGAGCCCGCCACCAACCCCTTTCGTCCCGCTGTCGGAGAGTCTTCCCCCCCGGACATGACCTCCCCTGGATCAGGTGGAAGTCCCTAAATAGACTTCAAACACAAGTCGACCGAAGCAGGGAGAATCGGTCTAGGTGGGGTTACTCAGATGACGTGGACCTGGGTTGTGAGTGTGGAGTAGCTCCACAGACCATGGCCCACCTGCTAATGTGTGCTGCATGTCCATCTACCTGTACACCGGAGGACCTAATGAGTGCCTCCGAGAATGCGATTCAGGTAGCAGCATACTGGGAAAATAGAATTTGAGAGTAGAAGCACCATCAATTCGATAGAAGAAGAAGTAATATAATAAGGAAGATTTTCGTAATCATCAAATTCTCCCGGTTAAGCGCAAAGTAAGATACTTGTGAATAGCTCTGATCGTTAAGATAGATTAGGCGATCCGTACCAGGTTAGACTGATCAGGTTCTGAAATATCCAGGAGGACTGTCGTTGCATCCGTCAGCTGCTGATTTACACGATGAAAGCATAGTATTGTATTCTCTTCGGATGAAAGGTTTACGGTGTCAACAGTTTTGTATAAGAATAGGAATGGCTGACCTAGGTTGTAAAAAGAAAAATGCACTAATATTACACTTATCATTTAATTGCATATTTTTGTATAAAAATTACAATAGGTACATAAATTGATTTCTATATGATAATGAAACAAAATTTATATTTACAAAATGGTGAGCTTCAGCTGCCTGACTGCTAATGTAAGCAGAATATTCGGAGTACAAAAAGCACCTTAAAAATTTGGTAAGTACAAAACAAAACGGAAGACTTAAAAGGAAGATTGAGGCTACTGCTATAAACCCGTTATCGATTTGATCTTATATACATAATTTTGGTATAAATAAATGATAAATTAAACAAAATAAATAACCAACACAACCACTTTAGTGTCATAGTATCTAAACCTAAATTGAACATTCGGTTGAAATTAACATACTTAGTTATTGTACTTAAAATAAAAAATAATCACTTCAATTTACAACAAAAAAGTTGTCATTCAAATAATTAATACCTATGTGTTAAAAAATTAACACGGAAAGGCAAACTTCGGTGATGGCTTTTATAGGTTTGTTAAGCTATAGCCATATTTGCCGGGTAAGCATAGTTACTGCTTTGCTAAAATATTTTTGTGAATTATGTCTTGACAATCATGAGCTTGTAACAATACTGATTTATAGTTAAAATCTAAATATTGATTTGTGTATCAACCAATTTGTTTAAAATTTTAATTGCCCTTTATTATAATCATGGTCAGTAAGTATTAATGATTCCCCATTTTATTGTTTTTCACTTTATCACACTTGGTTAAATAATTATTATCAATTCCTAGAAGGTTCCCAAAGGTTCTTGCAAGTATTTTTATTTAATTTATTTACGATTTCAATTCTTCTCCCAGATTACAATTTGTTATTACTACTAGTTAGAATATACTTCTTTCATCCATAGTATATTATTATATATGTACCTACTAACCGCAGAACCAACATTATATACATTTCTAGATAATATTACACAAGTACTAGTAGCTAAACTAGGGAAAAAATATTATGTTCATTTTCAAATTAGTAGTAATAAATGACAATAAATCTGGGAAACAAAATATTTGTAACTTCTCTCACAGAATGCAATCAAATTTTTCTAAATTACAGAAACATTTTTGCGTTTGCGAGATAAAACATGTTTATGAAATTCACGCGACCATAGGCTTTGCGATGGCGGATAGGGCTGGTCGCATTCCAGAATAACAAGTTAAATAAAAACTTGTAATAAATCACAGTTCAAAATGTGTAATGGAAGGGTTTTAAAAATAAAGAAACATAACAACAAACCACTCCCCAGTAAAAACGAAGACGGCAAAAATTATGGTGGTTTTTATTGGGAATATTACATTGCATTTTATAATTCCCAGTACATTAATGATGTGAACTCAGTCTTACTAGTATAGTTTTATAGGGGCGTGCGATCCAATGCTATTGTAATTAGAAAAGAAAATAGAATAACGAGATTGGGGCAATGTAGAGGAACAAAGATGTTAGGAATGTGGTGGTCAGGAAGACGAATGGTTGATTGAAGCAACGGCTGGTCTGCCCGCCTACTACAATTATTGCTACGTTCTTTTAGCGATTAAAGTTTACAAGCTCATTCGATTAGAAGTCATTACATATAAATTAAATAAGCACCATGTACATCATACATGTAGTATTTGTGTCACGACCGTCTTTCAGAGTTCACACCTAAACTCCAAAAGCAAAATATTTTATCTAACACTAACAAAAGTATAAAACGCTATGCGATCACAAATCTAGCTATACATTTACATTTATTAAAATAAAAAATATACACCATCAATACCGCCTAACCGTATGTACACTAGACAAATCACATGTACCGCTATATCTAGGGTCGTCGTCGGCGAGGCGAGGCCGTAAAGGTGCTGATAGACTTGAGCATTCACTCGTAACAGAACATCGAGCATTCGCCGCTTTTAAATTTGTCGAACCGAATAACGAACCGAGTCAAATAATGCTACGAACATTTACACGATCTTTCTAGCGAACGGTCTAGTCGAAGCAAATTTACAGTCGTTTTGCAAGCATGCTCACCAGAATGCTCGCTAGAATGCTAGATAGAATGCTCGCTAAAATGTTCTCGTATTTTTCTGTAATGTAACATTCGACAATGCTCATTAACATGATCTTTCTAGCGAACGGTCTAGTCGAAGCAAATTTACAGTCGTTTTGCAAGCATGCTCACCAGAATGCTCGCCAGAATGCTCGATAGAATGCTCGCTAAAATGTTTTCGTATTGAAGAATGCTCATTACGAGTGAACGCTCAAGTAGATCAGCACCGTGTCCCGGCAGCACACACTTCGAATACGATTAGAGTGAGTCCCGGTCGGGGCTACGAATCACAGAGTAGTACGGAATGCTGGGGCGCGCGGCGCGGCCGGCGTCAGTTGCCGGCCGGCAGCACGGTCCGCGCGCGCGGCAGGCCCACGCCCACGCCCACGCCGTTCGTGTGACCGTTGCTGAAGCCGTTTTTGAGCGCGCCGTTCTTGTACGGCTCTAGCCGGGTTCCCGCGGGTGACGGTGAACGGCCCCGCGACTGCAACATAACAATAAGTAAATATTAATCTTTGTTGAGAAAAATAATAATAAATCGATTTAGAGAGAAAGGATAAACTTTGGACGGGACTTGAACCCGCGAAAAGTTAGCATAATAAATGCTTAAAAATTTCATATAATAATAAATATTCTACACTACAACATTTTGCACAACACTATCAAGACCCATGGTAAGCATATCTTAACCAGCTTATGTTATGAAATCTAGAATGTGATACTGCATAGATATTTTTTTAATGTACATAGAAACATTCAGACCAATGCAAATATGCATATTCATGCATACAAATATTTTGTACTGAGCGGAATCAAACCGCGCCCACTGCGTAGCAATCGAACGTTCTACCGCTACGCCACAGAGGCCATCAGAATAATTTATTTGTGGTAACCTAGATCTGATAATATGTATAAGCACAACATGTTAAGCTGCAGACTCAAAATTTAACAGTTATTACAGTCAAATTAATCAGTTACGTACATAATATATTACTGAAATGCATTGATTTATGAAATTTGGTAAAGACCGCTAGGTGGCGCTAATCTAACATCATAGAAACAGTATATGATTTTATAATCATTTCGGATATAAAGATTTTGGACACAGTTTCAATAGCAACATCGTCTGGAAGTATTAATTTGGCGATATTTTTTAATATATTGCATGGAAATAATATACAGGTGAAAGGAATAATGTAAGTATTTGTGGATCTTAAAAAAGTCGCCTAATTAATACTTCCAGACGATTTTACTATCGAAACTGTGTCCAAAATCTTTTTAACCAAAACGACTATAAAATCATCCGGTATATCGCAATCGAATAGGTCTGATATGCATTAATCGATAAAGCCATTGATTGAATCGAAATTGCCGATGAAGTTTTAGCTTTATACGCTTTTTTAGTTTATCAAACAGTTTAAATAGAATAGGTAGGCTGCCTACAAAGATCCTCGGAATCTTCTCAGTGAGAGCTATCTACTAAAACTTTGTCTTTTTTTACTATTGGTAGGATTTTTGATAGGGTTCAAGTTCAGACAGATAAGACACACATTATAGCTTTATCAAACTGGATACTCACCGACTAATGTTACGCGGCTTAGTAAGCGCGGGCAGGCGATAACACTGGTCGGTATTTTAATCTAAATATGTGTTTTTTTTGTGTATTAATTAAACAGAACTTAACCTTGTAACAAGTGATATAAATATGCACACATTGCTTTGATAAAAAATATGGATAAAACACTTGCATATGGGAATTTCGCTGGGAAATTCTGGGTTTTTGTGTTACTATAGTTTCGGCACGCTATGATGGCCGTTTTGACACGACTGGTTTTGCTCGTTTTCTCTTGTTTGGTGTGTGAAGTTTATTTTCTTCTGTGCCAGTCTGGCCATTATGTTTCTTTAGTTATTCGTCTAACAGTTCGTTATGCAATATTAAGCGCACCAAAAAAGAGAAAACGAGCAAAAGCAAAATCAGTCGTGTCAAAACGGCTACCATAGCGTGCCGCAACTATAGGCGGGCTTACCAAGCATAATAATATGAGGATGTAAAATGCATACCTTAGGTTTAGAGTAAGATTGGTTGTAGAAATCTTTGAAGAGGAAGAAGAACATAACAGCGTGCATGCCGATCCACCAAACGAATGCGCGTGGATAGTCGCATTCTATGAACAGTAGCTGGAACGCGTGCACCATTATACCGACGAATTGTACCTACAAGTTGAAACAAATTAAAATTAATGTGGACACACTGTAACTTAGCATAAAAATGTATTATGCAGTAGGTGCTAATTGCTGCCACGACCTTTACTTTGTCTTTCGAAACAATGTGTAAATTGTCGATAGTATTCTTGTACCTATTTATTACTTACTATTGTGTTATATTTATAGAATAAATACCTACTTTATATGTGTTTTTCTTTAGAGTATACAATACATATAGAGCGCGTGTATCGCTAGGGTCCGCTGTGCCGAACGTAGTCACGGGTATGAACAGCTTAAGCCTATAGTGACGTTGCATTACCGAAAATATCAATACATAGTTGGACTTATGAATTCAGTACAATGTTAAAAAAAAAATATTCGATTTACTATGGATGGATAAAATTGAAACCAAGATACAAAATAATGGAAGCATTTTATGTATTACTAAAACAATACTACAAATATACAACCTAATTTATAATACTGATACAAAATATCGAATTAAATATTTGCGAAGTCACTTTGACGTGTATTGTTTTGCTACTGATTGAGGTTGAGCCGGGATCCTCGGTACTGTCGCACTCTTGCCTACGGTTCATACTTAGGCGCGCTATATAATGTATACTCTAAAGAGTTTTTGCTCTGGGCTTATTCATATTATCAACTACATTGTACTAGCTTTAAACCTACTGGGATTTAATTCAGATAAAATTAATATTCATATCGTGCCTATGTATGATACGGACATTGCATATAAGTGCAACTGAGAATAAGGCATCAATAATGTTCGTCTTTCAGCGCACTTTGATCGGCACAATCACTCTCCGTGCCTCTCAGATTTGAGTTTGCGACAGCCATCACTTTAAGGAGTATCTCGCAAGATTCTGTCCATAGTTCGTAGCGAAAGTAAAACAAAAATTCTACGAAAATAAATTGACTTTGATTGAATTTCAAAAAATTCTAAGTTTTTTTTTATACCACATAGGTGGCAAACCAACACACGGCCCACCTGATGGGAAGTGGTTACCCTGGCCTATGGACGAGTGCAACACCAGGGGCGTCACACTCGTGCTGCCGACCCTGTAAGAACCTAATGATGCCTAAGTAATGATACTCGTAGTGTAATACCACGTATGTCACGATGGATTTGGACAAGTAACAACAACCTATATAATTGTAATTCTCATAATAAATAAATAAATAAATATTGTACGACAATCTACACAACGCTATCTAGACCCAAAGTAAAGCATAGCTTAACTAGCTTGTGTTATGGGTTCTAGAATGCGGATAAACATACATAGATACATTTTTTTTTGTAAATACATACATATTATACATAGAAAACAGCCAGACCAATGCAAATATTCATATTCATGGATACAAATATTTGCACTGAGCGGGGATCGAACCCGCGCCTCCTGCGTAGCAGCCGCGTTCACTACCGCTACGCCACAGAGGCAGTCGAACCACTAGTGTTCGCCTGGTGTAGTCATTCTATCTAACAGTATGCTTATAGTGCATATAATTGACTACTCACCATCTGTAAGGTTGTAAGGTACCTCTTCCACCAGAGGTATCTTCTCATTTGAGGGCCCATCGCTGCCAGCATGTAGTACGTATACATGATGATATGCACGAATGTATTGAGCAGTCCGAAGAATGTGGAATGACCGCCAGGTGTGAATTTCACTCCAAACCACACGGACATGGGCATTACGCCATGGTGAATGACGTGCAGTGTTGATACATGATCAAACTTCTTTCTCAGCACAAAGAAGATCTGTGGAAATATTTTTTTTAATATTGTATTTTTTTTTTATTCATTTCGTTGTGGAGATTCGTAGATCTAATCTCTCGTCGGTTTATTAATCAAATTAAAACTAATGAAGGTTTCAGGTCCGTATTCCAGAACGATTCTCAGTTCTGAATCTTAATTTAGTCGCTTTAGAACTAGTTCTGAGGACAGATTGTATTCTAGACGACAGCTCTAATGTTTTTTTTTTATCTTTTTTTTATATAGGACACGTCAATTTGACTTCGCCTCGCCTGATGGTAAGCTGAAGGCAAAGTCTCTGAAAAGAGGGTCACCATTAGACACGTACCATGTTACAATGGTGGCACTCAGCTTGACGGCCTTATCAGATGCTTTTTCACGCCCCACTTAAAGGACCCGGGACTGTAGGAGGAGGGAAACACGTGAACATGTTATTGTGAGGGTCGATTCACAACTGTTGTTCTGGAATAAGGCCTTAAGTCTTCAGTTTGGGTTTATGTTTAGCGGATTCGTTGCCACGACGAGATCCTTACGCACCTAAAGGCCCTGTGCAACATCATGGGCGAGGCTGTCTGCAATTGTAAGCCAAGGTCGGAAGAGACCGACTGACCTTTGCCCGTGGTCATAATAAACCTATAAACCTCGTGGCGGTTGCGGAATACCGTGTGATTTTTAGTAAGTTCAGCACATTAGGCTGGCCAGGCACCCTTTTTGTACGAGCGAAAGCCCCTTCGGGCTTCATCTCGTTAGGGCGAAACGGTGAAGTGGGTAGATACCTATGTAAGATCCGACAAGCCCTCTGGGCTTTTGTAGCGAGACACATTTCGTGTGTTCACAATATATGTTCTTTTTCGTGTTTGAGTGACATACAACTAGGTACGAGTTTTTTAAACGGAAACTATCGGAAGATGGGTACATAGAAGCGTTTTATAACAAAAATTGAGGTGCTCTAGTCGGCTGGCCGCATGTACATCGCTCAATTCATTATAGCAGCTTGTCATGGCCTTCACGAGATCTGGAATCCGGACCAGACCTAATCGACATTAGGTACCTAGGTAGGTAATGTATTTATCTATTAGTAGGTACCTAGTTAAATGCGACATAAAGATTTGTTATAATATTATTACTACCTATGTATTACATATTCCGTGAAATATAATCACTTCACACTAAATATATATCCTAGCTTGTAATCCTAATTCCTAAGGTACCCCCATTTCTCAAATCATATTTTCTTAAGTTGATCACTTGATTTCGTGAACACCTGCGATTTTAATTTTATCTAATACTTAGTTTACTATTCTTGTATAACATCAAGTTTTTACATATCTTTTATGGCTATTTGTACAGAAGTTAGATACATAGATATAAATGACTTTTGTGCCACCTGAATATTAACTATTCTCCTCAATAAGCAGAGCGCTCATACGCGTCGAGGTTATCCACTTTACATTAAATCGAAAATGGTGTAACGTGTGTACGCATTATGCTGTGGTACTCACCGTATCAAAGAATTCGGTGAACTTGGAAAAATAGTACCACCAACACGCGTGGACCATCTGGAACGCACAATTGTATTATAGACCTTTGAATGAAAAATACAGTAAAAAAAATCTTGTAAGAAGCGTCTAGGTAGTTACTTTATATATTGATATTTAGAGCAATAATCACAAGCATTTAAATTTAAGGTTCTATGTTGCTAGGTTAGGTATACTATTTCTATATAAGCCTTTAGTGGTGATGAATGAAATGATAGGCAGAATGAAGTGATCATGTTAGGGGGGTAGGTATATGTAATGGTATTTGAGTTAATTTCTGACGCTTCAGTTGCTGAATTAGCTAAAGCAACACAAACTTATTAATGTGGATATCTCCACATAATGAAAAAGTAATCACTTGCAAATAAAACAACTGCCGCACGCAATTTTAGAATGTAATTCAGAATATTGATAACTGAATTCAAATTATCCAATCCGTGATTATTTTAATTGAGGCGCATATTATAAGCCAAAGTCCTCTGGAAGTTCCTGAGGAGATGCTTACAATAGCATGACATAGAAAATTTAAGGCTTATTTTTAAAATCATTTGTCTGTGCAGAAAGCAAAATATTGTGCAAGTTTTGGTATTTGGTCTGTGTCAACAGACACAAAATTTTTGTGACATAGTCCTCTAATAACTTAGGATAACTATTGCTTTCCTAGTCACGAATTATATTTCGCTATTAGGAGGAAAACCATAGGTGAGAATATGAATGGAATAATGTAATGAAAGGAAACCATACCCAATCGAAGGTGTAGTTAAAAATTACAAAATTGTGTCCCACTATATACAAATTAGTGAAAGGTGATGGAACACTCAGGAGGGACAGGCAGTAACTTGGGATGAAAGGACAATAATATTAATGCAAGTGATAATTCACCCTCATAGTTTGTGGATGTTTCGAGTGGTCGACCGGCTGACATTGAAAGTTATACCTGCCTGTGAACCAGCCCGCGGCTCCGATCTGAAACAACATGCCGACACCAGGCCCTTATATACAAAGTTTGCACATCACCAAATGTAATGCTTCTTCGCTGGTTCATTGTTAATTCTTATGTTAACTAATGTTGGCGCGAGTGGATATTTATTTTGTTACTTATGTTAGTAGCATTACCATCCAAACAAATATTCATTTGGATATACATATTATTAAATATTCAAATTCTACCTTAGAACTATTTGATACCATATTCTCTGCACCCTGTAACTATATACACATTGTACTTTGGAGAAATCCTGAAAATCATTCATGGTATGTATATTTACAATGAGCTCAGGTTAGTTTACTCTTTTTAATACCAATGTACTCAGTATGTGAACACTGGTACTTCACTTACTCTAATGGCTACAGCATTGTCTGTGTAGTCCACAGGTTGACATCTATAGCTGTAATGATTCAGCCAGCCCCCCATCAAACTCTAAAGTATGGTATGGTAAAAAAACATGTTAAGTCAACACAGTAAAAGTAAAATTACTTTTGATTGTCAATCACCCTGTATTATGTAAAATATTCACTATACTAAACATACGTATAAAATACATCTATATGTATTGTAAATTGATGTTGCTAACACATATTATACTTTTTTCACCTACCAGGGTGGTCGGACTTAGAGGAGCCCTCTAGTATTCAGAGATGATCCAAGGTCAGCTGATGTGCGAGGGAAATACCTTATTGAGGCAATATTCACCCTGGCATTTGAGACCCAAAATGGCGTGTGGTTTTAGTCGGTTCGAGTAGAACATAACCACTCCGCCGACTTTTCCGCACGAAAAAAGAAGTGCTGAACTTTCACTTCTTAATTTATACAATCGCAAGAGTTAAACATTATTAACTAAATATTATTTATTTAATTATCTTTACCGAATATAAATGCTGCAATAGAAACATTATCAATAGTAATAAATCAGTTTGGTTTTTACTTTTACGTATGGTCCATCAATTGACTGCACCCTCTAGATTGTAAAAGCTGAGGTGCAGTCCAGAAGATACGGACCACCATTTCTGATGCTATTGGCCTTGAAATGGTGGTCCCTCACTTGACGGCCTTGATGGTTTTTTAAAATTGATATACTAGAAAAAGGATTTCCGCTCTTTTAACTGCGGAGAGCTACTAATTAAAGATTTTTTATTACCTAGGAATGTAATATATTTTTACCATTTGAATATAATTATAGAATATACATAATATATTGATTTTTGTGTGATTAAGTTGTTAAGTTGGCATGCCTAATGCCAACTTCATTATTGGCTCCAGTGAGGTGTTGCCCGAGGAGTAAATAATGCTCAAAAATGAATCAAATATGTCATATTACTAAAACACTAAAATGATCATACAGTTAAATCAATAAATGGATTACTTACATAATAATAAGGGTCAGTATAAATCAATAATAACAAGTCTTACCTCATAAAACAGCCATGTGCTGAACAATACTTGAACTAAGTTATATAATATTAGAACATTTTTTAATTCATAAGGTTTCCTATTTTCCATAAATCGGGGCCCTAGAACCTGTAATAAAAAATATAATTGTATTATTGAAATATTAACTGATTGAAGTATGATTGAAATAAATGGATTGATACATACCTTGACTAGATAGATATAGCTTAGACATATTAATAATGTAGGAAGTGGTGAACTCATCAGAAACCATGGATTAGTCCTAGGATCTGAAATTAAAAAAATATATTTTCACAGATTTGTTCATAAAAAATTTAAGAAGAATATGGGAGGGGAGAAATTATAAATTATTATTATTATTATTACTACAAATTATTTCATTCTTCAATATGAATATGTAGTAAGTTAAAGCTACTATTGTATGATGGTTAAAAATTAAATACTATTTACACAATGATTTGTAAGATAAATGAGAGAGATAGTGCAAGTTTTTGGGTCATCTAAAAATACTCTTGTGTAACTATTACATTTTCTGTGATATATTATTAAGTGTCATTCAAAAGTGTAGGTAATTTACAGGTATGTTCATTATATTATTTATGTGCAATTGTCAAAAAATAAATGTAGGTACACAGGTAATCTAAAATAATATATGTAATAAATTTATGATTTTTTTTAAATACCAACATACCTACTTACGTTAATAAAAATGAAACCGTATGAAACTAGAAAAACTATATTTAAATAGGTACTGATGCCAATTTAAATTAAATGTAATTTATATTTTATATTAGCATGAAGATAAATGAAAATATAACCGATTAATTACAGATGCATGCAAATTATATACTACTTCTATTGAAGTGCGATATTTGTGAGATAAATAGGCCAGACAGGCAGAATATTGCATAAAGTGCACAGGTGCATTAAAATAGATATTAAAATGTAATCGTTTGGCTCACCTCCGTATTTGTCCATGAACATGTGCATGTCATTTAAATATTGTAACATTAGCGCCATTGTGTCGATTTCTGAAATAAAAATCATAATTAAATATAACAAGTGAAATAAGTCACTGGTTGTCAAGACGGGTAGGGTTTAGTTTAGTATAATAAAATAATGTACATAATCTATCTACCTGTAGACTAGGAGAGTTATTATAAATATCACACACTACTTAAATCATTTTCAGAGGTTTAATTTAAATAAGTATAGTCAATAAAACTATAATAAAATAATTTCATTCATTCGGAAGCGAAAATAGGTTATACAGGCTTTGGCGCACTGACAGAAGCGTAACAGAAAATTGAAATTTTATAAAATTGCCTAGATGGCGCTCAATGTTTCTAAACGATTTGACATTTCCACATTAGGTTTTGAAAAACGCTATTTTGCGAAGGAAGATAGTTAGGTCACAGATTAATAAATAGTTACTGTTAGGTACTGTTAACGTTATGTTGTGCAATAAACAATACATACACAGGTTTAATAAAATATTTTGTAATCTGAAGTAAATCTACATAAGTAGGCTTTATATTTAATGACCCCAATTCTGACGTTACCATCTCTAAACTTAAATTTCTCTAAAATTTTCTTATTTTAGATAAGCGATTGACATTTCTAACCGTATTCTGTTGTTATGTCAAACTAAATTTAGTGTTTGCTAAGCACAAGACAGCACTAAATTTGAATATGACGTCGCTAAAACGAGTGTTACAACTATTAAAAAATTAAGAATGAACGATAAAGATTTTCATAAAATCTGTAAAAACTTATCTTAATAAGTCTTTAGAATGCCGACAAATGATAATTAGTGCATATTATTGATCAAATAGTACACAAACTGTGATATTTCTCAGTCTTAACCAAGCAAATACAGTTTTTCTCGGTCCACGTACCTGGCAAGTTCGCGGGGTCCGCTAGTTATTTATAAGATCCAAATCAATCGACGATTTATAGAGCTTTATAAAGGATTTAAGCGTATATAGAACGACAATTGGCATTATTTTAGATGATGTCTAATTTTAGTTTGACATTTCTTATTTTAGTGCATATACGTACAACAGAATACCGTTTAACCAAAAATTACAGTTGAGTACTTTCTCTAATTTTAGTTGTGTCAAGCTAATTTTAAGTTAGTTGTGTGTTCTCAGAATACGAAATTACATTTTGACAGGACTAAACTGACATTTAGAGATTTTTAGCTTATTTTAGTTAGCTTGTGACAAGACAGAATTGGGGTCAATATCATTGTACGTAGGTACCTATATACTTATAAAAGGGTAAGATAATATGGGTAGGTAAATTCAAATAGAAATCCATAAACCCTGTGCCGTGTATACACGGGTTCAACTATTGTGAATACCTATAGGAAATAATAGGAATGTATTACCTAAGTAGAATATGCCTACCTATATAAGTATGCCTATGTAAAACGTTGCACCTCTTTCAGTAATCTATGGTTGGTATATATACGTTATTCAGCAACATTCTCATATAAGTTTATGCTTCAGCAATGTAAAGAATAAAAAAACATTTGAATACGAGCAACGAACTATCGACTAATATTAGGATAGTAAGGTAGGTATTTATTACGTAATCCTCTGAATATTGGTCAAGAGACAACCTTAATAAAGAGCGTACCTACTAACATGCATAGAGTAGGGTCAAGGTCAAGGTCAAGGTCAACGAAAATAAAATGATTCGTGTGTTTTACAAATACCTACTTAACTTATTGTTTATTGTAATCGCTGACGTAAGGTATTGTTTTTACCTAGGTTTCTTGTAGATACCTAGCTACTTAGTCGTATGTGAGATACGATGAGACGGTGCTGTCCGTACTGTGCCATTGAAGATGAATTGGGAGGCCGAGGTTAGGCATTTGAGATTAACTACGAATGTTGCATAATCATCTAGTTCCGATGGACGTCCGTTCTGGACGTCACATCGTCATGGCATATACCTACCTACCTATAGGCAGATCTGCCTGTAATGTTGTTTTATCTAATCTCTCTAATATGTAGGTACCTACTACGAGTACATACCTATCTACTATTTAACGAATAATACACACTAGCACCTCTTTTACTTAGATAGCGTTTAAAAATGGAATCAGTCTCTAATTAAGAATACAAAACTAATTAACTTGAACAAAATTATTGTAGCACCTAGATATTTTTTTTTCCTGGGTCTTTAGTAAAAATATATGACATGTTTGGATTTTCGCAGGATTTGTAAGCACCAGCACGCACAATTGCATTTCTTTTACAGGTTCCATAAAATTAACCAATTGCTTGATTTATAGGTCAGATGCGAGGATCAGTGTAGGTTCTTCTGCGAATAGATAGGTTCGCCAGAATAGGGTGGTTAGGTATTAGATTAGTTGATCGTCTCTCAGTCTCAATGCCACGAAAACTCGTCAGCCAGTCAGAAAAAATACAATACATATATAACTCACCACTATGCTAATTCGAGGCAATTGTTATTTTTTGCTCCTAAGCGAATCTGAAATAAAATAGAAAAACTCACTTTAGAAGTAATCAAATAATATACGAGTATATAGGTCGGAACATAGATAACTACCTAACGAATGTAACTACACGTGTAGGGAGAAACAAGAGTGAACTATAGATATATTAAGTAAGTATATTATGTAATTATCAAGACAGGTGGCTGCTTTCTTTGTGTAGGTACTGTCGTACCTTTTTTTTCAGTATTTCACGAGAAAATCATTTCAGAGCTTCATTTTATTAAAGCTAAGGATTTAAAGGATATATTCTCGGCGTAGGTAGGTAGGTATATCGGATTTGAACGGGTGTTTCCCGTTGCCGTTGGTTAATATAACCCGCGCCACGTATCTTGGACCTAAATCGTAAGACATACGAAGCTCTGGCACCCGCGGATTGCTTTGTAACCTTTATTCCCAGGTCTTCACTTTCCCAATTTTGCACATGGTAAATTTTTCACATTCCCAGATGTCTACTTTCTCAATTTTGTACATTTCCAGATCATCACATTACCGAATATTCACATGCCTATATCATCACAGTTCCAATTATTCTCATTCTCTATTCATCACATGCCCAATTCATCACAGTCCCAATTCTTCACACTCTCTGATTTTCACATGCCCAATTCTCCAAACTGTTAATATGTCACTCAAAGTACAGTCAAGAAAAATATAGCAATGGCCGAAAAATAATGAAACTGTCATTTTTAAACTACAAATTTATTATTAGTAAGAAAATTCCATTTTGAAAGAAAAAATAAAATAACCAAGTCTTTAATGTCAATGGTCAATACTGTTAAACTTATAATATAAAACGTTATCATTATAGGTATCTAAAACTTAAACAAATTATTCTTATCCCATTGTCATTATATTTTGCACTTACCCACTATTGAGTTGGTAATTTAATTAAACGATCTAAACATTCGAGTACTTCTATTTTTCCCATGTTGCAGTCATCCCTACTAATATTATAAATTATTAGTATTAGTATTAGTATAAATTATTAACGAAAGTAACTCTGTCTGTCTGTCTGTCTCACTTTTACGACTAAACCGCAGAACCGATTTTGATGAAATGAATGAAATGAAATATAATACAGTACAATTTAAAAGTATTTTGAGATAAAAAAATGACCACTTTCTATTAAAACACCACAGAAATCACAGTTCTAAAATGTCAATTTCTTGCATAACCTCACTTTTACTAAATCTCTTATAACTCTGCTCTCAGATATCCAAAATCTGCAGAATTTTCAGGGATGGTTTAATAATTTATATGCTCTTAATTGATACCACCCTTATCTTATTACATTTTTGGCCCAAGAATGTATGAAAGCCTCCCCGTCTCCTTTGGTATAGAGGTAGGTTAGACCTTGAGAAAGGACATAGGCTATGTTTGGTCGCGATAACCGACATCAACGCGGGCGGAGCCGTGGGCAAAAGCTAGTTGACAATATTTTTAATTTGCTTATTTATGTCCACAACCCCCTTCTTTCGCTTTTTCCCAGAACAATGCAGTTGACTTTGCCGAATACGGAAATCTTGATATTTGCTCTCTTTTTTTAATAAACTGATAAAGAGCAAAATTGCCGGGCGTTTTGGAATTTTGGTGTTCATCCTGTGATGCCAACCTTCTATAGAATTCGTCGTCTGAACATTTTCGTTAAAGCATGTGAATATGCCACTAGTTATTTTTTCTAACCAGAAACTCAAAAAATAATTATGAAATTTTTGGAAATTTTCTTCATTTGGCATTTTTTCTTGAATTGCCAAATATGCTTCAGGTATTACGTGAGAAGGCAAGTGAGCTAACACACAACATAATTTGGTAATCATGTACCCTTCTTCAAACTTCTGAAGCTCCAGTTCTTTTGATTTTGCCCATATAGCTTTTTGGTAATGATAAAAACAGCCAGTTATTTTTGCTTCTGGAAACACGTCTTTGATCGCATTTAAAGTTGCGATCTCGAAATCACACTTAAAATGTGAAATTTTCAATTTTATTTTACCAACATTTTTTTCTGAAACTGTACTTGTCATTTGTAAGGGTATTGCTGAATTGAGAAATTGACGAATTGAATATTTGATAATTTAAGAATGTGAAAATTTTTATATGTTATGAATAGAGAATGAGAATAATTGGAACTGTGATGATATAGGCATGTGAATATTAGGTAATGTGATGATCTGGAAATGTACAAAATTGAGAAACTAGACATCTGGGAATGTGAAAAATTTACCATGTGCAAAATTGGGAAAGTGAAGACCTGGGAATAAAGGCAAGAAATGTGTACGGCGCGTATAGGGCACATTTTGAGCACATTTTAGGTCCAAGATACGTGGCGCGGATTATACCTCATTTACTACCGGGATTGTTTTCTTCAACTCGTAAACAGTGTTATAAAGGTGACATTTTATTTCCTCTTTTTCACATTATCGTTTTCCGGGGCATTTCCCGCTCGTCAATAGGCACTAATAACTGGGAATTTTTGGTTGCACTGGTTAATTTTAACGATATTTTTTCCCAGAACAGGGCTAACGCTGTTTCATTTCATGCATGTATTATTGTGCAATTCCGTCACATCTGCCTGTGTTAGGTGCCGAGGTCTCAGATACCCACGTTTTAGCTGGACTGGGATACTGAACTTTGGCAGTTTCCATAGAGTAGATATTCTAGCATCTTAGATTTAAGCCGATACTAAATCCCCTACTTTTGTTCTATACTAGCATTACTAGCTTCTTTCAAAAAGTACCTACTTCTTCCTCCTAGCGTTAATTCCCAGTCGCATCCGAAGCTTTCAGCTCGGAGTCTGGGGTCCGCTTTTACCAGTCATAGCTACAGATTTGGCTAGACCTCGATATTTTCCGTGAAGCGATTGCCATCTGACCTCCACGACCCAATGTTAACATTAGGCGATATCGAAGCTTTGCAGCTAGACTGTTGTTTTTGGACTTTTTAGGGCACCAACTATCCGTAACGACTGCCATAGATGTTTTTATGGCCTAAAAAAGTACCTACATAGGTAGGTAAGTATATGCTACACTGCGTCAATACAACATTACGTTATTAAGTGGCAGTATGCGACGAGATGAACTGACATTAATAGTGCATTACGTTTTTCTCAATAGCAAGTCTGTACAATAAATAAATAAATTCCGCCCGTAACTTACGCGATATTCAAGCAAAATCTTTCAAAATTATGAAAGTTATGTATAATTCATCAGTCAATTCACACACCATTGTTACATTGTCGATGAATGACGTTATTCTTTGTTTCAAGGAATCTCGATGGTCAATTTTCAATTAACGAATATATGTTGTTTAGAACAACCTGCTCCTATCTTGAAATCGGAATTTGAGGTGTACCGCGGTGTACGGTATGGTACCTACTTCTAGATATTGACAAGAGTAGTGTTACTAGACTAGAGTAGACATAGGTAGATGTTGGTACATAGGTAGGTACATACCTACAAGTATATATTAATAGCTTTTTTATAACAAGTGTACCTAGACAGTAAATTATAACTAATCGGTTTTTTGGATTATGTCTGTCTTTCACTGCCACATACATATTAATATATTGATGTTAAAAGCCGTAACTTTTTCATTCTTTTTAGTAGGTACCTACCTAAGTATTAGGGTTAAATTCTAGACTATGACATGGATGAAGTCACAAAATTTCGCTTGCAATTTCAACATTTCCTTAGACAACAGTTCAAATTTTTTTTGCATAAACCCACTGGTGCAGATTCTGTCGTTACAAAAACTTAACTAAACGAGTTTGACAAGATTAAAATATTTCTCCATCTTCGTCTTGCCTTCGATATAGAAAGAGATCGGGATAAAATTTACTCCTGTCAAACGTGGTTTTTGTAACAAAAAGAGTCTACACTCTACTGTCTCAGATTAAATTTTCTTCATTTCCTTTAACTTATGAATTAATGATGCTTCATATTATTCATCTAGGTAGAATTTTTATTGAATATTGCTGTTTTGAATTTGAAACACAACGCAAAATTCATAAGGTGAGAAAAAGCTACAGTGAAGACAACCTGCCAAAAAAAAAATCGCAGCCACAGGTACTTTTATCATATTAGGTACAATGAAGGAGTCTAATTTAAAGATTACTGCCATTAACTGCTTATAATTAACAGCAACTATTTAATACACCATACACCATATGACACGAAAGCCAGAAGCGAGAGAACCTTCAAAAGAGTTTACTTTTTAATACCTATTTATTTTTCAGTGAAGAGTTTTATTTGTAACTGGCTGTTATACTTGTGAATTCGCCCGCTTGGTATTTTGATTCCGTTCCCACAACCCAAGGAAATTTATAGAAATCTATGGGTCAGACTGTAATCTAACCCTGTGCAAATTTTCATCAGATTCGTTCAGCCGTTACAGCGTAATTTAATAATAAACATCTTCACAAACTTTATCATATACCTATAGGCTTATAGGTAATATTAGTAGGAGTAGGATAGGATAATTTTCATCAAAATTATAATGTCACGACACTCACGACGCGACGTCAAGTAGGAACAATCACCAGTCATCACATGCAGCAACTGTAGTTATGTTTATATGATAAAATGCTTATCTAGAAATAAGCGTTATATAATTTGTTAATCGAATACAAATACTTAGTCATAGATACATTCGATTACTTCTCACTACCTATCTGAATTTTCCGTTTATCAAGCATGACTGCATGACATTTTATAAATAAATAATACTTAGGTACAACGAACAACGATATATAATGTCTATTATTTAAAGGGGGTTATTCCCAGTTGCCACCACTGTCGACGCCACCACTGGTGACAAATGGGATTTGGGAATCTCGAAAATCGTGCATATAGCTTTTTTATTTTTAATCGTGAGAAAAATCCCCACGGATACCCCCTGCCGGAGCCGGTGGAGGAGTGCCATGAAAGAACATGGCCTTGATTTTCTGCAGAGCCACTTCGAGACCCAGTCGCCACCCAGTCGGATCCGTTCCACGATTTGGGCAACCGCGGTCGTTGCCAATCGATAGTCGGGTACGGCGTACCGAAGATCATGACGCTGTTGTAAAACTAATCTACCTGGCAGCTTCTATAACAGGGAGCACTCTAACTTTTCTGTCTGCCGAGCCTTCCCTGCAAGATAAAATATCGTAAAACGCAAGTACTCACGGCTTACCTAGATATATACATACTTCCTGAACTTTGGATTACAGATAAGATAAATGAATAGGTAAGATAAACATTCTCCAATATCCTATCATTCATTTCATATATTATTGTAATATGTAATGGGCATTTATTTCCTTCTTTCTTGCTTTCTTTTCTTTTATTTTCTCTCTTTCTTTCTCACTTGCTTTCTTTTTTTTCTATTAGGTACCTATAGCTAAATTCATCCGAGCAGTTATCCTGGTTACATCCAAAGCTTGCACTTTAGAGCCCGGGAATGCCCGGGATCAGTTTTCATATCGGGGTGTCGGGAACTCGGGAATCTGTTTGTTGTTTTTGCTTCACCACTGCACAAGCTACGTCTCGCCGAACACCTGAGGGAGCTATACCTGCCAGAGGGTATAGCATGTTCAATAGGGTAGGTTTGAGGCAACCTGTAATTATCCTACATGTTGTGTCGTTTAAGGCCACATCGACGTGCTTGGCATGGGCGGAGCGGTGCCACACTGGACGGACACGCATACTCTCCCACGTTGCAAGATAACGAGAGTCCGGTTATGCGGAGAACATGAGGAGCTGCCCTCCAGGAAGACGAAGCTAGACACCTCGGTAGGTTGTTTTTGGTCCTTATTTTTTGCTTGATGTTATAGCAATGCCGACGGAAGGTCAAAGCCCTGTCTAGGGTTATACCAAGGTAGCGTGGACTAGGGCAGTGTTCAATTCAATGTTAAGGCCTTGCCACGATAGTCTAAGAGCTCTGGTTGCTTCATGGTTGCGGAGGTGAAAAAGATTGTGTTTTTGATGGGTTTGGTCGTAAGGCGTTGTGATCTTAGTAACCGCCAAGTGCGTTTAATGCCCTAAATTGCACTCGTTTGAGCGTGCTGCCGCTGTGAGCAGAGTTTCGACATGTTCGAAGCTGGGCGCTTGAGCAGTAAGTGCAAGGTCGTCCGCGTAGATAAAACACTGTGTGCTATGTGTTTTTTGCTGGTCAATGGTCATTTGTACATATGTTGAAAAGAGCAGGGGCCAGTACACTTCCTTGTGGGAGCCCGTTTTTTAGGACTCGCCATCAATGACTCAAATGACAATCAATCAATTCGCCTATTGCAGACTGCAGTCCACTGCTGGACATGAGTCTCTGTCTCATTGTTGGGTGTCATTGCTCCCGCTCGGAGGAGCTTACTCATCCAGTCTGTTCCAGTCACCCTTTTCAGTTTGAAATACAGTTATATTACTATTAACTACCATGAATATGTCTACATTCATCATAATGTCTACATTGTCTAGATACAATTCAGTTTAAATTTTACTCGACCTACTTTAATGAGTCTATATGATCGGTGTTGATAAGATATCTAGTTTCAAAAACGGTGCTTCACAGCTCATGTTGGGAGGTGTTGGCTTTAGGTATCGTGGAGTTGTAAGATAGACGCACAGTATCGCCTCATATTGATAACGTATCTGTCTACCACGTAGGTATCTATATTTATTTCACAGATAACATTAGTCAAACTTGGTTGTTAATGGTACAATGTACGTTCGATTTATTTCACCTAATTTATACCGTTGAATCAGCACACTCTTTATATTTTTTTAATGTAGATTTTTTAACGTTATAACTTTTAATAGGACTTTAATTTTTGATTTTGCCTATTGCTCGGGACACGTATCCTGGATCAAAAATGTATCTTCTGAGGATAGCACGGGGTGCTATACATACTGCGGTGGACGAGTTCCAATTCACCAAGCATCGATTATTACAAAACCAACCGCGCCCGCCAGGGCCTTATAAATTTTAGTTTCGTTGGAGGCGATTTTCAGAACTTTTTTTTTATACCACTTAGGTGGCAGACAAGCACACGGCCCACCTGATGGAAAGTGGTTACCGTGGCCTATGGACGTATGCAACACCAGGGGCGTCACACTCGTGCTGCCGACCCTGAAGAAACCTTCTAATGCCCTTCTTGAAGAACCCCATATTGTAGTCGCTTGGGAAAACCATCGCGGGGAGTTCATTCCACAGCTTGAGTGTGCGAGGTTCTGTGTAGGTAATCTACTGTATAAACTAAAGATTTTCGAGTAACATACATTATACATAACACAATGTTTTTCAGTTTATTGAAACAGAAAACTCTACATATCTATACCACTCCATTCTACCTCTCTACATTCGGTTACGCATCTTTCCTATTGTATTGGAGTAGGTATACCTACATGTTTCCATTTACTATGAGCCTGACATAATAGGTACCTTTAACTTCTACTACTTTCATAATTGTTTTCATACAAAAACGCTAGTTATTACAGGTTCTCTCGTCCTTTCCTCAAAACTCTATATCACTGCATTCATGTACCTACCTATATCTAATATTTTTAACTGTTCATAATTTCATACTATCTTATCTAATTACAAGTCCTTACGTATATAGCTGGATTTGTAAAACAAGGGCTGTATTTTATTCTGACATTCAATATCTATTGATATATTTAAACTTTCAATAATCTTTGGTAATAAAATTGGCTACGGTGCATAAACACATATGGTAGGTACTAGAGTGCCACATAAGTTTGTATTTTTTAGTTTTCATGTCACTCTGATTTGATTTATTGGATGATTTAAGCGGATATTAAAAAGTAAAGCCAACACTGAGATCCATAAAAATACTCGTACCTAATCTAATGAAAGGACTTCCATTCAGGAGACATCAACAATTCTAAAGTTGACCTTTCTACTGAGTCTAGATGGGTTACTTGCGACTGCCGCGGTCTTTTCAATATAAAGGACAGTAAAGTTAGATATATTGTACCATATAAATAATTAGGTACAGGTTAGTCTAAGTAAATAATATATGTAGTAGCGGACAATCTACTTTGAGACGGTCATCTTAGCTCAATGACGTTACAGGTACTTGCGATTCGAGTCCGACATAACCTCCTCCCCCGGTTCCGGTGGGGGAGGTATCCGTGGGGATTTTTCGCACGATAAAAAAAAAAAAAAAAAAAAAGGTACTTGCGATACTAAATAACAAAGCGGATGTTTTGCTCTCAGTAGGTAGTGTGGTAGGTACCTACCTATCTGAGGGAAGTATCTGAGCATCTCCCTTTATATAGCTGAGCATAAAGTTTGTTAAATTCTAGTGCTAGAGGTTGGTTAAGTAGTAAATAGAGCATAGTAAATTTTGACACAGTCGTGAACCGATAGTGGTATTGATAACTCCGGCAGCATTTAAATTAAACTCGTCAGGTTTATGTTCTTAAAATGGTTATGAAATACTATACTTAAAAGAGATAGCGTTAGGATTGGTAACAGGAATGACAAGCTTCTGGCGTTGCTAGCGTTTGTAGGCTCTGGTAACCACTTACCACCAAGCGGTATTCTTTTCAGTCAATTTATCAAACGAGAGACTATCTAATGATAAGATTTCTGAATTGAAATCATTGCTCAAGTCCTAATACCATTGGAACACTCTCCCACACCTAAGTTGCAAGACGACGATAAATTTTAAAATTAACGTATCTATACAATGGAATGTAAGCATCGATATTTTAACGTTTTGAAACAATAAATGTGTTGTAACATTGTATGTACGACGTATAACATAGATTGGTACCGTGATCGACGATAATACTGCTTGCCTAGAAAGGCGGAAAGCTCTCCTAGGTGAGGCAAGACCGTTTTTCGCCTTGAAGTAAAAGTTTTGTTATGGCTTACTTATTTATAGATTCTGAATGGATCTTGACTCATCAAGCAACAGTGGTTACTAGTTGCTTAGAGCCGTTGCTTACAGCAGTACTTAATGGGTCGTACAATTTCAATATGAAGAAGGAAAACGTGTATTATAGTTTGTACTTACTGCAAATGAACGTGAGTGTATTACCCACTTATCATTTATCCTATTAGAGACTGTGACTAACAGTTACTGAAGTGATCGACTGCTACGCTACTTGCTCGGTATCCATAAATATTTTGTAATCAGCTTGTGATTTTATGATTACAGCAGCCTACCTAGATTTTCTCAGCTATTAATAGTGTGTTTTTTCGCATAAAATTATTTATTTCTTTTTTTATTGCTTTTGAACATTACTTATTGCTTTTGTCATTAGGTTTTTGTCGTTTGTCTTTTGTCTAACATACATTTACGCCAAGTTGACCCATATCAGGACATTCCCTTGTGGTAAGGACCAGTGTCCGGTAGTCAGGTACATCCGAAACTACCTAGGTATATGTATCCTCGACACTGGATCCTTTCTCCTAGTGGTAGAGAAACCAAAATCGCGAGTGTACGCCGATACTATTTTATAATCATCGACGACCTATCTATCTACCTAGCTTAAGTTATCTGTCAAAGACAAAAACCTTATTATACCCGTGTGAAATGATCATTACTCAATCACAATGTTATCGATGTCAAGATGCTTGTGACGTGTATCAATAATTATGGCCGATTAATCGTAAATACCTGTAAATACCGATATATTATACTGTTTATAACTTACTTACACGTGTATTAGTATGATCAGATGATAATCTGTGATTAGTTTCTTTAAGCTCAGATAACATCCAATGTAGATTCTGATTGTGGAGACAAAAATCATATTTTGATGAAAATGATATTCAATTATTGAGTAAGATGTTAGTAATGATGTAATAAGAATGCGTTTATTGCAACACATGATTCGCACCGTAGATACAACTTCAGCGGAACAAGTTGCAGTAGATCGGCAAGGACGGAGCGCGGGCAAGTTGATAGACAGACAGCGACGGTGGCGCGGCGCCGTCGTTTGTAGAACACAATATTTATTGTAATATTGTAGGTACTTCGCTGCTGGATAGTGAATAGACACTTAGTGTCTTTCAGTAATGCGTACTCTATATATAATTTTGTGATTGTCATTAGACGGGGCAGTCACCTCGTGGCTAAGTGGGTCATTGGCTGCACGTCGGGTTATGTAATAGCGACTCGGCGCGCAGCTCGCTTGGCCTGCAAGTGCACTGCAGCGACAAGTGTCTTGTCATGTCTAATACAGGAGATGATTGCAAATTTTCAATAAACGAGACACTTTTAGAACACTGACTTATACCTATGATCGTATGACATTTTATGAGCAATTTCTATTTTCATTTTCTTCCTAGAATACTTTCTTCAGAAATTAATTGCTTGTTAGATATAGCTCACAAAAAGACTGAGTAGACGATGCTATTTATAACTAAATACTTATAAGCGTACCGCTTGCTAACTGACGGTAATGGTGTTTGACGAAGCTATGAGGTATCTACCTATATCTTAGATTGGATAAGTATTTGCCTACAACATAGACCCAAGTTGTCTGTATGTTGTAGGCCGTTGCTTACCGTCATGGTCGTGGGAATACACGTACTTGGAATTATAATTGAATTTACATTCTTACAGTGTTCTGTGTTTATTGTAGATATTGTGGTGTAAAGGGCCTTCGAATGACAAAGAAGCGATAGCATAATAAGAATTCTCTGTAAAAAGTGAAGATGACATCAATACAAAGACGATGCCGATTGTATTCACAAGGAAAATGGACGGATCGCTATTCGCTACTTGTGTTGAGACTACGTGTGGGGCGGTGATGTTGATATGCTACGGGAAAATGTTGTTATCATTTTCCCGTAGCATATCAATGTTTAGGTACTTGGGACGAAAAAATACTAAATGTTTTCTCTTTTATTTATACTACTTAAGTGACAAACAGTAAAAATGTAGAGTCGAATCCTTTCTTTACGCCCAGAAAGGATCATCGACTCTACATTTGTACGGTTTGTCACTTTAGTAGTAGATACCTACTTATAAATGGTCTCTCTTCTTGTGGCAACCGCCAGGCTACGTGGGGAACAAATGCCTGGCAATGGTGCCCCCGCCGGGTCCAGGTAAAAGGGGTAGGCCAAAGAAGTCCTAGCTTGACGTCGTGGAGGGTGACATGCGTGCAAATGGTCTCACTACCATGGACGCTGAGCTTCGAGGTCATCTTGGCCACGGATGCAATCAGGAGAATGCGTAGGTCTATATGCAGATGATGATGATGAAGATGACTTATAAAATTGGTCTATGGATTTTGCAGCAACAGGCAAGGAAGTCACTACACAATTTAAGTGTCCTTGAGAGAGAGGAGGAGGAATTCCATTTAAAACCATACATACATGAGCGAAATTTTAGTACTGTATGTCAGGCTGACTGAAGGCGCGACTTACAACAGCCCTCAGCGAGAGCTGCCATTTGGTTCGCAGCTAAGTTCGCGGTGTAAATAAATAAACGTGATATTTTTCATTATGTATAGCACTTCAAAATGACTTCATCCCGTTAGTGATAGAGTAGTATGATAAGAATTTGCAAGTGAAAGCCACAGAACGAAGGCCATCAATATAGATGCCACTAGTGAGCAATACTGCACAGAAGGTCCTTAGCTTGGCGGCCTCTATCAATGGCCCTACGCTCTGCATAATGGACCTGGGATTGTAGGAGGATTGGTAAAGAATTTCAAGTCTAGGAATGTTGCGGCAAATAAAAGGGGTCACCAAACCAAATGAAAATCCTTTTTAGGGTTCCGTAGCCAAATGGCAAAAAACGGAACCCTTATAGATTCGTCATGTCTGTCCGTCCGTCTGTCTTCTGTCCGTCCGTATGTCACAGCTACTTTTCTCCGAAACTATAAGGCCTATGCTGTTGAAACTTGGTAAGAAGATGTATTCTGTGAACCGCATTAAGAATTTCACACAAAAATAAAAAAAGCATGAAATTTTGGGGTCCCCATACTTAGAACTGAAACTCAAAATATTTTATTTTTCGTCAAACCCATACGTGTGGGGTATCTATAGATAGGTGTTTAAAAATACTATTGAGGTTTCTAACATATTTTTTTTCTAAACTGAATAGTTTGCGCGAGAGACACTTCCAAAGTGGAAAAATGTGTGTCCTCCCCCCCCCCCTCTAACTTCTAAAATAAGAGAATGATAAATCTAAAAAAAATATATGATGTAAATTGCCATGCAAACTTCCACTAAGAATTGGTTCGAACGAGATCCAGTCAGTAGTTTTTTTTAATACGTCATAAACCGCAATTTTCGCCTTTGCTACTACGGAACCCTTCATGGGCGAGTCCGACTCGCACTTGGCCGATTTCATTTTATACACGAACCTCACAAAACCAATTCCGACTAATCATCACCAATAACATTTGTTCATCATCATAACACAAGTCAACCTAACCACCTTGATGACGTTTTCAATAGCGAGTTATACATAATATCTATTTTGGATACAATAGCCAGTTTAGTGACATACCTACCGATGAATCATGTACGCAATGAAACAATTGTTAAGCCTATGGAGACGATTGTGGGGAAGCCCGTAACAACAGTCACATTATTGGCATTCTAGAGTTGTTCCTGGTGCGTATCACACTGCGTACATGAATTATGTGGAACGAATAATTTTACACATAATAAATGAAAAATAGGCATTAATCACACTTGACAGGTAGCGTGATGAATAAAATGCAGCTGCAAATAAAATTTATAACTTATCCCTACTAATATTATAAATGCGAAAGTAACTCTGTCTGTCTGTCTGTCTGTCTGTCTGTCTGTCTGGCTGTCTGTCTGTCTGTCTGTCTGTCTCACTTTTACGACTAAACCGCTGAACCGATTTTGATGAAATTTGGTATAGAGGTAGGTTAGACCTTGAGAAAGGACATAGGCTATGTTTGGTCGCGATAACCGACATCCACGCGGGCGGAGCCGCGGGCAAAAGCTAGTAGTCTGATAAACCAGAGATAGCCGGTCATCCACCCTTGACTTGTCGAAGTTTTATATCCGCTTTATTAATGTACGAAAACAACGAAAGGAAGCAATACAATTTCTTATAATCCAAGTTTAGTGTTTTAGACTTTTTTTTTTCATTATCACATATCTCGACGGAATCTCGATGAAATTAGTTAAAAATAGTAATAAGTCAATGTGTAATATTCGCATAAACTTCCAACAATATTATGTAACAGACTAATGAATTAAAATAAAGGAATGAACTGCATTGACGAGCATGCATTGCATTGCATTATTTTTAATTTCCTCTTTATTAAGATCGTTATCGATGTTCGTTAGAGCGTCATGCAGCCTGGCATGACGGTTATTGTTTGTAAGTACCGACTCCGCAGTCATTAACTAGAGTAGGTCATTATGTGGTAGGTCAGCTTTGTCATGATATTAAACTGAACTTTACTTTGTCATGGACACTTGACCAATAATTAAAATCGCAGAACCTGTTGGGTAATTGCTTTTCATGGAATAATTCGATTGGTCGGTGAATATCATACGGACCAAACTGGTCTGTCGATCAATAATGTCTATAAGTATATTATAGCAACCTAAATAGCGACCAGAGTACCTACTTATTACGTTCATCCCTTTTTCGCCCCAAAGAATGAGTTTTAACATGTCATGTCAAGTTCTCAATGCTAAACAAGACCTAATACCTACATATTATTAAAAAATAGTGAATCATCCCTTACGATATTAACCCAGTAGGTAATTTTTGAGTTTTCCCGTTCTACCGGCACCAGTGAGGGTGGCATGGTCAGGCAACTGACCGTCAAACAGGTAGTCCACGCCAGAATTGGTAATTCAGAAATGACCGTATGCACTCCATTACTCTAAGTTGTACGAGTAATCATCATCATCATCACTACATATATTATTATAAAACAAAGTCGCTGTTGCTGTCTGTCCGTCCCTATGTATGCTTAAATCTTCAAAACTACGCAACGGATTTTGAAGCGGTTTTGTTTAATAGATAGAGTAATTCAAGAGGAAATATTTTATTTTATTTTTATTTTATTTTATACAACAGGTACAGAAACAGACATCAGATCACTATGACTATGATTCTACAAACTATACAACTTTTTAAATCTGAAGTACACTTACATCTGTACACAGCATTTCAGTTGACTTCAGTGCCAGTTTACACAATATACTTAGTAACTATTCTATTCTATAGTGAACTTATCTATAAATAAGTGATTAATTTTAACAAATGAATTAATGTATTTAAAGCCAATGACAAAAAAGAAAGAAGCTATTCCGACTGAAAGTCCTCGCCACGCAAAATCTTTTTGAATTCAAAAAAGCTATTGTGAAAAATATCAACACGAGAGCACATAGAATTATAATACCTGCACATTCTAGCGTGTGGATCATTCTGGGATACATTGTTGCTACTTGCCGGTATTGTGAAAAGTTTTGGGATACGCACAGAACGCGTAGGTACCTTGATGTGTAATTTGTTTAACAGATAACTGTCAAGTGAAGCATTCGCTATTTTGTGCAGAATGCATAGGTCACTCATCCACCTTCTCCTCTCAAGGCTCAACATCTGAAAGTGATCGAGTCGCTGCTCATATAGGCTTATTTTACGCCTGAGACCATATTTTGAACATAGGAATCTAACAAACCGTCTTTGTATAGACTCTATTCTATCTGTATGTGTTTTTTATATCGGGGCCCATACAGCTGAGCAGTACTCAACTATGGTTCTTACGAGGGCGTTATATAATACAGTCAAGGACTCCGCTTGTCTGAACGGTCGGGAGATTCTGAGGATGAAAGACAACATACGGTTAGCTCTGCTACAGATATGATCATAGTGAGGTCTAAATGACATCTCAGAATCGAATATTACTCCCAAGTCACGAATCTCCTTAACCCTATCTAGAAGACGCCCCTGGATATTATAATTATACTTGATAGGAGTCCTGCTTTTGGTAAACGTAATAATCTGACACTTTTTCACGTTCAAAGCCATAGAATTTTCTTCACACCAATCAGAGATAGTGTTGATATCAGATTGAAGGGCCTCACAATCTTGGTCATCCAATATACATCTGAATACTTTAATGTCATCCGCGTATGCCAAACATCCACTACTAATTTTGCATCGCAAGTCGTTTACAAATAGCAAAAACAATAAAGGACCTAGATTTGATCCTTGGGGCACCCCCGATGTTGCTACAAATGGTACAGATTCATATGCATAATATTGTAGAGAAACACTGATAAATTTAGAGATAATACCACGCGGGCGGAAAATATAGCGGTACGAAGTTCGCCGGGTCAGCTAGTATCATATATTTAAAAATAGTGTTACTTTCGTTTTTATTATATTTTTATATATCTACCTATATAATATAGTTAGCATAGTTCTGTATAATACATATTTTATAACCAGTTGTATATATTTAAGTTACTTATTGAAACAGAAGGAAGAAATAATAACCTATTGCTATAACTTTTATGGCAAGTGTATAGGATGTGCATGTACCTACTTACGATCCTAACATACCTACAACGTCGTTTTAATCTGCGACAATTGTATTCAAATAGTTACGTCGCAGTATCTTCGGATCACTCGCTGCATCGTCATTGACATTGGCGGCGCGTGTTTGCACGCTATCCGACGCGGCGACGATGAAAATTCCATTTTGTAAATGAAAATAACTTTCAATGAAATGTAGCGATGCAGCACTGCAGCTGTGAAAGCATTTGCTTAGCAACCGTAAGTGTAGCGGTTTGTGTGTCTTTAGGTACTTTATTTGAAGCGAAAATATTAAGACGGACGTTTTCTCAGGGAACTGCTCCGCACTCACAATATGAATCAAAATTACATTGAGTTTAATGTCCGCATGAAGCATCCATATAATATCCTTTAGTAACGGTGATTTTCAATTCGATTTTCCTTTCGTTCTTATTAATTGTAATATTAAATAAGCGAAATATAGTTAACTGTAGGTACTAAAGATAGTAAACCTAAAATACAAGCTAAATTAAACACAAATTAAAAATTGTTTCATTTGCCCTCTGACGATTATAATAACAAAATAACTTAGGTACCTATATCAAATATTTGTTTCAACCTATATTGATACGATGTTACCTAAATTTCGTTTGTAAATTCGGTAGAGTTCAGCTGTTCTGAGGGCGACTGTACCATTTGGATTGCAGTTAAAGTAATTCTTACATTGGACAGACTAAACGCTCAGTGGCGAAACAGGTCAAGGAACATATTAGCGTAGCTAGGGACGCCCTGCAGTGGGGCTACTGGCACAGAATAAATAGTAGTAGGGATCTACTACAGTTTATATTTTTTTCGCTATGTTGTTAATGTTAGCGTTATGTTAGTTAACAATTTTAAATAATATTTGGGTTTATCAACACTATTATGTATGGTATCCATTGTTTCATTTATCTTTATCATATAATATGGGGATACACTTTATTCTTTTTCTATGAAATACTTAACTAAAAGTTACTCCTTATAATGCAGATTATAAGTGAAGGAGTACCTAACTTATATAGCAGTATCTGCCAGTGAATGTCCCAAGCTGTTACATTTTGATTCTATCTAAGTGAGACACTTTAATTCTATTTATTTGTTATATCTATACAACGAATGCACGCCAAAGGAAATAAGTATCTGTAGTACCTACCTTTGCATACGTGTAAAGGGGTATACGAGTAGTCAGTACTTATATCCTTGACCAAATGTAAAAAGGTAGGTCTACGAGTACATACCTAGGCTGCGAATAACTTGACTATAAAAGTAAATACATATACCTACCTACTTAGTCAAATTATTCCACATATTACAAGTACATACTGAAATGAATTATCCTTATTGCAATACGAAGGTGTACAAAATTAACTGCCGGAACAGTCGGAACTTTAATAAACTTTAATTTAAAAAAATAAACAGATATTATGAACTTGAAAATTTTGTTTCCGTACAGAAAGGAGGATGTGTGTTACAAATCCGCAGTTAGACTGGTAAAGTGCACCCCAGACTCCGAGGTGAAAGCTTCGTATGCGATTGGGATTAAAGGTAGAAAGAAGAAGTTATTAACAAATAAAAAGTAAATGATTTTACACAAAAACGAATTTTTTAAATCCAAAAATGTACACCTCTTTTTGACGTTCAATATATTATCTTTAAAGTTAACAGAATATACAAACTAAAGGTACAATGCCTTTAGTCTCAGTAGTTCGGTTGCTAGTCCGGTTGATCGGACTATTGCAACTTTTCAGTAGCTGTAGTCCGATGTAGTAATTGTAGTCTAATCAAACTAACATAACATGCTCTATCTTCCGACTAACTTGGTTATAAGCTACAACAAGAATATCAATGACTTCTTCTACATGTATTAGTGCCGGACTGTCTCTACGGAACATAAAAATTGGTATTTTTTATACCTCTTAGGTCTCAGACAAGCACGTGGCCCACCTGATGGAAAGTGTTACCATGGCCTATAGACGAGTGCAACACTAGGGGAGTCACATTCGCTGCCAACCCTTTAAGAAAAGAGAGATTCTGTGCCTTCAGCGAAGAAGACAAGCAAGACAAGCCTTGCCTTTGGTCTGCCCACTGCCAGCACAACACCTCTCCAGTGAGCTCTGGCTACCCTACTCACCCCCGGAAATACAAAACTGTGCAACTTTTTGTAGCTGCCTTACAGATTACATTACAAAAACGCATGCTAAGTTTGCCCGTACAGAAATAATTCAATCATTTAGACATCTAGACCATAGTATAAAATAGAGTCTAGACTCTGCGTCCCGTACTTTATCCCTATATCCAGCTCACCCTGAACTGTGACATAGGTAATTCTTATTCCAAAAGCTTGTCTAGTAGTAGTAGTGTTGTAGGTAGTTCTGTACTATTAGCTAACGTCTAACGTTAGTCATTTGGACCAATCTTCAAGTTGAACGTAGGTACCTATACAGGTAGAAGTTTATGCAAGGTCGGTAAGCGTCTAACCCTGAATCAGGTGTTGCACTACAAACAAAGGATGACGATGGCAATGACCATAAATTCAAATAATCAAAAAGGCAGTGCTTGACTATCAGACACGGATTGCCAAAATAGCGCCCATACTAGACATTGGCGACTCGCTATTATTATACGTATCTATATTAATTTTATTTTACGAAATATCTTGCATTTACTTGACATTGGCGAAATTACAATGGTTCTGCTGCAGAACTCAATAAAGAAAAGAAAATAAAAACACCCATTTGTGTATTCTGTAAAAATGTTTTTAACAATAAAATTACTTTCAATAAATTACTCAGACTAAAAGAATAACGCTGCTGGAGCAGTCCATGAGCAGACACAAATTTTGTCAGTCATTTCAGGCGATCATTCGTAAAATGCTTTAGACTTCAAAGATAAGATATGTATCATGAAGCTCTGTGATCGTTAGTTGCTGTCTCAAGTGTGGGTTAAGCGGTTACCTTCCATGCTGGTAGCAAGAAAAAAAAATCAAACATTTCCTCTCGGTTGAAAATTCATCAAATTACAACTAATCCAGTCTTGAAGATAGAAGGTAGCTCACAATTATGTGGTGGATAATACTTCAGCTGGTTACACTAACAATAAAGAGAAATAAGTAGATACATATGCGTGACTCATTTCCTCTAAATTGAAAACTGGTTAGATGATGATTTATATAATAATATGAATAAATAATCGTGTCAGCTAGTCATATTTCGGTGGAAACATCGGTGGAAGGTTACCCACCTACGTCATAGCAGCTGAAGATCTCTGGAATTTATGATACATACCTTTCTGTAGCATTCTACAAGTTATCACGTAAGAGTACATTGGTCATGCAAATATGACGCTGGCTCACGGACCATTTGCGATTTGTTGGCAAATTTAAATGCAGTAAACTGTTCATTTATTCGAAATTAAATAATGTTTGTTCGTTCTCTTTTAACATATTCCACAGCTAATTTGTGTTATACATTCAAAGATTAACTACTACTTAGTCTGATTTTAACAGGTTTTTGTACATATTTATGTTAGATATTAATAGATGATGAGGCCTTGTGCCTTTTACATATCGCGTTAACTTACACTATGCGTAGAGTCATCAATCGATTCCGTAATTCGGCAAGGTCCGATAGATCTCTTTCTACTCGTGATTGCATGAATGAAGTTACGCCAAGGTTTAGTTGATTATTTGTATCACCACCGGAATAAAATACTGGTAAAGTAATGTCGAAAATAAAGCTACATAATTTTTAATTGACTTCTGAAAAGGAAGTTCTCAGGAAAGTATTGAAAAAAATATAGGCAACCTACAAATAGTAGGTTGCCTATATTTTTTTCAATACTTTCCAGACATTGAGTGACATTTTCTTTGTGTATGTACCTACCAGTTTTGATATTTGTTTCATTGCTACTGGACATTGAACTTCGGAAATGCACTACAAGGTCAATTCTCCTAATAAAAATCTATTCAAAATTCAGTCTGAATCTAATCTCAAACTCTAAAAAATCGATTCAATGAAATGAAGAAATCGATCTAAAATACAATCACGATGTCAATATTCTTTTCATCTCTTTCAGTACCTACCTACATATTTTTCTTATAGAAAGGGGATGAAAAGTAAAGTATTTGACTCGAGAGCAAATTATTTTTCCCTCGGGCAATGTACTTTGAAACTGTCGCTGCGCTCAGGATTTTACGTTAGAATCGCTACGCTCGGGACCTAATACATAATGTTGATAATGTCATTTAAAAGAGTAGCGAAGAGTATGTTTCAGGTTTTCCTTGGCACCGACTTTGAAGTACAATAAATTCATTTTTAACAAAAAAGTTTAACCGACTTCAAGAAACGAAAAAGAGGCACTGAAAAGCGAAAAATAACTTAATTTACAGACTTACTGATTTATATATTTTGTAGCGCCACGCTGTTAGTTGGCTGGCACCGACTTCTAGTCGGTGCCAGCCAACTAACAGCGTGGCGCTACAAAAAAAATTATTAAATCATTATTCAAAAAGAATTTTTAAAATCAATGCACATACACCGGAAATATAGCTGAATATTTAAAACACTTCTGCGTACCCCTTCAAAGGACTCAGGCGTGATGTTATGATGTGTAATGGCAGAAACATTGCAATAATATGCCATTGCAGCAATCGCGGCTGATTTCCTGGTACTTTTTGAAGAGTTCCTTGGTCTAATCTCGGAAACCCATCATCAGATCTTTACGAAATTAAAATGGGACCACTTCGGAACAATCTACTTACAAACACAAGAAGAATTTTCAAAATCCGTCTAGAATTGGCTTCACAATCGCGTAACAAACATACAAAAAAAAAAAAAAAAATAAAAAAAAAAAATTGGGTACGAATTGAGAACCTCCTTTTTTGAAGTCGGTTAAAAAGGTGATAGACAATGTCATAATAAGCATAGGAGCTTTTTAATTACTTATTCTTCTGCTTCAAGATCTTTGTGTTACGAAAATATGGAAAAACTTAAACGTTTGATCGGTGCAGTAGTAAATGGTGTGAACAAAACGAGCGGACGTTGCAAATTAGTCCCGCGGTACACAACCATACACATCGCATCGCCGCCTACACTGTAGGCAGGTATCTACCTACAGCAAGTAACATTGAGACTTCTCGGTTTATAGAAGTACGGTAACTTATTTCAACAAAGTGACAAAACACTTGTGGAAAAATACATAGGTACACTGCTATTGACGAAATTAGAACGGACCCTCGTACGTGCATATGAACTTATATGTACGGATATAACGATTATAAGATTGCAAAATATGAATAGTATATAAACCTACAGAACATTTAACCAAGTGTATTTGATTTGACAAAGTTTACCTATTTAATTAAATGCAAGCAAGGGCATCGATTACGTGCGTTTACAGAATGACGAATGAGATATACGCCGATGATGGTATTAGACTTAGGTGTTTGTGAGTAGATCTATCTAGATTTTTAATATAGCTTCATATTACTAAAAATATTTTTATCAGTTAAAAATAATCAGAAGGTCAAATGTCGTCAAAGATGAAACATACGCTGATGCACTAATTTGATAACTTTGAAAATATAATTGCATAATGACCTTGCTTACACAAGGTTATCGGAAGTAGGTATGAATGAGAGTAATAAACCTATCTAACATTCTAAGCAATTCAATATGATTATAATAATAATGATTAATGAGATAGATAATTATCTTTTGGCACAGTTACGGGCGGGAGGAGTGTGACGAGTTTGTAGATAGATAACATTAGAATTGACTCTACATACCGACGTATCTACTTACTTACGTATTTATTGCCTGATGTGATGTGATCTAGTAAAATCTTAAAAGTCACGTATCTGCTATTGCTTCTATCATCACCTACATGTTACATGAAGAACAAATATTTGACGACTCAGTCTTTACTCCGAAATTGGTATTTGACGTAATACCATTTAATTTATACGAATCCTTGTCATTATAATTACAGTGATTAGGTTCGCTAATAGTTCTAACAGCGAAGAAGAAGTAGGTAACATAAACGAAACGTATTTCGAAATCATTGATTTTAATACCAAAATCAAATTAATTAATGCATAAAAGAAAACTAATTTCAAGTGTCATATAGGATGTAATCCGAAAGAAAAAAATAATGTTTTCTTTGTTGGTGAAATGGCTGCGCGTCGCGATGCGTTTGCGCAACACCCGGAGGCAACACAGCCGACCCTGAACTCAATTCGGCCGCGATCATTTTGCAACTAATCGTTGGTCGCTGTGGCACGATGGACGTCGTCGGCGCAAATGTAAACATTTGCAGGCGCGAGTCGAACGCACGAGGCCGATGTGGACGTGCTCTAACACTACGTATACCATTAAATGACTATATCCTTGCTAAGCGTAACAATATTCCTTGTCATATCGAAATAAAGCTGCGAAAACCCAAAATAATGTATCCATTTCAAGAAAATTCACCGAGTGTATCCTACGAACTAAACTTGTCATTTTACTACGTAAGATATTATCTTGCAATGCTAAGATAATGATGATGATATTATGTTGCATCTATATTTGTCATCTGTTGGCTCTCCATCAAATTAAAGCGAAGCGAAATAATTTCAGATGGTTATTTTATGAATTGTCATATCCGTGTGATTTTTTATAAGATTCGTAGTTGTTCTGCAAACACAGGTATGAAAAATATTATGATTTGTTTGATTTGCAAATGACGTAATCCCTATAAGAAATATATATATTTAAGCGAGTATATATGACTTCTGTGTACACTTAAGTGCTTACAAGTCTGGCTGTAGGTAGGGAATAAAAAAAATATCGCAAAAGACCACTACATCAGGAAGTCTAGAATCCAGTCATTGGGTTATAGGATACCTACTAGCTGGTGCCTCGTTGCCCGCAGCTTCACCTCCGTAGATGTCCGTTATCGCGACCACATATTATAGCCTATGTCTTACCCAAGGTCTAATCTATCTCTGTGCCAAATTTCATCAAAATCAGTTATGTGATTCAGGTTTGAAAGTGTAACAGACAGGGTTACCTTCGCATTGATAGAAATAGTATTAAGGATGACAATGTCAAATTTCATCAAAATTATTTTGAGTTAATGACTCATATCATCACTTATTTCAAACATTTTATAACACTTACTGTGGAGGCAAGGACGATGACTCTTATTACATTCACACTTTATATTTATTTTTACTACTAAATCGTTGAAGAATAATAAGCACATGGCCACTGACGCTTGCAACACCGGAGGTGTCACTCATGTGTTACTACCACTACCCTCCTTCACACGAAGCTCTTGTGAGGCTAATCATAACCAGAACCGCCCTAAATAGGTTAAATAATTTTGTGTTACTTATCTGCAGTGTTCCGTTCCCAGTATCGACCACATGTTTACAATAATTGCTGTGACCATCTTCCGCTTTTTTCAACTTCATAAATATTATGCTCACCCATTGCGGGTACTCTTAACTTGGTCTTCCTCTAAAATATCCTTAATCCGAAAATCTGTTTCGTCAATATTCTTTCATTCATTACGTGCCCGTACCACCTAAGCATTCCTGTCTCTACTTTGGTCACGACAACTTTTACCATACTATAACATTCCCTTATCATCACGATGTTTTTTACTCGGTGCATCAACGTTACTCCAACTGTCCTCTTCATTTCCACATTCGATATGCTTTCATACAAAACCACTTCTGCCAATAGAAAAAAATGGTACCACATGTTACACAATGCAGTTTTGTACAAGATAACATTTTGAATGTCAATGCCAACAACCTTTGTATCAACTTGAAAACGAAATGCGGCCTTGTAAATGACGGTATTTCTAGCAAATTAAAATCACACGACAGAATTCGACATTGAATATTAAACTGAGATATGCCAATGTTTATAAGGCAACTAAATCGAGTTAGGCAAGTATTGACCAATATATTCGACGCCCATTACTTACTAAGTAGTGAATAGTTAAAATGTATGTTTGAAGTTTTGTTATGTAAATTAATAACAATTTTATTGTTTAGTATCTACTATCTTCATAAAAGTTAGATTAGCTTTACAAGCGAGTGTAAGTGTTATGTTAATGAGGTTTTCCATAGAAAGTGAGAGGTTTGTTGAAATGTTTTGATATCGTGTTAATTTCAATTATCTCTGACTTTTTTGTTTAAGAAATTATGATTCTAATATAGTTACTATCTTTTATCTCTAGGCTTTTTAAGTTACGGTTTAGTGTTTGATATCTTTTCTTCGTACAGTCGTAAATCCATATAGTTATCATAAAATAAGTGATATAGAAGCACAAGGCTACTTGTTTATACCTCTAGATTAGAAAGTAACGAATAACAAAAACTATGATCTACCTTCTTGATCAGAAGTTGTTTCGGCTTCATACCACGAGAACTCATACCGTTCTTAAATCGTACCAAAGGCGTATTCCTTACTCATACCTAACCTACTATTCTTAACTCATACTCTTCCAAAGTCATAACGCAAAAAGTACAATAAAAGTACGGATAGCACGATCATGCATTCAACTAATTCAATTAATTAGTCATACACTGTGAAACAATACAATTTTTTCTTACTGACGTCAATAATAATTGTACTTAATCTAAGTTTGCCACTGCGCTGTTGAAGAAGAAACGGCATAAAAAACTCCACTGCGGCATTTTAAGACGTCACTGTAAAGCCTCATATTTCATTAAAATTCTGGAACTAGCTTTGTGCAGATAGATCTTATATTAAAATGAGGTTGATAATATTATAATATAGTACATTATGGTACAAGTAATCATCATGCTCACACGTGCCATACGACGTTTTACAACACACTTGCGAATAAAATAATACTACAAATACCAAATAAACAATACTACAAATTAATTCGTTTTCCTATGTGCGCGCATTTAACAATGGCGGTCGACCATATTTAAAAAAAAATGAGGTTTAAACTTAACTTTTTTTACTCTGTTTTTTTTCTGTACTTAGAGAAAAAATAAAGTTAAATTTGAGCGAAAATTTTGTTTATTACACAAGTATTACAAGTTGAAATTATTTATTTAAATACGAAAATGCATCAAATGACCATACAATAGGCGTATTAATTTATTCGTACTATTAAACACGTTATTTTTTGTATCAAAACTTTTTAAGAACATAGACAATTATAGACACTTCCTATAAAATTTAAAAAAGAATCTATAACTCACTTTTGTGAATAATAGTAATGAAAAAGTCACAGTTTTATAATAGGTGTCATTCCGTGCTTAATTGCGGTAAAATAATATCACTGTTATGAGCAGGTGTGTTGTAAAATATATTATCTCAGTACTATCGCGATATTAAAAGTATACCGTACCTCGTTCGCACTTACTGATCTGCCCCCCTAGACAAGTGGCAATTGACGAACCTATATCAGAGTATAATAATTATAATTCTATTTATACTATGCGTATATGACAGTCGTCAACGTATGTCATAAACCTCAAAATAGGTGTCATAGACCTACGTCAAATTCCATATTCACAATACATATATTCATCATTCGATTCTACAATACGCCGGCGAACGAATTATCGTGGCAAAGTATTCGAATATTTTTTTCCGATAAATCTAAATTTGGAAAACTTTGAATTTATACACACATCGATCAACAGTATAAACAGTCTTTGAATTCATAGTTTTGATCATTGATCTCGTTTCCTCGGGAACAGTTTAATTTTATTTTTATGTTTTCACCATATTTCCTTTGATTTGCAACAGGTTTCACGCTGTTATTAATTTTTATCCTGTGTTTTCACTTGAATGAAATTTTGAAGCATCATGCTGATTATTCAAATCGATTTAGAAAGAGAAAAGACTTTTTTTTATTTTTGGTGCTGCACACTGGACTATGTTACTTACCTGCCTACATGAATAATTTAGGATGTTTTCAGGTCGCCACTCACAAGCCCCTTTTTTCTACACATTTCAGCCGCCCAAGATAAGTGGCAATTCGTTAGTCGGCATGTTATTGAATAGAATGATGAATAAATAATTTACTTCTCATCACAAACCAATAAATGCAATAATATTACATAAAAGGATTACTGTATTCAAGCTGTATGACATTTAATACATCTTTGACGTTTATGACAGTAGACAACGTGTGTCAAGTGTCAATCTCATACATTGATCAATCTATTCTTTACAAACGTATTGGCACTTGTCTAGAGGGGCAGTTAAATATACTACAGACAATTACTTTCGCATATATAATTTTATATTGAATTATTTATGATCATGGCCATAGTTAATTGCCTATTAAGAAATATTTACCTACTGCGTGTGATATCATTATTTACAAAGGACAACATTCACTCTCCATACAAATCTGGGCTAGTTTTGAAAGTGCCGGCCAAAGGAAAAAAATACGATATTCCGTTAGAACTCGTTCTTACTAACATTTTTTATTATGGCGTCAAAGTTGAGAGACCACTTCCAACGGTTTTATTAGAGTTTAAAAATCTTAAAATATACACTTTTTATGATAAGAACTATTGAAAATAAATGAAAAATATTGCTATACATTGGAAGAATAGTTAATAAAAGCAATAAAAAATAAACCCTGTACTTTATATTGTTGTTTTTCGTCCATTTATTGAGATCCAAAGTTGAAAGTGCCGGTCAGAGAAAACAAATATGATATTCCGCTAGAGCTTGTCCTTATTAGCACTTTTTATTACTACGTCAAAGCTGAGAGACCACTGCCCTCAGTTTTATTGGTGTTCAAAAATCTTAGAAACATATAATTTTTATGATATTATATATCGAAAATGAATGAAAAATATTGTTCTATATTGGAAGAATAGTTGTTTAACGCAATAAAAAATAAACCACATACTGCATATCGCTGTTTTTCGTTAGTTAGGTCCAAAAATTGAAAGTGAAGCCAAAGAAAAATAATATGATATTCCGTTTGACATTTTTACTATAGCACCATAGCTGAGGGAATACTGCTCTCGGTTTTATTTGAGTTCAAAAATCTCGGAAACGTATATTTTAAATAAAATAAATAATTGAAAAGGAATAATAAATTATGTTGTATTATATTGGAAGAATAGTTGATAAAAGCAATAAAGCAATAAAAATAAGCAATTAAAAATAAAATACACGAGCAATAACACTGTTTCATTGCACTCAACCCTGTTTGTTTTATCTATGATAATGTATGTATAATGTTGACGAACCTGGACATGACGTGATTGCTATCGTCCACGAATCTACCTTATGGCATTGCCATTAGTGCCTTGTAACTGTGGAATATGATCAACACATTTACTAAGTTCAATAATTGGAAATGCACCTTTAACCAATATAAATCAATATTTCTCATTCATTTTCAATAATACGTTTAAAAAAATGTATTATATCCAAGATTTGAACTCAAATAAAACCGAGGAAAGTGGTCCCTCAGCTTTGACGTCATAATAAAAAATGCTAATGAGTACAAGTTCTAGTGGAATATCACATTTGTTTTCTTTGACCGGCACTTTAAATTTTTGACCTAAATAAATGAATGAAAAACAACGTTAATGCAATATGCGGTTTATTTTTTATTACTTAAATGAACTATTCTTTCAATATAGAACTATTTTTTTAATTCATTTTCAATAGTTCGTATCATAAAAAGTGTATGTTTTCAAGATTTTAGAACTCAAATAAAACCGATGGAAGTGGTCTCTCAGCTTTGACGCTGTAATAAAAAATGCTAATGAGGATAAATTCTAGCGGAATATCACATTTATTTTCTTTAATCGACACTTTTAATTTCGGACCTAAATAAATGGACGAAAAACAACAATTATGCAGTATGAGGTTTATTTTTTATTGCTTTTATTAACTATTCTTCCAATATATAACAATATTTTTCATTTATTTTCAATAGTTCGTATCATAAAAAGTGTATATTTTTAAGATTTTAGAACTCTAATAAAACCGTTGGAAGTGGTCCCTCAACTTTGACGCACTAATAAAAAATGTTAGTAAGAACAAGCTCTAACCGAATATCGTATTTTTTTTCTTTGGCCGGCAAAATAAAAATTAGCCCAATCTGAATGATGTCCTTTGCAGTGATGAGTTTACATGGTTGTCCTCTTTGACGGTAATTATTATGTTCTGTTCCACCTAGACCTAGATGTCCCGTTAAGCTTGTAACTGACTATTATATGTTACCTTATGCACTGTTTGAATAACTTTAACTTAAGGTATGATTCCGAAGGTGACCGAATACGACAGACGCACGCAGCAGATACGCGTAATTCATTGCGGTTTTTCAATGGTCTCCTTTGTCTGTATCGGAGTTTAACAAGTAATGGGTACGCTGAATCTGCTGCATGCGTCTGCAGTTGTCGTATGCGGTCACCTTCGGAATTATATCTTTGCTGACATTATATTATTCTCGATCTCGATAAAGTATAGATAGAAGACGAATACGTACTTACTATTTATTATTTGGCTGCCTCTGTGGCGTAGCGGTAGTGAACGCGGCCGCTACGCAGGAGGCGCGGGTTCGATCCCCGCTCAGTGCAAATATTTGTGTGCAAGAATATGAATATTTGCATTGGTCTGGGTGTTTCTATGTATGATATGTATGTATTTACAAAAAAAAATGTATCTAAGTATGTTTATCCGCAATCTAGATTCCATAACACAAGCTAGTTAAGCTATGCTTACTTTGGGTCTTGATAGCGTTGTGTAGAATGTCCTACAATATTTATTTATTTATTTATTATTTATTTATTTATTATTTATTTATTAATTATTTTTTAATATTTAATGAAAAATTTAATAATTTACCTAGAATAAAATAAGTTTATCTTATTAAATAAATGTGAGAATTCATAGAATAGGCGATTGTTATTGTTCCTAAACAAAAAAGTAAAAACAACAACAACATCTAGGTAAGTAAAATATTTATAGATAATGTTTTTACTTTACCGTAATATATACTTAAGAAAAATTTGAAAACTAAATTAAAATTCAAATGAGACAAAAAGGTTTAATTTTGTGACAAATAATACATTTATACGCGCACTGAATGACAGTCACTATTATTTTAGCAAAAGACTATAGTACTATACACTATTATTTTTATCAGTTATACGTGAAGTGTCGTTCATCCAATTTTTCAATTCCTTAAAGGCAATAAAGAATTAGACTAAGTTGATTGGACAAACTGAACTCAAATTATAAAGACTGAAAGTAGATTTTCAGAAGCACGATATTTTTCGAAACCAAATTTGCCGAGCCTTGATAATTTTTAAGTTTCTATTATTTCTAAATGTTTTATAAAATTGTCATATTGCAACAGTTTAGACCACCTAAAAATATGAATGCTTAATTATTTTTGCATTCATCGGAGGACAAATCTATCGTTTTTTAATTGTTGTTTATTATTTTTATGTAGGTACAGTTTTACAGCTAAGGTGATGGGTGGTGGGACTGGTGGGTACCTTGGAATGTGTTAAGCTCACAACGATGGCGGCTGTACAGATAGACAGACATTCTCTATAGTATCTAACAATCGCCAGATATTTGAACAAGGTCGATGTCGGTAGCTAAATATCTTCTAAGAAAAAAAAAAGAGTTAAACAAACGAAACCAAGGCTATAGACAAATAGTCAAGAAGTGGTTTAAAGACTTATCATGTGTATACTTTTCAATCTCTGTCATCTGAGTGGTTCCAAGCACGAACTATTCAAACCTCGGGTCAATTCAGTAAAATTTAATCGAACTATGAGTTATTCTGAAGGTTTCTTAATCTCGCGGAAACGGTAGGATTTATTTTGACAGATCATACGGAATACCAATTTTTACCTTTTTCTTTGTAATGGAATTGAAACCACTTGTCGATTGTTGCTGAATCGGGCCCTTCTTCTTCTTCGGGTTCTAACACTTCGGGCTTTATTAAACAAGAACTGAAGAAAAGCTCTCATCTAACCCTTAGAGTGCTAGTTTAGCTTAGTTAGTTGATAGATTAGATTTGAAATAGAACAGAGGACATGACCAAACTGATATGCTGACATATTCAGGCATTAGAAACAGCAAAAATTAAATTTTGCGCGTCGTCGCGTCACGTACGGGTTGGTACGACTGTAATCAACGATAGAGTTTATCAATCAGTTAAATTGTTATCTTGACTATTTAACTCTTGAAAATACAATAACTTCATCGCAGTAAGAAACCATAGTATGTACTTACCTAACTGGTTATGTAAAAATATTCAAGAGTCAATCGCTCAGTACAAATATGTTCCTATATTTGCATTAGTCTGATGGTTTCTATGTATAATATAGCATGTAGGTATGTATTTATATTATATTTTTCTATATTATATAATTTATCTAAGTCCATTCTAGAACTCTTAAGTCATAAACTCATAACACAAGTTAATTGGGCTATGCTTACTATGAGTCTAGCTAGATAGTGTAAATTCTAGAATATTTATTAATACTTCATTTTCTTGTCAAATAACTATGTATCAGCATAGGTACATAATATTTTATCTTGTAATAAGCGGCTATAACTGTCACGGCACGTGTGTACGGCTCTGCCCGCGTGGAAGTCAGTTATTGCGAACAAACATAGCCTATGTCCTTTCCCAAGGTCTAATCTATCTCTGTACCAAATTTCATTAAAATCCGTTCAGTGGTTTAGACGTGAAAGCGTATCAGACAGACAGGCAGGCAGACAGAGTTACTTTCGCGTTTTCTCATCAATTAGGTAGATCTTTAGTAGGTAGTTACTATACCATCGATGGCGAAGTTTTAACTTTCTTACTAAATCTTTGTTACTAGAACTTTGTTACTTGTTTACTAAATCCGTTTTGCATTTGACTGTAGAAGTGGTTTGAAGTTCATAATCTTTTATTTCCTCTCTGCGATTTATATCTATTTTTTTATACAACTTAGGTAGGTGAGACAAGCACACGGCCCACCTGAAAGTGGTTATCGTGGCCTATGGACGTGTGTAACACCAGAGGAGTCACACTTGTGCTGCTGACCCTATAAGAACAGAAAGTTTCCGAGCCCTCAGTGCAGAAGACAAAGCAGGACGCCTATGTTCTTCTCACTGACAGCATAAAAACTCTCCGGTGAGCTCTGGCTACTCTACTCACCGGGAACACAACACGAGGTTATTATGGCCGCGATATTTTGTAGGGCCGAGGTACTTCCCCTGTCGGACTGCTCAATTGGAACGGGAATATCGTCGTGTCCAACCTCCATAAAACCATACAATGACGTGAAGCTTTGCTAAATAACTCGCACGTGGTCTTCTTGTGTCATCGCAAAAAAAAAGGAATGTTAACATTTTAGCACAGACTCGTTAATTTTACGTGCCATATGCAAGATTAACCCCGGGTCTCTCGTTCGTTTGTCCAACTCGTGTAAATTTAACACACCAAATATTGAACGGTCATTGGTTGCCTGTTGGTCATCGATCATCGTCTATGAAAATTACTTGTGTAAACACGGATTACTTGCCAACTCATTCCTTGGGTGAGTGGGAAGCTTCGCTCTAGGTAACTATTTATTAATCTGTGCTCTAGGTTAAGTTTATTAAAATACTTACTTCCTTATACATACGTCATTTTAAGTAAAATTTTGTAATTCAAATTAACTATTCAATAGACTAAACTAAGTAAACCTAGTGAAGCAAGTAAATCCGAAAAAGTACATGGGAGTGAATTTACATATTTATATAAGTACTAGCTTTTGCCCACGGCTCCGCCCGCGTGGATGTCGGTTATCGCGACCAAACATAGCCTATGTCCTTTCTCGAGGTCTAATCTACCCCTATACCAAATTTCATCAAAATCGGTTCAGTGGTTTGGGCGTGAAAGCGAGACAGACAGACAGACAGACAGACAGACAGACATTTATATAAGTTTGTCGCAGCCAACTAGCTTAATCAGCCGTTCAATTAACTGCCTAGACTGTTAACTAAATGGCGCCGCCGTTCAATTAACGGCCTGAATGATATTTAGGCCAGTTCAGTTTATTAAAAATGTCAATACCTACCTGACTGCCTCTGTGGCGTAGCGGTAGTGAACGCGGCTGCTACGCAGGAGGCGCGGGTTCGATCCCCGCTCAGTGCAAATATTTGTATGCATGAATATGTGAATTTGCATTGGTCTGGGTGTTTTCTATGTATAATAATATATGTATGTATTTACAAAAAAAAAATGGATCTAAGTTTGTTTATCCGCATTCTAGAACCCATCACATAAGCTAGTTAAGCTATGCTTACTTTGGGTCTAGATAGCGTTGTGTAGAATTTCCTACAATATTTATTATTTATTTATTCATTTACTAAAATAAAACAAAATTAATGGCTATAAAATTCATTATAAAATTATTTCATATCTACAATGCATTTCCTGTAGAAAAAATAAATAAAATAGTTACTTATCGTTTTAATTGCATATCCTGATAGTTAAAAATAAGTATGTCTTAGGCAATACTTGGTACTTTTTTTTTTAGTTACCTTATATATAATAGCTTGCCCTTAAACCGTTTTGAGGTACCTACTATGTAATACATTTATCAATGCCGCTTTATTAATTTTCAGATTTTCACTAAAGATCTCTTCAATGATTTACAGACAGGTCTGTATAAAAAGTAAAAAAAATGATATTGAAAAATGAAGTCATCAATGAACTACAAAATATTACATAACTAATCTAATTTCTATAGCATCCAGATTCCTTGAACTCTTTGAACCTGAGAAACTGCAAGTAATTCCTCAAAGCGACTAATTTTAGTAGATAATAACATGACCTTTCTATATAATTATACCAGTCAACCAAGGAGTTATTATACTTCCTAGATACTAAGACTACTTTGGTCATTTGAATTTAAAGAATGACATCCTCTCGGAAAACAGCACGTATGGAATAATGTACACAAGGAAAACTACATAAGAGAGATATAAAATAGAATGTGACAATTGCCTGCAAATGGTATATGGTACATGCATAATATTATGTCTTTAGAAACAGACCTTGGAAAAGCGATTAAAATTGAACTACGTGCGAGCAGTCAACATACTGATAGATACGGAAACTTATGCAGCTGATAGAGTCAAAGTATTGATGCACAGGGTTAAGGTCATAAATTTAGTTCAGGATCAGTCTGAGGTAACACTTTTGTGAGATGTCAAGCAGATAACAAAACATTAACACCAGTGGCGTAGCTAGGTGACCAAGGGCCCCGGTTCAAAAAGAAACAGGGGGCCCCCCCATTTTTTTTGGTACCGAAAATTTCTTCGGGCGTGGCACGTCGCCTTAGCGAAGTAAACGATGAGGTAGGCATATCCCCTACCGGTCGCTAACGTGCTGTTGGGGATCAAATCTCTCCTCTCTCCCTCTTTTTCGTGCGGAAATCCCCTCAGATACTACCCCCGTTGTCGGCCATCGGGGGTAGTTATGTCGGACTCGGACGACTTAATACCACACGCCGCCGCCGCCGCGCCGTCTCGGATCTTCAGATACCAGAGCTGCCGGGGTGTAAGGTTACCGAGAACATATTATCACAGGCACCCCGGCTGATTCTGGGCTATCTACGGTTTTAAAATGGCCTCCTCGGGTGTGAGAAGCACGGTGTCCCCATAGAACTCTGAAAAGAGGGACGAACATCGAACCGCAGTGGGGGTGAAAGGGTGACAGGCGGCCGCACATGTAACCCCCACGCCTGCGCTCGGTAACCGGTCCGCTTCTTGCCTGCTCTCCATTGTGGCCTTTGCTAGTCAGTGGGACATGTGAAAAGTCTCCGACCAGCCCTCAACAGATCCGCGAGAGAGGAGCGCTACCGTCTCCGTTGCCCAGTGTGCACCGCGTGGTGACTGCGGACCCCGCAGTCCAATCCTCCTTACCTTGTAAAGAGGCGCGCAGAAACAATCTATTATAGATATACCTACATCTAGCTTGTTTCCGCGCATTCTTACGTAAATTTTCATTTATTTTCGTGTGCCTACAGAATACTTAGCGTTAAACTCTACAGATCCCATACCCGTTCACATAGGCGATAATTTGGTCGACCACACGGACTAGGCTAAGTACCTGGGAGCTGAACTTCATGTGACTGGTGAAATCGACTACGACGTCAGGGCACGCATTGCTGCCGCGTGGGCCAAGTGGCGAGAAATGACTGGCGTCACGTGTGATCCCAAAATGCCAGTCAGGTTGAAGGGAAAGAAAGAAAGAAAAGAAAATACATTTATTGCAAAACAACGCACATTAGGTACACAATACACAATCAGGGGGAGGTCATTAGGCCACGGAGGTAAAGTAAAGTAAAGTTAAAACGTCTTTATTGTACACCATAGATATAACAATATAACATAGAGAACTGAGTTAGGTATGTGGTAAGTACAGATGGCGGCCTTATCACTCTGCGGCAATCTCTTACAGGCAACCATAGGATGGATAGAAATAACCAGAAAGGTCATGGAGGTGAAAATGCTATGCGGTGTTACGTGTAAAGATCGCGTGACGAACTGTCGCATCCGCAGCAGCCTTCATGTCCGTGATATAGTGGATAAAATGCAAGAGAGCCGCTTTCGCGGTGCGGCCACGTCTTGCGGCAACCGCTAGGCTACGTGGGTAACAAATGCCTAGCAATGGCGCCCCCGCTGGGTCCTGACTTGATGTCGTGGGGGGTGATATGCGTGCGAATTTTTCTCACTTTCATGGACGCCCAAAAGATCGTACGAAGTGGAGGAGGAAGAGCCGGAAGGCGGACCAGGAGCTCCGAGGTCATCTTGGCCACGGATGCAATCAGGAAAATACGTCTATATGCAGATGATGATGATTTCGTGTATAAGTCGAATCGACATAAACATTCGGTGAAGGTGTTTAGGCCGGAATCGAACGGGTCTCAAACGCCGGAGTGTAAGCAGGACCAATAAGAAAATTCCATTGCACCTCGACAGACCCTGGGCCATATACGACTTTGAGATGGCCCCCTCAAACATGGGAACCACGATATCTCCATCTGGCCCAGAACCCCCATTCTTGCTTTCCACTGCGACAGTTGCTAATCAGAGTTATATACACGTGGAAAGTTCATAAGTAGTTGGCCATAGGCCGCAGCGTCTATGCCATCTTGAGACAGGCTGCTGCTGTCTCCGTTACCCAGGGTGCACAAAAATGGTCTTCAATAGAAGACCAGCGATTATCTAGCAAAAAAAAATAAGTAGGTACTGGAACTCGTGTTACTATTATAATATTACTAGTTACAATCAATTTACTATAAGTAAAATATTGTATTATGACTGCTAGAATAATATCACTCCCTAGTCTCTAGACATTAAGTTTGGGGGCCTCCTGAGGGCTCAGGGGGCCTCCAAGCTAGCTGCAAGTGTGATGGCGAATCTTTCAACGAGACAATACTGCACAAAATTCCAACAAATGAGTTGCACTGATTAGAGTCTGTTAGGTAAGACTTTTTTGGTAGTTCAATATGAGATTTGCTACTTCAAGCTCGGGCTTAGGGGGCCCCCTGAGTCTGAGGGCCCTGGTGCACCGCACCACCTTGCCCACCCATAGCTACGCCAGTGATTAACACAACTAAAATGTAATTTATCACTCACTCTCTTCGTCTTCTTTTGATTCTACTTCTGCAATCGAAAAAATTGCCGCAATTTCGCCAATTGCAGGTAAATATTATAAATGGCGAAGATGCCGATGCCAAAAGTCAATTCAATTTTCCATGAATTTCTTAGCAGAACCAAGTAAACCACGCCAGCAAATCGTCCCCACGAGAGCAGGTCGAACAGAACGTGTGGTTTGGTTTTCAGTTCAGTTCTTGGTTTATGTGGTTTGGATTTATGGGGCACATCACTATTATTTTCTTACATAGAAGGCTATTCAATTTATTTCTTCTTTTTATGATATTCTTCTACGACGAAACGAAGTCGGTTGTCATTGGCTTTTAGTTAAAACTTTTCCTATGCCCTATTTGTCCCTCGTCCGCGACTGTCGATCATTATAATGTTGTAAGGCAGAGGCCATATATCTCGTGTTCAAGTACATAACCAAGGTCCGCCACTTTTATTCGCTTAACTATTATTTCTACGATATTGTCGGCTGTTTACGTGAATGTTACACATTAAAATGAAGCTATTTTTAACAGATTCTATTGCGATTTTTTCGGTCTTATTTTATTATTCTCTATGATAGCGTTATTGTTATTTTTAACTATTTTGAATCATTCTTTCTACCTACTTAATTTTTCAATTAACTAAGTAGCTACATTTTTATTAACTACGTTATGAGTTCTACGGTAAACTAATATTTATCAGAAGGTCATTGGAGTTTAATTTTGATGTATCATTTATGTTAATTTTGTAGGAAAAAATAGCCTACTTATGACCATAATATGTATGCGATATGATTGGGGCTCTTCGCATCCGTGAAGAAAACGTAGGTATAAAATTCAATTTTATTCGTGATTCTTAATTGTGCTTAACTAGTTTGTTGACCTTCACGGATTTCCGATGTAGCTTTTCATAATTAAATTGCTAGCTTTTTAAAGCTAGTCTGTAATATAGTATCTAACCAAATTTTACAAATAATAGAATTCATTTTTGCAAATTGGGCAATTAATTACCTATTAGCACACCGACCTTCGTTACAAAAAATATAATAATTAGAAATGCTTCTCAAATCATTTTAAAATTTAATAACCATATAATATAATAAACAAAATAAAGAATAGAAATATAATAGCAAAGTAAAAGACACATAAAATTGTGGCATATAAAAATATTGCTTATAGTTCAAAACGTTCTGTACGTGAGTAATCTAATGTTAGTTCATATCAAGATCTGATAGATAGCGATAACGATTAGTTGCATGCGTTAGCGATAAATAGTGCAGCACGTGAGAACAGCCGTGTCCCTCGACGTGTCCTGTGGCCAATGTCCACTGTGCCCACGCTACGTAGTTGCGCGTAGTGCTTGCCCACTAGGGAGGCATGTTAAATCTCGTGTCATGTCACTGGCCAGGCGCGGTGACCTTACGTCACGCGCCTATCGCACCGCGCCGCCACACGCGTTGGGAATACTAACGCCACCAGAACACCTTGGTGGATCCTTGGCTTCAAAACCGAGCTCCTTTCTGAGTAGACTGTTGCGACTGTTGCATGTTTTCTACTATCCAGTTCACAGTTAAATTATTGTTTGCAGTTGCAGCATGTCATGTTGTTTTGAAAATTAAGTGCTGGACATGCGGATGCTTATCCACTGTTGATAAACTTTTTCCTTGATCGGATATCTACTTCTTATTAGCTCGTATTGAACGAAATACCGCGGACGGTAGTTTAAATATGGCAGTTTTTTAAAATGCGATAAAATGCTAATTGCCTCCGTTTGATCTCTATGATTTTGACCCCAGATTGGGAACAGGACCCTGAACCCAATTAACACCTCCTAGAAAAGTGTAGCATTGCGGAACTGTGGAAGACTATTTACCATAATAACGTGTTTTATATTATAATTGTCCACGTCTTTTACATAGTGATTTGCTTCTAGTACAGGAAAATAAACTAGATACTAATTTTATTCTAGTTATTGTTTGTCATTTAATAATGCCGCTGATCAACCTTGCTTATTGAGTACCTTTAATTACAGTTGTGAATCATTTGCGATGCGATACATTTCGTGTGTAGGCACGTCGGTACATCGGCAGCAGATTGTGGCGTTAATTAAACTTCATGTGGTATTATAACCCAACTACACAATCGATGTCGTAACCGCTAATCGATGGTCCTGACGTTTTCTACACAACTGATCATAAAACTGAGTCTCAACTATGCACTGATAACTACGAGAGTGATCTGATCACTGACCAGACATTTTTCTGTACATCACATGATTTAGCCACCAACGAAACCCGTTTAGATAATTATGGTTATCCTCACCTGAGTGATCGATCTGTGAGACCGGAGAGGTCCTATTTCGGAAGTAAGCGCTCCAGGCCGAAATGCTTATGTACACACATTCACTACCCACGGAGTTGGACAGCTGATGTCCTGTCTAGTTTAACGTACGATAGGGGGCGCGAGATTATATGAGTGAGTTCAGAGGTATCGCGGACGGATATCGCGGGCGGCGCAAAACGGCGCCTGCGCTCAGCTAACAGGTGAGCTCGGTACTGGCGGCGCGCGCTGAATCCGCACGCTTTTATCACATCGTACTTCACGCGCCTTCAACTTGACTTCTCGTGTCATCGTTTTACTCATTTGCTGGTATCTCATTGATCCTGCAGCAGATTTGGCATCGGAACTGTTAAGTTCAGCTTTGACCTTTTTTATTTCAATAACATCACTGGCTACTACAGGTTTCATATTCACATTTATCCAAATTAGGGCCTGATGTTTCCACAAAATTGAATCTTCTTCTTCTTCTAATATATAAAAATCAATGCCACTTTTCGTTGTTAGTTTATAACTCAAGAACGGCTGAACCGATTTGGATAATTTTAGTCTAGAAATATTCGTGGCTGTCCAGGGTTAAAGGATGAGAATATAGGTGCAGCGGGAACGGGAAAAATATGGCGGTACGAAGTTCGCCGGGACAACTAGTCTAATATATAAAAATCAATGCCACTTTTCGTTGTTATTTTAGGGAGCCCCTTGTTTCGCAGACAGAAATTTCATAGAATTTCGTTTCCCAGAAAATGTTTCACATAATATTTGGTACTTATATTTTTATTTCGAATATTATTGTTTCAAAGACAATTTACCAGAATGAAACATATTTCACAGAACAATTATCCTTCGTGGTTATTTTTTTTAAACCACTCAGAAATAGGAGCCCCGCTGAGCGGGGCTCCGTCGAATTATCTTAGCGCAAAAAAGTTTTATATCTTTTGAGTGGTATGTAAAACGATTTTATATTTAAGATTGTTATGATAATAAAGAATATTTGATTTGTTATTCTATTTTATGGTTATTCTAACATTAAACTTTATGTGAAACAAAAATCAATGATTTAAAAATCTTCAAAGTAAGTATTCTGTGTATTGATTATTCTATGAAACGAAAATATGAGAAAATTTTTATGTGAAACGAAATTCTATAAAACAATTAGCTATAAAACAACGCACACCCGTTATTTTATAACTCAAGAACGGCTGAACCGATTTGGCTAATTTTAGTCTTGAAATATTCGTGGGTGTCCAGGGAAGGTTTAAAGGATGAGAAAATAGATGCAGCGGGAACGGGAAAAATATGGCGGTACGAAGTTCGCCGGGACAGTTAGTCTACTAAATAAAAATCAATGCCACTTTTCGTTGTTAGTTTATAACTCAAGAACGGCTGAACCGATTTTGCTCATTTTAGTCTTGAAATATTTGTGGGTGTCCAGGGAAGGTTTAAAAGATGAGAAAATAGGTGCAGCGGGAACGGGAAAAAAAATGGCGGTACGAAGTTCGCCGGGACAGCTAGTAGGTCTAAAAATGCCAATATTACTTTAGTGCTAGTGTTGTTTATATTACCTATCAGCTTGCTTTATGGATATTTTCCTATAAACACACTATTAATGGACAATGTAGGAGGTAAACTTATTTAGTCATGAATATTTTTGATCAAAGACGTCCGCGTAAAAATTGTTTACATCGTCATTAGCAGCTTTGCTATAAAGTACCTAGTGAGGTATCAATCGGATTTGTACGATCTAAACATTGTCGTTTAATGAGAATATTAACGTAATTGAATTATAATAAATGACCTAAGAGACAGTGAGTAGCTATATGTATATGCCAGAAAAACCTTGTAAAGAAAATAATACTGTTTGATCAACACAGCCTTCAAGTTCACAGCAAGGCAGGACTATCGTAATCCTACAAATGTTGAGTAGAAATAAATTGTTTAACAGTCATACAGTTTTATAAATAGGAAAGTTGCTTAAAATTCTAGAATAGGTTAATTTACAAAACTACATGTCGTGATATAAATTACTCATAATGATACTGAATAATTGGTTATTTTGTTGGAATCGTTACAAAATCAAGTTAAATTTAACAGAATAATTAAAATTCTTTATTCAAAATTTCATATGTACGGGGCCATTTTTATGTTATTTACGTGAGTTCATTACCGGATGGTGGACTAATGGACTTAATGCTAGAATGCATACCACAATTTAATGCAGAATTTTGAAATATTTACACGATTGAGTCAATGCCATAGGCATGACAGTCGACAAAAGCCCTACCTTTGGCAGCGTAGGCCCTAAACCTAGAGCCCTAGTAAATAATAGTCCTCGCTCTATACCTACTTCTAATATATAAAATTCTCGTGTCACAGTTTTCGTTGCCATACTCCTCCGAAACGGTTTGACCGATTTTGATGAAATTTTTTGTGCTTATCCGGTATCTATGAGATTCGGCCAATATCAATTTTTCATCCCCCTAAGTGATAAGGGTGCAGCGGGAACGGGATTTGAATAACACGCGGGCCGAAAATATGGCGGTACGAAGTTCGCCGGGGCAGCTAGTAACTTTATAATTTTAGGTCTATGGTAAGCAAGTGATACCTGATTAATTTTTAACGTCACGTTTTGAATTCAATTCTCTTAAACTTAAAGCGCCATTGATTTTATCATTCATATTGTCCTTGATATGTTTTTATCAGATATGTTTTGATCTAATCATCATTATACTATCTAGCAAGAATTATCTTGTAAAGATCAACCGAACATTTAACTGATCATCATCATCATCATTCATTAATCGACTCCCAGTTAAATCTCCTATCTCCTACGTTGAAGTCCGGGGAAACAGTAACGTGAAAAATGCAAACTTATGTAACTCTTGAATAGTAATTTATAAACATTAAATATAATATAAAACATATATGTATTTTAAATATAGTAGATACTTTTGTTTCCATTAATATCAATAGTCGAGGAACCAGAACCTAATGATAAACCAAACAATCTAAAGTATCTGATGTAACTCTGGGCGATAGACACTAATAGGATGGATGTCTTTGGTAAAAAAATGTACCTACCTACTGTAAGTTTGTTAAGTTGTTGTATGTAATATTAAGTAATGTAAAAAAAAAATATGTGTAAAACATATCATCTCTTAACCAATAATTGTAATATTTTATGAGGAAATAAAAATTAATAAAACAATATGAGTAAATATAATAATTTAAAATCTAGGCGTTTTCAAAATACACTTGTAATAATACATTATAAATAATTATAGTCGTAAAGATACTTTGCAGTCTTTAGTATATATTTTTATGCCCAAATACTTAATTTTCATAGATGTTTTAGATGTTATTTAAAGTTACGTAAAAATTCAATTTATTGCTCATCATAACATTTACACTACTCCTAAGAGATTTTAAATCTATCTAGATAGTGCTAACCTAGATTTTAAATGACTAATATTTATTATATTATGTGTACATTGTGCATACTTATTATGTCATGTGTACATTGTGTACATAATTATTTTATTTATGACACGATTTTAAAGAACATTTAAGCATCGATGTAAGTTCATTGGGTTCGATAATTCAACTGATTCTGTATCAGTGCATCGAATATTTTCTTTCTCAAAAACATGGCAGGGTATAGTTCAAAATGTTTGACATATTGAGACATCTCATTAGTGCATAGCAGATAGTGCAAATACCTTATACAATTTTATTAATAGCTCACGAAATACGTGCGCTGCAAAGTAATCAATTTAGTATCGAGTGTATCGACTGTTGAGTCGTCCGTTGAGTCTATTTGTTCTAGAGATAGATGAGAAAAGTGGGGCAGTAGCCCCACCAGGACGTCAGCTTCGCGTTTCAGCTTAGGGGCCAGACACATGACGTCACTAGTATGTCATCTGCATAAACACGTGACGGCGGCACCGTCCTCGAGTTCACCGCGAGGCACCCAGTTGTATCTGATGCTCCACAGGAGCGGCCCCAGGACCGATCCCTGGGGAATACCGCACGATATCTCTCGCCGACCGAGGTAGGTTACGTTTGGGTAGGGTAGGGTGGTATAAGATTGCGCGGGCGATAAAATTGCGCATACGTCATAGCAAGGCAATGGAGTGACCTTCGAAGCCAACTTCAGGCTGTGTTTTCTTAGTCGTCGCAACCGGCACGTGCCCCCAAAAAATAGTAATAAATAAGAGGAAAACAAAAGAGATACATAAGTACAAAGTTTTTATTCCCTTTTGATCTATTTTTTTGATGAAATGAATGCGTTACTGTACAAAAACTCTCAGTCATTTTAGTAATTTGTTAGTACTTTGTCGCGGCAGTATCATTCATATTTCGACCTGATAGAACGTAGTTTGCAGTTGTCTATGAGATGGCAGTAATATCACGATGTTTAGAGTGGTATTCCGATGTGTAAAATTGCGCAACTCGGGTGTGTGTAAAATTGCGCGCGCAATTTTACCCGTCCGAAATTTTAGTAGGTAAATATAAATAATATTTTTGAATCGTACCGCCAGATTTTTATTTTTCCACTCAATTTCGATCGATTAATTAATTATTCCTTGTTTTTTCTTTTATAATTCTATTTATTTTACACAATGTCCAGAAGAAAAAAGAAAACATCTCGATAGGTTTGTTCTGATGAGGCCATCAAGATCACCTCGGGCCTACCCTAGCGATCGTTCCGTCAGTACAAACATTAAATGTGCCTAATGAAACTGTTGAAATTGATCCATTACAGCCTCGGCCTTCTCTATCTCAACTAGTCTCTTTGCCCACTTCAAAACCGTTTGTAACACCTGCACATAAATTATATCTGGGAAGCTATCACCTATTGTGAAAGCAAGGTCTAGTCTTTAAATAAATTCAGCACTGTTGGCTGACCTTTTTTTGCTTTTATTTGTGATATGTGTAGGTTATATAGTTGCGCAATCTTATCGATCTCAACGCGCAATTTTACACACTAGGGTGTACAAAATTGCGCAATTCCCGATTCGTGATTTTGGTTTAATTACTTAGAAGATTATATGTTTTTTGTTACCACTCGTATAATAATTTGTTGCTATATTAATAAGGATAAATAAAGAAACGTTTTTTCTCAGGCAGGATTAACATTTTTTATTTTATGACCTATTGATTGCAAACTGCGCAATCTTACACCACCCTACCCTAGATGACGGCTCTCTCTGTCAAGAACGCTCGGACTTTACTTTTTCCAAGATGGCTGCCGTGGGAAAAGGCTTGTAACCCCACAATCATGTATTCTCAATGGCCTAATAATTGGTTAATAAATGCCACTCATTAACAGCAATACTTTTTAATCGCTCGTTGTAAGCCTTTGGCAAGCATGTTTTAACAAATTCCTCTCAGTTCTAATGATCCTTTATTATCGTAAAGGTATCGTCACACTATACGCTCCATATCCCGTTAGGAAAAAAACTTTCATTTTTAAATGTCTGCACTTCTTACTCGCTTCACTTAGGTGAGAGTATTTCATTTTTTAAAACAGGTAATTGGTCGACTTTCCTTTCGTATCTGGATCATACCTATACTGGTGAATACAAAATTCACCTTTAGGACCAAGGTTGTGTACGCACTGAAATGAACCTACTTCAAAAAGGTACTGATATTCTATAGTCACAGAATATAATAATGTTAACATTTATTCCATAATATTTATGTGCATAATTTATAGGTATTGTCAGAATCTTTGTTTCAATTATACATATTAATATAAATAAATTGATCAGAAAGTGCTTGGCTTGGCACTCGTAAAACTTTATTAAGCGGTTTAACGCTCAGTTTTATTAAACTCTCAATTTATTAAATAGCTTGTAGGAACACAAAAGTATAAGAAACTATATTCCTAATAATCGTATCTATTTATTATCATTTATTGTGTTCCGATCTCCTATTTGTCAGCACTTTTTAAAAGAGTTGGGTGTACTTTTTTAAATATTTGGTCCGTCAATTTAACTGCGCCATGTTAGATGGTAAAAAGCTGATGAGCTGAATGAGGTGCAGTCAGAAGATATGGATCACCATTTCTAATGCTATTGGCCATAAAAGCCCTTGCTTGACGGCCTTGATAGATGTTTTTCCCGCCGTGCTTAAAGAACTTTACATGTACTTACGCTTACCTAAGTTTTTCGTACATATAATTTGTGAGCTTGAAATGATGCGCTTTGATTTCGTCGCCGATAGCCGATTAGCATTTACGGTGGGTTAACTAACCGTCTCGATAATATGTTCTCATTATTTCTCCTCGGCGTCTTTTCCCGAAGTTAGTACTCCAAAATTTTACGTGAAGCGACTGCTATCAGTCAGACATCCATGCAGGCTTTGCACGCAGGCTTCAAGAAATGGTCACTAACAGTAGTTAGTATTTAAAGGGACCAGTAAAGTGGATCATAAATCATATCAAAAATACGAATATGGTTATTACATTATATAGTAGTCCTTATCCTTTCAGCTTTAAAGTGACGTGTACCTCCTATAAAATCTTGCAACCTTCTGTCTTATAAGAAGTTGAGTATACCTCGGCACATATACCTATCTTGGACTCAAAATGTGCACTATACGCGCAGTACTCATTTCTTGGATGTCTTTTGAGGATAGCACGGGGTGCTACGGCGGTGGATGAACTCAAATTCACCAAGCGTAGATTATGAGTATTACAAAACAATCCGCACGCGCCAGGGGCCTCGTTTGTCTCGCGATTGAGGTACTATACAGACTTCTTCTGAATGGTCTCCAACAAATTTATTTTTTTATTTATCCTTTTTGATGGTTGAGGTTGTGGGTTGGCTTGGACCCTTAAGATCATAGTAAGTTGGGTAGATGGGGCTACGATTGCCACTGAAATAATATTTTCTGGCAAAAAGAAGTCATTTGTTAAACATAACTTGTAATCGCGATTTTGCATGTAGCAGTAACAATCATCATTAGTAGCTCTTAAAGTACTTTTTGTTTTGTGTGACTATAGTGGGTCAATCATGTCAATAAGGTCAGTTATTAGAACTGTTATGAAATTTTTTCCGGAGGTCATAACTATTATTATTATCTTACCTTCAAATGTAGGTACTTTTTTATACCATTTTGGGTATTTCCCATTGGTTAGACTGATGATGGTCTGATCAGCTCGGCCAACGTGATTCTTTTCCTTGTACCTAGTCCAATTTATCTTGAGAGGTAGGTACATCGGAGATCGAGGGTTTGATTCCCGCACAGTGCAAAATGTATATATATGATAGTTAAACTAAGGTTAAGTACTTTGGGTCTAGATTTCTAGATAGAGTTGTGTAGAATGTCCTAGAACATTTCATTAATTTGTTTACGTAAATAGGTACATTTCGGCGATTCATTTTCTTAGGGTTCCGTACCTAAGGGTTCAAAACGGAACCTTATTACTAAGACTCCACTGTCCGTCTTTCTCTCTGTCTGTCACCAGGTGTATCTTACGAAGCGTGATAGCTAGACAGTTGAAATTTTCTACTATATAAATAAATACTGAAAAAGTGTCTAATGTTGCGCAAGTTCGACTTGCACTTGGTCGGTTTTTTTTATAGTTGAAGCTCATATTTATGTGCAAGACCCTGAACGGCAAACTTACGTTATACCAACTTAGTACCTATAAAGCCAGAATTAGTTATGCGGTATAGGTAGGTTACGTTAAAAACTGACATAGTGTGTGTGGTGTGTCACCAGCCTTACCATTCATTACATCAGTAATGGAGGGTAGACTCACAAAAAATGTTCCCCGTACACCTCTCGACGCTCGCAGACCTGCCCCCCTAGACAAGTGACAATTCGTTGCTCGGCGTATGATGGAATAGAATGACAAATGTATAGGATTTGACGTTTTTGACATTCGTTGACGCCTGTCATATACGTCAAATGGTCAAATCCCATACATTTGGCATTCTATTCCATCATACGCCGAGCAACGAATTGCCACTTGTCTAGAGGGGCAGTCCCCCTAGACAAAAAGCAATTCATTGGCCGGCGGCGTATTGTAGAATGGAATGAGGAGTGTATGGAATTTGACATATATGACAGTCGTCAACGTATGTCATAAACGTCAAATCCCATATAGGTACCTATTTGTCATTATTTTCGACATTAAATTAAATTGTTTTGTGTAAAACTAACTGACCGTTGGATTAGTGCTAGGCAAACCCTAGTGGTTTAAAGTGCTGATGTGAATCAAAATTGTTTATTAGTGTTTTTATGTGACAATAAAAAATAAAAAAAAATATTACGCCGGCCACCGAAATGCCACTTGTCTAGGGGGCAGTTAAGTCGTGACCACGGGTGCTGCAACGCATGCGAAACGTAAGTAAGTTCCATATTATTTTATTCGCCTTATGTCCCGAACCATTACAAAAACTATGAGTTATAATAATTAATTTAGTCTGTAGTTGGTAAAAACAATTGACTATTGTAGTATGAACTTTGAGTCGTAGTTACTTTTTTAAGCATGACTCAGACCGTTAATTAAATTTTAACTATAATAATGCATGTATTCAGACCTTGGCTGGGATCCGCGAAGATTTTCAGACTCGAGCTAACTTCACTTACTAGCCGGTATACATGTACTACCTATATCGGTATGTTCATTAATGGATGAACTAAACTATGACAAGGGGGAGAGTTTTTGTCCAGGGGCAGGGTGAGGTATTTTACTATAATTTTCTGTCCTACATAAATGGAAGTGTGAGATTCCTTGGGTATTTTCTACCAGAGAAAACCGGCTCAGCGATTTCGTAGATTAGCCGGAAAAAGGCAGACAGATAAATACCTATTTTAAAAATGGTTTCCTTGTTATAAGTCAATTTTTAAGTATTGTACCTACATGACGTAGGTACATACACATAATATATTATGCTTATATTATACAGGGCGTCCCTCGGCGATGCCACATGGAGGGATACTTTCCCTTGTTGTTTAATTTACCATGTTTCTTAGAGAGATTTGATCCTTATGATTGACATTATCGATTGATGCCATAAAAATGCAGGATGTTACTTTTTCGGATTTTAGTCGGTTTGGTTACCGGGTGTGGCAAGCGAATTTTTAAAAATCTTTGAATTCAGTTTTGTTTCTTACTTCTTCGCCCTGTATAAATATACTCACGTCATTTTCCCTCTGGGGTAGGCAGAGACAACAGCAGGCCATTTGTTTCTATTCTTGCACACTTCACGACTCACGAGCGAAAACTCGTGGGCTCGTTAAAGGAATCTATACGTTTATTAAAAAGCAGATATTAATATTACAAACAGTCACGTCAATTTTATTTATTTCTAAAGCAGTTAAACATATATAGACAGGAAAGATGAACTCTGATGAAAGTAACTCTGTCTGTCTGTTTGTCTGTCTGTCTGTCTGTTACGCTTTCACGCCTAAACCACTGAACAGATTTTGATGAAATTCGGTATAGGGGTAGATTAGACCTTGAGAAAGGACATAGGCTATGTTTGGTCGCAATAACCGACATCCACGCGGGTGGAGCCGCGGGCAAAAGCTAGGCTATTTATAAAACTAAACAAATTGATGATTGATATTATATAAACCGTTAGGAATCTTTTTAGCCTAAAAAGCCAACTAATTCTGTTTCATGGTTTTATGTTACAAATGTATCTGTATATTTATATATTTCTGGGTTTTTCACAAAGCATGACGCGTGTCTACCTATCTCCGTATCAATTAGACGTCGGGGATTTTGAGGTTGAATGTATGCCTAATTATAGTCTACAGCTATGTGAAGTTACGTTGAACTTATAAGAAGTGCTACGTTTGAGTACATTGTAGGAAAGCTACCTGTGGTCCGGTTCCGGTTGTTTTACCGCCCGCGTAATGTATTGGTCCTATGACCGCTATACCTATTTTAACGAATGTAAAATTTCGGCCAAATCCAATAGCGATTTCCTAATGAAAAAGAGGTGTAGGTTCGATCTCCGCTCAGTGCAAATATTTATATGCATTGGTTTGGTTTGGTCAGTTAAGCCGTCCCGGTTACTAATTTGCTATACGAACATCCATGGCAGGCGTTACGGGTAATTGGAGCCCAAAAAAATCCAACAACTGCTCTAACTGCAATGATTCGATATCACTATTGGGTCGTGGAGGTCAGATAGCAGTCGCTTCACGCAAAATATCGAAATTCAGCCAAATCCGCAGTTAGACTAGCAAAGCGGACCCCATACTCCGAGCTGAAAGCTTCAGATGCGACTGATGCGACTGGGATTAACGCTAAGATGAAGAAGAAGAAGATCAGATGAAAACAGCCTTGCAAGAAAATGATAAAAGCTTATATAAGATACTAGCTTTTGCCCGCGGCTCCGCCCGCGTGGATGTCGGTTATCGCGACCAAATATAGCCTATGTCCTTTCTCAAGGTCTAATCTACCCCTATACCAAATTTCATCAAAATCGGTTCAGTGGTTTGGGCGTGAAAGCGAGACAGACAGACAGACAGACAGACAGACAGAGTTACTTTCACATTTATAATATTAGTAGGGATTACAGATCCCTGAGGACTATCCTTGTCACCTGAAGCTTCGTCGCTTAGCAAGGATCTAGCAATGTTAATGTTGTGTTCTACCTCGCTGGAATACGTGTTGTTAATTTTGATGTTCTGTATACGCAAGGTCGATTGATCGATTTACGTATTAAATTTCCCTTAGATTACTCCATGGCAGTTTTAGTGAATCTGGCAATTTTAAGGGCTATTAAAAAAGGCTTTTTAATACCACAGAAAAAAAACATTTTATAAAAAATAGATTCTATTCTGTGATTTAAGGAACGATTCTGACTTGCAGTTAACCGACTTTTAATTATAATTTAGTATTCTACCTAGGTACGTACCTATTTTATAGACTTGACCTCAACCTTTGTGACCGGTACAGGAATACCGACTTAAATAATAATGATCAATGAATCTTAAAAGTACATATTGCAAAATGTATGCTTGCTTGACCTTTGTATACATCACTAATTCAAACTTTGAGTGCCCAACAAACATACTCTTATGCAATATATATCCAACGCAATAAATATAATCAAGCTGATGATTTCGTATAGGTAATGCGCACTAATGTCATACAATTGTTATTTTTTTGTAATATATCGTAACATAATATTTTCTTTAATGTTAGTAGGCATGGAGTTAGCCTTCAGCCAGAAAAGAATGCTATAGAATGATCATAAAAAGTTGAAGACAAAAAAATTGGCGAATTGCAACAATCTGTCATCTTTTTGTGACTGATTTCAGAAACATAACAATTTTTTCTATAACAGAAAAAAATAATATAAAAAACAACAGCAAAGAGTTCTAGATGAACTTCTCAGAAAAATCGGAACCACCGTCTCTTTTGATTCTTATTTCGACTGAAGACGTCTTTTGTTTAATTCAAAACAAAACATTCTAAATAATGAGAACATTAATTTATTATATAAAACGTGTACTACGAGTATAGGGCACATTTTGAGCACATTTTAGGTCCAAGATACGTGTCCTGAGTTATAACCAAAGTTGTACACACCGATGAATCAAGCAAGAGTTTGCACCAAGTTAGATTAATGCGGAATTTGCGGCATAAAGACTGTTATAAAGATTTGTTTCGCTCTTTTATGTAGATATGTAGTAGGTGTAACTGCGAGCTATTTTTGTACGCTGTAGTTTACTGGTTCTATATATTTTGCAAAGGAGATGGGAAGGCTTTCATACATTCTTGGGCCAAAAATGTAATAAGATGAGGGTGGTATCAATTAAGAGCATATAAATTATTAAACCATCCCTGAAAATTCTGCAGATTTTGGATATCTGAGAGCAGAGTTATAAGAGATTTAGTAAAAGTGAGGTTATGCAAGAAATTGACATTTTAGAACTGTGATTTCTGTGGTGTTTTAATAGAAAGTGGTCATTTTTTTTATCTTAAAATACTTTTAAATTGTACTGTATTATATTTCACTCAGGGATAATGTACGAAAACTTACAAAGAGATTTTAAAGATATGGAGTACAAGGATGTTATGTTAAAAAAACACACTTTAAATAATAATTATCTTTTATTCTTCTTCAATAATAATTAAAGTATTGTCTAAGAAATATATTACCTTATTTACTTCATTTTCTATGCCACAATTCACACAGAGATTCATGTCAAAATCCAAAATACCGAGCAAAACTCAAACAAGTAAACAAGTTTATCATTGTACTTTAAGGTAACCAGGAGCAAGCTGAGAAGTCCGTAAAGAGAAATCACTGTTAAGGGAATATAATCAAGAAATCAACTGGAAATACTCAAAACGCAGAAGTCAATTGATCATTGGATTTAAACCAATAAACTGATACAGCATACTGATATAGCATACTTTTGTACATATTTTATAAACAATTGTATATCCCATAAGCCGTGTAAATATACAATTTTTCGATAAAATAATTAATTTTGAAGATTGAATAAATAAACTGATTGACTGAAAATGGAGCTGTCAGCTGTCACAGCTTAAAAATACAGTTGATAAACACAAGAAATAATTAATCGATTAACGGAAATCGATTCAGAATTTATTTTTATTACACTATTATTTGGTATTTTAAATGGTTATTATTATTATAATGATTAAGTTTTGTTCACTCTGATTGATTTAATATCAAATTGTGATGCAAGTGTTTTAATACGCAATATTGTTTAAATATTTTTTAGTAATCGATATTTTATTTTGCTAGTGGAATAAACTTAGTTTTAAGATTACTCGTCTTCCAGACTTTCAATTGAGCTGGTTTTTTAATATTTTGAAATAGAAAAAAATACCGCTTTTTTTAAGTCATATCTCAACTCATTACAATTTTGGCCCAGAAGTCCCCGTCTCCTTTTATATTTCTTAACATTTTTATACTTACACTTTTTATAGTATGTAATTTTATATCCAAGTTATTCATATTGTTTTTCTGGAAAATGACTCTAAAATAGACTATCATTATAAACGAGTTAAATAAATTCCTAGCAGCTTTTTACCAGTGATGCTCAATAATGATGGTGATGATGATGCAACAAACTCGTCACTTTTAGTTTTTTATAAAACCTAGCAAACACTTACTTGGTTATTTCTGATATTAAATTAGATTAAAAGGATGCAAAGGTTTAAATCTTGATTCCTGTTACCTAACAATGCTAAAACCTATGCCCACCCTCTTCTCAATTATTACTTAGGCACCACATTTTCATCAGGCGCTGTCGATGCGCGCTTTGCCATCAACCTTTGCCGGCGCCGCTAAACTTGAAAAAGGCGTAGATATTACTTGGGATTACATCGCTGCAAACTCACGAGCCACCTGCTGACACCTGGGCACAACTCTCCTTGCAAAACGAAATGCATCTAAGACGCGTTCGAATGCTCCACAAACGTGCGTGTTTTCCACTGAAAACATGCGTGTGCTGTCAACTATTTAGTAATCTGTGGTGCTGTGCTGTATGACCGACTGTTGCCACTTGCCTATATTGTAGAATAGAATGATGAATGTGTGGGATTTGACGTACTTATATATTACTAGCCTTCCGCCCGCGGCTCCGCCCGCGTGCATCTCGGTTAACGCGACCTTTGCTCATATCTTCGGTTCTACTCAACCGATTGCGATCAAACAAACGTAAGATTTAAAGTCTGAGTAAGCCCTTTCTAACAAAAAAAACCACATCAAAATCCGTCCAGTAGTTTTTGCGTCCATCGCGGACAAACAGACAAACAGACAAACAGACAAACAGACAAACAGACAAACAGACAAACAGACAGGAAATTAAAAAAAAATATTTTCGTGTTCAGTATCGTTAACATAACATAACCCAAGTTTTTTTTTTTTAATATCTCCAATGTACAGACACGACCACTTTACAATTATATAATAGTATAGATAGATAGATAGAAGATAGATACCTATAGATGACAGTCGTCACATATGTCCTAAACGTCAAAATACGTGTCATACCTATATCTACGTCAAATCCCAAAAATTCATCATTTTATTCTACAACTATTCTACATAATTTATCTATGACTGCCTCTGTGGCGTAGCGGTAGTGAACGCGGCTGCTACGCAGGAGGCGCGGGTTCGATCCCCGCTCAGTGCCAATATTTGTATGCATGAATATAAATATTTGCATTGGTCTGGGTGTTTCTATGTATAATAATTATGTATGTATTTACAAAAAAAAAAAATATCTAAGTATGTATATCCGCATTCTAGATTCCATAACACAAGCTAATTAAGCTTACCATGGGTCTAGATAGCGTTGTGTAGAATGTTGTAGAATATTTATTTATTTATTTATTTAACTAGCTGACCCCGCGAACTTCGTACCGCCTGACAGCCAATTCTTTATTTTTTTTAAATTTTTCTCTCCGTAAGAACCATCCTTGTACTTCAAGGAATATTCTTAAAAAAAGTATTAGTGAAATCGGTTCAGCCGTTCTCGAGATTTGCGCTTAGCAACACTTTAGGGATTCCTTTTTATATTGTAGAGATACGCGGACCCCAGACTCCGCGCTGAAAAGCTTCGGATGCGACTGGGAATTAACGCTAGGATGAGAGAGAGAGATACGCCGGCTGAACGAGTTACCATTTTTGTCTAGGGGGGCTGTTCCTCATCTCTCGCGTGCGTTAAATATTCTACGCAAAGGAAGGACATGAAATTATTCCTAAGGCTTGCCATATATCTATCATGTTCGTTCATTGCATTTTTTGTTAGAATAGTATCATGACGCATACGTCTGACGTACATTACATCTTAACTAGGTAATTAGCGGCATGACTAGCCACAAGTTAGCATAAAAATATATTTTACTAGCCTTCCGCCCGCGGCTCCGCCCGCGTGCATCTCGGTTAATGCGACTTTTGCTCATATCTTCGGTTCTACTCAACCGATTGTGATCAAACAAACGTAAGATTTTAAGTCTGAGTAAGCCCTTTCTAACAAAAAAAACCGCATCAAAATCCGTCCCGTAGTTTTTGCGTCCATCGCGGACAAACAGACAAACAGACAAACAGACAAACAGACAAACAGACAAACAGACAAACAGACAGGAAATTCAAAAAAAATATTTTCGTGTTCAGTATCGTTAACATAACATAACCCAAGTATTTTTTTTTAAATATCTCCAATGTACAGACACGACCACTTTACAATTATATAATAGTATAGATAGTTCTACAGCACCCAGTGCCAGTGCTATCGTCTTAAACCGTTGCTCGACCGGCGAAATATTACTGTCACTACATCTGATGAAATTGGTTGAGTAAGAATTAACACCTTGATGGTCAATAGGTTGTTATTGGGTAGTTGTATGAACACTGAACTGTGACGGATTTATACAATGTTTCTGTAAGACATTTTGAAATTAATGTTGTTGGTACCTATCATAAATAAATATTCAATAACAATTCTTGCAAAACAAGCACCTACACGTGTACGCCTATCGTACTCAGTGTTCCTTAAGTATCTGAATCCATACTCATTATTACAAATGCGAAAGTAACTCTGCCTGTCTGCCTGTTAGCTTTCACGTCCATAAACCACTGAACCGATTTTGATGAATATTGGTACAGACTAGAGAGATAGTTTAGACCTGAGAAAAGGACATAGGCTGTTTGGTCGAGATAACTGATAGCCACAAAGGCGGAGCCGCGACCAACAGCTAGTTTAGTATAAAACGAAATTTAATTCAAGTGAAGTTTGTAAACAGACTTGAATGAAATATAAAAAAAATATCACAAGAAAAGATGTACATACATATTTTATAATGTTGTTGTTTCCTTAGTTCTATTAATATCGATACAATAAGTAGACAGGCACGTCGTGGTGTTAAAAATCTGTTTGGTTTGGACTTAGGTAAATGAAATGTTGTGAAGAATGTATTCCAAATGTGGAGCAATTACCTATTTTTACATACATTTGCCAGACATAATGGAAGGTTAAAGGTGCAGAACTTAGGGTAACTTTATAGATTTAGATTAAGGTGTTAAAGATAGTCGCGTTAATTAGACTACGTATAAATATGTATAAAATGTTACGAATGATAATGATAACTTGATATCAGACAGACATCAAGGCGGACACGAGGCCCTCTGACCGAGAGCATTGGACTTTGGTTCCTGGTACACATTTATGTCACATATGAGATAAATGCCTACCAATTTCCTCTCGAATGATAATGAGCAGATGGCAAACAGGTTTAATTAATTTATAATACTAAATGACGGAATTCTCCATAAACATTATGTCAGTCTCTATGGAAATAAATTTACCATACAGTTCATACTATAGAATATCGTTAAACAATTTTTGGTCTCTAATTTAATTAACAATAATTACGTAATAAACATACACGATACCTATATACCTACTTACTTTTTTTGTAAAAATCGAAGGTGTGTAGGAAATAAGGTAGATAATAAAATGATTGATGTAAATCGCCTTCGTTGGTGCGGCCACCTACTGCGTCTACACCCAGGTTATGTGGGAAACAAATGCCTGATTCTGGCCCCTGAAGGAAGGATAGACCCAAGAAGTGCCATAGCAAAAGATGATATAGTCGTGCTAGTGGTCTAATTGCTATATGAACCGTCTGAAGTGGAGAAGTAAAAGCTCGAAAGTGGATCATGGACAGTGAGAGCCTCGCATGCGAACGGGACCAACGTGAAAATTATAATACATAATGACAAAATGACAAAAAGTCCTTCAGCTTATATACGTTACATACAGTCTATTTAGAATGCGGATAAACCCACTTGGATACATTACATTCATACTATAGATACATCCAGATACACAGAAACATACAGATAAATTTATATTCTAATGCGTACAAATATTTGCACAAGCCAAACCCATGACCTCCGACGCAGCACTCGAACGCTCTGCCAGCCGCTACCGGAACGCTAGTCACAGAGACAGAGCTCCTCTCTTTGTACCATGGCCGTTTGATGGTTATATTAAGGCTTTATCTTTGCATGCGATGTGTAATATACTAGCATACCTAATGGTGAAAGTTACATATCTTTCACATTGCAGGAAATAAAACTCTGGACCATGAGCCATTGCACCTGAGGCATGAACGCACATGAACCAATCACTTATCCGAAATCAAGCGTTGTTGCTGGTTGCAACCGCGGCTTTCTCTTCGGAGTCCAGCATCCTTTACTTTGGTGTGACTTAAACGGCTTTTATGGGTGTGATTGTGACCCGACCTTTCTACCACGGGAGGAAAGTCTACACCAGAGTCTATTCTTGCAGTAAAGTTGGCTTGGCGTTAAGGGTTTTGATGGGGCCCCATATATATCCAATGTAATTATATGCTAAGTTATTATAGCTCAGTTAAATATCTACAAAGTAGTCTATAACGACATAATTGTGAGGTTGATAAGTAATATATGCAATAATGGGTATGACGTAGATGTTCTTAGCCAAGTCCAGTTTTACCGGTTCGTGTGTAGGGGACTTAAGTATGCTAAGTATTTTAAATATTGTCCCGGTAACGTCGGACATGCGTGTCGCGTGTCGCATTGTCGTCCAATGTCCTTACTCATTAAGTGCTATAATTTTGTGTACTGTTATAAAATTGAAAATTATCTGTGTCTGTACATTGGAGATGTTGAAGAAATACTTGGGTTATGTCAAATTTACGATTCATAACAATTTTTTTGGCATTATTGTCGGTTTGTTTGCGGTGGACGCAAAACAAATTAGTGAACGGATTTGTATGCGGTTTTTTCATTGGAGATGTACACGTCAGACTTAAAATCTGTTGATTTATTATGTTTGATTACAATTGGTTGAGAAAAATTGCGAAAACAGACATACACGTGAACGGAGTCGCAGGCATTAGCTAGTTATCTAATTTGATATGTTTGCTTCTTTGCCTAAACAGTAATGTTATAAAAGATTATTTATATAATGGCATTGCTTTACCATGGTTAAGTTTGTCAGCTGACTTTAGTAGGTAGGTAGTTATTCTCGTCGTGTTATCACTTTAATAGTTTTGTCTAGACCCATTATGAGATCCATTCAGTAAAATTACGTCTTTAAAACGAACTTTTAAACAACTTTTTATCAGCGTTTTCAATTAAACGCAATTAACTATGAACTTCTATGAGTGATTCTGCAGATTTAGTGTCAAGTGTGTGTTGATTTATTGAATAGTTTTTACAGATCATCGTCATCATCATTACATATTTATCAAAATGTTTTATTAACTTTATCTTACTGATCGAATTGAATTCATGCGTCTTGAAAACAATTCTATACCTGAATTGGGCCCCTGGGTTTGAACGCAGTGACATATTATTAGGTATATATATTATGCATTGATTTAAATTGTTACATTACATAGGTAAGTACATAATATTAATAGAATTGCAAGTTCGTTAGCTTTTTGAGATTTTGACCAAACGTAACAGTATGAGACACCCCGTCGATCTCGTACCTATAACCTGATCGAAATATAATATAATATTAATTCATCTAAGGTAAGCCTGAACATGTTGATTTCCATGATGACTTACAATTCGCATAATTATTTATAATGTACCTACGTGTTAATGCTTTAAGAAATACAATAAGTAAGCTGCTAACATAGTACAGTATTCCAGGTTATAATATTTTCCTGCTTCAAATTTCAGCTAGACCGTTCAGCCGTTAGAGCATGATTGATAAATTGATAACAAACATCCAAACATCCAAACAACTTTGCCAGCAAACTTATTGAGCTTTTGTTTACATTTAGGTATCCACTAATAAAATACCACTTACGTTTTCCAAGGTTTACTTAAATAAGTAAGTACTTACTTCATTTACAGTTACTGATTCGCTTCGCCTCAAAGTAAAATTAAGAAAAAAAGCATGGCCATGTTTTTATTCTAATTATCACTAATTACCCTATGGGCACGTGTTTACTAAATAACCATTAAATATCGTGATTGATGGAATATAAGATGGAACTTTACAACTTATTAGTCACCTTTTGAACTAAAATCCTACGGGTAATACCCTGGTAATAGTTTACACGAGGGGATTTCCGCACGAAAAAAATATTGTAATTTACATTTATACGAGTAATTATACAATACTATAAGTATTATTAACTTAATAATTTCTGAGCCAATTTTCTCTTTTGAATTCTTGAGACCTTACTCATTACTTCCGAAGCAATTTCTAGACGTTTTTTCAATAGATTTCTATGTGCTGGCACAGCGTCCCTGAATATTTACTGATGAGGTTTTTTTAACCACCTGATGGGAAGTGGTCATTGTGGTATATGGACGTATGCAACACCACGAGCGTCACACTCGTGCTGCCGACCCTGAAGAAACTTTCTAATGCCCTTCTTGAAGAACCCTATATTGTAGTTGCTTGAGACAACCACAGCAGGAAGTTCATTCCATAGCTTGAGTGGGTGGGAGCTTTCGTAGGCGGGCACACTGAATCTTACATACTACCTACTTATAAAGAAGCAGAAAGAAAGAACCACGCCGTACCCAAAAGCAGACATGGAGAAATGAATGAATTTCTGGTGGATTATCCATGACCAGGACAAATGGATGTAATGGTATGTATCCCCGTTACAAAAATAGTAATGTTGTAGTGTGATCCCCTGTAGTCTACGTTGCAGGAACCGCGTGACAATTTATCGTCATTGCCCATAATTTTTGAATTTTTGTTTCTATATTGTAAAACAAGAGTTCTTCAATATTAAAATAAAAATGTATAGGTACCTATAGGTAATACACAATACCTACCTACTTTTTTATACCACTTAGGTGGGTCGGGCAAGCACACGGTCAACCTGATGGAAATTAGTTACCGTGGCCTATGGACGAGTGCAACACCAGGGTAATAACACTCGTGCTGCGACTGCGATCCTATAAGAACTGAGAGATTCTGTACCGCCAGCGAAGAAGACAAGGGACAAGCCTTTGGTTTTCCCACTGACAGCACAAAACCTCTCCCGTGAGCTCTAGCTACCCTACTCACCTCTGGAAACATAACACGAAGTTATTTTACTAGCGCTATTCTGTAGAGCGGAGTAGCGGCGGTACTTCCGCTGTGGATCAGTAGTAACCAGTAGTACAAATGATACATTATTGTATCACTAGTACTTTCCCTAGTTGGACTGCTCGATTGGGACGGATATACCGTCGTGTGTGTCGTGTCGTGTCCTGCCTCCATCATACTTACATATTAGTTCAATTAGTTTTTTTATAAAAAACTAGCCTTCCGCCCGCGGCTCCGCCCGCTTGCATCTCGGTTAACGTGATCTTTGCTCATATCTTCGGTTCTACTCAATTGATTGCGATCAAACAAACGTAAGATTTTAAGTCTGAGTAAGCCCTTTCTAACAAAAAAACCGCATCAAAATCCGTCCAGTAGTTTTTGCGTCCATCGCGGACAAACAGACAAACAGACAAACAAACAGGAAATTCAAAAAAAATATTTTCGTGTTCAGTATCGTTAACAAAACATAACCCAAGTATTTTTTTTAAATATCTCCAATGTACAGACACGACCACTTTACAATTATGTAATAAAAAAAATGCAGATTTTTGTCTATATATTCAATTCAATAATAAATCATTTAACAACTGCTCGTGCGTGCATTCATTCATTAATCAGTGTGACTCATTGTGATTTATGAACTCTTTTTTTTTGGGTTTTCTTACACAAATTATCACAAATACTAGGTATAACTTGTACTTCCATCCTTATCCGTAGCTGGCCTGTGACCTATATACGCTATTTAAATTACCTACAATAATTGTCTATAAATAATTGTTCAAATATTGCGCACTATATGTAACTGGAAATATGAATATAATAAACATTACAACAGCCTTTGATTTTCTGTAATTATAGGTACTTGTTCCATTTTAATTCATACCTTTGGAATACGTAAAGTATCGCAATTAAGGACAACTTGTAATAAATAGAGTTCTTCATTAAGGCCCTTGAACCATTGACCACCACTTTGAAGAGGTACCTATACAATGCAAGGTTTCTATGCCCAATCCATTACCACTGATCACAAACAGGTTTCCCAAGACATTATTCAGTAAATACTTAGCAACTCTAAACACAATCTTCAACCACCGATCTAGTTACCAACTTGCTATTGACGCATAAACCAACATGGTCAGAAACAGGCCCCAGAATAAAAAAAAATCTATCGAATTGAGAACCTCCTCCTTTTTGAAGTCGGTTAAAAAATGACATTTTATTCTGGAGTGCAGAACCAGCAGAACTAGAAATCTATGATAAAGTTGACCTGCTAACAAAAGGACGGCCTGAAATAAAGAAACCGTACTGTGAGCCATGCCCAGCCCTTACCTACTCCAGAACGATACTCATTCTGGAATCTCGATTTATAACTAAATCTGAGGGCAGACTGTATTCTAGACGACAGTTCTAATGTCACTGTGAGAGTAGATTAACAACTGAGCGTATAGACTACTGGCCCGTGTACAAAAATGATGGGTCATTTGAACCACCAGGTGACCTATATAGAACGATATAAGAACATAAAATAATAAGATTCAGCACTATGCCGTCACTTGTAAGCTGTCCAACTGAGTGCAGGTGAGTACAGGAACAAAGTACAGGTAGAGTGAGTACATTTTGGTCATATATTTTTGTACGGCATTCTTACCATCGATAGATCCATGAAAAATAACAAGCAAACGCGTAGTGCTGTACAAAAAATGGTGAGCCACAAAGTCGGAATTTTTATTTTATTTTCCGACATTACCAGGGTAAATTTGGTCATTTGATTTTGTACGGCATCAGTTTCATAATATTTCAATACTGCTTCTAATCCATTATTCCGCAACGCCGTACAAAAATCATGCGACATGGTGAAGTAATCGTGGGTTACAACCCCCTCTTCTTCACCTGCACTCAGTTGGACAGCTTACAAGTGACGGCATAGTGCTGAATCTTATTATTTTATGCTCTTATATCGTTCTATAAAGGTCACCTGGTGGTTCAAATGACCCATCATTTTTGTACACGGGCCAGTAGTCTAGTAGTTCTGGAATACGGGTCTAAATACAGGTTCGACGAGATTGACACAATACATCATAGATTCTAGATTTAATTTTTTTTACAGCCATGAAATCACGGAAATCTGTACCTGAAATTGTATAATAAGATAGAGATAGATAATAACTTTATTGGTTCCATAAATATTCTTAGGTGAATACAGATGATGGCGTTTAACATTCAGTAATTGATGGTTTAAAACAATTATAAAGCAAAAAAACTTAATTGTTAAAATTAAAATAGAATTACATAATTGTATCTATTAATAAACCCTGTCTCTTATACCAACTATGGGATCCTGTATCATAAGAGACAGTGTTATACCTATAATATACGTAGTGCCAAGGAACACCCTCCCGGGTGTCAACCTAGTATAGTCACGACTACCTCATAATTATTATGGTAAGCAGAGAATCAAAAATGTTTTCACTTGCTACTTTCATAAATATTTTATATATTATAATATGTAGACCGGATACGGGTATTTATGACCTGACCTTTCCTTAAAAGATAAAATATAAACAACACAAACATAAATGTGGTCACTATAATCTTTTTTCCGGATATAGTTAAGGCTGACAAGACTATAAGCACAGAACAGAAGGCAGATTAGACCAAACGTCTCCGTATTAGTGAGTTCTCGGCGTATTTATGTCGTTGTCAATTGTGTATTATTCAGGTATTCTATATCTCTCAGACTAAAAGCCTTTAATCTGAGTCTATATCTAAATACAATGCCAAATATATAGAATACGGAGGCGACCAGGCCCCGATGAAATATTGTGAATACTCAGACTAAAAGTTCTAAACGTAAAGTTCTAACCTCAAGCAGGGCCCATACCATGAACTCATAAAACAGGTCAATAAATTGAACTGCTGTCATTCTACCAACTGCAAATGTCACTTTGTAATCCTATATATTTATATGACATTACAAAGTGACATTTGCAGTTGTTAGAATGACAGCAGTTCAATTATTGACCTGTTTTAAGGTTTATGGTAAGGCCGTATTCTGTGTGTGAATATTATTATCCCCTGTATACTTTGCCTAGTCAATGTATAGTTGTATACAATACCTAGAGCATGACCATGTTGCCTTTGTCAATATTATTCTAATGTTTTTTGGTTTCTCTCTTTTATATCCGAATGAATGGTTTGTAACTCTGTATAGTTAATGTGTACATTTGTGATATTTGCTTTGATTGTATTGTGTGCTGCGGGTCAGAATAAATATATTTTTCTTTCTTTCTTTCTTTCTTTCTTTCTAGAGATTTTAAAGAATACCTGCCAGCTGTTCCGATAATATGTAAAATACGTAGATCTTGGTCTATATTTATCTACAACTTTGGCAACCACGCGCAGGGCGCGCCGTAGTAGCGGCGGTAAGACCCATCATGGGGGAGTGGCTAGAGAGGCCACACGGCGGCCTCTCGTTCTGGCTGACGCAGATCATCACCGATCATGGATGCTTCGGGCGGTATCTGCATCGGACCGCGAAGAAAGAACCAACGTCCGAGTGCCATCACTGCGACGCGAGCGAGGACTCGGCGCTGCACACGCTCACCGAGTGTCCGGCGTGGGAGACGCCGAGACGGGAGCTGGTGGCGACCCTGGGAGTGCCAGCTCTCACGCTCGCCACTTTGCTCGCAGCGATGGTTCGCTGCGCGGATGCGTGGGCCGCCGGCGGCAGCGGTGCCTCCTTCTGCGAGCAAGTAATGCTCGTGAAGGAGGCGGTGGAGCGGGAGCGAAGGAGAATCGTAGACCTTGCGGCCCGCGAGGAGCGGAGGAGAATCGCAAACCGCGCGGCCCGCGACGAGCGGTGGCAACTCGGGCGTCGGTCGGAGGTCGCAGAATGACCTCCGTCCCCCATGAGCGCGGCCCTGGGGGTGACGGGTGGGGCCGCCTGTCACCCTGGCAGAAGCAGGCCACGGCGGCGGCGCGCATTGCGTGCCTCCCCATACCCGGGGGCGAGTTGGGGACTCCGTGGTCCCCACACCGGAAGAGGGTCAGATCGAGAGATATGGCCCTGGGTCGGCCGGGGTGCGAGGGATATGACTATGACAATCTCACCTACGGCAACTGACGACCCACAGAAGGCGTGCGTTTTAGTCGGTTCGAGTCCGACATAACCTCCTCCTCCGGCCCCGGCGAGGGAGGTATCCGTGGGGATGTTTCGCACGATAAAAAAAAAGGTCTATATTTATCAACTAGCTGTTGCCCGCGGCTCCGCCCGCGTGGAATTCGGATTCCGTTACAACTTTTCTTACGTACTGAAGTTCCCTCGTATACCACCCCCGTCGGCCATCAGGAGTGGTTATGTCGGACTCGGACCGACTAGAACCATATGCCGTCTCGGGTCTTTAGATGCCAGGGGTGTAAGACGACGACGAAGTAGTTTTCGCAGCGCACGCAATGTAAGAAATGTTTTAGGTATTTTTTTACGCCTTGGATTACATTATTGGAGTTTTAGTAAGGATCCCTATTTTTTTTGAAAATATATTATAGCCTATGTTAGTCAGTGATAATGCAGCTTTCTAATGGTAAAAGAATTTTTGAAATCGCTCCAGTAGTTTTTGCGTTTAGTCGAATACAAAAATACAAATTTTTCCTCTTCAATATGTTAGTACAGATTTGTATGGAAATCTGCCGGATTTGGTGACATTTTTGATCACTGCTCCGCTCCCTTTTGTGGTAGCGTGATGTTATATAGCCTATAACCTTCGTCAATAAATGGACTATTCGACGGAAAAAGAATTTTTCAATTCGAATCGATAGTTCCTGAGATTAGCGCGTTCAAACAAACAAACAAACAAACACTTCAGCTTTATTATTAGTATTATTATTAGTATATAAATATAATATATAATATAATAATAGTATTGTATAGATGTTACCTGAACTACTTATCAAGAAATCTTTGCAAAACTTCTATTTCTGGATGGTCATAAAAAATAACAACGAAGGCTAATGAAACTGGGAGCTCCGCATTTAGCCTTCGTGTTTATTTTTTTATAAGCATCAATTATGTTTTTTTAATAACAATTCATACATTACCGGCTGCTCGCTCGGTATTGTATGGTATAGAATACCTAGGAAACGTATAAAATAAATAATATTTCATACTTTGCCTACACGTTTTAGTCATTCTGTACATATATTACCTAGGTACCTACATATTGTACAGAATATACCGGATTAAACACATTGGCGGTTACATTTGCAATACAAGGATTACGCATCTGTAACATGGGGAATTAGTTTGATAGGTACACATTATTAACAATAGTGTCCAATGTTCTTGTCGTTAAACGTACGAAGTGAAACAAGCACCTAGGTACCAACTTGATGTTATCATGAGCGATTAATGATTATTAATTACGCTACTAGATCTTATAATAATGATACATATATTGTATAATGAATGAGGCATTAAGAGATATAAGTAACTAGCCCGTTGTTCGTTGTTGTCCGCAATAATACCTAGCTTTTTTATAATGCAATAACAAAGTCAAACAAACATCTTTGTCTAAACAAAATTAGGCAATAGCCTCATTCAGAGAGCTCCTGTACCTTCTTTCTCAATATTTTTGTTAGTCTATGTCACCGATGTAGCAACCGCATGGTGACTGGTCTAAAAAAAAAAAATCTATTACATACACAATATACACATACATACTACATACAGTCACGCCTCTTTCCCAGTGGGGTAGGCAGAGACCACAGTTTTCCATTTGCTACGATCCTGTTAATCTATAATTTAATTAAAATCTATTATATATTGAATAAATCATTTGTACTTTTCCACAATTATTTATATGACCCTTACCTATATCTTTATTAATTAGATATTTATTTATGTAAAACCTGACATATAGGTGGTTTTGTATGAATGTACTTAATATATTCCGATTAGTAAGTAGGTACCTATTTAAGAAGTACGTAGGTACATCAAACAACTGCCGCCTAATCAAACAAAAATATTTCCATACAAACAAAGTACTTTGACCTGCAATTATACAGTCTATTGTATTTGGTGTCGGGGTGTACCTAAAACAAAGAATTAATATGATCTTGTATTTGGTTATGTGCAGTTCAAACTATTTAGTAAATTATGCATAGTTTTATCTTTATGGTAATCAAAGATGTCACGTTGATAGACAACGTGGTCTCGAGTTAGAAGAAATATGTAATTTGAATGTACAGTCGACAATGGACATATTGCACCCATACATACAACATTATATATTATGAAAAATTGCAACCGTATTTCTTTTGTCGACTGTACTTAAGTATGAAAATATGTTCACATGAAAGCTTAAATTATACCAAAAATCCAAATATAATTATTTTATCTGTCCTATAATGCTGAATTTTGGAATCTTTTAGATTCAAAAATTTAGCATTGTGGAATCTCTCGAAAATTCAAGAAGTACATACTGCTTTTCATTTCTAGCTTCTCAATTTTAAGAGCAAGAGCTGTGGGCAATCCAATTAACACGCAATTGCTGCGGATGGATCATTTTCATTCATGTTGTAGACCAACGACGTGACGGGTCAAGTGAAGCTTTATTTCTTTCATTTAAAATCTACATGCATTAAACTAATTTTAAAAAAGTTTTTTTTTTTTAAATTAGTTTTTTTTTTAAAGTTTAGTGCATGCTGTTGAAATATTGTATATCAATGGCTAATAAAATAAGGAATGAGTTATTAGAGGAAGTTTGAAAGTGGCACCAGTGAATGAAAAATTGAAAAGGGAGCGACTGTCGTGGTAAGGATATACTGTGAAGAGAGGAAAGAAATGTTATAGAGAAGGTCTAAACTCTAAAGTATTAAATGTAGAGACTAGAGAGTTTTAGGAGCAGAGGTATGGGGGATAAAGACACGTTGCGCACTCCAAATAAGTAATTGAGGTAATTGTACTGTTCAAACTGAACCGATAAGTCGATGCATGATAAAAATATTACAGTTTTTAGAAATTTGTGAGCAGATACGCATCTTAATCGCAGTTTAAATGGTACCTTCAGGCAATCGTAGCGATTTCTCGAGTATGTAATGGTATGGTATGGCACCCAAAGCAAACGATACATTCAACTTCAGGGGAACAGAAAAATCCTGCCGACGACGCTCGCATCGGAAAATGTCTAAAATAATTTTCCTTTAGTGATTATTATCATATTGTTCTTTCTATCTTGCAGAGCGAAGCGGAACCACATGATCGTTAGATGTTTACGACAAATAATAATATGTATTTATCTATAACCAGTTATTACTGATATAAATTCTTAGTAACTAGTTACGAATGGAAATACAACACAAGAGGCGTAAAACATTGGTACACAATATAAACGTGGTGGTTAGGATTGTTGTTTATTACTCTGGTTTATGGTAAAGTTATATTTTATTTTGTGGTCTGTATATAGCTTAGCTATTTAAATGATTATTCTAACTAGGAAATTCTACACAGCGCTATCTACAACAAAAGTAAACATAGCATAACAAGCTTATTACATGAGTTTCTAGAACCCAAGCTAAAAATTACCCAGGTACTTTTACAGATACTTATGTTTTCCTAAATAAATACAAATTATACCTTCATAGAAACACGCAGACCAATGCAAATATAGGTACGTATTCATGCATACATTTTTATAACACAGGTTTTACAAAATAGTATCAAAATCCATGTATTGGACACCGATAGAGCATGCACTGTCTCCCAACACACAGGCTTTAGCCTAGTTTGGAAGCCAGTTACAGAACCTATTGTGAAATTATTGCTACACCTTAGTTCTAAGACTTTTGATGTTGTATTTATTTCTGAGACAATAAACAATTTTTATTTACTTATTTATTTTTTATACAAATTTTATACTGCACGGGCACCTAACTTCGACTGCTCTACTGCTTTATTCATGTTGGTAACCAAGTCATTTAAAATTTTCGCGCTTGCATTATGTTTGAGTGTATCTGTCTCTACTTTGATCTTCGGGATCTAAGCCAACTTCATCTACGAGCTGGTACTTTCAGGTAGGCTCTCCTTCCAGGGGATTAGACAGCAGTCACTCTTGTAAAAGGTAAAATAAACTTAACCATAAGAAGTAGGGGTGGGGACCCCGGACTCTAAAACGTAAGCTTTGTTGACAGACAAGGACTAAGGTAGAGTAAGTTAGCATTAGTGTAGGTATACCAAGTATAATATATAAGTACCAAGTATGTAGGTTATGTCGGTCTCGAACCGACTACAACGCAGACTACCGTCTGTGGGTCGTAGGGTTCCGGAGCTGAGATTGCCGGAGAAAAGCCTATCTCTCGCACCCCGGCCGACCCACAGTCATCTCTTTCGAGCGGGCCCTCTTCGAGTTTGGGGACCACGGAGTCTCTATTTAGTCCTCGGGTATGGAGAGGTGCGTATTTCGCCGTCGTCGCCTCGGTTTGCTTCTACTAGGACGACAGGCGGCTCCTTCCATCACCCCCAGGCCCGCGCTCATGGGGGACGGACCGGACGGAGGCACGGAGGTCGTTCGGCGAATATAGATTCCTTCTCAGTTGTACAACTAGTTCAAGTTCTACTTTGTAAGTATGCGTGCGTACAATATTATACAACTACATATTAGGTAGGTAATCTATGATTATACTCTAGTATAATTGTTTAGCTGATTATATACCTACTTTATATGAAATACGTAAAATCTAAACGTAACATATAATTTACTGAGCGCTCGACATTCCAAGTCCTAAGTCTCAAATCAAGTTGGCAAGACTTTACCTCATACCGACGAGCCCTTCGCTTTCCTATAAAAAGGACGGCGACCGATCTTGAAATACATTTGCAACAGCCTTAATTGCGATGCCGATATCATGTTATTTAACGCGCTACTACTTCTGCATTCGATATCTACGAAGGTGTATGAAATTTAAATAATTATTATGAGCAATTAACTATGCCATGTACGCCGTACGTGTTGAATTGTAGACATATGAAGACGGTGATTGAGCACATATTAGCTATCTCAGACGGTTATCTTCGAGTATATTATCTGATTTTGCTGATTTTACACATTTTTATTGACAGTCACAGTGGCGTGGCGGTAGTGAACACGACCACTACGCAAGAGGCGCGGGTTCGATTCCCGCTCAGTGCAAATATTTGTATACTTGCTTGAATATGGGTAGGTATTTGGATTGGTCTGGTCGTGCTTCGAAGGGCACGTTAAGCCGTCCGACCCCGTTGCCATACGAACATCTATGGCAGTCGTTACTGCGTAATGATGAAAACTTCGGATGCGACTGGTACTTATGAAGACATATTTTTTTAATATATCTTCTTGTCATTTTAAGATTACTGTTATAGAACGTTCTAATATATTAATTGTTGAACACACCAATTGTAACACTCATAATTTAACTTATCAGCATTAAGTTGTGTTTACACTATTAATCAATTGATTAGCATAATGCAGTCCACTACAAACTGGGCATACCACCACACCTCCCAATAATCAGAGTCTCGTTTTTCACATTCAGTGTATTCTGGCTATTGTCTACGTTTTTCTGGTCGTCAGTTCCCGACCCGATCAAGAAGTTTATCGTTCAAAGAAAAGTAAAAGTACCTATAGGTAGTTCTATTTCTAGTTCGTGGGCTAGCCCTACTGACTGTGTTAATATTGGGTTCATATTTCAGCACCGTGTTATAATTAACAGGGTGGAAAGGTGTTGCTATTTTCAATATTTTATATTTTAATATTAAATTTTGCGACAACTGCGCGCGGGAGATAGGTCCACGTCCATCGTGGGGTAGAGAGCCACAGGTGTAGGTGTTAGGGTCCCTAAATACTCGTTCCAGAAAAGCAATTAGTTACTGCCGTTCTGGACAAGCTGCCCGGTGGTTCACTGGTTGGTATAACCAACTTCAAAAACGAGGAAGGTTCTCAATTCAGCGGAATATTTTTTATAAAGTCGATTTGTGTTATGTTCGTCGTCAATCCTTTTTGGGTTCTAGCTATTGAAAGGCTTATTAATAACAGCAGAGTGACCACACCATGATCTAGGTATGTATATTATATTGTTTTTCATATAATTATTGATCAACAATTGAAGCGTCGGGAACTTAGTGGTTAAGGAGTCGGCCGAGAGGTCCCGGTTTCGAATCCTGGCCACTACATCGACGTGAACTCACTCCTAACACAAGCAAATTTCGGTCACAAAGTAGTAATCTTTTTAAAAAACAAAAAAAAAACAGCAGTTTGTCCTGTTGGTTGTCCCTTTGATTTTTTCTTTGGTTCATATTTTCGTAAAAAGCTTCTGTTTTCGGCACATCAGTTATACCAACAATAATATAGGTATTATATAGTAGTAGTAGTGCTTATTAATATGTATTCGATAATTTAATAGAACAATAAAATTCCGCGAGTAGTGTGCATAAATCACAGTTCACATAATGCTGTGACTAATACATACTATAAGTTAATTATATTATTTACTTACCAAGTAAATCTTTTTTATAGTGCTCGGTAATAATACGGAAATAGGGTCACCCCTATTACGTGGGACCTAATAGGTACCTACAATGATTGGTGAAATGTGGGTGTCAATGAGCAGTTTTCCAGTAGGTATAATAATCAGTTGGTTTTTAAGTCATCAGGAGATGGCGCTAGCATAGCTTTTGGTAATTTTAATGTACTCTGTGGTTTGTTTGTGGTATTTTCATTGTATCAGAAAAAATGACAGAATATTTATGTAAAGTAAATCATTACAAAACCGAAGAACATTTTTTCCATAAATTACACTAGATGTGACACCACACTCTTCTTACCAAAAGTGCCGGCTGCGCCATCTAGCTCGTCTTTAGGAACCCTTTAAATACCTACTGGAAAACTGCTCATTGACCTCTGCCTAACCCTCCGAGGATGAAGGTGTGATTTTAGGCTGAAGTCCAACAAATTTTTTGAGTTGTAAGTTGCGTAATTTCGGTTTTGTAATTTCTGCTGCATTCGGTTTCATACAAACGTCCTGTTTGATTCACACGGTGACGTAAAATGAGTTGTCTGAAGTTTTCTATGAAATCGAACGCCGCGATCGAAATTACGCGACTTTACACTTACAACTCAAAAAAATACGCTCGTTTGGTTTCAGCTCATTTATGTATATACGTATGTTCCTTTTTTACTAATTTAAAAGTCTCAACACTGCTCCGAAACCTGGTTTGTAACTTTCTTAGTTAGTAATACAATATCTAAAGAACAATTCAAAAGAATCGTGTGGAAATCGCCAGGAATATTTCGGACTAGGACCAACTAAATCAAAATCAAATTAGGTATTTCAACGTCTAAGAAATCTGTTGAAAGAGGATTGTAACAATTTTTGCAAAATTCTATAGCATCTTCTATAGTAAAAGAGTACCTATGTCGGTCAACAGTTTGCTATTTGTCCAAATACCGTTGTGTAGATCCGTTGCACATTGCATAAATAAATTAATTAATTACCTTTGTTAGAGCGAGGGGTTATAAAAGTCATACCTACGTATTTTAATTTTTTTATATTATATGCGCGGCGGTGGCAACAGTATGCTCAAAGTACTTGTGGATAGGAACTACGAGTGCTATGAGTGCCATATATTAAGGCACGCCTACGTCTTTAAGATGCATGAATCTTTTGTTAGATATAAATTACTAACATAGTTTCTAAGTGTAAATAAAATTTACTAACAAATATGGATTTTAATTATCTGAACAATAATAGTACATTATGGTACAAGTGAGCAACGTTGGTGATTACCGCCGAGGCGCCCATTGAGACCCGAGCCGCCAGGCGAGGGTCGTAAGACAGCCGAGGACGGTAATCATCATGCTCACACGTGCCATACGACGTTTTACAACACACTTGCGAATAAAATAATACTACAAATACTAATTAAACAATACTACAAATTAATTCATTTTCCTATGCGCGCACATTTAACAATGGCGGTCGACCATATTTAAAAAAAAATGAGGTTTGAACTTAACTTTTTTTTACTCTGTTTTTTTTTTCTGTACTTAGAGAAAAAAAAAAGTTAAATTTGAGTGAATATTTTGTTTATTACACAAGTATTACATACAAGTTGAAATTATTTATTTAAATACGAAAATGCATCAAATGACCATACAATAGGCGTATTAATTTATTCGTACTATTAAACACGTTATTTTTTGTATCAAAACTTTTTTAAGAACATAGACAATTATAGACACTTCCTATAAAATTTAAAAAAGAATCTATAACTCACTTTTGTGAATAATAGCAATGAAAAAGTCACAGTTTTATAATAGGTGTCATTCCGTGCTTAATTGCGGTAAAATAATATCACTTTTATGAGCAGGTAAATAAATAAATAAATAAATATTCTACAACATTCCACACAACGCTATCTAGACCCATGGTAAGCTTAATTAGCTTGTGTTATGGAATCTAGAATGCGGATATACATACTTAGATACTTTTTTTTTTTTGTAAATACATACATATTATACATAGAAACACCCAGACCAATGCAAATATTTATATTCATGCATACAAATATTGGCACTGAGCGGGGATCGAACCCGCGCCTCCTGCGTAGCAGCCGCGTTCACTACCGCTACGCCACAGAGGCAGTCGTGTGTTGTAAAATGAATTTATTATTTATCTAAAGCAGTTATTTGAAAATAATGATCATCTGCAATATACCACCAGAGATATCCGTTATTTTGCAGTAGCAGGAAATGACTTGCAAAACCAATTTGAAATGAACTATCGTTAGCTCAACTAAAAAGTTGTGTAAAAAGGTGTGTTATTTCGGGGTGTTGCCCTATCGTGCGAATGGCCTAAGCAATAGTCAGCCAGTTTGTTAAATGTTGTAATAAACGTTACGGCTGAATATCATTCAGACCGTTTATGAATCGGCGCCGTTTAGTGAATAACCTCTAGACAGTTAATTGAACGGCTGATTGAGCTACTTGGCTGCGACATTATACGAGTATATACAGGTATCAATGAGATATCGTGCTTCAGTTCAGTCACCTTACAATAAGTAGATAAGTATTATAGTACTTAATATTTTTAAAATTCCATATTATGTGGCCAGTGGACCCAAGTATCGATCGTCCTGTCCTGATGCTGTGAAGTATCCAGACATTCGCATACTGAGTAACTCTGCGATCTTTACCTTCACACCTAAAAACTAACCATCATATTATCATCGAAGTCACATCGGTGCCCAAATACCTTCTCCAAAAACTATCACATTTAATTTCGTAAAATAAAAATAATACATAATATACAGATGGTGGCGTTTTCCTTATTTCAGTTAAACTAAGAGAATAATTTAAATAAATAACGCAAGGCTCGTAAAAGTTTAGAGAAACAGTTCATAGACAGGAGGAGTAAGAGAGAGGAGAGGACTCCGAGCTGCAAAGAGCAAGCTTGGTGCTCGGATGATGATTGTAATGATGATGATGAATAATATTGTATTCAGTAGCTTTTTCGACGCCTGATATTTTTACCCATCTTTTTATTCTTTTAAATATTTTAGTTTATTAAGTACTTTAGTTTTAGTTTATTTATAATTAAGTAAACCTAGTTTATTTGTTTAATAAATATATGCTTTTATAAAAAAAATACTAATAAATAAATTTTTGCCCTGAGTTTAACGAATAAAAATACAAACCGAAAGTAAAAAAAATGCAAGGATGATGATGAAATATTCCAAGAATATAAATATGTAAGATAATTATGTACTTCTGTTACATAGATAACTAAAATATTAGATCAGGACATTACGCTTATATCGGTCCGTTTGTGGTGACACACAGTCCGATATAAAAGATAAATACATATATTGAAGAATAATATTGAAGAAGATTCCGGTGTCCACCACATACCTACCTACGTTTACAAATGGTTAAATTATAATCCGGTTGGAGCTTCATTCAAGACTACGCAGATGCAAACGTAAGATATAGATCTACGAATATCATTCGCATATAGGGTATATTATCCGCTGATTAACGAACGAGTCTCTTGTGCAGTTTTCCTCTTGTTGGTAGGAAGGACGACTGCAGATCGCCACATAAAACAAATATAAAGGAGAAGAATGAGCTAGCGGATGCAAGGCCCTAAGGGGAAAGCCTCGGAAGCAACTGGCAACCAAACTAAGACGATGATTAATTAATGACTAACTGTGTCAATAATAGTTCAGCACATACTGGGCTAGTGGATGTAGCACTAAATGAGACCTGCCGGACAAAAACTGGTTGTCTCAAGCAGATTCCGATACGGATGCTATATCCACTAGCTGGTATAGCACCTCCCAGCGTACGCAGAGATGTGGCGACATCCATGGAGAGGGGCAAGGTGAAACTGGATCAACGACATTCCATGCACGGCCACCATCACGTGCCAAAAAGGCTGGCAAGCCGAAAGAGTTTTTGGGTATGCGTTGCTCCCGCCGGTGGCCATCCCTCCACCGCCACCAACCCCTTTCGTCCCGCTGTCGGAGAGTCTTCCCTTCGGACTTCGAACACAGGTCGGCCGAAGCAGGGAGAATCGGTCTAGGTATTGTTTCTCAGATAACGCGGACTTGGCGGTGTGAGTGTGGAGTTGCTCCACAGACCATGGCTCACCTACTAACGCATGCTGCATGCCCATCCGGACAGGAGGACCTCATGAGTAGTTCCGATAACGCGATCCAGGTAGCATGATACTGGGAAAGCAGAGTCTGAGAATAGAAGCGCCATCGATTCGACAGAAGAAGAAGAAGATTACTCTCGAGTGGTCTCACTTCAATGTATCTTTAGATCTCTCTCATAGGTTCTTCTACCTTGTCCATTTTTAGTCAGTTCTTGAGGCTGTTTAAAAGCGTATCATTACGGTACTTCTGTGCGGTTGCGGTGAGTCGAGGAGCACCAGTGTCGACGTCACCCGGTTCCTCCTTTACGTGTTAGATTATTAGGATCCAGGTATACTAAGGAATATCAATAAAAGCTGTATTTTACGGATGTTCCTTGAAATGTGCAGTTCATTGATATTTTATAGCAATTAATAAGACTGTAAAGTTAGTAGCTAGTGACAGCTACTTACTCCATTCTTACTACAATTTATTTACTATAAAGTAATTAATACAATATTATGATGTCTTTATTACTGAATACAATAATATTATACTCCATTCGGTTAGCTACATAACTAAACGGAAACAATTTCGATGTCTTTTTTATATTATTTTCATCCCCCCACCTCCGAAAGAGTATTTTTGCTCTTCGATATCTGAGTGCAAAAGTCGTTTATTAAATATCCTTCAGACTCTAAAGTTTAGTTTAGAGGGTAAAGTAAATTTGAATTTAGAACATCGTGTGCACTAAGTTTGTGAATTCAAAACATCATTGAACCTATTTACTTCTACCTCTATGGAGCCGAATTTATCATACAACTTTTTTTTAATTTATGTTAAACTCAGACCCGGAGTCTCCTTGGTGTACTTTTTTTTAATTTGCTTTGCGCGAATCATTTTCTTTTCACATCATATGTATTGTTAAACATTGGAATATTTTTTGCAGTTGGTTATTCCCTCGCTGAGGTGGGATGAAAAGTTGCCTGTTGCACTCTAGTGCAAAGATTTTTCACCTTGTGCTCTTTTGAGTCCCTCGCTAACGCTCAAGATTATACTCGTAATACTTATGTGAATAAATAACTCGCTGCGCTCGTGATTCAAATTTAGAATCTTTCGCTGGTAAAAAGCAACTTTGCACTCTTGTATAACAAATAAGTATTATTTAATAACTCAATTTATTAATATTTTTCTGATTAGAATTTGAATCGCTATAACCATTAGGTACTTATAGTTAGTCAGTTAGCCTAGTTTATTTGGTTTATAAAAACATATTGTATTTTTATAAAAAGTCGCTACACGACTGTTTACCTTTAGATAAGTACCTAATCGAATAGAGTACAGGTATTCATCATCACCATCATTATAATCATCATCCGAGTACCAACCCGATTGCTTCTGAAGCTTGCTATTTGCAGTCCGGGTTTCTCCTCCATGAACGGTTTCTCTAAGCTTTTACGAGTCGTCTACCGTCTGGCTCCAAGCTTGAGAGTATAACTCGCATCGGAACCTCTTCTACCAATGATCAGCTGTTCTGACTTGCAAGTGAGGTTTAATTGGAAACCGAAGATTTTAGTGATTAACTTACCGAAATATGTACTTTTTTTTTGTATTTTCATTGTCCAATAAAGACCCAAAACCTACCAAAAAAATCTGGCAGAACGCCCGAAACTTACGTTTTAAGGAAGCGTGATAACCGCTGTGATTGGTCCGTTCAAAGCATTCATAATATCATTAGTGCTGTTAAGTGCTGTGCGCCTCCCCTTTCTGGGGGCAATATGGGGTGGGCCGTGTGCTTGTCTGAGACCTAAGTGGTATGAAAACAACCGTCATCCCACATCCTAGGTGGCTATCTTGAAACCGCAGGTGGCCCTAGGAATGCCAGATCTTCAGATGTCTTCTGCCGGGGTGTAAAGTGACCCCCTACACCCCAGCAGAAGATATCTGAAGATCAGAGATGGAGTGCGATTTTTAGTCGGTTCGAGTCCGACATAGCCAGCCCCGCTTGGCGCTTGAAATTTGAGAAGATTTTTCAAAGAAATTTCAGACAGCTCTTTGATACCCACTGTACGACATTTAGTTTGTGGACTAGACCCACTGCCAGTGTTTATCTACGTTTCGGCACAGTTAGTCATAACGAGAAGGACTGGGCAGAACGGACTGGTCGAAGACCTTTGTTTTCAGGCAATGCTATAGGGGCGAGAAGAAAACCCGCTGTGATTTTTCACAACATGCTACCCAACCACATTGGAACCGACTGATGACTTCCTTCTCTAAGTTGTTTTTACCGAGCTCTGTTAATCCTAATTCATTGGTGCCTACTCAATATAATTATTATGTTATTAAAGATCATGCGGACATGGAAGATTACGAACAGAAAAATATCAATTTTGATTTGAAATCCTTATAAATAATTTAGGTAACTCTTAAAAACCCGGCAAATTGTGAGTCGCACTCGCGCATGAAGGTATCCGTATCATTTTAACTACATATACTATGCCACATTATTCTGATCTGGTATTTACTAGCTGACCCGCCCAGCTTCACCTGTGGCATATTTCGAAATCCCGTACCCATGTACATCCGCAATTTATTAATTTTCAAACAACGTATGGAAATCTGGCGGATTTATTGACATTAGCGTGATGGATGATATATATAACATTCTTCGATAAACGGGCTATTCAATACAAATAGATATATTTCAATTTGGACCAGTAGTTCTTGAGATTAGCGCTTCAACCAACCAAACAAACTCGTCAGTTTTATAATTTTAGTATCGATTTATAGCGGCAACAGAAATATATCATCTGAGAAAATTTCAACTGCCTAGCTATTACGGTTCATGAGAGACAGTCTGGTGACAGACGGACAGCGCACGTTTAGTACCTACCTACTTAATAAGGTACCGTACCCAAAGGGTAAAAACAGAACCCTAATAACTGCCGAGAAATTATAATGTTCTTGTCCGTTTTATTGTTTGCTTTGGTCACGATAGTCATATTAATGTTATCGAAAACATTATTATAATGTAGCATACGAAATTGTTAATAGATGACTAATTAAGTTTTGTTTAAAAAGCAGCCTTGTCCAATGTCCAGGTAGCTTTAAAATAAATATTTTTTGCTACAGAAATGTTAGTTGATTCCTACTCTAATATTATAAACGCGAAAGTTTGTAATTAAGTGAAGACACCTTCACATACTTACAAACTTTCGCGTAGTTTTTACGTGAAAGAGTCACAAACACCATCATTATGTAATGATGATCACGTAAAAACTACTGAATGGATTTTAATGAAACTGTACGATAATACATCAGAATAACACGTAGGCTGTATATTAGCGATGAACGGGATTAGAATTCCACGCGGGCGGAGCCGCGGGCAACAGTTAGTAGGTAGGTCATGAAGTTTTGTAGGGATGTATGGGCCTTTTAAGATCTTTGGAGGCCCAATTTAACCTAACCTGGTAGCTCCCGTTCTGATGCCGTTCCCATTTGCCATGGGATTCTAGATGGGATGATAGAGCTGCTATTCGAGTGGTAAAGAGTAGTCTATGTGTTACTGTTAATTGTTAATCCAGACAATCCCTGTACTGTAATTTAGTCAATTCAGCCATTCTGCCACAGGTTCAGCCGTTTGAGCGTGATTGAGTAAAGGTTGATTTACACCAAACGAACGAATGCTCATTCTACCCGCTCTACATCAAATTGTATTATATAGTGTAAACAGTAACAGAACATTCGTTCGTTGTTCTTTCTTATGTAAACGAAAAATAAAAATAAGGTTTTATTTACACTAAAATACCTATTAAGAAAGAATGCTCTTAGAGTGCTCGTGTTCTAGCTCTAGTTCTATGTTCGTTTGGTCAACAAGTTCAACAACGCAACAACAATAAATCAACCATAACCAACACACGAACGTCTTCACAAAATTTCACATTAATAATTTGATTTTAGTAGTAGGTTTGTAAGCTGGGATTCCACGCGGACGAAACCGCGGGCATCAGCTAGTATATATTATAAAGTTTTTATCGAAAAAATTTGTTGAATATAGTTAGTATCAGGTCTACATCTCTGTACTGCGTGGTACTTACTAATTAAATAAGGTGTATCGACCTAATGTGGTTTTGATTCGTTTTATTTCTAAATAATTGTTTACATGTTTGTGAATGACAGTGCAAAATTTTTGTAAACAGTTAGTATTTCCTATTTATAGCAGATTTCTTTCAATATTTAATGAGCAAAAAGCCCGGAACGTAGGTACCTACAATCTACAAACCACCAATTGTCTTCAATTACTTCAATGGAAAATTTTAAGTGATGATCTTAAATTATAACTTGCTACCAAAATAATTTCGATTCGACAAAAACTTATACCTACATACCTAAGTGCCTTTAGATACTTAAATATTGATACAGTATGCAGTTGCAGAACTATATTTAGCCTGCTTGATGGTATCTATGAGGTGATTGCACTTATAATGTCTAATACGTACTATCATCAACATTTGCCGGTATCTGTTTATACAGATAAAGCTAAAAAGGTCATTTCATTACCTATTACCTCCATTGCCAGACAATGTTCAAGTGGTTTCATATTTGCTTCGCTTAAATGAAGACGGACATAGTGTCGAAACCAAAGTCATGGCAGCCATGATTCTATGTTTTTTTTTATTAATATTAGATACAATTCATTTTAATGTCAATACGATTGAATAAATATTTGATATGTACCTACTGTTTACATTGTATAACATTTAAATAAACACGAAATAGAATCTTAACTATTTATATATTTTATGTAAGTACCTAATAAGAAATACACTTAGGTACAGTAGGTAGTCTAATCAGTACATTATACATATCTATGATTATACCGAGAAGGATGGATTTTTGCAAATTTCAAAGGGGGTAAAACGGGTACCTAAGAGGGACAAACTTGCGTTGTGTGTGGGCCTAATCTGACTTGATTGCGGTTCGCGACTCGCTACTGAGAACAATGGTCACATTCTCTTAGTTGGGTTTATAGTTCAACGATCTTATAGAGTTAAAATAATATATGGAATGTGTAATTGTGAATGTAAAATAAATATTTATAGAAAATCAAACGAACTTACCTGTAAGTGAAGTTCGATGACTATTAAACGATGTGATTCGCCCGAGAGATTACACCATTTACTTGTAGTAGTACGCACATGTGCTGCCATCTTACACAATTTTAGAGCAACATTAAAGAAATGATCCCTGCGCTCTGATGTGGGTATCTCATACACGTTTGTCCTTATTGCCATTGTAAGCCACTATTTCGTGCCTGTATGGGAAAAATCTAGAACAAACTTGATTAGGGTTAGGGAGGGAGTGTAATCTCTCGGGCGAATCACATCGTTTAATAGTCATCGAACTTCACTTACAGGTAAGTTCGTTTGATTTTCTATTAAACTTCAGTGATTCGCCCTTCGAGATTACACCATTTACTTGTAGATGTTTAAAGTCTCACGAAATAGTATTAAAAAATAATAATAATAATGGATAAATAGAAAGATTCCAAATTGATTAAAAATTGTAATCAATTAAATCGATAAACAGCCGTAGAGAAATAATGAGCAGTTTGTTAAATATGTTTAATAAGGTAAGGACATGTTGTTGACCAAAGCCAGTCTGCCGAAAGATCGAGCAAAATAGTCAGAGGTATTCGTATCGGTGGCCACTTCTCTGATAAAAAACTTGGCAAAAGTTTTTGATGTGTCGGTCCAACCAGCGGTTTTCTTTATAAGGTCCAAGTTTACTCCGAACCTTTTGGTGGCAGATGTGACAACATGCTTTGTGCTATGAGCACTAAATACACATATATCTATTCTGCTCTCACCCAATGGGGCCTTGATCCAACGACCTAAAGATTGTGAATTTTACAAAAAGGTTTTTTATAACTAATAATTAAGGAGTCAAAATTTGGTTTACCTACTCTTTTCTGCTGACACAAACAAATATTGTTCTATAATGTCCTGGCAGAGCAAGTGGAGGGGTTTTCATTGAAATATGGAAGAGTTAATATAGGTCGAGGTTTTAATCTAATCTATGATAATATGAATTACAAACTTTCATTAATGTATTTTATAATGATAGTTTAATTAAAGACAATGTCTGCACCCTATGTGCAGTTATTAGAGCCAAGGGTGTAGTAAATTTTCGTGATAATTTCTCGAAAGAAAGGCCTTCATTAGAGTATACCATCTACTTAGATATTCTAGAGCAATAGTTTTGGATCCCAAATAAAATTATATCTCGGAAGAGGAGTTCGTAACTTATAAATACTCGTTTCATAAATCCTATAATCACTGTGGGTCGTTATTGGTTGACAAATTTATAATCAGGGACAGAGCGGCCTTTGTGCAATTCATTGAACTATAATCTTGGCCCTAGTTAAACAGAGTAACTAAAAAATGTAATACATTAGCAACTGTTGTTTGAAATATAATTAAAATTTCTATCCTAGCAGAAAGTGAACCATTTTTAAAACAAGTATTTTATTGTTTTAAAGTATTATGATCAAGACGCTAACATCACGTCTGCTGCATCTAGAAGAGAGCCTTATTTCAAAAAGGCTTGCCAGATAATGACTCCTGCAACCAGGATAAAAAATTCAAAATTCAAAAATCATTAATTGTCATTTACAATCGGTCTTTCAAAGGCTCCTGTAAAGCTTGTGCTCCGAACTATAAAGAGGTGACAACAAGTGTTTATTAGGTGTGAATGTAATTAGCTTACTAGTTACCAACTTCCTAAAGAGTGGGTTCCAAGGCTGCGTAGGCCATAGAGGTGTCACAACAATGCCCTCATCCCTGTCTAGTATATAGAGGGTGTCCCAAAACTCAAGGATAAGGTTAATGCATCCAGCTTATACGCCTCTGGATTATTGTGCCAAGAGATAAATTTTACACATTTTTTGTTTATTCGACTAGCAAACAATTCGATTTCAAGCTGATTAAAATATTTCGCATATACGGTGAAAGGTATAGTTTGTTAAGTTCCCACTCAACATCGGTATGTATGCGACGCGATCCTGCATCTGCTGCGTAATTGTCTTTGGAAGAAATGTAAGAAGCGAAAATAAACAAGTGTCTTTCCGCACCACTTCCAAATATTACGACCTATCAAATTGAGGTGGAGAAATTGTATGCCACCCATCCTATTAATATAGGAATTAGCAGTGCAGCATCTATCCGTAAAAGTAGGTATCTCGCAGTTACAGTTTTTATCGGCAAAAATATTTAGCTCAAGGAATGTGTCAGCCAGTTCCTCATCAGGCCATTGTCCACTGGCTGTCTGACTTGCGCAGCAAGCACCCCAACCAGTTCGAAACGCATCTGGGTATATTCCCAGCTTGTAGTTGCCAGATCGAATAGGACTAGCACGGTGGTCGATATTACAAGGCCACCAATCAGAGTTTTCGCGTAAGAAACTAAGCAAGTTAATATAGGTATTGATTGTAATCATCACTGTGTTTTAAGGCAAGATAGTTAGTTCTTTCAAATTGCTTTGTATAAAGTCAACCATACTGTGCTGCGGGGCATATTGATACTAGCAACCCAATCAGATGTGCAAAATTTCGTCACCTGCATCTACTAGAAAAATATAGAAGATCGTCCTTGATCTTCTTTATCTTTTCTATTGTGATGGTAATTCTCATGTTTTCAGGATGAAGAAACAAGACCTAGAAATTTTGCAGTTCGACTGGTTAAGTAGGTCTACACTTGATCTTTTTTAAATTAATTGTGAAATCTAATGATTGAAGCAAGGTTTTGTAACCTCAAGGTTAGCGAAACCAAGTTGGGCGCACCTGCACTCGACGCGCAAGTTTCATTATTTTGCCTAAGACTCGAACAAATTACGGCCAGTCGGCGATATCATACGAAGGTGCGCGCCTTTTTAACAAACTACCCTCAGACATCAAAAGAATTAACTCGTTGGATGTATTTAAGAAACAATTAGCCAAACACATAATCTTAATGTACTGAATGTGTCTGTTTTTAGTGTGACAACGAATATTATCTTAGGAATTTGCAATTATGTTCTCATGTAAGTGATGTAAAATATGTCTTTATGAGTATAAAACTCTTTAAACCTAAACCAAGGTTATGTTTACAATCTGTATGGTCATCATTACCAAATAGTAGGTTATAAATCATCATAATAAATGACTGATAGTAATCCTTGATTAAACAACAAACTGTATAACAGGACGCATAAGTTTAGTAAAAACATAAGGTGCTAAATTAGGACCAAATGGTAATACTTGAGATTCAGGTTTCATAGTTTTCTTAGCCAATAAAATCACAGTCGTTTTCTCGATTCACTGTGAATCTTATAGAAAAAATAGGTATCTTTAAGGTCAATGGTGCACATCACAAGACCATCACAATGGTCAATGCCAAAGGTATGTTCTGAAATAAGCTTCATGGCAGTTCTATAATCATAACATAACATAACATACATAACATAAACCGAAGAAAACCGCCTGTATCCCCGAAGGGGTAGGCAGGGGTGCTAGCACCCATATTTCGCTGTTTATGTTTAGGTCCCAATGTAAGTTCTATAATCCTCAGGTTTAAAATGCGGCGCAATGATAGACTGATTTAATGATTTTAAATTCAAAGTAAATCTATTCTTGCCGTCAATTTTCTTTACAAGAAATCAATGCAAGAAATATATAAGATAGAAATTGACCCTCACATGGTTCCTTATTCATATCTAACTTTTCTGCCTGAGGTTGAGGCTTATTAATGGGTAATTTACTGAGTAATATTACCAGGCACTGGAATTTGCAGACCGTTGACCCAAGACAGGATTATGACATCTTTTGTGATGCAAGGCTAATTATTAATGAATAATTTGCGTTTTACCCGCCTGTATAACAGAGTCGTCCACCTCAGCTAGAGGCGCGCAGTCCGGCACGATGTTCTGTCGCACGTTGCACTGGTACCTGCTTGTGTCCACCAGCCGTCGAGTTCTGTGTCGCTGGTATGCGACGTGGCTGCGACTGTAAGCGGTGGCGGCCTCCCCCCCCCCCAGTTTAAAGCCCTGGATGTTGAGGCTCTTGATTGCATATTCTTGGGTAGCAGTTTTTCGGTCAGAATAATATCCCTCATAAAGGCACTTTCATTGACCGCTGCTTTGATCTCAGAATGAAGTTTCGGAGCTTGGGATAATTTTAAGTTATCAGGTATATATCATAACCTCTTAAAAAATTATCTTTGGTTTGAATGAAAGAAAGAAAGAAAAAATCTTACCATCTTTTAGTCCGTTAACCAGGATATCAGACTACCGGCTTGCTATGTCCTTATGGCATTTGGTCCGAACTATTCTTCCTTCACAGGTTCTTCGCCTATTAGACATGAAATATCGTGTTCTAGCTCCTGGGTACCTTCGGGCTCTCAGGGGCTTGGAGCCGGCGCAACTGCGGTGTTGAGTAGGCGCGGCAGATGCCAATCAAACTCGTACCATCGCAAGAAATTCATGACACAGCCTCCCGGACTGTGCTCTAGAATTCTGTATGCGAACCTTATACGCAGCGATTAAATCTTACAGGTTAAACTGAAGCATATTCGAAGGTTGGTATTAGTCTTTCAGACTAAGCTCGAACCGTCGCCGTCGAAAGGAATTCGTGACACAGCCTTTATCACGAGCATCATTAGCTATAAGAAGTAGGTAAGTACCGTATTCAAGACATAGTCTCTCGGACTATGCTCAAGAATATTTGTGTGTCCCCTTTATACAACGATCAACCTCCCGGATTGGCCTGAAGTATAAAATTACGGGTCGGTAATAGCCTTCCAGACTATACTCAGTACACAAAGGTATTCCTAATCTTATATTTATTGGTATTCGATAAATACCTTCATCTTGCAAATCCTCCTGCAAGGGATGTTCATCCGCATGTACCTGGTCATCGTTCTCCGCGTAATCCTGTTCAATTGATTTTGAAGACGTACTAGAAGTCGCTTGCGATGCTTCTGAGCTCGAACTAGAACCACGAGAACTTTCCGACTTTCTGCTTTTCCGGGCTGTATAACCTTCATCCTCGTAGTGATTACGTTTTCCCATTATTATATTGATTAAAGACAAGAAAAAACTATTAAAATACCAAATTAATAACGTATAGAAAAATTTTTCGTGCGCGATGGCAGCTACACAAAACGTGTATGAGATACCCACATCAGAGCGCAGGGATCATTTCTTTAATGTTGCTCTAAAATTGTGTAAGATGGCAGCACATGTGCGTACTACTACAAGTAAATGGTGTAATCTCGAAGGGCGAATCACTGAAGTTTAATGTTACATAGGTATTGTGTACTTATTGGAAAAGGCTCCAATATGTGTGAAACGTCAATTTGATTTTACCATGTTGTCATCAATGCCATAAGACTTTGAACTTGTCAATACGGTATTTAACGCTCTATTTACGTCTGAACGTTTTAGCATTGTACCAAACTTGTTTTTGAAATGATCTGCATAAAATTGCATAAATACCATATTATTAAACAATTAAACATGAGACCCGTAGGTGGTGCTCGCGTATCAAGATGCTTCTCTATCTCCGCCGCATAGTCGGGGCGTACCTGACGGAGAGAGCCGGATCCGGCGGCTGGGTCTCGAGGTGACTCTGTACAAAACCCAGGCTTAGCAATATTCTGTCATGGACCTTGGCGTGAGCCACCGGCGGGATCCAGCCTCACAGTGGGAGACACCCTCATCGACATCAAGCCCCAGATGAAATATCTGGGGCTCGTGCTCGACGTTCGGTCGGACTTCAGGAAGCATTTCCGAAGTCTGGGTCCCAAATTATTGGTCACAGCTTGTGAGATGCCCACCGACCGATGGAACTTTGGATTGCGGCGCTCGGAATGCCGCTCCCCTGTTCTCAACGCGATCGATAGGTACGAGCAGAGGCGCCTAGAGGACCTGGATGCGAAACGTCAAAAACATCAAAACTCGCCCAAAGCCCTCCTACACGTACACATCCAATCCCTCGGGACAACTGTACCTACTGTGCACCCTGCAATCGCATCTTCAAGTTCGGCTTTGCAATTCACAGCCGAGCGAGACAGTTAACTCAAATGATGAAGTCGCCGTCGCCGATTCTAGATGGGTGTCGTGTGGTCCATGGCCTTATATAGGTGCCCCGGAAGGGTCGACAACCTGAAGATCAGGCAAGATGGCATCCAGTGCCACCAGGGGGTACCGCACGATATCCTTCAACGCAGTGAGTCTTCGCACGATAAAGAAAAATGTTATTAAACACGTTCTTAGAACACGTGCGTATTAAATTACTTCGGAAATTGCACACAATACAAAAAGCAACCAATTGTGGTTAGGTATATTTAATGATTTTCGAGTAATTAAGTAAATTCCAGCATTGTTTTTCAAGAAAATAAACTATCATGTTGGAAGTTGAAATCTATTTATCTTAATTAAACTGGGGAAAAATAATGTTTTGCAAAAAGGCTTTTGCAAAACATCATTTTTCCCCAGTTTAAAAAACTATCGCTTCCCACTCTCTGTACGCTTAGATTTCTTATACTTGTATTTCTTAAGGGATCTAGTTTAGACAGAGTAATTTAAAAAAGACGGTTTATACCTATGTTTAGCTATTACATATATAAATTTATATATTTGAACTATATTCAGATATGGCGATAATTGTATAAGATGAACGAAAGAAATTAAGCCTACTACTGAGAGCTTCAATAGAGAATAAGTAGAGTAGAGATCTAGATAGGTACGAATATCTTCTTGATATGATTCTTGTTCTTGTTAATGTTTATAAAATAATTAATGACGTGCCTTGATATTACGAGCATACCAAACACAAAGAAGTACCTACTTAGGATAGGATTGTTCCCCTTTTACAGGTCCAGTGAAAATTACCTCAGGGTACACGAGTGTAACGCCCCTGTTGTTGCATACGTCCATAGGCCACGGTAACCACTTTCCATTAAGTGGGCCGTGTGACTGTGCATGTCTGCCACTTAATTTTAATTTTGCTAACCATTGCTGCGGTTGGAGTGGTTTTCATGCATTCACAGATTGATGAGTAGGCCAGCCTCTGGTAAGAAATTAGCCTGTTAATCACGGTAGATAACTCTGTTCGAGTCCACCATACCAGGGCCCCATAGGCTAGCATGGTCCTAATCACCACTGTGTATAACCACAGAGTTATTTTGGTGAAAGCCCCCATTTATTACTCATCATTTTTGCATTGGTAAAAGGCAATTATACATTACTCCGGCCGGCCTGTTAACAATTTGCCCCGAGTTGGGATAAAATTTTACTTTCCGGCTTTGAGGATTAAAAAAATGCCATCAAAAACAATACGTGTAAAAAAATACCAAGCATCGCCCTCAGTTCATCTACCGTAAAAAGTTGTGAGATCCATGTGATATATTTTTGGATGTTTGTTACTCAAATAGCTAAAAGGCTCTCGCTGAAATTTGGTACAGAGATAGATTGTAGTCTGAAATAACACATAGGCCACCCTCTTCATCCTCGGATTAATTGACATCCCTACTAATATTATAAACTAGCCTTCCGCCCGCGGCTCCGCCCGCGCGCATCTCGGTTAACGCGACCTTTGCTCATATCTTCGGTTATGCTCAACCGATTGCGATCAAACAAACGTAAGATTTTAAGTCTGAGTAAGCCCTTTCTAACAAAAAAAACCGCATCAAAATCCGTCCAGTAGTTTTTGCGTCCATCGCGGACAAACAGACAAACAGACAGGAAATTAAAAAAAAATATTTTCGTGTTCAGTATCGTTAACATAACATAACCCAAGTATATTTTTTTAAATATCTCCAATGTACAGACACGACCACTTTACAATTATATAATAGTATAGATAGATGTGAAAGTAACTCTGTCTGTCTGTCTGTCACGCCCAAACCACTGTACCGATTTTGATGAAATTTGGTATAGGGGTAGATTAGACCTCGAGAAAGGACATAGGCTAAAGCTAATATTAAATAATTGATAATCAAACCCCCTGTCACATTCATTACCGCCACGCCACATATTTCATTTTATTTTCGTTTCAGTTATTGCTTTATATGTATAGATTAATTACGTACTAAACTTGTATTAGGTACCTGTATGTACAGTACAATTAAAATCAGTTGAACATTCGGCTTTTTTCGGGTATAATCGCCTAAATTCGGAGACGGAAATGACACGACATACATTACCGCGATTTCTTTTATGTAGCATTCAATTCGAAGTATCCTAAACGCAATGAATACCATCTGCCAAGATGACATTACTAACCACAGACCTAAGAAAATTATAGAGAAGCGACATGAATTTGAAAATTCATTATTTATTGAAGCTTCAATAATTAATGAATTTGAAGATATAAGAAATCGCGGTAATGTACCTACGCGATATTTTTTATTTAATGTATACATGTATAGCTATACTTGTATACATTAAATAAAAAATACATAGATATGTTACGGCTAAAGGTAGGTGTGAACATAAACTTAAGATTAGTCGGCTAAACTTAGATTTATCTTCGACGAGGTGTTAATGTTAGTTTCTTCTATCTTTAGCCGGCTAAAGAATGATGCCCACTTTCCATACATCCGTTGCCCTGTCATTACATTTTTAAAATGCTATCGTATTACTGTACTGGTATCATTGATGAATAGATACTGCATCTTTAAAACCATAAAACCAATAATGGTTTAAATCTTAAGACAGAAAAATGTATATTCAAGGTATTAAAACGTGTAGGTAAAGTATGTATTTATCTGTGCTTTGACTAATGAACTGTGTGACAGTGTCAAAAAACTTAAGGGGTCCATTACACGCTCATGCAAACGTCATGCATCATGCCGTCAATCATGAATATTATTGGTCAATCGGTTATTAGACGTTATGTTATTGGTCACTCACGGCGTGACTGATGGTTAAACCATGGCAAAACCTAGCGTGTAATGGACCCCTAACAACCAATGATCGTTGTTCTGACATACATTTTACTTATACGCGGGTGCGACCGGGTCTAACGCTAGGATGATGACGATCTCATATTATCAAAAGTTAATTCTTCACAGTCAAGATTAACAAGATATAGGTAATAATTTAGATTTATTTCATGTCATATGCTCATATTCAGTGATTAAATGAGCTTTCAACATACAATTTACTGTTTGCAATTTTTGTCATCATCATCATCATCAGCCTTGCATTCATTCTGGTTACATCCACGGCCTTGCTTCAGAGTCCGGGGTCCACCTCTTCCAGTACTACCATGACGCGGCTGAACTTACATATTTTCGGTGAAGCAACTGCCATCTGACCTCCAAAACCCATTGGCGACATTAAAGTATTGTGTAGACTAGTTTTTGGATTTATAGGGCTCAACATACAATTTACTGTTTGCAATTTTTGTCATCATCATCATCAGCCTTGCATTCATTCTGGTTACATCCACGGCCTTGCTTCAGAGTCCGGGGTCCACCTCTTCCAGTACTACCATGACGCGGCTGAACTTACATATTTTCGGTGAAGCAACTGCCATCTGACCTCCAAAACCCATTGGCGACATTAAAGTATTGTGTAGACTAGTTTTTGGATTTATAGGGCTCTAACTACCCCTAACGACTGCCATTAGATGTTCGTATGATAACTGGTACTGACGGCTTAACGTGCTCTCCAAGGCACGGAGATACCATGACCCAGGTCAATGCAAGTAGACATATTCATGCATGCAAATATTTGCACTGAGCGGAAATAGAACCCGCGCCTCCTGCGTAGCATTCGAGTTCACTACCGCCATGCCACTGAGGCTGAGGGAATTTTTGCATTCAACAATAACTAAATAAAATACTTTTTAACTTTATTGCTATTACAGAAATGACAATATGAAAAGTCAAAAATGAATATTAATAATACAACCTTACAACATTTTATTCATTACAATTGGTATTTTTATTCGTCTATTTTTTTATTTTTATAATGTATGTGTTCTCTTATTATAATCATCGTCAAAATAATGTTGTGTTTTGAATTGAAGGCAGGAATCTTAGAGCCCAGGGTCTGTCTTCCGACTTTTCTAAAAGGTTAGGGCCAGTCCACACGGCGCGTTGCGTTGCGTTGCGTCGACGCAGCACTGTGCCACTGCGTCGCGTCGTTTTACATACAAATAATCATAGTGTCCACACGGCGCGCTGCGTCGACGCAACGCACACACGACGGAGCTGCAGCCCCGGAGGCGAAGCGGGCGGGGGCGTACGCGTTGTGACTGTGACTGCATCGTAGTAACGCTGCGCTGCGGTGACGCAGCGCCCGTGTGGCCGGCTATGCGTCAAAATATTTGCGTTGCGTCGACGCAACGCAAACAACGCACCGTGTGGACTGGCCCTTAGGGTCTGTCTCCACTTTTCACTGTTTTGGGCATCACTGGTAATGAGATAATTGGCACGCATAACACATTCTACTACGATAGTTGAGCTAAGACTTCTTAGGTTTGCTCTGCTACCCGGCGGGGCGGTATTGCCAGACATTTTTATCATACACTTAGCCTGGGGGTTGCCGAAAAACTTGTCCAGCAATGAGGCTCTCCTGTATTTTATCTGCTATGTCATGGACAAGGATCCCACGGATGCGGACATTGCTCTCCTCTCAAATGGGGTGATATCAGAGTATCAAATTGAATTTGAACGCAACAGAAAGAGGAATTATACTACACATCAGCAATAAAACGAAACTATGAAACCAAATGAAGCTGTCACTGTCATGTCATAGTCGGTGTTTGTTTATAGCGTAGAGAGAGGACAAATACAATTATTATTTGTAATCGTAGCAGGTACCAGTAACACAATATAAAAGTGGTATACCTACTAGGTATACCTAATACGATTATTTCATATTATTTTGATATCTTATCAGGTAATAGTCAAAATAATAGCGACAATGAGCGATATTATAATCTATGTGCGTGCGTTAATCCTAAGCCTGTTAAAGTATGAAGGAAAAGTTGGTCACTATTTCGTATTTATGTTATAGGCAATGTGTATAATCCGGCATTGTATAGAATGCCTAGGCATTCTATACATTGCCTAAAACGTTCAGGCAATGTGTATAATACGATTAATTTCATACATTGCCTAGGTATTGTATTAAATGCCAGAAGCGCATCAGGCAATGTGTTTATTGGACGGGTTGTTGTAAATTCGTCTCTTTAAAATGATATTTCATGTGCGAAAATTCGTCTCACCTTAATAAATAAGTACTGCTAGCAAACAAAGTACCTAATAGATTAACAAAGAAGCCCGCTATGGATTTGAAAAATGGATATTACTGCTGAAAGAAAAACTGTTCACTCCGACTTGGATAGATTAGGTTAGAAGTTAGGTTCGTGGTAATTTTTTTTTAACCATGCAGATCTCTATAGGCCACGGTAACAACTCTCTTTCCATCAGGTTAGGTGGCTGACAAGCACAGGGATGATGGTAAGAGAGTGGTTGCCGTGGCCTATAGAAATTATGTATGGTAATAAAAAAAATAACCACAAAAGCTAATGCGGGAGCTCCGCTCCGCTCCCGCATTTACCTTCTAACCTAATCTATCCAAGTCGGAATGTGCAGCTTTGCTTTCACTGCTATGTGAGAAACATTCTACGCAAAAAACACGTAGGTACTTAGGCATACCTACCAATAGAACACAATACATGTCTTATCAGCACTTTCGCTGGTGGAAGTTGAAATAAGGATTCGCTCTCAAAAGATTAGTATCTATCTAACTAAATCATAGAGAAGAAAAATAGATTACATACATTACCTATGCTTCGACCGGCATTCTATACAATGCCTAGGTATTCTATACATTTCCTAGGCAAAGTGTAAAATAGTTTAAACATTGAATATCATTTCATACATTGCCTGAACGACCCCGGCATTCTATACATTTCCTAGGTATTGTATAGAATGCCTGCATTATACACATTGCCTACATTTACATTATATTGAATAACTGGACGTAGTCGTTTGATTGAAAAGTAGTGCAAACAGCCACTATTATTTACTGCAATAGGCTCACCCCCTATTACGTGGGACCCATTACAATGATTTAGTGAAATGTGAGTGTTCATTCACCTCTGTCTAACCCTCCGGGGATAAAGGCGTGATTATGTGTGTATGTGTGTGTGTGTGTGTGTGTGACTAATATTTGTCCTACTGGGTAACAGGAAGAATAACGTAATATCTGTCAAGTCATTTGTTCATTAATACGATTATTCTAAATAGTCCCGATTGTGACATCTCTAAAGAGAATATAATCACAACGTGACAGAGAGTAGAGAATATTTTCCGTCTATGGTTTCTGCTTTAAGATGGTGAATTTCGTCTTACGCAGATTGATATATTGCTGATCATTTTGATTATCATTAAAAAACTGATATCTAATTTTCTAGCCTAACACTTTCTTTCTAAGGTTTTTTGTTAAAAATAGAAAAAAATATGCTATTTTATGAGCTAATTATCTAGGCAATACGGGCAAATTGCTTCTTCTGATCAGACAGGTGAAAAGTGGGCATTGTTCTTTAACCGCAGGCCCTTGGCTAAAAATGTAGAAGGAAATGGGAAAGGAATAATCACTCTCATTTCAGCTTTTCTATGCCGCCAATAGTGCAAACATCAAAGTGTCCACTCCGCTCAATCAGACTTGGATAGATTAGGCCTTCGTGATTATTTTTTTTTATGATCATCAAGAAATTGAAGTCTCGCAAAGCCATACGCAAATAAATATAGACCGGCAGCCGGGCAGCAGGCGTTGCCTAATCAATCATTTGAACTGAAAGGTAGAACGAATACATTTTTAGCCGTTTTGTTTCGGTTAAAGTGCACATTAACCGGCTTAACATGGAATATCCCGACGCAAACTAACATGTTATCGAACTTTAGCTGCTTCTCGAAGATAAACCTAAGTTCAGCCGGCTAATATTAAGTTTATGTTCACACCTACCTTTAGCCGTAACAGATACAAGTCAATATTTTACTGTTTGATGTACCTACATAAGTAACAGTACGATATTACATCGGATTAATAATAATTGATAATAATCACCAAATTAAAAATTTAAGAAACCGACTTCAACCGATTTTTGTTGATAATTTATCAATTAAAAAAGTAGAAAGTAAATTTTCTTCTTTTTTAAATAAATTATATTCTTTATTAAAATAATTACATACATTATTTACAATTTCACGAGACTGAGCAATAATTATTTTACCACGCTTTAAATTTGTTGAAGCCATGATACATAACTACTGTAAGTTAATTTTGATAAAATTCAATAGAATCGAATATGTTCACGAATGAAATTAGCGTTCATAATCATAAAATGTATCAAATAAATCAATTATTTTTCTTATATTTCAATATTTTTGTGTTAGTTTTGAGCTACAAAGGAGGTTTTGTTGCTCATATCGTGCTTGTATTGTATTCATTATGACAACGGGTAATATAATTAAAGGTCATATCTGTAAATTGATAACTCTATGTAAGAGACGAGGGATTCACGACAATTACCGAGGTTCACCGAATGTTCAACTGATTTTAATCGTACTGTACCTATCTACCTTCATAGGAAATAATTGCAGATTTTTATTTGCGTGGTTCCCGGCAGAGTAGAATTTGGGCCACCCCATCTCCTCCCATGTGGTGTCGTACAAGGCGACTAAGGGATAGGGCTGTTTACATCAGACAGATATATACAGCCATGACTCGGCCACTACATGGCTCGAGTCAACAATAGTGCCCGGAAAACGGCAATAGGTTCACTCCCTATTACGTGGGACCTAATACAATTATTGATGAAATGTGGGTGATAATTCGCCTCTGCCTAACCCTCCAGGGATAAAGGCGTGATTGTATGTATGTATGTATGTTTATTTATTTGCTTTTAATCTCAAAATTCATAAGTATTTAATAGTTAGTCGTTTTTGTAATTATGATGCTTTTGCGTCACATAAGAGGCATAAGGATCCTTGGTTAATTTGTAAATATACCTAGTCGTGTTTATTTACCTGAGCATAACTAAAAGGTAAATGGTTGAATGACGGTGGCCATAAGTAGATAAACACGTAGTCATGTATGTATTCAACAGATAGATAACTTGAATTAGATATATAAAACACTATCTGTTGCGCGCGGCTCCGCCCGCGTGGATATCGGTTATCGGTTATTGCAATCAAGATCTGATCTATCTCTCTACCAAATTTTATCAAAATCGGTTTAGTGATTTAGGCGTGAAAGTGTTACAGACAGACTGAGTTACTTTCACATTTATAATATTAGTATGGATATGGATAATCTATTACTTAAGGACCTAGGGACCACAAAGGAGTATAAGTTGGTAGATAAGTAAATTAGGTCGCAAGGTCATCGATAGTATAGGTTTTGATTTAGATTGGATATAGTTAACGTGGTCTAACGTCACGATAAATAGGTAGGTTTATTGAAAACAAGTAGAAGCGATAATATCCAACGATAAATTACGAGTAGGTAGCTATCATCGGTCAAGGTATAGGCAGTGGGAACGCACCCTTTCCCACTGCCACGGAAATTAGAATCAACCCTATCAAAGTGTGAATTAGAGTTTAAATCGATTAAAAATACATACCGGTAGGCAGAAAATCAATTACCTAATTATGGTCCATAATTTTATGATTATCTGAACAAGAAAGTTTCATGCATAGTTTAAAAATAAGTGCGAAATATCGAGGTAAGTACGTCATTGATAGAATACTTAACTAAGTAGGTACTTACCTATCTATGTAATTATATTTACTATTTTAAAATATTTAGGTAGATGTCACTTAATTTTTTTTGTATATCTACATAAATTAAAGGAAATAAACTGTGTTTGAAAAGTGTTTCAAAGAAGTGCTTCTAAATTGTTAACAAATATTGACAATGCTCTACAATATTGGTTTGGCTATCGATGAGAGTTCGGTTATGTTGCTTATTTCTCAAAAAAAAACTATAGGCATTAGGATCTCAAAGACTTATATCAACTCAGATACCTACTTAGGAACCGGAACTACTTGTGAGTACTCGTACTTGTAGATAGGTAGTCAACTATTTTTTATTTGATCCTATTGCCGAGCGTCCTATTTGCGAGCGCCGCCTACCGGTACGTATCGGGACTAATATTCACTAGTGGCACAGATTACCTAATAGTTAGAACTTGGAACACTACATTCCCGGCCCGCGCACTCCATAAAAACTTGTAGGTAACTGTGTGACATGCTAAGTATGTACCTATGTACCATCTATGTGCTAAAATTTTACAAATACTGTCTGTAACCAGTGTAAAGTCTTTAATAATAACAATTTATTCACCAGTAGGTACCTACGCCGTGATTTTTTAAATCTTCGGGACCCTCTAATACCCGCCGAGACTATGATATTATAATACCTACCTAGAACCATCCTACGACTTAATTCTTTACCTATTTTCAGAATAACACTACGCGGAAAGCAGACCAGTAAATTTTAAGAACTACTTAATTTATGCCGAATTATGGAAATTACTTGACTCGAAAACGATCGTGATATGTCAAGTCAAAAGTCAAGTCAAGGACAAGAACCGCAAAAAATATCCCCAGTAACGTGTGGATCTGACTGACCTGCCTAGGTACTTGTTCTTCTGTCGTGTTGATGGCATATCATTCGTCAAACCTTTTGTGAGCTCCTCTGGTGTAGGTACATAATGAGCGTGGGCAAGCAGCACACGTTAGCACATTCAAACCCCCGGGGCCGCCTCATCCTCATCTGAGAAATCTCACCTGGCCCGGTTTTCATTGTAACCGACCTGTGTCTGTCCGTCCAGGTTACCTACTTATGTTTGCTCTATAACCAACTTGATTTTTCATTCATTCCTTGCTATATAGTCAAACCACTAGCGTACCTTTTTAAACTCAGCCACATTATAGCGGCAGCCTATCTTTCTCGTGCAAAAAAGTAAAGCAATTTGGGGTTCAAGGCGGTTTCCATGCTTTTTTTTTTTATAGGATACGCCAATTTGACTTCGCCTTGCCTGATGGTAAGCTGAGGGCAAAGTCTTGGAAAGAGGGTCACCATTATAGACACGTACCATGCTACAATGGTGGCACTCAGCTTGACGGCCTCATCAGATGCTTTTTCACGCCCCGCTTAAAAGACCCGGGACTGTAGACCCGAGGTGAAGGCTTTTTTCCGTGCACATAACCCCTCGGACCTCGAAGGCCTCGGATAAAATCGAGATCAAGGCAACGTTGTTCTGTTGATGATGATCTGCGCATTATATGTTCTCCATTTTTGACTATTTTGGCTTTGGTCAGTTGGAGTAGGCATAAGCAGGTAAGTAGTGCGCGGGCACTAACGACGGGCGACTAACGACGAACGGCTATAATAACCTCGTATTGTGTTCCCGGCGGTGAGTAGGGTAGTTAGAGCTCACTGGAGAGGTTTTGTGCTGTTAGTAGGCAGACCAAAATTTTGACTTGCTTGTCTTCTGCGCTGACGGCACAGAATCTCTCTGATTTTATAGGGTTGACAGCATGAAAGTGACACCCCTGGTGTTGCACTCACCCATATGCCACGGTAACTACTTGTCATCAGGTGGGCCGTGTGATTGTCGGCGACCAATGTGGTATAAAAGGCATTTGGTTTTTTTAACTATAGTCTTGAAAACTGAAGATATTTCAGAGTTTTTCGTAATCGTTTTAGGCATGTTCCACGCTATATTGGTATCAAAGGATAGCAACTGTGTAATATAGGTACTTATGTATAGTAGTAGCCAAACTACCACTAAATGATCGTTAGGTACCTACTAAGCTGCGCAAAGGCCACTGTTCTGGAAATAAGATCTAATGGTAACTGTGGCGTAATGATACCATTTGCGAACACTGCACTGCACTAATATCAGTATAATAACATTATTTGTAAATGATTGGTCTATTGGGAAATCCGAACCTACGTAGGTACATAAAACTTGCCAATTACCTAGCATACTCTTAGATGTCCTTGGACACTATGATTGTACGTCGTTGGCGTCTAGCAGACGTTTGGAAACTATGTTAAAACTTATATTCGGCAAGTTTTATTTATTTTTAGGCTTTCATATCTTCATTTGGAGGTAAGTATCAAGACTTTCTCAGAAACGCGTGGTGGTAGGTAGGTACCTATTAAGTTTTCCTTATAATACCAAATGTGCAGTGTTCTTGAAACTGTGAAAAGATCAGAGTAACGCAATCATAAGATACGAACGATACAGTCCTATAGCCATTTATGCAGTAGGTTTAATGGCCTCAGTGGTTTAGTGGTAGTACCTACCATCGATATAGGGTAGTACGTTCGACTGTTACATCAGGGCGTCGCGGGTCCGATTCCCGGTCAGTGTAAATATTTGTACCTATGCATAAATATGCATATTTAGGTAGGTATTCGGGATTAGTGTCAGACAGCAGTCGCTCATGTAAAAGGTAGGTACGATATAAATCAAAAAAAGAAAAAGGAGGTGGCGAATTCCAAAGTTTATAAACTTTAGATGCAGCCGGAACTAATAAGGGCGATTAAGTATATTGTTTCCTTTTTATATTACTTGGCTCTGTTTTTGTTTTTAAAATCACATATTTCAAGCTGTTGCATTAATCTTAAACTTTGCTATGGGATCGTAACTAGACAGTGTGCCTACAACCTACTTAAGAAAAACTAGATACGTAATATAAACCCTAGTAGGTATGCAGTGGCAAAGGGGAAAATTTTCAAACGGGAAGCCGGCGGAAAAAAAACTTACCTCGGACTGGTTTGTCATGCACTATGCTTACATGACAAGCTGGCTGGAATCGGCTTATAGGAACCCCTCACCACTGTTGGTATGCAGAGTATTGGGTGGAGTAAGTACTTATATAGGGTCAGGTGTTTTAGCGTGGTATTTTTTGCCTATTTTCTAAGAGGCTTGTCGGTTCATTCGGTGATAGATATTGTAAAACCTACCTTACAGTGCAGGCATCTAGAATCGTCAGGCGTTAAACTCATAGATGTAGTGGGTAGGTAACTATGGAAGCGCCTGATGTTGAAATAATACCTACTATAGAAAAAATTGCTAACTAAGCGCGTTTTTTGCTCGATGCAGATTGATGCCTTTCTTTCGGGTGCGCATTTTCTTACATAAGCTTTTCAACTCCTATCATCGGATTTCCGAAAATTTTTCTCATACTTACCATTTAAAGTCATAATGATCATTCTTCATAAAAATTTAACAAATAAATATTGAAATATATAATCATTGAAATTCATAATATCACTTATTATAAATTTGTTGTTACTAATATTTGTTTATACTAATAATCGAAACTCATAATTATTTCAATAAATAACTTTTATGTTCATAAATGTTTTATTCTAATATTATATAGCTATTGAAATAAAATATTGAAAATTGAAATAAAATTGGAAAAATATTGAATAACTTGATAAATATATCATTGTACAAAGTATTGTTTAATAAGGCTTCATTTCACAAATTAATTATTTTTAAACATTTTATTTGGCAAACAGACAGTTAGTAATAGATTCATTGAGAAAGCTGCTCATTCCGACTTGGATAGATCAGGTTAGAAGGTTATTAAAAAAAATTACCACGAAGGCTAATGCGGGAGCGGAGCGGAGCGAAGCTCCCGCATTAGCCTTCGTGGTTATTTTTTTTATAACCATGCAGAACTATATTTAATCCAAAAACAAATTTAAAACAAAATTTGTCACTCTAGAAAAATGATAATACCTATGAGTTAAAATATTTTCTTGGTAATACCTTTTATTAATACAAAAATTATGATAATTGAATGTTATGAAGAAAAAAGTTATGAATAAAAAAAATATGATCACTAACGGTTATGAATTCCGTTGTTAGAAATAGAAATGTATGAATAAAAAATATATGAAAAAGAAAATTATGAAGAGTGATTATTATGAGCACAAATCGGTAGTAAGACAAAGAATAGGATTTAAAATTTTATGTAAGCCAATATGGATCCCTTTCTTTCATTTTCGAGCTCGAGAATAATGCCCCGCCGACTGAAAAAGTACGACGCGTCGTACTATTTCAGATTGAATGTGTTCTTTTCATCATTGGCTTAACGTGCTTTCCGAGGCACGGTAACAACCAGACCAACCAATGCAAATAGACATCTTCATGCATACAAATATAAGTAGGTATTTTGCATTAAGCTTGAATCTGAAAGTTTACTAGGAGACTACAACACAGCCTGTGTAGCGTGGCAGTAGTGGACGCGACTGCTTGGCCAGAGGCCACGGGTTCGATTCCCACGCAGTGCAAATAATTGTATGGATGAATGTGACTATTTGCATTGCTTTGGGTATTTCCGTGCCTCTAAAGGTACGTCGATGGTCCCGGTTGTCGTATGAATATCTGTGGCAGTCGCAACGGGCAGTAGGAGTTTAAAAATGTGTAGCAACTGGTCTAATTGCAACGCTTCGATATGGTATGGTTAGGATAGGGTTGTAGAGGTCAGATGGCAGTCGCTTCACAAAAAGTATCGAAGTTCAGGCAAACACGCAGTTGGACTGGAAAAAGCGAACCGCGGAATCCCTAGGTGAAAGCTTCGGAAGCCAATGGGATTAACGCTGTAGATGAAGACTTAGATCATATACACATAATATACCTACCTACCTACTTACATACATACATATAATCACGCCTTTATCCCCGGAGAGTTAGGTAGAGGTGAATGAACACCCACATTTCACCAATCATTGTTGGAAGTCCTACGTAGTAGGCGGTGAGCTTATTGCCGTATTCCGGGTACTCATCGTTGACTTGAGCCATGCATGTGAGGCTGAGTCTGGGCTGTATATAATATATCAGATACACTATTAATCTATGAGATACACCTACTTGATATGGGACACCACCAAGATCAAGGCCCAAGTTAACTTGGTCTGCAAGCAGGTGGCTACATAGGTACGGTAATTCGTCCGCCCTGCCTAGTTTTGATTCTTTATATTTCGCAACCCATAGGAGTTACCTACTGTTCCTGTCCGTTGCGGGACCGCTTCAGTTTGATTCAAGGCGATTCTCTCCACAGTCACTCTTATCTGCTATTGAGAGGAACACTGAACAACTGACCTAAAACCTAAGCCACTTTCATCTCAGTAGAACACTACCAGAAGCGGAAACACGTTTCCTGAACAAAAAGGAGGTCACTTCCGCTTGCCATGGCTCTGTAACATCCTGTGTGGTCTGGTTCTGTATTACCTGCCTATTATGCTAATATTTTTATATTTGTAATACTCAGTAAACAGATTCTACCGAAGTGTACCTACGTGTTAAAATGTCAACAAGATGACCGATGTGATTATATTTTGAACGTGCGTTTAGGTCATGCTTAGGTAGGTAGAGTACTTCGTATTGTAAAGTAGTTCAGAGTTTTCCAAAGTGTGATTTATTTATTTATGAACGATGTGACAATTCTGCGAAAAGGCATTTTATTTTCGGCACCCATTTGCTGAGCTCGGGTCCAACATTTAGGAAACGTTAGCTACTTTATTTTTCTCTAATGTTCACGTTTTTTGTTCATATTAACGTGTTTATTTAATATATTTTCTACTAGCTGTTGCTCGCATCTTCGCCCGCGTGTATAGCATATGTTAGGACATAGGCTATGTTTGACCTGCCCCTGTGCCAAATTTCATCAAAATCGGTTCAGTGGTTTAGACGTGAAAGCATAACAGACAGACATACAGAGTTACATTCGCATTTATAATATTAAAAACATAATTATTATGATGCTTATCTAATGAATGTTCGACTAAAACCAATATTTGCTATTGTTCTGTGGGGAGTATGGGGCCTTGAATGGAAAAATGAAAGCAAATTATAATATCAGTTGTAAAATCCTTTATTAAAGTAATAAATAAAGTTGCAAATGAGTGTACTCGCAGTAATTACTTGAGCAGGACTGTTTTACGGTCGGAGGAGCCCGCCTGCGGTTTAAGCAACTGGCACTCCACATTGCACAACACTTAAAGCATCGTAACACCAGAACATGATACCAAATACTTGAACACGGTACAAAATAACACTTATATATAACGGCGATGACTTGGCGCGGTCGAAACTGTGCACATTCGCTATTTATTTAATCGTTATGTTGTAAAACTACTATTCATTACCTTGAATATTTACACACAGACGTACTTTTATTCTATTTATATTCTACAGTAAAATGCCCGTTTCCTTGTCGCGAAAACTTCTAGAAAATTGATGCGCTTTAGCCTGCACAGTCTCGCACCGTACCAGAATCCAACCAAATGTGAGAACATTTTCAAAGTCATAAAAATGCATTGTGCATAGTCACAATTCACACAAAATTTTGTTCTTACTCTTTTTATTTATCAATTATCTTTTTGAATTTACACGTGGAAGAATCAATAGTGTTCTTGAGCACAGGGCGTAGGGAAAACAGAAACGCTGTTAGTAAAACCACACTGGATATCTAAAAATAGTATGGTAACATAATTATATTTTCTTTAGCATCTAACAATAAAAATATATTTACAAAAATCCGTTAACCTTCAATACACCTAGTTATACAGGATACCATAACTATATTTAACATTAAAATAAAAATAAAGAATATTTATAATACAAAATGCCCATCCCACTTTCGCCATCATGAATGTGCCACCTATGACCGTCACAACCAACGTGACCGAACGCAGTCACCGTATATTGCATTCACAAACCCTTGCTTCAGTTCACGAAAGGAAAAAGTAGCATCACATAATGCGATTAGAAATCACTTCAGCCGAGGCTAATTTCAACAGTTCATAGAAATTCTCAATAACTATATTTTGTACTAAAAAAATTACAAGGCAATTAGACGATCCAAGCTAGATCCAAAATAGTGACTTTGTGCAATAACAAACTTTATAGATAGAAGTAATGAGGTTCATATAAGTTCGTCGCAAAAATGGAAACATTCCGGAGTAGGTAGGACAGTTCCGTCAGCACTATGCCACAGTTTGTCACAAACATGAGTGTCGGGTCACATCGGGTGGACACTATCGCGGAAGGTTCGAGATGGTCTCTGTGACGTTACGACACTGGAGCGCGCGCGGGCTATGACACGGGCCGCCTTCGCACGAACGCGTCGGCGCCCGACGACGCGTACGAGTTGGGCACCTCCGAGTCAACCTCCTGCTTGTAGCCGTTCTTGCCGTTTAAGGCTATGCTGCTGTCGTCCATCACCGTCTGCAAACATAAATTCGCATTAATATCGCATATCACCTTTCAGACCATTAGTATAACTCTTGAGGAATGAATAAATACATTCGTAATTTGCATGCTCGTGTTTGTTGTTGTATGCCTAGACAAGTGGCAATTAGTTGGCCGGCGTATTGTAGAACAGAATAATGTATGTATGGGATATGACGTATAAGACACCTATTTTGACGTTTATGACATACGGTGACGACTGTCATATACGTCAAATCCCATACATGCATCAGTCTATTCTACAATACAGTACCTTTCAAAACTAGGTAAGGAAATACATTTATTTTCCTATTTCTGGTGACCTTTAATTAATTTATCTCAACACTGAGGTTCAAGGAATGCTTACTTGGCCTGGAATTGCTCGACGTTTCGTGTGGTACCCGCAAGAACTTAAATAATGTATGTATGGGTGGAATCAGTTCTAATATATCACTAACATAAAAGCAATGCAAATAGATGGAGTATATAGATAATTCCTTATTGTAATCTAATTCCTATTAACCATTGTTCAAAGAAGGGCAAAAGGTAACAAACTCAGACTAAATAGACGGAATGCTTCGAACAAACTCTTGAAGCCAAACATTTTCAATGTGTGCGTGAGTGACTCGGATTTCCGTGTACCGATACCACTAACGGTGTGTGCGTAATGTTGCCGGCAAATGAAAAAGTCTCCCAGAAATATCTATGTACCTATTGGACTTAAGGAATATTTATTTGTTATAATAAATGTTATTATTCTATATTTATTATTCTATATCATTTAGACTAATGATTATTAGAATGGCGAGCTGATGTCTCTGCCTACCGTAGAAGGAAATAGGCATGTGAATGAACACTGAGTTGGTAAAGACACTTTAGATTCTAAAGGATAAACAACAGTATCACAACACATAACAACAGTGTTGAAGTGCTCGTGGCCAAGTGCGCTCACTTTTCACTAAACGATCAGTGGGTTAAGCTACATAGACGCGATTGTAATTTGGATGGGTGACCTAAGTTGTATTTCATCTGAGCGCTTCAATGCCTCGGACGGCACGTAAAACGTCAGTTACGACTGAGGCCTATGTTGGTAACCTGAATATCTCTGTCAGTGGTTGGCCACTAATCAGAACTCAAGCTGGGAGGTCAGATTGCAGTCCCTCCCAAGATTGCCGAAAAAACCAAGCCACATATTAAGTAGATTGCAGACACAGATGTGATGGGGAGTTCGGGACTAAGGCAAGAATGATGTTGATGATGATGATGATGATGATTAGAAACATCAAGCTTGTCAACATTCATGATACTGTTTTTTTACTCAGTACTTTACAAATTCCCACAAATACTGCAAAATATTTTATGGAAATCATAAAAAAAAATTATGGCAACACTGTAGAATATGGCGGAGGTTTTGTGTTCCTAGTTTGTGCAACTAAATTATTTAGAAAAATGTTATGAAATCTATTATGAAATAGTTATCTACTTATGAAACGATAATCCAGTATTATTTCTATGAATTGTTGATGTGTTTTTACACCTTTTCAATACACAATACGTCATATTTATAATATTTTGTTCAGCAGTGATCGGACGTGCGCATTCGTTCGCTGCTCACAAGGAGTGGCGAGCCAAGCGGTACCCCATTGCTATATGGTACTGCTTTTGGCGGCTTCACCGGCTAGCTCTAAGCATTCCGTCTATACTATTCTGTTAGTCTGAGGTAACAAATGAAAATATGTTGTTTTTTAAAAGCATTCTCTACGAGACAACTTTTGTATGGAAATTAGTGGATGGTTGTAAAAATAGCAGGCTATGGCCCACTCTTTTATAGATTTATGTATTTATACATTGTCATTATATTTTTACCCGACTTCAAAAAAGGAGGAGGTTCTCAATTCGATTACTACGTTTTTTGTATGTTTGTTACACGATTTAAAAAAATATTTATTAACCGATTTTCATAATTATTCTATAAAATAACAGATTTTGTTAGTAATCTGCTGATATGCTTGAACCTTTGGGTCCTGCAATGAATTTGTATGGTCGTTGGAATAAAAGAATTATCGGCCCGCATTCCGAATGCGGAATCCATCGGAGCTATACTAAACAGGCAGTCAGTCAATATTGTCATCCTGCAAAACGAATATCACAAGTCTAAGCAACGTGTGCCAACATTCTCATGAACTTCAGACGTACACGTGACGAGAACATTACAAAGATCACGGTACAACGCATAAGTGTTAAGTAAATAGTCCTAATGCTGTAATTGTTGGTAAGTACATGCAAAAACGTGTTTCCCTATGGAGACTATAATAATAAATGTGCAAATACTTGTACCTAACTCATCTATATAAATAAAAATGAATTGCTTCTGTTAGTCTCGCTAAAACTCGAGAATGGCTGAACCGATTTGGCTAATTTTAGGCTTGAAATATTCGTGGATGTTCAGGGAAGTTTTAAACGGTGAGAAAATATGGAAAAAGGACCTGAATTCCACGCGGGCGGAAAAAAATATGGCTGTACAGAGTTCGCCGGGTCAGCTAGTCACTATCACTATCATCAGAGGGAATACAATCTCGATCTCGCGAGATCTCGGCCTTTTTTAGCGAGATTGATCTCGGCCGAAAAAAGAGCGAGATCTCGCGAGATTAACGAGATTGCACTCGAGCATAAAAAAGCATTATTCGAAGCGCGGACTGACACGGACGGAGTTGCGTTGCTATCTGTCGGTTTGCTGCTGACTGCTGCGTTCAAAGAACCTATGAGAAAATTAACTACGAAATTCTCAGGGAGCATTATACAATAAGGAAATAAATTATACGAGTCTGGGTGTTCTAAAGGCGAACTTTTAGAGCGCTTGTAGACGTCCGTTTTTTTCACCGGATAACAGACCGTGTTTCTTGTCGATTGTCCGGTGCATGTACACACGGCGCCAGACCTCGGTTTACAGGCCACACCAACATAAAGGAAGTGTGCGTGACAGCAATACTATTAATACATTGCTTAAAGATGTGTGTCATAACAAGTAAACCAATCAGGGCCCTTGACGCACTCACACATTCGCTATTTTACTTACATGAAATATAGGTATTGATGATAGCCACTGCACCAAGTTATAATAGCATATTTAGCGAAAAACGAATAAGTAGATAGGTATAGCTGAATGGTTTAAATATGCAGCTGAACCAATAGAATCAATACCGGGTTCGGTCCTCGAGCGAGGTGCACTTTTTGTTCCTCAATATATTGAAGTCCGATTGGTCTAGTTTATTTACAGGAAACTAAGTGTATAAAATTCATATATATAATATAATTTAATATATTTTTTGTATATTTCCTTAATGATACTATTTATTCTTAATGGATAAAAGGAAAGGAAAATAAAATAATTAACTTATTGTTGCAATGCAATAATATATTTACTATTATAAGCATGATATTTTTCTTAAGTATGGGTATAATTAATTATATTATTTATAGATAATAATTAATTAAGTATCAGATAAAAATATTTGATATTTAATAAAAAATATAAAAAACACATAAGTATAATTATTATAAACTTCTAAAAAGATATTGGAACATAAAATAAAATGTTATGTCTATTAAATTGACTGACATAAAGATGCACGAATGACAAAAAGAGAATTCCGTTGTTAAGTTCCGAACCAACGACCGGCGACAACGGTGAGGTCCAAACTTACTTACTTGCATTCTTATCCATCTCGACTATGCGAACAGATAATATAGTGACTAAATTTGATAACTCCTATTAGTTATAGAAACGAAATGCTGCATACATTTCATAAAATTAGTTTAGAATATGATATTATAACCTTGGTGCATTTTATGTAAGTAAAATAGTAATTGTGTGAGTGCGTCAAAGGCCCTGATTGGTTTACTTGTTATGACACACATCTTTAAGCAATGTATTAATAGTATTGCTGTCACGCACACTTCCTTTATGTTGGTGTGGCCTGTAAACCGAGGTCTGGCGCCGTGTGTACACACATCCATTACAAATCATACACCACCGAACAATGGACAAGAAACACGGTCCGTTATCTGGTGAAAAAAACGGACGATACAAGCGCTCTTATAGTTCGTGGATAACTAACTGCCTGAGAGTTGTGGTTCCAACTAGCGTTGAATCCGAAAGGGCCTTCTCAGCGGCTGGTTATCTGGCCAACAAAGTAAGAAGGCGTTTAGCAGACGATTCTTGATCGCGATAACCGACATCCATACGGGCGGAGCCGCGGGTAACAACTAGTTTCTAATAGTCTGACTAATTGATATATTTTGTTAATTAGTCTGTAATATCTAATGGATCTACTGAGTGGATATAGTTTTATTTATTTATAAATAATAATAACTCAACTTAAATAAAAAGTTTCAGTTATAATTGACTTCTCGTTGTTTTTTTTTGTTATATTATAAAGGAACTGTTTTATTACTAAAAGATTCTTGTTTGATATTAGGAGAAATGATTGGTTATTTCTTTCATTTGCTATTTGATTTACGTGCGTCAAAGTTTATCACTAAGAAGTTTATTAAAAAAGAATAAAGAATAATAAAGATACGTCAAACAATGTTTGATGCTTATGGTCTATTGAAATTCGTGAAAATAAATGTCTCATAATAGGTAGGTACTATATACTTATACCTTTTTTTCCCTAATTTATTCAAATATTGTGATTATTTGTGAAAAAAAAAAAACACACTAAACTGCCAATCTCGCGAGATCTCGAAATTGACGAGATCTCGCAGTATTGGTATTCATAATCTCGCGAGATCTCGCTTGACCCCCAATCTCACGAGATTTGCATTCCCTACATCACTACATATTATAAAACAAAGTCGCTGTCGCTGTCTGTCCGTCCCTGTGTATGCTTAAATCTTTAAAACTACGCAACGGATTTTGAAGCGGTTTTTTTAATAGATAGTGATTCAAGAGGAAGGTTTATATGTATAATACATGCATAATATTGTGGAGAAATACTGCTAAATTTAGAGGTTTCAAATGTCATGTCGTAAATAAGCACATTTTTTTGCACTTACATTGCAAACGCTGGCTGAACCCCACGAGATAAATCAAAATAATCCCTACTAATATTATAAATGCGAAAGTAACTCTGTCTGTCTGTCTGATTTTGATGAAATTTGGTATAGAGGTAGATTAGACCTTGGGAAAGGACATAGGCTATGTTTGGTCGCGATAACCGACATCCACGCGGGCGGAGCCGCGGGCAAAAGCTAGTGTACTATAAAAAGGTCTACATAAAAGACCGCGATAGCATAAATCGTCGCTCGCATGACTAACTGTCCTATTAGTTGGATGTCCACTCCGCCCAAACAGACTTTTTTTATAACCATTAAGAAATTTTATCCTCAAAATTCTTAACTAGTTAAAAAGTAGTAGTTAAAAAGATTCTGCGTAGGAATATACAACTGCCAATATGCCCTAAGCGGACCGGTGGGTTCCCAGGTCACAACACCCTTCTCACCAGCGCCTTCCTCGTGCTACACCAACAACAAAAACTAACCCGCAACCTACCACCATAAAAAAGAAAAAGTTGACCAATCGCGAATTGGACAAAACGCTAATTGGACAAAACGCTAATTGGACTAACCGCGAATTGGACTAACCGCGAATTGGACTAACCGCGATTAAGTGGATTGGACCAAACGCGTATTGTACCAAACGCGACTAAACCATACAGCGTACCCATTACTTGTCAAACTCCGATACGAATAAAGGAGGTCATTGAGAAGCCGCAATGAATTATGCGCATCTGCTGCGTGTGTCGCCAGTTGTCGTATGCAGTCGGCTACGGAATCATATCTTTACTCTAGGATAAAAAATAAATTCGAAGTTAGAGGGGGGGACACACACACATTTATCCACTTTGGAAGTGTCTCTCGCGCAAACTATTCAGTTTAGAAAAAAAAAATTTTAGAAACCTCAATAGCATTTTTAAAGACCTATCTATAGACATCCCACACGTATGGGTTTGATGAAAAAAAAAAAAAAAAATTAGTTTCAGTTCTAAGTATGGGGACCCCCAAAATTTTATGCTTTTTTTTATTTTTGTGTGAAATTCTTAATGCGGTTCACAGAATACATCTTCTTACCAAGTTTCAACAGCATAGGCCTTATAGTTTCGGAGAAAAGTGGCTGTGACATACGGACGGACAGACAGACAGACAGACAGACAGACAGACAGACGGACAGACATGACGAATATATAAGGGTTTTTTGCCATTTGGCTACGGAACCCTAATAACTATGCATTATGCAGTGACAACCTCCGATTTTAACCGTTTCACCTAATCTTTGGTTTTATTATAAGTGTAAATCGTGATCGTGCGTATAATCATTATTAACCTCGCTAAAATACTCGTTCTAGAATACGTCTAAAACGCAATTAGGTACATTGAAATAATTGTTGAATTGTTATCTAGTCAATCATCATAATTACTGTTGTAATGTAATAAATGTAATGTTTATAGCAATCTTCATTTTGATGTTATAATATTACATTGTTTTCTTTTTTTCCATCCCCTTACGTCTATCTAAAATATTCTCACGGGGGCACTCCCCCGTGAGAATATTTTTTTTGATTAACTTATAAATTTATTTTGTATGTACTATTTGTACTATTAAATTTTATACAATATCTAGAAAATTTCAAATTGAAATATACTTGTTTTTGTATCGTAGAAACTCCTACAAGTAGGTATAGGTAGTAGTATGTTAGTAGGTATATTCCCTAATATTATTCATTATCATTGAACGAAGTAAATAAATCAAAGAAGTATGTTAAGCCTTTACACCACGGAAGCATATCATACAATTTAACGTTATACGTTATACTTATTTGATTTTCATCATTTCCTGTATATCTAATTGTAGATTGCCATACTTACCATACAAAGTCCATTTCTCAGGGCCTTTCCCTTAGACTTGGAGTATCTCGCCTTGTAGAAATCGCTGAACAAGAAGAGGAATAAGAAACCGTGCATCGCGATCCAGTAGACGAAGATGCGGGGGTACTGGCACGACGGACGGAATAATACTTGCAGTTGGTGGCTGAAGATTAGCACGAACTGAACCTATGGACGAGAGGAGTATGAGAACACTCGAATAGCAATACCAACAAGGGTATTTTTATAGATATAATCAACCACTGCGCTGGTTGTGTATGTATAGAAAAAAAATTGGGCCTCGATTCTGCTAAACCACTGTCGCACCACAGAGACTGCGAGAAAATTCCATTTGATTTTAGCCTATAAAGTAATGCAGTTAAAGTTTTAAATTAAATGGCTTTTTCTAGAGTGAATGAAAGAGTGTAATAAAACTCTTTTCATTTAATTTTGTTACTGTAAGTCTATAGAAATAAGGTCTAAAATTTAATGCCATTTTTTGAAGTCTCTGTGGTGTGACAGTGGTTGTGCTTTAGCAGATTCGAGGGCCTGATCATTATCTAGCCTCTCTTAAAATCATGTCTGTTGTATAGGAGTCCCTCTAAGATATTTATTTTATTCTGTTTAGTATTTGTTGTAACAAAAACAGCAGCAACAGACAGTTGAATACTGCCCAACTATCATATTACGGTTGAAGAGATACAACCTGGTGACATAATAGACAGTGCAGTTTTAGTAATCGGGTTCCGTTTCTACCGTTTGGGTACGGAACCCTAAAAGATCGAGTGCAAGTTGGACTTACTCATTATGGATAACACATATTGATAACACACTTGTACTTTTCCACGATATTTATTATTGACCTAACCGGTTTCGCCTTACGGCATTCTCAAAGGTTTACATTGACATGTCAATTGAACCGTCAATGTAAACCTTTGAGAATGCCGTAAGGTAAAACCGGTTAGGTCAATAATAAATATCGGGGAAAAGTACAAGTGTTATGAATATGTGTAACAAGTTCCACTAAGTGCCATCAATCAACAGTATAAATAGTTATTATGGATAATCTAAAAAGTTTATTTTTATAGAGATATCCTATTGTGACTAGTCGCTACGGTGTTAAAGAAACAGTTTTGTGAAAAACAGACGGACAGGAAGTACTGGTTTAATAATAAAAATCTCCTATGACTTTTTGGTGTCTTTGTCAAATAAAGGTAAACTTACCATCTGGAAGGCTGTGAGGTACTTCTTCCACCAAATGTATTTCTGGTATTTGGGGCCCATTGCAGAAACCATGTAGTAGAAGTACATCACGATATGGACGAAGGTGTTAAGCAGTGCGAAGAACGTACTGTGACCACCTGTTAACATAAAGAGAAATTATATTGAATATGTAAGACATACCTAGTTCTTATCCACAGTATGGAATAGTACATTTTATACTTTTCCACAGTATGGAATAGTGCAAGTGTCTTATTCAATATGTGTAGCAAGTTACACCAAGTGTCATCGATCAGCAGTAACAGCCTAAAGATATTATTTTTGTGTATGTTTATGTATATCTATAAGCTACCTATTCTTAAAAAAGGGTCAAGGTAAAAGTAATTTTTTGTAATGGTGTCGCGAGTAGTGTGTAAATAGTCACAATTTGTCAAAAGAGGAGTTTGTAATGGAGTCGCGAGTTCAATGGTTTTTGCCATCTCAAAATATTATCTACATTTATGACACGTAACATATTAATAGTCCATAATGGAATATTCACGTACTTAAGGATGCGCGTGTGAATAATTAATAATTTTAATCGTGGATTTCCTATTCTAATCACGAACTGTAAAGGTGGATTTAGACCAAACGAACATAGAGCTAGAGCAAGAGCATCCTTTCTCAATATTTTAGTGTTAATGAAAACTTATTTTCAGCGTTTACATGAGAAAGAACAACGAATGTTCTGTCACTGTTTATACTACTAGAATTTGACGTAGAAGGGACAGATTGAGCATTTGCTCGTCTGATGTAAATCTACCTTAAGGCAAAGGTTTGCCAAACTTATAAACTGTAACCTCCTAGAGTCTAGTCTAGGACCTAGACTGTACCTCCTATTAATATGCGAAAAAGGTACCTACTTAAAATCGAGATTGAAATTTCAATTATTAACTTTTTAGCAAAATAAGGAAAAAAAGAAAACAATTGAGGAATAAGCTTGCCCTCTATTAAGTGGGACAAAAACCACTTGATTAATGTTAGAGATTATGAATAATTTTCGCGCGATGTACTCATAATACACTAATGTTTTAATTTTTATTATAAACTAGCTGACCCCGCGAACTTCGTACCGCCTGATAGTCAATTCTTTTTTTTTTTAATTTTCTCTCCGTAAGAACCATCCTCGTACTTTAAGGAATATTCTAAAAAAAGAATTAGCGAAATCGGTTCAGCCGTTCTCGAGATTTGCGCTTAGCAACACATTTAGGGATTAATTTTTACATAATAGATTTAATGACACTAAGCTTAGCAAAAAAAATAAGAAAATTTCTAACGGATTAAGTCCGCCTGTGGACATGTGTGCATGAAGAATAAATAAAAAAGAAAACTACCAATCGTAATGTATGGCAATTTTAATATATAAATAACAAATACATTAAAATAATCACATTTAAATAAGCAAATCCATATACAACAGTAATAAAATGGACAGGCAGTTCTGCTTTAATTCGAGGTTAACTGCTAAGAGGCTCACGCCATTATATCCACAGCATATACCTACGACTAAATTGATAGTACATACACATTTTGCTTGAAACAACCTATTGCTCCTAAATTTGTTAGTTGTTTTTATTAATTTTCATCCCTTATACTCATTACTCATAGTTATACACCCCATACTAAGTAGGTAATACTAGCTAGTGCTCGCGGCTCCACTCGCGTAGTTGTCGGTAATCGCGACTAAGTTTCTTCGTCAGACTAAGTTACTTTATTCGTCATACGATGCCGCGGCAGGCTGTGGCATGCCGCGGCTATATGATTTTATTAAAGTAAAATGAATTATAAAGCATATGAGATAAGGTTCAAAATAACTTGATTAGTAATAAATTCCATGCCGTGCCATGCCGGCAGTGGGCGCCGGCCCTAAAAGTACCTACGACTTCACACAAAAAATCATAAAAATCGGGCTAGCCTTTTCGGAGGAAACACTGACAAGGGTATTTTAAATATAAATTATTTATTAATGACGAAGTTTTAATGTCTATCTCAAGAATACAGGTAATATAAGTTACGATAACAATATTTATTTAATTTACATATTTAGTAAATATTGTTCTGAACCGAATGCTTAATTACAAAATAATTGCCTATGTGTTTCAACTTTTCAACCATGTTTCAACCTAGAGTAGGACTGTCAGATGCATGTAGTTTGTTTTTAAGTTTTAAAGTCAACTTCAAGACCACCGAGGAGTCGATTTTTAAGACATTTGAATGGGCTATACTATACGAAGACGAAATGAACATTAACTTACAACAACACTATCATTTATTTTCTAAAGATCTTTATTTTACCTATATAGAAAACGTGGAAATCGAATTGTAGTGGAAAAACCGCCGAATACGACATTTTTCAATAAATTATTAATATTTTAAGTTATGAATTATTCGATTAGTGATGATTATAGTTCATTTTAACAGTATACATAGCCCTGCCATTGAGCGCACCAATTCGAATAAGATCATCTCAAATCATACTAAAGTGGAACACCTCTTCATTTAGCACGAATAAAATAATTCTTTAACATATCGAGTCGAGAGTCGAGATTCCGATGAATGACACGCGTGTGTAGTACGCGCGAGTGAAATCTCTCGCGCGAATCATGCGAACGTCTCATCTCATCTGAACAGTTTTTATCAACTTCGTACGATACCCAAAAAAAGGGATGGGGTTATTAATAATTCATGTAACTAAAATATGTACCTACGTAATTATGTAAATGTGACTTTAAATTCACACGTCATTTGGTAGTCCACCACGTGTTCCTAATTATGAAAATTGTTTAACATACGAAGTGGCGTTAATTTTATATGTACCTAATAACTGGAGTCACAACGTTAAGTAATATTTGCGTTAACCAATAGCTACAACAATATTTTGTTTACTTTACTAGTTAATATACCAATGACGTTAATGATGTCATGTCAAGTTTATATCCGCAAAACTTACAAGTAGATGTGGATTCAAGACGTTCACCCTAAAAAACAATACTATTAGCGTAGCCGTAGTAACTACATATTTAGTAATCTGTGGCGTAGCCGCACACGGGCCACACCACATGCGTCAGCCACAAACGCCACCACAAGAAGCTCGAAGCGGCCCCAAAAGTGTGGAAGCGTGCGACAGTCACTTGTGGCCGGTGGTTGACACTTGCAGTCGGAAGCCACTATTTTTGTAACCCATGCGCGCAGTGTCATAATAGACTTTGATGTTGAAGGTTTAGGGCGGGGACTGGGGAATTGCACGAGTGGCGTGTGGCAGTGTTTTGTTTCGGAGTTTAGTGGCCGGTGCGGGTCTCAAGATGCGAGTAGCGACGATTTGTTTCGCGGTCACTGGCGTCAAGCGTGTGCGTAAATGTATGAAAACAGGAAATATGCCAGTGGCCCGTGTGCGGCTGCCCTTACAACTGCCAGCGTGAGAGGCACCGAGGCGTAACTTCATGGCAGCCATCGGGTTTGGGAGTCCTCTCGCTTGGCAACATGGTTTCAGCCATGGTGCGGAGCGAGAGTGCGTGGGCCGCCTTCCGCCTCGTTCTGCGAGCAAGTAAATCCTCGAGAAGGGGGCGGCAAGGCGGGTTCGGAAGAGATTTAGAACTCCCGCCGCCGATTGCACCCTTTTGCGTGTGGAAACCCCCTCGGACTTCATCTCAATGGCCCCGAGTGCCACTGTCAAAGAACGTATCCTATGGGTCTTATTTAATCCTTAAGAGTATCAAAATATAAAGCATCAGCAGCCGTATCTCTTGGTTACGTTAGCTAATAAACGTATCTACGGACAACGAAGTAAATATGCAGCCGTGGGTATTTTTGACCCGGCATTCTATGATATTGCATGTCCGTATTAATGATAAAATTATACTTAAATGCTAAAGTAACTCTGTCTGATTGCTTGTTACATTGTAACACCTCATGACCAGAGTAAGGATACTTACGAACAAGTCAGGTGTACAGGGTCAGGGTCAGGGTAGTACGTAGTTCTATTAAAATTGCCTAGTGAGGTCGAGGAAACATAATGGTCCATGTTGATCTGTCTATCTGTCTGTCTAGCTCTCTGGGTAATCTTCGCAGAGATTGGTTTTTACTTCTTTTCATGCCGCTTAAGTGGCAGATAAGCACACGGCCCACCTGATGGAAAGTTGTTACCATGGCCTATGGACGTGTGTATCACCAGGGGCATTACACTCGAGCTGTCAACCCTGTAGAAACCTTCTAATGCCCTTTTTGAAGAACCCCATATTGTAATCGCTTGGAAAAACCACAGCCCCTCTAGACAAGTGGCAATTCGTCGGCCGGCGTTTTGTAGAATAGAATGCCAAATGCATGGGATTTGACGTATATGACAGGCGTCAACGAATGTCAAAAACGTCAAATCCTATATATTCGTCATTCTATTCCATTATACGCCGAGCAACGAATTACCACTTGTCTAGCATTGAGTTCATTCCACAGCTTGATCGACTGTAGACAATTTTATTGTATTTTGGAGTTTCAAAGTATTTTATCTTAGAACAAATATTCATACAAAATTAATATAAAATACAAAACAAATATTGTTTGAGTATGACCTCAACCAGATCAAGTCATTGAGAAGTTACACGAAAGCTAACAAAGCGCATCAATGACTATTATATTCATATAGATTTATTCATTATTTATTTACAACAAGGATAACACAGCAAAGGTTTAAAATAAGAACACATATTTATTTAGTGTGACCTCGTCTTGGAGCTGATGAATATACCGACAATTTGAGGTTTGATATATACCTGCTTGAGTACACAAGTACAGAATCTCAATAAGCTGCGTATAATTAAGGTAAACTAACCGTAGATGTTGAACCGTGGTTGTGTTTTTCTAGATGTAACTGAGGCAAATAAGGAAATAGGCCGGAACTGACCTCTATGACGCGGTGACGTCGTATGACCAGTTCAGTCGATTGATCCACGAGTATAATAGTCTTATGTGGGCGAAGTTATGAGTGTCGGGTTAACCCTCACCGAAAACGGGAAATGTAAAGGGCGCTAGGGAAACTCGATTTTCGATCAGCTAGTTGGCAATTTCTTGAATCGCGACCTGTGGCTTAGCAGTACCTAGTGAACGCGGCTGCAACGCAGGAGGCGCGGGCTGGGATCCCTGCTCTGTGCAAATATTTGTATGTATGAATATGGGTATTTGAATTGGTCTGGTCGTGCTTCAGAGAGCATGTTAAGCCGTTGGTCACGGTTGCCATACGAACATCTATGACAGTTGTTATGGGTAGTTGGAGCCCTAAAGTCTAACAACACAGGTAAGAACGATGGTTAATTATGAAGTTTGGGTCATAGTGGCTTCGGCAGATATGATTTTATTTAGGTACCTATCTATAATTTAAAAAAAATACATAACTTTTATTTTTCTTTTTTCTCGAGTAACCAAGAGCAGGATCTCCCTCTACTGCCTGCTTATCCTTAAATTTTGGGACACGCTGCATGAAAATCAAACAAACTTCAACATATAATTTCTTGAACATTAGGGTGTCTGGCAAGGAATTACCACGATGTTGTCTGGCTGTGAATAACGTGATCCCTACTAATATTATAAATGTGAAAGTAACTCTGTCTGTCTGTCTGTCTGTCTGTCTGTCTGTCTGTCTCGCTTTCACGCCCAAACCACTGAACCGATTTTGATGAAATTTGGTATAGGGGTAGATTAGACCTTGAGAAAGGACATAGGCTATATTTGGTCGCGATAACCGACATCCACGCGGGCGGAGCCGCGGGCAAAAGCTAGTTTCTAATAATATTTTGAAGCTAGTACCTAAAAATCACACTTTTTTTTTTTTTCACAACTTTAGTACCGTATATCTGCCAAAGGCACTATGGCCCAAACTTCATAATTGGCCATCGTTCTTACTTGTGTTGGGAGAATGCACTGACAAATTTTCAGCTTTTATAAAATTACGAAGGTCTGGCGTTCACGGGCTCTTAGTCCAGAGGTATTAATTCCACTACTAAATTATCGATATTTATAACAACCCGTGAAGTAGTAGCAATAGTTAATTTAATATGTATGTGTATAGTTACGAGTTTAACGTAAAATGTCCAATTCGTAACACTGACGGTCGTTCATTTGAGCATAATGAATGTGGGTAGGTACACTTGTTACATAGTACATAGTTATCTGTACAAAGTTCATCTATACGTAGCCTGTGGTACCGATAAGTATTATGAATGGATCAAGACAAATAAAATATACATAGAAAAGTACATGCAATACTTTTATTTTTGCATTTAACTTATTCTGATCCTCGATTCTGCTAAAGCAAAACCACTGTCATACCACAGATACTGCAAACATTGGTATTAAATTTTAGACTTTATAGCTATAGATTTAAAGTTCAAAATTAAATGAAAAGAGCTTCATTACCCTTATCATTCACTTTACAAAAAGCCATTTAATTTTAGACTTTAAACACTGTATTACTAGTCTAAAATTAAATGGAATATTTTTGCAGTGTCCGTGCTGTGAGTGGTTTTGCATTAGCAGAATCGAGGCCCTGGCAATATGCTATTATCTACCAAGATTAATAGATACGCTTTTGTACGTTCCGTATAATTGTTTTACAATGATGTTGCCATTACATGTATTGTTTACACAGACTTTGATTTCAAGTAATTAATGGAATGACAATTCGTTTAGTGACTTTTTATACATTTAATTTGATGATGACACAAGATTTTTATGAGTATTTGTATTCTGCGCGGTGTAACTCGTCATGGCATGTCAAAAATACGAAGAATTGCTTAAGGCAATAAAGGCGCCGCTATAATACATATCTGGGGCACGGCAGTGGAACCGCCAAGTCGACCAAAAAAAAGCGCCATCCTTTTCTCGAATTATATTTTTTCAGAAAGTGATAAATGTGTCTCTAGAGGCTAAATAAGTTTCACAGAAGGGAATAAAAAAGAACCTCGATTAGGTTTCGAAATTCTTTCGTTAGAATCCGGGATCAAATGTTTCTAACCTTAGGAAGTGTTACTTTGTGACAAGTAATTAATAATTTATTAATCAATAATCAGTTTATCATAGTTTCTTTCACACTCTACTAATGTATGAAGCGTTGAAAATGTATTTTTGTTTTACCAAAATTTAATTTCTTCAAAACAAAAATAAATTAACCTCTTATCGTCATTATTAATTAGATAATGACCGTAAAATTTTTAACAAAATGTACTTCCTGAAGACATATTACAAACGGGTAAAAAACAGATACATAACATACATACAATCACGCCTTTATCCCTGAAGGGTTAGGCAGAAGTGAATTAACACCCACATTTCACCAATAATTGTATTAGGTCCCACGTAATAGGGGGTTTGCCTATTTCCGTTTTCCGGGCACTATTGTTGGCTCGAGCCATGTATAAGCTGAGTCTGGGCTGTGTCTGTCTGCCCCTCTAGACAAGTGGCAATTCGTTGCTCGGCGTATGATGGAATAGAATGCCAAATGTATGGGATTTGACGTATATGACAGGCGTCAACGAATGTCAATAACATCAAATCCTATACATTTGTCATTTTATTCCATCATACGCCGAGCAACGAATTGCCACTTGTCTAGGGGGCCTGATGTTTGTGAACAATTGAGTTATTTAACCATAATATTAGTAAAAAGTAAATTCAGCTAACTCCTTCTATCGACAAGCCGCAGCCGTAATTCTTTATTCTTTTTGTAAATAGCTTTACATTATTTTTGACGTGAAAACTTCCTTAGTCGCGTTTAAGATTTTTCGTAAAACATCTTTCGAGAGGGAAATATACGTTTTTTTTTAAAGAATATTAGTAACCGAAATTACTAACATTTTTTTTTATATATAGGACACGTCAATTTGACTTCGCCTTGCCTGATGGTAACCCCTCCAACCTCCTCCTAAGCTAAATGCCTTGTGTTAGGAGTGGATCCATTGAACATGCGACAACATTATTGAACACGTGACAATTTCACTTGTGACTTGTGACACCTCTGTATGTGAATATCTATATTATATTGGCCAAGTTTTCACTTCTTTAAAATTTTCACAAGGACAATTTTATAATTCTAATTAGTGTACTAACCTGGAGCGAATTTGAGCCCAAACCAGACCGACATAGGCATGATCCCGTGGTGTATGACGTGGAGTGTAGACACGTGCTCGTTTTTCTTACGTAGCACGAAGAAAAGCGTGTCCCCAAACTCCGTAAACTTGCTGAAATAATACCACCAACAGGTATTCGCCATCTGTACAACAATATTAAAACATAATTTAATTTCGATTACTTCGATACTTCATTATCTGTTCGAGACAATAAAAATATTGTTAAATCAAATTATAAATAATACGAGCTGTTGCCAGCGACTTCGCCTGCATGAAGTAGGTTCCCATGGGTTCCGGAAATGGGGTCTTACCGCATTTTCACAACCTACGGGAACGTATTCCAGTGACAAAAAGTAGCCTATCGTTGTTTCTGATTTTTTGGATCGTGTGAATCGTGTGAATGATTGGAGTAAAGGTTAATTTACATCAAACGAGCGAATGCTCATTCTATCCGTTCTACGTCAAATTCTAGTAGTGTAAACGTGATAGAACATTCGTTGGTTGTTCTCTCTTATGTAAACGCTGAAAATAAAGTTTCATTTACATACAATCACGCCTTTATCCCCGGAGGGTTAGGCAGAGGTGAATTAACCATTTCACCAATCTTTGTATTAGAACCCACGTAATAGGGGGATGAGCCTGTTGCCGTTTTCCGGGCACTATTGTTGGCTCGAGCTATGTATAGGCCGAGTCTGGGCTGTATATATCTGTCTGATGTTAAACAGCAACAGTTTCATTTACACTAAAGTTCTAGCTCTATGTTCGTCTGGTCTAAATCAACCTTAACAAACACACACACTTTCCCATTTATCTTATTAGTAACATAACTTGAGCAGCTGTAAACAATGCTGATACTCGATAGCTCGTTTTAAAAATAAATATATTTTCTTGTGTTTTCTGTGTGTAGAATCTTAATAAATAGGAGCTCGACTCATGTACTTACACGAGTGGAGGACATGACATCATGTCCTTCAGGTATTTATTTGCATAATATGAAGTCATTCAATTTATTGACTCCGTCAAAATATTATTGGTAAATTACGAAAATAATGTTTAAAATTCGCATTGTTGTTTGTGTAGAACCTTATAAATACAGTTCGAGAGCTGGTACGATTTTTGAGTACATTGTTGAGGCAAGCTGAACACTTGTACCCCAACATGAAGCTGCAGACCTGGCTGGTGGGTACGGGGGCTAAATCAACCGTATTGACTCCGTCAATATATTAATGGTAAATTATGAGAAAATACTGCTTAAAATCCGCATTATTTATACATTTCTGCATTCTCGAGGTAAAATCATACATTCGCTAGAGAACTCTGAGGATCAGGACTCTACAAAGCTTAAAGGATTTTATTTTACTTTTCCTAATAATATTACTTGCCTTGTGGAAAATTCTCCTAAAGTTATGATTCCGTAGCTGACCGCATACGACAACTGCCGACGCACGCAGCACATGAACGTAATTCATTGCGGCGTCTCGATGGTTCCCTTTATCCGTATCGGAGTTTGACAAGTAATGGGTACGCTGTATGTGCTGCATGCGTCGGCAGTTGTCGTATGCGGTCGGCTATGGAATCATACCTTAATTGTAGAAATATTATCGAACGATTTTATAGTTATTTTTGCTTTACAACATCACATTGTTTCGACATTTGAAATACCTAACGTGTTTTGCGATTAGCGTAATGCACTTGTCCTTCTATCCAAAATTCCTTAATTTCTCCATCTACCTGCTATATTCACTCCCAAAGAGACCAAATTAATCGTCAATGACCGTGGATGGAAGGTGGGCAGATATATTTGAGCTTGTCATAAAGCGATCCATGACATACATACCTCCTTAACCGGATTTGTTGTTATCATAACAATTATGTAAGCGGATACAGAGTTGTGATTATATAGATTTTTTAATGTTTCGAATGAATAGTTCCAGTTTAAGATATTGCCCCAATAGCTAAGACAAGTATCAGTCACATTGGCGTTTGGAAACTGCTATTGCAGATTAGAACAAGATCAAATCCGCATTCTATCCGCAATGTGAAGTAGAGTGTTGTACTTAAGGGGTCCGAGACTGTTAGAAGGACCACACGTATGTTATACACACGTATTTCTTTCTTATCTCAGGAGGAAGTAGCCAGCTAGCCAGGACATTGTTGCCCATAATAGTTAAACCAGGTGGTCATCGCAAAAGGCTTTCTTTTTTTTTACCGTGCCCCAAATTCCCACAGATATCCCCAAGCCAGAGGCGGCAGCAGAGGTTATGTTGGACTTGAACCGGCAAAAGGCATACTAGCAAAGGCTACGTACACTCTTGCAGTTCATCTGTGATGTCACGGGCATGAAGCTTGTCGTGGATACGGGAGTTCCGCATACGTTTCTACCGCGTATCTCCGCACATCTACCCATTTCCGTGATATGTACCTAGGTGTATAAAGTAATTATTAGAGTCTAATTACCCTTGACACCATTCCTTCTTTAGCATCGGCAGAGAAACTGCCACATATTTGGCATAAACGTCATGAACCAAATGCATAACTCAAGTACGTTCAAAGATAGATTTCACAAATGTTTTTGGTATCAAGGTTATATTCAAATTTGTTTACTATTATGTAATACATAGTCAACATCAAAATCATCACTAGTGAGTCTGTAACTTTGCTAAAACGTAAAAGCGATGATCACATTAAGAGATCTATAAAGTTAAAGCGAAACATTTATGATTCATGAACAGAAAATATTATAAAATACAGATAGTGTAATACTTTAACGTCGTTGTATTGTGAAAAATCGACAAAAAGTATATTGAGATAATTGCAATAAAATCTGTAACTACAAATGTTTGTTACAAGGAGAATGATCAGTTAAGTATGTTTATCTTTGTGACAAAAGAATTATTTCATTTCAATGAGAATAATAAATAGCATGTAGTTTTGATAATCGTTTTAAAAAAAAACTAAGACAGTTTCAACTAATAAGTAATTACATTATCTACCTACATTACCATTTTTGTTTAATTTAGTTTTATTTTTCCTTATTATGGTAAATACACCTCCACCACCTTTGGAGATTTACAAAAATTAATATATGTCTCGTAAATTGATTCCAAACTTTTCAATAACTAAAATGATTTATGTACTGTCCTAGAAACTGGAAATAAACATTTTTATTTTATTTTTATTATTATGTATCCGAAGAACGAATTAAAAAGAAAGTTGGAAAATTGTTAGGTGCTTGTACCTGAACCTATAAATTGCTATTAAATTGGTTATCACAATGTTAATTGTATGTTATTGGCGATAAATCTTTGGTAGTCATAATTAGGTCACATTACATTTCGTATTATGAGAAAATAAATGCTTACTACGATACATGAAGTCATTGGTTTTACCATGGAGTAACTCGGAACGTATGTATGCGACATTCTTAGCTCTTGATTCATTTTCTTAAGGCAGAAGCACACTTCGATATGTGTTATTTGCCTATGCGGCTAGGCTGGCAAATATTTGTTATATGAGTCCACACTTCGTGCTAATTTGTCGAGCATGCCAAATATATTGTTACTGCTATTGCCCTGGTAAGCCGCTAGGCTTACTCGTGTCCTTTGATGTATGTCACAAAAGTGGATGGTGGACAATTGGACGGCTGCACTCATTTGCTATTCGCTTTTATACGTGCGAATAAAGCAAAATGTTGATGAATGAGCCCTCCTTACTTCGTCATATGCGGCCGAAGAAGGCGAATAAATAAATAACATAAACATTACGAAGAAGGTGTTGATTATAGTAATCAACACCTAAAATTAAACGAAAAAGGACGAAAAAGTACGAAACATAGACTAAGGTTGAGTTAAGATTTGCCAAAAACATTCAGTTAATTTGTTTTAGCTATAAAAACGATATAAGGTATGAAGCCTTTTTTGTACTGATCACCCTTGACCACGGAACCATCGTCGGTTAAATTAATATAAATAAGTACTACTGTAATTAAAAAGTTTTTTTTAATACGAGATGTTAAATAATGTAAGAAGTAATCTTAGAAATTTTGGTATGACAGTCTGTTAGTTCCTCCGCCGTAGTGGCAGTGTAGATTTTAATGGGGCGATATAATATTTTTACTGCAGATAGTAATTATTTTAGAAAATGTATCCAGAAAAAGGGTTCCGCGAATAAAAACCAATATCTAAGTCCACGCAGTCATATCTGACTCTACATAATATGGTCGCGAGTACAGCTGATCTCAAATAAATTAAAGTAGGGGAAACATACCTAATCTTGGCACTCCTCCAATTATTGGCACAGCTAAGTTTTATGTAAAAAAAACAAGAACTCACAATCGTCAACTTAATCTGCAATAAGTAAAGACTTTTCAATATTACATATTCCTTTTCAAATGGTAGTGGTCTGATGTATGCCAATAGTTTGGTTTACCTATGCCATTATATGGGCAAATATATTATATAAAATTGGATAAAACTGTGTTTTTTAAATAATTACAAGTAATTGAATATTTGTTTACGATCAAAATAACGTGAAACAATATTCCTACTACATATTACTTTTTACTATTCTCTTCTCTTAAAAAGACGTATAATTTCCGTAGATGATAATTAATTAATTATTTTACAAATTTCGTTTAAGGTGCCAATAATTGGGCGTTTTACCCTACCTAAATTGTTCAAATTTTTAAAAACAATTGAAATATTAAGGTAGGTAATAATACGAAGGTCCAATACCCACCTTAAGAGGCATAAGTACTAAACACTACCTGCGTACTTCATCCATTAATAGGTGTTATTATACGCATTCTACTTTTTCATCAAATAAATAAGTGGTGGCCTTCTTATGTCATTAGCATCATATTCATAAAACGACTGTTGACACTATTATTATACATTTTCTGTGGGTATGAGTGGTAGGTACTTACAAGTATGTTCAATTAACACTGGTCTGCTATATAAGTAGATATTATATTATTATGTTTCAGAACCGGATTGTGAAAATTACCTATGTATTACTTATGTAAATTTTCTGACATACTTAGATGTTTTTAAATTGTACTTTGATTACCTTTGATTACTTAATATGTTAGACCAACATGAAGGGCAGATACGGATAGGTTTGGCCGCTAGGCGCATTAAATTCTTCATAATTTTTCATATTAATTCAAGCTTTTGCAGACCAGTGTGAATTAAGAGGCGGAAATACATTGACCTTGGTTGTAGTTACACTACTGGGTTCAAGACGTATTACAATTCTTAAGGTGTTTACGAGAGAATTTAAATTAAGTACCTTGATACAGTTCCGCAAAAGTCTGAACTTATAAATAAGTTTAATGTGTGTGTCTGTGTGTTTTACCTGCTGGCCGGCACGTGTTGTCATCTTGTCTTACCTCTTTTTTATTATTTGTTTTCATTTTAGTATTCTTCACGGGCTTGTGCACAAGAACTTAGCAAATATGTACCGGTTGGAAAAACTTAAGAAAACCTTTCGTAATTTATAAAAGTTTGATTACTTATTTGGTAATTTTGGCCTTGTAACGCGTTGAATTGAATTAAAACTATGTGGGCACATTTCACTGAATGAATTTAATTGAGTAGCACGTGAAAACTTTAGTTTGGTTAAAGAATTGTCATCGGTGAAATCAATAATTCGAATGGGTATTTATATCGTGTCCGTTAGTGAATTTAAAATTTGAAAACAGACGAGGTTCAGACTTAAGATATTTGTATACAATTGAACATCATGAAATCACTTTTATACAACTTGATAAGCAATGCAATTTCCAACGCCATAGTTGCAATCTTCAGATTAGATTAGATTAGATTATTTCTTTTTACTATGAAAGAAATATTCTGATAGAAGTGAATAGCATAAACTTTAATTAAAATTGTTAAGACTGGATAATCCGTTCTAGGAATAATCGTATGAATCCTACTAATATTATAAACGTGAAAGTTTGTAAGTATGTAAGGATTGTATGTGAGGATGTATACGTAAAAACTAATGAATGATTTTAATGAAACTTTACAATAATAGTAGCTCATACATTAGAATAACACATAGGCTATCAGCGATAAACGGGAACCAATCAGAATTCCACGCGGGCGGAGCCGCGGGCAACAGCTGTATAACTATGTTATGTGACGCTATAGTTACAGGAATGTGTATCGAGAGTGAATTTCCCTTATTCAAGTTCAGTTACAACGGCGCGAGACATGACCTACCTTCACCGGAGTGAAGGGCGGTTGACAACCTTTACATTTTACTTTATAAATACATAATTATAATTATTATACATATATGTTTAACATCAGACAGATATATACAGCCCAGACTCAGCCTATACATGGCTCGAGCCAACAATAGTGCCCGGAAAACGGCAATATGAGCCTATTGCCGTTTTCCCCCTATTACGTGGGACCTAATACAATGATTGGTGAAATGTGGGTGTTAATTTACCTCTGCCTAATCCTCCGGGGATAAAAGCGTGATTGTATGTATGTATGTATAGTCTTACCCTCATTGCCATCGGGCTCCGGGAATAGTCGACTAGCTGGCACGAAAAGTTATAATGACCCCACCAGCCGCTCATCAGGTACTGCGAAAATAAAATATAACATACTTAATAAAAAGGCGTCCGGTCCATAAGAGCTTAATCCCAAAATGTCTGATATCGGTACGACTGAGTCTCACAATGACTGATACCAATAAGCCTATATTTCAAAACGAATTTGTCCCGAATTGCCTGAAATGTTGAATGTCTATATTTCAAAACGTATTTGTCCCGTAATGCCTGAAATTGTAAATGTTAGTTATCTTAAATCTTTTGAGTGTATCCATATACATACTCTACGTAAGTATTCTCCTTGCACTCTGGTAGTGAAGAAGGGGAAGGAATTTCCCTACGACACTACCGGTAGTGTGGCTTGGTGCCACGACCGCGGTTGCCCAAGTCGTGGAACGGATCCGGTGGCTGGGTCTGGAGCAGAAAACCGAGGCCATGTTCTTTCATGGACCTCGGCGCGGGCCACCGGCGGGATCCAGCACCACAGTGGGAGACACTCTCATCGACATCAAGCCCCAGATGAAATATCTAAATATCACGGTCGGTGGGTCTATATGAAATATCTAAACCGCAGCGGATAGTGGCCATCAGGGCCATCAGGGGGTACCGCACGATATCCTTTGAAGCAGCGAGTCTCCTTGCCGGATCGCCACCGTGGATCCTGGAAGCGAGAACCCTTTCGGTACTATATCGGTTCCGAAAAGAGGCGCGGGAGCGGGGACATGATCCTGAGCCTGAAGAAATTCTGGCCGTGAGGTCCCGACTCCTCAAGGAAATGGTGGCGGAGTGGGAGCTACGACTTGGGCGACCACGCGCAGGGCGCGCCGTAGTAGCGGCCCATCATGGGGGAATGGCTAGAGAGGCCACACGGCGGCCTCTCGTTCTGGCTGACGCGGCCCACAGACGGCGTGCGTTTTAGTCAGTTCGAGTCCGACATAACCTCCTCAGCCGGCTCCGGCGGGGGAGGTATCCGTGGGGATTTTTCGCACGATAAAAAAAAGGTAGTGTGGTGGGTAAGAAGGGGACAATGCGACTCAGTTATAATAGATGAGAACAATAGCGTTGTTTGTCAAGTATTGTCACAATTCATATCAAAAAAATATTATTTGTAAATGAAAATACAATTCATTTATAATGGAATTAAAGCATAGCGAATTATTTTTTAATTTTACTTTTTGATTATTTTACATAACTTTACCACCTACGGGGCCCTCCTGCTTCTTTCCTACTTATCAGCCTGTTGCATACGCCTCCTCCAGGATCCGCCACAATGCACAATGTAGGTAGGTTGATTGACTACTTGATATCGTCAGATCGATTTTGTTTGATGACATTCAGGCATTCCGAGATTCCGCTATTTTGGAACTAGAACGTTTTGAGGAAAAGACATAATGACCTTCAGTTGTTACAAAATTCATGCGTATTCAATTTCCGGCATTATGAGATGCAGTCCTATTGATTAGCTAGACATTTTAGGATTAAGTTCTTATGGACCGGACGCATAAAAAGCAATAAAAATATTATATTTAGTAGTAATAAACTAGAGGTTTTGAGGTCGATGCTTGTTTTCGATAAGTTGTAAGTCTAAAAATATGTCTATTAATAATGTTTTGAGTTCTGTGCCTTATTACGTTTGGCAGCTCAACTGGTTAGGGTTGCGTGACAGGGTTGAGTTGCTGGTTCATTGACCACAGCTCACTCACCCTTTGCATGTTGCCTATTAACGTAAGGGTAACGTACCACAATCACAGTGAGTTTGTGTTCTATAAGTATAAGGGCAGTGTAAATATAGACGTTTTTGCTACCGTCACGAATCGTTTCGTAGTTGCTGTGACCGATGTCGACAACCGAACATAGTTGCTAATAGCTTAAGTATACTTATGTAATTTGCATAATTTTATTGGTAATTCTACCAAAGTAATTAAAATACTCGGCTGCTTGTACTTCAGTTATTTCGAAAATTTCTAGAAATAAATCCATCGCAATAAAGCTCCAGTCTTTCTCGAACATTACTTGCTCGTGCCAAAATCATGTTATACCTCGTTCTCCGCCGGAAATAGCAGGATAAATACTAAGAACCGGAGGAAGTGAAGGCATCTTCCGTGTTATATAGTTACTCAAAGCCACAGCCAGTTTATACAAAAATAAGTCAAACTTATAACACCTCTCTTTAACGTCGAGGGTTAAAAAAAGAAACAGTCGGGGATGAAATCGTCGGACTAATTAAAATAAATGATATGTTGACTACGGCCGTTCCCAATAACATATCTACAGATAAAGGTAAAGGTAGAGATAGTTCCTTTGTCAAATCCTATTGTTATTTTGCTACTATGAAATGCGTTACCATAGAGATTGGTGACGTTTTTATCCTTTCTAATGTCAAAACTGGCGATAGATAGGTTATTGGGAACGGCCGTAAAATAACTTCATCTATGTAAGAGTAGGTTACAAAGCATTCAATTACGATATGCATGGATTTCTTAATTCTTAGCAAGAATGTAAAAATCTTGAGGCCAATTTTTGTGCCCAAGCACAGGAAGCCATATTATATTACGTATGAATGCGCCCTGTGCTTGTAGAGCATAACAGGCTCACGTAGTGGCTGATGGGGAACATACAATTTAGAATAAAATTATCTATTGTTTATTAATATTTCTGAAGAGCAACGAAGCCCGGTAAACAAACTAATCATGGTCGTATAGGTATTGTGACGGTTGTATTTTAAATTCCTAGACATAGGTCAGGTAATCGTTTTACCACGAAAACAAAACGCTAATAAGAGTAGGGATAAGCAAATATATTCTGATATTTATTAATACTAATTTGTATGTTATGTACCTACCTATTGTATTTAAATTTGACAAGATTTTTTTATATTAATTTGTGTATATTATAATTTTAGTTAGGTACTAATTTCATTTAATTAACTATTGTGACGTCATTTCAAATTATGAATTTTTAGAGCGTGTCCAGAATATCTAATCTAACCTAAAAGCCTAGAATCCGACCAAATTGTGAAATATGATCTTGAATACTCGTTTGCGATGTTAATATACATATTAGGCTCATGTAGCTTGGTCACAATGTACCTAGTGTAGGGTGTGTGGCAAACATGGGCATGTCACATGTGTCATGATTTTAAATTTAATAAACCCGAGGTATGTACTTAACTACACATGGGTTTTTATCTAGGTATTGCTACCGTTAGTCGTTACTAGCAGGATTTTGCAGGCGAGGAGTTTTGGCTTTGTATAGATAAACCTCCAGCCTGTCGCTGCTGAACTGAATTATTTGAATGCAGACGGCGATACGGTTTGGCCAGTTAAAAGGTAAAAAAAGTAAAAAGGAACGCTGATGCATCACTAAGAAAGTTAGTAGTTACGTATAAAATAATGTTGAAAACGATGATGAGTACCTATATAAAATATATATATATGAAATATTTATCTATATAATATGTATTAGTAAATAAATATCTAATTTAAGGTATGAATCCGAGGACGACCGCATACGACAACTGGCGACGCACGCAGCAGTTGCGTGTAATTCAATGCGGCTTCTCAATTGTCCCCTTTATCCGTATCAGAGTTTAACAAGTAATGGGTACGCTGTATCTGCTGCATGCGTCTGTAGTTATCGTGTGTAGTCAGCTTCGGAATCATACCTTTATACATACTGACTCACCTCATAGAATATCCACGCGCTGAATAATGTTTGTGCGAGATTATAAAAGACTAGGACGTTTCTTAGCTCGAAAGGTTTGCGGTTTGCCATGAGTCGGGGGCCCAACTCCTTCGAGCAGTATGCGAAGCATAAGCACGCAGCTAGTGTGGGCCACGGTGAAGACATCATTGCCCAGTCTTTAACACGAGGATCTAAAATTGACAAAAATATACATATTACATTTTAGAAAGGAAAAAAATAGTGTACAACAATACCGTTGTTATAAGAATCATGTATTGTACAACGTAACAAAAATTGCTGAAATACGTGATTGATATCTACAGTCGCTGAATCGCGCGATTTTGAAGAAGCGATCATGCAATGAACGCAGAAATTCTCCAAATTTCGATGCAATTTGCCAAATGCTTAAAATAGAAATATGTATAATTTGTACTCCTACTTAATCGCGTATCTTCTATATCTTCCGGAATTGTAACATAATAAAAATACAGGATTATTATTATTATTTGTATTTTTTGTTTTTATAGAACATCTCCCTTTTGGTCAATAGGGGTACAGCAACAGACACACGGGTCTTAACCAAGTGTGTCAATTGTTAATTTGAAGTAGGTGAAGCAAGAAATTTGCGAGTCAGACGGCATGTGTTGAGTAGAGCGGCTTTCTGTATAAGAGTAAGGGTGGATTTAGGCATTTGTAGAGTGTTGAGATTGGTTTGGAGGGTCTTAGGGACTACCCCAGTGGTAGATATGATGATGGGTACAATTTTGACTATGTCTACCTGCCATTGTCTTCTGATCTCGGTGGCTAAATCTATGTATTTAGCCATTTTTTCTGAGTGTGTAGTGTTAAGGTTGTGTGTGTTACAAACTGCTATGTCTATGATGAAAACGGATTTATTATTTTTATCTAGTACTGTTATGTCGGGTCTATTGTAATGTATGGTCTTGTCTGTAATAATAGTGCGATCCCAGTAAATTTTATACGATGCGTTCTCTAAAACTGTGCTGGGTTTGTATTTATAATAAGCTATTTTTTGTGGAATGAATGAATGTTTGTGTGCTATGTTTTGGTGGATTATTGCAGCAATTTGATCATGTCTGTGTTTGTAATCTGTCTGGACTATAGATTTACATGCACCAGTAATGTGTTGAATCGTTTCTGAACTACTTTGACATCTTCTACATAGATCAGTGGGTAAGTTAGGAATCCGGATGATGTGTTTTTGGTAGTTACGGGTATCTATAATTTGATCTTGAATAGCAATCACAAAAGCCTCTGTTTCAGGAAACAGCTCACCTCGCCGCAGCCACTCGTTCGATGCTACCTTATCGACGTGTGATTGACTGAGGTCGGCGAGGTGCCTCCCATGCAGAGACTTTTGTGCCCATGCATCTATTTTGTCTTGTTTGCTTAGTATTTTTGGTTCACTATTTTTATTATCTAGGTTAAGGGGGGTTAGTTTTTTATCAATATCTGTAACATATTTGTGGAGTTGTGATTGTTCGGCTTTAGTATAGAAATATTTACGTAACTTGTCTACGAGGCTGTTGTGTAGGTTTTGTATATCAATAAGTCCTCTCCCTCCATCTTGGCGTGATAGTGTGAGGCGTTGTGTGCATGATCTAGGGTGGTGTTTTCTGTTGGCTGTCATATGTGTGCTAATCGTGCGTTGTAGTCGGATTAAATCAGTTTGGGACCAGTTTATGATCCCAAAGGAATATGTAAGAACGGGTATTGCAAACGTGTTTATGGCTTTAATACAGTTGCGTGCATTTAGTTGACTTCTTAGAATTTGGTTTATTCTAGCTTTGAATTTTTTGGTTAATTCTACTTTTGCTTGCTTTTGGTGAATCTGTTTGGACTGATGAAAACCTAGGTATTTGTATGTGCTATATTCATCCATCGGCTCTATGTGTTCGCCTGTGTCAAGAGTATAAGTGTTATTTTGTGTCTTACCGCGGATAATGGAGTGAATTTTGCATTTATCTACTCCAAATTGCATGTTTATGTCTGTTGAGAATGATTGTGTGATGTCTGCTAGTTTTGTCAGTTCAGTGTTATTAGTAGCATAAAGTTTAATGTCGTCCATGTATAGTAAATGTGAAATAGTATGCTGTGAGTTATTATGTCTGAGTTTAAATCCTGCATTAGTGCTATTTAGGAGTTCAGATAACGGATTAAGGGCTAAACAGAACCAGAGTGGACTGAGAGCATCTCCTTGAAATATCCCTCTTTGTATTTTAATCGGTTCAGTAGTTAAGTTGCTATTAATGAATTTTAGCTTCGTTCTCCACTCAAGCATGGTTGCACTTAAAAACGAAATTAAATTGTGATGAATTTTGTAGTGTTCTAATATGTAAATTAACCAACTATGAGGTACTGAATCAAAGGCCTTTTTATAATCAATATACATTGTGTGAATGTTTCTATTTTTGGTGAGAGCTTGTTTCATAACTATTGCGTCTATTGTTAGTTGTTCTTTACATCCCTGGCTATTTTTTTTACAACCTTTTTGTTGTTCAGCGAGAATACTGTGATTTTCGAGATGTTTGTAAATTAGTTCACTAATGCATCCAGTGATTATCTTGTATATAGTTTGTAAGCATGTGATTGGTCTGTAGTTTGCTGGCTCTTTCGGGTCAGAACCTTTTGGTAGCATGTAAGTAATTCCATGTGTGATGAATTTTGGCATTGTTTGTGGTGATTGTATAAGACTGCAAATATGGTTGTGAAGAAATATTATTATTATTATACTAAAATAACAGTCTTTTACAACACACCTGCTCATAACAGTGATATTATTTTACCGCAATTAAGCACGGAATGACACCTATTATAAAACTGTGACTTTTTCATTACTATTATTCACAAAAGTGAGTTATAGATTCTTTTTTATATTTTATAGGAAGTGTCTATAAATTGTCTATGTTCTTAAAAAAGTTTTGATACAAAAAATAACGTGTTTAATAGTACGAATAAATTAATACGCCTATTGTATGGTCATTTGATGCATTTTCGTATTTGACTGCCTCTGTGGCGTAGCGGTAGTGAACGCGGCCGCTACGCAGGAGGCGCGGGTTCGATCCCCGCTCAGTGCAAATATTTGTGTGCATGAAATATGAATATTTGCATTGGTCTGGGTGTTTCTATGTATAATATGTATGTATTTACAAAAAAAAATGTATCTAAGTATGTTTATCCGCATTCTAGAACCCATAACACAAGCTAGTTAAGCTATGCTTACTTTGGGTCTAGATAGCGTTGTGTAGAATGTCCTGCAATATTTATTTATTATTTATTATTATTATTAAATAAATAATTTCAACTTGTAATACTTGTGTAATAAACAAAATTTTCGCTCAAATTTAACTTTTTTTTTCTCTAAGTACAGAAAAAAAAACAGTAAAAAAAAGTTAAGTTCAAACCTCATTTTTTTTTAAATATGGTCGACCGCCATTGTTAAATGCGCGCGCATAGGAGAACGAATTAATTTGTAGTATTGTTTATTTAGTATTTGTAGTATTATTTTATTCGCAAGTGTGTTGTAAAACGTCGTATGGCACGTGTGAGCATGATGATTACCGTCCTCGGCTGTCTTAAGACCCTCGCCTGCCGGCTCGGGTCTCAATGGCGCCTCGGCGGTAATCACCAACGTTGCTCACTTGTACCATAATGTACTATTATAAACATTTTAGTAAGGTTATATAACGACTAATCTATTATAAGATTAAGTATCATTTGTATAGATACCTGATTAGCATTATGAATATGTCCACATTGGTGATACATAGTATGTGAGATCTTCAACCAATCGTCCAGGAAGCGAATTTTATTAAAGATAGGAACTGAGTTCCACTCAAACCAAACTATGGGTACGTTTTGTTTTTCTTTCAAAAAAAATTAGCTATTCCTAATGACATTACTGTCTATCACGCCAACGAACAGGTTGATACACCACTGAATTGTACAAAGTCAACCTTAGGACTTTATAAATTCTACCGTAATTCACGTCTGCATCGAAAGATGTTATGTTTATGTTTTTCGATCGTATGTAATAGGGGGCAAGTCTATTGCCGTCTACAGGTACGTTTTTAGAAACCGAGTTTACTATTGAATTGAGAAAACGGCCTTAGCCATAACGTCCTTTCTCCTCCTCCTTACTTAGTCCAAGTCCTTAATCGCTTTGTACCCACAGCACCGAGGAGACGAAATAGAGTGGGCTCTTATGGGTATTCTATTTCCTTGAGAACCACGCGATATATTATATACTCGTAAGTATCGAATGAAATGAAATGATTATGTTATTGTACATTTTTGAAGATGAATACAAAAAACGTAAATTATGAATGTAAATTGTAAAATAATGGTATGTGGCTTTGATATCTACACTGCATAATAACACCTAGTTATTTAGTTAAACTCAGTGTGATTGTTGTTATATGGAATGATTACGGCAATTCAAGAATTACGCACTTTAACAGCATGAAACTTAACAACATCTGAATAATAAGTATTTGAATGGGTTTTTTTCATTGTTTGTAGAAACGATATTGATTTATGACTTAGGTACTTATTTGTCCAGATAATAATCTAGATAGGATAACTAGTTTAGCCGACATTAGAATAAACCTCACTGTTCCTAACAATAAGATACGATCGGCAAATCACTCGGGTTGTAAAATAACATACGGGTGCGAAATGTTACATTTCAAGAAACACGAATTTTAAAATGCTTGTACGTTTTGCTAAATATCTAAGTAAGTAGGTATATCACAAAAAGAGCGAATTGAAGGATATTTTCCAGAGCAGAATATTGAAGGTTCAAAACGTCTGTATCTCATAACAATCCATACTAATATTATAAATGTGAAAGTAATTAGGTCTGTCTGTGTCTGTTACGCTTTAACGCCTAAGCTACTTAACCGATTTTGATGAAATTTGGTACAGAGATAAATTAAACCTTGGGAAAGGACATAGGCTATGTTTGGTTGCGACAACCGATATCCACGCGGGCGGAGCCGCGAACAACAGTTAGTATAAAATATAGGTACTTAATAAATTTCTTCCTAGGAAACTAGCACTGGGATTGATCCTAATACGCTTTGTTTGCGATGATAAACAATTTTAAGGCTTTGATTAAAGGATTTGATGAAATGTTATTGTGTCATCATCAGCATCTTAGCGTTGTTTCTGGTTCAATCCAGAAGTCTTCACCTCGGAGGCTGGTTATCCTCCTTTTGGTTGACCGACCTCCCAACCCCGAAAGTAAAGCATGCATCACAGCCTAGTTCGTTCACCAGTAGTTGTAACGGATAGCAAGTGATTTTGGCTTGGCCTTCGAAGATCAGCAGTTCAAACTAATAACTTTAAACTATTGAACAAAGTTCATACCAAGTCTAATGGCATAGGCATTATGTTTAAAATGTGAACAGAACTAAGTATATATTGTGTATGTACCAATGTAGTTAAACTGTATTCTTTGAGCAAATATTACATCACACGTAGGAAATATTGTTTAATATCTGCGTTCATCGGAAAGAGAACTTCATGTAGTACATAGCTATACTGTAAAATAGTGATGAATGATCAATATTGCTGGAAAATTACTTACAGTTTTAGTGTCAATAAAGTTCTACTCCATGGTACCTATAGGGTGTGATTACTATCCAATGATATCCCTTTTAAAAATATTGCGGAATTGTGTATTCAATTTACCGCTTCGTTTGTCAAATTATAAACTCATAGGGTCTTAGTGCCCTTCTAAACGGGCCATGTTTTTCAGCAATATGTGGCTGCACTATTGGCAACTAATTGCCCGGCAACATCAAAAATATTTCATTGCAACTGATGGCCGAACAATCAATGGCTGGGCAATGTGTTGCAAATATATCTGCAATAGTATGGCTCTTGATGCAGATTCATAAACGGGCTACACAAACCGGCAACAATGGCTGACGAAATCACACTTGTTGCAGCAGCTTATATTGTTTCATTAAAAAATAAACAGAAAAAGAAGAGATTGTGGATTCGACCTTATTTAATTAGGCGTGAAACTTTAGATAATTTAAGTCTAGAAATAAGCCTTGATAGTAAATTATTTAACAATTCGCGTAGAAAAGGATAGACTGTGCTATTACAAAGAGAGCGACTGAAACAACGATAGAACTGGCCGAGCAACATTGCAGTAAAATCGACCGCCTAGCGATCGTCCAGCAACCCATCGCGGCAACATCGGCCATATGTGGCAACACAAAACATGTTTGACTATATGGCTGGGACATTACTGTAATACTGGCCGGTATTGCTTGCAATAGTTGCAATGTTGCCGGGCCACAGTGTTGCAGCCACTAATTGCAGTAAAACATTGCCCGTTTAGAAGCACCTTTATAACCAATTATTAGAGACCAGTGAATGTACCTCTACAAAATTGTTGTTTTACATATTATTTGCTCCGCCTGACCTTTCTATATTGGGATGATTTGTGTAAATATTATGTACATAAAATAAATAATCTGAATCTGAATTCACATAAATTTATTTTTAATGACAATAATAGAGGTGACAAAGTTAAATATACAGAGGCAGGTATATATGTAATTTCAGTCTGATATCAGTATATCTATCATGTCATGAGTTTATATTGAAAAAATACTCGCTACCATCAAGCTCGTAAATGCCATAGCATGTTTTAAAAATTTCGATAATGCTTGTAAGTATCCTGTGTTTAAACAGTTTTAAGAGACATTATGGAGGCAATATTGTTAAGGTTCCTGGATAGTTTACCCAGTTAAAGAAGAATAAAACGTAACAGTCATACTGTTTTATTTCTTTCTTTCATAGCAATGAGAAGAGAGGTAGAAATATAATCGTGTAAACTCTGTAAACTCATGGCAGAGACGGTTTAACAATGAATGGTGCGCAATGAATTTCTGTTACATAAATTATTTATGAATAATTTACTAACGATGCATGGATTATATTTCGTCTTATGTCTCGGCTTTCCGACGTCTTAAAGCATTGGGGTGCTTGGTCAAGAATCCCTGAAACTTCCAAGCCCTGGGCAACGTAGACGGCAGCGGGGGGTTCGAGGGAACTGCTTTAGGTTGTAAAGATGATAGTTGTAAACATACCGAATACCTCAAGTTTAGGTATTCGGTTTGGTATCTTTACAACTTGGGTTTTGGTAGGTTCGAGTCCTTCATAACCACACCACTCCGTAGTTGCGCGAAAAAAACGTAGGTACAGTAAGCTTCAGAGAAAAGGGACCCCCCTTGTTAATGATATGTAAGCATGAGGGGGTCTGTTTTCTCTGACGCTGACTGTACTCAAAGCATTTTTGAGTTTAGTTTCCAGGTTTTATTTCCATCAAAATGTTTGTACTGGATACTCCTGTAATAATATTATATTTATGCTAGTTTTATATTCAGTTAAAATAACTATAGCACTTAAGAGGGGGTATAAAGCTAAATTGCCGATCGTAGATTTTGATTTTTATACCCGAAAGTAAGCCACAAATGAGCTGGGTTTTTTTAATAGAAAATACGTTATATGTGAAAGGGACTGGTCATGGTGAAAACATAAAATATTAATATTTTATCGATAGAATAAAATCACAAAGTTGTGCCTAATTTACTACTAAAATCAATTTATTTCCAATATTATGCATACAACTGAGTCAATATTTGAATACAAAGTGTAAAATTATATAACCAAGTGACTCAACATTCACTTTGAAAAAATTATGTGGATTTTACGAGTAATTAAAAAAAAACTAATTTGTCGCTTACGATGTTCTTATTCCGCGCTTAAAGCTCTCTTTGTATCGCACCTGACGCGAGGTGTCGGCCATCTGTTGTTTCATCAACTAGTCGGGCTCGCCCCGTTGAGACGGGAGGACTGTATTTCTGTTTTCCGTGTCAAGAAAGTTCATTGAAAATGAGCCAAATAAAAAAATATAAAAGAAACACTCTAAAAGAGAACATAAGAAACTAAGAATTCAACTTATGGCTAATTTTCGAAGGTACGTATATCTATATTATTGTACTTTCTTTAGTTTGTTACTAAATATCCACCGTTGCTAGGTAACTCTGGAGTAATGTCGGCTCGGGTATAGTATATGCAAATCAAATAGATGTTTTTGACCACTCGCGTGTTTATTGTGGGATCCCATTTTTTCTCATAATGGTTTTTGTTCTAATTTAGAATCAAGCTGATGAATCCGATCCGGTCGAATCGCGTAAAAGACTTTCATCAACTTTGTTAGTTTATTGTAATTGTTTTTTCTCACATTCAGAAAACATTTCAGTAAAATATGCAACTTAATATGAACATGTACAAGTAGAATAATATGATTTGAGATTAACATGGTCATTCACATTAGTACCAAATGTTCACAAACTCAAACAGCATGGTAAGTATCCAAAATTGACCACACGGAACGCGGAAGACCGCCCGTGGAAGGATAGCTAAGAGTAAGAGCGCTGGAACGCCAATGTCCGCGTCTCTGGCATTCTAGTCCCTTTTTTGTCAATTTAGCATTTTATATCAAATTATCTACAAGTAGATTAAAATAGCAATGCAATGCTTATGTGATTGATTTGTCATTAATTTGCAATTATTTTTACAGATCTCCCATTAAACCTTTAGAGAAAGTTGAAGTTTTGAGAGAACTAGATCCAAATTATTGTGATGGAAATTTTGCACGAAAGCGGTATGAGCGGTACATTTTAGCCAGCTTTGATTCAATATGTCAGGGATCATTACTCTCAGGCAGCCCTAGCTTCTTATACGTACGTATAATGATAAAATAGGGCAACCATATATTATACACAATGTTCGTCAGTAATATTGAACCACATTTATGTATAATTGGCCAAAGACAGATAAAAAGAAAAAACCAAAGAAGCAATAGATTGCACGAGAGTAAACCACTATACGATTTAAAATAGTTTTCTGTTATTGAATTTCCACATAATTTCTATTTTATAATAAATTAAAAAGAGCTGTGCTTACTACAAAGTTAAAGATTGTATTTTTTGTATGCTGTAATCAGCAAAACAGATGTATCCTGGGTCGTTCTATAAGGATTGATTATTTCCAGAAAATACTGTATGTTATAAAAGTATATTGCAGTATTTTAGAAAAAAAAAGCTTTACCTGCATACTTATCTGTTTTGCTAACTGAACATGAAATAAAACTTCGCAAGTTTATTGCCAATCTTTTATATAAATTTTATCTTATATCCTTTTCACTCGTCAGCGTTCATCTCGTTCCATTCCGTTTTCTACATATAACATAATATTGTTTGTTTTTAAGAAGTATCTATAAGTCAGAGATGGTATCTGAAAAACAAAATAACCATAATAAATAATGTAAACCAAGCAATTCTCGCCCGAAGTCGATTATCTTTTCTCTTTGTAAATCGATTTGAGCAATCAGCATAATAAATGAATGCTTCAAAATTTCATTCAATTGTTTGGGCGGAGTCATCAAAAATCAATGTTTAAAAAATTTGTAAAATCATTCATCGGTTCCGATAGCTCGTATGAGTATCGGTAGATGGCTCCACCGTCACCCCAAAGACAGAAAGTATAGAGGAATTTGAGTCGGCTTCGTGCGGGCTTCGGTGGCTTAGCGGTCAGAGCATTCCCCCTGTAAGGGAAAGATCGCGGGTTCGAATCCACCCGAAGTCGATTTTTTTTTCTCATTGTAAATCTTCAAAATTTCATCCAAAAGCAATTCTTATCCACCTATAACAAAATTGATAGTATATAATATAAGTAAGAATTTTTAATTATTATTGAAATAAATATTTCTATAACTTACTTTTTTATATTATTTCTGCACTACCTGTAAATTTATTCAGCGAATCGTTACAGCACTTAGGGAGATTTATTTTTATCTAAAAAAAAAACAAATTAAAACTAACAACACAGTGAAAATGTATTAAAATTTTATTTTATTACTTACCTCTCCATTTTATTTGCTTCTAACAAAAGTAATGTTTCAGTTTGAAGTATAGTTGGATGACCCGACTCAGGATTAGTATTAAAGTAATTGAATTCGCAAAAAAAAAAATCTGGGTATATATAAATATCACATATAGAGGCACATCGCTAGATGTGATGATAAACAAAAACCAAAAGCATTGTTTTTCCCAAATCGTCAAATATTCCTTATACCAAAAAATATTAATAGGATTATTTTCTATCGTATTAAAAATGTCTTAATATGAATATAATTTGACGATTTCAAAAAATATGCATTCAATTTTTGATGAACCACCACTATATTTTAAGCCAGTATGATTATTTTACTTACCTTTACATTTTATCTATCACTAAAAATTATAAATTTATTGTGTTTTCAAAGTATAAGTAGATTGTTAATGATGCAACTCGTATTTTAACAATTTTATCTGATTATTTTGGGTATACTGTGCGCCTTCGTACAAGAATGGCGGGTCGCTGCCACACAAAATAGGTGGCGGACTTGCCGGAGCGACGACAGGCGAAAGCGGGACGTGTGAGGGGTGCGGGTGAAATCTGATTTTTTTCTAGCTTTATACGCACTCTTAAACTATGCTTTTATTATATTACATTTCTTAACATTTCAAAGAAATATGTTTTGTAACGGTAATAAAACCCTGAAGCCTTATGATATTACTTTACGATTAGGTACCGTAAAGGCAACTACAATATCATAAATATCAGACTAGATTAGTCATCCGGGTTCTGGCTACGCCCGAGTATAAAATCGGGAAAGTCCTGTAACCTGATTGGATCGTCACCGACCGGGTCCAATTATGAATTTTATGCTTTTACCATATACCTACTCGTATCAATGCTTTTAATTCTAAAGTTCATACATATAATGAACTTCCATATAACCCCGCACGTCCCTTATTTTATCCTCATCCACAATCGTTTTAAGATTGCAGCCACAGCGGTTTAGGCAGTTGTCTCACTGGGAACGATGAACGAGTAACGAGTAAAGCTAGAGCTACAAACGAGTTGGCGAGCAGCGAGGAGCGAGTGCGTATTTCCGATAGTTCTGTAGCTCGGCTATAAGCGAGTGTGCGAGTGAAGTGAGCGATTACTCGCAACACTTCGAGCAGCCAAGCGTACAGCATGAGTTGACACCGAAATTAGTAATATTCGCTAATCGCTTAGCGAGTATCGCTGAGCGAGTGTTATTTTTCATAGCTCTTGTCGCTCAGCGACAAACTAGTAAAGCGAGTACTCGCCGGCAGTGTGAACAGTCAGCGATCAACTATTTGTATATGCATCTCTTTTGTTTACACGGAATGTATATCTATTGTACGTTTCTAGAGCGAGAAAATAGTCGATAGTTACTCGTTTTCTCGCCGGCGGTGGGACAAGTGCCTTAGGGTCTGCGTTGATTGATCTACCTTATTCCTTTTGATAAATATTTTTTCCTTTTACTTGTGGATTAAATAGCAGCTCGATTTTCTTTTCCTACTTGCTTAGCTGAGCATGAGATGTTTAATAAAACCCTGACCGAAAACAGTATGCGAACTAGAATGGTGCCGGAGTTATTAGGGCACACATTGCATTATTCGTTTATATTACCATTATTACAATCATTACTCGACGGCAGTTGTAACATTGAATCACTGATAAGTTTAAATGTTTGATACCATTATCATGGCAATTATTGAACATAGGTACCAATAACAAAATTGATGAGTCTGTATATTTATACACTGTACTAGTTCATCTTCAAAATGACGGATGATATGACGGAAGTTGTCAGTTTTTTAAGGACATATCAATTTGACTTCGCCTCGTCTAATGGTAAGCTGAAGGCAGTCTCAGAAAAGAGGGTCACCGTTATAGACTCGTAACATGTACCATGTTACAATGGTGACACTCAGCTTGACGGCCTCATGAGATGCTTTTTCACGCCCCGCTTAACGGACCCGGGACTGTAGGAAGCTGACAGATAGCTAGGCGTAACTTTGGACTAACTTTATTTGAAAGAAAGATTTATGGTTTCGTGCAAAAAAATTGAAATCCATATCAAAGTTCATCATCACACGGAAGAAGTCGCGGCACTGTTAATTTATTTATTTATTTAAACTTTGCATAAAAGTAAAGTAAGTGTACAAAGGCAGACTTAATGCCATGTTAATTGGGTAGGTACTAATACTACAAAAGTTAATTTTGTCCAAGGTTATGTAGGTAATTTGGAGCTAGAACTCACAATATTGTTTTCATTTTAAATGTTAATATAACCAATTTTTGTTTGCAAAATATGTAAGTAATATCGGTGCTTAAAAGTTAAAGCCAATAAAATGTTATTGCTATAAGTATATAATTAATGCCCGCTTAACGGCAATACTTGGCGAAATGTGGGTGATAAAATAATACACCTCTGCCTACCCCTTCGGGGATTCACAGGCGTGAGTATATGAGAGATATAATATATGAGAGAGAAGGTTTATTTAATAGTTTTCGCGTATTCATCTGTAGGTCAATACCTGAGTAGGTTATGGTTTTTGTTTTACTTTCCAGAGTTTATGTATGTAGCTCAATAACCGAGACTGATAGGTTTCGAGGCCGCTAGTGCAGTTGACATAACTTCTGCCGGAGAAGGCAACATTAAAGTTACGGCAGAGTGGGGCCTGCGCCTCACTGTGAATCGTTCCGCGGTTCTTATGTAATGGATTGAGCAAACTCTAGACTCAGCTAAAATGCGACCGGTGTATCTTCTACCTACGTGCCATAGGCTTTATTCATGCCTATGTTATCATTTACATTCAATTAATTGAATTTAGATCGTTGATTAACATATTTATTGGTGTTAAAATGTTAAGTATACTCTAATTCATTTTTTAAAGGTTCAAGTTCAAACAATCTAATGAATAAATGAATTAAATACTGTAATACTCTTGTCAAGTAATTAAACAGTTTTGAGCGGAATACAATAAATGACTAATGAATGAGGGGAACGCACCGTCCATTCTATTTAACCATTTTACAATGCTTAAAGGATTACGGAAGGAAGCAAAAGTAAATCGTAATAATTTAGGTGCTAACCGGTGGCACATCCCAGCCCAGCTTTTAAAAGTTGGTAGTCATGATTTTCTGTAGTCAGTCTCTCAAGGCTACGGAACGCATACCTACATAGAAATATTTTCCCAATCAGCAAGCTTCAATATGTAGTGTGAATATTTCGCTACACATTAGTTAGTACACAACTCACAAACTGGTATATGGTACAAATATGTCGTCAGGAGTCGAGCAGCTATTACATTAAGTTAAAAATGAATTGAATGTTGATGTCTCTGGCTAATCTGTTAATATAGAGATAGCTCTATTGCAGACTAGCTTATTGGGAAATTCTAGGCAATCTAAGTGCAATTTGATATGTTACTCGAGCTTTTCATCAACTCACTAATGACATTGCAGTAAAATCGTCCAGCAACCCATCGCGGCAACATCGGCCATATGTGGCAACACAAAACATGTTTGACTATATGGCTGGGACATTACTGTAATACTGGCCGGTATTGCTTGCAATAGTTGCAATGTTGCCGGGCCACAGTGTTGCAGCCACTAATTGCAGTAAAACATTGCCCGTTTAGAAGCACCTTTATAACCAATTATTAGAGACCAGTGAATGTACCTCTACAAAATTGTTGTTTTACATATTATTTGCTCCGCCTGACCTTTCTATATTGGGATGATTTGTGTAAATATTATGTACATAAAATAAATAATCTGAATCTGAATTCACATAAATTTATTTTTAATGACAATAATAGAGGTGACAAAGTTAAATATACAGAGGCAGGTATATATGTAATTTCAGTCTGATATCAGTATATCTATCATGTCATGAGTTTATATTGAAAAAATACTCGCTACCATCAAGCTCGTAAATGCCATAGCATGTTTTAAAAATTTCGATAATGCTTGTAAGTATCCTGTGTTTAAACAGTTTTAAGAGACATTATGGAGGCAATATTGTTAAGGTTCCTGGATAGTTTACCCAGTTAAAGAAGAATAAAACGTAACAGTCATACTGTTTTATTTCTTTCTTTCATAGCAATGAGAAGAGAGGTAGAAATATAATCGTGTAAACTCTGTAAACTCATGGCAGAGACGGTTTAACAATGAATGGTGCGCAATGAATTTCTGTTACATAAATTATTTATGAATAATTTACTAACGATGCATGGATTATATTTCGTCTTATGTCTCGGCTTTCCGACGTCTTAAAGCATTGGGGTGCTTGGTCAAGAATCCCTGAAACTTCCAAGCCCTGGGCAACGTAGACGGCAGCGGGGGGTTCGAGGGAACTGCTTTAGGTTGTAAAGATGATAGTTGTAAACATACCGAATACCTCAAGTTTAGGTATTCGGTTTGGTATCTTTACAACTTGGGTTTTGGTAGGTTCGAGTCCTTCATAACCACACCACTCCGTAGTTGCGCGAAAAAAACGTAGGTACAGTAAGCTTCAGAGAAAAGGGACCCCCCTTGTTAATGATATGTAAGCATGAGGGGGTCTGTTTTCTCTGACGCTGACTGTACTCAAAGCATTTTTGAGTTTAGTTTCCAGGTTTTATTTCCATCAAAATGTTTGTACTGGATACTCCTGTAATAATATTATATTTATGCTAGTTTTATATTCAGTTAAAATAACTATAGCACTTAAACTATGCTTTTATTATATTACATTTCTTAACATTTCAAAGAAATATGTTTTGTAACGGTAATAAAACCCTGAAGCCTTATGATATTACTTTACGATTAGGTACCGTAAAGGCAACTACAATATCATAAATATCAGACTAGATTAGTCATCCGGGTTCTGGCTACGCCCGAGTATAAAATCGGGAAAGTCCTGTAACCTGATTGGATCGTCACCGACCGGGTCCAATTATGAATTTTATGCTTTTACCATATACCTACTCGTATCAATGCTTTTAATTCTAAAGTTCATACATATAATGAACTTCCATATAACCCCGCACGTCCCTTATTTTATCCTCATCCACAATCGTTTTAAGATTGCAGCCACAGCGGTTTAGGCAGTTGTCTCACTGGGAACGATGAACGAGTAACGAGTAAAGCTAGAGCTACAAACGAGTTGGCGAGCAGCGAGGAGCGAGTGCGTATTTCCGATAGTTCTGTAGCTCGGCTATAAGCGAGTGTGCGAGTGAAGTGAGCGATTACTCGCAACACTTCGAGCAGCCAAGCGTACAGCATGAGTTGACACCGAAATTAGTAATATTCGCTAATCGCTTAGCGAGTATCGCTGAGCGAGTGTTATTTTTCATAGCTCTTGTCGCTCAGCGACAAACTAGTAAAGCGAGTACTCGCCGGCAGTGTGAACAGTCAGCGATCAACTATTTGTATATGCATCTCTTTTGTTTACACGGAATGTATATCTATTGTACGTTTCTAGAGCGAGAAAATAGTCGATAGTTACTCGTTTTCTCGCCGGCGGTGGGACAAGTGCCTTAGGGTCTGCGTTGATTGATCTACCTCATTCCTTTTGATAAATATTTTTTCCTTTTACTTGTGGATTAAATAGCAGCTCGATTTTCTTTTCCTACTTGCTTAGCTGAGCATGAGATGTTTAATAAAACCCTGACCGAAAACAGTATGCGAACTAGAATGGTGCCGGAGTTATTAGGGCACACATTGCATTATTCGTTTATATTACCATTATTACAATCATTACTCGACGGCAGTTGTAACATTGAATCACTGATAAGTTTAAATGTTTGATACCATTATCATGGCAATTATTGAACATAGGTACCAATAACAAAATTGATGAGTCTGTATATTTATACACTGTACTAGTTCATCTTCAAAATGACGGATGATATGACGGAAGTTGTCAGTTTTTTAAGGACATATCAATTTGACTTCGCCTCGTCTAATGGTAAGCTGAAGGCAGTCTCAGAAAAGAGGGTCACCGTTATAGACTCGTAACATGTACCATGTTACAATGGTGACACTCAGCTTGACGGCCTCATGAGATGCTTTTTCACGCCCCGCTTAACGGACCCGGGACTGTAGGAAGCTGACAGATAGCTAGGCGTAACTTTGGACTAACTTTATTTGAAAGAAAGATTTATGGTTTCGTGCAAAAAAATTGAAATCCATATCAAAGTTCATCATCACACGGAAGAAGTCGCGGCACTGTTAATTTATTTATTTATTTAAACTTTGCATAAAAGTAAAGTAAGTGTACAAAGGCAGACTTAATGCCATGTTAATTGGGTAGGTACTAATACTACAAAAGTTAATTTTGTCCAAGGTTATGTAGGTAATTTGGAGCTAGAACTCACAATATTGTTTTCATTTTAAATGTTAATATAACCAATTTTTGTTTGCAAAATATGTAAGTAATATCGGTGCTTAAAAGTTAAAGCCAATAAAATGTTATTGCTATAAGTATATAATTAATGCCCGCTTAACGGCAATACTTGGCGAAATGTGGGTGATAAAATAATACACCTCTGCCTACCCCTTCGGGGATTCACAGGCGTGAGTATATGAGAGATATAATATATGAGAGAGAAGGTTTATTTAATAGTTTTCGCGTATTCATCTGTAGGTCAATACCTGAGTAGGTTATGGTTTTTGTTTTACTTTCCAGAGTTTATGTATGTAGCTCAATAACCGAGACTGATAGGTTTCGAGGCCGCTAGTGCAGTTGACATAACTTCTGCCGGAGAAGGCAACATTAAAGTTACGGCAGAGTGGGGCCTGCGCCTCACTGTGAATCGTTCCGCGGTTCTTATGTAATGGATTGAGCAAACTCTAGACTCAGCTAAAATGCGACCGGTGTATCTTCTACCTACGTGCCATAGGCTTTATTCATGCCTATGTTATCATTTACATTCAATTAATTGAATTTAGATCGTTGATTAACATATTTATTGGTGTTAAAATGTTAAGTATACTCTAATTCATTTTTTAAAGGTTCAAGTTCAAACAATCTAATGAATAAATGAATTAAATACTGTAATACTCTTGTCAAGTAATTAAACAGTTTTGAGCGGAATACAATAAATGACTAATGAATGAGGGGAACGCACCGTCCATTCTATTTAACCATTTTACAATGCTTAAAGGATTACGGAAGGAAGCAAAAGTAAATCGTAATAATTTAGGTGCTAACCGGTGGCACATCCCAGCCCAGCTTTTAAAAGTTGGTAGTCATGATTTTCTGTAGTCAGTCTCTCAAGGCTACGGAACGCATACCTACATAGAAATATTTTCCCAATCAGCAAGCTTCAATATGTAGTGTGAATATTTCGCTACACATTAGTTAGTACACAACTCACAAACTGGTATATGGTACAAATATGTCGTCAGGAGTCGAGCAGCTATTACATTAAGTTAAAAATGAATTGAATGTTGATGTCTCTGGCTAATCTGTTAATATAGAGATAGCTCTATTGCAGACTAGCTTATTGGGAAATTCTAGGCAATCTAAGTGCAATTTGATATGTTACTCGAGCTTTTCATCAACTCACTAATGACTAAACGAACGACAATCCTGCGGTCCTTTGCGGACTGCCTAGAAACTTAGAAGTTAATGTCGTAACAGGATACATGGTGATTATTTAACTGAGCGTGGATGGTCAAATCTGAAACTACGAGGAATAGAGAAAAATCCTCAAAGCAGTCTCCAGACCGATTTTTGATAAGCACTATAACGCTTACAGGGTTCATGCCTTGCGCCATAAACCTGCTTCATTCAGTCTTTATGACAGACTAGATACTATACCTAGTTTAATAACCAGTCGTCAATTTACTATTGAAACTGATTCTAATCATGTTGTCTTCCAAGGCCAAAAACAGCAAAAACTTATAACCTGTCTAACCTTAGCACAATAATGCCTTATGAGAGATCATTTTGTTGTTGTTGAATCTGTGGGATATTATCAAAATATTTACTAAGTACGATGTTTTAAAGTCATTGGAATGAAACTATTTTTAATCTAATTTTCAATCCGATTGAATGGAAATGATTTAGGTAATGGTAATTACTTCAATTCAAGATAAACAAATTACTCACCTCCCCTGTTATTCATTAGATCGCTGTACCAATCGTATATAGTTGCCATCTTTGGGTAGGTTCCACTATAGACTAATTAAAATCTGTAACAAAATAAAAAAGGAATTTTAGATATATTGAGACATCCTAAATTCTTCCGTCTTCCGTTCTTTCGGGGGTATCACAGTAATACTAATGAAAACCGGCCAAGTGGGTGTCGGACTCCAGTCTCATTTGTCTTGTTATAAAAAATAGGTCTTCACAGAATAGATATTAATTGTTATTAATTTTTTTTTCTATGAGTTTTTCCAGTAGGTACCTATCTGTCTTGTAGTGGAGTTTTAGTACCTAATAGGGTCCTGTTTTGTATAATGCAGATACTGTTGCCCGCGGCGCCACCCGCGTGGATGTCGGTTATCGTGACCAAACGATGTACTAATACATAAGATGTACTAATATATAACATAATACATAAGCTATATTATTGTGAAGTTTCATTAAAATCCATTCAGTAGTTTTTAAGTGAAAGAGTAACAAAATCCATCCATACAAACTTTTGCGTTCGCTTATAATAATATTAGTAGGATAATATAATACATCCGCCTTTTATGCGCTCAAATGTGGTCGCCGCATTATTTTCGTGCACAACTGAATGAGTTCACAAGAGCCACCTATTACCTACGTCATGATTTGGGAGACACAACATTGGTGGACTGTAATTAATGATTTATTAATAAATTCTAATTGATTGTAATAGGTGATTTGTTTTGTATTCATTGACTGTGTTTATAAGTTTTAAGTATTTTTAATTTTAAATTCTACACTATTGCATTGGACTCGGCTGTAGTATCTAATTATAGTGTACCCTTAGAGTATCTATCTTAGATACTCTAAGAGTGTACCTAATGATGAGCAGATGATGCGTAAGCTTCAGAGAGTATACCCTAGTGTATGATTGTGATGAATAAATTTATAGGTATTTATAATAAGCGAAATACAACTCACTGATTAATCACAAAATCTCAGAAACTATAACACCTACAAACATGACATTCAATTTTGGCAGTTACCTAGGTTCATATCGTGTAGACATCCGCTAAGAGAAACTACGAGTATATCCCTAGGGGGGTAAAACGAACTCCTCGCGTACAAAGTCGCGAGCGGTTGCTAGTAAATAAATATACATAATACAGCCTGAGATTTTAATCAATTGAAGGTATGAAAACCTTCAATTGATGAAAATGACATTGGTTGACGCCTGTCATATACGTCAAATACCATACATTTGGCATTCTATTCCATCATACGCCGAGCAACGAATTGCTGCTTGTCTAGATGGGCAGTAGATCTCCATAGATCCCTATAAAATTCGTATACAGTGGTCACTCATATCGGCAGAATCACAACAATTCATTTATTAAGCAGATTCCAATTTCGTGAAAATGTCGCCACATGACAAAATATTATCCTATTACGATTCCAGAAAGTGGCCTTTTTAGACCTGCAGATCTATACCTAAAAATACATTCATACCTATAGTCACGCCTGTTTCCCAGCGTATACATAATATTTTCCCCGGATCCTGTTAGTAAGATACCCAGATCTTGAAAATGCTGCTATTCCTTCTGTACAGTTTTTGGATTTTCATCAATTGAAGGTTTTCATACCTTCAATTGATTAAAATCTCAGGCTGTATTATGTTATTTATTTACTAGCAACCGCCCGCGACTTCGTACGCGAGGAGTTTGTTTTACCCCCCTAGGGATATAGGGTAAAGGTTGGCTTTATGGTGATAATAAGGAATAAAATGAAAAAAATATACAAAAAGTAACATTTATTATAAATGAACTTTACTTAATAGGTTAATCAGACTTTTGTTTTCAATTATTATAAATCAAAGCGACTCTAAGTCTTATACTTTAATAAAAATATTAAATTTAAAAAAACCTCTTGACGTTGTCAATATGGAGATACGGAAGCAATATGGTGATACCATATATGGCAATATAGTGACAAATCTATTCCGGTGCCCAATCACTGTCATTAGAGCCCGAAAAATCACGTCTGTCACAGTTATCACAGTAGTCTGTTGGGCAAAGCCAGTTGACTAAGCTGAAGAGAGAAGATGGCAGTATAGCGTCGACCAAGGCTGAGGTTTTGGAGGAGATCGAAAGGTTCTATGGACAGCTATACGCTTCGGTCGCTAATCCTGCTGGCAACATGGCGACCGACCCAAGAGCCAAGTTGACCCGACACTTCACCGAGGATATCCCGGACATCAGCCTGTACGAGATTAGAATGGCCCTGAATCAGCTTAAGAACAACAAGGCACCGGGTGACGACGGAATCACTTCAGAGCTTCTGAAAGCGGGTGGAACACCGGTACTTAAAGTCCTTCAGAGGCTTTTTAACACCGTCGTCCTCGAGGGCATAACGCCAGAAGCGTGGAACAGAGGCGTGGTGGTGCTGTTCTTTAAGAAAGGTGACAATACCTTACTGAAGAATTACAGACCCATCTCGCTTCTGAGCCATGTTTACAAGCTGTTTTCAAGGGTCATTACGAACCGTCTCGAGCGCAGGCTTGATGACTTCCAGCCTCCCGAACAAGCCGGTTTCCGTAGAGGCTACAGTACCATAGACCACATCCATACGCTGCGGCAAGTTATACAGAAGACCGAAGAGTATAATTTACCACTTTGCTTAGCGTTTGTGGACTATGAGAAAGCCTTTGATTCGGTCGAGACATGGGCTGTGCTTGAGTCTCTCCAGCGGTGCCGTATTGACTATCGGTACATCGAAGTGTTGAAGTGTTTGTATAATAACGCCGCCATGTCGGTTCGAGTACAGGAATAGAGTTCGAGGGCGATCCCTTTGAAAAGAGGCGTAAGACAGGGAGACGTGATATCTCCGAAACTGTTTACGGCCACTTTGGAGAATGCCTTCAAGCTCCTGGAATGGAAAGGATTCGGCATCAATATTAATGGCGAATACATCACTCACCTCCGGTTTGCCGACGATATTGTAGTCATGGCAGAATCGATGGAAGATCTCAACACGATGCTCGAAGGCCTCAACCGAGTTTCTCAACAGGTGGGTCTTAAAATGAACATGGACAAGACAAAGGTGATGTGCAATGCCCATGTTGTACCTACCCCGATATCTGTTGAGAGCTCGGTTCTTGAAGTTGTTGACTCGTACGTCTACCTAGGACAAGTAGTCCAGTTAGGTAGGTCCAACTTCAAGAAAGAGGTAAATCGCCGAATCCAACTCGGCTGGGCAGCGTTCGGAAAATTACGCAATGTCTTCTCGTCCGACATACCTCAGTGTCTCAAGTCGAAGGTTTTCGACCAGTGTGTGTTACCAGTGATGACTTATGGCACTGAAACGTGGTCCCTCACTATGGGCCTTATGAGTAAGCTCAAAGTAGCCCAACGAGCTATGGAGAGGGCTATGCTCGGAGTCTCTCTGCGAGATCGAATCAGAAATGAGGAGATCCGTAGAAGAACCAAGGTTACCGACATAGCCCAGCGGATTAGCAAGTTGAAATGGCAGTGGGCAGGGCACATAGCACGGAGGACTGATGACCGATGGGGTCGAAAAGTCCTCGAGTGGAGGCCACGTATCGGCAAGCGCAGCGTAGGACATCCACCCACAAGGTGGACAGACGACCTCATAAAGGCCGCGGGAACGCGCTGGATGCGAGACGCTTCCAACCGGTCCTATTGGAGATCTATAGGGGAGGCCTATGTCCAGCAGTGGACTTCCTATGGCTGAAATGATGATGATGATGATGACAGTTATCACACAGAAACTGTGGTGACTCAATGCCAGTACATTCCTGATGGTACCATTCGCCACAGCACCCACTCTACCCATACAGCTCCGTTTCTCAGCGCCACATCCTGGGAGTAGTGGACGCCATATTCCATATTCTTTAGATGCCTTATACAAGGACTACTTATCCTTTGTAACCTTTAGGTAAGCTGCTTCCTACTCGTAGTTTCTCTTAGCGGATGTCTACAATCTACATATATAAAAATAAAGTTACTGGTTTTAGCGGAATCGCTTAATGTAGCCTTTTTAGACCCACTGTTCTTATAGAATAGAATATAGCTAGTAGGGTAGGTATGGGACGGCTTCGATTTCAGGATCCCCTGAATAATAATGTTCACCAGGTATTCTATTAAGCTCTTTGGTCTGTGAAAATACGGAAGTAGGTACCTATGTGCCTACCTAAACCTAACTTTATACATAACTAGCTGTCCCGGCGAACTTCGTACCGCCATATTTTTCCCGTTCCCGCTGCACCTATTTTCTCATCCTTTAAACCTTTCCTGGACACCCACGAATATTTCAAGACTAAAATTAGCCAAATCGGTTCAGCCGTTTTTGAGTTATAAAATAACAACGAAAAGTGGCATTGATTTTTATATATTAGACTAGCTGTTGCCCGCGGTCTGCCTATGTGCCTTAAATATTTTGGTATTGATACAGAACTTACTACAAATGAGGTATTGGCTAATATCAATAACTAAGTGGTTTACAAAACTAATTATATATTATACTATTATCCTTATACTTAAATATAATGTGTTTGGTAATTCCGAACGGTACTTATGGTGCAGTTTCGACATAAGGAAACTTTTAGAGGAGATTTATATCACAAAAAATATCTTCTATATAAATAAAAATGTATTGCAATTCTGTTAGTTTCGCCAAAACTCAAGAACGGCTGAACCGATTTGGCTAATTTTAGTCTTGAAATATGGAAAAATTGCGAGGAAAATACTAAAATCGACAAATTATGCCTTTATAAAACTACCGACTCTGAAATACATAATATGGTTTATATATTATGTATAGGAGGTAAGTGATACGAAGTTCACCGGGTCAATTCTGTTAAAACTCGAGAACGGTTGAACAGATTTCAATAGGTAATTCGTTTTGTTTTTTGTTCCATATTATGTGGTTTGTATAAAAAATATGAATAGTAGGTGCAGCGAGAACGGGATCTGATTTCCACGCAGGCGGAAAGTATATGGCGGTACAGGGTTCGCCGGGTCAGCTAGTAATAATTTAAAAGATATTGTCTCTGCCTACCCCAATGGGGAAGAGACGTGCTATATCTATCCTACTATAATATTATAAAGAGGATTTTTTTTGTTTGTAATCGAGAAAATCAAACGAGAGATTTACAAAATTATTTCACCATAATTTAAGTGCCTGGTCCCCGAGTAAAAGAGCTCGTTCACACGAAGACGAATCGTGTTTTTTCACGAGTCGTTATTTTTCACGATTCGTTATTTTTTTTGACGGGAGCAATGCTTTTTAACATAAGCTATCTTTATACTTTCCGTTATTTATTCCCACGACGGGATCAGGACTTACGCGGGTGAAACCGTGACGGGATGCTAGTGTATTACTATATTTTCATCATTGATATAAATATTAACATTTTCATATAGGTACATTATATACTAAAGACAAAGGTACGTCGTAAGCGTGACAATTGCTGAACAAATGTTGTTCAGCAGCTGTCAAGCAACACAACAAGTTAACCCATGTTCACACGCTTCACGAATCGTGAAAAACGACGGATATGGATACGTCTTTTAAAAATCATGATTCGTTAAAAATCACGTATCGGCTTTTGAAAATCTCGAATCGTGAATGCTTTATGGCGGATCCGCTGTTGCGCTGAACTCTGAAGTGAACTCAATCGCGAAACAAATGTGAACAATTCGGATATTTTGACAAATCGTGAAAAAACACGATTCCGTATTCAATGTGAACATCTATCCGTCAAGGCGTATCGTGTTTTATAACGAATCGTCAAAGACGTATCCCGTGTGAATGCGCCCTTATTTGTGCGCTGCAGTTTTCTTTTGCATATTTCTCTCTCTTTTAATCAAACAATAATAATAATCAATAAAATAAAAATATTTGTATTATAAGCAGACTGTGTACCTAATGCGACCTGTGTGACATGTATGACCGCGGCCAATGCGCTCTGCATTGGCTACGGACACAAACTACGAACTAAATAACATAAGTTTTTAGTCCCTAATTCAAAAACATGTAAGTAACGTTTTATTGATACTTAATTATTGCTTTAATATTGCTTACAATTATTGTTCAGATTAATATTTATTAATTAACTCACTTTGTAGGTATTACTAAGTCTGTATTCAGAGGTGGCTGAAGTTGGTGACCGACCAGTAATAAATGGATCGTCCAACTCTATTTTTATTACCCGATTGCGCCAGCGAGTGTATGTTTTACGGCATTGATTTATTTTTTATGGTATGTAGGGTGAAGTCTCCTAGTATCGGCCACGTCCTAATATCGGCCTCTTCGAAAAAATGGATCATAACTATGAAAATAACCCTAAAATTATGATCGTTTTTATGCAAAAAGCGACTCTATATCCATACGAATAACATCCCATATTTTGGTGCGGGTACCTCCACATTTGAACGCTCAGGTGGCAATAGAGCACGCGCAGGTACTGACTTGTGTCGTTTGTTGGCATTTCCGAGTCAAATCCCGGAGTCGACGCACTTCGTTGATAAGTATTTGAATGGAATTAAACATACCTATGGTATTTTATATTATTTTATAATAAAGAAAAATAGTCGAAGTACCTTTTAGGTAGTGTGTTTTTAAATTTATTTGTACTTTTTATGAAATAATCGGGGGGTCGAGATTAGGGATCTTTATTTTGGATAAATCTCAATATCGGCCACCTGGTCGATATTGGGGAAATGCATGAAAACAATAAACTATAGGTTTAGCTATTTTATATATTAGCAGTAACATTAATAAGGTTAAAAATAAAATAACAGCTCTGTTTGATGACTAGATCCTAACATCGGCCGCCTAAAAACTTTTTTTGCCAGCTACGGCCGATATCTAGAGAATCGATGCGTAATAACGGCCACTTTATTTTGTATAGGGTACTTAATTCCTTACAACCTTCGAACTTTACAATAAACAGGGACGTGGTAAAAAATGAACAAATACTTATATTTTATTTTTAGTCAACAGGTAGGTATGCCATGTCTCAACAAAAAGAGAAAGGTTTCAAACCTATGGTTATATGACCATAGGTTTTATGACCACTACAGGTTCTATGATACCTATAGGTTCTATGACCTCTATAGGTTCTATCACCCCTATACTTTCTTACAACCTTCGAACTTTACAATAAACAGGGACGTGGTAAAAATGACCAAATACTTAGGTATTTTAATTTTAGTCAACAGGTAGGTATGCCATGTCCCAACAAAAAGAGAAAGGTTTCAAACCTATGGTTATATGACCATAGGTTCTATAGCCCCTTACAGGTTCTATGACCCCTATAGGTTCTATGACCTCTATAGGTTCTATGACCTCTATAGGTTCTATGACCCCTATAGGTTCTATGACCCCTATAGGTTCTATGACCCTTATAGGTTCTATGACCTCTATAGGTTCTATGACCCCTATAGGTTCTATGACCTCTATAGGTTCTATGACCCCTACAGGTTCTATGACCCCTATAGGTTAGGTTCTATGACCCCTATAGGTTCTATGATCGTAGTCATAGTAGAATAAGAGATGGAGTAAATGTCGTTCAAAGAAGCAGGCAGTAATACAATGCTTCGATGTTACCATTGGGCTTGTGGAGGATAGATGGAAGACGTTTCGCGGAAAATATCGAGGTCTAGCCATATTCGCAGTTAAGACTGGCAAAGCGGACCCCAGAATCCAAGGTGTAAGCTTCGATTGCGACTGGGAATTAATGATAGGATGAAGTAGAAGAAGAGTAGCATTTCGACAATACGAAATTTCCAGGATCACTTTACAAGACAGACTTCCTAGAAGAATAGATACAGAGAGAAAGAGAAATCTGGACAATAGAATATAAAACATAAACCAGTCAAATAAAATAAAACTAGTAGTTAGAAGAAGAAGAGTATTAAAATAGAAGAAGAGAATATTAACGGACAGCGTAACTGACCTCATGATTTATCTTTTTAAGAAGAAAAGGTATAAATTCTTTATGGTGGCTGTGAAGTAGAACTAATTAGTGATGTCGAAGAAGATGAAGCCAAAAATATTAAACGTGACATATGTATACAAATATTCCACTTAAAGTGTACAGTTCCTCGTGGGCGAAATTACATTTGTGTGGTTAAAGAAGATTTTACTTGCCGTCACTGTTTAGTGCATTTAAATTGAAAAGCCTTTAAAGAAAGTCAAGTTTTCTGTTGACTTTATAAATAATATTTTTTCTTTATAATAATATATTTTGGAAATCTTCATTTGTCTTAAATTTATTTAATCATTGTGATCATTAGTTTATAATAACAGCAATTACTGTAATTTTCAAGGCTAAGATATAAAGAAAAGACAAATTAATGATAGATAAGCGTTAAAAAAATTATTAGAACCTGAATTTGAATATAAAACGTTATATTTTTTTACTTTACTTAGTTTTATTGACCTAAATTCACGTTGGAAAAGGTATGACGATATTAGGGTCACAGGCGGCAGAAATTAGGGTGTTAGAGGCCGATATTAAGGGAAATCGACATACTCGGAAAAAAACATCTATATTTTCAAAAATAACAAAGAATTGGTAATTTTACGAATGTAGTAATGGAGTTTCAGTATCCCCCTACCCAAAAAAGGCATTGCAGGAAAGCAAATGCTATAAACCAAAAAATTACAATCAATCAAAGGTCAAAAAATGTTGACATGGCCGATATATGGTGCCACCACCCTATTTGTATATGCATCTGCAAATCATAAACTGAATGGGTCCTGCGTGCTATCAAACTTGGTGATGTTTTCAGCAGCAGTAGGGTTTTTATATTTTGACATTGGGTATTGATGTGCGGTAATTGTATGTAGTTTATTATTTTTTAATATATCTAGAGGTGCTAGTCTAGAAAATACTCGAAGAGGTTCACCGTTTTAGTATTCTTTCATAGCAGTGGACATGGTACCATAGCCTCGGCAACAGTGTTCTGCTTCTGTTTTTATTGGTACTTTATTGTACGCCAATTACAATATTCATGACACAGAAATTAAGAAGACAAAACAGCAGTACAAAGGGCGGCCTTATCGCTTAACGCAATTTCTGCCAGGCAACCTTTGGCTTTTGTTGACGTTTTCATTAAACTAAACAAATCTGCAAATTATTCGATTTTATCTCATTTTGTTGCTTTTAGATTTTTTTTAAGTAATGTCATTACAGCACCTGATATAGTTTTCGTTAGTTTTGACCAAAACAAAAAATAAAAACGACTGAATTGGCTTTCAGTGACTAATCAACATAAAATTAGATTGCAGCAGATAGGTCTATCAAAAATTAAGAACCAAAGATATTGAGGCCGTTCATCCACTACTGTACATATGGAGTACATTATTGAATTTAGTTGAAGATATTAGATGGTAATTGAAAAAAATAGTTATCCTATAGTTATGTCAACAGTCGGTCGCCTCAATGACGTGACTTAACAAACTTAATAATCAAATATAATCACTTTTTTATACATTAACAGGAAAAACGAAAACATTGATGACTCATATCGACTAGGTATGTAGGTATACTTCTTGCATACAAAATGTAGCCCCGATTAGGTAGGTAAACTGATTCACCTTTTATCGTGATTTACCAATCTCGTAGATTACATACTCTACGTAATTCAATGGAACTGCTAAATGAATTCAATATGACAATACCGAAGGAAGCACGATTACTATTATATAAAACAATGTAGTACTGTCCTTAAAAACTGCCTAGGCATTTAATAAAATTCATATGGATAGACTGGTCAGTCCTAGACAAGTGGCAATTCATTGGCCGGCGTATTGTAGAATAGAATGATGAATATATGGAATTTGGCGCATATGACAGTCGTCAACGTAATTGTCATAAACGTCAACATACGTGTCATATAATTATGTGAAATTCCATACATTCATCATTCTAATCTAAAATACGTTGGCTATCGACTTACCACTTGTCTAGGGGGACAGAGGAACTTCTGGTGATAAGCGGGAGAAAGGGGGCCGGTACTACCGGCTACCGGATCTTGTTTATTTGATGGTACGAGTAATGGCATCTAACTTCTGTCTCCGTAGTATGGCACTGTAGTTGTATAAAACATATCTTTTGAATCTCCTTGACCTTGAAATGAGTCGTTGTGGTTATAAAATTTGGTTGAATGAGTAATAAATCTTCCTTGCCACTGCTGAACCGGAGTATCTAATAGGATGTGCTGTGACTGTGACACATAAATGACGAATTTCATACAGTAATACCAGAATCTTGCTTATTATTTATTAGCGCGGGGTGGGTACGTGGCCCAGGTGGCCCACAAACGCGTGGTGCACCGTGGTCAAAGAAGATGGCTGGCAGCGCCTCTCTACCGCAGGGTACACACGCAGGACACACACCACTTCGCCTCGAGCCCCTCCAACACAAACAACTGTATTATTTATTATTGCTTAGGTTCTAATTAGGTACTTAATTATTTACCTACTTATATTTTTCTACTCAATTAATGATTCATGAGCACGGTTGTTTTCACGGTTTTGATATAATTAAGTAATTAAATTCAGCAAGTTAAGTAGTCATTCATGTCTCACGGCCGATCGGAAGTAATATGACACGTACGTAAGTTTATTTCTTAATCTCACGTCGAAATATTATGTTTTTCACCATTGTCACGTCCTCTGAACTCATGTAGTTACATAGAAATTCCAGCCCTTGCTGATAATATTATTTTATCGATAACAGTATAAATCAAAGCTGTGCGAGTATGTTGAACTGGTTGATAGTGTCCTATTAACTATAAGCAAACAAACAAGGGAAATTAGATGCACGAGACGTCAATAATATTGAGGTACCTTTTTTTTTTTTTTTTTTTTTAACGTGCGAAAAATCCCCACGGATACCTCCCCCGCCGGAGCCGGAAGAAGAGGTTATGTCGGACTCGGACCGACTAAAACGCACGCCGTCTGTGGGCCGTCGGTTGCCGAAGGTGAGGTTGTCGTGGCCATATGCCTCGCACCCCGGCCGACCCAGGGCCAAATCTCTCGATCTGGCCCTCATCCGGTGTGGGGACCACAGAGTCCCCAACTCGCCCCGGGTATGGGGAGGCACGCAATGCGCGCCGTCGCCGCGGAATAATATTGAGGTACCATGTGCCTTGTAATAATTATCGCTTAGGACAAATGGCAAGGTTCTCTGATGACTGATGAGTGATGACCATTATAAAACATGACCGTGAAACTGATAAAATGATTTATAATCATTCTATAAATTTAGCCGTCGTGCGAGCCGGTAGTATCTCAAAAGATCGCGATGACACGGCACTGAGTGAGCTGCAAGCCGCTGTTGCACAACCGCCTATTGTGGGCGACCTTGACCTGCTCTTCACGGCAATATTCACTTACACTCACCTACACTTGAGCCCAATTACCTATTTGTAAGTTTAGTATAACTCTTACATAATTTGAATTACCTATACACTATGCTTTGCATGCTGCATGCTTCTATGAAACATTTCCATAACATTTGGTTAAAACTGAGAGTTAATGAATTTAAGGTTGGGTAATTACAAAGAAAAATATTTAAAACTTAGAGCATTGTTAATTCTCTTAACATCTGATATTTAAATAAGGCCATTTGATGACTTTTACATACATACATACATACATACATAAAGTCACGCCTCTTTCCCAGTGGGGTAGGCAGAGACCACTGCTTTCCATTTGCTACGATCCTGGCATACATCTTTCGCTTCTTCTACTTTCATAATTGTTTTCATACGTCATGCTCGCCGGTTTCGAGTACTCTTGACATTTCCTTTCTTTAATATGTCTTCAATCTGTCTGACATACGTATGTCTAGGTCGACCTCTACCGGGTTGCCCATTCACCCTCGCTTCATAAATCTGTTTCGTCAGTCTTCTTTCGTCCATCCTCTCCACGTGTCCGAACCATCTAAGCATCCCTTTCTCTATCTTAGTCACTACATCTTCAACCATACCACAACGTTCCCTTATTACAGTGTTCCTCACTCGATCCGTCATCTTCACCCCAGCTATACTTCTCAGGCTTCTCATTTCCACAGCATTCAATTTACTTTCATACTTCTTCTTCAAAACCCAACATTCACTACCATACATAAGTGTAGGGACGAGCACTCCTCTATGTACAGCCAGGCGCGCCCCTCTCGATACATTCTGGCTGCTCATAAAGATATGCATTGCCCCATTTACTTGATTTCCAGCCATAACTCTTCTTTCAATATCACTTTCATATTTTCCATCTCTCGTAAACTTCGACTTTTACACTTTTTCATTTTCACTTGCTGAGACCAGTTTAACTTAAATAATTTTTGTGCACGGAATTTGTATTTGTACATAACTTCACGCCGCACGTAGGAGTATTTGACATTAAAAACCGGACAAAATTGAAAATAGTGATGTTAATCCAAACGCACCCAAAATACATGTTTCATTATCTACGATAACCGGTTTATCGAAAAGGCAAACGCCCCAACCCTCAACTCCCGCGCATGTGCCACAAATGTCAGTCGGAACCTAGTCATCGTATTGTACGCGTGTCTCAGTTCTCGGCGCTCTCGTTTGTGTTACCAGTTTTCTGTGTTATAATGGCTGCGGGTAGTAAACAACAGGAGATTAACTATTCGAACATGGATATAGAAGGTTAGTACTATATACTGAATTATATTTTATTATGTTTCTTACAAATATTCTACTTGTATAGCCATCAACAAACAGTGGCACTTTTTTGACTCGTTTTTAAAGAAATTTGAAATACATTAGTGTTTTTGTTTATGTGTCGCGTCTTGTCGCCTCAAAATTTTTATGTGGGCATAAAATGTAGACTCTAAGGAACTAGAAACATGAATAAAATGTCCCCCCAACGCACCCCATATTTTTTTATAGTACTTCAAATTTTGAAAGGGAAGATTATAATAATTTTGAAAAAGCTTATTTTTTTTTCTTTTGTCATAGATCCTTCGGAAAGAGTGAAAAAAATCACCAGAATGGAGCTTTATACTATTATCAAAGAGTTCACGGGAAAGAAGATTGAAGAAAAATTTTCGTTGTTGGAAGAAAGACTTGCGCAACTAACTTCATGTCCACCCGAAGAAACAAGTGTTCTTACCCGTTCTTTGAAATATTTCAAGACTAGTTTCAAAAAAAGATGGTCGGATGCCCGTAATACTGATAAGAGATTCGTAGAAAACAATATGGAATGGCTTAATGTATCACTGGAACTACCTACTTGGACCCACAAAGCAGGCCGACCAACAAAACAATTTGTAGAATTGTGTGATCGAAGCAAGCGTCGGAGAACAAAAGATTTACGATACCGGGTACCAGTTGAGGAATTGACGTACGCTGCAAGCGTGAGTCAATGTACTTCGGGAAATGTTGATGCGTCTAAGATTATGAAAGAAATAACGTCCACGCCTACCAGAGCTAAAAAGTTCCGAAAAGCAATATCGTCTGCTAAAAGAGTACCAATCACGAAAAAATACACACCACAAGAAGCATTAGCGTTATTTGTAGAAGGTAATTTTACAAGAGGGCAGTGGGAATTAATACAAAGTGGCCGAAAAGAAATTTATCCTTGCTATTCGCTTTTACAAAAAGCGAAAAAGGAATGTTATCCCGCCGAAGATACCATAAAAGTTACTGAAACTAGCTTTGAAGTGGAACTTCAAGCTTTGCTGGACCATACGGCTTTGCGACTACTTCAGTATTTAACAGAAGTGATTAAAACATTAACAGAGTTTCAGAAACAACATCTTACCTTAATATCGAAATGGGGCTGTGATGGATCTAATCAGACACAGTTTAAGCAGAAATTTGCCAACGCTGAAGACGATGATGCCAATATATTTTTAAGTTCTCTTGTACCTGTGAGAATAGTTGTTTCTGTTAATGGAGAGACAAGAAACATTATATGGCAAAATCCAGTGCCTTCTTCAGTGAGATTCTGTCGTCCTATTCGGGCTCGGTTCATTCACGAAACAAAGGATGTCACAAAGGAAGAAATCAACTATATTGAAGAACAAACAAGGAATCTTAAAGAAACAACTGGTATGGAAGATTCCGTTAAAATAAATCACACCATTTTGTTCACAATGGTCGATGGAAAGGTGTGCAATGCCGCGACTGATACGTCTTCAACAATGAGATGCTATATATGTGGACAGACATCTAAGGACTTCAACAAACTTGAAAGAAGTAATGTTTGTGAAGAGTCTCTGAAATTCGGACTCTCCATTTTGCACGCCAGAATTCGTTTCTTCGAGCTATTGTTGCACATAGCGTACAAAGCACCCTTACAGAAGTGGCAAGCCCGAACAGCAGAAGACAAAAATGTTTTGAAAGAAACAAAACAGAAGATACAAAAAAAATTCAAAGAAGAGATGGGCCTTCATGTTGACATACCCAAAGTCGGTTACGGCAATAGTAACGACGGAAATACGTCGAGAAGATTTTTTGACAATCCTGAATGCTCATCTCGGATTACTGGTATAAATATAGATTTAATTAAAAGGTTCAAAATTATTCTTGAAGTGATATCAAGCGGATTTGATGTTGATCCTGCGAAATTCGATGACTTTGCTCACACAACTGCCAAATTTTACGTAGAACTGTATGGTTGGCATCCCATGTCACCTACAGTTCACAAGATTCTGATGCATGGCGCTCAAGTAATATCAAGCCACATTGTACCTATCGGACAGCTATCAGAGGAGGCTGCTGAAGCCCGGAACAAACATTTCCGTAAATATCGTGTAGACTTTGCAAGAAAATTTTCAAGATTGGAATGCAACAGAGATATTTTAAATAGGTTGTTGCTGACATCGGACCCCTTCATCAGCTGCAACAGAATAAAACGGATGAAGAAAAGCAAGCCTTTTTCCCAGGAAGCTATTAGTCTGCTTCTCGCGAAAACACCGAATTGTGACAGTTCCGACGACGAAGATGATGAGGACCAAATCACCTGCGAACTCGGAAACAGTGATTCTGTTTGATTCGGCCTCCTCATGATTATCCTCTTGAAAAAAAACCTGTTTTAAGAGTAAATACTCCTATACTCTCTAAGATTTGTAACTTTTTTTTTTATTGTTTTCCTTTTTATATAAATGCCTGAAATATGATGTATTATTGATTTTTATGTCATAAAATAGTAAAATAAAACATAAAATAGTTTTGTCCGGTTTTTTATGTGAAATACTCCTACGTGCGCCGCCGCGCCTTGGTACAGCATCAGTTTCTGCGGGTTCTTGCATCCTACCAACGTTGAAATTTACTCGAAGTTATTATGAATATTTTTATGAAAGCGTCAACATTCTATCATACCATCAAGTTTATATAGGCATGCAAAATATTATGTTATGGGGATTCATATACACTGTAATGCCACGTTATGATAGTAAGACAGGTTGCTTAGAGATATGTACGTGTACCATATAAAAGCAACAGTAGGTAAGTCAAATAGATTTTGATAGTTATTTTTAAACTATGTATTTATTTAGGTAACTATGTCCTGGGTTAATAAATTATTGAAACACGGCACAGTATTTATTTGCGTGTAAATATTTCACATAAACTTATTTTTAGCACTGTATTTTACATCATATTTTCTATATTCTACACAAATCATTTGGGATAATAATCCAGTGTAGTAAGAAAAATTGCATTGAAATGAGAATAATGTATTTGTATAACATTATTCTTAAGAAAATTCCATTTACACAAATAGCAAGGAGACCTTAAATGTTTTCGTCTCGAGTGTTCTATGAAGCCGTCACAACTTTCACCGGGCCTCGGTCCGTAGTCCGCAGGTTTTACGTAAGGGTGTTGCGCCAGCAGTCCGCGCCCGCGCCCTGCGGTACCACTGACCCACTGCCACAGACTCGTGCGCAGAACACCCCACTATTTTATGCCTGTCCCGCCAACTTTTGACATTGCTTTATGTTTATATATGTTTAGGCACATCATAACGTACGAAGTTTTATCAGAAAAGTATTTAAATTGTGAAAACATTTAAATGAATTTGAGTAAGTTTTACATTCATTGCAACATCGCATATGGTGTATGCCAAGGAGGCATAAGAATTGAAGTTCTACATCGGTGCACAATGTCGACAAAAGTTTTTTGAATATGACTTGACCGTGATAAATAGGCAGAAATATTTTATTAATACATAGTACGTGTACTTACTAGCTGACGACCGCGGTTGTGCCCGCGATGGTTTCGATTATCGTAAGTTTTGGTAATATCTCTGGTTCTACTCAAACAATTGCGATCAAACATACGGTAGATTTTAAGTCTTACCGAGACCTTTTTAATAAAAACAGCATCAAAATTCATGCAGTAATTTTTGTATCTATCGCAGAAAAATAAGTAGGTAGGTATGTTCCAAAACATAACGCATGTATTTTTATTCAAATACTAAGAAATACATACAAATATTAAGAAATTTACAATGTTATAACGTAGATGGTTAAAAAAACCCATCGAATTGAGAACCTCCTACTTTTTGAAGTCGGTTAATAAAACTAGATATTAGCTGTGGTAATCATATGATAAACTATGCAGATAGTAAAGTAACGAAAATGACAATTTAATGTTTGTAACGTATATTTCAATTGCATTGTACTTGCTCCTCACGAAATGTTTGACGTCAAATGTCACTTTATATAAACAACTATTTTCCTACTGAATTACAATGTTGATTGACTGAATAGTAAAAAAAACATCTACCTACCTACTACGAATTCCTGGAAATGTGAATATAATTTATAGTAATTGATTTTTATAAAACCTTAGAAGAGGCGCACAAACATGCTAAGAGGAGGTCCTCGTAATTGGAGATTTTAACGCAAAGATATCTTAGGACAACATGGGTATGGATCTCGAAACGAAAGAGGTGACCTTCTCTTACAATATGCGTACGCGCACAACCTAGCCATTATGAACACGTATTTCAAAAAAAAGAAAATCACGCAAGTGAACCTGGCACTCCCCAGACTATAAAATAAAAAACGAAATTGACTTTATCTTAACAAACCGTCCTTCAAAAATTCATAACACAGAGGTTCTTAATAGAATAAAATTTCCTTCAGATCATCGAATGGTCCATGCTAGGTATAATTTACAAGGCGCAACGAAAAGTAGAAAATCATTCGCCACATTTTCAAGTACATTAAAAACCGATGCGGACATCGAACATTATAAATCTAATTTAGGTGAAAACATAAAAAAATTAGAAATATTGCAAAATGACGTAGACGCACAAGCATAATAATAATAAACTAGAGTATATCCTCAAATTGAGTTTGTAAGCGACAATAAATGCGACAAATTGAAAAAACACAAACCAAATCATCTCCGAATCTACAAGAACACTAATTAGTAGAAGAACTGAGCTCATCAATTAATATTATTATAGTAATTGATATGCTGTCACACGGGTCTCTGTTTAAAAATTTAGGATTTTACAGTGTGGTCTAACTGGTTCACATCGTGACGTGAGTCAAACAATCCCGCTGTTGGGGTTGGTTGACTAGCTTTATATTCTTTCAGTAAACGTAAAATAAAACTATGATTTCAGTTACTTGTAGATACTCTTTCAAAACAATTTAATTTATTGATAAATTAATCTTCACTCCTAAATCTTTCATAATAAATTATTGATTTATTTTGTAAGTATTTAACCATTTAGTATTATCAATAAAAGTTTTTACCTATATTTTTAAAGTGAAAGTTTGTAAATTTAGTAGGATTGAACCCAGACTTAGTAATAGAACAATTTAAAACTTGTATCCGGACATAAACGTGGCACCTGAATCCAATCTAAGTTGTCATCTAAAACACCATGTAATTATAGTGTATTGTATCCATGAAAATTACCTATTAGCCTCTATTAGCATCATCGTGCGCAAAACTTGAATAAATTTTATATAATAAACATTTTAGAATAAGTACCAACCTTTTACTTCAAAATTATACAAAATTTTGATAAACTTTCATCCATAATATTTCCAGTTTGGAAATGTTATCTTAAATAGTTCAAACGTTGGAGTTTGAATTTTATTAAGGTGCAACATTTTTGCGTTCATACAATGTTTAAGGTGCAGTCCGACCTCAAATATAAAACAATATTCCATTTCTTATGCCCGATCGTGACTCAACTAAAAAAAAAACTATTATTATGCATATACAATTATACATGATTATATCCAACTTCAATGATAGCAAAAAATGTATAAACAAAGAGTTAGGTAATCTAAAATGTAGTGCCTGGAATTTAAACCATACACACATATAACCACGCCTGTAAATCTGCGAAGGGATAGTTATACTTTAAGGTGATTACATACGCGAATGACTTTGACCCTACAAATGCTCAAGGTCATTCGCTCATATTTGAACCATATAACCTCATATTTGATTTTTACAATCAGTCAAACTAATTTTAATAGATAACTTTATAGGCGACGGTTACTAACTAAGAAGGTCACGTCATGCTAATACACTTATTTAACATACATGTGAAATTTTAGATTATTTGGATACATATTGTAGAAAATATTTGGTTTCATAAGAAAGAGTAGAGTGATGTTCATAGCCTGTTTTCAACTATTTACTCCTTTTTTATTTAATTTATGAAAAGGTGAAGTTACTCTGTATATCCTGTAGTATGCAAGCATGTGAATTCTAGATCTGTAGGTTTTATAGTTAAAAAGAAAAACGGTTTCGCAAATACCGATTTTTCGATGCTGATCTGATTCGGGGCCACAAATCACAAAGGACTAAAACGTTGACGTCCGAGTTTTCTGTAGGTATGTTCAGAGATAAGCATGTTTTTTAATAAGAATCAATTAACCTATTGCAGTCCACTGATGGACATGGACATAGACCTCTACCAATGTGCGCCATAGCTCGCAATCTTCCTCTTTTGCCAAGTCGATCCCAGCCACCCTTTTCAGAGAGAGTCTGTGGCTTGAAGTCTTAAGTTAACTGTATTGTTGAAATAAAATCACTTTTTAACGGATTCTATCGCGATTTATTTGTTATTATTTACTTTTAGCCCTGTTATTTTTAACAGGTATTGGCTTGGGACGTTTTACCCTCCGTTTGTAGATTCGTGGATTCCATGCAATTTTAAACTCTTCAACATGATGGACTGTTGGACCAAAATACGACCGTGCCTTAACGCGGTCTAGCACATTTTCAATCTTAAAACTAAATAGGTAAGTGTGCGCTTTGGAATACGAAAAGTGGCACGTCAACTCAAACGCACACATTATAAGCGGAAATATAAACCCCGGTCTACTTAAATCACTTTTTAAATGACGTAATTACTCATAGTTTTTATGTTTCGGGACTTATCGCGATTAATTATTATTTGGAACTTACTTGTGCCGACGTTTCGGGTAATTGACGTAATTACATTGCAAACATTATATGTACTATACAAAATGTTACTAATTATAGATAATATATATTGTTTAAAATAAATAAAATATGTACCTAGTTATCTAAGAAACGAGACAAACTAATTTACACTAACAATAATTTACAGGTAAAACTGCGTATTTTAATGGTTTCACTATTGACTGTAGCATAGTATTAATTGTACTGACATCTAAATTGTTTACCTTGAATAGTTGCTTGCGTAATTACTTCCCGTGAATTGCATTTCATTATTATCTTAAATTACATGATATCATATTTTTTCCATGTAGGACGATGAAGTAGTTAAGTTTGAATAAAACCGACTAAAAAGAAGAAAGAAAAGAAAAAAAAAAGATAAGAATAGAATAGAATAGAAAAGAAAAGAAAAGAAAAGAAAAGAAAAGAAAAGAAAAGAAAAGAAAAGAAAAGAAAAGAAAAGAAAAGAAAAGAAAAGAAAAGAAAAGAAAAGAAAAGAAAAGAAAAGAAAAGAAAAGAAAAGAAAAGAAAAGAAAAGAAAAGAAAAGAAAAGAAAAGAAAAGAAAAGAAAAGAAAAGAAAAGAAAAGAAAAGAAAAGAAAAGAAAAGAAAAGAAAAGAAAAGAAAAGAAAAGAAAAGAAAAGAAAAGAAAAGAAAAGAAAAGAAAAGAAAAGAAAAGAAAAGAAAAGAAAAGAAAAGAAAAGAAAAGAAAAGAAAAGAAAAGAAAAGAAAAGAAAAGAAAAGAAAAGAAAAGAAAAGAAAAGAAAAGAAAAGAAAAGAAAAGAAAAGAAAAGAAAAGAAAAGAAAAGAAAAGAAAAGAAAAGAAAAGAAAAGAAAAGAAAAGAAAAGAAAAGAAAAGAAAAGAAAAGAAAAGAAAAGAAAAGAAAAGAAAAGAAAAGAAAAGAAAAGAAAAGAAAAGAAAAGAAAAGAAAAGAAAAGAAAAGAAAAGAAAAGAAAAGAAAAGAAAAGAAAAGAAAAGAAAAGAAAAGAAAAGAAAAGAAAAGAAAAGAAAAGAAAAGAAAAGAAAAGAAAAGAAAAAGAAAATACTGATACATAATTATGTATGTATTTACAAAAGAAATATGTAATTTAAAATTCAATGTATATTTATAATTATGTATTATTATTTTTGTTTATGTTGTTATTCCTTTTCATCAACATTATGCAACACAGGGACCGAGCCGCTGCCGGCCGGTGCCGGTTAGGGTAATTGATCATAACTGACCCTAGGCCCTAACTTACGGCCTCAGAAATGTGGAACCTCCACACTATACGTAAGTCATGCATCGTCAAGCCCTTGACCCAGCTACCTAACGCGAGCCTCATGAGATGTTGGTCTAGGCTCTTAGCAGTCAATCCGTATTAACAACGCAATTATTACTATTATGTATTATAATAAGTATAGATTAATATTATATATCTACCTGTTCTTAACGTTTAATGTGATAATTGAAGGTCTTTTTTGATTGCAGATTGTCTATCTGCACAAATGGAAGAAGGAAAAATATTCAATGAATGAAAAAATAAGTTGAAGTGGGGATCCGGTATGAAACAAAAAACAACCAATTATGTGAACACTGCACATGGATTGTAAAAGTAGCCTATCTACTTAGATGAACTCGTCATGCCCGCTTGACGGCAATAGGCTCGCCCCCTATTACGTGGGACCGAAAATCATAGTTGGCGAAATGTGGGTGATAAGATAATAGGTTCTCCCTTGTTTGGTATAACAACGTTTGGTCGAATGTTACTAATTCGAACAACGTTTGAGAAAATAATTGCTTTGCATAATATCGATTGACATAATTTTCATTTCATCGAATATTTATTTGCGATAACAACCTTTGCGCTATTGATCAAAAAGTATAATGCTCATTTCATGTAATGTTCAGTTGATATTATTATGTATTTCATCGAATATTCAATTGGTATAATGTTAATGTAGTATAGAAATTTATTTATCTGGCCCTCGGCGGCCGCTGCCGCGGCACGCTCGCTTCGCTCGCTCGCCTCGTGCTTGTTGTGGTCACAGTTCTAACCTAACCTAACCCTGCCGATTTCCGTGATGTAAGAGAACCACTAAGAGTATGTTTCATGAAAAACAATACAAGTAAAATTGAAAAACTCTCAGTGCAATCGTTCGTTCGTTGCAAAGGTCACAGTTCTAACCTAACCTAACCCTGCGTTAGGTTAGGTTAGAACTGTGACCACAACAATTCAATTCGGTATGATCTCTCGACTAAATCATTATTAGTCTTATGAAGCATTAGTTTAAATAAAATTAGTGCAAATGAAAATTCGGTGAAATGATATTATTCCAACTAAATAATTATGCTAAATAAAATTCTACCAATTAAATATTCGGTCAAATGAATAATTATGTGAAATGACTTTATTGTAACTGAAATTAGTTCAAGTGATATTCGACCAAACGTTGTTATACCAAACAAGGGAGAACCAAGATAATACACCTCTGCCTATCCATTCGTGGATTTACTGGCGTGAGTATAGGTATGTTATGTATGTGAATAATAAACTAGAAAACAAAACGTTTTATGTACCTATTTTATATATCCACGTACAGTTGGTGACTTGGGTGAGTATTGGCAAAGTATTTGCCAAACCACTTTTTAAAAGTTGCACCAAAATGTTAAGCTATTGTGCAATTGTTGACTACAAACCAAAATCCGAGGTGTAATTGAGTATTGTCCTTGAACGGGTTAAATCACATGAACGTAAATAGGATGCAATTTCAATAATATTATATACGTAATTTAACAAGTACTGTTAACAAGAGCAATTACGGTTGTTGCACTCGATGTTGTCATTGAATAAGTTATGTTATTTTAAGATTTACCAACCAATAAGGATAATCATTTCAAGTTGTTTAGCAATCCATTTAATGTTATGTTAATGATTCAATTTGAAGAATTGTTAAATAACAAACAAATTAAGCCTGAATTTCAGCAGTATCAACTGTAAGTCCTCATGTAAACTTAATCAATGATTAAAATGTGGTAAACGCAGTGTCATTCGCCTTGATCGCGGTTAATGGCGTGATTAAATCTGAATGGTTTAACAGACACCAAATAAACGTAATTTCAAATGTAACAATAGAAAAAGCAAGGGTATTGGGAGTATTAGTAAACGTATCGTGCCTCAGTTGAGACACATTCGTGAAGCGATGTGGAATATTGTCGTCCACAACAATCGTAGACGACGCGGCGGTGACACGAACGCGGCGTTGCGTAAAGTCATCGATATGCAGCTATGATCAATTAGATAGGAACATCGTGAAATCTTTGTAAGTAGCTTATGTAACCTATGATGGAACAATAACACATTCGATTTTTAAATTTATGCTATTTGCATTCCGCGTTAATTTGGTACGTAATTTGAAAATTACCCAATTACACTTTTATATTTCAGAAATAATTATATCAATTTTGTAATTTTTAATTTTTACTACCTGTGTGTTAAAAGTTTTGTAAACGTCTCAATAGACTTCACAATATGCCCCTATGTTACCACAGATAAATAAAATTATTCATGTTTAGAAACAGTGCTGGCGTTTTGTAAATATCTTAAATTAATGTTTAAATTAATTACTGTAGCTAGGTCATGTGAATTTATGATGATTTTAGTGCCTAATGATATACTTTTAAAATGTTAAGTAATTTAAAAAATATGGTTAAGTACAAAACGGTACATTTAAAAATAAACAGCTCTTAGTAGACATCATGTTTATTATAGCCTAGATTTAATTCAAGAAGTCTTTCGGAATCGTAGAAATAAATGCCTTAAAATCATCACTAGCGATTCTCTCTAAAACACGAAAAACGATAATAATATGTAAACTGTTTTGCAATAAAAGAATTACAACAACGAGTAGGTAAACGAACGGCTTAAAAAAAACCAGATATTGCATGACATAACTACACTTCTTTAAAAAACGAATATTGTCCATATTAGTTAACACGCGCGAATATTTCTTTCAAGTGATAAAAAATATTAATTCATAGAACATAATTTATTGATTACTACTTACGTGTATGAATGTTTGACAGAACAGGTACTACGTAACGACCAAAGGATGATACAGTCCTTTCTATAGGACCGTACCTCTTAAGAACACCACGTGAATACAAATAAAAACCAAGCAGGTCGACTTTCGCGTTGTTGATATATGGTACACGCGCAGGTGTTGGCGTCCACCGGCGCGGCGGCGGACAGTGACTGACAAGCGCGCGCGCCGCCGACCGACCATCGAGGACCGTCTTTGCAAACTCGCCTGCGTCATAATGTCGCGTCACTACAAACGTCATTGCCACCACCGGTAGAGATCACAATTGACCCTCGACCTCGCTTCAGCAGGTTAACATTTTGTCATGCGGCGATATTTACTTACACGAAATTGGAATCTGTTTAGTAAATGAATTATTGTGATTCTGCTCATATTATGAGTGACCATTGTACCAATTTTATAGGAATCTATTGAGAATTACTGGGAATTCATAAAGTTACTCGTTTTAGAGAATCGCTCAATGTGGCCTTTTTAGATTCGCAGATGTATTGTCGTGTAAAATAATATGTGATTTACACAAACACTATTCTTAAACTATTCAGAGTCCTAAACATATACCTATCCTATACAAAGTTCATATTGTTAATAGCCCGTAAATATTATGTCGTAGTCGGTACAACAAACAGTACGAATGGTAAAATAAATTAACGCTCCAACAGATGTTAAATAGCACAACTAAATTATGTAAAATAAATTACTGGAATTATTTATTCGACAGGACCTGAAAATTCAAATGATGTTCTCAGTAACCCTGATAGCAGAGACGTTGGTACTTTGTCACAACCACAAGATACAAGTAAAGTTTACGTTTTTCGATTCCCAGTTAAGGGAATTAGTAGTACTTAGTTGTTGAGTTGTTTAGTTAGGAAATACTAAATAGCAGCAAGCAGCCTGGATACTTACTCGATTAACTGTAACAGAATCGGTTTCATAGGAGCAAAAGTTGATGAAATGTAGAGAAATCTTTAAAAATCCATTAGTAATAGCCACCCTAAAAGTATCTACGTCACTATTGCGAAATGGCCAAGCCAGCTCAGATTAGAGAGACTCGCTATTTTAAGATAGATACTTATCAATGGAGGCATTTTAAACTAGGAACAAAAAGTAGTAATTGAGATCCCGGAAATAGGATTATTTCTGCATTTTACGACTCTTACCACATGTACTAGTTTACCTTGCTATAAGTGAACTGGCTTCTTATAGAACCACATTTATCTCCAAACAAGGTTTGCAATGTTTGTTTATTTTTTAAATGATTTACTTTTTACAGTTCCTCATTGTTTATTTTAGTTTGACCAACAAGGAACTGGCAACTGTAATGTAAATACATACACATTTATGTATCTAGATACATAATATACTTAGGTACACGCAGACCACACACGGAACAATACAAATAGACATAATTTATGCATACTTATTTGCACTGAGCGGGTATCGAACCCAATAAAAAATAAAATCAATAACATTTCATTGCTAGACCTAGTAGGAATATTTACTCTGTGGTTAGACACAAAACTAAGCATGCCTAAAGGTATTTGTTCAAGAGATGGACAAGTATTTGTGTCTTTTATAAGAGCTAGACAAATCATATTAATGTTGGTCCAGGTTGTCAGATCCAACAAAGTCACCAACGCCGGCAGCCGGCAAGCTGGGGTCTTAGGTATACCTGCCCTCTGGATAAGTAGCAATTCGTTGGCCAGTATATTGTAGAATAGAATGACGAATGTATGGGATTTGACGTTTATGACAAACGTTGATGACTGTCATATACGTCAAATCCCATACATTCGTCATTCTATTCTAGACGACAGCCAACAAATTGCCACTTGTCTAGGGGGCTGGTTCAACGTACAATATGGCCTGGCGTAAGAGGTTAATGTCCGACATCCCCACCTTACCGTTAGCTCCAATGCGTAAGAAGCCCGAAGCGGTTTCCACACATAAAAGAAAAGGGGGTAGTTTAGTTACCTATCCCCTAAAAGACTGTACCTAGGAATTTTCATGGAGCTTAAGGCCTTAAGGGAAAACTGTAAGTAGGTACTTAATATAGATTTGGTGTTAAAAAAATGTAATCAATGTTTCAACTTACCACATATACAGATTTAATCACAGAACAACGGTGGTTTGCTCAGGCCAAATTTCTGATAGAACTGATACCTGAAATAAAACAGAATAATGTTTAGATATGTAAGGGAGACCGGGAATGTACGGGTTAATACAAATCAATCGGCAAAATGTTCAACCAGTTCTTTTTATACCACTTACTCCACTTAGGGCAGACAAGCAGGTGGGCCGAGCACCTGATGGAAAGTGTTACTGTGGCCTATGGACGTATGCGACATAAGGGAGCGTTACACTTGTGCTGCCGACCCTGACGAAACCTAATGCCTTTCTTGAAGAACCCCATATTGTAGTCGCTCGGGAAAACCTCAGCAGGGAGTTCATTCCACAGTTTAAACGTACGGGGGATGAAGTTCCTTTCATACCTGACTGTGCGTACTGATTCCAGTCGCAACGTATAAGAATGGATTCCCTGTGTGTCGCCAGAGGTGCGCTGATAGAATTTTAACCGTGGGCACTATGTCGAACAATTCATCTGAACACACCGTTGTAAAGGCGGTAAAACAGGCACTGCGATGTTATGTCTGATGTTACGAGTAAGTATGTTTAATTAGTAATTAACTAAATGTTATAATATTTTTTATTTATATTAAAAAAGTTAACCTCTTTTTTGTATCCAAGCTAAAAAAATTGTAATATGCAAAGAATTATGTATAAATTGTAAATATTGATTTTTAAATCAAGGACCTTTTATAGCTCTGAAGTATTGTACGGTAAAGATAATATTTTGATATGACCACTATAACACTCTTCACTAATTATTGTGAAAATAACCCTTCCTTTGCAGTCGGGATATTAGCGTTTATTTCGACTAGGCACATAAACATAATCTCTCAAGTGCACAGTAGCGAATGTAGCTATAATAATAGGGTTATAAACTTGAGTAAAGTATCTACATCACGGATTATTATGTATTGTACGTACCTACTTGATTTGTGTGTGTAAATAATATATAATGTCATTTTTATTTTCTTTTGTATGAATAAAAGTGACAAAAGGCTCGCCCACTCGTCCCCTATTAAGTGAGATCTAAGTATTCCACCTAGACTCAACCAAAGCAAACTTTACGAGTAATAGACATTATGAGTGAACGATTACAAGTGACAATTAAATTGCGTTCCCACCTCCCATTCCCAGTCTTCCCACGCCTGTCGTGAAATTTAGTCATCAATGGGTGACCGATGTCATACCATGTTTGTTCTAATTTCCGATACTACCGTCAATGTCTTCAATGTTGTTAGCAATTTCTTATCGTTGAACAATTCACTTGTCTCTTTGTCTCATTACGTAGTGAAAACCAATTATTGTCATTTCAATGAAGTAGTTAGTTTATCGGTGGCATACCTACGTCCGCTGTCATGACATGACAATGACGAAAACTTAAAAAAAAAAAGAAATTGGACGATTTGGCTGGCTATCATGAAGTACAGTCAGCATCAATGCTCCGAGCACGAAAAATATTCGAATTTGTAACGTAAACGTATCGAGAGAACAACAATAAAATAGTTTGGTATTAACATCATTTGGTATTGGTATATGTTATAACAGTAGGTATTAACGACATTGTGAGTAAGTACTTTGCTAGTCAAAATCGGTCTGATGCTGGCTGTTATACCTATGAAAAATTCAAATATACATCCGAAAGTTTGAGATTTTGAAATTGCGGGCATATGTGGCTTCAATTTGTGCTTCCCTTCAATTCTGTTGCTTCGAAGTATGCTACGGGTGAAAAAGGGGAGGGCCGCTAGTTTCTAATATAAGGTGTTTTCATCAGGAACAGATCATTCCCCACTATAACATATCTAGTGGTGTCACAAGAATCAGGCGATGCACAGTGTATGACAGTGACAACTTATCAATGTAATCAAATTTATATTCAGTAGGCACTATGACTAATTAATTATCAATTTATAAAGTAGGTATATTGTGTGTGATACTGATAAGTTCAAGGATAAAAGTCATAACGATATCAATGAATTAATCATAGAAATATTATCCAAATAAAGTAACTAATTATATAAATATGTACAGATAGACATACTTATCTTATAATACTAATTTATAATAGATAATCTCCCTTTATTGATAAGATAAGGCTGGATTTGGCCATTACAATTTCCTTCAACTAAACTCATAATCGAGTTCTTATATTTTCTCAATGGAGTAAAATGTGGTAGCTATGTGGTAACGCAGTTTAGTCCGTATTTACTAGCAGTTTCTGTTGTTGGTGAAATTATAAAGATCGGTTATTTAATAGTTAAGTTTCATTCAAAATGACTATTAAATGAAGTTATACAAGACCTGGCCAGAATTCAATAGGTTCTAGCAAGAGACCACTAGAGTCGCTATACTGTTATTCATATAGAAAGAGTAAAACTTGATAAAACAAATAAGGATGATGACAAGGTCGTCCGATTCTACTTAATACTGGATAATATGTATCTTAGTTTCGGCCGCTGCGCAGGAGGCGCGGGTTCGATCCCCGCTCAGTGCAAATATTTGTGTGCATGAAATATGGGTATTTGCATTGGTCTCGGTGCCTCTGAGAGCACGTTAAGCCGTCAGTCCCGTTTGCAAAATATCGAGGTCTAGCCGAATCCGTAGTTAGGACTGGTGAAGCGGACCCCAGACTCCGAGCTGATGGCTTCGGATGCGACTGGGAATTAACGCTAGGATGAAGAAGATGTATCTGAGTTTTTGGTAAAAAAAAATTACTTGCAGAATAAAATATTGCAAACTGAACTGAAACTATGACTTTTTATTATTTTTAGTTACCAAAGTAGGTCAAAATATAAACAATGGAATTGAGTCCAAAATAACTTTTATGATTCATCTCATTAATTATGAACTTAAAACGAGTAAACGCAACGCAGATAGAGATAAATGTGATATTCTCTTGCTCGCTATACATTTGCACTACGCGCTACAAAAGTGTGACGTCAGGCTTTTGTAACTATTTTATGTATAGAGCGTTTCAGGGCTGTTCAAGAAATTGAATTTTCTAAAGAAAATATCTTTTAAACCATTTGTTGTAATAAAATTTCACTTTAGCAGTGCACATAATTATAAATTGGTCATTTATCGAGAATAAAAAAATATCATTATCCCTACGGATAAATAAAGATAATAAGAATAAATAAAGTTTTGAATGTATCGAACAAATGCCTTTATTGATTTACCCTGCGACGGTATTTGCCTTTCAAATATTTTCAATAAATACTGAACGACCAATACATACTTGCTTGCTTTGAATTTTCCTGTTTTAAAACAAAGTGTAAATAAAAGGTTTAAAATAGCGTCGGACCTGGTGTTTATGCCTTGTTTATTAATAGATGCGTATCTCCCTATGTAAGACTAACTAAATATCTTTGACTACCGAGCAAAGCTAAATATAAATAAAAAAATACCTATAACAATTATAATAAAAACTTGGGAGAGTGCGTCCTCGCTATATTGTATTGTACTAGTGCAATAATTATATTCTCTGAACCCGAAAGAAGATATATAGGAAATAAATTTTCCCCAATACCTACTGATTCTTTGCCGTCATTACTGCAATTCCAAATCAACAGTTTCTTTAAAGGTAGCTAGGATAGTTTAGAATTTTAGATAGGGGGAATTATAATCCCCAACGCCGAGGTCGGGGTTCCTATGTTGGTGGTCAAGGCCGGCCTCTAGGATATTGTCTCTGGGCCCCACCAGATTCACACAACAAATACTGTGTGGTTTTAGTTGGTTCGAATCCGACACACGCACCTCACCTAGAGGGAGGAGAGTAAAAAGAGGAGTGATTTTCATATTCCACGTGCAACGGTAGGTATTGTTATGCTTAAATTAAAGATAATCATTATTTTCCTGCAATGCAAATTACCAGCCAAATTTAAATATTATGTGCCTAGTGTGGGGTCATAGTATAATACTCAACATTGTTATTTTTAAATCCTTCAAATTTTAATTCCATTAACGATTCGTTTAAAAATTTTGCAAACATTATTCATTTGCGTTCAAATACTATTTCGCTCTTCACGCACCGAGCGGAGCATAGCTGATGCATCGGTTTATTTCACTTTATTCACTCATGCATGTTTAATGAGTAATGAATGACTCAAGATGAACATGAAACTTGATTTTTGGGATCCGTATACTTGGATAATTTTTTTGAGGAAGCAGTAGCACGGTAGAGTACGTACACTATAATAGACGTGGTGTATAAGGTGAACGAGGATGTCGAATTAGAAACAGTGTTGTTTGTGTGTGTTATATCAAAATAAGCTTTAACGTCGAACTTCTGCAGATGTAGATGTAGATATCGCAGCCAACTAGCTTAGGTAATCGGCCTATCAATCAACAAACTAGCCTCTTTACACCGTTCAACGAGTTTCCTGAATGATACTCAGACATAGCATTTTTTACAACATTTAATAAACTGGCTGGCTAACGCTTAGGCCATTCGTACGATAGGGCACCACTCAGAAATAAGATAGATAGTTAATGATGGGTTTATTGAGAAAAGCAGCACAATCCGACTTGGGTAATGTAGGAGTGGGAGCTCCTGTATTAAAGTTCGTGGTTATTTTTTTTGTAACCACCCAGAAACAAGACAGGAAGTTAGTGATAGGAAGTTAATCGTTAAGATAGATTAGGTTCTAGTGCTAGTCTAATGCCGGCGCCGACTGCTGGTAAAGTTTTAAACTTTACGAACTCTTTAAGAACTATTTTTGCAGGCTTTGATTAACTAATTTTTTTCACCTTTATATTCTTTGGTAACGTGTTTTTTTACCATTACATCATTGTTTAAATACTTGTTTTTGTTTTCACCATCTGTGACTTTCAATATGAAAAACTATTTTTTACTATATAAGTATTATATCTACTTAAGTATGTCTATATACATACACAAGTAGATTTAGTATTTATAAGATAGGTAGATAAATAAATTGAAGAAAAAGAAAAATTCTTGCATGATAATCTTACCTGGTTCTGATGAATAATAATGAATATGCGTGCCATTAAGAACTACGTCTAATATAGTAACTTTTATAGGGTAGGTACGTGTACACTTATACACATCCACTTACTAAATACAGAGGATTATAAGGTCGTGGTCTTCATTTTAATCATTGGCCTATCGTACTCTACTAGCGGACAAAAACCTTTAATTAAAATGTAATTTAGTGTATCAACATCTTATTATCCTTACTTTTCACTATTTAATATAAATGTAAAAGTTTGTGGGGATCGATCGATGTTTGTAATAATTTTACACGACCAAACGGATTTTGAAAAAGTTTGGCTTAGAAAATACGTTACAGTCTGAAGTAACATAGGTAGATTTCTTTTATCTCGGCAATAGGTTCCTGAGGGTCTTTAGAACGAGATCGGTATTTCACACGGGTATAGCAGCGGGCACAAGCTAATTAGTTATATAACTAGAATAACTGGTAATGGAAATTTTCCATGGCTGCAATGCTATTAGGTTGTGTAGAACGTGCACTAGTGTCAAGTTCAAAGGAATTACAGTTAAAACCGGTAATTCACTTTTATATTTATATATATTATAATTAATCTAATAATTATGTATAAACCACAGAAGAGGTGAATAAGATGATGGAAAGCGGATACCTCGACTTATAAACACCCTCTTGTACTATTAATGACACTTTCAATTTGTGCACATAACTTTGGAAAGTAATTAGTATCTAATCTAATGGTTTTGTGGTCAAATGTAACATCGGATATTCTGCTCTAAATTGTTTTTATTTTTTTATTGTTCAATACATGAATTACACACATTTTACAAATTTAAACCACCCGCTTAAACCATAATGGTTTGTATGCGAGCGGGAGTACTTTCTTTGCTGCAATACTTTCATGTGTTTTTTTGTCCATGTGTTTGGCATCTAAGTACATATTAGGTATTATAATATTAATTTATCCATGCGTTTGGTATTAGCTACGTACCTACAAACTTTTTGCGTAAGGATTTCCCGGGATCTAGAATCAAACGTCTACCCTTCATTCGCACAAGGCGACTGAGAGATAGGGAGGATTATTCCTCAACCGCTAGAAAAGATATAGTTCACGAAAAAGTGGCCGGTTGACAGCAATAGGCTCGCCCCTTATTAAGAACATGGGACTAAACATAGGTATCGAAATGTGGGTGATATGATAATACACTTCGGTCAACTTCTTCCAGAATATATTTATAGGCGAGAGTATATTGGAGGCCGTTTTCTGACAAGCAATTACAGCCACATAAGGCCAGCGTCACGTGACCATGGATCCTGTTTTTAGGGTTCCGTAGCCAAATGGCAAAAAACGGAACCCTTATAGATTCGTCATGTCTGTCCGTCCGTCTGTGTGTCTGTCTGTCCGTCCGTATGTCACAGCCACTTTTCTCCGAAACTATAAGACCTATGCTGTTGAAACTTGGTAAGAAGATGTATTCTATGAACCGCATTAAGAATTTCACACAAAAATAAAAAAAGCATTAAATTTTAGGGGTCCCCATACTTAGAACTGAAACTAAAATTTTTTTTTTCTTCAAACCCATACGTGTGGGGTATCTATAGATAGGTCTTTAAAAATGCTATTAAGGTTTCTTACAATTTTTTTTTCTAAACAGAATAGTTTGCGCGAGAGACACTTCCAAAGTGGAAAAATGTGTCCCCCCCCCCTCTAACTTCTAAGCTAAGAGAATGATAAATCTAAAAAAAATATATGATGTAAATTGCCATGAAAACTACCACTAAAAATTGGTTCGAACGAGATCCAGTCAGTAGTTTTTTTTAATACGTCATAAACCGCAATTTTCGCCTTTGCTACTACGGAACCCTTCATGGGCGAGTCCGACTCGCACTTGGCCGATTTTATTTTAGAATTGCCACGGAGAAACACAAGACGAAGAATACGCCTCTACATTACGTGTTTTTGGACATGCCGAATGCCTTCGATAATCGTCATCTGGTGGGCACTGCGGTCCTATAGCGTTCCAATATCAGTATTTCGCGCAGCTAGTGACCGCGTGCGTCCATATACAGTGTATTTTTGAAACGGGGCAGTACGGGCAAGTACCTTAACCGTTGTACCTAGTTACAGCAAAACATTCTTAGGAGACTTTTTGCATTTTTTTGCTTTAGATTTTTGCAAAATCTGTTAATGCAGTTCAAAATATCACAAAAAGTTAGGGAAGGTCTCCTAAGAACGTTTTACTGTAACTACAACGGTGAAGGTACTTGCCCTTATTGCCCCGTTTCAAAAATACACCCTATATACTTAGCATGAGGTGCTTTATGACCCCAAAATGCCGGTTAGGCCCATGACATTGCAGATAAAATGCAGGAGAGTCGACTTCGCTTGCGTCACCAAATTGTGCAGCAACTGTCCGACACATCTTACCCAACCGGGTAACATGTGTGTCGGGCCATGCCCGCGGTAGAAGAAACGGATTCAAGAAGTACTGGCCAGTCGTCATGAATGCGTACCAATGGTCACCACTGCTGGGGATGCAGAAACTGCGAAGTGAGAGATGAGCCTCGGACGCAACTGTGACTCAACTCACAATTTTTGACTTAAAACTCTTTGTTGCGCTGTGAATGAGCAGCCAACTGCTTGCGAGTAGCTTATGTCGATTACTCCGAGACCACACTAGTGGCGGCGGCGTGCAAACAAGTATTAATTCACAAGTAGGGTACCTGCTTCGTGCGCTCGACGCCCTCTTAACAATAATTAAGCCTTAGGTTAAAATTATTAAGTTTCTAATTCATTTAAAGTAGTTGTAAGAACTACATCAGAATTTGATAAACCTGCAGTCCAAAAAAGACACTGAATATAACGGTTCAAAATTAGTAGATTACCCAACAAGTGAAAAAAAGACGAATTCTTTTCGAGGCACTAAGTTGTATCCCGAGAGGAGCGAAAGGTTTCTGGGGTAGAATCCCGAGCGTAGCGAGGGATTCTAGAAAGAAACCTGAGCGGCTCGAGGGATACAAGAGCCGAGATGAATTCTTTTTTCACGTGTTAGGTACGCTTCTTTTCATCATTGACTACGAGAAAACAATATGAATTAAAATTTGTGATGGATAGTACATAAAAAACTTCTACATAAAAGAAGCAGCAAATTATCAGTAATAGCTACCGCTTTACCGCCGCAAAGACTCCGGAGTCTTTTCGCGTTCGAGAATTTAATTTTCATCACTGGATGAAGTCATTTTAAGATTAAGAAACGAACAGAAACTTTTACAAGAAAAAATGCACAGAAAAATGGCGGCTTTTTTTTTCTTAATTTAAACTGAGCCACATTCCATCCAGCCAGTGATTACATTTAGGTGGCTTTTAGTACGTTTCTATAGTGAGAGTGTGCAACCTCTTTGCATGTTTTACTACAATACATACATTTGAGCATGTTCCAAATTCAATTTTTTATATTCACTCAGTGAAATAAAGAGCGTTTTATTCACTGCTTTTGATGAATCACGGGCCCTTTTTCGAGTGTCAATGGTTTGTCAAATAATTAATAGAATGACTGTTGAACACTGTTGTAATATATTTCTTGACTAGCTTTTGCCCGCGGCTCCGCCCCCGTGGATATCGGTTATCGCGACCAAATAGATAGCCTATGTCCTTTCCCAAGGTCTAATCTATATCTTTACCAAATTTCATCAAAATCGGTTCTGGGGTTTAGGTGTGAAAGCGTAACAGACAGACAGAGAGACAGAGTTTGTCAGAGTTACTTTCGCATTTATAATATTAGTATGGATATGCATATGGATTATATTATCACAGACTGCTTTTTTCTTAGAGTTTACATTGCTATAGAGCGCGCCTTGGTAAGTATGAACTGCAAGCACGGGTATGAACAGTAACGAGGATTCTGGCTCAACCTCAATCAGTAGCAAAACAATACCCGTCAAAGTAACTTCGCAAATAATATTTAATTCGATATGTTAAATCAAAATTTTATATAACACTAGCTAACCCGGCGAACTTCGTACCGCCATATTTTCCGCCCGCGTATAACACGCATCTCGAAATTTATCAATGTTTCTCTACAATATTATGCATGTATTACACATATAAACCTTCCCCTTGAATCACTTTATCTATAAAAAAAAACCGCTCCAAAATCCGTTGCGTAGTTTTGAAGATTTAAGCATACATAGGGACGGACAGACAGCGACTTTGTTTTATAATATGTAGTGACGTATATTTGTAGTATTAATTGTTTTTGTAATACACAAAATGATGTCATGTATCTTGTGTTTAATTTTATCCATGCATATCAATACGAAAAAAAAGTATCTGCCAACATTCGGCGCCAAAGACCTGAGTGATACGCGCGCTCTATATACGAGTAAACTCTAAGGTTTTTTTTATTTAAATATGCTGATAAAATCAGCATATGCTCCTACATTATAATTATATTATGTTCGTACACAATTCCTAATCAGATGTAATTACCTACCTGTATAATAAATGTTATCTGGTATTAATACAATGAATTACGATAGATGATCAAAATAGAATCACATAAGGTGTTATGAGTAATTAATTGTCATTTGATGAAAATATCAATCAACAGAGACGCTTTAATAGTATTTTAAAGTATTTGAAATGATATATTTACCTATATGTTTACGTTAATTTGTTTAACAGGCTTATCTCGAAAGGTAAATATAGAAACCGCCTTTCTTGATCGTAGTTAATAACATTTTCAGGTCTGGAGTATTACTGACGATGACGAAAAATTATGTTTATTACATAACAGTAGGCAAGTTATGCAGACCACATACAGGTCAAATTACAACAGAATAAGTAATCACATTACCATATTTTTACCTAATTCTAAATGAATACATAATGTAAAATAAGTAAGTACGCCCGAATTTAATTAAGCAATAATCTCACTTGCGTATAAATATTTTATATTAAACAAGTAGGTTATATTAGAATATTTGCAATTACACAGAGTCGAATCAAAAAACAATAATTTATAATCATGATTATGGAGGCAGACCCACGACCGTGGGTCTGATAAAGCTAAACGGTCAGTCGTAGATATTGAATGACTCACGGTACCACCAAGATTGACGGCAGGTTTTATTCACGGGGTGGGGGGTCATACAGCAGTCCTTCTCATAAAAGCCGTAAAGCCAAACCAAAAGTAGTATTAATGTATGTACAGTACCTAATATAATTTAATTTATTATTCATGTACGCATGCATTTTGTGTTACGAGTTTTTTTTAAGATAGATGTGTAAGTTAGATTGTAGATTATATTGTATAAGATGTATAGTTATCTATTATACCTATTTATATATTATTTATAGTTATAGAATATTATGTTTTTGTAACATTTATTTAGTACCTATGTGGGACAATTCTTATTCTTTGAAACTTTGACCGTTATACACAATTTATACATATTATAATTATTATTATACATTTGTATTATTGATCAATTTACTATAAGTATAAGAAATTAGAAAATTAAATAAATAATACACTTTTTGTACTGCACGAGCATGGATTTTTTTTTTTATAAGTAAATTCCGTGGATGGACTGTCTGCGGAAGGCGGAGGATCGGGAGCAATGGTGGGCGAGACCTATGATCAGCAGTGGACTGCGACAGACTGATAAATGATTGAAGCAAAAGTGGCAGCAGGTACTTTATAAGCGCGATGCAGGATCTGTGATTTCTTAGTAGGTAGTTCAGTTTGGTGTCGCTAGGCAGGGTATAAAGTCACAAGTCCAAGCTTATCCCCAGAAGGCCAATTCTGGTAATTTAAATACCCATTCATTGTAAAAGTGTTTATTTTATTTTAAATAGGTACAAGTCATATCATTTTTATTTTGTGACTAACTGACCCACCATGGGGGCTGACCCATACCCTAGAAAAGTGCTCATTTTGCGAAGTGCTCATTTTGCGAAGTGCACATTTTGCGAAGTGCTCATTATGCGAAATGCACATTATGAGAAATGCCCCTTGTGAGAAGTGCTCCTTCCGCGTAATGCACATTTTGCGTCGAGTGCTCATTTTGCGAAGTGCGCATTCTGCGTCAAACCCATTTAAATTTCGAGAATCGTTCTAAGATTAGGTTTGATTCTATTTTCAAATTCAAGGTCAAAAACTGTATTTTTATAATGCAATTTTCAAATAAAACCGGCCAAGTGCGAGTCGGACTCGCCCATGATGGGTTCCGTAGCAGCAAAGGCGAAAATTGCGGTTTATGACGTATTAAAAAACTTCTTACTGGATCTCGTTCAAACCAATTTTTGGTGGAAGTTTGCATGGCAATGTACATCATATTTTTTTTTTAGATTTATCATTCTCTTATTTTAGAAGTTAGAGGGGGGGGGGGGGGGGACACATTTTTCCACTTTGGAAGTGTCTCTCGCGCAAACTATTCAGTTTAGAAAAAAATAATGTTAGAAACCTCAATTGCATTTTTAAATACCTATCTATAGATACCCCACACGTCCCATACGTGTGGGGTATCTATAGATAGGTATTTAAAAATTTGATGAAAAAATTTTTTCAGAGTTTCAGTTCTAAGTATGGGGACCCCTAAAATTTAATGCTTTTTCCTATTTTTCTGTGAAATTCTTAATGAGGTTTACAGAATAAATCTACTTGCCAAGTTTCAACAGCATAGGCCTTATAGTTTCGGAGAAAAGTAGCTGTGACATACGGACGGACAGACAGACGGACGGACAGACATGACGAATCTATAAGGGTTCCGTTTTTTGCCATTTGTCTACGGAACCCTAAAAAGAACATTGACATCGTGATCGCTAACATAAAAAAAAAAAATACGATTTACGATATTAAAAATCCCCCTCTTTTTTTTGTTTTGACATTTAATTTTTTTTTTAAATTTAATTTTGACATCGAATATATTTAATAAATTAGCAGAATTTGACCTTCGGGTACAATTTTAGAAGTTTTATGGAAGTAATGTTTAAGAAATGGTATAGCATGATTATTGGTGTACCTACCTAATTACCTGGTTAAAATATGTAAGTATTATGTCATGATCATGACTATATTATTTCTCAAATAACAACCACCATTACTACTTACATCATCAGAGTTCTTAATGACAAGTAATAGGCTTACTTACCCAATTTTCTTTATTGGCAACATTTATTGAACACATACATAAGATACATAATAATTAGACCCTACTTACAATTTAAACAATGGAGTCAAGAAATTGCAAATTGAGTGAACCAAAAGAAAAATTAAACTTAAATAAAATGGCACAGCCAGTAAATAAATTAGCTGAGTTAGGGCCTTATAACATCAGCTACCTATCTGCCAATGAAAATCCTGTCAAAATTAACTGTTACAGAGAAAAGTCAAGTCAAATAGTTAAACATACAATTTTTTTTGTGTAGGTTATTGTAAGTTCTAACGCTGCGAGTGAAATTAGTAAACTCTGGATAAAAAATATATGAAATTGTTTTCAATAAAATCCCATAGAGAACCCAATCTATAAATATAGAATTACTTTTTCGGTCTGACTGTTTCTTCAAAGCTCAGACTCAAACTTGAAATTTTGAAAATTTCATTACTAAAGTGGTAAAATAGTTCATGAACAGATGGAAAACCCATCATTTTCTGATATTTCATACACTTAGCTGCTTTTGGTCCAAAAATAAATGTATACCTACCTATATTGCTGTTTTTCAAAATTTCACTACTAAGGGGGTAAACTAGGCGCCGAACTGTTGTAGGAAGTTCGTAAAGGAGTCTTTGAAGAATTTAACCCCAGGCGTAATTAGGACCTGGTATGAAATTGAATTGAGCTGTGGCTTGTTGTATGATACCTAATACTTAACATAAATTATGTTTTATATTTTTAATAAGTCACTGCCATTGTTTCAAATCCTCAATGATTAAATGCTATGCTGTTTGGTCAAAAAATGTATTGTTTGATTCCCTAATTAATAATGTATAACTAGGTTTGCATTTTAGCCCAGTTTTGACCTTTGCAGTTTGGAATTTAAGTTATTTGTAATTAGTCTCTGTGCTAAACTAAATACCTAGCCTGCGTAATGGTGTCAGTTACAATTTCCTGATTAGCAAATGATTTAGAAATAATATTAAAAAATGGTTAATGTCAGTAGATAGAGTAATTTTATCTTTCTAAACCACTTTGTAAATATGTTTGGATGTTCGTTAGTCAATCTATCTCATCTCATCAGTGACAAAAATTTCTAAATTAACTTAAGTTTTGGAATATCAGATTTGGTACAACAAAATTGGATTAATAAGTATCAATTACAAGTTCCATAGGCACTTATCAAATATAGGTAACCTATCAACTCTATAATGTAATATGAATTTATTGTTATAGTATTTGTTTGACTTGTATTGTAATCATACTGTTTATTAATCTATGTACTAATGTATGTCTTGTTGATAGTTTCAGAGTTTAATGGTAAAGCTTTAACAGCAGCCAACCCGTTACAATTTGCATTTGAAGCATTATTCAAATTTGGAAAAACAAATTCCATATTTGCCCCCAAAAATCTGCAAATTCTACATGAACGAAGTTGCTGTAAAATAACATTGCATAGTATCTACACTAATTTAAAAATAAAATAAATCTCTATTAACCTTACACAAGCATTGGAGATTCTAAACTAACAAACATTCTTTCATAATCTTTTTATTCAAAATATACATGTCCTAGAACATATTTTAAGCCCTCATAATAAAATGAAATACAAATAGGTGCCTAGGTACTTAATACTCATTTTAAAGATTTGTGATGATAAAAAATGTTTTTAAAAGAAATAGAAGCAATAGCCAAATTAATGATAATATTTAAACCAAATGAGGATCATTATGTAGCACTACACCAGTTAAATTTCATAACTTTGCAATACTTTCCAATTAGGAAATCGAATATGGCACACATGAATATGTGGTAAGAATATTACTCACTAGTACACATACATATTATTTTTTTAGTATTTTTTTGCGGTTTACAAAATCAACAAGACACAGATGTACAGTACTGTACATAAGTATTATAATGTAAATGATAGTGAATTTCACTTTTACAACTTTCATGCTTATAGTAGGTATAGCTTACACACGGAAACTTACATGTCTTCAAACAAAATATTAATTGCTATGATGACAGCAGTAACAAAATTAGGGTCAATAAATTTTGATGTTTCAAAGTCATTAATTAAGGAAAAAAAGAGAAATTTTATTCCAAAAATGTGTCAATTTCATACAATTCGTGTCAGAGATTGTAAATTACGGTGGGCGTGTACAGAAGCATATCGACTAGTAAGCTGAAAAATTGACTTACCTATATTTACAATTCAATCCAGAGAGAGCGCAGAGATGTGGAAACAACAATTATGTAAAGTAACTAGAGGCAACTGTAATTTTGTAGGCACTGTCGGTTACTCATACAGTTTCAATCTACTCAGTAATAGGTTATAAAAATAGCTGACACCAAAATGAGCCTTCGGCAATTTGCATTATTAATAATTTACTAAAGTTATTAACTTCATTCTTAATAATAAAAATAACATAAGGCAAACTTAATTAGAAAATTAAACAAATTAAAAATAACATAATTATATACAATTCAACCCACTCGGCACCACCCTCGTAGTGGTGTGCTCATAAATGACTTTTTAGTCAAGAAAATAGTCGATAATACGGCAACTGTTGAGTGTCGAGCTCTCATTCACATCACTAGAAAGTGAAAAAATAGAGCGAGATATTTTATACCTACTCGTTGAACAGCAAATCACACTTCACAACTAATTTTCATTCTTATTGGCTAAAACTTTATATAATTTTTGATATTTAGTAAAGAAAGTCGACATATTTTTCACATCGCGTCATTACCTACTCACCCATCCGATGTCACATTAATGTCGAAAACGACATCTGTTGAGGAGTAGATACAACTTCTTGTTATCGTAGTTACAAACTCACACTAGGTGGCACTATTAGAGTAAACCTTAAAGAATAAGATTCCGTATAATAATCTCGGTCTAATTTTTTTTTGTACGTATAGGTACAACAGATGTCACTATAGTTCATTATGTTTGTTATTTTCATTGTCATAATATTATTTTTAAGCAGAGGTAGAGACATTATAGATCATCATCATCATCATGGCGTATGGCTTTTGCTCGAGTCCTCATAATAGTATGTAGACGTCCAGTTGGCGAAGACAGTCTATTGCACCCGGTGTGAGGCCATGTAGCTCACGCATTCCTCCAGGGAAACGACGGAGTGGACACCCCTCTGCTATATGCATCGTTGTCTGCTTTGGAGCTCCACAATCACTTGGCAGGTTGTCAAGTGTCCTTCGTGCTGGCATCAGCTCTCCGTTACCTGCCAGCATTTTGCCACTTGTTGGCCGTAGCTTGATACCTTCGTAGTTCTGGAGGCGGGATGTGCGCCAGAACAGGAAGCCATGGTAGGGGAGTTGATTTAATCAGCCCTGCTAAGGTACGCATGGCTTCGTGTAATTGGGTGTCAACTTACACACGGAGCGTATTCAATTTACTACAACTTTACTTTAGATTTAGGTATACCTACATAATTACCGTTAAATGTGGTCTTCGTAGATAGATGTGGATCGTCAGTAAAATGCCTACCGTACAGTCAGGGTCAAAAGTGATGATCGTTTTATCCATAGTAAGCAATGACATAGTAAGTATCAAAAGTAAGTGACTCTCCAGAGCGTCAAAAGTAACTCTTGCGGCAAGGTTTAAAAAGTAAGTGAAGCTCTAATTATAGACATTACTTCCCTAATTATTGTCGCAATTTCACGCGAATGTTGCCTAGCCTACACATTATAAAACAATTTTTAACGGATTCTGTCGCGATGTAATCCGTTTGATTTTTGAATGATTGTCGTATAATAATTATATTATTATTCATCTTGATGGGGCTATACGGTCCTTTCTTATTATTAATCTTGATGGGGCTATAGGATAGGTAGGTACCTACCTACCTACATCCTTAGATACCTACATATTAGGTACCTACTAGCTGACCCGGCGAACTTCGTACCGCCATATTTGCCGCCCGCGTGGTATTATCTCTAAATTTATCAGTGTTTCTCTACAATATTATGCATGTATTATACATATAAACCTTCCTCTTGAATCACTCTTTCTATTAATAAAAAAACCGCTTCATAATCCGTTGCGTAGTTTTTAGAGATTTAAGCATAGGTACATAGGGACGGACAGACAGCGACAGCGACTTTGTTTTATAATATGTAGTGATAGTGATGATGATAGTGATGATGTATCCTATATCCTATATATCCTACTAATATTATAAATGTGAAAGTTTGTGAGAATGGATGTGTGGATGTGTGGATGTTTGTTACTCTTTCACGCATAAACGGCTGGACCGATTTGGTTGAAATTTGGTATGTATATAGGTTATACCCTGGATTAACATATAGGCTACTTATGAACGGGATCAGAATTCCACGCGGGCGGAGCCGCGGGCAACAGCTAGTTATACATAATATAATCCTTCCTCTTGAATCACTCTATCTATTAAAAAAACTGCTTCATAATCCGTTGCGTAGTTTTGGAGATTTAAGCATAGATACATATGGACGGACAGACAGCGACAGCGACTTTGTTTTATATTTATTCTATTCTGAGGTACTACTTAAACTATCAGTAACTGTAGGTATTTTTTTCAATAGGTACGTAGTTGGAAATAATGTTGTAGGTACTTAATTTTATGATTACCTGGATATATGATTCCTGCAAGTACCTACCTAACTTAAGTAAGTTTTTATAATTGACCAAAGTTACTGTTAGTATCTCATAAAAGTGAAGATTTACTTATTATTTATAGTTTTACAGTGGTCCATATTTGGGTACCTATTCCATAATTGGGTACCTTTATGTTGATTTTGTTTTTGTGAAAGTTTTATATTTTAAATTTAATACATATATGTGATATATACACCCTGCGTAAGTTTTTATTAGTAAGGCTGTAAAAACAAGACTGTCAATAATTTAAGTGCAACTTTATGACTGTTATTAGTGAAAATATATAAGAATTAAAAAAATACCATATCTTTTTTTCTATAACACAAAAACAAAATGGTATTCAGAAGGTTGTCACCAACTGAGCTTGTTTTGATTGAGACTCTTCATGGAAGTGAGAGCGCAACAGGATGCCAATGCAACAGTGAATGAGACACCTGTCAGGTTATTATTTTCTTAAGAAACTAACACTAAAACGTTAAATTACGAATTTTTAGCCTTGTGCTAAATACGTTTTTCGTATCGACCGGTAGCTCTTACACTATAATAGATATGAAGGTTAAAGTTACATTAGTTGTAATGTCAAGTTTGCAATGTCATAGACTAAGCCGGTGAAAAAATATGAAAGCAAAATAACCTGTGGGTGTAAGCAGCATTCAATTCGCTACAATGTTTAATAGTAAGAAATAACCTATCAAGCATGACCAGACATGAAACTGAAACTCTTTTTTCTACTGTTTCAGTTATTGAAAATAATTCGAAATTATTATGAAAGGATAGAATTAGATCTATCAAAAGTAAAACAATCCATGCAAGTCTAACAACAATCTGACTCAAGCCCCGCATAGATTCGAGCATTCGGTAGGTTCCTAAATCAATTGATGACTAAGTAAGTATTAAATCACAAGTGTAAAAGGACAGGCCTACTACTTCTTTACCTTTGGATTTTAGCATTATGTTATCTGTGCTTTGGACCACGAATTGTCCAGCAACCTCTTGATGGGAAGTCCAACGACCTAACCATTACGTGATGCTGCGTATATTATGACTGAAGGGCGCGGGCGTTCTTATATAGCAATTAACCTTACGTTTTTTCATATTCATGTAAAGTACCTACTTAATATGTACCCTTTTTCTACACAAATATCTAAAAAAAGACGATTATATTGAAATAAAAAACAGTGAAGTAGGTAGGTGCTTAATTCGCACACTGAGCGTTCCGTATGAAACTAGATTGAGGGATATAGGTAACTTAATTTTGTTGTTAGAAAACTGAAGTTACCAACAACCCTGGCAGAATAAGTAAACTGAAATGACAATAGGCTGGCCAGTCTACCGAAGGACTGGTAAATGAATTGTAGGACACTCCTCAACCATGTAAATTGATGACAGTAAACCTTAATAGGTAAAAATTAATCGATTAAAATACTTTTTTTTCTGATACTGGGAACTAGGAAAAGTTCGAAAACAGGTTACTGGGTTTACACCGTTTTTGAACTGTTTCTTTTATTTGTATCTACTGTTTTTACCTCTTGCCAAATTTTGTGTATAACTCAACCCTATGGGATTTCATTCCCTTGTGATTATCTAAATAGGTACGTTGACGTACAAGTCGTTGAAGTCATTTAGTTTTAACTTAATCTGAGCAGGTCAGGTGGATCTGAGGAGGTTGGATGGTAAGAGGCCGGACGGGGCTGGCTTTGGTGCCTTGGAAGAACGGCAAGTGCCTAATTTGAAATGCAACGTACAACAACACTGAAGCCGCCAGCCACCTCAGTCGCACCCGTTCGTCTGTCACGGAAGACGCTAGCTCAAAAAAGACCCTTAAATATGCCGATTTAAAGCCATTGTACCAATTTGTACCGATAGCAGTGGGGAACCTTGGGGAGCTGGAGCAAGGAGGCCAAAAACCATGTTTTTTTTTTTTTTTTTTTTTTTATATAGGACACGTCAATTTGACTTTGCCTCGCCTGATGGTAAGCTAAAGGCAAAGTCTCTGAATAGAGGGTCACCATTACAGACATGTACCATGTTACAATGGTGGCACTCAGCTTGACGGCCTCATCAGATGCTTTTTCACGCCCCGCTTAAAGGACCCGGGACTATAGGAGGAGGGAAACACGTGAGCTGGTAAGGAATTCCAAGTCTTAATAGTGCGGCAGAAGAAGGAGTCGCCGAATCGCTTGGTTCTTGATGGAATATTTTGCACCGTATGCGGGTGGCATCTGAGTCCTGCACGTGTTGTCCTATATAGGAAAGGAGAGGGTGGGATTACTTGGAAGAGCTCATCAGAACATTCACCATGGTAGAGACGGTAAAATACCGCCAAAGATGCCACATCTCTACGCAACTGCAAAGGCTCAAGGGTGTAAGTGATCTCAGGATTCCCAATAATGCGGACCGCACGTCGCTGCAAAAGGAAATAGGAAATAGGCTCATAGAGACAACAGGTGACTGCCGTTCCGGAGCGTTCCTGGTGCAAAGACTGATCATCGCAATCCAGCGTGGAAACGCGGCGAGTGTGATGGGCACTTTGCGCCGAGAGCGGTCAGGGCGGAATATTTGATTAATTTATTGACTTGACTTAGGTTCAAAAATAAACTTAATACTCGTATCTATCTCCACGCATACCTTACAGGGTCTTGACAGACAGACAGATAGACGGACAACGAAGTAATTCTGCATAGGTTTCGTTTCTTTAACTCTTTGGAACTCTATCGACATTTCGTGGTAATAAACTAAATTTAGTAGCAGTTAGTTGTTGTTTTTCTTGGAAAATAAACAAGTTTTTCTTGGGAAATAATTAGGGTTTATCTACATAACAAGCAATATTATAAAAAGGAACCACACCCTTTGCATTAATTTATTTTTTACACTAATATAGGGAGATTATAATATTATGCTCATAAGTACCTAAGTATACCTAATATACCTGCCTAGGTCCATAAGATAAGGATAATCTGTATCAAAGGTATCAAAAGGATAAAAACTCCTATTCATTAAATTTAATTAAGAACACTAATAAAGAACACTAGCTTTTGCCCGCGGCTCCACCCGCGTGGATGTCGGTTATCGCGCCCAAACATAGCCTATGTCCTTTCTCAAGGTCTAATCTACCCCTATACCAAATTTCATCAAAATCGGTTCAGTGGTTTAGGCGTGAAGGCGTAACAGACAGACGGACATACATACAGACAGACAGACAGACAGATAGATAGATAGACAGACAGACAGACGGAGTTACTTTAACATTTATAATATTAGTATGGAGTATGGAAGTATGGATAGTATGGATATGGATGGATGATGGAGAGATATAAATATATATGGGTACTTATATAACTCTTTACTGAACACAGTGAACACCAACATTACTTATGATGATATTTCCACGGTAACCACTTTCCACCGCTATGATCATTTTCAATGCTCGTATCATCTGAGTTTTCTTTGAGTCTTGGTAGTACTATATTTTTCTTTTTTGATTCAGAATTCCACTTCTTCCATTCGGCTTTCTTCTATATCCATTCGGCATCTTAAATAATAAAACTCCAACTGGGCATCTAACACTGAAACATCATTGAGCATCTCTCTCGATCATTAGGGAGAGATGCCTCTAAAGCATTTGCAATTCAAAATGGTGGCTAGTACTAATTATCTGTTCTATGATGATGGTTAATTTAGAAACAAGATCACAATATTAGGGTATGGAATACTTAATTGAAAACTATAAAAGAAAATATATTAATGCAATCTCGCTCACTAATCTCTATCTCATAATTTATATTTTAACGATTTAATTAAACTGCACTTATCGTATTTTAAAAGTCAATACCAAAATACTCAGAATACAGAACAAAATAGTAATTAAAAGTTCGTAATTTTCACATAAAAACTTTTTACACGACACTAACTTTCGACTGACGCATTATGGATGCGTTTTGGGACACGCCAATTTTTTAAGATTGATTTAAAATTTACTAGGCATCTATCCCGTATAGGCGTCTTTTTTTTGTAAATACATACATATTATACATAGAAGCACAATACCAATGCAAATATTCATATTCATGCACACAAATATTTGCACTGAGCGGGGATCGAACCCGCGTCCTGCGTAGCGGCCGCGTTCACTACCGCGACGCCACGGAGGCAGTCAAAGTAATATAGTATCTTAATTATGGGTTTAATTCTTCTGTACGCTTGTTTGTCACCTAACTCCATCCATACAATTGAACCGATTCGGTTTGAAGACACAATTAATGCAAGAGGTAAGTGGCAGGTGAGGCTGCTGTCGGTATATGCACAGTTTTTCTGGGCAGGACGGCGTCTGTTGTAACTCCTAGTAGAAGTATAAAAATCGAGTACATAACTCGAGAACGTAAAAATTTAATAAAGATTCGGCACGTATTTTTGCGGTCATTGATTGTATTGATATGTAATGCATAGTTACGAAACATACATGACTTATCATTCATTAGATAAAAAAGATATCAGCCCAAATGCACTGATGAAATATAGATTTATAGGTATCTGACACAGAAGAAAAAGAAACTGGGTACCTAGATACTATTTACAATTGTATCTCTATTTTTCTGTCATTAAAATAAATTATTTAACTATACCTACTTACTATTTAGGAAGTTGTGTGTGTTGAAGATGAATAGCAAAAAAAAACGAAAAAATAAGTTTTTCGTGCCCAAAATTCTCATTCCCAAAAAAGGAAAATTATTTGACAATGAAATAAATTCATTTTTAACAAAAAAGTTTAACCGACTTCAAGAAACGAAAGAGGCACTGAAAAGCGAAAAATAACTTAATTTACAGACTTACTGATTTATTAGAAGTCGGTACCTAGCCCAAGAGAGGCCATATTTCAATTGATTGCATCATAGTAGTTCAGACACAACAAACAAAGTTGGCTGGCACCGACTTCTAATAAATCAGTAAGTCTGTAAATTAAGTTATTTTTCGCTTTTCAGTGCCTCTTTCGTTTCTTGAAGTCGGTTAAACTTTTTTGTTAAAAATGAATTTATTTTTCTCTTTTTAGTGAGTTTGTACAGTCTCACGACTGTACATCGCATGTATAGTGACCTGACTGTACATGCGCTGCTGACGCTGCAATACAGATCGAACCGGCCACGCTACAAAAAAAAAATATCAAATCATTATTCAAAAAGAATTTTTAAAATCAATGCACATACACCGGAAATATAGCTGAATATTCTGAACACTTCTGCGTACCCCTTCAAAGGACTCAGGCGTGATGTTATGATGTGTAATGGCAGAAACATTGCAATAATATGCCATTGCAGCAATCGCGGCTGATTTCCTGGTACTTTTTGAAGAGTTCCTTGGTCTAATCTCGGAAACCTATCATCAGATCTTTACGAAATTTAAATGGGACCACTTCGGAATAATCTACTTACGAACACAAAAAGAATTTTCAAAATCCGTCTAGAATTGGCTTCACAATCGCGTAACAAACATACAAAAAAATAAAAAAAATAAAAAAAAATATTGGGTACGAATTGAGAACCTCCTTTTTTGAAGTCGGTTAAAAAGTAGACGCCTATGACGTCATACTTTTTTATTTCATTCAAGTTTCTTAGAGCTTACTGTTTTCACGCTTAGAGCGTTTTCTAATTGTCCGATATCCGATATCCGCTCTTACAGTAAAAGTAACTCTTTTTAACCGACTTCAAAAAAGGAGGAGGTTCTCAATTCGTCGGAATATTTTTTTAACTTATTTGACTTGACAGTTAAGGTACCTACCCAATATTTTTCAATGGTGTTTTATGTGTGGTTATAGGTAGTTTTTGAGAAATGTGCGTAGCGCACCATCTTCCAACCATCACCATCATCCTCCGGTCCTTATCCCATTTATTTATTTGGGGTCGGCGCTACATGTGTTATTTCTATTCAAATCCTGCTTGCAGTAATCAACTAATCACCTCATTCATCACCTTCCTAGCCATGTTATTTTTCACACAGTCCATCTATCTCCCCTTAGGTCCATCTTTCAATTATCACCATGGTGATATTATTCGAATTTCAATTTATTTGGAAATAGGAACGTAACCGCAATTGTATCTACTAGGATACATACTTAAAATTCATTAATATTTCGAACAGAATTAGTTTAAATCTGACTTGTTTATGGTTTACATTAAAAATGTAACTAAGATTAACATTATTATTACTTGAATTAATTTTGTTTTTATTATTTCATTTGTGCATTTTAAAATTATGATCCTTGACATCGATAGATTTGTGTAATACGTTTAGTGATTTTAAGTTAACTAAAACTATTTATAGATTTTCTGTTGTAATTTTTGTGGTGAAATATTGGACGTAGGGGTTATCTTCGGGGCCACTGCCTCACCTTCATGTCATCGACATACACCTGCTGATTTGCTAAAAAGGCTCAGGCACAAGCTTTTTTCTTAGAGTTGGGAGTTCAGATTGCAGCCGCTTTAATTAACCAGATCCGACTTCCAGGATAAAGCCTCGCGGGCAACCAGGATTCACCCTAAGATGCAGATTGTAATGAAATATGCGAGTCTCTTTTATTCATAAAAATAGTACGTAGGTGTTTCAACTAAGTACCTACCTCAGTACCCAACAATCCTATACATTCATTGCTTTTTTTACAGTGTAGTAGTTAGTTTACGATAAAGTTACTTGCTATTTACTTAATTTGCCTGTAAACATGATGAAAAAAGAACCACAGAATAAATAATATTTCATGGAAAAACTCAACAATCAAGTTGTTTCCTTTTTTGTTGTCATAACCTTCTTGCTCTGCTAAAAACATATTGATTATCTTGATGTCGAAAAAAGACAGAACCGAAGCTACCGGAATTAACCTTGGTGGCTTATTATTACTCATTAATGATTACAAAGTTGGTAAAATAAAAAACCTTATAATACATACATCCATCTAATAAATCACAAGTCACAACATACCAAAGTAACAATATAAATCAATGCAACATACATTATTATAATACTAGCTGTTGCCCGCGGCTTCGTCCGCGTGGAATTCCGATTCCGTTCCAACTTTTCTTACGTACTGAAGTTCCCTCGGATACCACCGCCGTCGGCCATCAGGAGTGGTTATGTCGGACTCGGGCCGACTAAAACCATATGCCGCCGTCTCAGGTCTTCAGATGCCGGGGGTGTAAGATTGCCTTGGGCATATTCCCGTGACTTCCCCGTGGCTCTATCCAATGGCACTTGTAGTTCCACGCTCTTCGACTCCCCACGCGGCGCTCGGTGACCAGCCTGCCCCAGGTCTGGTCTCCACTGTGCCCTCTGGGAGTTAGAGCGACATGTGGGAAGCCTTTAAGCATCCCTGCATGAATTTATTAAGTCGTCAATTTTTTTCAAACTACGATAACTCTGAAGTTCTTCATTGTAATCATATAGTTTGAATGGCAATTTTGATCTACATTAAATGCTCAATATATCTAACGTATTTAATTGGATTAGGAATAATACTGTATTGTTAAAAATTGCTTCGAAAATGACACATTATTTTTTTTGTAATTTGTAAAAGATAAAAATGGTTACTGTGGGTTTTCCTTAGGAGATACACATAATGCTATCGCGGACTTTTATGTAGACCTTTTTAAGTTCTATATTTCCGCGTTACATTATTTTGTTCTATCATCAATAGTTTTCGCAGCGCACGCGATGTAAGAAATGTTTTAGGTAATTTTTTTACACCTTGGATTACATTATTGAAGTTTTAGTAAGGATCCTTAATTTTTTTGAAAATTAATACAGCCTATATATGTTAGTCAGTGATAATACAGCTTATAACGGTAAAAGAATTTTTGAATTCGGTCCAGGTAGTTTTTTGCGTTTATTAGTCGAATACAAAAATACAAATATTTGCTCTTCAATATGTTAGTATTATATAGATGTATGGAAATCTGCCGGATTTGTTGACATTTATGATCACTGCTCCGCTCCCTTTTGTGGTAGCGTGATGTTATATAGCCTATAACCTTCAGCATTAAATGGACTATTCAACAGAAAAAATATTTTTTTCAATTCGAACCGGTAGTTCCTGAGATTAGCGCGTTCAAACAAACAAACAAACAAACAAACTATTCAGCTTTATTATTAGTAATATAGATATAGATTAGGTATCTACCTACGTTTTATTCCAGAAAATAACTATTTTTCTTCTATAAAAGTGTCGTTTATCGTTAGGTACTCGTGGTTCCCGATGGCATTCAGAGCTTGCATTCTGGAACCCGGAGTTTGCTCTCTTACTGTTTCTCTTGATGTGATTTTGATTCGACCTTTGAAGTGTCTGCCATCATGAAAAATATCTTGGTCTGTGGTTTAACGATATATTAACCTAGAACCAGCATATTGAGCATTTCAAAACAAAACTCATGGCAATCTTAGGGGATTTGTTCTTCTGTGACTTTGAATTGCTATTAATAAGTATAATTAACAAAAAATTTTATAGTGCGGTAATCCCCACAGATACCACCTCCGCCGCCGGCTCGAATCGACCCGAATCTGAAATCTTTTGTAAATTCTACGTAATATTTTTTATAGTAATGCTTAAAAAGCAATTGATTACCTACTCAGATTTAATATAATAGGTAATCATAGCACAATAACTACGAATTGCAGCAGTTTTTAATAGTAGGTATACCTAGGTAGGTACTTAAGTACTTATATGTTTTGCACAAACACAAAGCCGCAAATCCTTTGATGATTGTATCTTCCTGCTTATGGTCCAAAGGTTATATCCAATTTTGTCAAGGATGTGGGTAGACTTTTTATGTTTGTTTACTAATTCAGTACAATGGCCTTTATATAATTTTCCATTTTAATTGAGGTGGTGTTGATTCTATAAGAAAAATTGCGGTTTTAGAGGCTAACTTGTGATTCCTAACTTGCAGAATTAAAAATGTTATTGTCTGTGTTTTGTTTGTTTGTTATTTACGATGGTTATTTATTGGCAAGATATAGATAGGTACATTTGGGCGTATGAGTACCGCAATAAGCTGGTGAGGACTTAAACCTTAGGGACAAAGGACTACCCCATATGTAATCCGGTACACTAGCTGATGTTAGAACGAGGCTCTAGCGCAGGCGTTGCTCTCGGGGTTAGGAGGTTGTCAGACGGCTGTCGTTTCCATAAAAGCCGTATAAGCAGGTAGATGATGCAGATAAGGGCAGGGAGATGATGATTATGGGGTTTTAAACGACGGACAAAGCCAGGGCGGGTTGGCTAGTTCAATATGTTCGATCAATTTTTGGTTTACGTAACTATGATCATGTTTCAAAATGTATATTAAAATAGTCATAAATGTAAATATTGGATAACAGCGACATCTAGTTTATGTTCATACAAACTGTACCTATTTCAAATCCATTATGAAGTGATAACGATTGATATGATTCTCAATAGATGGAGGTAGCTATATTATGGATTGCGATATACTTAGTTTCGTTACACTTTTTTTTTCAATTTCTATAGAAAATAACTTAAAATACCATTTAAGAAAACAATCATTGCACAATAGATACAAGCTGGAACATAATTATAAGAAACAGTTTTTACCCGACTGCGCGACGTAAAGGAATGGTAATGTGATTATCAGCCTATGTATGTATGTATGTATGAATGTATGTATGTTTGTATGTTCCTTTGAAGCACTATACAGACCAAACGCCTGGGCCGATTTTTATGATTCACACGTCAATCGATTCCTCTTAGTCAGTGAAAATTCAATATGGCGACTATTGGACACCATAATGTGAATATGAAAAAATGAAAGTCAATAAACTATGTCAAGTGGAGTATTGTTGAATAGGTATTTAAAAATCGTTTTTAGTTTTCTCACAACATTTTTCGATTCGATGGACCGTTCAGGATCTATAGGTATAGATTTAAAGTTCGTAACAACCATTTTCACATAATATAGATTTTAAGTAAGTAGAAAATGTATTATTATTACCAGGTAATTAAGGCTCCAGGTATTGAAGCGTACCAAAACATACCAGACGTGAAAATAGACGGGTCTCCTCTTCAAAGGGTTAGTATCTAGTTTTAAGTACGGTCAAGGGGGTCATGGGGTCACCGAAGATTTAAAAGACAACCGGACATCGACAGAGAACGTAGGTCGCTGTCTGTTCGCTGTAACGTGTTGGCCCGCAAAGCACGATGTACAGAGCCAGTCAAAATTACTTTGTTTAAGGCTTAAGGTATGATTCCGAAGCCGACCGCATACGACAACAACAGACGCATGCAGCAGATATAGCTTATCCATTACTTGTTAAACGCCGATACGGATAAAGGGAACCATTGAAAAGCCGCAATGAATTACGCGCATCTGCTGCGTACAGTTGTCGTATGCGGTCTGCCACGGATTCATACCTCAACTGTCAGTCGTTTTACACGTGCAGTCTGTGGGCAAGATATCGTGGGCGTGCATACAGTGATCTACGTGTTATGTACAATAATACGCTCAGGATACTGTTGGGGCTGCCGTGGAGGTGCAGCGCGTCGGCAATGTTTGGCGAAAGACGCATAGATGGTTTTATGGCCATCATGCGTAAAAGGAGTGCCTCGCTGCTCGCTCGCCTGCGCGGCAGCACTAACAATTTCTTATCTGTATTTACAGAAAAATGGGAGTCACCAATGCTGCGATACTGGATAGTGGATAAGGCTCCATACTAATTAAATTAAAATTATGTTTACTATAGGTATAAGACCAATGTTATCTACTAACAAAATATGGGCTTTGCCTGAAATAAAAGATTTTTTATTATTATTTTATTTATTAATATTTTAATATTTAATTTGTCATAATCAAAAAGCATAAAATAAAAAAAATATGTTACGGTCACTTTTTTGTATATATAGCATAGTTTTGTATAGTTATGTATATTTTGTAAGTAATTGTATATATTTTATTTTTTTCTCCCTATATACTCTTTAAAAAATATGTTATTAAAAACAAAAACCAGACTGATACTAAAAAGATCGAAATAAGCTTGATAGCAGCTTGTTTCGATCTTTTTAGTATCAGTCGGGTTTTGTTTTTTATTAACCATATACAATATTTTAAATTAGCCCATGAGGTTATTTGTAATTTAATTAATTATCATATTTATCACAGCTGAGCTGCAATTAAGTTTTTACTCACAATGTAAGTAGGTATCTACTGACATAAAATATGTTGCATACATTTAAGCATGTTTTTAATTTATTTTTAAAAATAGATGTTCTTTGACGGTACCTACATTTACCTACATACCTATAGGTATTTATGAGGTATAATAATTCCATCATGATGCAATAACTGTAATAAATATGATGCTATGGTCATGATTCCTTTGACCTCAACTGAGTCAACTATTTTCTTACCTCTTTGTAATTAAGTATTTTTATCTATCATCAAATTTGGCTATCATTAACAGACATTAAGACCGTGAGGATCGGACAGGTCAAATACAATCTTCGAAAAAGTACGTACATACCTGTCGGATATTAAGTCGGTGCATTGCGTTGCGGGTTCGATACAAACTGTATTCAGGGACAAGTTTTGCTTTGCTATTGTAAAACGGATGCACCCATAAATTGACACAAACCGCGATCACCGACTGCAAATAAGTTTTTCCACTACGTCCTGCCTGTTGCTAATTATGTTGCTAATAGCGAGGCGGCTATGGTACGACCTGTGCTTGGAGTTTCTTTGATTGATTATATCCTAATAATTAAATTAAATTTCATATACCCATTACCTTGCGTTCTTGAAAAAAGGGTTTAGCAGGACAGACAGGCAGAAAGCGAAGCGATGCAAAGGATCCCTCTTTTATTTTAGGTTCGGAACCTTAGAAAGAAAATTCCTCGTGGTTAGAGAACAATTTATCAACCATAAAGTGTACCTACCAATACTTTGAGCAACGTATCTACAAAATAGTATTCAATTAGAGAAAGAACTAATGACCCTCGGCACAGTTGGCGAGGTAACTTCTAAAAAATATTCCGCTATCTTTGCACTCAATGTACCTATTCTTATTTCTTTGAACTTTGAACTTCAAGTTTACTGTTTGGCAATCAATCTTATATTGATATTATTTTGTTTTAGAAAATAATTACGGCAAAAATACAGCTTGCACGAAACGATAGTAGGGGGAAATAGTGAAGTGTTTTTTTTTCTTAATTTAGTCTGTTGGTCATTTGACAGGTGCAGTGCAGATGGTTGTCTGTCCCTGTCTACTTTGGGGCCGGTGACCTCAGATATGCAGCGCTGATTTTCCGATGGCACCTCAGACATACAGGCACGTACATTAATAACAGCATGAGGCCGGTACGATCCGTCGCCTAAGTCACTTGACTTCTCCCTGATCATCCACCCGATGTCCTCGACAAATCTTTTTGCCCGATTGTTACATCAATACTCAACAGCCCAAAGTGTCCACTGCAAATGGAACAGTTTGTTTTATATGTATGTATGTATATCATGTTAAGTATAAGCGAGTATTAAGTAGGTATAACCCGCGCCACGTATCTTGGACCTAAAATGTTCTCAAAATGTGCCCTATATCCGCAGTTCACATTTCTTGGGTGCCTTTTGAGAATAGCACGGGATGCTACTGCGGTAGACGAACTCAAATTCACCAAGCATAAACTTTTACAAAGCAATCCGCGGGCGCCAGAGCCTCGTATATCTTACGATTTAGGTCCAAGATACGTAGCGCGGGTTATATCTACACAATATTTCATGAAAACAAACGCGATGACGCCCTTTACATGGCATGACGTCTATCCGACGGAACATGACTACTAAATAGCAACATTTTGGGAATAGTGTTAATAAAAATAATTATAATAGGTATACCCGCGCCACGTATCTTGGACCTAAATCGAAAGACATACGAGGCTCTGGCGCCCGCGGATTGCTTTATAATAAGTCTATGCTTAGTGAATTTGAGTCTGTCTACCGCAGTAGCATCCCGTGCTATCCTCAAAAGACCCCCAAGAAATGTGTAGGTACTGCGCGTATAGGGCACATTTTGAGCACATTTTAGGTCCAAGATACGTGGCGCGGGTTATACATAATAATGTGTATTTAAATAAATAGCGCTAGAGTCTGTTAAATTTAGCGTTTTATTTTGATATAAAATTATTTAGTTATGAAACCTGGCTAAAGGATTGATAGAAATATTGTTCAATCATATTTATAAAACTGATTGGGACTACTTACTTACTTAGATCGATGGATTAGTATAAAATTTCCTTATTTTTGTACCACATAAGCAAGGACTAAAAATAAGTATCAGATTTAGGTGTTCTTGCAGAAATATGAGATACGAGTATGTCTGATGATGCTTTATGCGAACTCGTCCTCATACCCACCACTAATGCCGAACGGCAACAATATTAGGACAATACCTTAACCATTGAAACATTATGAGTTATTGCTTGATTGCTTTTTCAATCAATCTACCTACTTGGTGGTGCCACAGGTGATGCACACAATGTATTAAAAACAAATATTTAAAAATAATGTACGTATGGCACTTATGTACACACTTGTATTGAAGTAATTTAGATACGATGATAATCGTTTACACAAATATTAGATTTACTGATAATATTATTGCGCAATATACTCTCATCTTTATTTAGATTTCCATCACGGATCTTGTACTGGAGTTTGTACCTTTAGCTAATTTAGTGACGTATCTTTGCTAAATGCAAATACTTTAAAGGTTCATGGCCTTTGTGACATCGTTGTCAATTCTGGGGCAGCCCGACTATTGAGGTTATTTTTCTGTATAGATTTTAAACTTACAGATCTTTTTTTATATAGGACACGACAATTTGACTTCATCTCGCCTGATGGTAAACTGAAGGCAAAGTCTCTGAAAAGAGTATCGCTATTACAGACACGTACCATGTTACAATGGCGGCACTCAGTTTGACGGCCTCATCAGATGCTTTTTCACGCCCCGCTTAAAGGACCCGGGACTGTAGGAAGAGGGAAACACGTTAAAGAATTTCCATGTCTTACTCTTAATGGTGCGGCAGAAGAAGAAGTCGTCGAACTGCTTAGTCTACCTAAAAACGTGGTACGAGTTTCGCCTCGTTTACAAAATTCTATTCATCCGGTTCACACCACATTTTATTTCTCTTTTACTTCGAAAATAATTTCAATGGTTCATTTATTTATTTTTTATTCCTGCTATACATGCAACAATCTACGCTCGATCTTGTTTTGGTTTGAATACCAACAATGCAAGTAGGTACTTCAAAGATTTACCTATTTTTGTGTTCTGTCTGTGGCATTAATTAGGTAAGACAAAACAAAAGAAGTTAATTAATATCTATCGATGTTCGACTTGAATAAAATTAACTTCTTTTTGTTAACTTTAAATATTTATTTCAATTTTAAATTATATCAAAAGTATGGAATATATCAATGTTTTTCTTATCTAAAAAACGAAAACGAATTTTCGTCCATGTTTCTAACAATAAATGTTTCCAAAATAGTGATGTAGGTATAAAATATATGATTAATATACAAGAAATACTTGTCTGTTGGTTCATTTAATGTGTTGTGTATTAACTAACGAGTTATAAGAACGAGTTAATTGCCTTTGTCGAATGCTATGACAACACAATAGATTCTCTCGGTACGACTTAATTCCGGACAGGAAATAGTATCTAGGTATATAATGATTGATCTTTCTTTGTTCAATTCTGCGAATGAATTATACGAAATACGGCCCACTTGTGTGTGATAAGTACTACCACAGTAATCCGTTTAGTTAGATATACTAAGCAATATTTGGTCCATTTTGTAAGCAATACATATATATAAAACTTATATATTTTTTTATTTAAATGACTAAGACTTACTTTTGACCGTGACCTATGCCAAAGGTTTATGTAAATGCATTCAATATCCCCATATAAAGGGCTGTTCCACCTGTTCGGTATTAAGAATGCTGTTGGGCTTGCGTAATACATATCTTGTGGTGCATGCGTTGAAATTAGGCTCGATTTGAGTGACTGTTTTTAGACATCAGTGCTGTGTTTAACTCTTCTGACATCATATCACTGATGAATACAGTATCAACCACAGTATTAGTCCCTATTGGAATTAAAACTTGCACTTTGAGCCCTGGGCTCCGGTCTCCTACGCTTTTTCCTCATGATGGGGCGTATCTTGGTTCTTATTTACGGTAGTGACTGCCATCTAGCGCCGCCGCCCGACACCAGAGGAGTCACACTCGTGCTGCCGACCCTGTAAGTACAGATAAATTCTGTGCCGTCAACGCAGAATACACGCAGCACAACCCTTTTGTCTTCCCACTGACCGCAAAAAACCTCTCCAGTGAGCTCTGGCTACCCTACCCTCTTCCGGGAACACATCACGGGGTTATTATAGCAGCGGTATTCTGTAGGTCAGAGGTACTTCCTCAGTCGGACTTGTCGATTGGGACGAAAATACCCATCTCGTGTTAGGACGCGAGGTAGGCCTCCTTAGTATCCTCATATACACTCTAAATAATAAAATGTAATAGGTGCTATACAATAAAATAGGTAGGTAGGTACATGTCATGTAGGTATGTATTGTATTTTGTAAAGACCATAAATGTATATGTCGCGACTACTGCTAATTAGCGATGTTACTTTAAATTGTGTAATGAACACTGAACACAACGAAGGTAACGTCACAATAAACACGTAGGTACTTTTCATTATTTTGTATGTACTTTTAATTAAGTGGTTCAAGGTCATTGCGGTGCTGAGGTATGTTAATAGAATCTTAAACCTATTATTTCTAAGGAGGTGAAATATTATATTACATCGCGTATTCGTTTATTTTGCCGTGTTGGTTTTCGGTGGCGTAGAATAGGGCCATGCAATCTCTTCCTGTGGGTGTCGTAGAAGGTGACTAAGGGAGCTGTTCTCCATCCGACAGTAACCATGCAGGCCATGACTAAGGGCACGTTTGACGGCAATAGGCTCGCCCCCTATTACGTGGGACCGAAAATCATAGCTGGCGAAATGTGGGTGTTTATACCCCTTTGGGGATTTACAGGCGTGAGTATATATAATATGTATGTATGTAGATATGTATGTATGTATATACGTACGACGGTACGTATGTATTCGTTAATCATAATAACCAAATGGACAATTTTGCGGAAAATCGCGTGAATCCTAAATCCTCGCGATTTCCTAGTTAGATTGAAAGTTTTCACTTTGGAATCCAAGGCATGCTTATAGTTTTTACCCGACTGCGCCAGCGAGAGGGTAATGTGTTTCGCGCGTATGTATGTATGTATGTGTCTATGTGTGTATGTAGTTTTCTTTGTTCCCCTCTACAGGCCTAACGCCTGGACGGATTTTGATGAATAGGGTCTCAAATGAAAGGTATTCATCTCCCGAGTGTCATAGGGTACATAAAATTCCAACAAAAACTATACGGTAGATTTTTGATGCTAAAATATGTGTTGGCAAAAAATTTTTTTCATTCAAATTTATCGAGTAGAGTATCAAAATGAAGAAAATTAAAAGGAGATTACAAAAATATATAGATGTCATATCCTAACTAAAAAGGTTAAAATAAAATTAATTATTAAAAAATAAAAAACCCGACTGCTGTCTAAAAGATTGAAACAAGCTTGATAGCAGGCGGTACCCATTAAATTTCTTTCGGTTTATGATTGGCAAATGGGTACCCCCTTCTATCAAGCTTGTTTCAATCTTTTAGACAGCAGTCGGGATTTATTATTTTTTAATAATTAATTTTTTGATTGGTTTGTCGGCAGCTTCGTCTATTGTTTGTGCACCGACTAGCAGGTGAGATTGGCTGGGCTCCAAAGCTATTGCCACCTTAAAAATATAATAGGATTTTGTTAAAAGGATTTGATAAACAATGCTTCGTCTTCAAAATTTAAATGACTCAAGGATAACCCAAGGATTTTTGAGATCCAGCTGCTCAGGTACTGATGAGAATTATGTCATCGAAAGTGATAAGTTGAGCAGGTTCAACTACTGGATAATATCCATCCATGTTGTACAAAAATAGAAGAATTGCACCAGTGAGGAAACTATAAAAAAAAAGTCTCGCGCACTGAATGATGGTTCCGTTCAAAACTGAATTGATTGAGGGACGAACTTATTCTACATTAAAGGCTTTATCTTTTGATGGCAATGACTTGGAAGTCTGATTTTGCCACAGCCTCAAGGCATTGCAGACCTGGGTAATTGGTATAAATTTCAATTTGATACCTCCACACATTCTCGAGAAAAAGGTCTTGACAGACAAACGCATAACGAGGTGATCCTATAAGGGTTCCATTTTTTGTTCTTGAGGTACAGAACCCTAATGATTCTAAAAGTTTAACACAAATGTGCAAAAGTAGACAAATATTCCTTAGACTTTTCTGTTCAATATTTGACTATGAGGATTGTATCTACGCAATAAGGATGGAGCCTTGAACTCTGGAAAGGTGTGAAAAAGTTATATGCAAATTATGCAAATTCTACTCGTGCTTATCTACTGAGATCGACGAGCAGTGAACTAAGAAGGTCACTCCTCACTGAACTTAATACTCTTGCCGAGTGTGAATGCTACATATTAAGTATTCACTTAAAAGTCAAAAAAGGATATAATTAGACACCTTTATCATACACATTTATATGAAAAGGTATAAACTTATATCCTTTGTGGTTTGTACGATACTTAATATTTCTTAATAAAAAAGAAGTAATTATTCCTTTTAATAGAAGGTCAAACTGCAAAGAAAAAAGAATGTTGATTTATTTGAGGCTCAGACTAGTTTATTCAAAAATAGACAGATGACATAATTGGTGTAGCCAGAGCCATGCTATTTTTAACAACAAAAAATGAAAGTTTTTAAATTCTTTTTTTTTTAACTAGAAAAAAAATATTAAAAAACTTTAACAATAATTAATACCTACCTACGCACGTAGTAAATACTTTAATAATACGAGTATTTACAGAACGATGAACTTAACATTTTAATTACCTCGTAAAAAACTCTAACGCGCAATTTTTTTCATTATTTAAGAGACACTCGTGTATTGTTTGACTTCTAACGAAACAAATAATTAATTTTAGATAGTGTAAGCACGTTGACAGATAAATGAAGTCATATATTACATGTATGTACCTACCTATATAAATATGAAATCGGAGGATTATAAAACTTTTGTAAACATCAATTATGTACCTAACCAGTGGCGAAGGGTAGATTATTTTAAAAGGGAAACCGGCTGGTATATTCGTTCACGTGTATTTTCCTCCGGGGTAGGTAAATACATAAATGGTAAAAGAAACCTTTCTAGTACTTGTTAAACTGTCTACTACTGGGTAGTTCATAAGACAAAATGTATTTATTTTTCTATAATTAAACCAGGTGCAGGAGTGTGGTAGTTACCGCGGTATAAAGATAATGTCCCACACCATGAAGCTTTATGAGCGGATAATCGACTCCCGGATCCGACAGGAAAGTACACTCTCGGAGTGCCAGTACGGGTTCCGTCCCGGGCACGGGACCATGGACCCAGTGTTCGCCCTAAGGGTTGTGGCGGGGAAATACAGGGCGAAGAACACGCCCCTGCACTGCCTATTCTTAGACATGCAGAAGGCCTTCGACTGTGTTCCTCGCGAGGTGATCTGGTGGGCACTGCGGGCCAAGGGTGTCCCAGAGACTTACATTGACACCATCCGAGACATGTACTACGATTCCGGTTCCGTGGTTCGGACTGCTGTTGGCGACTCGAAAGCCTTCCCCATCACCGTCGGGGTACACCAAGGATCCGTCCTTAGTCCTTACCTGTTCAGCGTGGTATTAGATGTTTTGTCGGACAGCATTAGAAACTCACATGAGCAGCCTCCGTGGTTGCTCATGTATGCTGATGATATTGCGCTCATGGACGCGGACAGGAGCAGATTGGTGCGACGCGTGAAAGGATGGAAAGAAGCGCTTGAAAACGGCGGTCTGAAGCTAAATGTAGCGAAGACAGAATACTTAGCGTTAAACTCCACAGATCCCACACCCGTCCGCATAGGCGATGATTTGGTCGAGCGCACGGACGGTTAAGTACCTGGGATCTGTACTTCATGTGACCGGTGAGATCGACCACGACGTCAAGGCACGCATTGCTGCCGCGTGGGCCAAGTGGCGAGAAATGACTGGCGTGACCTGTGATCCTAAAATGCCAGTCAGGTTGAAGGGGCAGGTCTATAAGACGATCATTAGGCCTGTTCTCTTGTATGGTTGTGAGGCGTGGCCGCTGCTCGAGCGACACAAGCAAGAGCTGCGTGTCACGGAGATGAAAATGTTGCGGTGGATGTGCGGCGTTACGCGTAAAGATCGCGTACGGAACTCTCGCATCCGCGGCAGCCTCCATGTCCGTGACATCGCGGATAAAATGCAAGAGAGCCGCCTTCGCTGGTGCGGCCACGTCTTGCGGCAACCGCCAGGCTACGTGGGGAACAAATGCCTGGCAATGGTACCCCCGCCGGGTCCAGGTAAAAGGGGTAGGCCAAAGAAGTCCTGGCTTGACGTCGTGGAGGGTGATATGCGTGCAAATGGTCTCACTACCATGGACGCCCAAGATCGTGCGAAGTGGAGGAGGAAGAGCCGGAAGGCGGACCCTGAGCTTCGAGGTCATCTTGGCCACGGATGCAATCAGGAGAATACGTCTATATGCAGATGATGATGATGAATTAAACCAATAAAAATGAAATAGAAAATTATTTCGATGACTCTACCTACTGGATAAAAACAAAGAGAAAAAATCAATTTACTTATTTATCAACAGAAAAAAATTATAATTTCCCAATTTTAACGTTAGCTTGATTAAATGTAGTACATAAAACAAACATTAGAAAAATAAACACCGTTTTGCAACTCCGTTTTGTAACTTATTCACGGTAGGAACACTAATTGCGGTGCGGCAATTCAAACTGCACTTGACCGATTTTTGGCTTAGATCGTTAGGCAGAATAAAGATAATTAATTAAATTAGTCTACGTTCTTTAACATTGAGGAGGCGTTCGACGTCACTGAAGCATGGTATCGTTATGTGACGTATTTACTCACCTCAACGCTCAATTCAGTATTATATATACAATTCAGTAGTACCTATTTACAACGGGAGACAGTACGCACAGTCAGGTATGAAAGGAACTTCATCCCCCGCACACTTATAGCACTTAAAGTGTGGAATGAACTCCCTGCTGTGGTTTTTCCAAGCGACTACAGTATGGGGTTCGTCAAGATGGGCATGAGAAGGTTCTTACGGGGTCGGTAGCGCGGGTGTGATGGCCCTGGTGTAACCACGGTAACCACTTTCCATCAGGTGGGATGTGTGCTTGTCTGCAACCCAAGTTGTATAAAGAAATTTAAAACCTCGACAAAGATTTCAAGTTAATTACACCTCCTTCTGAAGTTTAGGCGGGACCTGGAAAAGCATTCAATTTGATAACACCGTTAAGCTGAGTGCCACCATTGTAACATGGTATGTCTGTAATGGTGATCCTCTTTTCTGAGACTTTGCCTTCAGCTTACAAACGAGTCATTCACAACAGGTGAAGGTAAATTGACGTGTCCTGAAGTTTTATAGTAGTACCGTCTAATTTAAGAACATGAGTAGTGAAATAACGAAAGATATATTTAAAATTAGAAGCTCTGTAAAGAAAAAAAACATGCGATATCAAATAACAGTATGTTGTTTGGTTTATATTTACGTAATAGGTAATTATGAAAATTTTCAGAGTCATTCTGTGGGTATATACGTATACGTATTAAGCTATTTCCAGTTAGCACAAAAAAAGGCTTAAGAATCCATATTGTTCGTCTTGTAGTACTCCGTAAATTAGTTGCTTTTTTACTTATAGAAAGAACATTGTAAAAACTGCACAAAAAATATTCGCGTCACCATATCTATATGCTTCAGTGGAAATAAACTTCATGCGGTCTAAAAATATCATAACATACCTCATTATTTTTTAATGACAAGGGGAATAAATAGAAGCAACAAGACGATTCACGTCATAGAGTTATTTTTTGTTATAGTAATGTCCGTAATACGACATTACGTTTATTTATACTTTTTGTTTCCGGTAGCGCACAACTATGAATTCGGTTGAAATCCTGTAGTAAATTAATTAATCTCTTCATGGCCATCGGAGTACCAGTCCTACTTGCACTTTGGAGCCCAGAGTACGTTCTCTTGCTTCTCCTTTTATTGGTTTGTTAAAACTTTTATGGGCGCGACAAAGAAAGCGTACAGACGAGCCTAGTTAATGAGCTGCCCGTGGCAATTTGTTGGCATATTGCAGATTAGATTGACGAATGTATGGGATTTGACGTAGGGACACTGGGGTCAATTGGAACGTTTTCGACAAAATCGAGTATTATACCCTCATTTTATAATGAATTGGTTTCTAGAATGGTTTCAGTTATGGTCAAGTTATCTAGCTATGTAGTGAAAAATGTTATTTGCCTTCATGGACTTATAATAAATAGTTAGAGGCTTTTTACAAAACCTCGGAAAAGTTTCAAACGTCCCCCGGCCGCTAAGTCTATCCGTCTTGCAGTTATTTGACTTGTTTCAATTGATCCCAGTCTCCCCTACTTATATGACAGTTGTCAACTATGTCATAAACGTGCCCTTGTACGAGTTGCTTATTACGTACGTACGTAATAATCAATTCGTACAAGGGATTTCATAAAAAAGCAGTAGCTTTTATCAGTCTTAAGTGCCTCTGCCTACCAGTTCTAGGTGCTAGGGAGAGTATGTTCCCCAGTAGAGCCGTAAATGAATTGCCAATAATTTTTGAATTTCTGTTTTGCTGGAAAGCACCGACTTCTAACCGTTCAGTAAAAGACTTCAGTTAAGTATTTTTCGCTTTTTAGTGCTTATTTTTTATTTCTTGAAGTCGGTTTAAAATTTTATTTATTTTGTTTTCAAATATAATAATTCATTGGGTCCTACGTACCTATAAGGGATAAACTAACAATTTGGCCAAATTTACTTTTTTATGGTAAATGCATCCCATTGATATAAATTAATTATGTGAGGTATTAAAAACAGAAAACAAAAATTATAGCTAATTGAAACTTTGGAAGCCTGTAAAGTTATTGTTTGCTCCTGTAAAGTTGTCATTTTGCATTTTGGCCCATATGCGTAGGACCCATCAAAATATAGATTTTAAAACTATAACAGATTTTATGGTCATACTAAGTGTGTGCTGATACTGGTGTGTGGTGTGAACGTGTGTAGTATATACAGTACGTTTCGTCTTGGAATTGTGTTGTAATAATATATCTTTACAATAAAATCGATAGATTTCTATAACATATGTACTTGTTGATCATTTGGCATTTCATACATCCATAATGTCAAGTTCTTTCACGTAATATTTTAAGAGGTGAACGTGACGAGTTTTTACGGCATTGACCTTAATAACTGACTTGACGCGAGTGATTTTGATGTCTCGAAAGTTTAGAATTAATTAAATCTACGATTAAAGTGTGGATCCACACTATAGGTATTTAAACTTTCATGGTCATGGTCGGATACTCAATACAATACATGGTAAATATGCCGATAACTCTTATAGTATTATGGTACAACAGTTCCAAAGCCGGCGGGTACAATGGATTCGACTAGAGATATATTTAAATACCTCCTGTGAGAGAAAAAACGAAGTAAAACAGCATTAAGTACATGGATTGAATTGAGTTCTTAATCTAGGCTTGCCAGAGTTCTTTCTGAAAAATAGCCGGACTAAGACTAAACAACCGGTCTAAATGTGAGTATTAAACAACGAAAATATAATCTGAAATGATATCATATGAAAAATAACCATAGTTTGATTTATGGACAAAGATGCTAATTAATTTAAATTTCGGGGGCTGGGGGATGCTCACATACCATATCATACCAATGAAGTCATAGTACCGCTGCTGCTTATATATCAAATCATGATATCATATCTATAACAGCTGTAGATAAACAAAAAAACAAAAACTAAATGAAAAAGCATTATTTCCTCAACATAACTTTTAATTGTTTCGTTGTTAGTAATGCTAATTGCTTATAATTAGTTTCTAAGCCTCGAAATTTAAAAAAAGCTTCACTGCATCGGAGCGGCAAACCCGGTTGGATTCAAGGTAGAGCCCGGCTTTTGTACCCCTCCATAAATTGGTACATGGTTTCCACGGTCTGCTGTTCTGAGAGGTACCATTCTACGGTGTTGTACTCTCCAAATTCTGAGAGTAAAGCCTGCACCAGCCTGCACTGGTTATCGATAGCGGCAAGTGTGATGAGCACTCTTGCGCCGGGAGCGATCAGCCCTCCTAGACAAGTGGCAATTCGTTGCTCGGCGTATCATGGAATAGCATGACAAATGCATAGGATTTGACGTTTTTGACATTCATTAACGCCTGTCATATACGTCAAATCCCATACATTTGGCATTCTATTCTACCAAACGCCGGCCGACGAATTACCACTTGTCTAGAGGGCCAGGGGTGGGATGGTGTGATGCCTAGACTTGTTTCTATCTAATATGGTTAAAACTATCTACTATAATTAAATATAAATACCCCACAGATACGTTTTAAGAAAATTATTTTATCACAAAAAATCGTTATTGTAGGACGTAGGTATACTTACATGGTCCTCCGAACCGGACATGATTTCATTTCATATATATAATTTGGGAATAGGTAATTATGAAATTTGTTATTACGGTATTGATAGAAAAACCAGTGAATCCCCTTATGATTAAATGCTTTAGGGTACCGTAGCCATATAAGCAAATCTAAATTGAGCAAAAATAATAATATACATACTCGCACTAATAACTGAGTCGTAAAATGTCATTCTGCTCTATAAATTGTATCGAAAAAATCGATCGTTATGCTGAATGAAATGTGAAAGTGATGTGACACTTTATGCAAAAGACATCAATGAACGATGGTTAAATTATTTTGTTCATACAATCGCGATTTAACCCTCTATTTTTTGGAGTGGAGAAAGAAAGGGGAGAATACACTTATATCCTGGAGTATGCTTACCATCATTTTCTCCTGCAATTCGTCTGGCTGGTACTCGGCATCCCTGGCAGTAGGACCTGGGTTATGTTATGTATGTATGTTATATGTTATGTTATTCTGTTACTTATCTAAACAATAAAAGGCATTAATGGCTCCTAAACAATTCTATGTCCAAGAACTGCGTTTATGTAGAAAGTTTCGCTTCTGTCATGACATAATAATTATATTTATTTTGCTAAATTAAAATTACAAATAAATATACAATTTATTAAAATGTGACCTTGCATGCGAGCGTCGTCGCTAAAGGCGTCCCTTCCAATTCTGTTAGGCGGCCTCGGCATTAAAAAAAATCCGATACCACTAGGTAAACGTCGTTCCTGTATTAATACGCGCAAGAATTAACCAGGAAAATGTAAACTGGTTAATTCTTGAGTATTAAGTAAGATTGATGCAGGGAATATTGAAAATAAATATAAATTTACATCAGGATATCCAGGACTTGAAACGCATGACCGTTTATAGGAGTTAGTATAATGTAGAGTGCATAACCCAATTCGCCAGTGTGCGTTAGGCACAGTATATAGAAAGAAACCAGGCAGCCTGTACCTATCTAAAAACGCTTATCGGAACTAATATATTATTTTCAACTACTTAGGTAATCTGTGCTAATATGCGCGGGGTAATATGCAAGTAGTACCTACCTTCGTTCGTACTGAGTTTACGATAGCATCCGAGCCTGCCCACCCCACAGCCATCAGTATGCCACGCCTATATGCTCCTAAAAGGATCGTACGTCGTCGTGACACAATCCTTTTTAGCAGCACATAGCGTAAATTAGAACACAGAGTGGTATTGCGTGATGACGTCAGATTTCAGTTGCGGTTGGTATTGAAAATTATTAGATAGTGATGGATGTGTGTAGTCAGCCCCGGATCTTCAATTTTTTATAGGCGGGGCAAAAACTGAAAATGCCGCCCCCGCCTATTTTTGTGTCGCGCATAAATTCCCTTGGATACGGGGGGGGGGGGGGGGTGTCTATCCGATAGGATTTTATTTTGAGTCATAAGTATAACCCATCTTGCCACTTAGTGGATCCCACGCGCTAACACTATGCCCGAGCGCACTGGGAGCAAAGCGCTGAGCGAAAGGACTCCTTCTCTGAGGGCCCGTGTCAGCATCTTCCACACCGGGCACCCCAACAGCGTGAGCCTTGAGTCCTCGCTGACGAGAGACGATATACAGACGTGAACTCCTTTTTGATCCGAAACAGGTGGTCCACGAAACTCCCTCTCGCGGAGATCACCTGCATCAGCCGGTACGGCAGACTCCGTCCGTGTCGCCTCTCTAGCCAGTTCTCCATCATGGGTCTTACTGCCTATAACACGGCATGCCCTGCGCTCGGTCGCCCAAGTCGTTCCTTCGGGTCGACTCAGGTCGGTCACTGTTAGGTAGATGATGGCTCTCTCCGTCAGATACGCCCCGACCAGGCGGCGAAGGCAGAGATGCACTTCATGATACACGAGCGCCTTCCTGAGGTAAGTGTAGGGCAAGGTGATGAACGCATTGGTGATTTCCACGGACACCGCTAACATTACCTCGCCCCGGGCAACCGCATCCTTCACCAGAGCCCTCATGCGCATGATGGCATCTACGGTGGAGCACCTCTGGCTGAAGCGATATTGGCCATTCGCCATCTCCGGTCACAACCTGGAGAGGTGTCCGATGAGGCACTTCCCTATAACTCTTTCAAAAAGTTTGCGCACCTCGTCAAGCACCACTATGGGTCGGTAGGCGAACGGTGAGTCCACCGGGCGCCCTTTCGAACGGGGACCATTTACCTCGTCTTCCACGATTGCGGAAATTGGCTTCGCTACAAACATGCGTTAAGAAGCTCTGTCAGTTGGGGACTTGGAGATCTTCGACTAGAGCAAGGACCCACTCTCGGCCTGGAATGCCGTCGGGTCCCGGGGCGGTTTTGTTACTTCTTGGCTCTGAGCATTGCACCGCCAGCACTAGTTCTACCCAAGTGACTTCGAGTCGTCGTCATCATCCACACTGGGCGCCTTATGCGACCGAGGCTCAGTAGTCTGCGGTGGAACGTATTTAGTCGGCTGCGTTGGGAACAGGGAGCCATCAACTCCTCTGAATAGCACTGGTGGAGACACCGAGTTAACGGGGTCCAGGGGCACAGTTTGCCGCTTACCATAAGGCAAGGCCACCCCCAAGGGGGCGGCCTTTCATCTGTAAAGTCTGATTTTGCCGCCCCCTGATGCTGCCGCCCGGGGCTCGTGCCCCGGCTTGCCCCCCCCTAGATCCGGCCCTGTGTGTAGTCAGTGAAATAGGTACGTTTACACCGAGTGTTCACCCAAATTGCAGAGCACGGCGTACTATGTAGGTACGATAATTCGTTTCATTTAACACTAGCCGAGGCAAAGTGGTTATTTAGTAACTACGTAATATTACGTAAAATGTGACACGTCATCACGTACATACCTACCTAAGAAATCTGTAATAGCGTTATGTCAATGTGTCAATTTGTTTATTTAGATTTATTATCAGCCGACGCTACAAGTCTATCTATCTGATTTTATTTAGTTGTTTTCAAATATATGTTTTAAGCTTTAGGGCGGATAAACTATAGGTACCGAGTTTCAAATCTATCTAATCGAAATTCATCATTCAGAAGTGTATATGGGTTCCTTGATCTTCAGGACCCTCAGGAACCTCATCAGCAAGCCGGTGTTCCTCTTAGGGTAGCGAGGACTAAAGGCAGGCTGCTATAAAATCCAAAACAAACCAATAAAAGGAGGAGCAGGAGAACGGATCCTGAACTCCAAAGTGCAAGTTTTGGATGAGATTGGGATTGGCATTCGGTTGAAGAAGACTATGAAATTCATTGAGTAAAATATACTAACGCAGTATAAATTTAATTAAACGCGATTGTATTCATCAGTGTAACGCAGTCTAAGCTATGCTATGTAAATAAAGAAATAAAAATGTAAGTAAAACGAAATCGACTTGAAAACAATTAAATTACAACTGTTAAATAACCAATAATAATAAATTTACGCATCTCAGAATTGAACCCAGGACCTCAATCATAATCGCACGTAGCCATAATCCGTAGCGAGCTGGAAACATGTAATTTTAATATTACTTGTTTATAGTTAGCTAGGTAATTCGTTCGTTAATTTAAATAACTCTTTTTATTTCGCGCGGCAAGTCCCCCGGATAACCCTCGCCGGCCGGCGGTGAGGCGGTTATGTCGGTCTACTAAAACCGCACGCTACCGTATACAATCGCTGCCGCGGCCTGCTTCTGCTAGGGAGACATGTGGCTCCATCTGGCAACCTCAGGCCTGCACTCATGGAGGACGGAGGCCGTAGAACGATCTCCAACGTTTGTCACCTCCGGAGAGTCTTAAGTATCTCCCGGGCCCGCTCCGCTGCCTCCTTCTCGAGAAGAACATGCTCGCAGAAGGAGACAGCATCTCAGTAATATCGTAGTATTACTGTTAGACCAGTTGTCGAACTTTTTAGGGCTCCAACAACCCGTAACGACAGACCGTACATGACAGGACCGATGGTGCGCCGAGTAGAATTGACTGTGAATTGGTAAACAGATGATGGACTGAGATAAAAAGAAGCTAGCCTACACTGACGGCCCGAAAAAGGTGTTGTAGTTGGGATAGGCTTGCCAGTGGACTGAGATAGGTTAATTGATTACTTGATTGAAGTCAATTCGAGTTGTTTGTGGCTACAAAATTTTCCTTCTCATCTTATCTTATCTACCTAAATACTATAATAATTCAAATTAGTTGTTTGTGTACATTGAAGATATAAAAAAAACTTGGACTAAGAATTGGCAATTCTGAGCACAATTTTTAGTAGGACGCAAAAAGTAGGTATTAAAGGGGTTTTGCAGTGTTTTTATTAGAAAAGTCATGACCAGACTCAAAAAATGTCCTATATATCATTGCAATTGCTTAAGTAGAGCTAGAGACATAGTAACCAAAAGTTGTGGAAACCGATTTCGCAGGTAATCAGCTAGTTCTGTATATGGTGTCATATTAGCAAGCTACGAGTATATTTGACATAGAACTGCTTTAATTTTTTTTTAAGCTATTGCATAGCTTCTATCGCGGGCCTTGAGCGTGGAGACCGAATCCAGAAATTCCGTAACGAAAAAAACCTAACACCCCGAAGCTCGCACGAATCGAGCCGAGCTGCTCCGAAGTAGCTCCGCTTAACGTAAGTAATTATAATTGCATAAGTTGATAAAAAATGCTATGCAAAAGCTTTACCGCGGCAGTCCCCGAGTGCCACATGTTGGTATTTTTTTTTTATAAAGAATATTAGCAACCGAAATGACTGATATTTCCTTTAACCCCTTCAGCTAAGCTAAATTGCTTGTGTTAGGAGAGAGTTCACGTCGGTAGTGTAATGGTGAGGATTTGAACCTTGGACCTCGATCGAAAGGTCGACTCCTGAACCACTCAGCTACCGACAATTGCAACATATTAATCAGTATCTTAAGTTCATTAGTATCAGCATCAGTATATTCAGTTCTAAGTAATGACTTCTTCTTAGTTCTAAGTAATGACTACTATGAAATGTTATAAAAAAATCTCGCGTAATCGAGTCGTGAATGGCCTATGTCCAGCAGTGGACTTCCTATGGCTGAAATGATGATGATGATGATGGTGAATCGAGTCGTGTCTAGTAAGTCAACACTTAAATTCTTTTTGTGCATTAAAATGCTTACTTATTAGACTTTTTATGGTTTTGTAATTTGAATTCAGAAAATATCATATCTTTTCATAGATCATCATCATCTTCAGAGATAGATCATCATCATCTTCGTGTTAGTCACCTCAGAGCCTGGGGTTGCCCTCTGGCGGCTTTACTCCTCCACTTCGCACTGTCCTGAGCATCCAAGATTGTGAGACCATTGACACGCATGTTACCTTCTACGATATTGATATTCGCGCACGCTCAAGCTGTGGAATGAAGGAGTAAGCAATAAAATAAGGCCTTGAAGTGAATCCTTCTAAGACTCAGGTTATTATTGTGGGCAGCTCCGGAATGAGGGGGGGGGGGGGGGTGAGGGTGCCATTCTTCTTCCACTACTTGAGTATGCTGATGTCAGCTCTCTTGACTTCACAGAGCAACAACTTGATAAGCTTGAGCGCCTTAAAAAAATTTCGGTAATAAAACCTTATTTTTGGACTTCGCAAATATGATCACGTATCACTGTTTCGCAACTTGCTTAAGTTGCTCCCAATTCGACTTCGACGAAATGTTTATAATATATTCTTTCCCAGCTTTACAGTATTCTCTTTAAGTTACTTAAAAGAACCCTTATGTTCCTCAATGATACATAGGTATTCCAGATCATTGATAGCCAGTAACATTGCGATTTTATTGTCCTTGCCCTCTCAGTCACAACATTTTATGACAAGTCCTTCACTGTCTGGCTGTACGGTTGTGCAATACGCTGCCTGTATTTATTAGACGTGTACTACAATCCCTGGCCATTTAAAAAAAACGATAAAAGAACACTGGCTTCTTAGTTACTTTATCATGTGGTTTTAAGTAGATAATATATGTACTCGCTGTGTGGATACCTTGTAATCCTACTAATATTATAAGCGCGAAAGTTTGTAAGTATGTGAGGATGTAGGTAAGTAGGTATGTGAAGATGTTTGTTACTCTTTCACGTTACTACTGAATTTTAATGAAACTTTACAATAATACAGTTTATACATCAGAATAACGGGTGCGCATTTTCTTACATAACTTTTCAACTCCTATCATCGGATTTCCGAAAAATTTTCTCATACCATTTAAAGTCATAATGCTCATTCTTCATAAAAATTTAACAAATAAATATTGAAATATATAATCATTGAAATTCATAATATCACTTATTATAAATTTGTTGTTACTAATATTTGTTTTAATATATTTGTTTATACTAATAATCGAAACTCATAATCATTTCAATAAATAACTTTTATGTTCATAAAGGTGTTTTATTCTAATATTGAATAGCTATTGAATTAAAATATTGAAAATTGAAATAAAATTGAAAAAATATTGAATAACTTGATAAATATAATTATCATTGAACCTACAAAGTATTGTTTATATAAGGCTTCATTTCACAAATTAATTATTTTTAAACATTTTATTTGGCAAACAGACAGTTAGTAATAGATTCATTGAGAAAGCTGCTCATTCCGACTTGGATAGATTAGGTTAGAAGGCTAATGCGGGAGCAGAACTATATTTAATCCAAAAACAAATTTAAAACAAAATTCGTCACTCTAGAAAAATGATAATATGAGTTAAAATATTTTCTTGGTAATACCCTTTATTAATACAAGAATTATGATAATTGAATGTTATGAAGAAAAAAGTTATGATTAAAAAATAATATGATCACTAACGGTTATGAACTCCGTTGTTAGAAATAGAAATGTATGAATAAAAAATATATGAAAAAGAAAATTATGAAGAGTGATTATTATGAGCACAAATCGGTAGTAAGACAAAGAATAGGATTTAAAATTTTATGTAAGCCAATATGGACACATAGGCTATATATTAGCGATGAACGGGATCACAATTCCACGCGGGCGGAGTCGCGGGCAACAGCTAGTAAGATACTAATGTTGAGATAATTACCAAACTAGCTTCCAACAACAAAAAAATATCGTTTTCATGATAATGTAAGGGTTCTTTTCAAGCACTGTGAAATAGGGTTGTGACCTTTTTTATTTTGTAAACTGTTCATTTTACTATAACATAATGAACTGTTAAAGGTAATTATTCCTATGACAAAAAATACCTAGTTTTAAAGATAATTGATTTTGAAAATTCATTTTCAAAATCAAATATCAAGCCGCCCGATAGCGTTCCATACAAAATCGTGGCGTTTAGGGACGTCACAGGCCGATAGCGCGTAGTGCGAATGTATGGTGTGCAAGAGAATAGGTACCCCATTTACCTCAGTTCACGTTGCGTTTACATGTGTACAATGCGTAATGAGATTGATTTGAAATAACTATAATGAAGAATCTATAAAGTTATACATTTTGACTTATTTCGATCGTTAATATTTTGACTTGTTTTAGGAATTAAAAATTTTGAAAAGTCATAGTTTTAGTTTAGTTGGTAATATTTTATTTTGCAAGCAATATTTTTTAAGCAAAAACTATGATATTAAGCTGTATTGGGTAGGATAGGATGAACTTGTCATCATCCCTATTCTTCCATTCCACACCCAAGTCCAGCAACTAAGTGTGATGATCTATTCCGATCCAGTACCATTTATATAATACCACGTGGTAGGTATTTCTTCACCCATCCTAAAGACTTACTTCAGTCATGAACCATTCAAGCAGTAGTTATTTTTTTTACTAACCGTACCTAATTCTGGGACAAACTCGTTTTGGTATTCGTTTTATTAGTGATATTCGTTCGGAACAGAATATTAATTTGATATATTAGTATTAGAAAAATGGTACTGGATCGGAATAGACCAGTGTGATGGGATCTTCTAGAGCTTTATGGCAATAATAGATTATACTAAAATGTATTGGTAGGTGTTGGTATACATGAATGCCTCTAAAATCTACAGGATGGTCTACAGAATATAACCTTTTTATTCTACGTACATGTCTCGTTAATCCTAAATATCATAAAATGCATAAATACAGAAGTTAGATAATCAAAGACAGAAGTTTAGTTGGTTTTTCAGTCACGCAGAACGGCTGAAAAATTTTGAAACAGAAATTAATGGATTTGATATTACGTGAATCCAATTTCAATTGATAGTAATTTTATTTTAAAACTGCGAAAACATCAGAATCTTTAAAAACAGTCCATTAAAATACAAAAATAGTTTTATTACAACATTACGATAATATTCATTAAAAAATACGTTTAAAAATTACCTTCGTTTTGACATTAGGTCAAACGTGCACTTAAAAAAATAAAGATATTTCCTCGAAATAAAAAAAATATGTCCTATTATTGTTTGCCTATCCTGGAGCGAAATAGGCGTGAGCGTATGTATGTACAATTACGGCATTCGAAACTACATATCAGACCCATTCTTCTCAGGTATATAACCTTCAGTCCTCATATTTTTCATACTCATACTTCACGGATATACCCTGGAGATTTCCCCTAACCCATCTCTTATATCTACCCACGGAGGACAGAATATGATTTATCTACCCTAACAACCCTAACATGAACTATTTTTAAGGATATTAGACTTCATTTACACGAAAATCTACATACTATTTTTTTTAAAGAAAAACCAAACAAATGTCAATGTCAGTAAAATGGACTTGCGTCAATACCGGCAAACGAAGAAAATTCTTAAGAAAACAGAATAATATAAGAATCGAGTGCAATCACTAAAACATAAATATATTTGTCATGTGGTACATTTTATTGAGATTTTTTCTTAGTTCCACGGATTGATTGTCCTGGGTACATTATCGGTCGGCGCAGTAACTTGTAATCGCCAGTACAAGATAGAACACGTATCGAGCAGAAGAACCGATGGTGCGAGCCCTTATCTTGCCAGCAGTGTGACGTCAAGTACCTCTGTGATATATACGAGCGGATCAGGCGCGCGCGTACATTATTAGTTTAAAAGTGACCCGCGCAATTGCCCACGCGCCTCGCAGTTCGCGCCGTGCCGCAGATCTAGAGTTGCGCACATTGGTGTCCCTTTGCTACAGCGACCTAACATTGCGTTAATACCAGTGTCTTAGTGAATACTTGTGTTGGAGCACCTATTAGGCCGGTAAGTTTCAATATATATGATAATTAAAATATATATTATAAAAATATTAGCAAAAATATGTATAATCCAGCAATTACACACCTCTTTTTATTTCGATTTAGATCGGGAACCCGTCTGAGCATTATTTTTTTCTAATCTTAATCAATTTCATCTAATTGATTTACAATATCAATAAGTTACACTCCTCTTTTGAGTATAATGAAAAAAAAAATAGAGACAGAACATATAAGAGATAAAAAAAATATGTAAGGATATCAAAATATTTTAATATTTAATAATATTTAGTTGAAATTGAGTTTCAAACAAAATTCTCCAACTCTCAGAAAGAGCGTTAAAGTCCCGTACCCGTATCGTATTGTAGTCGCGAACTGGGATGGGACTACCAGAATCCTGTCGTAGTGTGTTGAAATTTTGATAAACGACTCAATTTGTAATTAAGAGAAAATTCTGTCGTGGTAAATGCAATAGGTAGGTATACCTATGTATGTGTAATATTTTTACAGTAATTTACCAAAACAACTGTAAAAATTCTTCAAAATATTGTTATCAGCTCATTTCAATACAATTCAAACTTTTCAATCGCATGGTACTATCACGTGTTAGGTGCAACTCTACCAATAGCATTAGACCGTGAGAACCTTCAATAAATATCTACAAGGTTTTAAAATAGAATGGTATGGCATTTTAAAATATTAAACAAGCATTTAGGATCCAAAATATTTTTAGTAATCATTTTCGTTTCAATGTTCATCATCATTTTATTGATATAAAAAACACACCTCTGTGTTTAAAAATAAGGCACACCTTATAGCAACAAAAGATATGATTTGTGGCGGCATTTATTTTAGAAAAGGTCATTTGTACATTAAAAGATTTATTTACATTATACCTACATTAACGTCATCTCATTGATGTTTTATAAACTCGATCACCTTGACGTCCGGTCTTGTGGTGCAACTTTTCGTTAACCCTTGACACATTCATCAACGGAAATATTTCACTTAAAGGTGTGTTGGAGTAATTCCGTCTGTATACGTGAAAGTGTATACTCGTAGTATGCATGTGACAAGTAACTCGCGTAAATTTTACAGTGGAGGTTATTACGTACAAGGTTTGATGAAATGAAACTTTGGGGATATCAATATTCTAGATGTTCAGTCATGATATTAATTATAAATAATAATAATACTTAGATAAATTTTATTAATCTGGACTTAATAACATACTGAGACATTGATCTTGAAAGAGTTACGATAGCATAATTTTTATATTATTTTGTATGTAAGATGCAGTGTCTCTCTCATACATAATCTAACTATGGTATCATTTTTATATTTACATGTAGGTATAACAATGATTCGTAGGAGTTGATTTTAAGGACCCCAACTTGATCTTCAGAACCCAAATATATCTCACCTGCAACTCAAACCGATACACCTGTTGAATAATGGGCGAGGCTTTGGTGCCGGCATTCCTTTCGTGGTTGGTAGGTGAGACGGTAGTCGCTCCCATAAAATCCACGATGAGTCAAATCAACAACCTACAGAATACCACGCGTATAATAACCTCGTGTTGTGTTTACGGCGGTGAGTAGGGTAGCCAGAGCTCACTGAAGAGGTTTTGTGCTGTCAGTGGGAAGACCAAAGGCTTGTCCTGCTTGTCTTCTTCGCTGGCGGCACATAATCTCTCCATTCTTAAAGGGTCGGCAGCACGAGTCTGACTCCCCTGGTGTTGCACTCGTCCATAGGCCACGGTAATCACTTTCCATCAGGTGGGCCGTGTGCTTGTCTGTGACCTAAGTGGTAAATAAAAAAAAACAAGATATAAAGGAGAAAAGCAGGTCCCAGGTTTCAAAATCCGTTTATCCTTTACTGAAATATATCCTTACGAAACTACAATTATGGGGAGGTCAAATAACTGTGTAATTCTGTCAGAAGCATTAAGTCAAATTAAATTAACGTAGAGTATAGGCTAGGCTTTATATATCTACGTAAATAAAGGTGAAGTTATGTTCTCTCGAACCTATAATTAAGCATGCAGATAATGCTACTACAAATTAACTGCCATAAATTGATGTATTGGGTAATATTTACAAATATTGTAATTAATTCGTAATTAAATCTCGATAGACTATCGGCTTTTCATATCTTAATGTTTGCATCATAAATTAGTTCCAGATGATACAAAGCCTTCGCCAATGTTAAGCAAAAATTTCATTTTAATTTATTATTTTGTGATAAAGTTCACGCGCTTAACTCAATGACTTATTAACTTTAAATATTTATTTCACAACTAGCTCTGCCTGTCACTTGGCCGCGTTCCGCGTGGACTTCTACGTTTTTTTGACAGAACCCTTTAGAACAAAATACATTTACTAACATAAAAGTTGCTTAAGTTACGCCTTATACCATCAGCAATCTGCAGTAAAAATCTTGTGAAAGTGGGCACTCTTTTCGGAGGTTATCAGGAACAAACAGACAAAATGTCTTTCTCACAAAAATTAAAAAAAAAGTTTTATGTTTCTTGCTTACATTACATTTTATCTTACATTTAAACGCTAAGAATAAAACTTACAATTTTATTTATTGAAGTCACATGACAACAGTATAACCTAAACAGACACCTCTTTATTATTCATGCTCGCCTGGTAGATACTTTTGGAAAGACCCGGTACAGTACCAAAACTTGTAACAATAAAATTACAACTAACTACGACTGAAGACCGATCTAAAGTTACATTATGTTGAACAGAATAAAATAAAATGGACTAGTGGGCAAAAAGTTTCATTAGTTCTGTTATAAAGAACCACAATACAACTAGTAGGAATGGGTAAGTTAATAATTAATAGTAATAAGTACAAATAAAAACTAAATAAATGTAATGACATTTGCACTCGGAGATTCGTGATGGCTGCAGTAATGGCACTTCAAGGTGTATTTTGAAGGTGAAATTCTATGGCGTCTTTGGTAGTGAATTACGAATGTGCGTGATTATGATTGCTTCATCATAATACCAAGAAACCTCCCATTCTCATTTATTTTTCTTCAATGCTATAGTTTACTCTGCAAAAAAAAAATACAAGTAATCTTTGGCGATACTATAAGGAAAATGACCTAGCAGATGAACTTGATATCATTGTTTGTGGTGTTTATGATTATATTGCAGGTTTGTGAAAAACCACTTTGTTGTTAAACAAGTTAGAAGTAAGTGAGGAAGTGTTACTTTGTTTGCGTATGTATGTTCTGTTCTCTCATAGTGCTATAATCCAAGTTATTAGTAGTGTACGTCGAACAAGTCTGTATAAAATAGAGAATTAGCTCATGGGAGATTCATTCTTCAGCCGTACACATAGAGTTTTCAAAATCTCGATACATTTAGCCGATTTGGATGGTTCTATCAATAAGCTAAAATATTTTTTCTTCTATTGGATCCATAGCCAAAATACAAATCCATACTGTCGATCCTTTGGATGACGCCATCTACGGGTTCAAGGACTTTTTTTCTCATTATGGAAAGTTACACAGATGGATTTTAATTCAATAATTTAAACCATTTTGAAATAATTGAACCCAACCTTTGAGTTGAATTAATGGCCAACTAAGGAAAAGAAGTGGGTTGTGACTTTGCGAGTGCTCCAAAAGTTCTAGTCTTTTAGGCTGTTTAAATTTTGAAGACCAGCCTTGATTGAAACTGTTTCGGTCATGCCTTGTACATTTTGGGAATAGTTACATTTATGGAATTGGACATTGGAATTGGAAATGATTTCCTATCATAATACATAATATTATTGTAGATCAACATAATATATAGCGTTATGTTGCGCTACAAACGTTGAAAGGGACCTTGTCACTTCAACAAGGTCATGTGGTTTCTATGTGAAAGTTCCATACAAATGATTTTCTTTGTACTTGCCATTATACATTGGCCACGGTTCTTCAAAGCCCTCTAAAGGCACAATATGTCACTGTTATTTGATAGAGTACCTTTCACCTCACATATTATTTACAAATTACGTATCAATTGCTTACAGATTCCTATGGATTTTTAACTACGAGTAAAAGTAGTATTTATGACGATGAACAGATTTGTAATTCTCATGTGATTAGAATGTCATGAATTTGCGAAGAAATATAAATTATTTGCTCATAAATATAGTAGACAGACATCTTAACAGTATAATATAAAAGCGTGACAGGCTGTCAGACAGATTATCGCGTCAGTCTAGAATACGGGCCTTAAATTAAATAAATGACAATATCTTCATAAGAATTGCATTATCGTTAATATAACAACCTTATAACACCCCTCTTTTTGTCAGGGGTTAAATAAAAATGTCGACGATGCATTCAGAGGACATGGCTTAGAATCTTTTTGATCACAACCTTAAGTAATATCCACCGATCGTCAAAAAAAATTTCTATTTGTCACGCAAAACTATCGAACGGATCTAGATGAAAAGTACAGATATAGATACAGATAGCTTTGATAGTTAATCAAAGACAGATAGCCTGGAATAAATCCAGTGGGCCGCGCGTAATTAGTCAATAGATTCCAATGGGCCGCGGTCACGAAATAGATGTTTCTGTGAGCCTGTTACTTTTTGTGTGCAAGTAATAGAGGCTCACAGAAACTTTGGTGCTGGGATTGGTGTATTTCTGTGAGCCTAGTACTTTTTACATAGCTTACCTAGCTTATATAACTTCAAGGAACAATCTTAACATGATACTAACATTATTAAGAAATCTTTCACTAACAAACTATGTCATATTATCTAAAAACAAACGTATATTGAATTGAATTTATCTCATTATCTGTGCTGAACAGGGATCAGTATTACATGCGTGAAGAACCGCAGGCAACAGCTAGTATTCCATAATTTACGTAATTTATCTCGATTTCGCAAAATATTAATTTATTAAAAGCAAGATGCATGTCCATTCTAAATACTAATGGTTATTCATTCTTTCCGTCTGGGTGAACAATGAGGTATTATGTAATTAACATTGACCTCAAGCGTTAAAGGCCACACCTGCTATATTATACACATTTCTTGCCTATCTAGTGCGAAGATTATTCAATGACCGAAGCTGTAATAGTTATTTAAGCGGTCAACAGTTTTGGAAAAAATATGAAATATCAATGTTTTAATAATATATCGAATTGACTAGACTTTTTTTATTATTTATATATTATCTATATACTTTATTGTACGCCAATTAAGATATTCATGATACAGAAATTAAGAGACAAGAGACAAGAGCCAAAGGGCGGCCTTATATTTACGAATTTTCTTCCAGACAACCTGGAAATTGAATGGAAAGCCGACCACAACATTCTTATTTGGGAAAAGACTCAGAGAATGATGAGAATAATGTTATTTTTTACTAGTGTTGTTATGTTCTACTTTGACCAAAAAGCGGCGTATGACCAAAAAAATGGTCAAGCAAGAAAATCTAATTTGGCCGTGTATTACCTACTGATTGAACTTCCGATATTATTATTGTTATTTATTTTGTGTTATAAAAACTGTACCTATGTACCAACGTAATTATGTTATAACGAGTAGATACTTAAGCAGTTCTTTATGAAAAAACAGCAATAGCAAAAAGGGAAGTATGTTTTACGAATTGGCAAATAATTTTACGGAATAATTACGGGTAACTACGTGTTCGCCAGGTTACTTATTTTTCCGTAAAACCGTCAAAGTGTAGGCAGTTTTTGTTATTTACTGTATTATTTTATATTACTGACTAAGTAAGACCTTGGTCTTTTAGAATCGTAAACATTAATAATATTATGATTGGAAATTATCAATGCATATTATAAAACAAAGTCGCTGTCGCTGTCTGCCCGTCCCTATGTATGCTTAAATCTTCAAAACTACGCAACGGATTTTGAAGTGGTTCTTTTTAATAGATAGAGTGATTCAAGGAACGGAAGGATTATATGTATAATACATGCATAATATTGTAGAGAAACACTGATAAATTTAGAGATATGCAGCGGGTACGGGATCAGAAAATAATTATGGTGGTACGAAGTTCGCCGGGTCAGCTAGTTTAAAATAAATGACAATCTAGATACCATCCTTTGGGTGTTGGGCAACAAAATATACGCGGCTTGAACCTCTCAAAGAGGGGGTAAGAGTACCTACGCCAACGAGTGAGAGAGAGGATTGAGATATTTACCCCTTATTAGAAACCAGCTTTTGCCCGCGGCTCCGCCCGCGTGGATGTCGGTTATTGCGACCAAACATAGCCTATGTCCTTTCTCAAGGTCTACTCTACCCCTATACCAAATTTCATCAAAATCGGTTCAGTGGTTTAGGCGTGAAAGCGTAACAGACAGACAGACAGACAGAGTTACTTTCGCATTTATAATATTAGTATGGATAAAAACTCAAAGAAGCCCTTATCAAAAAAATAAATAATAATAAAGACTCCAATCCCAATGCGGTAAGTGAACTGTTAAAGTTGGTTATACGAAAAAGATATCTACAAGCTCTTTGATACTATATAAACCATCATCTTGTACTTTTGGCACTGGCTTTGCGTGTATCTCAGAAGTCTATTAAATACATAGGTACATATATTATAGTGCTGTTACAATTTCTTTCAGAAATCTATATTTATGAATCAGAAAATTAATTGCTTCATGATGTGGCGTCATCAATATAACTCGTACATCACATCACACACTAGTGGGAAAATTAATACTTGAATTTCTAAGCTTGAATTACACACAAAAAGTTTAATTATTGAAAACCATCACTGTCAGGTACAATTACCTAGAAAATGAGTGTTCTACAAGTACACCCATCCTATAAATATGACAGATTATGTTTTTGTTACCTAACTAAAACCCCAAAATATCTCGGTTTCTTAAATTGTACCCAGTAGTCGGTTCTAAAACATTCATTAAAAGAATACTTTAATAGACCAGAACAAAAAACAGGTCCGTAAACATAGCCACATATAAAAAATGTCTATTACAATACTCACCGTCGGAGTACAGTTGAATAAACCCATTGTACCTACTTACATTAGAAAATTCACAAAACATACAATTTGTCTGTTGAAGAGCAGTCATGTTCAGTCGCAGAAAGAATTTTTTGCTATTAGGTAGTGATGTGCTGTTATTTTATGTTGTAAGAAGTAAAATACTCCATACTAATATTTATAAATGCGAAAGAAACTCTGTCTGTCTGTCTGTCGTCTGTTCTGTTTTGAACCGATTTTGTTGAAATTTGGTACAGAGATAGATTACATCTTGGGCAAGGACAGGCTATGTTTGGTGCCGTTAACTACATCCACGCGGGCGGAGCCGCGGACAACAGCTAGTATTATCATGTACTTAATATCTCTTCTTAGTCTGGGGTTCGGACGATACCTATGTCGATGTTTCGTCATCGTACACAAAACAATCAAGTTCAGTGTCGAACATTAATTTTCCCAAGGCAAAAAAGTTATGTTACGAAATAATATTCACTACAAAAATCATATCGCAATAAATCCTTTTTACCATTTGTTGGTGAATAAGAATATGTAAATTCGTTTCACAAAAAGTGTGTATTTGAAATGTGATATGATAGATGATATGCCTTTAAAGTTCAAAAATATTCAAAAATATATAATATCAAAGTTCTACGATATAATTAGAGCAAAATTAACAAAAACCCAATGGTCTATTCAGTCAGTATAGATAATATGTATTTTGAATCTTTCGAGTTGGGACTTGGGACAATATTAAATATTATTTTGGGCGATAGAGACATGACTGCTGTTTGAAAGATTCAATATCGTACAAAATTAATTTTATTAATCTAGGTGCTAAGTGAACAAATATTTTCGGAAATAACGACGTCATTTAAGTCTCGTCATTTCCTTGAACAGTTTAAAATATTCAGATTTTACTGTTTGACATAATATTAACTTCATGATTATGTAGCTTCATGTTAGCTTCATTACAAAAATAACAGAAATTATTAACAGATCTCGTACGACCAACAACTTGAACTTTGTTTGACGCTAATGTACTCGTAAGTCGAATTGCCGTGTTACCTACAAAAGATTTAGTTATTCATCATCGACTTTGTCCTACAAACGTCAAATAGAACTGAAGTATATATGTTACATGGAAGACATGTCTAACTTGCATAATGACTTCTTGTTCTTGTTGTTTCTTGTAATTTGACGCAATTCGTCGACAGCTTTTGATATAAAAATTATGTCTATGAAAGATTATACATAGACTTATTTGTCAAAGTCAAAGTCAAAGTCAAATTATTATTTGTTAGCAGAGATCTTATTTTAAGAGCTGGGATATTCGCTTGATAAAGGTTCACGATTCAAATGAGTTTTGGAACTTATATATGAGGTTCGAAGCCCACTCGATCCTAAGTCCGCAAATTTTAGCTGAATGAAATCACTCATATACCCATAATACGGTTAATTAATTGTTTTCACATTATATTTATTGGTATCGTATCCATTACTATATAGCAAAGCTTTAATTCCTTAGTAAACAAGTCACGCTTGTGATTTTATTCAACGCAATGTTCCGTACCGTTGCATTTATGTATTTCGTTACCGATTTTGGGATAATGCATGATTATTTAAGCAAATGCTCAATAATGACAGGTTCTAAATTTTGTTTAGGAAGGTCAATTAATAATTATATGTAGTAATTTGAAATATTGTTGACCAAATTGCTCAACTGCCATATTGTGCATCCACTCACAATAAATACAACTGTATTATTTTATTTTACGACTTGTTACAAGGCTACTTTTCAATTGTATATTTTGACACGGAATTTATATTCTCCTAATGAGTATTTATGAATGAAAGAATGCAATAATTATAATAGGTATATGTATTTATGATTAGAAGACATTTCTGCGGATCCTGTGTGCCAACTTCCACATTTGTGGAAGGAGCACCACTTCGCGGAGCTTCTATTTCTTCGTACCGTACCTAACACAAAGGGAGTATAGTCTATCTGTGTGTACGGTGTAATTAATTGTTTAATAGCTTTTCGATGATTAAACGTTGTAGTGGTCTTTGCAAAAATGTCTTTCGAGAACCAGTATTTAACTACGAAATCTTATTTTTTTATTAGTTTTCATTATTTTCTGAAGTTTGAGGGAAATAGGTGTGAGCGTATGGTATGTATGTATGTATGTATGTATGTACTTCTTCTATTATTCAGTAAATAATTCGCATCTCGTAGGCCTTGTTCACTAAGTAGTTAGTATGCAATATGCGATCTGCAGTTTACATTTCCGTAGTAATTGATATTTGAAAGTTAGATTAATTGCGGTTACCAGGCCTAGCTGTAATTTATTTTAAAAACAAAGAAAAATGCATGTTATTTTTCAGTGCATTCTTTAACATTTAGGTTGAATAAAACGAATAGTTACTTCTTCTATAGTGTTCTATATATTTTTTAGAATCTTTTAGATCACTTTCTATAAGCCAATCATCTAGTTAAGGGTTATTGTTCGGTAGTATATGTAGGAATACGTATATTTATGGCAAATAGCAGGATCACCATCAACTAGGGGCTTCTATACATTTAAAGTCTAGCTTACTGTCACCATACTGACCAGGTGGGTTGGAAAATGGTTTTGTTTTGATGGTTGTTTTTATGCAGCGATATTATTGATCAGGTTCTATTTTGAATGAACACCACTTTCTTTTTCCTATCGCTACAGTTATAATAAAATATCATAATATCGAACACATGGCAAAGTGGATAACTGATATCCACACACACACCATCCACAACACGCAGTTAATCTAATTTTCAATTTATATTAACTGCGGTTATGCTAGCGCTTTTCTTCGCAACCCCAGACCGCACCGAATAATTACCTATCCGAAAAAAATATCCAGCTCAGTCTCAAGCACTTTGGGATCTTCGCGAATAAAACTAAATGTATAACACGAAGTGATAGCATTGCTGAATGTGTAACTGAATACAAAATGAATACCTGTAAAAATACTGTTAATACTGGAGATTGATCGCACTTGGTGGAACTTGCTACTTTTCCACAATTATTTTGTATCTTACATAATATGTAAATATACATGTATGTACAATAATTGTGGAAAAGTACAAGTGATTTATTCAATACCTATAAAAATAATTGCAATCGTATACATTGTTGGTTGCATAAATAGATTCACTGGACCAAGAGCAAATCAAGTGTCTGATTCTTATTTATGTTCTAATTGTTGGCCTCTAAATAAGCACAATACAGGTACAACAAAGAATTTAGCAAGTCAGATGTCTAAAGTGTGAAAGACAGTTAACGCGATATTGACCTTGTCAAGGCTTTAGGGAGTCTGCGACACGCGACGGTGCCTCAGTGTTGTCAAAGTGTTGCAAGGATCGCAGATCATAGTACCTACAAGTCTTCGTCTCTCGCAATACAACCGCTTCGCTATTAACAATGTTGCAACTGAGACCCCTCCTCCGCCCTTTGCTATGTTCTGTCTGGAGATACATTTCAAGCACTACAATTAAACTTTGTTTTTTCACGGTGAATGTCTTTAGTAAGTTTCTACAGGGATACGAATTATTTCAAGTCATTTTATTTTAGATCATTCACTTGCAGTGTATCATACAAATTTTATACAAATTTCTATTGCAATTAACATTTGGAAGTTAAAAGAAACTACTTGTAGGTCAAATGCCCAGTTATCAGTAAAATAAACAATTTTCTTTTGTTTACTATTATCTATCGTAACCACTGTGTGTACGCACCTAACAGAACCTTTTTTTTGTTTATATCAACCTGCCATTTTTAAATACATACAATTACTGTAATAACAAAGATTATATCATACGCTTACATGATTTATTGTCTTTCAGACTACCTATTAGGCGTTCAGAATATAAAGCAGTCATAATATTATGACAGAGAACCTTTGTTCTTTACTCGTTTTTACATACCTTTTGTAAAGTTATTACGTCATCATTGTAGGTTTACTGTCAGACCCGTATTCCAGAACATCGCTCAGTTGTGAATCGACTCTCACAATGACATAATAACTGTCATCTACAATGCAATCTGTCCCAGATTTAGGAATACTTAAACCAAATCGAGAAATAGTTTAAGAGAGCGGATTAATTACTGTTAGAGATTTAAGGATATTTGCCATGTATAATTTTCAGTTTCCAATTATTTGAGTTGCGGAAATTCAAAACAATTCATGGTAAATATCCCGAAATCTGTAATATAGTAATGTGAGTGACCATGATAGTTTCAATACCCAGGCCTGAGTGCAACCTTTGGAGGCAACCGAGACTGTCACTGCGATGATGATGCTAAGTTGAATTGTAATTTATTTTACCTAAATGTTGTACTGCGGATCTAAAAAGGCTACATTGAGCGATTTCGCTAAAAATGAGTAACTTTATGAACTTCCAGTAGATCTCAATAGTTTCTTAAAAAAATCGTATAATGGTCACTCATATGAGCAGAATCACAATAATTTATTTACTTAGCAGATTCCTATTTCATGTAATTTTTTTATCCTGATACGATTCCAATAAAGTGGCATTTATAGACCCGCTGTTCAGATAGAACAGCAGGTCATATCCATGAATAAATAAGTTTATAATATTCATAGAAGAACAGTTATATTTATAGCGTCTAACCTAAACTATTTGCACAATAGAACATTTATATTTTATACCATAGACACGTGCACGTAATAACAATTCAAAGAAGCTGCTTTAAAACGGACTGGTCATTGGTCACTATCTCAATATTATCATAATCATAGCATTCAACGTGTTCACCGAGCCCGGGGACGCTCTACTACTGTTTCTCGTGATTTTGCTTATCTGCCCCCCTTAAACAAATGGCAATTCGTTGGCTGGCGTTTTGTAGATTAGAATGACGAATGTATGGGATTTGACCTTTGGGAACTTTCGGACATACGTTGACACCTGTTATATACGTCAAACCCCATCCATTCATCATTCTATTCTACTAGACTAGAGTTTTTTCTAGAACGACTGCCGTTTAACCCTGAGAAAAAAATATAAACAAGAGTCTAGTCTGATAATCAGATGAAATGGATGAGGTTCTGGCGCACAAACAAAATGAAAAACAGAACCCGTCTCTTAAGGGTCAGATGTAACCGGGATATTTAACATTAATAAAAAAAGTTAACTATCAGTGACTATTACCATACTAGTCACAGTATTGCAACATGTCGGTACTACGAGTATGTCTTTCGTTGGTGCGATTAACCACCTTTGTAAAAACATGTCAAATATTGAGTGATTAAGACACCTGACATTTAACGCCAAATCAAAATACGTCCCACCACGACGATTCTTTGTTGTGTGTTGCAAATTTTCGTGTAAAAGATTGCTTTGCACAACAATTACTAATCACATCATAATGGACAGTTGAAATCTGTTTTCTGTTTTCCTTATTTTTTAGTTAAATGTACAAAGAGTTGCAGCCTCAGCAATCAGCATGGCGTCATAGATATATCTCTTTGCTTCTCTTCGAACAATGAAATTGTTGAAAAAAGGTATCACGTGACCAAAACGTCATGATGTAGACATATCTCTTCAATTTCATTGGTCGAAGTGAAATGAAGAGTGAGTGAGGGGTGGTGACGGAGAAACAATACAAATATCACCACCTCATCTCATCCAAAGGGTGTCGTAAGAGGCGATTAACGGAACAATACGCATACGATATATCACTGCGAGAGAAGGAAAACTCGAAATAAAATCCTGTACCAACCCGTCTGGCCAGCGTGGAAACAGTAGGCCAAAGCCTCCCAATATTGGGAGAGGTCTATGTCCAGCAATGGACTGCGATAGGTTTATTGATTGAGTGAGGCTTATATCCAGCTGTGGACTGCACGAATAGATTATTTGATTGATATACAAACTGGTTTGTTTGGCTTTGGTTTAGTTGTAACATTATTTCATTTTGTGTTCCTACTTTTCATTAAAGTTTCTTTGCCAAGCATTTAGAACAACTGCTGCTCCAGTCTGAAGGTTACTCAAGTCTTTATAGCCTAGTAGGAAGCGTTAATTAAATTTTAGAACGATTAATTATCACGTAGTTGTTAGATTATGATGGTTTGTTGAATTGGCAACGGATTTTCCGCACGGATATAAAAATAAAATGTTTAAAAATCTTGTTTGAATTTCAGATTAGTACATCGTTCTAATGAGTAGGTAAGAGACAAGATGCCTATGTTGCTCATTCAACATGGGTACATGTTTTGTACGATAATGTTGGTCGAAAACTTGCATAGCAGTTTAATAAAGAACATATTTTTTACTAGATATTAAAAAAGAAAGAAGAACAAAAAGAAACAAGACTCATTGTGAACAATAGTGAAAATTTCGCTGTGACAAACCTCAACAGGGTCATTATTTGCTAATATAATCGAGCATAGCGACGAATAGCGACATTAGAGTTGCATTAAAACGAGCATCAGTATCGAGTAATACCAGAAAAAAAATTGTATCATAAAACGCTGAACGTTGTCACGGTATTACATTTTTAAATTCGCAGCAAGGTCAGCAGGGAGAATTGACCGATCGAACTGTTGAGAATAAATAAGAAATTGTTGTTCTACGTCACATGTAGACATTCCTCAGCTCAAGGGCTCATTTTGAGTCCCCTAGTTTGACGTCAGAGCGGGGTTTTTTATATCTTGATAGTGTCAGGTTCTCTGTGTGTCCTTACATGATTTTACAAAATACCTACCTCGTGTCGTAAATATCGTAATGGTTCATGAGATCGAGTTTCTGATTTATAAAGCTTCATTTTATATTCTAGTAGAAGAGTAGGTAATTTAATAACAAATATTAAAACAATTCTGAATTTTTGTTTGATATTAACACAAAAGGGATTATCTTTCTACTAGATTCGGAAAATAATATCAAGGAGGCAAGGTCTCTGTGCTACCTATTGTAAAAATTCGGACTGCACGTCGTCGCTGCAATCTTTTGAGAGTCCTACCCCCCTAGAAAGTGGCAATACGTTGACCGACGTATTGTAGTATAGAATGATGAATGAATTTATGACGTTTATATGTCAGTTGTCATCGTAGGTATGTCATCCCATACATTGATCATCCTATTCAGAATAACGTTTACCGGTACAGCTTTCCTAGTTGTTTTATAGGTTCATGCAATGTTGATACTCGGAGGTACCACATACATTCGTATTTAGCACTACACTTTAGCAAATGCCCAACATACGTTGCAATGCCATTTAAAATTTTTACCACTCCTTTTTTATTCAGAAACCTTCACGCAAGTGCTAACAAAAACTGTAAAGTTTCATCACAATCGAATGAATGGTATATGTATGATACGTCACAAATAAACAAACATTCTTTTTTATATGTAGACAAGGTTATTTTAACTACCGATTCAACAGAGCTGCTCAGTGTGTAATATTAATATTCACACTATGTTTTTTTATTTTTTCCAATAATCCCATGGTATATGTAACTTGTTCAAGTTAGTGTCGGTAGTTTTGTGGTTTAGAAGGCAGGTTCCACCCCGGTTCGAATCCTGGCCATTATTCTACCGAAGTCAACCCACTCCTAACACAAGCAATTAAGCTTAGCTGAAGAGGGTAGGGAGAGTACTAGGAATTTCGGTTAGGTACTAAATATTCTTTTTTGTTTTACAGAAAAACTAATATTTTTTTATTGGTTGATATCCTTGCGTTTGACCACTATCTCACCTGTCGGTAAGTGACGATGTGGTTAACGGTGGAGCACGCCTAGAAGTAACCTATTCACTCTAGTCTTGAAGACACCCAAATTATAGCTATCCGGAAACACAGATTCGGGCAAGGCATTCCATTCCTTGGTAGAACGCATGCTTGAAATAATTGCCGTTACTAAGATTTCCACAAGATCTTTATGCAATGACTTTATGCCTTAGTACCTAACTACAATTCCTAATTATTATTATATAATTATAATAATATATTATTCCATATTATTATACTCGTACGAGGTTTGACTTAACGGTCTTTTGTTTTAATACATTATTTTACCCCTTATATATCTTAGTCATTATTCTTTGTTAGTTTGACAGATAACGCAAATATTTATACGGTGATAGGCTTGGTGTGGATAATGCCAGGGTCAACGTAATAATTAGAGCGCGGGGTGAAGCATGCCACACTCGCGGTCGAACACGGCGGAATCCAGGGTTGTCAGAATAAATTACATTTTCCTACTAGTACAATTTTACTCTGTCCCCATTAAGATCTATGGGATCTATGGGCTTAAACCAGAGTTGATTAACAGATACTTAGGGCCCTGACGCAGACTTTATCTCGCGGTTAAGCGTGAAAATCTGCAACTGCTCAACATTATTGGAGCCCCCGTTACCATTGGATTGAGTTACATAACTCTCATATTCAATCAACAGAACGCCTTTAGATACCAAAATTAGTTAGGGAAGTAAGCAATTTAAAAAATAAGGAATTCCAATCGTGAGGTTAGATTCCAATTGCTGAATGTCTGGCATTTAGGGTACCGTCTGAGTCAAAATAATCGTGACATAATTACAAGTAGGTATATATTTAAGTGCCATGTTTTTGAACGTGATCGAATTCGAGTAGGTATAGGTATGTATAATGAAACCAGTCACCAGACTTCAGTTCCTCCATGATCATGGTGCTTGCACCACAGTGCAACAATATCGGGCAATAAAACCAACACAATACCTACATGGTAAATGCGGTAATTTTTACCACCCCGAGTATGGTCGTGGTTGGATGGTATAGGGTTTGCCTTCCAATTGAAGTAGAGAACCCCACAAAGGAGTGCTGTCCGTACGAGTCTCTCATCGTTACTGGATAGAGCTCGCACACCACTTTATCGTTTTAAGCTGATTGGGTGTCGTATCAATAAATTTCTATGGGTTGCGAGAACGAGATCGGCATTCCAAGCAGGTCGAGTCACCTGCAGCAGGCAGTGTTTACGATCTTCGATGGTTTTATCGAAAAAATAATATAATTCATGTTAATGTAATTACGTCTACATGTCCTTTACATTGATAATACCATCACGTCAAGGTTTAGAAGCAAATATTGTTGGCAGCCCTACAGGGGAACGTGGTGGACGGTGCGTCAACGACGTCGTGTGTATGCGGTGCCCGCACAGCCGCTTTTGTCAATGCGTAATAAAGTTGTTCGCATTGGCGGCCATGGCGCGTCTCCTCATAATTATATTCTCGCAGTACTGACACATAGCATTGTCGCACCGTTATTCATAGTTCCAGAAAAAGAATCTGCTGGATATGGGCTACCTTTTATCTCGAAAAATGGCATTCAAGGCGTTTCGTAGTTGAAGGGGTTCAAATCGGGGATGCATTTTTACATGAAAATATTATAGGTAGATACCTAATAATAATAAGTAAATATCCTTTAGAGTATTTTGAAAATTTCGGCGCAATAACCGACATCCATACGGGCGGAACCGTGAGTATCAGCTGGTGTAATAATGCCAAACTTATAAATTACTTATGTTATGACAAAATAATAAAGAGCTCCACATGAGATGACAGTCATTTGTTTTGTGTAGGTACCTACCTAAATAATGAAATACATGTTTAACAAGATAAAAAAACAGCTGCGTAGATTCTGGTCCGAGGAATAACTAGACTATAATTATGCATAAATTGCAAATGCGTTGTACGTTAGCCAACAACCGTTACATCAATATAATGATTGTGATGACTCTTAGTTTATCATTATTACGACATACCTACATCCTGATGTCTTTGTATTGAAATTAAACAGTTAGAACTGCAATTACTTTACTGCTTCGCTTCATGGTTTATATCAATAGATATATCGTTAGTAAGAACGATAAGTTGCCAACGGCTGAAATTAATGATCAATAAATTCAATACACTACTATACTACACAGACTATCTATCTATACTATTTTCTATCTTTACTATTTTAAAATTGTAAATGACTTGTGTCTTATGAACGAAGATAAAAAACTTGGGTTATATCAAATTTATTTTTTGAAGTTCATTGTGACCGGATATAAAGCGGTTTAATATTGATATAATATTAATGCGGTTTTTTTAATTAAAAAGGTTTTGGTCGAACTTGAAAACTGCCCACTGTTTGATTGCTTCGCTCCGCAAATAGCATTATAGTTATTGCTACAAACCCATCTTGAATAATTTTGCAAAAGTAAATTGAAAATTAAAAAATCGAAGACGATTTTTGATTTTCAATTTACTTTAAAAAAACCAAGAGGCTGAAATGTATTAACCATTGCCCTGCTAATGACAGAAATAATTTTAAAATATCACATCCTTACCATCAAAAGTTTTTACCAGAGATGACACTAATGAATATATAATACTTATTCTCGTTCATTCAAAGAAGATTAACTGTTAAGCTGTAAAAAAACCCGTTATTTCAATTCTCGAAACGAAAAGTATTATTTTTTTTATTGCAAACCGAATTACATACTTCACAGACGTACTCGAATTAAAAGGAAGAATCACGATAAAAACGTAATTGTAGTATGTGAAGATTTTAATTTGAAATCATCCGCGATTTTAGTTGGAAACTCGTAATCAGAGTTCAGAAGGTAATTTTGTATTATATTTCATACTGGCCAGAAAAACACTAGACGAACTTAATTTTATAGCTGTTGCTTTCATACATAAATAAATTCATGGATCAAAATTATTTATACCTACACTCGGTTTTATCAATGAGGTACATACCTAATCCTTGTCTAATTAATTCTAACTTATTGTAAGTAATAATTATTTAAAATTGGTGAACATATTAATTAATATAAAGATAAATAGGTACCAGATATAGTTTTTTACCCGGACTGCCGACTACGCTAAGGTATTCCTAAGCTCTCAAGCTGTGAAAAACCACAGCAGGGAGATCACCTGCTGTGGTTTTTCCAAGCGACTACAATATGGGGTTCTTCAAGAAGGAATAAGAAGGTTCTTACAGGGTTGGCAGCTTAAATATTACGCCGCTGGTGTTTGCATACATCCATGGCCACCTGGTAGAGGCCCTTCACCATGAACTCTTAAAAGAGTTCAACAATTGAATGGTTGTCATAGGTACTTCGTATTGGACAGCCGCACAATTATTGACCTGTTTTAAGTTCATGGTAGGCCTGCAGGGCCATGGGCTTATCGACCACTGAGGTATCTATAGAAAACAGGATTGATACTTAAATCAATATATTTTTAAACAGTCATACCTATATATTTGTAATATGATAACTTTAACTGGTTTGGGTTTCGTGGGCGTTGATTTTGTTCACCTTGTTCAAAAAAAGTAAACTACAATGATCGATTGCCGTTTATCTGTGTTTATTCCCAAAAGCCTGCTCGTTTCATGTCATTTTATACTTTAATCTTATCTTATTGCATCTGTATCTACGTTTTCTGAATGTACAGATTAGATATAAATAGGTACTTGAGAGGTGTACATAGGTAGAGACTCTAGACAGACTCTTTTTAAAGAAAAACATATGTAACAATAACGTAGATAGTAGGGACGTACCCACCTAATTCAAAACAAAACGGTGTTGTATTAATTTTCCGTTTACCAATTCGTTATTTTGTTCCTTTGAGTTAAAATCGCCTAAAATAAACTAAGTATGTACATTTTTATTTACCAAATAACATTGTGATTAACGAACCTATATTTAAAATTATATTTCTGCGGTTTTCTAAGTTTCTTAGTATTTTACTGTTACGAACACGATCGTATAGCACCTTCACCTTCAGAGTGTCAAAGTACTCAGAATACCTAGTTTGTGTTTTATAACTTACCATTACATTGTGCATTACTGGTCATATAAATAAGAAATATTAGCAAATAACTACTTAAGTTTTATATCATGTATTCATAATAAGGTGCCGGCGTACCTACAACTGTAATTTTCCACGGACGCAAGGCTAACTTAAATTATTAAGATGTTATTTATATTAGACAGAAAGTTACGCGTCACGGATGTTAATGAGATCAAAACAAGTTATTGTGCTGGTCGATTTGTTTCTTTAGGTATTGAACTTAGAAAATAAATACCTATTTATAACATAAGTTCATTGAATTGTCTAGTAAACAAATATGTAGGTACATAAATGTACGTGTAGGTATTTGGAATAGATGCCCATTGATCAGAAACCAATAATAATACTTGAATATTATAGGAATAGAACTGGAATTGGGTACTTATTGGGGATTGGCGCTGCCAAGTCTTCAGGCCAAAGTCAAGTCAGGCAAGCTTGTATGCGTACTGATTGCCGAACGAGCCTCTGGTGCAAGCTTTCTTCCCGGGGTTCGGAATCAAATGATAGTAGGAGAGCAAACCCCGGACTCTAAATACAAGCTTTGGGTCCTACCGGGATTTGCGTTTAGATGAAAAAAGGCATATAAATTAGTTATATTTAACATTTCTACGGTATTCGGAAAGCAGTATTCAGTTACGTTAAATAATTGCCGTGTTTCGCGGAAGAGTAGAATTTGGGCCATTCCACCTCTTGCTATGCGATTCAGCCTCAGATGTATGGCTCGAGTCAACAGTAGTGCCCGGAATACGGCAATAGGCTCACCCCCTATTACGTGGAACCGAATATAATGATTGGTGAAATGTGAGTGTTAATTCACCTTTGCCGAACCCTCCCGGCATAAAGGCGAGATTATAAATGTATGTGAGACAATCAGAAAACCCTATACCTATAAAATACCAGTTATAAAAGGAAATTTTTATGCTTGGTTTTCCCGAAATCGATTGCTCCCAAGCTATAAAAATCTGTTAAGATTGTAAACAAGGCCGATGTGAATGAATATTTATTTACTCGTATATGTTTCTGTCTGCGGTCTACGGCCTACCTGAATATAACCGGTTACTGTGGTATAACATCTATGACCCTTACATACCTATCATCTATTTACAAATTTTTAAAGTGTCGGATTAGGTAGGTATCGTGAATTAACCTTACTTTTATTAGCCCCGATATTATAATATATTGAAACTAGGGGCCGCCTGCGACTCCGTACGCATGATATATTTTTACCCCCATAGGGGTGGACTTAGGGGTGGAGGCGAGACTTCCGCCATAAGTCCTAGTCTGATATTATATATCTATTTTTTTAACAATATTATTAACCGAAAACACTAGCTCTATCTGGACCTCTATTTCGAGTCGAGCATCTTATTTATTTTTCGATGCCGAAAACATGTTCATTTTTGTTAATTTTTGTGGTTGACGCTATGCTCATTCTATCAACATCCAACCAATACCTAGAGAAGTATTTCGAAGTAGCAATCAACTTATTTATGTACTCAAGGTATTCGCAAACATAGTCGCAGGTAACAGCTAGTAGATACCTACCTATTCTAATAATAAGGTACCTAATATATTATGCCTTTAACATAGCATAACTTGTGACGGAGCTAAACACGTAAAATATATTATTTTAAGTGTTTTCACGTACAACCGATTAGCCTTGCATTGGTTGTGTGAATGGATTTGAATGTTGATAAATCTCGAACATATAGTTATTTATTAACATCTTCGTCTATTTTTAAATCAACATTTTGCTGATAAAAATGTTATATTTCCAGAATTGGGTCATAATATTGAACCGAAAATATCCTATGAATTTTAAGTCCAATAGATCTATTAAGATATAATGTATCACATCTATCTTATCGTATCTTGTCTGTGAAGTATTATTGTTATTATACCAAATAAACATATTTCTTCAATGTTACTTTACCTCACAATAATCTCATATGTTGAAAAAGTATTAACTACTAAGAAAGCGTCCTACTAGTTACTGTAAATAACCAGTAAACTATTTTTCTACTCCGCCATAATCGTTTCATCACAAAATTGTAAAAAAATCTCAAAAACCTTAATATCCTGTGAATAATTTAACTGTTTCTTCATAACCAAATCATACACTCATGCAAAACATATTTGATGTACCTATTTCGAAATGCACCTAAGCTTGATGAATTTCTTGCCTTGAAACTAACAATTTAAACATAATAACATATTTTATTTGTGAATTCAATGACACATTCAAATAAAAGGTCAAAATATTACATAATCGTTTCAATTACATTACATTTCGGTACTATCTCAGTAATAACTGTGATTTAAACATATTATTATAGCGGATATAGCTTTTAATGGATTTTTTCACTCTGGGTATTTACACTTACGTACAACCTTGAGTTTGAGTCTGAACGGTTGTGCCACACCTACCTATGATCAGTTTACACATGCAAACAACGACAACTACGGGCTACTATAACGTGCTAAGTAAAAAAGCCATCTGTTTGTTAAGAAGGAAATAGAGAATGAGCTAGTTAGGTTAGTACCTTATATAATCGTAGTCTCATATCTTTTTGCGTTCAGAAAAATAACATTTATGGCATGTCATGTGTCCCATATATATGACAGCCTCCGTGGCGTAGCGGTAGTGAACGCGGCCGCTACGCAGGAGGCGCGGGTTCGATCCCCGCTCAGTGCAAATATTTGTGTGAATGAAATATGAGTATTTGCATTGGTCTGGTCGTGCCTCGGAGAGCACGTTAAGCCGTCGGTCCCGGTTGCCATAAGAACATCTATGGCAGTCGTTACGGGTAGTTGGAGCCCTCAAAAATCCAAAAAAAAAAACAACGGTCTAACTGCTAAACTTCGATATCGCCTAATGTTAACATTGGGTTGTGGAGGTCAGATGACAATCGCTTCACGGAAAATATCGAGGTCTAGTCAAATCCGTGGTTAAGACTGGTAAAAGCGGACCCCAGACTCCGAGCTGAAAGCTTCGGATGCGACTGGGAATTAACGCTAAGAGGAAGAAGAATGTGTCCCATATATCGTTAAATTACCACCAAGATTTTCTGGGGCGTAAGCCAAACTCACCTGCGAGCCGGTACCTCTGGCAGTGGGATGATTACCGGTCTAGCGCAATCCTTCCTCTCGAGGTCAGAAGGAATTCGGTCCTGTAAAAGCTTGGATAAATCACTTAGAAAGAGAAAGTAAAGGTAGGTATAGGCAAGTAAAGAATAAGACTTGAAATTCCTTACCAGTTCACGTGTTTCCCTCTTCCTACAGTCCCGGGTCCTTTAAGCGGGGCGTGAAAAAGCATCTGATGAGACCGTCAAGCTGAGCTGATGAGACCGTCAAAGGCGAAGGCGAAGTCAAATTGACGTGTCCTATATAAAAAAAAGAGTGGACCCCAGGTTCCAAAGTGGAAGTATGATTGCAACCGGGATTAACGTTGTGTTCATACATTTCCAAGCCTATATTGTCAAGATTATCCATAATATCTTTGGGCCCCCCATAGATAAGTATGGATAATCTTCACTATGTAGAGATATGGATAATAGTGACATTTTTGGGACCTCTAGCATAGATGGCAAACGAGGAGGTTATTGACTGTATCATAACATTGTTTTTATAATATCTGTGTCAAGTACGGCCGTGTTTTGGGCATGTAGGCATTACTATCACACTAATTATGTTTAAATAAATAAAATACCAGATAATTTCACAACAGAGCCTCGTCAACTTTTCTCCGCAATTTTGAAGGATAATCTGTAAGGTGGGGCAAAGTCAACCGACCAGAATACATTGCAAAATAGATGTAGTAGCGGAGGTTGGAAAACTGAAATGTTTTCAATATTTAAAAGAATCTCTGTGACGTTTTCACACGTGTATTAAATTTATCTGTAAACTGACTGAATGTTAAAGACATTCAGTCAGTCATTGAGTCTTATTCACTATTGTCTATAAGTGATTTATTGATTATTTTCATGAGTAAACACATAGAGTATCAAATTCTATTCCTAGTGACAACTATTTAACCTATTAAATGCATCCCATTAAATGATCTCAGGCACATAACATCCTAGATTTAACGGAACTATAAGTGTTGCAAAATACGTTACAATTCATAAACTGAAGGTCGCTCCGGATATCCAAACTTTATCATAAGCCTAATTAGTAAATATTTTTTAGTTCGTCATTAATATTAATTTTGAGGTATGCGACGCAGACAGCATTGGCGAATCGCTCAATACCTTGTCTACCCTGACATTCGCTAAACTTGACGCTCGACAGTAAGCAACTCAAATACTATCACAGCCAAAACCGTTCATTCTGTTATTGTTGTACGGTGTGCACACACCTTAATGTTAACGCAATCCGAGCAGAAATTAAAGTGGTTGTAAACGTTGTCCTAATTTTTGTTTTGTGGTTGTTCCAGTGAAAATGGAGGCGCTTAGTAGGCTTGTCGAAGGGTACCATGACCTAATGGATAACAAAAGTGATCAAAGGGTGAGAGGCTGGTTCTTGATGTCGTCCCCTTTCCCAACGCTGGCGATATGTCTTACATACGTGTTCACTGTTAAAGTAAGTATTTATTTTTGTTTTTTATATTCCTCCTTATAAGATTACACGTTAGAATACATTTAGGTACAATATTTGAGCAGGCATTAGATCGAAATAAAACTACTTGTTAAATATTATAAAATTACTTGGTTTACATAAAAAAAAATCTTAATATTATTTTACTACATTTAGTTTAATGTTTAAATTCATTATTTAAAGTTATAAATATGTTAAGTATACTATTTAAAAATCTCAGCGTTTATAAGAGTTCAAAATTTACATTACTAACGAGAGTACATTGGTCAATAGTCGGCTTTTTAATAGTTTCATTAAAAATTATCTGTTGGAATGTTATAATTTTGATTAAAAACAATGCCTAATAAGAATAATGTGAATATATAGGTGATTATTTTCAATTAAGATTATTACCTGGTTTCCATAAAAGATACTTAATACTATTTTATTAAATTTAGTGAAAATTAATGAAATTAATGAAAATGATGATGAATGAAACTAGAAAATATACCTTGGCTTTTGTGCTATTTAAATCTACTATACCTCGGGTCACGTATCTTGGGCCTAAATCACAAGACAAACGAGGCCCTGGCACCCGCGGTTTGTATTGTAATTGTAAATAATCTATGCTTGGTGAATTTGTCCACCGCAGAAGCACCCCGTGCTCTCCTCAAGGACACTCAAGTAATGGGTATTAGGCGTATAGAACACATTTTAGGCCCAAAATATATGTCACAAGCAATAAAAATAAACGGTTAAATTCTTCAATCAGTAGTATTGATATTCAATCAATAAGAGATTTCTTGTCTCAAAAGCCAATACCTATATTTAAAATTGCCGATACTAATAAGTCCTTTTATTTTCCATAATTATTTATGCTAGTGTAATTATTGCAATCCGTACGTCATTCGATTGATTAGCAACTGATAACTGATTAAGCAAATTATATATCGTTAAGGAATGTTTTCCGTTGGGATTTTCCACCGTTGTTGTTTGTATATTTATATTTTGCCAAATAAATATTAAATATAGATTGTATAAAAACCGGCTTCATTTTTTGTCTAAGTTTATTTATAAAATTAAATACTGTATCTTTATGAGTAATGTGTTTACACGTGTACCGTACTGATAATGGTACGAAATTATTCATTAATTCATATTATTATCGTGCAAAAGTTAAAGTATTTACATTATAATGTAATTGACCAACATTTTATTTAAATGTTTAATACTCAATTAGAATTGAAATAGATTTATTCAAACTATAACCTTCGTACTGAAATTTACTTTCTACATAGCTTGTAATACTAGTGGTGACACTCCTGCGCACTCGTAGTGGAAAATAGAAGGTAGGAAAAAGGATAATCCCTATCTATCTCTATCGTTTATCCTTTTTCCCACGTACTCTTGCCCGCACAATAATAAAAATAATTCGTACAAAATACAGCATATGCTAGATGATATAAATTGAGAGTTTTCCCTGAATACTTTCCTGGTCAAACGGGCCCAGGAAAAAACTCTCTAGAACTGTCAACAAATTATTGAGCTTTTTTCATAACCACGTAACAAACATTTTATAAAAATCTTGCTTAAAAGGAATTTCCTTGCAAGTTCAGGGTAGCTTTTATGCCCTGCTGTGCATGGATTGTTTTGTTTCTCATGTTCATATGCAATCTATCATCAGTCATTACAATATGTCTGCCTGACATCTAATGATTGATGTGATTTATGTTATTTAAAGTTTAAGTTTACTAATATTTATTCCTTGTTTGTTCTTAGGTGCTGGGACCAAAGTTTATGGCAAATAGAAAACCATTTGAGCTGAAGACCGTGCTGATATATTACAATTTATTCCAAGTCATATTTAGTTGCTGGCTTTTCTATGAGGTAATTATCACATATCTCTATTTATTTTAATGATTTAGTTTGAATAGTGTAAATAAAGTTGTATACAAAAAGTTGTTGACTGACATGATAGATCATTGTGCTTTTTATGTTCCTATGAGACATTTGATGGATGATATTTCAAAATCGTTTAACGAGTTTAGCAAAACGAAATCTGTAATTATATTATCATGAATGTTATATACCAGAATTTTTCGAGAAAACTCTTTAAACCGAATAGAGGAAGACAAATTTTAAAGAAAGAAAGTAATTTAATTTATTTAAAAATTGTAAGGCTATATTTAGTCAAGTTATTTAATACCTATTTAAAAGATACCTTAAATAAATCAACAAAGGTCTGTCATTGATGTAATTTCTTTTATTAATAGCCTTTTCTCAGTAGTCAGGTTACAAAAATATCTGCAAAAGTCTAAAATAAGTCATTGTAATTAATATGAAAATGAAAAATATATGTTTTTTGCAGAGTGTTATAAGCGGATGGTTTACAACACATAGCTTCAGGTGTCAACCGGTAGACTATTCAAATTCACCGGTAGCGATACGGGTAAGACATTTTTCATACATTTTTTTTGATATCGGAAAATCCCTAACGACTGTGTAGAGTCGGATATTACAAGCAGGAGCTTGAACCGAAGATGAATGCTACTCGACCCTATATTAATATCTAATTAATTGCAGTTTTCTATACATAATATGACTTAATAATATTCTACTTATGCGTTGATTTAAATTGTTACTTAATAAGTAACTAGATGCGTAGTTGACGCGATAATCCGCCCCAATACAATATAGGATCACGGTCCTATATTTCGACTCGCGTTATTCAAAGGCTGACGATACGTCAACCATGTCTACTTGCTTACAATAGCTTTGATGATAAAATTAGATAAAAATATCTGCATACTATTCTAGTAGCGGTAGGGAACGCGACTGCGACGCAGGGGGTTCGATTCCCGCTCAGCGCAAATATTTGTATGTTTGAACCTACTAGTAACTAGTAACTTAGCAGATGTGTGTCGTGCATAAAAATTCCTAATGTGTATCTAAACATTTTCTTTCTTTACAGACAGTCCACGGTTGCTGGTGGTATTATTTCTCAAAATTCACGGAATTCTTCGATACGGTAAGTTTAAAATAAAATGTTATATATTCAAATAATATTTCACGACACTGCGCAAACCAAACTGAGGTCCGCCCTTGCATTGTATATTTCTGCAATGGCCCTCATTCCAAATAATTCCCCTTTATCTCACCATCTGGTGGAGTTATATTGTCGCATCCTACATACCTAAATACATATTGCAATTAGATCCTCTACAGGATCAGTATGGATAAAAAGTATAAATTCTAATTCTACAGGATCGGCGTGGACAAAAATCCAAATAAGTCCCCAAGGGGGTCAAAGCAAAAGGAATTACGAGGTTTGGTGGTGTCGATGTATGATATTCTAAATTTCATAAACCTCTCTAGATTTGATTACGCACAAAATAATCTCAATAAAAACAATGTACTTAAACATTGTATTAGACTATTTCTTTTCACGGGTGATAGGCTCCCATTTGACCACTATGTCACCACCTGTTGGATAGTGACGATGTGGTGGACGGTGAAGCACGCTTGCAAGAAGTAACCTATTCACTTCAGTCTTGAAGACACCTAAGTTGAAGCTATCCGAAAACACAGATTCGGGCAAGGCATTATACTCCTTAACAGTACGCATGATGAACGTATTGCCGAAACGTTTAGTAGGTACGTATAAGTGGAATGTCCATGCTGTAGCAGTACCGCGTCGTCGTGCGTCTGGTCGTTCGATGGTGGTAAAAAAGATATAATTATAATGTCAGTTTAAAAATAGTAATCTCTGATGTGATCGTTGAAAATATTCACCTTTATTATTCTTGTTTTCGTCGTATTGCCCTCGTATAGGAATCGTAGTAAGTAATCATAAATAAGAGTGAATTTCGTCTTAATTACAAGAGTGTTTAAGAGTTCTTAAACTTAATGGCCAATTGTGAGACATGCACAGACAGTACTAACGATCTGTTCGATATATATACGTAAATTAAAGATACAAGATTCATATAATGAGGCCAAGATCTGACATACCCTTATGACACTCGCATTTCAACCGACTTTAGAAAGTTCTCAATTAGGCAGATTTTTAATGTGTTTATGTGAACCAATTTCGGAGACCTTTTTATTGAATGGCTATAACTTTAAGATTTAAATTTATCATCTTTAGAGTCACTTAAATTTTTAATGTTAATGGCCTTCACGGAGTTCATTGGTGAATTTTTAATCGTTTTAGATATATTTTGCCGTAATCTAGTTAAATTGATTACTTCGATTATTTCATCGATTACACTAATCGAACTCACATCAACTATACAAAAAACTCTAAGAAAATTTTTACAGTTGTAAGCCACAACCTCTGTCGCAATATTTTCAATATCTCATTCCATTCAAATGAATTGAAAACAAGAGTCCTTAAAATTAGAAATAGTTAATTAGGAGAAAAAAGAAATGAATCCAGAACAAAGTGTATATTGTTGTAGAACTGAAAAAAAAAAATGTTTCAGACTTAACTATTCTACGTATAACTCTGTATAACTTTTTTTGGATTTTACCAGTAAAAATCCTTCTTGAAAATTGGGTTTTCACGCATTCTAGTTATAGGCACGTACTCTTATAAAATTAGTGATGTCTGCACATCGGCGATTTAATTTTTTTTTTTTTTTTTTAAGAATTCATGTTGTATTTGTTTGAGATGGATACACTGGATTTTCATGTGGTCTTTTATAAGAAAAGTCTTGGTCAAACACAAAACTTACGTACATTCAATCGTAAATATCTAAACGGAGCATTAGGTATAGTAAAATTCATTGCGTAAATCTTGTTTCATTCTGCGTCATCATCACTACATATTAAAAAGCAAAGTCACTGTCGCTGTCTGTCCGTCCCTATGTATGCTTAAATCTTCAAAACTACGCAACGGATTTTGAAGCGGTTTTTTTTTTAATAGATAGAGTGATTCAAGAGGAAGGTTTAAATGTATTAATACATGCATAATATTGTAGAGAAACACTGATAAATCGGGATCAGAATACCACGCGGGTGGAAAATATGGCGGTACGAAGTTCGCCGGGTCAGCTAGTACAATATAAAGAAGGAATAGCAAAGCTTAATTCAAAAGGCGGAAACTCGTTTAAATAGTTCTGAAGGGCTTAATAAATATTTAACCAACACTGTTAAGTGTTTGCAGTTTAATATTTATTTGAATATGTATGGTAGGAAGTTGCCATAAGTTCACTTACAATAGGTACAGAATTTATATGAACTGCGCAAACTTCTTGGAGATCTTTACTGCATGTTTTACAAGGTTATAGAATGGTAAAAACTTAAGAGTTTGCGGTTTTTAATGCGCAGCTTCTTGTTGTGGACGCGCAGTTTAATATTTAAATATTTATAGGATGTCGACAGTAGTTTATCCTGGGAAATGACGGGCACATTGTCCATCATTGCTCTCCAGCTACTATGAAACATCCGAAACTTCAGGCCCGCAAGAAACACACGACTTCGGTTTTTTTTACGAATGGATTTAAGCCGAAGTGAAGTGTCACGTACTGTCTTCTTATCTGCGGTAAATGTGTTCCATGGAACCGATTGCCTGAAACTTCGATCAGTTATCATATACCTACCTATACCTACTTATAATCTACCGACTATCAATAGATCAAAATTATCTAAATTCTCTCTGTAAATTTAGTTATTTTAACCTTTTAGTACCGGTATTGCAAGTTAAACTTTGGTGACCGGTGTCATCAGGCGAAAACCTTGGATTAATAATAAAAAAGGATGAAAAATAGTCACTAGGTATTCAATTCAACACTACTGATTTCGTAATCCGACAGGGTAGAATGTCAAAAGATCTCGTTTTATAAAATTAAACCGGTTCAGTTTACATAAACGAAATTCCAAATCGTTTGAAAATGCAGTGAAAATACGTACAAGCTAAAGTTTCTTATTAGTTCAACAATCACAGATTTACCATAATTGAACATTGCGGTTGTAGACGAAAATTCTATGAAATACTTAGCCGACCCGCCCGCGCCCGCCCGACTTCGTTTGTGACTTATTTCGAAATCCCCTAGCCGTATATACCCGCAATTTATTAATTCATAAATATAATGTATAGAAATCTGCCGGATACAAAAATATTTTTTCAGTTCAAATCAATCGTTCCTGAGATTAGCACGTTCAACTAAACAAACTCAAAGAAAGATAGATAGATTTTTAAGGAGACTATTCCTTCACCACGGGTTCCTTTATTTTTGAGGGATAAAATATGTAAATAGATGATTCCAAGTTTAAACCTGAAATTTCGTAAAACCAAAGTCATCGAAATCGATTCCGCAGCATGCCGCATATAATATGTGGAATAACGTATGATGCTCAAAAGAACAAATACAGACAAGAAAAACACAGTTGTAAAAATAATTTAAACAGAAGATTTTTAGCGAGTTCAACAACACTATATATTAACTAGGTATATTGATTTCGTTACTTCGTTACGTCGTCGTCGATTGTAGTTTTTCATTGGAATTCCAAAAACTGGTTCTTTTATAATCCGGTCTATATTAATTTGCATTTTAAGCCATAAGTACCCATACATAGGAAGTTGTTGTCGCTTATTATTTCAATAAAAAAAACAACTAAAAATAGAACGTTCTGATTGTCTATCCGTGCCGAATAAAAATTATTGAACAGATTTTATTATATGAAATATTAAATAATTTATATAAGAATGAAAATATACGGGCGTAGGCAGAATAATGTCAGAGGGTGTATCTGCTTCTAAAGATTTTATATTAAACGTTATTTATTATTTATTTATATCAATATAATGATTTATTACAACAAACGTGAAAGCAACTTATTTGTTATTAATATTTTAGAACTGTAAAATGTCCTCCATTGAGTCTTCTTTCATGCCTTGAGTCCATGTATTTTAAAAAATAAGTGCAATTTTATTTAATTTAGTTTATGTTATTTTCCGTCAAAATAAGGACTATACCTACAAAAAATATAACATTAAATGAAATTACCGGCTTTAGCATATAAAAGTAATTATAATGGATGCAAGACGTTGACAGCAGTACAATAGCCATTTATTTAAAAAAAAAAAACAGCTGAGACAATGAACTAGGAGGAAAAATATTCTCCTAGCACGAATCTGCTACGGATTGAAGTCAAGTTCTTATATATAGTACTACCTATCTAATTCAACCCAAGACAAAGCAAGGTAGCCTAATCTTAATGAGTAATTACGATTGGGAGTATACAAATCACCAAAAACCATAAACCAATATTTTGTCAACAGAAGAATAGTCACTTTTGTCACGTAATGTAAATTGTATTTCAGACATTTGTATTAATTTTTAATTTCTTTGTCATCATAAAAAAGCAATACTGATAAATTGTGTTCGCAAAACTATAAATAGCATTTATAATTTTGAAAAATTATTTTATAATTTTAGGTTTCAAGGACTTCCTTTCGTTTAATTCACCATGTTTCTTAGAGAGATTTGATCCTTATGATTGACACTATCGATTGATGCCATAAAAATACAGGATATTACTTTTTCGGATTTTAGTCGGTTCGATTACCTACCGGATGTGGCAAGCGAATTTTTAAAAATATGTGAATGCAGCTTTGTTTCTATTTAAAAATAAAACGATGTTTCCTTCAAACAAAATGAGCTAACTTCAGGATTTAAGGTACTTTCCCTCCATGTGGCATCGCCGTGGGACGCCCTGTATATCTATAAAACTTTTGTAAATAATTAATTAAATATAAATAATATATTATTATTACTAAGCTATATTTCCTAAAATTTCAGTAAATTGTTGTAGATAAATCTAGTGTTATCCGCATGAAATAAAAAAAAAAACCTTTTGTTTGTAGAGGCACAAGTACAAATGATTTTATCATCGGGTTAAAATGTGATACTAATAAAGGTCAGTACATGCCCTCAATGCTGTAGGTAGGCCCGTAAAAATAATGCTTGAAATGAAACTGACTGTAACTCTTTTCCAATCGTTGTGATTTCTGGCAGTTGCAAGTTCAATTAAAAACCAAATGTTCAGCGATAAAGTCTCGACTTTCACCTTTTTTTACCTTACAATAATAAGTTCGAAACAGGATTAAAGGTTAGGTCAGTTAAAATAAATTTATTAAAAAAAAAGTGAAACTTTTATCACTCTCCTCTCGTCTCTACTTCATCCTAGCGTCATTCCCGGTTAAATCCAAATTTTAAAGTTTGCATTTTGGATCTCGGAGGCTACTTTCCATTAATATCATTGGACCTCCGTGTTAAAAAAAAAAATTATAAAAAGTGTAATAAAGATAATAACGTAAAACGGTGAATATTATAGTATAGAAAAGGTTTTACTAGTAAATTAATACGTACTAAATAATATTGACGTAATCATTCTGTATGTGCGTAATGCAAATTGTATTATTAGTTTTACATTTATTAATATCGACGTGATTTGCAAGTGTAAATGCCGTAATACTTTTATTCATGCTATGTCAAACAAATCTAGTCTGTATAATGCGAGTTACATAATAAAAGCAGCCATCATCCGCTGATTCTCCTTTATTTATAGTTTTATAGCGTTGTGATTGTTATCGTCTCAAACACTTCAAATATCAAACGGTCGTTCGACCGGCATCGGCATCTAAAACGCAAAATGTCCAGATGTAATAAAACGTAAATGCGTAGCACCCTGGTGGCTTACCTAGCATGACCCAAAATGATTTGTTTTATTTTTTACTACGATAATGTTGTGGTTGTAATGGTTGTTGTTAAAAATAGCAATACCAAAGTTAAATTGTAAATGTAAATATCAAAATCTCTTGTAAGGTTTCAAGATTTTGTGTCTCAAACGCTGTTCATCAATCATTCTTTCAAACTAAAATAAAAGAACTACTGCTGCTGCTTTGAAATGCTTATCCATTGAAAAACTATAATTATGAGCGTTGCAAAAGTCAGACAAGGGCATACTTCTTTACTTTATGGATGTCTAGTAGTACGAGAGCCCACGACCAAAACCATGTCTCATAGCAATACGGCAAAAACCCTATAAAATCGTTAGATTGTATGATTCTGAACCCGACTAGGTGTGTAGTAACGGTCGAAAGTGTAGCAACTGCGTGGGAGGCCATTTCTGCTGTGTCAAAAAAAAAAGGTAGTCGGTATTACAGCAATACGTCTGATAGTGAAAATGTACATAGATTTTATAATTGTATTACGAAAAAGTTTGTTTTCAGACATTTTGTACGTAGCACATAGCCTGAGTGCATTTTTGAAAATGTCAACAAATTTAGCCGACCTGTATCATAGCAATACGGATAATTTTTTTTTAACTTTTCGTATTGCTGCCATGATTACCAAAAACCTGTTTTCAGACACTCTAAGTGTAGCATATACTCCCAAAAACGAAAATAAGTACGAAAATGTTTTTTTTAAATTTACAGCCTTCATAGATATTCAAGAATCTCCCTTGTCTATTATATGTACTTTGACAGATGACAGATGTCATTACTTATTTCTTTTGTTAAAGTTACTCAAGTGTGCTTTAAATAAAACCAAAACTATCAAATCAATCAGTATTTAATTTCAACAGCCTCAGCGCTTCTTACGCTCCTGCCCCTTTCTTATACTATTACTATTATACAGCTCACTCGGCAGCTGTTTCCTTCTGTGCGATTTATTTCAGTCCTTCAACTTCAATGTTACGGTTTCGGGTAAATTCTTTGTTAATTATCATGTAATGAATTCAGGGTCGCAACGTATTCATTGGTTTGTAACAGAGAATTCAAGATGCCTCAATACCATTTTTAAATGATATCTGAGTATCGAAAAGTTGTCTGATAGAGAAGATGCTACACTTAATTTGTCTGATATAAATTTTTTGCACATGCGGACAACTTATTTTATCATGTCCAACAATTTTCAGACATATTGCTATGATACCGATCGGTAAAATTTGTTAACATTTTCAAAACGGTCTCAAAATTTAATGCGTTCACATTTCCGTCTGAAAATTGTTTTGTTCGCATCAAATAACCAAAATTTACTAATAAAAAAGATTTTCAGACGTATTGCTATGAGACATTTTTTTTGTCTCATTTTTAATTTTTTTAAGTGATTTTACGGGTTTGCGCTACACCACTAACGTCTGAAAAATATGTTTCCGGTATCTCAGAACTATCATTCAACTACAGTCTGCAAATCAGACATATTGCTATGATGCAGTTCGGTAAAATTCTTTGACAATTTTTAAAATTCGGTCAGATCAAACGCTACGCGGAAAATGTCTGATATTGGTTTTTTCGAGTTCAGGATAATCGTATCTATCGATTTGATGCGGTTTTGGCTGTATTGCTATGAGACAAAAATTTTGGTCGTGGGCTCTCGTACTATAGAGGCGGTTAGTGTAAAGTTAAATAAGTTAATCGTAACTTAATATTGTAGGTATAATTAGATCTAATAACACTGTAACTGGGAAATATGATAAAATGATGTTAGCAACAAAAGGTTATGCCAAGACTCAGATAATAATACTTATATATTATTATCTGAGTCTTGGACTATACTAACGGTACGGTTTTAAATCAGAATCCTCCTATATAATAATAATAAAAAAATGTGATAAATTAGCAATAAACAAATATACATGTATTCTAATATTAACTATAAATTAATTTTGAACCACGAAGGACGGGCCTGTAGGTATGTATTATAATTTAGCCATTCTGCTCAGCCATATTTTTGCCTGTTCTGAACAATAAACACTAACGATAAATTATATTAAAATTAGAATCGAAAACAAGTCTCTCAATAGCAAAACAACTACCTGTAACATAATATGAGATCTGACATACGTAATGTATAAATGCCACATAGAAGGAAAAAATGAAAAATCAATCTGCAAAAAAAAAAAAAAAAATTACTAAATTACTTTTTGTTTTTAACTTTAAAGATACTTGTAACTTGGGACTGTTGAACTTTTTGTTATTCATACCATTTTTTTAAATATGTTCTTGAGTCAGATGATATTTTGGGTCTGAGACCCATATTCTATAGATTTAGAAGAAGAAGACAGATTTAGATATGATGGATAACTATCATATCTAAATCTCGATTTATCTGAAGAGAGATTGTATAGACAGATTGATCAATTTGACAGATTGCCTATACAGTCTGTCTTAGAATACAGAGTCATTTTCAGGATTTTTTTTATTTGTCATGTGCCGCTACTAAGCCGTGATAGGTATACTCTATTTAGCCATGAATACATTTTTGAAGCATCAATTTATCAATCAAATTCGGCTCCACTGCTAGACATAGGCCCCTCTGAAGCATGACTTTTTATAAACTTTTATTCAAAATTTAAATTAAAACATTTGCATAATATTTATTTAACTATATTATTTATAGCATTATATGATTTAAATCACACCACATTCAAATATCATACATATAAACATGTTTAAACTCCCACTGACTATATAAAAATGACCGCTACAGATGGCTGGCAACGTATTGCGAAATGCCCTCAGCTATTTGCCCGAAAAGTCATCGTGATTATGTTCGAAACCTTAACTTTAATAGTGGACTGCCTTCGCCGACTTAAATACATGAATATCTAGCATAATTACCGCTTAGTAATTATTAATTGTCAGTGTCAAGGCCACGGTCGTCGGCACCGTTGGCATTCAGCACGCTAATGCCGCAACGTCTATGTTTGCATATTACCGAAACTGGTACAGTCTGCAAAATGCAACGGTGACGTTATATTATACAATTCTACATAATATTATGATTGTGAAAGTTCATATGGACCGATGGAGTTTGTTTGTTATGCTTGCACGCAAAAATGGTTGAACGGTCTGGATGATAGATATGTTTGGCGTAGAGTTATAATAGTTTATAGGTAGACACTTTTTATCCCAGGTACTATTATTGCTCAGGACATAATATCTTGAAAATTAAAATGTGCTCTATACGCGAAGTACTTGTTTCTTGGGTGTCTCTTGAGGATAGCACGGGATGCTATGGCGATGGACGAGCTCAAATTCAAAGCATAGAGTAATACAAAGCAATCCACGCGCGCCAGGGCCTCGTATGTCTCGCGATTTAGGTCCAAAACGTGTTCCCGAGGTATTGGATTATTATGACTACTGGGAACAGGATCAGTAGGTACATTACAACCGTAGCTAGTTTATATACTAGCTGTGCCATAGTTAGTATTATGTTATTTGTGCCATAGTTATCCCACTTTTAAGTGAGATACTCCTCGTCTCTGCTGGGTTATGTTATGTCAAAAAAAACAAACGATCGCCGTCAAAGCAAATATGATGTAACTTGACCTTAATCGGTCACAGTTCAAACTTTCATGAACACAAATATTCACGCCCCATGGTAGGCATATTTAAACGTCCAAATAAATAATATAAACGTATTAAGCCTCATAAATTTGGAAGGTTTGTTTTGTTCCTCCAGCTGTTTACAATAATAAATAAGACAGAGGCTTTAGAGGTTGGTAGACATCGAGGTCGACGATTAGATTTCGTGTCGTCCATATTGGTGACGAAAATTGAATGTATGAAAACTAATTAGCTTTTACCCGTGACATGGTTCGCATACAACTCGGACTTCGCGGACGCGGACGAATTCGTAGGTCAAAAGTAGCCTATGACCTTCTTCAAAGGTCCCTTGCTGCCTTGTTATTAAGTTTCATTACAATCGGTTCAGAGTTTTATTTGTGAAAAGGTAACAAACAGACAGACAAATTATGCTTCGATGATTGGAAAAATAGTGTTTCTTATAAAAATACTGGCATAATTTAATAGAGTAACCATCAATACATACATAAATATAGGCATACTTATCTTCTTTGCCGACTGTACCTATTATATTCCGTCGGTAAACATTTCAAATTTAAATTGATTTCGGTAATTAAAAAGTTAATTGAATGTTTTGTTTTTTCAGATCTTCTTCGTAATGCGCAAGAAGTTTGACCACGTGTCGAAACTACACGTCATCCATCATGGCATCATGCCTATGTCGGTGTGGTTCGGAGTCAAGTTCACACCAGGTTAGCACTATACTTATTTAATTTTTAATATAATTATATTGCAAAAAATAATCGCACTAAATGCCCTACGAGGCGGTCTTGCACCACCTAAATAGGTACATGAGTTACTTATTATCTACTTGGACCATAAATCCTTTTAATGGGGTGGAAACGAGTAGAGGTTGCAATAATGAACAAATTTTAATGAATTTAACTAATTGAAGGGTTCCATTAACCACTTCTTGATTCCATCATCAAATCAGCTCCAGGGTTCAATATATTTATTTTCTTATGTCTCATACTCACAACATTACCTGATATAAAGACGATACTGAAAAAAGTTATAATTGATTTCCTAGATAATACAAGAGTTCATAAAAAATAACTAGGTAAATAACTATTTCAACGTGTTGACTATTGAATTTTTTACACGGTTCCCCATTAACACCCACGTTCACGATATGACGACTACCTACTCATGGTATGGTCATCATCATTATATACTCTTATGACATGAAGCATTTTACTTCCAATTTTTTGTCATATATCGAACATGACTAAGCAGGTAATTGGCGTGCTAATATAGATAAAAAGGTTATGCTAATTATATCTCTTATTACTTCAACTAACAAGCAATGATGAATAAAGCAAAGAGTGGATTCGTTTTATTGTTTTTACATCAAATATAATTAGTCGAGACGTGACTTACTCATTTTATTTAATACGCTGTACTAACTACTACCCACGGCTCCACTCAAGCACAGATTACCTAAATAGTAATAAATAGGAACCTGAGTGAAGTCCTTCATTGTAGAAATTTCTGAATTTATAAAAGCCCACCTAGGCCCTTTTTAGATTACATTAGATACATCGTTTAAAGTCGGTTAATAGTAGATACCTACTACTAACCGACTTTGAATGAAGTAATATAATCTATACTATGCGAAAGTAACTTTGTCTCTCCGATAGGTAGGTACCTTTTTACGCTTAGACTTTGCCGACCGCTTAACTGACTTTGTTAACGTTTGTGATAGGAATTTAACTTATAACCTGAAGAATTCCTTTTGTTTTTGATATTCTATTCAGAGGAAGAGTCATTATTCTAACACTACATTTTCACAACAATTTAGTTGATATCAAATTAATAGTTTAATAAAAAAGCAAAAAAGTTAATATTTTATTTAGATCATAAAGCAAAATAAACCTAAATTATAAATAAATAAAACAGAGTAATTATAATTGGATAGATACTAGATTTGGCCATCTATTTGGTTAACGTGTAGACGTTTTTTTGTCGAAACCGTATGTTATTTATTATACTTATTATAGCGGTCTTTAATGCATTACTGTAATGTATTACTACTGAAAATTTGTTAACAAAAACATTACTTAGTACAAAAAACCTGAATGTAACACAAAAAATCCCACCGTATAATAAAATAAATGAATGATGCTCGAAGCTAAAGGCAATTAAAGTCAAGTTTCAGTATCTACTTTAAAATCTAGCTTTATACAGATCATATTAAAAGCACCAACGAGCTGTAAAAGTATTTTGAGAATTATAGAATTCTAGTTTTTGAAAAAAAAAATGAAATAACGACGATGTAATAATTTTCATTCACGAAGCAACTAGAAAGTAGGTATATAAACTCACTTTAAATCCAATCAAAGACTTCCGAAGGCTTCTTAATGGCAAGTGCAGCAATCATCCAAGCTTGCTGATGATGGTCTACTTATAATATAATATGTGCAGTATAAATAAACACGATCACACACAGAAAACTGTAATAATTTAATTATTGTGTAAAGTTTAGTAGCTCAATAGAATCAAAAGAAAAAAAAAAAATATAAGGCCGACGCGACGGATCTTTTTTAAAATCTGAATTCTTTTTTTAAATCATAAAGACGGCAAGAATAGACAATAATATCCAGCCAGTATTACCGACGTGACACCGCTCATAATCTTTTAACTTAGATGGAGTGTATAATGAGAATAATGAGAATGATATTAATATGCGTATCACGTTAAAAAAATAAGTACTTTGAACTGAAGCTGTTAATTACGAGTATAGTATTGCATAAAGATAGGGACCTCACAATGCAAATGCCTATAAATGTGCACGTGCTCACAATTCTAATATAGAATTACTGAAGTCTTGTTTTTATTTAGGTATATATTATTGTATTATATTATTGGACACATTGCACCTGCATTGTATTTATAGCACACCTTTTTTTCTCCTGGAAATTCCTTCGGATACCCTCTGCCGCCAGGTGGGGGTGATTATGTCGGACTCGAACCTACTAAAATCGCACGCTGTCTTGGGTCTTAAAATGCCCGGGTGCGCGATTGCCTTAGACCTTGCAGCCCTGGTTGACCTAGGGCTATCTCCGGCTTGGAGATGGCTCCCTCAGGGTTCATTTTATACCTAAAGATAATAACACATTGTATCTAATATAAATTAAATCAATAAAAACGTATCCTTAAGTATGATGTTACAAAATACCCATGTGTAATATGAAAGATATTACTCATAAGTATTGCATCAATATTTCTATATCATCTTCCTGTCTACAAAATTATTCATCGTGTTAGATAAAATCATATTTTTGTTCTGTACCGATTGCTTGAATGGGTTAAACCCGTGGGTGATTTACCTGAAGGTAGATATTGCCTCGTTTAGTAAATAAATAGGTACTTATTGTTATTACATAAAGTAAGTACCTAATTGCTATAGTAGACGTTAACCCTTTACATAGATTTAATTTCTTTGTAGAGTTCGGCTATGTTAGCTTGACAATAATAAAAGGGGATATAAGAATAAAATTAATTTATAAAAGTTTATAACCTAATCGATTCGTCAGAACTGACTATCTATGTAGATATAATATGTAGATATGTATTTATTGAAAAAGTATGTAAGAGTGTATATTCGCATTCTGGCACCCATAACACCAGCTAGCTATGCTTACTTTGTGTCTAGATAAAGTTTTGTATCCGAGCGCCAATTCCAGTCGCATCCGAAACTCACAGCTTAGTTCCCGGTTCCGCTCTCCTGCTTTTCCTTTTGGCTTTTAGGGGAGTGCCTCCCATCTCATCTGCCAACTTGTATCCCAAAAATCTTGCTGGGATCCGATGGGACCCTCCGTTGGGACCCACCCACCCTCACAGTAATTACTAGATTACCTACAAGAAAAATATATTTCCTCGATCGTTTGCAGAATATTAAGTACGTATAGGTACAAGAATATCTTGCTCTCGTAATGCGATGTCTTTAAACAGAGACACTTATTACATTAAACTCATGTTTGAACAGTAATAAATTCGTGTTTGTCAAACCTCTACAACTTCTTCTAACAAGGATGTTCTTGAATTGTATAAGTCTAATATTGTCTGTAGCTTATTGATTATATTCGAGCTTACGATAGAGAGATCCCGGGTTCGGATTACGCTGCTGACGGGAATCCACTAGCACTTTAGCTTAGCTGGAAGGGTCAGGAGGCATATTAGGTAGGTATTTGGTTACCAACAATCCTAAAACAAAAACCAAAACAAAATTAGTCATATCTCAAATCGTAACCCTATCGTCATCTGCGGTAATCCCTGTTGTGGTTTATCTACCTTCCTGGGAGTGACTGCCACTAAACCCTGCAATTTTAGAGGAAAGCCTGCGCCACAGAGTCGTCTATTAAATTAGAATTCATATTATGTATAACGTATGTATACCTACTAGCTCATGGTGAGGTTAGCTAGAACCTTAAAGTTTTTGATGAGGCCTTATACACAGGGCTCCAGACCCTGTACCAGCCACAATTTGGCCGATATTAATCATTTGTTAAGTTTTTCATATATCAAAAAGTAGCTATTGCCTGATCCAATGGCCCAGAAGACTGAAATACCTAACCATTTCCAACGATCGCAAATCTAACTTCATCTCAATCGCATACAGAATATAGATTTAATGGACATTTTTTTTCACAGGTGGCCACTCTACTTTCTTCGGAATGCTGAACACATTCGTGCACATCGTAATGTACTCGTATTACCTCCTCGCTGCACTCGGCCCGAAGGTACAGAAATACCTCTGGTGGAAGAAATACCTCACCGCACTTCAGATGGTAAGCATACATCGATTTTTGATTTCATTTCATTTTAGAAGTCTTGATACGTATCTAGTTATACCTAGGTACCTACTTGATATAAAAATGTAGCAGGACATTTTTCCTTGACATTTTAAATCAAGTGGTATCTTAACGATTTTTATTAACTTTCAACGTCTGATTCATTTAGCTTAGACAACGTTTTGCAATCGTTTAGATACATATTAATGTGTTCAAAAGAATGAATACGCGTTATTATTACTCATAGAATCATTCAACGCGAACTTTACATGGCAGTTTAGGAGCGATTTTTCATTAACGTTAGTAAGTAATCAGTTTTTAAAAGGTTTGTAGGGGTGTGAAAGCGGCTGTACGAACCAACGGTCCATTGTTAAATAGTGCCCGTGCTGACTGATCTCTCTCTCTGGGAAGATGGCCTTTTCGGGTGTTCAGGTATGATTCCGTAGCCGACCGCATACGACAACTGCCGATGCATGCAGCACATGAGCGTAGTTCACTGCGGCTTCTCAATGGTCCCCTTTATCTGTATCGGAGTTTGACAAGTAATGGGTACGCTGTATGTGCTGCATGCTTCGGCAGTTGTCGTATGCGGTCGGGTTCGGAATTATACCTTTAAGGGTCAAATGTAGTCGTCCTCTCAATGTACCTATTATCATTGGCAAAATCAGCCAAATTTAAGAGCATGCAGACTCCGAGGCGATTGCCTCAGATGCAACCATGCTTAACGCGATAGTGATAATATTTTGAAAGGTGTTTGTGTCGTAGTCAATGTAAAAATAATTAAGATGTATTATGTTACTGTGTATACTGCCCAAGATGATTATAATATCCATTGCAGTTGTCTATGCCGACGATTTCATCAATCGATCAACAAATCTTTTATTAATTTCCAATATTATTGAAATTCACTATTACTGATTACAGTAGGTAATTTTGAATTTAATTTGATATACCAACCAACTAGTTACAAAACTAATCGAATTAAAACTGTAATTATATTGTGTGCACAAAACTTATTCCAATCCAAAGTAACTCTTGCAATATTAAAGATTACTTCCGCGTTGCTCCTATCAGAATAAAACGGAGAGTCAATCATTAAGAAATAGGAATAAGATAAGAAGAGATTTAAGGCTTTTTACGGTATCACATATAACTTATTGCTATTTTTGTATCAACGACATCACGCCTTCCTTCCGCCGGGGTAGACAGAAATAGCAGCCCATTATCTACATCTGTCCTGACACATTTCTCACGCTCTTTCATCTATCTACTGTCCTTTAACCTATTTTATAAATGTAGGTCGTCAAATTACCTATCCCCCGCTTTAGTCCGATTTTATTTTATGATGATTTTAGTCTTTACAGACGATATCCCTAGAATGGCGGTCCCTACCTTGAAAGCTTTGTGTTTTGTGTCCTTTTGCACGTAACTAATTTAACATTTGTCTGCAGGTTCAGTTCGTGTTGGTATTCCTGCACGCGTTCCAGCTGTTGTTCACTGACTGCGACTACCCACGTGCCTTTGTCTGGTGGATCGGCATGCACGCAGTGCTATTCTACTATCTATTCTCAGACTTCTACAAACAGGCCTACCTCAAGAAAGTCCGAGTAAGTTGAGTTGTTTTGTAAAAATGTCAAGTTAAAGAAAAATCGTGTTTTGTTTTCGCTTTAAAGAGGAATAACTCTCGCATAAGTGTCTTAAAGACTTCACAAACATATAACTAAAAGCAAAGTTATTTCTTTAACCGGATTGTGATTTGGTTCGTTGGAAAAAAGAACGAGACTCCATATAAGATTGGATTTGTAAAATGTTCTCTCTATATTTCACAGCGCATGTCTACTACTGAATATAATTACTGCTATATTTTTGAGTAGTTAAAACCAAAGCGATGATGCGTCATTGCGATGTACGGAGAGAAACGTTGATTAAAATTATTACTTAGAGAACTCTCTACAAAACCGAACCGAACCGATCTTAGCCGGACTTGAATCGTCTCACCGTCTGCCACCTAAGTGGTATGAAAAAATTAGGAATGTGCTAAACAAATTACATAATTAGGAGTTTGTTCATGTGGAAATTCAATTAACAAAATTAGTTTTACGCCATTTATATATATAGAAAAAACATAGACTTAGAATATACCTAAGCATTTATTGAAATAACGGATTCATTTCCAAGTTTGTACATTATAAACATCACAAAGCGTGTTTACCTCGACACGTTCACTATTTGCAAACTCTGTGTATTGTCAACATGTCAAAGCTTAAGTTAGTCTTTCCACGAGTCATCTATGCAAGATCTATATCTTTTATTAATGTTAGGGTGTTAGGCCTGTTTCTTTCGTATTTTAAAAACCAGTATCACAAACCTATCAATGATTTATTCAGTCTCTATACGCCCACGTAAACGTTAACTTTGAATATTGTAGAAGATCGTCTGAACATAGAGTTATAAAAAAACAACAGAAAAACAGAATTTGGCGAGAAAATATACCTACATGATTTTATATTAATTATTTATAATATTTGATATGAGATTAATATGATATTGTATATGATATAATTATGAATTCATCTTGTTGAAGACTTGAAATTAATTTATAATTTGACAAGGTATACCGTTCTGTATGCAATCGCACATAACTGAATATTAATGTTTTTTTTTTCAGAAAGACAAAGCCAAGGTGAAGGCGGAAACAGAGAAAATGAAGATGGAGACGAAGGATAGGATGTTACCTCTTCTCAATGGCTTTGGAAATGGTTCAGCATTAGGCGATGTCCGGCAAAGAATGGCTGGAGCCGTAGCTTCGCAGTGAGCGAAACGCCATCTATGGTTATATGGTTTACTATAGTGAATCTCATCACGGGTAGCGTGAATACATTGTATGTAGTCACGTATATTCGCTCCGTTAAATACAGACTCTTTAATCGATTTACTAATAGTTATTACGAAACTGCGATTTCGCGGGACTGATACCATCGCGAAGTTATGACTACCACGAGCAAAATCAACCCACCATAACGATTAAAAAAAAAGTTTTTTTTATATTGAATTTGTTCGTGCGTACAAGGTCAAAGTCAGTAACTGCCTACGGTAAACAGCATTGAGAATAAATTAAAATTAAATGTTGTACCAATTTAAAATTAGTACAACAGTAAATTTAATTAATTTGACATTCCATTTGTAAGTAGGTACATTGAACTTTTCTACATTCCATTTACAAGTATATTACTTATAATACTGAATGGTCAGATGAGTTGCAATGTCACCTAGATATGTCCTACTAAAATACGACTAATGGTTTTATAAATCGGTTAAAGTGCGGGAATCTCGTTAATCGCCTCTAAGATGCGATTTCGGAACAAAGCTCAACTAGACCTAAGTTACATGTAAATGTAAGTATACCTTATGTAGAGTAAAATTAGAAATAGTAGGTATAATTTATTCAAACTACTACCTACTGTAAGTCAATGCATAATAAGGTATTGATATTGACTATCGGGGGAAATTAATAAAAAACAAAACTGACTTGTGACCTTGTCATTTGAAAGGCAATGCTTTTTAAATTTTGCAAATTAGATCTGTTTTCTAACCTTGATGTTTGAAAGGCACTGCTTTTTATATTTGTCAAATGACCAAAACTTGACCTCGATCCGAAGATGTTGAATATTGAATTTTATGAATTTCTCCTGTAGATATAGGTCTATAGGTACTTTTGTAGGCCAGATGCTTAGAAGAAATACAATTTTGTTATTATTTAATCTAACAACTATACCATGGCATAATATTTGTTCTTTCGCCTCCTGTAACACCTATTACACACAGATGCTCAGCATGGTCACATTAAATATTATTCGAAGATTTCATCAATCAATTAGCCTATCGCAGTCCACTGCTGGACATAGGCCTCTCCCAATGTTGGGAGGCGTTCAAAGATTACTAGTAAAAAATAAAAACCGTTGCAAAAAGGTTAGACAGTTTTTGAGAATTTTTTTCTATTATCTGGTGGTGCTCATTATTTTAGAGTGACGTAGGTGTATGGTTCAAATGGGTGTCTTTAACTCAATAATCCTGTATCCGGTACCTGTTACTAACCAAAAAGGGATGCAGCAGATTTATTCTTAAAACAACAATCTGTTTCCTTACATCTACTTGATATATCAATATTACTCGACATTCTCTTTTCAAGTCAATAAATACATGGCATGTATTATACGAGTAGCATGACGCAACGTCTGACGTAAATTGTCCCATACCTGATGTTTGTGTGTGTGTGTGAAGTACAAAGTAGATAGAAATATAATTCTATGTTGTAGTTGTTAGATGACAAACATCGTCAGTTTTCTTTGTTATTTATCATCTACGATTATATCCGCCATAGTCGCCTACCTATCCACTCTAGTATTTGCACGGACCGCCAGTGTACATAATTGTACAAATAAGTGTACATCTAACATCGTACTGTTATTAGATAAGTAAACACACATGACTTTTCCTTATACTATTAAGTATGTGGCAAAAGTAAAAAATCAAAGTGTCACAATACTTAAGTATTAGCGAATAACTATACAAGCTTATCGGAAATATTGAAAAATATATATGATGATCTTGATGTTTCTTCATATATTTTTCAATGTCTTCTTTTTCATATTTGAAGTTGATGTAATGTCTACAGATCGAGAAGTTCTGACTGTTGTGTAATTTGAAAATTAATATGTTTTGTGTTCTATTCTGAAACTCTACAAGTTTTCACGTGGTTCTGTGATTTGGCTTCCATGATATACGTCATTCATATATACGTAGGCACGTTAAACGAAAAAATCAATGTGCAGAACGGGACAAGTATCGGTGACAGTCCCTTTTTAGGCAGAATACCCTTTGACCAACTGCTTTAACTGTACCCGTTCTGGATAGCTGAAATTCTCAACTACATACGCACGCCTTAGTGCGACGTATATCTCATGGTTATGAGCCTGTCTCACGCAAAGAATGTTCACGGTTACACTCTCGAAAGCTGAACTCGTTTCGGTAATTTTCCGACTAAAAAGTAGAAACGGTTGACAATACTGGCAGCAAAAATAAACTCTATGAAATATTACGCAAGCACCTCTCTATTTCTCATGATAAATATTAAGAAAAAGTACTTGATAACGAAATTGAAACTGCCACTATCTGCGATCATTAGATGCGATAACAATATTAAAAAGAAATGATAGTCTTGTTAATCAGTACAGTCAGAAAGATCACGATAAAACATATCTACATACTTGATTTTGGAAGTAATCTGCCACTATTGTGAAACAAGTTAGAGTGACTTACTACGCACTACCAATGACTCCTTTGAGTCTTTAACGAACGAAACACAAAACATATTGTTTTTCACACACATCTATTTTTGTAAACATCCCCCAGCCAGTCCCCAGTCTTTTGGGCGAATATGGGTTCGTAGACAAACATGTAGAGGCTCTGGCAGAACTACTCGAAAGGGGTAGTCAGTATGAAAATAGTTGAACATATACCTATGTCTGTCTGTGAAATATTCTATATACAGGCAGTAAGAGCAGGAAAAAAATGTTCGAAGTAAATGGGAAGCAGACGAGAGCTTGATTGATTATATTGTATTTTTTTTCTGACCTAAAGTGTTGATGTATAAAACAATTTTTAAATTGTTTTATTTTTGCACTTAACTCCATTTGGAAAGTGCTTGCTAATAGACACTTTGTACATGATTCATATAACAATTTAAGGTCATGTGTACACATCATATAGCTCTAAAAAATATAAAGTGTAAGTGCCTAGGTGACCACAAATATAATGTGGATACATCGTTTTGTAAATATATACGTACGTGAAAGGGTAATCTTACATTTATACTTTGTGATACTTAAATTAATAAACGAAATTTATGTTTATATCTGGCTTTTTTTTTTAAATACGGTAAGTACCTTATCTAATTTCTGTTTCGTAATATTTGTTTTTCTAGTAATAAGGTCTAATCCTACCCTCGTTCCCACTACTTTAACTCCTGTATACTAGAATGGACAGCGAACACACTGAGTGGGTAATGAGTCACATGAAGTCACACGAAGTCACATATTACTGGGGCTGCTTTTCCACCAGAGAAATGCTATGCTACGTTGCTATGCGTTTGATATCCACCAATCATAATTGAGTCAAAAAAGATTGTATAGTATTCACGTTTATTGATATATAAAGTACACCAAAAGTTGACTTGATGCACCCATGCCCGCTCCCGAGTGCATCAAGTTGACTTTTAGTAAATTTGATGCACGTACTGAGTGCACAAAGTGAATAAAGGTTACTATTAGTGTAATTGATTCACCTAGGTGCAGGTGCATCAAGCCGAGTGCTTTAAGTATATTCATTGGTCGACATAGCACTGGTGGAAAGGGGTTCAGCTAAGCTATATTATTTTATAGAAAGATGCGTGCTATGCGTGCGGATGGATAATAGATCGAATTTCGAATATTTGTAGGAAGTTTCATAACACATGTTACTCGCTACGCTACATATCATAGTACCTACAGTGAAAACGGTCACATCCCTACTAATATTATAAATGCGAAAGTAACTCTGTCTGTCTGTCTGTCTGTCTCACTTTTACGACTAAACCGCTGAACCGATTTTGATGAAATTTGGTATAGAGGTAGATTAGACCTTGAGAAAGGACATAGGCTATATTTGGTCGCGATAACCGACATCCACGCGGGCGGAGCCGCGGGCAAAAGCTAGTAGTTTCATAACTTAGATTTTACATTCTCGTAGCACAGCGGCATAGCATATCTCTGGTGAAAAGGCAGGCTTTAAACTGTCGTGGAACCCAGGTCGAAATTAAGGTTTGTTCCCACTAGTACCACCAAATTGTACCACCAGGGGTACTAGTGAGAAATCTCGTTCTCAATAGTACCACTATTTTTATTAATTTATGTTAGTGGTACTAGTGAGACTGTTTGTCCCGCTAGTACCACCAACTAGTACCACCGGTGGTACAGATGAGAAATTTCGTTCTCATTAGTACCACTTGTCAATCAAATGCAATTGACGACAGGAGTCATTACTATCGGTCACTTTCTGGAAAAACTGCGCTAGAATAATTTTTAAAGAGGTTCGTTTTGTTTATTAGCCGAAAAGGACTCCCTTAAAATATGTCTCCTTTACCTTAAAATTTGTATTTTTTTTTCTTTTTTTTATAGCGATGGGCGCTTTTGATTTTATTTCGTTCGTTGCCAATTCAAAGTTCAACACGTGTGTTTGGTACTCATGTATTTCTTTGGTGGCCCAAAAAGTCTCATTAGTACCGCCATTTTACAAGTGTAGTACCTACTAATGAGAACGAAACTTCTCATCTGTACCACCGGTGGTACTAGTTGGTGGTACTAGCGGGACAAACAGTCTCACTAGTACCACTAATATAAATTAATAAAAATAGTGGTACTATTGAGAACGAGATTTCTCACTAGTACCCCTGGTGGTACAATTTGGTGGTACTAGTGGGAACAAAGGGAAATTAACAGTAACTTAAAGGACAGACAGTAAATTAAAGGAGTTCGAAATATATTCACTACTCTTCCCAGAAGCCAAGAGACAAATTGGCAAATTACCTATAAAAGAGATTAGCTATCTGGTAAAGCTATGATAAGTCCTCCGTCCACTTGGATCCATTGAATGAGTCCATTGATGGATCCAAGTACACTTTTTCCTCCACCTGAGTCCATCGTACCAGTCAATTCCAAATAATGGATTCTAAGATACTTTAAGGTGCACTTGGATCCCTCCGTCCACTTGGATCCATTGAATGAGTCTATTGACGGATCCAAGTACACTTTTTCCTCCACTTGAGTCCATCGTACCAGTCAATTCCAAATAATGGATTCAAAGACACTTTAAGGTGCACTTGGATCCCTCCGTCCACTTGGATCCATTGAATGAGTCCATTGATGGATCCAAGTACACTTTTTCCTCCACCTGAGTTCATCGTACCAGTCAATTCCAAATAATGGATTCTAAGACACTTTAAGGTGCACTTGGATCCCTCCGTCCACTTGGATCCATTGAATGAGTCCATTGATGAATCCAAGTACACTTTTTCCTCCACCTGAGTTCATCGTACCAGTCAATTCCAAATAATGGATTCTAAGACACTTTAAGGTGCACTTGGATCCCTCCGTCCACTTGGATCCATTGAATGAGTCCATTGATGAATCCAAGTACACTTTTTCCTCCACCTGAGTTCATCGTACCAGTCAATTCCAAATAATGGATTCTAAGACACTTTAAGGTGCACTTGGATCCCTCCGTCCACTTGGATCCATTGAATGAGTCCATTGACGGATCCAAGTACACTTTTTCCTCCACCTGAGTCCATCGTACCAGTCAATTCCAAATAATAGCGACTTTCGACCAAATAAATGCACAACAAGCATACGCCAGAGTCTCCTATAAAGCAGGGCTGGGACCCAAAGATCTTGGTGGGACGCATATACCCCTGTTACCTAAGTTACCTTTTGCTGTAAGGATAGATAGAAAAGAACGCTATATACGAATGAAGAAGAAGAATGATAGAAATTAGTGGTGATAAAAAGGGGGAAATGGGGGAATGAAGAAAAAGAACGCCATAGTTCTTTCAATAACAACATTATAAATTAGGCAGGAGGCAGGTTTATTTATTCATCAACAACATTCTTATCTCATATCCCAGATATTTGTAAGAAATACACGTACAGTCCTGTAATTTAACTGAATATTATGGTTTATAATCTGAAGCGCCAAATGTTTAGTCTTTTTCAAAAAGACCTGTGGTGTTATGCCTTTGTTATGCATAAAGGTAAGGTATTTTCCATTTAAATTACAAAACGTACTCTGCCATCTGTTGTCGAATAGCCGAATGATCTTTAAATACGCATTATAAGGTGAAACCCAGTTTGAACCTAGAGTTTGAGACTGTTAAAATATAATTGCTACCCGTCAAGCTGTAATGTACAATATAAATAAATCCTATTATTTCATAGAACAAGAGCGCATGTAATCATATGCCAAAGCCTGATCCGTCAATCAGCTCGTGTATCAGCAGGTTCCGGTCTGAGGGATACTTTTTTTTTTAGGTAAGGAAATCCCACGGATACTCCTAAAGCAGCGAGTGGGGGCGGTTAGTTATGCTCAGTTTCTTAATACATGTATGTTTACTTAATTATAGAAGGCAAATTCTATTCCATCCCTATTATAAATACCAAACACCCTGCGTTTATGTAAAATGTCTTGGACAGTACCTAGCTCTACCATGAGGTTGAAAAAAGCTGAAAAACTATCAACGTAAAAATAATTTACTGGTGTTGATTCATGGAAATTTTAAGGATTTTTTCTCAATGTGGTTCTGCAATTTACGTGTCAGCGTAGACGCTACCATATGTTAAGTATAAACTCATTGTAGAGCTATAGGTATGCGCCTCTTATTATTCACATTCTAAACCGTATTTATCTGCAAGTTGAACATTGACTCTACATTTGCTCTAGGCGTTTAATAAACTGTTCTACTGTATAATCGTAGTCTTCACATTAGGTGCCATATAATATTCGTCGTTCTAAAAAGGCTACTTTACTTTACTTTTTAGGGTTCCGTAGCCAAATGGCAAAAAACGGAACCCTTATAGATTCGTCATGTCTGTCCGTCCGTATGTCACAGCCACTTTTCTCCGACACTATAAGGCCTTTGCTATTGAAACTTGGTAAGTAGATGTATTCTGTAAACCGCTTTAAGAATTTCATACAAAAATAGAAAAAAATCATTAAATTTTGGGGGTCCCCATACTTAGAACTGAAACTCAAAATTTTTTTTTTCATCACACCCATACGTGTGAGTTCTTTAAAAATGCTATTGAGGTTTCTAACATATTTTTTTTCTAAACTGAATAGTTTGCGCGAGAGACACTTCCAAAGTGGAAAAATGTGTCCCCCCCCCCCCCTCTAGCTTCTAAAATAAGAGAATGATAAATCTAAAAAAATTATATGATGTAAATTGCCATGCAAACTTCCACTAAAAATTGGTTCGAACGAGATCCAGTCAGTAGTTTTTTTTAATACGTCATAAACCGCAATTTTCGCCTTTGCTACTACGGAACCCTTCATGGGCGAGTCCGACTCGCACTTAGCCGAATTTATTTACTGTGGAGTTTAAATACTTTTTATTTAGGAATCTCCATACAGCGTATCCATTATATTCTGTCTGTAATATAATTTCATAGGTTTCTTTATCCTTACCTACCATAACTGCTACATTTATTTGGCATATATTGGGTCTCCATACACCCGGGTAATTGAGGTCGAAAAAAATAATTCAAACAAAAAGGCTTTTTATAGGATGCTGGCATTGATACAATTTTATGTATACTTAATTATATTTTCATTTCTAGATAAAAATGATTTCTTTATCGGGTGTATGGAGCCCCTCTAAAACCTTCGGGGTCTAAAAAAATCTCAACTCTAAGCTCGTACACCTATTGATTGGCTTACGAGGCTTTGGCGCAAGCATTCGTCTCGAGATTCTTCATTCCTTTAAAGTATTTGTGTAAGGAGTGTGAATTCTATGAAGTTCATATCCGCAACCTCACTCACCGATACCACAATCTTATAGATAGTAATGCTGTGCCGGTACCGTAGTAGTAGTAAGTAGTGATTAATTTCATTATCTTCATGAAGATGCATTTTCCTGATTGCATCCGTGGTTAAGATGATCTCGGAGCTCAGGGTCCGCCTTCCTTCTCCGCTTCGCACGATCTTGGGCGTCCTTCGCAGTGAGACTACTTGCACGCATGTCACCCTCCATGACATCAAGCCAGCCCCTCTAGACAAGTGGCAATTCGTTGCTCGGCGTATGATGGAATAGAATGCCAAATGTATGGAATTTGACGTATATGACAGGCGTCAACGAATGTCAAAAATGTCAAATCCAATACATTTGTCATTCTATTCTATCATACGCCGAGCAACGAATTGCCACTTGTCTAGGGGGCCAGGACTTCTTGGGCCTCCTACCCCTTCTATCTGGACACGGCGGGGGCGCCATTGCCAGGCATTTGCTACCCACGTAGCCTGGCAGTTGCCGCAAGACGTGGTGCCGCAAGTAGTAGAGATTAATCTATCCCATATTATTATTATAACTATTTGGTTGAATTTATTTTTTGTATAATTTTCTAAAGGACGCGTAAGGTATTGGAAGCTGTTAAAGTAAACTTAGCTGTTAGCAATAAGTAGCGCCGTATTATTTTGCTATGAGTTATCACTACTCACCCCTAAGGTTGTCTTTCTATGGTGCATGGCTATACCTACATGAGAACCCATTACAGCCTAATATCAGATAATTCATGTGCCTGATTATCCCCTAATTATGGTATAAAATCATTTAGCTAATGCAATTCCTGATGTAGATCACCAGTTCAATGATTCCAGATTCAATGTATTCTATGTAGGACACGTGAACATTCATCTCACTTGATGGTAAGCTAAAAGTGAAATTATACATACCATGTAACGTAACTGCTACGCGGGGTGCGCGGTTTCAATTCCCTCCCATTGCAAATATTTGTACCTATATGTTACTGTCAATCTGTATAATGCAGGCATTCTATACAATGCCTAGGCAGTGTCTGCTATTGTATAGAATGCCTGCCGTTCCACCGACAATATGTGAAATAAATAGATTTTAGTCTATATTTGCAGGAATTATATTTCTAGATGGTTATAAAAAAATAACCACGAAGGCTAAATGCGGAGCGGAGGGGAGCGAAGCTCCTAATCTATTCAACTCTAACCTGACCTATCCAAGTCAAATTGCGCGGTGTGGATACTGCGCCCTGACTTGAATAGATATAGGTTAGAAGGCTAAGGAGGAAGCGGGGCTCCCACATTAGCCCTCGTGGTTGTTTTTTTTTTATAACCACCATTTACTTTTCTCGATAACATTTCATACATTGCGGGTGTATCGAAGTTCAGTCGCATCACAGTTAGACAGGAAAGCCGTCTTGAAATGAGTTGGGAAAAAACTCATAGAATGATCATATCGATGGCAGAAAACGTAATTACTGTAAGTAGCAAAAGTTAAATAAAATAAAAAATACACACCTCTAAACTATGAATCGCAAGCCGATGATTTTTACGTACTTACAGCAATATGGACAGGGTTAATTTTCGTAACAGTGACGACGAAATATTATACCTATTATTTATTATTTTGAACCTCCTTACGTCATTTTAGCTACTTACAGCGAATACGTTTTCCATCAGCGATATAGATACCAACAGTGTTACAAGTAGGTACAGTATGATAGCTTCGTCAGATGCTTTATTACGTCCCAAAGAACAAGAGAGACAGAAAGCAGCAGACAAAGAATAATAAGTTTTATGGTGTGAAAAAGAAAAGACTTGCGAAATTGTTTGTGTTCCTAGATACCTAGAATTCTGTGAGCTGTAAAATTATGTAGGTATATTCACATAAATTGCTCTCCTTTTTTTAATTGAACCGCAGTCGGACAAAAGTAAGATATATCATGTAATACATAGAGTACAATTCTAATTGAATCACACTATGCATCGTGTATGTTTGGATTTACAGAAACGGCAAGAGTATGAATTATACCCACAAAGATTTAGTACAGCATCACTGTGCACTGTATTGTAACTATAAAGTACTATTTGAATGAGCTACACGCATATAAAATGAAAGAAACAAAACAACATATATCAAATAATACTAAAAACGTGTTGCAGCTTTTCACATATAAATTTTTCTTTAAGGCGAACTCTCGAAAACTATTACCCTCTTGCACTGTGAAAACGTTTGTATCTCAAGCAAGACACTTATTAATTTAAAACAGACTGCTTTTAGAATAATGGTATGCAAAAAATATGACTGGTAATGGGAAAATATACTGACAGAAAGCAACACAATATATTCTCACCTTTCAGCTATTGTAACCCTTTTGTTGGCATATTGTAATGTAACTTAGCATCGGTATGCAGATCATTATCTGCCTATCGTCACACCATAGTGTTGAAAGTGTTCTATTGTTTGTCTGCATATGTGCGGTGCTCGACTAAACGTCTAAATTGTTCACTGGTTCTCACGTGCTATGCGAAGTGACACAAATTGCACAAGCTATTCTTTATTAAGAAAACTTTATTTACAATGAAATATTTTACAATCTATCGTCTTAACTTACTTTCTATTGAACCTAGATAGAATATAAATCTATGTCGTGAAACACTTCATGTCAGCAAGCGGTAGTACATGTACAACTTTAACTTGCCTCAATTTATTTTGGGTAGTTTGTGAATACTTACACAGTAACAAATGACTTATACCAATACAAACATCAATAATAATATCACAAATAATTTAGGGTAACTACAGGTAAGCCTCTTTAGATTTAATAAGGTACATTTGTAGAGTATAACATTTGTTCTTCGTTGTTTGTAACAAATTGTAAGCAGTAGACTACTTTATTTAATAAATATAATATCATCAAGTTTATTTACATTAAATGTACTTCAACGGTCGTATTAACTACTTTATAAAATAAATTTCACTCTTCTCATTTTCACACAGATATCATATTTAAATCATTAAAATTTAAAAATCTATTTTTAAATATTTAAAACTAAACGAAATTATCTCTTTGTTGCCATAGCCTTTGCAATATTGTTACATAACAATATTGCAACGGCTAGTTTCATCTAGTTACTGCTCTAAAGAGGCGACTAATTTAATGGCAGTGGTTTAATTTTTTAATTTAAAAGTTATGATCTCTTTTTCTTATTTGTTTTGCCAAATTCTTCTATTTGATCATATTCTGAAAACCCTGGGTCTGAATCGTAATATGCATAGTCATAACTATTATCTTCTTTTTTGTTAACAGGTTGTACGAAATGTGGTTGTCGACTCGTGGCTTGCGTTGGCGATGTTTGTGGTACAGGTGCACGGGTTGATGGACGAGGTGGACGTGTTTCTGGCACTTTGGGCACGACCATCGTTGCTGCTCTGGTAGGCAATTCGTTATTGGGTGCCAAAGTCTGTCCTAATGCTACATAGTCTGCTGGTCGGGACGTCGTAGTGTACGTTTGGAAATAATCAAATGTGCGTTGGCTGTATGCAGTTTGTGACTGAGGAGTTGTGGTGTAAATTGTCTCCGGTGCTCTAGTTGTTTGTGGTGTACTCGGAGCAGGGGCCGGTTTAAATGGCCTCGGGGCTGCGGTCTGCGCTACAGGTTTTAAAGGAGCTTTAGTTTTAGAATAAGTTTTACGGTCTTCTTGTAGCCTGTTACCGCTAGCCGCTATGTTCAGCGAGTGAGCTCCCGACAGCAGTTCTGGGTCGTATATTTCTGGTTTGTACAATCCATCGTCTTCACCTTCTGGTGGGTGATATTGCCCGTCATCCTCGGCGCTGTCAGCATAATTGTTCGATTGAGCATTGAAGCCAATGTTAGTGTTATATGCAACAGTGTTAAGATTTGGTGGGGGATCGGGACGGGAAGTCGTATATATCGTCGTAATTGGGGCAGCAGTAGTCGTTTGATAATTGTTAAAATTGTTTTGCTTCGAGTAAGTTACAAAGTTGTTCTTTTCCGGTTCGTAGGAGACACTATTGTAGTTATTTTTATATGTGCCTGTGGTAGGCGGGAAACCTCTTGTGGGAACGCTGTAATCAGTAGTTGTGGGAAGGTCTCTGGCATTATTAAAATTTTTATTTCGCGTGTATTCAGGATCCCTTGGGACATCTGCTACATTAAAACTGTTCCTAACTTTGAATGGACGATTCTCTTTTTGTGTGTTGACCCCTGGAGTAGACTGCGTATCATAATTGTAAACATCTACCAACCCGTCATTTTTGTTATATCTCTGATTATCCGTCGTCTGTGGCAGGGATGTGGAAGACACGCTCTTTGCGTAGAATCGGGGTTGTTTCGGAGTCACACGACTTACTTCTACATATTCATCTTTGTACTCTTGATACTGTGGTGGTACACTGGGGGTCGTTGTGTAAGATTGCTTGGGAGTACGTTGATTGAAGTTGGGCTGGATGTTATAATTTTTCTGTGGATTGTAGTTTTGCTGCGGATTGTAGTTTTGCTGCGGATTGTAGTTTTGCTGTGGATTATAATTTTGCTGTGTACTATAGCTTTGTTGCGTTTGCTGTCGTGGCTCGGGGTAATTCTGCTGTGGCGTTGAAACAGGTGCACTTGTAGTTGCGGGTGCTTTTGTAGACACGTAGATAGGGCGTTTTCTTACAAGTTTTCGTTTTGAGCCTCCTTCGTTATGTGGTCGTTTAGAAGGTTGAGGGGAAGGAGAGGGGACGGGAGTTGTGAACTGGGTGGTTGGGAAAGTGCGTGGGGTTGTGGGTCTTCGATAATGCTGTCTTGAGTATGTTTGTGATGAAGATGAGGGTGTTGAGGGGGACGATGCAGACGTGGATTCATCTCGACCACGATCGCGTTGTCCGCTGAAGAAATCTGAAGAATGTGCAGCACGCAAGTCTGACTCAGGTCGGACAGATGCGACATTGTTCTGACTTAAGCGACGATCGCCAGTCTCTGCTCTCTGGAGACCGAATTCACTTTCTTCCTCGCGACTGGCATAAGACAATTTCTTGGTGTCGAATCCTGTCATAGAAAAAATATCGTTATTGTGACCTTTAAACATGATTTCGAACATTAATGATAAGCTTTAGCTAGGCGATCTCTTTCAAACACGAGTACACTATTGTTCAAAACTTAATGGTTAAGTTGCAAGCATATTTGACTAAAGCGCAATACAATTTTATGATTCCAGAATTTACTGCCTTACTGCCTTACTTATCAAAGCGCCCTTAGCTTGGTTATGAAGGCATGATAGTTACTACCTTCATCTACTAAACTGTTTTATTATGTTCTCATCATTAGGAAACTGGATACAAAAACATTGCATTGAAATTATATTTGAAATGTAGCTATGATAATACCTGTCAGTTTTTATGTTACTAATAGGATTATCTTCAATTGCGACATAACTTCAACCTTGTGTTTTCCTATTACTACTAAAGTGGTTTCTTACATACCTAACCTATTGCACAAATACTAATTACAAAACTTAGTACCTATTAGCTGAGTACCTACCCGCTAGCTAATAGGTACCTATACAGACAACAAATCATCTGCAGTCCAAACTACAAATTATTAACGGCAAATTCTATAAACTACGCTACTAACTACTCGTTTTTGACATATCTAATTCTACACGTGTATGTTTACATCCAACATAATTACGCTCAATTTACACCAAAAGTCCACGCAGCAAGCACTTTCAGTGCCAAAATTGATGCGTTAAAATAATTTAATTTTCATTACTTTTAGGTGAAACGCGAAAGATGTCGTCGCATTGCTGCTGCCACTTTCTATGTGAATTGAGCTTTTCACGGGGGTGAATACTACCTCTTATATACAGGACACTGTGCATTGAGTGCATTCTGTGCATGTTGACTTTATTTAGAGGTTTAAGAACAGTCATTGAAAAATATGATAGTGTCAAAATATGACGATACAAATGGAAAGGATAAAATTTTATTACTTATAGCCCGAAGTTTAGAAATATATTATAACCATGTGGGAGTAATGAGGATAATCACTTTTTTAAAAGCTGTGCGCACATATGCTTATCTAAGTTTGAGTCAAGAGTACCGTGCAACATATAAATCGAAGTGGGACTACCTTACTACGTTATTTACATCAAACAGCATCTTTAAGCGTTTTTTTTTAATCACAAGTGCAACACTTATCTACAGCTTACACTACTTGGTGGCAACACTCGCAAATATTTAATCTTAAGTTACCTCTACGAAGGATCAGAGTTCTTGAATGTCCTTTTACTCCACGTAATTGTTCGAGACCGAATGGCATTGATAGTAGAAAAGATTTTTAAAATTTTCTACTATCGACCTCCATAACTGTCAATTATTCGAATAAAAAAAAGGATTCATTATATAAACACCCAGAGGAAAACAACCTTTGGATGACACAGTGAATTATTTGAATAAGGGGATCGAACCCTTAAAACTGAGCCGATATCATCTATAATAATATATTTGAGAGTGTTTTGTTAGCAGCAAAGCGGGCTCACCAGATCCGATCTTGTACAGATCAAACTGACCGTCGTAGATATCCGCGGGACAGGCCAACGGGTCGTCATCTCCCCAGTCTGTGCATGTCTGTGCCTCTTGGTGGAACAAAGTGCCGGGTGGGCAGAAAAACCTGAAGTCTCGAACACCACCCCCAGCTACACGCACGCACACATGGAACGCCTTGCAGCCGGATTTAGCGTCCGCATAGTAGGCGCCTAGGATGCGTCCTTTACAGTTGAATCGCCCGGCTCCCGCTGTGTATCATAAGATGGATATTAAAACTTATATCTAAATGCAGAGATAGAGTCTAAACACTGCTGCTTTAATAATTGTCGATAATAAAGGAAAGAAGGAGGGAAAATGTAACTAAGTATTTACTAAGACACGGTTGTCAAGAACATAAAATTAAAATTATTTACGAGAGTTTCCTCTCGGGGTTGGGTCACCCCCAAAGGAAAGTTTGCGCCAGAACCCAGTCCGTCAATGACAGGTGAGGTTGCCTTTGCACCGAGGCTATTGGTCGACCCCAAAGACCCTATCACCATATTAATACGAGTTATTATATCATAATACAGAATACATATTATTCTGCGATAATAACGTGTATAGACGACCTTGACTGCAAACATTATGACATTGCGATTCTAATTGCGTACCTATTGTAATCTTAATTTCGTGTGTGATCTTAATTTTAAATTGTCATAATCTCATTTTTACACTAACATTGCCTGTAAGAAATGACTATTAGTGATAAGGCCACCATTTGAGTATATAATAATAATTAAATATAATAATTATATTTTCCACATAATTGTGCATATTTCATTTATTTTTATTCTATTACATTTGCGTACCACTTTGAGTTCCATGAATTGAAATCGAACTAAATTACTCACCTATTTTCCACATATAGCAATTACTACGTTCCGCCCTCTTTTCTTTCACCCTTCCGTGCCACAGGCCGTATCGCATGGGTTCGTACCTACTCATTTTCGAAAGACATTTTTGCGGAGCCTATTTATACAACGCCTAATCATTGTAGAGCTATTGTTGTTGCCCACAGCCACGGCCTTACGAAATAATATTCCCAATCTATTTTCCTGGCGGTGGGAATAGTACGCATAAGTAATTCTATAAGGACATGGTTTCAGGTTAAGCTTATGTTGGACTTACGGGGATATAATATAAATATGTGAACTGTTCTCAAAAGTACTGCATTAATATCAAACAAGCACTGGCAGATGAAAAAAAACGAAATCTCATCGTTTTTGTAAATGTAATAACATCCACGCTTTAATACGTAATTATCGTTGCTTCTCCAAACAACTGCGCTTTATAATTACAGCATTTTACGTGCTCGTTACGAAAAAGTTTGATATGTTTGTGTTTCGCTTGCATTCTGTTACATAAGAGAATTTTAAAATCATACGGTTAATAATCTGAATTATGTTATAAATGGCGATTATTTCCTCGTTTGTTTTAAATTACCCCACAGTCGTGTAATACGGTGTACAGTTTTTGAAACCAAACCACAGAACAGCTACGCTAATTCCCGTCTCAACTATCTTGGACACAATAAAATTACGAATAAGTAATAATTAAAAAAATACAGCTGCTTATTTTAACTGATTCTTCGTTGATAGTAAGTAATGGCCACGTTCACAATCCTTCGACTTTGGGCCAAGTTTGATGGCATGATAGGGTATTTCTCATAGTTCAAGGTGCCTATTGTACAAAATATAAATACGAAACTTGGAGTAAACAGCGACTCGACGAGGTATTGGCTAAAGGCAGCTAATGAGACGAGTAGCTGTATTGCGTCATACGTAATAAGTATCGTGAAACATGTTACTAATCCCAGTGAATGTTGAACTAACTACATCTTAGAAAGAGCACTGACCTGGGACCTAATTCTACTAAGTATTTATTGATGACTGAATAGAGGGGACCAGACAAATCGAAGGCGTATTACACCCGTATTCACAAACAATACTTCGCTATGCGTACTACCAAAACTGTGCAAAGAACGACAAATTCTCAGTGCGTTCGTTTTGGCAAGCCTTTTTATTCATTGATAACACTTAAGTAATACTTCGTTGAGGGAACGCACTGTGTTAGATACTGCTCTGTGACGTTTGTGAATTAATTTTACCAGCCCTATGCGCTCGAGCACACTATGAGACCTCACAGTATTGTTTGTGAATACGGGTGTAGTATCGTCAAGTAAACGTCGCGTACTTATAAATAAATAAAAATTGCACAATTTCTTTACACAGCTCTATCTAGACTCTTATGGAATTTAGAAACATACTTAGATTCAATTTTTTTTTAAATACGTAACATAGAAACATCCAGACTAATGTAAATATACAAATTCATGCAAAAATATTTACACTTAGCGGGAATCGACAGCGCGCACCATAGGTACGTAGTCAAACGCTATAGGTACTTTTATACCACAGAGGTCGTTAGATCGTAGGTGACTGATATTTTGTATATCAATGGACTGATATGAAAAAGTTCCGCCATAAGATAGACATTCAATATTGGAAGTCATAACTAACTAATTATATTCAAGCATTCAGTCTAATTTTTGACAGTGGAAGAACAGTATGATTCCGTAACCGACCACATGTGCGTAATTCATTGCGGCTTCTCAGTGGTCCCTTTTATCCGTATCGAAGTTTAACAAGTAAGCGCGCTACACACACACCTGCCGCAGGGGCCGATCTAGGGTGGAAAAGTAGGGTTGACCCTTAATCGCTTCCTTAGTTGTTATGTGTGTAGCAATTTTCTAGATTGCCCAGATATTGCCCCGACCGCTTTGCACCCTAGATCGCCCCTGCGGCAGGTGTGTGTGTGTAGCGCGTTGTAATGGGAACGCTGTATCTGCTGCATGCGTCTATTGTAGTCGTATGCGGTCGGCTTGCGCTATTAACAGATGACAAAGATTGTGGTATCAATGTTTACAGAAAGTTTTTCTGTATGTCTACGTGATGCATGTGTTTTAAAAACGTTCAAACCAAATTATTAAAATGAAAGGGAAACCTGAGCGTAATAAACGTACTATGTACTATGCAGTATTCAGATAAAAAACCGAACGAATTGCTTTTGTAACTATATGTACCGTGCACACGTTTTTATCCGCAATACGGAGTCGCTCATAATTCATATTAAGTAGGTATATACTACTAGTATACTGCAATTACATACATATACATAGGTAAGAAAAAAATATCACATAATAGAAAAACAAGAGGACTATTATACAAAACTATTCGAATACACAGGAGGCGCGGGTTCGATCTCCAATCAGTGCAAATATTTGTATACATGAATATAGGTATTTGCATTGGTCTAATCGTGTCTCGGAAAGCACGTTAAGCTGTCGGTCGCCTTTGTCATACAAACATCTATGGCAGTCGTTACGGGTAGTTGGAGCCCTAAAATGTTCAACAACTGGTCTAACTGCAATACTTCGATATCGCCAATGGGTTGTGAAGTCAAAGTCAAAGTCAATCTCAAAATAAAAAAGTTCAGCTAAATCCACAATTAGACTGGAAAAAGCGGACCCCAGACTCCGAGATGCAAGCTTCGGATCAAAGAAGACGAAACTATTCGAATTTTCCACTCCAACTTAATACTTCCAGATATGTTTTTACAGTATGGCATGCACGGACAAAGTAATATCCGCTACACAAAATTACTAGGTAGGTAAATTTTCCTAGCCAATGCTATGTAACACTCCGTTCCGCTACAAGCGGTACCATAATTACATATACGGTATATCAACAAGAACCAATCTCCTTCCTTTTTCCTGTGGTAAGGAAATAGTCTAGAAGTTTCAAAACGGATATTTTAATACTACTTGGGTCGCAGGTAAGCACACGGCCCTCCTGATGGTAAAAGGGGACTCACGCTCGTGCTGCCGACCCAGTAAGAACGGCCAGAGAGATTCTTTGCCGTCAGCGCAAAAGATTAGTAGGACAAAACCAAACGGATGCTGTTACATATAAAATTCCAACTTCAGTTAATTACTACTAATTGAAACGCAATTAGGTGCTGGGGTATATTGTAAAATACCTAATATTTACATTAGTGTTAAATTATTTTTACCGTACAGCCAGCTTCAAAAGTAGATGATCATTTTCAGATTTTATAATATAGGTCTTGAGTAGAGATATTTAAAATTCTTAGTGAAAATGCTGCTTTTTAATTTTGAAATACAAATGAGCAATCAATATTTACTTTGCGCTTGACTGTATCTAGATAAGAACTGTACAAATAATTAATGTTATTGATGGTTACATTGTATCTATTTTCTAACATGAGAAATAACTTAGTAGATCGAATTCAATTTAAGAAATCGGTTACATGTATGTGATACGCATAACAGTTAACCTTTAGGGTTGTTTGGTACCTACGTAACTATGACCACGAATGAAATAATATACAGATATCAATATTGTATAGAATGGTTCAGTTCTCTAATAAAAAGATTACCGTTCGCGCGTTTCGCAGTGTGGAGTTTGTCAACAAGTAATTAATTTCAAAGGAATGTTGTAAATAAAATAAATACACCAATAAGGTACCTAAGTTTATCTGTTTCATGTTAAAATTACGATTTAAAATTCACAAGTGTTCACTCAAATAAGTTTGGCTATTTTGTCAAGAAAAAGAAATTATAAAACCAAAAGCATTGAAATAGTAATTTTTTTTTTTAAATAAAATCAACCACTATACTGGCTACTAACTGCTATACTCTATTAATCACTGTGCTGTTTTGGTATTTTAAAATCTCACGCTACATACAGCTCGAACACCATACAACTTATTACACTAGATACTTAGATACTATATTTAGGTACACACAGATACATACAAACTTTAGTCTTCATAAATGTCACCTACTCTTTTGTGTTAGTAATATGAACAATATTATCGCTCTGGCGACAAAGCTAAATAAAGATAAAACCAATCTCACGCTTTCACACATAGCATAGCATAGGGTATCTCACCGCACCTGTATTTGTAATTACACCTATCAAGACCGTGCGCTGTAGCGAGAATTGAGATATCCCACGATTTTTGTTTTAGACCTTTACGAAATATAACAATAGATCCAATATAAAAAAGTTTTATCTATCACACTGCGATTGTGCCAATTTCAAAACCAATCAAAGCAACTGACGTCAAGTGGTAGTGAATAGAATCAATACCTAATATTTATTTTTGTTATGAAATATACTTCGCATGCAGACATACGTTATTTATTTAGTTTTCATTATTGAAAAAGGCTTATAGACTATTGATTGACTATTGATTGATTAATTATTGTTATTAAACGTGAAATGCAATTGTCAAAATATTATTGCCTTGTTATCTTATTGTCTCGTTATCTTTAATAGGTAGGTACTCCTAAGGTGTTATATCGGGGTTACTGTCTAATCATAATAGCTCTTGTAAACTACTTTAGAAACATTAGTTTAAAAGAATTGTAAATGATTTGTTGTTATTCCTCTTTATTTATTTATGATCTTATTATATATGTCGCAGCCAACTAGCTTATATTACTTAACTGAAGTTAAAAAAAAATAACATAGGCTTATTTAGTTCTTTAGTAGTTATGAAAAAGGAACAAAAGGTCTTTTTTAATAACTAGTTATGAACAGTGAAGGATATACTACTATCCTCTTAGCGTTAATTCCCAGTCGCATCCGAAGCTTTCAGCTCGGAGTCTGGGGTCCACTTTTACCAGTCTTAACCACGGATTTGGCTAGACCTCGATATTTTCCGTGAAGCGATTGTCATCTGACCTCCACAACCCAATGTTAATATTAGGCGATATCGAAGCTTTGCAGTTAGACCGTTGTTTTTGGATTTTTGAGGGCTCCAACTACCCGTAACGACTGCCATAGATGTTCTCATGGCAACCGGGACCGACGGCTTAACGTGCTCTCCGAGGCACGACCAGACCAATGCAAATACTCATATTTAATTCACACAAATATTTGCATTGAGCGGGGATCGAACCCGCGCCTCCTGCGTAGCGGCCGCGTTCACTACCGCTACGCCACGGAGGCTGTGGCGGAGGATATATATTCCTGTTTAATAACTAGATATAAAATTGTGAAGGAAATTTCATATTTAAAAGGAACAAAAAGTCTTTTTTAATAACTGGTTATGAAACAGTGAAGGAAAATTCCTGTTTAATAACTAGTTATGTAAATCAGTTATGAAAATGGACTAAAGGGCTTAATCAGCCGTTTAGTTAACCGCCTAGGCAGTTAATTGAACAGCTGTAGGCTGTTCAATTGACTAGTTGCTTAAGCTAGTTGGCGGTGACATATACATAGAATGTTCATTACATAAACTAAATGATAACCTACTGGTTTTACTCGTAACTCGGGATGTTTATCAGATGCCTAACAAAATTTTACGTTTGTTTTGTTTATTTCCAAGTTAGACCACACCCACGCCGATTGCGTGAAAATACCTTAAAAGGCTATATTATACCATGGAATCGATGTCATCTTCACAGATTATGTAATATATTGAATCGTTTGATTGGTGATGCTAGAACATGTGCTAGAGCTTGCCCAAGAAATAGTTTGCAAGATCATTGCAACCTCAGAAACTTTCCTGGGATTTTCTCTTCCGGAAAAAATATATTATTACTGAACCAATCAAATAATCATTTTCAAATGATTTATTAACTTTACTTTACTTATAATTATTGCTTGACATAATTGTAAAACTTTGACGTTCATGTGCTCTTTATGTACCTACCTAAACTGAACAAACGAAATTGATACTTTGATTAGGTTCTGTAGTTAATCAATTATACAGTATCGTAGGTAACGTTGCATGATTTTCGCACTTACGTGTTTATTCTTAAAACATCTAAATTAGTCTGTGAATGTACAGTTAGACGAGATTACACTTACATAATGGTATGAGGTGACCTTTCGCAGAGGATGCTATGGCACCTTACGCCGAGCCTCGTTGCGCAAACGAGCCCGCGATGTTATCGCCCTCCTACGGCTTACCACATAGACGCATATAACTCACGCATATAGACGCATATAGGAACCATGTGAGTTTGTTAGATCTTGCCGGATAATGCATATACATATTAGTGTGCAGGGTTATGTTAGGTTTTTGTCATATAACATAGAATATAGATCATGAAACTTCATATACCTATTATATATTGCATTGGAGTTTCGAAGGGTGGAAATAACTATATATTATTTTGTTATTTTTTTTAAACTAAGCTATTTAAATGAATACTTAAACATAATGTGTGACAGTTTTATTCTCATTAAATTTTTATTGATTTTTGTGACGTACAGTTGAAGTAAAGATAAAATTATCTATAATTCGTTATACTACTTCTGAATTTTTTACTTTGAAGCCTGAACTATTTATTTTGAGAAAAAATTGGCACAGAGGTAGGTTAGACCTTGGGAAAGGACATATGTTTAATAACACGTTATCCAGGCAGGCGGAACCGCGGACTGACAGAGTATGCTACACAAGATTCGTGATAGCTAATGGAGATGGATTCACATCAATATGAACCGAAGCATTTGGAAAAAGAATAGTAAGTATTGCTTAACAAGCGACATAGTGTACTCTCTGAATTCCTACATCTGAGAATCTATTTCTAATAGCACTGGAGCTATATAAGACGTATAGCCCAAGCGCAAGCTCCATCCCTCTTTGTCACCCGGAACATGGTACTTTTAAGGGTCACGGTAGACCCTCTGTTCCCGTGACCTACACAAATCGGTGTCTGGTACAAAAAGTCGCCTAGTCCTGTTCTCAGTCATACTCTATTATCACGAAGCTTTGTAGCAGACCTCTACAAACAATGGCCCACCTTCCATCGAGTCCGTTGTACCCCAATACCTGCACAATGGAGGATCTCAACAAGATGACCGCGGAGGCTGACAGTGTTACTGAATTTTGGGCTGGATACATCTAATGCCAGAAAATTGTTGACTCGACAAGGAAAAATACAAAGCTTTAGCCAAATCCATTCAGCTGTTACAGTTTGCGTAATTGAGTAACAAGTAAACAAATAAAGAAACTTACTTTCGCATTTACAATAATGATATTAGTTACGGTTAGGAACATTTTGGTTGAGATATTCTAGGACATTCTACACAGTGCTATCTAGGACGAATTCGCGGGCACATCTAGACTAGATGATCTAGTCTATACAAATAAATAAAATTGTGGTAAAAATAACAGATTTTTATGAATGCATAATAGGTCATAACAAAATCGCAATTTTTAAATGTTTTGGTCTGTCTTTCTGTTCGTTTGATTGTAACGGATAATATCAGAAGTGGCTAAGCTGATTTCAGCGGGCTTTTTACATTACATATTTAATATTATAAGGCGTAACTTAGTTTACTAATTTTCGAAAAAGTATTAAGTTTACGCGAAAAATAAACCCAAATTTATGTTCACATACGCAAAATCGCGGGCACATCTAGTGTGCATTAAAGTTACATGCCAATGTTGCGTATTATTGTGACATTCGGCGAACTCTTGAAAGATAATTATGCAAATCAATTTCACGGCAATTCTACAAACGGCCTATGTCAGTTTATCCGCGTTAAAACTAATAGTAGTTTTGTAATTGAACGTGTTTTCGTTCATATTTATTGAAATTGAGAGGGCATGCTTGTTATTATAAAATTAGGTCATATACACAATGTGTGTGACGAATTGTATGGCAAATTATGTAAAGATGATTGAGGTGAAGGCAGATGTCTTTCGTTGCGTAGCGATAGAGCATTCGACAGCGAAGTCAAAGGTCATTTTTTTGTGTGGAAGGTCCCACGGGTCTCCGCCGTAGCCAGTGGGCGTGGTTATGTCGGACTCAAACCGACTAAAAATCACAAAATTATCCTTGACTCCCCGGCTGACCCAGGGCCCCTCGGGTGAGAGGCTACGGTGTCCTCATCTTTCCTCTGACGGTTGAGACGAGATTGAAAGAACTGTGTCTCCTTCAGACCTGCTCCTCCGCCTTATTGACGAGCATTACTATCTCGCAGAAAAAGGCGGTTGCGTGGGCTACCGCTCGAAGTCATAGGTCACAGGTTTAATTTTCGCTCAGTGTACCTAAATTTTTACATGTCTATTCTTGAACTCATAATTTGCTAAGAACCCATATTACAGTAAAGCTATGCCTAGTAGCATTATGTTCTGTGGCTATACTTTGGGTCTTTGACTTGCGCCGCCTCGCGGTTACACTCGCGTGAGCGCTGATCCCATGGGAATATCGGGATAATAAGTAATCACGGATAATATAGCATTTTAATTGTGAAAGAATTTGAAATTGGTCCAGTAATTTTTGAATTCATTGAATACAAACAAACAAATCTTTCCCCTTTATAAAATTAGTATACTCGTAAACTAACGCGCGTAGCACATTATATCTTACATTCTCTTTTTTTTCTAAAAAAACTTCTACACTACTCTAGCTACTGTCTGTAATCTGAAAGAGAAAGACCTTTTCCCAGTGTATGCTCGACCTGAAAAGTACCGCCCTCTTTCTTACTAGGTGAAGGTCGTGGAGGTTAAAGTCTACATAGAGAAAATGGAAAGTATGAAGTACTTTGCACACCATATTACTTTGTTTAAATTCAAAAGTAATGAAAATACTGTGACGTAATTATTGTTGTAACGAGTGAGCTACGTATATTATTCGACCGGACGATCTCATTGTTGTATTCAATATAAATATGCAATGTTGCTACTTCTAAACAAATAAATGTCTATACGCTTTCATTTGTACCGACACTACGTAAAATGATATTTTTCTCACGCTTAGATGTTACACGATTTTCCACAGAATGACTGTGTTACGTGGCATAAATAGCTTATTGGTTCATACAGTTGCAAAATTATTTAATGTCGTAGAGTTAGCATTTTTGTTGCGGTTGATGTAGTGTGACAATTGTGTACTGCTATAGCCTACGTAATAATTTCAAAAATCGAAATAGGACCCTCGTCTATCTTGTCTTACTAGTATTATTTATAAATCCCACTATAATATTATAGATGTGAAAGTTGGTGAAAATTCTTGGATGTTTGTTATTTTGTTTGTTATTTAATCATGCTTGAACGGATAGGACTGAAATTTGGTACAGGGATAGATAAGATGGATAGGTTTCCATGGATTATGGAAACGGAATCAAAATTCAATAGTATTCATGAACACAAGGCCTTTATACTCGTAGCTGGCGAAGCATACTTTGTGTTTTTCATTCACAAGGGTACTTTCCCTAAGGAATAATGGTTGCATGGCATTCTATCATTTTCAAAGTAAGACGTAGGAAATCTTATGATATATATATCCTATCTTATATGAGATATTAGGTATAGTAGGAAGAGGGTAAAACAAAGGTTAGGTTAAGTTCTGTAGGAAGAAAAAGGAATTTCAACATTAATGTTATTGAAATTTCATGATTGAACTCTGTAAGTTGAAACTAATGACCGGGAACCTAGTTATAGGATTTGACTTTTTTACAAATTTGTTCATGTTTATGTAGTCCCAAAACTGTGCACTCTTTTTAAATATTCTTTCATAACCTAGGAGTGGTCTAATCTACCATCAGTACTAAATATTGTCCTCATAACGACCAAACTTGGTTTCGCGGTCGATGGGAAAAGGGATTAAATGTCACACAAATGACTAGGTACATTAACCACAGACTAGGCTGACAATTGCCTAACTACACTTGGCGGCCGGTCAACCTACATACCTCACTATGCCACAGACACCTTTAACCACAATATATTGTAAATGTCGAAGCGTTTCCGTGCCTTTAGCTTGACGTTTGACCTAAGTAGGTCACAATAAACGGAGTTTACCGTAAACAAGATGACCTATTTAGGTCAGATGCCGTTCTCGAATTGTTATTTACCAGTCACGAATCACCTCAAGTAAGTGCTCAAACATATGAACCTTGAGGTTACCCATCCGTTCTCTGGCGGCCGTCACGCCGCCCTAGTTCGTACGGAGAACGGAGCGTGGGAAAATCACTTATTCGAAATCCGGGGAATCGATTATCGTGGTGATGCGCGATCGGTTGCGCGGGCGCCGCCGACGCTGCGACGAGCGAAAGGAAAGTGCATCGGTTGCGCAACGATGCCGGTGCAATACGCTCATACCGGCGTCATACGAGGGGCCTGCGCATCTTACCATACGCACTTCTATGGGCTAGATAAGTATTACATACATCATGGTATGTAAAATATATTGTGATGGATTAACTAAGAATTTCAAACGAATTTCCTAATAATGAACTATTATTGAAGAAAATAGAGGAATTCAATCTTTGAATAGTAATGAAAATTACAGTAACAATGATTAATTATCTTGTGGACATAATATTATATAAAAATTAATTCAATTAAAATAAATATCTAAATTATTTGAGAGTAACAAAAGGAAATAAAACTGTTATTTTCCACTAGCTCGGACATCCTGTTTTCAATTTAGGCACTAAAGTTATGTATAATACTTTCACAGAGATGTGCACGCGCATTGCTACCGTGCTGCACTAACACTAATACTTCCTCACAACTCAATCGCAACAAAACACACAAAACTGATTTTTTTAAACATATAATGTTACCTTATTTGGCACCTTACAACAAAAAAAAATGCACGTTAAACAAATTCCGGTCACTTCCAATATGGTCACAATTGAATGCAGCGTTGAAACAGGTGCGGCTATGGGTCACATGCCGCTGTCGGTCGACTTACCCAAGATGGGGAGCAATGTTAGCAAGATCCACACAGGGGACATGTTGTCGCGAGGTGCGTCGCGAAGGGACTGGCGGTTGGATGCGCGTGCGCCGCCCGCCCGTCTTGCAAGGAGGGGAGATCTGAAAGCTCGCCGCCCGCCCGCTGCCGATTACTGCACAATCCGCAGCCTAGAATTTAACCGTATAACAATTCAGCGATTCATTGACACTTACGGTGATTTTCCGGTTACAGAGGGCATTTTGACGCTTGTGTTACCTATGTTATGTTGACAGCGGCTGTATTGTGTGATGTTGAGCTGTCTAGCGTATGTTTATTGGTCATGAAATAATTTTATGTCAACTTAAGTTAGCGATGTTGAAGTGTTAAGTAAGATAAAGACTATGTATTGTTATTTCATTGTAACTAATTTTGATATAGTTCTAGTCCAGTATTATTCATTATAATCCCTACTAATATTATAAATGCGAAAGTAACTCTGTCTGTCTGTCTGTCTGTCTCGCTTTTACGACTAAACCGCTGAACCGATTTTGATGAAATTTGGTATAGGGGTAGATTAGACCTTGAGAAAGGACATAGGCTATGTTTGGTCGCGATAACCGACATCCACGCGGGCGGAGCCGCGGGCAAAAGCTAGTTTGTACATAAATTAATAACATGGACCGGAAGTGTGCACTGCATCACGAGGTTTCGGTGGTTTGATTCCGACATGGAATAATTATTACGTCACTGATATCAAAGTATCCTGAATTTGACTGTACTCAGTGAAGATGTCATAGTGTTACCACGAAACCTAATAATATCTTGAGGCAAGCTGAAATTTTGTCACACAACTCTCCTGTTATACCCCAACACGAAACTGCACTCCTGGCTGGTGGGTACAGAGGCTAAATCAACCTCTGAATTTTTAAAAATTAAAGAAAAATAATTCCAAAAAACATGTTTGAGGTAATATGCAATTTTTATAATGTTGTAGTTTAATGTTTGAGGAATATATAAAAAAAGACAGGCGACTTGGTGGGGGCTTTACCATTGCCAGGTGTGGTGGGTACCCTGGACCTGCTTCGCTAGGGCGACAACCATTCCTAACCGCTGCACTTAGGCGGATTGATAACGCCAGTAGCTAGTAAATATTGCATTATACATAATTAAAAGTAACGTTACCTCATTTTGCTTAACAACTGTATAGAAAATATTTTAATAATGTATTTGAAAAGGTTGTATTATACGTACTACAAAGTTGTTTACATTGATAACTCGTCTCATTCACAACTCAACTGTGGCACAACAGTGAAAACATTCACGTTATTTATTAGACATCATGACAGAACAATGATTATCTCAATGTAGTATCTATTGTTTTGTCTGCTCATCAGTCAAAATATTTTATTGCAATGTCATATTCATGAACATCAGAATTCATTACGTTTAGGTACTTAATGGATTGCAATGTGCATGTGTATTATGCTATTAGGAAAATTATTTATGTCAAAGGTATATCATCACTACATATTATAAAACAAAGTCGCTGTCGCTGTCTGTCCGTCCCTATGTATGCTTAAATCTTCATAACTACGCAACGTATTTCGAAGCGGTTTTTTTCAATAGATAGAGTGATTCAAGAGGAAGGTTTATATGTATAATACATGCATAATATTGTAGAGAAACACTGATAAATTTAGAGATATGCAGCGGGAGCGGGATCAGAAAATATGGCGGTACAAAGTTCGCCGGGTCAGCTAGTCATATGTATAAAGAATACAAAATCTAGTCTAGTATTCTAAATCTACAAACTACCTACAATTGTGTCTTTTAACAATAACGCAAACCGGTCTAGAATACAAAAAATCTGATAAATAAGCTAGGCTTCACTTAGGTGGTAGACAGGCACACGGCCTACCTGATGGTTACCGTGGCCTATGGACTAATGTAACACCTGGGGCGTCACATTCGCGCTACCGAACCTGAAGAAACTTTCTAATGCCCTCTTAGAAGAACCCCATATTGTAGTCGCTTGGGAATGGGAAAAACAAGCTTCGTTAAGTTTTATATGAAACTAGCTGACCCCGCGAACTTCGTACCGCCTACAGTCGATTCTTTTTGTTTTTTAATTTTTCTCTCCATGAGAACTATCCTCGTACTACAAGGAATATTCTGAAAAAAACTTAGCGAAATCGATTCAGCCGTTCTCCAGGGGTCCATATTGGCTTACATAAACTTTTAAATCCTATTCTTTGTCTTACTACCGATTTGTGCTCATAATAATCACTCTTCATAATTTTCTTTTTCATATATTTTTTATTCATACATTTCTATTCCTAACAACGGAGTTCATAACCGTTAGTGATCATATTTTTTTTATTCATAACTTTTTTCTTCATAACATTCAATTATCATAATTTTTGTATTAATTATTTAAATTAAATTATTACCAAGAAAATATTTTAACTCATATTACTTATAATTTTTCTAGAGTGACAAATTTTGTTTTAAATTCGTTTTTGGATTAAATATAGTTCTGCATGTTATAAAAAAAAATAACCACGAAGGCTAATGCGGGAGCTTCGCTCCGCTCCGCTCCCGCATTAGCCTTCTAACCTAATCTATCCAAGTCGGATACGGAAAATACGGATAAAAACACTTATGATTAAGAAATATTAAAACGAATATTAGAATAAAACACCTTTATGAACTGTGGAATGAACTCCCCGCGGTGGTTTTCCCAAGCGACTACAATATGGGGTTCTTCAAGAAGGGCATTAGAAGGTTTCTTCAGGGTCGGCAGCACGAGTGTGACGCCCCTGGTGTTGCATACGTCCATAGGCCACGGTAACCACTTTCCATCAGGCGGGCCGTGTGCTTGTCTGCCACCTAAGTGGTATAAAAAAAAAGTTATTTATTGAAATGATTATGAGTTTCGATTATTAGTATAAACAAATATATGAAAACAAATATTAGTAACAACAAATTTATGATAAGTGATATTATGAATTTCAATGATTATATATTTCAATATTTATTTGTAAAATTTTAATGAAGAATGATCATTATGACTTTAAATGGTATGAGAAAAATTTTCGGAAATCCGATGATAGGAGTTAAAAAGTTATGTAAGAAAATGCGCACCCGTTCTCCAGATTTGCGCTTAGCAACACATTTAGGGATTCATTTTTATTTTATAGATTTAGCCTTTTGTAAAATGCTTTATTACCGGACAAATCAAAAATGATATAGGTACCTATTGAATAACATTAATGTCCCATTTACAATGGCAATATCAGTATAGGCACTTTGGGGATTAGGTCTACTCAGCACTATTTTTATTTTTTTTTGCTGTTTTAACGAGACTAAGCGGATTACTGTATCTATGGTAAAAGCATTATGCACAAACGATTACATGCGCGGACGCACTAATACCTCACGTAACTTGATATTATGTAAATAACTATATTAATGCAATACCCACCGATGTACCTACTTACATATGTATTTTATACTCTCCATAATGGTACCTGTAAGGAAGTATCACTTGTATAATGCAATCTCATGGTGTTGAAAATTATTGACCTATTTTTAACAGTAGGTACACGGAAACAAAAGAATATTAACAAACTACTTATTTACTCTAATGAAATTTTAAAGCAAATTAGTAAACTAACTATTCAAATCGATGTAAAAAGAAAGAGTCAGAGCATTCCCCCTTTAAAGGACTGCTCCCCTAGACAAGTAGCAATTCGTTGCTCGGCGTATGATGGAATAGAATGACAAATGTATAGGATTTGACATTTTTGACATTCGTTAACGCCTGTCATATACGTCAAATCCCATACATTTGGTATTCTATTCCATCATACGCCGAGCAACGAATTGCCACTTGTCTAGAGGGGCTGGTCGCGGATTCGAGTCCCAGCTGGGGGATTCACTTTTTCCATTTTTAATCGATTTGAGTACTTATTTACTTCATAATTGTATTCTTAAACTCGTCAAAATTTCCTGGTTTCTAATCCCGGATGCTTTTAAAGTTTACACTTTAAAGCCCGTGTTTCCTTCTCCTATAACCTTATGATGAATAGTGTCACACCTCCCAACTGGTGAGGAAAGCATGCACCAAAGTCTTGTCCGTCAATCAGTGGGTGTGCGACTTGCAGGTATGTGACTTCCATCAAGTTATTTTGAGGCCTACCTTGAAGAACTTGATGGGCCCCATACCTATGCCGGCTGTACCACAATTATATCTGAGTACTCTTAAATACAATCTATAATTCATAGTTCTAGTACCTAACAGCAACATACAGGGGAAGGATTAATTATACATTGACCTCCCAATACTGAACTTCGATATTTTCTGGTTCACCCTGTAGTACCCGTTTATCCTTGAGTTTGGTACACCCTGTATACATCTACATAGGAAACGTAAAATGCAGTAGGTAGAGTACTCAATTCGCTCATCATACGAAAAACCCTATTGTAGAAGATCTGTGGAAAACTGTAGAACATACCTATTGATTTGCAGCACAGAGTACACGTGGTTCGTAGTTTGAAAATTAAACAACACAGAAGTTAATTGATCATTGATTAGTCATGTATTGTTCATAAGACCTCCAACCAAATCATTAGTAGATTTACATCAATAATGTAGTGGGTGTATTTTGAACCCCTAACCATCAATCTCCATTGCGAGGACGTTGTCTAAGCCATTATACTACATCATCACTCTCGTAAATGACTTTTTTGAATAATATATATTGTTTGCGAATTAATAATTAATTATTATTTTTTTAATGGCAGTATAATCAGGCGATCAATAAATCACTGAACAGGAAAGTTTCTTGAGCGGCTACTACATAATATTTGCACAATAGACGTTGCACTAGGGTCCAGGTAAACCAGGGGGCCCCAACTAGTTTGACCCACGATCTACTGTTCACTAACACCTGTGCGATTTATCCATTTATATACTTCTTAAAATTAAACATCACACATTAATATTAAAATATTTATCTTTTGCTACCGGTGCATACATAAGTTTGTTTTATTTTATTGCTGTCAGATTGAATACATAGCTATCTTGTTTGGTGTCGACAGATTAAATAAGCCATTTCAAGTTGATTGACGGAATTAGGTCAACAATCTTCTTCAGAAACACTCTAAAAGTTTCCTTTCACCAATACAACGTTATGCCAGACCTTTTAACGAGACACTTGACTTGTTTGTTGTTTTTTTTTTGCGTATGGTGAGTCCTACTAAGACTAATGGTGAAGTAGTAAAACCATAAGTAAAAGATATCATTACTTTTCGAGTCCTTATGTCGGACTCAAACAAACTTAAACCACACGCCGTTTCGGGTCTTCAGATGCCAGAGTGTAAGGTGGCCACATATGGCATTTCCCTTGTACTCCGGGTAAGCTAGGGCCATCGCCGATTTCAAGATAACCCCATCGGGAGTGTGAAACACGGTGTCCCCATCTAATACCACATCACATAATTACCTAGAACTCGTTTATTGTAAAAACTATAAAGATCAAAATTAAATTAAAAAGGAGCATTTAAGGGTAGAAAAAAAACTACAAACTTATAACACCCCTCTCTTTCATCAAGCCTGCAGACGTACTATACCATTCTTATTTTTTGTTCCAAGATCACTTTCAGTTATAGTTCTTATTAAGTAGCAGATATAAAAATATTTTGAAAACTTCCTATTGTTTAGAATATCCTTCGTCTACAATGTACACAAATAAGTTTAGATACAAATCAGTGACGGTGTGCAGCGTGGGACACCTTAATGACTGTGCCTACATGTAATTCCTCACAGCCCACTGTTTGTTGGATTAACTACATGCAATTAATGAATTAAATAACTAACTATATTGTTATTTGATGACTCAGTTGCCATTGAGTTGGGAGATTATCGTCGTATTTTATTTATGGAGGTGTAATTTGAAGAACACAATAAGTATGCGAGATAAGCACAAGGATGGGAGTTAACTATGTATTATATATTTAAAAAGACATTTTTGCATTAGAATATTATGCGTGGCTACGGATATATGTTAAGGATTATGTATCAAAACAACAGAGTCATCATGAGAAAGCGGTGTGCGTCTATGCTAAGCCGTGTACGCAGCAGCTCCAACAATATTCTGGGCGTGTTCACGGCTCGGCAGGATTCACCTATGCTGCGAAGATGGGTACGGATTCATTTGTGAGTCAGTACCATCCCATCTCCGTGGCATACACATAATTATGTGAATAAATTAAATGTATACTAACCCTAGTTTATAAGCAACATTGTTACTAACACACTATGGATAACTATCCGAAATAAATGATTTATAATAATAATAATAGTCATAAAACATGAAAAAACAAGTCGTTGTCCGCAGAACAACACGCCTTCATCATCAGCGGCAACCGCGGCGACGCGATGCGATCCGCAAATATCAAGTAGTTCTTTACGTTGTGTCGCGAGAATACGTCATAGGTATTAAATATCAGAAATTTGGATCACGTCACGTCGCTTTCGCGTAGGACAACGTGTAACAAACTCAAATAGGTTCTTTGAGAGTGAGGGTGACTCTCTGAACAGAAACAGTTGTCTTCTGTTAGGATCGAGTTCATAAATGAATGTATAGTGGAAATTGTCGAAGTAGTGCCATAACATCAGCATCATCTTCATCCGAGCGTCAATTCCGGTTGCATCCAAAGTTGGCTCTTTGGATCCTGGGGTACGCAATTCAACTTGTTCTTGCGACTGCCGCTTGGTCTCCTAAGCCTAAAAGGAAACCTGGGCCAAGTCTGTCAACATAAGGTCTTTTAACTCCTACAGGTCCTTATAAGATATCACGTAATGTCCTGTGATAATATCTATGTATATCTTTAAAATTTAATACTTTGGGCATGTATGGTTAATACGATGGACGTTGTAAATCTTGCAGTAATTAGGTAACTCTTGGGTCTATCTAAGATTATAACTGCTATTGATAGAGTGGCGAATATGAATTGTGAAATGATACGAAAACGATGACGTGATATTTACAAGTTCCTAATGAGCGGTTGTGCAAAGTAGAAAAAAATTGGCATCCTACAATATATTGTTCCACGTGCCTATTACTGTAAAATTAAGAATTTCCGTGGACAACAATATATTATGGACCTGTGGTAAAAAATATGACTCACCAAAAATTCTCAACAAAAATACCTACTCAATAATACCATGAGTTCTCTATTTCTCCAACGCTGTTTCTAATTGACAATATTTACCTCATTAAAAATAAAACACGTTGCGTTAGTGCAGCACGCGCGATGTTGAGTGAACATTCTGCTTTGGCACGAGTGTCGACGGGTGCTCAGCGCTCAGTCATGAAACATTCCCATGATGTACCTCTTGTGACATACGGTCCTCGTTGTGCGAACACGTTCTCATTGCACGTACCTACCATGATGAATTCAACTTATCGTACTAACACTTAGGTGTTAGGTGTTAGTCTTGTCAGCAAGACTCCTTTAGAATAATATTATAATTAGCCTATTACCTAAAGTAGGTATCTTTAAGTGTTGATTTCCGGTTGAGTAGAATAGGACTACCCCATCTCTTCTTGTGGATGTCGTAGATGCCGACTAAGGGATATGGGCTATTCTTTATCTGACAGTAAACATACAGACCATGACTGAGTGCCCGCTTTAGTCGTTGTGAGTCCGACATAAACTCCCTCACCGGCCTCGGCTTATCTATAGGGATTATGCGCACGAAAAAAAAAGAAGACCATCAAGCTTCACCTACATCGGTCTACCTACCATTTTATTTATATTAATATATATTTTTATTACTCATTATAATTTTACCATTTGTTCACAATAAGCTTCCGTTTTTCCGTTTCCGTTATTTGAGACACCCAAATCTCACGCGTACCATTCTTTAATTAATTCTATTAGATATAAAAAAGGTTACATTTTATGTAACACTAAGTATATAAATTATATTAATTTGTCATATTATGAGGCTAAAGCGCGCTTTGACACGATAATAAAAACAGTTCTCATGGTTGGTGACGCGACCACGTGACACTATAGGCGCACGACAAGGCGACGAGCGACGGCACTATGTATGGGTAATTGTTGCAAGTTTGATTAAATTCTAATTAAATATATTTTTATATGAGGTGAGCCATAAAGGAAAATTTAATTTGAATTTTATTACAAGCTATCAGAGAAAATCCTAAGTATAATTTTCTAGATAACAGCGTCGGTAGCTTAGTGGTCAAAGAGTCGGTTACGATCGAAATGTCTCGGGTTCGAGTCGTGGCCATTACACTACCGACGTGAACCCACTCCTAACACAAGCAATTTACCCTAGCTGGAGGGGTTAGAAGGCATACCTATTAGTAATTCCAGTTACTATTAAAAAGTGTGGTCGGATGGATACGTATCTATTTTCCATAGCTGCCTATGATCTATATCATCCCAACCAAACTAAAATATTGCGTGAGTATGACCTCAATAATTAGAATAATTCAAATTTAACACGGTTACTTACAGACAACATAAGAATAACATGACAATACAATGACTAAATGCATATTATATAAAGATATATAAAATACGGAAGCATCGAATTTTATTTCACTGTTCTATTCAACAAACACCAACGTGGCTTTCACAGCATAAATGCATCTTTTAGCACTCCATTGTTAAAAGATTAGGTATCTTTTGTCGTAACTTTACGAGAAAATTCACTTCACTGAATGCAGCCTTATCGCTGCCCTATTTTCTTAATATGTACCAATCACGCCGTTAAACTTCATACAATAACTAAAATTATAAATTAAAACGAAATTCTAGACAAAAAAAGTAAAATTCTAGAAGTTTCTAATTTCTAAAAGCGGTCATTTTTTCCGCGTAACTTTGTACTAACAAAGTATCTAACTAAAAGAGAAAAATACAATTGTGTTCATAAGAAAATATGAAATTAAATTGTTAATTTTTATAGGTTTTCGAATCATTTCACAAACATAACAAACAATGCATTTTTATTTTTTTTATTTTTAGACAGGAATTTACGTACATTAATTTCTGGAGTCTAGTGTTTTTCTCTTACTTGTCAGTAACGCCCCTAATAAATTAGAAGGTAACCTGTAAGTTTCAAATCAGATATGCCACAACTTTACTATTGATTTAGCTATTTTTGGTTTTAAAACATGACTTTCGTCATTGTCCGAATAAGACTGGTACAGGCTTTTCTCTCAGATGTTAGATAGTCAAAAGATACATGAGTCAAACCAAGAGAGTGAACCACGAAATTGCTTCCAAAGACAGGATTTGGAAGCAACTTTGGACGTTTTGATGATGATATCGAATGGACACAGTTTAATATTGACAGAGGACTCTCACTTTTCATAACGACGTGATTAACCAGAAGAAAACCGTATTTCACTTGTTTCCCCGTACGGAATGTACGAATGCCCGATTTGTAACCCTCACATGTTACAAGCTAGCACCGGCCATTACACACTTTTATATACAAAGCAATAATAGAAAAGGTGACGCAATGGATTAAGGGTCAACTCGCTATTATGTGGGTGCTAAGTGTTTTGGGGTCGATTCCCACATGGAAGAAGTACTTTTAAGATCTACAGATACCACTGTCACAGTCACCGCAAAACGTGGCTGCACCATCAAAGCGACTGTCTTGCATTTTATCGGCGATGTCGTGAACATTAAAGGTGCCGCGAATGTGGGAGTAATGAATCGCCGCGATTTCTTTAGATTATTAATATTTTAACTTTCTTTAAATCTAATTTATGAACACCAAGACAGGTCAAAGGATAGGTACTCACCGTCGCTATTTCATTTAATTACAAAATTAATCACATTAATTAAAATTTGAAATTAATAATAGAAACCAGAAACCAGTAATGAATTTCCATATTTTTTCTGATCAAAAATAACAATGTGATGTCCGGCTTAGAACAATATTATATAAAGATTATGTGAGGTCAACTTTCAACTAAAACACCGGGTCGGTCACGATCATTACTCATTTATCACCACTTGCGCTTTCTGTGTCCCTGTTAGAGGCAACGCATTGTTTTATAATATACCTTATGTCGTTGCAATAGGAGCTGGTCGATTGTCCCACGTTGCTCAACAAATACCGTGTATTGTCTTGCATTCGTTCGTCTAAAGCATTATAACCATCAGCACAATGGATGGAATAAACAGAAATAACTTCTAGTTTGCAAATGAGTACATGTGTCACCTATTTGCTCGAGTCTATTTGCACGCCCGCACATTTTTAAAAGAGCTACAAAACAAAGACATCAGCTTCCTTATTTTTTGTGATCTTTAGCCAAGATATTATTCTTCTTGCAACTTTGCTATCTTTGGAGCCTGCCCCCTAGACAAGTAGCAATTCGTTGACCGGTGTAATCTAGAATAGTATGATGAATGTCCCATACATTTGACGTATAAAACAGTCGTCAACATATGTCATAAACGTCAAAATACGTGCCATATACGTCAAATTCCATACATTCATAATTATTTTCTACAATACGCCGGCCTACGAATTGTCTAGGGGGGCTGAGGTCCACTATCGTGCTTCTTTCCATGTTTGGTTTATTTAACTTTCAAGAACGACTACCGTCTGAACCCCAACACCGAGAGTGAAGTCTGCTCTCAAGGCTGGACCATCTATCAGCTAGTGAGGTTGGCAGAAATCAGGATGGGGTTCCATACGCGAGAATAAAACCACAGGGACCTAAATGCAATGGTCATCATTGTAGATAAGCTTATACTCTTCGTACATTATGTCAACAAACATTGTGCATTTTTTTGTAAGACTTACTTAGTTGTTATATATCTGCAGTAATATGAAATGAATTTACATAAAAAGTGTAGTATTTTTGTGAAAACACGATTCCTGAGACATTCTAATTGTACAGGGAAGTTGTAAAGTTGCTGATTCGTATCTCGATTTTAGCGGAATCTCGTCAGGCTATCTTCAACTTCGTGTTAAACTGAGGGAACACGAGGTGCACGTAGTTAATGTATATTTTTTGCATATTCATAACATTAAACAGAGAAATCTTTTAAACTCGAGTGAAATGTTCTTGTTATACTTTTTGGACACTTTTTAACAATCACTTTCTTTTGTTAATTTAACGTTTACTCGCAAAACTCTTTATGATGTCGACTTCGACACTGAGAAGTAAGTTACGAGTTACGAATATACTCGTGAATAGTACAATCCCAATAAGAATCAGCTATCTAATTCAGTGGTCCAGCTGACTCCTATGATATTTTTTCAGAGGTAACTCATCTAATTTAGCTCTCACTTGTTGGGAGTCAGGGAGCATGGAGCATTTGTCCTACTCAGTCTGACAATGATCTCCTATTCCGATTTCACGATCTATTCAATATTGTGGTAGTCGATCCTGATAAATTAAAACCACCAATTTAAAACATCTCCGCTTCTACCAAACGGAGTATAATTCAGATTCAGAATGCATTATGAGACAATTAAGTTTAAAAAATAATTTGTATCTTAAACACTACATTCTCAACGAATTTCAGCCCAAGTAAATACAGTAAGCTCAAGGTCATAATTCAACATGCTTAGGTTATGTTCAAAGAATATTCAGTACCATTTAGTTAGAAATATTTCTCGTGCACGCTCGGTGGGGTGCTGCAATGGGATACTGACCAAAGATTAACCCTTTCACGGGCAATAGTAGTTGCATCTATGATTTTGGTATATAGTCTACATTGCACAATAGCAATATATATTGTTTAATTCGGTGAAACTTTTAAAAAGTGAGTTGGCAAATAGTTTACCGATTCTCATTTCGTGAGAATCGGTAAACTATGACCAAAGATTAACCCTTTCACGGGCAATAGTAGTTGCATCTATGATTTTGGTATATAGTCTACATTGCACAATAGCAATTTATATGTTATTTAATTCGGTGAAACTTTTAAAAAGTGAGTTGGCAAATATTTTACCGATTCTCACGAAAGGGTTAAGACGTGAATGCCCTTTTCTTTGCGAGATTCATTGCTACTTCAAGTTGGTTGACTTGATTAGGTGGGACTGTGGGAGAAGTCTGCATCGCAAATTTATGTCGTCTCTTGTTCCGTGTTCGTGCCTCGTTTCTCTGAATTCGTGTCGCTGGTAAATCGTCTCCTGCAGGTAACTGTAGCTTTGATATCGATTGGGTGACATTAATCTGAATGACACTGATGTACTCATTTTCCACGTGAAAAGGTAAATCGGTTACTTCTTGCCGGTATTGTGTTACTCTAAGAGCGTTTTCACACTATCCGATCCAATATCGGTGTCGGGCGACGATAGCCGACAACCAATAGCTGACAATACAGCGGTGTCAACTCCTATATCCGATATCGGGCCGGGCAATATGAAAGACGTATCTGTCTTTGTACTTTGACGTATGTTTCATAAATTTTACTTCCTTTGCTATCGGATCGGATAATGTTAAAACGCTCTAACGAAACCACAGTAGGTATTATAGGATATAGGTCAAACAGTAAGTAATCTTAAGCTCACCAAGGTTATACGTACCTACTAAGTTATGTATGTACCTACACTCTTGCCTAATCGACATAGGTACTGATAATAAAGTTAAATAATTTGTTTCTTTAAACGTGCACTCTGGTACTACACATGGCATTTGAAAAAAAAAAACTTCATCTGATAGCCCAGGTTTTGGGGAAGGCTATTTAACATTTTATTTTAAATATGTATAAAGGCAGGCATGCGATAACCTTTGTACTCAATTGATATACTCAGATGATTAATGATTCTTCTCATAGGTGTGTCACCTACAAGGCGACCAAAGGATACACATGTGTGTGACTAAAGGAAACATATGTGATTACAGTCTTGTCGCCTATTTTATTTGCCGCAGATCACGTAACCTTCCCTAACGTTCAAAGCGGCTATATGACTCTCACGAACGGCTATATGACTCTCATATCCCATAGCGCACGCCTACATTGAAACCGCCGCCACCTTTACCTTTTCAACTGTCAGCTTCATATAATTATTACAACTTACAACTTAAAGGTAAATTAAGAATAAAATTTAAATAAAGTGCCGTGGGATCAATGAGGAAGTAAAAGTGGGATCAATTAAGAATTTTCGAATTCGGGACAAGTTTCGTGGGATCAATACGGAATAATCCGTTAATAGGAGTACTATTGAATTTGGTTACTAGTGTTTGTGTAGGTACATGAAGATCCTTTATGATTGAAGTATTTATTACTTGTAGCGTCCTGCTTGCCGATATACTTTGTTAAGAGTCAAGCACGAGTGATTAAAAAAAGAGCTTGCGAGTTTTTATTGCAACATTATTTCTTAGATTAAATAGAAACATTTATTTGACACTTGCGTTTGCCCGCGCGGATGTCGGTTATCGCGACCAAACATAGCCTATGTCCTTTCTCAAGGTCTAATCTACCCCTACACCAAATTTCATCCAAATCGGTTCAGTGGTTTAGGCGTGAAAGCGTAACATACAGACAGACAGACAGAGAGACAGACAGACAGACAGAGTTACTTTCGCATTCATAATATTAGTATGGATATGGATTCACAAGTGTTACTTTATAACTTACATGAAATATAAGTCACTTGACTTAGATTTTAGATTTCTTCAAAAGAAAAATAACGAAATCGTAATTAAATATCAATAGTTTCAACCTAACATCTGCCTAAACTTATGCATACGATGCATTTTACGTAACTCAATTAACCTTTTTAATTAAAATTTAATTAATAAACACCATATAGCACGTCTCTATAACCTATTTACATAACAAATAACTTCGTTCGTTATTCGTTCTGAGATTTATACATGGTGTTGCCACAAACGGGTTTAATAAGAGACATCGTTTAAGGACGCAATCGTGTCTCCGGTAATGTCGCAAGCTAGTGAGCATCTGACCTGTATTACCTTTCCATACACTTAGTACTAGTTTGCACTTTAGCGAAACTAGCATAGGCTTCAAGACCTCGGTTAGTACCGACAGCGTTGTAGTTGCAGAACGCTTGCAAATCTACTAATTATCTTGGGTTGTAAATAAATCAATAAATCATTTTGATTTATTAGTTTTATTTCATCCTTTGCGGATGAGCTTGATAAGACATGTAACCTTGTCTTATAAGAATTATGTTTATTACTCTATATAGGTATGTATTAAAAACTAAAATATATTTTTAAATTACATTGGTGATATTTTTTATTTTTTTTTTATTTTTTTATTTATTACCATTCACAATATACAATTTGCGTACATAGAAAGCAAACCATAAGCTACTTGAGCTTGTCTGGAGTGCTGTACCTTTCCTATATGTTTATAACAATAAGAATAGGATAGTGAAATATAAATAGGAGATATTCTGGTATAACATAAAATACTATAAAACAAGAAAGTGAGCGAACATTTAGTTAGGCAATACAATACTGATTATACGAAATAAGTAATAATAATATAATTGTTTTTAAAGGGAATAAAGAGTCATAATAATAATAATAAGTAGTTGTGAATGTGAACCTAGGTCATGTTAAATTAACGATACTAGACCCAAAATAGATATTGTTAATTCTTTTCAGTCTATTCGTTCGTAATGGGCGCAAAAACTACTAAACGGTTTTATATACATACATACATTTTACATTATACATACATATATGCGTGTTGGTCATTTTTATTTCTGGACATTATTCGTGTTGGTAATTTTTATTTATTGGACATTTGTCTACCGACCTTTACTAACATCACGCCTTTATCCACGGAGGGTTAGGCAGAGGTGAATTAACACCCACATTTCACCAATCATTGTATTCGGTCCCACCCACGTAATAGGGGGTGAGCCTATTGCCGTATTCCGGGCACTATTGTTGAGCTTTATTTTATTTATTCTTTATTGTACACTTACATGGCATATTTTATGTACAAAGGCGAGCTCAACTTACGTGGATTTTTATTAGGAGGATAATTTTAAAGTATTTAGTATGAAACTGAATCAATTATTGTAAATTGAACTCGAACTCGCGATCTTTCCCTTACAGGGGGAACGCTCTGACCACTGAGCCACCGAGCTTCGCCCGAGATTGATCCAAATTTTCCAATACATCCATCTTAGGGCGATGGTGGGAGCAATCTACCGATATTCGTACGAACTATATATTATATATATTATAATAATTTTATTAGGAAGGTCTCGGTCACTTAAACCTTACGCTTGTTTGATCCTAATTGGTTGAGTAGAGTCCACGCGGGCTAGATCGCGCCCGCTAGTTTTTTCATGAATTTGTTTTACGTAAAATGATATATTATGTAAATTAATACAAAGCTCACCAAATACGTTTTTCGATACTAAGTAAAACCAGATCCCTAGTTTTTCATAAGATATTAATTTTTCTTTTTTTTTAACTTTAACATTTTTCATAAGAAATTTACTTTTTGAAATAATTTTAAAGCATTTAGTAAGTATGCTAAACTAAACAAATTATTTTAAATTGGAAAATGTGAATTCAATGCTCAGGCAGGACCCGAACCCGCGATTACCTGCCTGAGCATTGATTTCGCTTTTTCCAATTAAAAAATTAAAAAAAAAAAATTATTGTCCTACGTCCAAAAGATTGAGGACCAAACCAACCTCAACTGCAAGCTTGTATATCTGTTGATTGGCGGACAAGGTCCTGTCGCAGGCTTTCCTTGCGGGGTTGACTGGTCAGATGGCAATCGCTCCCACAAAATCCGTTTAAACCTAAAAACTAAAATGCATAATGCATATGTGCCATCTGAGAACATAAACACGTACTGTGTGGGATCAGCTGCCAACTTTCGATTTCTAAACAAGAAGCTCGTCCATCTGTAATCAGTTATTTAACCACCACTAACATGTAATGTTTCGTAAAAAGCAATATAATAATTATAGTATTACGTAATGTTAAGCCTGCTTTATCTTACATACGTACGTTATGGATTCACTGGGTGAGGTGAAGTATGAAAAAACTAGTTACCCTGTAAGGAATAATTCTCACAAAATAAATTACCTTGAATAATTTGTAGTTTACTTTAGGTAAAAGTTTTAAAACTATACATTTAATGACAAATGACAGTTTAAAATTATACATTAAATGACAATAGACAAAGATTAAAAAAATAAATATCAAATGACAAATTAAATAATTAAATTTGTCAAATTACTACACGAACTTTTAAATAAATGAAACAATAAATAGTAGATATATCAATTCAATAATATTTATAGAAGTATAGATAGCGCAACAGATTCAATTTTTCTGCCATTCTATGCTCCTTCAAACGCGTTGAAGTCTTTTATAAGAAATACTTTAAATAAGCCAAAGAATCATGAATTGATTTGAACCAATGTGTGAATTGATGTCAACGTAAACAGTGGATTCGTATCAATTATTCTTTCATCTACTTATTTGAAGGATTTCATATAAAAGACTTCAACGCGTTTAAATCCTCTAATGTTTATGTTAATAGTGGATTCAATCTATTCTAGCGTGGGATTAACCTCTCAACCTTTCTATTGCCCCAATCATTAGACCCCCTGCCACAATTGAATTAACAATTATTCATGACATCACCTATCAGATCCAAGTAAGTGAATAGTTTGGAACAATGATTAAGTATTCTTTCACAATTTTATTGCAATTATATAACTTCTGCTACAAAGGCATTATCACATAATGCGTTGCTAAACTTTATGGTTCCGACTCACAAAGAAGTCGAAGGTCAATATTTTCTTATTTTAGCCCTTATTGCTTTGCCTGACTTACAGTTACTTCCTTTTTCTCCTTTTCTTTTGTATATAATTCTAACAACCCGCGAAAAAACTCGAAAATGAATCTCGATTGCAGCGCTTTGTTCAACAGTGAAAAATAGCTTAAATTTTGTGTCAAATTTGGATTTAATCAATGCAGAACTTTTTGAGCTATTGAGACGTACATAAATCAACTTAACATGTTTTTGTCACTTCACTCGACTGGAATGAAGCTACAAGTGAAAACTAAAGACCAAAAGCTATCATTATGTCTCAGTTTGACCGCTTAGGAAGACACGTTTTTACACCCCGCTTAAAAGATTTGATTATTGTGAAAATACATGCGTTGGTAAAGAATCCCAAGTCTTTATGATGCAGTGTATATGTGTGCAATGTGCATACCTAGGTATCTAATAATTAAAAAGCTGATATTTCAACATAACGATATTTTAACAAACGGACCCTTCAGTTATATTTAGATGTGATTGTATATTTTCTAGATTAGCCAAAATGTCAATACTTCGCGTGGCAAATTGACAGCTTGGCATTTAAAGTTAATTATCTAGTTGATTAAATTTGAAGTTGATTAGGTACGCATATTGTTAAATTCTTCTTCATATTCTTTTGTGTTGTTGTCAAAATTAATTCATATAATAAAAGATGATGATCAGATAAGATATCAAATTCGCTAATGTACTCAGATACAGATCTAGCTTTATAAGAAAATGTTAATGGGCTGTTGATGCGGAGGAATTCCACGACGCGTTCGGTTTTAGTTTTTTATTTGTTCTTTTATATGTATCTAAAATATAAAATTCTCGTGTCACAGTTTTCGTTGCCATACTCCTCCGAAACGGCCTGACCGATTTTGATGAAATTTTTTGTGCTTATCCGGTATCTATGAGAATCGGCCAACATCTATTTTTCATCCCCCTAAGTGATAAGGGTGCAGCGGGAACGGGATTTGAATACCACGCGGGCCGAAAATATGGCGGTACGAAGTTCGCCGGGTCAGCTAGTTTTATATACCTATATATAGTTTTATTGTTATTTTTGTACATATTTAAATTGTATTATAATAAAAGGGCCTTCAGATATAGTCTCAAAATGAAATAAATAAATGTTTATGGGCCTCAGCAGGTGATTTAATCAGTAAATAATCGCGTCGATATGGAGATTATTGTGTGGCCGAGTTCTGTCTTCAGGTTGACTTTTTCCAATTTACTTTTGAGGTTCATAACTGCACGAATGACATTTAAGTGGATACCTTATTAACTAAAACCGTATTAAGTATTATGAGTTCGGACCACATTCTATAGGTATGTGTGGTGTATTGTACTTTATATGTGGTTGGTTGTATTTTCTGTTTAGTAATTATAGTCACAGATATTTAGATATTCTTTTCTTCGTAGTAATCTCGACGAGCTAAAGCCTCTAGAAAGGGCCGCTTAGTAGAAAATGGTCTCAATCAGACCAAATCCGCCTCTTCTAAATGAATTTTCTAAAAGTCTTCATTGCATAGTCTACGCTACCATTTTGTACTTGATCGTAATAAAATATCCGACTATAACGACTTGAAAATGGGTGTAGCTGCTACTCTGGAGCCACGACAGTACCCGGAGTGACTCATAGTCCTAGTTCCAAGAGTATTAAACGAGCCGACAAATTTTAACGAGTATATAACATAAAACGGTGAGTTATTACGAGATCTAAAGGGAACTATTACGCTAAACGCGATGTTTCAAAACGTGCGTAGAATGCGGCCCGCTCAATTAATTCGCGAGATGAGCGCGCTGGACTGCGGTGTCCGACGTCTGCGCGCACTCTCGGAAACTACATCTCGTTTGACACTGTTTTAGATTTAGAATTACTAACTATGCCATAATGATTTCACTGTGATGTTGCAGAATCATACTTTATTACAAATAAATAGTCTATACTGTAGGTCAAGTACTAATAGTTAGTTTAATAGTTACAGAATAGCAAACGTGGATATTAATGATTACTTAATAATTATTAACTACGCGATTTTGTAGCGATTTAGTTACCGTGATAAAGTCCGTAAAAGTCTTTTCAATTTCACGCCTATTTAGATATTTTGCTGTATTTAGTTAATTGGTCCTATGTTTACTAATAAGCTTTTATTTTTATATCAATTCATGACGAAGCTTTTGTGCAGGCTTTCCTATCGGGGTTGGGGGATCAGACGGCAGTCGACACCTTAAGAAACCAAGTAGAGACAAGCCCGATCGCCAATTCCGGTTACATACAAGCTTTGAATGCTACCGGGATTGATGCTCGGATGATAAAGATGATGGGGTACCTATCTGCTGTTTGGGATTATCCTTAGCCTGCCTGTAGCACAGTTCTTTACTAGCACGGGAATGGGAAGGGCTAGTTTTGGTTTTGATGACTATTGTGCTAGACATAGTTCAAGTGTTAAAACTGTTTTAGTGAATACATGTGTGATTGTTTTATTGTCAATGAGATTTTATCCGCATTTGACTCCTATCTATAACGACTTGTAGTTGAATTTCAACTGAAGATCAGTGTCATATATTTTTTTAAGAAATATGTAAACTGAATTTCAATGAAGTTTGAAGTTAACTTTAATTATTGTAGATGGTTCACAATTATGGATTCTATCCCGATTTATTTGGTATTATTTACATGTATCTCTCCAGCCTAAGACAGCCTCCGTGGCGTAGCGGTAGTGAACGCGGCCGCTACGCAGGAGGCGCGGGTTCGATCCCCGCTCAATGCAAATATTTGTGTGAATTAAATATGAGTATTTGCATTGGTCTGGTCGTGCCTCGGAGAGCACGTTAAGCCGTCGGTCCCGGTTGCCATGAGAACATCTATGGCAGTCGTTACGGGGTAGTTGGAGCCCTCAAAAATCCAAAAACAACGGTCTAACTGCAAAGCTTCGATATCGCCTAATGTTAACATTGGGTTGTGGAGGTCAGATGACAATCGCTCCACGGAAAATATCGAGGTCTAGCCAAATCCGTGGTTAAGACTGGTAAAAGCGGACCCCAGACTCCGAGCTGAAAAGCTTCGTATGCGACTGGGAATTAACGCTAAGAGGAAGAAGATTTACATGTATCTCTCTCTCTCTATCATCTCTCTCTCTTTCACTAGACCTTTCCCATCATTTGGGGTCGGCCTTCCTGGTCCTCATACTCCACTTGGCACGGTCTTGTGCTTCGTCCGTTTTTAGTTGAGCGTCCGTCAGGTCCCCCAGGACCGTCGTCTGCCATGTGGAGGGTGGTCTTCCACGCGCTCGTATCGTTGTAGGCAAATCTTGGGCAAGCTTTACCATAATATATGGTCGGCTGGGCGTCTTTGTACATGACCATACCACCGCAAGCGCTTTTCTTTTAATTTATCGCCTATGGGAGCAACTTTAAAACTTCCTCTTATGTACTCATTTCGGACTTTATCCAACAGTGTGACGCCCGCTGACCAGCGTAATATGCGCATTTCTGTAGAATACAGTTTATTTATATGGTCTTTGTTGGTCGCCTAACATTCTGCGCCATGCAGAACAGCAGGTCTAATGGCTGTCTTATACAGATGCCCCTTAACCTTAACGGGCATTTTTTGGTCGCACATTACGCCTGTGAGTTGTCTCCACTTCATCCATCCTACTATTGTCCTGTGAGTAACATCTTTTTCGATTTTTTATATTATTATCTACATTTACTATAATACCAAATAAATCGCGATAGAGTCCATCATTGTAAACCGTGGTTAAAAAGTGATTTTATTTCAATGGTTTACAACTTGTTATTTAAGTATAACAAAAACATCAAACCGGAATACTCATTGTCTTTCATACGTAAGTTCTTTCACAGTAGAAATGTTGCAGTGTAATGAATGAATTATTCAATTACCATTGCTTATTAGCACGTGAGCAGTAACACCTACAATCTCAAACAAAACTTCCGCTTGCATATGTACCTCTTCACGTAAACACGCCAATTCTTACGTTTATGATTCACCTTCACCGACTTTGCTATATACCACACATACTTCGAATTTATATAACGTACAAAGTAACACACCATGTATACCTATGAAGTTTGAAATATTGAGACCATGGACCAAATATAGAATATCACCGGTAAACCCAGATTCGTTCCAGCATTAAATACTGTTCTCATCTGTACGATGGACCAATGGTGGCACAGTACTTATTAGATGTTAGCTGCTGGTTGCAGCAATATGTAATCTGCATTATTAAGTGGCCTGAGGTCACCAACAAACACAGTACACCCATTGTACCTACTATGCCAACACGTTAGAAAATTTGCAGCTGCATAAGGAGTGTAAAAGTGGTCAGTGATCTGATGAGCTCTTCCAATTTTATAACAAAGTGTACTTACAGATTTTGGTTGCGGTAAACGTACTGAAGTATTAAGCTCTAAAGATACAACAAATAATGCATTGTATTGCATTTTGACCAAATATGTAAATTCTACAAACATATTATATCCTAATGGTCCATTGTGTGGTCAAAATTCAACCGTATCTCGCTAATTTTTTTTCATCATTACGTCAGCTGCAAGTGTGTATAAATATGTCAGTACATATTTGGTTGACGTTGACATGCTCCATGACGTTGCCAGTATGATCGTAAACCATATTCAGTTTACTTGATTTAGTTTTAAGTACTTATTTGTATAAATGAATTTTAACTTTCTGCACTTGTTCTTCATACAAACTTCAAATTACCCCAAACCCCATATCGACGGTTAAAAGGCGAATTGATTCAAGCGCCACTCTGGGCGATATTGAGTTATATACATCATTGGAATCGTGGAATTTTTCTGCGTCGTTTGATCCGGGTTTGAGGTTAATCTGAGCACTTTTTTGGCGCTTGGCTCCATTACGAATTTGGGTATCTTTTCTACTTACGAGGTATCAAGTGTAGCAATTTTGGTTGTTTTTTTCAAAGCATGTATATAGACCCACCAAAAAAAATGTTTTTTCTTACTATCTGTAGTTTAAACCATTAATCCCTGGATTAAATAAAATGGTTTTGACGATTGAATTGTTTTTACTTGATCGTAAATAATTTAACATGGATGTTAATTCATTTTGCTTCAACCAGATTTATTAATGTATGCAACTTAAATCATTTTGCCTTGAACATTTGAACATTATCTCTGTCGCTTGAATCAATCTTACCTGAATAAGTATAATGGAAGTATATGACTTGTGCTAATTATCCTTGACCAGTTTTTAGTGTTTACGCCATTTAGAACAATTTTCTCTATGCATAAAATAAATATCTGCACGTTTGATTCCTTTATATTAATTTATTAATTAAACTTATGTCATACTTAAATCAGTTTACTTCTTCCACCTCGCATTAAAAATGGCATTTATTATCTCAAGCAGCAGAACATAAACCAACGCGGGTAGGTACTTGGACCCACAACACGCGTGTCGCGCGTGGATTCGAGGTCAGTTTAGTCTACTGCGCGATGCCAGATAAGTTGGATGCCAATTTTATCTATTTAAGTGACCGAAATTTACTTTACTTGTATGATACAATATAAGAATATATTTAAAATATATAATATGTCTAATAACATAGCCCGTTCCTGACCGTTCCCGGTGGAAAAGTGCCCATCACACTCGCCTCGTTTCCACGCTGGATTGCGATGGCCAGCCTTTGCACCAGGAACGACTCGGATCGATAGTCCCCTGTTGCATTATTCAGTCTTTGTCCAATTTCTTTAGGCTCTGGCCTCCTTGCCCCAACTCCCCAGAGTCTCCACGGCCACCGGTATGAAGTTGTAAAGCGGCTCCAGGTCGGCGTACTTAAGCCTCTTCCTTAAGCTAGCCTCTGCCGCGGCCGCACACGGGGCGTTAACGGTGCGACTAAGGTGACTGGCGGCTACTGTGCTGTGCAGGTTGGGTCCCAAATTAGGCACTTGCCGTTCTTCCAGGACAACAAAGTCAGCCCGTTTGGTCTCTTCCCGTCCGACCTACTAAGACCCGGAGGCTCAAGCACGCAGGTAACGTTCGCGTATATCAGGGCCCTGCGAACGATATCGTTCAGAGCGTGGTGTCGCGGAAACCTCCCAGTGCACCTCCTACAACTCAAAGCGTGATGGCCAACTGCTTCCACCGTGGAGCCGCAGGTGCATATATGGGGTTCACACACCTTACAGCCCAGGCCCAGGAAAAGCAACTGCCACCCGCAGAGAGTCGTCATCGAGTAGGGTACCCAGGTGAGGTGAAGGTAACGCTTGCAACTACGCCCCAGATTCTGGTTGCGACACCGCCCACAGTCTGGCCTTATCGGCCCCCGTAGCATCTCCTAATAGTTTACCCTGAAGTCGCTTCACCCCCACATCATCCCACGCCCGCTGAAGATGCATTGCTTAGGGATCGATGCTCCCATGCTGATGGCCGACCAAGCGGTCATAGCACCCGACACAAATGGCATGATCCCTCCGTCACCATTAGAATTGAATAAAGTAATTACGAGGTTCTCAACCCCACGAGCAGACGCCAGGAAAGCCGGCAGGCCCGCGCCTGCCGGCTTTCTTGTCACCTGACGTCGCATGAGTGATGTGGATCACTCATGCGACGTACCCCCAGACCACCACACCTGATTGGCAAAGCCGCCTGAATCCATTGGGTCTCATCCAGGGAGATATTGAGGACTGACTCTACCACCGACCTCAGCGCAGCATCGAAGGATTCCTCAGGGCAGAGCCAAGTCGGGGCGGTTCGCATTAAATAGGTGACCATAGGGAGAGCGAAACACATCCGTAACAAAACAATCGCGACGTGCGCGGACAAGCCTTTCAGACAGCAGTGCAGATTTAAAGTGGAAGGAATTAAAGTGTGAAAAGTGTGTTCGAGCCCCGGTGCCGCAGGGATAGAACTCGCACTTCGAGGGGTTGACATCCAAACCCAGGTTTCTAAAACTGGGGACTAAGGCCTCCAGGTCCCGGAACACGTCTTATGGTTTGGCCCCGATAGTGCCATCATCCAAGTACCATATGTTAAGGGTGGATTTGAGATCACGGATCGCCTTATGGATAGACAGGCTAAACACCAGAGGACCTAGTGGATTTCCCTGTTGGGCTCCCACATTTGAGAGGACGAGTTTATCATCTATGAAAAGATTGGAAGGGAGTCTGTAGACTTGGTGAAGAAAAGGATAGAGAGACGGGATTTTTTCCTTAACCTCACTCAACAAAACGTCTCTTGCCAAAGTATTGAATGCGTTACTGATGTCCAATTTTTACAATATTGAGCCTTCTTTCCTATGATCCATAAATAACGCTCGGGTGGCGTGGATTGCGGCCTCGCATCCACGGCGTGTCCCGAAACCCAGTTGGTGTAGCTGTTGGTATTCGGCCATCTCCTCTTTGACAGCACGGCAAGCCACTTTGGCAGTCAAGCGGCGAAAAACGCTACCGACTGCTATTGGTCTCAAGCCTCCATCTTTTTTGGCCAATGCAAAGAGGGTGGCCCCGTACGGATATGGACACACTTGAAGATTTACTTTACCACTGAGTAAAAAGTTTACCAGACTGGTCAAACTTGCTAAGAGACGCCTACCGTTCTCCCCCGCCAACACAGATATCAACTCTTTGAGGTGTCCGGGCCGGATCCCATCTAATCCCGCCGCCGAACCCGTGTAAAAAGACCCTAGTGTTGAACTCACGTCCTCTACGGCGACATTCACTGCTGTAAGGGGTAAGCCCGGATCTGGTGGGAAACTGAGCGGACGCCAAGGAGCAGGATGCTTATCCTGTAAGGCAGCAAGTGTACCGGAATCCCGTTGTGCGAAGGAATTGTCCGACACCACAAGGCGGACGGCATCTCTCAAATCGCCCTCATAAACCTTCGCTTCTATCCTATTTAAGTTACTTTTCTTAAAATTGATGTGTCATTTCATTCGCTTTCCCTACATCGTGAAATTTATTTTATTACCTTTGAGCTATTTTCCTCAATTCAGATTCAAATAAATCTTGCGATTAAAACAATTTGCTATAAATAATTATTATAACACTGTGTAATTTGAGTCATTCCTCCTTGAACAGTTACAACTAGATGAGCGGTTTAACTCATTTATCCATGAACAATTGACAAATAGGTAAGTGATTTAAATCATGTATCCATGAACAGTTGACAAATGGGTAAGTGATTTAAATCATTTATCCTTGATCTGTTCAAGAAGCAAGGAACACATAAACTATTTTGCTTTGAATACATAAATCGTTATCGTGTACATAGGCCTTTCTGCCCTGATCAAAGAATTGTGCAAAATGGCTCAAGTTACATCTAACTTGCTTTAAAAACACCTTTTATTTGTTATAATATAATCATAAATTAGCATAAAATATACCGCTTTTTAGTTGGGGAGATTTGTTAATTTTTATTAAATACTTTAGGAACAGTGATTTTTTTTCTTAAAAAATAAACTTTAAAATGCTCTCCTGTAAAGTTCTCAAAATGGCGCTTGAATCAAGTCGCCTTTTAACCGTCGATATGCATTTGCTTAAACGGCATTGCTTTTTTGTCCAACTTCTTTTTTATACAAAAAAATAAATACAGTCCACACTACAGTGTGTAGCTACCTGTACCTAAATATAATTACAAGTATATATGTATAACCATTGTACATTACGATATAATCTCTTCTTTTATTCGCCTTACCGCGAGTGTGTAACCGAGTGGGGCCTTCTAACGATATGGTTCGTTGCATCAGACCGCCGCGGGCGCTGCCAGGGGTCATCGCGCACATCCGCGGTACACAATCACTGACGGACGGCAACCCCCCGACCCGAGGTCGCACAGATAGCGGGATACTTAAACGGTTAACAACGTGTACTCACAACAATCTTATTGCAGGATAACAATCACTCAAACTTCAAGCGCTTGTAACGTATGACAATGACATCTTTATGAGAGCCAAAACAAAGCTTCGTTAGCTGTAATAGTAAGTATATGGGCCCCACCAAGGTTTTAAAAGGTCACTACGATTAGCATTATGGTTAAGGAGTCGGCTTTACAATCTAGACGTCTCGAGTTCGAATCCTGGCTGTTATACTATCGACATGAGCCCTCTCCTGACACAAGCAATGTGGTTTAGCTGGAGGGGTTACAGGGTATATTAGTAATTTCGATTACTAATATCATTGTTTTTTTAAAGATATGGAAAGTATCTGAATCTAGACTTCAAAGTGGATTGGATACAACCGATATTGGCGCTTCGATAACGAAGAAGAGCTGTAATAAGTGATAAATTCAACATCCCTAGCCACCCAGTCACCAACCAGCACGGCAACCACAGACCCGTGCGGAGAGAAAGAGCAACCGAATTATGAAATAGGAACATATATGACAATCCTCAACACTTGTCATAAATGTCAAATCCCATAAAATCCTCATTCTGTTCTACAATACAGGACAGGTCTAATGCAGATTTCTGAAACAGTATTTCCCCACCAGACCACCGTGGATTCAAATTCTGTCCCGGATGTTAACATACCGATTTAAATCCGCGAAATTTTATTTATGAAAGGGTTTTCAAAATCAATAATTAAATGACAACAACCGGGACAGTTGTTGCGCACTTTGCAATCAATAAATTGCAATGTATGCAACTCTGCAGTCTAGGCGCAGTATTTATGTATTTTGAAATTACACATTTTGACATGACCACAATTTCTTTGCAACCATTTGTTATTTCGTATCTAACTTGCCTACCCCATTAAAAAAGGGTGTGACGTATGTATGTATTTTTATTTAAGTACGGACTCATAATATGCATGCAATCAATTAACAAGCTTAAACATGAGACGCGTGCGTTTTAGTCGGTTCGAGTCCGACATAACCTCTTCCTCCGGCTCCGGCAGGGGAGGTATCCGTGTGGAATTTTTTCCACTATAAAAAAAAAGGTATTGTAAGCTGAGGTTCACACTGAACATAGTAAAATACAACTCTTTCAGTCAACAGCAGTTAAACATTATTTGGGATGTTTTTAAAAAAAAAAGCTTATTCTAATTTTCATTATGTGGTGTGATGCTACCTTGACAGGCACATTATTTCCTACATGTTTACGTGCATTACAGTTTAAAATCAATCAACATGGCACGTTTAAAGCGAATGTTTTATCCTTCATTTGCATAAATTTCGAGGCCGTTTTGGTTTATAAATGATCAAGTAAGAGGCAGAACTCAGTACATGTCATGCAGATTAGTTTAAATAAGTATTTACAATCCCTTCTAGATATGAATTCTATTCGCTCCAACGTTTATCCACAAGGATATACTTTTATACGTTACTAGTCATATAAAAAGGCAGCGCTAAAGCTTTCAAAGACCTGCGGGTCTAAAATGACCATATTGAGCGATTCCGCTAATAACGAGTAACTTTATGAATTTCCAGTAGTTTTACGAAGTTAATAGCAATTTATTTAGCATTTTACGAATTTTATACGAATTTATTGACATTCCTATAAAATTCGTAAAATGGTCACTCAAATGAGCAGAATCACAACAATTCATTCACTAAGCAAATTCTAATTTCGTTTGAATAACGCCGCATTACAAAATACTATATATAAATAAATAAATAAATATTGTACGACAATCTACACAACGCTATCTAGACCAAAAGTAAGCATAGCTTAACTAGCTTCATATGATTTTATTAAGTGACCTTTTTAGACCTGGTGATCAAACACGCACTCACAAAATTTCATCTTTGTCGTGTCTGTTTAGGAGAAGGAAAAAATTGTCAAATTGATTTATTCACTACCTGAATCCCAGAACCCGATTGTAGGGCCACCTACTACATCCAATGCAATTTAAATCTACAAACACACGCGAAAAAAAAAACCTTTTAGACTTTTTACTATACACGAAACTGATCCAACTTAGTTCAATCTGTCGTTTAAAAATCAAATTTAAAGCTCAGTCACACATATGTATAGAAAGTAGGCATCAAATCTACTTAAAGTATGTCTATGAAGGAAATTCTGTGGTTTACCTTCCACAAAATGTAACGTTCTTATTGTATAAAGTATGTTGCAGTATCTTCATTACACTAGTCGACCTCGCTATGACCTTTAGCTAGAGGATGCTCACATTCCGACCCGCCGAATGCCTCAAAGGGTATATTTATGTGGAAACTCATCCATTGTTTCGTATCTATTTTAAAACTGCTATTATAAATATGTAAGGTTCAAAGCCGTAACATAATCACCATTTTAAACTTATTTCCTTGTAAAAAATATAAGGTCTTTAAATAAATGGTTACCTAGTGTTTAAGACATGAGTTTTGCTATGAAAAGGTTACGGGTATGAAAAGAATCATAGACTGAATATTACCGACGGTAAACGTCCTTTCAAAACGGGTTTAGCTTTGTTGGAGAGATTAAAAAAGTACCTACTGTTAATTTGACTTTTCTCTACTGTAATTACGCGCTGGATGCGAGCTGCTTCCAATCGGTCTTATTGGAGATCTATAGGGGAGGCCTATGTCCAGTAGTAGACTTCCTATGGCTCAAAAGATGATGATGATGAAATTTTAAGCGTCCGCCTAGCAATATTAGTACTATTTTACTACCATCAATGTACATTATTGCCATCAATGTATGTCATTCTGGGGTGTCACAGATATGCAGTAGAATAGATTTAGCGAACGCAATAAGCCCTGCGTAGCATCGGCTTTTATATCCAGGTAACTTGACCAGGTATTCATAGCAGCTGCCATCAACTACGCCCTTCACGATTCTGCATTGTTACGCCTTTTGCATAATTCAAAGTCAGATTGACACATAGCAGTATCTAAGCAGGAATAACAAAATTTCCCGTCAGCAACGTTGGAAGTTATTATTTTCTTACTTACTACTTACATTGTGATGTAACAATTTACTTATTTTTTGAAGTATTTAATTAAGTTTGCCTGTAGGTTTTTACAAACATAACATTCAAACAAATTATTGGGAGCATCTGTTGCTTCTTAACCACCTTTATTGACCTATGGCTATTTCAATTACTATAGCAGGTTAAATGATCTTAGTGTGCGTGAAATATTTGTGAAGCTGAATCATTTGTGCAGGAGTTGTGAAAGAAATATTCTGTCACCAATATTTAATTTTATAGACGTCGGTAATGTAGGTCAGTGTCGAGTCGTCGACAAACAACCACCTCTATCAAGTCATCAATCTTTGGTCTCCTCATACGCCATATTGTATATAGTGAATAGGTAAATGGCCTTACTAGTACAGCAAAGAATTATAATTTGTGTGTGACGTCTTTTTGAATACCTGTCTGGTTTCATAGGTCTATTCACTGGCATTAATTCCTCCCTTTTCAGTCATCGTACAGGCCAAAATCCTCACAAATGTCCTACTGTCCCTGTAAAATGGTTTAAGCACCTTCAAAAAGTTACCTACTTTTTGAAGGTCCCTAAAATAAACTGTTATTCACTTTTCCAGACAAAAATAGAAGAATACTCGTATTGTATTTTTGCTAAGTAATAATGTATTTTATTCATAGCAGGATCTAGAAATTTATTGCAAATTAGTTTTCTGTAAGTATACAATATATTTCGATCTGCTTTTGATACCTGCAAAATATCAAAATTACTAAATAGTAAAAAAATAGTAACAATTTATAATAACTTTGATTAAGCTAATCACCAGTAAATAAGTTAAATAATAAACGTTAAGTAAATAAAAATTTACTTATACACGCATGTATATTAAAAAACTCCCACCAAGCTGATTACCTGCTAAATACACCTAAGTACAACCGTATTTGAGTATTTACGAATATCACTCACGAACATTATTATTCTAATAAACATTCTAGACTAGATAATGAAGTAATTATAGTTCTTGATAAAAAGAGTTTATCACGTATGTGGTGCAATGCTAACATTCTCACGCCCACAGTCGGAACACGTAATTACGCGGCCGTCATTAATCACGTTGTAAGGAATTATTAATCGCAGCATCCGGCGCTTCGTCGTGCTGCGCATGAGTCCGAGCAAGGTTCCGACGAGCCGTTCTCTACCATTGTTAGGATGCCACCTTTGGCTTCGTAACATCCTTATGAACAACGCCAAATTTATTATTATTTACACACAATGTTAACAATCAAAACAATGAACATACTTTGTGTGGTGCTTCTATTCATCAACGCATTCAAATTCAAACAAATAAGAATTTCGCCAAACTCGACTGACCTCTTTTCCTAGACGTTAGGATTACAATTTTTATCTACGATATGTATGTTATGAGATAAAATTGAGAGAGAAAATTAAAACATAAGTGTGATAAATGAAATACAGACATTATTATGCTATTGTTCTTAGGTTTTGGAAAACGGTCTCAGTCATTAACACACAACGCATGTCTACACTACAGCTTATTATCTTTTTAGAGTAGTTGAAACCGAAGTTATAGTTTTAATTATTGTAGTGTTAAGTTATAGTGTTCGAATGTAGATAGATAGATAAATAATTATTTATTGTACACCAATAGATTTACAGTAGGACTCCTAGGTACAACAGCAAAGGAAAAGTAGGAAGAAGGTACAACTTTGATTGCAGTAGATTTTGATTTGTGAAATGTGAACTATGTAGATAATAATTCTTTCCGTTTGTTAACGATTCCTTATATTTTATTTTTCTCTTACTATTTATAAGATTTGTAATACATATATGTTACTAACTCCAGTTACTTTAGCGGTTCTTTTGTATATGTACTGATATAATAAAATAAAAAATACACATAAACACGAACGGTTTTAACAACTTCACAAAAGTACCGAGCTGTAAGCCCTATGTAAGCTAGATTGGATGCTCAGAGCAAACCGATTATAACCGGAGGCGCACTCTTCTTCCCAATGTGCCGAATCCAAATGATTATAGTTGAATTTCAACCCCCAATAGGACCACTAGTGTACACTAATCCTTACATACTTCGTAATTGTTAGACATTAGATGTCACTTAATGCAACTATTTATCGAGTTGTTTTGTGAACGGAACGTGTATCTGTAATTAAACACAAGGCTATCGTGTAGTCCTTCAGAGACAACAAAAACAGTTAATATTATCTATATAGCTATTCTTTCATTTCAACAATGCTCTTTGTTACTACGCGTGACATGAGCTTTGTATGATGTAAACAAAGATGGAATAAATCACAGTACATATGCTCTTTCCTTTTATATAAATACATAGAAATAAAATCAATTCATACATACATTCATATACTCACGCCTGTAAATCCCCGAAGGGGTAGACAGAGGTGTATTAACACCCACATTTCGCCAACTGTGATTTTCGGTCCCACGTAATAGGGGGCGAGCCTATTGCCGTCCAGCGGGTACTTTATTATAGCTCCATAATAAGGTATAATAAAATAATGTGTCCCTATGAAGGCCTATGGAACCAATCCTTTTCACCTGCAAAGATACACGATACACCTGCTGACTGATGGACGTACGGTCCATCAGTCAGCAGGTGTATCGTGTATCTTTCATATTTATATCAGGTAAAGTTTCACTAAATCCACCACCGTCGATCGAATTTGTGGATTATTAAACCGTTCGCAGTCTGGATCTATTTCTTACAAAGGTCTTGCCTCGCAGCCCTGAAGCCTACAGAATACCGCGGCCATAATAACCTGTGATATATTCCCGGCGGTGAGTTGGGTAGCCAGAGCTCACTGGAGAGTTTTCGTGCTATCAGTGGGAAGACCAAAGGCTAGTCCTGCTTTGTCTCCTGCACTGACGACACAGAAACTCTCTGTTCTTACAGGGTCGATGGCCCGAGTGTGACTCCCCTGGTGTTGCACACGTCCGGTAACTACTATCAGGCCATATGCTTGTCTACCATCTAAGTGGTACAAAATAAAAAAGAGCCACCGTTTCTAAAGAGCCACCGTTTCTGACTGTGTCAACCGTCGATTGACTTGAGTGAGACCAAAGGGCAGTGACGTTGTATCACGCTGGACGTTGAATGAATATTGTTCAGACCGGTCATTAGTTTTGGCAATAAACGTACATAACGCACGAACGGACGATAAGAGAAAATGATAGTAGGTATTGCAACAAACAATACAATATCTCGCCCATTGATAGTACCTATTGATTAATTCAAAGACGTGTCATAACCGTTGTTACGTTTTCCCAATAGGCACAATAAAATATGGAAACCGTAATTTGTTATCGGCATTGAGATTCTTTTGTTTAATCTATTTAGACTGTAAAATATTGTTAATTGATATTCGGAAGTGGAAATTGAATGATGTAGTTCCGAAAATCGTGTTTACAATACCGGACCTTGAGGGTATTAATTGACGCCCGTAGCACATCTCCGCCGTTTCGCGGCGGACAGCGGAACTGCTAGTTGAGTTTCGCTGTGTTCAAGTGTAGCTGGAGCAGCGAAACATGAGCGGAACTTGACACTTGTTATCTAATATGGAGCGCGTACCCGAATCTAACTGGTCCGTGTAGAACGCATGCGCCAACTACCTGACTTCTGATTGCTCCGTTCAACATGATAACGTCTTTTTCGCATGCGCGAACTTGATACCGTGCGTCAAGAACTTTCAAAATCAACAGGGCCGAAATTGGGTAATTGGCTGTCCAGTTAAATTATTAGTTACTTTATGGTGAGTGATAGGGAAGGGAGATGTTCACTCTTTGTATGGACAATGGGGACACTAATTTGCACAAATATAATATATATAAATTAGTTTTATATTTGATACCATTATACGCTAACATTACATTTAGATAAATATAATATTAATACAATTAAAAGTCTATTATTATAATAAAAAGCGTACCTTCCACATTTAATTCTCTCTGAATTTCTAGCCATGCTTGCAATTTTTTCACGTTTTTTTTATAATGTGGATGGCTTATTAAATAAATAACGGGTCTATTTCTGATCTCTATGAGAAGCTTTTCGGTATATTCCACGTCCATCATTTAAAAAAACGTAATTACGCTCAGTAGCTTTACCATGAATTGACACCAAAATTTGACAACTTCGTTACCAAATCGAACTGTGTATGCGAATCTGATTGGTCTGTGTAGAACGCATGCGCGAATTTTCTGACTTCTGATTGCTCCGTTTAAAATGACAACGTGATTTCGCATGCGCGATCCTTCGCAACCGTGTGTAGATTTCGAATCGTCGTCGCCTGTCAAAATCCAGGGCCGTATAGGGTATTTGGCTGTCAAGTCAAATTAAATACTTTTTACTAAACGTAACAGTAAGTTATAAATATGTATACAAATATAATCGATGATTAATAATTATTAATTATATTGACCAATTATTATTTATATTATGATTGGACAATTTCTATGGTTGGACAATTAAAGAGTGCTTGTCATTTTTCATAATTGGACATATAAGTCGTGCAAAGGACACATTTGACGTTATTGCTGGACTGGTCGCCGAGTGCAGACCGAGGGTTCAGATTCAGCCACCTGTCACCGCTTCAACCCGCTGGCGAAGTGGTGTGACATTCATAACCTTCCTTTCCGGAGTACAATGGGGACACCGTGCTTTTCACACCTGAGGGCTCTTAAATTATGGCCTAGAATCAGTCGGAGAGTGCGAGATAGGCGGGCCGTATATGGCGGTATTTGGCTGTCAAGTCAAATTAATTAATTTTTACTAAACGTCTAATCAGTAAGTTATAAATAATAATATGTATACAAATATAATAAAGAGAAAAGAAGATGTAGCGACGGATGTGGCCCTGTAGAGAGGTTCCCTCCATCTGGCAGAAACTTGCTACTCCGAAATTCATTAGGCATAACACATTTGTCATTATTGGTGGACTGGTCGCCGAGTGCAGACCGAGGGTTCAGATTCAGCCACCTGTCACCGCTTCACCCCGCTGGTGAAGTGGTGTGACATTCATATCCTTCCTTTTCGGAGTACAATGGGGACACCGTGCTTTTCACACCTGAGGGCTCTTAAATTATGGCCTAGAATCAGTCGGGGAGTGCGTAATAGGAGGCGTGCGGTTTTGAGTAGGTGCGATGGCCGACCGGAGTGGTATTTGAAGGGACTACCGAAAAAAAGTAGGAGCGTGATCAGAATTCGACGTGTGTGGAGCCGTGGGCAGCAGCTATGTATAATACTAGCAGTTGCCCGCGGCTCCGCCCGCGTGGAATTCGGATTCCGTTCTCACTTTTTTTTCGTGCTAAAGTTCCCTCGGATATGGTCAGGAGTGATTGTCGAACTGAACTGAACTCTGAACCACTAAAAACGCATGCCGTCGCGGGTCTTTATTTGCTAGCCTATGTTACTCCCATTATTGAAATCAGTCAACAACAAACAAAAAAAAACAAGAAAAGGACATTCCTCTTTAGAATATTAGTGTACCTAGATGTAGGTAATACCATCCTGTACAAAAAACTGTAGACGGCGAAAAAATAATCAAAGTAAAACTTTTTTACTGATCTTGATTCATTTGGAATTTAAAAGACCCCTAATGCGGCCCTGCAATTTACGTGTTACGTAAAATTGTCACGTGACAACACTGACAAAATAGCGGACGAAGCGCGGAGGTGTGAACGGCATAGGCGAAACTGCGCGGCGAAAGAGATAGAAGATAGGTAAATGTATGCATTAGAACATGCCGTTTCGCTAGAGTTTCGCTCCTCGTACAACTGACAGAACATGGCGAAACAACCGCGGTTCCGCTATACGCGGTTTCGCGGCGGAGATGTGCTACAGGCGTGAGTGTTAAACCAATTTATACTAAATAGCTAGCTCCGATTCCAAAACGAATCCTTCTTTATTAATTACGTGATGGAACTGATGGAGCCCAAAGATAGCCTATTTTTTGCGTTATGGAAACGATATTTTTGAACAATTGCGGTGTAAACTCATAGTTTTTATGATTTCGGGACTTTTCGCGATTACTTGGGTAATTTCACGATGCCAAATTTTTTGCTAATTTCGGTGGCAGTTTTCAATCATAGGTTTTCCGATTTCAATGTTCTTTTAGAAAACTAGTTATATACTACTAGATATTCTAAAAGAACTCCATTAAATTTTTTCATCGGAAAACCTATGATTGAAAACTGCCACCGAAATTAGCAAAAAATTTGGCATCGTGAAATTACCCACTTAACTATTTTATAGAACTTACTATTGGCAACGTTTTGGATGAAAATGTAGAACTTACCTACTATTGGCAACATTTTGGATGAAAAAGTAAATTCCATAATAATTATTAGCGAAAAGTCCCGAAATCATAAAAATTATGGAACCATAGGTCAAAAAAATCATGCAATTGACCTAGCATAAGCATAAGCAATCACGAAAAAGTAAAAACAAAAATGTTTTCACCTTACCTATTAGGCCGAATCAGTGATTACCCTGACCACACTTTATGGCACTTGTGACCCCGGAATTACCTAACGCCGACAAACCACAAATGTTCACGTAGTTGTTTAAACGAGGCATCGTTGTTTAAGCGTCAAATTTTAATGTCGTGTGAATGTAACTATTACAAATACTTACATACTTTCTTTTCTAAATTCATGTACATAGATAATAGGTATTTTCTAACAAATATCGCTACTATTTGTAACGGTTTAAAAGATATGACTTTGACTTTGAGTTGTGTAAAAAAAAGGAAAATATGACGGAGTCTCCAACTTTCAAATTTTATTTTACTTCTTTAATTTTCCCTTACACCCGCCCCCTAGACGAGAAGCAATTCGTTAGCCGACGTATTGTGGTATATATTACGAATGTATGGGATTTGACGTTTATTTCATTTGACGTCGACGTTTGACGACTGTCATATAATATGTCAAATCACATACATTTGTTATTCATACTACAATACGCCGTCCAACGATTTGCTACTTGTCTGATTACATACTCTCAAAAGTAAATTTAATTATAAAGTGAGTACTAAATTATAAATTTTAAAATGATTGAAGTCAAAACAACATTCTGATTCCAAAGATTTACTATAAGTGATAGGTAAATCATGCTAAAAGTTTCGACCTCGTAACATTTAATAAATATCTCTACAATCACACAGTAGAATCCTGTTTGTCTAGTTACAAATGGTTCTATCCTTTTTTGTGCGATATCTTCTCACGCATCATTACAACTATATAAAGCAAGGCTGCCGTAATCCGCTTCAAGTGATTATGTACCAAAAGCCTTTATATACAATGATATTTATTTTTAGAATGAAGTGACCACACGTCTCATTTTGAACGGGATTGTCACTATTCTTCTTCATCCTAGCGTTAATCCCAGTCGCATCCGAAGCTTCCCCGTCGAAGTCTGGGGTCTGTTTTACCAGTTCAACTGCGGATTTGGATGGCCTTCGATATTTTCATGAAACGACTACCATCTGACCTCAACCACCCAATAGCGATTTTGGCCGATATGGAAGCATTGCAGCTAGACCAGTAACTGGACTTTTTAGGGCTCCCAACTACTCGTAACGACTGCCATAGATATTCGTATGGCCACCGGGCCGACTCTTAACATGCTCACCGAGGCACGACCAGACCAATGCGAATTCATGAATACCAATATTTGCACTAAGCAGGGATTGAACCCGTGCCTCCTGCGTAGCAGCCGCGTTTACTACCGCCACGCCCTCTGCGGCGTCTATATAAGCAGTACCAGTTCTAAGCCCCAGGCTTACACCGGGATACAGAATCGATCGATCGATAAATCAAGATTTAGACTGTCTGAATTCTAGAATAGGGACATTAGGGACCTAAGGGTTGGGGGTCAGACTCAAAATAGGTAGAACTTGAACTCCAAAATTCCATCTTTCGATGCCACCGTGATATTGCTTGGATGATGATGATGATGAAAGATATCTCATATATCTTACATCATGTACATATTTCAACCGCAAGGGGCGGTGTTGGTTGGGCGCGGTCGTTAGATGGGCGACCTTATGGCCCTACAATGTCGGTTGACCAACCGCTTCCAGTCAACCATGCTGACAGTTCTTTACTGTTGGAATTACACCATGATGACTGATATCGTGACTTATGAACATCTCAAGTATGATAAGATAATTGTATAATCACTTGTAGGTATAATTTTTGAGTGTTAAAAGCTACTGATATTAAAACGGTGTTGGGTTCCAGTGTGCGGTTAAACAGCATCTTATTAAGATGTCAATCATTATGAGATGTATCTACAAGTACCTACTGGGGTGAATTTTTCAACTGGGTGTGGATGGCCAAATCTGAAACAATGCTCAATTTTGATTTTTTAAAGATCATTATTACAGGGGCCCGATGCACTAACGCCACGTTTCGTATACATGTGACTTCCATTTCGATAACGCATAACGTGGTATTCAGTAAGATCTGTCAAAGTAAAACTTGGCAGAAAAATAAATAATTCTAGTTATTTTTTTGGTCTGGCATGCTGGTCATAATAATATACTTACGTTTTCTTCTTTACCGAAAACCCACAAAGTAAACTATAGTTTTACTCATCGAAATGGTACGTTATGTTATAAAAGTTACAAACACACAAAAACTTATACGTAATGTTAGTGAATCGGGCCTCTGGTCAGGAATTGAATCCATTGACTTTGAAAAAGAAACACATTCTGTATTATTGCACCATTCTATAGTGTCGCTGATAAGAAATTAACTCTCTCGGATTTGACCATCCCCGGTAAAATTCACCATATAATGTGATTAAGCCATGAGAAACATGGAGGTAATAATCACATCGATTATCCTGGTTGGATCCATCAAAGTTTGCACTTTGTAGTCCGGAGTCCAGTCCAGTCTCTTGTCCAGTCTCTTGATTGATTTGGCATCTTAGTGGTCTTTTGTGGGAGAGCCTACCTACCTTCTAATCTGATCAGTTATTAGTACGCATTCTAATTCTATATCATAATATTAATTTTAGTCATGTGCATTTAGGTCTATTTACCTACATAAATATTCATTGTACTTCATACACCAAGTAACAAGTGCACTTAATTAAAAACAACGACTACAGAAGGAGTAGATACCTTGTAGGTTAAACAAATAATAAAATTTATAACGAGCAAGACTTTTTGTAACTTCATTATTTTAAACGGTGTAATTAATCCTTAATTACCTACTAACACGATCAGTTACACGCGTGAGTAATATTGTTATTATACAACTAATGTTCCACTCCAAAAGGCGTATCGTTCAGTAGTTCATATTATTATTATTCACTCTAGCGGAACAAGTTTCCTTCCGTTCACATGCGTACTTCCTATCGTGGCACTATAGCGTGTCTTAGATAGATATATCAGTACGCACTTAACATATAGCAGACCAATTAAACGCAAGCTGGTAGATATTTGGCGTACGAATATAAATATTGAATACGTTATTTCGATTATTCGATTTTTGCAATGGTTGACCTAGGTGCGTCAATCAGAAGAAGTGCCATGTCAAGAGTACCTGCCGCCGACAAATGCGTATGAAGACAATTATGAAATTAGATGAAGGGAAAAATATAGTCACGATACTCACGATTGAAGCTAGTAGTGGAAACAAGTTGTTTCTACCTACTAATTTGCGGGACTTGACAATGCAGTCTTATACCGTACGATAAATTGATCAACTTGATTTTGAACTCAACATACGCCTATGGTGAGTCTTTGAAGTTTTAATTAATCTTAAAGGTTTATCTTAAGCATAGAAAGACAAACATAGCAAACACGAACACGCGTGATCAATACACCATTAGTGTTAAGTAATGTCAAAAATTCTAAAAGAAAAAATGGTTAGGGTATCATCATCAACCTGCCCTTGTCCCAATATTTGGGGTCGGTGCAACATGTCATTCTCCTCACGGCCATATCCTAGCTGCTTGCGACTCTAACAGCCCTCTACATTCAAATGTAAGGGAATATTGATATACTAATAATGATAAAATATCTGAGCCTTCCCTGTTTTGGGTGGAAGGTTGTCTGTCCGACTCGTGTCGTGTCAGAGGTCGAATCTAATTTTGGTTAAAAGCTGAGAGCTTGTGAAACAATGTATTGTGGGTAATAGGTATTATAAAAACGCGAAGTCGCGTGCTGAATACACAATACGCATTACAACATTCTGTTTGCTTCTTGTCGGCCTTTTTTTCGGTATCATTTCTTATGTACTCACTTTTAAAGTGCTAGGTTACGGAAAGTAAATAATGAGATATCATATTTCAAATTAGTATGCCAATTTTGGTAATGTTATAAAAAGCTAAATCTGCTTCTTGTACACCGTCTGTCACACTCTACATAAATCATTATTGCATATCACGGGAATCAACTAAAGCACCTACCATGTGTCATGCTCACATTGCTCGCTACTACAAACATAGTTCAATAACACAGAACCAGCAAAAGCACCCTCTCCAAACTGAGGTTCAATGTTCAGGTACACGCACTACTATCTTTCAACATATTTCAGTCTTTTAAGTTCGTGTGCCTATACTAGGAGCAACTGCATTACCTACCTGTAATCATATGTAATACAGTTTCACGGATTCCAAATCGTTACTTTCATTTAATCTGCATAAGTACAGGTTTTATAGTAGGTAAGTATTTGCAAGTTCCAATTATTTTGCAACCGCGTCGTAGTTGCTCGTGGAGGCGAGTCTCCCCTCACTCACGTACGCGAACACTCGATATGATGGTTACGAATAGGGGCTGATCTGTGCAGTGGCCATGAACTAAATGTTCTTCACGGTGTGTGACCGAGGATCGCAGGCTGCCCACTGTTTGCCAAACGAACCATATCGAACTGAAGCAACCTGTTGAGGCATATTTGATGATCTATTGTTTTTTTCTAGCAACTCTTACGAAACATTATCGACTTATAGTTTCTATTCTCCAGACCACCAAAGACGCGCTAATAGCGGGGAACCGCTTTTGTCCTCAGAGACGTCAATAGAAAGATAGTCAAGGTGGGTATTCTATATACCTAGTATCATAAGCGCTATGTTTATTAAATAATATTACCTAAATATTTTTGAATGCAGATATTTAACTCTTTTTCTTTAGATATTTGATCAGTGTAGAGATAAAATATTTTGAAGATTATCTACTAAACACACATGGTTTCATAATTACAATTTAGATTAAAAGCTGCGACAAAATATCATTGTCTCAAATGATTTCCCATGGCGTGCATTGTCTCAATGAATATGCTGGTACTTGTGTAAAAACCTCATTTGTTTTGCAACAAGTCGCTAACTGTGGTTACATTTTCACAGTTTTAACTGTTTCTAATCGAGTATTGCACGTCTAGACTCGTGAGGAATTGACCGTTGATCACTGTAATAAAGATTCCTGCGGAGTAATTTAACTTTATTGCAGTCACTTGTGTAAACAAAAATGTTACAAATACCTCAAGGAAGCTTTCTGGCTAGGTAGTGATCATCACACAATAAAGTTACAGAACAACGATACCTAACGGTAGTTGTAAGACATTCTGTAGCGAATAGATTTCATCTAAGCCGATTCTGTGCTAGAAAATAACGATTATTGTTAGTGCTTAACAATTTACGGCCATCTGGATAGGTGCTTACTAGATATATATATGTGTTTTACGTCTGATTAAAGAGGTCAACTGCCAGTCTGACATAATTTATGACAATATTTTGTAAGCATGCATCTAACTACCGAGACTAATTACGGGTTGATTGAGTGGTGGTAATAGACATGACCTGTATTCAGTTAACGTGTGTTAAATTAGATGATCAGTGACTTTCATTTAAAGAGGATGAGATGACGCCTTAAGGAAAATTGCATCAAATTGCCATAGAAGCATAGAAGTATTCGCATGTTGCTAACAACTTTCTTAATGTCGAAATAATGTGATAGACTGCAAAATTGTTGCCAATAAAATTAGCCATAAGTACTTTTAATTATCTCTAAGCAAAGCATTCAAACCTGTCCTAGCTATTTTCCGCGGTTTCGTCTTCTCATAGAGATCATACTGAGCCCAGTGTTCTGCAACCTACAGGAACAGATTTCCCGGATAAAAGCTACGTATGATTCTTTTGCTAAAAACCTATAAAATCTGAAGTGTGTGTGGCCCATCATACTCCGCCTTTCATAATGGTTACAAGTAACAATAACTAGGTACCTATTTATAAAAATTGCTAGCATCATTGTCACCTTGAATACCCGGCAGAGGGCAAAGATGCACAGACCCCTCACCCATCGAGAACGACCGTGAGAATTGTTTCGCTCATACACACTGTTCATATATTGGTCCCAATCACTATGATTATATCACTTAATTATATACAATCACCAATGGCTATTCAAATAACATAGCTGTCTACTGTCTATCTTATCTTTTGTTTATCTATCAATATTATAAAAGGTGAATTGTGTGTTTGTCTTTACGCTTGCATTTTATTATAATAGTAGCTGACACGTCCTGGATGCACTATAGGTACATATTCGCCATATTGCCAATGGGTTGTGAAGGTCAGAGAATAGTCGATTCACGGAAAATATGGAAATTCTAACGCTTTGCAGTTGGACTGGTAGAGACGGACCCCGAAATTCGAGGTAAAGTCTCGGATGCGACCGGGATTAATGTAAGAATTATGATGATTCGCCATACTAAATATTAAATGTTCCGATTGCAGCTGATCTATCAGATTAAAAAATAGTACCTAATCTTCGAATACAGCAACGGCAAGAGTACATTTAATCAGACAATAGAAAGAAAGAAAGAAAGAAAGAAAATATTTTTATTCAACCCAGCTTACATAAACAAAAATATACACAGCTTAGCAACCAGAATAAAATTACAACAATTGTGCATACATAACAATGTAATATGTATCTATATAGCTAGGTAGAATAGGCCGCCTCTCAGCTTAATGCTGTCCGCGGTAACAACGGTTACCATGACAACCCAACAATAATGCAAGCGAAACCGTAAGCAGGGTGTATAACTATTTTAATTGTTACTATGTGTATTGGGCAATTACGATAGTTATATAATTTTTACCAGACCGCTCACGTTTACCATTCAATATTTATACATCACACATCAATAAATCAAAAACGATTTTAAATTATAAACTTCTGATAGCTAATTGCGAAGATTATTCAAATTACCGATATAATTCTATCATCTATTTGTTTTACCATGACATCTTATCCTTGAAAAGCAAACCTTTTGTTTTAGTGATCTAAATTGGTATGAGTCAGTAACGATTTTAAATAAACGTAGGCTATAACGATCATTGGGAAGTTATCGTTGAAGAAGCATCCTCATTGTCTGCTTGACCTTAACACGGAACTATGGCGTGATGGTTATCATACAGGATCTTGTTATAAATATAGGTAAGCGCTCTATTATATAAATGAGTTAAAGTGTTCCGCATTTTGGATAAATAATTTGTATGAATTAAATTTAAAATAGATGCGCTTATTTTAACAATGTACATAAGCGGAAATTGTTACAAATTAATTGAAGTGTTTGATTGCAGTGAATTTGTAACAATTTGCGCTTATGTATATAAAAATAAAATATTATATTACCTGATACTGTCTTTTTTTTACACGTTATTTTATTAAACTTTAACATAAAATTAATTTACACGTAATATTAACGTATTCTATCGTGAGTTATTAAATGGTATTTTATTGTTTACACGATGTTTGGAAATAATGTGGAAGTACCAAATTAATTAATTTACTTAATTTCAAATTTTATAGCTGCTACAATTTAAGGTAAATTCATAATTATTTATACGGATTTTGCTAACTCAACTTAAATATCTGACTGAAATTTTGTGCAGGTATAGATTATATTGTAGTCTGGTTTAGTTTAGATTATCCGTACAATAGGTTTGTGAGAATGGGATCAGAAATATCAAAATATAAAATATAATTCATTCTCTAAAACTTTCCCAACTCTGTAAGGTCGGCTTTTCAGTCTAACTGAAATGCCGCTGAACTTCGATATTTTCCGTGAAGTGACTTCCATCTGACCTCCACAAACAATTGGCGATATCGAAATTCTGCAGTTAGACGTTAGTCGAACTTTTGTGGGCTCCAACTTCTTACCCGTAACGGCTGCCATAGATGTTCGTATGATAACCGGATGGACCAGACCAATGCAAATAGCCATATTCGTTCATACAAATATTTGCAGTGAGTGGGAATCGAACCCGCGCCAACGTAGCGCTCGCGTTCACTACAGCCACGCCACAAAGGCTGTCTATACAGAAGTTACAATACAATTATCTTTCAGGAAATGCTATGCGTGATTGCTACAATAATTGAAAAATTGTTGAATAACCTCTAACAGAATGTAAATAGAGCATCAATGATTACACCCCGGAGGTGCAGCCAGTCTCGGAGAAACGACAGCGATCTCACTTTCGTTCCGTACTTTATTCTTAGCGTATTCCCACAATTACGGTGGGACGAGATAAATAACTGATTTAATTGTAATTTAGCTGTTACGATCATTGCAATAGTACCTATCTACATCAGTACATTCGATATTCGATATTTTATCGAGCATTTAAACATCAGCCCCCCTAGACAAGTGGCAATTCATTGGTCGGCGTATTGTAGAACAGAATGACAAATGTATGGGATTTGACGTTTATGTCATGTGCTAATGACTGTCATATACGTCAAATCCCATACATAGATGAATTGCCACTTGTCTAGAGAGGCAGTGGTCCGTGGGGTACCTAACTATTAGAAATTCGTCCGTAATTTAGTTAAAACCGTAATAAGGTTCTTTATCAAGATGTTAAATCTGCAATTTTTTGTAATTTTGTTCTATATGTTGTGATATTATAAGTCTGATATTGGCCTTAAATGTAATATGTGTGAGTGAAAAATGCATATATACATCCCTTCTACAATATGCTCCTTTGTTACAAACTCTTATCCGTTGACGTCATCTAAATGAGTGACTGTGGAAGATTATGATCGAGTTGCGGTCTTTACTTACACTACATTTTTTGGTCCGCACAGTCTTGTAGTATGAGAAGTCATTGGATAATTTACGATGTATTGACGCACGCGACTAGCAGAGGCTATGATTATTCGTGTAAGTTGCAACATGAGCGAAGTTGTTGTCGATTATTTAACGAGAAACAATGTGGAGTCGCACGCGGACCGAGCGATGCTTCTCACGGCTGCCGAAGGTCGTGGATAACTCTGTTCTTACAACACGCTTTAAATAATTTGATTTCATAATTTTAGCGCGCCGATGTATGCATCTAAACGATAGGCTGTAGTGTAAACATCTATAGATACAAACAAATCGTTACAATTATCTATAATACTAGCCTTCCACCCGCGGCTCCGCCCGCGTGCATCTCGGTTAACGCGACCTTCTTCGGTTCTACTCAACCGATTGCGATCAAACAAAGGTAAGATTTTAAGTCTTAGTAAACCCTTTCTAACAAAAAAAAACCGCATCAAAATCCGTCCAATATTTTTTGCGTCCATCGCGGACAAACAGACAAACAGACAGGAAATTAAATAAATATATTTTCGTGTTCAGTATCGTTAACATAACATAACACGATTATTTTTTTTAACTATCTCCAATGTACAGACACGACCACTTTACAATTATATAATAGTATAGATTTATTTACGGAAAATATTAAAATTCAACCGCATTACACTTAGACTGGAAAGTCGACCCCAACGGAGTTAGGAAAGGGCTCAGAGATGATGATGATGATATTACTCGGAACATATATCTTGGACCTAAAATGTGCTCAAAATGTGCTCTATACGGGCAGTTCCCGTTTCTTGGGTGTCTGTTGAGGATACTACGGGGTGCTAAACTGCGGTGAACGAGTTCAAATTCACATCGCGGTGAATTCATTCGCGATTTAGGTCCAAGATACGTGTCCCGTGGTTTATCTAGAATATACGCACAATGTATTGATTTATTCATTTAAAACGTTTAGAAGATTTATGGATACCTACATTCAATTAGTACCTAATTGATAACATTCTAGTGAGAACTCATAATAATTATGAGTTTTTAAAACCATACAATACAGGTTTTCAAGTACATACATATTTGATTTACAGACGTTTTTATTAAAAAAACGTTGCGTACGTTACGCGTAGTAGCGTAGTTTTAAATTAAATTACATAACTAGGTATACGCAATTAATTATTTCTAATATACACAATGTAGAGCTTGCACACACGAGATTCGGTAACCAGCGGTATAGAGAAAAAACTGTAATTACCTATCTACTAATATCGTAACTCTAAATAGTGTAAGTGCTTGTGTTTGAAAAATGAGGGAGTATCGTGTCGGTAATGGGAAGGAGAAACATATTGCGGGCGTAAATGCGGTGAAATGATGCACGCACGTCACGGTTTAGTAGTGGCAAGTGCATAGATATAACATACATAGATAAGGATAGTAGTGAGTTCACCGCGACTGCCATATCATTGTGTTAAAGATAGAGTTATTTTATATTTTAAGTCGGTTATCGCGACCGAACATAGCCATTCTTTCACATGGGCTAATCTACCTCTGTAGCAATGTTCATCAAAATCGGTGCAGTTGTTTAGGCGTGAAAGCGTAATAGGCAGACAGACACAAACAGAGCTACTTTCGAATTTATAAAAATAATATGGCTTATATTTCCCAGCCTTGTTAAATGCTTTTCGAAGTTATGTGTGTATTTATCGCAGGTTTATAAGTGCCCGGTTAATGGCAATAGGCTCGCCACCTATTACATTGGGACCTAAACATAAACGGCGAAATGTGGGTGCTAGCACCTCTGCCTACCCCTTCGGGGATATAGGCGTGAGTTTATGTTATGTTATGTTATGTTATGTTATGTTGTTAAATGTTTTTAATTTATGACAACCTGATGTTCGCGTGGGTGTTGGATTTCGCGACTTTTGATCATAATATGTATTTCTAGTTCTACTCAACCAATTGTGATGAAACATTGCAGATTTTAAGTCTGTCCAAAACCTTTCTAACAATAACCCGTCTTGTCAGTCCGGTAATAAGCAGTGATAGATAATAATTAGAGTACCTAGTCAATGAAATACTACTTTCATCCCGGAAATAGGTTCCTATACTACAAGAACGAATAGGTAGGTAACATACCCTAAAGAACAACACTTATTCGATACTGCGGTGGTATGGTTTGGGACCTGGCCTACCACCAGGGGTACGGCCGGTGGTGGCGGTGGTATGGTGGGACCGCAACAGGATTATCCATATCTATCCTTAACAAGTGTCCTATAAACGTCCTAATTTATCACAAATACGTGCACAAGGCATGGATATAAAAAAAAATAGGTAATAATATATACTAATTGTAGATACGACTTGTGACCATCTGATCTACAGCACAACATTGCTAGAAGTAAATGCTTTCATTGCATCAAACTATTCGCTACGACGCGTGGTGTTATAAAATGCCACATCGGAGACAGAGATAAACATTCAAACTGTAAGTCATCAGTATCCCACACCATTAATAAAACTAAATATAAATGTCAGATTCGTTATGTTCATTGATTGCGGATGTGGAATTTAGAGAGTGAACTATTTATTTAAATTTTCGTCTCAAATTTGAAAGCTTATATAATAATAGTATCCAATTGCATGCATGACATTTGGGGCCCTAACGAAATCTTTGAATGTCACCTACCAACTTGGGCACCATACTTGTGGGTTTACTTTCGGGGTTAAGGAATTTCCAGCAGTAACTTTGGAGGTTGGAGCCAACCGGGATAAATTTCGCCCAAGAATGCAGAAGATTGTGATTTTGTCAGTTATTCCATAGATTACTTGAGATCGAGGCCTAATTTTTCTACCTACATATATTAGATGCTAATTTGGCTTTTCAACGGAAATCAATGTTGTTAAAGAGCCATTTAGAAACTGATTGAAACATCTACACTAATATTACATTAACAAAAATGTTGAAACTGATAATCTCAAATCCTATTGAACAGTGGAGCGATTGCAAAAATTCGTCGACCAAGTAAACACAGTTCAAATCTATGGGATTTTTCTCTACAGTTAATCCTATGCCTTAAAGTTGAAGCTCGGTGCTGCGAATTTCATAACTAACAAACGCATTATAACATACATAATAAATATTATAATAAGTAGATATATAAATATGTACCTACTCGTACATAGCTAAAAAATATCGAACACTTACGTTGCCGTAAGTTTGTTATTATTTTTTTAAGTGTACTAACTACATACTTCAACTAAAGTATGTCAAGCTTTTTCTATCTTCTTTGACATGACAAAGATGTTAACCTCGGATTAAATAGGGAATATAATTGAAACTAGCGAATAAATAACGCATAAAGATTTGTATAGAAGAATTTCGTTATGAAATTATATTTCGGTTACCTAATCGCGTGGACGTATCAATTTCATAAGTACATCACTTTTCTTCATCCTGCCTGCACTTTGAACTTCTTTTATTTTCCTATTTGGCTCTTTGGACACAACTGCTATCTAGCCCCCCCCCCCCCCCCCCAACTCCGAGCGAAAAACCTGCGTTCTTACAGGTGAGTATATAGGACCCCAAATTCTTTCATACATAAAATATTTTCTGTAAATAGATCACAATAGCGACCGAAAAGTTATGCCTAAAACATAGTTATTTGTTATACAAGAGTGCAAAGTTGGTTTTTAACCGCGTGCTCATTTTTGATGACCGAGCAAGCGAAAGATTCTAAATTTGAATCACGAGCGTAGCGAGTGATTCACAAATTAGAATCTTGAGCGTTAGCGAGGGAATCAAAAGAGCACAAGGTGAAAAATCTTTGCACTCGAGTGCAACACGTAACTTTTCATCCCACCTCAGCGAGGAAATAATGAAATGCTTCTCCTTCCTAGCGTTAATTCCCAGTCAGCATCCGAAGCTTTCACCTCGGAGTCCGGGGTCCGCTTTACCAGTCTTAACTGCGGATTTGGCTGGACCTCGATATTTGCCGTGAAGCGACTGCCATCTGACCTCCACAACCCAATGATGACATTAGGCGATATCGAAGCATTGCAGCCAGACCGTTGTTGTTGAACTTTTTAGGGCTCCAACTACCCGTAACGACTGCCATAGGTGTTCGTATGGCATCCGTGACCGACGGCTTAACGTGCTCTCCAAGGCACGACCAGACCAATGCAAATACCCATTTTCATGCATAAAAAATATTTGCACTGAGCGGGGATCGAACCCTTGCCTCCTGAGTAGCGGCCGCGTTCAATACCACTACGCCATGGAGGCTGTATAATATGTGTATTAATACTAGTAATAAAATACAACAAAATAAAAATTCAACAACAATGTCAACAATAATGACGTGAAAAAAATTGATGCGCGCAAAGCAAATTAAAAAAAAAGTACACCAATGAGGTTACGAGTCTGAGTTTTTCATGAATTAAAAAAAAGTTGTATGATAAATTCGGCACCATAGAGGTAGAAGTAAATAGGATTAATGATGTTTTGAGTCCACAAACCTAGTACACACGATGTTCTAAATTCAAATTTACTTTACCTCTCTAGAGGATAAAAACGACTTTTACGCTCAGTTATCGAAGAGCAAAAATAGTCTTTCCGAGATGGTGGGATGAAAAAGTTTTTTTATCGTTTATACCGTTGCCATATGAATGGAACTTACAAAACGTCAAAGAAAAAAAAGAACGCTGCCAGATTGCTTTATTAAAGTTTATTCACAAACACGTTTACTTAATCTAATTACACGATCTTGCACGTTAATATAACTATCTAATATCACGATAATAGACAGTGAAGTAAATGATATGATCTCGTAACTATTTCGATGCTCCATATGTCTCAATTATGCAGTCAGCAGCGTGGGTTACCTACTCAAACAAATAGCCGACAGACAGTCTATGAACAATTAATGATGATTAGTATTGATTGCATCTGTTGATCATAGATCTATTCACCGATGTCAATATTGTGATCACTTCAGAAAGCTAATTAGAGTATGATTGATTGATTGACTTGCTATTACAGATTCAACTTTTTGTATTCTGTAATACTACAGAATAGTATTTAATAGAGATTTTTCTCTTCGAGACAACACTAAAATGTACTGATCAGATCAGAATCTATTCACTGATTGTGATCACTTCATAAAACTAATTGGAGTATGAATGATTGATTGATTGATCGACTCGCTATTATAGATATAATCGTATTCACTAATAATACAGTTAAATTAATAAATATTCATTATCGATGGAACAATCCAAGGTCGCTTTTCATTGGATGAACTGTTGTTACTACAGATATGAACGATATTATATGTTCTGTTCAATTCTTTTTTTTTTATTGATTGCTCAATTAATTACTTTAACCTATAGCGAGATAATAAAAATTATTGTAGCAGAAACGTTTACGTTACACATTTCTGTATGTGAACGAGTGTATCTAATAGTGAGATCCAGATACCAATCTGTTGCCCAGTATATATAAATCCACAGTGTGACATAATACAGGCCTCTTTTACGTTAAAATGCTAACAGTGTATTAGAAAGCAACTTATATGTATATTATTTTACGGTTTATCAATAAATACTTCACGGTAAAGGTGTGATAAATTACACAGTTTTATAAAGTCATGCTTTTCTCAGCACGGATCAAGTGAGGAAATTCTACGCCTAGCCGTATACCTATACCGTATTCTTTACTTCGACCTGTAATTTGATGTCTACTGACCTCGTTTTCTAAGATGCGGATCCTGGTGCTGGGTCTTCAAGTCATTGGTTACAGACGACAGAGGTAGGTACTCACGAATCGATAAAGTTAGAATAAGTTATAGTTGTACTACACTAGAAAGAGTGTTCGATGCACGGGGCGATCAAAATAAAAAATAACGCGAACTGAAGTAGTAGTACTACATTGATGACCCTGATGTAATAATCTGCGTAGAAGTACGATAGGTTTATTATAAAATTTAAAAATCTACACAAAATATGTGGATCTTTTAAGTATGTTGTAAATGTGTGTTAAACCAAACCTGGCATTTTGAAAACAGTACCATCCTACTCTTAGCTACCAATATGGAAGAGATCGTGAGAAACATGTGCTAAAGTAGCAGTACCTATTATTTCTGCTTAAGTAAACAAAAAGGTCAACCCACACATAGAGCCCTATAAATTTAAGTAAGCACTATTCCCACAAAGCCCTTAAGGAGAGGTTAGATAACTGGCGCTTTCACCTCCGGTATATCACGAGGCTCGACCCCTCCCCGGTGCCTTCAGAGTCACGGTGTCGCCTGCTTCCGCAAGTGTCGAGCACGGCAGGCAGTTGGCAAGGCGCATCGCAACCTACGTTTGACCTATCGACAGGGTTGTCAATTTGGAAATAGATTGCGAATTTAAACGTAAATTTAATATTTTAGTGTGTTATTCAATTTCTACGAGATCAGCAAATGGCTTGATGATAAAATTTAGTTCATAAAAAAATGCTAAATTGGTAAAAAATAAACTATAAGTCTCAAAATTTATTGATTTCGCTTTTTCCAATTTAAAATAAAATGAAAATCAAGTTAAGTTGCATTTAAATCGGATTTGTACATGTCGTCCCGTCATCATCCCTAGACTTTCTTCTAGACAATATGTCCCTCTCTTTTTTTTAATTGATTGTAATACATATATCACGATACAATACTTAGATATACTTACCACATTATATTATTCATACTAATACTTAGTTAATTGACAACCTTATATCCAAAGCATGTCAGACGCCACACAGAACCACGCAACCTATTAAATTTCCTATCAACTACAAATATCTTTCACACATCATATTCACATGTTAATATATCCATTGTTTGTAATTAAACCACCTCAAGGCAACATGTAATTTTGCAAGATCAAGACAAAAGTTAACATTAAATCGCCGCACATGTAGAAAGCGTATTACAAATCGATTTCAATGTATAAAATACCTTAATGTTCGCATGTCACAATGTTTAATAGTTTCGTTCTAAAAGGTTTCTTCAGAACAATAAGAAATAATTGTTTTACTCGTCGTTCACGTCCTAATATTATACACTTAATTTGTATATTATTGGTAAATTCTGTGTTTTGTACAATTCCCATAATTTAATGGTTGAAGAGCTTTTAGGCGCTTACAAACATTTTGGAAACTGCTCAAGGTGCTGGTATTCTGAGTGATACAGCAAGATATAAAATTGTAATTTATGTTACTATTTCATGTAAACTAATATTATAAATGTAAAAGTTTGTAAAGATGTTTGGATATTTATCGCCTACTCAATCACCCTCAAACGGCTGAACGGATCTGACTGAAATTTGGTACAGGTATGGATTGTTGTGTTATACTCGTCCATAGTCCACGGTAACCGTTTTCCATCAGGTGGGCCGTGTGCTTGTCTGCAACCTAAGGGATATAAAAATTGTCTGGAATAACACATACCTACTTACTAATACTACTACTTTTGAAGTGGAAACTCACAACGATATAGTTTTCAGTAGGCACATGCTGTAAGAACATTTCGAACGATCGAACGAACTCGAAAGCTAAATTAGCGGTGATATTTCAATATCGCATGCTGTTTTGGTGATGTCAGGTTGTCGAGCACATAAACATACATCACACTAATGCTCGACAACGTGACGAAACCAAATTTACAGCATGCAGAATGGAAATATCACCGCGGATTGCTGTCGAGTTCGTTCGATCGTTCGAAATGTTCTTACAGCATGTGCCTACAGTTCTATACGGCCAGTAGTAGGTACAGTCGACAAAAGAGATATGGTTGCAACTTTACCAACTTTATGTGAAAAAGTGCGATCGTATCTCCTTTGTCGATTGTACCTATTCGACAAATTATAATAATTGACATGTATTGTGAACTCTTTGAACCGAAAACCTTTTAGGTGCGTTGTACACTTTTTTTGTGAAGTAAAAACTTTTAACTTAAATACTTTTTACTTTCTATACATACTATTCCACTTCTATCGGCAGTCCCAGAATTCCACGCAGGTAGAGCCGCAAGCAAAAAATAGTTGTCTCATAAATCCTTGTCATAATTACCTTTTTAATAAACAAAGTCATATATAGGTACTTACGTTTTACAAGAACCTTCTTGTAAAACTTCTCAAGGATTTTGTAGGTCATCACCGCTCGTTATCGATAAATAACATTAGTTGAAAACAACTTGATTAATTAAACACGCAATAAAATAATTTTTAAATAACAACTTACGGACCCATACACATCTTTATATCTTTTAATAAGGCCATCTTCCTTATTAAACTAAAATTAGTCTAATATGTCTCTCGAATATATTGAATTCATTAAGCATTTCAACTTCCGACTGCCGCCCTCGCTGAACACCTATCAGCGTAGTACCTACTGCCCGATGTATGAGAGCAACAGAGGCATTACGTCCTTTCAACTTCCTCTCTTTTTCCTTCCCCATTCAATAGAGGACATTGTGTTTCCCAATTAAATTCGGATCGGCCTTCAGTCTATCTATAAAATGGTCGAACTTCGATATTTACCGTGAAATTACCGCCATCTAACCTTCACAAGAGTCCAGAAACCTAAGAGAAGGAGAAGTGAAAGCGTCGAATGCAACCGGAAACAACACTGTGACGATGTTGATACGAGGTCCAAACGACTGTTGTACCGATTGACATCGCCTAGAGTACTGACTGACGATATATATAATTAGTCCATCTATGTACGTAACTTTATGTAAGGTGCCTTGTAAATAACTTACATAATTGAAATTAATATAATGCACAGATCATTACCAATCGATCAATGTAAATGACAACTGCCAGTGCCCATCCATCTAATATAATACATAATCGTATATACTCTTACGAAACCTAGTAATCGAGCATACTTATTGAGCAAAATTATTTCCGTATTACTCGCATTAGTAGCTGAGAGCAATACGCAAAATGGTTTATATCAGTTATTGCTTATTCATGGATTGGACTGCTCATCACAAAATTACTGGTTTGATTAACGAATATGCAATGTAAGTGCTATCAGGTTTTCTTACAGACTGATACGAGTTAACTATGTGCTAATAGCAATAGATTCCTCAAGCGGATCATACTTTTGATAAGAAACCTTGATCTTATTTATCTGTGAATAAGTCCCATCCGCTGTGAAAATGACGTGATGAGCGTTTTCAAAATAAAGGGATAGGCACAATATTACTCTTTTTATGTCTTAGGTCCGAGACTGCATCCCGCCTGATTGTGATAAAACCAAAAGTAAACACGATTTCTTAAATGGTAGTAAGAGTTTCACGACCTCAACGGATACTTTTTCATACGCTGCGATTATAGGAAGTAGAAGGAAATATGTTATGTTCCTAATTGAGTGAAAAAAGTGTCAACGACGACGGCGAAGTCGAAGACGGTGTCTTTCGAGTTTCACCATTCCTTTAAGCCGAACGGGTTTATTTATGTCTTAGCGTCCCCAACAGATGAGAGGCGTTTCCGGCACTCAGCATGAGAACGTAAAAGCGATAAATCTTCAAAAATAATTAACCTTAGTCTTAGTTAATAAATAATTTAAAAATAATTATAGATCAGTATCATCTATGTGAACTTGTTGCCTCAATATGGCTAAATGCCAATATGAGTTATGTGTAATTAATTGGCAATAGATAAATGGCATGCCAGTGTTTCGCATTTTTTTGTAATAACGTAACAACGCAAATGTTGTAGCTTCTAAGGGTAGGATATTTCCTATCAACCAGTGGTAGGAATTGCCAGTTTCCATCATCGCATGGTACAAATAGCTATATGCTGTCAGTAGGTAAGTACGTAGTTCATTTGCTGCATACTCCTACTTAAGTCCTTGGGATTAAGTCGTAAGTAGGTAAATTAAGCATATTAAATATTATACTTTTTGAACCGGGCTTTTTGAAAAGGATGACTGTGCCATTTACAGGTAGGTACGAGTATATATTTGTGCCATTACATGAGTATTGTTTGAAAGTTACGTAAAGGTACCTACATAAAGATTTATTTGTATGATTGATGTATGATTTGCTTAGTACAAAAATTATGTCACTTGTCGTGGGTGGATGCGGGGGCGATGTGATAAAAACGGATAAATAGAAAAACGCCTTTAAAAGATATTTTCTTAAAATTTCTAAATCAAACTTTCAATAACAATGTTCGAACACTTTTTGCATAGCAACTTAAAATTATGGTTACTCCTCCAACCACGTAAACCGACTTCGGTTTATGTTTCAGGTTATTTTACTGTTGTTCTACTGACAAAAAGGCCGAAGCCCTACTTCACTGTGCTACTTCCAAGCCCAACCGTTAGGTAATTTATTAGGTATAAACATTATATATGTTTACTTATATACTTTGTACTTTATACAAATTTAAAATATAATAAATCTCAGCCGTCATATTCGACAGAGGTCAACAGTTCAAAAATGGAATTTGAGTATCAAATGTCAAACGAAGTTCAGCGCATCACGTTGGTAATGCGTTCAATCTAACATGTCGCAATATTCATTGCTTGTTTGTATACCAAGGATTGAGGCCGACATTTTTATCGATGCAACGCAACGTGAATCAGTATAGACTATGAAAGTAGTAGGTAATATAAAGCGTGAGAATCATTCATTAATGATAGACATTTGTAATTGAGACTGCGAAGTCAATTATCTTCGTAATAATAATGTTCGGTTAAGTTAACAGTGTACCTACAGGAAATTAGATGTTTTTTGCATGTTTATAACTCGAAATTATATAATTGTAACTGATTCTATTGAGTCCTCGTGATCTTGTGATGAGAGCAACCGAAATCCGACGTCTTGGTTACTTCTCGGTTAATTGTACAGGCAAAAATAGCACAAAATAAATTACGATAAAATTCGGGAAAATTCGAAATTTTGCAATTAATACCTACCTATTATTTAAGTCAAAGCAAATGCTTTGATTGCTACTAGACCAAATACGTAAACAGAATAACGGTTCCCACGTATAATTTAACACGCTTCAGGAAACAAGCAGTAGGGCATTTATGCAATCCTATTGTACATTCAAAATATGGTCACTGCCAATTACGGTCATCGAACCATCTCTAAACAAAATTGATCAGACCAAAAGGCCTAACCATAAACAGTACGTACTTAATTGTGTACCAATGACCATAATTGTATGGTTTAATTGACTATAAACGCATCATTTATTAGGCAACAGACTTAGGAGCTATTATGGGAATAATATATTAATTTTATGCATATATCACCATCAGTTAGAATAATTAAGGTTTCTTGGTCGAATTAAGAGGGGAGCATGAATAAATTGTTACAGCATCCGATGAATAAATTAAAATTTGAGTGGGAAAATGATTATATAATAGACATATATTCATTTTTAACAGAACCAGTTTTGGTGCTATATTGCAACCAGCAATAACTTAGAAACCATGCTCCGTTTTTTTGCTATGCAAGTTATTTGTTATATTTTTTATATGCAAGGTGTTTTAGTTATTTGTTATATGCAAGTATAGGGCTGTTTTTCATCCGACAGTAAACATACAGCCTATGAGAAGGCTCGCCCCCTGTTACGTGGGACCGAAAATCACAGTTGGCGAAATGTGGGTGTTAATATACCTCTACCTACCCTTTCGGGGATTTATAGGCGTGTGTTTATGTATATACGTATGTATGTAAGTTGTTTCATGGGCATTTTATTCAGTAGTAGACTATTACTATGGTACTTATGTCATTATTACGACTACACTTTGCGGTTAGGTGGACTGACCCTGATAACGCTGGTGGTGATCACTAAGCTTAGCATTGAGCTATTCTATAACGTAATAGATTAACAGGAAGATGAAGGGATCGGGAAGAAATTATGTATAGGGCGTCCCACGGCGATGCCACATGGAGGGAAAGTACCTTAAATCCTTAAGTTAGCTCATTTTACCTAAAGGAGACATAATTCTATTTTTAAAAAGAAACAAAACTGCAGTAAAGATTTTTTAAAAATCGCTTGCCACACCCAGTAATCGAACCGACTAAAATCTGAAAAATTAAAATCCTTTATTTTTATGGCATCAATCGATAGTGTCAATCATAAGGATCAAATCTCTCTAAGAAAAAATGTGACGCACGACAACTGCGTTCTAAGCATAACTTTGCGTGCGTTAAGATGTACCTACATCCATATTTGAAAAAACTGCATCAACCTAGGAACGATTGATGAAATCCCTCTCTAGAAAAGCTTAAAAGCAAATTGCTTAATTAAAATGTAGGTTACTAACTTCCGTTCTACTTGCACAAATGTATTCTAAAAGGAAAGATTTACATTCCACTCCAAATACATAAGTGATGTTAAGTAGGACTTCTAACTAGCAAAATTAGCAGAAATCATATTTTAAGCACTTTTAGCACTAATCAACCCTTTCGTGCTTGGGACGTGAGCTTTCTACCCATTTAAAAAAGTGATACAACTGACAATAGTTACTTTGAAAGATTCATCACTGCTCGACTTTGCGGCAGCTATCTGTAAAGATTTAAAAGATATCATGAAATATTATTTAATTACTGAATTTCGAAGAACAATAGCGTAATTCTGATACGGTGACTTATCATATACCTATCTCGCGAATAAATCAGCGTCACAATAGAATTGCGAGAGCACTTTCACTGCGCCCGACCACCTCACCTATTGAGCATCATTTATCTGTGATTTTGACCCCATCAATTTAATCGTGCGAGACTCGTATTGTGATGAACTATAGTGCGGAACATTATAACGAAACTATTTTATTAGAACGTTATGGATGCATGCGGATGAACTGATTTTCTCACAGCCTTTTGAACTGTCAGATTGGCGATATTACGAGTTCTTTAATGAAGTAATGATCTAAGCAATGACATCACGAGAATAGGTACTTTCAAGGACTACACTTGAATCAGATAAGCAGTTAGCCACTTATTTGATCTATGAATTTCAATACACATAGGTATTGTAGGTTCATATTATTACATCACCCATCAGTTTATGGATAAAGCTCCGCTAAACATTAATGACTTGATCCTATGAAATGGGTTTTAGTTTGGATATGTACTTACCTAGATAATGCATTAATTACGTTAATTACCATTGGGTTATAGGTATTACGTAAACGTATAAGATCAAGTCATGTCTTAGATAAAGTAAGTACCTATTACTTTGTCTGTTTCTTACCTTTGACTTGTAAATTTAAAAAAAAAAATTACTTACACTATTATCTATTGCTATTTTTTACTATTATAATACTAATTACTTAAACTTTAATATAGAGAACATTTTAGTAAAGCACATTCATTTGTTTTATAAACATGTTTGTTAAATTTTGGTATTCATCATTATATGAATCTTAGATGATATTTTTTCTATTTCTCTGCATACCTAGTTATTATTTGCATAATAAAGATGTTCATTTTTATCGATTTTGTTCCCATAGAAGCGACCCTCAAGCATCCTCTCAATGAAGGCAAGGCGAATTTGTCACCGTGAATCGGGACTTGGATCAATATGTATACCCAATCTCCTAGGATACAGAAACTCTGAAGTTTTTTGTAGTGCCTAGTACCTATCTAGGTACGTGCTGCAAACTATACCTACGGTCTAAACACACTTGTAGGACTCTCTCTCATCCTAGCGTTAATTCCCAGTCGCATCCGAAGCTTTTTAGCTCGGAGTCTGGGGTCCGCTTTTTACCAGTCTTAACTACAGATTTGGCTAGACCTCGATATTTTTTCGTGAAGCGATTGCCATCTGACCTCCACAGCCCAATGGTAACATAAGGCGATATCGAAGCTTTGCAGCTAGACCGTTGTTTTTGGAATTTTTAGGGCTCCCAACTAGCCGTAACGACTGCCATAAATGTTCTCATGGGAACCGGGACAGACGGCTTAACGTGCTCTCCGAGGCACGACCAGACCAATGCAAATACCCATATTTCATGAACATAAATATTTGCACTGAGAGGGGATCGAACCCGCGCCTCCTGCGTAGCGGCCGCGTTCACTACCGCTACGCCACGGAGGCTGTTATGTAGGACTGTAGGACAATATAGGAAATATTTAAAACTTCTAAGAATTCGCATCATCGGCTGAAATTTGTTCCAGGGATGGATTATAGTCTGCAACGCAGGCTACTTTTTATCTCTGCAATAAGTTCCCATGGTTTGCCGGAATGGGACCAGAATTTCACGCTGGTGGATTCGCGGGCAACAATTAATTATTAGTACCTACCTGTTTGATAAAATTTCGTGGTCACCGGTCATTGATCACTTTAAATTTTTACCTAACAATTTTCAATACAGAAAACTCTTAAAAGGCATGTCATCAATTCAGTTTCTTAATATCGTGAGGTTCCGCATACCTTGCCGTTGGCATTTATTTGACCTCAGACAAAATGACGACGGGGGAATAGATAGTTTAGAAGATGACACAATCCATAAAGTACCAAAAGCTTTACTATGTCTATTGAATAGTGTAGATATTTTAACTTAGGGATTAATCAACGTAGGTATAATGTTCGTTAGGTACTCAAGTTCTACACGTGGGTTAATCAAATATAAAGGTAGGTAATCAAATATATGGTAGGGTACTGAAACAAAAAATAAAGGATTTTATTATTGGAAAAGAGTACCTACCTAATTACTAGTAGGTAACCGAAATTACCTACTAATATTCGCATCTATCCCTCCAGCTAAGATAAATTGCTTGTGTTTAGGAGTAGGTCATAGAAATCCCGTGACAGTTGGTTTGATAACTATTTAGACGTTACAGTGAAGAAAATTCACTTTGATTCCCACAAAATTTGAGAAATCTGCATAATTCCCTTATTACTTAGGTATACTGAGAGAGCCTATACCGAGCGTACGGATTCTATTGCGATTTAGGCGGTGTTAATTTATACACTGATCCCGACGTTTCGTTGATATTTTTATTTCAATGTGTAATAAATATTCGCTTATTCTTGTTAAAAAAATATTATTTAAACTACTGCCTTCCATTGTCGGCCGTCTTCGTTCACGTAAACAATCATGACTTAATATTATTTCAGCGGTATTACAAGTCTAAATAAAAACAATTACTGTATTAGGGGCAAGGTCCGAATTGAGACTATGAGACCGGTCTGTTATTCTTTCAAATTGTTTCTGAATGTGTTCGTATTTTCCCGTGTTTATTGCACAGAAGGTCAACAGCGCAAATGATTATCGTCTTTAAATGTGAAGTAAAAATAGTGTCAATGTTAAACTTATCCCAGAAACTTGTTTACATTGATGTTAATCTACATGCTAAGCAATATTCAACCAATAGAGTAAATAGTAGAACCTATACATAGGGATATGGGTCAATGGGACCCTCGGTTTTAACATTGTCGCGTTACTAGTCAACATTACTTACCTACCAGCTGCCGATAGACGGGCGAGACTATAGTGAAGTCTTTTTTCTCGAAGTTGGCAGGTCAGACAGCTGTTGCTCTCGTAATAGCTAAAATTAGCCTAATAAAAATGGAAACAAGACAAAAGAGGACTCGAACAAGGTGAAAGATTCGAATGCCATCGGGATCACGGCTCAGATGTCGCGGGTTCGATCTGGATCAATTGAGATCACATTTACACGATAGACTTCAGTAAGCTCGCCTTTGTTCATAAAATCCGTATTAACTAGGTACTTAATAGGTATTATAAATGCGAAAGTAACTCTTTCTGTCTGTTATGCTTTCACGCCTAAACCACTGAATCGAGATTGATGTCATTTGGTACAGACATACCTACCTAGATTAGACCTTGAGAAAGGACATAGGCCATGTTTGGTGGCGATAACCGACATCTAGGCGGGCGGAGCCGCGGGCAACAGCTAGTGCAATATATTTATAATGTGTTGTTTATATAACCAGCGACACTATATCTTGGACCTAAATAGTGAGACATACGAGGCTCTGGCGGCCGCGGATTGCTTTGTAATAGACTATGCTAGGTGAATATGAGTTCGTCCACCGCAGTAGCACCCCGCACTATCTTCAAAAAACGCCCAATAAATGTGTACTGCGCGTACAGGGCACATTTTGAGCACATTTTAGGTCCAAGATACGTGGCGCGGGTTTTACCGAGGTACTTAGGTAGTTTACTATGTGTACAATAAAAAACTTTTTAACGCGTGCCGTTCCAGCTCATACGAGTGCTAAGTGTGCTAACCCCACCAGATAAGTTACCGAAACCACAACTTACTTATAAGGTAATATGCAGAAACCTCAGGCTGAAACGACAATTCGTCATTTGAGAGACACCACTAGGCGTTTTATAACATCACCTAACCAAGAGAACAATGACTTTTTGCATAAGTAGGTACCTACTTAGATACTATTTAGGTAGGTGGTGAGCAGGTAGGTACTCGTCTCGCCTTTTCAGAAGTTAGTTCTATTTTTCTTTGTTAAATAGGTAAATATTAAAGGTTGATTGTCAGTTAACATTAAGATGCTCAACTTTGAGCTTAAGATAAACAACTTGGAAGTCAGGCAACCGACCGGACACTAATCTTATGTCCAACAGCTACATGAGACGGTCATGAGCTTCCATCATTGTGACAACCTGAGGTAACACTCGAGGAGGTACCTAGATAGGTGTTTCTTTTGGTCCAGGGTGGAGTTTTAAAACTGATAAGTACAATAACTTCTTCCTTTACTGAACGTAAAGAAAGGATCCACTGGTTTCAATATTCAAGCCCTTCGACTACGATCTATTTTGACACTAGCTAACTTTCAATTTAAAAAAAAAGTTATATGTTAGCTATGGTAGATCCAGTAGAATACTTTTATATATTCTGTCTCTGGTCATATTGAAATAATCAAGCGCGCATTTCAAAAATAGAAAAGACAAATAAAAGTTAGGATAGATGTTTTGTTTTTTTTAAGATTCAAAATCAATTAAATATTATCCAAAACATAAAACTAGATACATATTGCAGTGCAGTTAGCATGTAACAGGTTGACTGTCTGTGTGCCTGTGTAGGTAGGTATGTAATCATGATCTCAGCCAGTGGAACTTGGTCAAAACGGCAGCCAGTCCTAAGGTTCTACATAAGTCGATGGCTCACAGCGACTAAAATTATTGTTGACTAGCTTTTGCCCGCGGCTCCGCCCGCGTGGATGTCGGTTATCGCGACCAAACATAGCCTATGTCCTTTCTCGAGGTCTAATCTACCCCTATACCAAATTTCATCAAAATCGGTTCAGTGGTTTGAGCGTGAAAGCGAGACAGACAGACAGACAGACAGAGTTACTTTCACATTTATAATATTAGTAGGGATTGTTTCTTCGGTTCTTTCACATGCGATGAGTAGAAGCCTACCTATTTATGAATGGACGCGCAAACGATTGTCGCTTAGATTATGTAGGCACCTATACCTACCTAGGTATATACCTACTGAAGACACGAATACAGGATACGGACAATGGATAGGTAAGTAGATACTTATAGTATGAATGTTATTACCTACTAAGTAGATACCTAGCATCATCCCGTGGTTTTACGCACGTATCTCCTGATCCCGCTGGACCTATCTGGATAAGAAACATATGTTACTCGTACTTCTGGATAAAATTCTTCTAATGCTAATTAAATAGGTACCTACCTACTAATTCTTCTAAACCTAAAACTGAAAGAATTTGATTCAAAGCTTTCATAATTTATCGATTACACACAAGCAAATCTTTCTTCCTAATTACCTACCAAAAAATTAGTGAAAGTTTGTAAATGAACGATGTTTGGATACAGGGATACTTGTTATTTAATGACGCTCTAACGGCTGAAATTTGGTACAGGAATAGATCATAGTCTAGTACCTACATGGAAGGGATAGAGTGTAACACATAGGCTTTTATCTCGCACGTGGGCGGAGTCGCGGGAATCGGCGTACCTACAGTTACCTATATGTATATTGAGATAATTTTAAAGCAATAAACCGGCAATCATTCCCTTAGAGGGGGATGTTCTAACCACTGAACCACCAAGCCTCGCCCAAAGCTGATCCAAATTTTCCTATACATCCGTCTTATGGCGATGGTTATACGAAAGACGGATATATACCTAGAAGAATTTGGATCATTGGGTGAGGCTAATGTACCTACCTAATATCAACGGTAGGTATACCTATTGTAAAATATAGGTACCATTGATAAACAAACATCAAAATATTCCATCAAATTTAATCTGACCTTATGCCATTATGCTAAAGAAGCAGTGTCATTTTAGTAGACCATAGGTAAGTAAGTAGGTACCTAGGTAGGTACTTTAGTGAACTATGTTGCTTTGCTAGGAAGTTTTGATTCGATTAACCTACAAAAAAACGCACCTTGAACTTTGTGTACTGACAATGAGAAAAACGATAATGACCATCTTCGGCAACCCTTCACTTTGCTGTAATAAAGTGCTGATGACACCATAATAACCACCACGCAACGATTACTGGCAACGGCTTTAATCATAGATTTATATTATCTACCTACCTGTTGAGCTAGGTAACTAGGTAGGTATATATTAACTTTACCTAATATTATAAAGCTGAAGTTTATTTGTTTGTTTAGTTGAACGCGCTTATCTCAGGAACTACGGGTTCGAATTGAAAAATTATTTCTGTGCTGAATAGTCCGTTTATCGACGAAGGGAGCGGAGCAGAGATCGCAAATGTGAACAAATCCGGCAGACAAAAATAGGACTCGAAGGAGTGATACGGGGTTTCAAAATATGCCACGGGCGAAACCGGGGCGGGTCGGCTAGTTTGTTATTAGTAGGTACATAATTAGGTAGGCATTTACGCTTATACGCATATTATTTTATTAAAGTTATCAGGTTCTCTAATGTTGTCGTTATAAAGGTGTTAGTGTCACCAACTAGGTATTGCAAGAAGTTGGCGACCCAGTTGCACCCATTCAGGATGCAATGCCAAAACCGTGCTATTTGCTGGGTCCTCATTTTATGTAAGCTGTCCTTGAACATTGCATAAATGGTGCCAGAAATAGGAACTTATGTATGAAATACAGAGCAAATACACAGCAAATAAAGAGATGTTTTAATTAAACTGCCTAAGCACGCGTAACACTGCCGGGTTGAGGAGTTAGATTCTGCCTATTTCTTAATTTCCATCTACCGGTCAATAGCAAAACTACTCTTCATTTTGATTCTCCCGCACTAGATGGCACTAATAACTGTACCAGGGACGTATAGTTTCTTCATCTAGCATCAAGTAGAATTATATTTGAAGACACTGAGGCTAAGACAGCTGTGCACAGGTCGAAAGCTGACAGTGCAATGAAAAGCCACGCCCACTATCATGGCGTCAGGTCAGGACCTTGTAAGGTCGCCTCCTTTCTATGACAATCCCACTAATGATTTATGTAATAGCTGATTTGCAATGTGAAAACCCAGTATGGTTAGTCAAATTAATATTAACGTATATTGTTCAAACAGTTTTTGTTATTATTGCAATTGCTCTTGAACCTAAAATTTTTTGATGCTCAAAATATGCTCTACATGCGCAGTACCCACACGTTTCTTGGGTGTCTTTTGAATATAGCACGCGGTGCTACTGCGGCGGAAGAACTCAAATTCACCAAGCATAGATTACAAAACAATCCGCGCGCGCCAGGTCGTTTGTCTCGCGATTTAGGGCCAAGATACGTGTCCCGAGGTATACTACGAGTACGCTACATTTTCAACTAAACGATTGTCAAGTAAGGGATCAGGTTAAGTAAATCAAACACACCAATCACATTACTTTTGACTTTTTATTTACAATATATTAATATTCTCTTTATTTTTTCACTTTTTTTTCGTATTTTTCAGTTCAGGCACTAAACATACATCCGATTTTTTTTATTTAAGCGTAAACACACAGTTTTAACAGTAATGTAAGAACCTCACTTTTTAAAGTTAAGTGCAACGTAAGTGGACAAAATCTATAATAGTTAAATTAAATACTTTAGCAAAAAAATACGCCTTTGGCGAGAAGAGATCACCTGCGCAATAATCTCATTAAAATATGGCTTAATTAAGCTTTAAATCTAAACTATGTACTAGAACAGCATTCTATTGAGTTATAACAGGTATTGCACTACTGAATATTAAATATATATTCATATAAACAATCATTTAGCGCAGAAAGAAGTCCAAAACATTATATTATTATATATATTTATTATCTAAACCTATTGCCCACTGTAACCGAGAATTAATTTGACAATGGACATCGGCATAGACATACAAATCATCTAACAACAACAATCCATTTATCGAAAAATTATTACTGAAAAGTATTTTATCTAAATATTCCTATCTACTAACATAAATTTACATTTCATACAAAGCCCATACAAAAGTGAGGTCCGTCAGAGGCGTTGAGATGGGGAAGAGATTATTAGGAAGTAGGTACACATAATTTTGCAATGCGTACAACCCGTGTACTTTCAAAATGCCATTTTTATTAATCATCCAAATCATGCATTAGTTTGTTCGCTTCTAATTATCTTCCAACAAATTTATTTTCAATCATAGACATCGATATTACACAGATAATTTTGTGTACGATAATCACAACTTGTACTTCATATCTAACAACTAAAGAAAGAACATTGATCGCACCCTAAATATTCAACAGGCAATCGCGCGATTGCGACCGCGACCATACTGGTAAAGGATTTCATCAGTGAAGAATTCTAACCGAAACAAGTCGATCAATCTTAGCTGGACACTCATAGGCTTGTTTCGATTCGGCTCGAGTGTTCTCTCTATCGTACAGAGCTTATTTCCCTCTGCAGCTAGATATATTTATAGAGTAGTTAAAACCAAAGTTTTTTGTTTTAATATTATGTAAACATACCAAGTTTTAACTACTCTATGAAGATAGAAAACTGTCAATCAGTTGTACGACAGAGAGAACGCTCTACAAATCAAAACATCTCTGGACTCGCTCTTTTCGACGTGCCAAATTGAAAGCGGAGTACTATAGTTGCGTTGTCACGTTTTACTCTAAAAATTTGATTGAGAAAACATGTTAGGACTCGTTTTCGTTTATAGCAAACCATTAGCATAAAATCAGTTTCTATGACATCGCTGCCACGTCGCAATCGCTTTATCATTGTGGTCGGGGTCTTGAATTTTAACATTTTGTACAACAATTTAACCAATGAATTAAGTAGTGCTGTTGGTTTGCATAGTGGTTATTACAAAAACAGGTGCTATACACCACACCACATTGCAATACACCGAAACTAAGAAAGAAATTCTTATAACTAGAAATAAAATGTTGGTGTTATCTCTTTTGCACACAATATAATTTGAATTTACAGCAATCTTTTTTTTTATAAAAATATTATTTATATTGCCACTTTATAATTTGAGATCTACTAATTACACTAAATATATTATATTCACTGTATATACTCGTACATCGTGGGAAATGAATTAAAACAGGTACTATATTGCATTTATGATATTTGTTTCTTATTTACTCGTCTACATTTTGGTTATTGTTTCATAAGTGCAAGTAAAGTAATTGCAATTGCAAATTATTCTAGTACCCGATTTTTGATTTGGCACGTTTAGATCAAGAGTAAAAGTCCGGCTTGATTTTGTACAGCTTTATCTCTGCCACACAGCGGACTGACAGTTTCATACTGTTATAGAGTGGTTAATACCAAAGTTTTATACTCTGGAATCACAAGTAGCCGGTTTTTACTACTCTATACAGGTATATAATTGTCAGTCCATTGTACGATTGAGAACGGTATACAAAACGCACACAAGGCCAATCTTAGCCAGACTATAACTCCTCATCCAGATATGCCAAATCAAAATCATCATCAATCATGGGTACTGTACTGTGCCTATAACAGATTCTTAAGGAATTTATAACGTTTAAATTTATTTACGATATCTATAGAAATTATTGCCCATTATTACAGCTCTGTATCAGATGGTAAAAGGAAAACTACCTACAAAAGGAAACTTGAAAAAAGCATGGAATAGGGATCCCGTTGGTTTAGTTCTGGCAAGGGAAAATCGAAATTTGGTACTTACCGGAATACAGGGACTAGACCAATTTAAAAGTCAAATTGCACAGTTTGGGGTAAAAGCAAATGGAAGTTCTTGCAATAACAAGCTACCTCCCACTCGAATAAAAAACAAATCAGTGTGAGTTCACTGTAACTAAACACACTATCACATCTAGAATTTTAAGTAATACCTACAGATTACAACATAACCTTGGTATCTGATGATCTTTTAAAAATGGATTTCAGTAGAAATATATGATATGAACATATTTTATGAACATACATATCCCATAATCTCTTTAAAAATGGACTCAACATAACTACATAATGTTCAATTACATATTTCTATTAAAACCTCAATTACACTATTGTTTGAAATCTACTCAGAAACTACTAGACCAAGAGCCTGTGGCCGATAAACAGAGTATTTTCAAAAATTATGTATTTTTTTATTTATTCTCTTATGCGCTACAGACGTTTTGTCTGTGGGTTACTAGGTAATCTTCCAGCGTAACCTATAGGTTACCAAGATTTTTGTTTTCACCATGATAGCAAATATAATATATCGCGCAGCTTTGTAAAAGTACTACATTAAGACTTTGAAAAGACTTGGCACATACTACGAGAGTAAATAAACGTATAAGATTCGTCGAAATTTCATAAATCTACCGGCCACTGGCTCCTAGACTATACTAAATGTAACAATCATACACAAACCAAATAAATAACATAATTAAGTATACCTTAGCCAAACTTTGTTCAGATTAAGTGCTGATCACACAATAAATACCTGTGTACAGTACAACTACATAGAAACTTCACTCAGAGATATAATCTGTCTCACACTCGTATATAATTATATTAGTCTGATTATTGTCTAACGTATGCGAGTGTTAGTTTATACAGTTAGTTGTACTATACTTGAAATAAATCAGAATAACGTGTGAGTATCAGGCTTGAACTATCTGGCATAGTGTGGTGGCAATGATTTTGTTAACACTATTCTAATAAACTAGGGCGGGAAGTGTGAATCGGTCCGGAATAAAGGAGATGGGTATTAATTTATGGCTAATATAACAATAAACACCCAAAAATATTATGCTACCTCAACTCTTACGACTGAGTCACATATCAATAGAGATGAGAGTTTGAATGGTTGCTTAGACAAAAATGGTCTTTACATAACAAAGTTTAAAGTTATTGTATTGTTTCCTTTAGCAACGCAATTCGATATACAAAGGTAAAACATCATCATCATCTTCATAGAGACGCATTTTCCTGATTGCATCCGTGGCCAAGATAACTTCGGAGCTCAGGATCCGCCTACTCCACTTCGCACGATCTTGGGCGTCCATGGTAAGACCATTTGCACGCATTCGAAGGTAAAACAATGAGCTTTAAGATCGTCGTTTCAGTATGATACCTACAGAATATGGACTCACAGAATCACCTACCATGCCTTCAATTATAAATAATTAGGTTGTAACTCAAATTTCGGGAAAAAGCTCGATACAATAATTGTCTAACCTTTTTTGCACATGGCCCCAATATGACCTCATCTCCTTTAAAAATTAACCAGACGAGATGAGATAAAGATTGTAACCAAACTTGAATGAGAAAGTCATACATTATTGCGAGTGAGAGAAGAGCATAAACGTATATCTATCATTTCTCTAATATATTTCTCAATCGAGTTCATTTACATTCTTTATATCGCCTCAATGGGCTATAAGAGAAGATATATCCGTAATGTATATCTGCTCGTACGTGGTTCTGAGTTGCTCAGAACCGAGGCTATCTCAGACTCAGCAGTGTGTGGTGTATGTATGTGTTGTATGTGTGTGTTCTAGGAGAGATCAGGTGAGACGGCATGAAGGTAGACGGCCGCATGACGAGTGCCAGCGGCGCTTGCGTCTACTGGAGTCTGCATCAGATAGCTCCGCTGTTGATAACGTTCGAGATCCACCGTCACCCAGTTCTGGAATAGCGTAACAGCATTATCGTACATTTATTGGTATTTGATCGATTGGTGAGGTAACACCTTTCACTTATGCTTAAATTTGTAAGTAACATTAATCTGTAAAACACATGAAAGCCGTAGGATTTGCGACGCTCTCTATTTTCATTAGGCGAACCTTGTAGCCAAAGATATATTGAAATATTCGTTGACATTGCCATTTAAGTTTATTAAGCTTTATTTATTAGTAAAAGGAATATGGATCACTCGAAAATAGGATATATTGTGTACAAAATATATCTGCAGCAGACATTTATTGGGGTATAAATTAGTTGTAACGATAAAGCCTGTAACATATAACGCAGTCGGGATATAAATTTGTTATAAATTATAAGCCTGATATAGTTATGGCAGATATTTGGCTGGTCAGTTTCCGGGTAAACAAACCGATTGGGTGGGAGCCAAAGCTAAGTGGGTATATGGGAGAGTCGGTCACTCGCATGCAACGAACCTAACTCAAGGAACAAATGCGCGCGCGAACGTGACCGGCCATGTGCACTTCATCAGGCTCTGGAAAATTTAAATTATTATGAATTTGTATTTTGTATGTACACATATTTGTGTTCATGATGATCATCATCATTTCAGCCATAGGAAGTCCACTGCTGGACATAGGCCTCCCCTATAGATCTCCAATAAGACCGGTTGGAAGCGGCTGTGTTCGTACAAAATACAAATTGACGAATGAACAAGTTTGATGTCTTGTATCAAAAGAATATCTAAAAACTACGTCACTTTACGTTACTTTACAAAATATTTACAGCTTGCAAATTGTCTAATGTTCAATTAATTAGTGTTCATTGAATATACAAACAATGAAACAGATAAAAATACAATTGTTGACGTTTAATGGTATCAAAATACATGAGTATATACAATGAGTAACGTGTTAAAACGTTAAAAACCCTCCCATTTTTCGAGATTCGCCAGTGGTTTACCTAGCTGGACAATAGGTCCTCCATGTTTTGCTACTGCATATAATGACATTTCAAGCATAAAAATGTTGCCTCATTTAATTTTTAACAAAATAATTGCTCTAAACATATTTTTTTATAGGACCTTCCGAAAAGTAACGACGAATTATCTAGACCTGTGCCATAAAAAATGATGGGCATGTTACAAATAAAACAGTAAAACAGTGGAAATTGTAAATAATCATATTATATTCCTAAGCTATTGTGTTATACTAATATTAGCACAATAATTATTATTTGCATGATAAGTTGAACAGGAAACATACCTATTATCTTTTCTGTTCAACTCATGGCAATAAATAAAGTTAACTAGTGCAAAAAGCTACCCGTTATACACTTCATTGTCAAGGATGTCAGAAGTTCTTCGATCATTATTCATTTATCCATTCAAGAGGCCCGGAGAATCATTTCAGTCCTCCATGAATGGTACGAGAATTAACCCTTACTTTCTTTGTCTTCACGCCTCAGCGTCGCCCAGTACCTAATATAATGAATTACGTTCTATAGTGACTAGATACTGACCGTGTCTCAAGTCTCTCTCGGTGAAGTACTCCTGCGCCGATGGATAGTGCCGCTCCACGAGATAGGGGATAACCGTAGAGTTGTGTAGCTCGTCTGAACGTCGCGAGCGTGGACTCACGAGCCGTTCACCTGAGTCTAATGGCGGCCGCGACTGTACCCAGCTATAAATAATATAAGAACTTGTATTTTGAGCATAAATACTTAAATCCTTTCGAACTACAGCCTCTGTGGCGTGGCGGTAGTGATTGCGGCCGCTACGCAGGTAGCGCAGGTTTAATCCCAGCTGAGTGCAAATATTTGTATGCATGAATATAGGTATTTGTATTGGTCTGGTCGTGCCTCGGAGAGCACGTTAAGCCGTCGGTCCCGGTTGCCATACGAAAATGTATGGCAGTCGTTACGGATAGTTGGAGCCCTAAAAAGTTTAACAACTGGTCTAGCAATGGCAATGTTTGATATCGCCATTGAGGCCAGATGGCAGTCACTTCACGGTAAATATCGAAGTTCAGCCAAGTCCGCAGTTAGACTGGTAAAGTAGACCCTAGACTCCGAGTGGAAAGCTTCAGATGCAACTGGGTTTAACGCTAAGATGTAGAAGAAGAAGAAGACTTAAATCATTTCGAACTTAAATACATATTTATAATCGGATTTCTAGCTTATAGGTTTAAAAATAGAGATATTTGTAATGGAAATGGCAATACTGCCTAGTGTCTATTAAAAACAGTAAAAAAACAAAAGTCGCCATTTTGTCGCGGTTGTGTGGCGTGACGTGTTGTTTCGTCAGGATTTTCATTGTTAAAATTAAGGTTAAATATTAAACAGTATGTACTTATCATAATATATACATTTTATGTAATTATGCGCAAGTGACTAATATATGATATTGTGACTAATACCACACTTGGTATTAATTTAAATTCAACTTGATTCGATAAATTTTAACCCAAAAAAGTATTAGGTACGCACATAATCGCTCATCTACCTACCAATGATTTTTATGTAAGCTTTATACTTGGCCTGGCTGCACGGAACAAAAGCATTGGTATCGAATTCATACCTAGTAGTCTACTTATCTAACAACAACGCGCCAGTTTTCATAGCTATCATAAAGATGACATTACAAAAAGCCACACCTAAACAGATGGGTACTTGTCAAAATTCATTAACTCATTTATCTAGTTTCTGCGTCCAAATTCAAAAGTCATTCCCGCCTTATCCAGTAAGTACTACCGTATTCATAGAAATCATTGAAATTGTTATTGTCTCTGGTAGGTAATTACAAATAGGGCATTTTATATGGCCTTATAAAAGTGGCTGTGATGGGCTGGATGCGTTGGGAGAGGTCATGTCCAGCAGTGGACTGCGACAGGCTAATTCATTGATTGATATGACCTTATAATATCATACAGCAAAATAACATAATCAAGGTAGAAGTAACCCGACCTTATTAATGGTAGAGAGGTATAAAATCAATCAAGAATATTATCATTGATAAATTATTGCACCACTATTACTCATTATCTCCACGTGAGTTAAATAGAGGATTGCATTTCCTTATAACACGTATGTAATAGGCATATTAATATTGGTATGTCAGCATATATAATAAATACATTCATCATCACCATCTTGTCCTAACCTTGATCCGATTGCTTCTGAGGTTTTCAACTTAGAGCAGGGGTCTAAGTTGAGTGGCCGGCTCTCGTTCTAGCCAGCTTGTACTGACTTATATTGACGTTAACGGAAGCGTCAAATTTGGACACCCAGCCTCGAGAGGATAGCCAGTGACAGATTTTCGTGCGTTGACTGGTAGGTGTACCACCTAGCAGCCCCAAAGATCTTAATATTTCCCATAAATATGTTTTGCACGATACACATATTATGACGGTATTACGTAGGTACTGCACTATTCTGCACGGTATTACGAGACAACATTACGCATCAATTACACTGCGTACCTAGTTATGTGCATTACTGTTTAAATACTTTCCAATGATTTATTGTTCATTATTTTGGTTATTTCCTGTGCATAAATCTAACTCGATGCGTTCTGGGTTATGAGCGTAGCGGAGCACTTATAGGTTTCTTAGATGCTTAGATTCGGACACGTAAAAAGAATAAGTGAAAGAAGATTGACGAAACTTATTTATGAAGCGGAGGAGAATGGGTAACCCGGTGAGAGTCGACTTAAGCGTACGTAAATGTCAATCAAATCGAAGATATTTTAAAGAAAGGCTAAGAAAAGAGTACCCGCAACCAGCGAGCATGTATGAAAACAATTATGAGAATAGAAGCAGCCAGGATCGCGCGATCTTTGCTGGTGAAAACGTGTGTGCCTACTCCATCGGATAAGAACTATATTTATGTATGTGTAATATAGATTACATTGTAAGTAGTGCAAAAATGTGTCAATTACCTCGTCCTTAACCTCAAGGGTAGATAACATGCTATCAACAAATGAATGAAATATAGTTCAATTAACTTTATAAACAAAGTCATTATTTGATATTATAAACAATATTGAATTGCGAGGTGATTTTCTTATTACAAACAAGATGAAAATCAAAACCCCAATGGCTCTAATCTATTAAAAATAACAATATTGCTAGCATAATTGCATAGATAATTCTTATTGTTCTGTTTAACCAATTTAAATAATTAAAGTTAAAATAAAAACATAATAATAGTCCTAAATTGATTGTTATCAAATTTAAATACAACATCTATGCAATAATTTAAAAAAACCGCGGTAGCTGTATTTAATTCACGTTATTGTATTTTTAACTATTTTCATGCAGCTCACGAGGTATATTCGAAGCAATTCCAATGGAAGAATTATGACTCATGTTATGAATTAAAGGGGACTATCTAACGTATTTAAACATTTGCGGATGATATAATTTTGTTCCCTAATTCCTCCCTTCCTCCCAGAAACTTCAAAGAAATAGATTAGTAAAATATAAAGACAAAGAAACAATAATATTGTAATATTGATGGGAATATAATATGAAGGTAGATGATTATTTGGGCTAAATAATCCGGGTAAACTATCTAGATTGAAACACGTAAAGCTACACACGGAGACATGCATCATCGATGATGCGCATGGATTACTTAACTTACTTATAAGAAAGAGGCATTCGTAATCACTTATTGCTAAGACACAAAGGATGTCAAAATTAAAACGATAGTTTAGAATACGTAAAGTCCTCGAGGGCCCATTAAAACGTCAAACATATTGTTCATTTATATTCACGTAGGTGCGCGTATTTACAGTTTACCATTATCCTTGAAGCCAGGTTTCTGTTTACCTAAGTATAACACACTCGCTATAAGTAAATACATATTTATGCGTAAACAAGATAATCTCGGAAATTTTAAAGTGCTTCTGTTCACCTTTAGCATAACCTCTTGAAAAGGAGTTTAGCAAAGATGTTAACGTATGCTTAATAAAAATACGTTATCTCGAGGCTGCAGTTAGTGATAGCATATTAGTATTAGTATTTTTTTATATTCGCAGGTCGCAGACACGGCCGTCCTGATGGTAAGAGATTACCGTGGTCTGTGGGCGAGTGCAGCACCAGGAGAGTCAAACTGGTGCTGCCAACCCTGTAAGAACAGAGAGATTCTGTGCTGTCAGCGCAAAAGATAAGTTGGACAAAGCTTTTGGTTTTCCCACTGACAGCACAAAACCCCTCCAGTGAGCTTTGGCTACCCTACTCACCGTCGGAAACACAACACGAGGTTATTAAGCCGCGGGTCACTAAATTTAGCTGTTCCCGAACTCGCTTCACTTGCTCCCGTTTAATTATGGCTTAGGTGTCCAATAAGCTGACTGGTTTAACCAAGCGGCTGCGACATGTACCTATACCTTCATTTATGATTCGTCACGTCTCGAAACGTCATGATATATTATCTAGATATAGATAAGTCTAGAAACCGAAGAAGGTCCAGGGTCCGCTAGGTCCGCCGGGGTAAGAAGGAAATGCCTTATTGGACCATCTTACACTCCGTTATTTGAGACTCGAAACGTCGCGGCATGCGGTTTTAGTAGGTTTAAGTCCGCACGCTTCCCTGGCTGGCGGGAGATACCCGTAGGAAATTACCTCATCTCTCTTTTAAACATCATTGGTTTAGAACGTCTTACATTTGTACTAAATACCTAGTTACATAAAATTATTTGTAGGGCAATAGCATAGAGGCAAATCCCGACTACGTTCTGAACTTTGAATAAATCTGTGAGTCATAGAACGTTGGTCAGTTCAAGTCGGAATGTTGAATGCCATAAATAATGCAATAAAATTTAATTTAGTGCCTACAAAATCGTTTTGGTTTACATTTTAGTCTCAGAGGGAAAATATTAAGGTATAAAAGAACATAATTTAAGTTCGGCCAACCATTTATTAATTTCGACCTTTTAGAAAGAGATTTGGTAGGTATATTATTTAGAGATTACACGAAATAAATTCAATTATAGCTTATACTATGTATTGTAAGTAAGTACAATAGACACAGCACTCTCATTATACATGAGAGACACCTAATACTTTGGTCAAAATTCAATATAACTCGAATACATTTTATAAACAGATTATTAACAACAAAATTTACATATCTGGTTAATCAGTTTGCCGTTGAATATTGTAATTTCCAATTGATATGTAACTCAAGACGTGTTTGACAGCGAAAAAGATCCAACTTTAGCGATTGTTTATTTAAACAAGCTAAGGCAATAGGAATATTTTGATACGACCAACCTTGAATTTTAATGAACTTCTTATAATTTCAAAAAAACACCATATCTACGAGTATAATAAATACAAATTGTGTTTTGTCAATATAGATATGACGGCTGAAAATCTTCGTGTTAATCAAGTACTTAAACCAATAAATACGGCAATAAATATTCGAAAATGCCGCGCTTTCTGGTGAGAATATGCACCGCTTTCTGCCGAAAATATACTCTTAAACACTAAAGAAAACATGGTACCTAACAATAAAATAATCTTATCTTTTGATTATTGAAATTGTGTACTATTTATAGATTAATCATTTTTTGTTTTATTGTGAATTTTTTTGTTCTGCTTTCTTTGGCAGAACAAAAAAATTATTAATGAAACACAATTAGAAGCAAAATACTAATGAAAATACATACGAGTGTCTTCTGATTTCATGAACAGTGGGCCTTAGATCCGGGTCTCTCTTGAGCATGTGTGTGAGTAGCGCCCCAAGCGTCGGACCGAGTATAGGGGGCGGCGGGGCCGGCTCGCCCCGACCGATAGATTCCAGCAGCCTATACACATTGTCGCCCTCGAACGGATACCGCCCAGTTGTCATGTTGTATCTGTTCAAAAATAACAAAAATGAAAAGGTTATTAAAATTTTGTGACAGCTAATTCTTATACAGAATTAATGCGCGCGGTTCATCCGCGTGAAATTATGATCCCGTTTCCGCAGCTGACTCTGCCAGATAGTGTGTCATCCATCACTCACAAATACATAATGTGGCTTTCTATTGAATAAAACAATTTTCAAAATCGGTTCATTAGATCCAGAGATTACCTCTCCTACAACGTCACAAACTTTACCTCTTTATAATACACTAGCTGACCCCGCGAACTTCGTACCGCCTAACCGTCCATTCTTTTTTTTTAATTATTCTCTCCGTAAGAACCATCCTCGTTCTTCAAGAAATATCCTAAAAAAAGAATTAGCGAAATCGGTTCAGCCGTTCTCGAGATTTGCGCTTACCAACACATTTAGATAATAGTGTAGATAAGTGTTTACCATGGGCGTGTATAAGGGGGGCAAGTAAGGCGCTTGTCTAACCCTGCTCTTCCCGAAGTAACACACAAACCCCTTAAAGAATGCTGGGACCGCCCATGGTGTTTGCATCGATAAAACTTGTATACACAATCTTAACAAAATATGTATATTCGTCATCACCCTCTTCCCCTGTGTGTGTTCTGCTAGGGGTGATGGTCACCCCGAAGCGAGACCCCCCAAACCCACACTCATTGCTCGCCTTCAGCGACACGGGCGAGTGCGGGTTTCCGCGCACTCTGCTAACCATGGTCTGCAGTGTGAAGCTAACCACTTCGAGGTCTATTACGAAGACAAAGGTCCAATACGGCCTGGCAGAGTTGATGGCCACGCTGTCTGCTCTGCCACTTTGCCAGTATGTAAAGCGGCGTCTAGCAGAAGCAGGCCGCGGCGGCGGCACGCATTCCGTGCCTCCCCATATCCGGGGGCGAGTTGGGGACTATGTGGTCCCCACACCGGAAGAGAGCCAGATCGAGAGATATGGCCCTGGGTCGGTCGGGGTGCGAGGGATATGGCTACGACAATCTCATGTGCGTTTTACTCGACATAACCTCCTCCTCCGGCTCCGGCGGGGGAGGTATCCGTGGGGATTTTTCGCACGATAAAAAAAAAGGTACTCAACAAAGTAAACATATGAGTATGAGTAGTTATCTACTGAGGAGTTAGCCGAAAAGAGAAGCTACTGTAGCGGCTTTCCAGCTGACCGATCTCGACGGGTTTCACCGCCACCGCAATCGCGGTGAGGCCTGCATGCCAGCCCTTCGGATTATTTTTAATATTTACCTACTTGGCCACAAATACGTTTTAAGTATTTACAGTAAAATCTCGTCAAAAGATTACCCGGAACAGACCCACAGCTGACGCAGTCAAGACATTTTTTTGTTGTTTTAAGTATGTACCCGTGTATAAGTTAATCCAATCATTAAAAATGTTTTAATTTAATATTAAAAACAGACACTTAAATTTTATTTATTTGTTTGAATAATAGACATTTATTTTCCACTCAAATATAAATTTAAATTATAAATACAATTTAATTGCTTTTACCGGCATTTTAACACATAATAAGTTATGAATGTTAAGCGTTTGTTTTTGCTGCAATCGTGCAAATAATAGGCATTTTCCTTTAAGGCTTAAAGGAAAACGGCAATCATTTGAAGTACCTAACCCTTTAGGTATCTAGCTATGAGTAGGTACTACACCACAGACTATACTTTCAAATTTACAAAGTGTTAATTTAATCATACTTTTAACCTTTCCATTTGAGAAATGAACTGATTAGATCATAGATTTTAGAGGAATGCAAAGAAGATTAATATCTTCTGAATATCCATTAACGTAATGTATATGCAACCATTTCTTATATTTGGTAAGAAGTTAAAGCTAGTAGGCATGTAGAAGTGAGGTCGGTGGAGCAAATGTTATTGAATTTTTGCGTCACTAGCAGTAATAAGTCGGGAAACGTACGTAGATGGATAACACGCTCGTCTCCTATTACTTGGACCCAAAATATCACTGGCGACACGTGGATGTAAGTAATAAAATAAATTACCATTTATTTAAAACTGTATTGCAATCTTTCAAACGCTATGTAGGTACGTAAGTATACATCATTTTGAATGATTCAAGTGAAATTCTGCACAAGTTTGCAACTTTCGTTGAAAATGGTTACGCTTACGAACAACTGGCACCAACATAGCGAAATTGTATAATTTTTATAACGTTAACCGGCCCACTGAGCATTGAACGTGAAACGATTAGATTTCACTAAGACCTTCTTTCAGGGTGTATCGGCCCCACCAAAACCTTTGCAGGCAAGCCAAATTTATCTACACCTACTGATTGGTGGACGAAGTTTTTGGGGTTGGGAAGTTGGCAGTTGCTCCCATAGAAGCCGTATAAACCAAACCAAAAAGGCGAACCCGGCGATCTGTAGATCGCCGGGTTCGCCTTGGTTCGCCTGGTGTACCGCTGACTATAAATGTGTTTCATTCATGATATTGTCAGAATTCAATGCGTAACATTCGCGTACACGAAGGTTACGCATTGAAATTTCATTCACTTGAAACTGCGCTAGCACATTTCTCTTGAAGAATTTCGCTTTGTAAAACGTGAAAATTAACGCATTTATCCCGCAATCGGGTCCGAGCCCCAAACACGGCACGTGACTCTTCTTTGGCCTAAATCCACCTTAAGAATCCCGAAGTAACTTCATGCCACCTACGTCTTTCGTTCGAGTTTCGTACGGAAAGTTTCGGTCAATGCTATAGTGCGTGGCGAAACCGTAAATACCGCGTCACAGACCTATAATGTTATACATTTGCATGACTAAATCAGTTCATAGGCATGCTGCGCGTTTAATGACTGGTCATTTATTTACGTCAGTAATTAGTTTATCATGCTAGTTTATGCACAGAAGTTAGGGTGCATCAATCTAGTGTTATCAATATAAATTGAAAATGTTTTTGCAGCTGCAACGTTGAACCTATGACTGAAATTCATTAGTAAAAATGTATTCAACTAGACTTGTTTCTCACGTTTCAGTCAATGACATTAATTCAGATAAGGCAGTTTAGTTTTTCTTGAACTCAGTTGCTATCCGTGGTGAAATTCACTCGAGTTCACGTTAGCATATTATTTAATAGCATATTATACCAACACACACTGTGTTTTATAACTAAGTATAAATGAAAGTCTATTTTAATCCACTTACAATGTGACTCCACTGCTCCAGATATCTACTTTGACGCCAGAGAATTGCTCCGCACCATTCGCTATTTCTGGAGGTTGGAATGCTGGGGAACCCTGTCCGGTGTAACAAGTATCTTCAGGAGAAAACATATCTAACGCCTGTAAACAAAAATTATATTTAAATGCCGAAAGTGAAGATGACTCAAACACCCTGTCATTCAGTAACTTTGAACAATATGTGTCTTTTTATAATTTATTCTATTGTTCTGTTATTTACGAACAATTTAAAGAAAAATAGTGCTTTATAGTAAGATATAGAAGAGACATTCCTTGTCCCATTGCTGGCTAAACACCCCAAATTCTTACAGGAAAAATTGAAAAAATGGAAAAAAAATAATAAGAGAAGAGCATTAGTTACTGTAGGTACGGTTTACACCTGTCATGACTCCAATGGGGGTTCACGTCAGAACTATGGTATAATGTGAACGGTTTATTCAGTATTAGCTTGCACATAGCACATTCCCCACTTTTATTGTTCAAGACGTGATAGTATATCACTGCTTCACAATTATGAAACTATGAAACAGTACAGTACAAAATTATGAAACAGTAAATTCGAAATGTGTTTCATTAAACAAACAATAAAACCTTTAAGTATTTACTCTAAAATTCCTCTACAGAGGACATAGGGGAAATGGGTGAAGTGGCCCACATCGGAGGATGGAACACCCATCCGGCCAACGGTGTCCCCTGCTGGAAGTAAGTACTCTAAAATATACTACTTATTAGGTGGTTGGGTTGGAACTAGCACCTTCAGAAGTTAGTAACTTTCAAGGATGCAGCGACACTATGACTCACTTAACCTTGTTTACAAATAATATGTCACAAAGCCAACCCAGTCATGGAAATAAATAATTCATATTATTCCTCAATATTATTGTTACAACTAACAAAGTTAAACATAAAAGTTAAAAACTGAATCACCCAGTGGGTGAATCATTATGTCAATCTTCCCACATCATATTGAACAGGCAGGGAATGTCCAGTGTAATTTCACTTTAGTTTGAACTTCTGCGCTGTAACTCAATCACCTATAGACTATTGCTACGTTATTCAGATAGACTAAAAATAATATGACCATATTTTTGGACCTTAACCCAAAACATATGAAATAGCATATGAAAGAAATGTGCCCAGCACTAAATCAATTTACATGTTTATACCAAGGTATAGCTGATATAATATATTATATTCTTCCCAATATAGAATTTGAAAACTTCACAGAAAATAACATATTTTTTATTTAATAATTACCTCTGCAACTCCAAAATCTGTAATTTTGAGTGTGTGATCCAGTGTTAACAATAAGTTTCCTGGCTTAATATCCTTGTGAACTACTCCTTGGCCATGTAGATATTCTAAGCCATCCAGCAACTGTGTGAAGTAGTCATGAGCTTGCCGTTGAGGGAACTTCTTGCCTGGACTTCCCTCTAACATATCCTGATATTGAAACCATAGTTAGCAGTCATAGTGATAAAGATGTATAGATATGTCTAAGAAATAGCCTGGGAAAACCTAGGTCTCTAAATGCACTACTTAAAGATTGAGGTTTTCCCAGACAATTTATATGTATTAACGATTTCATGATATCATAATCATTAATACTTATTATGATGATATTACAATACCAATAATGGACTTGGACGAAAAAACAGAAGACACATAACAACTATGCATGAATTATGTAGTATAATGATTTTATTCTTATTAAAATGTTACTCGGTCAACAACAATTTGTTCATGCTAAGAAACAAAAATGAAGCAATTGTATGAAACCTTTTACGCTAAGCCTAAAGTGAAGAATGAGTCGCAACAATGTGAATAAATAAATATATAAATATAGAATTAAACCCCTAAATTCAGAATATCAATGACTTCACTACCAATAATAAATATGAGTATGTATACTAACCTGTAGTACACCAACACAAAATTCCATGACAAGATACATTTTCTGTTTTTCATCATTATACATAACATCGACTAGTTCTATCACATTTTTGTGCCTAAGTATTCGCAACAATTGTATTTCTCTCTGTACATTTTGTTCTCCATTTGGTATTCTTCTTAGTTTCCTCTTCTTTAATATTTTCACAGCTCTTCTACACAGTGTCTCTGAATCTAACATCTCTTTAACTTTACCATATGAACCTTCTCCCAACACATCTCCCATGACGTACTTCCCAACCATTTTGCATTTTTTCTTCTTGCTTCTGTATATTATATCTGCACTATCGACTCTATGAAAACAGAGGTTGGTTTGTTCTAAATTAAGATCTAATTCATCTATTTGATCATTGTCGAGCCAAGTCACGGAGTGAGCCTCGTCGCTACCTACAAACATTAAATTCTCATCGCTCTCTTGCGGTGCAATGATGTTTGATACCTCAAATTCCACATCATCGGCATCTGGAAGACTGTCACTACTACTGATTTTCCTACACATTCTTGGATCCATTATCTATCAAAACAACACATTTGTAAATCTGTGCGTATTGCAAGGCCTTTTGTCATGAGATCATGAAGGCTATATCAAAATAATTTTACTTAGTTAAATGACACATCTCTTGTTCACACCATCGATTTGGAAAAATATCATGTTATAAAAATTATTCTCTTTTTAGTGTTCTAAAATATGATAGTAAATAAATCTGAGCGATCGCGTAAATGCTCCATTAGACAAGAACCACAGATAATAAATTATTTGTTTGTGGAATTTGAATTTATGAAGTTTGTTATATTATTGCCAACCTTTATAGAAAAATATCAATTACTTAATGTTTTTAGTCGATTGTAACCTCTTTAACTGTAATCGATTTTCTCTAAAAATAATTTAATCTAAGCCATAGAAGGAACCTACTATCTTAATTTCGTAGTTTTTGCTTTGGTAGTGTTGGCTCTGTGTTGATAAAGTTTAAAAAACTGTAACACAATGATACCACGGGAAAGAGAAAATATAGTTGCGCTTTCCACCAATAGATGGCACTAAAAGTACTTAAAATTGTATTTTTACCGCTTGGTACATATTTTATATTTGTGAACTCCGAAATGATCTGTGTATTTTCCACGCGACTACTCTGAGGGCTTCTTTAAAGGGCATCAGAAGCATAGTTTTTTTTTTTTACCACTTAGACGGCAGACAAGCACACTGTCCACCTGATGGAAAGTGGTTACCGTGGTCTATGGACGTTGGACGTATGCAACACCAGGGGCGTCACACTCGTGCTGCCGACCCTGAAGAAACCTTCTAATGCCCTTCTTGAAGAACCCCATATTATAGTCGCTTGGGAAAACCATCGCGGGGAGTTCATTCCACAGCTTGAGTGTGCGTGTGAAGGTTTTTTGTAATATCAATGATCAGAAGATTCTTAGTTGGTCGGCAGCACGTTGGTTACGCGCCTGGTGTTACGCACACGTCCAAAGACCTCGGCAACCGCTTCCCATCAGTGCGCCGTGTACTTGTCTTTCACTCAAGTGGTACATAAAAACCTACCTAAAAAATTTTCTTAAGTTTTAAAATTTAAACTTTCAGATTCAGAAGTAAAATAATCATTTTCCTTCTACCTAGGTACAAAGTTTGAGGGAAATGTAGGTGAAATAAAATAACCTTGATCTTTATTTACTTTTATTGCTTAAGAGCTAAAATAATGTTTGTACTTACTCTTATATTATAACTAACAAACACAATTAGACACGGTTATTTTCACATTAGGTATGCGCAATTGCGTAGGTCTGTTAATTTTTTAAAGTTTCGGTGATGCGTGTTTAACAATTTGGACAGTAAAATCTTTTAGATTTTTAGGTATGTAGCTAGGTACCGATGGAGAGCAAAGCTACAACTTTTTAGGAACACTGTACCTATACATAAGCATAATATTATATCAAATGAACAAATCCATAACTAAATAGTCTAGGTACAGACACCATAGTACTCGTATATTGATACCGACAACCTTTTTGGCGTGCGTGGCGGTAGCGAACTTGTAACGCAGGGCACGCGGATTCGATTCCCGCTCAGTGAGTGCAAATATTTTTAAATGCATGAATATATATATATTTGCATGGGTCTAGGCGTTCCTATGTATAATATGTAGGTGTAGGTGTGTATTTTCAAAAAAAAAAACTATAGTTAAGCTATGCTTAGGTACTTTGGGTTTAGGTATATAGGGTTGTGTCATGTGTGAAATATCGTAGAATATTTATTTAGTTATTATTATTTTATGACTAATAGGTAGGTAATATTTATCGACAGGTCTCTGTGTGTGCAAGAAACTATGTTAGCTGTGTCACCAGTAACTGCTCACGAAATCCGTAGGACAGCGTTGCCCATACTAAGTATTATATGCCGTACCTGTACCCACCATTAGTTCTTCAACCCTTCTAGTACCTACCTACTGCCTACCCGTAAGTTGGTTTTCAGGTAACATATATGTTAGTGTTTTGAGAGCGACTGTACCCAAAGCTAATTAAAATCAGTAAAATAGTTATCTGTTCTGTGACCATAGTAGGATGGGTAATTCCGTTGATCGATTGAAAAAAAAGGCACCGTATTACCGTAGAATATGTGCGCCTAATTAGGTGAATAAAACCAAAAGCGATAATGGTAGGTGTACCTCCTAGTACATAATTCACTAAAGTAAATGAAAAGTATCATATAGTTTTGTCATCACAATTTTATTAGTTAAATATTAAAGTGCCTACAAGTGTACAAATAGGTACTATAATATTCCAGTCTGTAGGTATTTCTTTTACAGGACACACAACATAACACATTTAGGTACAATCGCCATCGGCAATAGCTTAACAAATTCTATGTCACCGACCACTCTAGCTCTAAAACTTTATATAAACAAAAATAGAAAAAAGTTGAGATTACATTTGACTGTACCACGCTAGATGGTAAACAGCCGAGGTGCAGTCCAGGAGATACGGACCACCATTTCTGATGCTATTGGACTTTAAACTGTGGTCCCTAACTTGACGGCCTTGTTACAAGACTGGAGGAAGAAGATAAGTATCCATAATTTATTTATTTCCAAATAATGATCGATTTGGTATTGTTCAGCAACTTCTGAGGGTGACTATACTTAAGTTTAATATTAAGTATGTAAGGTTGGTAGGTTGTTAGCCTATGAATTAGTCGTATTCGCATTATAAAACTATATTATTTAATATGCTTAATATAATTCAGAAGTAATGCAAATACGACTATTACATATTCAATCACAAACATTTACAAAAACGAATTAAATTATTTTATAGCTAGATACCGTAAAAAATATCAGTGTTAGATAAGTAGGTAGATAAAGTAAGTAGGTTCTACCAATTACAAATATGGGTAGAAGTCATAATAGAAAAGAAACAGAATAATTAAACAGTTACTCAGGTCAGACTCGGCTCTTTTTAGGGTTCCGTGCGTCAAGAGGGAAAAAAACGCAACTCTTATAGACTCCTTAACTGGGTGTCTGGCCATCTGTGAAGGTATTTTTCTCATGAATGATTGGAGGTAAAAAAATTATATTCATACCACATACTATACTCAGGTCTGTAACGTCTTGAAATATAGAGGTATACAGACCTATGTATTATAAGTTCACCCCTGAATACAATTCTCTACGGAACCCTTGGAGTGCGAGTCCGATTCGCAGTTGACCGGCATTTTTTCAAGATATTTCAAGGCAATAAAATCAGTTTGATCGTACCTACCACGAACCTTGAAATATTCATAAGCTTTTTATAAGTAAAAAAATAAGGCCATACCTTGTAGGTATAATGGTCTAGTAGTTTTGTAATATTCTGACAAGATAATCCTGGAAATCGTTACGATCGCACTGTGTAATTCAAATTGCACCGATAAACCGATATGTGTGTGTGATAAAAATTGTAGTTTCGATTTATTCATGCACACATTCGATTTAACGGTGTACTTTGAACGATACAGTGCAATGTTTACGTAGCGATTGGGGGGGGGGGGGGGGGCACACACCAAAACAGCAAGCAGCAAGCACACAGCCAATTGCCAAGAAAAATGTTTCTTAACATCTCCTTTCCTGAGAAGCATTTTTCTTGGCAATTGGCTGTGTGCTGCGTAATGTGCTTGCTGCTTTGGAGTGTGTGCGATCTATTAAATTTAAAAAAAAATCGCTTAGAAAATAAAAGTTAATTGGTAGGTATACATATTAGTCGTATAATTATTATGATATGTACAATGCCGAGTTGAATGACATTTTCAGATTAATTGATAAGATTGAGTCTCCAACACGAATTCTATTCTTATTTCAATTTTTAAAACCGTGCTTGGTTTTTGAACTGAAATTCTCCATAACGTTGTCTTTTATTGACAAGTCGTTCCCTGGACAGCCTCAGTAGTGTTAATGGTGTATATGGTGTAGTTGATCTCGTTGGGGTCCAGTGTCTTGTATATGAAACGGGCCAGTTTGTCTACCAGCAACCATAGCATACCATCGTCATCAACCTGAAAGTGATACAAAATTAAATTATAAAACATCCTCGCAGAAAAGAGAGCAGCTTGGAAAGTGATTATGTAATATAATAATAAACGAATGAAGGTTTGGCAGTCTGAGTATGTAAGTGAGGGTACCTAGTAGATATAACCTATCAGTAGCAAAGGGTAAATAACTTAAAAGGGAAGCTAATTTTGTCTAAAGTTAAAAAACGTCTCTACCACGGCCTCGGTTTGCAAAGCAAGCCGGCAGGAATCAGATTATAGGGACTTCTCGCCACTGTAAGCTATGTCTGGCATAGAAAATAGGTGAGTTATTTAATGCATCAAACAAAGGGGGGGAAACAAAGGGGGATATAAGTTTTTCAGACCTCTAAAACAAACTTTGTCATGAGCCTTTATAAATCTACATAGTGTTTAAATCTTAGAGTATACATTGTTTAAATACTTTAAATATCATCATCCAAATCAAGATACACTTTTCCTTTATTTTTTTATAACCACGAAAAAATTATCACAAGAATGAACGCTAAATATAACATTTAACTTTGTATGCTTATTGTCCCTGAGGTAATAAAATATGCGTCTCGATAACTTAGTGGTTAAGTAGACGGCCTTACGATCGAGATGTCCTGTCAGTGTGTTCGCTTACACTTTGAAGCCCTGGGTCTGATGTAACCCTTTCATGATTTAGCTTATTCTTCGATCAGCAAGCTTAGTAACTTTAGGCTTGGGACCCAAAGTTCTTGATTCGGCTCTATACTTCCAGTTAAAAAATACAAATATACACAATTGTTAGTTACATACCTTCAAGTCGTTAGGGAACTCATAAAGTTTAGGGTCGCTGAAGACAAGCGGGTTGTTGTCTATCGTGTAAGGCTTGTTGGAGTTCCAGCACGCTACTCCGTCGCGGTTCACCTGGAAAATTTAACAGGGTAGGTGAACATTATAGTCTACACAATGGTTAATGCACTAAAACTGTACCTAACAGTGGCACTCAGCTTGACGGCATACTGTTAGGCTAACAGTATGCCGTCAAGCTGATTGCCACCATTGTAACATGATACGTGTCTGTAATGGTGATCCTCTTTTCAGAGACTATGTCTTCAGCTTACCATCAGGCAAGGCGAAGTCAAATTAAAGTGTCCTGTATAAAAGAATTGCAAGTACGCATCTATTAAACTACGCTCTACATAGTAGTTGAAATAAAACTATTTTTAACGGATTCTGTCTGGACTTGAACCGACTAAAACGCACGCCGTCGGTGGGTCGTTGGTTGCCAGAGGTGTGATTGACTGAGGCAAAACCCTCGCACCCCAGCCGACCCAGGGCTATTTTTTTCGAGCTGGCCCTCTTCTGGTGGGGGACCACGGAGTTTATTATTTAACCTGAACCCGATATTAATTTCTATAAGCTGAAATATATCTAGGTACCTGTACGGTGCGGTACCTACCTACAGACGAGCTATTTAAGGTAGGTTTTATTTTTATTGTTTTAGTACTGTAAATTTTATTTTATTTTATTTGAATTATCCCTATCTTTTAAATTATATTATAGAACACAATTTGATTCAAGTCATTATTAACAATTCAGGTAGGTTTTATATAAAAAAGGAATACGTAGATATATAAATTGATATAAAATATAGATGAGTATTTCTATTAGAACTATCGGGATGTTTACCATATATTGTTTGGAGTACAGAGTTTGGAATAGTTCTAATAGTAATGTGAAAGGCCATGAAAGTTTAAATCTAATACCTATATAAAAATCAATGCCACTTTTCGTTGTTAGCTTATAACTCATTTTTTATTTTTATATTTTAATTTTCTATTGAATTACCATTTGCACATTTTACATTCAATTTTGACATGTTATTCTTTTATTGGTTTTTATTTTGTATTTTAATTTTCTATTGAATTACCATTTGCATGACATTTTATTCAAGCATGAATGTATGGAAATTAAATTAGTAATTGTCTACTCTTAAACATTTCAACACAATGTAAAAATTGTTCAGAAATAAATAAATGAATGAATGAACTCAAGAACGGCTGAACCGATTTGGAAAATTTTAGTCTTGAAATGTTCGTGAATGTCCAGGGAAGGTTTAAAAATGCAGCGGGAACGGGAAAAATATGGCGGTACGAAGGTCGGGACAGCTAGTACCTATATAGATGGGTATGTCTTATTTGGCTTAATTATGCTTGCCATCTATACTTTAATATTATAAAGAGCAAAGATTTGTATTTTTGTATGTCACGAATAAACTCAAGAACTCTTGTTCGATTTCAAAATTCTTTCGCCATTAGAAAGCTAAATTATAAGGTAACAACATAGACTATATATCATCAAGCTACTATCAGCGATGAATGGGATCAGAAATTCACTAAAATTTTATAGAAAAAAAGTCGATAGTATGGTCATAATAACCAAGAAGGAAATTAAAGCAACAACAAAGTAATAGTGCTTAAAAAACTATCATGCACTACAAATTAACTGCACTGATATATACACCAGACTACTTTAATCGTCTCTGTCATGTCAGTTCCTACTATTCATTAGTTCAATAAAAAGTAAGTAAGTATTTGTAACTAACAATGTAACAACTAGGGCTAGTAGTTAAATGGCAGTCGGTTTGAGGAAAAAAAAATATTGCCACACTAATTTGAATCACTTAAAAATGAAAAATAAGCAGTAAGTAGTAAATAAGCTTGATTGATTGATTGATTGAAAAATGAAAAATCAATGTTAAAGAAGAATTTGACAATGAAATTCTTAATAATAACAGTTTTTAAACATTGAAATAAAACTACTTTTTAACGAATAATAACGGAGATCGCGGTACATTTGTTATTTTTACTTTTAGCTCGACTTTTCGGCTACTTTTCAGCAGCTTTTGAATATTATTGCGGGCTTCAGCCATTCACATCACTTTTCTTTTTTATTGCAAGAATTTTCTACTTCCGGTACACCGGAAGTCAACAATGTGCGTTTCTAGACCAAATATAAAAATATCTATTAAGCCTGGTATCCACGTACACAGAAAGCACAAATTATATTAACTCTTATTCATTAATTTTTAAAGTCCTATGTATGAAAATTGTATTCTCATCCGAACACAAGGTGCGTATGTAATATCAGATCATTAGTCAACAGAAAGGTTGTAAATTTTAAGTAGGTACCTAACCAATTTACTTGTGCTTAGGGAAAACGAATTTGTTTTTCCTGCTTAAAAGAAATATTCAGTATAAAAAAACCCAACTCGTTCTTTTCTAGATTTTTCAAGTAGATAGATATGTAGGTAATGAATAATAAAGACCATAAGGAAAATAGGCATTTCATACAGGTGTAGGTGATATGGACAATACCATGATGATGAATAGGTACTATTGCTATTCAACATTCCATATTTATAAATATTTTAATAATAATGTAACCAAGCCGTGAGGCTGGACTTCACCAAGTGAGCATTAAGTCAAAACGTAAACATTGAATTGAGAACCTTGTCAACTATTGAAAATCGATTAAAAACGATGTTTTAAAACCTCGGTGAAAACTTATTTAATTGAACGAATTTTCACTAGTGAAAGTTAACTAAGTCAAACAGTATTCCTATTGTTTAATAGGTGTTAAATGGTACCTAGGTGTGAATCATTACTTTAGGTAGCATAGCAGTTATTTATGTTACTAAAAAACTATTCACGAGCATTAATTTATATAAATATTGTAGGACATTCTACACAACGCTATCTAGACCCAAAGTAAGCATAGCTTAACTAGCTTGTGTAATGGGTTCTAGAATGCGGATAAACATACTTAGATACATTTTTTTTTTGTAAATACATACATATTATACATAGAAACACCCAGACCAATGCAAATACGTATATTTAATGCACACAAATATTTGCACTGAGCGGGGATCGAACCCGCGCCTCCTGCGTACTGGCCGCGTTCACTACCGCTACGCCACAGAGGCAGTCAAGTCAAGTCAATATATTTACATTTATTTTATATCGATTTATATCGTCTAACTCAGTGTCTACGAGTTAAATTTCTCGGAATAGGTACAGCTTACTTTGTTTTTATTAGTCTTTTTATGCGTTCGACGCAGCTGTGAAGGTTGCAAATACATTTATAATGAAAACACGAATAAGTAAACGCAGAATGAACGGTATTTGATATTATTGTTATTTGAAGGTTAGAATTAATGCATTCAAAGTGAACGGTTTACTTAAAATGGGTCTACCATTCCAAATTCCTACCGTCATCCGTCCAGTTATATATATAATTATATTACGATATTTTTTGAATATATATCGTATCTGTTTGTCCTGATGATCTGTTTTTTGACTACATTTGCGGCACGCTACGATGGCCGTTAACGACAAAGTAAAAAAACGACATACATATAGGTATAGTATACCTATAATAAGATCAATATTAATATATATTAACATTAATATTATTATTTTTTTTTTAATAAAGTAAAAAATATATAATAAAACAACATTAATATAATATATTGATATTGTTGTATATATAATAATATAAATATGCATATCATATCTACATCGGCCCATCATAGCGTGCCGATAGTGTAACAATAATAAATAGGTACCTACTTATTTAATCACTTAAGTAGGTACTTTATTGAGGTAATTATTTGAATGTATAATGTAATAAATTGTCAACCTAGATTTATTGGCTGACTTACTTAGATCAGATAAATTACTGGGTTTACAATGACATCGTTACATTAAGGAAAAAAGCGGTAATCTACTTTACTTTCGAATTGATTTCAACTCTTGTTATTGTGAGAATCAAAGAATCCACTATTCATATCTAGGGCATGGTATCTAATTATACTGTGTCTAGGGCGTTCTCCACTTTAAGGTACTACGAGTATACTACAAGATTTTTTTTTTATATAGGACACGTCAATTTGACTTCGCCTTGCCTGATGGTAAGCTGAGGGCAAAGTCTTGGAAAGAGGGGAAGGTAAAAATATGTAAGTTTACCTGTGTATAAAACAAGACTTGTGTCTTAGGATCGTAGAAGCTGGCAGCCGATTGTGTTCTCTGACCTCTGTCACCCAAAAGCTGAAAAAGAAAAAATAAGTAGGTAATTGAATGTAAAAAGTAAATTTATTTTTGAAATCTTACCTGAATAACCTTATACGAGATAGATACGAACGAGGTGATAAAACAGAAATTTGAATTTGAATTCATTTTGAGATGGGGAAAAAACTTCGAACTCGCGACACTGTTTCCGTTACCTAGGTAGGTACTCTATATAAGAGTTTGAAGAAAAGTTTGAATGTCATTACCATTAAATTTAAAATCGAAGCCATGGTTCCTATAAACAGTGGGCTGAGCACGAACAACTATCGTAATCGTATCGTGAACTTAACGAGAGCACGGAGCATTGCGATTGGCCGCCTGCCTGAAGCCAGCCAATCGCAATGCTCCGTGCTATCGTTACGTTCACGATACGATTACGATAGTAGTTCGTGCTCACCCCACAGATCTCGCTATCTCATAGTTTCTGACTTCTCCCTACTGACTTATTTGGATTGATCACCCTGTATATTATATTGGTCCCGTTAACACGACAGTAAATTTTCTCCCTTTTATCGGCCCTCCCGAAGTGCTACTGTTTTTTATTCACGTCAGTATGATAATGAACATGTACTTAAAGATTGAGTGAAATTTTATAGCATTTATCTATTAAGCTAACTGTTCAAATCGATTAAGATAGAAAAAAAAAACGAATATAGCCTAGGCAGGACTCGAACCCGTGATCTTTTCCTTACACTTTCCTAACGAGATTATCAGTTAATCAACTGAGAAACATTTTTTTTTTCAGATCGGCAACTCCTTTAAAGAAATCTAAATTTGAAGTCACCGCACAAAATTCGCGCTCAATGCATACCAATGCATGCCACTAGAGTTCTTGAGGCGAAGGACAGAGTCGGCAAATTGCGATTGGCGACACTATTGTGAATTGTCGCGAGCGTTTATAGGCATAGATAAACACGTATCTTTAGGTGAGCCTTGTGCTTTTTTGCCAATTGCTACCTCAGAGGGATAAAAACAAACTAGTTACCTACATGGACGTTTTATTTTGTGAGCAAAATCCCCACGGTTAAACTCTTTCGAGTTGGCCCCCTACGGGTGTGGGGACCACGGTTTCCCTATAGAGCCTCCGGGTATCAGGAAGCGCGTATTGCGCCCCGCGTCTGAATGTACATATGGACTTCAGATTTGGCACTTTGGGAAGAGAAATTCGACTAAGAGTTACTTTGAATTATACACATCTAATGGTAACAACTTATAAGTCAAACCACCTTGTTGTTTTCCTCACAAGATGTGAACGAACTTTCTATTTGTAGGTATACCTAATACGTGATCAAATTTTATTATACCTAATACCTACAGACTAATAAATAATTCAACATAAGCTTAATACAAAGTTGGTATTCAAACCTTGAAGTCATGGAAGGCTTCAGTCTTGTCAATGCTTTTGTAATTGCGTAGTAACTCAGTCGATACGCAGAATTCCTTGGTACTGGAGAATGCGTGGAAGAACATAGTTCTATACCTGTGATAAGCAAAACAATAAACCATTGTAAAAAAATCATAAGTCTGAAATACAATGATTAAGTGTACTAATTAGGCTAGCTTAATTAGGCATAAATAGTTTATCTATCCAGTCATAAAATAAACAAAGCGTTTTACCGAATGACCTCGCTGTCAAACAAGCTTTTATGTATTTTGGTGTCAATGTCGAACATCAGGTGCTCTCGTCTATATACTTTTTATAAGTGTAACCTCTCTAACTATCAAGACGGTAATATGATAATTTTATTAAAATATTACCAATTCGGTCAAGAACTTATGTAATGCCGTTACTATATACTTATCATATCAGTCTGTTATCGTTTGAATTGTTACTGCACAACTGCAATAATGGAAACAGCTGATTTTTCTTTTCGACCCATCTTTTCAACATAGGTACATAATTGCGATTCGACTAGTGGTACCTAATTGCTGAGAGTCTTAAACGCAAGATGACAGCTTAAGAAATCATATTTGTACGTACGTACCAGTAATTTCAAGTTCATTTTGATGGAGTGTGTGTGCTTAACCTCGTTACCATTTCACATTAGTTTCGAAGCACAAACAAGAAGCGAACCGACCTTCACCTCCAAACACTCTTCGCAATATCATAAAGATGTCTTTTTGAGATGGATTACATTTCTGTCATCACTATTATGGAACCCTGAACAGTTCTATCCCGTCCTTGGTTCCTATTGGGCTCATTCCCCTTAGGCCCATGTTTGGTCTCTATCTGATCAGATTAGAACCTATTTTTTAAACCACAAGCACACATCCCACCTGGGGGAAGTGGTTGCCGTGGCCTTTGGACGTGTGCAATACCAGAAGCGTTACATTCGCGCTGCTGACCATTTGCACACCTTGATGGATGGGGTCGATGGTGGAACACGCTTGACTAGAAGCAGCCTATATTTGAAGCCTTCACTCTATATTTGAAGACTCCCAGGTTGTAGCTTTCTGGAAAGCTTTACTCAACACAGTCGAGATGATATAGATGAGAGAGCTAATTTCACGCACGTATACCAAAGAAATGTAGGTATACGTACCCGTCTTCTCTGGGTTGCGACAGCGATAAAGCAAAGACTCCATCGGTCCACTGGAACTCAATACCACTGACGTTGTAAGATCCCGCCAGAGGTTCGAAGTGGAAGAAGTGATGGGAGATACGCCAAGAATCGTCCTGTTTCAAACTGTACACAATGACTCCGTAACCGCCGAGATCGGGGATATACGCGTATGCGTCATCACATGTGTCTTTGTTTACGTCCACTACCTGAAATTAGTAATTTTGTATGTATACAAGGAAGAGAAATATTTTAATTGGCGTACATATTGAAATAGCCGCGAGAATCCGTTTGTTTACAATTGAATTACAATGGTTTGATAAATTAGTTAATGTAATCAGGATGTAGGAAAATAGTCAATAAAGGATATTTATAGAATTATTGAATGGACATGCAACATTGAAACATCAAAATGTGGTCCTGACCCAATTATACCATATATTTCACATTTTTATTCCATAAATATTGTCAGCACCAGATAGACCTTGACTAGCGAAGTACTCAAAACGGTAACTTAGGTAATACCAATAATTTTGAGTCAAGTCAAACTGTTTTATTGATTTAACCTACTTGTTATGGCTAATACTAAATCCTTACTTTCTGCATTTTATCAGTAGGTAGAAGAAGGCTGGTTACTGTTTCATTACATAATAAACAGTAAGTACCTACCTTTGAGTTCGAACTTGTGCTTATCTTTTGCTCATAGTTCATTTAAATGTAGAGCACGGGCTAAGCATAATGCCACGAATATAGCGAAAATATGATCGCTCTTATCAGTTGCAGTAAAACGAGTATAAATAATATTAAATGAGGTCGTCGTTCACTTCGCTGATTTTATAGAATTAAGGAAAATGCTGTTGTTTACTTCACTACCAGTGAATACACACAAGTTAAATTTTTATTCAACACTTCGTACCGCCTAACAGTCCATTCTCTATTTTTTTCTCCGTAAGAACCATCCTCGTACTTCAAGGAATATTCTAAATAAAGAATTAGCGAAATCGGTTCAGCTGTACTCAAGATTTGCACTTAGCAACACATTCAGGAATTAATTTTTATATTATAGATAATTTAGCTGAGACATTTCTTCACGTAATTCTTAAAGTATAAATAGATTAAGATTGCAGAATACCTAGGGCTGAAACCGGTTAGGTTTAATAAGAAATATTATGGAACAGAAAAAGCGGTTTATCTAATAGGTAATATGTAGCAAGTTCTACCAGTGCCATCAGTGGACTATAAATAGTTTATGCACGAAGCCTTGCCCAGTCTACAATTATCTATCTACTTATATAAATAAAAAATAATTGCAATTCTGAGTCTCGCTAAAACTCGAGAACGGCTGAACCGATTTATGTAATTTTAGTCTTGAAATATTCGTGGATTTCCAGGGAAGGTTTAAACGATAAGAAAATATTGAATATTCTAAGCGGGCGGAAAAAATATAACGGTACAAAGTTCGCCGGGTCAGCTAGTGTTTGTAATGTAGTTAATGTAAAAATTAAACTTACTATGTTGGCTAAGAAGGAGTCTTCTTTCAAGTCGGTAGTTTTGCAGCTATAACGATGGATCAGCTTATCAGTCTTCAAGTCAAAGATGACTATAGAAGGCCCAGCAACTTGGTTGGCGTTTCCTAAAAATTAATGATATGCTATTTATACTCTTATAGTTATTACCTGTCAAGCCCATTATAGCCCATGCCCATGCATGGTTGGAGATCAAAACGGAGCAACCAAAATAGCTTCAAAGAGAGTCAATGTTGCGGGGTTTTGGGCTGGTTTCATTTTTAGCATGAATCAAATTTATTTAAAAAATGTTAGTCGCGATTTGGGTTCTCGATTCCCCTGAAAATATTTCTGTTCTCAAATAGCATTTTATCATGCTACACAAAAAATTTCGGTGGAAATCGCAACTAATCCAAAAATATAGGTATCGTAAAATATACACAAGAGAAAGTAAACATAATTTCAGAAATAATGGAGTTGAAACTAGGATTCTTTTCATTTGTTTTTTTATTAGCCTACATTGTACTAATGACATGTGTTTAAGCAGCGCAGCGTTAGAAGACTAGTGTATTTGTCTTCGTACTTTTAAATATTGCTACATCATTTCATAATTCCGAACGCAGGGCAGCCTTTAATATTTTTAGGATAACGTAATCCCTCTAACTAATCATGAGATTAGTCGAACTTGTTTTCTAGTATCAAAACTAAGCACTTAGTCATTTCCAATTTGGTACGGTCATAAGTTGTTCTGTACATCCGGCTAGACATATGAAATTATTTCATCAGCTCAACCAACATCGCAATGTCCGTCAGTATTAGAAGCATAGATCAACAAATAAATGGGGCTGACCTGACTGAGGAAAGACCTCGCCAGATACTTTTACAGTGATTCTTAGGTAAGTAGTATCAGCTGAATGAAGAAAGCCCTTCGCATCCAATTGTTCTTAGTGCGAAAGGCTTTCTTCATACACCGCCACCGTGACCATATCTAGAAGCAGCTGAAACGTCGGAAACTCACTATGTAAATAAACCTAACCTGTATGATTAAAAAAATATATAATAATTAATCACTCGATAAGATACGTTGAATTAATTTAATTCTATACAAATAAAAGATAAACAATCTTAAATGAGCGTGTTTATAGCTACTATTTGAATATTTAAATATATTTAAGTGTTATATTTAAGAGCAACAATTATTATTTGACTAGCTGTAGCCCGTGGCTTCACCCGCGTGGATTTTGGTTATCGCGACCAAATATAGCCTTTATCCTTTCCCAAGGTCTAATCTATCTCTTAGTGGTTTAGGCAGGAAAGCATAACAGACAGACAAACAGACAGAAAGACAGACAGAGTTACTTTCGCATAAATTTATAATATTAGTATGGAGCAACGATTTAATTTATATTTTATTTAAATTCGAATAATAGTGACCAACTCGAAAACTGTTGGGTTCAAAACGAGGTCTTTCCTTTTACTCCACAGGTAGTTAATTCGAGGAAGTAAACACGCTGTTTTACATCCGATACATATAACATATAATTTATGATTATGTTTTGAATACTACCGTAATAATAATAAAGGACTAACAGGCAACCTATAAATTTATAAGAAATCGATATAGAGAGGTCGAATTTTGTGAGTTTGTTTATATGTCTCGGGTAATCTTCGCAATCACTGCACTTATTGAAACAATTATTTCAAAGTTAGAAAAGTAAATTATCCCCAATGGACAAAAGCTATATAACATCACACTATATTCAAGGAGCGAAGCAGTAATATCAAAAAAATCGATAGATCCCGATACACTGTAAGAAAACTAACAAATTACGAGTTAAAGGGGTGCAACGAGTGTTAAAAGAGTTTTTAATTGGTTGAAAAGCCTGTTAGTCTAAAAATTTGCTTGGTGCAGTCGACAAAAGAGATACCTACGGTTGCAGTTTTTCATAAATAGACAAACGGTTACGTTAGGTTAGTTAACTTGCGATTTCGCATTTGGTTACGCAGAAAATTGAGCTTACGCCTAAAATCCACTTGCTTCGGGACATTCTAAAGCTTGATATCGTTTTAGAATAGTTAAAAACCAAAGTTATAGATTTAATGTTTTGCCTCTGTGGCGTAGCGGTAGTGAACGCGGCCGCTACGCAGGAGGCGCGGGTTCGATCCCCGCTCAGTGCAAATATTTGTGTGCATGAAATATGAATATTTGCATTGGTCTGGGTGTTTCTATGTATAATATGTATGTATTTACAAAAAAAAATGTATCTAAGTATGTTTATCCGCATTCTAGAACCCATAACACAAGCTAGTTAAGCTATGCTTACTTTGGGTCTAGATAGCGTTGTGTAGAATGTCCTACAATATTATTACAATATTATTATGTTTTATGTTTAATTTAATATTTTATAAACATAAAAAGGAGCTAACCACTCTATAGAGAAACGTAACTGTTAATCCGATGTGCGATTGAGAGAACGCTCTACAATACCAAAGTACATATGTATCCGGTGTCTTAGCTCTAACTCTTCTTTCCGAAGACTACGTGCCACATCAAAAACAAGATGTTATACATGTACAACATTATAATAGTGTTAATAAATGCGATGAAATTCTCACCTAGAATGTCAGCTAGTCCAGTATCAACCATCCAGAGTCGGTCACAAGCGTCAACGAATAATCGGAACACTGAAACTATTGAACTGTTTGAGGGTAGTGCGGTTGCAGAATCCGGAATAAAATTGTCCTTGAAAGATGGGTACGGCTTAAGCGGCTGGTCTTGCGGCCCATCTAAGTCTACGTAGTTCAGTGTCGAAGCTACGCCTGCCTTCCACCTTGGTACGGTGACGAATACTTTGTTTCTCCAACGTACTACGCCTAAAGGAAGGTTGTTCTCTTGTATGAATTTCTTATCTTGAACAGCGTTGGCTCGGCTTTCAGGCGTATCCCAGGTGTAGTCAATCTGTTTCCATGCAAACTTGGGAGTGGGAGTCGCTGCCTGGCAGATGGACGCCATTGCGAGGGTTGCAACTAAAATAATTGCCCTCATGGTGACTCTGCAAAAGATATATATGATTAGGTATCTAAAAATACATATAATTATCTAATATTACATTATGTATTAAGTTAGCTACAACAATGATAATTATTACTGGCCCTAGTCCGATGCTGATAGTTGTTTTCCGGTTGCAGATATTTGCATTAATTTTCATAATATCTAGACTTGGTATCAACGAAGATAATATTAACTTCCTGCATTCTGACTCAGTTACATTTAATTACCGTTGCAGGTTGTTACCTGTAACGGTAATAGGACGGAAAATAAAATCGCTGCCATAGAAGCAGGATAAGCTGTATCAAAAGGAGAAGAAGGAGTAAGGATCCCCGGCTCCGAGCTGAAACGTTCGGATGCTACCGAGAACTAACTCTACACCTATATATAAATGCGGTTGTCTATTGTTTACCCGAAGATTATATGCCATAATCATCATATTCCCGAATTTCATTTACCCGAATTTCATTTGCCCAAATTTTTTGTTTGCCCTAAAAGACATAAATGACATACTTTTAATTGCCCGAAACTTAGATACCATAAGATACGAGTGCCATACGTATTGTTTTTCATATTTTTATTTGCCATAATAATTATTAGATATAATATTTAAAAGCCATAATGATTATTAGACATAATATTTAAACGGCATAATGATTATTAGACATAATATATAAAGTTTATTGGTCACAGTTCTAACCTAACTCAAATGGCACCTAACCAAACTACTTCTGGGTGGCTTAAAAAAATAACCACGAAGAGGATAGCGGGGCATGTGATAATTCGGACATGTGATAATTAGGGCTTACAATGATTATGACAAATGATCTTATGGTAAGTGACTTTATGGGAAACAAAGCTTCTAGCACGTGACTAATATAGCAAATAAGAGTAGGGCAAATGAATATTATGTCATGTAATATTATGGCTGTTGACTATTATGGTAAATCATATTAGGATAAATAAAATTCGGGCAAACGGCGGTATACCTATAAATACATCTGCAGACATCGGCGGATGCAACCGCAAATGTCCGTCGGACGGTGTCCGTCAAAAAGTGCGCGGCGCGGCGGTACGAGCAAGTGCAGAGTAGGTACACATACTTTGCACTTGCTCGCACCGCCGCGCACCTTTTGATCCGTGCCAAAAAAACTGACAAACCGACAACAAACCACGGAGGACAGAATATGAATCATTTCCTTCTCCATGCAATAAACGGATTAATGCCAGATGCATCTGTAGACGTAGATCACCCCCTCTACACGTCAGCGTATGCGGATGACATCTGCAGATGGATCTGTTTAGGCGTAGAGAGGGCATTAGATGATAATAATCTACCCAAAGGAACGTGATCCAAAGTATTACAATACGTCATATCGGTAAAATTATGTTATTGTATTTTTCTGTTACGAATTTCTCAGTAACAGCACCGATTCATGCATAAACCACCGGGTTAACCGCAATAAAGTGCTTTGTCACCTTGTTACCTGGTGACAGCAAAGTAGGTGATATATTATACCTAGAAGTTTGGTAATCTTAAGACAATCTAACCTTAAAAGTATAACACAGCGTCCAGCGGGTTCTTTGCATAATTAGACATTAGACATTTTGTATTGTAACTACTTATCTTGTTCATAATAGGTAATTATATCATCCCAAATAATAAAAATATAATTATTGAGCCGAGTTGAGCCAGTTATTATCATTATTACCACCTATTATATGGTATTATGAAATGCTTTACACAACGACGGCAATCACAGTTTAATTTTCGTTGTTTTCTTTTTATTTATTATGTTTATGTTTTATTTAATAATTGTGTTATATCATTGTATAATAAATTACTTGGTATACCACTCAGTAGGTACGCAACCTATATATTTATCTTGGACGCAAAATTTAAAAAGAAGCGATCAGTGCGGTTATTTGGGCCAAGCATGTATTATAGTGTGTATGTAGGTATAATGTATCTATTATTATTGTATACAAATTATAGCATCAACCTTATAAATATCGTAAATAGTTCATTCTTCTGCCTGCACCTACCTCAATGTATCTCTGCATCACCCTTTTAAGATACCAACATGTATTTCAATAATTTCTATAACATAATACATACGTAAAGAATTTTCGGCATCGCCAAATTATTGAGAAACAAAGGAATTTCCCTAATTAAATTTCGCAGCAGGTATTTTTGAATGGAGACAATTATTGTATTCTCTGCAGCGAGGTGTTGTAACTTGGTAATGACAGTATTGTGAAGCGGAGCATCTCTCAAACTCCATAATAGCAGTGGGCTCACGTTTTTGCAGATGTCTTGATCTTATTATTGAGAAACGACATAGTTAACTATTATATTCTTCCTTATCGAACCGATCGAGCTTGTTATGTGCACGGCTCGCTTGGGAACTGTGACGACTTACGTAAAATCAAATACTAAGGCGGTTAAAGGACTGAGTGAAACATTATAAATGGCCTTATATTGTTTGACGGCTCTCTGTGACGTGGTTGTATGAAGGTTTGACTGCTACACAGGAGGTGCAGGTTCGATTACCACTCAGTGCAAATATTTGTATGCATGATTGTGTATATTTGCATAGGCCTGGATGTTTCTATGTATAATATGTATTTATTTATAATGGCACGAGTCAACAATAGTGGCCGGAATAGGGCTTGAGTCTATTGCCGTAGGCTCAACCCCTATTATGCGGGACCGAATACAATGATTGGTGAAATATGGGTGTAAATTCACCTCTGCCTAACTCTCCGGATAAAGGCGTGATTATATGTATATGTATGTTTTTAGAGAAATGTATTTAAGGTTCGTATTCTAGAACGACACTCAGTCCTGAATCTCGTTTCATCTGAGGACAGATTTTATAGAACTATAGACAGATCGACAGATTTGACAGATTGTCTATGCACTGTCCTCATATAAATCGGGATACAGAATTGAGTACCGTTCTAGAATACGCGCATATGTAGATATGTTTATCCGCATACTAGGAACCAACTGACAGTCTAGCGCTCTGTATGCTTCGCTTTATTATGTGACATTCGGCTTACTTTTTTGCTGTTTACATCCGCTACAAACGAGATACAATGCAGGAACAAATCACAAGAGAATGTGGCGAGTCACAAAATATGTGACAACTTGTTCAAGGTTTAGTCAAAGTCAAAGTCAAAGTCAAAAATCATTTATTCTGTATAGACCATTAAAACGGCACTTACAAAACGTCAAAAATATATAATTATGTACTAAAGACTAGCTTAGCAAATGGACCACCGGTTCGAAACGCGGCCCTGGCCTGAGAAGACTCCGGCAAGAAACTCAGCGGGCTTTTTTTTTTTGGTCTATTTACAAATAATGCTTAGTCTACTTAGTCTAAATACAATAATTTGTTTGAGAAGCATGCATGAGTGAACAGCTCATTTCCAAGCTAGTTTATCATCTAAATATTCTTGTATTTTATAATAGCCCTTTTGGCACAATTTCCTCTTAACTACATTTTTAAATTTATTTATAGGTAAATCCCTAATTTCCTTAGGGAGCTTGTTAAAAAAGCGTATACAGTTACCCTGGAAAGAACTGCTAATTTTTTGGAGTCTGGTATCACAGACTACAAGATTGTTTTTATGTCTCGTGTTTATGTTATGCCTGTCACATATTTTGGGAAATTTGGAAATATTTTTCTTAACATACATTAGGTTCTCGAAAATGTATTGTGACACTACGGTCAGAATGTCCATTTCTTTAAACTTTTCTCTGAGGGAGACTCTTGGGCCCAAATTATAAATAGCTCGCACAGCCCGCTTTTGTAATATAAATATTGTATTCAAATCCGCGGAACTACCCCAAAGGAGAATTCCGTAGCTCAAAATACTATGAAAATAACTGAAATAAACTATTCTAGCCGTATCCACATCTGTCAGAGTCCTAATCTTTTTTACAGCGTAGGAAGCTGAACTTAATCTATTGGCTATTTTTTCAATATGTGATCCCCACTGCAGTTTGGCATCAATACTCAAACCTAAGAACACTGTTGATTCCACAAGGTTCAACACCTGACCATTGAGTTGTACATTGGTTTCCACCTGTGCAACATTAGGTAGGGTAAATTTAATACATTTAGTTTAATTCCCATTTAGGCAAAGATTGTTTGTACTAAACCAATGGACCACTCTTGTTATTGCACCATTCACTTCGTCATAATTGTTTAGTTGCCTCTTAATTTTAAATATTAACGAAGTATCGTCAGCAAATAAAATAATAGGTACTATGTTTGTCCCTCACTTTAGACTTATTTGTCGTTTCAATGGATTGAAAAAAAAGTATCTAGGTACCTATTCACCGACTCAGTGCGCCGGATTTCACCAGTGATAATAATCTACTTAAGGAAACTGAGTTCTCACGTATAACTTAGTGAAAACGGAGGAAAGTGTGTTAACAATATAACGTGTAACAAAATGAACTCTCGGAACTTTGTGAGAATAGGTACTATCGGAGAATATGTAAAAAAAAATATTATAATATCGGGTGACCCAATTGACATATTCATCTGCGGATAGTAGCGGCGAACGGGGACGGGGACGGGGCTTGCTCATCTGTGGTAGGTATACGTTAAATATCAACCACAGACGAGCAAGTCGCATAATAATATAATCTATCCTTGGTGAATTTGAGCTCGTCCACCACCGTAGCACCCCGTGCTATCCTCAAAAGACATCCAAGAAACGTGTACTCCGCGTATACAGCATATTTGAGCCCATTTTAGGTTCAAGAGATATATCCCAAGGTATAGGTACCTATATAACTTTTAAACAGTGAATTATTTATGAGCTGGATGCTTCTTAATAGCCCTTCGTGGGCTATTTTATCCAAAAAGAGAAAGAGAGAAAGATGCTATACATTCATTTAGTGCCAGACTCTACAAACAAAGTAGTTAATTGGTAGAATTGAAGGAAAAATAAGCAAGTAATAAAACTCACAGCTAAACTTCATGAATTGAAATTAATTATAACAAATCGTCACGCACTTGTGTTTTAAAAAAGAATTCAATAGGCGGCCTTCACTTGTAATGATGGAATGGGACCATCTATTTACTTTCATATAAAGTAGCAAGGTTATGCACCTAACCAGATTGTGTTAAACACCAGGACCAAAACCACGTACAGTTAGCAACGAAAATTACTTCAGATTTATAAGTTTTTTGTTTTGTTTTTTTTTTGTAAAGAATATTAGTAACCGAAATTACTAATATTCCCGTTAACCCCTCCAGCTAAGTTAAATTGCTTGTGTTAAGAGTGGGTTCACGTCGGTAGTGTAATGGCCAGGATTCGAACCCGGGGCCTCTCGATCGAAAGGCCGACTCCTTAACCACTAAGCTACCGAAGCTTTCAAGCCGACACTCTTAAGATACAAATGGAAGAAACCTTATAATATATGTATAATTAAATATTAATTTAAATTGTTGTGTAACAATGTAGAGATGCTGACATTGATTCCTGAAATGCATGTTATTAACACCTAGCTCTGGAGTCAAGGTCAAACTTTTATATATTTATGTATATATATATGTATATATAAATATTATATACATGTATATACATATATATATGTAGGACGAACCGGATAGGGGATATTGACTTTGTAATCAACAGTAATTTTAATTACGTTGATGGTATTACTACTATAGCGACCATGGTTGCTGAGAGGTAGCCTTAACGTCGGGTTAAAAGTAAATAATAACAAATATATCGCGACAATAAGATAAGAAACAAATTTAAATCAATGATTGTGATAGAATCCGTTAAAAAATAGTTTTGGGTGTATCCCACTATTTCCATGGAAATGCATATAGTTTTATTTCAATGAGTGAGATTCGCGTAAGCTTCAGACAGTGTAGGTATGATCTTGTATTTAACTTGCAACTAGTTTATTTACGAACTTAACCTTGAAATCTGAATTAGAACCAATTCCTAGTAATAATAACACATTTTATTGCCTCCATAAATGGATCGTAATGTTTAGCTATAAAAGCGACGGATGACAGACAACTGCATGTAGCAGAGATGCGAATGTTATGATGGATTTGTGAAGTGAAAAGAATGAGCCGAATAAGGAATGAGTACATTAGAGGAAGGTGAATTAACACTCACATTTCACCAATCATTATATTCGGCCCCACGTAATAGGGGGTGAGCCTATTGCCGCATGCCGGGACTATGTTGACTCGAGCCATGCATCTGAGGCTGAGGCTGAGTCTGGGCTGTAATTGTATCTGTTGTCTGATGTTAAAAATTACGAGAAACGAGGAAGAAAAAGAAAAAAAGAAAATTACTTTTCAACTTATTTGTTACTTTTACATTTAACCCGACGTTTTGTTTACCTTTGGAGCTGTCCATTAATCACGTGATGTTTTTTAGCAATTTTCTAACCCCCCCTTCCCCATGGTGATACGTGGTGAGGTTTTAGACTACCCCCCTCCTCCCCCCCCTAGTCATAATCACGTGTATTTTTTTATTTATTATTTAATGCTAGAAAACTAAGAATCGTGACCAACATCACCAACTATAAGAAAAAATAAATACACGTGATATCCTAATATACCCCTCCCTCCCTCCTGGTGATGCTTCGTGATATTTTCCGAACCCCCCCCCCCCCCCTGTTGAGCCTCGCGTGATTAATGGACGGCCCTTTCAGTATGGTCGCGGTGATATTCTATTATATTGAGGGCTTTCGGAGCAGAGGTAGGCTCAAGAAAAGATGGATGTGTTTGAAACTCTTACACCTGTTACTTACATTACATCATTACATGAAGTTATATGGTTTTTTTTACTAATTTATAAAAGGGTTGAGTTTAATATTAATGTTTTCTACCCTTTAGTTATGCATACTATATGCCTAACTATATTTATGTAAAATCCCTGTCAAATGGATAACAATTAAGCGTTGTTAAAATGACACGTGTAAATGTAATGACCCCGAGACCTTAGTCTATTTTAGTTTAGTTTAAATATTACATAAAACAAAACTAATATAAACTAATTTTGTATTTGCTTATTTAATATCATTTATATAATATTTTTTTATATAATAATCCCTAATGATAATCATAAAAAGATAAGAAACGTAGAAGGTCAATAACAATATTTTTGTGCTACCTACTAAAATGTTTAATCTAATATAAAAAAAGTTGTAACACGGAAAAATAGTTTTGCAACTTTGCAGTTTTGCAAAAATAGTTATAAAACGTCGACAATGAACTAAATTACGTTTTATATTTATTACGTTCAGATAATATCTTGTATTGTTGAAAAATTTACAAGTTAGCTGAATTAAACCTACCTACTATTTATTTTGTGATTTAAATTTTATTTGAAATCCGATGTTAGCTACTTGACGTACCCAATGATCTTATATAAAAAGAGATCTTTCATCTTTGGACGTACCTAATAAGTCACCGTTATTCCATTATGTATAAATAAAGTATGTCTGTCTTTATGTAAATAAAGTATCTATGTCTGTTCCTGTTACGCTGTTTAGTTTGACTTAATAGCAAAAACCAACTTTATTGATAAACTCTCAAACCAACGTAAGGTCTTTAACCTACTTTATTTGAAATAATAAAAAAGTCACGGTCACAATATCATAAATATAATGACATTTTATATTAATTTAAACATTTATTTTAATACTACATACCTACTTGATTGGTGGGACTCGGTGGCAAAGCTGGTAGTGGTGGTAATGTTAGATGTAGAAGTAATGTTAGATGAACATTACTTTGAAGTTCAGTGTATTGTCAAGCGTTAGATCAAGATGTACATTGAAGTTGAAAGTAATGTCCAAATCTAGCGCTTTTATGTTCTTTCTTATACATTCTTATCAGAAAGTTACCTACCAAATTTGATTCAATAAATGAATTTTACTGTCATTAAAGCAAAATAAAACCTCCTGAAGATTTAATCGGACCTCACGCGACAATATTTTAATATTATGTACGACAACGATTGCATGCAAGCTGGAATATAATAGGGTAGTGTCCTGGGTCGTCAGATCCTTGCCAATACTGCTTAGTATCTTAATTTTTGCTCAAAAATATGAATAGTAAACTAAGATATTGCCTAACTAAACTGAAACTATGACTTTTCATTATTTTCAATTTACAAAATAGATCAAAATATTAACAATCGAATTATGTCAAAATTTATAACTTTTTTGATTCCTTAAATTTCACTTTAGCAGTTCATTATATCATTGTAGAGTGTAAGTATTGAGAATGCCGTAAGGCGAAACCTGTAAGGTTTAAATAAATAATTGTGGAAAAGTACAAGTGATTTATTCAATATAGAACAATCCTATTATCTACTTATACGAGGAGGTACATTGTGATTACTATTTAAGTTAAGTACCTAAAGGTGCTTCCTCACTGGGAGCAATGGCTTGTAATGTAGATAGGGTGACAGAGTGAATTAAATAGAACATTACAGTGAAGAATCTATAATGTGTGGGAGTGAAGGAGTAGAGTGAAATGTCACTGTACGTAATTTCTTTAATATTTTGCAACACAACTTGCAACGTTACTTTAGACTGTAAACGCAGTTCTATTGTAACGCAACGAAAATGAATCCAAACCAAAGTATTACATTACAGGCAAATGCTCCCGGTGAGTGAGCACCTTTAAGTTAGCGGTCACTTTAAATTGAATGTATATCAGTATGATCTGAGATCAGTTAAATATAGTGTTTTGCATAATTATAGATATAATCTCGACAATTTTTGCGAATGTACCTACTCATTGAAATAAAACTACCGAAACGTCGCTATCAGAGTAATTAATAAAATTTACTACAAATTAATTGCGATGGAATCAGTTTAGTTTTATTTTATACTAGATATTTAGATAAGTTAGAGTGCTTCCAATTTATAAAAAACTAGCTGTTGCCCGCGGCTCCGCCCGCGTGGAATTCGGATTCCGTACAAACTTTTCTTTCGTGCTAAAATTGCCTCGGATACCATCCCCGTCAGCCATCAGGAGTGCCATGTGGAATTCGGACCCACTAAACAGCATGCCGTCGCGGGTCTTCAGTTGCTGGAGTGTAAAATTGCCTAGGGCATTTTCCGCACCCCCCGGCTGACCCTGGGCCATCTACAATTTTAAGATGGCCCTCTCAGAAGTGGGAAGCACGATGTCCCATCGAATTCCGGAAAGGGAGGAGACGGGCGTGAAGGGATGACAGGAGGCCGGACCTATAATCCTCACGTCCGCGCTCGGTGACCAGCCCTTCCCTTTCCTCCTCTCTACTGGGCCTCCTCGTAGTCAGAGGGACATGTGGGAAGCCTTTGAGCAGCCCTCTATAGAGCTGCTCCCGTTGCTGTATGTATTTGCCGTAGGCGGTAGCGCCTCCCCAGGGTGAGGGGCGTTAATGCCTCCGTTACCCAGGATGCATCACATGGAGGTTCCAATCCCGCATTCGGATCCCGTTACCGTTGCATCTTGTGTTCAGCTGACCTTCCCTGTCTTCGCTCGTGAAATACTTCGAACACCCGTGGTTGCACCCTTTTAGCCCATGCCCGTAATAATAATTAGTTTTCAAATAATGTATGGTAATTTACCGGATTTATTGACATTATAATTTCGTAATATCTTTTGAATAGAACGTCCGATTTCAATAATTCAAAAAGTAATCAACAGGTATTGAAACAATCTTAAATACCAAACGATTTATTTAGATAAGAATTAATATAAAGGTATAGATTCCGTGGTCTGACTTTGATCGGCATTTCGGCTTGAATTTATATCGTCGCGCGTTACTTTCATACTGCAATAGATTCTAAAATATTCATTATAATTATACAGTGTAAAGGGCAATTTTGATCTACATTAAATGTACAATGTATCTAACGTATTTAGTCAGATAAGGCTTAACACTATATTGTTAAAAATAGCTTCGAAAATGACACTTATTTTTTTTATAATTTGTAAAAGATAAAAATGGTTATTGTGAGCTACCCTTATTAGATAGACATATGCTGTCGCGGACTTTTATGTAGACCTTTTTAAGCTATACATTTCTACAGTACATTATTTTGTTCTATCTTCAATAGTTTTCGCAGCGTACGCGATGTAAGGAATTTTTTAGGTCATTTTTTTACACCTTGGGTTACATTATTGAAGTTTTATCCAAGATCCCTATTTTTTTGAAAATTAATTATAACCTATGTTAGTCAGTGATAGTGCAGCTTTCTAATGGTAAAAGAATTTTTGAAATCGGTTCAGTAGTTCTTGAGTTTACTAGAATACAAAAATACAAATCTAATATTAGTAAAGAATGTATGGAAATCTGCCCGATTTATTGACATTTATGCTCACTGCTCCGCTCCCTTTAGTAGTAGCGTGATTTTATATAGCCTATGTTACTCTCAGATAGTGTAGCTTTCTATAGGTGAAAGAATTATTGAAATCGGTCCAGTAGTTTCGGAGCCTATTCGTTACAAACAAAAAAACAAACAAACAAAAAAACAAATCTTTCCTCTTTATAATATTATTATTAATTATTATATTATTATATTATATTATATTATTATTAATAATTATAATTTATAATATATAGTAAGTATATTAGTATAGATATAGATGGGGTTCCGTTATTTATAAATTGGAAGCACTCTAACATATATCTTACCATAGGTACATTATAAAGCTGAAGAGTTTATTAGTTTGGTTGAACGCGCTAATATCAGGAACTACTGGATCGAATCTAAAAATTATTTTTGTGTTAAATAGTCCGTTCATCGAGGAAAGTTATAGGCTAAATTTCATCGCGATATTTCCTAAGGGAGCGGAGCAGTAATCATAAATGTCAACAAATCCGGTAGATGTTCGTACTTTATTTGAGAATTTATAAATTGCGGGCCTATATGACTGAGTGGCGATATGATTTTGAAATATCCCACGGGCGAAGTCGGGCGGGTTGGTTAGTGTTTACATTTACGGTTTATGAATACATTTATAAAATATTGACCTGTAAAAAACTTAGTAGGTGAGATAGTCTAACAATGTAAACTTTCCGTCGAATTGTAGATGAGTCACTGTTCGTACAAAAATACCCGCTTCCAAATAATTTCCTTATACCTATTAACTTGTATTCAAATGATAGCTGTTTTTATTTTCCATACTTAATAATTTCATTTTAAAAAACAACGTAACGCGTTGATATCTATGCGTGATCAAACAAAAAAAATCGGCCAAATACGAGTTGAAGGGTCGTTTATCATTCTGTTTTTAATATTTGTTGTTATAGCAGACATTATTTGTGATTTCAACTGCCTAGCCTAGCTACCGAAGTCTTAATAAATTTATTTTCTTGGGTACAATACGGATCTGAAGATTGGTATTGTACCCAAGACGGACCTAAAGATCTATGGGTGCAGATCGGAAAAAATATTCGTGGGTAGAGTTTCTTGGGTTGTATAAGGAAACGCCCTAGCAGTGGCGAAGGGTCACTATAACCCGATTCCTGCCGGCTTGCACTGACAAGGGAAGCCGTGGTAGAGACGATTCTGAAATCCAGAATTTGAAATCAGGTAACTGAAAATGCAGTACATACTTATATGAAATTCAGTGTCTGAAATCAGAACGCCCATAATTCCATACAAATTACTATGTTCGTTTTATATGATGAAAGGTTTTTTTTAACCGGCTTCCCTTTTGAAAGTGTTCACCCTTCGCCACTGCGCCCTAGTAAGACAATAGCGTTCAGTTTTTACCCCTCAGGTACGAAACCCTATATACGTCGTCGATAGATAGTTTATATCAATATGAATGGTTCAGAAATAAACTGAAGTGCGTACATTATAAGTTTATAGTCTGAATGAGTTTTAACCCTGTAATACTACTGATAATAATTCGACACCATCATAATGTGAATGATAAAGTCGAAGTAGCTCTACCAGCAGTACCAGCAGTCATGGCATTGCAGGGTTAAAACTTACACTGTCTTTCATTTCGGTGAACATCAAATTTGAATATGAAAATACGTATTGTGATACCCAGATTGATCTCAACTATTTAGGACTAATAATAGCAAGCTCATTATTAGTTCTGTATTCATAACACTCACGACTACGACCTACTTGATATCGACTAATAAATAAACATTGTACCATAGACATACAGACACTAATGATTATGACCAGATATTACGACTATCGTATAAACACCGGAAAAAAGCCTGACAAGAAAATCACTATCCGTGATACGTAGGTGTTCATAATACCTGCGTGTTTAATCGATCACTCTACGGAGGCCTATAGTTCCCGGCATTTAACTTGGCAACAAGTCGCGAGACAAAGAAGCCTCTGGTGCGCGCGGATTGTTTTAATATAACCTATGATTCGTGGATTTGAGGTCCTCCGCCGCTGCAGCATCTCAAGCTATCCTCAAAAGACACTCAATACGCGCAAACTGCGCATAAAGAGTACATTTTGTGACGTGTTTCTTGCCAAGTTAAATGCCGCCAACTATACCACCTTGAACTAGTAGTAAACAATACATAAAAACAGACAATGGTGTCACTGGAAGCGTCGGTAGCTTAGTGGTTAAGAAGTCGGCCTTACGATCGAGAGGTCCCGGGTTCGAATCCTGGCCACTACACTACAGACGTGAAACCAATCCTAACACAAGCAACTTAGCTTAGCTGGAGGGTTTACGGGAATATTAGTAATTTCGGTTACTTATATTCTTTTTAACTATATTTACTAAAAAAGTTAATTCTGTTGTATCTACCTGCATTTTCACTATAGGTAACTAGTTACATTAAAATCGGTAAATTTAAATTTTACTCATATTATCTATTTGCTTTAACTACTTGACTTTGACTGCAATAAGTAGGCTAATTACTTTTTGAACTATTAATATCATTACGACTTGCACCTGACAGCTCATATATCAATAGCTTTTGTCTAATATTGGAAACAAAACTAAATCTGCTTTAAAGTCAACGTAACATTTAGAGAGTTTAGTTTACTTTAGTAGATGTTGATGGTGACCCTCTTTTCAGAGACTTTGCCTTCAGCTTACCATCAGGCGAGGCGAAGTCAATTTGACGTGTCCTATATAAAAAAAAAGTAGAAAACAGAACAACAGAATCAACTTTACAATAGAATCACACCAATGTACTTATCTATCTAATACTAGCCCCTCTAGACAAGTGGCAATTCGTTGCTCGGCGTATTATGGAAAGAATGCCAAATGTATGGGATTTGACGTATATGACAGGCGTCAACGAATGTCAAAAACGTCAAATCCTATACATTTTTCATTCTATTCCATCATACGCCGAGCACCGAATTGCCACTTGTCTAGGAGGGAAGTAATACAATATAGTTACTGAGTACCTATAACCCATTCGGTTAGGTACTTAACTAAAGGTAAACAGTCTTGTAGCGACTTTTTATAAAGACACATATTAAACAAATAGACTAATCTAACTAACTGACTAAGTAGTGGTTCGATTTCGGTTTTCAGTCTTCAAAATAAGTTTTTAAACAGAAAAATATTTATAAACTGAGTTTTTAAATAAAAAATATTAAATAGTCCGTCAAGATTGTTTACGTTTAGTAAGGTACTTAACCGAATGGAGTAGGTATAGGTATCATCATCACTTCACTATCACTACATATTATAAAACAAAGTTGCTGTCGCTGTCTGTCCGTCCGTCCCTATGTATGCTTAAATCTTCAAAACTACGCAACGGATTTTGAAGTAGTTTTTTTAATAGATAGAGTGATTCAAGAGGAAGGTTTATATGTATAATACATGCATAATATTGTAGAGAAACACTGATAAATTTAGAGATATGCAGCGGGAACGGGATCAGAAAATATGGAGGTACGAAGACCGCCGGGTCAGCTAGTTATGTATAAAATTAACATAAAATGCACAACGAATGACAATGGAAATGAAACGTCTTCGCTACAATAACAGTCATCGCATCATTACCAGGTGCCTGCCAAGTCATTTTGTACATAATATAGTCATAAATTTTACATAATTACGTAATTTTTGTATTTGTAAAATATAAATAACTACCAGTGGTTATTTTAGATACCCATTACATCATATATATAAATACGAAAAAATAAAATTAGAATGTTTGTTTATAACGTGTAAATAACAGTTTTTTATGAATGTATTTAAATAAACACAATTTTTAAAATGTTTGTCTGTCCGTCTTTCTGTCTGCCTGTTTATCTGTGTCTTTCTGTCTGTATCTCTATATATCTGTCTTTCTGTTTGTTTGCAATGGGTAATCTCTGTTTAAATAATTGCAGAGTTGGTATAATTTATAATTGCACAAACATAATTTTTTTCCTTGCAAATAGCAAAAATGCAAACTGTAATTACATAATTCATTAATTTCTAAGTAAGTATCAATCCAATTTTATGATGATAAACCGCCAAATAAGCAAGGTGACCTATATAATCCGAAAGTCCAATTTTTTTTTATTTCTTGGAAGGTACGCGAGTGAATTTTGTTTATTTTCCTCAACCAAGAGTTTTTTAGGTTCTGTTTTTTTATTAATCTGGTATTTTCGTCGTTGTCATCTATAAATATATTCCACCACTTATAAGTAGGTATCGATAGTTCAATTTCAGTGGCATGATTTATAGGTACCTATATCTTTTGATTTCCAAACCTGGAGTCACTAATATATTTTGTTTTAAAATGTTTGTCTGTTCGTCTTTCTGTCTGCCTGTTTGTCTGTGTCTTTCTGTCTGTATGTCTATATATCTGTCTTTCTGTTGGTTTGCAATGGGTAATCTCAGTTTAAATAATTGTAGAGTTGGTATAATTTATAATTTCACAAACAAAATTTTATTCCTTGCAAATAGCAAAAATGCAAACTGTAAATACATAATTCATTAATTTCTAAGTAAGTATCAATCCAATTCTATGATGATAAACACCCAAATAAGTAAGGTGACCTATATAATCCGAAAGTCCGATTTATTTTTATTTCGTGCCAGGTACGCGAGTGAATTTTATTTCATTTTCCTCAACCACAACAACAAAAGTTTTTTAGGTTCTGTTTTTTTATAAATCTGGTATTTTCGTCGTTGCCATCCATAAATATATTCCACCACTTATAAGTAGGTATCTATAGTTCAATTTCAGTGGCATGATTTATAGGTATATCTTTTGATTTCCAAACCTTGAGTCACTAATATATTTGGTTTTGAGTCGCTGTACCGACCTAGCGAACTCATAACAAATTCTAATTAGTAATTATTAGCATCGGCGAACACGAAAAATCAACAACTTATTTTATACAAAATCATATGAAGACATGCTACTTAATTAACACTACTTATTACATTACTGAATAACAAACTTAGTCACAAATTGTCCACTAGTTCAACTTCACTTTGTACGAGGCTTTTCTTATCATAGCTCACTTGATAATGCAACAAATATGACATGGTAACTAGTAATGTAGAACATGCTTTCAATAAATGATGTAGATAAACTTACGTGTAGTATAGGTGAGAAGTGTATAAGTAGCTGAGGTCAATCAGCTCACGACCGGTTCAACGAAACCGCGCAGAGAGACTAAACGCCGCTCGAGACCTCGAAAGCTTTTATACACTCTTAACAACTTCTCGATACAATACTCTTTTAAACCTTCTTTACTATAAAATAAAACTAATTAACTAATAATAATAAATAATTTATTAATAATAAACAGTATCGTGATTATGATAATGAGTTAAATAGTAAAATTTTGTAAAAATAGATCATGTATGCAAAACCGATAGCTACTCTTACAACGTTTACTGTGTCATGTGTACAAAATCAACGATTGCGAGAGCGCAATGTTGTGAATTCGTCTCGGATAGGTAATTCAAGGTCCATCCCCGTGACCAGTACATCCGCAGAACATTCAACCGGACCAATTACATTCTTACCCACGCATGAAGCGATTGTGTTAATTTGCAACCATTCAAAAGTGTCAAGCTATGAGAGCTGCGGCAATTCAGCAAATGTGATATGCGTTATGTAATGTGTCAGCCACCGGACAGGGTAATTACAAGTGTTGATTGGTAATGACAAAAATTATCTGATTTTACGGGAGGGTTTTCATTTTTTATAATAATTGCAATATGATATTATCGGAGATTCCCGTAACAATGGCTGCTGAAAAACAAGTATGTACCTACCTAAAACATAGGGAACAGTGTAGACTACAAAATAACACGAAAGAAATTGCAATCAAATTCTTTAAAAATATTCGTGTTCCAAGTTGGCTCTATAAAGGCTCCAATCAAAGTGTTCATTATAGACAGGTAAGACGTCTGGTACCCTATCATTATTCTTGTTGGTGTTCGACAATCTAATATAAAATGAGACATTCTTTACCACCTACAACTTATCAGGTTATTTATAGGATATCAGGTTCTAGAAGAGTCCATAATTGCTTGCACTGTAAAAGAGCCAAGTTTCAAACTCAAACATGGCGTACCTATAGCGTTTGAGTAATTTCTTATCTTAAGGTGATTACATACGCGAATGACTTTGACCATACAAATGCTCAAGGTCATTCGCTCGTTTTTCAGCCGTAAAAATCAGTAAAACTAATTTTAATAGATAATTTTATAGGGGACGATTACAAACTAAGAAGGTCACGTCATGCTAATACACTCATTTAACATATTATTATATCTGAAATTTTAGATTATTTGGATACATATTGTAGAAAATATTTGGTTGCATAAGAAAGAGTAGAGTGATGTTCAGAGCCTCTTTTCAACTATTTCTTTCTTTTTTATTGAATTTATGAAAAGGTGAAGTTACTCGGAGGATATACTGTGGTATGCAGGGATGTAAATTCCAGATCTTCAGGTTTTATAGTTAAAAAGAAAAACGGTTTCGAAAATACCAATTTTTCGATGCTGATCTGATTCGGGGCCTTAAGTTTACAAGTTAATTAAACCCAACCTTACTACGATTAAGATGAACCTTGGTAATGCTTCAAGAAAAGACAGAGGTAGTCCTGCGTTGTATTGTCTTGGCGGGGGCACCGTCGCCGTCGTACTCGCAAACATACTAGGTATTGTGTGTATTCTCTCACGTGGATCAAACATATAATTTCTTCTTTTTCAGAAGATTATTAGCGGTAATACATCTTTTGTCCTTATCCAGGTCATGGTCAATGGATGTGTCAAATTTTAAACAAGTCATCAAGTCATTTTCGATGATTGAGTAACAACTGAACTTATACACAAACTTTGACATCTGCTCTGATACGTTCAGAAACTAAAATCTGAATACTGAAAATACGTGCTTACTGAAGTAATGAAAAGTATGAAACAAGAAAAATTTCTCATTTAAAATTGTTTTGTAAGAACTAACTATTTAACGTTAAGATTAATTTAATTAAAACATATTGATAGTGAAGTTCAAAGGATATGGTCGTGGTCGTATGCCAGTTTTCCCTAGATTGTATTGTCTTGTTAGAGTAAGTGGCATACGGCCACGCTTATACTTTACTTTGCAGATGGGGCCCTGAAGATCTCGATAGGGCGCCATACACTTACGATCAAGTGAAACTGAATGAGGTTAACATGTTTTGTAAATATGTGTGCTCCTATCATCACGCCTTTATCCCAGGAAGTTTAGGCAGAGGTGAATTAACACCCGCATTTAACTAATCATTGTATTAGGTCCCGCATAATAGGGGGTGAGCCTATTACCGTATTCCGGGCACTATTGTAGACTCGAGCCATGAATTTGAGGCTTGGTCTGGGCTGTATGTATATATCTGTCTGATGTTAAACAGCCCTATTCCTTAGTTGCCTTGTACGACACCGCATGGGAAGTGATGGGGTGGCCCAAATTGTACTTTGCTGGGCCTACAATAAAGTAGTTAGTCTACAGAACTGTACACATTGTACGAAGTTAATTTAAACTTGGTAAAATTTAGGAGGCTGTTTGAGACATGCTTACCTTCATCTTTATACTAAATGATGCAATAACATTTTTTTACAAATCAAATTAAAACATGTAACGATACACCGGATCAACTTGGTAAGTGAGTACCTATATGTAATTGCAATAAAGTAGGTATGTACGTTTAGATGACCATGAGCGGTGTTTAAGTTCTTCGAAGTCCTAGGTATTAGTCGCTACGGTGTCGTGTCTCCTTCGGTGTATCCCTTAGGGAAGACAAGGATAATTATGTTGCTAGTGACCGTAACTCCTAATTTTCCATTTATTCAATAAATATATGGTGGTATAGTCGTGCGTCGCCATAATCGTATGTCGTTTGTCACCCCCTGCTTATACCTGGATTTGTATCGTGACCTGGAACGGTTCTAAGCAACATTTGCCTCTAAATGTACAATATAAACGAACAGTGTCGGTGATTTAACCACATTACATTTCATAAAAAGTTCAATCAAGGGGTAACATTAAATGAATATATACCTACATACATAATTTAGTTTATAATGAAGAAATCAGTGTAATATCCAATAAGGTTTTTTTGCTCTGAGTTTTATTGCACACCTGAACATAAAAATAAATTTGTATCTATTAAAGTGCAAGGAAACTTGTTTACTTACCGTAAACAATTCAATACATAAGTACCTACGCAATATAATTGCCATTAAAATGAATAACACGATACAATTTCGTAACACTTTCTTTAGCACATACTTCCGACATAATTTTGTTACCCGGAAAATCGAAGTAAACTCAGCTCTGCGTGATCTTACGTGAATGTGAGACTTATTTGTACTTAGTTACCTATACCTATTATGGTATAGGTAACTAAGAACTTGACGTGACCTAGAGCAAGTGAATAAGACCTAGTTACAGATAACAATGGGTCTAACATAATCATTGTTCTATTAATTTATTAACATTACGTCTTCAATCAATCAATTAGCCTATTGCAGTCCACATAGACTCCTAAACGCTACCTCTTAGCAGTCCCTTTTATTAGAAGGTGCCTATTCTTTCTTGTTACACCGGCTTCATTATGTTCAATAGTTTTGTATTAGGCCTCACCAAGACTACAGTATAGTTATTGATGTGATACTGTGCCAAGATACCACGATCATGTCGCCTCGCAAGCAAGCTGGTACTCCTGTTGATTAACGGACGAGTCTTTGGCGCAGGCTTTCCTCTCAGATTTTGGAAATCAGATGAAAGGTGAAGGCCCAAGGGGTAACTGGACCCGACGCTCTCCAAGGTTACAGCTTCGCATGCAACCGGGAACAACGCTAAGACGATGATGATGATGATGATGATGATGATGATGATGATGATGATGATGATGATGATGATGATGATGATGATGATGATGATGACGATATGATATATGAGTCGGTGAAATCTATATGCGTACTTTGAAAAGTCAAAGTACGCATATAGATTTCACATTTCAGCAAAGGCTTAGCTTAGCTTATGTACGTAAATCTTGCTTATATTAGCCGAGCTTATTCTTCACGTTGAAAATTATCTTTTCTCTTTGCTTCTTTTCTTATAAACCTACCTATTTAAAAATAAAACGTGTACCTACCTATAAATGTGATCTATCTGAGTACTTTTCCCTTACAGGTATACCTTCTTAATTTTATTTTATATGCAAATAAATGCAAATAAATGTAAAAGCGTAACAAAGAAGCTTACATTCAACTACACTTTTTACGTGTGCAATTTACCAACATCAATTAATAGGCTAACCATTTTGAGACTTAAAATTATGTCTAGTCGTGACCACCGACCGCTGTCCCTGAACAAACCAGTGAATGTTTACTGTGAGTAAAATTAGAGCACTACGTAACCGCCTGGCATAATTATGTGAGCAATTGCGTTTGCTCATCCAAGTTCTCGTCAGAAAAGGCAGGCTTAGCATATTTTCTCACAAATCCCACGCTAATTTGTTCCCACATTAGATTATAAAACAATTTCGTTACTCTTTTAATTTGGGTACTTGTAATTGAAATGACATCTATCGTCTTTTGTTGATGTTATTCGGGAACTTCGGTGATTTTGTGAATTTTGTGATCAATCAAACAATTAGCCTATAGCAATCCACTACTGGACATAGACGTCTCCCAATGTATGCTATGGCTCGCGATTCTCCGCCTTTCGAATTCAGTCCGTCCCAGTCACCTTTTTCAGGTCGTCAGTCCATCTGGCTAGAGGGCGTCCCACCTTCCGTCTGCCTTCTCGCAGTCTCCAGTGCTTATGACTTTCTGTAATTCCGTGCTTCGAATTTTTGACTTATTTGGTGATTCATTTAAAATGAATCACCAAATAAGTCAAAAATTCAACCCATAGAAAAATGAAAAATGAATCATTTTTCATTTTTCCATGGGTCTTTAATGTTTGCGATTAAGGCTAGATGTTACCAACGAAATATCATTGGTAAAACAAAAAAAAAAATTTTTTTACTTTTTACGTTAACGAAATTTATTGAGAAGAATGTGCTAAGTTAGTGAACAATTCCTTGTTATACTTACCTAAACCTACCTATTTTCTATTATTTTTTGTTGCGTTATTACAGGCTACTGACACTGTGTAGAGTAGAACTACGGATATACTGTCATACATAAACTACGCAGAGTCTATACGCCAACTATTTCTATCAACTCTACATCCATACTAATATTATAAATGCGAAAATAACTCTGTCTATCTGTCTGTCTGTTAAGCATACACGCCTAAATTACTGAACCGATCTTGATGAAATTTGGTTCAGGGATTGGTTAGACCTTGGGAAAAGACATAGGCTATGTTTGGTCGCTGACTGATACGAACTGAAACTGTTATGTTGAATACAGTGTTGTGAGTGAGAGAAGACCCATGTTATAAATAAATAATCAATAATACCGTGTACCTGCGTAGGCAGGTAATAGTAGTATTATGAATTATTGTTTAGTAGTTTTAATAAATATAGCCTGTATGTCTGTCCGTCTTCATCTGTTTCAATAATCCCACAAAAAGTTTTTACAAGACATGAATGTAAATATCTCCAATGTCGCAGTTGTCCAGTATTTATTTAGCAGCTATTATATCCATACTTCATATTGTAAATGCGAAAGTAACTCTGTCTGTCTGTCTTTCTTCTTATTATTCATCATAGCGTTTAATCCCAGTCGCATCCGAAGCTTTCACCTTGAACTCTGGTGTCCGCTTCTGGGAGAGTGCTCTCCGAGGCACAACTAATCTAATGCGTTCACTGCCGCCACGCCACAAAGGTTGTCTGTCTGTTACGAATTTGGTACAGGAATAAATTAGACTGTGGTAAAGAACATAGACTATGTTTCTTCGCGATAACCGACATCCACGCCGGTGGAGTTGCGGGCAACAGCTGTATAGTTTAATATAATGGTGGGTCAGACGCCTGTAATATTTCTCTTTACATTTAGTGCGAACATGAACACACGCTGTTCAGCGAAGCGTTGGTAAAAGCGGCCATCCATGCGAAACTGAATCATCTCTTATACTTAACTACATTTCATAAATAATACGTACTAAATACTAGTAATTGCTAATAGAAACTTAACAATGAATTATGGGGGAATTAAAATGTATACTGACTTTCAGTATCACTATTTTTGTATAATTTTATCGTTCTTCTTTTAATGTTTCTCCACCAACTTCAAGAAAGTTGTACAGGAAATACGAGTATTAGTCGAAAATACTCCTTTGCACCTAGATAATTTCATTCTTCAATGTACCTTTATTGTTATAAAGCAATGGCATATGGCTTAGAGTTATATTTTGACATAGCTCTACAGTATAGGTACTGTAGAGCTATGACAAAAAAAAATTGCTCTAGCCCTAGAACCTGAAGGGTCTACAGTACCTTAGGTCATTATATAGGATAATTTTGTTCGAAGGTCTATGACCTACCATAATGTGCTAAACTAAAGCGTTCATTTTCCGGGTAAGAAAGAGGATTAATCTTATAGTCCTCACCCCGTAGACGAATGTTTATAAATTGTAGCACTTCACAATATATTGACTTATCTAAGAGGATAATAAATAATAAAACTACATCTATAATTCGATGATTTACTTGCTAATCTTTACAATATTATTACTACGTATACTTAGTACAATATCAACAAAAGGAGTTAACGTAGGTACGTCTTGACTTTGTTGTATTTACTTATTGTTTTATTTATTTTTCGTTAATGTTTTTTATTTATCTGTTGACATTAGAATGCTTTAACTCGTGTGTACAAAAAATGTCACTATTAAAAGCGAAGTTCATCAATAAATGAATTATTACAAAATTATTTCGGGTAATCAGATTTTGTGTCGAAAAATTTCTTTGAGTAAACCGTGAAAACCTATTTATAGTTTAGGTTTGTACGCAATTATTTGCACTCGAGAAATCCAACTTAGATAAACAAAATAGAATTACCAACCCATATCAAACATGGAAATCTAAAAAATATCAAACCCATATCAAATTATAGAAAATATGATTTTTATCTATGATAGGTATCATAGATAAAAATCATATTTTCTATCGTGGAATCAATAGAATAGACAGAATATTTGGCACAGATCTTTTAAACAATTTTTAATTAAATAACAATTAAGAAACAATATTGGTCGAAGTATTTGAGCAATTAATCTTAATCCATAAACCACTATGTCGATATCTCATGTTTTCATTTCTGGATAAAGTTGATTAATAAATAAATAAACTTAATATGGAAGAAAATCTACAAATGCAAATTGCGACTTAAAATATATTTGCTTTGCCTATTTAGCAATACTTTTATAGTCTTTGATCACTGCACTTTTCGAATGTATTGCCATTACGAGTATATGTATACGCTACACTTCACGAATTCGAATGTTGATCTTCCGCGTCGGAACGCCAATACATAATAATTGCGATCTGACGGAATGACCGTTCATCCGCGCCATGTCGCCATGCCCCTTTATTTGTCATTTATATGCAATAGCCTGTATTAGCGTTCCGACGCGGAAGATTCGCGACGGCATTTCCGTTGAGAGCCTATACTATTCAGTGCGACACGGAATCTCCGCAAGCGAATGCTATCCCTCGTGGATGAATTAGGTTCAGTACTTAGAGGTACAGTGATGGATTTCCGTCTGCGAGCGGATAGCTCGCCGCGACGTCTGCATCGCCGCCGTGAATGCACTATATAAATTTAATTGCGTTAATGCTATTATCGATTCTATGGTTTAGTACATTTTACTATATGTGGCGGACGTCCGTCGACCTATTGAATAAATAATATTCTTTACGATCAGCAACGGCCTGTCTTCCTGCAGTACGCGGTGTAGCTTCTATGTTCATCTTCATAAACGTCTTCTTCGATATCACGATGTCTGTTAGGCAGCGAATGCTGAAACCTGTGAGGTTTAGGAGGAGTATATTCATACTCAGAGGTGTGACTGGTGGGACGGCGACGGTCGGGCCATCGCCGTCTGTTTCGGTCGTGGTAACTCGTCCAGGCTGGCCTTCGCGTTCTATTGCGTGAGCTGCAAATATAAAATACATATTTCCATAAACTCTCTGTTCTTACAAGGTCGGCAGCACAAGTGTGACTTCTCTGGTATTGCACTCGCCCATAGGCCACGGTAACCACTTACCATCAGGTGGGCCGTGTGCTTGTCTGCCAACTAAATGGTATAAAAAAAGTCTGCGACCTAAGTACATAGTAGGTATAAAAAAACATCAGACTCGAATCAACAATAGTGCCAGGAATACGGCATATTGCCGCTCACCCCCTATTACGTGGGACCTAATACAATAAGGGGTGTAATATGGGTGTTAATTCACTTCTTCATAACCCTCCGGGAATAAAGGCATGAGTGTGTAGAAATAGAAATATCCAATACATCCAAAAATCATGGTCATATTTACCCGTATGTTGGTCTCTTCTTATATTGCGAAGGTCTCTGGTATTCTGGCCGATGTGGATACTCTTCTTCTACAATCTCTTCCACATCTTCGTAAACAGGCTTCGTGGAGTGGTGGAACACGGGCCTTACGTATGGTATATGAACTGGATAAGGCTTTTCCACATGTACTGGTACCTGAATCAAACGTCATAAGTATTTCTACGTAGTCAAATTTACGAGCACCTACATGTCGGCATGTATAGAATTTAATGAAATATTCCAATTTTTTTCAAGTAAATACAATAAAAATTAAACTAATACTAATAAGACAGCAGACTCAATGAAAATTTTGTTTTAATTTGCTGTTGTTTCTTCCTCTCCTCTTTTCATATTTATGATATTTAATTACTTCTGTAGCAGCGTCGCAATAATTGTGTCAATGTCAATATAATATTCATTTTCATTTGAGTCTGACGTAGTACTTTAATCATCTACTTCTCTCACTTTTAAATCAAATAGGCGATTGACATTTTTTTTTTACTATTTTAATGAACACGAGACTTGAAACAAAAGCTAATTTTTGTGTATTTCATACTTAGAATAACCCTTTTTCCTAACTTGCTATTTCATGAAAATGTGTAAAAATTAATTAGACTTCATGGGCTCCATTAGTCTAATCTAACCTTTGACTTTCGTAATCTCATTCTCAGGTGCAAAGTGTAAAGATTTCAATTTACAGTTCTCATTATACATGTAATTTACATGCTGTACATCACTATTACGTACCTAGGCAGTAATTGTAGTGTCTGCATGCAACAAGCTATGTTTATTTTGAACAAATATCCGTGAAAGATCATTAGAAGATTCCCAGCATGCAAAGTTGCCTGATCCAATGTAAATAATAAAACCGTTCATAACAACCAACAAACACATTGTTGATATTTGATATTAATTGTTTCACGACCGCGAAATGATTGCGGTAAGGTTGCGTGCCTAAATGTACCCAGCTACTTACCGATACATTTTGTTTAAACAGTCATTATCAATTACCATCGATTAAAAAGAGTAGCCTTGATATTTTTGCCAGATTCTTTTCTCACAGACTATACCTAGTGCCTTAAGGTGGATTTAAACCAAACGAACATAGACTAGAGTTAGATCAAGAGGATTTTAGTGTAAATAAAACCTTGTGTTCAGCGTTTACAAGAAGAACAACGAAAGAATGTTCTGACGTAGAGGGGATAGATTGAGCATTCGCTCGTCTGATGTGAATCAACCTTAACGAATTTGACGGCAAATGTAGAAGCATTGTTTCTGAAAGTTTTACTTTAAGACCTAAATAACTTATGCACCACTATTTTTCATAAATACTAGGCCCATACCACAAAGTTATATCGATTCTTACCGAGGCTATGTCAGATATTTCTGGCAGGCACTAACCTCTTTTTCAACAGGCACTGGGACAAGCTTCTCTACAGGGTAAGGAACATGTTTGTAGACTGGGTAAGGCACCGGCTTCTCAATGGGCACGGTGAGTTCCTGCAGCACGGGAACCGCGACGGGCTTAGATATAGGCACTCGCACAGGGAACGGGTGCGGCACGGGAACGATTACCGGGTGTGGCACTTCTATCTGTAAGTGCATGTCCCTCTACAGATCCCAGATGATTTCTTTCTTTTCTTATCACTACTACTATATTTAGGTACTAAAAAGTAATGTTACTATTAAGGCGTCGGTAGCTTAGTGGTAGGAGTCATAAGATCGCGAAGTCCCGAGTTCAAATCATCACCATTACACTACCGACGTGAACCCTGTCTTTATACAAGTAATTTAGCTTTGTTGAAGGAGTTAAGGAACATATTAATAGTTTCGGTTCGGCTCTTCTTAAATTCTTACGAATAAATGAGTTAGTAGGTAGGTAGTTAAGTAAAATAAAACCAGTCCCAATGGTTACAGGTAGGGTACCAATTACGAACTAAGTAGATTCACAATGGAAGAGTAACAATCCAGGATAGGTACATAGGTACTTATTATCTATATATCTACACGAGAAATTATAATAGACTTCAATATATCAAATATCTATTTGTAGAAACTCTTACTCAGCACAAGAACTCTTAGATTAAAGTTGATTGCTTTGTTCACAAAATACTTGTTAATACTTTTTAAGGATGCAAATCTACTAGCTATTTATAATATGTACCCCATTTACGAGCAAAAGATGAAGAGTAAAAAAGGAGAAATCACGTTGTATACACAAACATGCCATGTAATAAAAACATACCAAGATTTCAATGTTATGGTGAACGACCGCATGTCACGGTTTTGTAATCTTTTAGGGTTAGAAGTTGCGCTGCGTTACTCCATCAATAATTAAATGTTTTGTAAAAGACATTTACAACAGTAATTTTATTTTAAAAAAAGTTTCATAAACAAAAATTACAACGGTACAATTACATTTTTAAATGCGGGAGGAGTATTTAGGTGCATTAGGATAATTATTGTGTCGTTAGTGTTGTTAGACCTAAGCAATCGATGATTTTGAGGTTAGCTTCCTATTTATATGTTAACTACAAAGATATGGTGCAACAATATTGTAAAGAACCATAGTCAATGCATGTGATTAGCCGTGGCTGTGTCTTCATTAGCACGTGCAGAATAGCGTAGGCGTAGGTGACGATGGCAGATAAGTTAGTTCAACAAGCAAATAAATTTCATACAATTAATGTTATTTTAAAAGGTATAAATAAATAAATCCTATAAAAATCGCAACTTTTTGGAATAAATAAACAAGGAAAACATTATAAAAAGAAAGAAACCATGTAACTAATTATGACATTGGCTTGGTAATCTTGGTATGGGCACTCCCATAGAAGATCTATGTCTCTGTAGTTTCAAGTGGTTCTTTACTTCATTTGTTTTTTTTTATAAACTGCCTTTAAAATGACACATTGGTATCGGATCTTGTCATAAAAAATTAATATGAAACGATAAATCTGTCAAAATACCTGTAAAATTTATACATCCTACATACTTAGGTATATGAAATATACCTAAATAAAATAAGTCTATCTATCTATATGTATATATCATTCAGTGTTGTTTAAAAAAAGATAAAACTGATCAGTTACTGCTTTCACTACTTCAAGCTAATGTAGCGTGACTTCAGGCAGGTCGACGAGCCCATTTACTGAGGCCCAAGTGCTCATTAAATCACCCATCTGACCATCTGACAGCACTTAGACAATTTCCATTTCTATTACGTAAGACAATTTTCCATAGAAATGCTTAAGTAGGTATGCCGACTTTATAACCTGATCACTCGATTTTGTATTTCTTGTGCAGGTGCTAACCCAATGAAGTATTGTATTACATGATTTCTCCTGGGCGCACGCATGCATCATTTTACTGACCAAGAGCGAGGAAATTAGTGCGCGACGGGAGATGGCTGCTTTTCCGATCCGCATTCCTATCATATTATACTTCTTTACGATTCTAAACCGTATTTACAATTTGATGACTGCAAGATCTACTACTTTTATGTGGTGCGTTTCGTGAATAAGGGCTACCCCTTTGCTTGTGAGCACATTTTTTGTGTGATAACAACCTTCATGCGATGTTTACAAAATATGGATATTTATACACCGCTACCCAAATAGGTACTATTTGGGTAGCGGCCTACCCTTAGAGTATCCATAACTCTAAGGGCCTACCGCTTTAGGAATCTATAGATCATGCAAGTTTATGTACAACAAAATATAATATATGTAACTCACAGCTCACTTACCGGATGTGGTTTCGGTATGGGCACGTGGTCAGGTTTTCTAAACCAATATCCAACATTATCGGGTACGTCTCTATATTTGGAACTGATATAAGATTGTTTCCACTTTTCAACTAATTGTTTGAAATTGTCGGGTTCATTGTAATTTGGTGTGTAAGGTCGTGAGGTATCGTGTGTCCTGAGACCTAATAAATCCTCTTCCGATTTGTATCTAGTGTCAAGAAAATCTTTGGTCCAGTCGTAGGTTGGTGTATTTAATTTTTGTGATTTATAATGATTTGGTGACCAATCAATCGGTTTACTTGGAATAAATTTAGTATATAAATTTTGCTGTTTCTTCGGAATATTAACAACATCGTCATGGTTAATTTCATTAATGCCGTAAAGAGATTTCTTCGGGTATTCTCCAAAGGCAGAATGATCAGTGGTTTTAAAAATGTTTCCCCACTGAGTGCTTGAAGTCGTTGGCGAATTACTCAAGGAATTTCTGAATTGATTTGAATAATCACTTGTTTTAAATTTATTATTGAGGAGGGAACTGTCAAAATAGTCCTCATTTTTTACTTCGGGCATTTTCTTAAAGGAATTATGATACTTTCCCGGAAATTGGTAACTAGTAAAGTCTACAATGTTGCTACTGGCTGGTGCTAATTCATTGTTTTTATGTATTTTTTTAGGTTCACTGACCCCGTACTTAAAGTTCGTACTGCTATAATTTGTTGAATATCCATAACCTGACGGGGCTGAGGACGACGAAGAGTCCTTCCAATCTTTAAAGGAGTTACTATAGTTCCCGGAATCCCAAGGTTTAGGTTTCTTCTTTTGTTCCGTTTTCTTGCTGCTAGCTTGAACGTATTTATGATGGGACGCAACGTGCTCATTTGTATAATCCGGTTCCAAAAATGTATTTAATTTGAAATTGTTGTCTGTTTCTTTATTATTTTTAAAATTACTATGTTCTGTAAAAGTTTTGCGTGAGTCATCAACAAATTTATTACTGTTATATGCATTTTCAAAATTACTGGCTATTTGAGAATGAGCCATGGCCATTTGGTTATCTGAATGTTTCACATTATCCGATATTATTTTACTGGTATCTAAGTCTGTAGGATAATATTTATTACTGAGATTTGTAAAATCAACAACTCTTTGAAAGTGTACACCATTTTGATTGGAAGTATCAGGTTTTCCAAAGTCGTTACTTTCTTGTTGTGATGAATTATTTCGTTCATAACTGTTGATATTTTGAAAACCAAAATTTGGTTCATTAAATGTGGGTTTTTCTTGGGTTTGCTGTGTCTCGTGGAAATTAAAATATTTGTCACTAGAGGGATTCGTGTACTTGCTATTATAAGTATCTAATTCAAGTGTGTTAATCTGATAATTAGGTTTAATTTTATGTTTATTACCTAACTTTGTACCATATAATGGTGTACCTGTCCCTTCTCCGTGTATGTTATTTATATCCTCTGATTCAGTCTTGTAATTCTGATCACCATTTGCAGCAAAACTTGGACGCGTCAAAAAGTTGGAGTTGGATGTATGTTGTGGCATACCAAATTGCCGTGTGCTCTCTTCATTTAGTGAATAAGTTTGTCCTTCAAAAGGCTGCGACTCATAATTTTCACTAAATCCTGTTGAATCCACGGCGCTTGGAAATGCTGGAGCGTATAACTTTTTCGAAGAGTCGTGGTTACTGCCACTGAGCAAGCTGGAATATTCTGGTGAAACCGGTAGAAACCCATCATACGAACCAACATCGTTGAATCCAAACGTCGAATAAGTAACTACATTCGGCTGTACTGTAGTAAGCTCCTCTTGATCTTTGGGTCGTTTATATTTCTTAATTTTCTTTCCGTAAACATTATTACATATTATAACCAGTAATACTATTAACGTAAAATAAAGCGTTTTGTTATACATGTTGTAAGAGTCACTTCAGGTAACAGCACTATATTTACATGATACCTACTAGAACGTTAGACACGAAAGGAGTTCGATGGTCGACTGGTCGAGGGATTGTTACTGTACGATCATGAAACTGCACTATTGGGGTGGAGTCTACACTCGCCGACCATTGGTGAACGTGTCTCCCGTATCCTAAGAAAACGAAAGCGTTTCACGCATTACCGACTCGGCAAATTTCCCCAGCTAATTATTCTTTAATATTGCGTTCGTTACATTTTATAATAGTGGATAATATCAATGCAATGCAGGTAATTAATTGATCACGCGGTATGGAAATTTGTTTTCCGTCATGGGAGGTAGGTAAGTTTTTTTAGAGCCGTATACTTATTATAATTTCATATTTCCCTGGTGGAAGCATTAACAATACATGATACTTAATAAATACTTGGCAGTTAGATCATAAATCGATGTCAATATATTATATACCTTTTACACTAACTACCCTCCCCAGCTTTGCCCGTGACATAGGTAGGTACTTCGAACGTCCCTTGCACACTTTATGCACGTAATTTTGTAGTTTTCAAATAATGTTGTTTCATTATTTGAAAAATTAATTTGAATTAATTTAATGTTATTTCATTTGTATCCAATGATCCACTCCCTTGGGTAGTGGCGGGATGATATCAGCCTATTAGCCTATGGATGTGGTGAGAGAATTTTTCCAATACCTAGGTAAGACAGTGGTTCCGAATATTACCTACCCCAGGCATACCTAATACTTGAGTAGATAGGTACTATATGATTGTATGTGATGATAACTCAGGTATGTAGATTTCCAACCAAAAAACCGAGTAAAAACTATTTTTTATAGAGAATCGGGCAAGAGTCTTGGTTCGGGGGACTCTATAAAGTAATTTAAAATTCACATATTACTTAGAAACCATAATAATATTGTAGACATATTGATGCCGTGGGCATCTAACTCATTACACTTAGTGATTAGTCTGATCAAACCATTTTTGCCTGCCTGATATAATACACGCTAAGCTACTAGCTGCTGTTTTTTTTCGCGGCTGCGACTACATGAAATAAAATATTGATCCCGATTCTGCGACCCGCAAGAAACTATTTAGACTAAAGAGTAAGTGTAGTTTTGAAATTGTTTCATGTGTCAATTATCATCCTGATCAACAGATTGGTCTTCTAATATGAGTAAGCAACACCCGTCCAGATGGATGAGATGGGTTAGATATCCTTCCTTCCAAGCTTATAGTGCTTAGCAGTAAGATAGATTGTCGGGCCAAGTCAACCTCATCTGCAAGTCGGTACCTACACTCACTGAGTGACAACTAGGCTCTGGAGCAGGCTTTTCTCTCGAAATTGACAGGACAGTTAGCAGTCGTTCCCATATAGGTAAGCTACATAAACCGAACAAATGTGATCAAAAGGAACAAACGGACGTCGAATCCGAGATGAACGACTCAGATTCAAACAGGAACAACGCTAAGATGATGATGAGTAAGCTCCACTCCCCTATTGTAAAGCGCGCTAATGTCACAAACGCACCGTCCAATACTGACCTCTAGACCTATCGAACTTGAACTTTCAACTGCTAGATCTGTGTCAGACAGTGAACCGGATGTGTTCTGACACATCCGGTTGACATCAGTGACACAGATCTAGCAGTTCATCCATTTGCTCGCCGTTTCTCCACCGTGCCGTCTCTTATACCTACTCGTGGACTGATGTATATAGGTATGAGTCATGTCATGTAATAAACGAGAACCACACACGCACATATGCTAAAAAAATACCTTAGCTAAGGCTAACATCCCAGTATGTTTTAGTAACGTAACACTGCCCAGTAGTGTCTGTAAGTAAGTCTGTAAGTCTGTCTTACATTATTATAAAATGAGTCTGTAGCTGTAGACTCATTTTATAATAATGTAAGATTTAATTTTTGTAGGCTCATGTTTTTCGCAACATTTTCACTAGCACAGCACAACAAAACAGGTTAATCTCTACGTCTCTATGGTTTTTCACGACATTTTTTTATGTTTGGCTTTGGTACTTTCTCTAAAGTGCCAAAAATGTAGCGAAAAACGTGAGCTCTAGACGAGGCTTTAATTAACTGAATGTAACTTAGGTAGGTGTACTCGCATTCTAATGTTTTATGCTCATTTACGTAAGTTTATTATATTGGTTGGTTATTTTGACGGAGACAACTTGCTTAATTATGCGAAACAGACGTTCTTCGTGTTAAATCAATCGTTACAAGATGTTATTCTTGTGAGAAGTGACATTTTTTACCTATTGTGATTTACGTTTGTGTTACGACAGAGATTTCTTGTGTAAAATAGCTAAACCTACTTATGTACTGATTTAATTTGCTTTAATCATGTGAGCATGATGGACTACCCGTACCTATTCTCTCAGCTATGTCACAAATAATTTATTGTTTATTATTGATGTTGAACACATTAGCAGCTACTAACTGAGCTGATGCGTCTGTGTCCCGTGATCTGGAGATTTTGTCTTTTTAAAGATTTTGAGTGTTAAACGCTTGGGTATTTAATTGGTCTTACAACAATATATCTATAATTTATAGATATTTTTGTAAAAACACAATGTTGTTTTTGCATGAAAATTAAATAAATATTCTACAAAATTCTACACAACGCTATCTAGACTCATGGCACTCATGGTAAGCATAGCTTAACTAGCTTGTGTTATGGAATCTAGAATGCGGATAAACATACTTAGAATACCTACTTAGATACTTTTTTTTGTAATACATACATATTATATACATTATAGAAACATCCAGGCCAATGCAAATATACATATTCATGCATAGTAATATTTGCACTGAGCGGGAATCGAACCCGCGCCCTCTGCGTAGCAGTCAAACGTACTACCGCTACGCCACAGAAGCCAGGAGGTCAATATGAAGTTTGTACTGAGGAGGATACCACATAATGACATCTAGCGACACCAAGCTGAACTATTTCGATACTGCTACAAAACTAGCGAACCTGCATTGCGAAAGTAAATTCTCGCCATTGTAGGTATTCAAAAAAGAAATCACAGGTATACTATACTTAAGATACGCAGTGACTAATCTATTTGAAAAGTTTTATTAAAGGCTGATGACTTCCTTATATGAAAACTTGGCGCCTACGTACATAGTAATTGCAATGAAAAACAAAGTATCACTTTGCTATATTTTTAATTCATAAATCGAATAGCAATCAGTAGTAATACTGAAATGTAACTGAAGTTCCAATATATCTATTCTTAGTGCACTGGTTGGACCACTGACTTTTAACATTTTTTTTAAATAACAGCCAGGTAATATATAAAAATAATGTACATGCATATAGGTACATTAAGTAACATTTAAATCAATGGGTACATGCCTAAACTTTGTAGTTTGTAATTTACATAACTAATGAAGATATTGCTGTTAGTGGAAATTAATATGTAGTTGAATCACGAGTCTCGAGGACCAGACCACGAGTAAAAAAGCACGGGTATTAATTTAAACATTTTTGTTTTAGCTTGTCCCTTTGAATTTATGAGCTTAAATTCCACCTTTTTTATTTACAGAGATTTGATTTGATCAAAGATTTGTTTAGTTCATAAAATAAAAAGAAGTATTCTTTGAGTTAAATTCACTAGGTAACTCCAGTATTACAGTACTTTTCCTTCAGGTAGGCTAAAATTTTAGCTTAGGAAGCAACCAAGATTGGCATTAGGATGAAAAAGAACACAAAAAATATTCTAAAACATTTTTATTTGACTATTCAAATTGAATTCTCATACAGGTTCCATGTCAATCTATTAGTACAAAGAGTAAGTTACTTAAACACTACTTTCGTCATGCAATGTCGCACTCAAGATGGCCACTAGGTATACTTCGGAAGCCTATAACTACCCCCTTCAATGATGAAGGCGTTACTTTGTACTAAGTTACGATAACTTAACAATACCCTCACAACAGAAAAAGAACATCTTCACAATGAAATTAAATGAAGTGAAACAATAACAAGTGGAATGATATTTAACTTTTTTTTTTGTAATTTTGGTATCTTTGTGAGAATCGTCATCCTATAATAATCTAACTTATAACGATAAATAATTCATACTCTCAAAGTAAATAACAAGTTTATAAATAGGCACGGCTGAGAACATAAGTATTGATACAGCTACAGCGAAATTGGGGTGCGATTCAGTAAAATGATGTTTTAAAAACGTGTGAATTTAAAAACTTACAAAATTTCACAATCTAATCAAATTCAAAATATGGAATCACAATCAAATATGAGTGATTTGTCAGGTTTCATAACCTGACGAAAACCAGGTAGGTTTTGTTTAGACAGATTACGCGGAATACAAAAGATTTAATGGAAATGAAATCACACGTTTCGTAAACTTTTGTTACTGAATCGGACCCTTGAATAGAGTATGCATCAGACAAACACTGAGAGATTCATCAAAACGTTTGAATTCAGTAACGAAGAGTTCATGTAGTAACATAAATTCTACCACTTTTTTTATGAAGAAGTAAATGTACGGATCAACCGGACACTTTTCTCATTTTGTACGCGTCACTCACACATATTTCTTATTTTATGTGTTTACTTATGCATCGGAATCTTTTTGGTCCTTCAAGTTCACGGACTCACGACATAGTTTATGTGGATCTCATTTTTTTTTTCGTCCAAAATGCTGTGGTTTAATTTTTACTCTTCGCCACTGAGAACCAAAATCATTCTGCGAATGGCTACTGTATGTAAATATTTCTAATAAGTAAAATAACTAATTTGATGCTTTCCGTAAACGTTAATAGCCTTTATTATAATATGTTCAACATCTACTATAGTGAATATTTTAATGTAACCTCGGGGTCTACTACGAATATCGATTAAACTTTGAAAACCTGCAGTAAGTCAGCAGGTATCCCAAATATACAAAAATATCTTTCTATCACTTTATGAACACTTCAAATTCTAATACACTGGTCATCTATTTATTGGATTTAATATTGAAAGGCCTTCTCTATAAAGTGCAAGGATCTGTAGAAAATTAGATATTTATTTATATGTGCCTATAAAGCTTTTTAAATTCATGTTACTTACGGATTAGGCCCATTAGATTCATGATACTTTTTTTTAAATATAATGGTTATGGGTAGTACCTATCAGGATTCATTCTATTTTATAAGGTTTCTACTCTGACAATAAAATATTCATATGTTAATATTTCTAAACCATACATCTGTAAATTGCAAACATCTATCTACCCTCTATAAGTTTCATAAAATAGTTTATTACAAGTACTTCGACAGATACCTCTTATTAATATAGTGAAAGATAAGAATACAACAAGAACAGTAAATGCTTACGAATGAAATCTACGAATGTTAAGATTTGTGACGTCAAAAAGTTTAGAAAAATATTTATAATCTCTGGTTTGAAGTCGACATTACCCTTATCATAATTATTATTACAACACACGCAGTCGATTCCTCAGTCAAATTGTTGTTCGATACAATACGTATTTGTGAAAGGAAATAAATATGCGCTTAATATCAATAATCTTATATTAAAAACAGGTAGGTATGCAGGAAGCCCGAGTGCAACAGGAGATGCACTAATGAGTGAGTGCGAGCGAGACAAATGACTTCTGTCTTACAACGCTCCACTCTTTTGACATCGTGATAGTATTGAGATAACATATCTACCTTATTTCGATATAAAATCATTGCTCAATACAAAATATGTCTAAAACACCCATGGTTAATCGATAATATGTTCATACATTAACAAACAAATCTCTACAATATTAATATTTTTGTGACACTTTTAGTGACCTTTTTCGTTGACAAAAAAAAAGATTTAAAGCATAGCTGTTCCACTTAACAATAAAAATAACCGATTAATATAATCAATCTAGCTTTGGCAGACAAAGCGTATCACTCACATCGCAACGACGCACACTCGCTTATTTTAATAATATACTTTACAGTGCATTGCCAATTCCTCTAACCCAATAACTTCTTTGCAAAACTATTACCAGAGAAGCTGTTTAGAACAAAAAAAGCCGTACCTGCGCTCCTCCACCTCAGTAGAAGTGAGTAAATGAATTTACGGCAATTTTACAGGTATCCGTACGGTGAACCGTATCCGTACACTTTATTATAGCGCCATATTATAGCTAAAAAACTTGCGCGTTCATGGTCGACGGTGGTTGTGAGACCAAATTTTCAGTTCCGTACAGCCAGTCTGGTATCTAGTACACGTAGAAGTAATTGCTCTAACCCGAAAGTTTAATTTATTTACCCTTTAAGTTTCAATTCAATGTTGCTCCATTATAGCAAGAGATTTTTACGTTTAACATTTTTTTTTGTACGTTTCTCGCGTACTAAAATATGATCGAAAGCAGATTTATTAGGAATCCCCGGGGATCAAAAAGATATAGATACGGTAATTGTTTTTAAAAAAATGAGTGAACCAGAATAATTAGTATACCCCAATGCAAGCACGAGTGCAACAAGAAATACACTAATTAGTGAGTGCAAAAGAGAAGAAAGTATGGCTATTATACAGCCTCATACAATGTATCTACTTAATTTTTTTCAATCAATTTTTATACAGGTATTCATTTTGATATCGTTCACATCTCTTGGCAAACCGTAATCCAATACAATAACGTATCTGATCTCTCTGTTCGAATAAAAACAAACTTGCGATCATATTTTATGGGTAGAAACGTATTCTTCTAATAATAGGGGACAGTCTCTATACCGCCTCAATCATCAATAGCTACCAGATTGAATTTTAATAAAAAGTACATAATGAACGAAGAATTTATGTCTTCGGATATCGAGTTACTAGACTAGAATACTTATTTCTGTTAACCGTCAATCAATAGAGCGTTATGAAACGTACATCAAATGCATTTATTCCGCAATCGGGTCAAAGACGGCACATACCACTTCGTTCGACCTCCAATAGGATTTAGGCCCTAAAAACTATTGTAAGACATTCAGAATAGCGTCATGGTGCCTAAATGCTATCGTGACCCAAGTTATGCGTGTATCATACGTTTCAAGGTAGACCCCCAAATCTGATGCGATCTATATAAACAAGAGTTACATGTTATCACACAAAGATGGCGCTAAACACAACATTAATTCATTAGAACATAATACGATTGTGTTAAATAAGCGTAAGCGCCTGAATGTTTAGTAAACGAACATTAATTGCATAGGCTCTCATCTCTACAATTTTGTTCAGAACTCTGCAATCTTATAGACCGAAACGTTTAAAGACTAGATTTTAAAAGGCTAGTTCAAATTCAGAAGACATATTTGGAGTTCATTTTAAACTTCAAACTACAAGTCTTAAAGAGGATCACATACTAGGGATGGATAAGATTTAGAAAATCGTCCTTATTCATAAGAGTTCACAAGTACTTAGCTGTTTAGTTACCCTATCTTATCTTCATTTCCTCATATTGAATGTGTAAATAAGAAGTTTATCTATTACGCAGTGGAAACGTATGAAGACATTGAATTTCGGTTCAAAAACCTCTTAGAATATTATCGACATGAACCCACTTCAAGCAACAGTATCTAATAGTGCTTTTAAAAAAAGAATTACTCGGTACTTCAGAGATACTAGTAATCAAAGATAAAATGTGTCTAGGGAATAAAGGACGAAATAAACTAGCCAGATGCTGCCGATATGGGATTATACACGTTTAGTTTAAAGACTTACGCCTAATGTGCGCCTAGTATTGTTATTTTTTGGAGTCGGCGATCGACTTTAAACCTAGACAAGAATATTTGTTTAGTGATGAAAGGGTTAACACCTAAGGAATTGAAACGGTTATACATATTAAGGCATGAACGTAGCCAGATAGTTTTGGGGGTTCAAACACGAAATTACAAATGAAACAATACATTTTCAGATTAATAATAATATCATTTCATGCACATTTTTGTTGTCTACTGCTTTATGCATGTCACGCATGCGGCCACCCGCACTCCTTAACTGTTTCGTGCAAATCGTATGTATTGTTTGCATGAAATTCGTACCATATTAATAACACGAAGCCAGCGCCCGCTTGAGATATTAGACGGCCCTAAGCCCCTGGAAACTAAATCTAGCTACGTTCATGCTGAAAGGGTTAATACATAACGGGTTGAAAGGGTTAATACTTAACGGGTTATAGGGGTTATGATGAGGGTTTCAATGCGCGGAGGTGGCGGGTGAATGCGCGGGAGGCGCGGCATGTCGAAGTCTCGCGCGCACTTCTTGCAACGTGGGGTTGGTTCCCGTTTCTATTTGTTCAGCGTTTTGTTCCTGCGCTTGCTCTAAACGACGGGCACGCTCGGCTATTGCTCGTTCTAATTCTGGAAACGAGAATATAAACAATTAGTATGAAAATCGGTTGGATTATTGTTACACACAATTACTATTAACCAGGGGTGTCGGGTGGAATGTCTATTTTTAGATGCTTTTTGTATATTTTAAGAAAAAATATGCTGGAAATGACATTAATATCACATGGAAAATAACAAAAGGTTACTTGGATCAAGTAGGTACGGTAGGTTGACCATAATCTTTCATGGATCAAGAGCCACAAAGGAGATGAAACATTTTGGGCTAAAGGTGTAAAGAGTTAAGATAAATTCTTATGATCTATACTATCTATAGAAATCTATTCCTAAATAGGTACTTATGATTCGGTGTTAAATCTTAGTTTAAAAGCGAAGAAATATAAAAAAAGATTGTTGTCGTGAAATTAAAAATATATTTTCCCTGCTGATGTATAAGTATCCTTGGGTTGGATTGTGAATATAAGAGCGTTTGATTCAATTTACATTTAATTATGTTAGCACATTTTCCTCGATTAATAGAATTGTAGAAAACGTGAAATTATTTTTTCTTATATTTATAAGCATACCTACGGATTTTTACTGGTGAAATTCAGCTTAAGATATGTAACAACGACGAACGACATGCATTATAGATCTTTTTCTCTAGCACGCAATAACGTAAAAAATTGTATTTTCGGCATTGTCATAATCACAAAAATAATTCGTATTATTAGATACTAGCTGTTGCCCGTGGCTCAGCCCGCGTGGATGTCGGTTATCCCGTCCAAACATAACCCTTTCCCAAGCTCTAATCTGTGTACCAAATTTCATCAGATTATTTTCAAAAATGACGAACTTTCATACAATCTTTCACCCCTATTTGAAAAGGGGTTCAAATAGAAGTGAAAGATTGTAGGAAAGTCCCCGTTTTTTCACGCTTAATTTTGGAAATTACAACATATATACAATGATGAATAACCTCTATTATTACTTACCGATGTTAGAGATAACATTTTATATCTATAAACATGTAAACATCTACAACATGACTCTACATTTTCAGTAAGTATAGATTAAACCATAAACTTAATATGGATTTAACACGAATTTCTCTCACTAAACACATGAAAAACAATTGTAAATAATGATAAGAAATCATTAATAGTCAAAAATATTGAAATACAACAAACATCTAAAAACCGAAGACTTATTCAGAAGAGAACAACAGAAATCAGAGACTTATTTAGCACGGACGAAATTAGAGAAACGCATGAAAAAAAAATAGCATAGCCTAAACCGAATAATGAAACATGTATCTAACAAAAGAAAATTGATATCAATAACCATAGAATTGGTATAAATACCGAAGAACAGGTTAAGCTAATTACAGCGCGTATAAATGTGAACACATGCGAAGCATATGGTGCGAACTGTTGACTTTATGCTACGGAGAAGAAATATCGAAAAGAATGTAGGGAATAATAAACTTAGGAAATTATAATTATGAATGAAACACGTTCGAGACGCTCTGAAGTATAGTTCTCTTTTCGTAATGAAAGCAAGAGATATGCCAACAAATCATAAGAGACGATTAGTATCTTTCTTACTTTGAATGCAAAAGCACTGAGCTTTTATAAACCTAGGTTAGCGATTTCTCCCACGCCTGACCAATCGGACGATTCAAACAGATAGACGGGAAACAACCAGATGCAGTTTCACTTTCATGCAACCTTGGTCATCGACATCCGCGCGAAGCCAATTAGAGAAAATTGTTATAAATCTTCAACAAACAAGATGCCGGCTCAGTAAGTATTAATTTACATTGTGCGCCTATAAACGGAATGTCCACAATTATTGACTTGTGGGGTGAACGCCCGCCGAGTGCACCTGCGGGGCTCATATCGAACTGCACCGGGTGAAAAGAACCAGCGTCCAAATACGCGAGCAAAAAACCGACCCATACGAGTTTTGTGGAATTCGTATTCAAAGTTCGACAGATGAAGACGTCTTATATGCGTGTAACAATAAATAGGCCAGTATAACGTTTTCTGCATGTCATGCATGTCTATAAAAGATTTTGTTCATTTATAAGATAATAGGCTGGTGGTTTTATGTTTATTAAAACGACTAGCTGACGACCGCGGCACCACTTGCGTGGATGTTGGTTATAGTGACTAGAGTAACCACTGTAATCAGGTATCGTTATGATAGACTTACAAGAAAATGCTGAAGACGAGACCAAAAAATATGTTTTCCACATAATTTTTGGTCATATTTAACCAAGTGCAATCAAATCATTTTTTAAGTCTGACTAAAACCGCATCAAAATTTTTATTCAGTTGTTTTTGGACCCATTGCGAACAAACTGGCAAACATAGATCAAGTATGTTTTTCAAACACTTCTAATGTACAAACATAACTAATTTACATTTTTATAATAGCGTTTATCGATGCGACTGCGGATATGGCACGTGTTGGCCGATCAGCTTTACGATGAGTTACCTAACAAATCAAATACAAGATAATACTTCGATGTGATGTAACTTTTCCTAAGCAGTTCATAATCCTGACCGAGTGACACCATTGCCCATATGTTGCACAGTTCTCGCTTAAAGATCAACTTTTGAAAATTTTATACTTGTACATACTAGTGTACTGGGCAGAGAGAATAGGTTTTTCTTTTCAATTTTAATGTTGTTATGGTTCTTTTCAACGAGGATCTTTGGTCATTTGTTTATGCGTTTGTACGTACCCACAATTACGTCAACTGCGAGCGTGTACAAAATGAATAAGCGTAGGTTATTATGTGTTTGACATTGTCAGTATAAAAAATAAACAAGAATGATTCACATTAATTATAAAAAATGTGCTTACCTACTCTCTGATTTCAGGTTTTCTTTTTTACCAAATACTTTAAACTCTAAAGGTACTGATAGACTTGAGCATTCACTTGTAACAGAACATCGAGCATTCGCCATTTTAAAATTTGTCGAACCGAACAACGAACCGAATCAAGCATAGACCCAAATAATGCTACGATCATTTACATGATCTTTCTAGCGAACGGTCTATTCGAAGCAAATTTACAGTCGTTTTGCAAGCATGCTCGCCAGAATGCTCGCAAGAACGCTTGATAATATCAAGCGTTCTGGCTTACTAAAACGCTCTCGTTTATTTTTCTGTAATGTAACATTCGTAAGAATGCTCATTACAAGTGAATGCTCAAGTTTATCAGCACCTTAAGTCGAGTCTACCTGAAGGAGGTATGACACTCGCAAACAGTACGAAAGATAGTAGGTACGAGTACAACGATTAAATATATAAGTACAATATACCCCCATTTGAAATGGGTCCACTGGCTACACAATACGTCACGGTGCAATATTAGTCAAGCTATTGAATCAATTTATTGTTTATTGACCAGAATTGAATCGTGGATTGGAGTATCCACTGAAGATTCTATCCCGCTCACTTTCATATTCATCCAGACAAATTGAATACTTATGTAATTGCATCGCGTGCAGAAATTAAAAGCATGTCTACAACTAAACACGTGTTTGATATGAAGCACTAATCAGTAACTAATTAAGTATATACTTATAAAATATGTGTAAAGATATATTTGTAGCATTCCGTACGTTATCATATTTTATCACTTATCAATTTCATGATCAAAATATTGACCGGCAAAAGTGCCTTACATTATAATCACAGAGTAGATATTACGATACCCGATATCATTTACACAGCGTTTGTCCAGGTTGCATCTAAAACTTTGAAGATTGGACTTCACTTTCCTACACTTTGGCTAATGCATAGCTTATTGCAGAAGCGACTGCTGTCTGAAATACCGTGAGAAAAAGCCTTCAGTAATCAGAGGATGGTTTAGATCACAAAGATGTTGATGAGGCCCTCATACATCATATTATCCATATATTATACTAATATGTATTATGAATCCGAAAGTAAATCTGTCTGTCTGTATGCCTGTCTGTCTGTTACGCTTTCACGTCTAAACCACGGAATCGATTTTGATGAAATTTTGTACAGAGATAGATAAGACCTTGGGAAAGGACATAGGCTAGGTGTGGTCGCGATAACCGACATCCACGCGGGCGGAGCTGCGGGCAACAGCTAGTATTTTTATACAGGCATCTTTTCTATATCCAAAGAAAAATATGTAAAGTCCGTATCATTTACCTGGCGTCTCCCTGAGTTCCTTTACTTGATTTTGGATCTGTTTCTCTTTGTGTTTCGACAGGGCCTTTTCTAGTTCACTCTTCTGATTGAGAACATTTTTTCCTCTGAAATATAATGAGAGCATAAATTATTATCAGAATAATAACCCTACTTGTACATAATAAATACCATTGTTGTAGTTGTAGTCGACAAAGCACTATAATATAATAGTGGAACGCAATCTTATCGCGACTGATAACATTCAATACAAAAATTGTTACCATATATGGTGTTACATTCGGTAGACGACGTTATTTATAAATGTGATGTTTTACGCAATACAGATAAGTAACTGCCGTTTTAGTGTAATGACAGTGAGATTAAGTTATCCCAATTAATTGACGTCCATAAATAGGATCATTATCCGAGCACCAATTCAGGTTGCATGCTATGCAAACCAATTTTACCCAGGTTCGCCCACTTACCCCTCGTTTCCTTGCGGATACGAAGGCTACTGTAGCCTGACCCTCAACGACGAAAAGTCTACGCAGAGCCTCGTTAATCAATCAGTATGTAGGTATACCGGCATCACCTGCAATAAGGGTCGTAAGGAGAATCTTGAAGGGGTCACATACACCCATATATCTATTCTGTACCTGTAACCACAATATTTTATCTTGCCTCACGTGTAACTTTTTAGACGTAGACAAAACATTTACGCGTCAAAGGCTCTTTAAAATAAGGAAACCAATGTGAACTCTTAGAATAATAACCAATTAATTTACATTCCACGGTAAAATGAATGCGTGTATCCTTGAACGCATGTTATTTCAACAGAAACCACAATATTGCGGAGTTACATAATAAATCTCAACAATGCGAAGTATCTTAAGAGTGTGGCATTACGTTTTTTTTATTTGAGATAGTTCCCTAGCAGGATTCCCACGCACAATACCTGCATGTGTGGACTATTTTGTACGTATGACGTCAGAACAGATACTTACTGCATTGTCTTATTAGTTTGGCTGCACATGTGTCATAATCATAAAACTCTAACATCAGAAACCAAATATGAATTGAAAGTTTTGCTATTGAACACTATATCACAATTTTGTAAGTAGGTAGGTACTTGTTATTTATTATACTTTATTTATGGATGGCTAAGAATCAAGGTTTTACAATGCTACAATGACACCTGATGAAGATAACCAGAGATATCAACCAGAAATATGTTACAACATGTTTCAAAAATCAAAACATATTTGCAATCATGGAGTTATTCAGTGCATCACAAATTTGAATTTGCTTTGCAACCGCATACACAAGCTTGCATCGAGTTAAAACCCCATTACCGATCCAGGACATCGTCAGCACGATTTAATTCCAGGTAATTATTAACAGTTTCATGGGGTAACGCCGCACGACCCGCATCTCTGCAATTAAGGCCATCTCGACTCCAGCTAACGTAGTTTATGACATAATTTAGTTACATGTGAAATTCCGAGCTCGAAACTCCCTCTATCTTTCTTCAAATCAAATCTGCCATCACTACGAGCACCCTTTCATGCTTAGATGAGTAAACGTGTGTATTCAATTCGATAAAGAATGTTTACAAACAAATAGACTTGGTAAATAGATATTGTTGATGTTTAATTTAATTTAAATATGGGTAATGGACTGCTGAGACGAGGTCTCGGGTTCGATCCCAGGTTTTACCATGGCACACACCAATGACTTTTCGATGCTTTTCGAAGTTATGTGTGTATTTATCGCAGGTTTATAAGTGCCCGGTTAATGGCAATAGGCTCGCCACCTATTACATTGGGACCTAAACATAAACGGCGAAATGTGGGTGCTAGCACCTCTGCCTACCCCTTCGGGGATATAGGCGTGAGTTTATGTTATGTATGTAAACGTATCTACCTAAAAACTATAAATAATTAAACAGGCGATCATGCTGAATAGATATCCATTATTTATCATTATTCATTATACAATAGTATAAAGTAAAACTTCGCTACAAGGATTCAGAAATCCACATCTGTGCATGTACATTATTAACATCTGTTTATTGGTAATTAGTAACCCAATCTACTATCGTTCCAATCGAACGTAGTTTTAGAATGTAATCAAATTCATAATCTTGATGTTATTTGTTGGCTAAAGCTGCTTAATTGCGCACATGAAATCTCTACATCATTATGTAGATAATTTCTAATTTTACTTGATTACATAAATGATCAATGTTTTATGCGAATTTAATCGAGTTTTGTATCTATACATAACAATACACAACTGTTCAGTCCTTTGGGAGATATTATTTGATATCAGTTCAAAATACATTGTAGCGACTAGATATAGAATGCCCGTTAGCGAACTGGGAATTGCTTCCTTCCGTCAAGCGGCGCTCGCAGCCGTGCACGGAAATAACAGGACGAGACGTCCCCGCCAATCGCATTGACGGGGAAATGGATTGAATCAACAGGTTAAATGATTTTGTGTTCAACATTCCTCAGCTGCAGTTTATTTATTCAAAAAAAGGTTTGAATACGGTATGTATGCCAGTGCAATACAATCGACTAAGTTCGAGCGACAGATGTTCAATAATTATAGCGGCTGCAAGTCTCGCTCTCAAGACAGGATGTGCTGCACCTGTGTGCTAAGCAGCCGTACCAAACTTAGAACTAGCAAAAACTAAACACATTGGTAACTGCATATTTTGAATTTAAGTTTAAAGCAATTGCGTATTGAACTGCTCATAAAATAGGGTTCCACAATAAAGACGTTTCCAATAAGGCGCGACTAAGTTATGCAGCCGCTCACTGTGTTACGTATGGACTATTGCACGTAGTTTATCTCTCACGATTTGTTTGATTCAAATTTAATAAAAGATATAATGAAATATGCTTATCAAGTCGAAAGACACGTGCATATACTAATTCCTTTGTTGCTGTCGGTAGATTACTTCCGTTAAAAACTTCAAGGATGAAAAAGGCGTAACCATCTTAAATCGTACTGATTCAAAAGCGACGGGTTCGCTTCGATCCTTTTACTTAAATTGTTGTCCAGGGTTTGGGTGTATATTATGTCCATGAATGCTGATTATAAAATTCCCAGGCGACGACGAACGTGAGCATTGTTCTCGAGGAGCGTGAATTATAAAAAGGAATTCGCACTAGGAAGGCAAGTACCTTTTTTATTGCAAGGCCATCTCAAAAAACTTATCTTCTAACTTATCTGTTAAATCGTTTGTTTTGTTGTTTACAAAAACTTTGGACCAGTTTACCCCCTGCATCTGATGCATGTCAATTGAATAATAGGCAATGTCCACAAAGTTGAAGAAATTTTAGGACATTTGATGGAATGGAATGAATAATCTCGATTGCATCCTTCAACCTTCACTACGGAGCCCAGGGTTATCGTTCCGGCTTTTGTAATTTATGTTAATAATCTCATGATCTCGAAATCTTCATGATTCTTGTGAAAGAAACTCTAGGCATTATAGGGTTTTCCCCTTTAGATTTTAAGCTATTTTAGTGTTCCTTATTGCAAAACTTAACATACTTAGGTACAACTTATCGAGAACAATAGCCGGTTCATGGCATGCCTCAGATTAGGACTTAGAACCTACATGCCACCTACCGTACATGCCGACCTGCTTTGCGTATACCTGTATCGAACTCTGTGTAAATATAAAAAATAGCTATGAGCCACATTTGTTTACAGTTGAACAGAATTACTTATCTGAAGAAAACCTAACACACTATTTTAAACTAAACACAAAAACATCTTATTTGTAATTTGGCAACTGAATAGTTTGTCTACACGGTCAATGTTAAATCCCAGGGCCCTCAAAATTAATTATTTCATCTTTATATCTTTTTTTTATCGTGCGAAAAATCGGTGGCAGTGGTTTAGCCGTTTAGCAATAGCCGGTGTGAGAGTGGTTTTTCGGACTCGAACCGACTAAAACGCACGCCGTCTCTGAGCTGTCGGTTGTCGAAAAGCACGTGAAACTTACAGAAGATAACTTGATTTGAGAACATCATAGCATACACACACTAAGAAATTTCATTAATGAATATAGTACTAACATCCTTTGATTGAAGAGCAGCTCTCTGTGCAGATCCATGCGTTGGGGGCTCTCCAAGCAGGGGTTTTGCAAGCGGCGCGGGGCGATGAGTCCATCGGTCCCCGCGCCCCCCTCCTGCACCATCTCCACGTCCGCACTCACGACAGCCTCTGACACCAGCGTGGGGACCAGGCCCACGCCACTGGCCGCGCTCAAGGCGCTGGCCGATAGCACTGCAGACAATAAAAACCTTTATTTAGTAGGAATATAATAATAACAATTCCTGATTCGCATACAATTTGGTAACAAATTTGAAGAGTCCTTGCCTCTAAGACAAGTGGCAATTCGTTGGCCGTGTATGGAATTTGACGTATACTTACTTATGACACGTATTTTGACGTTTATAGCATACGTTAACGACTGTCATATACGTCAAATCCCATATAATATGTATTCATCATTCTATTCTACAATATTATGCTAGTCAGTCAACGAATTGCCACTTGTCTAGGGGGGGTGATTCCAGATCTCGGGGTAGAAGACTTATATTTCAGGCGTATTTTAGTGTAAGTATCGAATTTAGTCATTGTGACATTTCAGTATGACTCTAGTCCAGATGAAACGTTAATGTTTCGCATGCCACGGCCCAGACATTGCCGACCATGATAAATACCATTACCATTGATACCCAGTAGGAATGCTTTAATACAAAAGTTATATGATTTATAAGTTCTCTAACGAAGCTATTTATCCGTTATTTTACCATATATTAGCTAGGTAACTATGTAACTACCGATGGTCTGACCTTTTTTGCGGTTACCCGATAGTCCGGCAATATCCATTATCAGGTACTGTTTCCGCGTCTTACGTTACCCGTACGTAATTCAAGATTCATGTTGGCAAGTTTGTACACTTGTACACATGTCCGTTAGTTACTCGACAAATGAATAAAGAGTAAAGAAAAAAGATTTTAGGACGTGAAATAAATAATAAATTAAAAACAGAGTATCATCAGGTAAAGACTTTACTTGGGCATAAGAAATTACCCTGGCCTGAATGTAACGTGTTTCCTGATCTTCCCTCTCTGGGTAAGGTCCTAGAGGATAACCAAGCCGCCCAAACTAACCCCTCCCCTCCCCCCCCCACCCCATATTTACAACCTAAAAGTACATAAAGACTGAGCCGTACCTATCACAAAGTAATGGTAAAAACGCTCTTACACCATAATTGCATTAAATACTGACTGCACCTTCAAGCGTTCTTAAAATAAAATATATACCTACATTGAGATGTGTTTTTATTTCAAGAGATTATTAGGTAACGATGTAGTATAATATGACATGATTCATGGATGATATCATCACAGCCATAAGAACACATAAAGCATACTAATACATGCCAGCAGGCCTTAGAACTTGGATGTTACCGTTCAACTTTTCAGGTTGCATGTGGTTCTACAATATCAGTCTCTGTCTTTCGACCAATAAATCGAGTCCAAAGGTCGTCTATGGCACAGTATACTTGAGTATTTTATATTGAGCTGTGCCTTACACGTTTTTATCACATTATAATAGGTATTATTAGGTATGCTTTGTTTATGCGTATCTAACATCGAAAGATTAAAATATATAATACTTATTTAACGTCAAGGTTGCTCACCGCGCAAAAAATTGAGATGATGACTATATTAATCACTACATTTGCATGATAATACTCATTAGGAATGTATAATTCAGTTTACTGATTCTGTTAGGTGTACATGAATTCTTCCTTCTTGAATAATATAAAACGATTCATTTATATTCGCTTTTTTATTGATTTTCGTTGCGTCACTTGATGCAGCCGGCTATCATTATTATGCAGTATGCATATCTGGCGTCTTTATGAGAATTAGAAAAACGCGATGGAAAGAATTTCACTTCAATTGTTATTACAAAAATACGAAGGCAATAACATCGATGTACCTATCTATATACAGTTACATAAGATTTTTTTAATTATATTCAAAAGCACATTGAACATCAAATAAATCAGCCTAATGCTAAACGTTATATAGGTAACACTCAAAAACAAAATACTTAATTCCATAAAAGAAAAGATTTCGAATCAATAACATGATGACTAGTGCTAAGGTATAATAAAATTAATATTTTTGATTCACGTAAAATAAATAGGTACCAGGCGCAATATGGATGTTGGATCTGGAATTGCGCTACGAGATATAGCAATATTGATAGGTATATTTATAACTGTAAGAATGCGGTATCGGTCACATTTCTGATAAAAGACGGGCCGTATTGTTTTATGGCTGTGACCCCATTTACGAGCTGAATACGTCAGAGGCGTGATTGTGAACCCCTTGAGCTCAGGTTAATAAGAGCGCTGAGTGTCGAGGCGTCTCACTTCCTTTACGGGAAATAACAGAATTACATGATGATTTTTTAGGGGAACGCGAAATTCAACTTTTTAGAACGTCAGCCACTTGTTCCTGTTCGTTATCTCACACCACGACCTCATTTTAAACAGTCGGGCAGACGGTAGGAGCATTTAATTAAATGTAGTTTTTGTTCTCCTTATCATGTGGTTCACTATAAAATTAAAAGAAGATCATCACAAGGACCGTTATCAAAAGAATATTGCTCAGAAAATGTATACCTGCTGTTCTAACTAAACAGACCACATTAATTTATGTTGCACATTCTGATTTCAAATTTGTAAATCATCTTTTTTAACAGTTATTGGTGTAATATTGCACCAGTTTGACATTACTAATGATTCATTATATGATATTTATGTGGACCATTACTAAATCAGAATACTAATGAATGTGGCCTTTTAGACCTGCTGTTTGCCTAAGTATCATGCACCCAGCATGAGATACAAGTTCATTCTCTGTAAAATAGTGTCCTAATTTCTATGATATCTGTGATCCTACGTAGGTCACAAAATGACACTTATAGACGTCAGTCAAGATTATAGCTCTACATCCCTACTAATATTATAAATGCGAAAGTAACTCTGTCTGTCTGTCTGTCTGTCTCACTTTTACGACTAAACCGCTGAACCGATTTTGATGAAATTTGGTATAGGGGTAGATTAGACCTTGAGAAAGGACATAGGCTATGTTTGGTCGCGATAACCGACATCCACGCGGGCGGAGCCGCGGGCAAAAGCTAGTTTACATATAAGTATAGCCAGATTTCTAAGGTTAAGCCTGTAAGAAAATAACGTGGCAATAAAACTCACAGCCACTCTCTCTAATCGCCAATAATAGACACAGTAATTACAACCTCTACCATGGTGAATGTTTGACCTTTTCAATTAAGTAGTCACATCTATTCTACCTATGCAGGACAACACATGTAAGCCTAGGGTATCATCCACATACGGTGCGAACAATACCCATAGACTTGACCCTATAGTTCAGCACAGTTCTTTGTTGCAAGATAAAAATGTGCACCATATATGTATGCATCCCTGAGCATCTGAAATAGTGACCTATAGATACGTTTGGACTTCACCGAGCCATGCCATTAGTTGGGATGTATATTAACTCAACTTCATGGAACGTACAAAAAAATTCAAAATTAGAACCTAGAACTGGGAGGCTAATCATGAACTCTCGGAGACGAAGATACTCAGGGTTGCCCACCTGCGACTTCTCGTGGGTAATTTCCGATGATCGATCGGTTCTAAACTTATTTAAAAAGAGGTCGATAACTAATTTATTTATACATTTTCGTGCAAATGCAGCTGCAATAAATATATTGATTCTATGTAGTGCAGTTGAAGGTTAAATATAATACTTACCTATATTTATTTCACGGTCTATAGAAGTATAAAACCACATTAGTTTATGTTAACGTGGAAGTGTTTCATTTTAAATTATATCATAAAAACAGTCTAGGTAGGTACTTAAACGTTTTGACCTCGAAAACCTTATCATTTGTGTTGAGTAATCCATTAATAAAATTGTTTACTGCATTTTTATATTGCAAAATACAACATAATGTTGTTTTTCATCTTATTTTGTTAATTGCAGTTTCCAAATCTATCAAATCTAATGGTTGGAGGTAAGCCTTTTACAACCAGTTGACCGACTAAATACCACATTTATACATAAAAATTATTATAAAATTTGTCCTATATACTTATCTGAACTCCCAAAGCCGTTATAACAGACATGTATGTACCTACAAGCTAGAGCAGTCGTAAATATTCCATCAGCTCCTGAAAATCCGTACTGCTGAATAGATGGGACATGTTTCTCTAACGCTATCCCTATAGATTTAATACTGTCATCTTTTATCCTCCTGAAAATTAGGTATGTAGGTCAATTCTATGGTAGAGACCTTATAGTCAATTCATCCTTTTTCATGAAGGAAAGGATTTGCAAAAAGATACGTACTACATCATCGATGAGTCTTACCAGATAACCACTCATAACATCTTATTAGTAATATTTGGCTCTTACATGATTCGATAGTGAACAAGCAAAATAATATCTGAAGTGTTTTGGTGAAATTGATAAGACGAAAAAGCGTACAACCTTGCACGTTAAGATATGATTCCGTAGCCGACCGCATACGACAACTGCCGACGCATGCAGCACATACAGCGTACCCATTACTTGTCAAACTCCAATACGGATAAAAAGGACCATTGAGAAGCTGCAATGAATTACGCGCATGTGCGTGCGTCGTTTTAGGCTACGGAATCATACCTTTAGACACATTATCGTAAACAAACGGTATCACTAAAGTTCGTGTAAATTGCATGGCTGCAATAGTTTCGTATCGTACTTTTAATAGTCTGTCGAAACATTGGAAGGAAACTGTAGCAATAATGTACAGCGTAGCCACTTATAGACAACCGTTATTGATTGTTTTATTTCCGATTGATATAACTAATTCATTTACCGCACGAAAAAAGGAACGATAAAAGTACCGTGTTTACTAAAACTACCAGTTAAAGTAAGTATACCTATAATAGTATACCTCATGACGTATTACTATTGAACTGAAACAAATGAGTAGAGCCTGTAACTGTAGGTTATACATAATTATGTACAGTATGTGCACTTGTACACCTACACAGAAACCAGTCTTTTTCAATACATCCACCTTTTTCTTGTCAGACATAATCCAGGTCTATTAAGCAGGTATGGTTATTAGTACAACGTACTTCGACTGGTAGTAAAGGAAAGCCGTAATACGGGTTTTAACATAAACGTTATTATTTTATTGGAAAATTCTGCAATTTCATCATTGAAATTGGAAAATCTGTAATGGTTATTCACCGTGATATTTATGGATGTCATGATAAATTACTTAAAATGTACACTGCGAATGTAGAGACTGGCAATAAACTTAAAAGACACTATGTCACGGACTGTTTCTTCAACTTCAACTGAAAATTATCATACTTATCGACGTATTTATTTACATACATAACTAAAACTGTACCTACCTATCGCAAAATTTTATGCCAAAGTAATGAATTATTTTTGTCGTTTTCGTAATTGTCAGAACAAGGTTTATATGAAAGAACATTTTGGAAACTCAGCTTAGTTGCGGATGGCAATAGTCTCGCCTGTAGGAGAATTTGAACTAGTTTGGGACACCAAGATTTTTGGAATCACGTCAATTTCTCCTGCACGCCGGTAAACCTGCTTGTTGTAGGACCGGGCTCTGATGCATGTTTGCCGTAAAGCAAAACCGTACAATTCAAATAAGAAGGAGGAAACGAACCAAGCTATGAAGTGAAAGCCTCGGATGCAACCAGGGACAGCGCTAAAATGATGAAGATTATGATGATGAAAATATTGAACTAGTGAGCTCTGGCTCCGTGTCCTTCGACTTTAACATACAATCTATGTCACATGCCGTAACGCGAGAGCTTCATTAAGAAATGCTAGGTGATATCGTAATTAGCCTGGAGTAACATGAATGACATTTAAAGAGGAACCAGTTTTAGATATTGCAATATAATAAACAGTTTTAGATATTGCAATATAATAAATTAAAGCAACTTAATTTCAGACCACTATGCAATCATTCGTATACTAGGTAAATCGATATAATGTTTATAGTAGAGAAGTAAGTATTAATTACAAATGTTCATAAACTACGACTAAGCCTTGAAAAATATGGTTTTAGTACGGAATATATGACAGAAAATTAATAATGAGTTAATATGAAAGAAAATTAACTCGTTAATCATATAACACTTTCGCTTCATTACAGTTGAAAAACCTCACCTAACTAGCATTTTTTTAGACCTTACTACAATTCAGGATAGGCAAGTACCTTCGCAATATTTATTGATTCGGACTTCGGACAGGGCCGGACCCATGAAATATACTGTAGGTAAACTTGAAGGCTCTACTACGAGTATTGCTCTCAAGTTAATAATTTTTTTGTACAGAAATAGGAGCACTATGTAATCACAATGCTCCTGAAAATTCTAGTAAATTAAAGCCTATTAAACTTCGTAACCTATCTATCCGAATCGGTCTGCTCTGAACTGAACGATTTATACAATTATTATACCTACATAAATAAATCTAATATATAAAATTCTTCTGTCACGGGGTGCGTAATCGAACTCCTCCGAAACGGCTTGACCGATTTTGATGAAATTTTTTGTGCTTATCCGGTATCTATGAGAATCGGCCAACATCTATTTTTCATCCTCCTAAGTGATAAGGGTGCAGCGGGAACGCGATTTGAATACCACGCGGGCCAAAAATATGGCGGTACGAAGTTCGCCGGGGCAGCTAGTACCTACATAAATAAATAATAGGTTACACTTACAACATATAAATATCATCTCTTGATATTTTTTATGTTGTAACCTATTATTTATTAATTATAATTATCAGGGTATTTACCGTAGTTGTGTGTTGCATTGTTTTCCGACTTTTAATTTATAATTTATAATAGTTATTTTTAATAATTCGAATCGCCACGACAATTAAACACATGTAAGTACCTATGTTATTAACCTAAACGAATAAGTACCTAGGTAATTAAATTTAATTAAGTTAAATAATCGTTTATTTCAGACCTTAGTTCTAGTCCACAGTGTTAGTATATTAGTAACAACTATAATATGCCTCATGATATACATTTCGGATTTTATAAATTAGGGAATTTAAGTTTAAATTTAATTTGGTTCTATTCCTGCGGACCAGGATGCTTCGCGGTTTCAGTATTTGCACATATGTCGTATCCATATCGTATTTGTGCCACAAAATCATTATGCCAAAGTCTTGTTATGTCTTCAAAAGTTACGCCAAGGTATATTATGTTACTTAGAACAAAAATATGTTTTAATCCCCCTTTGTACCCACATAGATATAAGCGGATGTACCTACATACTTGAGTAAAGTAGTAAAACTAAATATTAATTTTCAAAACAGATGTAGGTACAGTGAAGCTAAATATTTACAGCAATAAAACTATTTTCACTTTATAGATATCTAACCGCAAAGTGCGGCAGTGGCCGAAACGTAAACAAACTCTCTTTAGATCGCTTATGGGTTATTGGTATAGGGTAATAAATACTAGGTACTATAAAGTTACCTGCTACTCCAAAGATAGTCCATGAAAGTTTGTCTGGTAGAGATCGCAGTCTGCGATGACCGCCCATTGTACTATGTATTAGGTACTTGTGTTAAAATTTTACATGTACTTACTACATATATTTCAACCGGTTATACCGGGTTATACCCGGTTATACCGGGTTATACCGGTTTTATATCAATTAACATGTAGGTACTAATTAATGACTTGTGTACAATAAAGTAGTATTCATTCATTCATTCAAGTAATAATTGTTATTTCGAGGATAACTTGTATTTAGTAGAGCCGCCGCAGTGAGCGCCCTTGAAAAGGATATCTCTACGTACAAAGACGAGAGCGAGACTCGTGTATCGAACCAACAGTCTATGAAGGTCGGAGCTATAAAGGGGCATGTTTCATACAACGGAATAGAGATTAAAAAAATAATCTTTTAACTCGTAATTTACTATTCTAATACGTTGGACAAACACACCAGGTGGACTAACCTTGTTATCTTAACTATTTCCAAGATAAATGGCTAAGTAGTTCTGAAATGAGATTATAATACTAAATACCTACTTTACAGATAAAAGGGGCCCCCTGAAAGGTTGTATTGTTGTGGAAGTTCTGTCTATAAAGTGTCCCATTGTCAGGCACGGGTGTGAGACCCAAGATAGAGTCAGGCTGACTCAGAAAAAATTGACAAACTTCACAGACCTCGAAAAAATTATGAAAACTATCAGGCTCATGAATGATAATGAACAAGTAAATGATAATGAAATTTGTTCGTTGAAACTATAATGCTGTCATGTTATTATATTACAAGCATAAACTAAGCGTTATTAAAAGTTTCTTCGGATAACTTTAACTATACAACATACAACATGGCATGGCAGTCTAAAATAGAAAACATCATCAATCAATATTTGCCAGCAATATTGTTCAAAGGTCAGTCAAACACCATTAACTGACCCCTAACCTATGCGTATTTTTAGCTTTCCACCTAGCTGTATACATAGTACAAGGCTGTTTACATATTTACTGAAACAACTGACGTCATTCGGCGTCTGAAGGCTGCCACCTTGTTCATTCTGCTTAGCCAATCAGATAATACGAGTCACGGAAGCTTAGGCACCCTGCTAAGAGCCATTAATTAAGCAAAAATGTAAGGCTAGCTGAAGGTAGTTTGATAAAGCGAAGTATACCATATACATACCTACCAGTTGTTATAATAAGGTGTGAAGTAAGTAGAATTATAAAAACTAAGGCGGGCAATCAGTACTCGGCGGATCTTACAACAGCTTCAATCAATCAATCTTCATTTTTTTATGATAACACTAGTCCACTAGACTAGAACATTGCAATTCAATTCACTGGACGATGAGCATTGCTCTACCAAGGCAAACTGCGTTCGTAAGTATGTGTCAACTCTGTAACTCATGTCTCATATTACTCATGTTACTCAGTAATATTTACTTTAATTAGTAATTCTTTTCAACAATGTTATTATTTTTTCTCATGAGAATTTATTTGCATAATATTGTCAATATTACTAAACGAACCGTGTGTAATATTATAAACACACACGGTAACTTTAAATAAGAGATATTTTTTCCACCCAGGTTATTCAAGCTCTTCAGGAGATGAAAAATGTCTTTGAATACCTCGTGCGGTAGTTCTTAGTTTCGTTTCGCGAGGCTCAGTGAGCTCATATAAAGTACCTACTACAAACACCCGTATTCACAATACGCATAGAGCTTCCACAAGACAAGCTGTAACAATGGAAGCTGTTTTATTTTTATACATGGATTAAAGCGTGGAAAAGTAGCATTATGTACCAAGCAAGATAATAATGATGCAAATTTTAATTTTATCTTATTGCAGCACACATTACAAATTTCAATACGAAATACATATCACCATATTAATAACCCCAAAACCTTTCATAAAATATTTTTTTTTAATGTTTTCGTTAGACAAGGTGATGCCAAAGCTAGCTAGATGTTCAATATCTTTTGTCGTTGACTGTACTATAATAAATATTATGCAGATATGCAACTTGTTTGTTGTTTATAGAATTACAATTATGTATTATATTTGTAAATAAATTGCCGAAGATTTAAAGCTATTGCTCATCACAACATTCACAACCAAGAGAATAGAAACAATGTTTATCAACCGTATCTACAGAAGCATTCCATAGTTGCAAATGAAAAGTGTTGTTTTGCTTTTACCGCAAATTTTACTTAAGCTAAGATAAAGAGCATTACATAAAATACTATTAGTTCTTACTAGTCGATGATAAAATTCAAAGCATAAATAAGGTCAATCGCTATGTTAATGTTATCGATCCATCTGATTGGCTACTAAAGTGCTTCCCGGAAAAATAACAAAATAATTCAATTCATTATTATCAGCGAGCTATTTTCGTACAATATGAAGTGGTATTTTACATTCCTCTACTACGTAGTCAACCTAAAATAAAGTAAAAGCTACAATTTGACATTACAAAAATAAACGACACGAAGTCCGTAGTTTGTTAAGTTTACGCTAACTTTAATTCGATGTTTCAGAGCTAATTAACGAAATTGCAAACCAGGAACGTTTCCGAGTAGATTGAAGTTAATTTAATGTTAACTGATGGCAATTAAATTATATTTCGAACTACGAACAGTTACACTCTACGTTCCAGCATAACGCGCAGTGGTGTACCTGAGTGGGTCAGTAAGAATGAGTTTATAGCTACATATTTCAGGTCGGGATTCATATACCGCATTTAGACTTCGCCTACATTGCCAAGCAAAGGCAACGTTGCATTATGAAAATTTTAATGAATTTCAACTGCAGTCTGTGAATTTCGGCCATAGCTCACAATTTCAAAGCTCATAACACGCTTAGACTTTATTAAAGATACCTACTTAATTTTAAATCCATAATATTCATATGAAATGGTTCATTTAGCTAAGGAGAGTGTTGGTTCGGTCTATGAATTTCACCCCTTGTTTTTTTCCGAATAAATTAAACTAATTTAAATGCTATTGGGGGTTGTGCTGTTTTATGAATTCAATGGCCCAGGTTTACCTATACAAGTATACATATTTTACACGAAAAGAAATAGAAGTTATACTGATCATTCTTCTTGTTGCCAAATATACTACAGTTACTTAGTTGAAATCTAATGATACTACCAAAAAGAAAATAATAACTAGGGGAAAGTTTAAATACTACATTAATAAGGAATAAGTCTCGAAATAAGCCGATAACAGTATTTTCGTTGCCATAATCAATCAACCAAGTGGCCTATCGCAATCCACTGCTGGACATGTGCCTCTCCCAATGTTGGGAGGCTTTGGTCAACTGTTTTCACGCTAGCCAGACGGGTTGGTACAGGGTGTTTTCTTCTCTCGCAGTGATGTCATCTGCGTATTTTTCCGTTAGTCGCCTCTTACACCCTTCGGATGAGATGGGGTGGTGATACTTTTATTCTTTCTCCGTCACCACACGATAAGTCGCGACGATAAGTCAAATTTAATGTACTGTAAAATGTACTGCACCCAAACGTGAGGTACAACTTATTTACGCAGGTACTGTTTCTTTGCAAAAAAAAAATTAAACTCAACTAAAGGCCTGGGTTCCTGGTCCACTAAATACCATGAATAGAAATTTATTTAGAAAATAGCAGATAGTTGACAACAGCTTAGTTATAATACCACAGCTGAAGGCTTCAGTTTACAATTGATGGTATACCTAGTCACAGTGTTACCCGTTTGGGTGTTACTAGATCGGTATATACCTCAATAAGTATCCAGCTTGAAAGCACATTTAGGTAGGTATATCATCAATATCACGCATATTGACGATATACCTAAATAATTCACTAAAGACTATACAACAATGTTAGCCTTTTCTATTTTCATGTTGGACCTTTTGCATTACACATAGGTTCATGCATGCTAATAGATTCCCAATAATGAGCAAGGCCTAGTAATGTCGGTACGTGTAATGAACGTTGCTTCTATAGGTGCACGAGTATAGGTAACGACATACATCCAAACTGTGTCAACATAATGGGTGTTCAATGCAGATATAACGATAAATCGTATAAGTACACGTGTACATTACATATTAACGCGAAATAAGTTGCACAAGTATACCTTGATGTAAGCCGAGGCAGGGTTTAAGATAACTAGCAAACCTAGACAGATCGGTTTTAAAACTTGAGTGTTCCACCTTTTCAAATGATAAATCGCTAAATATAAAAATACACTAAAATACAAGGTAAGATATTCTTTAAGAATAGTCAATTGCGGGCAAAATTTTAATTTCTTTTTTATATCAATGTTAGTTAGGTATCCAAAAGTTACTCCAAAGACTTGATGAACGATCAAATCAATGATCAATTGACGACAATTATATATAACATACGCCAACTCTGTGTTGTATTGCTTTGAACCTGCTTTATGCTTTAAAACCGCTAAACAGAACTTAACGCATCACTCAGCAATTGATAGCTAAGGGTAGCAACTGAATTTCAGTTCTTCACTTTGTTGTTATTCATAGTTCTAAAAAAAAAATTTCACTGTAGTAGTTTTATCCACGACAGCTTGCATTATAATTAACTAGTTCAAACATAAAAATAGGAGAAACATCAATCGCTGTATAGGTTTTATTGCGTCATTTTAAATGAGATTTCTTGTAGGTATCTGGTTTACGATTTGGGGCAATCATTGTGGAACAGGCGTGACCATTAGACAATATAACTGGAGGGTTATTTTCGCTAGCCCTAATGGTATGGATGATGTTATTGCTTTATGTATATGATTCCCAAGGCACGTAGGGTTGGATGTTTATAACCCATAAATTATAATGGAAAGTGGTTAAAGATTTTATGTAGCGCTAAAAATATTGCTAGTTTTTATCACAGGAAATTGTACCCAGTACTCAGATAGATGTTACTTCTAGTATTATAAAAAATAACGCAATTAAATTTAAAGTTATAAAGAACACCCACTGAGAGGTAAAAAGGAGGTTTTCTGTAGTTTTGTCCAGTATTTATAAGAAATAAGTTTCAGTTTTGGCCTCGCATCTCCTATAGTTAATCGTGATGTAATTGCGTCCAGCTTACTCAAGGCCTCACTCCCACTTCACCATAATAAAGGTGAGTAAAAATAAACAGTTCACCGCGTCGATATACATTGACCTAACCTAACATAAATAAACATACCAACGCGCTGTTCGTCTCAAGGTAACTATACTCCTATATTTAAATCCCTAAACTGCAGCAACGAGTAATATCATACCAATCAACTTTTCAACATCATATGAATGATCCCTTCGTGACACAATCAATAAGCCACTTCCTCATGCGGGTGTACACGAATCAGTTATTACAGTTGATGACAGTTATAAACACAACACACAATTTTCCCGTGTGCTCCAGTAGAGGTTAAGTGATTCGACCAAAGGAGATGAACAGCGCGCCTATGCGTAGTCATACTGTTAATAAGACCAATAAAACTAATAGAACGTTGTTGTTTTAATAGATGCCCGTTATAAATTGTTTAAGTTCACTTTCTTTTGACTGCTTTGGAAAAAGTAGGACATGGAAATTGATACTGATTGAAATAAAGACAGTGCGGTTAGTATTTTTTAAACCCCGACGCGAAAAGAGGAAAATAATATTAATAAGTTTTATGAGTAATATCTGCGTACCTACTCTATCTATCTTATGACATGACCGCTATGATATGACTTCGAAATTAATGGATGATTTTGATATGGTCTTCTGTTTGAAAGCTGATGACATCGAGGTGGTTCTCAGATAAATATAAAAATCTGTTTATTGGTTTGAAGATCATCAGCAGGGGCTATGTTATATTATAATATTTTTATCTATTATTTTTCAAAGGAATAGAACAGTTGTCCAAATTAAAAGTGTTAATCCTTTTACATGATGCAAATGCTGTCCTTTTTGTAGTTACAGACAAATTCTATTCTGTCGTTACAGATTAACGTTCACTTTAACTAGGGTGTGACTATGAAAGGGGTAAATGCGATTGAGGGGACGACCCCTTGTTTGATCGCAAGGACACTATTTGGTCATTACTGAATAATAATGATATGCCACATACGATGCCACAACGTTTAAAATAAAAGTTGGTACCTAAAAGTGACTAATATCACGAAGTATCTTATGTTTGCATCAGTTAACCCTCGATTTTAATTCGCTAATTTTATGTTTGTGTTTTTGTATTTTAATGTGTGCCTGACCTAGTTAGAATCTTACCGGTATTCCATATAATGTAGCATGAAATCCAACAGCTGCCTTAAATAGCACTAACCCCAATTGTTCAAGGCAAAATCGAAAGAATTTCCGATTTGCGTTGGTTTTTACAAGGTTTTTACGCATTACGTTTTCTCAATTTATATGTCAGCTTACATTTTTGTGGTTAGCCAAACTTAAATCGATCAAAAATAAAATAGCAGGCATGGTAGGTATCCGTCTACCTTGTAAAATTCCGTTTTGAATTTTGAAACACTTTTACTCATCCAGTCTTCAAATATTAGTCAGCTTTGAAGAGCCACTGGTACAAGTTTAATTAAATAAAGAGTTTTTTTTTCAGTAAGTACACATTTCAGTAAAAAAGTATTTATAGCATTCGTGTATATTCCAGCGACCTTTCGTTTACGACATTTATTGATACTTTTGTTACATCAGTATTCCGTCACAGAATAAATAACCTGCTGTTAAAATTTATAGCCAGCTGGCAATTTATCTAATGGAAAAGCGTTCCGTATTTGAAGTTAGACTAAAATAGTACAATATAGACTCAAATAAAATATTTGTAGAGTCACTCACGGCACCGAATAGATAATAGCACTGACGTATTCATGGTCTTTTGTCAACAGATAATACCATATATCTCATCTTGAAAATTAAAGTGCTTGGTTTCATTTTATCTATAACACTTATTGAATTACGATAACAGTTTTATCACTATATACACACTGTTACTTACTTCCATATAAGACCAGCAGATACTTTGACCGCCGCGTTCTATTTTTAAAATGGTCTTCAAACACGTTTCACATACTCCAGAAATCTCATTGATTTAATTCTGGACGTGCGTCGTCATTAACATCTGTAGCCGTTACGTCACTATAACAAGACTAAAATGATAAAAAATGCTACATACACTTGTTATAATTACCTATGTAACACAAAGTTTGTCGTTTTCACGCAAGTAATTTTTATTCGCTTGTACAGTTGACAACGGAACTCGTTTAACTTTTTTTTTAGTATAAGTAGGTACCTTAACAAAAATCTCACAATAGTAATCCATACTCCATACTTATACTTATTACTTATATAATATTATAAATGCGAAAGTAACTCTGTCTGTCTGTCTATTACGCTTTCACGCCTAAACCACTGAACCGATTTTGTTTAAATTTGGTATAGGGGTAGAATAGACCTTGAGAAAGGACATAGGCCATGTTTCACCGTCATCCACGCGGGCGAAGCCGCGGGCAAAAGCTAGTCTTCTTATGTATCAATTGCTGTTCGTTAGTCTCGCTAAAACTCGAGAACGGCTGGACCGATTTGGCTAATTTTAGTCTTGGAATATTCGTGGATGTCCAGGGAAAGTTTAAACGGGCTAAAAAAATATGGCGGTACAAAGTTCGCCGGGTCAGCTAGTCGGTAATAAATACTGAAAAATTTAGTATTCTGAGAATTAAAAGAGTATATTTGCAGCTGCTAGTACTTTCGTTTCTATGCGACGCACCACTAATAGTTTTCGCCATACAAATTACGCATAAGATAAACCAAGGTAAATAAATATTGTAGACAATATTCTACAGAATAGAATACAATAAAGCCGATTCATAAAACTTACAACTTAACGTGTAACATCGATTACAAGTACTTATCTAATTCTGACTAATTTTGAAGAGTTTCAGATACTACGATGAGTAGCGTATTAGTATTTACACATTGTAGTAATAGTAAAAAGCTTTAACTCATTGCTGTCTATGAATGTCGTAATTGGTGACTGAAATAAAAGGATTATTTAGGTCAGTCGAGCGTAACTTCAATAACAGCGGATTGGGCACTAATCCGGCAGCAAAGTTCAGTGATTATGGAAAAGCGACGAGATCAATGGAAAATGACTCTAATAAAATCTGACATAGTGATGTCCATAATCGTTAAGCATATCCGAGTCATTCGGTTCACAGAACACTCTTCTGGGAAAACAACACTACACAAGAACGATCCAAATTCTTTTTATTTTTGTTATTTTTCTGTATTCTGTTTTGCTTATTCTGGCTCTTTATATAGTTAAATAGCTATCGTTATGCATTGGAACCGATTTTCTGTCTCTACATCAACAACTTCGAAATAATAAAATACATGAAATAATTTATGAATCGATCACTTTGCCAGTGTCATCGCAAGGTCCATCGAGGTCACCCACCGAGCCAATAATATAAAAGCAATGAACTATGGCCTCATAAATATTTTTTTATTAGAAAATAATACGATGTTTTGACAAACATTATCGATAACAATAGAGGAGCATCCCTCACTACTGCGTTCATGGGCAGGGCACTGAGGGCGTTGACCCCTAGTGGTAGACGAAGCTTTTCGCGTCTTGCCCTACTTGCCGCCCGCCCAACTGACAATCGTAAATACGTATGCAATAAAAATTTTGTTAGAAATTTGCTGGAAAATATATGCTTTACATATTAGAAATTACATTTTAAGTAAATGAAAAAATATTGGGCTTGTCTTCAAGCACAGGGGTCAAAGAACTGCCAAAATTCGTGCTCAAGTAGCTCTACCACAGACTACTTCACTTGAATTTAAGTGCTGTTCGCGTCTACGTACCTATTCATAGACATCAAAATGCTTTAGAGTTTTTTTCACGAGACAATATAATTAACAATGGGTTCCATAGTGAAGACAAAAAATTATAAGCAGCACGAGTAAGCAAAAACTCTAAAATAACGTCCACATTCTTGTTTTAAATTTGGAACATCAGATTTGGTTCAGTTAATAACAAGTGATTTTTTTTTTTAAGTTATAGTGACCTGTGTGAATTTAATTAGAATCGACAAATGGCATTGTCAGATCGATAATAGTAATGGCATTGTTCATTACTTAATCAGACTGTATCACCGTCTTTAGTTTAAAATATGTATTGGTTTTCCTGTTTAATGTTCTAGGTAGATAGATTAGATACATAAATTCTTTTATTGTAGATCAAAACAACTCTACTATATTTTTAAGAGTAAATAGATTAGTCTTGAATGTTCGATAGTGTATTTTTACTAAAATATATTTAAGCAGAATATACTTATCAGTGCTATATCATCTGTTAAGCATTAGGTACTATCGTTATAAAGACTTATCTGTCCTATTACAAGGCTTTTCATGAAAGTATCTTATCTATATATTAGTTAAAGTATAACTGAGTAGTCCAACTACAAACTTAAATTTGAATAATGTGTAATATGCTTGTGAGCTTGTGACCCGTCTACATGTATGTCTACTTACCGTACTTAAACTAATGGATAATTTCGCTCATATAAAACGATCATGACCGTACTCCTAACATTTGAAACAACGTGCAACGTACCTACGTCGTTATCAATTAACTTGCCGATTAGCTTTTTTATACGTACGAATGTTCCGAACTTCTACATCAAGCCTATCCATTTATGACTAGCGACTATTAAGCATCACCTGCGAGTTATCGACTTTTTTATGAAGTCCTCTTCATTCATAGTCAGTCTCAGTCTTCCATAGTCCCTAGGGAGTTTTTAATTAGTATCTCGCATCGCATTACGCATATTTCGGTACGCATACCGGAGCATGCGTAAATGTAAAATATAAAGGCAGCACACTGCGGCTTTTTGCAGCATTTTGAAGACACCAACCGGGACTAGTCACTACTTCAATCGATTTAGCCTTCTGTTTATGAAGGCCGTCTGGGTTTATCAAGTCGATTCTTTAATTTTGCTATACATAATTAATAATGAGAACATGAGAGTTTTTAAATTGATTAATCAGATATTTGGCTAAAGCTATATCTGGTTAAAGATTATTTTTCTCTTAAATAATATAAATATGTAACTAATGTAAGCCCTAGATATGTATAAAAGGAAATAAACATTATTATTGTTACAACGACTATAGGACTATAGGTAACTGAAAACCTGATTTCGATTTTAATTCAGCTCGTTTCATAAAGAAACTAGAATACCCTTTCTATTGTATAAGAAAACTTGTTACGTGCAAGGAACATGAAGGAATTACCTTCATCGAAACCAGTTACGAAACTGTAGTTCCGTAGAAGATCGAACTGTCGAAGAGACGACCTCATGCAAGCAGAGGTCATAAATATTTAATTACCTTTATGAGATGTTCTTGTAACTAGTTTTACTAGTTATTTCTCAAAAAGAATACTCCAATATACGAGAATACCTGCTAACATCTTCAAACTGGTTATGTTAACGATTCAAATCTGTACTAATTAGTGTACCTAATGACCTGCGACAACGAAAATACAAAAACAGGTGAGTACAATATGACCCGATGAAGAAACGCATGGACAGCTGAACTGAATGAGAAATGGGTCAACCAATAACAAAGCTTAATGATACATTTTAAATGTAAGGTCCTACCCACAATAAAACAACAGTAGAGACGGACTTCCTTTGTCCTTTTAAGCGTTGGCGGTGTGCACTAGTTGGGTGCACAGCCCGGTCTGCACGCCAAGCGCCGCACTTGATTGCACTTTCGCTTTCAATACATCGCCCAGTCAGCTACATAAATGTTCACTGCCGACGTTTGTAAACTACCTGATACATTTGTTACATGATGTTTGAAAGCGGACGGATGTCACTACTTGTCAATCTTTGTAACTAATTATGTACTTACAATAAGTTAAGACTCATTGAAACTGGTGAAACTGAATTCAATGCTGAAGAGGACAGTTTTCTGATAGCGGATAATACTACAGTAGTACTTATTGTATGTATCAGAAGAGATTCTATAGAAACTCTGCTGTCTACCTGACCATGTTTCGAACAGCATGTTTGAGCAGCTTCGTTTAAATGACTACAAACGTTATTAGTCTACGTTTACCGCATACTTTATTGGGATCCAGTAACCAGTAACATATCCAGTAGCAAAACTAGGTTATACCTACGTATCTAGTAATACAAAAGAAGAAGGAAAGATGGGTTAAGAACCCAGTAATGAGCACAATGAGACTAATATTCTCCCTAAAAGTAAGGAAATTGTTTCATTTCATACCATAAACGGCATACATGACCTGTGGATTTTCGGACAAAATCGAGGTAAGATCTGATTTGCATAACAACTTGTGACATGACTCAAAAACTACGTATTTAGAACTAAAAGTGAAAAATGCGTTTGTCTCAAAGTGGAGTGGTTAGTGCTCCACTCTCGTAAGAAATTACGACAAATGCGTAATGGCCGTGTCGTAAGTCGACAATTCCGCCGCTTTCTTATGAAGACACGTTGTATTTGCGGATATTATCTCTACCAATATTGTACTTAGTTAACTTTCAAACATGACCTATCGTCTAAGCTACGTCAGGTCTAAGTCTTAATATGTAATAGGTATTTCTTATTTGAAAATTAAATTTACTTACACTTATTAACACAGCGAAAGACTAGTGGACTGCAATAGGCTAATTGATTGATTGTTTGATTGAAAGACTAGAGAAGGTTTCTGACTGTGATATTACTATTCGAGCTCTGGCTTTATCCAGTTACAAGATAATTATAGAATCGTGATTTTTAATTAACAATGAACAATCTGATCCTAATCAGTAAAGTGGTTCAGATGGTACAAGGACTATGCTATTTGATCTGACTCACAAATCAATAGTTAAGTAAGTAGTTTAGGTAATTGTAAAACTAATAAAACATAGTGATTTTTTTACCTACATTTAAAAAAAAACCTTTTTGTCATAGCCTGTAATCCAGGGATCTTTCTCATTCACTAAATTAAGTTCAGGTAACGAATTTAAATATATAAAAATCATAGTTAGCGAAATGTGGATGTTGATTTTGTATTCAGTCTGGTGTTGATACACTTCTGCCTATCCCTTCAGGTATTAATAGGCGTGAATATACATGTACGTAGTATGTATTTTATCAATGAAATCAAATCACTTACTAATACTTAGTAACTTGACTTAACTCTTTTAAAATTTTACTTGATCAAGTTTTAATTAATTTAATCTCGTTTCATTGTATTTTGGGCACGAGGACCTATGACTCAAATGCCATTCTATACTCATTATTGTTATTTATTTTTCTTACGGCGAATAGGAAGACGCATTTGTTATATTAATTGTTATTTAAACATTACAGTTTTTAAATATCATCCAAATTCCAAACAAATCGTTTGGCGGTTTTTGAAAACAGAATATTTCAACAACAACCCATACCAAACGATTTTCGGGTTTAAAGGCACCTCAACTATAAATACGAAACATTCCATAGAAATCGATCCAGATGTTTTGTAAGTATTACGCATATTCGTGATTCATTCATTCGACTAATAAAAACAAACATAGGTATATGAATAATGTTATTAAAACGTTTTTGTAAAGATTTGGATATGAAGAGTGAAGAAGTAGGTAGATAGTTAACTCAAGCTTAGATTATGTAATCGTAAGTTAAATACGGCAAGGTAAATGAATAAAAATAAAAAAAACTAGACAAGTCATTGGAAATGACTTCATAACCAAGCAAGTAAGTTTTTCACATAATTCCATTCTTGGAATGTGCGAATGTAATTCTATATTCAATCAGTATGCTCGTGATTGTATGTTAATGTACCGTAAACAAGCATCCTGGTATCTTGATAAATTAAATTAGAACCAATTACTGCATTAAATTATTACCCCTCTCTTACTGCGGATCCTCTAAATAGAGTAGTAAACAGTAAAACAATTATCAACTAGAGATGTATAATATGTGTATAACATGTATACGTAATTATTACACATATGGTTGGTTATGAGCAGGAACATGCACTAGTAGTGTTTTCAAAAAGTTCTAGAGACATTTCTCACAGCAGGAACGCAATAAACCAGGATACTTCGACTGAATTCGACGATTTCTTTTTATTTGTCCTAAGCGTCTATGGTTTGGGTACTGAGTGTACTGACGCTGTTCGCCACAGATCATAAACACTTACGATACAACCGTTGTTGTTAGATATCAAGATAAGGCAATCAAATTGATAAGACACCAATAGGTCTAAGGTTGTGAACAAGCATACGACATGTCTGAACGAAAACCGTAGCTGAGAAAAATTAATTTCAATAGAGCCATTGAAGGCAGTCCCTCAAACTGCTCACGAGCATTAGAATGATCAATAGATTTGGTAAGCGCACCCGCTCATGGCTCACGACCACGAGCCGTACTGTTACTTATTCTGTAGCTATACGTATATGGTTAAAGATCGCACTACTAGATAGGATTGTCGCCTTCGCCACCCATGGCGCTGGTAGCTCATAATATACCGATCCCTTTTATCCTACGTCTGCGTCCGTGCCAAATGTTGTGATGCTTCTAGCATACATAATTACGTGTGCAATCTACGGCGCACTTTCCTACTTTAAAATAAGTACTATGCACAAACATGTAAGTATCTAACTGTCCGTATTGTTTATCGCATAGCAACACGTACGTCACCGAATGGATAAAAATCCATATCTTTGTGAAAGACTTCTTTTCTTATTCTTAAGGTTTTTATTTTCTTAACATTATTTTATTATGTAAGTTTAGTGTTTATTTTGCAATGTATTATGCCACTTTCAATACCATCCTCTATGCGCTAAGATTTTCAAACAAATAATATGTAGTTAGGAAACACGAATTACACGTTCAGAAAATCTAAAATAAGACTGCTTTGCCTTGCATTTTCAGATAGAAGACTCTACACTACTACACGACTTTGCCCTAATTGTGGATAACCCGCAGATAACCATATATATAGATAGGTAGGTATATACACAAATAAAAGTATAACCGCATAATCCAGCCTTTACACCGAGCGTCCATTAATTAATATTTCATTTTTAATCTCTCCTCGGGAACTATACTCCATGGTTTTTGGCTCATCTATCGCAAAAATGAGAGCAGACTTTACACCTAGGTGTAAAGACACCACGCCTTAGGCAGAAATATCCAACCTTTTTGAAGCCATGTGTGATTAAGAGTAGAAGCTGTTGGATTTTGTTTTAAATATTGGAAGCAGTAAAAAAATAAAAGTATTACGACATAAATACGTTAATAAAACATTTTGCAATTATCTAAAACTCGAGTTTAAACTTGTAAGGTTATAAAACATTACGTAACTGATAAAAATAAATTATTTACGACTGTAATTCAATCAATGATTTCAATCAAAACATAGTCCAAGAAATAATAAAAATACAAAATGTTGCTAATTTCTACGATAATCAGGGAAGTTGGCACTCTACCAACCTAACAATAACAAATTATCATAATTTTTAGGCGGATAACTAGAGAAAATCATGAAAATTGGGGTGTAGTAACTCGCAGTCTTCTTTAATATCTAGATACAGATTACAATTCTTATTCCCTATTTTTTCTAATAGATCTATATAATAATGCTGCTGTAACTTTGTAAAAAAAAAACTTTGATGTTTTTAAATCACGTTCACAAAACTTACATTATATATACCGCATTTGCCTCGCCCAGTAACACTATTTCACACAAAATAACAAGTGCTTCGTATGAGGACCATAGAAGGTACTTTACTTATGGAAATCTTATGGGACATCATAATAGCTTAGTGTCTCGTACACGTGCGTCTTTGAATGATAAACATTTACAAGATAAAGTAGTCGGTCACCTTCTGACGCTACTTATCAAAGCGAAGCTAATCTCTGGTTCATATTCATGTGAGAACGTGCCAACAAAGTGTTATTGTACTCTATTTGACAGCAGACAGCGTACAAAGCTAAAATTCATGATACAGCATACGAACGTTAGAATTACGTATATTATGGATGATAAGAACCACAAAGGAGCACCGTTTCCCGTACCTATTAATATCAGTGACGCTATAGTAGACTAGACAGACACCGTACAAGCTTATAATATTAAAGTAATAACAATAACACAAACCAAAACAAAAAAGCACAACAGATGATGAATATTTATGGTTGCCCAAGAATGTTGATATGAGTAATTATAATAAAATTCAACAACCTGAAGTTGTAAACATGAATGAGAACGCACACATAACAAAAGGATATCAGGTGTTCGAGAACTGATGCAATACGTCGTTGTGATCAGATACCATAATCAGGCAGCGTGAAAGCGCTGGACATGTGCTTTTGTTGTGAACGTGTCCCAAATGATAACTAGCCGTGGTGAAACACTACCTGCCCAAATGTAAATGCAGCTACGCTAGGATAGAACAGGGTTATGATGCTTTCGATCGCAAACGTGAACCAAGAACCGAATTGGGATCCTACGATGAGCTGGGTACTTATAGATATGAATACCGTTTTCATAAATGGCGAGTTTCTCTTGTATGGCAGGTGCAGTTTTACGTGCTCTGGCTTCGCACATTGCGAGGACGGATGCGGGCCGAGTGGCGACGACTAAATGCCTCGATACAGAAGCCGGGCAACGTGTCACGGCCACCTAACAGGATTAACTTACCTGCCCTACTACGCAGGTAAACTGAACTAAACTACTAATATAAGCCACAACATCTTTCAACTTAACCGGCTTATGAGCATTCGTTTTATTTTGAACAGAGCCGAGCATTCCTAAATTTAAACAAGATTACCTAGTAACAGGAAATAATCTTTGTTAATGAAATAGTGAAGGGAAAGAGTATTGTTGACGGAGTAAACGAAAACTCCTTTTAAAGGAACCGAATTTGCTTTTAACTGTCAGTGTGTCTGTCTGTTTGCGCCACGTTTGCGCATGCATTGCAAGAGAGTCGTATTGTTTTCAACCTTGCTTGATGAAACTTCATAAAGTGTACTGAATCATTCAAGTTTTTAAATACGCTACGATCGCGTGTGAATATTACAATCGACCGTTTACAACACTAAATAATACTCTATTCTTTCACATTCACACATTCTGTTTCATGAATAAGACAATGTATTTTTCATAGTTGTTCATTTTGCTAGCAAGAACTAACCATGCTAAATTCTATCGTCTTCGATACATTTGGTGGGACAAAGCATCAAATTTATTTAATTTAAAATATCTCCCTCCATGAATTGAATAGAACACTGTTGTCTTAACAAAAAAGAACGAATGAAATATTGTATAATGTATTGTAATAACAAGTAGTATCGTAATAGTAGTAGCTTAACTGGATAATAATTTTTCTCATCGGTCTGAACTGAACAGAACTTCTGAAAGGGTACAACGTGAAAAAAAGTGCAGACAATACAAGAGTGTGAACGACTGGAGGCTGTTTTCCGGTCCGACCGTACCTAGATTTGTCTAGACAAAATGTAAAGTACCTACGGCATTTGTCGTAACTTGTTAGAATCGAAAGCTAAAAATATGACAAAGACGAAACTAGGATGCTTTTTTTATATTACCTTAACCGTAGGACATGAAGGCTCATGCTGATTGTATAAGAACTAAAGAGTGGTATGAAATAAAAAGGGAACTTCTTAGAAATTACAACATTCGTAAATTTCATCGATTGTATACCTATTTCCTTGGAAGCAGTTGGTTACCGCAGCAATTTCACAGATTTGTTACAGGTACCTTTTTGCCAAAGTTACTCATTTTGCAACCATGTGCATACAATTTTTTTATTTAATTTGCCGTTGCCATTACCGCATTGTATTTTATCTATATCTATTATATAAAAATGAATCCCTAAATCTTTTCGTTGTTAGCTTATAATATAACTCAAGAACGGCTGAACCGATTTGGATAATTTTAGTCTTGAAATATTGGTGGATGTCCAGAAAAGGTTTAAAGATGAGAAAATAGGTGCAGCGGGAACGGGAAAAATATGGCGGTACTAAGTCCGCCGGGACAGCTAGTTTTATTCATAAATATCTAGGTATTGTCAAAACAACGAATTGTTCCGAGCCATTAAATGCTATAGATACCTATGTGGTGGTTGTTTGAATACAATGCTGGTATCAACAAAATTTACGAAAGTTGTTTTTGTCTACCCTATCCCTCCCTATACGATAATTTCTGTACACATCACTGACGGGGTAGGGGATTATATCCAGTGTATAACGCTGCTTCTTTGATGTAGATTCCACAAACAAGGTTAAGGTAAGGTTACTACCTGTAAAGATTGAATTTAGTCGATTCCAACAATCATAATATCGAACTAAGTTAGACTAGAGTTAAGTGTTCTATTTTACAAATGCTGAAATGTTTATACTCCTAAGATAGGTATAAAATAAATGACCTGCATAGTTGGCGGACCTACGGTTCATCGTAATGGTCTACTTGCGCAGTACAGGTTTCCTATTCATTGTATTTAGGTAACCCAACACTGGTCAAGTGATCAAGCTGGCAGGTGCAATGTGCGTAGAAATGTAAGATAATACCTGAATAAATATTTTCGTTTAATAACTTTATCTAAGTTAATTCCTATTAAGCCTACAAATTGTAATTCCTCGATAGATAAAGCCTAAAATCACGGATTATTAGGGGCCAATAGCGACTGGCGAGTCTACATAATGATTTCTATTAGTTTCACTTTTAGATTTATTTGTTTAACGACGTTTTAACAACGTTGTAGAATTTTGTGTTTTATACTTAGCTAGTGAATCCACAATAAAATTTTACCAAACAAAATATACCTATCTATCCAATTAAATTAACTGTCAAAAATTTCAATTCGAGGCTAGCTATACCAAAATCCTTTCAGATTCCCTTCTTCACATATATCATCGCGATAATATGTAAAGATGGGAATCTGAAAGGATGCATCGTTTACTTTTGAATTTTGACGAGTGTCTTTAAAAAAATATAGAAGTTAACTATCAATCATGAATAGCTAATTTCGTTTGCGGAAAAGGGCAGATCGAGCGAGAAGTTAAAACATCGCAGATGTCGTTATGATATGAATTTCATATCTTTTCACCAAGATGTCTTGTCGAAAGCATCCGAAAAACACATGTCCAACTTCCAGGGTTGTACATACCAAGATGCAGACAAATGCAGATTCGTGCAGCATGTGAAGGTGTGTAAGAGAGCGCTTGGGAAAAGCGCGTCGGTTTGAAGCTTAGGGTCACGAAGACCTGGGATCTGTACTTTATGCGCCTGATGACATCGATTGCTACGTCAAGGCACGCATTGCTGCCGCGTGGGCAATGTTGTGTGGTGTGGGGTGTGCTGAAAGGTCTAACAAAACCAACATTAGGGCTATCTTTTTACACGTCAGTGAAATGTGCCGGTGCTGAAGCGACACAAGCAGAAGCTGCGTGTCACGGAAATGAATATACTGCAGGAGATGTGCAATGTCACAAGAAAGGATCGCGTGGAACCCCGTATTGCAGAAAAACTACAGGAGAGACACTTTCGCTACTGCCCTGGTGTACTTCTTGCGGTGACCGCCGCCGGGGTACGTAGGTAACAAATGTAGGAAGGATGGTGATGACTTAATCGTCTTCAGATATGAAATGTGTGTAGAATAACAAATTCTGGCGTAGGCTAGCAACAATTTTCACTGATTAAATTCAGCAGAATCATCTAGGGGAGGACCATTGAAAATGGAAAATCAGCATTCTGGAGTTGTTTTGCTGCACCTTGGTAGGCACGCACGTACCTTTTTTACGTAGAATTATACACACTACAATGTATAAGTTATTAGATTTATCTTGTTAGGTACCTACTTAATTTTTTTGGTTTTGGTAGGATGGAGGCCCCAACAAGATCTTCGGGGCATAAGCCAACATCACCTGCCACTCCTGCCAGCCGATACACCTGCTGATTATATTACCGGACGAGGCTTTCCTTTCGAAGGTTGGGAGCTTGTGAGGTTTTAACGGCCGTTGCTTCCGCGACTTTGGAAGTCAAACTTCAAATACCTTACCTACCTACCTACTAACTACTAACGCTGATTAATGACGACTCAATTTGTTTAAGTAGGTATACGCAGGTACGTCTTCATCATAGTCGTAAATGGTAATGTAGTGTAGTAGTGTTGACTGTGGTAAAGGCCAAGGCAATATTTTTTTTTATTCCTAGTTAGGTCGGGCATTAGACATTCTTAATATATGTATCTCAAAACAGGTGAGCCGCGCTGATTTTTAGCAGATTCTTCATATTCATAATTAATATTACCTACCAATTTATAAGCATATGTTATATGTATGTACGTAAGTAGATACATAATATTATTATGTAGTACTTAATAGGTATCCAGCTGTTTTGGGCAAATTTTGTATTATTTTTTAAATGGACATCTACTACATAAGGTATGGTATAAATACAAAAATACAGACGTCCATTTTAGGAATTTCTCTTCTTCAAAATCGGTTAGCTTGAAACTATTAATCAATTTAAAAAAAGGAAAAATTGAAACCTTTAGAACCTTTTATAAATTTAACTGAGACAAAAAATGTTGATTACGTACTGCATCATGCATCAAAATATAAAACGTATAAAACTTACCTTAATTATAAAATATCACTGCACTAAAGAAAACTCTTTCTGCAATATGTTCATAAAATACTTTTATGACTGAAATTTACTATCGTAAACGTATTCTGGGATCGATTCACGTAAAAACGCTCGTAAGCTCAGTGACACTACCAAACACCGTCCTTCGCTCAATTTGATTGATAAACAAAACTTCATGTTCTCGCAGCGCGCGCATTTCTGTATTGCTTGTGTTAAAAATTCAAGTAATTATCATGAAAATTCTACATGCTATTCTCACCAAAAAAATAACGAAAACATTTGAATTCAATTGTGAAATTCAGTAGAAAAATAAGATTATTCAGTGAAATAACTGTATAAATTAATTCTTAGTCTTATAATAAGATTATATCATTATGTACTGGGTGATTGTAAAGTGTAAAACGGCAACATTTGAATAAAGCGTTCCAGTGCTGTACAAAATCGCTATTCTTAACATAATAAATAAAGCTAATTGGAAAGAAAAACGCTAGGCACTCACTCTTTACCTTAGAAATAGTAGAGTAGAAGAGTAGGATAAGTAGATTATCCACAATTCATTATTAATTATGTTATGCTTAGTAAATAACGAAACCCAAGTTATGCTTTGCCCATTGACGTTTGGTTGCATTTGCCATTCTGATTGACATAAAAAATTGGCGATTGCCAGGGTTCCGAATTTTTGTTCCAATAAGAAATCCTATAAATTCATAGGTACCAATATACTTGCAAAGCATGGGATATACATTTCTGAAAGTAGCCTCCTCTACCATCAGGGTAAGCAATAGCTTATTTGTATTGTATCTCTGAGAGCTCCAATTGAAATATTTCAGATGTCAAAGTTATGCAATGATTTGCTATGATATTATGGTATTCTCAACAGTATCTTACTGATATTCTCGAGGAGTTCACACTGACTGAGGTCCTACTTATAATATAGTTGAAAATTATATTTTCTGTTTTAAAACGGAGGTTATACTCCTTATAACCTGCTCTGACCTTCAAACATGTGATCAATACGGCATTCTCAAATCCATTCAGGAAAAATGAAAACTACCCCAGTTTTGAGTGGTAGAGAGATATGTATTTCAATATTGTAATACAATAACATGTCTTATTTATTTCTTCTTGGATTAACATCCCACTCATTTTTTATTGAGTTATGTAGCCACAATGATCTGAAAATCTAATATTATTTATTTATGATTCATGATATTATGTTATACTGTCAACCAGGCAAATAAATATACTTCATCATTAATTAAAAACTGGTTATATCAATGTTAGCAAGATAGATATTCCTTCCTGCATTTGTTATCTGTAGAAGTAAATGTTTGTTACCCCAAAATATGTGTCTCGAATGGACTGAAATGAGAATAGTTCACTTCATCCTAAACTTTATAATATTACCACACAACATTAAGAAACGGGCTTCTATTTTATTCAAACATAATATCTAAATATTGTATGCCATGCAATGTAATCAAGCCCTCGGTCCTTCATGTCTATTTAGCGGGTGTAACCCACATAACATCATAAATGAATACAAATCATTCATCTATCTAAGAGTTGCATACAACAATTTTCTTTTTCAAACTTGGGTTAAACTTATGTAATCACCATGTTATAAAATAAATAAATACATTTGTCTGTTTAACCATAACCTACCAATAATATAATTGTACAGTAGGTACATTATTAGAAAGTTTCATGTGTATTATAGCTAGGGGACTATAATATAAACATAGATAAAATGTCCATATAGTGTAAAAACACTGAAATGCAGTGGCGAAAGGTGAAAATTTCCGAAATTGAAGCCTACGATAATCTAGTTTGTCATAATATACCATACAACCCATTAGGAATCAGGTTACAGGGACCTCCACCACTGCTGAAATGTGTTGTTATTATCATTATTTATGTTATTAAATGTATACACACTATTTTAGACACACAAATTTGAACACACACTCATTCAAACATACATCATTAGAGAATCAAATATCATAATTGTGTGTATTGACCCCTATACATTGTAAGTACAGATTATAACACAAGCTAGTTAAGCTATGCTTACTTTGGGTCTAGATAGCGTTGTGTAGAATGTCCTACAATATTTATTTTATTTTTTATTTATTTATTATAGCAATTGTATTCTATTTCTAGTATGGAGGCTTGAGGATAGCAACCAGACAGTATTCAACTACTCATGATGCTGATCTTGTGGTCATTGGTTCGGGCCCTGGTGGCTATGTGGCTGCCATTAAAGCTGCTCAACTTGGGTTAAAGGTAAGGAAAATATACATACACACACCTTAGTAAGGTCTTCATCTGAGTGCCAATCCTGATTGCATGCAAAGTTCCAAAATTTAGTTTATTGTAACTTTTACGAGAAGAATTTCCATCTGGTACCCTAACCCTAAGAGAAAAATCTGCACCAAAGCCTATCAGCATGTGTAGTCTTGTAGTTGAAGTTGGCTTTGGCTCAGAAGATCTTGATAACGGATTGCTATTAAGAACTGACCCATAATTACTTTAAAAGTTTACAAAAGTACTTTGCATAGTACATTGCCTGCGCTTCCAATAATGAAAACAATTTGTTGTAAATTGGTCATTTTTGTATTAATTTTTATTACAGACTGTATCTGTAGAAAAAGATCCAACTCTTGGTGGAACATGCTTAAACGTGGGCTGTATTCCATCGAAGGCGCTGCTCCACAATACCCATTTATACCATATGGCCAAACATGACTTCCAACAAAGAGGTATTGAAGCTACAAATGTGTCATACAACTTTGACAAAATGATGGAATACAAACGGAATGCTGTGAAAGCCCTCACAGGCGGTATTGCCATGCTTTTTACTAAAAATAAGGTGAGTAGAAGGCCCTGGCCGCGAACTCAGCGACAAGCAGCGCGCCAGCCGCGAACTCAGCGACAAGCAGCGCGCCAGCCGCGAGCTCAGCGACGAGTAGCGTGGCGGCCGCGAACTCAACGAAGAGCGACAAGTGGCGCGGTAACCCAAGCGACAAGGCAGGCCAATGAGAGTGAAAGAGAGTTCAGTGGTGGACAGTCTCTTTATCTCGTATTGCCGGCCGCGCCGCTCACCGCTTAGTTCGCGGCCGCGACCTAATAGTATTTTGTGGTCATAAAATGTAATATATTTCAGACTCTAGTCTCAGTAAATCACTGAAATACATACAGAGGCAATAAAAATAATCTTAATACCTGGGGTGTAATAAACCTTCACCAAATGACTCTTATCTGACACCTATCTGATTAGAGGTTTACATTACAATTGCCACATAATATGTTACAATGACAAGTACTTTTCAAGATTCTAGTTGGGTTTTGAAAAAAAAATGATTTTCAGTTAAAAAAAAACTGTCCAAGTTAACTTATCCTATTTCATATAATGCTACACAAAAACATAGTTATTTATATTAAATGCCAATTACAGCCTAACAACTGTTAAGTAACCAGGACTTTTCAATTATACATCTTTTGGTAACCCTCCCTGCAATACAGTAAAAGGCTTGTTATACTTTGGTTTCATTGTATCACTAATTAAAACTGATTATATTAATGTACCTATTGAATTTGCTTGTCATTTACTTCCCACAAGGGGCATTAATTGAATACAACAAGATTAACATGAGCATCATTGTGCAAATACACAATTAACTAATCACATAATATATACAGCTGAGGTCAGTAGACTACAATGGTACCTTTTAGCAAATGAGTATTGATACAACAGTGACATTTTCAGGTCAAATTGTGCCGTGGTGTGGGCACAATTGTTAACCCGACGAAAGTGGAAGTCAAAGGTGAAAAGGGTGTAGAGACTATCAACACGAAGAACATTTTAATAGCAACGGGATCTGAAGTCACTCCTTTCCCAGGAGTTACGGTTAGTAAAAGCTTCTATCTACCAGCTGAAGGGCAAAATCTTGACAAATGTCTCATTTCATGCTTAATTCTGAGTCTTGCTGGGGGTACTTCCAGTTTGCCCCACCACGTGCCCCCACTGGTGGGGCAAAATGGAATGTTAAATAAATGTATATACTTTTTCCCGGGAGCCCCTTGTTTCGCAAACAGAAATTTCATAGAATTTCGTTTCACAGAAAATGTTTCACATAATATTTGGTACTTATATTTTTATTTCGAATATTATTGTTTCAAAGACAATTTACCAGAATGAAACATATTTCACAGAAAAACAATTTAATGAATTTTTATTTACATTTTTTTATTTAATAAAATTATCAAACAGTAGAATTATTTTTTAAGTAATATTAAACCACCACCATAATCGAAAATAATTTGGTCTAACGTTTAATAAATTAGAACACATCATTATAGTTTACACCCCGACTCAGAGTACCCCGACTTGGATAGGTTAGGTTAGTTATGCAAGAGAGCCGCCTTCGCTGGTGCGGCCACGTCTTGCGGCAACCGCCAGGCTACGTGGGGAACAAATGCCTGGCAATGGTACCCCCGCCGGGTCCAGGTAAAAGGGGTAGGCCAAAGAAGTCCTGGCTTGACGTCGTGGAGGGTGATATGCGTGCTAATGGTCTCACTACCATGGACGCCCAAGATCGTGCGAAGTGGAGAAGGAAGAGCCGGAAGGCGGACCCTGAGCTTCGAGGTCATCTTGGCCACGGATGCAATCAGGAGTATTCTCCTGATTGCATCTATATGCAGATGAGGTTAGTTATTTTTTTTAAAACCACCCAGAAATAGGAGCCCCGCGGAGCGGGGCTCCGTCGAATTATCTTAGCGCAATTAAGTTTTATATCTTTTGAGTGGTATGTCAAACGATTTTATATTTAATGTATGTTATGATAATAAAGAATATTTAATTTGTTATTCTATGATATGATTATTCTAACATTAAACTTTATGTGAAACAAAAATCAATGATTTAAAAATCTTCAAAGTAAGTATTCTGTGTATTGATTATTCTATGAAACGAAAATATGAGAAAAATTTTATGTGAAACGAAATTCTATAAAACAATTAGCTATAAAACAATGCACACCCACTTTTTCCCACTTAATTCATTCTGGTGGGTAAAATTATACCGGTTTAATTTCCTGGTGCTATAATGGGGTTATTGCACCAGGAAATTGAACGGATTACTAGGTAACTGTTAAATAGATAGCCCCACCAGTAGGGGACGCTTGGTGGGGCAAACTGGAAGTACCCCTTACTTATTCTTTTCTATCACTACAGACCAAACCACTAGCACTATAAACTAGAAATATTGGTATCTTTTTTTAAACAATATTATATTTCAATTTACAGTTTGATGAGAAACAAATCATCACATCGACTGGAGCACTTTCGCTAACCCAGGTGCCCAAAAAAATGTTGGTCATTGGCGCAGGTGTGATTGGTCTAGAGCTTGGCTCTGTCTACCAACGATTGGGCTCTGACGTCACAGCCATTGAATTTTTGGACAGCATTGGAGGTAATACTTTTGGCAGTCTATCTGAATGGAGGGAAAGACTTTTCCCATTGCTTGGCTCCAAGTTTGAAGTGGCGCCCGCCCTAAGGCGTGAAATGCTTTAATTAATTCTTGATTGCGTTTGTGTTACTTTGAGTTGAGCCTAAGGCTGGATTAAAAACCCCTGCAGCAGAACTGAGTCAATCCCGATTGCATAGCAAGTTTCACGGGTTCTAAGCTTAAATTGCTTGTGTAAATTGGAATGGCTTCACGCCAGTGTAATGGCCTGTATTCGTACCCAAGACCTCTCGTTCTTAAGGCCGACTTCCTCTAAACTTAAGTTCACCTTCTTTGCAGTTCCTATCTTTGGTGACAAAAAATATAAGTATACACATCAGTATCGAGCACGAAAAATACTCTAATTCGTAACGTAAACGTATCGAGAGAACGGAGCATTGCGATTGGCCGGCTTCACACACGCACAGGTTCACAGTAGGCAGGCGGCCAATCGCAATACCCCGTTCTCTCGATACATTTGCTTTACGAATTCGAATATTTTTCATGCTCGGAATACTGAGGTAATGTTATTTTATCAATGTGAAAACAAATTTTATTGATTGATTGTTATTGATAAAAAAGTGTTATCAGTAAATATTTAGTAGCATCAATCAATTTAGTTACTAAACAAAACTCGGTCACTAATCTATAAAAGCTGTCTGGACAACTTTATTATCTGTTTAGCTTATCCGATTGCTAATTTAATACTCGTAATATCCACATTTTTAATTCTATAAAATGTTAAAAATCAGTCTCCAAGGACACCTATATTATGAATCTGATAAACACCTATATTGGGGTCGGTGAAGCGTGTGTAGGTGCATACGTCCATCGGCCATCGGTAACCACTTTCCATCAGGTGGACCGTGTGCTTATCTACCACTTAAATGGTATAAGTAAAAAAAAACGAAAAAAGTATACCCTGCCACTTTGGACATGTATCAACTTAATTGCCCATCTACAAAAAGCGTCCATCGAACGCTTTAAGCAGCGCGTTTTAACGACACCAAGCAAAGCGTCCAATGAAAGCTTTTTCATACGATAATGTCGAGGATAATATAAAAGTGTCATAGAGGGACGACTGTAATCTGAACGATTACCGGTGTGTAAGGTTACCTCTAAATCTGAATTACTTGAATGATTGACAGCCCTAGAGAAAGTTAAACTGGGGGAGTTCGAGTCCCGCATCGACATTAATAAGGTAATTTAATTTGGATGCGGGGGAATTTTACTTTCCCTGGGGCTTCTCGAGTGTCATTACTCGTGATATTGGTGTATCTCCAGTGACGTCGCCCAATCTGACCATTGACAATCTTTATATTCGCTATGCTCGACGCTGTATACTTAGAGAAAGCACGAGTTACAGAAATAGACTTATAGGATTAATTTGTAATTGATTATATTATTGACCGAAAGTTTCGGTCAAAAATATAATATTCAATAATAAATTTCGGTCCGAAACAATATTTGAATGAAATTTTGAAGCATTTATTATACTAACTATTCAAATCGGTTAAGATTCCGTCCCCTAAGACGGGATGTATGGAAGTATTTGCATCGACTTCGGGCGGGCCTCTGTGGCTTAGTGGCCAGAGCGTTCCCCCTGTAAGGGAAAGATCGCGGGTTCGAGTCCCGCCCGAGGTCGATTCTCTTTTCTAAATCGAAACAATATTACTTATTTATAGGTGTCGGCATTGACGGCGAGGTGTCTAAGACGCTACAAAAAATCATGGCAAAACAAGGAATGAAGTTCAAGCTCGGTACCAAAGTAACATCAGTTAAGAAGGAAGGATCAGGTGTGAAAGTTGAAGTCGAGCCAGCCAAAGGAGGCGCCAAAGAAACCGTAATCTATTTCCCTTTTATATTAACTTTAATTGTCTTTTTTTCTGGATTAAAAAGATAGGAGATGGATGAATGAAGCTTACGGTAGACCGTTAAACCTTTAGTTTATAAACTTTCAACAAGATTTAAAGTAAGCGTACATCCTGATAATGATAATAACCATTATCTTATATTCCAAATGTATTTTCAAATTATATGTTGTAATAATTTTACTTTAAACCAGTTAAACGAGATAAATCGAAATCTATACGAATGTATTTTACCCATATATCAAATGCTGATAATGATAATAACCATTATCTTATATTCCAAATGTATTTTCAAATTATATGTTGTAATAATTTTACTTTAAACCAGTTAAACGAGATAAATCGAAATCTATACGAATGTATTTTACCCATATATCAAATGTGTCATTACAAATATCTTATACATCATTCATATCTGACACAATGATTGCGTAGACTCAATAGAACAAACATTCTACGTAAAGATCTCAGAACAATAATAATTTTGAAGTGGTCAAGGTAGATAGGCGAGATCACTTATCGCCTAAAATTTCAACGAAGGCTGACGTCGATTGATGCTTTAATCTGCTTCTACCACCAAATCGTGCACGTCAAATTAAAAAGTCATTTTTTGAAGGAATTCCCGTACGTGCCCCAACCTTAGGCCGTTTATTCCCAGTAGTACCTTTGAAGGGACTACTGGGACTTTTTTGTCCCCATAGTTTCTTCAAAGGAACTACTGAGGCTACAAAGTTCCTTCAGTTCCTTTGGCAGTTCCTTTGAAGGAACGGACCTGAACTTCCGTTGTAGTCCCTACCTTGAATCTTAGAATAACATTATATTTCTGCATTTTAGTTGGACTGTGATGTTGTTCTTATTTCAATTGGCCGACGCCCGTTCACCAAGGACCTCGGCCTAAAGAACGTCGGTATCGAACTCGACGACCGCGGTCGAGTGCCAGTCAACAACAAGTTTGCGACTAAAGTTCCTGGGTAAGGAAGTACATTTTATAATTTATTCCTCTTGAATTACTCTATCTATTAAAAAAAACCGCTTCAAAATCCGTTGCGTAGTTTTGAAGATTTAAGCATACATAGGGACGGACAGACAGCGACAGCGACTTTGTTTTATAATATGTAGTGATATATTTTACGTTATAGAGTAATTACGTATTTACAAATTATTATTTAATTTCAATTTACATACATCCCTCATAAGGTCGGCAGAGATATATTAACACTCATATTTTACCAACTATTTGACAAATGGTTTGGCAAGTGGATTTTCAGCCCCGCGTATAAGCCCCCTTTTGCCGCCAAGCGGGCACTTTGTCATGGGCTGTATGTCGGACGAAGAACAGCGCTATCCCTTAGTTGCCTTACTGATGGCCATATTTTTTATACCACAAGCACACGGCCCACCTGATGGGAAGTGGTTACCGTGGCCTATGGACGTATGCAACACCAAGGGCGTCACATTTCGTGCTGCCGATTTTCAACTCCACCTTAAAACCTAAGCTAATTAATATACTTTTTTTTTTTACCAATACATTTGTTTTAGAATTTACGCAATTGGTGATTGCATCCACGGACCCATGTTGGCTCATAAGGCTGAAGATGAAGGCATCGTCTGCGTGGAAGGCATCAAGGTAAATACAATAACTTGGCGAACAGTGAATTATATTAGCGGCAGTACTATGTGTCTGATGGGACCGCGACTCACCAGGCGTGATCATATTGCTTGGTCGGAGAAAGCCTCTGTGTTGGAGAAAAATCTCACACCATTCCGTCATATGATCAATTTGAAGAGATGCTATAGCTTGCAGCTCAAGTTTCAGTCCTAGTTTTGAAGTAACACAACCTATACGACATATTGACTAGCTGTTGCCCGCAGTTTCGCGCCTGGTAATCGCAGAAAATTGCTACTTTCCTAAATAAAAAGTGCATAATTTGTTGATCAATTTAGTCATTCTGGCGTTGAGCAATCCATCTTTCGCATCATTGATAAATTACTAGGCCGTGGCTACACTCGCGTGGATATCGTTTATCACGACTTTCGGTCATATCTCTGGTCCTACTTCAATAATAACAATCAAATATACGACTGGCGAAGAACCCCCTTTTTTAATGTCTCCAATGTATTTACAATTTTATAATAATATAGAAAATGCCTGAGGCGCCGCCCGCGTGGATGTCGGTTATCGCGGCCAAACATAGCCTATGTCTTTCCTAAGGTCTAATCTATCTCTGTACCAAATTTCATCACAATCGGTTCAGTGGTTTAGGCGTGAAAGCGTAACAGACAGACAGAGTTACTTTCGCATTTATATTATTAGTATGGATGGATGGATGGATGATGGATGATGATATAAACTTTAATACTTAATTTGCTTTTCCAGGGTATGCCAGTGCACTTCAATTATGATGCAATTCCGTCTGTAATCTACACCTCACCCGAAGTTGGTTGGGTTGGCAAAACTGAGGAGGATCTCAAAAAAGAGGTTAGTTATTCACTATAAACTATAACATAAACATAATACATATTATTGTATATCGTACCTTGGAGAGCCGTCGGTTCCAATTGCCATACGAACATCTATGGCAGTAGTTTCGGGTAGTTGGAGCCCTAAAAAGTCCGTCGATTGGTTTGACTATAGAACTTCGATATCGCGAATGAGGTGTGGAGGTCGGATGGGAGTTGCTTCACGGAAAATATTGATGCTCTGACGCTTCGCAGTTATATTGGAAAGCTGACCCCATCTGGGTTTGGAAAAGGCTCAAATGCTGATATTGGATGGATTGGATTGGGATGCTCGTAAAGTATATTAAAGGTACTATATAATGTTGTCTTTTTGCTTTATAGGGTAAGGCATACAAAGTGGGCAAATTCCCATTCTTGGCCAACTCGAGAGCGAAGACTAATGGCGAACCGGACGGTTTCGTCAAAGTATTGGCAGACAAAGCCACAGATGTTATCCTAGGCACACATATCATTGGACCGGTAAGTGTAGAATTTTTTTCTTACCAAGAGTAGAATTATTATATTTTTTATTGTAATAACCTCCGTCCCCCATGAGCGCGGGCCTGGGGGTGACGGGTGGGGTCGCCTGTCACCCTAGCAGAAGCAGGCCACGGCGGTGGCGCGCATTGCGTGCCCCCCCATACCCGGGGGTGCGAGGGATATGGCTATGACAATCTCACCTCCGGCAACTGACGGTCCACAGAAGGCGTGCGTTTTAGTCGGTTCGAGTCCGACATAACCTCCTCCTCCGACCCCGGCAGGAGAGGTATCCGTGGGGATTTTTCACACGATAAAAAAAAAGTATTTTTTATTGTACTTGAAGATTCGCAGATAGCTATTCACTTTGTAATTTATACAACGTAAAAACAAGTAAAAAAAAACACTCTTTAATCAACTACAGGGTGGGGGCGAATTAATCAACGAGTGTGTCTTGGCCCAAGAATATGGAGCAGCGGCAGAGGATATCGCCAGGGTCTGCCACGCACATCCTGTAAGTATTTTTTTTTTCTATTTTTACACTCTTACACTGCCACACTTTCGCGAAAAGTATAATACTTTCATATGTATTTTTGGACTGGACACGCCTTGAAGCCTTTTATCTCAGCAACATTGACGCGCGCTATGTTGCGCAACATTGTTAAACAAAGACGCGCAGCATCGTGGTCTTTGTTGACTCTCCACGCAAGAACGAACAAACGATATGTTGCGTATCAACTTGCAACATCGCGCGTGTCACGCAACGTTGCCGAACTTGTTGAGCGTCACATGTTTCCTAGTGGATACAATACTTCACACGAACATGAGGTATATCCCCTTATGTTGTGTAAATAAATGTAATTTCTTTCTTTCTTTCTTTCCCTTATCCACACGATAGTTTTATTTCTAAAATTGTGTTAATATGTTCCTAATTTTCACATCATTTTAATTCTATTTCAGACCTGCGCAGAGGCAATACGTGAAGCAAATATGGCCGCGTACTGTGGCAAACCTATCAACTTCTAATGTACGAGACACCACTGAGTTACCAGGGTGAATAGTGTAGTGTGTAGGGTGGCCCATTGTGAAAATTTTGCGGGATTAAGGAAAAACATAATAAAAATAGTATAATGCATATATGATGTTACCTGAGTTGCCGATACAGTGTAGAGAATATAAAAAATACTTTACTACGCGCTCATCAAAATATGTCCCTAGAATTCTGAATCAGTGACACATGCTATATACTTGGGTATTTTGTGAAAAAAATATTTTTATGTAGTATCGTGGACTTTTATGATAAAAGTTGATACTACAAAAGATATTTGCCCTGTGGATGAAAAAAATTCGCGTACAACACGAAAATAATGTTATATGTTCATGAATCACGTGGTAAAGAGGCTTGATGTAATATGTTGTCCGACAATTCCGCAAAGTTTGGCAACCCTAAAAGAGTCGATCCGCTCTAAGGAATCTTGAATGAATCTATTTTGAACAACTTATGTATGTCCCTTACATTGCTGTTGGGTGCCATTTGTCTGTAAATTAATCAATAACAAACACATCGGAGCAGTTGTTAGCAGACTCATGTTAAGTGTTGTCAATATATTATTTATTAATATTTTACAGCGTAAGTGATATTTGTACTATTAATTTTATTTCGTACATATTTTGTTTTTAAAAAACTATTTCATTCCGTTTTATTTATTTTTATTCGACTCCTTGACCTGTGTAACATTGTAATTTAATTTAACTTTTGTAAATAGAGATTTTCGTAAATATATACGTATAAAAATTGCACATACGCATTTTGGATCGGTACGCACATGCACATTCGCACACCAGTATATTCCCAAAACATGCCTCACGTTTAGTCCCTCAACTGATTATTTGAGGGGGTCTTATAGATCTAGTATTATCAGTGGTATTTCGATTCGAATCAAACGTGTGCAATCAATTCAGGAGCTTTCACTTATAATTGCACAGAATATATTTATCATCTTATGTGGGTTAATATTTATTGTTTTAGCCCTCTAAATCAAGAACTGTCGGTAGGATAGGATTGTTTCTCTAAAAATATAACAATGTAGTAAGTTTATTTATTTGATTATTTCGGGTAGTTTCTTTTGGCAGAATATTGATTATTTCTGTGCCTCGAGCTCGAAAAATATTCAAATTCGTAATGTAAACGTATCGAGAGAACGCAGCATTGCGATTGGCCGCCTGCCTACTGTGAACCAGTGTATCCAATCGCAATCCTCCGTTCTCTCGACACATTTACGTTACGAATCCGAATATAGTGTATCCAATCGCAATCCTCCGTTCTCTCGACACATTTACGTTACGAATCCGAATATAGTGTATCCAATCGCAATCCTCCGTTCTCTCGACACATTTACGTTACGAATCCGAATATTTTTTGTGCTCGGACAACTAAAGTACACATAGAGCGATGTATATGGAGCTCCAAGGTCTTTTGAAGCCCAAATTACCCACACCTGCCGGCGGTGTGGATAATTTGGCCGGTAATAAAAACCGGTAATACCAGCTGATTAGCGGACGAGGCTGACTTTCCTCTCGGGGTTGGGAGGACAGCGGAAGTTGCTCCTATAGAACTTCTGAGCTTAACCAATAAAAGGGACTGGAGAACAAGACTCCGGGCTCCAAAATGAAGGCTTTGGATGCGACTGGAATTGGTAGGAAGAAAAAGGAGGAGATAAAGTATTTATGAAATAAAACATGAAGACATTTAAGTGGTAATACATTTTATTATTTGAAACTTATAACATATTGTAACAACACATTTTATAAAACAAATCAATTCTAAAATAATAGTGACTAGATGTAAACAATAACATATTATAGAATTGTCTAAAATTTGTCATAAATTTATAATAGTTAGCTGCTTGTTATCTGTTTAAATTCATAAAGATACCTAATAATTTTAGCTATTTTGCGCAACGATTACATAAACTTATGCTAAAACATATAAATGAGTATCAATTAACATGGCAACCGTAACGTAAGGACAGAATCAGTAGAATAACATAATAACAATTACATAAATAGACAACCATTGAAAGAATACACAAAAAGTAATAAAAAAAATTGCAATCAATAAAAACAGATCGAGAAAAAGTGCTTAAACCAAATATTGGTTATGGACGAAATTATGTTGTAACAATTACCAAGCTTGTAAAATCGCTGTAGGTATATCGATTGAAGGTAACTAGGGGGCTGAAATACGGAAAATACTATTGCTAGTACGGAATTGTAGGCAAAATGGGATCGCTAGAACCTTGACAGAGTCCTAGCCAATTGGTCTACTTGAATACATAAAATTATGTTAGAAAAGAATGAGTACAGGGCCGAAGAAATTGGCTAAAAGGCTATATGGAATTATTTAATGAGTAAATAGTTGGATATGTTTGATTTCAAAACCCTTAATTGTAAATTACATACGATATTGTAGGTTTAGCGTTAGTATATCAACAGAAAATCAACAAACACTACGGTATATAATAAAAAAACATATCTTGAGATATCAACCCCAGGTATCTAATACTTGACTGCACATATTTAAGTAGAATTTTGGCGAAAGTATCTTGCTATATTGAGTACAATCATTAGAGTACATTATAGCTGAAGCCATAGTTGTGGCGTTTAATTCCATATACTTGCGTAAAACAACTTCTAAATCGGCTATACACAAGTTGTTATCCAGATAGAAGTCTTTAGAAAGACGGAAGCACTCTTCCCACAAATTTGTATCGACAGGAAAAATACTTACGCACTTATCAATTACCTGTGCTGCTTTATTGGAAATGTCGCATTCCGTTATATTGACCACGGATTTTGTTAAAACACTTTTTTTGCGGTATTTTAACTCGTCGCAACAACAAGGCAATGCTTTATAAGCAAGCGGGTCAATTAATGGGTATGGTTCTTCGTTAAGTATTGAAATAGAAATCTCCTTGATGCGTTTAGTCATTACATCATTAATTACTCTTGTCAGTCCGCTTTTCTTTTCTGCAGATATCTCATTGGTGTCATTAATTTCTTCGTTATTCTCTATCGCAGTATGAGTTACGAAAAGTTGATCATATTGCAGTTCAGATTTTAAATTATCTAACAACAACCATAAGCATTGGGTATAGATTTTGTTATGATACGCGAATTTAGCTGCCATATTGAGATTTCCTTTGAAATTTTCTTCATTGAGCCACTGTTTTAATATTATTATGGTGGCATCGGCCCAGGACTTATTTTTAAAATCATTCATAGATATGAGAGGGTTTAATTGTGTTTCTATGGGTTTTCTTTGCCTGCCCTCGATGTCGAAGGGGAACATGATGTCTATTCTGTCGACTGGCTGGAATAGGAACTTGGTGCCACCTCGGCTTGCTGGTATCTTTACTACGCGTTTGGTTGTCTTCATCATGATAACACGATTGTTACTTTTTTCCTTCTCGTTGTTGAACTGGAAAATGTATTTATGGTGAACTATTGAAACCAATCTAAAATATCCATATGCTTCAAAATCGAGCTGCAAGATTTGACCCGGACATACAAACATTGTAAGTTAAATAAAAGCTTGTAAAGTAAACCTGCATGACTATTATTTTTTATTCGTAAAAAAAATTATATACCTAGGTATAGATAGCCTCTACCGCGTTTAATAAAATGTCCAAACAGGACCAACAAAACCCATTAATTGGCGATTGTTAGACCCACTTGTATGCGGCATTTGAAAAACGTTTTAAATACCTGCAGATGGGTGTTGCCCGTAGCATAAATTCTGCCGTCATCATCGATGTAAATAGTGAAGTCTCCTCCACAAGCAGCCAAAGCATTTGTCTTCAAACTCTTATATTCCCCATCCGGAGTCTTATTACCACTATTCTTCACTGTGTCCGGCTGAGAATCGGTACGTATTTTAACTTCTGTTGGAATCAGAATCTGTTTTCTATCACCACTGCCTGCAAATTTTAAAAAAATGTAAAAAAAACAGTATTCGAATATAAATTATTACTTTAGTCGTTACAGTTTACTTACCTAGTTGACCATCGAAATTAAGACCCCATGTGTAAAGAGTCCCACCATTGTCAAGTATGCAAGAGTGATGCCAGCCGGCTGAAATCTGAAAAAATCAATGAGAGATTTATAATGAAACATTGGGTGGTAATAATTCGATCTTAATTCATTGCTTTTGCTTCCACACATTACAACATTATACGCAAGTAAAGCTAGCTATCCACAGTGCGTGGTTCTGTCGACTTGATCACGTATTGAAGACGGAAAGCCAATAATAATTCGTTCTTAATTCATTGCTTTTGCTTCCACACATTACAACACTATACGCAAGTTAAGCTAGCTATCCACAGTGCGTGATTCTGTCGACTTGATCACGTATTGAAGACGGAAAGCCAAGCAACATGCTTCCCACGGCGCGTGTTGATTTGTTTCGAAGGCGCGGATCCGATGCAGCTACTTTTAGGGTAAATTCCCACATTGTGCACTAAGGTTCAATTCCCACTGAAAGAGCAGCGGCCGACAGCGACAAGTTTGTTACTAGAGATGATTTGCGAGAAGGCCGCGCGGCCCTTCTTTCGCCTTCAAATGACTATGATCTTTTTGTCCCGTAGATAAGGTTCAAAATGGTTTGTAATATTGCATCAGTGGGGATTTGACCCTTAAACCAATGCTTTCGAACATTTTCTACTAATCAAAGTGCGATGTTTTTTCGATATTTGAAACACACTGACCTGTACGATGTGCCCGCGTACGTTGGAGGTGTCCACTAGACAAGGTATGAGATGCAGGTCGGCGTTCAGCGAGGGTGGTGGCGGCGCGGGCTCGGCGGGCGGCGTTTCCGCACTCCGCCGCGCCGCCGCCGCGCGGACTTGCTGCGGACTTCCGCCCCATAGCCACACTCCGCCTTTACTTGTTAGCGCCACCTACCGTATTTATATTCCTTAGTAGAGTAATCACTTTAAACCTGGTGGCCGTGGACGTGGACATATTTTCATGTACACTGAGTGAATTCACAAGGGTGGCGCTATTCCACATTAGTTATGGAACCTAAATGGTTTATTTTAACGTTTTCTTTTTTCTTTTTGTGTGCTAAATTTTACTACTTATAGAAGATTTATTTTTGTGTTTTAAATTCCTACACAATTGCATTGGGTGTATGCCTGTAACGATAGATGTAAGTTTGGATAAATAAATAAATAAATAAATAAATATTATAGAGAGCGCGCCTATTAAGTATAAACCTGTATAATAAAAAAAACAAAGAATCTCCTTAACGGTCAATCGAACTAAATCGTTCCTGGTCCAAAGGTTAGCCATCGCCATACAGCGTGGCAACGCAGCAAGTGTAATGTGCACTTTTGCACCGGAAACGGTCATGGGCGGATTGTTTGATTAGTACAGGATAACAAAAATCGAACTAAATAATCAAATAGAAATAGTAATTATGAAATGTATAAAACGGAATCGTAGGATTTTGAATGATTGCTTTTTGTATACTAATGAGTAGTCACCAGTATACTAAAAGCATTTTAATTTGTAGGTTTCTGTATGGAGAATCTCCATTGGAGATATTTATTTACGGAACAAATCAATTGAACTAACCACCATTCAACGTGGCAATGCTGCCAGGCTTCTGGGAACGTTACCGGCCGGTGATTATGTAAAGGAATTTCACGACGCGTTATGCATTTAAATATTTTATTTAGTTATTTTAGTTCATTTTGGTAATAATAATTTCTTGTCTTAAATCGCCAAGCTTTTATAGAGTCTGGCACAAATCGCTTCTTGCCAAGCTACCAGCCTTCAGTCTGCCTCTCAGACTGTGCAACTGGGTGGATTTACTTTAGTATTATTTATGATATTGTTTTAACATTAAATTAATTTTATTTCATGAAACATTAAAATGATTTCTATTGAACTTACATTGTGGAAGTATCCCACCGCAATAGCGACGACCGGGTCCTGTATGGGCACTCGCAAAGGCACCGAAGCCTTGTTCCTGTTGCCCTGTCCGATCTGGCCGAACACTCCCGCGCCGCACGCCCATACTTCACCATTTTTCATCAGTACCACAGTATGGCAGGCACCGCAACCGACGCTTAATACCTAGAAGGTAGTAGCACAATATGAATAGATATACTTGACGTTACTCATACCACACCCAGTTTAAATTCCTGCCGACAAATCGATTAGAAGGAGAAAAGAGAATCGACTTCGGGCGGGACACGAACTCACGATCTTTCACTTACAGGGGGAATGCTCTGACCACTAAGCTACCGAAGCTCGCACGAAGCCGATCCAAATTCCTCTATACTTCCGTCTTTGGTCCCGTCTCACCCGAAGTCGATTCTCTTTTCTCTTTCTAAATCGATTTGAATAATCAGCATAATAAATTCTTCAAAATTTCATTCAATCCTGCCTACAAGTCACTACATTTGCTGATTGACAGAAGAGACTGGCGAAGGCTTATCCCCTATGTGTTAGTTAGGGGACAGATGGAAGTCGCTTCTCTAAAATTCAACCAAACCAAAACGTGCGGGTCCCAGGCTACCACATGATTACTTCTACACTATTACACTAGTATTAGAGTTTTGATAAGTCCAATTTCTCAAATAAAGTAAACATGATATTATGTATTACATACACATTATATGCACATTTTTAAGTATAGTACTCACACTCACCTTTCTACCTTGGAATTTGGTAACTAACTTTGGTGACCATTCGTCGTCTATGGTACCAAGACATAGTTGGCCGTGAACACCCCATCTAAAACGCAACAAATTAAGAAAATATAAGAATCCGTAAACGGCAGAATACACATGATAGTGCAGTCAGCTGCCACACCTTTCTAGTCGCAATAAGTAATTTGCGGCTCTATTTATGGAATGAGTTTAGAACGGTAGTGTAATGGTCAGGATTCGAATAGGGCCATATCGTAAGGCTTTTTAACCAGTAAGCTACCGATAAACGCTCAAAATTGTAATAATAATAATGGGATTAGTAGGGGTACTGGCAGTTTGCCCCACCAAGTAGATATACATTTTTTTAACATTCCACTATGCCCCCACCACTGGGGACGCTGGGTGGGGCAAACTGGAAGTACCCCTCCCCCCCTCGTTTGTCTCGCGATTTAGTATACCTAGGTAGACGCTCAACATTATAATATTAGTACAATGTAATAGGATTTAGGCTCACCCCCTATTCCGTGGGATTTAATATAATGATTATTGAAATGTGGGTGTTAATTCACCTCTGCCTAACCTTCCGGGGATAAAGGCGTGATTGTGTGTGTAATAGGATTAATAGGATCTAGAATAACAACTCACCCCCACATATACAGTCGGCCGCCCACGTCGACGGCCGCGGAGTGGTAGTGGCCGGCGGCCAGACGTGCCAGCGGCGCGGTGAAGCTGGCCGGCACGTGACGTAACGAGCCGGCCGACACCGCGCCGTCGCCTACCCCGCCTGGCCACGACGAACCCACGCCTAGCTGGCCGAAGGTGTTGTCGCCTGCCGCGTATATCTGGACACGACGTAAGAACACACTTCAGTTATTCAAACACAGTACTGAGGAACTCATGAGTGCCTCTGAGATCGCTATCGGAGTGGCCATAATACTGGGCAAACAAAATATGATATGACACGATATGTCGTCGACTCGACAGAAGGAGAAGTTATTCAAGTGAAAACTTATTTAGGCGCGTTGGACATTTTGATATGGGAGAAAAATTATGAACTCGCGACACTGTTACCGTTACCGACACTTATGTATCTATAGCTTAGGATATATATCTTGGACCTAATATGTACTCTATACGCACAGTACACGTTTCTTGGGTGTCTTTTGAGGATAGCACGGGGTGCTACTGCCGTGGACGAGATCAAATTTACCTATGCTTGATAAATTTATTACAAAACAATGATACATGTCCGGAGGTATTATATAATATTGGCCCCTTTTACACGAAAGTTAGTTTTTCACTTCTGTCCGAACTCCGGAGTGCCATGATTTTTTCTAAGGGGCTCTTAGCTTAGTGGTAACCAAGCAGGGCAGCACATTACAAGGTTAAGTACCACTAGCCAGGTCAGTTTTAGGATGGATAACCCCTCCGTCCGTCAAGAGCACGCTAACCCATCGATCCTGGTTAACGATAAGTTAGTTTAGTTCTACAGAACTTCGATATCGATATCACCTGTGGTTTGCGGAGGTCAGATGGCTTCAGACATAGACAAGCCAACCCCCATTAAGATAGTAAAAGGCTTGGATGATGATTACGTATGCCATATTTACCCCATTTTCTGTCAGCACCAGAGTGTGATGTCTTCCACAAGCCACATCAATGACTCTCCCAATCAAATCTGTGTTTACAGGAGTATGCGTCATCATAATTTTCGCATTGCCATCGTCGACCACGGCCCAGTGAGCGAGGCCGCAACTCAATGCCCTCTTAGGCGTGAACTGATTTCTCCATGTTTCAGCGTTTTGTGGCACTTCTTGGTGTATTTCTGAACACGGCTCTCGAGATTCAATAACACAACTAATGTGTATGAATGTTGCTATCAATTGTTGAAGTCTTGCGGTCTGTAAATTGATTTTTAATATTGGAACAAAATTACAGGGAAAGGTAAGTTCAAAACAGTTCGCATTTATAATATTAGCATGGGAGTATGGATAGTACTCACGTATATTGACACGATTCCTTGCTTCAAGTCTCTAATTAAGGGGCGCAACTGATCTTGCAAAGGGTTTAACCACAAGCATAGACACTGAAAATGAAATTACATTTTCATTTATCACATATTATATGCTCCTACTTATTTCGTAACAAAAACCTTCTTTGTAATAATTACCTTCAAAATTTTGGTATCAAACTCATTGCGCTTTTCAATAATATAGTCAAAGAGCCATTGGCCATTTTCTTCCAATAATAAAGGCACAAGACACCTCTGTCTCAAAAGACAGTCGATTGCCCCGCGACACATGTTGTTTCTTGATTTCAAAGCAGAAAGAAGAATATAGGGATAGCCACGTTGAACGCTGAACACAGGTACCAAATCCCATAGACCGACTGCTGCAGCGAAGGACGACAATTCCAGCAATTCTATTTGACTTAATATTGTGAGTTTGACATCTCTGAAAATATATCAGTAATGTATACAGTTTTGTTTTCAATAAAATTTACTAATATCGAAGCACGCGAAGGATGGAGTGGCTAATTGTGGCTAACAGCCTGGCTAAATGTAAGTAGTTATAGGGACAGAGTAACCTTTGGAAAAAAGATATTTTAAATGAACACAATGATGATGTTCCAAACCAAATTTCAATCCTTTTATAAAAGAATGGTTCGTATTCAAGGCTATAAAAATACTTTTACTATACTCCTGAAAATACTGAGGTTATTGTTGTAGCCATGAGAAGAGATCCCACTTCCGCATAGTCCAAGTTCAGCTACCAATAACTACAGATACAATTAATAATCTTTTTTAAAAGTACCCACACATAAAATATTGTAGTTTTTTAGTTTAAAACATTGTAAACCTTTGATAATGCCGTAAGGTGAAACCGGTAAGGTTCAAATAAATAAATAATTGTGGAAAAGTACAAGTGATTTATTCAATATGTACAGATACAATTAATTTCATACTTACGAATCGAAACCTTGCGCATTAGACGTCTCCATATTGAGCAACAATGCAAGGAGTTTGATTGTAATTGCTGCATCTCCGAAGCTACCAATGTTACTTGTGTTCTTGTATTCTGATAACTCTTGCACGCGACCGAATACACCGAGACGCGCTACCCAACCATCTGGTTGACTCTGTAATACATAAAATATAGCTTTACGGGCTTACGACGCGACGTTTCTCTCTTTTAAATAAAATTGCATAATATCATTAACTATTATCGTTTAACTTTAAATCTAAAATCTTGTCAAATTCTAAACAATCTAATCTAGAGAACTCTTTCTTTTCGGGGATTCAGCGTGCCGGTGCCGGGTCCATCGCAGGCCAAAGTTACACTTGACACACATCCGTGTAGGAACGTCGATAATGGGCACACTACGCGTCAGACCCGTCGCTCCGTCGCGGAGCAAATTTATTAACATGGTAATAGTTTTGTGACAGAGGATCAGCGACGGAAGATCCGTTAAGAGTGGAATAGGCCAGAGATTTTTTAATAATTGCATCAGTGACCTTGACTTGCGACAAGCTATGGCAGCTCCTTACAAAATCTTAGGATCTTTTCTACCTTCATATCCTTCACATCTTCATTATCGGTAGGTAGTCGGCGAGCATGTGAAAGCTGGCCTCGTCGACATTCATGCACTATGGGTATAACTCGGAACACGTATCTTGGACCTAAATCGCGAGACAAACAAGGCCCTGGCGCCCGCGGATTGTTTTGTAATAATCTAAGCTTGGTGAGTTTGAGCTCGTCCACGGCAGTAACACTCCGTACTATCCTCAAACGACACCCAAGAAACGTGTACTACGCGTTTATAGCACATTTTTGGTCCTAGATGTATGTCCCGACAGCCTCCGTGGCATAGCGGTAGTGAACGCGGCCGCTGCGCAGGAGGCGCGGGTTCGCTACCCGCTCAGTGCAAATATTTGTGTGCATGAAATATGAGTATTTGCATTGGTCTGGTCGTGCCTCGGAGAGCAAGTTAAGCCGTCGTCGGTCCCGGTTGCCATAACATTTATGGCAGTCCTTACGGGTAGTTGGAGCCCTAAAATATAATAATAATAATAATAATTTATTTCCAAAAACATTGTTTACATTACATACTCAATTCTTAAAAACAGAACTAGAAATAAATATCACATAATACATTTGAGAAAACATCCGTTGCCAAACTAGGTAGAAACCTGTGTTTCGGCTTTCGGCGCCACTCCCTGCGGAATTTTAACTTAACTAGTTCACACATGAAATATTCTCGATATGCTAGTTAGTAACAACAAATCTGAAACTTGTCAGAACATTACAAAAATGAAAAGAAATGGAAATCAATCTATGACTGATAGAAATTTTGTGTTAGTGTGCGTGCGTGCGTGTGTATGTGTGTGTGAGTGTGAATGTGTGTGAGTGTGAATGCGTGTGTGCGCGTGTGTGCGTGCGTGCGTGTGTGTGTGCGTGTGTGTGTGTGTGTGAAAAAAGTCCAAAAACATCGGTCTTCAAGTTTTCAAAGCTTCGATATCGCTTAATGTTAACATCATTGGGTTGTGGAAGTCAGATGGCAATCGCTTCAAGGAAAATATCGAGGTCTAGCCGAATCCGTAGTTAAGACTGGTAAAACGGACCCCAGACTCCGAGCTGAAAGCTTCGGAAGTGACTGGGAGTTAACGCTAAGAGGAAGAAGAATGTATGTCCCGAGCAATATCTGGGGTTGGTTTTAACTACAATGTATTAGCGGATGTATTATTATTACCAACTAACCTGCGATAAACTGTACAGATAGTGTGCAGGTGCGAGCTTCCCCCGCGACAGTAACATATCGGCAGCCGCTCGCAATAGCGCCGGTAGTGGAGCGCCCAGGGCCGCACACGATTGTTCTGCGCCTACGCCTCCGCGCATTATGAGGCCTACCAACCACTCCGATGGTTCAGATCTACAACATAAATGAAAAGTTCATCACGTTCAACCGGTTGACTGGATCTGTATGTAATTTGAATAGATTATTGTCTAGAATAAATCATAGCCTTTGTATTTTAGGTCTCCATGGGTTGCAGGAATGGGGTCGGAATGCCTTAAGGCGGTTCGACACGCTAGGCAAAGCCGACGACGGCATAATTTTGGAAAAAGTTTGCTGGCGGTGCAACTTTCTGGAGCCGCCAAATCTACCCGGGCTTTACTGTGTTACTTACTTACTTCCAGCTGGGGACGCCGTTGGCCGGTCGGGTGATCCGCCCCTTGGTGTGGGCCACTTCACCCATTTCCCCTGTGTCTCCTCCGTAGAGGATTTGGGGTTATCCGGCTATCACGGCGTATCGTCGAACCTACCTGTTTCCTTGCAAAAGCTAACGATCTGTCCCACCTTCAGATCGCCGATGTCTTCTGTTTCCAGCTTGTCCGTTCCCGTTATTTCCCATCTTTTTAGTGAGTACATAGGGCATTCAGCCAGCAGGTGGAAGCTGGTTTCCTCGGCCTCCATGCACTCTGGGCATGTGGGATCGGTCTTTACTCCTATTAATGTCAGGTGCCTGTTCAGTCGGCAGTGCCCTGTGATTACTTCTACAGCAAGCCTCATGTTTCCCCTTGATAGTGATATCAGTTGGCTTGTCCTTTTTTTGTCCATGCTTTTTATGAAAATCTTCGATTGTCTCATGACGGGCGAGGATTTCCATCTCTGGTTGGTCTCTGCCACGATGCTTTGACTGATGACACCTTTGGTTATTTTGTGGGCGATTGGCAGCCTGGGTTCAGGGCCCACTTGGTCTTCATCAGCGCCTTTTCTGGCCAGTTCGTCAGCTATCTCGTTGCCCGTATTGCCTTCATGGCCGGGTACCCAGGCGAGCGTTATATCTGTTGTACTGGCCAGTCTTTCCAATACCTTTTTACATTCCTTCACTACCGCTGAGGTGGTTTCGATCTTGCCTAGCGCCCTCAGCGCTGCTTGGCTGTCGCTGTATATGGTTACCTTCCCTGTGTTCAGGTGTTTGGTCATATCTGCGCACTCCATAATGGCAAAGATCTCTGCTTGAAAAACACTTGCAAACTTACCTAATGATATTGACTTGTTTATCTCTGTACCGTCTTCGCATTTAATATGCACTCCGGAGCCAGAGAGCTTTGTCGATTCTTTTCTGGAGCCGTCTGTGTAGCAGATGGTGCCATCTGTATTAATTTCCCAGTCAGCTCTTTGTCCTATGTGAACTCTGTATTTCTTATCGAATGTCCTCTCTTTATTGATTAGATCGTTGTTCGAGAGGATCATTGATAGTTTGTCTTCATAGCCCTGGCTGATCTTAGCATGGCCCTTGTCGAATGTATTTGCAGTCCATAGGCCAGTGCTTTTCAGTTTGAACCAATGCTCCACTGCTTTCTTTTTTACTTCCAGATCTAGGGGGTTTAATCCCAGTATTATTTCTAGGGCGGCAGTGGGTGTTGTTCTCATTGCACCCGTGATTAGTAATGCCGCCAGTCTTTGGACTTTGTCTAGTTCTTGTTTGTTACTCCCTAAGTTGGCTTTATGCCACCATGCTAGGGCACCATGCAGGATCCTTGGCAATATGATTGCTTTGTAGATCCATAGTACTATGGCTGGTTTCATACCCCAGCTTCTTCCAATAGCTCTTTTGCATTGCATCATGGCCATTTTGGCCCTTGAGCATGCATTGCTTATATGGGTCTTGAATGTCAGTTTGCTGTCCAGTGTTACGCCCAGGTATTTGACCTCCTTCACCACTTCGAGGTCCCTGTCATCCAGTCGTATTGGTTCAGCTCGTCCTAGTTTCCTTTTATTGGTGAATATTACTAGTTTGGTTTTGTCAGGGTTCAGGTTTAGGCCTTTGCTCCTACACCATTCTAGTGCTTTGTTTAGCCCCCTGTTCATGATGTTGCACATGACACTGAGAACTTTTCCTGTTATCAGAAGCACTCCATCATCAGAATAAACCTGTGTGTAAATGTGCATCCTATTTATCTTGTTTACTAGTTCGTCTATTAGTAGACACCATAGCAGGGGTGATAGACATCCTCCTTGAGGGAAACCTCTCCTTGCAATCACCGTGCGTGTTGTCCCTGCAATTTCGGCTTGTATCAATCGCTGGTTCAGCATGGTTTTGACCCATCCTGATATGTCCTTGTTTATTCCTTCGCGATTTAGGGTTTCTGCAATCGAGGCTGAGGTAGCCTTATCGAAGGCGCCCTCAACGTCAAAGAAGCATCCTAATGCGTATTCTGTGTTGCTAATCGATCTCTGTATTCTGTTGACCAGGTTATGCAGGGCTGTCTCAATCGACTTGCCTTCCATGTATGCATGTTGGTTCTGGTGTAACGGAGATCCACTTGTTGCCACTTGTTCTCTTATTAATCTATCTAGTATCTTTTCCATTGTCTTGAGTAGGAATGAGGATAGGCTTATGCATCTGAAGGCTTTGGCCTCTTGATACGACGCCTTGCCGGGCTTAGGTATGAATACCGCCCTTACCTCCCTCCATTTTTTGGGGATGTAGTGTGTTAGAGGACTTTGTTTTATAGGCCAATTTTATTACTAGGGAACATCGATTCAAAAAATCATCAAAAAAATTAAGGAAAAGTTTCTTGGACCGCCGCCGTCACCTATCAATTCATATTTCAAAAACATTCGTGAAATTTTTCGATATCGGTTCAGCCGTTTATTGACATATCTACATGGTACAGAGAGCGAGATGGGAGGTAGGTGGAAGAACGACTTTATAGGTACAACCAAGAAGATTAGGCACATTTAAAACCTAAATAAACTTACACAGTATTTAAAATATAAGCTCCCTGATTAGTGATAATGAGGCAAGGCTCGAGGGCAAACCGCGGCACTTGCAAGTCGCACATGAACGTAGGCTCGCGCCACCCGCCGGCCATCGCGGGAGGATCCCTTGCCGTCATCAGGTGTGCGCGACGTACGTCTCCGATCAATTCTGCACGCCATAGCTCTGAACTTTCTCGCTTTGCACCGAGGAGAGCTTCACCCTAAAATATTTAAAAAATAATAATAACTACATACTGCATATGTTGAAAATAGGTAACGTTACGAGAAGTGTGATCGGGCAAGGCGAAAGGAAATTAAGAGGGAGATATAAGTTAGGGAAAATAGAAAGAAGGTTATGTTTTGTATACTACTGAGTAAGGGGCAAGAGAGGGAGGTGTCAGTACACATTTTCTTTCTCTCTCTTTCTCTTACAGCCAGTTACGATGGAGCTAAAGAAGTTTTACTTCAGCTGTGTGATCTAAATCTCATTCGTTTTTATACAAGTCACTAATTAGTGGCTCTAACCACTTTGTGGTTAAAGAGTCCGCCTTACAATTGAGAATTCCTGGGTCCAAATCCTGGTCACTACACTACGAAAGTGAATCAAATAATTTATCTAAGCTAGTTTAAGGGAGAATATAATTTTGGTTATTCTTGAAAAATAATATAACAATACCTGAATGACCGAGAAATTCGCCGAATGAACTTCCACATCATTTTTTCTTATTAGGTAGATAATCCGCTGAGACCATAGACCCTGAACATATAGGCCATCTTTTTTTATATAAGGTCTCAGTGTTCTTGATGGAGTGTCTTCCTCTGGACTTTCTAACTGGAAATTGGAAATGCAATCAGTAAACAAATATCCGACCAACCAACCATGTATGGAGTTCTTCAAGAAGCGCGAGTGTGACGCCCCTGGTGTTGCATACGTCCATAGGGGATTTGGGGAACGGTAACCACTTTCCATCAGGTGGGCCGTGTGCATGTCCTAAGTTTTATATAAAAAATTCAACCCAAATTTTTAGATCCTAAAATCAGTTTTGTATATGAATAATTTATTTGCCTTTAGTAAAGGATGATGGGCACTTTTGTATGAACCCTGGCCGGTATAACCAATAGAGTTGGGATGTGTCTGATTTTATTGTCTATAATGTAGCGTTACTGAAACGAAAAACTTTTTGCTATAAATCAACCGGAATTGTTCAAGGGTGATACAAACAAAGTAAAACACTTTGGAAATATATAATTGTTTTTATTATGGTTTATAACTTACGCTTATTACGCAAGCAACAAGCGAAGGACAACTAGCAAGCGACTATTTAAAAATCGGTCAGTAGACCCGTTGCGATGCGGAGAGGGAAGGGCCAAGTGTGGCGGATGCTACACTCTCAGTTCTCAGGTAGTTATTTTACTGTTTATCAATACGCGTACGTACGAACAATAACATTTATGACTTCAAAAAAGGTTTTTTTGAGCATAAGGTTCGTATTATCGTGGTTTAAATGCTATGATGTTAGGGGTGATAATTTTTTTTTCCCACACTTTACAGTGTTCTGTCCATAATTAAAATTGAAGCTCATGATATAAGGTTTCAATTAATGGGCAAGTAGTTTTTATTGGGTATGCCGGCCAACTTGTCGCATCATTCTTTAATTTGTATATTTTTATATACAGTTGTTTCACGACGATAGCCTACGCAACTTCTCATAAGATATAAAAGATACTAGTGGTTCAACTTCATTTCGGAAAAAACTAAGTAAGTTTATGACCTGATTAACAGGACCATCTCCCGACGCAAAACCATCTTTGAGGCTGTTTGTATATCATATCAAAAGGAGATGGATACTCTTCCATACATTCGTGGGCCTGATTGACAGAAAATGGAGCTGTCAGCTGTCACAGGCTGTCACAGCTTAAAAATACAGTAATCGATTAATGGAAATCGATTCAGAATTTATTTTTATTACACTATTATTTGGTATTTTAAACGGTTATTATTATTATTATGATTAAGTTTTGTTCACTCTGATTGATTTAATATCAAATTGTGATGCAAGTGTTATAATACGCAATATTGTTTAAATAATTTTTAGTAATCGATATTTTATTTTGCTAGTGAAATAAATTTAGTTTTAAGATTTCTCGTCTTCAAGATTTTCAATTGAGCTGGTTTTTTAATATTTTGAAATAGAAAAAAATACCGCTTTTTTAAGTCATATCTCAACTCATTACAATTTTGGCCCAGAAGTCCCCGTCTCCTTTGATGTCCAGGAAAACTCTCTTCAGATCGAGTGAAATGCCCAACATCACGCAAAAACCGCGCCTTGACGTGGAGTTGCCGATATCTTCAGCCTGTGATACCATACTAAACTCTGTTCAGGTTTTGATGTGAGCACAAACCAACTTAACGTTTTTATATACACAATAGATAGATTTGAACTTACAATGAGTGTGCCTTCATTCAATTCAAATGCTGTGAGAAAATGTCTGCCATTCACATACTGTGCTGTGAGTGCCCAGTTGTTTGACCCCTTACGAAACATTGGGAGATACTCTGTAGGCTTCAATACATATTCTACTGTTTGTGATTTGCCTTCATCTGTAAAGTTTAAATTAATAGTATAAAAAATTCATTACACAAGTTGTAGCTGTACATAACTGACAGTGTAGCGTGATTATATAAGTATAGCCTACTAGCTGTTGCCCGCGGCTCTGCCCACGCGGATGTCAGTTATCGCAACCAAACATAGCTTATGTCCTTTCCCAAGGTTCAATCTATCTCTGTACCAAATATCATCAAAATTGGTTCAGTGGTTTGGTTGTGAAAGCGTAACAGACAGACAGACAAACAGACAAACACAAAGATAGCAGACGGAGTTACTTTCACATTTATAATATTAGTATAGATATATACATTTACAAGGGTGTACTACTAACATCCTTGAGGCCCAAGCTAACGGCAGCTCAAAGGTAGGTTGGTGCACCTGCTAATCAACAGATGAGGGTCTGTTGCTGACTTTTTTTTAAGGTTAGATGGTCAGACAGCACTTATTTCTGGAAAAGTTGATTTATGAGGGTGATGACGTAACTTCAACATGCTGTATAATACATAATGGCCTACCTTTTGAACCCCCCTGTATGAAGAAGGTGATTTTATCTTTTGACAGTTGTTTAATATATGACATGAAGCTGTCTCTCTTATCTTTATCATTCTGTGCTCGAGTTTGTTGCAGCCAGTTGTAGCCAAAAGATCTGTGTTCCAGCACCAGTTTACATTGCTGGGATTTACTGACAGATATCTAGACAAAAAAAAAGTAAATTATACATAAGATAATATAGAATTATTTTAATTCTCAATTTAAATTGATTTGTCTTTTAAAATGAATACAGTCACGGTAATGTTTGGAATAATAAGTAGCTAACAAAACCAGTCCCTTAACCCTTTAATAAAATGAGACTGGAATAATATAAATCATATTTCACTTTTGAGTTCATTTACTAAAAATTAAATTTTGACTATAAGTTTTTTTTCTTGTAAAACAGCTGACTTATTTCTAAAGTATAGTCACATTAACTTACCAATAGCGTTAATAGATCAAGTGAATCGTCAAAGCATATTTGTAAATCTGTGATTTCTCCAGGCACTCGACATTCTCCAACAATACTTTGTGATTCTAATGAATAAAATGATATGGTTCCTGTCTGAAACATCAACATTTATGCACATTAGAATTTCAACATTGTAGTAAGTGAGTTAAGTTATAAATTCCAGTGTAGGCTTACCTTAGAACCGATAATCAAAATGTTCTCAGATTCCTTTGTTAACCAACATGCCAAAGATGTGGGCTTTACAATACTTCTCAAAGGCAAAACTGTAACTCTGGACAAGGACCACTTTTGATCGAAGGTGTTTTGAGGAATGAACAACGGTAGAAATGGTACTAGTAATACCTTCTGATCACTAATTATAATTACCCAGGTTCCACTGGGTTCAAAACACATACAGTAAATAGGATTATCCACAAAATCCCAATCATAACTCTTCACAGAGCGTTCTAATAGTGGATTAATATATACAAAGATGAAGTCTTTATCACTTGTAAAAGCGAAGAACTTTTTCTGTCCAACTTCATAAAAGCTATAAGTCGCAATATCAAGATGTAATAAAACGTCTAGTTTAAATAAACCTGAAAAATCTAATATTTCACTTTGTTGGGCCATATCACAATATATAAGATATATTTAGAATTTTGTTCATTCGCAGACTCGTAGTCAGATAATTTTATAATGTTTATGTTTTAATATTTTTCATGAATGTTGAAACTGAAACATCCAGTCTGATCCCTTTTGAGTTTTGACAGTTCGTTTGACATTTATTTGACAATTAGATGACACGCTCTGCTCTGACCTCTGCCTCTGACCAAGGAAGCTTTTCATGTTTCCTTTCCTGAAACACTATTATTGTGGCGCTTATAACTTCGACCTTAGAGGAAGCCTCCGACTGGCCAACAAATAGTAAATCTGTCGCTAAAAACAGGATCTACTGTTTTGCGGACAAACCTATGTAGTCACCAGCAACGTTGACAGGGCCGTGCTTCACGACCCCATGCACCTATAATGGTCCTCATAAAGCCCCGGGGTCCTATACGCCCATGGATTCCCATGAGCCTGCAGTTTAACCATTAAATGAAAATATTTGACCATTTGGCTGCAAACGTTTAAGTTGTTGTACTCGTTCGCACGCAAGGCTTCCTCCACACTCCTACTGCTCTTTTTCAATCGGCTCTTACGGCTTTTATGAGAGCGACTATCATCCACCTTTCCCCCTCCGGGAGGATCACCTGCGCCAGAGCCTCGTCCAATAATCAGTAGATGTATCTATGCCTCGCCCACAAGGCGAGTTTTATTTGATCCCCAAAGAGCAAAGGTGAGTTTCCACAAGACTCTAACCATGAATGACTTACTTACCAGCCTAAGGACTTACTTATTACCTACCATTGTTGAGCATTTCTTTAATACAAAGATATATCTACTGCAAAGTAGAACCGAATAAAACATATTAGGATAATCATTGCAAAGAGGTACATGTAGTAAACTGATAGCGATTTGTGGTGGATTGCGTAAGTACTTTGTCATCTGTTATATTCTCTTTGTTAATTCTTCCGAAATCGTCACATTCAGTCACATCAATATATATTAATCTATGAGTCACATTTTATGTCACACTTGTAAAGGTAAACATTCTAATAAATATCAAGTAATCCCTATTAAAATCACAGTCAAGCTACATAAACAATATGTAAGTTGGGTTTAAGTTTGACCAGTGGCGTTTTTTATTTGTAAAGAAATGGATATGGATATTATTTTATTTACAAAGCTTTTTCCTATATTTTCAGTAAAATCAACAATCTGTAGATATGTAACAATTCCTCGTGTATTAATAAATGCAAGACTTGTACCTAATGTTGAACTTTCTAAATGTTTTCTATCCAACGGTTGAAGATAAAGTGGTTAAAGGAAATAAAATATAGCTCAACAAGTAGTGGGAGATTTCGAAACGTTCTAAAAAAATCATTATTGCTTACAAACGTCTTAACTTGTGGAGGATGTATGGCTATGGGAGATTTAGTGGAACAGGAACTTGAGTTTCGTAATAAAATTATACCAGTTAGATATGATTGGATACGTATAAGTAAGTGTGGAGCACTGTTCTTTTTATAATTTTCTGATTGCTTGAAGAGGGCTTGAATGCCCCCCTCCCCCTCCCCCATTTCCGGGATTCTATGGGGTCACAATGCTTCTCATATCTGAGGGTAGGTACCTTCTTAAACCCTAGATGGCCCAGGATTAGTTAGAGAGTGAGGGAAATGTCTTACTTATTGGGATTGGGTAACCTTTATAATCTTGGAATTGAGATCCGAGACGGGGCATGCGATTTCTGTCGGTCCGAGTCCGAAATAACCACCCCGATGGCCGACGAGGGTAGTATCCGTGGGGATTTCCGCACGAAAACAGTCAAAATTTTAGTTATTTAAGTTATTATCTCTTTCAATACGTTGCACTCATTGTTTTAGGGCACATGTTTACTGTAGGAACGGTTATGGGCCCTTTATATCATTCTTACTACACAACGTTAGATAGATTTATACCAGAAGTAACCCTCAAAACAACAGTAATAAAAGTATTATGTGATCAGATATTGCTAGCACCAATTAACCTATTCTGTTTCTACTGTGGTATGGACTATTTGGAAGGAAAATCCTTCGACGTGTGCAAAGAAGAATTAAAAAATAAATTTTGGAAAACCTTCTCAGTAAGTTTCATTGTGAATATTTTTTCAGTATTATTTTTACTTTTTTTACCGTTGTGCTCTGCAGGTTACTATGACAAAATATTGTGGCGTATTCGAACCGACTAAAAGCACATTGTGTCTCCGAAAGCACACCTATTGCAGGGAGAGGAGCAGAGTACCTACCTGCCCTATTTTCACTTTGGCTACCACTGGTACTGGACTAACCCAGTATTTTTAGGAGAGCAAACTCCCTAGGTATGGCCCATTCTGCTGGAGTGCAAGGCGGCTGCACCTATAATCCCCAAGCAACCCTCTAGGTCCCGCTTCGACCACCCCTCACAGTAGTTATACCTTTTGAATTGTCTTTGTTTCAGATTGACTGCTTATATTGGCCACCAGTACAATTTATAAACTTTTATTTTTTACCAACTACTTATAGAGTAATATACATCAATGTTGCAACAATGTTATATAACATATTTTTGTCATATATGAAACATTGTGATCACCATACATAAGCAGAACCTACTATGATACGCAATGCTGTATGGTAAGAATAGCACAATTAATTACATTTAATGTGCAACCTTGCAATAAACCGTCGTTGTCCTATCTACCAACCATTTCTGCAGACAATCGCTTATGCTACTCGTAGAAGGGAGTCTTCTATCACACACGCCTCCACGATCCTCCAACGCCAAGAGGGAGCACACACGCAAGACTTAGGGTGTAACAAAATTTCGAATCAATTGAGATTAGAGTAACTTCGTTTCGGTTTAAACCGTAACTACAGTGATACTCGTACAAAGGTAGCTTGATCGTCGTGTAAGATAAGGCGTATGATCACCTTTGTGGAGAACGCTGATTACTAATGTGACTGAAAACCGGGGTGAATAGATATGTTGTATTTATCAACCAGGCAATTGGAAAGGAAATGCATGGAAAGTCGCCATTTTGGGCAACGACTTGTTACTGTCATGGTACCAATTTCTGATGACATTGATAAGCAGTTAGCAGTAGGTAGATAATTAAGTCGCCGCCAATTGGATTATTTCAAGGGTATTAATAAAGAAAAAGCATAATATGGTCTGGGCACTTATTGATGTGATCTGATAATACCTACTGATAATGTAATACATTGTGCGAGGGATACCTACACCAAGTGTGTAAGGAACTTATAATGGGCTGGTAAGCCCGAGGTGAACTCGTGGAATATAGACTAATTATTAAAAGGGCAGTGGGATCCAGCAGGTTTATGAAAGAATTAATGACAGTTGATAAAACTTGTGAAGTGAGTTCTGCGTTTAAGTGCATAGAAGCAGATACCGGTCTCTGCCAGCCCCAGACTTAGAAAGCCGTGAGTATATTTTCTGTATATTTAACAGGCAGGACTGACATAAAAATGGAATAACTTCTTATGTAAGCATTTGATACATCACTTTTGTATCGTAATCGTTACTATGGTAATAAGTAGGAATGAATTAATAATTCATTAATACTCATTCATGTAGAAGCAGATGACTTATTGTCTTCTGCAATAACCAGCCCCGGATCTTCGATTTTTTTTAGGCAAAAACTACCTTGGAGACCGGCGGGGGGGGGGGGGGGGTGTCTGTGGGTGATCTGAGAGTTCCTCATGCGATCTTTACGTGTGACGCCGCACATCCACCGCAGCATTTTCATCTCCATGACACGTAGCTCCTGCTTATGTCGCTCCAGCAATGGCTACGCCTTACAGCCGTGTAAAAAGACAGGCCTAATGATCGTTTTATAGACCTACCCCGTCAACCAGACTGGAATTTTAGGTTCAAATGTGACGCCAATCATTTCCAGCCCCTTGGCTCGCCCTCACGCTCGCCACTTTGCTCGCAGCGATGGTTCGCTGCGTGGATGCGTGGGCCGCCGGCGCATCCTTCTAATGCTTCGGAAGTAGGCGGCGGAGCGGGAGCGAAGGAGAATCGCAGACCTTGCGGCCCGCGAGGAGCGAAGGAGAATCGCAAACCGCGCGGCCCGCGACGAGTGGCGGCAACTCGGGCGTCGGAGGTCGCAGAATGACCTCCGTCCCCCATGAGCGCGGACCTGGGGGTGACGGGTGGAGCCGCCTGTCACCCTAGCAGAAGCAGGCCGCGGCGGCGCGCATTGCGTGCCTCCCCGTACCTGGGAGCGAGCTGGGGACTCTATGGTCCCTACACCGGAAGAGGACCAGATCGAGAGATATGGCCCTGGGTCGGCCGGGGTGCGAGGGATATGGCTCAACAATCTCACCTCCGGCAACTGACGGCCCACAGACAGCGTACGTTTTAGTCGGTTCGAGTCCGACATAACCTCCTCCTCCGGCTTCGGTGGGGGAGGTATCCGCGGGGATTTTTCGCACGATAAAAAAAAGGACCAGGCATATGAGCCACAACCGCTGGGCCCGCGGTAATAGCGGTAGTAAGGCCCATCCCATCCTATGGGGGAGTGGCTAGAGAGGCCACATGGCTGCCTCTCGTACCGGCTGACGCAGGTTATTACCGGGCACGGGTGCTTTGGTGACTACCTACGTCGGATCCAGAAAGGAAGGCTTCTTCCAAGTTCACAAAAAGTTTTTGTAAGCAAACAGTAACATAAATACGGGGCCTTTGAAGCTGAGCCCAAGCCAAATTGTTGCCCGAATCGAAAAAGGACCTCATGGCTGTCAGCTCCAGACCTTCGACTGCCGGCCTGGTTAGTCATTGGCGCTTATTTCTTTAACATATCGGACAGGGTGTCAGGTCCGAAAACTATTCGAGTCCATCGGTTGATCGGCTGCGCTGCACGATAAATTGAAATTTTCAATCGTGCGAATAATATTCATACTGATGTTTGGTGCCTCATAAAATTATAATACTATTAGGTACAAAGAGACAGTCTTCTTATGCGTGGTATTTTTTAAAATTTATCAGTGACGTTGGGATATTTTTTAGTAGGTGACCCGCCCAGGGGGGGGTCATGACCCCCACGACCCCCCCCTGGATCCGCCACTGACTACGTGGCATCCTATCAGCACCCTACCAGCGTGAGCCTTGAGTCCTCACTCGCATCACAGTGACGAGAGACGATATAATGACGTGGACTCCTTTCTGATCCGAAACAGGTGGTCCACGAAACTCCCTCTCCCAGAGATCACCTGCATCAGCCGGTACGGCAGGCTCTCTAGTCAGTCCTCCATGATGGGTCTTACCACCGATAACACGGCTTGCCCTGCGCTCGGTCACCTAAGTCGTTCCTTCTACTCCACCGTGATGTCTAATATAGCAATTTGGAGACCAGACTTCGGAGATGCACCCTGAAGCCTTACACCTTATTGGGAACGAACTTACTGCGAAGCACCCAGTCGTATCCGATGTTCCACAGGAGTTGACAGAAGCGACCCCAAGACCGATCTCTGTGGAGTACCGCATGAAATTTGATGACGACCAAGGCCGGTCACTGTTAGGTAGATGATGGCTCTCTCCGTCAGATACGCCCCGACTAGGCGGCGAAGGTAGGGAGGCATTTCATGATACACGAGCGCCTAGGGCAAGTCTAGGGCAAGGTGTTGAACGCATTGGCGATGTCCAAGGACGTTAACATTACCTCGCCCCGGGCAACCACATCCTTCACCCAGAGCTCTCATGCGCATGATGGCATCTATGGTCGAGGGCCTGTGGCTGAAGCGATATTGGCCATTCGCCATCTCCGGCCACAACCTGGAGAGGTGTCCGATGAGACACTTCCCTATAACTCTTTCAAAGAGTTTGCACACCTCGTCAAGCACCACTAATACCACTATGGGTCGGTAGGCGAACGGTGAATCCACCGGGTGCCCATTCGAACAGGGACCATTTACCTCGTCTTCCACGATTGCGGAAATTGACTCCGGTACAAACATGCGTTAAGAAGCTCTGTCAGTTAGGGACTTGGAGATCTTCGACTAGAGCAAGGACCTACTCTCGTCCTGGAATGCCGTAGGGGCTCCGGGTGGTTTTTTTACTTTTTGGCTCTGAGCTTTTCACCGCCAGCTCTAGTTCTACCCAAGTGACCTTGAGTCCTCGTCGTCATCCACACTGGGCACCACAGGCGACCGAGACTCAGTAGTCTGCGGTGGAACGTGTTTCATCGGCTGCGCTAGGAACAGGGACCCATCAACTCCTCTGAATAGCACTTGTGGAGACACCGATTCAACGGGGTCCAGGTCCAGGGTCACAGCTTGCCGCTTACCATAAGGCAAGGCCACCCCCTGATGCTGCCGCCCGGGGCAAGTGCCCCGGCTTGCCCCCCCTAGATCCGGCCGGCCCTGGCAATAACATCTTTGTACAGTCAGAGTTTATAAGTGCATTAGCCCAACAAGGCTCAAAATGGCGTGGCGTGCGGCCGCGCGCCGGCCCGGTTTTGTGTTTACATATGTGTGTGTGTGTCATTAGATACTAATACAGTAATTTACCAACTTAGTAAATTAACTGATAGCTAAGTGGGTTAAGCAAGATACTATAGATACACAATGATAAGAGGTTCCAGTTTCGATTCCAGCTTATAACGATTTTTTATATTTATGACAAAAATATAATTTTAAATATTGAAAAAGTAATTTTGCATGAAGTTTGCATTCTTTTTACATTTTATGTTGATATTTGCTAAAATTTAACAAATAATACTAATTTAATTTATAAATGAAACACAAAAAGTGTTATTGCAAGATCGTAGGATTTGAACCATCAACCTTTGCATTTCCATAAACCTCATGCTTTAACCACCCGGCCACGGGTTGCTTACGTAGTGACAACGAAATTATCGATAATATTCCTACGGAAGAACAATTTATGTGTGTGTGTAAATTGTCTTAAAAGAAAAAGGTCACAAGTAGCGCTAGAATGTTGACGCTATAGTTACGTAGGATTGCTACTGCACTTTTGAATTCGACTGTACATCCTAATCCTTATGTAGATCCTAATGCTTAGAGTATATTATAATGTGAGGAGTTTTGGCGCATCGTAGTATTATTTTATTTTCTGAAATTGATGTGAATTCGAGATTTTATATGTAAAAATAGTGGACTTTTGAACACAACGTCTTAAGGTCCAACCCCACCAAACGGACGGCATCGGCCCGGACTTTACAATCTTTAAACAAAATTAAATCTTATTATCACAGTGTTTGAAGTTTATATTACCAAGTCACGCACAACAGCTTGACAGCGACGTGTGGCGGCATGACGCACGTCAAGTTGTCATGCGTGACTTGGTAATATAAACTTTAAATGCTGTGATGTAAGATTTATTTTGTTTAAAGATTGTAAAATCCGTTAAAGATCCAACCCCACCAAACGGACGGCCGTTTGGTGGGGTTGGACCTTTAGCGTACACAAGACTAGGAAAGTGACATATTACAGTGAATTGTAACTTGACGTGTAAATTCTTCACCACATTACTGGGGTACGAATCATCGTCATCATCAACATCATAACTCACACTTAACATCCTCTATCAACCAACACCTTTTTTTGACTACGCGCCCGGATGAGTACTCCGTGAATGTGGAAGCGCCATTAGGCACTTCGGACCACTGCCTTGTCCGGGCGCAAGTGACTCCCGCGCGGCCTGAACCAACGCGGCCACCACAGTGGCGGCATGTCTGGCACTATAAGTCGGCAGACTGGGATGGACTGCGAGAATTCTTCGCGTCGTACCCGTAGAGGCGGCTTTGTTTCACTTCAGATGATCCAAACTCCTGTGCAACAGCAGTCGCTGAAGCGATCCTATCGGGCATGGAATATTATATTCCTAACCGCTGGATCGCGACAGGAGCGAGCAAACGCCCGTGGTTTAATAGGCCTTGCAGAGAAGCTAGAGACCGCAAGCAATCTGCCTATAAGGCTTGGACCACAGCTCTTGCCAATAGGGATCCGGATATCGTTGAAGTGAGGCGTAAATTGAACGCCGCCTCGAGGTCCAGTAAAAAAGCAAGGAGAAAGCCGATCTCTTGGGTCGTCTCTTTGCGTCAAACTCGACTATGAACGACGGGAACGCCGAGCCACCTATTATTTCCAGCTGTGGTGCTTCCATGCCTGAAGTGAAAATCACGCAACGGGTGGTCCGGCGTGAACTTAAATCCCTAGATGTTCGAAAGTCGAGTGGGCCGGATGGTATACCGGCGATGGTGCTCAAGCACTGTGCTCCCGAGTTGTGCCCAGTGCTTACACGCCTTTTCGCGCTCTCCTACTCCACAAGACAGGTCCCGACTTCGTGGAAGACTGTATTCGTGCATCCGTGCCTAAGAAAGGCGACAGGACAGATCCGTCCGTCCAACTATAGGCCTATCGCTATCACCTCGCTGCTCTCGAAGGTGATGGAGCGTTTGTTTGTTTTTGTTTGAGTTTGAGTTTGAACACACAGCTCCTGAGATACCTTGAGGGAAACGATCTACTGAGCGACCGACAGTACGGTTTTCGCCACCGTCGCTCTACCGGTGACCTCCTAGTGTATCTCACTAACCGATGGGCGCAAGCCATCGAGAGTCGGGGTGAGGCTTTAGCGGTCAGCCTAGATATAGCGAAGGCCTTCGATCGGGTCTGGCACAGAGGTCTTCTTGCGAAGTTGCCACGCTATGAACTCCCCGCGGGATTGTGCGCATGGATTGCCAGCTTTTTGTCCAACAGAAGTATTCAAGCCGTCGTCGATGGCAGCTGCTCGGACCGCATGGACATAAACGCTGGTGTTCCGCAAGGCTCCGTGTTGTCCCCGACCTTGTTTCTGCTGCATATCAATGACATGCTGTCTGATGGCTCCATCCATTGCTATGCAGATGACAGCACCGGTGACACGTATTACACGGGCCGTGCAAATGTCCCTAGGTCAGAAGTGAAGGAGAGTCGCGAACAACTTGTGTCCGAAATTGAGACTACTCTCTCTGGAGTATCCGATTGGGGACGACTAAATTTAGTCCAATTCAACCCTACCAAGACACAAGTATGTGTATTCACCGCTAAGAAGGCTCCATTTGTTGTAGCGCCGCAATTCCTGGGTACACCGCTCACCATCTCCACAAGTATCGGGATTCTTGGTGTCGATATCTCCAGCGACGTCCAATACCGAAGTCATCTGGAAGACAAGGTCAAGTTGGCATCAAAGAAACTTGGGGTGCTCAACAGGGCGAAGCAGTACTTCACTGCGGGGCAACGACTCCTCCTTTATAAGGCACAGGTTCGGCCCCACATGGAGTACTGCTGTCACCTTTTTGCCGGAGCGCCTGCGTGCCAGCTTGACCCTTTCGACTCGGTACAAAGACGGGCGTTGAGGCTCGTCGGCAATCCCAGGGTTTGTCCACTCTCAGGCGATGTGAAACCTCTCAGTCTCAGGAGAGACTTTGCTTCACTGTATGTGTTTTACCGCCTATACAATGGTTTGTGCTCAGATGAATTGTTTGACATGATGCCCACAGCTACATTCTATCATCGCACCTCTCGTCATAGGCGGGGAATTCATCCTCACACATATCGACCGGAAACGGTGCGCACTGTGCGGTATGAAAGGAACTTCATCCCTCGCACACTCAAGCTGTGGAATGAACTCCCCACGATGGTTTTCCCAAGCGACTACAATATGTGGTTCTTCAAGAAGGGCATTAGAAGGTTTCTTCAGGGTCGGCAGCACGAGTGTGACGCCCCTGGTGTTGCATACGTCCATAGGCCACGGTAACCACTTTCCATCAGGTGGGCCGTGTGCTTGTCTGCCACCTAAGTGGTATAAAAAAAAAAAACCTACAAATAATGTCAACAAACACCATCAAATTATTATCAAATGAAGACATGGCTCAAAGGTCTTTGCAACCAAGTTAAAAACATTAAAAAAAAAGGTAATGTCACTAGCGTCAGTGTCAGTAATGTTTTACTGCTATACTCAAAGTAATGAATGGTTATTTTTGCCATTAAGAAGAAGTTGAAGTTGAATGGTTATTTTTATTTTTATTGCAAGGTCAATTTATGTAATATTTTATTAATCTTTAAATAATTCTATAAATATAAGAATTCAAATAACTGAAACTTTACTAAACGTAACGGAATACCTACAGTAAATTCTTCTGTGAGCTTTCATCGTACTAATAAAAGAAGGAATCAAGCATAACATTTTCACAATGTTTACTGTTCAACTTTTCAAAACAAGGTGGCTAAGACTTAACGAAATCAAGAATATCAGAAAACGTTCTGCTCAAACTCATATTGTACCAAACTTTTTAAAGAGAAACTTACTGCTCGCAAACAGCTTAACGTCGGGAGCATGTATGGCTTTGGGAGATTTAGTAGAACAGCAATTTGAGTGCCGTTATGGAGACGGTTCAGCATTAGACTGGACACGAATAGGTAACCATTATTTATGAATTATTATCCGTAAAATCGAGTAATAATAGTCACATAATCAGTTATTATGTCATCTTTATTGTATGATTTTGTGTGTTGAATAAAGATGAAGGAAAATTAAAGACGAGTATCAAAACTGCCTTAATACTTATTGAATAAAATTAATACTAAAATGAAGACTACAGTTTGGTTTATTTGTTTAAGGTAACATGTTTATTGTGGGGACAATTCTAGGTCCTTTACATCATTATTTCTATATAGGATTAGATAAAATAATCCCAAAAGTATCAGTTAAAAATGTATTCCTCAAAATATTAAGTGATCAGACAATTGCTGGACCACTTACCATAGTTACCTTTTACTATGGCATGGGACTTCTGGAAAGGCAACCTCTTGAAGTATGCACAGCTGAAGTGAAAAATAAATTTTTAACAACCTTTGCAGTAAGTCTTTGAATAATCATGCCACGGTGAATTTAATGACAAAAAATTGCTTATGTTAATTTAACCCCCTTATGTCTTTGGGAGTACTGGCTGCTTTGGTTTATGTTTGCACATCTCTTAAATATATGGCCTCCACCTCAGTAAAGGCTAAGCTTTCTAATATTTCTAGAATTACCCTCACTCACGACAATAACTGAAGTTTACACGAATTTCACTCATTGGAAAGAAACTACCTTTTCACGGATTCTATTGCAATATATTTGTTGTTATTTACTTTTAACACCACATTTCAGCAGCCAATAAAAACAAATATATTGTGATAGAATCTGTTAAAAAGTAGTTTTGTTTCAGTACCCTAACTCATCTTATTCATACTATAAATAAAAAGGACTCTTTATACTATGCCTTATTACAAAATTATTTAGTAACAAATGACAGGGAGCCAATTTCAATAGCAATTAACAAATCATTTGCTCTTGTTTCAGGTTGATTGTTTATACTGGCCTCCAATACAGTTTTTTAACTTTTATTTCCTGCCAATACATTACAGAGTCATATATATCAATGTGGCAACAATGGTATTTAATGTATTTCTATCATACATGAAGCATGACGATCTACACTGATGTTACTAGGAGAGGAGCTTAATTTATGTAGTAAATTATCATATTATGTAGGTAAATGAATGTTATTATTAAATCATATGATTAACAGTATTTTAATTCTGAGCATTTTTATTTTGAGACTTGATATTAACAAGGAAAAAGGTAAGTCCCATGATTTCCTATTAAGGTTTCAATCAATCAATTAGCCTTTTGCAGTCCACTGCTGGACATAGGCCTCTCCCAATATGCGCCAGATTTGCAGATCTTCCGCCGCTTGTCCCACCTTCCGTTTTCCTTCTCGCGGTCTCCACTCTAGGACTCGTCTGCCCCAACGGCCATCAGTCCTTCGACAGATGTGACCAGCCCACTGCCACTTCAGCCTGCTTATTCTGCGAGCTATGTCAGATGACCTCGAATTCGATTGCGAATTCTATCCTTCAAAGAAACTCCAAGCATGGCCCGCTCTATAGCCCGCTGCGCAACTTTTAGGTCGCGGACTAACCCCACCTTCATTGGCCACGTTTCGGCACTGTAAGTCATAACAGGCAGGACGCACTGGTCGTAAACCTTTGTTTTGAGGCATTGCGGTAGGGGCGAGGAGAACCCGAGAGACCCTCTGGCTATTTCTTTCTCGAATTTGTTTTTACCGAGCTGGATAACCTGCTCCAGGTAGACATATTTTTGAACAACTTCGAGTGTCGCCCCTTCAATGGCAATAGGTATCGGTGCAACATGTTCACTGAACATAATCTTGGTTTTGTCCAAGTTTACACCGTGGCCGACTTGTCGAGAAGCTCCATTCAGACTGTGCAGCATTTTGCCCAGTTGTTCCAGCGACTCCGCAACTATGACGATGTCGTCGGCGAACCGAACTTCCGAATACTCACCGTTGATGTTGTGGCTCTGCCCAGTCCAATCCAGAGTCTTGAAGACGTCCTTCAATGCGTTGGTGAATCTGAATAGTTTGGGAGATATAACATCTCCCTGTCTCACTCCACACGCTGGAGGCTAATGAGTTTCGTCTTCTGGTCTTAAGCGGACTCTTGAGCGCTGAACGGACATTGTGGCAGTGTCATATAAGCATCTCAGCATTTCGATGTATCGCCAATCGACACAACACCGCTGCAAGGCATCCAACTCTGCCTAAGGCTTTTTTGTAGTCCACAAACGCCATACACAGCGCAGCGGCTGATTCACTGCTGATTGTACTCTTGCTTTTCTACAATCTGCCGAGCAGTATGGATGTGATCCACGGTGCTATAGCCTTTTCGAAACCCGGCTTGCTCAGGTGGCTGACTCGTCGAGCTTACCCGAGAGGCGATTTGTGACGACTCTCGAGAACCAAAACAAAAAAAAAGGCTCACGAAGAGATCGGACTGTAGTTCTTCAACAAGGTCTCGGGCCCTCTCCGTGAGTAGCGGCACCGCCGTGAAACCAATTACTACACCACGATGGCAATCTAACGCCGTCGATTCGACAGAAGAAGAAGGTCTTATCGCCTTTTTGAAGAACAGTACCACCGCACTCTCGCACCATGCCCTACGTGTAAGCCCTTGCTGGATGACGGAATTAAAGAGACTCGCTAGCTCTTTCAGGATTCCGCCACCTGCTTTCAAGAGCTCAGCATTACTGCCGCCAGGGTCAGAATTATAATTGCTAATTGCCTATTAAGCTCTAGATTTAGATTACAATTCCTATGCAGTTAAACATCCTATATAGGTCACTCTGGATTGCAGCCCAAAGCACATTGATCAGACACACATCCGAAGTTATAGAAATTACTGATTTCAATAGTTTGGCCACTTTCCAATTTCCGGCCGTCAATCTTCCTGAGTTTTCTGTGTGAGTGCTGAAGTTCCTTTGCAAGGGAATCTCTAATTCCATAATACATATATAACAACTGATAGACACAGTCACAGCTGCCGCAAGTCATTAGGGTAAATTGAAAAAAAAAAAACGCCAGAATTGCTGTTCATTTTTATTGTACTGGTAAGTAATATCAATGAATACAATAAATGCTTATTTGCTATTTACGTGCCTCTGCACCTGGTTGGCCTCACTCAGTTATCAGTTCATTGATTGCTGAAGTCTTAAACACTGTTAAGTCTGTTATAAAAGACATAATATAGCCTGCGCAGATAAGCGAAAAATCCCTGAACCTGTAAGAACTTTGGGCTTCAGTACTTAAAGTCTACTTAACCAGGCAAAATGCCTACTTTCTAAAATGTCTGGTTTACCAAAATGACCATTTATCTGTAACGTCCACTTTCCCAAAATACTCGCATGTCTAAAATGTCTATAATGGTGCGGGTACTACTACTAGGTAGGTACTGAGTGATGAATGCAGGCATAGAAGGCTAAACGCCAACATCCCAAGAAAGCCAATTTTTTTTTGTTTTTACAAAAGCTGTCTAAAGAAGCGAAACAAACGGATTTTAAAATAAAGTATTTTTTCATCCCACCATCTCGGAAAGAGTACTTTTTTTCTTCGATATCTGAGTGTAAAAGTCGCTTTTACCCTCTAGAGTGGTAAAGTAAATTTGAATTTAGAACATCGTGTGTACTAGGTTTGTGAACTCAAAACATCATTAAACCTATTTACTTCTACCTCTATGGTGCCGATTTATCATACAACTTTTTTTTAATTTATGAAAAACTCAACTCGGAACCTCCTTGGTGTACCTACTTTTTTTTTTAAATTTGCTTTGCGCGCATAATTTTTTTTTTCACGTCCTATGGTTGAACATTGTTGTTGAATTTTATTTGTTGATATTTTATTATTAGTATTATTACACATAATTATTATACAGCCTCCGTGGCGTAGTGGTAGTGAACGTGGCCGCAACGCAGGAGGCGCGGGTCCATCCCCGCTCAGTGCAAATATTTGTATGCATAAAAAGTTCAACAACAACGGTCTAGCTGCAATGCTTCGATATCGCCTAATGTCACCATTGGGTTGTGGAGGTCACATGGCAGTCGCTTTACGAAAAATATCGAGGTCCAGCCAAATCCGCAGTTAAGACTGGTAAAGCGGACCCCGAACTCCGAGGTGAAAGCTTCGGATGCGACTGGGAATTAACGCTAGGAAGAAGAAGCATTTCATTATTTCCTCGCTGAGGTGGGATGAAAAGTTACGTGTTGCACTCGAGTGCAAAGATTTTACACCTTGTGCTCTTTTGATTCCCTCGCTAACGCTCAAGATTCTAATTTATGAATCACTCGCTATGCTCGTGATTCAAATTTAGAATCTTTCGCTTGCTCGGTCATCAAAACTGAGCACGCGGTTAAAAAGCAACTTTGCACTCTTGTATAACAAATAACTATTAACACTAATGAAAAATAGACGTAATGCTGCCATTATATTTGATAAGAAATTGAGAAAGATGCTCATAGATTTAGAAAATAACAAGTTCTCTAGTATGAAATTTTTTAAAATGGTTTTATATTTAAAACTTGGAATGGGAGTGAAGTTTTCCAAATTATAAGAGGAGAAAGAGGAAACATAAAAAAAAAGTTAATATAAAAAAGTAAAGTTGTAATAAGATTGTTCTTCTATTCAGTTATTTTTTAACACGTTGAACGCCGCACGAAAAATCGAGGTTTTCCGTTCAGGCCACAGGACTCACCGGTGAGCCTTCCCTTACTGTTCCGTTCAAGCCACGTAGGTCACCCGTGAGCCTTTTGACAGGTCTAACGAAAACGCTTCCCACAAGCCACAGATTGCAGTTATCAAACAAAACGTATGCAGGAATGAGCCGCGAGGCCCTGCAGCGTATTCGGACGGCGTGGTTTTGAAATCCGGTAAAAACTTGTAAGATTTTTTCGAGGTTCTTGTAAGATGCAAGGGTCGTCCTACGATTCAGTAGAAATTGTTATTTTGATTATGGAGTGTGAATCGAACTAATACATAATTGCGAATATTTTTATTCAAAATATAATAGGATATAATATTTTCTTCTTCACCAAATAAAAATCTCGCATTACGTTTTATATAAAATCTTGTTTACAACATTTTATATTAGAATATTCAAAAAGTCTTGGAATGGAATGGAAAGGGGACTTTTGTCCGCACTTAAACTCCTTTTTGAAGACTGCAGGCTATAGTAGCCAGCCTAACACCGCCCAGAAGCGCAGAAGCTTACTGGGTGCTTCACAGGCTTCGCGGAGCGACCTCACTGTGCCGAGGATTCGAGAACGTTGGGGGGCTACTGCCTCGCATTCTAATACTACGTGGGCAGTCGTTTCCACGGCGATGAAGCACCTCCGACGTAGAGGGCTACCCGTGATCAGGATGGTGTAAAGGTGCTTGTTTAGGTGACAGTGACCTGTTATTGTCCCCAGAATTGTTTCGTTTCGTAAGCCGGTTGGTTCAATGATGGCAAGGCCACTTTTGACTGGCTGCAATCTGAGGTTTCTGCCCATCTTTGGATGTGTAGTTCGGCAAATCTCTCAAGCAACCAGTTGCGGATCTGTGAGAAAGGTATCGGTAGTAATGGTATTTACCATTAACGACATGAGCCTCTTCACGCCAGTTAATTCGCGGCATCGTTGCCGTAGGACCCACTGTGCCCTTTTATCCACTGTAGCGTTACTACGTTGTTGGTGGATAGCTTGTGTAAAGCTGCCTGACACTCCGCTATTAGTATGCTGTTTGGTTATTTGGTGGTCTAGTGCTTTCAGGACAGCTGTGCTGTCGGTGAGGAGTCTTATATTTAAGCCCCTCACCTCCAGTCTGTTTCTTTCCGTCGCAGCTGTTGTTATGACGACAAATTCAAATTGGAAAATCGAGCTGTGTTTGCCCAGTGGTAAGTGGATGTTTAGGCCGAGGTCCAGGGAGTGTACGCCTGCTCCTGAAACATTTTCTGTTTTGGAGCCGTCAGTGTACACGCGTACCTCTTCGAAACCGGAGTAGTCCTTATCCTCAAAAAGTCTCTAAAAATCACATTTATGACAGGAGTCCAGGCTGCCATTCACCGCATGAAGAACCAGAAAGCTGTGGGACCCGACGAAGTCCCTATCGAAGCTTGGAAGGCAATGGGTGCCCGTGGTGTGAGCATCTTCACAAACCTATACAACCGCATACTCTTCCCCGGTAAGATCCCGAGCCAGTGGAGACTGAGTATCATCACGCCAGTCTTCAAAGCTAAGGGATCGGTGCAGTTACCGCGCGCCGCGGTTTAAAGATAATCTCTCCCACCATGAAGCTCTACGAGCTGATATAATCGAATCCCGGATCCGAAAGGAGAGTGCACTTTCGGAGTGTCAGTGTAGGTTTCGCTCGGGGCACGGGACCGTGGATCCGGCGTTCGCCCCAAGGATTGTGCGGAGAAATACAGGGCCAAGAACACGCCCCTGCACTGCCTAGTCCTAGACATACAGAAGGCCTTCGACTGTGTTCCTCGCGCGGTGATACGCGCAATACCCACCAGGGGTATTGCGGTCCAAAGATGTTCCAGAGGCTTACATTGACACTATCCAAGACATGTACCACGATTCCAATTCTGTGGTTTGGACCGCTGTTGGCGACATGAAAACCGATTATCTGAGCTCCGAGGTCATCTTGGCCTCTGATGCAATCAAGAAAATACATCTCTATGAAGATGATGATGAATCACAACTATGGCAGTTTTTAATACTGATTCGACCAATCCAATGTTCCTTTGGCTTTGGAGGGCGGGTGAGCCGCGGGGTGACCCCGCGGCCCCCGGCAACGGAAAAATTGATATTCCTTCGTAGGAGGCCACGGGACCCTCATGTGAGCCTTTTGCTATATCACTGAAACTAGACGGTAGAAGTCGCTAATTTTTATTTTCTACACGTTTTATAGCATTTTATAGACTTTGGGATGAAAATCAGAAGTTGTAATAAAATACGGTTTCGTGATTTTTGGCGTGGCTCAAACGGAAAAGTACGCTAGGCTCACCGGTGGGCCGCGTGGCGTTCAACGTGTTAATATACGTAATTGTTTTAAAGACAAAATATACATTTTATTGTAGGAAGACAAAATCAAAAGACAAAATCTTCATCAACTAGTATATAGTTGATGAAGAGTGCGGAATCGTGCAGGCCCTCGATTCTGCTAAAGCAAAACCACTGTCGTGCCAGTCTCTGCAGAAATTGGCATTAAATTTTAGACTTTATTACTATAACATTAAAGTCTGCCGCCATTATATTTGATAAGAAATTGAGAAAGATGCTCATAGATTTAGAAAATAACTAGTTCTCTAGTATGAAATTTTTTAAAATGGTTTTATATTTAAAACTTGGAATGGGAGTGAAGTTTTCCAAATTATAAGAGGAGAAAGAGGAAACATAAAAAAAAGTTAATATAAAAAAGTAAAGTTGTAATAAGATTGTTCTTCTATTCAGTTATTTTTTAATATACGTAATTGTTTTAAAGACAAAATATACATTTTATTGTAGGAAGACAAAATCTTCATCAACTAGTATATAGTTGATGAAGAGTGCGGAATCGTGCAGGCCCTCGATTCTGCTAAAGCAAAACCACTGTCGTGCCAGTCTCTGCAGAAATTGGCATTAAATTTTAGACTTTATTACTATAACATTAAAGTCCAAAATTAAATGACAATATTTTTATTACACGCTTTCGTTCACTCTACAAAAAGCCATTTAATTTTAAACTTTAATTGCGTTACTTTAAAGGCTAAAATCAAATAGAATTTTATCACAGTCACTGTGGTGTGGTGGTTGTGCTTCAGCAGAATTTAGGCCCAGGTCACCGTACATACACTAAATTCAATATATTGTTGCGAGTTAGGTTTCAGGATTAATAAAACACGGCTTCTCCAATAGACACTCGACTATTGGAACAGCTCGACACTACATTTGTTTAGTAACTGAAGCCAAACTTCTAATATTGGTAAAGTGGTCATTTTGATACAGTGGTGATTTTGTAAAAAGCAGTAGTCAATAAGAACAAGTGGTCACTTTGATAAAGTGGTCATTTCGATAAAGTAGACTTTAAGTACTGAAGCCGAACTTTGGCAAATCTGTCTATGTCCTCAAGCTGTTTGTGGACGGGCAAAAAGTACAGGCGGAAATTGTCCCTCATCTGCACTGCACAGGCCTTTACACTTTAAACTTAAACAATCAAACTTAACCCCAACACATGGTCCAGTCATCTTTCCTGGTCTGTAATTTGACTATAATACGATATAAGGCAAGGGCAGGTCCTAGTGGTAGTCCTAAACCTCTGACGATATCAGAACGTTGGGCCATGCTCAAAGCTTGGCCATCGAACTCCTGAAATTTCATAAACACACATGTTTTTCATCTTTTGATTTTTTTATTGAACTGACTGTCACACTAAGTAAACAATTGAGTAAAAGTTAGCAAAAGCTTCAACAGAATTCAGATTCTGTTCCTGTAAGCCATGTGAACTATATTATATGGAATAAAAAAAGGAGCAGACGATAATCTATGCTTGTAACAATTCTAGCCAGATCCGTTCAGCTATTTGAGAGCAATTGGGAAATGAATATATCAAAACATTTTTTTAACATTCACAGTCATATCATTAGGATATTCACCTGTTCTTTAAGGATTGGAGCTGCTTCTGGTAAGTATTTAGTAAAATATTCAAATACATCATCAGTTGTCCAATTTGTTATGTCCGGAATACTTAGGTCTATTGGCATATCATCTGCTTTTGATGGTGCTCTATCAAGTTCATGTGGTTTTAAAAATGGATCTACGGATGCTGAATTCTGTGGTGTGTAGTCCACACTCCTACGTATAATGGCGGGTGAACCCACAACAGTAGGCCGTGATTCCAGGCAATTGTTGCATTCCCATTGGTCCCAAGCTTTCAGTTTCTCCGGTATACGTGGAGTGTGACATAATGCATGATATGCATCTGAGCACATACTGCATACAGTAAGGATGCCCTAAAACAAAAATAAAACAAAGATTAAAAAGCTATAAATTCATCCCCTATTTTGTGGGACCAAATACTGAGATTAGTAATATGAGTATGTGTGTGTTTAATCACGTTTGCCTAACACTTCTGGCATAACATGCGTGACTTTATAGCAACGTAACGGCAAAAATATCATTAAAGGTGTAATTCCGAAGCCGACCGCATACGACAACGACAGACGCAAGCAGCCCATACAGCGTACTCATTACTTGTTAAACTCCGATACGGATTAAACGGACCACTGAGAAGCCGCAATGATTTACGTGCATGTGCTGTCGATAGTTGTCGTATGCGGTCAGCTACGGAATCATACCTTTACTTAGAACTTTTTTTTTGAGACAAAAAATGTAAAAGCAAATAATTAACAATTAGAAATAATACTTACAGCATCACTGGTCTCACAGCAGACCAAACAAGTTTTACAATGGGGACACTGCCATGTGTTATCAGGCCTAGGTTTCAATAGACCAGATCCTGATTGCAGACAACTTAAATGAGCTTTGTTATTACAATCACGACATTCCACCAGTCTATCGCTGGATCCACGAGGCTTTTGTACTAGGCACACAGAACAAACACCTCCCGATGTCTCATGTGGCAATGGTTCATCTTGCTCTAATTCATCACCACTGCCATCTAGCGACATTTGGCTTTCTGATAGTGGAGTACCTTCAGCATCTGACTTATGGTGGCCAGCTATCATAAGTCTTTTTTTAATTGTACTTTTATTCAGGGACCCCACCGGTCTACCTCTCTTTCTCTTGCTTGGTACATTATTATCAGATGGATCAAAAACTTTTTTTGCCATTTTACGCCGCTCGCCAACGCGTACGCCGGCATTACGCGATGCACTGCTGCTACCTCCATTGCCTGAAATACCTCCGCGTTTCTTTGGCCTTCCCCTCATTCTTTGAGGAGAAGATCGGCAAGAAGAGTTAGCTGAAGACGTCATCTGAAATAATAATATTATTGATAAGTCACCTGCTAGACATTAGAAGTTAGCACAGCTAGAAAGGTATTAGAAATGACAATAGGTACCTACTTAATAAGATCGAAACGATGCATGGCCTTACTTTAGGGCCGATACTTCGCGGTTAAAGAATATGATGTGAAACAAGAAATATTTTTTAACTGTCAATTCCACACGATTTGGCAGTTACCTACCTATGACCTATTATAAAAAAAATAGAAACAAAAAGTTTTTATTACATGATATAAAGTTTTGGTCCTTATGATTGACCCATAAATCTATCATAATAGGTATGCCATAAAAATACAGGCCTTTTTTTTTTCGGATTTTAGTCAGTTCGTTTACCGGGTGTGGCAAGCGAGTTTTGGAAAATCTTTAACCATACGCAGTTTTGTTTCTTTTTAAAAATAAGGGAATGTTTCCTGTGAGTGAAATTCTATCTATCTCCAGTATTTAGAGCACTTTCCCTCCAGGTAAGGTCGAAATCTTCTACCCTGTATAGTTTAAAGAGGTGATACGGGCGAAGCCGGGGCGGGTGAGCTAGTTTATTTATAAGCGATTTTCCTCGTCGTCGCAATAAGGCAATGAAATCCACCACCAGTGCTGGCGAACGCTAACTTTTGACTCAGGCATTTGGTGTGCCAGAGAGGGCACTTGTAGATGATTGCATACGTCCATAGGCCACGGCGACCACTTCCCATCAGGAGGGCCGTGTGCTTGTCTGTCACCTAAGGGCCGGTCCACACGGGCACAGCGTACCGCAGTGTTACTACGATGCAGTCACAACGCGTACACCCCCGCTCGCTTCGCCTCGGGGGCTGCAGCTACGTCGTGTATGCGTTGCGTCGTGCAACACGCCGTGTGGAAACTATGATTTTATTAGTATGTAAAACGACGCAGTGGGGCCGTGACCTAGGTAGTATAAAAAGGCATGTATTTAAATGAGCGAAAATAAATTCAATTTATGGGTGTCAAAATTACTGAATGTGGCGTACAAAAATACTAAGTGAGCGAAAAACTGAGGGCGAAAGCAAATATTGAAAAAAGGGATTGACTAAAGAACGATCAGTGTAATAAGTTATCTCATAACTTCAATTTAGTAATACATTAAAGTGTACTCAGTATTTTTTTCGCCCACTCAGTATTTATTTCGCCCAGTTTAATATTCTAATTCTGTCACTTGGAATTTTAGTTGCTAACTTAGATTAACTGTTTCACACTATTAGTAGCCCATTTTACGATTTTTAATCATTCACGATTATCGCTAGTTTAGTAAATGTTTCGCAAAAATAATTTAACACTGCTCAGTTTAATATAAAAGTAACTCAATCAGTCATCCATTTATTATTTATTCGCACGGTTTATTATATATCCCGTATAAAAATATGAAAAATTAAAGTAATTGGTCAATAATAATTTCTGATTTGATTGAGATTGCATTGAGTATCTGATGTTAATAAAATTATAAATCTTAAAAAATCCACATACTTGATGTTTTAATAGTCTGGCCTTGTAGCTGGTAATTCATTCATTAGTTATCAATAAAAACTGTTGCGATTGTTACTCATAAATATTTATAATGAGATTTACTTTAGCCCTGTTTCATAGTAAAAGTAGTTGTTTTTGAGTATATTATGTAAACACATCTTTTATGACTGCACAGTAGTGCAGTGATAAAAGACTTAACGCATAACATTAGTCCAATGTAGGAAGGTTCTTATGCGTACGTAATAAAAAAAAGAAAAGAAAGTCATAGCACAGTAAAGTATCAACTCCGTTATTTCGGTGTATAGGAACTCAGTGTTGCAACTTCTTGATTTTTCAAATTTGTCGCGGTTTTCTTGAACCATTTTTCGTTACCCAAAGTGTTTTATTAGAGTATCATACCATTTTGAAATCTTGGTTTATTACGCTAATGTCTGTCTGTTGTCCGTTACGCTTTTATGCCTAAACTACTGAGCCGATTTGGATGAAATTTGGTACAAAGATAGATTAGATCTTTGGAAAGGCTGTTCGGCCGCGGTAAACGACATTCACGCGGGCGGAACTGCGGGCAACAGCTACTTAGTAATAAAATAAATATAAGGGCCGGTCCACACTGCGCGTTGCGTTGCGTCGACGCAACCCAAATATTTTGACGCATAGCCGGCCACACGGGCGCTGTGCAGCCTCTGGCATCACTATTTAGGTAATCTGTGCCTCAGGTAGGCAGGCTTATCATTGAATGTTGGACATGTTCTATGTGTATATATAAACTAGCTTTTGCCCGCGGCTCCGCCCGCGTGGATGTCGGTTATCGCGACTAAACATAGCCTATGTCCTTTCTCAAGGTCTAATCTACCCCTATACCAAATTTCATCAAAATCGGTTCAGCGGTTTAGTCGTAAAAGCGAGACAGACAGACAGAGTTACTTTCGCATTTATAATATTAGTAGGGATTACGAATGTAGAACAAAAGACGAAGACTAGCCGTGGAGAGCTGTTGTCTCTGTCTACTGTAATAGCAAAGAGGAGTGATAGGCACTATAAACATAATTATAATATATGTGAATAACATCAACCTACACCAATAATACACCAGGTCAAAAGATAATGATTGTGATGAATACCTTTGTGTTAAAGTCGGCACTGTATTCAAACTTGAAGCTGTCGCAGCTATCTCCGTCATGGTCTGCAGGACCAAGGGCTAAGTTGCCAGTCTGCAGCTTAACTAGGCTTCCAGAAGCTAACTCTTTATTGACTATAGATTCTAATTGTTTTTTGGTAAACTTTGACCCCTGAGCTGCAGCTGCAGCAACGAGATCGTCAAATGCAACACCATTTTCCAAGTAACTTTCGTCTTGATAAATGAGAGTTGCTATGGCTGATGTTATTATCCTCCTTTCACTTGGCGCTGCTGAAGACATGGCTAAAATATAAAGATGTACATTAACATGGTTACATATTCCAAGGTCTTTGTTTATGGACTAAGTATTTGCATAATGTTGGACATTTAAAAATGTTCTCATAACTGGTATGTTATGAGATTTAGAAGGTCAACTCACTGTTACTGTTGTTTCGATTTGATTTTTTTCGCCACTTAGCAGCGTTTCTATAGCTTACATTATCTTTATAATCAACTTTAAAAATACTTTTCTCCTTCAGGCAACGTCTGAGATCAGCTTTAGTGTCTTTAGGTGCAACTTTGTAACACTTTAACATAAACTTGCAAATCCTATTAATATCGGGACGCGATTTACGAGAGCGTAAATGATCTATAGCAGCCAAAATTTGATTTTTATACTTTATCTCTGACATTTCTGGAAATTAAAAAATAAAATGTATGAAAATAGGGATTAGAGTAAAAAAAAATACATGCAAAAAAAACTTTATGAAGTTAGAGTTTAGAGCAAGTTTAGAGGAAATTATAATCTTTAACAAAGGCGCATGCTAAATTAAAATAAAAAGTAAGTAGATACCGTATGTGTATGTAAACTTACCTGAGCACAATCATGCCGGCGATTTTTAAGCCAAGCATTCAGTTCAGGCTTTTAATACTGTTGAGATGAGAGTAAAATAAACACTTTATTGTAGACGGTAGGTATAATTACTATGTCAATTAACACTTATTATCCCCCCAGAATCCACAAAGAAGCTGCATTATTTTGAAATATTTGTATAAAATCTAACACAAAAATGAATGCAAGGATGCAAACACAGTAAATGCAAACTGATGCAAACAAATGCAAAGGCAAACCAATGCAAAGTAAACGCAACTGACAGTACTGACACTGACACTGACTGGCCCCTGGCCAGACTGGCCAATCAAAAATGTTGACCTAAAGGGCGTAGTTCCAGTCATAAAAAAAATCGTTGTTCCGAAAAAAAAAACACGACCATTGAGTCCATTGACATGACGGATTTGACATATATATTAAATTAATCTATGGATTTGACAGAAAAATAACCTATAAAAGTACAATACTATAATACTTTGCTTTGATATATTTTATCATTTATGTATATTAAGTTTTTAATGCAGTTGAACTTAACAATATGACAACCTTTGTGTTTCGTTCTTTACGTTTAACATACAGTAAAACACATTATTACAAAACTGCATTTTTTTCTTCACAACCCGAAGCCAGTGAGAGAAATCTCGGCAAAGTCGTAAATGTAGCTATTATTGGAGCTCCAAATTCTGGAAAGAGTACTCTTATTAACAAGATCATTGAAAGAAAGGTAGGTATGATGTGCAAAACAAATTCAGTCCATAATCAGCTTACAGTTTACAATAACAAAGTGATATCAATACTTTCAGATATGTGCTGCCTCCAACAAAGTACATACAACAACAAAATTAGTTAGAGCTATGTGCTACCAAGGCAACACCCAGATTGTGTTCCTGGATACACCTGGTGTAGTTACTGTCAAAGAGAAAAAAAAGTAAGTATGCTGAGTTAAACTGTTAAAGTTCTCGCAGACTCCCAAATTTGAATAATTCATTATTTTGTTAAACCTCCTGGTGTTGTTCTCTGTAGTTACTTAAAGGGACAGTTGGTATAATAAAATATATATTATTGCAATCCTGTCAATAAAATTGATGTGGAAATGTGTGCAAATACTGGGTATTTTTTAGGTTTAGAGAGAAGTCTATTAAATCTATCTTGTTCCACAGATACAATTTACCAGATTCAATGATAGGAGCCTGTCACAAAAGTCTAAGATGTGCTGATGTGGTGGGAGTTGTTCATGATGTTTCCAACAGATTCACAAAAGATCAGCTTCACATGGATGTTACCAATATGTTGAATTCAATTGAAGATACACCTAGTTTCCTAATTATAAACAAAGTAAGTATATTAAAGTACCATTTCAGATTTAGAGGTGAATTTGACCTGGGCTCTAGAGATTTTGGTGGTGATCTACCTAAACTCAAGTAATACCACTTCCAGTGGGGATGCTGTTGACTGGCAGGGTGATCAGCAGTTTTCTATGGGTTGTTTCAACCATTTTCTCTATATCCTCTAAAATATCAACCGGTGCCCGGGCACCGCGAATGTTAGGTGATAGTTTGTTTTCGTGGGTAGACTGGTTAAAATCAATGCCATAGATGTTTGTATGGCAACCAGGATCAACCGCTTAACATGCTTGTGGCACATAAATTCCCAGACCAATGCAAATAGACATATTCATACATACAAATATTTGCACTGATAGGGAATCGAAGCTGTTATGTAACTCAAGCTTAACACTGAAATAAGTCTTGCCAATTTTTTCAGTGTAAAGATTGATTGCGAAGACCCAAAATGTCATAATTATTTGCGTATAAATTTAGCAATATTTCGTTTTTTAAATTACTATTAATTTATGTAAATATCTACATGGAATTTGAAATATCTTATTGCAGGTTGATAAATTAAAGAGTAAACATCAGTTACTAAATGTGATAAGGAATCTTACAAATGGATACATAGCTGGCAACCCTATACCTAACAGTGAGAAGAGTAGCAAGAGAACAGATAAAATAGAAAGAGGGTATAGTAAATTTTCTGATGTGTTCCTCATATCAGCATTGAATGGTGATGGAGTGAATGATATCAAGGTAATAAGATCTTATTATATTTACAATGTATGGGGTATCAGTTTAGTGATCTGGCCTTTTAATATTTTAGAGAATCTAGTTTCAATAAATTGAGAATCAAGAAGACTGAATAAATCAAGTATAGCATGACATAATGTTTATATTTCACCAAGTAGTGGGGTTTAAAAGAAAACTATTTTGCACAAAAACATCACAATACATATGAAATCTTATAAGATATTTTTTTTGCAAAAAAATACATTAATTATGTTTTTTCAGGAATACCTTATAAGCAATGCCAAAACAGCCAATTTCCAATACTCTCCAGATATATGGTGCGATCAAAAGCCAGAGATATTGATTGAAGAAGCAGTTCGAGCAAAATTTTTAGACTTCTTAGCCCAAGAAATACCTTATAAGTTAAACATCCAACTGGAATATTTTGAAGAAAATGTGGATGAAGAACAAATTCGCTGTTCAGTTATTGTTGAATGTCCATCAGAGAGGCTGGTTAGGTTGATAGTAGGAGCAGGAGGTGGCAGGCTACAGCAAATCAAATCCTACATTAGAAGTGACTTATCTGATTTGTTTAAGAAAACTGTTGTTATAGACCTTAGCTTGAAAGTAAAATCGAAACCTGACGAAAAGGCATAGGCTAGGCTATGCTAGGCTAGGCTTTTTGTTCTGTCTGTCATTGTTATTATGTAATTTATGTACTTGGTTGATGTAATTATATTCTGGCAATAAACTAATTTATCATAAACATGTGTATCTGTCTTTTATACAAGTAATCAGAATCAATTACACTAATGAATAATTTTACTAGAACTACTCGACTCAGATTCAATCTGAGTCAAGAGTACGTCTACGCTAAAATCAAGTCTATGCTCTCAATGCGCTAATTAGTCTCAAAGAATCTAAAATCATGTAGAGCGTTACTCTTTTAGTAGCGTCTTTTGATTTGAAAGGGACAAGTCATGAAAGGCCTTCAACAAAAACTTGAGAATACGAAAATGAGACAAAATTAGTTTTTCAAATGGAGATTCATTCAGTGGCGGGTTATATTACTTACTTTTAGCTTTTGACTTTTGCCCGTGTCATTATATGCGTAAATCGAAGAAGTGCCCCGCATCTGCAAACTATTACGGTGGTAACCAAGCTCATTGGGGCTCGTCTGGGTTACTTTTACGGCTGCTGCCCAATATGGAGGAAATCGGGTACCTACGCCTGTCAAGAGAATATCTCGATATTCTCTCTATTGTTCTATTTACTAGAGCACGGCCACACGGGTAGAAGAGACATAACACCGTGTTGTTTTAGTAGGTCACCTTTATCTTACCGTTAGCTCCGGTGAGATGAAGCCTGCGAGCTGCGAAGTATTCCGCACGAGCCGCCCCCGTAGCCGACTCCACGACTAATCAAATGGACATAATTATGGAGAGCCACCGCCTCGCTCGCGCCAGCGTCTCCCTAATCCTGGGAGAGAGGCGTCGCCGTCTACGTTGTTCAGGGAGCACTGCGTGGAGGTTCCGATCACGCACCCGGCACCCCGTTAGGTCCGTTAGTAGTGGCTAGTGGCTGCCCAAATTCAAAACCCAGTAAGTGTTTTTAACAAATTTTACAGGAGAGCGTAAAAACATAAAACGGGCAAGCCTTTCAAAAGTATTGGAGTTAGAGTAATAAAGTGATATTTTTTGGATAGAGTACTAACCACTGACTACATAATGAGTAAAATATTTTGATAATAATGTATATTGCACGTTTTATACCCTTTACTAACTTTGAAAATGGAAATCTCAAATTTTTTCTCTGTCCTGACCCGTTTCAAAACCTAGTATATGCATGTTTCGTAGACATAAAATAATAAATATGAATTTCTGCATCAATCAAGTATTTTTATTGTTTAAATTAACATACAATTAGTTAGAAAAGTAAGAATATAATAGTGTGTGGGCGGCGGTGGTTGTAGGCAGTAAATGCGGTAATCCGCTCCAATTTCTCGCGTCGCGCCCAAGTTCAAAAACCTAGTAAGCCACATTCCCAATAACATTATATTTATACAATATACAATAATTATTGGGAATCCTGAGGTCACTAACACCCTCGAGCCTTTGCAGTTGCGTAGAGATGTGGCATCTTTGGCGGCTTTTTACCGTCTCTACCATGGTGAATGTTCTGATGAGCTCTTCCAAGTAATCCCACCCTCTCCTTTCCTATATAGGACAACACGTGCAGGACTTAGATGCCACCCGCATACGGTGCAGAATATTCCATCAAGAACCAAGCGATTCGGCGACTCCTTCCTCTGCCGCACTATTAAGACTTGGAATTCCTTGCCAGCTCACGTGTTTCCTTCCTCCTATAGTCCCGGGTCCTTTAAGCGGGGCGTGAAAAAGCATCTGATGAGGCCGTCAAGCTGAGTGCCACCATTGTAACATGGTACGTGTTGTAATGGTGGCCCTCTTTTCAGAGACTTTGCCTTCAGCTTACCATCAGGCGAGGCGAAGTCAAATTGACGTGTCCTATATAAAAAAAAAAAAAAAAAAAAAAACAAAACACAGTAAGTGCATGTGACTTGCTGAGTTTTGAAGTTGTAAATGCGAGTTGCTAGGTTTTTGATCTTGTTTTCTGAGAGTGAAAGTGCACTTACTAGGTTTTATGGTGTCAAAATATCTGGTATTTTGTAAGATTTTAAAGCTGGTGTCTTCACAAGTTGATGCGGTTCCCTATGAAAGTTCGAAATATGGAAAAAAAGTGTTTTCGTAAAAAATGTCCCTTACTGGGTTTTGAATTTGGGCAGCCGAAGGTACCTACCTACTTATATAGATTCAGTAGTTATATATATTATAGTAGTTTTCTTCTGCTGTCGTTATCATTATCACATTTATTTATTATTCTGATAAGAAAATTAAATTACTTAAATAAAATAAAATTATGAAGGTTAAAATACTTTGATCTAAGTATTTATGGTCTCTTAGAAACAAGGTTGCCTTTTTACTAGAAAGTTATTTAAATTTTGTCGCCGATTTCCTCGTTTGTGTTTATTTAATTTTTTCTCTTTTGTTTTAATTTCATCTACCTACCTACTTAGAAAAGAAGGTACGTACCTACCTCAATAGGAGTTCTTCTACTACCTATCTGCATAGGTAGGTCGAAGTACTCGAAGTCTCAGCTCAGGCTCTTGTAGGGACTCCGTATACCCATTAATTTATTTATATCAAACACGATTATGACGAATTGAATGAAATTTTAAAGCATTTAGTACCTATGCTAATTATTCAAATCGGCCAAGATAGGAAAAGCGAGTCAACTCAGGCGGGACTCGAACCCGAGATCTTTCCCTTTTAGGGGGAATGCTCTGACCACTGAGCGACGCCTGAAGGTATTTTAATTTTCCTATAGGTATACCTATCCGTCTTGGAGCGACGACGATGGGAGACGAAGACTACCTTCGAATAAGTAGTAGGTACCTAATAATTAAATTGATGCTATAGGTAGAAACTTTATATACTACTTATATCGAGTATAGCCAATAAATAACGTTTACATTATCTTCTCACATTATTTAGTTATTCATACTTAACAATAGAATCGTACGAAACTCTAAGAGACCGTACAACTTCACCACAAAACTTTGTTAAGACTTGTTTACAGTTACAGTTTCAGTTTATGTGATGGTGGTCCCCAACTTGCTGTGTAGATAGGTACTTACTTAACACATATATACGATTTAAACGATCTTAGTTCCGAACAAAACTAGTTTAATTGAGATTACCTACCAACTCGTTGCAATAAATTGGATATCGCCCTTCTAAAGTTGAGCTGTTCCCTTGAGTAAAGAAGTAGGGTACTACAAGCTCTTAGTGTAAATGTTACATTATGACGATCAGAAACCCTCTACTTGAAGGGAAAGTACCTATAAAGGTTAATAATTGTTTGCTAAACATGCACACAGTTGTGGTTTCAGAGCCGAGTACCTACCTACCTACGATTTTCTTTTATGCGAAATGATAGCAATTTCGACAAATATTTTCTTCTTAATAATTTTACTCAGAACTTTCAGTATCGAAATGTGTAGTCTACTTAACTACTTAACTACTTAATAAACACGTACATACATACTCAAGCCTGTAATTCCCGTAAGGGGTGTGCGCGGGCGTTAGCTTAGTGGTTAAGGAGTCGGCCTTACGATCAAGAGGTCCTGGGCTCGAATCCTGGCCATTACACTACCGACGTGAACCCACTCCTAACACAAGCAATTTAGCTTAGCTGGAGGGGTTAACGGGAATATTAGTAATTTCGGTTGCTAAAAAAAATAAGAGGTGTATCAATACCTTAGTACATTCCGCCAACATTGATTTTCGGTCCCACGTAATAGGGGGCAAGCCTATTGCCGTCAAGTGGGCATGTCATGGGCAATGTTGACTGTCCGATGGAAAACAGCCCTATCCCTTAGTCGCTTTCTATGACACCCATAGGAGATGGGGTGGCCCTATTCTACTCCACCGGGCAATCATCTCAAATCATTATCATATTTAAGTCCATAAAAAATCTAAATAAACTAGGTACCTATCTAGGTATGTAGGTATATCTATCATAATGAGATATTTTAAGTTCTCTTCACGCTCGAAGTTAAAGGGAACCGTTTCGGCAGTGAGAGGCGTGTCGACAACAATCCCTACACGAGTTGAAAGCTCTCTCGGTGCGATTGAATTGTAAGTGTTAGTACCTTTCAACAAGGAGCTCTCAATACTCCGCGGAATACTCGGAGAGGGCTTAAACTTTCACCAACAATAGTTATCTACACAACTCCTAGTTCTATAACAACTTTCTGATCTTTGCATGGTTGTTATTTTGTTTTTGAGTGTTCGTTTTCAATATAACCAAATAGGTAGTTATATAGACATTTTTCCAGATTTTCAATAAATTTTCAAGTTTGACGCTTTCATATTATTGGTTCTTTAAACATACTAAGTACCAGTGGTTGGTATAGACCAGTACCAAATGCCTATGCACAGGTATTATGACTATACCACGGTAGAGCGCTAACTGCTAAGTCAAAGAATGCGGAGTTCGATTTTCACGAGCGGGACAAACACAAGCGTACAGAAAACTTCGAAGATCAGCCCCGTCGCAGTTAAACTGGAAAATGCGTACCCGGACTCCGAGGACTCTTTGGCTCACACACCGGAATATGTGGCTACGACAATCTCACCTCCGGCAACTGACGGCCCACAGACGGTGTGCGTTTTAGTCGGTTCGAGTCCGACATAAGCTCCTCCTCCGGCTCCGACGGGGGAGGTATCCGTGGCGATTTTTCGCACGATAAAAAAAGGGACCTTCGATGGGACCGAGATTAACGCAAGGATAATTATGATACAAAAAAGAAAGAAAGAAAGAAAAGTTTTTTATTATGTACACAAATGCACGAAAAACATTAGCTTATTTAGAGTAGGTTTACCTATATGTAAAGTCGCACACAGCCAATAGGTACAAGTGTAGAGAATCACAATACTTGGGGCAAATTTGGGGAGATAAATCTTTTGAAACACTACGTCATCGGCGATTCAGGAGGTATCATCTGAGTACTTTCTTTGTCCAATAGTTCAAATCGATTAAAATAGGAAAACGCGAAATCATCTCGGGGACTTGTACCCGCGATCTTTCTCTCACAGAGGGAATGCTCAACCACTGAACCACCGACATAAGCTTACACCACTGAAGCTTATCTAAATTTTCCAAAAAATCCGTCTTGAACGACGCGCCGCGACGGTGGGAGCCATCTAGGTACCGATTCTTTTTTCAGATTCATCCAAAATTTCAAGTTTATATACAGAATTCTTAAGGCCTTATATGGACGGTCTCTCATTAGTAATCATCCTGATTTACATAATCACCTCGTTATTTGATCAACGTTCTAACTACTTATTTATTTTTATCTAGTAAATAAAATCCTTAGTCCCTGGGCACATAGCGTTGGTATAAGGGAATCAACTAACACTTTTAAATAAATTTCTCCAGATGATGTTTATATCTAAGAACCCATTTTTCTAGAGGTGGGGTTCAAATCCCCGGAGAAATTTAGAGTTTCAGTGTAGACTGCATAATTTCACACTTGTATTTCTAACATTGAGAATTTCAGTTGGAAAATTGTATAAGCAATGGACCACTTTTTATGTTTCACTAGTTGATGACTCGTAGCTCTGCCCGCGTCGATGTCGTTTATCGGCCTTCGGTTCTACTCTACTAATTTCGATGAAACATACAGCAGATTTTAGATCTGATCAAGACCTGTCTAATAAGAAACCCTATCAAAATCCATTCAGTAGTTTTTGTGTAGGTAGGAATCAAAAAGACATTAGGAATCGGAATCGTCAATCCATACTAATATTATAAATGCGAAAGTAACTCTGTCTGTCTGTATTTATGTTACATTTTCACGTTTAAACCACTGAACCGACGTATGTGAACTTGACATCTCAAATGCTAGCATCTCCTCATAAAGCTTCTAAATGAGAGGCAGAGATCTGTTGCATGTGAAACAAGACAGTTCTGGACATATAGAGCTCAAAAAGAGTGAGATGCTAACGTCCAAACGAATATTCTATGCAATACTAGGAATTTTCAGCAGTGGTCTTAAACATGTGTAGATGCTGCCACATTGCGAACAGTTCTGTGACCCAAGAAGCTCTTAAATGATAGAAAGAGATTTGTTACACGTGAAACAAGGCGGTTCTGGACATATAGAGCTCAAAAAGGGGAGATGCTAATGTCCAAACGAATGTTCTACGCAATACTAGGAATTTTCAGCAATGGTCCTAAACAGGTGTAGATGCTGTCATATTCAGCCATATTGCGAACAGCAGGTGCCCCATAAATCTTCTAAATGATAGATAGAGACCTGTTGCACATGAAACAAGACAGTTCTGGATATATAGAGTTCAAAAAGGGTAAGATGCTCATATCCAAACGAATGTTCTAAGCAATATTAGCAATGTTCAGCAACGTTCTTAAACAGGTGTAGATGCTACTACATTGCGAACAGTTCTGTGCCCCATGAAGCTTCTAAATGATAGGTAGAGATCTGTTGCACGTGAAACAAGACAGTTCTGGACATATAGAGCTCAAAAAGGGTGAGATGCTAACGTCCAAACGAATGTTCTTGGCAATACTAAGAATTTTCAGCAATGGTATTAAACAGGTGTAGATGCTGCCACATTGCGAACAGTTCTGTGCCTCGCGAAGCTTCTAAATGATAGGTGAAGATCTGTTGCACATGAAACAAGACAGTCCAGGACATATAGAGCTTAAAAAGGGTGAGATGCTAACGTCGAAACGAATGTTCTACGCAATACTAGGAATTTTCAGCAATGGTCTTCATGGGGCACAGAACTCTTCGCAATGTGTCAGTATCTCACACCTGTTTAACTGTAGAGCTATGTGGGATGCCACTAGGCATCTACATAGGCTATCATAAAACATAGCATATTGGTTCTGCTATATCGGTATTTGACTGTCTAGCCAAATAAGTTACTTTTTACTAAACGTCTAATGGTAGGTACGTTCTAAGGAAACTTGTATGAAATAAATTAGTATGACGTCAGAATATTGTAAAATAATTTACTATTATACTTTGGGTGAATGACTAAAAATAAATAAAACCAAGAAAATTGAGAATGAACATAATTCTTACCGCTCTTTTACCATTTCTAATTTAATTAGATCAGTTAAATAATATATTTTCACTACAGGAAAATACTTGATTTCTGATTCGCTTTGAGGAATAAATGAAATATTCTTTATTCAGAGAGTAGGAATCAGATAATTATTACCACGAAATATAAAATCAAAGTTCCATTTTTCCGGACGTGTTGAGATCCTTCACAAAAAAAGCTTTTAAGGTGATTACATACGCGAATGACTTTGACCATACAAATGCTCAAGGTCATTCGCTCGTTTTTCAGCCGTAAAAATCAGTAAAACTAATTTTAATAGATAATTTTATAGGGGACGATTACAAACTAAGAAAGTCACGTCATGCTAATACACTCATTTAACATATATCTGAAATTTTAGATTATTTGGATAAATATTGTAGAAAATATTTGGTTTCATAAGAAAGAGTAGAGTGATGTTCAGAGCCTCTTTTCAACTATTTCCTCCTTTTTTATTGAATTTATGAAAAGGTGAAGTTACTCTGTATATCCTGTAGTATGCAGGGATATAAATTCCAGATCTTTAGGTTTTATAGTTAAAAAGAAAAACGGTTTCGAAAATACCGATTTTTCGATGCTAATCTGATTCGGGGCCTTAAGCACTCGAATCACAATTACATCGCAATACCTACTTCTAAAGATTCACACCGGCCGCATTCGGTTGGATGGGCTTTGGGCAAACAAAAGTTTCGACGATATATGTAAATGAGCCACCATGCCGACCTGACTTTCCTACTATTGGAAAATAGGTTTCGTGTTTTAGCTTACGCGAAGAAAGCTGTTAGTTTTTATTAGTTAACAGGAGGGAATCAGTCTTAGACCCCTATATAGTTTTATGTATAAGGGTAGGTCCCTTTAGAGTAAAGGATAGATAACTACAGGTAGATACAGGGTAGCTGGATATATTTAATAGTGGCATTTTACATGGCTATTTGTTTGGCGTTTGTTGTATTTGGCAAAAAGTAAGTAAATTTACTTACTTTCACGTCACAGGAGACATGACAGTCCAGTGGGGTGAGCACGAACAACTATCGTAATCAAATCGTAAACGTAACGAGAGCACGGAGCATTGCGATTGGCCGCCTGCCTACTGTGAGCGTGTATGCGGGTGAAGCCTGCCAATCGTAATGCTCCGTGCTCTTGTTACGTTTACGATACGATTACGGTAGTCGTTCGTGCTCACCCCACTGCACGTCAAATTGAAAGAGCATTTTCTGAAGGAATATCCGTGCCCCTATCCCAGGAATATCCCAGCGCTATCCAAGACGTTGGCGCCTATCGACATGCTACTGGACTGGACTACACAAGATCAATATTTAATTAAGATAACATTTGCAGGAAGGACTAAGGATTTATGCAATCGCTTGCAGTAGGTATGCAATGTAATATTATCATATACAATTATTATGCTACCATCTCCGTGCAATACCTGGCAAATGCAAATTCTATCAATCAATCTACAATTTCTGTAAAGTGCGTTATTGTGTTGCTATACGTGACGCTCATTAGGTATGCTTGTAATGGACTGAAATTGTATTGGCAGGTACGTGTCGTTCCTCATACAGGTATTGATTATTATAGCTTACTTTGAGAGGATTAGTAATATTTGCCTGCTGTGTGTCTAGTGTCAATAGCTTATGATTTAGTAGGTTTATACAGGTGTACAAGTTCTGCACGTCTGCACCTGCACCTTGCATTTAACAACAGTTATGATGCTTGGTAGATTATAACATTTGCAAGATATTTTTTGAAACTCGCATTCACGAGAGATGCTTATTTAAGCAGGAGCTGTGTGTCCCGAACATGAATATGTTGAGGTGGATGTGATGTGCGGAGTCACGCGTAATAATCCGAGAGCTGGTACGATTTTTTGAGTACATGCTTGAGGCAAGCTGAAAACTTGTCAAACAACTGTCCTGTTGTGCCCCAACACGAAGCTGCAGACCTGGCTGGTGAGTACATGGGCTAAATCAACTCCTAAGTTTTTTAAATTAAAAAAAAGAATTCCAAACAAGTCCACTATCAACCACAAAAACATTTTTTTTTAAATATTGTAGGACATTCTACGCATCGCTATCTAGACTCAAAATGAGCATAGCTTGTGTTATGGTTGCGTAATGCGTATAAATATAGGTACTTAGATAGGTACATTTTTTTGTAATACATACATAATATACATAGAAACACCCAGACCAATACATATTCATATTCATGATTAGGTATAAATGTTTACATTGAACGGGAATCGAACCCGCGAGCCCTGTGTAGCAGTTAAATGTACTACCAATACGCCACAGATGCCGCCATTAATCCGCTGTAGAGTTTGCGTAGAGTTTCGTAGCTCTAACTCTAAAACGAACTCTATGTTACAACTTCAAGCGCTTTCAACCGCTTAAAGTACCTACAGCATTATATAATTGAATTAATATAGCATGAATACAGCAATATAATCGTCGAATATGTATTGCCTGCGGCAATTCTAAACAAGAAGTTCAGAGAAACGTAGCGCAATAGCTACCTATGTGTTAGATTACTTACGGCGAAGCTGTAGGTAAGATACTAGGTGCGGAGTTTCTGTGCATTGCACTTAGGCAAGTGGGTCGAATATTCGGCCACATGTGCGCCGGCACGACTGCCAACTTGCGATGTGCTTAGTTTAGTGCTAAAACGCTACTCAACTTTATATCGTTTCACGTGAGGATCGTTGTTTGTTTTAGTAGCGCGGTATTATAAGCTGAAATTTAAACACGTGCGCGACGTAGCTACGAGTTTTGCAGTAGTTAAATGAATAATGGATAGTAATCAAACTTTTGGGATTCCTTCTTTCTTCTAAAGTCTGACTACTTTTTTATGGTGCGCAAATTCACCACGGTTTCCAGAAGCCGAAAGGGTTGGTTATGTCGGCTTGAACCAACTAAAACGTTTACGTACGCCGTCTGTGGGTCGTTGGATGACGGAGGTGAGTATGCCGTAGCACCGCTGGATATCCTCAAATGATATACAAAAAGGCGTATATTTTGTGACGTGATTGGGATCAAGATATATGCCGCTAGCTATATGCCTTCCCGTATGAAATATTCTTCTGTCTAGCTGCCAATACCCGACCCAAGAGTGCCAAAGTTTCAAGCACAATTACTGTAGTTTTTGGTGCTATGGAACTTTCCAAGTTTATGTCCGCAATTATTGTTGTGCTACGCTTCGCTTGTATTTCGAATTTTATTATTAGTAGGTACAACAAGTACTTACTGTGTTTTAGTGTCTGTACTTACCGACTGTTTTTATCTTGTACATAGGTACTTCGCCTTGGATACTCGCTGAATACTGAGTTAACTTTGTAGGTAGGTATACATATTCTACAACAGTCTACACAACGCTATCTAGACCCATGGTAAGCTAGCTTAACTAGCTTATGTTATGGAATCTAGAATGCGGATAAAAATATACTTTTTTTTTCCGGGTCCTTTATGTGGGGCGTGAAAAAGCAAGCTGAGTGCCGCCATTGTAACATGGTACGTGTCTATAATGGTGACCCTCTTTTTCCAAGACTTTACCTTCAGCTTACCATCAGGCGTGGTGAAGTCAAATTGACGTGTCCTATACAGAAAAAAAGTAAATAGACAGTAATTTCCTAGAGTAGTACCTAAGTCTAGTGTATTAAGGATTAAATAATGATTTAAAATTCATTATTTATTAAAATCTTTTCTGGCTAATCTTAAGATGATAGTTGGTATTCATCTATCTATACTATTATATAATTGTAAAGTGGTCGTGTCTGTACATTGGAGAAATTTAAAAAAAATATTTGGGTTATGTTATGTTAACGATACTGAACACGAAAATATTTTTTTTTAATTTCCTGTCTGTTTGTCCGCGATGGACGCAAAAACTACTGGACGGATTTTGATGCGGTTTTTTTTGTTAGAAAGGGCTTCGTCAGACTTAAAATCTTACGTTTGTTTGATCGCAATCGGTTGAGTAGAACCGCAGATATGAGCAAAGTCGTGTTAACCGAGATGGACGTGAGCGGAGCCGCGGGCGGAAGGCTAGTTAAGAATATAAATGTTTTATATGATATCTAACGAAGTAATACACAGGCCAATTTCCTCTGGAATGACGATTGATATCTCACCAGTAATAAATTACGTTTTCCAACAGAAACACACGAGTTTATTTTCGCCATCACCCGAAGATATTTTCACATAATGTGTTCGAGGGGCGCTATCTCATAGATTTATCTAGATGGCAATGGAACTACAGTAAAAATGCTATTCCAATTTTAACTTGGATTTCGTATGCGAGCATTTCGTGTTTACCTTACCTTAAGGACTCGACTCTAACGGCCGTTCCCAATAACATACCTACAGTTTAAGGTAAAGGTAGAGATAGTTCCTTTGTCAAATCCTATTGTTATTTTGCTACTAATAATTGCGTTACCATAGATAACGTTAGATTGATGACGTTTTTACTATACTCAAAGCGTTTTTATCCTTCCTAATGTCAAAACTGGCAGTAGATAGATTATTGGGAACGGCTGTAAGTACCTAGTTTTCTTTTTCTAATGAGCAGTTTTCCAGTAGGTATTTATAGCGTTCCTAAAGACAAGCTAGATGGCGCAGCCGGCACTTTTGGTAAGTAGAGTGTGGTCTCACATCCTAGTGTTCCCTAATTTATGGAAAAAATGTTCATCGGTTTTGTAATGATTTACTCTACATAAATGTTTTGACATTTTTTTTGATAAAATTATTTTAAATATAATATTATTTTAAATTACAGACAGTGACGCGAAAAGAATTAAGCGTTTTATCATATTTTATCTATTGTAATATGGGTAAATGAAATTAAACTTTGGCAACATCGCACAAATAAACCACAGAGTACATTAAAATTACCAAAAGCTATGCTAGCACCATCTCTTGATGATTTAAAAACCAACTGATTATTATACCTACTGGCAAACTGCTCATTGCCTCGACTGTCTCTGTGGCGTAGCGGTAGTGAACGCGGCCCCTGCGGAGGAGGCGCGGGTTCGATTAATATTTTGTATGCATGAATATGAATATTTGCATTGGTCTGGGTGTTTCTACGTAATATGTAGGTATGTATTTACGAAAAAAAATGTAACTAAGTATGTTTATCCACATTTTAGAACCCATAACACCAGCAAGTTAAACTATGCTTACTATTAATTATATCTACCTATCTGTTTTGTGCTTTGGGTCTAGATAGTGTTGTGTAGGATGTCCTACAATACAATCCAATTAATCTATCTTAACATATGTTTTTCAGTTCAGAATAGTTAATTTAAAATAACCCAGGTATTTTTAAACGTCTCCAATGTATAACTACTTATATAATTCACAAGTAAGTAATTGATAGTACTAACAGATATAGATAAATAAAAAAGTAAATGACAGCGATATCACGTGACCGTATCCCTAAACATTACCACAGCCACAGATAATAAAATGTCAGGGTAAAGAAAATATCCCACCTTTCTAGAAAAGGTATATCTCATATTCGAGTTTCCGTTTGCTAGTTCTTTTTTCTTTTAGTCACCTTCGTCACGAGAGAATAAAATATTTACGACACTTTTATCGCCACATTTCTCGTCTATATGTGCGAATTCAATATACGTTGAGGTACCCGTACCTCCGTTTATATTTGTAATCATTACCTTTGTTGTTACTGACGAATGAAGTGCCAAAGTATTCAAGATTTTTTTGTTATTTTATGGAGGGAATATTTATTCACCCCTTTTTGTACCTTGATAATTCATTTTCCATTTTTGGCACAGAGTAAAAAGTGTTAGTAGGTACCTATACCTAATGAGACAGTAAAACATTGTTTAGAAAGAAAGAAAGAAAGAAAAATCGTTTTATTGCGGATCACGCATGCATACATTTAAAATAAATAAAACAAAATTATCAGATAAACAAAAAATAACAAAGGCAACAGTAAAATAATAATCAGTGGCAGGCGGCATGTATAGGCACAGATTACCTAATACCCACCTACTCACCTAGGCGGCAACCAGAGTTGCCTCATGAATGATGATACCTCAGTGGCTGGACCGATATTGATAGGATTTTTACAGCAGTTAGCTGATGTTATAAAACTTAAGTTAAACATTACAACTTTTATTTAAAAAAAATATTACGGTTAAATATATTAAAAGCAGATTGAAGTTTTTGCAAAAGAAGTCGTGGACGTAGATTTCGTTCTTTTTTTAGTTTCAGCATAAGTAAGTGAGTGGGGCAGGTACTTATTAAGGCACTGCAGAGAGGATACATATAACTGTCAACTTGAGTTTAAACTTAGAATATTCTGCATATTCATACAGGCTTCAAACTTTCAGCGAGGCACTGCTCTGTAAGTTCTATAGGCGTTAAGTATTAAATTAAATTTATTGTAGTATAAATTTCTATAGGATAATATCTTATTAAGTGTATGTAAGTACCTACTTAGTAGGGTGAAATGGCGATGAAAGGTTACATGTGAAGGAAGTTCATCAGTTTAAAGGAAGAATTTGGTGGCGATAACCGACATCCACGCGGGCGAAGCTGCAGCCGGAAAGCTTTGAAGTTTTAGTATATAGATACGTCTAGCTAGCGTTCATTTACATTTTGCATTTGATTTTGTGCCTTAGATCAATCAACATACAATAAGGCCAGCCGGTGTAAAGTCGTATCGTGTTTCAACGAATGGAGCAAGGCCCAGTGCTTTCCACGGTGAGGTCGTTTGTTAACCGATAGGTAGCCAATTCCTGGCGGGGATTCCTGGGGAATTCTCTCCTTAGGGTATAACAGGATTTGTCCCCGTAATATGTACCTATGACGTAAAGCTGTGTGGTTTTAGTTGGTTCGATTGCAACATAGTCCCTCATCGGAGACCCAGGGGTCTAAATAGATCCTGGGGTTTACGAGTTTTCTCCAAGCAGGTTTGAATTGGGAGACAATCAGATGTACTCCCGTTAATATGGTGAAATGAAAAAATAAACATGTCATCCTAACTAGTCATCGCTAACCCTGTTGAGGGGTTATTCTCGGTGGTAAGTGCCCGCAGGGTTTCCGCGCGTTATATAAAACCACAGAACAGATAATAGTACTAGTGTAATAAAACAGTAAGTGTAAGGTGAATATGAAATTAAGGAAATTCTATAACATTATGCGAATTTCGAAAACAGATACCGCTAAAAGTTATGAACTAATGGATATAGTTTAAGCATGAGTAAAGCGTGTTCAATTTCTTTAACGACCATCATTTTTGTCGAAACTTGCCATGAATCTCGAAGATAAGTGTTTAATGGAAATAACATCCGAGGCGAAGAACATTATGGTCATACGCAAACTATCGCTTCGCCATAACCTTAAAAGGGTAATATTTCTGCATAAACAAACTATTTGTTTCTTGTAAGTACACATTTTCATAAAACTACATTATGGTTACGTTTAATAATAAATAATAATAAATATTGTTGGTCATTCTACACAACGCCACCTAGACCCAAAGTAAGCATAGCTTAAGTAGCTTGTGTTATGGGTTCTAGAATGTGGATAAACATACTTAGATAATTTTTTTTTCGTAAATACATACATATTATACAGAGAAACATCCAGACCAATGCAAATATGTATTCATATTCATGCATACAAATATTTGCACTGAGCGGGATCGAACCCGCGCCTCCTGCGTAGCGGCCGCGTTCACTACCGCTACGCCACAGAGGAAGTCACGAGTATTAAATAAATGTGTTACAAGTATTAAAAAAAAAAAGTGAGTAAGTACTTGAAATTATTTTGTGAAGTGGTAGAGAGTATTTCAAAGGTAGAAATAGGTCGTTGGGTTATAGAGGTCAGATGCCAGTCGCTTCACGGAAAATATTGAAGTCCAGCCAAATCCGCAGTTAGACTACAAAAGCGGACCGTAGACTCCGAGGTGAAAGCTTCGGATTGCGACTGAGATTAACGCTAGGATGAAGAAGAACAAGAAGCAAAGAATAACAAAGTAGATGCGTATTATCGGCATTATGCATGCATGCTGCTTTCAAAAGTCTACGAACATAATAGAAGTACTAGAATGCTAGTTAACATTATACCTACTTTTTTTTCTTATCTTCCGAATTGTTTTTCTTTGTTATTTCGGAAAGACATAGAAATAATGTCCTACTCTTTGTCTTTATTTCGTAGTTAAAAGCTTGATGTTTTTCTTAATTCTTGGGTAGCTCAGTGAAAAACAAAATAAAAAGAAAAACTTGAATCTTTGAAGAAAATTTGTATTATAGCAAATGATTTCTTTTATAAACTTTAGAAGTAGGTAGAAAAGCTACGTAACTACCCAGGGCCGCCGCTAGCTATGTGGGCGCCCGTGTGCAAAGTCGATTTTGCCGCCCCCTAAATAGGTCTAAGGACGCTTACACCCCCCCCCCCCCCCGCCGGTTGTTATATAGGACTCGAACCGACATATTTTTTCTGGCAGACCATGATAAAAAAGCGGATAATTAATGAAATTACAAAATAAGGAACAAAAATGTTTATTTTGTAAAAAAAAACAGTAAGTACAGTACTGTACATTTGCTACGTGAACAGCTGTATTTTTTTGCGGGTAGGTATGTAAGATTTTTTACAGCTTTCAGTAAACTATGTTGTATAAATTTCAACTTGATGCCCTCACCCAATCACGAGAAAAAAAGTGACAGACAGACAAGCAGTCAAAGAATCAAAGTATTTCGTTTAGGCACATAAAGAGCACATGAGCACATAATTTGGAAACGATTCTTTCGCTGGTTCGCTAAGTCGGTTCTACTGAGAAGATACCATTCCGTTTTTAACCTGCGGTGCAAAAATGATGCTTCGTAGCTCCCGAACGGATGAACTTTTGAAAGGTGAGTCAAATTCAAAGGCATATTCTTTATTTTTCAAAATAGTGCAACACTGTTACAGCTTTTTGACGTAAAATTCTGCTTAAAACTAAGTTTACTACCACTTCCTAGGCGCTAGTGGAGAAAAAACGGCATAAAAAAACTCCACAGAGTGTAATCGGGAGTGATCTTAGCTATGTTTGATGAAAGGCCAAAGAGTATGATAATATATAGAAGAGTGGAAACTATGCTTATCACTAATAACAGAAACAGACAGTAAAACGAAGTTACAATAAAATAAAGACAACTATTGTAATAACAAGAGATAATCTCGAAAAGCGCATCAACATCCGATTCGAACGATATAGAGTTAACAATGACACTTACATGACGTTACTCGGCAAATGGCGTTGTTTGTTGCCCCCAAAAAACCAATCCTATGATCAGGGGCGTATTTAAAGATTTGGCGCCCCGGGCCACATAGGTTTGCCTCCCCATAAGTGACGTTCGCGTTCACCGTTAGCCTGCGCCCAAGGGGCGGACCCAAAATAGGGGCCCGTCAGAAGTTGCTAGAGACTTTCAAGCCTGATTCGTGAGATCTCTATCTTATGGTGCGAGAGAAGTGACTCTCATCGATCTCCCCACTAACCCAGGCTCCCAATCAGAATCCCTTCAAGGGGACATACTTGCATTCCATTCCATTAAAGCGCCCTACGTAGAAGATGATATGGCAACCAAAAATCACTTGAGTACAGCAATAGCTTGTGAAGGAGATGTTTTATGATGTTTTATGCATGTTGCTTTCGGCAACAGTAAAAACACCGCTTTTGGACCTGGCAGCACTCTAGGCTCTAAAGGCACTCAGATCCCGTTTTGAAGGGCTCTTTAGCGTATGCCTCAAGTAGAGACGGATTCAGAAAATTTGAAAGACAGGAAAACTGGTCCTCTTCTGCAAAGTTACCATCCGCCTACCGGCTCATTGTATTGATCGACAAGGTGTGCAGTATGCAGGTGTTTTAAATGAATTATTCCTCGTGAAGTGCCACATCGAGCGCCTTACAGGAGTGAGACCGAATTTGGTAGACAATCAATTTGGATATAGTCGGGAGCAACGTGGATGCCAACACGCGCTTGAGGGCTCTGGTGAAAGAAGCAGTGGTACGGCGAGTTGATGCTGGCAGTGTCTATTGTTGCCTACGTCGTTAACGCCTTGTCATGGAGCTGCATCAGAGCTGCACTCTTTCAGCACGGGCTGCCTCTCTATCCTCGCGTCATTGTCGGGGCTTACTTATCGGTGAAAGCCAGTATCTACCCAAGTAGGGCATGGTTTGGTAAGTGAGATATGTGGCGCGGTGTTCCGTTTGGCGCGGATCTGGGGCCGCTTCTGTAGAACATCGGCTAGGACTGGATGGTGACGGCCCGAAATCAAAAGCAACCAAATAAGCCACAGCCGGAGTTACCCAAGTCCTTGGACGTATTTGTGACTGGATCTGAAGTGGGCATACCTGGTTCTTTTACTTACGAACCCTTTGACGTGTGGGGAGCACAGAGGCTGCTCATACACCACCTTGCAGCCCTTAAATAGACTTCGGATGCAGGTCAGCCGAAGTAACGAAAACCGAATTAGATGGAGTTTCTTAAAAGAAATGGACCCACGGTGTGAATGCGGAACTACCTCACTGCTAACTCAGGAACGCAGGAACTCATGGGTGCCTCTGAGAACGCCATCAGGGTGGTTGCACACTGGGCAAACAAAATATGACACAATACGCCGTCGACTCGTCTGCCGTCTATCTCTGGGCACCTCAATCTTGACTCCAAAAGGTGCCCAGAGATAGACGCTCGGGGCGGCAGGTTGCGAGGGGCGGCGGAGCCGCCCCGAGCGTCTATCTCTGGGTGCCTCAATCTTGACTCTAAAAGGTGCCCATAGATAGACGCTCGGGGCGGCAGGTTGCGCCGGGCGCCTCAATCTTGACTCTAAAAGGTGCCCAGAGATAGACGTTCGGGGTGGCAGGTTGCGACGGGCGGTGGAGCCGCCCCGAGCGTCTATCTCTGGACGCCTCAATCTTGACTCTAAAAGGTGCCCATAGATAGACGCTCGGGGCGGCAGGTTGCGAGGGGCGGCGGAGCCGCCCCGAACGTCTATCCCTGGGCTTCTCAATCTTGACTCTAAAAGGTGCCCAGAGATAGACGTTTGGGGCGGCAGGTTGCGAGGGGCGGCGGAGCCGCCCTGAGCGTCTTTGTCTGGGCGCCCTAATCTTGACTCAAAAAGGTGCCCAGAGATAGATGCTCGGGGCGGCAGGTTGCAAGGGGCGGTGGAGCCGCCCCGAGCGTCTATCTTTGGGCGCCTCAATCTTGACTCTAAAAGGTGCCCAGAGATAGACGCTCGGGGCGGCAGGTTGCGAGGGGCGGCGGAGCCGCCCTGAGCGTCTTTGTGTAGGTGCCTTAATATTGACTCTAAAAGACGCCCAGAGACAGACGCTCGGGGCGGCTCCGCCGCCCCGGGCCATGGCCCCCTTGGCCCTAGGGTAAATACGCCCTTGCTTCACGGAAAATATCGAGCCAAATCCGCAAAGCGGACCCTTGACTCCGAGGTGAAAACTTCGGTTGCGACTGGGAATTAACGCTAGGATGAAGAAGACTTGAGAAATTGAATAATCAGAATCAAATATACCTATTGTATAATGATATTGTTATAATTCAAGCAAAATAAATATTAAAAATATACATAATTATTTTCTTTAACATATTTGTCATTAGAATATTTTACTTTAGCAAAACATCATATTATTACTATAGAATGTACATTTGTCGACAACAAATAAAATAGTCTACATCCCTATTCATCTACTTACTTTGTATCGAATTTCGGGCGCCGCGTAGCGGCGATGCGATGGTTTGGTTCAACATGCAAACGCTTTAATATGTATTGCATTCTAGTTTTAAGGGATGCTAATAGATGGCAATGTTAATCATATAATAGAAAACGAAATTATTTTTAATAGTATTTATGTGGGGTGTGTATACGTACAAGGGGGCGGCAAATAAAAAAGAGGGGGGGCGGCAAATCTGGGGATTTGCCGCCCCCCTGGACGTGCCGCCCGTGTGCGGTGCACCCGTTGCACCCCCGCTATCAGCGGCCCTGTAACTACCTACTTTTGGGCTATAAGTCGATAGAGCAGTTCATTTCTTGGTTCAATACATAAAAAGACGATATTTATGTAGGTAACGGATAGTGGAAAAGTAGGTTGAATGGGTTGAATAACCTTTAGGAATATTTAACTAGTAGTGGTAACAAAAGTGTGTATGAGTAGATAATGTAGTGTAGAGCTCTCTTAGACTATATACAAACTCCATACCTAGACGTAGTAATTATTATTTCAACGTGACGTAATATTCTTGTTTAGGATTCCGTAATCAATGTTATTTTCTTAATCTGTAATCAAAAATGAAAAAATATTATTATTTCTGTCGTTACACTGATAATCGTTATAAAACGGTTTTATATTCGTGACTAGGACTTTGTACATAATTAAGACGTAATTCAGACGATATTATAACTGAAAATAAATTAAAAATCATAATTTCAAACCTAAGAAATCAATTATAAGATATTAAATTTCTTATTGCGTGAAATTTCAGTCACGTGACCTCATCGTTATTACATTTTACGTTTACAAAAGTACCTAACTGAATATTTCATACAGCAATACCCGTTACTTATATTTTAAGTTTCCATCGTCAGTTTGTCGCCTTAGAAAAAATACAAACAAAGTTCAAACGCACCTAAAAGGATTTCAGTGTAAACAATGTCGAATCAACACGATGAATTTATCTAAAGGGAAATCTCTTCAACGAAAAGCAAACACGTCTCGAGCAAAAGACTACAGAGGGATGAGTGATTCACTGGGCTAGAAAATGTTAGTTGATTTTTGAATTTCACACTTCAATACCCGCTTTAACGTGGGGACGACGCGCGCCCGATTGTGTTTACATGTTTTCGAATGATCATGCACAATAAAAAATACGTACGGAATATATTTATCAACAAAACATTTAAGCAACCCTTTCACTCAGGTAGAAATGCGTTCAAATCTATCGATATAAAAGAAGTATAAAGGTGATCATACGTGTTGTGATCATATGACGCAGGAGAAGTAAATTTTCTTGAATTTACTGAATACTCCTGCAATTTGAGACAAACATATCCAATTTTCATATGAAAAGTAATATAATTATGTCTCAGATAACTGAAAAGAGGACAATGTTCAAAGTAAACCACCAACGATATAATTTCGTGTCTAGCGGGAGGTTGTATAATGTTGACATTAATATTCATTATGTATCTCTAAACATCTTAAGTGTTCCGCTCACATTATAACAAATCTTCCTGCACTTTGGCATCACACCAAAAAAGTTAATATTTGTTTTAAAGATGACATATTACAGTGAGCTCATAAACATAACTGACAAAGTGGAATTCCAGAGAAACTCAATGCCTACACTGTTGGTGCAATTAGCACCAGTTATTAAAGGCCTTAAGAAAAAAAAAGGAAGCTGAACTGAAGCCAATTTCTGTAGATGACAGGAAACTTTGTAAAATGTTATAACAGCGGAATTTATGATTAGAAGTTGGAGTAGTGCAGCAGGCTTCCACAGTTCCAACTTCAGAATTCAATTAGGTACCGATGATTATGGAAACTCTTTTTACAGCCATCGCTCTGAAACTTTGTATCTTGGAAGTCTTTTATCTAAAAGCTTCCCTGTTCTTCTTCAAGTTACTTTATTGGTTCAATGAATTGGTGTCTTGCTTTTGCAATAGGTATGCACAATTTGGAACACATAATGTTGACATTTACGGATATGTGCATAATTTTATGAAAGAATTCAAAAAGATGTTACAGTCATTATAATGAGAAGCCAGTTAAAGCACATCTAATGTTTAGTACGTAATACGTATAGACTTCGGAAATATCACCGAAAGGAGTAGTCATCAAATTATTTATGTGTTATTACTATTTTAGTAGATATATTTATCATTTTTAAGTTTTTTTTCTTTTTCATCATTGTTGTTCCTCATTCATTTAAATTTACTTACAAAATTATTAACGCATTATAAAAATATGTATAATCTATTTCTACCTACTACTAATATTATTATTCTCTATAGGTACACTGTTGTCTTAAGGAGAATGTTATACCATTACCATTTTCCAGTAATAAATTAATTAAGAACTAATTACCTAAAGAAAAGACAAAAAAATATGTTTACTATGTCGTAGGTACCAAATTCAAAGGTGACTCCGTACTTCGAGTTTTGGTATTATTTCATCGAAGTCCTGCCCGTTAATTAAATGAGTGGAGATCAAAGCGCGGTACAAACACAGCCATAGATAGGAGCGCGTGTCTCTGCGACGTCCTATTTGGTCTTTGTCCTCGTTTTGTGTCGATAGTAACACCATTAACTCAATTAGCTACTTCGAAACTGGTTTGGCTTTGAAATTTGGGCGAATTATTTAACAGAATTTAAAATGTCTATGTATTATCATCATTATCTTCATGGAGACGCATTTTCCTGATCCGTGGCCTAGATGATCTCGGCGCTCAGGGTCCGCCTTCCGGCTCTTCCTGCTCCACTTCGCACGATCTTGGGCATCCATGGTTGTGAGACCATTTGCACACATGTCACGTTCTTTTTGGGCCTACTGTGTAAAGTGTCATACATAAATTTCATGTCACGTTGTTTGTCCTGGGGTGTAGGTATGGGGCGTAATCAAGACTTTTGAGCCAAGCAACCTACCTGCAAGCAGCTGCATCTGCTGACTGATAGACGAGGTTCTGGTGCCGGTAGAAATTATGCCTCGGGACTAGCGCGCGCAGATTCTCTTCCTCCTAGCGTTAATTCCCAGTCGCATCCGAAGCTTTTTTCAACTCGGAGTCTGGGGTCCGCTTTACAAGTGTTAACTAGAGATTTAGCTAGACCTCGATATTTTCCATGAAGCGATTGCCATCTGACCTCCACAACCCAATGGTAACAATAGGTATATCGAAGCTTTGCAGCTACACTGTTGTTTTTGGAATTTTTAGGACTCCAACTACCCGTAACGACTGCCATAGATGTTTTTATGGCAACCGGGACCGACGGCTTAACGTGCCCTCCGAGGCACGACCAGACCAATGCAAATACTCATATTTCATGAACACAAATATTTGCACTGAGCGGGGATTGAACCCGCGCCTCCTGCGTAGCAGCCGCGTTCACTACCGCTACGCCACGGAGGCTGTGATTGAGGCGCGCGCAGATTGTATTGGAATAATCTTTGCTTTGTGAGTTTGAGCTAATCCACCGCCGTATACCCCGAGCTATCCTCAAAAGACAACCAAGAAACGTTTACTGCGCGTATAGAGCACATTTTGAGCATATAGTAGGTCATCTTGTCCCAAGCAATATTAAAATCAACATGTCGATTCTGATATTCCACATTGGTCAAGTATGCGACTTGACCGCTATCAAATATCCTAAAGATTGAGGTAGGAAACCCTAAATTGAAGTGAAGTTTTCTCATTAATTTGATTACGTCGATCCCAGGGCCCGACCCGTGTCACAAGTTACTTCATTAGTTACGCAAGTTTGTGAAAGTAATCCGACCGAATTAGGTTTTGTAAGACACGAATCATCACAATGATACCCATGTTTAAAAACCTATGAACATATGGGTTGCATAATAGTTAAGTGCGATAGATTTCGATTACACTATAACAATCGAGACCAATTTAAGGGAGTCAAAAACATATTGTATTTGTATTTACTCTTCACATATCGCGCAGTTAGATATTAAGGACAGATTTCATCAATGATAAGCCCCGATCAAATCAAACTGTAACTCAGTTTCGTATTTACTCAATGAGTTTTATTGAGTTAAATGTGAAAATCCAGTTCAATCTGATGTGATCGCAATGATATTAATGATTGAAATTCGATCTATATAAAACCCTAAATATATCTTCAGCAATATGATATTGAAAGAATATAACGTTCAGGGTCTCAATGACTGATTTATTAAGAACTGATGTCATCGTAGAATTAGCATATTCATACAGTTTCTGATCACATAGCGCCAGTTAAACAAACTCAAGAATTACTTCTAAATCCCCAAATTTACAATAACAATACAAGCTACGAGTACCATTAATTAGGGTTGTGTAACAAACTCGGGACACTTAAACCGAAATATGGTGTGATATGCAAACTAGACGATTCATAAAATTAGAATTTAAAATCAAAACTCTGTTACAGAGGTGTTTTTGTCTGTGAACAGCGCGGCAAAGCGCACATAAGTTACCCCGAATATTTATGTTTGGCGATGCCACCTACAGGCTCCCTCTCATATTTACCGCCAAGATCTCGTTTACTGCACTCTCATATTTGCATTTTACATTTATTATGTGTTTGTTAAATCATATATTACATTATGTTAAGTATATTAATTCAAATGTTGTGACAGTTGATGGCATTTGTTTGGGTATACCGTATTATGGGTCTTGCTAAGATTTTCAGAGCCAAAACCAAACCCTGCTGCGAGGCGGTACACTTGCTGATTACTGATCAAGGTTCTGGCGCAGGCTTTCCTTTCAGTGTTAGAGCGATAGAGACTGCTCGCCTAAAAATCAAGTCAAGATAAGTTACATGTAGAGAAGAATTTATTCCAAGATACCGTACTTTTCAAGATTTTCTTAGTGCACACAGTGCTGTACATTGTACAATCAAGTCACCATCAGACGACCCCTGTGATGGTAATGTTTGACTGTCAAAAGTCGCAATTTCGATTCTCTCTGAGACCAAATATTTGCATAGTCTGGGTCATAGATGATATATATAAGTCTGGGTGTTTCTTTGTATGACATATTTATGTTTCTAGTGTTATACAAAAAATATTATCTACGAGTATGTTTACCAACATTCTAAAACCCTTAGCGCAAGCTAATTGAATCCGGTTTTTGGTCTTCAAAATAAGTTTCTAAACAGAAAAATATTTCTAAACTGAGTATTTAAATAACACATATTTAATAGATACATCAAGATTGTGGTCTGGTGGGGTTTACATTCAGTTAAGTACCTACCTATTCGAATGTGGTATAGTTAAACTTTGCTTACTCTAGGCCCAGATAACGTTGTGTTGAATTCATTTATTTAATAGAGTTTACTTCCTTATATAATACCCAATTACGTACACAGACTGATACGTAGACCGCGATGAAGATTGCATTAGATGTCTTATCCTTGTGTAAGGAACATTACGCGGCGGGCCAAGCTCGGGTTTAATTGATCTAGGCAGGATGATGGATAGTAGCGAGTAGATGCGGTGGGGCCACGGTGGTTTGCGGTGGATAAAGACGAATCTAAGTGCCGCTTCCGTAACACGGTTTTATACACAAACTACTCCCTTTCGGAATAATGTACCAGAATATATCTCTACTATTATAACATTGTAAATTAGCTGTGTCTGTACGTTGAAGATATTAATAAAAGCTTGGGTTATGTTAAGTTAATGATTATGAACATAGAACATAAATATCGTTCCATTTCAAACTTCTTAACTCAATAAAATGAGTACTCAGCGGTCTCAGTGGCTTAGTGCTAGAGCATTCAACTACTACGTGGGGGCGCAATTAGTCCGGATGTATTATATTCTATGTATAATATTTATATATACAAAAAAAATGTATTTAGGTTTGTTTATCCGTATTCTGGATCTTATACCACAACTTAGTTGAGGTATGTTTACTTTGGGTCTAAATAGCGCTTTGTAAAAGTCTCAGGCCCGTATTCAAGAATCATTCTCAGCTTACCTCATTTATCTGTGGACAGATTGATAGATTTGAAAGATTGTCTAAGCTATCTGTCCTGAAATAAATCGAGATTCAGGACTGAGTACTAGTCTATAGTACGGGCCTTAGAATATTATTATTTATTTAATATCTATACGATATGGATACGACATATGTGCAAATACTGAAACCGCGAAGCATCCTGGTCCGTAGGAATAGAACCAAATTAAATTTAAACTTAAATTCCCTGATTTATAAAATCCGAAATTTTCTAACAAAATAATTATTAAAATAAATGTAGAAAATGCAACCACTTGTATAAGTCATTAAATAGTTTCATCCATTGCTTTAAAGTCTTTGACTGTGTCATAAGTCATTAATAAATACGCACACACACAACAACTTCACACACACACACAACAATAGGTATAGTAGGTAACTTACTTGAACAGCTAAGCGGCAACATGCGATTCTACAGAGTGCTCAAAGTTGTTCAAATTCTATAAAATTAAAACTCTAGTTTCTGCCCTTAATACTGGACCAATTTTGTTCAAACTTTTCCTGCTTGAAGCTTAGGGGGTACCAAGTATATGGTTTCAATTATTGCCTATATGTCGTATCCATATTGTATATTATCTACTTAACAGACTGCTTGTAACTGTTTCATTTTTGCTTTCATTACTAAAACAAATTATTATGAAATCTAAACCTTGTTTATTTACATCAAACGAAACTATTTATTTATAATCGCTTTAGAAATAGTATCTCATTATAAGGTGTATAGGTATTATAAGCCCCAGTCTTCATTATACAAAAATGGCCTTTCATCAACAAGTGGTCCATAGCTATAGATCGCGTCTAAAATTAATTAATGTTTCTATATAATTTAAAATTAATTAATGTGTAACTAGTACCGGGGTTTTTACTGAATCGCCATTAATTAAATTTGAAGTAAGCTCTCTAAAAGAGCTCGTTAAGAGGATATAATACTGTATAGTGTTGTAGTTTGCGTTTTAAGAGCTTAAAGTATTAAGCAACGAGCTGCGTTGCTGGTGACAAGGGACTTAATTAAGTGAGTACAGGCATAATAAAATAGTGTCAAAAAGTTGTGCCTCGTGCCTGCAGACGTGAGCTACGTGCTGAATGTAAACTGTTCCTGATGGCTGTTAATTATAGGTGGAGTACTGAGGAACTAATTAGTGCAACGCAACAACGCTGCACATAAGAATTTGAGTTCAGTACAATTATAGTACTGTACTCAAAGTCTTGCGTTCTACACAGGCTTGCTAACAAAATATAGCGTGAAAAATGCGTTTTGTGGAGTAAGCTAATGTCAAATGTGTGCATGTCATGGGATGTATGTATAAGTCAATTTATACCGAACTAGCTTTCATCCGCGGCTCCGCCCGCGTGGATGTCGGTTATCGCGACCAAACATAGCCTATGTCCTTTCTCAAGGTCTAAACTACCCCTATACCAAATTTGATCAAAATCGGTTCAGTGGTTTAGGCGTGAAAGCGTAACCGACAGACAGACAGACAGATAGACAGAGTTACTTTCACATTTATAATATTAGTATGTAGTATGGATTTATATCAAGAACGCGGTTCGCCGACTCTTTCTTTTGCCGCACGTTAAGACCTGGAATTCCTTTCCTATACACGAGTTTTCCTTTTCCTACAGTCCCGGGTCCTATAAGCGGGTAGTGAAAAAGCAGCTGATGAGGCCGCCAAGCTCAGTGCCGCCATTGTAACTTGGTACGTGTCTATAATGGTGACCCTCTTTGCCGAGACTTTGTCTTCAGCTTACTATCAAGGAGATGAAGTCAAATTGAGGTGTCGTTTATAAAAAAATAGTACCCACTTTTTACGCCACGTTGAAATGATACTTGCTGCGTTTAGGTATAGAGTTTGTATACAGTCAAGCTTGTATTCCCTTTCAAAAGTTAAGTAAGAATTCGATATTTGCTATCTGGATATTCTGAACATTGCACTCCGTAAATGGGTCAGTTGGAAGTTCGAAATATCACGCTATCACTTAAGATCGATTTTGAATAGCAGTACACTGCATTTCAAACGGTTTTGTGAGGGCCGGAGGCTTAACCTTCCTTTCCTTTCTCCAATTTTCCTCTTTTACATCCCCTTTTTGTTTGTAAGTACCAAACAATACGCGCGAGATGATGTTCACCATTATGGGTTCTGTGTTTATATTTTGACTTTGTAAGAGAAGTTGCATTCGAAAATAGATACTTCTTCTACCATCATAAATAAATTAAGTGTTTTTAAGTTATGAATTAAAAAACCCCCGACCCAAAAAGATCCTATAAAAAGTAAAATAATAACTATTACCTTAAGATAAGCTAAGCACCTTGGTATGCCCTATTCTCCCCGACGGTCAGACGGCGGTCCCCCGACGAGACAAATGACAAAAGAGTCAATACTTAGGGTAGGTTATAAGGTTATAGTTATTATTTTACTTTTTATAGGATCTTTTTGGGTCGATGGTTTTTAAATTTTAAATTTTATTTTTTTATTTTATGCTTTTTATAGGTAACCGCTTAACCGAATTTCATAAAACCTACTGTATCGTGATGTATAAATTATGCCCTTTCATTTGATACCCAACACGGGTATATTTGAAAATATTAGATTTTGCATTGCCACTTTCACTCCTTATGAACTTTTATTTATTGAATTTTTATGAAACATAGCTAAGAACACTCTCGACTAAACCATCTTTCAAACAAAAGAAACAGAATCGAAATCGGTCTAGCCGTTTGGGAGCTTTGATGCCACAGACAGACTGACACACGTGTGTGTGTCAGTCTGTCTGTGGCATCATAGCTCCCAAACGGCTGACGTGTGTATGGGTGTGTGTGTGTGTGTGTACACACACACCCATACACACATCAAACTTATTATAACACCCCTCTTTTTGTCGGGGGTTAAAAAGAAACAGCTAACCCAGCGCACTGGGTAAATCTAAAGGCTGATTTACACGAGACGAGCAAATACTCAATCTATCCGCTCTACGTGAAAAACAGAACATTCGTTCGTTGTTCTTTTTTTTTATGTAAACGCTGAAAACATGGCTTCGTTTACACTAAAATATTAAGAAAGAATATTCTACATCTAGATCTAGGTCTATGTTCGTTTGGTCTGAATCACAATGAAGTCACATAAACTGGAATTATTTTAATTGCCAGAAAAACAATAATTTTGGAATGGGTTGATATTTACGAAGTCAGTAAAATACTCGTACATTAGTGGTTATTTTTCCTCAAACAATTATGCATTTGCAAATAACTATTCTAAATGTTCGAATTTCATGAACAAAAAAAAATAGTTTTGGACATCTATCTCACATGTACTTTTTTTTCCGAGTCACTGACTAGATCTGGTTTATAGTGGCTACATTTTCAAACTTTGTCGGCTTAAAACTTGGCTACATGTAGGCTCTCTGCGGTAGGTTTAAGAAATCAATATTTTTAAGAAAAAATGTCAAAACATTCTCAAGTACTTGAGCCGTTGATGTCATTCACTCGAAAAGCTACTTGATAATAAAACGTTGCTATACAATTTGGTTTCGACGGTCGCTTCGTTGCAACGTCTGAGGAATTTAAATTTTTCCTGTGCGCTCCATCGAAGACAATCAGACAGCTGGCGGCCGCTTCATGTTTTGAATATTAATGAATTTAATCACGCTTTCAGTATTAATATTACGGCATTCTAAACACTGAAAAATAAATTACGGAAAATGGTTTTGTAATGAAAATCATTTCGCTTTGTAAAGCTTGGTTTTCCTTTCTAATAAAAATAAGGTTCTGAATTCGGATTCTTATTTTTTTGCGTGTTGCCAGGCTCAAATTGTATCTACTATAGTTTTTTTATACCACTTAGGTGGCAGACAAGCATCCGGCCCACAAAATTATTACTTTGATAGTTTTTTTTAAGTGGGGAGTGCTCGATGATTGATTCTCGTAAGCAAAATTTCAAAATCAATCTGACATTTTGAATTACTCCGTAATCGAATTCAAAGGTTCTGTTAAATACAAACATAAATTTTAGACTAATAAACGCGTCTTAATAATGTAAGTACCTACTGTCCGCTTTGCTTTCACATTAACATATTGGTTTTTATCATGTTCCTAGGGTTTATTTTTTATTGAATAATTTGCCTTACCTTTTCGTATAATTAGATACATTATTCATTCCTAATATAAAATATTAACTACATTTCACTGCTCAATTTACTGAGCTTCTTATTTTGTCTGACGTGTTAAACCGTACATTGTAATTTGCGATTGGAATCAATTGGCGTAAGGTTTTAATGTCTGGCCCATTTTTCATAGCGAACCTGTTGCACAGCGAACCAGATATTCAATGTAAATTCTAATCATTATGTTATCACACAGGGATCCATGCCATTAAATATTTTTTTATTCATTTACGTGTTCCCATCTATATTTTCTATTTGTATAATAGTCTAATAAGCAAATTGCAGTCCACTTTTAGATATAGGCCTAAGAATGGCATTCGATTTTCCACCTTTAGCATCCATTGTAGCCAGCTACATATTTCTGGTCGTGAGTTTATCTGGATTCTCACTATAGGTACGTCTACCGATTCACCATCTCCTTTCTATTCTAGGATTTGTTTGCGGCCATGGACAACCCATCATCACTTTGCTGCCAGTCATATTGGTAGCTCCAGACTCCAGCTTACCAAAAACATTTAGCAAAGGTGGAAAGGGGGACAGAAAGCGCCATGAGACTTAACGGTATATTTGCACTTTGATTGATCGTTTATTGGGGTATACTTTACATTAACAACAATTTATATTCAGAACAAAACAGCAGTTGTGCCCCTAACCCTGTATAGCTCAATAATAAATTAGTTGTTTTAGCGTAAATGGCATCGTCTTAGCTGGCCCATAAAGACATTTAGGATTGAGTTTCAGCGCGGCTGCGAGTGCGGCCCGTAGGTACATAAACCGTTATAATAATGCGCATAAAATTCTCCGCCGAGAGCAGTGAGCGAGAGAAGTTGCCAGTATTACGCCCGTGAGTTATTCAACGTCACGTAGCCCGGGACCGGTCGCAGTTGCGCCCCTGTCCTCGCTCTGTACTTTGTAATGTCAGCCGTCCCACTCACACAAAACCGTTACAACTGCAACTTTACTATTTCGAAACTTTATGACAGAAACAATCGAATGTCGCCAACAGTTTTCGCTTGTTTTTCCGGCCAGCTATAATAAAGGTTGCCAACTGTCCCGATGTAATCAGAATGCGCGATTTCATTTCGCTGGCATTCTTATTTTAAATTAGATTTTGCTGGCAATTTATGGACATACTTTTCAATTAATATTATGTCGTTGTTGTGTCCATGCTATATTATTAACAATATGCAGAATAACAGTATTAATCTACCATTATTGGACATGTCATCTCCATGGTTGCTCATTGACATTATTACGCTGGCAGACGCAAATACGGGACAGAATCATGCGACATGTGAAGGCCTAAAAGTAGGTGCTTGAGACTGTTGAGACTGTAGCCTGTATGACGAAGACCCAGTACTTGGCATTGAGCTCTGCAAAGCTAATATCCGTCCGCATAGGTGACGCCTTCTTGTCGGTTAAGCGAAAGGACCAGGTCAAAAACCTGGGATCTGTAATTGAAGCAGGAACTGTGTATCACAGAAACGAATATACTGCGATGAAAGTGTGGAGTCACATTTTACAAAATCTTTTAAAAGATGAAGCATGTGCTCTCTAATGTACTGAATATCGTCTAATGCATTGTTCATGTTTTGAAAATATGTCAAGCTCTGGCAACAACAAACAGTGGTACAGATTGTTTATACTGTTAGATATAAAAGCAAAATAAGTTTAATGAATACAAGATGAATTACTCACAGTTATTGCAATGTGTTTGGCGTTCTCACTGCGGAAAAGCTACCAGATATTTTAGTTCGCTCTAGATATGCGTAGACACGTATTTGCACATTGTGCTCATTGCAGTTGTAAGCCAGTTGACATAGAGGATTCGCTTTGATACTTTCCTCTTTAATTTCCTGTTTCGTAAACGTTGTTTTAATTTTACACGAACTAACTTTATTTGTACAATAAGTAGGATAATACATTATGTCACATTATTTGTGTTATTGTATATTGTACGAACCTACTTATATTGTATTTATTTCGTGTTTGGGGGTTCCACCAAGACCTTGGGGACCCAAGCCAACCTCAGCTGCAAGCCAGTACAGGTAGCGCGGGCTTTCCTTTCGGGATTGGGGGGTTGGGCGGCAGTCGCACCCGGAAATGCCCAAAAATTTAAATCACTATCAAATGTACAATAAGTAATTATTTGTGTATAAGTACATTAAGAAACATGATGAAAAAGTAGCTCCTTATTAGTAGAATCCTTAATCTTAAATTACAATGTGACAAATATTTGGGCGAACAGCCTAGGCGCATAACAAATAACTCACAAGGAAATATGAATCTTTTATAAGTTTTTGTCAGCTTTCCTTCCTTTTTGTTTCGGATCGAAAGACAGACAAAAATTTAAAAAAATATATGTACACTGACACTCATTGCACTTGTTAAAAAAGCTGGTCTTCAATTTAGTTTATATGTATACCTATATTTTGTTAAGTTACTCGTACTCTATGGAGCTTTGTACCGAGAATACCTAAACACTAAAGTATTGGTTTATTTAGATTAGATAGTTTGACACACTTAGACCTGCAAGTTAGTTGTGTTGTAGCCTACATTAAGCCTACCGACTTGCCAATAAGCTCGTACAGTTTGCGCAGTTTCTTAGGTAAACAGACTGGATTACTTCCCCTGTATAGTAGTTATCTAACATGGTTTGCTTTATTGTACAGATTTTGATGTCAAAACAAAAATTTACCATTAACTTAAGGGTTTGGAAGCAATGGGCAATTGGGTGGTCTTATTGTTTACCTACATGGATATGCTTTTTGAGGCTTTGGTTTAAGTAATGCTTGTAAAAACTGCTGCAAGAATTGATTGACTTCTAAAACGTCTATAGGCCATGGTAACCACTTTCCATCAGGTGGGCCTGCCACCTAATTGATATACCTAATAAAGCTCCAAATAATTTAGAAAGTTATTTTATTCCTTTTAATTTGTGTTGTATAACGTGTATAAAGTGACCGTGTGTATGTAGGTATGTGTACGAAACTGGGTATTTGCATTGGTTTGATTGTGCCTCGGAGAGCACGTTAAGCCATCGGTCCTTGCTGCCATACGAACATCTATGGCAGACGATATCACTAGAGAAGAATAATTTGAAATGAAACCTGTACTAACCCTACTGGCCAACGTGGAAACAGTAGACCAAAGCCTTCCAACATTGGGAGAGGCCTATGTCCAGCAATGGACTACGATAGGCTAATTGATTGATTGAATAACAATATTGAGAATGTGCGGGTGGACTAAGAACCTTCTGCCTAAGGTACTTGACGATAAAAGACGTACACTACTGACCCAGTCAACATACCCATGATCGTTAATTCCCGTTAACATTCATATTAAAAATACTTTTGGGTACCTCAATTTAAGGGTATATCTCCATAATAACTAATATTATACGAATCTTTCCTTACCTTCTAAGAAAAGTAGGGCACAATCTTATTTACCTACGCCCAAATCGGCGTCGTTCAAGTGCGGTATTCCTTCCAGTCCATAAAAGATCGTAGTCGAAGTAACCTTATGTATTTGTATTGAGTCGACTCTTACAAAGCTTCATTTTTCTGAAGAGCAAAGTTGACTTCAAACTTTATTTAATTAGGATGACTATAGATGTCGGTCATTAAAGACATCTATAGACGTCCTAATTAAAAACAAGAGTCCATGTCATTACAAGGACTTCTGTAATAGAGGACAAAGGATATATGTATAGGTACACCTTTTTATATAAAGTTATATACTTATATCCTTTGTCGACTATACAGGGTGGAAGATTTACCTTACCTGGAGGGAAAGTACTTTAAATACTGGAGATAGCGAATTTCACTGAAAGGAAACATTCCTTTTTTTCTATAAGAAACAAAACAGCATTCACAGATTTTCAAAAATTCGCATACCGTACCCGGTAATCGAACCACTCTGTATAATCACATGAAGAAGAAACAAGAAGAAATAAAGGCAACACAGTATTGTAATGTACTTATGCAACCTGTATGATTAAATGTACGATGTACTAAGTGCAGTTCGTAAGAGTTTTAACGGATAACCGAATGGTCCTGCGATTACTGTGAGTGAACATGAATCAGTAAAATCGCATAATGTGTTGAAAGGGTTAAGTTTGACTTTAAAAAGTTATAGTATTGGTATTTGAATGTAACGATAAATATTTTTCTTTTCTTTATTACCGTTTTTTTTGTGTTGTAATATATTTTTAATTAATTAAAATATTTCTTTTAAATGGTTTTATATTAATAAAATTTAAAAGTTCCTTTCACATTTAATCGACCATTAATTTTCGTACCGGTGACTATTTTTTCACATTTTATCCCTTTTTATTCCACATTCTATCAGGCAGTATGAGAATCTTTTTGAAAGGCACTTCATTAATTTTCTACCAAAAGGTATGTGTTATTTTGATAATAATAAAAGAAAAAATATTAAGTGTAGTACAGGCGAGTAAAAGGATATATAAAAGTGTGGACAAAGGGAACAGTAGTAACTTATTAACCTATTACTCACACTTACAACATTGAGCACAAGACAGGAAGAGTCCATCTAAAAAAGGTCTGCCTTCCTTTGTTTCAGGGGACTATTCCATCATCCCGTACCTCTGTAATTCGCATTTCAGGTCAAAAGTAAAAACCGGAAAAATTGTAGCACTAAATTTTTATATTGTAGTGAACATACAAAAAAATTGAAAAGGTAACAAGTTTCTTACTTGTTTTTATATTGTGAATTTGTTTATAATGATGTAATTACAATTATTTACATAAATACATTACTAAAATAAAAACAATACCTATATACAAAGCTGCAGGTTCAAGCGTCAAAAAATTCCTCCCCATCGACGTTAACTGGGAGAGTGGCCAGGCTGGTGGCATTGCCAAGTTGAATGGCAATGCCAATCCTTTGTGTAAGGAATAAACCAGCCCTCTGGTCACGGGTTTTGAGATGTCTTTTTATTATAATAGACGGGCACTTGGACCCCATGATCCCAGCGTCTCAACCCCAAACGCCACAAATATGTAATTATCACTTAAATTCCTATATTTGCGCCGGGTCTCTGCCGAATGATGTAATATGTATTTATGTGGCCCTCGTGGAAAGTTGGCCAAAGCCTCCTAACATTGGGAGAGGCCTATGTCCAGCACTTCCAGCAGTGGTCTGCGATAGGCTAATTTATTGATAGAATAAGGTTTACTATTAACTGTTTCCTTTGTTATCTACAATACAGCCTGGTAGAATAATGCCTGGTAGAAATCGCTTGTAGCGATAAGGCCGCCATTTTTACATTTCTTTGTGTCAATGCTTTCATATATTATGTATTATTAGTGTACAATAAAGTTTTATATTATTATTATTATTATTATTATTACAATAACAGCACAATAATATCACAAAAATATTTGTACCTATGTATGTAATAAAGAATATGAATAGTGGACTACATATTATTATATACATTTTGTGATGATGGAAGGGCCATTGGTGCTGGAGGTGAGATTATCTTAAACATGTACCTCGTACCCCAGCCAACCATGACTACATTTAAACTAGGGCTTACTTATTTGTCTAAAATACATTTAAGGCCACAGAAACATTCGTTAGCGTTTCCACACATCATTTGAATAAGTATGCCATTTGTTTTAATGTATGAGAAAAGTTTAAATGTACCGCGTTTTCTAATTACGTCCGATCATTTCTGAAACCGAGTAAGTTCTGGCTTTAAAGTTCCTTTTGTGAGATACCAACACATTATACACTGTAATACGGGGTTTACACGAGTGACTAAAACCGCACGATTTTTGATGCGTGGTGTAATTCAACTGTCTAATCTAAAGGTATGATTTCGAACGCAGCAGTGCTGCCAGTGCCACTGTGTTGCTGCACAGCAGTGCTGCCTACCGCTCTGTTTCCGAGTAGAGCAGCAGTGTTGTGCTGTTTCATACTTCATGAAAATTAAAAAAATAAGTTTACTAGCACCTAACTCATTTAACTTTTATGCTAAAAGTAAGAAAAGAGAAAGATCTAGCTAGCACCGCGGATTTTCATGAATATATGCAACTTTCATACCCATGCGCGACACTACGGTCTGTTGCGGCGGTGTTGTGGCGCGACCCTGCCGCGCAGCATTGCTGTCGCTGCATTGCTGCCGGGATATTTATATAGATTGCTGCTGAGTTCAGAATCATACCTTAAACGATAATTCAGCTAGAATTTGGTAAGGCTGCTTGTTGTGGCGACTAGCCGCACGGCAAAACTTACTTTCAAGTAACAAACCAGGCACCAAGGTAACAATTAAGGACCTTGCTTTTTAATACGCATTAATTTAAATAATTATATAATAATTAACATCGTTGCATTTCACCACACCACCATTGTGAAAGATCTGACTGTTTTTCGGATGCTACAGTTTATGATGTTTTTATTGGAAAGGCTGTATTATGACTTCCCAACTCCGAGAGAACAGCCACAGCATCGTCTGTCAACCAAAAAACTTCCAGGTGAGATTGGTTCGGTCCTGAAGCTCTTGATGCACTCCTTTCAAATTCAATGTAAATATTACAAAAACATGTACATATTTCATACCTGCCCGTTATGTCACGCTTGAGCCTGCAATGCAGAAATAGAGTGATAACAGGAAACAGTAATTAACGTTTCAGTTTCACAGAAATCTCACAGCACTGTATTCGGCAGAAACTATGAACTGTGAACTTATAACGGAGTCGGTGCCGATGTTGAATGCAGAGTAATATTTGTTGCTTTGAACTAACTTTATAGGTGATTCTGAATTTGACGTGTATTTATTTTAAAACACGTAATATATGAGTCACAGAGACGTGGGAGATACGTCACGTCTGTGGTTCAATTTATTTGCCGACTAGTTGTTGCTTGCGGCTCCGCTCGCATGGAGTCTGATCCCAATCCTGTTGCACTTTCTATTCAGCTGAACCTCCTCCACTTTACTCGAGCCCTTTAACCCATATATACAATATACATGCCAGTAATTTAATAGATTTCAGAGATGAAGGGACATCTAAATAGCAGGTACAACGTGAACGGGATCAGAAATCCACACGGGCGTAGCCACGAGCAACAGCTAGTATTTAAAAAAAATCCGCATCACTAAAGTTACATTTAAAATTGGAATTACCAATTCCAAAAAAGGAATATCGAATATATTATTGGGTTTAACTTCAGGCGTGGATCCATCACATTGAACTTTGTAGATTACACTCCAATGTGCAAGGTCCCATGTAATAAGGACCCATATATTAACGCGATAAGCCATTGGCATTTATGAATGTCGGGGTCACAGAACTGTGCGGGACTAACGAGCCGTTTTGTAAATGCTTACTCGATTTGTTGTCGGATTTCCGAAATATATTTTTTCGACAGCTTAAATCACACCCTTACAATATTATAGAGTGAAATAAAATCTTTGGTATCTTTATTTATGAAAATCACGCGGACGGAATAGGTATGTTTGACAAAGTTTGATGGTGATGTTGATGGTTTGACTACAACTCTTTAAGTACCAATACCAATAATTATTCTGCTACTCCCGACTATAGTCGGGAGTAGCAAAATATTCCTGACGATTCCAAGGATAGGATTAACATTTCTCGCAGGAAGCAACTTAATATTAATAACTTCAGATTTAAAAAAAAAAAGTTTTCGATGTATAAATATGTATGCATGTATAATTTGTAGAAGAAATGTGTTACAGGAGTGGAATTCACGACCTCTCACAATAGTCGAAACAAGTCCTCAGAAAAAACAATTTTCTTGAGATACAAGCTTATTTTTACATACATACATACATACAATCACGCCTTTATCCCCGGAGGGTTAGGCAGAGGTGAATTAACACTCACATTTCACTAATCATTTTATTGGGTCCCACGTAATAGAGGGTGAGCCTATAGCCGTTTTCCGGGCACTATTTTTGGCTCGAGCCATGTAGTGGCTGAGTCGTGGTTGTATATATCTGTATATAGCTTACTTTTAGTCGAGGAGTTATATTTAATCACAATATCAGCCACCACAAATTGTTACGATTGTTATATTTATATTACCTATTTACCTACGACGGCCTCAGTAGCGTAGGGGTAGAGCGTTTGACTGCTTCGCGGTATGCGCGGGTTCGATTCCCGCTAAGTGCAAATATTTGTATGCATGGATATGTTATGTATATTCGTAGTTGTCTGAGTGTGTTTATGTATATGTAATATGTGTATAAATTAAAAAAAAAATATACAAGATATTTTCTGTAGTTTACGCGAATACCACTCATTGAAATATAACCACTTTATAACGGATTCAATCGCGATTTATTTGTTACGAAAAGTCGGGCTGAAAGTAAATAATAACAAATAAATGTAATGTAAATTAAATAATTATATTTAAGTTAACATTATTGTGTTACAGTAAATATAAAAATTAATACATAGTCACAATAATTCTATTTTACTCTATTAACCCACCCCTCATCGCACCCGGTGCAAAGGTGCCCATCGCGTAGAATGATTTTATTTCAATAAATGTATTTACGAGTATAACCCACGCCACGTATCTTGGACCTAAATCGTAAGACACACGAGGCTTTGGCGCCCGCGGATTGCTTTGTAATAGTCTATGCTTGGTAAATTTGAGTTCGCTTACCGCAGTAGCATCCCGCACTATCCTCAAAAGACACCCAACAAATGTGTACTGCGCGTATAAGGCACGTTTTGAGCACATTTTAGGTCCAAGATACGTGGCGCGGGTTACATGTATGAATATCCGCATTGTAGTTAAACTACGCTTACTTTGGCACTAAATAGCATATTTATTTATTTATAACTCTAAGTTAAACTGTGAATAATTATTGTAAAATGGTGAGAAATAAAGTATTAGCTACTTAATTCTTCATTAATTATACCCGCTAAGAAACCGCAAAACGGCAACTTGTGTACGCGAGACAGCCGTCAGAAATTGAATTCAAGTGCTTGAATTAAAATGCGTCGGACGAGTTGAACTTGATGAAGCGGTCACGTCCGCTAATTCTTCGAAATATTAATGTAGTTCACGTGGCTGTAGTCGGGAGTCGCGTCACGTTGCGGGCATTTCGCCTTTGAAATCACTTCCCGGCCCACTCTCCACTCCTGACAGTGACGTATTGTTCCTCTTCTTTAACATTACTGTAATGGATTTTGTTTCATGTTGCGGAAGTTATCGCATATTTTACGATCTCCTTAATTTATCCATTAAAATATATTGTTGTTTTCTCGTTTTTTTTTTTTTGATGATGATCTGTAGGTACTAGGTAGTTGCGCAAAGTTAGGGTAACAAAGAAGGTGTTTTAAAGTATGTCTGGTACGGAGAAATGACTGTAAGTATACAGATATGGGAACGCGCTGGATGCGAGCCGCTTCCAACCGGTCTTATTGGAGATCTATAGGGGAGGCCTATGTCCAGCAGTGGACTTCCTATGGCTGAAATGATGATACAGATACGGTAGGTAGAGACAACAGCCCGCTATTTGACTCTATCCTTACATATTTCACGAGCTTCCTCTACTGTCATTTATCCTTTTATGCAAGCACGCCGGTTTGGAGTACTTCTGACTTGTTTTGTAAATATGTGAAAAAATCTAAACTTAATACTAGCCATCCTACAGATAGCAATATTACCTTAATTGCGAATTGCAACAATTTGCGCCGTAAACAGCTAAGCACGTAGCAAGCAACAAAGCGCTTCATGTTACGAATTAGACTTTAGAGCGTCGCATTTCACGTAGCAGTTCTACGAGTCTACGAGTGACGTAGCAAAAACGATTGTAGCACTGTTTATCGAAAGTCTAATGAAATTGGACTTTATGTAGTATAGTTACCGGTATATATCTTGACCGCAGTGATGTCACAAAATGTAATCTATTTACGCAGTACGCGTTTTTGGATGTCTTTTGAGGATACGACCGATTTGAACTCTTGCGCCGCCGTAGCACACCGTGCTACGGCGGCGCAAGAGTTCAAATTCACCATTCACAGATTATATCAGACCAATTTTCGTGTGCCAGGGCTTCGTATCTCTCGCGTTCTGGGGTCGAAGATTCAAACAGCATCTGTGCGGCATACTTAAGAATAATTACTGTAAAGTAATACAGAAGCGACCGCAAGATTGGTACTTAAACAGTGGTTCGTTTGATAGATGTAATCGTATAGTTGAGGTGACCCTCGTAGACATATTGTGTCTTTTCTCACGTGCCAGAATAAATGATTACAAGACATAGTTTCAGATCTTTTCATATTTGGACTGTTGTCTCTGCTTACTCCGGGGGGAAATAGGCGTGAGTTTATGTATATACAGGGTGTATATTTGAAACGGGACAGTAAGGGCAAGTACCTTAACCATTGTAGTTACAGCAAAACGTTCTTAGGAGACCTTCCCTAACTTTTTGAGATATTTTGAACTGCATTCACAGATTTTGCAAAAATCTTACAGTTAGCAAAAAAAATGCAAAAAGTCCAAATTTTTTTTCTGTGCCAATTAATTCTATTTCATGTGGGGATCAAAAGACTCTACGGGACCATTTTAGCTTTGAGTACTAGGTAAAAATACACCCTATATGTACGAGTTGTTATAAAATTTTAGATAACAGTTCAGTGACTATGGTGTCGAACTCAAGTGATCAAACTACTTCTAACACATGCGTTTTATTGACTTGATGGGAAAACGAATAATTTAGGTTGCTAGAATTAAAATAATGTACCTTCCCACAATAGTATAGTATCTCTCTTGTACACCAAGAACAAAATAAGGGTTATTAAATATTTTATTAAGTACATTGTCAGTATTTTTATTGGCGGCTCTGTCACACAGTGGCAAGCTCTTCCAGGCAACCATTGGTCAGAGTTAGAAACTCATGTTTGGGCAGTATGGTGTTAATTCAGCCAATCATAGGTACCTAACAATATAGACACTTCTTAAAGGAGTCAGACTAAACGTTATTATCAGGAACTATCTGGATGCAAATCAAAAACATATCTATAATGTACCTACATGCATATTGTGTTCATAAATGGTTCAACCACCCCTGACATAGGTACCCTACTACCTTTTGTAACGAGTTTTCTGGGATGCGACTAAAGTTATTAGTTACAATATGGCGACACTTAATAACGCCTTTAGGCCTGAATGTCTGCGGTGCCAAGGCAAGATTAACCAATAATTTAAAAAGTATAGCATTTTGGAGACGTTAAATGTAATAAATAGCCTTTATTAAAATACTTATCGATGGTAATGAGCGATTGTTTTTAATTTTAGGGATATTAAAATACAAATTTCATGTTGCTTAGCGATACTTAGATGCGATTGTTAGGAAAAAAGAGTAAAACAGGGAGAGCCTCAGTAATGATTTCAAAGAAAGAGTGGGTGAGAGAAAAGTGTTTATTATTATCATTATCACCCCAATTTCAATTTTGGTAGCATTCCAAGCTTGCACTTTCTAAACTGGGGTCTTCTTTTCTATTCTATCTCCTACCTTCCGTAATGGTTAAATTTGCTTCCGTAATGGCTTATTTTGTATTTTACGGGAGCGATTACCATCTGATTCTCCAACATACCATTTGAGTAGTCCGACTTGGGAAGTACCTCCTCCTTACAGAATACAGCGGCCATAATATTCTCGTGTTGTATTCCGGTGGTGAGTAGGGTAGCCAGAGCTCACTGGAGAGTTTTTGTGCTGTCAGTGGGAAGATCAAAGGCTTGTCTACTTGGTTTTCTGCACTGACGGAATAGAAACTCTCTGCTCTTACAGGGTCGGCTGCATAGAGTAGCAAAGTTTATACATTATATCGACGTTGGAAAATAACCTCAGTTTCATTAAATAAAAACCATTCAAAAAGGAGAAGACTTTCCAACATACTAGGTATAAGATTTTAGTATAAACCTCAAATTCACCTATTTACTGCAACATCTTAACATTGCTTGGCTGTTTGTACAGTAATTCCATTGTGAAGTTATGCTGCAAGTGGACGTCAAAATGCTTCTAGCTTTGTTACACACCACCTGAAAATCTTACACGTAGCATTTCTAAGCTGTCTTGTGAACATACTGCCTAATACCCAGTATACATGTAGCGTGCATGTCCTCAAAGGCTTTTGCATACCTTCCAAAATGTATTTTACATTGTATTACTTGAATGTTTCCCAGTATTTATACATACATGATTTAACCGGGTGCGCCAAAGTTCACCTAAATTTTCAACTCCGAAAATTGGAACTCCGAAAATGTTCTTCCTAACATTTTTCATCATAACAATCACAATTCCTAACTACTCTGTCTCTAATGTTTTAATTCCGAATTATTCAACTTCATAATGTCGGTAGCAATAAACATCTATTATACTATTATTTCTTTTCCTATATTTTGTCAACATAACCATCTTTTACACTATTATTGAAAGTCATACCTTTTTGTTTAGATTTATTTTTATTAATAACTAGCTGTTGCCCGCGGCTCCGCCCGCGTGGAATTCGGATTCCGTACAAACTTTTCTTTCGTGCTAAAATTGCCTCGGATACCATCCCCGTCAGCCATCAGGAGTGCCATGTGGAATTCGGACCCACTAAACAGCATGCCGTCGCGGGTCTTCAGTTGCTGGAGTGTAAAATTGCCTAGGGCATTTTCCGCACCCCCCGGCTGACCCTGGGCCATCTACAATTTTAAGATGGCCCTCTCAGAAGTGGGAAGCACGATGTCCCATCGAATTCCGGAAAGGTAGGAGACGGGCGTGAAGGGATGACAGGAGGCCGGACCTATAATCCTCACGTCCGCGCTCGGTGACCAGCCCTTCCCTTTCCTGCTCTCTACTGGGCCTCCTCGTAGTCAGAGGGACATGTGGGAAGCCTTTGAGCAGGCCTCTATAGAGCTGCTCCCGTTGCTGTATGTATTTAGATAAGAATTAATATAAAGGTATAGATTCCGTGGTCTGACTTTGATCGGCATTTCGGCTTGAATTTATATCGTCACGCATTACTTTCATACTGCAATAGATTCTAAAATATTCATTATAATTATACAGTGTAAAGGGCAATTTTGATCTACATTAAATGTAAGTACAATGTATCTAACGTATTTAGTCAGATAAGGCTTAACGCTAATGACACATATTTTTTTTATAATTTGTAAAAGATAAAAATGGTTATTGTGAGCTACCCTTATTAGATAGATATATGCTGTCGCGGACTTTTATGTAGACCTTTTTAAGTTATACATTTCTACAGTACATTATTTTGTTCTATCTTCAATAGTTTTCGCAGCGTACGCGATGTAAGGAATTTTTTAGGTCATTTTTTTACACCTTGGGTTACATTATTGAAGTTTTATCCAGGATCCCTATTTTTTTGAAAATTAATTATAGCCTATGTTAGTCAGTGATAGTGCAGCTTTCTAATGGTAAAAGAATTTTTGAAATCGGTTCAGTAGTTCTTAAGTTTACTCGAATACAAAAATACAAATCTAATGATAGTAAAGAATGTATGGAAATCTGCCCGATTTATTGACATTTATGCTCACTGCTGCGCTCCCTTTAGTAGTAGCGTGATGTTATATAGCCTATGTTACTCCCAGATAGTGTAGCTGTCTATAGGTGAAAGAATTATTGAAATCGGTTCATTAGTTTCGGAGCCTATTCGTTACAAACAAAAAAACAAACAAACAAAAAAACAAATCTTTCCTCTTTATTAGTATAGAAGATATAGATATAGAAGTATAGATAATCAGTATTATTTACATTATTTTGCGTAACTTTTACAGTTTTAGTTATTTACACATAACATGATAAGAAATAAGAATACCAGTAGGTACCCTGGTACAAGTTATTCTAATATTGAATAGCTATTGAATTAAAATATTGAAAATTGAAATAAAATTGGAAAATATTGAATAACTTGATAAATATATCATTGTACAAAGTATTGTTTATATAAGGCTTCATTTCACAAATTAATTATTTTTAAACAGACAGTTAGTAATAGATTCATTGAGAAAGCTGCTCATTCCGACTTGGATAGATTAGGTTAGAAGGCTAATGCGGGAGCGGAGCGGAGCGAAGCTCTCGCATTAGCCTTCGTGGTTATTTTTTTTTATAACCATGCAGAACTATATTTAATCCAAAACTATATTTAATCCATGTACGTACGTAATGATAATAAAACACTGACATGAACTTAGCAATAGACACAACTCAGTACCTACGTTATTAAAGCATACCCCAAAATAAAAATCATACCCTCGAATTAAAACTATAAATAAAGTATAATTCTACCGACATATATATTTTTATTACATTTGGTAGTAAATGTTTCTTTCTAAGTATGAGTGACAATATTATGGTAATTATGTTTAGGGATAAAAACATTAGGATAAAAAACAGTAGGAGCTTTAATATTGTATGTTAACGATTTTATTGATAACAATTTTCGGAAACATGAGTGTTATGAACATCGACGGTAGCACTACAAATAGTATGAATAAAAACTTTAGGATGAAAAATTTTAGGAGGAGTGATCATTCGGATTACAAATCGTTAGGAAGAACAATTTCGGATAAAGAACTTTAGGTGAGTCAATATGGACCCGATTTAACCGAATGCTTGTGCTTCCGTTTTCAAAGAACAATCAAGAACACAACAGTAAATAATAACGTAACAGTAAAATAGAAAATGTTTTGATGGATTTATTTTCATAAGTACTTACTTATTTCTCTGAGATAATAATTTCGGTTACTAATATTCTTAAAAAAAATAACATTACTCTTAACATGCAACTGGCGAGTAGCAAAAAAACCGTAATGTAAGTAGAAGAAGCGAAAGATATACTTATGTCAGAATCATAATAAGCGAAAATACTGCTTGATGTCTGCCTACCCCAATGGGAATGAGGCGTTATGTATGTGTTGCTTTTTATTTACTGTATACATTGTCCAATGTTGTGAATTGGTGTTCCATCTAAACTTCTATCATTGCCAATTTCAGAGCCAGACTGTTACCGACACTGCACAACTTCCACAATCTATCAACAGTATTCCATAGTAACGATGACTCGCTGATTTACTGTCAATACTTGAACTACTTTAATAGCTTCGAGATCTCGACAACTTCACGATATATATCTACACAAGGAACGATTACTGGATATTTTCAACATGAGCATACACGCTTGGGGTCATACCATCAAGACGGGGTTTGGACAGCACTCACTACCATAAAAGTCGTAGAAGCCAAACTAAAACGAGGAGAACGAGTAAGCAGTCCCAGGGATCCGATCGAAAGTTTCAAATGCAATCAGGAACAACCTAAAACTCAACCCAATGAAAACTACGCAAATATCTGTCTGGTTTTAAAAAAGTGTCCTTGCTTACTATTGGTGAAATATGGGCTGTAATACCCACTGAGGACAAACATCGGTATAAATATAAAAGATTTATTCCTATACCTATAAATACAAAAATGTAATGATTCTCGTACAAATAAACAAACAGTCTACAATATAACATTTTCATCCAGATAACTTATTATGAACGAGAAATTTAATCCCACAAAATTAACGTTACATAAAAACTGTTGAAGATTTTGTTACAATATGCTTTAATAAACGGGTAAGTCGAATTACAGCTCTTGAACGTGTGTACAAATTGAGCGGAGGCGAAATGAGAGGTAAATCCGTTTTAAACCACAGTAGACGAGGCCCAGGACGCGTAGAGCTCTCGATCCGTCACGCGTCGCACAAACTTAATCCCTCATCAAATCCAGATTAATTAAACTGGAGCCGACCGCGAACCCAGCCAAGCCACTCACGCATACTGTAACACATGTGTAAACCAAGACTTACATACCGACAATACTCTTACCCTACTGATTATATAGTTTCTTCTAGGAGTGTCATGTTAGCGCTCTGTATGCATATTAATACGGGAAGCAAAAAAAAAAAAAATTACGCGGTTTAAGGAGTACCTATGCAATTTCGCATACGCAGTCTGTATGAAGGAGTGTATATGTCTAGTATTTTTATATAATAAGCATATATGTGTATACGGAACGTGGGACACCCCCTAGCCAGGTGGACTGACGACCTGCGAAGGGCGGCTGGAACGGATTGGATACATATATACACACATATTATATACTTAGGTTCACACTTCATATTGCCAATGTCAAACGTATATTTGGTTATTGTACCTATTGTTTTATATTCAAAACCTGAATTTTCATGTACTTACTGTTTACCTACGGGTTTACGTCGTTTTGATAGGACTTAACAACATTTTAGCATTTAAGCATCTTCAAAAATAATAATTAACTCATGTCAAGAATCACAGCAATGTTTAGTAATTTTGAATTTAACGTTTTATCAGTCTCCGAAATTACGAAATCTAAAATTTGAAGAACAATAATGCTGAATTACTAAAATTTCATTGTGAATCCTTTATGGATAAGGCAGTATATTTATGCTGGGGTTCACTAGGTACTTAGAGATTTAAATGAGTTCGAAATCCACAATTTGTTTAGGATTTCCGTCTGTTTGTGTTAACCTTGTTATTTATAGAATCAATAAATACTGAACGGATTCGATGCGGTTTTGCTGAGATTGGCAGGTTCAAACTTAGCAGAATATGTTTGACTTTAAAAATTTGAGGTAGTATTGTTTGAGGTTTCATCTTTATCTTTAGGCAAGGGTACGCAATTTTGTAGTTGTTACGACGAATATAATATTTTAAAGCCTGTACCTGTGTTGTTCTACTGAAGTTCTACTAAGGGTAGCATTTTTTTTTCATTCGAGTGTGGTTTCTGGCAGGGTATTCTACCAGGACAACTATAGAGTTGGGGCTGTACTATATCCAATAGTAGAACCCAGACACAGCCTCTAAGTGGTACGGATAAAGTGCCCGGTAGTAGTTTATAGGCTCCCTCTTGCTATGTGAGAGGTTAGCAAAATGTGGATTTTCATCTACCTCTGCTTAATCCTTCTAGTATAATAACTAAACTAAAAATAAACACTATTATTATTAGCGTAACCACATAAAATATTGAAAGATTAATAAGTATCCTTAATCTTTATTCATCATCCATTATTATTGTATCCTTAAACTTTCTGAAAACTGTTAAACGTCTGTCGCATTCGAATTCCGAAAAAAATACGGTGAGTATACAGCACTGCAGAAAGATTAACAAGCATTCTGGGCGGAGTGTACGTAATACAATCAAAACTTTTGATGAATTTCTCCAAAACTGTCTTTGTTTCCCCTTTCTGTCCAAGTTGAGTAATAAAATCTACTGCAGACTTCATTTTAGTGTTTTAAAAACTTAATCTGGAAAAGTTACACGAACTGGAACCTGTATACTTTTAACACCTTCGAAGCAGGTACGAACAACGTGTAATGGGACCTTAACATAGAATTTTATTTATTCAATTCGAAAGTTTAGACAAAGCTCTTTGTAGTTAAAGATCACCTTTTATAGATCTTCATGTACACTGTGAAATATCTTGTATTGAATAGAAATGGCCATGAATGAGGCGGAAGTATGCAAATGCTGTGGTCCGAAACTTGATATGATTTTGTGGTAAAACTCCTGTTAGATCAATAAATTTCAATGCACGTCATATTCGAAGAAGTACAGCAATCAATGCTAAAACTATAACTATAACTTATATAAAGGAGATGATTTATTTTCGGCCCATCAATACAACAACTTTTAAGTTTTTGTTTCTTATGTAAAACATCAAAGCGAGAGTGAGAGAAGAGAGAGACAACAGAGAATAGGGCATGAACAGTCATTGTACAATATGCAAAAAATACGAATCCATTTATTATCACAATTGGACGAAGAATGTTCCAAAGTCTAACCGATTCACGATAACTTATTAAAGAGTGTTTTTTTCATTTATTGTATTTGTGAAAATTCTTAATATTTCACATGACAAGATGTTAAAATGTTGCCAGACATCTTCTTTACCATAGACTCAAATCGATTAAGAATGCGATTGTATTCGATGAAACTTCAGGCACATATATAAGTATAGGTTTTTTCTTCAAATCTTCAATCTTACAATTCTCATTCCATATGACATTATCGAAAGTTTTTGCTAATAAAAGTATTTCGCTATAAACGAATCTTCATAGAATGCGTTGTAGATAGTTTTATTTCAATGTGTAATTGAAATAAAACTATCTACGACGCATTCTATGAAGATTCGTTTTCAGTTATTTCATTACATACTGTCATCATCATATACTGATTTATCTCCGGAGAATTAGTCAGAGTGAATTAACACCCACATTTCACCAGTCCCACGTAATAGGCTGTAATAGAATCCGTTTAAATATTTTTATTTCAATGATGTTATAATACAACAGTCCATATTATTTACACTATGCCTGTCTAGAAGTAAACACTAAACTACAATACTCTCAGGTTAAAGCTTTACGAATACAAAAATACAACGTTAGGTTGGGCATTGCACTCTTTACCTACTTGGTTGTCGTCATCATTATCGTGGCCTAACCTTCGAGTCCGGGGTGCACCTCTTCCAGTCATCTGACCTCCACAGCCCGATAATGAAGATTATTTTAATTTAAAACTGATGTTTTAGTTTTATTTTAAAGTATCAATTGAGGAATCGATTCCATGTGGTAAAAATTGTTAGCGATTACGATTTCATTATTTCGAATGGCAATACAATCCCAAAAGTGCCAAAAATTGTTTGACAGTTATTTTGTGATTATTTTGAGTGATTGAATTTTCTTGTTGTTCAATGATCATTGTAAAAAAAATAGGTAATATTATATAGTACAGACATTACACAGGCAGCTGCTATGTAAATCAATGGCTAGTATTGAATAATATGGACGAGTGGAGTATTACAGTGTCTATAAGTGATGTAGTCAAACAATTCTAATAAATACACCAGTCGTACCGCCAACCATCTTTTTCAGATGAATTACTGCAAATCAGTAAACAACCAAGGCACTAGGAGAATGTATGTTATTTACATTAATTGAGTTTTCTTTTTGCTCATTTACTATAATTACTATGATTTGTATGCTTTTTGGACGACATACCTACCAGCAATAAAAAACGTTTTATATACCTATGTAATAAATAAATATTATTATAATAATATGGTTTTGTTTGTTTTTATTTCATTGGATACCTACTTTCATTTCATGGTGTAAGTATGAATCATCATCTTAGGAATTTTGCCTAGTTGTAACCGAGGCTTTTACCGGCCGCTTGCTCCTTCTCTTTTATTCGGTTTGGAAATATGCCTTTTATGGCAGCGGCTGCCGTCTGACCGCCCAACTAGTAAAGATAATCCTGCTTTTCTACATCCGAAAAACATATAGACTGTGAAAAACGGCACATGCCCGTACTTTGAAATCACATATTGATGTATTCACGGCCATGCGGGTTTTGTAGGTTCGAGTCCGACATAACCACCCTCACTGGCTCCGGCGGATTTGAGTGGATTTCCACTTGTTAAAAAGAAGGTTATTGCCCTATCCATCTTCTATTTATTCAATACATTGCATAAGACATGATTTTAATGACGTCTATTATTATGTCATACTACCTAAATAATAAAATTATAATTTTCTGAGATTGGCGCCATGACAGTTTCACATTGATTTTAGTATCAGTTTTGATTTGGTTTATATCAATGCTCCGGTTAGACTAGCTAAGAAGCAATGTACCATTGTAATCCCGATAAAATTACAAATAAATCAATACTCGTTTCATTATTGTTCTCCAAAATTTGTAGGTGGCCGAAAGCTCAAACATAAAAAATCGTCTCCTTTCTGACAGTATTATAAGACTACATATATTGTCTTTTTGTAAGTAGGTACAAATACATAATACATAGAAATATGCTGAATAATGTAATTTCATGCGAATACGTTGATCGTGAGAAGTTTGATACCTAAACCTTGATGAGTTTGAACTGACTGGTTCAAATTATGAACCTAAAGAGAGCGAAGAATACATTCAATTCTGACGCAGTAACCAATTATTATTCTCGAACTCTGTGATTTCCATGAAATTGCCAATGCCTTACATTAATGATAAAAAAATAATCTAATAACGTGCAAAGTTATTTATGGCATTCATTCTTTAATAATGATGTCGTAGTCATGTCTGGTGATTTATTCTTGAGTAGAGAGTGACGCTGAGTAGTCTCGGGTGGTGGTTCCGTCGACGGGTTACTAAACTTCCACAGCGCCGAGACGCCACGTACCTACTCAGACCCTCTATTTTCATACGTCACAAGGGTTCATCCTCGGATCAACGTGAAGAATTTATTGAGACTGTTTACAAGAGAGAAAATAAACGATGCCAGAATTCTATATTTTATTTTTCAATTCATTTTATGATCACATTGGCTTTCCGAAGCAAGTCACGTACTTAAAATAAATACAAATTAATGATTTGAAATATGAATCGTATGAGCATTATGTTTTCAAAAATAAATTATACCGATAAAATATGAGAACATTAAAATTATATCTAATATAAATATTTACGGCTAATATTTCTCCCTATGTTGTACCTACCTACTTGATATCAAGTGGGAATATGGAAATCAACATGAGTACATATAGAGTAGTAAAGTTATTATAATAACTAACATCAATCTGCATATGTAGATATCTACCTCACTGATAGTGCAATCAAAGCTTATGGAAGATTTCTCGTAAAATTTTACGAGGAGCATTATAGAGCTGGAATAAGCCGAATGGGACGTACTCACAAACCATAATATCTGTAATTCGTACGTACTGCGTGCTCGTAATGCGTACGTACTTATGTGAATATGAATATTAATGTCGATAGTTAGTGTAGGGTGTAATCGTAATAGTAAAGATGGTAGTACTTGCCATGTAAAGAGAGCACTTATGATCCAAATATTAATATTGGTATTAGACATATATTTATACTCGTATATAGGACAATGACATGCGTGCCAGCCACTGCCAAGAATGCCCAAAACCGTACAAAGTGTAGAAGTGAAAGTCGAAAAGCGGAGCCTGGAATCCGATGTGAAGGCCTCGAATGCGACCAGGAAACAATGTTGTGATGACGATACTCTTTACATGAGCTTTCAAAACAACTTACCAATTTTAAGTTATATAAATAAACAATAAATTTTGACTTCGAAACTGTTACATTTCTTAGAAACTAGACCTGAAAAGCTACCTTGGTGTTACTACGAGTGCAGCAGAGGCCCCAAGATTATTGCCCAAGCCAGAGAAATAGTGGGTTTTTCTGACAGGGATTGGTCCATTACAGCTTGGAGTCAACACGGAGTATAAAGTACTGGTTGATAGCTATAACCTCTATCGAATGATTGAAATACCTCTTCTTAGCTTTGGGAAGTGTGACTGATTCTGACAATTCTGATAAATTATCTCACATTAGAAGTTTTAATAATTTTCTTAATAAATTTCCTGCATTAATAATGTGCTATGATTTTCAGCAACCAACACAGTTTTCACAAGGCAAATAGAGTTGATCCTTATAAGTTCTCGTGAATCCATACTTCGGAATAGACTAACTTAATATATCCAAGAACTTGCAAGGAGCTACGAAAGTGTACTATCAGCTAAAAAGCGGTCAGAGTGAAGAAATTAAACTCTATTCACTCTTAGGTAAAGATGATTCGAGATAGTATACGTGTAAAATTTGCCCTACCAGAAATACTTAGTGGGGCAAAGTGGATATAGTTATACTTCTTTTTAAAACACCAGTGGGTACATTTGGTAAGGATTGTAAGAGTCTTTCACAAAGTATTAGACAACTTTAAAAAAAATTAACGAAGTCGGTAAAATCTTTGTCAAGTTATGGATTGACCAAGAGTAAAAAATAGTTTTTAACCGATTTCAAAGAAGATGAGGATCATCAATTGAACGTTAGGTTAGGTTAGGTTAGTATATAACATATATATAAATATCAAATACCTATATTTTCCAACGTCAACGCTATTAGGTACCTACTTAATATTTACTTTATTTTGTAATATATAGAAGGCAATAATATAACTTATTTTACGAAGTCAGAAACTTGTTTTCGTGTTTAAAAACGTAAACTTAATAAACCGCAAAGAATATTTATTATATTATAAGTAGCATTATTGTATTATACTTGTGACATATTTATTTGCATATTATCTTGTTTTTTAAGGTTAATGAATGAATGAATGAATGTTTACGAGTGCTCGATGCTCGTCCCTACACTGTGAATGTTGGGTTATGAAGAAGAATTATGAGAGTAAATTGAATGCTGTGGAAATGAGAAGTCTGAGAAAGTATAGCCGGCGTGAAGATGACGGATCGAGTGGGGAACACTGTGATAAAGGAACGTTGTGGTGTGGTTGAAGTTGGTTTTCACTGTGCTATGCTACGTAGCGTAGCGAATATGAAAGTTCCTACAAATATTCAAAATTCGAATCTATTCTCCATCCATAAAACACATCCATAGCACGAATCTTTGGCACGAAAGACAGCCTCCGTGGCGTAGCGGTAGTGAACGCGGCCACTACGCAGGAGGCGTGGGTTCGATCCCCGCTCAGTGCAAATATTTGTGTTCATGAAATATGGGTATTTGCATTGGTCTGGTCGTGCCTCGGAGAGCACGTTAAGCCGTCGGTCCCGGTTGCCATAAGAACATCTATGGCAGTCGTTATGGGTAGTTGGAGCCCTCAAAAATCCAAAAACAACAGTCTAGCTGCAAAGCTTCGATATCGCCTAATGTTACCGTTGGGATGTGGAGGTCAGATGGCAATCGCTTCACAGAAAATATCGAGGTCTAGCCAAATCCGTAGTTAAGACTGGCAAAAGCGGACCCCAGACTCCGAGCTGAAAGCTTTGGATGCGACTGGGAATTAACGCTAAGAGGAAGAGAGAGCACGAATATTTCTGTTTAAAAGAACGTAGCTTAGCTGAACCCCTTTCCACTTGTACATAGCATAGCAAATCCATCAAACGCATCCATAGAACGTAGCATAGCACATCTCTGCTGGAAAGGCAGCCGAAGTATTCGGTTCACGTCTTGATAAATAGTCACAGTATCCTATGGTCACATTTCTGTTCAATGCCGTCATAACTAACTAACTAACGTCTATTGTCCCAACAACTGATAATGTTATGTGAAAATTATATTACTATGAAAACATAGCCAGAGTAAAATGTAAATGGAACAAAGAAAAACCCGTTTGGTATATTAGATGTATTAACGGGACGGTGAGAATTGAGTTAGCTTGTAGATTCCCACCACGTTCGTTCGCCTTCATTCACGCGACTCTAACGGCGTAGATAATAGAGACTTACTGCGCACTTTACTCCGCCATACCTAAAGCAATAACTCTCCCGAGTAGTTTTCACGCGAAAAGTAAAAGACGAGATCGGGGGAATCGACCTGTGGACGATACGAAAAAAGTTTTGACGGGGTTTTTTATGAACTTTCATAACAGAACATTTAACGAGGGCTGGTCCTGGTACTATGACGGCGGTGCCCCTTTACCGCGTAGTCCCTAAAGACGTAAAAAGTTAAACTTTGCGATTATTGTTTAAGTTAGGCGCACTGTCCAATGAGCCGTATCGTCGTAGACAGCGTTACAGAAACGCTTCGATGCGGGCACCGTGGTTCTTCTGTCATCTCCCTTTTGTTATAAAATGTTCAGAGAATTACTTCCTGCGATGGTATTCTTTTATATACTTTTGTATGCATTATTAATGAAAGCTTCAGATTGCGGTTGATACAGTAACCCAGTATTCCAATTTATTTTAGTGTCAAATCCAAAGGTAGAATCATAATGTGAATTTTTTTTTTAGCGATAGGTGTTTTAAGACTATTAAACTTTAAAAGTAAGATTAAAAATCCAAGAAACATTATGGGTCATAAATGTAGCTATATTTGATTCCAACTCTTAATATTTAAGATATAAACACGAATTCTTGTCTTAATAGATAATTAAAATTAGCATGTGTCAATCAATGTTGAAATGCTGGAAGTTGCTATAGAAGTAAGATTAATGATATCATTGTAAATACAACATAAAATCAACACAATGTATTATGTAATAAATCATTAATTTAATTAAATATCAAAGTCACGCAGCGTGACTTGTGGGTAAATGTGTCAGTGTCGTATTTTTCTATGCTAAAAGCATTTTGTTTAACGGTATAAGTATTTTCATGAATTAAGATTATTTTGGATATTAATGCAGATTGACTTACCTGCTTTCAGAAAACATGGCGCGAGCTTTTCCTTTATAATTAAACTAGCTTTTGCCCGCGGCTCCGCCCGCGTGGATGTCGGTTATCGCGACCAAACATAGCCTATGTCCTTTCTCAAGATCTAACCTACCTCTATACCAAATTTCATCAAAATCGGTTCAGCGGTTTAGTCGTAAAAGTGAGACAGACAGACAGACAGACAGACAGACAGACAGACAGACAGACAGACAGACAGACAGACAGACAGACAGACAGACAGACAGAGTTACTTTCGCATTTATAATATTAAGTAGGTAATAATAATAGTAGTAGTTTTTCTATGCTAAAAGCATTTTTGTTTAACGGTATAAGTATTTTCATGAATTAAAATTATTTTGGATATTAATGCAGATTGACTTACCTGCTTTCAGAAAACATGGCGCGAGCTTTTCCTTTATAATTAAATGCTATGAACGTTGCATTCACTTTGTCACTATCATGGCTCATTTTTACGTACATAGTAACGTTTCTGAAATTCATGAAGGAGAATTAAATGTTTTACTAGTATTTTAGTTTTATTATTAAATTTTTATTTTCATCCAATAAGTAACCAAGAATCAATTTATCACTCTAATAAATTAATGTAGATTTCAATTTCAAGACCCATAAGTCCCTGTTCACCACCTTAAAGATATGTTTAACTGTCTTGTCTATACTAAATCAAAACGGAGGCAAGCTTGAGAAATGATCGCAGAGCTCTATTTCTCGGAAAGGTCTTTATAATGTACTATATTATGCTTCTGTAGATCGGCGTTGAAGGGTGTTCTGCCGCCATGAATACACCGAGATCCATCACCAAAACCGCCGCTCAGATTGGGCTGTCAATTACGTCACAGCTTTCCCACCCTTAATCTGTCACCTAGACACCAATTAAGAGGAAAACTGCCACGGCGAGGAGCTGTTATAATTTATCTTGTAGAAGATACATCTCAATGATAAAAATTGAAGATCAAAATGAATAAGGTGTGATAGATATTGTGTCTATCCCTAGCTATATCGGCATATATTAGGCTTTCCCTGCCCTGCATAGGCAGGGATAGATAAGGTTAAACTGTTTGTATTTAAAAAAAATGTGTTGCTGACTGTTGCTTTTATCCGTGTAGAATTTTGATCCCGCTCCCACAAATCATGGGTATATTCCCAAATAAAAAGTGGTTTAGGTATTATATCAAGCTGTAAATCTATCCCTGTACCAAATTCCAGGCAGATTCGTTCAGCCGTTAGAGCGTGATTGAATAATAAATAGCCAAACATCTTCACAAACTTTCACATCTATAATATCATTAGGATTACAAAACTGAAGCTTACAGTTTTAAGATTAACAGCATCTGGAATGGTGGCTTATATCTTCGTGACCTCATCTCAGCTTTTTACTATCTAGTGGGGTGCAGTCAATTGACGGATAAATTATATATAAAAAACAAAATCCTTCTTGGCAGTCGGTTAAAAAAGCAAGCCAATCTTAGCCGTACCACAGAACAGATAATAGTGCCGTACTCTTACTCTAACTCTCGAAGAACCATATAAAAAGCCGTGTGCCTACTACAGCAAATATCATAATGGTAGTGTATATGTATCAATCATTAGTCCATTGCTGCAACACAACCATTATTTTTGTTATTCTTTTGATTTCCATTGGAACACGAGACAGGGGCATGAGCCCGGTGTGTATGTACGGACCATTTGTTACTGTCATAGTAAATATAACGTAAATAAAGAGATATGTTACCTTTCCCCCGTCGTTTGGGATTAAGCCAAGTCGAGCCCGTTGACAAAGACACGCTGTGTTATAAAGCAATCCACATTCATGGATAACCGTACCCATTGGTAGGAATAGAACCGTGAAATTTTGGAATCGAATGTGCCGTCTACTGTCGATGCGGGATTACGTAGAATCCTAATGTCTTCCATGCAGATTGCACTTACGAGACTCCTACGCTGTATGTTCTGACGTCATGTGGCTTACGTCATGTGTGCGACGTAATGAGGTTTTAAAGCCTACATGACATGTAAAGGTATGATTCCAAAGCCAACCACATACGACAACTACAGACACATGAAGTAGAATAAATATTCATGCGTACAAATATTTGCACTGAGCGGGAATCAAACCCGTGCCTTGCTTAGCAGTCACGGTCACTACCGCCACGCCCACAGAGGCTGTCATGGGATAGATAATATACGAGTATAAGTACATTTCGGTCAGGTTACTAGCCGTAATTACAGGTTACACAGAGTGGTAAATTAGTTGATGCAAATTAAGAAAAATGGACATTATATTCCTGTGGCACGCCTATAGATGCAGATAAATGTTTTTTTTTCTGTCCCTTTCTAACTGAAAATAACATTTCTTATGTTTGGCCTGTTCGTAAAATTTCTTAATATGAATAAAATTTAGCTTTACTTGTTTGTCTTGTATGACTTCCTATATCATTCATTAAATTGCAATGAAAGCTTGTACACTAGTATTAGTATTGGTCTGAAGGGCGGGTATTAATTAGATGGGCGTGGCATCGTTTGCCGTCGATAGCTGGTAATTCCTCTATGAATGGATTTCGCTCAATATTCTGAGCAAAATTAAACCAAACAGCTTCTCTTACTTTGTATACCATGTATAAAGTTTGAACGTTGAAATTGGTTCATTTTACGAACAGCTGTGCGTGATGAGATTAAAAATAAACACTGTGAAAACAAGTCGGTTTGATTAAAAGCGTCATTGTTTGTTGACGTAATTTTTAACGTTTTAACATGAATGCGAAATCCATTCCAGCAGATATGAATTATGTTTTTATTACTAACAAATATATAAATCATTCTATAGTGCAATAATACAAATTTATGAGTAATACAGCACTGTTCGGTATGATTAAGGGTGGAACAAAAGTTCTCCAGCTTTGCATTGTTTACTTTTTAACTTAATTAATTCGCTCGCTGCCATCAGCCGCGCGCCAGCAATATTATTTTATTATAATGACTTTAAATATCAATCGCTGAACACATTGCTGAGGTTCAAAAGCCTCTGTATATTGTAAAATCCAAATTAATGCTTTAATATATTTGCATACCTATTATATTCACCTACCAACAATGAAAAACATGATTTTTTACAAATCGCACAGGAATATATGGGTAATATAATCATAGTATTCGCAGCACCGCTTTTTTTAGTGGCTAATAAAACTTGGACAACATTTACGAAGACAATACCATAAATTTTGACATAAAATCACGGCGCCGAACGTTTTATATCGTCAAACTATTCCCTTGATATCGTACACAAGACGTGTTGAAGAAATGGTTTGAGGGAATGTGGCTTTTTAATTAACCATTTTTCTTTCCTGAAATTTTACTCATTAACGTGAAATTTTGCTGTAAAAAGAATACCTTAACCGCCAAATTAATTTTAATGAGCATATTTTAATGGAAACGTTAAATAATATTGCTTTTTTAAAGTCAGGCATCTAAATGTTACGAGAATTTAGTAGTCGATCAACAGTGGCTACCTATACTTATGTTAGGAACGAAGCGTAAAATGACTATTGCTTGAAAGTAAATAGCTTAGAAGTAGGAATAGACTTGGTTAAATTTGACTGTGGTTACTAAAACGCGTTATTATCATACCTTTGACTTAGCACCGTCAACCGACAGGAACACAGTTGCATAGAGATGTGGCATCTTTGGCGGTATTTTACCGTCTCTACCATGGTGAATATTCTGATGAGCTCTTCCAATTAATCCCATCCTCTCCTTTCCTATATAGGACAACACGTGCAGGGCTTAGATGCCACCCGCATACGGTGCAGAATATTCCATCAAGAACCAAGCGGTTCGGCGACTCCTTCTTCTGCCGCACCATTAAGTCTTGGAATTCTTTACCAGTTCACGTGTTTCCCTCCTCCTACAGTCCCGGGTCCTTTAAGCGGGGCGTGAAAAAGCATCTGATGAGGCCGTCAAGCTGAGTGCCACCATTGTAACATGATACGTGTCTGTAATGGTGACGCTCTTTTCAGAAACTTTGCCTTCAGCTTACCATCAGGCGAGGCGAAGTCAAATTGACGAGTCCTATCTAAAAAAAAACGTACAATAGATTCTGTGTCAGAACTTCGTCTATAAGTCAGCAGGTGTACTGGCTTGCATATAAAGTTAAGCTATAAAAGATAATAACTAGGTCATATTGATTAATTATTTGCAAATGGCTTAAATATTATAAGGCTACTTTTCCACCAGAGATGTGCTATGATACGTTGCTATGGACCCGTTTGATATCCACAATCATATTCATTGGTCCAGATAGCATAGCACTGGTGGAAAGGGGTTAAGCTAAGCTATATTTTTTATATAGAAAGATACGTGCTATGGATGCTATGGATTTGTGCTATGGATGTGAGCTTTAGATGCGTACTGTGGATGTGAATAGGTAGATTCGAATTTTGAACATTTGTAGAAAGTTTTCATTCTGTATGTGATTGATACATCCCATAGTTCGAGCTGCATATCTTCTTAGCACATCTTACTCTCTAATGCTACGTTTACATACTCGCGGCAGAGCGAGGGAAGTGGCGAGAGAAGTGGGCAGAGACGTGGTGTGAATGGTATATTCGTCATGCTGCGAGTACTGCCGCGTATGTTGCGCAAATACTAGCGCGATGAACTATACGAGACCGCTAGATGGCGCTAAGCTAAATAAAACACGACTTTCGTTATTGCTCCTCGAATATTTACTTTTAAAAATATTTATATCGATCTACGGAAAGTGTATAGTAGTTGAAAGTGATAGTTTTTATTAATAATCTATTTAATTAATTCGCTATGCTGTAAAAGCTTATTGCGTACACTGCTACAGCGTTGTCCTCCATACGTTTACGTCCATCTCCGTTGCAGGGCGAATACTGTAATGCGGACCAACGCGATGATGGGAGTGTGTGAATGCTAGGGCTCGCGCGAATATTTCTGGCAACACGATGAGCAATGCGAGCGGCAGTATGTAAACGCGGGGTAAGCTACATAGCATAGCACAGTGGAAACGGTTACATAGTTTCATAGCTTAGCTTTTATATCCTCGTGGCATAGATCTCTGATGAAAAGGCAGCCTTAAGGCGGCCACCCACTAACAGTTTATCAAACGACAACCGGATGATATCGGTCTGTCAGTTCATCGCAATAGCCCACACACTTACAGTTTCGTATACGATTTTGGACTGACGACTAATATGTGTGTGGTCGCTTGACGATTCCGGTCAGCAAAGACAGTTAAAGGCCGGACAGTCTATGGCCGTCGGCATTTTATACGTAATAACATCAGACTAAAAGAATAAAATAATGTTATTATTTTAGTCTGAGGTAATAAAATTATGATGACATTGATGACATAAGGACTGCAGGCCGCCGGGCAGACGAAAAACTGCAGGCGGACTGTAAGTGGGTGGCCGCCTTTAGGATTGCCAAGGATAGATTATTACAATGTTATAAACGAAATATGTCATCATAGGTTATATCCGGTGGTTGAACATTATTTTACGCAACAAGTCTCTCTACTATGCTTCCAGAGACATAAATAAAACTGACAACATGGTTGCATAACCCCAAGTAACAGTTTTATTTGCTGATAATTACAAATCTAACGAATTGTGGGCATAAATAATAACACCTACTTATGCTACATATAACCTGATGGTGGCACTTCACATGGCTATTTGTAGGTATTTGTATGTTTGACAATATTAATAACACACTTGTACTTTTCCACAATATTTCTTTCATTTCATTCTCAAAGGTTTGTAAGTTCGTAAGGCGAAACCGGTTAGGTGTGTTATCAATATGTTTAACAACAAATTCCACCAAGTACCATCAATCAACAGTACCTATAAATAGTATAAACAGTCATCATTCATCATCATTTCAGCCATAGGATCTCCAATAGGACCGGTTGGAAGCGGCTCGCATCCAGCGCGTTCCCGCGGCCTTAATGAGGTCGTCTGTCCACCTTGTGGGTGGACGTCCTACGCTGCGCTTGCCGATACGTGGCCTCCACTCGAGGACTTTTCGACCCCCATCGGTCATCAGTCCTCCGTGCTATGTGCCCTGCCCACTGCCATTTCAACTTGCTAATCCGCTGGGCTATGTCGGTAACCTTGGTTCTTCTACGGATCTCCTCATTTCTGATTCGATCTCGCAGAGAGACTCCGAGCATAGCCCTCTCCATAGCTCGTTGGGCTACTTTGAGCTTACTCATAAGGCCCATAGTGAGGGACCACGTTTCAGTGCCATAAGTCATCACTGGTAACACACACTGGTCGAAAACCTTCGACTTGAGACACTGAGGTATGTCGGACGAGAAGACATTGCGCAATTTTCCGAACGCTGCCCAGCCGAGTTGGATTCGGCGATTGACCTCTTTCTTGAAGTCGGACCTACCTAACTGGACTACTTGTCCTAGGTAGACGTACGAGTCAACAACTTCAAGAACCGAGCTCTCAACAGATATTGGGGTAGGTACAACATGGGCATTGCACATCACCTTTGTCTTGTCCATGTTCATTTTAAGACCCACCTGTTGAGAAACTCGGTTGAGGCCTTCGAGCATCGTGTTGAGATCTTCCATCGATTCTGCCATGACTACAATATCGTCGGCAAACCGGAGGTGAGTGATGTATTCACCATTAATATTGATGCCGAATCCTTTCCAGTCCAGGAGCTTGAAGGCATTCTCCAAAGTGGCCGTAAACAGTTTCGGAGATATCACGTCTCCCTGTCTTACGCCTCTTTTGAAAGGGATCGCCCTCGAACTCTGTTCCTGTACTCGAACCGACATGGTGGCGTTATTATACAAACACTTCAACACTTCGATGTACCGATAGTCAATACGGCACCGCTGGAGAGACTCAAGCACTGAAAGTATAAACAGTGACAGTACCTAAACCTATCTACTTCACCATGGCCATTATTGGCCTTACTGCCCATTTGACAAATATGGTCAATAACACATACGCTTACCGTGCGCTTTTCGGTTTGTTATTTGGCTGCCATTTGTGGAGGGTCGCATTTGCCTATATTTGCATGTTTACGTGTATGTGAAATAATTCGCCAAATTGATTAAGTTAAGATATATTTTGCCAAATACAACAAACGCCCAATAGCTAAAACAAATAACAATGTGAAGTGCCACCATGATATAAAAATCGACTACAAATAAACCACTGCGAATATTTGAAAACATTTTTTCATATGATGACATTCGGATATTTGTTATAAATCAAAATTTTACATCCATTGTTTTTGAATTCGTCTAAATCCTTTAAACCATATCGATGGCTAACGGCCGAAAAGGGATAAGCGACATATTTTGGGATTTTGAGTTATATACATAGTCAGAATCGTAATTTTTTTCTGCGTCGTTTGATCCGGGTTACGTGTTTCTAAGCGAATTTTTATGTCGTTTAAGCAATTGTATAATTGTAGATATGAGACTTTTTTTTTCTATATAAACGACCAAAATTTTGACGAGATATTTTTTTTGGTGGTTGATCTACAAAATATCGGAGAATAACGAACTTATGCTTTTTGGACTTTCTGTAATATTCTAATGATCTACCTTTAACCTATTTCGCCTGGAAATAAAAATGGAGAAATATGGGTTTATGATAATTTGCCTCTACATAATTATTCATTGACATCCGTTTAATACTTTCTGGCAATTTTTTTTAAACATATTATAGTCGTTTACTACATTTTGTCCCTGCAAGTACTTAATAATATTTTGTCGCTTATCCTTTTTAGCCCTCCCGATATTTAAAGAATTTTGGCGTATTGTGTCGTTTAGTCAATCTAAAATAATTGAAATTGGCGGTTGTTGGTATCATTCTCTCGAAAAAAATGACCCAAGCCGGGAGACAGCTGGGCAAGCGCCACGTGCGCATGCGAGCCATTTTGGCACGATGTAAAAATGTATAGATAATTCACAATTTCTAGGAATAAAACATCTCATATCATTTCGAAAATCAGCCTTTTCTATAACGAACATTTATCTTGATTTGATATTAAGGTAACTATTATTATTTGAGTTGTAATAGTTTTGAGTCTATTCGAAATCGAATATGATCTCGGCGAATATATGATATAAGAAATTGTTAATTAGGAAGTGCCATTTTTAGTCAATTATAGACTGAGCTGATAAATAAAATTATATAGTTTTATTATTTAAACGTCTCGGGTAAACCTGAAATATATTCTCCTTCAAATATACTTTTAACTAAAAAGTACATAGAAACACATAATAGTCTAATTATCGTAGTTTCTTAAAAAATACTTGATACCTAAAATTTTCCATTCAGTGAATTTTCATTCGATAGCTGGTTATACCACATTTCCACAATTTTATTTCTTCAGAAAATACACTTGCGCTATTTTTCCTCAATTTAAATAAAACATGAGGTGAGGTTACATCATTTTTTGATAGAAGCTAATAATTTTTGTATTTAATTTACGACATTTTTGCTGTTTGTAAAATTAAGACCATTTGGGGTAACCGACAGATACTACTATTTCTAGCCTGAATTTCAAAAAACTAACAACGCCAGTCAATAGACAGTGCAATAAATGCTACAAATATAGATTTTCAGCCTTTCGGAACCTATACATCTTTTGTTATGAATTTTTTTCTTTTATTTTCAACTTTAAATCACTCTCCTGTAAAATTTGTAAAGTGGCGGTTATCCCTTTTCGGCCGTTAGCCATCGATATGATATGTTGTCATGCGGACTGGCGCGAACCAATTAAAAAATATCGGACTAAACCCGTTGAACTATCTCTAAAGTAGATACAACGATAACAATAGGTACATATCGATTTTTCTCTATTGAGGCAATTGTTAGGGAAATATTAAAAATCCTAAAACCCGACTGCATCGCCATCTAAAAAAACAGAAATATGATACTGGCTGAAGCGTACGCGAATATTAATCATGGAAATAAAAACAATATTCGATATCTGTCTATATCGCGATAGAATCAGTTAAAAAGTTGTTTTATTTCAACAGAGAAATAAATAAACTCCATGTTTGAAGCGACCTGTATAACATTTGAGCCCAATTGTGGCAGAACTTTTGAGTTTTTGTAGCGTAAACAAACCGTAAGTCCGTAAAAATTATAAGATATGGTTCAGTAATTCTCACATAACATCGAGACACTAAAACATAAAATTCTATAACAACACACCACATACTCAAAAGTTATCGTTCACTCGAAAAATATATCCGTAAATCATATGTTTATTTGAACGTGAAAGGCGGTACCTGGCAATACCGTCGCCCGGTGGTTTTATTGAAAACTCCGGACAATTCTGTGACACAAAGACCTTAATTTATTCTTAAATCGGATTTATTCTTCCCATGCGTTGGGAACTGGTGACAGAGGGCCCTTAAGGTTAATGTAGGTCTTGTCATCGGAAATTGGAGCGGCCAAAACCGTGTGATTTGTCAGCTGTCACGTGGAATTGAATCCTAAAGGTGTAGATACGAAAGTGGGGTAGAAAGATGATTGGGTATAATTATTTTTAAAATTTTCGAAGAAGATTATTATTGTGCTGGTATTTGACTTACGTTAATATAATACAAGCTTAATCATAGTACAACTTATACAACTAAATAATTAAACACAACAAAAACATAATGTTGAAATTGAGTGAAATTATGATATTTTTTAAAGAATATTAGTAACCAAAATTGCTTGTATTCCCCGCACCCGTTCAGCCGAGCAAAATTATTTGGGTTAGGAGTGGGTTCACGTCGGTTGAAGCCAGGATTCGGATTCGGGATCTTTCCATGAAATTAGGACTAACCCCACCAGTATGTTTCCATCGATATACTCATTGCCTGTATACTACAGGCAATAAGTATACTGATATACCGGTAGGATAAAACTTTCTCCACTAGAAGTTTCCAATTTTTGAGATGGTAGTTCAGTGTAAAGTATGGTTATAGTTTGATGAAATTTGACAGTCAATCTGTATTAACATTTCTATACGGTTACTTTCAAAAGTACGGTATACTATGAGACCTTGAAAGTTCTACAAGTGTGAAAACATGATTTGATCAAATTGTGAAAACGTACTTTGTTAGGCGGCTGTTTGAAAGGGCTGAGCGCCATGAATAGCGGATAAGAGATTATTTTACTCCATAAAAGACGTAGGCAATATCAAAGATAGCTATATGACACTGTCTTAAATGAGCCCTTTGATGCTGAGACTTCCTCAACAATTTTCATTTCCTTAGTTCAAATCCTCGAGTAAAGTTCTCAGCATGCCAATTTTAACTCGAAATCTGTTTCTAAGTCTGTTTCGAATGAGTTCACATCATACAATTTCATCGTATTCTGTTATGTATACCTAACGATTGGGTATTTATTTGTCTGAAGCTCAATGTACTTATTGCTAGAGTTTATTTTACGATACTTCGAGTGTATTTCTTGATATTCTGCGGATTTCGGAATGTATTTATAGTATGAAATATGAAATCAATGATGCTTCGATAATGTATAAACACGATCTCTTACTGGCAACGTTGCGATTAACTAGATTAGTTTCAGTCGAATAAATAGTGTAGCTTGAGATACATATAATTATAACGTACTTACTAATTGTTGCACGTGTGGATATTGGTCGTTGCTATCAAACATAGCCTATGTCCTTTTCCAAGGTCTAATCTTACTCCTAGCTCTCAACCAAATTTCATCAACTAGGTTTTTGACGAGTTTCTGGTGTAGATTTTCCTTCAGGGTTTGGAGTGGTCAGACTGCAGGCGCTCCTGTAAAAGTCAATATAAACTCTATTATAGAAAGGTTGAGTAAGAAAGCGGATTCCAGGTTCTAAATGACTTAGAATGCAACCGCAATTGGTACTCGTATGAAGGTGAGTATAGAAAAGTCATAGAAATCTAACCAAATATCTACTGCTATATACTCTGTCAATATTTGTGTGTAAGGAGCAGGCTGTTCCTTACAATAAAAAAAAATTGACAGAGTTACAGATAGACACATACAGTCAGTAGTGACATATGTAGCAACTAGCTAAACATATTTCATGGCGCAACGATTTGAAAAACATTTACGAGGCGCGAGTTCACTAGCGAAATAACAACGTCCATTTGTAACAAAAAGTCCATTCATCAAACGAGATAACAATGTCACGGCGTTATCAAAACATGACCCGAGAAGCGATCACAATGTTTTGCTACGCGAATTCCGGCCCACAGCAAAAAGTTAACACAATGGAAAAGTTCGCGCTTCCCAAATAAATCGTTTCATTTATTTGTTATTACCCCCGTTTTGTACCTACTTAACTTCAGGGGGCTCATTCGAAATGAGCTCTTTTTTTGTAATGGTCTTAACAATAGAAACCAATTGTTTGAAGTATGGGAAATAGAAAGTGCCGTTTAATTTAATAACTGGGCTTATTGACAGAATGACAGAAACACATATTTCACGTTTAATGACGCCTTTATCCCCGGAGGGTTAGGCAGAGGTGAATTAATACCCATTTTTCACCAATCATTATATTCGGTCCCACGTAACGCACTTTGTTGACTCGAGTCATACATCTGAGGCTGAGTCTCTGGGCTGTATATCTAATAAATACTCGTGTAAATATTCACAGCTCTTTCGTATTGAGGTAGGTAGAGAAATGTCTTTTTACTTGACTTACTGTTTTTGATTGTTATGTTGGATTTTGCCAGGAGCGAATGCCCCTGACCTTCCAACCCCGAGAGGAGAACCTGTGAGCCACATCCTTAGTTTAGCAGGTGCATCTGACTAGCAAGTAATGTTGGTCTGGGCTCCAAAAGTGTTGTAAACACTTGTTACAACCTATTGTTGTTGTGAACATTATTATTCATCTGAAAAAGATAATATTTTGTATATTTTTTGATTGAATCTAAAACCAATGAGATGGGTCGTACTCGAATCGACTAAAATCCCAAAATCCCTCTGACTGTTTCCTATTTTCGTGACTCATCTTTTACCATATCACAACTACACTTATCACAAATTTAATAGAAGCACAAATCGCATCACATTTTCATCCACTAGTTTTCATTATTGAGAGGTACGATTGACGAGTATGTGACACGTAGCAAATAAGTCGGTGCGTGCACTCAATAAATCCAAATGGAGTTCGCAGAACGCACGGTGTCGGAGTGTCTGTACATGTGCAATACAAAACAATATTCCAGGAAAATTTCCAGGGGGAGAGTGGGGAGCGGCCACCCACCGCTCAGTGCCCGGCGCCCAATAGTACTCGGTTGTGTCGGTGCATTCACCGACAACGCTTTGTCATTTTCTTTACTTCAACTTTTTACGTTCATTAATCCTTACCAGTAATAAAGTTTAATGTAAGTTTTAAAGATTGTGAAAATAATTACTTTTCTACTTTTTCTTTAGTTAGTCCAAAGAAATAGTATTTAAATGTGCAACGGTTACGCAGTGGTAGGTACTTGCTGCATAAAAAGGTTTCAGGTAGAATTATGTGGTATTATAGCGTAATAGTGTAATTACCTAAATGCTTCTATACCTACGTTAGAACGGTTCTCCCTTGTTTGGTATAAGAACGTTTGGTCGAATGTTACTAATTCGAACAACGTTTGAGAAAATAATTGCTTTGCATAATATCGATTGACATAATTTTCATTTCATCGAATATTTATTTGCGATTACAACCTTTGCGCTATTGATCAAAAAGTATAATGCTCATTTCATGTAATGTTCAGTTGATATTATTATGTATTTCATCGAATATTCAATTGGTATAATGTTAATGTAGTGTAGAAATGCACGCTTGCTTCGCTCGCTCGCCTCGTGCTTGTTGTGGTCACAGTTCTAACCTAACCTAACCCTGCCGATTTCCGTGATGTAAGAAAACCACTAAGAGTATGTTTCATGAAAAACAATACAAGTAAAATTGAAAAACTCTCAGTGCAATCGGCAGGGTTAGGTTAGGTTAGAACTGTTACCACAACAAGCACGAGGCGAGCGAGCGAAGCGAGCGTGTCGCGGCAGCGGCCGCCGAGTGATTCGGTATGATCTCTCGACTAAATCATTATTAGTCTAATGAAGCATTAGTTTAAATAAAATTAGTGCAAATGAAAATTCGGTGAAATGATATTATTCCAACTAAATAAGTAATTATGCTAAATAAAATTCTACCAATTAAATATTCGGTCAAATGAATAATTATGTGAAATGACTTTATTGTAACTGAAATTAGTTCAAGTGATATTCGACCAAACGTTGTTATACCAAACAAGGGAGAACCCATTAGAACGACAATCGTGGATGATGGGTGTGCGTTGTTTTATAGCTAATTGTTTTATAGAATTTCGTTTCACATAAAATTTTTCTCATATTTTCGTTTCATAGAATAATCAATACACAGAATACTTACTTTGAAGATTTTTAAATCATGGATTTTTGTTTCACATAAAGTTTAATGTTAGAATAATCATATCATAGAATAACAAATCAAATATTTTTTATTATCATAACATACATTATATAAAATCGTTTGACATACCACTCAAAAGCTTTGCGCTAAGATAATTCGACGGAGCCCCGCTTCGCGGGGCTCCTATTTCTGGGTGGTTTTAAAAAAAAATAACCACGAAGGCTAAGGCGGGAGCTCCGCTCCACTTCGCTCCCGCCTTAGCCTTCTAACCTAACCTATCCAAGTCGGGGTACTCTGAGTCGGAGTGTTAACTATAATGACGTGTTCTAAATGATTAAACGTTAGACCAAATTATTTTCGATTATGGTGATGGTTTAATATTCTTTAAAAAATAATTCTACTGTTTGATAAGTTTATTAAACAAAAAAATGTAAATGAAAATTCATTAAATGGTTTTTCTGTGAAATATGTTTCATTCTGGTAAATTGTCTTTGAAACAATAATATTCGAAATAAAAATATAAGTACCAAATATTATGTGAAACATTTTCTGTGAAACGAAATTCTATGAAATTTCTGTCTGCGAAACAAGGGGCACCCGTGGATGATTTATTGGTATTTATTAAAAAGATACGTTGTCTGTCTCCGAAACTTATCATCAGAATTTCACGAAATTTAAATGAAACTATTTCAGATTAAACATCTTTACAACAAAAAAGTAGTAAAAATATGGAAATTCCTCTAAAAACAGAGAATTGCTAGAACATACATAGGCAAGAAAAGTATTGAATTGAGCACCTTTATTTTTGAACTTGGTTTAAAATTAAAAGCTAGCTGATTAGCAGGATTCTCTCTTTTCTCATCGTCAATGTGCCAAATTAAGATCAGCAGGTCTAAAAAGGCCACTTTATTGGAATCATATTTTAGGATAATATTTTGTCAGGCGACGATATTTACAAGAACTTAGAAGCTGCTTTGTAAATGAGTTATGTGATTCTGCTCATAGTATGAGTTTTACGAATTTCATAAGAATCTATTGAGATTTACTGGAAATTCACAAAGTTATTCGTTTTTAGTGGAATCGCTCAATGTGGCCTTTTTAGACCCGCCGCCGGTTCTGTACATGTATTATTTGATTGTTATTAAATTTAACGGGATATTTATTTTTTGCCGACTTTCCCATATTTAGGCACGTGTACCTACCTAATATGTATATTTGGTATACACATAAAAAGTATTCGAGAAGAAGGTGGCTTTCAATTGAAAAAGATATTAAATTCCCTCTTTAAACGCATTTACAGATTTATTTATGAGCAGGACATTTATTTAAGTTAGAGTAACTTGGTCTGTGATTTTGACAATATACCCAGTGATCTTAGATAAATCGTAAAAGGCAACTATCAGATTATAACACTCGGCTGGGCAATAATGTCTTAGTGCTGATAATGAATTCTAGAATAATTTATTTAGGTATACAGCGCGAGCCCAAGACCTGTTTATCTATTGATGGAATAAGAGAATATTATTAGGTAGATACTTTAAGTTGTTATTAATGGGTATATGGCAAAATATTCGTAAGATGCCTGCTTCTTGTTGTCCGCAGATTTTTTTTGTCAGGTTTGGGGTCACATAGCAGTCGATTTTGTAAATGTCCATCAAACCAAATCAATAAAACCACCGAATCACTTTTTGAAAATCGACGGTGAACCATCAAATGATGTTGTATTCTATCAAATTTTACCTGAGACCAATGGGCATCTGTATAGGGGACGAATCTATAGCTTTTATTTCGGAGACGAATTTTCGGGAACCAGTGGGTTCGTCGCCTATATTCGGTCAACATCAACCCCAAGTCGGTGTGCCTGTAATGGTGGATGAAGCCCTGGCTCAGACTTTCTTTTGGGTTGGAAGATCATATGGTAGGTGATTCCCTAAAAGCTGTAAAGGTAGACTAAAACAAGAGAGGAGAAGGAGTTACCAGACCCCAAGCTCCAAAGTAAAACCTCGGAGGCAACTGGGAATAATGCTAAGACGATGATGAATAAGAATATCACATATTAGAAACATACTATTTATACTGTTGATTGATGGCACTTGGTGGAACTTAATATTACACACATTGATAACACACTTGTACTTTTAAAGGAGAAGTATTTATTATTGAACCACAATATTTATATAATATCATGAAAAAGTACAAAAATGTGTTAATAATATTTCTATTGTAAATCTTTATATACATTTTTGTATTCGGTTCTGTATTTGGCGCTTGCCCTAGCTCGCTTAAAGATTCGTTCCATTTTGTTTAAATTATGTTAAAGTTTTTGCAGAGCCACTAATGCTTTTATGCTATATCTGAGCTTGCCAACGTCTAGTTTTTGCCAATACCGATGTTAGTATTCCTTTATTATTTCTATTTTGTTTTGCATGAAGTACGGTTATACTTAAAATACAGGTCACGCGTGCACTAAAAATCTTTCAATAAATAGGTCGAGTAAACAAATTAAAAGGCAACGCACGTTTTATTTTTCAAAGTGTGTGAATTAAGGTGCTTTTTCGTGAGAGTGGCTGGCACTGCGCCGAGTGTACGACGGCAATTAGCTAAAATTATGCTCAAAAACAACTTCGGAAGCAATTAGCAGATGTAGAGTCAACTTAAGAGCCACGCTCAACCAGTTGGCTAAAATCCGAACGTTGAGTCAGATTAGTTTTACTAGTTACTAGTTTTATTGATAAAAGAAGTCCTTTTAATTCTTTAAAGTTTGTAATTTACTGCTTGTAATCACGTTAATGGATTACATTTATTTTGTTAGTACTGATTGTTTACTACGCCAATTAAAAAAAATTGTGTGAGATATTTATTACTCAGTGCTACAGCAAAAGTAGGAACAGCTTCTAGAAAATGGAAATGGTGGATATTGACACAGTATTGACAGGATAATGATGAACTATAGCATCATTATTATCATCACAGGCATTGGTCCCATTGGCATCCAAAGATTGGGCGAGGTGATGTTGGCGGTGTCTTTAGACATCTCCAACGCGTTCAACACCTTGCCCTGGAGTTGCATTTTGGAGGCGCTCGTGTACCATGATGTGCCTCCCTACCTCCGCCGCATAGTCGGGGCGTACCTGACGGAGAGAGCTGTCATCTACCCAGGTGCGACCGGTGTCGGTCGGCGAGAGATGTCGTGCGGTGTTCCGCAGGGATCGGTCCTGGGGCCGCTCCTGTGGAACATCGGATACGACTGGGTGCTTCGCGGTGAGCTCGTGGATGGTGCCGCCGTGACGTGTTATGCGGACGACACGCTAGTAATGGCGAGCGGGGCTACACATCGCGAAGCAACCCTGAAGGCCACGACCGCGGTTGCCCAAGTCGTGGAACGGATCCGGCGGTTGGGTCTCGAGGTGTCTCCGCAGAAAACCAAGGCCATGTTCTTTCATGGACCTCGGCGCGGACCACCAGCGGGATCCAGCATCACAGTGGGAGGCACTCTCATCGGCATCAAGCACCAGATGAAATATCTGGGGCTCGTGCTCGACGGTCGATGGGACTTCGGGGAGCATTTCCGAAGCCTGGTCCCCAAATTGGTGCTCACAGCTAACGCTTTGACGCGTCTGCTGCCCAATTTGAGGGGCCCGGAGGACTCCTGCAGGAGACTCTACGCGGGTATCGTGCGGCACTATATGGGTGCCCCGTATGGGCAGACAACCTGAGAGCCAAGTACGTGGACCTGCTGCGTAAACCGCAGCGGGAAATGGCCATCAGGACCATCAGGGGGTACCGCACGATATCCTTTGAAGCGGCGAGTCTCCTCGCCGGAACGCTACCGTGGATCCTGGAAGCGAGATCCCTTTCGGCGCTATACCGCTTCCGAAAGGCGGCGCGGGAGCGGGGACACGATCCTGAGCCTGAAGAAATTCGGGCCGTGAGATCCCGGCTCCACAGGGACATGGTGGCGGAGTGGGAGCTACAACTTGGGCAACCACGCGCAGGGCACGCCGTAGTAGCGGCGGTAAGACCCATCATGGGGGGGTGGCTAGAGAGGCCACACGGCGGCCTCTCGTTCTGGCTGACGCAGATCATCACCAATCATGGGTGTTTTGGGCGGTATCTGCATCGGACCGCGAAGAAAGAGCCAACGTCCGAGTGCCATCACTGCGACGCGAGCGAGGACTCGGCGCTGCACACGCTCACCGAGTGTCCGGCGTGGGAGACGCCAAGACGGGAGCTGGTGGCGACCCTAGGAGTGAGAGTTCTCACGCTCGCCACTTTGCTCGCAGCGATGGTTCGCTGCGCAGATTCGTGGGCCGCCGGCGACTCCTTCTGCGAGCAAGTAATGCTCGTGAAGGAGGCGGCGGAGCGGGAGCGCGAGGAGCGAAGGAGAATCGCAAACCGCGCGGCCCGCAACGAGCAGCGGCAACTCGGGCGTCGGAGGTCGCAGAATGACCTCCGTCCCCCATGAGCGCGGGCCTGGGGGTGACGGGTAGAGCCGCCTGTCACCCTAGCAGAAGCAGGCCGCGGCGGCGGCACGCATTGCGTGCCTCCCCATACCCGGGGGCGGGTTGGGGACTCTGTGGTCCCCTCACCGGAAGAGGGCCAGATCGAGAGATATGGTCCTGGGTCGGCCGGGGTGCGAGGGATATGGCTACGACAATCTCACCTCCGGCAACTGACGGCCCACAGACGGCGTTCGTTTTAGTCGGTTCGAGTCCGACATAACCTCCTCCTCCGGCTACGGTGGGGGAGGTATCCGTGGGGATTTTGCGCACGATAAAAAAAAAAAGGCATCCAAAGATTATACTATGGAAATTTAGCTTATCCTGGCTTTTATGTAAGTGATTCATCTGACCCCCTAATCTCAAGAGCAAAGCCCGCACCAGAGTCCTGGTGCACTAGTTAGCTAGTAGATGTTGAGGACACGCATGTTCTTATGTAGGTATATCACACATACAAAACCGATCAACATAACTAGAGAATCACAATGAGTTGGAATCGAATCCGCGATCCATGATATAAGTAGGCGCTCGAGTTGAGGCTTGCATTGTATTTTTTTTTTTTTTTTTATTCTTTATTGTACACTGAAATTAACAAAATACAAAATTTTAATGTTTAAACCTGTACCTATATATACATTGTATTTTTAATGGTAGGCACATAAAAATAAACTTGTCTTACAAAGTATGATGTTTGGGATTTGGTTGATTTTACCCAATAATATAAACATAACGGAAGTAGGCAATTTCGTAACTTTGCTTAGAGGTTATTGGTATAACATTCGGCGAATAAGCACGAGCATTTCCCGTGGTTTGATCTCAACGTATTGATGCACTGTAATTTAAAACTTAACCACCTAGTAATATTCAGGTAAAATTCGTCCATATTCATAAGAATATTAATATAACATATATAAATAACCTAGTAATATTATACATGTGAAAATTGAAACGGCTGGACGGATATGGCTAAAATTTGTAATATAGGGATAGATTCATAACCTGGAATAGCTGACTATGGGACATGACGTCATCATCATCAATAGAGGTGATCCCGGTTGCATCTGACGTTCTCACCTCCAAATTTGGGGGATATTTCTCATACAATAAAAGTGAAGTCATATCCCAAATAGCTTAACCGACATTGATAGCTTCAAGAAGGGTATTTTTAATATCGATTTTACTACTTGATATCTAAATATGGAAGTAAACAGAGCAGTTAATATCTATCGTATGCGCCATTAGTGCGTGTAAATAAATGAGCCGAGCCGGGCGCGCAGACGATGTGACGCTCTAACAGCGAAACGAATTTAAAATATGATATTATAAAGTTTTGTTTTATTTTGTTGTGTTATGTTAGGATCTCGGCGTATAAAGTTTTTTTTTCCTTTCCTTATTTCGATTTTTACGCAATAACCAATTTATTGGAAATTCAACATTTCAAAGTTATGAAACTGATATATTTATAGTTTTGAGTCTTGGGCTTTTGAATTAATTTTCAGATAGAAGATTAGATTTATCAAGTGACAAAGATTAAATATGTACACCTACGTATCTACCTACGTGTCTAGAAGTGATCTATTAATTATACGCGCGCCAGTGATGTGCAAATTTCTACTTAAGATATGTAAATGAAACTAATGATAGGTGATATAAGATTTTATATGATTAGCACGATTTTGTACGATGATAAATTTGTTAAATGAAAAGGTAACAAAAGAAAACTTTTCAATAAAATCCTCATAGTGATTTCACTTGGGACTTTGCACTTAGAAACCAGTTTATTGTTTTTGATTGTTATGTCGGCGATTCCGGTGACTGCTGTCTGATATTTCAATCCCAAGAGTCCAGACTCTGGTAGCCTGGACCGTTGTTTAGTAAGTACACCGACTATTACCTAGGTGGTTTGGGCCTCAAAGCTGTTGGCAGGGCCTTGCAAAATAAAAACATATATATGTTATAGGCAATGTGTATAATGCAGGCATTCTATACAATACCTAGGCAATGTATAGAATGCCGGGGTCGTTCAGGCAATGTATGAAATGATATTCAATTTTTAAACTATTTTACACTTTGCCTAGGTAATGTATAGAATACCTAGGCATTGTATAGAATGCCGGTCGAAGCATAGGCAATGTATGTAATCTATTTTTCTTCTCTATGATTTAGTTAGATAGATACTAATCTTTTGAGAGCTAATCCTAATTTCAACTTCCACCAGTAGACAGTGCTGATAAGACATGTATTGTGTTCTATTGGTAGGTATGCCTAAGTACCTACGTGTTTTTTGCGTAGAATGTTTCTCACATAGTAGTGAAAGAAAAGCTGCACATTCCGACTTGGATAGATTAGGTTAGAAGGCTAATGCGGGAGCGGAGCGGAGCGGAGCTCCCGCATTAGCCTTCGTGGTTATTTTTTTTTATTACCATACAGAATTTCTATAAGCCACGGCAACCACTCTCTTACCATCATCCCTGTGCTGGTCAGCCACCTAACCTGATGGAAAGAGAGTTCTTACCGTGGCCTATAGTTCTGCATGGTTAAAAAAAAAATAACCACGAAGGCTAATGCTGGAGCTCCGCTCCCGCATTAGCCTTCTAACCTAATCTATCCAAGTCGGAATGAACAATTTTTCTTTCAGCAGTAATATCCATTTTTCAAATTTTGTTTGCTAACAGTACTTATTTATCAAGGTGAGACGAATTTTCGCACATGAAATATCATTTTGAAGAGACGAATTTACAACAACCCGTCCATTATACACATTGCCTGACGCGCTTCGGGCATTGTATACAATACCTAGGCAATGTATGAAATTAATCGTATTATACACATTGCCTATAACATATATATAATGTCTCTACTAAGATTTACAAAGAGAAAAGAGAATTTGACTTCGGGCGGGATTCGAACCTGCGACCTTTCCCTTACGGGGGGAATGCTCTAACCGCTAAGCCACCGAAGCCCGCACGAAGCCAACTCAAATCGATTTGATTCTCTCCATTCTGATCGATTCTCTTTGTAAATCGATTTGAACAATCAGCATAATAAATTCTTCAAAATTTAATTAAAAATACTAAGATTACAAAGCTGAAGAGACGGTTTCAGGAACTATTGGTTCGAATTGAAAAATTATTTTTGTGTCAAATAGTCCGTTTATCGAGGATGGTTACGGGCTAGATATCATCACGCCACTACATGGGAGTGGAGTAATAGTCATAAATGTCAACAAATCCGGCAGATTCTCACACATTAATGAAATTTTTTACGGGGTTTCGAAGTATGCCACGGGTGAAGCCGGGCGGGTCGGCTAGTATATATATAGACTAGCTGACCCGGCGAACTTTGTCCTCCCATATTTTTTTCCGCCCGCGTGGAATCACATCCTTTTTCCATATTTTCTCACCGTTTAAACCTTCCCTGGACATCCACGAATATTTCAAGACTAAAATTAGCCAAATAAGTTCAGACGTTCTCGAGTTTTAGCGAGACTAACAGAATTTGAAATTCATTTTTATATATAAGAAGATAGATATAATAAGGTTAGGAATTTGAAACTCGTCTATAAACGTGTCCAATGGGACCAATCTAATTACGTTAACTAGAGCAGCTAACAAGAACAAAGAAGATTTATACAACTGCTACTTATATACCTTCAGTAATTTTCTTATACATTTAAAAACACGTAAAAATTCACGCCTGTAAATCCCCGAAAGGGTAGGCAGAGGTGTGCTAATATCCCGATTAAAAATGAACACTTAACTTCTTGCCCTTTAACTTCTTGCACTTAAAGCATCTTCCTCGATAAATGGGCTATTCAACACAAAAATAATTTTTCAATTTGAACCATAGCGATTATCAAACAAACACACTCTTTAGCTTTATAATATTAGATAGGTATAGATTTACTTAATTTAGCAGTATTCGAGTGAAATAAATTTCGGGGTGTTTAGTAGATAAAACAAATTAATCACGGTTAGATAAGTGTGTGCGGAGGAGGCATTATGCGAGGTCGGAGAGGCTTGCCTCCGGGGATACATCCTGTACCTCGAAGTTGCCTATAAAATTTTACGAGCACACCGTATGAACCATTATAGCTCTTGTCGATGTCACTTATGAGTGTCTAACGTAGTTTGTGTAAGGTCGAAAATAAAATAAAATTTGAATCTAAAACTTTTTAGTATGCGTGGAAGATATTTCGTTGGCAAAATTGTGTCTCAATACTGATTATATTACGTAATTTTGTTTCTAAGTTAATGTTTCAATACGAGTATGGAATATTCTAGAGAATTTAATCAGCCAAAATCATGCGTAAATCTTAATCTAGTAATGTTAATGTGGCAAAGATGTATTTTTGCCTAAATTGCTTTTGCTTCACAATTTTTTTTTTCGTTTTATGTGTATCCTAGATTTTGCATGTACTTAAGAACATTTTTTTCATGTTCATAAAGCTGTTATTCAACTTTCAATGTATGTTGGTTAGTTTATTTGAAATCTTTCAAGCTGAATTAGAATCATTTGTTGACATTCAATTGAGTTGGCAATATGCAGTACCTATTTATCGAGTAATAAAAAATGTTCTTTAAAAGAAAATTCTGCACAATAGTCTCGGCACAAGCAATAATATTAATGTTCAAAATGTATAATGTAACAAAATTATGGTTGAATTTAGTTCAATATTTATTTTATTCTCTGTAGAGCATTTAGATTGTTGATTATTTAATTTTATTTATCTTGAAAGTAAATCATATTATAGTACTTAAGATGCCTTGAGACCTTATTTTTAAATTTGACTGTAAAAACCTTAGCAAAGTCAAAATATAATTCAATGTATTTAAGGACTGTGAGTATTTTTTAAGAATTCAAAAAAAGTTAAATATTATTTTATGAAATAGATCAAAGATACATTTTTTACTTTCATGGAGAAAATTAATTCTGTAACTATATGATAAGAAACTAAAAGAAATAATTGCGAAATTTAAAATTCTTATCAAACTTTGGTTACTTACCCATATTCTTTGACCATATTCTTGGAAATAAACGTTTCTATTCTATTCTATTTACGTCTAAAACATATACACCACGTTTTGTATTAAAATAGCTATCAGTAATTACGTACCTACTCGAGTTTCCCTAGGAGAGCTCTAGAAGAGGAAGGCGGCCAATCGCAATGCTCCGTTCTCTCGATATGTTTACGTTACGAATTCGAATATTTTTTGTGCTTGGGGCACTGATATTATGATAATGATGGTGATGTGTGGTGATGATGGTGATGATGGTGATGATGGTGATGATGATGGTGATGATGGTGATGATGGTGATGATGATGGTGATGATGGTGATGATGGTGATGATGATGGTGATGATGGTGATGATGGTGATGATGGTGATGATGTTGATGATGGTGATGATGGTGATGATGATGATTGATGTTATTGAGTCAGTACTGAATGTCCATTTTGTTAGTTTATTGAAACTTGGTTTTTGAATTCATAACTATCATTTACAGCTTGAAAGTTTCTTCACATTATTAAAAAAATAGTGTACGAATTGAGAACCTCCTTTTTTGAAGTCGGTTAAAAATGAAACATTATGTAACCCAAGCAATATTTATACATTTCGTAATAATTGATAAGTTGCCTTGAGCAACAGGTACAATAAAGTAGCAATGAAATGAAATTACTTGAAAGTAATGGTCATACAATCCTATAATTATACCAAAATGTGTTACAGCTATATGAAAGTTTGTTGCCTAATTTCATCAAACTAATAATTTAGTATAATTGAGTAATAATGTACAACATATTACCAGACGTGTAATAAATACATAGACATACGTTTACGCCTCAGAAACGTGTTCGCCTCAGGGTAATCATTGCGAGCAGAGTTAACGAACTCTGAATACAAATCGAATGTAGGTGACGTATATAGTACTACATGTACTGTACATCGGCATGTATTGTACATTGTACATCTTCAGCAAACTGTCTTATTGAACCGTAGCTGTCTCATACGTCCTCCTAGCGTACTGTTTATTGATACTCGATAACGTAACTCGACTTATGTGATAATAAAATGTGTGCAAATATACGTGTTCAGGGTCTGACGTCATGCCATGAAAATTGTTTTTTTTTTTATGTTTGCATGTCTTCGAATAAAAGGTCTTATCAGACTTTTTTATAGCACGCAAATCCGCATTGATACCCCTTCGAAGGTGCCGGTGGGGTGGTTATGTCGGACTCGAAAAGACTAACTGCACGCTGTCTTTGGGTCTTTAGTTGCCGGAGGTGAGATAGGCTCACACTCCGGCCGAGAAAACTTTATATTTGATTTTTTTTATGTAGGACACGTCAATTTGACTTCGCCTCGCCTGATGGTAAGCTGAAGGCAAAGTCTCTGAAAAGAGGGTCACCATTACAGACATATGATGAATTTTATTTATGTATTTTAACACTATTAAGACTGTATACGATATGGGAATCGTCCGAATCCATGTCCGTCTAGGTACTTCTTCCGAATTTGTTTGATACCTACTGGTAAGTTACACTCTAAAGGTTCTTCTGGACTCATATCATATTTGGGTATACCCAACACTCCTGCAGCTGTTTTACTTCTTACGTATTTTGTAAAGTAAAGATAAATATAATATAAATATTTTTTGTAACATTTTTGTAACAATATAATACAATTAGCATAGGGACGTAGTAAGCCTTCCCGAAGAGCGATACCAATGCTCGGGCCCACTCCGTGAGTAGCGGCACCGCCGTGAAACCAATTACTACACCACGATGGCAATTCAACGCCGTCGACTCGACAGAAGAAGAAGTAGCATATTGTAACTAAACATATTATAAATTAAAACACTTGCTCATTTATTTCAGCTCTAAGTAATGATAAAAGTAGAAGTTCTATTCTAGGAATATTCGTACAAAGTAGAGAAAAAATCTACTGAATAAAATAACATCAGCTTACTTTAGTAAGAGCAGCATCTATTTAAATGTGTGTGAAACAATAGCGACATCGAATTTCAAAGACAATGAGGGCAGTCAGAGACATTCAAAGCTGTTTATTTGCTTTCCTTCAGGTTAGTACTATTTCATTTTTTTTTATATTCTCATAATAGGTAAGCCCGTATTGTACTGACTTACATAGGAGCATTGCACGTGATAAAAAGTTAGGGTCACGTAAGCTATAGGTAGGGTATTTGTAACGGATTTTTAGCAAAACTTTTTAAGGGCCAGCGGATCATCCTCCTATTAGAAATAAGTCCGTAATGATGGCGCTGACTGAAGGGAGACAGGACTTCGTACATTCCACGACGAGACAATTTGCTCGTCGACAGCACGAGACTTAGCAGTAGCAGAGGCACAGGGTGGTTGCGCTTTGATGGTTGGGTATCAAGCTGGTCTCTGGTACCTGTATAACACAGGCTGATGTGACGAAACACTTTTTATCAGCTCGAGGTCCACACTTCATCGTTAGCTCCGGTGAGGTGAAGGTCGAAGGGAATCTTCCTGCCTACAAAAGGAAAAAAGGCGGTTTTTGGGAAATTTCATCCGGGTTTTCACCTAGTTTATCGGCTAGTCATTTCCCAGTTTGTCCAGCGAACATTGTTCGTTTGAGTTTCCATACGCAAAAATACGGTTTAACGTATTTCCAATCAAATTGCATAAAAGCTTTGACTGGGAATGTCTATATTTAGATTTAAACGTAGGTAACGTAATACCTGTTATCGTATGTTCTAGTTTTGTGGAAATCCAACATCACTTCTTGATTCTATGGAACGGAGTTTTTGAAACTAACAAGAAATTTGATATGCTAGCTAGGGTATAACATGATACCTATTCCTTCCAAACTTGATTCCACCTAAGTCAAAATATAGTTTACTTCGTGTTATATTCCTGCTCGTAACAACGATAATCATTAAGATTTGACCAAGATATTGACGAAAGAACTGTCGAATGGCATACCTACCATCACGACGGTTGTTTGAGCGTCGCCTCTTTGATTATAAATCTTTCTTCTGATAAAAGATAGGTTTCTATAGGGTCGGCAGCGTGAGTGTGACGCCCCTGGTGCTTCACACGTAGGTCGGCGTCACCAGTTTCTGTCATCGGCTGTGTGCTTGACTGACACTTGTGACTGCCACAGTTGCATGAAAAAAATAATCCCTGCCTACCCCTTTGGGAATTTCGATATGTATGTACGTTTGTATTTGAAGCAAATGTATGGGATTTGCCGTTTATGACATACGTTGACGACTGTCATATGTGTCAAATTCCATACATTTCTCATTCTATTCTACAATACGCCGGTCAACGAATTGACACTTGTCTAGGGGGCAATTAACATTCTTCACTATCACACACTCTTTACCTAAAATATGCTGAGCAAATTATTTTCTCTGCACGAATAAAATACTTTGAAAATGAACTCCACCGGGGCCCACTGGAAATGCCGTTCACTAGCAATTAAAACTTTCTTACTGATCAAACTTTTACAGTCACATCTTCAAGAGGACAAGTTGTCCGCGAGCTCTCAAGGAGCGTAAATGCGACTACAGGTACTTTGCTGGAGGTACTTCTCACTAACATAACTTTGGTTACATTATGGTACTACGGTACCGTTTTTATTGACCGAGCGCTGTTTCCAAAAGTTTTATTTTAACTGTGATTTTGTTTCAAGAATGTCTGTATGTAGGTACAGCTACCGGTGAATATATTGACAGCCCCTGTGGCGTGGCGGTAGTGAACGCGGTCGCTACGCAGGAGGCACGTGTTTGGTCCCCGCTCAGTGCAAATATTTATATGCATGAATATGGGTATTTGCATTGGTCCGGTCGTGCCTCAGAGTGTACGTTAAGCCGTCGGTCCCAGTTGCCGTATGAACATCAATGGTAGTCATTACAGGTAGTTGGAGTCCTAAAAAAGTCCAACAACTGGTCTAACTGCAATGCTTCGATATTGCCCAGAATAGGATGTGGAGGTCAGATGGCAGTCGCTTCACGTAAAATATCAAACTCCAGTCCAATCCGCAGTTAGACTGGTAAAGCGGACCCCAGACTCCGAGGTGAAAAGCTTTGGATGCGACTGGGATTAACGCTAGCATGAAGAATAACGTAAATGTACCAATCATAAACTAAATCAAATCATTTCGCACGCGCCAGTCTTGTTTCTTTCGCAACTTGGAGTCATTATATAAGTATGTGCCGGTAGCTGTGCCCTTGTGTGTGTAACCTGTATATGAAGTAAAAATACGAAAGTATAGATTCACAATTTATGGGAGTATTGTCACAAATCTCGCTTTAATATCCGTCCCAACGTGATACTTCACTTTTTGACAGTCAGGCACCGCGTTTATTTCATTCCCATTCCATGTAGGTATATATTTTTAATTAATACTTAGGTAGTACCTATAATATAAAGGATTGGATGAGGAACGCGGAGGATCAGGAGTAATGACGTACATCGGGAGAGGCTTACGTCCAGCACTGTGACAAACTAATTGATCGATTATCATCTTCAAGGAGACGTATTTTCCTGATCGCATCCGAGACCAAGGTGATCTCGAAGTTTAGGGTCCGCCTTTCAGCTCTCCGGTCTTGGGCGTCCATGGCAGTGAGACCATTTGCATGCATGTCACCATCTACGACGTCAAGCCAGAACTTTTTGGGCCTACTCCTTCTACCAGGACCCGGCGGAGGTGCCATTGCCAGGCACCTGGTGGTGGCCGCAAGATGTGACCGGCGGCTCTTTTGCATCGAATTTAATGCCAAGTATAAGACAAAACGCCTAATACCTCGCTGAATAAGCAATTACTTAGTGTATCCTGACGGTAGTGGGGAAGTTTTTCATGTCGCCAATAGTAGTTCCTATATTATTATGACGTGTAATAGAGTCAGGATTCGAACCCGGGACTTTACAATCGTAAGATCGATTGCTTAACCACTATGCTATTGATGCTTCGTTTAAAGTACTCCCTAGAGTGTTTCGATTTAGGTTTGGTGATTTGCCAAAATAATGTTTTAATAAATAAAATTGTGTAGGAAAAGAAATGGCCTATTTCTTTTCTACACAAAGTTGCCTTAGTATCACAAACTTCGGCAATAAAAGTTTAGCCTAAGATGAATCTGGATAGTAGTTTCAATATAGATGTCCTGCCATCCCGCCTACTTATTTTATTGCATCCCTATATTCTCAAAGCCCCAGGTCGAAATACCTAGATATAAGGTAGTTCGCGATAACAATTTCTAAAAATGATTGTACAAAGTACCCAAACCTTATCTAAAAATTCAGCGTCCTTTTCCGTTCTAAAAAATAAATCTCGGAAGATTTGGCTTGATCCTGCGAAACTTACAATATTGTTCTTCTCATCACATATGCATTGAAATTATAATGAGTTTTTGTAATGTATGGTGGATCTTAGACGAAAATAATGAATAAATTCGTGTGTCAAATGCAAAATACAATAGTTCGTAGACTTTTTGATAGCATGTGATATGTATTTGATACAAGTACTTTAGACGTGGGAGTCTGTGCGTTAGTCTCTGAATAGAATGCCAGAGCAAGAGTCATTGTGGTCTTACTTCGTATTTTATACATTTTTATGGTTATATTATTTGTTTAAAATTAAAATAGGTACACATGTTATAGGTAAAGATAAATAACATATTTACAAAAAAAGGATGAATATTGTTACTATCTTTTTTTTAAAAACAGGTATTTGGAGAACATAGCGGTAAAGGTATAATTCCGAAGTCCACTGAATACGACAACTGCGACGCATGCATCAGGTACAGCTTACCCATTACTTATTAAACTTCGATACAGATAAAGGGGCCCATTGAAAAGCCGCAATGAATAACGCTTATGTACCTACTGTGTGCGTCTGCCGTTATCGTATGTTGTTGGTTACCTTCGGAATCATATTGATAGCATGCCACCTTGGACAAACGGGAGTTAACGCGATCATGGTACGTATAGGCAATAGCAAATCAAAGGTAATTGTAATCAATGTACATTCAGCATCAGTTCGATATTGACGAACAAAGTACTCAAAATGGTTTTAATGGGTTTTCCCCCCTTTCTGTTGACTGATTGTTCTTATATTTGGTACACACCTTTAGTTCGGACAAAAATACAATTGAAATCAATAGAATAATTTGATTTGGTCTTAATACCTTGGGATTAACATCATTTCGAGACTTTGCAGTCAAGATAATTCTGACCTATTATATTGACTGTACGTATAACTACCATTATCGCGTTAATTCCCCCACATTATTAAATATCATGGAACGCGAGAGGTCAAAAGTTAGTAATGATAATCCTAGGTAAGACATTAAAAAATATCTTTAGTCAAGAGTTTCGGAATTTTCCTATGTTCTTCTTGTGTAATAATTTTTTAGTCTATTAGCTTATTACCTACCTTATATGCCTTCGCAATTTGAAATAAAAGTATGACAAAATCGAATATAAGATTGTTATTATACGTACCAAGATTTTAATAACATATCTTGCTCAGCACAGTTACGTGCGGACTATATCAACGAAACACAACAACAAACATTTTTCTATGCATGAAAGCTTAAGATAAAAGAGAGGCACAATGCCAGGGTTTCACGATAGCTTTGTTTTGAAATCATTTTTTATTTACTTATATGAAAAGGTCGTTCGCTCTCAAATATATTATTTGGATATTAACTACAACATGAAAAAGTTATCTTGCGTGCTTTTAAGGACTCCTTCCTAAAATTTTATATGCGTCTAGCTACACGTAATTATTACATGACATCGATTTTTTTATTTTGTTTGATAGAGCAGCCTTTGTGTTATTCCAGAGTACTTATCTCCCCCTGTATCAGATTTCAGTTAAATCCATACAATTGTTGGAGCTTTCAGTTCAAACATCACCAATGTATTACTGAGTAATTAGTATACAAAGCAGCCCATGTGTTATTCCAATCCAGATTAGCTCATCTATCCCTGCACCTAATTTCAGTCAAATCCATTCAGCCGTTAGGGTTTTCAACTGAAACATTTTAACGAACTTTGATATGATATTAAGTCGGCGATTACCTAAACATAATAATATCTTTATCCAGAAAACGTAACGAATCTCAAAAATATTTCAAGAAAAAGCTACCTTATTCATCAGTCACTGCATTAAAATTGCGAGGAAATTTAGCCAAGGAGTGCACATCAAGGAGATGTGGCCTCTCAAATCTGTGGAAACCGACATCGCAAGACCCGCCCTCCCTCTGACAGATCACTTGTCAGTGTCTTGTGCGGCTGCAATAACAATCCCATCTTTTATGCAGACGTTTTGTTAAGTACCTTTTGTTTCCATTTATTATTGTTGTTTTTTTTTGTCTTAGATTAGTAGATAATTTCTCTGGGCAGCTTTTGCGTGTAATTTTGCAATGAGTTTACCAAAAATTTTCGGGGTCTAAGTAACCTCCTCTTTAAACCGGTACATCTGATTAGTATATGGCCTTTCATCATTCAGACTCAGATTCAGACTTAGCTACTCTCAGAGTTGGAGGGTCTTGGGGTTAAAAAGATAAACTTGATAAGATAAAAATTGATAAGGAAATCCTCGGGCTACTAAGTGCAGGCTTTGGATTTTATCGGAATTAGCGCTTGGGTGAAGAAGAAGACAGATAGATAGATAGATGATTTTGTTAGCTACAAAAATTATTTGCTTTTGCTTAATCCTTAAGAGTCCTTCACACTTGTTTCCTATTACTTGATAATAATATAATTTATAGATGTCATTATCACAGAGGCGGGATGGTTGCAGCTATCGGTGGAACTTATGCAGTATCTAGGCTGTTAATTAAGCAGTCTGCATGCAATTTGCATCTAGGCGGATTGGAGTCGCGAACTTCTGATTATTTGAATAAGATTTCGCAGAGCAATATTAAGGAAATTATTCGTGCCACGGAGCACGGAGCAGACGCCGAAGTGAATAAAGTACGGTGCCTGCAGGAGTACGATATAACAAAGACTTTAAGTGCACTGTTGACGGGATTATACATACCCTACCGATATCATTTAGGTCGATCTTTTAGGTGTCTTTTCAGTAGAACCAACTTACCGAACAGTGAAAGAATCATTTTCAAATGATTTATTATACTTCATTTATTATTCTTTTAATTACATCTTGACATTATTGTAATATTTTGACGTTCATAATATGTGCTCTTTGTTTGCTAAATCTGAATTGACAAAATTGATTCTTTGATTTATACGTAAAGTTATACTTGGCATTGTAATGTTTTATGGTTTTATGAATTTTATTTTATCTTTACAATCTGCAATATTTGCAATAATAGACCAGTTATGGAGATAAGAATACTGTCGGAGGTTTACGCGAATATCACACTTATATAATAGTTACCAAATAAACACGATAGAATCCAATAAAAACGATTTATTTCAATGTAAGAAAAAAAAGTAGGATATAGTAACTTAAATATAAAATTCGTTCATGTGCCTACTTATTACGAACCTTAATAATTTATTTTTTACGTACCATTTTTCTGGAAAATACTGTACTATACTGTACATTCCATAAATATAAGATAATATAAATATTGAGGGCACAATCCAAAAAGCGACCAAAACATAATACATATTATCCCGGTTACAATCAAATGCTTATCTTTGTTTTATGAGTGGCCGCCGCTCCTCCGTTTCATGTGAGCTCTCGTCTCCTCATTTTGCTTAGGTCGACATTTTGAGTGCCCCTGACCACCCTCTTAGATATAGGTCGTCATAAATATAATCTTACTTAGGGTGACATTGTGTGTTCTTTTTTCACTTAATATTTTTCGTGGTAAAGGTTCCCAGCGGCGATTACATAAACAGGATTCAACCGCGACCTTAATGCGCCTAATAAAGTTTTACGAGAGACCCTTGGCAAAAACGTGAACGTTTCAAGGCGACAATGCTTTTATCTTTTCTGTTTTACTGATTGTTTTGTTCTTTACAATTAGGATTAGACTTTCTATTTAATACTTGACATAATGTACATATTTAAATCTTAATATACTGCGATGGAACATAATAGTAATCAAATACTTTCATCATACCTCCATATTAGGTACCATATGTACCATAGCTTTCATAGGTAACCGTAACTTACATCAAATACCGAATTTCAAAATCCCGAAGTCCGAAATTTAGGCATTTTGTACTTTCGGTATTTGAACATTCGATGCAATGAACATTCCGGATTTTGAACTTCGATCTTTCGTACATCGGTATTATGAACTTCGGGATTTTGATATGAAGCCCGATGTACAGGGCCCTATAAACATATTTGCTGCCTAAGTGAACCTCCCTTGCTTATTGTACCTGCTAAATAAAGTATGAGCAACTGGTCCAGACTTTACTCTCGGGGTTGGGAAATCCAATCCAATGAAAGCCAGCAAACCAATCGAACATATCAAGCGGACTCATAGCTCCAAAGTGTAACCTTTGGTGCAACTGGGAAATCAGTAGGAGGATGATGATACACAGTAGGTAGGTACGCTAGAAGTGACTTAAATAATTGATAAACTCACGTTAATAGGTACCCTAGTACGTGCCTTATTTTATATTTTCCATGTAAGTTTTACGAAGTAACTGGTCTAGCTGCAATGCTTCGATATCGCCCAGTAACGCCGTTGGATTGTGGAGGTCAGATGGCCGTCGCTTCACAAAACATATCGAAGTTCAGCCAAATCCGCAGTTAGACTGGTAAAGTGGACCCCAGACTCCGAGGTGAAAGCTTCGGATGCAACTGGGAAAATAATAATAATTTGTACAGAGTATATTTGCATTCGTATTCATGCCTGAAATTAAAGTAGTTTAAAATGCTAAAATTTTCGCACGTTTCGTGACAGTAATTAACTCAAACAGCTCCTGAATGCGAGCCCGAACGAAGTCCTTCCTGCGAATCGTTTAACATTCTTGAACGTCGAGGTTCGTTTGGGAATCACTTCTTAGCCTCAGTACGACTCTGACATTGATGTATGGCCCACTTCTTTCTCCAAAGTTAATGTTATCGATTTACATAATATAACATTTGCTTATAGATATTCATTATAAATTAGAGACTAATGTATAAGTTCATAAAATGTGGGCTGCGAAAGCCTTTTATGTGGTATGAATAACAAATAAGTTTGCTAAAACGAAAATTTACGAAGTGTATATTTTATGTCGTGTGGTAATTTATAAAGCTTTGCTTGTACAGAGCTATTGCTTTGTGTACTTAGTGCAGGACTAAAGCAGGTTGTCGTAGAATTTAAAATGTAATTACTATGAGTAGCATAGCGACTTCAGACTGTATGTGTCACATGGTGTCTTTTATATTCATTCAGTCAACGGTACACAGTTTACGGAAATAATAATAGGTTAAAAAATAACTATACATAAACATTATAATATAATATAAGATTTGCATACTGCAGTCTGCAGCTAAAAATGCTGTGCTTATACTTTTTTTTTTTTTTTTTTTTTTATCGTGCGAAAAATCCCCACGGATACCTCCCCCTCCGGAGCCGGAGGAAGAGGTTATGTCGGACTCGAACCGACTAAAACGCACGCCGTCTGTGGGCCGTCGGTTGCCGAAGGTGAGGTTGTCGTAGCCATATCCCTCGCACCCCGGCCGACCCAGGGCCAAACCTCTCGATCTGGCCCTCATCCCGTGTGGGGACCACAGAGTCCCCAACTCGCCCCGGGTATGGGGAGGCACGCAATGCGCGCCGCCGCCGCGGCCTGCTTCTGCTAGGGTGACAGGCGGCTCCACCCGTCACCCCCAGGCCCGCGCTCATGGGGGACGGAGGTCATTCTGCGACCTCCGACGCCCGAGTTGCCGCCGCTCGTTGCGGGCCGCGCGGTTAGCGATTCTCCTGCGCTCCTCGCGGGCGGCAAGGTCTGCGATTGTCCTTCGCTCCCGCTCCGCCGCCCACTTTACGAGCATGATTTGCTCGCAGAAGGAGGCGCCCGCGGCCCACGCATCCGCGCAGCGAACCATCGCTGCGAGCAGAGTGGCGAGCGTGAGAGCTCTCACTCCCAGGGTCGCCACCAGCTCCCGTCTCGGCGCCTCCCACGCCGGACATTCGGTGAGCGTGTGCAGCGCCGAATCCTCGCTCGCGTCGCAGTGATGGCACTCGGACGTTGGCTCTTTCTTCGCGATCCGATGCAGATACCGCCCGAAGCATCCATGATTGGTGATGATCTGCGTCAGCCAGAACGAGAGGCCACCGTGTGGCCTCTCTAGCCACTCCCCCATGATGGGTCTTACCGCCGCTACTACGGCGTGCCCTGCGCGTGGTCGCCCAAGTCGTAGCTCCCACTCCGCTACCATGTCCCTGTGGAGCCGGGATTTCACGGCCCGAATTTCTTCAGGCTCAGGATTGTGTCCCCGCTCCCGCGCCTCCTTTCGGAAACGATATAGCGCCGAAAGGGTTCTCGCTTCCAGGATCCACGGTAGCGATCCGGCAAGGAGACTCGCTGCTTCAAAGGATATCGTGCGGTACCCCCTGATGGCCCTGATGGCCACTATCCGCTGCGGTTCATGCAGCCGGTCCACGTGCCTGGCCTTCAGGTTGTCATGCTGTGCTTATACTTAATGTAATATTCTTAGAGTATACATTATATTATATAGAGCGCGCCTATCACTCAGGTCTTTGACGCCGCGTGTTAGCAGATACTTTGCCATGGTATAGCGCACCTATAGTGACGTTTCATGCATTACCGAAAATATCAATAGATGCACTTATTAATGTAGTTTGTTATTATGAAGTATTTTGTACGATTTGATATGCATGGTCAAAATTAAAGCCAAAATACAAGAAAATGGCGTCATTTTGCGGTATTTTTGCGTCATTATTACTACAAATATACGATGTTGTATAAAATTTTGATTTAACATATCGAATTAAATATTATTTGCGAAGTCATTTTGATGGGTATTGTTTTGCTACTGATTGAGGTTGAGCCAGGAGCCTCGGTACTGTTCATACCCGTGAAAGCAGTTCATGCTTGTTAGGCGCGCTCTATAACAATGTATACTCTAAGGTAATATTCATGTTGTCATGTTTAAAGGCAAATCAATTATTCTTATTCTATTCTTAAAACACCAATCAAAATCCAGCATGGCTTGGGTTCGTGGACGATGACATGCGTGCCCATGGTCTCACTAATAGGAATGCCTAAGGCTCTGCGTAGTGGAGAAGAAGTAAAAGCCGGAAAGCGGACCCCGGGCTCCGAGGCGAGGGCCTCGGATGCGACCGGGACTAACGCAAAGGTGATGATGACAATGAAAAAACTAAAAATACGTTTCAAAAAAGTTAAAAATAACGGTTATAAAATTTGTTCACATTAGAAAATACAGTAAATAACAAAAAAACATTACACATACATCATCATCGGTGGACACACTATACATTGAATATAATATTATTAGATCTCCTCCTTTTTTGAATTCGGTTGAAAACATACATTTACTAGCACATCTACCCATCTCCTGAACTGAACAAGTTATAAATAAAACAACTGTGCATTTTATAAACGTTATTCACAATTTATACATTATTTATGCAATGCACAGTGGTAAACAAATTTTATTTACTTAAGTGATTTATGTAAACACTTGTTTCTAAATGATTATGGCCTGGAGTCTGGAATTAATGCAATAAATCAATGTCAGGACATGTTTACGAGCTAACAGAGTTAATTCTAGGGCGACATGACGTTTATATTCGTGAATAATTGTTGATTGCTGGCACCGTGATGCCATCTAATGCAATAAACTTAGTCTAATTGTCATAATTATGTTTATCACTGGCATTCAGGGACTTCCCCGTATGCAGTTACAGTTACTCAATTTACTTGCCGAGCTTGAAGATATTTGGTTATAAATGTGAGGTTTGTTTCTTTTTATAGCCTGTGTTGGCGCTATGACACAGATGTCACAAGTCATCACGTTTTTTTACAGACTTTATATTATACTTCGCATCGTGAAAATGTGGAGATGCCACCTCCGAATTGTCGATTTGCCTAAATTTTGGGTAACATTACCAATTTTTTTTACATTATTTCTTTCGATTTGGAGTTTGGGGGAAAAATAGAAGACAGCATTTATTCTTAGTAAGTATGAAAAACATAGTCGTTACACTAGTAATGTTTTGGCTTCAATTTCGATAATTAATAAAAGTCAAATGAAAGACGGCCCCGTCTATTCTGTAGCCATTGATAAACCTGTATTAATAAAAGATAAAAAAACAGAAAATAAATATTAATAATTAAATCTATAGTAAGCGCGGTATCAACTGAGACGTCGGATCATAAATCAATTATTATCTATGTCTTTGACATAGACAAATATTTTCTATTTATGGTCCAACGACTCAGTTGAAAACGCGCCTACTATAGTAGCAGTTTGTAAGAGTGGCAAGAAACTGCCAGGATTTTTTGTAGGTACTCTATTCACAAACATGTTTCTTAACCAGATTATAATGTTTTGTATGATTAACTTATACACCAAGTTCAAAGCCAATATTTTATATTAAACTAATTTCTTGAATCAATTAACCTAATGTATAGACTACGAGGCCCAGTTAGTCACTCTCAGTTGGAATTTTCAGGTGAACTATGTCAGACTTACATACATAAATATATTCACGCATGTAGATGCTCGAAGGGGTAGGCAGAGTTGTATTCACATTGATATTGATTTTCGGTTATGTATGTAATAGGAGGTGAATTGTTACCGTTAAGCATCAGCACTTTATTATGAGCTGTATATTTATTATCGGATGAAGAACCAGCCCTATTCCTTAGTCGCCTTCTACGACACCCACGAAGTGAGATGAAATTGTCCAACTGTACCCATCCAGCAATCTCTTCTCCTAACTAAGGTATGATTCCGAAGCCAACCGCATACGACAACTGCCGACGCATGCAGCACTTGCAGCGTACCCATCGTACTTATTAAACTTGATACGGATATAAAGGACCATTGATAAGCCGCAATTAATAAAAGCGTCGGTAGCTTAGTGGTTAAGGAGTCGGCCTTACGATCGAGAGGTCCCGGGTTCGAATCCTGGCCATTACACTACCGACGTGAACCCACTCCTAGCACAAGCAATTTAGCTTAGTTGGAGGGGTTAACGGGAATATTAGTAATTTCGGTTGCTAATACATATTCTTTAAAAAAAAAAAAAAAAATTACGCGTATCTGCTGCGTGCGTCGGCAGTTGTCGTATGCAGTCGGCTACGGAATCATACCTTTAGTTACTTAAAATTTACAAAATACACAAAAAAAAATATATTTCAATTCAATCCTAGTTTACCCAGTTCTAAGGTAAATTAACGAGGTAGGGGACACTGACAATGGTAAACTTTTGTTATACCTAACTCCACCGCAAGGGATAACATTGTAGGGATCTCACGATTTATATTCCTTAGGAATGACGCTCTTCTGTTGTCTTTCTGATTCCTATATTTGGAGTAATAAAAAACAAAAAAAGGGCTTACCCTTCGCGTTGGTTGTTAAATGAAGTGTCGTAAAACGCGATCAAGAGATATTGTCGAAGAGGAGGGCAGGGGTTTATGTAGTGCTATCACTTTCCTTCTCGTATATACCTCGGGGCACATATCTTGGACCTTAGTCGCGAGACAAACGAGGCCTTATTGCGCGGTTTATTTTGTGATAATCTATATTTGGCGAATTTGAGCTCGCCTACCGCCGTACCACCCCGTGCTATCCTCAAAAAACACCCAAGAAACGTGTACTACCCGTATTGAGCACATTTTAGGTCCAAGATAGATGTCCCGAAATATACCAACTAATGGAAGTCTTACAGGTACAGTGTAGTCGGCAACGAAAGTAGATTAACATATTTAAAAGTTAATCCTATTGAATTATGGAATTAACATATGTTTAATTGATAAATCCTGTGTATAATATAAGAACGATATGCGGCGAAAATTCAAAGCAATTTAGTTATAACTGGCTGTTGCCCGCGGCTCCGCCCGCGTGGAATTCTGATCCCGTTCATCGCTGATATATAGCCTATATGTTAATCCAGGGTATAACCTATATACATACCAAATTTCAACCAAATCGGTCCAGCCGCTTATGCGTGAAAGAGTAACAAACATCCACACATCCACACATCCATTCTCACAAACTTTCACATTTATAATATTAGTAGGACTAGTAGGACTAGTAGGATTTATCGTTTAGTTATCGTTGACGATGAAGAAGAAGATGATGAGAAAATCAATATTTCGAAACAATGTGGTCACAGAAGTAAGAAACTTAGTTTAGTTTAGAAACGTGTTTTTTCCAAGCGACTATAAGGGGTTCTTCAAGATAGGGATTAGAAGGTTCTTTCGGGGTTAGCAGCGCGATTGTAACGCATATGGTGTTGCCCATGTCCATAGGCTACGGTAACCACGGCCACTGCTTATCTGCTACACCTAAGCGGTGTAAAAAAAGTAAAACTTTATCATCATCATCTTAGCATTGAGTCTCGGTCGCATCCGAGACTCTTAACTTAGAACCCAGAGTCCGCTTTCCGACTATTACTTCTACAGTTCGCATGGTCTTTTACGTCCCTAGCAGCGAAACCTTTCCTTCTTCTTTTTCTTCTACCAAGGCCAGGTGCAGCATGGCCAGACATTCCTTACCTCGTACGAACCCTTCCGGTCACCACAAAAAGCGGCAAAACAAAACCTCATTTTTAACCGACTTCAAAAAAGGAGGTTCTCAATTTGTACCCGATTTTTTTTTGTATGTTTGTTACCCGATTGTGAAGCCAATTCTAGACGGATTTTGAAAATTCTTTTTCTGTTCGTAAGTAGATTATTCCGAAGTGGTCCCATTTAAATTTCGTAAAGATCTGATGATGGGTTTCCGAGATTAGACCAAGGAACTCTTCATAAAGTACCAGGAAATCAGCCGCGATTGCTGCAATGGCATATTATTGCAATGTTTCTGCCATTACACATTTTAACATCACGCCTGAGTCCTCTGAACGGATACGCAGAAGTGTTCAGAATATTCAGCTATATTGCCGGTGTATATGCATTGATTTTAAAAATTCTTTTTGAATAATGCTTTAATTTTTTTTTTAGCGTGGCCGGTTTGGTCTGTAGTGCAGCGTCAGCAGCGCATGTACAGTCAGGTCACTATACATGCGATGTACAGTCGTGAGACTGTACAAACTCACTAAAAAGAGAAAAATAAATTCATTTTAACAAAAAAGTTAAACCGACTTCAAGAAACGAAAAAGAGGCACTGAAAAGCGAAAAATAACTTAATTACAGACTTACTGATTTACTAGAAGTCGGTACTTTTATTTTTAGTTCTATTTTCAATCGATTTATTTTCTTAATCACTGTTATTTTCTTTGTCTGACCGAATACTAATTAACTTCAACCCAAAAAAAGAATCCTAAGTCGTAAATAGACTTCGAACCACCAGTCAATCAGATAAGCCGTTATTGTATTTTATTGTGTGAAGCCCAGAACATTGTATCGACCAATAACAAATAAACAAACTTTCCTCTCTATTATATTGATAGTGATTCCGCTTCAGCTACGAATATATAACTCCATTAATTTTGTTTTCTCAATAATAAAAATGTTCACTATATTTATGTATTTTCTTTGTTCGTTTTTTGCCTGACATCTCTATTTTATTTTTTTGTCTCCTCAATAGAAGGTTAAAGCTCTTGTAGATAAATATTATACTATACTTTACTAAATGGAATCACCGGAAACTGTTCCATAGTCGTCTGGACCAAATCTCTGATGAACGTTTGATTAGATTTTGCATGTTAGGTAAATAGACGTAATGAACAGTTTTTTATTAAACTATGTACATAAATAGGCATATAGACGAACTTAATGCCACAGACATTCTCTACCAGTCAACTAAAAGGTAGTGCAAAGTAAGACTCAGTAGGTATGTAGGTATGTTATTGAGAGCAACGTTATGAGTATAATGAATAGTATTTATTACCATTTGATCAATCGTATGGTAAATCTATTTTTCATGTTGAATGTATTAGAATTAAGCAATTAGAGTTTAATCTTTAATCATCATCATTCATCAGCGATGATTCCAGTTGCTTGCAAAGTTTTCATCTCAGAACTCACTATTCGTTCTTACATTCATCAAGCTATTACAGCGCCCAAGCACAAAAAACTCGATCGAGTAAGCGTAAGTAAGCGTATCGATAGAACGGAGCATTAGGATTGGCCGCCTGCCTAATGTGAACCTGTATTTGTGTGAAGCCTGCCAATCCCCATGCTCCGTTCGATCGATACGTTTACACTACGAATTCAAATGTTAGTCGTTCTGGGGGCACTAGTGATTGTCGTCTAATCTCTCAACCATGAGAATGCCCGTACCAGAGCCTCATCAGTAGTCATCAGTGAGTGATTATATCAATACAGTTTAGCTAACATAGGTTAGTATTCATTACCCACGGTTGTCTGGGCAATTGGTCATAATTCGATATTGGTAAACGGGCACCCCATTCTAGTGCTCATTCAGCTGTAATAATTTTGTCACTTCTTAAAGTATCCAAGAGACGTTCGGGTAGGTATGTTAGACGAATTCTATATCTTAGGAGTACACTCGCAAATGTAACGCTCATTGTTAAAAACTACGTCAATCTCAATTCACATATTGGGAAATAAAATATTCGCGTAGACGTGGGCGATAATTTATGACCCACCCATACGTTATGTTTATTAACCTTTAAAACACTCGAATATCAAGTAAACTGATATTTTCTAGTACTTATAATAATAATTTAGAGTTTCCAGAAAGGTGAAGTCCTTTTTGACGTTTCACACATCATTAAAATCCATTTTCTCATAACTTTCCATTGACCGCCTCGTTGGTCTCATGCCATAATTTTGCGTTTATGTTCACTTCCCATATTCAGGTTCATAGATTTGATACCCGGGTCTAGTAAATTGTTATAGTGTTTTTCCATTAGAAAATTATTAGTGTAGTTGATTGAAATTCTCTGCGTTTATAGAGATTCTATAGTAAGTCGCCCTTGAACTGTAACAATTACGCTAATTATCTTAATTTCCCTTCAACAATATTCGCCCACCAGTACGATATCTACTAAGTTTTATTAGAAGAAGAGATGAGTGGATGAAGGGGCTATCTGTTAATCTCAAAATATTGAGATAGTGAAATTCGAAACTCTGATACTTCATTTACAGACAACTATGACGTTTTCTGTTGAAACAATATCTAATAGCATCAAATTAGTCTGCAAATGAAGTCTAAGCTTTGAAGTCCTTTATCTCAATATTTTAAAATTGTCAGATAGCCCCTTCATCTACTCACGTCTTGAATTATATTTATAGAACCCAAAGTTATCGTTCTATATCCTGTTCTTTACATGAAAGTAATAATTTCAATTTATTCCAAAAAAAAAATTCTGATACAGAAATTACTTTAGGTATACGTATATACACAATCACTAAACATGATATTTGAGCTTTACAGTATAGTAAATTTAATTTTATTACTTGTCTAACGTAACTCATTTACGTTTGAAAAAGGTATTGAAACGTCGCTCTGTTTGTACAGACACAAACGAGATTTCACTGATGTTTGGAGTTACCGTTTAATTAATTTAATAAACGTTGTACGTAACGGCCCCGTTGTTAATTCAATTAAGTTTTAAACTTAAATACTTAAGTTGAATTAGTAAAATCTAATTAAATGATGTAAAGCTTGAAACACATCTGTTAAATACGTATTTTAGGAGTTCAGGAGAGTGAAAATTTATTTAAATATAGAAATTAGTGAGCACCTTTTTGATGTTCACTGATATATATTTTATATCAACATTTGAAATTATTAGTGAGTAGCTTTTTGATCTACAATAGTAGGTATATTTTTAAAATAATATAGGTATATTCTTCTTCTTCAGCTTCAGTTCAGTAGAGGCAAAAACTGAACTACTGAAACTGAAGCTTTTATATGTAGGTATATATATAGTATAGTAGTATAGTAGTATATATAGTATTTATATAAAAATATGAGAGAAGATCAAAAGAGATAAGAAACAGGGAACAGAGAATGAAAGAAAGAGGGGTAAGAGATTCAAGTATCTTGCAAACTTGTGGTTTTCTTAAAAATATTAAGAAAGTTGACTTAGTCAAACAAATATGTAAAGCGTGCATAAGTATAACAAGTAATACCATACACACACGCAAGCACGCTCGCACGCCCGCAAGCACACACTCCCTATGTTGTTTGTCCTAATTGGCTTTACCAATTACGACGGTCAACGAAGCGCGCGCGTGGCCGTTGTAGACGATGACGTGTGCGCCAAAGTTGTCACTGCCAGCTATGCCCAAAACTGTGCGAAGTGGAGGAGGAGAAGTCCGAAGGCGGACTCTGGTCTCCGAAGTAAACAAGTCGGATGCAAACGGGACACAATGCTGCAATAATAATGAAGACCATACGATTCCGATAACATATCTATTGTCCATTGTGAGTCGTAACGTAAACTGTAGACTCTATAGATCCCTGCGAAGATGCAAGTAACAATACAATTCTACAGTTACCAATATGAATACTATTACTATAGATTTCAATATTAGCAATGTGAATACTATTACTAATAATTTCAGTCAATAACTATAGTACTAACGTGTCAGAGAACAGTTTGACCCTAGTTCTACTGTTCACTACCTACAATTGAAAATTGACAAATTCTAGTCCAAATAATTCTAAGGCAGTTCAAGCATTTCTAGACTGTGGTAAAACTTCAGTAATTATAAATACGTCAATCGTTGAATTCAATTTTCTTTCGTTCATCAGCCATTATTGATAAACTCTGACTCAAATCATAATCAGGGGACGAGTGAGAACCTTAAATATTCGTGTAATGTAAAGGTTTGTAAATTTAAGGGTTCAGTAACTTCTGAGGGTGACTGTATGTTAAACAAACGGTGCTATTTATCTGACACAGTTCAACCTTATCTTATAATTTAGAAATCTCTGACAGGCTTCAGGGGCTCCAATTATATTTTGAATTAAGTAGGATCATGTCTTGGGCTTTGAAATAGCCAATCCTTTGATATGATATCAAATTTCTGGATTTGTGAAGCGAAATTCTATGTAGCACATATAATGTTTAATTTAAATTTAATGTAATTTATTACTTCTACAAATAAAATAATGAGTAATTATTATAAAGTGGGGGACATAAATAGTCACCTAAATACAGTACCTATCTTAGTAAATTAAAAGTCGTAAAGAATAAAAAGAACACATCCATGCTTCCCATGTACACTCAAAGACAAAAGCTACTTAGCGCTAAAATATTCACAAACCTTTTTTAACATTACACACATCAATAGTTGATGTAAAAGTAGTAAAATAATATCCAAAGGCCAAAGGTCACCTTTTTCCTGTTTTGTTTATCATTTCACTAGCTGCTCTGCCCGTGCGAAGCACTGAAATAGTTAAATAGTTTTCTGAAATTTTCCTATTCTCTGTGCACATAAATAACTTCTCTTCTTCTTCAAAGTATTAGTAAATATAATTAAAAAAGATAATGAAATCTGTAAAGTCGTTTTCAAGTTATGGCGTGACTAAAGGAAAGGGATTTGTAGCGACCAGATAGATGCTCTATAACACATTTATATACACATACACACAAACATGCATGCGCGCACACACACGCACACACACACACACACACGCACGCACGTTCGCACGCACGCATGCACGTACGCACGCATGCACGCACGCATGAACGCACGCTAGCCCGCACGCGCGCACATTCACACACACACATACAAACCCGTAAACACACACACACACTCTTTAATATAATTATACCAAAGTCAAGTATTTCATTTGTCCAGTAAACGTCGTATCGTGTTCTCGGTCTGTGTTTAGTATCGTACGTTCATAACGTAACGTAGGTTCGTATGTAACCTGTTGATATGAAGCAATTTACGTTTATACAATGAGCATACATTCAGCAAGGCTCAAGTAATTTATTCGGTACACATTAAAAGGTATTGTAACATTTACATTCAGTGTATAAGGTTAAAATTTCACCCCGATAATAACTTCATTATTTATCTGCATGTGGTTTGGTAGAGTAATGTGATTTTCATTGTGTGATGCCGAGTTTGAATTTGATTCTACTCAAACAATGGAAGACAAACTACAGTGAAATTCCATTAAATTCACATTAGTGGGTCAGTATTAGGCGATTATTGTTCATGCTTGTTTAGGTATAATTGAATTACCAAAGAAATCGTATGCACAAGTTATATTCATTAATTAGTTAATTAATAATTGTTCAACCTGTGCGAAATCATTTAGGTCAAATACCGATTTTGTATGCATATTTCTTTTATATTTATTACTACCCGCTCCTGTAGGTCATAGCGTGATGTTTCATATAACTTAAAAGCCTTCCTCGACGGCTTACCTAATCCAAGAGGATTTTTAAATCACAATGGAAGTTCGTTTATCCCTTTCAACCATAAATAAAACTCTTCCGTTCTATAATATTATATAGGTTATGGGCCCAAAAGTACGAAAAGTAATAATTTATTCATACTCCAATAAATTTGCAAAAGGTAAATACAATTTTTAGTGACTGACAGACAGCTCACATCCGTTAAGGTCAATTAATTATATATAGTAATTTTGTATATAAACTTTGTGATATACGTACCACATGTTGTTGCCTGCGGCTGCGACTTACGTAGCTTATGCTATACCAAACAAATATATATTTAGCAGAAAAAATAGTGAGAAAGTTATATTTGAATGGATGTTTGTAAGTTTGTTAAACCTAACCTAAAAAAATCTGAATGAAATTTAGAGGTAGATAATAGTCTGAAATAACTATGAGTTCCCAGGCAGAACCGTCTAACACCTATTTTATTTAATATCCGTATAATTACAGATTAAATTAATGTGATAGTAACAAAGCAATGCATGTTTGACAGCCTCCGTGGCGTAGCGGTAGTGAACGCGGCCGCTACGCAAGAGGTGCGGGTTCGATCCCCGCTCGGTGCAAATATTTGTGTGCATGAAATATAAGTATTTGCAATGGTCTGGTCGTGCCTCGGAGAGCACGTTAAGCCGTCGTTCCCGGTTGCCATAAGAACATCTATGGCAGTCGTTACGGGTAGTTGGAGCCCTAAAAAGTCCAAAAACAACGGTCTAGCTACAAAGCTTCGATATCGCCTAATGTTAACATTGGGTTGTGGAGGTCAGATGGCAATCGCTTCACGGTAAATATCGAGGTCTAGCCAAATCTATAGTTAAGACTGGTAAAGCGGACCCCAGACTCCGAGCTGAAAGCTTCGGATGCGACTGGGAGTTAACGCTAAAAGGAAGAAGAAGTAACAAAGCAAACTATAAAGATATATATTTTGAACATGAAAACATGAAAGATGTCCAGGTATGTCTAAACATCTTAATATTAAGCTCGCTATATTTCCACCGTGTCTCAGTTTCCATCTCATGAAACATTTTCGTGTTGGCAAAGCCCCTGACATTATTATGGTTCATTAACAATGTAGTGTAGCCCATGCCTTAAAAACATTACGAAGAGGGAAAACCGGCGCAAACCTATTTTCGTAGGATAAAATAGTTAGTGGATAATCCCGTTTTCTAGGCGCTCCGTCTAATTCGTTTGTAGAACTTTAGGTAGTGCCACCCCGAGGCTTCATAAGGATCAGGTGCTTGTTAAGGCCAGTCTTGATCCATTGAGGACGACCTTTGTCACGATTACAAGATTTCTTATTGCATGGCACTTAAAGCAATTAGCTAGAAAAATACTACCAGTATATTGTATTTACGAGTTAAAAAATGCCGCATTGGGTAGTTGTATTTGGATATGGGAAATAAACTTGTATATAGTGACCGTTTTTTAAATAATCGAATGGACACACAAATGAAGTAACTGCGCTATGAGAGATATAGCTTATAGTCAAAGTATACTCATGCTTTGTACGTAACATTTTGTGATAGCCATTGGTAGTAGAAATTACCTACTTTTATAGTTAAGAGAAATTATTTAACTGAGTGTCGTTATATTTCTTTATTTCATACTTACAAGTTTCCATAGAGTTACCTACCGTTTTTTTTAAAGAATTTAGCTCTAAGTGTGTGTTCCATCAATATATATTTTAAGTATGTCACTGATATCCTTTGAAGCAGCGAGTCTCCTCGCCGGATCGCTACCGTGGATCCTGGAAGCGAGATCCCTTTCGGCGCTATACCGCTTCCGAAAGGCGGCGCGGGAGCGGGGACACGATCCTGAGCCTGAAGAAATTCGGGCCGTGATATCCCGGCTCCACAGGGACATGGTGGCGGAGTGGGAGCTACAACTTGGGCAACCACGCGCAGGGCGCGCCTTAGTAGCGGCGGTAAGACCCATCATGGGGGAGTGGCTAGAGAGGCCACATGGCGGCCTCTCGTTCTGGCTGACGCAGATTATCACCGAGCATGGATGCTTCGGGCGGTATCTGCATCGGACCGCGAAGAAAGAGCCAACGTCCGAGTGCCATCACTGCGACGCGAGCGAAGATTCGGCGCTGCACACGCTCACCGAGTGTCCGGCGTGGGAGACGCCGAGACGGGAGCTGGTGGCGACCCTAGGGGTGAGAGCTCTCACGCTCGCCACTTTGCTCGCAGCGATGGTTCGCTGCGCGGATGCGTGGGCCGCCGGCGCCTCCTTCTGCGAGCAGGTAATGCTCGTGAAGGAGGCGGCGGAGCGGGAGCGAAGGAGAATCGCAGACCTTGCGGCTCGCGAGGAGCGAAGGAGAATCGCAAACCGCGTGGCCCGCGAAGAGCGGCGGCAACTCGGGCGTCGGAGGTCGCAGAATGACCTCCGTCCCCCATGAGCGCGGGCCTGGGGGTGACGGGTGGAGCCGCCTGTCACCCTAGCAGAAGCAGGCCGCGGCGGCAGCACACATTGCGTGCTTCCCGACACCCGGGGGCGAGGCGGGGACTCTGTGGTCCCCACACCGGAAGAGGGCCAGATCGAGAGATATGGTCCTGGGTCGGCCGGGGTGCGAGGGATATGGCTACGACAATCTCACCTCCGGCAACTGACGGCCCACAGACGGCGTGCGTTTTAGTCGGTTCGAGTCCGACATAACCTCCTCCTCCGGTTCCGGCGGGGGAGGTATCCGTGGGGATTTGTCGCACATTAAAAAAAAAAAAAAAAAAAAAGTATGTCACTGATATAATATTATTATTTATACAGGATTAACGCAATTATTGTATACGTGTACGTTGTTGCAGTCAAGAATTGCGGGGATAATAAAAAAGGCTTATAATAAAAATAGTGCTTCATGGAAAAAAAAATAGATTCAGTCGCGATTTTTTTCATGTTATTTTATTATTTACACCAAACCCGATGTTTCAGTTGCAATTCGTTTCGTAGAAATTTAATTCGACATTTCAATGTATTCACGTGAATTCTGACCACATTCAAGAGCGTGAAGAGCATAAAGCGGTTGAAATGAAAAAATGTAATATTTTCAAGCGGAAACTTGACCAGATATTATATGCTACGTGAAATTCAGATGTATTCAGCAATTATTCGCAGTCAGCAAAACTCCAGAATAGGGCTACGTGGATAGACCTATAAGGTCAAGGTCAGTTTATGACCAATAGCCACTCGTTTGACGGTAGCAATAGCATCTCACATGATGGTAAAGTACGATTTGACCGAAGGTGGAGTATGCTTGCCTAGAAGTAACCTATTCACTCTAGTCTTCAAGGCTTACTGAAAACACAGAGTTAGGCAGAGCTTTCAACTCCTTAATTTAAGAGTGCGCATAAAGCTAGAAAAAAATCAGATTTCACCCGCACCCCTCGCACGTCCCGCTCTCGCCTGTCGTCGCTCCGGCAAGTCCGCCACCTATTTTGTGTGGCAGCGACCCGCCATGTATAGTTTGAAGGCGCACAGTATACCCAAAATACTCAGATAAAATTGTCAACATACGAGTTGCATCATTAACTATCTACTTTGGAAACACAATAAATTTCTTTTTGGTAAAAAAAATATTTCTGATAAAATGAAAAGGTAAGTAAGTAAGTAAAGGAATATGTCGTCGTTGCGCTTGCCAAAACCTCTATGTGTTTTTGGTCAAGTTTTCAGGAGAGACATTAAACTGTTTTATTAAATAATTGATGAGCGTATCAAAAAACTAAAAATGTAGTATGATGCCAAAAAATATTTTGCATGAACTGAGATATAAGTGAAAATTATAAACGGTACTATCCATCCACAATAATTTTTTTTCCATTTTGATACACATATTAGAATTATCTTCCTAGCGCCATTTCTTACAAGTGAAAAATATATACATATCAGATTTGTTATGGACCTCAATAGGATTTATATAAGGGATAAATACTGACAGATGGCAAGGTACATAACATACGAAGTAAATAAATACCCACTATAAACTTTATTAAGGCATACAAGTAAAAAAAAATAAAAGTAGTACAACTGTTCCGTGTACAGGGTCCTACTAACACCTTTGAGACCCAAGCCAACCTCACTTGCTAGTCGGTGCACATGTTAAACAACGGACGAGGTTCTGGTGCCGATTTTCCTCTCGGAGTTGGGAACTAATTGCTGATCGTTCCTGGAATAGCCGATAATACGATAATCAGAAAAGAAGAGCAAATCTCCGAGTTCCGAGGTGCACATTATGCTGCCAATTAGTTATAAACTTTAGTTGCATCTGAGCCCTTCCCCTCGGAGTCCGGGGTGCGCTATTCCAGTCTTTTTTTTAATATAGGACACGTCAAATTGACTTCGCCTCGCCTGATGGTAAGCAAAGTCTCTGCAAAGAGGGTCACCATTACAGACATGTACCATGTTACAATGGTGACACTCAGCTTGACGGCCTCATCAGAATATGCTTTTTCACGCCCCGCTTGAAGGACCCGTGACTGCAGGAAGAGGGAAACACGTGAACTGGTAAGGAATTCCAAGACTTAATAGTGCGGCAGAAGAAGGAGTCGCCGAACCGCTTGGTTCTTGATGGAATATTCTGCACCGTATGCGGGAGGCATCTAAGTCCTGCACGTGTTGTCCTATATAGGAAAAGAGAGGGTGGGATTAGTTGGAAGAGCTCATCAGAACATTCACCATGGTAGAGACGGTAAAATACCGCCAAAGATGCCATATCTCTACGCAACTGCAAAGGCTCGAGGGTGTTGGTGACCTCAGGATTCCCAATAATATGGACCGCACGTCGCTGCAGCCTGTCGAGAGCATCTAGTAAGTACTTTGCGGAGCCATCCCAGAGATGAGAGCAGTATTCCACGCAAGAGCGAATTTGTGTCTTATAGAGAAGGCACCGCTGCTCCGGCGTGAAAAAACGTCTCACTCTTTTCAGGACACCGAGTTTACGCGAGGCTGTTTTGATGATACTCTCAATGTAGTTTTTGTTGTTCAGTTTGCAGCAAACATCCATACCTAGGATATTGAGATTGTCCTGTAGTGGCAGTGGCGTGCTCTGAAGAGTTAGAAGGGGAAGGAAAGAAGATAGGTACCTTTGCTGTGAACGCGCATGCCTGCGTCTTCCTGGCGTTGAACTCGACCAGGTTTTCCGAGCCCCATTGAGAAACGTGGCTCAGGGTCCGGACTTCTTTTTTCCGCGATATCAGACTGCTTGGCCGCAGGATGTCCGTGATAGCCTCCGTGTAAGGTGCTATCGTCTGCATAGCATAGCGCCGCAAGTTTCTAGACACACCGTTTAACATCTTTTCGAGTATAGGGATCCTCTGTGTCGCTATCGTCAGCGACGATCACCGCCGTAGTCACTTGGAAGACTAAGTCAAGCTGGTATCAAAGAAACAAGGTAGTACATCACTGCGGGGCAAATACTCCTTCTTTAAAACGCTCTCGTTCTGCCCCACATGGAGTACTGCTGTCACAGTTTTGCCTGGGCGAGCTAGACCTCTTCGACTTGGTGCAAAGACGGGCGCTGAGGATCGTCGACCATCCCATACTCACAGGCGGGGTAGTAGTCCCTCTCAACCTCAGAAGGTACTTGCTGTGGTTGTTTTACCGCCTGTATGATGGTTTGTATTCAGAAGAATTGTTTGATATAATGCCTAGAATATTTTTACTTTATATCGCCGCTCCGCTTGCCATAGACTGTGAATTTATTCTCACACAAATGGTGTAAAAACGTCTCACTTTATTCAGGACTTGGACCTTACGTGAGGCTGTTTTGATTTAATCATCTGTCTCGTTTTGTTTACTATTATAAGATTATTTACGTTGTTACAAAGGTAGAACACCAATTTTACAACCAACAAACCGAAGAATACAAGCTGTCAAATTGTCTATGTGCAAACCAATTCTGACATGTGCAACATGAGGATGAAAAACTCTTGATGTGAACACATAACCAATTTTGCAGTGTCAGAATTGCACATGTATATTTTGTCAAATCTATTTCTAGAAGGAATTAACACTTGGTTGTTTTTTCAGTCGATGCGCATTTTTTTAAGGCCATCTAGCGAATAAAAAAAAATCGAAAAAATGCACATAATGACTTTGGCAGGTGCACTGACGATTTGACGATTTGGGAAAAACAATGCTTTTACTTTAATTTAACATCTAGCGATGTTCGTCTAACTATATGTGATAAATTACCCAAATATTTATTTTTTTGCGAATTCAATTAATTTAATACTAATCCTGAGTCGGGTCATCCAAATAGTCCAAATAGTGGTTCAATATTACTGATGAACATTGTGTATAATACATGGTTGCCCTACTTTATCATTACGTATAAGAAGCTAGGGCCCTGACATATTGAATCTCGATTCAATATGTCAGGGCCCTAGCTTCTTATACTTTAGCCTCGGCTGGCTAAAATATACCGCTCATTCCACTCTGGTGCAAAAGGGGGTTGGGTAATGTTGGCGTCGTGTTGGAATTGAGCGGCCATCAATGAAATTGGTATAATATGAAAGTACAGTATAAAGTGATCAAAAGTTACTATGGACAAACTTCTCTAAACTATATCGGGACTTAGCTATACAGGGTGGTATTTTTCAACTTTACTTAGATGGAAGTACTCTAAATACTGGAGATAGCGAATTCCACTGAAAGGAAACATTCCCTTATTTTTTAAAAGAAACAGAACTGCATTCAAAGTTTTCTGAAAATGCCACACCCGGTAGTCGAACCGACTAAAATCTTCCTAAACCTTCTATTTCATGGATTTCCTTTTATTTAATTTACCAAGTTTGTTAGAGAGATTTGATCCTTATGATCGACCCTATCGATTGATGCAATAAAAATATAGGGTGTTATTTTTTCGAATTGTAGTTGGTTCGATTATAAGGCATGGCAAACAATTTTTCAGCATTCCTTAAATGCAGTTCTGTTTCTTTTTTATAAACATACTAAACTGTGTTCAAAGTTTTCTGAAAATGCCACACCCGGTAGTCGAACCGACTGAAATCTTTCTAAATCTTCTATTTCATGTATTTCCTTTTATTTAATTTACCAAGTTTGTTAGAGAGATTTGATCCTAATGATCGACCCTATCGATTGATGCAATAAAAATATAGGGTGTTATTTTTTCGAATTGTTCGATTATAGGGCGGGGCAAACGATTTTTCGGCATTCCTTAAATGCAGTTCTGTTTCTTTTTTAAAAACGTACTAAACTGTATTCAAATTTATCTGAAAATGCCACACCCGGTAGTCGAACCGACTAAAATCTTTCTAAATCTTCTGTTTCATGGATTTCCTTTTACTTAATATACCAAGTTTGTTACAGAGATTTGATCCCTATGATTGACCCTATCGATTGACGCAATAAAAACATAGGGTGTTATTTTTTCGAATTTTAGTCGGTTCGATTACAGGGTGTGGCAAGCGATTTTTCGGTATTCCTTAAATGCAGTTCTGTTTCTTTTTTTAAACAAGGAAACATTTCCTTTGAATGAAATTCGCTATCTCCAGTATTTAGAGTACTATTCCTAGCGAGAAGGAAAACGGAAAGTAGCCCCCTCTCCCCCCTAGCCAGATGGACTGAAATGGCGCACATTGGTAGAGGCCTATGTCTAGTAGTAGTCTGCAATAGGCTAATTGATTACAATAATTACTTCTTGGATGTTAATATGTAGGAAAAGTACCTACTCTTACTACCGGAAATAGCTAATTTCATTCAAGGGAAACACTCTCTTATTTAAAAAAATACAAAGCTGCATTTAAGGAATTTCGAAAAATCGCTTGCCACGCCCTGTAATCGAGCCGACTAAAATTATGAAAAATAACACCCTGTATTTTTATTGCATCAATCGATAGGATCGATCACAACGATCAAATGTCTTTAACAAACTTGGTAAATTAAATAAAAGGAAATCCATGAAATAGAAGATTTAGAAAGATTTTAGTCGGTTCGACTACCGGGTATGGCATTTTCAGAAAACTTTGAATACAGTTTAGTGTGTTTTAAAAAAAGAAACAGAACTGCATTTAACGAATGCTGAAAATCGTTTGCCACGCCTTATAATCGAACCGACTAAAATTCGAAAAAATAACATCCTGTATTTTTATTGCATCAATCGATAGGGTCGATCATAAGGATCAAATCTCTCTAAAAACATGGTAAATTAAATAAAAGGAAATCCATGGAAGATAAGGTTTTGTAAGATATTAGTCGGTTCGACTACCGGGTGTGGCATTTTCAAAAGTCTTTGAATGCAGTTTAGTTTCTTTTTAAAAATAAGGTAATGTTTCCTTTAAGTAAAATTCGCTATCTTTAGTATGAGGGTACTTTCCTTCAAGGTAAAGTCGAAATGTTGCACCCTGTATATCGCAGCTCCGATATTACTTACAATGAAAATAATGACATTTGTACGTGTGTTTAACACAGTACAATGAAGTGGTATAAAAATTATTGATGGCTGCTGAAAAAATTAAGGACGCCACTGTCCATACTAGATTACCCAATCCCCTTTCCATCACAATTTGGATCTAGTTCTCTCAAAACTTCAACTTTCTCTAAATGTTTAATGGGAGATCTGTTAAAATAATTGCAAATTAATGACAAATCAATCACATAAGCATTGCATTGCTATTTTAATCTACTTGTAGATAATTTGATATAAATGCTAAATAAGTACATAATGGAAAAAATCAAACCCACAATAGGACTTGAATGCCAGGGTCGCGAACCTTGGCGTTCCAGCGCTCTTACTCTGAGCTATCCTTCCACGGGCAGTCATCCGCTTTCCGTGTGGTCAATTTTTTTAATTAAAATCACCGGGATACTCGTATTTACCATGCTGTTTGAATGTGTGAACATTCGGTACTAATGTGAATGACCATGTTAATCTCAAATCATATCATTCTACTTGTTCATGTTCATATTAATTTACATATTTTACTGAAATGTTTTCTGAATGTGAGAAAAAACAATTGCAATAAGCTTACAAAGTTGACGAAAGTTTTTTACTAAGCGATTCGACCGGATCGGATTCATCAGCTTGTGTGATATTACGAGCTGAAGCAACTCTGAAATGCATTAAAATTGATAATACAATGTATAAATACTTTCGCAATATATTTAATAATTATGTTAGTGCTATATAAATAATATTATACAAAAAACACGCGAGTAGTCAAAAACATCTATTTGATTTGCATATACTATACCCGAGCCGACGTTACTCCAGAGTTACCTAGCAACGGTGGATATTTGGTAACAAACTAAAGAAAGTAAAATAATATAGATACATTACCTTCGAAAATTAGCCATGAGTTGAATTCTTAGTTTCTTATATTCTCTTTTAGAGTGTTTCTTTTATATTTTTTTAATTGGCTCATTTTTAACGAACTTTCTTGACACGGAAAACAGAAATACAGTCCTCCCGTCTCAACGGGGCGAGCCCGACTAAATGATGAAACAACAGATGGCCGATACCTCGGGTCAGGTGCGATAGAAAGAGAGCGTTATGCGCGGAATAAGACCGTCGTAAGCGCCAAATTCATTTTTTTTTAATTACTCGTAAAATCCACACAATTTTTTCAAAGTGAAAATAGAGTCACTGGGTTACATCATTTTACACTTTGTATTCAAATATTGACTCAGTTGTGTGCATAATATTGGAAATAAATAGATTTTAGTAGTAAATAAGGCATAACTTTGTGATTTTATTCTATCGAAAAAATAGTATTATTTTATGTTTTCACCATGAGCAGTCCCTTACAAATATAACGTATTTTCTATTAAAAAAAACCCAGCTCATTTGTGGCTTACTTTCGGGTATAAACATCAAATCTACGATCGGCAATTTAGCTTTATACCCCCTCTTAACTCCTTAACGTCACTTACTAAATGCAAAATAAAAAAAGACTTGTTTAGCAAAGAGACCACTGCCGCTGTTTTGAAACGTGGTCTATGCCTGAGAAATCTCCGGCAAGAAATTCAGCGGAATGTAGAATTGTCTATTTACAAACATGTTTACAGAATATTATACAGCGGGTTACAGAAAGGTGTGATCATAAGGTGTAAACTAACAGGAGCCAATGAACGCAAAACACTTAAAAATATAACTATCAGTGCCTAAAACGGGGTGAATCAATGGGTGAATATGGGTGAATAGAGATAAAATGGTCTTTATTTTTTAAATAATTTCTTTTATAAAATTTTAAGTCTCTAACCAGATATTTAATAATTCTGTTCATTATTGCATTGAACTAGTCTATAGTTTCACTTGAAAGAAAATAACTACAGAATTTAGCTGACCATTTTATTTCTATTCTCCCATTGATCTCTATTCACCCCGTTTTCCCCGGTAGTAATAAAATGAAATAAGGTACTTAAGTGATAATTAAAAAGTCTAGATACTTTCTTTACTAAAGTCTAAATGCTTATAATACTACATCGAATAATAATAATTACTGAATTTTGTATAAAAATTAACGATACCATATATTAACGATACACCGCTCAGTGCAAATATTTGTGTGCATGAATATGAATATTTGCATTGGTCTGGGTGTTTCTATGTTATAATATGTACGTATTTACAAAAAAAAAAAAATGTAACTAAGTATGTTTATCCGCATTCTAGAACCCATAACACAAGCTAGTTAAGCTATGCTTACTTTGGGTCTAGATAGCGTTGTGTAGAATGTCCTACAATATTTATATTTATTTATTTATTAGTATTTATACTTTGTTTGGTGCATATTATTATGCACACGTTATCGGGCATACGTGACGACTCTTAAATATAACGCACCCTTGTAACATGTAACATCCTGTGTATAGATAGGTACGAGTATATCAAAGTAATATAGCTAGTATTGTATGTGTCATGGCGAAATGAAAATATCGAGAATGTGCGAGCGGATTAAAAATCTTCCGTTTCACAGAGTCAACGAGGGAGGGTTGACATCTCTGAGTCAATCAGCCTGTACCCTAGAAACTGATCAGTGTAACGCGATATAAACTTGGACAGATCAAACATAATGTACTTACACACCAGTGGTGAGGGGTCCCTGATAAACTAGATCTAGGTAAGTATTACTTTTCCACCGGTTTCTCTGTTGAAAATTTTCATGCTTCGCCAGTGTTACATACCTATACCATGATTGCATACTTTTGAATGTAGATGCTTTTACCTTTATTGTTTATTATTATAGTGTAATAATAATATTATACAACTAGACACAGTGCTTAGAAAAAATTATGTATTGTAATTTAAAGATCGTTGTTAGGGTCCAGTCAGCGTCGAAACAATCTTGAGCAGTCTCACAATGATCTTAACACTAAGCTCCAAATGATCTTAAATCAAACCGTTTTTTATATTTAAATTGAATTATTGTTCGAACTAAAGCGGTGTACAAAATTTCAGAACAATTAGTCGATAGGGAGGGAGAAAACCAAGGCATTAAGATAATTTTGAGTTTCGTTTTAAGATAGAAAAAACGAATACAGCCTGGTCGGCTTTTTATTTAATTTTTTGTTCGTCAACATCGACCTGATGCTGATTGTCCACTAATATATTTATTTATTTATTTATTTATTAGAACTTCATGCACATATGTACATAGGCGGACTTAATGCCATAGGCATTCTCTACCAGTCAACCTAATAGGTGGTGCAGGGAATAAAAAGTAGGTGCATTATGAACGAAAATAAACCATTAGGTACTATAAACTTAGTAGATAAGCTGTGAGGTAGATATAGATACAACGCAGTAGATACCAATATATATAAATATGTAATAGGTAACTAATAATATATACAATATATACATGGAAATATACCTACATAAATAAATGAATAAAATATACGTACACATAATAATAACAATACATATAAAATATAGATATTTATTTATTTATATACATATATAACACACATTGGTAAATCCTTTTGTCGACTAACGACGACAAAGTGTCGACGAAGTTTGTCTCGACGACAGTACTCACATACCTAAGGTAAATAGGCATATTTGTAAAGTGTTGGCCATCGTTATGTATCAAATTATGACCCATGAGTCTAAAAACATGTAAAAATTCCTTATCATAAATTGAATTCATTCCACTTGACCTCTCCCTTTTTTAAACTCCTAAGTCTACAGAAACTCATTATTATTTAGACCCCCATACGAGTTTCAGAATTAATAATTTAACAATTTGTGATGCGTAATATATGTATACGAAAATAAATATATTTGCACTTCATATTATGACCCGTGAAAATTTCGACAATATAGAGATAATATACCGGCCAAGGGTGAGTCGGGCTTGCGCATGAACAGTTCTCTACCAATACGTTTATAGTATTAGTTGTTATAACGGCAACAGAAATTCATCGTCTGTGAAAATTTTGAATTTTTAGCTTTCACGGTTCATGAGATACGAACTGCCCCTAGAATAGAATGATGAATGTATGGGATTTGACATAATATATGAAAAGTATTTTGACGTTTAGGACATGCTTTGACGACTGTCATATACGTCAAATCCCACACATCAACCATTCTATTCTACAATACGCCAGCCAACGAATTGCCACTTGTCTACAGGAGCTTGACACTAGTTTCTTGACTTGATAGTCAAGTGTCAAGCGTAATCTTAAGATCTATCTTAAGTAAGATTACGTTTTTACCTTTATGTACGAAACCCTAAAAAAACACAGACACTTACCTTTTTATTCCTCACTATTTTATTTATCCTTTACGGACTGTTAAGCTGCAATTACATCTTTAGTTACATTTGATTGCTATCAAGTTCAAGAGTGCTAGTTTCACGTTTTACGATAGTACAATGAATTTTATTAGCTGCAATCTATAGACCTTTTCTTTCCTAAGGACCACTAAAGTGGATGGACGGCTCTACCCATGGTTCCCTTAATGACTGTCATAGTTGTTTATGAAAGTAGGGGTTGGTTAGAAATTCTACGTGTGATTTTTGCAAATGATCTCGCAATTACAAAAATCACACCGAACTTGCGCTTTGATTTTGCCAAGGATCCTTAAGAATATTTAAGATTCTACAATCTACATGAATAATTATGAAATCCCGGAACCTATTTAACTTGTGAGGCTTTTTTTTTATCGTGCGAAAAATCCCCACGGATACCTCCCCCGCCGGAGCCGGAGGAGGTTATGTCGGACTCGAACCGACTAAAACGCACGCCGTCTGTGGGCCGTGAGTTGCCGGAGGTGAGATTGTCGTAGCCATATCCCTCGCACCCCTGACTTGTGAGGCTGAATTTAAGTTTGAAGTATTTGAATGTGAAGTAGACTTTTGTTCACATTCATACATATACGTATTCATACCTACTTCTAAATCACAGTAGCCTATCCCTACAGTGTTTTAGTTTATACGTCAACGTATGTCATAAACGTCGAAATACATGTCATATACGTCAAATCCTATACATTCGTCATTGTATTCTACAATACGCTGCCGCAATAACAACAATGTATTTCGACCCCACGTAAGCTTAGAATGTGATCAATGGAATATTTTTATGAGAATTTTCATAAAAATGGTGCACCGTCTTTGTCATAAGAGACATGAAATTTGGTATTTAGAACAATATAACATAAATAAACACCATTAAGAGAATTTTTCGACAGGGATAAATTAAGGTGGTACAAAATGGATTATAATTTTCTTTGGGAGCCCTTTGGGAGTTTTTGATGTCAGGGACTACTTAAATTTATATTTATTTTCTTTGTAAGTATAATGTTTTGCTTGGTAAAGACGGTGATTTTTATTTCCCTAAAGATGCTAAGTGAAAATGTGTCTACTTCTAAAATAGGAATAGATAAAGTTAACAAAATGAATACTATTGGAATTCTAATTACTTATGTATTTAATGTTAGGAGTATTATTGTTAGAAATATTCAAAGAATCAAAGAATCACACAAGAACTTTCTTTTAAAGAATATTTAAAGAAAAATAACTTACAGTAATGCAATCACACACTGTTTCATTTAATCAGCGTTTGCCACTGTGAAACTATAGAGAAATATAGTTCTTTTTGTCTTGAAACTATTGTAACTATTTCTCAAATATATATTTCTTTCTAGTTAGATATAGTTCTAATATTAACTTAAACAGAAGATTCAATGAAACAGATTTATGAGGCGAAGGTGAATGTGCAACGGTAAATGTCGATCTAGACGTATACTATATGTATGTATGTATATGTCAATCTAATGGTTTAGGTCAAGAGAAACAGTTATAAAAGTATGCAAGTAGAAGAAAACAAAAGAGTATGCTAGGATCTTTGCAAGTACGAGTAGAAAGATGCGTGACTCGGTGACTATGTATTAAGTTAAACTGTAATCATTCAAAAATGTGCTGCAACAAAAATATCCCTGCAACATTTCAATTCGAAGCGACTAAATTCCAAAATAGTTATGGAGGTCCCATTTGAGTTTTAAAATACTATTTTATTTCTCTTACACTGGTTCCTGAAACTTCACTGGAGTCTGTGCTCGAGCATTTTCTCAATTTCAGTTCGCAACAAAATCAGTTTATTTTCCAACTGACAAATTGCATTGAAGTAACAAAGTACAATTTTCCTTTGAGAATAACATGACGAAGTTTTAGAGTACACAATGAATAATATAGAATTATATGTGTTTCCCTCTTCCAGTTCACGTGCTTCCCTCTTCCTACAGGCCCGGGTCCATTAAGCGGGGCCTGAAAAAGCATCTGATGAGACCGTCAAGCTGAGCGCCACCATTGTAACATGGTACGTGTAATAATGGTGACCCTCTTTTCCGAGACTTTGTCTTCAGCTTAGCATCAGGCGAGGCGAAATCAAATTGATGTGTAAAAAAAAAATGTGTCTTTTCCATGAAGGTGTATTGAAAATCATACGAAAATGAAGGATATAAGTAAATTTCCTGGCAACGTAATCGTTTTCCGTGTAGTAATTTAGTTGTGCTTGGCGGGCCACGGCGCTTCAATTGCGGAGGCGGCTCGCCGGACGTCATTATTTCCTGCAGTTATGTTGTCGAACCCCATGCCGGGTACTTCTATCTGCAAAATATTTCAGTTAGATTCAGGTAACGCTTGTTCTCGACCAAGAAGTTGTTGTGAAGAATGCTTTATTTGTTAATGAGAATCTCAATAATTATACAATCAATCACCATGACTGATGGACTGTAATAATATGTTGTGTGATAATATGTCATATTGCTGCTCTGTAGTCGATATAATATATTTATTTTTTTAATTTGTTAGAATTTTCGCTTGTCTTCCAGTACACAAATATCGATGGACGACAACGGTCCGAGTATGAATCAAACTATGAAAGTAACATTGAAATAATATTACTTTTAACACGTCCCCTAAGACGTATTGTAGACTAGAGACACATACAGCCGATCACTGAAGTGTTATCATTGTCTTTTATTTACATAATACAATTTATACATTAACTAAATTAAAAGAATTTGAAGATTTTTTGTCTAATTTTACTAGAAAAAAATTCCTCATCTTTTGAAAGCTCACCCTTTATTGTTATGGTATTTTGTATGAATATTACCCACAAGCAACATTTTGCCCGCGGCTGTACCGGCGCAGATTTCAAGTTTTGTTCAACTTTGTTAGTCCTTTGAGAAGTAATTTTGTTTTAGAATTGTATGCATTTCGTACAATATTAGGGTAAATATGAATTTATTGTAACATAATCAGCTATTTTTTTTGTAAGAATGTATTTTTTTAATTATTTTAAAGTAAATAAGAAACCTTGTTGTACACCCATCAGAATAGGCAGGTAGGTATAAATCCTTTATAAAATCAACATTTACCTACTGATTTTTAAATACCTAAATGGTCCGAAGAACAAAATATATACCCACACGGTGCTGGTCGATAAATTGTGACTTTGAACTAGTCAAAGTCACAATTTATCGACCAGCACCCAAGCTTTTTTTTTTCATTTAAAGCAATAAATAAAAACAGTATATCGTTCTTTAACTCGCAAAAGAGTAAAGCTACTGACGAATGGCTAAAATGCAGCGGCCCATTCCAATTACGGAGCGGCAGTCATTATTTCCGGTGCCATGCGATGCCTCCTCCGCCGGCTCTCGCCACTGCTTTGCTGACCTGCCAAAATTCAACTAAGGAATAACCATCATAACATGACCTTTCCAACCCCATCCAAAGGCCACTTGCGCTTAGAAAACTTTGGTTGCCCTCGACCCGTTAGGGGTCTACATAATTTTGTAGTACTGGGATGTTCTTACTATTGGATGCTGTGTAATTTGTTGGATATGTCGGAAATAGCTTTTATCAATTTCTCGTGCTCCCGTTGAATTGAGGGATTTATTAGATGTGTAATATTATGTGTAATATGTTATGTATTCAATAAAAAGTGATAACAAGAGAGTGGCGTTTATGTTTTTGGTTAGAGTGAGGGTTACTCATGTCACCAGAGATGTTGATCACTGACGCCTCGAATTATTATACTAATTGTTAAAGATTGCAGTGCAATTTGGTAAGAGCTCATTTGCAAAGTTTTATAAATTGTTATCCAAGTATAGATTCATGGCAGCCCCTACCATAAATGTAAAACGGAAATTTTGAGCCCGTACGAAACACGAACAAAAAATAATAGAATAGAATAGAAATAAACTTTATTGTACACCAAACAAATAGAAAAGTATACATAAAATAAATGGCAAACATAATTAGGTAATGTACAAAATATTATCATTTTAAAGTTTAGCAGCGCACTTTTCAATAATAGTAAGATACTGGACGACACAGTCTAATAACAGCCACCAGCAAAAAAAAAGCGCTCCGCATTTCTTCCCGTAGGATGTCTAGTATAAACAACGTTGGACGTATACCTACCTACTATACACCCTGCAGATTTTTTTTTTCTAAATTGAATTCAACCCAAACAATGTGACGAGGCGAAGTATTAAAAAGTACGTACATCGAGAATACCAATTACTACATCAAGAATATAGTACAGTCAGCAATAATATATTGGTATTAACTACAAATGATCTTAATACCAAGGCATTAAGAGCAAGTCAAACTATTTTATTGATTTAAACTTTATTATCGTCCGAACTGACCAAATGTATGTACCAAATATCAGAACAATCAGTTAATAGTAAGAGGGGATTCTATGGTATTTAAGATCATTTTGAGTTCGTCAAGATCGATCTGATGCTGACTGTACACACGACAGCGACTGTGAAAAGAATCTACATATTTATATAGCTTTACTCATTAGACTGTTGCGGTGAAAAATGTATAATGACGCCATTGACGCCTGACCGTAAAACAAAAGAATCACAATACGCGCTCACACACGCCATTGTCACTGCTTTTATTGAATTCGATGCTCATTAAAAAATGTATTTTCGTATATTACGATTTTAACGCTCATCTAGTTTTTCCATTTCGAAACTCTTCATATTTGAATGAGTGAAAATGAATATGAGATAAATGAGCCCCTTTTTAACGAGTGCTTCAATTATCAACCTTACTTCGTTACAAAAAATAGTTTTCATGAAAATATTATGTACTAATTGTAATTTACTGAATATCAAGGTTCAGTCGCATCGCAGTTAGACTGAAGAAACAACCCCAACTGAGTTGGAAAAATGCTCAGAGAATGATGATATAAATGTTGTTATATTGAAGATACACAAACAAAACAATGGTTTGAAATCTGTACTATCCCTTTTCATCCCTTTTTATACGACCCTTCTTACTATGAATAATTAAGAATAAGAATACAAAAATTACGTTTCTGGGTAACTCCAAAAACAAAGGCATCGCAAACAGATTTGCTGGCTGCTTATATTTATATTACGTACAAACCCTTTTCATAAAGTTCATAAATTAGGTACCTAGGTACTGGTACAATCGCCTCCAGAAGTTGCTAACGACTATTTTTTGCTAACGACTATTTTTTTAAAATCAGTAATAAAATTTGGTTTGTCATGTTTTTTTCTGTATACTTAATAATATTATAGCAAACTATTAGTTGGTCGCTACTCCACGCGCGTGGAGTTTTGATCCAAAGTCAAAGACAAAAATAATTTCTTCTGTGTATACCATTTAAACGAGACTTACAAAATGTCCAATTAAAAAAAAATAAAGACTAGTTTACCAACCGGTGGCAGTTCGAAACGCGGCCCCTACCTGAAGACTGCGGCAAGAAACTCAGCGGTAATATTTTCTTCTTTGCTTTTTTCTGTTCACATATATTTACTCGGTCTACCTACTTATTCTAAATACTTACAGTAGCATAATTGAGCGAACACCCCCCCGTTCTCACAGCCCCTGCTATGATGCAGAATTAATTAATTCATTTTAATAGTATTATTATACTATTCTATTATTTAAAATTAAAATATCCTACGTAACATTTTTATAACTGCAACGAGTTCAACACTGATCTACGCAATCAATAGCTCCAGGTCTATTCTCCTGATATTGAATGGTACTGCCATCTCATATCCATCTTCAAGTGTTCATTACAACCGGAACCGACGACGGTCTGAATTGCTTTCTGGGGCACGTAGGGGTGTCTTTCCGTAATTGGTGAATTCTGTCGATCTACGATTGTCGGTCAAGGACCCCTCAAAACAAACACCTATTTATAGTCAAGTGTGTAAGGAAGTATACAAGGCGACTAAGGGATAGGGCTGTTTAACATCAGACAGATATTTATACAGGCCAGACTCAGCCGCGGGTGCATGACTCGAGTCAACAACAGTGCCGCGAATACGGCAATAGGCTCAACCCCTATTACGTGGGTCCTAATACGATGATTGGTGATGAAATGTGGGAGTTAATTCACCTCTGCTTAATTCTCCGAGGATAAAGGCGTGATATATATGTATGTATGACTCGGGTGTCGGAGGTAGCCTCTGACGTCCGTCCTCCATGTGTGCGGACCTAGGGGTGACAGGTGGAGTTGCTTGTCATCCTAGCCTAGCAGAAGCAAGCCGAGATGGCGGCGCGAGCGATGCGTGCCTCCCTCTATCAGGGGTAAGATGAGGACACAGTAGTCCCACACCCGAGGGAGCCATTTCGATGACTAGAGGTCAGTCAGGGCGTGAGGGATATACCAGAGGCTATCTCACCCTCGGCAATTCGATTCGACCCAAGATGGCGTGCGGTTTTAATCGGTTCGAGTCCGACATAACCGCCAAGTTTTCACTTTTGTCGCACTTCGCGAGTACCACTATTTTTTTTAACTTTTACTATATTTATAAATAGATAAGCGGAGTCGTTGAACGGTCTCGTACGTTCGGCATGACTAGCGGTGCAGTACGATGCTCGTTGTACTATGCTCCGCCATTGCCTCATTAGCCACATCGCAGACCGAGAGTCAAGAACATTCCACGTCATACAGTCAATCTACCCGTGAAATTGCGTCCTTTGTATTTTATAAAATAAATGGCATCAAATTCACCATGTGATTTCGACAAATAACAGCTATTCAATTTATTGTTCGGTTTGGTTACTTCGTTAGTGGTTTAAGAGTTTATACAATCTACTAGTTGGTGCCTAAGGTAATACTAATCATGTCTTGTATAATCAATATTTGTGCTTAATTTCATTCAGATTCTTTAATCATTGTAGCATGTTTGAGTAAGAAACATACACTCATCCATCCTACATTTTTTTGAATTAATAAGCATAGAAAACTTAAATAGTCGTTAAGTTGTCTGACATCTTAAAAGTGTCTGCGTGATTGAATTTTTATTTCTGTATAAACCTTCTACAAATTATTAGAAAAAAAATAAAATACAAATACGACAATATAGCGGTATGCCCAATATTATAATATCTGTTTTCTCCTAGATTTAAAGCAACAAAAACAACTAAAGTATCTATTATCCTGAAGTTCTTAGCTAAGGGTGAAGGATACCGTAAGAAAGGTCTCGGATTATTAGGGTTCCTCTCACATAATATCATCCCTCGATGCGTCACACTCCTCAAATAGTCTGACGTGTGACGCCTACGTAATTAGAGCTTACTTCTTTTCAAATATTTCACTTTGAGAGTGCGCAAATCCCCACATAGATGTGCCTTTTCTTAGTACTATAACGCATATCTACGGCTTATAGAGTATCACTTAAATACTATCTATTTGTAAATTGTGAATTAGTTGTGTCGAATACAAACGATTTCACAGGTTGGAGTCCCAAGCAAACCTCTTTTTTATACAGCTTAGGTAGTAAACATACTGCCTACATGGCAGGAAGTAATTACTGTGGTCTATGAACGTGTGCACCAACGAGGGCGTCAGACTCGCACTGTCGAGCCTGTAAGCCCTTCTTAAGCCCTTTTTGAATAACATATTATAGTCGATTGGAGAAACCTCACCTGCAAGTCAGTATACCTGCTGATTGACGGAGCTCTGACTCTGGTTTTTCTTTTGCAAAATGCAATTGAAGATGATGGTTAAGATTTTGGTAGCTACTTTTAGGTTTTTACAATTTTTATTAATGAAAAATATTAAAATTTAGCTGGCTTAAGCGTCATGTCAAGGGTTCATGTCTATTGCAGGCTGTTCCATAGTTAACAAAGTCAAAGCTATATAATAGGGCGTTGAATTTAATGACGAAAGGCTTTCGGGTATGTCGACATGTGCATCTAAGCATAGGGCACACTTTGTGCTTTGCTGCGCGCTCGTTAAATATTTTAGCTTTAAAATGCCACGCGAACAAAAGGGCTCTTTACCGTGTCACGGTTGATAATTCGTGTATTATTAATGTTGATAAAATAATACCGTTGCTCGTATTGTATTGTAGGTACTTTGATTAAATAATGTTACTTCGTAATTGTAATTCTATATAACTCGTTATTTTTGATTTTGTAAGAACTGAATATTTAACCTTTGGTTAAATGCTAATCTACTACTATTATAAATGTGAAAGTTTGTGCAGATGTTGGGATGTTTGTTACTCAAAACGGCTGAACGGATGTGGCTGAAATTCATACAACTCGCATAAACAAGGCTAAAATCATTGTTAATCTTTTTCTTTACTTCGAGCACAGTGACATTTTAAACCTGCATTGATTGTTGTGAAAGGAGTGGGTGAGATAATTGAAAGAAAGCTGTAAAGTACTAAGTAAGTACATATAATAATGTACATTCTGCATCGTAAGCTAGCAATATTACGTAGGATGTATAAACATAGTTGGCAAAAATGTGAAAGTACAACTTTGCCGACCTTTTAATGGATATATTATCGTAAAAAAGAACACACGAAAGGAATCTTATTTTACATACTTAGTTATCACTCACTCGATGTTACACAACCATGTCCCTGAGTAATGCGTGGGCTTTACAAATTTAACTCATTTTTTTTTTCTCGAGGGAATTGTCTACGGTGTTGACACTATTTGTAACGAAATATTGGCAATTCTTTTTAAAATAAACAAAGTGAAGTGAAGAATAAATATTTCTTATGTTTTTATCCGGCTTTCACGAAGATTACCTACTGATCCAGTGACCCGTGAAAAATAGAATGGCGGATGGAAAAGCAACAGTATTTATATAGCTAAAGCATTAAACAAAATCTTTAATTTTAATAAAGATAAAACAATTTAAATGGTACAAAAATAAATTGAGCGGAAATTTTCCAGTGTTATTTTATCGAAACGTATTCGCTATGTCCAGTTTGGAAAGGATGCGGGCGCGCGGTGACGTTGATGGTCCCGCCCGTACCGCCAAGATTATCTTTTTCATCTTCGTGGCATTTCGTTACCCTTAATGAAATCCAGCCAAAGGAAAGAAAGAATTTAATTTAAGACGAATCAGAAAATATTCAGCTGCCGCTCGCTAGTTATAAATCATTTGAATGCTAATAAATTCGACTAGCCCCGAGCCCCAGGTGGGAACAGACTTTCTTCCTGCTCCATCTTTGTTTTCAGGAAAAATTGAATAATATTCTGCTCCTTATTATTAAATTCTTTCATAAAGCCACCGACGGCTTTGGGGATTTTCTTTAATATCGTAATGGAATTTCATTTGTCTTGCGGTTCAAACTCACGCTGAAGATGAACATAGTCGTATTTCCATTTGTTCGAAGTTATTACCTTTACATCCCCTCCGAATTGCCTATCACTCTTGTGTAAACATTATGACAGACATCCAAATTATATCCAGAATTGATTTGACTTTCAGCATAAAAATAAATTTATGAATAGCTTTAACAAAATATGTTCATTAAAAGATCATACGACATTAAAAGGATTTTGGTTTTAATCATAAATGTCACTTAGAAACTATGAATCGTAAATAATTTATTCAAGAAAACAAAGATTGGTTTAACAGCAACGGGAAATCTAGGATAGATTTCCCTTTGATTTTCGTAGATAGTTTTTTAAATTATAGATACAATTATGTGATGTACAGCACTGTCAATGTGTCAGAAATTTAATTACTTAAAAAATACTACACTATATAAGAATTATATTATTAGGAAAAATACGTACATACTAACGACTATAACGCAATGTATACGGAAACGTATGCATTACATTAAGTAATACATTACGTGCCGATATTCAAAGAGAAACATAGACGCATTATGAAATATTGTGGCCCTCAGAAAACTCTTAGCGGTTAATAACATTTCGCTTGAAACAAGTTAATAAAATGGCAAAAGCATTCACTGCACAAGCGGTGGCAGTAGTTACTAAGAATCAAAAAGGATATCGGAGCACGCTTGCATCCGGGTGGGAGAGCGAGCGGTGCAGTGTCCGTGCTCAGTTGTTCACGAGACCTCGTATCGTTCGCCGGTCTCTTTCGTAGACGCACTACGTTGCTACGCGCTACGCCGTAGCGCGTCTACATGCCGTTCAAGTGTTTATTGAACTTACTACTTATCAAATAAGTGCTTCTCGACTGTTGCGTGCGGAATATGAAAGTCACTGTGCAAATAAAGTACTGAGCAAAATTGTGTTTGTAAATATTTCTTGGATCTTGTATACGTAAACGGTAAGTTTATGAACGTGTATATACATTTTATATTTTGCCTGTGTTTTTAAAAAGTTGGTTTTGCTATTATAACGACCTACCTTTTTTACCAGTAAAAAAAGTATCCTTATCTGACCTACAAATTAAAAATAAGCAAAGAGTATTTTTTAAAGCTACCTTTTTAAGGTTGCTTCATAAAAATTTGGGTGTGTATTTAAGTTAATTAAGATCAAATGTTTAATGTGAATCAGATCTTGAAAGCAACGTTGTATATCTTTACAAAATTAGAGAAACAAACTTCGAAAAATCCGTATTATGAATGGCGTTTTTAAATCTTTGTGATATAATTTATGACGTAATATTTAATTTGTTTAATTGTCCGGATTGCCATTTTTTTTTTTAATAAAATTAATATTAATCAAATTTCAATTTGTAATATGTACTTACATATACTTTTCAATTCACTGTTAACGATTCTTCTTCTTCATCGCTAACCCTAGTTGCATCTGAAGCTTTCAACTCGGAGTCTGGGGTCCACTTTACCAGTCTACTGCGGATTTGGCTGAGCTTCGGTATTTTCCGTGAAGCGACTGCCATATTACCCCCAAAACCCAATGGAGATATCAAAGCGTTGAAGCTAGGCCAGTTATTGAAATTTTTGGGGCTCCATGTACCCGTAACGACTGCCATAGATATTTGTATAGCAACTGGGACCGACGGCTTAACGTGCTCTCCCAGGCACGACCTGACCGATGCAAATACCCATATTCCCGCGCCTCCTGTGTAGCAGCCGCGTTCAATACCGCCACGCCACAGCTATTCATTCGTGTAATTCATTCTTTTCAAATTCTAATGATTTTTGTGATTGACTAATTGTTGTCCGAATATATAAATTAGGTCTCCAAATCACGAAGCACACGTATTGCTAATCAATTAATTAGTGTATCGCAGTTCACTGCTGGAAATAAGCCTATATAAATAGGGCTTGCTGAAATGATACGAAAGTAACGCTGCCCTTTTTTAAATTCTCATAAGAATTCAAGAACCAAGAATCCGGTTACATTCAAAACACTTTAGTTAGAGCATGAGATCCGCTTTCCATGATTGTTTTACTGCCATCAGAATTCCCAACCCGAGAGTAAACATGATAAAGCTTGGATCTAGGTGGGGCTCCACACAACCATAGGGTATTGACCTACACCTTCTTCCTCTTAGCGTTAATTCCCAGTCGCATCCGAAGCTTTCAGCTCGGAGTCTGGGGTCCGCTTTTGCCAGTCTTAACTACGGATTTGGCTAGACCTCGATATTTTCTGTGAAGCGATTGCCATCTGACCTCCACATCCCAATGGTAACATTAGGCGATATCGAAGCTTTGTAGCTAGACTGTTTTTGGATTTTTGAGGGCTCCAACTACCCGTAACGATTGCCATAGATGTTCTTATGGCAACCGGGAGCGACGGCTTAACGTGCTCTCCGAGGCACGACCAGACCAATGCAAATACCCATATTTCATGAACACAAATATTTGCACTGAGCGGGGATCGAACCCACGCCTCCTGCGTAGCGGCCGCGTTCACTACCGCTACGGCACGGAGGCTGTAGGTATTGACCTACACCTATCACGTTATAAAATAATGTTACAATAATTTTGGTTGTCTACTAAATTATTAAGAGACGCGTAGTTCCCGGTAGAGCAGAACTTGGGCCACCCTCTTTTTTTTTTATGTAGTGTCGTACAAGGCAACTAAGGGATGCGGCTGTTAAACATCAGACAAATATATATACAGCCCAGATTCAGCCTCAGATGCATGACTCGAATCGACAATACTGCCTGGAATACGCCAATAGGCTTACCCCCGTGGAGCCTAATACAATTATTGGTGAAATGTGGGTGTTAATTCACCTCTGCTTAATGCTCCAGGGACAAAGTCATAAGACACAGACAGAGTTACTTTCACATTTATTATATTAGTAGATATAGATTTCTCCAGCTGATTAACGAACGAGGATCAGGCGCAAGCTCTTGGAGTTTTTTTTTATCTAAAGAATATTAGCAACCGAAATTACTAATATTCCCTTTAACCCCTCCAACTAAGCTAAATTGCTTGCACTAGGAGTGGGTTTACGTCGGTAGTGTAATGGCCAGGATTCGAACCCGGGACCTCTGCCGGGCCGACTCCTTAACCACTAAGCTACCGACGCTTCATAGCCGAGTTGGGAGATAAACGGCAGTGGCTCACGTAGAAGCTAAAATAAACCAAGTTGTAAAAGCGTAGTGGGAGAGAGGGCCCCGGGATGTAACCAGGATTGGCGCTCGGCTGACGAGAAAAAGATTGTACTTTCCAATAGCACGTTCATCGTTTTAATTAACGCAATTGTTTGATGAAAGCGATTGTTTGCTGGCTAAAATTCCCGCAAGCCTATTTAATTAAATTAGTGATGATAATAGACCATGCTATAGAAACATATAGTCAGCATCAGATCGATCTTGACTGCCAATGGTAATAGAGCAAGTCAAACTGTTTTACGTTTTTGATATTATTAAAATTATTTAATTGCCACCATTATTTGCCCAAAGGACAGGTATTGCCATCCAACGGGGCGATGCCACCAGCTTTTTGGACACGCTACCAGTCGACATCGATGCATTTCGTGTGGTTCCGCATAATATAGTCTTCTTCATCCTAGCGTTAATTCCCAGTCGCATCCGAAGCTTTCACCTCGGAGTCTGGGGTCCGCTTTACCAGTCTTAACTGCAGATTTGGCTGGACTTCGCTATTTTCCGTGAAGCGACTACCATCTGACCTCCACAACCCAATGGTGACATTAGGCGATATCAAAGCATTGCAGCTAGACCTATAGGTTTGCTATTACACTTATGGGATATGCCTGCGGTGAAAAATTCTGGAAGCGATCCTGATTCGAACCATGATTGGAACTGTGTTTTGCTAACAGCATTTGAACTGTGGAGACATTTGAGTTAAAAACTGTACAGCCGAACTGGTACCACTGATTTCCAGTTTGGTAACGAACGGACTGCACTGGCAATATCGTGATTAGTTATGGATATTGGCTCCATTGCTTGTATTGACTCGCATCACTGTCTGACATACTGTCTCTATTCGCAACTGGTGGCTTAAGAAGACAATCCGATTGAAATTAAACATAATAATGATTTTGCGTTATTATTTATATTTTTATATATGTCGTCTATATAGAGATTCACGGTAAATTTTATACTATTTGTAAGATATTTATTTTGGTTCTCCCTTGTTTGGTATAACAACGTTTGGTCGAATATCACTTGAACTAATTTCAGTTACAATAAAGTCATTTCACATAATTATTCATTTGACCGAATATTTAATTGGTAGAATTTTATTTAGCATAATTATTTAGTTGGAATAATATCATTTCACCGAATTTTCATTTGCACTAATTTTATTTAAACTAATGCTTCATTAGACTAATAATGATTTAGTCGAGAGATCATACCGAATCACTCGGCAGCCGCTACCGCGGCAAGCTCGCTTCGCTCGCTCGCCTCGTGCTTGTTGTGGTCACAGTTCTAACCTAACCTAACCCTGCCGATTGCACTGAGAGTTTTTCAATTTTACTTGTATTGTTTTTCATGAAACATACTCTTAGTGGTTTTCTTACATCACGGAAATCGGCAGGGTTAGGTTAGGTTAGAACTGTGACCACAACAAGCACGAGGCGAGCGAGCGAAGCGAGCGTGCCGCGGCAACGGCCGCCGAGGGCCAGATAAATAAATTTCTACACTACATTAACATTATACCAATTGAATATTCGATGAAATACATAGCAATATCAACTGAACATTACATGAAATGAGCATTATACTTTTTGATCAATAGCGCAAAGGTTGTTATCGCAAATAAATATTCGATGAAATGAAAATTATGTCAATCGATATTATGCAAAGCAATTATTTTCTCAAACGTTGTTCGAATTAGTAACATTCGACCAAACGTTGTTATACCAAATAAGGGAGAACCCCCATACTCAGCCTCAGATGCATGACTCGAGTCAACAATAGTGCCCAAAATACGGCAACCATTCACCTCCCATTACGTGGGACCTAATACAATGATTGGTGAAGTGTGAGTGTTAATTCACCTCTGCCTAACCCTCCGGGGATAAAGTTGTAATTATTTGTATATTATGTATGTAGATTGATCTAATAGATCAATCTAACAAAACGGAATTGGTTAGTTTCTGGCTCTGTTAGATTCGTTTAACAGAACGAAAACCTCCTTCTTTTTCCGTTCTGTTAGACCAATCTAAAAGAACGGGTTTTGTTTTCCGGATTGTGACATCAATCTAACAAAACGGAATATTTTTCTGTTCGATTTGATTTATCAAACTAACCGTCTGAAAAAATGAAATATAATTATTTTCCATCGAAATTTTCCATTACGTTACATTTACCAAGAGTTTTACGTAATTTCATTTAATTATTATGGACATGGTATCGTGCCGCAGCAGTGCTGGCTTCTGCTGTAATCTTATATCATTGATTGAATTACAAAGCGACCGCCGCTTGACCTATCTTAGCTAATTTAATTTGTGGTGAATTAAATCAATACATCTAAGTGAGAGTGTAATTTTAGAATGTTCTACATACGATACTTTGTATGTGGTAGTCGTAGTATATACTTTTGATAGATGACTTCTATTAATTTTACTCGCATTTGATCCGAAGCTATTTCCAGAAAAAAAGAAGGCTATGTGCTTTTTCAGATTGTAATCAATCTCTGTGCCAAATGTCAATCAGATTAGGTTCGTAAGAATCTGAGCATCCAATTCTACCAACTTTATAATATGGTTCTAATCTTAAAAAAAGGTTCTAGAAATTTGTATTTTACTAACTATAGCATTTGATCAATTCGAAGAGACTACTAGATAATTGTAATTTTTAACAAAAAAGTTAAACCGACTTCAAGGAACGAAAAAGAGGCACTGAAAAGCGAAAAATAACTTAATATTTAGATTTAGTGATTTATTAGAAGTTGGTGCCTGGCCCGAGAGGCCATATTTCAATTGATTGCATCATAGTAGTTCAGGCACAACAAACAAAGTTGACTGGCACCGATTTCTAATAAATCATTAAGTCTAATAAGTTATTTTAAATACACGCACAATTATGGCATAATACACTCCCTAGCATAGCCATGTAGAACGCGTATTTAAGATTATTAAAAGTCACTATTTTTCATAAAAAGTATTGTCCGTTCAGAATTGACTTCACAATCGCGTAACAAACAAATAAAACAAATCGATCAAATTGAGAACCTCCTCCTTTTTTGGAGTCGGTTAAAAAGTAAATCGAAAAACAGATCTTTAAATAACTCAATTGAATGATTTATTCATCAAAATCAGAACCAGATTCATAAACTGTTAGTGGTACAAACTTAAAATTTGTTAATCATGAAGATATTTTTTTAAAGAATATTAAAAACTGAAATCACTTCACGGTTCACGTCGACAGTGTAATGACCAGGATTCGAACCTGCGACCTCTCGATCGTATGGTCGACTCCTTATTCACTAAGCTACCGACGCTTTTTACTTCCGACAGTATCATTTAAACTCCAGTTTTGTCCTTCCATAAAAAACTGATAGGTACTGACAGAGTTTAATGTACTGTAAATAAAAGTTAAATTTCCTTCGCGACAACCTAATTAACATTTAATTATAAACTGCAATGATACTTTCTTTTAGCCCGACGTCTCGGCTACTTTATTTAAGGTTAATAAAGTAAATAATCCATACTAATATTATAAATGCGAAAGTAACTCTGTCTGTCTGTCTGTTACGCTTTCACGCCTAAACCACTGAACCGATTTTGATGAAATTTGGTATAGGGGTAGATTAGACCTTGAGAAAGGACATAGGCTATGTTTGGTGGCGATAACCGACCTCCGCGCGGGCGGAGCCGCGGGAAAAAGCTAGTAACAAATAAATCGCGATAGAATCCGTTAAAAAGTGGTTTTATTTCAATATAAATTGCAATATTTGCTTGCAATAATTTTCTGCATAACCTTTTGAGGGATGTTTTAGATTACTATCGGTGGGTATACTTAAAAGTATGATTCCGAAGTCAACCGCATACGACTACTGCTGACGCTCGCAGCAGATTCGCGTTCGAATTCATTGCGGCTTCTCAATGGTCCCCTTTATCCGTATCGAAGTTTAACAAGTAATGGGAACGCTGTTTATGCTGCATGCGTCTGTCGTTGTCGTATGCGGTCGGCTCCGGAATCATACCTCTAATTTTGTGCCTCTGTGGCGTAGTGGTAGTGAACACGGCTGCTACGCAGGAGGCGCGGGTTCGATCCCCGCTCAGTGCCAATATTTGTATGCATGAATATAAATATTTGCATTGGTCTGGGTGTTTCTATGTATAATATGTATTGTATTTACAAAAAAAAAGTATCTAAGTGTGTATATCCGCATTCTAGATTCCATAACACAAGCTTATTAAGCTTACCATGGGTCTAGATAGCGTTGTGTAGAATGTTGTTGAATATTTATAAAAAAATAAAAATCATGATACGAAATTTTCTAACGGAGATCAAAGTTCACAAAAACCACAGCGTAGGCGTCAAATGTGTGATCGTGTTTACTCGAAGTTAATTACATTAAATATTAACATAAGTAAGATATGTCGACTTGTAAATGCGCGCCGAAAATGTTAATATAAGACACAGCTTTTGCGTTACTTGTATCAAAGGAAAATATATTTTTACAGTCTAGATAGATAGATAAATAGATAGATAGATAGATAGATAGATAGATAGATAGATAGATAGATAGATAGATAGATAGATAGATAATTCTTCAGTGTATACCAATAGCTTTACAGTTATAGGAATGAGGACCACCATTGTACACCAATAAATTTACAATTGAGGCAGTTGAGAGAGTTGACTTTAAGTCAAATCTAAGATTAGGCTTACCTCTTAGGATTGAACCACATCTAGTCTTCAAGATTAGAGTGAATAGTTACTTTTAGGTAAGCCTGCTCCACCGTCGACCACATCGTCACTTCCCAACAGACCCCCTAGACAAGTGGCAATTCGTTCATATTGTAGGATAGAATGAGAAATGTATGGGATTTGACGTATATGACACGTATTTTGACGTTTATGACATACGTTGACAACTGTCTTATACGTCAAATCAGATACATTCGTCATTCTATTCTACAATAAGCCGGTCAACGAATTGCCACTTGGCTGGTGAGATTGGTCAAACACGAGCCTATCAACCATTAAAAAAAACAGTACCTTGTAATTTAGTAACTAAAGAGGACCCACTTTTCATACAAGTATTCTGTACCCAAAGGGTCAAAACGGAGCACTGTTACTAACACCCGTATTCACAAACAACACTGTGAGGTCTCATAGTGTGCTCGAGCGCATAGGGCTGGTAAAATTAATTCACAAACATCACGGAGCAGTATCTAACGCAGTGCGTTCCCTCAACGAAGTATTACTTAAGTGTTGTCTATGAATAAAAAGGCTTGCCAAAACGAACGCACTGATAATTATTTGTCGTTCTTTGCACAGTTTTTGTAGTACGCATAGCGAAGTATTGTTTGTGAATACGGGTGTAAGCCTCCGTTGTTTGTCTGTCTGTCAGTCTATCTGTAACCATGATAGCTAGACAGTTGAAATATTCACATACCTATGATATATTTCTGTTGCTGTTATAACAATAAATGCCTAAAACAGAATAATGTTATAACGGTACGAAAACCCTTCGTGCTTGTCCGACTCGCACTTGACCGGTTTTTATGTAGGATCGTCAATATGACTTTACCTCGCTTGATAGTAAGTGGAAGTCTCAGGCACGAGGACCACCATTGCAGATAAAGATATTGTGACAAGGGTCCGTCTGACGGCGTCATCCGATACTTTTTCGCATTGACGTACAATAATATTATTAAACTACGCAGGAGACGCGGGTTCGATCCCCGCTCAGTGCAAATATTTGTATGCCAGAATATGGGTATTTACATTGGTCTGGTGGCAGTCCTTAAGGGCATTTGGAGCCCTAAAAAGTTCAACAACTGGTCTAGCTCAACGTTTCGATATCGCTCAATATCGCCATTGGGTCGTGAAGGTCAGATGGCAATTGCTTCACGGAAAATATTGAAGTTCTGCCAAATCCGCAGTTAGCCTGGTAAAGCGGACCTCAGACTCCGAGGTGAAAGATTCGGATACGACTGGGACTAACACTAGGATGAAGAAGAATATTACTAAAGTATTATTTTAATGTTTTTTTATACCTCGCTTAAATGACCCGGGATTTTAGGTAGAAACACGTTGGTAATTATGGCATAATGAGATAATACATTTATAATCTACATTACCAGCAACCGTTTTAATAAATTTAATTTTCCTCATGTTTCATCGGTTACAGAACAAAACAATGGTAATTAAATCCATAACAACCTGAGCATACAACATTATGCAGATAATGAAATAAATTGCACCACCAAAATATGACGTCGACGAACAAATAGACCACCAAAATTATTATGTGGAATTTCTCTGTGTCAATAGTGGAACAGTTTGTAAAATAATAACGTAGGTATTTGTTACAGCAAGTAAATAATATTATTGTTATAGAATTTAATAAACTATTGTGTTTTATAACTATATTTAGTAGCGGCTGCTTGCGACTTTGGAGTTGGTTTTACCCCGTAGTGGGGAAGTTTCGTATAATCTTTTCTAAGCTGATGTCTATAATTTTCTTTTGGTAGTAAGTAAATAAAATAGGAAAATTCAAATAAACATCTGTATTTGCTATCTCAAAGACTTATAAGAAAATAGTTTATTAGATTGTAAAAAACAGAATAAAAACACGGGTAATGGGTATGTGCTATGGGATCTAGAATGCGAATAAATATTTAACTATATTAGTTACATACCTACATAAATATTCATAAGTACATTTTATTTTGTAAATATTACATAAAATATACATAAAAATATCAATCAATCACTCTAAGTATTACACTAAATAATCAGCTTAAGCGCATTAGTAAGGAAATTTTCTATTTGAACATTTTGTACCTAGAAATTGTAGTAAATGGAGCTTCAAGAATAGAATTCCAGAAAGAATAGAATTCACAGGAAATCAAGCAAAATTATGTAGACTATACACGTATCTACATATTGTTCTACGGTTGTTCATGTGAACAGCCGCATGCTTCTTATATTTGTACCTCCTAAAACATAAAAGTTAGAAGCCATCTTTTCCTCTTACTGTACTGTAGATAAGATAATGGTAAATATATAAGCTCCTCAATTAAGATAAACGTTGTGAGTGGCGTGTGCTCTCGTCAACAAATACCTCTCGAAATACTTCGCTTCTTGTGACAGTTGGTAGAGGATCCTCTAACCAGTCTAGATCTAACAAAACACAACAGTACTATTATCTGTTTTTGTGACGAAACATAGGGATTGAAACGTGTAATCTTGTACTAAAGTAGGCATGATATTTGTGTGAAAATTTAAAATATCATGTCATATTGCTGAATCGTTTGACAACTTATCGATAGTTGGAGGACATGTCAAACACTAATACTATAAATGTGAAAGTTTGTGAAAATATTTGAATGTTTGTTAATCAATCACGCTTAATATTTGAACGGATCTAGCTTTAGTTTGGTACAGGCATAGATTATAGCCTGGAATAACACATAGGCTTTTCACCCCAAGGATTTCCATGAGGTACAGGAACGGGTTCAACATTCCATGTAGTTTTTAAACTATAACAATTGTAAAGAGAATCTTCCTGTCTGTTACACTGTAGCATGTACGAGTGAAGACTAAAATATGTGTTAAATATCTCGTTGCGATGAACAAAAATATGTTGAAAGTATTTTACATGCGAGTCGTGTGGAAGAGATGACACAGACAAAAGCCGGTAGAAAATAATACCATCGAAATTCTAGTCAACATGTTTTTAGTACTTTGCCAAAAGTTTGTCAGCGGAAAATGAAAAGAAAATGCATTAGAACGTAGCTCGAGAATAAATCAAAGTCGAACCAAATGAGTACCTAACCGATTGAGTGGCAGGAGAGTGGATCAATATAACATACGTTAAATCAATTTCAGCACTTACATACGTTGAACATTCTCCAAGTTTTAAAGTCACGCATCTTGCCCGACGAAACACGAAAGGCGAGAGTCTATTAAAACCGGTTCACTGGTTCCTGTGATTAGCACATACCACCCATGGAACATTTCCTTATATTCTTAACATGTTTACACCCTCCCGAATTTATTTACAGTACAATACGCGCATATTTTTGGCGTGGGTTATTTATTTATCAGATAACTGCGAAGTAAATGCAAATTTAAATGATGTCACTTAGAATTTAAATGCTTTTATGGACTTGAATAGATTTCTTAAAACAAAGGGTGTCTTTGAATCAGCGTGGAGGTGTCAAAGGTTTTTGTTAATTGGAGGTATAAGCCTCAGTTGAGTGTTACGGTTCACAATAATTATTAAACAGGTCTCAAAATAATGATGTGAGATTCATTGTTGAATAAGTATTTTAAGTACAAAAATATTTATAGGGTAACCATCCGGAGGACAGAATATGTGCTGTAGTCTGTAGTACGCGTAGCAATCCTATAGCGTCGGTAGCTTAGTGGTTAAGGAGTCGGCCTTACGATCGAGAGGTCCCGGGTTCGAATCCTGGCCATTACACTACCGACGTGAACCCAATCCTAACACAAGCAATTTAGCTTAGCTGGACGGGTTAACTGGAATATTAGTAATTTCGGTTGCTAATATTCTTAAAAAAAAAAAAATACTGTTTGAAGTTTACGCGAATCGCACTCATTGAAATGAAATTACTTTTTAACGGCTTCTATCGCAATTCTACACTTAATAGTAGGTATTTTAAGTGGTTCTATAAAATATGGTTGAAAAACACAAATATCAACGCAAAACATTCTTAAAAGACACAGGATGTCGACTGCTTTTTCTAAAACATAGGCTTCATCTAAAGACCTCCACATTAAGCGGTCTTGCGATCGATGTTTACTGGCTTTAAAAAGATTTGCGATTTTCCTTGTAAGAGCGGAAAAACATCTAAAATGGCCCTGTGCAGCAATCACGTATTCGATATACAGACTGTAATATACAGTTAGTAGTAATAAGTTGTATCGATTTTGTCAACTGAGACATGGGAATATTCTTCACGTTATCTGTAATACGTATGTATACTTTTATACGTGATATGAAAGTAGGTTTGTTCATAAATCTAATCATAATCTTTAGAAAAGAAATAGATCTATACAATAGGTTTAATAGATTCTGTGTGATGTTCAACAAACTTTTACAATATTTCGTTTCGGACAGCAAAAGTTTATAGTTTTATCAATTTTAAACTTCTAAAGCTATAAAGCACTAGCGCCCTAGCTTCGTCCTGGTGCAATTTTAGTTCCGTACCCGTGGATTTCCGAATTTCTACCGTATCGAGTGTAGTAATAATGCATTGTACGTGTGTCAATTAAATGTATACTTGTATCAAGGTATAAAATAATTACGCATCATAATACAATGAATTGTATAATGACTCCGCTGCTACAGAATATCGAGGCCATGATAACCTCGTATAGTGCCCGGTGGCAACTAGGGTAGCCAGAGCTCAATGAAGAGTTTTTGTGCTGTCAGTGGGAAGACGAAGACTTTTTTTGTTTTGTCTTCTGCACTAACGGCAGAAACTCTGTTCTTACAAGGTCGGCATCACGAGTGTGAATCCCCTGGTGTTGCAAATGTCCATAGGCCGCGGTAACCACTTTCCATTAGGTGGGCCGTGGGGTTGTCTGTCACCCAAGTGGTATAAAAAAATGATATTCGATTCGCTTTTCTCGTTTCTCTTTGTAAATCGATTTGAACAATCAGCCTACTGTTTTTTCTTTCTTTCATATATATCTACTTGTATCCATCTCGTATCTATTTACGTGTTATATGTTATTTTTCTATTTACGCGTTTAGTATGTTTATAATACTTGAAGTAAAGTCCTATATTTGTTTGATTTACGTTAGTTGTGCTTTTTTTTCTCTCTCTCTTTCTTTTCTATTAATTATCCTTATATCTAGTTTATATGATAACTACACCATATCTTTGTGTTGTCTCATCACTGTCCATCCCAAGGTTGCCTGGAAGAAATCCCTTATCTATCTGTCTATCATAATCAATGCCTAAAATTTGATTCAAATAATATCCGAATCAGCTCTGGAAAGTTGTATTTGACACTAAACGAGTAGGTGTGGAATGCGGCGTCGGTGATCAAGTGATGTGGCCGAGATGACTGTGGCGTGGCAAATATTAGGGAGGCTTATTTCCAGTGAACTTCAATAGGCTTACTGATTGATACTTACACAACAGACAGTATAGAATGTTATTGAACTCTCGCTCCTCCTCCTGGCAAACTTACGGGTACTTTTTGGGTACAAAACATTATTCATAGTTGAAGTTTATTTCTATTCAACCTATATGGAACAAATGTATTTTCTCCTCATAACTCACATAACCCATCAAGCGAATATATGGCCCACCTGGTGTTCACCATTCAGCATATTCAATACTGAATGTCTGTAAAAAGGTGCAAGCGTTTTTTTGAAAATCGTATAGATATTTGGTGTTTGTCAAGCCAGGATTTTAGAATTTCAACGACCTTAGAATAGTATATTACTTAACTTACATGAATCCTGAAAAACTTCAGGATTCGAATGTGCGTATCTTATCAAGTGTTTATATATTCACGCCAGTAAATCCCTTAAGGCGTAGGCAGAGGTTTAATAACACCCACATTTCGGCAACTTTCGGTTCCATAATATAATAGGGGGTGAGGCTATTATCGTCAAGCGGTCAGTTTATCATGGGCTGTATTGTATGTTTACTGTTGTATGAAGAATAGCCCTATCCTTTTCCACGACACTCATTTCGAGAAACGGGATGGCCGTATGTTACTTCACCGGGAACCAACATTTTTCTGTCGGGTACACTACATAAATACGAAAAGCCTTATTCCGAAAGTTACAATCATGCAGGCAAGCATGCATTCAGGCAAGCATGCATGCAGGCAAGCATGCAGGCATGCATTAGTTTCGCCCTTCTCCGGCGCTACGGGATGTGCAGTCCTTCCGCCCTTGCGTAACAAAGTTCGGGCACCCATGCTCGCTTCCGCAGCTTCGGCTTGCTGGTCGCCTCTGGCGACCAGCCTCAGCCGCTCCAGCTCGCCCGGGCGCCTGAGCTTCGTTACTGCGGGCGAGGACTGCCCTCCCTCCGCGCCTCCGGTTTTTAAATAACACTCTAGTGTAGGGCAAACAAGTACCACGGCAGTAGGACCACGGCAAGTCGGGTTTGGCTTAATTTTTATACGTTAATAATTGGCGAGAAAATTAATTTATTATCCCTACTAATATTATAAATGCGAAAGTAACTCTGTCTGTCTGTCTGTCTCACTTTTACGACTAAACCGCTGAACCGATTTTGATGAAATTTGGTATAGAGGTAGATTAGACCTTGGGAATGCTTGGCTATGTTTGGTCGCGATAACCGACATCCACGCGGGCGGAGCCGCGGGCAAAAGCTAGTTATATTATAAATCAACTCTAAAATGCGCAACATGTCGAATCAATTATAATAAATTAGCAAACTAATTGCTTTAAAATTATGTCGAATCAATTTTAACTTTTACCTATTTTTGATACAAATTTTCAATTTGAGCAATGAATTTTCGGAAATTTGAAATTCGGAATAACGTTTTTCGGGCCAATAATACTACGGATTTTTAATTATTCGTAAAAATGAAATTCGGAAGAATGAACATTCGTATTTATAACTTTCGGATAAATACTATCGTGTTTTTGAATACTCGGAGTTTTGTTTCTTAGGAATTATAATATTCGGAATTTTGAAAATCGGAATATTGAAATTCGGAATTAAGTATTTCGGAATTGTTGGGTGTTCCCTTTTCTGTCATTACTTCGCTTCAGAACATAATTTGAGGACGTCTTCAGATTATAGTAATGAGAAATTTGAGGAAGTCTCACACTGGAAACTATTGGACAGTGAATGGAAGTTTAGGGGACTTACCATGCACATTCAAGGAATTTAATTTACTCACAAGATTAACCAAGTTTGAGTACTGCATTAGAGTTTATTACTATCTTAGCTTGCATAAGTTTCTGAATAGAAGTTACTTATCCATGAGTCATGTATGTGGACTAAGGATTTATATACTACTTTGGAAATGTCTAATCTTGTTTCAGGAAGTTCTTTCACACAGTTCTGTAAGCGATGTTTTTGTATCCCTACTAATATTATAAATGTGAAAGTAACTCTGTCTGTCTGTCTGTCTGTCTCGCTTTCACGCCCAAACCACTGAACCGATTTTGATGAAATTTGGTATAGGGGTAGATTAGACCTTGAGAAAGGACATAGGCTATATTTGGTCGCGATAACCGACATCCACGCGGGCGGAGCCGCGGGCAAAAGCTAGTATTATTATATGTGACAAAATAGCATTTGAATTATGAAATTAAATTAATGTTATTATAGTGATTATTATACCTAGCTTGATCTGCTAGGCACGGTTAGCATAGTAAGGAAGTTCCTCCCTCTGGAGTCCTAACCACTGGTAGCTTTGTCCCGGTACCCGTGGCAGGTGGGGCATCATTTTTTATATTTTTGAATGTATTTTTATTTAAGTAGGCATATTGATAAATATAATTTATATATATATATACAATGGATAAAGGAAATATAAATTAATCTGTAAATAAATATGATTGAGTCCCTATTCAAACTGTTAGCTTTTCCAATGGTCTGTTTCGCATAAAAAAAAGAAGAAAGATAAAATCTTGGAATTCTTTACCTTATATCTTTAACACACGTACCTATTTCCTTCTTACTACAAGACTGGGTAATTTGAGCAGGGCTTGAAAAAGCATCTGATGAGTCCTTCAAGCTGAAAGCGTCCATTGTAGTATTATTTGTATCTGCAATGGTGACCTTGATTCCTGAGATGAGACTTCGATTTTACTTAAGATCTGGTGAGGTGACGTCATATTGAGGTGCCCTAATAAAAACGTGTCTGGCTTTCACACTTTTCTAGACTGATTTAAACTTTATGTCAATATACCAGTCGCCGAGATCTTCTCGCCTAGTGTCTACATTCTCGCTGTTCACACACTTTTGTGGCGTTTCGCGCTTTATACTCGTATCAAAGTACACATATGTGTAGCTCACTTAAGTTGGCGCCACTCATGTTGTACTGTCTCGACGAGTTGACTCCTTACTATTTTCTCAGCGTCTTTCTGTTCAATATTCATGAAACTGACCTCTTCGCTTTTACTAAGGATTGCGTATTAATTCAATGATTGTGTATCGAATAGTGCACAAGGATTTGAGACAAGTTTCTATCCATAGATGAGTTAAATTATTTCTATCCAGAATGTAACAGAATTAAAGATAATAAAAAATAAAAACGCGTTGATGTCGTTTTCTGGTCATATCAACGGTTCTTCATAACCGATTGCGATCAATCAAGACCTGTCATCGAAATCCGTTCGTTAGTTTTTGCGTCCATCGTAAACAATACAAGAATTTAAAAAGATTTTTAGTTTTTTTTTAATAAAAAAATAAATAACGCAATGGAAGTCAAGAGACATAGTAGGTTACCTAATCATTATAATTATGACACGGATCAGTATCATTACAGTCTCTAAAAACCTTTTCACAACCATTCACAGAACCCTACACGGTCTCATTTCTCACCCTGACAACTCCAATTTCAAAAATACTTTCAAGGACAAAATACCATAAAACGATTGCACTGTCTTCTACCGACGTTCACATTTCACTTACAAAATGTGTTCTGATTTATCAAAAATGTGCGTTCTCCAGTAACAGCGTTATTGGAGCAAGAGTCGCTACATTTTTAGTAATACGACATCGGAGTGCGAACTCAAGTGGTTTTATTACATCTTTGCCGAAATAGACCTTCTTACACGTGCCGTACGCGAATAGACGTGGCATCGTGATTACTTTTTGTTGACCTATATAAACGTTTTAAACACGATGTGTTCCTTTATGTTGCAACTTTAGTCCATGGATGTAAATATCATTTAACATTGTAAAATATCATTCGCTACCTAGTTGGGTTGGTATATCTAATATATAAAAATCAATGCCACTTTTCGTTGTTATTTTATAACTCAAGGACGGCTGAACCTTTGGCTGATTTTAGTCTTGAAATATTCGTGGGTGTCCAGGAAAGGTTTAAAGGATGAGAAAATAGGTGCAGTGGGAAAGGAAAAAATATGGCGGTACGAAGTTCGCCGGGACAGCTAGTTATGTATAATAATTGTAATCTTAACATTATTATGCACCCACAAAATTCGACTGCTAAATTAGGAGTCGTGGGGTAGACCCCACGACTCCTTACATATAGTGTTATATATGTATTATATATTTGCATTGGTCTGTACGTTTCTATGTACAATACATACTTATAATACATACATAGTACGATTTCTCACAGAAATACTCACAGTAATGGGGTGAAAATTTGCCTATGTACTTGTGTTATTCAATAATTATAAACTTTTTGGTAATGTTCTTGCTACACTAACTGTAGCTACTGACAGCCTTTGTGACGTATACCTAGTACTATTATCTGTTCCGTGCCTATGCTATACATTAAATACGTCTTTACTTTAGTAAACCAAAATAAAAGAGTATCTAAACAGTTCTATTATTCATAGCAATGACCAACTAAAAACAGTTTTAGCCTAGGCTTATGACATTTTATAGATGTTTGAAGATGTGCCTTATTCAACAAACAAAAGTAGTTTCAGTAGTCGGTAGCACTTTTACTAACATTTGAAGACTCCACGCCACTTCTACGGCCAACATTACTTGTGATTAACAAAGTTTGGCAACTCTCACGGTGGCTGTATTTCTTTCTGATAACATATTCTGGGAAACTTTGAGGATGATTTTATTTAGATTAATGGGAGGTAGGGCTAACTGGAAAACTATGTCCACAGTGGAACAGAGATCTAATAAAGTTATTTAATGCTTTTGTTTGGGGTTTTTACGCCTTTATGTCTTATAACGTTTTTTTATTTTTGTTATAAGTTCACACGAATATCAAATAATAATATGGAAATTAAACTATTTTTAACAGATTTTATTGCGGTTATTTTATTTATTGCGCTGATCCTGACGTTTCAGTTGCTTTACATCAGTCATTTTCGCAGGGAGACTAAAGATGGTAGTTGTCTCGTTGTTTATTTCAATGAACTCAGGTAACACATGGAAATTATGTTCACTGAAGTCACAAGTCCACTTTTACTTCAGTTTAAAAATTACTAGCTTTCTTTATTTCTGCTACCTATTGAGAAAAGTGTGAAGCAATGCCTCAGTGATAGATATTCCTTTTATAGTGCTATTCTGTTATTTACAACCTTGTCAAATTTATTTGTGGGAGCATGTCTAACGTGTTTGAAACTTTGGGTAGGAAACGTGTACGGAAAGTTGATATACTCCCAAGTTGCTTGAACTTCCAATAAAATAAAGTTCACCGTTGATGTGGATGGCGGCGTGTGGTTGACTTGCTTTAGTTCTACTGTTCCCACGCCTTATGAATTACTGATCACCAAGTTTTTACCTGTATTTGTCTCAATTTCAGAACTTTTACTCGTTCCACTACACAAAAGTAATCCTTTCAAGAGTTTTATCTAACTAAAACTAACTTCACAATTTATTTTATCTTTGTTCCCGATCTTTCGTTAAAGATCGAATAAGGCCTTCTTAAAAGTTTTCGAATTCATCTTTTATCTGTGAGTTTAGTCTGCAGTTAGCGTTGGGATTAAACTAGTTTGTTTTGATTGAAGTACTGCGAAATAATGTATGTTGGTATTGAATGGGTTTTGCCTTCTTAAATTCTGTATTTGATTTAGTCACCATAATAGACATGTCTACTTCACGCTTCAAGGACAATATGAAAGTTAGCCGCATGATAGTTAGAATGAAAAGCCAACCCCTACTAGGGTAGAAAAAGGCTTAGATCATTCTCTGATCATATCTACTGCGTAGTGCGTACGTACTAAATAGATTAGAATATCTTGTTATCACTAACGAATTGCTTCAAGTAAAAGCTGTCTTCATTACAATTATATTAGGACTGATTACTTACAATCGTGAATTCAGAGTGTGCATCACTCCATGATTAGGAACCGGGATTTAAATTCTTCTCATTACTTGGTTTCGAATATTCAAAAGCTTTTCGAAGTTTTATAGTGAAATATTCCGCTTGAAACTAGATAACTAAAGCAGCGCAAACTGTGTATAAATATTCGATGCAAATATTTAATATCTTTCAAAGTAGGTAAAACTTTATAATAGTTAGAATTCTAATATCAGAATTTGATCAGAGTAGTTATTTATTACGAAGACACTAATCTGATTACGTGCAATAGTTTTCTTAAAGAAATATAAAGAAAAAATAGCAATCGAAATTATATATAATTATTGTTTTAGGTGCGGGTCTTCCTCAATTAAGCACTATGCTACCAACGGTTATATGCTCTCACTTTAAATCCATATCACATCATCTCAAATTCATCACCGTCAAATATATCTTAGATAAGTATGCAAAATTCCGTACATATCCTAAAAACTAAATATATAGGAATATACATCGCGCAGAAAGATTCAGGACAATCATCTACCCGACGAACCGTGAACAGCCAATAAAATGAAGTGTCAAAGGGAACGCTATGTGATGTCGGCGCGGTGTCGTCGCGCTGACGTATCGGCGTCGAGTGAGGGGTCACCGTCCCCGGCTATTTCTCTAACACTGACAATTGAACTATGCGACGGAAAAGGAGACCATTAATATTAAGCACTCATATCGTCGAGGAACATTTTGTGATTTATTGCTATATGAATACTTATTTATCAACGTTACATAATATCTCAAGTACATAAGTGTTGTTTTAAAACTATTTCTCTGCTGGGCACGGTCCAGGTTATTGCTGTAATACAGGTCATAATCCAATTCGTTGGCATGGTGAACATTAGTAGGCCTTACAAACCTTCTGGAACACGCAATTATTACTTGAATTTACGCTAATTTTTATTCCCGAGTTTAAAACCTAGACCTAGACCGTTTAGAACACTGGAGATGGCATTCGTAAATTGCCACAGTACGCCTTCTGCAGGCAGCAGGAAGTGAGTTGAAGAAAAAGTGTAGAAGATTGAGATACATAATAAGTAATGAGGCAAAGCAACCGACGGCGACGCACCGTACGAATACAAGACATTGCTACCTAACGTCGAGATAAAGTAGGGGGTGGCAGATGAGGTCACCTGTCACCCTAGCAGAAGCAGGCCATGGCGGTGAAGCGATACTCCTTCCCTTTCCGGGGACAAGATGGGATCATCGGAGATGGTCCTGGGTCAAGCGGGGTGCGAGGCAAATGTCTTACAAGAGCACCTTACACCTCAACATTATGAAGGCCATCGACGGCGTGCCGTTTTAGTCGGTTGGAGTTCGAGTGGGCTGCGAGGGGGTATCTGAGGGGACTTCTACACGAAGAAAAAGTTGGATATCAAGTAAGAAGGTGATAAGTATCTATCACCTGGTCTACTGGCCTGGCCATGTAATTAAAAGCATGGCTTCGCCACTTAGAAAAAACCATTTGTTTTCATTTACAGAACGTACCTTAGAGAAATCTACGGGAGTAATGTTTGGCGAAGTACTGTGGAAATAACACAAGCTTTATTTCTTTAGCTTTATAATTACGTTCGGAATATTTCTTGTATAAACAACACAATATTTTCAAATTATTCTCATTTACAAAACCATGTAGGAATATGGGTTTTAAGAAATGACGCTTTTGAAGGAGGTAGGACATGACTTATCCCTATCGAGCAATTCTACTGGGGAAGTACCGCCCTACAGAATACCGCGGCTATAATGACCTCGTGTTGTGTCTCCGGCGGTGAGTATGGTAGCTAGAACTCACTGGAGAGTTTTTGTGCTGTCAGTGGAAAGATCAAAGCCTTCCCACTGCTTTGCTTTGTCTTCTGCACTAACGGCACAGAAACTCTGTTCTTACAAGGTCGGCAGTATAACCCGCGCCACGTATTTTGGACCTAAATTGTAAGACATACGAGGCTTTGGCGACCGTGGGTTGCTTTGTAATAGTCTATGCTTGGTGAATTTGAGTTCGTCCACCGCAGTAACACCCCGTGCTATCCTCAAAAGACACCCAAGGAATGTGTACCTACTGCGCATAATAAGGCATATTTTGAGCATATTTTAGGTCCAAGATACGTGGCTCGTGGCTCGGGTTATACGAGTGTAAAGATATGATTCCGTAGCCGACCGTATACGACAACTGCCAACGTACGCAGCAGATGCACGTAGTTCAATGCGGCCTCTCAATGATTCCCTTTATTCGTATCGGATCTTAACAAGTAATCGGTACGCTGTATCTGCTGCAAACGTCGGCAGTTGTCGTATGCGGTCGTCTTCGGAATCATACTTTAACTCCCCTGGTAATACACGTCCATAGGTCAGGATAAAGACTAAGTGAAATGCGAAAAACCTTTCAATAAAATACTACCGTTTATAATAACGTGGTTTGTATATCACGTGAAGATGTTCTATGTCCTTCACAAGCCGAGCACATGACATCCCACTCACTCTTCGGGTATTCGGAGGGTCGACATCGCATGAATTTATATGAATGCGAATGACACCTCTGATGAAAGGGTCTAAATACTGTGAAAGTCATATTTTATTGCTGCCGATGGCTTACCCTCAAATTCTTAGTCGACGAATGTAACATATTGAAATAAAACTATTTCTATAGGGTTCTATTCAATTAAAATAATTAATCCCGACGTTAAGATCACTGTTACCAGTATGTATACTATTACACTTTTAAAGTAATCGAGTCGTGCTATTAGATCTGTCCACACATGATCAATTGTGGAACAGTGAACAAGCCGCGCATCATGTTGCGTGACAGCTGGCAACATTGCACGTGTTGCGAAACGTTGCCGAACATATTGTGTCACTCATTGATACAGTAATATATATTGTAACTTAAGTGCACCATTTAGTAACAATATCAATTGTCTAGGCTTTAATCATAAAATCCACTTTTAATAAATCTGATTGTTTTTTTAAACTTTTTTGAAATGTAACTTGATATTCATACAAACGTTATCAGAATATACCTACATAGCTACCTACATACACATAGGCTCTAGTTTTATAGTAATTTATAACTAAACAAATACATTTAGTTACTTCTAAAAAGATCATTAACAGAAAGTGCTGTGTTAACGTAAAAAAAAGAAAAAGTAGCGAGAATAAAAAGTCGTACGAACTCTGTAGAGAAGGAGGGTACACGTTAATTTACTAAGAACCTACATAAAGCGCGTGTACCTACTGAAAAAAAAGAATACACGTAATTAGACTTTCATAGAATACACCCCAGTGAGATATATAGATATGTATTTTACTACTTAACACAAGTTTCAAACGTTACCAACTAGGACCCCATAAACAACGGAGCAGAGCGTAGCGCGCCGGTAACGTGGCAATTAGTTAGACAGCTTGCCAAACAACCCCGGGCTTCCAGGCTAGCACTTGGGTGTTTGCCTGCATCTCACACGCTCCCCGCAACCTATGAATCTAGGTGACTCAAATTGCACCCGTTTGTATCTTCACCTCCATTTAATTTTAATTTAAGATAGATTGTTGAGCTGTAAAAACATCGAAAGTTAATCTTTTCGTTTATATTTATGAGCGGTTTTGGTATTGTGATAAATGTAGCAACGAAAATAAGAGCATTTGTTGACTCTATTTGATTGGTATTTAACGCCAAAGTGGAGCCTGTGGGTGCTGATATTATTCTCGTAATCTGGATTTGTGTGTGTGATTTAGTATGTTTGTTAATTTCATGCTAAAACCTTTGAAATTTGTGTGAAATTTAGAATCCTAACTAATATTATGAACTTGTGTATGTTTATTTGTGATGTAATCACATAATAACAGCTCTCAATGGATGGATCTCGCTAATAATTGACACACAAGTAGAATAAAAGAGCCCCATGTGATATAATCCTGATAGTAAACTTTCCTTCCTAATGAAGTATGTTAGCCACATAGATTAAAAAATGCGTTTGAATTTCAATTACGTAAATACCGGTAATTTGAAATTCGAATACAAAGAGCGCAGATTTAAATAAAATATAAGATACTATCTCACAGTTCTTTTGATGGCGTAATGATAACGTAATTTTTAGCAGCCGTCTCCTTGTATAACGAAATAAGAAAAACATACTTAAGGAAAAAATATTTTTAAGACAATTTAATTAAATCAAGAGCAGAGCTAAACAAAAATATTTTGAAGGGAAATAGATTAGGCCGGGCAGTCCGCCATCTCGTCGAGCGGCAGGCGTCGAACGTCGGGTAAGCGACGCTGACGGCTGCACGCGGTTCAACCATTTATTGAAAGTCAGGGGCTCGCGCGTGAAGCCATTAGTTCTCTACACGCCTGAAAAAGTGTCGCTCGAGCTGAAACATTGCGTCGAAGCCCGCTTTTCAATTGGCAAATGTATTTTATTCCAAGCCAATCGATCTTTAGGCAACAAAACGCATACCGTGAATGAAGTGTCTCGCGAGACGATAAATCACCGACGTCTACGATACGTTTAATGAAAAGATCTTTCTCCTATCGCCACGTTTTATTACTATCGAACGGCATTTGTTCGATTCTCATAGAAATATACAAACGTCGGTAATACTCTTCTAGTGTTGTGATCCCGAGCGCTGCAACTATGTACAAACTTTTGCTTCGAGCATACCGTTGTAGCTCTTTTATCCATTATATGCGTTTAAAAAAAATAGAAAAATTCTTAGGTAATAAAAGTGATTTTTATAATGGACTGGAAAACAGATCCCTATTAATAAAATATTTCTGTTAATGCAACCACGTAGAGTAATCAAAAAACAATGTTTAATAAATGATTGTAACATCATTCATAGATGACTCCCATCGTCGCGTCGCCCCAAGATGGTTATATAGGAGAATTTGGAATGCTCACGACACGTGGCTCGGTAGCTCAGTGATTAGAGCATTACCCCTGTAAGGGACTAGTCACGGGTTCAAGTCCTGTCTGGGTATTAATTTTTTTTTTAATCGACATTAATGTTCTCTTCGAATAAAATATTTAATATACTTAAGTCCTGTTTATGAACTATTCCACTATTTATGTGGGCCTTCATCAGTCTATTCACAGATAGTGTTAAATTTCTAAACATTATTTTCTCTTGTTCCAGATTTATAACTTAACGCTAGAAAATGTGGATGGTTGAAATTGCAAACGATGTTTCATAGGTAAACTCAATTTGGTTGTGACAAGGAAGAGTCCAATCTTTGGAAAGAGTGTTTAAAAATGAAGAAGATTATAAGGAAAGCGCGCGAGAGCCGTCATGAGGCGGTCGTGACATGACGTGTGAGCGCCGCATCTTATACAACATGGCTTCGCATATTGCCGCAATAATACTGTGGCTTGGTGGAAGTAAGTATTTAACTTGAATTTATCTAAGTATCATGTATTCTGATAAATAATTTTGAATGCATCCGATGCCTACACACCTTGTACATGATATTTGACTCTAAAAACCTACTAATATTATAAACGTGAAAGTTTGTAAGTATGCATGGATGTTTGTTACTCTTTCACCTAAAAATTACTGATTGGATTTTAATGAAACTTTACAATAATATAGCTTAAACATTAGAATAACACATAGGCTAGTTTGATCGCGATAACCGACATCCACGCGGGCGGATTCACAGGCACCAGCTAGTCCTAAATATTTACAACATAAATCGATCAATTTATTTAATGCTAGTTGTTATCCTTGGGAATCTTTTTCAGCTTTTCAAGTTAATTTATTATAGCTTTCGTACAGTCTCATGTCTTTCTATGGGTAAAATAATTTTCAAAATCGGTTCAGTAGATCCAGAGATCACCCCCTTTAAACAACCGCATAAACGTATAAACTTCACCCCTTAATAATATTAGCATACGGTTAAAAGACGAAATGGTTAATAGAAAGTATTTTTAAAGATATGATATTCATTGAATATAAAAAGTATAAAACTTATTTATTACGTTATAAAGTTACCTCCCTCAAAAATATTTTATGAATGATGGTGGTTATAAAATATACTACAAAAGGTGAAGCAGGTGCATTAATGAAAGATTTATTTAAAACCATTGCCATTGACTGACACTATAATATTTAGGGCCCTGTCGATGGTATCAATCAATACAGTTTTGGGCCTACCGTGACGTGCTCTATACCTTTCTTTTCTACATAATACTGTCGAAAGTTTACGAAAATACCACTTTGGGCATATTATATTATCATGTTATCACACGTGAGCGTATTGTACAATAAATGATTCCTACTGTACACAAGTGGCGATTCGTTGTAGAATATAATGAATTATTCTATTCTCCAAAATTTAAAAGTCAGCAAAATCTTGATTATACCTATTTTGACTATGGTCATCCTCATATGGAAATAGTCATCGTCACCTTATTGCCTAGTGCATTTAAGTGGTATAAAACTGAAGTTGTCTTATCAAAAATTCATTTTAACAAAAAAGTTTAACCGACTTCAAGAAACGGCAAAGAGGCACTGAAAAGTGAAAAATAACGTAATTTACAGACTTACTGATTTATTAGAAGTCGGTGCCAAGCCCGAGAGGCAATATTTCAATTGATTGCATCATAGTACGAGTAGTTTAGACACAACAAACAAAGTTGGCTGGCACCGACTTCTAATAAATCAGTAAGTCTGTAAATTACGTTATTTTTCACTTTTCAGTGCCTCTTTGCCGTTTCTTGAAGTCGGTTAAACTTTTTTGTTAAAATGAATTTATTTTCCTCTTTTTAGTGAGTTATAATCCCACCCTCTGCTTAGGTTCCTATCATCAGCAGCTTAAAAATCACGTGAAGATAATTTTAAAAGGCAATTATTGAAATTAAATATGTTAAAGCAGCAGAAACAGTGTTTTGCCATCATTTTGAGGATTTCCCTAGATCCCATAATCCAATCCTGACTTCCTGAATCCTGTCATACGATTCTGGCTCCCTGAACCACCTTTCTCTCTCCAACAAAACAAAGATCATAAAATCCGTTTCACAAAATACGGATTTTACATACAACGGTTCGTCACCTATTTTACCGCCATAGTATCAAAATTTTGGAAAATGCTGGTACACATAGGTATTCATCTATGACTCTACTATTACTCGTACTACTATAATATATTATATTATAGATACTCCCTAGCATAGCCATGTAGAACGCGTACTTATGACTATTAAGTCACTGTATTTCATAAATATTGATTATTACGTACGTACTGTAAAGTATCATTATTAAAGTTGTATTTTTTATATTATTTTCGCTATACTGTAATTTTAAGAGCAACGCCTGCATGTTCTTTGAAAATAAAACAACATTCATCTGATTGCTAATATAAAAGAGAAGGCGCTTGAAGGCGCATCAGTCTGGTTTCGGAGGATTTCCCTTGATTTCTCCAGGATCATAGCATTAGATCCGGACATCTTGGATATGGGACCACTCTGAAAGTATCCTCTATCAAACAAAAAAAGAATTTTCAAAATCCGTCCAGGATTGGCTTCACAATCGCGTAACAAACATACAAAAAAAAAAAAAAAAAAAAAAATTGCGTACGAATTGAGAACCTCCTTTTTTGAAGTCGGTTAAAAAGAGAGACGACAAGCTTGTCTAACTTTATAAATTACCGAATTGATGAAATTTTTTAACTTCGTTCATTAAATGTTTTTCCATGTAACTTGATTATAGGCGTCTCTTCTATGAGTAAGCTCTTGTTACTGCCGTGTTTAGTATCCCATAAAACCACGATCGTTGTACGGCGTGCAAACTCGTACTAAAGGTACGGTAGCTCGTTTGAGTGATATCCGTGACTGAACCCGTCACTCGTTATTCGACTAAAAAATATTTCCTCTAAGTAGTCAGTTCCCGCAAAATTGTTAACAAACCCCGTACTCTCACAGCCAACATTCAAACAGGGTGAGAATAAAGTTTGGAAGCGTTCGTTTAATAATGAATTCTAAGCGAGCTTGTTGCACTGAAATCCTGAAATACGTCGTCAGTTACATTGCTTTCATTCACTTTGACGTACCGGGTCGTAATATGAATTGACTTATATTATTATACGTCTGCGGTTTCTACGTCTATTTCGACGAATGTGTGGTTAACTGTTTTATTATCTTTACGACTTACGATTAATGTCCTGCGCTGCGTCGTGTAGTGCCTCTTTCGTGTAAATAATACTTAGTGAGATAATTTCATACATGTAATTTACTTGCTCCAAAAGTTATTTTTAGTAAATGGATGTATGGGGCCCTACCAAGCCCCTCATGAGAACAGCCTCATCTGCTATATCTGCTGATTGACGAACGAGGCTCTGGGTAGGGGCTTTCCCCTCGAGGCTAACTCCTTAACCACTAAGCTACGGACTATAATTGATTCTGAACGATTAACTGATGACTAATATCGAATACATTGGTATCTGTTAATTCGGCCATTCAGTTATAGTAAAATACTTCGATAGATTTCTTTGGAATTTAAAAGGAAAAAGAATTGAAATTGCAGCAGAAGCTTGGACATTAGCAAATACATATCTGAATCCCAATGCCACTGAGAGAGCTCAACGCAGAAAGCTTCAATCGAAAATTACTGAGAATCTGATTTTCATTAGAATTTATTCTTAAGTTTTCGCAAGTAACAAAATGAAAACGAATGGATACTGTGAGAACTCTATTGAAAAATTTCTAACATGCGTGTATTTTTAATTATATATCTTTATTCATAAATAAGTAAGTAAGTTAGTTCTCGGAGGCCACCCCATCTCATCCCGTGGGTGTCGTAGAAGGCGACTAAGGGTGTTCTTTATTCAACCATGACAAAGTGCCCGCTTACAGTAATAGGCTCGCCCATTATTACGTGGGATCGAATAATCATAATTGGCAAAATGTAGGTGTTAATTCACCATAGACTATCCCTTCACGAATTTACAGGTATGAAAATATTTATGTATGAATAAATAAACACTTAAAAAAAGTGTGGTCACATGAGGTCTACCGTCTACGTATCGACCAGCTAAGACATTGTGATTTGTATTTTATCACTTCATACATTAAAGTGTAACGTGCTTTCTCCTTATCTTTACTATTCACAAGAGAAGGTCTCTTGTATCATCCATCTTTAGTAATACCCTTATTTTAGTAGCAACCTTTAGATTTTAACAACTAATAACGCAAGTAAACTTCGCAGTAGCCTACTTAACTTCATTCACAGTCTTTCACAGGAAAGCTTTAACACTCATCTTACTCATAAATAATAATCTTGGCAACCGTAATAGCCGCTCAATAAGCCGTTGTTACGGTGCTCGTTTGACCTTGACAATAACCACTTTTCTTTTAGCGTCATTTTATTACTCTTAGCGATTGTTTGGACTTATGAATTTCCTCGTCGTAAATATTATTGCTATTGTCGATACTTTACCGAGTTGTGTTCTCTTATTCTCTTTGTATCCTTTGTTAGGCATTTAATTAAAACGCTTGCTTTTTACGGGTCTCGATTTTACTACATTGATTATGCAACACATGGGATGTTTGTAAAATATGCAGTACCTTTTAACTTATAGCGTACAATTTGAAACAATCTTTCATCTCCTAACATGGAATAACTGTATAGAACTGATGAATTATTAAAATCGCTCCGGATACAATCGAGTTTGGAATCCAATCCCTTAAGTAAAGCTGATTATAGAAATCCTCGGTAGACCGGGCAATCCTGGAAAAATTCTGCAAAGTGGCAATCTCTCTGGGCATGGAGGATTGAGAAAAATTATTGGTTTGGAACACGCAGCGTTCATTTATTATAGAGAGTGATGCGTGAACAGGTTCGGAGCACAACACTAGTGCGTTCAACGGTGGTATTCGTAAGTTCAGTAAACTTTTAGTGAATTATTCACCTCCTTGACATTTATGGCCAACTAAGAGTAATGTATTTGGAAATTAAGTAACCAGATTACGACTGCGGCATTGTTGATGAGACAGGAAGTTCCGCGCCATAAACCTATTTTTTTGGATTAAATTTATGAAGATAGGGTTGGAATAAGAATTTCATAGCTTTGTCCGGAACATTTTATTTAGGTATATTTTATTCAATTGCATAGAATGTTATATTATTTTGATAGAGGGGAAAATATTCTGCCGACAGTACTTTGGTATTCGTGCGCAATAGATTATTATTTAATAATAATTGAATAGTTTCAAAAATGGTATTGTTTCCGAACAGAATATGATAAAAAAATAAATACCACGTGGGTATTAGAAAATTGGTACTGGATTGGAATATATCAAAATACAGATGATACTCGTACATGTGTAATGTGAATTTGGAGCCATTAATGACAGAAGGACAATTTTAACCATTTTGGTTTTCCTATCGGAATTTGGGGTGTCAGATATCCCTACTAATATTATAAATGTGAAAGTAACTCTGTCTGTCTGTCTGTCTGTCTCGCTTTCACGCCCAAACCACTGAACCGATTTTGATGAAATTTGGTATAGGGGTAGATTAGACCTCGAGAAAGGACATAGGCTATGTTTGGTCGCGATAACCGACATCCACGCGGGCGGAGCCGCGGGCAAAAGCTAGTTTGCAATAAAAGCCAAGATAAAGTAACATAAAACCGTAAGGAGCCATAAAATAGACAAGATAAAAAAGCTCGCCCCCCATTACGTAGGATAAAAATCATAGTTGGCGAAATGTGGATGTTAATACACCTCTGCCTGCCCCTTCGGGGTTTTATCGGCGTGAATATACGTGTGTGAGTATATGTACTAATATAGAATAGAGGCATAAATAATAAACAAAACACGAAATAACTTTATCCTGGGGTTATGAAACTACGAGAATGTATATCAATATACATTTATAAAGCAAACCATTGTAAAAACGTTTGTAAATTTTTTAGTGTTAATCAACTTTTCTCGTTGATTGTACACTTCTATTATTAATACCATTTTTAAAATATATTTTTTTTTGTATTTTATAGTATACGTAATCGTTCTATAGGTTGTACGCTTAGACTATGTACAAACTCTATAGACACAGTAAGTACGTGGCACTACAACCCAGCGTAAATTAGCTCTACTATTTTGGTACCAGTTGACATAATACTTGTACATACATAACATGCACACTTTGACAGTTTAAAGAACAATATTGACATTAACTTACACACTTACACACAAAGAAACAGAACTGCATTTAAGGAATGCCGAAAAATCGTTTGCCACGCCCTATACGAACCGACTACAATTCGAAAAAATAACACCCTGTATTTTTATTGCATCAATCACTAGGGTCGATCATAAGGATCAAATCTCTCCAACAAACTTAGTAAATTAAATAAAAGGAAATCCATGAAGTAGAAGGTTTAGGAAGATTTTAGTCGGTTCGACTACCGGGTGTGGCATTTTCAGAAAACTTTGAACGCAGTTTTGTTCCTTTTTAAAAATAAGGGAATGTTTCCTTTGAGTGGAATTCGCTATCTTCAATATTCAGAATACTATCTATCCAAGTATGATCGAAAAATTCCACCCTGTATAGCTCTATATCTACGTCCCGATATAGTTTAGAGAAGTTTGTCCATAGTAACTTTTGATCACTTTATACTGTACTTTCATATTATACCAATTTCTTTGATGGCCGCTAAATTCCAACACGACGCCAACATTACCCAACCCCCTTTGTTAGCAACACTGTGTCTATACAGTAAATGGTCAAAGGTTGTACGTAACTTGGAAACTCGTGAGTAATTACCACTATACACTAATATTTATGTCCCCAGATATTGCGAGTGTAATAAATCAAACATTCCTCAAGACTAATTGTTTGTCCACACATATAACTCCTACTGTATATATGTAAGGTATTCTCGCTCCGTATAAATGATGTTGAAATAACGAAATATCACCTCAGCATCGAGACAGTTTCTGTGACGTGGCGGTAGCAGCGGCCGCTACGCAGGAGGCGCATATTCAATCACCGCTCAGTGCAAATATTTGTATGCATGAATATGGGTATTTGCGTTGGTCTGGTCGTGCCTCAGAGAACACGTTAGAGCGGGGGCACACGATGAGTTGCGGCGCCGCACCGCAAAAATCGGCGTATCGGCGGCCATACGAGCGGCGCCGAACCACTCGTGTGGCCACCAATTGGCCGAAATTTTTGCGGTGCGGCGCCGTAATGCATCGTGTGCCCCCGCTCTTAAGCCGTCGGTCAAATTTAGGTGTGTATATTTCAATAGTCATACAAGAGTTTGCAGTACTGCAGTTCATTAATAACTTTCCAGATGTTGGTTAATGTGTGTGTTCTAATAGTTTAAAAGATATTTTAACACATGACATATTCTCACTGTGCGAGAAAGAGAACTCTTTGGTTTTATTACTGTAAAAACATGATGAACTTCATGTTTCTCCACCTGTACCAAAGAAGATCTGTGTAAGGTAACGGACAACAGTTCTAAGCGGAAAAAAATTAATAACAACCCAGAATAATGACCGGCTTTTTTATTGCTTCAATGCGAACACTAGGTACCATCTCTCAATTCATGTAAAACAGCAACATCTTTTTAAATGCCGAACTGTTTACCGCTATTATTTTGTCCGTAATTATTCAAATTGGTATTTGTACGAACGGTCTACATCTGCGAAAACATATTTTTATTATGCTTATTGTACCTTCTAGTACCAAAAGTTATGCTTAGGCACACTTCAGTAAATCGAAAATTAAACCTTTGTTTACAGCTATAACGTATGAGAACCAAACACCCAAATATACATTTATTCTTATTTAAACAGAGGGTAGCGGGAAAATGGATTCGTTTCATATAAATAATAAACTCCCACGGAGATGAAATATTATGATGTGGCTGGTACAGTAAATTGAATTTGGTTACATTGTAATGAGTTCATGTCGACGAGAATTGTGTATTGGCTTGATCTTGAATTCGATCACGTACCGTTCACTTGATTTATGTATTCCAACCACCTTTAGTATAGCTGAAGGCCAAGATTTGATTACTTACATCGAGCTGAAATTCTGCTCAGCGAACCGCTAACGGATCAACCGCAAAGTTACCTACTTATAAGAAATACGGACCGTAGAAATAAAATTGCTTTAAGGTGCACGTTTCACAAATAAATGGTTCCTTTCGTGTTGCAATTAATGACGTCGAGAAGGGTGAAATGAGGCTAGCTTCGAGCCTTTTTCTCGCCATCTCTGTGTTACACACGTATTTCTTGGAATTGCTTTACTTCTTACAATACAACATAAGAGTCGAACAATATTGTGGTATTTTTATTTATCTAATAGTTTCGCTCTAATATTAAGTTTTTTACAAGCGGTCTACTTTACAAGAGACTTGCACAATAACGAGTTGAAAGTCTTGAACGTTGGAATAATTATATTTATGAAGTGTCTAATTACGAAATGACTTCCTTAATTTGCAATTCAAAGAAGTTCGATGTGAAATAAATATTATTTTAATAAGTACACGTTCCGCGAACAAGCTAATATTGATATTTCATTATCATTTATTTCTCTTATATTACACGAAAGATGAATAATTTAAGTTCATTGCCTGGTTTATTAGTACAAAAAATTAATAAATTTACAATCACGCAGCATTAATATTAATATTTAATGTAGATAGTAAATTCAACAGCAGGCTATCACTCGCCAGTCGCCAAAGGTTCATGCCTAAATATAATTTTTTCGTCTGCCTTCACAAAAAATTTGAAAAGGATTCTTTCTAAATGATTCTTTGTAAAAGTGAATTTGTGTTTAAAATTGGAAAACGTCTATCGAAATCATAAAATGATGAATAAGTTATAGATATTATATTAAACATCCGCATTTCACCTTTGAGCATCCTATTTCAAACTGTTGATCATTGACATAATATTATATCGTCACTATACTGGGTGTATAGTCGTTTCAGATAAAAAGATTTTGGGCACAGTTTTGTTAGCAAAATCGTCTGAAAGTATTAAGTTTCTTTCCATCAGGTGGGCCGTGTGCTTGTCTGCCACCTAAGTGGTATAAAAAAAAAAAGTTGGAGGAAAAAACTTTTTTTGTATAATGTAGAGGTGAAAGGCATAATGTATGGGGGTTGAAAAAAAAAGTTTTTTTTGCCAAAATAATAATTTTTCATTTATTACACTGACAGGTGCTGGTCATTAATGTTAATAAACATGTCTTGATTCTCGGCAAGTAGGTAATCCGAGCCGTAAGCATGTAATTTATCTTTAGTATTCTCACTACAAAGTTACATCACATGACATATTTATAGGGGTAGAACCAGGGTAGAACGCACCTTGATAAGTGGAGTTTTTGTGTACATGACAACCGAGTTTTGCGAAATTGCACTTGCCTTTATAACAGGGTTCTAGCGTAGTCTAGCAAAGTTGTATTTACACAGTAATTTTGTGCTTCATACCTAGTTTTACGTACACATGAAGGGAATCAAGTGTTTTATAAACTCCCACTACTATCTACTACTACTTTTATAAATAAGCTGCATGCACCTTCTATACCTACTATTATAGAATTGTAAAGTGGTCGCGACCGTATATTATTATATAGTACGTTAACGGCTTAGGCCTGGCTCGCCCCCTGAATCTCGACCCTTGCGATTAAAATGCTTCACTCGCCCCTTTTTTATTATTTTGGTGTAGTGACTCGCCCCTTGCCACGGGGCGAGTAAAAAATTGACATTTAATTAAATATTTTGGTGGTGTGAATCGCCCCTTGAGGTATTTCTTTTGAAATAAGCCGTGAAATGGTACAGTCAGACAGAAAAATGTACACTTAAATGAAAATTACCATGTTTGATGTCTGTAATATTATTATCACCAACTACGTACACTAAGTTTTTGCTACCTGGCTTACCTATTAGGTAGAACAAAAGGAACGTTTTCAAGGGTCCAATAAACAAAAGCTTTGTTAAAATAGGTCGGAGAGAGTCATATATATAATGCTTTCTCTTTCTAAGTTCGTATTATAATGTGGAAGGGATATGTTTTGCGATATTTGCGTAGTGATTTATAGTCTGTTTTTTTTTTTATCTCAGATACTAAATTGACAAGTGCAAATGTCAAATTGTGAAATAATGATACCAGCTTTGTATTTAGTGGTGTACTCGAAAGTCGAAACTATCGACAATGTTTGCTGCCTAGATACAGGTGGTTTAGCTATAATGTATTTTAAGAGAAAAGTTAAATATAAAATGTTTATTAGTTTTTATCCGACTGCGCGACGCAAAGGAATAGTAATGTGTTTAATTGTATGTTCCTTTATTAAACTCTATACATACCAAACGCCTGGCCCGATTTTTAAGATTCACACATTAATGTCAACAAACTATGTCAAGTGGGGTATCGTTGAATAGGTATTTAAAAATCATTTCAGTTTTTTCTCACCATTTTTCGATTTGACTTACCGTTTAGGATCTATATCGATTTAAAGTTGCGCTACAACTCATCGTCATCATCTGCATCTCCTTATTGCATCCGTGGCCAAGATGACCTCGAAGCTCAGGGTCCGTCTTCCAGCTCTTCCTTCTCTACTTCGCACGATCTTGGGCGTCCATGGTAGTGAGACCATTAGCACGCATATCACCCTCCACGACGTCAAGCCAGGACTTCTTTGGCCTACCCCTTTCACCTGGACCCGGCGGGGGTACCATTGCCAGGCATTTGTTCCCCACGTAGCCTGGCGGTTGCCGCAAGCCGTGGCCGCACCAGCGAAGGCGGCTCTCTTGCATTTTATCCCCGATGTCACGGACATGGAGGCTGCCGCGGATGCGAGAGCTCCGTACGCGATCTTTACGCGTAACGTCGCATATCCACCGCAACATTTTCATCTCCATGACATGCAGCTCTTGCTTGTGTCGCTCGAGCAGCGGCCACGCCTCACAACCATGCAAGAGGACAGGCCTAATGATCGTCTTATAAACTAACCTGACTGGCATTTTGGGATCACAAGTGACGCCAGTCATTTCTCACCACTTGGCCCACGCGGCAGCAATGCGTGCCTTAACGTCGTGGTCGATCTCACCGGTCACATGAAGTACAGATCCCAGGTACTTAACCTGGTCCGTGCGCTCGACCAAATCATCGCCTATGAGGACGGGTGTGGGATCTGTGGAGTTTAACGTTAAGTATTCTGTCTTCGCTACATTTAGCTTCGGACCACCGTTCTCAAGCGTTTCTTTCCATCCTTTCACGCGTCACACCAATCTGCTCCTGTCCGCGTCCATCAGCGCAATATCATCAGCATACATGAGCAACCACGGAGCCTGCTCATGTGAGTTTCTAATGCTGTCCGACAAAACATCTAATACCACGCTGAACAGGTAAGGACTAAGGACGGATCCTTGGTGTACCCCGACGGTGATGGGGAAGGCTCTCGAGTCGCCAACAGCTGTAGCTGCAGCAGTCCGAACCACGGAACCGGAATCGTAGTACATGTCTCGGATGGTGTCAACTATTCTAACATATTAATTTAGACAGTAGAAATTTACGATGAAAAGACGAAAACTTCGCATGACTGTATGGAAGAAAATTGAAAACGATTACAAAAATATATAACTAAAAAGTTTTAAATAAAAGAAATTATTGAAACTTGTGTTTGTTTGTTTTTGTTTTTAAAAGTTCTTTATTGCACAATAAATAGTTTACATGTACTTACAGTATAAGCAACTGCTATCTAAGAGCAGTCAAATACAAGTCTTATAACACAATATACACTTTGTCAGACTGAATCGCCTATAAAAGTTTACAACAAAATGATATTTCAACTTTCCACTTATAAACACAAATTATAATCACTGTTAATTAACTATAACTTAAACTTTTATGAACTTATTAGTATTAAATTCATTTTTTCACAATGTAGGTAGTTGACAAAATACCGCGCTTGGGCGCTTTATATAAAATTAACTACTACCGCCACAGTCACCAGCTGGGAACAAAACGTAGTGATGGGGCAACCGATATGTACCGTAACTGTCGATATAAGGCAAGTCGGAAACCAAGGTCTGACCAATATTTGAGATCAGTTTATTTGAATGATTTCTATGTTTACGATTAGAGAAAAACTGATTTGATTGTTTGATTATGTACGTTTTTAATAAGGGAAGGTTTATAATGGAATGTAATTTGGTTAAGTTTGTCCGAAATGGTGTGTTGTAGGATATCTTAACTGCTTTATTTTGAATAGTTTGAAGTATTTTGTAATTACTATCACACGTACTACTCCAAGTTGGGCACGAATACGTTAGACAGGGACGAACCAAGGTTGTATAAATTCGCAGTTTTGTTATTGAACTTAGTTTGCTTTTCCTGTTCATTACTGGATGTAGCGCGCCTAAAGCTTGGGCACCTTTAACCCGTAGCTTGGTAACGTGCTTAGTCCAATTGATCTTATTGTCCATTGTTAGCCCAAGATATTGTACAGACTGGCTCCACGGTATTGAGTAGCCATCAATGTTAAGAAACTTGTCAGGAGCCTGGCGTTTACGAGTAAACATGATTGCTTCAGTTTTGTGCCCATTCAACTTAAGTTTCCACTTCGAAAAGAATTCTTGTAAGAGATCAAGCGATAGTTGAAGTCTACTAACAATGAGGTCTATGTCGTTTGAAGTAGAGTACGTTGCTGTGTCGTCAGCAAAACATGCCAATTGTGTATGAGGCTGGATGGGTAAGTCATTGACGTATAAAATGAACAGGATTGGCCCCAGGACTGAGCCCTGCGGAACACCAGCAGGAATCGAATGAGGTGACGACTTTATATTTCCTATGTGAACGGCAAAATGACGATCACTCAGGTAAGACAGGAGAATTTTAACAGTATGTAGTGGTATGCCGATAGAAATGAGCTTGTGAATAAGCCCTTCATGCCACACTGAGTCAAAAGCCTTCTCTATATCGAGCAGGACCATTCCTGTTGATTTATTAAGGTTTAAGTTGTGCGCTATATGTTCAGTCAGTCTAGTTAGTTGCAAGGTGGTTGAGTGATGTGCCCGGAAGCCAAATTGTTCGTGTATGATTTTATCGTTTGAATATGACATTAAACGAGAAGAAATAACCTTTTCAAACAATTTACCAAGCGCTGGCAATAGACTAATCGGTCGATAGTTGACCGGTATAGTTTCATCTTTACCCGACTTCTTGAGAGCTATAACTTTAGCATTTTTCCAGGCTCTAGGGAAATAACCAGTTTGTAGAAACTTGTGTTGATCTTTTTAGTATCAGTCGAATTCTTGTTTTTATTTTAAATTTAAATTTAAATTAGAGTACCAAAAAATTTTAAATACCGTAATTTACATACCTACAATTTTCAGATTCTAAGACTAGTATAGCGTCATCTTTATCGATAGTCTCTGCAAATCGATTAAATGAAACTTATGAAGCCTTAAGTTAGATTTTTACAATGACAACCCAAGTGACGCAAAATGGACGCCATTTTGTTTCAATGACAATATACCTATTTAAGTTTTGTTTCATTTAGGTAACTTGCATACCGAATTTAAATTAGTATTTTATAAATTTTATAGATTAACCTACAAATATTTGTACTAAATTTAATTTATCGATAAATTTCGATACTGGTGGCACATGACTATTTTTTAATTGCAAAAAACCGACAACAGGTAATTTCAAATTAGTATCTGAGATTAAAAAACGGGCTATAGTAGTGATTAGTGACATCTAAGTGCAACAGAATATGCACAATATTTAAGAGTATTGTGATATTGTGTATATGTTATAGGCAATGTGTATAATGCAGGCATTCTATACAATACCTAGGAAATGTATAGAATGCTGGGGTCGTTCAGGCAATGTATGAAATGATATTCAATGTTTAAACTATTTTACACTTTGCCTAGGAAATGTATAGAACACCTAGGCATTATATAGAATGCCGGTTGAAGCATAGGTAATGTATGTAATCTATTTTTCTTCTCTATGATTTAATTAGATACCTAGATACTAATCTTTTGAGAGCTAATCCTAATTTCAACTTCCACCAGCAGGCAGTGCTGATAAGACATTTGTGTTCTATTGGTAGGTATGCCTAAGTACCTACGTGTTTTTTGCGTAGAATGTTTCTCACATAGCAGTGAATTTCTATTGGCCACGGCAACCACTCTCTTACCACCATCCCTGTGCTTGTCAACCACCTAACCTGATGGAAAGAGAGTTGTTACCGTGGCCTATAGAAGTTCTGCATGGTTAAAAAAAATAACCACGAAGGCTAATGCTAGAGCTCCGCTCCGCCTTCTAACCTAATCTATCCAAGTTGGAATGAACAGGTTTTCTTTCAGCAGTAATATCCATTTTTCAAATCCATAGAGGGCTTCTTAAAGGATCGCAAATAAATGACGCTTTGTTAATCTATTACTTTGTTTGCTAACAGTACTTATTTATCAAGGTGAGACGAATTTTCGCACATGAAATATCATTTTAAAGAGACGAATTTACAACAACCCGTCCATTATACACATTGCCTAATGCGCTTCGGGCATTTAATACAACACCTAGGCAATGTATGAAATTAATCGTATTATACACATTGCCTGAACGTTTTAGGCAATGTATAGAATGCCTAGGCATTCTATACAATGCCGGATTATACACATTGCCTATAACATATATAAATTTTGGATTGAAAGTCAGGTAAGTTTGTATTACAATCGTATTATGATATTTTATGTAAATTAAATTTGCAAAATAGTTTTATTCTTTACTTTTTGTTTGGCTTTTATTTAGTAGTCGTTTTAATATCGCTTCCCGCTTTATTCACAAATGAATAATCTAATTTTTGAATTAAATATTTCTTTAGTCGGCAAACAAAATCGTATTCTGACTACTAAAACAATAGTATCTTGTTGGTATTGATAGATTGAAATAATGTTAACGTTGAAAAACGTGACGTTAAAAAAAGGATAAACAATACTACAAATTAATTCGTTTTCCTATGCGCGTGCATATAACAATGGCGATCGGCCATATTTAAAAGAATGAGGTTTGTTTTACACTGGTTTTTTTTCTGTACTTAGAGAAAAAAAAAGTTAAATTTGAGTGAAAATTTTATTTATTATACAGGGCGTCCCACGGCGATGCCACATGGAGGGAAAGTACCTTAAATCCTTAAGTTAGCTCATTTTACTTAAAGGAGACATCATTTTATTTTTAAAAAGAAACAAAACTGCATTTAAAGATTTTTAAAAATTCGCTTGCCACACCTGGTAATCGAACCGACTAAAATCCGAAAAAGTAACACCCTGTATTTTTATGGCATCAATCGATAGTGTCAATCATAAGGATCAAATCTCTCTAAGAAACATGGTAAATTAAATGAAAGGAAGTCCTTGAAATCTAAAATTATAAATTCAATTTGGCAAAATAAAACACTTTAATCCAAAGTTCATCCATCCATCTGATACCATATTAACAATAAAATTCCATATTTAAACTACTTTTCTTTTTTTATCGTGCTGACACCGCTGCTGGTCAGCAGTAGTATTTAGGTATGTCGAACTCAAACCGACTAAAACCGCACGCCGTCTAAATTAACAGGTTATAAGTTGATCCATAGGGCAATTCTCTTGCCATTTTCGTTGCACAGGGTACACCGCGTGCAACCTGCACTTGGTGTACCCTGTGCAACTGTCCCTGTCTAATCAAATCAAAGATATCTCTAGTGTTGATACCTTGTAAGAATTTCTTACACGCAGGTACACCGCGTGCAGGTTTCTAATCAAGCACCCAAAAATAACTACCTACCCTACCTACACATACCTCATGCAGTTACCCAATAAAGTTACATTCTAAACAGGTAACAAAGTTCATTCATTTAGTACTCATTTTACTAAATAAATTTCATCAAAGATATCTCTAGTGTTGATACTTTGTAAGAATTTCTCACAAGGTATCAACACTAGAGATATCTACGCGGTGCACCCTGTGCAACGAAAATAGCAAGAGAATTGCCCTATGGATCAACTTATAACCTGTTAATTTAGATGGCGTGCGGTTTTAGTCGGTTTGAGTTCGACATACCTAAATACTACTGCTGACCAGCAGCGGTGTCAGCACGATAAAAAAAGAAAAGCAGCTTAAATATGAAATTTTATTGTTAATATGGTATCAGATGGATGGATGAACTTTGAGTTAAAGTGTTTTATTTTGCCAAATTGAATTTATAATTTTAGATTTCAAGGACTTCCTTTCGTTTAATTTACCATGTTTCTTAGAGAGATTTGATCCTTATGATTGACACTATCGATTGATGCCATAAAAATACAGGGTGTTACTTTTTCGGATTTTAGTCGGGTCGATTACCGGGTGTGGCAAGCGAATTTTTAAAAATCTTTGAATGCAGTTTTGTTTCTTTTTAAAAATAAAATGATGTCTCCTTTAAACAAAATGAGCTAACTTAAGGATTTAAGGTACTTTCCCTCCATGTGGCATCGCCGTGGGACGCCCTGTATAAGTATTACAAGTTGAAATTATTTATTTAAATACGAAAATGCATCAAATGACCATACAATATGCATATTAATTTATTCGTACTATTAAACACGTTATTTTTTGTATCGAAACTTTTTTATAAACATAGAAACTTAACCTATAAAATTTAAAAAAGAATCTATAACTCACTTGTGAATAATAGCAATGAAAAAGTCACAGTTTGATAATAGCTGTCATTACATACCTAATTGCGGTGAAATAATAGCAATGTTATGAGCAGGTGTGTTGTAAAACTCTTTATTGCTGACAGTACTTTTAACTTACTAACAATCGGGGGCGATTTGGGGTATCTAATGTTCAAGGGGGCGAGTTGCAACATTAAAGCAGTCGGGGGCAAGATCCACGGGGCGAGCGAGGCCTAAGCCACGTTAACGATACTGAACAAAAAAAAAATGTTTTTAAATTCTTCTTGTCTTTTTGTCCGCAATGGACGCAAAAACGACTGAACGGGTTTTGATGCGACATTTTTTGAAAGGTCGTGGTCAAACTTAAAATCTCTGGTTCATCGCAATCGGTTGAGTAGAACCTAAAAGAAAGTAGAGTTATGAGCGAAAGTCGCGTTAACCGACATCCTTGCGAGCGGAGCCACAGGTAGAAGGCTAGTTACCTACGTAATAAAAGTGTAACTAAATATGTTTACTTGTGTACCTTGACGATATGTGCATCAGTTCTCGTTTACCTTCAAGTCAGTAAATAAATTCACGTACTTTCAGTTTTTATACCAATCCACAAGTGGAACTCAGAATGAAATACCACTCATTTGTGGTATTCCATATATTTATATTTACGAGTATACGGAAGGTGTTACGTGGTCCGTGATAAGTACTTATTGCTGAACGTGCGTGACGAGCTTGCGAAACACTCTTTATTAATGCGTCCCTGCCTTAATTTTCTTAGTTTACACACAATCTAGAAAATGTACTGTTTTATGTTGCTATGTAGATCTCATCGTCTTTGTATTGTATCAACATTCTCTGAGCTTTTTCCCAATTCAGTTGGGGTTGGCTTTCCAGTCTAAACGGAGAGGCTTAACTTCGATATTTTCCGTGAAGCAACTACCATCTGAGTATCTGACCGCCAGAACCAATTGTTGACATCGAAGTAGTTAGACTAGTTAGACTGTGGTTAGACTAGTATTTATAGTTCCAACTACCCGTAACGACTATTTATAGATGTTCGTATGGCAACCGGCTCCGACTGCTGAACGTGCTCTCCCAGGCACGGAAACTTCCAGACCAATTCAAATAGACATGCATCATACAAATAATTGCATTGAACGGGAATATATGATTGGATAAATATTATTATTTTCTAATTGTCACTTATTGATCTTGAAAAGTTAGATTGTTTTACAATAGCGACCAAAATTATATAACAATTCTTAATTGTTATGAAAAAACTTATATTACCTAGCATTATTTATAAATAGGAAATACGAAATCTTCATTATTATATTTTTATAACACACTACACGACACAAATAAAGTAAGAAAGTACTGTACTGTACATAAAGTACTCTAAAGTACAATGTATTTATGGAAACGTGTTTTTTTATAATACTGACAGTACCATTTATCGCAATGACAACATGATTGTTGGTGTTCCATTTGCTATCAATGTTAACTCTGTTTCTGTTAACATACTCCACTTACAAACTATTATTTATCTTTGTTCCTCCGTATCACTATAAAGTGCCCCAGTTAAAAACAAATCACATTAAGCTCTACTTAAAATGCTCTTTGTACGTCTACGGGTATGTCACAGTTTACAATCTGATATAATGTTGTACTTACATCAGATTGTAAAGTTTAATCCCGTGTGTATATCCTATAAAGCTTGAATACATAATACATAAACACACGCCTGTGAATCCCCGTAAGGGTAGGCAAAGATGTATTATCATTATCACCCACATTTCGCCAACGATGATTTTCGGTTTCACGTAATAGGGGGCGAGCCTATTGCCGTCAATCAGGCACTTATTCATGGGCTGTATGTTTACTGTCGGATGAAGAACAGCCTTATCCCTTAGTCGCCATCTACGACACCCACAGGAAGAGATGGGGTGGCCCTATATTACTCCATCGGGAACCAATAGGGCCTCAAGCTTGAACACCTCAATGAGCTTGAATACAGATACTTTGAAAATATCTTTGGTATGTAGCAGGTATCTAGTTGTGAACCAATGTAATTCTTATCCTATATCAATCTACAGTGGCTTCCATCGTTAAACTGCGACCTCAAGCTTTCACGAGGTAAAAATGGTGTATCGGTGCATGGCAAAGTCGTTTAGATAAGTGTTTATCTGAACTAAAATGTAACATCATAATACAATGATGTGCTTTATAAACTTTTATATTTTCTAGAAGTTAAGTCTAGTACTGAGGTTAAAGACCTTCTAGGGATTCTTACTTATTTATACATACTTCTACCAATTCCATCCTCCTGTACCGATTTTCATGTTGGTGGAACTACCACTAAAAGTTTTATGAAAAAAGAGCAGGCAAGGGGTGGACTGATTCCCCAGGCGCTGGCCTGGCCATGTCAGACACTGCCACTTTTTCACTGCAGTCTTCAGGATGAAGAGGAATACTAAATTTACTATTCTAATACAAACACTCTCAAGTACCTATTCTCGGTCGACAGAGATAATCTGCTTCTGTTCTGACACAATTCACAACCTTCCTAATGTCTAGTTAGTCAATTGTAATAATAGCATTTTTATTTGTACAGGCGTGTTAGGCCTCCGCGACATCCAGCTGAACGTTCCTGAGGCCGTCGGTGTAGGCTCTAGTGCGACGCTTGGTTGCCGCTGGGCGCTCGACGTGGGTGAGACCCTCTACACCGTCAAATGGTACCACGGGGCTCAGGAGTTCTTCCGATTTGTCCCGAAGGAACTACCCAACACCCGTGTCTTCTCTCAAACAGGCATCAGTGTCGATGTAAGTCACTACGCATTAATTGAAAATTCTCAAACTCATTACTTATGTAAATCCTAATATCGCTCCTTCCTACGGAATGGATTGCAAATCGAATCAAATTGATCAGTCACATTGTTCCAATTAAGTTAAATTACCGCTCAAATGGATTATTCAATCGATACTAATCGAACAAAGGAAAGATTGCGATAGAAAGATTGAGTCATGGTTCATTACGGGGATGAGTGCGCAGACTTTATTCTACGAAAATTGAAGCGTAATTTTTCAGTATATTTTAGTAAGAAAAGCATATTACAAAATTAGGATAATCTAAGGAACAAAGACTTCAAAAGAAAGTCTAGAAGAATAAATAATAAGATAATATGCCAAAGAAGGAAGTGACTGTGGAAATGATGTCTGATAGAAATGTATTGAGGAAAATTATTATTTTTATACCACTTATTTGGCAGACCAGCACACGGCCCACCTGATGGAAAGTAGTTACCGTGGCCTATGGACGTATGCAACACCAGGGGCATTACACTCGTACTGCCAAACCTGAAGAAACCTTCTAATGCCCTTTTTGAAGAACCCCATATTGTAGTCGCTTGGGAAAATCACCGCAGGGAGTTCATATCAGTATTTGCAGTTAAAATAATCATTTATATTGTACTAAACACCTTATGGGCGGCATGACTGTAAACAATGCCATCACTGTGATTATGGGTCAATGACTTTGCGACATCTTGTTACTTCGTTAAACTTTGTGAAGAGGGTTGAAAAAATCACTTAAGAATTTCGTCGAACAGCCACGTTAAACCTTTAACTGTTGGCACGCGGCCATATCTTGAGCTATAAGGTTGTGCCAAAATAATACATTAAATCTCCTTCAAAGAATAACATACAGTCAAAGTTTTGCATTGGGGCTCCATCGGGCGTTAGGCACAACACTTTGCCTCGAATACGAGCCCTTGAAAATCGGGTCAGACGTCTCTTGAGCGCGGGACGGGTATGATATAGTTCGGCGGTTTCTCAAAGTGGACCGACTTTCCGTTAGATGGATCGAAGCTTTTAGCTCAATTTGACGCGCAACCAGCTGCGTACGGTAAAGTGCACACCACTCCTTGTAATGGGATTACTAGCTGATTCACATATAAATTACGCATGAGCACGTTCCTGCGGCCACCACCTGAAATCAATGACACATTGGTTTGAACGAGCCTTGCCTTGTGGACCTGTATGCTTTGGATAGAAGGACCTTATTTTGATAGACCTAAAGTTTATTTTGTTGCTGTTGAATTTCACTTAGCATAAAATAGTATACTGACTTGAAAGATAGTCTCGTAGACTATCTTTTACGACGAGGCGAAGGTACACCTGTGATGAAATAGGTATATTTTATTCGCGTTCATCCTTTGTTTACTGTTCAAGGCATTATATATTCATAAGTTTGTTAAGTTTTATTTATGTCAGGAAAGGACTAATAAGATTTCGGCGAAGAGTATGTTTTTGAAAGCTACACGAAATAGGGAAATCTAAGTCCCGAAACTTTGTTAGCAAAGTATCATAGGTTTATAAAACATTTTCGTCACTGCGGCACCCTTATCGTGAGCTTATTCGAAAACATCATATTCGTATCAGTGAACACTCACTATCTTTTTACCATATTCTGGTAGGTATAAACAGAAAACATACCTACTTATTTTTGTATATATTTCAGTCAATAGTGTTGTGTGTACTCCGAGGGTTGCGTTTATTTAAAACACCGAATGCGTATCACGTTTACGTGGAAGCACCAAACATTAAACTAACTCCTTTTTATTCAAATCAGTTAATTATAAAATTACATAATGTTAATGTCATCATTAACAAACTGAGATTGTTCTTTGTAAAAATCAGTGAACACTAAGTAGTTCTCTCTTGAAGTCTAGAATTACCTCCCTACCAAACATCTATTAAAACATATTCTAAAAAATATAAACTAAGTAGAGCTTGTCATATATACATAAAATACATATTTTCTGGATGTAATAGTGTTTTCTGAGAATTATTTAGTGAATTTTCTCATAATTTTTACTATCTGATTACTGTGCCCATGATGAAATATTCTATTAGAAGCTTTATTGACATTTTCTTTCGAAATTTTGTTATAAAATAAGCTGTTGACTTACAACTTCTGTGAAACTATCAACGTACAAAGTGAGTACAACTAAAAGAAAATAGGTCATGTTTTAGTTAGGTATTTAAATTTCGTGTAATTTTTATTTAAAAGCTGTCATAGAATAACTTTTCTTTCAATTATATGAGACTAAATTAATATTCTAATATATAAAAATCAATGCCACTTTTCGTTGTTATTTTATAACTCAAGAACGGCTGAACCGATTTGGCTAATTTTAGTCTTGAAATATTTGTGGATGCCCAGGGAAGGTTTAAAGGGTGAGAAAATACCCAGCGGGAACGGGATCAAAAATTCACGTGGGCTGAAAAAAAATTGGCGGTACGAAGTTCGCCGGGACAGCTAGTTAGGTATATAAACCATTGTACACTTTTTACCACCATCCAATCTGTATAATGAATTATAGAGGAGGCCTTATTTTACAGAATCTTATTGATTCTCTATTATAATAATTGCCGTTAGATAGTAATTATGTATATTATGCATGATATACATACATTAAATTCTTTAAACATAAACTTCAAATAGAAAATTCTAGTCCAACAGAGAATTTCATTTCCTGTTTTGCTCTTAGATAGGTGACCGATTACGAAAAATTATGGCACCTTCGTGACTTGCACAGGACGTAAAGCCGTTGGTACCGGCTGTTACGAACATCTCAGATTACCGATATCGGGCCGGTTAATCAATATCCTGAAAGTGGAAACAATATAGGTACTGGAATACTAAAACTAAATAAAAAATATCGTCCTATAAATGCGTCAAATAGTTTAAGGTGAAACCAAATTTTGCTATATTTTTGTCGCCTATCGATTGAATACGACCAAGTGTGGTGGGCTCGTTCGTCAATATTTGCTTTATTCGTACGCATAACCGCAAATAGGAAATACACGTATACCTACATGCCATTGTCCACCTCCATTTGCTTTTCGACATACATCAAGCGACCCGAATAAATCGCTATACAACTATTAGTGCCGGTGGTGGTTCACCCTTGTTTGACAAAAAACGTATGACAAAACATCATTTGACAAACAACGCGACGTGTGAAAAACTAATCATTTGACATAATACATGTTTCGCAAATGTATTACTTAGAAAACATTACGATTGCTAAAAATTTATTTTAAAAATGTTCATTTGACTAAATAAAGTTCTGTATGGTTATAAAAAAAAAATAACCACGAAGGCTAATGTGGGAGCGGAGCGGAGCGAAGCTCCCACATTAGCCTTCTAACCTAATCTATCCAAGTTGGAATGAGCAGCTTTCTCAATAATCTATCACTGTCTGTTTGTCAACTAACATGTTTTTAAAATAATCAATTTGTGAAATGATGTTTTATATAATGATTTTTTTTCAAATAAATATTTTATCTAATGAGTAGTTTAATAAACAATAGTTTGTCAAATGATACATTTATCAAGTATAATTTTGTTAAATGTTGTTTGTCAAATGAAAATTTGTCATTTGCTTTTTGTCTAATGATAGGACACCGCCAGAACAATACACATAACTGGCATGTTTGGTACATAGGTATTCACTTATATTACAAATATTTAGGCAAATACAGCCTACCTGCATAACATTATAATGAAATGTGGTTTTTCAGCTTAGCTGGAAAGGTTCACGGTAGTACCTACTTGTAATTTCGTTTTCCTCGTGGATAGGCCTAAATAGTTTTTATGAAAGCGACCACCCAACTACGAGAGGAAAGCCTCATCCGTTAGTTTGCAGGTGAGGTTGACTTAGCACCGAAGGTCTTGATGGGGCTTCATAGGTACATCCGATGTTATGATGTTTTATAAGGGGCCTACTCATTTCCATCGTTTTACCATGGCACACACCAATGACTTTTCGATGCTTTTCGAAGTTATGTGTGTATTTATCGCAGGTTTATAAGTGCCCGGTTAATGGCAATAGGGTCGCCACCTATTACATTGGGACGTAAACATAAACGGCGAAATGTGGGTGCTAGCACCTCCGCCGGGGATATAGGCGTGAGTTTATGTTATGTTATGTATGTTACCTACTCATTAATCAGTGTGAAACCTTCAATCCACGCTGCTCAATTGGTAGTTCTATCACGGTTATGTGACGTTTATCTACATTAATGTCATTAAGGGATTATTTATATTATTAAGAAATAGTAGATTACCCAACAAGTGAAAAAAAGGTGAATTCTTTTCGAGGCACCAAGTTGTATCCCGAGAGGAGTGAAGGTTTCTCCGGTAGAATCCCGAGCGTAGCGAGGGGTTCTAGGTAGAAACCTGAGTGGATCGAGGGATACAAGAGCCGAGATGAATTCTTTTTTCACGTGTTAGGTACTCAACTTTTCACCATTGACTACGAGAAAACGATTACATACTCTGTGATTATGAATTACAAAAGAAGCAGCAAATTATCAGTAATAGCTACCGCGCGAAAAGACTCGGGAGTCTTTTCGCGTTCGAGAATATGGGTTTCATTTTCATCACTAGATGAAGTCATTTTATGATTATGAGACAAACATAAACTTTTACAAAGAAAATTACACAGAAAATGGCGGCATTTTTTTTTTCTTAATTTAAACTGAGCCACATTCCATCCAGCCAGTGATTACATTTAGGTGGCTTTTAGTACATTTTTATAGTGAGAGTGTGCAACTTCTTTGCATGTTTCACTAGAATCCGTACATTCGCGCATGTTCCAAATTCAAATTTTTTTATACACTCGGTGAAACAAAGAGCGTTTTATTCACTGTTTTTGATGAATCACGGGCCCTTTTTCGAGTGTCAATGGTGAAAATAATATTACGTGGGACCGAAAATCATAGATGGCAAAATGTGGGCGTTTAACACCTCTGCTTATCTCTTCGGGGATAAAGTCGTAAGTATATATATGTAATAAGCCATGTATTGTTCTGTTCAGGTGTCGAGATCAGGAGCACAGCAGGTGGTGTTGCGAGGTGTATCTCGCGGTCTTAGCGGTCGCTACCGCTGCGAAGTTTCTGCTGATGCGCCTTTCTTCCATACGGTCTACAAGAGCGCCTTCATGAGAGTTATTGGTTAGTGCATGTTAAGTATAAGTTTAATATAAGACTATCTAGCATGCTATTCGTGACGTTGCCGATTAGTAGTTGCTTCTGAAGTTCCTTTGAAGAAACCAACTCTGGAAGCAATAACTCTTGAGAATTTTTGCTCTGTGTAGTCCATTTATTACTTTCAAAAGTAATATTAGAAATATTGCTATAGAAATATTGACACAACTAAGTTTCTTGCAGGGGAGTCGACCCTGTAAGAACAGAGATTTTCTATGTCCTAAGCGCAAAAGATAAGCAGGACAAGCCTTTGGTCTTCCCACTGATAGCAAAAATACTCTTCTACTGGCAAGTACCCGATTAGTAGGTTACTCATCATCACCATCATCATCTGCATATAGACGTATTCTCCTGATTGCATCCGTGGCCAAGATGACCTCGAAGCTCAGGGCCCGCCTTCCGGCTCTTCCTCCTCCACTTTGCACGATCTTGGGCGTCCATGGTAGTGAGACCATTTGCACGCATGTTACCCTCCACGACGTCAAGCCAGAACTTCTTTGGCCTACCCCTTTTACCTGGACCCGGCGGGGGCGCCATTGCCAGGCATTAGTTCCTCACGTAGCCTGGCGGTTGCCGCAAGACGTGGCCGCATTAGTAGGTTACTAATGGATACGATACGTCCAGACACATACATAAATATATATCATTACTAACACCTTCTCAGAGTATCGAGAAGTTCTAATCCTATTCCACAAGGTTTAATTAGTTTCTATCAATGCCGCGCTAGTTCACTAGTTAGTTTGTTTTGTATCTAGCGCTGTAATTCAATATTCCATTAAAGGCTTTTGGTCCAACTTTTAAATTGAATTTGTCACCGGTAGTAGCTGTATTCAATTTAATTTATTTTAACTGTGCCCATATCGCCTCTGTTCAAACTATAACCACTATAACTAACCGAATCTACGGTGTGTGACAAAAATGAACGCATTGTTCGTAGATTGATTTTTTTTGTTCTAAAATAGATACAAAATAATTTAAACATGATTTTTTTAAATTGAGAAACAGATATTTGTACTAGCCACTTACCACCACCACCAGAAGCAAAGTGGTTACCGTGGCCTATGAACGTGTGCAACACCAGGGGCCTCACACTCGCGCTGCCGACCATAAAGAAACCTTCAAACATACTACTTCCTCTTAGTGTTAATTCCCAGTCGCATCCGAAGCTTTCAGCTCGGAGTCTGGGGTCCGCTTTTTACCAGTCTTAACCACGAATTTGACTAGACCTCGATATTTTCCGTGAAGCGATTGTCATCTGACCTCCACAACCCAATGTTAACATTAGGCGATATCGAAGTTTTAGCAGTTAGACCGTTGTTTTTGGATTTTTGAGGGCTCCAACTACCCGTAACGATTGCCATAGATGTTCTCATGGCAACCGGGACCGACGTGTTAACGTGCTCTCCGAGGCACGACCAGACCAATGCAAATACTCATATTTCATTCACACAAATATTTGCACTGAGCGGGGATCGAACCCGCGCCTCCTGCGTAGCGGCCGCGTTCACTACCGCTACGCCACGGAGGCTGTCTTAAATATTGAGTGTCATGTTTGAAGAAACCTTCAAACATGACACTCAATATTTCAACATCCTACTAATTGAATGAAATTTTAAAGTATTTATTATGCTAACTATTCAACTTACGAGTCCTGCCCGAGGTCGATTCTCTTTCCTAAATCTTAATCCTTCTAATGTCATAATGTGAAAGTTTTTTACTCAAACACGCTTAAACTGCTGAATGTATCTTAATGACATTTGGTGCAGGGATAGATTATAGTCTCAAACAATATTTAGGTAGGCTACTTTTTATCTCTAGCGTACATTCCCATGGGTTGAGGGAATGGGATCAAAATTCCATGCAGGAGCCGCCTGGTATCTGTTAGTGATAAAATTCAAACGCAAAAGCGTAACACACAGACAGAAATACAGACAGACGGAGTTACTTTCACATTTATACATGTAACCTACCATATTCTCGGAAATAAAAGTTTTTATTCTTATTCTTGTTCTATAATATTAGTATGGATTCTTGATATCAAGTATATCAAATAGAGAACGGTATGTTCTCTACTTGATGCTTTATGCTACTATATTTAATATTGATATATTAGCACAAAACATAATAGGTCTTTTTTGTTATACAAGTAAGATATAATGTGACAAAACGAAAACAAGGATGATTTATGGTCGAGCTTCCGCTTGCGACATAAATGAATATTTGGTATCACCAATATGCCATAAAAAGTATGGATTATACATTTGATGCAGTGATTTTAGCTTTAAAAGAGTAATATTGTATTGTATTGAATTATATGATTTTTTTAGTGGCTCTTATCATGAATCCTAGGAGTATGATGACCTCTTGATGTAGACCATGCTGCAAAGAACTTTTAAAGAAATGCATTACAGTTGTAGTAAGTTTTATTATAATGATACACGATAAACATGCAAGGAGTCGTGAACCAATAACCTCATAACAGACTAGGGTTAAACCAGTATAATTTGTTTTTAAATAATTCAAACTTAGTGTTTTTCAGGCTAACCCATAACCCACACAGCAATAGTGTTGACAATAAACAATAACATTACACTATAACAATAAATAACAAGAAGGCCTCCGGCTCCGAAACACATACATGGCTGTTGAGGATGCTAAAGTTGTGTATAATTTAAACAAATACTCGTAAATGCACCTCTTTGAAAGCACGAGCCATGGCACTAAGGTATCTCGCTGAACATATAGGCCTCACTCAAGAACTCAAACAATCCTCTCTGTTGACAGAGTTGAAGTTGACAAAGTGTCATTGCAATTAGATAAACGATACGGCATGCAGCGCATTAGCCATTCCTTTTACAATTTGGACATAAACTAAAAGAAGATAATAAGAAAACAAGTAAAGTTATTTTAAAACAAAACTTCAAATTTATTCATCCATCTACAATGTATCTACGTAGAAATACATCAAGCATAGAAGCAATAATGTTTTGCTTATTTTCCCAAGTCAATAGACGCATCTAAAGTTTCCCACGTTCCGTGTTGATCAAACCTCAACGTTAAATAGAACTTCTCACGAGTCATATAAAAGGGTAATGAGCGACGAGTTCGGGCCCGAGTCTCCTTACAAATATACACATTTGTGGAGAAACATCCCAATAACAGTAAATTAACCAAGATAAACCTTAATCAAACATCCCTTGTGTTCGATTCCTCGCATTTATTGCCTAACAATAGTTCTGATTTACGATTTAGGTTCCCACGAAGCCGCGGTGTACCTCGGATTGTACACCTTATTTATGTGACTGTGGAATTAACTAAGATACATTGTAATATTTAACAGATATTCGATGTTTACACGCGATATAATATTTATTGCTATTTTATTTGTAGTATAAAATTGTAATGGTGTGAAAATGATGTTGGTGTTAACTGTATTTTGTATATACTAACAATAGGTAGTAAGTATACACATAATCAACGGAGAGTAGCAAGAAATTTATTATAAAAACATTTCCATACTCATGTATGTGTTGGAGTCCTCATAATAAAGAATGCCTGTTGCTGTCTAGCAGACACATTTCCAGACTTCATACTGATAATGAAGATTTATTAACAGAAAAATCTATATACATTTTGCCCATCTAAATAGGTACCCAACGCGGAACTTTACTAAATTATTTTTATACCTACAACAATCTAAAGATACCTTTCATTTAAGACTTCTGTCATCGAAGTCTATGCAGCGATTAGGCCTATAAAGGGGATCAAAGAAAATTAAATACATACAAATCCAAGTAAAACATTTCCTCCCTTGTGCAGTCGGGTACAAAAAGGGGGTTGGGTACATCGAAATCAAAAAGTTCATTCTAATCTTTACGAGGTCATCATTCTTATCGTGTATTATGTTAATAAACCTTGCTACAACTATATTGCATTTTTCTTAACGATTTCATTATTGCATGCCTTTCATTATAAGGTCATGTCATCATACTCCTAGAAAGCATGTTATAAGCTACTAAAAGGGAAAGCGGCCATCATTATAAAAGTTTATGTCGCCAAGAATTGTTGTGCATTGTAACATTTAAAATAATGATTTCCTTTTTGAAATAATTATTTTTAATCATGTTTTTAGAATTTTTTATTTGATATTATTTTCCTTTGCTAGCTTAGGCCCCGGCCACAACTCCACGGCACGGCGCCGTCCGCCGTCGCCGTCGACGGCGACGGCGCCGCGCCGTCGAAATTCACGGCGCCGTGCTACAAAATGGCTACAAAAAGTGGACGGTGTGTTGCAGGGGGCGATTCTCAATCGAAATTTCTCAGATGGCGAGCGCGCAATGACATATAGTGTCTTACTAAAAATATGTCAATGTTATTAATTTACATGAATTATATTATTATTTATATTACAACATTTTACTTTAATATTTCAGTGATATATTAATAATATTTCATAAAATTACGAATTCATTATTAAAAACATATTTTTTGTGGGTGGTGCATTGTCGCGATTCTGATTAGTAATTAGATACGCAATTGACGCGAAAATCCGCCTCAACACAACATAGGATCACTTCCTATGTTTCGAATCGCGTCTTTCAAAGACTAATGATACGTCAACCAAGAAGTGACAGTGAGACAACAAACGTATTAAATATATGATGAAAGAGTGCGTTTTTCAGCCTCAAATATCAAAGAACAAACGGAACTACATTTCACGCTTAACTTTATTTTTTCTATATTTACATTTCTTGAAATAAGATTACGAAACGTATTATAAAAATTACAAACTATGTCAAATTTAGGGTTGTCAATACAAATAAAAATTAGTTTTCCCATGCATTTGGAAGATTTTAATTAAGGAGGTGAACTTCTTTGCTAATATCAAAAATGAACTTTAGACATTACCTAATAATAATTATTGTATAATTTAAATCATATTACATATTTTAGCTATCTAAAGATCTAAGATGCGCGTTGGCGTACACTTTTAAGCATTTCGAGTATATAAGGTACCAGCCATCCTGCTGTACTGTTATGTCCTTTTTGTGTGCATCCGAAGGGATACCCACACGATAAAGAAATAACAGACTTATAGTTTGGATGACATTATAGGCTACTTTTTATCCCTGTATAGGTTCCTCTAGATAATTTTTATAATGACTGCCATTTTCGACCTTATCGACGGCAACTAATACCCAGTTTTTTTTTCATATTCGAGATCAGCGTCATCTATAGATGTCAAAAAACATATTTTTTAAGAAATGTCAATAAGGTCGAAAGTAGCTTGCGGTCGGGTTTTTTAATCTCAATGCGATAGTCATTATAAAAACTATCTAGAGGAACCTATACAGGGATAAAATGTAGTCTATATTGTCATCCAAACTATAAATCTGTCCTTTTTGTTGAGCGAAAATCCTCTCAGATACCCATAAAAAAGGACATAGTCGCTAGGCAGGGAGATAGATCTTTTTTCTATACGATTTAGGTGGCAGACTAGCACACGGTCCACCTGATGGGAAGTGGTTACCGTGGCCTTTGAACACCCTCTTAATTTGAAATAATACAATTTAGGTATCCCGAAATTAGATTCTTGGGGATTGCGGAAATAGGATCTCTTTTATTTCATGCAAGCGGAGCCATGGTCAACGTCTTGTTATAATATTTACTTACATAAAAATAGAAACAATAATAGAATCCGTTACAATTCGTTTTTTATTCTAATTTAAGTTCAAATTGCAATTTAGTTTTTATTCTTATCCTTATTTTTTGGTATAGCTTCACTTTCTTCTCACATTTGCGTTATTTTATCCGAAAAAGAATTAATCGTGAAAGACATTTCAGATGTAATTTAACAATAATTATTTAGGGAAAATTTTCATATGGTACGCCACACTGAATTTTTCTCTGAATTAATATCGCCATTTCAATCAAACCGAGACGTCATCCGTCAAGCTCGCGACTAGTGTGAAAGGGATAATATATAAATGTTTACTTCAGAATTTTTACGTTCGTAAAGGTTCGTAAAGTTTTGTTTTCAGGTTACAGTTTTTTTGACGTCGAACTATGAAGTCGACTACTAATTGCGGAATTGCCCTCCCTTATGTCAAGCTTTCCACGGCGCCGTCGCACGGCGCCGTGAAATTCTACGGCGCGGCGCCGTCGCCGTCGACGGCGACGGCGAACGGTGCCGTGCCGTAGAGATGTAGCCGGGGCCTACTCTTTTAAAGATAGAATTAGCAATGAGGTCATCCGACAAAGAACTCAAGTTACCGACATAACTCGCAGAATAAGCAAGCTGAAGTGACAGTGACAGAGTTGTAGAGGTCTGTGTCCAGCAGTGGTCTGCAATAGACTATTTTTTTGATTGGTTGATCCTTTTTGACTCCTTTTCTTACACCACTTTGCTCCTTAACATCTCACGCCAACTAACGTAAGCTTATTATGGTCGTGGATCTAATAGGTACTATATTAAGAAACTAGCTTATGCCCGCGGCTTCGCCCGCGTGTAATTCTTGTCCTGCTCCCGCAACCCAAGGGAACTTGCTCCAGGCATAAAAAGTGACTATAAAATAAACCCTTTCATACAAATATCTAAGCGTGCCCAGCAGCGGAACAGTTTATAAACAGTGTAGTTTATTAAACTAAAGCGCTCTGTGAGTTGAGTAGAAATAGACATCCTACACTTTGTTTACGTAGGTACCTATACTTTTGCTTTTTCAATTAATTCAAGCGTGTTTTAAACATTTTCAGGTTTATTTAATCCACTATCTATACTCGGTACCTACTTAGAAAAGATTAAACAACTCCATTGGTTTTACAGTTCGTTTAATTAAATAAATGATCACAATACAAAACGAAGACCTAGTTTAGTTTCAACCTCTGAATTGGTATAATTAAAAACAAAATTAATTCAAAACTAGTACAAAACGAAAAAAAATTATATAGATGTTTTTATAATGCATAGAAGTAAAACACCAAAAGAATATAAAGAGAGAGTAGTATCTCTTTACTTAGTTACTATTTTTAATTGTGAGTTATTGGCGATTTCGTTTTTTATTTCTTACATTAACTGGAATAATAGACAGCACTAAAGTTTTCTTCCTCTTTATCCATATCCATATCCATATCCATCCATATCCATATTATAAATGCGAAAGTAACTCTGTCTGTCTGTCTGTTACGCTTTCACGCCTAAAGCGCTGAACCGATTTTGATGAAATTTAGTATAGGGGTAATTTAGACCTTGAGAAAGGACATAGGCTGTGTTTGGTCGCGATAACCGACACCCACGCGGGCGGAGCCGCGGGCAAAAGCTAGTTCTACATATTATTATTTGTTCATTTACACATCAAAGTCGCTTTCAATTAAAACTTGGGCCTCAGCTTATTCAACAGCAATATTTCACAATCAATGTACGAGTCGCATACTGAAACGCACTTTAACCTATTCTCCATAGTGTATACTCAGAGGAACAAATGTGCGGAATACATTCCCTCGTAGTGCAGCCTTGCATAAATAAACCATACGATGGGTACAATAGTGCTGACAAGTGGAATACGCAATACACGTATTGAAGGTACCTACATATCCAATGCATTCGCTAGTTCCGAATGTACTCACAATACACAAGGATTAATGTTGCTATTGTTCGGTTAATGACGTTTTATGAGGACTAAATATGCTGGCTTTGATTATGACAAAAGAGTTGTGTACGATTTTTACTCCGCCCCACGTAATAGGGAAGAGTTATTTTTAAAGTGAATACTTCCCGGCAAGGTGGGCATTTTTTTTCTTTACAGAATATTAGTAACCGAAATTACTGATATTTGGTTACGTTATTTACGGTTAGGTTCAATAATAAATATCGTGTAAAAGTGGAAGTGTGTTATCAAAATATGTAACATCAGAGTTTGATTCAGGGTTATATTATGATTATTGGATGTGAAACAGTCAATGCCATAGTTGGTTTGTATAATACCCACGGGAAGAAAAGGGTTGAGCATTATACAATACACTACTCCTTAATAAATTCATGCATTAATGTTATAGTTTATCAAAATAAAATAAAATAATCTAATTCTAAATTCAAAATACTCTATTCTAAAGTGCAGTAAAATCTATCTTCAATTCTAAATTGGAAATTTTATTACGCACTCACTAGATATTGACATAAAACCGTTATTCATCGTTAGCAAAAATTAGAACACACATTCAATCGTATGCTGTCGGTCAATTGAATATTGTAAGGACGTATTTTTGGACCCAAGCCACGTGTGAGTAATGCATTGTGAAGTTTGTACCAAACATTATTCACTTTGCCTTGTATGCTTGTAGCTAACAAGGCAAAGTGAATAATGACTAATAAACGTGACTTTTTGGTATTGTGTCGTCGTCAGACCAAGGCAAAGAAAAATGGATTGTGTCCAAGATGAATTGAAGGAAAAGGAAGTGGATTATTTGATGAAGTTCAAACGGATCAGTGCCTATGCGGTAAAAAAATATAACATCAGAAATAGTTTCAATTCTTTACGTTCGCACGTTTTTCCGACCTCCTACAATCCCGAGTACCTACCGGGAAAGGAAGCATTTGACTTGACCGTCAAGCTGACCTTCATATCTGATATTTTACCATCAGGCAAGTATTATTAATATAACTTATATTAATAATATCTGTACCAAACTAGGTCAAACTCTCACCACAATACATCGTGCACCTACTTATGACAAATCTCTGCATCACCCTAAGGTTGACTGGTAGAAAATGCCTAGGGCATTAAGTCCGCCTTTGAACAATCAGTTTGTATTTGTGCAAAAAGTTTAAATAAATAAAATAAATAAAAATAAAACAGTAAGATTGTGATTTTTATTAGAACTAAGTAATTATGTAGTTTGTTTTTTTATTCACTCATTCTACCGCCTTCAGTTGATTTCAGGAACCAAATTCCAGACGATGCTCATTCGACTATAAATTAAGTACAGCATGATCCACCTATAAATAAAGTTTTTACTTAACATACCTACCATGTTTTCAACAAATCTTGAATAAATAATATGTACCTAATACACATTTCACCATTCATTTCAATCTTATATCTCTTTAAAATCAATTTTATTCATTGATTAAAGTTCAAATCATGTAAAACGAACACCAATTTGTTTGCACAACAAAGTAAGCCGCCTCTTAGTAAAATCTTGACGAATTAAATAAACACTAAAAATACACCCACGGTGGCCAAATTAAACGAGGTGCTGGAAAACTCCCTGCGTTCCCATTAAGTAGAATTGGCAAAAAGCGACAGAACAGGAATGTAAACACTTAAAACTTTGCTCGGCGCGGAGTTCCACCGCTTCCTCGTAATAGAGGGCGCTGCTGGCAAACAAAAGCACGCCGAGTTTTAGTTTTAGCCGCCATTTTGTCTGTTCGGCGTTTTAACCGCTTTCTATGAAATTCGTGGGCAAAATGGAACTGGCGCGTATAGAAGATGAATATGCAATGTTGACGTCGACGTGCATTAACACACTTGCAGCTTCGACCTTTGTATCATTGTATGACGCGTACATTTTCCACATTTACTCTCATACTATTTTTGTATGCAGTTGAACTTTTTTTTATATAGGACACCTCAATTTGACTAGGTACATCTCGCCTGATGGTAGTCTCAAAAGAGACATTACAGACACGTGCTAACATTATAGACGTATGTTACAATGGTGGCACACAGCTTGACGGCCTCATCAGATGCGTTTTCACAACCCGCTTAAAGGTCCCAGGACTGTAGAAAGAGGGAAACACGTGTACTGGTAAGGAATTCCAGGACTGAAGTTTGGTAGAGTAAGGAAGAGTTATATTAAATCATCATCATCCTCATAGCTGTTTCCCAGTTGCATCCAAGTTTGCACTTTGGGGCTTCGCTTATTGTTTTTAATTCGGCTCGCTTCGACGAGTCGGCTTTTTCGCAAGCGACTACCGTCTGTTCTCCCAACCTTGAAAGGAAATTCTACGCATGAGCCTCGTTTATTTAGCAGTTCCACTGACTTACAGGTGGCTTGGGTAAGGCCTTGTACACTCTACCCTCTCCACTGTTTACGCATAGAAGATAGCAATGCTCTGTATATAACATAACTAAAATCACCAAGTGCAGCATTGGACTGAGCCTTCGTTCTGCTCCGAATCGCTTAGAAACATCAATAGCATTTACAATGCGGTGAATATTACCATCGCCGTATCGACTGTACGCTACTTAATTCAACATACCAAACTAAATTCATTCAACTGTGGAAGTGGCTTTGCAGAAAAGCTTTTCAGTACTATAAAGCTTAAAGCTCCATGACTACATTTTGATTTTGCCGATGCGATTGATTGTCTAATACCTACTTATTTAATAATTTATGAAGGTAAAACTGACTTCAGTAAATATAAATATTGGTTTTAGTGTTATACTTGTGTTAGGAATTATTGTCCTGAGCAAAAAGTCTTGCTAAAATTAATGAATCTCTATTATGGGGTTCTTCAAGAACGGCATTATAAAGTTTCTTCAGGGTCGGAAGCACTAGTGTAACGCCCCTGGTGTTGCATACGTCCATAGCCCTCGGTAACTGACCCTAAGTGGTATTAAAAATATCTCCAATAGCCATCCATCATCATCATCATCTTAACATGGTTCCTGGTAGCATACGAAACTTTTATCCACTTACTCCTTCTCTTCCTTTTGGCTTGACTTATATCGCTTCCGTAGCTAATTATGTTTATAAAAAATATATCCCCAAAATATTCAAAAAATCGATTGAAAAGTCGATTCAGATTTACATTTTTATGTCCGTATTCGAATTAATGCTTTGAATCGTCAAATTATTCCATAGTACATACTTATATACAGCCTTAAAGCCTTCATTCTAACCGGGAATTGGCATTTTTTAAATTAAGAGAAAATCTTGGCTTATTTTACTATTCTGTTTGCATTCTTTCTTTCCGTACCGAATCTGTTAGCTTCCGTATGACTTTAAATGAAGAATTTTAATGCAGCTCTACGCATTTTTTATCTATTCATATCAATTTATTTTTATCGCATATTCCGTTAAGCTCGAATATAAATACTTATTAAATATTACAGAGATTAGATTAAGGTTACATATTTAGTGAGAGAAAATAAATATCATCAGCTGAGTGCCACCATTGTAACATGATACATGTCTATAATGGTGACTCGTTTCCAAGACTTTGCCTTCAGCTTACCATCAGGCGAGGCAAAGTCAAATTGACGTGTCCTAAATAAAAATAAAAACCATTTGTTTGAGTCTTATCGGCAACTACTTGATATAGTTGAATAAAGTCACATTTGATTACATATTGATCATTATCATGATCAACATGTGAACATGTATAAAACATTTGATATGTTAAGAATAAGGGATAGAGTTCGACTAAACCTGAGCCTGTGCATGGGCACCTAAAAAGGGGTCGAATTTACAACTTTTATGCTAGGGGTCGAGTTTTAGAGGACCGATGGGTGCTGACCCATACTAACTTCCAATGCCAGAGGTGTTTGTCACATTACGCTAGACAAAGAATTAATAAACTTTACACTCAGTTTGAATTATTGTATAACTTTCAATTCAGTGATCGTTCATTAATATACATGTTCAATAACCTATTAGGGGTCGGCAGCTCGAATGTATTGCCCCTGATGTTGCATATGTCCATAAGTCACGGTAACCACTTTCCATCAGATGGGCCTTGTATAAAATAAAACATGAGAGCACGTTTAACTTCATGTAATTTTATAATATATAACAATGTACCCTAGATTTAAAGATTCTATATTTATTGAATATCGTACGATTTTGATTTATGTGCCTCATTAAGATATCAATAGTTTGACCTACTTTAAAAATCATAATCTTTTGCTAAAAAGAGTACCTCAGCTAATAATCTTAAGAAAGTTTTTACTCGTCATTATAAAGAGATGCCAGTGAAAAATGTATTTAAATTTCGATTATAGAACTCTTTGATAAGCTGTGAAGCACTGCACTAAGTTTTTTTTTTTTTAAATATAAATTGGCGGCAATTTGAAATGTGTGTCGTGTCGAAAAAAAATTTTATGAGAGAAAGATTTTCGCTCCATAATTTATTGCTAATGGCGGGATATTGTGTTTGCCTACTTCGGAGGAAGAAAAAGGCGTGAGTATATTATTGGTGTATGTAGTTTATTATAATACTTAATAGTAGGTAACTTTTGTTCCGGTTTTAGGAAACTTCAAAGTTATGTTAAACTTCGATTTCAAGACGAAACTCCATTACGTATTAGTGTTTATCCAGTTTAAACGTGATCAAAGTAAATGTACGAACTTTACACAAATGTAAAGTTTTGTAAGTAGATATGTACAAACTTTACACACGTGTACGTAAAATTTTGTACATTTTCAGTAAGTGCTGTGTTGACTATCGTAGAAGTTGATAATAACATAGATATTATTATTAATTTTGATGATATTTATTACGAAAGTTTACGGAAATATTTCACATTGATATAAAACTAATTCTGTATGAGATCACGTAGGTACGATAGGCTTGATAAAACAACTGAAACGTCAGGCATAGTGTCAATACAACTTTTCTAGAATTTTTTTAATGATATTTCTTGACAATAGAATAGACCGTTCGCGAAGGGCCTTCTAAAATTTAATGTTTGACACCATCTTAACTAGTTACCTATTGATGGCGTCAGCTATTCAAGGTACAGGAAGCTTGGTATTATTACCTACTAATATGCTCGCGACGACATTTATATCTTCATTCTATGTAAGTAATATTAATACAAAAATAATATTAGCAAAAACTATATTGTAAATGAATTATGTATTGTCTACATAATTTAATTCCTTTCTAAAACAGTTTTTACACTTTTTATATGATCTGAAAACCTTTTAATAATTCAGAAATAACTACATGTGTATATTTGTATTCATGTGTAGTCTATAGTAACTGTAGTACTCCATCAACTCATAATCCTCCTATAAATTTCGTCTCAGGGTTCTTAGATAGAGTACGCTCTTAGCTATATAAGACCGGCCATTGTACTCACACTTACGACCGTATTCTATAAAGTAACCCAAGCATAGATATAATACAGATAGTCCAATCATTTGTTGAGCGGGAACTCAGTATTTACGCATTGGTCTTTTTCTAGACATGCCTTAAAACACATGGGGTAGTTGGAGCCCTAAAAAGTCTAACAGCAACGGTCTAGCTGCAATGCTTCGATATCGCCTAATGTCACCATTGGGTTGTGGAGGTCAGATGGCACTCGCTTCACGGAAAATATTGAGGTCTAGCCAAATCGGCAGTTAAGACTGGTAAAGCGGACCCCAGACTCCGAGGTGAAAGCTTCAGATGCGACTGGGAATCAAGATGAAGAAGAATTCGTCTGAATTTAGATATAAATCAGGTCTCAGATCTCAGAGCTTAAACCACAGTAGATAACAATTCTAATGTCATTGTGAGGGCCGATTCATGGGCGTTCTTTAGGAATAAGATTCAATTAAGGCGATTGACGATCCTGATATATAGATATCAGGATAGTTATACAGATACGAGTAGTATTCAAGAACTATGCTTGTGTCCTTGAAACTACTCGTATATCTGTCCTCAGTTCTAGTTACATATGGAAATTCAGGACTGAGTATCGTTCTGGAATACAGACCTTTAAAACTAAATTTAAGTTTCTATGGTAATGTATTTCCTCTAGTGTGATTAAATATCTCATACGAGTCCCCCAGTTAAAAAAAAACTACTTAAAATAATATCTAACAACCTATGTATGACGTTTTGTGTGACCTAACATTTCAGCAGAGGAATTGAAGGCTAAGAGAAGATATGAATAAATGGTCGTATTTAAGCAGAATGGAACTGCACAGTACGAGGAATAAACAAACAAATTGTGGTTATTAAGAAGTATATTCTTCTTTAAGAAGATAAATATGTTTTGCTAATCGTGATCCTTTAAATTCCGTATTGTTGCAGAGTTACCAGACACGGGACCGAGCATCCGAGCGCAGAAAAGTTGGTATTCTACCGGTGACATGCTCCGCGCTAACTGCTCGTCACCACCCGCTGACCCGCCAGTCAATCTCACATGGCTGTTAAATGGCCAGGAGGTAATGTGGAGACTACAAAACAAGTATTGGATTTTGAGTAACTAGTCCCTAGATAAGTGACGTATTGTTGAATAGAATGACGAATGTATGGGTTCTGACGTTTATGACATGCGTTGACGACTCGACTGTCATTAAAACGAAAACGATGTGATTTTCGCTGGTTCTGAAAATGTACTACCTCGTTCGTTCCTAAGATTGATTTCGTATATTTTTTTAAGGTGTAGAATATGACCCTATCTCTTTCTTTGGATGTTGTAGAAAGCGACTATCGATAGGGCTGTTCTCCATCTGGTGGTAAACATACAGGCCATGACCTAGTGATCGCTTGACGGCAATAGGCTCGCCCTCTATTTCGTGGGACTGAAACCTTTATCTACCTCTTCGGGGATTTATAGGCGTTAGGCGTGAATATTATGTATGTATGCTAGAGTTAAAGAAGTTAGTTAAATCTGAGGTTAGTTAGTGAAATGTTAGGTCAGTTTATTTGACAATTCATACATAATAGCATTATCAGTACATATCTACAATCCATGTGTCTTGTTAGGTAAAACATTCAAATTTTAATCTCATTTTGTAGAGTTTATTCAGATCTTCATGATTCTGACTTAAAAAAACTTCTACTTTTTTCGAATAGTTATACTATAGGTAAAATAGAAATATGTACCTATTTAATCTGCCAACTGAAAAATTCCAACTAAATTACATTTTGATATTCAGACTAATATTTGGTGCTCTAAAAGCTTGTAATAACATTTGAGCAGTCTGACTATTATCATTTCTGTATAAGTAACCTTGAGTATTAAATAACATTTTATTCTTGAATAATTTAGTACTTTAACCCTTTGGTCTCTATTGTCCATATTGTATGCATTGTAAATCTTTCAATGTTACAGGAAATGACAGGTTATCTGTTTGTTACTGTCGACGCAACAAGAATTGTAATATCCTTTATTCCGCTCACAGGTAAAAGGCCTGGATATTCCGCTGCATGACACGTCATACGAGGGAAGTAAACCTGTGATATCCGACGCGTTGTTGGAAGATGCAAATAGAATTATATTTAGCCCGTGGGACGCAATCTCGGGTTACGAGGAGCCCGTCACCGACAATGTAATAGACATTCCTGGCAATATCGGCGGCATAGTGGGCATTCCCCATGTTGATAGCAATCGGAAAAATAAGGAAGAAAGCACCACCCGCCTTGTGCCCCGGCTAGAGCAAATAGGAAATAAATCGAACATAAGTTCAGACGAAGAAAAATCTAATAAATCATCTTCGTTTAGCCAGCTTGTAATACGAGTACAGTCCGTGCACTTTCGCAAAGTAAGTGTTTATTTTTAAATTGTTTTATTTAAACTTTTTCGCATTGCAAATTGCCGTGTTGGTTCCCGGTGGTTGTAGAATAGGGCTACCCCATCTCTTCCTGTGGGAGTATAGGTGTCGTAGAAGGTGACTAAGGGATAAGGCTGTTCTCCATTCGAAAGTAAACATACAGCCCATGAATAAGTAGCCGCTAGACGGCAATAGGCTCGCCCTGTGTTACGTAGGATCGAAAATCAATCAAAAGTTGGCGAAATGTGGGTGATAATATACTTAATACACCTCTGCCTACCCCTTCGGGAGTTTACCGGCGCGGCGGTGTGAGTACATGTATGTATACATATTTCGTAGTGAGTGAATATAATTTCCATTTAGTCGTGGATGTTTTTATTACAGTCTAACAGTACAATCAACCCTAAAGTAAAGAATAATATAATTTAATAAATGTTACAATTCCATTTATATAACAGTGTAGTCGTAAGTTATTCAACAATGTTAAAAACATGTATAAATCATAACATTTTTAACAAATTACATTTGTTTTGAAGCGAGATATTAAAAAAGTTGGATTTGTCTTAATAAGTATAATCAAGTTAAGGCATTTTCTCCGTGATATAATTAACTTACTTCTCAGTTGTAAAAGAAAAGATGTGGAGAAATATTTGGCTCATATTTTGACTAGTCCATATTATATTCCACTATATCATATTCGTATCATGGGAAACAAAAATAATAAGTACTTTTCCTCATCATTTGAGGAAGGTCACTCACTGCCTTCTATAGTGGAAATGCCCTGGGATATCAAGGCTGATGGTGACGGACAAAAATACGCTACTGCCGGCAATGCAATAGGTCTGTTGTCGGAAACGTAGAGTGATTTTATAATAGTCGATTCGATTTCAACATTTGTCGTGTTCTTGAAGCCTCTTGTTTCCGGCTCCGAGGAATGCCTTATTGGGTGACATTCCACCCCTACAATTGAGATTTAGATTCAAGATATGTGTATATCTAAAGTAATGATGTTGGTGTATAAATAAATAAATATAAATATTGTAGGACATTCTACACAACGCTATCTAGACCCAAAGTAAGCATAGCTAAACTAGCTTGTGTTATGGGTTCTAGAATGCGGATAAACATACTTAGATACATTTTTCTTTTTGTAAATACATACATATTATACATAGAAACACCCAGACCAATGCAAATATTCATATTCACGCACACAAATATTTGCACTGAGCGGGGATCGAACCCGCGCCTCCTGCGTAGCGGCCGCGTTCACTACCGCTACGCCACAGAGGCAGTCAAATATATAATATAAGTATAATGAGCGTTTGTTTTGACAGGGACGGTTGAACGTGACGTGTGTGGCACACGTGCTGTCGGTGTGGTCCAGCAGCGGCGTACTAATACTGGACGAGGAGCGGCCGCAAATCGCTCCAGTCATGGGCAGCAGGGATTCTAACTCAGGTGATTTTAAAAAAATAAGCATCTTACAGGCTAGACAACATTCCTAACTGTTAATGGCTAACCATACGTAAGTATAGTTGTTTTTTTACTTGGTCCTTAACCTTCACGTGATACACCCTGAGCAACAGAGACAACACTAAGTCTCTCACGCAGGGAAGATGGTGGAAAGAGGTTCCTATCGAACACCATAAATCGAGGCGTTTTCTTTTGAACACGTTGCAGGTAGACGACTGTTTGAACTTGAGACCGTTGGACTGTGTAAATATCTACACTCTGTCACAGAACAAATAATACTCGTACTATCGTACTCTGAAGAAAGCTACACCTAAATTAATATATTTCTTACCTAAATGGAATTTAAAATATTTCATATTGAAATACAATCAAAATAAACTATAACTGGGCAATCACATTTTACTCAATATACTTCAATCGATTAGCCTATCGCAGTCCACTATGGGACATAAGCCTCTCCCAATGCATTTAAGTTTTCGTAATAATAAGTACTTAGTAATATTTATTCACATTCACATAATTTATATACCTATAGTACATATCTGTTAGTTAACTGTTAACAAAGCACTACTACGAATAATGTATCCTAATTCACTATCATATTAAATGTACAAACAGCGAACTAATCCTATGGGAACGTGTAGCAAATAACAAGGCATGACGTCATACCGTGCAATTGTCGAACAACTGTTCGTACTGTAGGTACTTAGAAGCAAATTATCGTATTTTTAAGAATTAATAAAAACGAGGAAACAAGACCAGTCGTAATTTTAACTGTTCTATTTTATAACTTTAGCTCAGCAATTTATTTAAACTATTGGCAAGTACCCAAATGTTATGAAATTGTACTACAGTAATGTTACCTAAATAATAACTTACTAAGATTGGGTATATGGGGCTCCACCGAGGTCTCCCAGGCCCAAACCTAGGCTAGGCTCAAGCTGTGCTTGCAGGATTCTGAGGTCATATGGTAATCGCTTCTGCAAGTCGAAATTACTCAAAGAAAAAAAAGAATCTGTAAACCTAGGCAAAGATTCCCAGCTATGCTAAATTCCTTGTGCTATGAGTGGGTTAACGTCAGTAGTGTAATGGCCAGAAATCGAACCCGGGACTCCTCGATCGTAAGACCGACTCCTTAACGACTAAACTGCCGACGACGCTAAAGTTACAATTACAATATTGTTTATTATGGCAGAATTCTACCGATTCTGAACCCTATAGCCCTTCATTATGAATCTTAAGCACCCCTGCTACCAACCTGTTGCATCTGCGTTTGGCCATAATTGCCATCACCTTAATAAATATAAAAGGATAATGTTAGTTCTGAAAGTAACTTCTCGTAAAATACTAGGTAATTTGCAGCAAATATAATTAGGCAAATAAACCTCCAGGACCGGGACTGGAATCCGTGAACAGTGTACTTGGTGTTAAGACGGATGTAGGACACGACGGTATTCCCGTCCCAATTAAGCAGTCCGACTGGGGAAGTACCGCCACCCTACAGAATACTGCGGCCATAATAACCTCTTTTGTGTTCCCAGTATGGTAGCCAGAGCTCACTGGAGATTTTTGTGCTATCATTGGGAAGACCAAAGGCTTGTCCTGCTTTGTCTTCTGCACTGACACACATAAACACTCTGTTCGCGTCCAGCAAAACCGAAAAGCTGCTATAAATACGACTTGGGGTGACACACACATAAAAAGTTGGCATAATAGTTTTTTGTTTCTTTGCTTTGTGCTTCAAAATTGTATTACTACCAACTGGCAATTGGAAAAAGGAACATTTCCAAATCACTGAACCGTAAAAGAAACCAAATTGAACGCGAACTAAAAATAGAATAACACTTTTCTAGGGATAAAATTACTTCTCAACCCATACCATAATCTTAACGGAGGCAGTTCGTTCGTACCTTGCCGCAACAGGGACATAAAAATGTTAGTCACGGAGGGTGAATCACGTGCCGAGTTTCCAATTGCGACCACTTTAAAATATTCAAATTAAAATGGACACCGACATAAAACAGGGCACTCTAAAAAATAGCATAAAATATAATTACCATTGAAAAGGTTGCGCAGCGATCCGCCATATTACAAAGAACGCTGGACTGTCGTAGAATCTACAAAGAACTGAATTAAAAGTAAAAAGAGGACTTAAATAAAATAATAAATAGGTCAAGCTTCCGTGAAGAGAATAGAGTATGGATTGTCGAGTTCACAACTAGTCTTTTTCCGCATTTTCATAAGTTTTGCCTACGACCGTACTTGCACACGAATGGGTACTGCTGTAACTCTGTAAAATCCCGTACACGGGATAGTATGGGAATATTATATTTCCATACTATCTCGTTTCCAAAAACGTGTATGATAAAAAGAAATAAACAATATCCATAGTATCTTTCTTATATTCGATGTCCGAGCCATTTCTAGTATCAATTAATCAATCAATTAGCCTATGGCAGTCCACTGCTGGACATAGGCCTCTCCCAGTATGCGGCACGTTTGCCGATCCTCCGCCTTCCGCATCCAGTCCGTCCCAGCGACCCTTCGTAGGTCGTCAGTCCACCTGGTTTGGGGGTGTCCCAGCCACCCTTCGTAGGTCGTCAGCCCACCTGGCTTGGGGGTGTCCCACCTTACGTTTTCCTTCTCGCGGTCTCCACCCTAGGACCCGTCTGCTCCAACGGCCATCAGTCCTTCGACAGACGTGGCCAGCCCACTGCCATTTCAGCCTGCTTATTCTGCGAGCTATGTCGGTAACTTTAGTTCTATGTCGGATAATCTCGTTCATTTCTAGTACTATCAAATGATTTACATACATACAACCCATAGGCAACCGGAACCGAAAATCATAGTTGGCGAAATGTGGGTGATAATATACCTCTGCCTACCCCTTCGGGAATTTACAGGCGTGAGAAAGTATCGAATAATTTTAACACCAACACCGGGTCAAGAGTTTCGATAAATAAATCGACGAGCATAAATGAAAACAATTCAAGAAAGGCGAAGCGCAAGTTATATACCGGGAAACGAAGGAATTCCATTAAGTTTATACAAAGATAAGGTTTTCTTTAGTCTACGTTATAATATTTATTTAGATCGAGTTTAGGTTAGTAAATTTATTCAATCTGCAAAATAAAATGAACACTGACTGGCTAACAGATAATTCACAGCTTGAATCTGTGCAAAATTTCATGATTTTAGATCCACGTCACGTAATGCAATAGGAAAACAGTAAGTGGAAACTTGCAAATCTACTTGAGAGTTCTCCGTAATGTTCTCGACCCGAAGGTCCGTGTAGCCTGACAATGCGTAGGTAGTAGGTAGTACCTTACCACTGCCAACGAAGTGAACTAAGGTATAAACCCTTTTGTACTTATCGGAAATCCGCGACCTATCAGGTACAAGGGGTTACTATTTTATATTACGTAAATATTATGTGATTTTGATTTATTTTATAATCTCTATAGTAATTAATTATCCGCAGAATGTTTAATGTCTCTATATATTTTACCGAGTTAGGATGATTTATATTATATACCTACAATATATGAAAAGCAGGAAGCAATGCACAAAATCTAGTTTCTTTTTAAGTCTGGATTTAGAAGCAATTAAGATATTAGCAATTTAGAAGTAAAAGGAATAGGTAATAAATATTTATCGTATGGTTAAACATTTCAACATTTCAAATTTATCAGACTTCTCTGCAGAATATTGTTTTAAAAGAACGATTGGTTGTGAAGCTCCACATAAATTTCCTTGTATATTAATCAGTAAATGGAACACCGTTTCGCATAAATAAAATAAATAATATTGACAAATTATTATCTAATTTCCAATATAGACCTTCTTTTCTGTACCTATATTGGAAATTATCGATAACCGAAGAGGAAAGATGATTGGCCATCTGATAAGACACGACTTATTTTTAAAAAACGTCATGGAAGGGAAGGTGGAAAGGAAAGAGGAAAAGAGGTAGACCAAGAGGAACGTTTATTGCACAGATAAAGGAAAAGATACAAGTTGCGTCGTACCAGGAGGTCAAGGGTTTGGCGGAGGAGAGAGAAGAGTGGCGATTACTCCACCGACAAGAGCGCTGCTCTTAAATTTAGAGAGAGATTATCTAATTGAGGTAGACTGGTAGAGAGTACCAATGGGTTCACACGTCTCGGCGAAAAGTTGGATTGCAACCCCACGCTGATTTTCAGGTGCAATACATTATTGTCATACGCTCAGAATGGTAAATAGTAATACCTAAATGATCTAATGAAATGCAAAACAATCTGGTAATAACTCTAACATATATTATTGAGACATCAATATCGATGGCACAGTTCACAAAATAAATTATTTGCACTGAACTATGAAATTGCCTTTAATTGAATGCACATTTGTTGAACAGGATTTGTTCCACAACTGTTGTGTAATGAACAAACGACTAGCATGTGCTTTGTTTTCATAATTACTTCAAATTGAAGCAAATATTACTTCGCATAGTAGGTACCTATGTTAACTTCGGTAGTATTTACTCAAAGAAGTATGAACAATTGTGAAAATGAATTACCATTTTAAAAGCCTTTGACTGTTACTGGCGAGTTTTAATAATTCTATTGAATTAACATGAGCAATTTAGTATCGAGCACATCAGGGAATTCGCGACTTCATTTTCATAATACACCTTAGTTTTGCTATATTATAAACGTATGGAATGTTGAACAATGCTGTCTAAATGCAATATTGTGTGCAGTTATAAGCGCTCTGATACCTATAGTACAGGTTTCGACCTAGTTTAGGATCAGTGTGTCTTGCCTTCAGTGTTTTTTATGATATTAATGTTAAACTGCAAGTGTTTCAAAAAGTATTTTGTACTAGCTTTTGCCCGCGGCTCCGCCCGCGTGGATGTCGGTTATCGCGACCAAACATAGCCTATGTCCTTTCTCAAGGTCTAATCTACCCCTATACCAAATTTCATCAAAATCGGTTCAGCGGTTTAGTCGTAAAAGCGAGACAGACAGACAGACAGATAGACAGACAGACAGACAGAGTTACTTTCGCATTTATAATATTAGTAGGGAAGTAGGGATTTCCGTTACGAAACTTGAAATATTTTTTTGAATATTGAATAAATCTCAAAATATACTCGTATATATCTCTCTATACTACTATTTACTCCATTAAATTAATTGAGTGAACTAACACAATTTCAATTAAATTGAACACGTTTATGATAATGAGCCTAAGTTAATTAGGTATCTGCTAAAGCTTCATTGACTTTAACAGAATGTCAGTGAGATCATCATGTTGTGTTAGTCAAATAGTATGCCAAACAATGAAAATATTTTAAACTGTCAATTACCCTCGTGGTTATCGGTTATCGCGACCAAACACAGCTTGTCTATCCATAGTCTAATCTATATCTGTATCAAATTTCAATAAAATCGGTTGAGTGGTTTAGGCGTGAAAGTGTTACTGACAGACAGAGTTACTTTCGCAATTATAATATGAGTATAGATATGGATAAATGACCATAAAATGTATTAGACTTGCATACATAAAACTTTAGCAGGAAAGTAATAAAATAATATTATATTTACATAATATTCTCTGTCTGCTTACAGTCAGGATCGTAGTTGGAGGGATTACGAAATCGAATCATGTTTTATTCCGCATATCTACCATGAAAATGTTTTATATATTCTTCAAATAAAAACAGTGTCTCTTGGGTACAATTCCTTATTTGTACGACAGTTTGGTGAACCTACGATTTTCGGAGGATAGTCATGACTAGGAAAGGCGAGAAAGATCTTTTCATACAAGACCCAGATCATCGACTGTGAGTTATTGTGGTAGAACATTGTCGTGTTTATCCATATTAAATTGCATATAGTATGGTAATCACCTATTACCAGATGAGCCATGGACTTAATTTTTAATAATTATGATTTTTTTTTGTGTACCATTCTAAGGCAGGTAGATACAATAACATTTCCTCTTATTATAAAAGTTTAACTACAGCACTGTATAACCACATTCGTAGACGTGCACCTCATTTTGATATTACTGGCAATCATAACGCTACGATAATCGTCTCTAGGTTTTTTTTAAACCTAAATATCGCTGTTTTTTATTCTTTTGACTTTTCTGATGCATCATGTGCGGGTCAGTCCAAACAGCATTATGGAGTAGATAGACCATTGTTAGAAAACCATCCGTATAATTAAATATTACTATAACCATCTCCGACCCTGTGTCCTCATTTTATATCCGTTACAGAATTCAGCTGTGTAGTCCTAAAAGAAAAATCAATGAATGCCAGCCAATGAATATTCATTCCTCGTATTCCCTATAAAATACATGAGAATTCGTATGTTAGAAGTGCGCGTAGAATCATGTATGAATTTAATGTGTTTTTCTAATTCAATGAGTAGACGGATACTTTTTTGTGGTTACATACAATAAGTAATAATCTCACTTATTAATGATCAAACAGGATGAAAACTTTGAAACCTATCTTTATCCGTAGATGGCTAGTTCAAATCCAGCTCGAGGGACCACTAGATCTCGAGTGGACCATCATCAATCCTATATGAAGCGGAACATATTTCTTGCTGACGAGTTCCATTTTAGCTTAATTGGAACTAGTTAGGTATACGAGTATATATTATATTTTTTATTCATCGTTCTCAGAAATCTCTTGTGAAACATACCTACGTTACTATTGCAAGCTTGTAAATCTCTCTTACTACGTATATTTATTTCTACCAAACAATTTTATTACATAGAGGAGTGCTAGTACCTACCCTTATATTGGTAGTGAAATCTGATTTTAGCTGTGAAAGTAAGACGAACGTTAAATGTCAAAAGGTAAGCCTGTAGGAAACACTCATAAAACTAGAGGAAGCGAAAGGCGTATGCTGGGATCGTAGCATTTGTAGTAAATAGAACCATGTGATATCTGCCTGTCCCAGTGGGGTAGAGGTGTGGCTGTACCTATAACGTATATACAATTTTATATTAATTCTTTTGCCACATAAACGTATTCAATTATGGATTGTTATCAGTACTTTAAGAAATTTCACTCAGGATAATAAGGTATGATTCCGAAACCGACTGCATAAGACAATTGCAGACGCATTCAGCAAATACAGCGTATCCATTACTTGTTAAACTCCGATACGGATAAATGGGACCATTGAGAAGCCGCAATGAATTATGCGTATCTGCTGCGTGCATCTGCAGTTGTCGTATGCGGTCACTTCGGAATGATACCCTTAGTGGTTTAACATCAGTTGCCTCTGGTTCTCATTTGCTGTTCCTTTCAATGGTAATAGAATCCTATTCACGAACACTATCTTAGCGTACAAATTGAACTGCAATTTACTGTAGTGTAGAGGCACATACTTAGTCGGGGGCTCTGAATTTGACCAGGACATCTTGTTATGTCGTACCTTCTGTAAGGTAGTGTATGACCTGAAGCATTAACCCCGTTTCAGTACCTACGACCAGATTAAATCCAATATTGAGCAAGCCTTCTTGCAACCTTTCGTAAACAAACGTATATTGTACGTATCTCGAGGTTTTCTGCAAATATCGAGTTCACGAAAGTCCTACATATAATATGTACTCTCGAAACTTTAGACTTTAGACGAATATTATAGACACATTGAAATCAGTGTTCAGGGAAATGAAGGAAAATTCACACCCTGTAATGTGTAAATAATTTGGCCGGTTCCCACGAATTCCAATATTATGTAATTAGTACCTACCTACAGTAGTATTTGTCATTTTGTACTCGTAATTTATGCTGTTGCTGGATATATTGAATACACGCGACATTTAGATGTAGTTGAATACAACATAGGTATAATAATACGGCACAAAAAATACCTAATACTTTTTTCTCATTTTCATAGTAATAGATGATAGTGCCCGGAATACGGCAATAGGCTCACCCACTATTACGTGAGACCGAATATAATGATAGGTGATATGTGGGTGTTAATTTACCTCTGTCTAACCCTCCGGGGATAAGCGCGTACTTAATTGTATGTATTTTGTTTTTTTTTAATTATGCTCATATATGTACCTGTAAGATTGTGCGACCATCTGTGTTGCTCTAGTTAATGTATTCAGTCCATTGCTATTCAGATTTATTTATCCGTCAAACTAGGTATGTACAAAAACCACATCATAAGTTAATTAAAAATTAATTGAGCAAAGTTTAATTTAGGCGTGGCAAACAGAAAAGTAATTACCTAGCGACCGGAACAATATTTGATACTAGTAATTGGATATAAGGAAAGACATACCTCTCTCTCTTATCGTAGGTATAAGTTAAATGAACAGTGTAGCTGTATGGTAATGACTGGCCCAAACACTGTGTTAAAATATACATACCTTGTTAGGTTCTTCTTATACACTGTGTTAAAATATACATACCTTGTCAGGTACTTTTTATACTGCGAAGGCGATTCCTCCTCCTTTTTTCATAACTATGAATATTTTCAAGTTTGTGAAAAGAGGAGATTGAAAAATAGAGAAAATAAGAATAGGCATCCACTTCTCTCACTAACTGTATAGCAAACTACTAATGAACCTCTAAATTTTATATGTAGGTGACATCCAACGGAATTTATGCTGAGAAAAATTCTACTAAATCTTGAATTTTGTAACCATCCCAAGTAGGTATTTGATAAGAATTGGCACTTAATCTATACGGTGGCGAGTTGGGGACTCTGTAGTCCCCACACCGGATGAGGGCCAGGTCGAGAGATATGGCCCTGGGTCGGCCAGGGTGCGAGGGATATGGCTACGACAATCTCACCTCCGGCAACCGACGATGGCCCACAGACGGCGTGCGTTTTAGTCAGTTCGAGTCCGACATAACCTCCTCCTCCGGCTCTGGCGGGGGAGGTATCCGTGGGGATTTTTCGCACGATAAGAAAAAAAAAAAGGGAAGGCACTTAATCTATACTACTATGATTTATATAAAGAGGAAATAATCTAATTACGAGTATGTAAAGAATAAAATCAAGAAATACTGAACCGATTTTTAAAATTATTTTGACAAGGACAACTTCATTCTGATCTAAACCCTGGCTTTTGTAAGATATGGTTAGTGGTTGACTTTATTTACAGTTAGTATTTACTCTCTAGAAGACCGCCTAAATGAGTCATTAGGTCCCTAACATCAGTCACAAATGACTAAAAGCGTGAAGCGAGGAAACCGCCTTAAGTGTAGTAAGTAAAATGAAATACCTAAGTTTTGCAGGATTCCTTAGGCAGATTTCCACTGTATTTGATTGTTTGTGATTTCTAGGCACATTCTTAGAATTATGGGCTGAGTGAAACAGCTATTTTACAGAATAATCTTGGAGACATTCTTTACGTACGTAGTGACATTTTTTTAGTGTTTGGGACAATATGGTTATAAGACTATAGCAATAAAGACAGGGTTATTGCTTAGTCTGACATTTTCATAGGCATTCTTGAGAATATTCGTCACAGTACCGTAACAATGTTTCTTGTAAATAGAGTAATATTTTCTTGAGATGTTAAAGGATCAAGGCTAACTTAGAAAGTGGATTCTACGTTTTTCATGAAATAATAGTGAATATTGACATGCATTAGATTATAGATTAGATTGTACGATACCTATACAAAATAAGGTTTCAACTATAATTTGTCCTGATAGAACTTATTAAAAGATGTATAGAAAGCGAGGCGCCTCGCCTAGCTGGTTTACATGTAGATTTAACAAAATTCATGGTGTGTGTTTTAGGTATTACACTATATATCTTAATAGAAAGGTTTATAATTATTTATAGGCAATTGTAAAACTAATTGTATATGCAACTACTTACCATGCAGTTATGGTTCAAAACTTTTACGGGTGCGCAGTAAAGGCAACGAGAAAGGACGTAGAACTTGCGACATCGGGTCTGGAAGAAAACTCTAATGGTAGCACTTTTTACCTCTTATTATTAGTTCTGTGTTTTTCCGCTACGATGAAGCTTTGAATTAGCTAGTTCATAAATAGTTATGAAAAGATATTGATTCCTTGACTTACTAAATTTCAATCGAGTGAAGTTACTCTAGCAAAATAAAACAACAACATTTTGCAGCACGAGTTTCTTTATTCTAGCCTCTTTTCCATCCTTCCGCAGTAAAATAGGCCATCACAGAACTAACAGGAAATTATTTAGTTTCTTCATCCTAGCGTTAATTCCCAGTCGCATTCGAAGCTTTCAGCTCGAAGTCTGGGGTCCGCTTTACCAGTCTTAACTACAGATTTGGCCAGACCTCGATATTTTCCGTGAAGCGATTGCCATCTGACCGCCACAACCCAATGTTAACATTAGGCGATATCGAAGTTTTTGCAGCTAGACCGATGTTTTTGGACTTTTTAGGGCTTCAACTACCCGTAACGACTGCCATAGATGTTTTTATGGCAACCGGGACCGACGGCTTAACGTGCTCTCCGAGGCACGACCAGACCAATGTTTGTTACTCTTTCACGTAAAAACTACTGAATGTATTTTAATGAAACTTTACAATAATATAGTTTATACATCAGAATAACACTAAGGCTACTAATGGGCTATTGTTATTGCCTACTTCAGTAAATATAAATAGTAAATAGAATTATAATGTTCAATGTACAGTAAGCTTCAGAGAAAAGGGACCCCCCTTGATAATGACATGAAAGCATTGAAGTTTTTTGAAACTTTGTGTAAATGTCATGTTGGTCTAGTGGTTATGACCTATGCTTTGTGAATACGTAACCGGGGGTTCAAATCCTCGGACACAAAGTTCTTTTTTTATTTCGTATAATTATTTTTTTATTCTCATAAGCACTTTTGTTAATTATTATTTAAGGAATCAAATTTTATAGTAGGTATGAGGTTTGTAAGAAAAGATAGGCTTGTTGTATAAACAATATTAATTTATTTCTCGAATTACATTTCTAGGACTACATGGAGTCCATTTCCTGGTTGAGTATACAGTTTTTCTATCTGAGTTAAATTGGGGTTACTTATTTTTAGATTTACTTATTTTTAGAACGTAAATTTATTGACAAAACACAATACCCTAAGTATAAAATGTTTACTTCACTTAGGGTCTAAGTGAAGTATAAAATGTTTAATATTACACATAGTTCTAGAAACATAACTACAATATTTATTTACTTATTTATTTAAAGTTGCAAACATTAATTTTTTACACTCTGTATAATCTTTGAATATAAAAGAATGGTTGAAAAATGAAATGTTATTTATGCCTGTGAATCACAAAGAAAGAACCGACATGCTAAACTATAACAGTATTGTATAGCAATATACATCTTCCTCTTTGATCACATTTTCTGATAAGTAACCCTTTTAACACAACATTAGAAAAATATGTGAGGTCAGATGGTGCATCGTTAACACATTAGAAGATTACTAAACTTGTAAACAAGAGTAATAGGATTAGGTATTAATAATAATATAATATTATCTGACCCCACAAGTTTTTTATAGGATTAAGATCCGGGCTTTTAGGCGGCCACTCAAACACCGTTATATCTTCTTGTGCATTTAGCCAGTCTTGCACAATTCGGGATGCACTAAAAGGTTATCCTGAACCAGGTAAATTTGTCCTTCTGGATATGCGACCCGCACTGATTATGCGCAGCATTACGTCTTTCAACACTTCAAGGTATCGCTCACTGTTCATTTCCACTAGCTCGCCTGGGCCCATTTATGACATCCATCTCCTTCCAGTAACCTAAAATAATAAACCTTTTCAAATCTGTTTTTTTTTGTGATTTTATTTTAAAGAATATTATTATAATCATTTACTTACCTACCTTATGTTAACCGCCCGCTTGTTCTTAAGTCTTATACGTTTTTAGGGTTGAAGGGTGCCACTGAGTGAACTTCCACAATATCATGGTGCCGTTCTGATTCATGAGTGTAAGCAACTGGGCGAGGTCCTTGGCGTTCACATTTTATATCAGCCGTCGCTTGATACCTTCGAATCCATCTACGCACTGTATTTCTCTGTAATGAAAATGATAATAAATAAAAGAAACTCCAAAAATCTAACTTGTAAATGAAAATGTAACATGATTAAGCATTAAATAGGTATATAATATCTATATTTTTATCGTAACTCTTACCGTTATGCCTCTATTCTTGCTTCCAGAGAATAACAATTTTAGCTTTCAAAAATGTTGTTATTCGAACCATACTTTCAATTTACTCAAAAAACTGATCAACAACTTAATAAATTGAATAATATTACGAGGAGGATTAACACCAATGCAAATTACCACGAATTATAAAGTTACCTTCAATCACAGTTTAGTAAATAAGACAAAGAAGTATTCTAATTGCAACCTTAGCGCGCTGTCACAGATATTAAAATACTATAGCCGCAGCTCATACAGCAGATAAGTTTTTGAAGTAAAAAACAAAATGACGGTAGTGCAACAAGCTGTATCAAGCGTAATCTATTGAACTAAACGAGAAATCTATACTAATTTCAACCTTATCTTTTAGTCAATTGAGCAGTTATTATTATCACATATGGTGTAGTTGAAATTTGAACCTTAAAGTCTACAAAATAACACCGTAATCAACTTTGCTCGATAATAGGAATAGGTAATGTAATTCATATTTTCGCCATTATTATCAAGTGAACCGTAGCCTAGTGGAGTAAGGCGCGGTCTAAGTAATCGGCTGGCGCTGGAGATGCGGGTTCGTATCCTCAAACGGCACATAAATTAATGTGGCATCTTTTTGTGAGTATGTTGTATCTTGGTATACAATTGAGCCGAAAGACGAAAAATATCAGAAAATTACAAATATGAACATGCAAATAAAAGGCAAATGAAGCTGTTTGCAGCTCAGCGACGATCGCATCGCGTGACGTCATTCGTGAGTCATGTGACGCGGCCGGCGCGCGGCGCAGGCGGCCATATTCTTTAAGTATTGAGGGGGTCTGTTTTCTCTGACGCTGACTGTACTTGTAACATTGTGTCTTGTCTACTTACTATTTCTTTTAAACATGTGCCCCTCTAGACAAGTGGCAATACATTTTTTGTAGAATAGAATAGATTGATCAATGTATGGCATTGACGTAAGTTGACAACTGTGATAGACGTCAAAATACATCATTCTTTTCTACAATCCAATTGCCACTTGTCTCTCACTCATAATATATTAGATTTACACTTGGAGCTTATCATTATCAGTATTATTTTTCATTCTAGAGATCTCATATGAAACCAAACTGAGATATCATCACGAAATCAGATTCTAACCTGATTAAATGTAAGATTACTGTTTACGACCCAAAGAAATCCTCTAGTATAATAATGATAAAAGCTATGAAGATTATATTCCAAACGTAATATGTCAAAGTAAAAATATACATGAGCGTCGGTGGAAAAAAAGGTCCGAGTAATAAATTTAATATTCTAGATTTTCATCCTCGCACAAATAACCTACCTTTACAAGCGCCGTCGCCTTTTATTGAAACTTCTTTATTCTTCTTATGTTATATACCTACTTTATGTAGATAAATTTCGGTGAAAATATGATCTAATTTACGATAAAAAAATAATTGGTGGCTTCATTTAGCTAGTACAGTCAGCGTCAGAGAAAACAGACCCCCTCAGGCTTTCATATCATTAACAAGGGGGGTCCCTTTTCTCTGAAGCTTACTGTACCTACTTATTTTTCTTTAATGTGAGCCAAAAAGTCTAGCTTTGGCAGAATAGCAGATGGCAGAGTACATATTCACGTATGATTTTAGTATTGGATAGGACTGACGACCTAAAAAAAGGTGGCTGGGATGGACTAGATGCGGAAGGCGGAATATCGGCATACGTGGCGTACATTGGGAGAGGCCTATGTCCAGCAGTGGACTGCAATAGGCTAATTGATTGAAATATATACATCATAATTATTAGTATTATTGTGCCATACAGATCTGCGGGTCTAAAAAGGCAACATTCAGAAATTCTGCTAAAAACGAGTAACTTTATGAATTCCCAGAAGATCTCAATAGATTCCAATAAAATTCGTATAATAGTTACTCATATGAGCAGAATCATAATAATTCATTTACGAAGCATATTATTCTAGTTTCAAGTAAATATCGTCGCATGATGAAATATTATCCTGATACGATTCGAAAAAAGTACCCTTTTTAGAACTACTGGTAATTCTATATCGACAGAGTGGAGGCATTTCAATAACCGTTTATTAGAGATAAACAAACCAAGCACTCACTCACCTTTAGCATTTCCACTGATGTAATTTACATGACATGCCCTAATATTACCTTCAGTGCGATCCATTCGCTTTGAAGTTGAATTATTGTCAATACATCGTGTTATAACTTTTATTGATATTCATTCGACAATCAATCGTCGTATCGTCGATAAGGGCTCGTGTTAAACGATAACCGAGTGACGAGTAGGTTATCATATTGCAAGGTTAAGCAATATCTAGCCAGGTCTTAGAGTGGGTCTGTGCCATTCGTTACGTGTAGTACAACTTTTTACGACTAGCCCCTAAAAAGTTGCCGGATTCTGGTCTATTTCAGCTAAGCGTCCACCTTTCGGCATCGTAGGTACGCATCGGACGCATTGCATCAAAGGAATCGTAATATTCTTTGTATAGAAAGTCCAACAAGTGCGTCCATCAATCTGCATCGTACTGATCGCTTGAATCTGCAGCTGCCGACGCTGTTACTCCAAGAGGAAATTTTTGCGATGCGTGCCGATGACGTCATTCATAATGCCGGTCGCGCCTCCCACCGTTGCTGAAACATTTCGCACGTACGGTTCTATGCAAACCCGGATGAAGTGGCGTTGGCAATCCGATTGGTGGTAGTTACAGCGGCAAATGCGATCGCTGCCAATCAGGTGAACGCATTGTGAAAAATTCATCCATTTGATGCGATGCGTCCGATGCGTTCGATGCCGAAAGATGGACGCCAATACATTAGGTTTTAGAAATTCGGACGTTTCATAGTAATACTGAAAGACGTCCCCAACTGAGGTAAGAAAAGGCACAGAGAATGATGCCTCGATCGTCAATCGATAGTAGTCAATTGTCAATTGTGTGGAATAACAAATAGGTAACATTGATCAAAATTATATGCGGGTGAAGCCGCGGGTTACAGCTAGTTCATCATCATCATCATCATCATTTCAGCCATAGACCGGTTGGAAGCGGCTAGTTAACTAATAGGGATATAGACCACTACGTCGCTTTCTTGTGGCTTATATTTCTATGTAGTTGAAAACATTTTGTTACGTGGTGTGGTGAAATCATGAATGTGGTTAATGTTACTCGCTGGAATTCGGGCAGTTCAGTACTGCATATTTCATATGCAAATTTTAGATGGTATCATTGAATTAAACTGTATTACTGAACTGTACTGCATATTATTAAATAATATCTGGATATTAATGTTTAATTTGTGGTCAACTAGGCTGGCAGTTAGGCATGTTGTTGTAGAATGACAAAATGTAAAAATTGTGCAACATTACTGTCGACTGAAATGTCAATTAGCTTAAGAACAGTCAATACTTGTTTACCTATTTACTTGTTTGTTCCAGGTCTACGCTCCACTTCACACGTGGGCGTGTTGACGATGCTCAACTGTTTGTTATACAGACATTGGTAAGAAAGTTAATATTAAAAGTTACCCGTCAAAGTTAATTCGGTGTATTTTTAAACAGAAGTGTCAGGAATCATTAAATTTGACCCGTCTTTTTGAAAGTCATCCTAGTAAACTAATATTATAAACGCGAAAGTTTGTAAGTATGTGAAGATGTATGTGAGGATGTTTGTTACTCTTTCACGTAAAAACTACTGAATGGTTTTTAACGAAACTTTACAATAATATAGCTTATACATCAGAATAACACATAGGCTATATATCTGCGATGACCGGGACCAGAATTCCACGCGGGCGGAGCCGCAGGCAACAGTTAGTTGGTCATAAATCGCAAGACAAAAAACGAGGTCCTGGCGGCCGAGGATTGTTGTAAATTTGAGCTCGTCCACCGCAGTAGCATCCCGTGCTATCCTCAAAAGACACCCAAGAAACGTGTACTGCGTGTATAGAGCACATTTTAAGTACATTTTAGGTCCAAGTGTCCCGAGCAATACTATTCCACAGATCCTGTGACATTCTTATAGTCGGCATAAAGGAAGGAGTTTCACGTGTATCATGGTTTATGTCACGGAACTGACGAACTGTACATGTCCTGTCCAGTCCAGTTGCTAATCCGTCCACCTGAGAATCTGTCCAGTTGCGAATCCGTCCACTTGCTACGGAGGCGACTAGAGGTAGGAAACGGTTATACGTTATCCGGGTAGGATGTCTTAGTATTTTTACGCGAGTCTGTCAAACTTCTGTCAAAAAAGTTTTTGTGAACCAATATGTTCGATTAATACTTTACTATTTGAAACTTTAACAACAAATCTGGGTATACGTAGGCAAGTACCTACGTGAGCAAACCTAATACGAAACAAGTAAGAAACAAATCGATATTCTCCGAATCGCGTTAATGCTTCTAAAGTACGATACCTTCATCGAACCTTATAAATATTTACAAGGCACGGCACCTTTTATGGAACCTTACAAATATTGAATGGTCCGAAATTATCTTTAAAGCTGGTAAACACAAATCGGGCTCGAGGGAATTTATTTTAAAATATGGATTCTACGTGGTCTTTTCGATGGTCAGCCATGTTCCTTTTGATGCTATTATATTTGTAGTTAATTATTCACGAGACACCTTTGATATGTTAAGCATGACATACCTGATACCAGTTTGTAAATTACTAAAGTAAATAAGGCTGTCGAGAGCTTAGCGCAAAGAAAATTGTTATAAGCAGTAGCTCCGAGATAGTGTTTGTATAATATTAGAATATTAGATAATTGTTCTCATTGAACATGCTAGTAGCTGTTAGATTAGTTCTAAATAAAGGTAGTTAATTTTCGAAGCATATTTTATTAAAATTTTCTGCACAAAAATAATGATTGTATATTTCGAGGCCTTCTTCTTCTTTTTCTTCTTCTTCTTCTTGAACCTAAATCGCGTGACAAACGAGGCCCTGACGCGCGCGGATTGTTTTGTAATAATCTATGCTTGGTGAATTTGAGCTCCTCCATCGCATTGCACCCCGTGCTATCCTCAAAAGGCACCCAAAAAACGTCTACTGCCCGTATAGAGCACATTTTGGGCACATTTTAGGTTCAATATATACGTCTGGAGCAATACATATGTGCCATATACACTTTCTACTAATCAATCTATACTATGCATCATCCAATGGTTGACTGGTAAGAGAAGATAAATATCGAAGTGGCTACTCGAAGGATAAAAGTTTGGTCTAAAATGATTCTTGTTTTAGATTGGAACAGTCAACTTACAGCCAAAACGGAGTCATTTACCGCATCGGAAAATTTTATATACGTTGCAAACGCATTATATTGGAATGCACTATAGTTTCAGAGTTAACCTTCCAGAAACTATTTCGTAATAGTAGTAGTACTCAGACTAAAAGATTAGAGAGGAAAGTAAAGAGTATGAATAGATTATTTTTGGTGTACATCACTCAAACACTTTTTGTGTTTGAGTTATGTACAGTACACCATTGCCTTAAGATGGGCCTGTTTGCCTGTTTTATGCCTTTGTAGAGCCTATAAACAAAACAAAATATTTATAACTCATTATAAATATATGGGTGCGATTTTCCTATGAACTTTATATATTTTTTTAAATAATTATAACATCCCCTTTGTAAAACTTCTCTTTTTTTATGTCGGTAAAAACACTTAAATTTCCTTTTAACATTTTTATCTACCTGAAATCAAACCAATAACTCTTACGGTTTTATTCAGAAATTGGTGTTGTGTGTTGCAAAAAAATGTTTTATATGTAGGAATGTAGGTATCTCGCAATCATGGCTGTCGATGCAGGCAGTAATTGGAAATGGAATGAAAATAAATGGTGTCGTGGTTTAAGCGTGGCCATATTTTTGAGTGAAAAAGTGATCAACAAACCACTATTTCAAAATAAAATAATATTCTTTGCTGTAACGAACTTTTATCTAAATATTTTACGTTTAATATTTGAATTACATTCACATTCAAAACCAAACTAAATACTAGGTATATCATATTACGTGTACCTACTAATAATTTATAGGACTCTATGTATCAAATTACGGCAGTTAATGAAGTATTGTAGTTGATAGACTATACTACTGTATTGTACACACACATTTCACCAGACCTAATTAGGTGTCACGTAATAAAGGTTCAAATTTGCGATTATGAGATGAAAAGAGTAGAAATGTCACTTCTACGGAAGATTTTTTTGAGCTAATTGTGGTTTCTGGTTATATCCCAGGCTTTCAACTCAGAGCCTGGTATCCGCTTATTTATTCTTCTCCCTTTGATTTAGCGTGCCTATTATACAGCCTTTATGATAAGCGTCAGAGCGTCGTTCGTCAACGAGCGAATCCCCCGATCTCGTTTCCTCCGAATTTTTTGATTTTAAAATAGCGTTACGAGTATAACATGCTATTGTCAGACAATTTTCGGAGGAAATCGTGAACGCGGGGAATCGTGAGTATCGTGACTAACCCCAAAGTGCAGGGTAAAAAGTTGGGCTGGCTTTTACCCTATCACTTGCGACTAACACTCTAATGCATCAGTATTTTATATATTTATTTATTTTTACAGGTCTGTCCGATGATCAGAAGACTAAGAAAATAATGAACTTGTCACTTTCTCTTCTAAAATCAGTGTTAGACTTTAGTGATTGAAAAATAACATGAAAATGATGCAGGTAAAGTTATTTTATCAACAACGTGAGTTGAATGTAGTGATTTTATACTTGTACATAATTAGACTTGTATTTAGGACCTTTAAGATGATAGTGATGTTTCGCTTCGACGAACCTTATGTACGTAACTGTTACCTTAAGATAAGAACTTTAAAATAAAGGAAAATCCCTGTTTTTAACTGTTATTTTATTTCTGTGTCACTTTTCATTGCGCTGTATGCCCTTTGTAACTTCCGTCAGACGTCGTCGTAATTGACGAAACTAAGACAGTAGGAATGGGGGATAAATATTATCTCTAAGTATACAAAATATTTTCAAAAGCACATTAAGGCAGAGCGTTAATCTCAGTCGCATTCGAAGCTTTCACCTCGGAGTCTGGGGTCCGCTTTACCAGTCTAACTGCTGATTTGGCTGGACTTCAATATTTTTTGTGAACCGACTGCCATCTGACCTCCACAACCCAATAACGATATTGGAGCTAGATCAGTTATTAAACTTTTTAGGGATCCAACTACCTGTAATGAGAACGGCTGCCATAGATGTTCATATGGCAACTGAGACCAACGGCTTAACGTGCTCTCCGAGGCACGATCAGACCAATGTAATTACCCATATTCATGCATACAAATATTTGCACTGAGCAGGGATCGAACCCGCATCTCCTGCGTAAAAATGGCCGCGTTCACTACAGCTACGCCACAGAGGCTGCCCTAATTTTTTTTTTAATTATACGCACACTGAATTTTAATTTTATTAAATTGACATTTTAAAATTTAAATCACATATTTCATTTATTTTAATGATACTTCGTTCTTTCCAATAGATTCAGAATATTTTTTTAAAGATGTAAATCTTATCTTGATTCTAAATATTTCCTTTGTTTGGTTTTCTTATGCACAGGCAATGTTATGAATCTGATATGTACCTATACGAATCTGTAATTGTAGCAAATTTAAAACATTTTTGTGCGATAATGTAATCTAAATTTTCGTTCCATCAATCAAACGTTCATTTACGCCTGTAACTTCAGTCGCACCAGGAGCATTATAAAAATTCAATTATCTAAGCTTACTTTACAGGAAAGCTTTTTTTCTTCTCTTGTATCAATCGCTCATTTCATTCAATGAGGATCATTCACGTTTTTAGCTGAGTATGCAGATTTATAATGATTAAAAAAACAATAAACACTGTGAAAAAATAATTTCAATCCGATCAAAAATGACGAAGATACAGCAATTTTAATGCAGTAATCTCAAAAACGCTCGCCGCCGCGCCAAAATACTGTGTGACGTCATCTGTTATGACAGCGCGCGCCGCCGCTATGGAGAGTATGAAGACTTAGGGCTCTTTTGGGTTAAGACTCCATAGCTGTTTTATTTCGTAACGTATAATTTTGAAATTTTGTACGGATTTTAAGTAATTTACAAAGCTTCTAATAATATAGTTTTTGTGCTATTTACTTAAATATTTTTTTAAATAAAAATAACTATATCTATACCTACTTATAATATTATGAAACTGAAGAGTTTGTTTGTTTGAACGCGCTAATCTCAGGAACCACCGGTTCGAATTGAAAAGCTCTTTTTCTGTTGAATAGTCCATTTATCGATGAAGGTTATAGGCTATATAACATCACGCTACTACAAAAGGGAGCGGAGCAGTGTACATAAATGTCAACAAATCCGGCAGACTTCCATACACCTATGTTAACATAGTAATAAAGAGGGAAGATTTGTATTTTTGTATTCGATTAAACTCAAAAACTACTAGACCGATTTCAAAAATTCTTTTACCATTAGAAAGCTGCATTATCACTGACTAACATAGACTTTATTTTATTTTCAAACAAATTAGGAATCCTTACTAAAACTTCAATAATGAAATCCAAGATGTAAAAAATTTACTTAAAATATTTCTTACATCGCGTGCGCTGCGAAAATTTGCCAGTTTGTGTCGTCGACGACTCACCGAGCGGTAGGTGTATAGCGCGCGCGCGGCCTTGAGCGAGTGACGGAGGCCTGACGCAACGCAGTCCACTGTAGTATATAGACTGGAACGTTTGTTATTGTTTCGGTGGTAATAATGCCCCCATACAAATATTGTATTGTGCCAAAATGCAAGAATACAAGTGTTACTACGCCTAATAAACTGTTTTTTTATGTTCCGAGAGATGCAAAGATAAGAAAATAAAATCGGCCAAGTGCGAGTCGGACTCGCCCATGAAGGGTTCCGTAGTAGCAAAGGCGAAAATTGCGGTTTATGACGTATTAAAAAAAAACTACTGACTGGATCTCGTTCGAACCAATTTTTAGTGGTAGTTTTCATGGCAATTTACATCATATAATTTTTTTAGGTTTATCATTCTCTTAGTTTAGAAGTTAGAGGGGGGGGGGGGGACACATTTTTCCACTTTGGAAGTGTCTCTCGCGCAAACTGTTCAGTTTAGAAAAAAATTATGTTAGAAACCTCAATAGCATTTTTGAAGACCTATCTATAGATAACCCACACGTATGGGTTTGATGAAAAAAAAAAATTTGAGTTTCAGTTCTAAGTATGGGGACCCCCAAAATTTAATGCTTTTTTTTATTTTTGTGTGAAATTCTTAATGCGGTTCACAGAATACATCTTATTACCAAGTTTCAACAACATAGGCCTTATAGTTTCGGAGAAAAGTGGCTGTGACATACGGACGGACAGACAGACAGACAGACAGACGGACAGACATGACGAATCTATAAGGGTTCCGTTTTTTGCCATTTGGCAACGGAACCCTAAAAAGCGCTGTAGTAAACGGGGGGAACCCCTATAACGTTACGACGCATTATTTTTTTTCACAACAGCTTATGTGCAATCGTGTCCTTGAAGTTTCAGCTAAAAATCATCAAGTATCTTTCATAACGTGACAGCAAACTGCCCCCTTTTCTCCCCCTTTTTCCCTCCTATCAAAAAAGCTCTTGACAAAAGTTGTGTTTTAAATCAAAGAACATGTGTGCCAAATTTGGTGAAAATCGGTTAAGAAATCGACACCTCTGGGTTCAATTGGCGTATAAACCATTTTGGCCAAAATGAGTTATATACACCGTTTAATTCAGATTTTTTTTCTATATCAATCTGTATATTTAAAATGTTCAAATTCGCAAAAAAAATGCTTTTACGACCCAAAAAAATTAGATCATCCTACCACAAAAAAGATAAAATATTAATGTAACAGCCAAAATTTTCTTTTTTAAATTTTTAGTAAGACGTTATGACCAAGATTTTTACCAACCCGGGGCGTACGATCTGCGTTGATTGTAAATGGATTTTACGCCATGACGAGAAAATATATTTCTTAAACGTAATTTAAAATTGACGTCGTAAATCCAAACATTTAAATAACATGGACGTATAAGCCATATCCATTGCAAAAAATGGTATTCAATTTTAGACTTTATTGCTATAGAATTAAAGTCCAAAATTAAATGACAATATTTTTACTACACGCTTGCGTTCACTGTTACACAAAATTTTATAGACATTGCTTTAAAGTCTAAAATTAAATGTTAAAAATTAAAAAACTAATTACAGTGTCCGTTTATGACGGTGGTTTTGCTTTAGCTAAAACCACTGCACGAACGGTCATGTGGGTGACAGGTGTGAGGAGTTTGGACATGTGCACGGCGGTTTTGGATACGGTAGCCGTAACCCAGAGGATGAGCACATCCTTAGAAAGTGTACGGCCACCGAACTTTCCGTCGTGCACAGATTCTTCAAAAAGAAAGTTCGATTTCCTACTCACTAGGAGGCACAGCATCAGCAGGGTGGCCAACTGCAAGGTAATACCCGGAGAGAGTCGCACTAGCCAACGCCGTCTCCTTGTCATGGACCTCCGCGTGAAACCCAAAGACAAACGCGCCAAGCGTGGCCAACGCAATATCAGGTGGTCATTCAACAAAGTCATCGGTGACAAGAGTGCTGATGTTATAGGCGAACCAGTACAGGTTTACTGGGACAGGATTCAGGCAGCTATCCTTGAGGCGGGGAGGGCTCTCTTCTCTCTTCTCGGTACGTCTAAGTGTGGATGCAAGTATGACAGGGACACTTGGTGGTGTAACGACACAGTCCAGAGAGAGAAGGGTGAAGAAAACCCTCCTTAAAAAGTGGCAAGCGTCCAAATCTGCCGAAGACCGCGCCATTAAAACGAAGTGTTCGAATTTAGAGAATTAGATACTTATTGAGATGGAGAGTTTAAAAGTAAAATTAGAGACTAAATAAAAGATGCTAAAAAATTTACAATTTGTAATCAAGGTAGTTGATTATTACAAAATATAATCAATAAGAAGGATCTCAGGGAGTGAGTTAGATATTAATTAAAACAAAGATGCAAAACGCGCCACCAGGTGAGCGGTAGCCAGGGCCAAACGAGACCACTTCTTCTTCTTCTATCGTGTCGACGGCGATAAGGATAGTCCAGAGATGTATGGTCTACTCTGGCAAGCATCCCTGTTAGTTTCCTGCACACACAGGATATCACAGCGGGTGTTCTGGCAGGGACTAGAAAGTATCTGCCTTGTCCCGAGAGAAACTGTTAATGGAGATGATGCGCAGAGCTGACTTTGAGTGTGGACTAACAGAGTGGTGGAATTGGTTTTTAGCCATCGAGACCACTTGCAACCGCTATATAACAACTTGGAATCGTCTGAGGGGCAAAAGCTTATCTATAAGTTGGCGCGTTCCAGGGCCAAAACGGCGCAGGCTCTGTCCAAGTGCCGCTGAATTAAAGGCAAAGACCCTGAGGACAATCTGTTGTACGAGAAAGTCGCGGTGAAGGAGAGATGACTGTTTGTTGAGTTACTAAAGATTTAAATAATTGCCTTTTTAAGTTTGATAATCTGATCATGACTGATAATGTTGTCATAATTATAATAGACATAATTATCTGTTTTATTTAATGAAACCAAGTTAATTTTGTTTCTGGTAGTTTAATTTCGTGTATATCGACCATAATTCTGTAGTAAGAGTAATACCAATGTAATTCTGACACATTCTAACAGTATCGAGATTATTTTTATTAATTATAATTCTATTGATGTGCAAATTAATAGTTTTTACAGCCAAAAAATCTACAGCTACATGCTTTTACATCAGTAAATTTGAACATAATATTACCAAATATGGATATAAGCTGTAAGCTGTCAATTGTTATCCAATTTTCATGGGGTGTATAAACCATAAATTGATATTTTCTAAGACGTATATCCATGCTAACTTCCAAACCAAAGGGGATAGATATGATTGAATGATTTAGCCTTTTTCATCCCCAAATTCTAAGAATCTTTCTCCTTGGAATTTTTTATGTAGCTTCTAAAATAAAAAAGTTATGATTTTTTTTCTGAAAATAAAATCGTTTTTTTGCTCTCCTGAAAAGTCGTGTTTTGGTTTATACGCCAATTGAACCCAGAGGTGTCGAAATGCGCCCTCCAGATCGGAACTAACATAACCACAGACATTCTTCTTCTGTCGAGTCGACGGCATATCTTGTCATATTTTGTTTGCCCAGTATGTAGCCACTCCGATAGCGTTGTCAGAGGCACTCATAAGTTCCTCCGGAGTGCACGTGCTTGGGCAGGCAGCACAAGTTAACAGGTGGGTCATAGTCTGTGGAGTAGCTCCGCATTCACACCGTGGATCCATCTCGTCTGAATGACCTCACCTAATATGGTTTTCCTTACTTCGAACGACCTGCGTCCGAAGTCTATATATGGACTTCCAAGTGGTCCAGGCAAGGTCCCGTCCGGGGGGAAGATTCTCTGATAGCGGGACGAAGATGATAAGTGGCCTCTGTGCTCCCCATAGATCAAGTCTGGCTGAAGAGGGTTCGCAGATAATAGGAGCAACGTACGCGATGAAGCTCTTGCGGCTCTTCAGCCTCTGTGTCACACCAGTAACACCGATAAAAGCAAAATCGGTCATCTTGTCGAAACGGAGACTCGCTCGGACAATTAAACAGTGCTTCCCAATTCACAAAAACAGTTTTAATATTAAAAGTCACTTCTAATGTGCTCGAAAGAAATCTCTCAATCTCCAGGACGCTATCTCTATCTATTACAATCACCACATCATCCACGTCCATTATACGTGCACCATTCCACCATCTAGTTGGTGCCGCCAATTGAACCCTGGGCGCATCAGGACTCCGTAGAGCCTCTGCATTCCACGACCGCTATATGTGGTCGTGGAATGCAGAGGCCTTACCTTCAGAGCCTTACCTTCCTGTCGCTTAGGAAGCCTTGTAATAACTCGTCTGAAATTTGTGGGGCACTTTTCCTCCACCAGTCTCAGGCCCGGTTTCCACCAAAGCGGAGAGGAGAGAAAGGAGCTGCGAAACTGATGAGATGCGTAGCGGAGACGACATGTGAGCTGTGTCTTACATAGGCCACCAATCAAATGACGCCTTCTGGTGACCAGGGCGCGGGGAACGGGGATTGCGAGCGGGGCAAAGCCAACCGCCACAGGCCGCCCGGCTACACACTTCTCCACTCTTCCGCGCCGCTGAAAAATTAGACATCTGCTTTCCTTTCAGCTTGATTCGTTTTCTCGGAAGCTGAGCGGAAATAACTTTATCTGGCGAGGGCTAGTATTCAACAGCGGATAAAGTTGAGATGAGCCACCAGCATCTTCTCGTACATCTACTCCAACACGAGCGATAGACTAATAGGTCTGTACGACTTGGAGATGGTGTACAAATCCTTACCTGGCTACTCAGTGCCACCACTACAGCTTTCTCCTACATCTTAGAAAAGTAGCTGTGGTGAAGGTACTGATCCAGCAGCTTCACGAAGAGCAAGCGGTTGGCCTCAATGGTGCAGATATGTGCAGTGAGGCCATCCCCTGCGGAGCATTCTTGGGATTGAACTTTTGAAGGGCATCAAAGAGTGCGCTCGAGTAAGGATGCGTAATTATCTTGATGGGAGTCATCATGATAATGACCCACCCTTTACTATAAGCGAACTCTTTGATGCCCTTCAAAACCTCCCTTCCTCCCTTGCTCATCCGACCTTTTGAGCTTTTCTCTTCTTTCGCGATGCCCCCGTCGTCTTCTCCTATCCAATCTTGTAGGTAAAAAGCAACTCGGCCGAACCCTTTGCGTCCTGTACTCATAATTACTTATCAAATAATGAAAAGAAAAAAACCCGAAAAAACCCGGGTTTTGATAAAAAAAACCCGGGTTTTTTTTTCGCACCGAAAACCCGGAAAACCCGGGTTTTTTCGAGTCGAGTAAACCCGGGCTCGATGCCCTACTACGTATATTATAAAGTATTTTAAAAACAAACTGTATTTGAATAATCACCAAAGAACTTAAAACACAAATAAAGTACTAAGAAAAACCAATAAAACGCAAGCACTACTAGTCGATCCACGAAAGAATTTGTACTGACTGACTGGCGACTGCGCTAGTCGGGACGCGTTCATAACAGATGACGTCATCGTCTAAATCGCAGTGTAAGCGGGCGTTTTTAAGTACTCGTTAAGAAATCCCTAATAGCTTCGTCATTTCTTGACGGATTTTGATTATTTAAAAAATAGGATACTCAGAAAGGTATAGCGCACCTGGTATACTGATTAAAAATACAATATTCCATTATGTGATTCATCCTCATTGTAATGGACCATTATTGGTTAAAAAAGTTTGCAATTATATATTAAATCCAGCGCCAACGCCACCAGCCCACGCCTACCTTTCATAATTGTTCAGACGATAGGTACCTATGCTTTTCAAGAACTCGAGACCAGCTCCACGCTCAACCGCCAATTATGAATGAATGAGATGTGTGGGATATGAATGTATGGGAGTGTCACGTAATTTGACGTTTATCATAAACGTCAAATTACGTGACACTCCCATACATTCATCATTCTATTCTACAACAGGTTGGGGCAGGGGTTTAATTGTCATTATTTTGACTTTTATGACAGTTGTCAACGTATAACCCGCGCCACATATCTTGGACCTAAAATGTGCTTAAAACTTGCCCTATACGCGCAGTACACATTTCTTGGGTGTCTTTTGAGGATAGCGCGGGATGCTACTGCGGTAGACGAACTCAAATTCACCAAGCATAGATTATTACAAAGCAATCCGCGGGCGCCAGAGCCTCGTATGTCTTACGATTTGGGTCCAAGATTCGTGGCGCGGGTTATATCTCACAAACGTCAAAATATAAAATAGGTACGTGTCTAAGGGGGCCGCGGGCAGACGCAAAGCATAAACTGAGTACCGTACTCTTAATTCTTTCTATTGTGTAATGTAAAAACTCCGTTCATAATCATGATGGAACACCAGTCTTCAGCCAACAAATCTTTCAAACTGCTGTAAGAACGACAAACATATTGCGTAAGAAACGGATTTGTTGACAAAATACACGGGGTTTGTTAAGCCAGATGTATGTGTGACTACGATATTGTGATTCTTACGGAGACAAGATTGAATAGTGATATGCTGAACTGAGAGCTGTTCCTCGACAGATTTACGGCTTACGCAAGAGATAGGGCAGTAAGTATACGCAGCCCCAACAAGTGTAAAGATCTATAGGTTACTTTAGACATCCAAACTGTGCATCACATAACTCTCTACGTTGTGTATTTACCGTCTCCGTTAATGTTGCATGCTGGAATGTTTTATAGATAATTTTAATATTATTATTTATATAAACAACTAGCTGACCCCGCGAACTTCTTACCGCCTAACAGTCGATTTTTTTTTCTCTACGTAAGAACCTTCCTCGTACTTTACGGAATATTCTAAAAAAAGAATTAGCGAAATCGGTTCAGCCGTTCTCGAGATTTGCGCTTAGCAACACATTTAGGGATTCATTTTTATATTATAGAAGATAGAGGAAGAGTGTAAGGCCAGAACAGGCCGCTATTCTGTTACTCCTGAAGGAAAAGCGTGAGTATATGTATGTATGTAATAGATTTATATAGATGGAGAGATAGATCTTTCTTATACAATTGTATCAAACAAATGTTAAACGAGTATTATTTAACAAATTACATCAAGCTTCGTAATGAACTCTCTACTCTACTATGTTTTTTCCAAGCGACAACAGTATGCGATTCTTCAAGAAGGGCATTAGATTGTTCCTAAAGGTTCGGCAGCACGAGTACCACAGTAATTACTTTCCATCAGGTGGGCGCTGCCACCTAAGTGGTATGAAAAAATAAAAAAATAAAAATAAAACCACTCTTACTTTTTCACGCCAAGTATTTTTTTAGGTACAAGTGATGGGTTTTTCCCATTGGTTAGATTGATGGTCAGATTAGTCTGACCAACGGGAATTTTTTTTCCCGTTGATCAGATCAGCTTAGGATTTAGTAAAGTACTGCTAAACACAAAATTCGATTCTTCCACTTCTTGTAAATACATAGTCATTTAAATAGGTTTTATTTGTGATATTATGGAGTTTGTTGATACTGGTTGAAACTCTTTGCAAGTTCTTTCATCGTTATTTATAACAAAATTTGCCGTACATGGAACCAAAACAATTCACCCTGGATTATGAAGTCGCTGCTTCTAATTCATTGAAAAAAGTATACCCTGATGCGGAAATAAAAGGTTGCTATTTTCATTTTACCCATAATGTGTGGAAGCAAGCAAAAAAAATTAAATTGACAAAATCAAGAGAAACAAAACGCATAATTGCACTTTCGGCAATTTTGCCATTTTATACCGCCACATTTAGTGGACGAAGGTTGGCAGTATATAATTAATGATGCTCCCGATTCAGCTGACATAAAACGATTCATAAAATATTTTGAAAAGCAGTGGCTAGAGAAGTCTTATTTTAAACAAATTTGGTCTGTGTTTGGGCAGACACAAAACCACAAACTCTTTGGAAAGTTGGCATAAAGAGTTAAATGAAAAAATAACAAGAAAAGGACCCGGAATTATCAACTTACTGCGGATTTTACTGAAAAATGATTTTTAGTAAAATCACAAATAAACGGACGAAAAAAAATATAGTGAGAGACGAATTCATAATGGATTCACAAATGAAGTTAACTAATGGAGAATCAAACGTTGGTCATTTTTAGAACGCTTAAGATTAAATTGTAATTATTATATTATTTAACTTTACCAAAGTCTAAACTGTATTTCATTTTACTTTTTTCTACGTCTTTTCCAGTTGTCAAATAAATCTGTCCAGCGGGAAAAAAAATCCCGTTGGTCAGACTAATCTGACCATCAATCTAACCAATGGGAAAAACCCCAAGTGATTTATTCATTGTTATATCAAATTCCATCAAGTAGCATTGATCAACAGTATAAACAGTCATACTTAATGAATTCTCTAAACAGTTTGTGATCTTAATTACTCAGAAAGGATTGAAACGTGTTAGATGACGTAACTTATAGTTTTTGGTCCCCAGTATGTATCTATAGGTCAACCTCCAATTGATTTCTGAACTTGAATAGCCTCACTCAAAACAATGGTATGGTAAATTGCTAGGGTCGCAGTCGATCTTGTACTAACTAGGTATGCAATCAAGTTGTGTAATAGATCATAGATATCTTTTGTCTACTGATCTCTATGTAGGTACCTACATAGAGAGGTATACAGGGTGTCCCAAAATTCAAGGATAAGCCGGCAACAGGGGGTGGCCCTACTTATGGCTGCTCAGGAAAAAATAAGAAAAAAAATATATCTCTATTTTTTTTTTAAATTACTCGAACTTTTTTAAAATCCCTCGAAATTCGGTACCCTTAATGATATTTTCAACAACCAGGTCCACAATTTTGCAAATATTTTTGAACTCTTTTCTGTATTAGCAAGCTAAGAAGCATGGCTATCCATCACCACCCTGAAAAATTATAGGATACTTGTAGTTATTTTACAAAAATAAGTCAAAATATTTTTTTGTCGTCAAATTTTCATACATTTTTACTTTCGACCCACTTTATCTTATCTCGGTGAAAAAAAAAAGTATGGACACCACTATGGCATTCTTTTTCAAAAATTGGCGCAACTATCCAAGATTTCAAAATGGTATAATTTGGGTATGATACTATAATGAAATACTAAAAAAAAATATTTTTTTGTAAATAGAATCACATTTAATACATTGCTCTTATTGAAAATCACCAGATTTACTTTGTACACAATGCATTCATCCTCAATAAAAAATCATTGACGGGACTTGTGACAAAGTGGTAACCGAGTAGGTTATCACATTACGAGGTTAAGCAACATAAGCCAGGGTGGTTTTCGGATGGATGACTAATGACCATTCTTAAGACATTGAGACACCTCCATTCCTCAGAAAGTACGTTAGGCCGGCGATCGTAGTGGCCATACGAGCATCTATGACAGTTGTTACGGGTAGTCGGAGCCCTAAAAGTCCAACAACTGGACGCACTACATAACTTTGATATCGCCAATGGGTTGTGGTGGTCAGGTGGCAGTCGCTTCACGGAAAATTCGCGGTTCTGCTGTTTCACAGTTACCATAAAATCCGACTCTGTATTTTGTAAAGGTTCAGAGGATGAAAATCCATACTGTTAAAATATTAAACAAACATAATGGTATAATTTTATAATTATTGCATTATTGTTAATTTTTTTTTTATTTTACATTTTTAATTGTTTGCCACCGGCATTAATACATTTTATTTTTCGTGCATTTCTTTTGTCAGAAATATAATCCGTAGCCGCATTGATATTTGAATGAAACTAGTCCAGCGTTGCAATTGCTTTCGGAAACCTAATTGTTCTTAAAACAATTCCAATAAAACTCTGAGCCTCGGATTTCCCGGCTAACTGTGAAACAGCAGAAATGCGAAATTTACCGTGAAGCGACTGCCACCTGACCTCCACAACCCACTGGCGATATCAAAGTTATGTAAGTAGTGAGTCCAGTTGTTGGACTTTTAGGGGTCCGACTAACTGTCATAGATACTCATATGGCCACCGGGATCTACGACCTAACGTACGCTCTGAGAAACAGAGGACGGAGGTGTCTTAATGATGGTCATCCATCCGAAAACCACCCTGGCTTATGTTGCTTAACCTCGTAATGTGATAACCTACTCGGTTACCACTTTGTCACAAGTCCCGTCAATGATTTTTTATTGAGGATGAATGCATTGTGTACAAAGTAAATCTGGTGATTTTCAATAAGAGCAATGTATTAAATGTGATTCTTATTTACAAAAAAAAATTTTTCTTAGTATTTCATTATAGTATCATACCCAAATTATACCATTCTGAAATCTTGGATAGTTGCGCCAATTTTTGAAAAAGAATGCCATAGTGGTGTCCATACTTTTTTTTTTCACCGAGATAAGATAAAGTGGGTCGAAAGTAAAAATGTGTGAAAATTTGACGACAAAAAAATATTTTGACTTATTTTTGTAAAATAAATACAAATATTCTATAATTTTTCAGGGTGTTGGTGGATAGTCATGCTTCTTAGCTTGCTAATACAGAAAAGAGTTTAGAAATATTTGCAAAATTGTGGACCTGGTAGTTGAAAATATCATTAGGGGTACCGAATTTCCAAAGATTTTAAAAAAGTTTAAATAATTTAAAAAAAAATAGAGTTACATTTTTTTTCTTATTTTTTCCAGAGCAGCCATAAGTAGGGCCACCCTCTGTTACCGGCTTATCCTTGAATTTTGGGACACCCTGTATATAGTCATCAATGGCTTTACCCTTCTAAAATTTGCATTAGAATAGTGTGGACGATGTTGAACTCACCTATAATACTAATTATACTATACTATATAATCTAGTCTGTACATTAGAGGTACCTATTTAAAAAAAGCTTGAGTTATCGATTCTGAACACTAAAAATGGAAATGGAATGATACTTTTAGGAATTCCTGAAATATATTAACATTAGTAACGTAAACGAATCGAGAGAACGGATTAATGTGTATGGCGGTCTTGACACACACAGGTTCACAGTAGACAGGCGGCCAATCGTAATGCTCCTTTCTCTCGATACATTTACGTTACGAATTCGATTATTTTTAGTGCTCGAGGCACTGAACAGATTTTGATGCGGATTTTTTTTGTTAAAATGATCTAGGTTTGATCGCAATCGATTGAGAAAAAAGGTCCCGATAAACGACATCAGCCCCTCTAGGCAAGTGACAATTCGTCGGTCGGCGTTTCGTAGAATAGAATGCCAAATGTATGGGATTTGACGTATATGACAGGCGTCAACGAATGTCAGAAACGTCAAATCTTATTCGTCATTCTATTCCATCATACGCCGAGCAACGAATTGCCACTTGTCTAGGGGGGCAGTGCGGCCGGAGTTACGGGCATAGGTTAGTACAAAATATAATGAAAAGCATCTATCGAGGTCAAACTGGAGATGACCAGTTTACAGTTTAACATTGAGCATTGTTGATATCCTTAACCGTATTGTTGTTTAATGCTCCCTTTCCGAGGTGTGCTTTGCTACGTTGCTATAGATGCGTTTGATGTCCACAATCATATTCATTGGTCCACATAGCATAGCTCTGGTGGAAAGGCGTTCAGCTAAGCTATGTTTATTATACAGAAAGATCCGTGCTATGGATATATGCTTGGATGGAGAATAGATTCGAATTTTGAATATTTGTAGGAAGTTTCATATCACATCTTACTTGCTACGCTACATAGCATAGCACAGTGGAAACGGTTACATAGTTAGCCTAGCTTTTATATCCTTATAGCTGCATAACATATCTCTGTTGAAGGCAGCCTGAAGCCGTGAAAATCACAACATTGCTTTATCATCTATGGAGATGTGACACACAGAGTGCGAGCACATAACATATTTATGGTATTATCACGGTGCTATCGAGGGAATACTCGACCTCTGAAGGCTGGGAAGCTCTCTGTACGTAGATGTATTGTATAGTGTGTGCGATGTCGCTTGTATTCTTGAAGAAGTCACTGTAGTTTTGCAACTGTCATTAATTTATATATAAATAAAATTAAAACTCCCTAAATGTACCTATGTAGGCGAGGCGCATAACTTCCAAATGACTGCACCAAATTGGATAATTCTTTTTGTTTTGTGTTCGTTGTTGTGTGGCCAAGGTTTGTGTAATCTTAATAGAAGATGCAGCATGCAGCGGTAACGGGATCTGAATACCACGTAAGTAGAATAGATTTTGGCGATACGAAGTTCGCCGGGTCAGATAATTTTATATGCACCTCACAATCGCAATCTAAATCGCTTGTATTGGGTTCAAACTGCAACCTATAGAGAGCAAGTTCAATGTCTTCAAATTTATAAAAATAAGAAACAATTGCTATAAATATAGCCCGTCGACGTCACTCGAGACTACATAGGGTTTGCGGGTTACCCGTAAAATAGTATTAAAAAAAAAGAAATAAAAATAATAATTTGGCGGCAGGTCTTACTACTATTTTGCGGATAAACCCTTTTATTCTGACGACAGCTTAAATCACACCCATTATTTCTCTCTAGTACCTTTGTTATAATATAAAAATAAACCGTTTCCTTAGCTATACAATAATGGAACTGCACAGAAACTACATTAAAATTTCTGTGACACGTTTAATTAAGCAGAAAGCAGCGGGTACCGTCGTATAGTGGAGCCCCGCGAGATGAGCCCACCTGCTGATTGCTTCAGTGGAGTAATTTGAGCCATATCTAAATAGAATCTTATGTACTTACCTTGAATGTTCCATACTAAAATGAAAAATTTCAGTAAAAAGACAATGAAGATATTTTATAAACGGATAGCGCGGAGAAGTAACTTACTAGGTATATTTCTTCTTTCTACTCTTCTTCTTCTTATTTCTATTTCGTCTTCTTTGTTTTCTTCTTATTTCTACTTGTGAAAACTTTTAAGTGGCCTTCTCATAATATTGACTCTTGTAGGTATACATACCTATTTTAGCTGTAAGATTTCCGTAATTAAAAAAAAATCTGAATATAGGTATTAAGTAAATAAAGTGATATCGAGATCTAGCCAAATCCGCAGTTAAGACTGGTAAAGTGGACCCCAGACTCCGAGCTGAAAGCTTCAGGTGCGACTGGGAATTAACGCTAGGAGGAAGAAGAAGGTATTAAGTAAAAATAAACACTTTCTTTTGTTAATGAAATTTTATCCTACAACTAAGTAGGTGTGCCCGCTCCACCGCACCGGTGTAAATTACTAATCCAGTTTCCACGACCAACAGAAACCAATTCCTTAAATAAAAAGTAGCCTATGCTACCTATGTCTTGTTCCAGACTATAATCTATATCAGTACCAAATTTCATCGAAATCCATTCAGTAATACGGCGCATACAGGTTTACACTCACACTCCAAAATGGGAGACTGATTTCCAACAACTATCCAACACAACATATTATATAATATAGCGCCTTCCAATCGCCCATTTAATGTACAAGCTTGCCTGTATTGGGAACTCAGTAATCCCCATAGCTTAAGTGCACCACTGTATCCGTCGAGTCTCGAGTATGGAAACGGAACTAACGGAACTGTTACGGAACGTAACACAGGTTAATTCCTAGCACGGGGCTGGAATTTGGACCCACTGTGTAACTTGTCACCTTATTCATGTAGATATTAATTTATTAGTTACGTAAGCATTTCACACAAATATTGTGTGTACCTATTGATTGTCACATTATGTATGTTGATATGGGGGGGCGCGGGGCCTGGAACCTCCACGAGGTGCATTCTAGGCAATGGAGACGACAGCGCTTCTCTTCCTCCCAAGGCAGACGCTGCCACCAGCGGCAGATACCACCGGTAGTGGGAGCAACCCTACAGTGGGCTGCTCGGAGGCTTTCCACTCTGTGTCTCGTGACTCTCTGACTAGGAGATGGTACAGTGGGTAGCAGGCAAGAGACGGGCTGTTACAGGTGTGGCTGACTGACACCCCTTCACCCCCGCTGGCGCTATTTGAAGCCGTTTGCATTTTGGAACCCGAGTTTCGTTCTCCTGCTTCACCTTTACCTAGCTTAAACTAAATTTTACAAGAGCGACAACCGTCTGAACCCTAAATCCCAAGAAGAAAGCCAGCAGTAAAGTTTCACCCATCAATCAGCAGGGGTACTGGTTTACACATGAGGTAGCATTAAACTCCAATGTTGTAGCTCACATACAAACTAAACTATACTTATATGATAAACCTGATGAAGAGTTTATTTGTTTATGTTGTTGAACGGAGCAGTGATCATAAGTGTCAAGAAATCTGGCAGATTCCCATGCATTATTTGAAAATGAATAAATTACGTGCATAATGGCTTAAAAGGATGATACGGGGTTTTGAAGTGAGCCACAGGCGAAGCCGGGCAGTTCGGGTAGTAAAGATTTACCGGGCAGATTATATTATTTAACTTTGAATCACCCTCTAAAATGAACTGGCAAGATTATAAGCCTGTATTTGAGCTTGGCCTTCGTAACCGACATTCCTTTTGACCTCAAGATAAAAGTGTAAAAGCTTCCTAGTTAAATTAAATTAATTATTAGGAAGAAAGTACTAACTGGATCTAAGGAAGCGTCGCCTCACTGCTTCCGTGTAATAAGTGCAGTCCCGCACAAAGAATGTTCCTGCCATTTTTAATTTTTCGGTGATAAGACTACTACACAATGAGAATTTAAGTTTCCCTTTTTTGTTTTAGTCTCATCTTGATTTAAAAAACTGTAATTAAGTCGGTATCCTACTCCTACTATACCCTTATAGAATAAGTAGGGTGTGGGGTTCTTTAAGATGGGCATTAGAAGGTTCTTAAGGGGTCGGTAGCGCGAGTGTGATGCCCCTGGTGTTGCATACGTCCAAAGGGGCCGTGTGTTTGTCTGTCACCTAATTAGTATAAATAAGTAGGTACCTATGTCAAAGTTTGTAAAGATTCAATCACGCTCTAACGGCTGAACGGATCTGACTGAAATTTGGTACAGGGATAGACTACAGTTTTGAATATTCTGATTCCCATGGATAGCGGGAACGTGATCTAACGTTCACACGGACGGAGCCGCGGGCATCAGCTATTTGTTATAATAAGAGAAAAGTAGCTAAGAAAAAATGGTAATTGGTTAATACCACTAAACCAAGCTAATAAAAATGCTACGTGTAATAATTATTATTTCCTCCTCATCTTAGGTACAGCTACCTACAATAAAATAATTGCTTACACGGATGGCGGAGTACTTAAGTGTGTGATTGACTAATAATAATATTGTTATGAATCTGAATCTGGTTATCCATTATTTGTATGTTTATTATATCATTATGTGGTCGCTGTTGAGCAGATAATTAAGTACCACTTTTACCTAAGTGTTCATGGTTTATAAGTACCTAAGTACATAAATTAATATTTATTATTAATCAGCTAACATTAGCAAATAATAAGGACAATACTAGGTACCTATTCTTTTCCGACTCACATAATGAAAAGCGAGGCTCTGGGTCTCTCAGTGTTGGGAACAGAGGTTCCCATAAAAGCCACATTAAAAGGAGGTTAAGAAGTATATCTGTGTAAGCCTTAGCTTAGATGAAACCGGGAATAAGCCTAATACCAGAATGATTAAGTTACTTGTTGTTTCAAAACAAACGATTGAAATGCGAAACAAATACCTACTTATCCTCCAGGTACAGTAAGTTGAATTCCTAAAATGTTGAATTTGCAAAAAGTTGAATTTGCAGAATGTTAAAAAGTTGAATTTGCATAAAGTATTAAGTCATCAATCAAAATTATTTGTATGTTTGAATATGTGTGTTTGCATTGGTCTGGGTTGTGCTTGTGACCAATGTGTGGGGTAGGCGAAGGTCACAGATTTCCACTTTCTACGATCCTGGTATACATCTTTCGCTTCTTCGACTTCTATAATTGTTTTCATAGATGCTCGCCGGTTTCGGGTTCTCTCAGTACCCTCGCTATCGCAGTCGAGTAATTAATAAAGTGATCTTTAAATCAAATTATTATTTTTTGTACAGGACTCGTCAATTTGACTTCACCCCGCCTTATGGTAACCTGAAGGCAAAGTCTCAGGAAAGAGGGTCACCATTACAGACACGTACCATGTTACAAAGGTGGCTGACACATCAAAATTGTTTGCCTGTACATAACCAAATGGAGTTAGGTTACAACAAAAGCAGTACAATGCCCTATCGCTTGAAGCGATTTCTCCGAAGCAACTAATAAAGTATATTTTCAACTAAAGTCGTAACAATGTCAGTTGGAATTCGGTTCAAAACTATTTTAGTTTCGTTCTAGCTATCTGCAGCTCTCATACCTCTGCAAGTGTTAGGATGGCAAACACGATAACATTAATGAATTTGGGTTCGGTTGGCTTTCATTTCCTAAGTCTGGCGGTGAGTAGTGTCGGTGAGGATTATCTGAAACTTGTCCCTTTCACACGCACCACTTTAGATACATCTGTCTTTTTCCCTCTTGCACTTTATGCGGTATTACAAGTAACATTTGTATCTATTTGTACAGACGAAATGGGACTAAATTGTTGGAAATCAAAATTGTGTTTTATACAAAATAGGAATAAGAATAAGGAACATAATTTTTCTATCATCATCATCATTTCAGCCATAGGAAGTCCACTGCTGGACATAGGCCTCCCCTATAGATCTCCAACAATTAATTAATTACGTAACTTTTTTACTAAAGAAAAATGTATCTTCTTCTTCATTCACTCATGAAAAGCTCGCTCTATGCTTCACCCTTTAGCGGTCCCCTTTTATTGGTTTCTTTTAGATTTTATGGGAGTTACTGCCGCGTGACCATCCAAACTTGTGAAGAAAGCTTCACCAGAGCCTCGTTTATTAATCAGTATTCAGGCTTACAGTTGAGGTTGAATTGAATGCCTTTGTTCATAGGTACCCAGACACAATCAAAAATAAAAATATATCTAAGTATGTTTATCCGCATTATAAAACTCATAGTACAAACCAGTTAAACTATACTTTGGATCTAGATAGCGCTCTATAGTATATCCTAAGAACATTGCCATTTAAAACTCTGTGAACCGTACCACGAATTTATATTCAACACATTGCTAAAACAAACATTATTCAAACTTTAATATAACCTCCGACCCATCTCCACACTTATTAAAGTACATGTTAGCGGTCTTATAAAGTTTTGGATGGGGTACAGGGCATTCTAGACCTTTGACCTTGTATTTCCGTAGTTCAATATTAATATGATAATAGAGATATTGAATGTTAAGGGATTACACAAGAAGCCTACAAGGATGGACCTACATATATTATGTAAGACAATGATACATATTGGCTATTGAACAGTGTACCTGTGTACACGGCTCCGTTCGTGTGGATGTCGGTTATCGTGACCAAACATGCTCTGCTCTATGTCCTTCCAAAGCTCTGTTCTATCCCTGTAATTCCAAATTTCATTAAAATCGGTTCAGTACTTAGGCATAAAAGCGTACAGACAGTTACTTTCGCATTTCTGATATAAATAATAAGAATGGATATGGATACTGGTAGACTAGATAAACAGAATGAAAAAATTTAAGACCACTACTCGACCAGCACATTATGCTACTTTTTGTGGCTGTTATACAGACGACATTGCAAGAAGGTGCGCTATCCTTAAACACGATATTTTAATCGAAGCCTATACTGATAGGTTTCAGAATTGATTTATATACCTAACTTATGGACCTAAGATCTACCAACAGGCAAAGAGAAGGAACCCGGTTCGTACCGCTCTGTCATAGACATTTATTATATTTTTACATATATACTGTACTGGGCTTTTCGCTACAAATTCATAAATCTAGTTTCTGCGTCCCGTTCCAAATTCAAGCTTCATCGCAACACAATGTTTATTCTGAAACGCTTAACACCTTACCTACATATAGCAGTCTTACTAGACTTACCTCAATAAGTAATTCAGAAAACTACAACACTTCATATATACCTTCTCATACAACGTTATATGAAAAGCTTTTTCGACTGTACATCTGTTTTCGTAATTTTTTGGCTCCTATGTAAAGAAAGAATGTGAGATAAAGTTTTCTGAAACATTTGTGAATAAAGGCTAAATTTTTCTCGTGTAAATGAAATATTTGATTGCGAGGAGCTCAAGACCTTGTAATAAACGACCCTTGGCGTGTAAATCGCTCCTACGTTTTAGGGTTTCGTAGACACTATAATATCGTCCTGTCAGAATGCCTACTTAGACCTGACCCTCATAATTTGGTCTCTTCCGACGAGGAAGGTCTCGCAGCTTGTACTTTATCGATTTACAACTGAATTTATGAAAAATTACTTTTAAAGACCTAGGCCTGTATATTTTGGTATTTCCATTAAATATCACCCAAATATCCTTTTTGATTTAGCTATTGATAACTTCCACATTAGAATCATATGCTACGAGTGTCTATTCCTATTAATTGCTTTCGAAGTCTCGCAACCAGAAACAGATAAAAATTGGATGGATGAATTATGCCAGCTGAATTGTGCTATTCATCGCACGCCGATACTCATCAACCTATCTGTAAATAAAACGACCGTCCTGAACATAATTGCCTCGGAAATAATAGATACTTATGCCGAACTGAAATACCGAGGTTGGTAAGTGAAAGCTCTTAGCATAACGTTCAATATTCATAAACAATCGAAGAACAAAAATCTGTTGCTGTACCTACTTGATATTTAATGCAACGTACTTATTAAAATATCAAAAAGATCGAGAGATATGGCCCTGGGCCGGTCGGGGTGCGAGGGATATTTCTACGATCACCTCCACCTCCGACAACCGACGGCCCACAGACGGCGTGCGTTTTAGTCGGTTCGAGTCCGATATAACCTCTGCCGGCTCCGGTGATGGAGGTATCTGTGGGAATTCTTCGCATTATAAAAAAAGGGGAAATTAGAAGAAAAAGGCATCACAAGCGAGAAGACCTCATATGTTTGGTGACTTTTCTTTACATGGACTGCCTCGACGGTACAGTACTTAGTACCGAGTATATCTGTTGTAAATGGGGTTCGGAAATCGATTCCTATATAGGAAAGGAAGAACTACCTACTAGCGAAGAACTACCTACTTCCTACGTTAGTACAAATAATTTCTAAAGGACTTGTCTTCTTCATTCTAGCGCTAGTCCCAGTCGCATCCGAAGCATTTACCTTGAAGACTGGGGTCCGCTTTTTCAGTCTAACTGCAGGTTTGGCTGAGCTTTCAAGAAAACCATTTAATTGAATGCAAAAAATCATTACATGCATGATAACCTGATAATACTGAATGAAAGATATGATAAATTGACATGAGGATTTACTTAAAGGATCTCGAAATATCCAAGTTTTGAAGCTACGAATGCGTAACGTCACAACGTTAATGACGTCACAAAAATCGTGCAGGAGTAAAAGCCAAACGCGCGCCCAAAATGGGATTTAGCCTCCTTTAGTCGCTGTCGTTTAGTTAAGCTCTGTCTTTGCTTGTGTCTCGCTCTCTACATTACACAATCATGCATCTCGTACGCCAAAAGAGTATCTACTGGTTAAATAACAACAAAAAATAATAATTATAATTTGACCAAATTTAAAAAACAGACGCAATTTAAGAAAAGTTTTTCGTCAAAGTAATAAAATATTAATCATTAAAAGTTTCCGCACTGGAGCTATTTAAAAAACTGCTCATGGCCTATTAAAATCTGAAGAACTAAGTACTTGTTCACAGTTTCGTTATGTAAGGAGAACCTTTTTTACTTAATATCCAACTAGCTGTAGCGATATCGCCCATATGAAATATTGATCCTGTTACCGGGGCCTATAATCACATATTCCCGAGATACAAAGAATATGTAGGTACTATTCCAGACAAAAGTCTATCTCTGTGTAAGCCTAAATTCATTAAGATACTTTTAGCCGTTCTAGAGTTATTGAGCATCAAACATCCATGCATCATGCAAATTTTCGCAATTTTTTATAGTAATTAAGTCGAACGGACGGTTTTTCCACTTGCAACTTTCTACTTATCAACTAAGGTGAATTAACACCCACATTTCACCAATGTATTCGGTCCTATGTAATAGGAGGTGAGCTTATTACCACATTTCGGGTGCTATTGTTTACTCGAGCCATGCATATGAGGCTAAGTCTGAGCTGTATTATCTGTCTGATGTTAAAATAACCCAATTAAACGTAATTTATTTTGTAAAAATAAAGTTACCATGAATTGTATATCCGGCACCTGCCCGAAATACAGTTGACACTACTTTAGTTTTTCAATTAATGTTTTTCGTCAAACAACCAATCAACCAATTAGTTTACTTATTATATTGTAATAAGTAGGCTAATTGGAATATTCCACCGGCACTACTGCACTTAATAGGCCTTCACCCCATCTTCCACATCAATGAAAATATAAAAGCTCAGTTATTGTTACAATTTGCATGTGTGCAAGCAACTTTGGAGGAATCTAGTTCATCAACCGATCAATATCCAAAAGTCATATCGGTTCTTGCTTCGTCTCGGAGAAAACGTGGAGCCGTCACTCCCAGCTGTCGTTTGAGGAAAACTCCAAAATTGATTCTGAGGCATATATTTTTCCTAAATATGATACGTAAAATTCATTAAAGCACAGAACTACGTGCTGTTCAAATATATTACAAGAAAAATGAATATGTGAGATGTACATTTTTTTTGTAAAATTCCTAGATACATAACTCCCCTGCTTTCAAAGGTATTCAAAAGCAAAAAATCAACGATTGATATGAATTTTTGTTTATAATCAGGCACATGCCATGAAATAATCTGTCACTAGGCGTCCTACGGCCTTACGATCGAAAGATCCCGGGTTCAAATCATGGCATTACACTACCGACGTGAATCCACTCCTAACACAGGCAATTTAATTTAGCTGGAGGAGTTATCAGGAATGCTAGTAATTTCGGTTAGTATTCTTAAAAAAAACTGAGATTTCAAATAGAATCCTTACTTAAAAAGTACCTACACAGGCTCCACAAAATAAGTGAACAAAAACCCACACGAATGGTCAATTTACACCAAAATAAAGTTGTACGAGCGTACCCTCTGAATTGATAACCTCACAATTCGAGGTTAAATAGGTTTTTATTACGAATAACTGTAGTAGAAACAACCGGTGAGTATCGCTAAATGTAGATAAAGAACAATAAAGGTAGTACCTGTAGCGAGAGGCTTTGTACGTGGCTTTGAAGTTTCACCGCTAACGAGGGTGCCGACTGTACAAAGGGCAGTCCCATGAGACTATCATTGCCATTCGTTCAAACGAAAACTATTCCACGTAGGACACAGCGCGACCTATTAATTAGATAGCTTTACTGACGGCCAGTGAGGATGTAGGTAGTGTTTATAGAACCGTATGATCACATCCTCCTGAATGCGGTTGATTTTAAAAGGCAATGGCATGGATAAAATAAATATTCTGAAAAACTAAATTATATTTCGACGAGCTACAATCTCTGTGTGATAATTTGCATTCTGGACAAATCCATCAATGTACAAAAAAGTCTGCATCTCCGCCTACATATTAAAACTCTAATCCCGAGATCCGTACAACTATTTTTGCGTGAAAGAGTATCAAACAATCGTCCAAACACTACACTCATCCATCCTTACAAACTTTCACATTATTAATCACATCCTAAGTATATAGTAGGATAGTAATTATATCTATTTAAACTATCATAATCACATTACTATTATCATAATCCGATAGCTTAGATAGTAAATAGTACCTATATCAAATTTATGGTATACCGCCGTTTGCCCGAATTTTTATTTACCCTACTATCATTTGCCATAATAGTCAACAGCCATCATAGACCCCGCCATCCCCTTCGTGGTTATTTTTTAGAAACCACCCAGAAGTAAATATTATGTCTAATAATCATTATGGCGTTTAAATATTATGTCTAATAATTATTATGGCAATTAAAAATATGAAAAAACAATACGTATGGCACTAACAATAAATAAATAAATAAAATAAATAATCTTCGGGTAAACAATATACAACCCATTTATCCTTACGTGAATAGGTGGGTCACTGAACTGTAGGTTTTGAGGTTTTCTAAGTTACTATTATATTATTTTTATAACTGTATCTAAACGAAAAGGGCAACGTCCCGAGAAGAATCCTAGTAGAAGTTGCTCTATATTATATTTACTTGAATAGAATATGGAACCGCTCAAACACTCACTGACTTATTACGAAATCTTGAAAATTATCTGACCTATGGCAGGTTTATAGGGATGTCAGGTGTCAGCTAAGAAAGGGTTTAGCAACTGGGGTGAAGTGAGGGCTCTAAAGGTGATTGAAAATTAATATGAAAGTTTCATGACTTAATATTACCCCGCGTTTACATACTGCCGCTCGCATTGCTCATCGCCTTGCCGGCAATATTCACGCAAATAATGCCCTAGCATTCAAACACTCGCATCATCGCGATGTTCATCGCGTTGCCCAACACTCGCATCATCGCGATGTTCATCGCGTTGCCCCGCATACAGTATTCGCCTTGCGATGGAGATGGACGACTTTAGTTAAGTGGACACCTAACCGAATGCAGTATAGGCATTTTATTAGGCTAGGCTATCTACTTAGATACTTAGCTAGTAGGTAATCAGGCTAATTTGGTAGGTAGGTAGGTACCTACCTACCTACCTATTTTAATTTGGTAGGTAGGTACCTACCTACCTACCTATTCTAGTTTGGTAGGTAGGTACCTACCTACCTACCTACCTATTCTAATTTGGTAGGTAGGTACCTACCTACCTACCTATTCTAATTTGGTAGGTACCCTAGCTTCCTGTTTGGTAGGTATACTTAGGCTAATTTGGTAGGTAGGTACCTACCTACCTACCTATTCTAATTTAGTAGGTAGAGGTACCTACCTACCTACCAAATTAAAATAGGTAGGTAGGTAAATTAGGCTAATTTGGTAAGTAGGTTACCTACCAAATTAGAATAGGTAGGTAGGTAGGTACCTACCTACCAAATTAGCCTAATTACCTACCAAATTAAAATAGGTAGGTAGGTAGGTAGTACCTACCAAATTAGCCTGATTACCTACCAAATAGGTAGGTAGGTAGGTACCTACCTACCTACCTATTCTAGTTTGGTAGGTAGGTACCTACCTACCTACCTATTCTAGTTTGGTAGGTAGGTACCTACCTACCTACCTATTCTAATTTGGTAGGTAGGTACCTACCTACCTACCTATTCTAATTTGGTAGGTACCCTAGCTACCTGTTTGGTCGGTATACTTAGGCTAATTTGGTAGGTAGGTACCTACCTACCTACCTATTCTAATTTAGTAGGTAGAGGTACCTACCTACCTACCAAATTAAAATAGGTAGGTAGGTAATTAGGCTAATTTGGTAAGTAGGTTACCTACCAAATTAGAATAGGTAGGTAGGTAGGTACCTACCTACCAAATTAGCCTAATTACCTACCAAATTAAAATAGGTAGGTAGGTAGGTAGTACCTACCAAATTAGCCTGATTACCTACCAAATAGGTAGGTAGGTAGGTACCTACCTATTCTAGTTTGGTAGGTAGGTACCTACCTACCTACCTATTCTAATTTGGTAGGTACCCTACCTACCTATTTGGTAGGTATAATTAGGCTAATTTGGTAGGTAGGTAGGTACCTACCTACCTACCTATTCTAGTTTGGTAGGTAGGTACCTACCTACCTACCTTTTATATACATATGTATTACCTATATTATTTAATTAGATCCGTAGCAAGCATTTCAATAAATTCTATTGATTTTTCGTTGGACCATTCGATTGGTTGCGTCATTGTCATGATAATAAATTCGAAGTAATCCTGTGACTGTGACACGCGCGTACACAACGAGCGCTCGATGCGAAGTGTGCGCGACGCGAGTATGTGAATGCTTCATCGCGCTAGTATTGCCGCTCCTTCTCGTGCCGCCAAGCCGACACTCGCAGCAACATACGCGGCACTACTCGCGGCATGACGAATATACCATTCACACCACGTCCCTGCCCACTTCTCTCGCCACTTCCCTCGCTCTGCCGCGAGTATGTAAACGAAGCATTAGAGGTGTGAGGTACTTAGTTGGCAATTATATTTTATTGAGTGTTAGTAGTAAAGTAAAGTAAAAGAGTGAGAGTAGTAAAGTTACATGTGTAACCCGACCGTATTACTTGGAACAAAGTGGTAAAAAAGTTCACGACTTACCCTCATCCGAGTGTCTGAAGAATAATTTCGTAATTGATTTTCTAATCGCCTAATTTTCTTACGAATGTGTTTACTTTTGCATTGTTTACGTTTCCCCATATTCACTTTGCTTAATACACACGAAAAAACTGGCAAAGTATATAAGAATTCACAGAAAAATATTTAATTTGATTTAATAGGTGTTGCGATGCCCGCACAAGAAAAGCGAATGACATAAGACGGGAGCGCCGCCGCCGGCTAGGGCGGAGGCGGGGGGTACTAAACCTTTTTTTTCCAGATCTCTAAAATATTGTGCGATGCCTAGTAGAATGAGAAGTGGACTACCAAGTGAATATTAAATCCCTTCGGATGCAACGTCTCGTATAATTATGGTCAAACTTCATTTACAGGTAAGTTTGTTTAACCATCAATTATATTTTATTGAGTGAAAACCAACAAACTGGATCAGAAAGGATTAATATTAATTGAAAATTCTTTTGATTGATTTGACCATTTTAACGTGGGTTATCTCTCTCTCTCTCTCTATTTTCTTTCTTTTTTATGTCAGTATATTCTGATTCAGATGCTTCAGCCGTGGTGTGAGGGCTACGGCAGTGTCAAATATCTCACCCTCGGCAACTGATGACCCAAGACGATGTGCGGTTTTAGTCGGTCCGAGTTCGATATACCGACCCCGCCGGGCATCCGACGGGAATTCCACACAATTCAAAGTATTCATATTTTATGCGATTCTAGGTACTTATATTAACATAACATCACATTACTCAGTATTACACTGGCTGGATGTTACGTGGAAATTTAAATAAATACATACATTTACTTCGTTTTATTCTTGAATTTCAATTAGGGTATTCAATTAAAGCTCTCTGACGCACGTTGCGGTACTGGACAAGAGACAAGGGGTATTAGAAGCAGAACTCTTGCTTCCTTGTAATTTATTAATTATATACCAACCAAAATAAAGTAAAGAATACAGTTTGTGTAAAGCTCAAACTCTGATAGTAGTAATCGAACTGGGATTCAATTCTACACCATCCACATCTTTAATTTTTGACCACAAATTACAGAAACTAAACAAATTTTTGTAAAGATTGCAATAAAGCTTAAACTCTGATCGTAGTAATCGAATTGGAATTAAATTCTACACCACACCACCCATCTAATAGTTCTCAAAATAGGAAGTCAAGAAAAAAATCTATTAAAAATCATAAAAATAATAGTAAAGCTCTTACCGAATATGCTATGGTTTTTAGTTCTTTCCAGTATCCGTGGGTGAGTGTTATTAATGTTAATGACCATTTCAATCTAATATCATACTTATCTAAGAATAATACCAATATACTAATACTGACTCTGTCTCTCTTTACGCTTTCACGCCTAAATTTCCGAACCAATTTTGAAGAAATCTGGTACAACCATAGATTAGACCTTGGCAAGAGACACAGGCCATGATTGGTCGCGAATTCGCGATAACTGACATCCACGCGAGCGAACCTGTAGGTACAAATGTGGTTAAATAAATATTAGCACATTCTACTCAACGCTGTCTAGACCCAACGTAGGTAGGCGTAGATAAATGATCATAATACAGATTATGTTAACAAAACGTCAACAGTTTACCTACTCGTACTATGTTCACAAAGTAAAGCGATCGTAATAACTCATGAGAGCAAAACATTCGTAATTTAAAGGCTTAACGCACACGATTCGAAACTAAAACAAAGTTTTCGATGAAGCTATTGATAATAAACTCGGTTTACATTAAATGACTATTCAGTATTTATATACGTACTTATAAAAGCAATTCTTGTGTAAGCAAGCAAGTGATATTTATTTTAATGAGTGTTTTGTTATGTTATGGACTCTGAACGCGATTTTCAGTATACTCGTCACTTCCCTAAGCCTGATCAAGACAAAAAATGGCGTGGTTGAGCTATTGATAATAAACTTCTGGTGTAAGCCCCAAATCATCATCATCATCATTTCAGCCATAGGAAGTCCACTGCTGGACAGCCCCAAATGACTATTCAGAATTTATATACGTACTTATGGAAGTAATTCTTGCTTAGCAAGGGTGTGAAAATAAACTATAAGTGATATTTAGGTATTTTAATTAGTGTTTTGTTACGTTATGGATTCTGAACGGGATTTTCGGTACACTCTTCACTTCACTAAACCTGATCAAAACTAGACATCAAGACAAATGGTGTGGTGAGGTTTCAGGTTCAATTCCTTGTCCGCATAGAGTTTTGATCCTATTCCCGCAACCTATGCAACCTATTACAGGAATGAAAAGCAATCTATCTAAAACCTAAACCCCTTAATCAAATTCAAGTCAAATCCGGTGATTGAGTAACCCATATCCAAAAATTGCCACAAACTTTGACATTTATGATATTAGTAGGATAATATATGACTCCTCATCCAACACTATGAAAAATAGATACATTATTTATTTCAAAAAACTGTACATTTCTACCAACAATAGTCTTTCTTCATTTTCCATCCCTTTAGATTTGGTGTTGAATTTCAAAAGAATCCAAATATGCAATCAAGTTATTCCAGGAAGGGGTGTTCTACCAAAAACTTCCTAGTACTGCTCTGGTTACATGAATTTGGTGGTACATACAGGTATTCCGAATAGACTTAAGGCTATATGTATGTATATACTTAGTAGCTATGGGTGCTTACACAGAGAAACAGTTTACCAATACCGGCTACCTGCACCGACAATTTTCCATAGCAAAAAAAATGATGATAGGTAATACGTGGTTCGATGATAACGCGCCCAGATGTGTAAAAACAAATATGGGAATTAATACTAACTTTGGGATTTTTTTTTGACAAACGATTAATTGACGTGATAGCAACATGGATAGGTTTCTCTATGTAAACACCCTTAGTCATGAAGTTATTCATTCAATGAATCTATAAACCTCATCATCGTATATCTTGAGCCGAAATAATGAAGGTACCTACCTATGCTATACGATTGCTCATAAAAAGTTAAAACAAATCTGACGAAACTCATAATCTATTTCAGAAATTATTTTCATAATATAAATAATCTATAATAACATTACAGTGCATATCTATCAAACCAACATCTTTGTAATAATTCATAAATCTACGACAAGAAATTCTGACTGAAAATAATTCAAGATGGACTGGCATAGTCGGTAAGCGTTTCTCAAGCTGCGAGCGTGGGACAGTGAGTTCTCAAGTAGTGGAGCCCCTACAGTTGTTATCTAGCAACTTCAAAAGTAAGGAGTACGGCTGCTGCAAACGTGCTTCGCTGCTCAGCACTGCGAAGCGCAGATAAATTCACCAAGTATTCTTTGGTAGTTCCCTTATTTGCGTTGGTTGCATGCTAACATTATGAGTAAGTAGGTATACCAAACGGCAGTGAAAATTGTAATATAGGTACATTGTTATTGAAAAATATTCGGGGTTAAAACAAAGTTCATATTAAAGTATTAAAAGATTAATATTAAGTTTTGATGTATAAATTAAACCCATAGGTGCCCATTTAATCTATAAGGTCGGTAGTGATGCATTCATAAGTCGATGCATACCGACTTATTTATGGTAAATACATACTATGAACCGTTTATATTATGTGACTTTACCACTAACAGTCTTAAAGTTAGTAAGAATTAAACTGTTATACTGAACAGAGCCAAATCAAGATACTCTTTATAAACTAAAGGTTGCAATTTGGATCCCCGAATTCACTCTCCTGCTCGTCTTTTCAATTAATGAATTTATCAATCATCCGTTGTGCAGATGAGATTGTTTTTTTTATAGGACACGTCAATTCGACTTCGCCTGGCCTGATGGTAAGCTGACTTGGGCATATACCTTACATCCTAAACCTAATATCATCCTAACATCCTAAACTACTTCTTCATCCTAGCGTTAATTCTCAGTCACATCTGAAGCTTTCACCTCGGAGTCTGTGGTCCGCTTTTCCAGTCCTAACTGCGGATTTGGCTAGACCTCGATATTTTCCGTGAAGCGACTGCCATCTGACCTCCACAACATCTACAACACCCTAAACTACTGTTCTTACATAATATATAAACTTTAAGCATAACATTCATTTGATTGCCCAATTGACACACGCAGCAGTAACATAACTGCACCTCAAACTACACTAGTTAAGGTACATTTGCGGGGCAAGTTGTGAGCATCGCGAGTAAGTTGGGAGGACTCTTGTCACCCGCGCAGTTGTTATCTCAAACACTTGGCGAACAGCGCAGCGCGACTTGGGACCGACGCCATCCAACCTTAAGAGACAGCGGACAACGGTGAAAAATGGCTTTTACAACGATAGTTTAAATGTTCGCAAAGAAAGTAGAGATTTTGTTTTAGAGAGCCGTCGTTTGTTTGAATGTTGGTACCAGGAGGTTCTGCAAATATTAGTATGCATGAATATTACTATTTACATTGGTCAGGGTATTTCCTTGCCTCGGAGAGCACGTTTAACTGTCGTCGGTCCGGTTGCATACTAACATCTGTGGCAGTTACGGGTAATTGGAGCCTTAACCTCTGCCTATCCCTTCGGGAATATAGGCGTGAGTTTATGTTATGTTTATGTTAAAATATACTAAGATATCGAGACCTAAGATATCGCAAATTGGTTGTGAAGGTTGTGATTGGACTGGAAAGTCACCCCTAACAGAGTTGGGAAAATGGCTCCAAGAAAATGGAAAGAAGTTTAAAACTTGTTTTTCCGATCCTGTCTCCATTTTCAAGGAGCCCGCGTCAAAGGCTCCTTCGTCAATGAACAGATTGAGGATTGTACTTGGCCTATACAAGCCGATCTCTCCTTCTTTCTATTTTTCATTAAAAATGTATTCTTTTTATCTTTGCCATTCCCCTCCCTATAACAAAGGCTTTAAATCTACTTTAAATTATGACACGTGTGTGCACTAGTGAAACCTCAGGAAATCGATATCAATCGCACTAGTGAAATCAATATCACTAAATAAAACATAAATATAACTCCTTTGTTTGATAAAACTATGTTGATTGGAAGTGGTTTCAAATAGAATAAAATTTAAATGAAACACTATTTTATGCGAGAGTCATTAGGTAGGTAGTATTTTTTATATATTTTCGGATTTCGAAGCCCGTATTCTGTTCATAACTCAAATCATTGAACCGATACAGGTCAGTCGTACTAGTTCAGCTATCCTAACTTATCCACATCCTTTGTCAAGTTTAGATAATCTTATTGAGCCAACTAACCGCCCAATCTATTTGGCGAAGATCGTTTATCTATCGCTAAAGCGCTTTACTTGTGGTATCATAGCCGTCTGTCTACCTCGTCGCACATCGAACTGCTTGCTCCACCCGTTTCCACGGCTACTTGTTCATTCTCTCATAGTTTTGATAGTTAATGCAAACTACGACCACGTTTCTATACGATATATACAGTTCCCAAATTAACACCCATATCTCCTGAAAATATCAAATTTCTAATTTAGATAGTTCGAGGAAGGATCGAGTCATTAGCAACTGTGGTCTACGCAATCCCAAGATAATTCATAGCTATAAATTAATATCGATTGGGCGACCTATTTCCTCTGCATATGTATTAGGGAAGTGTAAGTTCTGAACAAAAATCCTGCAAACTGAAAGTTTTATCCTCGTGTCAGTCTTCGTGAAGATTAGCGGATCATTAATTACAAAGTTTTGGGTAGCATTAATTCAGTTAACCTTTCCTTTTTAGGTCACTAAGTTCGTGAATAAATGCATTTTATATATAAGAGCTTCCGTAGTTAATGTGAGACTAGTTTCTCTTATCAACTTAATAATTGTTCCTTAATTAGTTGTTATAAAGTTATAACTTCATTGCGCCTGTATTTGATTGACGGACTAAAATATTCTGTATAACAACAGCAACGAAAGGTTTTAGTTATATGAAATGTGCCTGGAAGAAATCGCTTCCAGCGATAAGGCCGCCCATTGTACATTAAACTGTATACATGATACCTACTTGTCTCTATTGTAAATTTATTGGTGTACAATAAAGTATTATCTATCTATCTATCTATCTACAATACAATGCACTATGCCGACGAAGTTTTGAGAATACAATATCTGAAATTAATTTCTTTTGTACATACTAGCTAAAATGTATTGATATTAATGGTTGTCGCACATAATTTACTTGAGATGTTTAAGTTTAATCCAGCTTCTGCTAGTAAACACAGTTACAGACATTCTATCAACACATGAATAGTTAATATCGCCTCTACGGAGCTTGGCATTTTCTTTTCTTTTAGTAAACAACTGCAGGCGTTCCCCGCTCAGATGGCCATTATATCCTAATATATTTTTGTGGAAGTTAGCCTCACTGACATAATTGTGTGGCGCGGCGGTAGAGTATTCCACTGATAAACCAGAAGTCGCGGGTTCGATTCCCGCTCTGTGCAAACATTTATATGAATATGTATTTACATTGATCTTATGCGTCGGTGTTAATACCTAACATCTGCCGAAAGAACGATGGATGCTTGAGCAAACGAGTCTAAGACTGGAGACCACGAACAGGCAAACGGAAGTTGGGACGCCCAGCCAGCAAGATGGATGAACGACTTGTAAAAAGAGGCTGGCATGAACTGGTTGCATAAAGCTCGTTGGGAGCTCGTCCAGCATTTGACTGCAATTAGGCTGATTGATTAATTTGATTGTTACTTTTATATAGGCATTTGAAGAATCCGTAACAGTAATTTCAGAGTTATCTAGGCCAATCTTCCATTATTCAATGACGTGATAACATGTCCACACCTTTGTCAATCATAAAAATGACAATTTGCTAGATCCAGGCGTTTTATGGCATTTGTATCATTTGGAGCAATCCCATACCTATATTTAATATTTATTATTAAGTCACCGATGTCACCTTTAAAGTCAGTTTTACTAATATATATATTTTACTTGATATTTGTATAATTTAGGAGCTGTAGAATTAAAATAAAAACGTTAAAGTTTAATAAATCTTACCTTTATTCAATGGTGGGGTCATACTAAGGAAACACGTAATGTGTTTCAAATCAGAAGACTACTAGTCTTCCAGTTTTTATGATTTCTATAAAGGTGGGATTCATGGGAAACAGATATGGGAGCCTTAGGAAGGAAGTGGTAAAGTAACAGTCCTAAAAACGACTTTACGTTTTATGTGATGTATACGTGTGTGTAACAGCCCTTAATGTACTCTTTCGAGGTACTGCAATCAACAAACGGCCAAACCATCATGGCCATTACTGCTTAAGCCGTCCCTCGGGGGAGACCCATGTCCAGAAATTGACTGTGACGGACTGTTACGGTCAAAATTGTATTCAATCTACTTCAGATTCGGAACAAAAAGTAATCATTTGGTTCTGAAAATTAATGTCGTCTTTTCGGACTTATCAAGTTACTTATGCCACAAACCGAATAGTAATTAATTGTGTCTGAGGTGTAGCATATTTAAATTGAAGTCCAATATAGTTTATTTCATTTCTATTCATACCTATATATAACATAAATAACATATTTCGGTCAGACACAATTGCATGTTCAACATAAGTGGATAATCAACCGTACAAGTCGATCCTAGGGTCATATCCGGAACCCCGTAAACTCAAAGGTTCAGCTATCCGCAATAAATATTCATGGACAAACAAAATTAATCTTTTCTTACACGAACCGCACCGAACCCATTGGGAACCCAAATCGTTTTACGGTCCATACCTTTACTGCCTTTCTATACTATAAGTAGCGTTGTCTACAATCGAGGAGAATGTGAATTATTGCTATTGTTGTCCTTGAATAATTCCAGCGATCGGCGACACTACGCGAGTGCGGGTCGTATCCTCGATATGAATTTCATACAAACCGCGAATATTACGTACAATGGGCTCTGAGGCGGTGCGATTGTCGGTAACATTTCTTATCTCCTGGTACGTATTGGCGCACTTACTGCTCTCCACGGCTGAATGTAAAACGTTATTGAGGCTTCACTGCGCTGATATTGGACTTCGAACGTTGATATTCTATGGAGCCGTGGTCTCTTGAAACGCGTCAGTAATTTAATATTCACGTCTAGATCTTGATATTGACTCGGCTAGATAATGTGCGGACGAGATGTGGGTACCGCACATTCAGATAAAAATGTGTTGAAAATTCTTCTAAAGCTTTAAGAATTCACTGAGAAAGACATTAAATTAACGTAAATATTAAATTAGATATGTAAATATCAATTTTATTTAAGACAAAAATACAGTGGACGCAGGAATCCGAGGTGAGGGCCTCGGATGCGTCCGGGATTAATGTTATGATAATGGATTGTGCTGACAACAAAAATGTATGTCAATAAAATATTTAAGTTTTTACCATAATATATGTTAACTTACTCTCATTCTGGCAATCTCTATCTCTATACTGAAAGAATCTAGAGATATTTAACCCCCTCACCTCCTTTCGATACGCTCTGCTAATCAAAAGAGCACGCAAAGATAATAAATAATGATGATGTAAACGATGGCTAGTCTCGCCAAAAAACAAAAGACAGATACTACGTCGAAATTTTCTGGTCAACTAGAACAAAATAAATTAAAACTAAAGCACCAACAACAAGTCACTTTAAACAATAGAAGATGAAACTGTAAATGCACATACAAAAACCAGTGAAGTACACAACAATACATCGCACACAAAACACCACCGTAACGTAACTAGTAGCATTTTAAATTACATTTGAAGTCGTGTGAAAATTGCGATGCGGCGGCGGCGGTGAAATCCAGCGGTTAATCTAAACGGAGGTATTAACCCGCCACCGCGCGCGCCACCTAACTCTCGTTACTGACCTAACTCCTCCAAACAAAACCTTTGAATTTATTAACACACTTCAGGCAGAATTCACACAATTGGGTATACTGTGTGTTACTTTACTAATTAAAATAAATTGTTTAACTGAGATTATTGAGATAAGTAAAAGAGTGTTAAAGTTAACTATATCCGCTCTTGTTGTATGGTTTTAATTAATTTTAAATCATCCACTCTACTACTAACAGTCATCATCAACCTTGTCTCATTCAAGGCCTTCGCCTCGGAGTCTGGGGTCCGCTTGTATATGATATAGCTTGATTGTTTCGACTTTAACGCGAGCAACTGTCGACTGACCAGCCTGAGTTATGGTTAGTGGACGGAGTCAGGTTGGCCATAAAGGCCTCCGTCTTGACTTAACGATTATTGACAGCTCACACCGACCTTTAACGTGCCCTCCGAAGCATGGAAGCCTTAGAGCTAATGGAATAGAGATAATGGAAGCACTCAGATGACCCCACCACTCATAGTAAGTATATTATTTGAAAATAAAGAAGTATGACGTCATTTCCATAGAACTTAACGTTATGATGATAAAAAAGAATGGTTTATCTAACTTAACATCTAAGTACCAAATTCCCCTACTTATGAAACATGTATCACTAAAACAACGGGTAATTTCTAACCATTATAAATTGGCGCATAAATCTTGTTGTGCTTAGTGTGTTTGCCTTTGTTTGTGCCTCCACTACCATTGGACATAGATTTAACTAACCAGGTGTCACGTCACTCGCTTCTAACCTGAAGTAATGCTACACGTACACCCTGTATTTTGGTAGACCTTTTCAAAACATCATACATAGGTATTACATTCAATGACTAAACATTTTTTTTTCTTATCACTTGGAACGTGTTTACAACAAATTCTGATTCCTTTTTATTATATTTCTTTTATATATAGTTTCCTGAAAATATGAAATATTTCAATTCATATTCAAAAACTTTCTAAAATTTCAGAAGGATTATCCAAAAGTCAAAATTTACCCCAGATTTAAGTAAAATTTTGCATTATGTGACATCGTTTTATTAGCTTTTGAACCCCGAGAGCCTCTGGGAGCTCAGAGGAAGTCATAAATATCTCGCGCGTCCCCGATTTCTACCAAACTTTGCTTGCAATGTACCCTCTCTACGTTTGCACTGTACTTATACGTATATTGTCATAGCGTAGCACAATAGAGAAGTTTTAAACACCTCCCGTTCTGCGGATTTATTTGTTACAAAAATTATATTTAGCAATGAAGCGTACGACTTAAATAAAAAGTTACATGAATATTTTTTCAATGAAAAGCTTAAATTGAAATTATTTTCCGCTAAGGGAAGGAAGTGAGAAAAGTGAAGTTACCCGACGGGGGTGGGGGAAAGAATAATGGCAGTTGGCCTGCCAGTACGACCTGTGCTACCCACCTACCCCCGCGGAGATTATTTCAACTTATTTGTCTCCGAATGAACGTTCTAAGGGGACATTAGGCGTAATTCTGACTTTTTTATTTTCCTTCCTGGAGCAAAAATGTGCGGTATATCCAGGGGTGAAGCCACAGGTACTTGGAATATAAAGATCAGAGGCGAATATACCGATGGGAATCATCTTATGCAGTTTTCTTTGAAAGACCGAGAAAACTTTAAGTAGCTGTAATTAAAAATTGAATGCTAAAATATGTATACATATATGTATGTAATACATAACTCTCGCCAGTAATAAACTTCTGGTGCAGGTACCCTGAAATCTAGCTATAGTTCTTTTAGACAGATTGACTAAACTAAATGAAGTTGAACCCCAAATAAAGAAATCGCAGACATATCCTATGTTAGACACTCGTATAGGGGTACAAACATTCGAGATAAGCAAAAAAATATTCATCATATTCGCTACAAATGATATGACGTAACCTTTTTTTCATTTCTTTCTTACCCAATTCTGAAGTCTAATAAATAAATACTCTACAACATTCTACACAACGCTACCTAGAGCCTAGGTAAGCATACCTTGAATAGCTTGTGCATAATACATACTCAGGTACTTTTTTTTTGTAAATAAATGCATATTATTATACATAAAGCAGCCAGACCCGTGCAAATAATTCATGCATAGAAATATTTGCACTGAAACGAACCCACGCTCCCTGATCTAGCAGTCCAACTACCGCTACGCCACAGAAGCCGTCAATAAATAAAACAATTCAAGTAAAAATTGAAACTAACACAACTAAGTAGATTGCCAATGTTTAGAACACACGAGATGCAATTCCTCTAAGCTCTAAACGATACAGTTTACGAATAGCTGGTTAGTGGCTATGTGCACACTTACTTGAAACATATTTTATAGCACCACAGCCATTACTCACAGCAGCTCGACACGAGCTCGAACCCGCGCTAGGACCTAAGTAACGACCGAACCTAATGTGAGCACATTCCTCTCGTATTTTTCAAGTCAAGCTACTGAGAGAAATAAGATGTTTCTACTGGCTTTCGACTAGCGAAATAGCGCGATCATTTAGTTGTGGATTCTGGGTAACCCGCGCTCTGTTAGTGAAGTATTACCTATAGTAAACCAAGCGCATAGTTAAAGCGCCTACTTTATATCAATAGAGAGAATTGATGAACGTTTATTTACTGTAAAAGGTCTTTATCTATATACTATATAAACACAGTGTTTCTGATTCTGACAAAAGGCGTCGCAACAGACGGCTCGAAATACGCGTTAAGTGCGAGAAAATTAATGTCAATATTGTCTTTAAACTGTCAATGTATGAGTAGAGTCCGCGCCAGCTAATAAGTCCCGCGAAATAACTAGGAACTAAAATGACATCGCCGCCATACTGTGTGTTGATTGGTTCAGGCCATGACATGGCCTGAACCTGAACCTGAAGCAGTTGCAATTGCTACGCCACCTCCAAGGGACTTACTCGTATTTCTCGGCGCGTACTCTATGTCAAACTTGTACCAAAATAGTTTTACGCCGCGTTGTAGTAGCCATACTGTGTCTATAGAGTTTGTATATAGTCCTTAGTAATACTTACTTACAGTATCTACCTACTGGCTATTCCAAAATATCTTTAAAAAATCAGCGCTTCGCATAACAAGACTGAGCTTTTGAATGCTGTCAGTCTTCTGGGAATGTTACCAGTCGACAATGATATCGAAGAATTATAAAACAGAAATATAATTATGTCTTTGGTTAGTCTAGTTCACTGTATTTTTCTATTTGAAAGGCGAATTATTATATTTATTTAATAATTATTATAATAAATTACATAATTACGTGGATTGACAAAACATGAAACTTCCAACCGACAAAACCGTCAGTGTCTATCTAATATCTAACTGAACGTAGGTAAGTTCTTACGTTTCAGGCTTTTAGATCAAGGAACAGAGGTAGTCACTTCATCACGTGCAGACAGTTTCGTATCGCCTGAAGCAGTCCCGTGCGGAACTTCGCATCGCCTTATCGGTGCCAATGATGCAGTGTGGTTGTAGGATATCTCTAAGATCCTGACCAAAGAACACCCGGCTCCCTTCTCCCTTCCGTCAGTCTGCTTCTACTAGGGTGATAGCTAGCCCAAACCGTCGTCGCCCCCAGGTCAGCGCTATGGAGGATTAAGATCCGCTACCGGATGCACCTTCTGCGGCACGGGAGAGTGTTAGACCTTTCTCTTTCATTTTATCAAATTAGTTATAGAAACCATTCTTACAAAATATCGAGGTCTAGCCAAATCCGTAGTTACGACTGGTAAAGCGGACCCCAGACTCCGAGCTGAAAGCTTCGGATGCGACTGGGAATTAACGCTAAGAGGAAGAAGAAGAAGTTATAGAAACCGTTCTTCCTTCTTCCGGCATGACTATATACTGTAAAAAAAACCTTCGCAGTTCGCCTGAAACACAATCAAGGTTATTGATGTGAAGGCAGCCTATAAATTGCCATTTACGGAAAAGGAAAAATCTCACAATACCCGACTTTCTCCAAAAACTCGATTCGTGTACCTAGCCATAAAATAAGGTCATTATTTTTAGGTTTACACATATGTCTTCTTTATGTACCGGTATGTCACTATATGCTCGAAGTTTCTGGACCAAAAATAAATCGGTATATAGTATGTAGTCACGTTTCACAAGAATAGATTTACTCGCCACTTTTTTACCCAACCAATTCAGTCAACGTTTAGGTACAGTAAAATAAATAAAAAGTTTTATCGCCGAAGCCAAAAAGGACATTAGGAGGAAAAATGTTGCCGCAATATAGTAATTGAGGTGCATTTATCCGCCAATTGGCCGCGTCCCCTGCGTTTCCGTTCGTTAGACCGCTCGGAAATGTTCCGGAAAATTGTTGCGATTCTCACAGAGAGTTGCTCGGCACTATGTAAAGCAGAACTAAGGTGCACCTAGATGCCTGCCTCCACAGGAAGACTTCCATTACCTACAAACATTCTGTAGTTTTAGTCGAACCCACGGTTTTAAACTAACTCACTTAATCCATTAATCTATTTGATCGCTCTGATGCAATTTACTCCTGAACCTTCGTCTCAAAGAGATTTCCGGCGGTAAATATATTTTTTGGACGGTTCGCTGCAAATTAATTTACGCTTTTTGATGCTACATAGTTACGGAAAAATTTGCTTCGCTGCCAAGGATAAAGTGAGGTATATTGTACTTATGTCTTTGTACTTATCCTGTCTTCTTAATGTCTGTATAAAAATATTATAATTTGGCGTACAATAAAGTATAAAATAAATAAATAAATAAATATATTTTAACGTCTATAAATTTGTTACTAAGGGATTTGTATGTATTCATAGGTTACTCCAAAAACATCTAAAGAGACGAGTAACAGTGATAAGTTTGTTTTTCTCCTTTTGTTGGACTTTTCATTATGTCTGAAATAGACGTTTTTATAGCGTATTCTTGAATATAGGCATGTTACATAATAACGTGAGTAAATATAAACTATCGTTTCCCAAATAATGTGTTTGTGTTCTCGTAACAATAATTGTCGTGTCAGTAACGAGGCTCACAGATGTTGCTGTTTAATTAAAACTTTGAGCCACCGTTATCCAACCCTTCGACAATATTTGACCTTCTCATAGCTCTCCTCTCGTAAGCTGCCAATAAACTTTTCGAATAGCTTCGATTTCATGGCTAGAATTTACGATTTTCAATAACACTGGTCGTTGGCGTAAGTTAGATCGTAACTCGATATGGTCCAATTAACAAGTATCTGTGAATATTCCCGGTACATCCTTAATAGTTTACAGCTTACCTCTATTCATCTGTTTGTCAGTGAATGTTGACGTCAGCGGCAGGTTCTGGGCGGGCTGAGAAAGTGACCCAACTATTATGGATAACAATTACGGAGAGATCCGGCGACCCTCGTTACTGGAAACGACTGCGATTCTTTTCTCGTTGTGGTCACACCAAACTCTCTAATTTGAATACATTTATTGTGTTTTGCGTAAAAAAACACTAAAAGTGACCCTCGTAACATTTTCCTCGCACGCAATGTGTGTTTTTACATTTACTCAACATGTTTCTGTTACGAAGGTTATGAACATAAAGTGTAGCATAGTGTGGCTAAATGACGGTATCCATCTAATACACGCAATTTGATTGTTAGAAACTGAAATATCTGTGGAGGGTACTAAGGTTGAAGGTTGTATGGAGCCCAATTAAGTACTTCGGGGCCCAAGCAAACTTCACCTGGAAGCTGGTAAGTACACCTACTGATTGACAGACGTGTGCCCACCGCAGACTTTCCTGAGGGTTTAACTGGCCCCCGAAACAAGCAAAAACTGCAGTCATTTCCGTAACAGCCTCGACATGACCCCCCCCCCCCCCAAAACCATGTACGTCATATTGAAAAGTCCCAGTACGAGGGGAGGGGGGGTTAAATTTCTTAAGGAATTTCCGAAGTGACCCCCCCCCCCCCCCCCAAATAATATAAATAAATAAATAAATATTGTAGGACATTCTACACAACGCTATCTAGACCCAGAGTAAGCATACCTTAACTAGCTTGTGTTATGGGTTCTAGAATGCGGATAAACATACTTAGATACATTTTTTTTTGTAAATACATACATTATACATAGAAAACACCCAGACCAATGCAAATATACATATTCATGCATACAAATATTTGCACTGAGCGCGCCAAAACTTCAAGCTGCGACCGCGCCTGTGGCATCTCACCCTTTTTGAGCTCTATATGTCCAGAACTGCCTCGTTTCATGTGCATTGGATCCCTACCTATCATTTAAAAGCTTTAAATTGCACAGAACTCTTCGTAATGTTACAACATATCACGCTTGTTTAAGACCATTGCTCAAAATTCATAGTATTATTACGCAGAACATTCATTTAGACCTTGGCATCTCAATCCTGTGTCGTTTGTCTGCTACTATTAACTATTTTCATTAGATTGAACCAGTAGAACCATCAGCAGAATAAGTTTAGCATGCAAAACTCGTAAGCTATCAACGTTCACATAGTAATTTTTTTTTTTGAAAATCGGTGAGATGCTGAAATATGTTTGTGAAGTTAGCGTCTTAATTTTAAAAAAATGCGATTACGCGTGATGCTAAAGGATGCTGGTTAAAGGATTTTTATATCTATGCATAAAAATATTTAACGGTATCATTTTCACAGAAGCACAACCCCCAAAGTTTTAACTTTTGACTTTACCATACATATATGCACAGCCTGAGCATTTAACACTCACATAGCTGAACATTTCTCTATTTTTAATCTCTTGTTGCACGATGAAACAGCTAACAGTAAATCGAGTGCGATGTTATACAGAATATCACATGAATGAATACAGAATTCACTCGGATACCTACAATAACAGTATCTTTTAAGTAGTTGCTTGTTATTCAAAAGATTTTGAACACATGCCAGCGTTAGAAATTGTAACTACGGACTTAAATAGTGGGGCTACATATTTATTTATTAGGGTTGTTCACAAAACTACTGTAATAACAACAAATTATGTATCACAGGGCCTCTGGGAAACTCGTCCTCGTGAATCTCTAATCTATGGCTATTTTCAGTTACAGGGGCATGGGATTCACGGTGAAGGTTTCGCATTATTTGAGCCGTTTCTCTGTTTATACGGTCGAAAAACATTACATGTTTTTTATTACTGAATGTATAATGATTCGCTGAAGGGACATTGATGATTTTAATTAAAATTACAGACAGGGTAGGTATATATAGATCGAAATTAATCAGACGTCGTAAACGTGTTTGTTGGTGAAAGGAATTAATTTCTGAATTATGCTATCCTGCTTCCTACTAATATTATAAATATGAAAGTTTGTGAAGATATTTGTGACTCAGTCACGCTCAAACGGTTGTGCAGAGATATATTATAGTCTAGAATAATACATAAGCTACTTATCAAATTAATAGTATCCAATGGGTTGTGGAAACGGGACCAAAATAGCACGTGGGTGGAGACGCGGATAATAACTATAATAAGTACTAATATTATGAAACCACTGTCAACACTAGTTGCAGTGTCAGAGCTCTTGTAGGCGAAATAGAATCGAAATAGGTCAAGTTTGATACCCTATCAAACTTACCTTAGAAGTTCGACTTCAATTGTTCTGTCAATCGTGAATACTTTAGCTGTTTAAACCTTAGAGTATACATTATAAATAGTTTAAACTGAACCTGTACCTATCAATTGACTCTTCGTTTAACCTAGCTTGCTTTCACGGATAGTAACTGCAGTATCGTGATTAATAAGACATAAGATTCAATAAGGCCTTTCAAAAGGCCTCGTCCATAATAGTAGGGGAGCCCTGAATAGAAACCTATTACAATTGATAGATTAGGCGATGGGAAGAATAATGTGTCCACTTTTAGGGGGTGGGACACGCATATAGTAATCCAAACACTATTTTTTGCAACTTTGTTACCCTCTTCTCTGCCCTTAGGTTACGCTCAAATCGTAAGATTAACGAAATTGATACTTGTTAGTTACTAACTAACAGTGGAAAGAGGTTCCTATAACCCGATTCCTGCCGGTTTATCTTCACAGAGATGGTAGAGACATTTGTTTATATTGATACGTAACAAACTAGATCGAGGTTATTTTCTTCTTCCACCGGCTTCCTTTTTGAAAACTTTCATCTTTCGCCACTGGTAACCAACCGTGTATAATAGTGTAATCTTGTTGTGTATAAAACAGTAGGTGTACAATACCGATTTGCATGTGAGGGTGACTTTGTCCCGATGATCTTGATGTACAGTCAACAAAGGACATGAATATACACCTTTTCATATAATGTATAAAAAAGTTTACGCTTAAACCATTTGTCTACTGTACCTCACACCTACACCCTCAATACGAAGCCATCAAGAACCAAGCGGTTCAGTAACTTACCACCATTCATCATCATCTTCATATAGACGCATTTTCCTAATTGCATCCGTGGCCAAGATAACCTCGGCGCTCATGGTCGGAATTCCAGCTCTTCTTCCTCCACTTCGCACGATCTTTGGCGTCAATGGGAGTGAGACCATTTGCACGCATGTCACCCTCCACGACATCAAGCCAGGAATTCTTGGGCCTACTCCTTCTACCTGGACCCGGCGGGGGCGCCATTGCCAGGAGGTATTGCAAAACGTATATTTTGTTTGTTTTTATAGTACTAAAAACCGAAACAACTAGTTCAGCTGAGCATAATTGCTTATTTTTGGAAGTGGGTTCATTTCAGTAGTGAAATGGCCAGGATTCAAACCTAAGACCTCTTGCCTGTAAAGCCGACGCGATAATTATGGTACCGTAGATTTAGAAACTTCTTGACAATCCTTTACACTATATCAATATTCTGAACATTTTAATTCATTCATCAATAATTAAAGGCTGCAGCCTCTAGTTTGAAACTAAAGCAGATTAATCTAACCTACTAATATTATAAAGTTGAAGAGTTTCTTTGTTTGTTTGGTTGAACGCGCTAATCTCAAGAACTACGTTCGAATTGAAAAATTCTTCTTGTGTTGAATAGTCCGTTTATCAGGAAGGTTATAGGTGAAATATCATCGCGCTACTACTCAAGAAAGTAGAGCAGTAGTCATTAATGTCAACAAATCCGGCAGATACCCATTTACCCATATTTGAAAACTAAAAAATATGTGCATATATTATATTGCTAAAAGTGATACGGGATTTTATTACATTACAGTTGAAAGATATGAGAAAACTTAAAAAGATTAGCAATCTTACTACAACTAGAAATTCATGCTTGTTGTATTTAATTAAAAAGTTATTAAGCCGCGCAAACAGCACAAAGTTGTACTAAAATAGTAATTAACATGCCTTAATAAGTTTGGTAGTTAGACATTCATTTGTTTCTATAATTTAAGACGAGCAAGATTATAAAATCGAAGGATTTGAACGCCGTGGGTTATCATTAAAACTTTTTATGAGTTTTGTAAAGTTTCTATGCGTATAGATTGACGTTAAAATAATGACGTATTTAAGAACAAGATTTTACAAAATGATAATTTTATTGTTAAGAGAATAGACTTTACAGTAATTCTATTAAGTAGTACGTATGTATTTGAGATGCATCAAAAACAGTCTAATCGCATACAATTATATTCTACATACAGGCTCTTTTTTGCGTGCTGTTCTCACACTCACTTCTCACACACTGGCCGGAGAACCAGACGTACCCTATGAAGGATATCCCTGGGGCATTGCCCGGACAAGGTGAACTTGCCGCATAGTTGAAGGTCCCAGGGCTGGAGAGGCGCGCTCTTAAACATAATTTTAGGTTCCGCATTTTAATTACCAGGTGGACCATGTGATGTCTACCACTAAAGAGAATAACTCTGTTTTACTTAAAGAAAGATCCATTGAGCAATCTATCCTCTAAACTTTTGCTGAAGGTAAGATTGTTATTTAAGATTTATAAAATACGATATTACCCGCTTTCTCGACATTTCGAATATTTCGATATACTTAGGTGCGGATCGCTTTTACGACGAAGCTGAGTAACTTAATGTGATATCTACCTCGCGATACCTACGTCCCGATTAAGTACATCCGATGTAATATCTATACAATGTCTTCATTTGAACCGGATCCTAATCCGAGATCAAAGAAAATGTAATTGAACCAGGGGTAGGTAAACCATTACATTTTACGATTTCCGAAGCCATAAAAGTCGAGAATTAATTCATTTGTAAGATTATAATGCCAGTGACTCCTGTACTATGTTTCTAATACTTTATGTATGTACCATTATCACCATATTCATAGCCTGTAGGTACTATAAAACCCGCGTTCCGGTCTCCAAATTTGTGTGGAGCGACAGCCACACAAACCCCCAAATGGTAAGTCTACAGCAGAGCCTCGTAAGTTAATCAGCAGGTCCTCGATTTAGCTAAAGCAAAACCACTGTCATACCACAGATACTTCAAAAAATGGCATTAAATTGTAGACTTTATAGCTATAGATTTAAAGTCTAAAGTTAAATGAAAAGAGTTTCATCACACGTCTTCATTCCCTCTACAAAAAGCTATTTAATTTGAGACTTAAATGGCATTACTTTAAAGTTTAAAATTTTATGGAATTCTTGCAGTGGTTTTGCTTCAGCAGAATCGAGGCCCTAGTGTACTGAATTGTCTTGAGATTGACTTGATCTCAGGTTTATGTTGCTATTACCCGCGGTTCCCAGGATCAGTAGTTTTCAAATTCTTTTCCACACGGCTTGTTTGCAACCGAGTAGAAGAGAGAGGTAGTCGTACAATTTACGATCTCTCTAACGGCATACATAAAATGCAAGATATTTCAATAAAAAGTCATAAAATTATTTTATTACTGCATACCTAATAGAGAAGGCTATCTATTACAAAATTTATGTTCCATTTTAGGGCTTAAGAGTAAAACTAAAGTTTGATGCGGTGCTGATTCTATAAAATAGTTGTATAACCCTTACATGCAACTCTGGACCGCTTATATCTTCCAAATGGTCGAAGGTACCTCGATTTTCACAGCGCTTGTGTGTTGCATTTAATATTATACGATGTACCTATCGCACTATTGTTATAAAACATGCTACACCTGCTTATATTGGGCTGCAGGCTTTCTTTTCGAGATCGGGTGGTCAGACAAATGAAAGACAGACGGACAGACAGACAACTCAAAAGGAAATTAAAAATCAAAAGGAAAAAACTGAAACCTTAAAACAGGTTTCAGTTTTTTCCTTTTGAGGACGGAACCCCAAAAAGACTGGAATCGTAGTTAATAGTCGTTAAATAACCATTATTGAATAGTTCCTGATAATCTATGCTTTTAAGAGATTACTTTGTATGTAGATATACTGTTGTGTGACTAGCGAAGCCCTGATTGGGAGCATTGTACAATGGAGCTTACACGGCAGCTTATTACATTATAATGGTGCCTTGACACGATTATATCACGTTTGGATACAATGATACACACGGATTATTTGTTTACAATGAAAATTAATTGAACTTGGCCAAGCTTACAGCTTCATCATCATTTTAACGGTGTTCCTGGTCGCCTTTCTAGTATCCAGAGACCCGCATACCTACTCTACCTCCTTGTGTTTGGTCTTACATGGTTTTTGTGTGACTGATCTCTCAACTATTGAAGTCAATTACTCCCTGTCTCATGGTAAGGTTGAGTTTACTACCAAAAATGCCTTTGAGGAATCCTTCATTCATTCACAGGTTAGTTGGGGTTATACACCTTCAATGTACAAGAACAGCGGAAAAGAGAGAACAAGAAAATTTTCAGAGAATTCTTGATTATGCCATAATCGAGAACTTGTAATCAAATAATTTGAACAACATTGAATTTATGTTCATCAAACAGTTTTAATGACATTTGGAATATTAATCAAAACTTGACAAGTATAACGAACATAATGCAAAAGTTTCGGAATTGATTGAATATTAATTTAGTCCTATAATTAAATTCTCATATAATCTGTTTTGTATTAACAATGTAAATGATATTACAATGTTATTTTGTTTGTTTAGTAACAGAGATTTACGCACTTGGGTCTGCGGGATAAATTTAGTAATAACAAATGAGATTAATACCCGGACAATTAATCAAAACAGAATATCAACACCGAGTATGGGTCTATAGAGCCCTGTTAACATCTCCGGAGTCTAAGCGACCGCAAGCTGGCACACCTGGTTAACAAATGAGGTCCCGGTGCAGGCTGTGATCAAATTGCTTTGATTTGTAGAGCATTCTTTCTAACGCTCATCAGACTGAAGTTTAGTACCATTATAAAGTAGTTAAAACTGTTTATTTTTTACATGTAACGGAAAATTTAACGGTTTTAGCTGTGCGACAGAGTAAAAGAAAAGAGAACGCTTTACAAAACGCAAAACCCAACCTATTCCTAGGCAGACTTAGGTATGATTCCGAAGATGACCGCATACGACAACTGCAGACGTACGCAGCACATACGCGTAATGTATTGTGACTTCCTAATGGGGACCGTATCGGAGTTTAACAGGTAATGGATTACGCTGTATCTGCTGCATGCTTAGAGTATACATTATTATATAGAGCGCGCCTATCACTCAGGTCTTTGGCGCCGAGTGTTAGCAGATACTTTGCGATGATATAGCGCACCTATAGTGACGTTTCATGCATTACCGAAAATATCAATAGATGCACTTATTAATGTAGTTAGTATAAAATTAAGCATGGATAAAATTAAAGCCAAAATACAAAAAAATGGCATCACTTTGCGTTATTTTTGCGTCATTATTACTACAAATATACAATGTTGTACAAAATTTTGATTTAACATATTGAATTAAATATTATTTGCGAAGTCATTTTGATGGCTATTGTTTTGCTACTGATTGAGGTTGAGCCAGGAGCCTCGGTACTGTTCATACCCGTGATAGCAGTTCATACTTGTAAGGCGCGCTCTATAGCACTGTATACTCTAAGGCTGCATGCGTCGGCACTTATTGTATGCGGCTTCGGATTCATACCTTTACATGCGTATAACTTTCCTAAGGCTGGCCTATCTAAGGCTAAAAACAAAGTATAAGCCTACGACATGTATTTTTAAGTAATCGACTTCTCATCCTACTTATCTTTTGCGCTGACGGCACAGAATCTCAGCACAAGTGTGACTCCCTTGGTGTTGCACGGTACCCTATTACCATCAGGAGGGCCGTGTGCTCGTCTGCGACCTAAGTAGTATAAAAAAAACGATTAACAAGAACATGATTTGCTTAATTGAACACCAGAGCTGTGGAATAATTACTTTAGGCATTATACCTATGCTTCTACCAATACTAACCAAATACTTTTCGAAATTTAGATTAAAGAAAAGATTATCTGTTATTTCATTATTATTTATACTATTTCATTTCATTTACTTTTAGAAGAGCCATGATAACAAGGAGCCGAGATGTAATCCGTTCATTAAAATAGTTGCCATAATCTTCTATGCTAATAGTAAAGCTAGAGAGTTTGATCTGTGGTTTGATTTTTGTTTGATCAATCTAATCTCTGCAACTAATAGTACGATTTATGTTACCATAATCTCCTATTCTAATAATAAAGCCTTTTTTTCTTTGATCTATCTAATTTAAACTGTATCTGCAATATGAAAAAATATTTTTGAATTTTAATGGGCTCGCTCTTGAGAAAGGTTAAAACCGTTATAGGTTACTCGATGTTGCCCGCGGCTCCGCCCGCGTGGATGTCGTTTATCGTGACTAAACTTAGCCTATGTTCTTTCCCAAGGTCTAGTCTATCTCTGTACCAAATTTCATCAAAATCGGTTCAGTTGTTTAGGCGTGAAAGCGTAACATACAAATAGAAGAGTTACTTTCGCCTTTATAATATTAATATGGATTAAACATCACGCTCCGACCATTAGAAGTCGAGCAGTAAACAAATAAACAGCAGAGCACAACACTAGTATGTAATATTCGCGTAAACCGCCGACAGTACTGCGAAGTATCATTTATTACTAGCGGAAAATTGCAAATTGAAGGTTTAGAGGTACCTGCCGCCGTTGGGAGGGAACTTTTTCCTTATTGAGGGGTTCGGTTTGGCATTCATTTCAATCACATTTCGTTACGAGTTATCCTTAACTGTTACCATGGTGGGTGTCGACACCATTTCCCAACTCAATCATGATTTTACAATGGAATCAAGGACGACTCGGTGTGAAGATATTACTTACTAGCAGGATTTGGACTATGCAAGTTTTCACTATACCTAGGTTTAAGATGACAGACCGGGATCAAAGGTTTTCATAGTCAAGATGAAAGATTTTTGTTGTCTGTAAAACAGATATTAAGTTATCTAGTTTAGACACAGATGTTCTATTTAATGTGATATTTAGCTGAATATGACCATTGTGTAACGTTACATCATAAGTTTTCTTGTGCCTGAAATAAAAATAAATAATGAAAGCAGGAATCATGCTTAGATATTTTTTTAATAGATTTAGATCGGAAAAAGTGAACGTCCTAGACGGGATTTGTACCCACATTTGTACATTTGTACACTTACAGCAACTGAGCTACTCAAAGCTGAAGTGAAGAAAATAAAATTATTATACGTCTTGGACGTTCAATTTGTCCGATATAAACCAATAGGATAAGTTAGCATATTGTTTGAAAATGGCATTAAAATGCTTGGACGATGATGGCTACAAAATGAGAAGGTACTCCACAGTGATAACATAATGTAATTAAATTCACTGAACTCATAGAGATCATCCAGGTGTTTATAATAAGTTGAATCTCTCTAAGGAGTCATCGCCCTGTGTTCGTCGCTTCGCGTTTGATTTTATTTGCATAAATAAATTAACTTTTTTACATCTAAAATGTTTTTAGATTGCTACTAAAGTTATTATCCCAGCAATATTATGCTACCCTAACTTCATTAATAGAACCATATTTCTGTAATAATGTAATCAAAGGATTACCTGATGAAGCGAAGACCAGTAATTTTCAAAGATTGATCTTGCATTATTGGGTTTATATAGCAGTAGTCAAGGGACCCCTAATTGGTAAAGCACTGCCATATGTTATCGAAATAATCCAAGGATCCTCGACATGAAAAAGCTTGAACCAAAAATTTCAATAATAAGGACTAACCAACACGTTTTTATTTTATTTTCAGGAGGTGTTTTTTGACGCGGGTTTTTTATTTTTCATTAATTTATTATTTTTTAATTTTCAAATTGATCTACTTGTTAAGGCCTTTCATTTGATACCATTGAAATTATATAATTATTGAAGTCGGTCCAGTAGTGATTTTATTCGTTACATATAACAATACAATCTTTCCTCTTTAAAATGTTAGTAGGTATATATTCCGTTTATCCAGAAATCCATGTAATGAAACGAAAACAAATCGTTATAATTAATTAATTCCGCAACACATTCCCCGCATACATATTATTGTAAATATCACAGTTTTAATATAATGTTTATTATTCATAGTCCGTTTTCGATGCGGTCCAATATTTTATCGGAAGCCAGGCAGCGAATTAAGAGCAATTCACATCGGCCGATTTTCCGTCGTCGGTCTCGGCACGTGGTACGACAATCCAATTAATAAGCAAACCTTTCGTATTCACTGTGAATATCAAATGTTTGCACGACAGAACAACCAATTCGTCGTTTATAATAAAATATTCATATTGCCAGGACATGATTGCAACACATCGATGACATACTTGTAAATGCTTTTCGATAACGATCATAGTGTTGATGGCAAAAATGCAAAAAAGTTTAATGTATTGGTAGATACAGTACATGGAGGACAGAATGTAAGCGGCAATTCGTTGAACTGATTGTACAATAGAATAATGAATGTATGGGTCTTGATGTATCTTCTTTATCTTCTTCATCTTAGGTTTAATTCCCAGTCGCATCCGAAGCTTTCACCTCGGAGTTTGGGACCCACTTTACCAGTCTTGGCGAATACGACACGTATTTTGACGTATATGACATATGTTGATATAAGTAGGTACGTCAAATCCTATTTCACAATACCAAAGAATTGCCACTTGTCTAGGGGGGTTTTAATCATAACGGGAGATAATGAACGAAAGGTAATTGGCAAAACAGATTTAAGTATGAGGTGAGGGTGAATAGACATGCCGGTTAAAGTCGACCTAGACGTAGGTACGTACGGTATGTCAATTAGATCGATAACCAATAGAGATTGAGAAGTAACCGGGGCGCGGCGCCCATGTATAAAAACTATTATAAAATTAAAAGAAGTCTCGTAGCAAGAGAAAATACTTTGTCTGTGCTTACTCAAATCACAAATCATACTATACAGGGTGGAAGATTTTAACCTTACCTGGAGGGAAAGTACTTTAAATACTGGAGATAGCTAATTTCACCCAAAGGAAACATTCCTTTATTTTTAAAAAGAAAGAAAACTGCATTCATAGTTTTTTGAAAATTCCCTTGCCATGCCCGGTAATCGAACCGACTAAAATCCAAAAAAATAACATCCTGTATTTTTATAGCATCAATCGATAGTGTCAATCATGAGGATCGAAACTCTCTAATAAACATGGTAAATTAAATGAAAGGAATTCAATAAAATCTTAACTTATAAATTCCATTCCAACAGATACAGTACTTTTGCTCAACGTGCCATCACATACCTTATCAACAATAACGCCATTTATTTAGTAAAATGAGTACTAAATGACTAAACTTTGATTCCGATTTAGAATGTAACGTTATTGTGTGACTGCATGAGGTAGTCAAGTCTCCCGATTTTTTTTTTATAAAGAATATTAGTAACCGAAATTACTAATATTCCTGTTAACCCCCAAGTAAGCTAAATTGCTTGTACTAGGAGTGGGTTCACGTCTGTAGTGTAATGGTCAAGATTCGAACCCGGGACCTCTCGATCGTAAGGCCGACTCCTTAACCACTAAGCTGCCGACGGCGACGCTACTATTATGTCGATTTAGGTCCAAGATACGTGTCTCGAGGTATACTTGGTTGGGCTTGGAAAGCACTTCGTGGTACACCGCATCGCACCCTGGGCAACGGAGATGGCGAGAGAATTGCCTTATTGGTTCGTCTTATAATACTTTAATTGAGACTTTTGAATTAACCTGAGACGGCATGCGGTTTTAGTCGGTTTGAGTAGAGAGAGTAAATACCCCTGCTGGCCAGTGAGGGCCAGCCATGAAAAACAGGGACAAGTAATTTAAATATGGAATTTTATTCTATGATAGGTGATGGATCCTTGAGTTAAGTTCTCTATTTTGTTAAATCGAATTTGAAAATTGAGTTTTCAGGGATTTCCTTTCATTTAATTAACCATGTTTCTTAGACAGATTTGATCCTTATGATTTATGCTATTGATTGATGTCATAAAAATACAGGATGTTATTTTTTCGGATTTTAGTTGATTCGATTACCGGGTGTGGCAAGCGAATTTTCAAAAATCTATGAATGCAGTTTTATTTATTTTTAAAAATAAAGGAATGTTTTCTTGGAGTGAAATTCGATATCTACAGTATTTAGAGAACTTTCCCTCCAGGTAAGGTTAAAATCTTCCACCCTGTATATTATTATACATGTTTATACTAGGTAGGTACCGAAATATTCAATTTTAACAAAAAATACTTTTATGTAAAGTGTTTTCTTATTATTCCTGTCAGACACAATATAGGTAGGTACTTCTCAAATTTAATTACCATCATTCGCAACAAGAAAATATCATTTATATGAGTTCACTTAGTTGTTCGTTCATATCTGACCATTTAGCGTTGGGTTTTCATCTGTATCTAAAGCATAATATATAATGTACATCAATATTCTGACCATGACTCGTGGAGCTCTCGCCTTAGATAAGATGTGAAAGTAATTGTGAGAATAGTAGAGGTCTTATTGTGCCGGTTTTGTGAGAGAAATAACAGATTGCTCGGTCGCGGTTGCCTTGATTTCCCACAAGATTACCTCAATGAGGGTAAGAAGTCAACCGCAGTCTCGCTGTTTCTCCTCCTGTGTTTATAATTTTGTCTCGTCTCATCAATCTCATAATGTGTGGTTTGGATATTTTATGAACTGTGTTTTGTTTCTTTGCCTCAGTTGTTGTTGTGGAAGTCCTGTTGGCTATGTTGATCATGTGCTTTGATGATTGAACTTCGTACCGCCATATTTTCTGAACCCGTTCCCGCTGCATATCTCTAAATTTATCAGTGTTTCTCTACAATATTATGCATGTATTATACATATAAACCTTCCTCTTGAATCACTCTATCTATAAAACGGCCCCAAAATCCGTTGTGTAGTTTTGAAGATTTAATATACATACATAGCATACATAGGGACGGACAGACAGCGACAGCGACTTTGTTTTATAATATGTAGGGAAGTGATGATATTTTTTTGTATAATGTATGTATAATGATTATGTATAAGGGTGTTTCTTTGAAACCGAGTGTATTTGCCTCATTGATATGGCTCAATTTTTTTTTTACTTTTAGACTTTAACTCACATAAAATCGTGACCAGTTCATTATATGTTATATCATATTTCGAAGGCACTGATTTGTACCCAGTAGTTTAGGAAATAGACTGTGCTGATAAATTGGTCAACCAGATTAATGATGACCAAGGCAGATGAATGGACTTTTGCACCATATTAATTAGAAGCATGCAGATAAATGAGAATAACATATTATCTTCAATCAACTTTATTATAAAATATCTGGCAATCATCATCACCATCTGCATAAAGACGCATTTTCCTGATTGCATCCGTGGCCAAGATGACCTCGGAGCTCAGGGTCCGCCTTCCGGCTCTTCCTCCTCCACTCCGCATGATCTTGGGCGTCAATGGTAGTGAGACCATTTGCACGCATATCACCCTCCATGGCGTCAAGCCAGGACTTCTTGGGCCTACCCCTTTTACCTGGACCCGGTGGAGGCACCATCCGCGCCATTGTTAGGCATTTGTTACCCACGTAGCATGGCGGTTGCCGCAAGACGTGGCCGCACCAGCGAAGGCGGCTCTCTTGCATTTTATTCGCGATGTCACGGACGCGAATGTGTAAGAGAACAGGTCTAATGATCGTCTTATAGACCTGCTTCTTCAACCTAACTGGCATTTTGGGATCACGCGTGACGCCAGTCATTTCTCGCCACTTGGCCCACGCCGTAGCAATCCATGCCCTGACGTCGTAGTTGATTTCACCAGTCACATGAAGTACAGATCCCAGGTACCTACTTAACCTGGTCCGTGCGCTCGACCAAGTCATCGCCTATGCGAATGGGTATGGGATCTGTGGAGTTTAACGCTAAATATTCTGTCTTCGCTACATTTAGCTTCAGACAGCCACCGTTCTCAAACACTTCTTTCCACCCTTTCACGCGTCGCACCAATCTGCTCCTGTCCACGTCCATCAGCGCAATATCATCAGCATACATGAGCAACCACGGGGGCTGCTTATGCGAGTTTCTGATGCTGTCCGACAAAACGTCTAATACTACGCTGAACAGGTATGGACTAAGGACGGATCCTTGGTGTACCCCAACGGTGATGGGGAAGGCTTCCCAGTCACCAACAGCAGTCCGAACCACAGAACCGGAATCGTAGTACAAGTCTCGGATGGTGTCAATGTAAGTTTCTGGGACTCCCTTGGCCCGCAATGCCCATCAGATCACCGCGCGAAGAACACGGTCGAAGGCCTTCTGTATGTCTAAGATTAGGCAGTGCAGAGGCGTGTTCTTCGCCCTGTGTTTCCCCGCCACAATCCTTAGGGCAAACACCGGGTCCATGGTTCCGTGCCTGGGACGAAACCCGTACTGACAACCCGAGAGTGTACTTTCCTGTTGGATCTGGGAGTCGGTTATCCGCGGTAACTGCCACTCTCCTGCACCGATTCCTTGCCTTTGAAGATTGGTGTGATGATGCTTAGCATCCACTGGCTCGGGATCTCACCGGGTACGCGGTTATAGAGATTTGCTAGAATGCTCACACCATGGGCACCCATTGCCTTCCAAGCCTCGATAGGGACTTCGGTCCTACAGCTTTTTGGTTCTTCATGCGGCGAATGGCAGTCTCGACTTCTGCAGGCGTAATCGGTGGCACAATATTTCTTGATTCGGAGGGAGGTCTGGTAGCTGCACCGCTTTATGCTGCTTATTCAGCAGCTGGTGGTAGATGGGCGCCATCTCTCCTTCACCGCGACTTTCTCGTACAACAGATTGCCCCCAGGGTCTTGAATGCAGCGGCACTTGGATAGACCCTGTGCCGTTTTGGCCCTGGACCGCGCCAACTTTTGCCCCTCAGACGATTCCACTTGTAAACATCATATTTGTACCATATTCAACAAATAAAGGACATTGAACTTTGAACTTTGAACTTTGAACTTTGAACTTTGAACTTTGAACTTTGAACTTTGAACTTTGAACTTTGAACTTTGAACTTGAACTTTAACTTTGAACTTTAAACTTTGGTATATAGCCGTTGCAAGTGGTCTCGTTTGGCCCTGGCTACGGCTCTCCTGGGGGCGAATTTGCATCTTTGTACGCATCGCGGTCTTCGGAAGATTTGGACGCTTGCTACTTTTTATATAGGGCTTTCTTTGCCCTGATATCTTTCTGGACTGTGTCGTTCCACCAACAAGTGTCCCTGTCACACTTGCGTCCACCCTTAGACATACCGAGTGCCGCCCTCCCCGCTTCAAGAATAGCTGCCTGAATCCTGTCCCAGCAAACATCTACTGGTTCGTCTACACTGTCTACAGCATCAGCGCACTTGTCACTGATGGCTGAGACGAGACTCTGGGACTTGACTTCATCAAGCGGCCACCACTTGATTCTGCGTTGGGCACGCTCAGCACGTTTGCCTTTGGGTTTCACGCGGAGGTCCATGACAAGGAGACGGTGTTGGCTAGTGAGACTCGCCCCTGGTATAACCTTGCAGTTGGCCACCTAGCTGATGCTGTGCCTCCTAGTGAGTAGGAAATCGACCTGGGTAGAGCGCCCCCCGCTCTTGTAGGTGTTAAGATGTTTGGATTTCTTTTTGAAGTACGTGTTCACGAGGGCATGAATGGCAGTCGCCCATGTTCTGAAGATGTGCTCACCCTCTGGGTTGCAACTTGCGACTACCGTATCCAAAGCCACCGTGAACACGCTCAAACTCCTCACACCCACCACCCACATGACCGTTCAGGTCACCACCCAGGACACCCTGCGACAGTGGGCTGTCACGACGCACTTCCCCGAGTTGGTCCCAGACTTATCAGGTGGGTTACAATTCCATTGATAAGCACCCTCACGACCATAAGTCGCAACGTCCGGGAGAGCACCACGAATCAGGTGCACCTGTGTACATCAGCTGGTAGCCGTCCCCAATGTGCATGGAGCTACTGCCACCCCAACGAGTCTCCTGCAGGAATGCCACGGCCACTCTCTGCCTGCAGAGTACGTCAGCCAACTCCCTCGTGCGATCGGTCAACGTGCCAATGTTCCACGTTGCGAAGCAGAGTTTTTGGGAACTACAATGTTGGCCTAACATCTTTAGCCGTACCCGGCTCAAGCACGGTAGCCCTAGCCGACTTGCGACACAAGGCGGGCGGCCCTCATGCGCACCGTTTTGCGGCGGTGCCCTACCCTCATCGTATTCCCTTATTCTAATAGCCATTTATGTTGTGATTTGGCATTTTTTGGCCTTTCCGGGGGTAATTGCCAACCTCCAACCCCGAAGGGAAAGCCAGCGCCAGAGCCTCGTCGGTTCTTCAGCAGGTGCACCGGCTTGCACGTAAAGTTGGCTTGGGGCCCAAAATCTTGGTGGACCCCCTTGCATCTAAAAATTCTTTTACATTAAAGCTCATAAAAACGTAAAAAAAACTGGTCATATGATGAAATTGTTGTTATTTTTAATTAATCCTAATTTATCTGGTCCGGTCAAATTCATCTGGGTATAAAAGCCAGATAAAACCAGACTAATGGGAGCCAGACAAATTAGAAATTTATAGTTAATCGAACCCTGCACCTTTATTTGTGAACAGATAGTATAAAAGGTGTAATTAACATGAATAGACAACATTATGACAGACCTTGGTTTAGTTTCAAAACATAACTAAAAACCCGCAATCCATGAAAGAATACAGATTAATTATGCGACATACGTGACAAACTCCCAAAGAACAACTTTCAATCGTATTTTTTAACAAAATATAACCCTTGAACGTGCAAATGTTCGATAGCTCGCTACTGACTGACGCAAACAATCACGAGTTGGTATTCATATAACAAATATTCTGTGTTTACATTGAAATTATGCTTGAACAAGATGCGCCAGTTGAATTATTATTTTCGTCGGGGACATTTTTTAAAGTAATGTAATTACGAATATATCCAATTATTTTGAATTTCAGTTATAACATATCAAGAAACATGTATTCAAATATCGATGCAACATTCTTATTTTAATATAATTGCTTCTTAAGATCGCAAAAAATCTAATAATTCAACAAAAAGCGGCATGGGGACACACCAGATTAATTAGTTTTTACTGTTTTCTGTTAGTTAAATTATTGCTTGTATTAAATAATCCCAATTAATTAATATATGCGTCGATAGACATTTTTATTTACTATGTAACCTGAAATTTTTGTGATAATTGGAGAATAAATTGATGTGTTCTTCAGTAAAAAACATGTCTAATCTGGTTTACAAAGAATCACCCATAATGATATTGATGGTACCATGGAAAATGTATATTTTAAGTGTTATTTTATTTACAAATATGTATTAATTTTTTCATTTCATTGAAAAATTAAATTATTATACTTCCATTTTACTTTTTTTAAATTTAAATACAAAACTTCAATTTGACTTAGGGTTTTTTAGGAAGAAATTTGACGAAATAATTTTTACGGCGTGCCTGAAACTGCTGTACCTCAGATTCCAAGTTCGATTCCCAGATCGAAAACATGTTGTACCTACTTAGAACATGTTACATGTTTGCACTTAGGACCCTAAAAAACTTAGGGTTTTTCGGTCTAATCAGTAGCAACGTGGGTTATATTATTTTTGATTGGCTAATAGTATTTAATAACATAATTTACCCTAGACCCAGGCCGCGTGGTTCCCGGCAGAGTAGAATTTGGGCCACCCCAATTCCTCCCATGTGGTGTCGTACAAGACGACTAAGGGATAGGGCTGTTTAACAATACAGCCCAAACTCAGCCTTTACATGGCTCGAGCCAACAATAGTGCCCGGAAAACGGCAATAGGCTCACCCCCCATTACGTGGGACCTAATACAATAATTGGTGAAATGTGGGTGTTGGTGTTGATTCACCTCTGCCTTTTTTTTTTTTTTTATACCACTAAGTTGGCAGACAAGCACACGGCCCACCTGATGGGAAGCGGTCACCGTGGCCTATGGACGCATGCAACACCAGGGGCGTCACACTCGCGCTGCCGACCCTGAAGAAACCTTCTAATGCCCTTCTTGAAGAACCCCATATTGTAGTCGCTTGGAAAAACCACCGCAGGGAGTTCATTCCACAGCCTGAGTGTGCGTGGGATGAAATGCCTTTCAAACCGCACAGTGCGTACCGTTTCCGGACGCAATGTGCGAGGATGAATTCCCTGCCTGTGGCGAGAGGTGCGATGATAGAATGTAGCTGTTGGCATCATGTCAAACAGTTCTTCTGAGCACAAACCATTGTATAGACGGTAAAACACACACAGTGAGGCAAAGTCTCTTCTGAGACTGAGAGGTTCCACATTGCCTGCGAGTATGGGATTGCCGACGAGCCTCAACGCCCGTCTTTGTACCGAGTCAAAGGGCTCAAGCTGGCATGCAGGTGCCCCAGCAAAAAGGTGACAGCAGTACTCCATGTGGGGCCGAACCTGCGCCTTATAAAGCATGAGTCGTTGCCCTGCAGTGAAGTACTGCTTCGCCCTGTTGAGCACCCCAAGCTTCTTTGATGCCAGCTTCACCTTGTCTTCTAAATGACTACGGTATTGGACGTCGCTGGAGATATCGATACCAAGAATCCCGATACTCGAGGAAATGGTAAGCGGTGTGCCCAGGAATTGCGGTGCTACAATGAATGGAGTTTTCTTAGCGGTGAATACACATACTTGTGTCTTAGAGGGGTTGAATTGGACTAAATTTAGTCTGCCCCAATCTCCGGGGGATAAAGGCGTGATTGTATGTATGTACGTATGTATGTAATTTACCCTACCACCAATTGGAAGTTTATGCTGGTTTCAGACAGAAGGGGTCCCCTACCCTACCCTGCCCTAGAAGTTAAAAGTCGTGAGTACGTATGTAAAGAACTAGATCCAAGGCTTGAACCGCTTACATACAACCACTGTTCACTTGCTAATTACTTTATAATCTTATAAAGCAAAATCATGATACATTAGGCGTCGTTAGTCTTAGAAATCTGTTTACTTCTACTCCTGAACAATATTAAAATTTAGTGTGATAATCGTCCCAGTAATTTGTATTTACTGCCGCACTCAAGAAATCTAGTATCGAGCCAAACGACAAATTGAATAAAAGAAATAGCTTATTTATTGACAGATTGTGCTATTAATTTTGAACTTTTGTTTGCTTTGCTGAACGTGGAATGTCAAAGGAACATTCTCTCTTCTGTTTTACAAACGAAGTTGGTGCAATATTTAAGTTTAGTAGTAAAATGATTGCAATAGAAGAGTATATTCACATTTTTTTTAAATTAATAGTTGTATTAGTTATATAACTACGGACAATCTTTCCGAAACTTACCGTTTTTAGACTAATCTTGTTTTTAGAATAACCCACGGCTTTGCCCATGAAAAGTAAAATATTTGTCACAATGGACACTATGTCGGGGTTCTCAGAATAAGATATATGACAAATTTTCAGACAATACTCGAAAAAACAAAATCTTATATATTATTTTATATTATTAGACACATAGTTCATCTCAGAATATTTATTAATTTCTTATTTATCTACACAAATATAAGTGTAATATTTGGGTAGATAAATAAGAAATTATTAAATATTCTGAGGTGAACTATATTGTACTATCTAACCTAAACTAAGCTTGTATATAAGCAATAAAATATATTACACATAAAAGCACCCTAGCCATCTAATAAAAATATTTGCAATGAACGAAATCTACCTACCTACGTCACTTGCAGTTAATTCTAAAACATAGAATTATAATAATAGAAAAGTAAGAAAGTAAAATAAAATAAAGTAAAATTAAAGAATGCATTGAAGCATTCTTTAATTTTATTCTTAAGCTAGGTAGTCAAATGTATCTATATTATGAATGAATAAATAAAAAAAATAAAAAAAAGACCTAGTAGTGAAAATTTTCACCTCGTAACAAAAGATAAAACCAAAAAAAGGTTATCCTCAAGAGATAGATTTCTTTTAATTATCATAAGTTAAACTACTAGCAATAATAAAACTTCACATATTTTTTAAAAATAATCCTAAAAACAAACGTTATCTTTGAAAATTAAGTTTTACAATCTTTTTTAGGTGTCTAGTCTCATAAATTTTATCAAAATAGTATCATAACCATTATCAGTGATATAGGCCGTGTCAAGAGGCAAAAAATAAGCCCTTAAGTACAATATAATTCTTAGTCTAGTATAATAGTAATATAGTTCTTAGTCTGAAATCAAGGGCGCTTGGTACAAAAAGGGTAGATCAGGGTTGTAAAATACATCTTCATCTGTTAGTCTAGAGAGGAATGTTTGTGCAATAAAAATTCCTTCTTGACGCGTCTCCCTACTAAATAACTTTTATTAATGTCTGCAGGCTTTCATTTCGACCCTTTTCGATGTTGCCATCATTATTTGAAGTCAGTATATATTGTATACATGTTATGCTCACGCCTTTTTCCCTCCTAGACGTATTACAATCTATCGCGATGCGTTTTATTGTTTCGCATTAGCATTCGCCGGCAGACGAGTGTCATCTTAAAATACATCGAACATAGTAATTGCCAGATCAATGCGTCCAAACGCATTCGCTAAGTCTAGGTGTCTATGGTCAAGTACCTACTCGATACACGTACTCAATACTACTACTCGATAGTATCGAATATAAATATTAAAATTAGATTATTAAATTAGTAGGAATTCACAATATTTTTATAGCTCGAGATATTCTTTCGATGATCGACATAAGAATTCGAAAATTGAAAGTTATAAATCGAATTACATACGATAAGTATACGATTCAAACTAGAGAAGAATCGAATCTATGTTTTAAGAATAATGGGAGATTTTATGGTTTAAGAATATTGTGAACATGTTTGAAATTGTTTGTAGATTTACAATTTATTGGAGTCATTATCCTCCTGCCCTTAACGTACATTTATTTAGGGTCAGCGTAGTACCTACCTAATAAAATAATACCAATAAATCGCAATAGAATCCGTTACAAAGAGTCTTATTCCATTAGTATATTTTAATTGGGATTATGCTATTATACAGTGTCTTTATCAAATTAATTACAAGTAACCGTGAGCCCTTTGGGAGCAAAACGCTGGGTTCATGGGGTCCGAATGTACGGTTGCTTTACGTTTAGTTTGTCACGATAGTTTAAGTTTAATAATTAAATGAATTTAATTTTATAAATAAAAATAATTTCATGTAAATAAAGTACAAATACAAATCAATTTAGTTAATCATCTTGATTGACAATATTTCAGAGGATATTTTCCATAGATGGTTATCGTGGACAAGATGCTTGCATATGGATAGATATCATTTAATTTACTATTGGTGTTTGGTTTTTGTATCACTCTATGTTTATAAACAAGTATTAGTATTAATTAATTATTTAGTAAGTTATTATTTTAATGAGTAGTATTTCAATGGATTTCAAGGTTCACCCTTTTGGTTATCTATATATATTTCAATACTCAGTCTTTGTGGTTTTTGTGACACTACTATTGAATTATGAAAATTGTATATTATAAATTGAAATAAAAAAAAATAAAAAAAAAATATTCTCATAATTATTTTTGGAAATATATATGACATTGGCAACACATTGGGGGAGGCCTATGTCCAGCAGTGGACTGCAATAGGCTAATTGATTGATTGATTGATTGGCAACACAGTCACAGTCACAGTACATGTACAAGTCCAGTCAGGAGTTTTGGCGCGAACGCGTAGAATGATAAATCGCGGTGTTATTTTATTTTCCGAAATTGATGTGAGTTCAAGTTATTAAGGTAACTGTACCAATGCTCGACACTGTACCAATGCTAGACACTTTCGAACAAAACCCAGTATTTTGAGAAAATTATCCATTTGTTTTATAAGACTATTGACTTAAAAGATGCCTAATGGTATCTATAAGATATGTTCAAATATTCGCAACACCATCCGAAGTAAATTTAGAAAGACTGTTGACAGCAAATAATGTGACTCCGTGAACACGGTCGTGTTATTTCTTAAGATTTTTGCCAAGGGTACTGATTTTTATAGGTGTGATTTTTTTGTTTATAAGTTATGATTATTACTAATTTTAGTATAAACGTTATAAATATTGAAGTTATTGACATACTTGGACCATTGGGACAATGATGTCTAGCATTGGTGTTTTCGACCAAGTGCATAATAATTTAATTTAAAGTAAAAGTATGATAGATTTTAAAGATTTTATGGGCAAAAGTTAATGTCTAATTGTTGCTGTAACAGTTAAAAAAGAATGTAACGACCATGCTGTAATTAATTTGTTAAATTTTTTAGATTGAAATTTTATTTTTCCTTAAAGTGTCGAGCATTGGTACAGTTACCTTATGTGTAAATATGGTGGAATTTTAGACATAACGTCTTAGAAAACGCGCACAAGAGTAGGAAAGTGAAATATTACAGTGGATTGTTATTTCTCGTGTTGGTTTCAAATCTCCGTAAGAAGCCTTTAGTAAAGTTGCCACCACTTTACTGAAGCAGCAATCATCATCATCGTCATCATCATCATCATCAACTCACCATTATCATCATCATCATCCTCATCATCATCCAAATAAAAATAAATATAACTGTGACAAGGCAGCATGGTCATAGAACCTTAGCCTGTTCCGAAAGGAACAAATATATTAAAAAAAAAAAAAAGTATATTACTTACTCTGTGGTCCAGTCAACTGTCATATAGCTTTGTTTTGTTTGTGAAAGAAAAGAATATTTTGTATATTTACGTTAAACACGATCCCATCATTGACCCTGGGTTGAATATTGACACTGAACAACCAAATGAACTGTATTACATGTTTGAAAAACCTCTTCAGTGAGCTCTGGCTACCCTACTCACTACCGGGAACACAACATGACGTTATTATTTAGTCGCAGTATTATGTAGGGCAGATAAGATATAGAACTGATAATAAATGTTAATTTCAAGTATTTTTACTTGCAGTTACGAGGAACGTACCTACTAAATATGTCATTCATATTCCTGACGAAGCAACCTCGAAATAATGTGCAATCTATATATCTGACAAATAGGTATCACCAGACATCCACCATGTGGCCTTATAGACAGATTAAGACTGCTCAAATGGTTAACATAACATAACATAAACTCACGCCTATATCCCCGAAGGGGTAGGCAGAGGTGCTAGCACCCACATTTCGCTGTTTATGTTTAGGTCCCAATGTAATAGCTGGCGAGCCTATTGCCATTAACCGGGCACTTATAAATGGTTAACAAGTCATTGTTATCCTTACATGTAATTGAACATAATATAAATGGAAGGCAAGCACAATTTCATAATATAAACATTCTTATTGAAAATATATAGGTACTATATTCTAGGCTTGGAAACAAGACTAGAATATAGTGAATCAATATTGTTTGCTTGTGGTACCTACTTATATTACCAATTAAAACAAGTCTGTCCATATTACAGAAAGCATATTAAAATTGATGGTACCAGTACAATTGAAGTGTGCAGGGAGATAGCCCGCAACTTACCTATAATACCTACCATATATACCTATGTCCAGCAGTGGACTGCGATAGGCTAATTGATTGATTGATTGCAATAAAATGGATGTTTTATTTACAGTAACCCGCTAAATATGTTGTTAATAAATAGTGTGTGAACCTTGATACAACTTTTTAATAATGCTAATATATATAGGTACTAGCTTTTGCCCGCGGCTCCGCCCGCGTGGATGTCGGTTATCGCGACCAAACATTGCCTACGTCCTTTCTCGAGGTCTAATCTACCCCTATACCAAATTTCATCAAAATTGGTACAGTGGTTTGGGCGTGACAGACAGACAGAGTTACTTTCACATTTATAATATTAGTAGGGAAGTAGGGATTAGGAATTGATTTCTATGGCAGTCGTTAGGGGTAGTTGGAGCCCTAAAAAGTCCAACGATCTGGATGCAATGTTTCAATATCGCCTAATTTCACCATTGGGTTGTGGAGGTCAGATGTCAGTAGCTTCACGGAAAATATCGAGGTCCAGGCAAATCCGCAGTAAAGACTGGTAAAGTGAACCCCAGACTCTGAGGTGAAAGCTTCGGATGCGACTGGGATTAACGCTAGAATGAAGAAGAATAATTCACCTCTGCCTAACCCTTCGGGGATAAAGGCGCTATTATATATATGTATGTATGAAGAAGTATAAAGGCTAGGCCTAAACTCCATAATACTAAAGTTTCTAGTAAGTCTACTATAACACACAAGTAAACATGTATGTGAACCTAGTACATCATTATTCTCATCTTTTCACAGATTATGATTATCCGAATAGATGCAACAAAGCCCAATGCAAATGAGTGAAGCCCAAGACAGCAGATATACTATTATATAATTAATATTAAGTAAATTAAATATACTTATTTTGTGATAACTAAGTTATATTATAGGTACATAAATACATACCTGCTGTTGTGAATAAAACAAGTTAACTTAATTAATCCTATTTAACATAAGCACTGACTTTGCAGGCTGAATTTTACCAATAAATAACATTTCTATTCACTGAATGTGCAAAAATAATGTTATTAGGATGATATCATAAAGTACCTAGTATGGAGTAGTACATACCTAATGACAAAAGATTTATAATACATTGTGTAATTGTATTTGTACATTTAATTTCAGATATGTGGCTGTGACTGCCGAACATTAAATGTAAATGCAAAAGCGGAGGGGCATCACTTTCATATGAGTTACATTGAAATAATAAGCAAGTGTAGTTATAAGGTTAGTATCAAAAAACTTAATAGGTACCTACTAGATTAATGGTATGGGAAAACTAATAACTTCCATAACATATGTTCTATTCTTCTTCATCCTAGCGTTAATCCCAGCCTTATCCGAAGCTTTTACTTCGGTGTCTGGTAAAGCAGACCCCAGATGCATATAACCATAACTTATATTCTATTGTAATAACTGAATTGTGATCATACTTACCAAATAAAAACCTAACCGCCTAGGTTACAGGTGCTTATATCACAGATTTAACTTTTCTGTTCTACTAATAAGATATTCATAATTATATTGTTAGGTGGATTTTGATTCAATAAAGACTTACCGTTGTTAAATAGTGAACTACCCATGTGATGACTAACTTTACCTTTTATTTTTAGGTGATTCTGGCTATCTACAACATCCCTGGTTACTGACACCATAGACATAAACCACTCTTCATGGAAAGACCCGGTGACAATAGAAATTACATTTTAGTAATTGAGAAGTTGGTAGCGATGTTAATGAGAGAAATATGAATAAAATGTAACTGCTTGCTGTGAGCCACACAACCTGGCCTTCGAGTACAATGTACCTGAGGCAGAACCTAATGTTTTAACAACACACATGATCTCCTCGGAACATAATTATCATGAATGTATTTAAATAGTACATTAAGTTCTAGGGGAAAGGGCGATTAGGCGATTAGATGTTAATAAACACAATGAATAGACTACACTCATTATTAAAATCTTGAATATAGTTTAATAATAAAAATAAATATTTAAAACATTATTTTCTTTCTTCATTCCTTTTTTCCCATCCCTGTAGTCTTCTCTTTCATCATGAGGGATTGTGATATTGACATTAACAATTGGTTGAGGACAGTATGGTATCATGGTACGCCATGAAGTCTGTAGCCTCAGCAGTTCTCGGTTGCCGGAGTCTGCGTACGTCTTAGTTCATTCGTAGTTTTTAATAATTGAAGCTTATAATGAAATAATCTATACGCTCGTACTTATATACTTAAAATATCACAGTTTCACTGTACATTATAATAACAAACTCGTATTATATAAAATAAACAAATCGATTAAGTCTGTCAAAAGTGTCAAATGCGTTATGTCAATTGGAGTAGTGTCGTTCAGAAACCAAAGAAAATATTTCAAAATGAATTTATTGTTAATATATTTTTGTCGATTATTTTGCATTTCACAATCTTTTATACCTTATTTAAGGACTTTCTTTTGTTTATAGAACTGTGTTTAGCCTTAATTTCTCATAAATAGGTCATTTAGTGAAAAATACCAGAAATAGCATTATTTTATTTACTTTTCGAACGTATAGTTCATTCAACACCAAGTTTAGTTCGTTCCCAAAGGCTGTTTCTAACCGACTTCAAAAAAGGAGGTTCTCAATTCGTACACAATTTTTTTTTTTTTTTTGTATGTTTGTTACGCGATTGTGAAGCCAATTCTAGACGGATTTTGAAAATTCTTTTTCTGTTCGTAAGTAGATTATTCCGAAGTGGTCCCATTTAAATTTCGTAAACTTAATTTACAGACTTACTGATTTATCAGAAGTCGGTGAATTAAGTTCGGCCACTCTTCAAAGGCAAGGGATCGGTGCAGGAGTGTGGTAGTTACCGCGGTATAAAGATAATGTCCCACACCATGAAGCTCTATGAGCGGATAATCGACTCCCAGATCCGACAGGAAAGTACACTCTCGGAGTGCCAGTACGGGTTCCGTCCCGGGCAAGGGACTATGGACCCAGTGTTCGCTCTAAGGGTTGTGGCGGGGAAATACAGGGCGAAGAACACGCCCCTGCACTGCCTATTCTTAGACATGCAGAAGGCCTTCGACTGTGTTCCTCGCGCGGTGATCTGGTGGGCACTGCGGGCCAAGGGTGTTCCAGAGACTTACATTGACACCATCCGAGACATGTACTACGATTCCGGTTCCGTGGTTCGGACTGCTGTTCGCGACTCGAAAGCCTTCCCCATCACCGTCGGGGTACACCAAGGATCCGTCCTTAGTCCTTACCTGTTCAGCGTGGTATTAGATGTTTTGTCGGACAGCATTAGAAACTCACATGAGCAGCCTCCGTGGTTGCTCATGTATGCTGATGATATTGCGCTCATGGACGCGGACAGGAGCAGATTGGTGCGACGCGTGAAAGGATGGAAAGAAGCGCTTGAGAACGGCGGTCTGAAGCTAAATGTAGCGAAGACAGAATACTTAGCGTTAAACTCCACAGATCCCACACCCGTCCGCATAGGCGATGATTTAGTCGAGCGCACGGACCAGGTTAAGTACCTGGGATCTGTACTTCATGTGACCGGTGAGATCGACCACGACGTCAAGGCACGCATTGCTGCCGCGTGGGCCAAGTGGCGAGAAATGACTGGCGTCACCTGTGATCCTAAAATGCCAGTCAGGTTGAAGGGGCAGGTCTATAAGACGATCATTAGGCCTGTTCTCTTGTATGGTTGTGAGGCGTGGCCGCTGCCCGAGCGACACAAGCAAGAGCTGCGTGTCACGGAGATGAAAATGTTGCGGTGGATGTGCAACGTTACGCGTAAAGATCGCGTACGGAACTCTCGCGTCCGTGACATCGCGGATAAAATGCAAGACAGCCGCCTTCGCTGGTGCGGCCACGTCTTGCGGCAACCACCAGGCTACGTGGGGAACAAATGCCTGACAATGGTACCCCCGCCGGGTCCAGGTAAAAGGGGTAGGCCAAAGAAGTCCTGGCTTGTCGTTGTCGTGGTCAAACGTTCATTCATAAAAATGGAACATAGGTATACACGTCAATTCTGTAGGTATACCCCATCTGTTCTCTTAATCTAAGTCTATGTGATTTCCATCTAAATAAAGCTAAAACTAATTTATGTTTCCAATTTTTATTTTTATTTTTGGTGTGGTAATTTTTGTCGGACGTGACATTTCAAAAAACTATAACATTATCTGTCTGTTGGAGTTTTGGCGCCAAAGCCAAAACGAGAATGAACGATCGCGGTGTTATTTTATTTTCTAAAATTAGTGTAAGTTCGAGTTTTTATGTGTAAAAATAGTGGATTTTTAGACATAACGTCTTGGAAAACGCGCACAAGAGTAGCAAAGTGAAATATTACAGTGAATTGTGACTTCTCGTGTTGGTTTCAAATCTCCGTAAGAAGCCTTTAGTAAAGTTTTCACTACTTTACTGAGGCAGTAATCATCATCATCGTCATCATCATCATCATCAACTCGCCATTATCATCATCATCATCCTCATCCTCACCATCATCCAAATAAGAATAAAAATAATTGATGACAAGGCAGCATGGTAATAGAACCTTAGCCTGTTCCGAAAGGAACAAATATAAAAAAAAATGTCACGCATGACAGCTTGACGTGCGTCATGCCGCCGCACGTCTCTGTCAAGCTGTCGTGCGTGACTTGGTAATATAAACTTCAAACACTGTGATAATAAGATTTAACTTGTTTAAAGATTGTAAAATCCGGGCCGATGCCGTCCGTTTGGTGGGGTTGGACCTTGGCATTGGCGAAATTGCGGCGATTTGCTGCAGAAGCCATTAAGAAGAAGAAGTTGAAGTTGAAGTCAACCATTATCAACTTATCAAGTTACTACGACAAAAAACATTGAATGTGTTTGTGTTTCTGTGATTACATAAGGTACGGCAAGTACGAAACTATATAGGCACGAAACTGACGATAGCCTAACGGTAGACGGGCAACGTGATGGCGTAGCGACGGCGGCATATAAACAAAAGCAAAATGCAGTATAGCTACGGGCACAAAACCGGTGAGAGCGGCGCCGGGGATAGAGCCGTGCACGAGCTGCGATGGAGCGGTGGCGGCGCGGAAGTGTATTCTGTGTACAGCCTAGAAGGCACACAGAGTATTCTTCTATAACACTATCATGCTACTACTTAGAGGAGTGGAGCAGTTATCATAAATATGAACAAATCCTGCAAATACCCAAATGTTATTTGAAAATCAATAAATTAATTCGAAGAGACAATTTAGGGTTCCCAATAATCCCACTGATGAAGCCAGACGCAGTCTCTGATTAAAGCAAAAATAATTGTATTGTACCTAATGATAATTTTTGTTAGCTGTAAGTTTTATTAAAATATAATGAATGAATAAATTAAAAAGTTTTATTTCACTAAAAGTGGATTAATTAAATAAATGTGGAAATCAGAATATTTGTATTTTTCTATTATATTTATACCTGCATCATCATCATAATTATAGTATTTATTATGCTTAAGTAGGTAGGTATATTGTCAAAGTTATCATGGTTGAATCTAAGGCCTTTCACATTTTTTTTATATACTGTCCATCCCGTTAGATAGTAAAAACTTGAGGTGCAATCCAGAACATGCGGACCACCATTAGGCTTGCATTAGGCAACATTAGCTATGACATTAGACTGTTTTGGTCATTTATAATAATATAATTATTTAATAGAAGCCTCACAAATTAAATAAGGCTTCAGCGCTTTGCCTGTTGACTGGGCCCTCCACTCTGGTGGGTCGTTCCCTTGTATGGACTTACTCTAGCATATCTTGAAAATGTATGTATAAATCGTAATTTGCATCGTTAGCAAGCAAGTAGGTATATCACCAATTCACCATTCAATTATTATTCAATAAATGAAGGGGGGAGACAACACTACCCCGTCGCCAAAGCTTGGCTTTTGCAGGAGCAACTCTGACCTAACCTGAAATAAAAGTCTACGCCAAAGAGTGAAATTGAATTGTGCCCTAAACATCTTAGTGAGGTTTAATAATACAACAATAACTATGAAAACACCAATATGAAGGCTAAATAAAGAGTAAATGTACCTAAGTCCGTAGTAACATTCAATAAGTCACAAATTTGACGTTATGAATGGCTCATATATTTAGACCAATTTACGCATTTTTTCAATTTACACATGAATGATGATTGCTGTCTTATAAAATTAGTGAAGACTTAAGAGACTTAGAAGATTTGGAACCAACAAGAAAAATCATAATTCACTGTTCCTACTCTTGTGTGTAATATAAAGTTTACTCCAAAGACTAACGAGAAATATTCCTTTTGTGACTCTTTTGCCAAATTTCGTTATTATGCGTAGCCCTCAACAATCTAAAATCATGCATTTTACAAAATAAGCACACAAAACATAATCACACATTCTATCAAAAACCCGCCATTTTGTAATTTTTGTGGCAATGCGTCTGATTGCATTGGCGTTCTTAATTGAAAATTGGTAGACGAGAGTATATAAAAGCTTGAACGCTCCTTCTATTAGAATTTACGCCAAATCCTCAAATATTGTCTATGATATTGTTGATAAACGGCTTTTTTTGGCAATTACGATCGATTGCTAGGAGGCTAGCCAACTTCACAGTCAATCGATCGAATTGCTAGGATGAAATAAATCAATGTAGATTATTTAAATATGATTATGTTTATGATTTGTGATTTGATTCAACCAATAGAACTATGCACAGCCCCCAATAGCCTAAATTAATGCATTTTATAAAAAAATAATAGAAAAATATACCACTATTTAGATCAGCTGATCAAAAATCCGCCATTTTAAGCGTTATCTGCAGCATTTTTTAAACGCCGGAGAGTCGACGCTAACCCAGCGTAAGCGTGCACAAATAATGCAGTATGGCTGCGAGTTTTTGGAACGCATAGAGCGTTTCGTACGGTCTAATTGGTTGCTGCCACATGGCTGCCGAATTGGTCGTAAGCTTATGTCATCCCCGTACATTTCACAAGCAATCAGTCTGTCGAATACGCTTGTCATGTCAGCGACTCGTCTACGGATGAAGAGAAATGAATGTACTTATGTGGCGTTTCAATCGTACTGATTGCTTCGAAATGCATGCTTGGCTACAAAATTCATGTTCTATTAGGTCGATGGAATCTCAAGTTGTAAATCCATTCATAAATCATGTTAAGCAATGCGTTTGCGTGAGCGTTTGTGCATCTTGTCTAAAGCCCCAGTGTAGATATAAACAATTAACTTATGTAGGACACGTCAAATTGACTTCACCTCGCCTGATGATAAGCTGAAGGCGATGCCTCAGGAAGGAGAGTCACCATTAAAGACACGTACCATTTGTTATAATGGTGGCACTTAGCTTGACGGCCTCATCAGATGCTTTTTCAGGCTCCGCATAAAGGACCCGGGACTGTAGGAAGAAGGAAACACGTCAGCTGATGAGGAATTGCAGGTCAAAAAATGTCCCACAATATTATTATTCCTATCCTTTTTTTTTTTTTTTTTTTTTTAATCTGGATTTTTTTTTTGGGGGGTTTTTGTCTAAGCAGACACGTCAACCCCATCGTATCCTATACAGTAAGGATTACATTTTGTAACTAAAACAAAAACAAGTGTCTCAAGCCCAGAGCAAGGTCCGAGCCTAACTCAAACCCTGGTCTGCGCCCGAGACACATCCTTTTATTTGATTTAGCTTATAATCAAAGATCTTTTCTAAAAGCTTCACATATTCAGCATACATGAGCCACATTATTTCAAAGTGACCCTATAATATCCATCAAAATACCCTTCATTCGGTCATGTCTGAATATTCGCCTACGTCTACTCGTAGACTAACAATTTTATTCTTAATAAATATTATCAGAAGATGACCGTTACCAGTTAGTAACGGTCATCTTCGGATTTAGTTGATTGCTGGAACCCATTACAAGAGTAAACAAAACAAAGTGATTACAATTTCATTACCGGAATATACTCGCAAATAACAGTTAGGACATAATGATAATTTACTTATCTAATTCGAAATGGAGCCATTAGATCAGTATTCGACAAAAGCACATTTTTCTCAATTCGTTAGACAAACTTTTCCATTAGTAATTTGACAGTATTTGTGAAGGAGACTTGATAGTCGTGTGTTGTATTTACTGCTGAATTGGCCACAATAAACTTGTTGTAACGACGATGGCCCCTTCCGTCGCATCTAAATAGATTCTCTTTGTGATACTTCACTATAAATCAAAAACAATTGGCCCGTTCTTTTCACTTCATTTTTCCTTTACATGAGAATCTTGCTTCTTATAATAATAATCTATACTAATATTATAAAGAGGAAAGATTTGTTTTTTTGTTTGTTTGTTTGTTTGTTTTTTTGTTTGTAACGAATAGGCTCCGAAACTACTGGACTGATTTCAATAATTCTTTCACCTATAGAAAGCTACACTATCTGGGAGTAACATAGGCTATATAACATCACGCTACTACTAAAGGGAGCGGAGCAGTGAGCATAAATGTCAATAAATCGGGCAGATTTCCATACATTCTTTACTAATATTAGATTTGTATTTTTGTATTCAAGTAAACTCAAGAACTACTGAACCGATTTCAAAAATTCTTTTACCATTAGAAAGCTGCACTATCACTGACTAACATAGGCTATAATTAATTTTCAAAAAAATAGGGATCCTGGATAAAACTTCAATAATGTAACCCAAGGTGTAAAAAAAATGACCTAAAAATTCCTTACATCGCGTACGCTGCGAAAACTATTGAAGATAGAACAAAATAATGTACTGTAGAAATGTATAACTTAAAAAGGTCTACATAAAAGTCCGCGACAGCATATGTCTATCTAATAAGGGTAGCTCACAATAACCATTTTTATCTTTTACAAATTATAAAAAAAATATGTGTCATTTTCGAAGCTATTTTTAACAATATAGTGTTAAGCCTTATCTGACTAAATACGTTAGATACATTGTACATTTAATGTAGATCAAAATTGCCCTTTACACTGTATAATTATAATGAATATTTTAGAATCTATTGCAGTATGAAAGTAACGCGCGACGATATAAATTCAAGCCGAAATGCCGATCAAAGTCAGACCACGGAATCTATACCTTTATCTTAATTCTTATCTAAATAAATCGTTTGGTATTTAAGATTGTTTCAATACCTGTTGATTACTTTTTGAATTATTGAAATCGGACGTTCTATTCAAAAGATATTACGAAATTATAATGTCAATAAATCCGGTAAATTACCATACATTATTTGAAAACTAATTATTATTACGGGCATGGGCTAAAAGGGTGCAACCACGGGTGTTCGAAGTATTTCACGAGCGAAGACAGGGAAGGTCAGCTGAACACAAGATGCAACGGTAACGGGATCCGAATGCGGGATTGGAACCTCCATGTGATGCATCCTGGGTAACGGAGGCATTAACGCCCCTCACCCAGGGGAGGCGCTACCGCCTACGGCAAATACATACAGCAACGGGAGCAGCTCTATCGAGGGCTGCTCAAAGGCTTCCCACATGTCCCTCTGACTACGAGGAGGCCCAGTAGAGAGCAGGAAAGGGAAGGGCTGGTCACCGAGCGCGGACGTGAGGATTATAGGTCTGGCCTCCTGTCATCCCTTCACGCCCGTCTCCTCCCTTTCCGGAATTCGATGGGACATCGTGCTTCCCACTTCTGAGAGGGCCATCTTAAAATTGTAGATGGCCCAGGGTCAGCCGGGGGGTGCGGAAAATGCCCTAGGCAATTTTACACTCCAGCAACTGAAGACCCGCGACGGCATGCTGTTTGGTGGGTCCGAATTCCACATGGCACTCCTGATGGCTGACGGGGATGGTATCCGAGGCAATTTTAGCACGAAAGAAAAGTTTGTACGGAATCCGAATTCCACGCGGGCGGAGCCGCGGGCAACAGCTAGTTCACTCATAAAATTATGGTATTCGATTTCCGTTTACTAAGATTATAGCCATAAAATGCAGAGAAATACGTAATGTCAAGTAAGTACCTACGTATTTATGCGCAGGATTTTGAAGATAATGGATTCTTACCTACTCCACTTCCATCAATCTGCTTAATTATTTGAATTGGAAATCGGAAAATACAGATGTTTGTCAGGATACTAACCGAACAGTCTATTTTATGTAACAATTCACAAAGATTAACACTTCCTCAATTAAGTACTGTTAGAGAATGCAATAAAAGGTATAATATATTTTTGGCACTCTAAATACCATTTTGAGTACCAAAAATATATATCCCAGTAGCAACATTTAGTAGTAGATCGGTAGATCGGCAGATCGGTAGATCGGCAGATCGGTAGATCGGTAGATCGGTAGATAGGTAGATCGGTAGATTGGTAGATCGGTAGATCAGTAGATCGGTAGATCGGTAGATCGGTAGATCGACAGATCAGTAGATCCGTAGATCGGTAGATGGGTAGATCCGTAGATCGGTAGATCGGTAGATCGGTAGATCGGCAAATCGGTAGATCGGTAGATCGGTAGATCAGTAGACCGGTAGATCGGTAGATCTACCACCAAATGTCGGTACTCAAAATGGTAGATCTACCAACAAATATATCGGTTTGTCGCCAAATATATCTGTTACTTGTGATAACGCACGAAAATAATAAAGCGAGGTCGACGGTGCTTGTCACCAAAATATTAAATCCCCCACCAAAATATTTTGGCGGCAGGTTTGCTATTTCGATGACAAACCCTATTATTTTGGTGACAGTTTAAATCACACTAGCAATAAAATAAAACCCACCCCTCCAAATACCTGTACAAAAGCTTTTACTGCAAATATCATTTACCAAAATATTCGTGACCTTAATTGCTTTGTTTACCTTCACGTAAAGTAGTTATCGCCGACCTAATTTTAATACAAAACAGGAAATAAGTAAAGAGAGCCCTTCCCGTCGGTTTGAAAATAGGCTAAGAATAAGATTATGTTCTAGGAACATTCATAAAAGATATTCTAGCAAATACGTCTAAATAATAAGTAAATATTATATATTTCACAACCTTCTAATTGTTGTTCATAACAACAATTAGAAGGTAGTGAAATATATATTTGTTATTTAAAATCTGAAGGATTTCATTACTTTTATAATTATGAGTACACTTTGCAAAGTAAGCAAAATCTGGGCAAATACGTAAAGTATTGAAGGTTTGTAATAACAGTTTTTGCTTCTATAGAAACTTAATGCATAGAATTAATAATAGTATTGTTCTATTCATTGAAATTGTATTACCATCCGCACTAAAGGTGTGTGACTACCAAATATCAGATCGATCAATCGACAGAAAGAGGGTAAAATTTCAATTACTAAATTTGACTCACCAACAAGCATACCAAACTAAATAAAGCCGTTTAAAAACATTAGATATGTTACACACTAAACAATAGATACTTTGACTTGACTAACGAGTTAACCAAAAACGGCTACGTGGTTAATCTCTACGCCATAGAAGTAGGAGCAAGGGGAATTTCAGCTAAATCCCTGTACAACTTACTTAAAGACCTCGGATTGCCAAGAGCTTCAGGAAGCTCTTTACTAAATCGAATATCAAAAGCGGCATTGATAGGATCTTACCAAATTTGGATAGGTAGGGGGGGGGGAACACTACTGACGGTGGAGGTGAGCGCTGATGCATCACAAGGTGGCCACCCTAAACCTACATCTGGATCGCAAGTCCCAGTCACCGTCACGGTGTTCCTCTCTGTATCACGCTATGGACCCGGCGACCGCACGGTGAATCCATGGAGTAGGTACTGAGAATCTGATCTCATCGCAACAAGGATGGCATACCTATGTTATTATAAAATAACGTACGTGGTAAGAAAATTGTAACGAAGAAAAAAGTCACTCTAAAGAAATTCTTCTAAGAGGATTAAAAAGAACGAGGTGTAAAAACGGTACAGTATAAACCTGTACATAAATAACCGCATGCATTTCAAGATTTTTCCTAACAGAACAAACAGTACGACGTTCGTGGGAACGGTTCTATAAATATTTAAAAGTTCCTCCTCGACGTCGTGACTCGTAAGACGATTTAGCGTCTCTCTATCGGGTCTTCCGACTGGTAGCCTCAACCGGTACTTAGTTCATAGGTATTCGGGTAACACTCATTTAGTACCTACTGAATTGTAAAGCAGCTCTGATTACTGTAATGGACTTGGTGAATGTCGGATTGAATATTAATTGGATGTTCACCTAATGTCTATGTAATGAATTGTGATTATGACTGGCTAAATTACAAGCTATCGTTTCATAATTACCTACTTGTCCCGCGACTTCGTCCGTGTAGAGTTAGGTATGAGATTTTTGCATGGACCATAATACTTTTCAGAAATAATAAATTCATTTTTAACAAAAAAGTTTAACCGACTTCAAGAAACGAAAAAGAGGCACTGAAAATCGAAAAATAATTTACAGACTTACTGATTTATTAGAAGTCGGTACCTAGCCCAAGAGAGGCCATATTTCAATTGATTGCATCATAGTAGTTCCGACACAACGAACAAAGTTGGCTGGCACCGACTTCTAATAAATCAGTAAGTCTGTAAATTATTTTTCGATTTTCAGTGCCTCTTTTTCGTTTCTTGAAGTCGGTTAAACTTTTTTGTTAAAAATGAATTTATTTTTCTCTTGTTAGTGAGTTTGTACAGTCTCACGACTGTACATGCGCTGTACCGGCCACGCTACAAAAAAAAATTAAATCATTATTCAAATATAATTTTTAAAATCAATGCTTATACACGGGAAATATAGCTGAATATTCTGAACACTTCTGCGTACCCCTTCAAAGGACTCAGGCGTGATGTTATGATGTGTAATGGCAGAAACATTGCAATAATATGCCATTGCAGCAATCGCGGCTGATTTCCTGGTACTTTTTGAAGAGTTCCTTGGTCTAATCTCGGAAACCCATCATCAGATCTTTACGAAATTTAAATGGGACCACTTCGGAATAATCTACTTACGAACACAAAAAGAATTTTCAAAATCCGTCTAGAATTGGCTTCACAATCGCGTAACAAACATACAAAAAAAAAAAAAAAATTGGGTACGAATTGAGAACCTCCTTTTTTGAAGTCGGTTAAAAATGGCCTCAGTTACGCGTTATAACATCAGCTATCTGCCAGCGAAGGCCCTTCAAAATCAGATATTAGCTTAGTCAAACAGACAGAAATACAGACAGACTATTATTTTCATATTTAAAAATGCCTAGTGGTATGGGTAATGGACTGTTGAGAAGAGGTCTCGGGTTCGATCCCAGGTTTTACCATGGCACACACCAATGACTTTTCGATGCTTTTCGAAGTTATGTGTGTATTTATCGCAGGTTTATAAGTGCCCGGTTAATGGCAATAGGCTCGCCACCTATTACATTGGGACTTAAACATAAACGGCGAAATGTGGGTGCTAGCACCTCTGCCTACCCCTTCGGGGATATAGGCGTGAGTTTATGAGAGAGTTATATATATGGATTATTAATTTTACAACTAGTTAGTTCATTCACAATCCATTATATTATGAAATATAATGGATATTACTCATAAAATAAATAGTATTTAAATAAAGCGTGTACCAAAATTGAAATTCGTAGAATTTGCTATTGAATGTAGCCCGATTCTCGCGAAATATAATTAGTTTTCAGAATTTATGTGAGCTTTTTCAGGATAGAATGAAACGGTCGTCATCATGTAACAAGGCAAGTATCACTAACATCTATTAACTGACTTCGTCCACGTGGACTTACATCTGGGTTCTGGGTTTTAATTTAATGGTGCGGAGTCCTAATTGCCTGGGCATAGGCACGATTTACCGCCTAATTTATTGACATAATTTCGGTAAACTGTAGTGTAGCCACATCACTTCACGAAGTAATTTAGACGTTAATGCCATAACTATTGCGATATCAGCCAGGTAGACGGTATGGTAGCATAGCCGTAGAATAAGTTATGTCTTATAACATCAGCTATGTACTGTAAAAATCGAAGTAAAACTGTAATTCCGTGAAAATCCGCCAACCCGGAACAAATACACAGAAAAATAGACATTTTTTTTGTTATAAGTGTCATACGTATCTACATATACAACAGTCATACATATGCATTCATTAAAACGCTGCTAGGTATTCTAATGTTACAAACAAACATACGTTGTACCAGTTGAAACTGGTACAACTAGGTATTTTTAGTCAAATCGTTATGTGCTCTTTTTTGTTGTTTTTTTTGTGGAGAAATCACCCCCATCCGCGTCTACAACCGCGCCCACCGTTATGTTGCACTCGATCCGGCTAAAAGTGGATATCCAGCTAGCCTAGGATGCAATAGGGAACAATACTGATATAATTGCCATTTATGATATATCATAACATAATATCCTACTTCAAAAAAACCGCCTATCTAGGTATATTACCCTCAATCAGACCGTGTAGGCACACGCAAAACATCACCCTCACTGGCACAGTCTAGTCAAAACAGTATAAGTAGGTACCTACAACTATCGACAAGCGTGGGTTTATAATCTTCAAACGGGACAGCCATTTATGTGATCACACGTAGTTATTCTGAATCTGAGTGTACTCATTATCGTTTAATTATGTGCGTGTGAATGGCTTGTAAATAACTAAACGACATGTGTCACAGAATCGCAATCGACACTCGACTTCTCGAGAATAGAGAGTAATCAAGTTTAACCTAGTTTGACTACATATACATAATATATATATATATAATAGCTTCGGTAGCTTATAGTGGTTAAGGAGTCGATCTTACGATCGAGAGGTCCCGGGTTCGAATCCTGGCCGTTACGCCCGTTACACTACCGACGTGAACCCACTCCTAGCCCAAGCACTTTAGCTTAGTTGGAGGGGTTAACGGGAATATTAGTAATTTCGGTTGCTAATATTCTTTAAAAAAAATGTGACGTAGCGGTAGAGCATTCAATTGTTAAGTGATCTTGGGTTCGATTCGTGCTCAATGTTTGCTCTAGGCTGACTACTGACCAGCTGCCTAGACAAGTGGCAATACGTTGAACGGCGTATAGTAGAACAGAATGACGAATGTATGGGATTTGACGTTTATGATATACGTTGACGACTGTCATACATAAACGACCAATCCCATGCATTCGTCATTCTATGCAAGTGATAGCACTGTGTCTAGCCCCTCTAGACAAGTGGCAATTCGTTGCTCAGCGTATGATGGAATAGAATGCTAAATGTATGGGATTTGACGTATATGACAGGCGTCAACGAATATCAAAAACGTCAAATCCTATACATTTGTCATTCTATTCCATGATACGCCGAGCAACGAATTGCCACTTTACTTGAACTCATTACTAGACCGTAAAGTCACCAACATTGTACACCATTTTACTTCCAATCCCAAAAAGTTTACAACACTGTCTTCATCAGCCATAATTAAATACTGTTAATTCTGGTTCAGAGCCACTCTGGTTCCTCTAAGCACTCTTTCCGGTCGTCGCTAACTGTATCTCTGTCGCTATCCTGCTGTTGCAAGTCTCAACTTTTAATTGGCCAGCCTCACAGATCGAAAAAAACTCGAGTGCCCTTTTGATTTAATTAAATTTACTCTTTAGCCAGTGAAACAAAATGGACCCCGTTTCATTCAATGCTGTCTATCTGAGAGCGGACGTACACAAAGACTTAATTAGGCGAATGAGTTTGACAACCGACTCACTTTTTTTGAAGATTCCCTATCTTTGATACTTCTTTTGAAAGTTATTCGTTTTAGTTCAATAAAGGTATACGTTCTGAGACTCAATGGGCACGGTATAAGTTGATGCCGACATTGCAAAGGGTTGCGGTCTTCAAAATACAAAATTACTGTAAAGAATAATTACAAAATTAACGTTTTTGTAATCACAAAAGCCCGGTCAGTCTTAGGATTGGTGACCAGGGACATTCAAAAACCCTTCCGTGACTCAAAGAGCTCGCGCGTCGGTGCCTTATTTCAATATTAATAGTAAGTTCTGGAGGTTAAATGACAGTCGCTTGCTGAATATACCCGAAGGGATAGGCAGTACTGTCAGGCGCGGTCGCAGCTTGAAGTTTTGGGGGGGGGGGGGGGTCACTTCGGAAATTCCTTAAGAAATTTAACCCCCCCTCCCCTCGTACTGGGACTTTTCAATAATATGATGTGCATGGTTTTGGTGGGGGGGGTCATATCCCCTGTGACACCCCCCCCCCCCTCGGACCGCGCCTGAGTACTGTATGTAACAAGACTAGATATTACATGATAACTGACTTTCAAATACAGAACAAATTTAATAATTGAGAAATGCCTAAATTAAGGTCCTAGTAATAGAATGTTTATTTATTAAATAAAAGCAGAAGCAGCCCGCTATTGCCCGCTGAATAAGATCAAACAGAATAAATCACAATTGTTCTCTAAATAAATCCGTTCTAAACCAACTGTCTACCATCTACACAACATCCTATTTCATTTCACTTCTAAAAACGTACTCGAAATTCTATTCATAGCCACTTAAACTAAAATTTCGTTAAGTTAAATATTACGAATTTAATCCGCGGTGGAGCACTCTCCCGGGGTTCGTAAAACGTTGAAATGAAAAGCTTATTTGAATTAAATCCTTTTGATACAAGCTTTCGATTCGAACAGTAATGAACTTTGATGAGAAATGCGGTTCGGTTGATAACAATTATTATTATTGGTCGTTAAATCAACGTCTTGTGATATTGATAGGACGTGGAGATTAAGTTTAATACGTTTTGGAATTACTGATTCTTATCAAATGGGGATTTTCCTTATATTTATTTTTAGTTAAAATCCTTAAATTCGTCTTGTCTGTTTAATTATAACGTCCGTAATGGATGAAAGATTGGAGAGTGATACAGAGAGAGATTGGACATATTTATTAAACGGTAATATAAACAAAAGTACTTCTGACACTTCTCGGATTCATACGCGATAAGGTTAAAAATATGCTATAACTTCAACCGGGTTATGGTTAATAACCCAATTGCAGCGCCTTTGAATATAAACTATAGTAAATTTAGGTAGGTAGGTACTTATTGTCAATTGTGATGAAATATTTCTAAAACCCGATTGTAGCACCATCTATCTTGTAAAAATGAGATAAAACTGTCCTATCCCCGAAGTTAGGGGATATAATTAAGTGGGTATTACTATCAACTTACGTAAATAAAGCAGTTAAAGGATGCTTGCAGAGAGCTCGTTAATAGATACCTATTATTGTATTAAAAACAACATCGAGAAAACGAACATTATAATCGAGGCAAGCATAAAGTGAAGTTTAACGCAAATGCCTCCACAACTACTTTTAAGGACTGTCTGGATTCAACAACTCTCTACATTCAATCCTGATATCGTACTGAATTTAAAGTTTTTATTATATTGTCATGTAAAGAAACGTAAGGACTAAGATTTGACTATTGTTCAAAGTTTTAAAAGCACTCACAGACAGTTCAAGTGTCCACACTTATTTAGTAGGATAACTTTAACATTCGTTATTTATCCGAGTACCCATCAGAGTTGCAATTTGCCAGTTGCTAATGCAATTACCAGATTCCGGGCTTCAAAGCTTGCACTTCGGAGCCCGGAATCTACTCTTCTGCTCTTCCCCCTCACAATTAGTATTATTTTGACTTTTACTAGAATGAGGGAAGTAGGTAACTATGCTGCAAACTTTGTGGCTGAAACATTATCACATTAGAAGCAAAAAAAATAAGCTGAGACTCACCTACAAGAGTGATTTTTATAGACCTTGTAACTGACTACGGCTATAAGCTACAACACACTTAGGAATATACGTAATGATCGTATTTCGCTACAACTGTTCAGTAAATCAAAAAGTTAGACACAAAGTAGCAATAAGGAGCGATTTACAGCATTATTTCAAGGTGAAAACAAATGTCTATAAAGTCGAATACAACAAAAATCTAGCTTACAAGTACCGTTTAAGTAAATTTTTTGTATTTATTGAATCGACGATTGTGCCTCGGAGAGCACGTTAAGCCGTCGGTCCCGGTTGCCATACGAACATCTTTGGCAGTCGTTACAGTAGTTGGAGTTCTAATAAAAAGTTCAACAACTAGTCTAGCTGCAATGCTTCGATATCACCCAATGTCGCCATTAGGTTGTGAAGGTCATATGGCAGTCGTTTCACGGAAAATATCGAAGTCCAGCCAAATCCGCATTAAGACTGGTAAAGCGGACCCCAGACTCCGAGGTGAAAACTTTGGATGCGACTGGGATTGACTGAAAAATCGACGATTCATAAGTATCTTGCGTAACAAATAAACATCTATTTGAGTTTTGCTCCGACTATTCTGACATCTATTGGACGCGCTCCCGTCCGATATTGATGATGACACTAGTTAGTTCCATGATTTCATTTCATCTATTATTTTCTATGAAGACTGCCCAACGCGCCTAAAAAAGCTTTCACTTCAAAAATAGCGAAAAGTAAAAAAAAAGAAGTATGTACTGTCAACCACCACGGAACGAAGCCACATTTTTTTTTTGTTTACTTCAGTGCGAAGCTGTCGTTTTGTCAGTTGCAACTCAAAACTCAGCGGGCGCAAGTAAAGAACCACGATCCAGAAAATATACTGCAGTTCACTTATTGGTTTGTCCATTTTAGGGTTCCGTAGCCAAATGGCGAAAAACGGAACCCTTATAGATTCGTCATGTCTGTCCGTCCGTCTGTCTGTCTGTCCGTCCGTATGTCACAGCCACTTTTCTCCGAAACTATAAGGCCTATGCTGTTGAAACTTGGTATGTACTTGTATTCTGTGAACCGCATTAAGAATTTCATACAAAAATAGAAAAAAAGCATTAAATTTTGGGGGTCCCAGGTTTTTTATCAGACCCGTTTGCGCGAGCGACACTTCCAAAGTGGAAAAATGTGTCCCCCCCCCCCCTCCCCTCTAACTTCTAAAATAAGAGAATGATAAATCTAAAAAAAAAATATGATGTACATTGCCATGCAAACTACCACCAAAAATTGGTTCGGACGAGATCCAGTAAGTAGTTTTTTTTTAATATGTCATAAACCGCAATTTTCGCCTTTGCTACTACGGAACCCTTCATGGGCGAGTCCGACTCGCAGTTAATGAATTAGGTAGGTACTTAATGTTATATTAAGGAACTGGGACATTAACCATGTTTTTTATGCTATTCGATTCAACAAGCGTAAGAATAATCACGTCTGTATATTGCTCTTATACTTATTTAGTTACGAGAACTAAGTAGTTAGTAGCGATTTACAAGAAGAATTAATTTTCCTCATGTATATTGGGAAATAAAGTTCAGTTTTACACGTCAAAAGAGATATCATTATAATGACGTGGGGTATCGCATTATAATCCGGTCAGTTTACAAATCCGAGGTTACAATAATTCGCACTCAGCTAAAAGTTGGTAAGATTGTTCAAAACACCATTATGTCCTCCTACGTTACTTAATAATAAAATAACATGCAAAATATGAATTTCATATTAAAACGCTATGTACCTGCAGCAAGTTTTCATTATTAATATTATATTTCCATACAAAATACGTACCCTCGGCTTATGACTCGGCATGTGGTCTATTTAAATATCATCGGGTACGCACATGTTAAAATAATAAATATTATACCTTACCAGTAACCATTTTGAATAAATACAGACTCAACATCTTATAGAATAGATTTACATGTTTTATTTACAATTATGATAAAAAAAAAATTCGAAAACAATAGGTACACACTGAAAGGTGAAAATTAAAAATAATATCTACCTGGGCCTGGCACCGACTTCAACCGTAGTCTTACGCGCATTTTTTCTTTTGCATTAAAACTGTAATTCCTTTAATCACTTATCAGTGCCTTTTTGTTTATATTATGTCGGTTTAATTATTTTAATAAAATGTAGGTACTGTTCCTTTCTAGTGAACGTAGCTGATTAACGAAAGTGAAAAATAGAGACAGTGACATTTATGGAGAAAAGCAAAAAAATTGAGAAATTTCTATCTCAAAGCTAATAATATCTATTAAAAAACCAGCGACGTGCAGAATAGGATTATATTTGTAGAGAAGACAGCCTCCGTGGCGTAGCGGTAGTGAACGCGGCAGCTACGCAGGAGGTGCGGGTTCGATCCCCGCTCAGTGCAAATATTTTTGTTCATGAAATATGGGTATTTGCATTGGTCTGGTCGTGCCTCGGAGAGCACGTTAAGCTGTCAGTCCCGGTTGCCATAAGAACATCTATGGCAGTCGTTACGGGTAGTTGGAGCCCTAAAAAATCCAAAAACAACGGTCTATAGCTGCAAAAGCTTCGATGTCGCCTAATGTTATCATTGGGCGGTGGAGATCAGATGGCAATCGCTTCACGAAAAAATATCGAGGTCTAGCCAAATCTGTAGTTAAGACTGGTAAAGCGGACCCCAGCCTCCGAGCTGAAAAGCTTCGGATGCCACTGGGAATTAACGCTAGGATGAGAGAGAGAATTTACAAGTTCCCCATCTGCATTTACTAAAATGATCTAAGTGGACTTACCTACATGCACCGTTCACTCCGTTCATCAACTGCTGTGTTTATTACACTAGTGTACATCTGTACGCAAAAAAGGATACTTTTTTTATCGTGCGCAAAATCCTCGCCGGAGCCGGCTGAGGAGAATATGACGGACTTGAACGGACTAAAACGTACCTCTTCTGTGGCTCGTTGGTTGCCGGAGGTGAGATTGGCTGAGGCATATCTCTCGCACCCCAGCCGACCCAAGGCCATCACTTTCGAGCTGGCCCTCTTCGGGTATGGGGACCGCGGAGTTCGCATCTAGCCCCCGGGTATAGGGCGGCGCGTGGCACCCCACAGCCACGTCACTGATGGGGGATGGAGGTCATTCTGCGACCTCCGACGCCCTAGTAGCCTCCGACTAGTGTACTATCATGTGCACGTACGCACTCGCGTTGTAAAAAAATAGTTATACCTAGTACTAAGATAGTAAGACATAACGGCCCCTAACCTAAAAATAACACTTTTATAACGTACATTTTGTTAAGAACCATAATTCACTTAACAGCTACGACTCGTAGCCATTCCGGTGACATTTTTGTTGAGGTGTATAAAGCAACGGAATTCTCGACGGAGAAGCTAAGTGAAAGAATATGAAAATCCTATTCTTTTATGAATTATTTATGTATGCTACGAGATAATATTATAAGGGTATAAAGGGCAGATCTTATTCAAGGAATATTAAGTCTTCGTAACTAGAGCTCCTAACAACGAATTTATACGGTGAATTTTAATATTTAAAAATAGGGAGTAATTTTTGTATATTATTATTATTCTATTCTTGCAACCGGTCTTATTGGAGATCAATAGGGGAGGCCTATGTCCAGCAGTGGACTTCCTATGGCTGAAATGATGATGATGATGATTATTATTCTATAGTACGGTCACATACCGAACCGGGTTATTTTATTCGGTTATTTATATTTTCGTATAAAAAAAAGTTGTTTTGATAAAAGTGAGATGAACCACATCGACGCAATTAAAGCCGCAGAACACTGTTCAGTCAAAATTTGATCTTCGAGAGAAGGACTATTCTTTGGAAAGAAGCAGCAGTGGCGAAAGGTGGAAATTTTCAAATTAGAAGCCGATAAAAACAATTAAATCTATCTAGTTTGTCATGCACCATGCGACCCATTGGAAAGCCGCCTGGAATCGGGTTATAGGGACCCCTCGTAAGCAGAACCTTTCTATTCCTGCGTGGATATACACAGGAAAAAGTGCCTGCTCGGGTACTACCCACCCTTGTCGACTATCGGGGGTTGTTATGTGAAACTCGGACCGACTAGATCCGCACGCCACGCCGTCACCGTACCAAATTATTATCCGTAGTATTAATTAACAAAGATAGATTGCACGCGGAAAATAGATACTATGTAAGTAATAATTATTATAGATAGCTTATAGGTTTATCGTTGGAGCCGTGCGAGCTTAGGCCTATTATATGGAACCACAGCCGATTGCCGTCACGTACACCTTTATATAAATACCTACCTTAATTAGGATATCGGTGATAACACAGCTTATTGTTCAGCGATATTGTTACGTAAATTGTAAAATATTGTGCTCAGGAACAGGGGCCTACCATGATACGTAGATATATTCGAAACTTCGGACCCACAAGAGACACGAACGAAAGACGAGCGTAAAGTGTAGTTACCTCGTATTTCTATCACGATGTTTCAGGTCGAACGAAGTATGTCGTGTCGTCTATGGGGGTCGTTAACTTAATTCACCTGAGCTATTTCACAAATTTTATACACCTGTAGCGCCGTTCATAAAACAAAAGAAATTATAAAAAGACATATTTAAACCGTAAATAATCTTTATTCACCCCGATCCGTCTGTGGAATAAGCTTCCAGAAGACATGAGAAAACACCACATTGAAAAAAAAATATGATTGATTTCTAACAATTCAATGCTCTTTTTTGAAGCAAATAGGTAAAAATTCTTCTGTCTTCTTAAGGGTTAAAATCGGCAAGTAGGAAGTCGTTAAAGTTTCGCGGTATAAAAATTTTTGCTATGTCGCTATTTTGAAATGAAACCATGGGTACACCTAGGGCCTTCTGGGCCTTATTCCGCATTTTGTATAATCCTACTTTTACTTGTTCAAAGGACGGTACTTCATGAACAATACCATATCCCGTATTTTCAAAGTTTTCTATGGCTTTTTCATAAAAAAAGTGAATAAATTATACTTAAAGGTAAATTTAATGCACCCAGGTGAATAAGGTGATTAAGATTTTTTTAAAGTAAATGTAATGCACCTAGGTGCCTAAAGTTTACAAAAAGTGTATTTAATGCGCCTAGGTGAAATAACTCAGGTGAATTAAGTTAACGACGCCGTAAGTGGCCAAATCCGAGATAAATACATGTTTCATTATAACAATTGCTCGCAACTTCGATCTGCAGCATTCAACACAAACCCTTGAAGATAATGTATCACCTGAGCAATGACCATGTGCACACGGATACCACTCCTACGCTCTGACACCAGCCCCTACAATGAGAGTGGAATAAGATACTTCGACAACTGTCAAAATGACAACTACGCACGGCTACAACTGCCATCACAGGGCATGATGCCGTCACTAAACACTTTTTCAATTTAGACATCACCGACAGTCCTTTTTGCAGAGCCTGCATGAGGGAGGAAGAAACAGTGGCACACGTGCTCCTACACTGCCCTGCAACCGCCACATACAGGGCAAAGTACTTCCAAAACACAGGTACGCTCCGGGAGATCATCAGGAGAGGGAACACGTTGCTGGCGTTCTTTAGAAAATACCCCGCTCCTTCACAATGACTTTTCTATTTCATACCGTACAGATCGTAGATAGACTGACTTGAGAAAGGTAGTTAGGAACGTAGATGAATATTTGCTATAGCGCACATTAGGAGAAGCATATATTCAGATGACTACCATGAGCTAAGTTAAAAGCTTTTACTAAGAAGCTTCACACGGATATCTACACCGGCATTGTTACAAAAATCTAAGTATTGCTCGCTTTTCATCAGTTGAACTCTATACTTGTTTATCACTTCTGTGACATAAAATACTCTTAAAGACTCTCTATACCATTTTCTCAGTAATGAAGGCCACAAAATAGAAAGATTATACGGTGCAGGAATAGAGCGGTCGCATAAAATGTATTCCTCGTGCTCCCAACAAAGACTACGTATCCTTTTATTCTTTTCTGTCGTCAGCGGCGCCGGTGGTAATTCTCGTCTTTTAACAAATGGAAGACATTATCGCTGTGTCTGGCTTTTGTATAAATTCATGTAGAAATAAAAGTTGGTAAAAAAAGTTAACGCGCTTACGTGGCGCTCACATTTCAAATGTAACGGATATTTTAAAACGGACAAAAAGTTCTTTGTCGGTGGTGTACTCGGATATTTGCAGAGAAAAGCTGTTCGACTTTATATTTGTTGCCGTAAGCCGATGAAGTTTTGGCGCAAATTATTTATTGATTTGTAATCCGGAATTGAATAACTACAGTTCGTGTACAGAAAGAAGAGTTAACTGGATTTTTTTTATTACGAACCAAAATTAGTAATATTCCACAGTCACCTATTTTTCAATGTTTTAATATTTTATACCACTTAGGTGACAAATAAGCCCACCTGATGGGAAGACGTTATAGGTGCGGTAACCTATGAACGTGTGCAATGCAACCCCAGGGGCGTCACACTTGTACTGTCGACCCTGTAAGAAACTTTTGTGTAATTTGACTGTTGATCGTTTTCCAAACAAATATAAATAAATAAATTCCTTCTAAGCAGGTATGCTAAATGGTATATGGAGTGGGTTCTCAGCCGACAAGAACCCACTCCTAACACTTACAAATCCTGCACAAATGGCCACATGCAGCGATTCCGCTTAAAACGAGTAAAATATCCAGTAGATCTCAAGAATTCCTATAAAAAACGTAAAATGTCACTCAAATGAGCAGAATCACAATTCATTTACTAAGCAGATTCTAATTTCGTGTAAATAACACCGCGTGACAAAATATTATCCTAACACGATTCCATACATAAAGTGGCCTTTTTAGACCTGCTGGTCATTAACAGAATTCGAAACTAGGCCCACTCGATCCTAAGACCTCCATAACCACTAAGGTACACTTAAATCACATGCAACAAGAAACACAGAAACAAAACCACTCCGTAACTGAAATCAACACACTTCCCCTCGATCCTTGACCTTCTATTTGTTACAAGACAACCTCAAGCCGACGATATTTGAACTCAAATCACTGATGCATATGTAGCAAATTTCTCTTACAACTTGGTGTAAACGAGGACATCATAATACGTGGTAAGGACTTGCCTCTCGAGAACAAACCTGCTCTATCGACATCTTCGTTGCGAGCGTTCAATAACGGGCTCTCCCGCAGTCATCGACGCCTCTTTACACAGAGCACTTGAATCGGCTAATAGTTCACAGGCCCCTTATTAAAATTACTGAAGTGGCTGGCATAATATTGTACTTGTTGAGAGCTAATTGCATGCAATTCGACGTCAGATTTTAATGGTGTAGCTCGCAGGCTACACAGATGTGTGTAGTTGGAGAATAAATGTATGGAAATATCAAATTTTATTATGTCGATTGCCATGTATCTTCATAACTCTGTCTGCATCTATGTTACGCTTTGAAAGTGAATTTGGTATAGAAATGGAGGAGAATTTGGGTATACGAGCAGAGCCGCGGGCAACAGCTATAGTTATAAATAGTTGTTATTATTGCTTACAATCGAAAGTATGACGTCATATTTTTGTATTTCATGCAATTTATATTAGAACTTACCGTTTTGACGTTTAGTAAAAAGTAACTTATTTGATTAGATAATCAAGTAGAGAATAATACAAAAATATAAAAGACTAGACAATGAAGAGATAATTAACCATGTCTAAATAGATAAGTAATAACATCTGAATCGGTATCTTATACACAGTATCTTATATAGGTACAGGTAATACCTGAGATTCACATTGATGATGATAATTACGAACACTAATACGCATTTCACTCCGAGAGTGAATCGGTGCGGCGAATTAGGCAATATACTCGTACAAAGGAATTCTATTACGTCTAGATTGCTAATCCGTAGCCGGATGGCGTAGCACCTTCGACTGCTACGACGTAGATCACGAGTTCTTTACCACTTATAATCCGAGAGCTGGTATGATTTTTTGAGTACATTCTTTGAAGCAAGCTGAAAACTTGTCACACTATGGCAATGGTAAATCGCCAGTCTTTTTTTTATGTATTCTTGAAACATTAAACTTCAACATTATAATCATTGCATATTGCCTCAAACATGTTTTTTGGAATTTATTTTTTTAATTTTTAAAAATTCAGGGGTTTTTTTTATTTATTTATTTACAAAATATATTATAACAAACATTCGTACACATTCGCACGCCCTAAACCACTGGGGGTTTGTCTGGCACGCCATTTAACAAGATGATTTTATGTTTCTTTAGGTTATTACAACAATATTGCTATGACAAATACAGGGTAAAAGCAGCGAGCGGGCGACTGCCGCTACTGAGCAAAACCAATTTTGCACGAGGGTTGATTTAGCCCCCGTACCCACCAGCCAGGTCTGCAGTTTTGTGTTGGGGTATAACACGAGAGTTGTGTGATAAGTTTCAACTTGCCTCAGGAATGTAGGTACTTAAAAAATCATTCCAGCTCTCGGACTATTAGGACCGCTTTCCACGATCCGTGATTTTATAAACGTGACACCTCGCACAGTGGAAACGCGGTGTTAGCGTAATATGTAGGGTAATTTTTATCCAGATTCTAGAATACTTTTACAAACTAGTTAAGCCATGTATAAAAATAGTTATAAAAATAGTTTTGGGTCTAGTTAACGCTGCGTAGAATATTCTAGAATGTTATATTACAAATAGGAAAGTGTAATTTTATAAAAGGAGAACTAAAATCCGACAAACGCGTTTGGTAACTGATGTTTTATTACTAAGATATATAAATTAATTATCTAGGTAAATAATAATGGCATGTATTTAAAGCGGCGACAAATTAATCCGAAAAGCAGGTAGTAAAAATAATAGGTTGGCAGCATTGCTATAGTGAAGAATAATTTTATTCAATTTATGGGTGTCAAAATTACTGAATGTGGCGTACAAAAATACTAAGTGAGCTACTATTTCTGGATGGTTATAAAAAAATAACCACGAAGGCTATCCAAGTCAGGGCGCGCTATACTCGAATCCTCATAACTTCACAATTTAGCAACACACTTTCTGTATCACGGGTCACTCAGTATTTTAGTCGCCCACTCAGTATTTAAAGTAACTCATTATCAGTCATCCATTTATTATTTTTGTCGCACGGTTTATTATATCCCAATAATAATAAGTCTCTGTATTATTATTTCCACCTATGTATCTCTATGTTTGTACTTGTTTGAACATAAAACATGAAATAATTAAATAAATGAAAAAGAAAGAAAACAAACAGGGGACTCTACTACTTATCTCTAGACAGGGGACTTGCCAAAATATTTGGTTCGTACAAAATTATTGCCCACAAAGCTGTTCAAAGGCGACTCAGCCTTGGGCATTTTCGACTAGTTGACCTCAGGGTGGTGCAGGCATGAAACAGGTTGGACACATAAAGTAGGAAACTGTTGTTATGCTGGAAAATGTTTGTTGTAGCAACAGCTAGCTATATACTAGATGTTGCCTGCGGCTCTGCTCGCATGAAATACTAATACCCGCGACCCACAGGAACCTTCTCCTCTGATAAAAGGTAAACTATATACTATTTTATAAAATAATCTAGCTCTATGTCAAATTTTATCCAGATCCATTCAGTTATTTTTGTGTGAAAGAGTGACAAACGTCCATAATACCGGTTCTTTTCTACCGTCCACCTTCCCAGACCACCTGGGTGTACGGTGGTAATTGTTTTTTAACTACGGTTCACCTTTGTCCACCTAGCCCTAGGTGTACCATTGAAATATTAAATTTCCACGGAACACCTTAGTTCATTCATTCATCGATGAATATCCTATTTTTCATTATCCAATCATGAATGTAAAAAATAGTACCTATTACCAAGTACCTATCCGCTCTTAAATTTTCCCGAAAATAATAGGTACATTAGGTACTAGTAGGATTGTAGGATATAAGTAGGTTTCTAGGATTAGTAAGATTCCAACACTTAATTTTACTTTCGACGTTAAGGTATTTTTGGACACTACCTCTACCTATTTAATAAGATAGAAGCAATATAAAATATATGTTCATGTCTCTTGTCCTTGATATGAGTACGTAGATACTCGTTCGGCCTGTCGTTCAATTATAACACCACTAAAAGTCACCCACAGACCCTGAACCAGTAACTTTGGTATTCCTGAATACAGCCCTTATTTATCGTTTCCGTGAGATAACCATACTAACACACAAACAAGGACACAGATTATCTATAATATTTTAGATGCGTCAAATTTCACGCTATGACCACATTTATCGCGATAAAATGTGTACTGAGAGATGTTTCGTTGTGAAAAAAATATATTAAAGAGTATATCCGAGTGGGAAAGGTAGGCTGGAATTTTATAGGGGTTTACTAATAACACTGAGATAAGTAGGTACAGTCGCGCTCAGAACTTCTGAACAGAAATAAATTTATAAAAATTCTTTACATTGAGTCTTCCCCTGGGACCTTCCCTGGATGAGGTGGAAGTGCATAAATAGACTTCGAACACAAATTGGTCGAAGTAGGGCGAAACTGTCCAGGTGGGGTTTCTCAGGTGAACTCAGGTTCGTCAGGAAGTCAAAGTCAAAGTCAAAAATCATATAGATGAACGTGGGGATTCCCCACAAACTATTAGTCGACCTGCTAACGTGTGTAGCTAGCCTATCTTATAAGCTCCTCCGAGAGCGCAATACACTGGGAATAGAGAATTTGAGAGTAGATGCGCCACCGACTCGATAGAAGAAGAGGAATTAACATATTGAAGAATAAATTATTTGAATAACTTCCAGGGGACCTGTTAAACATTAAACAATGTTTCTTTATAGTTATAAGTAAAGTTTTAGAGCTACGGTGGCCGGTAACTTAGAATGTATCAAGCTAATACCGAAGTAGACTGTACGTACTAAATTTTGCCGAACATATTCATGAAAGTTTACTGTAACAGTTTTGTGTGGGTAATAAATTTTAAGCAGAAAGTAGTAGGTAACTGAGTTCATTATAAGCTGTACAGACTTTATAATAGCTGTAAAATATTTAGTGACAGAGAGTGAGAGGACTATACGCTTAATTCCGGGAAGGAATAACAGATTTCTAGACACTGGAGATGGACGAAGCTAAACCATCATCGTCATCTTCTAAGTGCTGTCCCCGATAGCAACCGAGGCCTTAGGCCCACTGATTCCTTTTTCTGCTTTTGATTTGGTGTAAGACTCTTTTTTAGGAGAAACCACTCCAGGATTAGCTCAAATAAAAACTAATATCCGGGAGTTTAATATTCTCTTTCTGTAAATTTAAAAATACATAGATAAAATATATCTTGCATCAATATGTTACCTACTTAACCTGCATTCGAAGTAATCAGTTTTTACTTTTCGTAACAATTTTGGAATGATGAGTACGGGATTTTCAACGATCATCAGTGCCAGTCTTTGCACCGAGATGAAGAGGTCAAGTTGGTATGTATTCCAGGTACCCTAGTAAAAAGGTGACAGTAGAGTACTACTGTATAGTTCTCCCTCTCTCTACATAAGGCCAGACTTACTGGCAGCACTTGGAGTACCAAGTGAGGCCAGACTTACAACTTATGAAGAAGAAGTATTTACCCCACAAAACATACATTACATACTAGCACATAACCCTCCTTTCTAAACTTCAGTAGGGTAAAAGCTCTCAGAAATTTTATGGGCACACCGAGGAAGTTTCATCCCTATAAAAATATATGTCAAGCGCTGTACAAAAGTTTTAGTGTGCACCTACGTAATGTTATTGTATGATCAAAGTGGCGGTAAATCAAAGGAAGTGCGGGGTGGTGACACATGAACGTAGCGGCTGAGGAACAGGGAAACGGAACTGTGTGCGGATGTTATGCGGCTCCGTTGTAACGTCTCCAGCGAGCTGAATTAATCGGCCAGGAGACCCTTCAGTTTGGCATTGTTTAGAATTGTTTGGAAACAGCTAATGGCTGTAAATTAATACAAATATTTATATCGCCGGAAAATTGTGTATTATTTTATTGTACTAACTTTTATACTCTCGCATTCCATAACATACAATAATAATGTTAATTACTACGTGAATTATCCGTTTGTTTGCCGTGGTACCATTAGACAGTACCATTGATGGTACTATGGCAATTCTTTTTTGCCGCAAGCAATGGAAATTCGCGGTATCGGCATAATACGGCTTGCACTGAGACATGCATGGCTTAATCTTTGAGACAATCCATTGCCAATTCGAAGAAGAATACATAGAAACATTCACACTAATTTTAAGATTTTTGTAATATTTGCAGTGAGCTGTAAACAAACCTGCAACTCCGGCTTGGCAGTCGAACACGCTACCGCTACGCCACAGAAGTCATCAAATTAATAAACTGTTTAATTTAACAGAAACCCTGAAATGGTTCCCTTAATTAAATATTTGAAGATAGTTAATATATACAAAGTGCCCAGTAAATTTTCCTACAAGTCTTGATATGCTTAAATTAACTAATTGGGGTGTAATCCATCCCACTCCAGCCGTTTCACGTCTTATAGCCGGGTCTTCTAATATGTAACTTAATCCCTTGACATAAATTTTACCTTTATCAATATTTCATCATTCACCTACATCTGTACACTCCATATGGCTATTAAAATTTCTACGAGCTTTATTGATAGCTGTATTCACAAGGTTTGAGAGTATTTGCATTTATTTGGTCGTGTCTCGGAGAGCACGTTAAGCCGTTGGTACCACACACATCTATGGCAGTCGTTACGGGTAGTTGGAGATCAAAAAAAAAAAAATAGTTGGGGTTGTGGCGGTAATATGGCAGTCACTTCCCGGAAAATATCGAATTTTAGAACAATTTTTAAAAAAAGGGACCCACTTTACCAGTCTAACTGCGAATTTATCGCAGTTAGACTGGTAAAGTGGGTCCCTTTTTTTTATCGTGCAAAAAATCCCCACGGATACCTCCCCCACCGGAGCCAGAGGAGGAGGTTATGTCGGATTCGAACCGACTAAAACGCACGCCGTCTGTGGGCCGTCAGTTGCCGGAGGCGAGATTATCGTAGCCATATCCCTCGCACCCGGCCGACCCAGGGCCAGTAAAGTGGGACCCCAGACTCCGAGGTGAAAGCTTCTGATGCGACTGGGACTAACGCTAGAATGAAAAAGGCACAAAAAATGAAATTTCACCTTTGAGTTCAAAGGCCCGTGATCCAGGAGAATAATACTCGGTCCTGAATTTCGATTTCATTGACAATTTTTCAAATTTTATTGTCATTAAGAACCTGTCCTCAGCACTAAATAGTTTCGTAAGAAGAAATATTATTCTTCTTTCGAAACTGGTTTCGAAACGTGGTTTCGTACGTGGCCGAAGCGTTTAAACTGAGTTTAAAGACTGAGTATCATTCCGGAATACGTGCTAAAGTCTATAATTTAATTAATCCTCCTTCGAAATGGTGCCAATCACATAAAGAAAACAAAGTAAAACACAAAGGACTAACATAAATTCACGCAAGAAGCTAAAACGAACAATGGTCGGGAGACGCAGGCGTAGTAAACATTGTCTCAAAAAGTGTTAACTTAGTTAAGTACTCACTTACCCCTGACATAACGTGAACTTACAAAAACTTGGACTCTGCGGCGCGAAATGACAAAAAACAATGGTTTAACCAAAGTTATAGTTCACGTTTTGTAGTTTTTAGTTTTGTGCCTAAAATTTTGAACCGTAACTTTTTTTAATATAAATTGATTCCATTTACTGTGGAATGAAGGCAAAAAATTAAGATTTTCATATTGAAATATCATACAGTTAAGGCTTATTCCCATTAGAATGAGCAGAAACACCTTCTATCCAATGAAATCATGTTTTTCGCTTTTGCTTTGCAATAGCAGTTTGCAATGCTGAGATACATACATAGAATCACAGATATCCGTATCCACATCCAGGCTCACACACACGCACGCAATTACGTACACACGCACGCACGCACGCACGCACGCACGCACGCACGCACGCACGCACGCACGCACGCATGCACGCATCCACGCATCCACGCACGCACATACTCACGCACACACACACGCGCGCCCGCACATACTTTTTATCATATTTTTAGTTATTAAATCACAGTAAGTTTAAAATAAATATCCATTGTGAAATAAATGTACGCCAAGTAATTCTCGTGAATAGCATGTGTCGTGCGACCGCGTGTTTCAGATTTAATCGCTGCGGTCTATTGCGGCTATATACAAAAGTCCCGCCGAAACGATGACTCGTTAAACTTTTAAACGACTACTAACTTCTGTGTCATAATTGCGCACCGAATTGTTGCAGATAACCATTCTATTATACTGCGTAACATGTTTCAAGAAGTCCTAAACATACAGGGTAAATTCTACAATTTATTTATTTATTTAAGTCTCCTCTCATGCGGTGTCGTACAAGGCGACTAAGAGGGATAGGGCTGTTTAACGTCAGACAGATATATACAGCCAAGAATCAGCCTATACATGGCTCGATTCAACAATAGTGCCCGAAAAACGGCAATAGGTCCCCTATTACGTGGGACCTGATACAATGATTGGTGAAATGTGGGTGTTTAATTCACCTCTGCCTAACCCTCCGGGGATAAAGGCGAGATTGTATGTATGTATGTATGTATTTAAATTTATGTGTTGGTTCCCGCTGCAGTAGAATAGGGTCGCCCCATCTCTTTCTGTTGATGTCGTAAAAGGCGATAGTAATCGCAAAATAAAAAGCCCGCTTTGACAGTTCAAGTCCATGAAGTTCTCAATTTTGAGAACGTAAAACAATGACATTTTTCAACCGTAGAATTACATTTTTCATTGATGGGTACCGCCCACTCCGCTCAGTGCTGTCCATAACGATTTTTTCATACTGTCCATAGACAAGAGAATAATTGGTTAAGGAAAAAATAAATCGATCACGATATATTTTTTATATTTTAATTTTGCAAGTTTAATTTCTTTAACCAGTTGCAGCAATTCAGCTCTTAACTATTTCGTATCAGCTTCAACGCCTGGTCTTTGTATCCATGCTACTAAATCGGCCTTTTTGTTTGCTTGAGTAGGTGCTTTATCTATTTGAACTGAGTGGTTACGGTGCCATTGTACATAATAATTATGCACTGTTCAGGGAGGCTTGTAAACAGGTTAGTAAACCACTCCGTGATATTCTTTAGAAACTCAAATGCGAGCAAGGCATCATTCACAAAACCGCCACCAGCTGACCCGGCGTGGCAGATTATTAAGCGTCCACCTTTTCCTATTGGCACTTTTGAGCAAGAGGCCTTGGTATCATCCGTCCACGACTGCGGCACGGTATGATTCGAGTTCAGCCAAGTCTCATCGACAAATATGATATTATCCCAATTTGTGACTTTGTTGTGTTTGCTGTTAACTAAGTTTTTTTTAAATTCCTAAGCTTCAAATATCATCTTTAGTCACCCCGGGACCATGGCTGCTAGAAAGTAGCCGAGACGTAGGGTTAAAAGTAAATAGTGACAAATAAATCGCGATAGAATCCGTTATAAAGTGGTTTCACTTTCATTTCAATGAGTGATATACGCGTAAACTTCAGAGAGTATCAAGAAAATGATTTACTACTTTTACGCGATTTCTATTGGTAATTGAGTGAATTTTATTGTAATAAAAATGTTAAATGAAAGAAAATTGATTTTTCGCAGTATTGTATTGCACTTTACAATACAATACATAATATTCTAATCGATCAAATACGCATACAAACTTGAATCGATTTATCGTGAGTATCGACTACCGAGGCGTATGGTTACATCACTAGTTACGTTGCGAAAGCAAATGTCAAAACGGGCATTTTATTTTGTGATGACTTTAAGGGATAGGGCTGTTCTCCATCCGACGGCAATATGCTCGGCCCCTATTACGTGGGAAAGAAAATCAGTTTGCGAAATATGGGTGTTAATACACCTCTGTCTACCCCTTCAGGGAGTTACAGGCGTGAGTATACGTATGTATGTATTTTAAGTTCATGTACACAAGAAAAATAATATAAAATGGATGGCGGAAAGAACAGCACAGCTCATTTTCTTCCAGCAGATCGGTAAAATATATTATGATAGTCTTGTTGCCAAAACTTAAATTCTCTCTAGTTTAATATTTTGAAAAGAACATGGGCATATTTAGACGTCCTGTTAAAAACCTGTCTATAATTTAAAGTAAAAAAGTGCAAATTAGGTATATCTAAATCCTGAAAGTTTCAGAATTTACAAAATAGTTTAACTATTTTTTCAGTTGCAGTTAAAGGGAGAGAGAGAGAGAGGGAGAGAGAGAGTTAGCAGGTTTTCAAAATATTGAACTTCTTCATCTTAGCGTTAATTCCAGACGCACTGAAACTTTCACCTCTGAGTCTGGGGTCCGCTTTACCAGTCATATTAAGCGACTGCCGGGCCATTTATTTTTGGCGATTGATTTGATTTGATTGTTTTGGACGATTTCGAAGCATTGCAGCTAGATCAGTTATTGAACTTTTGAGGGCTCCAACTACCCGTTACGCCTGCCATAGATGTTTTTTTTTTTGCGACCGGGACCGACTGCTTAACGTGCTCTCCGAGGCACGACCAGACCAATGCAAATATTAAACCATGCATATGTAGATACTAATTAAGATTATTATATTATTTAGCTCATTGGCACGTACAGGATGTTGCTCTACATGCCTCTGTATAAAATAAAGAAACATGTAGAGCAACTCCAGCATATTTTTAATTACGTACCTGCAACACGCTGTGTTTATTAGCTATCATAAATCACAAGATCAGCCCCATGCGCAGGTAATTTATGGCAGAAATGCAATTACATATTTTAATATATAATTATGATTAAATATAAACAAGTCAACGTGAGACACGATGCCGTAATAAACGACCAATCAGAAATCAATCGATGTACAGTCGACAAAGGTGATATGGATGGTCGCACTTTATCATATTATATACCTACAGTTGTATGTAAAGGTGCAACTGCATCTATTTTGTCGACTGTACATGAATAAATACCTATATTGAAACCATTTACATCTACATTATAATATATTCGTAGTTAAAAACAAATTGTTCGTGAATGCTACTGACGTAGCTACATATCCTCATATTCTCATTTGAATAATTTAAATGAGGGTAATAATGTATCTACCTAATTTAATTGCCAGGAATTCGGTAACCCAATTATTTTGAAATTGTTAACGGTCCGAAGTGATATATATAAGCTAAAATATATGAAGTACTAGCTGTTGCCCGCGGCTCCGCCCGCAAGGTTATCGCGACTAAACGTAGCCTATGTGTTACTCTGATTTATAAGCTATATTATTGTAAAGTTTCATTAAAATCCATTCAGTAGTTTTTACATGAAAGAGTAACAAACATCTATCCATATCAAACTTTCGCGTTTATGATATTAGTAGGATATAAAATGAACGTTGACGAAACGTAAATGCTTGATATTCACATTTCACCATCAGTCTTTTCAGTGTCATCAAAAGAAAGTAACAACTAAAAATAACCTATTTTACCATCCTAGCCTACATAGGATAGGATGATAAAATTGGTTCCTACTATCGTACTGAAATTATAAATAGGAAAGTTTATGATGAAGATGTTTGGATGTTTGTAATTCAATCACGCTCTAACGGCTGAACAAATGTGGTACCTACAGGAATAGATTTTAGTCTGGAATAACACAGACTTTATATCCCAGGAGTAGGTTCCCATGGGTAGCGGGAATGGGATCAAGTTTAGCCAACAGCTAGTTAGTCTATATTAATATTATAAAGCGGAAAAATTTGTATTTATGTATGTAATGAATAAACTTACAAATTGCTGGACCGATTTTAAAAATTATTTCGCCATTAGAAAGCTACATTGTCAGGCACCAACATAGGCTATATGCCATCACGTTTCTATCAGCGATGAACTGGATCAGAATTCCACGCGGGCGAAGCCGCAACCAACAGTTAGTAGTTAATATTATGTTCATGAGTTGTTTGTACTTCCTAAAGTACATAATAAAAAAATCACAGAAACATAAAACTTGATATTACTTTAATAAGATAAACATCAATACTTTATTATTAATATAACTCCCAGAACAAAGAATCGATTTTGACAATAATTATTTGAGAACAAAGAACATTAAGTCAAATCTAATTAATTCTGTACAATACTCTGAAGACAATTAATAGTCTGAAAAGAACAACAAATTATTAGCATTATTGTGGAACTTTGAGTTGTATATTGACTTGATTTTGACAATATGGCGGAAGGTAGTGTGAACACTGCCTGCTGTTATAATCGTAATTAAAAAAACTACTGACAGCCTCTGAGTTGTGGCGTGGCGGTAGTGAACACGGCCGCAACGCAGGAGCGCCTTCTCGCTCAGTGTAAAAATTTGTATGCATGAATATGGGTATTTGCATTGGTCTGGTCGTGCCCTGGAGAGCACGTTAAGCCGTCGGTCCTGGTAGCCATACGAACATTTATGGCAGTCATTACGGGTAGTTGGACCCCAAAAAAGTCCAACAACTGGTCTAGCTGCAATACTTCGATATCGCATAATATCGCCATTGGGTTGTGGAGGTCAGATGGCAGTCGCTTCACGAAAAATATCAGTTAGACTGGTAAAGCGGACTCCAGACTCCAAGGTGAAAGCTTCGGATGCGACTGTGATTAACGCTAGAATGAAGAAGTATGCTTAGGAAAAACTTATTGAAAATGTTCGAAGAATCTAGAGAGTCGCCTTTACTGGTACGGTCACGTTTCACAGTATCCACCAAGCTACGAGGGTAATGAAGTAGACCCATAGAAGTGCTGGATTGGTGTCGTATAAGGGGACATGTGTGCTTATGGTCTCATTGGCCGATCCGTTCAGCCACTATACCGTGATTAAATAACAAACATCCAAAGATCTTCACAAACTTTCACACTTAAGTATACTCGTAATATTAAGTGGTATTTTGTGGTGAATTTCAAAACCTACTGAATTAGGGCGGCATAAGCGTAAAGGTCAAGAATCCTCGGCACTCAATTGTTTTGTGAGAATTATCGGTAGAATTTCATTTGGTTGTGTTTACCTACCTCCGTATTGTATTTGAACACGAAGAGGGCCGAACTCCAAACTACGTATTTTATTACAAGTTAAATAAAATGTTTCTTGTATTTATTAGAAATACGGGGTTGTTCCGCCTTCATACCACGAAACTATATTGTAATATTCGTACCTAATATTGTAGTTTATATTTATACGATTACTAACTAAATATGGTATGGGGTTCTCAGCAAACGTTTGACCACTATCTAGGGTTTGGGTTCCGAGACGTCTCGTGTTTCGAAGTCCCGGGACTTGGCGTAAATTTAGTTGGTCTTGGGTGCCGGGACTTTGGGGCCGGGACTCGAGACGAGACACGATCGTCAAAATTGTATAGGTACTATTGTTTAACAAAACTTACAAACAAACAAACACTAAACTAACTAATTAACAAACTTACAAAAATTCCGGTGCATCCATACCAGAACCCAAGCCTACAACAACAACGAGGCCTTGATGCTGACTTGCCTCTCAAGTTTGAGCGATCAGATAGCAGTTGCTCCCGTAAAAACCTAAATGTGCTATGGCACATCTACAGCGATGAGGTGATGAGGTACAAAATCATATTCTTCCTCCGTGGGTACAAATAAATCTATATGAATAATCCCATTCTATTATAGTCCTTATTAATATCACTGCAGCGCAAAATATTCCACTGACACAAAGGGAAATGATGAATCGAGTAAATAATTGTGTTTACTCGATGTTTCGATCGATTTTCATAGACCACAGTACAGTGTACACTGACGGACTCTCCGCCCGTCATCGTCTTTCGGATCGGTGCATTTCGATACGTAACTAACTGAAAGGTTCGTATTGTTTCTGGAGGTACAATACCTTTCTACGGAACGGACATTGATAGTTACACTGCTAATTAATTTATCAATCCATGTAATATAACTTTTTCTTTTCTTTTTCTTGCGGAAGGCGATCGATTAGTCCGAGTTCGAATTCTGGTCATTAGATTATAGGTAGATCGGACTATCGACGTAAAACCATTCCTAACACAAGCAATTTAGCTTTAACTGGAGGAGTTAGAATACAAGTAATTTCGGTTTTTCGACTAGACATTAGATATTGTTACTAGCTCTAGAGCTAGCAGCTTAATTTTTATCACCCCTAAAAATAACTGGATGTTAGTAACATTTTTTTTTTAATTTTAAGAATTACAATCTCAAACAAGAGCATTACTAACTAAATATAAGACAACGACCACAACTATGTATCTTGCCCCACTAGTTTCTATAAACATTAACATGGTCTGTAACATTTTTGCTCACGATTAAACATTATTACAGTGTTTCCGTGTATGTTACAGTCACTTTACTCGCTCACAAAATAGTATTACAACGTTACGGGTGCGTTACAACCACGTTTATGAGCCTTAAAACGCATCTTGAAACTCCACAAATGTGTTGTCGTGTTGACGTCGACATTGAGGTTAACAAAACCGACGCATTCTAGAAAATTTATTGCATGTTATCACTGTCATAACATGGTATCTTATTCAATAAGTGTTAATACCAAAATTGATTTACATCTGAATGAAATTACATTTCAATATTTTCAATTTAGGTAATTTCGCTGAGACAAGTTCATTACGAGTATAAAAATATTCTCTTTTCAAGCTACGTTTAGATAAACAGTAACTAATAGGGTTTTAACTCTTTAGGTACGAAACCCTTAACTCACTTTGTACGTAAGGTAGATAACCTCAAAAAGATTTCAAGAGTTGCCGTGGCAAATTATGGCTTGGCATAGATCGAAACCTGGGGTTCCGTGTTTACCCCTGAACTCTAAAAACTGCTTAATTTATTTCAGTAAATAAGATAAAATCCCCCTGTTTATCATTTAGTCGTCTTATCGTTTAAAAAACTGTAATTAATTAAAAGAAATGTCTAATTATACCTACTTCACAAATGAAAGGTCGAACCTTTTAGTTAATTGCCATTTTCATTTTCAAATTATTTTTGTGGATAAATTAATTTAAAAGAGGTAAATTAGCAAGGTGATATTTTGACTAATGCTTCCCAAAATAATAATAAAAAACGAATGGTGTCTTTGTAAAATACAATGACAGTTTCATTGGCATATAAACACAGAACTCTATTATAAGATATCTATGCATATAAACCATACTGAGCCATACCCGCGCAAAGAGATGAGAGGGACGGGTTAAAGAAGACCCTAAATGTTCGCTGCAAGGTTGCCATTCGTCTATGAAGTCATCGTATGTCTTTGAATTATAACTATAGATTTATCCTTCTATTTCGATTGACGAAGCACTGGTACAGGCTTGCCTCTCCAGTTGAGAGGTCAGACTCTGACCGTCAGTGGGCAGACGCACAATAAAAGCTGTAAAAGCTCAAATCAAAAGAAGAAAATGGAGTAAACGGATCCCAGAGTCCGAGGGGAATTCCTCGGATGCAACCGGAAAGAATGCTAAAATGTTAATTCATCATCATCATCATCATCATTTCAGCCATAGAAAGTCCACTGCTGGACATGTTAATTAATTAATGTTAATTAGAGTTCCTTCTGAGTTGATGTCATTATACTCAGCAGAAGTACTAGCCACTTTTTTTAATATGAAATATCAACAAGACGATTTCTATAACAGAGGCGTAGGCTATTATTTATTTAATGGCAAAGGCATTTTTTTGTTTTGCGAAAATCGCCTCAGGTATTACCTATCATCGGGGGTGGTTATTTTTTACTAGGACCGACTAAAAGCACACGCCGTCTTGTGTCTCAATTTATGGGGGTGTGAAGTTACCCAATAAGGCATTTTCCTCGCACCCTAACCCTGGGCCATCTATGGTTTTTAGATGGCCCCATTCTACGCCAGAAATCTGACGTGCCTTATATATAAAACGTAATTTAACGGACTGAATCAAAAGTTCTAAAGATCCACTCGTCCAGGAAACAAAGTAATATTAAAAATATTTTATTATGTCCTCAAATTCAAAAGGCGTTATTCATCTCTGTTACAAAGTAACATTTATGAATGCCAAGAAGAATATTATTCCTACATTTTCTGTCAGATTTATAATGGAAAAAAATACCTTTGACTTTTACAACTAAGAGTATCACACCCTATAAATATATTGCCTGTTTAGGAATGAATTCCTTCACGTCAAATATGCTATAGATAAGTAGAGAGGTTGCCTATATTGTACCAGTCAATGAACTTTACAAGCTCAATAGTTACCACAAGGAACCCTTAAGTAAACTGCCATAAAATAATATCAGAACGCCGTAATAATTATTTTTGTTTAGTACACCTAAATCAGTGGTGTATTCGAATTGTCATGGTGGTGGCACTACTTTTTATTGTTGTCACGTCAAAACTAAACGTTACAGTGTGTTAGATATTGAGGTACTTAGTACAATTTACGAGTCGGTACAACTTAGGCAACTCGCCCCTACAGTTGAATCTCGACAATGATCAGTGCTAAAATGGCGGGTTATCGTACTACCTAACACGCTCCTACTTAGCATTTTTTATCTGGCTACATAAGCTAACATAAGATAAGAGATAAGATAGCGCCCTTGGTCTCCTCTCCGACGCGTTCTCCTAGTGATGTGGCTTATCATTCCAACTTCTAGAGGCAGGTGTGATGTGTGTAAGCTGAAGCCTCGAAGATCTAAGTATCAACCCATACACTCTTACACCTCCACAGCTTCCACGTCATCGTATGTATATTTTCTTTCAGGTATCAATAAGCCTTTTTTTATATACCTCAACTAAAAACATATCATCATCATTCTCTGGAACTTTTCCCAACTCAGTTGGGTTCATCTTTTCAGTTTAACTGAGATGCAGTGGCAGTCAGCCACTGCCATCTGATCTCCACAACCAATTGGCGATATCAAACTTCTGTAATTAGCCTAGTCGGACTTTTGAGGGCTCCAACTACCCGTAACGACTACCATAGAAGTTCGTATGGCAACCGGGACCGACGGCTTAACGTGGTCTCCGAGGTACGGAAACTCCCAGACTAATGCAAATAGATTTATTCATGCATACAAACATTTGCACTGCCCTCAATTAAAAACATAATCAAATAGAGATCTCAAAACAATGTACACAAAGCTTTATCTAACAACTCAGATTTAGAAAATGCGAACATAAAAATATTAACTTCGCATCATCCCTTTTATGAAAATATTATGCAAATGTGTTTTGTTTATAAAAGATATCTACTAATTATCATAATATTTTCGTTTATTAACCTTAGAGCTTTGTTTGTTTCCTTTACAGGATTTGATTATTTTTTGTGCTTATATTGTCCACCTTTCTACTACAAATTTTAATAGTTCAACCAGTAATGGAGAAGGATGGTGGATCTTGGACTCCAAAGTGCAAGCATTGGATGGATTGAATGCAACAGCAATTGACGCTAGGATAATAATTAATAATGAACCTTAGTGCTTGTGCTCTCCAAAAAAATCCGATTTAAACCCCCGTTTGACTCTAACTGCAAGTTGGAAATAGACTCAACTTTAGAGCGATACAAGTAAAAACGATCGATGTATTGTAAGAAGTATAAAGATGTAATGTAATGTAAATATTTGCACTGAGCTGGAATCAAGTCCGCTAACTCCGACGTGGCAGTCAAACGATCGACGACTGTACCACTAAGAATATCTTAGTCTCTCCGTATAACTAACTGCTGCAAAGCATCCGAAACCTGACGTTTCGGATGTATTTATCAGGGTACATAATCCGTTAAAAATAGTTTTATGTCAATAGGAAAACCAGTGGGACTAAATTCGATTTAGTAGCCAAACTACAAGGAGTTGAATTGATTGAATTTACACAAATTTGCAAACTAACGCCTGATTAAATTTGACATCTTAATCAGACAGTATAAATTATCATGTTTAACTGTGCGGTTTGCGTTTGCGCTCTTCCTTGGACAACTGTTACTGTGTTAATGTTCTTGTGCATTGTTAAATTGTATATTATATATTATTATTAACGTATTTATACATACAGGTAGGTATACTGTTTGTATTGTACATCAAGCAGTAAATAAATCGAAATCGATTGTGTTCCTAAATATAATATTCGAATTCTTCAGTCTTTGACTTGACATCTGACAGCATCATGACGTTAGGCATGGTACAAAAATGCACAAAAATATTGTAAAATCTTGTAGAACCGCATTTTTGCAAATGAATGAATTTGAAGACTAAAATCCAGTGAATATTCATAATCGACTTCAAAAAAGGAGGAGATTATTCTTTTACGTTTGTGGTGTGGTTAATTAATGACACTTTCTTTATCAAATAAGTATATGAAGATAATTATGGTTATAGTCATTAGGTATATCCGTAAATAGTATTCCTGTATTGCAGATTTCTCTTCAAAACATAAAGACTAATATTATAAAGAAAGATGCTTCGTAGAAATGCTCAATCAAGAACCACCGGAAAATGAAATAATATTTTATATAACTAAATATATTTATATCTACAGATGACTGGTATATATTTCAGTGGCGTGCTGACAAAGGCCATGTCAAAATAAACCTGAGGCAAAACGGATATTGACGGAGGCAGCCGCCCACCGGTCAGCACCCTGTATAACATCTGTCCTTGTAAAAAATCTACACAATATGTGTTTTTAAGGGCCCTTTCTAAAGATCTCTGATATTAGATATCTGTTTATCTAAACTCTGATTGAATCTTTCATTTTTGTAATCATATTTTTCTACAAATAACGTCGTATTGGAAAGAGAGAAAGTCTTTGATATATTAAGGCTCGTACTCAATGGTATTCAGTTCTGAATATTGATTTATCTGAGGACAGTTTGACAGCCTCCGTGGCGTAGCGGTAGTGAACGCGGACGCTACGCAGGAGGCGCGGGTTCGATCCCCGCTCAGTACAAATATTTGTATGCATGAATATGGATATTTGCATTGGTCTACGATTTGTCATACGAACATCTATGGCAGTCGTTACGGGTAGTTGGAGCCCTAAAAGTCCAACAACAACGGTCTAGCTGCAATGCTTCGATATCGCCTAATGTCATCATTGGGTTGTGGAGGTCATATGGCAGTCGCTTCACGGAAAAATATCGAGGTCTAGCCAAATCCGCAGTTAAGACTGGTGAAGCGGACCCTAGACTCCAAGGTGAAGGCTTCGGATGCGACTGGGAATTAACGCTAGGAGGAAGAGTGTGTACATACAATCTGTCAATCTGTCTATACAATCTGCCTTCAGATAAATCCAGATCTTCGAGGACTGGGTGTCTTTCTAGAAAGTATTTTAGAATGATACCCGTAGGCCTTTTCTTGGAATTTTTAGAAGTTATACAAATTGCCCTTCATGGAATAAATGACTTGTAGGTATGGCTTGTATGACTCCTGCAAGCCAGTACAACTGCTGGTTTTCCTCGTAGTATTAATACGGTATTAATATACAATAAGGTACAGTAAGGAGAGTAGGAGGTATTACATAGTCCATTCATTATAAATCTAAAAACAAGTACTGACCGAATTCATATTTTCAATATTAACCATTAATTTGTAACATTTCAAAACTACCCTAGGTCAATAGAGAATAAAAGCCTTTATCAAATTCTCTTCCCCCACCACGACCACGATGTATAACTACTAAACTAATTGGGTTGCGGAACTCAGTCAGTACTCGGTAGTGTGTAAATATTGGACGAGCTAGAAGCTGAATCAAATATACTTGTTAAAAGGCTGCTGAATGATGAAGAAAACAAACAATGTTCCACTTTTCTATTACTGTTAGTGCGCGTGTACACGTGCACACCACAAACGCATTGCCACCGCACTGGCACCGCACCGCTACCACACCACCGCCACAATATCCATACTAATACTTATTATAAAGGCGAAAGTAACTCTGTCTGTCTGTTACGCTTTCACGCCTAAACCACTGAACTGATTTTGATGAAATTTGATACAGATATAGATAAGGCCTTGAGAAAGGACATAGGCTCTGTGGGCGCGATAACCGACATCCACGCGGGCGGAACCGCGGGCAACAGCTAGTACAGGCATATTATTTTCAGTCATATTTTGCGAACCACGAACATCATAATGTTGATGTTCTGGGAGGAGATCTGTTTATATTAGAATCTATAGTATTAATACCTAAGTACTCAGTTTCGGACTATATAGCGCTGTGCAAACATCACATACTACGAACGTTAACGGAAGAAGTTTGTCTAAGCATTCCGTGTGTGCAGAAATTAGCAACTAAAGTAAAGTGGGGTAGAACTAGGGAGGACAGAAAATAGCGGAGGTGCCTCAACGAAATTTCTCTTTACAAAAACGCGTCGCAAAATGCGGGTGAGAAGGAGACGTGCGAGGAGAAGTTAGTACCTCGCCAAGCCGTACGTCTGTTTGTTTAAGTCTAAATCCCTCCCACTTCTAGAAATCCATCTTGTGGGGCATAGTGGATGATTGTCTCCTTTATGGGTAGAACCAAGGCAACGGAAAGACGAAACGGCGCGTGCGGTCGCGGCGTGCCCGCGGCTTGTTGTGTACACGTGCTCTTAGTGCTCGGATCTACGGGTATTTAGGGAAACGCTGGTGGTTTTAGTAACAGTGCAACTTGTTAAAATTCGTGTTGTTATTCTCACTGTGAATTAATGGTTTCAATTTCAACACAATTTTCAAACCATTCCATAAACCTGTGTTGCGTAGAGGCAGAGCGTCTGCACTAACTGACTGCGTCTGACAAAAAGTCGAACAAAGAATGTAAAACAGATGAATAACTTCCTTTTTATTTGAAGTATGTAAGCTTATAATATGTCAATTTAATTTTAACTAAATTAATATGAACTTACTAGTCTAATTCCAGAACAATCTCATTTGTGAATCGACTCTCACAATACAAGCTGTCCTCAGATCTAGTTATAAATCGATATTCAGGACTGAGTATTGTAGCCTGGCCTGGCCTTAGTAGTAAAATCGTTTTTGAATAAAATTGTTTAATTTTTTTTAAATATCTTAAATAGCAATGAGTAGAGCATTTAAAAGTTTAATATCTAGAATAACTTCGCTGAAACGTTTTCTTTTGAGTTCTCAAAGATAACATTCTACAAAAACTTGTAAAATATCAAGACTAGCGGTTTGAACAAGTTCTTTTATGGCTTTTACCGTAAGATCTTTCTATTTTGGCTCTGAATACTCTACTTAAAAATTGCCTGTCCTAAAGAACGCAGTGAATTTATAATGCTGAAGTTGAAATGAATTCTGTAAAGTACGTAAGTACCGTAGCTATTAAAGTTTAAAAGTGTCATCAAACTACCAAGTACCAACTCGGTCTTTTAGAAATTGAATCAGAATTTTTTATACAAAAATCAAAAATGTTCGTTTATCAATAATTTACTAGCTGTTGGCCGCGGCTCCGCCCGCGTGTATGTCGGTTACGCTCCGGTCTCGTGGTCCTACTAAATAGTCCTACTGGCAGGAGCACCAGGACTTCGCTTATCACAAACATAGCCTATGTCCTTTTCCAACCTCTAATCTATCTCTACCAAATTCCATCAAAATCGGTTCAGTGGTCTACGCGTGAAAGCGTGACAGTCAGACTTCGGAACTGGGTACCTACTAATGTTATAGTTTCTAACACATACAAAGCTCCTCCCAGAATAATCTACATAAATATATCTTCATGCAAACTAATAAATTAACCCGAGTGAGAATCGAAACCACCCTTTTTTCAGTAGAGGCGAACATCCAAGTAGTAGTGTGTGACACATAACACAAACCACCCTTTATATTAAGCTGTCTACACACCAAAGGGGCTACACAAAATTATAACGGCTTTATCTCATTGACAGGTTGCCAATAAACACTATCTCACCTGCTGTTTAGCGATGATGTGATCTAATAAAACACACTTTTTTATACCACTTAGATCGCAGACAAGCACACGGCCCACCTGATGGAAAGTGGTTACCGTGGCCTATGGACGAGTGCTACATCACGGAAGTCACACTCGTGCTGCCGACCCTGTAAGCAGAGAGAGATTCTGTACCTTCAGTGCAGAAGATAAAGCATAACAAGCCTTTGGTCTTCCCACTGCCAGTAGTAGTAGTAGTACTCACCGCAGAAAATTCACAGACAAACCCTACTCACCGCTGGAAAAACAACACGATGTTATTATTATATCAGCGGTATTCTGTAGGGTGGAGGTACTTCCCTAGTCGGACTGCCCGATTGGTGCAGAAATACCGATGTGTCCACTTGTCTAGAGGGAACCTATTTACTCTAGACTTGAAGATTCCAAAGTTATAGCTTTTTGAGAAAAGCAGTGTGTAGACAGCCTTACTCGTGGTCGGATCATGATCGCGCCTGTTATGGAGAGGTGATCCATGTGTGGAGAGGTGTCCTAGCGTGTCGTGTTTCTCTCACATGTATGTCAAAGTGACGCGGCAAATTGCCGTCCAGTAATTGGCAGCGCCTGTCGCGCTGTAAAGCGCTGTATTGGATTATATTACTTTTATAGTGAAAAATTGCATGTGCTTCAAATACCCTGTGTTGATGGCACTGAAAAGCGGATTTATTTTTTACTAGCTGTAGCCCGCGGCTCCGCCCGCGTGGAATTCTGATCCCGTTCATCGCCTACTATGTGTTATTCTGATGTATGTTGTATGAGCTATATTATTGTAAAGTTTCTTTAAAATTCATTCAGTATCTACTTTTTACGTGAAAGAGTCACAAACATCCTCACATACATCCTTACATACATCTTCACATACATCCTCACACACATCCTCACATCACATACATCCTCACATACTTACAAACTTTCACGTTATAATATTAGTAGGATTTTTTATCTTACGACATGGTAGTCCTACTGTAACAAAATAACATTAACTATAAAAAACTTAACCTAGGTGAGGCGTCTAGTTTCAAAACCCGCTAAAAGAAGATACTAAAATTTTAGGGAATATATGAAAAACGCTTTTTTGTTTTAATTTGCCCACTAAGATATAAAAAATACTAACATGTTTTGTGAAATGTTATCTGGCAATACCGGAAATACCTTTAATACTTCGACATGCATGTGTTATTTTAAAATATAACGTAAACTATTTTCATTTTAGCGTATTTTGCTGCGAAAAATCAATTTTAGGGGAGTTTGAAACAAACGTCAAGAGTTTTAGCGGGGTTTGTTGCGAACAGTGCCTAGCAATTTAAAAGCGTTATGCAATAACAGTTAATTAATTTTGGTTTAAAAAAATAGTGTAACTCATAGGTATGTAATCAAAACATGCAAGTTTTATTTATTACAATCAAATTTAAAAAAATAAACAAAACATTCGAAAATTAAAGGGTCAAAGCATGAAAACACAATGTAGGTATCTCACAATACAAATTGCCAAGTCAATTTATTATATTTAAAACAAAAGAATTAAAGTACCTATTTATAGAATATTAAGAATTAAAACATGAACGAAAATTCTTACATTCCTTTTCTTGAATTATTTAACTTTTTATAAATCATTGGTCAATACAGTAGTTAATTTAAAAATAATAATAATTATACTGCCGCATATCCTCGAACTAAATATCAGGTTAATATTAAATTCAATTTGACTAAATATTATATACCTACCTAGCAATAATGGTTTTAAGTACCTTTACCATCTAAGTGAAGTACCTACCCGAAAAAATAATTTACCTATATTATCTACACTAATTTACTCATTTTGCATAACACCATCAAAGTCACTTCCCTACTTGTTTTGAAGCAATTTTGCACCTACTGTTTAAAGGTTTCTTTGGTACTTTTCCACGAAGATTTGTCGCGTGGTTTCTTCCTTGCTTCCTTGGGATCACATTTTTGCACAAATTGAGTTAAATTATCCATATTGTGAATTAAAAATAATAAAAACTGCAACACACTTTCGTTTCGTTTTGAAAAAATCGCCATACTATTTTGAATGTCACGTGATCACAATACCGCGCTGTCATTGGCTGATTTCCTTTAAGCGGATTATGAAGCAAACTAGACGTATTTTAGCGGGATTTGCATTTTTGCAACAAATATCAATTTTCCAGTGCTACTTTTTAGGCTTTTGGCGCGTTTTGATTGAAAACTGATAATGACATATTATGAAGAATACATACTGGCATCATTTTGAACTATTAACTCAATTTTTATCTAAAAGCCTTTTAGCGGGTTTTGAAACTAGACGCCTCAGGTTAGATAGTGTGTTTATGATTAGTAGGATTGGGCGAATATGAAACGTAGGTACGTACCTATACTCTGTTAGTCGAAAAACGGGAGGTCAATCTATGTACCTAGATACTTTTTTTATTTAGCACATCACGTCAGAGAGAAATTTGGTCTGCTTCTATTTTTTAAATCAATTAAAATAAAGAGGAGGTTCTCAATTCAGTTTCATCAAGTATTAAAATGCTTGTAACTGCAGAATTTCGTCATTTATGAATCGATTTCGATAACCATTTCGACTAATGCAAATACATAGGTACCTATAGGACACTATCATCATCTTCTTCTTCATGGAGACGCATTTTCCCGATTGCATCCATGGCCAAGATGGCCTCGAAGCTCAGGGTCCGCCTTCCGGCTCCTTCTCCTTTTCTTTGCACGATCTTGGGCGTCATCATCATGGTAGTGAGGCCATTTGCACGCATGTCACCCTCCACGAAGTCAAACCAGGGCTTCCTGGGTCTACCGCTTCTACCTGAACCCGGCGGAGGTGCCATTACCAGGCATTTACTATCCACAAATGTTGACACTGTACAGGAATCGAACTCGCTACTTCTGATTTAGTAGTCAAACACTCAGCCGCTATTACTCTTATTTATCTAGCACAAAAGAAAACTAGGCTACTTTTAGTCGACATCAAGAAATTCAAACCACATTGAAAATCTGCAGCAAGCATCTGGTGTGGGCCATATTATGTAGAAGTGAGCGGCGTAAGCCGTACTTTGTAACAAATCCCGGACTTGGGTTGGATTTGCCGGTGTCCGTTTTGTGCTTGTTATTCCAACGTTGCCGGGCCCCGCAGCTTAACTGTAGCTCATACACTCGATATAAATTCGCGTCCTACTAAGTGAACGAGAACTACTTAGAAGAGACACAGCGTATGTCACATCAATACGGATCATCCTCACGGATAGACAGATAAAAAGGGTTTGATATCAGTTTTAAAAGGGCATTTAGTTTGTAGCTGGGGGGCTACACCTGTGTAAAATTCGGAACTATTTCCCGTGAATTCACAGGAAACTATTTCCAGGATAAATATGTGCCTATGTCTGTTCAGCGGTTCTGATGTAATTCAGTAATAAACATTCATCCATTGGTAGGTCATCGTCATTCTCATAGCATGAATTGCTATGAGAATGACGATGACCGACGACGACCGTGACGATGAGTAGTGTCCAAATCTGCTTATAGTTATTTAATGGCATAACTTTTCTTTATGACCAGGAAAGTTCGATTTGCAGCAAGTGCACTGACTACCCGGTGAGGTGCTGTTTCGACATTTAACTTTGCTTTTAGTAAAATTTTAAATTACCTACCTTAAACACCTACTTAAAAATGCCTAACAGCTCTCGGACTATACCTAAACCACCGCCATATGCGTGATAGCTGACAAATCTGCGCGCGCAGGCCCTTTAGTCCATTTTCATAACTGATTTACATAACTAGTTATTAAACAGGCATTTTCCTTCACTGTTTCATAACCAGTTATTAAAAAGACTTTTTATTCCTTTTACATAACTGTTTTACTTATCCAGCTACGAAAAATGAAATTTCCTTCACTCTTTTATAACTAATTATTAAACAGGAATATATCCTTCACTGTTCATAACCAGTTATTAAAAAGACTTTTTGTTCCTTTTTCATTATTAAGCCTACGTTATTTTTTTTAACTTCAGTTAAGTAATATTTCAATCTGATTTCATTTCATACCAAATAGATACCTATTACGAAAATTTAAAAACATATAATCTATTGTTTGTAAGTATATAAAATATTTATCCATATCCATATCCATACTTCCATACTAATATTATAAATGCGAAAGTAACTCTGTCTGTCTGTCTGTCTGTCTGTCTGTCTGTTACGTTTTCACGTCTAAACCACTGAACCGATTTTGATGAAATTTGGTATAGGGGTAGATTAGACCTTGAGAAAGGACATAGGCTATGTTTGGTCGCGATAACCGACATCCACGCGGGCGGAGCCGCGGGTAAAAGCTAGTTCTAAATAAATACATATTGTAAACAGAAAAAACCCAAACCCCGAAACACACATACGTGGTTCACACAAATATCTGACTCGACCCGGAATCAAACTTGGGACCTCAGGGAATGAAATGAAATCAGATTGAAATATTACTCAACTGAAGTTAAAAAAAATAACGTAGGCTTATTTAGTTCTTTAGTAGTTATGAAAAAGGAACAAAAAGTATTTTTCAATAACTGGTTATGAACAGTGAAGGATATATTCCTGTTTAATAACTAGTTATAAAAGAGTGAAGGAAATTTCATTTTTCGTAGCTGGTTATGTAAAACAGTTATGTAAAAGGAACAAAAAGTATTTTTTAATAACTGGTTATGAAACAGTGAAAGAAAATTCTTGTTTAATAACTAGTTATGTAAATCAGTTATGAAAATGGACTAAAGGGCGCAGCCTTGGCAGATCCTCTCCGCGACCACGCGCGTGACTGCATATTACGCGTCCCGCCGCAGGGCGCGGGGCAGTGTGCCAATCGCCTTAAACTACGTGCACACTACGGACACTAGGTGGCGCTGTGTTGATGACGTCATTTTCTGTACTGCGGTGTTAAGACTCTCCGCAACAGAATGACTACTCCGCTCAGCTGTTGTCAAATCATACTTACCTGGCATAGGGGACACCGTGATCATGAAGGCGGTTCCCCCAGGGCGAGACCCTTCCATTGCACTGCGGTCGGGTTGACCCTTGCGATTATCCCTAATGTGGATAACTCGGATGCGTAATTTTTGGTAGTGGGGACTGCGTACGCGCTGTCCCCCTTAAAATTGGTCCTCGTAGTTTCGTACTGACTGGGTCTCAGAAATCAAAGCAAGCAGAGCTTGTAACTTGTTTTCTGATCCAGATTTCAGAAGGCCCGCACATAAAAAGGTCCTTCAGGTTCATAAACGAGGGTTAATAATAATAATACAGTAAATCTTCGCTCTAAAACCTTCCACAGAATAGTGAAAAAAAAATGGAAGACCTATAATTATAATAAAATTGTCGGGACGCAGGGAAGCGTGTGTGGCGTGGTAAACCGGTGCCCCTACGGAGCTCTTGTATAGAAAATAAATTCGGCCAAGTGCGAGTCGGACTCGCCCATGAAGGGTTCCGTAGTAGCAAAGGCGAAAATTGCGGTTTATGACGTATTAAAAAAAAACTACTGAATGGATCTCGTTCGAACCAATTTTTAGTGGTAGTTTGCATGGCAATTTACATCATATATTTTTTTTACATTTATCATTCTTATCTCTTATTTTAGAAGTTAGAGCGGGGGGGGGACACACATTTTTCCACTTTGGAAGTGTCTCTCGCGCAAACTATTCAGTTTAGAAAAAAAATATATTAGAAACCCCAATAGCATTTTTAAAGACCTATCTATAAATACCCCACACGTATGGGTTTGATGAAAAAAAAAATTTGAGTTTCAGTTCTAAGTATGGGGACCCCCAAAATTTAATGCTTTTTTTATTTTCGTGTGAAATTCTTAATGCGGTTCACAGAATACATCTTCTTACCAAGTTTCAACAGCATAGGCCTTATAGTTTCAGAGAAAAATGGCTGTGACATACGGACGGACAGACAGACAGACAGACAGACAGACAGACAGACAGGCAGACAGACAGACAGACAGACAGACAGACGGACGGACAGACATGACGAATCTATAAGGTCATAGTTTTTATGTTTCGGGACTTATCGCGATTAATTATTATTTGGAACTTACTTGTGCCGACGTTTCGGGTGCGTTGCAGCACCCGTGGTCACGACTTGACTGGTCTGCGAGCGTCGAGAGGTGCGCGGGATTAATTTGTGTGCCTACCCTCCACTACTTATTTGTGAATGGTAAGGCTGGCGACACACAACACTCACTACGTCAGTTTTTAATGGCACTGTGTTTTTGGGTTTGAGTAATTTAATCACTGGATTCCACGTCCCAGACAGCCTGAATCCATCTTCCCTATTGAAATTTTTATATTTTTTGATTTCAATAGCTTCACGCACAATCCGTGGATAATAGTGGCGATCAGTGGAGAGGACTCTAGGCTGATGAAACTCAATCCAGTGATTGGCCCCCGACTCAAGATGTTCTGCTACTGCCGATTTATTGTGCTGACGGTTTTTCACAGCCGCGATATGTTCTCTGACCCTTTCTGCAATGGTTCGCTTCGTTTGGCCTATGTAGGAACTACCGCAGCTGCAATCCACTTTGTAGACACCTGGTGTTTGTAGAGGTATGACGTCCTTCGATGTTCGCACATATTTCGCTACTTTGGCGCACGGTTTGAAGATAGTCTTAATGGAAAACTTCCGTAAGCAGGATCCGATCTTGTCCGTTATACCTTTCACATATGGCATGTACGCCGGTTGGCGGTCAACACCCGGTAACATCTTCCTCGGTACACGTCGCGGCTTTCTAGAACTCGTAACATACCCGTTCACTTGAAGAACCTCCTGAACATGATCTAACTCCTGCTGCAGGTGTTCAGGGTCACACAGGTCATTTGCTCGCTTGATGAGCGTCGAGCTTACTGATTTCAAATGAAGTGGGTGATGATGCGAGGAGGCGTGCAGGTATCTGTCTGTGTGAGTGGGTTTACGGTACACAGTGTGGGCCAAAGAGCCATCGGCACAAGTAAGTTCCAAATAATAATTAATCGCGATAAGTCCCGAAACATAAAAACTATGAGTTTACACCGCGATAGTTTAAAAAGAATCTATAAGGGTTCCGTTTTTTGGCTTTTGGCTACGGAATCCTAAAAACACGCGGGGTCCAACACGCTGAAAACGCGATCACACGTATTACGCGCGTAGAAGCAGAATACACCCGCGCGTGATGGCGGAAAAAAAACCAGGAAGACCAATTCTTTGGGCAAGGAATAAACCTGCCGTCTGGTCACATGTAGGTAGCTTTTAAAATATAATAATTGATAGATAGGTAATATTAAATAAAATCATATATTATTCTAGATTTTTTTTTTAAATTATTGATCCATTTCGCTTTGCTAATACGATGGAGAGTTTTTTTTTAAATTACCATGTAAATAATACATTCAAAAAACGAATTTCTATATGACAATATGACTGCTCGCCTGCCGATGCGATCCAATTATGTTCCAGGCAGTTTGAGCTAGCTCGCCTCTTCCGCCTGCAATGTATTTTACAACGTTAACGCTTAAGAAAACTTAGGCACACATTATGACTTTCTACGTCTTACTTTGTAGTGCGCATATAGATATTCACTTCAATAAATCTACGCGCTTTCAAGAAAGTGTAATCACATAGTCAGCCAAATCGGGCTTATAGGATGGGTAACCATTTAAGACATTGTGACCCTCCCCTACGTGCCTTGGAGGAGGACCTACAGCCGTCGACTCTGGTTACCATATTATTATACTGTGTGAGTTTTTTTTTCGCCAAATCAATACTTCCAGACGCTTTGGCTATCATAGTTTCGCCCAAAATCTTTCACTCCGAAACGACTACAAAATCACCTTGTTTAACATCTTCTATGGCAAAATTGTTACGGATAATTGGAGCACTAAAAGATACAACTAGTCTAACTCCAGAACTTTGATGTTGTGGTGGGTAGAAGTTCAGCGTGAGTTGTAGTTAACGGCTAACCTCTTGACCTAACGCCTAGTGACACCCGGGGCTGACTAATTTATTGACCTCCAAAGCACGGAAGGGCTCAAATAAAATACCACACCCATTCAAATCGCAACCGCGCCGAGGTAGCTTAAACGAGTGAGCGCATCTGGCTACGAGCACTTCCAGAAATTTTTGACTAATTTTATGAAATCGGCACACTTGAAAAAGGAAACTAGCTGACTGAGTCACTCAAGGGAAAAAATAAAACGAGTAGCCTGCCCTAACGACCGTCAAGGGATGTCATTAGCTGATGTCCATTGCCCCGTGGTTCGAATTAGACTCATCTCCCAATGTTAGTAAGTAAACGTCTCTATCATAAAATCGTTATTACATAAAGTATTGAAGAGATATCATCATTACGTGTTAGATGACCTATGTGGCGCAGTGGTAGAGATCGATCGACTGCCATGTCAAAGGTCACGGGTTCGAACCCGCTGGGTGCAAATATTTTTATGTAGAAAATGTATATTTATATCGGTCTGGTTAGATCTGGATCTATTTATGTAGAAGAAACTATGATATGGATTATTTTACAAAAACAAAGATGTATCCAAGCACCTATGTTTATCCGCTTTTCAGAAACCATACCTAGAGGTAGTTACTAGCTTGTACTTAGCTAGTTAAGTTATGCTTGCTTTGATCATCTTTGAGTCCAGAAGACAGAGAATGTTCTACAATATCAATATCCTTATATTATATAGAGATATTATAATTCTTGCATCGCAATAATGGTTTCGTATGATTTCCATTCATCTCTAGGTGCAATACATTAAAGTCGATCCTTATAATAGAGTTAGACAATAGTTCATTACCTCGTACAACTAAAAGTTTTTCATGCTCGCACACTATGAAAGAACAAATTATATTGTTAGCGTATTCTTATCACGGACAGCAATTTATTACAGAAGTATTTGGCTCAATTCCAATTGCGGGAGCCCTTGGAAACTTTTAATTGGCTACTCTAACAAACAATTAGTACGGACAGTCTAATTCTGTCACGCTGCACTATTTCAAATTTATGGACGAATAAAATTTTAGGATAAGGGACGCACAGAAATGTAAACAAGTGAGTTAAGTTTAAATTAAGTTGAAATTGAAAGTAGTTACCTAATCAAACCCTTGCACAAATAAAAACAACCGAGAAAAATATTTATACATTTTAAAGCAAGTAGGATTCCATTCTTTCCTCTATTCTAATCTAAATCGTTATGGAAGACGTCCTACCTAGTAGTTACCAAAGTATAAATTAGGTACTTAGGTGTATAGTCTTTTTTAGGGTTCCGTAGCCAAATGGCAAAAAACGGAACCCTTATAGATTCGTCATGTCTGTCCGTCCGTCTGTCTGTCTGTCCGTCCGTATGTCACAGCCACTTTTCTCCGAAACTATAAGACCTATGCTGTTGAAACTTGGTAAGAAGATGTATTCTGTGAACCGCATTAAGAATTTCACACAAAAATTAAAAATAAATGCATAAAATTTTGGGGGTCCCCATACTTAGAACTGAAACTAATTTTTTTTTTTCATCAAACCCATACGTGGGGTATCTATAGATAGGTCTATAAAAATGCTATTGAGGTTTCTAACTTAATTTTTTTCTAAACTGAATAGTTTGCGCGAGAGACACTTCCAAAGTGGAAAAATGTGTCCCCCCCCCCCCCTCTAACTTCTAAAATAAGAGATAAAAAAAATATGTGATGTAAATTGCCATGCAAACTACCACTAAAAATTGGTTCGAACGAGATCCAGTCAGTAGTTTTTTTTTAATACGTCATAAACCGCACTTTTCGCCTTTGCTACTACGGAACCCTTCATGGGCGAGTCCGACTCGCACTTGGCCGATTTTTTTTAGTTTATAGCAGTGGGTTTACCGTGTATATGGAATTTAAAATTCTCCTTGCTCCCATCATCATCTGCATATAGACGCATTTTCCTGATTGCATCCGTGGCCAAGATGACCTCGCAGCTCAGGGTCCGCCTTCCGGCTCTTCCTCCTCCACTTCGTACGATCTTAGGCGTCTATGGCAGTGAGATCATTGACACGCATGTCACCCTCCACGACGTCAAGCCAGGACTTCTTGGGCCTACCCCTTCTACCTGGACCCGGCGGGGGCGCCATTGCCATTCCCATCAGAGTGGGTGAAAACTAGTTGGTGACAAACATTTGCACTGAGCTGGAATCTAACCCAAGGCCTCTGATGAACGATCTACCGCCATCACGTCACAGCAGACATGGTGACCTCGTCTTCCCACCCTCATCTCATATTTATTGAGATGGGAGTAACAAGTATCATCTTCATTTACAGTCCTTTCAACATTCACTCCTTTATATCATCTTATAGGTAATATCAGCTTTCGCAGTCCATGGATCTCCTCTTAGAGTAGGGTTGCCATACGTCCCCGTACGCCGGGACATGTCCCCGTTTGAGGCCTGGTGTCCCGGCGTCCCGGGCAATAAGCAAATTGTCCCGGTTAAACATTTTTAGTATTATATTAGAGAGCTGGACTTGGTTGGTAAACAGTAAATACCTACAATAAACGCGTGTAAGTAGCTAGGCTAATAATACGTAGATAGAACGACGAAAGCGCTGATATTTTTCCATACATGAATATGTTAATGAGTACCTAATAAAGACCCCGGGGCCAATGATTTTACGAGAAAAACGCGATGAAGTACAGATGGCGCTCATACTTCCAACGACATGCTGAATAAGCAGCAAGAGGTGCATCCACCAGACCTCTTTCCGAAACAAGGACTAGTGCCACCGATAACGCCAGCTGAAGTACAGACTCCACCTCGACGAAATCCCCATCGATTCTTGGAAGGCAATAGGTGCATTGGGTGCTCGTGGTGTGAGCATTCTAACAAATCTGTATAACCGCGTACTTCTCACCGTGAGATCCTGAGCCAGTGGAGACTGAGCTTCATTACGCCAGTATTCAAAGGCAAGGGATCGGTGCAGGAGTGTGGTAGTAACCGCGGTATAAAGATAATGTCCCACACCATGAAGCTCTATGAGCAGATAATCGACTACCGGATCCGACAGGCGAGTACACTCTCGGAGTGTCAGTATGGGTTTCGTCCCGGGCACGGGATCATTGATCCGGTGTTCTCCCTAAGGATTGTGGTGGGGAAATACAGGGCGAAGAACACGCCCCTGCACTGCCTATTCTTAGACATGCAGAAGGCCTTCGACTGTGTTCCTCGCGCGGTGATCTGGTGGGTACTGTGGGCTAAGGGAGTTCCAGAGACCTACATTGACACCATCCAAGATATGTATCATGATTGTGGTTCCGTGGTTCGGAGTGCTTTTGGTGACTCAAAAGCCTTCCCCATCACCATCGGAGTACACCAAGGATCCGTCCTTAGTCCTCACTTGTTCAGCTCGGTATTCTCATGTATGCTGATGATATTGCGCTGAAGGACGCGGACAGGAGCAGATTGGTGCAACACGTGAAAGTGTATAAGGAAGCGCTTGAGAACGGTGGTATGAAGCTAAATGTAGCGATGAGAGAAAGTTTAGCGTTAAAATCGACAGATTTCACACCGGTCCGCATAGACGATGATTCGGTTTAAGTACCTGGGATCTGTACTTCATGTGACCAGTGAAATCGACTACGACATCGGGCACGCATTGCTTCCGCGTGGGCCAGGTGGTGAGAAATGAATGGCGTCACGGGTGATCCCAAAATGCCAGTCAGGTTGAAGGGGCAGGTCTATAAGACGATCATTAAGCCTGTCCTCTTACATGGTTGTGAGAACAAGAGCGTAAGCAGTCGCCGCCGGGTCCAGGTAGAAGGGATAGGCCCAAGAAGTCCTGGCTTGACGTCGTGGAGAGTGATATGCGTGCAAATGGTCTCACTACCATGGACGCCCAAGATCGTGTCAAGTGGAGGAGGAAGGGCCGGAAGGCGGACCCTGAGCTCCGGGGTCATCTTGGCCAGGGATGCAATCGGGAGAAAGCGTCTACATGAAGATGATGTTTAACTTAATGTTGATTTCGTCAAAATATTTTGTACAATTATCAGAAGTTAATTCTGATAATTTTTCGCCTTTCAGAAAATATAGGAAGCCCGGGTCGCTGCCCGCTTGTTTAACGCTTGTTTAATGGCAGTGTTAAAAGTTGTTGTAATAAAAGTTCCTATTTTTCAACCTTTACTAATTTTTCTTCAAATGTCCCGGTCTGGGTCCCCACACTTATGGCAACCCTATCTTAGAGTCATGTCATGTTCTTTCTCTCCTTCTACTTTCATACATAATCATCATCCTCATAACGATTTCCCAAGAAGGTACGTCCAAAGTTTGCACTTAGGACTCTACGATTGATGTGACGACTTTTCTAGTAGCAACTGCCGTTTGACCGCCCAACTCCGAGAGCAAAAGGCCGCAGACCCCGCAGACCTGCTGGTTATCAACTGAGGTGGGCTTCTTTCATAGGACTCGTTCTACAGTGGTTGTAGTGTACCAGTTGTAAAGTGTGAAAAACTGTACAATAATTACAGACCCTGAAAAACGAACCCTGGAAAACACTAAAAGAAATAATGACGATATTCAAAATTTTCCTTCTGAAATGTATCTACAACGTGCGCTTTGCAATAAATTTAATAATTGTGAAGAGTGACATCTGTTGGCCACGTTGTCAACCACATGAAGAACTTCCGAGCTGTTGCACGAAGCTAGGAAGTTTGTAAACAAAAAGCTAACCTTTTAGTACCAACCTAATTAACGATTTTTTAATTTAAAAATAGCTTTCTAGCCAGCTTACTTCGTAAGGTAATTATTTTAAATATTAAATTTTTCGGTACATTGGTATAAACTCTACAAGGGGACAAAACACGTGTTTCCCGCTTACGCAAACCAGACCGCACCTTAGCGACCGAGTGTAGGTAGCTAGCCTTATTGGGTCACCGTCTGCCGGTTATGTAACGACACTGAGTACTTAGCGGGAATAATCAAGTTACCTAACATCTGTTACATAAGCGACCTCACCCATCGTGTTTGCGTAACTATGAACAAAAACTAAAATGATGAAAGGAATAAAACAAACAATACATCACATTTATACTTTAATATGGGTTCATAATAATTTATGAAAAAATTTAGGTATAGTCAAATTTTGGTATAAGAGTTGGTATCGAAGTTCTAGGTACAACCTAGAAATAAGACTACAAATATATTAAAATAGAGTACAAAGAGAAGACTTATGACTACTGGTCAGCTTACAAGTTTTCATATTAAATGTTTAACCATACGATTGGTAATAAGTCACATCAAATTTGAGACTTTAATCATTCTTTTCTTCAGGTTGAGTGGTCACGCTACTCTTGAACTTCTTGGCTTTGGGTCCCTCCGAGTCATTAGGCACCTCCTCCTTGCATATCTCATTTAGATTATACTTTTTATATGTAAAGTAATTGTCCACAATGCTCAACAAGCACATGCCCTTAATAATTTCAACTATTATACAAAGACCAGGATTCTTCAAATCAGCTTTGTTATCTCCGTTCTTCATTACAATGAGATCTGCGAGTTCTTTAATAACCAGCTCGCGTGATACACTATTGTTGAAACGTTTATTAAAGACCACAGCAAATGTTGATGGCGTTTTTAGGAAAAACTTATCAAACAATCTGCCCGCAGCCTCCATTATATCGGGAAGATTGGCTTTACAAGTAGCCATGATTGGAAGCAAACGCAGTACATGCCGTGTCTTCTGTAGCCTCGTCTTAAATAAGTCTTTAATGATGGCGGTAGTCAATTCTTCTGGACTAGGTAGGTTTGTTTTGACAAAAATGCAATTTGAAGCCCCTGTTTCCACGACCTGGAACCTTTTATCTCGTAGAGATTTCTGGGAATTCTTCTTGATAGATTCGACCTCTCGCCTCAATATATCTCCAATATCAGTATCGTCCTCGGACTCACTCTCTGACCTGTCGTCTTCGGGCGCAGGTGACACAGGTACTGCAGATGTTTGTTCGATGACTAGGTCTGGATACAGTTTGCCGGCGTACTCATTTAGCAGATTGTAGACTTCTTTCACACAGTCTTTCTCCCTGAAGTTACATGTACAAAAAAAGCCACGAAAGCCGGGTTCCAAGAAATATTTGTTTCTACGTTTCCGAAAGTAGAACTTTTTCTTCTTTCTTGCATCACTCATAGCGTAAACTGTTAAATTAACTATAAAGTTAGAATATGGTTATGATGGCGGACTGTGATGATATAACGAAATATTTAGTGTTACGTATGAAGTCGAATTATATGATTATGAATTCAATAACACAACAGCATCAACATGCGTAAAATACGTCAAACGTCAACGTGATGTCAAATATGTCCTTAGAGGCCTGACCGACCAGAGTTGCTAGAACAAGTTTCTGAATTTCTACCTTATTTTTAACTTTTCTCCCAAAGTGATGTGTTTTCTTCCAATGTAAGCATAAAATATTGGAATATGTATTACAATGTGAAATAATTAAAAAAAAACAAAGTAATGCGCATATTTTACATTGAAATAAATTTATTCAGTTGTACCCTCAAAAATTACCCCAAGTATTTAATTTGCTTCAAATATAACTCAGGCATGAATTTTTATTGAAGGGTAATTTCACGATGCCAAATTTTTTGCTAATTTCGGTGGCAGTTTTCAATCATAGGTTTTTTGATGAAAAAAAATTTTCAATGTTCTTTTAGAAAACTATATACTACTAGATATTCTAAAAGAACTCCATTAAATTTTTTCATCGGAAAACCTATGATTGAAAACTGCCACCGAAATTAGCAAAAAATTTGGCATCGTGAAATTACCCTGAAAATCGTGAAAGAAATCATCAGTCTATACTATATCTATAAAATAGAAAAATCTAAAATCTACCAATATGAGTGTTTCCAGTATGCTATGAGTGTTTCCAGTAATACATTCCAAATCTGACATCATTATTTTAGAAACCCCCATCAAGGGGCGTGGGTTCGATTCCCGCTCAGTAAAAATATGTGTATGCATAAATACGTCTATAAACAGATTGGTCTAGATGTTTCGTGCTTCGGAGAGTTAAAGATTAAGCCGTCGCGACGACTTAATCTTTAACGACCGACGCGTCGGTCCCGGTCGTCATTACGAACATCTAGTTAGTAAAGTAGTAGGAGCCCTAAAAAGTCCTACTACTGGTCTAACAGCAATACTTCGATATCGATGGGTTTTGGAGGTCAGGTGGTCAGGTCACAGGAAAATTACTTCACGGAAAAAAATTAAATTCAGCGGTTTAACTGGAAAATGCGTGCCACGCAAGCTTTGGGTGCTGGTTGTATCCAAGTCTGCACAGTGTATTTTTACCCGACTGCGCCATCGAGAGTAATGTATTACGTGCGAATACATGTATATAGTTTTTTTTGTTCCCTCTTTAGGCCTAACGGCTAGAGGGGTTTTGATGAATGGGTTTTTTTAAAGAAAGGTATACATCTCCCCAGTGTAGGGTAATAAATAAAAAGGAATGTTTCTGTTTGTCGCTTATGTTAAAACCACTGCAGTACATTAGGTGTAATTTAATTAAAAAACACACTTATATCATTTATGATATATTTACATTACATTTATTTATTCAACAAGAATATACACCAATATAGTTTACTGTATAAAACATAATAAAAACATAAAACATGTTTTTGTTTTCCTTAATCTAATTTTAAATATAACAAATACTATATGAATACTTTTAGTACACATTATGTAGGCATTGACTTAAGTGCATTGTCCAAATCGAATAGATCATTTTGAGTGATACATTCTGAATTGTCTTATTTTCCAAATTTGCAATATTTTGTCTTCATTAAGGTAGGCAGGTTGGCCACGATAGGTTTGTTCTGTTTTGGACAGACAGTTATACTGAAAAGAAAGAAGATTTAAGTACATGAAAACAAAAAAAGCTGATATCATAAAATGGAATGGAAGTTAGATCTCTAATTGCTTACTTTCACCCATCCATCCTTCTATCTATACTTTCCAATGTGTATAGCAGAGGCGAAAAGTAAAAAATTTCAAAAGGGAAGCCGGTGGAATTATTTTACCGCGATCTAGTTTGTCACGCATTATGCGACGCATTGGTCTCAGCAAAGACAAGCTTGCCGGGGTCGTGCTATAGAGCCTCCACTAGTGTATAGGGTACCATCAGGGTGTTTAGGGGCCCTAACGAGAACTTTCAACAGTTTCAACCTCATCGCCAACCACACCTGTTAATTCACGGACGAGACTCTCACGTAGGATTTTCTTCGGTGTCGGGAAGTCGGACAGCAGTTCGTCGGACTCCATAAAAATCAATATAACCCAAATCCAAAGGTGTAAAAAAATAAGCGGATCCCACATTTCGAGACAAAAACCTCAGATGCAAGTAGGAACAATGATAAAACGATGACTGATAGCAATCACTTGGTGAAAAATATCTTCGGCCTTTTCGTAGTCAGCCTGAAAAGCTGACCCCAAATTAGATGAGGCTCGGAGGTAGACAAAGTCTTAGCGTTAGGCAGGCTGTGGGTTTATTTACTACTTACTACGAGCACACATACATATATTCACGCCTGTAAAAGCCCGAAGGGGTAGGCAGAAACATTCACATTTCGCAAACTATGATAATCGATCCCACGAGCTTCTTGCGTCTATTGCCGTCAAGAGGGATCCTCAACAGTCCTATTCCTTAGTCGCCTTCTACGACACCCACGGGAAACGATAGAGTGGCCCTATTTAATTCCACCGGGTACCAACGACTTACAACTAAAACATTAATATGCTTACTCTGTGTTATATTCAATAGACGACAACTTCAGATATTCAACATAAATGCTGGAACTCTTCAATATGCGCCACGTCAATGGGTTGAACAAATTAGTCTCGTACTTCCATTCCACGATCACAGATATTGGTGGCAGACCGGTGTCTTTAACAGCGATCATTTTCGTTTCTACGTCACCCGGCTTGTAGAATTTTCTAGAAATTACAAGAGAACAATGTTTAAGTGTCAGCGGCACGCGGTCAAGCAGACTAACTTAGGTACAGTCGGCAAACGAGTTAAGTATACACTTCTTCATACAACTTTATATGAAAAGGTGTATTTATCTCATTTGCGGACTGTACATGACCGGAACTACATTTCACGTGAAAATGTGCGTAAGTCTCAAGGACAACAATGTATCACATACTAACTTCGAAATACTTGAAAAAGAATTTTTTTTTTTTCAAGTATTTCGAATTTACTCAAGTACTAAGTACCTACTATGATAAGTCTATCTGTAGCCAATCAATCGGGCCGTACTTTAAGTCAATCGGGCTGCATACAACTCCGGGGTGGTATGCAGCGGCGAGGGTGGTATCCAGGGGAATTTCCGCAAAAAAACAGCTACTTATATCGAAGTACCACTTGCATAGTATGTAGAAATGCACAAAAAAATATAAGGTGTATGGGATCCAAGTCATCTACACCTGAGGCAATAGAGAAAATCATAGTCCGAAACCGAGGGGACGGGTAAGAGCGGATCCCGAGCAATTCGGATGAAGAAGGCAGGCTTATAACATATAATTTTGTATCTCAAAATCTTTTAATTATACGACATCTTATTACGCAGTCGTATGCTTATCTAGACAATAATAGTGCTTATAATTATGCAATTATTCAACGTAAATAAATAACCAAGTGTCAAACAGAACGGCTCACGTGACAATAATGTTTGTGTTCAACAATTACGTCGAAATAAATACATACATTACGTAGCACCTACGTAAATACTATGATAATAACATTTTACATAACATAAATTGAACGATGTTACGTATGTATTATGCATGTGAGAAAAGAAACGATAAATAAGAATTATATTTTAATTTACGACGCAAATATAGTTTAAAACAAACAAATATTATCAATATCGTATTCCACGGTCCACCGAATTTAAAAAAATTGGGTAGGTACCTACATACAAAGTTACCGAGAAATCAACAATCTATGCAAAAATATTTTTATAATTTACATAGATCCGGATTTTTGCTGTTTGAACTTGGCCTGTAAAAACCAAATTGACCCAGAAACGGGGCTATCTGAAGTCAAAAGTTCATGACAACAGGATATGCGATATACTTCTTATTGTTGTGACTACTAGCTAATTACTTTTATTATTTTTTTGCAGAGAAACCGTCAAGCTACACGGGTAATAAATGTCTAGCAATGGCGCCCCTGTCTGTACGAGGGTACACCCAAGAAGTGGAGGCCTTATGTCACAAAAGGTGACTTGACCAGCCAACCTCTGTAGTGAACGCGATTTCGACGACGACGGGTTCGATTCCCGCTCAGTGCAAATATTTGTATGCATGAATATGGCTATCTTGGTCTGATCGTGCCTCGGAGAGCACATTAAGCCGTCGGTCCCGGTTGCCATATGAACATCTACGTCAGTCGTTACGAGTAGTTGAAGCCCTAAAAATTGCATCAACTAGTCTAACTGCTTCGATGTCAATGGGTTGTGGAGATCAAATGGCAGTCGCTTCTCGGAAAATAATGAAGTTCAGCCAAACTCACAGTTAGACTGGAAAAAGCGGACCCTAGACTTCGAGGTGAAAGCTTCCGATGCGACTGGAATTAACGCTAGGATGAAGAAGGTGACGTGTGCGTCAATGGTCTTATTGCTCAAGACCATACGAAGTGAAGGAGGTAAAGTTAACCCTACAAGCCTACATTACACTACAAAGCTTACACCAGAGTTTGTCCATTACCCGAAGATGTTGGTCATGTCTTGGTCATACATACACTAAATATGATATTGGTAATAATTTGTAGTTACTTACTGCGAGTCATCCAAAGACATGTGGTCGCTCTTATTGCGGTTTTTATCCACGAAAGTGATCATTAGCTTGCCAGATTCAGGGCCATGCGTTATGCTCTCTGTCGAATTCGCTACTTTCAATACTACTTTGTAGTGTACTCCTGTAAGTTAAAAACACAATTACATTATTGTCCATCCATATCTATACTTCCATATCCATACTCCATACTAATATTATAAATGCGAAAGTAACTGTCTGTTTGTCTGTCTGTTACGCTTTCACGCCTAAACCACTGAACCGATTTTGATGAAATTTGGTATAGGAGTAGTTTAGACCATGAGAAAGGACATAGGCTATGTTTGGTCGCGATAACTGACATCCACGCGGGTGGAGCCGCGGGCAAAAGCTATTTTATTATATTTCATAACAAAAACATTATAGTGAGTGTTTTCCAAAATGCCAACTCGAAGCATTAACCAATGCCTGCAGATCAGTTGGGGTTCACTATAACCCGATTCCTGCTGACTTGCTCTCCAAAGGGAAGCCTATTAGAGACGATTCTGAAATTCAGTGTCTGAACAGAACGCATAAAGCTGACAGCACAAAAACTCTCCAGTGAGCTCTGGCTATCCTAGGCCTTGGAGGTTGCTCCCATCAAAACCATATAGACCAAACTAAATGGAGTAAGCTGACCCCGTGCTCCTCGGTCGTATACGAGGCTTTCACCTCGGAGTTCCGGGTAAGCTTTCCGGGTTTTCTCTACTTAACACGGTTCTGGGCATCCATGGCATCACACGCCATTTATAATAATTATTGGTACAATTGTAAATTATACGCCGATGGAACAGTTTTTTTTTAAAGAATATTAGCAACCGACATTACTAATATTGCCGTTAATCCCTTCATCTAAGCTAAATTGCTTGTGCCAGGAGTGGGTTCACGTCGGCAGTGTAATGGCCAGGATTCGAACCCGGGACCTCTCGATCATAAAGCCGACTCCTCAACCACTAAGCCATCGACGCTTTCTTATTTTTAAGCTTTTATCTAATATATAAAATTCTCGTGTCACAGTTTTCGTTGCCATACTCCTCCGAAACGGCTTGACCGATTTTGATGAAATTTTTTGTGCTTATCCGGTATCTATGAGAATCGGCCAACATCTATTTTTCAAACCCCTAAGTGAAGTGATAAGGGTGCAGCGGGAACGGGATTTGAATACCACGCGGGCCGAAAATATGGCGGTACGAAGTTCGCCGGGGCAGCTAGTTGTATGTAAAAACGTGGCAGTACCCCAGTCTTGATCGAATGTAAGGAGCAATAGAGAAAAAGGATAGTTCGCGGTCATAGACCACACATAAGTTTTTCATAGTGTTGAGGTGTCGGACCAGTGCTGTACCAACAATATTAAACATTGTACTCATACTTACTGCAAAAAGGTTTGCTATTCCCAGTCATAGCATACAGAGCGATATTCGAGTTTGTGTCTATTAACCCGCCGAGCTGCAACCGTTTGTAGATGCTATGCGAATAATAACCCATTGGAATGCAATAATGATGGTTGTCACAACTCGTGCAATTCCCAGCTAAGAAGGCCTGGAAACATAAACATATTAGAATTATTCACTCATGCCTTTAAGTGACACTAATTCTGCTTAAGATAGCAGTTTATTTTTTTCTTTCACAGATACAAAACATGTAAATAAATTCACAATTTAATATACCCATGACGTATTGAAATATACATACATATTGTTGTGGCGGGTGCTTATCGATCCGATAGTTTGTCCGAGCGAAACTTATGGAATATGAGGGTACTTGCGACGACATGGTATGCGGGTATTTCGAGAAAGAGAGATTGGCAGTGCCGCGCGCGCCACCTCTCGACCGCACCAGTCTCGCTTCGACATTCGTATTAATTGGAGGTCTCAGCAGCTCACCGCATCACGAGCATTATTATAGTGCAAGTGTTACAAGCATCCCGACACCTGGACCAGTTGGTGGCCACCAACAAATCACCAAAGGAGCAGCGCGCGGTAAGTGACTTCTCTTTACCCGTGTACCTAAGTGTTGTAGTGTGCCCATATTGTTCCTTAGGGATTGCTTCGGATAGACAAGTTGGATCGATACGCACTCCACGTATTCATCGTAATTGTACTCCACCCCGCGAAAAAGGGGGCAATTATCCTACACATTGCCACCCCATTTAATGGTCCTTTCGAGGCTAGGATAGGTTATCAGCCACATACCTACTTAGTGCATACAATTTCCCAACCGCGTTTATTAAATTCCGCATTTAATAATAATTTTTATATTGATTAATATAGAAATTTTCTACCCGCATTATAAATTTCGCATTTAAGCAAAATTTTCATATTATTTTATTTAATATCAAATTAAATTATTTAGTACCTAATCCAATTCTAATTTTAAAATGCCTACTGCTAAACTTCAAAGCAAGCTATTACAGCTAACGGCTAAAAAAGAAGCGATTTTCGAACGAATTAATCGGATATATATATTATGCAAAAATATTTCCAATTATGATTCCCGTTCTAATGAACTATTCCTTTCGCAATCTGAATCCGTTACTGAGCAATACAGCAGATTTGAAGAAATAGTTGATGAAATTAATGAGGTAAAATTTACAATTGATGGTACCCCGCCAGACTATTCCAGCTTGAGCTCTATTGAGGACTTATATTCCACGATCAAATATAAGCGGAATCTCATTAGGTCAAATAATACAACGGCATCTACAGCCGATAATAAAAAATCTAAGATACACTTGCCGCCAATTCCTATACGTACCTTTGACGGAAAGACAGAGAACTGGCCAATATTTTTTGAGATATTTCGTAGTAATGTGCACCTTAATGCCGATCTCACGGATGCACAGCGCGTACAATACCTAATAAGCAATTTAACGCACGATGCGTTAAAAATAACGGCAGGTATTGTTCCATCGGGGGATACCTATAGGATACTTTGGGATAGTCTTGTAAAAAAGTATCAGGACAATCGCAGTTTAGGGGAGCATTACCTTAATAACATTTTTAATATTAAAGGTTGCACCGGTAATGCTATCAGTTTGAATAACTATATAGAAAAATATTCGGCGTCTGTCGCGGCATTGAAACAATTAGACATACCTGACTTATTAGATTTTATTCTATTATATTGTGGGTTGCGAAAGCTTGATTCGCAAACAATACAGCAATTTGAAAATAGCGTAAGCAAGAAGGAATTCCCTTCCTACCTAGAATTAATCTCATTCATACAGGATTATGTCAAAGTACTTGAAAGGTCGAATAAAAATAATTCACAAGTCGAGCCGCGCGCAAGAGCTAGTGTTAGTAATTCTAAAGCTTTCATCGCGAGTAACGAACCGGTTTCCGAGACGGCTTCAATGTGTCCTTTGTGCAATATAGATAGACATCAGCTGTTTAATTGTTTACATTTTAAAAACTTAGAATCACCGCAAGCCCGGTTCGACTTTATTAAATCGAAACGTGGTTGTTTGAACTGTCTGAGCCTATCTCATTCCATAACCAAATGTAAATCGCGTAATGTTTGCAAGTATTGTAAAAAGCAACATCATTCGTTATTGCATTTTTCAAAGGATAATAATACTGATTCCTTGAGCAAGAAGCGGTCTGCGCCCGCGGCGCATCCGGTTCGAATCCCGGCCGCTGAAAAAGATGACACACTAGCCAAGACGCAATCGATTGCCTTGACGTCCGGTAGCCATCCACATAATTACACTATACTGCTAGCTACCGCTCAAGTATACGCGCATTGTAATAATCGAGATAAAAATCGAATGACGCTTAGATGTTTGATTGATAACGGATCTCAAAATAATTTGATTACCATGGATTGTTGTAAGCGTTTGAACATTCCGGTTATTAAGTTGTGTAATTCGTCGTTGCAAGGTGTTGGTATGACCACGCGACCCGTACATGGATTTATTCATTTTACAATTGAGTCTCGAATTAATCCTAACAATAGATATTATATTCATGTGCTGGTAGTTGACTGCATTACGGACAAACTACCCTCTAATTACATTAAAATAAATGATGATTTGTCCTACTTGAATAATTTACCGCTTGCCGATTTAACCTGGAATTTACCGGGAGAAATTGATTTAGTTCTTGGTGTTCAACTATTTCCGTATATTTACTTGGGAGATAGGGTCGATTCGGGTAATCGCGCACCGCCCGCCATATTGACTAGTTTCGGTTACGTACTCATGGGGGACATTCCATGTCTAAATGATACGAAACCTACCTCTTCGTCATTTACCTCGCTTACTGATATTGATTCGAGTTTGCAAAGATTTTTCGAATTAGAGGAAATCCCAACACAACGAATCATCAGTCCAGAAGACTTGGAATGCGAAAATAGTTTTAATTCTTCAGTTTTATTTAGGGACGGTAGATATTTTATCGATTTACCTTTCTCACGAGACCCTTCTGAGCTAGGCAATTCACGCGGAGTGGCTCATCGCCGTCTGCTTGCGCTCGAGCGAAAATTTGTTCAAGTACCTACCCTACGCGAAAATTATAATAAGACCATCGCCGATTATATAGCTCAGGGTTACTTGGCTGAGGTACCTGATAATGAATTAACTGAGGAAGGCTACTACATGCCGCATCACGCCGTTATTAGGCCGGATAAGGACACCATTCGGGTGGTCTTAGACGCTAGTGCGAAAACTCGCTCAGGGTTGTCACTCAATGATATTTTGCATGTCGGACCTAATTTACAGGCCGATTTATTTTTATTATTACTTGATTTTCGCACGTTCCCGGTAGCTATGACCGCAGACATTAAACAGATGTTTTTGAGGGTAGGTGTAAATGAGCACCATAGGAAATACTTACGAATTTTATTTCGTTTCAATAAAACCGAACAGGTACGCACCTTTAGTTTCAAGCATTTACCTTTCGGATTAAAGCCTAGTCCTTATTTAGCTATGCGCACTTTACGTCATTTAGCGGGTGAGCATAGTGACCGCTTCCCTGAGGCTTCTAAATTAATAGAAACTCAGTTTTACATGGATGATTATGTTTATTCAGTTCCCGATATACCTTTGGCAAAGGAATTATCTCGCGAACTAATTGACTTACTTAAAATAGGTTCATTTGATCTGATCAAATGGGCAAGTAATAAGCCCGCTGTATTAGAGACGTTGCCTGAATCTCATCGCTCGCCGGTATGTTTCTCGCCGGTAGACAACAATTCGAATAATTTCAAGATCCTTGGCTTATCCTGGGAACCCGCTGACGATCAGTTTTTTCTGACTACCGTCATAATGGAAAATAAATGTACGAAACGTACCATTTTATCGCTGGTAGCCCGCTTGTTTGACGTGCTGGGTCTTGTGGCTCCGGTCGTTTTGTACGCTAAAATCCTCATCAAGGAACTTTGGTTGGCTAAAATAGATTGGGATGAGGAACCTCCGGCACATATCGTCAGTCGCTTCACCGCATTTACCCGGGATTTTACGGCACTCTCTTCTTTAAAAATACCGCGACATATTGGAGTTTTTAAGGACTCTGTGGTAAATATTGTAGCCTTTTGCGACGCCAGCTTCAGTGGTTATGGTTGTTGTATCTATCTACACATAACTGACCCTGATGGTAATATTACTGTCCGACTCCTATGTGCTAAGTCTAAAGTTTCCCCCGCCAAGATTACGACGCTGGCGCGATTGGAACTTGTCGCAGCTTTGCTTCTATCCAAGCTTGTTCGCGTGGTTAAAGAGAAGCTTTCCGTTCGCGTACCTATTCAGGGTGTTTACGCTTTTTCGGATTCCACCATAGCTCTCTCGTGGATTCACTCATCTCCCCATAGATGGTCTGTTTTCGTAAGCAACCGTATCGCTAGAATTCAGGAAAATTTACCTGCGGCTTGTTTTACCCACGTATCGGGGAAAACGAACCCTAGCGATTGTCTTTCACGCGGAATGCTGCCATCAGATTTGATTGCACATTCGCTCTGGTGGGACGGCCCTACTTGGCTTCATCAGCCGATAAATGAATGGCCCTTAAAATTCATCCCAACTGAGTGGGATACATTACCAGAGTTGAAATCCAAGGCATTTGTGGCCGAAACTTCAAAGACTGAACCGCATGCTCTAGCTGCCATAGCTGATCGCATCAGCTCATGGAATAAGCTATTGCGTACATTCATTTGTATTCTTAAATTTACGAATAGATTAGGTAGTCAGGACTCTATTCAAAATATTCAAACCGCTGAAAAATTTGTTATTCGAATTGTTCAAAGTATCCATTTCTCTAATGAAGTGAACCTGATTAAGGCCAGCGAACTCCCCTCTAAAAAATTACGCAGTCTGTCTGTTTTTCTGGACGATTACGGAATCCTACGAATCGGGGGTAGACTTTCAAAATCTGACCTACCCTACGAAGCTAAACATCCCGCACTACTTCCTAAACATGACCGTGTAGTTGATTTAATAATTGATCACTACCATAATACGTACTGTCATACGGGCCCTGGACTATTGATGTCCATTATTAGGCAACGGTTTTGGATATTGGATGGTAGGACCGTTATTCGTTCGCGCTGCCGCAAATGCAACTCTTGCTTTCATTTAAATCCGGTGCACCCGACGCCCAAAATGGCTGATCTGCCTGGATACCGGGTCCGCGATGCGAAGGCCTTTGTGCATACTGGGGTGGATTTAGCTGGTCCTATTGCGTATGTACCTACTCGCCGCAGAGGACAACGCTCGCAGAAGGTCTATATATGTTTATTTATATGCTTGGTCACTAAGGCCATACATATAGAACTCGTTTCGGATCTCACCTCAGAAGCTTTTCTTTCCGCTTTCAACAGATTTATTGCGCGCCGGGGTCCAGTGTCCGTTATGTACTCGGACAATGGTACAAATTTTATAGGTGCGAAAGCACAGCTGAATGAAATATACTCATTTTTATTAAATTCAGCTGTTCAGTCGGACATTAAGCGGGAACTACTCAAAACTCAAATTAAGTGGACTATGATCCCACCGCGAGCTCCGCACTTCGGAGGTCTGTGGGAGTCCAATATTAAAAGCGTTAAGACTCATTTGTTCCGAGTCATTGGTAAGCAGCTTCTCACGTATGAGGAACTTTTGACCGTATTGGTGCAGATAGAATGCCTTTTAAATTCGCGACCGCTTAGTGTTTTGTCATCGGACCCACACCCCGAGGTGCTCACACCGGCACATTTTTTAATGTCCAGTCCGCTTACCTACTTGCCTTCTTCTGAACTGACAGAGGAAGGTATTAATCTAAAAAACCGCAAGAGGCTTCTGGATCAGTTGGTATTGGGTTATTGGAAAAAATGGCGCGTGGAATACTTAAATACGTTACAAACTCGACAGAAGTGGTGTACGCCTGATCGTCCGATAGAGATCGGCATTATTGTCCTCTTGGGTCAAGATAACGTACCACCTTTATCGTGGCCACTCGGCATTATAACCGAAGTTTTCCCGGGTACAGATGGCATAGTTCGAGTCGCGTCTGTCAAAACCGCGTCCGGAATTTATAAACGTCCTGTAACTAAGCTGTATCCGTTGCCAACCCAATAAAATTTATTTAAATTTCCTTAATACTTATTTTTCAACCGCATTTTAATTTAATATTTGTTTAAATAATTTCGTGATTAAGCCTCAATCGGTCTCCCTATGGGTATCTGCTTGGGTTATAATAATAATATACATTTTACGCTATTTACTGTTTCATCTGCTGTAACGGTTCATTAATATTATCAGAGTGCCTTACATTTATGAAACTTAACCGCTTAGATCGGAATTACCTCATTACCTAGCTCCCCCTATTTAGCTATGGACCTTGTCAAGGCGGGGAGCGTGTTGTGGCGGGTGCTTATCGATCCGATAGTTTGTCCGAGCGAAACTTATGGAATATGAGGGTACTTGCGACGACATGGTATGCGGGTATTTCGAGAAAGAGAGATTGGCAGTGCCGCGCGCGCCACCTCTCGACCGCACCAGTCTCGCTTCGACATTCGTATTAATTGGAGGTCTCAGCAGCTCACCGCATCACGAGCATTATTATAGTGCAAGTGTTACAAGCATCCCGACACCTGGACCAGTTGGTGGCCACCAACAAATCACCAAAGGAGCAGCGCGCGGTAAGTGACTTCTCTTTACCCGTGTACCTAAGTGTTGTAGTGTGCCCATATTGTTCCTTAGGGATTGCTTCGGATAGACAAGTTGGATCGATACGCACTCCACGTATTCATCGTAATTGTTCTGCATACCGCGAAAAAGGGGGCAATTATCCTACACATTGCCACCCCACATATTACTCACGCCTATAAATGCCCGAAGGGGACTAAGAACATAAATGCACACAGCTTATCCTCTTCAAACTGGCGATTTTACTCGCACATGACACAGAATTTGTTCTTCTAAGTAATATTGGATGTTATATACAAAAAGATTCATCAGAATCGGTTCAAATAGTGTTTATGTGGTGCCACCACATAAATCCGTCCGTTGGTCCGGACATGACATGGAGAGATCAACTACCATCCTCATAGTCATTTTTCAGTTGCATCCAAAATTTGCACTTTAGAGCTTGACCTCTCTAAAGTGCCAATTTTGAACTGTTTATTGGTTTTGATTAGTGCGTCCGGTTTTCAGGAACGAGTGCCGTCTGACCTCCCAAATCCGAAAGGAAAGCTTGTACCAGAGCCTCTTCTTTTTAGTAGGTCCACCGACTCTTTGGCTTGGTGGTAGAGGGATTAGTAAGGTACTGGTACGGCCGTGTACATATATATCAACTACCGTACAAGTTAATAAAGATTGACCATCCAGTAATACTTACATCGTAAGATTCACACTGTACAGCACTAAAGGGGCAAGACGGGGCGATACTCTCAGTGAAGACTTCATAACTCCTCTGGTGGTTGCATCCGAGAAACTTCACAACTTGTTGGTAGGACAAATCGTTCGATGTGGCGCCGTTGGGCGAATCTGATTGCTTGCACCCCGGCTGTGTACTCCCGCCATTAGGGTAGAAGTCCACGTGACCTATTGGCTCGGATATGCCAAAGCCTGTGAAAAATTGTGAATATTAAGTTACTAGAAACGAAATAAAGCCACTTTTTAACGGATTCTATCGCGATTTATTTGTTATTATTTATTTTTAGCCCGTTATTTCAGCTTGTTATTGTGGTTTTATTTCATAACATAACATAACATAAACTCAGGCCTATATCCCCGAAGGGGTAGGCAGAGGTGCTAGCACCCACATTTCGCCGGTTATGGTAAGGTCCCAATGTTATTTATAATTAAATTAATTATTAATAAATTTAAATTAATTCATTGAACAATTCTAAATGAATTACAAAAAAAAAACACATTCATTTAAATAATTTTAGAGCAATACAATTCAACTTCTGACATTTCAACCCAGTCCTTATGCCTTTTTATTGGTAAACGTTCTTATTTCTTTTATTGGTGACTTCACCTGTTTCTTTCTTTCTTCCTTCCCTCCTTTCTTTCTTTTGTATTTTTATAATTTTATAGTATTACCTGAAAAATAAAGAGGCTTCGCGTTGCTGTGAATAATATCAACATATTGGGCGTCAGATCTATCCAAACGTACGAGCGTCACAGTCTTGCTGAAATACGGAGCCGCTGGGTCCAATCCTGTTATCCGTCCCAGTTTTAGATAGAATTTCTGGAAATCAAGAGTATTCGAAGTTAATTATTTTATTTAAGCTTCTTCGACATATCGCTCCCTCGACATAAATGTGCCCAAAAGCACAAAAAATATTCGTAACGTAAAGTTATCGAGAGATTTGTGATTGGCTACCTGCCTACTCTGCCAATCACAATGCTACGTTGTCTGGATACGTTTACGTTATGAATACGAATATTTTTCATGCTCGGGGTACTAGAAAACTACTTTAGGCGCGTTGGGCAGTTTTCATAGAAACCATTTTGGGTGAACTGAACTAAAACCATGGAACTGACGTCATCATTACGTGACGCCCCATTTAAGGGCCGGCTACGCCGAGCGCACGACTCAAAATCTGTCAAAATAAGACGCAAACGTGCACGCACACATCGCCGAGGTGCACAGTGGGCTGCAAGATGCTTTTTGCAAGTCAAAATAATGTAGAAAATTGTCTTACGAATACTGAAAAAGCTATTTTATTACTTATGATTAGAGTGCATTTTCAGTAATAAGATTTATTGAGACGAATTTCGTCTGTCAAATTATATTTCTTTTCCTTTTCTTGCTTGTATATTCATCCCTTTCATTTCGTGCATGACGTCATTGGCATGTCTTTTGTTTTGGCATCATGACATGACGTTGTTTGAATTTTTTACAAAGATTTGAGATATTGAACAAAATAAGGTTGGTAACATACCTACACCTAAATATTGATATAAATATTAAAAATGTTCGTAAAATTAAAATGCCCACCGCGTAGAAAGACTATAATTATCATAGTAGAGAGATGATGAATATCTCATACTCTAAATAAATAGTTTCTTAAAGAACTAAATTGTCCTTCCTACCTTACTTTTATACTCTTTTATCATGAGCAAAACATTGCCATAAACAGCTATTGCCATGAAGGTATTTTTAAGCCACTCCGAGACATCACATTTTATGGCGATATGTTGCCCAACAACGACAATTATCAACGCGAGACTTTGTTTTCTTTGAACTGGAAACATCGCACTTGTCGCGTAATGTTCCCGAACTATAGAGTCGTTCAACAAACAAACAAACATTCCTATCATACGTCTTCACTTCGATTTCGGACTGTTCGTTCCACTGTTATGTTCCACTAATTCAGCAACATGTGCTCAGGTAGGAGTCAGTCAAAGTTTCTAATGTCAATCAAAGAAAGCTATGTTTCAATTATTATATGTAATAATAAAAGGCAGATTTAGGCTTTAGGTTATAGACTTTACTCCAACTGATAAAGCCAAGAGTTTTTCAATCAAAGTTGAGATATAGGGTATGTTGGGGTCAATTAAAACATACAACTTATATTTTATATCTTATGTATTATCTTACAATATTGTACAATTCATAGTAGGTATATTAAAAAAATAAAACCAGGCTTAAAAAAACGAAAATTAAACTGATTTAATGAACAGATTTATTTCAGAAGACAAAATTAAATATAGGAGTAAGTTTTTTTTTGTTGAATTCTGTGACAAGAACGGAAACAAAGTCCCGTAAAAACCTGATTTTCTTTTAGGGTTGTGTTCTTCTCCTTCTTAATTAGCGTAATCCAAAACTTTCGCGAAGCGATTGTCATCTGACCTCCACAACCCAATAGCGATATTGGGCGATATAGAAGCATTGCAACTAAACCAGTTGTTGGACTTTATAGGGCTCGAAGTATCCCTAAAGACTACTACTACTTAGATATTTTCTTGTTTAATATTAGCGTAATTTTTCAGTAGTCGGGTATTAGTTTTTACCCCACTGCGCCAGTGAGGGTAATGTGTTTCGCGCGAATAATGTATGTATGTAGTTTTCTTTGTTCCCCTTTACAGGCCTAATCCCTAGACGGATTTCAATGAATGGGGTCTCAAATGAAAGGTATTCATCTCCCGAGTGTTATAGGGTACCTACATAAAATTCCATCAAAACTATACGGTAGATTTTTGATGCTAATAGTACATTATGGTACAAGTGAGCAAAGTTGGTGATTACCGCCGAGGCGCTATTGAGACCCGAGCTGTAGGCAAGGGTCTTAAGAGTGCCGAGAACGGTAATCATCATGCTCACGTGTGCCATACGACGTTTTACAACACACTTGCGAATAAAATAATACTACAAATACTAAATAAACCATACTACAAATTAATTCGTTTTCCTATGCGCGCGCATTTAACAATGGTGGTCGGCCATATTTTAAAAAAAAATGAGGTTTGAATTTAACTTTTTTTACCCTGTTTTTTTTTTCTATACTTAGAGAAAAAAAAAAGTTAAGTTCGAGTGAAAATTTTGTTTTATACAAGTACTAGCTGCCCCGGCGAACTTCGTACCGCCATATTTTCGGCCCGCGTGGTATTCAAATCCCGTTCCCGCTGCACCCTTATCACTTAGGGGGATGAAAAATAGATGTTGGCCGATTCTCATAGATACCGGATAAGCACAAAAAATTTCATCAAAATCGGTCAAGCCGTTTCGGAGGAGTTCGATTACGCACCCCGTGACAGAAGAATTTTATATATTAGATTACAAGTTGAAATTATTTATTTAAATACGAAAATGCATCAAATGACCATACAATAGGCGTATTAATTTATTCGTACTATTAAACACGTTCTTTTTTGTATCAAAACTCTTTTAAGAACATAGAAAGAAAGAAAGAAAACATTTTATTTATACAACGCACAATGTGCAGGTACACATCTTATCTTATAAACGCACCTACATTATTACCTACATTATTATAAAAAAAAAAAATTGAAAAAAAGAAGCATTATGCACATTAGACACTTCCTATAAAATTTAAAAAAGAATCTATAACTCACTTGTATGTCTATAACTTACTTGCCTAATTGCGGTAAAATAATAGCACTTTTATGAGCAGGTGTGTTGTAAAATATATTATGTGTTGACAGAAAACATTTTTATTCAAATTTATCGAGTAGGGTATCAAAATGAAGAGAAAAAGGAGATTACAAAAGTATATAGATGTCATATCTTAACTAAAAAGGTTAAAATAAAATTGATTATTAAAAAATAAAAAACCTGACTGCTGTCCAAAAGATCGAAACATGCTTAATAGCAGGCGGTACGGTACCCATTACATTTCTTTCGGTTTATGATTGGCAAACAAAGAAAACTACATACATAAATACATTACCCTCGCTGACGCAGTCGGGTAAAAAGGCATCCCTACAATTTACCAAGTCACTATGCCATAGCGGGCCCTCTACATTCCGCTCGATCGCATGTATTGCGTCCAGCCCCTCTAGACAAGTAGAAATTCGTTGCTCGGCGTATGATGGAATAGAATGCCAAATGTATGGGATTTGACGTATATGACAGGCGTCAACGAAAGTCAAAAACGTCAAATCCTATACATTTGTCATTCTCCTTCCATCATACCTATTCCATCATACGCAGAGCAACGAATTGCAACTTGTCTAGGGGGGCAGGACCTACTTCCTTGTCAGTGTAGTACAACTTACAGTCCCAGAGTGCGTAATCACGGCTTTCCTGGTCGAATTCCCTACATTTGCATGCTGCAGACTCGCAAGCTTAGCTGGTGTAAGCGTTGCCTAAAGCAGCCATGGCCCGTTAGTAGTCGTGAAAAAAAAAAAAAAGATATAACAAGAATAAAAAGAAAGTATCCACAAAACGTATTTTAGCTAGGTATATACCAAACTGTTTGGTCCAACCTTTTTGAGCAACCTTTTTGAGAAATCATATTGAGCCGGTATGTGTAACATAATAATATAGACCACGAACTTACGACGAACACGCACAATATAACCCAAGTACTTACTTAAGTTTTCTTTATTAATTTCTAAAATGTACAGAAACAGCTACTTCATGATACATGTATTTTAGGAACTTATGTTTATAAAATACATGTATACATGTATGACTACGAACTTATCGTCTAATATAATTTCCTTACAACAACTGACAGCCTCCGTGGCGTAGCGGTAGTGAACGCGGCCGCTGCGCAGGAGGCGCGGGTTCGATCCCCGCTCAGTGCAAATATTTGTGTTCATGAAATATGGGTATTTGCATTGGTCTGGTCGTGCCTCGGAGAGCACGTTAAGCCGTCGGTCCCGGTTGCCATAAGAACATCTAGTGCAGTCGTTACGGGTAGTTGGCGCCCTAAAAAATCCAAAACAACAGTCTAGCTGCAAAGCTTTAATATCGCCTAATAATACCATTGGGATGTGGAGGTCAGATGGCAATCGCTTCACAGAAAATATCGAGGTCTAGCCAAATCCGTAGCTAAAACTGGTAAAGCGGACCCCAGACTTCGAGCTGAAAAAGCTTCGGATGCGACTGAGAATTAACGCTAGGAGGAAGAAGATAATTTCCTTACAACAGAACCCAAAAATATTGTCTTTAAAAAAATATTTTGGATTAGTATATCCCCAACTTTTTAGTTTGACATTTTAGGCGCTTGTGGTTAGACACTAAATCGAACCACTATGTTATAAATCTACCAACGAATTCGTGAAACGGCCAAAATCGGAACTACGTTTGTCACTGTCAAATGCATACTATTTTATTGAACATCTAAATAAATTTGACAACACTGAGAAGACAGTGTCGCCACTTTTGACTTCACATTTTTGTTGGTATGCCTATTGTGTATGTGTGAACTGTCATCACGCATCAAAGAGACGTGCTCTCTCTTCAAAAGCCCGTGGGCGACTGACGTTCGAAGGAATCTACACAGATCGCTGCAAAATTGTATGGGAAATTTGCACACATAGTTAATTTTATTGATATGCGACATCATAACAGTTATTTACAATTAATAAAATGTATTCAGCGGCAAGTATAGCTGTTTATCTACTTATATACATATTTATTTCTTAAGAAAATCATAACTTCACACGAAAACTGTGCCAGGCAAATGACACAGTTTTACGCGTTTTTCAATAACTTTGGAGTCTTTTTTTGGATTAATTACTAAATTTATCATCAAATAAGTTATTTCGGCCCCTTCAAGAACTCTTTGACTTTCAAACCGACTCCAGTTCATCGCTAATATCATACATTTTCTGTCATGATTTCCGTCAGGTTCGAGCGCTGTTTCGCGTAGCCTGTCCTTAAGACCCGTTATCTATGTCCAAATAAGCTAATATTTCTGCTTACCTTTTGCAGTGCATGTCCACAGTATCCTCCTAAGTGTGCTCCTAGAGAATGGCCGATAAAGTGGAAGTTGTCTACGTTTTGAAGACTCAACGCTTCCTGTAATAAAATATAATTATGCAAATTAAAAACAACTTTTATACATATTGCTAATTCATTCGATTACCATACCTTACCACTGAGCAGTAATATTTTACTGCCTCTGTGGCGTAGCGGTAGTGAACGCGGCAGCTACGCAGGAGGCGCAGGTTCGATCCCCGCTCAGTGTAAAAATTTGTATGCATGAATATGAATATTTGTATTGGTCTAGGTGTTTTCTATGTATAATAAGTATGTATTTGGGAGTACAAGGAGGGGAGGATGGTAGGGAGGCAGAGCACTTGCCCCACTGTGCTATTCTAAAATATATGACACGCCTCTCCATCTCTGGATCCGAGATCGCTTTTGCCCTATCCTTTAAAGAAAGCTGGGTACGCTCATGCTCACTTGCAAGCCTTCCTACTTGCTGATTGTCGTACGAGAGCCAGAGCACAGGCTTCCCTCTTGAGGGCACCCAGGGTAGATCCACCCATAGAAAACCCGTGAAAGTGTTATATCATTGTTTTATAAAACGTAAACGTAACGAACCTGTTTTGTTTAAGGGGTTGTCCATTAATCACGTAAGGCTCTACAGGGGGGGTCACATCGGAAAAAATCCCGAAATATCACCGGGGGGGAGGAAGAGGTATATTGAAATATCACGTGAATTTTTCTTATAACTTGCGATTTTTATTACGATTCTTAGTTTTCTACCATTTAATAATAAATAAAAAATACACATGATTTTGGCTAGGGGGGGGGGGGGGGGGTAATCTAAAACCTCGTATCACCATGGGGGAGGGGGGGAGGGATTAGAAAATTGGAAATTGCTGAAAAAAATATCACGTGATTATGGACAACCCCCAAATAGCTTTATTACAAGATTTCGATGAACGAAGAAAGGAATAGGTACATAATATAGCTATTGTATAATAGAGTGACTTACATAGATATTATGTATTAGATGCGCAGTCATGACCCCGACTAGTCGAATGTTGGCCACGGCCTGGCCGTACGGGGGTTGGGCCCCGCCTCGCCAATCCACGATTATCACAGTCGCTGCCGCGTTTCCTTGCAAGTTCAGAAGAGCATCCGCCATGTGTTTTATCTGTGAGAAATTTTAAAAATAAAATATAGAAAGAAAAATAATGTAGACACAGCTTTGTTAACAAAATGCATCGCAAAGTACGGCTTGAAAAGTTTTTGTGTGTAAACTAATGCCAATATTGTTCGTTGAACTTTCAATGTAAATGTCAACTTACACAGAAGCAGTAGCTATTTTTTCTAGGTATCGAGTTTGTACGTAAATATTAATTACAGGTAATCTAGAACAGTCTAGAATAGGGCTGTAATCTTTTTGAGCCGTTATGTCAGACTTGAACTGACTAAAGCCGCACGCCTTTACGAGAGAAAAGTATTGTACCTTAAGATATCTCCAGCTTTTGAAATGGCCCCGGGGCAAGATGGGGACATCGCAGTTCCCACACAACTGCGATGTCCCCATCTTGTCTCGGGAAAGGGAGGGGGGGGGGGGGTAGAGGCTAATACAATACCTACCCATAGTTTATGTCCACCCTCCAAAAATCCATGAGATATGAAATAGAATGGCCCTCTCGGATCTAAGTTCGCTGTTTCAATCTTTGCTTTATCATCTGCCTGCAACAAGACTGGTGTAACTCTATTTCTTCGAGTAAACACGGCATATCTGCAATGAGGAAAACGGTTTATGTATGTTTAATCATGTACTGAGGAAATAATATTAGGAACTAAAAATGACGTCATGGTGAGGTGTTGTTACCACGCACGCTTAGTACCACTGCATCGAAGTGGCGTGTTTGAAACCTATCTGGGGACAGCTGTTTGGATATTTGATCCAAATTTAAAAAAAAATGTAACATTCATTTTATGCCATGATATTTATGGACAGCATAAACATCTCGATTGTTCTCTAAGGTTAATGAACCAAGATAGTCAGCGAAGTCTTACCCTTTTCACGCTGAAAAGAAGCTGTACACCAGTGGAATATATTATGATACCTACCTTGCACTGAGGGCTATTCTATAAAGATAGAGCCTAAACAGTAAACAGCAAATCAGCGAAGCCTAACCCTTTTCTTACTGAAAAGAAGCCGCTGTTCAGCAATGGAATATATTATGAATACCTAGCTATGAGCTAATCTACAAATGAAGAACCTAAACAGTAAACAGCGAGTCAGCGAAGCCTAACCCTTCCCATGCTAACAAGAAACCACTGTTCAGCATTAGAATTTAATATGAATACCTAGCTATGAGCTATTCTATAAACGCAGAGCCTAAACTAAACGCCAGAGCCAAACAATGTTTATCAACATCGGTACTAAGTCCAATTCTTGTCCGCCGTATCTAAGTATAGAACATTCAAACTGGGAGACGATAAAAGTAGCACAAAATGCAGTGAATAAATAGCTTATGAGCCACGTCACTGTGTAATTATGGGACGTAAACATTTGTGATGTCTCGCTTGTGATTGATTGATGTCACGGACGAGCCCCCGAGCTTATCATTCAGTCAATGTACAAATAAGATAGAGGGAAGCGGATCTTCTAAACTAATGAGGGCTTTGATTCAATCGCTATCACTGCGCATGTATCGTAATAGATAAACAGCTTTTATCAGGGGCGTCATTTTTATTTAGAAAGTTTAATAATAATGTTGAGTGCATTTTTGGGACGTGGTGCGAGAGATATGTCTCTGACAATCTCACTTTCGCAACCTACGTCCCATAGACGGCGTGCGTTTTACGGTTTGAGTCCGAAATAACCACTACCGCTGACTCCGGCTTACCCACGGGTATTTTGCAAGATAAAAAAATTGGCATATTTTATTCTAACGAATTGATCCTGAATCCTAACAATATTTTTTTAAAGAATATTTGTAACTGAAATTACTAGTTTTCCTCCTAACCTCTTCAGGTAAATTAAATTGCTTGTGGGTGTGGCACAGCAGTGGGGGCTGGGGGCCAAGTCGGTCGCTTATCTAACTATTAGGGTCAAGATTCGAATCCAGGATCTTTTAGAATCTACATCCAGTATCTACTTTCTGTGGTTTCACATTCGACTAATAATGCAATGGATTCCGCATTTCCGCAGTACCTACATACCTAATCCTATTTTTTGTTTAATTCTATTTCACACCGAAAATAAAAGTGAGAGCCAGGCAAGATCGGCATTCTTCGGTTTTCTGAAGTTCTATCTGTCTAGATTTTTATTATGTTCTATCCACCGTAATGGTAGGTATGAATGTATGATTGCTTCTGAATATTTAGCCTCAAATACAATCTAGTCCGCAATTTTTTATGTTAAGTTTATGAGAGAATAATTTATATTTCTAATTTCTATTCCAAATGTATTTAGAATATTTTTTGCCCTACTTAGTACCAACATCCTTGAGGCCCAGAAATACCTCACATGCCAGTCGATGCCCCTGCTAACCTACGGACGATGCTCTGGCATAGGGTTTCCTGGTGGCTCCCGGAAAAACCCACATAATAATCAACAACAACAACAACCGGACCTCGTGCTTCGAAGTGCAAACTTTGGACGAAACTGCGATATCGCTATAAGGATGAGGAAGTACGTCCCGCGTGTGTGTGTGTGAGAGAGCTTCATTGGACTTTCCTCACTCGTGTTTTTCAAACAAGCGAACTTCTCAGAAACACTTAGAGATAAAGAACAGATTAGCAATTGCCATAATTATAACTATACATTTCTGTTTATGTGATCTAATTTTTGAGCAGATAGTATTCACCGAAAATAAGTACTAGATCAAAGTTACTTACACGTCTTTATTACAATTACAACACTATTTTGTTTTAAGCATTTAAGAGGCAGTCGATAAGGGCAGAGGAACCCTAAAATGTTCGTCAACTGGTCTAAGTACAGAACTTCGATATCGCCAATGGTATGTGGAGGTCAGTAGATATAGTATGGGTGTTTAAAAACGCCTGACGCACGCCTTCCAAAGGCCCAGGAATCCATAGTCCCGAGAGTTATGGAATAGAGAAACATAAGATTATTGATATTATTATAGATAGAAAAAATAATATATTTCATACTAGCTTTTGCCCGCGGCTCCGCCCGCGTGGATGTCGGTTATCGCGACCAAACATAGCCTATGTTCTTTCTCAAGGTCTAACCTACCTCTATACCAAATTTCATCAAAATCGGTTCAGCGGTTTAGTCGTAAAAGTGAGACAGACAGACAGACAGACAGACAGAGTTACTTTCGCATTTATAATATTAGTAGGGATTTCGTATTTCATATATTCACGTATTATTTCCAACCTGTATTTTTTTATACCTAAGTAGTATTATTTGCCCCATTTTTCCTGCATGGCGTGTTTAGTAATAAAATAATACGTCATTGATTTATGCGGCTATTAATTCTTTACTGTTACCGCCCAAACCCGAGAGGAAAGCCCGTATCAGAATGCAGGTCGGGACATATATCTTGGGCCTAAAATTTGCTCAAAATGTGCTCTATCGCACAGTACGTTTCTTGAGTGTCTTTTGAGGATAGCACGGGGTGCTACGGCGGTGGATGTGCTCAAATTCATCAAGAGTAGATTAATACCTATGAAACAATCCGCGTGAGTCAAGGTCAAGGTCTCGTTTGTCTCGCGATTTAGGTCCAAGATACGTGTGCCGAGGTAAGTATATTATCCGGCAATCAACAGGTGTACAGGCTTGAAGGTAGGGGTTGTGGTGCCTAATGCATCACAGTGGCAGTAAAGTAACGGAAGTTGAAATTTGTGTAACAAAATATTATTGGCTGCCTAGGCTAGCAATACCACACATATAATTATGTACCTACCCACGATTAACGTTGAAGATACATACTCCTTCGTTATGTATTACATACATATTTTTGTGTAATGCAATTTTAAAGTACCTACCTACTTGTATGGTAACGGAACCATTCCTTTCGATTAAGATTGGAAAAACTGTACTATACATCTATATTTATATAATTGTAAAGTGGTCGTGTCTGTACATTGGAGATATTTAAAAAAAATTACTTGGGTTATGTTATGTTAACGAAACTGAACAGGAAAACATTTTTTTTGTTTTTCCTGTCTGTTTGTCTGTTTGTCCTCGATGGACGCAAAAACTACTGGACGGATTTTGATGCGGTTTTTTTTGTTAGAAAGGGCTTACTCAGACTTAAAATCTTACGTTTGTTTGATCGCAATCGGTTGAGTAGAACCGAAGATATGAGCAAAGGTCGCGTTAACCGAGATGCACGCGGGCGGAGCCGCGGGCGGAAGGCTAGTTATATCTATACCTATTATACCTAATAATTTTATAAAGCTGAAGATGTTTGGTTGAACGCGCCAATCTCAGGAATAGGTACTCGTTCGAATTGAAAAATTATTTTTATATTGAAGCCCATTTATCGAGGAAGGTTACAGGCTATAAAACATCACGCTACTACTTAAGGGAGCGGAGCAGTAATTATAAATGTCAACAAATCCGGCAGATATGAAAATTTATAAATAATTGCTAAGGGGCATTATTTATTATTGGCTAAAGGATTTGGTAATATGCCAGAGCCGAAGCCAGGCGGTTCGGCTAGTTACCCTTATAACTAGTGAGTAGGTGTAAAATCAGTTTGAGTAGGTACTCTAATATCACTTGACTGACGAAGTAAGAAAACAGTTACTGCAGATTAGGCAGATATTTAGGTCATCGTCATGTCATCCTCCATTTTTTGATTAATAAGTCGACTTTTCCGAGAGCGACTGCCGTGATCTCCCTAAGAAAGAAGAAAGCCTATGCCAGAGCCTCACCCATCAATCTGCAGGTGTACATTGGTTACGGTGGCTTGCAGATGAATTTGACTTAGCTCTGAAGGTCTTGGTGAGGCTCCTGTACGAACTAACTGATATTTTGACATCAAAAAATAATGTAAGTCACTCACCGAACAGCCATAGCCTCAGGATCTACCGGAAAGTAATTATCCGGTCGATTTTCCGTCCACGGGTATGCCTTTGAGAAGCAACCATAATCATCATAACAACGCTCCAGCTCCACATCGTCTTAAAACAACAATGCATTATAATTTTTAATTATTTATTCAATTGTATTAACTACGTAATATAGAATTAAAGTACATTTTAACATATTGTATTAAAAACAATAACTAATTATCGATATCGAAGCTTATCTACATATATTTGCGTACACATATGCCCTTCTCATATGGACATGGTGTCTGGTTTTTCAGTCAAATATGTTATATCTGCTAATTTTACGGTAATCTGAGTAGGTATTCACTAATTTTATGGCAACAAACTGATATTAACAAAATATTATATTAATTAGAACGATAATATGGACCTTAATATGTAATGCGTAAGCCATAGACATATTGCCATGTAATATTCAGCATTTACCGGCGTTTTGCACATGTTAATACAAAAAGGTTAATTGGGACAAAACACAAATTAAACCTACATTGCAATTTTCATATTGTAAATACAGGCACAATTTTAACATTAAAAATATAGTCTGTAAACATTTATGCCCATAATATCCACATTAGGTACCTAGCTTCCCTAATGCCAACGAAATAAAATTCTATACCTACAAAGAATTATATAGAACCATTTTTTCACATACAAAAACATAGGCCAGAAAAATCTAAACTCACAATATTAAAATAAAATATTACAAAAATAAAACTAACCATTAAAACTTGAAGGGAAATTCGTCACATCAGTAGTATTCTGCTTATCCATCAACACCATAATCGTCTGCAGCATCAATGTAGCACTTGTCTTGTTATACATCTTTGCCGAATATTCACAGAAAAGTAAAATGCAAAACGCCAATACGCACGTGTTGTCGTTACAATGGCTGTTATCAAAATATGTTCGGACGCAGTGTAATATGATCGTAGACAATAATACGCTGTGCTAATTATTCAAAGTGTTATATTAAATGAAATAGGATGACTCGCTCCGTTCTTTATATAGAGAGTAGTGAATGCACCGTACTCAAGCTCCAGCCTCGTTACCTAACGTATCATCGCAGTTCGCAGACGTTCCGGGATACACTGATAACAGGGGTTACAACGTTATCAATTTAGTTATTTGTTAAAAACGATTGACGCACGAGCAGTCGCGACAGCTATATATACGTGTGGCAATAGCTACCGTTGTATATTACGGATCATTAATATGCACAATCTTTAATTGTAATAAACATTTTAATTGGTTTATTGATTTAAGGAAAATAACATTTTTATGTTGCAATTTAAAACTAATATTAGGATGATTTTTTATACCATTAGGTTACAGACAAGCACGCGGTGCACCTGATGGAAAGTGGTTACCTTGGCCTATGGACGTGTGTACACTCGTGCTGCTGATCCTGTAAGAACAGAGATTCTGTGCCGTCAGTGCAGAAGACATGCAAGACAAGCCTTTGATCTTCCCACTGACAGCACATAATATCTCCAGTGAGCTCTGGTTACCCTACTCACCTTTTTACATAAAAATAAATATTATGGTAAAAAATATTTTAATTCCACCCTCTGCAGTGCCTCAAAGCTAGTAACTGCAATAACTTTCTAGTTTTTAATGATATTTTTGCTAGGTACTTTGTAAATTACGGTAATACGCATTTTATCCCACTTTCGGATTGTATTGCACCAATTTTCATAACGATTCTTCCTATCCTCCCCCTCCCACCTATGAATAGGATGTAGTTCAATTATTATGATATGCCCACATCGAGTTCGTTCGTGTTTTGTGCAGACGAAACTTCGGGCCTGCACAAAACACCAACGACAGACGCATTTTGCGAACTTAACAATAAAATCATTCAATAATAGGATTTAAGCCGAACCGAAGTGTCATGTACCGTCTTCGCACTCGATATCGGGATAAATGTGTTCCATGAAAGCACTTGCTCAAAACGTCAGCCGGCAAACTGCGAGTGTTTCATGGTAGGGGTACAGATCCGCCGGGTGTTTCATGGTTCAGCCGCTTGAGCGCGATGGACCAATTCCCAATAATAAATAACATCCAAACATCTTCGCAAACTCGCACATTTATAATATCAGTAGGACCTCTGGTTAGAGGACCCGGACTTCTTCGCAACAACCAGTACACTACCGCCACGCAAGAGGCACAGGTTCGATCCCCGCTCAGTGCAAATATTTGTATGAATGTATAACCCGCGCCACGTATCTTGGACCTAAATCGTAAGACATACGAGGCTCTGGTGTCCGCGGATTGCTTTGTAATAGTTTATGCTTGGTGAATTTGAGTTCGTCTACCGCAGTAGCACCCCGTGCTATCCTCAAAAGACACCCAAGAAATGTGTACTGCGCGTATAGGGCACATTTTGAGCACATTTTAGGTCCAAGATACGTGGTGCGGGTTATATATGGGTATTTGCATTGATCTGGTCGTGCCTCGGAGAGCACGTTAATCCGACGATTCCAGTTGCCATACGAATTTAGGAAATGGGTGAAATGACCCCCTTAGTAGGGCTGATCACCCGTCCGTCCCAATGGAACGTATTGGACATATATCTTGGACATAAAATGTGCTCAAATTATGCTATATACGCGCAGTGCACGTTGCCTGGCTGTCTTTAGAGGATAGTACGGGGTGATACGGCGGTGGACGAGCTCAACCTAGCATATATTGTTACAAAACAATCCGCACACGACAGGGCCTCATTTGTCTCGCGATTTAGGTCCAGGATACGTGCCCCGAGGTATAGTAAGTAGTTCAGGGATACAACTCGGGTTTCTCAAAATTAATTTTCACTATAACAGCCTCCATACCATCTTTTAATGCCTAAGTGGTCTAAGTTCTTTGGGAATTTAGAGGTGATACTAATTAGGTAGGTTTCACGCATGACTATATTTTTTATAATAAAGGTTAAAAAATATTAGCTAAAGATAGGACCGCTAATTAAGTCATTTAAAAACAAGAGTGAACAAAACACGGACTTTGGAACGGTATTGATAATGTCCTCTCATTACCGCTCTGTAAACATTTGAATTAACTTGTGTAGTTACACTGAACGATAAAGTAACCCTCACGCTAAAGTATATATTAATAAACATAGAGATATTTTAGCTATACAATTGCAGACAACATAGAAAAAAAATATAATAAAAAAAGAAATTTAAAAAACGTACTTTATCTAAGACACATTGTTGTCTATTAATTAAAAAGGTCAGATGACAAATGGCATAAACAAAGTGATGGACACTTTGCAATAGACTATAATAAGAATAATTAAAAACAATTAAACCAATTGAAGGAAAACGTTTTCATCATCAGTCTTAAAACTTTATTAACTTTACTTGACCCAAGTAAACACAAATTCTCAAAGTCACAAAAAAGAATTATCTCATGCAAAAATATTACTCCTTAGTCATAACACTCATACCTCCGCTTATAAAAATCAAATTCATCATAATTCCTATAAATTATCCACAATAATGGAGTAAAGTCATAAACAGCCTACTAATATATCTAGTCATGTAAAAGGATATAAAATTCATATTATCTTACACATTTAACTAAGACTGAGCCTTGCGTCCTTTGTTCTTGGATGGTGTTGAAGAAAAGTTACAATTAAAAGTTATTTCGTCTGTAAAGATATCTGACATCGACATAGCTTCGTTTTTATTTGTTTGGACAAGAAAGTCCTCTGTTGCCAAGTTCTCTTTATCATCCAACTTGGCTTCAGAGAAATGGAACCCACCGAAACGCTTTTTCGATGTCATATCTTCACTTTCAGAATAAAATTGTGTAGCGTCTGAAGAACATTCGTCTTTAAAACCGCTGTCAACTCGCATCCAATGAACGTTAGATATTTCTTTCAAGGCATTCTTACTATTAGTTTTAGATACGTTTGTCACAGTTAGTTCAGAAGGTTTTATGGCACTTTCGTAGTAACTAGAAGCGTTTGCATAGAATGTATTCTCATTAAAGCCACTATCTACTTTCTTATAACTAGTTGAGCTATCGCTTCCAACTTTGGTAACGTTACTGGCAGTATAATCAAATTTAGATATATTTTCAGTCAAAAATTTGAGATCAACTTTGCTAAAGTCTATCTTTTTATCTTCCAAGGAAAGTGGGATGTCTGAATTATCTAAACTATTATCTAGAGACATATGTAGAGGGCTCAAAGGTAGTGGAGCCCGAATTTTGCTAATTTCGTGAGAGCGTATGCTGCTCTTAGATTTGCCTTTGATAGGTGTTTCGTCGATATTTACAATACTGTGTATTTGAGTGGACGATTGTATATCGCAGGTACTCTTCGCTGTTTCTACTTTAACTAAGTGATGTATACTGGTATCGTCCACTAACGACCACGCTGGTTCTTTTGCTAAGGGTAACGGAGATACTGAGTCTGCTGAAAACAATGAAAATGAAACCGTTTTAGAAGTGTTTCAATCTATAGTACTATATGGAAATACATAAAAAATCAACATGCCAACATTAATATAACCTCATGTCTCATTCCCTTTTCTTATTGGCAAGGTACAGGCAACATCTTTCTACTTAGCGGTTAGTCGGCGGCACGAGTGTGACGCCCCTGGTGTTGCATACGTCCATAGGCCACGGTAACCACTTTCCATCAGGTGGGCCGTGTGCTGGTCTGCCACCTAAGTGGTATAAAAAAAAAAAAAAAAAAAAGAGGAGTCGGCATTACGATCGAGGAACCAGGTTCGAATCCTGATCATTAAACTACCGACGAACTAACCACTTATAATACAAGTCATTTGGCTTTACCGGCATTTTTTACCGGTTTTTTAATACCACCCAGGTGGCAGACAAGCTGTTGTCTTGCCATAGGCCACGGTAGCCACTTTCTATCAGGTAGGCCGTGTGCTGACACGGCCCACCTGATAGAAAGTGGCCACCAGGGGAGTCTGCCGATCCTATAAGAACAGAGAGTTTCTATACCGTCAGCACAGAAGACAAAGCAGGACAAGACTTTGGTCTTCCCACTTACATCAGAAAACTCTCCAATGAGCTCTTACTACCCTACATACCGCTGGGAACACAACGCGAGGTTATTATGGCCGTGGTATTCTGTAGGGCGGGGTACCCCAGTCCTACCTCCGTAAATACTGATAATTATTAAAATAATTAAAAATACCTAGTACTTTAAAATTTCTTATCTTTGAGTAATAACAGCCATTCCATACTTGTTGACAAACAGAAACATTGTTTATTATTATTTTATTTTAGTAACCCAAAGATAATGTTAGTCTTACCTTGTGAATGGTTATGCAGAGAACTGTCTATACTCATATCCATGCTGAAGTCTAACTTTTGAACAGACCGACTTCTATGCAGACTAGACATACTAAGACTGCGTTTTTCTGAGAATGAGAAGGAACCTTTCCGACTTCTCGGGGGAGATTCCTTGAGCGACGCACTTCGTTTTATCTTATTCGGAGTCAGTTTACAAAAGCACTTCTTTTCACTTTGTGTGCGAGATTCAACACAATCAAGACATGTAGCCATTGTTTCAGATTCGGGCGATGCGCAAGTATTTTTCTGTAATTGAAAAACATTTTTTATTGATTGAAAAAAAAAAAATACAGTTGATGAAAACTGAACAGGATTTTTTTATTAATCTCTATCTAATGACCTGATGATCAGATGGACTGACGATCTGATAAAGGTGACTGGGAAAGACTGGATGCGGAAGACGGAGAACCGAGTGCTCATTGGGAGAGCTCTATTTTCAGCAGTGGATTACAATAGGCTAATTGATTGACCACCATCTAAAATAGTGCTGTCGTTTGTGAAAATAACTTTAATACAGGTCCTCGATTGGTCCTGTGTATGATTTTCGTCAACCCCATGGAGCACAGTATTTATTAATAAAGAGCACTTAAAAAGGAAACATTTAGTTCTTGAAACAGCCCCATTCTTCTCCTTCTTCATCCTAGCGTTAATCCCACTCGCTGCCAAAGCTTCCACCTCGGAGTCTGGGGTCCGCTTTACCAATCTAACTGCGGGTTTGGCTGAACTTCCTTATTTTCCGTGAAGCGACTGCCATCTGACCTTCAAATGGTGACATTAGGCGATATCGAAACATTGCAGCTAGACCGTTATTCTTGGACTTTTTAGGGCTCTAACTACCTGTAACGACTGCCACATTTGTTCGTATGGTAACCGGAACCGACGGTTTAACGTGCTCTCCGCTCCGAGGTGCGACCAGACCAATGTAACTACTCATATTCATGCATACAAATATTTGCACTGAGCGGGGATCGAACCCGCGCCTCCTGCGTAGTGGTCGCATTTACTACCACCACGCCACAAAGGCTGTCAGTGAGGAAAGTCCAATCAAATTGACTAACTAAATATAACTAAATTCAAAAGTACGCCAAAATATATGTCATTATTATGATGCTATAAACTACTGACGGCAGACGCTAGTGTGAAAAACACTAATTGCTTAGAAGAAAATGTACTTATTATTGAATCGTACAGTACCTCTTCATCGCTTGACCCAGCTTTGATGATCGGAGATATAGAAGCCGACGCCAAGGAAGATGATGCCGTAGAGTTCTGGTCAGTGCGCCTTGGGGTTCGGAACTCCCTAGGATTATAACATGGCTCACCAAAGTCACCAATATTAAGTAATTTGTTCCGGTAACCTGCTTTCCCGTTAAGCAACGATCCTTTCTTGAGTGGCGTGTCAAATGAACGGTTCATGCCTTTTGTAGTAAACTCTTGACCCTAAAATGACAGAAGGGAGTATAAAAGAAATGTAATTGATGAAACAAGAAAGAAAAAATTGTGATATATATACAGGGTGTCCCAAAATTCAAGGATAAGCCGGCAACAGAGGGTGGCCCTACTTATGGCTGCTCTGGAAAAAATAAGAAAAAAAAATATATCTCTATTTTTTTTTTAATTATTTAAACTTTTTTAAAATCCTTCGAAATTCGGTACCCCTAATGATATTTTCAACTACCAGGCCCACAATTTTGCAAATATTTTTGAACTCTTTTCTGTATTAGCAAGCTAGGAAGCATGACTATCTATCACCACCTTGAAAACTGATAGAATATTTGTAGTTATTTTACAAAAATGAGTCAAAATATTTTTTTGTCGTCAAATTTTCATACATTTTTACTTTCGACCCACTTTATCTTATCTCGGTGAAAAAAAAAAGTATGGACACAACTATGGCATCCTTTTTCAAAAATTGGCGCAACTATCCAAGATTTCAAAATGGTATGATTTGGGTATGATACTATAATGAAATACTAAAAAAAAATTTTTTTTGTAAATAAGAATCATATTTCATACATTGCTTTTATTGAAAATCACCAGATTTACTTTGTACACAATGCATTCATCCTCAATAAAAAATCATTGACGGGACTTTTGACTAAGTGGTAACCGAGTAGGTTATCACATTACGAGGTTAAGCAACACAAGCCAGGGTGGTTTTCGGATGGATGACCATTCTTAAGACATTGAGGCACCTCCGTTCCTCAGAGAGTACGTTAGGCCGTCGATCCCGGTGGCCATATGAGTATCTATGACTGTGACAGTTGTTACGGGTAGTCGGAGCGCTTAAAGGCGAAAAACTAGACTCACTACATAACTTTGATATCGCCAGTGGGTTGTGGAGGTCAGGTGGCAGTCGCTTCACGGCAAATTTCACATTTCTGCTGTTTCACAGTTAACCGGGAAATCAGAGGCTTAGAGTTTTATTGGAATTGTCTTAAGAACAATAGGTCTCCGAAAACAATTGCAACGCTGGACTATCAATGCGGTTGCGGATTATATTTCTGGCAAAAGATATGCACGAAAAATAATGTATTAATGCCAGTGGCAAACAATTAAAACATGTAAAATAAAAAAAATATTATCAATAATGCAATAATTATAAAATTATACCATTATGTTTGTTTAATTTTTTAACAGTATGGATGTTCAACACTCATCATCCTCTGAGCCTTTACAAAATACAGAGTCGGATTTTATGATTAACTGTGAAACAGCAGAACCGCGAAATTTTCCGTGAAGCGACTGCCACCTGACCTCCACAACCCATTGGCGATATCAAAGTTATGTAGTGCGTCTAGTTGTTGGACTTTTAGGGCTCCAATTACCCGTAACAACTGTCATAGATACTCATATGGCCACCGGGATCGTCGGTCTAACGTACTCTCTGAGGAACGGAGGTGCCTCAATGTCTTAAGAATGGTCATCCATCCGAATACCACCCTGGCTTGTGTTGCTTAACCTCGTAATGTGATAACCTACTCGGTTACTTACCACTTAGTCAAAAGTCCCGTCAATGATTTTTTATTGAGGATGAATGCATTGTGTACAAAGTAAATCTGGTGATTTTCAATAAAAGCAATGTATGAAATATGATTCTTATTTACAAAAAATTTTTTTTTTGGTATGTTATTATAGTATCATACCCAAATCATACCATTTTGAAATCTTGGATAGTTGCGCCAATTTTTGAAAAAGGATGCCATAGTCGTGTCCGTACTTTTTTTTTTCACCGAGGTAAGATAAAGTGGGTCAAAAGTAAAAATGTATGAAAATTTGACGACAAAAAAATATTTTGACTCATTTTTGTAAAATAACTACAAATATTCTATAATTTTTCAGGGTGGTGATGGATAGTCATGCTTCTTAGCTTGCTAATTCAGAAAAGAGTTCAAAAATATTTGCAAAATTGTGGGCCTGGTAGTTGAAAATATCATTAGGGGTACCGAATTTCGAAGGATTTTAAAAAAGTTTAAATAATTAAAAAAAAATAGAGATATATTTTTTTTCTTATTTTTTCCAGAGCAGCCATAAGTAGGGCCACCCTCTGTTGCCGGCTTATCCTTGAATTTTGGGACACCCTGTATATTGTTAGCTTTTGCCCGTGGCTCCGCCCGCGTGGATGGCGGGTAATCACGACCAAACATAACCTATGTCCTTTCCTAAGGTCTAGTCTATCTCTGTACCAAATTTCATTAAGATCGGTTCAGTGGTTTAGGCGTGAAAGCTTAGAACAGACAGACAGAGACAGAGTTACTTTCACATTTATAATATTAGTATGGATTATACAAACTTCTTCATCACTTGATGCAGTTTTGGTGATTGGTGATATAGAACTCAATCCCAAGGTCGACGATGCAGCAGAATTCTGGTCAGCGCGGGTTGGGGTTCGAAAATCTCTGGGGCTAAAGCATGGGTCCCCAACATTAAGAATTTTGTTTCGATAATATGGCTTCCCGTTGCCTAAAGATACTTTCTTTAGAGGTGTGCCAAAGGAACGTTTCATTCCCTTTGATACATAATCTTGACTCTGAAAAAAATGTTTTATTATTGAATCTGAGATACATCATCTGCAAGGTATATATGAAATAGTAGCAAGGTGTATAAGTAATAGACATAATATAGGTGTATGAAGTCCACAAGCGCATGGACGTCGAGGCGTCAACTCGAATCACACAATTTACTAAAAAAAATTCTCCCTTGACTGCTGCTTGCTGATAGTTATAATCAGATATCTGCCCCGTGCATGAAAAATATTTGAATTCGTAACGTAAACGTATCGAGAGAAAGGGGCATTGCGATTGGCTGTCTGCCTACTGTGAACCTGTGTGTGTGTGTGTGCGAAACCTGTCAATCGCAAAGGTCCGTTCACTCGATACGTTTACTTTACGATTTCGAATATTTTTCGTGTTTGGGACTTGGGACACTGATCGCTTTTGGGAATGTAATAACCATGCTACATTAAGTATGGGCAATATAGTCGAGGTGGTTACTGCCTTTTATCAATATCTAGAATGTTCCATTTCTTTAAGCGTTGATTTGCCATTTCATTAATGACTATAACTTTTGCAAGTGTAATTTTGTGCGTACCATTACTTGATAACGTATTTTTTTCTAATAAGAAAACACGGTGGACAGGTTACTACATTAAGGCCGCGGGTATGCGCTGGATGCGAGCCGCTTCCAACCGGTCTTATTGGAGATCTATAGGGGAGGCCTATGTCCAGCAGTGGACTTCCTATGGCTGAAATCATGATGATGAAGAAAACAGGTGAAAAGCACTTACAAGTTCAGGACTGACTACAACAGGCGTATGAGCTTCATATCTGGAAGGCGGGCGTGATTCTACGGGTATTTCGTCGTCTGTCTGCTCTGAATCATAATGTTCCATGTCACTGTGTTCTTCAAAGAAAAGTTTTCGTCGCAGTGACCCGTTAGCTGTGATCTCATATTCGTCAGATATGTTTTGATCCTGAAATAATAGTAGACTTGGAGTATTTTTTTTTTTCATACGAAATAGGTACACAATTTTACCTCCAGTTAAAATATAGAAAACATAACACTGACGGTCTTATCATAAATAACGCAATCGATATTTTGGCGCAATTGAGTTATCTATAGAAATAAACGAAATTGACGAAGTGTTTGTTTGTAATCTTTACAAATAATAGCTTGTTTAGGTATAATATTAAAATAACGACTTTTTAGTGTTGCGTATGATATGAATGTATAGTATGTATAGACACATGACATATATAAATAAAATTACAATTCTTAATGTTAATATCTGTACTTCTATCAGTTTCTTCAAGGTAATCTCTGAAGTGGCTGGGCTGGTTTTGACGAATTTAATTGCAGATAACAGATGTTATTATCCCGTAGATAAATAGGTGTCCTATTAGAATTCAGTGGTAAAAAAACTAGAAGTCCATGCGGACGAATTCGCGCACAGCAGTACCTAAATACGAAAACAGCAAATCTATATTTACAGGTGAACGCGTCGGATGCAACCCTAGTGGAGCCGATTGCACCAGGAATCTAAACGGGTATATTTTCCCCTCATGAACTGAGTGGGGAAAAGTGAAAAGATAAACATTTTTTTAACATTCCACTTTGCCCCACCAATGGACGCAAACTAGAAGTACCTAATGAAAGAGACTCGACGCCGAGATGACGATGAGAACTGTCCAATAGGCAAAGAGAGTTGTGGGAAGCTGGGCACCGATAGTGCCTGCTCTTGCTTCTCAGTGAAGGACTTGGCAGCTGCCAGTAACTATAATTCTGCCGAAACACGTTCAGACGAACAAGAGGATCGTTTGAAAAGTTCTTAGCCTACTTAGTACTTAATACTTAATGATTAATCTACTTAATGAAACCACATGATTTTGATTTAACGTTAGGATGAAGACGAAGAAGAATCAGGTTCAGGGTCGCCAGAAATGGTGGTACTTACTGGTGACTAGCAAGTAATTTAAGTTACAGGAGAATATCTTTTTATTCTTTTCGCGCGAAAAATCCCCTCGGATATCACCCCCGCCGTAGCCGGAGGTTATGTCGGACTCGAAACGACTAATACGAACTCTGTCTGTGGGACGTTGGTTGCCGGTGGTGAGATTGTCTTTAGACATATCCCTCGCTCCTTGGCCGACCCAAGGCCATATCTCTAGATCTGGCCCCCTGACCGCCCGCATTACCCGTGCCCGGTGATAATAATCTGCGTCGGCCAGTATGCGAGGCCGCCATCTAGCCGTCCGCCGGGTAGACACCTCCTCATGATGGGTCTTACTACCACTACTACGGCATGCCCATTGCAGGAGAATATCGGACAATTGACATCGTTTGAAAGACCGACAAACTAAATTAAACCGCACGCCACGCCACTGAGTTTTAAAGTCGTCAATGAGGCATTTCCCCCCATCCTGGCTGACCCTGGGCAATCTCCAACTTTGAGAAGGGTGTTGGCGGCGGTGGCACCCTAAGAAATCGAAGAAAAAAAACTTTGTTCATGAATTGCTATATTTCGTGGTTACATCTGCTGTGTATTACAGCATTTATTACTTAGTATCAACATAGAACATTCATAATTATTAAACTTTGAATGTTTGCTTACCTGTGTATAAGTGCAGAATGGCTTAAGTAGTAATTCAAGTTCAGGAGGAAGCACTGGAGGCAAAGTGAGTACAGTTTGGACTGAAACTGAAATATACTATATTTATAAGGAGTAATAATGAAGTAAAATCTTCATCTTAGCATTGAAATCAGTGCCATCTGAAGCTTTCACCTGGGAACAGAGCAGCAGGTTTGGCTGAGCTTCTATAATTTCCTTGAAGCAACTGCCATCTGACCTCCGCAATCCATTGGCGATATATCGAAGCATTGCAGCTAGACCAGTTGTTGGACTTTTTAGATATCTAACTGCCCATAACTACTGCCATAGATGTTCATATGGCAACCAAGGCCCTCTGAGGCACAATGAAACCAATGCAATTGTCCATATTCATGCATACAAAAATTTGCACTGAGCGGGGATCGAACCCACATCTCTTTCGTAGTGGCTGCGTACATTACTGCCACGCCATAGAAGCTATCAGCTGTTGCTTGTATGACAGCACATTCTTTACTTTATAACTATTGTCCGATACCCCAACTCGCAACAGAAAAGCTTACATTAGGCTCTCGTCTATTTATCAGTAACTGGAAAGTGCACCAGCTTACAAGCGATGTTGGCTTGGGCCTTAAGGTGAAGTTGGTAAGGCTCCATGCACCTAGCTTATTCTCCTTTTTAAGGAATAAGTGCAGGCCATTATTTTGGTTGTACCCAGCAAAAACTCCATAGTGCAATGAGTTTACTGTAGGTATCCTGCTGAGACACATCATTTTTACTTCATAAAACATGTAGAGATACTATCTTTCATTAATTTGATGTACAATAAGTATTTTAAATTATATTACCAGTGGTAAAGGGTGAAGGGAAGCATGTGGAATAAATCTTATTTATTATAGAACCACTACACAGCTTTCCTTTACAGAGCAAGCCAGCAGGAATAGGGTTATAGAGACCCCTTGGCCACTGTAAACATTATGTTTATTAAATACTTACCATCAGTTTTGACAACAATTTTCTCTTGTATCAAACTATCTATTTGAATACTTGCATCACAAGATGTCTTCAGTAAAGGTTTCACTTTTTTGGATGATTCTACAAGTGGACTTGGCATAACCATTTCTTGGGAGAAAAATCTAAAAAATAAAGGATTTTGCAATGAATAGATGTAATATTATTGGTGTTTGGTTTGTCCTATCTTAGTTTGTATAAGTAGATTTAACTAGACCCATTTGAAGCTTGGCCCTGAATGCTACTAATCTACAGTTCTCCAATCAATTACAATAAAATTGCTAAACACAATTAGGTCGACTGTATTCTGTACCTGACAGACATACAATACGAATGTTATATAAAAACACCACGAATATCTAAGTTACAAATTCCCGCCCAGAAAAGGTAAAAAGAAAAATAAAACATTATAATGACAAAGATAAAAAGAACATAATTTATTACCTATCGGTGGCTTCTTCAGCTATCTTCTCCAAAGCAGGGTCGGGTGAGGGTTCATACTGGCTGTTACAAACTACGATATCCGCAGGCACTAATGTGCAGGCTTGATCTATATCCCATCGAAAAGTACCATTACTTTTCTTCTTGTATATCTTACACATTCCCGGACTAAACAAACGAAATAACACATCACAATAATCACCATTATAAAGAACATTCCTAGGTATGTGGTGAATATTATTTTAGTGAAATTGTGAACTAACCTGCATATTGGCTTGTGTAACTTATCAATTAAGGCTTTATCAAATGGATTTCGTACTTTTCGGTTTGTTGAGGGAGGTGTGGATTTATGATTAATATTTTGACCATCATTTCGGTCTTCCATTTTAAAAATAACGTTATTTTTGTTGTTTCAATTTCTGTTCCGTGACAATACTGACATTCAAAGCGCAATGACCTCCGTCCGCGGTATCCGCCAACCACAGATTGACAAGAAGTGATACCAACTCAACTCATACTTGCCCTATTGATGTTGGTAGTTTTTGATATCGCTGGGATAAAGCAGCAGAAAAATAAAAGAAGCTAATTTGTTTGTAGTGCAGCTTATAGTGATCCAAAACAGGCGTTCAAAATGTCAAATGAAAGTTATGTTTTTGCCATTTTATCCTTTTAAAAATAATTGTAATAATTTAAGTATTTAAAAAAATAATTGTAAAAATTTATAATACAAATTATAGACGATTCTGTTTCAATTGCAACATCATTAAGCGCGTTTTTGGAAATAAACGTAATAAATTAATAAACTGTAAACACTTAATACGAAGCGCTATTTTATATTCTTTGGCTATAAAATTTCCCTGAAGAAGGTGGTAATCGGCTGGTACGCTCGAGATCTAAAGTAGAAATTACGACGTATTATTTTCTTACATTCCTGAATCTCAGTAGTTAGTGTGTTTATAAAGTCATTTGATTTATTACTGTTACTGTTTCTTTATAAATTTAATTTAGTGTAAAGATGTTCGTCGGCTTTTTGTGTTATGTTTCTTATAGTAAGTAATGCAATAATACATAACTTAGTCGTAAGATAATTTTACATGCAATAAAGCTGTTATTGTAATTTATTCTAAAGAAATAATAATAAACAAACTGAAAAAAAATAAGAGTGATAGATTGATACACAGAGAAGCCAAAAATCAAATAACATTAAAAAGGGCGTAACCGGCGTTTACCGCTATATTGCCCGGGGCCAGCGATATAGGTAATGTATGTATGTTTTAATGTAATGTATTCAATATGACCAATGACCACTAGAACTTGCCAACGAAAGATGAACAAATCATTTTTTCTAAACTTATAAATGGCAACTGTCTTCTTTTTCCTGTCAGTTAGCATTTTATAGTCTTCAAAAAGTCTTGGTACTTTTAAGCTTTAAGTAATGTAATCATTTTCGGTTAATTCTCAAAGTGAATTAGAATTGATTATTTTTAATTAATACGGGCCAATTGTATGATTAATAAATTATTAATCTTTAATAATTATCCAATAGTTGATAGTAATTGACCAATAATGAATTTTAAATTTAATCGGTCTAGCTGCAATGCTTCGATTATCGGGTTACCATTGGGTTGTGGAGATCAGATGGCAGTCGCTTTACGGAAAATATCGAGGTCTCCAAATCCGCAGTTAAGACTGGTAGAGCAGACCCCAGACTCCAGACTCCGAGGTGAAAGCTTTAGATGCGACTGGGAGTTAACGCTAGGATGAAGAAGAAGAATGAATTGTAAATAGTCTGTCTAGCTAGAGAGTCTGATGTTCATGTAACTTTAAAGGTCCGCATACCTGATTTATTACTCATGATTATCTAAAAAAATGTTTTATTGTAGAGTACAAACACGGTTTACAGTTTTTTTTCAGTCACACTAGTCTGCCAAAGTTACGCTGCATAAATACATATTTTTTCTATAATTTTAAGATGAGATGGGATCAGATTCTCAGCACTCCATGGATTCACTGTGCGGTCATGCGGTCGCGCGATAATAATTTTGGAATTATAAACGAAGTTGTTAAGACGAATAATTTATAAGCTTATACAAAACTTTAAGAACTTTATACAAACCGTACAATAAACACTTGTTGATATGTATTACAATGTAGAGTGTTTTTTTAGCGTAAATCATAGTCCCAAATCCGTTTTGTTGATGTATATATATTTTTTTATAATGTAAAACATTGCTTTGCATTGGCTTGGTTGCAAAGACCTTTAAGCCATGTCTTCATTTGTTGTTTATTATCTTCTTTGGATGATTTAATGATGAGGATGATGATGATGATGGTGAGTTGATGATGATGATGATGATGATGACGATGATGATGATGATGACGATGATGATGATTAATGCCTCAGTAAAGTGATGGAAACTTTACTAAAGGCTTCTACGGAGATTTGAAACCAACACGAGAAGTCACAATTTACTGTATTTCACTTTCCTACTCTTGTGCGCGTTTTCTAAGACGTTATGTTTAAAAATCCACCATTTTTACACATAAAAACTCGAACTCACACTAATTTTGGAAAATAAAAAAAAACCACTTATGTTTTCTTCAGCGTGTTCGCGCCAAAACTCTGATGTATATTATGCATGTACACCTTAGAGTATATAGTATAAGAGACGAAACTACTACGATTTCATTCATAAAATCGACTGAAGTTTGACGCCAAATCGCCATCTTTTGTTCCAAGCAACAAGTACATAGTTACGTCATTCGAGGCTTGTTTACCATTGTTTACTACGATTATCTAGCAAATAAACGTGTAATCCAGTGATTTTGGTGTGTTAAACGTGTTAAGTGTGAAAAAATATGTGTGACAAAGATGCCTACCTGCTCAATTGTTGGATGTGGATCATATTATGCAAGAAATAAGCCAGAAATAACATTACATAAGTACGTATTCTTCTCATCGAGATATCATTGTTATTTGTTGACCTACGACATCAATAGTTCGTTTTGTCTGTCTGTAAAGCAAACAAGCTTGTAAAACTCACAATTTAAATCAATAATTACGTCGTATTTTTCTAAAATTCAATAAAACATCTTTGTATGGAAAACGCTAGTGTTGCGGTGATACGATTTTGATTATCGATATTTTTTTTGTAATTTATATATTCATAAATTAATATCCACTCCGTATTGTTATTCGATTGGCCCACGAGGCAAATTTTCTACACACGTATATATATGTATGTACTTTTTTTTGTATGTATTAATTTATTTATTAATAGATACATAATATTCACAAAATTTTCTTCACCAAACTGCTACAGCAGTTTGTACGCATTCGCTCATACAGTTATTATAGTTAATTATCTACACTAAATCTACCCATCTTTCCAGCAGCAGTCGGTTATTTTATTTTATTACCTGTATAACTCGGTGGTACAAAATGTATTAATATTTTTAGATTGCCGGCGGCTGTGAAAATAAGAAATGCTTGGTTAGAAAGTATAGGGGTGGAAAATTTAAAGTCACACAAAACTATCTATGTTTGTTCTCTGCATTTTGAAGATTCGTGTTTCAATCGCACTTTGAATTATGTGAAGCTGCATGATAATGTTCTACCTTCACGACGATTAACCGTAAGTCATATAATAGTACATTATGGTATAGGGGAGTAAAGTTGGTCTCACGCGTGGCATACGACGTTTTACAACACACTTGCGAATAAAATAATACTACACATACTAAATAAACAATACTACAAATTAATTAGTTTTCCTATGCGCGCGCATCTAACAATGGCGATCGGTCATATTTAAAAGAGTGAGGTTTGAATTCAACTTTTTTTACTGTTTTTTTTTTTCTGTACTTAGAGACAAAAAAAGTTGAATTTGAGTGAAAATTTTGTTTATTATACAAGTCTTATTTATTTAAATACGAAAATGCATCAAATGACCATACAATAGGCATATTAATTTATTCGTACTATTAAACACGTTCTTTTTTGTATCGAAACTTTTTGAAGAACATAGAAACCTAACCCATAAAATTTAAAAAATAATCTGTAACTCACTTGCGAATAATAGCAATGAAAAAGTCACAGTTTGATAATAGGTGTCATTACGTGCCTAATTGCGGTGAAATAATATCAATTTTATGAGCAGGTGTGTTGTAAAAGTATATTATACAATTACAAAGATGGTGTCGTTTACATAGGACAAGCAATATTATTGTAATCTGATACAATTAACAATGTATCAACGTGATGCATATGTTATAAATATAGGATGTTATAAGTGGAAGGTCGATAATTGCCTCGTCATTAAATACTGGATGTCCCTAAGAATCGCAGATATTGACCTGTGCTAATTTCCGAGTCCGAATAGCAAACCTCGGCAGATATGATAAATATCAAGATAGATAACTCTTTATTGTACTCAAATATCATGTTAGTGTATAAGAAAGTAACATCCATCGATCACAATACTTTAAGTCACATTGTGCCGGTATTATAAATACCCAAAAAGTACTAAGTGAGAGAAATGCAGGTCCTTGTATGGCACTGTCTCAAGCTGATGCTCATAGTATGGTAAATATCAGTAGTCAATAATTCTATTAGTATTATAAAACGGTTCCTCCCCGTTTCACAGAATTTTTTATGTCATAATTTTGTTTCGCATAACAACGCATAGCATAAACTTCATTTTGCAGAAAAAGGTTTGGCATACAGTCATTCGTCATACTTTCATAACGCATAATTTTGTAAGTCAGAATCATCTTTTGGCATAACTTTTAAAGCATAATAATCAAAAAGTAGAACCGTCATGTCGCAGAAAATTTACACGCAGAATCGTCACTTGGCATAAATTTCACATGCATAATCTTCAAACAAATTGGCATACAAATCCTATATAAAAAAGCTAACATAATCCATGCATGCAAACAAGTAAGCATAAACCCTGCATGTAGTAGGCATGCAGCAAGCATCAGGCATGCAGCAAGCATCAGGCATGCAGCATGCAGCAAGCATCAGGCATTTAGCATGCAGCATGCAGCAAGCATCAGGCATTTATCATGCAGCAAGCATCAGGCATGCAGCATGCAGCAAGCATCAACAAGCACCCTAATGAAATTAAAAATCTATCTACCTCAGTGCTGTGCAAGGTATTCAAGCACATAATCGTTAACACATAGCTCATGCGTCACCTAGAGTACTACTCTTTAATTAACGACCCGCAATATGGTTTCAGGCCGAAACAGTCAACTGGTGATCTTCTGGCGTACGTTACCCATCTTTAGGGTGAGGCTATGGACAAGTAAGGCGAGTTACTGGCAATTAGTCTTGACATTGCCAAAGGTTTCGATAGAGTCTGGCACATCGCTCCTTTATATATTTGACGCGAGACAAATGTACATACGTTCATATATATATATAAAATAAAATAAAAAAATAAAATAAAATAAAATATTTAGTCTTAAGAAACCACATTTTGTAAACTGACGTCTTAAAAATGCCGCAGTGGAGTTTGTTGCACCATTTCTTCTCCACTAGCGCCTAGGAAGCGGTGGTAAACTTAGTTTTAAGCAGAATTTGACGTCAAAAAGCTGTAACAGTGTTGCACTATTTTGAAAAATAAAGAATTTGAATTTAAAAAATACCTACAACGTATGTGATGGAATTATGTGTTCTGAATGAAATATAATGCATGTGCTAAGTATCATGGATTCTATTTCGTGATGGTGTCGGCGACTTGAATATTGCAACGTTATCAAAGTTTTTTATAGGTTCCTCGATTATGATACGCATATCATACCATAATGTACTATTTTTAAATTTATTTTGATACTCTGTGCATAAAGATCATAATTATCCTTCATTAAAGTTTTATTTTTAATTTTTTATTGTATACATTTCAGTATGATATTAAATGATGAAGCTACATTATGAGTGTGTTAAAAATTTGTTGTAAAAATAAGCTTTACATTTGCCATTTAATATATTACTGAATGTTACATTTATTATTTGACTGCCTCTGTGGCGTAGCGGTAGTGAACGCGGCCGCTACGCAGGAGGCGCGGGTTCGATCCCCGCTCAGTGCAAATATTTGTGTGCATGAAATATGAATATTTGCATTGGTCTGAGTGTTTCCATGTATAATATGTATGTATTTACAAAAAAAAAATGTATCTAAGTATGTTTATCCGCATTCTAGAACCCATAACACAAGCTAGTTAAGCTATGCTTACTTTGGGTCTAGATAGCGTTGTGTAGAATGTCCTACAATATTTATTTATTTATTATTATAACAGTAATAATTATTTTTAGACAGTATTAATAACCATGCACTGAAAAATATGTATTTAAACATACAATAATTATCATTTTAACGAAATAATAAAATTGTGATTTAAGTAAAAAGTTTTACAATATTATGTAACGAACTGCCCGTTCTTCTTTGTAATATAAAGGACATATTGAATAAAAGCACTTGTACTCTTCCACAATTATTTAATTTTTTGTTGCCTAACCAGTTTCGCCTTACGGCATTCTCATAGGTTTACAATGGTTCAAACTATTATATTTAGCAAATATATGCTAAATACTAGCCTTTCGCCCGCGTGGATCTCTTATCTTCGGTTCTACTCAACCGATTGCAGTAAAACAGACGTAAGATTTTAAATCCAAACAAGACCTTTCTAACAAAAAAAACTGCATCAAAATCCATTTTAGTAGTTTTTACGTCCATCGCGGACAAACATTTTCCATTTACAATTATATAATAGTATAGAGTATAGATAGATAGATAATAGTTTAAACCCTTGCTTACATTTTTAGTCTGTGCTTCTTTTATATCGATAAGTAGTTATCGACAGTTTACTGGGCTTCTCTATTATAGACGCCATTTAATGTTCTTATCCAAGTTTAGGTATACAGTTTTTTTTCGTAGGTATGCCACCTCTTATATACTCTAAGATGTACACATGTATATCAGTGTTGCAACTTGTTGATTTTTCAAGTTTACCGGCATTTTCTTAACCCATCTTTCGTTGGCCAAACGCTATACAATCTATATAATTAATTATAAAAGAAAGTCAAAAATCATGTTAGTTACACCAAATAAAACTCGAGAACGACTGGACCGATTTTAATGATTTTTATTTTGTTGGGTTCGTGACTGGGTTAACAAAAAAATTAAAAAAAATTGAATTGAATATTTCAATTTTTTTTAATTATTTTGATATTAAAAATCTATATGAGTGGGAACTGGGGGCTTCATGGGCGTATGGGATACGGGGTCGTTTTATGTGTATTGGAGGCTCTGTGGAAATATGGCCCCGTGGTTATATGGGCTCTGTGGGTAATGTGAGTGGATGGGTCCCGTTAACCAATATGCCCCAGTGACACACACACGTTGACACAACACAATACATCTTCTTATTAGCTTCTGCAGCAAATTGACGCAAATTTCGCCATGTTCAAGTAAAACTTGATTGACATTTGACTTATGCAATAAATAAATGTAAAAAATTGCAAGAAAATAAATATTGGTAAAATTCAGAAACTTGATCTAACAACTCTGCGTCAAACGTCAGTAATGTCACTTCACTTCACTTGACGTTTGACGTCAGTATTTTGAAATTTGAAGTAATTTGAACTTTCAGATGTGGTTGAATTTGAAAATAGTTACTTTACTTTCTTGCCGAACTAAATATTTTACTAGTTACTACTATGATGTAAACTTTTCTACTACTTATGTGTGTTATGTACATAAACTCTGAATAGTTTATATAAAACAACTTAAAATGGAGAAGAAAAACTTAAGTTTTGAACCCATGGATATTGACCTGAGTAGTCAATCGGTGAAAGAAATGGAGATCTCCTTCAGCGATAGTTTTACTCAAACACCTAACATTCCACCTTCGATTGATCAGAAAAATCACAGCAAATCAGGCCCACCTAAAGAGCCAGTTGTTAAAAAATTCCATATAAACATACGAAAGCAACCCCGAAGTTCTAAAAATACTATACTCAAGATAATAACTGCTTTAGTTACTATTTTTATTTCATTAATTACTTACAACGTGTATAGCCTAAAGTGTAGTGATCAACTGAACTTGGAAAAGTTAAGTGAGACTCTTTCAACAAGGTTATATGGACAAAAAGTAGCAGTCAGCCTTATAATGCAGACATTACAGACGAAAGCAGACAGTAAGATTTTATTTTTCTCTGGTGGGACAGGTGTGGGTAAAACATTTACATCTTCGCTATTATTAGATACAATAAGTCCTGGGTCAAATGTATACCACTATGTGATGCCAACTTTTAGACATACATTTTCTACAGACTTAATGTTTGGCCTTACTGTGTGCAAAATGTCTCTCGTTATTGTGGATGACATAACAGTAAATGATATGGATATCAAGGAACAAATAAAAAGTGTAATTGAAAAGAGTGCAAGTTTAGGCAAAGAAATTATTGTGATACTAATCTTTAACTGTAATGAGAACTATAACAGTTTTGAAAACAGATGTGCTAAGTCCTTCCAAACCAGACTTGAAGATAACTTTTCTGAAATTAAGGCATTAAAAAGTTACATTCAGTTTGAACCTCTTTTAGAGATACATTTGAAAGAGTGTATTAAGCAAGAATTGGGAGACAGGAAACTAAATTATCGAGACATTAATGATGTGCTTAAAAATTTTAATGTGTCTGTTGATGGCTGTAAAGGTGTTCACTCAAAATTGAAGTATCTAAGCACTGTGTAAGGTATGTGTTCCTATTATTGTAGGCTTTAGTAGTAATTAAAGTAATAGTCAATATTAATTACTGTTGTTAGTCTAATGTATAGTGTAGTGAGTAGACTAAGTAGTCAAATTTATGATGTAAATGATTGTTGAAAAATTCATTTTTGTAACATATTGAATGATAAGGTATAATTATAAAAAATGTGATTGTAGATCAAAAGAACTTTATTTTAGAGAATTTTACATGATAATCGGCAATGCAGAGGTTCAAGAAATGATGTTGATACAAATACAATTACTGACAATTCTTTAATACACACCTACACTTCCATAATTTAAAATTATTCTACTACAAACTTAGCCCTGTTGACAAAAAGAGCAACTCCTAAATGAAATTACTGGTGCATTAACATATAAAATACTTTGGTATGATTACTATAAAATATAAAATAATTTTAACCACATACCTAGTCAAGAGTGCAATTTGTTTGTAATTCTGACTAAACACATTTTGATATTCTTGTAACACACTAATATTTGTTTCAATTTGATGCTTACATAGCCTTACAAATATCATGTTTGGCTGAGAAACATTAAACACATTACTAGCTGAATAGAGAATATTTTATTCTATTGATGATAATCAGCAATTTCACTACACAAGTAATTTTACACAAAAAATATTTTTATTCTAATATATTTTAAAAATGTACCCATATTGCAATGCACCCATATTATGTTTATAATTTTATCCCCATGAAACCATTTGGATCAGTTTGCTCAGTCAACAAACGCTGATAGAGAATCCTGTTTGAAATGGCAACATGGAGTATGTATAATAATTTAAGTACATTTGTTATGTAAAACAATTTATTATAGTTAAGTATATATATAAATAGATTTTGTAAATGTAATAATAAAAAGCAGCCAATAGAAAGAGTTAAATGTCATTTCAAAAGCCCCTTTCCCCTAAATATGAAAGCCAGTGAGATAAATGCATGCATACAGGTATGTAAATTTTGTGGAGAGCAGATTATGTCCTTGTTATAATAAAAACATGAATAAATAGAAGCTGATAGTAGCCTGAATAGGCAGCCTTTTAAATTGAGTTACATTATTTTGGAACACTGTTGAGGGAAGACTAAAATATATATTATTATTTTCTAAAATATTGTTGTTCTGAGAAATTTGTGAAGTACCTATTCTGGAAGATATTAACATGAAATATTTGTGCATCTCACATTGCATTATGTTATACTTCAGGTTCTTACCTCTACTATTATATTCTGACAAAGAAGTGAGACAATACTATGGAACAAAAGCGCATACTTATTCAATTAAAAAATATAAAATACTTTCATTCAAGTAATATTTCTTAGTATATTTTTTAAATATACCTATGAATTCAGAGTAAATGTAAATATTGTAATAATATGGAACATTAATTAGAAGTAATTCCAATATATGTAAACTTTCAGCTTGTAGTAGACCCTATTAACTGATAAACAAAGTGATTGTACAACTATGTTAGCAGTTAAGCTACTGTATAACAATGAAAATAAAATTTAAAAAATTATAACTCATGGTTCTTATACTTATAAAACTTAATAGTAGATCTACATTAAGGTGTGATGTTCATATTGAATTTAGAAACCTAACAAGTGTCTATGTGTATGCTATTGACTATAGATCAGCACAACAGATGTTCCTATAGCTATCTATGCTTTCTGGGGTCCAGCAACTTAGCAAGCAAGTTGGAGCCATTTATTATTCTGGCAAGCCACTAGTTTGATACAAGTAAAATATCAAATAAATTCAACATGATCTATACAACAAACCCTCAATAAATATTTTCAGAGAAAATACTTTTTACTCAGCTAATGACAAAGATGACACATAAAAACATGCAGTGTGCAAATCAATATCTATGTACACAATGTAAGTTTATGTACCTATGTATGAATATATAGTATTATATATACTTATATATTTTCATAAAATTAATTTAAAAATGTTGATTAATTACTAAATATGCGTAGATAACAATAAAGACTAGAATACATTTTTAGTTTTACAGTTATTGGCACTAATTTTATTATAATGGCACAATTATGTACTCTGTATACAGTGAAAACACCGCCATGATTAGGTAGTTGATTAAAAATTCTAGGTAGATATCTACCTTATTATGCATTTTTAATATTACAATTCCAACTCCCATGAGGTTTTTAAATTAGGTTTTGCTAACTATACTAAAATATATTACAAAATTGTAAAAAACGTGGTTACATGTCATTTATATCTAATTACATTTATAGGAAATACTGAATTTACTGCAGACTTACAGTTATAGATCCAATAGTTAAAGCATATCTCTTAAGTGAAACTGTGCAAAAAACACTTTACCTCATTACATTAATATCACTGTTGACCAAGCTCCTCTTAGTAAATATGAATACCTACTGACATACAGACCATTCTCTTGCACAGTTGTCACTTTAAAATTCTAAGCTATATCAAGTTTGTTTTGATAATCAGGTACCTACAGAACCAATATCGCAAACAATCAATCAGTCCAGCTTAATGAAATAGTAAGCAATTAAAGAAAATATTTTATCACTCACTGAGGCCTTGGTGAAGAAAGCCAAAAGCATAATAACATGTTACTAATGTTAAAATCTAAAATTGACAAAATTGATATAATCCACTTAAAATATAGCATAAGTACATTGATTTTGCACTAGCTAATACATAGGATTTAAGTAGGTGAAGAAAACCTAACTCAATATAATCTACAAATAGATGAAAGAGTTAACTTTATTAAACTACTAAAGACTGACAATGTTAGATAATAATCTCTAAGTGGATAGTGCCAATAACTGCATTTTATTAGTTACTTAAATCTTACTAACTAGGTATTTGATAACAAATAGAACACCATTTTTAAGCACGACAAAACATTCATAGTTAAAAATGTAGAGAGACTTACTGAGAAATGTGCTAATAATTCTAAATCTTGAAAATGTTTACTGATTCACTTATTATATTAGATTCATTAGTTTCATTTCAGATCTATTAGTTTGATGAGATTTTTTTTATTCTTTAGTTAAGCAACTTTGCCTTGATATTCGTTGACATGTCTTCGATTTTGTCAAGAGATCAGATTTTTGTACATTACTATAAACTAGCACAAAGCATTGGATTTAACAGTATCACATTTAAACCACATTGTGAATCTGGATAAGTCATGTTACTGGACAAGAATTTATTTTCAAATACTGCTTATACTTGTGAAGGGTAACATTTATCTATAGGTATTAACTTAAGTTTGGGATTACAAAGAATCTAATAAAATTCGTGTAAGTTTTATAGCAGAATTGGATAATAAATTTTATATTGTATGATACAGAGGATTCCTAGTCTCTTTGATAATGAAATATTTTAGAAAGCTATAAGAGTTGCAATGGCATCGCATTGTGAATGATCTGATTTATGAGACTATCATCCTCTGGCATACGGAAGTGGATCGTAAAAGGGACTAGTTAGGAACGATGGAAATGAATTGCTGTCCACTTGTTCAGGCGTTTGTGCCAGATACGAGTCTCTTGTGACTGGTGAGTCGCTCGTCGTCCCTCAGCATCCACACTTTGCGTTACGCATACATAAGCTATGACGGCTACATCATCTCCAAGTAGATGCACTCTAGGATTTAGAATCGTGGTATTGGTTTTTACGTGAGTTGGAGTGTTGTAAATAAAGAACTTATGAAATTCAACTCCTTCAACTAGATTCCCTAGTGCATCAGGATCAAATGATGTTACATTGGGATCACATAACTTGGTATAAGTGTCACAGTCACCGTTATTAATAGCATCTATGAGGACTTCGGTGAGCTTAATTACTTCTGCTCGACGTAGAGAAGCGTTACTGTCTCCTCGCGCCTTGCCGAATGAATCTGCTTTTGTTAAAGCTTCTTCATCATGCTCTTTCGATATGACAGTGCAAGCTCTATCAACGCCTTTCTTATCTTTATCCAAATCGTCATCCTCCAAAGTCGTACTGCTATCGGTGGACTCTTTCACTTGTGATCCATCTCCTTTCTTGTTTACCATAGATTTTCCAGAAAAGTTGCGCGTAGCAAGCATTGTAGTCAATATTGCTCCTTTCAATTTGCGCCGTGCATTGAATTTCTTCAAACAGTCCACGGTTTCCTGTCTGTGCATAACAGACGCAACACGTTCTCGGTGGCAGATCCATGGATGTTTCAGAGCCTCCGAAGCAGTAATTCTCTTGCTTGGATTAACTGTTAACATTTGATTAATTAGACTTTTAGCTTCAGGCGTCACTGTATCCCATTCTGGGGATGGATAGTCATAAGCGCCGGCTTTAATTTGTCCGTACAGTCGATGTTGATCTTCGTCCCAAAATGGCGGATATCCAACGAGCAAAATATATAAAATTACACCGCAAGCCCAAATGTCGACGGGCTTACCATAGGGTTCCTTCTTAAGAACTTCTGGTGATAAGTAACCTGGAGTACCAGCAAAGCCAAACCACGCCTGTTGATCACCTTGCACTTCAATGGCTAAACCGAAGTCGGCCAGTTTGACAGCAGCTCCTTTGGCTTTACTGGCTAATAATAAATTTTCTGGTTTCAAGTCCCTATGCACCACTCCATTGTGGTGACAGTGGTGAACAGATTCCAGAATTTGTTGTATACAATGAGATGCATCAGCTTCAGAGTAAAATTCTCTGGCTACAATGTCTTCAAACAATTCACCACCTGTCACTAAGTCAAATACCAGATAGTGAAAATGTTCTTCTTGAATAGAATCATGAAGCCTTACGATATTAGGATGTTGCAGCTTGCGGCAAATTCGCGCTTCTCTTTCCAACTTCTGGAAGTCTCTAGCTGAGAGCTTTTTAGTGTTAATAATTTTAGCCGCAAATTCATAACCAGTAGACTTTTGAACCGCCCGACGCACAATTGAAAATGCTCCTTTTCCCAGTTCTTCTTTGAGATCGTAATTATCGGAAAATCGAGTACTAACACTTTCACGATTTGGATTGGACATTTTTAACACAAATGTATTTACTGCACTGGTTTACAAGTAACTTACTGCGTAAATTTTGAGCACAATTCTTCAATATTTTGAGTATGTAACTGTAACAAATAAAAAGACCCTTATTGGAATGCATATAAAATATTGTCTACAACTGAAGGAAAGAACACTAAATCATTACTCATAATCCATGTTTTAAAAAATGCTAACCAAATCTTATTGGAATCTTTCAATAACAATATCACTATTTATACATTTTAGAATTCAGAAACCAATCAATAAATTAGTTACTTATAGTTTATTAAGTTCAGGCTGTAAAACATTCTAATAAACCCAAATCACTTCTTTTTAGCTGAGAAGCTGATAATATAATTAACTCTTTAATAGTAACTTTTACTATTTATTTCCGTAATATACGTAACACTAATTTACATGATTATATATTATATGAGCGATTTCTATTTTCAGTTAAATCTTACTGTTCCTATTCCACTCACGAAATTGTCAAAAAATAGATATTGTCAAGGAGCGGATGAATTTATCTGAATGAAAAACGTCGACACTATTTTGGTCACTAAAGCTAAATTGAAGTTCTGCATGCTTAATATAAAACGCGTAGATGCCTAGACAATAGTAATCGTGGTCACATAGACTTCTAATATTAACACTACGACACCGGGATGACATTTAGTTAAGGCAAAATAATCGATACACCATTGTCTCAACACATTCACCAAAATCCCGAGGACATTATGATCTGCCGAATTGAAGCGTATGTAATTTAATCACAATATAAATGCAAAATACGGATTCACTAATAGTTTAAAAATATCACTGATATGAAATTTTGTGCTAATAAAATTATCATTACTCGACTTTGGATTATATTCTTAGCTTTACTAACTCGTACTGATGGGTCGCAGTGTATTTTTAATACTACAAATTAGGCCGATTATAGGATTGCGATGGTAAACGGCTATAAAAATTTATTTAAACAACATATATACCTATTATGTGCCCATTTTACACGATATTCAACAAGATGATGATCAAAAACGAAGGGCCTGGCCCTACACCACACTCTCCTTCTGCTCCGGACACGAGCTTCGGGGTCAAATTCATAGACATTTAGTGTTGCCCGTACAGTAAACGTTCAAGAAATCCTTTATCAATATATATGAAAATTGCTTTACTTTTAATTTAAAGACTTGTCGTACACTGCCATGCCCCTAAGAAATGCTTTATGCATAATTATCTCGGTACATGAAGCCCGGTTCTTTTTATAAATCAATTTTCTTTCGTGAGATTTTTGAAGCTGTGAACCCAGCCTGTTGTACGCAAAATCGATACACTAGCGCAACGCTAAACCAAAGAGAATTGATGAAACTGTAGTGTGCGCCATCTTGTGAAAATATGATGTAAAAATATTATTCGTTCAGGAATAACACGAGTGTATCGAAATTAAATTGGTTATATTTATATCTGACATATATTTGAAACGAAACAATCACGGAATTTGTGCAGTGATACACTCTTATACGAAGATAGAATTTGATTAACTGAATATTGTTCACAAGTAGGAATTGTAGATGTTCCTCTGAATTTCCAATCGTTTATTAATATTTTCTCGACTGAATTAGAATTGTAGCTCCCTCACAAAAACATAATTCTGCATAATGTGATGCGCTAGACAGCTTTCTCCGTTTATGTGGGTAAATTAATTCAACGTTCAAGCCTATGCTGGTTTCTGCAATATTTGCCATCTAGTCAACAACATATTTTTCCTCAAATATTATAGTAGGACGGCATTTCGTAAACCGTATTGTTTTTATTGTTATAAGATTTTAGGTATAGAAATATTTTAGACACTTTGTTACCAATCTTTTATTTTTAGACAGAATAACTTGAAAATTTTCCATCCTACGAATATATCCTGACCAGGATCACCAGGATAAAAATTAAATAAAACTAAACTATTAATTAAGTAGTAGGTATGTTTAGTGTGACCACGAGCGCTGTACCGCTCCCATGATATGGTACAGTGCTCGCGATCACACTATAGTAAGATATATCTTGAGAGACTATACTAGGATATTGTCATATTCAAGTCTATTTTACTGCATGCATCTGCTGTTGCGGTCTGCTTTCGACTACGAATTCGTACCTTAAAGGTAAGATTCAGAAGGCGACCGCATACAACTGCAGATGCAGAGCGTTTAATTAATAACGGCTTCTCAATGGTGCCGTTTATCCGTATCGTATCGAAGTTTCGTTGCCTTGTTGCTTTGTTTCGTTTGATTCAGCTTTTTCGTATCTGAACATTCGCAAGAATGCTCATTACAATTGAATGCTCATCGGTAATAGTTTGAATATAAGAAACAAATAAAATTAAATGGAAATTCAAAATTAATTCAAAATAAAACTATAAAATAAATAAATAAATTATTATAGGCCTACATTTTTCATGGTGCATCCCACCTATGGGCAACGAAAGACAGATAGTAGGTAATTTTTCTTTGGACCACAACATGTTCTACCGTACAGAATTTGGAAACCTTTGTCTAGTGTTCCATAACCTTGATTGGCATAGCAAGGGTCCCGGTCAGCACTAAAGTCTCACGGCTCGTCTTTCAATCAACAGGAGTACCAACTAACAGGTAAGTTTGGATTGGCTCCGAAGATCTTGGTTAGCCCCATGCCCCCTATTGATTGACTCTTCGTGGCACTTCGGTATTCGTCACATAATTCAAACCGCTATTTGGTATATTTCTCAAGTCGGTGCACGATGATACGCAATGTCAAACAGGTGGTTGTACCAGCGGTGTCCATATTTATAACAGCAGAATAAAAACGTTAAGAAGCATAGGTAAGAATTTTAATAGGTCATGTGTAAGGTAGCGATGTGGTAGCGATAAAAAAATATTTGAAAATGTATAGTGAGTTGAAATATAAAGTTTACTAAAGTAATTGTATGTGGCATACAAAGCGAGTTGCAGTGTTGACAATTTGGTCCTAAATAAATGCAGCAATTTGCCACAGCATAGTATTTGACTATATTATTTCTGCATTAGGTACATAATCCAATTTTTAGCGCCAGACGCGGCGACGGAAAAAGAGGAGTGATAATAGGAGCTAAACCTGTGTATCTTTCCGTCTCATCGTAGCTCCCGAACGACCGATTTTGATACGGTTCCTTTTGATAGCAATGATAGCTGACGTGATTGAGGTTGAGGTTGATTCATAACATCTTGACTATAATTTAAGAAAACTGTTCAGTGCCTTGATTCTGCTAAAGCAAAACCACTGTCATACCACGGACACTGCAAAAGAATTCCATTTCATTTTAACCTTTAAAGTATGCCTTAAGTTTAAAAGTAAATGGCTTTTAAGTTTAAGTGTTACTTTTCATGTCATTTTAACTTTATTACCTAATTAAGAAAGAAAGTAAAAATCATTATCAGGGCATCGCCTGGTTCAGCATGTGCCAGACTGGTGCCTGGTGCTGGTTTTAACCAGGTCCCTCAGTTTTTTAATTGACTAAGGAATCTCACTAACATCTACATCACAGCTTCGATAGATTTGCTCTAATGTTATTTCGATGGTTTACTAATGTTTGGCAAAAAACGTTTCCCAAAGTGTCACATGCCAAAGTATGTTTCCCAAATTTTCATTTGGCAAAACTACTTTTCGCAATTTTAGTTAGCAATACTATTTTTGGCAAATTATTGCTTAACAAATAATTACATGGCAAAGTTTCATTTTACCAAGTATAAGGTAGTCAAATAGAATGGTCTAAATTCACTGCCTTAAAATTGTTAATTTTAAGATCCAATTTTTAAAATATACTGCTGCATGAATGTTTTTTTTCACCTTGGACAAATATAATTTACAAGTACATAAGAACTTCAGCAGTTCCAATTCTGCAATATGTAATTATATTGTTATCATACAAATCCTTTCCTGCGCTTCGCTGGCCGCTGCTGCGGCACGCTCGCTTCGCTCGCTCGGCTCGCGCTCTGTTGGGGTCACAGTTCTAACCTAACCTAACCCACTTTTCTAGCAGTTCCAATCTAGCCTACGTTACAAACTACGCCTTTACTACGCCTTCACAAAATAAAGCATTTGCTAAATTTATATTTAATTTTGACCTAATGAAAATTGAGCAAGTAAATATTTGCCAAATGAATATTTGACCAAGTGATTAAAATGCGAAATGTAAATTTGCTAAAGATTTTTTTGGGAAATGAAAATATCCTTCTGTATCCGTGGTCAGATAGCATTGTTAGATCAGTCTAACCACGTCCACTCTTTTGTGTCCATTGTCAGATCAGTCTAACCACGTCCACTTTTTTGTGTCTTTGGTCAGATTTCAATATGTACATTGTCATATCACTATAACCACGTCCACTTATGGGAAAAGTTTTTTGGGAAGTGAAATTTGACGAAACATATTTTGCCAAACGGCAGGATCCCTATTTCGATAGTTACGGTAACTTCTTGTCGCTTACCCCATCACTAGTGTAGTTTTAATCGCCTACCTACATTTAATTAGTCATTTCATTTTGATCAATTGTTGAATAAGGCTGCAGTTAATTAATTTCAAAGCAATAAGTTTATAATCGTTATTGGGATGTAATTAAATTGTGTTATTAGTTCGTGATTTAATTGGTAAGTACATTTGTTTTTTAATAAGCTTCTATAGGTGCTTGCGTCTGATGAAGTGTTTTTTATAATATGTACGATTTATATTAAACTGCTCCTTGACAGCATTTTTAACCGATTTTGTCAAATAACATTTAAATCAAACTTCAGTGCCTTCGTAAAATTAACCTGATGCTTCAAGATCAAGTGGTCAGCGGCGCTTGGCCAAGCTCACCTGCGAGCAGGTACAGCTGCTGATTAATTGATTATTATCGGACGAGGTGCATGTTTTCCACAAAAGACAAATCAAAAAGAGCGGGAGAGCGAACCCCGGAATTCTAAGTACAGGCCTTGTATGCAACCGGGTTTAACGTTTTTTTTATGCTTCTGACCATTTCTGGCTGATTGAGCACCCGAGACCAACCATCGATTTAACATCTAGGTTTCTTTGTTAGATATCTCAATGAATACCTATCTTTTATAGTCCGTCGAATCATGGGTCCGTCAAACGCATTAAATGAAATTACTTAACTAATTAATTAGTACTACCTTTTTTCGTGTGGAAATCTCTAAAGATAAACCCCCTCTCCCCCTCGGGCGGTTGCGCTTATGTCGGACCGCCTTAAACCGCACGTTGATTGGGTTCGATTTGTCTATTTGGCAACTTAGGATCCGATGATGAATGACGCTATGCTATGGCTCCGATTGTAGTACCAATCCTTAGATTAATGAGTCTACTACCTAGCCGTGCCGTGACGTAACACGGTGAAATTTGAATTGAATGTTGTGCGTGCGTTTTTTCTTGATTGTTCTCGTCAATACTTTAGCAGCTGACGTATACGGCCGTGTAAATACGTGGTTATTATATGCACCCCATTTTTACTGTACACTCCGTAGGCCATCTCAGAGATATTGGATGCTATTAAAAATGTAACCCTACATTTTTTAAAAGCTTTTTGTGTAGAATCACAAAGAGGATGGATAAGATCTATAAACAAATTTTGGGTTTGGTTTGAAAATTGTTATCACCCACGAACAGTGTGCATGACAATTGTTTCATACCGGTCTACGACTAAGCGGTGGGATGAAAGACCCCTTGCGAACGAACTAACTTTGCCAGTTGATTTACAAAAATCAAAACTGGTTCGCATCTTGCGCAAGTGCAGGGGGGAACATACAAGGGCTTTCGGAACGGGCCCTTCCAAAATTCGCCGGTGCACAATGCACCCTTCGTACCATCCCCACGCAAGCACTCTTATTATTACGCGACTCCGGTTCCTGTCCCCATATTGTTCATATTATTTTGGTATTCGGTAGACGCGTTACGAAGTTTCCGTATCTCCGTATTGCTCCTTTTGAAATTCTTCGAAAAAAATCGATTAAGTGTCTCAGTGTTAATTTTTAGCTTTTATTTAACGGTACACAAGTAAAGGCCCATACGACCAGTGTAATTGCAAATGACTTAGAACGGTGCAAATAATTTGCTTGTAGGTATTCATTCGATTGACTCCGTCTTCGATTCTGTCACCTAATATTTGCAGCGAAAGGAAGTATTAAGGTTTCGAACGCTGCGGTCGTCTCAAGTTGCTTTTCTCATGAGTGGACGTGCGTGTAAAATAATAACTTGAGAATAATATGTGTGGTAGGAGCGTCCGATGCACGGCGTGCCGCGTGCAGGGCCCGCACGCCTTTGTAGTGTACGAGTATCGATCGTGGACTACTTTGCTATCCGTGAAATGCGTTCTGTGTATTCGGTGATCGGTTCAAATTGGCGGGAGTCGGGTCACGCGCTAATCTGTATGTGGCGTACACGGTAAGTTCATGAGCTTCATAAACTTCGTAATTTATTATTATTCTCTGGCTACTATGTAGGTACTTTCATTATAATATATTATTTCTTGTGAGTTATTGTGGATCTTACTTAATTAATAAGTATACTTCTTGCTAAGAAAACGTAACTAGCTAGGGCTATTATTTGATATTACTGTGACTTGTCGTATACTGTGGCACACTTGACTTCAATGTCGATCAAATCAGCATAATTAAAAAAAAAGCTTAAGTCAAAGAGGTCGATGACCTCGTAGCGCCCGAAAGAGAACTGTTTCGCTTGTGAAGCCTACGAGGCGACCAGCCATCTTAAATATATTGTCTCTTAAAGTTCTGACATTATGTGCCATTTTCCTTTATGTTAGCCGTTGATTTCACTATTAAAGTCAATTAAAGTGTATTTGATTAACCGTACGACGAAATTTTGCAGCATCTCTAAAGCCTAAGTTATTTACGCGTAAGTGTTGTGTATCGGTTATTGATTTATTTAGTTAGACCTCAGTTAGGAACCTAAGAAATCGGTTTCTCAGCAACTAAATATGAATTATTGTATTTACTTTGAGAAAGAAATACTTCGACTCGCACTTGACAGCTTTTTATCTATCTGATATCCGTTAGTTCGAATATTAATGACAGCACAATAGAATGCATACATCAAGATATTTGACGATAAATATCTTCACCTAATTTAATATGTAAAACAATATACTTACTTAGTTAAATAATGTCGATAAATGAAATTGAAATTGATGACTAAAATGATTAATTTGGCCACTAGGTAAAATTAATCACTCAACCCTTTTAATGGTAATTAATAAGAACAAAATGAATGATTTTCCAATGATTTCTCGTACATAGGCACCTTCTTGTAACTTATAGAATAAGCTGAGAATTGTACAAAAGAAAAAAAGGTACAGTCAGCATCAGATCGATCTTGACGAACAAAGTACTGAAATCCCCCCCCCCCCCTCTCCCCTTCCTGTTGACTGATTGTTCTGATATTTGGTACACATCTTCAGAAAATAATGCAATTTAAATCAATAAAACAGTTCGATTTGTTCTTAATACCTTAGTAATTTTAAGATCATTTTGAGTCTTTGCAGTAAATTTGGACGTTCACACTGACTGTACTCATAATTTATATCAATCAGTAAATAATCCCAAAATTATATACCAATCATCAAATAATAACTACTTACCTGTCTAATCAATTCATTCCTTTTTTCTTTTAATACATTTATCCTTGAGTAGAATTATCTGATTATGTTCTTAGGCCCACGTCAAAAAAATTAAGCTAGTTAAATTAGCCAAGTTCCACAATCCTATTTCGTTAGATTTAGCACGAATCGAGCCGAGCTGACCCGAAGTAGCTCTGCTTAACGTAAGTAATTATAATTGCATAAGTTGATAAAAAAATGCTATGCAATAGCTTTACCGCGGCAGTCCCCGAGTGCCACACGTCTTTTTTTTGTTTTGTGTTGGTACCTACTATCTGACAAGAATCTCTAAGTATACTGGGATGATAATTAAAAAAATTGTATTACTCAAAACATAAATTTTACTATCAAGTACATAATAATAATATTTGAATATCCCCGGCTTCATAGTTCACGTACTTGGATTAAAAAGTAATATTTCGTAGCAGTTTTGTAGCGACAGCTACACATCAATATTCGTTAAGGGCCCTCTACACGTAGACAGACTCATCCGCGGATGTTAGCGGCGGACGTGTCTGCTGACGTGTGGACGGGGTTATTTGCTCTGTGGTAGGTATTTAACGTTAAAAATCTACCACAGATGAGCAAGTCGATTCGCCCCTTCTGCATGTTGGTGGACGCGTCCGCTGATGACACCTGCGGATGAATCTGTCTACGTGAGAGGAGCCATTAGACACAGGTCATTTATGAGACGTAGGAGAAATGAGAATACTTTTTAGCCACAGTATACCGGCCCCTAGCTTAGCGAAATATGATTAACCTTATTTTTTTTACGCAAGAACAGCGTCGATGGCCTATTATAGTTATCCGAAATTGGCCTTATATCGTATTCATATACAGATCTTTTGATGGTAAAAGTGAAAGTCAATTCATTTAATCAAAATAAATATAACATACTAGCTGTCCCGGCGAACTTCGTACCGCCAAATTTTTTTCAGCCCGCGTGAATTTTTGATCCCGTTCCCGCTGCACCTGTTTTCTCACCCTTTAAACCTTCCCTGGGCATCCACGAATATTTCAAGACTAAAATTAGCCAAATCGGGTCAGCCGTTCTTGAGTTATAAGCTAACAACGAAAAGTGGCATTGATATTTATATTATATAGATATGTCAATATAATATGTTACGGATTGTATTACGGATGGTAATAGCATAAAATGGATGTTAGGTTACCTTAACATTGCCTAAGGGGCGATAGCCTCTAAGATAGATAATTATAAGACAAGGCAAAACATTTTGGAATATTCGGATAGCTATAGGTCGGTTAGGTCATGCGTCCTGGAAAATTTTACTATACCTATTAATAAAATTTGAGGAATTTTATGTAACTATCATTATTATTACACTGCAAACGTAAAAGTAGTAGTAGTACTACTACTACACTGTAACTCTAAAACCACCGGCAACTTAAAATAAATAGTTTCAAATTCTACACCTCGTTTCTGTAATTACGTAGATTTGTTCAATTCGCGCCAGTTTGCTGGTATTATAGTGTACGAAGGCCGCATAACCCCTGAGGTAGCGCAAATAAATGTCTGCCACTGATGACGTCACTACTTTATGTAGATACGAAACATGGAACACATACTTCAGGCTTACGCCTGAAGTATGTTTTTCATGTTCCGGAGTTCCTTAACCTTGATAATATTTTTGCATAGAAAAGTAATTTTGAATAATCCTTTTTTTAACACGACATAGTTATATATTAAACGTTAAAGTAACAATAGGTACGGCTATGTTTCTCTTGTCACAGAGATATGGTATGACATTATGTTGCGGGACTAGTACGTGGACGCTACGTTCAATATAAATGCTAATTTCTAGATAAGGTGTTTGCAATCTATGATCACATTTGCCGCAAGGCCCGGCTAGCATCGTTTTATTAATATTTAGGTACAGTACGTTAAACGCTAACAGACTTTGTAATTGGGGGTGTGTGGGACCCCACAAAGGCCCTCCAAAGTTCAAACATTGGGTACAATCGTAATTGGCTCGAGAACAATACATTTTATATAGTTACTAGCCTTTGCCCGCGGCTCCGCCCGCGTGGATGTTGGTTATCGCGATAAATTAAAATTGCGACTATAATTTGAGATTTAAACTATCCTATCTCTCAAGTTGGATCGAACTGTACATGGTGTGCGAATTTTATTATAATCGGTTAAGTGGTTTAGGAGTCCATTGAGGACAAACATTGTGACACGAGATTTATATATATTAAGATTATTTTCTTATGTATTTTTGACTGAGTGGTGGTTACTTAATAATATTTTACATTGTAAAGTGTATCTTCAGAGATTACCGCGAAACAAACTTATCTCTTCAGATTTAGATCAGCGTATAGTTTCCGTATCATAACCTGCATTTGCCTTTGATACTTGTGTACCTATATCTTCTAGAACAAGGGTGCCCAACCTTTTTAGCTGTCGGGCCAAACTTACGAGTTGGACATTTTTGGCGGGCCAGTGCATCTTTTTACTACATACACCCCCCCCCCCCCCCCCCTAGGTTTCGGAAGATGAAACTGATCTATCGCCCATCTCCTTCGAGCTGGCTATGTCCCCACCTAGCCCCTACGCCCGTCGCGGGCTGTGCGGGCTGCGAATCTCCTCCGTTCCTACCCCGCCATCTCCTTTTGGAGTATTAGTTGTTCACAGAAGGAGGGGCGGTAGCCCACGCACTTGCGCAGCGTACCATCGCCGTGAGCCAGGTGGCAAGCGAGAGAACTCTCACTCCTAGGGTGATGGCGTCTCCCGCGTCATAACGATGGAATTCAGAGGTTGGCTCTTACCGGATCCGACGCAGAAAATCCCCGAAGTATCCGTGCCCGGTGATAACCTGCAGGATGGAGGAGTGGCTAGAGAGGCTACATGGCGGCCTCTCTAGCTTTTCCCCATGATGGGTCTTATCGCCGCTACTACGGTGTGCCCTTCACGGCTCGCTTCGTGTCCCCGTTGCCGCGCCTTCTTTCGGTAACGATATGGGACCGAAAGAACTTTTTTTATATATATGGGACAATTTGACTTCACCTTGCCTGAAGGTAAGCTGAAGGCAGTCTCGGAAAAGAGGGTCACCATTATAGACACGTAGGTATCATGTTACGATGGTGGTACTCAGCTTGTCGGCCTCATCAGATGCTTTATCGCGCCTCGATTAAAGGATCCGGGACTGTAGGAAGAGGGAATCTGGTAAGGAATTCCAGGAGTTAATGGTACGGCAGAGGAAGGAGTCCCGAATATTTTGCACCGTATGCGGGTGACATTTATGTCCATCACGCGTTGTTCGGTGTAGGAAATGATAGGGTGGGATTAATTGGAAAAGCTCATCAGAACATTCACCATAGCAGAGATGGTAAATTACTGCCAAGGATGCACAACTCTACGCATCTGCAGAATCGAGGGTGTTCGTGATCTCAGGATTCCCAATAATGCGGACCGCAAGACACTGGAACCTGTTGAGTGTATCAAGTAAGTAACTACTTTGCGAAGCCATCCCAGAGATACGAGCAGTATTCCACGCAGGAGACCGAAGACACCGCTGCTCCGGCGTGTTAAAACATCTCACTTTGTTCAGTACTCCGAGTTTATGCGAGGCTGTTTTGATGATACTCTCAATATAATTTTTGTTGTTCAGTAGGCAGCGAACATCCATACCGAGAATACTAAGATTGTCCCGCAGTGGCAGTGGCGTGGGAGAGCGAAGGAAAAAAGATACCTTTGCTGTAAATGCACATGCCTGCGTCTTGTTGGCATTCAACTCGACCAGGTTCTCAGGCCCTATTGGGCAATATGATTCACGATCCGGTCGAGCTCAGTAACAAGAAGCTGCTTTTTTTCCCGCGATATCAGACTGCTCGGCCGAAGTATGCCCATGATAACTCCCGTGTATGATGCTATCGCCTGCATAGCAATGAATGGCGCCGGTGGTCAGAATATGGTTGATATGTAGAAGAAAGAGAATGGGTGATAAGACAGACCACTGCGGCACGCCACCATTTACCTGCAAGAACTACGAAGTTCATCCATCACAAAGGACGCGAATATGGCGCTCCTGCAGGAAGCTAACCACCCAGTCGCACAGTCTGAGAGGCAGACCGAAGGCTGGTAGCTTGGAAAGAAGTGATTTGCGGCAGACTCTATAAAAGCTTGGCGATGTCAAGATTAATTGCCGGTGACTCGCTCTCCGAGATCCGGCAAGAAAACTCGCCGCGTCATAGGATATCGTGCAGTAACCCCTGATGGCCTTGATGGCCATCGTCTGTTGCGGTGCACGCGTTAGGTGCACGTGCCTAGACTTCAGGGCATCCACTCACACGGGACACCCGTATAGGGCAATGGAGCGTACGATTCCCCCAGCCACCTGCCTCCTGCTCTGCTCTGGCTCCCTCATGTTGGACAGCAGCCACACCAGAGCGTTAGCTGTGCCTCTTAATTTGGGAGCCAGACTTCGGAGACGCTCCCCGATATCTGGGCCGTCGAACACGAGCCCCAGATAGCCCCAGATATGTCATTTGGGGCCTGATACTGATGAGAGTGTCTCCCACTGTGAGGCTGGATTCCTTCGGTGGTGCACGCCGAGGCCTCTGAGAGAACATGGCCTCGGTTTTGTACAGAGCTACCTCAGACCCAGCCGCCGGATCCGTTCCACGCCAGTGACAGCTCCTATTTTACTACATTTTTACGCGTATAAATGACAACTTAATGATATGGAATATAACTACAAAAATTAGTATAATAACAAAGTGCACTAGTACAATATTAGGTGTATTATAATACCAAACTATCAATACAATCAAAATCATAAAAATAAATTAAAATAAATTTTATTTTAAGCTTTTTAGTTAAGATATGAAGAGATATCATTTTGATGAACACTCGATAGATTTGAGTGAAAAGAAAAAATAGTATAGCATTTGTGACTGCGACTGCGACTAATGCAATTGCTTTTGTACAAGCTTTTTTTTTTTTGCTCCTCTCGCAGTGGCTTGCGCGTGCCACCCGAAATTCGTCCGCGGGCCACATAGTGGCCCGCGGGCCTAGGGTTGGGCACCCTTGTTCTAGAAAATATATCTGCCATTCTAGATTAGAATGGTTACTTGATATTCTACAGTTAGTTGTGTCAGTACTTGATACACATAGTTGTTTGCGTAGGGCGGTTGGTCGACATCGGACACCGCTGTAGCTCCGGTTACACACAATCCTTCGCAATAATTTTATTGGACGCAACAGCAGTTGAATCGTAACAAGACTTTTGCACAAGTTGATATTTTTCTCTCCATATATATACTTAGTTGAAACCGACGAAATATTAGATAATATTCAGCATACACCATATTTCCAGACTTCCAATTCAATGTTTAACGCTCAAAGAACAAAAAACGCCATAATCATATACCAATAATAGCATGCATTAGAATCAATAAGGCAATCGAAAACCTAAACTACTTCAGTAAGATTATGACCCACACGACCGTTTATAGATACTGAAGATGAGAATGAATTTTATTGACATTTTTTTGTGTTACGTGACAAAATTCCGAATACGATAAGAGCGGAGAATCGTAGACGCGCCGCTATGTTTCACGCTGTCCGGTTTCGCGTAGGATCTTACCAATAGATTCCTCTTTATCGCCCTCTGTATCGATTGTCTTGTTTTCTCTTAGGCGTCATTTAGACGAAGAGAGTTTTTCGCCCGCATGATACGATTATCGAAAGGACAGCAAAAACTCGCTTTATCTAAAAATTCACAGAAATAATAGCCGCTCGATCGTCCTAGCCTAACGAGAATTGCCTCGCATTTGAAATTTGTTAGTGGCCGTCTAAACAGAATTTTCAAGCAATAATCGTATGTCAAACATAGGCGATTCATAGGTCACATGCGAGTCTCGTATGATATAATCGTAGGCGAGAATTTAGTGTTTGTCTGTGTGTAAACACTTTGATACGATATCTAATGGTATGGCGATTATTGCTAGTGATAGTCGTGTACGTTTTTGACAGCCTCTGTGGCGTAGCGTAGCTATCCCCGCTCAGTGCAAATATTTGTATGCATGAATATGGGTAGATATTTGCATTGGTCTGGTCGTGCCTCGGAGAACACGTTGAGCCGTCAGTCCCGGTTGCCATACGCACATCTATGGCAGTCGTTACGGGTAATTGGAGCCCTTAAAATCCAACAACAACGGTCTAGCTGCAATGCTTCGATATCGCCTAATGTCACCATTGAGTTGTGGAGGTCAGATGGCAGTCGCTTCACGGAAAATATCGAGGTCTAGCGAAATCCGCACTTAAGACTGATAAAGCGGACCCCAGACTCCGAGGTGAAAGCTTCGGATGCGACTGGGAAATGGGAATTAACGCTAGGATGAAAGAGATAGTCGCGTAGGTACGTTTTTTCTGACGGAAACCACAGATTAATAAATAGTTATGCCGAAACGTGCGAGAAACTCTCGCCGTGTTAATAACGCTTAAGTCGTTGAACCATTCTAAATCATACTAGGTATCACAGTTTTTGATCTTTTTAAACGTAATTTTGACTTTATAATAAGTCAATAACAACATTGGAAAGATTATGTTAAAAACACGAAGTCTTTAACAAAGTCGATAAAATTGTTTGACATCAACAGAGTTTTTGATGTCAGGAACGTGGCAAAGTACGTAATTTTGTGGAATCATGTAAATTGGGTTTATTTGACTTACGTAAATTGTGGTCGAAGCCTGGGGACAGGGCACAAAGATAATGTAGGTACCTATGTAACCTACTTGCGTGTAGATATAATTACAAATTCTATTGTTGTTCTAAGGTAATCTAGTGCAATTATTTTTAAATATACCAGTGGTAAAGGTTCTATAATAAGAAGCTTCCTGCGCGATGTTGCGTGAGATGATTGAATTTTTCTTCAACTAGATACAATGTGTTATTTTAATTGATATTTTTAAGGAATAACTGAAACGACTAGTATTCATCCTAACCCCTCCAGCTAAACTAAATTGCTTGTATTAGTAGTGGGTTCACGTCGGCAGTGTAAATTATCGGGGACTTTCAACAGAGTAGGTAAATTAAAAAAGCAGTAACGAATATGCGCCTTTTTCCAGCGTGAGCTTCCTGAACTACTTAACCCCCCCGTGCCCCCGTCAGTTCTGGGTGATTCTGCCCTATCCTTCCTCAAAATATCCCCAATTTTAATCGGTTTATTTAGTTTGACCAACTTTTTCGTGGGCATTTAGTAATCAAAATGTTACCCCTTTTCTGTTGACTGATTGATCTGATATTTTATGTGGAACACACCTTCAGTTCAGATCATCATCATCATCTTTGCGTTAGTCCCAGTCGCATCCGAGGCCTTCACCTTGAATGATTCGAAAGATGATATAATTTCAATCAATTTAATTTCTGCTATGCCCAAGTGTATGAGTACAGTAAGCTTCAGAGAAAGGGACCCCCCTTGATAATGACATGAAAGCATTGAAGTTTTTTGAAACAATGTGTAAATGGCATGTTGGTCTAGTGGTTATGACCGATGCTTTGTGGTTACGGTAAGCGGGGGTTCAAATCCTCGGACACAAAGTTCTTTTTTTATTCATATAATTATTTTTTTATTCTCGTAAGCACTTTTTGTTAATTATTATTTAAGGTATCAAATTTTATAGTAGGTTGTTGCTCACGACAGAAACAGAATAGGTAGGCAGCCAATAGGTAACTATATGGCGGCCTATAGACTTTTTAACCGCAGCTTTCTGCTTCCGTCGGGCGGCGAATGGACTGTAGAATAGGGTAGGTAGGTCTCGTAGCTGGCGGGTGGATGAAGATGCCGATGCGGTGCGTAGGATCGGGAACGCTTGACTTTTCTCTTGATGCGGCTTGCTGACCGCAGACGGGTACTATACTCTTGAGGGATCTTTCCAGTAAGTGAAACTTCCAACTAGTGATTTCTGACTTTTCTTTATTTAGGTGTGTTCACTAGGGCTGCCGGTTCCGGACTGAATTCGGGAGGCAAAACAGCCGGTATTTATAGGGTACTCCGACCAATCAGAGCCCCTACATTTGCTCCAGCCAATCAGAGGCTTTGTTTATTTTCCTATCTTATGTTTTCCCTCTCGAATTCTATTTTAACAATTTTAACTTATAGCTAAGGTTTTATCTAAATGAAATAACATAAATTCCTATATCTAAATACAAAAATAAGCCTAAAAATTACAAAAGCTTTGCGGTGCGTTACCGCGAAGGTGGCGCCGCCAAGCGGCAATGAATGGAGTCTCATTCGCACTCTTTATTTCCTAGTTACAAAATTCTTTTAGATAAACCTTATTACTATTTCTCACATACTATATTTACATTACATAGGCGTCGTCGCTAACATTTAGGACGCAGGAAGAGGTCTGACTCCCCGAGAGAGTAAAAACCACGTGCAGTAATAAAAACCGCGTGCACTCCACGTGTAGTAAAAACCACGTGCAGTAATAAAACCGCGTGCACTCCACGTGTAGTAAAAACCACGTGCTCTCGGAATATCGAAAAGTAAAATAAACCTTATTACTATTTCTTACATACTATACTCTCATTACATAGGCGTCGTCGCTAACATTCTCCCCCACGGTGCGTAGCACTGCATCCTCGGGCAGCGACGATGTAGCAGGTACCAGCACGATGACTCGACGTGTCGGCCGACGGAGTACTCCCCCTGAAGTCCGCACGTCCAATATCCTGGTTCTTCCGTCTGGTCCTGGATACGCCTTGACGACCTCGCCTCGGGGCCACGAATTTCTTGGCAGCGTCGCGTCGACTATGAGCACGATGTCGCCTATCTTCGGATCGTTCGTTTCCTTACCCTCTAGCTTTCGAGGCATCAAGAGGGGTAAGTACTCTTTGATCCATCTCTTCCAGAAGTGGTCCGCGAGCCGTTGCGTAGTCTTCCAGCTGGGTCGTCCTATTAACTCGGTGTCGTTGAACTCGCCGGGTGCTGACATGCCGCATGACCTACCCAACAGGAAGTGGTTGGGGGTCAAACTTTCTTCTTCGGTGGGGTCCATGCTGACGGGGGTGAGGGGTCTTGAGTTGACGGTGTGCTCCACTTCGGTTAGAAGCGTGTGAAGCACTTCTTCTGGCGGCGACTTCTCTTCTAGGACCGCTGCCAACGCTGTCTTGACTGACCTCACGAGTCTCTCCCAGGCACCTCCCATGTTCGGACAACCAGGAGGGATGAACTTCCAGGTGATCCCTCTTTCTTGTGCGGCTTGCTGCAGCTCCTTGTTCGCCCCGACGAAGTTCGTACCGTTGTCGCTGAAGATTGTCTTCGGAGTTCCTCTTCTTGCTGCCATCCGTCGGAGTGCCATAATCATAGAGCTAGTGCTTAGTGATGGCACTAACTCGAGATGTACAGCTCTGGTGGTGAGGCAAGTGAATAGTGCCCCCCAGCGCTTCTCTCTTCTTCTCCCCACGGTGACGTGCATTGGCCCGAAGTAATCGACGGCGGCATTGGTGAACGGGAACTGATGATGCTGAAGGCGCTCTCTTGGTAAGTCTCCCGCTGGTGGTATCCCCGGCGTACCTTTTCTTGTCTTGCACCACTGACAGCCGTGAGATATGGCTTTCAGTGTTGTTCTCAAACCGAGGACCCAATACTTCTGACGAATCTCGTTCATGACCGTCGCGTTGTTTGCATGCAGGAACTTCTTATGATAGTGTTCGATGAGAAGGCGCGTGATTTTGTGCCTCCCATCTAACACAACAGGATTCATTCTTCTTTCGCCTTCATCTTGAAACTTGTTTGTTCGGCTTCTTAGTTTCATGATGTCGTCTTCACTCACGTAGACGTCAATTTTCTTTATTCGACTTGCATTTTCTAATGGTTTCTTAGCCTTCAAACTTCTTAAGTCAGCCGAGAAGCTGTCGGCTTGACTTATCTTCAACAATAATTTTTCTGCTTTCTTCAAGTGTTCTTCATCTAGAGGTACGTATGACTGCTTATTTGCGTTGGCGGAGACTTGAAGCTTACTGGGCTTGGCTCTCTTCTGTGGCTTCCAGGGCTCGTCCTTCTCTCGGGCGGCGGCGGTGGTTGCCTTGCGGGTCTTCAGGCGGCTGACGAAGGCGATGACTCTCGCAGTAGTTCGCAGCAGTCGCTCCCAGCTTGAGAAACGCTCCAGGTCGAGTAGATTGTCTGTTGCTTTCGTTGCCATTGCTTTAACTTCCATCTTTTCTTCTAGCAGCGCACCTCCTTGCTTGAAGTCACGGCGTGGCCATTCTTCTTCTGGCTGGCGGAGAAATGACGGGCCCTGGAACCACCTGGCGTTGCTGTTGAACTCAGCTGGGACACCTCTCGTGGCGTCATCAGCTGGGTTTTGCTTGGTAGGCACCCATCTCCAATTTTCAGGCTTCGTTTTCTCTTCTATCTCTGCCAGTCGGTTTGCCACGAACGTCTTGAACTTTCTAGGTTCTGAGTTGATCCATTGCAGTACAGTGCTGGAGTCGGTCCAGTAGGTCGTCTTCAGTACTTCGAGCTCCATCTCTTCTACGATCGACGCCGCTAGCCTACTACCAAGCAAGGCCGCTTGTAATTCAAGCCTTGGGATAGACACTGGCTTCGTAGGCGCGACTCTGGCTCTGCCGGCGATCATAGAGACGTGGACTCGTCCCCCGGGCTCTGTTGTCCTCCAATAGACGACTGCTGCATAGGCCTCTTCACTTGCGTCGGTGAATGTATGCAGCTGTCCGCTTCGACTGCACGGTGAGATGCATCTCGGGATCTTCAAACTTGATAATGTCGATACATCTTCTAGGTATCTTCGCCAGGCTGCTTCTTGCTTCTCATTGATAGTTTCGTCCCAGTCCGTCTTAGTACGCCAGATTTCTTGAATTAATTTCTTCCCTTGTATTAATACTGGCGCGGCGAATCCCAATGGGTCGAATGTAGACATAACGGCGCTCGTGACTTCTCTCTTGGTCGGAGTCCGTTGCCCATTCAGCAGCTCTTCTGGCGTGTTGCGTAGCCCAATGTTAAAGGCTAACGCGTCTTCTTTAACCAGCCATCTTAGACCGAGAGTCTTCTCTTCTTTCGCGAGTGGCAGTGAATCTTCTTTATTTGCTTCTTCGATGTCAGGCAACGCAGTCGCGTAGTTACTGGCCCAGCCCTTGAGATGAAAACTTGCTCTTGCATGGATTTCTTTTACTTGCTCGGCTATCTTCTTTGCTTCTTGTGTAGACTCGAAGCTCTGGAGATAGTCGTCCATGTAGTGATTTCGGCTGATGGCTTTCACTGCTTCGGGTCGAGTCTCTTTGAAGTCTTCTGCGTTCTTATTCATGACGTATATCGCTGTCGCCGGTGATGACGCTGCTCCAAAGATGACCGACGTCATACGATACTCTTCTGGCTTGCCTGTCCTCTTCTCACCTCGCCACAGGCACCGAAGGCTGTCCCGATCCTCTTCTCTAATCTTAATACGAAGAAACATGTCTTGAATGTCAGCCATGATTGCCACTGGACCTTCTCTGAAGCGCAGCAGCACCCCAAACAACGACTGCAGTAGATCTGGGCCTGGTAGCAGCACGTCGTTGAGGCTCTTCCCATCGTGCTTGGCAGCTGCATCGAAGACTATTCTTGGTTTCTTCTTGATCGGGTGAATCACGGCGAAGTGAGGTAGATAGAAGGTTCTACCTTCACTGACGACGTCTGAAGCCTTCTCTGCATAACCCTTTTCAATGAGGTTCTTGATCTGCTTCTCGTAGGACTGCTTGACCTCGCTGTCTCGATCTAGTTTCTTCTCTACGTTCACCAAGCGTCGTAGAGCTTGATTGTAGTTGTTAGGCAAGGACTCGTCTTCGCTTCTCCACAGTAGGCCTGTCTCGAACTGACCGCTGGGAAGTTGCTTCGTTGTCTTCTCGAGGATCTCCAGGGCTCTTCTGTCGCTGTCGTTCGTTGGTAGCTTGTTCTGAATCCCAAGTGATTCTAGTTGGAAATGCTCTCGGATGACGTCTTCCATTGCTTCATCTGGTGTCTTGGCTCTACCGTAGTGGATGAAGTGTACCGCAGCGCTGGAACCCTTTTCACACCCATGTAGCACCCACCCTAGACTAGTGAGTGAGGCTACGGGCTCTGATGGTCTTCCTTTCTTCAGTTTTCTTGTGACGATAAGACTCCAGTTGTCTTGACCTATCAACATCTTCGGTTTCTCGGTTGTGTAGAGAAGTTGATCTTCAATCTTCTTTAAATGCTGGCAGCTGGTAATAGTGTCCTTCTTTATTCTTTGTTCTGACAGGTTGAGATCGTCGATGGTTCTCGCAGTGATGTTCTTCTTGTCTCTTCTGAAGGCACCTTTGATCTTCAGTTGGATCTTCTGGGAGCCCTTGACGATCTTCGTACCGACTGTTTCAATAGTCAGTGTTTCTTTCTTGCCCTCAGCTCCAATCTTCTCTGCCACCGCCTGGTCTAGAAGCGTGATGGTTGAGCCTTCATCCAGCAACGCTAGCACCCGAGCTTGTCCTCTCGGCCCGTAGACGTCGACTGGCACGATCTTCAGGTATGCTTTTTCTTCACCGATGGTGTTGTGGATGGAGGCGACCTTTCCTTCTGATGAGCTTCTTTCTTCTTTCTTCTCAAATGGCTTCGGCGGCTTGTCGGAGTGTAAGATAGTGTGATGCAATCTTCCACATTTCTTGCAGTTCGGAGCTTTACAGTTGTTTCTTGAATGCTGGAACCGTAGACACTTGAAGCAGGTTCTAGCTTTCTTCACTATTTCCCATTTTTCATCAATGTTTGCTTCTTTCAGCTTCTTGCATTCTATCAGGAAATGCTCTTCTTGACATATGGGACAACTCTTCTTGAACTTCTCTCGTTCAGTTTCATGTGAAGACTCTTCTTGAATCGTATGCACGGGTCTTCTTGTACCCCTCTTCTGATCTGAAGGCTCTTCAATTGGGGCAAAGTCACCGCACATGTCGGCTTCTACTTCCAAAAATTCTTCAATGAGTAGTAGCTCTTGTAAGTCTTCCTCCCTTCGGCTTCTATGGTAGGCGAACCATCTGAATTTCATAGCTGGAGGCATCTTCTCAGTGATAGCTTTCAATGTTTCAGGAGAGCTGAGGTACTGCGGCTTCTTCAAGGCTTTGATCGTTTGAACGGCGTTCTTGATTTTACTTGCAAACGTACAGATGTCGCTTGGGTTTTCAGCGACTTTAGGTAGGCTCTTGATCTTCTCTAATTCCGCTAGTGCTAGTGCCCCAGGTCTTCCAAATCTTGATTCCAGCGCCTTGAGTACTTCGTAGGGATCTTCAGCGGTGAACAGTAGGCTCTGGACGGCTTCCTTTGCTCTTCCCTGGATCGCTCTTCTGAAGCGTGCCATGTTCTGTATATTAGAGAACGAGGCAGCTGTGTCTTCGAAGGTCCTCTTGAACGCCAACCATTCTTCACAGGAACCGTTGAAGTGAGGGAGTTCGATCATCTTCGATGACATTGTTTCATGCGACTTCTGAGAAAGCTCTTTAATAGCTTGAGCTAACTCCTGGATGTCGCTCTTCTTTTCTTCATGTTCAGAAGACTTTCTTTCTTCGGTGGACCCGACCCCTGTCTCGACGACCCATTTTTCAACTTGGGTTATTTCGTACGACTCTTCTCCAGCATCTTCTTCTTCTGATTCTGCGGCGATGAGTTCCAGCTTAGCCCGAGCTACCTTGGACCGCGCCTCGGCTAGCTCGAGCTCCCGTAGTGCCAACGCCATCTTCGCTTGAACTTCTGCTCTCTTCCTATGCGACGAGCGGGACGGTGTGTCCGTGTTGCGGGTCGACTTCTTAGGGTGAGGCCGCTGCAGACAGTCTTCATACTTCGATGTCGGTGCGCTTGCTTCGTCCCGACGTGAAGTGACACTTCGCTGACTGTCTTGCAACGTTGTATGGCTGGCTGTGATGGTACTCTGCTCCTCAGAATCTTCAAATTCCTCTTCAATGATGCTGGGCGGAGGCGCCGTGCGAGTCGGCTCCCCTTGTGCAGACTCCAATCTTGACCCATCGAAGGATTGTAGTCTTGCTTGCTTCTGAATCAGCGGAACTGGCTTCTTCCTGCTTACTGTACTTGCGGACCCCGCAGTACCCGTGGTTGATGAACCGGTGCTCGTCGTGGCGGTGCGAGCTTCACTCGGCGTATTCATGCTCCAGTCCGACGAGGTGGTTTCTTCTGAAGTCTTCGATTGTTCTGATCCTGCTCTTGTGGTTGGCATCTTCTTTTCTTCAATTCTTGACCCAATCCGGCTTCGTAAGGACCAAAAATGTTGCTCACGACAGAAACAGAATAGGTAGGCAGCCAATAGGTAACTATATGGCGGCCTATAGACTTTTTAACCGCAGCTTTCTGCTTCCGTCGGGCGGCGAATGGACTGTAGAATAGGGTAGGTAGGTCTCGTAGCTGGCGGGTGGATGAAGATGCCGATGCGGTGCGTAGGATCGGGAACGCTTGACTTTTCTCTTGATGCGGCTTGCTGACCGCAGACGGGTACTATACTCTTGAGGGATCTTTCCAGTAAGTGAAACTTCCAACTAGTGATTTCTGACTTTTCTTTATTTAGGTGTGTTCACTAGGGCTGCCGGTTCCGGACTGAATTCGGGAGGCAAAACAGCCGGTATTTATAGGGTACTCCGACCAATCAGAGCCCCTACATTTGCTCCAGCCAATCAGAGGCTTTGTTTATTTTCCTATCTTATGTTTTCCCTCTCGAATTCTATTTTAACAATTTTAACTTATAGCTAAGGTTTTATCTAAATGAAATAACATAAATTCCTATATCTAAATACAAAAATAAGCCTAAAAATTACAAAAGCTTTGCGGTGCGTTACCGCGAAGGTGGCGCCGCCAAGCGGCAATGAATGGAGTCTCATTCGCACTCTTTATTTCCTAGTTACAAAATTCTTTTAGATAAACCTTATTACTATTTCTCACATACTATATTTACATTACATAGGCGTCGTCGCTAACATTTAGGACGCAGGAAGAGGTCTGACTCCCCGAGAGAGTAAAAACCACGTGCAGTAATAAAAACCGCGTGCACTCCACGTGTAGTAAAAACCACGTGCAGTAATAAAACCGCGTGCACTCCACGTGTAGTAAAAACCACGTGCTCTCGGAATATCGAAAAGTAAAATAAACCTTATTACTATTTCTTACATACTATACTCTCATTACATAGGCGTCGTCGCTAACAAGGTCATACCTAATAAATAGGTTTGTAAGAAAAGATAGGCTTGTTGCATAAACAATATTGAACACCAATGCAAATTACCACGAATTATAAAGTTACCTTCAATCACAGTTTAGTAAATGAGGCAAAGAAGTATTCTAATTGCAACCTTAGCGCGCTGTCACAGATATTATAATACTATAGCCGCAGCTCATACAGCAGATAAGTTTTTGAAGTAAAACATGACGGTAGTGCAACAATATTGAACTAAACGAGTAATCTTTACTAATTTCATCTTATCTTTTAGTCAATTGAGCAGTTATTATTATCACATGGTGTAGTTGAAATTTAAACCTTAAGTCTAGAAAATTACACCGTAATCAACTTTGTTCGATAAAATAGGAGTAGATAATGTCATTCATATTTTCGCCATTATTATCAAGTGAACCGGTAGCTTAGTGGTATAAGGCACGGTCTAAGTGATCGGCTGGCGCTGGAGATGCGGGTTCGTATCCTCAAATAGCACATAAATTAATGTGGCATCTTTTTGTGAGTATATTGTATCTTGGTATACAATTGAGTCGAAAGACGAAAAATATCAGTCACTCGACGTCATTGGTGAGTCATGTGACACGGCCGGCGCAGGCGGCGATATTCTTTAAGTATTGAGGGGGTCTGTTTTCTCTGACGCTGACTGTACTAGTACTGATAACTCTGTCTTATTCAGAGTAGAATAGAATACATAAGAAATTTTACTGACGAAAATAACATACGAATGTAAATTCACACACTCGTATAAATCTAGAGACCTATTTTGTGTTATATTGAAGAATTCCTCGTTCACGATATTGTCCTATATACAAATCGTTCTGGCTATTCCATACGAGTCGAGGGTTTTATTGTTTTATTTGCTAAAGTAGTTACTGCGGCATCATTGCGATAAGAGTATGCACTGCGTGATGTCATAAAAATACTGTAAATACATTTTACAACACACCTGCTCATAAAAGTGCTATTATTTCACCGCAAATAGGCACGTAATGACACCTATTATCAAACTGTGACTTTTTCATTGCTATTATTCACAAGTGAGTTACATAATATATAGATTATTTTTTAAATTTTATAGGTTAAGTTTCTATGTGCTTAAAAAAGTTTCGATACAAAAAAGAACGTGTTAATATGTAGTACGAATAATTTAATATGCCTATCGTATGTTCATTTGATGCATTTTCGTATTTAAATAAATAATTTCAACTTGTAATACTTGTTTAATAAACAAAACTTTCACTCAAATTTAACTTTTTTTTTTCTCTAAATTAAACAGTAAAAAAAGTTACATTCAAACATCTTTTTTTTTTTTAAATATGGCCGACCGCCATTGTTAGATGCGCGCACATAGGAAAACGAATTAATTTGTAGTATTGTTTATTTAATATTTGTAGTATTATTTTATTCGCAAGTGTGTTGTAAAACGTCGTATGCCACGCGTGAGTATGATGATTACCGTCCTCGGCCCTCTTAAGACCCTCGCCTGACGGCTCGGGTCTCAATGGCGCCACGGCGGTAATCATCAACTTTACTCACTTGTACGTGTACCATAATGTACTATTATACTCCTACTCCTACTCCTTAGAAAGTAGGTACTTACTTATGTTGATACTTAGGTATGCAGGAACTTATCAGAAAGTATTATCATACAAATACGCGGGCGCTAAATGAAAATGTATGAAAATTCATTACCACTCTGCTAGCGCGGGTGGTTACGTTATTAGAATCCTTTACGTGTCTGTTATTTTGTTTCTTGTTTTGCTTTGAAATAATCTAATAAGTGGTTAATGTTATTATTATCTACTCAATAATAGTGAGTAAATGTAGGAGAGTTGAGACTTTAGGTAATGTAATAAATCAATATATTCAATCAAATCGTTTTACGCAATTTTCATGGCGTGCCTGATTCTAGCAGATCATTGGACTTTATAATATTAGTACCTACAGTTAATATGATGGATATTTTTTTGAAGATATGTTAATGTACTTTACAAATGGTATTTTGATTCATTATTGTAGTGTAGAAGAATCCACCCAAACACCGCGTAGCAATTAGGTATCGACCACAATTTATAATTTAAATTGAATATGTTCTTTATTACATCTGTAAAATTTGCTCTGTGGATATGATAAAGTACACAAAAAACACAAGTCCCATCTATATTCCAACCTTCTAATGTAATTCCATAACGTAATGGATCAAATAAAAGTCTGTTTTAGTACCTACATGTATACGAAAGCTCTATATTAAAAAGTGAATACACTAGCAGACTTTATTTTCTTACCAAGTAAATAAAGACGCAAAACAGGGATGGTCGTGATGAAATTCGCAGTGACGTGACGTGGCGGGCGCTGGGGCGTGCGTGCCTTATCTTACAATGTGGACGGAGGCTTACGTCCATACCTACCCCTTCCAGTTACTTCTTGCTTAGATGTACAGACTGTACATTAATTATACACACTAAATAAATAAAAACCTGCTGTCTTTTTTTTTATTAAAAGGAAAAACTTTATTTACACTGGATGCAAAAAAAAAATTGCCATGTCATATACTTAGCTATTATTTTGAACCTCAATGGAGCAACAAACAAATTTTCTAATAAAATCTCAAAAGAAATGTTAAACGAAGCACTATACTAAGGGACGGTGACCCTAAAAGGGACCTCAGAAGAGGATAAATGCGGAATCGCGTTTAATATCAGAGATTCCGTTCTCTCCACGAGATGATGTTCACTTTCAGTCGCAAAAGAACGCTCGGGGTGTTTGAATTTTAGGTATTTTATTATTTCACTGATTCTTTCTTGCTTTCCAAATATCTCATGCTTATCCATAGATATTCTTATTTATCTAACGAAATCAATTATAATTGATCCTGAAATCTAAAGCAAGACTAAACAGTGTTTAACATTTTTATTTAAAGATGTAGTTAACTTTATTTCACACTTTCTCAGCATACTTTTAGAAAACTAGGCGGTCAGAGCCTAGAAAATAAGCCTCAACGTCTAGATGACGAAGAAGAATTCTTTTATGCTAACTATTTTTAATCCCATTTGGATTTAAAGACAACGATTCTTTAACAATTCAATAATATTTCGAAACCCTTTAATTCATAGCAATGTCACGTATAACAGCACCAGCAGCACGTGATTTGCTTAATTATTACTGTTATAAACTGGTTTCAATCAGTGGTTAGTTCCGGACAAACGGCGCGCGGCGTCACGCTGTCTACGACCGAAACCCATATCCATAAAACTAGTTACGAGTTTCAGGAGTAAGTGTTATATACGTGCGGGACATTGGCATATTCAATAGAAAACGACAACTAGACGCATAAATGCTATATGGAAATTTTCTAAATGGACGCTAAGATATAAAGTTACCTACTTCACTCTGAATATTAAGCAGTGTTCCGTTTTGGATAATATATCCATGGATTTAGAACATCATTTTAGGATCACTTAAATTTATCAATTGATAAACAAGTTATACCACTTATACATAGATAAGTATGAAAATTTTCTAATGTAAGGAATCGCCATAAGTACGTATTCCGGGCATTATTTTTGACTGGAGCCATGCATCTGAAGCTGAGTCTAGGCTGTATATATCTGTCTGATGTTAAACAGCCGTATCCCTTAGTCTTCCGGGAACCACGCGGCTATCCATCTGGGTAAATTAGCCGACTGGATGCGATGCGATTTCCTTGCTAATTGGACGTAAAGGCCACAATAGGCCGTTCATTAGATACCGGCATCCAATCATAATTATGGTCAGGCAGGCTAGGCTAGATCAATTAACTTGACTAGAATCACTCTTACTTTAACATCTTGGCCTATTGAAACCCCACTTCAAATGTTCTATGGAATCGCCTTGCTACTCTTGGTAGAGGGGGACTAAAACAAAACTTTCATATTGGGATACTTTCGAGTCCTCGTGAAGTTTCTGTTTCACCTGAATTTCTAATACAACCCCCAAAACAAAAAGGTATCTACAATAAAAGTAGGATCATATTAATATTTTTGTCGAGCCAACACACGTAAGGACAATCGACTATACAGTTCTATTATGATTTCATTTTCTTAGGATATGACTTGTTTTTAGATCTTTTCTTGTAATAAGTTCGTCTGGTCGGGGATTGGTCGGTAGCGAGGACGCCAAGTGACGCGGCGGGGTGTAGGTCGATAAAAGTTATTTAATAACAAGGAACACCCAACTTCAGCAATGTAGTTTAGCACCACGTGATCTGACTAGATAACGTCCGTAATTGTTGTTATATGAAATTATTTTATACCTTTCCTGTAATAAGTTCCTTGAAACCAGAACCTTCCAGATTTATTTAACAATTAGGACTAATTTTGCTTATTAACGCAGTTACCGAAGTAATGAGCCCTTTTGTCTGTATTAAAATGAATTTATCACATAACACTGGAAAAGGTTAAGTGATTTTGACCTTTTTCTTGGGGGGATCTCACCATGTTTCTGAAATCCGAAGGGTAGCTTCAAGTATGAAAAACTGCCTTACTCATTTTGTATACATATAGTTTTATGTTAAGAAATCTGTGGTTGTTTTGCTTTCTGTACTCCTCATAATCAGAGTAAATACCTACATCATTGGTACCTACACCCTAAACCGGAATAATATAATTCGTAGTTTATTATAAAAGATATTTGCAAATTTTAAACTACCTGCAAATATCAATGGTAAATATTTAACTCTCATTTCTATTCCCTAAGTAAGCTACGTTTATTTGAAATAAGTATATTAAACAAAATATATACTGATTTTAATGTCAGGTAATTAAATTTTCTTAAGATTTTCCCACTAACAGTTCGCGAAGAAAACGGCCTCCCCTGAAGTGTAATTGAGTTGAACCCTTATAAAATAATTATTTTCCGTTTTCATTTTAAGTGAAATACTCCTTTAATCGTCGACATTTACCTAAAATGATTTCAATAGGTATCTACTTCATTTATATAAGTAGATTTCGGATGTTTAAGAGTTTGTCTAATATTAGAATATTGAACAAACTACGATCTTAGTAGGAACAAACTCAATCTTTCGTGCTATTAATATTTGTCAATTAGTTATACTTAGGTACCCACTACTTACTTGAACTGTTCTACTTACTTCTTCTAATATATAAAAATCAATGCCACTTTTCGTTGTTATTTTATAACTCAAGTTTGGCTGAACCGATTTGGCTAATTTTAGTCTTGAAATATTCGCGGGTGTCCAGGGAAGATTTAAAGGATGAGAAAATAGTTGCAGCGGGAACGGGAAAAATATGGCGGTACGAAGTTCGCCGGGACAGCTAGTATGTTATAAAATCATCGGTATCTAAGTTGATGAAAGAAAGTGTTGTCCTTTTTGGTCGTTATGGGAACACACAAACGTTCTTAGTAAACACCTTAAAAAAGGGGGTCATGAATTTGACCTGTATGTTTTTAGCATTTGTTTGCTTTTATTCAAAATAAGATCAATATAACGTTATAGAAAGTATTAATTAATAAGGCGAAATCTCTCTCTCGCATACATAAAAAGGCGAAATCTCTTCTACGGCCAAGAGACTCGATAGGATTGTCGACAATCCTCAAGGCTTTTCTTTATACCGAACGGCAATCAAAGACTTTAGTTGATGCCCGGATGTTCCAGCCAAAAGGAGACAGTATACTTCATGTGAGACCGGACGACTTACAGGAATGCTGTCTTTGTAGTAAGAAGTAAGTAGTGCTTCACTCTGTTGACAATACCGACTTATTCGGGTGTCAACTTAATCTTATTATCTCAATGGTTTGTAACTTTTAACCCTCACTAATAGGTTTTAGGGCAATAAGAACATTGCTTATTTTCAAACAAAGTGGCAAAAGGGAAACGTGACCAACATAAATAAATATCTATTGTTTACGCATAGTGGCGTGGACCACGGGCCCCGGCCCGGATAAAATGCGCAGTATTTTATGAGAGCCAAAGGGACATTGCCTTTTTATTTTAAATTTCTATTAGAGGTACAAAGAGACGCCAGAGGTAAATTCTCAACCCTCTAGTCTTGGTTTAAAAGTCCGAAGTAACTTTCTTCAAGCAGAAACAATAAAAAAGCAGAAAAATTCAACAAATTGAGTTTATTGATTAATGAAGATATGACACAAACTATTCAGTTAATAAGAATCATTATTTAAATACAAAAATATCCATGTAAACGACGTTATGTTTTTTATAAGAAGTTGCATTAATAACATAGATACCTAATCCATAATTTTGAGACTGCATTCGTATGTTAGTAATCATGATTTATTAGATTCGTCCAAGACCAGAATTGACGCATGGATTAATCACACACGTCTAAATTAGGAAGGTAGGTACTGAAAGTGATTGGTGTGTGGTAGCTGCTGTTTTTAAACTAGTGAAATTTACCTGAAGAATCCATTGCCTGTGTTAAAAATCAAATACTGATAACACGCGTATTATGCACAGCGCCCTCCGTACGGTATGTCTATCCTCCGTTAAGATTATGCACTGTTTATCTAATATAAAACTGTATTGAGTCTTCAATAAACACTTAAATGATAAGGGTTTTCTTTTCAAATCGCGATTACAGGTAATCTATAATGTAATCTTAATTAATGATATTAAAATGTGAAAATAAGTGTTGCATTTTCTGCAGTACACTGTGTCGGTATTTCGTTTAAAATAAACGTTGTTATAAAGTTTGTATAACAGTAACTATAATGAGATAATGAAAATTGTGCAGCGAACATGAGCGTGGCATCGCGCCGGCTGGCACCGCTGTGTTTGCATTAAGCCATTTACCTTTATTAGTATTAATTTAGCAGAAGCAAGTTGCAGCTCCGCCTGTCTACCCAACAGAACTGGGTCAATGACAAACCCGCCGAGAATAGAACCGTCTCTTTAGGGGTGGATGAGGTCTATTGTTGTCCCCGACTCGTGAGGCTTAGCAATATTTCCTTCAATATAATTATCTGCATGACATATCTCGATATTCTGCAAAGTCACTGTCGGAAATGTCTAGATAATTTTATTAGCCAGTGTCGCATTTCCTAACCAAAGCGAAGCTAGAGGGGGAGCCAAAACCGAATTGGTTATACGAGTAGTATTAAAATGGAGTTTCATGCAGAATGTAGATATCATTCTATCGATATACCATTCGGGATCGGGACGAGACCTCATTAAACTGAGACTTATCACCTACATAAACGTAGTTTAACTTAATACGAAAATGGTGCAGTGCTATGTTCTGAAATTATGTTAATGTTTGTCGAGGCACCATACCATGAAGACAATTCCTTAGAGCTGCAGCTTACTATACTTCGACTTTTAATTAGATGCAGTAAAATGACGTTTCAAAATGTCATTGCGTAAAATAATGTTTACAGCCTAATCTCAATAGGGATGTGATTCAGTTCACAGAAGATCATTCTAATCGTTCCATAACTTACTCATAATGATCATACTTAATTCTATTTATTATTCATATAAATAAAAGGCTGTATAAACGTTGATCCTTTTACACATTTCCTTTTTGAGTGTTTCGAGGTGTGGTTCGCCGGCATTCTACCCAAACTCATGCCGAATGCAGTAGCAGTAGTCGTAAGTGAGCGTTTTCCAAAAAAAAAGTGTACCTACCCTCCACTTTTGAGCACCTAGCTGTGTTTGAATTTCAATAAGAAAAAAGATATTCGTATTATATTCTGGGTAATGATTTTAATATTTTAAAAATATAAACATACTCTAAAGTAGTGGAATCCATTCATTATTTTACCCTATTTGCCGTAATATTTCAATTGTGATGATTTTTATACACCGAAACATCAGTTTTTGGCGTGTACTCAAGTTATTGAATATTATGTAGAAGCGATACTGATTTTTTTTGTACTAGGCTAGTATGAATTGTAGGTCCCATTTGAAAGATATCCTTGACACCTAGCAGTGTCCTAAGTTTCTAATTCGAGCCTTATGCTGTTTAGGTATGTTAGTTTAATCTCAAATAAAAACGTAATAAGTGGTATCTTCCGGACATGTCGGTTTTGACACGGCCAAAACGGTCTATTTCACGAGGATTTTTTGTTCACTTCTTGTAATGGAAAAATAACGTTTACATGACAGCTATTTCAAAAGTGTTAGTATCAAACAATGACATTTCATAACATAGACATGTCATATGCTTACAAATCAACGTAGAAAAATGTGACGAACTCACACACACACATTTTTAATTCATCTACACTTTTGGTGTATTAACTTTAGAGTAATAGTTCGTGCAGTGTCTATAAACATACGATGGCATTTTTTTAAGTCACTGATGCTTCCGCTCAACGTCCGACCGGCGCCGCTCGGCACGCGGTACTAGAGGCAAACGTTCCAATTGACTCGTTTTCGGATCTTCACGATTTTCGCGCAATAACATATCTACTTCTTTTTATATAATATCTTTGGTATCAAATAAGTTTCAAACTTAATACTTGTGTTTTGTGTGGGTGCCACGGCGGTCAACATTTCTTCGGGTCAGTTTGAGACACTTCTATAAGTATTCAGCTTACTTAGTTTACATGATCTAATTATTCGCAACGCTCAATTATATTATCAACGCGCTCTATCACTCTCGATCGAAACAATCCCGAAGTTGTCGTGGACGAAAGCACGAATTCAAGAGTGGCTGAAAATGCTAGAAGTGAAAACTTTTTTCCAAGAAGTAATCAACATTGTGACACCGGCTAAGTGGAGTGACTTTTGTGTCTCACACTATAAAAGAGGAACACAATATGTACCACCTCCATCATATTAGATGATGAATAGACAGACAGATTTGTCATTAGTGTGACCGAAAGCGACAGCGACAGTGATTCCGAAAAATATCTATTGATTACCTAAATAACATTATTATGACATTTTTGATTCGTTTTGAATGTACATTCCTATACTTTCACTGAAAAAGATCAATTCTTTATCATAGGTAACTAGCTGCCCCGGCGAACTTCGTACCGCCATATTTTCGGCCCGCGTGGTATTCAAATCCCGTTCCCGCTGCACCCTTATCACTTAGGGGGATGAAAAATAGATGTTGGCCGATTCTCATAGATACCGGATAAGCACAAAAAATTTCATCAAAATCGGTCGAGCCGTTTCGGAGGTGTTCGATTACGCACCCCGTGACAGAAGAATTTATATATAAGATAATAAAAAATACATTACAACTTAATATTGAATCTTTAAAACTAAATCAAAGATCATTCATTTATTGAATGATTCACTTGTTCACTTAGCCACATCCCTATTTATTTTTCTTCAAAAAGTGGTATCCCACAAAACGTCATTTTACTGCAGCTGATTAAAAGTTCGACTATAGTCCCACTCTTTATATTAGCAGCTTCACTTGGTATCTTTAAAATGGAATCTTTCCCCGTAATTTTCACCAAAGGCGTCCGGAAATTTTGGACAAATCAAGAACCGATTACAATACAATAATTTACTTTGGAATCATGTCTTGACTATCGTTATCATCATCACAATCCATGAACGTTACAGTTATGACCTTAAGGAGGATCTTGGATGTAACCGGGACACACTCCTGGTTTCATCCACCTCGTGTGGGCCCCCCTTCCTGCCTTTTTTCCCCGCTACTTACGCTCTTCAACATTCCTGACAGTGAGACCATTACGAATGTCATTTATTATGACGTCAAGCCAGCAGTTCTTCAGTCATTCCCTACTGCCGGAAGCAGCATGGCTAGACATTTGTTACCTGCGTAGCTAGGCGGTCTCCATAATACGCAACCGTACCAGCGAAGGTGACTCATTCATTATTCCTACTTTATTTATTACAACATGGCAGGGCATGTCTATCGAAAGGAACGTTTTATTATTACCTGCCTACAAGCTTTCTATAGATGCCTATAACTTTTTTTGTAAACTTTATCCTTTGTTTTATGAAGCAGGTAAAAGTAATTAAAAACTTTAACTGGGTCAGCACTAACATAATAAAAGCGAGAAGTATCAAAACATCTTATCAATTTAATTAATAATCTTAGTTATTAATTAAATAAAAACGTTTGTTCAGACATCACTGTGTAGGTAGGTACCTACTCCAAACTGTAGGTAGACTGACATTATCTGTCATCCATCATGTCAGCGTTGAAATCCCGATTGCAAACTGTGATATGTGATAGTTGTCGTTGTCTTCTATGAATAGTAATGTAGGTACCTACCTTGTGGACCTACAAATGAAAATTTAATGGTTTTTAGGGATATCCGCTTGAAAAAAAAAAACAGGGGCACTCCCGCGGGAGTGCCGACAGTCGTGAAAACTTGGGTAATATATTATTAGAATACTTATACACAGAGGTGTCAGTAACGGTAACGGTGTCGCGATTTTATTGTTTTTTCCTATCTCAAAGATCTCAAGATTAAAGCACGAGTAGAAAGTATTTTTAGATAGTGTAGACATTTTTAGTTTATAATGTTATTTTTATAGTTAACCTTGTAATAGTTACAATCAATAGTGTATACTAATAAGCCATTTACGATAATTATGAAATAACGTGTGTTTAGCTATGAAGGACACGTGACACATGTCGTATTTATCAACGATCAGTGATCGGTTCGGTACATGAACTTGTAATTATATTATTATCAATAGTTCATAGGAGCATCTAGAATTAGAAACGAATGTTCTTTTTTTTTCATAATAAGCGACATTATACAAGTGGGCAATTTTTAATCGATAAATATTTAGATTGCATTTGTTATAATATACGGTCCAGAAAAGATTATCGGTCTTGTAAACTCTTCTTGTTATATCTCTGCACGCATATTTTCAGAGTAGGTAGTTAAAACCAAAGTTATAATTTTTATTATAAAGCCGGCTTTTCACTATGGGATGTAATATATATTACATCTTGAGATATATATTACATCCCGCGATTGCTGTTTACACTGTAAGATATATATTTGGGATAGTTCAGTAGCTTTACCATGAGTTGACACCAAAATTTGACAACTTCGTTACCCTATCGAACTGCGTACGCGAATCTAATTGGTCTGTGTAGAATGCATGCGCGAATTCCCTGACTTCTGATTGCTCAGTTTAAAATGACAACGTGATTTCGCATGCGCGATCAGACGTCGCCATTCAAACGGGCGAGACAGGGGGAGGCGTGGTGTCCGGGGACGTGAGGTAAAATATACACCTTCAAATATCGCTCGAAAAAATATTTATAGTTTGGGATGTAATATATATTATAGCGTAGTGTAAACGGTCTCGTACAAAATGTATGACGAGCGATATGTCAAGATGTAATATATATTACATTACATCCCATAGTCAAAAGCCACCTTAATGGTACCTTTTTCTGTAGGTACTGTATTTCTAATTAACATAATATATTAGAGACACAACCTGTAAAGTTATCATGTGCCAATCTGATTCACGATAATAGAGAGTAGGTACCTAGCCGGACTTGTACTTTTCTTCACGGCTTTTTCTTTCCAAATCAAAAGCCGGGTTAGTACTGTACTCACTTACAATATTTACGAAACTCGTGCACCCCAATATTAGTTCATATTGCTACAGAATAAATAATAGTACTACTTACTACGCGATAATAGTACTACGTGATATTGCTAACAAAATTTTAGTGAGTGCTACCTACGTCTTATGCTACGCACTAGTTCTACGCCGTAGAACCTAAATTGAATTAGCGGAGAATTAACAAAATTGAATTCTCAAGTTTTAGTCAATGAGGTTCATTGGATAAAATATGATAGCAATGTTTAAAGCAAATTAAACGCGTTAAAGAGAATAATAATAAATTGTTTATTTTAAGTTATAAAGACTCATTACATTCCATTAGAATTTTGATAGTCTCATTATCAAATTGAAATAGCCTACCTACCTAAAATGTCTAATTAACACGACCACTAAAATATTATGCTACATTTTGACTGAGCTGATAATAATTCTAGTGTTTTCATGATATGAGGCAATATCTAAATTCGGGAATAACATAAACATGGTCATTCATATAAGACAAACAAACAACATATATTCGGATATATGGTTGTGGGAACTTATAGCTTTTGTAACATAAATGGGACCGAATAAAACAAGAGGGATGTAGTGCAATGTGGGTACAGCCAGCAACAAAAGCCAGATAGGATGTTTTATTACTTTGAGAATTTTAAGTGTTGTGTTATCGCATAATAGGGAGTTTTTAACGAGATTGGACCCATACCATGAACTTTTAAAACGGGTCAATAATTGACCGGCGGCGGTCATACCTACTATCAATGGGAAATGTAACTTTGTAGTCCTTTTATGTTTATATGGGATTACAAAGTTTTTTATGCAGTTGGTATTATGATAGCCGTTCAATTATTGACCTGTTTGAAGAGTTCATGGTAGGCCCACTGATCCCTTCCATACACCCGTGGGCGTATCTACGACTATGGCATCAACTATGACTTTTGTACACTAAGATAAAGTAGTGACCCACGAATATATCGAGTTAAGCTAGTAATGACACGGGAAAACCTAAGTAAAGTTAAAAAGCGAAAGTATCTTGGAATCTGTAACGAATAATCAAAAGAAAATTGGATTTGTTATATGTACTTTCCAATCTACCATAGAAAAGCATGAAGTTGAGTCACCCAAATCTATAGTATCTATACTAGTCGGTTTTGGCACTTTTGACAGTTTTGACTACTGCCATGATGTCGAAAAGAAAGTTTGTTGATAAATATTGGAGAAAGGGGTCCAACACTATTTCGTTGGCTATTTATGTACAGATTATTTATTATTCATATGGTATGGGCACAGAATATCTATTATAACTGTGTTAATTCCCAAATAACCTTGTACTTGTAATAGAAAAAAATAAACAATAAAATAGTTAGTCGTGACAGTGTAATCATTATAATAGCTTCTACAAATATCAGAACATAAAGATATAATTTATACGTAATACACAAGGTTTTAGCTATATTGAGCTTCCAGCTATTTATTTATTCATGCTTTCATGAATACATATACTCACGAAATTTATGCTTTATAGTCATAAGCAGACAAATTGAAAGAGTATTTATGCTCGAATAGAATAAACATATTCTTGTTTACCTCCCTTCAATAAATAGACGCTCATTTTGAAGCGGTCTTTAATATTGATCGTGGAATTGCGCAATCTCCTGTGAAATTAAACCTGCACAATTTTACGCTGTACCTAAATTCCACATACGATTGTATTTCTTTTTTATTAGGCTCATAAAATGGAAAATGTTTCTTTATTAATGCAGTTAGATTGATACTGGTTTTAGCTCACAAAATAAGAATTGTAAACTCTGTTTTTACCCGACTGCGCCAGCGAGAGGGTAATGTGTTTCGCGCGTATGTATGTATGTATGTAGTTTTCTTTGTTCCCCTCTACAGGCCTAACGCCTGGACGGATTTTGATGAATAGGGTCTTAAATGAAAGGTATTCATCTCCCGAGTGTCATAGGGTACATAAAATTCGTAGGTAGATTTTTGATGCTAAAATAATTGTGTTGGCAAAAATTTTTTTTCATTCAAATTTATCGAGTAGGGTATCAAAATGAAGAGAATTAAAAGGAGATTACAAAAATATATAGATGTCATATCCTAACTAAAAAGGTTAAAATAAAATTAATTATTAAAAAATAAAAAAACCCGACTGCTGTCTAAAAGATTGAAACAAGCTTGATAGCAGGCGGTACCCATTAAATTTCTTTCGGTTTATGATTGGCAAATGGGTACCGCCTGCTATCAAGCTTGTTTCAATCTTTTAGACAGCAGTCGGGTTTTTTTACTTTTTAATAAGTAATTAATTTTATTATTCTCAAAAAACTATACAAAGTTACTGAAGTACTTAATGGAGAATTATTTGCTATTGCCACAGAGCCGCCGCTATCTAATCTAGTACTAAATTGGTAGTATGCTCAAATACTAATCTGCACGTGATCTAGGTATTTCACACTAAGGTAGTTACAAGCCCACAACGCTATTCTGACCTGAATGAGGAAACGGACGATCAGCGCGTGTTATATCTTTCATCGCAGATAGCTGATGAAAACTGAAACGTTTTCTAGCACGTAAATTGACTATGCCTTTAATATATATTTGTTTTTATTTTTTCAATTATTTCTGATAAATGATATTTAATTTGGAATAATATTTATTAGTTGATATAAAGAGGTACCTATGTGTATCTTTGCTTACGGCACAGCCACATTAATCTAAGTTATCGTAATTTCTTGAACCAATTTTAAATTATGCCCATGTTTGATCCAAAAATGACGTATCATTTTAAATTGTATGACTCATTATACTTACAGAGAAGTATAGACACACGTTTTACTTTTTAATTTAGGTATCTGCAGTTTAGTGCAAAAGAGAAGAATTATTCATGTAGTTGGATTATTTTTCAGTCACGCCCGATGTTCGAACATTGTCGAAGTGTGCTTTAACGACATTAAATATTTACCGGCGCCAAACCGGGGGCTCCAAACTTGCTCATCCAATTTCCCCATTAATTTATACTGTGTTATAATAAGATTTGCCGTATTGCGCAAGTAATCTAAAAGCTCTTACAGCATTCCTTTCTGAAATATATACAAGCCAACTATTAGTAACATCGTAAATAGAATAAAACGAGTCAGCCGTAATCAGGAAGAAGTTTCGTACCTATAAGAAGTTATATTAAAGGGCGTCGTGTGAACTTTCTAGAGCTCGTAAGCTCAGTAGTCAGCGAAGTTGGCTAAGTATTATTGGTGAAGTTCCACTATAAAAACCGATGCACGTTACTATCAATGTATTAGGAAGATACTAGATCCTTATTATCCCTAGGTTCAGCTTAGTTCGGCTCCGTATAAAACCTACTAATCTCATTCCGGCGACCCACGGGAATTTATTCTCCGGAGAAAATATATGCCAATGTACTTCCATAATCAATCTTTACCAACAGGTTTTTTGACACGAAGGAGTAGTAACTCCTCGTCCACATCCTCAAAAACTGTCACATTATAATATTAATAGTAGCAAGAGCTACAAAATATATGGACTAATTTCAAAGGTTGCAGTATTTATAACATAAATTACTCTGATTGTCGCAAATAAAATTGGTATTAAGGAACAACCGTATCTGTCCAGCTTACCCACAGATATTCCAAAATATATACTTACAGATGATAGGCGGTTAAAATATATGGACTAATTTCAAAGGTTGCAGTATTTATAACATAAATTACTCTGATTGTCGCAAATAAAATTGTTATTAAGGAACAACCGTATCTGTCCAGCTTACCCACAGATATTCCAAAAAATATACTTACAGATGATAGGCGGTTCAGTGCCCCGAGCACGAAAAACTATTGTAATCGTAACGTAAACGTATTGAGAGAATTAAGTATTGTGATTGGCTGCCTGCCTGCTGTGAACCTGTGTGTGTGTGTGAAGCTTGCCAACCGCAATGCTCCGTTCTCTCAATACGTTAAGGTTACGATTACGATAGTTTTTCACGCATGATGACGTTAAAACAAAACTATTGAGAGCTAGTTAGGTGGGTCACACACTCACACATTAGTAGCTGTCTCATTGACTCCTTCAACTGTGCTTGCGTATTGTGTGTTGTGCGATTTGAAGCGTCTTTATATTACAAAAACCAATCGCCGGTCATTCATTATATATACCTTCTGCAACTTATGTTTATTAAATGCTCAAATAAACTAAAATACCTACGTCATAATATATCTACTGCATTTTCCTTATCGTCCGGTCCGGACAGCAACTTTGTCAGGTAATGCTTGGAACGCGAGGTAACATTTTGTGTTTGCGGTTCGTCAAAGGCAAACTTTCCAGGTCCTTCGCGTAATTTAAGCACCATTGTACACAAAATGTTTCTCTTACCAAATATAATGAGCTAAATATTATTTAGTTATAACAATGTTACGCAAACTTGGACGAGTTGAACAGAAAACTGAATTTATTACCGATGCCATTATTATACGGTCTCCAGATACAGACTTAATTCTAGAGGAAATGTTTTCCTGGAATGGCAGGTATTCCTTCCCTGCTTCCCTTGCACAGTTAGTAGTTAATATGTGTTAGTATTTATTAATCCATCCAATACCTAATATATCTTAATTAATTTTGCGCACTCCTAGTAGGTTTGACTAGCTTCATCATACCAGTGAATAGGTACCTAATTCACCTAGCATGGATAAGATGAATGGATTATCGTCCTACAAAATTACGATTGATATCGGTTCTCATTCTCAATAATGCTATAGTGCCGATTGTTTTTTTCGTTTAATATCTGCTTAAATAGAATTAGTGGCAGCTCTTTTGAACGACCACAGTAAGTAAGAAAGAAAGAAAGAACGTAGCCAACCAAAGCCTTTAAAGTCGTTACTGTCTAACTTCAGATAAGGTACGGCCGTCGTCTTCGTGCGAGGTACGGTATTAAGAAGTAAATAACATCAGTAAATCCTTAAAATGTTACCATAATAGGATAATTTAATGAAACTTGCTAATTTCTATACCTAGGGTAGGTACTCGCGTTCAGTAGTTTCCGCCGATTTGTGTCCATAATTGCCAACATAAGTTGACAAAACAATAATGTTACTGCTTAATTAAGTTTCACTGTGTCAATTCAGGTGCCAGCGGGTGTTTACTCAAACACTAGACCATTTCTACTATAGCAATTGTTGACTTTAGTGATATTGTTATCTATCGTATAGTCAAATAGATATAAGAACTTTGTTGTACATACACCAATTTATGTACCTCGACAAAAGGAGACGATTTTTTATGTTAGAGCTTTCGGCCACCTACAAATTTTGGAGAACAATAATGAAACGAGTATTGATTTATTTGTAATGTTATCGAGATTAAAATGGTACATTGCTTCTTAGCTAGTCTAACCGGAACATTGATATAAACCAAATCAAAACTGATACTAAAATCAATGTGAAACTAGGTGAAACTGTCATGGCGCCAGTCTCAGAAAATTATAATTTTATTGATTATTTAGTATGACATAATAGACGTCATTAAAATCATGTCCTATGCAATGTATTGAATAAATAGAAGATGGATAGGGCAATAACCTTCTTTTTAACAAGTGGAAATCCACTCAAATCCGCCGGAGCCAGTGAAGGTGATTATGTCGGACTCGAACCGACAAAACCAGCATGAGCCGTTTTTCACAGTCTATATGTTTTTCGGATGTAGAAAAGCAGGATTATCCCATGTATTACCCGTGGTACAACCATTCTACCAACAACTGGTTGTACCACAGGGCTTTTTTTTCCCGATAGATCAACTGGTTGTACCACAGGCCTTACTAGTTGGGCGGTCAGACGGCAGCCGCTGCCATAAAAGGCATATTTCCAAACCGAATAAAAGAGAAGGAGCAAGCGGCTGGTAAAAGCCTCGGTTACAACTACAATTCCTAAGATGATGATTCATACTTACACCATGAAATGAAAGTAGGTATCCAATGAAATAAAACAAACAAAACCATATTATATTAATATTTATTTATTACATAGGTATATAAAACGTCTCTTGGAAATTGTTGGTAGGTATGTCGTCCAAAAAGCATACAAATCATAGTGATTATAGTAAATGAGCAGAAAGAAAACTCAATTAATGTAAATAACATACATTCTCCTAATACCTTGGTTTATGTTAGTAATTGTTTGTTTACTGATTTGCAGTAATGCATCTGAAATGGTTGGTGGCACGGCTGGTATATTCATTAGAATTGTTTGACTACAACACTTATAGACACTGTAATACTCCACTCGTCCATATTATTCAATACTAGCCATTGATTTATATAGCAGCTGCCTGTGTAACATCTGTATTAAATAATACTATTTTTTTACAATGATCATTGAACAACAAGAAAATTCACTAAACAATCACTCAAAATAATCACAAAATAACTGTCAAACAATTTTTGGCACTTTTGGGATTGTATTGCCATTCGAAATAATGAAATCGTAATCGCTAACAATTTTTACTACATGGAATCGATTCCTCGATTGATACTTTAAAATAAAACATCAGTTTTAAATTAAAATAATCTCCATTAACGGGTTGTGGAGGTCAGATGACTGGAAGAGGTACACCCGGGACTCCAAGGTAAGGCCAAGATATTGATGACGACAACCAAGTAGGTAAAGAGTGCAATGCCCAACCTAACGTTGTATTTTTGTATTCGTAAAGCTATAACCTGAGAGTATTATAGTTTAGAGTGTTTACTTTTAGACAGGTAAATATTATGGACTGTTGTATTATAACATCATTGAAATAAAAATATTTAAACGGATTCTATTACAGCCTATTAAGTGGGACCTAATACAATGATTGGTAAAATGTGGGTGTTAATTCACTCTGCCTAATCCTCCGGGGATAAATGAGTATCATATGATGATGACAGTTAGTAGGTATATAATGAAGTAACTGAAAACGAATCTTCATAGAATGCGTTGTAGGTAGTTTTATTTCAATGTGTAATTGAATATATATGAATATTCGTTTATAACCTTAGAGTATCCATTACTATAGTATAGAGCAAGTCTAACACTATGGTCCATTGTGCCGAGTGTAAGCAGTTTTTTATCTGTGGTATAAAGCGCCTATAGTGATGTTTCATGTACATATTACCAAAATTATCGATAGTTGGTTATGTTGTGAATTTAGTGTGACGCATGCGTGGATGAATGGATAAAATTAAAACCAAGATACAAATATTAGTATCATTGAATGAATTGCAGACATTAAAATCCCACAAATCTAACATATCAACAGACAGAGTCGTATATAATATTACGTCGTTGCGCTTGCCAAAACCTCTATGTGTTTTTGGTCAAGTTTTCAGGTCAAGTTTTATTAAATAATTGATGAGCGTATCAAAAAAACTAAAAATGCAGTATGATGCCAAAAAATATTTTGAATGAACTGAGATATAAGTGAAAATCATAAACGGTACTGTCCATCCACAATAAATTGTTTTTCCCATTTTGATACACATATCAGAATTGTCTTCCTAGTGCCATTTCTTACAAGTGAAAAATGTACACGTATCAGATTTGTTATGGAACTCAATAGGATTTATTTAGCCGATAAATACTGACTGGTGGCAAGGTACATTTGATGTAAATAACATACGATGTAAATAAATACGTACTATAAACTTGATAAGGCATACAAGTAACAAAAAAGAACAATACTGAGTTAAGCTCGCCTTTGTACATCAAAATGTATCAGTTGCTAGTCGGTGCACATGTTAAACAACGGACGAGGCTCTGGTGCCGACTTTGCTCTCGGAGTTGGGAACTAATCGCTGATCGTTCCCAGTATAGCCGATAATATGACAATCAGAAAAGAAGAGCAATTCCCGAGTTCCAAGCACATTATGGCACCAATTAGTTATACAATTTAGTCCCTCTAGTCTCAGTAGTCCGGTTGCTAGTCCGGTTGATTCGCATCCGAGCCCTTCACCTCGGAGTCCGGGATACGCTTTTCCAGTCTAATTGCGACGCGGCTAAGCTTCGATATTTTCCGTAAAGTGCCATCTGACCTCCACAATCCTTTGGTGAATCTTTGATATCGAAGTACTGCTGCTAGATCAGTTGTCGATCTTTTACTACGTCACGTGACCATAGAAGTTTGTGTGGTGAAATGTGTGTGTTAAGTGTTATATAATACACCTTGGCCTACACCTTCGTGAGCGTTCGAGGACGACTGTATCGGGAACACATATTAGGTACACAGGCAAATATCCCTCAGTCAGCGATGGAGGTAAGTCACAAACTTGTGTCTGAAATCGAGACTACTCTCACTAGAGTATCCGATTGGGGACGACTAACCCTAGGCCAATTCAACTCGGCTAAGACACAAGTACCGCTAAGAAAACCCCATTTATTGTAGCGCCGCAATTTTCTAGACACACCGTTTACCATCTCTTCGAGTATAGGGATCCTCGGTGTTGGTATCTTCAGCGACGATCAACGCCGTAGTCACTTGAAAGACTAAGTCAAGCTGGTATCAAAGAAACCAGGAGTGCTCAACAGGACGAGGCAGTACATCACTGCGGGGCAAAGACTTCTTCTTTATAACGCGCCCGTTCGGCCCCACATGGAGTACTGCTGTCACGTTTTTACCTAGACCCTTTCAACTTGGCGCAAAGACGGACGCTGAGGATCGTCGACGATCCCATACTCACAGGCGGGGTGGTAGTCCCTCTCAACCTCAGAACGAACTTCCTTGCTGTGGGTGTTTTACCGCCGATGGTTTGTGTTCAGAAGAATTGTTCGACATAATGCCTAGAATTTCGTTACTTTTCATCGCCGCACCGCTCGCCATACGAGTAGACAGTGAATTCATTCTCACACATTACGACCGGAAACGGTGCGCACTGTGCGGTATGAAAGGAACTTCATCCCACGTACGCTCAAGCAGTGGAATGATCTCCCTGTTGTTTTTCCACGCGACTTCAATATGTATGGGGTTCTTCAAGAAGGTCTTTATATTAAGGTTTCTACAGGGTCAGCAGCACGAGTATGACGCCCCTGGTTCAAAGGCCACTAACACTAACTACTTTCTAAAAGGAGGGCTGTGTGCTAAAAGCCATCCCAGAAATACCAGCAGTATTCCACGAAGGAGCGAATTTGTGTCTTGTACAGAAGACACCGCTGCTCCGATGTGTAAAAACGTCTCACTTTGTTCAGGACTTCAACCTTACGCGAGGCTGTTTTGATGATACTCTAAGTGTAGTTTTTGTTGTTCAGTTTGCAGCGAACATCCAAACCGAGGATACTGAGATTTTCCTACTGTAGCAGTGGCGTGCTCTGAAGAGTGGAAGGAAAGAAGATATCTTTGCACTGAACTTCTTGGTCTTCTTGGCACTGAACTCGATCAGGTTCTCAGAGCCCCATTCGGAAATGTGCTTCAGGATCCGGTCGAGCTCAGTGACAAGAAGCTGCCTTTGTTCCACAATATCAGACTGCTCGGCCACAGGATGTCCATGATAACTCAAGTGTAAGGTTAGCATCTGCATAGCATAGCGTCTGCATAGCAATTAATGCTGTCAGTGGACAGCATACGTTTATATGCAGAAGAAAGAATGGATGATAAGACGGACCCCTTCGGCATGCCAGCATTTACCTGCAAGAACTCCGAAGTTCGTCCATCTCTAAAGGCGCAAATACGGCACACCTGCAGGAAGTTAGCCACCCAGTCGTACAGTTTGGGAGGACTGTGCGACTGGGTGGCCAGAGGCTGGTAGACGGGAAGGAAGGCGCCAGATTCTATAGAAAGCTTTGGCGATGTCAAGACTAATTTGCCAGTGACCCCAAAACTGAGAATAGCAATATTATTGTACAAAATTTAGTCACCTGTCTCGTTTTATTTCCTATTATAAGATTATTTACGTTGTTACAAAGGTAGAACACCAATTTTACAACCAACAAACCGAAGAGAAACAAGCTGTCAAATTATCTATGTGCAAACCAATTCTGACATGTGCAATATGAGGGTGAAAAACTTTTGATGTGGACACATAACCAATTTTGCAGGGTCAGAAGTGCACATCCATATTTTGTCAAATCTATTTCTAGAAGGAATTAACACTTGTTTGTTTTTTCAGCCGATGCGCAATTTTTTTTTAAGGCCGTCTAGCGAATAATTTTTTTTTCGAAAAAATGCACATAACGACTTTGGCAGGCGCACTGAAGTATGGATAAGCATATAAAGTTTTGACGCACTTTGGAAGAGGCCAGTGGTTAATTGAAATATAAAGTTTTGCATAAGCATTTACCTACGTGGAGGTAAAGTTCTGGTACTGCATCGTCATTCAGTTTGCAAAGCCCTTTCTTAGTTACTTATTTGAAATCAAGCTTAAAATAGATAGAACAGATGAAACTTCGAATATTCGGCTCCCAATCAGGCCTCTTTATAGCTTTTAGCTTTCACTCATGCATCTATTATTATGCATCTTAGTATTTTTGTAAACCTAACAAAAATAATAGTGCATAATATATAAAAGTAAAATGAGTAAAATGAGATTTATTTGTTTACGCAGTAAATACTCTATACTACATAAAAGAAAATAAACCTACAATGAAATTCTATTGCAAAAAGAAAATTATCGTAACCGAAAGTGCATGTGCTACATCACTATTCATTTAAAAGCAAAAATGGCCGATGACAGCCGTCAGCTGTAACCCGCCCCGCGTTTCTCGCATCCCCCTAGGAGACCCGTATAAATTTTATGAAAACAAATAAATTAGTCATATAATACTACTCACGGGTGATATGAAATGTTATCATTCTTTTTATTTTTCTTTCGGGAATCGTTTTGAGAGCCTGGCAATGCACAGTTCACCATTATTACCACAAAATGAAATAAACTGTTATTTGCGAAATCACTTTGGCAGATATTGTTTTGCTACTGATTGCAGTTGTCAAAAATTCTAGGCACTGTTCACACCCGTGATAGCAGTTCATACTTGCTAAGACGCGCTCTACAGGTGATAGATACTCTAAGTTTATAACAAAATACTTTTGTTAGCAAAAAACTTTCGATAATGTCATATGCAATGAGAATTGTAAGATTGAAGATTTGAAGAGAAAACCTATACCTATGTGCCTGAAGTTTCATCGAATACAATCGCATTCTTAATCGATTTGAGTCTATGGTAATGGTAAAGAAGATGTCTGGCAACATTTTAACATCTTGTCATGTGAAATATTAAGAATTTTCACAAATACAATAAATAAAAAAAACACTCTTTAATAAGTTATCGTGAATCGGTTTGACTTTGGAACATTCTTTGTCCAATTATCATAATAAATTGATTCGAATTTCTTGCATATTGTACAATGACTGTTCATGCCCTATTCTCTGTTGTCTCTCTCTTCTCTCACTCTCGCTTTGATGTTTTACATAAGAATCAAAAACTTAAAAGTCGTTGTATTGATGGGCCGAAAATAAATCATCTCCTTTGAGTTAGCAATTGTTATTATGAATTCATATTCATAATAACAATTGCTAACTCAAATTTTGTCGATGTTTAATCTTTATTAAACGCGAACAATGAGATAACATTATCTACCTTATTTTAGTAATAGATGGTTACATGGAACCCTAAAAGTAACCTTATTCTATACGAAGAAACACGAAAGCTTAAATGTTAGTACTCCTTTGTGTATCGTAGTAGGTAGGTACTGATCCCAACTAAGATCATAAAGGCTGTCCTGAAACTCACATTTCACTTACGCACCGCTAGGCTTCTTAGTCCACCCGTGACATCCGTCGGCGTCGGTGCAAATCGATCGAAACGTCGTGTAAACATTAGGCGTCATACCCTGTAAACATTACCGTGAATAAGTCCCGACAGATGTCTAAAATGGGTACAGCACCTTATATCGCACCTTTCGCCCTCCAGTTGATTGAGATAACAGTCCGCCATTTGCTTCTGTCTTTACACACTTCATGAGCTTCCTCTACTGTAATGAAACCTGTCATGCAAGCCCAAAATGCTTCTGAACTACCGTTTCTTCAATACATCACCAGTTTGATCAGTGTATGTTCAACGAGGTCGACCTTTACTTGCTTACTCAAACCGCAACTTCACTATATAATACTTGACAGCATTAAATTCTGATATACTTACCTACCGTCTTTACCAAACAAAACTCTACTTTATGAACTTTTCTAATATAGGTAGATTGATTGCTGACCTTCTCAGTCAACATTTTGAAATCTCAGAAAGGTGTAGGTACCTACATGGCAGACTTTGATTTTCGCTATCTATACCAAACCAACTTGATTTTGTCAGTCTTGTTTGAATAGTAAATCCATATTCAGCTTTGCATACTCTTTAAACAATTTACGGGTACGTAATATGCGGAAGCCGAGTTCTCGATTTCAAAGGCATCGACTAAATGTAGTTCCCTAGAGCTTTTGTACAGGAATTTTTGTTATGACAGCTATCTGCCATCTGCCGTGAGTCCGGATCGTTCCTAAATAAATATTATACCGTACGTACCTCAGCTTACTGGACCGGAGAAGATATACTCTGGGGAGTACCATCTCATTGGATACGTTTTTTTTCGTCATTACTTAGATATGCGTACCTACTCGCGCCCAAAAGGATAAATAGAAATGTGTTTACACAAACATTTTCGTACTGTTTTTCAGTCCTACGTTACTTCAGTCAACCAGCTTTATCTGTAAGTGGCCTTGTACGACACTCTTTAGAAAAGGTGGCCTTTGTATTCTTCTTAGCTGGGAACTGTGAATCTAGCAGCTTGGCATATGACTCCTTTCGGTATAAGGGTAGTTATGTGATTATAGTCATTTCAGCTTTATAGCTGGTAATTACATACCAATTATGTAAGAGATGGAAGAAGTTATGTTTCTCAGAACTATTACAGAATATGGAGTTTTAGAATTAACCAAGTGCGTGTCAAGCCACGCTCAGTATACGTTTCCGTGGTTGCATATTTGGAATTTTGACCTCTCCTTCGTTTATAAGTCAGTATTATCAAACATTTTTCACGTATCCGAAAACGACCATTAAGCTGACAGGGGAGAGCAAGGAGGCAGCTCAGTTGACTCTACAAGAATTTGCACTTTAAAACTTAATAATTCACAAATGATCCCTTAATTGAAGAAATTGTTTTCACAAATCCATGCCAAATTACAGCTATAATTGTAACACTGTCTCTGAGCTAAACTACGGATATGGAGAAATTTTAAGGGTTCCGTATTAACAAGGGAATCCTAAAAATGTTCTGTCGTAATGACCCAAGTCTCAAAGCAATTTGACGCCAACTACACTCAAAGCTAATTAAGCTTAGAAAGGCTCCTTCCTTCGTTAGAAAACGTAGTTACCTAGAATTACTTGTTACAGAATTATTACTAACATAAAAGTTCTGTCTAAGAATGTGTTCTGTCGCAAAATTATTATACATTATATTCTACACTTCATGTGAATTTATAACAACCCCTCAGAGGCCAATGCTGACGGTCTTTTCAAAAGAACTTTCAAACGTTTCTATTATAAAAGCTTAAATTGCACTAAAGTCGTGAACCGTGAAGCGAAAAGTTTCAGTTAAATAGAGTGCGCGTTCTTTTGCAGTTATTTTCCAGTCTGAGCTAAAATACGTATTTTTAAAGGAATATGAGCGTAGAATGCTTCCTGCTTCGTTACGTAGTCAAGAGAGCCTATTGCAGGTGTTGTATTATGTTGGTATGTAGGTAGGTAAATTAAAATGCTTTTCATGTAGGTATGTTTCAGTCGGTTACTTTAATAGGTCACACACTGCCCGTTCTGTACACAAGTCGATAAGGGTAAGCGAGTATCGCACGGTTGTAGCGGCCATTATACCTCTCTTGTTATGATTATTTTGTTTACATTGTACCATTATTCCCGCTTATGTTCCGCTCGGCAGCTTTCAGAATTTTCGTCGAAAATAGCTCTTTTTATGTATTGAAAAAATGTGTCGCTTTGATGTCAAATTTCATTATTACCTACACATTAAGGACTTACGCATACTGTATTTCTTTGGACCAAATAATTATGTTTTGTTCTATACATTTGAATGTTTCAGCTCTTCGTATCAGTAGCCTTTCAAGTTTCATTTCAATGCTTGAATACAACCTTCGTCGATGTAATTGTTTATTGGAAGTTTCGTAGGTAGGTTATCTTGACAGAATTCATATCAAGCATTTGAAATTCTGTAGAACTACGGGATTTACTAGGACTGTCACTGTTGGATATCACACTGCTATAATAGAATTTGATCAGATCTGGATTGCACCAAGTCAACAAAAAAAAGAAACAAACGAAAACACAGCTGTACCATCCTTTTCTCGAAACCGCTTAGGGGCCTTTCGACCTTTCTGTAATTTCATTGTGGATAAAATAGAAGCCCCTATTTCCAGCGACGAAGAGGACATACTATGACTTTCTATACTATACTTTTTGAACACCCGCAGACTCAGAGTAGCTATTATAATAGTTACTCTGCGGGTTTACTTATCAGTGGAATTCCGTAATTTTTTTGTCAGTAAATACGCATTCACTCACTCACCTATGATATTTTTTTTAAACAAATACACAAACTCCAAATGTGTGCATTTAGTGTTTGGCTTGTAAAGTCTGGAAAACTAAAACATGGGAAATATCAGTCTCCTTTTCTGAATTTCAGTCTTCTTTGCAGTTGATACTGCATAGGTAACCTTGAGCCTTATGGGGCCAGGCATTATCGTGCAAAAGCATAATAATATCTTAACTTATTTTAAGATATTATGCTTTTGCATCAGAATACAGGTTTTAGAACAGTTTAATTACCGTGATGTACTCAAAGGAGGGTAGTTCACGCTTAGGTATATTTCTGTCCACGCCGTTGTTGTGTCTCTTTGATTGGACTTCTAAATTTCACAGGGGGCTCTTGCCTCCAGGTATTCACGTATTCATCGTGAATCTGGATGCTGGATAGTAGTCCAACTAGTTTCAAGTCAAAATGTTCTATAATCAATTTTATCTATTTGCCAATATAAGCACTGGAATCGGAAGTTATGATTAAGTATTCAATTTCAAGGGCTTCTGTCGTAATATTTTTATGTCGATGTTAAAATGCATGAAATAGAATACATGAATTAAAATAATACTTACGCGTAGGTACCCGGATACAAATTAAATATGACACAAAGTGACCTAGTTGTAGAAATCGTATTTTGATCAATGAAATATAATACATCATTGATTTTGATTGTATTTATTTATCAATTACAATTAGGATTATCGTGTAACTAGCTGACCCGGCGAACTTCGTATCGCCATATTTTCTGATCCCGTTCCCGCTGTATATATCTAAATTTATCAGTGTTTCTCTACAATATTATGCATGTATTATACATATAAACCTTCCTCTTGAATCACTCTATCTATTAAAAAACCGCTTCAAAATCCGTTGCGTAGTTTTGAAGATTTGAGCATACATAGGGACGGACAGACAGCGTCAGCGACTTTGTTTTATACATAACTAGCTTTTGCCCGCGGCTCCGCCCGCGTGGATGTCGGTTATCGCGACCAAACATAGCCTATGTCCTTTCTCGAGGTCTAATCTACCCCTATACCAAATTTCATCAAAATCGGTTCTCTGCCCAAACCACTGAACCAGTGGTTTGGGCGTGAAAGCGAGACAGACAGACAGACAGACAGACAGACAGAGTTACTTTCACATTTATAATATTAGTAGGGATATGTAGTGATAGTGATATGCAAGTAGGTATCTGATATGGGTGAAAATGTGTATAATTGTTTCATGGTGTCTACAAAGACGGTGAAGCCAAAGAAAATGTGTAGTTGGAAAGTAGGTAAGTCAGTTAATGTGCGCATATATCTAATCCACGAGCAGGAAAAGGTCAACGTACGATTTAGGTAGATTACTTAAGGCAATGGATATTAGGAGTTTTAGAAATGTCGTACGTACTACATATTATTTGAATGTGCCTGCTAAAGTACGACATTACTACAACTACTACAAGACACCTACATTGCTTCCACTATCATTACCGAATATTTTAGAAGGTGAATGTCTCTTGATCATAAAGATAAATGTTTCTTTGCATTTTCCCATTTATGCATTACTAGGTATACCATTTTAAATCCGATTGTAAAGCTTTCTGTTTTGCTGAAGAAAATAAAATCATCAAAATAACATCGGGAGTAGCTCTAGTATAACCCGCGCCACGTATCTTGGACCTAAATTGTGCTCAAAATGTGCCTTATACGCGCAGTACACATTTCTTGGGTGTCTTTTGAGGATAGCACGGGATGCTACTGCAGTAGACGAACTCAAATTCACCAAGCATAGACTATTACAAAGCAATCCGCGGGCGCCAGAGCCTCTTATGTCTTACGATTTAGGTCCGAGATACGTGGCGCGGGTTGTACCTAGAGTAAATGTATTATTCTATCATAAATAGCCATTAAGACATCATATCAAAAGTTTACTGTATCAATAAAGTTATTAGTATTATTATTATTTATCAAACATAAATATAAATAAGTAATATAATGCTCAAACCACTACTTACTAAACCAGACATAAACACATACAGCATTGTATTGTTTACACAAGTCGGTAGTTTTGTTTGCCTGGCCGACGATCAACATTTCTTGTCCACGCCCTGTCAATACAGATAATGCTCGTAATGCTACCCAAAACCATCTACATCGGCTATATGGGCCGATAAAAGGGGTGCTTCAGTTTTGTAACAATGACGAAAAAGAGAGGAAAGTTCGGAATGATTTCTTATTTGTAGGCACTTATAAAATATGTACTAGCTGACCCGGCAAACGCTGTCCTGGTTATATGAACTAGCAGAACAACGTTAGCTAGGTCACCTAGTAGTTTATAAGCGTCTATAGTTCTAATACTTGAATATGTATAGGGATTTGTTATATCTGATGGTATCATAATACCTATTTACTAGCTTTTGAATAAGGCTCATGTTACGTATCTCTATGTAAATAAAAAGCAGATACTGTAAGTGCTCAGATGATAGAAATCCGTTTTTGGATGTTAAGCCGAACTCTAAAGTATAATATAAATAAAGTTCCCAGCAGAGTAACTTCGACTTTGTTGCTTAAGGCAAAGTTGGCAAACACTGACGGTAAGCATTCAAGTGCGGCTGGGACGCGGAAGCAAGACAGATAATAAAAGATATTTACTAAGGATCTTTTGTTCCCATTCTATGTCCTCACTTTAAGTCGGGATTCATTTACCCATACAGGTTTTACACAAAGCGTTCTGTAAAACTTGTAGGGCTACTTGGGTTGTTTCTGTTCCAATACTTTGAACAGCCAGCCAAAGAAATTAAGCCCTAACATTTTCTGTATTGACTGTTGTTAATGAACTTCTAAACTCTTTATGAGTTTGCTAAGGCTTTTGTTTTGTTTCGTGGAAGTATTGAGGAAACAATATTCTGTATTCAGTATTAACTCCTTCCCAAACTCATTCGATATTATAACACAATCTATTGATTAGGTAAATTAGTACTTCGTGTTGTGTTTCCGGCGATGAGTACGGTAGCCAGAGCTCACTGGAGAGGTTTTGTGCTATCAGTGGGAAGACCTAAAGCTTGTCCTGCCTGTCTTCTTCGCTGACAGCACAGAATCTATCTGTTCTTAAAGGGTCGGCAGCATGAGTGTATCCCCTGGTATTGTACTCGTCCATAGGCCACGGTAACCACTTTCCATCAAGTGGACTGTGTGCTAGCCTGGGACCTAAGTGGCATAAAAAAATGCTCATTAGTGTATAATAAATATGTAGATATACGAGTACATTGTATCCTACAAATCCTACAATTAACATCCACGAAATGTACATAACTCATGTATATTTATTACCACCACAATCCTATGTTTGTACTAAGGGTTGGGAAACGGAAAACTGAGCGCACTTAATTTATTCACAGTGGACGTAAAATACGATATCATGTAACTTTACATAGAATATTTTATGCATATTAGTAAATTTGCTTATGAAAGTTCTTTTTTGTACTGCTTGCGAGTGTAGATTGAACAAATAAATATGTTAATCACTCCTAGTTAGCACTTAGCTTTTTTTTTGTTGTCGCAAGAAAATTTACCTCATCTGCATATCGCAAGACTGGCACGACACAAAAGAAGCCTAGACGGTTAGATGTGTGGAGTTCACATTACACTAGAAATATGCCTATCATATGTCTCTGCATCTGAGAGGTAGTCCGCCAAAAACCTGATAAAATTATCATGTCGTGGTTCGGGCTTCTACTCACTAGGTAATGTTCAGAGAAGTCAGTTCTGAATATCGATTTATATGGGGAAAGAATGTATAAACAATCTGTCAGATCTGTCAATCTGTCTACAATCAGGAAATTCAGGCTCAGTCCTAGAATACGGGCCTTAGACACCAATCCTTTACGGCAAGGTTTACTGCGATTGGAGGACGAACTTTTGTTCCATTCATCCGTTTCAATGCTAAGAGGAGCTCTTCGTTCTCATAGAATGTTGCAACTGTGGTAAAACATAGGCAGTCATAGAGGAATGGCTAGTAGCGAGAGATCTAGTTCAAATACTACAGTACTGTCGTTTTTGAAGTGGATGTGCTGCGTTATCCAAACAGGACAACGTTGAAGAAGGGTGCGCTATGATTCCGTTAGCATTAGATGGAAGGGGCAGTCTCCGAAAACGATTTATTTTACGTTGCTGTTCTATTTAAATGCTTAAGGAATGGCAATTCAAAGTGATTAATTATTACTACAGTCATAAAACAGTGCTAAACTTGTTTTAAATAGTCCACTAACACCCAGACTGATACGTACGGATACTTTATTAAGTATCCATTTAACTATTATGCTGAAGTTTCAGCGACCTATATATTCCAGCGTACTAACTGCTTTGAAAGTCGCTATCTCCACTTCACTGACAAAGCGAAGTTTGTCATGTCCTGTCCAACCATTATAATTCTTCTCATCCACAAGTATATAATTGTATAAATTATATAGAGTCTTGGCACCTGTTTAGACGCTCCGTTTTATTGTTCCCGAGCACCTCTGAAGTTATATTACTTTTCGTCAATACTCGTAACAACCACTTGGGTAAATGCGGCTTTTTAACAATCACATTATGCTGTTAAAGGCTCGTTTCATAGTCAAATTAAAATTTCATCGCTTTGGCGACGTTGTATCGAGAAACGATCTTAAGGAAATGTTGAATCGATGGAGAAACATGAATATCTTATCAGTTTTGAGCGTACCAGGCATAATATGTTTTTAAAAAAGACTGAGAAAACCAGCGATGATCCGGTTGGATTCGAGGTGAACCATAATGTTACTAAAAAGCCTGAACCTAGTTACTGAACTTGGTTGATAAACTTTAGTATAACTTGCACATAAACTTAAATTCTTTTCTTCCAATCTATATAATCTATCCCTGTATCCAATTTCAGCCAGATCTGTTCAGCCGTTTGTCAGAGATTGAGTAACAAACATCGAAAGATCTTCACAAACCTAATAGTAGGTAGTAGGAAAGATAGTATTATAATGAATCATCCCAATCATCAAATACATCTGCCGAAGGACCGATGGCCGTTGGAGCAAACGAGTCCTAAAGTGGAGACCGCGCGTAGGAAAACGGAAGGTGGGGGTCCCCTAGCCAGGTGGACCGACGACCTGCGAAAGGTGACTGGGACGGACTGGATGCGGAAGGCGGAGGATCACGTGGCGCACATTGGGAGAGGCCTATGTCCAGCAGTGGACTGCAGTAGGCTAATTGATTGATTGATTAATATCATAATGAGATTTAAAATCACCATTCCTAAAACCAACCTGTAATACAAATAGGTATTGCACTAAAGGGTAGAAAATTAATAACGCTTGAGTAAAGAGGTAATTGGAATACGGCCGACACGCAGGTATAAGCTCGTGTATGAATATTTTAGACTTTGATGAGCTGAGTGTATTTAATAAACCTTATAAAATATATAATGTACGTACTAGTACGTACATAGGTGGTTTGGTTTTATTATGTAGGTACTTCAGCTTTAAAAGAACTGGGAGAATCGGATTTTTTTTTATTTAATCACCTATGTATTTTTTTTACTTATGTATTAGATGTACAGCTTGGCGCCGAAGTGGGAAAAAAGACCGGTGGGACCAAGTATATCTATCTCACTTGCAATCCCCCTGCTGTCTCTGACCGACGAACAAGACTCAGGGGCAGACTCCTCTCGGGGTTGGCAGATAAAAATCACATAAGTCAAATCTAAAGGAGGCGATGTAGTAAGCCAGACCCGGGGGTTCGATATGAAAGCCTCGTATGTAACCGGGAACCATATTAAGATGATGGTGCTGAACTATTAAAAAAAATATTGAAAATATTTCACTTACTATTTTAATACTAAATAACAAGACCATGTACTTGGGTAATATATACCTCTGTGTATTCTAGTTTCTGTAATATATATTATATAATACAAGAGAATAACCGTATAAAATATAACACGCTAACAATTTCTATTATAACGGTAGAACTTGACGCAACTAGATCTCTGTAGCATCAAATAACAAAGCCTGGCGCCTCGATAGGATACTTAACAATGGGGATTATATTCCTTTCTATTTATTTAATGAATACTGGATAATAACAGCTGGAGATATAACAGCTACACTTACGTTTTAATGGAAGAACTTTGAATGGCGATCTCGATGGATTTCCCTCTTGAAGTCTGTATCTATTTAATCTTCTGCTAAAGAAAATGTGAAAATGAAAAATATTAGGTCGATAACTTTGTCAGTTGGAGTATCGAATTAGAGAATTTAGTCTAGATATGACTACGATTAATTAGATTACGGTACTCGTAGTTCTCAAGGTATAGTTCTGAAGCCGACCGCATAGGACAACTGCAAAGGCATGCAGCAGATGCAACGTACCCTGATACGGCTAAAGGGTACCATTGAGAAGTCGCAATGAATCACGCGTATCTGCTGCCTACACCCGTATTCACAAACAATACTTCGCTATGCGTACCACCAAAACTGTGCAAAGAACGACAAATTCTCAGTGCGTTCGTTTTGGCAAGCCTTTTTATTCATTGATAACACTTAAGTAATACTTCGTTGAGGGAACGCACTGCGTTAGATACTGCTCCGTGATGTTTGTGAATTAATTTTACCAGCCCTATGCGCTCGAGCACACTATGAGACCTCACAGTGTTGTTTGTGAATACGGGTGTGAGTCTGCAGTTGTCGTATGCGGTCACCTTCGGAATCATACCTTCAAATAAAAGTGCTAAGCTGTTGACGCAATCTTAATCTATAGACATTTACTATCCATTTATAAGTCAAGGTCAGGTCAAGAGTACAGGCAGTTAACGAGCATGTGTATAAAAACAATTATGAAAGTAGCAGAAGCTAAGCAGGGGATCGTAGCAAGTGGAAACATGTTGTGGTGTCTGCCTACCCCAGAGGCGTGACTGTATGTAGGTATGTTTCTGACCTGCCCCCCTAGACAAGTGGATATTCATTGGTCGGTGTTTTGTGGAATAGAATGATAATGTATGAAATTTGACATATGTATAATATGACGTATTTTGACGTTTATGATATGCCTTGACGACTGTTATTACGTCAAATCCCATACATTGTTCGTTCTATTCTACAATACGCCGGTCAACGAATTGCCACTTGTCTGCTGGGCTGTTATTCATTGATAACATTCACTTAGGTACATATTCTCTATACAGTAATCTGTGGTATTAAGGTACTTAACATTATACTGTCAAAATACACGCTTGAGTGCCTAATAAAACCCTACTACTGAAACTCATTTGCGTACTGGGGATTTGTCTATGTTATGTTGATAGCACCACATACTTCGTACTATTCTTTGGGGATTCGCCTGGATGGATAACAACTAACCTGGCATTTCCCTTTACCTATTTTTGGGCAAAAGTAGATAGTAAATAGACATTATTTTTGTGTTTGACATTCTGTGCAAAAATATATTGAAGAAATGGTGTAACAGACGTAAAAATAGCATAAGATGAAACTCACATTTGGGTCTGACAAATCTGATGAAACTTGATCCAACAACTACGATCCATTAAAAAGAATCCTTGTTTGCCTCACGGCCACGGCAATGGCCAAATCCTCCAAAAAATGCCTTTTGTCAAAAACCTGAACATATCAGAAATGATGGTGAACTTATTACAATTATTGTGTACCTAGGTAAAAGGGACTTTGGAAATATTTCCAAGTAGGTAATCTAATTATTACCCAATATTCAATTCTATATCAAGTCCATGTTTGTGTGGGAATCAGATTTCTTCTTAATAATATCACAATCATCACTTTATAATATCACAATCACCACAGATAATTAAGGCTGATCGCTCTTAATTAGAATATTTAATGGCGTGCGTCATTTTGTGATCCGCTAATGCGTGTGTAACATGATGTTTAACGTGACATTTGACACTAAGTCATTCACCGTTAGGGGCTTCCTTTTTCTACACCGACTTTCTCGCGTGTTTTCATCTAAACAAGCATATAATCAAACGTAAAACACACGTCTAGCCTCATCCGCTGAGGTGTAACGTTCTTATGAAAAGGTATCAGGGTTTATAATGCAGTAAACTTGTGGTTATTGTAGAGTTTCTCTATTCATGTTGGCGTCGGACTAGAACGTCTCTAGAACCGACTGAAACCTTTGTTAGAGGAAGTATCCCCTTACAGGCTTTGTGTGCAGGCCGGCAGCTCGCGACGGGATGCGCTCACGTAATTGTCCTGGACCCTTCGCGCGTAACATCTCTTTGCTTTAAATAACTATCACTGGATAAGTAACATCAGTATTCTGACAGCAGTGCAGTGAGATCACAAGTTGTTTTCTTACGAGTGTTTTAAATAGCGTATAAGCATAATAATTTCAAGTTATTAAAAGTTAAACTATAACGTAGACGTAGCTTTTCCATAAACTGTTTTTCCAGTACCTAATTACCACAATACAAACTATTCGGGTAGTTCGAAGTTTGAAGAATAAGTGAACAATTTTCGATAAAAAACATTATTCACTTGATATTCACACCGAACTGTTATTAAGTATTGTTTGTCTAATTTACCAGTGTCACGACGACACAGGTCTAATAACATAATCAAAATTACGTGATAGAATATTTGTCCAACACTATTAATAAATGTTGTTATTGTGACAGCAGAATACAAATGTTCCTACGACAAGTTTTACCATAATTTTTCAACTTTTCATCGAATCTTTTCAATAGCCTTATTTGTCAACATGTTTATAAATCAGCCTCGAGGCACCTAAGCGATTGCCTTAATAGAATGGGGAAATTTTAATGAAAGTTCTACAATGAAAAGAAAGCAAAATAGTCATTGCGTTCCGTCCCTGAATACACAAAGAGGGATTGTAAAGTCATCGGGTATCGGATCACGTTTAGTACCTCCACCTATTTCAGGATTTTCAGGCTTGCTCCTGAGGCAGGTGTACATACAATGCGTAATAGAATCAAATAACCTTATTCATCCAGTCTACCCTATTTTTTGTTCGATTCATACTCATTTAACTTTCATGAATAAATAATTTTCACTTCGTTCGACATAGTCGGTATTATACTTATACTGTTCCTTACCTTTATTTATTATCACTTTAATAAGTAACGTAAATAAAGAAATAATGGTTCAATATGGGTGTTATCAATCAATCAATCAATTAGCATATTGCAGTCCACTGTTGGACCATAGGATATGCCTCTTCCAATATGCAACAAAGCACCCAGTCCTCCACCTTGCGCATCCAAAATCGTTTGATACATGACTCATTTGATCTTTCAATCTCAAGCCTCATATGGATATGTGTATATTGTAATCTGAGATGTCCAAAAAAAATATCGTACGAGTATCTAATCATGAATCGTACGTCGATTTGAGCTGTCACCAAGTTATGATTGTTATATTATAACACAAAAGTCAAGTTCAGTGCTACTACCGTATCATAATCGTATTAGACTCACGTGTACCAATTATTTTTAAATTTAGTCAGTTGTGACGGAATCGCGGTGGTGTGGGCGCGGTGCGGGGTGGCGTAGCGCGATCGATACACCGCCGGACAGGTAGGTAGGTATACTAGACGTAAATAATGAAAGCGTTCAGCGGCCCTCTGAGGACGGCTCGTGTCATATGTCAATAGCAATCGGATGCGATGTGGCACGTGGCCCGCAACGAGTCTTTTTATAGATATCAACGGACACGCCATTTCATTTTGAAGAAGGAATTATGACTCTATCATAGCTACCTTACTTTTTGATAGATATTGGTTTCAGAAGGTCGAGGTTACAGGTAGTAATTGATTTATAATTTCATTATAGTTGGAGCTCTTGTTAGTGGGTACTGTAACTTATCAAAAGTGTAGATAATGCTACGGGAGCTGTAGCCCTATAGGCATAAACAAAAAAAAGTAGAACATTCGTGAAGGAAGATTACGCCATCTTTTGAACGTAAAGTGGAAAATTATTTTACTCCACCCCTGTGTGGAAAGCTCGCCCCATTCCGCAATAACGGTACAAAGTTCGTATTAAGTTATTTCTTACCTCCGCCATAAGATTCATATTCCCGAACTCCCAGGATTAGAACGTATCTTACGCTACGAACAAGTAGGTAAGAGAGTATAATCTCAATCAAGAAATAGTTTCCGTTGCCGGATATTAATCTTGCGGCATTTTCTTAAATAATGTTCCGGAAATTTTTGTTGGCTGCTAGGCAACTGAGTGTATTTAGTGTTTCAAATAGAGATTAATCTAATTAACAAAGATATTATGTTGATTAATTTTCCCTAAAATGAGATGTTTTTTTCTTACAGGTAATATTCGTTGCTGATTGGATGTGTTGTGATTTGATTTACAAGGAAGCCGCCTTAACAACTTTGGTTTCACGCGACGGAGGATTAATCTTGGAAGCTTTGATCACGAGAAGCGACGACGGCAGGCAATTTACATTATAATCCATAATTTGACAACTGTATTCGAGTGTGTGGGTGGAGTGATTACGTTCTCTAGCACCATTCGAATTCAGTGCTCAAATTGGGATGTTCGACGGAGCAGAAAGTTGAGAAGAAAACATTCTAAAGAAAAGCAATAATTTCACAATTGACGTTTAACAAATTTGTATAATTCGGCGTGTCGAAAGGCTCGAGTCAGATACTCCTGCGGGAGTACTGAGGTGATATTAAACCTGTCGAGCGTACCATAATAATAATTATTGTTAGAAGGTACTGCGGAAAGGTAACACTTGCGTCACTGGCCAACATTAAAACGAATGTGTGTTATTTTTATGATATGTATGAAGGGTGACGCGACCCACGAAAGTGTGTTTCCAGCCGACACAATGATGTTATAAAGCTTTGTAATGTTGGCGTGTGTATGTGAGATATAGAGATATTATAATTATGATAATGATGTAGGCTTAGTAAGCTTTGTACGCCTGCCAGTGGTAAAGGATTATGTTATACGAATTCTAAGAGTCCCCTTTAGAGATTTATCAATGCCGAGTTCTGCTTGTTAATTTGTTTAATAATTAATTAAAATCATAACTATTGTAATTACCTAACATTTCAATATAGGTAGGTATTTTATTTTATTGTAATTCGTTTTAAAGTTGATAGTATTGTTCAAGACATGATATCAAATTGTTTATATGTATGTAGTATTGTTTTTTTTAAATTTTTAGTATTTTTTAGCACGTTATATTACTCGCCTTTAAGGTGTATTCTGGTGCATGTAAAACTTATAATGATATTAATGATATAATACCTATGTACGTTGATTTACTTATTTGAAATAAATGAATGTAGGTATAATAAAACCTAAAATTTATTTGCATACATATATCAAGTATGTACAAAATATGTACATCAGGCGTTACATGTCATTCTACTCCATACATTTCTATCAGATGTCATATCCTCAACCAATCGCTTTTCAATTTCACATTCACTGCCAGCAAATCAACGTTCAAATTCAAACTTCTTCTAATATAGGTAGGTACTCATTCTTTATTCTGTTCATTCGCGTCACAACTCACACCGCCATTTGCATCTCCGCTAAGTGCGCTACGCTAAGTCTTTCATTTTTGTATGATGGCTGGTATGTTTGTACGGTAGTCTTATAAATTTTTCCTAGTCTTATAAACTTTGTACTTATTCAAATAAAACGCTTGTATTTCTTTGTTTGTATTTTTTGTACCTACCACCTACTTACACAAATGCGTGAAAGCCTACTCGTCATAACAAATTCTCAGAAGAGTTATAAGGATAGCGGAGCACTTCACAAATAAAAATACGAAATGGCCGCTGTATTTTTCAGCATATTTGGTGGTAAGGTACACAACAGAGACATGAAACGCGGCATCCACATAAATTACAGTTATTCATACGTACTGTTAGACATTGATACATAAATAGACAACTCGCAAAGGCACATATTTTTTACATCACGGTACTTTTATAGAAGAGGATATTTTTATATCAGTGAAAAATAATTGTACAGTCAGCGATCTTTGACTGCAATGTCTCAAAATGATCTTAATACCAAGGTATCAAAAGCAAATCGGAATGTTTTATTAATTTAAACTAAGTAGCTTTTGCCCGCGATTTCGTTCGTGTAAGTTCGGTAAGTTCGGAACAGACTAAGATATTTGAATGAAATTTTGATTTGTTCCACATTGGCCCCATTTGTTCGTCCTAAATTCCAAAGAATTCCTCTTTATTCTTATGCTAACTATTCAAACCAAATTATGAAAAAGAGAAACGACTTAGGCAGGACTCGTACCAGCGACCGGTCCCTAACAGGGGGAATGGTATTGTCCGAACTAGATGTGTACCAAATATCAGAACAATCAGTCAACAGGAAAGGGCTAAAACCAAGGCATTAAGATCATTTTGAGTGCTTTGTTCGTCAAGATCGATCTGATGCTGACTGTATACGGTTCATTGATGTAAAGCAATCATCGTGGCCTATGAATTTATTATGGAACTAGCTTTTGCCCGCGGCTCCGCCCGCGTGGATGTCGGTTATCGCGACCAAACATAGCCTATGTCCTTTCTCAAGGTCTAATTTACCCCTATACCAAATTTCATCAAAATCGGTTCAGTGGTTTAGGCGTGAAAGCGAGACAGACAGACAGACAGACAGAGTTACTTTCGCATTTATAATATTAAGTAGGGATTATGGACGGTCCCTAATTTGCTGTGCATTGTAATGCTGTGGTGATTGCTATGTCTCAGACACCCACCACACTCTACGAACCTTGTACCTATTTGAAAATAAGCCATTTGTGACTAATTTTGGAAGAAATCAAAAATATCTACTTATAATTTTTTTTTCCAAGCTTTGCTCCGTTGACTTAAAGCCTAAGGGGGTTGCCCCGCTAAATTAATTAGGCATACCTAATACATTTTACTTTCACCTAAATATTGGGTAGGTAGAATAATATACCCTCTAATAACTTACCCTATAACATATAGTCTGATACCTATACCTATATCAAATAAATACCAAAACAAATTAACCTACCCCTCTTCAACTAAAATATTAATTAGAAGGTAGACAGGTAGGTATTCATATCCACCCTTCCGAGTGAGACACGTTTTTAATTTATTTAACGTTAGTTATGTACCTTCGTTTATTAAGCAGTAGGTACGTATCTAAGTAATGTGAAACATGGTCATAATTCACTTTTGTAAAGAACCATTAGTATGAATTAATTTGTTGTAAATGCCGGTTGGATGATTGATTAAATTTCTATTCGGTTTTTTAAACCATACCTAATAATTTCTAGGTGAGCTAGGACTATTAGTAGATTGCCTATATTTTATGCTAATTTGTAGATATAACTACCATGTCAAATTACAGCTTTCTACAACTAAGGGTTTCGGATTAAGCTGCGGGTGGACAGACATACCGTAACTACAACGGTTCCATATTGACCATCGAACCCTTAGTAATTGCAACCTCATTTAAATAGGGAGTTTACGACGGCATAAGCTGGGTCAACAGTCCACTACTAAATAATTACCTAACATGTTTTTAATAATAAAATAGCTAATGCCCATCATAGTTTTAGGATTGGCTTTTAAGATATGTTTCCCTATTTGTCTTCTCGGAAGCCATCTCGATAATGTACTCAATTTCAAAGTTATATCATAATCGGTTGCCCTGAACAAGCGTTGGAGTTGCGCTTAAGAATGTCGGCAAGTAGTCGGTGATTAATGATGTAGGTATGTAACACATTCATTTGTTGTCCGTGGTCCTACTACTTGGTCCTACTAGTAGGACCACGGACCATTCTTTTGGCCCCTAGTTCTACCAGTAGGACCATGGGCACCTAACATTACCCGTAGTGCTACTGGTAGTACTACGGACATTTTTACTTGTCCGTGGTTCTATCAATAGGACTACAGATAAGTAGCAGTGCCCATAGTTCAACTAGGAGTAAGAAGATCTTTTTCTTTGGTTACTTGGGATTGGAATTATTTCCAGAGTTACAAATTAAGGGTTGTTTCTACCACTGGAGTCGAGCAATCTGGCGAAAAGCAAAATCTTTATGCGGTAAACTGAATAAAGCTCAAAAAAGGATTGTTGGTTTAACTGCAGCCTTGCCGTTGTTGCCGCCAACGCATGTTACGGAAGGGTGGAACGATATAAAATGCGAAAGTGCAACAACTGAAAAATGTCCACTTTCGTGAAATATATAGACAAGTATTGGTTAAATAAAAAAATTGTCCAAATATTAAGTGTTTTTGGACAACGACATAGATCAAACAATGCCATCGAGGGATGGCATTCAAAATTAAACAAATGTGTAAATAAAAATACCGTGACATTGCTACGACTCCTGACCACCTTAAACAAATTTGATCTGGAAGCCACTTGCACATTGAAATATAAAATTAAACCCCCAAGGAGATCGCAAATCTTAATTAAAAATGACGACTTCATTATGACAGTTCAGATGGAGCTTATAAGTTCAGAAATTTCTGTGTTACATTCACTAGATAAGCTGCGTTAATAAAAAAAACCCTTATTAATACTTTTGTCATTTCATTTTACGTCAAATAGTTACGTAGGTACCAATAGGTCGATTTTACACGAATGTTATACCTACACCATTTTAACAATTTTCTTTATCATATTAATTACACTAATCTTAACATTCCAGTTGCCGACATGTCATAGAATCCGTTAAAAATAATTACTTACATACGAACATACAAACATATATACAAACCAACGTAATATACAAACATACAAACATCTTCACAAACTTTCACATTGAAAATATTAGTTGGGTCAAACTATGTTAAACATCTTGTCTGGGAACGGTGCTGTATTTTTTTTTTTTAATCGTGTCCCTCCGGAATAGGTGCCTCAGGAGGAACGAATCCAAAATTACTACGGACAATAAAAAAAAACTCGTGGTCCTACCACAGTTTAGTAGGATCATTACCCATACAAAATAATGTTGTTTTTGTCACAGTCCTACTGGTAGAACTATGGGCCAAAAGAATGGTCCGTGGTCCTACTAGTAGGACCAAGTAGTAGGACCACGGACAACAAATGATTTCATCGCTAATCGGGCGGAAAAATCCAAACAAAATCGTCATTTCGTCGTTCGATTCAGTGGTACGCAACGAGAACGAGGTTCTCTTCTCGCTCATATCTATCGTCTTTAAATAACGGCCAGAAAGTATTGAAGATTATTAAAAGATATCTGCCTATCAGTGACAGATAAAACTAGTAACCTCCCTAATCCATCCAGCTTTCAGCCACAGCCATTAGCAGATAGTTTGATTGAATTAGGAGTAGGTTCACGTTGCCATCGGTAGTGTAATGGCCGGGATTTGAACCTGATATCTCTCGATTGTAAGGCTGACTTCTTGACCACTAACTACCACCACGTCGCATCCCAATCTCCCTTTCACCTCGGAGTCTGGAGTCCGCTTTACCAGCCTAACTGTGGATTTGGCTGAATTTCGATATTTTCCGTGAAGCGATTGCCATCTGACCTCCACAACTCAATGGTGACATTAGGCGATATCGAAGCATTGCAGCGAGACCGTTGTTGTTGAACTTTTGAGGGCTCCAACTATCCGTAACGACTGCCATAGATGTTCGTATGGCAACCGGGACCGACGGCTTAACATGTTCTCCGAGGCACGATCTGGCCAATGCAAATACTCATATTCATACGAATATTTACCTGACCGGGGATCGAACCCCCTCCTAGCGCTCTCCTGCGTAGCACTCGCGTTCAATACTGCCACAGCCACACCACAGAGGCTGTCTATATAATTTATGCCAAAGTATTTGTACCATATTCGGGTGTTTATTACATTATCCCATTAGGAATTGTGTCCCACTCATCTTGAATAACGAACTAGAAAGGCTTTATTGAGATTGCGCCATTTACAATTCCGGTGCTGAATACCTATGTACAAACAGCCCTACATATTGCAGTGTGACTTATTTTCTTTTAAACCACAGACTATCTCATCTTTTGCGACTTCAACTAACTTTCTGCGATGGTGATGGTGGTCTGGTTTATTTTGAGCTACACAATTGCACGCACATTATAAACTTGCATGTCTAATCGACTAAGATCGCAAAAAAGTGAAACACGTCAGGCGGGACTTGAACCCGCGACCAGCCCTTACGAGGGAATTCAGGGAATGCTCTGGCGACAGTGGCGACTGAGCTACCAAGCCACGTCTTGAGCATTCCAAATCTCCTATAAAAACTATCTTGGGGCGACGATGGTGGGAGCCATCTACCGATAGTCGTGCGACCTATCGCTCGACCGATTTGAATAGTTAGCATATTGATTGCTTTAAAATTTCATTTAACTTGTATGTCTACTTGTGTAGTTAATTTTTCAACTTTCCTAATGAAGTGTCTAGGTGCTTTTGCCAATTACAAATTAGGTCGAGGGATTTATATAATTTCCTGCACTGCCTTTTTTATCGTGTCGGACTCGAACCGACTAAAACGCACGCCGTCTGTGGGTTGTCGGTTGCCGGAGGAGATATTATCTTAGACATATCCCACCCCGGCCAGCCCATTCCTGTAGTCATCAGTGCCATCCACTCAACCACGGTAGGTAAATTTCATGACAACACACTGATACCTTTTCGGTGTTGTCAGTACCTTAGTAGAATAAATAAAACGCATAATTTTAAAGGCTATGTGTATTTGCTCGTCTTTATCGACATTATTCTTAAATTACAGTGCATAAATAGGAAAACGTTATTTACATACATCAACTATAGAACATACATAACTAAATCGTAGGATGCAATGATGGCAGCCAGCTGCCTATCGTATTATTACAACAATTCATCAAGTTCACACTTAGTAAGAAAAGTAGTCAACACCACATGAAGTTTACATACAGAGATAGATATAAAATAGTACAATAATACAGCTGCAAGACAATGAAGTGTAGGTTACAAAAGAAGTACCGGTACTATGGGGTGAATAGGGATCAATGGGTGAATAGGGATAAAATGGTCAGCTGAATTCTGTAGTTATTTTCTTTCAAGTGAAATTATGGATTAGTTCAATGTAATAATGAGCAGAGTTATCAATTATATCTGGTTAGATACTTGGAATTCGGGAGAGAAATTATTTAAAAAATCTAACGATCATTTTATCCCTCTTCACTCTTTGATCCCTATCCACCCCATTTTACGGAAGATCAGCCCCTTTAGACAATCGGCAATTCATTGGCCGGCGTATTGTAGAATAGAATGACGAATGTATGGGATTTGACGGATATGTATGACAGTGGTCAACGAATGTCATAACATTTTATTCTACAATACCAACATTACATAATGCCAACAAATTGCTACTTGTCTACTCGTCTAGGGAGGCAGGGTCTCTAGAAAAGTGATATTTTATTAGCGATAACGTCAGTGGAAATGCTCTGTAACATATAGAATTGACATAATCAATAATGTGTACAAAAAAATTATGAAATTTAAGCGAGTCGAAATCGAGCATCTCGTGATCTATTATTAACGAATATAAAATGTTTCGCTTCTAAGCGATTCCACTTGGTCATAGAGTCCCAGTGGTGTTATTTATTGTTTTCAGCAAGACATTATTTTTTTACATCCATCGCAGTACCTACGTACAAAAATAAAGTCGGTATAAAAATTTCTAAGTAAACATCAAAACAAAATAGGTACTATTTCACAACATTTGACATAAAATTTCGATGGGGTTTTCGTTACTATGCCATACAGTCGAACTTTTATTTAAACACACACACAACCGCACACACACACACACACACACACATACACACATTACTTGAGGAACATTTAATCCAAACACAAATTAATGCCGTCCGTATCTAAAGCCATGTTTAAACTATGATTAGTACAAGTCCTTTCTTGGAACATAGATTTTGCGTTAATTGTCCCGTCGTTTACACCAAGGTTTAATTGTAAGTATTTGACAAGGTGCAACATGTTACAGCCTTCAGTCTGAACGCAAAAATGTGTTTTAAACTTGTATACAATTTGTTGGTTATACATTCTGTATGAACAAAAAAGTGTTTCAGACAATCTCAATACATGTAAAACATGTAATTGTGTTTTGACATGTTTTCTACAAGTTTTGCAATGGAGATTCTATTTGTTCTTTACATACTATATTCACGCTTATTAATTATTCTGAAGGGTCTACCCCTAGTCATACCCACATTTCGCCAAATATTATGTTGGCGAAACTACCTTAACTGTGGAAGAGGTATTACTACTTGTCACTTGCGCTAATCAAAGTGTAAACACGACCTAAAACGTAGCTAACTTCATACAATTTGTACTGAAAACTACATTTTAGCCACGGACGGTGGATAAGACTTTACTAGACGCTCTAGCTCCGTACAACAATCATACAATGACTATTATTTACAACATTATAACTTAACTTACTAGTGAATTGTGCAAAAGCGCTCGTAATGAGGTAATAACTTACAATGTGTAACTGGTGACTAATTGACTATTTATATATCATTTACAATTAAATAACAATACAAAAATATTACCAAAACCTAAGGTAACAGAATTGTCATGGATTTTGATTTGGATATAAAATAAAAGCTCATTTAGACGGGGAGTTTCTCGTACGCAAATGTCAAATACGAGGCAATTCTCGCTTCTGTTTCTGCGAATGTTTAGACGAAGCAAGTTTTTTCGGTCCTTTCAATAATCGTATCTTGCAGGCAAGAAAGTCTCAGTCTAAATGACGCCTGAAGGACGAATTTCTAGATATCACTGAAATGATAAAACAATACGGTTGTTTAAAAATATTCAATCTAGAATAATAATCACTTGTTTTACTGATGATTTTTTCTATAAATAACCGTATAGTCTTATGAGATACATTTTTGTTTTTAGAATTCGTCATGTCTGCCCCTCAAGATGGGCTTTAGTCATATCAGCAACGTCCGCAAAAAAGTCCTGAACAAGTACACTATCTGTACCCGTTATCAAATAGCTTTCTTCATGTAAAACAAGTAGGAATTTATTGACACTCCAGTAGTATCATGAAAATGCCTCATAAATTTTACAAGGCCATAAACCGAACCACCCATCGGCATAACTGCCGTTATTATATCACCACTCCGCTCCTTGAAATAATTTTCGTCGTTTGATCTTTTGCTTTCTCGCTGTCCGTGTCTAAATTAAGTTTCGATGACTGTATTTGTTTCCACGTCTCTCCTAGAGCTTTACTGAAATGGTCATCCACACCACCCTTGCTTACCTGTACTTTTTCATTGTCTTTTAACCTAGAAGTTTGAATTTGCTTCCATGTATCGCCAAGGGCTTTCGCAAAGTGATCGTCTACGGACATACTAGCATCGTCCACTTCCATAGCGATGATTTTAGCTGGTTTTGGTAATTCTTCAGTCTTGAACTGAATAGGACTGCTGGCACGATCTTTCATGTTAGGTTTGGGTGCCGGTTGTGTCACCTCTGGATTGTTTTTCTTGAATAGGTTCATGTAATCGTCGCCTAGAGAGCGTCGAAAGTGTTCATCTATTACTGGATCGCACATCGACATGGAACCTGATACAAAGATACATTCTATTATTACTAACAATAAAGTTGAAGAGTTTTTTTTATTTGAAAGAGTTAATCTCTGAAATTAATGGTGTGATTTGAAAAATTCTTGTTGCAAATAATAACTATGTGCTTATGGAAGCGTATATACACAGGCTATTCTTGAAACCAAGGGAGGCAAGTGGGGTAACTACCCCGCTCTGCTCTGCCCGTAGTTAAGAATTTTGAAACATATGACTACAACTCCCTCCCTCCCCATCAGATTTGACTTTTGTCCCGTCCCATAAGATAGCTGGGTACGACCATGCATATAACATCATACTATGACCCTTAAGAGCAGAGCAATAAAAAAGATGAGAAAAACACCTGGGCAATGAATGCGTCACGATAGAATAGAACAGAGTACCGTTAGCATACAAACATCCTTATAGTAGAAATGAAGGAAATGATAGTGATGATCTTACCAGGTGGTGTGTCACTCTTGGTAATGACCGAAGGCCGTGTGTACGGAGGTGGTGCAGGCCGTGACCGTAATCGCATATCGATGGGAGCCTCATTCTTGGCGCCTGGATACTCTGGAGGTGCCCCTGTAACAACAAACAGTATACTAGATAAGTCTACAGGATTTTATAGTGTTAAATAACTTTCGGGAAATTCAGCAAACTTGCTTAAAAAGATAACTGGGATAATCCGCATCCAGTGGAAAGCGGGTGACCGTATGCTGTTGCTCACATTTGGAGAGGCCTATTTCCAGCAGTGGAATGCCCTCATGACTCCTAGGGGGACTCTTGGTGGAGCAAACTGGAAGTGGGGCCCGGGGGCTGTCCATTAATCACGTGATGTTTTTTTAACAATTTTAACCCCCACCCACCCTTTGCCCCATGGTTGTACTTAGTGAGGTTTTCGACTACCCCTCCCCCTACCCAAAATCACGTATATTTTTTAAAATTAATAAAAACTAGAAAATTTAACACCGTGATAAAACTCGGAGCCAAGCCACCTCACCTGCACGGTACACCTAATGACATACAGCCGAGGCTATGGCCCAGGTTTTCAGGGTTTGAAAGATAAGACGGCAGTCACGCCCACAAGAGTCGAATAAGACAAGTCAAAAGAAGGAGAAGAAGGCATACTTCTTCTCCTGAGCTCCGAGATGCAACCATACGACCGAGGCTATCGCCAAGATGATGAAAAGATGATTCCCAGTTAAGCGCAAAACTACTAATTATCTTAACATTACATTAGTTTATTTTAACAATAATTCATCGTTCCTTATTGTTAATGTACCAATAATTTACAAAGTAATGCTCCTCATAAGTAATGTGTTGAGAATTACTTTATGATTTTATAATTTTAGTTACGAGGTTTTAAAGCTGTTGGAGTATCAATAAAAAATACGATCAAAGAATTTAGAACAAAGCAATTATGAGCAAGCGTATAAAATAACGATGTTTTTGTCTAAGAGAGTACCTCATTGCTACCAGACCTATATTATTTAGTACAAAGGGAAGATTTTTGTATATAATCAGCTTGTATACAGACATCAAAGCGATATAAAATAGGCCTACTTATAAAACAATATTGTTGGAATCGTGTACACAGGGCTCTGATGAGATTAGAAGGCCGAATTCGATTAGTCAATTGGAATTTTTAGGGAATCCGAACTTTGTGAAGTGTTTGTTATATTGGCTTCACTTTGAGATGGTATTACACGGTTGGCTTGATATACGAATTTTTAAAAAAATTAAAAAAAGTTTTCTTGGGTTGTGGTACTTGTGGTGGAAGCTTCGGAAGTAACTATAGGACTCGCACTAACAATTTCTGAAATTTTAAAGTAGCTGGCAGATTTTTTTTACTAAGGTGACTTGACACTACCAGTGTCATTGCATTATTAATACCATTATTCATCCTAGCGTTAATCCCAGTCGTATGTGAAGCTATCATCTCGAAGTCTGGAGGTCCGCCTTTTCCAGTCCTACTGCGGATTTGGCTAAACTTCGATATTTTCCGTGAAGCGGCTGCCATATGACCTCCACAACCCATTTTAGGGCTTCAACTACCCGTAACTACTGCCACAGATGTTCGCATGGCAATCGGGACCGACGACACTCCGAGGCACGAACAACCAATGCAAATAACCAAATTCATTTGCACTAAGCGGGAATCGAACCCACGCCTCCAGCGAAACGACCGCTATCGCTTTCACTACCCCTACGCCAGAGTCTGACAAATAAATGGCAGTTAAATTGGGCTAACTAATTTTATAACCAAGAAAATCTTGCTTCTTCAATATTTCTACGTAACATTACTAGTAGGTAACATACCTACTGGTAATGTTATTTGAACACGAAAAGGAAAAAAATAGACTAATTAGTGAAACATCCTTACGTTTTCCACTAACAGCTAAATTGGCCGGCACATCGTCCGCTTCATCCGATAGTTCTCCTTCGCTGTGTGGCTGCGAGCGCGCCACTGACGCCACGCTCCGTCGCTCATTGAACGACTGCGATCGCAGCGCCATCTTTCCGTTCTCCCTGAAAATAACATTTAATTTATGGAAATTAAATCGGAAGATGCAATTCGTTTTCATTTTATTATGTGTTTGGGATGGAATGCCTGCATGGCATCCAGCTACTGCTTTTTAATATTCGTTCTCATTATCATAAGTTTGTGTTGTTACGCACGATATCGACTTTTATTCAATACTAGCTGTTGCCCGCGGTTCCGCCCGCGTAGATGTCGGTTATCGCGACCAAACATAGCCTTTGTGCCATGTCCTTTCCCAAGGTCTAATCCCAGATACCAAATTTCATCAAAATAGGTTCCGTGGTTTAGGCGTGAAAGTGTAACAGACAGACAGAAAGACAGATTGACAGACAGAGTTACTTTCGTCTTTTTTAATATTAGTATGGATGACTCTTTGGACACCTTCGCGAATTTAAGTAATTTGTGCTGTAGCTGCTAACTTAGCCGTTTAGCTTTAGCTGCATATATCTTACACAAAAACAGAGAAGTTGGTATCAACCTTTAAAAATGAATGCTGTACAGACCTAACTGATAAAATACTGACCTAGGTCTATAATCAGGTAGACGAGTGGCCCGTCGTTCCCTCCGCCATTTGCCAGTCAACTCTTTGGGTTGCGCTCGTGGTGTTTCTGGAGACAGGGTGCGATCACCTTCTGACTCACCACTCGATGCAGTACTGGGCGTCTCTGAAATAAGGAAACTAATGAGTACTTCTATCTCATGACACGAAAGACTTCGAAATTATGAAAAGATTTCAGTCATAACATAACCTCCTATAGGTAATTCGGGGTAATTGAAGCGGTGCGGTGCGTGGAAAAGTGTCTAGATATCGAGGGAGTGGAGATCATTATTTTAGGACTGTTGGCATCTTTAACTATCTAATGTTGGCCTACATCCTTAGCTAACATCTTACCTAGGTATCGTCAGGTAAGGGGCTACTATTTACATAAAAAGGAATCGTAAATATGCAGGTATAAGCGGTAGATACAATGAAGCTTGTTGTCAATTTGGGTTAACGCCCAATTGCATATAGATTCTTATTGTTCATGTATTACTTTCATTAATTCATTACCTTATTAATATGTATAAGATGGTAAAAAGAAAACAAAAGTTGAATACTTAAAACTATTCAGGAGTCAAGATATTGTTTCGTCAAAAGTAGGATACTTATTGGTAATTTAATTTCTTATCAATGTGTGTACTAAAATGTATCCAGATTCATGTACCTACAAAGGCAAGAAAACGCTAGGTATTTCTAACATCCGGGAATAAATTTTCAATGTTACGTGAGTAATTAAATCATCCCTCGATAACGAAGGTATTGGATTTCCCGCCTTAGTTGCAAGTTTATAATCCGATAACCTGACACAGGTCGAACCTGATACTGCAGGTAACGAACGATATAATAAACGATAATTGGATCGAACTAATAAAGTACATCATTATTGTACATAACTTCTATCAGTAACTCTTCAAGTTAAAATAACACACTTATACTTCACTTCACAAAAAGTACTATTTTTGCTGCGTACTTTTATACTATAATAAAAATACAATTAAAAAAATAAAAATAAAACAATAATACAATTGAAATTCAAAAGTACCTTTCTCTGGAGATGCAACCCACGGCTGCCAAAGGGGCACATTAAACTTAGGAGATTGCGGAGGTTCCATCGAGAGGAGGTTCAGATTACTTAACGAAGTCCGAGCCAAAAGGAACAGATAGTGCGGCAGTTCCATCATCATAGGATCAGACTAACAAACACTATCAATTAAACGTAGTCACATGTCCACAATAATAATCCAAGGGAAACGTCACTCCAGGTAACCAAATATCACAACACTTAATAAACAGTTGTAAAATGAACGATCCTTTAGCAAAGTCTAAGACGATAATATAGACAAGGTTTTAGCGTCCCGGCACAGGTAACACTGAAGGCCGACTGAATAAAAAATGAACTGGAAGAGATTACATTGGAATAAATAAATGAGATGAACAAAAAACAAACCGAAAAGGAAAAAGAGCATCACGCTACATCCACGCGGCCGGACGTTGCGGCGCTTCCTTCGAACCTTTGATGCACAGGATGTTAGTGGAACGACAGGTTTGGCCGCATAACAAACGCAGAGATTACTGCCGACTCGCAACCTGTTTTCATTAATGATAAGTTTCATTTATTTTTTATTAATTTGAAAAGAAAAGAAGCAAGAATTAAAGGTCTTATAAGAATTAACAAACATGAACTAAGTGACAATAACGAAGTGATTGACTTTAGTGACACAACAACTGATTCTGTCAGAGACAGTGGTAAAAGAATTCAGATCAAATTGGGTCATGTGTTGCAGTGATATGTATGTTGGTATCAACAAGACAAAAGAATTGATGACATCACATTATTTAGCACTCAATGGAGACTTCGCGCTATCCAAACATTGTTTTGTAATTTTGATCGGGTGACCTTATTACATATCAGTATAATTTAATCATTTTTGTCAGTAACATCGAGACTAAAATTGAAATATACGTGACTTTAATATCAGAGCAGATTTTCATTTTACACAACTGCCTAAAGAAGTAGACTTATGTTTTCAGGGTTCATGTGAGTAAGTAGTAGGTATGTGAGTTTATTTCAACATAACTTTTAAATGTATGTATATCCTTATGCCATCCCACTGTCTGTAATTTTGGCAGGGCGGTCCTTAGTAATTTTTTTATTACACATTTATGTTGGGCTTAAAATAAATCATTCTAAATGATAGAAGTCCATCCTCATGTCAAGTGAAACTTATTTCATTTGAATTAACCGAAGAAAGTAAACGGAACACCCTGTAGTTAAAACACATCAACCTGTTCGGTCCATTCATGAAAGTGCGTGTGCGCAGGGCGCGGGGATTAATGAACCCCCGTACTCCACTCCCTTCCTTCGCGTCTACAGCCTTATTTGTTTATCATTACTGCTTTATTGAACTCTATTATCGAGAGCTTAAAGTTGGAATTTATCTGTACGTTAGATAGCGGCTGTTTCTCTAAGACGATAATTGAAAATGCACGCTGTGTTTTACGTATTAGTGTTGTGTTTCGCTTGCCAATTTTATGTTGATATGTTGAATTTGAAATTACGGTGGTTGTATCCTTCGAAGGTTGTTTTATTTCTGTACGAGGTGTGCGGGGTGGGGCGAGGTAGGGGAACTGTGAGAAGTTGCCGCATCTCTGCAGGCCCGTAATACCAGACAAGCATTAATTTTTTTATTATTGTCTAATAGAGAGCGGCGGGCAAAGGTACACCGACAGGTAGAGTTTGGCGCCGTGCTTTAATTATGTCTGAGGATTTCGCCGAATAGAAATGGTAAATTAATAAGAGAATTAACATGGCTATTATAGAACGTGATAGTCGAAACTAATGATTTCTCTTCTTACTCACGTCGCTTCACCATATTCTGAGAAGAGGAGGATTTTTTAGTATGTCCATTTTTATTCATTGCTATTTAAGGTGTTAGGGTAGATGCACTGCAATGCAAGCCTTTTCAAACCGTTGTCTCGATTTACGTGGCGTCTCCATTAACCACTGTACCACCCAAAATACCTGGGAGTTACTTTAGACAATTCTTTGACCTTCAGGAAGAACTGTGAGGACATCAAGCGAATGCGACTGTCATCTGGCCATTATTATTAGTAGCTAGCTATAAGTAAACAGTGACAGGTGAAAATTTCATAATATCATAATTTTTTTATACAACTTAGGCAGCACACATGCTCACGGTCCACCTGATGGAAAGTGATTACCGTGGCCTATGGACGAGTGCAACGCCAGGGAAGTTACACTCGTGCTCCCTACCCTGAAAGGACAGAGAGATTCTGCGCAGTCAGCGCAGAAGATAAGCAGGATAAACCTTTGGTCTTCCCACAGATAGCACAAAACTTCTCTAGTGAGCTCTGGCTACCCTACTCATCAGGAACACAACACGAGATTATTATAGCTGCGGTATTCTGTAGGGTTGGTAGAGAAAATACCATCGCGTCTTCCCTCCTTAGGTATATCAGCTTTCTATACACCGCGAGGCACATCTAGTTTGACAATAACAAGAACAACTTGTGACTCGTGCAGGTGTAGCTGAAGTAGCTTTTTTATAAACGACTTATGTATCTTGGGCCCAGTGAAGCGTACCAATTGTCGGTCATTGTGATTGTGACAGGCTCAGCGTTAGTCGGTCTATTCTTAGAAGCTTCTGAATTAACTACGGTACTAAAAATACTTATGTTGACTTGTGAGAAATAGGAAACTTGGTTCCATTTTTAGAGAGAAAAATTTACTATAGGGATTTCAACGTCCACACTTGTGGTCTTGTCTTTTGTGTCCTAGGAGCAAAGGCATTGAGTTCTGGCAAAACGGCAATGAGTGCCACATCAGGTCTCAATAACCTTCATATTGGGTTCCCTTAGCGGATAAAAAACTACTAGTACGAACCACGTCTGCCTATATGCACCATTGTATTGCTTAGGTAATACTTGCTAGGTTAGTCATAGGAAGGGTGAACCTTCTTAACACACTAGACTCTGCTCTGCTACCCCGGTTGCCATTCGACTCGGATAATCGTAGGAGCCTTAAAAATTCAGATAATCTGGTTTAATTTTGGTTGGACTAAAAGTCTCGGAGGGTGATTAAAGACTAAGGAGGCGGCGATAAACGAAAGCGTTGATCACGAAAAACTTATTTTCTTGAGACGATAGGAATGCATTATTTGAATTTTCGACTTAGACGGTTAATGTACTACATAAAATTTTCGTTTGAAACCTCTAGTAGGTACCTACTTAAGCAAAACAAAAATAAAAATAGTATTCAATCGGAAGCTCAAACGGCCGAAATTTGCGTGTCGATTTTATTCAGGAAGAAGAAATCCAGTATCAAATCGAAACGGATATAAAATATAAAATTAAAATTATCATTCATTGATGTTGTTTCCAATGTAAACGAGATGTTATTAGTGGGGTGGGATGATGGCTGGCTGTGTAATTCGGTGTGCGCATGCGCGCTGAGAACGCCCGGGGCAACGGGCGCCCATCCGGTGGTAGCTTATAATATCCTCCTTTGGCCCTCGGCCCTGTTTATTTGCACGCATATCGATCATTTAAAAGGGGTTCGCAATACATCTGTGGGATCGCAGCACGTTTCAAGTATTCGATGCCTATTGAGTAAAGCTCAAGTGATTCCCTTCGCGTGATAACTCGTACTTAGGATTTCAGTAAATCGATTTATTGGAGAAGTACTTAGATTAAAATAAGTAGATGTAATTTTCAAAGCGTTGTATTTCATTTAACGCCGAGTCTTAAACGTTAGCAGCTTAGCGTGGTTCCAGGTTACATTAGACGCTCTCACCTCGGAGCTCCAGGTTCCGAGGTAAGAGCTTCTAATGTAACCTCTGTCTGATTACTTGATTACTTTTTCTCCTCCTTCACATTTGACTTCTGATAGGAGCGACTGTCGTCTGAACTCGCAAACCCCGAGAGGAAAGCTTGCGTCAAAGCCTCGTCCATTAATCAACAGGTGTACCGACTTGCAGAGGAAGTTGGCTTGGCCTGAGGTTCTAGATGGGGCACCAAGCACTACATCCAATGAGATATTGTGTACCTATGTACCAATTAAGTTTATCAGCATGTGAATTTTTATAACGCGATTCAGATTAAATTAGTCGTGAAGTATCCTCTTCCTTATTTTACGATATCCAATTCAATTATTATGCGGACCATAATTAGATTCGTTTCCCTAAAGAATAAGACAGTTGGATACAATATCACCGATATCGGTAAATTAAATCTAACGTATCCTACGTGATACATAGATAATTCAGCTTGTAATTAATGAAATAAATTAAAGGCATGGCAATATATTTTAATTTATACCTAAAACGTATTAGGAAAGGCTATAAGCAGATATGCTGCACTAATGTGATTAAACTACTTAGCTAATTTGACGCCTCCTTAGGCTATACGTCGGGACATATCTTGGACCTGAGTCGGGAGACAAACGAGGTCCTGGTGCGGGTGGATTTTTTTGTAATAATCTATGCTTGGTAAATTTGAACTCATCCACGGCAGTAGCACCCCGTGCTTTCAACAAAAGACACCCAAGGAACGTGTACTGCGCGTATAGAGCACATTTTGGGCACATTTTAAGTTCAACATATATTCCAGAGTGGTGTTCTCCGCTGATTGATGGACCAGGCTCTGGGTGCAGGCTCTCCTTTTGCGGTTAGGGAGGCGGAATAAAAGCCAACAGTCTGAGTTCAAAGGAGCCCAGGGTGTTGGCTTCTCTTCAACTTGGATTCTGTTTGTAAATTCTTGAGTATAGCAATAACATCTTGTGCACGAATTGTTTTAAAACCGAAATAACAAGCAAGATTTACATAATATTTGAATAGTTCATATTTGTGTAACCATAAACCCGCTGGTGATTCCGCATTGACGTGACGCTTCCCAACAACGTGTATGTGTAATACGCGTCAAGTTCCGCATTCCTAAGTAATTTGTGATTAGATTTACATTCATGACTTGAGACAAAATGAGGAAAACATTAAACTTGGATGGTTTATTTAACCGTATTTTCAAGTATTTGGGTTTAGCGGGCAATAGTTTAAGAGCAAAGCTTTTTCTACCTCTTTTTGCATATTCTTCATCAGAGGGTCGATCCCAATTTCATCCAAAGCTTATAATTTGAAGCCAGGGATCCGCTTTCCTACTCTTCCTTTCCATAATTTGGCTTTCGTAAACGACATATTCTGACTTTTCGGCCCCGATAGGAAAACTTGCACCAAGTTACAAGTATGGCCAGAGCCTCATTCGTCCATTGGTAGGTGAAGTCTTGTCAATTTTTGTGTGTTACGTTACTATATACACCTCGTTTTCAAACTAAGTACCTCTATTCCATTTATCTCCTTAGTCAAACCATATTTTTGTAGTCCTATGAATGTTGTTACGAGTACGATAGGATGTAGAAACTATTTCCTGTAATAAAATATTCAAAAATCTAAATTCATCAATTTCATTTTCGTTTGCGTGAATCAGTAGCAGCAACCAAACATTTATGTTTATCGACTAAAGGAACGCAAGCGCACCTCAGGGGCACATTTTACTGCACGAATATTCAGTAGCCGGTAGCTGTTTCCAGGAATAATAATATCGTCCTATTTGCATATCTAAACGAAAGTTTGTTCGGAGAGAAGTTGCATAATCAACAAATTTGAGGTACGTTAACGACGACTTTGCAATTAGATACTGGATTCTGGAAGGTAGAATAGAAATAGTGCTTTGAAATTATCCGTGAATAACAGATGGTTAACAATCGATAACCTACCACTCTACATTCGCCACAATGGACTCATTGAACTAAAATTAATTATCTAGCGCACTTTCTGTGAGGCTGTCTAGAGCTTCGAGCGGGGGAGTTCCCCAGCTGGAAGCTCTAAACAGATAATGATAGCTAGCATTGTTTCCTTGCGCTGCCAGAACATTGCCGCTACTCCCACAATAATCAGTTCCATATAACAAGTGAAAATGCAAGTACATACGTTCACACGCAAGCTAATTTGCCCTCAAAGCTCGCAGCTTCGAGTTTTAGCTGTAGCTTTGATGGGCGGTGGTTATTTAGACCAGGCCATAATTATTTGGAGTACCCAATATACTATGTGGGGAAAAATAATGTAGGTACCTTATTTAACGTTTACATATAGGTAAGGTGGGTATATAGAGGTTTTATTATATCGTCTATCTAAACTACGAACACGAATCAAATCGAACAATACCAATGACGAATTCATGAAACAGGCACCCAATAATTCAATTAGTCAAAATTCAAAACAGATTCGTGTATAGCTGACATAATATACCAAAAACTGTTTATAAAACACAGTAATTGTCTCGGTGGCAGTAAAGATGTGTCGAATGATTTGTTTACATAACAACCGGAGTTAGCCACTGCAGCTAGGTACGGAAGGCGGATGTTGAAGCGAAAGTGAGGGAAGCGCCACCCAAACATTCCGCATTCCGTGCTTCATATAGACTCGAATGTTGCACTGAATGAATCAATGGTGGGTGTAAACTGTCGCGTTGTGCTTGCACGTCTTTAAACAGGTTTTCACAACAGGTAACGTGGTTTACGTCACCGCAGAGGACTTCCAAAGACATGTTAAAGCGCCCGTTTTCCAGGCGAGATAGAGAGATGGAGTTCATTATCATGCTTACGCTAGGAGGGTCTTGCTTTAGGAGAGGTCGCATTCGAGGCCTTTACGTCAGAATCCGAGGTCCGCTTTTTCCAGGCTAACTGCGATGCGGCTTAACTTCGATATTTTCCAGGAAGCAAATGCCATCTGACCTCTACCAGTGCTATTATCCATAGCACAGATATTACTGTGCCTCTACAACTCATTGGTGATATCGAAGTTCTGTAGTTAAATCAGGTGTCGGACTATTTAGGGCCTCGACTATCCGTGTCCACTGACGTGTCGTGGGTCCGACGGTTTAGCGTGCAATGTGATAATACTCGGTTACCAAGAGCCCCTCAATGATAGTTGGAGTTATACACCCTATATATATTATGTTTAGGTCCATCCCTCTTTCTTGTCGAACTGGAACGATGGGTCTTCCGAGTTCCCAAAAGCCCCTCTTTTGGGAACCAGGAATGGTGACCTAGCTGTACCTGAGACTAGAAGGCATAGACATCTTTACCATAGGTCTGATCTGATATCGGAGGCAATGATTTGACATCCACGTGGGCGGAGTCGCTAGCCTCAACTAGTACTTGTGCATAATGTGGCAGGGTGTTTTCACAGCGAGAGCGTCCCTCCACTTGAAATACGAAACAAGGGCCTAAATACAACGCGTAAAATCGATAGTCCTTTTTTTACCGCAACTTTATAGTAGTAACGACATCTTTTGGTAGCAAAGGAAAGATAGCGGGCATTTTGGTTTCAAAACTGCGATCAGCGCCATCTAGTTTGTATCTTTAAAAGCGAACATTTAAAACAAGATGAGTTTGAAAGTGAGGTTATAATATTTGACATAGCTTTTGAAAGAGGGCGGCACTATTTTTAAACGTAGAGCCGTTTTTCAAGAATGTATAGGTATTCGTACTTATTATCTGATAATTGTATATTGTATGCACAAGGCAGCAGGCAGTAGAACGGGTTATGGACGGTGGCAAATTGCTATCGAATATAATTTTTATTCTGCATTCTGCTTTTCAAAAACGAATTTTTGATAAGTAAGTACTTACCAAAAATTCGTTTAGTACCTAAGTACTTACTAGTCTTACTACCTAAGTTTATTAATTCTTGTGCTACAGGGTTCTACCGGACAAAACTTGGAAAATACCTTTATAGGTACAATTATTATAAAATGATTTATTTAAGTACTTTACATGACGTCTCATTATTTATCATTGTCCATATTGACGGTAGTTTAGGTATGTAGATATGTAAAAAATGTATTGTAGATTGTAGGTATGATAAACTCGTAGGTCAAAAATGTAGAGCATTAAATGCTTTTTTTGCAAAATTTTTGGTTTGGGCAATGTTGTCAACATTGCCGACAAAAACCTTTTACGATGACATGAATTTTTTGGTGTACATTATCAGCCAACATTATTATAATGATACCTAAACGTTTATCTCTCCCGCGGAAACGGCAACTGTCAATTTGGTAAAAGTTTTGATAAACATATTTACCCGCGAATAATTAATTATGTTCGAAACTTTGATTATAAATGTGGTTCGAAAAGTTCTGTGTAACAAATACAATGACATTATTTGATCGAACTTGGGCCTGCTCAGTGTTGCGTGTTGTGTCTAATAAAATATTGCAGCATAGATAAGGAGACCATTTTTTTTTCCTTAAAAAAAATGGTCACGTTATCTACACACGGATGCCCTTATTTTTTTTTTTATAAATTTGAAGTAACAAGAGCAGGCAAGTATGTCACCTGGTAAGCGAGTACCATAGTTATTATTGGCCGATAGCACAGATTACCTAAATATGTAGTTGGAAATACATACATTGATTTATATTGTTACTAGCTTTGCCCGCGGCTCCGCCCGCGTGGGTGTCGGTTATCGCGACCAAACATAGCCTATGTCCTTTCTCGAGGTCTAATCTACCCCTATACCAAATTTCATCAAAATCGGTACAGTGGTTTGGGCGTGACAGACAGACAGACAGACAGACAGACAGACAGAGTTACTTTCACATTTATAATATTAGTAGGGATTAAAGTGTGGAAACACCAGGGGAAGACATAACTTGACGTAAGTTTGTTACTACATATTATCACATCGTGGTATCTATCGTTCTTGACTCTGTTTTTAATTAGAGCTACCTACATTACCTACATACCATCTGCTGACCCTCCTTGTGGAAGCAACATCCAGTTTTTTTTCTTTTTTTTAGATGAGTGAGTGGAGATACCTATAGGTAAATATTTATTTATTTGTTCCTGAAACACAGTTTAGCTCTACATGCACATAAACATTGTAGTTTGTTAGCAAAACTCCCCTTAACCATATTCTCGCTAAATACGTAAGTACTTGCAGTCCTACACCCTGTGCCCTGTACACACCCAAAGGAGGCACAGCACAACCCTTGTTTTTATTTTAACAAACCACACACACATTTCTGCATATTTTGGGGACATAATACATAAGAGATATGTCTAAGACAATCTCACTTCCGGCAATCTTCGACTCTACCAGACAGAATCAGACCCACAAGCGGCGTGCGTTTTACTTGGTTCAAGTTCAACATAACCTCCCCCACTGGCTCCGAGGGGAGGGGGATGAGGAGGGGTGTCCGTGGGAATTTAGCGCACGATAAAAAAAGGTACAGCAAAGAGCATCCACGCTATAGCATAAAGGGCATCGAGAGCCCGCAATTTTGTTGTAGCCTCAGCACTTTAGGCTTTGCAATACTGAAAATCATTCAGTCAGTCTGAATAAGGAATAAATATGTAAAACTATAATATTTCTATAAGTAGCTTAGGAAATAAGTCGACCTCTACCAGCAGCAGGGCAAAAAAGAAAGAAACTATGTATACAATTACAGTATACTTCTATATCTATTTATCAGTCTAGCCTTACGTTAGAGAGAGATAAAACGATGAAGTGCAAGGCATCATCAGGGGCATTCATTGTAACTTTGCACACTTAAGTATTTCTTCCTATTATAGATAACGTTGAAACTGCTTATAATATCACATTATACACATTATAAAAGGATGTAGTTAGCATTGTATCTAATAATATTAGTACCTATATCTCAGGTGTCGATGCATGAGGCCTCCCCAAATCCGGGAGCTAGATGGGGTGTCCATGGGCCCACACCCGAAGAGGGCTAGCTTGAAAGAGACGGGCCTGGGTCGGTCATAACGAGCATTTCTCTGTGACCTTTTAAGAATAAATATCAAGGCTTAGGGGCTCTCCACGTTATGTACTCCGGACTCCGGGCAACAAAGACGGCAGCGCCTCTCCTGCACGCTAGACGCTGCTACCCATACAGGGCGTCCCACGGCAATGCCACATGGAGGGAAAGTACCTTAAATCCTTAAGTTGGCTCATTTTACTTAAAGGAGACATCCCTTTATTTTTAAAAAGAAATAAAAGTGCATTCAAAGATTAGCAGTAACCTTACACCCAACTATTATAACTGGAGGCAGCGCCCGGTTTTTTTATCTCGAGTCCGACATAACCTAACCAATCCGCACGGATATCCGTGGTTAGTTATTTCCACACGAAAAAGGGGATTTACCTACATTTGGAGAAAAAAAAAAGTAGTTTGTAGCTTGCTACCGCGCTAAATCGTTTTTTTTTACTTTTTCGAACTACCCTACCATGATCTCTTGTATTTTCTGCCTTCCTAACAAATAAAATATAATGTTAAAAAAGCTAGACCTTGTCTGTAAATTTATAACGACTTTTTGCGATTACAAATAGGTAGCAATGTAGCATACAAAATAATAATACCTAATACCAACTCGTAAATATAATTTTAGCATTAAAAACATGGTCACGCTTGCAATTACTGAAAAAATACCCTCTACCCCACTTGGATGGTGATGAAACTTGCGTTTATGCATTAAACATCGCATATGCATCAAATAAGAATTATAATATACTGATTACTTAAGTATACAACTTATTCATGTATAGTTATGGAATTCAATCAATCAATTAGCCGATTGCAGTCCACTGCTGCACATAGGCCTCTCCCAATGAGAGCCATTTCTCCCGATCCTCCGTCTTCCACATCCAGTCTGTCCCAGGCATCTTTTTCAGGTCGTGCGGACTTCTGCCTAGTCTTGCCTTCTCGCGGTCTCCACTCTAGGACTCGTTTGCTCCAATGGCCATCGGTCCTTCGACAGATGTGGCCAGCCCACTGCCATTCGGTAACTTTAGTTCTTTGGCGAATGAGCTCGTTGCGTTAATTAAATAACAACCTTATTTGAATTTAGGCAAGGCTGAAAATAGTTTGCAGTAGCATGATATTGATAAGACTGTAGTGCATTGTTGCATACCATTTTAAGCTTTGTTTTGAACAAGGTTGGTATTTAATTAAGTTCCACTTAAAAACTACTTGGCCGTTTTTCCGTCTGATGACCCTAACAATTCGATTAAACTATAAAATGTATACTTTTATTTTGTATCAACTTTTATTTTGATGATAATGTTGATGAGTCTTGTATAGAACCGTGAACGGCGTAGGTGTTCAAAGTTTCGCGCATACCAGACATGTACTAAATAAATAAAATCGAACTGTCTGTTTGTAATATTAAAATAACAGCATTTTAATAAATGCATTTACTTAAAACAAAATTGCAATTATTAACATTTTCCCTGTCTGCTGTCTGCCTGGCTTGGCCGATTTTGACGGAATTTTCAGTTAATTGGCTAATGTTATAAGGCTTAACTTATGCTACTTCTATTTTAGAAAAATATCAAGAGGGTTCTGTGAAACAAATAAAATTCAGATCTAATTGCAGACGAAATCGCGGGCACATGTAGTTATTAATACAATGGAACGTCAACTTAGCTTTGTAGAGCGGTTACGGTGGCGGAAAAAAGCCGTGTAACTGCACATTAATAAATTACTGTTACGTAGGTTAACTACGGTCTTAGTACACAGTTAAGCATTGTTTCGACTTTTAACGCGCTCAGTTCGTGTAGGTACTTTATTAAGTATAGTATACAGATACAGACCTATGTGTTAATTAGTTTTACCAGTGAGCAATAATAGGTACAAACTTCTTAATAATTTCTTTAGCAATGTTTAAATTTGAGTATCTACCTAAAACGCTACTGGAGTTGCACGTCACATGTCCATAGGCCACGGTAAAAGCTTTCCATCAGGTGGGCTGTGTGCTTGTCTGCCACCTAAGTGGTATAAAAAAAGCAAATTCGTGAAGTTTTTTCAGCAGTACTGAAATTGTGAACTACTCTTAGTCTAGTAGATTTCGCGATTGAACCAGTATGGAAATAGTTACATTTTAAAATAATTAATATCTACTTGAAGTTGGTGTCAAGGAACAAAAAAAAATGTAGTCGGTGCTGAGTGCTACGAAAGATATAAAATTAAAATTTTATTATGTTTTACTCCGCAATGCGTGAAAAATTGAATAAAGTAATTAGTCATAATAAAGACATAGTAACATGGCTTTTTTAAATAATTATTTAGTATGTAACTTTTTTTACAGAAAAATAATTTGTTTAGCATTCAATCCTAGACTTGCTGTAGACTTTTAAAATAAATTGTGAGTTACGAGACGAACTTAACGAGTAAAATAATTAAGAAACGAAAGTGATACTGAGACATCGAGCCCGACTGTTGAACAACTTGACTAATTGAGTATATTACTAATAGTACCTATATCTAACTGTTTAACATCAGACAGGTATAAATATAAACAGCTTAGACTCAGCCTCAGATGCATGTGAAAGAGGGTCACAATTACACGCATGTACCATGTTACAATGGTGGCACTCAGCTTCATCAGATGCCTTTTTACACCCCAATTAATAGACCCAGGGGCCAGGACTGTAGGAAGAACGAAACTCGTGAGCTGGCAAGGAATTCAAGGTCTTTATGGTGCGACAAAGGAAAGAACCACCGAACCGTTTGGTTCTTGATAGAATATTCTGCACCGTATGCGTGTGACAACTAAATCCTGCACGTGTTGTCCTGTGTAGGAAAGGTGAGGGTGGGACTAATTTGAAGAGCTTATCAGAACATCCATCATGTAGAGACGTTAAAAACTGCCTAAAATTGACTGTTACAGAAGCCGTCCCAACCCCGAGAGGAAAACCTGCTCCTAAGCCTCGTCAGTCAATTAACGGATGTACCGGTTTGTAGGAAGAACCAGTGACCTTGGTAGGCAGAAGATGATGAAGGTCAATCGATGATAATGGCCGAGCAAATCTGGCTTGGACTAAGAAGGCAAACAATAGAATACCTTAGCGATAAACAGCACAGATGTACACATTGCCTACCTCCATGCGAGAGAAAATTAATGTGAGGAATGTTAAATATAAACTCAAATCCTATTTTTTAGCAGAATTGTAGGTAAGAATGCCTGCAGTTCTGTTGGAGGGTACGCGTACGACTTTTGCTTACTTGATTGTATGTACTGTGTAGGTATTTTGTTTGCAATGATTGTATATTTAATTCATCCTTCTATCTATTCTATGTATTTTATAAAATTGTAATGTCTTTGTACTGAAGTGGGAATCACGTGTATCGCGCACAGGCTCCGGTAGCCTTAGCGATACTTTAAGCTAAGCTTTTATTGTAACTATGTATTCTGGTAAAATAAATAAAAAAAAAAAAAAAAAAAATTAATGCATGTGTCAAGTTAGTATCAGTCAGTACCTACCTATTGTGTCGAGCCTGCTGTCATCTTGCAATGGAAATAAATAGAAACACATTAGAACTCTATAGCGACATTGTAGGTACTGACTTCTAGTATTGTATGCCTACTACGAGTACTATTATACCACGCAACACATGTCTTGGTCCTAAGTCGCGAGACCAACGAGGCCCTGGCTGTAGCACCCCGTGCTATCTTCAAAAGACACCAAAGAAACGTGTACTGCGCGTATGCAGCAAATTAATCACATTTTAGGTCCAAGATATGTGCCCCGAGGTATTTATTAAGTTATTTAGAACATAAATAATTGCGTGAACAGCAGGTACTCATGGTAATTTGGTGAGGCAGGTATGAATTTTGAATTTCGAATTTGGAAAGGGATCCAGAAACTGAAACCTGAAAAAGGTGCCTGGAACAGATTGGATGCGGAAGGCGGAGGATCGTGAGAAATGGCGCACATTGGGAGAGACCTATGTTCAACAGTGAACTGTAATAGGCTAATTGATTGATTGATCCAGAAACTAGATACATAAAATGTCCTTACATTTTGACATCTACATATTATAATGCATCTGGTATCGTATTGATAGGGTCAGCCTTTTTGTAATATCATTTGCATGACATGAGACATGACAACTACGAAAAGTTGCCAATTGTTAAAAAGTGGAATAAAAAGTTTTGAAAAAATGATAATGATTTTAAGATTAGAAAAATAAATTAATCAATTATTTGATTGTAAAAAAGTGGTGTAGGGGCTTCCCCATCGTGGTAGTTTTGTAGGCAACCGGGACAGTACTCTGGGATAAAGGGGAGAGACTAATGAAACTAAAGTGGGCCATCTTTCTATGCAAAAAAAAAACGTATAACTAATATCTCGTATCTCTAGTTCTCTACTTCTAGAGAACTTGAACATTATCGCTACTAGACTAAATAATCTATGTATGGTATGGATAGTATCTACTTAGATATTTATAGAAATATGTTTGGCATGTGAGTAAGTCATAAATATAGGGAATCTGCACCTATAGAATGCGCCTTATTACCTTGATTGGTGTCCATCATACATACCTAACAACATGCAGCCGATAACTAACAGGAAATTGGTCCAATGGATAATGTAATGTGTTTCTAATGTAACTTTAGACTGTTTCAACTTGATAAGTACAGTACTCGCCTTTTGAATTAGCACGTTTGATACCTATACATTATAGTAGTTAAAACCGTATGTGATAATATGTAATTACTTTATTATCACAAACTATGGTTTCGTTATTAACTAGGTACTCTAAAAAGATATCAAGTCTGTGCGATAGAAGTATAGAACACTACAAAATCTTTAAAAGCCGGTGTTTGTAGGATTCTTATTCTCTACGTGCACTCAAAAGCCGGTTAGAATATTGTATGGATGAGAATTATCTATAAAGATCTATAGTTAGTTACCTTTCCTATTCATAAATCACGTCTAACGACTAAGTAGGTTTTCAATAGGATTCGCAGCTCACACTCAAGACAGTGGTGTTCGTAGAAGAAATATAAAGTAAAATAAATTTAATATGAGTTGGTTTTACAAAATAAATTACGGACCGATTTGGCATCTAATTAATTCAGAATATCTGTCGTGTTTTAATATCAAATGCGTGTAATAAATTCCTTTTTAATTGGCATGTCCAGTGAAACGCAGCTAGGAACCCCGCTAAGTATGCGGCGAACTCTGTTGTTACATAATGTAACATAGCTCTACGTAGGAACGTTCGTATGTCGATACGTGGCAACCCTGACATGCTTCGATCAATTCGATCGTTACTATAAGGAGATTCCTTATGTGGACTCAAACGGCGACCTAATGTTTCATATGACAGCATTGACAGCCCACCATGCATACGAATGGAATTCGGACAAAAAAAAAACAAATTATCATAAGGCCTAATGAAGCGGAAAAACACATCTCAATTCATAAACGTCGAACATAATCGGGCAAACTGACTAGATTAATCATTATTAGAAACTTTCTACAATTTATTATCATTTAAGACACTTAAAATGTCCAGTTTAATATATTAAAAAATGACGTAGTTCCGGCGCGACGACATTGCACATTGCATCACCGCGCTACGGGCGTTGTCTGGAATCCATGCATGTTTAGTGTCTGTCTACTTACTGTTTATTGAGAATTTTATTATCTACAATGTTGTATAAGCTATACATTCCTGATGGCGTAAATATTCAACTATTCGAAGACACGATAACATGATTACAAGAGAGGTCAAATGAAAAATCAAACGCCTTCGAAGGCTATTAACATTCCTTACTTATTAATAAGTATGTACGAGCCAACGCGAGTATTACATGTAATACAATATGTATTTGGTGAACTCATGTCATTGGAATCACGGAACGACTTGCAAATGTACAAAGTGGTTAATGCATCTCTTGAATCAGTTAATTCATGCGAATAACACTAACCAAAAATTGCCTTACTGCGTAAACTAGACGAGGTCAGGGTCTTTACTAAAATTTACATGATTTAACCGTTTTTAGAATCCTACTGTACAGAACTACAGACATATGGTTAATGTTCATCATAAATTAATATTACAATTAACATTGAATTAAACTAAAGCGCAATAAAATATAAATTCCTTCCCAATGTCACATAAAACAGGTCGATTGCCGTTGAGTTGGTGATATTGTTTACCTACATAATTTATCTTTCCTATTTTCTGTCTGTATGTACACTCTGCACATTTTTGGTGAACGATGATGAACTCATTTGAGTCTGGAGCGGTATAATTCGCGTCTATTTGTTAGCTTGTGCTAGAACATTGCAACAATATGTGAGACGGCCCGAATAGCTGGAATTGCTGCACTCTCGCTTCGTTGCCAACGAAATGGAATCCGTTGCCATTAGAAATTCTACTGTACATGATGACTTCATTGCTATCGGGATTCCTTCAGTGCGTTTCGTGTGAGCACACTGTGGACCGTCCACAGGTGTCACTCTAACACGCACGAACGCACATTCTTTCATTCAAATAATTATTTCTTGGAATTCACTAACTACACATACCCTATGCTTTCATATTTTTATTGGACATTAAATTTATCTATACATCATGTGGAATGATGTAGATTACTATCGCATTCATCTATCGGGATGTTTGTTTTTCAATTCGATGGACGTAAACAGCTGTCCTTATAATGTATGATCTTCGAAAATAATGCTTGTACTTACAACAATAGTGATCAGCGATTGCATACCTTCCTAAGAATGTTCGTAACTGTAGTCCGCAACGCAACCTACATTCAGCATTCTTTTCGAAACCGTAACACGCCGCCTCTGCGTTCCGGATATACACGTTCACGCTACATTCACCCCAATATCATTTGGAATAAAACCTATTTCGATTCGATACAAATGATAGAATGCCAGGTATTACATTTCTAGAGAGCTGTAAAACTACATACACAAACTAACGTGCGATTGATATGATAAATTTGATAACGTTAGCAAGATTTCTAACTACAAAATTGTGTGTGCAGCCGGAATATTAGCTGTAATTAGGTATACAATTATTACCGTAATTAACAAAGGTAATTAAGGTTGTGCCTGTCTGACCGTGTAGGTTCTATTCTACTAGTAGCAGCTGAATATGAAAAAGTTTCCTATGATAAATATTCAATAAATTACAGCATTAAAGTTGATGATAGCTAAATAGAACAGTCTCAGGAATCTATGTTGTAATAATTGTTACAAAGTAAGGCACGCCGAGAGCCAGCTCTAAAAGATCAAGCGTGCCAATTTCTTGTTCGGTAGAGAGCACGGTACGAACGTACGACCAAATTCCTGAACGCTTTCTCTGGTGGTAGCTGGGGAGTACGCGCACGCACGCGGCGCTTGGGGGCCAGTGGCGGTGCTTACGGCCAGTCCAGTCCACACGCAGAGCAACGAAAGTGAGTGCCGACGCTGCGTGCGCCCGCGCTGCGTCTGTCATCGAGTTGCATAATTATCCGCGATCCGACCATTGTTTGTAAACACTTAATAAACAAGAACACATCACTTAACAAACTGCGTGACCGTATTTTGATTAAATAAATTTGCATCGTTAAAGAGAAATAAGTTTGCATATTTGTCGACAAAATTCTTCATTCAAATTGCTGATCAATACATAGATATGCATTAGATTTTTTGCACATTTTAGATATTTTTGAGATTCCAAATTGTAGTCTAAGAGCTGGTGACGAACTTGGGGAAGGCGTTTTGAGCAAGTCCAAATTACGAAAATTTAATGGTAAATCTAGACTGGGCACGAACGAGATTTATCTAAATCTACGCATAAGAAGTTTTTGTCGTACCACGTAACCACTATATTCGTCTAACTTTTTGTGCATATTTTAAAAATGAATCAATAAACATGCAATACATTTTTTACAGTTGGAGCCTGGCAGGTCATGCTAGAAAACCGTCAAAATAACTTTTAATTTCTGTTTGTGTCTTTCCCGTGGATTTTCAAAATTTTCGTACATTAAACTTTAAACCAAAGTAATTATTATTAACGATTAAAATTTAAAGAAAATTATTTCAAATCACCTTACGGATTTTTTTTTCAGTGTGCTGTCGATGCCAAATTCAGCACATTCATTATGGCAAGCATTTCCGAACAGATACAAATTCGATGTAGAGTCTCGTTCGAACGATAGAATCGTCTCTACATTGAATTTGTATATTACAGAATAGCACTACAGCTCGACGTCCTTTACAGCAAGGACTAGGAGTAGTCAGCTAATGTAAATGTATGTATAATATTATAAAAGTGCTAACATCAATGATTATTATGTATTTAAAAAAAAGGTAGCCAGCGCTCTAGCGCCTTGTGCTCACTGAGGACAAATAATAATTAATTCGTACAAATGTTATTAAGTATTTCGATTGTACAATTCACTAGCGTAAGTCTAGTATCGTAGCATGACGTACCTTCATATAGGTCATGCGTACGTAGTATGTACTAATTGAAAAAACCAGAGATTACTCAATCTCCTAAATATCAAAAAACTATTCTCATAAGTCATAACACAATAAAATTTTCATATTGACACCATGATCGTTTTCGACATTTGGAAAATTAAGATTAGATCGACTTTGAACAGTTTTGTATTATGAGAATTGACTCTCACGTAATATAATCTACTTAGAGTATAAGATAATCTATAACACAGAACACTTTATATTCTGTGGTCTGTCATCTGTCATTTGTGACGTGTCGGCGAAATTTGCGCGGGAAACTGACTGTGTGCTCGCTGCTGTTAACGGAAAGCTCTGCTTTCTCATTGAGGTTTTACTCCATTGTTAAGTTATTCCTAGAGAGAAAGTGTTATTAATGCTTAATCGTTCACGACTTTGACAATTAGGTTTGGTCGTTTGGTCAATGTGTGCGAAATAAATCCACATTTTTAACCCGGATGTATCGGTCTAGTGCACTACAAAGAAAAAATGGCGTGACGAGCATACTGACCATTGCCTGGTGGAACTGGAAGTGAGGTATAATCGTCAATGGAGCCTTTCAGTCCAAGCTAATAATCAATAGTATCCTGTCCTTTGTGATAAACAAAGCAATGACTTCTATGTAGACTGCCAGACTAGGTGTAGGGAACAAAAAATTAGATTAAGAAAGGGAAAAGAAAATCGCGGGTTCGAGTCCCATACGAGGTGATTTTCTTTTCTCTTTCTTAATCGATTTGAACAGTTAGCATAACAAATGCTTCAAAATTTCATTCAAACAAAAAATTAGATTGATTTAAGACTATCGCCACTTTTAGTTGCTTTTACACCTACAGATGACATTAAAATAAGGCGCGCTTTGCAATGCAGATAGCTGTCAAAAGTCTTTATTACCTCGAGAGAATTAGTTCAAAATAGGGGCACCCAAAATTAAATGTAGAATTCACCCTTAAATTCAAGATGGCGCAAAACGCAACGAACCGAATATCACGCAAAACCAAATGTAGACTACCAGTGATATCCCCCAACGAATACCGAAAGAAAATTGCTACTAGGAATTTAATGTTTGTCAAATTCTATTGCAATCATTTTCTATACATAAAATCTTTTCTAAGATAGAATACATGGGTAAAACACCGTCAATCGTGGAATTTGTATATGTAGAGTCCCATCAAAATATTGGAACTCAAGCCAACATCACTTGCAAACCCGTACCTGGTTGATTGAAAAATAACCCATAAAGAAAAACTCAAAATTTAAACGTAACCGGGACTGGCGCTCGTGAAGTCGTGATAGTTGGCATAAGTCGAACGACGCAAATCGTAAACATTCTACGGGAAAGCATGTGTAAAAACTAAATTGCAGTCCAAACGAACAGTTGAACTCAATCAAAGCTACGATGTTCTAAAACTTAGCTAATATAGGTAGGCATGTGTATAAGAGATATGGATTCCTTTCCTTGCAGAGCGGCCAGCACGCGACAGTCTCGGATGTCTATTAAACAATGTCAGCTGGAATCTGGAATGCGACCCGCCTACAAGGCCGCGTGCCTTCTCGCCTATAGGTAGTCGATACAGTGAACGCTTTGTCAACCATGTGTCGCATACATTTAGCTTTAAAATTAATGTTTATAAGTATTAATTTGCCTTAGCAATACAAAGTAACTCAACTATCAACTTTCCTTGTAGACGCTAAAATAAACATGAAATTCTCAGCTATAGGTTACTACAGAATTTGAATTTAAAATACATTTAAATAAGTAGGTTAGGTACGAATGCAGGATGCAAAAATGTCCGAATACGAAGTATGAAGTAAAATGATTTTACATTATACGATAGTCGGAAATTGTATGCTGCCGCCGGTACACACCAAGAGGAAGGAGGCGATAGATCGCTTACGAACATGCGAATTAAGCAGTGTGAACGTCACGGTGAAAGCAAGCGAATGGGAATTACTAGAGGACCCTTCCTTTTCCACCCTATGGGTACACGTAGACCATGGCTCTACGAGTCAGATCTATGTGTGCCTCTACCGTTCCCATACAGGAGATACCGAGACAACTCGACTCTTCGAATATCTGAGTCAGGCTGCAGATGATGCGCAGGAGCGGTTTCCAAACGCGGAACTGGTATTTTTGGGGGATTTTAACGCCCACCACGAGATCTGGTTGGGCTCCGCCAAAACTGACCATGCGGGAAGAGCCGCTCACGCTTTCGCTCTGGCGCATGGCCTGACCCAACTGGTACGGGAGATCACTAGGATACCAAGAAGGTCGGGCCTAACACCCTCCCTTCTGGACCTTCTGCTGACGAGTCACCCAGACCAGTACAGTGTTTCGGTGCGTGCCGCTTTAGGTAACTCCGACCATAGTCTGGTCTGTTCCAAGGTGCCAATCACAGCGCCCCCACGACCCGCGCAGGGGAAGCGGCGTCTCTGGCACTACTCGTCAGCGGACTGGGATGGGATGCGTGAGTATTTTGCGTCCATCCCGTGGGTTGCACGTTGCTTTGAAGGTAAGAACCCATCGGATAGTGCTACTGCTGTCGCCGGTGAGATCAGTCTAGGTATGGAATACTATATCCCATACACTGATGTCACCGGTGACCGCAGAGCGCGCCCTTGGTTCGGCCGCGAGTGCGCGGAGGCTGTCAATCAAAAACAGTCTGCGTACCGCGCCTGGGTAAGGGCGCGCGCCACACGCGATCCTAACGTGGGCCACTTCAAGGCAGCGTACAATAAAGCCACAAAGGTCTGCAAGGGGGCTTACGTCAGAGCGGATGCCCAGCGCATAGCGCGGCTTGGTCAAGAGCTAGTGGCGCATCCCACGGGCAGCCGTGGCTACTGGCGACTGGCCAAAGCCGTGCAAGCCAACTTCTGCCAGCCTTCGCTGCCCCCGTTGCGCAACCCTGATGGATCCCTGGCCCATGAGCCGCAAGACAAACTCCCGAATCGATGATTGCGGTAAGCAGCCACCGACATTACCCGTCTGTGACCACGCAATGCCTGAGATCCGCATCAGGCAGCGCGATGTCCGTGGTGTGCTGCAGTCACTCGACGTCCGGAAAGCCAGCGGACCGGATGGTATTCCAGCGGTGGTTCTTAAAAAATGCGCAGCGGAGTTGTCTCCAATGCTTACGCGTTTGTACCGGATGTCGTACATCTCAGGTACAGTGCCATCGGCTTGGAAAGAGGCGAATGTGCAGCCGATCCCCAAGAAGGGGGATCGCTCGGACCCAGGCAACTATCGGCCCATAGCCGTCACCTCAGTGCTGTGCAAGGCATTCGAGCACATAATAAACAAACAGCTCATGCGTCACCTAGAGGATCATTCCTTAATCAATGACCGGCAATACGGCTTTAGACCGAAGCGGTCAACGGGTGATCTTCTGGCGTATGTTACCCATCTTTGGGGTGAGGCTATGGACAAGCATGGCGAGTCACTGGCAATTAGTCTTGACATCGCCAAAGCTTTCGATAGAGTCTGGCACAAGTCGCTTCTTTCCAAGTTACCAGCCTTTGGTCTGCCTCCCAGACTGTGCGACTGGGTGTCTAGCTTCCTGCAGGGGCGCCGTATTCGCGTCCTCTGTGACGGTCGAACTTCGGAGTTCCTGCAGGTAAATGCTGGCGTGCCGCAGGGGTCCGTCTTATCACCCACTCTCTTTCTTCTGCATATCAACGACATGTTGTCCACTGGCAGCATTCACTGCTATGCAGACGATAGCACCTTACACGGGAGTTATCACGGACATCCTGCGGCCAAGCAGTCTGATATCGCGGAAAAAAGGCAGCTTCTCGTCAGTGAACTTGACCGGACCCTGAACCACGTTTCCCAATGGGGCTCTGAAAACCTGGTCGAGTTCAATGCCAAGAAGACGCAGGCATGCGCGTTTACAGCAAAGGTATCTTCGTTCCTTCCCCTTCCAACTCTTCAGAGCACGCCACTGCCACTGCAGGACAATCTCAACATCTTAGGTATGGATGTCCGCTGCAAACTGAACAACAAAAACTACATTGAGAGCATCATCAAAACAGCCTCGCGTAAACTCGGAGTCCTGAACAAAGTGAGACGTTTTTTCACGCCGGAGCAGCGGTGTCTTCTCTACAAGACACAAATTCGCTCTTGCGTGGAATACTGCTCGCATCTCTGGGATGGCTCCGCAAAGTACTTACTAGATGCTCTCGACAGGTTGCAGCGACGTGCGGTCCGCATTATTGGGAATCCTGAGGTCACTAACACCCTCGAGCCTTTGCAGTTGCGTAGAGATGTGGCATCTTTGGCGGTTTTCTACCGTCTCTACCATGGTGAATGTTCTGATGAGCTCTTCCAAGTAATCCCACCCTCTCCTTTCCTATATAGGACAACACGTGCAGGACTTAGATGCCACCCGCATACGGTGCAGAATATTCCATCAAGAACCAAGCGATTCGGCGACTCCTTCTTCTGCCGCACTATTAAGACTTGGAATTCCTTGCCAGCTCACGTGTTTCCTTCCTCTTATAGTCCCGGGTCCTTTAAGCGGGGCGTGAAAAAGCATCTGATGAGGCCGTCAAGCTGAGTGCCACCATTGTAACATGGTACGTGTTGTAATGGTGGCCCTCTTTTCAGAGACTTTGCCTTCAGCTTACCATCAGGCGAGGCGAAGTCAAATTGACGTGTCCTATATAAAAAAAAAAAAAAAAAAAAACATGGGAATCATCACTATTAGGTTACATTCGACAGCATACGGTAATGATTGACGAATGTCGTGCGTCCACGTTCGTTCGCCTCCCTTCGGCGGTTGGTGTGCACTCAGCATCAGCCATACTTTGAGTATACGACTTTCTTGGGCTACTTATCATGAGTAATTAATTAATAGAATAATGAGAGACATTTAAAGTAAATATTTACCGAAGCTGTCTGAATCACTAGCTGGGTATGCAGGGCTCGGTTGAACCATTGTAGCAGCGCGTGATAGCACATCCAATGCTGATTCTACCTTCTCCATGACTACCTGAGGAAATAAGGGTAACGGTTAGTGAAGAACAATAAAATTATAACAACTGTTAAATAAAGGAAGAGAATCCACCACGCACCCTCGGCTCGTTATAAATTTACAATTCATTATGGTTTATCTTTGACTAGGGTACTGCCATACCGGGTGCGTGCTAAATTCCCCTCGTCAATTGTAATTTGCAGTGGATTTCCGCCATGGAATGCCTAATTGTACGCCAATATGTTATGAAACATATTGAGGAAGGAAACAATGCCTATAAAACATGTTCCTGAATGTCTGAAATATTTAAATTAAGTGCCTAATCACATGTCGTTATTTATATGTGGGTATATATCTTAAAGAATTTGAGTCTGGCCGCGCAAGTTTGTCATGGAAAATAAATATTGCAGACTAAAAGTCATAAAAGCATGCGAATACCAAAGTGGCGGAAATTCCTACTGGCACGTAAATGACTAGACGGTGGACAGACGTGCGCCAAGTAGTGCGATCACCACGTAAATAAGAGGGAGGAATCAGATGATCAAACAAAGAGTTGTGAAATGTGGCTCAGCCGCATACCGCGACCGCGCCGGGAACGAAGCCAATGGACCACTGTATCAGACATGCGCGCCGACCGACGCGACGCCTGACACATCGCGAAAATATTATCATACCAATTTTTAATTACCTACTAATAGTCCATGCCAATGATCGTGATGACCGCAAATGTATATGATTTGACAGACGTTAAGGAATTTAGAAGTATAATGCAAAATATAGAGAAACGAACAATGTGCTTTTTACATTCTAATATTTTCAGTGAATTTGAATAATTAGACTACATTTTATAATAGATCTAAACAATGTTCATCGAGTTTTTATGTAGAGACTCTCCATCGATGAAATTTATTATGAAACTATTACAGATTGTATTTTATTTTTAGTAGCGCATAATCTAAAGTTTATGCCTGTATCGACACGTGTTGTCCATTGTTTTTAATTAATTGAATACGTCTAGATTTTATCACATTTGTTGACCCCATAAGAACAAGTTTACGATGATAAGGCTCGTTCGTTTTCTGTCATTTGTAATGAGCTATTAACAATTGATTGCATATTGATGAAATATTTAAAATAGCTAGAGATAGTATCAAGAATTTAAGTAGGTATGTACTTAATTAGCGGCATTTAAAATTTAGAGTTTTAAGGAATGTGAAGCAAAAGTACAGTATTCGCGTAGACAAACTTCACGAATAAGAATCTTATAACGTAAATACTTTTACGTATTACATTATCATTAGATTAATTTAAAGAATGTGGATCAAAATATGTTAATAATAAACGTACATTATTCGTATAGTCAAACTTCACAAAGAAGAATAAGAAACTATCAACACAATTGCTTATATGTATAACATTATCTTAGATTAATTAAGGAATGTGGACCAAAATATGTTAATATTAAAACGTACAATATGAGAAACAATACTGCGAAGTTTGACTATGCGATAGTCAAACTTCACGAATAAGAATAAGAAACTATCAACACAATTATTGCTGACAGGTATAACATTATCATTACATTAATTACTTAGTTAATTGCAAACCTGGCCACTGGAACTAAAACCGGTAGATCGACAGTAATTGTTATAATGACAAAGATTACAAAGCATTCTCTACATAGCAATCGAATAATTCATAAACAAACGAATAACCTCGTTAACGAATCGAAATAGATGTAACATTTGAAGAATGTGGAGGAATGACATTACATTTTAAAGTGCCTAACACAAGACACGCTATTTAGTAAAGTAAGAAGGTGCCTGAGGAGGGAAGGGCAAACAAAACATTCGAATGACTGTTAATGATGAGGAATTTAGTACATTAACCACAATAGAATTTTTCTGGCCGGAGGCGGAGTCACAAATATGGACAGTGTTGGTATGTCGGTATCAGACACGTCGAATAGATCATTCGTCACATAGTCATATGGTCACGAACCCATTCAATGGAACAGACAACTCAGATTGGAATTTGACGGACAAATTCCATAAAATAATGAAGTGAAATGAGGAATGAATATGGCTGAGTATACAAAAATTGTGGATGTTTGCATTTCAGGTGCAAGTCATACTCTCCCATTGCGAGGCGTACAAAATATGTCTTACAATTAAAATTAAATTGTTTGATTGTTAAAAATATTACATATTTCAATTGTTATAACTTGTTGCATAATATTTTAGGTATGCTTATTTTATAGAATTGCGTCTAACTAAAGCTAAGCTTAGGGTAATTAATATTGGTAAATTATTATGTACTAATCATAAAAAATATGTATTAATAAAATCAGCATTGGAATGTTCTATATTTATTGGGTACAAAAATTTTCACTATTTCATACACCTTACGTTTGTGAAAAATTTAAGAAAACAAATAGGTACTTATGTGATAGACACATTTGCTAAAGTTGAGAGTAACCTCACGAATGTTATTATTATGGTTAATAAAAAATAATTAATAGATAATGTTGTTGAAGTCATTTAGTCTCTACGACTAGTAAGGTTCTTGTAATAGATCGAGTGGTTCCATTAGAAATTGTAGGTATCTTATTTTAGTATTAAGTATTGACTGGACTGTAATATCGATTATTATGTAAATTCATTGCGGTCCTCAAGATTGTTATTAAAAGTTACTTCAGGCCGCAATATAAGAAACTAGCTTTTGCCCGCGGCTCCGCCCGCATGGATGTCGGTTATCGTGACCAAACATAGCCTATGTCCTTTCTCAAGGTCTAAACTACCCCTATACAATATATATTTCATCAAAATCGGTTCAGTGGTTTAGGCGTGAAAGCGTAACAGACAGACAGACAGAGTTACTTTCGCATTTATAATATTAGTATGAAAGTATGAATATGGATATGGATTGTTCTTGTTTGTGTATCATCAAAGCTACGCAACGGATTTTAAAACGGTTTTTTTTAATAGATAGAGTGATTCAAGAGGAAGGTTTATAATAATACATGCATAATATTGTAAAGAAACACTGATAAGTTTTGAGATATGCAGCGGGAACGGGATTAGAAAATTATGGCGATACGAAGTTCGCCGGGTCCGCTAGTAAACGATATTTCTCTTGGATTGCAAGTGACTGTATCCACCTAAATGGGGAATGCTAAATGCTAATTAAAGAGTTGGAAAAATGATTACGTAAAGAATATCTAATTCATTACTTCAATATGTAGTGTTCTTCTCATGTAGATCTTTTGCTTTGTGTATGTACAAGATTTGTTACTTTGAATATGAAAACAGAATAACTGATTTATTTTAATGTTTATCTTTAAAGCTGCATAATTAAAGATTTCTTTCTATCCCTCATAGTCCGAAACTCTTTCAAAACTAAGTTTTACTTAGAGTTTGGGAGGAGGACGCTACTCGCTAGCGTGTGCATTAAAATGTTTCACATTAGGACTAAACTAAAATAATGGACATGATAAATCAAGGGGAATGAAGATAAAAATATAGACGGTCAAAATCAAAAATTTATTTTCGTTTTGTTTAGACGGAATCATTGCAAGTACATTCCTTTGAATCAGCAACAGGATTGCCCGTCCAAAAACGGAAAAACTCTTTACTGTGAGGTGAAGGATACAATGGCATAAATTGAATTGGCTGAAGACAGTGAAGACGCTGTTAGGCAAAGTAGGGAACACAGACGACAGAGTTAGCCGGGGTGCGAGGAATATGGCTACGACAATCTCACCTCCGGCAACTGTCGGCCCACAGACGGTGTGCGTTTTAGTCGGTTCGAGTCCGACATAACCTCCTCCTCCGGCTCCGGCAGGGGAGGTATCCGTGGGGATTTTTCGCACGATAAAAAAAAAAGATGTTATAAAGCTGAAGAGTTTGTTTGTTTGAACGCGTTAATCTCCGGAACTAAGGGTTCGAATTGAAAAATATTTTTGTGTTGAATAGCCCGTTTATCGAGGACGGTTATAAGCTAAATACCATCACGCGTGGAGTGGAGCAGTAACCATAAATGTCGACAAATCCGGCAATTTTCCATACATTATTTGAGAATTAATAAATTGCGGGCATATACTTGGTATATGTTTTAAAGAGGTGATATGGGGCTTTAGTCTAACATAAGTTGAATCTATATTTTCAATAAAATGTACAGCTTTTGCGAAGTGTATAGAGAGTTTTAAGTGTATAAAGAGAAGATAAATTAGATCAGATGCAAGGAAATCAAAACGACGTACCTAATTTACACTTTTCTTAAAGTTTGTTGTAGAATATGAAGTATATCTAAGTAATTTAATTAGGTAGGTACTAATTACAAAACGTAGAAAAAACAGTAAATGTGATTACCTACAGTAAACAGTAACTACGTGGAGATTTATATGTTAAATTACACGAGCGTAACTGTCTACTGAATGTACTGACTACATTTTTTTATTGTTACTTATTATTTAAGTTACTAAAAAAGATGATGTTTTAAAAGCCACCCGCTATGACTTAATCGACTCAATACGGTTATGGTATAATTACATACATAGTTGTTTTTCAAGTTAATGAGTTTTGTTTATTAAACATCAAAGGAAACACGTGTGAAATAACCAGAAATTATTATTAATCTTGTATTTATTATAGGTAAGTAGTAATTTCTTTGTATATTTTTGGTAACCCGCAGTTTTGGAGGTTTTGGCCAGGAAGGTATTAAATTAATGATTTTTGCGATTAATGATTTGCGTAAATACCTAGTAACATCAGCAAATCATCATGATTCGAGTACTTTGAGATAACTTACACTTCAAACTATGTGACAACTGCCATCTTTAGTCACCCCGCGACCATGGCTGCTGAAAAGTAGCCGGAATGTCGGGTTAAAAGTAAATAAAAATTATATCGCGATAGAATCCGTTAAAATGTAGTTTTATTTCAATGAGTGAGATTCGCGTAAACTTCAGACAGTATGAAAATTATCCATACTTCCATACTTTCATACTTCCATACTAATATTATAAATGCGAAAGTAACTCTGTCTGTCTGTCTGTCTGTCTGTGTGTCTGTCTGTCTGCCTGTCTGTCTGTCTGTTTCGCTTTAAATTTGGTATAGGGGTAGTTTAGACATTGAGAAAGGACATAGGCTATATTTGGTCGCGATAACCGACATCCACGCGGGTGGAGCCGTGGGCAAAAGCTAGCGTATAGTAAAGTAATGACCCCTTTATATGACCAAGAAATATGTTTTTAATTGCGACGGTATGCAACCTCATTGTATTACGATTGCTGTTAAATACATTTGTAAGTTACACGTGACATTGTGCTGAAACCAACAACAGAAGGCATCGAGAAGGCAATATCAATTAAATACAACCTAAAATTGTTATCACCTGCCAGTTTCAAACGTGAACCACATTGTAGTGGAAACCTTGACATTCCAAATGTTAAAAATAATACTCTATTTCAGTGAACGTGCCTTTCTTTTAAATTAAGCCTTAGGTCGTAGAGTTAGAGTTTTAAGTGGATGATTGAGTTGTTGTCGGCAGCCCGCATTTGGGGTGAGGCGTATTCTTTTACGACGGTCGCTACCCCTGCTGTGCGACTGCGCACGTGGGACGAGGGGATATGGGCAGATGTTACGTTTGTACGGCTGCCCCAGCCCCTGTACCGAATTGTCGCTGTCTCGACAACTAATGCTGTCTACTTTACCGAACTTTAGACAAATATTGAAAAATTTAGGATCATTGGCGTTAATTTGAACTGCCAATTTTATTTTCATGCGTTTATTTTTTTTAATTCATTGGTCTTCAATAAGTATTAGGCAAATATTGAAAACATTAGGATCATTGGCGTTAACTGAAAATTTTAACTGCCAATATTATTTTTAAGAGTAAATTTTTTAGTCATTGTTTTTTATGCTAATGATTTAACAAATTGACAATTAAAATTATGTAGTAAGTAATTTAATTTACAAATTTAGGTTTTATTATTGGAATAAATAGACATAAATTTCAATTTAGATCGGTATCCAAACTTTACAAAATCTAATGTAATGTTCATGAGTAAACTAATGGAATTCATGACATATTAGTATTTTAACAAAAGTCGTCATATTGTCGTTAAGGGAAATTGATTTGGTATACCTATGTAGCAACATTCAGTAGTAAAAATTACTCACACAGTGTGTCATGTGTGATAAATTCGAAAAGTCTACCGAGAAGTCTGGGTGATTCCGATACAATTGATGGAATCCGTCGACGGGGTCACCGTCAACATTGGCTAATCAGACGGCGGCGTTTATCGTGCTCTTATCACGGAGTACTGGCGGCCACATGCGCATGTGTGGGAATACAGTGGTTGTACGCCGCATACGGTCGCATTCCACACTATTATGTTCGCAAGAGTCCATGCCTTGTCGCTGAACACCTTGTTGCCTTTACTCCGTGTAGCGGCGAATTTTTTTGCATGGCGCGCTCGCAAATCAAACCGGTAGGTAGGTACATGTACATAGCTAGTCATTAAGTACATTATGTACGTAGAATAACTAGCATAGCAGCGTTAAAGTACTCACTTGGATGGTGGACGATAACAACAATTATTTGAGCACACCTAACTTATTTCGTCATCCAAGTATGTGAGCACTGAGCAGTTGATATTTATTTATTTTTTTAAAGTCAGTTTAGAGTTGTTTTTATATACAACGTTAGCTAGTAAAAACAAAATAGCTGTGACAGTTGAAGATATAAAAACAACGTCAAACTTACTTAGATCGTAAAAAATATAGTAAGTACTACAATTTAATTACTTTCAACCTTAGAAACAATAATAATAAATAAACGTTGTTGGTACTTGGGCATTTTCACTTTAGATGACACCTATTTGAAATTTTAGGATTTAATTTTTTTTATTAACTACGTCTGCATTAACTATTTATATAGACTTAAAAACTATCCTATTTAGTATTTTTTATAAAAGTTCACGTTATATATTCATATTTTTTGCAATAATTGATATTTATGTGAGACGGGTGACCAATAATTGTCCGCTTTGTAACGAAAATGAACTTCACATAAAAATCATATAAACCATTAACGAGACTGAACAATTGACTATTTGTTAAATTTAGAGCCCATAGAAGGATAATAACTCAAAATAATATGTAAACCATTGAATTAGAAATTTCTATCATAACATTTCATTCTGTTTTGTAACATTTTGTACCAAAAAACGTTTTATTTTTAACGTCACAGTTTTAGTTTTTAAGGTACTTTATTGATTTTTACTGTTAAATAAAGATTTGATTTTCTTTTTTATTTATAACAAAGATATTATTTAGTTTTTATGAGCATTTCAGTAAAATTTACAGAAATCAAGTAAAAAAAATTGGGACAGTTACAAAATGGACAAAAATGTTACAAAACAGAAATTATAAGGCATAGTCCTAAATGTACCAATAAATATGAAAAGGAAAAATTAAACACATTTTGTTTATATGAACTACTAGGTAAGTTTATTAAAAATCTTTGGGTGACATTACAAACAAGACACTAAAATGAAATTAAGATTCATCCAATGGCTTAGGTAGTTAAAACCTTTTGAAGCACGCTGTTTTCTTTTCTCCTCTCTCCAAGTTTGACGTTTTGTATTTTTTTCTATTTCACTCATCTCAGCAACTTTTTTCTTTTTAGTTTTAATTCGCTCTAAATTTTTCTTTCTTATTTCTTCGGCTTTTTCTGAATTGTTTTTTAATTTTTCTCTATACCTTCTAACCCTTTCTGCTGATGTTAACGCCATTGTTGCCTAAAAATTTAAAAGTGAAACTACTTAGTAAGTTTTTAATTAAACGAATCATCTAGCACCTAGGCACTCGTCAACACGAACCAAACGAGTCCAAACTCGATGGGATTGCGTTGTTTAACTACTGAGTTCTATGACCATCTTCCGGCTCCATCATCAGACCCTGGTTACCAATTAGCACCAAAGTACTCATCAACACAAATCAAATGAGTCCAAACACGATGCATATTGTTGTTTAACTTCTAAGTTCCTATGGCCACCGCCCTGTTCCATCATCGGAACAGCTCCGTGTCAATAATTTTGCATTGTCATCCATTTCACACAATCAATCGGTAACCGATAAGTAGATTAAATTTAACTTACAAGATTTGGTTACAGACAGACACCGAGACAGGTGAAACTAAATAAAAACTTCAACAAAACAAACTAAGGACAAAAAATGCAAGATTATTAAAACAAATAACCCTCTTTTAAGCTTCAACGCAGTCGGTTAATATTAATTTGCCTTTGTGCATTAGCCTTTACGTGTCCGTTTTGTAACGTTTTTAGTCCGCATATTGTAACGTTACAAAACAGACGTTACAAAATTGCGACCGTTAGAAATGTTTTTTAAAAATATACCAAGTATAACAAATAATCCTTTCATGTTTAATGTTTTTCGAATGGAATACAGTCCAATGCATGCATTAAATGTAACAGATATTATGATTAAACCGCAAAAAATAAGAATAAAGACGTTACTTACCAGACAAACACCGACGCTAAATTTGAAGCACAAAGACGTCCACACTCACAAAATATTTTTTGACACTGATTTCAAAATGGCTGACTCTCTATAATAATCGTAATGCCCGAAATTGCCAGATTAATAAAAAATATCACTTTTTGGTAAAAAATTGAATTAATAATTCCCGTTACAAAACCGGAAATGTCCGTAACGCAAAAAAGTGAGGGACAAGGTAAAAAAAATATTATAAATAAATAATAATGAAAACTAATACAAAAAATGAGATAAAGTAAACAACTAGCTTTCTTTTATATGCATTGCAATCATCGCTACATAATCTGTCATATAAAAAATCATCAAAAACTCAATCCAAAGTTGACAGTTTACAAATGGGACAGTATGAAATTGAAAATACTTCAAATTTCAAATATATTTTATTTATAAAATAATTGTTCTATATTTATGCTGATAATAAATAGAGGTAGCCTGTTTCATATATTTTCAATGTGTCTTTAATTTATTACCAAAACAATTATTTAAATATTTATAAAAAATGCAAATTCCTAGGGACAGCTCCAAAACATCAATGTGTCATTTAAAGTGAAAATGCCCACTTACACAATGTATGTTTTTCCCACGATGTTCTTCAATGAGAGCCAAGAAAAATATTTTTCTCACAATATTTATAATTTGAACCAATGACACGTTGTTATATTAAAGTTTATGGTGATAAACAGAGTCCTATGCAACTGAAACCTTCATGACAACGTCCAAAACCGGCAAAGAACAAAAATCAATAGGTAAGTATCGGAATCGCGATAACTCTGTATACATTCGTCAGATTAACACGACACGCTAGCTAGCTCTGCGACGCAAAAAATATACTGACTTCTATCGTTTATTATCCATTGTCCGTCAAACGCACTGTATAGAAGTATTTGTTGTTATTTCATAAAATCCAACTATCGCGCCACGACTCTGTTGACGAAATAGTCGCGTTTGACATTTGAGCCGTGCCCACTGCGATTGGAATCCGCGGAATGTCAAATATTTTCACTGCTGCCATCTATGTGTTGGAACGTTAAATCACTGAGAGGCGGCACACTGGAGTGACCGCGACTTTATTTCACTGCAGCTTCAAAGACTCACATTTGTGTTGAACACGACAAAAACCTTTTGTTGTGATGATGTTTTATTGTAATGTGCCAATGACTCTTTGTTAATAGGTTTTTGTTAATATAAGAAAGTTTTGTTGCGCGGTCGCGAATTCATTGGAATGCGTCCAAGTTTGTGACGCCGCTAGGAGACGTCACCGGGCGGCGCAGGCGTGATGTTGGTAAGCCGCGTCTGCTGCAGGGTTATCGACACATGCCGTGGAGGCGAGGAGTAGGGTCGCCAGTTTACCGGCCTGCGCATGTAGCATAACAGACTGTTTCGGTTCGATACTTTCGTTGGAATTTATAATATAACATTATGGAATTTCTCAACCATGACGTAAGAAAATTACAATTCTGAGGCAGATATTATTATCAACATTAACGGACGAAAAAGAGATTGTTTGGGTGCGACTTTGCGAAACTACCTATCTGCATAAAAATTGCATGGTACTGGGATAACTATTATGATACTAGACTTGCTTCCAGTTTAATTTTCATATGTATCTGTAAAAATATGCTAAATATCTAATACTTAGTAACAAATCTGTATTTATCAATACAGATTTGCATCCTTAGAGGCGTCATTTATATAGGAATGTTTATGTAGATAGGTCTTATCAAGATTGGGTTGCAAAAGCAAATTACTCAGTATTCACTGTATTCAGTAACTTTATTATTTATACGCATTTGGCGCCATCTGTTCATGCATATGAGAAACTTTATGAAATGTTTGCTTGTTTATTACAATAATTTGCGCTAGATGACACTTTGCAATAATTTTTAAACTTTTTTTTTTTCATAATTTCTACGTCCATTTCTTTTCTGTCTAGAGTGGAATTTTATAACTGATCTTATAAACTTCCCGTTCAGGTGGGGACTTTTAGCTTTGGGTGTACCTGCCGGATGATAATAACCCAAAAAAATATTTAAAAGGCCGACAGGAGTCGCTCTCGTAAAAATCAAAGAAATCCAAATCATGGGAAGGAATCTATTGGGTATTATTTGATTTATTAATCTGTTATAGTTTCAGGGATGTCGGCTACCGCTACGAATCCTATTCCCGGACCATCTCTCTCATCATCATTCCAGATCTAAATTGGCGTTCGAACCGAATTGCACGTGGGACGTGCAACGTGCATCTTTTCGGGTACCTATCTCATATTCCGGTTACCTCGGCTACTTTAGTATTATGTTATCTGTGCTAGCTAATAGATGGCAGTAGTGTCTATATAGCGGCTATATTGTTTCGTTTCGATCATGCAATTTTACGAACCCGTGCTAACTACCTCTCAAAAAATGTAACTATGTATGAACTTTTAGGAGAATGATAGTCGAAAATATACCTACTCGGAGTCTGGGGTCCGCTTTACCAGTCTAACTGCGGGTTTGGCTGAACTTCAATATTTTCCCTGAAGCGACTGCTATCTGATTTCCACAATCCATTGGCGATATCAAAGCGTTGCTGTTATTTGACTTTTTAGAGTTCGAACTACCCGTAACGACTGCCATAGATTTTCGTATGGCACGAACGTGCTGTCCAATGCACGACCACGACAATGCAAATACTGATATTAATGCATATAAATATTTGCACTGAGCGGGGATTGAACCTGCGCCTTCTACGTAGCGGTTGTGTTCACTACCACCACGCCACAGAGGTTGCCTCCTCATTTTCACATTCACAATCATTATTGTCCCCTAACTAGGTATTTTCACTAGGCTTTCAGTTTTTTTTTCTTGTATACAAATTTTAATAGTTTAGGTGGAGTCAAACTATGGTTTTCCAGACATAATCTTTATTTCTAACACAAAGTTCTCGATAAACTTCACAATTATAATTAACGCATCCGTAACATAAATAAAGCGACAATTGTTTTCTTTCTAAACAACAAATTATTTATACGAATAGTTTAATTATCTAAACTAAACGGCCACCACATAAATTGCATTTTTTGCTAAACCTAATGTGGTGTAATTTACAATAATAGCTCATGGGATAATTCGTGTTTACGAGTAACATTTAAGTGTGGCCTTTTTCTAACTACAAGTATAATCACTCGTCCAAAAACTTTTACAATTTGATATTTCAGTCTTCACACTTAAATTGCATTAGGATTAAAATTAGAATTACATACGCTGCACTGCAATATATGTAATAAGAAAAATTACCATTAAGTAGGTAGGTATAAATATTATACTTAGGAAGAAATTAATGAAAAAAGTTTGTATGGATATAATAATAATTTTGCCAATTTAACTTATGAATGAATAATTCCATTACAAAAATATTGGAAACAGTTTTTCCATTTCAAAAAGTCAATTTGTTCTTTTTCATATTGAAAATTGCAATTGTCCCTAAACCAAGTAGGTACCTAAAGAAATACTGATGTTGATAGTAAGTTGTTATTATACTTCATAGTTAGAGAGAGACTCAAAAATCTATAACAATTTAATTGTAATATAATATGTTATCATGTGTATATTATTACAATATTCATTTAATTATATTACAAACATCTCACTTAGGATTCGTTTCGCAGGTAACTAGGACCTATACTAATTCATAATATTTAATCATTTGGTTCCGTTTTTTCGTAAATAGTTTTAAACGAACATAATAACGAACATTTCGTCTGGAAATAGTGTCATTACTCATTATGTGAAGGTCTAGGGCACTATCTATGTAATGGATATCTTTTAACCCTTATTATAATGTCTATTCCTCTAAGGGATTAGTTTTGTAACTGAAATATAAGATTAAATATACGGAAATCTAAAGAATAACTTAAATTCGAATGTCTAGACTCTAGAGAGCAGACAATGCAATGACTGCTCAGTGCCTATAGATTGAACAATCTTTTTCAATATTGATTGGCGATATTGATTCTCATTTAAAAGGATCTGGGAATTACTGAGATCCAAAATTAAATCTAACTTTTGGAGGTATTTTTTGGAGCTATTTTTTGGAGGTAACTAGTAAGACTGCTTTAAATATTAAATTAGAGTTTAGTTAGAGCCTTTCAGGGGTGTTATTATTAAATGTTGCATTTGGAAGTACAGTCACGTGCAATGAAATGTATACACGGACAGAATTTTGAATAAATGTTCTGAAAATTTCGGAAATAAATAGTCACATTATCAATATAGTCTTTGTAATCATCGGGATTTCTCGCAATAATGTATCTAATTTTTTGTCATTTTGCATTTTTTTTTGCATTTATTGCATTTTGCAAATTTATCACTGTATACATATCAGTGTACAGTAGTTGAGAACTGGAAAATTCTGTTCGTCCCACCTTTTCAATGTGGTATTCTAAAAATTCAGTAGGGATTATTTTCCGCTCGAGAAAAGGGAATGTCTGAAGCATTTAAGTTACTGTTTTTTTAACCAGTCTGCTGTCTCGTCCAAGAAATTAAAAAAGTGAAACAAAATACTTAAATGAGAAAGGTAATTACAATATTAATGAGATTGTGACGCATGAGATCTTTTCTGCCATAAATCCAGTATGGTATAGTATAACGGTTTACACGTGTGCAGTAAAAATTGATTTCTAACATTAAATATTTCAAAGTTTGAGAGTGTGTTGATGTGTGTGCGTTGAGTGTATATTTTTCATGGCCTGTTGCTAAGTCTTTTTACAGACAAGCACACGGCCCACCTGATGGAAAGTGGTCACCGTGGTGGCCTATGGACGTGTGCAGCACTAGGGTCGTCACACTCGCGCTGCCGCCTCCGTAAGAACCTTCTAATGCGGTTCTTGAAGAACCCCATACTGTAGTAGTGTAGTCGCTTGAAAAAATCACGACAGAGAGTTAATTTTATAGTCGTGCGGCGGATGAAGTTCCTTTCATACGTGACTGTCAATGACTATCGAATCCGATCCCCCCCCTAGACAAGTGGCAATTCGTTGCTCGGCGTATGATGGAATAGAATGACAAAATGTATAGGATTTGACGTTTTTGACATTCGTTGACGCCTGTCATGTACCTACGTCAAATCCCATACATTTGGCATTCTATTCTATCATACGCCGAGCAACGAATTGCCACTTGTCTAGAGGGGCTGATCTTTTCTGTAAAGGTTATTAATCCATAGTATTTAGTGTTCTATTTTAACAGCTTGCTCAATGAAGGTCCATCAATATCGATAATTTATGTGTGCATTAATATGTTTGATGTCTTATAAGTTTGATGTTATAACATATTGGCCTAACGCATCTCATGTAGAGCTATGAATTGTGAAATGTGGACAAAAAACGGGGAATAAGAAATTGAACAGTAATAGAAAAATATTTGGATAGTTAAGTGCCAAGTTACCACTAGAGTTCAGTGTTGTGTTGTAACTCAAGTATCCGCACCTATGTTATACGGATTCGTGATTATCGGATTATCAGCCACGACCAAATTTAATTTATTGAGATGACGGGTACCTACTAGTTAATCTCTTGATAGCAGATAAACACTCAAAGTACTTTTTTGTGGAATGTAAGCAAAATAACATAAATTAAAGAATATTTGATGACGTAGGTACTTACTTATCTAAGAGATAACCCTACGCTGTCGATGAAAATTTTCTTTAGATATAAAATAAATTTTCACAATCCAAATGACTGACACTAAATAATTAGTCCGGCTAACTGAATTATCCACGACTACATAACTGTGGTACTACTCAGATCTCTATACATTATATACTATTATCTAGTTGCTCTGAGTCTAGATATATAGGTAGGTACTTTATATCCATTAATTGTGCGCAGTGCGACACATGAAATATGCCTCACACAATATTATTTGTATTTTTTATATCTGACCGAAAATCATAGTTGGTGAAATGTGGGTGTTAATACACCTCTGCCTACCCCTTCGGGGATTTACAGGCGTGAGTATATGTATGTATTTATATCACTTGGGTGGCACACGGCCCACCTGATGGAAAGTGGTTACCGTGGCCTATGGACGTGCAAGATATTCAAGATAATATGGACACGATTGTGGCTTCAGTCATATCATATTATATCTACATAATATATCTAACCTTCTCCTGCCGAATCATATTTTTCAGTGATACTATGAACTTTTATTTCGACCTCTAACTATACATTTTACATTCTAGGCTACCACTTATGTAATGTGCATCTTATTACAATTTTGGTAATGTATATATTTAATATATCCATATACGTATATATTCTTAAAACTTCAGGGGACGGCTTAACGTGTTAACTAAAATAATACATTACACACTAAAGTTATCGATTATATTATATAGGACATTTTATAAATATATTTTGGATAATATGAATTAAATAATATAAATCTGGAATTAAAATAAAATTTTATTTTGTATTTATGTAGCGTTAGTTACTAACTATGTAATGTACCTATTATTATCTACTTTTATAGATTGTAAATTTATGGATTATCGATTCTAGAAACAGAAACACATTTATTATTATTCCAAGTACTTTTTAATGGCGGGTTTGTAGAATCTGGATGGCATGATAGAAGACGCTATTTAAGACGAAGAGGTTTCGTTAAGTATATAAAATAAAATAATATATAATAATATAATAGGAAGATATACTTTGGTATATTAAAAAGTTAGGAACGAGAACAGTCGCCTAGTAAGAGAAGACGAGGCTCACAAATTGAATCCTAATAGTTTTATCTAATGTGTTATATATTTATGAATAATGTCTACCAACTAATAGGTTCTTAATGACACAGAGTCAAGTATGTTGATATCTATGATGATAACTAAGCAAACTAATTGGCTCATATGTCAATAATATGTGGGTACTTCTACTTAGTACATCTGTGTGATGGATTACATTTAACCTAACTATAATATTACCTACATTGTCACATATTGTTCTTAGTTAAAGGCAGAAAATACATCGCAAATATACTATTGTTATTTTTTCTATATATTCTGTTTATTATTTACCATCGAGAGAAGCTTACTACTGTGTTATAATACAATGTTATTTGAAACTACATTTTTAACTGAGTGCAATGACATATTAGTATAAAATAACTAAGAAAGCAGTTTTTGTCACCCTCCTAAGTGATAAAATATATCGCAGACTCGCGATATATTTTATCACTTAGGAGGGTGACAAAGAGGTAATAAAATATTGTAAACTTATAAAATTAAATATCTAAGTAGGTATTTCTTCATATTCTCAAATACTTTACTAATTAAATATTTTGAAAGAGGTAGGTACCTTCTGAACCACTGCGGTGCACTCTACATTTAGATTACTCAATCGTCATTATGGAGGTAACTACCCATATAGTAGTCTTAATAATTTGCTAGCCCAAAAAAATCCTTTAAGAACTCCTATTTTTTGGATTTTTCCATATAAAACGGCAATGTTATCAAGCAATGATCCAATATTAATCAAGTAAATAAAAAACCTGGTTTAAACATAAAATATAACGTATGCCCATGACCCGACTAAGCAATACTCTACCTTTAAGACATGCAAATCATATTGGTGAATGTCTTAGTATTTTATATTGCATAATGTCAGTCTTCAAAACAAATGTTATTTTAATGTAGTTATATTTGTTGAAATTCGCATTAGGTTAGTGATTTCTTTCAGTGATCATTCATTACTTGTCAGATTACATAAAACTACAGCGGATCCTGGATATGTTAAGATGAAATCTTGAAAAAAGCGAAAATAGCTAAGAAAAATTAAGTATTTGCTAAGATGAAAAAGAAACAACGGCACTGATTTATCTGAAGGAAGCTGTTTGAAGTGAAATCTTGAGTAAATGCTTCATTTTTCGTAAAACATTTTTTGAGGCAGGAACAAAAACATTGAACTCGCGAGTTCGCTACACCGTTATCGATATCACTTCTGTCAGACAGTTTTTCGAGGAAAGAAGATTTTCTTCTCTTCTATTTTACGGAGCACTTACACGATTGGCAGATTGATTGACACATTTTTTCAGAGCAACGGTCTATGCTCTCATAGACTCTGATACCTACACCATGAAAGTCATAAGAGGCTCCTAAAGGATTGGATATCCTCCTTGTAAAAATGAAACTCTATTAAAGCAAAGAGTACCTACCCTAATATTAAAGTAGATATACCTACTGTCCAAAATTAAAGTTTTACCATAGTTGCAAAAGAAGTCCCCTCTATGCTATAGTGTTACTTGCCGGTTATAACGGATATCAAATCATCTATATTCTTATTTACAATTGCTATTGTTCCGTGTTGACATCACTATCAGTATCTCATTGTAATAAAAAATAAATGTAAAAATGAATAAATGCAATGAATTTGCTTAAACTTAATCTCTGTGCAAACTAATCTATACCTTGACATTAATAATTTTATTGAACTATTTCTTCTCTATTTACAAATATATCCTTTCTTTATCCCATTATTCCTATCCGTTTTTTCCTTCCGAGTCTATATTGGAATGTGAACCTATACATATATATCATTATTTAATCTTGAAAACACAGCAATAGCGCAAAATAGTCTTAAACGTCTATTGAAAATATTACATCCCAATTAAATAAAAATTATCACATTGTATTCAAAATGATATGTCACCAAGTAATTTTTATAAATGGACTTATTATATATTTATATATATATATTTTATAACACACACAATATATATTTATCATTCAAAATACATTACTTAATATCAAATTATGTAAATCGGGAGACACAAATTTATTAAAAGTAATATATTCTATATATTATATTTATATCATAGGCCGTTCCTTTATACATCTAACCCTTATCGCCTTACCCCAATTTAGCTTAAAACAATCATCACTCGCCGCGCATACCTACATAAGAATACTTCCGATATCAAAATCGCAAACCGCTGTAAAGCTGTAAAAGTTTAATTCAGAATTAAATAATTTTCTGTACAAACGTGCCTAATCAAATATGCCGAATAAAATGCGTATATTGTAAAACATATAAATATAAAAAGGGGGACTACAAAAACAGTTGCTTAACGAAAAGTAACGGGCGGTCACGTGACATTAGTGGGCGACGTTCGACAGTACGCGGTTCGTTGAGTGCGTGCGCTTGCGCATGCGTCTGGGCAACGCCAACGCACGGCGTCATGCGCAGAGGTCGCGACGACGATGACGCACCACACCGCCGGCATGACGCACGCCTCACCCCCAGAGGGCGACGCCACCACCACACCCCCTCCGACTCGTAGCTATGCTTGTAATCCTCATTCCCCTTCTCGTACCCTGTAGATCCTTCGTAGCTCGTTCTATATTCCCCGTAACCAGATTTCTCATACGAATCATATCCCGACTTTTTATACGATGCCTCATAGTTTTTTTTATATACTGAGGGGACTTCGTAACTCGCTTTGCTGCACGACGGTGTGTCGTAGTCAGGTTGATTGAAGTTAGATTCATAGCTAGAGTTATCGTAGTCCGCGTAGCTGGTGGAAGCGTGTCCTGCGGAGATTTCGTAGCTAGTTTTGCTACGAACGCGTTCCGACCAAGTCGACGCTTCGCTGTCGCAAGGAGTGACGGGAGCGCTGCGGATTGTTTTCGGTATGTAGTGTGATATAGTTTCATCTGTTAGGGACCCGCGTTTCTGAAATAAATAAATAATAAAATGTCATTATTGTACACAATATATTTGACGACTTGTAGCAGGCATGTTTCCTATCGATATTGTATTGATTTTGGTTTAATGTCTTTACGCGAATGAAAAGAGATATTGAAAGAGCAATAAATGAGTAGTGTTCTTCCTTGGGCAAGTTATACAGACTCTAGACTCATTTTTTAAAAGCTAAGTGCTTACTTTATTACGTTACGTTACTTATTTAACACGTTTAGCATTAGTTACAAAATGCATAGGTTTTCTATAAATGCTTTTGCAATTTTTGTTATATAAGTATCGCACGTATATATCGCACGGCTGGACATAGACCTCTTCCAATGTGCGTCATTTTTCCCAGCCACCTTAGGTCGTTTAAAATAATAATATAATGAATTTAATAAATAAGCACTCGATTTATTACGTGTAGAATATTAATAAAAACTTACTCTCATAAAATCGAAATTAGGCAGCTTAAAGCGTCACACCTCCTGAAGAAACTTAACCGGACAAACGCCTTGGCGATTGTCACCCGACCGGATCACGACCATGCCTTCGACTTCTTCTCCCACTTGTATCACAATCTGATCACGAAGAAGCATCAACCCATTGTCACCATCCGTCACCTGAAAAGTGGAGGCAGGCCATTGAGCGCACCAAATTTGTATCGCACCAAAATTATTCTAATTATGGGATAATTTTGGGATAATTCTAATGAATGCTATTCAGTTTCAACGTTAGTTAATTCTAACTTGCAAAGACGGTAATTGTTAAGTAATTCAAGTTATGTAATTATAACTACTTAAGAAGTCTGTAACAAATATGTCGTAATAGTAAAAAATAGTAGTAAAACTAGTAATATTAATCGGCCGCAGTGACACATAATCAAATTTTCTTAGTTGTTTGTCAGACATTAATTACTAACAAATTAAAAAAACCATATTACACGGAAATAACTAAATGAATTTGAATATGCTAAGTTAAATTTTAATGCAGGAGTGTTCCCTCCGTAAATTTAAAAAAATACCTTCACTTACTATTAAATTTGAACTTTATTGAAATAAAAGAGCTAAAAAGAATGACTACCTTACGTTACTACTAGTAGCAGTTATTAAAAGATACCTTAAGATTATGCGTGACCTGTAACGGTCGCTCGCCAGCGTTCAGCTTGGTGCAGTATTTGGAGGGGAAGTATCCGATCTTGCCCAAACACTTGCCTTTCCACCAGTCCGGGTCCGTGGTATCTATCACTGTGACCTTATACCCGGCCTTCAAGTCCAGTTCATCGGCGTGCCGCGACTTAAAGTTGTACAGGATCACGTACAAGTTTGTTGGCAGGAGTCGTTGGTGCTTCTGTGAAATCAATTAAAAAAGTTTGATCATTTGTTGTTTATAAACATTTATCTTTTAAATACAGTTTGAAAAGATACACTTGACATACATTCGTCACGGATCTTCTGTATCAGAAATACATACCTATAGGTTAGGGTTTCATAAACTTTTGGCTGCACGAACCCCTGTTAAAGTTTCTAGATGACAGCGAACCCCTTAACGAATTAGCCTTCCTCCCCTTTCTATCAAATCAGTGCCTCGGGCACGAAAAATATTTGAATTCGAGACTACCAGCCATCGAATGGCGGGATTCGCGTACCCGCGTACCCCACTTTGAGAAAACCTGACATAGGCGACATGATATAGCAACTGATCTTCCGCAGAGTGTGCCCGTCATTGGTCATTTCCGACGTGGAAGATCCACGACTTACCCTCCAATGTAGCGTAGTCGTTATTTATCGAGCTTGTAACATCATACTGTATGTGTCTATATGGAAATTCAGTAATATTATGTGTTACTTTCGAGCTTGGCAAAGACTCTGAACGCAGTGAACTGCGAAGCTCAAGATCAAAAGAGATAACGGCGCGTCGTGGATGCTCCCTGTCCCATCTAAGACCACAGGACCATAAGTCGAGTAGGTAAGTCATGTGTTACCATGATTTTGGTGAGATTTGAAATTATTACACCATATTAAGATCTCATATTCACCAACCGAACACTTTTTCAGAACTTCTTGTTGCTATTACGAATTTTCTGAAGTCCGTATTTCTTTACCCAATCCAAAAATTGTTCCATCATGCGTAAAAGTTCTGGCATAAATATAAAATCAAATACTTACACTCTGTTGTTTTACTGGTGACGGACATGGACTCGCGCTATTCGAGGATAGACTCTTGTCAGGCTCATCAGGTAGCTCTACGCTGCTCATACGACCACCTCGCGCGCTCAGCAACCTTCGGGTGTGCACCGGCGATGAAGGAGCTGTACAGTTTATACTCTATACATGTATGGGGTGTAAACAATAATTCCAGTTTCAATGTTAGCAAACTGAGCGTGTATGTTTTCCTCATCAGAAAAGATTTTAGCAACACATATGAAGAACTGAAATCTGATTGCGAGCGCAAGAACAGCCTGAGCAATATTAAATTTAATCAAATTTAGTGTGAGACAGTAAATGGTCTAATATAGATTTTTTGTATTACTGTCTTTTGATGGTAAAAAAGTTGATATTAGGCCAATATGGTTTCTTATCAAATATAAAAATCACTTTTGATAAAATGTCGTTTTGGTTGTTCTTGTGGAGAATGCGACTAAACGCATCAATTTGAATACTACTAATTTCAAATCTTACCTAAATTATCCCATAGCTATATGTAATAATTTTGGTGCGATTCTAAATTGATGCGCTTCATGGCATACCCAGTTCTTGTATTCGCGGCCTCAAATAACATTATATTATTTGATAATATAATATTATGCTTATGTTACCTACCTAACATGTCTCAAAGTTCCCTAAGGCCTCGACGACAAAATCGCATTAGTGTCAGCAAATCCCACTGGAATGACCATATGAGTGAGGTCTCCATTTCATATCAGTAATATCTGTTTACAGATGTAAGTGAGAAGATTAATATACCTAGTACCGTAGCGTAGGCACAAATCTCTATTCAATTATTATATCCATAAAATGACTTGACTTGCTTAAGAATATACAGGGACATACGTCTTATTTAGCTCAATAATGTTTGTGATTTTTTTATGAGATTCTAGATGTAAATTTTGAGATCAAGTTATTTTCTTCATCCTAGGGTTAATCCCAGTCGCATCCGAAGCTTTCGCCTCGAGTCTGAGGTCAGCTTTACCAGTCTGACTGCGAATTTGGCTGAACTGCGATATTTTCCATGAAGTTATCATATAGGTACTTAAAAACAAAAATGAAACATTTTACAAGTTTGTAACTTCGTGGCTGAATCCTCGTATGATCAGGGACTGAAACAGTAACCACTATAAAGTGTTTTAACACTGTTTTTTAAACTGTTTTAGAAGAAAACCTTTTATAAGTGTAACCGAAACGAAAGTGTAACCGATTGAAAGTGTTAAGGGTTTATATCTGTTAATAACGGTTAATAAGTGTAACCGTTATAGATTTATAACGTTATAACGTAATGATTTAAGTATCTGCACGGAATGGCAACAACACGTCGCGTTCTTCTATGTAGGCTCACACCACAGAAAAAATACTCACACCGAACTTTATGGCCGCTTTAAGTCTGTCACACGCCGTCACACGCGTAGCTATTATTATATGATACCTATATACCTATAAATATCAATCATATAGCAAGGCACATTACTAAATACATATTGCTCAGGAAATTATATCTTGGGCCTAAAATGTGTTCAAAATGTGCTCTATACGCGAAGTATGTACTCATTTTATGGGTGACTTTTGAGGATAGCACGGGCTGCTACTGGCGGTGGAAGAGCTTCATCAAACATAGACTATTACAAAATAATCTGCGCTCGGCAGGACCTTATCCTTTCTTAAGGTCTAAATTTGTAACATTGACATTGTCTACAGTGTACTTAATCATAATAAGTGCCAGTACCTATTCCAAGTAGTTTACGATATTAATATGCAGTCATATTTATTAAAAAGGATAGATAACCTAGTAGTGCCAAGGGAGATAAAATTTCCAGTGGCACTACTTGCGAACGAGTAGTGTCACGGGAAATAGAAATCTTCCGTGACACTACTAGTAGTGTCGCGTAGTGGTGTCAAGGGAAATGGACGTAAACTACCCCTGTACCAAATTTCATCAAAATCGGTTCAGTGGTTTAGGCATGAAAGCGTAACAGACAGATAGACAGAGTTACTTTCACATTTATAATATTAGTATGGATATGGATATGGATTCATACGAAGTTATTAAGCACACTTATTCACAAAATTTCGTATTCATGAATTCGTTTCGTATATCGTCGCCTACTACGCACCTACTAGGTATACCTAGATGTCCAGCGGATTATGGCCATCAGGGCCATCAGGGGGTACCGCACGATATCCTTTGAAGCAGCGAGTCTCCTCGCCGGATCGCTACCGTGGATCCTGGAAGCGAGATCCCTTTCGGCGCTATACCGCTTCCGAAAGGCGGCGCGGGAGCGGGGACACGATCCTGAGCCTGAAGAAATTCGGGCCGTGAGATCCCGGCTCCACAGGAACATGGTGGCGGAGTGGGAGCTACAACTTGGGCAACCACGCGCAGGGCGCGCCGTAGTAGCGGCGGTAAGACCCATCATGGGGGAGTGGCTAGAGAGGCCACACGGCGGCCTCTCGTTCTGGCTGACGCAGATCATCACCGATCATGGATGCTTCGGACGGTATCTGCATCGGACCGCGAAGAAAGAGCCAACGTCCGAGTGCCATCACTGCGACGCGAGCGAGGACTCGGCGCTGCACACGCTCACTGAGTGTCCGGCGTGGGAGACGCCGAGACGGGAGCTGGTGGCGACCCTGGGAGTGAGAGCTCTCACGCTCGCCACCTTGCTCGCAGCGATGGTTCGCTGCGCGGATGCGTGGGCCGCCGGCGCCTCCTTTTGCGAGCAAGCGATGCTCGTGAAGTGGGCGGCGGAGCGCGAGCGAAGGAGAATCGCAGCCCTTGCGGCCCGCGATGAGCGGCGGCAACTCGGGCGTCGGAGGTCGCAGAATGACCTCCGCCCCCCATGAGCGCGGGCCTGGGGGTGACGGGTGGGGTCGCCTGTCACCCTAGCAGAAGCAGGCCACGGCGGTGGCACGCATTGCGTGCCCCCCCATACCCGGGGGCGAGTTGGGGACTCCGTGGTCCCCACACCGGAAGAGGGCCATATCGAGAGATATGGCCCTGGGTCGGCCGGGGTGCGAGGGATATGGCTATGACAATCTCACCTCCGGCAACTGACGGCCCACAGAAGGCGTGCGTTTTAGTCGGTTCGAGTCCGACATAACCTCCTCCTCCGACTCCGGTGGGGGAGGTATCCGTGGGGATTTTTCGCACGTTAAAAAAAAAAAAAAAAAGGTATACCTAGATGTCTTAAAATGATGGCCTGAGGGTAACGCGTGTGAATTCATCTCCCGTACTAAATACTTGAAAGCGTTGATATATAGGGGCATATATCTTGGACCTAAGTCACGAGAAAAACGAAGCTTTGGCGCGCACGGATTGTTTTGTACTAATAATATCTATGATTGGTGAATTTGAGCTCGTCCGCCGCCGAAGCAATTCGTACTATCCTCAAAAGACACCCAAGAAACGCGTATAGAGCACATTTTGAGCGTTCAAGATATATGTAGATATGTCTCGCTGTATACTAATATGTTACAATCTACAGATACATGGACTTACTGCGTAAACCGCAGGGGATAATGGCCTCTAGGGCCATCAGAGGGTACCGCGCGATATCCTTTGCAGCAGCGAGTCTTCTCGCTGGATCGCCAACGTGGATCCTGGAAGCGAGAACCCTTTCGGCGCTATATCGGTTCCGAAAAGCGGCGCGGGAAAGGGGACACGATCCCGAGCCTGAAAAACTTCGGGTCGTGAAATCCCGGCTCTGTGAACTCCGGGTGATATCTGCATCGGATTGTCGAGAAAGAGCCAACGTCCGAGTGCCACCAATGCGACCCGAGCGAGGACTTGGTGCTACATACGCTCACCGAGTGTCCGGCATGGGAGACGCCGAGACCGGAGTTGGTCGCGGCCCTGGGCGTGAGGGCCGAGTGGAGGAGAGACACAAACTGCGTGGCCCGTGACGAGTGGAGGCAACTGTGTCATGGGAGGTCACAAAATTACCTACGCCCCCCATGAGCCTGGGTGTGACGGGTGAGGCCGCCTGTGACCCTAGCAGAAGCAGGCCACAGCGGCGGCGCGCATTGCGTGCCTCCCTATACTTGGGGGCGAGGTGGGGACTCCGTGGCCCCACTCCGGGAGAGGGCCAGCTGGAGAGAGAAATGGTCCCAGGGTCGGCCGTGGTGCGAGGGATAGTTATGTTTACGATTACCTCACCTCCGGCAACCGACGGCCCAGAGACAGCGTGCGTTTTAGTCGGTTCAAGTCCGACATGATCTCCTTCACCGGCTCCGGCGGGGGGTATCGATGGGGACTTTTCACACGATAAAAAAAAATGCATACCAATTAGTTTGAACATATACAGGGTGGAAAAATAAGTCGGGCCCTGGATGGAAACTACCATAAATCCTTAAGTTGGCTCATTTTACTTAAGAAGACATTCCTTTATTTTCAAAAAGAAATAAAACTACATTCAAAGATTTTCTACAACTAGCTTGGCTCACCCAGGCAGCACCCTGTATTTTTATAGCACCAATTGATAGTGTCAATCATAAGGATCAAATGTTGCCCAAGGTACGGTGCTGTGTTCCACACGAAGGTTTCCGATCAAGTACCTACCTACAAATTACTTGTAATTTGGGGTAGGTAGGTACTTGGTCGTAACTCATGCAGTTACCCAATAACGTCACATTGTAAACAGGAATCAAAGTTCAGTCATTTAGTACTTATCTATTTTAAAAAGAGGTGGATACTTAGATACTTATCCATATCCATACTTCCATATCCATACTAATACTATAAATGCGAAAGTAACTCTGTCTGTACGTCTGTCTGTTACGCTTTCATGCCTAAACCACTGAACAGATTTTGATGAACTTTAAAAGGACATAGGCTATGTTTGGTCGGAGAGCCGACATCGACGTGGGTGGAGCCGCGGGCAACAGCTAGTAATATTATAATAACGTGTCATCAAACTCTCAATTCAGCTAAACACCTCTCTTCATCGAATAACATGCGGCGAGGCCAAGCGAGGTGTACAACAAAATGCCATTATTTCAAAAAGTTAGCTAAATGATAGAATAGGAAAAGTGGCAACGTAGCTATTTCGGTGCACCCTTATAAACCGGTTAACAGTTTGATATCGGTTAGGGTTCTGTAACGGTTACACAATCGTCCGTGGTAATGGTTAACAGTTTCAAAAACACTTTTATAAGGGTTACACATTCAATGTGTAACCTTTTAAAAGTGTACCCCGTATATTTCTGTACCCTTTATGAATGTGTTTTTAAGTCCCTGCGTATGATAGCTAATATAATTCATTATAACTAATCCCACAGTATTGAAATAGTTCTTTCAAATCTTCTCATTAGAATATTAGATATAGATATAAATTATAGAGCTAACTAAAGCGAAATTGTCCTCGAGTTTTGATTGTGGTAAGTAAACATACTGCAAACATACATAATATATTAGAAAGGAATGGTTATTTGATTATTGTTATGAAGAGGAATATACCAATCAGATCAGTAAATAATCTAGTTACACTACTTTTACACGTAGAAAACAATGCAATATATAGGTATAACTTCTAACAAGCAAACCAGTAATTGAACAACGTGATAAAATCAATAGAAGTGTTTTGTATTAAATACCACTTATCTACTAACAACACAGAAAAACAATGTCGTATCAGTAAAGATAAGGCTTCTAATAAAATGCGATATTTATGGGCAGTAATAGATTATGTTATCTATTAGATTATATAAACAAAAGCTCAACATATTAGTTTTTAATTGAAAATGTTTAGTAAAAAGGCTAGCTTTGTTAAGGTATGATTTCGAAGTCGATCGCATACAACAACTGCAGACGCATGCAGCAGATAGAGCGTAGCGTACCCATTACTTGTTAAACTCTGATACGGATATAGGGGACTATTGAGAAGCCGCAATGAATTACGCAGTTATCGTATGCGGTCACCTTCGGAATCTAGACGGTAAAAGACCGTCTAGTTTTGACGAAACTCACAATACCATACTGAAACAACATTATTTAACTGTTAAATGCTATTTAAAATTAAATAATAACGTACATGAACGTGTATATCTACGAATCGTGTAGTTATTTATTCTATTAAAGCCATGTCTCATGCTAACTGTTCTGCAGTTACCTAAAAACAACAATAAAAACATAAATGGCATGCATAAAAAACTTTACTTACGATACCTACTTCATTGAAGAAAATCTAAGTTTTTGGCAGTGAATGTTCATGATAATGATTAGATTTGCTGACGACTGATTTTCCGGTACTAAACTTGTTGACCTGATCAAGACAATTACTTTTTTCTAAGTAAACACTGTCTGTTTACCTCGTTAACGTAATTTATTGACTTATATCTCAGACTCTTAGTAGTATCTGCACAGACAGCGGATTTTATTCATCATAGAATAGCTTCGGAGAGCGTAAGGTTGTCTTGATAGTAAATAACCTGTGGGTACCCTACCAAACGGTTCAATACTAACACAAAAGCTAAGCTGGAGGGAAAAATTTGAGAGGTGAACATTGCTTGTTCTCACAACATTGCTCGACATCAATTACCGGAGTCCAAAGAACCAAAAACAACGAAGCGATTATCTCTGCTGTGTTCTGAATACATTAAGCAATTTTCAATTTGCGTAGTCTCGAAGCATTTTTCTTACTAGAAAACAGGGCTTCACAACCATTTACGCATAAAGCGCAGGTATATCGTTATTGAAATTCTATATAAAATGAATATGGAATAAAAAAACTGGCCCTCGATTCTGCTAACGCAAAACCACTGTCATCCCATAGAAACTGCAAAATATAGCATAAAATTGTTGAGTTCAAAATTAAATCTCGCTCTACAAGAAGCCTTTTAATTTTAGACTTTAACCACATTGTAAAGCAAAGTTTAAAATTAAATAGAATATTTTTGCAGTGTCCGTAGTATGACAGTGGTTTTACTTAAGCAGAATCGAAGCCCTGGTTGTCAAGCCCTGGTGTAAAGCATAAAATTAAAGTGAAGCATAAGGTTGTTTGGACCCAGGCATGTGTATTACTGGCATTTTCGTACATAGTACGCGGCTGCCCTGCGCGGTCTGCTGGTCGCGCGTCGGGCGTCGTCTCAGCTCCCCACATTCCGGCGAATCCAGGGACAAACTCTTCATCCTAAGGTTCAACTTTTGGCGTCTCGGAGAATGCGGCGCTATAAAATTGATGATGTATGAGGTTTCAGTCTAGACTCACCCACTTCATTCGTTATATTTCCTTAAAAACCTTTGTGTCATGGTAAAAGGTACTAGAATGTATTTATGTTTGTTTGTATACGAAAGTGTATAACAAAAGAGCATTGTGAACTTTGTAGTTGTGTTACTTTATTGGAGAAACCATAACAAATATAACTAATGTTGGGTAAGTATTTAAGTTTGCAGAGTTTTAACGAGTCTACCAGTAATAAATGTTTATACTTAACTAAGACAGCGCGAATCGCTATCTTCATACTTCAATCAAAGCTACAGAATATGTTTTCTTAGAGAACAAGATTCAACGTATTAACTAATCAGATTGTGAAAAATAGTGTTAATTAGTATAAACATCAATTACAGGCAAACTAATAGTTAATATAAAAGACATCTATAGTCAAAGTGCGTAAGCAGTGCAAATAAAAACAATGTTCAAAACGCGAAAGAAAATTTGAGATGCAAAAAGTGAGACGGATAGTAAAGAACCTAACAGCTACGAATAGAATAGTAAACTACTATAGTGAAAGCTACATTTTGTTGTAACTTTAATTGAGTGACTACTAGGCGCAATGTATCTAATAACAGATGCTTGTTATTAGAACTTATCAGATAGTAATAGAAAGGTTCATTTTATGAATGAAGATTTTTGTCAAAATGCTCCTCGATGCAACGTATATCGGAACCAATGTGGAAATAATCTACAGGGATTCGCTTATATACGATGTCAATATCGGTACCAGGTAAGGGACTGGTGCGGTCTGCTTGCCTCAACATTTGGGCACTCTTGGAGTTCTTCATCGAACCTGTGAGGACAAGTAAACAGGAGCGAGTCTATAAATATTTTAGTACTAGTTGAAGTTATTCCTTTTGTAGATGATATTCCGGGTAAAGGAATGATAAGCACGTTGGGAACTCCCTAAAAGTGTGAACTAAACCTCTGTAACTTAGTTAATAAGTGGGGTCAATATTCAGTTAAAACTTAGGTGTTGGGTTATTTTTTCCAACATGTTAGTCACGCGAATATTGTTAAGAGTAGTTAGTATTATCGCAATTGCGATAGAAGTGGATTGAGTCATACAAGGTAAGTGAAAGCTAGGTAGGGTGCCGTGAACCAAGTGAAACTTCCACGTGAAAAATGTGTAGGTACTGTCGATGGTATAAAATGCATGCACTGGCGCACCGCCTTAAGCCATGCACCACTCACAAGTCACAATAAAACGCACTCGCAGATATACTTATGTAAAGACGACTCCAAATAAGAGTAAAATAGAGTGTTTAAGGGTAACTAGATAAAAAGGAAGCTTATTTTTGACGTTTATTGTAACAGTAACAATATATGTATAATATATATCACAGTACGCGGGGCGCTTCGGGGTTATTATAACAATGACATTCGGGAAACGGCTATTGGGGGCAGGCCATAGCTGCCACGCCGCACCGCAAAGGCTTAATGCCTGTAAGGCGTTATGATTATAGGTTTCGTTCCCATGGGCTAACTACGCCGCCTAATTTTATTTCTTGCGGACGCTCGCTGTAGACTTGAGGATCGAAGGCGGTGGATCGCCGTTTTCATTAACTAAACATAGAGGCTGTCCGAAAGGTCGCGTCGTCGTCTGCTCCGTCTCTGCAAAGACAATGTGCGGACAAAAAAAATAAATAAAAGAAAAATAAAACATAAATTAAAACATAAATATTAACATGAACCAAAACCAATACAGAAACATAAATATAATGTAATGTTCGGGACACGACTATGACATTTTGTTTGAGTTCGTTAATATTGCCTATTGATTTCAGGAGAGGTAAAAATGAGCCCAGGTAATGGATGGGATAAGCATCTAAGGTGCTTGCCGAGCTTCGACTATTTTTAGTCCTATTGTCTAAACTAACACTGCAATCGCGAAATAAAAAGTAATTGTAAATAAAATACTGAACACACAACAAAATGTGGCACCCTGAACATGGGACAAATAAAGCTGTGAGACTGAGAGAGCGATGCGCTACAGCCGTGGGCGCGTACTTTCCGGCAGTGAAATGGACCGGTGCTGCGGCGAGCCGCGGCGCGATCGGGAGCCCCACATGGACAAACTCTTGACACCGGCGAACAGTCTGCGCCGCATGCCGCCGTCGGTACGCGTCGCGCCGCCTATCGACAAGTATCTCTCAGTATCGACCGCACCCCGCCCCCGCCCTGCGCCCGCGACTATACAATGCGTGCAAAAAAACAATTCGACACTACTGAAAACGAGTGAATTTGAGTGAAGCTGCCGGTCGACCGTCGGCGGCCGCCAGCCTACGGCGCGACTCGAGCGGAGAAGCGAGCGAGCTCGGGTGCGGCGCCAGACCTGAGCTGGAGGAGACGGGCTGCGGTGCCACGGCCAGCCCGGCGGTCGGCCGCGCCGGCGAGCGCGCGGGCGGCGGCTCCTCCGGGGCCGACACGCGCACTACCGGGCCCCCGCGCGAATCCCCACCCGGCTTCGCTATTTCGTTGGCCCGCTTGAGGACTTGGTAGGTTTGATCCACTTCCTCCTCTGAGCATCAGAGATCAGGGTCAGATTCGCGATCATCATTACGGATACAGAGGACTCAAAATGTTAATTATGTACACGTGGATAGCGGATGATGTCTGGTACTTGATTGTTAGTAAACCGTTCATAATACAGTATTTGTAATGAGCGGGGATTGTTGATCGTTGTTAGTCGTACTGAACGCTCGGCTTCGGGTGGGTGCACAGGGGTCACTCCTGGTAGTTACCGTACCATCATCACAGTAGTTATCGAAATCGTCATCGGAGTGGACCAATCCCATGTACGAGATCTTGGTTAATCTCTGTCCCGGCAGCCACCCGTCCTCCACCCCTGAACAATGGGAGTTAGCTTCTGATAGTGTCTGTATAAGTGATTATTATGGTCGTTTCGTGTTTTTGCAAGCTTGGTGAGGCTGTGTGTTATATTTTTATATGTAGATATATACCTATAGAATAATAAATTAACTTATCGATAACAATTCAGAATAGTTCATACTTGAGGAATTCATAATGGTTATTATAACGATCAAAATGAATTATTGCTTATACGTCAACACAATATGAAACTTACCAACACCGTCAGAATGCATGAGCTAATAGGTTAGAAAATCAGTATTATATCTTGTATAGCTTTCTTTAGAGCTTTAAATGTTCTCCTTCGTACTATTTAATTAGGCTGGTAGCAGTAAGTCATAATAATAAGACTTACTTTCGTCGTCGAAGGCTGTTTCCTGCACCCTGTGGGATTCAATCTCGGAGGTGCTCTTCTGTCTGCGTAATAGCCGGGACTTTGTTACACACTTGCCGACTTGCGGCATGCAGTCTGTGTGGATGTTCATTTTGCAGAGACGACAACGCAGTCCCTGCCTAGTATGGCCTGAATAAAAAAAAAATTACTTCAGTGAATTACTGAAATAAAAGTAGGAGTAACAACTCTTCAATTATTTACACTTTTGAGATATAGTTTTTCATACTGTCAAATGACAAATGCACAGAATTGTAGAGTCTCCTACAATTCTGTGGACAAATGCCACTAAGTACTTAGGTAGGTAGGTACAAATGCTCGTAAAACCTAAGTAAGATGAATTATGAATTAATAATAATAATAATAAATAAATATTCTACAACGTTCTACACAACGCTATCTAGACCCATGGTAAGCTTAATTAGCTTGTGTTATGGAATCTAGAATGCGGATATACATACTTAAGATACTTTTTTTTTGTAAATACATACATATTATACATAGAAACACCCAGACCAATGCAAATATTTATATTAATGTCTACAAATATTGGCACTGAGCGGGGATCGAACCCGCGCCTCCTGCGTAGCAGCCGCGTTCACTACCGCTACGCCACAGAGGCAGTCGGAAGATCTCCAGGCGTTACAAAAAGTCTATAGAAATCACAGCGTATGAGTGTGATTTCTACAGAATCGTTATTAAGGGCCCCATATACGGTACGATCTGTCGCAAGTCGCAAACCACTGAGGTAATATTTAAACCAAAGTCGGTACCAACTGTGACAAGTAAAAAGTTATTTACGGGTTACAACTATTTTACAGACTTATTTGGAAATATACCTAACAGAAAATCTAGTGCGTTAAATAATAATTTTCTAACCACCGTCGTTGTCATAAACATAAATCCTTGAAACACTTTTTTTTTGTTCAGTCGGTGGAAGTAAATCCTTGAAACGCCTAAAGTTAACCCAAAAACTATGAAGTACAACGTTATCAATGTTATCATCAGCGACAGAACGTTTTAATGTAAGGCTGAGGTTTTATCTGGGTCACACGGAAAGTTCATGGAATTGGCCAGTAACTAAAGATTGCCAAATTAATGTTCAAATTTAGAATAAAGAACTCATTATTTTATTTCAAAAGAATATAACCGAAAGCCACTAATTTTATAAATGCGCAAGTAACTCTGTCTGTCTGTCTGTCTGTTAAGCTTTCACGCATAAACCACTGAACTGATTGTGATGAAATTTGGAACAAGGATAGATTAGATTAGATCTTGTTATAGGACATAGCCTATGTTTGGTCGGGATAATCGGCATCCACGTGGGCGGAGCCGCGGGCGAAAGCTCGTTACTAATATTTCCTCTAACCCTTCGCTTAACTAAATTGGTTGTGCTGGAAGTGGGTTCACGTCGGTAGTGTAATGGCCAGGATTCGAACCCGGGGCCTCTCGATCGTAAGGCTGACTCCTTAAGCTCCGCTAAGCTACTGACGCCACAATTATAGGAAGCTGGTTTATTATGTTTTATTCATTTATATAAGTTTACTTATACAAGACTAGTCATGTAGTAAGATTAAAAAAGTTCGTAGCGTGCCATGGAATAATTTGTTAGGTAATTTAATTAATAACTTGTATAGTACAAATTGCCATTCTGTGTATAGCTATTGCTCAGGACACATATCTTGGATCTGAAATGTGCTCAAAAAGTTCTCTATACGCGCAGTACACGTTTCTTGGGTGTCTTTTGAGAATAGCACGGGGTGCTACTGCGGTGGACGAGCTCAAATTCATCAAGCATAGATTATTACAAGACAATCCGAGCACACCAGGGCCTCGTTTGTCTCACGATTTAGGTCCAAGATACGTGTCTCAAACTCCCAAATATACATCCTCATCCTAGCGTTAATTCCCAGTCGCATCCGAAGCTTTTTAGCTCGGAGTCTGGGGTCCGCTTTTACCAGTCTTAACTACAGATTTGGCTAGACCTCGATATTTTTTCGTGAAGCGATTGCCATCTGACCTCCACAGCCCAATGGTAACATTAGGCGATATCGAAGCTTTGCAGCTAGACCGTTGTTTTTGGATTTTATAGGGCTCCTAACTACCCGTAACAACTGCCATAGATGTTCTTATGGCAACCGGGACCGACGGCTTAACGTACTCTCCGAGGCACGACCAGACCAATGCAAATACCCATATTTCATGAACACAAATATTTGCACTGAGCGGGGATCGAACCCGCGCCTCCTGCGTAGCGGCCGCGTTCACTACCGCTACGCCACGGAGGCTGTCTTCCAAACTCCCAAATATAGAGATCCGATTCTCAGCACTCCATGGATTCACCGTGCGGTCGCCGGGTCCATAGCGTGATACAGAGAGGAACACCGTGACGGCGACTGGGACTTGCGACCCAGATGTAGGTTTAGGGTGACCACCTTGTGATGCATCAGCGCTCACCTCCACCGTCAGTAGTGTTCCCCCCCCCTACCTATCCAAATTTGGTAAGATCCTATCAATGCCGCTTTTGACATTCGATTTAGTAAAGAGCTTACTGAAGGTCTTGGCAATCCGAGGTCTTTAAGTAAGTTGTACAGGGATTTAGCTGGAATTCCCCTTGCTCCTACTTCTACGGCGTAGAGTTTAACCACGTAGCCGTTTTTGGTTAACTCGTTAGTCAAGTCAAAGTATTTGTTTGTCTTTATAGCGTGGTCTTTAGGTATATTAGTTTCCCACGGTACTGTAAGTTCTACAAGCACTGCACGCCTATGCGATCGTGAAAAAAGGAATATATCGGGTCTGGATGATGAGGCACAGATATCCTCCGGTATTTTATAGTGCTTCTCATACGTGTCTACGAGTATTGTCCAGTCAACGGCAGTTATTAAAATTGAATATGACTTTTGAGATGATTTCTTTGAGCAGCCTTCCTTTACAAACATAATGCCATTTCTTTGGTTTGTAGTTAGTCCTTTTTTCGCTCTAGCTACCGCCAAACTTACAGCCTCACGTATGATTTCTAATTCCTTATCATGTCGGCGCGAGTAATGACCCCGGTCTAATAATGTCCTACAACCCACAAGCCTAGCCGTACCAGTTGCTTCACCACATGCGTTACATGTTTTATCTGTGGCTTTTCCCCACCTGACTAGATTGCTTTGGTCGGGGAGGGTCAACTGGAATGCATTTAGGTAAAATTTAAGTAAGGCCGCTGACCAGTCGTATATTATGGTACGCCATTTTAAGGCTATGGGAATACAAAATTCACCTAGGGCATTGACCTAGGGTTAACCATTCATTTTGCATTTCTAGGTTCATTGCGTGCACCTTATAGGTGTTGTTTTCGTCCGCTTGAAGAAAAGATTTTGTTATTTCTTTATCTGTTTGTTTCCGAATATTACCTAGACCTACTCTACCAGTCTGCGAACCTATCATGAATTTTTTATGGAACTGGAGGCGTGATTCGAGCTCCGATGCATTTTTATCTTTAGGAAGGACTTTTACTATTTCGTCTTTAGATTTCGATAAGACGTGCATTCATGCAATCAGCAACAAAAATTATGATAAATTTTGATGGACATAACTGGTTCAATGAATTTCAAATGTGGGCGAAGCTATCTCATTGATAATTGGCGTGAGGGTTGTCCTTCTATAGTACCTAACTATTGAAGATAACGTGAGTGCTATAGCGGCTCGTGATAGAAGCTGATAACAGAGTGGCATAGCAACAAATTCGGACTGGTTCAGACTTTGGTATGAGGCAAAAATAAAAAGCATGATTATTTAGATTCAGAGGTTTCCTAAATGTAAATACCTAAAAATGTACGATTATTTATAGTTGGATGCCAACGACGTATATACGCCATGTTCTTGTATGACTTAGCGTCATTATTATTATTTATATCAATAACTAGCTGACCCTCCGAACTTCGTACCGGCTAACAGTCGATTCTTTAATTATTATTTTTTAGACTTTTCTAGGCAATTTATAATTTTTTCTCCGCGTAAGAACCATCCTCGTACTTCAAGGAATGTTCTAAAAAAAGAATTAGCGAAATCGGTGCTTCTCGAGATTTGCGATCAACAACACATTCAGCGATTCATTATTATATTATAGAAGATAATATTAACATTAGGTTTTTAATTATTATAAAACTTTTGTTTGGGTAGCGCACTGACGCGATTCTGATTGGTGCATAAAATGATGACCAAAGTCATAATTTTTTTGTTACTATTTTAGTGTATAGGACATCATTGATGGATGCCTTATAAATTTTAAACGTACCTACACTTAGATCAAGCATGCGGCACGCCGTTGCTAGGATTATTGATATTAATTTTACGATACTGTTTCTAATATGACAAAATAACGATAAATTTTAGCGCAAAATGACTCGCAATAATGTGTTACTGGGGTCGTTTACTTCTCCATAATGACTATGTAATGACTTCGTAATTATGATCCCTATGCCTAGTGATTCGTAATGGAATGGAAATGGCGATAGCGGTGGCTTGGTACGAGCTAACTTGTCAGTAGGTACTAATGTAATTATTTCGTGCTAAAAGTTGATAATATACTTGTTATATATATCTATCTAAACGAATGTATCGTTTGCCTACAGTAGGTATTATGTATACTATTAGGTATCTTTAGACTTTGTCAATTGCTAGGTCCTATCTACGCTACGTATTCATTATGATGTGTTGTGATGTTCACAACAATTCCTGTAGATACCGATTTGGATAGATTAGGTTAGAAAGCTAAGGCGGAAGCAGAGCGAAGCCCAGCTCCTGCATTAGCCTTCGTGGTTATTTTTTTTATAACTACCCACACAAAACCCTTCAAAAATTGATTTTTCGGAATTTTAAGCTTTGGGATTTTTATTTCGGTCTTCCGTGCATCGGTATTATGAAATTCGGTATTATGAGCTTCGGGATTTTGATATGGAACCTAAGTTTCCCCAAGTGCCATCGATCAACAGTACTCTACAGTCTAAAGAGGTTTTGTAGAGTATGATCGGAATATTATTTTGTAGAGCGGGAGAGTGGACAAAAGTGCAAGTTTGGGATGCAACCGGATTGGCGCTCACAGGATAATGATGGTTTATATAGATAAGTTTGAAGTTCTGAATAAGGCTAGAGAATTTTACGCTGGGGTAGAGCTATCTTTTGTATAAGACACAGCATCGTTCCTGTAATTAATCTACTACTCTCCCGGTAGATACTGGCGATGTGCGATCTGCCAGGCAATAATTTAAGTATAACCTACCATGGCGAGTATTCAGATGATTTTTATCTCTCTCTGAATTACTCTCAGATGAACAGTCACCCCCGCAGTTTCTCTTTGCGTCACCATGAACATTTTCAATTGTTTACTGACATGTCCTTCATTTTCTAAAGTACACTAATAGCTGAGTAAGGTCATATTGACGTAGGTACATATCATGAATAAATGATCAAAAAAATAGATAATAGACACCTTATAACTTTCATAAATATACCCCAAAAGTTAGATTGTCGTTGGATTTAAGTGACTTGAATTATTATATACTTAATGTAGGGTGTTTATGTATTGTATATTCACACATGCTTTAACGCTACCCCTGGTTATAAACTCTGCTTTGCCTCGGCAAAGATCTAAGTACCTTTCTGAGTATGTTTATCCACATTCTAGATTCCATAACACAAGCCAGTTAAGCTATGCCTATCTTATAATTATGTTCCCAATAGTGGCATTGGGTTGGGTGTATATAAGACTTTTCACCATTGACACTCGAAAAAGGGCCCGTGATTCATCAAAAACAGTGAATAAAACGCTCTTTATTTCACTGAGTGAATAAAAAAATTTGAATTTGGAACATGCGCGAATGTACGGATTGTAGTAAAACATGCAAAGAGGTTGCACACTCTCACTATAAAAACGTACTAAAAGCCACCTAAATGTAATCACTGGCTGGATGGAATGTGGCTCAGTTTAAATTAAGAAAAAAATATGCCGCCATTTTTCTGTGCAATTTTTCTTGTAAAAGTTTCTGTTTGTTTCTTAATCTTAAAATGACTTCATCCAGTGATGAAAATGAAATTATCGAACGCGAAAAGACTCCGGAGTCTTTTCGCGCTAAAGCGGTAGCTATTACTGATAATTTGCTGCTTCTTTTATGTACTATCCATAACAAAATTTAATTCAGGATCACAGAGTAATTGTTTTCTCGTAGTCAATGATGAAAAGTAGCGTACCTAACACGTGAAAAAAGAATTCATCTCGGCTCTTGTATCCCTCGATCCACTCAGGTTTCTATCAAGAATCCCTCGCTACGCTCGGGATTCTACCGGAGAAACCTTCGCTCCTCTCGGGATACAACTTAGTGCCTCGAAAAGAATTCATCTTTTTTTCACTTGTTGGGTAATCTACTATTATGTCACTGTATTATTTTCTATGCCTACCTCTTAGGACTTGTGAACAAACGTCGCATGGCGTAATTTTCTTGTAGGTGTATTCTTGGAAGTTATGAGCCTCGGAATCTCCACCGCCACGCATTGCGTCTCTTGCCGCTCCATTCCTCCTAAAAATTATTAACATTTAAGTAAATTGTACCTATTATTATTGTCTATGTTACTCTTTCTTTTACTGAAAAATAAACTGGATTGTTTGAATTGTTGATCTAATTGCAATTAAATTTATCTTGAGAAGGTAAGGGAGGTAAATAAATCTTTACATAATGTTTTATTTTAGAATATAAGTATCATTTCATATGAACAAACACATTCGTAGAAATGTTTCCTATTTCATTGAATATAGTGAACGAACAAAGAAGCCTTTAATGACTTGTACAGTTTGTTCGATTAAATTATTGTTTATATCTATTTATAACTACGTATTCTGTCGTCATTGGTATCGACCGATGACGGTCAGGGTCAAGGGAGACAGCCGATGAAAAAGTCGTTCAGGCAGCCGGTAATCAGCCCTTAGTCACCATAGGTACAAGAACTAATGAGCTGTTCACTAATGACCTTCAGTCTCCTTCATGTTTGTTCAAAGCCGAGCTGTCTCTTGGTAAAATAATATTAGTAAATGAAACATTCCACACCCTAATTGAACTGGAAAACAAAGCAAGCACATATTATTACATTTTAATTTATTGCGAACTTAATCGAAAGCCAAGAGTAATGAGCGCAATAATTATATAGTTCCAAGCGTTTACTTCACTTAAATATTGTTTTACTGTAAAGAAAAAGTGGTGTAAAGTAATTACATACTACTCTTATAATTGTTTTGCGACACAACTACACAGTTTGAGCATGCCTAATAGTGGAATAATTTCTACGTGAAAAGGATGAGCAATATTCGATACGTTTGGACCAACTTAAACGTAAACAAACTTAGGCTCACACCTACAGGGCACAATTACCTCATCGCCATTACCGTCGACACCGCGTGGTACATTTGATTTTTTCTTTATTGATGCAAAAAGAGAGAAACATCAAGATGAACATAACACGAAATAAACGTGATAAAAATACAATTTGTCAATGATGTGCAGAAACCTGTGAGATAGCGATGTGTTTGACAATAAATAAATTGTATTTATATTTCTAAAGATTTTTTTAAAATAAGAATTTTCATTTGATCGTTAACATAAGTATCATCACAGATTACATCGGTTTCTTGTTAGCCATTTAATTTTCAGAAAAATAATGAATTAGGTACACAAGAATCATAATTTATAATTTATACAAGGAAGTATAAAAAAGGTATAGAATATTTTGTTTTAAAAGCTTCCAATTAAATGACTTACACATTGAACATAATAATGCTTTCACTGGACATTAGGCTTAACCAAGTTTTTTTGCGGCTTCAAAATGGATGTTCATTACGATTTGCCATCAGAGCATGGGACACCATTGCATTTAAATGTATACTACAAAGATTATTTTTTATAGCTTTGTTAAACTATGCTGATTAATAGAATACGTCAATTAATGCTTTTCCATCTTGCCGTACTTTATTTAAATATTATGCATTCAGTCAAATCCGCAGTTTGCCTGGTAAAGCGGACCCCAGACTCTGAGGAGCTTCGGATGTGACTGGAGTTAACGCTAAGATGAAGAAGATGCCAAGAGCCGACGCACCTCTGCGCAGTTTTAGTCAAATCATGATCAACAATTTTGACAACTTTTTGTAATATTTCAAGGTATGGTTCTTTTTGTTTGAACAGTCAAATGGAAAAAGCCTTTAGCAACCTTGTACGACTCGACATCTTCGACTTGAATCTGCGTTAAATCTCGTATCTCATAATAGGTAAGTCGTAAGTCTTCTCTTAATAGTGCTGTGTTCGAGTTAGTCTCCTATTACCTGTCTTAGTTTATATAGTTGCGGAATAAACAGAATCATATTTTTTTGTTATATAGGACTTGTCACCTCGCCGATAGTGAGCTGATGGTAAAGTCTCAGGAAACAGGGTCCCCTTTACAGACATCAACAATGTTATAATATTGACCTCTGCCTCATCAAGCCACAAGAAGAAGAAGAATCATAACAAAGAAATGATTCTCAACTAAGTTTTATATACATAGCATGTAAGTATCTTCAATACACACTCCCCCTCAGTCCATTAGAAAATGGAGAGAAGGTCCGTAATGAGCGAAACACTGTTCACTGTGCAGTCAGTTCTACATTCCCACATTCAGTGTATCTATATTTACCATATTATCTAGATAGTTCTGCTTGCAGTGCTTGCTGCTACTTTGTGTGCATCTCGTTATCTCGAGAATTGTTATTTGGATAGAGTTTCATCTTTCAAGTTTCTCTTGTTATACAATTTGTATTAGGTAAGTATACTTACTACATTTTGCCTACTGTTAGTTTTCGAAGTAAAACTACTTTAACGGATTCTAACGCGATGTATTTGTTATTAATTACTTTTGGCTTTTAAGTTAATAGTAACACCGAAGATATCACGATAGAATATGTTAAAAGTAGTTTTATTTCAATAATTGCGTAAATTTTAGACATTATCATGTAGTGAAACTATGTGACAATTAGGTAGGTGGCTGCTGAAAAGTAGCCGAACGTCGGGTTAAAAGTAATAATATATCGCAATACAATTTGTTAAAAAGTAGTTTTATTTCAATGGGTGACTCTACATAACTTCAGACAGTATCATACTGTTATTTTGTTCAAATAATAATGAACTTAAGCTCGTTTAGAAGCCTTACATGCAAAGCGGATGCATGTCAGTAATCTTATTTACAAACTCAGACATAATGCTATTAAATAATGAACGTGATCAATAAGTTGTAATCCGATTTCTCTAATGATCCTGACACTGAATTGTCTACATATTCCATTAGCAGTAGGTATTGGTCACCTGCTGATCTCATGGATTGGAATCTAGCTTGTTCAATTTCGGAGTACATGGCCTAGTTTTAATGGAGTTTCGGCAAAGGTTGACCTAGTGCCACTTAATAATTATGTCAGTGAAAACGACTCTAATGACAGGGACATTATTCGCTTGAATCGCTTGGATCGAGCAATGACAAAATGTACAAAAGATTTGTTGTTCTTTAGAGATGGATTATCTTCAAGTATAAATGTAGAGTCAACTTAAGATTTTATAATGTTGAACTCTGATTCACAATGCGTATCACGAATACTTTATAATGGAAACAAGGCACATTTTTTATTTTGGTTTGTAGACCTAAATATGCCTATTGCACACTTTTGCATATATATGCGATTGATGAATCTTGAGGTTTACAAAATGTAGCACAATATGTTTAACCCGCTGACTAGTGTGGATTATTTATATAATTATCATATTATTACGATCACAGACGTAAACAGATGTCAATTCCATTCATTGATTATTTATTTATTTATTCTACTTACGACTTGCCACTTATCTAAAGGGGCTGAAGTTCCTACTTCACAAGAAGGAATTGTAATCGTAATTCTATACTCGATATACTTTTACGTATATCAATAACAGTAAATTTAACTGCAAGATATGAGTGCTAAAAGGCGTATCGTTAAAAAAACACTATGCATTAGGTAATTGTAAAAATTTAAGTAAATTCAACATCCATTTTGACGATACGAATGAAGAAAAATCTGTAACCTGTGATGTTTTGATTGGTCATGCTTTGAATCGATTGCTTGTGATTGATTTATCAATGAAAAGATCTTAGATAAACCGGGATCGTCTTACTTGTCGGGTGGTGCAGCGTGGGGTGGGGGTGCACTGGGTGGCTTGAGACTTCTGAAGGCCTTCAGCCACTTATTCTTCATGCTTCCGGCCGACGACGACGATAGCTTACGATCTACTGCCGCTGCACCGCTGTCTGCTTTTGCTGCAAATAGCTCCCGCTGTAACAAAAAGTTTGATCAATCTCTTTTGCTATTTTTTTATCAAGAGGATGAATAATATTCGTAAACTTCACAATACGATACACGTGGCGTAACGGTAGAGCGTTCGACTGCTTAGTCAGATTTTGTAGGTTTAGGTATGTATGTGTGTAGTGAAGTGTGTATATGAACATTCTCTTTATACATAATATGTCACATAAGAAAAAACTGAGCTAGCAAGCTGAGACAGACAGACAGACACGATTACCGATGTGAATCACCCATAAATTGCCAGATATGGATCGAACCCGCATTATGACGTGACGTAGTGACAGGTGGCATAGTGCACGTGCTTAAGCAAGCGATCAAAGTCAAAGTCAATGTCGTATAAGGCCTCCGCCATTAGCCTCATGTATAACGTGCTAGGTAGACACCTATAGGTAATAACAACACGCGACGATTGAGGCGTCTACACCTCACTATAACTAGGTTCATAGTTAGTTACCAGTCGCGGTCTAGGCTATCGCTCGCTAGTCAATATTTCACTGTTTGGGAACGAAAATCATGCGATGTTTACTTATAAGCTATATTTATTGTTTCAATATTTATTGTTCTCATATCACAGCCTTGGCAGGAAAACTTAGCTCAGCTGCCTATGCGGTTAGAAAGATAAGGTCACTAACTGATGAGGAAACGGCACGATTAGTTTATTTTAGCTACTTTCATAGCGTTATGTCATATGTGTTTAATAAAATACTATTAATGATTATAGAACACTTTAATTAAATCTGTAACAACAGGTAAGCTTATAGGTAACCGTAGACACCACACTTATTATAGAGTGCTCATAGATTACACATACTACAGACTCCTTATAATAGTACAGATTATACATTTTGATATACAACATCTCCCCTACAAGTCCAGAACCTGCCTGGGATGAACTTCCCGACCACTTCTAGTTTTGTAATACTTTGGTGTATCATTCACAATCATTTGATTACTAGGGTTAGGCAAGCTATCATTTCTATCATCATTGATATCATTACTATGTTTTTCTACATCATCCGAACCCTCATCAACAAGAGCTGGCTCAATACTTGAATCTCCACTTTGAACATTAACATTGGTGAAAGATCTTTTGAGATGATAAGTACTGCGTCTAAAGGGCCTGGATGACCCATTTCTGGTTATCCAATATGATCTTGGTTCCTTACTCTTCTCTAGTATGGTCCCTTTTTTCCAGTACTCATCATCCCTTGTTTTGTACACAATTTGATCTCCCTTTTTGAATACAGTTTCTTTTTTCTTTATGTGTCTATCATGAACATTTTTTGTAATTGACTGTTTTAACTTTAACAATTTATAAATATCCTTAACTATTTTTGGTTCCAAGGCTTGACCATTACAAGGTACATTAGTCCTTACTCTTCTACTATTCAATATTTCTGAGGGAGAGTATTGAAGTCCAGATAAAGGGCTGTTATTATAACTCAAAATAAAGTCCCGGTAGTCCGCTTTATCATTGGAGGCTTTCTTTAAAATATTTTTTGCAATACCAACTGCTTTTTCTGCCATACCATTACTTCTGGGATAATGCGGGCTACTGGTTATTATTGTTATGTCTTTTGACTTATAGTAATTGATACATTCTTGTGATTTAAATGGGTTATTATCTGCAATAATTTCTACTGGATATCCAAATCTAGTGAATACTTCTTGCATGGCATCTATGACTGCCTTAGAAGTTTTGTTCAAAAGGGGCCTCACTTCTAGCCAATGGGAAAAATAATCAACAATGACTAAGAATGATCTGCCTGCAAACTCTAATATGTCTGTGCCAACTTTATAGTATCTACTTTTTGGAATTTTATGAGGTAGTAATGGCTCATGTACATTAGATGGTCTAAACTTTTCACAGGTGCGACACTTGGCAACAAAATTTTGTATATCTAATGCTATATTTGGCCAATAGAATAACTGCCTGGCTCTCTGAGTACATTTACTGACACCATGGTGACCTTCATGTATACAATTTAGCACATACTGCTTTAAACTATCTGGTACAATAATTTTATTATCAAGAAAGATCAGGCCCGATTCAACATAAATTCTATCTCTTAGTTTAAAATATGGATGGCATTTTTTGGAAAGTTTTCTTTCATCTGGCCAACCCTCATACTGAAATTTACATAACATTGAAAGTGTTGGGTCACTACTAGTTTCAAGTTTAAATTGAGCCTTTCTTTCTTCACTCATTGGTAAATGAACAGTAAGTGAGTGTACCATCTCTAGCATCTGAGGATCATAATCTGTTATTTTCAAACTATTTCTTGACAACATGTCTGCAAAATGTACTTCTTTGCCGGGCACATATCTTAATTTTAAACTATAGTTTAACAGTTTCAAACACAGTCTTCTTAAACGTGGTGACCCTACTTTACTTATTGGCTTAGACATTATGGCAAGCAATGGTTTGTGATCTGTTTGAACTATAACATCTGATCCATAAATATATTTGTGAAACTTTTGAGTAGAGAAATATATGCTGAGTAACTCTTTTTCTGTCTGACTATAATTTAGCTCACAGTCATTCATAGTTCTCGACACACAAGCAACTAGATTTAAAGTATTATTTTGGCCTATTTGAAACAGACAGCCCCCAATACCATTCTGGGAAGCATCACATTGCAATATTATTTGTTTATGAGGAATGAATGGACACAAAGCAGGAGCAGAAGATATTTTACATTTGAGTTCTCTAAACACTTTAGCATGTAGTGGCAACCATTGAAACTCAATGTCTTTCCGAAGTAATTTACATAGTGGTGCCATTAATTCAGCCATTTCTGGAACATAACGTCTAACATAGTTGAAAGAGCCAATCATTTGTTGTAATTGATCTCTGTTTGTAGGTTCTTTTAAATTTATAAGTGATTCTACTCTTGCTTTGTCCACACTCATGCCTAGCCCATTGAATATTTGGCCTACATACTTAACCTCAGATTGCTTATATTGTAATTTATCTTTATTAAAAACTGCTCCAATTTCTCGAGCTCTAGCCAAAACTTTATTTACAGCCTGATTATGAATTGCCTCAGTCTCACCCATTATCAATATGTCATCAAACCATGTGATTACATTGGGAATGTCTGCAAAATAGCCTTCAATTTGGTCCTGAAACAGATCAGGTGAATTTGATAAGCCATAAGGAAGAACTAAATACCTAAACACTCCAAAAGGTGTTGAGAAACAACATTTCCATGATGACTCCTCTGTTAGAGGTATACAATGAAATGCTTCCGACAAATCAAATACAGAAAAAATTTTTTTCCCTTGTAATCTAGACGCTATCTCTTCAACTGTAAGTAAGGTTTTAGGTTTCCTGACAATACTTTTATTAAGATCTGATGGATCTAGGCACAATCTTATTTTTTTATTTTGTTTTTCTACTATAACAACTCTATTAATACAGGCATGACTAACTATATCATCTACTTTGGTTATAGCACCCCTGTTCACTAATCTATTTAATTCTGCTTTCAAAGGTTCATACAAACTGTAAGGTATCTTGGGTGCAGGATGACATATTTGCTCATGAGGAATAGTAGGTATTGTACATTTATTTGGAAACTTACCATGACCTTGGAAAATGTCAAGGTTTTGTTTAATAAAGTTCTGTTTGACTTTTTCATCTTCAGTTGTCACACTGTGAACTCTCTTCACTAGATTCAAAGCAATACAGGCTGGCAAACCCAATAGCATTGCATTGCAGTCAACCACCATAAATTTCTCATAGCACTCACGGTTCTTGTACTTGCATTGGAGACTGACCTTCCCAAGAGGTTCAACTTTTGAGCCCTGAAATGCTTCCAAATTTTTCTTTGTTGGTCTTAAATCCAGATGAGTATTAAGTTTCTTAAATATCTTTTTAGGCATAATGCTGACATCTGCTCCTGTATCAATTTTGCAGTAAATATTTCTTCCTTCAATGGTAATATACTCCATCCATTCATTTTTAAATTTGCCTTTTACTTCACCACAAAATAGTGCCTCTTCTTCTGACTCATCCGATTCATGTTTTGCTTGGCTCACACTTTTTAGCCTGCAGCTGACCGCAAAGTGATTAAATTTACCACATTTGGTGCACTTTTTCCCATAAGCAGGGCATTCACGATTACCGTGCTGGGTTTGACACCTCCCACATTTAAATGTCTTCTTAATTTGCTGGTGTGATTTCGGTTTCTTAACCAGACTTACTTCCGTAGTCGGATTCATAACCTGGACCTGTTTTTTACTCTGCTCAGCTGTGCGACAATAATTGGCCGCTTTTTGTAAAGTGAGATTCTCTATTTTTAAAAGAGACTCCTGCCAGGTTTTATCGCATACCCCGTGTACTACCTTATCGCGTAATATTTTATCTTCAAGTGACTCTTTGTCATCTTTCACTATTTTATAGTTGCACGTTCTAATTAATTGTTTGCAATCAGTGAAGAAATTTTCAAAACTCTCATCTTGTTGTTGTTTCCTATTATTGAATTTAAATCTTTCAAAAACTTCGCTGACGCGAGGGCTTACATATTTCGTAATGGCGTCCATTACTGAGTCATATTTTTGAGACTCGTCGTCTGAAATCTGCAATGAAGTTGAGACAATGCGCGCTGCCTCCATTCCCAACATGTTTCGTAGTAAGGATAATTTTATCTTGTCAGTCGCATTGTCCTGCCCAGATCCGACGAGGTAATCTTCAAAGCACAGACGCCACAGCCGCCATTCTGAGGCCGCATTTTCCGCTCGTAAATCGAAGTCAGGTGGCAATTTAACTATTGGTTCCATCACTAATGGTGCGAGATCCGATTACTAAAGATTTTAATGCAATTTACGACTGCGCCATGTTTAATAAAATACTATTAATGATTATAGAACACTTTAATTAAATCTGTAACAACAGGTAAGCTTATAGGTAACCGTAGACACCACACTTATTATAGAGTGCTCATAGATTACACATACTACAGACTCCTTATAATAGTACAGATTATACATTTTGATATACAACAATATGGTCTGTTGCTGTGGGGCTCAGCTGCCGATATTGAGACTGTTTTCATATTACAGAAACGCGCGATACGAGCAATCTACGGCCTCAGACCCCGTGACTCGCTGAGAGAAACATTTAAAGAAATTAATATATTAACGGTTGCTTGTCAATATATTTACGATAATATTTTATACATACGGAAGAACTTAAATCTTTTAAAAAAAAACTCGGACACACATGATTATAATACGAGAAATAAAGATAATATTTTATACATACGGAAGAACTTAAATCTTTTAAAAAAAAACTCGGACACACCATGATTATAATACGAGAAATAAAGATAAATTAGCAGTGCCAATACTCAGGCTTCATAAGGTTGGTGATTCATTTGTAGGCAACAGTATAAAAATATTCAATAAAATTCCTCAGGATTTGGTTGACATGCCACTTAATATTTTTAAAATAAACGTGAAAAAAAGTCTAATGGAAAAAGCTTATTATAAAGTAGAAGAATATCTTAATGATAAAAATACATGGTCAACCTTATTAAATACCTAATATTTAATATTAATATTAATAATATTAATAATAATAGTATAAAAACCGTATTAAAAGATAAATAAATAAATAAAAAGGATAATTGAGTTCTCTGAGTTTCTTGCTGGTATCTTCTCAGTAGAACCAACTACCGAACCAGCGAAAGAATCATTTTCAAATGGTTTACTTTAATTTATTTAATATTTTATTTTTTGTTCACATACTTCTTGACACAATTGTAATATTTTGACGTTCATATGTGCTCTATATGTGCCTAAATTGAATAAACGAAATTGATTCTTTGATTCTTTGATTGACCGCACTTTATTGTAGGAGAACAATGTGCTATGACAGCCGTCAACGCGATAATGGGGTTGGCCGGTGAAAGCTAAAAGCAGATGGCGCCAGCATAACTGGCCCCAAAACATTGCATTTTTGTATGGATAATTTCAGAAAATAATTTCAAACAGCTACAATGACGCGCTGAATTGTTTCTAAATGCTCTGAAGTCGGCACGCACCAAATGCAGAAGGATATAAAAATACGAAAGCTTTGATTAAAAGCCATCCGTCGCCAATTATTAATTATTACCAAAAGTACGAGGTTATGTTGTGGTAAACACTTTGTTGAAAGTGATTATAAAATAATAAGTAAATACACAGGTAAGCTACTTATGAATAAATCTTTGACTAACTATTATCTTTTCAATAATTCTTAGCGTAGCAAGGTGTATTGTCAACCACATTTCGCCTGATATCCTAAGTCCCATGTAAGGGGGCGAGGATATTCTTACACTTATATTTCAATATTTCGTTCATGCCTATTTAAAATGTTAAAAATCACTTGTTCTAGGAGTTACAAACCAACACAAATTCTTGAAGAAAGGTGCTACACCATCTATTTTTCCATGGAATACACGAGCATGAGCAATCTCCGGGCACTGATGACAAGATCTTCAGTCATCAATCATCGTTCAAAATACTTACATTAGAGGATATTGCAGAAAAACTATGAAGAATCTACAGTACAAATAGTTACTTTAACTACAATGAAAACTTTGAAACAAAATAAAACATAGCATTGGTATTATGTTAGTTTTATTTACAACATCCTTTACAGTACAGAAATGATAATGCATACATAGATAGATAGATAGATAATTCTTTATTGTACACAAATACATTACAGTACATAATAGGGACAGCATAAAATTTACCCAATGTTCCTAACCCAGTATAAAAATGCACTGTCACATCATCTGCAAATAATAGTTATGTAGAGAACAATCTTAATATATTAGATGTTTGTGTTCCACAAGAGTGCTGTGATTTGGCTGAATACATTCAGGAATTGGAGAACTACATTGTATCAGTAGGTCTAGAGATACATTGCAGTCTTGAGACACACCATTATATCCTTCTTATGGCAATATATCTTCACAAGATTGTGTACTTGTACTAGGCAGATCAAAAAGGTGTCTTTTCCTGAGCTTGCGGTTTACCAATCTTACTTCTCTTAGGTTCTCGGAGATTGCTTGTGTATTCCATGGAAAAATAGATGGTGTAGCACCTTTCTTCAAGAATTTGTGTTGGTTTGTAACTCCTAGAACAAGTGATTTTTAACATTTTAAATAGGCATGAACGAAATATTGAAATATAAGTGTAAGAATATCCTCGCCCCCTTACATGGGACTTAGGATATCAGGCGAAATGTGTTGACAATACACCTTGCTACGCTAAGAATTATTGAAAAGATAATAGGTAGTCAAAGATTGATTCATAAGTAGCTTACCTGTGTATTTACTTATTATTTCATCACTTTGAACAAAGTGTTTACCACAACATAACCTCGTACATTTGGTAATAATTAATAATTGGCGACGGATGGCTTTTAATTAAGGCTTTCTTATTTTTATATCCTTCTGCATTTGGTGCGTCCCGACTTCAGAGCATTTAGAAACAATTCAGCGCGTCATTGTAGCTGTTTGAAATTATTTTCTGAAATTATCCATACAAAAATGCAATGTTTTGGGGCCAGCTATGCTGGCGCCACTTTGACAGTTGCCAACCCCATTAATGGGTAGTACAGGTGTACAAACTATTAATTTATTAGTAGGTAATTGCTGCGTGGATGTCTGCTACATTGATTACTGTGACAAATAAAGACAACATTACACCTTTTGAACTGCTCTGACAGCTTTTAAGCCTACCATTTAGTCTACATCAGTGGCGAAGAGTGATAATTGTTATTTTGAAAAGGAAAAATACCTTTCAAACATTACAATTTTATATGGAGTTCTAGGCTGATTTTAGACACTGAATTCAGATTCAGATTCAACATTTCCGAATAATCTGTACTACGACTTCCCTTCGCAGAGCAAATCTGCAGAAATCGTGTTGCAGGGATTGGCCACTGGTGTACATCCAAGTGAATTTCAGGCAATTGGTACCATGAAAAGCATTTATTCTGCAATCAGACCCGAAGACGGTGTGTGACAATACGTTTGGTCTAAGCCCTATTAAAGAAATCCGAAGGAATTTGATGGTACTTAAATCCTACATCTTTTAGTAGTACTTTGTGCGAGACCGCATATATGATACTTAAAATACTGTATAGGCACTATGCCTACCTACCTAACCTACATCTTAAACTTTTTGAATAGAGGACTCGCCTTAACCGCGTACTGTGTGATGCAAATTTAGTAATTTGCATCCCTTTCATTCTCTCCAAGCCTTTCTCAACTTTTTGCGGAGGTTTTTAAATATCTACTATCCAAATTTGCATCGTTTGGTACTAAATATTTGTGTATTAGACACATCTACGATAGTGAAAACAGCGGTGAAAAGTGGCATAATTTTACAATAGACTTGTATACTCCAGACACCTTCAATCCAATGTGTATACCTAATAATTGAGAATCGGTCTTGTGCGCTTAGGTTATGAACGCTCGTGCTTATTACGTTCATAAAAGCTCCACTCAAGTTTAGTTCTAGAATACAATCTGTACTAAACCTAGTTTGAAGTCGAAAATTACGACTTTTTTTTTTGCTTGTCTGCCACTTAGGTGGCAAGACCCATCTGATGGAAAGTGGCTACCGTGGCCTATGGACGGGTGCAAAACCAGGGGAGTCACACTCGTGCTGCTGACTCTGTAAGAACAGAGTGTTTGTGCCGTCAGTCTAGAGGACAACGCAAGCCTTTGGTCTTCCTTAGGTACAGCACAAAAACTCCTCCTGAATGAGTATTGTTGTGGAATATGGGCTGGTTATTTAATAACCTACTTCAGCACATAAAAATGACGCAATTTTTAAACAAATCTTTGAGGTCTACATACGTTTTTAATTTTTGTGTCAGAAGTCTTTGAATGATTAATTTGGACAAATGTTAGTCTGTGTGGGTGTGCTGTACAAAATATTGCAACCTACCTGCCTACGTTCCGTAAATATACTGGTAGGTACCTATATAAAAAAAACTTTCAGGCCTCTAAGAACTCTACTGAATGCGTAAAAATATGATAATGTGTGAAAATGATGTTTTCGCACATTACGGTAATAATATTTTAGATTACCTCAACGAATCTGGTTAGCTCGCGCTTTGTAAAATTATATAACTACATACCTATAATATACACTTAAACCCCAAGAAAATTTGGTTAAAAAGGGCAAACGAAAGTGACCTCCCAACGAATTCCGAAAGAAACTTGCTACTAGGAATTTTTTCTTTGTCAAAATCCTAACTTGCTTGTGCTACTAGGCACCTAGGTAGAGTGAGAGCGTAGGAATTCAGTAATGCTTGACTCATTATAATCGTACAGTGACTTTTAACTCTAAATATTAATAGTAGGTAGGTATGTACGTTACTTTCAGTCTATTTGAATATTGCTCCGTAAATTAATCACCCAGCAACGTTATTGCGTGAGCTTGAACATTATAAAAGTATAGTGATTTCACTAAGGGATTACCTATACCTACCTACTGTTGTATATTTAGACCCAGCGATCAGGCCAATTACTTTCTGATGATATATAAACGTTTTAGCTTTAAGCATATTGAATATTGTGTCGGATTACGTGCTCTGTGTACACACACAGAGTTAACTAAAGGTATCTAATGTGTTACTACCTACACTAAAATCAGTGTAGTAACCAATTAGATATAACCATCTAACCTAATGAGTTAACGTTCGAGCACATAATGCTTGGGGCCCCATCGAGACCATCGTTCCTATAAAAGTCAAATCAAAAGGAGGAGAAGGTAAGAAGCAGACTCCGGAATCCGAGGTGAAAGCTTCGGTTGCCATCGAGAACAACGCTAATCTTAGCGTCACCATCTGGTGATAATGATAAAATGAGCACATCCATATGATGCACCTACTACCTCGATCAATTTCTGAATCACCCTAAGGTTGATTGGTAGAAAATGTTAATGACATTATGTCCGCTTTTGTACACCTATTTTATACTAAAATGACTTCACTCCGCCTGATGTTGAGCTGTAAGTAAAGTTAAAGAATGAAGACTACTATGACATTTAATTGCCATGAAATTTATGAACAAGTGGAATTGTCGAACAAATGAAATGAAAGCTATCGTTACATCATCATCATCAAAGCTTGTACTTTGTACTTCGCGTTCCGGTTTCCTACTCCTAATTTAGTTGATCTTGACTTTGAGTCTGCTTCCTCAACCGCAAAAGCCTCGTCTGCCAATCAGCAGGTGAGATTAGCCGGGAAGATCTCAATCCGAGAGCTCGTAAAAATCGTACCAGCTCTCAGACTATCTTGGTGGGGCTATAATATCTATAGACCTAGGCTACCACAGATACTTATCGTTTGTGTGCCCACATTGCAGCTGTGAAGCTATTAAATTAACAGCACGAAATTGACTAATATTTGACATTTATTTAGACCTAGGCTATTTGTAACACGTCACTGTTTTATTACAAAGAAGCCACGTGGACTTCTTTGTAATAAATAGTGACGTGTTTGCAATCAAACACGTCACTGTTTTGTGAGACGTGACTCAGGACTTAGGTGACTAATCATATTAAGTAGGTAGGTATGTGGAATATTGGTGATAGGTATTACTATTTGCCAAACTATTGAGGTGAGGTCTAAGGGAACTTCATCTACTGAGGTTTAAGGGAACTTTGTCTTTTCTTTATATTTCTTGGGTTATGCTAACGTACCTAACGATCTTTTTTGGAAGTCTAGTCTGTTTCTTGCTGTCTGTTTGTCAAAAACTACCGAAGAAGTTTTGATGCAGGATGCAGTTGTTTTTATTATAAGGGTCTTGGAGACTTACACTCTGCCGTAGGCTTGATTGCAATTATTTGGGTAAAATCGAAGATATGACCAAAAGATGCGACAAAGGCCATACACGCGGGCGGTCGGTGGCATCGTCTAGTACCCACCTAATTAATGTAATTGGCATTAGCCTCGATAGATGCTTATGACTATCCGTTCAATGACCCGAGATTATAGGAGATTTATATGGCTTGTTGTCTTAATATGTTTTATACGGTAGATCACTTTTAGTTGACTGTTCTTCTAGTTTACCTCCTTTAAAATATTATTTGTTTGCCAATTTAATTGTATAGTCAACAAAAGCTCTTTACTTTAAAACGTTTAACTGCATCAAGATAGAAGAGCAGAATCGTGTCAAGTTCAAATAAAGGTCGGGACCATAAAGCCTTCCTTATCACAGCGGACGGACGGTGACGGTAAGGCAAGTTATCAACCCTTTAAATCGTTTTTTTATTCATGTTAACTTCAGGAGCTCACTCCTTTGACAAGACGTTTTAAAAGAAGGATTTTTACTAAGACATTTCACTGTATAGTCACTGTTCTCACTTAGATGGAGGTGAGATATTATTTTTTGCTTGTATCTTCAACACGAATTTAGAATGAAAAGCGCCGATTTTTTCCCGATTCAGGCCGTATTAAATATATAGTCGAACTTTTAATCAGCTGCAGTAAAATGACGTTTTGTGGGATACCACTTTTTGAAGAAAAATAAATAGGGATGTGGCTAAGTGAGCAAGTGAATCATTCAATAAATGAATGATCTTTGATTTAGTTTTAAAGATTCAATATTAAGTTGTAATGTATTTTTTATTATTACATATGATAAAGAATTGATCTTTTTCAGTGAAAGTATAGGAATGTACATTCAAAACGAATCAAAAATGTCATAATAATGTTATTTAGGTAATCAATAGATATTTTTCGGAATCACTGTCGCTGTCGCTTTCGGTCACACTAATGACAAATCTGTCTGTCTATTCATCATCTAATATGATGGAGGTGGTACATATTGTGTTCCTCTTTTATAGAGTGAGACACAAAAGTCACTCCACTTAGCCGGTGTCACAATGTTGATTACTTCTTGGAAAAAAGTTTTCACTTCTAGCATTTCATACGTCTTATTAAATTATCTGCGACGTGCCCCTTTGCCTGAGACCAAAATAACTCATCGGTTTAATTCACATTGATAAGGGGGCAGTCTTAGAACTCTGATACCTTTTTACAGCCATCTCGAATGGCCTTCACCATATTTGGTTCAAATGCAATATTTTTAGTGGTCAGCCACTCTTGAATTCGTGCTTTCGTCCACGACAACTTCGGGATTGTTTCGATCGAGAGTGATAGAGCGCGTTGATAATATATAATTGAGCGTTGCGAATAATTAGATCATGTAAACTAAGTAAGCTGAATACATAATAATATAGAAGTGTCTCAAACTGACCCGAAGCAATGTTGACCGCCGTGGCACCCACACAAAACACAACTATTAAGTTTGAAACTTATTTGATACTAACACTTTTGAAATAGCTGTCATGTAAACGTTATTTTTCCATTACAAGAAGTGAAAAAAAATCCTCGTGAAATAGACCGTTTTGGCCGTGTCAAAACCGACATGTCCGGAAGATACCACTTATTACGTTTTTATTTGAGATTAAACTAACATACCTAAACAGCATAAGACTCGAATTAGAAACTTAGGACACTGCTAGGTGTCAAGGATATCTTTCAAATGGGACCTACAACTCATGCTAGCCTAGTACAAAAAAATTCAGTATCGCTTCTACATAATATTCAATAACTTGAGTCCACGCCAAAAACTGATGTTTCGGTGTATAAAAATCATCACAATTGAAATATTACGGCAAATAGGGTAAAATAATGAATGGATTCCACTACTTTAGAGTATGTTTATATTTTTAAAATATTAAAATCATTACCCAGATATATAATACGAATATCTTTTTTCTTATTGAAATTCAAACACAGGTGCTCAAAAGTGGAGGGTAGGTACACTTTTTTTTTGGAAAACGCTCAATTACGACTACTGCTACTGCATTCGGCATGAGTTTGGGTAGAATGCCGGCGAACCACACCTCGAAACACTCAAAAAGGAAATGTGTAAAAGGATCAACGTTTATACAGCCTTTTATTTATATGAATAATAAATAGAATTAAGTATGATCATTATGAGTAAGTTATGGAACGATTAGAATGATCTTCTGTGAACTGAATCACATCCCTATTGAGATTAGGCTGTAAACATTATTTTACGCAATGACATTTTGAAACGTCATTTTACTGCATCTAATTAAAAGTCGAAGTATAGACACTTCTGTAATATTTTTTTTCATTTTAGAACTGCGTAGGTAGTTGGGGTCTAAGGAGTTGTGTAGGTAAGTCCTAAAATATTATTATTAAATCGTAATTCAACTATTAAGTAAGTAGGTACCTACAAAGTTAAGCGTCAGATAGGTACTCGTATATACTATTACCTAACTAACAAATCTGAAAAGGAGATTAGGCTGGGATTATGTTATATGGACTCCTGTCACTGAAAAACAATAGATCTAAACATAGGGAACTATAGGTAGGTACGTACTCTATTTTCGTTTTAAATGATCATACTTATAAACCTACCTTACCTACTGGAGTTTATTAAATAACCTTATATACAGGTATCTAATTACCTACTTATTAACACATAAGATATTTTGTTTTCATTTCAACTTATTCTTTAGAAATGAGAACTCATTATTCAGTAGGTATGTAATACTTGGGTAACGGCTGGTGAATCTGAAACACAATGTTCAATTTACATGTATTTCTCGTGAAAATAAGATATCTTTATTGAAATAATTTTCTGATTTTACCTATATGATGAGCATTTGATAATAATCTACTTTAAAATAAAATCTGCTGATTAACAGGCGATGCTTTCCTCACGGGACTGGAAGATGAGGTGGTAGTTGCACCCTTATAAGCCAAATCAAAACGAGGGGTGAGCGGCCCGGGCTCTAGGGTAAAAGCACCAGATACAACCAGTATCTGTTGCCATCGCATGAAAACACAATGTATCGCACATCACGATAATTATATTAACTAAGATTGTTTAGTGCGATTGCCAAGTCAATATTATTTAAAACATAAAAGCTTATTAAGTAATAACTTAGGGCAGAAGGTCCCTGAAGTAGAGACTGAATAAATTTACCGACTTGGTATTACCACAGAATAAGTAGGTAATAGTACTACGGTATTACATGGATCTCACAACTTTTTACGGTAGAAGAACCGAAGGGGAGGCTTGGCATTTTTTTACAAGTATTGTTTTTGATGGGATTATTATCTATTCTTTAGCATAGTCAAAAATGATTTATTCTGTATAGACAATTAGAACGGCACTTACAAAATTAGCCTTTAAAGTAATGCAGTTAAAGTTTAAAATTAAATGGTATGGCTTTTTGTAGAGCGAATGAAAGAGTGGAATGAAACCCTTTTCATTTAATTTTTTACTGTAGGTAAGTCTATAGATACGAGTACCTATAAGGTCTAAAATTTAATGCCATTTTTTGCTGTCTCTGTGGCATGACAGTGGTTGTGCTTTTTAGCAGAATCAAGGGCCTGAGAAGACTACGGCAAGAAATTCAGCGAGGTTTTTTGGTTTCTTTACAAACAATACACCTTAATCTAAAATAATGATTTGTTTGAGTAACATAGTTGAGCAAACAGCTCATTGCCAAGCTTGTTTGTCCTCTAAATATTCTTGAATTTTATAATAGGCTTTTCGGTAAGTTAACTTTTGATTGAATTTCCTTAATTTCATTAGGGAGCTTGTTGTAGAAGCCTAAGAATCAATTAAGTAGGTATAACTAGGTACTGATCATAAGGAGTCGATTATCACAAACTACAAGATTGTTATTTATATTATTAAGTAAGTCTGACTACAGAACTTCGATATCGCCAATTGATTGTGGATGTCAGATGGCAGTCATTTGAAATTCAACCTTATCGCACTTAGACTGGCAAGTCGATCTCAACCGAGTTGGGAAAAGGCTCAGAGAATGATGATGATTTATGTCACAGATTCTGATAAAACTAAAACCCGACTACTTAAAAATCACGCTCTGAAAAGTATTAAACAAGAAAATATCTACGATAGCCGTGGTCGTATGCCACTTTTCCTTAGAATAGCATGTATGTATCGTTTTATTATAGTAAGTGGCATACGACCACGGCTATCCTAGATATTTTCTTGTTTAATACTTTTCAGAGCGTGATTTTTTAAGTAGTCGGGTTTTAGTTTTAAACTTATTTTTTTATTTTTTTTTATTTTGGGGCACCCAACAACTATAATTTATGCATATTTGAAATGTGCTAATTGAGCTCTTTAATTTGATACCATACACGGCATATTTATCTCAAATTATTTTTTCAACACAGTACTTTATGGCCGCTAGAGGGCGCCACATTAGATTTAGTGACACGTCATATAGCCTATAACCATCGGACGATCAAGACGATTCTAACGATATGCTATATGTCCAGTTCTAATAAGTAGTTGAGCAGCTATGAGGGAACAAACGAACATACATACATACATAGCCTGTCAAAATCATAACCCTCCTTTGGCTTCGCCGTAGTCGGGTAAAAATAGAAACTATTTCTTAGAAATGTTTAAGCTTTTCTGAGGTACATGTTTTTTTATACCACTTAGGTGGCAGACAAGCACACGGGCTACCTGATGGAAAGTGGTTCCCGTGGCTTACGAACGTGTGCAACACCAGGGGAGGCACACTCGTGCTGCCTATCCTATAAGAACAGAATTTCAGTAAACTTACATCATTAAAATATGCTTGTTCGAATCTCTGCCGTGTTTTGCTTGCCCTGCTGTATTCAGGAAGGCTGGATTGTCGTCGAACTCGCATTCTTTGCTCACGGTCCATCGTCATTAAATCAGATTTTTGCGACAGTACTAAATAGTGTAACCGATGTATTATGTCCATCTCGAAAACTTATTTATTTTTAGTGGCAATTCTGTGTCATTCAGATACTTAGGTAGTATAAATTCGGATATACCTAGCCACAAAAAAATTTCGAAAAGAATATTTTTGATTGTTTCAATATTTATTTGTTTACCCGAAAAAAGGATTTATTCACAAAGTTTTTTTTTTTTTTTTTTTCGAAAAAAGAATCTTTTTGTTTGTTTTGAATATTTTATTTTGTTTTACCCGATAAGTTTGTTCAGGTATTGGAATAATACTATAAAAAATCCTAATATAGGATACCTATATGAGTAACTAAATACTTAATATTATACCGATAAAAGCGTATGGTAAACGAATACTGAAATGTGAAAACGCGGTCGCGTATTAGCGCCCTGCTATTGAGGGCGGGCGCGATGTGACTGGGCCGGGGCGCCGCCGGATGTAGCGTGGTAGCGGCGCTCCTACGTCTCCTAGCAACCGTTTGCAAACAACACGCAACCAGAGAGATATCAAGCAGAGAGTACATAGCTTACACGATATTTACTACCTATCTTTTCGAGTAAAGCACTGGGATAAACAGTTTAGCTTAAAACAAAAAAAAAATAAGTTAAATGTTGGTAGTTAGCGCTTTCACGTACCTCCTGCGCCTCCTTTCCATACGATCTGTTTATCTTGGCTTTTACGGGGTCGACTGCTGTTTGATCGCTCATTTTTTTTTATATAGGACACGTCAATCTGACTTCACCTCGCCTGATGGTAAGCTGAAGGCAAAGCTCAGAAAAGAGGGTCGCTATTATAGACACGTACCATGTTACAATGGTGGCACTGGCCTGATCGGATGCTTTTCGCGCTCGCTTATAGGACCTGGGACTGTAGGAAGAGGGACGTGAAGCTGGTAAGGAATTCCAGGTCTTAATTGCATCAGGAAAGCCTTAGGTACTAAATTTTACTTTTACTGTGCGATTGTGCGAACAATTCTGATTGTTCGACATGATGCTCAGTCACATTCTGTAAGCACACCGTTTGCCATACAGGGAATTAGGTAATCCTATAACTAGGTACCTACCCGTAAGTTCCAAATATTCATAAAGTGATCGAAAATAAACTCTCCGAAAGTTGGCATTAAAGGTACCTAATTTAGATAGATGCCAGGAAGGGACTTTGTATTTCACACTAAACAAAGTAGGTACAGGAATATCTACCGGACGCCTTTAACACTAGTAGGTATTAAATGAGATGATAATGTATTGTAGGCTTTTTTAAACACATTTAAGAGATTTTTTTTATTCCACTTAGTTGGCAGACAAGCACATGGCCTATCTGTAGGTACCCCGAGCAAAGAAACTATCGTAAATGTATCGAGACAACGGTTTATTGCGATTGGCCGCCTGCCTACAGGCCTACAGCAAACCTATGCATGTGAAGCCTGCCAATCGCAATGCTCCGTGCTCTCGGTATATTTCCGTTACGATTACGACAGTTTTTCGTGCTAGGGGTAGGTAGGTAGGTAGATAGGGGTAACACAAGAGGCGTCGCACTCGTGCTGCCAACCCTGAAGAAACCTTCTAATGCCCTTCTTGAAGAACCCCATATTGTAATCGCTTGGGAAAACCACCTCAGTGGGTTCAGGATAGTGAAAGAAAACCGTATCTATGAATATGTATTTTATTAGTAATTTAAGGCCGGCAAATATACCTCACAAACGTCTCACAAAGTGAGTCAAATAAGTTTGCAGTCAAAAAGACTACAATATACATAACTTAAAGTAACCCTTTATACAATACAACGATCAATAAATATAAGTGTAAATATTATTTTTGCCAAAGTGTTAACAAATTGTTTAAGAATTCATTTTTAAAGGCTTTGTGGTTTACATTAATAATAGTTGTGCATATAAGAAATCACAGACACATTTGGCCTAATGATATGTTTTATCCAAGTAAATTTTACAATTGAGGTTTTAAACATAATGTATCGGGTTTAGCCACCGGCGTGAACATAATTAATAAAACAATAACTTTATATATTAATCAGCTTATTCAATAATATTCTGAGCCAACTGTTAGCTTTACTAAACAATGATTACTTAGACTTTTAAAATATAAAGTAATATAAAATATTCTTAGGCTGAAAAGTTTGCCATCAAATATACAAAATTAATCTGTATTTGGCGATAGTTACACTTTTTAGTTACAAGTACATAACAAATTATAACAAACCAGAGGGTGCCCGCGACTTTGTACGCGTGGTCCGTTTTACCCCCTTAGGGGAGGATTTTCGTAAAATCCGTTCTTAGCGGATGTCTACACCCTATAAGGAACCTACCTGACAAATTTCAAGTTTGTATGTATTATATTTTCTGAGATTTAGTGGTTAATCAGTAAGTGGTAATTCGCTTTTATATAAATAGATTTATAGGTACATACAAGTATGTTTATTAATCAATTGTTAGGTACATATAGCGAGCTGTAAACCTCAAGGAGCTATTATAAGTTAAAGAAACTAACATTCAGTGGCGTAGGGTGTTTTAAAAAAGGAAGGCAATGGAAAAATGTCTTACCTCATAGAATGACCCCAGCAATATTGTATAGAATTCTGGGTGTTCTGATTTCAAATACATTCAGTTTTAGATAATGCATTATGTAATCAACAAAGTAGATACGGTTACACTTTTTCATATGAAGTTGTATTTAAAGTTGCAACCGTATCTTCTTTTTCGACCGTACATCTCTATCACGGCTTCCTTTTGCAGAGCAAGCCGGCAGGAATCGCGTAATAAGGACCCCCGCCACTGCTAACGTAAGTGAAACATTGCAAATACCATCTTTGCAATAAAAATTAGTCACACAAACACATCTAGCAACTGTAATCAGCATTACTCAACTTCATTCAATTAGGTTGTAGTGGCCAGCACCACAGTAAATATTAAATGGATAAAGACATTATTACACTCATGGAAAAAAGATAAAGCACACCTCATAATTGCTCGGGGTATATATCTTGGACCAAAAACGTGTTCAAAATGTGCTCTATACGCGCAGTACGTTTCTTGGGTGTCTTTTGAGGATAGCACGGGGTGCTACGGCGATGAAAGAGCTCAAATTCACCAAGCATAGATTATTATAAAACAATCTGCGGGCGCCAGGGCCTCGTTTGTCTCGCGATTTAGGTCCAAATTCTAATGCCCTTCTTGGAGTTCCCCATATTGTAATCACTTGGGAAAACCACAGCAGGGAGTTCATTCCATCACTATTTGGTATTCTATAACACATATGATTTACAAACAACTGAATAAAAAGGGATATCCTAATTTTTATGAAGTTGTGCGATTCAATGGTAAATAAGTCTTTTACAATAATTAATCAGTAAACATTTTGAAATAGAAAACAAAATTAGTACTTAAGACTGAAGATACATAACTATAATGTATGTACTCAAAGTTTTGTAAAATCAATCCACCCAAACAAGAGTGAAGAGGTACCTCCTCTCTCACTGATAGGACTTGTCTAGCAGTAAGACCATCAAATATTAAATGATATTTGAAGTGTACACACAAATTAGCCTTACTAAACAAATATCAATTTAATTTAAGGTGAAAACAATAGCAAACAGATGTTATTGGTAATATTACAGATGGAACTTAGGTACATGCTGAAAATATAGTAATAAACTTAAGTGGTAACAATATAATACAAAATAATAACAACTCATGTAGTTATAACTTAGCCGTTATGATTTGTTTTGTGCAATTCCATACATTCCTGGATTTACAACATACATATCTAAAGAAATTTCAACTTGATTTTCCATACAATTAAATATATTTATTGTACTTAAGTGATATTATGCACCTGATACTTTTCAGTACAATAATATGTAACACATGAACATAGTGTCAAGCACCAAAAATAACACAAATGATTTTGTTGGAACACTTGATAAATAGGATCAAACTATATTATGCTAAGTATACTTCTTAAATTTGTCTAATAAACAAAGGATCCTGAAATCATAGTATTATGCTTCAGCAATCTTTGATTTACCGTTAAGTTTTCCAAGTTGCCCCAACATAAGAACAGTGTTTATTAAATTCTCTGAATAAATACGCTGGTTTGTCTCCATTCTTCTCAGTTTTTGGACTACATATTTAGAGAAGAACTCAAGTTCATTTTCACTCCCTTGACTTCGATTATCTGAATCTTCTAAACTCCTCTTGCGCTTAGACTCCCGAGGACTTGTATCAGGAGAGTTTTTGGATTTTCTTTTGGAATTATTGGTCTTTGTATCATTACTGCCGCTGTTGACAAATGCCAAATTTAAATCTTCAGCTAAATCATTAGCTTCTTCTTCGTTCAATTGTATTGTCAAATCATCGGGCACCGTCACCATAGGTATGTGGTTATCAGAAAATATTGGTGAAGGTAAGAACGACACTCGCTTTCTCACTTTCACAACAGCATTTTTTGGTTTGTTAGTATCTTCAGCAGTGGCAGCAACTGTGTGCCTGCGGTTTGTTTTTTGTTTAGTTGTATCTGTGTTGTGCAATCGGCTGACAGACTGTTTATTGCTCCAAAAATTTACCTTTATTTTCTGCTTGGGTTTTGGTTTCTGCTCAGATAATTTAGTCCTATTTAAAAGAACTGTAGGAAACTTGTAGCGAACATTATCATCATCATTTACCACATTGTCGATTTTCTCGGTTTTTATAGTCTTGGGTGATTTGATATTGTTAAAATATGCTGTGTTTATTTTGTATCTAACATTATCGTCATCTGATTGGTAGCCATTTTTCTTATAAGCAGCTTTGTCTGCAGATATAGGTTTCATTTTCTTGGCCTCAAAAATAGTATAGGAATATTAATAGCTTGTGACTGCACCTGCAAATTAATGACAGTATGTTTAGAGAAGAAGTTTATTATAAAAAAAATGAGATGTTGATCTTAATCTTTTCGAATTTCTGAGGGTTTCGTCTAGGAGTAGCAACAGTGATGTAGTTCCGTGCAAGTATTCACTTTCCCGCCTAAAAATCTTATCACATTTTATGCGACAAAATAAATTAAATGGGAGAAGAATACTATTATATCAGAATATTATAAACTTTAAAAAGTGACACGTTTAGTGTCCATAATAGAAGCCTACACAAAGTACACGCAACACCAATAAAATCTAAGATAATAATATTTTGAGGTTATGAAATTAACAACGTAAATAAGTCTATTTGTTGATGTATTATACTTTAAAAGGCAGTACCTTTTATATAAATAGTGAATATTAATTGTGTATTTGCGTGAATTATTTTGCAATCATGCAAAAGGATGTCTCGTCATCAATATTCGTTCGAGTCAAATTACTATTACATAATCAAGGTAAATCATAGAATAAAACTTACCTTCATATAGTTTCATAATTATCCATACAGTTTCTCCTTACTATGGTGTTCACCAAAGTCAAAAATAAATAAATATTAGCTACGAATACAAACACGACACGCACGAATTCAAGAGTTCATGACATGACGCGAAGTCGTTCCAAATTTATCCGCTAGAGGCGTGGTTTACAGGCGGGAAAAGTACGGTCGCGTTCATTTTGTAGAAAATACCATAAATTTATAATAGAGCAGATGGGTTATACCTACAGAATTAACGTGTATTACCTACGTTCCATTTTTATGAATGAACGTTTGCCGACGGTTACTATGCTAGGGATTACCTTCTATTATCGTAACATTTGTCGATATCTTTCTATACTACCTGTTAAAGTGTACTAACCATAACTTTAAAACTAAAACCCGACTACTGCAAAATCACGAATCTCTAGAATGTATTGTTTTAGTAGAGTAAATGGTATACGACCACGGCTATTCTTGATATTTTCTTGCTTAGTACTTCTTAGAGCGTGATTTGCAGTAGTCGGATTTTAGTTTGAAACTTGATTTTTATTTGTATTATTTTGGTGCAAGCAACACCTAATAATGTATACATGTTTTTAATGTGCTAATTGAGCCCTTTAATTTCATACCAAACACGGTCTATATATCTCAAGTTTTTTTTCATTATAGTCAGAGTTTCAGAGAGTCATTCACACGTCATATTGCCTATAACCAGCGGATGATCAAGACGTTTCTAACAATACCACAATTGCCCAGTTCTAATACGGAAAAACAGAAGACATTACAATTTTGTCAATTCGTATTTCTTCAAAAGAGTACATTTTTGTAAAGAAGAATAGTTTCGTCGTCAAATCTTTTATTGGAGTACATCACTATTATGCTTGTAGTAGTATGTTCTAGAAAAATTCAACAATGGCTGTCGCAAATCATTCATAATGTTGGCGCAAATCATTCATAAATGTTGGCACCGTTGGCACGCTGTCAAATTCTCATACTCATTTTCCCAAGTGAGCAATAACTTAAATTTTTTGTCTCTTTTTAGCAGACACAACTGTATATTGGAAAAAAAGAGACAAAGTGATATAATCAAGGTTCAATTCATGTTTGCCTCATATTTGTATAACTAGAATTTCTATATGTTGAACGGGGCCCCCCTGTGAGAAAATACAGAGTGGAAACATTGCGAATAATTCGTAATTTTTGAAGATATTGCTTATTTAACTTACATACTTACTATTGAAATATATCTCAAATTAGCCGTGGGTGCCAAGGCGTTGAAGAAAAATTCTTGTTTGTTTGGTAGATCGCGCGTTAATCTCAGGAATTTACTGTACGAGTACGAATTAAAAAATCTTTTTGTGTTGATTTTTTTGTTTAAAGGGATAGGATATAACATAATATATCCCTTTATACGACTATAATTATAACATCTTGCTACGACCTAAGGAAGCGGAGCGGTAACACCTACTAGAGTATGCCAAGAGCGACGTCGGGGAGGGCCAGCTATATACAGCTTTCATGGGAGCGACTACCGGCTGATTTTTTATACCGCTTTTGTAGCAAACAAGTATACGGTCTAGCTGATAGTAAGCAGTTACGACGACAGCTTATGGACGTGTGCAGTGCAACACCAAGGGTCAAATATAATTACGTTTATTATTCATACGGTCAATACAAATGTTTGTTATACTACTTAGGTGGCAGACAAACACACGGCCCACCTGATGGATAGATATCGAATAGATGCTTAAGACTACGTATGCTCTATTATCCTATGAATTTGTGCCATCAACCCGCGTGTTTCTCTGTAACATGATACCTACTAGATTTCATAATTTATTATTATTATCGTAATTATTATTGAAAGAAATTTTGAAGCATTTATTATGCTAACTGTTCCAATCGATTAAAAAAGAGAAAAGAGGATCGACCTCAGACGGGACTCGAACCCCCGATCTTTTCCTTACAGGGGGAATGCTTTGACCACTAAGCCACCAAGATCCGTACGAAGTCGATCCAAACCAAATTCCTCTATACAACCGTCTTAATAGGGTAGTATCCTGGGTCATCAGATCCTTACCAATACTGCTTAGTATCTTAGTTTTTTCTCAAAAAATATGCATAGTAAACTAAGATATTGCCCAACTAAACTGAAACTATGACTTTTCATTATTTTCAATTTCCAAAATAGGTCAAAATATAAACAATCGAATTAAGTCACAATTTATAACTTTTTAGATTCCTTATTAAACTTCAAATCGATCTTATTATGCATTGTATACGTGTAAACGCAACGTGGACCGAGATAAATGCGATATTCTCTTGCTTTCCATACATTTTGCACTACGACTAAAAACAGGATAACACGCGGTGACGTCACCACGTGCGACGATTTTGTATGCAGCGTTTTCGGGCGGCTCGAGAAATTGTATTTTCAAAATCAAATTTCTTTAAAACTATTTGTCGTAAGAATATTTCACTTTAGCAGTTAATTATATTACTGCAAAATGTACAGATTACGATAATTAAAAAAAAATAGGACACAAGCCTATTGTAATTATTATTGTTTTTTTATTTACTATTTTAATGGCAGTGATTGTTAGTTAAATTTCACTCTGTCGTGATTGTACCTACTACTATCAGTGGGGACGCTCTGTTAATTGGATGGGTGATCGGCCCCTCAGTGTGGGCCATTTCACGGCTTTCACCAATTTTCCCTATAATACATATATGTATATTCTCTATAACCGGTAGCTTAACGCACTGAAATACCCAGACCAATGCAAAAGGATACATTCATGCATACAAATATTTGTACTGAGCGGGAATCCAACTCGTGCCACCTGCGTAGCAGTCGAATGCAGCCATGCCGCAACTCCACGCGCTATAGAGGCGGCTATTTCTGCCTACTTACCTAATATTAGTGGGCTCTCTGAACTCTCACGGTTGTTTTTGAACATATTGAACATAGAAACTAATAGTTTCTAAGTTCGCATACTTTTTGTAGGTAACTTTTAATAGCAATGATCAATGAATGAAATGTTATTAAAGCATTTAGTATGCTAACTATTCGAATCGATTAAATTAGGCAACATAACCCTTTTTGGCAGTCGGGTAAAAAGTAAGGGAAAGATCGGGGGTTCGAGTCCCGCCTGAGCTGATTTCGTTTTTTCCTATTTCAATGGATATTGATCAAGTATGAAATATTTCATTAAGTTTGTATGATTTTTTTTTTAAATATAGGACAGGTCAAATTTTCTTCGCCTCGCCTGATGGTAAGCTGAAGGCAAAGTCTCTGAAAATTAATCTGGTAGGAATACATGTATATTTTATCTAAGTAGGTCTGTTACAAGTTTGATGTTTTTTGCACTATAGAAAAAGTGGTGTTTTCACACCATTTTTTCTATTACTTTTCTATTTCTTTGATACTTTTGTATAAAAACCTACTTAACAAAAAGTTGTTTATTGAAAATTTGATGAAGCCATGCATTAGACTAGTCAGGTTGTTGGTATAGCTACATATAATAAGTATATCTTATTAGGTACTTATAACAGGAATATGATTAAGATAGGAAAAAGCGAAATCACGCTCAGGCGGGACTCTAACCGGCGATCTTTCCCATTTTTTTTATACCACTTAGGCGGCAGACAAGCACACGGCCCACCTGTTGGGAAGTAGTTAGCGTGGCCTATGGAACACCACCCCTGGTGTTCCATAGGTCACACTCGCGCTGCCGACCCTGAAGAAATATTCTAATGCCCTTTTTGAAGAACCCCATATTGTAGTCGCTTGGGAAAACCACCGCAGGGAGTTCATTTCACAGCTTGAGTGTGCGTGGGATGAATTTCCTTTCATACCACAAAGTGCGCATCGTCCCTTACAGGGGGTCAGTGATCAGCGCATTGCTGATCACTGACCCACCGAGATTGACCCGATCCTGATCCATATTTTCCTATAGGTACATCCGTCTTGGGGCGACGACGCGACGATCGATGGTGGGAGCTTAAAAATTTCATTTAACTGGAATATGGATGGAAGATGGAACTTGTAGCACATTCCATACACCAAACCGGTACCGAGGAAATAATAATAGCAATGAAGCGAAAATGTATGTGTTTATTAATAATCAATCAGAATGACATTGGTAGCAGTTACAAAAATTGAAATAGTCTTGAATCCCAAATGGTGTTTTCTGAAAATTTTCGTGAATTTTTGGTATTATTGAAAGTCTTCTCTCCTGAAAAATAAATTTAGTATGTAATTAATTTCAATGACATATAGGTAGGTATCTGCCTAGGAAGAGATACTGGTTTACGAAGTAAATATGGGTTTACAAAAAAAGTTCGCCATCTTATTGCAAAGTTGGGCAGTCGGGGTAGACCAACTTTACAATAAAATACCCGGGAGCGAGGGATATGTCTACGAATTGTCACCTCCGGCAACCAACGGCCCACAGCCGGCGTGCGTTTTAGTCGGTACGAGTCCGACATAACCACCTCCACCCCGGCTTCGGCGGGGGAGGTATCCATGAGGATTTTTCGCACCATAAAAAAAAGCAACGACATGCATAGTGAGGATGAGGAGGAAGTTCCATTCTTTGGAGCCCTAGCTACTTCTACTTAGCTTGGCTCCTGTATTTTACCCTGTTGGGTACTATACACTATACAGTACTATTTTTTATTACTTTAAATAGCATTTTCATTAAAATTATCAATAAAAAATACAACAAAAATATGGAAGAATAATAAAAATATTATGATAGTTTACCTCCAAAGTCTGCAGCCTTAACGACAGTACATCCATCCACCACTGCAGCTCGAATAGCCGCTGTATCCATGAGACCTGCAGCATTCGTGTCTTTCGGGTACAATTCGTGGACAAACTTGATCACAGGGTCCAACATGAGTTGCTGCCTGAGCAATGTCGACGGTGATGACCATGACGCATGCAGCGACCAACAGTAAGATGGCAAGTTTATTCATGACGGCCATTATTATTGTAGAATGTTTTTGATTATTTCACAAGTCAACGAGTCTTAGGACTTCAAGAAGTGTTGTGCTGTTGTAGCTGCAAGCTTTGCTATATATACCATCTCACAGCCTGTTGGCTTTTCTTAGTAGAACTGGTATTGTATATATGTGTTAGTAAAAAACTTACATGTATGCACACACGCCCAACATTACTACCCGTCCTGTAATAGTGTAAATTATAGAGGGGCGACACGGCATCCGAAGAGTTTATCAATATTTTTCCTATAGGGTAAACACGCCTGTTCTCATACCATATCTTTTGTTTATCGAATTGTTTTAACAATTTGAAAGCCGCTATTAGTATGTACTGCTAATGACAGTGTAGGTATATGGCGTGGCGGTAGCGTGTGGTCGCTATAAAAGAGGCGCAGGTTCGATACCTGCTAAGTGCAAATATTTGTATGCATGAATATGGCTAATTATCAACCAATTGACCAATGTCTGGCCGTACCTAGGAGAGCACGTACAGCCCGTGCACGTAAAACCTGTGCACGTAAAGCACGTAAATTCCGGTTTCCATACGAACATCTATGGCAGTTGTTACGGGTAGTTGGAGCTCTAAAAGTTCAACAGCCGGTCTAGCTGCAATGATTCGATATCGCCTAATATCGCCATTGGGTTGTGGAGGTCAGATGTGGCTGCACGAATAATATCGAAGTACAGCTAAATCCGTAGTTAGACTAGTAAAGTGGACCCCAGATTCCGAGATGGAAGCTTCGGATGCGATTGGGATTAACGCTAGGATGAAGAAGTGCCTAGGTACTTGTGATCTATCATTTCTTTGTTTGTGTTACTTGACTAATAAACCGTGAAGAAGGCATAAGTACGCTTTGACGACACTCAACTTCAATTTCTCAATTAGAAATAAACCATAAGTATATTTATTAAAATATATTGGATATGCTAGGCAATGCGCGAATAATAATTATTACTTAGGTTAGTTAGTTAGTTAGTTATTTACCTAAATTTACATCTAAAATAGATAGTTAAACAGGAAAATAGGAAAGAAAGGATTGTTAATATGTATATCTATGTATGTAATTGCAATATGGTAACAGACTTTAATAAAAGTTATTACTTATTTATGTTACTAGATAGTTACTATCGTAATGTTTTGCCGACGGCGGCGCGGTATAGCTTTAACCCATATCATCCTAGTGTTCCATTTTTGGATCACTTTAATTTTTAATTTTAATTTTTTATGTCTGAGCAAATTCGATTTATTTTTCTGTGTTGTGGTAGAACTGAAATAATGAGCAATAAGATTATGTTGACATTAATTCATTTTCGCGGGAATTATGTACTAAAATTCTTGGATTATTTTAGTGATAATTGAAAAAAAATATGTCTCACCGAAAAATGTAAGTATTATTAATATTTTTTATTGTAGTTAGTAATGATTTTACTTTATTTGTTTCATAATATTACATTTTACCTATTTATTACAATGATTTATCCAAAAAATCATTATTGCTAGAAATATTGTGTACTTTTTTTAACTGTTCCATTATTCTAACAGTAGGAACGTATACTACTGTAGTTATATCGAACAATTTTTTTTATTTTCCATTTGTTACTTATTTCGCTGGCAAATATACAGTCAGTTTGTACATGTAGTACAAACTGACTGTATATTTGGATATGTTATATGCATATTTACATACATACTACATACATATCCAAAACATACTCCAGGTTCGATACCCGGATGGAACACGTTAAAATTATTTATTTTGCTAATGGTTTTGTTTTAGGTTGACTATGAATGATATTCTATCATGTTTGGAAGACGATGATACTATTTTGTCGGCAATTGTGTACATAACACCTCCGGATAACTATAATAGTGACGAAGGCAGCGGCGATGAAGAATCAAACTTTGGGCGTGGGAGCATATGTAGTACTGGATCTAAAATCCAAACTTCCATCTAGTACCTAGCTACAGCTTGTATATGAACAATTTTTTTTCGTCTTTACCTCTTCTGGACGAAATACAAAAGTTAGGTCATGATGCTACTGGTACCATACGGGCAAATAGAGTAGGGAACGCCCCTTTGAAGGACTAAAAGGAGATGAAAAAAAAAACGAAAAGAGGCTCATACAATCAGTGCCCCGACACTTCCTCTGGCATTACATTGCACATTGGTTAGATACAATGATAATATGTAGTATTGTCACAGTTGCATCAACTCAATGTGGCTCGGCTCATGTTGAAAAAGTGAAACGCTACTGTGATAAGCAAAAGAAGGATGTAGATCAACCCCGGTTCATCGTCAATTATAACCAATTCATGGTTGGCGTGGATCGCTTGGATCATAATGTGGGTTGTTATCGCTAATCGATCCGCTTGAAGAGATGGTATTGGAGGCTACTCATGTTGCCCATCAATGCTTGTCTGACTTTTGCCATAAAAACACAACCATGATCTGCGATACCTACTTGTAGAGTAACGGTAACAGTTCATAATAAATGTTCCATAAGTTTTCACAGCATATAATTTCTTTTTTATTGTATAATATTAATTAGTAAACTTTTATAGTCCTATTATAACAGTCTAATAAAGAAATAAACTATAAATTCTTTATATTTATCATTTTATTTACAATCCTTATAGTGGTGCATTCAAGAAATCTACATAGGCCTATCGTCCTACTGTTCCATTTTTGAAACGGTTCGGTAAAAAAAAAAGTAAAGTAGCTAATTTTTTTTTTTCAATGGCAATTAGTTCTTAGTGCTATTTCTATACCCTATTGTAAATTTCACGCACTAGGAGTGAAATTACGTATGCTTGGGATGATATGGGTTAAATAGGATTTTGATAAGATACATTATCCAACCTTTGTTAGCAATGCATACATTTTGCATCTCAACGCATAACTGTTCGATAAATAAGTGCAAAGTAGACTGATAACTGGTACTTCTACCTTACATACAACTGTATTATACACTGTATGAGGATAAACTTAATAGGTACAATTTATCCTTAAGGAAATTATATCTTGGGTTTTTTTTTTGAGACAAACCTGAATGAAGTGGCATCTGGTTTTCCTGTGTCAATGCCTGTATCTATTGAAAACCAAGTTTATATAAGCACTAGCAGGCCAATTGCGTCACACAACACAATGAGTTTCTGTGATCGCGACGTCGTCGACAAGCAGAAAAAACAGGTAGGTGAGAACTAGTTTATATCGATCTCTAATTTAAATGGTCAATATTATTATTATGGTCAACAAGGAAAATAAACAAATATGATGTGGTATATGCAGTACAAGATAGGGCCGATAGTGCGGTGCATATAACTTTTGGACTGCAAAAAAAAAGGGAGACCTTCTGGAAATGGAAAGAAATACTTATAGTGAAATCAACGGGGATTTTTTAACTACGGCTACAAGGATGAAATGGGGCGAATAGGGTAAATAATATTTTTTTACAATTTCCAGTAAAACTAGACTTCCTACAGAAGAAGCTCAAATACATAATAATTAATAACAGTTGCAGCTAAGTCATCACAATTTTTCACGCAATGTAAGTAAGTAACATTTTCGAAGAATATTCAGAAAATTTCTTTTTTTTTTGGCACATATTATTTTATTCTCGCTAGTTATCTCTTAGAATACCTATATTATGACCTAAACACGCTGTAAGAGTTTTTGAATCACTAGCACTTTTCAAGCTTTTACTTTTTATTTTCATGTTCAACCAAAAAAGAGACCTCATTTTTTATTCCTAAAATGCCCAAACCACACAAAAAATGCAAATGCATTGTGATTAAAAAAAAAGACTGTTGTCTACGTTTCAGTTTGGAACGTCTACTTTAGATGGATTTCTCTAGCACCTCGGCTGACTCTGGACAATTTACACTTCAAGGGGTAAGTGTGGGAACCACGGTGTTCCGGTCTTGCTCCAGAATGACGGGCGCTCATCGCACCGCCACCACCCCAGCCTGCTTTTGGTAGGTGGCCTCACCTGTCCTGTCACTAACAGGTCTGCGCTCATGGAGAACAGAGATCGTTGAGCGATCTGCGGCATCAAAATCGGACTCCCTAAGTCTTTCCCAGGCCTGCTCCGCTGCCTCCTTCTCAAGCTTGCTTGCGCGTAGAAGGAGGCAGCGGCAGCCCACATACTCACACTGCGCACCATGGCCGCCACCATGGTCCTAAGCGAGAAGACTCCTATAGCTACCACAGCTTGCTATGATACATACCCACTGAGATGATTCAATTCAGTAGACAGTCATTAAAATAATTTCAAGGTCAAAAGAGTCAAGTTACCAGGGGCTATTAACATTTTCGAATTTTAATGATTACTTTTGAGTTCCCAAAAAAATTTTAAAACTATTTTTCCTTTACCTACATTACTTTTTGTTTATAATTTTCAAGGCTCTCGCAGCTTGAGCAAAAATGTTGTTTTATTTTATTTTTCGGTCTAGTATTTTGCTATAAAACTACAAGAAACTGTCTGAAGCTTACGCGAATCTCACTCATTGATATGAAACTAGTTTTTAACAGATTCTATCGCAATATTTGTGTGTGCGACCATGGCTGCTGAAAAGTAACCGAAACGTCATTCAGGCTAAAAGTAAATAATCCCTACTAATATTATAAATGTGAAAGTACTCTGTCTGTCTGTCTCGCTATCACGCCCAAACCACTTAACCGATTTTGATGAAAATTGGTATAGGTGTAGATTAGACCTTGAGAAAGGACATAGGCTATGTTTGGTCGCGATAACCGACATCCACGCGGGCGGAGCCGCGGGAAATAATCAATATAATAATATCGCTAGGTATAGAATCCGTTAAAAAGTAGTTTTATTACAATAAAACAACAATTCAATAAACATTAATATTATAATATTACATAATAAGTATAATAAGTACATCATAAGTTCATAACACAGGCTTTCCTCTGGAATTGGTTCTCTCTCGAAGTTCAAGTGGCAGTCACTTCCCGAAAAGTCGACATACCAATTAAAAAACATATAAACATCCGAATTGAGAACCTCCTCCTTTTTTGAAGTCGGTTAAAAAAGCTTAAACCCGGACTTAAAATTGCATTGTAACTGGCAAAGAGCCATGCGAATAATGATGATGATGTACTTAAGTTAACAAAATAGACTAATAGTTTAAAACTAAATAATATTTCAATGATCTATTTTTCAGTATGAAATCATTACAATTTGCCGTTTAGAAAGAGAAGGAGTTTGAGGGATGTGGAGGGAGATTTCTAAAACTAAGAGATTATTCTAACCCGTAATATTGTCATTAAATGGTAGGTACGTAATTAATAAGGTAAGAGAACTTATGAGAAAAATAAATAACTTGTGCTAATTATTTTGTTTTTTTTCTTTTCTTTCTTTCTTATGTTAACGAACATAAATACTTTTAGGTACCTATGGTTTCCCTTTTCTTCCATTTTCAAACATCTTCTATATAAGAAGTTCTAAGTAATACAGACTAGCATTACAAAGTGTAGCTAAAAGTTATAACTTCCAGATTCAGAGCTTGTTGCGATCAACATTTTAATGTTTATACTTTGTTTAATTAATGTTCTCACTCGTAATATAATTTTTTTGATAGTTAACTTAAAGAATAGATAACATTACCTTCAAATTACTTTATAATTTGAAGGTAATACCTATAGGTACTTCTATAGTTCAAATATTTCAAAATTTTATTTTACGTTAACACTCAAAGACTGCAATATTGTTAACTTTTTTGTATACCTACTTAGGTTTTAATGCAATATTAAACAGACAATTATAAATAATTAGTACCACTGCAACATATCTTCAGACACTTTTGATGTTTACAAAAAAAATGACCTTGTTCTTGATTGAAGTATAGTTTTTCCTCTCTAATAAATTTTCCCATTTTTTATTCTGTGATACCACGTTAGAATACACATTAACACTTAAATAACTAAGTGCTAAGTGTTACTACTAAGTGTTCTAATGAAGAAAAACCACTTACCATATGATTTTTCATTGAAATCCAGCCCATCTTGGCACGGAACTTTAGTTTATGTTTATGATCCGTGGTTAACAATTTTATTAAAACAACACCTTTTAAAATGTCCACTATAGTCTATTTTTTTGACAAATAATACAGTTTTTTCAAGCGACACGATTTCGTAGGTTATGACGGCCTTTGAGATGTCCTCTCAGACTGAGTGGGAGGCTGTGCGCAATGCGGCAACGCTGTCTACAAAACATTAAATTTTAACAAGTGTTTTTGTATAAAGTTGATACTCATATACACAATGTATATAATCTGATTTCATTTTATATAGAAAATTTAGGATTACGTCTGATAATTTTCACCCTATCAGTAAAAAAAATTGCAAGACCTATCAAGGCTGTGTTCAGTCGTACAATATAATTTTTTATTAGCAAGTATTTACTGTAACAGTTACATATCTACTAGAATAGTATTAAATTAAAGATGATATTGTACCTAAAAACAAAATATTTTTGTTCTTATATCATGGCGCCCAAAGTTTGAATGTATTGATTACATTTGTGAACTCGTTTCGCATGTGCCTAGAGCTAGGCGTGCGCACTAGTGCGACGTCTATCACTTGATTTATTTATTATCTATTCGCACTAGAGAGTGACATTGTTGTCAATTGTAAAGGTTGTTATCAAAATAATCACGTTAAAAGGTTCAACTGTTATCTAAAGTCTGTTTTGTGATCGTCTTCACTTCAAACTCTTTACTGGTTACTTACTTACAATCATACACTCTACTTAGATATTCTTCGGTGCTATGTATATCTTTGGCAGATTGTAAAGAGTAGTCAATGTTATTAACGACATTATAAATATAATATACTTGCTCTGTGATAGAGATGGAAGAAGAATGTGGTGTAGGTAATATTTTCTTAAAGGTATTTTTTTTACATAACATAATTACGAATACCAAAACACGTCGTGCTACAGTTGTGCTGCCTATATCGAATATAATAGTGGGTTCGATTCATATCGTTAGAAGTTGATCTGTGCGTGTGAAAAAGTTTTATTTTGTAACTGTTTCTAATGGTAAATTTAAACGTTTGTGAAGACCTCGCTACAGTCGCTACACACGCCATAGGGCGGGCTATGTCTTAAAATGTGCACCTATACTGCTATAGTTAGTGGGCAGGTATTCAATATTTTTATAATAAATTAAATTATTAAACAAAACATTTTTTAAGGATTTAAGCCTGAATGTAGTAAGTAAATAACAAATAAATACACAAAATTTCGTGTTCTTTGAAATAGTTATGTTCATCGACTTTGTGGTGGATCACTTCACTAAGTGATCCACCACCAAGTCGAGGAAAATTGCATCCAGATTATATGGCGTTCCTTATGAATCACAAGGGTTGCACTTTTTACTATAGGTGTCTATCTACGTGCTCTACTTTTCATTTGGCAAGTTGCGCGTCATCGGGAAGGAGAGTGAGAGTACGGCGAAGAGAGAAGCTCTACAAAATCGAAGAGAGCCGATCTTAGCAAGACTTTTACTCTTCTTTGTGACATGTCGAATCAAAAGTCGAGTACTGTACCCAACTGTACTCTCACAGCTGGGTACAGTTGAGTACAGTACTAGACTATGCAACGAGTAGGTACTATTGAACTGACTAGTGTTTCTAATAGCCATCTATAGATAATATTTTTGTGGAAATTTTAACTGAGAAAATATTTATGTGATATGGTTCCACATTTTACTTGGAACCATAATTGGCTCAAGTATTCAAGTAAGGTGCATTTGGGGGTCAAGCCGACGTCACTTACCCGGTATGCTTGCTAATTAAGCGACGAAGCTCTGGTTTTCCATACGGGAAGGTAGGTCAGAGGACAGTTGCTCAAGCAAAAACCAAGATAAGTCAAATCTAGAGAAAAAGTAGACGAGCAGACACAGGGCTCCGAAGTGCTTAGATGCAACCGAGACTTACGCTATGACAATAACGTCACGGGTTCAAATCCCGTTCAGTTGAAGGAAAGTTAGTGTTAACTTTTCATTCAAATCAAATTATTTATGAACTAAGAAATATATACTAAGAACCTACATTAAAGCTGAACCCGCGCTGAAGGAATTAGCTCTGCAGCGAAACGACGACGACGACGCGACGCGACGCGGTATTATAGCATACTGGCATCATGGCACCCCACTTCACCCCAGTGACCCGCGCGACAGTGCGTTGCAAATTTTCTGTGACATTAATTCGACAACCTCTAAAATGGGACCCAGAGATTTGATAATAACGGGATGTGACAATAATCCTACTATGTATTAGAAATGTGAAAGTTTGTGAAGTTGTTTGGATGTTTGTTACTCAATCGTTCAAGAAGCGGCTAAATCGGATCAGAGGGCCAATTTTCCTAATGTAAATCTGTTCAAAATTCAGTTTTGTTTTAATCGCAATCTTCCCAAAGGCAAAATGGTATTCTTCATCCTAGCGTTAAACCCAGTCGCATCCGAAACTTTCACTCGGAGTCTGGGGTCCGCATTTAACCAATATTGATATTGGGCGATATCGAAGCATTGGAACTTGGTCTAGTTCCAATGCTTTGATCGTTGTTGAAATTTTTAGGGCTCCAACTACCCGTAACGGCTACCATAGATGTTTATTATGGCAACCGGGACCGAGCGATGGCTTAACGTGCTCTACAAGGCACGACAAAATGGTATTCTCGTAACACAATTTGCAAGTAAACATTCATTGTAATGGTTTTTGGAATTTGTGATATTGTGATTCTATCAAGCCTGAATTTTATAGGTATAGATTTTGATAAGGAGATATAAAAATTAGACATTGTACCCCACCAGAAGGCTACAATCTGGTTGTCAGAGTGAAGTCACGGGCTAAAACAAAGTATAAAGTATGTGTGTAATGTATGGCATTTCATGAAAGCAGTTAAGATACCACTGAAATACATAACATTATTGGTTCTAATATCATCATCATCATCATCATTTCAGCCATAGGAAGTCCACTGCTGGACATAGGCCTCCCCTATAGATCTCCAATAGGACCGGTTGGAAGCGGCTCGCATCCAGCGCGTTCCCGCGGCCTTAATGAGGTCGGTCGTCGTTACCTTATTCTTGGTTCCCTCCACACAAAAATCTATGTAAACTACCATATTTCCTCCTAACTTGCTGTAGGTACTTCACTTAGTAAGTTAATTATTGTTACTAGTAAGTACATACACGGTCGGTAGTGTTAAAAATGACCTTACTACGAAGTACATAAACTGGTTGGGTACAATGTCAAATTTTTATGTGTTGTTGAATAGATTCCCATGGCATAGCGGGAACGAGTAGTTTAAGAGGGCGAAGCCGCGAGTAAAAACTAGTTTATTTTTTATAAAAAAATAACTTGTAGGTACCAACATGCGATCCTGCTTTACCTAGTTTAGCGCTGCTACGTAGGTATTGTAGTGCGTTCTGTTTATTAAGTATGAACATACCTACTTAATTGTCGGTTGGTCTAGTTTTTACCACAAAAGGAAAAACCACTGTGTACTACTACCGGAAACTCCACTGAGACATACAAAGCTAAACGCATGACATGACATGCGGCAAAAAATTCTCGCATATTTTGTCATTCATTACTTTACATCATGTTTGGGAATTAGATAGTAAATGAGTGGAACTTCGCCCACTACACTACATTGATTTCCGATCATTCCCGGGAAAGTAGCCCGTCGTAGGTAGGTACTGCTGCACCATAAAGTCTTGGAATTCCTAACCAGTTCACGTGTTTCCCTCCTCCTACAGTCAGGCCGACAAGCTGAGTGCCACCATTGTAACATGATACGTGTCTGTAATGGTGACATTCTTTTCAGAGACTTTGCCTTCAGCTTACCATCAGGCGAGGCGAAGTCAAATTGACGTGTCCTATATAAAAAAAAAGTACTCTGTGTACTTCAGCCAAATCTATCCAGATTACAAGGAAAATAAAGAAGCTCGCTTGTCCATTCACTTAACATTTAATTGATAGGAGGGATATTATTATACGAGTATGTTAATATTTTAAATAAATATATTAGGTATGTATAAATTATTAAATTTGGAGGTCATTAACTCTCCGAAATAACATTTTTTTTAAATCTTGAAACGTTATTTATTACGTTATCTAATGCAAAAAAAGTCGTTGCACACGTGCGGTGAATCGGTGAAACAATAGGTAGGTACCCCCTTTACTTATCTAAGGCACGGGTAAATAAAGTAATAATATAATACTAATCTAAGGTAATAAAATAACCCTTGTAGTCACTGAAAGTTGATAAATTTATCAATTTAATAACAAAAAGAAAACAATTGAATGATATTTTGAAGCATTTAGTTCGCTTTTTCTTATCTTATAGAAAAAAAATAAAAAACAAGGTCAAAGACCTAACACGACTTACCTGAGCTCGTACTGCAGCTAGATGCAACTGCGTGGCTCTGTATTCATACTTGTTCTTGGAAATGTCATCCTGTTAAAATCATAATATTCAATTAGTATCATTTTATTGCTCAAGACATACTTACCTACCTACATTATCTTGGACCTAAATGTGCTCAAAATCCTACTAATATTATAAATTAGAAAGTTTGTGAGAATGGATGTGTGGATGTGTGGATGTTTGTTACTCTTTCACGCATAAACGGCTGGACCGATTTGGTTGAAATTTGGTATGTATATAGGTTATACCCTGGATTAACATATAGGCTATATATCAGCGATGAACGGGATCAGAATTCCACGCGGGCGGAGCCGCGGGCAACAGCTATACGCGCAGTACACGTTTCTTGGGTGTCTTTTGAGGATAGCACGGGGTGCTCCTGCGGTGGACGAGCTCAAATTCACCAAGCATAGATTATTACAAAACAATCAGCGCGCACTAGGGTCTCGTTTGTCTCACGATTTAGGTTCAAGAGACGTGTCCTGAGGTATACTATGGTATGCATGGCAATGACACTTATTATTCCAGAGAACCTGCTACAATAACAAAAACAAGTTACCTACCTACTAACCTGCCTTGCCTGACTACGTAAAATAAAACTGAAAATAAAAAGTGTTCTTTCTATCAGACGTCTGACTGACAGTAAGGTACCTTTATAGAGTAATTAAAACCGTTTGGGCTTGTAAAAAATGTTTTTTTTTTAAACTAGGGCAGACGATAGGTGGCAGACAAGCACATGGCCCACCTGACAGAAAGTGGTTACCGTGACCTGTGGACGTGTACAACACCAGGGGCATCACACGCGTTGCCGACCCTATAGGAACCTTCTTATGCCCTTTTTGAAGAACTTCATATTGTAGTCGCTTCCCAAACTGTAGGTAGGTGCTTATAGCTTGGTTTTAACTACTCTTAAAAGATATGAAGCTAGACTTGCGTTGTGCGATAGAGAGAACGCTCTACAAAATCAGAGTAATTCGATCTTAGTCGTATTCTTACTTTTCTATTCAATGATGATAAGTCAAATCAAAAGCCGAGTGTTACATTGATTGCTCTGCTAAACACATATAACCCACAATCTGGCACAAAAGGAAACAAACATACATAGACCTGACCCTTTTACTCAACCCGCACTCAGGTAAAAGGAAATAAACATAGACTGTTGTACATATGTGTCTGCCTAGTATGTATACCCAGGCCAGGTGCTTATGTATAGGTACACCTACTGATTAACAGGCGAGGCTCTGGGTCAGGCTAAACAGTCAGATGGTAGTCGCTACCATAAAGTAAAAAAAAACGATAAAAGAAGGAGCATCCGGAGCTCCGGAGTATGCGGTAGACATTGGTGTTTGGATAAAGAGAGAAGAAGACTTATAGGATAGATTTAAATAACACTTCGAGTATTGTATAACTTTTTTATTTTATGCCATTTAGTATGACATCTAGCGCTCGAAAGAAAAATGTATGAACTTCAAACTTTCAGGTTGTTGATTGCCTTCTAAGTTCAGTTTGAGTCTGTTAGATGGCTCTGTTCGTTGTACCTCATGTAGGTACCTACATGTACTGTACGTCAGAGAGATGTCACTAGTAGGTACCATTTTAAGGGTTGATTTTGTTTAAAAAGTTTTATTTCCAGTTATAGCTTTAATTTTCGTGTAACACTTCGAGTTCGTTAATTACCTAAAATGTAATGCGGTTAAAAATCAAAACAGTTCGCGAATTTATTATTGTTTTCTGATAGCAGACTGAGCGTAAATTTTTAATGATGTTGAAATCGGAGCAAATTTGTTTTCGCTGTGTTGCTCCGAAATGTTTTCGATTGAACTTTACGGTCGAATACACAGGTTTTCCTTAGTTAACTTTGATACAGTTAGTTACAAGGGTTGTACGGTTGTACGATTCTTCCACCCAATGGTACTGTAGCAACTGGTTACTTTCGTTCGATCAAAATGAAATCTTTAATTTGTACAGTCAGCATCAAATCTATCTTGACTACAAAGTCCCAAAACGATCTTTATATCAAGGCATTAAGGGCAAGTCAATCTGTTTGCTTGAATTTTTTTTTATATTGGACACGTCAATTTGACTTCGCCTTGTCTGATGATAAGCTGAGGGCAAAGTTTTGGAAAGAGGTTCACCATTATAGACACGTACCATGCTACAATGGTGGCACTCAGCTTGACGGCCTCATCAGATACTTTTTCACGCCCCGCTTAAAGGACCCGTGACTGTAGGAGGAGGGAAACACATGAGCTGGTAAAGAATTCCATTCCTCCATTCCAATCCTTAATGGTGCGGCACTTAAATTGTATTATTGTCCAATCTAAAGGTCCAATTAGTCAACAGGAAGGGGGAATACCAAAGTATCAAGATCATATTGAGTACTTTGTTCGTCAAGATCGATCTGATGCTGAAACTTAAAACAAATTACACCTGTAAATATTATAGTAGCCACCTAGTCAGATGGACTGACGACCTGAAAAAGGTGACTGGGAAAGACTGAATGCGGAAGGCGGAGGATAGGGAGCAATGACGCACATTGGGAGAGGCCTATGTCCAGCAGTGGACTGCAATGGGCAAATTGATTGATTATAATAGGTAGGTATGATACGTACTTGAATCTCGTTCACTTTGCTGTAAAGGTTGCTCTCAATGCCTCTGCTCTGATGCCGACCCAAGGTGTCGAGGGAGTCCTGTAAAAAAACTGGTCTTTATTTTTGCAAACGTACCTAAATATAGACGTAGGATTTATTATCAGTGAGGCTATCTTTCCACGTGATTGCATTGATATTCATGGATGAAAGTATTGTGAGTAGGTAGCTAGTCAGCTGTGCCTTTAACCCTTTACTGGAGAATCGAAATAGTACCAAAGGACTGGTACAAAGCCGTCAGCATATTTATTACTTTCTGAAGTAAAAGGCTCGCACTCTTGCACTACTTGAAAGACTATGAGAACTACTGAAGTGTTACTTGGTTTACTATCATGGGGAAATTGAATTGCAATACAAAAAGACTGCAGAAACGAAAAATATTGCATTCATAGCTATAATTTGATGAATATATAAATAAATAAATATTCCACAACAGTTTACACAACGCTATCTAGCTAGACCCATGGTAAGCTTAATTAGCTTGTTATGGAATCTAGAATGCGGATATACATACATAGATACTTTTTTTTTGTAAATACATACATATTATACATAGAAACACCCAGACCAACGGAATTATTCATATTCATGCATTTCATTAATTTCATTCAAATATTTGCACTGAGCGGGTATCGAACCCGCGTCTCCTGCGTAGCGGCCAAAAAATACAAAAAAGGCTGCAGAAACGAGAAGATATTGCATTTCATAGCTATAATTTGATGATTATCTCTGCATCGGATGTAAGCTTACCTGTAGTTGTTTAATTTTTATCTCCAAATCTTGGGAGTCCTTTCGCAGTTGCTCGTAGTTTACACGTGCTTGTCCGCCCATTCGGTCCAGGAGAATTTCTCCTTTCAAAATTGGTGGCATGCTCTCCTGTTGAAATAAGATGATTTATTTGTATTGCAGTGAGGCTATGGGTAGTTAGGGTATTTTAGTCTCATCACATTATCTCAACTACCGGAAAATGTTAATTTTTAATGGATATTCTGAAATATGAAGCTGGTACATAGTTACTTTATTTATAAAATTCTCGGGAAACAGCCTGTATACCGCTCTAAGAGATTCTGTGATTCTCGTTGGCCTGTTGTTCTTGGACTCTTTCTAAATAATGCTAAGGTTAATCAGAACCTAATAATACTAAATACAATGGAATTGGTTCACTCTCTTTACATTCTTTAGCATTCAGGTGAAGTGCATACCTACTTAATACTGTTATAACCATATATTCTGATTAAAAAAGAAGAAACCGTATGAAATAACATTTGCATATTGCAAAAATCTATTCAGCTTTCGAATATTACATTTTTACATTTCGAATATTAAGTATAGTAAGTAAATATTACCCATATACATATTACTTCAAAGGAAAACCAATCTTACTAAACATCGGTGGGGCCCTTTCATATCAGTTGCAGATACAAGAATTCCGATCCGTATTGTGACGTTACTACTGTTACTGGTGTACGGTTTCAAACGCGGGTTCCCAAATCAATATGAGATTATGTTACGAGTGTGTGAATTTGAGCTCCATCGGTCAAGCCGTTCCAAAGTTACACACAGTTGCATAAACGAACCAACAAATTATAAACGCTTTGTTGTAGATAACGTTATTTCTTTCAAAATTTTCGTGAGAATCTACTGCAAAATATTAGAATAACTGAGAAAAAATTTGAAGAGATTAGTGCCAACATTGTAACATGGCACGTGTCTGTAATGGTGATCCTCTTCCCTGAGACTTTGCCTTCAGCTTATCATCAGGCGAGGTGAAGTCGAATTGACGTGTCCAATATAAAAAAAGAGAGTAAAGAAATTACCTATCACAGGAAATGTAGTTTATGAATATGAATACTTTTTTGGAAAGCTGATTAAACGTAAGTACAAGTTATTTCAGTAATTTGTACGCTTAATGCCATAGTATTTTTTTGAGAAAAATAACAATGACTGGAGAGAAATGTGAAAATTAAAAATAAAAAAAAAAATGAAACGGTCCAAATTTTTTCTATTTTAAGTGTTTTTAATTATTTTTTTAGTATTTTAGGTTCTTTGAAGTATCACCCTCAAAAATGAATTAAAATAATTCCGACTCGACAAACCCTTTTTAAATTTGCACTTGAAGGTTGAAATGTGGGTTAATACGAAAAAAAAACACAAAAAGTCAATTATTTCGAAAACTATTGATTTTCGCCCATACATTATGTGGGCTCCAAATTGTAGCATTTTGGGTCCCCTAACACCCCCTAACAGGAATACGTCGAGTTACCAATAACCCTGTATGTTACGATGTATTTAGGTGAAATCAGTTACATAATTCATATCTCACGAAAGCTGGATTACAAATCACAACGAGCCACAAATTCACATAACACGATAAAATATTTAATTTCCTTTGGAAAGGCTTGCTTTTCCTATCTCTGTTGATATTTTAACAAATGCGAAAACGCTGTAACATCGACGTGAAGTTACAAAAAATTGAATTACTGATTTGAGTGATTGAATTTCTCTGCGAGTGAAAAACACATCGTCTGTAGCGTTTAATCTAAAGATATTAGGTACTGTACACTACTACTTTATACCACGAATAGGTTTGTTGATTTAACCAGCCATCCTCCATTTTTTTTGTGTACCTGTGGCATCATAACGCCTAAACCGATGAACTAATTTTAATACAGTCCCTTTATTTGAAAACTGACATCATTGAGGTTATTCTTGGGTGTAAATTATGAAGATTAAGCGTTTGAGGATCATCAGCTCTTCCTAATTAACGAAGGGATGTTGTTTAATTGATTTTTGTTTAGGTCGAATTTCCCCAGTAAATATAACTGCGATCGAGTCTATGTTAACTGTGTTATCTTATCACATATTGAGAGAGCGAGACGGATTAGATATCATCAACTAAGTAATTTAGATATCATCAACTAAGTAATTAACTAAATCTAACATCTTCTTCATCCTAGCTTTAATTCCCAGTCGCATCCGAAGCTTTCACCTCGGAGTCTGGGGTCCGCTTTACCAGTCTTAACTGCGGATTTGGCTGAACCTCGATATTTTCCGCGAAGCGAAAGTAACTAGTTAACTCTAATATATGGAAATATAAATCCCAATCCTTGTTATAGAGGCAATTGTCCGAAACAACAACTTAATATACTGCGCTAATAGTGCCATCACCAATATTTTTATCTATCTTAGGGCATGTTGTTTCATAGAATTGGTTAACGTAACTTTTGTACTGACTTGACCTTTCGTTGAATTAACGTTGACGAGTGCGTTAATTGATGCTGAAACAACTCACCCTAAGTCTCTCTCAACAGTTAAAATCATATCATTTTTATTTGTGCATTTCGATACAAAGAAGTAAAATGCATCAGGATCTAAAATCGGATAAAATTGAAATAAATCAGTATTAATTTCAACACCAAATAAAGATCGGATAAACATTTAATCGCGTCTGTTTCAAAGTTCTAAACTTAATCCCTTATCCAATTTAAAGTAATCCCTCTCCATAACGGCTTCCGCATGCCGGTAGAGATAAATAAACAATAGGACTGTTATTACTACAGACATGTAATTGCATGAAGTTTTGGTCTGCAAGGCTTGTGCTGATTTCAAAAGCTTGTATCACGCAAGTTCTTTCCCTGTTTCCTGTTTGCGCTACCTTCAGCAACGTGTATGCAAAATTCCCCATTGGTTATCTCTCTCATAGGTTGGTTCTAAATAAAGTTTCAAAATTTTACCCCAATGAACATATTTCATGCCTTCTATAGATAAAATAAACACCACTTCCCTTAGGTACGCATCTCATTCTTCATTTAGGGGATGCGTTACCCCTTCCAAAAGCATATTTATAAAACAGCGGAATGGATCTGATAGAGATGTGGGCCCTGGGAACGGTATACAGGGGCGGAGCCGCGAGCAACAGGTAATCAGAAACATTTGTCAAAATTAGGGCCGCTTTCACTGATCTGCGATTATACAGATGCGTGCGTGATTTCGCGGACTAAGCATCGTGTAATGTCCGTGATATTGCAGACACATTTATCATGTAAACGCTTTCGTGCCCGCGTTCGTGCCCGCGTCCGTGTCCGTGTGCTGGAAACTTATGAGTTTTCACTGAGTTTTTAGTGTGACGAATCACATGCCATCGATACGAAATAGAGGAAGCATCTTACCGCAGCAACATCAAGTGGTGGATCATCAGGTTCTGGTGGATAGGGTGGTAAGAAGATCCTCTTCGGTGGCCGCATCGATGGCTGGGCGGTGAGCAGCGTGCGAGCCAGGTGAGCCAAGTCTGCGGTGCTTGACACTGCGCGAGCCTGCGCGCAGAGAGACTCGTAGCGACGGAGTTGCGCGTTGCTCTGTTGATTACAGAATATTGTTATTGGAAATGTAAAGAATTTATGAACTTATCTTTTAGAAAAATGAATTTTGCAAACCGTGAAACTCAAGAACAGCTCGACCATTTCGGGTAATTTTTTCGTATATTCCAAAAGTTCCACGGAAGAACGGAAGGAAAGAAAATATAAGTTTCCATGGGCAGCAGCTAGTTTGTTACTATAATTGTGTGTTAGGTACGCTAGGAAAGCTACTTTTTCTCATTTATTATTAGAACGACAATGCCGACAATGGGGTCCTAACAAGTCTTTTGGAGCCATGTCCGGCTAGCAGTAGCAGTTGAGGTAACTGCTACTGCTAGCCGGTATGCTTTCGGATTGACGTACGAGGGTCTTGTGCTGGTTTTCGTCCCAAGGTTGTGAAGTCAGACGGCAGTCGCACCCATAAGCCGCTTAAGCCAAATCCAAAGGAGTAAAAGGAATAAAGCGGACCCGAGCTCCGAGAAGAAAGCCTCGGATGCCATCACCATAACGCGATGATGATGATTTTAGGAAGTGTGTTTTTGCTGTTTTATTCTTATAATGTTCATAACTTGGAATTTGATTTTATAATTTACTGTATAGTAAAACAATTGACGTATGGTGCGCCACAACTGACATGACTATGATGAATTCTGTGCCATAAGTCACCTTTTCAATATACAATTTTATAACAGGATCTGATATCGCCACTTGAGCGATTTGACTATTAGCCGACCTGACAATATAATACTATAGAAAGGGTTACAAAAAGGGACTACAAAAGGGTGCAAAAAGGTCTGCACACGGTCAACAATGACCGGTATTGATTACAAAACAGAAGCACTTAGCCATGACGGGTAGATTACTTAAATAAAATCACGTTCAATGATGTTCACATCATCATTATCTTCATGTAGACACATTTTCCTGATTGCATCCGTAGCCAAGACCTGTAATGGTCTAGCTGCAATGCTTCGATATCACCATTGGGCTGTGGAGGTCAGATGGCAGTTAGACTCATAAAGCGGACCCCAGACTCCGAGGTGAAAGCCTCATTCTTCTTCATCCTAGCGTTAATTCCCAGTCGCATCCGAAGCTTTTCAGCTCGGAGTCTGGGGTCCACTAGGACAGGCTACGCGAAACAGCGCTCGAACCCGAAGGAAATCATGACAGAAAATGTATGATATTAGCGATGAAGTGGAGTCGGTTTGAAAGTCAAAGAGTTCTTGAAGGGGCCGAAATAACTTATTTGATGATAAATTTAGAAATTAATCCAAAAAAAGACTCCAAAGTTATTGAAAAACGCGTAAAACTGTGTCATTTGCCTGGCACAGTTTTCGTGTGAAGTTATAATTTTCTTAAGAAATAAATATGTATATAAGTAGATAAAGAGCTATACTTGCCGCTGAATACATTTTATTAATTGTAAATAACTGTTATAATGTCGCATATCAATAAAAATAACTATGTGTGCAAATTTCCCATACAATTTTGCAGCGATCTGTGTAGATTCCTTCGTACGTCAGTCGCCCACGGGCTTTTGGAGAGAGAGCACGTCTCTTTGATGCGTGATGACAGTTCACACATACACAATAGGCATACCAACAAAAATATGAAGTCAAAAGTGGCGACACTGTCTTCTCAGTGTTGTCAAATTTATTTAGATGTTCAATAAAATAGTATGCATTTGACAGTGACAAACGTAGTTCCGATTTTGGCCGTTTCACGAATTCGTTGGTACATTTATAACATAGTGGTTCGATTTAGTATCTAACCACAAGCGCCTAAAATGTCAAACTAAAAAGTTGGGGATATACTAATCCAAAATATTTATTTTAAAGACAATATTTTTGGTTCCTGTTGTAAGGAAATTATCTTCTTCCTCCTAGCGTTAATTCTCAGTCGCATCCGAAGCTTTTTCAGCTCGGAGTCTGGGGTCCGCTTTACCAGTTTTAGCTACGGATTTGGCTAGACCTCGATATTTTCTGTGAAGCGATTGCCATCTGACCTCCACATCCCAATGGTAACATTAGGCGATATTGAAGCTTTGCAGCTAGACTGTTGTTTTTTTGGATTTTTTAGGGCGCCAACTACCCGTAACGACTGCACTAGATGTTCTTATGGCAACCGGGACCGACGGCTTAACGTGCTCTCCGAAGCACGACCAGACCAATGCAAATACCCATATTTCATGAACACAAATATTTGCACTGAGCGGGGATCGAACCCGCGCCTCCTGCGCAGCGGCCGCGTTCACTACCGCTACGCCACGGAGGCTGTCAGTTGTTGTAAGGAAATTATATTAGACAATAAGTTCGTAGTCATACATGTATGTTACATGTATTTTATAAACATAAGTTCCTAAAATACATGTATCATGAAGTAGCTGTTTCCGTACATTTTAGAAATTAATAAAGAAAACTTAAGTAAGTACTTGGGTTATATTGTGCGTATTCGTCGTAAGTTCGTGGTCTATTATTATGTTACACATACCGGCTCAATATGATTTCTCAAAAAGGTTGCTCAAAAAGGTTGGACCAAACAGTTTGGTTTATACCTAGCTAAAATACGTTTTGTGGAAACTTTCTTTTTATTCTTGTTATATCTTTTTTTTTTCTTTTTTCACGACTACTAACGGGCCATGGCTGCTTTAGGCAACGCTTACACCAGCTAAGCTTGCGAGTCTGCAGCATGCCCATGTAGGGAATTCGACCAGGAAAGCCGTGATTACGCACTCTGGGACTGTAAGTTTTACTACACTGACAAGGAAGTAGGTCCTGCCCCCCTAGACAAGTGGCAATTCGTTGCTCTGCGTATGATGGAATAGGTATGATGGAAGGAGAATGACAAATGTATAGGATTTGACGTTTTTGACTTTCGTTGACGCCTGTCATATACGTCAAATCCCATACATTTGGCATTCTATTCCATCATACGCCGAGCAACGAATTTCTACTTGTCTAGAGGGGCTGGACGCAATACATGCGATCGAGCGGAATGTAGAGGGCCCGCTATGGCATAGTGACTTGGTAAATTGTAGGGATGCCTTTTTACCCGACTGCGTCAGCGAGGGTAATGTATTTATGTATGTAGTTTTCTTTGTTTGCCAATCATAAACCGAAAGAAATGTAATGGGTACCGTACCGCCTGCTATTAAGCTTGTTTCGATCTTTTGGACAGCAGTCAGGTTTTTTATTTTTTAATAATCAATTTTATTTAACCTTTTTAGTTAAGATATGACATCTATATACTTTTGTAATCTCCTTTTTCTCTTCATTTTGATACCCTACTCGATAAATTTGAATAAACATGTTTTCTGTCAACACATAATATATTTTACAACACACCTGCTCGTAAAAGTGCTATTATTTTACCGCAATTAGGCAAGTAAGTTATAGACATACAAGTGAGTTATAAATTCTTTTTTAAATTTTATAGGAAGTGTCTATGTTCTTAAAAGAGTTTTGATACAAAAAAGAACGTGTTTAATAGTACGAATAAATTAATACGCCTATTGTATGGTCATTTGATGCATTATCGTATTTAAATAAATAATTTCAACTTGTAATACTTGTAAAAAAAAACAGAGTAAAAAAAGCTAAATTCAAACCTCTTTTTTTTTTAAATATGGCCGACCACCATTGTTAAATGCGCGCGCATAGGAAAACGAATTAATTTGTAGTATTGTTTATTTAGTATTTGTAGTATTATTTTATTCGCAAGTGTGTTGTAAAAGTCGTATGGCACGCGTGAGCATGATGATTACCGTTCTCGGCACTCTTAAGACCCTCGCCTACAGCTCGGGTCTCAACAGCGCCTCGGCGGTAATCACCAACTTTGCTCACTTGTACCATAATGTACTATTAGCATCAAAAATCTACCGTATAGTTTTGATGAAATTTTATGTAGGTAACACTCGGGAGATGAATACCTTTCATTTGAGACCCCATTCATTGAAATCCGTCTAGGGATTAGGCCTGTAAAGGGGAACAAAGAAAACTACATACATACATATATACGCGCGAAACACATTACCCTCGCTGGCGCAGTCGGGTAAAAACTAATACCCGACTACTGAAAAATTACGCTAATATTAAACAAGAAAATATCTAAGTAGTAGTAGTCTTTAGGGATACTTCGAGCCCTAAAAAGTGCAACAACTGGTTTAGTTGCAATGCTTCTATATCGCCCAATATCGCTATTGGGTTGTGGAGGTCAGATGACAATCGCTTCGCGAAAGTTTTGGATTACGCTAATTAAGAAGGAGAAGAACACAACCCTAAAAGAAAAACAGGTTTTTACGGGACTTTGTTTCCGTTCTTGTCACAGAATTCAACAAAAAAAAACTTAAGTACTCCTATATTTAATTTTGTCTTCTGAAAATCTGTTCATTAAATCAGTTTAATTTTCGTTTTTTTAAGCCTGGTTTTATTTTTTTAATATACCTACTATGAATTGTAAAATATTGTAAGATAATACATAAAATATAAAATATAAGTTGTATGTTTTAATTGACCCCAACATACCCTATATCTCAACTTTGATTGAAAAACTCTTGGCTTTATCAGTTGGAGTAAAGTCTATAACCTAAAGCCTAAATCTGCCTTTTATTATTACATATAATAATTGAAACATTAGCTTTCTTTGATTGACATTAGAAACTTTGACTGACTCCTACCTGAGCACATGTTGCTGAATTAGTGGAACATAACAGTGTGGAACGAACAGTCCGAAATCGAAGTGAAGACGTCTGATAGGAATGTTTGTTTGTTTGTTGAACGACTCTATAGTTCGGGAACATTACGCGACAAGTGCGATGTTTCCAGTTCAAAGAAAACAAAGTCTCGCGTTGATAATTGTCGTTGTTGGGCAACATTATGCAATAGTTTTGCACAATATCGCCATAAAATGTGATGTCTCGGAGTGGCTCAAAAATACCTTCATGGCAATAGCTGTTTATGGCAATGTTTTGCTCATGATAAAAGAGTATAAAAGTAAGGTAGGACAATTTAGTTCTTTAAGAAACTATTTATTTAGAGTATGAGATATTCATCATCTCTCTACTATGATAATTATAGTCTTTCTACGCGGTGGGCATTTTAATTTTACGAACATTTTTAATATTTATATCAATATTTAGGTGTAGGTATGTTACCAACCTTATTTTGTTCAATATCTCAAATCTTTGTAAAAAATTCAAACAACGTCATGTCATGATGCCAAAACAAAAGACATGCCAATGACGTCATGCACGAAATGAAAGGGATGAATATACAAGCAAGAAAAGGAAAAGAAATATAATTTGACAGACGAAATTCGTCTCAATAAATCGTATTACTGAAAATGCACTCTAATCATAAGTAATAAAATAGCTTTTTCAGTATTCGTAAGACAATTTTCTACATTATTTTGACTTGCAAAAAGCATCTTGCAGCCCACTGTGCACCTCGGCGATGTGTGCGTGCACGTTTGCGTCTTATTTTGACAGATTTTGAGTCGTGCGCTCGGCGTAGCCGGCCCTTAACTACAGATTTGGCTAGACCATTGAACGTAAAAAATATAACATTTTCAAACTATTTGTACATCGATATCACTATTTAATTTAGAGTATCCCCACTCCCCACTATCAAGCTCCACTATCAAATCCTTCCAAATTGCATCCGGCCCGCGTATACAATATGCTCACTAGAAACTAAAACCAGCTTATGAGTTGTATTCTTAATTCATGTGTTATAATTTCAAGGGGCTTACCATCATCTCTTAAAAGTAATATAATTTCAATCTTACTTTCATAGTGTGAATCAGACATGGACCGTTAATAACCGTCGATATTCGGGTACGGTATCTTGTAAAGATTGCTTTACATCAGACGAGCCAATGCTCATTCTATCGCCTCCACGTGAAATTCTATTAGTGTAAACAGTGACAAACATTCATTCGTTGTTCTTCCTTATGTAAACGCTGAAAACATGACGCTGAAAGAATGCTGTTGTTCTAGCTCTATTTGTAAACCCACCTTTAGTGTAAAATCTTACAAATTAAACAAATAAATATATCCAATATAGTATGAGATACTATAACTATACTAAACTAGCACCCTGAGCATCCTGATGGACGCTGTCAATTCAAACTACGAAAGTCCCAAAGTAAGATTAAAAGAATACTGCTAGAGATCGTAGTAGCCCCCCAGGCCTGAGATACCTAACTGTATTTACGACTAATTGCGACACAATACCGGCGCAGTTTATATTTTATTTGCCTTATGCAAAGAATTAAAAGTGGCTGTTAGCCACGAGATGATCTAGGTAAACGTTTTACAAGAATTATTTTTATTGTTTGTAAAATATTTTTATTATAATTTCTAATTTACTTTTCTGTGTGGGTGGGTGAACTTTGAAACTAAACTGTTCTCTATTTTTTACCTGACTAAAGAAGGGTTAAGTATGTTTTTCTGCATTGAAATTCTATACATTGAATAATTCAAATGTAAGTAAATAATTCAATTCCAACAATCCCCCTATCGAAATTAAAATAGTCTATTCGGATTGCCACTGGTACCGCATCGCGGATCGTTACGTTTGTAAACATCAAATCAAAGCGCGCAATAAATTGAAAATTTCCCATTTCTTACGTTATGGATATTTTAATCTGTTAAGAAAGCAGATTTATAAAAACATAATAGGTATATTAATTGGAAACATGGCAATTAAAGTTTAACCAAGAATGTTCATAAGTTCGTAGAAGTTTTTACGATTTAAGTGAGAATATAAAAAAAAAAGTCAAAGTGAAAGATATTTTTAACAATTTCGTTCACAGAAATGATGTGTTCAAGCTTACCTTATCAGTTATAATTTCTCCTTCTTGCCAAATGGCTTCACTCACTGCCGAAGTTACATCTGTTAATATTTCTTCCAATTCCTGAAATAAGGAAAATAATTTTATTGTCATGTGTTTCATATTCGAGGAAATAAAATATCATGATATGGTTACGGAATAATCAATAACGACTTTACAAAGATACCTATTTCAACGAAACAATTGAGAGAGTCGCTTTTTTCGCTGAATACTTGTACATTTGAAAATTTCACCAATATTAGTCAAAAGATGTAAGAATAACATATCCAAGGGCCACAAAACTCACAATGAAATAAAATTATTATTGAAAATTTCAAGGAAACTCGAGTTACCGAGAGGCAAAAACTGTTTCGCTTGATGTATTATTTCGAATGTATCATATCAGATACTAGTAACATATATTCTGTGATATATTCGCTTAGAAAATAAATTTTAATTATTTCTACATAACTACTACAGTTTTTTTTTCATAGATTTTATAATGATAACGTCGGCCAAAGTTCTATAATTTAAAATCGCGATAAGTCCCGAATGTTTAAAAACGACGTGTTTCTTCCGCGGAAGTATTCCATATTGGGCACCTGTTTTAATGGCACCTGAGTTAATGGCACCTAAGGTATTCCACATTGGGCACAATTTGACCTGTAGGCTGTATAAATACTTTGTTATATTATTTTTATAGACTATGTATTATGCTGCAACATATAGTAATAAACTAGGTATGTTGCGGCGTTAGCAAACTAAATTTATAATTAAAATCAGCTTCTAACATCTGAGCTACGAGAACGTCAGTTTAATTAAAACTGGGTTAGTTAGAATCTGAAGCTTCTTCAACTGAATAGGGCTGTTGAGTATCTCCAATCCAATCGACGAATGCTGACACAATTGTCACACATCAATATCAATTCTCTTGGGGTTCGACCCATTTCTTTTTCGATTTTATCAATTTAGAAGTAGATTTTTGTTATATACTCGTAAGTGGAGCCGACAGTTGTTTCCGTAGCAAAATGTATAATGTTGTTACCTTTTTACGTATCTCAAACGATAAAAAACTGTCAGATACTTGGTAGTTCATTCATCTTGAGAATTAGGTTTGAACAGGTTTAGCCTTCGCCTACCCCTACCACCTACCACACACAGGTAAAGCGGACCCCAGACTTTGAGGTGAAAGCTTCAGACGCGACTGGGATTAACGCTAGGATGATGAATATTTTGCTATTTAGACATGTAATTGAGAGTCATAACTTTTTAACTCCAAGGATGCACAATCTCGAGTGAATACCGTTTTGAATGCCTAATTCTTAAAATGACTCCTCATTTTGAGTATTAGGCGTTCCGCATCCAAAACCTTGTTTTTTGAGACCAATCAAGCAACAGTATGTACGTATGTGTTGGCAAAGTTGTGTTATGTATAAATTATGATTCAATTTTCTCTCCTTGTTCCTGGCACCTACGAACCCTATTTAAGCTTATTTTGTAAACTGTACCTATTCCATTTCTATGACGAATTGCCTTCTCGAGGCGACCTTTGTAATCTAATTTCTTCCGACTCCTTATTTGTTTGTGTTCGGTCACTGCATTCTATGTTATTCTGCTCCGCTTCATTCAAAAGATTAATTAATCTTGAAATTCGCGGCACAATATTCGACTCTAAACCCAGTGCCATATGAGGCTTAATTCAACGCGCGTGAGTGATGACCCGTGTGCCATATCGTTCTGGACCACGCTTATCGCAGATTTAGTAATTGTTACTATGCACAGCGCAGGGTGCCGTGTTAGTTACACAGCGTAATAACTGTGGTAAGGTTACGAAGTGCCAACGGTGAATCTCATTAATTACATTACCTAATACGTCCGAGCGTCAAGTACAAAATCTTGATTAGGTAATTGATTAGATAATTGAGTATGAAATTTGAAGTTGACTATCACCAATATTACCTACTAATTGTTTTTTGTATTAACAGCTTGTACTCTAGTAAAATAGTCTGATTGGAGGTTTATATCATTACTTCTGGATACTGATCAGTAGTCACTTTATTCCACATAATGTTGAATGTTAGATCTCAGACTGTAGTATGTATGGTTGTCTAGTTACATCATTCAAAATTCTCTTCCCTATTTTGGGGGGTAACACATCTTTCTGGTTGTTACAATTCTTCTACTTTCATAAGTTCTTTTTTCATTTTTATACTTTATTTAAAGACCTCGATTTGATTGACATACGTACGCTCAGATAATGCCATAATATACTTAAATTTATGAGATAAAAATTATGCTAATTAATATCTATGACCCATTAAACAGTACCTATGTCAGAGTATTATCATGGCGTTAAAAGTTATGTCCATCTTATTAAGCCCAAGAAGATTAAGAATTAAAATAATATGCAAATCAAAGGGATCTCGTTACGAGGATTTACATTATTTAATGAGCGATAGCCGAAATAACAGTGCTAAAGTATCTTCATTACGCAAGCATAACATTTAAGAACAAAGTTTTATTCTATTATAGTAGAGATTATAAGAAAGGTGCCAACATTCTTAGCTTTGTAAGTTTTTAAAAATTAAGTTAATTTTAAAATATCATAAAAGCAAATTAATGTAGTCTAGATTGATTTGAGAATTGCATCAAGAGAATTGAAAAAAAAAAGCCCTGTGTATAAAGGGTAATTTGAGACTTTACAAAGTTCCTTGGAGCTCAAGCCAATCACTTGTAACTTGCACGCCGTTAGATATCCTTGCAGATTTATGGACGTGGGTCTAGCGCAGGTAGGGTTAGGAGATCAGACGCCATCAACTCCCATAAAAGTCGAATAAGTCAAACCAAAAAGAGCAGTGGAAGTAGCCTCAGAACTCAGAACTAACCGGGAATAACTCTAAGATGATGATGATGATGATGATTACGTAAGCTTCAGTGACTCAAAGTCTAACAAATGGTCTAGCTGCAATGCTTCGTTATCGCCATTGAGTTGTAGAGGTCAGTAGCAGTCGCTTTATGGAAAATATCGAAGTTCAATCAAACTAGCATTTAGAGTGGTAAAACAGACCTCAGACTCCGACGTGAAAGCTTCAGATGCGACTGGGGTTAACCCTAAAATGAAGAAGACGAAGAAGTGACTAACCTGGAGTATAGTCGGAAGGGTGTGTTTGTGGTACTGATCCAGCATCGAGTTCGTGGCCGTCAGCTGCTGAACGTAGGTATTATGTGAATCATAGTATGTTGCTAAAGTTGCTGGAGTTGGATTGTTGCAGTAGTTCAAAAAAGCGCCCCTGTAGTCTTCTCGACTCTGAAAAAAAAAACATTGTTTGATGGAATAATAGGACTTAATAAATTCAGGCGAGGGTCTTAAGAGAGCCGAGGAAAAAGAAATCATCATGCTCACACGTGGCATACGACGTTTTACAACACACTAGCGAATAAAATAACACTACAAATACTAAATAAACAATACTACAAATGAATTCGTTTTCCTATGCGCGCGCATCTAACAATGGCGATCGGCCATATTTAAAAGAATGAGGTTTGACCAATGATATTTTCATAACATAGATATGTCATATGCTTACAAATCAACGTAGAAACAGCAATAACACATCTATTTATATTTAATATCATTGGGTTTGACTTTAACTTTTTTTTACTGTTTTTTTTTTCTGTACTTAGAGAAAAAAAAAAGTTAAATTTGAGTAATATTTTTGTTTATTATACAATTATTACAAGTTGAAATTATTTATTTAAATACGAAAATGCATCAAATGACCATATAATGGGCATATTAATTTATTCGTACTATTAAACACGTTCTTCTTTGTATCAAAACTTTTTTAAGAACATAGACAATTATAGACACTTCCTATAAAATTTAAAAAGGAATCTATAACTCACTTTTGTGAATAATAGCAATGAAAAAGTCACAGTTTGATAATAGGTGTCATTACGTGCCTAATTGCGGTAAAATAATAGCACTTTTATGAGCAGGTGTGTTGTAAAAGTAATTTTCCTTACGATTTTAGTTTTTTTCATCCTCCGCACGCTTAAACTGTGGAATGAACTACCTGCCATGGTTTTTCCAAGCGAATACAGTATGGGGTTCTTCAAGAAGGGCATAAGAAGGTTCTTACGGGGTCGACAGCGCGAGTGAGACAAAAAAGAAAAACACATTCTTCATCGGTATGCAAAAAGTATTACGTAAAAGGTATATAAGGGTAGTGAATATAAAAGGAGGTGCTTTCTAGTAGCGTTTAAAGCTGTTAACCGAGTACTAGAGCTCTCACAAACACAATGAAAATCCGCTTCTTTGAAATTAACTCGTAATTTTCGCACCTCAACGCCCTGTAAGCAGATTACAGCATTCTGTGTTTACCGTTTTAATAAATACTAGCTTCCGCCCGCGGCTTCGCCCGCGTGGTGTGTTGATAAAAAGTAGCCTATATGTTAATCCAGGGTATAACATATTATATACATACCAAATTTCAACCAAATCGGTCCAGCCGTTTATGCGTGAAAGAGTAACAAACATCCACACATCCACACATCCATTCTCACAAACTTTCACATTTATAATATTAGTAGGATTAAGAGAGTTTAATACTTTTTGCAGAATCTAGGTAACTCTGTGATCAAGCCATCTATATCTAGCCCTATGCTTTATATGTGTACCCTATGACCTCTATAACGATTGATTCGTTAGAATTTCTTGTAATGTTGAGGACAAATTGACTCGGTTACATTCGCACACTGAAAGCAACTATTCTTAAATCGTTTCTAGAATGTTGTTTGAAATACCTAACTGTGTTAATGTAAAGTATTGAGTAGGTAGGTGAAGTTCAGTTGAAATATAAAAATATTGACAACTAGCTATTGCCATGATAGAGGTCGGTCTCGTGGATATAGAGTATCGTGACCAAACATAGCCTATGTCCTTTTCTAAGGTCTAATCTATCTCTGTGCCGCGACCCTGTAATAGTTGTGTAAATAGTCCTTTCCCAAGGTCTTATCTATCTCTGTACTAAATTTTATCAAAATCGGTACAGTACTAAAGGCGTGAAAGCGGAGCAGACAGACAGACAGACATAGTTGCTTTCGTATTTATAATATTAGTATGGAAGTATGGATATGGATGAAAAAGTGTATTTAAAAAAAAAGTATGAAAATGTCAAACCCTGTCCTGTATACAGGTTATAGAGGGCTTTAAGCTTTACAGGTCGACGCAGCGATCATACGGTTGACTGCTTTGTGCTGCGTTTCCAGTGAGCCGTATAGAGATCACACACGATCGCTATTATTCTGCCTATACGGATTTATAATCCTAGCTGCAATTGAGAGCCGACGAGAGATTAAAGTTTGGAGAATGGAATGACATTCTTTTTTATTGTGAAAAATATTTATTTTTATTAATTTAAAATGTGTGGGGACATTCTACAGTATTATTTCGGTTGCATACCCGGAGGATCTAAAAGTGTGAACCCTATCACAAAACCACCCTAACAACTTTATCTTTTTGACCTTTTTTTTAGATGAGGTCTAAACTTTGAGGTCGTACAGGTACGAACCAATATTGCTAGCGTAGTGCTGACGTAGATTGTACGAACACAATACCTATTCTTAATTCTATGAGGCACCACCTAGCCCTTTTGTAAATTTTATAAAATGTAGCTAAAATGAATAAAAGTACTTACAAATTGCAATGTTTGTATGTAATTAAAAACGTTTCCTTGAAGTACAGAAATGAAATCCAATATAATCAAACATGCAAATGAGATAATAATAATCGGTACCAGAACCAGAATCGAGCAAAGAAAACATTCAAAGGGAGTACTGTGAACGACGTGCCAAATGAAAGGGGAAATAATTATTGTTGAAACAGAGAACGTATAGGGCTTATAACGTAATATAATATGTAATAATAATATGTAAAAAGTTTAGCTTTGATTTCATGTTCCTTCGCGTGTTAGACTGTCGTTTCAGCTTTTTAGTCGTTATTCTTAAAGATATCGTGTAATGGACTGTGAAACAAAATTTCCATTTCAAACCTTTTGAGAAAATGGTTGACATTCAACATTCCAAAGGAATAATTACAATAGGAAAGGAAGAATAATATAAATCTAGATTCGGTCTTTTTGATTTTAATATTTAATGCTTTATTTTATTTGGGCCACCCCATCTTTTCCCAAACGGAGTCATAAAGATGGGTATAAATTCACCTCTGACTAACCTTCCAGGGATAAAGGCGTGATTATAATGTATGTATGTTTATTTTGAGAGAATGGTGTGGCTTGAAAGATAATATTAAAACGACAATTGAGAAGGGTATGCTAAGGTTCTTTGGGCACGAATGAGTACTGTATGAATGACACATCAAATACCTACATAAGGTGTTGGTTCCCGGTGGAGTAGAATGGGGTCAGCCATCTCTTCCTGTGGGTGTCGTAGAAGGCGACTAAGGGATAGGGCTGCTCTCCATTCGACAGTAAACATACAACCCATGAATAAATGCCTGCAATAAGCTCGCCCTCTACTACGTGGGACCGAAAATCATTGTTGGCGAAATGTACTTTACTATACACCTCTGCTGCCCTTCGGGGATTGAAAGGCGTGAGTACGAATGTAAGACGAAATATGTAAGGCGGCAACAATGCATAAGGAAATAAGCTAGTAATGTCTTTTCAACATTGTTACATCTATTCTTTTTGAAAGCTTCACATAGAATAGACGCGAGTGCCACTACGCTATTTTCACTGATTGGGCGGATGCTCATATCGAATTTCTCTTAGAATTTCCGGATGAAGCACTACTCGTTCTACCCTACATATTTTCAACAGTCTGTAATAAAATCAATGCTCTGGTAGATAAATGTGTCTTTGTACTGGTTTATATCTTTTAGAGCGAAGTTGTTATAAACTAGTAAATATCGTAAATACCGCAATCTGTATAAGAAGTCACGGGTTTTATTTTCATTCGCCATTTATATTATTTAGTTTGTGGACTATATTATATATTGTTGGATGTAGGAGATACCTATAGTAGGTATCTGAAGATGAAAAAGTGGAAAATTAGAAGAGGTTATTTACAAACTGCTTAAATAATATGGTTTACTGCTGTGCTTATTTATAGACTACCTACGAAATATACAGAGGGCTTCATGAAAGCATTTTTTCTATACCACTTAGGTGGCAGACAAGTACACGGCCCACCTGATGGAATGTGGTTACCGTGGCCCATAGACGCGTGCAAAAACAGGGGAATCACACTGGTGCTGCTGACCTTGTAAGAACAGAGAGTTTCTGTGTCGTTGCAGAAGACAAAGCAGGACAAGCCTTTGCATGGTCTTCCCACTGACAGCACTAAAACTCTCCAGTGAGCTCTGGTTACCCTACTCACCGCTGGGAACACAACACGAGGTTATTATGGCCGCGGTTTTTTTTTATATAAGACACGTCAATTTGACTTCGCCTCGCCTGGTGGTAAGCTTAAGGCAAAGTCTCTGAAAAAGAGGGCCACCATTACAGACACGTACCATGTTGCAATGCATTGGTGGCACTCAGCTTGACGGCCTCATCAGATGCTTTTCCACGCCCTGCTTAAAGGACCCGGGACTGTAGGAGGAGGGAAACACGTGAACTGGTAAGGAATTTCTCTAGGGCGGAGGCTTCCCCATTTTGACTGCTCAATTGGGTCGGGAATACCGTCGTGTCCTACCTCCGTCAAAAAAGGCATAAAGTAAAGGTATAAAGGGTATAAAGCAATCAATATAAATTAGAGTACAAATTAATGATACAAGTATTAATACCACTTAATTGAATATTAGCGTGACTTGCAGTGTTCGTAATAACAATGACTGGGTATCATAAATTTAGGTCAGAAATGTTATCAGCCTATACTATTAAAGTGATGACGGTAATCGCAAGTTTGGTAAAGTGACCTATTTTCTAACATTCTGGTACCTTCCGGGAAAACTATAACCTGAAAGTCTTTAAATATAGAGTGAATAGAATATTTTTTTAAAGCTTAATTAGTATGCTAACTATTTAAATCGATTAAGAATGGAAAAAGTGAATTGCCCAGGCGGGATTCGGACTCGCGAACAGTCCCTTACAGGGGGAATGCTGAGCTCTGACCACTGAGCTACCGGGCCCGAGCATTCCCCCTGTAAGGGACTGGTCGCGGGTTTAAATCCCGCCTGGGCAATTCACTTTGTCCATTCTTAAACGATCTAGAGTGAAAAGGTTCTAGGTGCTTACCTAAGTTACTTACCTAAGTTATGACGTGATTTACAATGTAACATGCTTATGTTACATTGTAAATCACGTCATAACTTAGGTACCAATATTTTTTTTTTTAAATTTAATTTCAATTTGTACAACTGTTATTAATAAAATCCATACTAATGTTATATGTACTTAAATAAGTGAGTCCTGTCTTTTCGTAGAGTTTAGGAAAAGATAGGCTATATTTAATCGCGATAACCGACTCTACACGGGCGGAGCCGCAAGCAACAGCCAGTACCTACTACTATATTTATATACATTCAAAGCCAACAAAAGCGTGTTAAAAAGAAAAATGAATTACTGGTACCATGTTTAGCTGGTCATCGGCTTTCCCAAGAATGACTTCGCAGCCCTCCCGGTGCGCGAAAAGCTTCCTCGCTTGCACCTTCATGTGAAACGTGCGGTCCATGAGCGGCGTAGCTACCAGCCGCTCGAGAGACTGGGCTGCGTTGTTGTACCCCAAGACATCTGCCTCCACCTCTTGAAGGAGCGTCTCCCATGTGTGAAAGAGAGATGATGGACAGGTTGCTCTGAAAAAGATAAAGAAAATCAATTGATATTGTCTAAAGTTTAAAGCGAATGTCACTCATTGAAGTAAAACTACTTTTTAACGGATTATGCCGCTAGTCATTCACATAATGAGGATGAATCACATAATGGAATATTGTATTTTTAATCAGTATACCAGGTGCGCTATACCTTTCTGAGTATCCTATTTTTTAAATAATCAAAATCCGTCAAGAAATGACGAAGCTGTTAGGGATTTCTTAACGAGTACTTAAAAACGCCCGCTTACACTGCGATTTAGACGATGACGTCATCTGTTATGAACGCGTCCCGACTAGCGCAGTCGCCAGTCAGTCAGTACAAATTCTTTCGTGGATCGACTAGTAGTGCTTGCGTTTTATTGGTTTTTCTTAGTACTTTATTTGTGTTTTAAGTTCTTTGGTGATTATTCAAATACAGTTTGTTTTTAAAATACTTTATAATATACGTAGTTCGTTCTAACGCTTGTACTTATTTACCTACCTTATGATAATCTGTCGAAAGTTGTACCTACTGTGTAGTCAAGCGAGTAATAAACCACGTTAGAAATGACGTGAAATAACTGAAGCTAGTATAATACAGGTTCAGAAAAGGAAAAGGTATTAAGTTTTATAATAAAATGAAGTACCTACTTAAGTAAGTATTGCCGTCATGACCAGTTCAAAAGTATTTAGGAGACTTATTCGTAGTGGTACAAGTCTGTAACTTTTAAAAATGATATAATAGGTAGGTATATAGTATACGCCTGCAGGATAATCTCTAGACTGAATTTTGTTATCATGTATTCTTGTATTCTTGCATTTTGGCACAATACAATATTTTGTATGGGGGCATTATTACCACCGAAACAATAACAAACGTTCGATAATGACACATTATTATTTTGTAATTTTTAAAAGATAAAAATGATTGCTGTGGGTTTTTCTTAGGAGATAGACATATGCTATCGCGGACTTTTATGTAGACCTTTTTAAGTTATATATTTCCGCAGTACATTATCTTATTCTATCATCAATAGTTTTCGCAGCGCACGCGATGTAAGAAATACCTATTTTAAGTATTTTTTTTACATCTTGGATTTCATTATTGAAGTTTTAGTAAGGATTCCTTATTTGTTTGAAAATAAAATAAAGTCTATGTTAGTCAGTGATAATGCAGCTTTCTAATGGTAAAAGAATTTTCGAAATCGGTCTAGTAGTTTTTGAGTTTAATCGAATACAAAAATACAAATCTTCCCTCTTTATTACTATGTTAACATAGATGTATGGAAGTCTGCCGGATTTGTTGACATTTATGAACACTGCTCCGCTCCCTTTTGTAGTAGCGTGATGTTATATAGCCTATAACCTTCATCGATAAATGGACTATTCAACAGAAAAAGAGCTTTTCAATTCGAACCAGTGGTTCCTGAGATTAGCGCGTTCAAACAAACAAACTCTTCAGTTTCATAATATTATAAGTAGGTATAGATATAGTTATTTTTATTAAAAAAAATATTGAAGTAAATAGCACAAAAACTATATTATTAGAAGCTTTGTAAATTACTTAAAATCCGTACAAAATTTCAAAATTATACGTCACGAAATAAAACAGCTATGGAGTCTTAACCCAAAAGAGCCCTAAGTCTTCATACTCTCCATAGCGGCGGCGCGCGCTGTCATAACAGATGACGTCACACAGTATTTTGGCGCGGCGGCGAGCGTTTTTGAGATTACTGCATTAAAATTGCTGTATCTTCGTCATTTTTGATCGGATTGAAATAATTTTTTCACAGTGTTTATTGTTTTTTTAATCATTATAAATCTGCATACTCAGCTAAAAACGTGAATGATCCTCATTACGTAAACCTGGAAAAAGCAAAATATATAACAAGTCTTAACGATACGAGTACAATAAGCTCATTCTGCGTAAATAGTAACACCAACAATTCATCATGATTCGGGAACTTTGAGATAATATAAACTTCAAACTCAGACTAGAAGAATAGTATAGACGGAACGCTTCGAATAAACACTTGAAGCCAAACATTTTCAATGTGTGCGTGTTTGACACGGATTTCCGTGTACCGATACCACTAACGGTGTGTGCGTAATGTTGCCAGGAAATGAAAAAATCTCACAAAGAATCTCACTATAGGGATATATGGAAAATTAATATTAGTTATAGCAAATGCTATCTGCAATTATTTTATATCATTTAGACAAATGATTATTATAATAAGTGCCTAAAATAGGGAAGTGTGCACACTTTAATTACTAGCTTTCAAAAAAATTCTAATAATTAAAAGAATCCTTTATAAGATGAATGAAAAAAGCTTTATTCTAGTGTAAGCACGAGGTACGGTCAATAACAAAAGTAGATTGGCACAAAAACATTTATTAATCCTTTTTACAGTAATGTAGGTATAAGTAATTTTAGAATCCTCCGAGGACAAAGTTAATGTATTTCGTGTTTTGTTTATGATTTTGTGATCGGTATAACAGTTATAGTGATCAACAGATAAGATTTGGTTAAGTTACTTGCCGATTGCAATAACACATACGTAAGATTTTAAGTCTGACCAAGATCTTTCTAACAAAAAAAAACCGCATCAAAATCCGTTCAGTAGTTTTTGCGTCCATCGCGGACAAACATTTCCTATTTACAATTATATAATAGTATTGATGATGATGATGATGATGATGATTAGAAAGAAACGTCAAGCTTGTCAACATTCATGATACTGTTTTTTTTACTCAGTACTTTACAAATTCCCACAAATACTGCAAAATATTTTATGGAAATCATAAAAAAAAATATGGCAACACTGTAGAATATGGCGGAGGTTTTGTGTTCCTAGTTTGTGCAACTAAATTATTTAGAAAAATGTTATGAAATCTATTATGAAATAGTTATCTACTTATGAAACGATAACCCAGTATTATTTCTATGAATTGTTGATGTGTTTTTACACCTTTTCAATACACAATACGTCATATTTATAATATTTTGTTCAGCAGTGATCGGACGTGCGCATTCGTTCGCTGCTCACAAGGAGTCGAGTGGCGAGCCAAGCGGTACCCCATTGCTATATGGTACTGCTTTTGGCGGCTTCACCGGCTAGCTCTAAGCGTTCCGTCTATACTATTCTCTTAGTCTGAGACTTCAAACTATAAATGATACCTATCATCTTTAAGCGCCCGTTCACCCCGCGACCATGGCTGCTGAAAAGTAGCCGAAACCACAGAATAAGTAATAGTACTACGTGCCGATACGTCCAACTAAATGTAATAATATCAAATATATCGCGAAAGAATCCGTTAAAAACTAGTTTTGTTTGAAAATCAATTACCTATCTAAAATTAATTAGGGTAAGTAGTGGTGATCAATTTTGGTGGTGGTTGTAGGTTGGTGGGCAAGACCGGGGTCTCTGGGTTTAATTATTTGGCAGGAACATTTTGAAGCTTAAATCTACATAAAACGCTCTGAGTCAAAGTTCGCAAAAACAGCTCGCTTTGATCCCATTTCTCCGAAATAGAGCAAACGCTTTTACCTGATTGTGCTGTCTAGTTCAGATAAAAAAAGATTAAAGCATGCTCGCGGGTTGCTATTTATAGAACCACTATTAACTTTTCAGTTTCAAAAATTGTTTCAGTATGTACCTAGTAATACTAATAAATGATTTGTAAATATAGTTTGTACTCTTATATTATGTGTGTAGTTTTGCCAAAAGTTGAGCAATTTGCAAGCTGAAAATTGTTCAACTTTTGGAGCTGGAGTTTATTGATTGTTTTGCTAGCAAATGGGTGTCTTGGGCACTAAGATTTTGGTGAGGTTTTACTTTAGTTCAAATATAATTTTAGTAGATAGATACATAAAAGACAAACTGACAGTGTCCTTTAACCGTTAGCTCCACAGTCATCTATCATTTGATCGTGACAGAGTAATTTACTCGCAGTTAAGATATATCACCGTATGTTTCAAAGTTTGTCATTTAAGTTGTATGACATTGCGGAATTTTGTAGCCATTGCTATAAAGAGTTTACTTGAACTAAACTAACACGATATCAGGACTCGGACTCGGGACAAAGTTAAAGTCAAAGTCAAAAATAATTTATTCTGTATAGACCATCAAAACGGCACTTACAAACGTTAAAAATATATATTTACTAAAGACTAGCTTAGCAAATGGACCACCGGCACCCGGTTCGAAACGCGGCCACGGTCTGAGAAGACTCCCGGCAAGAGACGGATCTTGGACTTAAGTACTGAGAAAATGATGCCCTGGCGCGCGCGGATTGTTTTGTAATAATGTATGCTTAGCGAATCCAAGCTCATTCACCGCCGTAGCACCCCATGCTATCCTCAAAAGACATCCAAAAAACTTGTACTGCGCGAATAGAGTACATTTAAGGTCCAAGTCCAACCCCACCAAACGGACGGCATCGGCCCGGATTTTACAATCTTTAAACAAAATTAAATCTTATTATCACAGTGTTTGAAGTTTATATTACCAAGTCACGCACAACAGCTTGACAGCGACGTGCGGCGGCATGACGCACGTCAAGCTGTCATGCGTGACTTGGTAATATAAACTTTAAATACTGTGATATAAGCTTTTTTTTGTTTAAAGATTGTAAAATCCGTTCCGATGCCGTCCGTTTGGTGGGGTTGGACCTTTAGAGCGCGTTTTAAGTTCAAGGTATATGTCCCGAGGTATACTACTGTCTTTGTCGCTATTAGGAACATAACACTATGCAAATAGGGTTGTTTGACTGCGGTTTTCTGTAAGTGAGGTTAAGTCCCAGGTGGGCGGCTCTAACCTAAATAAACTTAAATTGCTTTTGGTATTAAATATTAATTGTTTAGTATGTAAAGTTCAATAAACTAGAACATTTTATCAGTGAATTTGTTGTATATAATGTTAACTCTAGCAGCTTTAGAAAATAAAATACCCAGTCCTTTACTAGTGCGGATTACGGTTGCATGCACTAGGTGGTTTGTCTAAATCCTTTCTCTTTGAATGCAAATGGTGAACTCGTACCCGGACCCCACACTATTTGTTCACCAAAAAACATAGTAGAGGAATACTGTGTTTTTTTGGTGAACAGACAGACATGCCATCTACAAAGTCTAAGACTCCATACGCGTTCTCGGCAAAAAATCCAGCCCTTCGCCTATCATACACAAAATAATTATGATCAACTTGTAAGTAGGTACAAATCTTTCAGTAAATATCGAAATAATGAAAATTAATACTTTTATAATACTACTAAAAAAATTAGGGCGAAAATAGAATGGTGCCTATGACAGTTCGGTGACAGTGAAATTAAATTTTTTGCGTACTTCGTTCGTTTACATTGACAGCTTCATAAAGTGAGAGAATCACCCAAACGTAATTGACAAAAGATTTTGTTCCGTACATCCGGCCCGGTAGTGTACACAGACGTCTTTGATAAAAAGCAATTTAGTAAAATTTTAATTCATTACGATTTGAAAAAGCTGTCTCACTCCACGCTTGGTGAGGCAACTGACAAAAAAGACTGGGTTTCACTAATTAATTTAAGATAGTGTAGGTGGCGTAGGTATAAAATTGATATCAAAAGAAAACTTACAAATACGAGTATGTTTAATTTAATACTCACGTGCATGATAAAAGTAGAGATGTATCATTTTGTTATTTTTACAGATGTAAAATCTTCACACTAACAACAATCTTAACACAGAAGGAATAAAAATTAATGCCATCATCGCTCAGAAAACAAAAGACAATCTGAATTCAAATTTTCTTTACATTCTTCTTAAGTTGAAAGGAAATCTTTATAAATGGCCAGTATTATTATTGCTGTTTTATAAAAATAAAAAAGTATGCATACAGAATGCCTGCCTACAACTTTTTTTTATGTAAGTTATCTATGCATACTGAAATTTACATAAAGTAAAAAGCGGGACAAGTTATTTCTGATAGGTATTCTGTTGTAGTAACTTAATAATAAAATTATGGATTTTCTAACTAAAATGTGTTCCACCTAAACACATCAAAGATATACATTATAATAATCAGGATGTCACTGTTGGCAGTGTAAACAAAGATAATTTATAGCCTGCAATTGTCATTTTTAAAATTCGTTAGTAATAACTTGAATCACTGAATTATTTATTCAAATGTGATTACGTATATCAATAGCACCTAGAATTTAGGACTTTTGCCCGATTGACAGAAAATAGTTGGCGATTTGGAGCAGTTAAAATTTAAAATCCGTTTCTGCTTGTCCCGTATTCAAAGCAAAAGTTTAATATTCTCTATTCTGTACAGACACAAATAGTCAAAAAGAAACAGCATAATTAAGTCTTAATTTCAGTCTTCCCCCGATCTCTTTTTGTATACAGAAGTCATTATGTAGTTTCATTCGTTGAAAGGCAACTTCATAAATATGACAACAATTTTTCTCTATCTCAATGAAATTAATGATCTTTTAAACAAGGTGGAAGAACATTACAGTAATGCGATGAAACAAAAACGAAGGACTTACTAGATTTGAAATATTGCCAAGTTTTATTCACAGTGAAACTACTTTAGTTGTCTGCGGAAGTAATGGCCCGTAAAAATGTTCGTATTACTACTACTCCGTTGAAGAAGCGACATCATTTGTACCCTTGTAACTTGATATCATAATCATGTATCATTTTAATGGTTACTCCATTAAGTACCTACAAATATTCTGGTTAATGACTTTCTTAAACATGTCATCATCATCACATCGTTAGTCGCCGTTGCATCCATCTTTCTATTGATTTCGCTTATCATGGTTGTTGCGGTGACGCCTGTTGTCTTCTACTTTTTTAAATACATACATAATTATAATCACGCCTTTATCCCCGGAGGGTTAGGCAAAGGTGAATTAACACCCACATTTCACCAATCTTTGTATTAGGTCCCACGTAATAGGGGGTGAGCCTATTGCCGTATTCCGGGCACTATTGTTGACTCGAGCCATGCATCTGAGGCTGAGTCTACTTTCTTACATGCGTACATTGCATAGGTATAATAGGTAATAATAATAATTACCCGTACAGCCTCCGTGGCGTAGCGGTAGTGAACGCGGCCGCTACGCAGGAGGCGCGGGTTCGATCCCCGCTCAGTGCAAATATTTGTGTGCATTAAATATGGGTATTTGCATTGGTCTGCTCGTGCCTCGGAGAGCACGTTAAGCCGTCGGTCCCGGTTGCCATAAGAACATCTATGGCAGTCGTTACGGGTAGTGGTGCCCTAAAAAGTCCAAAAACAACAGTCTAGCTGCAAAGCTTCGATATCGCCTAATGTAACATTGGGTCGTGGAGGTCAGATCGCAATCGCTTCACGGAAAATATCGAGGTCTAGCCAAATATGTAGCTATGACTGGTAAAGCGGACCCCAGACTCTGAGCTGAAAGCTTCGGATGCGACTGGGAATTAACGCTAGGAGGAAGAAGAATAATAAGTATTACGTGGGACCTAATACAATGATTGGTGAAATGTGGGTGTTAATTCACCTCTGCCTAACCCTCCGGGATAAAGGCGTGGTTGTAAGTACCTATGTATGTATGTATGTAATAAGTATATATTTTCTTCACGAATTCAGTGAAAATGATAACGCAAATATTACTATCATTTCGATTATTTTCTTTGTACTAACATTGAAATAGTAAACATTCCCGCCATTATACATGGTATAAAAGCATTACCAATAAATTTAAAAGCTTTTAGGTACTTCAACGAACCCATCGTGCGGTTAGTACTGTATAGTGTGTAATTTACGGAATGTAGTCACTTTAAACTGAAGCTTTTAATTCATTTTACCTTAATTAAAACAACTCTGTAAAAGTGGTTCAGTAATGACAGTTATTACCCGGGACATATATCTTGGACCTAAAATGTGCTCAAAACGCACAGTACACGTTTCTTGGGTGTCTTTTTAGGGTTCCATAGCCAAATGGCAAAAAACGGAACCCTTATAGATTCGTCATGTCTGTCCGTCCGTCTGTCTGTCCGTCCGTATGTCACAGCCACTTTTCTCCGAAACTATAAGAGGCATATGCTGTTGAAACTTGGTAAGAAGATGTATTCTGTAAACCGCATGAAGAATTTCACACAGAAATAAAAAAAAAGGATATAATTTTGGGGGTCCCCATACTTAGAACTGAAACTCAAAATTTTTTTCCATCAAACCCATACGTGTGGGGTTATCTATAGATAGGTTTTGAAAATGCTATTGAGGTTTCTAACATCATTTTTTTCTAAACTGAATCTCTCGCGCAGTTTGCGCGAGAGATTCAGACACTTCCAAAGTGGAAAAATGTTCCCCCCCCCCCCCCTCTAACTTCTAAAATAAGAGAATGATAAATCTAAAAAAAATATATGATGTAAATTGCCATGCAAATTTCCACTAAAAATTGGTTCGATCGAGATCCAGTCAGTAGTTTTTTTTTAATACGTCATAAACCGCAATTTTCGCCTTTGCTACTACGGAACCCTTCATGGGCGAGTCCGACTCGCACTTGGCCGATTTTATTTAGGATAGCACGGGTGTCACTGTGCTGGACGAGCTTAAATTCACCAAGCATAGATTATTATAGAAAAATCCGCAGACGCCAGGGCTTCGTTTGCTTCGGGATTTAGGGCCAAGATACGTGTCCTGAGGCATACCGCCCGCATGGATATCGGTTATCGCGACTTTTGATCATATCTTTGGTTCTATTCAACTAATTATGATCAGATGAACGTAAGTCTGACCAAGACCTTTAAAAAAATCGCATTAAAATCCTTTCAATAGTTTCTGCGTTCATCGCAAACAAACAGACAAACGGACAATTAAAAAAAATAGTGTTCAGTATCATTATTATAATATGTAACATAGTCCAAGTTTTCTATAGTTCTACACTAATATTACTTATAAAGAGGAAAGTTTAGTATTTTTATATCTATGTAAAGTATAAACTCAAAAACTACCGGACCGATTTCAAAGTTTTTCGCCATTAGAAAGCTACATTATTAGCTATCAACATGGTGTGAACATTATCACGCTAATATCAACGATGAACGGGATCAGAATTCCACGCGGGCGGAGCCGCGAGTAACAGCTAGTTTTAAATATATCCAATGTACAGACACGATCACTTTACTATTATATAGAATAGTATTTTTTTATACCACTTGGGTGGCAGATAAGCACACGGCCCACCTGGTGGGAAGTGTGGTTACCGTGGTCTAAGGACGTATGCAACACCAGGGGCGTCACACTCGTGCTGCCGACCCTAAAAAATATAGGTACAATAGAAATAAAAAGAAGAGATTAAGATGGTTAACTATTAAATGTGAATTTAGGTGGATTCCTATCTGCTTTTATAATTCACTAAAGTCAGTTCAAATTATATCTATAAAGGGAAGCTTTCCAATTTCCTGTTGTCATTTTAGCGTTAATGAGCAGAATTTATTTATCCGGATTTAATGGACTTGACTTGTCACGGTTTACGTAATAGGCAGGTTGTATAGGTAATATTGAATGATGAATTTGTCAGACGCATGAAATATTAAAAGGAAAATAGTACCTACTAACAAATAAGTAAGTAATATAAATCAGTTTTGCTACAACTTAGGTACTGAGGGAAGGGGAAGGGGGCTTAAAAAACAGTGATACTCCGGGAGTGCCAACAGTGGTGATATCTTGGTTAATATTATTATGTAGATACACACAATTTTAGTGTTACAACATTATTTTAGTGTTTTTTGACGAACACAAATACATCTATAATTAGAATTTAATGGTCCTTAAAACTTCTCTTAGAGTTTGAGCATTGAGATTCAAATTAAAAAAGTTTTGTTGACAAAGACGCTAAGATTTCAAGTGACTTTTAGTTTAATATTTTTGGTGTTTCTTCAATGGAGTAAGTAGTAATATCGGTTATTTTATTTAAGTTAAACTTATGCTTTAAGTTATTGGAGATGTAATTATAAGTTATTTATAATGGTTGGTAGGTATTTATCATAAAATATTTAATAATAATAATAATTAAATAATATAATTCATAAGATTTTACAATGAATAAAGAGGAATAATAATAATAATAATAATCTTTATTTCATAATTTACTAAACATAAGTGCTGAAATTTTCAAGCAATGGACTGGATTTAATGAATTTTTAAAGCAATGGGTATGCCCTGCCCTCTATTCAAATCAATCTTAAAGCAGCAGCGGTTGCATAACTGAATAGGAGTTAAGTTAAGTGAATAGAGCAATTTTTAACATCTTTTATGTATTTCCACTGAAAATATCTCTTATCGATTTATTGTAGGTACCTAATATAGTAATAGTACAATATATAAATAGGTACTGAAATGTGGGTGATTATTATTTATGTAGGATTTATGTACTTCTTGAAGTCGCCATGAGATCAAACCTACTCTAAGGCACTATGTAAACAAGACTAAATATTTTTTGTACTACTACATGCTCTCTCTCATTGCAATTGGCTGTCATTGAGGAGAGGCTGCCATTGGAGTCGCACAGCGAGAAAAACTAGCCAATTTAACCGATGAAACGTTCAAAGTATCAAACACATGGTTCGCCTGAATGCATAATTGTTCCCGGGATATGTATTGACCTCAAGTCGCGAGTGAAATGAGACTATGGCACGTGCGGATTGGTTTGATAAATAAATCTGATTGATGGATTTTTTAAATTTGTTTGGGCGGAGTCATCATCTACAACAATTGTAACATCATTCATTGGTATCAGTAGATGGCTCCCACCGTCGTCGCCCTAAGACGGATGAATAGAGGAATTTGGATCGGCTTCGTGCGGGTCTCGGTGGCTTAGTGTTAGTGGTCAGAGCATTCCCCTTGTAAGATCGCGGGTTCGGGTCCCGCCCGAAGTCGATTCTCTTTTCTCTTTCTTAATTGATGGTTTTTAGTTCCACCGTCGCCGAAAACCCCGTGCTGTCCTCAAAAAACGCGTACCTACTTAGTACTTATGAATATAGAGTACAGTCGACAAAATAGATACGTTTGCACTTACAATTTTATATGAAAAAGTGCGACAGCATCTCCTTTGTCGACTGTACATTTTGTAGGTCCTCGGATCATAATATGCTGACACACCAGTATACATAGTGCAGGTTCTCATAAAGATATAATATCTTTTGTCACATCCAGTAGTTTGCCTACATTTTCAATATTTCAACCATTTATAGTTTGAAGCGGAGAGTTTGCTGGACTTACCTCGGGGACCCTGGACCGACTAACAATTCATCGGTTATGGTCACAAGCGTACCGTAAATCGTCGCGCTGGTACCCTATTCGCATTTCTAAGTATGTTTGTTATTAAATTGATTCAGTGTAAAACTTTGGACATTATTAGTCCCTTTGGACAAACATAACATCTGTTCTGTATATTATATTGAAACTATGTCGAGACGAACAGTGCCTCGAGCACGAAGAATATTTGTATTCTTAACGTAAAAGTAATTGAGAGAACGAAGCATTGCGTTTGGCCGCCTGCCTACTGAGAACCTGTGTGTGTGTGTGTGTGTGTGTGTGTGTGTGTGTGTGTGTGTGAAGCCTACCAATCACGATACTTCGTTCTCTCGATACGTTTACGTTCCTAATTCGAATATTTTTCGTGCTGACTGTACTTTGAGTCTATAATGGCCTCAAGTACACTAATAGTAATATTACCCTATAGGGATGATAGAGCTACTGGTTCATTAACAACTCACACAAGTGGTTAAGAAGCTCATGGGTCTTTGTTATAATATAAAAACCGAAGCTGAAATTCACAAGGCTCTGCCACAAAGTTGTGATGAAGTGCTTTTTATTTATTTTATTTCTTTCTTTAGAAATATTCAATGTTTAAGCTTTTGAGTGCTTTTTCTTAAATTTCCTATAGACGTTCAAAACTGAAGTGTTCGATCTTGTTTACAGAGACGCTTACTGAAAAACAACCGAAATGTCGGGACAAAGTACTCGAAATGATCCTAATAGCTTGGTATTCCCCCTTTCTTTTTGACTGGTTCTAGGACCTTTAGTTCGGACGATAATACATTTTAAATAAATGAAACAGTTTGACTTGCTCTTACTACCTTTGTATTAAGATCATTATGAGACTTTGTAGTTAAGATAGATCTGATGCTGACTGTACCTACTGGTTCGAGTATTACTGAGAGCCTAGGTTGCTTCACAAAATAATAAAATTATTTTTATTTAAGTATATTATTATATACACATATAAACGGAAAACATGGCACTCCGCACAAACCGTTCGTGGTTTTTGGTTTGGTAACTTATATTGGTAAGGTGATTACATACGCGAATGACTTTGACCGTACAAATGCTCAAGGTCATTCGCTCATATTTGAACCGTAAAAATCAGTAAAACCAATTTTAATAGATAACTTTATAGGTGACGATTACTAACTAAGAAGGTCATGTCATGCTAATACACTTAAATATTTAACATTTATGTGAAATTTTATATTATTTGGATACATATTGTAGAAAATATTTGGTTTCATAAGAAAGAGTAGAGTGATGTTCAGAGCCTCTTTTCAAGTATTTCCTCGTTTTTATTTAATTTATGAAAAGGAGAAGTTATTCTGTATATCCTGCAGTATGCAGGCATGTAAATTCCAGATCTGTATGACTTATGGTTATAAAGAAAAACGGTTTCGAAAATATCGATTTTTCGATGCTGACCTGATTCGGGGCCTAAAATAACAAATAAAAAACATCGTGGTTTATCCACGATTTAATCCGTTAAAACTCTACCTGAAAAGTTCAAAATGGAACAAACAAATCCAGTAGTATATGCCTGTAAAACAGGTTAAAAGCTTTTATCATAATTTGGTAGTCAATAAATGCATTGACATTCTGGTACGGTCGCGGTCGCCGTTGGGAACAAGTGGATAGATAGCAGTTGTCAACGGGGAATAGGGTCACGGACTATAGATACATGCATCACGGAATATCTTTAAGAGTCTCCTTAATAAGTTCTTGGCTATTTTTATAGGACATCCATACTATACGTTTTTAGAAAATATGACTAGGAATAGGCTGCTCACTTTATATGATATTTTATACTATTTCTATAGTAACTAGAGCTGCTATTAATATTATACCACTGTGAGACATCAACGCTCTTAGGATGATCAGGTATTACATTTTTAAAATCGAGGATAGTCGTACCTACTTACTCCCAATGCGAAAAAAAAAATGGGAATAATATACAGGTGAACGAAATAATGTATATGTGCTATAATTTTCTTTATTTTTGCTAAAATTATACTTCCAGACGATTTTGCTATCGAGACCGTGACCAAAATCTTTCGCCACGAAACGGCTATAAAATCAATGCTCCTCCTTTCTATGATTTAGTTTATTTTGACTCTTATGACACCGTCCGATACGTCAACTCTAAAAGCACCCACACATTAACAGTCCGCCTGCAGTTTTTGGTCCTATCGTGCGACCTGCAGTTCTAAGCCAATAGCGCTAACACCCTAAAGCGATATTAGCCTGTCGGCAGTGCCCTGTTGCCGCTTTTACGGCTACACACTAACACCCGTATTCACAAACAATACTTAGCTATGCGTACTACCAAAACTGTGCAAAGAACGACAAATTCTCAGTGCGTTCGTTTTGGCAAGCCTTTTTATTCATAGAAAACACTTATGTAATACTTCGTTGAGGGAATGCACTGCGTTAGATACTGCTCCATGATGTTTGTGAATTAATTTTACCAGCCCTATGCGCTCGAGCACACTATGAGACCTCACAGTATTGTTTGTGAATACGGGTGTAACAGTTGTGAGTGGACTGTTTCGCACCGTACGATCGCCTGTCCACACACTACATTCATCAGACGACCATAAGTCATCAATGTCATCATAATTTTAATACCTCAGACTAAAAGAATAACATTATTTTATTCTTTTAGTCGGATGTTATCTCGTAAAAAATGCTGGCTGTTCGGTCTGTAACTGTCGGCACTGACCGGAATCGTCAGGCGGCTACACACTCGGATCGTACTTATTAGCCGTCAATCAAAAACCGTAAACGAAACTGTAAGTGTGTGAGCTATTTCGATTAACTGATAGACTGATATCATCCGGTTGTCGTTCGGTCAACTATAGTGTGTGGGGCGCTTGAGAGCCCTGAGAGCCGTCCGTCTGACATTATGTCCTTGTTTCTCTTCGACCAATAAAATCGTTTCAAAAAGGTGTCACGTGACCAAGAGTACCAAGACGTCATGACGTAAACCCAATCTCTTCGTTTTTCGAAGCGAATACGAAGAGATAAGTCTATGCCGCCATGCTATGCTGTAGGCATATCAGCTAGAAGGCGAGGTTGACCTTGTCCCACAAGTCTCATACTCTCATACATTCCTACATCTCATACAACAATGATGTACCTAGTGCAAAGGTTTTCATTGCAAAGTCAAAGAATTACAATTTTTAGTTTGCAATTCTACAACGCGCTCTGCAATTAAATAGTTATAATTTGAATTTCAAATCCGGAAAATTAGGTCGCGCCTAGGTAGAGCTTACAACTGGGGGTTTTAGAGATAAAAGGCTTTTGTTTCAGTATGTCGGCATCAAAAGCTTTAAGCTAAATTTGCAATGTACTTAGAGATTAATTAATCATAGTGGTCGTAGATTTTGAGCTAATTTTGAAAGGAATAGTTCGATGATACCGTATAACACTATAGTATAATTTATTAGTGTATTTATTATGATTATGATGGTCTCTGTGGCGAAGTGGTACAGAGTTCCACTGCTAAGTCAGAGGTCGCGGGTTCATTGCAAGGGGTATTGAACAAAATATTTATGCATGAATATTTATTTATTTATTTATTTATTATTTATTACATGGAAAACTTACAGCTACAAAAACATGATATTTGCGTTGATCTGGATATGTATGTATGTATGGTATTGTATATTTATCCACTTGCTAGAATTCATACGACAAGCTTTGCTTAGTTTGGGTCTAGATGGTACTGAACTGCTAAATTATATGTTTTAGAATAGTTGTTTTACTTATTTATATACTACTCACGCCTGTAGGTAAGCAGAGATGATTTAACACTTTATTTTTGGACCCTATGTCAGCTTATTGCTCTGTGCTATTATTTTTTGTATTTTTATTAATTGTACTTTTGAATAATCTGCTTTTGTTCTGTCAGAAGTAATTGTTATAATACATAGATTTCGAAAAAAGATAGTGGATACAACGTCCATCCTTAAAATTAATATTTCAGCAGTCGATTCACTAAACTGAATATTTAGCCGTTGACAAATTTCGTGATAAGAGCCACTTCAGACAAAATTCTTTTATATAAATATTTTTTCTGTAATCGCTAACATCATATTTGGTACTGTATAATTTTCAAAGCTTAGTATGTAATTATGACAAAGCGTGCGACACGACGTGGAGGGCTCTCAGCCTGACAAGCGTGCTAGAGTGGACAATCTCCCCCTCTTCAAGTTATTGGAAGTAGGTCACCAGAGATTACCTACCTTAATTTATCTTTTCTTTTTTGGTTGATACTCATTAAACAGCAAAGATTTTTACTTTAGATAAAAAGATATGTCAAACTGGGTGTATATGGGGCTTCTCTAAGATCTTCGAGGCATCAAGCCTACCTCAGTTGATACTACTTACTAAATGTAATTGACGTAATTTTATTCTGACTACAAAAAATTAAATGAAAAAACTATTTACTATGATTTTCTTATGTAAATGCCGACTTAGCTCTTGACAAAGTGACATTCTATTAGCGATAACGCCACTGGGGATTTAGATAAACATAAAATATGTGACTACAAAAATTAATTTCATTTTAGTGATTCTAATCTTATTAATATCTTTGTACCGGGGTATAAAAATCTTATTTACCATCTCATTATTGCAATTAATGGAAAGTCACGTGATACATTGATCTTCTATAATATGAAAAGTTGAACAGATTTCGCTAATTCTTTCTTAGAATATTGCTTGAGGTACGAGGATGGTTCTTGCGTAGAAAAAAAATTAAATAAATGCCTGAAACAGTCTAAAAAAACAAAAAAAATATAGAATCAACTGTTAGGCGGTACGAAGTTTGCTGGGTCAACGAATAGAAATGGATTTTGCCTTTAAGCGATTCCACTAATAGATTGTCACTTTGCCTGCATTCTTTGATTTTTTTATGCATAACATCTTTATTAGAAGGAATTTTAAAATATAATTTTCTTTTTCAATTTTCAAACTGGTTCACCTATAGAATCCGAAGTCGTTATTATTATTCGACTATCATTAGCAATACTATACAAAGAGAGACGGAGGCGTCTAATCTATTTACACAACCTCCTTAATCGCTAACCTTTGTCGTTTCAACACAAATACGGCGTGTGAAGCAATTCAATTCAAAATTTTCAATCATTTAACCATTATCAAGGAGTAAAAATATCTTTTGATACTCAGTAAAAAGCAAAAGAGAATAAATTAGTAGGTTTGTAGAAAAAGGAGTGAGTTACAGATACAATAACATTCTAACTTTTGCATATCAATTGATTTTTGACACTAAAAGATTTTTTGAAACGAACCAATAAAAAAAACTTAGCGTACGAATTGAGAACCTCTTTTTTGAAGTCTGTTAGAAAATCAGTGGCAATCTCAATAAGGCTATTTATATCGAAGCCTGATTACATAAAGTGCCTTATATCAGTACAAACACTAAACTTTACGACACTATCTACAAATTCATTAGATAGTTGCTTATGAAAGTAGGATCCCACAACTCAATTTCGCAGCGTTATGGAAGTCATCTATCAACGTTTGACAGTTAGGGTTTCCCAAAGCGACAGCGGTTAAGGGCCCCGAAAACTAATCACCGATGTCAAACGTCAAAGGCCTGTTAGGAATAGCCCGTGTTTCTAAATTGCTGGCTTTGGCAACTGATAATTGAACGAAGATATTATCGAAACAGTTTTAGTATGAGTAATTTTATTTCTTACTAGATATTGACTGCGGCTCCGCCCTCGTAGATTTCGGTTATCGCTACTAAAAATAGCCTATGTTCTTTACCAAGCTCTAATCTGCCTGTGTGCCTACCAAGTTTCATCAGGTTATCTTCAAAAATTACAATTTCATCCCCTATTTGAAACCCTAAAACCTCTTTGGGTAGCCTATGTCCTTTCTTAAGCTCCAGTAGAGGAACCAAATTTATTCAAGATCGATTTGGTGCTTTAGGCTTGAGTGCGTAACTTAGGTACATACAGACAGACAGGGTTACTTTTGCATTTATAATATTAAGTAGTATGGATTTTTCAAGGTTTCACCACACCAGAGATTTAGCGTTTTATTCGCAAGAAACACGTTTATGAACAATATTAAATTCATGTTTTATACAGGGATTGGACAGTGGATTTGGCCGTACACAATGTAAACAGATTGAACACTCCAGAATTGTTTACAATATTTATTTAGGTCGTAAATCCAAGGGTTGATAGGAATAATTGAATTTCTAATTGACTCTCGTTTCAAATATATTTGCGAGGTTTTTACTGTTGGAACAGGCAGAAATCGTTATAAAGCTATACTATTTCATCTATACGGCTAGCCTAGACAATCGTAAGGAGAATAGAATACGAGTAGATTAAAATAACCGGTGTATGATATTGACATATCACAAGTTATTGAATTCAATTACTTTATAACGGATTCTGTCGCGATTTATTTGTTAATCCGTTAAAAAGTAGTTTTTAACCGACTTCAAAAAAGGAGGAGGTTCTCAATTCGGATGTTTATATTTTTTATTTCAATGAGTGACATTCGCGTAAGCTTCAGAAAATATTATGTCTAATGTCACAAGTCCTTTAACTGGGGCGTGAAAAAGCATCTATCAATGCTGTCAAGTTAGGAACCACCATTTTTAGGTCAATAGTATCAGAAATCGTGGTCCGACCGACTATTTATAAAAGTCGTAATTGGGTAATTTCACGATGCCAAATTTTTTGCTAATTTCGGTGGCAGTTTTCAATCATAGGTTTTCCGATGAAAAAAATTTCAATGTTCTTTTAGAAAACTATATACTAATAGATATTCTAAAATAACTCCATTAAATTTTTTCATCGGAAAACCTATGATTGAAAACTGCCACCGAAATTAGCAAAAAATTTGGCATCGTGAAATTACCCAATTATAATATTATTATTTTCTACGAGTATTCTACTAAGGATTGTACCACTTGTCTAGGCGAGGAGTAACGTTAAATCTTGTTCTATAATCGAATTATTCGGAATTTGAACTATGATGAAAACAAATTTAACTAAGCGAGTGTATTTTAATGGAGTTTCACCGCAACTGATTGAATCTAGAGGACAATGCAGAGCGAACTAAGTACTACTATGATTTTGAACGAAGTTTAGTTGGTATTAATATCTCTCTGCTATAAAAGTTTAACTACACATTGAATTAAAGATAAAAAAAATTAGTATCTCATTCACACAGTTCAATTTAGTAGTATACATACATACATATAGGTACACACGCTTGCAAATCCCCGAGGGGGTAGGCAGAGGTGTATTAACACCCACATTTCGTCAACTGGGATTTTCGGTCCCACATAGTAGTGGACGAGCCTATTGCCGTCAAGCAGGCACTTAGTCATGTTTACTGTCAGATGAAGAATAGCCCTATCCCTTAGTTGCCTTCTACAGGAAGAGATGGTCCAACACGGTCATATACACGATTAATAATATAACATAATAAATACGTGTTAATACGAATTTCTTTAAGAAAAGATATCTAAATATATTTTTATAACATGCTTTTATCCCGAGTAATATTTATGTTAAAAAGTCTCAGTCAACTTAAGCTAAGAATAATTTTCTTCTTACCAATTAAAATTTCATCATATTGGAAATTGAGAACGCCCGTCGTTTTTTCACCGAAGCGATTTTTATACGTGATTGATGATTTGTTGGAGTGAAAAATTGATACGAATTGACAAATTTGGTTAGCTATAATGGGGTTGTTTCTCGTTTGCTTATATTTTGATGGTTTACATTTCCACACATTGAAAAACTTTGCCTAAAACAGCTGTGCTGCATTATAATTTTTTTTCTAATAAATAACTTGAACATAAACGTCATCATTCTTGCACTCCAGAGTCACGCATATTTTGTTAGTTCGGTAATTTTTGTTGTTGTACTCTCTTTAATAAAATAAAGTAAAAATAAAGTGCTCTTTTTTAACACACTGTTTAGTTAACTATTCTGTAAGTCTGTACACGAGTGCCTAATAAAATACTGAATACCTACCCCCAAAATCATGCAGTATTAATAAGTTACAAGAAATATAGAACCTCAATACAAACGAACTGACACAGCAAATAAATTCAGCTAATCCATACTAATATTATAAATGCGAAAGTAACTCTGTCTGTCTGTCAGTCTGTCTGTTTGTCTGTCTGTCTGTTACACTTTCACGCCTAAACCACTGAACCGATTTTGATGAAATTTTGTATAGGGGTAGTTTAGACCTTGAGAAAGGACATAGGCTATGTTTGGTCGCGATAACCGACATCCACGCGGGCGGAGCCGTGGGCAAAAGCTAGTTTTGAAATATAAAGACACCTTCCACGCTCAAATAAATCCACCATTTTTATTTTAAAAATCTCACTTGAATGTATTATATTTATTGTAGTCTGAAATAGAAAGAAGTTCGAGAACCTTCTTCTTCTGTAGAATCGACGGCAATTCCACTCTGAGATTCTATTTTTCCTAGTGTGCTGCTGGATTGCGTTTTCGTTATCTGGTGTACAAGTATATGGGCAAGCAGCACACGTTAGCAGATGGGTCTGTGAAGCAACTCTACACTCACCCCACAGGTCCGCGTCATCTGGGCAACCCCACCTACAACGATTCTCCTTGCTTCTCCCGACCTATGTTCGAAGTCTTTAGGGACTTCCACCTTCTAATGCGAGAACCCATTTGCATAAACCAATGTATTTCATTCATATTACTAAGTCCAAATAATATCTTTGACTAAGTCATAAAAAACTTAATCTTGTATTCTTTCATTGTGCAGAATAGTACAGTGATGTAGGTACCTCGCCAGTTAATTACCTGTGGCTTGTAAATTTAGTGAGAGGCGACGACCTCAAGTAATAATGTACCTACTCGTACCTCCTAGCATCACTTATGCAGGAGCCATCCAATTAGCCACGTGACGACGTGTGTGCTTCTCGGATAGTGCTGTCTTGAAGTATTTCCTTGCAGATGTACAATGTCGACTTTGATTCCATAACCTGTTATAGAATCAAAATGAATGTTATGGTATAACAGACATTTTAATACAAAAAAGTAAATAATTGCGTATTGTATTTTGTTAAGAAAAAAAAAACACTATTTTCTATTTGTATTAATTTCTGCCTGTTTATTTTTAATTAATGACAAAAGTTTGTTTAAGAAACATTCTTGATTTCTTTGTTAAAATCTATTGCAAAGAAGTGTGAATTATCTTCTTATAATATAAAAATGAATCTATTTCGCTAATTCTTTTTTTAGAATATTCCTTGAACTTCGAAGATGGTTCTTACGGAGAGCAAAATTAAAAAAAAAAGAATAGACTGTTAGGCGGTACGAAATTCGTTGGGTCAGCTATTACCTAATAAAGGACAACATTCACTCTCCATACAAATCTGGGCTAGTTTTGAAAGTGCCGGCCAAAGGAAAAAAATACGATATTCCGTTAGAACTCGTTCTTACTAACATTTTTTATTATGGCGTCAAAGTTGAGAGACCACTTCCAACGGTTTTATTAGAGTTTAAAAATCTTAAAATATACACTTTTTATGATACGAACTATTGAAAATAAATGAAAAATATTGCTATACATTGGAAGAATAGTTAATAAAAGCAATAAAAAATAAACCCTGTACTTTATATTGTTGTTTTTCGTCCATTTATTGAGATCCAAAGTTGAAAGTGCCGGTCAGAGAAACCAAATATGATATTCCGCTAGAGCTTGTCCTTATTAGCACTTTTTATTACTACGTCAAAGCTGAGAGACCACTGCCCTCAGTTTTATTGGTGTTCAAAAATCTTAGAAACATATAATTTTTATGATATTATATATTGAAAATGAATGAAAAATATTGTTCTATATTGGAAGAATAGTTGTTTAACGCAATAAAAAATAAACCCCATACTGCATATCGCGTTTTTTCGTTAGTTAGGTCCAAAAATTGAAAGTGAAGCCAAAGAAAAATAATATGATATTCCGTTAGAGCTTGTCTTCATTGACATTTTTACTATAGCATCATAGCTGAGGGAATACTGCTCTCGGTTTTATTTGAGTTCAAAAATCTCGGAAACGTATATTTTATATAAAATAAATAATTGAAAAGGAATAATAAATTATGTTGTATTATATTGGAAGAATAGTTGATAAAAGCAATAAAGCAATAAAAATAAGCAATTAAAAATAAAATACACGAGCAATAACACTGTTTCATTGCACTCAACCCTGTTTGTTTTATCTATGATAATGTATGTATAATGTTGACGAACCTGGACATGACGTGATTGCTATCGTCCACGAATCTACCTTATGGCATTGCCATTAGTGCCTTGTAACTGTGGAATATGATCAACACATTTACTAAGTTCAATAATTGGAAATGCACCTTTAACCAATATAAATCAATATTTCTCATTCATTTTCAATAATACGTATAAAAAATGTATAGATCCAAGATTTTTGAACTCAAAAAAAAAAACCAAGGGAAGTTGTCCTTCAGCTTTGACACCATAATAAAAATGCAAACGCGTACAAGCTCTAGCGGAATATCACATTTGTTTTCTTTGACTGGCACTTTCAATTTTTAACCTAGATAAATGGATGAAAAACAACGATATGTAATATGCGGTTTATTTTTTATTACTTATATGAACTACTCTTCCAATATAGAACAATATTTTTAATTCATTTTCAATAGTTCGTATCATAAAAAATTTATGTTTTCAAGATTTTTGAATATAAATAAAACCGAGGGAAGTGGTCCCTCAGCTTTGACGCCATTATAAAAAATGCTAATAAGGAAAAATTCTAGCGGATTTTATTTTCTTTAATCGACACTTTTAATTTTAGCCGTAAATAAATGGACGAAAAACAACAATATGCAGTATGGGGTTTATTTTTTATTGCTTTTATTAACTATTCTTCCAATGTATAACAATATTTTTCATTTATTTTGAATAGTTCGTATCATAAAAAGTGTATATTTTTAAGATTTTTAAACTCTAATAAAACCATTGGAAGTGGTCCCTCAACTTTGACGCACTAATAAAAAATGTTAGTAAGAAAAAGCTCTAACCGAATATTGTATTTTTTTTCTTTGGCCGGCAAAATAAAAATTAGCCCAATCTGAATGATGTCCTAATAACTACTAAGGCAAGAACTACATTAAGTCTAAATTCGTTGTTTCAAACGGTACCACTAGAAATACCTTTAGGTACTGAGTAAGTAAACAGAATTACCAGAACCATAGAAGCAGTCGAATATAAGGTCTAATCTGAAGCTATGCTACGAAATAACATGATGATCATCATTCTCTTTCCTCATACCTTTCCCAACTCAGTGGGGGTCGATTTGCCAGTCTAACTGTGATGCGGCAGAACTTTTTTCCGTTAAGCGACTGCCATCATCATGATCTCCACTGGCGTTATCGGAGTTCTGTAATTAGACTAGTGAGACTTTTGAGGGCTCCAACTACCGGTGACGACTGCCATAGATGTTCGTATGGCAACTGGGACCGACGGCTATACGTGCTCGTGGAGTTAGAGTTTTTAGACATATCAAATATCGATGTATCAAATCGCTATAATAGGACATGAAAATGGAGTTATTAATGATAATTATGCCCAACGAGCTATGGAGAGGGCTATTCTCGGTGTCTCTCTGCGAGATCGAATCAGAAATGAGGAGATCCGTAGAAGAACCAAGGTAACCGACATAGCCCAGCGGATTAGCAAGTTGAAATGGCAGTGGGCAGGGCACATAGCACAGAGGACTGATGACCGAAATAATGACAAGTTCGTTGTGGACATGAAAGGGTTGAAACCTGGTTCATTAAATCGTTATAAGTATAGACATGTAAGGACTCCCCATGTTGTGCTAGTGTGTGTATTAATTGGTTTTAGATAATAAAATTGCTTGATCGAATTGAAATTATTGTAGAGGGTGTGTCAAAGACATGAAAGACTGTGTTACCATGACCTCAATAATACATTATGATAATTATAATTAGATAGCGATTTTGGTTAATTTCTCCACATGTTTTAAATTCAACAAAAAGAAAGGGAAATATAAAACTAATGGGTGAATGAACTCCCCACGATGGTTTTCCCAAGCGACTACAATATGGGGTTCTTCAAGAAGGGCATTAGAAGGTTTCTTCAGGGTCGGCAGCACGAGTGTGACACCCCTGGTGTTGCATACGTACATAGGCCACGGTAACCACTTTCCACCAGGTGGGCCGTGTGCTTGTCTGCCACCTAAGTGGTATAAAAAAAAAAAATTGACTAGATATATAACTAGTGCCAAATAGTTTCCTACCATCCAGTAACGGGTCTGATATATAGTTTCGAATGCCGTCCTTAACACCTGTGACTCGTTGGGTTTTTTTTTCCCAACCAGTAACAGTGTTTTTTTTATACCACTTAGGTGGCAAACAAGCACACGGCCCACCTGATGGAAAGTGCTTACCGTGGCCTATGGACGTATGCAACACCAGGGGCGTCACACTCGTGCTGCCGACCCTGAAGAAACCTTTTAATGCCCTTCTTGAAGAACCCCATATTGTAGTCGCTTGGGAAAACCATTCAAATTCAAATTATTTATTTGTGTAAACACGTGTTATACATACATGTGCATGCAAGATATTAAAATAATGTGTTAAGTCCAACGTGTTTAGCCTTATTTATGACGGCGTACACATTTTAGAAAATTTTAATAATTGATTACAAAAATATTCCAATAATAATATACCATGTTATTCGTTTGGGTGTTACTGGATAGGAATTTACCAGATTTAATCATGTTATATCCCATTCCATAAGTGAGGTTGCAATATTACTTCATACTAGACGAAATCTTTAGCAATATAAACGTAATTTTATTGGAAGCAGCAGTTACCGCAAAGCCTCAGCATTATCCGAATCGCTTTCTAGTAGTTTCGCCTGGAGCTACCTCGTCTAGTTCCCGACTTGCGGAAATGGGACGGTGAGGCAATCTCACCCTTTTTAAGACCACTAGCGTTTTTATTTTCTTTTTACACTGCTCCGTTTAAAGCTTTAGGTTCAAACGTGACTCATTTAAACTTACGATAGTTATTGCAATTCTCACAGTAACAGTATTTTGCGAGATATTTTCTGAAGTTTACGCGAATATCACTCATTGAAATAAAACCGCTTCTGAACGGATTCTATCGCGATTTATTTGTCAGGCTAAAAGTAAATAATAACAAATAAATCGCGATAGAATCCGTTAATAAATTCATTTTTAACAAAAAAAGTTTAACCGACTTCAAGAGGCACTGAAAATCGAAAAATAACTTAATTTACAGACTTACCGATTTATTAGAAGTCGGTGCCAGCCAACTTTGTTTGTTGTGTCTGAACTACTATGATGCAATCAATTGAAATATGGCCTCTCTTGCGCTAGGTACCGACCTCTAATAAATCGGTAAGTCTGTAAATTAAGTTATTTTTCGATTTTCAGTGCCTCTTGAAGTCGGTTAAACTTTTTTTGTTAAAAATGAATTTATTCGCTTTTCAGTGCCTCTTTTTCGTTTCTTGAAGTCGGTTAAACTTTTTTGTTAAAAATGAATTTATTTTTCTCTTTTTAGTGAGTTTTTACGGTCTGACGACTGTACATCGCATGTATAGTGACCTGACTGTACATGTCAAGCGCTGCTGACGCTGCAATACAGATCGAACCGGCCACGCTACAAAAAAAAATTATTAAATCATTATTCAAAAATAATTTTTAAAATCAATGCATATACACCGGAAATATAGCTGAATATTCTGAACACTTCTGCGTACCCCTTCAAAGGACTCAGTCGTGATGTTATGATGTGTAATGGCAGAAACATTGCAATAATATGCCATTGCAGCAATCGCGGCTGATTTCCTGGTACTTTTTGAAGAGTTCCTTGGTCTAATCGCGGAAACCCATCATCAGATCTTTACGAAATTTAAATGGGACCACTTCGGAATAATCTACTTACGAACACAAAAAGAATTTTCAAAATCCGTCTAGAATTGGCTTCACAATCGCGTAACAAACATACAAAAAAATAAAAAAAATAAAATAAAAAATTGGGTACGAATTGAGAACCTCCTTTTTTGAAGTCGGTTAAAAAGTGGTTTCATTTCAATATCTAGCGAATTAGCTGATGGTAAAAATTCCAGATGTATACAATTAGTAAACAGGTGAAATTCTGTGAAATGGGAGAGGTGAAGCGTCGCAATTCAATCTACTAATAATAACTTTGATATCGTAATTATTATACTTGAAAGAAATGTGTAGGAGGACGCCCGCCTGCGTGTGAAGCTTTTATACATTTACTTGCCCATTGGAATTTTCTGTTAGGAAATTGTAAGAAATCTGCCTGATCTGCAAAAAGTGGTGGGTTGATGGCAATAGTCTCATTACATGGGCAGGTAACAACGTTGATGAAATTTGGTGTTGATATAGATTTTAAAGCATTTGGTATGCTGACTATTCAAATATTGATTAAGATAGAAAAAAGCGAATACAGCTCAGGCGGGGTTCTAAACACGCGATCTTTCCCTTACAGGGGGAACCTTACTCTAAGGGGGGAACACTCTAACCAATGAGCCACCGAGCTTCGCCTAAAGCTGATCCAAATGTTTCTATACATCCGTCTTGGGGCAACGGTTGCTCCCACCATCGAGTCCCGCCCGAGTTGTGTTCGCTTTTAGCTATCTTAATCGATAGCTACATATCTGTTTGCCCTTTCAGCTATATACAGAATAATTTATTTATCAATAACGAAACGGGAAGAAAGTGCGTGTATATTATTAATATATTGCAGCCTTAAATAGAAATAAACGGCCACTCGAAAATGTATGTGACACATGGGAATACCCGAAAACTTTTCCAATAAACTAAGTAGGTTCGTATTAAGTAAGTGGCCGCGAAACTTGAAGGTGGTTGCCATTTCTTTACATTACGGAATCATATCCTGTTTGAAATGGCATAAAGCTACCATTTTATTCACAGATTATTTGATTTATGACATTGGATGGGTAGTTTATCATCTCAAGTATTTTTCCGGGATAAAACAAAGACAGACAACACGCTTTATCTACGCTTATTCAAAGGGTTTATTTTCCTTTCCAGGTGTAATTTAAATATCTTCTGCATTTTTACCAGGCTTTATAGCCAAACAGGTTTTGTCTGTAGATACGTAGAATTGTAATATGGTAGCAGACTAAGTAGGTATGTATTATTTACATATTATGTTTCACTGTAGCTCCTAAAGCTGCGTTTACATACTCGCGGCAGAGCGATGGAAGTGGCGAGAGAAGTGGGCAGAGACGTGGTGTGAATGGTATATTCGTCATGCCGCGAGTACTGCCGCGTATGTTGCTGCGAATGTCGGCTTGGCGGCGCGACTCAAAGGAGCGGCAATACTAGCGCGATGAACTATACGAGACCGCTAGATGGCGCTAATCAGTAAACACGGCTTTCGTTTTTGCTCCTCGAATATTTACGTTTTAAAATATTTATATCGATCTACGGAAAGTGTATAGTAGTTGAAAGTGAGAGTTTTTATTATTAATCTATTTAATTAATTCGCTATGCTGTAAAAACATAATGCGTACACTGCTACAGCGTTATCCTCCATACGTTTACGTCCGTCTCCATTGCAGGGCGAATACTGTAATGCGGACCAACGCGATGATGCGCGTGTGTGATCGCTAGGGCATTAATAGCGCGAATATTTCCGGCAACACGATGAGCAATGCGAGCGGCAGTATGTAAACGCGGGGTAAAAACTGAACAGGATTGTAACGAATACGGTGTCAATCGAAATGAAAGAATTAAATTATGAAAATATACCAAGCGAAATATATCAATTCCTTTATCTATTTTATACCATTTAGAGGTTTTTTAAACTTTATGTTTTTATAACAAGTAATTAAATTATGAACGGTCAGACGATCAGTCTGAATAAGATTGCGATAAGACGTGGTTTCGGGGGAATAACTTCCTGAATTTTTAACTCACAAAATTCTGCGGCCAAAGAAGTCCTGGCTTGACGTCGTGGAGGGTGATATGCGTGCAAATGGTCTCACTACCATGGACGCCCAAGATCGAGCGAAGTGGAGGAGGAAGAGCTGGAAGGCGGACCCTGAGCTTCGAGGTCATCTTGGCCACGGATGCAATCAGGAGAATACGTCTATATGCAGATCATGATGAACTCACAAAGTTCTAACGCTCTCTATCTACCTAGTATCTATTGATAATGGTTCACCCTTGTTGGACAAAAAAAGTATGACAAAACAAAACATCATTTGACAAACAACGTTTGAAAAACTAATCATTTGACAAACTTTCATTTCGCAAACATATTACTTTAAAAATAATCATTTGACCTGATACACGTTTCACAAATGTATTACTTAGAAAACATTTCGATTGCTAAAATTTTATTTTAAAAATGTTCATTAAGTTGTATTATTGTCCAAACTAAAAGTGTGTACCATATATCAGAGCAATCAGTCAACAGGAAGGGAAGAAAACGAAGGCATTAAGATTATTTTGAGTACTTTTTTCGTCAAAGTCCATTGGATGCTGACTGAACTAATACCAGCAAAGGAAAAAATAACATTACTCAAGTGTGGATCATGAAGTTAACATACTCATAAATCGAATACAAATATAGAGGTAAAACAAAAGGTCATGATTGTAAACCATGCCTATCATACAAACAATCAATAAAATTGTAAAAAGTATATTACATCGTTCATTCAACCGCAGCGATAGTTGGATTGTCGTGTCTGTAAACGACAGAACACGGGTAAAATATTCATATCAGCATGAAATCGCCTACATGGCCTATTATTGATCATGTATTGTGGTTAACTTTGTATAGATATTAGCTGTTACCGTATTGGCGACTGTTGTCCTTTTCAGGTGGTGAATAATGTAAGAATCTACGTAATAATAAAGTAAGGAAGATAAAACCACGATGTTTTTTAAGAATTTCAACCGTTTAACTGCTATTTAATTGTGTTTCGTATATGAAACTTAAGATGCAAAAAAACTATAAATACCTATACAACTAAAATATATACAACTGGTTATAAAATATACACAAAACTATACTTACTATACTTTATAACAGAACTATTATAGTTATCGGGATATTTACAATGTTTATGTATTGTTTTTAGTTTCTCGTTAGATCTAATTGTAATGTGAATGATCATGATAGTTTAAGCTTAAACACCTGTATATAAAACAAATAAAATAAAATGATATATTATAAATTTTAATAGCTGCAAAGTATAAACGAAATCACAAGTGAGACCGTATGTATCTATCGTAATATTATATGCGTCGAAATAACTTGGCTCTTATCTCAATGAGGTGTTTTCTTATTTGCTTTTCACATCATTATCGACCGAGGTTGTAGGTTCCACTCTCCTTCAGTGCAAATAATTTTGTATACATGAATATGTTGATTCGCATTGCTGGTGTTTCTATGTATAATAACGTAGGTTTCATTGATATAATCCGTTCTATCAGCTCCATTCTAGAATCCATATTACAAATTAGTTAAGCTATGCTTACTTTGGATATAGATAGTGCTGGTAATGATGAAAAAAATTCCCTTATCCATGTGACGGTATGAAATTGTAATCACTAACGTGATAGCATTATAATAGCGTAGCCATGAGGCCGGTGCGGTGCGCATTGCGTGCCTCCCCATACCCGGGGGCGAGTTGGGACTCTACGGTCCCCACATCGGGAGAGGGCCAGATCGAGAGATATGGCCCTGGGTCGGCCGGGGTGCGAGGGATATGGCTACAACAATCTCACCTCCGGCAACGGACGGCCCACAGCCGGCGTGCGTTTTAGTCGGTTCGAGTCCGACATAACCTCCTCCTCCGGCTCCGGCGGGGGAGGTATCCGAGGGGATTTTTCGCACGATAAAAAAAAAAAAAAAAAAAGCCATGAGGCCGGTAATTTTGTACACAACAGTTTTACATAAATAAATAAAATAAAATTGGGTATTGGAACAATCAGTGGATCACCTAGGAACTTCTTCGTACTCGTAGTTCACTTAAGTGATCCACGGGAAATTTTTCGTAAGCGTAGTTCACCTCGGTATTCCACGGTTACTTTCTCAGACCCGTCGTTCACTTAGGTATTTCACGGTAACTAACGTTTTGCCCGTGACTCATTAAGCGTAAATATTTATTTAAACATATGTAGGTACACAGGCGGGCATGCCATAGGCATTCTCTACCAGTCAACTTTATAGGTGGTGCAGGGAATAACAAAGTATCTGCAATATCGATTGTGACAGGTTAAAAGTAACGGTTCACATGTCGAAACCTGAAAAAGGTACCAATGGACAGAGCGTGATGTGTAATGGAAACAAAATGTTGAGTATAGGTCAAAGGTTGAAGACCGGACGTTCTCGCTTATTATTTATAATTATCAGAGGTGAAATATATTATTAAAAACGGATCCCTGTTAGATTTCCTTATTATTGTGATGAATATATGTTATTTATATGGACGACGATAATAAACGATATCCATCGAAATGATAACTTTGTAATTCATAATATTAAGTTAATTGCAATACAACTTAAAGCGTTGTAGCTTAGTGCTTAACGAGTTGGAGTTACGATTGAGAAGGCTCGGGTTCGAATCCAGCCCCTCTAGACAAGTGGCAATTCGTTGCTTGGCGTATGATGGAATAGAATGCCAAATGTATGGGATTTGACGTTTGCTGACCATTATAATACTGACATGAATCCTACTAATAGAATCAATTTAGCTTAACCGGAAGGTTACCACAGTTATGATTTTATTGTATTTTCTACCTTAGACAAAGTAGATCCAAATAATTTGTGCTCGTCATCCAATATAGTCATTGTATCAATTTCTTTTATCAATATTTGGCAATATTTCATTGTCTCAAAGAAGCTAGAGTGGATGTTTGCTCTCCCGAGACAATCACTCCAACCCAAAAAATAAACACGACAACAAAATTGATATCGGTAACAGACTTATATAAAATCTAGACGAAATATCGAAAAATAAAAACGAGGGACAAGTTTTTTATAGCTTTCTGTAGTTTGTTTTATTTTTACCAAGTTGTTTGGGTAATAATGTTCTTTGGTAATATTATGAAAAGATTCCAAATATATACAGGATGTATTTTTGAAACGAGGCTGTATCTACAACGGCTAAGGTACTTGCCCTTACTGCCCCGTTTCAAAAATACATCCTGTAGATGTAACTGTTGCCGGCGGCTCCGCCCGCGTGGATGTCGGTTATCGCGACCAAACATAGCCTACGTCCTTTGCCAAGGTCTAATCAAAATTTGGTACTGTCGTTGATACGGTCTGTCTCTTTAACAGAGACAGACAGATAGACGGACAGACAGGCAGACCGATAGACAGACAGACAGAATTACTTTCGCAAAAACAATATTAGTATAGATATATCAGCTGTTGTCAGCGACTCTGCCCGTTTACAATACCTACTGACCTCGTCGCTTGATATTTTCTAGTGTTATTTTATTTATACATACTTAATATAATCACGCCTTGATCCCCGGAGGGCTAGACAGTTGTAATTATTATTATAACCCACAATTCACCAATCATTATTATAAAGTCCCAAGTAATAGGGGGTGAGCCTGTTGCCGTAGGCCTTATTGTTGACTCGAGCCATACATCTGAGGCTGAGTCTGGGCTGTATATATCTATTTGATGTTAAGCAGCCCTATCCCTTAGTTGCCTAACACCGCATGGGGAGTGACCCAAATTCTACCCTGCCGGAAGTCACGCGGCTATGTTTAATTTATATGTTCATACAAATCTGAGACATTTCGAAATATGCATAATTCATCAATTCACCCAGAAATTTATAGTAATTAATATTACTATTAGCACAAATGCAATAATTATTCCATTATATAAATAAACTTTGATGTATTAAATACTACGGAAGCGAAGTACATAAATTATACGAGATTGATTTGGGATGCCAAACTTGATAGCAAACTCACTCCGGGGCGTCGAAGGATTCGATTTGTGAGTCTAAGCTAAATTTACCTTCATGAATACCTTGTGAATTCCTAACTTCAAAGCGCACTGTACTTTAGACGCCTATTAATCAGGCTTGAGATAGCTTACAACCATTGATGTATATATCTATTACCGAAAGTAACTCTCAATGCTTAGATAGTACTAATGGGTGTGTAATGTTTGATATAATAACAAATGCTCTAATTTCAATTGAAATAACGTTCATATGTTATAATTTTCATATGCTATAATATCAAATAACCTAATTTCATATGATCTAATGTTTTATATGTTATAATCTTCCTTTGATATAATAACATTTAGTATAAAGTTCATATTATATAATTTTCAAAATGCATAATATTCTTTTAATATAACGTTCATTTAACCTAATGTTCTTTTGACCTAATTGGTCGACGGAGCCCCGCTTCGCGGGGCTCCTACTTCTGGTTGGTTTATAAAAAAAATAACCACGAAGGGAATGGCGGGGTCTACGACCCCGCCATCCCCTTCTAACCTAACCTATCCGAGTCGGGGTGCCCTAAAGTCCAAATTGTATCCAGATCCTCCTGGTAACAATAGTTGGATGTGGCTGATGTATAGGGTATAAAGCGTGGAGTTAGCAGGCGTTTAAAATCGTATCAGATATTCTAAATTATATTAAAAGTTACTTAGTGATTATGAATATTATAGTAAATGAATAATATACTAAATGAATATTATGTCAAATGTGCATTATAAGAAATGTTCAGTATATCAAAAGAAATTAGGTAAAATGAAATTATAACTACAATTCATTATGACAACTGATCGTTATATTCAACAAAATTATATTAAGTGAAATTATGTCAAGTGAACGTTAGATTTTTTGTTATTATATCAACCGTTACACACCCAGTACTAATAAAGGGAGATGGCTTGAAGACTGTAATGCTCTGATAGATAAGTTGTTTGAGAATGGCATTGATAAATAAAAGGGTAATAGAAAATAAGTACAAAAATACAATAAGTTGCAGGTTTCATATCCATACTTAATATTATGAATGCGAAAGTAACTCTGTCTGTCTGTCTGTCTGTTATGCGTTTATGCCTGAAACGATTTTGATGGAATTTGGTACAAAGATAGATTAGACCTTGGGAAAGGACATAGGCTATGTTTGGTCGCGATAACCGACATCCACGCGGCTGAGCCGCGGGCAACAGCTAGTAGGTGATAAACAGACGGACGACCTGAAAAGATAGCTGGGAATCTTATAATGCCCTTCTTGAATAACACTATATTGTAGTCGTTTGGAAACCAGGAGATCATTCTACTTAAGCGTGTGCGGAATGAAGTTCCTTTCATACATTACTGTGCGCACCATTTCCGGTCGCAACGTGTGAGGATGAATTTCTTGCAGAATTATCTTTTGACGGAACTGCCATAAGTAAATAAAGACGAGATTCTGAAGTAATTATTTTCCGTCATTAAGATTCACACATATATACATCCACTTAATAATACTTCGGTAGTGTTAAGGATCGGTGATTACAATAATAGCAAATGCTTCTAGAATGACTAATGGATTGATTAATGCCTCGCCAAACGATATTTAATAGCTTGTTACAGTCAAACACTAATGACCACCTTAGCAGCAAATCTAATATCTGGCGGAGACGTAATGAGACGAGACGGGCTATTTGGTCGTTAGTCTAATTACATCGTATTAGACCCTTCAAGTTCAGCGAGTCTTCGTGTCTTAAATCCGTGATTTAGATTTTTGGTACAGAACCTTAATAATTTAAATAAAAGTGGAAACACGCTTTATAACCTCTTCAATCTAACAGTGAAATTCTATCAAAATTTGTTCTGCTGTTTCAAAGATTAGTCAAGTCAAATAGACTGAAAAATAGAACAAAATGTAAATATATTTTTACTATTGTAATTATCGCGCACTCGTATACATTTATTAAAAATCTGATATTATAACGTTAGAGACTAACACACACTTTATTTTTTTCATTTGTATAGATATTGATTACACACTAATATCAATAAAACAGCCAAAGATTATTATTTCAAACAAAATGTCCATATTGCTTTTAGGCTGACAGTGATTCAATTATATTGACATAGTGTCCTACATAATTGAATTGCAAGGAGCTATTTTGTGATACGGACACTAATTGAGTATGTCATGCAGTAAAATATTACTTCAGAATTTTAGGTCGGAAAAAGTCAATATCTAGGGCAGGAATATCCATGATCAGTCCCTTTCTAGGGGATACACGTCCCGGATATTAGCAATTCCCCTATGGTTACCTATCTTAATCCCGAATTTTAATATTCCGAATATCATAATCCCGAAAACGTTTGGCCATTTTTTCATAATCCCGTTTTTTCAAATTCCGAAGTTTTATTTGCCATATAATCGCAACCCCGAATTTCATTTGCCCAATTATTAATTTGTACGACGTTTTATAATCCAGACGAACGAGTTCCAGACACACGAAATCTAAATCTACAAAATCCAGATGACCGTAATCCATATGCATGAATGCCCAAATTTTAAAACACAATTTTTTGAAATGCATTTAATTGATAACCAGACAAACAATATCCAGACCAGAAGTCAGAATCGTGTCTTGGCATAACTTTTAAAGCATAATAATCAAATGCATGCAAACAAGCAAGCATAATAAAATTATGCAATGCATGCAAGGCATGCAGCTAGCATCAGGCATGCAGCATGCAGCAAGCATCAGGAATTTAGCATGCAGCAAGCATCAGGCATGCAACATGCAGCAAGCATTTAGCATGCAGCAAGCATCAGGCATGCAGCATGCATCAGGCATGCAGCATGCAGCAAGTATCAGGCATGCAGCATGCAGCAAGCATCGTTTCTGTCACAGCTCCGGCGCTGCGGGGCTCCAGCGGCCCCACACGAGCTTATCGTCGCAGATGGTTGTAACGCCCACCACCGCAGCTTCGGCTTGCTGGCCTCAGCCGCGGCGGCGGCCATTGTAACCACCTGCTCCTCAGCTCGTGGGCCGCCTCGCCCCTCCGCGCCTACGCGGGCTTAAATAACACTCTAAGGGTAGGGCAAACAAGACTACGTGAAGTCGGATTTGCGGCAATTCATTTCTTTCACTAACTTTTTTGTGACAATTTTTGACTTTTCAAACCAATAATTTAAGGGTTAAACTGTTAATTTTTCCGTATAAAATTCCGTACAGGGATAAATAAAAAATAAAAAAAAAAACCTAACCTATCCGAATCGGATTGCACTGAGTCGGGGTGTTAGCGATAATTTTAATAATTTCGACATTGAAATTTCTAAATTAATGTACCTTAATTTCTAAATTACTTACTGTACCTAATAAATGAATCATATAAATTTACTGAATTTTACTTGTATATAGTTTAGCTGGAATACGATTGTATGGAAACCAAATAAAACGATTATGAAAATTTGGTAAATGGTACGATGGGAAACAAAAAAAAATATTTTGAGAATCTGGTATAACTATATTTGGATTATGACAATATGGGAAACAAAAAAAAGCTATTTGAAAATTTGGTTTTAGTGCACCTGGTAATTGATTTATCTGGGAAATGAAAAACGGAATTATAGAAAGTTGTCATTCATTACATCTGTCTTTTAAAAGTTCTACCAACCGTTTTCGGGGTTTTAAGATTCGGGTAACAGAAATTCGATATTTCAATAGGTTACCTTCCCCTATACATGCGTTAAGAGTCCATAGGAAAAGTTAGCATAATTGTTTTAACATTTAATTTAAACATTTTTTTATACCACTTACTTAAGTGACAGACAAGCACACGGCCCACCTGATGGAAAGTGCGTATTGAACACCAGGGGCGTCACACTCACTCTGTCGACTCCGTAAAAACCTTCTAATACTCTTAAAGTTCCCCGGAGTCGTTTGGAAAAACCACGGCAGGGAGTTCATTTCACAGTTAAGCGTGCGGGGGATGAAGTTCCTGACTGTGCGTACTGTTTCCAGTCGCAACGTGTGAGGAAAATATCTCTTAAGGTGATTACATACGCGAATGACTTTGACCATACAAATGCTCAACGTCATTCGCTCATATTTGAACCGTAAAAATCAGTAAAACTAATTTTAATAGTTAACTTTATAGGCGACGGTTACTAACTAAGTAGGTCACGTCATGCTAATACACTTATTTAACATACATGTGAAATTTTAGATTATTTGGATACATATTGTAGAAAATATTTGGTTTCGTAAGAAAGAGTAGAGTGATGTTCAGAGCCTCTTTTCAACTATTTCCTCCTTTTTTATTTAATTTATAAAAAGGAGAAGTTACTCGGTATATCCTGTAGTATGCAGACATGTAAATTGCAGATCTGTAGGTTGTATAGTTAAAAAGAAAAACGGTTTCGAAAATACCGGTATTTCGATGCTGATCTGATTCGGGGCCTTAAAAGTCTCTTAAAAGTAGTATTATTTCAATCTTACTTTACTTTCTTAATGTAAATCTGACTTGTACCGTTATCGTCCGTCGATATTTATCTACGAGACTACGACGATGACTGTCTCTGTGGTGTAGCGGTAGTGAACGCGCCCGCTCCACAGGAGGCGCGGGTTCGATCCCCGCTCATTGCAAATATTTGTGTGCATGAATATGAATATTTGCATTGGTCTGGGTGTTTCTATGTATAATATGTATGTATTTACGAAAAAAAAAATGTATCTAAGTATGTTTATCCGCATTCTAGAACCCATAACACAAGCTAGTTAAGCTATGCTTACTTTGGATCTAGATAGCGTTGTGTAGAATGAAGAATATTTATTTATTTTATTATTTATTTATGTATTGGTAAAATTTAAAAAATTAAACAAATAAATATATTCACTTCAGTTTACAGATAGTACCTACTATTGGACCCAGTTTGACCATATAACACAATTATCCCAACCAATCTGTGTGAAAGTCACAAAATAAGATTAAGATAATAATAATGCTATAGTTGATAGCCCCTGATATAAGTATTTACGTGGTTTTAATGAACATAGCCCGATTCATTTTGATACATCGACAAGCCATAACCTATTTATTTGTTTGGCAATCATCCCCTAATCATTTCCCGGTAGGGCGAATTGAAGGTAAATATTTCTCTTTGTCCATCGTAGGGTGTCTCATTTGATTGACTGATCGGATCGGACGCTATCAAAGTTCAAGTTATTTTATTTTTATTCAGTTGCAGTTCAGTTTCAGATATAGTTAGTAGTATAAGTTAGTATAGTTAGCAGAGTCATTGAGATATTTTTGTAATTTATCTTAGAGAAAAAAGCTTAGAAAATGTAAAGCTGTTTTCTCTTATTACACTAGGTCTTAGGTACCTACCGGCTTTTGATTCATCATCGGGAAGAAGAGTAAGGCTTCGATTTAAAAAAAAGTTATCTCTATCGCACAGCTTGATATCTATTTAGAGTAGTTAAGACCTTTACTATAGTTTTAATGTTTTATAAACAAACAGTTTATCTACTTTATCTAACTCTCAGTTCAATGGACTATAGAAACTTTAGAACGCTTTACAAAATCGAAGCAAACCGATCTTGGCCGTATTCTTAACTCTTTCTTCTTCCCAATGACGGGAAACAGTCGGGTACTATAGGAACGAGTAACAGCATTTTATAGTAGGTATGTAAAGTAAAAGTTGAGTATTTCAAGTAGGTAAAGTATCACAGCAAATTACATGACTTGGAACTGAAATACCTATTTTATAGAATTAATTTTATTTATTTCATTATATAAATAATTGCCACGTTTATTGTATCTTATTGCATGAAGCTTAATTAAATTATGTACTAATTCTGTTGAATTAAATTCATGTGACTTAAAGTCATAACTCTAAACTTAAATAAAGTTAGAAACTAAATTAATTTAGGATAAAATTGAATTGGACTAGTGGAATATAAAATAAATAACGTAATTGTGCTCAAGAAAAAGTTTTTATGAAGGGCAATATTAAAAGTTTCATTACTAATAGTAATAATAAATAGCCTTTATTAATTAAAAACTCTACTATTTGCGCTTAATGTTTGTAAGTAGGTACCTACTTAAGAAACTATTTATACAAGGACAAGTTCATCAAGTTAAAAGTTGAACCCAGAAATAGCCCTCAGACCCGTGCTAAGAATTAACCTGTGTTACGGGAGCTGGCCCTCGATTCTGCTAAAGCAAAACCACTGTCATACCACAGACACGACAAAAAATGTCATTAAATGTTAGACTTTCTTGCTATAGAATTAAAGTCCAAAATTAAATGAAAATAGTTTCATTACACTTTCTCATTCTTCTTCTTCTTCTTCTATCGTGGCGATGGCGCCTATTCTCTCAAATGGTGTTCTCCCAGAGTGCTGCTACCTGGATAGCGTTCTCGGAGGCGCACATGAGGTCCTCCAGTGTACATGTGTGTGGGCTTGTAGCACACGTCAGCAGGTGGGCACTTTCTCATTCACTCTATAAAAAGCCATTTAAATTTAGACTTTAACGATATTATTTTAAAGTTTAAAATGAAATGGAATTCTTCAGTGGTGTGACAGTGGTTTTGCTTTAGCAGAATTGAAGCCCAGGAAGATGGTTCCGTAACCGTAAGTCGATGGAAATTGAACAGTGCTGCGCCGAAGTTTGAGGAATTACCGAGTTAACTGAACTTAACTAATTTACATAGGATTCAACTAATATTTAGACCAGTACATGAGCTTACTGCTATAATTCCATCAAAAACAATAATGTTGCGTGTATCTGCGTGCGAAAGGGGGTGGTTCTATGTATTTGATACATCAAAAATAATAATAATATTGATCTGCAAAATGATCTTAATACCCAGGGTACTATAAGCAAGTCAAACTATTTTATTGATTTAAATTGTATTATCGTCCGAACTTAAGGTGTGTACCAAATATCAGAACAACCCGTCAACAGGGGGAGGGGAATACCAAGGTGTTAAGATCATTTTGAGTACTTCTACCTCGTGCATGAATTGACTAAAAATAAATAACAGTATTTACTCTAAAATATCTTATTGCCATCGCTGCGTTATGTCATATGGGGAGACCTTTTCCTTGAGAATTTTTGCAGTCAACTCTATATTATGTCATCATATCTAAAGTTGCATTAACAGGCAGGGAGACAAACACGATTGTGAAGGTGAGTGTTTATGTACGTCACAAAGGGGTCCCTTTACCCAATAGCCTGAGTCACAAGTCTCGAGGTCTGCTCAGGTTTCTCTCTCTGCCACACGATGGACCCGGCATCCGGGACAGTGAATCCATCGATAGCTAAGAATTTCGTCTCTAAAACCGCTGTGGAACTATCTTCTCTAGTTATATTTGCTACATAAACCTGTCATATTCTGAACCTAAAGCTTAGTGTTTCATTATCATAATGATTTCATGTTGTTTGAATATTCCTGCTCATGTGAAGTATTTGACTATATTATTAGGTATCTTATAGGTACATTGAAGGTCCTTCATATTAATAAATTACTTATTTGCTCCGTATCACATTCATTAGGATGCTATTAAGATAATATTAAGGAGTAGGCAAGAAAATATAGGTATTATGTTTGATCACTATATTCGCTATAATTATTAATTTTCGAGTAAAATTATGTTTTGAGTTTTGTAGTAAGTAATATTAATAGTAAGAAGTAGGTACTTTACAAATAACATAAGGTATAGTTTGAAGCCCCCAAAGATACTCGAAATATCCAAAAAAACATGGTAAATATCCCACAGAGTGTTATTAATAGTTTGAAATTGACAGTTAGAAGTGATATTAAGCACACTCATAATATACGCATATATACAAATGACAAATACGCATTTAAAATAATTGATGGTACCATTAAAAAATCTAAAAGAAATATCATCATTGGCTTGAGAAGTCTTAATTATTTGAACGTCGTAGGTCAGAAATTCATTAAGCGCCAGAATTCACTAATTATTCAGAGTGGATCCTGATATTCGTTTACTTAATATAATAAGGTGAGGGTCCTTTAGTTGGCGTAAAGCATCCAAAGCTATCTCTGACAGCAATTTGCGTAAAATTACCTGAGCCCCGCACCTAAATATTGTTTTCAATAGATATTGAGGATTATCCCTTCAATGCCAAAAGTAAACTTCCAATTTGACAAACTGAATATTTAGCAGGTTATAAAAGCAAACGTTGCTTTAGAAATAGAATTTGATAGTAGTTTGGACCCAACTAAATGTAACTTCAGCTTCGTTTTTATTGGGGATTATTTTGATAGCGTCACCTTGTGTATAGCTTGGGCAGGTGGCGGAGATATACAAATAATAACCCTTATAATGCGACTTACTCGTAACTACTGTTGTACATAAATTGAATTGAATTGAATTGAATGGAATCTTTTGAACTTTCGTCACGGGTGTTTTAACCTTTACCTTTCCACATCTATGATTTTCACTCTCATGTAATTGGGGGATGTTTTGTCATAGGCTGTATGTTTTCTTTACGTTCGAATGGAGAATAGCCCTATCCCTTAGTCGCATTTTACAATACCTAGTATTTATAGTCTGGAATAATCTTTTTTATCCATGCGGGTGGAGTCATTGTCAACAATTAGTATTTTAGACTAATAAGCTCACAGTCTTATGTCTGATACCTACTATCGGTGTCTATAAACTATTGATTTATCAGGGGGGTTAGGTATACCCTCCGCTAGAAACTCTGTCTAATCTTTTCACCAATAAAGATACAGTATTATGTTAGTAATACTGTTTGGTTGATATGTTCTGTAACGAGGAGTACTTTACCAATGTAACGTGGAGAACTTAACGGGTCTGACTTCCAATGTAAGAGTAAATTCCCCTTTCCCGAACTACACTTGCAGGACTCAGGTATCATATGGTACTATAGGCAGTTCCAGAAATCCTTTATCTGTCGAACGATAAATAGCTGGCATGCTTTACCTTCATACGTGTTTTCCCCTTCATACAATCTCGGGTTCTATAAGCGGGGCGTGAAAAATCATCTGATCGGGGGCATCAAGGTAGGGACCGCCATTTTAGGGACAGCATCTATAGAGGTGGCCATTGTTCTTTGGAATGCACCCCAGCTTACGGGGAATAGTCTATTCGATGACCTAAATATAAAAAAATGCTTAAATATATTGCCTAAGGTACTTAGATCTAAAAGTATAATCTCAGAAACTGGATTTCAATAAAAGTTACGAAGACTAATAGTAGGTACTAATAATATTTAATAACTTTATTATGTATGTAGGTACTTAAGTTTAAAACAAACTTAAATTACATCTCAGTAATCATAGGACTGCGTTGACATTCATAAGTTATTATTTCTTAAGGTAATAACTAATTTTACAACATAAAGCCCTTTGCTAAAACATTTTCGTAGAAATTGTAAAGGCTCCGGAGTCTGAAGCACGCTAAATCAGAATAAGATAACAATAGATGTCGTGCGTAAATAATAAATAGGCCAATTCAGAGATAAACGAATCTTGCAACCATCTTGAAACTAACGTTGTTAAGTTAATGTGTAGATCAGTCATGGTGTCGCTATAGTTTGTAATCAGTAAATAATCACCGAATACTTAGTGTTATTAGATTTGAAACGAGTACTTCTTTAAAAAAAAGTTGAAAAAGCATTCAAATACGAACCACTATTTGATTAGGAAATTTCTTTAGGTTTATTTTTTATCTTTAGGTGATAATTATCTGAGCGCCACTCCCGGTGGCATGTTAGTTTCCATGATTTATGGATGAGAAGCTGATGCGCACTTCCAACCGAGTGATATTTTGATCCCGTTCCCACCAACAATAGGAATTTATTCCCGGAATATAAAGTAAAAAAAAACCTATAATTTTTACTGATTCGTTCAGCCGTTAAAACGTGATTCAATAACAAACATCTAAACACCTTCACATACTTTAATCACAATCATAATGTTATAGTAGGAGTAAGAGCAGAGGTAAGTCCAAGAACAGTTGGATGGATTGCCAGAAAGAGGATATGGCAAAGAATACAGGTCTCTGCATACGTAACGGGTTTTTTCACGTACGGGACGGGGACGTGAAGTTTTGGAAATATCGTTTCATACAAAATGTATGCGGCAATGCATATGTCACGGGGCCACGGACGGGACGGGACGGGATGGGCCGCATACATTTTGCTTCACGTCCCGTCCCGTCCGTGAAAAAACCCGTTACGTATGCAGAGACCTTAACATGTTGTACCGACACCTAATAGGAGTGGGATAGGATTAATAGGGTAGGATAGGATAGGATTTGGTTAAGGTTCTTTTCAGATTACTCGGTGCAATCCGAAGCAATATCAGCAGCACTTTCGGTACTGAAAGCTTACCGAGCGCCCATTCAGAACATCCTTGATAGGTGCGATTAGAGCGGTAATTGCATGGTTTATTCAGTTTACCTCGTCCTATCCTTTAACCTATAACTAACTGAAGAAAGGTCCAACCAAGACAGGTACAGTAGAATCTTCGCTCCAACTTGTAATTCCATCACTGTCTAAATACTGTTGACTGTTGAGTATTTTGTCTACACAGTTTGAATACAAAGTGGACTGATTGACATGACTTGTTTCTTAAAAAGATAAATGGAGCTTCTCAGAATTTGTTTGAATCGTCAAAAACAACAGCACTGATTTTCACCCCAGAGTAAGCACATAGATCACTATATTATTGTAGTGATAATGTCAAGAATGAAAATTATTATTAAATCAGACTATCGCAGTCCACTGCTGGACATGGGCCTCTCCCAATGCTGGGAGGCTTTGGTCTCAGTAGAGCGCGCCTTACAAGTATGAACTGCTATCACGGGTATGAACTGTATCGAGGTTCCTGGCTCAACCTCAATCAGTAGCAAAACAATACCCGTCAAAATGACTTCGCAATTAATTCGATATGTTAAATCAAAATTTTATACAACATCGTATATTTGTAGTAATAATGACGCAAAAATACCGCAAAATGACGCCATTTTTTTGTATTTTGGCTTTAATTTTATCCATGCATATCACATCGAACAAAAATCTTCATAACAACAAACTACATTAATAAGTGCATCTATTGATATTTTCGGTAATGCATGAAACGTCACTATAGGTGCGCTATACCATCGCAAAGTATCTGCTAACACTCGGCGCCAAAGACCTCAGTGATAGACGCGCTCTATATTTATAATGTATACTCTAAGGTCTACTGTTTCCACGCTGGTCAGACGGGTTGGTACAAGGCTTTATTTCAAGTTTTCCTTCTCTCCTAGTGATATCGTCTACGTATTTTCCCATTAGTCGCCGCTTCGAATAAGATGGGGTGGTGATACTTGTATTCTTTTTCCGCACCACATGGTTGTGGTGACTCTGAAGATAGACTTGATTTTGCGAAATGTAAAGTTGATATGTCATTGTAATATTTTTCTTCATACGATATAATAATCTTACGAATAAATGAGTTATGCGTTATTGAAACATACAAACATACTGAATTTTAAACAAATAATGTCTCTAAAAACCTTTATTATGCGATACATACATTCAACGGCACGAGATCGTTCTACAAGGTTACTCGAGACATCACTTCGGCCATCTTACAATCAAAATATCATAGGCCCGTACCTTTTTCGTATGACATTAACATAAACTTGTTACTTTGAAATACACAGAGCGTGTTATTTTGTCCTTTAAATCCCTGTAGGCAGAATTTTGCTTTGAGAGACTTTTATTTTGGGCCGCCTGTGACATGTTTTCATTTTTAGCTTTTCACTTTCACCGTGTTTGATATTATGTAATACATGCATGCATATACTCACGCCTGAGTGTAGAGGTGTATTAACACCTACTTTTCTTTCTCTCTCTCTAAGTATGATTTTCGGTCTCACGTAATAGTGACGAGCCTATTGTTGTCTAGCGGTAATCAATGTTACAAAATCCCGTATCAATTACTCCTACTAATATTATATACGTGTAAGTTTGTAAGTATGAATGGAAGTTTGTTACTCTTTCACGTAAAAACTATCGAATGGATTTTAATGAAACTTTACACTAATAAAGCTTATACTCGTAGGTACATCAGAATAAAACATAGGCTACGTTTGGTCGCGATAACCGACATCCACGCAGGCGGAGCCGCGGGCAACAGCTAATTTAACTATAAAACGGAGTATGAACAAAACATTAGTTTATGTTTCAATTCAAAAGAAATTCCAAATATGAAGCGTCTTTAAAGGTCTTTTAACAGAATTTAAATTTCTATTATTTTTCATTTTGAAAGGTATCCTTTATAGATTGTCTCCTTATTCTCCTCGCCTTGTGTAGGTTTCGTGTCAATGACGTTTAGAGAGACATAGACGGTAGACTGAGTAGGCGACCATCTTTCTACCTACGGCATCTAGTTTTAATGCTACCAAATATAAACTGATTTTAATTTGATCACTAGAATAAATTTATTTTTAATTAACTGAAGCTGTAATCAAACAGAATTTCTAAAAATAATTTATAGAAGTAACAGGTACTTACGTTAGGGCAGTTGAATAGATTGGTATGTACATTCTATTCAAAAGTGTTTTGATTATTTATGACTACTATTCATTGTGTGGAAAGGAAAACAGGGCTTTGAAATTCTATGACTAACTTATTAGACTGAATAGACTTTTAGTATTAGCACAAATCTTAGTGGTTTAATAATATTACTATACTGTATCTAATAATTCTAACGAGCGTGATTAGATAACAAACATCTTCACAAAATTTCACATTTATAATGTTACTAGCTTTTGCCCGCGGCTCCGCCCGCGTGGATGTCGGTTATCGCGACCAAACATAGCCTATGTCGTTTCTCAAGGTCTAATCTACCTCTATACCAAATTTCATCAAAATCGGTTCAGCGGTTTAGTCGTAAAAGTGAGACAGACAGACAGACAGAGAGTTACTTTCGCATTTATAATATTAGTAAGGATAGCAGTTGGTAAAACAGAAATAATTATTGGTTCCCGGCCGAGTAGAATTTGGGCCACCTCATCACTTCCCATGCGGTGCAGGGCTGTTTAACATCAGACATATACAGTATACAGCCCAGATTCAGCCTTTCATGCATGGTACGAGTCAACAATAAAGCCCGGAATACGGCAATAGGCTCACTTCCAATTACGTATGAGCTAAAAAAATGGTTGGTGAAATATGGGTGTTAATTTACCTCAGTCTAACCCTCTGGTGATAAAAGCGTGATTATATGTATGTATGCCTTACATACGAGATAAGCTTCAGTTATTTTTACATTCACTTTCCTTGACATCACAACTTTATATTACTTAGATACGTTATCGCTATGCGTATCACTACCGGCACGGCTTATTACCGTGTCGTATGCCAAAAATATACCTACACAAAGACTCATAAGGTTAGGAAGATAATGAAGGTATCGTAGTCATGAAAAAAGATACAAAAAGATCGATTGAAATTGGGTTCAAACGAGCGACTACTTCGTGACGTAGTTATGTAGGTGTGTAATAGTACATTATGGTACAAGTAATCATCATGCTCACACGTGCCATACGACGTTTTACAACACACTTGCGAATAAAATAATACTACAAATACTAAATAAACAATACTACAAATTAATTCGTTTTCCTATGCGCGCGCATTTAACAATGGCGGTCGACCATATTTAAAAAAAAATGAGGTTTGAACTTAACTTTTTTTTACTCTGTTTTTTTTCTGTACTTAGAGAAAAAAAAAAGTTAAATTTGAGTGAAAATTTTGTTTATTACACAAGTATTACAAGTTGAAATTATTTATTTAAATACGAAAATGCATCAAATGACCATACAATAGGCGTATTAATTTATTCGTACTATTAAACACGTTATTTTTTGTATCAAAACTTTTTTAAGAACATAGACAATTATAGACACTTCCTATAAAATTTAAAAAAGAATCTATAACTCACTTTTGTGAATAATAGCAATGAAAAAGTCACAGTTTTATAATAGGTGTCATTCCGTGCTTAATTGCGGTAAAATAATATCACTTTTATGAGCAGGTGTGTTGTAAAATAATTTATAAAGCCCAGACTCAGCCTTAGATGTGTGGTTTGAGTCAGCAATAGTGCCTGGAATACGGCAATAGGCTCACCCCCTATTACGTGGGACCTAATACAATGATTGGTGAAATGTGGTTTAATTCACCTATGCCTAACCCTCTGGGGATAAAGGCGTGATTGTATGTAGGTATGTATGTAAAATAATTACTTAGTTTTTTGCAGACTAAATATTTTCTGTGCTCGTATATAAAATTGATATTACCTATAGATATGGCAGTCACATATCTATAATATCAATTTGTACGAACATCTGAAACACCGCTTGCAAACAAAGTCCCTACATGAAATTCTTGAATTTTTTTTTTGTTAAGTGCAAAAAATAAATTACTGCATTTACCTTACATGTAACCAACTATTGCAAGTCTTAATTTTTTTTAAACTAGTTTTAACAGTTTCTTTCGTGATTTATTTAGTGTCATTTTATAACTGATCCCGATGTTCTCTCGTATTTGCTTTTCAGCAGTAGTCTCACCGAAAGTGTGAAACAATTTGTGTGATGCAAGGTCTTAAAATCATCTTCACATCTTAATCAAGTCTTAAATATGTACCTAAACACAAATCTCATAAATAAATTAAACCTAACTTTCAATACTTTATTTTATTAACAACAATCTGCCACATTTTATAAGAAGAATGAATAGCCGCTCACTCAACCTAAAATGTATCTATAAGCTTAACTATTCAATGTCGAGAATTTACAATGTTTGAATGCTCGTTCGTCTGTCATCTGGTACCAATCTGGGTGAGTGCCAACGACTAGTGTTTGTCGTCGTAGTAGTGTACGAGCCAAACTAGTAATAACGGTGTCACATGGCTTCAGTATCGTTACATTGAAACACTCATCACTAGATAAGATAGCGCTAAAATGTTCACGATTTCGTCAGAAAGCACCATGTTCTATTAAACTTGGAGATGCATTTAGTCAATCAATCAATAAATCAATTAGCCTACTGCAGTCCACTGCTGGATATAGGCCTCTCCTAATATGCTCCACGTTTGCCGATCCTCTGCCTTCCGCATCCAGTTCGTAAGGAGAAGGAAAAGGTAAGGTGGGACACCCCCAGGCCAGGTGGACTGACGACCTGCGAAGGGTGGCTGGGACGAACTGGATGCATTTAGTAACAAAGGCCAATGTTTTTGTATAACAGTCGTGTGAATAACCTCTTAGCTAAGCTTTGATATTACCGTATCCTAATTGTACATAATGTTCTTAAGAATTTATGTGCATTGTGCATCTATACTATTATACTGTGTGATTTTATAGTCGTTTCGGATAAAAAGAATTTGGGCACAGTTTCGTTAGCAAAATCGTCTGAAAGTATTAAGTTGACGAAAAAAAAAACTTTCTTTTTATAATGTACTAGCTGTCCCGGCGAACTTCGTACCGCCATATTTTTCCCGTTCCCGCTGCATTTATTTTCTCATCCTTTAAACCTTCCCTGGACACCCACGAATATTTCAAGACTAAAATTAGCCAAATCGGTTCAGCTGTTCTTGAGTTATAAAATAACAACGAAAAGTGGCATCGATTTTTATATATTAGAAGATGGGAATAATAAACAGGTGAAAGGCATACTGTATGGGGGTTGTAAAAGAAGCTCTTTTTTCGCCAAAATAATACTTGCAGACGATTTTGCTAACTAAACTGTGCCCTAAATCTTTTTATCCGAAACGACTTTAAAATCACCCAGTATAATAATTGTACATTGGAAATATTTGTTCGCGATGGACGAATTTCGTCTACATCCCACCCTAAGGGTCGATAGTAAAATCAAATTCTTTGAAGCTCTAGGCTTTTCCATAGTAGGTTCTTTAAATTTTCAGTCATATTGAAAGTTATTATGAAAATTAAATAGTTAAGTGAATGGATTTTGATGCGGTTTATTGTTAGTAAGGTTTAGGTCTGATTTAAAATCTTACGTTTGTTTGATTGCAACCTGTCGAGTAGAACCGGGGGTCAACGGTCATCGAATTTTCACTTGTCTAAGGGGCCTAGGAGTCCCGATTGATAGGACATTATACCACTGACACTGAAAAAGAAATGTCATTAAATTTTAGACCATAAGGCGTAACAAAAAAGTCTAAAATGAAATGGCATTTTCTAAAGTAGGTATGTGGTATGACAATGGATGTCAGTTAGTAGAATAGGGGTCCAGGTATTTTGCAGCCTGGGCGGTTTACTAACATGTTATAATAAATTCTCATTCGTATTAACACGCGATAATTATCACGCCTTAATACGAATACTATAGTCGAACTTTTAATCAGCTGCAGTAAAATGACGTTTTGTGGGATACCACTTTTTGAAGAAAAATAAATAGGGATGTGGCTAAGTGAGTAAGTGAATCATTCAATAAATGAATGATCTTTGGTTTTGTTTTAAAGATTCAATATTAAGTTGTAATGTATTTTTTTTATTCTATTATTATTACTTATGATAAAGAATTGATCTTTTTCAGTGAAAGTATAGGAATGTACATTCAAAACGAATCAAAAATGTAATAATAATTAATGTTATCTAATCAATATTTTTCGAAATCACTGTTGCTGTTGCTTTCGGTCACACTAATGACAAATCTGTCTGTCTATTCATCATCTAATATGATCGAGGTGATACATATTGTGTTCCTCTTTTATAGTGTGAGACGCAAAAGTCACTCCAATTAGCCGGTGTTACATTGTTGATTACTTCTTGGAAAAAAGGTTTTTCACTTCTAGCATTTCATACATCTTATTAATTTATCTGCGATGTGCCCCTTTGCCTGAGACCAAAATAACTCATCGGTTTAATTCACAGTGATAAGAGGGTATTCTTAGAAGTCTGATACCTTTATGTGCAGCCATCTCGAATGGCCTTCACCATATTTGGTTCAAATGCAGTATTTTTAGTGGTCAGCCACTCTTGAATTCGTGCTTTCGTCCACGACATCTCCGGGATTGTTTCGATCGAGAGTGATAGAGCGCGTTGATAATATAATTGAGCGTTGCGAATAATTAAATCATGTAAACTAAGCTGAATACTTATAGAAGTGTTTCAAACTGACCCGAAGAAATGTTGACCGCCGTGGCACCCACACAAAACACAACTTTCTATTAGGTTTGAAACTTATTCGATACTAGCACTTTTGAAAAAGCTGTTATTGTCATGTAAACGTTATTTTTCCATTACAAGAAGTGAAAAAAATCCTCGTGAAATAGATAGACCGTTTTAGCCGTGTCAAAACCGACATGTCCGGAAGATACCGCTTAGCTATTACGTTTTTATTTGAGACTAAACTATACTTAAACAGCATAAGACTCGAATTAGAAGCTTAGGACGCTGCTACGTGTCTAAGATATCTTTCAAATGGGATGTAGGTCCCATTCATGCTAGCCTAGTACAAAACAATTCAGTATCGTTTCTACATAAATTCAATAACTTGAGTCCACGCCAAAAACTGATGCCTCGGTGTATAAAAATCATCACAATTGAAATATTACGGCAAATAGGGTAAAATAATGAATAGATTTAACTACTTTAGAGTATGTTTATATTTTTAAAATATTATAATCATTACCCAGATATATAATATGAATATCTTTTTTCTTATTGAAATTCAAACACAGGGGCTCAAAAGTGGAGGGTAGGTACACTTTTATTTTGGAAAACTTTCAATTACGACTACTGCTACTACATTCGGCTTGAGTTTGGGTAGAATGCCGGCGAACCACACCTCGAAACACTCAAAAAGGAAATGTGTAAAAGGATCAACGTTTATACAGCCTTTTATTTATATGAATAATAAATAAAATTAAGTATGATCATTATGAGTAAGTTATGGAACGATTAGAATGATCTTCTGTGAACTGAATCACATCCCTATTGAGATTAGGCTGTAAACATTATTTTACGCAATGACATTTTAAAACGTCATTTTACTGCATCTAATTAAAAGTCGAAGTATAATGTTAATTTGTTGTTACAATATTAGGTATAATGCATAATGAAGAAATTTATGGAAGCGAATAATTACTTGTAGACAGATGTTGAGTAAATTGTAATATTAAATTCAACCTTGTGGAAGCGTTATGTAAATTATATACGGCAGTATGTATCTACTATTTGACTGATGATTCTCACGCACTGAGACTTTAGTTACGTATATCCATACTAATATTATAAATGCGAAAGTAACTCGGTCTGTCTATCTGTTACGTTTTCACGCCTAAACCACAGAACCAATTTTAATGAAATTCGGTATAGGGGTAGATTAGACTTTGAGAAAGGACATAGGCTATGTTTGGTCACGATAACCGACATCCACAAGGGTGGAGCCGCGGGCAAAAGCTAGTTAAAGATAAATTTACAACAAAATATTTGCAAATATTTTGTAAAATGTGTTATAAAACTTAAAAAACCATATATTTAAAGCGTAAGCTTTAACCAAAGCTTTTAAAAGCTCTTCTAGTAATTTTATTAATCGCTTTAGCCGCTATATTGTCAAGATCAAGAGCGAATTTCGGAGACAAGGTTAATTATGACAGGCGTGTGGTGCCGGCAGCCGGTAGAAATGACGTTGCGCTCCACTTCGCGTAGACTTGATTTATTCACTAGATCAGTAGTCCGGGAGCTGGTAACATTTTTTGAGTACAGGCTTGAGACAAGCTAAAAACTTGTAAAATGCTAAAACAAAATTGCATATTGCTTCAAACATGTTTTTTTTTGGATATTTTTTTTTTAATTTATAAAAATCAGGGGTTGATTTAGCCCCATTGTCCACCAGCAAGGCCTGCAGCTTCGTGTTGGGGAATAATAGGAGAGTTGTGTGACAAGTTTTCAGCTTGCCTCAAGCATGTAGGTACTCAAAAAATGTTACCAGCTCTTTGATCATAGATACCGACCAGCGGCCCTGCTCGAATTGTTGATCTCGATACGTCTTTTAAGTTTAGACTGGCGAGAATATCACATTTTTAATTTGTGTAATGACATTGTATTTCAGTTGATTTATACTAAGAGTAATTTACATGACGACCTACATTCTAAATTCCAATACATTTGCTTTTTATCTAAAGGGGAAGGTACAGCTATATGAACACACTTACTTCGCCAAATATACTTTTCGGTCAAATGTAAGATTGTACCTGTTTCCGGGAACCTTTTCATGGGTTGTTTGTTTACTGGGTAGAACGGTCTATCCTTTGATCTTCTTGTACGAGACTCACTAGAAGATAATGTGGTGGCTCCTGTATTCTACCTACATGATCATGTATACATAGATATAAGTTTCTGTTTGTAATGTGTAGAGGTACTTATAACAAAAAGTATTTTTTTTACTTTTGTCTTTCTGTATTCGATTTGGCTAAGCTCTGAAACGCTTTGACCGATTATAACGGATTTTTTACTGCACATAGGCGACCCCATTTCTTTCTGTGGGTATCTTAAAAGGTGACTTAAGGGATAGGGATGTTCTCCATCCAGCAGTAAACCCATGACAAAGTGCCCGCTAGACGGCAGATGTGATTATAGTTGGTGAAATACGGGTGTTAATACTCTTCTGTCTACCCCTTCAGGGATTAACAGGCGAGAGTATATGTATAGTTGATGTAATGATATAAATGAATAAAGCGCTGTATAGCGCTATAGTTTAACTAGCTTGTAAAACACATACCTACTGGGGCTTCACGTCAAAAAAAAAAATCACCCCAATGAAAGTCGACGCGGTCGCAGTCGCGGGTACAGTAAGCAATCGATCAATCAATCAATTTAGCCTATTGTAGTCCACTGCTGGACATAGGCCTCTCCCAATATGCGCCACGTTGGCTGATCCTCCATCTTCCGCATCCTGTCTGTACCAGCCACCTTTATCAGATCGTCAGCAATAAATAAAATTCTCTCAATAATTTGAAGTCGTCAACGTAAATTATAATAACCGTACTAACAACTCTAGTACGTTCCGTATTTATTTTAATCTCCTGCGGCAAACTCTGTTTGACATCTAATCTTTTGAAGGCTACATACCTACCTCCAACCAAGACTTCAAAGTCAACCTTTCGCTAATACGTTACAGAAAAATATGGCTGAAAACATCTGTTAAAACGTAATTACCAGGGCCATGTTAAATTTAACCTTAATCTCGGTTAAATGTGATATTTAGCAGAGCGTAAGGACGAGAATCACAGTAATTGTAGGTAATGGACGATTCAATTCAATTACTTGCCTAGGCTACGTTAGGATACGATATAATTTGCACGATCTGACTACAGATTGTGTACTTGTGTAGTTCAAAAATCGTCATTAAGGTATGATTCCGTAGCCGACCGCATACGACAACTGCCGACGCACGCCGTACATGCACGCAATTCATGGCAGCTTCTCGATGGCGCCCTTTATACGTATCGGAGTTTGACAAGTAATGGGTAAGCTGTATCTGCTGCATGCCTCTGTCATTGTCGTATGCGGTCCGCTTCGGAATCATACCTTAGCCTAGCGTTGCTCCCGGTTGTATCCAGCTCTTGAGGTCCGCTTCTCCGTCTCCTTTTGATGATTGAGAAGTTATGTATGCTAAATACGATATACGACTGCCGTCTAATCTCTCAACCCCGAAAGCACCAGAACCTCGCCCGTCCATCAGTAGATGAACCGACTTGCAGACGAGGTTGGTTTGACCCCGACGTCCTTGATGTGGCCCCATTCCACCAAAATTAGGTGTAGAATAATGTAGTTAAACGGGAATTAACGCGATTAGTTTCGTAGGGATTAACGCTGCAATAAATTAAATGTTACAAGAGGCGTACAATTACGTTTCTTAGAATTTTACGCGTCAAGCGACGTCACTACGTGATCTAATATTTAGCACCTTATACATTATAATGTACACTGTAGACACGAAATTAATATACCTATCTCAAAGATCGCATTTCACTTTTGTACATCATGAATACGACTTATAATGATACGATGACCGATTATAATGGTAAGATACTTATAATGACGAAAATGTAAAAGTTGGTATTTTCAAAAATATAATTTCTCACCAATAAGTTTTGTTCGCAAAGTAAAACAAGTAAACATGTTATTATTGTAAAAATAAATCATTGTCAAGGTTTACAAACAAATGGAGTATCTTTTCTAAAAACAGTAACTATCAAATGAAAAGCGAGAGACGAGACGAGGTACCCCAAAGGAGTGTAGTTGAGATGCTTTCAGTGTTCAAGCGCCATGTAACTGGCAGCTGAACCTTGGGCATGACACTGAAACTACGATAATTCATTTAATTAAACGCTGTTAGGTATCACCGCTAATGTAATGGCGAAAATGTCTGCCATTTGCTTCTATTGTTAACCGTCTGCGTAGTTTTATTAACAAAACTTTATACACAGTTGGTACATTAGCAAAATTAGTACCAAGGTTTTACTGTTAATCAATAATAATGAATGATGTGGTATTAAAATGAAGTAATTTATTTAAAGTTTAGCATATAAGACGAATATTATAATATAACTTTAGTATTATAATAAAAAGGTTAAGATTTGATTTCGTAGCCGACCGCATCTGATAACTGCGAATACTACAACTGATTTAGCTCAATTAAGAGGCAAACATAGAAAAAATTCCTAGTAGCAATTTTCTTTCGGAATTCGTTGAGGGAGGTCACTAGTAGTCTTAATTTCGATTTGCGTGGTATTCGGTTCGTTGCGTTCTCCGCCATCTTAAAATTAAGGGTACATTTTTGTTTACCGAATAAGTCGTTTAGTTTTAATTTTACATGAAAAATTGTTACTACAAAGTTGTTTAGAATTAAATTTTCTACAATTTTGGTGTTATCATTTTTTCGTAGGATCGGTATTTTTCGATTTATTCACCAAAAGATGGAGAATCTTTGTTTGATTTTTTTGACTTAGGATAAACTCCTAGTAGCTATTTTCTTTGGGAATTCATTAAATAAGGTCACTGGTAGTCTACATTTCGATTTGCGTGGTATTTGGTTGATTGCATTCTCCGCCATCTTGAATTTAAGGGTACATTTTTGTTTACCAAGTAAGTCGTTTAATTTTTATTTTACTCGAGAAATATTTACTACAAAGTTATTAAGAATTAAATTTCCTACAGTTTAGAAATTATAACTATTCCCTAGGATAAATATTTTTCGATGTATACCCCAAAAAAGTGGTGAAACTTTGTTCGATTTTTTTGACATAGGAAAAGCTCCTAGTAGCTATTTTCTTTGGGAATTCGTTAAATAAGGTCACTGGCAGTCTACATTTCGATTTGCGTGGTATTTGGTTGATTGCATTCTCCGCCATCTTGAATTTAAGGGAGAATGCAATCAACCAAATACCACGCAAATCGAAATGTAGACTGCCAGTGACCTTATTTAATGAATTCCCAAAGAAACTAGCTCCTAGGAGGTTCGAAATTCGAATAAAGTTTCACCAACTTTTTTGGGGTATACATGGAAAAATATCGATTTTAGGGGAAAATTATTCATTCTAAAATGTAGGAAATTTAATTCTTAACAACTTTGTAGTAATTATTTTTCGAGTAAAATTAAAAAAAAAAGATAACTTATTCAGTAACTAACATTTCACCCTTAAATTCAAGATGGCGGAGAATGCAATGAATCAAATACCACGCAAATCGAAATGTAGACTACCAGTGACCTTATTTAACGAATTCCCAAAGAAAATAGCTACTAGGAGTTTTTCCTACGACAAAAAAATCAAACAAAGATTCTCCATCTTTCGGTGAATAAATCGAAAAACACCGATCCTACGAAAAAATTATACATACCAAAATTGTAGAAAATTTAATTCTAAACAACTTTGTAGTAACAATTTTCCGTGTAAAATTAAAAGTAAACGACTTATTCGGTAAACAATATTGTACCCTCAAATTCAAGATGGCGGAGAACGCAACGAACCGAATACCACGCAAATCGAAATTAAGACTACTAGTGACCTCCGTCAACGAATCCTAAAAGAAAATTGCTACTAGGAATTTTTCCTATGTCAAATCCTTTATTAGTTGTACTAGAACGCACGCAGCACATGCACGTAATTCATTGCGGCTTCTCAATGGTCCCTTTTATTCGTATCGGAGTTTACAAAGTAATGTACGCTATATGTGCTGCATGCGTCTGTCGTTGTCGTATGCGGTCGGCTTCGGAATCATACTTTTAGTAGGTAAGTACCTACCTGCATAACCGAGCTTCACTTGTGTTTGTCATTGATTGTAAATGTAATGAAGTAATGTTGAATATAATATTAGATACTATGTAATGTCTAGCGTCTGGATATTTGTTTAGTGGTCTAGATATTAGTTTTGCTCACCTTTAGAGGTGTAATGAGCGGGAGCTTGGTGGCTTAATAAAAGAAGATACATTACGGGATCAAGCGAGGCACTAATAGATTGCAGCAATTTTTATTCGGTGCAAGTCTGTTGAGAACCTTTGTATGTGATGAACGTAGATATTATATGATTTCTCTGATTGTTATACAATACCTAAGTGTAGTTTAATGTAATTTTAAAATGTATACAAGAGGCACCATCTAACATTTTATGAGTCCCGTGAAAGGGAGAAAATGTAAAGAAGATCTGATCTAGACTCGTAATTGCAACCAGGATTTTTTTTTTTTTTTCAAACTAATATGCGCAGTAAATGTACAGAGGCGGACCTAATGTCAAAGGTATTATCTGACAGTCTACCTTAGGGTGATGCAGGGATATATTGAGGTAGGTACAGTCAGAAGAATCAAGTATTTACTTTAAGGATAATGCTCTAATTTGTACACAATAATAATACTCCGTTAATGATGACCTGTTACGTCTGTCGTAACAGGTCATCATTAACGGAGTTATTATGCAGGGTAGAACCAGTTATAATATAACATATTATAAAGTAGCTTTTGCCCGCGGCTCCGCCCGCGTGGATGTCGGTTATCGCGACCAACAAAGCCTATGTCCTTTCCCAAGGTATAATCTACCTCTATACCAAATTTCATCAAAATCGGTTCAGCGGTTTAGTCGTAAAAGTGAGACAGACAGACAGACAGACAGACAGAGTTACTTTCGCATTTATAATATTAGTAGGGATAAATATAAAGATAACTGGGACAAACACTGTAGTGTAGATGTTAGTTCTCGGCGCAAACTAAATATATTAATTTTGCATCGTGGAATTGATCCAAGAGAGGCGGGTAACAGGTCACTGAAGTTCAACGATGTTTGTTGAACTGGTACATACGGCAAAGGAGATAAGGATACATCTTTTCATATAAAGTTGTATGTAAAGGTGTATGCTAATTTCCTTTGCCATCTGTAGGCGCGTAGGTAAGTGAGTCTTGCGTTACATTTTTGAATTCGTTTGTGACATGTTAATATTTAACTAAAGTCACAGGGAATTAGCAATATTCACTATTAAAACAGCGTCGGTCGGTAGCTTATTGCTTAAGGAGCCAGACTTACGATAGAGAGAGATAGGGTCTAGGGTTGGCATCCAGTGATTACACTATCGGTGTGAACTCGCTTATAACAAAAGTTACCTAATAGGTACCTATCTTAAATTAGAATTTACTAGCTATCAAAACGATACTTTACAGTTTTTATGAGCACGGCTTGTGGCTGAAGAAAATTATTTGTATGAGGTCAGTTATTTTAGCATTTACTTATGTGTAGGTATGCCTTCGCATGTGTTTGGTATGTGCATAGATGTCGATGGATGTACTTCTCAATCGCATGCCAAATAATCGAACGTTAATTGATCAACCACCACAAACGAAGGCCCAAAAACTCGAAGTTTATAATAAATCGAACGTTCAATACACATGGTAGGTACTCGTAAAGACAGATTACTTATTAATTGTGAATACTACGAGTTCATTAGGTAAATAAAGCCTAATTCAGGAGGGATAAATTTTTGGTTGCCGATTAACAATAAATATAAAGATATGAAACTATGGTATACTCGTACATCAGACCACGGCACTCGGTTTCGTTCGAATGGTTCCAATTTTAAATATTTGATTATATTTCAAATTAAAACCTCTCAACTGAACTGAACTGAATTTGTAGTTTAACGAATTGAACGACAATATTCGGTTCAGTATGAAATCTATGAAGATCAAACCAATTACGCATTGAGCAACAAACCATTATATTTATATATCACAAATTGGCCAATTATAAGGGAAATTGAAACATTGACAGGTCTTTGAAGGATCAAGATTCGGTTGACTTATTAATCTTATTATGAATAGTTTACACAACTATTTCAGTTAGTATATCTACCCTACCAAGATCTTTGAGGCCAAGTCAATCTCACCTTTAAGCCGGTACACCGATGAGATTCTAATGTTACTTACTTGAGGTTTGCAGGTCAGACGGCAATCGCTTACACAAAAATTGTAGGTATAATCCAAATCAAAAAGCGAAGAAGAAGTAAGCGGGCTTTGATGTAAATGTCTCGAATGCAACCAATATTTACAATAAAATTATAATGATAATATTTTAGCAATGGCAGACTTAGAACAGAATATTTATAATATTGGAATTGATCAATTTTAAACATAAACATAAACTCACGCCTATTTCCCCGAAGGGGTAGGCAGAGGTACTAGCACCCACAGATTCAATTTTGCGGACAGTGCCTAAATAACGGCATATTCTTGCGCGTATTCGTTTGGACGGTCTGGGCGTTCGTTAAATTTGCTCACAGAAATTTTTAGAATTTATTTTCGATCTATTGTACCGAAAAAGTTACTAAAAATCGCTGCGAACTTTTAGACACATAGCCGTCAACATGGATAAAAAGGAACTTAACGTCAACAAAACCTACTATTGAATATTCCAGCAACATAGACGCAGTCTGCTTGTTTCATAACTCAGGGTTAACTATATACAGGGTGGAAAAGTAAGTCTCTCGTAAGTAAGGTCCTGAAGGGAAACTACCTTAAATCCTTCAGTTGGCTCATTTTACTTAAAGAACACATTCCTTTATTTTTAAAAAGAAACAAAACTGCATTCAAAGATTTTCTAAAACTCGCTTGGCTCACCCAGGACTCGAACCTACTAAAATCCGAAAAATAACACCCTGTAGTTTTATACCATCAATCGATAGTGTCAATCATAAGGATCAAATCTCTCTAACAAACATGGTTAATTAAATGAAAGGAAATCCCTCAAAACTGAACTTAAAATAAAAATACAGGATGTTATTTTTTCGGATTTTAGTTGGTTCGAGTCCTGGGTGAGCCAAGCGAGTTTTAGAAAATGTTTGAATGCAGTTTTGTTTTTTTTTTTAAATATAGGAATGTGTCCTTTAAGTAAAATGAGCCAACTTAAGGATTTAAGGTGGAAACTACCTCCAGGGCCCGACTTATTTTTCCACCCTGTAGGTATATCTAGAAAATGAAGTCTTTGAACACAGAAGCAAATATTTCAATAAACTCCTAAAATAACTTCAATATGTACCAAAATACATTTAAAACGTGTGGGTGTATCGATTTCTTCAGATAAAAAATAATTAGATACTTCGCGTGAGAGTATCAATCACACAGAATACAATTTTGTGGTGCTGAAATGTAAAAGCATTTTTCGTCGTATACCTAATGTTATTTTGATGCTTTTGTAGGTGTAATAAGGCAGCATATAGGTACCGATACACGAGTATATACCTACCTAAATGGTATTTTTATTAAGAGACTTTCGCCTGCCTGTCATACTACTTCTTTGACACATGAAATTTGACCAAGTTCATCATCGCAGTAAAAAAATCTCTCTAATCAAAGAACGTGTAAAAATTAGATATGTAAATGTAAGAAGGCCCATTAAGCTATATTAATTTGGGTAAATCTAATTATGCTAGAGAATACTGTCGCTAATTTGTATAACAAGACTCCCTCTTGCGCTTACACGATTTTAATATCAGTTTTACTCAAAATTAAAACGAAGCTTTCTGTTTAACTAAGTAGAAGACGCGCTTACAACATACGTAGCTGAATTAATAATATTTTCAGTACATTACCGCCTCGTAGCGTCGTTCAAGCACCCCTTTGTACACTAATAAGGATCGGTTCAATATACTCACTTAGATATTACTTGAGAAATATATTTCTTTGGTTTATCTTAAGTACTGGTAGTAGGAACAAACGGGAGTAACTTTAGCACCTGAGTTACTATGTGATAATTTAAAACTTGATTTTTAGGGTTCCGTAGCCAAATGGCAAAAAACGGAACCCTTATCTATAGATTCGTCATGTCTGTCCGTCCGTCTGTCTGTCTGTCCGTATGTCACAGCCACTTTTCTCCGAAACTATAACATATAAGGCATATGCTATTGAAACTTGGTAAGAAGTTATGTGAACCGCATTAAGAATTTCACACATAAATAAAAAAAAGCATTAAATTTTGGGGGTTGCTACTACGGAACCCTTCATGGGCGAGTCCGACTCGCACTTGGCCGATTTTTAAATAATAAATAGTAATTATAAATCAAAACTAACGTCACTTTCTTCTTAAGGCGCGCTTCTCGACATAGGCGTGGAATTCATCCTCACACATTGCGACCGGAAACGGTGCGCACTGTGCGGTATGAAAGGAACTTCATCCCTCGCACACTCAAGCTGTGGAATGAACTACCCGCGATGGTTTTCCCAAGCGACTACAATATGGGATTCTTCAAGAGGGGCATTAGAAGGTTTCTTCAGGGTCAGCAGCACGAGTGTGACGCCCCTGGTGTTGCATACGTCCATAGGCCACGGTAACTACTTTCCATCAGGTGGGCCGTGTGCTTGTCTGCCACCTAAGTGGTATAAAAAAAGTGGTAATATCTACCATTCCTGTCATTTATCTGTTTTTAGATGTGCAAGCTGCTTTTGAAATGAAATCAAAGTTACCCCGCCCCCGCGCCGCCGCCCTAAAGTTACCCCGCTGTCCAAAGTGACGCCAGTTTCATGCGCGGTCTGAGGGGAGAGGGAGCCACAGGGGACATGCGAAATTTCTATGTAATTATGATTATGACGAACATTGTAATCATAATAGTTAAGTATAGTAAAATATTCCTAACAATAAGTATGTACGAGTATCTACATAAATTTTCATCAATTATTTGTAGAAGGTATTATTGTGTAATACTACAATGGTCGCAGAAAGTAACCGCCTAGATTATTGTTACATTAAACATTACTTTTTAGGGCTAGGAACTAAGAGCAAACAAGTATCATATACCTACAGGTAAGTGACCGTTAGGCCCGAACAGTTTTAATACCAAAGGCTTGCTGGGAAAAGAAGAGATTTCTTTTTATAACCTGTAAGTAGCTATATAAGTACACACCTATATAGTTATTTTGGTGAATAACATGCGCAATTTAATCAGCACCTTGGCAATACGTTTGTAGAATACAAAAGAATACATACGTTGACGATTGTTATGAATACGTGAACCCCTTCGTCATTCTATTCTATAAAAAATGTCACTTGTCTAAGGCGGTAGGTCTCATTATTGCTTTGGCTTGGGTATAATAACTTTCAATTGAGTGAAACTTTACAAGGACAGTTATTTTGTAGATGGCGGCGGATATTGCGAGCCCCAAACGCACATAAATATATTCTAATACCTACATTTTCTATTGTTTGGGTTATTTAGGGGTAAGTATTACAAAATATATTAATAGGAGTGAGAAAACGTGCCGGCCTTAATCATCCCTGACTAATGTGGTTTCCGAAAATAGCCTAATGATTACGAAAAATGGTTTTTGATACGAATGTATCGTGGGTTCCATTACCGACAGTGTGAGAAATGATCGTAGTTTTGTATTTGATTAATAACTTCACTTTTATATGCAAATTATAATCATAGCCTCACTTTTGTATCATTTATTAAAAATATTCCTATTCAAATAACTTTATCGTACTATAATCTAATTGATAATGTCTGTACTTTTGTTTTATTTTCGTACGATAATTTCTCACACAGGATGACAGGACACACCTACCGTTCATCGGTGATAGTTATGTCGGACTAGGACTGACTAAAACCGGACATAGTTTCAGGTCTAAATTACCGGGGTTTAATATGCCCCACATTTTATAAATATAAAAAATATATTAGTAATTTAATTTATGACATCAAACCAGCTTCATGATCTAAAGAAAAAATAATATCATTAAAAGGCTAGCGTAGGTAAAATCCCTCCTCACACAAACCTTTCCAGTATATTTTTTTTGTTGAATACCAGTACCAGTAGTCACAAAGGACAGAAAATATTATTGTGACGACCATTAATGTTGATGGAAATAAAAATCCGTCCATATAAAAGGAATGCACACTGTACAAATTGTTTTCTTTGTCCTTTCATTCAAATCTCTCTTTGATCTATTTACAATTCAGTTACTTAGTACAATTTATGTCTGTTATTTAATAATGTTATTTCTTCTTAGAGTAATGAATACTATATTATCATTGATAAATATAACAACATTAAAATATAGGTATTTAAACTTTCATGGTCGTTCACATTACTATTAGAACTATCGGGATACATGATAAATATCCCGATAATTCTAATAGTAACATTATAATATTTATGTCGCATAAGAAATTAATTAAATTAGGACTGGGCATAAATACGTTGGTATCGATAATAATCGATAGCATCGCCTTTTTTTTTTTTTTTTTTTTATCGTGCGAAAAATCCCCTCGGATACCTCCCCCGCCGGAGCCGGAGGAGGAGGTTATGTCGGACTCGAACCGACTAAAACGCACGCCGGCTGTGGGCCGTCAGTTGCCGGAGGTGAGATTGTTGTAGCCATATCCCTCGCACCCCGGCCGACCCAGGGCCATATCTCTCGATCTGGCCCTCTCCCGATGTGGGGACCGTAGAGTCCCAACTCGCCCCCGGGTATGGGGAGGCACGCAATGCGCACCGCCGCCGTGGCCTGCTTCTGCTAGGGTGACAGGCGGCTCCACCCGTCACCCCCAGGCCCGCGCTCATGGGGGACGGAGGTCGTTCTGCGACCTCCGACGCCCGAGTTGCCGTCGCTCGTTACGGGCCGCGCGGTTAGCGATTCTCCTACGCTCTTCGCGGGCCGCAAGGTCTGCGATTCTCCTTCGCTCCCGCTCCGCCTCCCATTTCACGAGCATTATTTGCTCGCAGAAGGAGGCGCCGGCGGCCCACGCATCCGCGCAGCGAACCATCGCTGCGAGCAAAGTAGCGAGCGTGAGAACTCTCACTCCCAAGGTCGCCACCAGCTCCCGTCTCGGCGTCTCCCACGCCGGACACTCGGTGAGCGTGTGCAGCGCCGAGTCCTCGCTCGCGTCGCAGTGATGGCACTCGGACGTTGGCTCTTTCTTCGCGATCCGATGCAGATACCGCCCGAAACACCCATGACTGGTGATTATCTGCGTCAGCCAGAACGAGAGGCCGCCGTGTGGCCTCTCTAGCCACTCCCCCATGATGGGTCTTACCGCCGCTACTACGGCGTGCCCTCGATAGTATCGCCTAAAGCATTATTAGCGGCGTTCAAAATGCTGATATTTTTTGTTGTTGTAAATACATAAATATTATACATAGAAAACCAAGACCTATGCAAATATTCATATTCATGCATACAAATATTTGCAATAAGCGAGGATTGAACCCGCGCCTCCTGCGTAGTGGCCGCGTTCACTACCTCCACTATAGATGTAACCCAGGCTTCTAATCGTTTTAAAAAGAAAATCATATGGGTTTACGAAGGTAGCTTTTCATATCAGAAGTTAATTTATTATTTACAAGCTGACCCGGCGAACTTCGTACCGCCATATTCTTCCCCCGCGTGGTATTATCTCTAAATTTATCAGTGTTTCCCTACAATATTATGCATTATATGATATATATAAATCTTCCACTTGAATCACTCTATCTATTAAAAAAAGCCGCCTCAAAATTCGTTGCGTAGTTTTGAAGATTTAAGCATACATAGGGACGGACAGAAAGCGACAGCGACTTTGTTTTATAATATGTAGTGATTATGATGATACTATGGTACCCAACAAAGTTGAATACATTGGCTAACTCATGTGTTCCCATGGGTGTCGTACAAGACTTCTAAAAGATAGGGTTGTTTTCCATTGGAAAGTAATTATCGATAATGGGATCACCGCTTTAATTAGAACCGAAAAAAGTTGGTAGTTTAGATTTAGGTGTTAATACACTTGTGCTTACTCTTTAGGGATATACAAGCCTCTTTATTCTGTCTTAGTTTGGTGTTTGACCATCAATTATTTTATTACTCTAGTTCATATAATATTCATACTATCGATTTGGCGCCCGCCAGTATTTTTACTTAATTTATGTAGGTGGGGACACGTGACTGTTCATTTATGTACATAAGTAAGTTAACAGACAGGTATGTACGTAACACGCAACCAACAGGAAATTCCCCTAGGTGCGTAATGTAACTTCACAAGGACACTTTTCGTAAGCCTAATTGAGTCACGTTCACGTAGGCAGATACTCATAAATTCGCATTATAACTAATAAATTAAAATCACCTTCCGTAGCAATATTTAACTTAATTTAGTGTTAAGTAATACTGTTGTAAAGGAAGGTATGAAAAGCTTTTAATAAGACGCGTTAGAAAGTACATAAATATCGTGATCCATTAATATAAGCATGTATCGTGTTTGCCATCAATATTGTGTCAATATTATCAATATATTGATACGATAATATTGATTATCAAATCACATCTATCGAGACAACGGACAATATAATGTGAGCGAGTATATAGAGTGAGTGCCCAATTTATCAGTAACTCTATGCCGAATCTCAAAATTCAGGTATATGTATCCTATAATAACACTTAAAAAAATTCAAATATAAACTTCTAAACGACAATAGAAATAGCTTTCATAGTCGTATTTAAAATCGATTTGCTACGCTCATAACTAACAAAACTTATCTTTCGTTTAGCGCAAGATATTGACGAATTTACTTAAGAGTCTTTAGTAAAGTTTCATCACGAGCTCCGCAACTTACATAAAAATAGCTCCTTGAAATTTATCATCACTAAAGTTGTATCTGGAAGAAACTTTGGAAGAGGGCGTCTGTCGTAGTTCCGGACAGTTTCGGTCTGTCTCTAGGGATGTAATGAGTATATTTAGGCACAGGTACACACGTAATGTGTACAACTTTCAGAATTCATTGTGTTTGTTTTCTGATTCCGACATACAAACTTGAGACTCAAGCTGATTTACAAAACTTTCAAAAATAGAAACGTAGTTTGGAATGATTCGATAAGTAGTTCGATGTCCTACAGATCTGAGTGCAGAGAGTTCTAATTAGATATCAATTTCAATTCTAAACCAATCCAAGTTTCAATTAGGTAGTTTTCACTTGTACTGACACACAAAGAATAACAAAGTCCATTTCACATTTTAGTTTTACTTATATTATTTTCAGTTCAAGAGTAAAAAATATAAAATGATCTTAGTAATCTTTGTAAGCTTAGTAGAATAGTTACCATCCTGTGGATATATTCGAATGTAACCTTACTAAGTTTAAAGAAATTTATTACCTAACAATATACGCAATGAATATGCAACAATAATATCGTCTTTTATGATGAAAGCAGTAAAATCGAATAAAAAAGTAAAGTAACAATAAAGCTCATTTTACGGTATCAGTTTTCCTCTGAGATTTATTTTATCTTTGTACCTAACGAGTAACTTCCCACAACAGTCTTCAACTGCATCCCGGGGGAATTGAAAGCTCCTTTTATTTGACTGTAATGGCAGAGTTAAGTACATTTGGATTGGATTTCTTAAGAATAACTGGAGTGTCGTCCTTCTATTAGAATGATTTGTTTTCATTGCGAATTCTTCAATAGATGTCAGGGACGATTCTTGGCTGATGAATAACTTATGATTTGTTTTAACGGTCCATTTGCGATTCACAAAGATTTTGTCATTATGTTTCATTGAGTCAGAGACGGATTTGTTTGGAAATGTCAAGCGAGACATTTGTATTCCTTTTTGTTAAGTTAATAATGTTATAGAAATGTATTCTGATTTCAATGAGTTTAAATACTTAAATAATATAAATGCGAACTCTAACTGTCTGTAGTCTGTACTCTGTCTGTCTGTTACGCTTTCACGCCTAAACCATTAAACCGATTTTGATGAAATTTAAAGTACAGAAATAGATTAGACCTTAGGAAAGGACATAGGCTATCTTTGGTCGTGTTAACCGACATCCACGCGGGCGGAGCCGTTTATCTGTTTATTTATCGGACATATGCTCATTTCTGGCGTTTTCATGAGCCTACATAAGGGTGCTTGGAAAGTTATAAAAATGGTTAAATTTAAATATTTACCTATATTCATATCGATACATTGGTTATAATAAAATGAGTGGCGCATAGCTTATAAGATTTCCTCATTTAATCTACTTTGACGATAGATGATAGATGCGAAAGGAGGCGAAATGAGAACATATTCGGACAGCCTATATTCAGCAGCGGACAGCGATAGGTTATATTACTGATTGATTGATAATCTCCTCTTATAGTTTCCACCTTTACGGTCGCTTCATAACGCCATATAACCCAGGCCAAACTACACAATCTCGGTTGACAGCTTCTGGGAATTCAACCAGTACCTATGTATAAGCGCTATTAATCCGAACGAAGGCTCTGGAATCCTTATGTATTAACTTCAGAGCCCGTATTAGGATGTTGTTCACCCAATATAGGGTTAATAACTAATTCTAGTTCATCTTGTACTAAGCTTTACCAAGTTTACAAGCGCGCAAAACATTTTCAGGTATATGACTAGAATTTCTTTTAACTATGCAACACAAGAAATCGGGTATACCGCCGTTTGCCCGAATTTTATTTACCCTAATATCATTAGCCATAATAGTCAACAGCCATAATATTAACAGACATAATATTCATTTGCCCTACTCTTATTTGCTATATTAATCACGTGCTAGAATCTTTGTTTCCCATAAAATCACTTACCATAACATCATTTGTCAGAATCATTGTAAGCCCTAATGATCACATGCCATAATTATCACATGCCATAATTATCACATGCCATAACTATCACATGCCATAATTTTCACATGCCATAATTATCACATGTCATAATAATTATCATATGCCATAACATCAACTGCCATCGACATTGTGTAACAGTGACAGTGTGTAACGGTTATATCAGGTGAAACTGGATGCAATCGGGACTTTAGGGCACCCCGACTCGGATAGGTTAGGTTAGAAGGGGATGGCGGGGTCGTTTGAGCGAGCGAAGCGAGCGAATAGACCCCGCTATCCCCTTCGTGGTTATTTTTATATAAACCACCCAGAAGTAGGTTGGTTAGGTGCCATTTGAGTTAGGTTAGAACTGTGACCATTAACCCATCACACCCATCGACATCGACAGTCAGAAAGAGCAAGAAGAAAATATTATGTCTAATAATCATTATGGCGTTTAAATATTATGTCTAATAATCATTATGGCGTATAAATATTATGTCTAATAATCATTACGGCGTTTAAATATTATGTCTAATAATTATTATGGCAAATAAAAATATGAAAAACAATACGTATGGCACTCGTATCTTATGGTATCTAAGTTTCGGGCAATTAAAAGTATGTCATATGTCTTTTAGGGCAAACAAAACATTCGGGCAAATGAAATTCGGGTAAATGAAATTCGGGAATATGATGAATATGGCATTTAATCTTCGGGTAAACAATAGACAACCAAGAAATCGATTTCATCCTTTTAAAAAAAGCCCGTCAAGTGCGAGTCGGACTCCCGCACCGAGGGCTCCGTACAGTCCGTACAAAATGTAATTAAGGTAATGCTACATAAACTGCAAATATTTTGATTGTGTTGACTTAGAAGTTTGATTTTTCACAGTTTCAATACGATAAAGAGTCGAGTATGTGTAATTTCAATTTGATACCTCCACACATTCCTTACGAAATGGTCTTGACAGACAGACGGACATACAGATAGGCGGACAACGAAGTGATCCTACATGGGATCCGTTTTTTCCTTTTGAGATACGGAACATGGAGCCTCTTTTTGACAAATCATATATTTTTATAGAGGAACGGGATCAGAAGTCCATGCGGGCAACAGTTATATAGTCCATCAATATTTCGATAATTTACTCAACCAAACATAGTTTCTGCGATAATCCCTACTAATATTATAAATGTGAAAGTAACTCTGTCTGTCTGTCTGTCTGTCTGTCTGTCTCGCTTTCACGACCAAACCACTGAACCGATTTTGATGAAATTTGGTATAGGGGTAGATTAGACCTCGAGAAAGGACATAGGCTATGTTTGGTCGCGATAACCGACATCCACGCGGGCGGAGCCGCGGGCAAAAGCTAGTTACCTAATAAATTTGTACTGTGAGTTCTGGCCTTTGTGAACGGGGAAAATTACCTCGATTGTCCAGCCAACCGAAAGCTGACCTTGTCATGAGCAGGCGGTTAATAGGGAGAGCAACAGTCTTGCTAACAGTCCGTTAATAGCCCCCAACAACTCATTCATCACTGTGTGTCCTTTTTACCCGACTGCGCGACGCAAAAGAGTAGTAATGTGTTTATTATATGTGTTTAAGCTAATTGCCTAATTTAGGAGTATTTCTGGCACTATATTGAAGAGGTAGGTAAACGTTCATTCATATTATAGTTTCTTACAAACTATATTTTGTTACATGTGATAATATGTTTTTCTATACATAAAAATAATACTAGTCGACGCATAAAGTTACGCTGCAACTGCAAAAAGAATGCACACATTTTTATATTTTGCTTGTCTGTCACCTAAGTGGTATAGGAAAAAAACCTTCAATCCCACTAGTTGACTAGTACCATCAAACTGTACCACCGGTGGTAGGTACTAGCGGGAAATCTCGTTCTATAAAGTACCACCATGTATACTAATTAATATTAGTGGTAAATGTATCTTTTGCTACACATTATTTACAGAATATGTTTCTTTATTTTAGCAATTCTGAAGTGACTTCTAATATTCTTAGATAATAGTATTTGGTTGCTTTTATATAGGTACGTAATTCCATTTTAACATCGAAAACAGAAGAAATGATTATAGAAATGTCGGACTTTGTCAATAGTCAGGCAAAATGAATTTTGCAAGGGAAGTAAATTATAATACAAAAGGGTTGATTGATAGAGGTAAGTAAGGATCGGAATGTTCTTTGTTTATCCGATTTTATCTGTGATTTTTGCAAAAAGTCACTATTTCAGGCTGACAAGACGATACATTCATACAATAACGCCTTTATCTCCGGAGGGTTAGGTAGAGGTGAATTAACACCCACATTTCACCAATCATTGTATTCGGTCCCACGTAATAGGGGGTGAGCCTATTGCCGTATTTCGGGCACTATTGTTGACTCGAGCTGTATATCTGAGGCTGAGTTTTTGACGTTGAATAAACAGACATATTTTATGGCCCCATTAAAAGGTAAAATATTTTATATTCATAACTAGCCGTCCGCCCGCGGCTCCGCCTGCGTGCATCTCGGTTAACGCGACCTTTGCTCATATCTTCGGTTCTACTCAACTGATTGCGATCAAACAAACGTAAGATTTTAAGTCTGAGTAAGCTCTTTCTAACAAAAAAAACCACATCAAAATCCGTCCAGTAGTTTTGGCGGACAAACAGACAAACAGAAAAACAGACAGAAAATTCAAAAAAAATATTTTCGTGTTCAGTATCGTTAACATAACATAACCCAAGTTTTTTTTTTAATATCTCCAATGTACAGACACGACCACTTTACAATTATATAATAGTACAGATGTAAATAGAAATTGACTGACCAACACTGAATTAATGAAGGAAATAACAAAAAGTAAAATACAGATCATTTATTATTCATGTAGATGAGCAAATTCAAGGTACGAATAAGTTTAAAGGCTTGGTTATTTTATAAACACCTCTACGAATAGTATTCGTTGTGTCTAATCGATTCACATACGGTTCATTGGGATACAAACGATTATTTCACTTGAGTGAATTACTGTCATGTGGCTTTTTCACTTCATACCACCATATGACACATAGATAGGTACTACGGTTTGCATCTGCGATTGAATCAAGTTTTGAAAAAAAACCGTGCACATATAGGACAGCAATGGGGGGTACAGAGAAAGTAGGTAAGTATGATATATTATATACCTAATATTATATCCTACTAATATTATAAATGTGAAAGTTTGTGAGAATGGATGTGTCGATGTGTGGATGTGTGGATGTTTGTTACTCTTTCACGCATAAACGGTATGTATATAGGTTATACCCTGGATTAACATATAGGCTACTTATGGGTTATGCGCACTTCGTCCCATTCGCACTTCGTCCTCCGTTCGCAAATGGTCCCATTCGCGGTTAGTCCCATTCGCAGTTGGTCCCATTCGCGGTTAGTCCCATTCGCGGTTGGTCCCATTCGCAGTTCGTCCCATTCGCGGTTGGTCCCATTCGCAGTTCGTCTCATGCATGTAGTTTGTAAGGCAAGAGGTAGGTTTAAGGATCGAAGTGGGTAGGATGGAATAAAATATCATTAAATAGAGGTTACATATCAAAATCCCGAAGCTACAATACCGAATTTCATATACCGACGCGTTGGTCGCGACGTACGGAAGACCGAAATTAAAAAATCCCGAATGTTCGTTTGACCGAATGTTCAGAATACCGAAAGTACAAAATCCCGAATATTAAATTTGTGGGTGGTTATAAAAAAAATAACCACGAAGGCTAAGGCGGGAGCTTCGCTCCGCTCCGCTCCCGCCTTAGCCTTCTAACCTAATCTATCCAAGTCGGATTGCGCGGGGTAGACATTGCGCGCTTCGACATGGAAACATATAGGTTAAAAGGGCATGAGAATGACCTCCGACATATATTTATATTATAGTAACGTACGACGCGATGTACGAAATTAGCCAAAGTAGACTAAGAAACGAAGAAGTCATTTTAAAACTATCCCCTTTGTAAAAAATAACTATAAAAATTAAACCAGGACGCCTATCATCGGTAACGTATCAAAATCTCATTTTCGGGCTTTTGAACTTCGGGATTCTGAACTTCGGGATTTTGAACTTCGGTATATCGTACTTCGGTATTTCGTACATTCGGGATTTTGAACTTTTTTATTTTTTTGATGATATTTTATTCATCCCATCCACTTCGGTCCTTAAACCTACCTCTTCCCTTACAAAGTACATGCATGGGACGAACTGCGAATGGGACCAACTGCGAATGGGACGAACTGCGAATGGGACCGACTGCGAATGGGACTAACCGCGAATGGGACCAACTGCGAATGGGACTAACCGCGAATGGGACCATTTGCGAACGGAGGACGAAGTGCGAATGGGACGAAGTGCGCATAACCCTTATGAACGGGATCAGAATTCCACGCGGGCGGAGCCGCGGGCAACAGCTAGTTGTCTATATTCCTCAACTCAGTTGGGGTCGGCTTTTTCCAGTTTAACTGTGATGCGGCTGAATACGAAAACTCGATATTTTCCGTAAAGCGACTGCCTTTTCTGACCTCCACAACCAATTGGCGATTTCGAAGTTCTGTAGTTTGACTAGTCGAAGGGTTTCCAACTAACGGCTATAGCTACCATAGTTCACAACTATGGCTACCATAGTTGTTCGTATGGTAACTGGGACCGATGGCCTGATGAGCTCTCCTAGGCATTCGTTTACTTTCATATACAATGATGTAATTAAGAGTCTACGGTGTGTAGTCAATCTTATACAACGTACACATAATACAACAGTAAAATTGTGAACACCTCAGTTCAGGCAGCGTTGCCTTAATCGAGTTATACCTACGAAAAGGAAGAGACCTAATATTTATTCCGAGTTACATTTACTTGTAGCGACATTTTATTTGGATGTTTCCTTTATTTACGACTTTTACACACACTAACGTAAAAGCTAGGCACGGGCCTAGCTTTTACGTTAGTGTGTGTAAAATGATGTTGAAACTTGGACCCCTAAGTAAATCAGGTTTATTTAGACCTTCATTTTATTAGCTACTAAATTAGTAGGAGTAGGATGAGAGTAGGATAACCGAAACTTACTAGGTCAGATCATCATTCTAGAACTCAAATATCCCATTACGCGCTAAAACATTCGAGTCACAATATCATAGACTTGATACAAATGTAACCCCACTACTTAAACTGTCCGTCTGTCTGTCTGTCATACTAACAAATGATTATATACGATTTCCATAGAGTATCTACTTGACATTATATCACAGACACGCGCACGCGATTGAACGGTAACGCAAATATACCGAGCACTTCATTTAACCTGTAACTGCTAATGAGAAACGTTAAAACGTTTGAATAATATGCGGCATTTATTCGAAATACCTAACTAATTATTGATTATAGTATACAAAAACGCATAAATACCTTTCTTTTCTTAATTCGCTGTTTCTTTTGCGAAAACTTGCGACCAACACCTGCAGCTCCGACGAATGCCGCTCGTACAGCTGCGATAACTGCGTCGTGAAGTCTGCCACTGGAACAAGCACAGAATATAAAAATATGATAGATGGACGGACGGACAGTTTTAATTGTGAGGTTCCATTTTTACCCTTTGAGTATTGTATTTGTTTCATTTAGGGTTACAGAACCCGTTACGAACCTAACAATAGGGGTTATAGGAGGCACTAAGATCTTCGAGGCCTAAACCAACCTCGCTTGCGGCTAACAGTATATTTATTGATTAATGTACGAGGCTCTGGTGCAGGTCGAATCGAGGAAAGAGTAGGAGAGCAGATTCCATGCTCCAAAGTTCAAATTTGGATGCAACCGGGACTATGCGTGTGACGATAATGACTACTACTAACTACTAAAGTAAACTTTTGTTCTACTACTGTTCAGTACTAGAAGTCTAATGGGTGTGTACTGGTGGCCTGAAATACAGGATTCTTCCTAATTTAGGCAGCAGTCTCCCACATAGAAAAACTATGTGGCAGCCTCCGTGGCGTAGCGGTAGTGAACGCGGCCGTTACGCAGGAGGCGCGGGTTCGATCCCCGCTCAGTGCAAATATTTGTGTGCATTAAATATGGGTATTTGCATTGGTCTGGTCGTGCCTCGGAGAGCACGTTAAGTCGTCGGTCCCGGCCATAAGAACATCTATGGCAGTCGTTACGGGTACTTGGTGCCCTAAAAAGTCCAAAAAAAAACAACGGTCTAGCAGCAAAGCTTCCCTTTCAGCCGCCATGGTAACCGAGGTTTGGTAATCAGTTACCTATTCGATATCGCCTAATGTTAACATTGGGTTGTGGAGGTCAGATGGCAATCGCGTCACGGAAAATATCGAGGACTAGCCAAATCTGTAGTTAAGACTGGTAAAGCGGACCCCAGACTTCGAGCTGAAAGCTTGGGATGCTACTGGGAAATTAACGCTAGGAGGTTTTTATAGATTTAAAAGATTATATAAAGTGAATTGAGTACATATAGGAAGTAAATTGAAGTGCCTACTTAAAGTACAGCAATGAATACTGCGTAACTGTAGCCTATAAATTCTCGTACTTGACTCTTGACTCTACAGAGATAACGTACATTTCAAGAGACCTTACATTATTTACACAAGCACTTTCATCTGTTTCCTCTTTCAGATACTTCGTAGAACTTTAATCATACATGTTCACTTTAATAGATATTTCCAACACTTGTTAATATTTGATCTATAATGAGAATAGAGCCGGTTCATGTCTTTAAATATATTCTTTAGATTAGATAGTTTACTTTAATTTACTTTTCATCCCCCGTCTCGGAAAAAACTATTTTTGCTCGTCGATATCTGAGTGCAAAAGTCGTTTTTACCCACTAGACTGCTAGAGGATAAAGTAAATTGAATTTAGAACATTGTGTGCACTAAGTTTTTGAATTCAAAACATCATTAATAGTTATTTGTTATACAAGAGTGCAAAGTTGCTTTTTAACCGCGTGCTCAGTTTTGATGACCGAGTAAGCGAAAGATTCTAAATTTGAATCACGAGCATAGCGAGTGATTCACAAATTAGAATCTTGAGCGTTAGCGAGGGAATCAAAAGAGCACAAGGTGAAAAATCTTTGCACTCGAGTGCAACACGTAACTTTTCATCCCACCTCAGCGAGGAAATAATGAAATGCTTCTCCTTCCTAGCGTTATTTCCCAGTCGCATCCGAAGCTTTCACCTCGGAGTCCGGGGTCCGCTTTACCAGTCTTAACTGCGGATTTGGCTGGACCTCGATATTTTCCGTGAAGCGACTGCCATCTGACCTCCACAACCCAATGGTGACATTAGGCGATATCGAAGCATTGCAGCTAGACCGTTGTTATTGAACTTTTTAGGGCTCCAACTACCCGTAACGACTGCCATAGATGTTCTTATGGCATCCGTGACCGACGGCTTAACGTGCTCTCCAAGGCACGACCAGACCAATGCAAATACCCATTTTCATGCATAAAAAATATTTGCACTGAGCGGGGATCGAACCCGTGCCTCCTGCCTAGCGGCCGCGTTCACTACCACTACGCCACGGAGGCTGTATAATATTATGTGTGTTAATACTAATAATAGAATACAAAAAAATAAAAATTCAACAACAATGTTCAACAATATGACGTGAAAAAAATTGATGCGCGCAAAGCAAATTTAAAAAAAAAAGTACACCAAGGAGGTTCCGAGTCTGAGTTTTTCATAAATTAAAAAAAAGTTGTATGGTATATTCGGCACCATAGAGATAGAAGTAAATAGGTTTAATGATGTTTTGAGTTCACAAACCTCACGATGTTCTAAATTCAAATTTACTTTATCCTCTAGAGGATAAAAACGACTTTTACGCTCAGTTATCGAAGAGCAAAAATACTCTTTCCGAGATGGTGGGATGAAAACTTATTTACCTCCATGGTGCCGAATTTATCACACAACTTTTTTAATTTGTTTAAAACTTAGACTGGTGAAGTCGTGAACCTCTGTGCCTTTTTTATAATGCTAAACTGAAATAGAAGTATCTCGTGATTGTAATCGTTATTAGCTTTTTAACCGGGTGCTCAATAAGATGACTGAGCAAGCGATGGATTCTAAAATTGAATCACGAGGACAGCGAGTGATTCACAAATTAGAATCCTGAGCGTTAGCGAGGGCAACAAAAGAGTACAAAGTAAAAATCTTTACACTCGAATACAGCACGTAACTTTTAACCCCCCTCAGCGAGCCTCACTGTTAAAAAACAACTTCGCACTTTTGTATGACAAATAACTGTTGCTGTTGCAAAGTATGTAAGTATGACCTATATAGTACTAAATACATTGTTACAATGCTGCCAGTCTTTTGGGCACGTAACCACAAGAGACATGCAATGCGGAGGAATTCCACGTTGCTTTTTAGGTGTATTTTTAATTTTCAAATAGTTTTTTTATAGTATTGTATAAATCTACTATCACCATGGACCTTATGATTCACAAAGGATTTTCTCAATTATTATACTAAAATAATTTTCAAATTGTGCGTACTTAGTTCTATAATGGGTGCAGATAAATTTCAAAAACGTACGACTTCGACTAGTTTCATCTTTATTCAACGTGCATACATACGACTTACAATTCTGAAGGGGGTAAGAAGTAGTATATTAACCGAGTTGGTGAAAATAAATGTGAGTGTTATACAATTAACACTTAATTTATATGGTAATAACCATATTTATGGGATTAAATTTCAATTAACTGCTCTAGAGTTAATACAATTCTCTGATTAATTAATCAACAAAACTGCCTCAAGCGTTACTGTTTTTGCTTAAAACTTGTGAATCGAATGTGAACACAACATGTCAGTATGTATTTCAACTCATTATAAGTTCGGTATTGTTATCGATGAGGTTCATCGGCAAAACAATTTATTGTTCATATATTGGGTGTACAGTCAGCGTCAGAACGATCTTGACTAGCAGAGTCTCAAAATGATCTTAAGGTATTAAGAGCAAATCAGACTGTTTTATTGATTTAAAATTGTATTATTGTACGAACTAAAGGTGTACTAAATATCAGAACAATCAGTTAACAAGAATACTAGGATTTAACAAAACTTTGACTTTGTGATTGATGACCATAGTAAATAATTACTTTCTATTAGGTGGGCTGGGTGCTTGTCCGCCACCTAAGTGATATAAAAAAATAGATGAAAATAGAAATACAACTTATCTGATTGAATGCTACCTTGATAAAATTCTATTAAAGCTGATAAATTTTCGGGGGGATCGGTAAAAGGGGGAATCGGGAATAAGCCAGGAGAACCAAGGCATCAAGATCATTTTGAGTACTATGCACAAAATTGATCTGATGCGTGACTGTGCCAGATCTGCTGACTGTACCAGAGTTTAATACACACTTTTTGCGTTAACTTTCTTGCAAACTTTATACGGTAACTTTTCTCCTAGTACGTCCTTGTGAACTCATTAACGTAATATATAAACACCTGATCACGAAAACATTCTCCAAATACTTACTTCCAAGTTTAGTACGTTACCGTTTGAGGGTTACGAAAGTTGGAATTATTAATCAGTCAATCTTTACACATCATTCATTTTTGTATTCAATGGCGTATTAGTTCGACCGTTTGGTCAACCCATCCCATTCGATCTTATCCCGCGGGATGAGTTGTCCTAGTACAATTATTGAATCGGACAACTCATCCCGTTGATATATTTTACGTCTTGTATGGACATGAACAAAAGTGGTTTAGGTGCATTAGGGTTTTGTATAGGACACGTAAATATGATTTCACCTTGCCTGCCACGCTCAAGGTAAAGTCTAAGGAAGGAGGGTCACTAAAATGTTACAATGGCGGCCCGTGGTTTGACAGCCTCATTAGATGCTTCTTTATGCCCGGGATAGGACCCGGGACTGTAGGGCGAAGGTAAAATGTGTACTGGTAAAGAATTCCATGATTTATGGTGAGGCAAACAAAAGAGTTCCTTGGTTCTAGAATTATTTGCACTGTACGAGGGTATAACTCAAACATATGGTAGCGAAATTCGAGTATGGCAGAAAAAAATATGAAAGCTGAATCACAACTCTGTCGTTTATTTGGGGCTACTTTTGGGACTAAAGGAGCAGGTCATAAAACTAACATTAGGCATGTCCTTTTACACGGCTGTGAAGTGACACCAACAGAACATACGCAGTGTCACGGAGATGAAATATGCTGCGGTGGTTGTGAGAAATGTTCGTATTGCCACTCCTATAGGTAATAGTGCAGTTGTTTATGTTTAAGTTTTAACGTTTAGTGTTCCTTTGTTGTTGTAATTAGTTACACAATTTATCTTCGTGATATTAATGTTCAAGATCTATCAATCACTAAAGGGGTCCTAGGAGATCCATGGGGGGAGGTAGAGTGCAAACAGCATCGGTATCTAGAAAACCCTAGGTCTATCAATGTCCTTCCTACTGAGTACTTAGCTTAGTTATGCATGCAAAAGGGTTGTTTTCCTTAAAACAGTAGCTAGAAAAACATCCGCAAAAATATTTCAATGTGGCTGATCTTGTTTTTGAAATACGTATAAAACATTGTACAGTGTAAAACACTCTGTATTTCAAAGGATAATCTACCCTTTGAAGTTCAGCATCCATGTTGAAGGCACTGTGATTTGATTAGGAATAACGTTTATTTGGATGAAAAATATAGAGATGAAAAAGGTAGAACGAAAGAAATATCGTCTTAATATTGAAAAAAGAAAACTTATGAAGGAGGTCCAGTAAAGTAAAATATGACCCAGTTATTTTTACCAAAGTTTTTTTTATCAATAAAAGGCTTTTTTTAACATGCGCATAAATCACCAAGTATTCCCCCTGCCGGAGCCAGCAGTGGTAGTTATGTCGTTTCGTAGGTTGTCAGAGGTGAGACTGGCGACCCAGTGCCATCTATTTCGAGAGTTGGTCCTCTTTGGGTGTGGGGACCACGAACTCCCCATCTGGCTCCCGGGTATAGGGAGGCGCGTACTGCACCGCCGCCACGGCTGCTTCTGCTAGGGTGACAGGTGGCTCCACCCGTCACTCCAAGGTCCGCGCTCATGGAGGATGGAGGTCGTTCTGCGACCGTCCATCGCGGGCTATGTGAGCTGCGAGTCTCCTCCGGTCCCGTCCCGCCACCTCCTTCCCGAGCATTACTTGCTCGCAGAAGGAGATGGCGGCAGCATGCGCACTCGCATAGCGTACTAACGCCGTGAGCCTTGCTCAAGCGAGAGAACTCCTACTTCTAGGGCCGCCGCTAGCTCCCACCGAGTATCTCCCTACCTCCGCCTTCCGCATTTACTCCATCCCAGCCACCATTTTCAGTCCATCCATATGACTAGGACCAATAATGTCTTCGATGCGTAATAGATATTGCACTCATACGTGGTGTCCGAGTAGCTGTGCATCTGGTAAGTCGTTAGTGAAAAAAGTTTGGAGGTATTCAATTGCACTATTCCATAGCGCATTCTCCGAAATGCATTTGATAAAATATCGATACGCTTACAACTTTGATCGATTTTCAAGGATGGAATGGAAGGCTTCAACTAACCAAGGCGGGCTTAGAGTAGATTAATTGGTAGAAATTGTATTCGCCGTTCGATTAAGGTTGTCGAGCTTCATGATGCAGTTGGCTATTTAAGTTTGAAATTACTTATTTTATAGTGTGTTTTTTGATCTGCTTTTGTTGAACTATAAAAATAAATTTATTATTAGAAGATACTATGAAATATAACTATCTTTTGCCTTGCCAGGGGTTCCTCCCGCATGGAAAACTGATTACATTCTGCGATCCACAGCGTACGTGCGCTAGTTTATCATCTATTTCTGTACCATATTTCATTCAGATCCGTTGAGCCGTTCCGTCCTAATTGAGTAATAAACAACAATACGTACACTTCGGGACACATATCATAGACATAGATCGCGAGACAAACTAGGCCCAGGCACGCATGGATGGTTTTGTAATAATGCATGCTTGGTGAATTTGAGCTCTTCCACCGCAGTAGCACCCCGTGCTATCCTCTAAATATACCCAAGAAACGTGTACTGCGCGTATACCTACAGCACATTTTGAGCACATTTTAGGTCCAAGATAATAATAGATATGTCTTTTTTTTTTAACGTGCGAATAATCCCCACGGATACCTTCCCCGCCGGAGCCGGAGGAGGAGGTTATGTCGGACTCGAAGCGACTAAAACGCACGCCGTCTGTGGGCCGTCGTCGGTTGCCGGAGGTGAGGTTGTCGTAGCCATATCATTCGCACCCCGGCCGACCCAAGGCCAAATCTCTCGATCTGGCCCTCATCCGGTGTGGGGACCACAGAGTCCCCAACTCGCCCCCGGGTATGGGTATCACCCCCAGGCCCGCGCTCATGGGTGACGGAGGTCATTCTGCGACCTAGATAATAATATGTCCTGAGCAATAGAGACTTTCAAATGTATAAAAGTAGTTAGTAATAGACTGTTTGACGACTCATTTTATATTTATTACTATTTAGTCAGACCTTAGAGTATAAATCAGACCATTAAGGACAGGCTACGCGAAACAGCGCTCGAACCCGAAGGAAATCATGACAGAAAATGTATGATATTAGCGATGAACTGGAGTTGGTTTGAAAGTCAAAGAGTTCTTGAAGGGGCCGAAATAACTTATTTGGTGATAAATTTAGTAATTAATCCAAAAAAAGACTCCAAAGTTATTGAAAAACGCGTAAAACTGTGTCATTTGCCTGGCACAGTTTTCGTGTGAAGTTATAATTTTCTTAAGAAATAAATATGTATATAAGTAGATAAAGAGCTATACTTGCCGCTGAATACATTTTATTAATTGTAAATAACTGTTATGATGTCGCATATCAATAAAAATAACTATGTGTGCAAATTTCCCATACAATTTTGCAGCGATCTGTGTAGATTCCTTCGAACGTCAGTCGCCCACGGGCTTTTGGGGAGAGAGCACGTCTCTTTGATGCGTGATGACAGTTCACACATACACAATAGGCATACCAACAAAAATGTGAAGTCAAAAGTGGCGACACTGTCTTCTCAGTGTTGTCAAATTTATTTAGATGTTCAATAAAATAGTATGCATTTGACAGTGACAAACGTAGTTCCGATTTTGGCCGTTTCACGAATTCGTTGGTACATTTATAACATAGTGGTTCGATTTAGTGTCTAACCACAAGACAAGCGCCTAAAATGTCAAACTAAAAAGTTGGGGATATACTAATCCGAAATATTTTTTTTTAAGACAATATTTTTGGGTCCTGTTGTAAGGAAATTATCTTCTTCCTCCTAGCGTTAATTCTCAGTCGCATCCGAAGCTTTTTCAGCTCGGAGTCTGGGGTCCGCTTTACCAGTTTTAGCTACGGATTTGGCTAGACCTCGATATTTTCTGTGAAGCGATTGCCATCTGACCTCCACATCCCAATGGTAACATTAGGCGATATTGAAGCTTTGCAGCTAGACTGTTGTTTTTTTGGATTTTTTAGAGCGCCAACTACCCGTAACGACTGCACTAGATGTTCTTATGGCAACCGGGACCGACGGCTTAACGTGCTCTCCGAGGCACGACCAGACCAATGCAAATACTCATATTTAATTCACACAAATATTTGCACTGAGCGGGGATCGAACCCGCGCCTCCTGCGTAGCGGCCGCGTTCACTACCGCTACGCCACGGAGGCTCAAAAGGGTTGGACCAAACAGTTTGGTATATACCTAGCTAAAATACGTTTTGTGGATGCTTTCTTTTTATTCTTGTCATATCTTTTTTTTTCTTTTTTCACGACTACTAACGGGCCATGGCTGCTTTAGGCAACGCTTACACCAGCTAAGCTTGCGAGTCTGCAGCATGCCCATGTAGGGAGTTCGACCAGGAAAGCCGTGATTACGCACTCTGGGACTGTAAGTTGTACTACACTGACAAGGAAGTAGGTCCTGCCCCCCTAGACAAGTGGCAATTCGTTGCTCTGCGTATGATGGAATAGGTATGATGGAAGGAGAATGACAAATGAATAGGATTTGACGTTTTTGACTTTCGTTGACGCCTGTCATATACGTCAAATCCCATACATTTGGCATTCTATTCCATCATACGCCGAGCAACGAATTTCTACTTGTCTAGAGGGGCTGGACGCAATACATGCGATCGAGCGGAATGTAGAGGGCCCGCTATGGCATAGTGACTTGGTAAATTGTAGGGATGCCTTTTTACCCGACTGCGTCAGCGAGGGTAATGTATTTATGTATGTAGTTTTCTTTGTTTGCCAATCATAAACCGAAAGAAATGTAATGGGTACCGTACCGCCTGCTATTAAGCTTGTTTCGATCTTTTGGACAGCAGTCAGGTTTTTTATTTTTTAATAATCAATTTTATTTTAAACTTTTTAGTTAAGATATGACATCTATATATTTTTGTAATCTCATTTTGATACCCTACTCGATAAATTTGAATAAAAATGTTTTCTGTCAACACATAATATATTTTACAACACACCTGCTCATAACAGTGATATTATTTTACCGCAATTAAGCACGGAATGACACCTATTATAAAACTGTGACTTTTTCATTACTATTATTCACAAAAGTGAGTTATAGATTCTTTTTTAAATTTTATAGGAAGTGTCTATAATTGTCTATGTTCTTAAAAAAGTTTTGATACAAAAAATAACGTGTTTAATAGTACGAATAAATTAATACGCCTATTGTATGGTCATTTGATGCATTTTCGTATTTAAATAAATAATTTCAACTTGTAATACTTGTGTAATAAACAAAATTTTCGCTCAAATTTAACTTTTTTTTTTCTCTAAGTACAGAAAAAAAAACAGAGTAAAAAAAAGTTAAGTTCAAACCTCATTTTTTTTTAAATATGGTCGACCGCCATTATTAAATGCGCGCGCATAGGAAAACGAATTAATTTGTAGTATTGTTTATTTAGTATTTGTAGTATTATTTTATTTGCAAGTGTGTTGTAAAACGTCGTATGGCACGTGTGAGCATGATGATTACCGTCCTCGGCTGTCTTAAGACCCTCGCCTGGCGGCTCGGGTCTCAATGGCGCCTCGGCGGTAATCACCAACGTTGCTCACTTGTACCATAATGTACTATTACAACACACCTGCTCATTAAAGTGCTATTATTTTACCGCAATTAGGCAAGTAAGTTATAGACATACAAGTGAGTTATAAATTCTTTTTTAAATTTTATAGGAAGTGTCTATGTTCTTAAAAGAGTTTTGATACAAAAAAGAACGTGTTTAATAGTACGAATAAATTAATACGCCTATTGTATGGTCATTTGATGCATTATCGTATTTAAATAAATAATTTCAACTTGTAATACTTGTATATTAACCCATTATGGACTGAGTTTTTTTGAGGTCCCTGATTTTTTTTTCCTCTTAGTATGTTTTTGATTAGGGCCTAATTAAAATGATACAAGCATTTAAAATTTGATCTAAGGCTTAGTTCACACGGAATATGCTGGTACCATATGGGATCGCTAGTCTCTTACCGTAGCAACATTCTAATTTTAACATTGGCATTTATTGGTAAACTATTAGGTATATTCTGCAAGAATGAAAATAAAATACGCAGTATACGGTAAAAAATGTGTTATTTATTATATTTTTACACTAACATAGTATGGAATTGATAGTTACAGGCAGCACATAGCCCTACATCGCACTTCACGCAATGCTATCTTCTTCGCGATGCGCAATTTTCTAAAGCGCACTTTTCACATTTCCTTCAGAAAATGCAGGTAACTCCTTTGATAGACCTCCTTTCACTCAGGTACGCGCTGGTAGTCTTGCGTTTTTCGGGCAGGTTCATCAACCGATCTATCTGTATCATCACCGGAGCAACTGGAGCTTGATGACTTAGCCCTAGAACTGCTCCACGTCCAGTAACACGTGAACTTATACGACCACGTCCTCGCCCCCAGAAGTATTTCGATCTGAGATCTTGTTTCGAGGCTGAATTTCAGGTGAATATACATTACGTGGTCGACATTCACGATGAGGTCTTTTTCATGTACTTTTCGCTAACAATACCAACTAGGCGCGCTGAGCTGCCGACCACTCAGATTGTTGCTGAATGCACCAGTGTATTCATCTTCTGAATCCTCGTCTAAGCGCACGGCGGGCTCTGAAGCTGCTATGTAGATCTGGTGAAACTCAAGCTCTTTATAATCTTCTAAAATAGCAGCAAAATAGTTTTGTGTATACTCGAATTGCATCTAAATAACAACAAAAAATAATTTACTTTGGAAAACATTCACATTATGTTTATTGTTACGTATTTATAATGATGTTATAAAAATATAACTACAACATTATACCCTTTTACGACACTAACTTCCAAAAAATTGAAAAATTCGAAAGCCACGGTAAGCGACTAGCGGTACCATATGGTACCAGCAACTTTAGCAAACTATATTACCGCCATTTTTTTTGAACTGGCCTAATGTAACTGATTCACACAATCGAAGCACTCTTATAGAATATATAATCATAATAAAATGATCGCATAACTACAAAGCTAAAGAAATATAGGTACTTACTTGAAAAGCTTATCCATTTTTGGGAAAAAAAATTGACACATCCACTTCTGCAATCAATTACACTCAAATGAAGACAATAACTGTCAAACACCGGTCATCGAATAATAGCGCACACTTTCTCGCTTCGATTGCACCAATTTAAGTGTATCTATCGTATCATCCGTTGGTTCAGGATGACAAAACAAAACGCGCGAAAAAGTGGTACCGTACGGGATCGCTAGTCCATAATGGGTTAAACAAAATTTTCACTCAAACTTAACTTTTTTTTTTCTCTAAGTATAGAAAAAAAAACAGAGTAAAAAAAGTTAAATTCAAACCTCATTTTTTTTTTTTTAAATATGGCCGACCACCATTGTTAAATGCGCGCGCATAGGAAAACGAATTAATTTGTAGTATTGTTTATTTAGTATTTGTAGTATTATTTTATTCGCAAGTGTGTTGTAAAAGTCGTATGGCACGCGTGAGCATGATGATTACCGTTCCCGGCACTCTTAAGACCCTCGCCTACAGCTCGGGTCTCAATAGCGCCTCGGCGGTAATCACCAACTTTGCTCACTTGTACCATAATGTACTATTAGCATCAAAAATCTACCGTATAGTTTTGATGGAATTTTATGTAGGTACCCTATAACACTCGGGAGATGAATACCTTTCATTTGAGACCCCATTCATTGAAATCCGTCTAGGGATTAGGCCTGTAAAGGGGAACAAAGAAAACTACATACATACATATGTACGCGCGAAACACATTACCCTCGCTGGCGCAGTCGGGTAAAAACTAATACCTGACTACTGAAAAATTACGCTAATATTAAACAAGAAAATATCTAAGTAGTAGTAGTCTTTAGGGATACTTCGAGCCCTAAAAAGTCCAACAACTGGTTTAGTTGCAATGCTTCTATATCGCCCAATATCGCTATTGGGTTGTGGAGGTCAGATGACAATCGCTTCGCGAAAGTTTTGGATTACGCTAATTAAGAAGGAGAAGAACACAACTCTAAAAGAAAATCAGGTTTTTACGGGACTTTGTTTCCGTTCTTGTCACAGAATTCAACAAAAAAAAACTTACTCCTATATTTAATTTTGTCTTCTGAAATAAATCTGTTCATTAAATCAGTTTAATTTTCGTTTTTTTAAGCCTGGTTTTATTTTTTTAATATACCTACTATGATTAAGATAATTATAAAGCAATTAGTTTGCTAGACTAAACAAATTATAATAAATTGGAAAACCTCCTACCATCGCCGTAAGATGGATGTATTGGAAAAATTGGGTCACTCTCGGGCGAAGCTCGGTGGCTCAGTGATCAGAGCGTTCCCCCTGTAAGGGAAAGATCGCGGGTTCGAGTCCCGCCCGAGAATTGATTTCGCTTTTTCCAATTTATTATAATACCTACTATGAATTGTAAAATATTGTAAGATAATACATAAGATATAAAATATAAGTTGTCAACATACCCTATATCTCAACTTTGATTGAAAAACTCTTGGCTTTATCAGTTGGAGTAAAGTCTATAACCTAAAGCCTAAATCTGCCTTTTATTATTACATATAATAATTGAAACATTAGCTTTCTTTGATTGACATTAGAAACTTTGACTGACTCCTACCTGAGCACATGTTGCTGAATTAGTGGAACATAACAGTGGAACGAACAGTCCGAAATCGAAGTGAAGACGTCTGATAGGAATGTTTGTTTGTTTGTTGAACGACTCTATAGTTCGGGAACATTACGCGACAAGTGCGATGTTTCCAGTTCAAAGAAAACAAAGTCTCGCGTTGATAATTGTCGTTGTTGGGCAACATTATCGCCATAAAATGTGATGTCTCGGAGTGGCTTAAAAATACCTTCATGGCAATAGCTGTTTATGGCAATGCTTTGCTCATGATAAAAGAGTATAAAAGTAAGGTAGGACAATTTAGTTCTTTATGAAACTATTTATTTAGAGTATGAGATATTCATCATCTCTCTACTATGATAATTATAGTCTTTCTACGCGGTGGGCATTTTAATTTTACGAACATTTTTAATATTTATACCAATATTTAGGTGTAGGTATGTTACCAACCTTATTTTGTTCAATATCTCAAATCTTTCTAAAAAATTCAAACAACGTCATGTCATGAAGCCAAAACAAAAGACATGCCAATGACGTCATGCACGAAATGAAAGGGATGAATATACAAGCAAGAAAAGGAAAAGAAATATAATTTGACAGACGAAATTCGTCTCAATAAATCGTATTACTGAAAATGCACTCTAATCATAAGTAATAAAATAGCTTTTTCAGTATTTGTAAGACAATTTTCTACATTATGTTGACTTGCAAAAAGCATCTTGCAGCCCACTGTGCACCTCGGCGATGTGTGCGTGCACGTTTGCGTCTTATTTTGACAGATTTTGAGTCGTGCGCTCGGCGTAGCCGGCCCTTAAACCAAACGTCAGTAGGTATGTCAAAGCTTTAGTTGTCAAGTATAACTTTTATATTGCAATCCTTAAAACGTTGTTATCGTAGGGGAGTGGCAAACCGAGGGTACGCATTGGGTTCCTCCGCCTTTACAATAAGTTTCTGCCATGTAACGCCTTCAATATGTCAAAAATATGTTATGCGAATCGTATTCAACAAATTGAATACATAACAAATCATAACATTTTCGGTTGGCTATATTAAACCCTCCGTTTTCATGAATTATTTACGAAATATTCAAAGTGGCCTAGATGTTACAATACATAGTAACATTGATTTATCAAGATCTATGAAATATGTTTAGTTAATTTAAAATTACATTTGTTACTTAAAACTAAATTATAACATATAATCACGTCTTTACCCTCGGAGGGTAAGGCAGAGGTGAATTAATAGCCACATTTCACCAATCATTGTATTCGGTCCCACGTAATAATGTAGGTGGTGAGTTGGTGAGCCTATTGCCGTATTCCGGGCACTATTGTTGACTCGAGTCATGCATCTGAGGCTGAGTCTGAGCTGTAGGGTGTCCCAAAATTCAAGGATAAGCCGGCAACAGAGGGTGGCCCTACTTATGGCTGCTCTGGAAAAAATAAGAAAAAAAATATATCTCTATTTTTTTTTTAATTATTTAAACTTTTTTAAAATCCTTCGCAATTCGGTACCCCTAATGATATTTTCAACTACCAGGCCAACAATTTTGCAAATATTTTTGAACTCTTTTCTGTATTAGCAAGCTAAGAAGCATGACTATCTATCACCACCCTGAAAAATTATAGAATATTTGTAGTTATTTTACAAAAATGAGTCAAAATATTTTTTTGTCGTCAAATTTTCATACATTTTTACTTTCGACCCACTTTATCTTATCTCGGTGAAAAAAAAAAGTATGGACACGACTATGGCATCCTTTTTCAAAAATTGGCGCAACTATCCAAGATTTCAAAATGGTATGATTTGGGTATGATACTACAATGAAATACTAAAAAAAAAATTTTTTGTAAATAAGAATCATATTTCATACATTGCTTTTATTGAAAATCACCAGATTTACTTTGTACACAATGCATTCATCCTCAATAAAAAATCATTGACGGGACTTTTGACTAAGTGGTAACCGAGTAGGTTATCACATTACGAGGTTAAGCAACACAAGTCAGGGTGGTCTTCGGATGGATGACCATTCTTAAGACATTGAGGCACCTCCGTTCCTCAGAGAGTACGTTAGGCCGTCGATCCCGGTGGCCATATGAGTATCTATGACAGTTGTTACGGGTAGTCGGAGCGCTTAAAGGCGAAAAACTGGACTCACTACATAACTTTGATATCGCCAGTGGGTTGTGGAGGTCAGGTGGCAGTCGCTTCACGGAAAATTTCACATTTCTGCTGTTTCACAGTTAGCCGGGAAATCAGAGGCTCAGAGTTTTATTGGAATTGTCTTAAGAACAATAGGTCTCCGACTCCGAAAACAATTGCAACGCTGGACTATCAATGCACTTGCGGATTATATTTCTGGCAAAAGATATGCACGAAAAATAATGTATCAATGCCAGTGGCAAACAATTAAAACATGTAAAATAAAAAAAATATTAACAATAATGCAATAATTATAAAATTATACCATTATGTTTGTTTAATTTTTTAACAGTATGGATATTCAACACTCATTATCCTCTGAGCCTTTACAAAATACAAAATCGGATTTTATGATTAACTGTGAAACAGCAGAACCGCAAAATTTTCCGTGAAGCGACTGCCACCTGACCTCCACAACCCATTGGCGATATCAAAGTTATGTAGTGCGTCCAGTTGTTGGACTTTTAGGGCTCCAACTACCCGTAACAACTGTCATAGATACTCATATGGCCTCCGGGATCGACGGCCTAATGTACTCTCTGAGGAACGGAGGTGCCTCAATGTCTTAAGAATGGTCATCCATCCGAAAACCACCCTGGCTTGTGTTGCTTAACCTCGTAATGTGATAACCTACTCGGTTACCACTTAGTCAAAAGTACCGTCAATGATTTTTTATTGAGGATGAATGCATTGTGTACAAAGTAAATCTGGTGATTTTCAATAAAAGCAATGTATGAAATATGATTCCTATTTACAAAAAAATTTTTTTTTAGTATTTCATTATAGTATCATACCCAAATCATACTATTTTGAAATCTTGGATAGTTGCGCCAATTTTTTAAAAAGGATGCCATAGTCGTGTCCATACTTTTTTTTTTTCACCGAGATAAGATAAAGTGGGTCGAAAGTAAAAATGTATGAAAATTTGACGACGAAAAAATATTTTGACTCATTTTTGTAAAATAACTACAAATATTCTATAATTTTTCAGGGTGGTGATGGATAGTCATGCTTCTTAGCTTGCTAATACAGAAAAGAGTTCAAAAATGTTTGCAAAATTGTGGGCCTGGTAGTTGAAAATATCATTAGGGGTACCGAATTTCGAAGGATTTAAAAAAAGTTTAAATAATTAAAAAAAAAATAGAGATATATTTTTTTTCTTATTTTTTCCAGAGCAGCCATAAGTAGGGCCACCCTCTGTTGCCGGCTTATCCTTGAATTTTGGGACACCCTGTATATCTGTCTGATGTTAAGCTGCCTTATCCCTTAGTTGCCTTGTACGACACCGCATGGGAGGAGATTGGGCGGTCCAAATTCTACTCTGTCAGGAACCACGCGGCTTATAAATTATAACAGGTCAAGTCCCTCTCGCATAAAAACGATTGTGGATACTTGGTATAATATAGTAGATTTTATTTTAATCGATAAAATAATCAAAATTGCATTTACTTTTTGAAAGCATTAACTCAAATACTAATTGTGTTTCATGTGTATTTAGTTGTCTGTTACATATTGTAAGTATATTTTTGTAAAATTATGTAACATCATAAAGTAAACAAAGAGCTCCCTAAGCGCCCATTACACTATGAAGACCTCGGTGATTAAACTGAAACTCTAGTTAGCGTGAAAATATATGAAAATAAAGTTAGAAGTCCCTTAACAAGTTTGGAGACTACGTGGCGCGCTGTCCGAACAAAGTCTTTCGATTTTGAATATTCTATGTAGTCAAGAACAGGTCCGTAAAGTAAACTTTAAAAACTTTTTAAAGTAATTCTTTTACAACCCGAGTGATTTTCTACCATATTCAATTTACCATACACTTATCTAAATAAAATGTTTTTAAAAGTACCTACATTTCATGTTATAGTACCATACTATAACATGAAAAGTACTTTGCCTGCGTTTTCCAAAGTACAAAGGTAGGTGGTACATTTGATATAACGAGAAAATGGGATGATTCCCGGTGAAGCAGAATTTAAGAATTGGTTTTCGTAATTGTCGTTTAAAGGTTTTTTTTTTATAAACCACTTAAGTAGCAGACCAGCACACGGACTGTATGGGCGTATGGACGCGGGGGCGTCACACTCGTGCTGCCGACCCTGTTGTTGTGGTTCATCATGCAGTAGTAGAAAAACATGATTGGGTGATATATCGGTTAATACACCTTACCCTAATTACCCTTTAGGGGATATAGAGCCTATAGAGGTATGAATATATAACAGATCTAAAAACGAATCGCAATCAAAACCCACCGCAACAATCTGCTGCCAACCGCTTGCGAACGAAAATTGCGGTTGAAATTGCTATCAACTAAACCGTCGAGATTGAAATCAATGTAAGTAAACGTTGCGGTACTTTCAGTTAGTAATTTAATGTTTCCTTTGAGTATTTACTCAAGATAAATGCTCTCATCGTCATATCATCATCGTCTGCGTAAACAAAATTTACAAACGGAATCAAGTGTACCTAACGTTTTTACAAACGGAATCAAGTGTACCTAACGTTTTGAAAAGATTATAGGAATAGAACGTTGTATTTTCTCTTTTAACGTCTAATATGCTAGCGGCCCCAGATCACAGCTTCACCCGGGAATATACCTACTCGCAAAAAGAAGGCAGTTAGTTACTCAGAATTTATAAGGTATCGTAGGATATGGCATGGGCCTGCTCTCAGTATCGATGGGATGAGGTCGTAGTTTACTAGCCAGCTACCATCAAACGCAGACTTCACAAACTTTACACCGTCATCAAAACTTTTGAGCAGACCCGTGGGTTGAACATGATTAGCGGTGTATATTTATTTATTAACAATTTGTACAAAGGCGGACTTAATGTCAAAGGCATTATCTACCAGTCAACCTTAGTGTGATGCAAAGATACATACAAGGTGCAGGTAGGAGATGAATACTATAATGATAATGCTATAATTTGTGCACAATAATAATACATACATTGTACATACACATTACAATACACACATAAGAAATCCATACACACACATTGATATATCTATTATATTACTTATATACTCATAATGTACCTATATATTAGGTAGTATAATCGTAATCCTATTATATTATTTGGTTGAAATATCGCAATACATTTCAAAAATAAACAGAAAAATATACCTACTCATCTGAGAATTTTAAGAATACACTCCAAAATAAATGGACGGAAAATTTGAATAATAGAGTTCGTTAGCTGCAGACAGCCAGGTCAATCGCTCGGGTTGTTTGGAGAGAACCTGGAGGTGAAGTTAATGTGACAGATGCGAGATTACCTAATTAGATATCGTGGAGTACACGAGAGTCACCTTTTTATATTATGTATAGGTAGGCATGTATAGATCTGCCCTTGTTGCTTTGAACAAGAAATACTATGTTATATAATATTTTAGCATTTGAATAAAATTTTGAAGCATTTATTATTCTAGCTATTCAAATCGATTTAGAAAGAGAAAAGAGAATCGATCTTTCCGACGAACCGACATTTCTTTTACAAAGCTAGATATGGTTTCCTGTTTGAAAACTGACGTGCAACTCACGAAAGTATAACTTTGAATCAATTTTGTTTACTGATTTTAAACGAGATAATAATATTGCTGATTTCAGATTTCAACGATTTTGTGCCATTTCAGTGGATTTCAACAATTTCTGTAGATTTTTGGCATATTAATTTTATGATCTGTCATACGATAGATGGTGCAGTACATGTTGGTGAACCTCAATGGTCTGATATTGTCTGAAGTTTACGAGAATCTCGTGACCATGGCTGCTTAAAAGTAGTCAAAACATCAGGCTAAAAGTAAATAGATAAGTAACAAATATATTGCGATAGAATCCTTTAAACATAACATAAACTCACGCCTATATCCCCGAAGAGGTAGGCAGAGGTGCTAGCACCCACATTTCGCCGTTTATGTTTAGCTCCCAATGTAATAGGTGGCGAGCCTATTGCCATTAACCGGGCACTTATAAACCTGCGATAATTTAGAATCCTTTAAAAATCTCTTATCACTTATACTACATATACAACAATATAAGTAAATCACTGAAAGGTCTGTTCCACTGGCGATTTATTCGGGAATTTTCTGACGAGATGAAAATTCATAATGTGCACACGACGAGTACTAGGCATGCCTGCTGCAAAATCAGTGCACCTGCGGCGATTATACTGGTATTACTGATGTTGGCTGTTTTGAGGTTCGATAACCATAGCCCTTATTTGACTGTGTAAAACCTTGTTTTATTTACAATTGATTCTTATTGGTCCTATACCTAAAGAAAAACCTATAAAGCTCAAAATCATCATAACCGTAGGAGTACCTGAAATATAATTTCTTTAAATCCCCTCCATTTTCAATATATATGCAAAATACAATCTTACCATGCACCTTCTTGCCCAAATATAATAAAGTAATTAATTAAGAAATCTCAGATTATTTGAAGAGTTTACTTTGATTAAAGGATATGGTTTTAATCAAAGCAAACTCGGAGAACAAAGAAAAGCTAGGTTATTTGCAAGTGACGTCCCATTATCACAGATTTATTTGTAGACAGCCTGTCTACAAATAAATCTGAGAGAATGGGATCTGGCTTCACTTTAAGCTTACTATTGTTCACTCTATTAGAATATGGAGTTATTGCCTAAGTTAAACTAATGGATTCAGAGCACTTAGAGTACTTCAAGGCATTAAAAATGGACCCTGTTTGTGACAGTTCAACAGCGTTTACACAATTTGACTGAGATAAAATTATTTTTAACTCTAATTCCATTACGATTTCTTATTTCGATATGTTAGTGTGTATGTAATAAGTTAAAGATGTTATGTTTTCCTAGAAAATGTATGTGGTAATCTAGGATGAGATTTCAACTCATGACCTGTCGATTTCGTAGGTACTTATATTGACGTTTTTCTATTTAAGTGTATAGGAAAAGTTAGGTGTGTGAGTTACTAATTGCTCCAAAACTTTTGTACATCTTAGTTATTCTATAAAGCTTGATGAATATTAAAAGCTTCCACGGCGCGCTGATGTAAAACAACTTTTAACGGCTTTTTAAGTTAATTTATTCTAAAAGTACTAACCTCACTTTGTTGAAGTAACGACATTTTCTCACATTAAAAACAGAGCATCCAATGGTATTTTGTTTCCCTATGCATAACTTGAACCATAAACTGTACTTATAGTACCTACCAAGAACCACCGTTCCTTTAAATAGTTCCTATAGGTACAGGTAAATTTTGCCAACGTAAAGGCCTGTATCAGGTCAGGAATGGAAATTCTTTTTGAAGCTGGAATATTTTCTCGTAGAAAAGTGACCAATATCCGGAGCACCTTGTCAATGCCATGAACAGGCAATCTTATTTTTGTAGTACCAACGTATCGTTAAAATTGTTTTTGTGAGGAAAGTAAAAGTTTGAATTTCACTGATAAGCAAACATTGTAGGCAGTCATCTATTTGACGCAATATTATTAATATTGAATGATTCACTGATGATTCTAGGTATGTTAAAATAGCTGTTACCTGGGCCTTTGCCCACGTGGAATTTTAATTCCGTTCCTGTAACCCATTTGAACCGATTTCTCGGATAAAACTAGCCTATGTGTTATTCATTCCAGACTTTCCCTGTTCTAAATTTCAGTCTTAACCGTTCAGCCGTTAGAGCTTAATTGAATAACAAACATCCAAAAGTTTTCAAAAACTTTCACATTCATAATATTAACTAGGATTAGCAAGTTCAAATAGGGGAATATATCACACAATGGTCTTATAATAACCACTCTGTTGAATAGTAAACATGTGGTATTGAATGTGTGTGTATGCCGCGGGATATGTGGATTCTGACCATATTGTTCTGAGTCTAGTGTAACAGAGGCGACATAATTTAGCAGTGACCATTGAAATGTCGAACAAAACAACGTCGAATAGAACAAAAGCGGCTGGTGAAGGAATAATAGTAGGAAGAAGTCTAAAGTAGTTCTTTAGTATTTATAAATGATTAAAAAAAAACCCCGACTGCTTTTGGGAAGACCGAAACAAGTTTGATAGCAGGTGGTACCATTAATTTTAATTATTTATTTATTTTTTATGTTTTTAGTTATGATATGACACAGTTATATTTCGGTAATCACCGTCTGCTTCTCTTTAGTTTGATAGCCTACTCGATAAGTTTGTTTTTTTTTGTCAACACACATTTCAGCACCTAAAAATCCACCATATAGTTTTGTTTAGTTTCTGTTTTATTTAGCACTCAGAAGATGAAAACCTTTTATTTGAAAGTCCAGTCATCACAATCCGTACTGCACAGCCGTTATATTCCGAGAGCTGGTATCATTTTTTGAGTACATGCTTGAGGCAAGCTGAAAACTCTGTCACACAACTCTTCTGTTATACCCCAACACGAAGCTGGAGAGTAGGGGGGCTTAATCAACCCCTATTTTTTTTTAAAATTAAATAAATCAAAAAAACATTTTAAGGCAATATGCAATTTTTATAATGTTTTAGTTAAATGTTTAAGGAATATAAAAAAAGTCAGGCGACATGGTGGGGGCTTTATTCCCTTCCCAGGAGGTTAAAAAACATAGCTAAATTTTTTATTCAAATTGCAGTCGGATCAGTTACACAAGAACAATGGAATACGTTTGCTTGGTAAGAGTAAATAACTTGTTTTATGCAAGAAATTATTCCAACAAGCTCAGGATTGAAAAAACTTTAATAAAAGCTTTTGTCTAGCAATTTCTATTACTTTCATGTTGGAAATTGTTAGGGTGTTATTTCAAATTCGGTCTTCGATATTTTTCTGTTACCCAGCAGTTTTCTTAATTAGTCGGTTTAGCTGACTCTTCTAAACTGGTAGTAATAAGCTAATATGTATTACCTTTTTGTCAGTTTTAAAGAGTTCTAGTCAGTTTCGTAAATCCACCAGTTTCCCTAACTCATCAGTTTTAGGAATATTACGTTTTTTTTTGTTTTTGCCTAACGAAAACAGCCTATGGAGATGGACGTTATAGAGGATTTTAGATTGTACATCAACTTCAGAGCTTCCTAGTGTAATAAATACAACATTAGTATACTCTTCAGTATCTATCTATCTATCTATCTATCTATCTATTTGACTGCCTCTGTGGCGTAGCGGTAGTGAACGCGGCTGCTACGCAGGAGGCGCGGGTTCGATCCCCGCTCAGTGCCAATATTTGTATGCATGAATATAAATATTTGCATTGGTCTGGGTGTTTCTATGTATAATAAGTATGTATTTACAAAAAAAAAAGTATCTAAGTATGTATATCCGCATTCTAGATTCCATAATACAAGCTAATTAAGCTTACCATGGGTCTAGAAAGCGTTGTGTAGAATGTTGTGGAATATTTATTTATTTATTTATTTATGCGAACTGTTTGTTTCGATAGGACTGTTGCTCAGTACTTCTCATATATTAGATGCCATCTATACTAATAAGTATTATAAATAATAAAGATTTGTATTTTGTATATAACGAATAAAATCAAAAACTACAGGCCTGATTTAAAAAATTCTTTCGCCATTATAAAGCTACATTATCAGGTACCAACATAGGTTATATATCATCACACTACTATCAGCGATGAATGGGATTAGAATTCCACGCAGGTGGACTCACGAGCGACAGCTAGTTATTTAAATTTTGAAGTAATTCTGCAAAAAGCCATTAGCCGTAAATTTACCTTTCTCGTCGGAAGTGTAACTTTCTTAGCATAGTAGGACGTTACTTGAACTCGCGACTCCAAGTCATACTTGGTGTGTTGGTACACCAAGTATGACTTGGAGTAGCGAGTTCAAGTAGGTAACGTAAGTATTTTGAAATTATCTGTGACTGATTGGGATTTGAATTCGACTAAATAAATGTAGTCATTGTAGAAATCTATTAGTTTAATAGCTGGTTATCCATCAGGTCTCGCCCCTGGTATACCTGATAAGTATCTGAAGAAGTGATTCGTGACTGAATAACTTAAAAATTCAAACCAAGTATCAACCCTTAGATGTGAAGCTAAACAGTTAAAAATTTTGACATGCTAATCTCATTCTAACCATTGTTTTCCTTTGATAACCGATTAACAGGGGGAGGTTACAATATTATGATCAATCAAACAAACATAAATCTAATTATAGACAAACAAAAGCGTTAAAAATAAATAACAGTATCTACTTAAAACCATCTATTATTTCTAAGTACCTTCACCCAATAACCTTTACAAGTAAACAGAATATCGGAACGGTGAAATTGTTTGAAACATGCTTTCATTCCAAGTCCTTTTTAAGAGTTCACGGTATTTTTCCAAATGAATATTCATTGGTCCCTTTACAAATTCTCTTGAAAAGATTAATTTTTTAAATCACTGCGTTAAATTGGTTTTAGATTCAGATCTCGTTATTTATACTATATTCAAAATTACTGCTAGAACTACTATTATTATATGTTTGACTGGTTTTTCATATCAAGAACACGACATATTGTCAGATGGTGATTTTAAATTGATATTTATTACGCATGTAATAAGTACGAAAACAACAGTGGTCATGTCGATATTATACAGCAAGAAGAAAGGCAATAATACTTCCGAACAAGGCCACGATAGCCAAACAACTCATAACAAAAATATTATTATGACGAACAAACTATCTGACGGTCATTAATGTTATCTGTGAATGCCGAAGTTACTGTTGATTTAAGAAAATCGTTTACCGACTTTGTGTATATTTTGGTAGTAGAACTGATGCAAAAATATACGTTGAGTTCGATAATCCCCTTAGTAAACTTCTGCAGTAACAGTTTTATATGCAAAGCTTTGCATTCCTTTTCTTTTAGTTTTGTATTCAAAGTTAGTAGCTGAAACATTGCGAAAACTTTAAGTTAACTGAATTATTTATAGTGACATTGTCTGTTTCTGTGTATCTAAGAGTTTCCGAGGATTAATATGTACACAAGTATATTATAGTATTATGTGCTGATGATTTTTAAGTTTGCATTTCATTGGATCTACTCGTAAGTTAAATAACTCTGTCTCTCTGAAGATTTCTGTTAGATCTGCTTGAATAAATTCTGTTTCAATTTCATCAGTCGCACCGAACTTAAACCTATGGATAATAGGAGTGGTTTGTATCAGAAACTTAGTTTTACAGACTATTATGTTTGGTGATTTCATAGGCTACTTTTATACTGCATACTGCATGTCGCCGGTCACGCGCGTAACCAGTGCGATTTGTGTAAAATCTAATGCAGAGTGTCCACTGGCAAGCATTTTCTACAATTTCTTGCAGAGGAACTGTTTCCATTGACTGCAATTAATCTACCTATATGCAAGTCCTTTGTAACGTGTATATAAGTAATTAATGGCGGGTTTCACTATAGCGCGTGCGGCTGGTCGCGTTTTTAGTTTTAATTGCGCCTGTCACGAGCGCGCGCGACCGTCAACACGATGCAGTGTTTGTACCCGTACTTTGGAAAGCGATTTAACTAAACCCTCTTCAGCTCCCAAGGGGCGCGTATGAAACACAGGTGAACTATAGCGTATTTTTTTTAACGTACAGGTATAATTATCTTTTCCGTCTAGTTATGATCTACTCTTGTCAAAAGACAGCGTATCCCTCGGAAATATATTTCAGCTTGAGTAAAGATTAACACGCACATTTCACCAGCTATTTTCTGTCGCACGTAATATCTCATTGGACTCCGTATACCGAAAACTGAAAATTAGATTTAAAAATAAATCAAAATGTAATTTTCTAGATAGTTGAACATATTTTAACCTTTTTAATTAAAAAGAAGTATTTAGATTTTATTATTTTTTTATTTACTAGATTCATCAATGACAATTTATTTAGTGGTGCATCAACTATATCTACGGGACATAAACGTGTAAAAAAATTCAGCGATGTATTATTCAATCTAGGATAATATATCACCTTTATTAATAAACTCATGTGTACTTCCAGCGTCTAAAACATAAGTAGTAGATAATTTCAACTATCGAAAGCAAGGATCCACCAAAACAGAGTCCAAAACAGTTACCCATAGCAACAACTAAATCTAATGTAGTACGTGCAACCTGTCGTGTGACACGTTCATAAGGCATATTGCTAAGTATGAATTTTGCTGGTCTAACTTTTAGCTGTTTTTCAGGTTCCAACACCTTTTTAGTTACTACGTTATAATCCGGCTCTGTGCAAGATGGTAAACAATCACAATTCAATCCAATCTCACTTCTTCCAGGCACTTGCAGCTTTCTAAATATTTTGTAATGTTCAGTCAAACATTTTAAACCTTCCAGGTCACAAAATCTATTTTTGTAATGGGTCGGTGTTAAGTGATGCGTGCAGTTACATAAATTCAATTGAGCTTCAATTCGACATTGTGTAATACACACCGAGTAACTGTACTGCTTGAAAGATATGTAATTCTCTGGAACTTCATGTGGAAATCTACATTGTCGTATATCTGGAGCAATCAAAGATACTTCTGGTTCGTTCACTACGTCCATAATAGAAAATATCACTGTTGCTTCCGAACCGTATATAATTGTAATTCTTCGATCGTATTCCATATTCCAGAACGGTATATCTTCAGGTGAATGAATGAATGCTTCGTAGTCTTGTAGTATGGTAATTTCAAGAATACCTGTTCTAGATTGTGATTGTTTTGCATTGGCAGACGTGTAGAACATTCTTTGTTTTCTTCCTACATGTTTGTTGTTGATAGAATAACAAACGCCGTATTCTGTTTGAAGAGGTTGGAAATACTTGCAACATTTTATTGGTTTGCCATTCCATTTACAATTCATAAACATTTTTTCGCATGGCGTTCTGGACTTCTCGGCTAAATCGGCATAGTCAAAATCACAAGCAGTTTCATTTGAACAAGTAGTTAAGCAACTATAGCACGTTCCACTATAAAATATTATTTCAGCCAAGAAACGATCAAATTTTCCTCCACCGAGTCCGGAAAATTTTGAATTATCTGCCCAAAGTTTATCAAAATTTGCCACCTCGCAGACAGTTACTGAAGGAAAGGTTGTGTTCCAATCGAGATAATCAGTACGAGTTGTAAACCTTATAGTATTTTCTTGATAGTGATCATAGTATTCACGAATTGTGGCTACTGCTAAAATCCAAACGTGAATATAAATGACGAAATATATGAATCTGTACACAAAATGTACGTCTTTACGCACAAGAAAGCTGGGTCCGTGAACTGTGAGGTTACCAAAGGTATACCTAATTCGGCGAAAGAATAATTGTATATGTTTTGTAACTGTCTTGAAAAATCGTAGCACCATTTTGTTCGGCTTATACAAGGTTTTAACGAACTGGCAATCCTAAGTGAAATGGAAGTAGAGCAATAAGGCCACAATTTATATAATGCACAGATTTAATGATCGCACGAAATGTATCCATTTGCTTAATGTTTTGGATGTGGTACAATACAAATAACGTTAATTACAGTGGTATAATAATGGTAAAGCTCAGAGTACACATGAAATAGAAGTAATATTTATTTGACAAATATTTCATACTAATATGTTTTATTTATGATATGCCTTATTTATGAATTACTAGCTGTTGCCCTCTCTACTTGCGTATTGTTCTCACGATCTACAAAAGCTTTGGCTTTGTACTATTCCAGATTTATTTACCTCTGTGCCTTTCATTTAGATCTGCTCAGTCGTTCCGGCGTGTTTGAATAACAAAATATGTTTGTTATATCATTTATAAATCTTTAAGTAAAATCTAAAGGCAGGCTTACGTACCGTAATTTTACTTTATTACTGTTTGTGAAATTAAAGTTCATGTAGGTATAATAATTATACACTTCGTACAATAGTATAATTTACTCGTAGGTAGGTGATATGCTCACAGGGTTTCACTTTGTGATTAAAATAGTAATGTCATCAGCACTTATTTAGTGTTGATAATGTTATGTCAAGACCTTAGTCTTATTTAGAAATACGGAATTTACTACCGTATTTCGTAGATATTTGAGGGTTTGCTTTTTGCAATCATGCCAAAGGTTGTATATTATTTTTATATAATTTGTATAAAATTGGATTGTTTCATCTTCAGGTATCCACTGTAGTTAATATTTTTAAATAACTGTAACTAACATTGCAGTGACACTTCACTACTTTATTGTGATGAAAGAACTTCAATAACAGTGACATCACGATATTCTGAATCTTGTGAAATTATTGACTATTTCTGTCACTTAATAATATTGATTAGCGACTTTTATTCTAATCAAGCAATTTTGAAAGCAAAACACGTTTGAAATAAATTGATTGTGAGACGATATAAAAGCAATCTTACTACAGAGCAGCAAATGGCAGTTTTTCTCACGCAATTTCTCATAAATATTTCAAAATATAAACAAGTGAAGGGAAGCCTATTTGTTGACAATAAATCACGTAGTTGTCATATTTCACGTTATTTCTTTCAATTCCCATTTTATCAGCTTTTATTTTATATTTATTCATGAATTTTCACAGAATACGAGGAAAAATTGTGCACCTTCTCTTTAGGGTCGTAAGCCAAAAGAAGATGATACCACAAGCCAATGATAAGTAGAGTTGTATGAAAAGTCATAATTACACCACATATACTCGTACCAAATAGCCCAAACATCGATAGATATGGTCAAACAAACATCATAAAGGTTATCTTTGAACAGTAATGAAACTTTAGGATCAGCAAATTGGTCGAAAGTTCATTCATCAATTAGAGACTAAGCGATCCAAGTCAAGCAATCTAATTACCCCAGTGACAGTCCAGGGTAACTGTTATCATTTCCACTTTCAGTTTAATCTCAAAGACTTAAGGTAAACTTCAACTACTCATAGGTCGCTGGTACGTATAACGTTATTCATATTCCTATTATTTTGTCAATACGGTTATATTTATGTAAAAGTTTATAATTATTTAGAACTAGCTTGTTGCTCGCGGCTCCACTCGCGTGAAATTCTGATCCTGTTCATCGCTAATAGTAGCGTAATAATAGCCTATGTTCGTACCTGATAATGTAGCTTTCTCATGCCGAAAGAATTTTTGAAATCGGTCCAGTAGTTTTTAAGTTTATTCGTTACATACAAATATACGAATTTTTCCTCTTCATAATATTACTTAGTATAGATATGAAATAATAAATTGTTTCTTAAACTAAAATGTTAAAGTAAGAAGAAACGTTAAAAAATACTTTTTTCAATAACAGTTTAAAGCTGGAATTTAAAACAGTTGGTTTTAGTGTGATATTTTTTGTGTACGCTTACCTTTATCAAATCGTATAGCTTACACACAAAGTGGTAGCTTTAGGGCTAATGTGTCGTGTGACAAGCTTGAAAGAATTAGATTATCAATTTTGTTATATAGATTACTAGCTGTTACCTGCGGCTATGCCCGCTTAAATAATAACGTGACTCATAGGAACCTATTTCCAGAATAAAAATTAGTATAAGTATGTGCTAAATCAGACTGTAATTATTAGGTATTGATCATAACTTCATTATTACAAGACATTTCTTGTCTGTTTGTCCGTGATAGACGCAAAAACTAAGTAAGTACTTAACGGATTTTTTTAGAAAGATCGTGGTAGAGTAGAAGAAGAGATTTGACTAAAACTCGCGCAGGAATTAGCCAGTATATAAATAGCCATACCCACTTATGTCATTATATTATTGGCATTATACCCTGTAGTGACTTCTGCAGGCCTATTATGTACTTTTAAAACAGGTCAACAATTGAACGACTGTCATACTGCCAACTGCAAAATGTAACTTTGTAATCCTATATATTTATATGGGATTACAAAGTTACATTTTGCAGTTGGCAGTATGACAGTCGTTCAATTATTGATCTGTTTTAAGAGTTCATGGTACGGGCTCTGTTAGTGCTAAGGCCATCAATCTCTGTTACGCGCGGGTCTTAAGGGAGCACCTCAAGCAAAGTTTTATTTTATTTTAAATTGTTTCGCTGGGATACAATCTCTTCATACCAGACTATTAAAGTAGGTATAATACCGAGGGTCGGAATATTATGATGGTCAATATACTAGATAGATAGATTGGAAATTAGTGCTTTCAATCTAATTAATAATTTTGAAAATTAATGAAATAGTTCTTAACTTAAACTGTGTCAATAAGGCTATCAAAAATCCAAAACTACCACGGTAGGTACATAACCACTTCCCATCTGGTGGGCCATGTGCTTGTCTGCCACCTAAGTGGTTTTGTAAGTGTCGTTTTTATGCTCTATACAGAATAAATAATTTTTGAATTCTACTTTGAACAATGAATGAATCACGCCTAATTTTTTTTAATTTCTGTCCGAGATATTCCTGTAATTATTAAGTCTTTGAAATATTATGCTAAAAGTGGAAATCGTAATAAATTCAACAGACTGTCACCGTAGTGATTATATTTCCTGAGTTGGATGGGTTATTTTAAAATTAATCTTGAATGATTAATGAATGACTTTGGACCAATCTGCATCTCATTTTACTTTATGAATAGTTACGTATTTTACGTCATAAGGAATATTAGTCTTACCCCCGGCCCCGGTTTCACCGTACTCGGTAGTTAAGGGTTAAGTTTACATAAATGGGGTTATTGTTAACTCAACGGTTAATTGCTGAGTAGAGGTAGTAGTATTTCTTGTTATAGTGGCGAAGTTGAAAATTTTCAAAAGGGAATCCGGTGGAAAAAAAGTTGTTACCTCAATCTAGTATGTCAAATTTAAACATGTCTACGGCCGTCTCCACAAAGGAAAGCCGGCACTGATCGCGACTGATATTTAATATTATAAGTTAAAGTAGTAGTAAAGGTACCTTCCCCAATAATCGAACTATCAAATGCGCTGAAAATTGTTCAAATCACAGGCAGGTGCTTATCTCTGAAACTGCCTGCGATTTGAACAAACCAAACAAATAAACCAACGAACTATCAGTATAGATTAATTATGTAAATTGAAGTTAGAAATAATTATAAATTAAATGACTACTTAACTGTTTTAGTTTGAACCTATTTGTCCCACAATGCAGTACCTACCTACCTAAACATTTTAAGTAACCCGAAAATTTCTACGAGTTGGTTTTTCTGAGGACGAGAATCGAGTAACTTTTTCTTTTCTACTTTTTAAATAGCTTCCCTCATTTATCTACCCAGCCATTCGTTGGGTATAAACGCACCCTCGTAAATAACAAAAGCTTTTATTTCCAGACCGTGATATAATTTTGACAGTTAACAATTAGAAATGCAGAATTCTAGCGAGACCACGATTTAGCAGTGTATTTCTAGACTCTTAATGTATGTCATAGCACCCGATTTTTCACCTTGTGTATCCAGTCTATCCCAGTTATCTTTTTCAGGCCGTCTACATAGATAGATAGATAATTTTTTGTTGTACACCAATAGATTTACAGTAGCACAAGTAGGTAACAATTGTATTGTAGATATACATACATACACATCCATGTATAATGGGCGGCCTTATCGCTTTCATCCAGGCAACCTTACGATGGACACCGGACAGTAATGTGATAAAGTCTATCCATTGGTACTTCAACCTTTCGTTTACTGATCCACAGTTTAAGATTTACTTGCTGCTTTTGAATATTACCAGAAATGATAATTATTCTTATACCTGCAAGCATTTATTTATAAAGCTAATAGCATTCAGACGGACGATTTCAAGACAATTTTTCGTGGAAATTTACAGTCACTTAATTTTACATATTTCATAGGCTTACAAATAAAGTAGGTCACAGCAAAGCTCGCATTCATTCGCGCACATTTAAGTTAATTTAGGGAAACGGTGAAGAGACAAATATGATTTTGACTTCTGTTTCAACTTGTGCAACGAGACATTACGGAATTGTACATTCACTTGGATATGCAAGTTGTTCTATAAAGGAATATAAAGTTATTTGCAAGAGGGCGCAGTATGGAGAATTAAATTCTCTGTGTGATAATTGTAATTAAACATAATATTCGTATGAAATTTTGCTCCCTTGAGTAGTAGCGTATTGATATTAGTATATAACCTTCCTCGATAAAACGGGCTTTATTCGAACCAGTAGTTCCTGAGATCAGCGCGTTCAACCAAACAAACACACAAACAAACAAATTGTTCAGCTTTATAATATCAGTACAGAAAAGGAAAGTTTACATAACAAAGATTTAGGGTAACGGAAAGCGCCGTTATTATGGTCAAGTTCTGAGCCGTCAAAATATGGAAAATGACTCGAAATTCATTGTCTTAAAATGTGGTCTCCACTGAGCGAGTGAGTTGTATTTGAATTTATTCTTTTTCAGAACGATATAATTTAGATTGTTACACGTATATAAATAAATTCAATATTAATAAGAAAATAAATCACTTTAAAAATAAACAGTACATTAAAAATAGGTTCCGAAATGTAAATAATAATTGAAAAAAAAAAACAGAATTAATTTAGACTCTTATTTTATTGTAAACAAAATCTGAACATAAATAAATAAATTGTAATTGATGGTTCATGGTTTAAGGGAATCTTATTATTTCATTACAACGATAATAATATTATTGTATTTTATTAATATCATTTGTCTGTTCTAAGAAATTATTGAGCTGCAGGTGAAAATTTACGTAGATACATTTACCGAAGTAGTCTCTTCTCACGCTGATTTTATCGGTTCCTTTAAGAACATTTAAGTTTTAGAGATTATGTTCATTATTTTTGGCTATGGCCCGTATTATTTTAATGATCTTATATTTACTTACCTGCCCTGATAATAGGCGCCGAGATGCCTCAAATAATTTTAAAATTATAAATCTTATAATATTTATATCTTTAAAATGTAAATAGAAATAGGTATATGAATCATCATATATTTCAATTTATATTTGAAGGTACTATTATATAGTAGTCTAGTAGTAATAGGGCGTAGATAGGAATAGAGTAATTTCGGGTAATATAGCCTGGTCGGCCAATATGGCCTACTGCGATTTTTCTGAAATGAATGAACACTTGCGACTGCTTGACTCGGCATAGCAACGCACCCAATCCCCTCACTTCCTCAGACAACCCGCGCGAGGCGAAGTGTGCATGTGTGTCCCGTGCAGGCGCTCGATCGAAAATTACGTAAAGTGATCTTATTTTTTGGTAAGTTTTACTCATTTAATTTTTTGTTAATTGTGGTTCTTTTTACATTGGTAGTACACAGCTTTGTAGATTAGCTATTCATGTGTAGTATTGTGATAGTTTTTAATCATATTTCTTGATCATTTTTAGGCTACACTTTTACCTATTAAAAACGATCCCGCGGCCAATATGGCTCACCAGATGGATGGCTAATATGGCACACTAGGCCATATTGCCCACATAATTTTATACTGTTACTATTATCTTTTTCTAATAGATAATGACTCCGCGGAAACCACATTCGCAAGGAAAACGACAAACTTGGTCCATAGTGTCTATGAGATTGCTATAGAAGATGTGAGAACCAAGGAAATGGGTTTCCTAAAAGCACCTAAGTTATACCAAGTACCACGTACTACTTTGAGATGTTTGGCAGCTACAGAACAACCACCTGAGGTAGCGATTTGCGCCAAGATAGGAAGAAAGCCCATCTTGCCTCATCAATCAGACTAGAGGATCAATTTGCTCAATACGTGTTGGTTATGGAAGCAAAATTATTTGGTTTAGTGCGTAAAGACAATGAATTTAGCTTATCAGCTGGCGGTTAGGAATAACATCACCCACACTTTTTCAGCAAATAATGCGAGCGCCGGGAAGGATTCAGTTCAAGTGAGAGTTCACACCGCAATATCTCCATAGTCATCTACTTCAAGAGATCCTGTGTTAAGAGAGCAGAACAAAACACCACCTACTTGTTCTGTGAAAGTTAGAGTTCCCACTGCAATATTTCCACAGCCATCTACTTCAAAAGGTCACGACTTTATAACCCCATTTCTAATATCTCCGTGCCAAAAATACAAACTAGAAAAACTTCTAACTGAGGCAGGAAAGCTGCTGAATCAACATTAATAACTTCATCTCCATTATAAAAAAGGCTTACTAGACTCATTAAAGAAGAAAGATAATAGAATCAACAAAGCCTTTCTCAATAAAGGTAAAAAACAAAAAAGGAGGGGTAAGAAGTTAAAGAAGAATGAGTTACAAATATCAAGCTCAGAGGAAGAAAATGAGCCTATGTACGATGATAGTTCTGATGAAAGTCCAGACAGAAGTAACGTCTCTGATGCCAAGTGTTTACATTGTGAAGCTGTCTATTCCATGGACACGAGAGGACAGTCGTGGATCCAGTGCTTAAGTTGCAAATTGTGGGCTCATGAGGAATGCTCAGGGGTAGACACAGATATCTATTTCTGGGAATTTTGCTCTGCAAAGTAACACAAAATTTACTGTTATATTTCTGGAGGGCAATATGGCTCACCTGATTTGTGGCTAATATTGCCCTTCCATTATTAAAATTTAACAATTGTTCAAGGTTCAGATTTTGTTTTTTATAAATGATTTCTTAATGTTGATTGTTTTGAAATTCTAATTATTCATTCTTTATAAGTTCTAAGACTGAATTGTAAAATAAAAACTGATGGATCTCAAAAAACGTTTGTTTTATTCCCAAAAAGGCTTATGGCGTGCCATATTATCCGAACTTACTCTACCTACTAGTAAATTGACTTAAAAATATGGACAGATAGGTAGACGGATAGATAACTTCTTATTACACCCTAAAAATACAAATTACGGTGACTTCTTCCTGCCCCCTTAGACAAGTGGCAATTCGTTGCTCGGCGTATGATGGAATAGAATGACAAATGTATAGGATTTGACGTTTTTGACATTCGTTGACGCCTGTCATATACGTCGAATCCCATACATTTGGCATTCTATTCGATCATACGCCGAGTAACGAATTGCCACTAAACTTGTCTAGAGGGGCAGGTAACAAAATATATGTAGGTACATAATTGTACATATACATTTCTAAATACTTGTCACCCTTTTCCTGCAAAATTATTAAAGTACTTAAGAGATTCAAAATGGGGAATTAATATATAATACTGAAAAAGCTTTTATAATACATTTTAATTGGAATACGTCAACAATCAAAAGGGACTTAGACCCACGACTGACTCAAACCGAGGGATTACTCTGCCGACGAAGTTACCTGAACCCAACCCGTTTGTTATTAGAATGTTTGTCTACATAATTATTATGCATGTCTCCGACATGCTACGCTAAATCTCTTATAACTTTGAATGAACAATCATAAAGTTTAAAATATATTTTGTGTATCACAGCAACGACTGGTAACAAGTAATGGTACATGAAAGTTGATATAGGTCTCTTGCATATTCTGGAAGTTGTAGTTCAAACCTTAGTGACTATCATCGTAAATCATCCTCTGCTGCACGATAAAGAGCTGGAATGCTCTTCCCGTGCACGGTGCACGTCGTGTTTCCCTCTGCCTACAGTCCCGGCTCCTTCAAGGGGGCGTGAAAAAGCATTTATCAAGGCCTTCAAGTCAGGGACCATCATTTTAACGCCAATAGCATCAGAAATGGTGGTCCGTATCTTCTGGACTGCCCTTCAGCTTTTTACCATTTAGCGGGGTGCAGGTAATTGACGGACCAAATGTATAAAAAAAAACGTTGGTGGATACGTTACTTGCAAATACTAAAATGAGACCTTCGAGTGAGATAAATAATATAAACAAACTCGACTGAAGCGGTTTCATATTATAGCGTGTAAGAAAAAGGATCGGGCATTTACTGTAATATATAGATTTAATACCCTCTTGTTCAGAACATCCGGCAAGTGATTTCTAGAGCTCGTGATTTATAGGCACTGCACTATTCATTCAGTGTTTTGTAATTTGTGTTATATTCTATGCCAAGAACACCTACAGCTAGCTACCAACTTACGCGAAATAACGAGTTTATTTGACTTAGAATTATGAAAAAACGGGACTTAGGGAACTGCCGATAGAAATGAAAACTAAGTAGCTAATGAGACGTAACATGACGCATTCGGTGACGGCCCAAGCGTTAGGTGATGATGACGTGAGTTCCATAATTTTTGTTCACCCAGAAACGTGCTCAAAGAAAAATCAAGAATTTTTCACTTCAATAATATTTTGATGTGTAAAACGGCTCTTTATGCCAATTGTATGCAAGAAATTGGGTTACCCTAACAAGATTTAACTAAGTTTTATGAATTCATTTGAGGGTGGTTTGAAATATGCATCTTCGCTGAGAATCAGAAGGCGGAGAGTTAAGTAAATTGCTTAGAATATAAAGCGAGTTCGCTCAATTCATTCCTTTAATTTTGGTGGTGGAAATGTGATTTACCAGCATGAATAAGTCAGCCGAATCAAGGAAGTATCACCCTTTTTTTTTAAACGTGTGCAAAATCCCCACGGATACACAAGGCAGGAGTGATTATGTCGGACTCGAACCAACTATAATAAAACGCACACAGTCTGTGAGTCGTACGGTTGGTTGCCGGAAGTAAGATTGACACAGACATATGTCTGGTACCCCGGCAAGCTAGCTCTCTTCGGATGCGGGGACCACGGAATCCCCGTCTAGGGCCCAGGAATAGGGACAACACCTAGGAAGTATCACGCTTTCATTTAGGATCAATATAATCCTACTAATATAATTAACTAGCTCATACCCGGTACTCCACCCGCGTGCAATGCAAATTCTGGTTCCGATTACCACAATCCATGGAATCTTAATGTAAAGATAAAAAATATCATAACGACACCTCTGGGTTCAATTGGCGTATAAACCAAAATACGACTTTTCAGGAGAGCAAAAAAACGATTTTATTTTCAGAAAAAAAATCATAACTTTTTTATTTTAGAAGCTACATAAAAAATTCCAAGGAGAAAGATTCTTAGAATTTGGGGATGAAAAAGGCTAAATCATTCAATCATATCTATCTCCTTTACGTCTTAGAAAATAACAACTTATGGTTTATACACCCCATGAAAATTGGATAAAAATGAACAGCTTACAGCTTATATCCAAATTTGGTAAAAAAAAATCACATTTACTGATGTAAAAGCACGTAGCTGTAGATTTTTTTGCTGTAAAAACTATTTACTTTGCACAACAATAGAATTATAATTAATAAAAACAATCTCTATACTGTTAGAATGTGAAGAATTATATTTGGAAGATTTATATTTGGCCTACGCAAATATGATCATGTGTCCGAATTTCGTACCAAACTCAAGTGGCTCCCAATTCGCCTTCGTCGGAATACTCATATTCTCTCTTTACTATACAGCGTACTGTTTAATCCTTGTACTCCCCATTATCTAAAAGAACGGTTCAGGTTCCTTGGTGACACACATACAAGATTTCTGAGATCATCGGAGAATTTGAGACTAGCAATGCCACTGCACTCCACAAGTTTTTACGACAAATCGTTTACTATACAAGCAGTTCGCCTGTGGAATGCACTGCCAATTCAGATTAAACGAGCACAATCACTAGATTCCTTTAAAAAAATGGTAAAAGAACATTATCTATCTGCCCTAGAATAGCTATACTGTGTAATTTTGTGTACTTAAAATGTTGTGTAGTGTATAATATAATGATATGGATATTAGTTAGTATATATTGTAAATATTATGTATTGTATGAATATAATTATATTGACATCATATGTAGTATATGTATGTATATGTTGTAAAATATATGACTGATATTATAACTTGTTATATATCTAACTTATGTATACTTTTCCTTTTATTTTAAAAAATAAATAATAGTAATAATTTATGTAATTGTACGCTACCCTATCATATCTTTTGCTTCTATCCATCCAAAGGTTGCCTGGAAGAAATCGCTGTAAGCGATAAGGCCGCCCATTGTGCATTATATATTAACATTGTTATATCGATACCTTGTAATACTTTTATGGTGTACAATAAAGAATATCTTATCTTATCTTATCTTATCTTAATGTGCCAGAATTACATTAATATTAGTCTTACTACAGAATTATGGTCGATATACACGAAATTAAACTACCAGAAACGAAATTAACTTAGTTTTATTAAATAAAACAGATAATTATGTGTATTATAATTATGGCACAACATTATCAGTCCTGATCAGATTATCAAACTGAAAAGGCAATTATTTAAATCTTTTGTAGCTCAACACACAGCCATCTCTCCTTCACCGCAACTTCCTCATACAACAGATTGTCCTCAGGGTCTTTAATTCAGCGGCACTTGTACAGAGCCTGCACCGTTTTGGCCCTGGAACGCGTCAACTTATAGATAAGCTTTTGTCCCTCAGACGATTCCAACTTGTTATATAGTGGTTGCAAGTGGTCTCGTTTGACCCTGGCTACCGCTCTCCTGGTGGCGCGTTTTGCATCTTTGTACGCGTCGCGGTCTTCGGAAGATTTGGACGCTTGCCACTTTTTAAGGAGAGCTTTCTTCACCCTGATCTCTCTCTGGACTGTGTCGTTCCACTATCAAGGTGTCCCTGTCATACTTGCGTCTACCTCTAGGGGCAGGCCAGACAGAAGAGATGTAAGACGTGTGTCGCGTCGCTTCTATACATTTTGTATAGAAGGGACGCAGTAAAACAAAGGTCCTCGTCCCGTCCGCGTCTTACGTCTCTTCTGTCTGGTCTGCGCCTTAGCCGTACCGAGCACCACCCTCCCCGCCTCAAGGATAGCTACCTGAATCCTGTCCCAGCAAACCTGTACTGGTTCGTCTACAGCATCAGCGCACTTGTCATCGATGGGTGAGACGAGACTTTGGGACTTGTCTTCATCGAGCAACCACCACCTGATTCTGCGTTGGCCTCGCTCAGCGCTTTTGTCTTTGGGTTTCACGCGGAGGTCCATGACAAGGAGATGGTGTTGGCTAGTGAGACTCTCTCCGGGTATTACCTTGCAGTTGGCCACCCTGCTGATGCTGTGCCTCCTAGTGAGTAGAAAATCGATCGGGTAGCGTGCTCTCCGCTCTTGGAAGTGACAAGTTCGGCTTTCTTTTTGAAGAACCTGTTCACGATTGCAAGTTCGGTGCCCGTACATGTTCTGAGGATGTGCTCACCCTCTGGGTTACGGCTACCATATCCAAAACCGCCGTGGACATGTCCAAACTCCCCGCACCTGTTACCCGCATGACCGTTCGTGCAATGGTTATACTTTAGGAAAACCACCGTCATAACACGGACACTGTAATTATTTTTTAAAATTTTACATTTAATTTTAGACTATAAAGCAATGTCTGTAAAATATAAAATTAAATGGATTTTTGTAGAGTGAACGAAAGCGTGCAGTAAAAATATTGTCATTTAATTTTGGACTTTAATACTATAGCAATAAAGTCTAAAATTGAATACCATTTTTTACAATGGATATGGTTTATACGTCCATATGTTATTTAAATGTTTGGATTTACGACCTTAATTTTAAATTACGTTTAAGAAATACATTTACTCGTCATGGCGTAAAATCCATTTACAGTCAACCCAGATCTTACGCCCCGGGTTGGTAAAAATCTTGGTCATAACGTCTTACTAAAAATTTAAAAAAGAAAAATTTGGCTGTTACATTAACATTTTATGTTTTTTGTGGTAGGATGATCTAAATTTTTTGGGTCGTAAAAGCATTTTTTTTGCGAATTTGAACATTTTAAATATACAGATCGATAGAGAAAAAAATTCTGAACTAAACGGTGTATATAACTCATTTTGGCCAAAATGGTTTATACACCAATTGAACCCAGAGGTGTCGATAAGTATTTGTTTATTCCTCATTATGAAAAAATATCCTTAGCAAGTAAATTGATCAGCCTTATTCCATTAGCAAAATGTATTTTTTTACCGAAACTAACACAGACTTGATTTCTCTTCCAATCTAAATCACTCAAAAACTAACAACTACCACGCTTTTATATTTAAAGAAATAGATACAATTACTTTAATATGGATAAATTGATCAAGTACTTCATACCTACTATTTCTTCTTAGAGAAGTTATCCAAGAAGAATCAGCATGAACTACTTGATCAAAGTTTCAAAAATTCAGTGACCCGTTATAATTCTATTAGCATTTGTAACAGCCGTATAATTATATTCAAGGAGGTGTTAAATCGCAAGCCCGGGATTCGTCACGGAGTGAAGGAGGTTTCGCCCTCACTATCACGTCAAGTGATTCTAAGAAACCACAGGGTGTATTAAGATATTAATCATGCTCCAGCTCAGTGACTGGAAACGCTAACTATGAACAAACGAACCGTACATTTTGTTGTGTATATGTTTTATCTATGGAATATCATTCGTCAAATTTTATTTGCCTATTATGTCGATATCTTAATTACGTTCTCAGAGTTACCGTGATACATATGTATGTACAAGTAGCATACGTTAGTAGGTGGTCCGTATTTTGTGGAGGAACTCTATATTGTAAACGCTGACAATTAATGAAATTCTATGAAAAGTATGTCATGTCCCAGTACCAAAGAATCGATATGGTTTATATATATTCAGACGAAAATCACACAGCAGGTATGTTCGTATCCTGAATCGTAGTGACCTATTTTTCAGTAAAGAACTTTGAAAACGTACGTAGTATTAAGTAGTTCTTTTGTGTAATTTTACAATTCAAAGCAAACGCCTGTTTTCTTTCATTGCAGTATATATTTTTTATATGAAGAATTTGAAGTATTATCATTGGAAATTATTATTACGTTTATAGATACACAAAATAATCAAATATCTCTGAAAATTTTCTTTCATTTATTCAACTGAAACGACTCTTCCTAATCAGTTAACTCCATTTCTTTTACTTAGTTCAGCCAAAGTAATTTTTCTCCGATTTATTACGGTTCTTAGAGATATTACGAAGGGAATTACCTAACAAGAATATATTCTGGTTAGCTATACATCTAAAAACTTAATTGCGGGTGTCCGGTATACCCAATTTAATTTATGAAGACATAATAGCTGTCTGTGTTATTTATTGCACACTTAAGCGCTAGAGGTAGCAATGTTCTTGTTACTTTAGTATGTGTGTAGTGTGTATTGCCCGGGACATATATTTTAGACCTAAAATGAGCCCAAAATGTGCCGAAAATGTGCTACACGTAGTACATGTTTCTTGCGTATCTTTTGAGAATAGCACAGGGTGCTACGGCGGTGGACGAGCTCAAATTCACTAAGCATAGATTATTACAAACAATCAAGAAATAAATAAATAAAATAAAATGAAATAAATGAAATAAACGAAATAAACAAAAAAAAAACACGAAATAAACGTAAGAAACGAAATAAACGAAACAAATTAAATCCGCGCGCCAGGGTCTCATTTATCTCGCGATTTATGCCCAAGATATAGGTATGTGTTCCGAGGTATAGAATGTTCTAGCTAAAAGTTACAAGAGGGTTTGTTGATTGTTAATATGATTCGCAAACAGCGCCGACAGCCACTCTATTGTATAAAAGGAAACGCTCTTTTATTGCAACATGAATTTTTAACACATGCTAGTTGTGTAAAATGTATTGTATATCTTGTATTACGTCAAACTTGTATAATAAGCAGTTATCAAAGTTTGTGGTTATTTGATAATTACATCGGAACCACAGAGGAGAAGTTTTTTTTTATTATATAGGGTCTAGGCATATTCTCCTTGCGTTCTATAGGCGAATACCTCGTCCCATCTGATGGAAAATTTGAGTTCTGTCAAGAGCAGCTACAGATAGATCCTGCTCAGACGTTTTAAAGAATTGAGTAAAAAGCATTCAAACATCCTCATCAAATCCGAGGCGTTGGTCTAAAAGTAAATAATAACAAATAAATCGCCATAAAATCCGTTAAAGACTGCAGAATGATATTCGCATAAATTTCAGACAGTATCATTATAGGGTAAGTAGAAAGTAAGATTATTTCTTGAGGAAGTTATTTTTAGCTATTCTGAATTGAAAACGTCCCTAGTTTAGTTATAAAAATAAATAAGAAAATGTAGCTGTAGCCAAATGACAGCTATCAGTAAAAGGGTTAAGATATAATCTTGTAAGTTGCTAAAAATCTCTCATTTTAGCCTGTGCGAATATGGTTTCCGTTAAAATTACGGGATTTTAGCCTTGTAAAAACTATTTTAAAAGAGAAAAAATCGGGGGAAATCGAGAATGAGGGGAATGAAATTGCTATCAGAAAATGTATGTTGTTATATTGTTGTTGTTATTGAAAAGTTATATTGTTGTTGACGGTAATAGGCTCGCCCCCTTTTGACTCGCTTTTGGCTCAGGCCCTGAATTTTGGGATTTCAACATTTTCGGAATTCAACTTTCTGTTCCTGGAGGTGATTCTCGGTTCCACGTACTGTGGTAACCTATATTTCGCCAACTATGTGGCGAAATATAGGTGATCAGATAATACACCTCAGCCTACCCCTGCGAGGATTTAGAGGCGTGAGTATCTCATGTTTGCATTGCGGCAAAACATTATGTTTTACTTTATACGCAAAGCCTTTTATTTCCATTGTACGAAATGAATGGACTGTCCGCATAATAGTAGAACAAAATTTTTGCTCTGTTGGAACCAAGGTAATTCCGCAGGGAGGGTCAAAAGCGACCGCCTGGGGTGACCGCTATATTGCATTCCCACTGCTCAAATTCACAGCCATGTTTATTTTACAGCTTAAAACACAATTGTGCAACAGTTCGTCATTTGAGTCTTGGGAATATTTTATTATTCGTTTGGTTGGGATATCATTTGATGACAATTTAATGCATTCGCAATACTTGCGCCTTTTACTCAATTACTTCGGATACCAATATGAGTGTTTGGGGCCCCACCTAGAAGTTAGGGACTAAGTCAACCTTATCTGATGGCCGGTACACCTGCCGATTAATGAATGAGGCTCTGGCTTAGGCTTTTCTCTCGGAGCACCCCCAGGCGACAGTCGCTTAAAATAAAAATCAAAACTGGAGAAAGCGTAAAAGCGGTGTATTGTAGAATAATGATGAATGTCTGGGATTTGACGTGTGTTGACGACTGTCATATAGGTCAAATTCCATATATTTGTCATTCTATTCTACAATACGCCAGGCAACGAATTTTCAATTACCTAGGGGTGCAGAGTGGATCCCAGGCTCACTTTGGAGCAAAACATTTCGTACAATGGTAATAAAAGGCTTTGCGTATAAAATAAACCATAGTGTTTAGCCGCAATGCAAACATAAGATACTCACGCCTGTAAATCCAAGCTTTGGATGTACCCGAGACTAAAACTGTGATCACGATGTCGACTATTAAGAAGTAATTAGTGAAAATAAAGTTGCGTGGTTGTTCCTGCTAAGAATAGACTTTTTATGACGGTTTATGGCGACCTTTATCTTGTTATATTTAAGAGGAATACCTCAAAGTTTAGAAATGACACAACATGTGATGAGTTAAAAGGTAAGGTCACTGAAATGTGAACGGACTATTTAATAATATTTGATTTAGAAACAGCATGCGCGTCCCTGAGCCGCGGAGTCTTTACAGAAAATATATCTTCAATTAACCGACATAGTTCCCGGTATAATTCTGGGGTTATATCCCAATCACGTCAGAAATTTCTATTTAGTAGGTACATACTGCTACTCGTTTTTTGGTTGACTTTTGAGGATAGCACGGCGGTGAAGAAGAATAAATTCACTAGTCATAGATTTTAACAAACCAATCCGCGCGCGCTAGGGTCTCGTTGCTTTCGTGACTTGGGTTCAAGTTATATGTCAGTAAATATAACAGAATCAACTCAAGCATAGTCCATTATTTGCGAAATACATGAAACGTGGTAATACATGAAATATAGGTAGGTATATGCAGATATGCTTGTGAAATTGAAAAAGTTTGTTATACGAGTATAGAAAACCGTTTTAGAAATATTCTCTGCAGTCGCGTTACGGTGCCAATCAAGTCGATGGCAGTTTCATGATTCGGTTACTTACATGTGGAAAATACAAAGCGAGTGCTTTTAAAAGATTTCAGTTCATAGTTCACAGTCTATGCGACCGCTCTACATTCATCGCAATACACTACATAGACGTGAGTGCTTGTGACAAACATTTTTATTTCCATTTTGAAGTCAGACATAAGAAGTTGAAAATACTTTTATCTAGGTACGTTAATTGTAATTTGTATAAAAGAGTTAATTCTACAGCCGCTGTTATTTTCTAATAATATTTATTAACATCATAGACGATAAAAACAACAGTTTGATATATATTATGTAGTTTCCATTAAACATTGAATTTTGAATACCTTTCGAATGTTATATCAGGTAGATACCAACATTCAATTACTGTTTACTACCTATACCATTTCCATATTCATTTCACGTCAGACAAACAGACACCGCCAGTACATTTTAATTAAAACCTGGCTAACTTTTCTATCTATACAATTTCAAACGAAGATAGTATTTAGGAATGAGGTATACCGTATACCTATTATTTGAAACTAAATTGATTAAGCACGTGAAAGAAAAAAAAATGTCACTTACCTGTTTTAACAAGCTTGAATGTCACTTGCTGTTGATTTTTCAGTTGTTCATTGTGCGTTGGATGATTGAGCTCCCGCAGAGCCATCTCGACAGAGGGCTGTTGCTGCATTTTGGCGAAACGTGAAGGCGACGCCTCCTTCGCCCGGCTTAGCTTACGAAAGAAACTAACTTTCTTCGACTTGGAATTCGGTGTAGAACCTGCAAAGTCAGAAAAAGCCGTAGTAGTTAAAGATTACATTTCAGACGGCATTTTTTGTAGTATTAACAAAAAGAAACCTCACACTGTTATATAAAACCTCATGGGTGTGATGCGAGCCTAGTGAAGCGTTATATTGTTATTCTGCTAAGTAACCATGCTAAATGGATGTGTACGAGTTAGTTGATGACCACGCGTTGTCAAACCCAAATCTCACTCTCATTCAGAACCTTCAAGAGACGAACGTTGTTGCGTTGGCGTCGAAGGCGTTGAGGTACGAGCAGAGGTCGGCGGGGTGGAGCTCGGCTCGGAATGAGGGCGCGGGGGAAGAAGGCTTAACGATGACTCATTCGGTGAAGGAAAGTGAGCAGCGGAAAGATCCGATCGACGATCTGGCTCAGGTGTAGTCACCCGAATATGGGCCCCAAACTGAGGTAAGTTCGCATACTCGAACAGTGCATCGAAATTGCGATCGAAAATGTTCTTTCTTGAGAAAGCAGGGGTAGGAAGAGGTGCGGGTAATTCAAATTCATCTGGAGCGGGGGTCCTAACAATTTTGCCAAATTCATTGTCCTCATGGCGACCTAGTTTCTTGAGTAACTTGGCTTTGGTGCGCTCGCGCAGCTTTGGACGCTCGAGCGACGGCGTCGGCGAGGCCGGCGCGCGCTCTGGTGGCTCCGGGGGCGCCGTTTTGAGATGTGTTTGATCGCAAATGAGGCTGGGGACGCGGGGCGGGGGTTGCGCGCTGGACGGCGCAGGCGGCGGCGGCCCGAAAATGATGTCAAGCGTAGGCCGCTGCCGTTGCCGAGGCAGCGATTGTGATATGTATGTCTGGGTAACTACTTCATCCGCAGGATATATTACGTACATCCCTGGCGAGACCGCATTGCGCAGGCCCCTCGCGCCCTCCGAAGAGGTATACGCGCCTTGATTTACTTCTACTAATATCTAGGGACGAGTGATTCCTTTCAAATCTAATGTACCAATAGGACGACACACAAAAAATAAGACAAAAGATTTATTTTGATAGAGGATTGGAATGTTTTCAAAATTTAAGTTGCCTTTTGGGAACTACAAAGTAAGTTGAAGAACGAATAAGGAATGTTTTGTGGAAGGGACCTTGAGCCATACTAATAGGAAGGGTAGGAGGTTTCTTCGTGTAATGTCTGCCAATTCCGTACAACGAATCTTCAACCTAAACAAAAAAGAAATACTTAATGCGATGAGGGTAAGATTGTTGTAAGAAAGATACGTGAGAAAATGATTGTAGGCATACAAAAGTAATGTATAACACAAAAATAATTTTGTACGCATTTGGAGCAAATAGAATGAAAACACAAATGGTCTTTGTTCACGCTGAGTTGACAATTGAACCCCCTATACATACATCCGCGTTATAAAAAAAAGATGCGGACGAGAGTTTTACTTGTGATCCGGTTTTACAAAATGTTATTATAATTATGCATTGTTGCAATCAAAAATATTAGAGAACAAAATTTGTAAATCTATTATAATTAAGTGTTGTTTATGATAGATTTAATTAAATTATGAATTTTATTTTGGAATTTACCATAAATTAAGACACTTAAAACACGAAGGACATTAAATGCATTAAAATTTTGTATACAGTGCTTTAAACTTATATACTAATCATATCAGATTCGTATGATTATAGCTTATACAAGCCTACCGCCCGCGGCTCCGCCCCCATGGATCTCTTATCTCCGGTTCTGCCCAACCGATTGCAATCAAACAGACGTAAGATTTCAAGTCTGACCAAGACCTTTCTAACAAAAAAAGAAACCGCTTCAAAATTCGTTCAGTAGTTTTGCGTCCACCGCGAGCAAACATTGCCAATGTATAATTATTAATAGTAATAGTAAAGCTCTATGTACAAATGCTTCTATAGAACTTTTGACATTTCAGCATACAATTAGTATCTACATACTCAGTGGTTGTTCACGTCGATGCGACTCGTATAGTTTAGCTGTAAAGTAAACTGGGCTGAGACAAACGGGTCAAGTGTTGCCACAATGGCGGAGGGCTATCCAAGTTAGCAGAGGAGCACTCGAAATTTTCACAAACGTTGCGATTCTATACAGATTCAGTTAAAGTTTCCCTTAGCAACGCTAATAAGGGACAGCTTTGTGTTGACGATGAAGTCAGAATATGCTCGTTCATTTTGTTTTTAAATGTCACAAATGGTACTATGTAACTTTATTTTGTATGTTTACAAATGCTTCAAACATTAAGGTCCTTATTAATAAAAAATCACACAGCGTATGTAGAGTTGTTATGTCAAAGTTTACAAGAGAATTTTGACGTAATACCCGTGTTTCTGGATAGCTACAAGCAAGCGTACTTCACCGTCGACAACATCGTCACTTACCAAATGGGTAAGACGCGTCAAACGCGTCACAAACGGGTCAAACGTGAGCCTATCAACGAGTAAAGGGCCTAAAGGTACCGCCATCCTCCGTCGACTTACTTCTTCTGTCGTATCGATGGAATATCGACTCAGGAATAAGTAAGATGCCACACACAAACAGTGTGGTTTGACTGCGGTTTTCTGTACCTTTCCACATAATCGAATAATTAGGAATCGAGCATCGTATTGTGCCCTTCTCTCGTGTAGGTATTTACACGGTACTTTAACAGCATCATTAACGTGAATAATTTCCTTCGAAAACTGTGTTAGTAGTAAATGAACGTTGTTGTTTTATAGACTGAGCAGGTAAATAACATCGTCTATGCCAATAAATTCTCTAAACGTTGAACACGTGTAGGTATAAAACACATACTTAACTATGATTTTGAAATTTTGAGGTATTCTAACTTCCAAATATCAAGCATATTATATAGAAGACTAACTGTTGCCTACGGCTCCGCCCGCGTGAATGTCTACTATCTCAACCAAACATAGCCTTTGTCCTTTCCCAAGGTCTTATCTATCTCTGTACCAAATTTCATCAAAATCGGTACAGTGATTTTGGCGTGACAGTGTGACAGATAGACAGAGTTACTTTCGCATTTATAATATTAGTATGGATGATTTGCTGCAGAATTGTTAAGTTGCCATTGCTAAGGCATTACCATATAGTTCGCTGGTTTCCAAGTTTTTAGCTGTGAAGGTTGCTTGTAGCAATAATTACGCTTAAATACTGAAGTGATCCATTAGTTGCTCATTATGTAGTAGAATGTAAATGAAAGTAGTTACCGAGATTATTTTAAGGAATACTTATAGCTAAATCACTTTTTAGTAATTAGGTGCTTCGATTTAAAACCAGCTTATAAGTTTCACATTTATAGTATTAGTAGAATACTATAAATGTGAAACTTTGTAAAGATGTTTGGATGTTTGTTATTCAATCACGCTCAAACGTTCATATTTATTATATTGTTAGGATTCTGAAAAGAAAAATTCGTTTTGTTTTGTTTTTGGCTAAAAATAATGAATATTTTACCCTGTGACATAATATATATCTACTTACCTATATTTCAACTAGGTTACCGGGTACAACAAGTAAGGCTTGGCGTCTTGCCTGCGAAGCTATGTAGTAACGTATACAATATACTGCTATTTATAATTGTTGATTTTTTTAAATAACTCGATTACTGGATAATGTTCCTATTTTAAATTGGATGTAGGTGTGTGGCCGGTGGGTTCGAGCAGAGTAACTAATCTTTCTCACGCGATTCAGCTACAGATAAAATGAAAATGTATTCTTCCAAATTGTTTTGTCTTTACTTAAATTTTCTTGCAATAAATTACCAAAACTATTTTTTTTTTATTTATTTATTTAAACTTCTCTCATCCTAGCGTTAATTCCCAGTCGCATCCGAAGCTTTTCAGCTCGGAGTCTGGGGTCCGCTTTACCGTCTTAACTACAGATTTGGCTAGACCTCGATATTTTTTCGTGAAGCGATTGCCATCTGACCTCCACAGCCCAATGATAACATTAGGCGATATCGAAGCTTTGCAGCTAGACCGTTGTTTTTGGATTTTTTAGGGCTCCAACTACCCGTAACGACTGCCATAGATGTTTTTATGGCAACCGGGACCGACGGCTTAACGTGCTCTCCGAGGCACGACCAGACCAATGCAAATACCCATATTTCATGAACACAAATATTTGCACTGAGCGGGGATCGAACCCGCGCCTCCTGCGTAGCAGCCGCGTTCACTACCGCTACGCCACGGAGGCTGTCTCGTGTTATTTATTTAAACTTCTTGCACAAATAAATAAAAAATGTACAAAGGCGGACTTAATGCGACAGGCATTTTCTGTAATGTGACGATCTGACGATTTATATTAACTCCTAGGTATAGCAACAAAAGCTCCAGAAAGCTTTATAAGTAATAGGTACTTTTTAAGGTAAGTGTATAAAATTCAAATGTAAAAAATGCAGTTTGATATTTAAGTTTTTAATAAATAGTAATCGTCTTGTTAACACGCAAGGTACCTACGGAATATAGTGTGCTTCAGGCCAAGGAGTGAATTTTACAAAAAATCTTTTCTTTTGAATGCTTCCAATTTAAAATGCATTAACTGTATAAAAATTAAAATTTGTCACCTCAGCTGTTCAAGCTCCGCGTGGATAAATCAGGACAAATAATTGAATATACATAATATATACCTATGTGAGGCGGATTGACATCAATTCAACTTATAATATCTCGAGAATTGAAATAGAAAGGAAGGGCCATAACGGGATTTCCTGTTTGTTCCCGTGCCTGACTGAGTAGGTATGTATCGTCAGATCGTCACACTACAGAAATCCGCGGCCAAACAACACAGTTCGAGTTGTGTAAGTAGGCTTTAACCTTTTATCTTTTTTTCTTGTAACATTCGTCTCGCACAATAATACTCTGTACTTATCTATTTTCATCTGAAGGCCAATTCTCGTAGGAAAGTGATTGAATTGATATTGAATTATGAGTTGACTGAAAGTTGGTATTCTGTTTAATAAAAATATAGCCCCAAATTGGTATAGATTTAGTCTAATCTCTATATAGTCTCAGTTCAATCTCATGACGTTCGAATAAGGCCGTTCACTGCAATGTGAGCGCAGCTTGCTTTTTCCTGCAAATACGGTACATCAATGATTTTTTAATGAATGATTTACTTAATACTAGCTGTTGTCCGCGGCTCCACCCACGTGGAATTCTGATCCCGTTCATTGCTGATATATATACCCTATGTGTTATAATGATGTATAAGCTATATTATTCTAAAGTTTCATTAAAATCCATTCAGTAGTATTACGTGAAAGAGCAACAAACATCCTCACATACCTATACCTATCCTCACATGCTCACAAACTTTGACGTTTATAATATTAGTAGGATTTATATATGTCTAGGCTTATCTTGTTTATGTTATTAATCAGAGAATATCTTGTGATTTTGATGTTCATGACGTAAAGTAATAGGTATATTGTTTACTTGTTTACTTTTCAGTTTTTTACCATCTTCTTTACCACTTCAATCTCCCAGTAAATTGAACAATCTTGTTTGAAAGCTTTTGTTTTCAATTAATTGATTTTGGACGTTTGTCCTGTACCTTCGCACTTCGATAACGATTTCTAATCACTTTATCCAACGTCAAAATTCAGAGATTTTTCTTTAAGCATAAAAATCTCTTTTACGAGTATTCATCAAAAGTTAGTGTAAGAATAATTCAGCACTTTGGCATTTTTCCAATGAGATAAAGAAATATTTCATTCCGAATTTGTCAAAAGCAATGCCCATTTACAGTCAACAAGCCTATAATTTTTCATTTCAGTATTATTACAAACTATAATTATGCATGCCTTGTAAAAACAGTAGTTTTTTGGCATTCCTTCAGTATACCTAGAGCGGCTACACACACACCTGCCGCAGGGGCGATCTAGGAAGCAAAGCGGTTGGGGCAATATTGGGACAATATCGGAGATCTCTACACACACACCTGCCGCAGGGGCGATCTAGGGTGCAAAGCGGTTGGGGCAATATCGGAGCAATATCGGGCCAATATCGGGGGTTCTTTACACACTTGCCTGCCGCGTAGTCAGCCCACGGAAACTTCGCTACATTTATTAATCTGTGGGTACATAGCGGTGACAGCCGTGACAGTGTGAAAGTGACATCTGTAAAAAAGCTTTCTATACTAAATTGGATAAAACAGATCTGCTGTCATTTACACAAAATGTCAAGCTCGATAGATGGCGCTGCATTATTACAAAGTTATTACACCTCTGCCCATGTATAAAAAAACGTGGGTATTCGCGCATCAAATTTATTATCCAAATTGAATGTTGCATTCAAATATTGGCATAATATATAGACTGATCATCAGGCGAGGTGAAGTCAAATTGACGAGCCTATATTATAAAAAAAAATAGATATAATTTAGGGATAATGATTTTTTATGAAGAAAATCTCACTCATTTTGACGGGAAATTGATCGCAGAACAAACGTACGTACCTATAGGCGCGCGCCTAGTACGGTACTGAGACTTGAACGCAACGCTGGCACACACGTTCATGTATACTTGTATATCCAACACACGTTCAAGTATACTTGTGCAAGTCTCAACTTGCGCAAGTATACTTGAACGTTGTGGCCAGCAGAAATTGCTCCAATCGCGCTACACACACGGCAACGGCAGGGGCAACTTAGGCGCTACACACACACCTGCCGCAGGAGCGATCTAGGGTGCAAAGCGGTCGGGACAATATCGGCGCAATCTAGAAAATGGCTACACACATAACAACTTAGGAAGCGATTAAGGGTCAATTAAGGCTCATACTCACGTTTTCACCCTAGATCGCTCCTGCGGCAGGTGTGTGTGTAGCGCGCTTTACACTTACTATATCCAAACTCTATAGACGCAGTAAGTGGCACTACAATGCAGCGTAAAAAAGATCTACTACTTCGCTACTAGTTGACATACATCCCATAACATGTACACATTGGCAGTCTAAAGAACAATATTGACATTAGCGTACTCACAGATAACGCATATTTCCTGTCGTTTTTTAGCTATGCATTTCGCTAGTAAAACTGTGTCTATACACGCTATATGGTCAAAGACCTTACAAATATATTCATCTCACCAATTTATTAAGCCTGTACAAAGTCGATAGGGTAGACAGAGGGGTCTGACTGTCTACACTTTAAAAGCTATATTTTGAATTCTTCGTACCTACTTAATAGGGGACGAGGTTAATGCCGTCAGCGAAGCACTTGGGTATTAAAACAAAACTTGGAAACTTCAGTGAGTCATTGTAGGTAGTAAAGTTTTTTAGTAAGGAGTACGTGTATGCAAAGTGTTTTAAAAAAATTGTTAGTAGGTATACAAATTTAAGTCTCAATAGTGTAACTAAATTATGCAACTAAATGCAAATAGTGTAACTAAATTGCCATTGCGATTCAACGAGGCAATGCTGCTAGCATTATGGGCACCTTTACGCCGGGAACGATCCGTGGCGGGTTATTTGATGTGACATGACATTTACAATAATTAATTGTATATTTTCATTGAACTTAGAAATATGTATAACTTAAAATAAATAAGTAAATAATACATAAATATAATGATAAACTAATTTATTAAAAAAGATACTTAGTTTAAGAATAGGTAGAATTGCCGTAAACCTTGATTAACAATTTAGCTTACGTGGAGATTATCAAAATTACTAAGAATGTATGACCTAACACTAATAAAATTGAAAAAAAAAAATGTAAGCATACCTAGTTACAAAGTAAAATATTTTTCTTACCAAATTATGCATATCTAAAAATATTGTACTGTCAGTGGGAAGAGTAAAGGCTTGTCCTGCTTGTAACTGTTCTTACAGGGTCAGTAGTATGAGTGTGACTCCCCTGGTGTTACACTCGTCCATAGGCCACGGTAACCACTTTCAATTAGGTGGGCCGTGTGCTTGTCTGCCAACTAAGTGGTAAAAAAATAAATGCTAGCTCTGTTGCAAAACATACAATAACAGTATAAACTCTCTTATTTTTTATGTAAATATTACCTTCAATATCAGCCTTTTTACTCACTTTTCTGGTTCAATTAAAGTAAGACTTTTAATTAACCTTTTGTAATAAGGGCATGAACACAGAACAACTTGATAATTACATTACCAGGCGTGCCAAGGGATTATACTCCTAATACATGGTTTGTCTATTGCTTCATTCTGTTAGCTAACTTTGATAAAACTGTTTTTGCTACCATAAAACATTTATTCGGGTAATTTCACGATGCCTAATTTTTTTGCTAATTTCGGTGGTATTTTTCAATCATAAGTTTCCGATGAAAAAATTTAATGGAGTTCTTTTAGAATATCTAGAATACTGATGTGTTTAAAAGAACACTCCATTAATTTTTTTCATCGGAAAACCTATGATTGAAAAATACCACCGAAATTAGCAAAAAATTAGGCATCGTGAAATTACCCATTCAAAAGTTTTGGTAGTTCTCAGATTAAAGTTCTTGAACTTATAATATTCGTAGATATTGCTTGGGATATATATTTTGGACCTAAAATTTGCTCAAAATGTTCTCTATACACATAGTAACTACACGTTTTTTGGCTGACTTTTGAGGATAGCACGGGATGCTAGCATAGATTTATTACACAACAATACGCGCGCGCCATCCAGGGTCTCCTTGGTCTCGCAATTTAGGTTCAAGATATGTGTCCCAAAGTATATTATATTTTGAGAATATTATTTTATGAGAATCCAAATTGACACTACTATTCATTAACAATCAAAATAGTTAAAGTTTATAAGTTTGTATAATTCTCTAAGATATTAACAAAAATCTCAAAGACATAATTATTACAACCATGTAAACATGAAAAAGATCATAATAAATGTCATGTATTACCTAATAGTAATGTCCGGAAATATAGAATTCTAAAAATAATTATGTAGATATAAAATCTATTTATAAAGATATATTTTATCATCAAGGAAAAAAATGTCCACATTATTTTCGTGGTCTTATTTCATGCATAATAAAATTGGGGTTTAGGAATTAAATATACATTCGATTAAGATTGGAAAAAGTTAATCGCTCAGACGGGACTCGAACTTGCGACCAGTCCTCTATTGGGGCGATTGCTCTGCTCTGACCACTGAGCTACCGAGTCACGTCTAGTGTTCCTATACAACCATCTTGGGGCGACGTGGGAGCCATCTATCGAATCGCATACTGATTACTTTAAAAATTCATGAAATACCTACGTATGCATTTTCCTTTACTTACTCGTAGTACGAGTACCTACCTATATAACATTACCTAAAATCATTAATAAGTACTATAGTATAACACACACCACGTATCTTGGACCTAAATCGTAAGACATACAAGGCTCTGGTGACGGCGGATTGCTTTGTAATAGTCTATGCTTGGTGAATTTGAGTTCATCTACCGCAGTAGCATCCCGTGCCATTTTCAAAAGACTCCAAAGAAATGTGTACTGCGCGTATAGGGCACATTTTGAGCACATTTAAGGTCCAAGATACGTGGCGCGGGTTATACTGTTAGTCCTATTACGTATAATGCGTACGTTTGTATAAGTTTGTTTATTACTTTGTCATGCTATAAAATGATACGGGGTTCTATTGTAATTTTAGACAAAAGAATTTCAAATTGAATAGCTGTTTCCGTCAAATTCACTAACCTCATAAAAATAACGAAAGTATATTTTTAAAACTTCAGGGGTGTGCTAACCCACATTTATTGCGAACCCAAGCTTAGTTTGAAAGCGAAATATTTAATTAAATGCTATAATATAACTTCAGGCTTTAGAAAATTCTCGCATAAAATGTTTGCTTTCTATAACACTGTCATAGTTTTCAAATATGTGATTGAACTAAAGTAGAATGTGAGAGTTCATAGGCATCTGAGGCTGTTTAGAAGTTTCTCGATACATAACTATGTATATAGATAATATATACTGATATACCTACTGCATATAGTCACGTACTTTGCATGCATGAATATGAATATTTGCATTGGTCTGGGTGTTTCTATGTATAATATGTATGTATTTACAAAAAAAAAATGTATCTAAGTATGTTTATCCGCATTCTAGAACCCATAACACAAGCTAGTTAAGCTATGCTTACTTTGGGTCTAGATAGCGTTGTGTAGAATGTCCTACAATATTTATTTATTTATTTATCATAGTAAATATAAAAATTGGTTTCAAAATCATCGGCCAAAAAATTGGTTCCAAAATACATAGTCATCGACATAAAAAAATTGAAACTCCGAGTATCATGGTCATTCACATTATTATTATAACTATCGGGATATTTACCTAGTATTGTTTTATTAATATCAATCAAAACATACATGCTAAATATCACGATAGCTATAGTAATAAAACATTAGTTCCAAAATACATAGTCATCAGCATAAAAAATGGTTTCAAAATAGTCATCGACTTAAAAAAATTGGTTTCAAACATTCATAGTAGGTCATCGACGCGACGTAGCGTAGAGTGCAGCTACGAGCATGTCCCGGCGTACAAGTGCGATGAAAAGGTCGAGAGCTTTTGCACAATAAAGTGTTTGAAGTCCAGCATTCCCTCATTAGTATTGTGAAAAATTTCAACGAGGAAACTGAGTGTCATTGTATAACGATTGTATTGAAAAAACTCCGATTTTACGTACTGAAATAGATTGAATTGAAGATTGCATGTAGTGTAGTGTGATAATGAGAAAATAATTTTATATGAAAAGTAATTTAGGAATTAATATAAAGGACTACTAATATGAATCTCACTATTAGATATGAATGCCAAAATTTGAATGGATGAATGAACGAATGGATAAATGGTTTTTGTATGAATTCGGTTGCTGCTAATATTCTTCAAAAGAAAAATGGGTGAGTAGAATATTTTTTTATACCACTTAGGTGGCAGATAAGCACACGGCCCACCTAATGGGAAGTGGTCACCATGGCCTATGGATGTATCCAACACCAGGGGCGTCACACTCGCGCTACCGATCCTGAAGAAACTTTCTAATGCCCTTCTTGAAGAACCCTATATGGTACTCGCTTGGGAAAACCACCGCAGGGAGTTCATTCCACAGAATAATATGTGTCACTCAATCACCCTTAAATGGATGAAGGAATCTAAATGAAATTCGACACAAGAACCGATTTATAGTCTAGAATAGCAAATAAAAAAAATAACCGCGTGGTTCCCGGCAGAGTAGAATTTGGGCCACCCCATCTCCTCCCATGTGGTGTCGTACAAGGCGACTAAGGGATACGGCTGTTTAACATCAGACAGATATATACAGACACGACTCAGCCTATACATGGCTCGAGCACGACCCCCTATTACGTGGGACCTAATACAATGATTTGGAAATGTGGGTGTTAATTCACCTCTGCCTAACCCTCCGGGAATAAAGGCGTGATTGTATATATTGTATTATTGTATATATAGCAAATAGACCACTTTTCATGCTTTGAATGGGTTCTAGTAGGTTACGGAACAGGCGAAGCCGTAGGTAACGACTAGTAAAGCTTAAAATAAGAAAGCTCCAACAAATAAAATATGGTTAGATTGTTTGAAACCTGTCATCAAAGGAACGGTAGTGAGTCGAGACGAGCGAGCGACGTGGGAAAGGGCGTATGGGCCAAAAAGTAATTATGAAAAAGGTGTGACAGTGTTTATTTTTGACTCAGGAATGTTTGGTTGTTTACTTAGATCCTTACACCTTGGATATTTTTAAATGAGAAAATAAAAAGGTTTTCTTGACAAATCCTGTTAAAACCCCAAGTTAATGGACATGTCCTACGAGTACAAGAAATTTTGGAGTACCTATATAGACAGAAAACTGTTAATTCTTTGTTTTGTTTCTTTTAAGTTAGGTACTGTTCCTATTCCAGCACGAATCATTTATCTAGTGTTGGGCACAATTTAAAAAATAATGGAAGTTTTTTACACTTTTTACCTGCTTTCGCTAATACTTAACTCCTGCATAACTTATTAAATACAAAGTGATAATGAATGTCAGGATAATTTTTCACAGTCTGCACTTTGATAGTAATGTACAAGAAAATATTTCTATTTTTTAAATAAATAATATAGAAATATAAAAATATTATAAGTATAATTTTATTGAAGTGAGCCTGGATGCCTCCGCGACGTTCCTCGGTATCTCTTTATTAAAGCGTGAACATTTTGACGTGACACCATCTGCAGTGCCTAGTGCTTGATATTAGATTTAAAATGTGAATAATGTATGGACTACATTCTGTTATTTATATATATGAATGGTTCTTTTAGGTAATGCTTTAAAAAAAGTCAAAATAATTCTTAGAAAAGAACAAAGCAGTCCCTGAGCACCAAAGTATCACCCTTGGATGCAAACCAACCCGTCTGGCCAGCGAGGAAACAGTACTCAGTAGGCCAAAGCCTTCCAATAATGAGAGAGGCCTATGTCCAGTCCACTATACTAATTAAAATACCTACATCAAAATGATATAAGAAGAACAAACCTCAACTTTTTAAAGTCGATACCATTACGAAACATTAGTGTCAGCATTACAAAGATTTAAACTAACATTTAAACTGATGTTAATAAAATGCAAGCTATAAACTTCTTTGACATAGCTAATAAATGACGATATTAAACGACCATAATTATTTTATCATTCTTTAATATTCTAAACAGTCGACGACATTACCAATGAACGAAAATAAGTGTCCGTATTATTATCCATGAGCCCTTGAGTCGATTTGCAGCGGATGTTATTTTTCAGAGAGCGAGGTCGTTTGTCACGACTGGACACGAACGTTTTTGTATATATATAGGAAGTAGTTAATATTAATGCTTGTAGCGCAACGAAGAACATTAAAATAAATACACTTACGAATTACGGCGATAAATTAAGCAAGAAATTAAGAAGTATTTTGCTGGAGTTACTGTATGACTGCAGGCACGGTCCGAGGAGGGGAGGGGTCACAGGGGACATGACCCCTCCCCCCTCCCCCCCCAAACCATGCACGTCATATTGAAAAGTCCCAGTACGAGGGGAGGGGGGGGGGGGTAAATTTCTTAAGGAATTTCCGAAGTGACCCCCCCCCCCCCAAACTTCAAGCTGCGACTGGCCCTGTATGACTGTAATGTATAATTGTATATCTCTATTCAAACAACAGATGATTAAAGAAAAAAGGTAGATGAGAAAAAATATAGATAGACAAAATAGAATCGCCTTTTTACCCGACGCGAAAAACATAACTTCAAGATTGATATCTCAAATGAAAGTTGTTCTTCTCCCAAGTATTCTAAGGTACCTACATAAAATGTGAACAAAAGCTGTTATGATGGATTTTTGGCGCCAAAACTTAGGAATTATTAAAAATAAAAACGACTGGTGCTGAAATGATCGAAACATGTTTGATAGCACCGTATGAAAAATAATGAGTACGATCTTTTCCTAATTGCATATTTTATTTTATCTAACACCAAAAATATTAACTTGAAACATGAAGTTCCTTTTTTAAAATGTCGCTAGCAAGTAACCAGTGAAACGTGTTGATATAAATTTCATTTTAGGCTTTGTAATTATCTTTTTGTAATATGATATTGGTTGTACAGATGAGTTTTCCTTCCACGAGAATGTTTATTTGGGTTAGGCAAAGGCATCCCAGCTGGGAATAGGATTGAAAAGGCTCTAATTAGATACCCGTTTTGATAACAAAATGGTACTTCCCGGAGTATCATTTTAGCCAACAGAAGTGAAAACTTGGTGAATATCCCTACTAATATTATAAATGCGAAAGTAACTCTGTCTGTCTGTCTGTCTGTCTGTCTGTCTGTCTGCCTGTCTGTCTGTCTGTCTGTCTGTCTCACTTTTACGACTAAACCGCTGAACCAATTTTGATGAAATTTGGTATAGAGGTAGGTTAGACCTTGAGAAAGGACATAGGCTATGTTTGGTCGCGATAACCGACATCCACGCGGGCGGAGCCGCGGGTAAAAGCTAGTGTACTTATATACAGATATATCACGTGTTAATTATTACAATCTATCACAAGAGCTATCGGTAACGGTGTCACGAGCTCAATGATTTTCTGCCATCTCAAAAAAAAATCTTTTGCTCGGGACATTTATATACATTAGACCTAAAATGTATCTACTCAAAATAGAGCCCTATCGCACAGTACCTACACGTTTCTTGGGTGTTTTGGAGGATAGCATGGGGTGCTACTGCGGTGGACGAGCTCAAATCTACCAAGCATAGATTATTACAAAACAATTCGCGGGCGCCAGGGCCTCTTTTGCTTCGCGATTTAGGTTCAAGATACGTGTCCCGTGGTATACGAAAAGTGCCCATCCCGTTTAAATATATTTTCACGTGAAATTGTTATTATTAAGTTCTCACAATGTATACAATAAAATTAATTATTAAAAAATTAAAAAACCCGACTGCTGTCTAAAAGATTGAAACAAGCTTGATAGCAGGCGGTACCCATTTGCCAATCATAAACCGAAAGAAATTTAATGGGTACCGCCTGCTATCAAGCTTGTTTCAATCTTTTAGACAGCAGTCGGGTTTTTTTATTTTTTAATAATCAATTTTATTTTAACCTTTTTAGTTAGGATATGACATCTATATATTTTTGTAATCTCCTTTTAATTCTCTTCATTTTGATACCCTACTCGATAAATTTGAATTAAAAAAAAATTTTTGCCAACACATATTTTAGCATCAAAAATCTACCGTATAGTTTTTGTTGGAATTTTATGTACCCTATGACACTCGGGAGATGAATACCTTTCATTTGAGACCCTATTCATCAAAATCCGTCCAGGCGTTAGGCCTGTAGAGGGGAACAAAGAAAACTACATACATACATAGACACATACATACATACATACGCGCGAAACACATTACCCTCGTTGGCGCATTCGGGTAAAAATATACAAGTAAGTAGGTATGCAGAATAAATTTATTACGCATAATATTTATGTAGGTATAATTATTTATACTGTTGATTGATGGCACTTGGTAAAACTTATTGTTACACATATTGATAACACACATTATATACTTTTTCACGATATTTATAATTGAATCTGACCGGTTTCACCTTACGGCATACTCAAAGGTTTACAGATTATTGACAGCGATACCGGTCAGGTTCAATAATAAATATCGTGGAAAAGTAAAACTGTGTTATGAATATTTGTAATATCACTATCACTACATATTATAAAACAAAGTCGCTATCGCTGTCTGTCCGTCCCTATGTATGCTTAAATCTTTAAAACTACGCAATGGATTTTGAAGTGGTTCAAGAGGAAGGTTTATATGTATAATACATGCATAATATAGAAGGGAAACACTAATAAATCCGGATCAGAATACCACGCGGGCGGAAAATATGGCGGTACGAAGTTCGCCGGGTCAGCTAGTTATGTATATTTCAGCGAACGCTACCTGAAAGATACGTCCCTCCCTATAGATATAGTCTGAGTTAAGGTTAAGGTATGATTCCGAAGGCGACCGCATACGACAACTGCAGACGTGTACGGCAGATACAGCGTACCCATTACTTGTTAAACTCCGATACGGATAAAGGAGACCATTGAGAACCCGCAATGAATTTAGCGCTTGTACTGCGTGCGTTGGCAGTTGTCGTATGCGGTCGGCTACGGAATCATGCCTTTAGTTTGCGATTTATGGGTTTGTGGACCCACTGAAGTGTTTGCACAATGTGTTTAGATAGACAGACAACACTTTATTTGTACACCATTAGTTTTCACAAAGGATACCTAAGCGTACTAAAGAATTTCCTATATATTATTTATTCATGCGTGATAGGTACAGAGAATTGCGTACAAAATAAACATTGTCCAATAAATAATGTTCTTTACACTGTGGTTTTACTTCGCTTATTTAAAGCTCCATAGTTACATAAGAAAGTGAAGTATTCTCATCGGATTAGGTAGCTATTTAGCAACAAAATTTTAATTTAACCTTAATGAATGTGTTTTTTTGCAACCAAACTAATCTATCTTTGTACCAAATTTAATCAAAGTTGGAGTTGTCACATAGAGACAGATACAGACGGTTCACCCTTGTCTGACAAAAAACGTAGGTACAAAAGATTATTTTACAAACAACGTATGAAAAACTAATTATAATCATTTGACAAACTTTCATTTCGCAAACATAATAATGTTACTTTAAAAAGAATCATTTGACATAATGCAGGTTTCGCGAATGTTTTACTTAGGAAATGATGAATATCAGCAGACAGACAAATAGACAAACAGACAGACCAGTAGACAGACAACCCGACAGACAGGTAGAACGACAAATAGATAGAGCAATAGACAAAGTGTTACTTTCGCATTTATAATATTAGTCAATACATACGTACATACAGTCACGCCTCTTTCTTTAAGACAGATAGATAGACCGGTAGACAAAGTGTTACTTTCGCATTTATAATATTAGTCAATACATACGTACATACACAGTCACGCCTCTTTCTTTAGACAGATAGATAGACCGGTAGACAAAGTGTTACTTTCGTATTTATAATATTTGTCAATACATACATACATACAGTCACGCCTCTTTCCCAGTGGGGTAGGCAGAGACACAGTTTTCCACTTGCTACGATCCTGGCATACATCTTTCGCTTCTTCTACGTGCATGCTCGCCGGTTTCGGGTACTCTTGACATGTCCTTTCTTTAAAATGTCTTCGATCTGACTGACATACGTATATAATACTAGCTGATCCCGCGAACTTCGTACCGCCTATAAAGAACCGCTCGACCGATTTTGTGCAAACTTCACATAAACCATCGACTAAATAGTCCGAACAAAGCCTAAACATTTCGTTTGGATAGGTGAGCCCGTTCTTGAGTTATAAAATTACAATGAAAAGTGGCATTGATTTGTAAATATTAGATTAGTCAATAATGGGTATGAAATATGGATTGACTGGCTACGGAAAGTAATACCTACTTGCACGTAAACTCATTTCACTGGTTTGGCTTCGAGTGATTTATAATAGGAAGCTGAAGAAATACCGGTACGAGATGAGGTACTTAACCTAGTTATAATATAATCTACCTAGTCTGTAACTAGATTAATATCTCTACAGATACTACAATAGTAGTATGGAAGCAACTCATAATTTAATATTAGGTAGGTGCTGTCGACACAGTATATAAGTACACCTTTTCTTATAACTCTGGATGAATAGGTGTACACTTGTAACCTTTGTTGATTGCACGTCTGATTGAAATCAAAAGAAAAATAAAAAGCATTAATCAGACGTAGTCAACAAAGGCAATAATATTTTTCATGTTTAATACTAATTAATAAAATAATTAAATTACTAAATATATTGAAAATAATGAAAAATATCCGGCTTATCTTTTTCACTGACGGCACTGAATCTCTCAGTTCTTAAAGGGTCGGCAGCATTAGTGTGAATTTCCTGGCCTGGTGTTGCCATCGTCCATGGGCCACGGTAACCACTTTCCATCAGGTGGGCCGTGTCTGCGACCTAAGTGGTATAATAAAATATTGGGACCAATGGTGCCTACCAACATATTTATTGACTGCGTGTACTTCCAGATAGTCATTATGATTATTACTGTGGGTCTGTACCTAGTTGCATTGGTCATAATATTTTTTTTATTTCTTCATTCATATTCATTTTTATTTAATACTAGCTGACCCCGCGAACTTCGTACCGCCATGTCAATATATGACCGCATGAATATGTCACACACAACATGCTTGTACTGTCAAAACTGAAAAAAGTTTCAATATGACAGCACAATCTCAATGATCCGCCATTTATTGAATTCATTTGTAAAAAAATGTGATAAATAAAGAACCACTACCAAACCATCCACTAAATAGTCCGAACAAAGCCTAAACATTAGGTTTGGATAGGTGAGCCTGTTCTTGAGTTATAAAATAACAACAACGAAAAGTGGCATTGATTTTTATATATAATAGATTTACGCGTTGCTACATTTATATTTGATATTTTGTTCTTCAAAAACTTTTTAGGATTAATATATTTAACCTTCCATAAAAAAATTCTAAATAACTATATCTGTTTTCATCTAAATAAACCTAAAGGGCTCTCTTACAATACTCTTACCCTATACAATGTCATGATCTAATCGATGTCTTCGGTTGCCGTTAGGGTATTTTCTTCTTCAACAAAACAGTAAACAGTAGTTATTTAGGTCAAGTTACTACTGTTCAAGTTACGCTAAAGGATTGTTTTTCAAATAGATTAGGTCACGAAAGCCGCATGTTACATGTGCTCACGATTTTGTAAATATTAAGGGGTTAAAATACTATTTGAAAGTTTGTACGGAAAGTCTGTCATTTTTATAGTAAGAAAGAAACAACCTAGAGTGCGAAGAAAAAAATATAAATACTCGAACTACCTAGAGTAATAAAAAAGTGATAAAGATACATATTATTATCTACATTTTATTGTAACCAGACATAATACTAGACGGTAAATAAATATTACATTGTTATTATATCAAATATACAGAGGTTTACTCAATCTTTTGATCAAAATGATTACAAATAATCACTTGGTCCTATACCTATTTATCATGAAAAGAAATTCTAAGTGTCGCCTTAGGTGTTCTTCAAATAATGGCCGTTGCGTCAATGTAGCTAGAAGATTGAATGAGTAAATATTTATATAGACTACATAAATTACATATTTACTTAGTTTCGTTTAATCCCATTAGGACTGAATACATGTCACTTTTAGCAACAGCTTTAGTTAACAGCTCGAGTGTAATGCTTCTAGGACGCTTTTAGGATTGTAGGTTTCTAGGTTTCGCCTTAATTGGATAAAAAGATTATAAATAATGAAGACGTGAGTGGATGAAGGGGCTATCTGACTTGTGAACGTTGAAGCTTTAATACAGATAACTATGAAGTTTTCTGAGTATTTATACAGTAATATTATAGTGTCAAATTATTGTATAAATAGTCAGTAAGTGTCATACTTATTTGCAAATGAAGTATTAAAGCTTTGAAGTCCTTTATGTCCTGTCATATCCGTTTTCCAGGATTTTAAGGAAAAACGTAAGCGCCAAGTCATACGACTTTTTCAAAATACTGAAAATAAAGCAATAATATGAGAAAGAGAGAGAGAGCTACCTACGTCTACTGGAAGGACGAGAAAGGGGAACATGAAATACATGCTCGTATACTTAAGTCTATATCTATCTATCTATATCTATATCTATCTATCTATACTATTATATAATTGTAAAGTGGTCGTGTCTGTACATTGGAGATATTAAAAAAACGATACTGAACACGAAAATATTTTTTTTTAATTTCCTGTCTGTTTGTCTGGGCCTCGATTCTGCTAAAGCACAACCACTGTCACACCACAGAGACTACGAGAAAATTCCATTTGATTTTAGCCTTTAAAACGTTACACTTAAAGTTTAAAATCAAATGGCTTTTTGTAGAGTGAACGAAAGCGTGTAATGAAAATATTGTCATTTAATTTTGGACTTTAATTCTATAGGAAGAAAGTCTACAATTTAATGCCAATTTTTGTAGAGACTGTGGCACGACAGTGGTTTTGCTTTAGCAGAATCGAGGGCCTGTATGTCTGTTTGTCTGTTTGTCCGCGATGGACGCAAAAACTACTGGACTGATTTTGATGCGGTTTTTTTTTGTTAGAAAGGGCTTACTCAGACTTAAAATCTTACGTTTGTTTGATCGCAATCGGTTGAGTAGAACCCAAGATATGAGCAAAGGTCGCGTTAACTGAGATGCACGCGGGCGGAGCCGCGGGCCGCGGGCGGAAGGCTAGTACTATTATATAATTGTAAAGTGGTCGTGTCTGTACATTGGAGATATTTTAAAAAAAATACTTGGGTTATGTGTTAACGATACTGAACACGAAAATATTTTTTTTTGTATTTCCTGTTCGTTTGTCTGTTTGTCCGCGATGGACGCAAAAACTACTGGACGGATTTTGATGCGGTTTTTTTTTGTTAGAAAGGGTTTACTCAGACTTAAAACCTTACGTTTGTTTGGTCGCAATCGGTTGAGTAGAACCGAAGATATGAGCAAAGGTCGCGTTAACCGAGATGCACGCGGGCAGAGCCGCGGGCGGAAGGCTAGTAATATATAAAGGTCTAGGTAGAGGTGAATTAAACATCCGCATTTCACCTACATCCACTGTGGATCAGTAAAACTACTGGTACTACGTCTATAATAATCATTAAACATGCACTCACTCATTCAAACTAGAGAAATTAATAAAATAACCCACACAATTGTTGGTGGATCATTCGTTCGGTTATTCTTGTTGGAAATAATAATAGTTGACAGCCTCCGTGGCGTAGCGGTAGTGAACGCGGCCACTACGCAGGAGGCGCGGGTTCGATCCCCGCTCAGTGCAAATATTTGTGTTCATAAAATATTTGCATTGGTCTGGTCGTGCCTTGGAGAGCACGTTAAGCCGTCGGTCCCGGTTGCCACTAGAACATCTATGGCAGTCGTTACGGTTAACGGTCTAGCTGCAAAGCTTCGATATCTCCTAATTTTACCATTGGGTCATGGAGGTCAGATGGCAATCGCTTCACGGAAAAATATCGAGGTCTAGCCAAATCTACAGATTACTGGTACAGAAGTACAGAAGACTGGTAAAGCGGACCCCAGACTCCGAGCTGAAAAGCTTCGTATGCGACTGGGAATCAACGCTAGGATGAAGAAGAATAATAGTTGCTTTGTAGACACCCACGAAAGAGGTAGGACGGCATAATACTTCGCCGGAAAAACGGAAGAGAAACAGACTTTGAAGTAAAATAGCAAAATCCGTGCTACTTATAATTAGCGCTAACGACCTAGTCTAGGCAACTTATTTATAAACAGTCTATACGTTATTTTTACACTTGCCTGTTGTGTAACGAGATAGCTCTTATTTATCATTATTCTTAAGTGTACTGCACAATATCTTTAGAACGAATTTATTATTCATCAAAACTACAAAATTTTGCAGCAAATTTTGGAATATTCATATTCATAAATGTTTATTTTTCATAATATGGGTAAGTATGCAAAGTTGTGGGTATTTCAAGCACGTGTGCGTGTTGGTTGCCAAACTGCGATTACATTCAGTTGTTTTTTAGAATTTTTTGAATAAATAAAAATGTTGAGGCCATTCAGTTTAAAACAAATAATTTAAAGATTTTATCAACCCCTTATAATGAGTATGTAATATAACCACAGATTAGATAATAGTAACCTCGCTGTTAACTGTAATGTAAAAGTTTAAAAAGGGTTTAAACTTAATGATATTAAACTGAATTTACAATCTGATAAGAACTTAATATATAACTTACTAACTGCTTTACTAAACTTAAAAAAGTTATTCCTGACCTACATCTGCGAGGGCATTCTTTATTATTTTTGGGCAGTTATAATTTTGTACCTAATAGTATCAACTAACCTAATATTTCCAAGTAAGAGGCTTATTTAGCACTTACTCTTCTCTTTTTTTTTATTTATTTACCTTGATGCACAAAGTACAATGATGGACTTAATGCCATAGGCATTCTCTACCTGTCAACCATGGGTTGACTGGTAAAGAAAGAAATATAACGAGGTACCTAGGCACAAAAGAAGTATATATTTAATGATCAAATAGTATTATAATTATGTATAACGAGATGCTATCAGTGCAATATTACTAGTATAAAGAGTATTCTTTCTACTAGTAATATTGCACTAATACCATCTCGTTTTATTTTTTTATGAATTACGTAAAAAAGGTAATTCTGGTTGCATAGTTCAATACTGTTTTTTTTATAATTACTAATACTTAATTATTCCATAATCTTAACTATATTTTTCCCTTGCATTCAGTTAGAACTTAATAATATACAATATCATATTCCATATAAAGACAGAATAAGCGAATCTGTTTCTAATAACATTTCCCTATATTGGATTGGTTTCAGATTACTGGCCCAATCCCTCAGGATCGCAAGCAATATTGTGGGCTGACATCTAAACTTTAATTCGCAATCTAAAAGGTAGACATATATTATAAAACATCGATATGTATACCTTTGGTATTTACGTGATTACGTGAATAAGGGGGATAAATTATAAGTATACACATACCTAATAATAAATGCATATCACTACATATAATAAGTATTATAAAACAAAGTCGCTGTCGCTGTCTGTCCGTCCCTATGTATACTTAAATCTTCAAAACTATGCAACGGATTTTGAAGCGTTTTTTTTTAATAGATAGAGTGAGGAGGAAGGTTTATTATGTATAATACATGCATAATATTGTAGAGAAACACTGATAAATTTAGAGATATGCAGCGGGAACGGGATCAGAAAACATGGCGGTACGAAGTTCGCCGGGTCAGCTAGTAAACTGTATACTAAGTATTATAATGATTGTAAAGTAATCGTCTGTGTATTGGACGTAGTTAATTAAAAAAAAACTTGGGTTATGTTATATTGGCGACTGTGAACTGTCGAATGCATTTTGAGGCAATTCCATTTGCATTTTTAACAATAATATTCATACACATAGATTTTTTCATTTAAAATACTAGTTAGGGCGTATTCATAGTTTCGATCTAGTTTCAATAAAATGTATTATAATAAACGGTAAACAATGTCTTTTCCAACCAACCCACTTTACATAAATAAATGAAGAGCTCTACCATTGTTAGCACAAAACGTTGAAAATGTAATCATGACGAACTTTGTTTTTTACTTCTTTTAAGGCACTAAAGGAAACAAAATTAACACTGAAAATATTACGGGGCAAATGGAAAACGCAGAGACGATGTTTTTCGCATACAATTAACCCAGAACTCGAGTGTACTGTACATAACATAAACGTAGTAAGCTTTATTAGGATACTGAAATCGGGACTGTGGGATGCAAGTCATTTCCTACGGGATATCAGTTTCCGATATGCGAGACGAAGGCTAGATTGCATTTGTAATGTGGTTCCTGATTTGCGTCATTGCTGGCCTAGATTTGTAACTACAGTCTGTATATAGTACGGTAGCATATGTGGTAATCATGAATATGATACGTATAAGTAGAGAAATTGTCTTACAGGTAAGCTCAAGTTTGTGAATATTATTCATAAGCTATTAATTTGGTAAACTTATAGATTATTTTTTAAAAATAAATATTGGTAATAATTAACTTGGAACCCACATAGGTAACGGGTTATATCTGTGTTTGATGTAAATTAAAAGGAAAAGAAAGATAACTTAGATAGATAGAGAGGTCTTGTTATTATTACATTTATAATTGCCCAAAAATAATTAAGCTTGTTATACTTCCTAAGTATATCTATTCGGATAAGTATATCTACTCAAATTATGAACAAACAAGACTGCCTTGTAAATTTTAATTAATAGTACCTGTTTGATTTATTTTATTGAAATAAAAGCCGTATGTTCTCCGGCATAATAGAATTTAGGCCACCCCCATCTCCTTTCATGCGGTGTCGTATAGTACAAGGCGATTAAGGGTTAGGGCTGTTTAATATCAGACAGATATATACGGCCCAGTCTTAGATGCATGGCTCGAGTCAACAATAGTGCCCGGAATACGGCAATAGGCTCATCCCCTATTACGTGGGATCGAATACAATAATTATTGATGAAGCAGCTTCTATTCGCAGTTACATTTGTACTGCAAATAACCGCTTTAAAGCTCTTTGGGAAGGTATGCGCCAAAATTCAACAAGTATTTACCACCTTTGGTGTTGCCATTATTTATTATAATGCAGTCATCATTATCACAGGTTTTTTATGTAGGACACGTCAATTTGGCTTCACTGAAAGCCTCTGGAAAGAGGGTTACCATTACAGAGACGTACCATGTTACAATTAGTGGTACGGGCGTGAAAAAGCATCTGATGAGGCCTTCCACCTGACGACCTCACCAGATGCTTTTTCACGCCCCGCTAAGGACCCGGGATTGTAGGAAGAAGGAAACACGTGAGCTGGTTAGGAATTCCACCTTATGGTGCGGCAAAGGAAAAAGTCACTGAACCGTTTGGTTCTTGATGGAATATTCTACACCGTTGATAGTGTTCTTCGATTGCATGGTATTCACTTCTTAGCTCAGGATCCGCCTTACGGCTTTTCTTCCTCCATTTCACAAGGTCTTGGGCATCCATCACAGTGACTAAAATATCACTGTGATGAATGCTCAAGTATATACAGTATTTCAAGCATAACAAAATGAAAACCGAGAAAATAAAGACCACAATTTTATTTACTTGAGTGCAGTGAAGCGCCTAATGTCGGCGAGCGGAGAAAAGAATTCAATTATTTCACTTTGAGCGGCAGCCCACGACTAGCTATTTCTAAAATTACATTTCAAATGTCAGTTACCTAATAAAAACGATTTAGAAATAAATAAGGTTTTTATATTATTAAGATGCATTGTATAACATATTTACTTTTATTATCATTTATTTTTTCATCAGGATTTTTTTTAAATTAATTATTATTATTATGTATTTTTTTTATTAATTATTTAGTATGTTGTGTCCTATCTTATTAATTTTGTATGTCCAGTACTGTTTTAGGGGCATCCCTGTAAAGGTGGTGGATTGAATTGTGAAATAAATAAATAAATAAAAAAATCAACACAATAATGTTGTTGCACTGGTTTTGTTGCCCTGCCCTGGTGTTGCACCGTCATAGGTGACGGTTACCACTTCCCATCAGGTGGGCCGTTTGCTCGTCTGCCAGCTGTCTATAGAATTAAATATTAATAATTCCGCTGTAGAAAGGTTTTATAGAAACCTAAAAAGAAATAGTACCTATTGCTTTTTTTATCGTGCGATACGGTACCCCCCACGGATACCTCCCCCGCCGGAACCGGAGGAGGAGGTTATGTCGGACTCGAACCGACTAAAACGCACGCCGTCTGTGGGCCGTCAGTTGCCGGGGGTGATATTGTCGTAGACATATCCCTCGCACCCCGGCCGACCCAGGGCCATATCTCTCGATCTGGCCCTCTTCCTGCGTGGGGACCCCAGAGTCCCCAACTCGCCCCCGGGTAATAGTACCTATGGCAATATAGTGTGTTCACTTTTCACTTGAAGTAGTTAAAAAACTGCTCTAACATTAACAATCTTCTTGTTATAGTTATTTTACCATTCTGTAAATATTGACATCTCATGTTTTAGTCATAATTCTATAGAGTATTACGTGAGTATGATAGAGAAAAAAATATAAATATCACCACAACTTCTCATCTAAAGGGAGTCGTAAGAGGCTACTAACGGAAAAATACGCAGATGATACTACTGAGTGGGAGAAAAAAACCTCAAAATAATAACCTTGTACTACCCCGTTTGGCCAGCGAAGAAACAGTAGGCCAAAAGTCTCCCAGTGTTGAGAGAGGCCTAGGTCCAGCAATTGACTGCGATAGGTAAATTGAATCATTAATAGATCGAATAAAGTTACCCATAAACAGTTTTACCAAGAATAAACTATTTTGTTGCATTTCATATTGTATTTTTTTTAGTGGTACTAGTAACGTATAAGTGTGTCAGTAGTACCATCAATGGTACTGATCAATGGTACTATTGACATAAAGGGTCTATTTCAAAGTAAATTATGTTAAAGTAGTATGCTTTGTACAAACATGGCTGTAAGCGTATTATTATTCTACGAAAATAGGATAACTTGGTTTAACCCGATTGTGTAGTCAGTCTTCGGTACTTAACTAGTGGTATTGTGTTAATATGGCTTCTGTCAGACATCTATATGATTTAATACCTAATCAGGTATGCTAATTACTATACCTATGTTAATTCTGTGTTTAAAACAATGTCACGAAGATTATATTTTAATATCTGTGTTTAAATTTTTTTCGTTGAATATTATGTCTTATATTTTTAAACCATTGCCTATTATAAGCCACATAAAATCAGATATGAAATTGTATAGGTATCTAAATAGTTATTCTACTTCAAATTTTAGCTTTATTATCCAATAAACTCCTCCAAAAAATATTCTCTCTTTCTGTGATTACAGAGCTGAAGAGAACAGAACGATGTGCTTTGAATATTTTTTATTTCCTCCAATACAACGCATCCGGTCGCTACCGACGGAAACTGACCTAACGTTGATGAAAGTTCTGTTGTACATATTCCACTGATCTAAAATCTTTTAATTTAAATTTTATTTCATGCTTGTTGCTGAACTTTTTCTACAAACAATAATCACATTATTAAAGCAGTGTTCATTAAATTATTCATCAACAAAAGCGAGGTGAGTAGAAGTTTACTTTCGTGATGAAAGCTAATTAGCCATCACAACGAACTTAATTAAACCCAATCAAAAACGTGCTTTTAAAGTTTATCCGTCACTTCGCAGTAGCGACTTGGTGTATAAATCTTCGTATTAAAATGTTAAGCTCGCGGTCGCGTATTTACAATAGGTATGTTCCATGTAGTGACACGGCGTCACGAGACTGGCTATCATCGGAAACAATTAGGAGTTATGCCTAAAAACAGAAATTTAATCCTTAAAACATTCCAAAGACTAAAGACACCCTTATCTTTACTTGCTTGGCAACATTAACTTGCTTGACCGAAACCATTACGTCGCGGTCACGAAGGAGCTCTACTGACGTCGACGAGGCTTTTATTTTCTTATGCTGTCAATCAATCAATCAATAAATTAGCCTACTGCAGTACACTGCTGGACTTATGCTGTATCACACATAATTTATGGTATTACGCAGGTCGCAGTGTAGACATCTAACTAAAATTATCAGAGTGAATTTGGGATGTCTGTAGATGTCTGTAGGTAGATCCCACTACGACGTAAATTGAATATTAAATGTCATCGTGTTGCATGACTGGAATCTTTGATATAATTAATATTTATCTACTTACTTATTTATCTCCAAAGTTCCGGTCAGTGTTAAGTAATAGCAAACCCGGTTAAGATCCTAAATCGAGTATATTTAGTAGTTCAAAGCACCAAAATGCTACCCTCACAAGGTACCTACATGTAGTAAATACGCCTCGCGGTCTTTCATCGCGTGTTTCCGAACCCAGCGTGCGTACTTAACCGCACGTTAATTCTTCCACGTGATAGCTTGTACGTGCAATTGCTTTTCTTTTTAACTGTTGATTGTTTGTTAGTGAACATATTTTCACATTTATATTATGTATAAACTCTAACTTACGAACTGTCATTTCCCTTCCGGCAACATAGTTCGATCGCATGGTGCGATTAATCGCACGAGGAGGATTTAAAAGTCCTCATAGTGCGACCAATCGACCTATAGGGATATACATACTATTACGTTCAGACAGAGATACATAGAAACACTCGGATCCATGCAAATACACGTATAAAAAGGAATATAAATATTTGCACCGAGTGAGAATCGTACCCGCCACCTCCTGCGTACCTAGGACGAACCGTAGAATCGTACCGTCTACCACTTGATAAACCAACTCATTTGCAATAACACAGTTCATAATTCTTAATTAATTTCTTGACGTGCAATAACAAATACCTATATCCTTACGAGAAAATGAAATTACCTACCTCATTTGTAGCAAATTATTCTACATTACCCAGCAGAGCATAATTTTACATATTTTCTTTTTACTGTTTGTTATTCCTTTGTGTTTGAATAACGTTGAGGTAAAGAAAAATGATATTGTTGTTTTTCGGATTATAATAATGGACAATGTCCCACTAACTCTGTTTGCTCAGCTAAAGTGCTTTATGACGTTTTATCGGATCTCTAAGGATGTCTAAGGTTACGGAAATATATACGAGCTATAACAATTTTATTTATTTCATAAAATAAATTGCTCGTTGAAATAAAATCACTTTTTAACGGATTCCGTAGTGAATTACATTTATTAGCCTAAGGTTTGGACTATTTTTAGTATGCGACACGTACCATGTACAGTCAGTATCAGATTGATCTTGAGGAACAAATTACTCAACGTCCCTCACTTTGACTAATTGTCCTGATATTTAGTACACACCCTTTAGTTCGGACAATAATACAATTTAAATCAATAAAAACAGTTTTATTTGCTCTTAATATCTTTAGTATTAAGCACCTTCTGACGCTGAATGTATAGAATATTCTGATGGAATAGTCGTGCTTACGAAAAAGCAAAATACAACAAGACCTAACAACACACTGAGCTCATTCTGCGTGAACAGTAGCACCATTACTCCATACTAATATTATAAATGCGAAAGTAACTCTGTCTGTCTGTCTGTTACGCTTTCACGCCTAAACTACTGGACCGATTTTGATGAAATTTGGTATAGGGGTAGATTAGACCGTGAGAAAGGATATAGGCTATGTTTGGTCGCGATAACCGACATCCACGCGGGCGGAGCCGCGGGCAAAAGCTAGTTCAACATAGTTCGGCTGTACTTTGAAATAACTTACATTTCAAAATATGATCTTTGACAATTACCATCTTTAGTCACCGCGCGACCATGACTGCTTAAAAGTATTCGAAACATCGGGCTAACTGTAAATAATAAAATAATATCAAAAAAAATCGCGATAGAATCCGTTAAAAATGTTTTTTTTTTCAATGAGTTGTTTTCGCCTATCCGTATTTAAAAACTGTCCCGTCTTACTGTTAGTTATTAAAATTAGTTAAGTATGTAATAATTATTATGAGATTATACCAATTATTATGAGCCGATAGGTCTGCCAACATTATTTAACGTTGAACGTTGACGACAAGTTTTTTAAAAATAGTTTTCATTTAAATCGGACCATTTAGCTCCTGAAGTTCGTTAAATTATAATTTAAATTCATGTAGAAATGCTATGTAAAAATATTAGTATTTAGTTTATGATTATTCATAACCTACATACTGAATATTTTTCAGTTCATAATATATATCTTATTGCCGACAGGTGCTTCATATATGAAGGATCAGATGTTTTTTAAACGATTGATCATTTGGAACCGTGGACTAGTTTATTTTGTATCATTTATTCACTAACAACTAGGTATGCCAAAAACCCATAACAAAAATCATTCATTAAAATCAAGTAGGTAGATAGATAGGTACTTATAATTATTATGTTACTAGCTGTTGCCCGTGGATCCGCCCGCGTGGGTGTCGGTAATCGTGACCAAATATAGCCTGTCTTTCCCAAGGTCTAATCTACCTTTGTACCAAATTTCATCAAAATCGGTTCAGCGGCTTAGGTGTGAAAGCGTGACAGGGAGACAGACATACAGGGTAACTTTTGCATTTATAATATTAGTACGGATAATAGCCTACTAATTACTTCATAATTTAATTATCATTACCTGTATAAGGTATTCCCTACCTAGCCCGTCATTCATCGTTTGAGGCCAAAGCAGTTTATTCTACGAATTGCTTTGATTAACAACACGGTTACTAGTTATGAATATGAATTATTTATAACATACTCACCTTTCATACACGCATTAATTAGGTCAAAAGGATAGCGAAACGGCTCCGTGAATTCAATTTAGTACGTGTTAATATTTCATTGTTTCATGTAAAACACTGACGGCTGCTCGACCCTCATAGATACACAGTTAGCCATCTTTTTTCCCTAAGGATCACATTTCGGGAAACGCCACACGTTTTTACGACTCCTGTTTCATGAAAAATGCATTCTATCCGATCTTCAAAATGTAGGACATGGGACAGGTTTCGTGAATAATTTAGAATTATTTATGTTACCTTTGTGTCTTGTCTGTGTATTTTATTCTCCGTTATAAATTCTAAGTGTTTATGTGTGTAAATGGGCTCCGGTCTACCCGGTCAATACTTTATAAGTGACATTTTTGATGGCGTGTGTGTGTATGTTGCGATTAGAAATTCATGTGAGACAGTGCTTCTTACATTTATTTTAGACTAACTTTGATGTCGATTATCGCGACCAAACGTAGCCTATATCCTTTCTCTGTACTAAATTTCATTAAAATCGGTTCAGTGGTTCAGGCGAGAAAGCGTATCAGATAGACAGACAACAGACAGATTTACTTTCACATTTATAATATTAGTATGATATTGCAAAACATTTCAATTAAAATACAAAAATTGTCATTAATAAAAATTAAATTAAAAAAGACGTGTGGCACTCGGGGACTGCCGCCACATGAGTAGATAAGCCGAACAGAGACAAAGCTTCTTAAGAACATGCAAAAATGATACCTAGTTTGGTAGGGTTGTCACAATAGGTTAAGGTAAAAAAAAACAAAACATTTGTTAAATAGTTTTATTATTCAGTATGATAGGATATGACCCGGCCTTACTTATTAAAAATTGTATTTTCGTTATAAATAATGTATAAGTACATTCATAATGCAATCATTAAAAATCTGTTATTTTAATATTACAAACAGACACTTCAATTTTATTTATTTGTATAGATGTAGGTAGGTACATAGCATCTGTAGATTACTGGCTGTTTTTTTTTTGTACCTATTTATATTTTGGTGTAGCTGTAGTAGTTTATAAGATTATACCTAAGCTTTTTTTTGTCAAGAAGGGAATATGTGCTTGGCGTCACGGAATGTCGATAGCGCTACGTTCAAGCGTCAGACGGCTGTCAAGCCCGGACGTTCAAGTGGTATACTATACTTTTTTGTAAATACATACTTATAATACGTAGAAAAACACCCAGACTAAGACAAACACCCATGCCCATCACACAAATGTTTGACTTGAGCGGGAATCGAACCTGCGACCTTAAGCGTGACAGGTAGATGTTATACCTACTACGCCACACGGTCGTCAACTGGCCCTCGATTCTGCTAAAGCAAAACCACTGTCGTGCCATAGACACTGCAAAAATTGGCATTAAATTTTTGACTTTATTGCTATAGAATTAAAGCACAAAATTAAATGACAATATTTTCATTACACGCTTTCGTTCACTCTACAAAAAGCAATTTAATTTTAAACTTTACCTTCATTACTTTAAAGGCTAAAATCAAATGGAATTTTCTCGCAGTCTCTGTGGTGTGACAGTGGTTGTGCTTTAGTAGAATCGAGGTCCTGATCGTCAACAATCAAAATAAAGATACACTTGCATGAAAAAGTAATAATCTAATATTTACATACCTATTGTACTCTTTTGTTGAATTCCTTTGATTATGTAACTACTAAATTTTTTTTTTACTATGTTTTAATTAGATACCTACTTCAGACACGATTGTAAAAAAATTGTTAATGAATAAATGAAATGAAATGAAAAAATGAAATCTTTGGGATAGTTAAAGTATTATTATTTTTATTTTTTCTAGTATTATTCATACACACAGTACAATAAACAACCATTATTAAATATTTAAACTTGCAACTAACAAAACAAAAAACTTCAAAACTGACAAAACCAACAACGTGCGTCGCACTGTGACGACCCTTTGATTGTCAACTGGCTGTGCCAGCGCAAACCAGATTTTTCCAGTGTCAACGCGTACGCGACAAGCGGCCAGTGGACACGCACACCATGCCCCGCGTGCTTGTATTAGTGCAACCGAATCGCACGGTTCTATGAAGCTTTGTCTCTGTACCTATTATCTACTCATGTGCTGCCGCGGTAAAGCTATTGCATAGCATTTTTTAGGTTCTTTTGTTTTATTCCTACAATTTTATGTCATAATTTAACATTGCATAATGTTACTTCTCCTAACATTATTTACGCATAATACTCATTTGCCATAACTTTTTAATCATAATTTTTTAAATCCTATTAGTGAGTAGCTCCGCTCCGCTCCCGCATTAGCCTTCTAACATAATCTATCCAAGTCGGAATCAGGGGCTTTCTCAATAAATCTACCACTGTCTCTTAAGATATTATTATTTCTTTTTGATCATTATGCCAAATAACTATTACCTAGACAAATAAACAATATGCTTTACAACTTTATGCATATCAAAGTTATGAATAAAAACATTAGGATATACAATATTTATGCTTAATAACATAGTATGCTAAAAACCAATTATGGCACACTATTATTTTGACAAAGAAAATTATGCCTAACTTGTTATGACAATTTAAATTAGGATAAAAACCATTATGAGAAAAAATGGGATCCCCATTTTTTATCAACTTATGCAATTATAATTACTTACGTTAAGCGGAGCTACTTCGGAGCAGCTCGGCTCGATTCGTGGTGTTAGGTTATTTTCGTTACGGAATTTCTGGATTCGGTCTCCACGCTCAAGGCCCGCGATAGAAGCTATGCAATAGCTTAAAATTTAAAAAACCTCCGACTGGACCGCCGCGTCGGGTGTAATAGGGCATACTAAGGTACTTAGCGGTCCCCCGAAGAGGCAAATGACAAAAGGGTCAATACTTAGGGTATTTCATAATGTAATAGTTTTTTTGTAATATTTTACTTTTTATGAGTTCTTCTTGGGTCGGGGGTTTTTAAAATTTTTAATTTAATTTTTTTATTTTATGCTTTTTATAGCTAACCGCTAAACCGATTTCCATAAACTACTGTACCTATCGTGTTGTATAAATTATGACCTTTCATTTGATACCCAACCCAACACACCTATATTTGAAAATATTAGATTTTGTGTTGCCACTTTCACTCCTCATATCTATCCAAATGGCTGAACCGATTTTTATGAAACACAGCTAAGAGCACTCTCGACTAAACCATCTTTCAAACAAAAGAAACGGAATTGAAATCGGTTCAGCTGTTTGGGAGCTACGATGCCACAGACAGACTGACACACACACACACACCCATACACACTTCAAACTTATAACACCCCTCTTTTTGTCGGGGGTTAAAAATAACACCCCTATTTTTTTGTCGGGGGTTAAAAATAATAACAACTTGAAATGACACACATATAACTTTAATAGTTCGACATTCCATGCCATACAGACATTAAATTGTCTTTATGGCTGCCATTAAGTTCTCAGAAAATCCACTTTTCTTAATATTTCACTGATTTGACTTTTCATAAAGATATCCTTTTATGTTTTTTGTTACTTTTTTATGTTAAATTTAAGTGTATAAGCATGCATACATATAATATTTGTGCTTGTGTTCATGTCAAGGAATGGGGTGTGACATAGGGCAAGCTTCACTTACTCAAATCCAAGAACGGCTACAATCCTGGTTTAGGTACTCAGTTCTAGTAGATATTCTGCAATATCTACTAGAATATATAGTTACTAGCTGTTACCCGCGGCTCAGCCTGCGAGTGCGTATGTCGGTAATCCGATCAAACATAGCCTATGTCCTTAAATTCAATTCAATTCAAATCTTTTATTTCTTTTTTAATAGTACAAGTTTCGTAAAAACATATCCCACAAAACCGTGTCACTGGTTTGTCTGTGGGTCGCAGTGACAACTTACAAAAATTACAATTAGATACAATAAATCATTCACATACGCCAATATAGTGTTTTTTTTCAAATTTGCTTTGAACTTGTGTATGTTTGTTTCCATTCTGATGTCCTCAGGTAAGCTATTAAAAAATGTATGGAAGACGTTTTTTTATAGTCCTGTCACCATAATCATTGTATACTCTGGGTACATTGAGTTTACTGGTGGTCATTGAGCGAGTATGGGTAGTGTTGTCGACACGAGTTAGACCATGCTCCCGACTGTTATGGTTGTTAACTGCTAGCAAATATTTATACTGTAGTCTAAGTGGTAGAATATTACATATTTTGAATAATCTGTTGCTTTTACATTTCCCAAGGTCTAATCTATCTCTGTGCCAAATTTCATACAAATCGGTTCAATCTTTAGGTGTGAAAGCGTAACAGACAGACAGATAGATAGAGTTACTTTCTCATTTATTATATTTGTATGGATAATTAAACAGAAATATTATTAAGTTTTGGGTAAACTATACCACCCAAAACTTAGTAAAATTTCTGTAGTGATCATTTACCTCAGAGACAGACAGATAAACAAAAATACACATCGAATAGAAAACTTTCTTTTATTTGAAGATAGCTGTTAAAAGAAACGAACGAAGAAACAAATCAATTCTTTATTACTTTTAAGATTTTTATGTTACTTTTGTGGGACACAAAATGAATGATAGAAGAAATTGAGCCCTTTGTTGTCACAATAAATTGAGTTTGTAACTCCAATATGACAAAAAGAGCAGTAGGTAGGTATGTGAATATGTAGTATAATATGACCAGTAAGCATATGAGTATGTATTATATTCATAATATTTTTGTTAGGCGTCAGTAGCGTACCTAATTAATCTTCTAATATATAAAATTTTTCTGTCACGGGGTGCGTAATCGAACTCCTCCGAAACGGCTTGACCGATTTTGATGAAATTTTTTGTGCTTATCCGGTATCTATGAGAATCGGCCAACATCTATTTTTCATCCCCCTAAGTGATAAGGGTGCAGCGGGAACGGGATTTGAATACCACGCGGGCCGAAAATATGGCGGTACGAAGTTCGCCGGGGCAGCTAGTCTAATATATAAAATTCTCGTGTCACAGTTTTCGTTGCCATACTCCTCCGAAACGGCTTGACCGATTTTGATGAATTTTTTTGTGCTTATCCGGTATCTATGAGAATCGGCCAACATCTATTTTTCATCCCCCTAAGTGATAAGGGTGCAGCGGGAACGGGATTTGAATACCACGCGGGCCGAAAATATGGCGGTACGAAGTTCGCCGGGGCAGCTAGTAAATAATATATATTATATCGGTTTACCTTACCTTTTATATTCATACATGCATACATATACTTAAGCCTGTAAATCCCCGAAGGGGTAGGCAGAGGTGTATTAATACCCAAATTTCGACAACTATAATTTACGGTCCTACGTAATAAGGGGCGAGCCTATCGCTGTCTAGCGGGCATTGTCATGGCCTGTATGTTTACTGTCGGATAGAGAACAGCCCTATTCCTTAGTCGCCTTTTACGACACCCACAGGAAGAGATGGGGTGACCCTATTCTACCCTACCGGGAACCAAAACGGCAAACTTTTATATTCATAAACAAATTATACAGGCACAGCATTAAGAGCCCAATAATATTCTGATACCACACTGAAACAGTCTGATGTATAATCACCAAATTAAAAATTCTAAAAACAGACTTCAACCGATTTTTAATGATATTTCATAGACTGCTTAATCGATTTTGATAAAATTTACATGGGACCATCTGGGAAGTATAACCTATCAAACAAAAAAATAATTTTGCAAATCGGTCCAGGCGTCTTTGAGTAGGTAATCGGTGAACATACATAAAAAATATTCCGACGAATTGAGAACCTCCTCCTTTTTTGAAGTCGGTTAAAAAGAACAGAATCCTCATAGATAAAACATAGATGTCCTATAATTTTCTGAAAGCACTTTTCGTACAGAAAATTCTAAGACCAATTCCATCAATGGGGTCACACAATCATCGATCGATAATGGGGTTAGATTCGAATTTAGCTAAAACACACGAATTAATTGCTGAAACTTCCAACTGCCATTAGTGGGACCTGACGGTCTCATTTTCACTTTGGGGCATGAACCCATTTTAGACCCAGATTAGTGTTTATGACTCGTTATTTAACCAGGTGGGACTGGAACGACATTTATATTCTATAGTTTTGATTACTTTTATCTATTATGAAAATGAAAGATGGAAAAAGGCTGAAAAAGGTATCCATCCTACTAATATTATAAATGTGAAAGTTTGTGAGAATGGATGTGTGGATGTGTGGATGTTTGTTACTCTTTCACGCATAAACGGCTAGACCGATTTGGTTGAAATTTGGTATGTATATAGGTTATACCCTGGATTAACATATAGACTATATACGGGATCAGAATTCCACGCGGGCGGAGCCGCGGGCAACAGCTAGTATTGAATAAACAGGAAAAAGGTATCATTTCTGTTTTCATTCGAATGAAGTCACTAAGCCTAATATTAAAGTACTGAAGAGATAATAATATGAAACTAATGATAAAGTTAGAACTAAGCATAATATACTTAATAATTTTAATAACTGAAAAAAGATTTAGCAGATGTCATATTTTCATTTTATAAATTTAATTTATTTGTAACTACGTTTAAAAACTCCGACCAATTGAAAATATTTAAAAGTAAGCGGCTTTCAATAAAATCCCTATTGAAATTGGCGACAATACGTGTTTTTCATAAACTGCTCCATTGTGTATTTTTTAATAATAGGTAGTACTTACCTTTATTTTCGTAACAATAGGTAACCTACCTATCTATTGTTACTAAAACATAGAAACTATTTATTTTATACTAGCTTTTGCTTGCGGCTCCGCCCGCGTGGATGTCGGTTATCGCGACCAAACATAGCCTATGTCCTTTCTCAAGGTCTAATCTACCTCTATACTAAATTTCATCAAAATCGGTTCAGTGGTTCAGCCCCCCTAGACAAGTGGCAATTCGTTGCTCGGCGTATGAAGGAATAGAATGACAAATGTATAGGATTTGACGTTTTTGACATTCGTTGACGCCTGTCATATACGTCAAATCCCATACATTTGGCATTCTATTCCATCATACGCCGAGCAACGAATTGCCACTTGTCTAGAGGGGCAGGTGTGAAAGCGTAAGAGATAGATAGACAGACAGAGTTACTTTTTAAAATATTACTTCGTGTAAAATATACATGTATTTATAAACATTTCTCAGTACTAGAAATAAAATAGAGGACCTATCCCTGTCCTACAGATAAATTATTTAAAATTAACCTTATTTTATACCTTATGTTATTGCCGTTAAAGTTTAATACGCACAGACTACGCGCTGTTGACAATTTTAATTTCAACTAAAGTCGAAGTCGTATTCGAACTTGAAGTCGACCGAAGTCATAATGTCGTGACTTTTATAAAAGACAAATGAAATTTGACATTATTTTTGAATTTTAAACAAAGCTTCTACGGCATATGACCTCAGAATATACGCGTGGGGTTTTACTCGTTTGCTTAGCTGTGGTAATGTGCTTTGTATTACATTTTCTATTTTCCAATACCATTATGTAAATTTGAATACATAATGCATTTTGCTATGCAATCTACATCTCGTGCCCCTAGATGCAAAACACATTTCCGTCAGACTCGCCCTAGGCTCTCGTTAACGTACACCTAGTATATGCCCTATGCATTAATGCGACCTGATAATGAAGAGTTTATTATTATTATAAGAATAATTAATATTTTCTTTTGTATATTTTAGGGTTCCGTACCGTAAAAGGATAAAAACGTAACCGTTATAGGATCACTTCGTTGTCTGTGTGTGTGTCTGTCTGTCAAGACCTTTTTCTCGGGAATATATGGATGGATCAATTTGAAATTTATTTCAAATACTCAAGTCTACCTCTTGCAAATGTGAGAAAATCAAACTTCTACGCAAACATAATAAAAAAGTATTGCCGTTTATAAATCATAAGTTCGTCCCTGAATTCAGTTTTTTACTGGACCCTCAGTGCACTACTGGCATTTGACCGGTTTTTCAAAATAGGTTACATTTAAAAGTGCATACATTCAATTTGCTGCCTGTATTCCTATATACTTCTCACATCCAATCTACAGTGCACACAATGTATGTGATGTTAGCATAGTTGGAGAAACGTAGAACGAATAAGTGCATAAAGCTTGATATCGACTGTCGAGCTTTCAGTTACCACTGCCAGAAGCAAATGGTGAGCTTTTGTGCTGTCCTACCTTGAAGCGAGAAAGATCCTGAGTGCATTTATTTTTTATACTTTATATTTGCTATGATTTGATAAAAAAAACAGCCCATGACAAAGTGCTCGTTAGACGGCATTGGGCTAGCCCCCTATTACGTGAGAATGAAAATCATGGTTGGCGAAATGTGGGTGTTAATACGCCTCTGCCTACCCCTCCAGGGATTTACAGGCGTGAGTATATGTATGTATAATAAAAAAAGTTGAAACAACGTTGCTACGCTATCTTCCAAACTCACAGTTTTCCTTAATGCGAATATAGGTAGAGAGACTGAAAACCACTAAAAGGTTGAATGACAGCGATGGAAGCTCAGACTCTCTAGACAAGTGGCATTTCGTTGCTCGGCGTATGATGGAATAGAATGCCAAATGTATGGGATTTGACGTATATGACAGGCGTCAACGAATGTCAAAAACATCAAATCCTATGCATTTGTCATTCTATTCCATTATACGCCGAGCAACGGATTGCCTCTTGTCCAGTTTTATTCTGGGAAACGTCTATCGGAAGGCAGAAAGGCGTGAAGTACAGTACAAAATTTACTACGTATTTGCTATGGTGTTTTACCGCTTTGTGCTAGATGGTTTTTCAAAGAAAGCTATCTGTTTATGTGTCAGTTATCACAATGGCCATTCTCAAGGGGGTCTACTCTTAAGAAAAAGTATGGCCACGTAGCGTGTGTTTATCAGAAATGAAGGAATTCCTGGCGTGTCTCACTAATGAAAATTTATATGACGGTCAGTAATACCGATGAGACCGGGCGTCTGCCATAGCACCCTTCGGCTATACCGAATGTTTGTTAACACCATTTGAAAAATTACCCATATTTATTAAACTTGTAGGTGTTGTAGGAAAAGGTGTGATGTGTTGTATGAAAAGAATAATGGCTATGCATAACTCAGGGGTAGAGTGCACTATGTCCATCAGCCCAGCTATTTTATAATCATGTCTTAGGCACTTCCGTATTACTGCATAAAGGGTTCTTACAATAGAATTTTTATTGCTCACTATTGTTTCTCGTTATATTTGTAGTTCGAACAAAAAAAGTAATTTTAGGTACCTTCTAGGTCTAGATAGCGTTGTGTAGAATGTTGTAGAATATTTATTTTTGTTTTTATTTTTTTTCTTACTAAAAATTGTAAGGTGTGTCGTCACCTTTCAAAATAATCGGCGGACAACTTTCAAAAAATTCAACTGAATCAAACATCCCGATATAGTTAGTTCAAATTGAGTAGGTTAGATTTACGTATTTTAACTATCATGGTCATTCACATTACAATTAGAACTCTTCCTTCGTGATCATGGTGTTTGCAACAGCGCCGAAATATCGGAAACTCCAAACAATACATGGTAAATATCCCGATACTTCCAATAGTAAATGTTAGTTCAATAATTGACGACCTATTCTTATTTGTAACTAGCTGACCCGGCGAACTTCGTACCGCCATATTTTCTGATCCCTTTCCCGCTGCATATCTCTAAATTGAGGCTTCCGGCGACTGGGACCGCAATTAAATTTATTTTAAATTTAATATTTTTCTTCCGGCGACTGGGACCACCCATAAAAAAGAACAAAAAAATTATAGTTAAAACCAAAAACAGTACAGTCAAACAAAAAGACGAAGAGACGTAATAATTAAAGCAAAATCTGATCAATTCAAAAATATCATTGGCTTTAGTCATTTCTTTAATGTACACCAATAAAACAAATTAAAACTACAGTAATATTTCGAACATCATGTCAAAATTAATCAACTAACCCGCCCCGCCGCCCGTCACCGTAACAGAGGCAAAGCATGACGCTAGCGGCATTGCCCCGCTGTATAGCAACGGCCAACCTCTGCCCCCGGTACGAGGTGAAGCGAATGTCACCGTTTTTCTTGTAGCGGTTACTGGAGACAGGACGGTACGGCACACGTGGTTGGGGTATCAGTCGATACAAAGGCTCTCCGGAGTATGTCGTTGAGAGCATGGCGACGCGGAAACCTACCCGCGCTTCTTCGACAACTAAGTGCGTGCTGACCGTCGCCGCCCACCATGGAGCCGCAGGTGCATTTATGGGGTTCACACACCTTGCAGCCCAGGTGGAGGGCCACTGCCACAGAATTGTCGTCCAATAAAGTGCCCAGGCGAGGTGAAGGCAGCGCGTGCAGCCATGCTCCCGATTCCGACTGCGACACCGCCAGAAGCCTCGCCAGATCGGATTCGGCCCCCGTGGCATCTCCACCAGCCCCTCCTAAGCCTTCCAGCTGTGCCATCGTCCCGAGCGCGCTGGACATGAGGCGTAACAGGGCCTGACGCCGCCGAACTGCGGGCAAGCCACACTGTCTCGGCGTCCGCTGTAAAGGGCACGGTTAATCTGCCACCATTATTATGGAGAATGGCAGTAACAAGGTCCGCAGCCCCATGTGCCGATGCCAGCATAGCCGGCAAACCCACACCTGCGCGCGTTTCACCCAATACCCCCGTGACGGTTGGGGAGAGTCGCCTGTACCCATTGGTTTTCGTTGAGCCATACATTGAGGATCGACTCAACTGTGGACTTGAGGATGTCATCGAAAGCCGCGACGTCTGCCGGACAAACCCAGGTTAGCGCGGTCCGCAGCAGGTACGTCAGCTTAGGGAGGGCAAAGCACATGCGCAATAGCACCAATGCCACATGCGCAGAAAGATTTTTGAGACGAGCGGTCAGGAGAAGCTTATTACGGGAAAAGATTGCCTCGTGCACTCCTTCAGGGAAAAAATCATTTATGTATAATATGTATAAATATCTAGGTATACTTTCTTATTCTAGGCATGAGTTTATTGCCTGCAATTCCAAAAAGATAGATTTTCCTAGCAATCACTTTTCCATAGATTTTCTTACCCGTGTTTTCGTCCTGAAAAATGCCTCTACTTTTACCAGACAAATTTGAAAAAGGTTTTTCACAAAAAAATGACAGATAGGTACCGGGATACGCTATTTCTTAATAAAACGGTGTCAAAAATATTTCAATCAGCTCAGTTTTACGAAACCTCGAAAATTCATGGTCACACCTACACGTACCTTCATGACTATTAAATACACATATTCGAGCCTGAAAGCCCATATTTCAATATGTTTTCGGTCCCGTGTAACCAGTCTCAGGGGGCGAGCCTATTGCCGTCAAGTGGGCACTGTGTCTTAGGCTGTAGGTAGGTATATTTACTGACGGATGAAGAACAGCCCAGGCATAACAGATGGAGTTCCCGTAGTCGAAGGCGACTACGGAATAAGGCTGTTCTCCATCCGTTCGCCCTATCCACCGCAAACCAACACTGTCTAGGAACAAATTGATACTCTAGGGTCAATGTAGGGTACGTGTTTGTTCGCATAACCCTGAGCCTTTATCCAACTCAGTGGATCGAACTTTAATACTTACCGTGAAGCGACTGCTACCTGACCTCCTATTTGAAGCTACGGCGCTAATTTTAAACTAATAGTGAATTTTGACTATCACTATGATATTTTAAGTAACAGAGGTGATAACTTAGAATACCATCCAGGGTGCCACCAAATTGCATACAAAAAAATCCATTCAAATCGATCCAGCCGTTTAGTAGGAGTTGATGAGTGACATACACGATAGATGACATTTTTCAATCAAAGAGTTTTTTCTTTAAATTAAAACTAACCTTTTTTTGTTTGACTGTACTGTTTTGGCTAAAACAATAGATTTTTTGATACATTTATAGGTGGTCCCAGTCGATGGAAGAAAAATATTAAATTTAAATAAATGCGGCAACTGGGACCGCGGTCCGAGATAATTGTGGTCCCAGTCACTGGAAGCCTCTCTAAATTCATCAGTGTTTCTCTACAATATTATGCATGTATTATACACATAAACCTTCCTCTTGAATCACTCTATCTATTAAAGAAAACTGCTTCAAAATCCGTTGCGTAGTTTTGAAGATTTAAGCATACATAGAGACGGACAGACAGCGATAGTGACTTTGTTTTATAATATGTAGTGATGATAGTGATAGTGATGATATATTTCAAACAACAAAATAAAACCAATCACATTTTGAGGACTTCTATGTATACGGCAGTAGTTAACAGGTTACATAACTTAAGAGATAAAAATCTCTTATACATAAATCCCATTCCTTTGTATCGCAGCTATAAAAGTTTATCCTAACCCTCTTGACACTCCGTTGAATAAAAAAACATTAGAAAAAGCCGTGGAAATATTTTGAAAGAAATCTTTTCTTTGGCATTGTAATAACGTTATAATTTGTTTTATTTACGTCCGATTTCTGTAGGTATACCTACATCAAAGTTATTGGGTAACTGCCTTTTGTTTTCGGAAATTATGGTTTTATCTTCTTTTTCCCAGTAACAAACTTTTCAAGTTCGTTTAGCTCTTTGAGCTTTGTGTTAAAGTTTTGTTTTAGTTATTTTTTTGGTGTTAAATCCATGGCTGATACTTCATCAGGTTAACGATGAAGTGATTATGTTGGTATTATGCTCTCTGTTGTTTTTTTTTTATTATTTCATCAGACTTTCCTTACAGGTCCGGCTTCAATCTATCTATCAATATTAATAATGTAACTCGAAAGTTTGTATATTTCTAGACCTGCTATTAGAATTCTTTAAGCATGGTCAGGTCAGTTGTTTAAGAAGTCTATGGAATCGAGCAATTAGTGGTTGAAACCGTGTTGCTAATCCTACTTCTTACTAATATTATAAATGCGAAAGTTTGTAAAGATGTTTGAATGTTTGTTATTCAATTGATCTGGTCATTTTTTTTAATATACTGCATGCTGGACTAAAGCATTTGCTACTTTTTATCCCGCAAATAGGTTCCTATGGGTGGCGGACATGTAACAGGTGGTTCAAAAAATTAAATTAATACATTCGCAGAAATTAACCCTTGAACGTGTTAATAGCAATGTCAAGTTTATAATATTAAATGTTTACAACACAATAATTAAACGTGCACCAAACTTGACCGATATATTACATCGTTCTTGGCCGCATAGCAAAACTGTGTCACATAGAGATTGCCGGGTTATTTTGGCAACTCATTATTTCCACGTACCACAACAACCTCGACATTTTATTTAAATATGAATATTAGGAAGGGGAATGAAATAAAAGAAGCTAATAGTTAAGGAATCAGCCTTAAGGTATGATTCCGAAGTCGAACGCATACGACAACTGCCGACGCATGCAGCACATACAGCATACCCATTCCTTGTCAAACTCTAATACGAATAACGGCGACTATTGAGAAGTCGCAATGAACAACGCACATCTGCTGCGTGCGTCGGCAGTTGTCGTATGCGGTCGGCTACGGAATCATATTTTTACGATCGAGAGGTGATAAGGTTCGAATTCTGACCAAAGACTATATACCGACGGCGACGTGAACCCACTCCTAATACAAGTAACAAAACTCCAGGTACCTTTGAATCCTCAAAGTACCCTAAGAATCCTAAGAAGTACCCTAGGAATCCTAAGAAGTACTCTTAGAATTCGAAAAAGTACGCTAAGAATCCTAAGAAGTTGCCAGTGACCAAGCGGGGAAACCTCACTTCACAATATCCAGAAGAGGAAAACATCTATGGATATCAATATCATGAATCCCAAATATTGACCTAATTGATAAAGCAATGAGTACCTATGCTTATCATCAGTCTAATTTTGTAGGAGACGAAGTAGGGCGTGATTGTTATAAATTGATATATAAAAATATTGATGTATTTTGTGAAGTTGACAGGTGATTGTTACTGATTATAAGTTGTTATGTTCACGTCAGTTGGTCATGGGTTAGGCAATTTATTAATTAAATAATGACTCATTTCTATTTTAACATCGATATTTTTGTTCGTTTCGATGACGGCTTTGTATATTACAAACGTACTTACTATAATAATTATAGCAGTGCTACCATAATAATCTATTTATATAAAACTCAAAGTCCTGACTGACTGACTGACGTAGAGACATCGCACAGCCTTCGTCCCTGGTCATAGAGACTTGAGATTTGGTAGGTCTCTTTATTTAGATGCATGGAGGTGTACTAAAAAAGGATTTATAAAATTTTAACCTCTAAAGGGGTAAAAAAGACTAAAAACGAACTTACTTAGAACTCAAGAACGGCTGAACTGATTTCCATGATCTTTGATTTATTGGATTTGTCTTCGTTTCCGAATAGCATAATAATATCTCCAGAAAGATTGATAAAGCGGGCCCAAGACTCCGAGGTGAAAGCTTCGGATGCGACTGGAATAAACGCTAGGATAGGGAATGCTAGGAAGTAGATCTCCAGAAAGATTGTAAACAAGTGCAAATTCAATAAAACTTTAATAATGTATTTTTAAACAGTTCTCATTTGTATTCAGGATAGCATTTTTAAGGTAGCTGGCAAGTCAGAAAGCAAATCTATTATTGTCAGTTATAATAATATCATTTACTTGAGAACTTCGGAATCCTTATAAGCGGATCAAACATTTGTCGAGATATTATATGCCTAAATATAGAACCCTCTAACAATTGTTGCTACGGATACTGGGTTCATGATAATCTGGTTCAACAAATCAATACGGTTCCGTGATCAATGGAATGAGAAAAATATATTGATAGTTGTTGGTGTATAGGTACACATTGTTAATGGAATATTTTTCGAGAGCGGTTTAAAATAGGTATTTACATTTTGCGATAGGTATCTAATATTTTAAATGCTAAATGCAGTCTGAATGTGCGTTCGAAATCTCGAATTCTTATTAAACTTAACTGTTCACTCACATTACTATTAGAGATATCGGGTGCATGTCTTGTATGGAGTTTCTTTGTCTGTTAAATATCTCGATATAACTAATAGTCTTGTTAATAGTTTAAGAACTTAATTGTGTTAGTAGATAAATTCATTATTGCAATCAAATGAAAATAAAAAGTAGCTCCGGTACCGCTTGTCTTCTGTCTATTTAGTTTAGATTTATTTAGATATCTTTGACCTATGATTGACATTTGTTTTTTCCAAGAATTGGTACAAATCGAGAGAAAATAATATAATCAAATATGTAAAAATAAAACTTTACTTTGTGATAGCGATATTTTTGTAACGTTTAACGTAATAGTTTACTGGCGCTCTCTCAGTACCAGAAATAGCGCGCTGCTATGTCACGTAGTATTCAGCATATAATTATACCCAAGTACTTAGCGCGCTAGTAATGAGTATAATGTTATTTGTCGCGTTGTGTTGATTACACATTGTTATTTCGTGCGCCAATAGTGGAGTTCGCCAATGGTTGGAATCGTGATCAAGGCGAACGGAAGTTTTACTCGAAGAACTATATCGAGTAAAACGTGAGGACAGAGTTCGTTCGATAGATTTTCACTGTTGAAATTTAGCCCTGAACTTACACTGAATATTATTATAGTACATAATGATATGCTGAGGGTGTATTTAAGACTCCATTAAGACCTTTGTGGTTAAGCCAACCTCACCTGCAGACCTATACCGCATGTTATTTGATGGACGAGGCTCTGGTGTCTGCTCCCATAGAAGCCGTACCTATAAGCCAGAGGAGGAGCTTGTATGCGATGCGTGGCAATGCATGAAGCAAATAAATCAGTCAATATCCATCAAGACACCTTATGGTGGAAAGTGACCCGTTCATATATTTTGTTTCCATAGCAATAGCATATGCTTTCACCTACAAAAGCATAATTTCCAAATATTGCTATGGACACGTAAATAGAATTCAAACTATGTTAGATATTATATTTCACATGGTGTTCGTGATACATGATTATACATTACTAATATACATTAGTGTGATAATACTACATAGTATGTGTTTGTGAAATTTATCAAATTAGTGATGGTTAATTTTATTAACATACGGTGCCACGCGCCATCCATTAATATAAATAGGTACGGCTGTTGCCACTAAGCAAGTCAGTAATTTTATTTTTTTAAAGTTGTTCGAATGTTCTACGCTAAAAGTACCAATTATTTAGCGTAGAAAACGTATAATATCATCACTGAAGCATAATATAGATACGGTTGCACATTTACATACAACTTTATATGAAAAAGTGCAACCGTATTTCCTTTGTCGACTATACATTTGACTTATTTCACTGAGGCTTTGGTTTTCCGTTCTAAAGCACTAGCACAATCATTAAGTATAACTAATTAAAGTAATCGCTATGTAAAAAGCCCGTTTGGACATTTCAAGTCCATGAAGTTCTCAATTTTGAGAACGTAAAACAATGATATTTTTCAAATGTAGATTGACATTTTTCATTGATGGGTACCGCCCACTCCGCTCAGTGCTGTCCATAACGAGTTTTTTATACTCTCCACAAACTATTAATAAATTGGTTATGGTAAAAATAAATCGATTAAGATATTTTTTTTTAATTTTATCATAAAAATGTCTAAGACAAAGTTAAAGATCGTACACTTATCTGTAAAAAGACGATAGTTCAACAGACGATTTTGGCTCATCATCAGAAGAACGTGATTGAAATAAAACCATTTTCAACGGATTCTATCGCGATTAATTCTTTATTACTTTAACCCGAAGTTTCGGCTAACTTTCAGCAACCGTGGTCGCGGAGTGACTAAACATCAGCGACTATTTACGTAGAATGAGCTCGCGGTTTCGTTAAGTCTGACTGTTTTTTGCTGTTTTCTAGGTCTTTTTTAAATTTTAGGCTTGTAGACTTCAAGATTTGTAGGTTTAATTATGTCTAGAAGCCTGGAAGCCTAGAAACCTAGCCCTGGACCCCCAGAACTATTACCCAGTCTTCTTTAGTAATTTTGGCACAAGCTTCATTCAGCAATGTCATCATTTTCTTAGTGGAGAATGGCCGCTTTGTATTGTGGCGTGCTGCATATCCTTTCATTTGAGCCCAGATCAGCTCAATAGCATTGTACTGACAATGGTATGACGGCGTTCTTGTCACTTTATGTCCATGCTGAAGTGCCCATTCATCAATTTAATTTTTTAATTTTGCAGGTTTAATTTTTTTACCAGTTACAGCAATTCAGCTCTTAACTATTTCGTATCAGCTTCAACGCCTGATCTTTGTATCCATGCTACTAAATCGGCCTTTTTGTTTGCTTGAGTAGGTGCTTTATTTATTTGAACTGAGTGGTCACGGTGCATTGTACACAATAATTTTATTATGCACTGTTCAGAGAGGTTTGCTAACAGGTTAGTAAACCACTCTGTGATATTATTTTGTACTTTTAGACTCAAATGCGAGCAAGGTATCATTCACAAAACCACCACTAGCTGACCCGACGACGTGGCAGATGATTAAGCGTCCACCTTTTCCTATTGGCACTTTTGAGCAAGAGGCCTTGGTATCATCTGTCCACGACTGCGGCACGGTATGATTCGAGTTCAGCCAAGTCTCATCGACAAATATGACATTATCCCAATTTGTGACTTTGTTGTGTTTGCTGTTATCTAGGTTTTTTTATTCCTAGGCTTCAAATATCATCTTAAGTCACCCCGGGACCAGGGCTGCTAGAAAGTAGCCGACGTAGGGTTAAAAGTAAATAGTGACAGATAAATCGCGATAGAAGTCGTTAAAAAGTGGTTTCATTTCAAAAAGTGATGTAAGCGTAAACTTCAGACAGTAGGTATCAAGAAAATGATTTACTAAAGATTCATTTTCATGCGATTTCTATTGGTTATTATTGAGTGAATATTACTGTAATAAAAATGTTAAATGAAAGAAAATTGACTTTTTGCAGTATTGTATTGTTTAAAAATACCTACAATATCAAAGTTTAGATTAAATTTTCTAATTAGAACTTTAAGCCAATGAACTTTACACTACAATACAATACATATTCTAATCGATCAAATACGCATACAAACTTGAATCGATTTATCTTGAGTATCGTGTACCGAGTGGTGTGGTTACATCCCTAGTTACGTCCAAATGACAAATGTCATAGTGGGCCTCTTACGTTGAGACTACTTTAATATAAGAATTGAAAAAAAAACAACACACAAAACTGCTTATCGGCAACGCGACGAACGACGTATAGTATCGTAACTGCATGTGACCAACATACTTACAATGAGTCAAATGCACTTACGACAATTTACGACATCGTACGTAAGAGGTGTAAAATTTTCTTCTTAACTACATTTCTACCACTAAAACCCACTTTGAGCTCCCCAATTATTTAAGTTGAGCGTTAAATACCACTTTAAATTTTATTAAGGTAAGTATGAATAACTTAGGCATTATTGTAATTCCGGCGGACACGGCAGGCGCTACTCGCGGTCCGCACGGCCGCCGGGTCTCATCGACCGTGAATTAATAATTCCACAACGCGTGCCACTCATTAATAAAATATCACCAGGAGGAACTCAACGCGTTCAAATATCAACCGTTTACTAAGCTATTTTAACACGCTTTTATTAGCTTTACTAACTTACTATGATTTACTCCGCGTTTACCTTACACCCGTTTGCTTTAGTTACACCTCGCACACAAAATTCTTTATTCGCCCCATTATTTGTTTATCTTTATCGCCTTGAAAATAATTTTAATGATTTATTTGTTAATTTAATTCTTTCTTGCCCTATTTATTGTTCCTTTTTCATCTATGTGTGTAAACAAAAAAATTTGGTAGTTAACTTGACCTAATCCTAAAAAATTGTTTTGAAAGAATTTAATATCCACATAGTAAAACATTAGTTTGAAAACATCGCTCGGGGTGATCCAACAATAGAATTAGGATGTGACTTGTGGAACTTTTAACAACAATAAATTAATCGAATATGGAGAAGTTTAGCCGCATCACAGTTAGACTGGAAAGCCGATACCAACCCAACTGAATTGGGAAGGCTAACAGAATAACAATGGCAATGGAGAGAGATAAATTTGGAAATAAAAGAAGCGTTTTTATAGTTCGTTAAATGAGAAGCTGGGTTCCGACTCCGGGTATGGGTAGAAATATTATTAGATTTTCTTTTAGAGCTACGACCCCATCATCGTTCATCGGATTCAAACCAACAAAACTGCACATTTTCAATCAAATATTAGACGTATTGATAAGTGAAGATATATTGTATGTCTGTAGATTAAACTCTTTACCAGCCTTTTACAGGTTCTTGCCACCATTGTAAGCTAATTTACGTCATCAGAAAGAATCAGATCCTTCGCTCTTCGAAACACAATTTGAGAAGTATTCTTCCAACGGACCATCAAGTTTTGAACTGTCAATTTATGAAGATATTAATGACCATCATGATTCCTAATTAAACTATGAGTATAAGCAGACTAAACATTATATAGTAGGTAGTTATGAAAACTTATGAAATTTTCGAAAAAAGAAACGGAACTCACAAATAATATATATTATGAGCAAGCTAAAAATATAAGCAATTATGTTTCCGTATCTAGGTAATATAGTTTGAAAAAAAATCTGCCTCCCTGTTGTTGACAATATTTCGTACTTCAGCTAGATTTATTAGACCCCTATTTTATCAGGCTCATATTTTACAGAAATAACACGGTGTTTGCAACGCCTACAGTTTCATGTTATATTTATAAAGGTTTGTATCATTTATCTCTTGTTATAGCTTCGTTCGTTATTTTCAGAACAATGTTTGGGTTTTGATACTGGACGTTTCCAAAGTATTGCTTCAAGATTCAATTGGAACAGTTAATTAATAGATCAAACATCTCTACTGTATAAAATGAAACTAAAAACAAGTTGAGATATTTTGAATTCCAAAATTAATTAACTAATTTCTCTAGTCTTTTCGTCCCGTACCCTGAGTTCTGCTTTCCCGCCTCACGCGTGACCAATTCTTGTTCTAATTAAATGTTGATTTATATTGTTACTAATAAACAGATACTTAATCTAGTAATCAATAGAGTCGTTGCGAGACCCAATTTGAATCTAAACCAGAAGACCAATTCTCGTAATAAAAAGTTCAAAATTCAATCTCGATCTAATCTTAATCTCTCAAATGTCGAAAAGATCAAGATGTCATGTCATTGTCTGATCCAGAAAATTGTATTACCTACGAAAATATAATTTTAAAGATACAAGTGATTAATCAATAAGCAAACAACCTCGTGGCTAATTAGAAATATTGATGATAGATTTATTTGTAGGTAGTCTAATCTAGGACTGAGAAATGGTAAGAGATTGATAAATAAACTACACCGGCAGAAACCCTCTGACAATACTCTCATAAAATATCGAAGTAACAAAAAGTATACAGAGTTCTTACCACTTGAATTGCAGATTCGTCTATCACGTATTCCTTTTAGTTGCCGGACTGTTTGCCAACAGTTTCAAGTAACAACCGAAGTGAGCATAAGGTAGGTAATGTAGTGTGTTACGTGTATCGATTTGATATTGTAGTGATTTTGTTTGGTGGCAGGATTCGCTTGGAGAGGAAGTTCGGATATCCGGAGCTTTAACTATAAATAGTTTACGTTTACGGTGAGGTAACATGGTTATTTTTTTATAACTAGATCATTTTTATATCGTACTGGCTTTTGCCCGCGGCCCCGCCCGCGTGGATGTCGGTTATCTAGACCAAACATAGCCTATTAACCTTTTCCAAGGTTTAATCTATCTCTGTTACAAATTTCATCATAATCGGGTCAGTGGTTTAGGCGTGAAAGCGTAACAGACACTCAGAAAGGCAGCAATTCATTACTTTCGCAATAATATCATTAGTGTACATACGTAGTACTATTATATTATTTATTCTGTGGTACGGCTGGTTTGGATTTCAATGCATACATTTTAGAAGAAGTTAACTTTGATTTTTGTAAGTTGTGATTCTCCTAACTGGATTACCGAAGATATCTGGGTTACCAAAGGGATCTGAACAAAACAGTTACTAAATTTCTGTTGGTCAGATTCCATGGTCAGATTAGTCACATCCGAAGGGTGTCATATGAGGTGACTAACGGCAAAATACGCAGATGATATCACTGCAAGAGAAGGAAAACTCAAAATAAAACCCTGTACCAACGGAGGTCCAGGTCAGAGTGGAAACAGTAAATCTCCCAAAATTGGGAAAGGCTAACTGATAAAACTAATTGATAGACATAACCTAATTAACGAGACTTACTCGATACAATAGTTATAGCGGAGTTTTTATTTAAGGTATAATCACTCAATATGTTTCTTTTTCGGGCGAAAATCCCCTCCCGTCAGGCAGCAGGAATGTTTACGTCGGACTCGAATTGACTTAAACCTTACGTTGTCTCGGGTCCCAATTTCCGGGGAGTGAGGCGCGACTCAATAAAGTCATTCTTTCGCACCCCGGCTGACCCCGGGTCATCTACAGCTTGGAGATACGCCCCTTCAGCGTGGGACCCACGGTGTCCATATAGGTATTGATTGATTTTTCGGGGTAAAATCGTTGGCCTAAATTTTCTTTTTTATATACACAACTGTAAGCAGTTCTATACATAATATTTTAATCTGTAGGAAGTCCAATATTATTTTCTATTCATGGGTAGCTGTACATGTTCGTCTGATTATGTGATATGATGGAGTCTTCCGTGTTCTCCATATAAAGTTATGTTAAATTTGAAAGTAGGTACATTCAAGTCGAGTTTAACACGCGATGTTCTCATTTTAAATGCCGCGTCCTTACCTTAAGTGCTATTGTGTACGATACCTGACACTCGACGAAGCTCCTTACAAATAAACACAGACTGAACAATATCTTTGCGGGGTGTTTAGTTTCTTTTACAGAAAAGATGAAAATATATTAATTTTATTTCTTTGTGTACGACGATGTTAACTAACATTCAAGTTCTAAAGTTGCAATTGCAAAAAAATGCAACAGAAGTCTTATGATGATACATCACACTTCTCATGCAAAAACCGCGCCATGAAGTGGAGTTGCGGATAGCAGCCAGTCATACATACACTTCGCACTAATATTATTATAAACTATAGAGCCGAGGGCAGCTACTAGTAGGTACGAGTATGATATAATAAAAGCTCAAACACTTATACTACAAACACAATAATGTGTTTCCATTTTCCTATAATCCCGGGTCCTATAAGCAGGGTGTGAAAAAGCTACTGATGAGGTCATCAAGCTGAAGGCCATCATTATAGCATATCATAGCAGCAGGTTTCTATAACGGTGACCCTCATTCCTGAGACTTCACATTTAATTTACCATTAGGTGAAATAAAGTCACACTTGTACTTTTGCCAGTAATTTTGTCAATGTAAGCCTTTGAGAATGCGAAACTGGTCAGGTTCAATAATAAATATCGTGAATAAGTACAAGAAAGTGTGTTATCAATATATGTGTAACAATAAGTTCCACCAAGTTCCATCAATCAACAGTTTAAAAAAATGGAAGTAAAGCCAGTTTGTTTTTATGTGGGGCGTGGGGTACGTCAATCGTGCCCTATATAAAAACAAACTCATCTATTAGTTATCACGAATAACTTTTACGTAGCAAGTTTGTCCCACTGCAACTAATTCAAACAGTTTCATTACTTATAGACATGAGCAGAGCCAGGAAAAGGCTCCTTGATCCGTCGTTAAAGAGTGAACCAGGAAGTTTTTTCATTAGACGCCTCACTCTATTATTGAAGATTAAAGAAAATAGTTCGCTCGGAGACAAAAGGAAACATACGCCTTTTGTATAATATTATTATAGTTACTATTATAAACTTGTAAATAAGTCATGTCTGTACATTGAAAAAAAAAAATAGTTTATGTTGTTTTAATTTAACGATACTTTATGCAAAACATTTTTTTGGAATTTTTGTTGGTTTTTCACCACAGAATTTTTTGGTTAGAAACATCTTGGTCAAACTTAAAATCTTACGTTTGTTTGATCGCGATGGGTTGAGTATAACCGGAGTGAAACCAAAAGGGGTAAAAATCGATTTTCACACAAACTGAGCCACGGGTATCAGTTAGTGTTTATATAGAAACAAGTATGGATTGTGTGTAGATAAACTCCGAAGTTAAAATGTTACTAAACGCCCATCCATTCACTGTCTGTCGGGAACAACTTTATGACGTTGTAAAATTCTTTAGTGTTCACCGTACGTTGTCCCTTATGTTGCGTTAATGGACAGTATGTTTACGCGACAGATACTTGAACAAATTGACTAAGTTGTCATGTTTTATGATATACATGGATGACAATATTAAGGGGTACAATTTTATTAGACTCATATAACACGTCAAACATCGGATGCACGCACCTGCGTGAATAGATTGATATAAACCTCATATGTGGTCGAAAGCTAGTTGGGAGTTAATTATAATATATGTTTTTGGTTTTCTTCTTTATCCGAGTGCCAAGTCTTGGAGTCCGGGTTCCGCCGCTACACTTCCTTTCAATGATTTGGTTTATTTTGAATTTTTACTGATCAACTGACATCTAAACCCCTCCAAGCCCGAGGACTCTGCGCCAAATTCTGGTTCGTCAATTTAAGCATTCGCGTACCACTTTCTAAGTTACCGACTACTACCGAAAAAAAATAAAAGTAAATTCGACCTCTAAAGATTACAGAAATAATTATAGAGAATATTAATTAAACTATTTATTAATTTATTTTAATGTTTATAAAGGAGATGGGGAGGCTTTCATACATTCTTGGGCCAAAAATGTAATAAGATGAGGGTGGTATCAATTAAGAGCATATAAATTATTAAACCATCCCTGAAAATTCTGCAGATTTTGGATATCTGAGAGCAGAGTTATAAGAGATTAAGTAAAAGTTAGGTTATGCAAGAAATTGACATTTTAGAACTGTGATTTCTGTGGTGTTTTAATATAAAGTGGTCATTTTTTTTATCTTAAAATACTTTTAAATTGTACTGTATTATATTTTACTCAGGGATAATGTACGAAAACTTACAAAGAGATTTTAAAGATATGGAATACAAGGATGTTATGTTAAAAAAAAACACCTTAAATAATAATGATCTTTTATTCTTCTTCAATAATAATTAGAGTATTGTCTAAGAAGTGCGCAGGTGGAAATATATTACCTTATTTACTTCATTTTCTATGCCACAATTCACACAGAGATCCATGTCAAAATCCAAAATACCGAGCAAAACTCAAACAAGTAAACATGTTTATCATTGTACTTTAAGGTAACCAGGAGCAAGCTGAGAAGTCCGTAAAGAGAAATCACTGTTAAGGGAATATAATCAAGAAATCAACTGGAAATACTCAAAACGCAGAAGTCAATTGATCATTGGATTTAAACCAATAAACTGATACAGCATACTGATATAGCATACTTTTGTACATATTTTTTGTACAAAAGTATGCTATTTTTGTAGATATAGCCGTGTACCGTGTAAATATACAATTTTTCGATAAAACAATTAATTTTGAAGATTGAATAAATAAACTGATTGACTGAAAATGGAGCTGTCAGCTGTCACAGCTTAAAAATACAGTTGATAAACACAAGAAATAATTAATCGATTAACGGAAATCGATTCATAATTTATTTTTATTACACTATTATTTGGTATTTTAAATGGTTATTATTATTATTATGATTAAGTTTTGTTCACTCTGATTGATTTAATATCAAATTGTGATGCAAGTGTTTAAATACGCAATATTGTTTAAATAATTTTTAGTAATCGATATTTTATTTTGCTAGTGGAATAAACTTAGTTTTAAGATTTCTCGTCTTCCAGACTTTCAATTGAGCTGGTTTTTTAATATTTTGAAATAGAAAAAAATACCGCTTTTTTTAAGTCATATTTCAACTCATTACAATTTTGGCCCAGAAGTCCCCGTCTCCTTTATTTTTATGATTTGGTGGTACATACTTCGCGTTTGAGTACTATTTCGCCTGTTGGCAAATGATGATATGGCCGTCGGTGGAGCACACTTGCATAGAAGTAATATATTTGTTAGTGTTTACAACTTCCGAAGCGACTGCGCATAAAATATGAAAATGAAGCATTCGTGCTTATAAATTCAGATTCCAATCCGTTAATATCTAACAGAGATTTAAAAATATTCCGCGGGGAATTCCAATTAAAACGTCATTAGACGTCTGGAAATAAAACAGCACTCATCTTAAATGACATTATCTTCAGCAGCAACTGACAAGAAAGAAAACTAATTATTTTATTTTCTGCACTCGGTCCGGGCACCGGATATTTAATTGATGGTTTTAATTTAGCTTCTTTCACCAACTTTGAGCAACTATTTTAATGGGTGCTTAAACTTTTGGGAGATTCTTACTCTTGATAGAATAAATCTTCTGGGATTAGGTATATTAAAACAAGAGGTAAAAAACACACATTGAAAACATTTTTACGAAAATGTGTTAGAAAACTAAAATAGTCATAATTTTTTAATCTATTTTTTTTTGCGAACTGTGTACTACCTATCCTTTCTAGTATTTAGTAAGATAGTAATCATATAACCATTGTTTTTAGTTAAGACTTGTAGTATTAGCACAAACCTGTGGTATTAATGCTATCTACTATACCTACTGTAACTATGTATGTGTATGTAATTTGGTTAATAAAAAAAAAAATCAATGTTCAATATTATTGGTCGACTATTTACTTATATAATTATGGTTACTACTAAGTATGCATTTATAAAAATGTGCTTTCCCATTTTAGAACCAATATTACAAGATATACTTAGTTTAGGTCTAGATGACGCTTAGTAAACATTGTAATGAATTACCATCATGTAACAATAAACATTATAATATATTATTATTTTTCAGTTTTTACTGTTTTCGAAACTATCCCTTTTCACGCTCATTAAAAAATTCCATGTTCGTAGCTGGTTATGAAAATGACAGTTACGAAAATGGACGAACCCATTATTCACTGTACTGATTTAAATATCCTGCTTTTCTAAGATACAAGTATATTACAAAGTAGCAAACACATGCAACTCGTATATTACCGGTTGGTGACAGCATCCCATAGTAAAGATAACAAATGATGGACTGTTCGTTGGATACACCTCCAACATCAGTAAACATGAATCACCACACCTCAACAGCTCGTAATTTTGCTATGAAATTATTACGACAAAGTAAATTGGCCATTTTATCTACCAATTGTTTTACAGTGCGGTTTATTGGTATAATTTTTATACTTATAGGTATGTAGTTCTGGTACATAATGATCTACAGATTACGTTTACGTCATCTTTACACTATAATGTATCGTAAAATTATGTGTTGATTAATTAATGTTTATAGCAACAATAAAAAAATGATGAACACAAAACAATTAGCCATATTATAAAACAACATGCCGCGTGGTTCTCAACAATGCCGCGTGGTTCCAGTAGAATTCGGGCTACCCCATCTCCTCCCATGCGGTGTCGTACAAGGCGACTAAGGGATAGGGCTGTTTAACATCAGACAGATATATATACATACAGCCCAGACTCAGCTGCAGATGCATGGCTCGGGTCAACAATAGTGCCCGGATTACAGCAAAGGGCTCATCTATTACGTGGTACCTAATACGATGATTGGTGAAATGTGGGTGATAATTCAAATCTGCCTAACCATCCGGGGATAAAGGCGTGATTATATGATTATATGTAGGTATGTAAAGCAATATAATTTTTGTTACTGAATGTTATATACTGGGTGTATTCTTGTAACTGCTTCGTAGCTTAACAATACATAAATTTAATTTAAAGCGATTTAGGTATGATAATACTGTGATTACAAATTGGAATAAAACTATTTGTAACGGATTCTATCACTATTTATTTGGTGTTATTTTATTATTTAAATGATCCCGATGTCTCGATTACTTCTTAGCATCCATGACAATTCCAATAATACCAGTTCTCACAGTCATCACGTGAGTTAGGCATTAAAAATGTTCTACCCCAACTAAGTTCAATTTAAAGGATTATGGTAGAAATTGGGTCACGTGTTACGTCGATAGCACGCTGGGTGGGCTTAAAACCCACAATTTCCCCTAGGCTAAGTCACTACGCTAACACATTTTTTTAACAATTTATAATCAATATTTTTGAACTATATTTATAACACTCTCCGTAAACATACAGCCTGCGATGCATGGGCTCAAGTCAAATGGTGAAATGTGGGTGTTAATTCACCTCTGCCTAACCCTCCGGGGGTAAAGGCGTGATTATATGTATGTATGTATAAACATACATAAACACAAGCAAATATCACGGTTACCTATCTAAACCTGCTAATCTTTTCCTATCCAATTCATAATAAATATTTTATAAATATTTATAAATATTTTATAATTTCCTAGAATACATTAACCAGTGTGAAAATATATATGATGTGACTAATATTTTTTTTAATACAGGAAAGATTACTCAGAAATTCAATTTTATAGTGATGACTGAGCGGGATGCATTTAAATTTCAAGACTATAGAATGTATGACTTTTATTCTAGACAGAGCTTCTCGTCTGCTCTTGTGTGTAGGTAAATTTATGGTTATACCTATTTGCGAGTAATTTATGAGATCCTGGATCCGATTTCCATGTCAGATAGATTAAAACGTAGGTATTAGGTATCTCTATAAAGATTTTTATTATGTATACCTATAGGTTTTTTACTGTTTTTTACTTAAGTTTATATTGTTCTTTTGAATATAGTTGAAGAGCCTTATTTTTCTTCAAAGCCTGAATAGGTTGACGCGAATACAAAGTATCAAAATGTTATCTAGAACCTACAGACTTTTACATTAAGCATGAGAGTGCTACAGACCATCTTTACTCTCTCCTCTCTTTCCTGCAGGTGGTAATGCATGAGTGGTAAGTAGAACTAATCACTATATGATTCATGTGATCGTGTGTTACCTGAACCTGAAAACTAAACCCCTGAACTAATTTTGACGAAAATTGGTACAGGAATAGGTACAAACTTAGAGAAAGGACATAGGCTATGTTTGATCGCGATAACCGACATCCACGCGGACGAAGCCGTGGGTAACAGCTAGTAATATATAAACAACATAATGTGTATTAATAAGTTTGTTTAAATAAACACTTGATTAACTAATATTTCACAGAAACTTCGTTTAAAATTCATTTTCAGGCACATTAACCATATTCACTTTGACGTAGTTGAACAATTTTCATTATTATGATATCATTTACTTAATGGACTTTGTAATTATATGCGTCTCTACATGAGACACATTAATTGATCGTTGTCCCGGCCCGATAATTGAATAGTAACATTTAATTTTCTATGTGCTCCGTCCACGATAACTGAAAACCATATTAGTTTTATTATTGGTAGGTATACCTCAGGGCATACCCATATCTTGGACTTAAAAGGTGCTTTCTATACGCACAGTACACGTTTTTTGGGTGTCTTTTGAGATAGCAGGGGTGCTGCGGCACCAGATTAACTGAGCATGGATTATAACCAAACAAGCAAGCCAGTGCCTCGTTTGTTTAAGACGACTTAGGTCTAGGTACTAGTTTCATTTGTGGATGTGGATGAATTCGTTGGTTAAAAGTACCATAGGTAATTATGTTCGTCTCGATGTCCTTAGTGACCTCAAGATCAGAAAGCAAGGAGTTGTGTTGTTAACGACTATTACTGATTTAAGAATATGGCACTTCTGTTTGTAGCATACAAACAAAAGCGCACACATAATTCTGGAGTGTCAGTGAAAAGTGATATAACTCGAAAATCATAGTTTTGAGAAAATCCAGTTTAAAGTTTTAAAAAATTGTCACTTGTATATATTTTTAGTTTTATTGTTAATATTGTACATTTTAAATATACAGTTGAATCAATAAACACATCAAACATTTATTAACCAATTTTGTGACCATTAATACAAATTAACTTGACTTAGTTTCATGTCAAATGGTACAATTTTTTTAAATTCTATTGTTGTGCTCTAGACAAATGAAAAAATTGAAAGTGTTGAAATAAATATTATTCATTTAAGTAAATGTGAGTTGCATTGAGCGTTTAATTATAAATTTGTCAGAAAAAACACATTCATAATATCATTAGACACCTCTAGAGTCTATAAAAATATGATGTGTTTTTTTGATACAAAGTGTGGTTAAGATGATACAACTGAACATATCAGCGTTGTTTACAAGCTGTTTTCAAGGGTCATTACGAACCGTCTCGAGCGCAGGCTTGATGACTTCCAGCCTTCCGAACAAGCCGGTTTCCGAAGAGGCTACAGTACCATAGACCACATCCATACGCTGCGGCAGGTTATACTGAAGACCGAAGAGTATAATTTGCCACTTTGCTTAGCGTTTGTGGACTATGAGAAAGCCTTTGATTCGGTCGAGACATGGGCTGTGCTTAAGTCTCTCCGGCGGTGCCGTATTGACTATCGGTACATCGAAGTGTTGAAGTGTTTGTATAATAACGCCAACATGTCGGTCCGAGTACAGGAACAGAGTTCGAAGGCGATCCCTTTGAAAAGAGGAGTAAGACAGGGAGACGTGATATCTCCGAAACTGTTTACGGCCACTTTGGAGAACGCCTTCAAGCTCCTGGAATGGAAAGGATTCGGCATCAATATTAATGGCGAATACATCACTCACCTCCGGTTTGCTGACGATATTGTAGTCATGGCAGAATCGATGGAAGATCTCAACACAATGCTCGATGGCCTCAACCGAGTTTCTCAACAGGTGGGTCTTAAAATGAACATGGACAAGACGAAGGTTATGTGTAATGCCCATGTTGTACCCACCCCAATATCTGTTGAGAGCTCGGTTCTTGAAGTTGTTGACTCGTACGTCTACCTAGGACAAGTAGTCCAGTTAGGTAGGTCCGACTTCAAGAAAGAGGTCAGTCGCCGAATCCAACTCGGCTGGGCAGCGTTCGGAAAATTGCGTAATATCTTCTCGTCCGACATACCTCAGTGTCTCAAGTCGAAAGTTTTCGACCAGTGTGTGTTACCAGTGATGACTTATGGCACTGAAACGTGGTCTCTCACTATGGGCCTTATGAGTAAGCTCAAAGTAGCTCAACGAGCTATGGAGAGGGCTATGCTCGGAGTCTCTCTGCGAGATCGAATCAGAAACGAGGAGATCCGTAGAAGAACCAAGATTACCGACATAGCCCAGAGGATTAGCAACTTGAAATGGCAGTGGGCAGGGCACATAGCTCGGAGGACTGATGACCGATGGGGTCGAAAAGTTCTCGAGTGGAGGCCACGTATCGGCAAACGCAGCGTAGGACATCCACCCACAAGGTGGACAGACGACCTTATCAAGGCCGCGGGAACGCGCTGGATGCGAGCCGCTTCCAACCGGTCTTATTGGAGATCTATAGGGGAGGCCTATGTCCAGCAGTGGACTTCCTATGGCTGAAATGATGATGATGATGATAATTGTATTATTAGACACTTATACCGACACTGTGTTTATATTGATACTAATTTAGTTATATCACTCGACACATTTTAACAATTGTAATATATCATGGTGTTAATTGATTCTTTAAGAATTGTATCATTTTACACATAACTTTATTAAAATTTATTTGTTTTTTTAACGTCATAAATATAATTGTATCACTTTTCACGAAATAATCTAAAGTAAGTTTTAAAATGTATATTAATGGAAGTGTACTTATATTACAATGTACTAATTCTAATTCATACATTTACATTGTGTTAAACTCGTTGATTCAATTTGTATCATTATACAGTACAGAAATAAAAATATTGCTTAGTTCAATTTGATATGATTTTAAAAGTATTATTTTACACAATTGAAATGGTAAAAAAACGTTCAGTTATATCATTATGCTCCAAATTAAGTCGCTCATTTTAAACCCTGAAGATACGGGGATAAGAGTCAAAGATAGATAATTTTTTATAGATCTTCTATATCAAAAAATAAAATAAATAATATAACTCGAAATGTATCACTTTTCACTGACGCTCCAGAATTGTTTAAGTCGTATCAGGACAGCTGTAGCAATGTGCAAAAGTGGATCATTGGTTCGTACTATGTGATACATGGGTTTTCCGAAAGTGTCTTTGTCTTGAAGGTGTCTTTGTTATTGTTAGGTCAATAATCTCACGTTGTTGTCCAACCGCTCATTAGCTAGATAATCTAAATAGAGGCAAGACCAAAAGTTTCAAAATTAGGAAAAAAATATTTTCTTTTTACAATTAAGTCAACGTTAAATTAAATTTTACGAACATTTTCTGACTCTCTCGACTGTAATGAAAATTAGTAAAATAAAATGTAGACATAAAGAAGTCTAATTTTAACATTGCTAGTCTAAATGTTCATTTCAACTAATTATTCCAATTTCGTCTAGATATTTCACATTCCTATAACAAACGAAAAGTGTAATTATCGTAAAAGTCAAAATTATATAATATTAATTTAATATGTCGACGTTGCGATGCTCCAACGATTTAGAATTGGGCCTTGGCTCGTGTTGGTGACAATGAACGCACAACGACTCACGTGCTAAATATAAGTGTGGCGGCCCACCTGCGGCCGGGAGCTGGGATGAGCCGCTCAGCTGTTCATGACGTAGCATTGGCTCTGAGCGATTTCCTCAAGCCGCGATTGTCACGACCGTCGACATTGGCGCGACGGCCACGACCTTTAAAGTCTTCAAGCGCCAGATGATTGCCTATCTTCCGGATTAACGGAACACATAAAAATAACAACGACTTTTTAAAGAAAGTATGGTAGGCTAACGTGAACGATATCGTTAACCTATGAAATTCAGCTTGACTAGAAGGGTTTATGGGAATACCAGTAACTTCAGTTACTAGTTGTCTTTAATTTTTTTTGCCGGATCGTGCAAAGCGCTACAATTACTTCAATTATACATGGTGTTCTACTGTTAAAAACACCGAGTTTAGCAGTACGTAATCTAGAAATATAATGTTCTCAATAGACGGCAACAAGCTTTTTTTTTTAAGATAAACAAGCATCATAATGTAGCTGATAAAATGTGGATATGCTGATCATATGCCTGCCTTTGGGGGTATAGTATACAGGTGAGGGATTATATTTCAAAACCAAGCAGTCAATTCAATCTTTTTCATCATCATCTTTGTGTTAATCCCGGTCGTAACCGAATCTTTCACATCGGAGTCCTCGGAATATAATCTTTGTATTATCTAAAATTCAAGACAGATCTAGGTCTGTAAATAGTTTTTTTTTGGAGCAGTTTTTATCAATAAAAAAGCCGGTGAAGATAAGGTATAACGACTTCTCTTATTAAAAATTAACGTAGGCACCTAATAAAGTCTGTACCTTGAAACTCGCTTTAGTTAGTTACTACATGCTAATTTGTAGTTAGATTATGAAGCTTATGAAGACGATCGTATGGCCTCCTTGCGGGGTCGTATATCGGGGGTCAGTATCGTTTGAGTGAGACCTTTGACTTCACTAGTAGGGCCGTGTGTGTTTGATATGAATATTTTTTATTTTTATTTAGGTCCACCAACAACTGTTTACATTCATACAAGTTTATATAGCAATATATCTAGGTACAGTTCATAATGTAACAATTACTTATAGGTAGACACAACATGCACTATGTTGACGCCCTACTAACTACTAAACTAACGACTAAAACTACATTATATTGACGCCCGCGGCTACACTCACGTGGAATTTTGATCCCGCTTCGGCTACCCGTGGGAACAAATTCCAGGGATAAATATTAAATTATGTATAGCCCATGTGTTATTCCAGACTATAGTCATCTATAGTCTATCCCTGTATCAATTCGTCAGCTGTTTATTCGTTTGAGCGTGACATCACAACATCCAAACATCCTCACAAAAATACACATAATAGGAAGAATCCATAGTTATAATAATATTGAATGCTTTATATAAAATGTAGCCGATATATACCAAACCTTTTGATCTTCACTCAAAGCAAAGTATTAAGTACAATACTTACACAGGCATTCTCGCAATATATCTGGTAGATCTAACAGACTAGCAAGTGAAGTGAAAATATCCGTGTATTTGGCTCAATTCAATCAACCCGAACCTATCTCAAGTGTTCCTTTGAGCGTGATATATTGTCAAATTTGGGAAAATGAAAAGAAATCGCCAAAATTTTCGCTAATATTCATCCCGAATATGCATTAATATTTTTTGTCATTTACAAGATAACTTCTTCTTCCTCTTAGTGTTAATTCCCAGTCGCATCCGAAGCTTTCAGCTCGGAGTCTGAGGTCCGCTTTTGCCAGTCTTAACTACGGATTTGGCTAGACCTCGATATTTTCTGTGAAGCGATTGCCATCTGACCTCCACATCCCAATTGTAACATTAGGCGATATCGAAGCTTTGCAGCTAGACTGTTGTTTTTTTTTTTTTGGATTTTTGAGGGCTCCAACTACCCGTAACGACTGCCATAGATGTTCTTATGGCAACCGGGACCGACGGCTTAACGTGCTCTCCGAGGCACGACCAGACCAATGCAAATACCCATATTTCATGAACACAAATATTTGCACTGAGCGGGGATCGAACCCACGCCTCCTGCGTAGCGGCCGCGTTCACTACCGCTACGCCACGGAGGCTGTCATTTACAAGATAACTACATTGTACGATTTCAAACAAGTCCAGCTGTTGGCTGGTATGGACCTCTGTTTGATTTAGGTACCGGGATCAGTATAAAAAACAAAATAACAAAAAACAAATCGCGATAAAATATAATGACAAATATTTTTCTCAGATCTTCCATTACAAAAACAAAATTGAATTTAAAGCTTCTGTAGGCGCGATCAGCATTTTTTATACAACATTTTTTAAATGGGAAAAACCATCGCACTCTCGACACCGTTACCGACACCTCTTTTAACAAATTGTGACAATGTGACACGTATGACACCTCTGTATAAGTAGGTATCTACATACATTGGACAAGTTTTAGCCACTGTCGGAGTCTTGTCGGAGTGTCACCGTTTAGTTTTCAATATGTAGTGTCCACGTTGTCGATAATGTCATCGAAAACGGATCTTTTAGAATCATATTTTTAAGAAGACTACGGATAAGCCATTTTACTTCTCTTCTTTCGTATAAGTAGTAGAAATTATTACCTCTAATAGAGCGTCGGAGAATAGCGGATTTAACATTCCTAATGTCGATCCTTAGGGGATCACTGGATTCACTGGAGCTGGTAAACAAGGTGGGCTTTTACACGCCGCCATTGTTTTTACGTAGGCCAAACTTGCTGCACGTTCCTATAGCAAGAACTACCTATAGACAAAATTCTTTTCTACTGCGAGCCTGTCGTACGTACAATGTGACATGTCGGGATGTTGATATAGACTTATTCTTCACTAATATCTCTAAGGTAAGGAAAGCACTATGTGATCACTACTTTGAGGATTAGTAATTTTCCTTTGGTGTAAAGTACATAGGTACTCTCTGTAACTGTTTTACTTAATTGTTGTAACATGTAAAATTTGCCGTAAAAATGTGTGTGTTGCCACAAATGAAATTCTTGAAATACTTGTTATTGGCGAAAACTTGTAAGTGGCCTTCATTATGTTATATAATTTTACTTAATGCCATTTAGTAGCTGTAAGTTTTCCGAAATTGAAAAATAAATAAATAAAAATAAATAAATAAATACTCGTGTATTTCTACTACTTACTTACTTACTTACTATACTTACTTACTTACTATAGGGTCGTCCCTATAGTTGCTTCCCAAATAGTTTATTGATGTTATTTAAAAAATAAATGTGTATTGCTGCTTTCTACTTATGTGATTGGAAAAGAGAGGCCATAAGTTTTTATTACTTGACTCTATTGACGTGAAATATCTTAAGCAGTGGGTCAAACTGGCTCGTAACTTTGCGGCTCCCTTCCCGTTTGGCTCAACGATTTAATTTTTAATTTTAGTATTGACTAGCTTTTGCCCGCGGCTCCGCCCGCGTGGATGTCGGTTATCGCGACAAAACATAGCCAATGTACTTTCTCAAGGTCTATTTACCCCTATACCAAATTTCATCAAAATCGGTTCAGTGGTTTAGACGTGAAAGCGTAATAGACAGACAGAGTTACTTTCGTATTTATAATATTAGTATGGATATGGATATGGATTTGGTGTTAACTTCTAAACAAAGAATACTTATCAGGTGAAAAACAACCAAACGTAGAATGCAGGGTAGATATAAAAATAAAACTCAAGGAATCTCGATATAAATCTGTTTGAATTCGTTTTATTTCATACTGTTTCGCGATTTTGAATTTCGAGATTTAGAGCTTTCGGTAATTTGAACTTGTGGTCAAACCGGAATTTTAAAATTCGTTTTTTGTCCATCGGTCTTATGAACTTTGATATTTTGTGCTCCAGGATTATGCATTTACGCACATGGTATGTGTCTGTATCTGTAATGGTAACCCTCTTGAGTCTTTGACTTCAGCTTACCGTCAGGCCGCAGGTGAGTGCTGAAGTCCTACATAAAAAAATAATACTTAGCGTTGGCTAAGTATTATTTTTTTATGTAGGATTTAAGTTTTTAAATGATATAAAAAACGTTTTAGTTAGTCAAGCGTTAAATTTTGATTAAAGGAACTTTAAGACAATATAAAAACGAAATGGTACAATTTACTACAGATATAACGGTAACGGATAAAATATTAACCTACCCGCAAGTTATCCCATTACAAAATGTAACTAACCTTTCCTTTGTAATTAATTATATTGACAGACAGATAGACATTTCGTGACGATAGGCAATCGAATATTATTGGAATTATTTGTTGAACACATTCGATTAGTATGGAATGATAGTAAACGAATTATCACTCAATATTTAATTAACTTAATATTCATTTTCCTGCTAGCGATTTCTTAATTGTGCCCATTTCGCTTCACTTATTATTTTGAAATTGGTTTGTTGATTTTTAAAAGAGTAACTGCCATCTAACTTCTCAACCCCTTTTGCCTAGCATAGTTCTTGAAATATTGCCTCAGAATAAGTTACTCGTGTAAAAATAGAATAAAATAATAATAATAAGCTAGTCTTATTATTATTTGTTATTCTATTATTACACGAGAAATAAGAAGTAGTTATCTGTTCTGACTTATTGAGAAATTGTAAGTACATTATTAGTTTAAAATTAGGAAGTTGTATTCTGTAAAATAACCATAAACTCTGCATATTACTCAATAGCAGAGGTGTAAGTAATTTAAAAAGAATCCCATACCCTAGTATGTTGACTTGGGCCCTGAAGGTGATGGTTGGCCTTGTATGTACATCATAATTAAGCAAATGCAATACTTTATTTAAGCAGACTAAAAGAATAACATAGATATATTAGTAAATAGGTCTATGAGATGCCTTTACTAGAATATTTCAACATTACGACGGCCAAGGGTAATGGGACCTGTGCTTAGAGAAGGACCTGTGGGTCAAATTATGTGAAATCCATCGGTTTTATCACTTTAGAGTGTGTTTTGTAGTCCTTGCCTTTCATCTTTAGATTTGGAAGAGGCCTTTGTTCAACAAACAAAATACTTGCAAGCCAGTCCAAATACACTCTTGAAACTTTTTTGTTAGGGAAATAACAAGCACACAGTCCACACTAGTTACTAGAATATTTCGCTTATAACAAGTCACTGGCTCGTTTCTGACTTGTTACCCTCTTTAGGAAACTTGAGTTATTCTATACACCAACTGGAAATGCTTAAGTATGCAAGTTCTTTATGATTCCAGTATTTTGTAGGGTCCGGGGGGCTAGATCGAGACTCCTTGATCCTCACACTTGAAGAGGGCCAGCTCGAAAGAGATCACTTCTCACTTCTGGCAACCAACGACTCACAGACGGCGTGTGTTTTAGTCAGTTCAAGTCCGACATAACCTCTGGACTCTCCAACCTCTCGGCTCCGCTGGAAGGATAACCGTGGAAATATAGCGCATGATAAGTAAAAGTATTCTGTAGGGTAGTGATAGCGATAGTTTCCTTCCAGATGACTCTAAAAATTCTAGTTATAACTAAAATATTATCATCTCTGTTATTTTATAGGCATAATCCAACAGTACCTAAACATCAATGAGATTAACAATTTAAATCAATGGTAAACTTAACAGTCCATGACTGTACCCGCTTGACGGCAATAGGCTCGCCCCCTATTACGTGAGAGTGCCTACCCCTTCAGGGATTTACAGAAGTGAATATTTATGTAGGTATATGTATCTGTGTTTCTTACAGCTTACCCCGCGTTTACACGCTGCCCATCGCATTGCTCATCGTGTTGCCGGAAGTATTCCCACGAATAATGCCCTAGCATTCACACGTACGCATCATCGTGTTGGTCCGCATTACAGTATTCGCCCTGCAACGGAGACGGACGTAAACGTATGGAGAACAACGCTGTAGTAGTGTACGCATTATGCTTTTACAGCATAGCGAATTGATTAAATAGATTAATAATAAAAACTATCACTTTCAACTACCTATACACTGTCCGTAGATGGATATAAATATTTTTAAAAGTAAATATTCGAGGAGCAATAACGAAAGCCGTGTTTACTGATTAGCGCCATCTAGCGGTCTCGTATAGTTCATCGCGCTAGTATTGCCGCTCCTTTGACTTGCGCCGCCAAGCCGACATTCGCAGCAACATACGCGGCAGTACTCGCGCCATGACGAATATACCATTCACACCACGTCTCTGCCCACTTCTCTCGCCACTTCCTTCGCTCTGCCGCGAGTATGTAAACGCAGCATTACATACATACATACCTACATATACTCACGCCTGTAAAACTTCGAAGGGGTAGGCAGAGGTGTATTAACACCTTAGTTTTGCCAACAAACTATGACTTTCACTCTCATGTAATAGGGGGCGAGCCTATTGTCATCTAGCGGGCACTTTGTCATGGGCTGTATGTTCACTTATGTAGGTAGGTATGCATTTACTGTATGTATGTATCTCCTTCAATGTACTACACGTGGTTTTGAAGTCATAAAATTGAATACTAGAGCACTGTTTGTTTATTTATAACTGAAATACTTCGTTGTTCTGTGTTTCGACGACTTGGAAGCTAAACTTTAGACAGTTGGTTATAAAGTTACATTTGGCGAAGAAAGTTTTGGCATCTGATTTCAAATACACTCATTGGAAGAATATCGAGAAAGACAAGCTAAATCAATTATGGGAATGTTCGAAACTTAGGATTTTGGTTCGTAATCTTTGTTTTATTTTGATTTATCTACCTATAACTATATACGGTAGCGTGAATGGGTTCAAAATTTCATGCAAGTGGAGCGGCGGGCATTAGCTAGTACTATTATGTTACATAAATTTTATAGTTATTGGTAAAGTGAGACTTTTACCATTATTTGACATTTATATCGAAAATTTTAAGCAATCGTTAGACTGACTTTCCCCTTTGATCTCTCTTAATTTAGAGAAGTGATTCAATGAAGAGGTGTACTTCTGTATTCTCGAAATTTTTCGATTACGATTCAATCAAATCAAAATCTCAATGTGATTGAAGAAGAGTTTATTTATCCCTGAAACGTGAATCTTCAAATTGAAACACTTATACCTACAGATATTTTATGTAGGTATAAAATTTTCTGTGGCTATGGCTGTTTGAATCATACCTACGTACAATATATTCCAGAATGTTATTAGTAGGAACTACTTCGTCCACTTGTACCTAGCGTGAATTCAATTTAATTTGCGGAGGTTAGTTAAGCCGTTTCTGTATCTGCGTTGCAATGGAACATGGAACTCAATTATCACTAGGTATCTACTATAATACCTTGGCTGCGCAGATGACAGTACAGTAATTTAGAACTTCAATGATTACATCCGTAGTAAAGGTACTAAGCTTTGAAACTGAAGCCACATACCACAGGACTTACAGTAATATAGATCAAAGGAAAATAAGCGACTCATGAAAAAAAGTATTTAAAAAATGTGGTATGTTTAAAAAATGCAACAATTTTACCTTTTTTTTTTCATGTTCATCTGAACAATTCAATTTTGTAAGCTCATTTTAATATTTAATTAACCAAGCGGGCCAATCGAGTGAAATGTCTCCGTTTCAGAAGTGGCTGAATTTGTTTTTAACTGTTAGTCTCTCTGTTTGTAATCGCGTACTCATTGCAATTTGTATAATAACTGTTTTGACAAAATTTTGCAAGGCTCTACAATTTTTTATTATTCAATTTAAGGTTGAATTGAAACCAGTTTTGATGGAATCAAAATAAATAAATAATTTGTCTACTTATAGAAATTTTACGAGTTATTCCGGTTGGATCCCCTGATCTGATCCCCTGCCGATTGTTATTATGTTTTAATTCCCGACCACCTAAGTATTTTTTTTATGTGTGTGAGTGACTAGCCTTGGACCTTGGAGACACACACAGTACCATGGCATGTGTATTATTTTAGAACCTAAATCATCTAAATATAAAAAAAAATCATCGAAATTTGTCTAGTAGTTATGGGGATGTGGAACCTACTTGATATACTTAAATTTTCGCATTATAATATAAGCAGGATAGTATTTCGTCATAGTTGACTTTTCCACGACTTCAAAGGAAAATACGGCGACAAAACCCCGACGTTTATAATACATTGTGAGCGTATGTAATACTATGGAAACCTCGATAAGTAACCACACCTGGCAGTGAAAACTTAGTATATAGATGTGGATGTAAGTACGGCATCGACCTATTAATAACACGATGTCATGTTTAGACGTCATTTATATCTCCTTTATTGACATTTTAAATTAGTTAATATGGGACTATGAATATGAAGGCCATTGAAGGCCGTCGTTATTTGACAAAGAGCCACACCTAGTTGAAAAAATAAATTGAAAACTTTTATAAACCTATATTATAACTACCCGATATCGTATTTTTTAAGTATCTTGGATATGTGAGAAGCATTACTTGCTGCAGAGCTTGGTGCTGGCCATGCTTGGCAACGAGAGTGCTTGAAATGCTGCTGCCTAATTTTAGAAGTCATACTAGCGGATATTGTCCTGTCTCGATTGATCCTAGTCTATTGCTATATCTACCGGGGTCAGTACTGAATCTAAACCACCTAGAAAGTAGTTAGTGTCAACGAACCACTCACGTTGAATGTATGCCCAGATCTCACCAGCCTTTAGAGCTAAACGAATCTCACGTTTAAACCAGTACATGCTGATTGACGGTCAGACGAGGTTCTGGCACAGGCTCACGCAACAGTCATTTAAACCAACCCAAAAGGAGTAGAAGGAATAAGAAGTGGACCCTAAGCCTGAAGCGAAGGCATCGGTTGCAGGCGATGATAATGACTGAATCACAAATCTTCTATAATATAATAATGAATCGCTGAATGTGTTGCTAAGCGCAAATCTCGAGAACAGCTGAACCGATTTCGCTGATTCTTTTTTTAGAATATTCCCTGAAGTACGAGGATGGTTCTTACGCAGAGAAAAATTTAAAAAATGCCTGAAAAAGTCTAAAAAAAATAAAAACTTAAAGAATCTACTGTTAGGCGATACGAAGTTCGCAGGGTCAGCTAGTATTTTATAAAAATGAATGCAGCCAAATACAGCCATCTCTGACTATTTCAAAAATAGAAATACTTTTCTGAATTCGATTTATTTGTACCACTTTAAGATACAAGTTCCAATTCCAAACTTATTTATGGGCTTCGAAATGTAGGACGTGTACCGTGTCACCGAAACCGGCGACAAATCCTATTCTGGGATTAGTTCGAGTGTATCGATCGTGAGGCTTATAATACGAGATAAGATACCGGTGACGAAATCGATTTGATAGTTTGAAACCCTTTTGAATTTCTGAATATACCTACAATATTACGTCTAGACAGCTTCTGTGGTGTAGCGGTAGTGAACGCGACTGCTACGCAGGAGGAGCGGGTTCGATCCCCGCTCAGTGCAAGTATTTGCGTGTATAAATATGGGTATTTGCATTGGTCTGGTCGTGCCTCGGAGAGCACGTTAAGCCGTCGGTCCCGGTTGTCATGCGACCATCTATGGCAGTCGTTACTGGTAGTTGGAGCCCTAAAAAAGTCTAACAATTGATTTACCTGCAATGTTTCGATATCGCCATTGGGTTGTGGCGGTCAGATGGCAGTCACTTCACGGAAAATATCGAAGACCAGCCAAATTCTCTTTTTTTTTTTTAGACCGGTAAAGCGGGGTCCAGACTTCGAGGTGCAAGCTTCGGTTGCGACTGGGACTGACGCTAAGATCAAGAAGAAGAAGATCATTATTATCTTAGATACATTTCATTTTATAAATATGAAACCAATACAAATTGACATATATATCCATGCATACCAATGAATATTTGCAGAGCGAATTGAACCCGTGACTTCCGAAATAGCAGCCGAATGCTATACCACTACGCCACCGGTACAACAAATGTCTAAATAAAGCTGTGGAATGAACTCCCTGCGGTGGTTTTCCCAAGCGACTACAATATGGGGTTTTTCAAGAAGGACATTAGAAGGATTCTTCAGGGTCGGCAGCGCGAGTGTGATGCCCCTGGTGTTGCATACGTCCATAGGTCACGATGACCACTTCCCGTCAGGTGGCCTATGTGCTTGTCTACCACCTAAGTGGTATAAAAAAAATGTGACTTACCATATCGGTCAGTATTCTACTATATTATTATATACCCCATAATTACTTTCCTTATCATAGTTTTAATCCTATAACAAATCATCTCAGCAAATAATATCAAGACTTATCTAAAAAGGCTAAATGAAAAACTAATTTAAAGATACAACGAAAGAACTTGTTTGAAGTTTTCTTTTGAAGTAGACAAGAGACAATTGTTTAATTACAAATCCTCGTTAAGGTGCAAAAGTTAAAACACGGTTTCGGTTTCATTGTTGGTTTAATGAAGAAAGTTTAGACACACAATTGTACGTGAAGATACTCTGTATGTTGATACAAGATTTCATCTCTAATAATTTCTTAATTTTTTTTTGTAATATGAATTTCTCATGTCTATCTTATTTTGATTCCCGTATTGGTTCCCAGTGGAGTAAAATAGGGTCACCCCATCTTTTCCTATGGGTTTCGTAGAAGGTGACTAAGGGATAGGCCTGTTCTCCATCCTACAGTAAACATACAGCCCATGACTAATTGTCCGCTTGATGGCAATAGGCTCCCTATTACGTGGGACCAAAAATCATATTCGGCGAAATGTGGATGATATTACACCTCTGTCTACCCCTTCAGGGATTTACAAGCGTATTTTATGTTGAAGGTAACGTTTAGTTAGCCTGGAGAGGCACGTGGTGATAAGCGTTTAACACAGCTCAACATAACATCATGAACACAGTGCCCATGGGTCGATTCTATTCCTATAGTGTGTCTTTCTCCTTTCTCATAATGCTCTACACTCTGTCTAATTTAGGATGATAATTTTGACACCGACGTCTATGAAGTAACGTATTTTTTACATACATATTATTAATACCTCTAAAATTATCGTAGTACATAGGCGAGTACCGCCCACTTCTCGTAGAGAAGCGACTTGCAAGGATAAAGAACAATTGACTATAGACAAATGAATCGAATAAATCGAACTTATATTAAAATTATAAAGTAATTATCTACCACATTTTCTTCTTTTCTTTTGTTATCTTTCTGTTATCTGCTGTATTTCTTATGTCTTTCGTTACGTTTTTGTTATTATTTACTATAACATGCCGATAAGAACGAAAACGACTGTTTCAAATAGTGAATATCGTGAATTTGTGGTTCGTTTGCGGAACTATTTTGAACGAGAGTGCCAAAATGGCAAACCACTGCTGCCTGCAATTATATTTACCTAATTACCTAAAATAATAAAAGATATATGATTTTGTTACTCTCGATTCCAAATTCTACGGATCGATAATCGAATATCGAATAGATTCATAAACGATTATACGCTATAGAATATAATAGAATACCTATATTTATTGCAGATTCAGAATCCATATAAAGTGTTAGTAGTACAATTATGATATATGATATGAAGCTAGTGTTAGTATCTATGTAATAATCTTTAAATTACGGCTATGGGATACCCTACTTAGAGCTGTCAAAATTATCATCCTATATTTGACAAAGTGTAACAATGCAGGAGCGGCTCACGTTTCCATTCTACTTTTGTCTGGGACATTTTATTTAATGCACTATATAAATAAAATAATGCGAGATTACAATATGTAGGGGAAATTTATTACTTGGTTACAAACAGTTCGAGGGAATGCAGATATTAAACCAACATCGACTTGAACAGTAGCAGAAGTATTACGTTTTCAATATCAAACACTGATAAAATTGCCGATGTTTTGGAAAAAGTGCTTATCAAAAGATTACCTCCAAATCGGGCATATTGAAAGGTTTAATATCTCTCTAGCTACTCGTATAATGTAAAACAGATGTCAGCATAATATGCATGCATTTATATACCTAGGGACACAAATCTTGAATCTAAGCCGCGAGACAAACGAGCGCGCAGATTCGTAAAACCCCGTGCTATCCTCAAAAGACGCCTAAGAACAGTGTACTGCTTGTATAGAGCAAATTTTGTGCACTTTTTAGGTCCAAAATATATGTCACGAGCTATATCTCATATCATATCATGTAGATTGTAGTGACATCTGTTTACATGGGTACCCAGCCTATTTATATCTCGGTAATTGCGTGTACTTTTGTAACTGCGGTCACGCGAAGTATTGTGAACCGATGGCAAGAAGGCTTAGAAAGTCAAACTTTGAAATTAAAATTAAATTTTCCCGTTTTCTTTTCAACCAGTTAAGTTGAACCAAGTACTAGAAAGTTTTATGAAATAAACATTTTGCTCCTGACTAGCTCTGAGGCGTGGCGGTAGTGAACGCGGCCACTATGCAGGAGGCGCGGGTTCGATTCCCGCTCAGTGCAAATATTTGTATGCATGAAAGTTCAAAGTTCAAATTATTTGCATTGGTGTGATCGTGTCTCGGAGAGCACGTTGAGCCGTTGGTCCTGGTTGCCATACGAACATCTATAGCGGTCTTTGTAATTGGAGCCCTAAAAAGTTCAACGACTGGTCTAACTTCAATGCTTCGATATCACTATTGGGTTATAGAGATCAGATGGCAGTCGCTTCACGGAAAATATTGGAATTCAGCTAAATTCGCAGTTAGACTGGTAAAGCGGACCCCAGACTCCGAGGTGAAAGCTTCTGATGCGACTAGGATTAACGCTAGGATGAAGAAGAAACGATGTTGCTCATCATCATCAACATCATTTCAGCCATAGGAACTGCTGGACATATGCCTCCCCTATAGATCTCCAATAACACCGGTTGGAAGTGGTTCGCATCCAGCGCGTTCCCGATGTTGCTCGTAACTACATAATTGTAAGTACATAACTAAGCAGTCAATTATATCCTTCAACAATGCCGGATTGTAATAATTCAATTCAAACAATGCTACATAAATACAAGTAACGATTTATCTTCATTAACAGGCTTATGACAGTTGATGAGTCTGTCACAATTATAGTAATAGCTAGTCTTCGATTAAATTACAAATGTACCTACTTAATTGTTTTGAGATTAAACCGATAAAATATTGTTTATCATCTTTAATGTTTTCAGGATTGACAAAAGGCTGACGAAGGCCTGATTTTAAAAGTAGTTAACGTTATCCATTGTGATGAGATATCAAATTATTTTCAACTAGCTTTTGCCCGCGGCTCCGCCCGCGTGGATGTCGGTTTTCGCGACCAAATATAGCCTATGTCCTTTCTCAAGGTCTAATCTACCCCTATACCAAATTTCATCAAAATCGGTTCAGTGGTTTGGGCGTGAAAGCGAGACAGACAGACAGACAGACAGACAGACAGAGTTACTTTCACATTTATAATATTAGTAGGGATTGTACGATACATCAGTGCTTTTGTATTTTGAAATATGTCTGTCTACGTATTGTTTCTTATGTCAAAGAGAATTAATCAATAACATGTCTTTAGTATCAAAGAAAGTAACAATATTTGTTACAAGCACATATTACAAGACAAAAATTGGGGTCGAGAAACTAAAAGCTTGTAAAGTAATTGCCCTGATGTTTAACTACCGGGCACTGTTGTCAATTGAGCTTGTTATTAAAGATTTATTTTTTAACAACTGCGGAATTCCCTAGAGACACGATTTTTTTAATTATTGATTGTACAGTCGAACTCAGAAGTTCTTTACATTGAATCAACACATTTAAAAAGTACTTTACGTTGAAATAGTATAAATTAATTGATGTATATTTTTTTTAGAACAGATGAGAACAATTTAGAAAATAACTACCTGCCGAAAATTTAACTTTTTTTTATGTTAAGTTTGAGAGCTAAGGTGGTCGGTCGGTACTTGAATTAAATATAGATCGTTAAATTGATTGTACCTCGGCTGATGGTAAGCTCGGGTACAGTTCAAAGAATAGCGTTAAGCTAATACCAATAGCGACTGCACAGTTCTTTGAAATAATATAGTCACGTGGGTTTTAGCAGAAGGCATGCAAAGTTTAAAGTATTACTGTATATAAAAAATGTAACACCGGAAATTATCGTTATTATTTTTTATGAGACAATATTATGTTCTAAAAAATTCAGTCGCGAGTTCTTACAAAAATTGTACTGTACATTCTATACTCCGTGGAAGGCGTTTGGCATTATAAAATTATTTTATAAATATCCCACGATGTCATTGGACTTGGCACAGCCGACTAGATAGGTATTACGACGGCTATATAAAACACCTACTTACGTGTTGTGTACCGCGACATGCGGTTACGACACTGTAATGATCCTCTTTACGAGTGTACTCGAAAACATTGTCAAAATCACTTTTGAATAAATATGTCTGACCCAGTTTTCGTTTCAGCTGAAAATTATCACGTGTCCTCATTATAAAAAAAATAGCATTGAAGTACTGGCACTCGTATGAAAACATATTTATTTTAAGATACTATTGTAAAATACTTTGCTTCCGTACAACATATCTATTTAACGTTACATTTGCGTTACAGCGCGTAACTCACACTGAAATTCCATTGGTAATTTGATTTATAACATTTTTATAAGTGCGATATAAAAAACTTAACTAAAATTTTTATAAACTAAAGTACTTACCAAGTTAATTATTATCGATAACCGTAGAATATACTTCTTAAATCAAGTTACACTATAACACCCACTAATTAATCTTACAGTTAATCTATACTATTTTGATAACCACACACTTAATTAACTGTCTTTTAACACTGGTAAGGAGATTAAATTAGCACACAAGAAATACTATGTTCGTTTAAATATCTTTGGTCAGAGTTACTTAGTGTCCTAGGGGTAGTCACGAAGGATAAAAATAATGTCCAAAACTATTTGTAAAACGGTGTAAATAGTTCATAAACTGGGTGTATACTTTTTAAAGGTTGCATTCAGAAAATTTCAGTCGTTTCTTGTGTATAAATAGGTTGTGGTATAATTTTAATCCGAGATGCATTTTTGAGTTAGAAAATAACTTTCGAAGCGTGTCTCTTCAGCCTAATGGGTTCTGTCAATCACTAAGAGTTTTGGAAAGTCGACCAAAGTTCTCGTAAAAGACTTTAAGTATCATTATAAGCTCGCACAATTCGTTCGATATAACTACCGGGGTTTAAGAGGGGTGATGAAAAGGTGATTGAAAAAAAAGTGTGGGTTCGCTTGGTCGATCGTAGTCCATAGAATCGTGAGAGCGCGAGTGAGGCGCGAGGCGGGCGCGCTGTTCGACGTAGGACTGCCGCGACCGACGAGCTCCCTCCGTGCCCGTTGCCCGACAACCCTCGCGTCATGCACTCAACTCAACTGACATGCAAACTCCGTGCAATTTTGTAAGGCCGCTGTATTTTTGCACTGTCGCCAATACGTCATTTCACTCATTAACCCAGTTAAATCAATCGATATAGTCTTATAATTAATTTGTGCATAATTCATTTCAGCTGTGAATAAATTAGTAGATGATATACATAATTGGAAAGCAACGAATCAACTAATGTAATCACTCTATTGACAGCATACATAATGGAATCTAAAATTAATTGTAATAATGGTAAAGGGTATATCAATCATCTGTAATCCTATTTATCATTATTATATGCATGGCATACCAAAGCAATATACATTTAAGTGCACTGTCAATATTATTAGGTACTGTATTCTGGTTCATTTTGTTTGAGTGTTTAAAGGCACGGCTCGTTAAAATTGTACATTTTCCCATTAGGCAACATTAATAATATTGTTGTGTAATTTCATACACGTTAAGTATGTTTTTATCGTTAATATTTTATTGTAATACTTTTGTTACGTTGACATAAATAAATTATATACCTACTTTCTTGAAAAAACTACCATACGATATTATTCAATACTGAATGTTACGACCGTGCCATAGATATATATAATGTTGTTACCTACCTACTATAATGACGGAGTTGCACCTAATATTTGCAAATCTCGAACAAAATATACAAAAAAATCCTCTCAACAGAAGCACTATTTAAAAAACTTTCCTCTAACCCGACACACGCACTATTTATTTTATTACGCTTGCCATAAAAACTAATTTGAAAATCACACCTACAAATCACGAAGAATTTATTTAGGATAAAATTGCGTTGATATGATGTGGTGCTCTAAAATAATTATTCGGAAGGAAGGTGAATTGAGACAGTGTCGAGTTTGCGCATAAGTTGACGTGATCGTGTGACGTTTTGGTCGACGACGTGCAGTCTATTCTGGTCGTAGTCGGTAACATTTCCGCGGGCCGCGTAGAACGACGCGTCCTGCGCATGCGACGGATACTCCACAAGCGACAGAAATATTTGACGACATTCAAAGGTCGACTGTATAAACAACTGAATTTGATAAATATAGTCGTATATATGTATAGGTGTTCTCACGTGCGAAGTGTATAATTATATCTGGTACAAGTTTAGTTTACTGGATATTATGTTTAGATATTAGGCTAATGTGATTTATGTAGATCTCAGCGTAGTACTGCAGGCTAGGCGTTTAATAAAATGCTTACTAACAAAATAAACTTATGGTATATACATACATACCTCACGCCTGTAAAATCCCGAAGGGGTAGGCAGAAGTGTATTATCTTATCACCCACATTTTGCCAACTGTGTTTTTCAGTTCCATGTGAATGGGGCGAGCCTATTGCCGCCAAGCGGGCACTTATTCATGGGTTATAATGTTTACTGTCGGATGGAGAACAGCCCTATACCTTTGTCGCCTTCTACCACACCCTTCTCGTGGCCCTATACTACTCTAGCGGAAACTAACCAGGCGTATGGTATTTATTGTTATCATATCTCTAATTCAGTTTCTTATCTTATGCTAATACTTTTAATACCTATCGAGAAAGAATCGATCAAAACTATTTAGCCATAAAAAGTAGTGAGATCGTGCTAAGAAATATAAGGGTATAATATAAACCAACTTAGACTGGAAAAAGTCAAAGGATCCCAGACTCCGAGATGAAAGCTTTGGAAATCAAGCGACTTGGTCGTTCCACTTACAACTTACTAGCTTTTGCCTGCGACTCCGCTCGAGTGGATGTAAACATAGCCTATGTCCTTTCTCAAGGTCTAATCTACCCCTATACCAAAATTTCATTTAAAACGGTTCAGTTGTTTAGGCGTGAAAGCGTAACAGATAGACAGAGTTACTTTTGTATTTACTTATAAATTTTATTAATACATAGTATGGATTAGTATGGACATATGAATCAAATCCGTACCAGTTATCTATAAATGCATTCTAATTTGATGATCTTTAAATCAATAGGGTTCACTTGCAGGTTTCTGGGAACATGGAGTTAACTGCTAACAGAGGATTAAATAAATTATTTATCTTGCACCGTCAAAAATTGGAAGCATACCCACTAACCCATTAATTTGGGTAGGTTACACTCGCTAACAGTGGGTTAATGAAGGTATGTCAATATTAATAAGGTTACCATAATTCGGGACAATACAGTTAAAATAAAACATCCTCAACTCTGATTCCATTGAGGGCACACAAATGTCATTAATAATTGATTGGGTTATAATAGACCTGCCCCGGTTAGTCCAGTATATTCTAGTGGTTCAAAGCATAATGAGGGTCAGCATTTTAACTATATAAGCCAGAGTTTACAAACTCTACATTTGCTTAATTAATCCAACAATGTGTGCAAGCGAGCCTTAGCGAGTGAGAATTAGGTGAGCGTTGAACTCGATATCAATCAATTAATTAGCCTATTGCAGTCCACTGCTGGACATAGACCTCCCCCAATATGCACCACGTTTGCCGATCCTCTACCTTCCATATCCAGTCCGTCCCAGTCACCATACGCAGGTCGTCAGTCCATCTGGCTAGGGGGTGTCCCACCTTCCGTTTTCCTTTCCGAACCGCTTGGTTCTTGATGGAATATTCTGCACCGTATGCGGGTGGTATCCTGCACGTGTTGTCCTATATAGGAAAGGATTACCTAACCCTACGGAGATAAAGTCGTGATTAATATGTAAGTATAATTGGCGGCATTTAACTTGGCAACAAACATGTCACAAAATGTACTCTTTATGCGCAGTACGCGCGTATTTGGTGTCTTTTGAGGATAGCTTGAGGTGCTGCGGCGGCGGAGGACCTCAAATCCACCAATCATAGATTAAAATAAACCAATCCGCGCGCACCAGAGGCTTGTTTGTCTCGCGACTTGTTGCCAAGTTAGATGCCGGGAACTGTATGTACGTAATCGTTGTTAGCGCCAGAAATTACTTCAGAAAAGTTTAGTGTTCGCGTTGTAGTCCACTTGCCGGAATACTGTTCATTTTCCTGAACATAACAACAGTATATCTATGTATGCTTTGTGTCTGTTTCTAAAACCAACCAGTTATTCAGTTCAGCATAAGCCGCTTTGCTAAATTGCTGTCCAGTAGCGCCAGTTTTCAACTAAGCCCTCTGGTGATTGTACACTGCACAGATGGTAGGTAATACTACCATTTTCATCGATGTCAGCTTATCTGCAGTGAATAAACTTACATATAAATAAATTTTACGACTATGTTATTTTGAAAAGGGTTAGGGCTGTTCTCCATCCGACAGTAAATATACAGCCCATGACAAAATATCCGCTAGACGACAATAGGCTCGCCCCCTATTATGTGGGATCGAAAAGTTATATACAATAGTTGGCAAAATGTGGGTATTACTACACCTCTGCCTACCCCTTCGGGGTTTACTGGTGTGAATATATGTATGTATGTATTTTCAAAATACGTTATTTCGAGAATATGCGCAATATGATCTATTGAAACTGTTAGAAGTTTACGCGAATATCACTCATGCTAACTAGCTTGTTAGCATGAGTGATATTAGGGTAGGTTATGGTGATATTCATGCAATGACATGCGTGCAAATGGTCTCACTACGATGGATGCCCAAGATCGTGCGAAGTGGAGGAGGTAGAGCCGGAAGGCGGACCCTGAGCTCCGAGGTCATCTTGGCCACGGATGCAATCAGGATAATGCGTCTACATGAGGATGATGATGGTGATATTCAAGAAGACAATCCAAATATTATATAGTGAAAGAAAAGAAAGAAGAAGGAAGAACAATACTTATGAAAGAAGAAACAATACTTTTATTTTGACCCGCAGCCCGCAGCACACAAGACAGTCAAAGCAAATATCACTACACACTATCTATACAGACCATTCATTCCTATATAATAAGAAAAAAAAAAACAATAAGACATATTGTACAATGGCAACACTGCCCTGCGTTCCTGTGCCATAGTCGTTACAGTCTATGAGGTCTATAGTGTACTTATGTAATAAAAGAAAACCAAATAAATCACGATAGAGTCCGTTAAAAAGTTGTTTTATTTCAATTATAGTGTTTACGTAAATTATCATAAACACGCGATGGATTTATACCTACAGTTTAGTTTAAAAATTAAAGGGTATTTAAATTAGACATAATACCTAATTTGTAATTAGTCAATAACTTGGTAGTTAAGAAGTCGGTCTTACGGCTAAAAGGTCCCGAGTTCGAATCTTGGTCATTAATTTTATTCTTTTTTCGTACATAGCTGGTTATGGAAGAACAATATTCATGTTCGTAACTGATTATGAAGGAACGGTCACGTACATGAACATAATAATGATCCCATTGACATTTCAATAACGGGTTCACTAAATGTTGATCTATAGAAACACTACATTTGAATAAATGAAGCGTTGGATTTAACGTTACCTAGCTTTCGTAATTATTCATCGCGATTTCACCACTGCATTTTAAGTTGCTTAATTGCATCTACATAGGTTTCACATAATATGCGGTGGTATATGGTTACAACTACAGGCTTCAGCATAGCATAAGTTTTTAATGAAGGCTTGCGTTCTTTTCTACATTCTAGCATTACTCCCAGTCGTATCCGAAGCTTTCATCTCAGAGTCTGGGGTCCGCTTGACCAGTCTAACTGCGGATTTGGTTGGACTTCGATATTTTCCATGAAGCGACTGCCACCTGACATCTACATCCAAATGGCGATATTGGGTGATATTGAAGCATTGTAACTAGACCAGTCGTTGGACATTTTTAGGGCTCCAACTACCATACCACAGAGGCTGTTCTACCTATTATACCAATTGTTGGTATTAAATAACTAAGCGTCAAGAGTTTATGCAGTTGCACTTATACTACTAAGGATTCACCCATATCCATATCCATCCATACTCCATACTAATATTATAAATGCGAAAGTAACTCTGTCTGTCTGTCTGTCTGTTACGCTTTCACGCCTAAACCACTAAACCGATTTTGATGAAATTTGGTATAGGGGCAGTCTAGACCTTGAGAAAGGACATAGGCTATGTTTGGTCGCGATAACCGACATCCACGCGGGCGGAGCCGCGGGCAAAAGCTAGTGTTATATAATTATCTGAACTGATAAAATTGAATCTTATATCACATACATTCAAATAATGTATGGGATTTGACGTATATGACAGTCGTGAACGTATATCATAAACGTCAAATCTGATACATTTTTCATTATATTCCACAATGCACCGGCCAGCGAATTGCCACTTGTCTAGGGGGGTAGCTCCTTAATCGCTAATTTACCGACTTAGGCGCGGTCCGAGGGGGGGGGGGGGGGGTCACAGGGGACATGACCCCCCCCCCCCCCAAACCATGAATGTTATATTAAAAAGTCCCAGTACGAGGGGAGGGGGGGTTAAATTTCTTAAGGAATTTCCGAAGTGGAATTCCCAAACTTCAAGCTGCGACCGCGCCTGTACCGACGACGCTTTATTTATCGTGTACATAACTACTCATATTTACTTTACATGAGAAGTTACATCACATTTCGTCAGATTTAGCCCGGCATAACAGAAAGGAAATTGTACATACACGTGACATGCTTATTATATTCAACATTTGTTCTCGCTGTAAGTTAATATTAAGCAATACAAACTTCTCACTAAGTTAATATTTTGTTTTAAGTACCGCAGAAGTTCGTGGACAGAGAATTTAGTCATGTACTGTATAGACTCAACATTTCTAATAAAATGCATCACAAATACGGTATTAAATACGCGTTAAGTGTGGGTAAGCTATTGTCAATATTGTTATTTATACTGTTAATGTGTGCATGTTATGGGATATATATGTAGATATATGTCAACTTGTACCAAAATAGTACCTATATCTTTTTAGAAAGAAGAAGATAAATAAATAAGGCCAGAATATGATCGGTGGGGTCCGTAGTTACTTCTATCAGAATGAAATAACAAAAAACAGAATAATTCTTAACTTATAAGTTAATATAATGTATATTTTTAAATACGTTTCTAAAGAAATATATAGGTTAATCTGCAATGACTTAGACAATAAAACCAAAAACTATCACAATACATGGTCGCTCACATTATCATTAGAGAAATTGGCATAATTTACTATGTATACTCCAAACGGTAACGGAAACTCCGAATATAATAACGTGGTAAAAATCCCAATACTTAAAATTGTGTTCACCGCCATCTGTGGGTGTTAGTAAGAATTATTACGGCGTAGAAGACTACGACTAGCGGTAGCAGCTACGAGGAGGCCGCTACGCTGCCACATTTTCATGTTTTATTTTCTTTCCACATAAAATACAGAGATGGCACGTGACAATATAATTTGTATTGCGATGTTATTATGAAGAACTTCATCAATCCTCCACTCCACAGTTTTAAAAATAAGATTCCGCCCAATTGAGATCCTTCCTCCATTTGGAATTCGGTTAAAATCAATTTTTATAAGAAACATTTTCAGCCGTATATTGACTTTCATCAAAATCGGTACAGTTGTTTAAGCGTGAAAGCGTAACAGACAGACAGACAAACAGAAAGACAGACAGACAGAAAGACAGACAGACAATCAGACAGACAGAGTTATTTTCGAATTATTCATAATATTAGTATGGATTTGTTTTCTAAATAACCCTAGAGCTTAGACTAATATCTACTAACTACTAACAGAGCTTTCAATACCGATTTAAATATTTGGCATTAACCATTAAATTATTGTCAGTTTAGTCCACAATTAGCACACCATTGTTTCGACTAGCTCGTATACGGTGCACCATTCGGTATGTCTAGCATCGTAACAAATAAGTATTCGAACTAAACCTAGCTTTTGCAATCATTCCTGATGCCCTAGATAGATTGAATTATGTGTTTTTATTGATTTTCATTCGTATTATAGTTCAATCAGGTTCAATTGTATGATTATTACTTTTTCAAAGCGTGGGCTTGCAGAAAATGCTAGCCTGCCTTTCTTTTTATATTAAACTAGCTGTCCCGGCGAACTTCGTACGGCCATATTTTTCCCATTCCCGCTGCACCTATTTTCTCACCGTTTAAACCTTCCCTGGACATCCACGAACATTATTCAAGACCAAGATAAGATAAAATAAATCCGTTCAGCCGTTCTCAAGTTTAAGCGAGACTAACGAACAGCAATTGATTTATATATATATATATATATATATATATAGATAAGATAAGATATAAGATAAGATAAGATCATGCATATTATGCTCCATAAAGGAACACATTTTAGAATATATTACATACTAGCTGTTGCCTGTAGCTGCGCCCGCGTATGTCGGTTATCGCGCAGCACAACCTATGTCCTTTCGCAAGGTCTAATCTATCTCTGTACAAATTTCATCAAAATCAATTCAGTGGTTTAGGTGTGAAAGCGAACAGACAGACAGAGTTACTTTCGCATTTATAGTATTAGTATGAATGCCGAACGAGTCCTAGAGTGGAGACCGTGAGAAGGTAAACGGAAGGTGGGACGGGACACCCGCTATCCAGGTGGGCTGACGATTTAAAAAAGGTGGTTGGAACAGACTGGGTGCAAAAGGCGGTGGATCGGGAGCCAGTCGATTGAAGGCTGTTGGAGCAGTCGAGTTCTAGAGTGGAGACTATGAATCCGCAAATGGTGGAACTGTTGATCTGCTGCAATACTGCAGAAGATTACTCCTTTGGTGACCTGTATGATAATGGCCATCAGGGCTCCATCAAGTTTTCATCAGCTCCATTTCTAGCCAGTCTAATCGGCTAATTAATACTCTCGTGTCTGGGTATCCTATCGGTAGAAGTCAGTTTCCCTACTTGACGCACCAGGAACTTCTTGCAATTGCTTTAACTAAAACTTTATCGCCAGCATGCTATCTCTGTAGATAATCTTTCTACCCGTGTTTTTCAGGTTCCCAACCGTCTTGGCACACTGGTTCTATTCAACTCTGACCCGTCCTCGGTCTCAATATAAGTACATATCCAGAAAACTTGTTATCCTTCCTTGATCGCTCCGTAGGCCGTATAGAAGACAGTGATATTGACAACTGCCTCCTAGTTATCTCTTGGACCTATTATGTGCTCTGAAATACTTGTCCATGTACAAATAATACTACTATTACCTATTACTACGAGTAATACTACTGTAACTATGAAATTTTGGTTTTAAAAGATATCTATATGTGAGTATAAAACTACAAAAGTACAATAGAAAATATTTCCTGGAGAATCAATACCGTAGCTTTTATATTTGTTGTTAATGTTACATTACAATTAACGGAAATTGCCATTGCTAATTCGTGTCAATAATTATATATTGCGATGACGTAAATAGACAATGTGTGGATATCGCTCATCCAACAAAACAATGATGTAATGATATTATAATTTTGACTTTTTTAAAATATAAATTAAATGGCACATTTAAAGAATAATAAATAATTAAAATATGAAATAAGACGCTAATGTATTATGAATTTTAAATCTACACTTTCATTTGCACTTAATATTTAAATTGCTATTATCGTAATTTATGATTTATTTTTTCTTATATTCGGTTATGCCGATACTTTTATTTTATAGGCAGTTCGACGTACCTACTTTGAAACAACGATATTAACAAAGGGGTTGGCACTTTCAAGGCCTTGCCATTACGTTCAAGCCGCAAATACACATATATGATAATTTTCTCTTACCTCTGAAAAAGAAGTAAAAAGTGAAGGATGGAATATTTTGTCTTTTTAATACTTGGCACACTTTCGACCTCTCTGTTCGTAAAAAGGTAAGAAGGTTAAGAATTAAATCAGCTCCAAAGTTTCAGTCGTATGTCTTTAGAATTGGAAACTGTGTATCATGTCTAAATTCATTATGAAGTCGATAATTGCGACTTGGAAGCCGGGCCTGGATACATAAAATCTTTGGTGGCCCTTGATATTCAATATAATATCATTTAAATCAATTCAATGAATTAATTCTTGTTTTACTAGCTTATCTACAATCTCAAAGATTTATTAAGCAATTGGATAGCCTTAAAGCATGATCAATGTATGAAACCACAATGTAGGTAACTGGGTCACAAGGTCATGGCTCTTTGCAAGGCTTGCCTCATCGATGGTTTTCTTATTTGCCTCGGAAACAAATTATAAGTTCCTTGATTTTATCCTTATTCATCTCAAGCTAGATTTTTTTAGAGATGTTTGCGTAACATAATCTCAAATAAATATTGGTAAGTCAGAAATCTCCAGACAACTAACATTCAAATAAATTATAGTGTTTGGGAGGTTTATATTCAAAAAGCTTACTAGCTTAGTACCTACATTACTTGGATTACTTTGCACCTAAGTAAAATACCTTCAACAACGTTGCCTGTTGACCTCAATATACATAATAGAAGCAACGCTGAAAAGCGTACTTCAGTATTATTGAGGAAGTTTTTCAAAAAAGAACTTCTATCGCCTAAATCTAATTAAAGTTTAAAAAGGTAGGAGGGTGAAAAGTTTGAACACATGATCATAATCATAAATAGGACGCTATTACATAAGTCCGTTCAAATGAAATGTGGTTCATATTTCAGATTGGTGAGCATTAAATACAGATTTGTTTGTGTGTAATTTTGACAGGCTGCGCGGGCAAGTTGCGCGCGCACCTGCCCGACCGCCATCTTGGCTTTTCATCCCATACCCATTTCAATAGAAGTGCGAGCTTCTAACAGCTGTGACCGCGAAACACTGGAACATTACTATCGTGGGAATTACTTTTTATACATTTGAATTAAGAAGAATTTGTAATAAACGCACAGTTTCACATTTCATGTAACAAAAGGTGTATAAGTTTTGTTCACAATAGTGTCTACGAGTCTAACAGTGAGTTACGAAATAACATTAATGTTTTATCGATTTTTTATGTTCAAATCGACACAACTAATGGCATCGTGTTCAATTTTGTATTTTCTTGCTATTTTTTAAAGATAACCAATTGGCGTAAGGACTATCAGATAAAGGAGAGAAATCAATAAAAGAGTTTCACCCTCTGTTGTTGCGTGGTGTGGATGTGAAGAGAGATAGAACACGCGACGTGTCTCTTGTTACACAGCTTGAAGTATATCAAACGATAAAACATAATAGTGATAGGCTCCCGTGACATCCCTCACTTTTTGATATAGGAACACTGATAAAAGGTTAGTATGGATGTTTTTGGTAGCTTTTATTGTAGTGGTAGGTCCACTACGTATGTAGCCTGTAGCTATTTTTGTCAGGACCATTAGATCGAATTTGAAATTTTTTTGTACTATAATTTGCATTCTAAATTCATATCAATTGTGTGTATGATTTGTGTTGTCTTTTATTTTATAAATAAGGTCAATATGTTTATTAGTGTCTTCACGAATATTCATCTCCAATACAAATCTTGTAGATAAAATATAAATATTTAATTTGTAAATGATTCCTAGAAGATTATGTTATACTCATTATTCTGCGGAAACATACTTACCCTCGGGCTACTGAGCGAAAGAACTGTAAATTAAGAAACAATGTCGAAAGAAAAAGGCAAAGATGTAAAAACAATATAGACATTTTCTTATAACGTCCTAACTCCTACGCGGGTTGTAAGGAACTACCCACGTAATTCCGAACCATCGTTACGAAGAAAAGCTTGTAGTCTGCTATTGACAAGCGTCAGAGCAAATATTTCCATTCCATTATTATTTATAAGCGGAAACATTCAGGTCGTACAACCTATTTTTTACTCAAAGTAAGCTGTAATCCTTCTAAAACTTGAATTAATTTCGTTTAATAAAACATGCCGTGGTTTTTCTAAGCGACTACAGTGTGAGGTTCTTCAAGAAGGGCATTATAAGGTTGTGTGACGCCCCTGTTGTTGCATACGTCCATAGGGTACGGTAACAACTTTCCATCAGGTGGGCCGTGTGTTTGTCTACCACCTAAGTTGTATAAAAAGAAAAAAAAACATAGGGTCAATTTTTTTATAAAATTATTCCGAAACGTAACTCCACAAAGAAATAAAGAACGTTGGATCCCTCCCTTGAGGTCACCGAAGTATTCATAAATACTGTGCTATCAACCGCAAAATGTATCAAATTGATATACATATTTACGCTCTAGTACTTGCCCACTAGGGGTTAATAATAGGTAAGGCGTTGTAAAGGAAATTATAAAGTAAATTTTGGGATGAGAAAAGTATGAAAACATATTTTTTTTTATATAAATGCAAGAACCATTCAACCCTAAAAAAAATGGTATATAATTTGATGGCATTTCGAGTTCGTTTACATTAGAGGATTTTTCCAATCCTCCATAGTAAAGATGAGTAGTTATGCACATGATACATAAAGCGTCAGTAAATTAGCGATTGCGAAGTCCCCTAGACAAGTGGCAATTCGTTGCCCGGCGTATTGTAAAATAGTATGAAGAAAGTATGGGATTCGGCGTATATGACATACGTTGTCGACTGTCATATACGTCCAATCTCATACATTCGTCATTCTGTTCTACAATACGCTGGGCAACGAATTGCCACTTGTCTAGGGGACAAGGTAACCTATCACAATGACCAAGCTGCCTGACCTATGACTGGGGATAAGGTTGTTAGGTTCTTACCCTGTCCTGACGACCGCCCTCGAAATCATTGTACCTTTCACCTATCACACCACTGTCTGGGATTAGTTTGTCCTAGAGATTATTTCATATATGCATTCATTTTTATATAAAGTGGAAAATATATTATAATAGATTGTATCACTGTAACCATCACATAGATTATGGTAGCGAGCCACGAGTAATTGCGACGTTTGTAAAGGTTGCAAAATACTTACGATAATATTATAAAGTCAGAAGTTTTTTATTTTTTGTATATAACATACATACATGCCAAATCCGTAGTTAAGACTGGCAAAAGCGGACCCCAGACTCCGAGCTGAAAGCTTCGGATGCGACTGGGAATTAACGCTAAGAGGAAGAAGATACATACATATAATCACGCCTTTATCTCGGAGGGTTAGGTTGAGGTGAATTAACACCCACATTTCACCAATCATTGTATTAGGTCCACGTAATGGGCGGAATTCGGCAAAAGACTCACCGTCTTTTGCCGAATTCCGGGCACTATTGTTGACTCAAGCCATGTATCCGAGTCTGGGCTGTATATATCTGTCTGATGTTAAACATATACATACAAAAATATACATTAATGAAGTACTCCTCTTACACCAGTGCTGAAACGACAAACCAGGGTATAAAAGATTACGCACATTGTAAAATATATTGTTAATTTTTGGAAAAAAAAATCTATATCATTCGAATGAAATTATGAAATACCCTATTATTTCATAATTTCATTCGAATGATATAGATTTTTGACTGTGGTTCAAAAAAATAATTATATAACTTAATTAGGCACTATCAACAAAAGCTCTACCAGTGAACGAACTTTATTCATAATAAATCTTTTGATGTATGGAGAAATTATATTGGAAGTTTAAAAGCCTGTTTCTGTATGAGACAGCTTCTTGATGAAAAAAAGCTGTTTGTTGATCGTTCCGTTAATTAATAAACCTACGTATAATATCGAAAGTACCACCCACTGGTTATTTATTAAACAAACAGACTGTCAATAGAACTTGATGAGATCAATTCAATATCAGGTACTTGAGAGATATTACACGGTTACATTGTGTAGGTAGCGAGTGATATTCATAAAGTGAAACGTTTCTAGTTCCAACTGGATCCAATAAAGTAACTGAACTGAATTTATCCACACTATGAGGTTACAGGAACGCGTCGGATGTTGTTTGTTTAAAGGCTATATTAATATTATTGAACATTATTAACTACCCAATAGATGTTTATGCACTGTTAGGTATTTATTGTTCGGTCAATTTAGACATCCCGAGATGCCGACATCTCACTCCCATTTTTGGTCTAATTTGACCGAACTATCACCATTTACCTTACTACATTACTTCAGTAATTTGCTTACTCTCGTTTTAATTATACTATTACTATTCACTGGCGTTACATACTGATCCGAATTTAACTTTGATTTTACAAGAAAGCTTTATAATATATCCGTTGTTCAATCAAATGTCCTTGTTTAGTTGTATCTGTGGTTGTATTGTGAGACCGATTTTAGTTATCAAGCTCAAATATACTTATGTCGGTTTATAACAATAATTTCTTTATTTTTTTACTTATTTTGCTATTATTTTCTCTAAAAAATTGACAGTTTTACTGCGTAAACTTTAGCTTGCATTCTGCACAAATGACTTTAAATGCTTATCAATAACGGTTATAGTACACTGAAATTCCCCTATCGGTTAGGATATGACGACGTTAGTATTATCTAATAATCGGTTTTGTTTCCCCACTTGAATAATTTCAAACTAATGATTGAACCAAAATAAACTGTGCAGCTGTTGACATAAAGTTTGATTTTGCGTAATAACGATAAAACTGATAAGGCTTTTCGGTGTCACAAAACAATGTCAGGCTAATGTGGGCTTACTTGTATGCTAATAAATATCGTAGCAAAGTCGAGTTTTGCTAATCAATACTACGTATAGGAATAGTATCGTTTTTGAATATGTGATATATTTGTCAGTTCTATAAACTGAAGTGACTGTGCCGCATTAGCAGTGAAGTGCATTATAATGGAGACAATACCTGAACATTCAAATAACAATACGAATTTAGAAGATGAGGTTACGATTATAGTTCTTAGGGTATTGGATTAGAGTAGTAATTATATCAGCAATTTTCTAACAAACTTGTCTATTACAACAGATGACTGGCGATGCGAAATGGCAGAAGGATGCGGCCGATCAGAACTTCGACTATATGTTCAAATTGCTCATCATAGGAAACAGTTCCGTAGGAAAAACCAGGTATTTGAAATTGTATTATTTTTGAAGTATTATGTTTATTAAGATACCAGCTGATGCAGTATGAATTTTGTATTTTATATGACAAGGCTCCGTGGAACTTAAGGTACATTGAAAAAAAATTATAGCCGAATTGGTCGCGCCTTTCTCGAGTTTTACGCTTAGCAATACCATTTTTATATTATAAGAGGATATAAAGGGAACTTTTTATTTGAATGACATGACTTTCATAGATTACTTTATAAGTAATGAAATCAATCGATCAATTAGCCTATCGCAATCCACTGCTAGACATATGCCTCTCCCAATAATTTTTCCACGATGACCAGACGGATTAGTATTGGGGATGTTTCGAGTTTTCCTCCTCTCGCAGTGAGTGAGGCAATCCGTTTGCGTATTTTTCCGTTCGTCGTCTCTTACGACAGCCTTCGGATGAGTTGGGGTGGTGATACTTACATTATTTTTCCATCACCACACGGATAAAGTAAGGTTTTGCTTGTTATTACAAACGCTTCTCAAGCACTTTGGTTTTCATTTAATATGCAACATTATACCTAATCAATAAACCATTATAACGTCAAAAGAGTGCTACGGGATGAATTCCTACGCGCAACAAAAAGCAAAGGGTACTTCTCAAATATCGTGGACAATATATTTCATTTCCGTGACTTGAGAGTGTTTCATAGTGCCTTTTTATGCGAAAAAGCTTGTATGAATATAAATTTATCCTTTAAGTGGGGCGTGAAAAAGCATCTAACGAAGCTCTCAAACTGAGGGTTACGATTGTAGCATTTATTGGTCTATCTGTGATAGTGACCCTAATTTATATACCTTTAGCTTACCACCCAGGCGAGGTGAAGTCATATTTTATGTAACTGTAAGTTTAGTTTATTTTATTCCATTCCAAAACAATTGAACTAGTGAGATAAAAATTCTCAATAGTTCCATGGAACAAATTATTGACACTGGAAATAATTCTAGAAAATAATAAGATGTGTTAATAAATGAACACAATGAATTTTATGAACACTCAATATGCGTAATTTTGCTATTAGATATGTCAAATTATTAAAATATTATTATTGACCGACCTATCTAAGTTAGATAGGTCTTCAAATATAGATTTTTCAAATTAGAAGGTATAGAGTCTTATAGAGAGTCATTAAATTAGGTGCAAACAAGAAATTGGGGGATTTATTTAAACGGAAAGTGAAATCAAATCAAATCAATCAATTAGCCTATTGCAGTCCACTGCTGGACATAGGCCTCCCCCAATGTGCGCCACGTTTGCCGATCCTCCGCCTTCCGCATCCAGTCCGTCCCAGCCACCTTTCGCAGGTCGTCGGTCCATCTGGCTAGGGGATGTCCTACCCTCCGTTTTCCTACGCGCGGTCTCCACTCTAGGACTCGTTTGCTCCAACGGCCATCAGTCCTTCGGCAGATGTGGCCAGCCCACTGCCACTTCAGCTTGCTTATTCTGCGAGCTATGTCGGTAACTTTGGTTCTTTGTCGGATAACCTCGTTACGAATTCTATCCTTCAAAGAAACTCCAAGCATAGCTCGCTCCATAGCCCGCTGCGCGACTTTTAGGTCACGGACTAACCCCACCGTCAGTGGCCACGTTTCGGCACCGTAGGTCATAACAGGCAGGACGCACTGGTCGAAAACCTTTGTTTTGAGGCATTGCGGCAGAGGGGAGGAGAAGACCCGGCGCAATTTGCCAAATGCTGCCCACCCTAGTTGGATTCTTCTGGCTATTTCTTTCTCGAAGTTGTTTTTACCGAGCTGGATAACTTGCCCCAGGTAGATATATTTTTGAACAACTTCGAGTGTCGCCCCTTCGATGGCAATCGGTCTCGGTACAACATGTTCGTTGGTCATAATCTTGGTTTTATCCAAGTTTACACCGAGGCCGACGTGTCGAGAAGCTCCATTCAGGCTGTGCAGCATTTCGTCCAGTTGTTCCAGCGACTCCGCAACTATGACGATGTCGTCAGCGAATCGAAGGTGCGAGATGTACTCACCGTTGATGTTGATGCCCCGCCCAGTCCAATCCAGAGTCTTGAAGACAGAGGAAAGTGAAATATAACTCATTATATAATAATAGGCTATAGATTTAATAAAAATTAAAACCCAACTACTGAAAAGATAGCCGTGGTCATACGACCGCGTACCACATAGCTTATCAAAATTTTAACCCCCCTTTGGCTTTGCCGTAGACGGGTAAACAACCTGACTATTATTTCATTATAAAACTCCACCGTATTCATATGTTTTATTAGGTACTAAGTAATCACGGGAGGCCTCGAGATTCCTTTTTTTCTCGTCTTGTTTTTAGAGTACGTAGATGTCCTAACAACGAATTACGTCTTGTAAAAGCAAAATGAACTCGTTTTCGTCTCCGTCTTATAAACGTTGTGATTTATTTTACTCTACGTACAAATCTCACCACTGAAAGATACCAACGACGTTATCAGACTCTAAAGTTGTAAAATATGGCCGGGCTCTTAAGATATTAAATAATCTTTTTACGAGTTCGCCAGTAACTTTGACCGTTAATGAGTTTAAAAGTTCAATGAAAATATGTATTGGAAAAAGTTACGGAAGGCACATTTTTGATAGGCTATTTTTTTAGTTCAAAAGTATAACTGTCTGATACCTTTTTTCAGTGAGGGAAACCTTTCAGGCTTCACCTCAGGCAGTCACCAACCAACTTATTTACTAACCAACCATACTTCATTCGGGTAGGTACTTAACTAAACGTAACTATCTTGATGTGTCTGATGAAAGACGGTTCCATGTAGCCGAGATGCGAATGTTGAGATGGATGTGTGGTGTGACAAGAAAGGATAAGATTAGGAATGAATATATTAGCGGAAGTTTGAAAGTAGCACCAATCACAGAAAAACTACGAGGAAATCGTTTGTGCTGGTTCAGACATGTAATGCGTAGGGACGAAAGTGATGTCGTAAGGAAGGCATTAACTATGGATGTGGATGGCTACAAGGGGAGAGGAAGACCTAAAAGGAGGTGGATGGACTGTGTGAAAGATGATATGGTTAAGAAGGGAGTGAATGTTGAGATGATTGCAACTAGAGATGAATCGAAAAAGCATACATGTTGCGCTGACCCCAAATAAACTTGGAATAAGAGCAGGAGGATAATGATTTAAAAACTCCGTTTATAAAAATATTTTACTGTTTAGAAACTGAAAACTAAAAACCGAATTCAAACCACTAGTAAGTCAGTTACCCTAGTTTATGTGTTTTTACAATAAGTCGCTACAAGACTGTTCATCATAAGTACCTAAACGAATGATAAGCCCTCACAATATGTCTTTAAATATGTAAGAGATATTGTAATTTATATTCTTACTGTAGACTATTGATTTAATTTCAGTCATGTTCCTTTCAATAATAAATTACATCAAACTAATAAATAACATCAAACTAATAAATATTATATTTATGTGAAGGGAATACAAATGTGCTTACTAAAAGGTCTTGTTTACTTATACCTATTATGACTACATTTTTTCTTCTATGATGAATAGATGTTGGCCGTCGTTCGGGGAGTTAGAATAAATATTCTACGACATTCTACACAGTGCTATCTAGACCCAAACTTAACTAGCTTGTGTTATGGATCTAGAATACCAATAAACATACGTAACATTTTTTTGTAAATACCAATATTTTAGGTATACATAGAAACGCCTAGAACAATGCATGAAGACATATATTCATGCATACAAATATTTGCACTAAGCGAGAATTAACCTGTGCCCCCTGTGTAGCAGTTGAAGGCTCTAACGTTACATCACAGAGGTCGTCACAGAAGGGAATATTTACTAGTGATATTATTAGATGTTATGTATCTTAAAGTGTCGCTATTTTGTTTTCAGTTTCCTATTTCGTTACGCTGACGACTCCTTCACTTCAGCCTTCGTATCCACCGTCGGCATCGACTTCAAGGTGAAGACAGTATTCCGCCACGATAAGCGAGTCAAACTCCAAATATGGGTACGTGTCAAACAAAATTATTGAAGTTATAATTTCATTGTAGACTTTATAACTTTGAAAGTCGATCACTATTATATACTATACATATTATTTATCAAGTGGTGATTTTTCTGTTTAACAAACTCTCAAAAGTAAATAAAATATTGCTCAAATTTCGTTTAATCTGTTAAACCGACTTTAATCACAAAATATCCATTAAATTCACAATCAAAATCACTGCCTATGCTATCTTTACATCAATTACATCAAAATGCACCTCTGTAAGTGTACCTGTGGCAATAAATCCTCCTGTGTACATGTGTGCATGAAGTAAATAATAAATGAATAAAATAATCTCATTTAGTGGTATGGGTAATGGACTGCTGAGACGAGGTCTCGGGTTCGATCCCAGGTTTTACCATGGCACACACCAATGACTTTTCGATGCTTTTCGAAGTTATGTGTGTATTTATCGCAGGTTTATAAGTGCCCGGTTAATGGCAATAGGCTCGCCACCTATTACATTGGGACCTAAACATAAACGGCGAAATGTAGGTGCTAGCACCTCTGCCTACCCCTTCGGGGATATAGGCGTGAGTTTATGTTATGTATGTTTATGTTATGTTTTTTGAAATTCGAATAAATAAAATAATAAATGGATTCTTTACCTACGTTACGTTTTCGTCATAACAGATGTTTTCCTTTTTAACCGACTTCAAAAAAGGAGGAGGTTCTCAATTCGGATGTTTATATGTTTTTTTTTTTTTATGTTTGTTCGCTCATAGCTCCGCCATGCGTAGACGGATTTGCAAAATTCTTTTTTTATTGGAAAGTAGATTATTTCGAAATGGTCCCATTTAGATTTCGTAAAGATCTGATGATGGGTTTCCGAGATTAGACCAAGGAACTCTTCAAAAAATACCAGGAAATCAACCGCGATTGCTGCTATCGCATATTATTGCAATGTCTCTGCCATTACACATCATAACATCACGCCTGAATCCTTTGAAAGGGTATGCAGAAGTGTTCAGAATATTCAGCTATATTTCCGGTGTATATGCGTTGATTTTAATTAAAAATTCCTTTTGCATTCGTTTTGGTTTACTTTTGAGGTAGTCCTGTATTATTTTATGTATGTTCACCGATTACTCAAAGACGCCTGGACCGATTTGCAAAATTATTTTTTTGTTTGATAGGTTATACTTCCCAGGTAAATTTTATCAAAATTGGTCAAGCAATTTAGGAAATATCAACAAAAATCGGTTGAAGTCGGTTTTTTAAATTTTTAATTTGGTGATTATTCACGAACAAAGTAAGGCTTAGGCTTCAGCATACAAGCAATTAATATTTAATAAGCTCACGTTTTATGTGGTTTTTGGCGTCCAACACAATTATTTAGGTCAGCACGGTAGCCGCGGATTTTTTGGTCTCAATTCAGCGTCAAGTGTGTGAAATCTCCACATTACGTTCATTACGTGTATTACAAGTTTTACCTAGGGAATGATGAGAGTTTGTCTGTTTAATTGCCCATAGCGCCTTTATGAGGCATTAAAACTTGACCAATGGCGGTGAGCTTGTTGTAATTGAGTAGGTTGTAAATAGATCACAAAAATAAGCCCACTGAGCTACTTGCTGTGAATATTTTGTTCCCTCATATCATTGATAATATATTGGTACTAAAACCGTGACTCATTTAGCTTGAATTGACTGCTATTTTGGCCACTAGTTTAAACTCAAGTTTTTTTTCTTAGTGCATGCCTGCATAGAAAATTTCTTGGTTTTTTTTTTGCTGCGGGCTACAGCTACTCTCATATTATATCTAAATATATAGACATAAATAGATGGATATTATCTTGAAGTAGATACGTCACAAGTAATATTTCACAAATTATTAGAGCACCATCGCACATTGAGGGGACCTTAAGTAGACCTGCCTGTCACCTTCAGGGCACATTAAGCTGTTTTCCTCAATCGTCTCATACTTTCGAGCGGGATAATGCGCAGTAAATCCTTCCGTGTCTTTCATCGTTCGGATGTGTGCGATTTATTACCTACCGGACACAGTTCAACATAATAAGAAGGTACAGTTATAAAAATGTCGTAAATATGCTTCTAAGCTTTTCAATCGATGCCGTCTCAAGTTCTAGGAGATTTATTGTAGTCTATTCAAATTGGCTTTTATTTTAGGGCTAGTTTAATAATAAATTGGTGACAATATCATTGGTGAATTCATGCTTTCGATAACTTTCGAACTTATTTGGTCGGGTTTCGTCCATTTTCGTAACAGATTTTTCACAACCAGCTACGAACGTAGAATTCTTTTCTTGCTTGCTTAATAACCAGTTACGTGAAATGAATGAAATTGTCTTTTTCATAACCATCTACGTTTGTTACTGTCTATTTGTAGTGTCTATATTTGTAACTGATGGTTTTAACGTGGTCTGTGAAACATGGAATACTTGTCTGACAATCAAAATTGATTTTCAGAGCAATAAAACAACTAGGTATAATTACACAGACTCCGGTCTCAGACCTATAGACGCGGGAGACAATGTACTGATTTGTTACCAGTAGGTAATTAGCCACCGTAGATAGGGACACGTCCTTTGGAAAGAACTTAATCCTCTACCAGTCTACCCATTTAAAAGGTGCGGGCCACGAACGTGCGCTCCCTCTAATTCGTTAGAGAGAGTGATGTATTGCCTGGCTCTGCTACATCTAGGTCATCAGAGTAATTTTCTGGAGTAATTTGTTCTCACAGCCTCGAAGAGCCACTTACGAAATTTGCGGTGCTATGTTACTGGTAATGCTTGAGTGCGACTAGCACTTTTTTCTCATTATGATGTTTTTTTTAAATTATTTATCTCGGATTATGTAACATCATTACAAAATCTCTTAAGTTATTTATTCAAATTGCCAATTAAAAACAAAATAAAATTTTAACACCCGTAAGAATTGTTATCAAAGTTGTTTGCCAGATGACCTTCACAACTCAACAGCGATATTGGGCGCGAACAATTACAGTTAGGTCAGTTTTTTAGGGCTCCAACTACCCGTAACGACTGCCATAGATATTCGTATCGCAACCGGAGCCGACAGCTTAACGTTCTCTCCGAGGCACAACAAATGCAAATATCCACTTTCATGCACACCTACAAATATTTATTTTGCTCTGAGTAGGGATCGAGCCCGGCCCTGTAGCGGTCGCGTTTACTATACCGCCACGCCTAAGAGGAACTACTAACATATTATTATGACATATCTTAAGATTTTAATTATCTTCTCCTAATTTCACCTGTTACAGGACACGGCAGGACAGGAGCGCTACCGCACCATCACTACGGCTTACTACAGAGGAGCAATGGGATTCATCTTAATGTATGACATCACCAATGAAGAAAGCTTCAATAGCGTGCAGGACTGGTTAGTATTCCTGAAATTGTCTCAATAGAAGACTACCGCTTGAACTTACCGTTTCATTTCTTTCCTAGTATTTTATCAAGGGCGTGGTTACATAGTTATTTAAAATCAAACTGACTATAGCTATAAAATGGTACGGAACTCTAATATAACACTCACAAAAATATTTATAAATTTTTTAATTATGAATCAGAATTTCATGCATTCCTTTTATTGAACATCACCAGATTTACATGCATAACAAAGATAACCAACCAGTAACGTGAAAAAAGGGAACGAACGGAAATATTTTTAGCAATTGGTAGCGAAACTTAGTTGCCATGATGGAACATAGAATACAGCTTGGCAACTGGTTGCGTATTAGGAGAAAACATACTTCTATCGCGACTAGCTACCATCAAAGGTAAAAAATTCTTCTATTGCAACATTTGGAACTGGTTGCGAATCACAGTTACGATGGCGGCCGAAGTGTTTAAATTACAGTCACTTCGAGGCAATTTGTGATGATGTTTTGAATTTAAAGTATTTGGAATATTATAGTACAATTTATATAAATATTATTTACTTATACTAATATACAATATAGACATGATGTCAGAGTTAACCTTTAATAATGTTTAGAAGAATGAACGTTCAGTTCAAAGAGCCTATTATTTCTTATTTCAATGAACCTATATTATTCGTAGCGATACTACGTATACCATCTAGCATTTCCTTTGTTTTTCAGGGTGACACAAATAAAGACGTATTCATGGGACAACGCACAAGTCATTCTGGTTGGCAACAAGTGTGACATGGAGGAGGAACGTGTCGTGAGCACTGAACGCGGTATGCAGCTGGCTGAGCAACTCGGTGTCGAGTTCTATGAGACCAGCGCTAAAGAGAATATTTATGTTAAGGTAAGAAGTAAGAACATTAATCAATCAAATCAACCTATTACAGTCCATATGATCATGAGCCCCTTCCAATGTGCTGAGTCCTTTAAGCGGGGCGTGTAAATGCATTAGTGTCTATAACGGTGACAAAGAAACTTAACTTGAAACCTTTTTTTATCAAACTGTGTCTACTTATATTGTATGTTGGTTGATACAATTCTTAAATTAGCCAGAGAATTAGCAGAATTCATAATTACTTATTTCGAAATAGCATAATACATAATAGTATATATATAGTACACGATAGTATAGATACTTTATCAAAACTCTACAATCAAAATGTCCATATTTTCAGCACTATTTTGAAAAATTAACGAAATTTTGTAAAAAAATATTTACACTGCTTTTTAAAAAGGTGTTGGACAGTTTTTATAAATTCAATCATGAAAAGTTCTGAAGCTGTTACAACAGAAGTGATAAAATATATACACATGAATTCTATATCTAACAACTCTCTGTAATATATTCTCATTTAAATCCATCCTCCTGTATGATCTATCTTTATACAGTAGAATCCGTTTATCATGACTCCGCTTATATTGTCCAATCGCTTCAGTTTCGTTTTTATATAAAATTCTGTATAAATAAGTCGGATATAGTTTATAAATTATGACTCATTTTTAACTATTTTTAATAAATTGCATCCGGCTATTAGTGACCAACATGATTCCTAAAGCTCGCTTTTCGTTCACTCGTTCTCGTAAAATATATTTTTTTAACAGATCATGTTTATTTTTTAATAAATAGATAAATAAACTAATTTTTAATGAAATAAATGTCTAAACAAAATAGCAAGTTTTGATTTAAGAATATGCTTTATATGGGTCTACCCACATTTATCAACGCGGAATCGGCTAACGCCGGTCAAAAAAGTCTTTATGCCGACGGAATAAGGGTGTTACTAATACCTTTCGCATCGGCTTATCGACACCGGCCGACGGCGAAACGGCCGTTTGTCGATTAGCTGATCGCATCCGTACGGCTAATCGGCGATAAGTCGAGTAGTGTGGTTATATGCACTCGGCTTAAGCCGATTCCGCGTCGATAAATGTGGGTAGACCCTAAGGCGTCCGGTTAACATGACGTATTTGTCACTTTGATTACTGATAAATCTGACTACTTTTTTTTCTTATTATTTTTTTGACTACATTTCATCAATCAATCAATAAATTCTACAACATTCTACACAACGCTATCTAGACCCATGGTAAGCTTAATTAGCTTGTGTTATGGAATCTAGAATGCGGATATACATACTTAAATACTTTTTTTTTTGTAAATACATACATATTATACATAGAAACACCCAGACCAATGCAAATATTTATATTCATGCATATAAATATTGGCACTGAGCGGGGATCGAACCCGCGCCTCCTGCGTAGCAGCCGCGTTCACTACCGCTACGCCACAGAGGCACTTCCCATCAATGTCACTATTAACGGATTCTACTGTAATTGTTTTGAGATGAATGAAGAATGTTATTTCACGTATCATTTCTGGTTTCCAGGCTGTATTCGAACGACTGGTGGATATAATATGCGATAAAATGTCAGAGAGCCTGGATTCTGAGCCGGCCATGCTAGCGGGCGGAGCACGTGGGCAGCGTCTCACAGAACAACCGCAGGGCAGCTCCACTCCTAACTGTAACTGTTAATACTATACCTGATTACTTTCAGTTTTATCATTCCAGTACAGTTTACTGTATAAAAAATAAAATTACTCACGCAAATGGGGTTGAAACTAAAATATTTTTTCATTTTAAACTTCATTTTATTTAAAAAATGTTTAGTTATTATTATAATAAGTTAGTTAATTCTTGAAATTGTGAACCCCAAGTACACTTACTTTCAAAATCATCTTACAGTTTTAATAAAACAATTTTTTTTGAATTGGCGAACACTGAGTAAAATTACTATCAAAAGTTTCAATTAGTTACTTTTTTGTAAAGCGTTTTATCTAGTTACTTGTTACTATTTCATGCATAAATTTTAATTTAAGTGACAAAATTAAATAATTGTTATAACATGTGTAACAATAAAAATATGTATTAGTATTATTAAGTCTATAGGTGTTAGTTAGCTATCTACGTATTGCGAGCTGGAGTAGGGATCTGATACTTCTAATAGCTATTAATATTTTATCTTAAACGAATTTGTGTCGTGAGTATCTGTTATATTTAATGTATTTTAGTCGTAAATATGTTTCACTTATTTTATGTTTCATCGTTCGTTATTTTTCACATATTATTTATTAGAATTCAAGATTAACAACGAGATATTTTAATAAAAGTGAAACGTTATAGTAATATCCAAATATTACGCGCGACTTTTGACGTAGAAAATGTATCAATCCCAAAAGTAACGTTACGATTTGGACCAAAGACAGTTTTTAGTATTTATTAACAAAGTTTAAAGTTCAGATGGCGCAAAATATACTTAGTTAAATTTTTTATATATATTACGTATGTTTGATTATTTGGGTTTCATTATATAGAAGCCTGTTTTCCGCCTGTTTCCAATGCTTGATGTATTTGAATGTACCACTCCTACACTTAATAGAATTGTTATTTCATTATTAGTAGGTTATTTGATCAATGTTCGTTGTTATATTTTGGCGTAATTTAGAAGTGAACGTTAACTCCGGTATAAATTTGATGTATGCTTCGATACCCCTTGGCCTGAATATACAATTTTAACTAATCAGGTATAATTACCTAAAGTGTTTGTAAATACGTTAATCAAAGTGTATAAATAAATAATTGTATAGTATTATACCTATCTACATATTAATATGTTTGTATTCTTGTTACATTCTACGCTATATTGATATATAACTACACATAGGTGTTTTATCCAATCACTATGTTTAGTATGTAAGCTACATTATACAATTTTTAGTTCGATGCATCACTCGGATAGTGTACACCTGCGTCTGAATACTTACTATTAGATTTCAAGTGACGTCCAGCCACCGGATGACACTAGATCTATTTATCTGTAGACGACATAGACAATACGATTTATATCAAATTCTGTTAAACATAGGCACATTATTTTTTTAGACTCTTGTAAAAGAGGATGCTATGTAAGTGGATATAATATATAAATACTTTTCTGTAAGTGGTTATTTTTTTATAACCAATTACATTGATGTAAGTGATCATGTTTACAATATCACGTCTCAAATAGATCTACGTAATGTACCTAAGTGTTAATATATAACCACTTACATGTCCTTCCTCTAAACTCTTATTATTAGGTAAAATTAGTTAAGATAAACGTGTCGATATCTGCTCGATGGGATATAAACTAATATACGTACACAATTTTATTACAATAATAAATATCTAAATCAAATTACTTCATTCATTGCTTCTACGAAATGTAAAGATATCTATTTGAAAGTGTTTACATATTTATGAAAAATACCTATTAAATTAATGACGCCAAATTTATTAATAGGTATTAATAATGTTTAACAGAACCTACAAATATAATTGTACTTAATTGATGTTTGCTAGTAATAATTTGATGAAATATTTTGATGGAATTTGTCCCTAAACTTCTTGCATAGAAGATTTACATTCGCTCATGCTGCATTTAATGTTTTGAAGTCTATCTTTGAAAAATAACGTGAGAAAATCCAGTCTGTATTTCTAGGTAAAAAGTCAATTTGACTAAATCAATTACGAGCATTTTGTGGATCCAATAAGTACACTATTAGATTCGTTTAACTAACGAATATTAGTTAAAGTTATGTTCGACATGGGAAATATACTTGATCAACTATGAATAATGTTTGACCTGACGCGTAAATGTTTAGTAAATATTAGTTGACGAATAAACTATCTAGTTAGAGCTTAAAAATTCCAACAACTTAGGCCAGTTGTTGGACCAGTTGCTGCCATCGTCGATATCGCCCAATATCGCTATTGGGTTGTGGAGGTCAGGTGGCAGTCACTTCACGTAAAATATCGAAGTCCAGCCAAATCTGCAGATACACTGGTAAAGCGGACTCCAGACTTCGAGGCGAAAGCTTCGGATGCGACTGGGATTAAAGCTAGGATAAAGAAGAAACTTTCTAGATTGAAAAATAATGTCAAATTACTGAGAATTGTTGCCCAATAATTTCGGCGTTGCAATCTTCTGTAGGGCGAAGGTACTTCCCCAGTCGGACTGCTCGATTTGAGACGGGAGATACAAATATACTTTATTTCAAATATAGTTGACTTATCAGAAAAACGTGCACTTGGATTAGTTAATAAACAATTGCAAAATTATTTACCTTACTAATAGACTCAGTGATCTTTGAATTTGATCGCCGCTGTTAAATTAGAATGAATGTCTGCATCTGTGGCATGGTAAATAGTGTGTAATTTAAATAACAAAAAAAATGATCTCAGTAAGCAGAAAAAAACAACCGTAGATGCAGAAAATTATTAAAAAAATTAAAAACAACCTTCATAAATGCATTTAGAGTTGATTAATTGATCCAAAGTTGAAAAACTAAAGCAAATAAAGATAAAAAGACAAAAGAAAAAAAGGAAAACAAAAGTAAGGGATGCACTGGAGGATTTTGAATTGATAATTTTATTATCATCACATTTACTTTCATGTCATTTCACGTCTCAAATAAAACGAATTTATTATCTAATTTGCTGTTATATGGAAATACAAGGAGAATATACAAAAATATTCAGTGTATTCCATATCCGTTGAAATTGAGTTGAAAAATATAAATATAGTATTATTGTGACTAGCGGTGTGTGTGAGCCCTGTAGGGCGCGAAAGTTGGCATATCGTAGTAATGGGCTTTAGTAGCATATGTTTAGCAATTTGCGTAGTACCTATCACTGTTTTATACTTATTTTCCATACGTTTGTTTGAGAAATTGTCTGGAAAATAAGTTATGATCATTCATTTTTGTCGTTTGTCATCATTAACGTTGGCTCAGTTAATGTATTTAACTAGCTGTATTGATAACATGTATGTTGTACCTAATTATTGTTGTGTGTTAATAAAGGAATTATTTAAAGATACACCCATGTAAAAGATTCACGAATATAATATATATTATAAATATTAAATGTGTGTTTTTATTTGAAATAAAATTAGGTACCTACCAATGTAGATAAAAATGTTATAATCATAAGGTTCTTAAATTTCGTCGTACAGTTTTGAGTGATATTGCCTGAAGTAATACTAAAGCAGTACCTACCATCTCGCTCGCATTCGTGTATGCACACAAACAGTGCAAGCGAGATGAAACTATAGTCATCACAAAATAATAGGTCCGGTTTGACAGATCACGTCCATGAAGTTTTCTATTTTTACCGATCGAAATGTTCTGAACTTAATGATATTTTTCATTTTCATCATTATTATTTCAGACGGTTTCACTTGATAGTTCTATACGTTCCGTCTATGTTACTATTTTAGTCTGAGGTCCTCCCCTATGCAATATTCGTTTGGCTAGTTCATTTAGCAGTTCGTTCAGCAGTTGTGTATCGGGCGGTATATGAGGTGGGTTGGCTCCGAAAGTCTAGGCGAGGCAAGAAAAGACGCATTTGATATGTTATTTTATTATATTAAACACGTAAGTAAACTACTCTATTTGATACTAGCTGGTCCTCGCGGCTTCGCCCGTATGTAATTATGATCCCGTTCATAGCTATTCTCAGCATAAAAAGTGCAGGTCTTTTGTTTTATATTATTTTTTTTATTTATCATCATCTATGTGTTATTGCCGACTATAATCTGTCCCTGTACCAAATAGTTCGAGGCCTTCTTCCTCTGTCGCACGTTGAAGAGCTGAATGATTTGCCCGTGCACGTGTCACTCTTCTTACAGTCCCGGGTTTTTCAAGCGAAGCGTAAAAAAGCATAAAATAAAGGCTGTCAAGTTAGGGATCACTATTTTAAGGTCAATATCGTATAAAATGGTGATTCGTATCTTCTGGACTGCACCTCAGCTTTTTATCACTTAGCGGGGGCAAAATATATCAGAAAAGATACGTTAAGTCGTTAAAGCGTGACTGAATACAAACATGACAAAAATCCAAATATTTTAACAAACTTTGACAATAATATTGTATCTATAGGATAGGGTAGTACGATATAGTAGGGTACAATAAATAAATATAAGTATATTTTGATAGAATACCCTTGACCCGATCGATCGTTTTCAAATTGCGATCTACTTTTTTCTAAGTTTTTACTGTCGTAGTAAACACTATATTGTTTTATGACTTTTTCTAATATGTGTAAAAATGAACGGTATAAGTGTTATATAACGCTGTTTCACAAACACTTGAAGTAATTCAAGTGAAGATATGATGTCTTAAAACTTTTCGAGGATTTTTTGACTGTCTGAAGCCTCACCGAGTTCTCCAGGGCCGAAGCCAACGTAAACTGCACCTATTCCTGTTAACAGTCGATGAAAGGAAAGCCTGCACCAGACAGGCTTTCGTTTTCGATTGGGGTATCAAAAGACCGTTGCTTCTTCAAAAGCCAATATGTCATATCAAGTTGGTGAAAGTATAGGAGAGTGTATCTAACCTGGGGTATATGAACTTTCAGTGCATCTCGCTGCGAATACATAAAAATATAATAAATATGAAAGTAAATCTGCCTGTCTGTCTATCTGTTACGCTTTTGCGCCTTAATTACTGAATCGATTTTGATGAAAATTGCTACAGAGATAGATTAGACCTTGGGTAAGGCTATGTTTGGTAGTGATTAACGATATACGTGAATACCGAACCGCGAGTAACAGTTATATAAATATAATAAATAAAACCTCATCACACTTCAGAAAATCATTAGACTCAGATTTCAATACAGTCTTATGACGTGTCATAAATATCTACGGTATGACCAAAAACAAGCGTCAGTACTAAAATAGGTATTATAGCTATGTAATTACCAAGTAATTACCTATACCACAGAATAAGTAATAGTAATAGTAATAGTTTTTAGTTGTATATTTTGTATGAGCATGGCGAGTATGTAGATATATTTTCATGTTGTGTATGCTGTATTTGGAATACTGTCTAGATCTTATAATTTATGTGATTGTATCCAAATGTTTAGTCACGCAATGACAGTAATCTGTAAGCGTACCTTTTAGAAATAAATAAATAAATAAATAAAATACTACGCCTATACCACTAAAAGCACAAATGCATGTTATACAAGGTGATTTTATAGTCGTTTCGGAGCGAAAGATTTTGGGTACAGTTTCAATAGGGAAAGCGTCTGGAAGTAATTTGGCGAAAAAAAAAAACTTTTTTCTATAATGCATGAGAATAATGTACAGGTGAAAGGCATACTGTATGGGGGTTGTAAAGAAAAAAAGTTTTTTTCGCCAAAATAATACTTCCAGACGATTTTGCTAACGAAACTGTGGCCAAAATCTTTCGCTCCGAAACGACTATAAAATCACCCAGTATAATGCCTCTGATTGTTATAGGGTTGAGTTAAACTGTTCGAATAACACAAGGACACCGCCATACATAGGTACCTAGTGACAAATGCTTTTCGATCGTATGGGCGCCGGGTGGCGTGGGCGCGGTAGTGGCGCGGAGTGTTGGCGACAAACGCATTAACTGAAGTATGTATTTGGTTCCTTTTTTTCATACCTACATATACTCACGCCTGTAAACCCTCGAAAGGGTAGGCAGAGGTGTTTTATCACCCACATTTTGCCAGGTATGATTTTCGGTCCCACGTAATAGGGGGCGAGTCCGTTACCGCCCAGCTAGCACTTATTCATGGGCTATGTTTACTGTCAGATGGAGAACAGCCCTATCCTTTTGTTGTTTTCTTTGCCTTCTACGACACCCAGAGGAAGAGATGGGGTGGCCCTATTCAACTCCACTGTGGACCAACACGTTTTCTCATTTTATCAAAGACCTCTATGAATTTTACAATAGCAATAGTAGAGAATTATCTACTTAGCAATGGTTTCAATTATGAAATTAAATCTTATGAAACTTGTGTACGTTACTCTTCTTTTTATACTACTTAGGTCGCAGAAAAGCACACAGGACAGCCCACCTGATGGTAAGTGGTTACTTTGGTGTATGGGCGAGTGCAATGTGCAACATCACAGACTCTTATTCTTTTAATTTGTATTAATTTCAAATTGGGCTCCTCCACTTCCAAGTCAACGCAATCAAAAGATACAGCCCAATTTCGATGAGGTTACAAATTGTGTTGTCCTACCCCCTACATTGTTTAGCCTTTATACCAACCATCACAATTAGTCCAAAACTAAAGCTTAATTACCCTGTGGCCGAAGACTGAGCGCATTATCTGTCACTCTTCAAATTAATGACCGTGCTAAGAGTTCCTTACTCCGAAATTTATTGTCCATATATTGTAACAAATAGCATGGGGTATTGCTCTAATAAATGAATGTCTATATTTTGTTGTTGTTTTTGTGTTCAAGTACATAATTATTAATATAACTGCGTGCCTCCCATAATTGGGGACGAGCTGGGGGACTCCGTGGTCCCCACACCGGAAGAGGGCCAGAACGAGAGATATGGCCCTGGGTCGGCCGGGGTGCGAGGGATATGGCTACGAAAATCTCACCTCCGGCAACCGACGGCCCACAGTCGGCGTTCGTTTTAGTCGGTTCGAGTCCGACATAACCTCCTCCTCCGGCTCCGGCGGGGAAGGTATCCGTGGGGATTATTTGCATGATCAAAAATGTATATGATTATTATAGAAAAACATGGGTCAAAAGCACTTGAAACCGACGCGATGCACTTGCATGAAAGCTTTTATGACAGTAGAGAAAGCACGTGAAGTAGGTATGTAAGGACAGAAACTGATAGTGGGCTGTCGTCTGTGCTTATAAGGCAAAAGGTGTGATTATGTTTATCTTAAGGCCGCGGGAAGGCGCTGGATGCGAGCCGCTTCCAACCGGTCTTATTGGAGATCTATATGGGAGGCATATGTCCAGCAGTGGACTTCCTATGGCTGAAATGATGATGATATTTATCTTGGTTCTAAATCCAGTACGATTGATATATTTTATACAGTCAGGACGATTCCAGTTAGCAGTTATTTGTAATATACAGCGGAGAAAATTAACTTCACACACAGTAACAAAGTTTTTTAATTATAAAAGTTATTTAACCCAGTTTAAAACATTTTGATTATATAAATGTGAAATTGGTTGGGTAATCAGACAGTATACATAACATACAGCTCATGACTAAGTGTCGCTTGACGGCAAGAGGCTAGCCCCTAGGGGATACCTTCTGGGATTTACAGGCGTGAGTACTGTATATGTATGTATGGTTAGTTAACCTAAATCAAAATACCAAAGTTTTACACGATCTCTCACGCTGCGTCGATTTGGTTCCCTACCACGAGAATCTCCTAATTTGCGGAAATTTTAATGATTTTCATAACCTTAGCATCTGACGGTATGGTTAATAGTTGGCGTGCGTGGATAATATTGAAGTGCGATTTCACCTTTTTTCTGCGGCCAAAACTTGAAACTTTTCGGGAGAGAAGGGACTTGTTTCGGTATTAGAAGTTACTAACTAGAAGTTAGTAACTTCTGATACTGAAATAAGTCCCTTATCTTGTAGGAAAACTCAGAGTTACGTATTCAGATCCTTCTCTTTAGTATGGAATTACAGTGATACCTTTCCTATTATTTTGTTTAAAACAAAAACACAAGTCTTGAATAGCAATGCAAACACTTGAAAACAACCATAATATTATGTTTAATCGAAGTTCAGCAAATTAATATTTTGTATGATGGTCGATACGATGCCTAAAGAGCTTTGTGTGAAAAACCCAATTTCATAAATTACCTACTGCTCCCCGTTTTTGTCAAGCAGCCTCCACTTAGTGATTGCGTGACAAGGGAAGCTAGCTAATCAGTGAAATGTCACTCAGAGTTCCGATTTATGTATGTAGGTATGTACGTACTTAGGATTAGGATTCTATTTATGGTTCAGTAAACAGAATCGCAGATTAACGTAGGTACCGTTGCAAACAAACAGGTTGTTTTAACAGTGCCTAGTCAAGTGTTACACTTGCAACTAGCTTGTAACTGAAATTATTATACTATGCCACATGCCGTCGCTTTCGCACGTACACCTTTACATGTAAAGGTGTATTTATGTATTTATAGGTAGTTTGTATGGTCTCAATTTCAAGTTGCGTTCGTTTTAGTTAGTTGAAATATATATTTATTTATCCATTAGGTAATATATTCATTTATTTATCAATTTATTTATTCATTTATTTCACTTTCTTTACACAGTATAATACCAATACGACAATGTATAAGAACATTGTCGTATTGGTTCTATACTGTTGCACAAAATTGGTTTTATATGTTATTAATTGGCTTTTTTGTGTCTGAAGTCATTGGCATTGAACAAAAAATGTTGAAATATTACTCATGATTATAATAAAGAAGCTTAAAATAATTCTTCTTGTAAATGTAAATTCAATGCAAGCCTCGCGGTGACATAATTGCCTATATTATTCATTATATTGGCTCAAAATCAATGAAAAACAAATGTTTTAGTTTTGGTTTTAACGTTAAATTGATAGCCTTTTTTATTTTAGTTATTAGTAAATGTTTAGGTTTGTAACATTTCAAATTTTTTAAGCACTGTACCTGTTTCAAATATTTTTTATGTCTGAGCTAATTCAGAAAAAAAGCGTATTAATCTACATAATGTTTTAAACAAGTGTACGACCCATTTAATGTTAAGTAGCCACTTTACAGATTACTCCAGGGAGGCAGTTTTCTTTAATAATTCATATATTCCTAACATATCATCTACGCCGTCAGTCCAGTGATGTAAATAATAAAGCTGGCTAGAGATTATCTGAATGAAACTGTCAATACCATATACCTATTATGTACCTACATGTTACAAAAAGTTATTGCAAATCTTTCAATAAGTCCTTATATCTCATTACAATGTGGATTGGTATTGTATAGATCTGCGGAAAAAAGATTATGTACCTTATTATGTATATGTTACTAGTCAGTGGCTCCAACCGCGTGGATGTCGTTTATCTCTACACTAAATTTTATAAAAATCAGGTCGTCGGCTTAAATTTAAAAGCGTAACAGGCGCTCGGACAGAAATACAGATTTACTTTCGCATTTATAATATTAGTATGGATAGGTACTAATTTTTCCGCAGAATTTAGGAATATTATCTTACATTCATTTAGTAGAAAAACGACTTGTATATTTATTTTTCAGCTGAACCATGTCTAATTAGACTACTGCCCGGCCCAAGAATTCTCTGAAAAATAATAATAAGTACAAGCATTTACATGCTTAAGTAGCATTACAAGGAATACCCAAACATTTATTTAACAACATTGGTCGATCATCATGTTATTTTTTTATTAAAAAGCTTGTCCTAAATACACAAACCCTAAACGATACGTCCAATCGAAAACCCAGAAAGGATTCCGACCGATCTGATATCAAGAGCGGTATAATTTCTTATTCAATCATTCTAAAGCCCCACTCTTAACTTTATACTCAGAGAAATTCATTGCTATTGTCTGTATCTGTTCAAAGGCGTGCAATTCAAATTCAAATCATTTATTGCCAATAAGTGTACTTATACTCCACTCGGTTAAGTCCTTCACTAAACGAAAACAATCTTGATATGTCTTTTGTAACGTCTTTAATTAGAACTTTTTTTTATTTTTTTTATACCATTTAATTGGCAGACAAGCACACGGCCCACCTGATGGGAAGCGGTCACCGTGCATATGGACTTATGCAACACCAGGGGCGTCACACTCGCGCTGCCGACCCTGAAGAAACCTCCTAATGCCCTTCTTGAAGAACCCCATATTGTAGTCGCTTGGGAAAACCACCGCACACTAGAAACTCATTTTAAAGACTATAAACCGATATCAAACCACTAGTTAGTCTGTTATTTAGCCTAGTTTATTTATTTACTAGCTGACACGGCGAACTTCGCACCGCCATATTTTCCACCCGCGTGGTATTCTGATCCCGATTTATCAGTGTTTCTCTACAATATTATGCATGTATTATACATATAAACCTTCCTCTTAAATCTATTAAAAAAAACCGCTTTAAAATCCGTTCCGTAGTTTTGAAGTTTTAAGCATACATAGGCACGGACAGACAGCGACAGTGACTTTGTTTTACAATATGTAGTGATGAAGTGATGATTCTGTGTTTTCATAATAGGTCACTAAAAGATTGTTTGCTTTTAGTTAAGTACTTAATCAAAATTGAGTATAGATGTTTTTATGTATGGTTTAAGTGCTTATGTCTTAGTGCTTTTTCCAGGCATTGCAATAGTGAGGTCATAGATTATAATATAAGCTTAGTCTTTACGAATTATTATTACTGTATTATTAAAAATTTGAATAATAACAATTAAATGCAAGGTAAAGTGATTTAATGCAAGTTATTTTTTTTATAAATTGATTACGATTGTAGACGATACGATTATACAACCAAAACGATTTCCCATAATGAGTTTGATATAACTTTAGAGGCTAAACAATCCTTTGATAGATTATTATTATTAAATTTATATTATTCTCGTGTGAAGACAAATTGAGTTTCAACAATAAATTGGGTATAATTTGCCGTACGTCAAGAGGAAAAACAGAAACTTTGGTGAATATGTTGCCCGTCTGTCCGCATGTCAAAACTTTTTCTAGGGAACATGTGTTGCATGTATCGAAAATTAGTATCATTTTTTTTTTATTACAGGATTCAGCTGTTTATGCCAATGTGGCATACAACCGGTAGCCGTAGGACACTTGTTATTGAAGTTTTATACTGCGATTCCTATAAATAACCTAATACCATTACTTATCGAAAGATATTACGCGTACGTAGGAATTCACCTCGGCACTCACGACGCTTTAGAGTCTATAAACGCCCCTGATTTTCCGGGTAAACCGACGTAACTGAATTTGGTAGGAGAGGGTGAGCGGCTTTTTTGTATGATATACTAAACTTATCCTATACATTCTGTGTACCCAGCACATAAACATATTCCGCTATTGTAATTATTTATAGAAGTACCTATCCGTCCGTGTAATTAGCAACCGTATAAAAATATGCCGATGCATGTAGAGGCTGAACCCAATTTTATTGGCACAAATACTCCGGTTATTAGGTTTACGGAATAACATAAACATTCCGGTAAACATACTAAACATCTCGATTCCATAACAGCCCACTCGACTGTGAATCCTCTCTATGTTACGACATACGAGTTGATGAGATATCCGTTGTTTTTCTTGTGTAGATGAAATAGTATTATTTATATTTTAAATACATTTACGACAGTAACTAGGGTATAATTCATACTAATATTATAAATGCGAAAGTAACTCTGTCTGTCTGTTACGCTTTCACGCTTAAACCACTGAACCGATTTTGATGAAATTTGGTGTAGGGGTAGATTATACCTTGAGAAAGGACATAGGCTATGTTTGGTCGCGATAACTGACATCCACGCGGGCGGAGCTGCGGGCAAAAGCTAGTATCTACTATATTGTAGTTTTCTTAAACTTTCATGCAACTCACTGAACTGGTCCCTAGTGTATTTTTATATACAAATTGTGTATGAAATAATAAAAAAACTGTTTCTTTATAAATTATTGTATTTCCTATAAAGACCTTCAGTCCTATGTTAATAATTACGATTACCATACTCATGGTAGGAAATACATTAACTGAACCAAAAGCAGCATCTTCCCGAAGGGAACTATATTAAACTTCCTGAATACTTGAAATTCTTGTCTACATACCAACGTATTAGGGCGACTCAACGTTGGAGCCAGCTTTTGGAATCTTAAGAACTATGCAATAATACCGTGCAATCATTTTTATATGAGTAAATGAAAAAAATAAAGTAAAACATATACATAAACATTCGGATTGAGATCAACCTTTTTAGAAGTAAATTAATTAATTCGGATTATATTATTATCGGTGAGAAATTCCACACTATTAATTTAATGAGTGTGTATTTTTTTTCCTGCTTAATGATAATCTAATAAGCATCAAATAAAAAATACACCTAAACGACTGTGGCATATACTATGCAGGATTGCAAAAGAACAAGGTTGTAATGCAAAAAGCATTGAGACATTTCTTTTAATCCTATTAAACAAGAGAATAAAATAGATAAAAAAAAACCAACTGTTCAACTTGCGAGCATCGGTTTGATATAATGTTTCGTTTGCCAATCCCATTTTGATGGAACTCACTTTGAAGAAACTATCAAAATTTACGTGAATGATAAATCCTGGATCTTTTAATTAATACTTTTAAAATTAAAATATTTTGGTCTTATATAATAATATTACGTACCTACATTATTCCTTTGGGCCGCCATGGCAACTAAACTTTGCAACCGGTAGCGAATAAGGAATGTTTATTCTCTGTGGGCAATTAGTTGCCATCAAAGGATTATTTTTCTTTATGCGCTACTAGTTGCCAACAAATAATTCTTTTTCCGCGATGGCAACTGAGTTTCGCAACCGGTAGTGACTGAACTGATAGATCTGTAATTAAGGTGATTACATACGCGAATGACTTTGACCATACAAATGCTCAAGGTCATTCGCTCATATTTGAACCGTAAAAATCAATAAAACTAATTTTAATAGATAACTTTATAGGCGACGGTTACTAACTAAGAAGATCACGTCATGCTAATACACTTATTTAACATACCTGTGAAATTTTAGATTATTTGGATACATATTGTAGAAAATATTTGGTTTCATAAGAAAGAGTAGAGGGATGTCCAGAGCCTCTTTTCATCTATTTCCTCCTTTTTATTCAATTTATGAAAAGAAGAAGTTACTCTGCATATCCTGTAGTATGCAGGCATGTGAATTCCAGATCTGTAGGTTTTATAGTTAAAAAGAAAAACGGTTTCAAAAATACAGATTTTTCGATCTGATTCGGGTGGTCACTCAAAACAAAACTGCCACTGTATTAAATAATTTTATTCAAAGAACAATGTTATGTAGGTAGGTATAAAAGAGGTAGGACACGACGGTATTTTTGGTCACTTGAGAGGTTTTGTGCTGTCAGTAGGAAGACCACAGGCTTGTTCTACCTGTCTTCTTCACTGATGGCACAGAATCTCTCTGTTCTTACAGGGTCGGCAGCACGAATATGACTTCCCTGGTGTTGCACTCGTCCATAGGCCACGGTAACCACTTTCCATCAGGTGGACCGTGTGCGACCTAAGTGGTATTAAAAAAAATATTAACACCTTCATTATGATGATATTTGAGAAAACTGTTACTTTTAATTTGATTCAGCTCATTATAACATAGAATATAAATAAGCGTCCTCAGTTGTTATGTTAGGCGCGCTTGGCCGGAAAGATTCGTCATACCCTGGCCGGACACCGGAATGGATACGCCTATCTGTTGTTTCTTTAGGGAAGGCGTAACTCCTGCGATAATGTTTTGAGATTTCATTGTTCTGTTCAATCCTACCTAATATTATAAAGGCAATAGTCGGTGTATTTACTTCTCAATCAGATAAAAACCGCTATACTCGATTCGGTTAGGTAAACGTAAATAATTTTGATGTATCTATTAAAAACTCGGTTTATATTATATATATATATATATATATATGTAGTATATAAACTGTTTAGAAACTCATTTTAAGGACTAAAAACCAAAATTGATTCACTAGTTATTCAGTTAGTTAGCATATTAAACTTCAGTGATTCGCCCTTCGAGATTACACCATTTACTTGTAGTAGTACGCACATGTGCTGCCATCTTACACAATTTTAGAGCAACATTAAAGAAATGATCCCTGCGCTCTGATGTGGGTATCTCATACACGTTTTGTGTAGCTGCCATCGCGCACGAAAAATTTTTCTATACGTTATTAATTTGGTATTTTAATAGTTTTTTCTTGTCTTTAATCAATATAATAATGGGAAAACGTAATCACTACGAGGATGAAGGTTATACAGCCCGGAAAAGCAGAAAGTCGGAAAGTTCTCGTGGTTCTAGTTCGAGCTCAGAAGCATCGCAAGCGACTTCTAGTACGTCTTCAAAATTAATTGAACAGGATTACGCGGAGAACGATGACCAGGTACATGCGGATGAACATCCCTTGCAGGAGGATTTGCAAGATGAAGGTATTTACCGAATACCAATAAATATAAGATTAGGAATACCTTTGTGTACTGAGTATAGTCTGGAAGGCTATTACCGACCCGTAATTTTATACTTCAGGCCAATCCGGGAGGTTGATCGTTGTATAAAGGGGACACACAAAATATTCTTGAGCATAGTCCGAGAGACTATGTCTTGAATACGGTACTTACCTAATTCTTATAGCTAATGATGCTCGTGATAAAGGCTGTGTCACGAATTCCTTTCGACGGCGACGGTTCGAGCTTAGTCTGAAAGACTAATACCAACCTTCGAATATGCTTCAGTTTAACCTGTAAGATTTAATCGCTGCGTATAAGGTTCGCATACAGAATTCTAGAGCACAGTCCGGGAGGCTGTGTCATGAATTTCTTGCGATGGTACGAGTTTGATTGGCATCTGCCGCGCCTACCCAACACCGCAGTTGCGCCGGCTCCAAGCCCCTGAGAGCCCGAAGGTACCCAGGAGCTAGAACACGATATTTCATGTCTAATAGGCGAAGAACCTGTGAAGGAACCAAATGCCATAAGGACATAGCAAGCCGGTAGTCTGATATCCTGGTTAACGGACTAAAAGATGGTAAGATTTTTTCTTTCTTTCTTTCATTCAAACCAAAGATAATTTTTTAAGAGGTTATGATATACCTGATAACTTAAAATTATCCCAAGCTCCGAAACTTCATTCTGAGATCAAAGCAGCGGTCAATGAAAGTGCCTTTATGAGGGATATTATTCTGACCGAAAAACTGCTACCCAAGAATATGCAATCAAGAGCCTCAACATCCAGGGCTTTAAACTGGGGGGGGGAGGCCGCCACCGCTTACAGTCGCAGCCACGTCGCATACCAGCGACACAGAACTCGACGGCTGGTGGACACAAGCAGGTACCAGTGCAACGTGCGACAGAACATCGTGCCGGACTGCGCGCCTCTAGCTGAGGTGGACGACTCTGTTATACAGGCGGGTAAAACGCAAATTATTCATTAATAATTAGCCTTGCATCACAAAAGATGTCATAATCCTGTCTTGGGTCAACGGTCTGCAAATTCCAGTGCCTGGTAATATTACTCAGTAAATTACCCATTAATAAGCCTCAACCTCAGGCAGAAAAGTTAGATATGAATAAGGAACCATGTGAGGGTCAATTTCTATCTTATATATTTCTTGCATTGATTTCTTGTAAAGAAAATTGACGGCAAGAATAGATTTACTTTGAATTTAAAATCATTAAATCAGTCTATCATTGCGCCGCATTTTAAACCTGAGGATTATAGAACTTACATTGGGACCTAAACATAAACAGCGAAATATGGGTGCTAGCACCCCTGCCTACCCCTTCGGGGATACAGGCGGTTTTCTTCGGTTTATGTTATGTATGTTATGTTATGTTATGTTATGTTATGATTATAGAACTGCCATGAAGCTTATTTCAGAACATACCTTTGGCATTGACCATTGTGATGGTCTTGTGATGTGCACCATTGACCTTAAAGATACCTATTTTTTCTATAAGATTCACAGTGAATCGAGAAAACGACTGTGATTTTATTGGCTAAGAAAACTATGAAACCTGAATCTCAAGTATTACCATTTGGTCCTAATTTAGCACCTTATGTTTTTACTAAACTTATGCGTCCTGTTATACAGTTTGTTGTTTAATCAAGGATTACTATCAGTCATTTATTATGATGATTTATAACCTACTATTTGGTAATGATGACCATACAGATTGTAAACATAACCTTGGTTTAGGTTTAAAGAGTTTTATACTCATAAAGACATATTTTACATCACTTACATGAGAACATAATTGCAAATTCCTAAGATAATATTCGTTGTCACACTAAAAACAGACACATTCAGTACATTAAGATTATGTGTTTGGCTAATTGTTTCTTAAATACATCCAACGAGTTAATTCTTTTGATGTCTGAGGGTAGTTTGTTAAAAAGGCGCGCACCTTCGTATGATATCGCCGACTGGCCGTAATTTGTTCGAGTCTTAGGCAAAATAATGAAACTTGCGCGTCGAGTGCAGGTGCGCCCAACTTGGTTTCGCTAACCTTGAGGTTACAAAACCTTGCTTCAATCATTAGATTTCACAATTAATTTTAAAAAGATCAAGTGTAGACCTACTTAACCAGTCGAACTGCAAAATTTCTAGGTCTTGTTTCTTCATCCTGAAAACATGAGAATTACCATCACAATAGAAAAGATAAAGAAGATCAAGGACGATCTTCTATATTTTTCTAGTAGATGCAGGTGACGAAATTTTGCACATCTGATTGGGTTGCTAGTATCAATATGCCCCGCAGCACAGTATGGTTGACTTTATACAAAGCAATTTGAAAGAACTAACTATCTTGCCTTAAAACACAGTGATGATTACAATCAATACCTATATTAACTTGCTTAGTTTCTTACGCGAAAACTCTGATTGGTGGCCTTGTAATATCGACCACCGTGCTAGTCCTATTCGATCTGGCAACTACAAGCTGGGAATATACCCAGATGCGTTTCGAACTGGTTGGGGTGCTTGCTGCGCAAGTCAGACAGCCAGTGGACAATGGCCTGATGAGGAACTGGCTGACACATTCTTTGAGCTAAATATTTTTGCCGATAAAAACTGTAACTGCGAGATACTTTTACGGATAGATGCTGCACTGCTAATTCTTATATTAATAGGATGGGTGGCATACAATTTCTCCACCTCAATTTGATAGGTCGTAATATTTGGAAGTGGTGCGGAAAGACACTTGTTTATTTTCGCTTCTTACATTTCTTCCAAAGACAATTACGCAGCAGATGCAGGATCGCGTCGCATACATACCGATGTTGAGTGGGAGCTTAACAAACTATACCTTTCACCGTATATGCGAAATATTTTAATCAGCTTGAAATCGAATTGTTTGAGTCGAATAAACAAAAAATGTGTCAAATTTATCTCTTGGCACAATAATCCAGAGGCGTATAAGCTGGATGCATTAACCTTATCCTTGAGTTTTGGGACACCCTCTATATACTAGACAGGGATGAGGGCATTGTTGTGACACCTCTATGGCCTACGCAGCCTTGGAACCCACTCTTTAGGAAGTTGTTAACTAGTAAGCTAATTACATTCACACCTAATAAACACTTGTTGTCACCTCTTTATAGTTCGGAGCACAAGCTTTACAGGAGCCTTTGAAAGACCGATTGTAAATGACAATTAATGATTTTTGAATTTTGAATTTTTTATCCTGGTTGCAGGAGTCATTATCTGGCAAGCCTTTTTGAAATAAGGCTCTCTTCTAGATGCAGCAGACGTGATGTTAGCGTCTTGATCATAATACTTTAAAACAATAAAATACTTGTTTTAAAAATGGTTCACTTTCTGCTAGGATAGAAATTTTAATTATATTTCAAACAACAGTTGCTAATGTATTACATTTTTTAGTTACTCTGTTTAACTAGGGCCAAGATTATAGTTCAATGAATTGCACAAAGGCCGCTCTGTCCCTGATTATAAATTTGTCAACCAATAACGACCCACAGTGATTATAGGATTTATGAAACGAGTATTTATAAGTTACGAACTCCTCTTCCGAGATATAATTTTACTTGGGATCCAAAATTATTGCTCTAGAATATCTAAGTAAATGGTATACTCTAATGAAGGCCTTTCTTTCGAGAAATTATCACGAAAATTTACTACACCCTTGGCTCTAATAACTGCACATAGGGTGCAGACATTGTCTTTAATTAAACTATCATTATAAAATACATTAATGAAAGTTTGTAATTCATATTATCATAGATTAGATTAAAACCTCGACCTGTATTAACTCTTCCATATTTCAATGAAAACCCCTCCACTTGCTCTGCCAGGACATTATAGAACAATATTTGTTTGTGTCAGCAGAAAAGAGTAGGTAAACCAAATTTTGACTCCTTAATTATTAGTTATAAAAAACCTTTTTGTAAAATTCACAATCTTTAGGTCGTTGGATCAAGGCCCCATTGGGTGAGAGCAGAATAGATATATGTGTATTTAGTGCTCATAGCACAAAGCATGTTGTCACATCTGCCACCAAAAGGTTCGGAGTAAACTTGGACCTTATAAACAAAACCGCTGGTTGGACCGACACATCAAAAACTTTTGCCAAGTTTTTTATCAGAGAAGTGGCCACCGATACGAATACCTCTGACTATTTTGCTCGATCTTTCGGCAGACTGGCTTTGGTCAACAACATGTCCTTACCTTATTAAACATATTTAACAAACTGCTCATTATTTCTCTACGGCTGTTTATCGATTTAATTGATTACAATTGTTAATCAATTTGGAATCTTTCTATTTATCCATTATTATTATTATTTTTTAATACTATTTCGTGAGACTTTAAACATCTACAAGTAAATGGTGTAATCTCGAAGGGCGAATCACTGAAGTTTAATAGAAAATCAAACGAACTTACCTGTAAGTGAAGTTCGATGACTATTAAACGATGTGATTCGCCCGAGAGATTACACTCCCTCCCTAACCCTAATCAAGTTTGTTCTAGATTTTTCCCATACAGGCACGAAATAGTGGCTTACAATGGCAATAAGGACAAACGTGTATGAGATACCCACATCAGAGCGCAGGGATCATTTCTTTAATGTTGCTCTAAAATTGTGTAAGATGGCAGCACATGTGCGTACTACTACAAGTAAATGGTGTAATCTCTCGGGCGAATCACATCGTTTAATAGTCATCGAACTTCACTTACAGGTAAGTTCGTTTGATTTTCTAGTTTATTTGTTTAATATGTGTTTTTATAAAAAGTCACTACATTGGCCGCCTCTGAAAACCAGCGCTGTCCGCTTTCTGGCATTAAAATACGGACAGCAATAAGATGAGAGGCGGACATTATTCTGTATGGATGTGTGCGAAATTTTGTACCTATATCAGGATCAACACTTGTAACAGGGTTTGAGCCACCAATGTATTTCAAACAATGTTATCTATAAGAATATCTAGGTATATATTTTTATGCATTTTCTCCAAGGAGTGTTGTTTTTTCGAAGGTTAGAATAGGCTAGCTAGTCCTTAATATTGCTATAAGCACTCTGAAAATACATACCGGACCCTAATATTCCTAAATATATAGATGCCTCTTAAGGGTTTTACATTGATAATGGTCTTTATTTTGATATATCACGGTTCATTTCCAAGGTTTATGTAGCCTCAGAAGTTATATAAAAATCCTTAGGTAAATGAATGGATATGTACATACATATACTCACACCGAAGGGGTAGGTATATTCTGTTTATGTAATTTTCTTTCTCTCTTTTCTATCTAATACGACTCCGAACTACAGAAGTACCAGTGTATTCTGGTTAAGAGTATAAGTGGCCCCAGTAATATCTTCCTGAGGCAGGAAGGATCTTCAGGGCACAAGAATACTGTACCTTTTTTTCTTTTTTTTGTCGTTTGAATAATCCCCACGGATACCCCTCCGCTGGAGCCGGTGGAGGAGGTTATGTCGGACTTGAACCGACTAAAACGCACGCCATCTGTGGGCCGTCGGTTGCCGGAGGTGAGAATACTGTACCTGTAAACTCATGCATCAGCTGATTGTCTGAAGAGGCTCTAGCATAAGCTGCACGAGCTTTCTCCTCGGGAATATGGAGTGAGGTAATAGCTCCCTGAAAGGAATCAAGATTCAGTAAGAAAATAATGCACTTTAGTTAGTAGGTAGATACTTGGTGTATTTATTGCCCCAATCATCTGACGGTTCACACAAACAGTATATCGAACAGTTTTGTTATACTTTTGTAGGTATACATTATCTGGACACTCCTATTAAATTCAACATACATACAATCATGCTTTAGAGGCGAATTAACCCCCATATTTCACCAATCATTGTATTAGGTCCCACGTAATAGGGGGTGAGCATATTGACTTATTCCGGGCACTATTGTTGACACGAGTCATGTGTCCGAGGCTGAGTCTGGGCTGTATATAATATCTGTCTGATGTTAAACAGCCCTATCCCTTAGTCGCATTGTGCGACACCGCATGGGAAGAGATGGTGTGGTCCTAATTCTACTCTGCCGGGAACCACGCGGCTTTAAAGTCAAAATAAACAAATTAATGTGTAAAGGAGCAGTAGGAGTGCGAGTTCTGGGCTCTAAAAGCAAGCTATATTATAAAATTGCCTATAGCTATCACAAATTTTTATTGTTGTATTCCTAACTTTAGTACGGATAAAAGAAAACGATATCTTTACGGCAGTATAAAGATCAATGCCGCCAAAGGAAATATGTTTAAGAAAAAAAAGGGCAGGGCTTTAGAATGATTGAAATAAGGAATTATTTCGTTCTCGATGTCTGATCATTCGGAATCCTTTCTTGTTATTGGATTGAACATTGATTGTAAATGGATTGTGTGTATAAGATAAAACTTGGAATATAAAAACGATCTGTTAAATCGCGATTGTTATTTTAATTTTATTAATAAAATGTGACAGATTTTAAGTACGTTTGTTTGCTTATTTTTTAGTTGAGTAATAATGAAGGTTATTTAAAATGCAAACATAGTGGCACTGGTATTCATTTAATTTATTCAGGTACCTACCTATATTGTAATTTATGTAATGATGATAACAAGAAACTATGTTTATGCGGTTATTAAGTTCCCATAATAAAAACGTAAATCCACGCGAATTAATTCGTATTCGTAGGTCGCAGACAAGTACACGGTCGACCTGATGGAGAGGGGTTACCATGGCCTATTGGACGAGTGCAACACCAGGGAATTCATACTCATGCTGCCGACCCTATGAGAACAGAGAGATTCAGATCAGAGAGATATATGTGTAAAAGTTTGTAAATATTAAGGTTTGTATATCTTCAAAAACAGTATCTTCATTCTTCATTAGACTTATATTTATTATACCCCAGTAAATTGGGGGTTAGCGATTATGACTATGAGTTTTTCCCTGAAACGAATATCGCTAAAAGTCAGCACGTCTTAAGTATTTAGACTCGATAAAAACATGTTTGATGGCACCGACTTCCTATATCGACGTTTCGACGATCGTGGATTTTTATGTTGTTTACTACTCTCAGGACAAGCCTTCACGAACGTTCGTATTCGTGGAGTGTGTGAATCTCAGTTTTATTCTTGAAACGGTTACTCGGCGATAAAAGAAAATTGTTTCGCTTCAACAAAAGTTTTCATAGATTTTTTTAGGTGTACTGAAGTCATGAAATTTGCGTCATCATTAGCCTCCCACACGTCATAGTTACGCCCATTCTGACGTCAGCAATAACACAATTCACAAGTTACTTAGTTTTTTTAGGGTTCCGTTCCTCAAAAGGAAAAAAAAGGAACCCTTATGGGATCACTTCGTTGACCGTCTGTCTATCAAGACCTTTTTCTCAAAAATGTGTGGACAGATTAAGTTGAAGTTTATACCAAATACTCAAGTTTGCAACCTCTTATAAAAATTAAACTTCTGGGTCAACGTAATAAAAAGATATATTGCCGTTTATGTAACATAAGTTCGTCCCTCGATTCAATTTTGTACGGAACCCTCAATACGCGAGCTCGAACCGTACTTGACCGTTTTTTTTTAAATTCTATACTGCTAGAAATAGGCCACGGTCACCACTTTCCATCAGGTGAGGCGTGGGCATATCTGCCACCTAAGTGGTATAAAAAATATAAACGAAGGAGATATAATGGACCAGAATAAGAAATAAACAAAAATGTATTAATTTATATTATTACGATGATGGCGCCGCCGTAATGGTAAAGACTTAGAGGATGCTGTAAAATTAACAATTAAATTGGTATAATAAAAACTCGAAAATGAGATATTTATGTTACGTCTCCCATAAAAGTGCACAATATGATACTAAACTTTCAGAAATATATTTTTTTATAAATATTTCCCGTGAAAATGTTTTGTCTGCAGCATTTAATTCAAGCCATATTAAAAATAGGACTGTTCTTTTGGGAAAAGTGATGAGGATAAAATACACACTGGGGAAAAGTACATAAATTCGTGTTTACATTTGTGCAGACCTTAGAAGTAAGCAATTGTAAGAAATTCACTCTTGTACAACATACTGTAATAAATTCGACTATTGTACTCGTAAAAGAAGTCTATATATAAAACATTATGTTTCAACTCAGTGTTTTTGTTAAAACCATTGATTTTAACAGAGAACAGAGAGAGAAGGCAGAAAAAATATATTTAGTCATTTCTCATGAATGTATTATTAACAGCTACAATTCAATTTGACTGTAAATGAAAAAGATAGCTGCGTTGATAGGTGACTAAGTGATAGGGCTGGTCATCATCAGATAGATATACGAGTATACAGCCCAGAATCAGATGCACAGCTCGAGTCAAAAGTAGTGCCCAGAATACGGCCCCTGTTACGTGGGACCGAATAAAATTATGAACAAAATGTGTGTGAACAAAATGAATTATCACCTCTGCCTTATTTTCCGGGGATAAATACGTGATTTTAGTTTGTATGTATTAATGTAAATGATACATACCACTTTGGAGCGAAAGTTCCGCTGTGCCTTTAAATCCGTGGTACCCGCACGACCTTGAATTTAGCCTAAGTCAATAACTCACTCCGTGTAAATCCACCTTTATGAACATTACGGAAAAAAAAATCTTAAGACAGCGGCTTGATATGGTTCTGTTTTTCCAGTCATGATTAGTGAGAGCGGTCCTAAATACACAAGCCGTGTGCCATACGTTCAATCCAATATCAAGAAAGGATTCCGGACAATCTGTAATCGAGAACGGTATAATTACTCATTCAATCCTTCTAAAGCCATGCTCTTAACCCTTATACTTACTCAGAAATGTATTGCTTTTGTCAGCTTAGATGTATGTACTTACTTTGTTGGGGAATTCAGTTATCTTTATTTTAACATTTTTATTTAATACATTGGAAAGTAAGGATAAGGTATGGATCATCAAATCAATTCAAGGGTTTCAAATTGAGGTTTTATTACCAGGGTTTCGTAAACCTACTTATAAAACTTCAAATCAAAAATACAGTGGGCTTCAATTGATCCTTTCGGTCTCTTAGGTCCAGTTTTAATCCATATCCATATCCATACTAATCCATACTTCCATACTAATATTATAAATGCGAAAGTAACTCTGTCTGTCTGTTACGCTTTCACGCCTAAACCACTGAACCGATTTCGATGAAATTTGGTATAGGGGTAGATTAGACCTTGAGAAAGGACATAGGCTATGTTTGGTCGCGATAACCGACATCCACGCGGGCGGAGCCGCAGGCAAAAGCTAGTATAGGATAAAGAAATGACGTAATAATAAGCTGCTGCTACATAATATTGCTGCAACAATATGATTGCTGGTAGGTCAATCGGAATAAATGGATTTGTATTATGTTTTTACAGTGAATGGTTAGTGGGAGTTTCTCATACAGTCAACGTAAACTATATTTTTTCCTCAGTCAGTCCTGCAGAATTTTCTTTACGGTTTTAGTTTTCACAGAATTCACAATGAATGATGCCTTTGATGTTACAAGTCAAGGGTCCACCGGATCAGCCGTTTATTTGTTTATTTCGTTAGAGATATAAGGAAAGATGTCTGAGAGAGGACAACAGCTCTTGGCAGCTAAAGCAAAAAAGGCATTGTATGAATAACAGAAAGTATACATTTACTTTTAATCTAGTAAAGTTTTGTAAAATTTCCTTGAATATTAATACATACATATACTCACGCCTGTAAATCCCCGAAGGGGTAGACAGAGGTGTATTTTCACCCACATTTCGTCAACTATGATTTTCAGTCCCACGTAATAGTGATCGAGCCTATTTTTAACTGACTTCTAAAAAGGAGGAGGTTCTCAATTCGGATGTTTATATTTTTCATATCAAACGGGCAGTCTATCATAGGCTGTATGCTTACTGTAGATTGGAGAATATTATAAGATTTAAAAATTCTATGTTCTAAACAAAAACGAAACGGCGCTCACTCTTACCCATTCATAGCCTAGAGTCCGATTTCGTGATTCTCCTTTTATGAGTTTGTTTTGATTTGTTACAATGAAACATTCGTTCTAACATTAGATAAATGTTAATATAGGGAGGTATATAAAGTAATGAATTTTCCTCATGAAATATTACTACAAAAAACCCACAAAAAGTAACCAATCCTTCTACGAATTCTTCACCACTTCCGTCGTTTGGCAACCAATTCATTGTTCATACACCTAAGGAGTGGAACCACGAGTCTGTGTTCCCGGAATACTATAACCTCAGAATCATCAAATCTGCCTCCCGAGACAAGTGGTAATTCTGTAGATTGGAGAATATTATAAGATTTAAAAATTCTATGTTCTAAACAAAAACGAAACGGCGCTCACTCTTACCCATTCATAGCCTAGAGTCCGATTTCGTGATTCTCCTTTTATGAGTTTGTTTTGATTTGTTACAATGAAACATTCGTTCTAACATTAGATAAATGTTAATATAGGGAGGTATATAAAGTAATGAATTTTCCTCATGAAATATTACTACAAAAAACCCACAAAAAAAAACCAATCCTTCTACGAATTCTTCACCACTTCCGTCGTTTGGCAACCAATTCATTGTTCATACACCTAAGGAGTGGAACCACGAGTCTGTGTTCCCGGAATACTATAACCTCAGAATCATCAAATCTGCCTCCCGAGACAAGTGGTAATTCGTGTCATATACGTCAAATCCTATACATTCATCATTATATTCTACAATATGCCTACGAATTGCCACTTGTCTAGGGGGCTGAAGCGAATAGATCCTTACTAGCAAGCATGTTACATAGTATACCACATCATAACTTTTCAGCAAACGAAATAAATGTCAAACATGACCCATCAATGGCAAAAAAATAATGTCACAAATACCTTTAAATATTTTACCCGGTGCTACGTTCCGTAAACTTGTTAAAAGAAAAAGCCCCTAAGTGTCAATTCTCCTTCGCAAGCCGTAAAACTTTAGTGGATAAAGGTAGCTATGGCGTTTATGGGCGTAGGCTTACCAACTTGACCTCGTCTAATGCATTATTGTAAAGTAGAAGCTCTTCGTCTCTTACTTGAGTTTAAGAACAAGACAGAATAACTGAACGATATTTAAATTGAATCTGTCAACGTGTTTTACGTAGGAGACGGATATTTACATTCTTGTGACTTTGTTCATTTATTTAGAGGGTGAATTATACCAATAAATAATTTGTGATAAAATCAAACATGCAGATTGCATTACCATATTTATCTAGTTCTTAATCAATCAAATTATATTTGACGTTGCGGTGTATAGAAAGGAGAGTCATTTTTCATACCGTCTGGTTTCAAAGTAAATACTCAAAAATACTTACCTCTAATTTATATAAAAAGACAACAAATTGGATTTACACTCATCAGGAATCAAACTGTGCTGTCAGTGGGAAGACCAAAAACTTGTCTTCTTCGCTAATGGCACAGAGTCTCTCTGTTACATTACTATTAATTCAAACATTGTGAACTCTGGAGAACTTAAACTTCTATTGTTATTAAGAAATTTAGCTGCAGTCTTGCAGCAGCGTTATTAGCATTTCAAATCTATTTACATATAGACAGCTGTTGCCGACGGTTATTTTAAAATATTCTATGACCCACTATACCTGCAGCGCTATCTAGATTCCAAGTACCTACATTATAGCTTAACTATAACCAGTTTGTAATAGTATGAGCTCTAGAATGTGAATACATACCTAAATACACATCATATCTACCTAAAACATGCACAAAAACATATACCTACATAAAATACAGGTCATTAATCTATACTAATATTATTAAGGCGATTACATACGCGAATGACTTTGACCAAAATGATACAAATGCTCAAGGTCATTGGTTTATATTATTTGAAACGTAAAAATCAGTAAAACCTATTTTAATAGATAACTTTATAGGCGACGATGAAAAACTTGATTATTTGGATATTGTAGAAAATATTTAGTTTCATAAGAAAGAGTAAAGTGATGTTCAGAGCCTCTTTTCTACTATTTTCTCTTTTTTATTTAATTTATGAAAAGGAGAAGTTACTTTGTAAGTATATCCTGTAGTATCCAGGTATGTGAATTCCAGATCTGTAGGTTTCATAGTTAATAAGAAAAACGGTTTCGAAAATACCGATTTTTCGATGCTGATCTGATTATCGGGGCCTTAATGAGAAAGTAACTCTGTCTGTCTATATGTTTTCTTGTCTGTCTGGCTGTCTGTTACGCTTTCACGTCTAAAAAACTGAACCGAATTGATGAAATTTCGTACAGAGATAGATTATACCTTGGGAAAGGATATAGGTTATATTTGGTCTCGATAACCGACGTCCACGCGGGTTGAGCTGCGGGCAACAGCTAGTGAATAATAATGAAAATACTTTGAAATATGTTCAATACCTAGAACTATTTGCCGTAAGATTACTGTTTTTTTTATTTTATATTTGAAACTCTTTTGAAGATGTATTCTCTAAGCCAACAATTTTTCCAATATGCTGCAAATCTTACTTGGTGATAAACTTGGAAATTCAAATCAATATCGACTTAAATATCAGGAGCCTTATAAGTACAGATTACCCTGGTCAACAGTGATTATGTCACTTTTTTATACTACTTAGGTCGCAGACAAGCACACGGCCCACCTGATGGTAAGTGGTTACCGTGGCCTATGGGCGAGTTCAACACCAGGGGAGTCACCCTCGTGCTGCCGACCCTGTAAGAACAGACAGAATCTGTGCCGTCAGGGCAAAAGATAAGTAGGACAAGCCGTTAGTTTTCCCACTGACATCACAAAAACCTCTCTAGTGAGCTCTGGCTACCCTATTCACCGATGGGAACACAACACGAGGTTATTCTGTAGGGTGGAGGTATTTCCCGAGTCGAACTTCTCGATTGAGATGGAAAAACTGTCATGCCCTACCTCCTTTCATTATTATTTTTACATTTTATTTCATTAAATACAATACCTACATTTTATTACCTACCTCCTGGAGCACTTGACTAAGTGATTCTGTTTTGTCTACTTACCCCTATTAAAAAGCAAAAAAGCACTTAATCTGTTCCTACACCCTCAGTTTTTTTTTTGTGATGAGATCTAATTCATTTTCGGTACTATAGTGACGAACGCTAACTATTGACGATTGTTGTCGCTTGTTCACCTGTGTTATTGTGACTCAGTAGTGTTTTTATATTGGAAAAAATGTAAATAACTCCTTTTATATAGGAAACACGTGCAGGACTTAGCTGCCACCCGTATACGGTGCAGAATATTCCATCAAGAGCCAAGCGGTTCGGCGACTCCATCTTCTGCCGCATCATTAAGACTTGAATTTTCTTACCAGTTCACGTGTTTCCCTCTTCCTGCAGTCCGGGTCTCTTAAGCGGACGTGAAAAAGCATCTGATGAGGCCGTCATGCTGAGTGCCACCATCATTGTAACATGATACTTGTCTATAATGGTGACCCTCTTCTGCGAGAATTTGCCTTCAGCTTACCATCAGGCGAAGCGAAGTCAAATTGACGTGTCCTATATTAAAAAAAAAACGAAGGCTGGATTTCACTTGACTTCATTGAATTTTCTTACCAGTTCACGTGTTTCCCTCTTCCTGCAGTCCGGGTCTCTTAAGCGGACGTGAAAAAGCATCTGATGAGGCCGTCATGCTGAGTGCCACCATCATTGTAACATGATACTTGTCTATAATGGTGACCCTCTTCTGCGAGAATTTGCCTTCAGCTTACCATCAGGCGAAGCGAAGTCAAATTGACGTGTCCTATATTAAAAAAAAACGAAGGCTGGATTTCACCAGTTGAAATTCGATCAACAAAATGAGTTTTCTCAATTCCATGAAGACTTTTGAAGTCAAGTTCACCTCACCTGCTTAAGAGTACAGTAACTGATTGATTGATTCTCAGGGTTGGTAGATCAGACAGCAGTCACGTTTATTCAAATTGTAAAAGTCTTATCAAATGGACGAGAACGAGTAAGCGGACTGTGAGTTGCGTGGTAAAAGCCTCGTATGTAACGGGAAACGACAAGATGATGATGAGTGTATGTACCGGTCTAATTTATTTTCAGAATTACGTATTATTAACTAAGTTCAAATAAAGGACATTATCTTCTTTTATTTATTTATTTACTTAGAGATAAAATAAAGTGGTTGTAATACTAAGAGGTTATAGAATTCCTAAGACCTTGTTTACACGTTTATATAAAAGAGATGAGTCTAAGGTCAACAGGTGACCTTTGTATTCTGAATAAATCTGTTCGTAAATGAAGCAATAGTTGTCAAATGTCGTCTACACCTTATAATTTATGTAAAAGCGAATGGTGCCATTTCTACCTTTTGTATACTTGGCCCAGAAAATTAAACCTGCGTCGCATGACACTTTATAAAATTCCAAATCAAATCAAATCAAATCAAATCATTTATTTTGCTAAACATGGGTACAAAATATGGTGTTAGTAAGTAATTGTGATGTCCGAGCCATGTTTTACCATTTTGGTGTGCAAAAAGTATTAGTCAACGGTTACTTATATAAAAAAGAAAAAGAACTTATTAATATTATCATGTGAGAGTCGAGACTAATCTGTCATTAAACTTTTATTCCGAATATGTTCATAATTATTTAATCACCATCTAAACTTAGTCAATTTAATAAAATTATGTCAGAATACAAAAAACTAAATTTATCTAATGTCAAATAAATATAGAAAATAGAATCAAATGTCAAAATTTAGTTAATTGTTTAGATGTCAATTATAATAATAAATAAATTACCCATGTCAAGACAAGAATCATGCAATATTATTTTATTTTGAAATATTAAGGGTTTACTTTCCTCCAATTAACGGTCATAAAGGAGCATATGGGGTTCCCCAAGATATGGGGGGTCCAAGCCAACCTCAACTGCAGGCCAGTAAGTACACTTGCTTTTTAACAGACGAGACGAGCCTCAGAATTTTCTGCTCAAGGTTACAGGATCAGACGGAAAAGCTATCGTAGATACCTAGATAAACACAATTATACAAAGAAGGAGTAGAAGAGTGAACCTCTCGCTCCAAACTACAAGCTAAAGGAACTGGAGTTTGACCTCCCAATCCCGAGAGGATGACCTGTACCAGAGACCAGAGCTTCGTCTACTAATCACCAGGCGCACCGGCTTGCGAGTTAAATGGCTTGGTCCCGAATATCTTGGATGGCACGATACATCATTCTGAATACAATTACGATAAAACTTTTTCAATTTAAAGCATGCAGCGTGTATAATTTTGGACAGGTAGTGCTCCGATAGTGTTGCATTAGTTAGTATAACATAAAAATTGAAGAACAAATCTCAAGAAATAAAACTTGACAAGAAAAGTAATAATATTATTCTGCTGCCAGTACAAAAAATAACACGTTATGTGTGGCTGAAACTGTCACAAATATGATCCTATTCATCCTTGAGTCGTACAGTGTTTTGTGACCTGGAAAAGAACAAAGCGTCCGCGATAACCGTTATCCACGCAGACGAAGGTTCGGAAAAAAAACTAGTTGCCTATCAACTCTTTCTTAATCAATGGTTTCATGAATATTGGTAACTGAATATTCAAAAGCTGCAGAGAAATTATGACGCGTACTAAAATGCAGATAATAGTATTATAATTTTAATAAAACCCTGCACTATTTAAATCGATTAAGAATGAAAAAAGTGAATCGCTTAGGCGGGACTTGAAGCCGCGACCAGTCGCTTACAGAGGGAATACTCTAATCACTACCAAACCTCGACTGAAGAGTTCCAGATTTTCCTATACGAGTACAACCATCTTGGAGCGACAATAAATATATTTAAATAGTTAAAATACTATATATTTCAAAATTTCATTCAACCCTGCACTAATTTTTTAAAGTTTCAATGGAAACATTTCCGTATTTTTTAAATAAAAAAGTCTAGTTAACAGCTGTTTAGATATTCCGAAATTAGTATCAGAATAACCAGATAGCACTTTCGAATTAAATTAAGGAATTAAACGCAATGTGAAACTCGTTTTATGGTAAAAGTTTCCACGATATTTAAATTGAATGAAAGGAAGTCGTTTCCATTACGAAATCTTGCCACATGATCTAATAAAGGGCTATAAAATGAAGAAAATGTAATTAACCCCATAAATATACCATATCATAACGTTAAAAACGTGCCAGGCTTATTAATAATGAGTTTTATAAATGTTAAATGTATGATGCAATTTAATTTAATAAAATTAGGCAGATGGACTGTAGATGAACTTAGACAGTTATTAGTAGAGATAAAAATTAATGAATGAAACCTGAGAACACCCATCCTCGCTGGCGAGGTGAGGTGGGATCCGTGAGGAAATCCACACGAAAAAATGTCTTACCTACCTACTTTACCTCGGTATACCTAGGGACATTGTGTGGTCAGGTGTCGGTGCTACGGCGGTGAACGAGCTCAAATTCACCAAGCATAGATTATTACAAAAAAATCCGCGCGCGCCAGGATCTCGTGACCTAGGTCAATGTATGTGTGTAGGTATATTCATACCAATTACATTCATATTCCTTCCTTTAAAGAATATAATAGTGTAGGACTCTGTAGGAGGATGTAATTATGCGCAAAGGGCAAACATTACATACAAAAACATTATAATTGTTTGAAATAACAATTTATTCACAAAAATTCGTATTCGTTTTCAAAAAAGGAGATAATTTATCTTCAAATTCTTTCCAACTACAAACGCCTTCTTTGCACAAAGTCCTGATCGGTTCCTCATTCAAATAAAATACAACATTATAGTCTTCTTGTTTTCCACATCTGTAAAAATTGAATCAGGTTTTCTGACTATTTAAACTGCATATTACTCAAAAGAAAAATATCCTAATTTTGTCAAGTTTTAAAATTTTGAAATCATTGTCTTTTTTTTTGTCAAATTTACACATTTTCACTCAACACAATACGTACCTATTAAGGACAGCAATAAGATTGTTAGAAAAAGTTGAAAACTTGCTAGTTCGCCATTTTCGGTTAGGTTTTCTTTCTGTACTAGTTAAATGTTTCGTATCCTTAAAGAGTCCTAGTGCTGTATAAACCATGTCCATCATAGTAGAGTCAGTGACGTAGGCAGTTATTTTCTTCCCCTTAGTTTTTGCATCTTCAAAACTTTTCAGCAGATCAGTTAGTGCAATTTCTCCAAATAACTTATTCATCGATTTACCGTAGCCATTTCTGTAGTAATGTTTTAAATCCTCTAAGTACTCCAGAACTTTTAAATCTTCAGTAGTGAACAATCCACACCATTGGCTAAATTTATTTTGTATTCCAGAAGAAGTGAATCGGCAATAATTCCACATAGCAATGATGTTTACGTCTGTTAGAGGATGAACGATTCCCAGTCTTCTGTGGAGTCTGTCTTTGGACTAAAACATGGTTATTTATACAAGCGGTTAACAATCGCAAATGTAAGTTTTCAAGTCAGTTTCCATACATCTTGAAGAACATACACCAATGAAATTGTTTAAAAAAGAACATTGGAACTCAGTACGTTAAGCCGTCGGTCCCGGTTGCCATAAGAACATCTATGGCAGTCGTTACGGGTAGTTGGTGCCCTAAAAAGTCCAAAAACAACGGTCTAGCTGCAAAGCTTCGATATCGCCTAATGTTAACATTGGGTCGTGGAGGTCAGATGGCAATCGCTTCACGGAAAATATCGAGGTCTAGCCAAATCTGTAGCTATGACTGGTAAAAGCGGACCCCAGACTCCGAGCTGAAAGCTTAGGATGCGACTGGGAATTAACGCTAGGAGGAAGAACTCAGTACTGGTGTATTTAAATGAAAAGATATTTTTCCTTTATCATCATTTGATGATAAAGGAAAATCGTGAGATTTCTGAATAACTGTTACCTAATATCCTGATGTCTCTTATGGTAACACTGTTAACTTCCATCGACTTCAGGAAAGAACGTTATAATCCTCTATTAGTTTGAAGATTATGTTAATCTTCTATTATATAAAAATGAATCCCTAAATGTGTTGCTAAGCGCAAATCTCGAGAACAGCTGAACCGATTTCGCTAATTTTTTTTTTAGAATATTCCCTGATGTACGTGGGTGGTTCTTACGGCGATAAAACTTAAAAAAAAGGCGGTACGAAGTTCGCGGGGTCAGCTAGTTATTAATAAATATGACTTACCGCAAGAAATTCTGATTGTATCTTATATTTTTCTGCTTCTAAATATATAACATTCGTGTTTTTCACTTCTCTTACGTACTTGTCACAGGTTTTATACGGCTGAAAATTTTTGAGAATATTAAGTTACTACAAAATAATAGCAGTTATAGCATCTATCATTGGCCTGATTGACTGATTTTTTTTCTGTTATAAGTATTAGTTAGTAAACTTACAGCTAAAATATCATAGCCATCTTTAGATGGTTCTATAGACAAGTGTTTGTTACCAAGACCTTCAACAAAACCTTTGATGCTCTCTTCCATTAACTTTCCTTTCACAGAACGGAACGAGTAATCTTCTTTGCTCAGTTTATTCAATAAGTTTGGTAATGCTTGCTTTAGTCTCCAGCCTATGCCTGCCGATTCTTCGTACCCTTCTTTCGAAAGTTGACCCACTTCGTTGAAAATTTCTTTATCAGTAACCCAACTGCGTAAATTATCCACATCTTGGGCACAAAGTGTACTATTGCCATTTTCATAACCAGATATTACATAGTCTTTTATGATTATTGACTCCTTCATCTCTCTCGCCCGGTCTATGCTGGGGTTTCTTTTACCATTTCGCATGAGTCCCCATACACTAATTGGTTCACAATCTGTCGAATAAGTTTAAAAAGTATTGTAATAATCTGCTATATGATATGAGAAGAGTGAGGTCTACTGACACAGGTATTTACACTTAAAAGAAGTTCTCAACAAATATTTTTTGTAGAAGTTTATTGATGATGAAATAAATATTAGGTATCATAATATAATATTATGCTGTATTGCTTTGTTCTAAAACATGAAATAATCTTTATAAAGTGTTTTCCAAGAACACAGATCATGTTACCTAAATAATATTATTGACATTAAAGTTAACGTGTCTTATGTAAACCCGCAATACTGTTACATCTAAAAATATTATAGTTTTCAATAAGACAAAATTAGTAGAAAAAAAAATGCTCAGAAATTATAAGATAAAATGAAATTTGTTTCTACTCGTATTTACATCGATAAGCTTCCTAGCGCAAGGTTTATTTAAGTACGAATATATTATTATTAATATTTTTCTTTGATGTTATGAATGGTATCTACCTATATTGTAAAGTGATTTCATAATTAGGTACCAGTTAGTTTGATATTGTTGTACCTATAAAATATTTTCGTTAATAAAAATAAATTAAACAACCAGGTTAATTATTTGGTTAATCATTTTAAAAATGAATATAAAGTTCAAATTAATTTCTTATATTAGATCATTACACAATATATCTACGTATCCATTATTATATTATTTAATAGAACTTAACTCACCTGTGAGTCTGACAAGGGAATCTCTAATGTCTCCCCTTATCATATTGTAAGGAGTTTTACTACCAAAAAACTTATATGGGCATCCTGTATTCCAATAACAAAACATTGATGTTACGTTATGTAAATAATAAAGTTGTAAAAGTATTGAAAAGAAGAGCTTCATTTTGTTTTAATAGTACTTCAATTGCAATCACATTCACTGATAGACGGAGACACGAAAAGACTAAACTAGTTTTAGTCCAAACAGTAATTTAAAGCAAAGTTTCAACATAGTCGCACGTTTATTAGCTGTGTGCATTGATGTATATATTACTAAAAGGTTATATGCATCGTTTTTACGTTAATGATGTACAGTCAACGTCAAAATACACTAATGTAACATCGCGAAGTTGTACATACATATTTATTGTACACATGCTGACAAAATTATTTTTAAATTTGAAATTTGGGCTTGCTTTTTCCGAGTCTCATTGTAGTAGTCTCGAATTAAAAAAAGACACGCTATTTTTTCAAAAGATAGGATGAAGAATGATACTTTTTTGAAATGTGTAGATTTATGTAATTTGATCTTATGTTGCTAAATTAAACTGAGTACATTTCTTTCTGGAGATTGAAGGGTTAGGTTAATTATGCATGGTAGATAAATGTTTATAGAAATACTTATACCTGGAGAGTAGTGTTCAGACATTTCGTTTTAGGTATTTAGTTATTTTCTTTTGGTGTTGACTGTACGATTGATGGTGCTTAAGTACCTATTCAATTAAATTATTCATATTATTCGTGTGTCTAGAACATGGTATTGAAATTAATTAGTAGCTAGAACATAATTAACGTCTATTTACAATCTGAAATATTCCATAAACTTGTTTGAATTCAACTCGGGTATAGTTTTAAGACTACCCAGATTTATTCATAGGTAAGTAATCTGAAGTAATATAACGTTTATATAACCTGGATTTTATAAGAGACCTTCGCTATGCCCTTTTATCCAGCTCCCCTAGACAAGTGGCAATCCGTTGGCCGTATTGTAGAATAGAATGGTGAATATAATATATTATGGGATTTTACATACATGCCAGTTGTCAACGTATGTCATAAACGTCAAAATACGTGCTGTAGGTGCCCCTACTAATGTATCGGTAATGACGTCACCGCAGAGCGGGATATATACAATTGTAAGGAGTGAAGTGGGGCAGTCGTCACTCCGCACCTTAACATAGACTACCGTAAAACATGTAACATTGTATTATGTGCAAAATATATATAATTCCAGTAACTCTTATCAACAGTGACTTTTAATTATAAATCCTTCTGACCATAGCTCGTGCGAGAACACCAGCTGACAACTCATAAACCTAATAGTTATAGTGAACGCATATAGACAGTTCTCCACAGTGCCATATACGTCAAATCTACATACGTGAGACACTCAGAAAGTTTTGAGATACTAAAAATACTTAATACTTCTATGGATAAAATATTTTTATTATATCTTTTCAAAGAGCTCTCCACCAGCTTCTATACAAAGTTTCATGCGTCTGAACCAATTTCCGAAACATGTTTTCCAGTCCGCCGCATACACCTCTTCCACGGTCTTCTCGAACGCTACTAGCGCGTCTTCCGGCCATGAAAACTGTACAGTTGATTTATTATTTCAGGAATAATAAGAAGTCACTCGGTGCCAGATTAGGACTGTAAGGAAGGTGCCCCAAGACTCTGACCGGTGTGGTGTCCAGGATGTCCCTCGTTATGAGCGCTGAATGTGCGGGCGCGTTGTCATGGTGAAGCTGTACCCCGCAGAGCCCGGTGTTCGGTCGTCTGTTGCTCATTGCAGACAAAACTTCTGGCAGTCATATTTTTGAAAAATATGACTGCCGAAAGCTTTGTCTACCATTCGGCGTTGATGCTGCTTTGGTCTCGTGATGGAATTGAAATCAGATACCCTGTCAAAGTGAATAAACGATAAATTTTTCCCTGCGCTTTTCGATCGCTTCACTTCCGCTTTGGTTCGTTTCGAAACGAACCAACGCGAAAGTGAAGCGATTTCAATATTTATAAAGAGCGAAAAGAAAGTTTCTGTATCGTATTGATCCAGAAACTATTTTTTATATTTTATTTATTTATTTATTTATTTATAAATCTTCATGCACAAGTACATAGGCGGACTTAATGCCACAGGCATTCTCTACCAGTCAACCAAAGGTGGTGCAGAGAAAAACTTAGTAGGTGCATTATTGAGAGTGAAACAGAGAAAGCAGGTAATATAATGTAGGTACTTACATATATAAATAAAAAGGTGTACATAAATATAAATTACACATGTCAATCAAAGTAAGTACTACAGCTTGAACTCGGTATACCAACGGTATATGTTTGCTTTTGAAGGTCCTTCATTCATAAAAAATATTTGAAGTCGATCAAATGACTAATCAGGTTTTAGGTCACATTTAAAATCGTAGAAAATCATCGCACGAAAATGTTCTCAATGCAGATCCATTTTTTAATGAGACACGATAATTTGATTTGCCTCTCGAAAAAATGTGGAGGTAAATTCAAAATACGAACAATGGCATTTTTAATTTTAAATAAGCAACATTTTCAATATGAATACAAGTCGCCAGTGCCTTAAGGTGCGTACAGATTATGTAACATGTTGTATAACTTGTGTTTTATAACACGTCCACATTATCTAACATTGTTTTATAACTTTGCAACATTTAACAATACTGTACTAACTTCAGTGTCTACATTACTGAAACATGTTATATAACATTGTTTTATAACATGTTATGCTATATAATTTTAACCTTTATACATAAAACCTTATTTTCGCAAAACTTTCTGAGCGGCCATGTATTCACCATTCTATCTACAATACGCGCGAATTGTCACTTGTCTAGGCGGCCGATATAACTTTGATCCTGTCGTATTATCGAGTTGAAAGTACCCTCGTAACATGCGAATTCTTTTGAATCCTCATTCTAAATAGTTAAAATATTTGTTAAAAGTAATTTTTGGAATAACTTTGACTAAGAGTCAATAAGTTATAATCACTATCAACTTACGATTTATCAAAGGTGCAACCTATAAGCAACCTGTACATCTTGCGGTATGGTACTTCTCTTAATTCGTGAAAAACCCACCTTTGAGGGTTGGGATTGGGAAGTCAAATGGCAGTCGCTCCCATAAAGGACATATAAGTGAACTCAGTAGACAGTAGAACTCAGAAGAGTACTCTGATCCCGATACAGAAGCTTTGAATGTTACACGGGGAACGGGGGGTAAAGGCCAGAATAATAATGGCAAGGATTATGTAAAGATACCTATCTAGGTTTGACTGGGTACCGTGAATGTTGGAATATCCTCAAAACGCTGCATCCGGTTTTCCATGTTCCCGTTCAAATTATTACTGAAATGCCAATACTCTGATCATATAATGTTCAGTTATAAAAGAAACAAACGGTATTGGCACAAATATTTTATTTTTCTCAACTAAGTATATAGTTTTCATTTCTCTATTAATAGGACAGCAGTTTTTTACACTACTAGCAATTATACAATAAAATAGTCAATTCAATTCTGAATTAGTTATTTCAAATGCAATATGGATGTGTCTATACATTCTTCATAATATACTAGTTACTCTATGTAATAATTATTAAAAGGACACTCTTGATTACTAAATACCACATCAAAACAATTTATTATGTCTAGTCCATTTTTTAAATTCAATTAGATACTGTCCTATTAACGAATGCCTTCACAAATTACACATAGTACTTCAATAGTTATATCTATCAATTCATTTACTTATTTACAATAATATACAGATAAAATATTTTGGATAAAAACTTACTATTCAATATTTCTAATATTAAATTGGCGTTCCATTTTTATAGTTACGTACGATAAGTGAAATAAAGGTGATGATTGACTAATTTGTATTACATAGTACAAGGTGGGCCGTGTGCTTGCCTGCGACCTAAGCGGTATAAAAAAATTGCAGTTAATTTTGGCTACATTTAAATCCTGAAGTTCATAATACCGTTGTTCATAAGACGGATGGATGAAAGACTGAAGTACACAATCCCGAATGTTCATTTGACCGAAAGTTAGAAACACGAAGTTCAAAATCCCGAAAATTAGATTTTTGGGTTGCTTTCTTTGGGTGTGTTTTAAAATACGATTGCATTATAATAATTACTTAATTCATTTGTATTTTATGAAATAGGTTTCAATCGATCCTAAATAAAAAAATAAAAATAAATATTGTACGACAATCTACACAACGCTATCTAGACCGAAAGTAAGCATAGCTTAACTAGCTTGTGTTATGGGTTCTAGAATGCGGATAAACATACATAGTTATATTTTTTTTTGTAAATACATACATATTATACATAGAAAACAAAGACAATAATAAGAGACTTACCGTTTTTCAGTTATAGATAACAATCGATTAACATACAAAGTATTCAATAGGCCATTATTAAATATAAAAGTCCAGAATTTCCTTTTTCTTGGATCGAAACTACTGAACCTTTCTAAATTAGTGCGGAACATTACGTGCAGCAGCTTTAAGTTTTTGAGAGTAATTTTATAATAAATTACTCTCAAAAACTTAAAGCTGCTGCTTTCAAAAACTTAATCCTTCTTTAAATAATAATTATACTAAAACTAAATAAATTATTTTGTTACTGAGGTTCAAAATGTTTTGTGACAGTCATTATCAGCCTCTGTGCGTTTGAAGTCGCATCCGAAGCCGTCACATCAGAGTCCAGGGACCACATTTTGAAGTCCAACTGAGTGTTTGGCTTGCTTCGATATTTTCCGTGAAGTTGTTGTGACACTATTCTACAATATTGTTTTGAAGTTCCTACCATTAGTAAATAGGTAAGTTTTACAACAAACAACACTTAAACAAGTTTGTACCTAAGTTTTGTGGAACCATTATCTTGATGTAAACATGTATATTTTTAGATAGAATGTCCTAAAAATAAGTGTAAAGTGGTTTTGTCTTCTATAAACTACATCATCGGTAAAAGAAAAGTTTTAGTGTCTTAAGAAAATGTAATAATAAATTATGATATTTCAATACAGTACCACTACTACTAGTCAATCATCACCTCAAATTTGCATTTTAATTGAACAATTCAATAACTATTTGTAAAAAATAGGCATACAACACATTTACTTATCTATCTAATTATAAATAACGGCAACTGATGGCACACGAACGTAATATACATGTTATTTTGTTATAAATTTTCAATAATTGTAACACAATAGTAATACCATGTATTTCAGAAAATTTAAAAGTAAATAATAGATCAGATCTTATGCGGTAGCCTCAAGGAAATATAACCGACCATTAGTTTAAAAACTACTTCCCCTAACGCAAAGGGTTTTAAAAATTGTATTACCATCAATTCAAATAATATCAATCAATTACAATCACCATTTAGATTAATTGTTAAAATAAGGACATGTACCTAGCATTCTATTTTGTATTAAACTTTTATTTATCAAGATGAACAATCATAGAACATCACATACATAGTCATAAAACATGCTTAACGAGACCCCTTAAAAACTACTACAACTATTTAAAATCAATATTATATTGTTATAATATTAGGTATCTACTTTTAGAGAGAGAAATGCATAAGACTTTAAATATCACTAGATGACTCACATCCAATAGATTTAATCTATTAATTTTACATTAAACAAAGTTAATATGTTGGTCCGAAATTGGAATTGTAGTCTGCAAATAAATTTTGGCACTCTACTAGGTGCTTATAAATTATTTTTATCTTTAATGCCTGATGCAAAAGTTTAAAAATAAATGTCAGTAACATTTATGTGGAAGAAACAAAAAATTAAAAAAGTAGGAATTTATTTATTGTTGACAATATGATTTATGTTATTGATTTCAGAAAACTGTATGAAAGAGGCATTTTTTCAATAGGTATATTATGAGCATAAAATGTTTCTTTCAATCTGAATGTATACCCTACGTCACGTCATTTTTTAAACATACAGTTTAAATTTAATTGAATGTTATTTAAATTAAACATACTCTTAAAAATTATGTAGAGTTAGATTCTGTAGGTTTTGAAAAAGTAAATGTGCTTATTATTTATGGGATAATGCCATTACTAAAATGATGTGATAAATTGTCGTCGTGTAGCATTTCAAGTAAATGTATGATTACAGAAGCTCTATCGTTAAATCATAGACAATGATTTGTAAATTTCATGTGTGTTCATAATCAACTGCTTCTAATTTAATTAATAATGCGTGTGTAGTACTAAAGCATTTTCAATTCTACTGCTTCTAAATAATACGTGACAAAATAAGTTGTTTCGTAATAATGTCTGAAATGCAAAAGCCAGAAAACCTCATTATAATGTACCCAATAGAAACAGTTCCCTTCTTTTTATTTGTGGTATCTGTAGGGCTTTTTTTTCATATAATCATTGAAGCAGGGAAAGTGATGCAGTAAGGGGACAGAGACGGCTAGATCTTTTCACTGAATACTATTCAACTCCAATCAGGAATAAGTGGAATTGTGAACTCGAAAGTTTAGGTTGAACAAAATTCTTCTAAAATATATCTACCTACCACAGAGAAGAAAGGTGATTTCACCACCCTTGAAAATTACTTCGCTAGACTTGTGGTGGCGGGTGTGTTAGGTGGACGGGTTAAATAAGGCGACGTATTATATCTTATGATAACTACTCCAGCGGACGAACATATTCCTCTAAATAGATCAAGTTACTAGAAATGGTCACCAAACCGTTTAAGGGTTAGTGGGCTGTTCACACTGCACCTATTAGCTATCCAAAAGTTCTCTTTGATAAATGATAGGTCTGACATTGGAGATGTTGTGTGGTATTAGTCGACTAAATGCCAAACCACTTAACTGCTCATTTAACGGTGGTGCGGTGAAAGGCGGATGATGTGAATTAGAAGGGGTGTAGTAGATAGGAAGAACGTAAATGAATAATGATAAAAAACAACGAAAAATCTTTTCTGAGGTATTTTGTTAGATATAATTATGTTAGCACTTAGGAAATATATTAGTGAAAGGGTAGATAAGATAAATATATTTTATTAATATTATTATAGAGAGAAAAATCTAAACTAAGGGCTACTAGGGTGCAACTCTAGCAAGAAGTGATACAAATTCTAATTTAAAAACTAGGCAGAAATACTTGGCAGTTGTTTTTTTTATAATTCCGAACAGATTTCCAACCACATGTATCCGAGGCCAGCCGTTGACACAAAAAAACTAAATAATTAGGTATACATTCAAACTATTATAGGTTTTTCATAGAAGAGACAGTTTCAACAAAGGAACCGCAAGTACCCCCTTTGCACGACCAAGTCTAACCACTTTACGCTTCCCTTATCTTCCTAAATCGCATTACAAAATCACGCTCGTTGAATCGAAACCTCTTAAAAGACGGTTCAAATATTCATTCACAATTAGTTATCAACATACGCACTATTGTTGAAAAGTTGAAGAATACCGAATGAATTTTTTAGGAAATCGATATCGAAATTTAGGGTGGGCGATATTACATTAGATTGGATAATCTTACCCTTCTTATATTTCAAATACTTATTTACCGCAACCCTATTTGTAATACTAGTTTCAGACCTCATTATTGTTTATCATACAATACCGCTTCTAGAGAACCCCTTCGTTCCTATACTTATTTTTATTATACACATACGACACTATGATTTTGTAGAGACAATACATTTTATGTGTATATATTATGTTTCTTCTATTTACACGCAATATAATAATGTAATTGTTCTACTTATATAAGTTCAATAAAGTCTAATTTACTGTGAATTTCTTCACCGCTGCTTGTTTTCTTTGTAAGTTTTAGTAAAGTAAGGGACATTATTAGGAGCTTAGAACTTTTTTATTCCAAGGTTTTATTACGTTGTCATATATTTTTTCATGACTAAAAACAATGTTATTCATTTCCATACATTGGACATTACAAAAATGTTCATATTCGTAAATTTCTATTTTGACTAAGAAAAGTGTTCGTAGAGTGAAAATATCTATCTTCATCTAGGCTAGAGGTTAAAGCACTTCAAATAATGGTCATAGCTATTTAATATTCTTCCATATATTGTATAACATTCTTGATATCTATATCAATTCTACGCTTTTACTTTTACGTAATAATATGCCTAATAAAAAGCTTATATCAATTTATGGACGTTAACAGCTCCCAACTTAATTTACTTACTGAGTACCATTATTTAAATTGTTTGACGCAGATCCCATACTGAAGAAGCAATTAATATAAAGTAAGGCAGCCTTCCAAATGTAATAATAATATCAAGACACTGAAATGAACACTGATGGACTAACTAACGCCTGCGAGACGTGTCCGCATCAAACAATATAAAAAAGGCACTAACTCAACCACTATGGGCGTATTCTGGTCGATACTTCTTATTGCTCCCTCGCCGAGCGGCGATGAAAGATGAAAAGTGATTCTGAACAGACCTATTGCATTCCCAATGCGTATTATTACCATCCGTTCAGCCCGGATCTTGTTTGGGATCTAAATTAGCCCTTCTTTCTTGAAGTGCCGCCAACAGCGCCTCTCTAACTTCACGTTCTGAGCTTCGCCACAATCTCATTAGTTCCTCTTCAGATAATAATGATAATTCAGACCTCGCTCCAACTGGTGGCACTCGAGGATATGGCGGAGCCGGTGGAATATCTTGTTCAACGTTAGAAACCAAAATTTCCACACTGGCTCGAGATGGCGTATAATCTGTACTTAAATAATTATCTGATCTGTCAGAAACGTCTTGATAAGATCGGGTAGAGGAACCTTCTGCTCTTCGAACCATAGGTGAGGGTGTTCGGAGACGAGTGTTGATATCTGGCGGGGAGCTTGTTAAGCAACTCACATCTCGGCTTAGTCTTCTTCCTATATTCATACTTGTGCGTTCGTAGATATTCGATACCGATTCTGTGTTTAATACTGAGTCAGTACTGAATCGTCTTACGTTCAATCCGGCAAGACTACATCTTTTTCTTCTTCCTCTTGGTGACCGGAGCTGTCGTGGTGATCGACCTTGTCGCGGTGAACGATTTGATACATCGGGAGAGGGTGTTAGAAATTTTGACTCAGTGAGTTCTTCTGTTGCTTCAGTTGTCTCCACCGGCTCTTGTTCTTTTATCGAACCTAAAGAGTGGTCTCGTTGCTGTACCCTGAGAGAAAATTATTTCAATGTAAGTAATATAAATTATTGATGGTTTTAGCAATCGCGATCTGTTATGCTTACAGACACCTGATAATCGTTCAGGATACATAATAATTCATTCTTAAAAAAGTCACGCTTCTTTCCTAATGGGGTAGGCAGAGACCTCAATGTTTCCACCTGCTACGATCCGTGCATACATCTTTCGTGTTTTCTATTTTCAAAAACATAAAATGTTATCATAATCATAAGAAAATTAGTCATAAATTTACAGATAAGAAACTGGGAGCAAATAAAAACCTGTAAAACATGAACCTCAGTAATCATAAAAGATATACAGGAGCAAAAAAGGGAGACACATATCTTCAGGACAGGTGCGAGTAAACATAAACATTTACAACGAGTTAATATGTACATTTTGTTTATGCGGTTTATAAATTCATTCGGTTCACGAAAGTTACGAATGTTCACATTATACTGCCTACATGATATTATATTGTATACCTAACACGCAACATATTATGCCACATTGTTTTTAGTTTAGTTTGCAGTGGTATTATACAGGTTTAGGATTATTGTCTTGCTTTTCAGAGATTGCCAAGACAATGTACTTAAGTAAAATAGCTTTTGTTTACTGTAATTTTCATTTAAAATATTATTGTATTGTGAAGAAAGTAGGCCTTTCTTTTCAACTAAAGGTATTCTATAAATTGAACTATGCAAAATGCTTTGTTTATTTTTTTGTAGTCTTACTTTAAAAATATTATAGGTAGGTACAGTACAATTAAAATCAGTTGAACATTCGGCTTTTTTCGGGTATAATCGCCTAAATTCGGAGACGGAAATGACACGACATACATTACCGCGATTTCTTTTATGTAGCATTCAGTTTGAAGTATCCTAAACGCAATGTATACCATCTGCCAAAATGACATTACTAACCACAGACCTAATAAAATTATAGAGGAGCGACATGAATTTATTTATTGAAGCTTCAATAATTAATGAATTTGAAGATTGAACGTGATTGAGAAGTAATGTACGCAATATTTTTTATTTAATGTATACAAGTATAGCTATACTTGTATACATTAAATAAAAAAATTCATAGATATGTTACGGCTAAAGGTAGGTGTGAACATAAACTTAAGATTAGCCGGCTAAACATAGTATTATCTTCGACGAGGTGTTAATGTTAGTTTCTTCTATCTTTAGCCGGCTACAAGTCTAACCGCAGGCCCTTGGCTAAAAATGTAGAAGGAAATGGAAAAGGAATAATCACTCTCATTTCAGCTTAACTATGCCGCTAATAGTGCAAACATCAAAGTGTCCACTCCGCTCCATCAGACTTGGATAGATTAGGTTAGAAGGCTAATGCGGGAGCGGGGCTCCCGCATTAGGCCTTCGTGGTTATTTTTTTTTATGACCATCAAGAAATTGAAGTCTCGCAAAGCCATACGCAATTAAATATAGACCGGCAGCAGGCGTTCCCTAATCAATCATTTGAACTGAAAGGTAGAACGAATGCATTTTTAGCCGTTTCGTGCACATTAACGGGCTAAACATGGAATATCCCGACGCAAACTAACATGTTATCGAACTTTAGCTGCTTCTCGAAGATAAACCTAAGTTCAGCCGGCTAATCTTAAGTTTATGTTCACACCTACCTTTAGCCGTAATAGATACTTACAAGTCAATATTTTACTGTTTGATGTACATAAGTAACAGTACGATATTACATCGGATTAATAATAATTGATAATAATCACCAAATTAAAAATTTAAGAAACCGACTTCTACCGATTTCTGTTGATAATTTATCAATTAAAAAAGTGGAAAGTAAATTTTCTTCATTTTTAAATAAATTATATTCTTTATCAAAATAGTTACATACATTATTTACAATTTCACGAGACTGAGCAACAATTAGTTTACCACGCTTTAAATTTGTTGAAGCCATGATACATAACTGCTGTAAGTTAATTTTGATAAAATTTGATAGAATCGTATATGTTCACGAATGAAATTAGCGTTCATAATCATAAATGTATCATATACGTCAAATAAATCAATTATTGTTCTTATTATTTCAATATTTTTGTGTTAGTTTTGAGCTACAAAGGAGGTTTTGTTGCTCATATCGTGCTTGTATTGTATTCATTATGACAACGGGTAATATAATTAAAGGTCATATCTGTAAATATATAACTCTATGTAAGAGACGAGGGATTCACGACAATTACCGAGGTTGACCGAATGTTCAACTGATTTTAATCGTACTGTACCTAAAGTAATCGCTATCTAAAAAGCCCGTTTGGACATTTTAAGTCCATGAAGTTCTCAATTTTGAGAACGTAAAACAATGATATTTTTCAAACGTAGAATGACATTTTTCATTGATGGGTACCGCCCACTCCGCTCAGTGCTGTCCATAACGAGTTTTTTATACTCTCCACAGACTATTAATAAATTGGTTATGGTAAAAATAAATCGATTAAGATATTTTTTTAATTTTATCATAAAAATGTCTAAGACAAAGTTAAAGATCGTACACTTATCTGTAAAAATCCGGTCAAGTGCAAAACGTGTGTTAATGCGCAAGCACGACTCGTGTTTGCGCATTAAAGATTCCTCACGAAACTGAATTGTGGTGCGAACTAATGCTACATGACCGGCAATACGCTACATGACCGGCAATATGGTACAGTACTGGCAATATGCTACATGGCCGGCAATATACTACAAGACCGGCAATACTTTGATTGCGTTGAATTAGAAGTTTAATTTTAGGGTACTCCTCGTTGAGCGAGAATCCTGAAATGTGAGACGAAGCAAGGTCATAGAGCACAAATAAAAGGAAGCGTTTAACATTTAACATTTTAACATTTTTAACGGATTCTATCGCGATTAATTCTTTATTACTTTAACCCGAAGTTTCGGCTAACTTTCAGCAACCGTGGTCGCGGAGTGACTAGACATCAGCGACTATTTACGTAGAATGAGCTCGCGGTTTCGTTAAGTCTGACTGTTTTTTTGCTGTTTTCTAGGTCTTTTTTAAATTTTAGGCTTGTGGACTTCAAGATTTGTAGGTTTAATTATGTCTAGAAGCCTGGAAGCCTAGAAACCTAGCCCTGGACCCCCAGAACTATTACCCAGTCTTCTTTAGTAATTTTGGCACAAGCTTCATTCAGCAATGTCATCATTTTCTTAGTGGAGAATGGCCGCTTTGTATTGTGGCGTGCTGCATATCCTTTCATTTGAGCCCAGATCAGCTCAATAGCATTGTACTGACAATGGTATGACGGCGTTCTTGTCACTTTATGTCCATGCTGAAGTGCCCATTCATCAATTTAATTTTTTAATTTTGCAGGTTTAATTTTTTTACCAGTTACAGCAATTCAGCTCTTAACTATTTCGTATCAGCTTCAACGCCTGATCTTTGTATCCATGCTACTAAATCGGCCTTTTTGTTTGCTTGAGTAGGTGCTTTATTTATTTGAACTGATTGGTCACGGTGCATTGTACACAATAATTTTATTATGCACTGTTCAGAGAGGTTTGCTAACAGGTTAGTAAACCACTCTGTGATATTATTTTGTACTTTTAGACTCAAATGCGAGCAAGGTATCATTCACAAAACCACCAACGCCTGATCTTTGTATCCATGCTACTAAATCGGCCTTTTTGTTTGCTTGAGTAGGTGCTTTATTTATTTGAACTGATTGGTCACGGTGCATTGTACACAATAATTTTATTATGCACTGTTCAGAGAGGTTTGCTAACAGGTTAGTAAACCACTCTGTGATATTATTTTGTACTTTTAGACTCAAATGCGAGCAAGGTATCATTCACAAAACCACCAACGCCTGATCTTTGTATCCATGCTACTAAATCGGCCTTTTTGTTTGCTTGAGTAGGTGCTTTATTTATTTGAACTGATTGGTCACGGTGCATTGTACACAATAATTTTATTATGCACTGTTCAGAGAGGTTTGCTAACAGGTTAGTAAACCACTCTGTGATATTATTTTGTACTTTTAGACTCAAATGCGAGCAAGGTATCATTCACAAAACCACCACTAGCTGACCCGACGACGTGGCAGATGATTAAGCGTCCACCTTTTCCTATTGGCACTTTTGAGCAAGAGGCCTTGGTATCATCTGTCCATGACTGCGGCACGGTATGATTCGAGTTCAGCCAAGTCTCATCGACAAATATGACATTATCCCAATTTGTGACTTTATTGTGTTTGCTGTTATCTAGGTTTTTTTATTCCTAGGCTTCAAATATCATCTTAAGTCACCCCGGGACCAGGGCTGCTAGAAAGTAGCCGACGTAGGGTTAAAAGTAAATAGTGACAGATAAATCGCGATAGAAGCCGTTAAAAAGTGGTTTCATTTCAATAAGTGATATAAGCGTAAACTTCAGACAGTAGGTATCAAGAAAATGATTTACTAAAGATTCATTTTCATGCGATTTCTATTGGTTATTATTGAGTGAATATTATTGTAATAAAAATGTTAAATGAAAGAAAATTGACTTTTCGCAGTATTGTATTGTTTAAAAATACCTACAATATCAAAGTTTAGATAAAATTTTCTAATTAGAACTTTAAGCCAATGAACTTTACACTACAATACAATACATATTCTAATCGATCAAATACGCATACAAACTTGAATCGATTTATCTTGAGTATCGTGTACCGAGTGGTGTGGTTACATCCCTAGTTACGTCCAAATGACAAATGTCATAGTGGGCCTCTTACGTTGAGACTAGTATAGTTATAATAAAAAAGGTCTTACTTTCGGATTGCTTGAATCATTTCGTAAAGTTGAGCTTTACTTTTGCGACGCCGTCGCTGTTCGTGTTCCTTCTGAAACAAACGCACATTCCTATCGTAATCTGACAATAACAATACATAATTTAAAAATTAAGAATGTATCGATTAAGATAGAAAAAAGTAAATCCAGCACAGGCGGGACTCGAACCCGCAATCTTTCCCTTACAGGGGGAATGCTCTGATCACTGAGCCACCGAGACTCGCCTGAAGCTGATTCAAATTTTTCTATACATTCGTCTTAGTGCAATGGTCTATCTTAATCGATTGGAATCGTCAGTTTCCGAAAGGCTGATCAACGTCAAATTAACTAATCGGCTGTTAAATCTCTTGTCAAGTAGCAATTGGGTTGCTAGAAACATGGTCAAATAGTTTAATTTGATCATCCTGTGGGTTAACGAGCTATGTTAACAGAAATAAGCCTACATATTATCTAGTATTACTTAGCAGAATTTTACTACAAAGCAAAAATATTTGCTAAGTCCTTTTCAGTTCCAAATATGTATGTTACGTAAATTGGCAAAAGACCTCGACGAAACTCAATGTACGAACACATGTTATATAAAAAATCATTACATAGAAAATCCTTTTCTCTCCGTCAGTTAAGATAAAAGAAATAATATTACCCTTTTGACACTTTTCTGAAATAACGACGTGAAATGTCCCTGTCGTATTGTATTGACAAGTTCTCTGGCTGCATGGTGCGGAGAAACCAGTTCTACACAGTTTATGAATCTATATAGTTTCTGTAACAAAGGTATTAAGATTACTAGAGTAACTGGCCCTCTAGACAAGTGGTAATTCGTTGCTCGGCGTATGATGGAATAGAATAACAAATGTATAGGATTTGACGTTTTTGACATTCGTTGACGCCTGTCACATACGTCAAATCCCATACATTTGGCATTCTATTCCATCATACGCCGAGCAACGAATTGCCACATGCTAGAGGGACTGTTTATGCTGTAGATTGATGGCGCTTGGTGGAACTTGCTACACATCTTACTAATATTATAAACGCGAAAGTTTGTAAGTATTGATGGATGTATATAAGGATGTTTGTGTAACTCTTTCACGTAAAAACTACTTAATGGATTTTAATGAAACTTTATAATAATATAGCTTATACATCATAGTAACACATAGGCTATATACGAGTATCAGCGATGAACGGGATCATCTAGTATTGAATAAAGCATTTGTACTTCTCCACAATTTTTTTATGTTTGAACCTAACCGGTTTACCTCATAGCATTCTCAAAGATTTATTAGATACTACAGTATTTTATGTAGCATACAAGCATAAAGCATAAAATTTAGAAATAGAATAGTTTAAAACCAAACTTTTGAGAAAGTCGTGAGGCAAAACCAGTTAGGTAAAAAAAAATGGTGGAAAAGTACAAGAAGTGCTTTATTCAATATGTATGACTAGACTGAAATAATCCATGACAGCTACAAGATAGTTTGTTGTTATGAAGTTTTTTGTTCGATTTGTTATGCATGGATAAAATTAAAGCCAAAATACAAAAAAAAAATAGCGTCATTTTGCGTATTACAAAAACAATTATTATAGCCTTAGTAAATTAAAACGGAAAGAGATGCTCGTTTACTGATAAAAATGACGTCTGAACTGACACAAGATGTCAACACAACAACGTCTACGTCGTAGACTATTATAATAAACACACTCTATACCTAGACGCAGTAAGTTTCATTTCAACGCGGCGTAAATAAATAGCTACTACTGCGGTTTATGTAGACATATACATTATACATACATACATCCCATAAGATACAAACATTGACAGTTTAAAGAATAATATTGACATTAGCATAATGACACAAAATGCGTTTTTCACGCCGTTTTTTACGATGCATTTCGTTAGTAGGTATAGTAGCATTAGTAGGTATATGGTTGAAGTATAAGGTAGATGCCCAAGTAAAACAAAACGTTAAGGAGATGCTCGTTCACTGATAAAAGTGACGGTCTGAACTGACACAAGATGTCAACATAACAACGTCTACATAATCCTATCCGAACCCCTTTTAGTTTCCTAAACGAGTAAGGCAAACAAAGTAGTTTCCCCAAACTAGGCTCCACGCCCGGGTCAACCTACAAACCTGCGATAGCTTTTCACTTACACCCCTCTTATATATTATGCATTACGGTACAATTTTACTAAGACGATTATTTAAGTGCTCGTTTTACACCGATCCTATAATATGCCATTAACAATATACAACATGTAAATAATACAGTTATTTTAATTGTAAAGATTTCACTACTTTAATATTATCTGTGGCTAACTAATATAGTAAGAACATCTTCATCTTAGCATTGTTTTCAGTTGCATCTTGAAGCTCGGAGTTCATTTACTCGTTTTAATCTGGTAAATATGGCTCTTATGGGAGCGATTATTGGGGGTCGAGGAGTCAAGAGTGGACTAAACCGTCTAACCGCACGGGAGTAAAGCCTGCACTAGAGCTTCTTCTGTCACACTTGTACGTTTTACTTATTGTCTTTATAACAACTGGACGTTATGACTTCTTGGATATTATGACACTTGGCCCAACAAACCCCGTACTCGTCAGATCGTATACCAGTTTGCAGTTGAGGTTGACTGGCTATAATATACAAATAATTATAGATAATAAGAAATATAATAATTTGAAAAATTTAACATGATGTTAAATTTTTCAAATTATTTTCAGCTTCTAAATTACATACTTAATGTAAATATTTAACGAACACTTAAAAAGTGCTAAAGCCTTTTTCTGTCTGATCTGAAGTGTCAGTAAAGAATAGCTGTATGTCTCAGTCAGCTATACAATACCTTCGAGAAGAGATACTTAGTGTAGTATTTACATTCGCCAGGAATTACTTTGTTACAAACAAGAGTTAAATAAACTTTCAACTCACCTGACTGAAAAACATTATATTTCTACTCCTCCAAATCGTTCCTTTAGGCTGATGACGAAGTACTGGGAGTGTGTATTTATAAAACAAATGTTCCAAAATTAGTATGAGACAGCCGACGACCACACCGACTAGCAGTAAGATGAAAACGCCTGCCACCGCCGCTATACCTGTCCAGCAAAGAAAAAAATCATAAATATTATGTAGGTTTTACATTGTAGGGTACAGTCAGACAATACCTTCTATACTAGACCGACCGTACGGAGCAAAAAATTAGTATCGGGAATTTATACCACCAAGCGACTATTAATTTTTTGTAGCTATCATACAGATACATACATTTATACCTACCATGAGTAGTAAGTAAGTCCCCAAAGGGGTAGGCAGAGGCGTATTATCACCCACATTTCGCCAACTATGATTTTCGGTACCACGTAATAGGAGGCGAGCCTATTGCCGTCTAGCGGGCACTTTTTCATGGGGTGGCCCTATTCTACTCCACCGGGAGCCAACACGCACACTATAGATAACATCACAAAAATTTGCTCTATGGCTAGGATAGGTGTCAAAATTCATTGATGAACGATGAAGAAATGTAACTTATATGTAATTTTTTTTGTATTCATTACAAGTTGGGCTATTATTAATTTGAGTCTAGTCCAGACAGCGCAGTGTTGTATCCTAGAATATTATTCTGGAAAAATAGTAACAATGTAAATCAATGGAAAAAATGAGAGTCAGGATGAGTTTCTCAAAAGACTTCTTGACCTGGGCTATTAAAATTTCCCATGACAAGCGCATTTTTGCAAAATATTGAGTTCAAAATATGGAAAAAAAAGTGTTTTCGTAAAAAATGTCCCTTACTGGGTTTTGAATTTGGGCAGCCGACTTGTAATATTTCCAAAGACTACTCACGATATATTATGAGATTATATAATTATCCCCAATCTTTCCTAATAGATCTATATCAGAAAATTGGTCTACTACAAAATAAGTTATTTTGATTCTACCCTCGCCAAGATGTAGAGCCTCAATTACGTAATTTATCATTGGCAATTTATACTATGTCCAAGGGTAATGTTGATTGATCCTTATAGTGAGGTATTCGTGTATTAATCAACCCGCTTCGTTCAAAATCCATTTGGCATAAAATATTAGATAATTATGTTTTTGAGGTCCAATAACTTTAGTTAAAATAAAACATACATATAATCACACCTTTATCCACAGAGGGTTATGCAGGGGTGAACTAACACCCACATTTCACCAATAATAATTTTGTATTCGGTTCACGTAATATGAGGTGAGCCTATTGCCATATTCCGGGCACTATTGTTGGCAGTACTCTCTAGGACAATAAACACTAAGTACTTTAAAGCAAATAGTATGCTAACTATTCAATTGGAAAAAGTGAAACAATCAAACGGGACTTGAACCCGCGACCACGCAATAATTTATAATTCTCGTACATTAGATGTAGATGAATGAATGAATGAATGAATGAGTCAAATTGACGTGTCCTATATAAAAAAAATAAAAAAGATAGAATGAATGAATGAATGAATGAATGAATGAATGAATGAATGAATGAATGAATGAATGAATGAATGAATGAATGAATGAATGAATGAATGAATGATAATTTATTCGCACGAAATACGGTACATTATAGTTACAATGGTGTTCGGTATTACAATAGGTAGCTTAACGTATTTCACCAAAATTGGCATGCAAAAATTTCAAAGATGTAGTTAATCAAAGTATGAAAAAAAGTTGAGATCGATTTCTATTCATAAAACTACAGCTGCTATTTATTTTAGACATCCCAGACTACGGCAAATTGGTTTCCAGACCTATTTCCCTTAATGGTGGGCACAGTGACGTAATGGGGCTGTGCGGAAGCCTCTAGGGAGCTCGAATTTTGAGAAGGGCCAACAAAGCAGAACAATCAATTTTCTGTCTTGTTTCAAATGATGTTAAACTTATCGGAATGTAAAACAGACTGAAATTAGCTTTCGAAGTAGTTTTACAGTCCTGGCAGAAATGTATGCATTGTAATAACTATCACTGTTTTCAAAGTTTGTCTAACAAACGTATTATGGACCTACAAAATGGTACGAGAGATATCCATTTTCATACTTGTATATATCCATTGAATGAAATTTTGAAGCATTTATTATGCTAACTTTTCAAATCGATTTAGAAAGGAAAGACTTCGGCGGCCGACCGACCGGTTAGTACGAAAAGGCATGTCCGTCAATATAAAACAATATGATTCTCAGGAAATGTGTATAATTTCTATAATAGTCACCCTTCCGATGAGATGGGGTGATGATACTTATATTCTTTCATCGACACCACACGTTCTATAATATATATTTTTCCTAGAAAATCTATACTTTTCTTAAACAGCGATCGGCAATATATTAGGAATGTCAGTGGATAGGTACAGAGGGTGTGGGTAAAAGACGAGAGTGGTAGATATTTTTTACTGGTACTCGCCAACCACAATGTAGGACGACCGCTGTTGTTTATTTTTGATATACCTACTTATATACATATTAATATTATTATGGTTCAAGTGTTGTTTAGCAATATATAAGTGGATATACAACCTTAAAATATTGGAATAATATTTATTTGCGTTTCTAAACTATTACGTTTGTACGCTATGGTTAATCCTTCCCTAGTCCTTATCTTGATGAAAAAATGTAAAACAAGTAAAGCATTTTGTTTTGCATTTAGAAATAACTTTATTGTAAATAAAAAATTACTAGAACAGCCTGCAATCTCTAGTGAAATGAGTCACATGCGCTATTAAATTCAAAAATAGTAGGTACCTAATGAAGAAAGACATAAAATTTCATAACTTAATTCCCCCGTGACACTTTACGTTTTCGTGTCTTGATAAGTTTATCCCAAATAAAAGATAAACATGCTCTTGGTGTCGGAACATTTTTTTTCCGAATAATAAATCCCATGTTTAATCTTTTAGGTCGGCTGGTGGTGATACCTCCCCCTTCATAGCGCGACGTTAGGGGGTTAGATTAACGCGAGGGTGGCGATAAATTCTAATGAAATTTTCAGCGGAGTCGAGTGATCTAACTACGTAGACGTAACAAACATTAAAATAGTAATACTCAATTTTAACTAAAATTATGTTAGAGACAAGGTAATATCTTAAACAGGGCTGATTTTTTTATTAAAGTGATACCTAATTATTCAGAAACTTCAGACAGCAAAATTGTTTTCTTCTTACTTTCAACTGTAATTGTTTGTTTGTGTTGTTGAAAAGTTCTTAGAAATTCATGAAACTTTATCTTACCGAGTGGTTTTGGTTGAATTCCGTAGTCAGGGCTCAGTTTAAAACAAGGCAAGCCTCCATACCACTTTTCTGTTAATATATCCATGTAACCATTAGATGAATATTTTGCTATAACTGCTGATATGCTTTCCTGAAACAACGAAAAGCTATTATTAAAACAGACAGTGCAAAAATATAAAAGTCCACGCATTTGTAAATGTCTGAACATCTAGGCCACTCCCGAGCGTTTACAAAAACAAGCGTAGCGTCACATCTGCGTCGATTTGTCTGTATAACAAAGCTTCGAATATAAATACAAATCTGAAAGCATGTCACGGCTCCAAACAAAAACTCTCTTTCAGATCTATTGATTTATGTCACTGATTCGCGTAAACCTCGGGGGTATATTGAACAACGTCAAGATAAAATGACGTATAATCGGTTGAGTTGGAGTTACATGACACTCGGCTATCGATCACACCATTAGAACCTTCGTGTGAGTCATCCATCAATCTTTCCGCGCAAAGATCCGGCGGAGGTCTCTACCACTCAAGCCTCTTTTAAATCCTCCATTTCATGTAAATCTACGCCACATTTACTTGAGGATGCTTAGTCACAGAGTGTTCAATTTAGGTCACATTACTATTCTGAATATTTTCTTGACTCTCAGTCTGTTTCAGTTGCAAAATACCTTCAAAGGGAATCCTTTCGCCATACCGATAGCATAAGCATCCGTAAGTGGATGGTCATTTATTCGTTGTAGTTTACATCCATGGTCAGTGGCTCGATAGTAATCTAAAACGGGTGTGTCAGCTACTAAAAGATCTAATGATCCATTTCTGTAACAAGGCAAAAAATTTTTTGTAAGTACTCCACAGATTCAGAAATAAAAATCACAGATAATGTTTTCATAACATTATTGTGGACGCAATCGAATGTCAAAACACTAAATTATTTAAAAGCAATACACACAATGTTTAGAAGAGCAGATATAATCTAGCATGATCTAGTATTACCCCCGTTATATACAAAATCAAATACTCAAAATAACACATGGAAAATATCCCGATATCTCTAATACTACAAAAAACAAATCTAAAAATGTTCTTAGCAAGATGTTATTAACTTGTAAGTGAACAAATCCCAAAATATAAAATTATACAACAAATACATACACACAATGTTTATAAAAGCAGATATAATCTAACATCATACTACATTATCTCCGATAGTAGGTAATACTTTATCGGATACTCGAAACAATACAATACGGAAAATATCCCGTTATCTCTAATACGAGTACTAATAAAACAAATCTAAAAAAATTCTTAGCAAGATTTTATCCATCTCTTGTCTTAAATTATACGAGTACATCTGTGTTTTGACTGGTGACAGTTATTGCTTAATTGGTGAAATACAGAAGCGGGTACTAAATCTGACTATAAAACAAATGTACTAAAAGGTATTAAGTGGCGATTGGGGGATGCTTCGAGCTAGAAAATTTTACGAGTTCATAAAATTCAAAGCCTTTTTGAATCAAATTACCGAGGTTGCTTTATCGATATTCAGATTCACCTTTATTTATATTAACGTTTCAAGTTGGGTTTAAAGCTAATTATCTTTGATGGGTATACAATGGAATGTTTACCAAATTATCTGATGAATTTGGTTAAATATTTTTCAATTAATTTGTATTCATTTGTGGGGTGTAGAGACGGATAAGGATTTAAATTTTAATGAACAGTTCGAGTATCAAAATAGTATACCTAATATTAATGTACCGGTAAAGTACTTAAGTTCATTAAGGTTACATTAAATAGTACTAATCCATCATGTCATGTACACGTAACGTCATGCTCACGTAAAGTCATTGCTGGTTGTGATCCAGGTCACTCCTTTCCCTTTGATACGGTATGAGAATTAATGGATTCATGCATCATGTTTATGATGGGTGCTACTTGTGATGATTGGTGGGACTTGACGCTATGAGCTCGCGAGTTTAATGTATGTATTATTTAATGTTTAGAAATATTATATTCTGTAAATGTAAGTGTATGATATTATCATTCATGTATAAAAGTAGATGGATAACTTGTAAAGTTTTAAGAAATATTTTTTTGCTAAACGACTTTTATTAATACAGAGTTTGAATTAGAATAATTAACCGGGTTGATTTTCAAATAATAGCATATACATATTTGCCTTATATCTACTTACTCGACTTGTGATACACAAAGTAGGTAACTTTAAAGCACATACAAACAAATTACTGTTAGCCGTACAACTAGTAAAAATCTACTAGAGGTAATTTGGCTTGTACATGTTGAATGACAAAACTCACTCAAAATAGCCAATGACCACAAATATAAGGTAACTAGCCAACAAATTAACCCACTTTAAACGGAATTTTCTGCTGAATAAATCAGTCAATTTTAGTGGTTATTTGCTTTTGACTAAATGATCTTCTTCGAACAATAGAATATATATTTTTTTGCAAAATAAGGAACATAATATAACATTAACCTACTTCGTGCACAAAATTAAATAAACCTCCAAGCACCGTTAAACATTATATAACTTACCTGAGTCTCTGGATTCCTTCTTCGATATCTTGAAGGGCGTAACGACGCATGTGTTGAGCGAGGGCTGGATAATTACGTTGGATATAGTATTCTGCTACCGACGATTTCGCCGTACCCACTTTTAGGGAGAGCCACTAAAACATACGAGTATACTGTATATCTGTCCTAAGGGAAAATTTATACACCGTATCTAGGTATGTAATACATACGTTATCTCGGCCTTGATAATCGTCAACGGCGTTGTGGAAAAATAAACCAGCTATCAAAGCGGCAATGTTTGCAGTGTAACTGGCAACAAATATCACAGAAAAGCCACCCCAAACGTTTATGAGGAACTTATTAGGCCAACTCTTAGGAGCTTTGAATGCAACCAAATGTCCACATAACAGACCCCACATAACCCACAGGGCACTAGAAATACTGAAGTTTTTTGATCTCTGTCTTCCCCAAGGGTTTAATCCAAAAGGTGATAACCATTCGTATATGGCTACAGCAATAGCAGTTACGTTTAAAGATGTGAATATTGCAATCCATAACTCAGGTGAGAAAGGTAATAAAAACGCAAGTAAAGGTATATCTGGTTTTTGATTTGGAGCCGAAAGAGCAGATACCGCGCTGAAAAAATATGGTTGACTATAGTCTATTACTTCAGCTCTTGCCGAGGACACACTCAAGGCTGCGAATGACATATGTGCGGCTCCAGATACTAAATCACCGACAATGCCATTCCATTTTTCACAATTTTCATCTGGATCACTATCAAACTGTTCTACCTCTTCATCTATCTTTTCATCAAGTGCGTTAAAACCGCTACGGTATGGTGAACGATTACTTTTGTAATTAATGTTGTTATGATTTTTTAACGGTGTACTTTCACTAAACATTCTTTTATAATCTAATATCTTAGAGAATGGTTTTAAAAGTTTTCTGGCACCATATAATCCGTCTTCTACTATGTACAAGTGAAAATCAAATTCTAATTCTTGAGCAATATTCTCTAAAAGATCCATAGCTAATCCATAGCAGCAACGTGTATCCATTTTTGAAAATATTGGCTTTGGGGTGGGAAAGAAAAAATCTTCAACGTCTTGATCACTTTCTCTATCTAATACATTAAAGGCAAGAGTTAGATTATCACGATCGGATGTTTGAGGACGATGACATGGAAGACCTCTCAGACATTGACCGTCTTCGTCAAGTTCTCCTTCCATGACGAACGGTGGTGCTAGTGCTGTGACAATACGAAATATAGTACGAGCACCATCAGATTGACCATGTGCAACAAGACGGCCACCGGGCCATACAATCGTATGGAGTCTCACACTACGACCCAAAACGCGTCCTACTTGTCTCCACATATTTTCTCCCTCAGAACTTGGAACTAAATTTAAAAGTGCAAAAGAAGCTGTAAGTGATCGTTCAGATCTTTCAGCGCTGCCTGCAAGTGCTGCTGCTGAAGATATTCGCGTTTCCCTGAAACAACAAATATATTATGTATATATCTATTCACATTTATAATTATATTAATGTTATAGAGTAGTATTTCAGATGTTAAAAGGAAATATTTTTACTACAATTTTGCGTATTTTATTTGGATTGAGTCTTTCAAATGCCGAATTGTATCTATCATAATTATACGAGTACATACATAAACGCACGAATCTTTTCCTTTTTTAGAACTCGCTTTCTGCTAATTCCTCTACTCTCATTAAACCTTTCATGCAAATCTGGCAGTTTTGAGTGCTTTCAAACTACCCTTTTGCAATAAATCGTCAAATTGATCATCATGCATTTTCTGCAAGGTCGAATCCGGTCTGCCAGCCCATTTACACGTGCCCTACATACTTGGTGTATCAATTCGCTCAGTAACTACTCAAGAAGTACCTATAGACATAAGACGAGACCGTTTGAATTTACAATTCTAAAGAGATATACCCTAGTTTTAAGAGTAGCCTGCGATAACTATAAAATTTTATGTGGCCTATTTACGTGTTTAATTTTACGATGTCCGTATAACTGAACCCTGACAGAAATAAAATCAAAGAAAATCTCTAAATGTTCCATTTTCATCCACTTAAAATACTTCGGGTATGCCTCTCTCTCTGAATACTTTATAACCCCTTTGTCATATAAACACTGTGTGTGAAAACGTCTGAGGTGGCAATACTGAATAACTGATGTGTTATTTCTGAGTCACGTTATGCTTATTAATAACAATAGCTGAAAGTTTAACGATTTTTTTTCGAATACTAAGTCTTTTGTGCGATATCGAATTCATTTATGCAGTGATTCTTTAGAATTCGGTATAATTATCCTATTCATATTTTTATTATCCCTTTAAGAAACTTCATCGCAACTAAAATACTAGTAAGTTGTTGCATACAAATGTAGCAAATGATAGTCAAATATCATAGTAAACAAGCAATCGGGTTTCAATTCATTTTATTTCTTAATCTCAATAAAAAGATTACCGGTTACAAGAACAGTTTTATGAAACAACACCAGTTTGCTAGCACTGATTAACTTTTGAATTATCTATAGAACATCTGTTCATATTACTGTAGTTCATATATAGTATCCTTTTACTTTTCTCTTTAGAGTTTTGTTACAATTGTGAATGCAAAATATTAGTCGAAAGTTTCAGTCGTGTAGCCCAACCACAGTTAAATAAAGACAGGAGCTAAGCAACTTAAGTAACATCTTGAGAACAAGTAGACTAAAGACGTGAGATCCACAGGCCTGAAGCAGATGCAGCCTCGATACCGATTATTATTCCTTGTGCGTAAACCGAAGGGATTTTCTGCAACATGTCGAAAAGCTTCGCTTCGGCGAAAGTTTATTTAGGGTATTGAACTGATGTTTAATTCATTTAACGATCTTAAGTTATTGAGGGAATGACTAATTCAGCCATTGATACATAATTTATTACATTCAATGTGTACCTATATTAAATTTTTGCTTGGATATTTTAGATAAAGTGAAAAGGGGGAGATTTAGAAAAAAATAAACTTCAAACGATTCAATGTTCAAGTAAATAATGACATTAATTTTCATTCAATATTAGAAGGGCCTCAATTAGAATGAGTCCTTATTATGCTCAAGTGAAAACAATTGTAACGATAAGGTTTTAGTTAAGGCTTACTAGTGCGTAAAAATAATTAACTACTCACGTGACCTACTTATCCGTCCTAATTTCTGTACGAACCTAAAGGGGAACTATCTGCTTGAAGTCATGTCAATAGATGGTGATCATTTTGCCGAGTCAGTTTGCACAGTCTGGCCGTCTGCCAAAATTTGCCACTGTGCAGTTCCGAACGATTTATGATAAAGTGATTGAGTTGGATTTTACCCAAGAGTATAAGATACAATATTCTCTTTATCTTTAATTCAATTGTGTTAACTTTAGAAACTTGAACAATGTAATGTATGAAATATATCAACATTTCGTAACAAAAATGCATTGACCCGATTCAGAAGAAAGTTTCTATTGTTCATTGGGGATGGTTTTAAATTATTGGCACATGTTTAGATAGATAGATAGATAGATCGATAATACTTTATTGTACACCAATAGTTTTACAGTAGAGACAAGTAGGTTAGGTTTATTTGGTCCTTTCCAATTTATATGGCAGTAAATTAATAAAGATACCATTAAACAAGTATACTTTTGCCACAGAACAGATAATAGTACTAACGCTTTTACAGTAAAGATTTATAAGGTTTAGACTGTACGGGACGTTATCCTGTACATCGACTCCTGTTGTGGACTATGTGGTAGTGGTAGTTGTTGTGGAGACCCAAAGGAAAGATAGCCGAAAGTAAACGAGTAAACGTTTATTGTAATGTTAAAGTTAACAGAACTACTAAGTGGCCGATCTTTCCTGGATAGAGTTCACTGGTAAAGTCGTGATGATAGTCTCTATAATCGTCTCTAAGGTAATTGGTTTGTGGTCGATATAAATACACATTATTGTGCAACAAATAATGATGCACGTCGCCGGTTCGGCCTGTAGTGCAGCGTCAGCAGCGCATGTACAGTCAGGTCACTATACATGCGATGTACAGTCGTGAGACTGTACATAGACAATACGCAGCTTTGGAATTTGCAGTATTTAACCAGAAGTACAAAGTTAGCTCTGGTGACTAACGACATAACTATTAGTCACTCGTCGTCTAAATGTTTCATGTTGATAGCTAGCGAGACATTTAAAAATACTTGGCTATCATCATCATTAATTCTACATACAACTTCAAGTAGAATTATTGTACTTTTATATCTATATTTTCATGTAATAATTAAGTTAAAATTTTTAACATACATACATTATAATCAAGCCTTTATCCCCGGAGGGTTAGGCAGAGGTGAATTAACACCCACCTCATTAATCATTGTATTCAGTCCCACTTATTAGGAGGTGAGTTGACTCGAGTCATGCATCTGAGGTATGGGAAGAGATAGGGTAAGGAATTATATAAGGTTCATTTATATGTAACTAGCTTTTGCCCGCGGCTCCGCCCGCGTGGATGTCGGTTATCGCGACCAAACATAGCCTATGTCCTTTCTCAAGGTCTAACCTACCTCTATACCAAATTTCATCAAAATTGGTTCAACGGTTTAGTCGTAAAAGTGAGACAGACAGACAGACAGAGTTACTTTCGCATTTATAATATTAGTAGGGATTATTGTGGAATTGACAATTTGATTTTTGCAGTATATGCTATGATTGTATACCTACCTATACGTATATTCTTTAATTGTATGACTTTTTAATATCATTGTTGACTCAGAAAGCAAGATTGGACATTCGAACTGACATTATAATAATTTATAGTATTATGTGGCATGTACCGGACATTATCCTACTTGGAGAATTATTGTGGAATTGACAATTTGATCTAAACTGACATGTATTATTCTTACGAATAAATGAGTTATCTATACTAATATTATAAAGAGGAAAGATTTGTTTGTTTGTTTGTTTGTTTGTTTGTTTGTTTGTTTGTTTTTTTGTTTGTAACGAATAGGCTCCGAAACTACTGGACCGATTTCAATAATTCTTTCACCTATAGAAAGCTACACTATCTGGGAGTAACATAGGCTATATAACATCACGCTACTACTTAAGGGAGCGGAGCAGTGAGCATAAATGTCAATAAATCGGGCAGATTTCCATACATTCTTTACTAATATTAGATTTGTATTTTTGTATTCGAGTAAACTCAAGAACTACTGAACCGATTTCAAAAATTCTTTTACCATTAGAAAGCTGCACTATCACTGACTAACATAGGCTATAATTAATTTTCAAAAAAATAGGGATCCTGGATAAAACTTCAATAATGTAACCCAAGGTGTAAAAAAATGACCTAAAAAATTCCTTACATCGCGTACGCTGCGAAAACTATTGAAGATAGAACAAAATAATGTACTGTAGAAATGTATAACTTAAAAAGGTCTACATAAAAGTCCGCGACAGCATATGTCTATCTAATAAGGGTAGCTCACAATAACCATTTTTATCTTTTACAAATTATAAAAAAAATATGTGTCATTTTCGAAGCTATTTTTAACAATATAGTGTTAAGCCTTATCTGACTAAATACGTTAGATACATTGTACATTTAATGTAGATCAAAATTGCCCTTTACACTGTATAATTATAATGAATATTTTAGAATCTATTGCAGTATGAAAGTAACGCGCGACGATATAAATTCAAGCCGAAATGCCGATCAAAGTCAGACCACGGAATCTATACCTTTATATTAATTCTTATCTTTTTTTTTTTTTTTTTAATAAAAATAACTTGAAATTCTTTATTGTCAAAATTGTAACAGTCCAAGATATACACACAGTTCCGGTACAGTTGTCCTGTACTAATCAAATAATCCGCCCCTGATCGCTCCCGGTGCAAAAGTGCCCATTACACTTGCTGCGTTGCCACGCTGGATGGCGATGGCCAGCCTTTGCACCAGGAACGATCCGGAACGAAAGTCACCGGTCGCTTCGTTGAGCCTCTGTCCGATCTCCTTAATAAGGCCTTTAGCCTCCTTGCCCCAGCTCCCCAGAGTCTCCACTGCTACCGGCAGTTTCTTTCGGCAATTCTTATCTAAATAAATCGTTTGGTATTTAAGATTGTTTCAATACCTGTTGATTACTTTTTGAATTATTGAAATCGGACGTTCTATTCAAAAGATATTACGAAATTATATTGTCAATAAATCCGGTAAATTACCATACACTATTTGAAAACTAATTATTATTACGGGCATGGGCTAAAAGGGTGCAACCACGGGTGTTCGAAGTATTTCACGAGCGAAGACAGGGAAGGTCAGCTGAACACAAGATGCAACGGTAACGGGATCCGAATGCGGGATTGGAACCTCCATGTGATGCATCCTGGGTAACGGAGGCATTAACGCCCCTCACCTAGGGGAGGCGCTACCGCCTACGGCAAATACATACAGCAACGGGAGCAGCTCTATAGAGGGCTGCTCAAAGGCTTCCCACATGTCCCTCTGACTACGAGGAGGCCCAGTAGAGAGCAGGAAAGGGAAGGGCTGGTCACCGAGCGCGGACGTGAGGATTATAGGTCCGGCCTCCTGTCATCCCTTCACGCCCGTCTCCTCCCTTTCCGGAATTCGATGGGACATCGTGCTTCCTACTTCTGAGAGGGCCATCTTAAAATTGTAGATGGCCCAGGGTCAGCCGGGGGGTGCGGAAAATGCCCTAGACAATTTTACACTCCAGCAACTGAAGACCCGCGACGGCATGCTGTTTAGTGGGTCCGAATTCCACATGGCACTCCTGATGGCTGACGGGGATGGTATCCGAGGCAATTTTAGCACGAAAGAAAAGTTTGTACGGAATCCGAATTCCACGCGGGCGGAGCCGCGGGCAACAGCTAGTGAGTTATATAAGTCGTAAAGCCATGGCGATTGTTTTATGTGGTAAGTAGCCTACATAAAATTCCAAGAGTACCTACTCGTACTTTTGTTTTGGCTACATTATTAGCTTCAAGAACTACATTCTTATTGGCAAGTTTTATTGCTTTATATACGTCCCGATTCTCAGGAAAGAGGAAATCCTGTCTCTTTATTATCCAAACGCCATATCTTTCTGTTAACGATAGCTTTGGATGTAAGTACCTACTAAGAAGAGGCGAGCCGTGTTGTGTGGGTGTCGGTGAGACTTGCGAAATTTGCTCTACTTACTTGAAAGTGTTCTGTGGGAGTGATTTGGGTATGTCTCTCAGGAATTTCTCACCCACCGAAAATAATACCGTATTTACTAGCAAAATATCCCTGCCCGAAATTTCGCGTCCTTTTTAACGGAACTAAATCTAATTTTTTTTTTTTACGGATATTTTCTGTAATTTTTCAGCGCATAGTTCCTATGTGGCACAGTGGCATTATTTATCTTTCGACAAGTTTGATGAGCTGGTCATATTATTTAATAGCAAAATTAGATAACTTGAATACAATTTAACTTCTATATTATTAATATTAATGTAATTTATTGACATAGGTACGAGTACGTACTTCAATTATTTTTTTTAATTACACACTATTATCATTTCATATCCGTCATCGTGGAGGGAGACATGCGTGCAAAAGGTCTCACTACCATGGGCGCCTAAGAACGTGCGAAGTGGAGGAGGAAGAGCCGGAAGGCGGACCATGAGCTCCGAAGTCATCTTGGCCACGGATGCAATCAGGAAAATGCGTCTCCATGAAGATGATGATAACAATTTCATTTCATTTCAAATGCATATAACTATTTGAACTATTTGTTCAATAATTCAATTCTTTTGTTATCGTCATAATGTTTATTAAATATTTACTATTTTATTATATAATATATGGTATCGCTAAACCAAAAGTCAAAAATCATAATACTTTTACAAACAAAAAAATATTGGTCCTATATTATAAAGCTTCGCATAAAATGTGCCGAAACCTGAACTATTGAAGGCAATCTCTGTATAAGGCTGAGATTATATGTGGATCACGTAGTTTATTGAATAACATTCCATGAAGCGTGTGCCCGTAACACAACTATTAGGAAGGTCAAGCACGAGAGGTCTTTGAATGTTTCACCTAATAGCTTGGAACTACAGGTAGCATGACCCCGTTTATAAGTACAAGCATTGCCAACTTAACAATTTTGTCGCCTATTTAAGTGGATTTTTGTAGCTAGATTAAGCGACATTACAAGTGGCTACTTATTTTATTTACAATAGTGACTACTATACTGAGCTGTACTTAACGCAAATGCAATATCTAAAAAAATAGAAAATTTGATTTTTATGCCATTTATGCTTTACAAAACACGCACCTAATGAATTAAGCCTTTTAACGCTATTTTCAATTATCTCGAAACCAGTACAGTTATATACAATATGGATACGACATATAGGCAATAATTGAAACCATATACTTGGTACCCCCTAAGCTTCAAGCAGAAAAAGTTTGAACAAAATTGGTCCAGTATTAAGGGCAGAAACTAGAGTTTTAATTTTATAGAATTTGAACAACTTTGAGCACTCTGTAGAATCGCATGTTGCCGCTCAGCTGTTCAAGTAAGTTACCTACTATGCCTATTGTTGTGTGTGTGTGTGAAGTTGTTGTGTGTGTGTGTGAAGGTGTGTGCGTATTTATTAATGACTTATGACACAGTCAATAACTTTAAAGCAATGGATGAAACTATTTAATGACTTATACAAGTGGTTGCATTTTCTACATTTATTTTAATAATTATTTTGTTAGAAAATTTCGGATTTTATAAATCAGGGAATTTAAGTTTAAATTTAATTTGGTTCTATTCCTACGGACCAGGATGCTTCGCGGTTTCAGTATTTGCACATATGTCGTATCCATATCGTATATATGTTCTAGTCACTCTCTAGTACCTTCCGATAAGGTACGATTTTTCAAACGATGCCATATTAGTAAAATTTTATAGAAACTTATCATCACCTTAGCGTTATTCCCGGTTGAACGCAGAGCTTTAGCCTCGGATCTCAGAGTCCTTTTATTGATTTCTCCTCTTTTTGGTTTAACTTATACAGACTTTATGTGATTGGCAGCAGTCTGAACTCCCAACCCTGAGTGGAAAGCCTGTCATTCAGCAGGACCTACCTGCTTGAAGATGATATTGGTTTCGGCCTTATAGATCAAAATGTTGGGGCTTACATTGGTAAGCCCCAACATCATCACAATCAATAACTACTAAATAGCTAAACAACTAATAAGAGTTAGTAATACCAACACAAAGTCATGAACTAAGTACTGAAAAGTCTTTGTCTATATTTGGATAATTGATAGCGTGTAACTGCTACATTTAATTTAGCCACAAAGGAAGGTTGTTTGTTAAAGCCTTTGTAATCCATTAAGCACCAGTTATTTGAGGTGCCCTTTGTATTTATGATCTATGAACTACTTCTTTTGTACCGACACCGTGAGGTTAATTGCTAAATTATGCAAATTGCTTTCTATCTGAATCCACGACATTGTTTTAATTAAGTTCAATATCAAATTGTTTTATTAAAATTAGGGAATGACCTTATTCTAATCGTTGAAGCAGATGAAAATAGGGTTCGTACTTTCGACTAAATGTATTTAGCAAACTTTACTAAAACCACAGAATTGTTCTGTGACTAAAACTAACAAGTAATAAAACAGAACTATACCTAAGTACCTGTACAGTTGTTTTTAATAAAGTAATCCTCTGTACACAATTTCATATTGCTATTAAGAAAATTTTAAATTTATTTGTTTATTTATAGATTTAGAGTGGAAAAAGTTAATGTCCAAGTCGAGACTTGAACTCGCATTAATTTAGTCTAAATTCAAATCTAATCTTTTTTTTTTCATTTGAATCCGACCTTGAAATAAAAAGAAATCACCACTATTTACCCTTATTTCCATAATTTGGTAGTTTTTTACTGCGATCTAATCCTCAACCAATAGGAGCGTACCGGCTTGCAGATGTGATTGACCCCAAAGATCTAGGGGAGCCCCTTAATACAAATTGATTTATGATTTAAAAGCACCTAATGAACTACCGAACATAGGTTAAATAGATGTTGCTTATTCCCTTTACTGAAATATCTAAAGTCCCTTTATCATCACTCAACTTTCATCCAAGGCTTAAAGCATGAAAAATATAACTAGGAACATTCTAGTACATTTCTAGGTACGAGCTGGAAACCACAACACGAGGGTAACGACATAATCCATTTGACTCCGTTGACCGCTGACGTGCCAATTCTACTTAAGCCAAATGTTTCAACACGTAATAATTTAATACCATGAAAAATTTGTTGGACTTTAGTAGGTTTGACACTTAACGTATGTTAAATCATCTCATAAGTCCTGCATGGTAACACGAATAGTATACGACGTTACCTAAATAATTATATTATCATATAACAAATACCTATAGGTACCTACTATTTTTATCAGTGCTTGCGCACTGGGATTCGAAATGACAATTTCTTGAGGATCAGTCCAACACCGTTACGATGTTATTATTATAGCTCTCAGGCTACCACCGCATAATTGTTTCATAACAAAGATATTATTATATTTTAATGATGGCCCTCTGGTAAAAAACCAGTCGCTTTTTTTATTGCATGCTATGAAACATTAATCAACTAGGGATGAAAAAGCGGTGCTTAGAAAATAATTAGGGTCAAAATAGTCTCAGCAGTTTTTGTGGATATTCTTTTGTTTGCACTAATAGTTTGTCGCAAAAACAAAAACAGAAATAATTGGCCAAAATAACAGCATAAAAATATTGAGCAATTTGGACCGCGCTTGTTGGCATCCGGTTGCTCTAAGAGAATTATCGATAGTATATTAAACGCGTTCAACTTTATAACTATATTATATAGTGTATTAGCTTTTGCCCGCGGCTCCATCCGCGTGGATGTCGGTTATCGCGACCAAAAATAGCCTGTGTCCTTTCTCAAGGTCTAAACTACCTCTATACTAAATTTCATCAAAATCGGTTCAGCGGTTTAGGCGTGAAAGCGTAACAGTCAGACAGACAGACAGACAGAGTTACTTTCGCATTTATAATATTAGTATGGATTTTTATCTTTCATGCATATCTAAGCAAAAGGCTCAGCAGAAATGTGAGACGTCGAAAATTATTCTTTTTTTGTTTATTTCATAAATAGTATCCATTTGAAACAGAAATAACTAGTTAAGCTAAATTACTTGTATTGGAGTAGGTACCTAGTAGGTAAATAGGAGTTAGAATGGCTAGCCATCTCATGATAATCTAATAGAATCCTGGCATTCTAACAAGGAACCTCTTGATTGTTAGCTGCCTCCTGAACATGACTGCATAAATTATACGTAGATATGCATGAAGCCGTTACGGCACGGCACAACTCAATCTAACCTCAAAGGTGCAACAAAATGTGTTGCACGGTACAATAAAACTTACAAAGCATACAAAGTCCTAGTTTAAAGGAATAAACGGTTGTAAAATGAATGAGCAAGTAAAACCCACGTACATGATACCGGTCTATCATGTTTGTAAAATTGCTTTAGAAACCTCATAGGGTCACATCACAGCACAATATTGGATTTTGAATGACACGACACTTTGAACGTGTTTGCACTCTTTCATACCTACAAGGGTGTCCCTTGAAAGAAAGCTACTGAAGTGAGGCACGTACGTGACACCGCACGGGTTACGTATTGTTTTTATATTTGTTGCCATGGGTTGAATAGGATCATAAATATATTATGTTACGGGCAAAAGTTTACTGTCAGCAATATTAAACAATATAATATAAAGATCGATACCTCCCACGTAAGTTGTTGTAACCCACAAAATTGCTATTTTGTGTTTTTCATGTAAAAGTGTCTAATTTTATGTATAGTATCCTGTAACAATTAGATCAAATCCAAAAATCTATTAATTTCGGTAGTTTTCAGAAGTATAACATCGTATGTTCCGAACTATCCCGGCGTATATTGTGGTATTTATTACTTGCAATAGTTTACGGCGGGCGGTGGGAGTCAGACGAGCGCGCTCACCCCGCGTATGTGTGACATAAAACAGACTACGCTGGAACTCACTGTAGGTTGCATGTCAGGCGCGTATTTTTTGTGTTGATTTGATATTTATTACGTAATACTACTAGCACATATTTTTCGTATTTCAAATATTGCTTATATAAAATGTGGTATTGATTACATACAACAATATACGTTGCTGAATTTACACGTATTTTGTTGTAAGTAATATATACAACATTTTACTTCGGAATTAGTTATACTGAAGCACATGGCAAGATGACTTACAATGTTTTACGTGGTAAAATTAACAATTTTATGGTTACTAAGTAACACATACAACAATCTACTTCGCTTACCACTGACATTGTGTAAGTTGTAAGTAACATTTGCGGTTATCAAAAATCTATAGAAATAAATAAAATTAAAGTGTCTGTTTGTAACGTCAAAATAACAAGTGAATAAACATTTTGAACCCAAAAAAAAAAACAAAAATAACAAGTTGAATGAAATTTTGAAGCATTTATTATGTTAACTTAATCATCTTATCATCTTGTCTTCTTCATCTTTTTCATCAATCTTCTTCTTCCATCATCAATCATCATTATCTTATTCAAAATAACAAGTTTTTACTAAATGGGTATTCATGTAAATCAGGTACCATTAACAATAACTTAATTTAAATGTCTTTGGTCTGTCTGTCTGTCTGTTCCGCTAATCTCCCCCCTCCTCTGGAAGGTGACGGAGCGTATCATTAATACATAGCTCCTGGGGTACTTTGAACTGTATGATCTACTGAGTAACCGACAGTACGGCTTCCGCCACCGTCGCTTAACAGGTGTATCTTATCTTAACCTTCTTGTGTATCTCACAAACCGTTGCGCGCAAGCTATCGAGACTTGAGGTGTAGCACTGGCGGTTAGTCTCGATATCGGAAAGGCCTTTGATCGGATCTAGCACAGAGGTCTTCTTGCAAAGCTCTTATGGACCAAGGGATTATGGGAATGGATTGCCAGCTTTTTGTCCAACAGAAGTATCCAAGCCGTAGTTGATAGCAGTTGCTCGGACCACATGGACATAAAACGCCGATGTCCCACAAAGTTCCGTGTTGTCTCGACCCTGTTACTGCTGCATATCAATGACATGCTGTCGGATGACTCCATTCATCACTATGCGGACGACAGTACCGGAGACGCTTGTTACACGGACCGTGCAAATATCCCTCAGTCCGAGATGGAGGAAAGCCGTGAACAACTTGTGTCTGAAATCGAGACTACGTTATCTAGAGTATCCGATTGGTACATACTAAATTTAGTCCAATTCAACCCCTCTAAGACACAAGTATGTGTATTCACCGTTAACAAAAATCCCATATATTGTAGCACCGCAATTCCTGGGCACACTTCTTACTATTTCCTTGCGTATTGGGATCCTTAATATCAATATCTCCAGCGACGTCCAATACCGTAGTCAATTGGAAGACAAGGTGAAGCTGGCATCAAAGAAGCTTGGAGTGCTCAACAGGGTGAATACTTAACTGTGGGGCAACGACTCCGCCTACATAAGGCACAGGTTCGGCCCCACTTGGAGTACTGCAATCACCGTTTTGTCGGAGCGCCTACGTGCCAGCTTGAAGTGGTCAACCCCTTCGACTCGGTACAAAGACGAGCATTGAGGCTCGTTGACCATCCCATACTCGCAGGTCATGTGGAACCTTTCAGTCTCAGAAGAGACTTTGCCTCACTGTGTGTTCTACCGCCTATACAATGGTTTGTGCTCAAATGAACTATTTGACATGATACCAACAGCTACATTCTATCATCGCATCTCTCGCCACAAGCAGGGAATTCATCGTCACACATTGCGTCCGGAAACAGTGCGCACTATGCGGTATGAAAGGAACTACATCCCTCGCACACTCAACCTGTGGAATGAACTCCCTGCGGTGGTTTTCCCAAGCGACTACAATTGATTGATAAATTGATAGCTGCCGTTGACTGGACAATACTTGTAGACTACACCTATGAGAAGCACTATAAAAGGAGGATGTCTTTACCTCGTCATCTAGACCCGACATATTCCTTTTTTCACGATCGCATAGGCGAGCATTGCTTGTAGAACTCACAGTACCGTGGAAAACTAACATACCTAAAGACCACGCTATACAGACGAACAAATACTTTGACCTGACTAACGAGTTAACCAAAAATGGCTACGTGATTAAACTCTACGCCGTAGAAGTAGGACCAAGACGAATTCAAGCTAAATCCCTGTACAACTTAAAGACCTCGGATTGCCAAGAGCTTCAGTAAGCTCTTTACTAAATCGAATATCCAAAGCGGCATTGATAAGATCTTACCAAATTTGGATAGGTAGGGGGTACACTACTGACGGTGGAGGTGAGCGTTGATACATCACAAGGTGGCCACCCTAAACCTACATCTGGGTCGCAAGTCCCAATCGCCATCACGGTTTGCTCTGTATCACGGGTCCATAAGGACACGGCGACCGCACGGTGAATCCATGGAGTACTGAGAATCGGATCTCTGGGTCTCTTCAAGAATGGGCATTAGAAGGTTTCTTCAGGGTCGGCAGTGCGAATGTGACGCCGCTGGTGTTGCATACGTCCATAGGCCACGGTAACCACTTCCCATCACGTGGGCCGTGTGCTTGTCTGCCACCTAAGTGGTAAAAATAAAACATACCACACTTTTTTTCTCTTGCATTTCGGCGTAAATTGTTGTATCTGGTACATACAACTGAATGCGACTCATGTGTTCCGGTGTACATTATTGTAAGTGACTGATACAACAATTTGTAAAGGTCATATACCGCGGTAAAATGTTGTAACAACAAAATCTCTAAAACTTTTGCTATTTTTGAATAATACCGTGAGGTAAACGCTAAAGTATTATTAACTGAAGTTACATGTTGAATTTTATAAAGATTAGTTGAAAACTGCGGTTTTTATTGCCAATAGTACCTTTGAAACGCTCTCCTGTAAAATCACAGTTTTGAAGTTACAACAGTTTACGTAGGAGGTATCGAGATATTGTATAATGTATTGTAAATAATGTTGTAGTATGTTTCGAATATAGATATTATAAAATAAAAAGACACTCGAAAGTACAAAGACCGGTAGTTTTATTAATAAAAGCAATCGAATCGAATCATAGAATGAATAAAACAGAAATGATAAGATTTGTCCGAAAGTTTCACTTTGTTTCGTAGCATCGTAAAAAGTACCGTCAGATTATGATTATTTGATTATATTATCATGGTAATTTCTCCAAATATTTGTAAAACAGTGGATATTTTATCAGACTCATTCCTCCGCACACGTATTTGGATAAACTGAATTTATTTTGGAGGCATACATTTTCATGAAACTTCCATGACTATGAGAGGTTTTGTCCCTATTAATTGAATTATTTACGTTAAAACTTTACGCTTATCCCTTTTGAAAATTTGGCACTAAAACACAAAATGGATAATACTACGAAAACTAAAGGTCAAACATGTGTTAGATACAATAGTAATACGTTAATTGAAACCAATACAAAAACGTGCCGAGCCCAAGTGATTCACCCTACACGACTCTTCTATTTAAAAGGTGTATAAAGTACGGAAGGTGTCTACGCAATTTGGTGGTCGTAATACCCTCGTCACTGTCATGTAGTAATGCGGCACAACGCGACGGACCGTAGCTCAAAGCAATAAATACATTTAAACAGTTAACTATGAGCCTCGTATTTAATTGTCTAAGGATACTTTAGGCTCCCACAGATAAAGTGTAATCAAAGGCTAATGCGACTCCTTTTAAGCTACGAGGTTAGCAAAGAATACTGATGGTAAGTCAGTTACCCGTGTCTGTAAACATTTGTAAATATGGTTGAATCTTGTGAGCTTCATTGAATCTACTCCTGTTTTTCAAATAAGGTGGGTACGTCTTCAAATGAAGAAGCGGTAGGCAGAAATCAAATCTATTTTGTTAGTTGAAAAATTGCATTATTTTATCTACAATGTGAAGCAGGTACTGAACAATTCACTGTTTTTAATGCAGTATCATGTAAATGTAATAAAGTATCATGTATACACCGACATTTTTCAACTGAAATTCAAGCTCATGTATATTCACAAATACGTAGTATAAAGCCCGAGTTATTTCACTGTTAAAATACCGTCTACCTTTTTAGTATGCAGTGAATTAAAATGCAATCAAAATAAAAAACTAAAACGATTCGGCGAGAATAATATATCAAGAGTAAGAATTGGATTAGGCATTACATGAGAAGAATTGTGTTTTTGATGCTCTGGGTGACCAACGATGTCTACTAGATAAGATTTTATGTAGCGTAATGCGGCTGCCGATATAAACCCCCAAGCTGCGCTCTTTAAGATAGACGAACATAAAAGTAATCTTGAGCCGTTCTCGGACCCGCTAGTCAATTTGCTTTTATGGTGATGCTCCGCGCTTGTTACCATACTATTATCGTTTCAAGTTCAAATGTTATTAATATCTAAAAATGTAAAAAGATTTTTATTTTCTTACTAAAAATGTATTCATAATATTGAGTATGATCAGTATGAGACTCAATTTCATCTCGTCTATTTAAAAGAGTTAAATTATTTCTAGTTGTAGTAACGTGGGATCAAAAAAAGCTGATGAAATGTGAGTGAGTGTTATAACATTTTACTCAACCTAGAAAAAAAATAGCAACATCTAATTACATAATATCAAAGTTCAGCTTGATTGCCCGAGGATAACGAATAAAATAGGAACAGGATCTTCCTTTTTTTTCCAAGAAAAAATAATAATAACCTGGTAATAAAAATAATATTAATAATGATAGTAAAAAAATATTATGTTTCTTTCTCTCTATTGTTTATTTTATATGCACAGCTACTAGTTTTTTTTATAAATTCAATCTTTCTCGAAATTTTCTGGAATAAAAAGGAACAGTAGGTACTGGCATGAAGTAATTACAAGAAATGTTTTTTTATAAAAATCTGTAGAACATCGTGTCCTAATTACGATTTAAAAAGCCAGACATTGAAGGTTGTCGGAATTAATATTTTAATAAGAGCTTCAGGCTATAAGAAAGATTCATCATGGTGTGGGTTGCAATCACTCACAGTCACCGCTGCTCTCGATATCTGCAAGGTTCTTTCTAAAGTTAAATCGAAGTCATTAACAGCTTTATAACCTAGTTTGAAGTTCAACAGTTGACAAAAGACTTTTTGCTGAATAATTTCAAAGTCATTATTATCTGATCTACTAGATGTCGATAAAATTTTGAAGAGGTCATAACAGCATATTTTTGTATTTGGTATAATTTTGGCCTTTTCATTAGTAATATTTAAACGCCTGGATAATCTTTTGTTAATCTGAGTTTTCATTCAAATTGCACCGAATATACATAATCGCAAATGCACTGAAATGACTGTAAGGTTCAGCAACGAACCACGCTGGTATTTATTTCCAATCATAGTATTAACCCACGGAGGACAGAATATGATTTCCTTCTGGTAACTGTCAAAGTACTTTTACCAACATCGATACTTCTTGCAGATTAATTATCCCTTTTGAATGAAATTTTGAAGCATTTATTATACTATTTCTTTTTCTTAATCGATTTGAATATTTATCCCGTATTTTACTTAAATTTCCTAGTGGATGCTCACAATGAAAATGGCAACAACTATCAAAATCTGAAGCGTGTAAACCTAGAAATTTAGGTTCTACGTTAATGTATGAAAAAGTCAGTCAAGACGAGCAATAGAAATAATAATGTATGAATAGATTGCTTCAGTGATAAGTAAATAAATAAAGGGTCCAGTCCATTTTACCAAAATACACCTCTATGTATACACCTTTAGAATGTCATTAAGGTCAGCATGTTAAAAAAATTGTGATACTTATGAAGGTATTTTGCCAAGCAACAGGTGTTGCTGTGAGAAAAACTGCCAGGCAATAAAAACTCTCGACAACGCTTTTATAATTGCCAAGTTATAATGTGTGGTTTTATACGAAATAAAGCTGAAAGGGGTTCTAATTGTTAGTGTAATACGAGTACAGTTAATAAAGTAATATACCAATAGGAAGTTAAAATTTTAAAAATGTTCTTCTAAATCTAATATTCACATTTTCATACCTTACAAACTCCGTGGAAAAATCGGCTGCCGCATCACTTGGTTCATCCCAGCATGACGCAGTAGCATCGCTCAAGAATTGGGCTTGTGCTGACCATGCGTCACAAGCATGCAACACACGTCTAAGCGCACCCACGATTAATCTTACTGCAGCACCAACAAATGCTCGATCTGTACACAACACAACATTGAAATAAATTAAACTATTAACATATTATACTTCACATATCGTATTAAAATAAAGTTTCTAATACAAAAAAAATATCAACACTATTGGGTTGATTTGGTTTATCAATACCAAACCTTCGTAATAAAAAATCCCAAAATAAAAGTAAGCTATTGGATTTGGCAATCAAGGACTTGTGCGCACCGCTTGCTGATTTGACTGCAATAAAAATAAAGTAATAATAATGAAAACTATTATTTTATACAAATATCTTTAAATAGATTACAGGTTTAGGAAAAAATTGACTATGGAGATTTTTTTGAAGTATAAAAAAAAACAAATTTTAAATAAAATCAGGTTGTTGTGCACGCGTCCTCAAAAGCACAACGGCGGAGTTAAATCATAAAAGAGAACTAGTTACTCGCAGACTTACTTATTTTTACAGACTGTGGATATAAAGCCAGAAATCCCACAGGAAGACTATTGAAAATCTCCGTCATATTATTTCTTACATTAAAATCTCTTCTTCCATTCACTAAATGCTCATCGCTAAGATTTTTGTCACTTCTCTTCTTTATTTTGTCTCTAATATTATGCACAGTAGAAGCATGCACCTTTGGATTCTTTACGAAATCACTAATATCACTTGATATATCTATACTATCATTTAATTCTCTAGTATCATCTTCATTACTTAAATAACCTCGTCCCAATAATATTTCTTTAGCTACACTTAGATCATCTACTTGTATGCTATTTACATATTTATTAAAAGATTCATTTTTCATCTTTCTATAACTATTATGATTATTATTATTTCTAATGTGAAAGGTCACTCCTTTCACAATTGAATTGTTTTCGATTTTAGAAGTTTCAACGCCTTTTTTATGTACATTATTATTTCTAACATTATCCAAACTAATATTGCGACTACTATCATGCGATTGACTAAAATTTAATTTTAAGGACTCTCCATTAATACTTTCTGTATTCGATATATTTCGACTTTTCTGTCGAATAACTAAATTTATAGAACTATTTTTTACATTTATTCCAAGATTACTAGTAATATTTTCAGCGTTATCAGATCTCATCGACGTGGGATCTTTCTGATCTTTTATTGTATTATTGTCAGCATCGCCTCGTTTGCTGCGGTCAAAGCGTTCGTATACTGGTGCTTCATCGTTATACCGTAAGTTTTCATCTCGATCTTTATCTTCTGTATATTGTGTTCTATTGCTGATGTTGTTGAAAATATCATCGTTATTTGAAGAGTCTACCCAAAGCCAGAAAAAGTTGCCTTCGAGCATGTTCAGACGCCTGGCCTCATCCATAACGAGCTTAGCGTAATTGACATCACATATCAAGACAACGACCCCTCGGGTCAGCCTTGATATCTCAGCTAGACGCCTGCACACAGATAATCGGAACACTATTTTAGTATAATAATGTCACAAAATAAATTTATACCTTATATTAGGTATATTTAAAAATATGTCAATACCTGAAAAGAACATGTCGTGAGAATTTTGCAGGAAGGGATAACCATTTTGGATTTAGTGGGTGTGTAGTAAGTATCGATGATAGATCTTTTCTCAGTGATAGCGTGATGTAAATATTTTCTTCAGCTAGCAAAGTAAATGAATGCCAATGGGTATGTAGTAATGTTGCTCTGTAAAAAGAAGGATATATTAAAAATAATGATCTTCAATTGATCATTAATTTGTTGTTTAATATTTTTTTGTAAATACCTGAGTGCGTGTAAAGTTTCTCTTGCGGTGATCTCCAGTCGAATTTCTAGCGGAAGCATTTCCTGAGAAAAAATGAACTCTATCAATTTCGAACTTTAAGAGACTTTATACTCTGATGTCCTGCTTTCTGAAATCGTAATTATTCTATGTTTACTAGTTATCGGTGCTAAAGTGGGTGACAAACGACAACAATTTACTGTGACACCCTTCCCGCCTTGTACATAATATCTCTCCTCAGACAAAAAGCTTTACCCACAAACCGAATATATATGGCTGGCTATCAAAAATATTACGCAGAACATATAAATCTGATTTGTTCGGCATATGACAAACCCATATATCTTTTTAAGACATCTTGTTTAACAGTTTTGTTGTCTTATAATAACCCTTTTGTTTTAGGCATATTTTTCGAACTGAACATCAATGATAAAACAGATTCACCTTCGCTAATAAACCACTATAATATATGAAGGAAAGTAAAAAATGTATTCTTAAAAGTACTTAATACTGTTATTAAAATAATTGAACTGCAGTACTATAATAATGATTACATCAATGTCTTAAAGAAAGTTAAGACATTTCATAAAAGTTAATTACGTTTCTGAATAAGGTTATATTGTCTGTAAGAAATGGGTTTAGATAACAGTATTTTACTGTTTTAAGGATGTTAGAAATTACATTACGTACATTTATAGCATATCTGAACGAAGTCACTAACTTTTTATCTTAATTGAAAAGCTTTCTGAACGTACATACCTAATATTATGTTAAAGGATTAATCTTTAAGGAATTTGATGTAAAATTATTTATGTGTGGTATAAGATAGTATGTAGACGTCTTGGCATTCAAAGAAAAGCTGAGATATCAAATAATATCATCTGCATGTTCTATATAAATAATGCGAGTCGTGCTCACCGTCCGTCAGCAGGTCGCTCAGTAGTCACGTATTCGCATTATTTCACTGGTTGGTTGGCTATTCCAGACTTTATCGTTGTAAGCACGATTAATAGCTCTGCATAAATGGAACTGGTGGCAGGCAACTAACCGCCCTCATCAATGAGGACCCTTATTTTTTCAAGACACAAAGGCTAAAGATGTGTTACCATATATCATTTACCTTAAATTTACTCACGTCAGTTTCAGGGGAAGGTTAAGGCTTTTATGCGATTGGAGCGCGATGTCGTAAATTACAAATATCGTGTGTTCCACGTGATAATATTGTGCCGTTTACAGAGTTGAACGTAAATCTTTTATATGTGAGCGAAATGACTAAACAAAACGTCTGACAGTAAACGCAGGAAGTAAAACAGAAAATGTCTTGACTTTTTTTTTACTCGTTTTACATAACACAGGTTGTATTCACATTAGAATGGCAATATTTATTCTAAAAGTATAATTACCATCAATGCAATCCTGGTTGCAACCAAAAGTTTACACTTTGAAGCATGGGATTCCACTCTCCTACGGTCTCTCCCCATTTCCATATTTGGTTTATCTTGGTTTTCACAAGAGCGTTATGAACCCCAACATTCAAAAGAAAGCCTGCACCAGAGGCTAGTCTATCATCTCACACATTTATCTTTCGCATTTTCTTTCATTGGTTTACTGGAAATTTTTCTTAAATGAACATATTCTCTGCGCTTCTTGCTCTGCATTTTATTTTTATTTGATTGTATATGACATTTAAATGAATACAAAGTAGAAATATGTTTGTTGCTTGAACTAGACAATGCTGTTTTGTTCTACCGTGGAGAAAGTAATTTCACATTTTTAATTTAAATGTATTACTTTTATGTAGAGAATAGCTGAGTAAACAGCAGCCAGTAACCAAGAACTATGTACAACAAGGAGTTGTTTATTAAATTAAAGTAAAACTTAACCTCCTTAGAGCTTTAATATTCAGCTTTCTGTTTATTGTTCAGTTCGGCAGCTAATTATTTTTACAGCGAAGAAATGTGAAGGAATTACCTACCTAACCTTACCTCTTTACATTACCTTATGAGACTAGAAACTCAATATGAAGAAAGTGAAAATACTAAAGACGTTCTATAACTCGCTATACTCGTTATTTAGATACTTATAGGTATGCTAAGAAAAGTACACAATACATGTATGTTATTATTGTATTCAATAAAACTATAATAGTTACGAGTGTGAAATTAGTATTCAAATTTCAAATTTCAAGTCGATACCAAATCAAAACCAAGTTAAAACCAAGTCAAACCAGATCAAAACCAAGTTAAAACCATATCAAAACCAATTAGTCAATACTAAGTCAAAATCAAATCAAAAGCAAATCAAAACCAAGACTGTACCTATAAGACACGATGATAAAAACCATGAAAGATAAGGAGTTGACGCTACTCACATTGGCAATGGTATAAGAGAGATGGATATGCGAGGGCGAGGCGCGCAGGACAGGGACACCAGCACGAGTGGCAGCGGTTACTACGGCGGCTGCTGCAGAGCCTCCACCGCAGACAAGAAGCGCTGCAACACGCTTTCCTTCGAGCGCGGAGCAGGTACGCTCCAGCACCCGAGCAACGAACCTAGAAAAGAAAAAAAAAACACGCTGTAGAGTAGACTCTGGAAGACGAATGTTGCAATGTTAATTAAAGAAATAATATTTTTAAATAATTACTATTTCGTTCGATGCCCGCTCAGTGCAAATATTTGGATGCATGAATATTTGAATTGCTCTCATGTTATTTTCATGTTAAGCCGTATGGCAGTCGTTACGAGTAGTTGGACCCCTAAAAAAGTCTGACTAGTTTACAGAACTTCGACATCGCTAGTTGGTTATGTAGGTCAGATGGCAGTTGCTTCACGGAAGTATCTCTCCGATATCGTGTCGAAGCTCAGCCGCGTCGCAGTTGGGCAATGGTGAATAACTAACTACCTATATTATTCTTTTACATTGGAGAAAATTACCTTCGTAACTTTATTATTATTTTGATCGATAATGAACTAAACTAATACATACTTAATTATTTGGTAACATAATAATATTGTTAATCAACAAGTCATCTTCACCATAGATCTACTTATTGCGCTATTCTCAAACTATATTATTTAGATAATATTTATATATTTAATGATAATGTAAATGAAAATTACATTACGTCATTTATGAAGAAAAGTCATCACAAGGAGAAGGACAGCTAGGTTTCCTGTGCAAATGACGAAAATTTTGCCGACGCAACGTCAGACGTGCAATGGATTTTCCCGTCAATCATTATAACGAATGCCTTGCCCCTGACAGATGATTAAAAAGACAGCTGACATAATCTAAATTTTGCACATATTTTTTTCTCTCTTTTTAAATGCCAGGAAAAATCAAATTACAGAGTTGGTAAAATATATCCTTCTGAAAAACTCTAAATTGTATAATAATGAGGTTCCACAAAGATCTTCAGAACCCAAGCCAACTTTAATTGCAAGTCGTTACACCTGCTGATTGAAAATCGAGACTCTGCTGTGCTCTGGTGCAACCTTTTCTCTCGACGTTGAGTAGTCAGATGGTAGTTGCTTCCACTAATAAATCAATAAAAAGAGGAGCTAGAAAACGGACCTTGTCCACCAAAGTGGACTATATCTACCTCACTGACGCAATCGGGTAAAAATAACTTGTCTTCTATGTTAAACGAGGCATAATACCAAAACTATTTATACTAGTCCCTATTAATCCAATTTAAAACAAACAGGTGCAATATCAAAGGGTTCTTCACCATCCAGGTCAACTAAGTACAGTATTACGTTCAACAGCTGTGCATACAACTCAATTATTGCAACCACAATAGTCTGTAAGTATCATTTACACAGATCTGAACCACATTGACCTATTTGCATTTATATCTAAAACATACAGCAGGTTTAAAATTCATCGTCCATTAAAAGTTACGTTTTTTTTGGGGTTCAGCGTGCATTTTTCAGAGGATGCAATTTTCTTTTTGAGACAAGCGCGACACAGTTTAAAAAGTATAATAAATGTTTGTGTTTGAAGTTAAATTAAAATCAAAATTTTCAGAGGATGCAATTTTCTTTTTGAGACAAGCGAAACACAGTTTAAAGTAAAATAAATGTTTGTGTTTGAAGTTAAATTAAAATCAAAATACCATTTTTTGCACTGCTATTTTTTCAAGATGGTGGCCGTGAAATAGGGGTTACAGCCCTACACTCGAATTCAACTTTAAACTGACCCCCCTCTCCCCAATAAAAACAAAATAATGAATGTTTATTGTATAATGTCAATGTGTTATATTCATCTGTTCAGAAAATATACTTAGATACTGACGCTCCACTTGTTCTTATGTCACAGTATTAGTATTTTAATCACCCTGTTTCTAGTCATCGAATAACACGAAGGTCCTTGATTTACAATATAGGTAGTATAGAAACAAAAGGGCCACATTGGAAGTGATCTTCAGTCTTAAGTCAGTTGTTCAGTGTCTTAGAAGTTTTGTGAAGCTTAAGTGTTGTATCCTCGTACACTTAAAACAGAATGTCTACACGAGAGTACCCTAAAGTATGGGATCGTTTTGAACGAATAGATGAAGATGGTAGAACTTTAAAATTTGAAATAGAAGACATTCCTGAGAGTATGTGGAGTACTGCGGTCGAGTTCATGCTTGGACACTACATAAGAGAAGATGTTTGGTGGAAATCTGCTGGTATGCATTCTGTCGTTCTGTCGTTTGTGAACTTGCTCTAGAAAAATAACGTCACATCTCAAATAGTTTTATTGCTTCCAGTGTCAATAGGCGGACTTTTTGCAATTACCTACGTAATACCTACGTACTTTTTCATATGACACGGCACACACGCGCAAAAAATACACACCCAAGCCATTAGCACTTTGAGCCAGCGCTACCCAATTATCTTGTGGTCACCATAAATGTGGTGTCATTAGCTACCATTCTCACTGGTGTTCATGTAGAGTCTACATGAACACAAAAATGCTTTGTATGTCAAATCATCAGTCTACATTGTAGACAGATAAGTTTAAATATTGAGCATTTTGTAATTTGGAGAAGATTCATTTATTGACGTATATTTGCGTAGTGATTGCAGACTATTTTAGATTATATATGTAAAAAACAATTAGAGCTAACTTACAATTACCTATTATAACAATAAATAATTAATATGATATATTGTTAACTAATTGCCTAGTTATTATTAACTTTAACTATTACTAGGTATAGCATACTAGGTACCACATGCAAATTACTCCAGATTTTTTATGATTATTTGAAGGTACACCTGTTATTTGTTACTTGTTATTTTTATTGAAGTAAAATTATTGGTATAGAAGAGTTATTGAAAAAAATATATCACGTTGATCACATTAGGGATTTCAAAAATTTTAATCAAAGTTCATTGAAGAGTCTCAAATCGTCCTCCTCCAAGCAATTTTCCAATTGCGTTCAAAGTTCACTCTTTAGAGTCTGGAGTTCACTTATACATTGGTTAGTTTTTTGACCTTTACGAGTGCGACTATCCATCAAGAACCATGCGGTTCGGTGACCCTTTCCTTCTACCTATAGTCCGGGTCTTATACGCGGGGCGTAAAAATAATAATAAATATTGTAGGACATTCCACACAACGCTATCTAGACTAATCCAAACTAAGCATAGCTTAACTAGCTTGTGTTATGGGTCCTGGAATGCGGATATACATACATATTATATATAGAAAACACCCAGACCAATGTAAATATTCATATTCATATATACAAGTACTAGCTTTTGCCCGCGGCTCCGCCCGCGTGGATGTCGGTTATCGCGACCAAACATAGCCTATGTCCTTTCTCAAGGTCTAACCTACCTCTATACCAAATTTCATCAAAATCGGTTCAGCGGTTTAGTCGTAAAAGTGAGACAGACAGACAGACAGAGTTACTTTCGCATTTATAATATTAGTAGGGATAAGTAGGGATTTGCACTGAGCGGGGATCGAACCCGCACCTCCTGCGTAGCAGCCGCGTTCACTACCGCTACGCCACAGACGCAGTCAAATGATGAGTCTCTGATGAAGCCGTCAAGCTGATAACTGCCATTGTACCGTGTCTGTAATGGTGACCATCTTTCCTAAGACTTTGCCTTCAACTTGCCATCAGGCGAAGTGAACTCAAATTGAAGTGTCCTACAAAAAAAATCTGGCCATCCAACCCCGAGAGACTATATGTTTGTAGGTATACGTATAATTAACAATATTATTATGTTAAATCTGCTTCTGTTCATTTACAGGTACAGCAGAAGATTTAGACGCTATACAAGAATATCGTATATTGCTCTCGTCAATTATTAGACAAAAAATGAGCATAGCGTGCTGTCTCGCTGAAGGAGACGGTTCAGGCCGCACGCTTGTTGCCGTTAACATGTGCTTGCCACAGGAAAAGGGACGCTTCGTTGAACACAGGCCGGTAATAACCATTTGTTTAATCTTTCCAGACAGCCCTATAATAGTACGCTTTAAAATACAGCCCTACTTTTTATAACGCGGCAGTTTGTAGGCTCCATTGAACGTACTTATTACGGTGTTATTAAGGTAGCTGGAAAATTTTTGATTCAGATTTTCATATTTATTAAATAAATTGGCCTATGTATTACCCCAGAATATAATCTTTTCCTTGCCAAATTCCAGCCAGATCTGTTCAGCCGTTTGAGCACGATTAAGTAACAAACATCCAAATATCTTCATAAACGTTTACATTTTAATATTAGTAGGTTAAGATAAGATATTTCCACGATCTGCGGTACCGCTTCTTAACCTTGCTAATCGCTTCATCCCCGTAGTCGTTATGACGTCACGTAATCCAAATATTTGTTATCCTGTTGTGTAGGAGAAATATACAGATAGCATCTACGAACATACACAGCATCATCCTATTTAATCCCTTGAGTATTTTTTATGTAATATCTTTTGACTGCTGGCCGTTATCACGAGCCTTGAGGATATTGCGCAGAATGTTCTAACTATTATTATTACGATATAGGTAAGGTACTTTATGTGTTTAGTAAGTATGATTACATAAAATATAAAATAATATAGATAGGTATTCAAAATATCGTGGCCAGGTCACTCACATCACTATTAGATATATCAGGATATTTACCATGTACTTATTGTTAGCTCTAATAGTAATAAAAAATACTGTTCGATATACCTAAGTAGCTGAAAAAATTTCAGCATCACTTGGCCATAGGTAAGGCTGAGATTTAATAACTGCTTTGTACGCCATGGCCAAGTCATTCAAAAATGCATACAATTCCACATAAATACAGATAGAATACAGCGGCCTTACCATAAACCTTAAAACAGGTCAATAATTGAACTGCTGTCATTCTGCCAACTGCAAATGTCACTTTGTAATGTCATATAAATATATTGTATTACAAAGTGACATTTGCAGTTGGTAGAATGACAGCAGTTCAATTATTGACCTGTTTTAAGAGTTCATGGTATGGGCCCAGATACGTAAAACATACCACACACGAAATATGATTAAACTAATTTGGCCATTGCTTTGTCATAATAAACACTTTTAAGTGCTCTAAGCTGTAATTTATTATCCAATGTTCAACTCGCATAATTCGAATCGAGTTGAAAGCTGAATCGAGTTTTTCCGTTAACAAACCAAACCTAAGCTTGAATGGAAAACAATGCAGTCGACAAAGAAGGTCCGGTCTCACTTTTTCATCTAAAGTTGTATGCAAAGTGACATTTGCAGTTAAAGTTGTATAAAAGGTGCAACCGTATCGCCTTTGTTGACTGTACCTAAGTTATAATACAAGGAAATGCAAACATTAACCCAGATATTACTGAAACTATTTTTTGTTTCGGATTGCAATAATTTTTGAATATGTTGTACTATAATAATATTGTATTATTAGAAAAATACTTAAAAAAAAATTCGTGGTCTGAAAAAGTCGGAAAACGAGTGGCGTTATAACGCCCGGTAGTAAGATCGACTACCAAACCAAAGTTATGATTGCAGACATTTTGGAATGAAATGAAACACCGAATGCTTGTTGCATGAAACGGTTATAATGAAAATTTATTTATTTAAAAAGTAAACATTGATATGATAGGAAACAAGACATTTTTGGCAAACAAACCATAAAATATTCCCTAACCTTTGCACCGACCCAAAGTTTATACCAATTTCTGATGGAGCTCTTAGCTGGGAACATGAAAATTACCTAATAAGGATATTTTTCATACTACTTAGGTCGCAGACAAGCACACAGCCCACCTAATGGAAAGTGGTTACCGTGGCCTATGGACGAGTGCAACACCAGGGGAGTCACACTCCTGCAGCCGACCCGATAAAAACAATGAGATTCTGTGCCGTCAGCGCAGAAGATAAGTAGGACAAGCCTTTGATCTTCTCACTGACAGCACAAAACCCCTTCAGTGAGCTCTGGCTACTCTACTCACCGCCGGGAACACAACACGAGGTTATTTTGCCGCGGTGTTCTGTAGGGCGGAGGTACTTCCCCAGTTGGACCGCTCGATCGGGACTGAAATACTATCGTTTCCTACCTCCTATTGACATTGCAATATATTGTAGTTATTTCAGTGACTGAAATGAAATACGTAATATGCTCAAAAGCAATAATCCAACCTGGAAGATTATATTACAAGTTTCTCATCGCTGGAATCTTCGTTTGTTACTTCGGTATTTGAATTTTCCGGTGGAAAAATGGTAATCTCATTGGGCAGGTCATCATCCGAATCAACATGTTGCAATTCTTCAACTATTTCGTTGAGATTCCAAGGCCTTTTCATCAGTGATCTAAAATTTAATAGTAGTAGTAAACAGACGTACATTTTACTACCGGGCGTTATAACGCCATCAGTTTTTACAAACGATAATTTTCATGAAAAACTGTGAAATTGGAACTTATTTTTTCTCAAATGTATATTACATTAACAATACTTTACGATATTCTACGTTATAGTATTTATTGCATAATTTATGTACCATAAAACTTACTTTTTTGAAGCCAAGTCGCAAAGCAAATTCACTTTCATTTTAAAACATGTCAGAACTTCTAAATAATACACGCACTGTGACAAATAGTACTAACACACTATAGAAGGACCGTTTCTGATTACGGTAATGTAAGACGATCTTTGGTAAAACAACAATAAATGTGTAAATTAGGCGGTTACATCTAACACTCGATTAGTGGCGTTATAAAGGACGGTAGTAACAAGTGGGTTAATGCAAACATTATGTATGATGTTAACATAACATAAATTAAAATATTAAACTGCTGTACCACAAATTTGAAATAAAAAGCGTCATACATTCTCAACCTAATCCCATTACTTTACAGCCCAAGTCTAAGGCCGGTTTATTATCCCTGCGAATGTTTAGCGAAGCTATGAAAGTGACAGCGATTTATGATAAATACAATGTGAACTCATATCTCATGGGTGCGGGCCTTTCTGTCGCGCCCGAGTACAGAGGGCTCGGGATCGCCGTTGAACTGCTGAAGGCCAGGTAAACGATATAACTTAATTCTCGCAAAACCATCCCTTATATAGGGCGTACAATTTGGGACCTATCTGTGTCAGATAACGGTCGAAGGTACGTCATTAAGGTCTTATTAATCCTGGCGAGATTGGTGAGGTGACACACTACTTACGAATACCTTTGAACGTTAATTCGGTTATACAACAGTGTATAGACGACCTTTTTACCCGACTGCGCCAGCGAGGGTTATGTGTTCCGCGTATTATTATGTATATGTACATATAGTTTTCTTTCTACCCCTCTATAGGCCTAACGGCAAGACGGGTTTCGATGAATGTGGTCTCAAATTAAAGGTATTGTCCCAAACTATACGGTGGAATTTTGGTGCAAAAAAATGTGTTGAGAAAAAAATACTCAAAATATCGACTAGGGTATTAAAAACCCGACTGCTGTTGAAAAGATCGTAACTAATTTGATAGCAGGTGATTTACTTTCGGTTTATGATTGGCAAATGGGTACCGTCTGTTATCAAACTTATTAACAATTTTTCAACAGCAGTCGGGTTTTTATTTCATACAAAAATGTTGGTTTAAAAATGCAAATCAACTGCGAAAATAGTGAAGCTTTATGAAACCAAAATGCCTTTGGAAGCAATTTGTATAGTGTGCAGTTTTGTTGGATTTGTGAGAAACGGCACCCACATTACTTAGCTTTATATCTGCGAAATATTTTCGTAATGTCTAGATTTATTTACATTACAATATGAAATTAAATAAATTAAAAGGAATATTTACATAATTACATAAAAAAAACAACACTTAATATACCTATATACAAAGCTGAGAAATGCTATCAATATTGAACGTATTGAATGTTAGCCTACACGCTTACATTTGTTAGCCTATGTTAGCCTACTCGCTTACAGTTGAAGTATAGGCAACTTCAACTATTTAAGTTCGTAGGCTAACATCGGCGCGTAGTTAAATGTGTCTGTTAACAGAATTCTCTCATTATAATTTGTATCTAGGGCAGCATCATTAGACTTTTATCATTTGATAAGCTTAATAAACCGCCGTCTGTAGCCGCTCCTATAAAAACCGTCCAAACCCCAATCAAAAGATGGAGGAGGGGTACGTTTCAATATTGTTCTGGCAATCAGTGTGGATTGACTTGCTTGCTTTAAAATTTATGGCGCATTGTTGTAATCTGTATTAAAAATGTTTATATAAAATAATACCTCAACAAAATTTATACAGATAAAGCTAAATTTTGTTATCCATTTATTAAAATGGTCGTTACGGATTGTTGGAGCCCAAAAAGTTCAACAACTGGTCTAGCTGCAATGCTTCGATTACGCCCAATATCGCCATTGGGTTTTGGAGGCTAGCTGTCCCGGCGAACTTCATCCCGCCATATTTTTTTCAGCCCGCATGAATTTTTGATCCAGTTTCTGCTGCACCTATTTTCTCACCGTTTAAACCTTCCCTGGATATCCACGAATATTTCAAGACTAAAATTAGCCAAATTGGTTGGTTCAGCCGTTCTTGAGTTATAAAATAACAACGAAAAGTGGCATTGATTTTTATATACATAGATCAAAATCCAACAACATTATATTATGGATAAACCACAGATTTCATTTTAATATTTATATCAATTTATTTTAATTTTCAGAATGAATCTCTCAAAGAACTTGGGTTATCGCGCAACAGGCGGTATATTCACTAGCGGAAAAGTACAAAAAGTAGCAGAAAAAGCTGGAATGGAATGTTTATATCGCGTTCCTTATAAAAAGTTCGGAAAGCTGTGTAAAATAAAGTTTGACTCCGATGAAGAAGACTTGAAGATATTTGCTATCCGAACAGAATAATACCTTACAAGTTAACTAGACCGCAATCCGCTTTGAATCAACACGTTTTATCCCTTTCAGATCTCAAGGCTTCTGTGTACGAAAATAAAATAGCAATAAAAAGTATTTCTGATATTCTACTGTTGATTTTATATTTTTCTTGTGTTGTCAATGTTCTTAGATCTTGTTTGAAGTTCCTAAGTATAGTGTACTTATTATATCACAACCACAACTACTACCAAGATTTATTGATTTATTATACCTAACCATTCTTTCTTAACAACAAGCTGACCCCGCGAACTTCGTACCGCCTAACAGTCCGTTCTTTTTTTTTTTAAATTTTCTCTCTGTAAGAACCATCCTCGTACTTCAAGGAATATTCTAAAAAAAAAATTAGCGAAATCGGTTCAGCCGTTCTCGAGATTTGCGCTTAGCAACACATTTAGGGATTCATTTTTATATTATGGACTAGCTGACCCCGCGAACTTCGTTCCGCCTTTTTTTTTTAATTTTTCTCGCCGTAAGAACCATCCTCGTACCTACTTCAGGGAATATTCTAAAAAAAGAATTAGCGAAATCGGTTCAGCCGTTCTCGAGATTTGCGCTTAGCAACACATTTAGGAATTCATTTTTATATTATAGATATAATATCAATGCCGCTACCATGCAAAATCAATATATTGAATAGGGCACTGGTACTTTGCCACAGTGCTTTATTTCTTAACCTAACCGATTTCACCCTACGGGTTTCCCAAAAGTTTAAATGACGGTTATTATTAAACAAACTTTTGAGAATGCCGCGAATAAAGAAATAAAACACTGTGGAAAAGTATTATTCAATAAGTGAAGCAAGTTCCACCAAGTGCCAGTATAAACAGTATAAAGTCATAAAGTGTCCGCTTGACGGCAATAGGCTAAGAAAACACGAAATAAATGACAGTAATTAATGAGCTTACAGCTTACGAGATTATAACTAATAGGCAATATTTGATATAGCTTACATCCTCATTAGTATAAGTGCCTACACAAGAAATATTCCATTTGTAGGTATAATTAATTGAGACAGTAAGAAGAAAATCGAGCAAAGAAAAATCTTTTCTAAGAAAAATATTTTCCATTCGTCTCATAGAAAGATTTTCATAAAATGTTCGCCCTACCCACCGATATTACAGTTCAATGAACTCAAAATATTATAGAAGTCCGAGCATAAAGATATTTTACTTCATGTAAATGTTTACAGCTGTAATAAATTGTTATACAGGTGTTGTTATCTGTTTATATGCTAATTTTATGGACACTATAAGTTAGTGAAAGTGTCCGAATAAACCAATAAGAATCCTGACCGTAATACATTTCAGTTTTCAGACGCTTATGAATAGATTAGACTTATAAAGGTGCGTACAGATCATGTAACATGTTGTATAACTTGTGTTATATAACACGTCCACATTATCTAACATTGTTTTATAACTTTGCAACATTGTACTAACTTCAGTGTCTACATTACTGAAACATGTTATATAACATTGTTATAACATGTTATGCTATATAATTTGTACGCACCTTTAGGAACATTTTACCGCCAGTATGTATGGGATTTGACGTAGGTATATGACAGTCGTCAAAACGTATGTCATAAACGTTGACATACGTTGTACTAAATTCCATAATTTCATCATTCTCTTCTACAATATTTGCAAGGAATTGCCACTTGTCTAGCAGGGTTAGTCAGGTTACGTAGTCGTCCAATGATAACAAGTTTCTGAGACATAGACAGACAGTGTTGATTCCCGGTGGAGTAGAATAGGGCTAGCCCATCTCTTCCCGTGGGTGTCGTAGAAGGTGATTATGAGATAAGGCTGTTCTCCATCTGACAGTAAACATACAGGCTATGACAAAGTGCCTGCTTACGGCAATGAGCTCGCTACCTAAGGGGTAGGCAATTTTTTTTTCTGGTTTCTGTTCACAAAATTACTGCCTACCCCTTCGGGGACTCACAGGCGTGAATATATGTATCTGAGATTAAATACACACACCATGTAGATGGAATCAATAATTTTATATTATTCTTGCAGCGTGAACGAAGTTGAAATTAGTTTGCAAATGTCCCTACCTACTTTTTTCTCGATTCCATTCAATTAAAATAAAGTTACCAAGAGATAGCAATATCAATTTATTGCTGGAATTGATAAATGAATGCGCAATGGTAGGTAATAGCATAAAACAGTACATTTCTTCCAAAGTAGTTAGCAAGAGATTTTGTTATTAGATTTTGCAGTGCAGTTTCAATGTAATTAGTTTATTTTGTACGCGCAGAATGGGTATATGGGCCATTAGGGTAAATGAGGCTACTAGGATCTTTGGGTCATCCAAGAATCATTATTCTCCAAGCCTTTTCGGCTTTTCAGTCTAAACTGTGATGTGGCTGAACATCACTGGAGCGACTGTCACAACCAATTGGCGATAGTAAAGTTCTGCAGTTAGGCCTATTAAGAATAAGGCACTCAAATATCAACTTTAGTATTAAGAGTGATACTTTTCAAATCTTGTAGGTAATGATTAAGTCTCAAAATCAAATGATATTATAAATTGAAGAATAAAATGTAAAATTTCTTGGTATGTCTACAAGTTCTTTTTTTATTAGGTAGGTAAGTACCTACACTGAAACTGTAAGCTTAATACCAATATTACCAATAGCTAAATGATTCTAATCTAAGTATACCTACATAGTTTCTATAGCATAGTTCAAAACACATAGCAACAAACAACATAGGTACAGGTGAATACAAACAGGAAAGTCCAGGAGCGTGAATCAGAAATGATATTTTTCGATATACAGAGAGTTGGTTGGCCTTCTACCTTTATAACTTTATTAAGGAAAACATGTTGATGTGATGTATATTTCGAAGGTAGCCACTGAAGTGGAGATAAGGTAAATTTGAACCGACAACAGCCTTTTAAAATGGGAAAAGTTTGGAAATTAACTTTTTTTTATGTACGCAGGTTTTTGCGAGATCACCCAAGTTGCTTAATTTATTTTTGATTTACTATTGTAAAACCGTTCGTGTGGTTTACACTGCCTTCATATTTGGATTGACCAGATGAAACGTGAACATACGCGTTCATATTCGCTGACACATTTAAAAGTTGATGAAGGTATGATTCCGTAGCCGACCACATACGACAACTGCCGACGCACGCAGCACATGCACGTAGTTCATTACGGCTTGTCAATGACCCGCTTTATCCGTATCGGAGTTTGACAAGTAATGGGTACGCTGTATGTGCTGCATGCGTCGGCAGTTGTCGTATGCGGTCAGCTACGGAATCATACCTTAAGGTTCACGCTAGTTCTTTCTTCTATGATCAAATTCATCAATCAAAATGCACCGACTATTCACATTACTCTTATTACTGATATTGTGTCCTTGACGTCAGCTAGCCAAAGCACGTTTCTAAGCTTTATCAGCTATATGGCTGAATAATAGGCTAAAACTCATGTCTGTGACCATCCTGTCGCTTAAAAACAATTATTTATATAAGTATATCATATTTTATGGTATTGTTTCAGTAGCCAGGCTAATTTAATAATTCAAATTCATAACCTACATTATTTAATATGTTATGTCAAAATAATGTGACAAGTGAAGACTATGTTCTAACAGATCTGACACACATGCCTCTATGCAAGTCGTGCTGTTATTATTATTTAGGTAGGTTAGGTACTATTCCACTAATAAATAATACGATATCAAGCACAACCATATTGCATTATTATTCAATAAGGCAGAATAAAACCATTTGCTAGTATCCACGGAATTGGAAACGAACAAACGCTTTACGCTAGCTTCGATATACAAATTACATCAATATGTTCCCGTGAGAAAGAGAAGAATCACGGCAGTTCCTAAAATCGATAAAAATAAGTATACAAAATTATTATTTTTAAATTGCCAACGGTTAAGAGACAGAATTGGCTAGCGCGGAAATCTTGAAATGCTTTTCTTAAAAATAAAACAAATTCTATGTCAAGGAAAAGTTAGCACATCAATTTGCTTCGAAATGTCTTTCATGAATACCAGTACATTACTAGCAGTCAGAATAATGTTCTAGCACGGACTTACATGTGCAACGTGTAAACGATAACATAATGCAAGTTACATTCATGTAACATGCGTTATTCGCAAGTTTTAACACAATGTGTGCACGCTAAATTGCTTTTGTATTATAGTTTCAGATATGTTTTATTATTACAATTAGCATTATTATACATACGAGTATTACGTAGTACTATTATTTATTCTGTGCAAAAGTCCAAAAATATATAAACATTATTTTCAATTTTTTTTTTTTGGTTAGTTAGGTACTAGCCGACCCGCTCCGCCTTCGTACGTGGCATATTTTGACAACAATTTGACATTCAATTTTGACAAACTATCTTTACATTTCTTTTACGATGTAGGTATAATAAGTGAATGTATGTTTGTTACTTTGTCATGAAAAACGGTTGAATGGAACTGAATGAAATTTGAGAAAGTAATTGGGAATAGGTTATTATGTTTGTTGCGGGAATGGGGTCAGTACGTCAGGAGGGTAGAGTAGCAGGTAACAGCTAGTTATCTATCTATACTATTTGGTCATGTCTGTACATTGGAGATATTTCAAAAAAATACTTGGGTTAAGTTATGTTACCGATACTGAATTAGAATTTCCAGTCTGTTTGTCTGTTTGTTCGCGATGGACGCAAAAACTACTGATCGGATTTTGATGCGTTTTTTTTGTTAGAAAGAACTTGGTCAGACTTAAGATCTTACGTTTGTTTGATCGCAATTGGTTGAGTAGAACCAGAGATATGAGCAAAAGTCGTGTTTACCGAGATGCACGCGGGCAGAGCCGCGGGCGGAAGGCTAGTATTTAAATAATATTACTATAATGTAAAAAATATATTATATTTATATCATTACTAAAATAAAGCTGTTTTACAGCTAAAATAATTTCTAGAATGAAATGCGTTCAGCTCGTTTTTACTGCACATCTAATAAAATGCCCGGCGAATTAGCAACTCGCCTTGTGCCAGCAAATTATACTGAAACAAGTAATAGTAGGTACCCACTAACAATGGAAGCTTGCGTAACAAGATCACAACTTAATTGTCCTGTTTCTGAAATATAAATTCTACCTCCGTGAATTCAATTTTACAGGACTGAAAATAAAATGCGTTATTTTTTACAAACTTTTTTAGAAACAATCTTTAGTTCAATAAGATAATGAAAAAACAAAATCTATGCAAGGGTTGTGTACTTACACAACCCTTGCATAGATTTTGTTTTTTCATTTCAGATCTACTTAGGTCTGTACTAATTGCTAGTGGTTTAAACAGAAAACAGTGAAATAAATTTTGCAATACAAGTTTGTGCAATCAGTATAACCCTTGCAAAAAATTTACTTTTCACTTAATTTTTGAATAAAAAAATCTTTGAATAATATATTTTTTAATTCTTTTTGTTTTGGTTTCATCTGACGTAACGTAATACTATCCTGTGAAACCTGTAAAAATTAACGTCAAAGCAAAGCTAAGAAAGAGAGAAGAAGATGATCAGATGATTTTTTCTTTTTTTTGGTTCCGAATGATTTAAAGAGGAAGCAATAGTGCCGGTGAGTTGAAACCCAAGAGGTGATAAAGGAAACAAAATTTAAAAAACCCCCGACCCAAAGAGAACCTATAAAAAGTAAAATAATAACTATTACATTATGACCTACCCTAAGTATTGACCCTTTTGTCATTTGTCTCGTCGGAGGACCGCTAAGTACCTTGGTAAGCTCTATTCCCCCTGAACGGTCAGACGGCGGTCCCCCGACGAGACAAATGACAAAAGGGGCAATACTTAGGGTAGGTCTAAAAGTAATAGTTATTATTTTACTTTTTATAGGTTCTTTTTGGGTCGGTGGTTTTTTATTTTTTTATTTCATGCTTTTCACAGGTAACCGCTTAACCGATTTCCATAAAACTTGCTGAATCGTAATGTATAAATTATGATCTTTCATTTCATACCCAACACGGGTATATTTGAAAATATTAAATTATGCATTGCTACTTTCACTCCTCATATTTTTCAAATGGCTGAACCGATTTTTATGAAACTCTTGATGAATACTCTCGACTAAACCATCTTTCATACAAAAGTAACAAAATCGAAATCGGTTCAGCCGTTTGGGAGCTACGATGCCACAGACAGACTGACACACACACACACACACACACACACACACACACACACACAAACACACTTCATACTTATAACACCCCTCTTTTTTGTCGGGGGTTAAATAACACCCCTCTTTTTGTCGGGGTTTAAAAAAGGAACAGATCAGTTAAAAAGGGCAGGTTAAAACTAAAGATCCAGAAATGGTAGGAAATTTAGGTACCTCGGCCGATGTGAGAGAGACAATAAATGTCTCGGCCAATCCTACTTCCGGCAACCTAAAACCCACAAACGGCGTGCGTTTTATATAGTCGGTTCAAGTCCGAAACCACACCTGTCGGCTCCGGCCAGAGGTGAGCCCATTCGAGCGAATATTTTGCGTACGATAAAAAAAGGTATTAACAAGCTTCTGACACCCTGCATGAGCATATTCTAGGGTATATAATATATACATATATACTGGGTGGCGCAAAAGTAGTGGCACTAAAGAAAATACCTTTATTTTTTTTATATGAAATTTTCTGTCATTCTGTTGTTGAAAATTGTGTAGTGAACAAATGTAAAATACACTGAAAATAAACATGGACCGTTTTACTCCCCAAGAACGTGGAATAATTGTGTCAAACGCTTTTCCAGGCCGAGTTATCTCTCGTTTTGGCGATTTGCCTTGGCCTGCAAGATCACCCGATCTGACCAGTCCAGACTTCTTTCTTTGGGGTTTTTTGAAATCTCGGGTGTATGTGAACAAGCCACAGACTCTCGCAGCTCTAAAAGAAAACATTCGTCAAGAAATAACGAACATATCGCAGGAAGTGTTACGGCAAGTTATGCAAAATGTCATAAATAGGGCTCAAATGTGTATCTATCTGGAGGTCACCATTTAAAAGACATCATCTTTAAATCCTAATGGTACGAAATTTAATGGTACAAATATACATTTAAAAAAACCTAAATCTAGTTTTCTAATTTAGAAAAAATGTTATAGCCGAACCAAATAGGGTCTTTACTTTTGCGCCACCCAGTATATAGGGTATATAATATATATTATATTCGTGCACTCGGAGAGCACGTTAAGGTAATCTGTGCCGTCGGTCACGGTTGCCATACAAACATCTATGGCAGTCGTTACGGGTAGTTGGAGCCCCAAAAAGCCCCGAATTAACGCTAGGATGAAGAAGATAGTATTCCATAATTATTTTATACCAATAAAGACTAGGATACTCTATTCAATATAATACCTATTGCGTTCTTCGGTAGTCTAAATATTGCAATCTGCTCCACAGTGTAAAATACAAGTTTAATAACCGTGACATCGGCAAGTCGAATCTAACCACGACGCACGATGAAATTGCAAATATTAGCTGAACATATTTGACCCATGTAAATCTAAAAACCGAAGGAAGGAAAATGAAATTCATATTTAAAGATGCCGTATAATAAAGGAAATCTTTCTTTCAAAGTTTATTGAAGCTCGAAGTAGTAAGATTCCTAGCAGAAGCAGGCCACGGCGGTGGCGCGCATTGCGTGCCCCCCCATACCCGGGGGCGAGTTGGGGACTCCGTGGTCCCCACACCGGAAGAGGGCCAGATCGAGAGATATGGCCCTGGGTCGGCCGGGGTGCGAGGGATATGGCTATTACAATCTCACCTCCGGCAACTGACGGCCCACAGAAGGCGTGCGTTTTAGTCGGTTTGAGTCCGACATAACCTCCTCCTCCGACCCCGGCGGGGGAGGTAAGTATCCGTGGGGATTTTTCGCACGATAAAAAAAAAAAAAAAAAAAAGTAGTAAGATTTATTTTTATGTAAGACACGTCGATATGACTTCACTTCACTTCACTTGAGCTGGAAGGTGGACCCTGAGCTCCGAGGTCATCTTGGATTGATACAATCAGGAAAATACGTCTCCGTGAAGATGATGACGTCGTTATGACTTCACCATACCTAAAGTTAAGCTGAAGGCCAAGTCTAAGGAAGGTGGGTCACCATTGCAGACACCAACAAGGCTGTAATGGTGGCCCTCAGCTAAACGGCATCATCATACCATACGGCATATACTTTTTCATGCGCCGCATAAAGTACCCGGGACTGTAGAAAGAAGGAAACAGGTATGCTGTTAAAGAATTCTATAACTTTATGGTGTCATTAGTCCTTTTGCTTTCAAATTCGTCCAGCTTCGACATAACCCCGACGACGTGTAATTCAGAGGCTTTCATACGACGGAAAATGTTTGTAAAATCATGACTATCACTGGGAATATCCGTCGGTTGAAGAGTATTGAAAATGTATGACGCAAAAATAGCGCACGCCAATTTCCATGTCGCTCAGTTGAATGGTATTGTAAATTGATGCACTGTATTGGCAATAATTGGCAAGCTACTCGTACAACCGAATGGATACAACATAAACCTTAATAAGAAAATGCAATGTTATGTGCCAAATCTCGTTATGATTTGTGCAACACTGTGTTGAGCTATTTCAAAGCGAGTAAAATATGGGTTTCATCAGGGTTGGCAGCAGAAGTGTAACGCCCCTAGTGTTGCATACGTCCACGGTAACCACTTCCCATCAGGTGGGCCGTATGATTATCTGCCACCTAAGAGGTATAAAATAAACGTATTATTATAATATTATAAAAAAAATATAGTTAATTATTCGTTAAAATGACAGAGTATAAGGCGGAAGTTGAATAAAATTAAAAATAAATCATTTTGAACGTTTTCGGCCGGAGGAAGTTTGCGGTTTAATGACTTTTCTCAGACGGTTTTAGCGGCGGCGTTGTTTTCCAGGTATTTGTTTGTCTGTTTCTGCTAAAACACGGTCGGATCCCAAAGATACATGTGAACAAAGTTTCAACGGCGGCGTAACGATACAAACTTGGGCAGTAACTTTCGTCATCCTAAGTAACCACGTTATAAGGTATGTAATACCTTAATGGTGTAAAATTTGTGACACATTTTTTTAATAAGTTAAGGCCCCCACTAATAAAAAAATACACAGTGCATATCAGCTGTTATGACAAAATTAAGGGCCTAAATTACCTTTCAATTTAAGTGGCAAACGAGCACCCGCTCCACCTAATGGAAAATTGTTACCATGACCTATGGACTTTTGCAACATCAGGGGAATCACACACTCGTACTGCCGACTCTTTAAGTAATTTTGTATTTTGAAAATTGCAATCCTTTCGCAGTGTCGCTATCAACTTATACTGACTCTGTAAGTTTCTGTGCCGTCAGTGCAGTAGACAAAGCAGGACATACATGTCTTTTGGTCTGCCCACTGACAGCACAAAAACTCTCCGGTGAGCTCTGGCTACTTTACTCATAGTTACCTAAGAGAGTTCTCACATTATCTTTTTGATATAGAATTAACGTGACCTTTATAAAAAAAATATCTGTCCATACAATTTATGCCAAAAAAACCATATTTGCCATATTTGTTTTAAAAGTATGTAAAATAAGTTAAATATTAGTAAAAGAATAAAACCGACATCAAAAACCAATCTGTATTAAAACAGGCATTAAAGAACGTAAAAATAACGAATTTAATTCAAGACACAAATTTTGAGCCCGGATCAACATCCAGGGTACTAATTGAACCCACATCAGTTTCACGCTAACGGATTAACTCTAGCATCCGAGTTATCTGGAAAACAATGTTTAAAAATGACTATAAATCCGATCTAAAGAAACCCAAACTCAAAATTTGCAATCTCGCATAATATAGATCATTAGTAATTTATTGTTCCACCTTCAGTAAAAACTGGTGAAAACAGTTACCTGAGTAAAAATGTTACTGAAATTCAATTTTTAAAGAAAACTTTCGCACTTTACTTAATTAAATTTAAAAAAGCTATGTAAGCACAAAAGGCGTTATCTCCAATATTTTCTTTACCTTTCAATAAGAATTATTAGATGCTCGGTGGGCCAGAAGGAGGTACCTATTTCTTTTAGGTAACTGGAAGGTATTGTTTCACGGAAAAGTTTTGACAATACCTGCCAAAGGCTTTAGCCTTCGGGAGTCACCCGTTTTTACTTTTAACATATTTCTTGTTCATCAACAATGAATAAATTGTTTGAAAGTTTTAGTGCTACTTTAGGTATTAAAATTTATGAAATGGAATTGATTTAAACGTAAAATTTGGAGCTTTCTTGGCTACAAAAGATTTTACTGCCAAATTATTCATTTTGAATGCTTTGATATTATGTATTTGGGTTCCATCAAGGTCCAAGGCCCAAGCAAATCTCACCTTTAAGCGACCTGCTAATTGACGGACGAGCCTCTGATTTCTTCTGGAGGTTGGAAAGTTAGCCGGTAATCACTCCCATGAAGGTCAAAACGATTATACCGGAGAGTGGACCCTGCGCTCTCAAGTGCTAGCTATGAATGCGATAAAGATATACAACGATATTCTCTTGTGTCGTATCTTCATAATGTGAAAATACCCTTTCAACTAATTTGAAAATAATGCTAACATAAATCGTTAACAATAATGTGGAGGCGAAATTTTGAGAAGTCGGTTAGATTTTAGGTGCAAAACTATTGTAGTCCAACATTCCATCGCGTTGTGTTTCAATTCAAATAACTAACAATATCTATAAAGTGTTACACCCAGAACAAGACGTGTATCGAGTTTGTTGGAAATCGAACCTTGCCAATCGTTGACGGCTCATGTCGGTTTATATTGGGGATATAAATTGACGTCTGCTACAGAAGCTTTCCACACTTTATATAAAGCTACAAATGGAGAATAGTTCTTCTTGCTACAGATGCCGTCAACGTTTCAATATCTTTTCAGATAAAACAAGTACACTGAATTGGACTGTCCGATCAACAATAACATCTTAAGTTTTAACGTTTTATCGTAAAAGTTCTAGATTTTCATGTCGGAACAAACAACCATTTGCAATACAAATGCATTGATTGAATAACTTCCATAAGATACAAGATTCTTCGTTTTCTCCGTCTAGTTATACAGGTTGAAATGTAATTAAATTATCACATTCGTTTTGTATGCAAATACGTATTTACATCTAGGTATAGGTAATGTGTATGTGTGTCTTTTAGTGATTGGGTAACTTCAAATGGAGATCAATTGGTATATTTCCACAATTTGAGAGAGACAATGAAATTGCAAAATCATAATATTTATGTAATGGAGTATGCAAAACTGTATAATACAGTCGGGATGTGAATATAAGTTGTACACAAAATTTAAGGATAAAAATCCCAGAAAATTATACCTATATAGTTAGTTAAACATACCTTTCATCTTCTGGTAGCTCGATATAAAGTGGCAGCAGCGTGATGTTGCGCAGGTAGAGTGGGTAGTCGCCAGCAAGGTACGTTTTTGAGATGTCGGCGAGTGAGCGGTTGAAGTGTAGCACGATGTCGGCGGCCGAGGGCGGTGCGGCGATGCCCACGTAGAAGGCGGTGCGCGCATCCGCTTGTAGCACGCGCAGCTCGCGGCCGGCGCCCGTAGCGAGTACAACGCACGCGAGCCACGCCACGCACGCGCACAGTGACCACGTGCGTGCGCGCATCACGGCCCCGCGCACCGCTCTCACCGCCGCCCGCGCCCCGCCCTCTCCCCGACCCGCCACGCCATACCCAATCCCTGCCCAACACCATCCACGCTCAGCGTCTCAACCCCCCCGTAGACTCACCCTCCCCACCATTTACACTCACAAATTTGTTTCGTCACTTCTTCAGTTGTTCACAAATACTGTCAAATTAAATGTCCTAATATATTACACTGGTGCATGTGGACGGTAAATCATAAATTAAATTTAGTATTTCCATGTCTCGGTATTCGATACTCAGGTCACTTGCATATCTGTAACAATAGAAAGATATCTTGATCACTATTGAGCGGATATGAATATTGTTATAGAAAAATCAATAAGTTAATATGCCAAAATTGATACTGTTAGCGTCGTCGTCTTAAAATTGAATAAGTATTTATTTTATTATCATGAATTTTTTTACGGTCTAATAATCCGCTATCGTCATTTGTTTTTCTTTCTTGTCCCGTCGCTTTTTATTTAATAAAAGTGTCATCAAAAGTACACAATGTCGCTCATAACAGCCTCTCGTTCGAAATAAACTCACAGTAAATCATGTTTACAGCATAAGGTCCGGTAATTAATTTATGTTTAACCTTATCGCAGTTTTTCGTCGGTTTATCCACTCGACGAAGTCGAGTTCAATTTAGTTCCCGACCCTGCAAAGCTTGGAATCTCCCGAGCACTTGTCGCGACATAACCTATTTATTTTCACGAAAAAAACGCGTTTAGTTAACGTTTCCCATTAATTATTTCGGATACACTTAGTGAAAAGCGGGTGAGCGTCGGAGATATACGAGCTCGTAATATGACGACATGGAACCGGTGCACTCACATACCGAACAGTTTATGTTAACCAAGCATATTTACGTTATAATATGCACCAAGGGTTCTATAAATATAATTAGTTTTATGGTATCATAAATACAATGATAACACTTACGACGTTATGGGTATTCGACATCATAAACTATTAATAAAGTCGTATATGACAAACAAGCCTGTATTTAATATACTATGAAAATATTGGTTATGGACGTCTCTGGGATATAAATTATCGGAGTCGTCGCATAAATTGACCTCAAACAAATAATACAGAATTGATAATACTAATTTTAAACTAGGTTAAAAATGATGAAGGCAGTTATTTGAAGCTCATGAGTACAAAGTTATAGGAAGCACTTGCTCATCATTCTCTGAGCGTTTTCCCAATTTGGGACTCGATCCTGGGGTCGGCTTTTGCAGTCTATCTGTGAGACGATATCGAATCAACTCTCTGCTGTGGTTTTCCCAAGCAATTACAATATGGGGTTCTTCAAGAAGGGCATTAGAAGGTTTCTTCAGGGTCGGCAGCACGAGTGTAACGCCTCTGGTGTTGCATATGTCCATAGGCCACGGTAACCTCTATCCATCCACGGTGGGCGGTGTGCTTGTCTGCCACCTAAGTGGTATAAATAAGAAGTTTTGTAATTAGACTACCTTTAACCGTGACCACTGCCATAAATGTTCTTATGGCAACTCGGACTGACGACTTATTTTGCCACCCCCTCCCCCCTATCTGTGTAGCAGTCCAATGCACTACAGCTACGCACGTTTTATTATGCCGATGCCGGTTCGATTCTCGCTCAGTGCAAAATTTGTTGCATGATTATGATTTTGTATAGTTGCATTGATCCGAGTGTTTCTATGTAATGTATGTATTTACAAAAAAGTACCTAAATATGTTTATCCACATTCTAGATTCCATAAAACAACCATGGCTTTAGATAGCGTTGTATAGGATGTTGTAGAATATTTATTATTATTACTATATAAACACGTAGATAGATGTTTTCGTATAAATCTACACTTTTAATGACAAAAAACCTTTAATTAGATAATTTAGATTGTTAAATACAGTTGGCATTAGATACTACCCTCGTCACGTCCTTGTCTACGCCACGATACTTACTGAAAGTGACCTATTATCACATTTCAAAGCATGTGAAATGTAGGTATAACTCCTAACACAAGTATAATAGCTAAAAGAGGTTAGGCGAAAGGTTAGTAATTTAGGTTACTAAAATTCTTCTATTAAAAAAAATGTTTATGTACAGTCACGTGTAATGAAATGTATACACGAACAGAATTTTGAATAAATGTTCACTCTGAAAATTTCAGAAATAAATAGTCACATTATCAATATTATATTCTTTGTAATCATCGGGATTTTTCGCATTATTGTAAATTTTTGGTCATTTCGCATTTTTTTTTTGCAGTTTTTTAATGTTATTTTCAATCATATTTCCGTTATACATGAGCATTACCTGCCCCTGTGGCGTAGCGATAGAGCATTAGACTGCTACGCACGGAGCGCGGGTTCGATTACCGCTCTGTGCAAATATTTGTGTATATTTATATGTAGGTATATTTACATTGGTCTGTATATTTCTAGGTAGGTATAATAATAGGGTAGTATTCAGGACACTCCCCTATAATTGTACCTTGAGTCAACGGATTCTTACCAAGCTGACGTCACAGAGGGCTACGAATTTGTATAGAGTTTTCGGGAGGCTCGAGAAATTGAATTTTCAAAATCAAATATCTTGAAAATTATTTGTCATAAGAATATTTCATTTTAACAGTTCATTGTGTTATTGTAAAATGTACAGTTTACGATAATTTAAAAAAATATAGGACACAACCATATTGTGTGTGTTTACAAAAAAGAATCTAAATATGTTTATGTATTTGCATTCTACTTTGTAGAATATTTTGTTCATTTAACATTATTTATTTTCGTTGTATTATCGTTGTATTTTGAATGTTTTAATTTCCAAGTAAAAAATATGTATTAAAACAATTCAAATATTCCGAGACTGTGTGATAGAAAGCATCGCTTACTTCAATATTTGAATTGATTGAACAAATTCTAATTTCCTTTCCATACTTTATCCATTCCGTAAAGCTTCTTATTCATTAATCGAATTCTGGAAACCTTCCTTTGATGTGAGCACTTGCTTCAATCTCTGCAAGTAGGTATTTAGGCCAAAAAATATATCGTAATAATTTTAATGACTAATAGGTATTTGCTGATAACCTATTGGTAGCACTTCACATGCCCATTATTTGTGTATTTGACATATTTGGCAAAAAAACTACCACGTGTGGTTATCTGTCAAAAAATAATAATTTCGTTATCATTAAAAATGAACATTAACAATTTTGTATTCATTAGATACTACGCGAGCCCTCACAAAGCTCAGTTTTAGCTAGTGTACTATATATTTTATAATAGTTTATCTACTCTCATAGGTACCGAAATACTACTCCGGCGGGGCAGGTATCCGCGGGGATTTTTCGCACGATAAAAAAAAGGTACTGAAATATAAACATAAAAAAAATAAAAACAAACATTATTGACAGTCTTTACGAGTAAAGACACAATTACGAGTTCAGATTTAATCATGTCAGTATGAGAGTTGATAAAACAGTTCATGTGACTAAATTACATTTGAAGTCGAGTGAACTTCATCGCTCCATTAATATATATCTGAGCACCTGCAGGAAGGAATCCACTCTAATTTAAAATGTTTACTGTGTTGCACAAACAACAGGTACTTTACGAAACATGCTACCCAAAAATATTCCCATTCAGAATGAAATTTTATTCTTGGTGAGAACATTTCAATGCTTTGTAACATTATGACTACATTTCATATAGAGAATCGAGGTAATTCTATATTCTTATTGTGTTTTCAGCTATGATATGCGATGATATTATTTATATGCCACGGTATTTTTTACTTTACTTTACCTGGTAATTATTACAATAATACCAAAACCATTTTTGGTGAAATAGACGAATATAATTTAACTACATATATCAGCAGCAAGTTATACCTACACATTGGTGTCTGTCATGTCATGACTCCATAGCATTTTTATATCATACTAGCTATTGCCCGCGGCTCCGCCCGCGTGGATGTCGGTTATCGCGACCAAATATAACCTATGTCCTTTCCTAACGTCTAATCTATCTCTGTACCAAATTTCATCAAAATCGGTTCTGTTGTTTAGGCGTGAAAGCGTTACAGAAAGACAGACAAAGACCTTCGCATTTATCACCTTGGATTAAATTTCTGATAAAAACAAAATTGTTACCACAGGGCTGATTAAAGTATGTAACTTCAAACTAACCTCGTTGGCGTGCTAGGCTTTAATGATTAGCGGGAGCTAGAACTCCTGGGGCGCCGCATTTGTCTTAACACTGGCACAGAATAAGTAACAGTACTACGTAACACTGGCTTGTCTTAATTGATTGAGCAGAGGGAGGCAATCACAGCTTTCCTTTATGCTAGGGGCAGGAAGTGACCTTTTTAACAGCAAAGTTATAGAGAAACACTGTCTAATACTGTTATTATTACATGACAGTCCCTGTGGCGTGGCGGAATTAAACGCGACGACTACGCAGGTGGTGCGGGTACGATTCCGTTCAGCGCAAATATGTCTATTTGCATTGGCCTGGGTATTACTATGCCTAGGAGAGCACGTTAACCCGTCGCTCGTGCCTGCAATAAGAGCATCTATGGCAGTCGTTACGGGTAGTTGGAGCCCTAAAAATCCGATGAAACTAATTACAGAACTTCAATACCGCCAATTGGTTGTAAAGGTCTGATGGCAGTTCCTTCACGGAAAATATCAAAGTTCCACCACATCATAATTAGGTTGGAAAGTCCCTTTATTCGGTTTAAGTCAGATTCTGTTGATACATGAATCTGTCTTAACGACGACAGATTCGCTTTAAGACAGAATTTGTACCTTCGAGTAGAAAATTATTTTCTGTTAACCCCATGACTCTGTTGACCCCATCTAAGTTACGATAATAATCAGAGACTAATGATCTGTGATGATGAAAATGGACAAAACGATAGTGATTAATTTACGTCAAAATGAAAAGGTAACTCACTGCACAAAAATAACGAAATCGCACCAAAGCTTACCTTCATTTGTTGAATAAAGGGATTCTGAATTGGATTGTCACTTGTGGTGAAAAATGAATTCCGTATGACAATGGAAACGTCTGTCACATTGGTTGGACACGGGGGAGACAGACAAAACAAATTGAGTCAAAAAACTACTTGGAAGTGTATATTGGACTTACTTACACTATAGGTTATTCAGATCTGGTATAACTATTATGGTGATGGACAGATGGAAAAAATTAGATATGATTTTTTCTTTTTTTTTAATACCACTTAGGTGACAGACAAGCATACGGCCCACCTGATGGAAAGTGGTTCCCGTGGCCTATGGACGCATGCAACTCCAGGGGCGTCACACTCGTGTTGCCGACCCTAAAGAAACCTAATGCCCTTCTTGAAGAACCCCATATTGTAGTCGCTTGGGAAAACCACCGCGGGGAGTTCATGCCACAACTTGGGTGTGCGTGGGATGAAGTTCCTTTAAAGAAAGATTTGGTATAAAGTATAAAATAGTGCCAGTAATAGTGTTTAATGACAGTAGAGTAAACTCGTGAAGTATGTAAAGATAGAACTACAATATCTGCCTACTGCAGAATGACAAATAATACATTAGATACCTAGGTCTAATGTCAGGCAATTAATTATATTAGTACTAACTATAGCGTCAGTTAATCAGGTCGTATATCCTAATTACCCCTTTAGTTCTAAGCATCAACACACAATAAACAGTGGCATTCATGAATACTTGTAATGAAACCATCGAAGGGATTTTCAATACACTGTGATTAACCAAGCTAGTAAACCTCGAGTCATTCACCATCCCGCGATCGCCGATACATTCTGTATTTTTTCTGATTATAACGTTAAGTGATAAACTGTGATGATATTTTTTTTAATTTTCTTTTGAGCTAGTGTTAGTATTAGTGCTATAAATGTACTTGTACAATAAAAAAGGAAACATTTTTCTTCATCGTGACTCATATTTTTCTCTATAATAATGACTAGCGCTCGCTGCCCATGAGCACCTGTTTCTGGGATGAAAATATTCTCAATATTCTCATCCTATTAGGTATATAATAATTATTATATATATCTAATCTAATCTAATGTATAAAAATCAATGCCACTTTTCGTTGTTATTTTATAACTCAAGAACGGCTGAACCGATTTGGCTAATTTTAGTCTTGAAATATTCGTGGGTGTCCAGGGAAGGTTTAAAGGATTAGAAAATAGGTGCAGCAGGAACGGGCAAAATATAGCGGTACGAAGTTCGCCGGGACAGCTAGTTAGTTATTAAAACCAGACCATACTATAGAATGCTCTGGTTTGTATCTATCTCTGTATTATTTTTCGGCCAAATCCGTTCAGTCGTTACAGCGTGATTGAATAACAAACATTCCAATTTTCATATTTATTTATAGAAAGATTATGATCGACCTTTCGAATGAGCGACCACTAGTAGTAATAGCTACTTAATAGAATTGAATAGTAAAGATATCTGTATATTTTCAAAGTGTACTTTGAATCATTTAAAGCGGCTGTTCAGTGGGAAGTGTATATAGCTTTAACTAACGGTAATTTTACGTTAACCTAAGCCTCGGGGTTGAATGGAGCGGCCATTTCTCTCCTCACTGTAATTGGACGTGTAGCAGCGGGACGCTTATTCCGAATAGAGCAAAACGAAGACAGCTGTGGCAGCATTAGTTATAACCATGATTCATATCGTACTTTTTAGTCTTAACTTTGGAATTAACTACATTTGTTTCATATAGCGGCTAAAAAAATAAGGCAGAAGGTCTTCGTAAAACAGGAGATGACTCTACGACCTCTGGCTCTAGGACAGCCGGAGTACGCGGGAAGTCCCTTGTACCCTGGTTGACCAAGAGCCATAGGTATTACTACTAGTTTTTTGGTATTTAAGCCCTCTGTCTAAAAAACCAACTGGCCTTATAGGCTTATGGACTACCTCGGCACCTAAGACTCGAACCGGCGGCGTGCGGTTTCAGTCAATTTTAAAGCCCGACGGCGGGTATGTATCCGAGGAAATTCTCTCACGAGTAAAAGATAGGTACTCAACTAATGGTCAGAAGGTTTCAATTGTAGTCTGTAAACGCTAGACATATAGTATTTGTGCGTTTATAATTATTAAAGTAACGAATAAAACAACGTGATTAATGAATTATTTCGAAAGTCCAGAATGTGAACTTATACTTATTACTAGGCCTTCCATTGACTATTGCCCAATGACCATTTTTGGCACTATTGGCTCGATCAAGCGAATATCTACAGTCAAGCCGCTTAATAATAACCCATAACGAAGTGTAGTTCTACCTTACAATATTAAAACATAGTTCTTGTTTCAATGTCTATATTTCACTATGCTAAAGTCAAAAACTACTATTGTGGAAGGTGAACAAAGTGCCTACACGTGAGAACAGCCGAGCTATCACTTTGCTGAGTGAAACACATTTTCACGCTCGATATATTTAGACTCACAGAACGTTTTATAAGCTGATGTCAGATTTCTCAGTTCGTCTGACCTGGCTCTTACAAGTTAACATTCATTTTTTTAGAATTAAAATCAACCCTGAAAGATATCAAAAACTTTATAAAACCGTTATAGTTCTGAGAAATGGTGAGGCTAGTTGTTAACTTAAAGTAAATCATGGAGCCTCTTGTCGCCACTTAGCAAGCAAAGTTTTACTTTTAATTGCGTTAATTTAGTCCAGCGTCGTCGTCTTGGTGAAGCAATGTTGGGGCTTATGATTTGCATATTAGATGCTCCTCAAACTGCCATGATTGTGTTATGTATTCATCCAAAGCTTACACTTTAGAGTCCGTTGTCCACTTTCGTACTCATCCTCTCTATAATTTGTATGAGTCGCTTTTATGGCAGCGAATGCCGTCTGAGAAAAAAACCTTGAGGTGGGCTTCGATGGCGGAGATCTTAGCGTGGCTTCATACCTACATCTAAATATTATCCGTAAGCTTTTACAGTCTAAAATTAGTAATCCTATGCTATGCTATCCTACTAATCCTACTTCCTACTAATATTATAAATCAGATAGTTTGTGAAGATGTTTGGATGTTTAGATGTTTAGGTATTTGTTATTCAATCCCGCTCTCATGGCTGAACGGATCTGGCTGAAATTTGGTACAGAGATAGATTATTGTCTGGAATAACACATAGTCTACATTTTATCCCGATAAAAGGTTCCCACAAGTTGCGGGAACGGGATCAAAATTTCAAGCGCACGGTGCCTCGGTAGAAAGTAAATGCAGAAAAGAACCAAGAAAATCAATATAACAGAAAATTATACTGTCGGTCGGTTTGGTATTATCAGATTTTATATACATTTAATAAAGCATAAATAACAAAAACAAAAACGTTGATGGTTGTCGGCGACCTTTTAACCATCTATCATACCGTTATGATTTATTTTTTAGGCTTTGGGCCAAGGGGCAAACATAAACCGTATTTTAATAAAGGCCAGCATAATTTAACCTAATAAAACATTGATATTCAATTTACTGTACATCAGAATTCATGGAAGAATAAATTGGAATCCGACGGTACTGTGGACTGAGTTGCACTAAATGATGATCTATAAATCTATTTAAGGCGTAAACCGATATGTACTCGTAACTATCAAATAAAGCTGAAGAGTTTGTCTGTTAGTTTAAACGTGCTAATGTCTAGAAATAACAGTGCCATAAAATTTGAAAAATATATTTTTAATTTGTTAACCCTGTTAGGCAGGTTATAGACTATTTGACCCTTAACCCAGATATTACTGAAACTATTTTTTGTTTCGGATTGCAATAATTTTTGAATATGTTGTACTATAATAATATAGTATTATTAGAAAAATACTTACAAAAATATTCGTGGTCTGGAAAAGCCGGAAAACGAGTGGCGTTATAACGCCCGGTAGTAAGATCGGCTACCAAGCCAAAGTTATGATTGCAGACATTTTGGAATGAAATGAAACACCGGATACTTGTTGAATGAAACGCTTATAATGAAACTTTATTTTTATTTAAAAAGTAAACATTGATATGATAGGAAACAAAACATATTTTTGGCAAACAAACCATAAAATATACCCTAACCTTTGCACAGACCCAAAGTTTATACCAATTTCTGATGGAGCTTTTAGCTGGGAACATGAAAATTACCTAATAAGGACATTTTTTATACTACTTAGGTCGCAGACGAGCACAAGGCCCACCTAATGGAAAGTGGTTACCGTGGCCTATGGACGAGTGTGAACACCAGGGGAGTCACACTCCTGCAGCCGACCCGATAATGACAGAGAGATTATGTGCCGTCAGCGCAGAAAATAAGTAGGACAAGCCTTTGGTCTTCTCACTGACAGTACAAATCCCCTCCAGTGAGCTCTGGCTACCCTACTTACCGCCGGGAACACAACACGAGGTTATTTAGCCGCGGTACTCTGTAGGGCGGAAGTACTTTCCCAGTCGGACCGCTCGATTGGGACTGAAATACCGTCGTTTCCTACCTCCTATTGACATTGCAATATATTGTAGTTATTTCAGTGACTGAAATGAAATACGTAATATGCTCAAAAGCAATAATCCAACCTGGAAGATTATATTACAAGTTCTTCATCGCCGGAATCTTCGTTTGTTACTTCGGTATTTGAATTTTCCGGTGGAAAAATGGTAATCTCACTGGGCAGGTCGTCATCCGAATCAACATTTTGCGATTCGTCAACTATTTCGTTGAGATTACAAGGCCTTTTCATCGTGATCTAAAATTTAATAGTAGTAGTAAACAGACGTACATTTTACTACCGGGCGTTATAACGCCATCAGTTTTTACAAACGATAATTTTCATGAAAAACTGTGAAATTCAAACTTATTTTATCTCAAAATTATATTGTATTAACAACACTTTATGATAATCTACGTTATAGTATTTATTACATAATTTATGTACCTTAAAACTTACCTTTTTTGAAGCCAAGTCGCAAAGCAAATTCGCTTTCAATTTAAAACATGTCAGAACTTCTAAATAATACACGCATTGTGACAAATAGTACTAACACACTATAGAAGGACCGTTTTTGATTACGGTAATGTAAGACGATCTTTGGTAAAACAACAATAAATATATAAATTAGGCGGTTACATCTAACACTCGATTAGTGGCGTTATAAAGGACGGTAGTAACAAGTGGGTTAAACCAACTTCTGGAGGTAAATAGGGCAGTTTGAGAGGATGGATATAAAAAGGCCGTTAAAAAGGGTGACTGCCGTCTGACCCAATCCAAACTCCATGAGGAAAAGGAAATCCTGCGTTCGTCTATCTGCAAGTTTACCGGCTAACATGTAAAGTTGGCTCGTGTCCCGAAAAATTGCGTCTACACTGAAGTATGAAGGTCTACAGCTGAAGACTTGACCTATCAACATAACAATTTTTTCTAGAATAGAAGATGGTTTCTAGCCATTAAAATAATATGTAACTTTCCCTCAAGATAAGTGGTACAACGTTAGTAGAATACAATAGAATATGCACATACATTCATCAATGTACTCGTATATTTACAATGGATTTTCAAAACCATTATAAACCTTTGAGAATGAAGCGAAATACTGTGTACAGTGTAGTGCCACTTATCCAGGGGAGCTGGTAACGTAACCATGAGCAAAACCACAGAACTAGAGAGAGACGAAACCTAATAACAAAACTACTGCACGGTTATGTTATGTTTATTTCAGAGTTGCAATTTACTACAGCAGTCAATGAACTTCTATGTGCGTAGTTTCCTCATTCCCAACAGAGTATCTAACAAGTATAGTGTACATTAAATAAATCGTTATCGTTAGAGAAACTTCAGTAGTTCATCACTCGGGACTACATTCCCACTCTCGGAAAACGGTCGGATGAAGCACATGGGTCTAAGATAATGACAGTTGCAAAAATGTACTTATTATGTAAAATAGCTCTAAGGCCATGCGATGGGTCAGATTTTATTCCCTATATTTCCGCTAGTTGAGAGCCGTTTGTGGGACATTTGCAAACAAATTTATATATGCAACACACCCTAAAGTTTTGCACTGTTCACGTTTATTTTAGTTACTTTGTGCCTTTTGGTGCGGTATACATTTTTGTAACACTGATTTGCAAAAGGCTTTGTTACTTTTAAAATGCACTCGTGGTTGGTTTTTGATATTTTTACCGAAGAATGAGTGTTATTTTTATTTTCTGTAAAACGAGAAGTGAAACAAACCTCAACGGTGTAGTATACATACATAAACATAAACTCACGCCTATATCCCCGAAGGGGTAGGCAGAGGTGCTAGCACCCACATTTCGCCGTTTATGTAATAGGTGGCGAGCCTATTGCCATTAACCGGGCACTTATAAACCTGCGATAAATACACACATAACTTCGAAAAGCATCGAAAAGTCATTGGTGTGTGCCATGGTAATACCTGGGATCGAACCCGAGACCTCGTCTCAGCAGTCCATTACCCATACCACTAGGCTACCGCGGTTTGCCTTTTCATTTCATTTTATTTATTTCATTTCATTTATTCATAATTTGCGAAATATGGGTATAAATACATTGGTGTGTATAAATACATTGGTATTCTTTTGCTTGGACATCGAAGTCGGTGTGAATATGACAATGTACTACCTTTATACTTGTATTTTATTACATTGCAGCTTCTGTGGAGTGGCGGTAATGAACGCGACCGCTACGCAGGAGACGCGGATTCGATCCCCGCTTAGTACAAATATTTGTATGCATGAATATGGCTGGGGTGTCCTGCTTTAGAGAGCACGTTTAGCCGTCGCTCCCGGTTGCTATACGAACATCTAATGGTAGTCGTTACGGGTAGTTGGATCCCTAAAAAATCCAACAACTAGTTTAGCTGCAATGCTTCGATATTGCCCAAAGTTGCCAATGGGTTGTGGAGGTCATTGGCAGTCGCTTCACGGAAAATATCGAAGTCTAGCCAAATCCGTAATTAGACTGGTAAAGCAGACTCCAGACTCAGAAGTGAAAGTTGCGGATGCGACTGGGATTAACGCTATAATGAAAAAGATTGTATTGCCGAGGGTGCTGGTTAATTTTCTGTTCACATTTATAGTAAGATATTATTTAGTTTGGTTACAGATTAAACAGAACACTATAGTTGAATCTATCTATATAATGTATTAATTCGAGCGTCTCTTGGTAGCTCAATAGTTAAGGAGTCAGTATTACAGTCGAGAGGTCATGAGTTCGATTTCTGCCCCCATAGACAAGTGGCAATTCGATGCTCGGCGTAGAATGACGAATGTATAGGATTTGACGTTTTTGAGATTCGTTGACGCATGTATGTCATATACGTCAAATCCCATACATTTGGCATTCTATTCTACAAAAAGCCCGCAGACCAATTGCCACTTGTCTAGAGGGGCTGGTCATTACGAGCAATTTCATCATCATCATCATCATTTCAGCCATAGGAAGTCCACTGCTGGACATAGGCCTCCCCTATAGATCTCCAATAGGACCGGTTGGAAGCGGCAATTTAGCTAAACTAATTTCAATTACTTACTAGTCTTATTCATAAAACAAACGGATGGTATACTCTCGAGTTATACTTGAAATATCGCTCTGTTACTAAAATGATGTTCGAGATCATGTCAAGGGCTGTTTTATAAGAGCGCCTGTTAATTAACGTTCAATTTGAACGTGATAACCTCTAGAGATGAATTAAACACGTAATTGATACGAAAAGACTTCGTTCAAGTTAAATTAACTTTAGGATATTATTGTTCTTTGGGATCTTTGTTTGCAACTAAGACATCTTTTTAATTCAAAAAATACTGTCTGAAGCTTACGCGAATCTCACTCATTGAAATAGAATTTCACCCGACGTTTCGGCTACTTTTATAACAAATATATCGAGATAGAATCCGTTAAAAAGTAGTTTTATAATATTTCAAAATACTTACTGCAAGGTAACTTTAAAACATTTTATGAAATTTTAAATCAATAATGTCGTGCTAACTTTAAAAAAAAAAGAGTTGAACCATGGGTAACTTTACTTCTCAATCTGTGGTACAACCAGTTGAACATCGTAGTTGTACCACGGGTTGGGCGCGACTTTTCCTACCTATCTGAGAAGCTCAGTTGGCCAGAGCAATGTTTCAGGTTCAGGGCCCATCGCGGACGTTCACTTTTTCCGATTTTTATCGATAAAACATTTATTTTTTCCGTATTCTAGATTCCAAAACTCAAACTGGTTATGCTTCGCTTACTTTGAGTCTAGATAGTGCTGTGTAGAATGTTCTAGATTTGATATAACTATTGATACTTAATACCTACTTTAAAATGTTTATTTTTGTATGTTTAATGAGTTTTCCATATTTATCGAACCAAACCATTTATAACCATTCTGTTGAAATTGTTCTAAAGGTTTGAGAATCAAACCAAACTCACATTCACTTTCACAGGTAGTCTTGTCACTTTATGGGGTTCAAACGACATTAATCTCTCACGGTAACGACAATTCTATTCTGTGATAACAGAAAACCCCCGTCAGCCCGGACAGGAAAAAAAAAGAAATAAATTTTTATTCCATGTAGAGAAGGACAAGTGAGTAACATTTAATAATATGTAATAGGATTTTTTATCTATAGTTAGATAGGTATGTAACCAAACTTTCTGTTTATTATATCTATTTTTCTCATAAGTATCTACTATCTTAGAGAAACAACTCACTGTCCGCCTATACAATGGTTTGTGCTCAGATGAATTGTTTGATATCATGCCCACAGCTACATTTTATCATCGCACCGCCCGCCATAGACAGGGAATTAATCCTCACACATTGCGACCGGAAACGGTGCGCACTGTGCAGTATAAAAATAACTTCATCCCACGCACGCTTAAAGCTGTGGAGTGAACTCCCTGCCATGGTCCTTTAACTCCATATTGTAGTCACTTGGGAAAGAAGGGTATTAGAAAGTTTATTCGGGGTCGGTAGCACGAGTGTAACACCCCTGGTGTTGCATTAAGATCATAGGCCACGGTAATCACTTTTCATCAGGTGGACCGTGTAACTGTCTACCACCTAAGTGGTATAAAAAAATAGGTAAAAACTGTTTTACACAAACTGGTTGAATAGCACACAATAAAACACTAATAAAATAACAATTCCCTTTCGTGTTTACTAAAATATGGTAATGTACTTGCTCAGTGCAACACTGTACCTACTAAAGAACTAAATTATATAACTCTGTGGGGTGAGCACGAATAATTATCGTAATCGTATCGTGAACGTAACGAGAGCACGGAGCATTGCGATTGGCAGGCTTCAGGCAGGCGACCAATCGCAATGCTCCGTGCTCTCGTTACGTTTATGATACGATTACGATAGTTGTTCGTGCTCACCCCACTGATTGTCAGAAGGAGCGTTATAGCACGGTAATACTATCTATCTATGACAGAATTACCGTAGTTATAGTTTTTGTGTTGAATTACTATTCTAGTTAATAACAATTCCATTGTGGAACTGTTTGATAGAATATATCGCAAAGTAGAGGTTACGATCAAAAGTACTTATAAGAGTTCGTTTATTGCTACCCATTAATATTCGCCCATCAAAGGCGCTTGTTGTTACGAAGTACTTACTTTTAGCTACTTAGTAATCGATCTTAGGTCTGGTATGCGACATGATTCGCTTCATTTTATGATTATGCTTCGAGTAAAAGGTGACTTCATTTGGTATTTCATTTACCCAAGAACATATTTTACTATACTGCTTACTCTGCTCAACAGGTTAAACAATTAGGACAACAATAGGCATTTAGTAATTAACTATGGTTCTCTTACTATTTTCTCCGCTTGAGTGATTCTACTAATCTTATTATATTGTACTAAAAATCCTCGAATTAAAATTTGAGCTAGTCATTCCGTTTCAACAATGAAAATATTCTTCTTATCTCGTATCGATGGCATATCGACTCTCTAATTATTATTAAAAATATAAAACGAAGTATCCTGGAAATTAAATGAAATTTCACTCAATAATTATTATACCATGAATTGAACATCCATAAGATCGTGCGAATATAAAGCACGAATACTCCGCTTTAACTAAATGTGAAATATACGACCTCGTAAATTTAAATCCGCTCACTTTTCAAAGGATACGAAGTCTACTTACCGATATTTCTACAGCCATTTAATTTCAACTTATATAGAGCTTGTTATATTCTAATATCTAAGAATTACATTTATGTACGATTTGAGATTAACATCGTCATTTACATTTATAGTTCAATCATCGGGATATTTACCACGTTCATGATGATTGAAATCCATTAACCTTGAAGCGTGTACTCGGTAAAATTAGCACCTATGTTTCTAGCTATATAAATTTTGAATAAATAAATAAATTTCTTTCCCCAAACTACATTTTAGCTTTTCTGCTGAATAGAAAAAAGCAGTAGCCCGGGATCGATCACAGAAGTTTGCGCTGGCAAAGCTTCGAAGCGATGTGTTACAGATGCCTTGCACAAGTGTCAACTCACTTACTCTTAAAGATGAAGCATAGGACCTAGATTTCTCCATATTCTTCATATTATGCCTTTTAAGTCTCATTTAATGTCCTTAAGTATCTTAGATGTTCTCTTTGAAAATATTATTCTTTTGTATTATGATAAAATCGTAAAAACATTATTTTAACATATAGCAGTCATGGACAGGCTGGACGTGATTTCTTTAAGGAAAAAAATAAATAAATCGTATAAATAATAATGTCGTAAGTTATGAAATTACGTCTCACGATTATAAAATAGCAATCTACATATTATACTAATATTATAAAGTTGAAGAATCTGTTTGTTTGACTGAAGACCTGAGACGGTATGCTGTTTTAGTCGGCCCGAGTCCGACATAACCACCCCTGATGGCCGACGGGGGTGGTATCCGAGGGAACTTACGCACGAAAAAATCGGAATCCGAATTCCACACATGCCGCGAGCCACAGCTAGTCATAAATAAGACATTCAGGTATACGTACCACTATTACTTATTCTGTCATTCAGGTTTTAATTCCACAAAGAGTTTTATAAGGTGCATAAACCAAGCGATATCTGTAAACCCAGTCAGATTCCTACAAACTTAAGTACCTATCGATTAACGAACCTCTCCAATCTCGTTCTCATCCTCGATATCAGATACCAGTAACAAACGGTTATCTACATATGTAGTTAGACCCAATCCCGTTGGGAATGATATTGTAAGGAGTTTTAGTTCAGTTGTACCTTGAGAATAATACGCAGAAATAGAAGTTCTATATTTTAAGGCACTCTTGTGAATAGCACAGGAAGGTAGTAAAACAGCTAACATAGATTGAAATTGAGACTTCGTGATAAAATTACTGACTCAACACATTGTATGATTGTTGGTAATTATGTATGTTTGGAATCAGTAATTTTATCACTAGATCTGAAAAGCACCCTTACGAATAGAATAGGAAAGTAGTAAATCAGCTAAATAGGTTGAAATTCAGATTTAGTGATAATAGTTAGCAATTTTATCACTACATCTGAATTCCAATATTTAGCTGTTTTACTACTTTCCTATGCTGTTCACAAGGGTGCTTTTTCTCCAATGTAAAGTCAAATCTCTTATCAAGAAATTTTATTCTACTCGCTGGAAACCAGCAGACTATAAAATGTTCTAATACTTTTCCTAACGACCGCGACAGTCACAATTTATTTACTTTGTAGGGGTTATGACTCTATGACTTCAGGTTAGGTCTGCAGCAGAAATTTTGACATACGAATATTTACCGCATCATTATTCGAGGACATGAGTATTTCTTCCGAAATATTACTGTTTAAAACAGTTGAAAGTGTTTATACTGGTGATTGATGACACTTGGTGGAACTTGCTACACATTTTGAATGAAGCACTTGTAATTATCCTCATTTTTTTATCTTGGACCTGACTGGTTTCACCTTACGCCTTTCTCAAAGGCTTACAATGGTTTCCAGGTTACAGGATACGACCGGTCAGGTTCAAAATAATAAAAAAATGTGTTAAAATACAAGTAAAAAGTGAATCCCCTGGAATTTTTAACCGACTTCAAAAAAGGAGGTTCTCAATTCGTACGCAATTTTTTTTTTTATTTTTTTTTTGTATGTTTGTTACGCGATTGTGAAGCCAATTCTAGACGGATTTTGAAAATTCTTTTTCTGTTCGTAAGTAGATTATTCCGAAGTGGTCCCATTTAAATTTCGTAAAGATCTGATGATGGGTTTCCGAGATTAGACCAAGGAACTCTTCAAAAAGTACCAGGAAATCAGCCGCGATTGCTGCAATGGCATATTATTGCAATGTTTCTGCCATTACACATCATAACATCACTCCTGAGTCCTTTGAAGGGGTACGCAGAAGTGTTCAGAATATTCAGCTATATTTCCGTTGTATATGCATTGATTTTAAAAATTATTTTTGAATAATGCTTTAATATTTTTTTTATTTAGCGTGGCCGGTTCGATCTGTAGTGTAGCGTCAGCAGCGCATGTACAGTCAGGTCACTATGCATGCGATGTACAGTCGTGAGACTGTACAAACTCACTAAAGAGAGAAAAATAAATTCATTTTTAACAAAAAAGTTTAACCGACTTCAAGAAACGAAAAAGGGGCACTGAAAAGCGAAAAATAACTTAATTTACAGACTTACTGATTTATTAGAAGTCGGTGCCTGCCAACTTTGTTTGTTGTGTCTGAACTACATTACTGTGATGCAATCAATTGAAATATGGCCTGCCTTAGGCTAGGCACCGACTTCTAATAAATCAGTAAGTCTGTAAATTAAGTTATTTTTCGCTTTTCAGTGCCTCTTTTTCGTTTCTTGAAGTCGGTTAAACTTTTTTGTTAAAAATGAATTTATTTAAGTTGATATTTCCAACTTGTTTGTCACTTTACTTCACCTAAAGCGTTGTTTTGTGGTAACAGTGCACAGTACCTCTAATTCTCATTAACCATTCGAAATTTCAGTACCATAACGTTATAAATGAGTAAAAGACGGACATAAATACGGCCATTTATGATGAAAGAGGGAGCCCTAAGAACAACTGTTAATGGGTTGTAGAGGGGTAAAAGTCCACACTCGGACCCCAAGCTACGAAGTGAAGGCCTCAGATACCACCAGGACCTAATGCTGAGATGACAACGACGCTATTCCTATATGGCCAACCCTAATAAAAGAAAGTAAAACCCTCCACCGCTCCGCTCATTAACCGTTGTTGATTGAGTGCTATGTTTTTTCTCAATTTATTTTGCAACAATTTCAACTTGTTAGCTAGCATTCATAGATACTAACAAGTGAACAAATAAAATGGGATACTACCTAGTTTTGCTGATAACCTTTCTATTTGAAACTTCATTCTAACACATCATTTTTATTGTTACAAATTTAGTCTAAATAATTTCTGATTACGTAGAAATTCAAACAATGAAATGCAAGGTTCGCTGATTGGCCAACTTGTCTGATTTTAGTGAACACGGCTTGCCTCTACAAAGCCCATGTTCATTTGTACTGATATTAATGCAAATGTTACTGAACGTGAGTCCTCTAGAACTCATGTAGTTTCCGTTTGAATGTAGATATTGGCAAATGGATATCCCATTAAACAATGAGATGAGACATGTCCATTATATCCAATTTAAAAAGTTGTTAAAATATTTGCAGAATGAAACATGAAGGTAAAAGCTTTTCGTGAAATATAAAGGTAGCAATCAACTGAATTAAATATTACGATATCTCGCAAGTTCTACTGAAAACATTCCATAAGTCTCTAAAGTCTAAAGTTGAAAATGATATTCGGAACAGAGGAGTAAAATGGCACGTCTCGGTGAAATTATCTCCAGTTGATTTGAAATGTTCGGTACTCACCCCTTCTACTTTCTCGATTAAATTATTAAATTGCCTTCATTATTTTCACAAAAGATTTAAAAAGTAACCCCTATCAACGCCTTATTTTGTTTTTTATCCAAGAATCTTTTGAAGACTCTGATCTGAAATTTTTAAAAAGGTGACATCCCCCGTTGGCTTAACAAATAAAAATATGTAGGTACTATAGTTTCAGTCCGAAGTTTGACATGAAATGTATAATTAACTGTTATAAACGAGTCAATGCACTTTTTCATGAAGTTCATTTAGTTTTTTTCTCTTACAGAGTAGGTAACCAGACGTTAAATCCCGTATTCTAGAATGACACTCAGTCTTGAATCTTGATTGATCTGTGAAGAGATTGTATAGACAGATCGTATACAATCTGTCTTCAGATAAATTGAGTTTCAGAACTGAGTATCATTCTAGAATACGGGCCTATGTTTGCATACAAACTTTCGCATTAGGTACTGTTATTATAATTACAATAATATTACATAATATAAACGTTTTATACTAAGTAAACTTATTCGTAACAACGGAATCGACCAAAGTAGGTATAGATAGGTAAAGTGATCCAATTTTAACGTTAAATCTTCTTGGCAACTATGCTGAACTGCCAGAACAACTTTGTTCGCGCTACGACAAATATCACAACTCAAATGAAATTTCCCTGGTCGTTTTGTTCGCAGATAGTTCTAGTTATCTCATTGACGAATAAATTAAAGCTACCCGTGCAAACATCATTTTACAATCATACTATTTTTTACACTGTTGATAGAATTAAATTAAATTATAACATTCTGGGTTTTCTGCTAACAGGATTGGGCTCACTGTGGTTAGATAAAAATAATCTAGTATAAACAACCATCAATGTATACAAATCTTTACTCAAAGATTGAGAACATAGCAAGTTTGTGGCAGAACGTCAATTTACGACAACGTACTGTCTCGTTTCGGGTGTCATTCCATTAAGACCCTCCCCTAATGGTTTGTGTAACTCGACAACACGCCTGTACCACATAATACATAGCCATAGAACAGCAAAAACGTTCTGCGATCGAATGAAAAAAACTTAACCAGCAAATAAAACGATCAATTTAGATCGTTGCTCGTGAAACAAGCAGAATCGCTCTCGTGAATTTATGTGATCGACTTGGAGTTTTTCAATCTAATGTTTGAATGAAAGCGATACGTTTGAACTAATTTGAAAAATAACTGGTACTGATTTTAAAGAAAGATTAAATTAATTTATTTGTTCGTATTTTAGATGTCGCTACTCATTCAATTTCCTAGGATGCCAATTGGTTTACAACAGTTTCAAGACGAGTCAGCGAGTTATTAAACAATGTATTTTATTTTTTGAACTCGAACCTATGGAAAATAAATTTAATGTCATTATACAAATTATGTTAGTGCATAAAACTTAAGCCCATATCTCTGAGTGACTTACCCTGTCTTTGTATTTCCCTATACTTAGGTAGCTATAAAAAAATACAAAGACTGTGCTAGCACTCGTCATCAAAAGCAACCTATTCTTTAACGAGATGCAGGAAATAATTTCGTACCAGACCTTACACGTACCACAAATGCTGAGAAATCATCGTTGCGGCGCGTTTCCAGTAAATGCACCCTTGGCCCTAATATTTTGGCGTATAAAGTCCACCATATTTTCTACCTTAGCGGTATAGTTAAGATTGACTATATAACCTATCATTGTTTGGCATCGAGGCATGTAAATCACGGTTCAAGGGCTAAGAGGGGAGCTCTCAACGGCGCTGGTGAAACTTCGAGAAGGTGGGGTAAATGTGGTTCACTGAAACTATAGATACGGGGCAATGTAATGTAGATGCAAGCAAGCGATTCCGGGACTACAGGATGAACTGTAGCACATTTCACTGACTCGGAAATCGGTAATGTATTGGGTTCTGAACAAACAAACTGGCCAGGAGAAGTGTTTCTCTCTCTCTCGTTATCATTACTTTTCTCAATATCACTTCGAGGCGGTATTTCAATATCATCATTATGGTGATAAATATATTATAATAAGTTATCTTTTGGTGATATTTCTTCATAGCCCCTTAGTAATGGTTATTTTATTCGTTCGATAGTATGATCAGAAAAATAACACTGCTAGTATGATACTAATAATATTTGGTTGGTAACAGCATAGGCTGTTAGGCTCGCCACCTATTACATTGGGACCTAAACATAAACGGCGAAATGTGGGTGCTAGCACCTCTGCCTACCCCTTCGGGGATATAGGCGTGAGTTTATGTTATGTTATGTTATGGTAACAGCATAGCGAGAATATAAAAATGGAATTCAGCTGATTCCTATGATTAACAAAATTCTCTCATACTTTATTCCTTGTAAAACCTTTTATAAAAGGTTGTGCTAGTGTTGTGGGTTATATCGTTATATCCCTCTAACAAAAGCTTGAATTACGTGGCGCGCCGGGAGAGTATTGGATGGGATTCGGATACGAACCTATTGATTGTCAATCCTGAGCTCCCATCATTATGCTACTATCCCTTTAGTATTTTTATACTGATAAGAAATTAATTTTTATAATTAAATAAATCACAAACAATTAATGTTTTCGTACTTTTTGCAAATGCTTGTAGCAATCTAATCTGTCAGTTTTTGATTTTAAGAGGTGGGTACTACCTACTCTGTTTCAAAACTTCATTTTCCGCAACCGGACAAATTCAATTAATTACATCTGTTACGTTACGCCTTTTATAACTCGCAGGTGTACAAAATATTCGTTACGTTTCATGATTGTAATTGTTAAACGAATATTAAGTGCTAACTATCAGTAGGTAGTTCGAGATCTATTTTATGATATATGGTTTTAGACCATCCGTTAGATATATCCGTGATTATGGGGCTAGTTACATTCCGCCGAAACGCAAACAAACATGGTAAATATCCCGTTGACTCTTATAATAGTCTTTTTTTACGAAATGGTAAGTCGGTTTAAAAAGAACCGCAATTCAAATAAAGTTATATCCAAAATCAAATATTGGAGTATTAGATTATTATCTGTCATAAAACCACCAGCTGGAAATCTCATTCAGAAAAAATATATCAATTATTAATATGAATATATTTACGAGCAACTGAAAGGTTTAAAATTGCCCAAAGCGACTCATGCGATATGGTCACATATTAAATTACTTTCACAAAAGTAATAATTCGTATCAAATATTTTGGGAATGATTACGCATTTAATGATATATTCCGTTGAAAATGCTGTTAAAAGTAGTTCTCATTCATTACACTTATTTTGTTGGGAAATCCTCACAATCACCCCCATCGACCAATGGGGATGGTTATGTCAGATTCGAACTAAAACCATACACCGTCTTGGGTTTTATATGCCAGGCTGTACCTGTATTAAATTTATAGTGCGGAAATGTCGAACTCGAACCAACTAAAACCGCACGCCGTATTTGGTCATCAATTGCCGAGGGTGAAATTGCGTCTAGTCCCCGGTTAACCCTGGGCCATTTACGGCTATTGGGATATCTATTTCCACTAACACAAAATAGTAGAATATTCAAAGTTTTTGTTAGTTCGGCGCGGGCGCCTAGCCACTGCGGACGCGTGTGATTCATTCCGCAAAACCGGTTGTCGCATTGTTTACGTGTCGAATAAAATAGTATCTACATACGAACAAGGGTAACTCCTATAATTAGGAGCCCCTTTTTGTGATAATGGACCCTATCCCACCGTCTCAACAACCCACAATGATACAACCAAGTACAAAGTCCCACCAAGAAAACATAACTACAAGTTATGCAAACGTGACGTCATCAACCTTTTTTCCAAAGAAAGATCAAGCGATTATAATTGACTCGATAGATGGAATAACACTGAAGGAATACATTCTCGCATTATCGTCTTTTGTACCAGCGGCTTCCATCCGATTTGTTTCGCGTATATCCAATTCACGAATATGCATTTATTTGGACTCAAAAAAAACCGCTGATGAGTTAATAGAAAATTAAAAAAAACTCACTATCAAAACTCATACACTGGAAATTAGGACGCTAGTAACGAGAAATAAAAGAATTGTTCTATCTAATGTTTGTCCAGTAATTCCACACTGCATCTTAGAACAAAAATTTAATGAACTAAATATAAAGGTTATGTCTTCTATAACCTTTATGAAAATCGGTGCCACGGAACCAGGTTTCTCTCATATTTTAAGCTTCCGACGTCAGTTATACATAACTCCTGAAGATGAAAAACGTCTCCCTGAGTCTTTTCAGATTACATACGAAGGAACAAATTACTGGATCTATGTGTCCTCTGATTCCCTCAAGTGCTTTTCCTGTAACACGATGGGTCATGTTGCAAAAAATTGCCCACAAAATAAGAATCATTTACAAGCAAGCCAGGAGGGGATAGAGGAAGAACTAAACCAAACTTTCGATCGAAATGATGACTTACCACTATCTTTATTCACTCAACCGACAAAGACGGCTGAAGAATTTTCACAACAAAACCAAATTAGGAAGCGCATTCACTCACCTTCTGTCAGTGAAGCCTCAAAAGTGGATACTAGTCCAGTATATCCAAATAAAGACGACCCAGTAGAAATCATGGACGAAAGTGATGAAACAAATAGCAGTATATCTTCCGACGATATAGAAAATAAATTGAAGACGAAGAAGAAGTCAAAGACAAATGACGCCAGAACAGAGGAAGAAACTTGGAAAGATATTAAAAATAGTGTAACCGAATTAAGTAACGAAACCACATTTCCTATTAATATTGATCAATTTATTAGTTTATTGGATAACTCAAGGGGCACAAAAAACATTAAAGAACTTGTACACTTATATACAGACAACATAAAGGACCTGATTAAAATGTGCAATACTTTACACTGTAAAATGAATAAGAAATTGAAAAATAGATGTTCTAGATTATCAAAAAAACTACACGAAATTAATTACCTAACCTAGCAACACATTTTATTTATATCACAAACTACCTTTTTGTTTTATCTTTGTGTTCAAATAACTTTATACATAATGAACGTTTTACAGTGGAATGTAAATGGTTTTTATAAACGTTTAGAAAATATCAAATTATTAGCTAATAAATGTAATCCAACTTGTATTTGTCTACAAGAAACTAACTTCACCGCTGGCCATTGCGCCCCAATGAAGGGATATGATCACTTTTACAAAAACAGACTACAATGCAATAGAGCAAGCGGTGGAGTTGCCATATATATTAAACCTTGCAGTTTACCAGAAGAAATACAAATAGCCTCGAGTTTGGAAGTTGTGGCCATAAAAATTAGATTCCCTTTCTCTCTTACGATATGTAACATTTACCTTCCAAATAGTATCCCATTAAACATAAACGATATAAATAACCTTATCACTCAACTTCCGAAACCTTTTATTATGCTAGGTGATTTTAATAGCCATCATTTCAATTGGGGATCAGAAATATGTGATCCAAGAGGTAAATTGGTATCTGAATGGCTGGATGGCCAAGACAATATTTTATTATTAAATACTGGCCTACCTACACACTTCAATAGCAATACAGGTCAGACTAGTAATATAGATCTTACATTTGCTTCACAAAATATTACCTCATATTTTGAATGGAATGCTCTTGAAGACTTATATGACAGTGACCATTTTCCAATTTTAATAAAATCACATTCATCACAAAATACTCATATCCCTAATGATTTCAGAATCCCTCAAAAATGGAAGATTGACAAGGTTGATTGGACAATGTTTCGTGAAGAGATAAACAATAATATTAGTAACTTACCTTGTTTAAGCTCGAATACTAATGGTACCATAAATGATATAGTCCAAAAATTCACTCAACTTATTCTGGATGCAGCTAACAAAACAATTCCAAAAACGCGTGGAACTTTGAGGAAGAATAGTGTGCCGTGGTGGAATGATCAATGTAAAATTGCAGTTCATGATACAAAAAAAGCTTTTAGGAACTTTAAAAAACATCCAGGAAATGAAACATTAAAGATTGAATATAAGAAAAAAAGGGCATATTCTAGACGAGTTCTCAAGGAAAGTAGGAAGAGATGTTGGGAAAATTGGGTTTCATCGATTAATAAAAACATACCGGTTGGGGAAATGTGGAAAAAAATTCATAAAATTAACCACCACAGCACACTATTCAACCCCATTATACTCGAAAATTCCGAAGGAACTTTGACCAATAACCCAGTTGAAACGGCTGCCTTATTATCTGAAACCTTTGCCAATAATTCCAGTTCAAATAATTACGATGACGAATTTAAATTATTTAAAACTACGCAGGAACTTCAAAACAACTTTGACCTAACTAATAATGCCAATTCAATCAATAGTGATATATCTATGCATGAACTAATATTAATTTTATCTCAAATAGGAAATACTAGCCCTGGGCCAGATAATGTCTCTAATATTATTATTAAACATTTACCAAAAAGCGCAATTGAATATTTGTTAAATATATATAACTACATATGGACAAAACAGGTATTTCCAGATGGATGGAGAGAGGCCTTGGTTATTCCCATTTTAAAACCTGGAAAAATGGCTAGCTCACAGGGTAGTTACAGACCTATATCACTTACGTGCAATATGTGCAAAATTCTAGAAAAAATAATAAGCAAAAGACTTCGATGGTACCTAGAAACAAATAAATGCATCTCTGAGTATCAATACGGATTCAGACAATTTAGATCGACAACTGATTATCTAGTAAATATTGAAAGCGAAATTCTTAACGGATTTGTTAACGACCATTATGTAGTAGCTGTAGGCCTTGATATTGAAAAAGCGTATGAAATGGTGTGGAAACACAGGGTTCTAAATATTTTACAAAAAGTAGGTGTTAAAGGGAATTTACTAGCATTTGTAAGAAATTTTCTATCCGATAGATCAATCAAAGTGAGAGTTAATGATATATTATCCGATTCTGTTTATGTCGAAAATGGCCTTCCTCAGGGATCAGTGCTTAGTGTTGTATTATTTTTGGTAGCTATTAATGACGCTGTAGCAAACATCGAAAAACCAATTGCAGGGTTCCTATTTGCAGATGATTTAACTATAATTGGCACTGGTCGAACGTTGGAACCTACCATAAAACTAATACAGAATACGCTTAATAACCTACTACAATGGTCTGCTGAGTCTGGCTTTAAATTTTCAAAAGCGAAAACGGAGTATATAATATTTACAAATAAAAGAAAAAAGAACAATAGAAATATTAAACTCACTCTCAATGAACATGTTATTAAGGAAGTTAGTAATATGAAATTATTAGGTTTGACATTTGATAGAAAAATGACTTGGAACTCACATTTAAATAAACTAAAATCAGAATGTCACAAAAGGCTAAACATTATAAAGGTATTGTCGTCAATGACATGGGGAGCTGACCGTAAGTGTTTATTAAGTACATATCATGCGCTTATTAGACAGAAAATAGACTATGCCTCGATTATTTATGACTCTGCTAGGTTAAGAACCCTGAAATCCTTGGAAAGTGTACATAACACGGCTATCCGTCTGTGTATAGGTGCATTTAAAACCAGTCCAGTTAAAAGTATTTTAGCTGAGGCTACAGAGACACCCTTGCAAATTAGGAGGAAATATCTCGCACTAATTTATGCAGCAAATATTCTATCCCAACCAGATAGCCCTACCTTTAGATACTTCACAAGAGCAGCAGCCTCAGATGCTGTGTATAATTTTCGCTCTAATATACCACAACCCTTGCGAATACGAGTAGCTGAATACCTAAATCAAGTAAATTGTATATTTCCACCCTTTTGTACAAAAAACATACTACCACATAGCCCATGGTTAAACTTCAAATTACCAATAAACTTAGAACTAGCAGAATATAAAAGAGATGAAACACCGGACTATATCTTTAAGAATGGTTTCAAGGAAATGCTTTATAACCGACGAGAGTGTAAAGTATTCTACACAGATGGGTCAGTAATGAACGGGAGATCTGGTTGTGCTATCGTGTCGGATGATGGTGGCTGTTATAAATATAGGCTATATGACTACCTCTCGATTTTTGCTTGTGAAGCAATAGCTATACTTAAGGCTTTAGAAATAATCAAAACTAAATCTAAATTACAAAAATATTTAATCTGCACAGATTCTAAATCGTGCTTAACAGCTTTACTAAATATACAAAACGTACATCCTATTATTTTAGAAATTCAACATACAGTAATTAACATGATAAACAGTAATTATTCCCTAGAATTCATTTGGATACCAAGTCATCAAGGGATAATAGGTAATGAAAGAGTCGACGAAGAAGCTAAGAATGCGACTATCATGGAAGAAATCGATGAAACAATCAAAATTAGTTCTATTGAATTTAAGAAACATTTAAAACACGTAATATACCAACTCTGGGATACTAGTTGGAAGGCTGAAAATACAAGCAAATTATTTAGCATTAGACAATCTATCTTTGATAAATCACCTTCTTCCTTTTCTTGTAGAAAGGACCAGGTTACTATCACCAGATTACGCATTGGGCACACTAATTTATCACATATTCACCTCATAACGAAAAATAGTAAAAATAAATGCAAATGTGGCCTCGACTTCACTGTATCACACCTTTTAGAAGAATGTACAGCATATGATAATGAAAAAATACTCTGTAATGTACCTAACAACTTAAAAGATTGTTTAACTCAAGATGGATATGTACAAACTCTCAAATTTCTGAAAATTATTAATATATATAAATTAGTGTAAATTAAAACTAGTGGTCGCTAATGACCTATGATGTTAAAGAGCGACCTTAAATAAATAAATTAAAAAAAAAAAAAAAAAAAAAAAGTTTTTGTTTTTATCTACTGAATCATTTTTTTTTCGTATATTGTGTCGGGAGCAAACGCAAATCGAAAAACTGTTTTTAATTTTCTGCTTCACTTGTCATTTGAGTTAAATGTCTCCTCATGTGCCAATGCCAGATCAAACGTAGGTATGCGTTAACTCTTCACAAGTCTGTAATAGAAAGTCAGTCAATCCTGTAATAGCATTACAGGTAGTACCTACATACACGTAGGTACAGTTGACAAATGAGATAGGTATACACCGTTACATACATGGAAAAGTGTGTACCTTTACTTAATATACACTTAGATCATAATTATACTGTATAGAAACAGCTTTGCTAAGAAAATGCACAGCAAAAAAGGACGTGATAAACGGGTTTTATGTGAGTAAGTTAAATCAATATTGTTCTTTAAACTGTCAATGTGTGCATTGTATTTATGACAACTTATACCAAAGCAGTAGCCATTTCTTACGCCGTGTTAAAATAACACTTGATGCGTCTAGGTATAGAGTTTGTACATAGTCGAAGTATATATTTTTTCATATAGGGCTTGTATGGAAAGGTGTATAGGTACTATCTCCTTTGTCGACTGTACATGATTATCTCAGTATTTGTATAATGTATATAATTATTTTATTGCTAGCATTTCTGTAACATACTAATATTGTTCAAAATTGCAACAATTTGTGATATTTTTGTGTGATTCGTTAAATTGCTTTAAGTAATTTTCATGTTTTAGAAGCGATGTTTTTGTAGCATCGTTGTAAAACGCTCATAGTAGTAATTGATTTTAAAAAAATTATGAAAAAGATTATTTATAGTACTTATAATCGTATCTCTGTCTTATGTTCTGTCGCTAAATATAACGATATTCTAGTATTTTGAAATATTAGCAACTATTTTTTGTGGTGCCCAAAAACAACGAATACGTATCATAATTCATATAAAAAATAAATTATTCTTTTCCTAAAATAAACATTGATGTTCCCTAAATAAACAGTCGCCGCCACAGTATCGGAGAATAACAGGACATCACATTTACATAATTGTATTTGAATTTAATTTGTATAAAAGTGAGTATGACAGCGTGAAAATGTAACAAATTCGTACCTCCCTACGAGTTTGTTACATTTTCACGCTGTCATAGTTCAAGAGATTTGAGTAAAACTGGAGTTATTTTAAATTGTAGATGCCTTATTATCAAGTTTGATATAATTTTGTTCGTTTTCATCCCAAGAAACAACATACTACCCTAAAGGTACAGTTATGTCATGATAATGCTTATTTCTATGATATTGTACTAGCTAACCCTGCGAAATTCGTACCGCCTAACAGTAGATTCCTTAATTTTTAGACATTTTCAGGCCATTTTAAAAAAAATGTTCTCTGCGTAAGAACCATCTTCGTACTTCTAGGAATATTCTAAAAAAAAATTGCGAAATCGGTTCAGCTGTTCTCGAGATTTGCGCTTAGCACTAAGTATATAAAAACTAGTTATTGCCTTTGGCTCCACCCGCGATGTATTCTGAACCCTTCCGAGAAACCCATTGGAATCTATTCCAGAATAAGAAGTAGCCTACGTGTTATTTCAAACTATAATCTACCCCTGTACATTATTTTCACCAGATCCGTTCAGCCGTTTACGCGTGACAGTAACAAATATCCAAACATTTTCACTAACTTTTACTTTTGTAACATTATTAGGATTATAATTAATTAATAGTTATACTTAACGGAATCTAAATAAACCAAAATTTATTGAAAGCTCATCTAACCACCTGAAATTTAACTTTAACCGCACACCGCGTGACACGGGAAGCTGCGATGCCTATGTGGGGGCTCCCACCCCACTAAAACAACCACAGTGTGACATACTCTCGCTTAAAATTTGTAACATAACCAATTAAACTTACCAGACAGATAAGTAGGTACCGAAAACTTAACAAATTATTAGCAAAAACATATATAAAAATTATTGATTTTAAAGTTTGAGTTTATTTTTATTATAATGCTAGCTGAGTCGTCCTGGCTTCGCTCATAGTGTATTTTGACACCCCATATCACTTTTAAGAAACATATTACGTCGGTATTTTTTTTTATTTTTCAAATAATCTAAGTATAGGAATCTGCCGGATTTGCTGAAATTTATGTTTACTGCTTCGCTTCCTTAAGGAAGCGTAGCCTATAGCCTTCCTCTCGACAAAATGAACTATTCAATACAAAAAGATATGTTTAATTCGCACTGCTTAGTAGTTCCTGAGATTAGCGCGTCAACCAAACAAACAAACTCTTCAACTTCATTATATTAGTATAGATTACATAAAGTATTTTACGCTGTCTAGAATTTAATACTTGATTAAAACTATAAGACAGGCAAGATGTATAAAGTTTGAGGCATAACCAAAGCAACATTGTACGTCTCTATGCGATTTTGTTCTACGATCGCATCGATACAACGTACGATTTTGTTTTGATTCTGTGGTAGAAATAACCAAACACAAAACCACGACGGTACAGCATAATTACGTCGATACATTAGTACAATTTTCCTTTATATATGCCTCAAAGCTTATACCTATTGCCTTTTCTATATAATTCACGCCTTACTAAGCAATTAAATGTAATTGTTATAAAATAATGTTGTAGTTTGATGGATGGAGCATCATGGATCAGGGTCATCGTAGATTTCAATTTCCGTAATATTATTAAACTAAGAATTTTATGAATAAAAATTAATAACTTTAGACATTAGAAGTAAATATAGAGCAACTAAGTCAGTTAAGGAGGAATCAAGATTATTTGTCGGCAAGGAGAATGGAGCAGCCGGCGTGATTATGGAAATAAGGAGACGGAGATTATCCGCCTCGTTGAATACTGATCATTCTTTTGTATAAATATTTTATAAACAGCCATAGGTACTGTTAGCTAAATGATAATAGGGAGACTCTGAAATTTTTACTACTATTTTTAGAATGTAATAATAAATTTAGAGTTGACAATGTCAGCATTAGGTTGTAGAGGTCTGGTGGCAGTCGCTTTAGGGAAAATATCGAAGTCTAGCCAAATCCGCAGTTATATACTGGTAAAGCGGACCCCAGACTCCGAGGTGAAAGCTTCGGATGCGACTGGGAATTAACGCTAGGATGAAGAATAATTAATTTAAAGTTGATACAAATAAATTTAGTGTCACAACACATAATAAAACGTGCGAAAGGGAATAATAAGAAAAAAAAAATACAAAACAATTATGATTGTATTGACAGTTTTTGTGCTGTCAGTGGGAAGACCATATTAAAGAAAATATCAAACTTTAATTAGGTACCTACTACATTTTCATAAAGCGTCATACTCGCGGATGAGATATTTCAATGTCTTTGTTATTCAATCACATTCGAAGGAAGACAAGACGGTCATACCATAGTTAAAAGAATTTCATTACTGGAAAGGTTTTAAAGAATTCGTCTGGATCATTCGTGTTGTTTTTACTGGATAATAGCCACCCTCTTGGGATAAAAAAAAATAAAATTTGTTCATTTTCTTGTATAAAAATTTCATACGTCAAACAAAGAAGTATCGTTATTTCCTTTTATTGTAAACATGAAATGTAGTATGCCTGATGCAGTATGTTTCGTTTTTCCTGGAGGGATTTATGTCTAAGATAACCTCACCTCCGGCACCCCATAGCTTTTTTTTTATCACGCGAAAAATCCCCACGGATAACCCCCCCCCCTCCCTCCCCCGCCGTAGCCGGTGGAGGAGGTCATGTCAGACTCGAACCGACTAAAACGCCGGCACCCCATAGCTGCGTGCGATGTCGGTTCGAGTCCGAAAAAAGGTAGGTGTATTGAGCTCCTTTCAATTCGTCGCATCTTATTTCGTATGTTGAATGTCTTATGATTTATGTTTGTATTTTTTATTTAAGTATTTCCAAACATTATGAATAATATTCTTTTTCATCCACGGTAATCTAATACTATCTATCTATAGATAGTTAATCACAGTCGTATCCGAAGCATTCACCTCGGAGTTCGGGGTCCACTTTGCCAGTCTAATTGCGTATTTGGCTGGACTTCGAAATTTTTATGAATAACTAGCTGACCCCGCGAACTTCGTACCGCCTAATAGTCGATTCTTTATTTTTTTAATTTTCACTTCGTAAGAAGCATCCTGGTACTTCAAGGAATATTCTAAAAAAAGAATTAGCGAAATCCGTTCAGCGGTTCTCGAGATTTGCGCTTAGCAACACATTTAGGGATTCATTTTTATATTAAAGATATGAAACATTTTATTTAAAAGAAAGAAAACTACCCAGTTTCTAATTCTCTATACTAGACCGCTTTATATTTTGAGGCCTAAACTTTACCTAGAACTTGAAATATATCAGTACCAGTCTACGAGTGTCATTCAAGTGACTATTTAATAAAAGAAAAGCTCTAACCGTAATGGTATTCATCGCCTAGAAGAGTCACCTTCTCTTTCAATATAGACTTTGAATTGCACAGCTTGTGAGAGTGCCGGAAACCTTACCTTTCTATCTTTCTGTTTAGGGTTCCGTACCCAAAAGGTGAAAACGAAACCCAATTACTGAGACTCCACTATCAGTCTGTCTGTCACCAGGTGCATCTCGTAAACCGTGATAACTAGACTGTACGCGTCGGTAGATTAGTGGTTAAAGAGTCGGTCATTCATAGGTACGATCGAGAGGTTCCGAGTTCGAATCCTGGCCATTACACTAGCGAAGTGAACCCACTCCTAGCACAAGCAATTTAGCTTAGTTGTAGGGGTTAAAGGGAATATTAGTAATTTCGATTGCTAATATTCTTTACCAAAATAAAAAAAAATAACAAAAATAAAAACAAAGTTTAACATTTCACAAATGATATAGGTATTTATGTTGCCACATTATCGACTAAAAAGAGAATAAAATAAAATTAAAGGGTGTTAAAGTATAGAAAATGGTACGGAACCCTTCGTGCGGAAATTCTGACTCGCACATGGCCAGTTATTTTTTTACAATCCCTCTAGTTTCTTCCCTTTTCATCTACAGAGGCCAACGCTTGATTGACAAGCGTTCATTATACCAGGTAGCTCATTTTTTATTTAGTCTTCTTTTTCATTAAATATTCGAGGGATTGGAGTTTGCTTGCAGATTATAAAGTTCAAACTTGTTAATTAGATTAAATTACCTGTTTACGAAGTTGTATTTCATTACAGTAAACTTTTGTTCAGTAGCGCTTCGTTCGCTTTTCTTGCGGTCTTTTATTTCATCATTTATTTTATAGCACTTACCTCTAAAGTAACTTGCATTTTATACAAGCTTATGTACTCATAACCTCGACTACAGGCTCTTTTCATTTTTCTCTAAACCGTGTGTATCTAGTATTATTAAATCGTGTTAAGAAATAAATAGAGAAAGCCTGGCAAACTCCACTTGCGCACCCCAAAATAAGCTCATAACGAAAATTGCTTTTGTTCAAGTGAACACAAACACCAGATATATCTGTGCATGAGGATAAATCTGTGATGCTTTTATAAGAATGACGATTGCCAACGGAATTGGGTTTAGGTCATCAAGAAGAATGAGGACCTTTACGTCTATAATTCTTACTCAGCGAAGCCGCTTTAGATTCGCAATACGTGTGCCTTAATAACTTGAGTATCTAAGTAAAATAAATAAATATTTTTAGGACATTCTGCGCAGTGTTATCTGGACCCAAAGTAAGCATAGCTTAAGTTCTAGAAAACGGACAAACATACTTAGATTTTTGTTATAAATACTAACATAGAAACACCCAGACCAATGTAAATATTCATATTCATGCATACAAATATTTCCCTGAGCGGAAATCGAACTCGCGCCCCCTGCTTAGCAGTCGAATATTCTACCGCTACGCTACAAAGGCTGTCAAAAGTATACCGCATGCCCATCAAAATAGTATTTTCTGCCAATAATATTTCACTCACCTAACTTTACAAAATATTGCAAGCAGTCTGTTCTTTGTTGCCAGCCTGTCTAGATGCGAAACCAACAAAATACTTATTAAATATTAATACATTCCAACATGAGCGTGTATATTGTATGCCAACTAAACAAACAGCTGTTACAAACAGAAGTCTATATCGATACATATAAGGGAAATAGTAAATAGAAGACGTTACATATTCATCATAAGTAAATGTTAGTAGCTCGTTAAGAACGTGCGAAAAGAATTAATACCTAATACTTTTGTTCTATTTACTTTTCATTTTCGGTTATTCAGAGAGAGTTACCACCGGATTCCACTTGAGTAAATGTATAGTCGTTAGGTTGGAGGCTCGTCATGCATATTCAAAAGTGGCGGGCCTTGAGGCAAGTGGCTCAATGTTACTTTGTCGCGCAGAACTACCGTTTTAGAGGCGACACATTAATAGCGCTGCATATCTGAGTAGCTTACATAAAATTAAACACAACCACATAAGACTTATAAAGCAATCTGGTATAAACATACATACATACATACATACAGTCACGCCTCTTTCCCAGTGGGGTAGGCAGAGACACAGTTTTCCACTTGCTACGATCCTGGCATACATCTTTCGCTTCTTCTACTTTCATAATGGTTTTCATGCATGCTCTGGTATAAAGTTTTGCTTTGGTATGTTGCTCTGGTATAAAGCACTGAAATACTGTCTAGTAGCTGATGTCTGCGGCTTCACTCGCATGGAATACTGTTCTTATTTCTGTAACACATGGGCACTTTTTTTTTCAAAACTTTCTGTACAAGTTTTGGGACATACGCAAAAAAATAACTGAATCGGTCGAACCATTCTCGAGTTAACTTCCTCGCTAGCTCACTGAGCAACAATTTTATTAAAAGTACCTATAAGAATAAACACGCGGTCACGTTATTTTGTGGATCTCCAAGAGACAGTTACATCTCAAGAAATTCATGAAACTTCTGAAAATGTAGTTCTACATTTTCTTGAAACTTACCTAATAGTGAAACACAATTTAAAGATTGCTTGTACATTTCTGAATAAGGAAGGCGATTTTGCGTAAAGTATAATGAGAAGATTTGAATGTATAACCCGCGCCACGTATCTTGGACCTAAATCGTAAGACATACGAGGCTCTGGCGCCCGCGGATTGTTTTGTAATAGTCTATGCTTGGTGAATTTGAGTTCGTCTACCGCAGTAGCCCCCCGTGCAATCCTCAAAAGACACCCAAGAAATGTGTACTGCGCGTATAGGGCACATTTTGAGCGCATTTTAGGTCCAAGATACGTGGCGCGGGTTATAGAATATAATGATAAATACGATTGCTCTAATAAGGTAGCATTCTTTTAATTGGGGTGATCATAGTGTTCATTTTTAATAATAAAAAGTGCATACAAAAAGTAGATAGCAACTAGGTACTCACACAAGTATACTTGACCTTAAAGTTATTATTCATAACTCTAAACATTTTAATGTGCTTAAGTCACTACATACCCAAACGTCTTATTTTTAATTCATTCTTTTGAGTATGAAATCAATCGACAAAAACCTAATCTAACGTGCTCGAGTATTACCGACTAGGTACTTATATGATTTTTCTTCTTATTCCGATAGACTGACCGATGTGTGGGGTTTTATATGAAAGACATGTATGTAGTAGAGAATAGAGAGTATCCCCTATATTATGTTAAAATGACACACCCAAGTATGCAGCGATTTTCTTATGAGGGCTTCCGTACCATATGGAACATTTCGTTCAGAATATAGGTACCTACTTGGATGTATAAAATGCAGTATCTTATGTGCTGGTATTGAATTTTTTCATTGAATGTTTTTGTCTTCCTCTATATAACTTATATTTATATAAGCGTAACGACTATTTTGCATACTGTACGTGAATCTTATTCTTATGACAATAACGTTTATTACTATGAAGTAATTCTACTACCTACGGTTTGTTGGCACATGTTTACTTAAATTTCATCAAACGCGAGAAGATCCACTTAGAAGGAATATCTTCATTAATATTATCACCTCATTGTACGTTTATCCTCCCCTATTTGACACTTAAACATCTTCATATTACACAGTTATACTAACTGGCTTGGTTATATAAACATACGTATATTCAAGTCGGAATAGAAGCTGCGTTTGTAGATCGAACCCATATTTCAATGGGCCATCGTAATAAAAAGGCATTTTTGCCATACGTGTTCGGCACATAAAGTGCTCGATAAATAATCGTTGGTCAAGAAAACATTTTGTTGATTTCCTAAATTGCTTTCATTTACGGAATTTAATGGTGTCTGATAATACTGTTTTTTAAAGTATTTATTGTGTCTGGTTATTTCTACTTAACTCAAAAACTATCCTCAGTAAGTTTAAGTTCCTTTTGACTAATATATTTTAATGGAGTAGGTAAATGTTGTAAAATAATAGGTAGGTATAAGTTTGTATAAAAGTTTATGATACACAATATTTCATGAATACAAAAGAATTTCAGTCTGTGTATCTTTTTGACATCTTTTATAACTAAAAACCCGGTACAGTAACAACATATTTTCAAAACGCATGATTTCAAATTGATTAGAATAATAATCTTACGAGAATTCTCGTTTATTCAATTACAAGATTACCTATTAGAGATGTTTAATATTGGCAGTGTGCTCTGTGGGGCTCCAAACCACTAACTCTTAATTGTAAGTTGCCTTAGGCATTACGTTGCCGCACCGCACCGCATAAACGATCGATTTTGGTTCGACCGAATTTAGTCAAATTGGGCATTGAAAATGAAACATTTCATTTATTATCTACATAGACCAGAGTATTTTGACCCATACTATACTAACTGTTCTATTTGGATAGATTAAGTAAATACGTTTGTAAATAGACAAATAAACCCACTGAGGGTGTCCTATCATTTGACAAAAAACAAATGACAAATTTTCATTTGAAAAACAACGTTATCGTATCGTATATTTTTTTTAATACGTATCATTTGACAAACTATTGTTTAATAAACTACTCATTAGACAAAAAAAATATTTGAAAAAAAAACATTATATAAAGCATCATTTCACAGTGAGGGTTCGCCCCACTGAGATTCTTTCCGGAGACATCTCAGGTTGGGGCCGCGTAGCGAACTGGTGGTTCATTTGCTAAACCTTTTTATTTTAAAGTTTTGTCAGTGACATTTTGATGGTCTCTAAAGACTATTAAAATGAAATATTTTTGACTTTGGATAGAATGGATAGATCATAAACTTAAACTGCGGGAAGTACCTCACTACAAAGTAAACTCGATTCAACCGATCTAATTCTGGTTCACTTTATCTCCTACGTTAAAAGTTCTATTACGGGACATTGGCAGAATTGATGCTAAAAGCACAGAGCCCTTCGTTAAGAATTGAATTGAACTGAAACTGACCTTGCTGATTTAAACTTGATTTCCAAACTTCACAGGCCTCCTGACGATATCAAACTGCAACAAAAAAAAAGTTTTGTGGTAATGAGACTGGTAGTGTGCCATCAGATATAAGACGATAATTTTGACGAACGAGTTTAAAAAGAAACTAGAATGTGTAGCTCGCGGCTCCGCGCGCATGGAATTCTGATCCCGTTAATCACTGATAGTAACGTGATAATATGGTATTGCATTGTAGGACATTCTACACAACGCTATCTAGACCCAAAGTAAGCATAGCTTAACTAGTTTGTGTTATGGGTTCTAGAATACGGAAGAATAGCCTATGTTGGTTCCTGATAACATAGCTTTCTGAGTTTTTTTAAAATTGATCCAGTAATTCTTGAGTTTATTCGTTACGTATAAAAATCAAAACTTTCCTCTTTATAATATTAGTGTAGAAATAGGAATGTATTCTGAATAATTTATTCACAGTTAGAATGCATATTTCTTTTAAACTTTTCTCAGAGGGAAACTCATGGTCCGAAAATATAAATTGCTTGCACAGATTTCTCTTGCAATGTAAAGATTGTATGTAAATTCGCGGAATTACCAGAAAGGTAGATTTCATAGCTCATAATACTATTAAATAGCTGAAATAAACTATTCTATTCTGAAATAAAATGTTCTCTGACTGACGTAGTCAGAGAACAGTAAATAATTTTCAGCATATGAGGCAGAATTAGTAAAGTGTAATGAAATTTTAAAGCAATTAGTATGCTAACTATTCAAATCGAATTGAAATTCTCCTAAACAACAATATCTGTTCATGTAACTTGTAACATTGTTGTAATATTGTTGTTTAGGCGAATTTAGAATGCTCAAATTCTGTTCATATAACTCAATTAAGGCCCCTAATCAGGTCAACGTCGAAAAATCGGTAATTTCGAAACCGTTTTTCTTATTAACTATAAGACTTACAGATCTGGAATTTATATGCCTGCATTCTACAGGATATACAGAGGAACTTCACCTTTTCATAAATGAAATAAAAAAGGAGAAAATAGTAGAAAAGCGGCTCTGAACATCACTCTATTCTTTTTTTTTTAAACCAAATATTTTCTACATTCAGTATCCAAAGCAGAGCATTCCTCCTGTAAAGGACTGGGCATGGGCTCAAGTCTCGTCTTAGGTTGCGGCCACACGGCGCGGTGCGGCGCCACACCGCAAAAAATTTGGTGAATCGGCGGCCAAACGAGCAGCGCCGCACTGCTCATGTGGCCGCTGATTCGCCAAAATTTTGGCCGCACCCTTATGTATTGGTGTTAAGCATTCCTTTTATTTTACTCTAAATCGATTACTAGTAATGTTATATGGTATCCATTTCCATACTAAATGCGAAAGTAACTCTGTCTGTCTGTTACGCTTTCAGGCCTAAACCACTGAACCGAATCTTGATGAAATTTGGTACAGAGATAGGTCAGACCTTGGGAAAGGACATAGAGTATGTTTGTTCGGGATAACCGACAACCTAGTAGTAAACAATAGCTACATAGTCTAGAATAACACAAACTCATATTACATTTCTAATAAATTGAATCACAGTAATATTTTGGTGATACCATAACGTGCTCGGCTTTGCGGTTCAATAAATCTAACCAGTTCTATAAGTACAGAGGGATTTATACACCATCGGGTTAATTCATTACCTCGTCTGTGAGTGAGCGTATATAAACAATTGTGAAGATTAAAGGCAGTTTCAGTTAATTGTGCGCCCGGAATCCTCTGATATCGTAATTACTTTGACGGCCATTTATCAACAACAGTCGAAGGTTAATAAAGTATTTATCGTTTGACTATTTCGATACTATCAATATGTTTCTAAACTATCATAATATTGACTGTGGAAAGAGATTCTGATTGGTTTAGTTTTTTAGATTTTAATATTTAGTTAGGTACTTTTTTATTGCTAGGTACCTATAGTTCACGCGCCAGGTTGAAGTCATATTATCGTGTCTTAACACGTTAACATGACTTCACCCAACCTGGTGGTAAACAAAGCTTAAAACAAAGTCTCAGGTCCAATCAGAGTTGCCGTCAGAGCGACAGAGACAGTTCAAAAGTGATAATTAGTTTACATTTACAGTTTACATTAATCCGAGTCTTTCCCTTTTACGGTCGTTCCCAATAACATAATCTACAGATAAAGGTAAAGGTAGAGATAGTTCCTTTGTTAAATTCTATTGTTATTTTGCTACTATGAATTGCGTTACCATAGAGATTGGTGACGTTTTTATCCTTTCTAATGTCAAAACTGGCGATAGATAGGTTATTGGGAACGGCCATTAGTCCGTGGTCGGCTTTCCGATCTTTGCTCCTCCACTTCGTATTTATATTGGACAGATCAAAAGAATCTTTGCATAAAATTATTAATCAAACAACTGAGAAAAGACTCTTAATCAGTACTACTTAGGAATTCTATAACAAAACGCACCCCTTCCATGGACTGATTAGGCTAGCTGTAACTATATGTTAGATGTAAGATTTTGTATTTGCTTACACATGAGATTATGCGGGACAATATTATTTATTTACTTATCTTCTTCTTCCTCTTAGCGTTATTTCCCAGTCGCATCCGAAGCTTTCAGCTCGAAGTCTGGGGTCCACTTTTACCAATCTTAACCACGGATTTGACCTAGACCTTGATATTTTCCGTGAAGCGATTGTCATCTGACCTCCACAACCCAATGTTAACATTAGGCGATATCGAAGTTTTGCAGTTAGACCGTTGTTTTTGGATTTTTGAGGGCTCCAACTACCCGTAACGACTGCCATAGATGTTCTCATGGCAACCGGGACCGACGGCTTAACGTGCTCTCCGAGGCACGACCAGACCAATGCAAATACTCATATTTCATTCACACAAATATTTGCACTGAGCGGGGATCGAACCCGCGCCTCCTGCGTAGCGGCCGCGTTCACTACCGCTACGCCACGGAGGCTGTCAAATTTATTTAATTATGTATATACACACAAACCGATCATAAAAAACATAGAAATAATAGTACAAAACCTCTGTGGTCTTCACGACACAGGAAATTCTCATGCAAAGATTTACGGTTTACGAACTCTTCCCTTTAATTTGTGCTATAAGACTTTGCATCGTCCCACATGATTCCAAATCGATATTTTTATGATAAAACTTACCCTTTGCTGGAAATCGTAAATAACCCGATATTACCTTTGACCCTTTGAATAAAAATAAAATCAGGTATCGGATCGATGAGGACTTTTTATATTTCACATAATATTATGATGGTGTCTTGAACCATCCTACTAACTTTCAGCTGGGTGCGAATTATCGGATTTGTAGTTTAACCGGAATGTAGGGGCGAGTTTTGGCTGTAATTTATTAGTAGTGATATTTAAGCGCCTGATAGGTTCACTGTACGAACACAACTCTTGAGGACAGTTCATCATCTGATTTATTTTTCTATATCATATGTTATAACAGAAAAACAATTATTCGAAAAAGTTCCACGCATCCGCGACTCTAAAATATTTTTGATAATAATATATCAGTATTGCAATGCCTAAGTATCTTTATTCATTGATTTATATTGTTACAATGATTAACCTGATTGCCTTTATCAGTAAGTACGATTTGGTAATTTCAAATACTTTTTCTCGTAGCTATCGTAGCACTTCAGTCATCACGTAGCAAAACCTACTCACCTGATGCCTACAAAGTAATAACAATATCTCGTAGCAAATTTATTTGAGTTATGATATTATCATAACGCCATTATCACAGTTCAAAATCTAAAAGATCTTTGAGGTTACGAAAACCGTTGCCTATATATTATTAAGTTACTATTTATTCTGTAATGTTTCAGTTATTTAAAAGAAAAATAAAATGCTTCTCCGGTAACAAAGCTATTGCGGGTACCCCGAGGCAAACGAAGCGAAAAACCGTGTTTCTTATCTGTCCTTCGAGATGTGGGTTACAATATCATTATTACGCTAATATTGTGAGTAAAATTGTTAGAATTATTTATTTTTATATCTAGTATAACTAATAATAATTTTCTTCATAAAATTTTCTATATAGTCCAGTTCAAACATTTTTAGGACGTAGGTAATTGGATCAATATTTCGCATTCAATTTTGTTTCGCAAAAAAACTTTTTTGTACCACTAGGGTGCAACGACCCACCTTATGGAAAGTGGTTACCATAGCCTATGGACGTCTGCATCACCAGGGGAGTCACTAGTGCTGCCAAACGTGTAAGATTAGAAAGTTTCTGTGCGGTCAGTGCAGAAGGCAAAGCAGGATAAGCCTTTGCTCTTCTTACTGACAACACAAAATCTCCAGTGAGCTCTGGTGACCCTACACACGAGGTAACACAATCCAGACTGTATGTGCCTATCCTTGTACCTACTCTCAGCCAGATCCATTCAGTCGTTAGAGCGTTATTGAGTAACAAACATCCAAACGACTTCATAAACTGTTACACTAATAACATTAGTAGACGGAATAATATTAAAATATGTTGCCACATATCTCCCGGCAAAGCAGAATACAAGAGCCACCCTATCTCTTCCCATGGGGGTCGTATATGTCGACTTAGGGATATTGTACATACCTACACAGAGCCCAAACAATATACAGATCAATATCGGTGTCAATATATCTCTGCTTATTCCTTAGGGAATGTAAGGGCGAGAGTATATGAATGGGCATGTATTTTTTTTTAAATTCGTGAAACGAAATTGCCACTTCCGTGATGTGAAATAGGGGAACACCCAACAATTCCGAAATATTTAATTCCGAATTTCAATATTCCGATTTTCAAAATTCCGAATATTATAATTCCTAAGAAACAAAACTCCGAGTATTCAAAAACACGATAGTTCTTTATCCGAAAGTTATAAATACGAATGTTCATTCTTCCGAATTTCATTTTTACGAATAATTAAAAATCCGTAGTATTATTGGCCCGAAAAACGTTATTACGAATTTCAAAGGAGGATGGGCGTTTCGTCCCATATGGTGTAACACTTTTCTACATATATCAAACGAAAGGTCTCAATGAGTATATTACTTTTTTGTATGGACATAAATCTGTATTTCGTGCAGGGTAAAAGTTGTGGGGGTTTCAGTTACTAAGAAAGTATTTACTTTATTTCAAATGATTAGTGTTTTTATAACAAAATACTTATTTATTTATGCTATTTTTACCCGACTACGTTAAAGCCAAAGGAGGATTATGATTTTGACAGGCTATGTATGTATGCATGAACTATGTATGTATATTCACTAATTCCTTCATAGCTCTTCACCTACTTAATAGAACTGGACAAGTAATGTATCGTTAGAAGTGTCTTGATCGTCCACTTATTATAGGCTATATAACGTGTCACTGAATTTAATATGGCGCCCTCTAGCGGTCATAAAGTACTGCGTTAAAAAATAAACTTCAGGTAAATATACCGTGTTTGATATCAAATTAAAGGCCTTAATTAGCACATTTCAAATATGTATAAATTATTGGGATTTTTGAATGAAAGGACATCACCCATTTTAGTCAAAAATTGAAAGTGCCGGGCAAAGAAAATAAATACGATATTCCGTCCGAACTTGTCCTAGCTAGCATTTTCTATTAACGCGTCAAAGTTGAGGGACCACTGGGCTTGGTTTTATTTGAGTTCAAATATCTTGGAACCATACATTTTTATGATATGAATGATTAGAAACGAATAAAAATCATTGTTCTATATTAGAAGAATAGTCAATAAAACCAATAATAAATAAACCCCATCCTGCACACCGTTGTTTTTCGCCCATTTATTTACGTCCAAAATTGAAAGTGCTGACCAAAGAATACGAGTATGATATTCTGTTAGAGCTTGTTCTCATTAGCATTTTTTATTATGGCGTATAAGCTGAGGGTCTACTGCCCGATTAACGGAATGTCATATTTGTATTCTTTGGCCGCTACTTATTTTCAATTTAGCACCTAAATAAATGGACGAAAAACAACGGTGTGCAGTATGGGGTTTATTTTTTATTAGTTTTATTAATTATTCTTCCAATGTTGCACGATATTTTGTATTCATTTACAATAGTTTGTGTCATAAACAATGTACGTTTTCAAGATTTTCGAACTCAAATAAAACCGAGGAAAGTGGTCCCTCAACTTTGACGCCCCAATAAGAACAAGCTCTAACGAAATATCGTATTTGGCCAGCACTTTCAATTTTGGACCAAAAATGTATGCAGCGTGAATAATGTTCTTTTGAAGCATTTATTATGCTAACTATTCAAATCGATTTAGAAAGAGAAAATTAAAATATTGGGTTCTGCTTTTAATTTTTTTTGGTTCATACTTTTTATAGGTAACCGCTGAACTGATTTCCATAAAACCTGCTGTATCGTGATGTATAAATTATGACCTTTCATTTGATACCCAACACGGGTATATTTGAAAATAGATTAGATTTTGGATTGATTTTCAGTCCTCATACATTTCAAATGGTTGAACCGATTTTTATGAAACATAGCTAAGAATACTCTCGACTAAACCATCTTTCGAACAAAAGAAACAGAATCGAAATCGGTTCAGCAGTTTGGGAGCTACGATGCCACAGACAGACTGACACACACACACACACACACACACACACACACACACACACACCCATACACACGTCAAACTTATAACACCCCTCTTTTTTGTAAAAAAATATGATTAGTACAACCATGAACCATGTCAACCAGTAGGTGAATTAACCCTAGTTGAGTCAACCGTAGTTGTAATGACCGTCGGCGAAATGATACAAAACCGTAAAACTGTATTGGAAAGCCTATTTGCACAAAAAATATTTTTTACTTACACCCTTATAACTTTGGACCTGCACGAATTTCTGATATAAAACTTTGAGTTTTACATAAAAATAGACTAAATGAACATGTTTACACTAGTCGCAACATGTTACAAGGGTTGGGACGCCTCTCATACAAAAGTGCCCGTTCTCCTTTCCGAAAATTCATTGCTCAAATTGAAAATTTGTATCAAAAATAGGTAAAAGTTAAAATTGATTTGACATGTTGCGCATTTAGAGTTGATTTTTTATAATAATAAATTAATTTTCTCGCCAATTATTACGTATAAAAATTGAGCCAAACCCGACTTGCCGTGGTCCTACTACCGTGGTACTTGTTTGCCCTACACTAGAGTGTTATTTAAAAACCGGAGGCGCGGAGGGAGGGCAGTCCTCGCCCGCAGTAACGAAGCTCAGGCGCCCGGGCAAGCTGGAGCGGCTGAGGCTGGTCGCCGGAGGCGACCAGCAAGCCGAAGCTGCGGAAGCGAGCATGGGTGCCCGAACTTTGTTACGCAAGGGCGGAAGGACTGCACATCCCGTAGCGCCGGAGAAGAGCGAAACTAATGCATGCCTGCATGCTTGCCTGAATGCATGCTTGCCTGAATGCATGCTTGCCTGCATGCATGCGTGCCTGCATGCATGCTTGCCTGCATGCATGCTTGCCTGCATGTATGCTTGCCTGCATGCATGCTTGCCTGCATGCATGCTTGTTACTGAAAGTTGTATGGCAACATGTATTTTGTAATCATTAGCTTATGTAAATTAAAATAATAGTTCAATAATTCTATTTCCTGTTTATCTCGTGTACCCCGAAAATAGCAACTGTCCTACTTACCTCATGCAGGTTTACAAGGCGCTTAATTGTCGGGTTTGTATTGTTTCGGAGTTTTGATAATCGGAATTCGTATTTATGATATTTCGTATTATTAATAATTCGGAATTGTAATGGTTCGGTATCTTCAAATTCGGAATTTTAATATTCGCAGTTATAACCGTTAGGAATTTTGAAATTCGGGTTTTCAATAAATAGGATTTATGATACATCGGATATCTGACTTTCGGAATTTTATATGATTCTAACTAACTATTCAAATCGATTTAGAAAGAGAAAATTAAAATATTGGGTTCTGCTTTTAATTTTTTTTGGTTCATACTTTTTATAGGTAACCGCTGAACTGATTTCCATAAAACCTGCTGTATCGTGATGTATAAATTATGACCTTTCATTTGATACCCAACACGGGTATATTTGAAAATAGATTAGATTTTGGATTGATTTTCAGTCCTCATACATTTCAAATGGTTGAACCGATTTTTATGAAACATAGCTAAGAATACTCTCGACTAAACCATCTTTCGAACAAAAGAAACAGAATCGAAATCGGTTCAGCAGTTTGGGAGCTACGATGCCACAGACAGACTGACACACACACACACACACACACACACACACACACACACACACACACCCATACACACGTCAAACTTATAACACCCCTCTTTTTTGTAAAAAAATATGATTAGTACAACCATGAACCATGTCAACCAGTAGGTGAATTAACCCTAGTTGAGTCAACCGTAGTTGTAATGACCGTCGGCGAAATGATACAAAACCGTAAAACTGTATTGGAAAGCCTATTTGCACAAAAAATATTTTTTACTTACACCCTTATAACTTTGGACCTGCACGAATTTCTGATATAAAACTTTGAGTTTTACATAAAAATAGACTAAATGAACATGTTTACACTAGTCGCAACATGTTACAAGGGTTGGGACGCCTCTCATACAAAAGTGCCCGTTCTCCTTTCCGAAAATTCATTGCTCAAATTGAAAATTTGTATCAAAAATAGGTAAAAGTTAAAATTGATTTGACATGTTGCGCATTTAGAGTTGATTTTTTATAATAATAAATTAATTTTCTCGCCAATTATTACGTATAAAAATTGAGCCAAACCCGACTTGCCGTGGTCCTACTACCGTGGTACTTGTTTGCCCTACACTAGAGTGTTATTTAAAAACCGGAGGCGCGGAGGGAGGGCAGTCCTCGCCCGCAGTAACGAAGCTCAGGCGCCCGGGCAAGCTGGAGCGGCTGAGGCTGGTCGCCGGAGGCGACCAGCAAGCCGAAGCTGCGGAAGCGAGCATGGGTGCCCGAACTTTGTTACGCAAGGGCGGAAGGACTGCACATCCCGTAGCGCCGGAGAAGAGCGAAACTAATGCATGCCTGCATGCTTGCCTGAATGCATGCTTGCCTGAATGCATGCTTGCCTGCATGCATGCGTGCCTGCATGCATGCTTGCCTGCATGCATGCTTGCCTGCATGTATGCTTGCCTGCATGCATGCTTGCCTGCATGCATGCTTGCCTGCATGCATGCTTGTTACTGAAAGTTGTATGGCAACATGTATTTTGTAATCATTAGCTTATGTAAATTAAAATAATAGTTCAATAATTCTATTTCCTGTTTATCTCGTGTACCCCGAAAATAGCAACTGTCCTACTTACCTCATGCAGGTTTACAAGGCGCTTAATTGTCGGGTTTGTATTGTTTCGGAGTTTTGATAATCGGAATTCGTATTTATGATATTTCGTATTATTAATAATTCGGAATTGTAATGGTTCGGTATCTTCAAATTCGGAATTTTAATATTCGCAGTTATAACCGTTAGGAATTTTGAAATTCGGGTTTTCAATAAATAGGATTTATGATACATCGGATATCTGACTTTCGGAATTTTATATGATTCGGAATTATGAAATTCGGAATTTTGAAATTCGTGATTGTAGCTTTCGGAATTAGGTTTTTCGTATTTATGTAGTGTACCCGTGAAATAGGTTTATGCTTCCGAGCTAAATACTTAGAAGCAATTCAATTGCTACGCTGCGCTACTCTCCTTTACAATTATGAAAAAGTTTACTTCAAAGCGACTTTAAAATCACGGTGCACAAAGGTTTTCTTTTCCTTGCAAAAGAATAGAAGAGATAGAAATGTTCAACCTTCCGGAGTAGCTCATCAGATTCTCAATTGACTAGATTCATAACTCAACAGATGCTTTTGTATTGTATAACCTAATGTTCTATCCTATAACGCCAATACTCGTATAACGAGGTGGCAAAGATGAACAAACTCCACCGACATATTTGATTCCAATTTTAATAAATTCATTAAAATTCTGAAAGACATCCTCCATAGCAATTCTGCCTTACAAAATATTGAAACACGTCATTATTATTATACTTTTTCCAATGTAGAGTTTTCCTGTTTTGTAACATACTGTTTTAGCTGTGTGCAATTGTGGTTATGTTACAATCCAGAACGGAACTGTATTTTAGTATTATTATTTTTCAATGACTGTAATGTAATTTGTGCGTCTAAATAAATAAAATAAAAATAAAGAAAATATCCTACTTCCTTACGTTTGTCTATCCTACCCTATTCTACATTACCTAAAGGTTGCCTGACAGAACTTGTTTAAACTCTGGTTCTGTATAGATTTTAATATTGATGTATTTTATCATAAATGTACAATAAAGTGTATAAATAAATGAATAAATACTTCCTTCTATGAAAGTTGGTTCAGGTTTTTGGGTGTTTGTTATTCAATCACGCTCTAACGGCTGAATTGATCTGACTGAATGAATATCAAAAGCGGCATTGATAGGATCTTACCAAATTTGGATAGGTAGGGGTGTGTTCCTCTTTGTATCACGCTATGGACCCGGCGACCGCACGGTGAATCCATGGAGTGCTGAGAATCGGATCCCTTGGTACAGGGATCGATTACAGCCTGGAATAATACACATGTTGTAATCCAAGAATAGGTTACCGTGTTTGGCGGGAACGGAGTCAAAATTCCACGCACGCGAAGCCGCCGGTAACAGCTAGTTATAAGTAAATATGGAGGCTGTCCCTAAAAATAAATATGGCACGTTAACAGTTGCTATTTTCACAACTTCCGAGTATACCCTATGTGGTAAAACTCGAAGTTATCTAAGCCTAGATAGATACTAACACAAATAAAAAAATCTATATTATACCTACCATTATGATGCTTTTGATTTTCCAGATGATATACCTATTAAGGCAAAACTACAATATAGACTTTTGTTTAATATATCCATATATTTATAATAAAACAAAAGTTATGTAACTTTTGCCTTAATACCATCTTATTATGTATATAAAAATTGCCTACTTTCTTTGATTTATATGTTTATTTTTATTTTCCTACTTCTCAGTGATTTGAAATCATCTTTCCTCGTTTTACACAACCCTCTTGCACAGATGAGCTTTTTATTACATAAGGCAGTGACAGACGATTAATAAATGTCAAGACGTATGTTTATTATATATACACACACATATTTGTATCATAAAATTTATCACGCTTGTAGTAGATACAAGATAGATTTAGGACAAGGGTAAGTTATTTTTTTACGCTTAGGTTTGACTGTGCTCATTCTTTTATATCTACGAATTATTGAAGTAAATCGTATTCTATCGCGATTTATTTGTTATTATTTACTATTAGCACGTTTCGACTACTTTTCGGTAGTCATGGTAGTAGGGTGACTCTTTAAATTAATAAATAATCTTTTTTTTTTTTCAATACTCGTAATCGAAATGTTTACTATTCCCAAGTACAATTCCAAGAGACCCGATCCAGTATCAACGTATTTTAAACGCATAATTTTGATTCTATTAACCCTATATTCTATAAGGGTTGTGGAGGTCAGATGGCAGTCACTTCACGGTAAATATCGAAGTCCAGCCAAATCCGCAGTTAGACTGATAAAGCGGACCTCAGACAGGTGAAAGCTTCGGATGCGACTGGGATGAAAAAGAACAATTTCGATTCTATTAGAAAATAAAGCAAGAAGTTACTTTGGTATGTTTTTTTGTCAAAACAAAACCCATGTTTCACAATCACCCGCATATAAAAAATATTAAATGTTAGAATATTTTTTATATGCGGTCCCGCCCGAAGTCAATTCTCTTTTCTCTTATTAAATCGATTTGAATAGTCAGCATAATAAATGCTTCAAAATTTCATTCATTTTTTTACATATTTTGTTTTTATATTGTAATAGAAGTGAGTAGAAACCTAATATCAAAAAGGTGCTCATGTCGTAAAATTAATTACTTAGTACCGCAGGGTCATTAACATTACCTATGCTCAGTGCGGTAAATGTTTACATTTTACTGTAATGAATTTACAACGAAGCTGGTATTTGCTCTGTTTGTCATTCTACCCCGACACAGTTAGTTTCAATAGTTTCACAAAACAAACTGTTATTTGCATAGAAAGTTGGCAAACCACCCATGTTTCGGACAAACAGCCTCTTAATCTTGACTTATGTAGGGTTAGAATATACTAGAGCGTAAGATATGAAATATCTTATCTTTAGTCACAGCTTTGTCGTTAGTCCAATTACTAATCAAACACATACTAATATTATAATTGCTAATCAGCCTGTTCGGCAACAGCTAGTTATTGAGAAACGTAAAGTTGGTTTGTGTATTCTTTAGAAACCTAAAAAGTTGTACATAGATTGCGTTCAAATTTTGACACGATATATTAATCGCTTCAAAGTATTTTTAAGCTATTTTTATTGATTTTTTTCGCATCGATGGATGGAACTGCAACCGAGATTATAGGATTTTTTACGATAGCATTCCTATGCAAAGCCGGTATATAGGTCGCTATTATTATATAAATAAGGCATGTGGTGGTATTGGCAGTGACGATAAGGCACGTTTTACTGTCGCATGGGCCAATTAGCCTGAGTTAGCTGGTGCCGTTTGTTCGTAACAACGTTAGAAGTTTCCACTATTTGAAACTACACACCATTTTGAGTTTCACTTTCTTTGTAAACAACATGTAGCCAAATAAAAAACCCTGCATAAAAAAGTAGAGTCATTCAATCATGTATGCGTGAACTATTGGACTAGTTACTTGATCATACTAGTTTACAGGCAATGGACTCGGTCACTCTGTCTGTTAGGCTGAAGTTGCTTTATCGTTGTCGTTCACACATTCTCGATCTTTTCGTTTTGCCTTGTACCGTCACACAATATAAACGGTGTCTCTATTCAGCAAGCAAACTAACACGGCCCCATTCTATTGTTTTTTGTAACAATACATAACATCGTAGTTGTTGTTTTTAATTCTAGAGTCCACGCAACTAGTGCAGCAGGTAATTTAAAACATTCATCGACGAAGTCAGTCTCTTAGTGGTAAAGGAATCAGTCCTAAGATTGTGAGACTACTGACGAGAACCTACTATTAACACTGATTATTAAGCTTAACTGGAGGGCTTAACGGGAATACTAGTAATTTCGTATACATACTCTCTTTAAAAAAAGTTATAAAAGCAAATATTAGAAACCGAATTACAAAAGAGGGTCTTTCCATTCTTTTCACTACCCGCATGTAAAACTTATCCCGCGATTCACAGAACCTTTTACGGAAATACCAAAAATCTTCTATTTGTATTCCAAGACACAGTATCAAATTTCAAACAAACGACGTAATAAACTTTCACATTTACAATATTAGGAAAATATTCAGAGTACATAACTATACGGATTTATAAAGTTCATCGGTATCCTGGCTTAGGTTTACATTTGAATCGAATTACAGGTACGGAAATTCCCTAACATGCTCAAACCAATTTGCGGTGTGCAGAGTATGATACGGGTACGTAGCTTTCTTCCCGCATAACGAATAATGATCGTGTATATCGAGTTTTCACGCTCCAAGTCCTCTTACCGATTGTTTGTATCCATTTTGAAGGTGATTAACGAAGATAAAACTCGCATTGTTAAAGCCTGCAACGTTGACTGATATTTCTTTCAAAATGACGTTATAAAACTAATGGGTACCTACTTGTAGATCGTAAAGAATGAATAGTTAATATGGGAGACTATTTTTAAAGCAATAAGTATTCTATTTGAATCGATTAAGAATGGATAAATTTAATCGCTCTGGCAGGGTTCGAACCCACGATCAATCCACTAAGCTACCGAGCATCGCCTGAGGCAATCCAAATTCTCCTATACTACCGTCTTGGGGCGACCGACGACGGTGGGAGCCTGTAATTACTGGTGGCAGGCGATCCGTCTGGGCGATTAACTTTTTCCATTCTTAATCGAATATGGGAGACGTTAATAATAACGGAATCAATAAATTGCATAATTATGTATCTAATAGAATCCATGAGGTACATTTTTTTAGTCAAAATATACCAACTAAACATACTCATAGGTATTAGTAAAACATAATTGTCCTTTTAAATCTCCTACTATTAAGTCGACGTGGAAAATCGCTATCGAAGATTGGCCAATTTATTCTCACTTTTAAAATCAATAGACGTTGGCAGCCAGATAAAATGGATTCTCAAATGCATTGTGCTGTACTTCGATTGAATTGCAAGTTATTCTAAGAGTTTGACGTTAGAGTTCGAAAATCAATTATTTATTGCACAAAGCTGCATTGTAACACAATCAATAAAAATATAGATACCATTTATGTGTATCTATATTTTTAGACTAAAATAAAATAATTATTATATATTCATAGTAGGTACCTACATAATAATATTGTAAATGCGAAAGTAACTCTGTCTGTTTATATTTCTATCTGTCTGTTACGCCTAAACCATGGTGACCCTCTTTTCAGAGACTTTGCCTTCAGCTTACCATCAGGCGAGGCGAAGTCAAATTGACGTGTCATATATAAAAAAAACTATTTTCATGAAATATAATACAGAGATAGCTAAATAAACATAATTGTATGCAAATTCTGTTTTGATGGTATAATATAAAATGTCGGTGTAGAGATAGTTACAAATAAATTGTATTACAATGAATTTATACCAGTGTCAAGTACTTAATAAAAACATAATAACAAGATTTTACAAAAAATTGTAAGCAGTTTTATCTCTCTGTACAAAATTTCTGACATACTTTGTAAAAGTGTGTCAGAAATTCGTTTGAAACCACTTCAACGTTCAAGTGACTACACTTACACAGTTTGTTATTACCACTTAGCATAGTAGCCTTATTATTAGGTAATAAGGTGGTTAAGTGCGGGGCTTGTGGCGCGAGTAATACCATTTGCTGTCACTTCTTACAATTTTTTCTTTGCTCTAGACCTCTAGCTAGTACTCAGGTCTTTCAGAGGTCGAGATTATAAGTAAAATAGATTTTTTTTTTATCATAAACAAATAGTCTGACATGTTTTAATGCTTTTGCCACCTGTTAGATTGGGAATGGTAGATGGTAACTAAGTAATTTACAATAACATTAACTTATTTTTTATTTTATTTGAACCAATGAACTGTAACAATCTAAGTCAATAATTCTAACAGACAGTACTTTTTAAATTATAACTTACACTTAAAGTATAATACCTAATACAGTTACAATATTATCATTAAATTGTTAAACATTAATAATTTCTGTTTAGGTTTAAAAAATTACAAACATAATATCAAATTCTAGGTATAGTGAAAATGAACTTACATTTCCAGTAAGTAGAACTTTCTTCGTAGTAATACGAGTAGCATGAAGTTAAAACGAACAACTTGCACATGGTATAAGCAACACTTAACAATGTCGTCTACGAAGATTTATAAGCAGTGAGTTTACGAGCGAATTTGCAGTTAATTTCGCTGCTGTCTCCGTATTTTAATAGCTTAGATTTATAATGCACTCCCAAAACATCAGGTTCTTAATAAATCAAGTTAATCTACTAATACTTTCTGACAATGTTGTAAATCTTATTGTTCGTGAAAAAAAGAAATGTTTATCTATAGCTCTTGAGGAAACTCTTAAAGAGAAATAATTCTTCTACTTTGTCTTCATATTCCCTTTGTTAAGTTTTAATTAATAATAAAATTTGAAGAAAAATTACCTACAATGAAGTTGAGATAAAATATTTCATTATTAAGATTATTATGTAAAATTACAAATTACTACTATTATCTTTTTTGTCTTGGTTTGGTCTAAAAGTTCAAATCGAATATAATCGGATGTTTACAATAGACAGATAATAACACACACGGAATACAATGATTGGTGAAACGTGGGTGTTAATTCACCTCTACCTAACCCTCCGGGGATAAAGGCATGATTATATAATTATGTATCTAGATAAATCGAAAGTTTTTAAATTCTATCGACTTTCGTAGCATTCGGCTAATGTTCTTCAACAGTTGAGCAGCCCACTCTTTAAATTATTCCGTTTCCTCTTGTATACTATCAATAAATCATAGTATGTACGCCGTTTTGGCACTGATATCATACAGCTCAACTAACTATAACTAACTTCAGAAATAAATAATTGGATAATAGTGATCATCATAACACAAAAAGTTTATCTAGGTGGTATTTATGACAGTTAACAGTGAAGTTTGTGGGGTGAGTGAGAACAGAAATAAATGACGAGCCATTTCTAGCTACTGGATGGGAATTGAATTCAAAACAAAATAAATAATTAACAACTTTTAAACTATCGCATTCTAAGATAAACAAAAGTATGAATTGAGATAATTTTAAAGCATTTAGTATGCTAAACTAAACAAATTATTTTAAATTGGAAAAAAAAAGAATGAATGTACTTAAACGATGGTCGCGTTAATTCCCGTTAACATTATTGTAAACCAAATAATTTACATTGGTTCTTTCCTCTATTGGAATTGTTATAAATGAATAAAAACATAGCAAAGATAAAGTGGAATTTAGATTATAACAAAGAAGTCAAACCGAATTCACAAAAAAGAGATACTGAAAAGTGTAAAGTTTAGGCAAAAATACTTTTCTTCTTTAAACAGATTATTAAATCTGCAAAGTTAACTGACGAAAAGTGTTTTTGCCAAAATTTTTAGGATGTCCCCTTATTTGAATACTCATCATAAAAATCCGTTTAAATATTGACGGAGAGATTGCGTTACAAAAAAAAATTAAAAACACACCAATTGAAATGAGCATCTCTTACTAAGAGGTTAAAAATTAAACTCTTAGTAAGTTCTACAATCGTATAACCTTAAGGCCCCGAATCAGATTAGCATCGAAAATTCGGTATTTTCGAAACCGTTTTTCTTTTTAACTATAAAATCTAAAGATCTGGAATTTTCATCCCTGCATACTACAGAATATACAGAGTAACTTCACCTTTTCATAAATTCAATAAAAAAGGAGGAAATAGTTGATAAGAGACTCTGAACAACACTCTACTCTTTCTTATGAAACCAAATATTTTCTACAATATTTATCCAAATAATCTAAAATTTCAGATATATGTTAAATGAGTGTATTAGCATGACGTGACCTTCTTAGTTTGTAATCGTCCCCTATAAAATTATCTATTTAAATCAGTTTTACTGATTTTTACGGCTGAAAAACGAGCGAATGACCTTGAGCATTTGTATGGTCAAAGTCATTCGCGTATGTAATCACCTTAATGAACTCAGTAATTTACATCCGTCTTAGGGCAGTAAGTTAATCCAATTAAATCACTCATGTGATTTGGGTACAGCAGTCTTGTAGCTGAGATAATACTGTGTTTTGTCCGACCACTTCTCAGGACCTAATTCGTAAGGGCGAGCCCGGGTATTCTCTAAATTAAGTACTTAATACGTATATAAATGTGGCTAGCCTTTCTGAGACATTAATCAATCCTGACTAAACATTGTAAGCATTTAATCTGAGTCATTAATTTATTCAGGTTTATATCAGAGAAGGGAAACTCACCTTTTTCATCAGAAATAAATAGCTCAGAACTTGAGTGAACAAGTGAAGTTGAGATTAAATATTGTAAAGGATACCAGACGTTAGTATTTAAAATTACAATCCCTACTAATATTATAAATGTGAAAGTAACTCTGTCTGTCTGTCTGTCTGTCTGTCTGTCTGTCACGCCCAAACCACTGTACCGATTTTGATGAAATTTGGTATAGGGGTAGATTAGACCTCGAGAAAGGACATAGGCTCCTAGGAAAGGATATGTTTGGTCGCGATAACCGACATCCACGTGGGCGGAGCCGCGGGCAAAAGCTAGTTTACTATATCTTAGGCTCGTATTCTAGAACGACACTCAGTCTTGAATCTGGATTTATTAGAGATCTCGGTAGGGAAGCGAGGTTCTTGAAGCAGAATTTCCTCTCAGACTTGGGTGGTGAGACGGCTGCCACTGATGTAATAACCAATACGCTAAATTTAAGTAATTAGAAAGATTACAAAAGCCTAGGTAGCAATTGGAGCAACAACGCGAGGATGACGAAAGCAAAATATTTATTCAGTAAACGTATGAAGATATATGAAGACAGTACAAAACACATTTAAGCATGTAGGTAAGTGTTCTTTGAAGGATTCACAGGGAATATTATGTGTTTACTAGCAAAAGGGTTTGTTGTCTTTACAATTCCATAAAAAATTACAACCGTCGAACCGTTTGATTGGTTGATAAGGTTTTTACGGCAAATATATGGCAATACTTTCGATGCAAATAAAATGTTTATAATATGCATCGAAATATGACTATATTATTTTATGACGCACAATTATTTTTCTCATTTCTGTGGTAAGGATTAAGAATCATTATATACATACCTACATATACTCACGCCTGTAAATCTCCAAAGAGGTAGGCAGAGGTGTATTAACACCCACATTTCGCCAACTATGTTTTTCAGTCCCATGTATTATGGGGTGAGCCTATTTCCATCTAGCGGGCACTTTGTCATGGGCTCTATGTTTACTATCGGATGGATGAAAGCCCTATCCCTTAGATGCTTTTTTATTTATTTGAAGAGATGGGGTGTCCCTATTATACTCCACTGGGAACCAATACGGCTAATTAAGAATCAGACGCTGATATTTTCAATACTTCTAAGACAAACAATGAATACAAATACATTTCTTTTCGAGGAAGGTGGAAGGCAAGAAACAATCGCCTTTACACACCTCATAAACTTCCTCAATGTACTATCATTAAAACAATGCAATTTCTTTCCTAATTATATCATCTAGTTTTTCGACCTGGTCACTTACAATCCACTTCCAAAGTTCTTTAGTGCTCAATACGGCATAGATAACATTATTATAATCTTGTTCAAGTCAATTCTCCTTAATTTAAGTTTACCACCGCTTCCTAGGCGCTAGTGGAGAAAACGCCGCAACAAACTTTCTCTGTAGCATATTTTGCTTTGTACCTATCCTTGATTTTATTTATTTATTTATGTATTTCAAGCACAAGAAACTGGTAATTTCTTGTACAATTTATAATATTCAAAATAACTTACCTTGCTAATGTTTACAAAAATCATCTATTTTGCAGAAAATAAACCCCGTGGTTATTTATCAAAACGCTCGTTGACGTCACTCACACTGTGTGAATACAAAATTTTCGATATATTACGTGATCAATATGACGTAACCGCTACTGTGCCGGTACCTGAAATTATCTGTTTATGTAATTCTTTTATATCCTTTTTTGTCTTTTTTACTGTCCTTACTTATAATGCTTCTCAGGCTTCACTTCACTGAAGTCACGAGTAACGATGAAATAGGTATTTCGAACTTGAAGCGACCTAAACCACACAGTGATTCATTACATCGGTCTGAGTGGCCGGAGAACTAGATATATCCCTGAGACCTCGACGAAGATCAAAGATCAGTCGTCTTTATTAGATATAAAGTGATTTTTGTCTTTTTTATTAATTCTATAGTTTATTGGCATGTCATTTATCAAATACCAAATATTTTTTCTATACATTCAAATAATTTAGGAGGTGTAGGTATACACACATTACAATTCTCAGGAACTTTGTTACTTGAACAAGTAATAGTAAGCCTTTCGTTGCCCTCGGCTTTAAGAATGTTCGTGACCTAAAAACTCTTAGCAATATTCAAGTATCGGCAGTTCTCGAACTTATCTTCATTAATCAAGCAACTTCGCCTCGATTTTTTAAAACAAACATATCTGATGAAAGTTTTTGTTACTGTTTTGAGGAAAAAACACGACCTGTTTAGTAAGTCACTAAAGTATATCCAAGTTATAAAGTTACTCGTTATTAAAGAATAATTTGGGTGTTAATACACCTCTGTCTCTTCATTGGGGATTTGTATATATTAATGTTGTAATAAACATCTAAAAGCAAAAATATATTCTCATTGGCAAGTGAGAATCACATTACTAATAACACTGCAAGCAAATACCATGGTTTGACTACCTACAAGTGCGTTAAATAATAACAACAGATTTCCCTCCTCCGCATGCTCAAATAGCAGTTCTTTTAACATAAAATATATTACTTACTATATTAAGAGCTTCCAATGACAGGTCATGGCATTCAAAGTGCGCTCATTAATAGGTATAGGTTAACAGATAAAACCTATAAGGATTTTGATTACCAAAATCCCCGAAAGGCTAACAAAAACTCATTAACGAAATCAGTCTTTAACAACTTGGAGATAACGGTCGACGGCATTAACGCCTGTCTGCTTCACCGGAACCGACAGTTTTTGTACCCCTTTATTTTACGTTCCCTCTCAAACCAATTTCACCCTCCGAAATGCTTTACTGATTTATTTTGACTTTTACTTTATTCCGAATGTCACAAATAGCGCGAACAATAGAATAATTGTAACTTATAGACGTATTGCTTGGGACATATATCTAGTTGGGGACTCCGTGGTCCCCACACCGGATGAGGGCCAGTTCGAGAGATATGGCCCTGGGTCGGCCGGGGTGCGAGGGATATGGCTACGACAATCTCACCGCCGGCAACCGACGGCCCACAGTCGGCGTGCGTTTTAGTCGGTTCGAGTCCGACATAACCTCCTCCTCCGGTTCCGGCGGGGGAGGTATCCGTGGGGATTTCTCGCATGATAAAAAAAAAGGGACATAATATCTTGGATCTAAAATAGGCGTAGTAAACGTTTTTTGGGTGTCTTTAAAGGATCTGCGCGCGCCAGGGATCGTTTGTTTCGCGATTTGAGTCCAAGACTCATGTCTTGAGGTATACGAATGTAACCTAATGTCGTTACGTGAATCTGTACTAATATTATAAAGCTGAAGAGTTTGTTTGTTATTAGTTTAGTTGAATGCGCTAATTTCAGGAAATACTGGTTCGAATTTTAAAAATATTTTTGTGTTGAATAGTCCGTTTATCGAGGAAGGTTATGCGCTTATAACATCACGCTACTATCCAAGGAAGCGGAGTAGCAATCATAAATGTAAACGAATCTGGCAGATGCCCATACATTATTTGAGAACTTAAAAAATACGGGCATACATTACTCAAAGGTGATACGAAGTTTAAAAATATGCCACGGGTAAAGCTGGGGCGAGCCGGCTAATATAAGATGTATGACTGTAGCATTTCTTGTTTGAAAGTTTTACATTCCAAATACGAAACATTTATAGGTAGGAGAAGTTATATCAAAGTTATGCGACCGTAGCGTATAGCTAAGGTGAGATTTGCTGTGAACCTGACCCCGTATGCTAATGACGGGAACTCATCCCCATGATTTAGCTTTAAATAACTTTGTCTCTTGAACAGGATTTCCCCTCGGAGTAGGGGGATCAGACGTGAGGTGGGAGACTCTAACAAAAGTTAGCACCAAAATTTTATTTCAACACTTTCGGCATGACTACCATGTATATGCATCCCAAATTAGAGATTTCTAGTACCATGTATCTCTCAGCTAAACTGCGGATGGACGAATGGACGGACTTATGGAAATGGTGATACCTACTACAAAAATATAATAGTAAAAATTAAAAAAAAAAATGTTTTTTTTTTTCATGTAATATTATTCTTTTAGCCAAGAAATTTTAATATAAATCTAGCATGTATTTGTAATCCAGAAAGCAAATACAAAAATTTCAGCAGCGCCAGTAATACGAGGAAAATTATTAATGTGGGAAGATTTATTATACACTAATGGATGTATGCGAACGAGATATATGTAGGAGGGGTTAGTAAAAAAATAAGTGAAAATAATCAACAATCCGGATAGCAGTGGATAGCTTTTATTTTGATTTCGCGAGACTAGACAATTCATAAAGTGGATATCTCAGCAATCTTACGTACGTGATGTGGTTGTCAATTTCCAGGGCCTAACGGTAGATCGAAAACAGATGGTCTCAACAAGTTCCTTTAGAGCTTAAGCTTAAGAATTTTCTATTACACGATACACTGGACTTTAAAAGGACGATAAACGCAATCTTAACTCAAGTATTTACTCAAGGTGATGTATAAGAGAAGTAGTTTTCGATCTGATATGAAATTAAGGTTCGTGGATTGATTTAATTACGTGTTGTTATATCTTTGGTGCCTATGTTCTTATTATTTATTGATTGAGTTATTTATTATTTGCATTTTTTATATACGTGTTTGTTTAGTGCGGAGTCGATTATTGTATGGTTAGTCCAAAAACATACTGTTCTTCAATTAACCACATTAATTATTAAATACATTATAATAAATTGCTCTAGCTATAAAACTATAAATTCTTGAAAAGACTGAAAAGCTCAGAATCTTATACAGCTGTTATTTAGCATTTGCAGTCAAGTAAACGAGAACTACGTCTGTGAATAAATATTTCGTGTACGACAAATATAGCAAATAGCACTAGCAACTTTGTTCCACTGCAGTTTCAAACTTTGATATCATCAATCTTGTGTATAAAGTTCAGTTATAGCTGCATATAAAAAGATATCTCGATATAACGGCTTATAATATTACCACATTAAAACCTTGCTCAAAGTTCTTAAAAAAACAGTTTTCCAGATTACGCTCACCTCAAGTGTCACAAACGCTTGCAAAATTTTTATTGTCGCTGAGAAGTTGCACGTTATAAAGGCTTTGCATTAACTTTAGAACATGTTTTAACGGTTTGAAACAAAAAATTGTAACAAAATATTTATGATTCTCTTTGATTTATATTATATTATAATCCTAAATAAAATTACTTGTTTATTTTTGGAATATAATGTTAAATAAATGGTAATAGGATTGTTATTTTACCCTCTTTCTCCAACTGTACCATTGATTAGTACCATTAATGGTACTACTGGTTACATGCGAATGATACCTATGTAAAAGCTAATTTTACATAATTTTACATAATTTTACATAATTTTTCATAATTTTACATAATTTTACATAATTTTATGACTGTATATTTCTTACTCATATTTTTTACGTCTTGCATGTCTGTTATTTGTGAGCCTTATCAGAGGCAGGGCGTAATGATATTTAATTTATCAATTATTTAGATCCATTTGTCAAGTAAGGTTGAACTTGACAGATAGATTTATTAACTCGTTATAATTAAAATTACCTTTCTTTGCGACAGCTCTAGTTATAGGTTGAAGCCTATATCATAGTTATAATACCTCAATCATAAGGCTCATAATTGTTTACCTAAAGTAAAAGTAAATAAAGAAAAATATACCCCTTTGCTTAGTAGATAGATCTGAAATTAGAACCTAAAGCTCACATACGAATAAAAGCATTTCTAAAGTGGTTTCGATTCGAGGTCGTCGTGACGTGGATGATACTCGTATTTCGTACTCCTTCCAGCTATGATATAAGTGTTATTGCCTTAGGCCCCGGCCACAACTCCACGGCACGGCGCCGTGCAACAAAATGGCTACAAAAAGTGGACGGTGTGTTGCAGGGGGCGATTCTCAATCGAAATTTCTCAGATGGCGAGCGCGCAATGACATATAGTGACCCCAATTCTGACGTTACCATCTCTAAACTTAAATTTCTCTAAAATTTTCTTATTTTAGATAAGCGATTGACATTTCTAACCGTATTCTGTTGTTATGTCAAACTAAATTTAGTGTTTGCTAAGCACAAGACAGCACTAAATTTGAATATGACGTCGCTAAAACGAGTGTTACAACTATTAAAAAATTAAGAATGAACGATAAAAATTTTCATAAAATCTGTAAAAACTTATCTTAATAAGTCTTTAGAATGCCGACAAATGATAATTAGTGCATATTATTGATCAAATAGTAAACAAACTGTGATATTTCTCAGCCTTAACCAAGCAAATACAGTTTTTCTCGGTCCACGTACCTGGCAAGATCGCGGGGTCCGCTAGTTATTTATAAAATCCAAATCAATCGACGATTTATAGAGCTTTATAAAGGCTTTAAGCGTATATAGAACGATAATTGGCATTATTTTAGATGATGTCTAATTTTAGTTTGACATTTCTTATTTTAGTGCATATACGTACAACAGAATACCGTTTAACCAAAAATGACAGTTGAGTACTTTCTCTAATTTTAGTTGTGTCAAGCTAATTTTAAGTTAGTTGTGTGTTCTCAGAATACGAAATTACATTTTGACAGGACTAAACTGACATTTAGAGATTTTTAGCTTAATTTAGTTAGCTTGTGACAAGACAGAATTGGGGTCAGTGTCTTACTAAAAATACGTCAATGTTATTAATTTACATGAATTATATTATTATTTATATTACAACATTTTACTATAATATTTCAGTGATATATTAATAATATTTCATAAAATTACGAATTCATTATTAAAAACATATTTTTTGTGGGTGGTGCATTGTCGCGATTCTGATTAGTAATTAGATACGCAATTGACGCAAAAATCCGCCCCAACACAACATAGGATCACGGTCCTATGTTTCGAATCGCGTCTTTCAAAGACTAATGATACGTCAACCAAGAAGTGACAGTGAGACAACAAACGTATTAAATATATGATGAAAGAGTGCGTTTTTCAGCCTCAAATATCAAAGAACAAACGGAACCAAATTTCACGCTTAATTTTATTTTTTCTATATTTACATTTCTTGAAATAAGATTACGAAACGTATTATAAAAATTACAAACTATGTCAAATTTAGGGTTGTCAATACAAATAAAAATTAGTTTTCCCATGCATTTGGAAGATTTTAATTAATGAGGTGAACTTCTTTGCTAATATCAAAAATGAACTTTAGACAGTAATAATAATTATGTATAATTTAAATCATATTACATATTTTAGTTATCTGAAGATCTAAGATGCGCGTTGGCGTACACTTTTAAGCATTTCGAGTATATAAGGTACCAGCCATCCTGCTGTACTGTTATGTCCTTTTTGTGGGCATCCGAAGGGATACCCACACGATAAAGAAATAACAGACTTATAGTTTGGATGACATTATAGGCTACATTTTATCCCTGTATAGGTTCCTCTAGATAGTTTTTATAATGACTATCGCATTGAGATTAAAAAACCCGACTGCAAGCTAGTTTCGACCTTAGTGACATTTCTTAAAAAATACGTTTTTTGACATGTACAGATGACGTTGATCACGAATATGAAAAAAAAACTGGGTATTAGTTGCCGTCGATAAGGTCGAAAATGGCTTGCACGTATTTTTGGAGTCTCTGGGTTATAGTCAATGTAAAAAATAGGCGCAAGCCATTTTCGACCTTATCGACGGCAACTAATACCCAGTTTTTTTTTTCATATTCGAGATCAGCGTCATCTATTATAGATGCCAAAAAACATATTTTTTAAGAAATGTCAATAAGGTTGAAAGTAGCTTGCGGTCGGGTTTTTTAATCTCAATGCCATAGTCATTATAAAAACTATCTAGAGGAACCTATACAGGGATAAAATGTAGTCTATATTATCATCCAAACTATAAATCTGTTCTTTTTGTTGAGCGAAAATCCTCTCAGATACCCACATAATCACAGAAAAAAGGACATAATCGCTAGGCAGGGAGATAGATCTTTTTTCTATACGATTTAGGTGGCAGACTAGCACACGGTCCACCTGATGGGAAGTGGTTACCGTGGCCTTTGGAGGTATGTAACACCCTCTTAATTTGAAATAATACAATTTAGGTATCCCGAAATTAGATTCTTGGGGATTGCGGAAATGGGATCTCTTTTATTTCATGCAAGCGGAGCCATGGTCAACGTCTTGTTATAATATTTACATAAAAATAGAAACAGTAATAGAATCCGTTACAATTCGTTTTTTATTCTAATTTAAGTTCCAATAAGAACATTTATTCTGGTTAATCCTACTATAATAATACAATTTAAATATGTACAATATTAACAATAAAACTAAAAATATATATATAACAGGACAAATTAAAAACTAAAACCGAACGCGTCGTGGAATTCCTCCGCATCGCATGCCTCTTGTGGTAACGTTCCCAGAAGACTGGCAGCATTGCCACGTTGTATGGCAATGCAATAAATCAAATTGCGTTCAAATTGCAATTTAGTTTTTATTCTTATCCTTATTTTTTGGTATAGCTTCACTTTCTTCTCACATTTGCGTTATTTTATCCGAAAAAGAATTAATCGTGAAAGACATTTCAGATGTAATTTAACAATAATTATTTAGGGAAAATTTTCATATGGTACGCCACACTGAATTTTTCTCTGAATTAATATCGCCATTTCAATCAAAACGAGACGTCATGCGTCAAGCTCGCGACTAGTGTGAAAGGGATAAAATATAAATGTTTACTTCAGAATTTTTACGTTCGTAATGCTTCGTAAAGGTTCGTAAAGTTTCGTTTTCAGGTTACAGTTTTTTTGACGTCGAACTATGAAGTCGACTACTCTAATTGCGGAATTGCCCTCCCTCATGTCACACTTTCCACGGCGCCGTAGCACGGCGCCGTGAATTTCTACGGCGCGGCGCCGTCGCCGTCGACGGCGACGGCGGACGGTGCCGTGCCGTAGAGATGTAGCCGGGGCCTTAAGCAGCTCTTAGCGTACAGTCGACATTATTATTTGACGTAAAATCAACTTATCATTTAGAACGTTACTACTGTGATCGGGCACTACTTATGTAATGGCCTGGAACTAATTAGTTGGATTCCAGCCAACTGAGTAATAAGAAATGAAGTTATATAATAGCAGAATAATGTAACATAAGCCGATACTCTTAAATAACAGTATTGATGTAAGACATGAGTGATTCTATAGAGTTAAAATTTGAGAAAATTAAATTAATCTCCAATTCTGCTTCGAGATGATTCGTTGAGTAGATTTTAATTGAGTCAACGTGAGATGCCTTCATTATTATAATTAATGAGATTCGTGTAAAAATATAGTAGGTACATTCAGCAGGTGCCATGTTGAATTTTCAGACATAAGAATAAAATTCATAAAATTCGGGTTCGATCCCCGCTCAGTGCCAATATTTGTATGCATGAATATAAATATTTGCATTGGTCTGGGTGTTTCTATGTATAGTATGTATGTATTTACAAAAAAAAAAAGTATCTAAGTATGTATATCCGCATTCTAGATTCCATAACACAAGCTAATTAAGCTTACCATGGGTCTAGAAAGCGTTGTGTAGAATGTTGTGGAATATTTATATTTATATTATTTATTTATAAAGACAGATTTGTAAGAAATCGCTTGTGGTGATAAGGCCGCCATTTGTACATTTTTGTTAATGCTTTTGATACATGTAATGTTTTAATAGTGTTCAATAAAGTTTGAAATAAATAAATAGACAGCAGTAAATTTAGAAAGAAAAGAAATATATAAAGTGAAGTCTGGCTCGCTATAATAATGATCCAGGTACGAAATTTTTGAAGAAGGTTTTCTAAACTACAATGTGTCTTCGGAAATTAAATACACAGACATTTGTGTACAAAATAAACTGTTGCTAATGCACCATAACAAACTCTTATAGTGGTTTTGTTGAATTTGAATCAAGTAAAACAGGTCGTTTGCAAGTAGTCTTGACTATCCATACTAATATTATAAATGCGAAACAAAATATGTCTGAATATGTCTGTCTGTCTATCTGTTTCATGCTCAAGCCATTGAACCAATTTTGATGAAATTTGGTACAGGGGTAGATTAGACTTTAGGAAAGGGCATAGGCTATGTTTGGTCGCGATAACCTACATCCACTGCGGGCAAAAGCTAGCAAAAAATAAAAAAATATTTCAACAAATAGAATTTTGAAGTACCTATGAACACTATTATTATTAAGTTCAAAAACTTGAAAGCTCTCAGTCTAGAGGTATTCATCCGGTGGATAGTTGGATCTTGACAACAGTGAGCGTCATTAGCGAAGTTTAGGTGTCTGGGGTATTACGCGGGAGTACGCTATATCTGATAACTTAATATATTTTATATTCAATTTGCAACTAAACTTGTTATCAAAATTTCAAATGAACCATAGACGTAGATATTTTAATACAAGCAGTCGCTATGTATTATAACTTTTAAATGATTTAATCAAATGAGATAATTTTGTTAACTTCGAATGATGTAAATATTAGTTACATACCTACTAAGTTCACCCTACGTTCATAAAATAATTCTAGCGACCCGGATTTTGGCTTTGCCCGGGAATTGTTATGTAAAGAAATCCAATTGCAGTACCCACTACGAGTACCAACGCGAAAACGATTTTTGAAACGAGATGTACATCGTGAAAATTTTTAGCTCAATCGATGCAAAGTTTAAGAGTGTACACAAACCCAACTTAACATGTATTGTGTTATATATAGAAAATTACGTTATGAATATCAAAATCGTCCCCAGTACAAGAATAATGTCACTATGCTCTCCTTTACTTTCATTATATCTGATGTACGAGTTTCACTCTCGTCTGTCGGTAATTTAGCCGTCATAACAAAATTTGTCTCGCTCAATTCCCATGGGCTGTGCAAACTCCCCGGCCGTTCAACACGATGTGATTAGGAGTGGAATAAATTATGCATACACCTTAGACAAGTAATACACATAGCTTATTTTGATACATCACTAAAATAACTCGTATAGGTATTTGACTAGTTTGTTATCGTTGAATGAAAGATGTGATGGAAATGCTGAAAGGGGAATGAATGCCTTACATTCTTTGTCAGTTCAAGGGTAGAAAAGCTTGTTGGTTTATAATATTGTGTTAGTCCACTTTAATAAGGTAGTAGGTTAGAAGAAAACCATGAACGTGGAATAAATGTGTTAGAAATGAGATCACGACACAATGGATTTAGCTAAAGAACATAATGTGAATACCTATTAGTTAAGAGAGCGGTATAGCTTGAAAGAGAGTATAGTGATGAGAGTGAAAAAGAGAACACTGGGTAGGTAATATAGAAAAGTAAAATGAATAAATGAATAAGAATGAAACGTTTAAAATAAGCAATTATTATCACTGGATGATGATGTACTAGCACACTATAAATAAAATATATTTAACAGAGTTCACCGGGCATACACGTCTGCCTACCCCTTGGAGGATATACAGGTTTAATTGCATAGACCTTACACCAAAATGTCTACAATTTAGTTATCAAGCAATTTAGACGTAACAGCCAATTTAGACGTAAGACAGTTTGTCACCTCTAATAGCATAGCGAAATCACATGCGGCTAATATGAATCCATTATACTTGATTCAATGCCATCTAACGCAGTCTCGCACTATTCAATATCTTACGTTAATCATATACTATACAGCAATATAACGTATATAGCGCTGAACCGCGACCCGTCATAATCACCAAGCCTAGTTGAAGTGCTTCTCCTTTGTGTTGGATTAATGTTACACCCCATTTCTCTGCAGGGGTAAAAAAATAAAATGTTTCTTTCATAATTCACGCCTGAAGAAACTGATGGATTTGATAAATTTCTGCGTTGGTAGATACATGATAAATGGTAAAAAAGAAGATTTTTTATCACCTGTTGTCGCAACTGTTATTAAGTTATGAATCTAAATTTATTTAATATACAGAAATTGAAATAAATGCTTTGAAGTAGGTATGTAAAACGAAAAAGCATTTTAGTAACAACTCCAGTATGCAGTGGCTGTCTTAAAAGGTTAAACAACCATAAACCAAAAAATATTTTAAGTGCATATGTGAAAATATATTTGTATTGTTGTACTTAACCAATGGCTTTAAGTGAATAATGTAGGAAAAATGTATTATAAATGTATTATTTGATGATACATCTTTGAAATTAAACCAAGCATATTATTTAGTAGCTAAAACCCACGACTGCACCCACAAAAGGATGTCGGTTATCAGGTATCAGGTTACCAAATGATTCTATTTCTAGTTTTATGTCCACTTCTACTTAACCAATTGCAATCAAACATACAGCAGTTTTTAAATATGAATCTTTGTAATAAAAGAACGCATTAGAACTCGTCCAGTACTTTTTGCGCTTACAAAATTCTGGTTACAAACTATGTCTATGGACTACAATAAATCACGTCACGTCGTGCTACGTCCTACGGCACGGCATCGTTTCTTAAGGTAATAATGAGGTGTCTTTATACTTTGCAGTATTCTATGGAACGACGTCGCATCGTCAAACGATGCCGTATCGTCAAACGATGTCGCGTCGTCAAACGATGTCGCGTCGTCAAACAATGTCGCGTTGACATGACGTGGTATCGTATTTATGTGTAAGAGCCCTAATGTTGTTTGTGTAAACATTATCTTGTCATAACTTCAACAAGTCAGCTGACAAATTTCACAAAAAGGTATGAACACCACTTACCTTTGAACCCGTGTTAATGCTACTGCGCCCTCCAGCCTACGAAGTGACCCTAATGTCCCGTTACTCCATTGGGAAGTTACCCGACAATTCCGGTGTACAAGATAAATGAAATTTAAAAATACAGGGTTGCTTTGTATTCATAAAGTTTAGACCCAAGTACAATCAGCAACATCATTTCCTACCGGTTGTTTCACAGACCATAAATTCCCTTTTATCTACCTCTGTGTTATAATTATTATCTTATGTATATAAATAATGTAGACCTGTTTGTATTTATGACGTTATTTTTTACTATGAAATTACTATTGCTTGAAATTGGAATTTTGGTTCAGATGTATCATTGCTTTCAAATGTCATGAAATTTGAAAAAAGAAAAAGAAAACAGTTCGGATAACCTATTTTTTTCAGATTTTAGTAAACGCAATTATTAATTTGAGTTTATTAATACTTTGTTGAGACATTATACATAAATACATAGAATTATTATATGTTTACGAGCAATAAAGCGTTTGTATATAACAAAATATAATATACATACACCACAGACTGTTATTTGAACTTCTCTACTTGTTGTTTCACAGAACATATAGAGCTATATAGACAAGCGTACCCGAAAGTAACTTGACATGTATCTTGGATTCACTGCCAGAGGCTAAAGCCGAGCAAACAACCTTTGAAATTATGATTATGTGCCTTTATAATTTCTTATATTGTGTATTCCAGTGTAAACACCTACCTTTCCGCTTTGTAGTATCTAAGAGAGCTTATATTATGTAAATTGTGCCAAAATTAATTTATAACTTCAGTTATTTCAACCTTCTATTGATTATAATGTTAGGAATTCGCTATAGAAATACAAATTATATTTTACAATAGAATACTAAAAACATTTCTCCTTTTTATATTTCACTAGCGAGCAACTTCGTACGCGTGGAGTTAGTTTGGTGGAGTTACGTAAAAGCCGTTCTTAGCGGATATCTACATCCTATAAGGAACCGCTTAGTTGCAGAAGGTCCAATTTGCAAAATGTCAAGTGGTAGCAAAATGTCAAAGTCGCAAAATGTCCGAGTCTGAAAATGTCCAAGTCTCAAAATGTCCGAACCTCAAAATGTCAAAAGCATTTAAATGAAAACTATAATATACCACCACAAAACCGTTTAGTCGCAGAAGGTCCAGAACCTATAAACCAAATTTTAATTTCTGAGAGTTCGTAATTAATCAGTGAGTGCTATTTCACTTTGATTTTATATTGATAAAGATTTTATTGGTTTATAGATTCAAATTCCTAATTCTTTTTGAATCTTTAAGCCTTTACGAGACCGTGTTTAATTATATGTGCTACTATTGGTGCTATGAACGTGTAGCCCTGGTTCATTGAGGGCTAAGTCGAGCCGTCCTATAAAACTTACACTGAGACTCGAGCTAAGCCACAGCTCGCCTTGCTTGTCTCTCTTGGAATCTAGTGCTTATGCTCTATAGCTTGAATTTATGTCGATTATTTCGACTTTCGGTTTTTAAACTTTATTATAAGGTTATTTAGATGTTGAGATTGATCTGTTTACATTGAGAAGCAAACACCAAAATATCTTATCTTATCTTATCTATACCAAAAACATTAGGGGAATATTTTTTTAAAATGGTGTTTATATGAAAGGCGTAATAATGATGATGAGGCATATAGGAAAAATACGTATGTGTACATAAACATGACATCAAGATTATCACTTAGGTACCTACTAATAGATATAACACTCTTATACTTAAATCCAGATTACAATAATGTGCCAGTAAACGCACAGAAAGAGAAATATACTTTTATCACTGTTCAGATAAAATAACTGAACATAAAATATATTTCTGAGGCGCTTTAAGTGTATTAAATTGGGTCCAATTACCGAGCTGCAGAACAAAGGCATGACTATACAACGTTTCTGTTCTAAGCTTTGTTGATAAAATACAAGGAAACTCCATGAAGTCTTTACGATATAATGTAAATATGATCTACTGATCTATTAAATCTTGTAGTAAGTATGTACTGTTGCATAAATGTATAGGTAGGTACTTAATTATGGACTCACTAGCTTCTGCTCGCGGCACCACCCGCGTGGATGTCGGTTATCGCGACCAAACATAGCATGTGTCCTTTCCTAAGTTTTAATCTATCTCTATATCTAATTTCACTAAAATCAGTTCTGTTGTTAAGACATGAAAGCGTAACAGATAGACAGAGAGTTACTTTCGCAATTATAATATTGGGATGGATACCTACTTACTACGAGAATAAAGTTAGTTTTTGAATTTCAAATAATAAAAATTGTAAAATGAAAAGAAAACATTATATTATTATTCTTTTTTTTTGCTCAGCTAGCAGGTGAAGCCGATTGGGCCTCCAAAATCTTTGTGGGACGAGGTCCCGCAATAATTCATACACAGTATATTTCAGTAGGTGCTTGCATATATTATTAATACTATTACACTGACGTGAACTGCACGTTTTGAGATGAGAACTAACAATATTAACTAAAATTAATATAAAGTAATAAATATACCAATTTTATATACCTAGATAATAGTTGTAACCCATTAGACATGTTTTTCTCAATAAAAACTTCAGGAGAGTTCATTCATCATTGTCAAAAGTAAAAATATAAAGTTAGCAGTCAAATGAAGCTTTCATTAAGATAAAACTTTTTAACTCGTTTTCATTTTATAGAATTCAATGGAAAACCTTTTTTTCTGCTCAAACTACTATACGAAAACAAAAAAGAAGCTCTAATGAATGATACTTCTAAAGTTATATACCAAAGCAAGGCATCATACTGTTTGCTACAGTCAGAATCAGATCAATCTTGAATAGCAGAACACTCAAAAATATGATCTAAATACCTTGGTATTCCCCCCTTTCTGTTGACTGATTATCATGATATTTGGTACACACCTTTAGTTCGGATGACAATATAATTAAAATCAACAAAACACTTTGGTATCAAAATCATTAGTAGGTATTAAGATCATTTTGAGTACTTTTGATGCTGACTTCACCTGACTCACAATTCAAGTAGGTAGTGTATTCAGATGAATTTCAAAATCATTATAAGGGCCTCTCTACAAAATCCTCTCTCCTCAAACAAAATTCTGTATAATCGCCCCAACCCTGAACGAAATCGTGTATTCATATCTGATTGGCATCTCTTTGTTGAAAAATATTGGTGCATGACTTACTTTGTGGGCCAACATCAAATATTAATTAATTTAATCTACAGAGGACTCATTCTATATACTACAATCATTTATATTATTATCTTATAAATAAATAAAACCGGCCAAGTGCGAGTCGGACTCGCCCACGAAGGGTTCCGTAGCAGCAAAGGCGAATATTGCGGCCCCCAAAATTTAATGCTTTTTTTCTATTTTTGTGTGAAATTCTTAATGCGGTTCACAGAATACATCTACTTACTAAGTGTCAACAGCATAGGCCTTATAGTTTCGGGGAAAAGTGGCTGTGACATACGGACAGACAGACAGACAGACAGACGGACGGACAGACGGACAGACGGACAGACGTGACGAATCTATAAGAGTTTCGTTTTTTGCCATTTGGCTACGGAACCCTAAAAATGGATGTTGCTAAGCGCTAAACTCTGGAAAGGCTCGACCGATGTCTATTTTTTTTCGTATGTTCCAAAAGTTCCACCGAAGGTTTAAAAAAAAGTTGCCATGGGTCACGGGAACGGGAACAGATTCATATGCGAGTAAAACCACGGGCATCAGCTAGTTATTACTAAAGCAATGACTACAATTATTTGCTTTTCTCATATTGTTGAAATAAAGAGCAATGTAGCTCTAGCGACAATGTATTTAAAGGCTGATTTACATCAGACGAGCGAATGCTCAATCTATCCCTTTTACGTTGAATTCTATTAGTGTAAACAGTGACAAAACATTCCTTCGTTATTCCTTCTTATGTAAGCGCTAAAAACAAGATTTCGTACTGAAATATTAAGAAATAATGCTCTTTTTTTAGCTCTACCTCTATATTCGTTTGATCTAAATCCACCTTTATATGTTCAGCTTATTATATTCAATTGTTTTGTTTTGCGGGTGACGTATATTATTATGGTTATATGGTAAAATAGGAATTGTTTTTGGTCTGCACATCAGCGCTAAGGACGGCGACTAATTGCTGTTATGAATTTTGTTCGTGAAACAAAAACAAGTTGTCATTTAACAATAAAAAATGCTATATTGTACTCCAATAATAAAAGCGGTAATCAACGCGAATAACAAAGAAACTACATTTGTACATAGTAACTCCGGTGGTTTAACAACAAGAATATGTTTTAATATTGCTGTACAATTGTACGTTTAAGCTGAGATTTTGTGTAGAATGGTAGTACCTAGCTTTACGGTTAAACTTCGCATTTAGCAAAAGCTTGCACCATTGTACTTCTCTGTAAAGTATGCCAGAACAAGTATGCGACATTTACCTGATTCGAGAACGAGCGACGGGATGCGAATCTACAAATTAACTCCAGTTTCTAAAATGTTCAATGTTCTTTATTTCTCACTAGCTTTCACTAACTGCCTGCGGCTTCGCTCACATTGAATTTTAGTCCCGTCCCTGAACATATCCCCGGGATAAAATATTTCTTATCAATTAAATTACAGCCGGATTTGTTCAGCTGTTAGAACGTGATTGAGTAACAAACATCCAAACAACGAAACATCTTTATAAAATTTCACATTTCTCATATAACACTTTTAGATTTTATATCTTATTGACAGGTTTACTTAATCTAAGTTTAATAATAATGAACAAAGCTGTTATCTTCAATTTTTTTTTTCATTATGGTTTGATCATAATGTGAGAGAATTTTGGTAGTAAAAAGTCGGATTAACTGCGCAAGTTATAACTCTACAAACACCATCGCTAGGGAAGAGATTCTACTTCTCTCCCTACAAACGCAAAGTAGACGTAACTTGTTATAATTAATATGTTTTCTGAGGGATTGAACTCATTTATTTGATTACAAAGGGCTACTTTAATTCCAAAAAGTTGCCAAATTGTAAAGTATAAAAGGTTGGAGTTTATTTCCATAAATATTAAAGGTCCTCTTCTAAAATGATGGTGTACATTAACTTTATAAGGTTATTCAAATCACATTAAATTCATTAATTAATTTATTTTATCATTAATTAATTTACTCTTGTACTCACTCGCTACAAAGAATTTGAATTATTATTATCTGAAAGCTACAGAATGTGGCCACTACGTGATTTGCCATGCTTGTAGGTAGTAATACTATATTATATATAGCCTTAACTTCGGTAGGAATAATTTTAGGCAAAAACAGAATGCTCCGTATAACATACATTCGGATTGACTACCGGCACATAAAATATAGTATGTACATTTTAATACACCATGTATTTTCTTAATTCAGAATGTTGTCGCCATTAGAACTAGATATTACTTGTTACTTCCCGGGATGTATTGACCCCAATAATTAAATCTTCGAGACCCAAGTCACTTTAAAGTCAGTCAAAAGATAATCTTACTAGCCGATCCGCCCCGGCTTCGCCCACGGCACATTTCTAAGTCCCGTTACCCCCCTTTATCCTTACCCCCCTTTCAGTCATCTATAGGCCCGCAAAGTATGAAATCTGCCAGATTTGTTAACATTTATGGTTACTACTCCACTCCCTTAAGTAGAAACGTAATTTTTCTCTGCGTAAGAACCATCCTCGTACTTCAATGCTAAAAATAATTGGTGAATTCGGTCCAGCCGTTCACAGCGTGATGGCGTGATCAAGGGAAATAGGGATAAATTTTTAGGTATATATATATAGATCTGGTTTGTCCATAACTTGAGGAGAGAATTTGTTCCAAACACGCAATATCTATGCAACCATTATTAAATTTACGATGAGTCTGCACTCGATAGAGCATGCATGCATGTTCTGAAAATGCTGTAAGCGTAATCTTAAACCATAGAACAGATAATAGTACTACTTAAACAATTACTCAGTTTACATTTTCATTTTAATTTTGGGATTGTACCACTAGTCTGAGTAAAGTCTGTTAAAGAGATTTCTGCTAGAGCTTCAACCAACCGCGTGTACCTAGTTACACATCGTTTGGTATCGTTGACAAGTTGCGCTGACATTCGGGGTAGTAACTCCCTTAGCGACTTGTCACTCCTTTTACGCTGAGACATTTGAACTGCAGTGGAACACTCCTTTGCTCACTGGCGAGTAAACTATGCTCAAAAGTCATCATAACAATTCGTCTGTTATTTTTTAAATTGTAGTTAGCAAGATAAATGAAATATTTCGTTGCGAATTCCAATCGTGGAAGAATTTTGTGTAAATAAAACAATCCAACGTAGTAAAAGGATAAAGAATTTACAAAACGCTTTGATATTTATTTATTAAGAAAAAGTTTTACGCAGAATTACGAGTCCGTTAAGCAAAGAAGAAACGTTTTCTATAACTACATCGTTTACTTTTGTCTGTCTAACTGTCTCTAAGGGTTTCGTTAATAAAACTGGATTTTTGTATAGTGTAAATGCGAAGAAATTATGTAAAGTTTTATTTATGGCATGGACAAAAGATTTAGCCCCCAATAAGACTATTATTACGTACAGGTTTATTCGTTTATACCTAATGGTATTCGTTAATTTCATTATTAACTAAATATTTTTTCCTTTACTCGATTAGATTACAAAAATTCATACCTTTGTTTTCATTGAGAACCCTTTTTAAAAAAGATTGTGCTTTAGGTGTTTTTTCATTGTTAAAAGGTTGTTCTCTGTTATTTTTATTTGGTTGAATAAAAGTCTGCTCGTCTAAAATAAATATTTACTTTTTACCAAAGCAACAATATTGAGCGCAGAGGGCTGGGTATATTATTCCAGAAAAGATTATCAAGCACTGACCATAATTCGCAGTGTTCGTACTAAACTACAATATTATGCTGGCGCCGACTGTTACTATATTTTTTCTATTGCTAGACTTATTAGCTGTTTGTGGTAAAGTGATTTATTACTCTGGAAGTATCTTTCTTATTTGACCCTCATATTCTTAACATATTCTACCAAGTACATTGAGCTTGAGAACGATCTTAATTGCAAAGTCTCAAAATGTCATATCAAGGTATTATGAGCAAATCAAACTGTTTTATTGATTTAGAATGAACTATTGTCCGAACAAAATCTATATAAGAACAACCGGTCAACAGAAAGGGGTAAAAACCAAGGTATTAAGATCATTTTGAGTACTTTGTTCGTCAAGATCGATCTGATGCTTACTGTACATGTTTTGTTCGTACTAGATACTAACTGTTTTCAGATATTTACTTTTCTTCTACTACTTTTGTTTCATACATATTAAAGCGTTAGTAATTGCCACCCTAAAATACGCGTTCTTAGAAAGTAAACATTCTGTATGTAACATGTACACGCGAAATGTTCCTAATCTCTGAATAAGTTACATTTCCACGCCTTTGCCAACTTTCCCGAGCAAGTCAAAACAAATTATAGTCAAGTACAAATCACACTGAAAGTTATAACTGCCATTAGCTTCTACAAAGAAATAATATTCATGGAATCAAACGGCTGTATATTATTGTACGAAAGATGTACTCGTATTAAACATTCACATTTCGCAACTTTCGATTTCGAAATTTTCGGTCCCGCGTATGAGCCACCCAGGTCCTACCTATTGCCGTCAAGCGGGCACATAGTCATAGGCTGTCTATTTATTATCAGACGGAAAATAACCTTTCCCTTAGTCGCCTTCTACGACACCCATGAGAAGAAACAGGTGGCTCTATTCTATTCAACTTGGACCATGTTGTTGGCTATGAACATATTTATAATAAAACTAGCTGACCCGGCGAACTTTGTACCGCCATTTTTTTCTTCGCCCGTTTTCCATATTTTCTCACCTTTTAAACCTTCCCTGGATATTCACAAACATTTCAAGACCAAGATAAGATAAATCCGTTGAGCCGTTCTCGAGTTTTAGCGAGACTAACGAACAGCAATTGATTTTTATATATAAGATATTATATGGATAGATATTATAAACATGCAGTTTTATTCAATACATAATGTTCGTAAGAAGAAGAATATTTCCATACAAACTGATACCAAAGCATAATATTTTACGACAAATTTTTATCCTACAAAATAGCTTTACAACGAGCGTCTTTACCGAGCATATGTATCATCTTTTTAGGGTTCTATATTTTGCACTGGAACGCTTATCAAACGTGAAATATGTTAAATAATAAAGAAACTCTTTTCGACAAATGGTTGGGAAGTAGCTTGAACATTTACACCATTCTGGAGAAAACGATGTCAATTTTTTTATACAAATGAGCAGATACACGTGAATGAGTGAATACACACACTTAAACGCGAATGAGGTGTTATTATGACGTCCACAAAGATATCTTTTCTAAACTTATTTGGCATGATCATATTTGTTTTCAGACGTTCCTAACATATTTAGTTAAAGGATTTGTTTCAAAAATGGGACTAAATTCGCATCAGGTCCAGATTAGGTACTAGTATGCACTAGAAGCGCTAACGCGAAGCGAAACAAAGTGAAATTATCAAAAAAAAAAAATTCAAATATGTAAAACCCTTTCTCAACTAAATGAAATAAGTCCTTTCTTTTATACCAAGTTGTATAAATTCAGAGACAGTTTGAGTTGCTCAAAACAATGATGACTACATGATTTATTTCAGCTGGAAGTCTACTAATGTCAAAAATTTCAAATAATAAGAGATGAAGTTCAAAACATTTCCTTAGTTATATAAAGGCTGATTTACGTCAGACGAGCGAGTGCTCAATCTTTTTTTTTTTTTTTTATATAGTACACGTCAATTTGACTTCGCCTCGCCTGATGGTAAGCTGAAGGCAAAGTCTCTGAAAAGAGGGCCACCATTACAACACGTACCATGTTACAATGGTGGCACTCAGCTTGACGGCCTCATCAGATGCTTTTTCACGCCCCGCTTAAAGGACCCGGGACTATAGGAGGAAGGAAACACGTGAGCTGGCAAGGAATTCCAAGTCTTAATAGTGCGGCAGAGGAAGGAGTCGCCGAATCGCTTGGTTCTTGATGGAATATTCTGCACCGTATGCGGGTGGCATCTAAGTCCTGCACGTGTTGTCCTATATAGGAAAGGAGAGGGTGGGATTACTTGGAAGAGCTCATCAGAACATTCACCATGGTAGAGACGGTAAAAAACCGCCAAAGATGCCACATCTCTACGCAACTGCAAAGGCTCGAGGGTGTTAGTGACCTCAGGATTCCCAATAATGCGGACCGCACGTCGCTGCAACCTGTTGAGAGCATCTAGTAAGTACTTTGCGGAGCCATCCCAGAGATGCGAGCAGTATTCCACGCAAGAGCGAATTTGTGTCTTGTAGAGAAGACACCGCTGCTCCGGCGTGAAAAAACGTCTCACTTTGTTCAGGACTCCGAGTTTACGTGAGGCTGTTTTGATGATACTCTCGATGTAGTTTTTGTTGTTCAGTTTGCAGCGAACATCCATACCCAGGATATTGAGATTGTCCTGTAGTGGCAGTGGCGTGCTCTGAAGAGTTGGAAGGGGAAGGAAAGAAGATACCTTTGCTGTAAACGCGCATGCCTGCGTCTTCTTGGCATTGAACTCAACCAGGTTTTCAGAGCCCCATTGTGAAACGAGGCTCTATCCCCTCTACGTTAAATTCTATTAGTGTAAACAGTGACAGAATATTCGTTCGTTGTTCTTTCTTATGTAACCGCTGAAAACAAGGTTTCGTTTACTCTAAAATGTTAAGAAAGAATGCTCTTGTACTAGCTCTATCTATATGTTCGTTTGGTCTAAATCCACCTTTAGCTTCTACTAGATTTTCCAATATCATACTATTTATCGCAACCTATTCATCTTATTCTAGATCTTACTTTACTTATACACTACGTTCATGTTTACAATCCTTCTTACCCATTACTTTCATTTTGTTTCTCTACACAACTTTTTCCCAACCGACGCCCTATTCTATTTTTTGTAATACAGTCATTCTTTGCCTGTCTTGTCACGTCGTTCATCTATCTCAACGTTATCATCTACAATGCGTTTTTTTACCAAATTGCGGTGAAAAATGAGCCTAACATGGCAATTCATGTAAAACAGCAAACGTTAGCATGGTCTTATATTTTTTAGGACTATACAGAAGTGATGTTTTGGAAAGATTGATATAAAACTAGTTTCAATGGATTCTGATTTAATTTTATTGTGCTGAAATAAATCAGCTTCGCGATTTATTTTCTGATATTTTATTATACTGGTCCGACGTTACTGGTGCTTTACAGAAGTCATGGTCACAGGGAGGCATCTACAGATGGAGATTATTATATTATTAATATGTGCCTACCTATAATAATTACTAGCTGTAGCCCGCGGCTCCGCCCGCGTGTATGTCGGTTATCGTGCGCAAATCCTTTCCCAAGATCTAATCTACCCCTGGACATTTCGCATTTATAATATTAGTATAGAAATATAGATTTATCTATTTATACATACTCCCAGTACGCTAGTAGGTACTATTATCCATTCTGTGCTCCTAGCTAGTGATCGCTTTAACATTCACTTACTTAAAACCAAGAAAAGCGAAACAAAAAGGCGAAGAACAGAAAATGGTTCTGAGTAAACATTAACACCAACAATTAAACAATGTTCGGGTACTTTGAGATAACTTGATACTTCAACACAACCGTCTTAGTCTCCCCCTGGTGGCCGCTGACAGCGGAAATGTCAGTAATAGTGTTATGTGTTCCGAAACGTATAGAGGTGGTTTCAGACTACGTTATTATACGCACAGTCTAACGAACATTCGTTCTACTGTGATAATAATACATAGCATATAGTTCATAGCACAGCAACATTGTGCACCATACAGTAAGGACATGTTCACACCTAGCTATACCAATACCTATAATGTGTTAGCATTTTATGCTAATTTGCTATACGATACTATATTATATATCACAATAGTATAGGTATAGTGTAGTTTGAAAACTCCTTAAGTATAATATAATAAGATTGCTGTTTCTATGAGCGCAACTACTTTTTTATATCACATTGACAAGAGATACAAAATAAGTTACACAGGTTACCAAAGTTTTGTAAATTGCATTTTAAAACGTTCATTTTAATCTCTATCACAAAATAACTTCGTTTAAACTTGTACGGAAAGGAGGAGACTGAAATATGTGGGTCAAAAAAACTTTCCATGGACCGTTAGCTGGCGAGCAGTACTCATTTCAAATCTTTTCATGATATTTCCCTTTTCATCGTCTAGATGCGACTGGTCGACCCGTCGTGTATGTCTACATTGTAACAATTTTATCGTAGGCCAGACATAATTTATGACGACCCCGACGCGGTGCCGTGATCAATGACCTAAGAAAATACTGTGAAGCAGAGATGTCAGAACTCAGAATATTACAAGCAAAAGTAATAACGTTTCGGCGATTTGCTCCGGTCCGCAAGATTAACCGATCTGACATTCTCAGACATGTTTTAGATTAATATACGTGATAAACTTTTTGAACCACAAAACCCGAAAAAAATATTTAAAAAGGAATAGTTTGTATAAGGTAGATTAGAAAAAAACGGAAATAAATGTGAAAACCTTCTTAAATGGGACTGAAATTTGCATCAGGTCAAGACTACCAGCACAAAATGTGCTAGAAGCGCTTCATGGAACAAAGTGAAATGATCGAAAGATTTTATTTCAAATATCACATAAAGCTTTGTCAACTTAATGAAATAAATTCCTTCCTTTTATACCAAGTTGTATAAACTCAGTTAAGTTGCTCAAACAATAATGACTACATGATTGATTTCAGCTGGAAGTCAATTAAATAAAACAAGAGAAAAATCGTATAATGAACAAAAACACCACGGATATTTTCAAGGAATAGGTAAACAAGGTCTCAAATGTTCCCGACTGTTTACTTCGTAAATATTTTGACGAATAGGTATTTCCTTTGGGGCACTCCTAAAAGTTTATCCGTCCTCAGTCAAGCGAGTGACATGGTTTCGTAAAACGACACTTCAATTTTTATGGAAGTTTCGAATGACATCTTTAAAAGGTATCGAGGTCAACCTAAGTCTTGGGAATATTTAAGGAACTAAGACCTAGTTAGCGTCAAAGACAAGTCAAGAAAACCAATCCAAATTGAAAAGGTTAGTAGTTAGGGAATACAAATGAGTAATAAAACATTTATATTAGGTACTTTTATTACAGATTTCTTATATAAAGTGTACATCCATACAACAAGTAGACAGCATGCGTAGCGGTAAACGTGACGTATCTTACCGCTACGCGTGCTTGCTACGCTTACTTGCTACGATCCTGACATACGTATTTAGTCTGAACAGCCCAAATCGAAAGACTGCGGGCCATACGACCGTAGACAAAAAGGATACCTAAACGGTCCGGCCCAAAGCAAATGGACGCGGGCCATTCGAACGTAACCAAAACTCGTATGCTATTCATACAGACAATATATGCTCACTGCTTGCGGGTAGGTACTCTTGGACTGGCCTTTCTTGTCTAGGTCGACCTTTTTCGGGTCCAATTACCCTCGCCTCATAAATCTTGATGTACGCATATTTATGTACATTTTTATCTTCAATGACCATTCCTAATTTAGGAAATTGGAATTAAACTTCTGAATTTATTGGCTTCAAATTATATGAACATACCTTTTTTTTATCGTGCGAAAAATCCCCACGGATACCTCTCCCGCCGGAGCCGGAGGAGGAGGTTATATCGGACTCGAACTGACTAAAACGCACGCCGTCTGTGGGCTGTCAGTTGCCCGAGGTGAGATTGTCGTAGCCATATGCCTCGCTTCAAAACCGATATTTTTATTGAAAATATAATAAAATTCCTCAAGCTTCCTCTATTCAGTTTTAAGTGAGTACATAAAGCAAATGTGAACGCGTTTCATAGCCCCAGGATATATTAGACCAATCAAATCGTGGTTCTAACTATCCGGAGGGCGTAAGTAGCTCAAAATCGTATTAGGGGAGGCGGGGGTGAAGATAAGTTCGAGATCAAAGCAAGTTGGTTTAACATCTGCTACCACCAGATAGATAAAATGTATCATGAATGTTTAACCTTTATGTTATGTAAAGCAGACAGTTATGGCGCAGCGGGCTATGAAGCGAGCTATGCTTGGGGTTTCTTTGAAGGATAAAATTCGTAATGACGCAGAACTAGAAAAGTTACCGACATAGTTCGTATATAGGTTAAGTTATCGGTAACAATTGCAGCAATTGCGCCAACTTTTACAATTTCCGCCAGATTTAAATCAATTATTTCACCATTGCAAACGCCTCGTCCATCGCCAATCCGAAACGTAATTAATATGCTTGTCATTGCTAATGGTCGTTGTGAGATTAAATCCAAATTAACACACCACTAGAACAAACAAATCCAAGCTGAGTACGTCCTATTGACACAGGAATTATGTCAAGTATGTCACCTGTGCTGATGACGGAGTTTTATTTTATGCCACATAATAAAACGCCTTAATTAATTAGGAAGTAAAAAATATTACCAGTATACTGGTATATTAATCACCGACCATATCTGATATTAATTACTTAGACAATTTAGTGGCATTTTATTGTTTCATTTTAGTACAAAATTATTAATAGCGTGATAAAGTGCGAGTCGAACTCACGCATTGAGGATTTTGAACTAAACTGAATTGAGGTCCATCCTAAACTTTGGTATTGCCAACTTGAGTTATCAATATAGATACCAAAATAAGCAAATTGAAATGACAATGATTTGGCTACATCTGCTGTCTTGAACTTATGTTCTTATTACGCCTTTGACTATTATTAGTCAAAGGCGTAATATCTCTGAAATTAAATCTGTAGCTGATTTAATTTGCAGTTTTCATTTCTCTATTTGATTATTGAGATCAGTTTATATTTTTTGTTAAAATCGATTTATTGGCCGTTTTTAAATAATTTATCTGATTTATCGAAAACAGATTCTCGAAAATACTAATCATCCCTTTTTAATTTAGTCTAATATATGTACCCATAGCAATCTACGGTGAAACATCAGATGATTAAACAAAAAAAGTTCAGGCAATCACTCAGAGTACAGTGCTGTGTGGTTAAAAGGCTACAGCCTAATGTAAGTGACAAATTTATGTGCGGTTAAACCTTCAGTGTTTAGCAGGTTATCTGAATACCTAAGCTAGGCGTCATTAGTAAAAGTACTAAATATTAGGTAATTATATTTTTGGTAAAAACTCGATAGATAGGTAATTCTTCATTGCACACCAGTAGATTTTTACTTAAGGATCTGATCAAACAATAATTTAGTTTTTTACTTATTTCAAATTTCAATTTATTCGAGCCGATTTTAACACTAATTTCCAATTTTTTTTTTTAGTTTGTTTCCGCATTTTGTTCTTACATTTTACACGATTATCCAAAAAAGGGGCGTAAAGTTTCCAAAGAGGAAAATGAGTTCACTATAAGTTTTAATTGCTGGAATAGTTACAGAAATACCTACCATTATAGTATACTGAGTGAAACTGCCCTTTATTTTTCTGTAACGAAATTTTTAACAAGGCCGTTTACTAGGTATATCTTTTATCATTATGTTTCACGCCACAAAACTATTTTACGTTCGATTATTTCTCCTTCCTGAGATACCGCAAAATATTTTAAATTCTCCCGCACCAATACAACACAATGAACCGATTCCTATTTGAACGGCGAGCCAGTACCGATAAATGGAATACCTTTGGATTCTAACTGCTGGGCGTTATCGGCTGATAAAAAATATTGGAAAGCCATATGTATCACGCGGGTACCTTTCTTACATGAATAGAACGCTGAATAGTCACTAGAGGCCTTACAATCTTATTTATTTTACATTTAATTCACATAATATCTAAACAAAGAAATATTCGAAGACTTTTTATATGGGAATCAAGAATCTTCACTATGCATACCTATCTTTTAATATTGGTTCCAAAAAGCGATTAAACATAAAACATGTAATATAGAAACACCAACATCAATGAACAAAGGCATTGGTCTTTTGCAAAGGGGGATTGCCCCCTACATAAAATGCCTCGATATGATCTTTCGCGTTTCATTACAAATAAATCCATAACACATCACAATTAGTTTTTAAATAGACTTTGCATCGGTATCATTAGGCTTATAAATACTTGAACTGACCGGAAATGGGTGGAACACAGCATGGGTTACATACGCTTTATTACACGCCCCACAAAAGATATAACAATTGAGAATACAATGTAGCAGTTAGTAAAATAAAATGGGTAGCCTTATCTCGGACTGTGATCTCTTACGAATTGTACGAGTAATTTAGTTGGGGGATACCCTTCTGGGTAACGACAATAATATGTGACCGATGTTACTAGTAGTATTTTTACAAAGTTATATTGTAATCCTGGTCATAACACTGTCGACGTGAACCCACTCCTAACACGCACAAGCAATTTAACTTAGCTAGTGGGGTTAACGGGATTACTAGCAATTTTGGTAACTAATATCCTTTTATGACTCTGACTCTGACTGATCATAATTAAATGCAAGAGAGCCGCCTTCACTGGTGCAGTCACGTAAAAATCCCTGGCGATGGCGCCCCACCAGGTCCAGGCAGAAGGGGTAGGCCTAAAAAGTCCGGGCTTGACGTCGTGGAGGGTGACATGCGTGTCAATGGTCTCACTACAAAGGACGCTCAAGATCATGCGAAGTGGAGGAGAAAGAGCTGGAAGGCGGACTCTGAGCTTCGAGTTCACCTTGGTCACGGATGCAATCAGGAAAATACGTCTACATGAGGATGATTATGATAACCTTTATAAAAAACTAGCTATTGCCTGTTTTGAATTTTGATCCCGTTACTACAATACAAGAATCCAGTTCTTGGGACAAAAAGTAGCCTATGTGTTATTCCCGACTATAATCTATCCCTGTACCAAATTTCCACTTCATCCGTTTAGCTGTTGAAGCTAGATTGAATAACAAACATCTTTACAAAATTTACTATTAGTGGAATGAAAAAATCCCTTCATCGTCCTGTCATTTCGCTACCTCAACGCCTGCAAATTCAAATGCAAAGTCACTAAACTAAGGACATATGCCCCGCAGGAAAACATCAATTGAGAATCCATTACATCCCTAGTGAAGGGATAAAAGGTTTCTTCCCTTCGGTTATAGCCAATTTCATTATTGACGTTGGCCTCGAGGTATTGTTACAAGAGTAGGAGCAGTCACAAAGAAACCGCACGGGTCGTGGTCTTGGTACACTGACTTTTGTATAGAAAATGTTTGGTTTTGCTCGATTTGGCATTAACACAACGATTACGTTTAGGGCATGTTATCTATAGTATTATATAATGGTAAAGCGATCGTTTCTGTACATTGGAGATATTTAAAAAAATACTTGGGTTATGTTATGTTAACGATACTTAACACAATTTTTTTTTTGGTATTCTTGAATGTTTTTTTTTTCACGATAGCCGCAAAACTTTCTGGTTCGGTTTCCTTAGTTAGAAAGTTCTTGATCAGACTTAAAATGTTACTTAAATTTGATCGGATTCAGTTGAGTAAAACCGAACATACAACCCGCGGACGTCATCTATATTGTCGGTAGATTTAATCAGTTGACATATCGTTCTATTGGGATAATAGCATATTAACTAATAAATTGGCTAAAGCTTACGAATAGTCACCTACCTACTAATCGATCGATCAGCACTGTGACGTCACGACCTTTCATGAGAGAAAATAACATGTCTATGTCAAATAACATTGAGATTCAGAATCTTTTTATATTTTAGATAATGTATCAGCTACGAACGACGAACGAGCACGAATAGCACCTGTAAAAAAATTTAGCCCTTGGACTTGGCTTGGTACTATTCGGATGCTTTGTGCTATTCGGTATTCGAGTGCTCTAACTGGACTACACCTAATTTCTATCGCCAGTTAAGCTATAGAAAGTTATAAATTAGCTACATAATTTATTTATCTGATACCTGATACTTATACTGATATCTAAGTTAAACAAAAACTAAGTTATAATTTTATTGAGCTTCATTTGGAGACGCTATAATTTTGCAAGTATATTCGGCTTTTTCGCCTATATTAGAAGGTTTTCCTTATTCTGAAGGTAACTCGAAATCACTTCACGACTGATTACCATTTCCCTGGAAATGTTTTCGCTTACAGTCGGTGTGTTTGATCTTTCGATATTTTATCATTTTCTATGCCAAATAACAAGTAGTTATTTTGAAAAGAAAATGTATAAAATATTTTTTAAATAAACCTACCAGATTATGTATAATAAAAGCAACACGTTGAATACCAAGGTCAAGATAAAGAACAAATCTAAATATTCAAAGTAGATTGCGACAGTTCTGCACACTTTTGCTAAATGCCTAGTAGGTACCTATCGCGGAAAGTCATCCGATCTCTAACTGTTGATTACGGTTAGTGGAAGGTCTAGAAATAAAGTGATATGTCAAGTTTTATGGATACTACACACTACTATACCAGTTAGGGGCGTATTCGGTAATTGGCACATTTCCTCTTAATGCAATGTGTAATTTCCAGGCCGTAGATCTTACAAAGGCAGCCGAAAACTCTTCAGGCTAAGAGGTTTCATGCCACTTACGAATTTACGATCGTCGAAAATTCTCAGAAGTCATCTGAATACTGTATCAAGTTAATATTGTGAATAAGTATTTATTTGGAATGAGTGTTTGGAAATTAGCTAGTGAATCAAGTTCATATCAACTGCCAATTTATACAAAAAACCCTTCAGTCTCAGTAGGTAGTCCGGTTGATGGGACTACTGCAACTTTTCAGTACAGTAGTCCGGTTGTCAAACGGAATCGAACTATTGCTACTTTTGTGTAGCTGCAGTAGTCCGCTGCGTAGCTCGGTTGACCGGACTACTGCAACTGAAAAGTTGCAGTAGTTCGATCAACCGGACTAGCAACCGGACTACTGAGACTAAAGGCAAAAAACGATAGGTTACCTATATAACTTTACACAAACTATGTAATCTGTGTTTATGTATTGTGGTTACTGCGTCATTTTATGAAATATGTTATTTTAACACCGTGCCGTTTTGGTTCCCGGTGGAGTAGAATAAGGCCATCCCATCTCTTCTTGTGGGGTCGTAAAAGGCGTATAATGGATAGAGCTATTCATCCTACAGTTAACATAAAGCCCATGACAAAGTGCCCGCTAGACGGCAATAGGCTCGCCCCCTATTACGACCGATAATCATAGTTGGTAAAAAGTGGGTGATAATACACTTCTGCCTACCCCTTCAGGGATTTACAGGCGTGAGTATATGTATGTAATTTTGAACATAGAAATACATCCATATTATGAAATGATCAGTTCTACAATAAATATGGTCACGACATAATACACCACGCACAGCGAAAAATATAGAGTATTTTGTATCGCTGAAAGCGAATTTGCCTGAATTTTACCACGAATTTCCTATGTTAATGGAGAATCATTTATATGCAGATTTTGGTATAAAAACAGCTGCCACGTAAATGCAAAGGATATAAATTGACTAATTTATGTAAAAAAATAGGTATAATTATTATGTAGACGACATTTTTGTTAAGGATTCTAATAATCCTTTGAGCCTTTTCCTAACCTAGTTGGGATAGGCTTTTCAGCCTATTTACGAAGAAACTGACCTTTCGTCGCATCAGTGCTTATTTGTTCTATCTACCATTGGTTACATTTTACAGTAAAGACATTTTTTATTCCATTTGTATAATAATATTTAGTTTGTAGATTTTAAGGATTTCCTTAATAAATGAGTTGTCTATGAATTTATCATTATAATTAAATGTATAGAATGGTGGTTAATTATACCTTATTTCACAGTTTATTTGTGGAGATAGAACAATTATGCACAAATATAATTTCGAATATGGACATAGAACAGTACCTCATTAAAGATAGAACACAATGACTGTGTTATTTTTCTGTGCTTAACTGTTCTATGTCTCAGATGTATATACATGGTGATGTATTTAGTACTTATGTTAGATGACAGGATTTTACTCACAAAAATAATAAACGGATTTTAATTAGACAAAATGTTTATTATTTAATATAAATGCGTTTACCAATTAGGAACATTGTACCTACAAATAAAAAATAACAAAGACGTGTGGCACTCGGGGCTGCCGCGGTAAAGCTATTGCATAGCATTTTTACAACACACCTGCTCATAAAATTAAAATTCGAATCTGAATCTGAATCTGGATCTGGATCTGAATCTGAATCTGAATCTGAATCTGAATTTCAATTTCAATTTCAATTTCAATTTCAATTTCAATTTCAATTTCAATTTCAATTTCAATTTCAATTTCAATTTCAATTCAAATTCAAATTCAAATTCAAATTCAAATTCTTTCGTAACGGAATTTCTGGATTCGGTCTCCACCTCTTCACGCTCAAGGCCCGCGATAGAAGCTATGCAATGGCTTAGTTAGTTAGGCAAAGTTAGTTATAGGTATGTATAATAATTCTTAAACGCCTTTCCTATACATACCAAAGTGTTCTTTCCTGGGGTTGGTAGAAGTTTGAAACAAAAAAAAACTTGGTTTGAAAATTAGAACATATTACATAATCATTAGTCATACTTATTATAACTATGTAAAAGAGTGACGGTGATTTAAAAAACAACACTCTGTATCAAATTCAGAATAGAATCGAATATGAATCAAAAAGTACTTACTGCTCTGTTTGTGGGTCCGTCTGGTTATATATTTGGCTTTGAGATCTTGTATTGGACATTATATGTTATTTATCCACGACAATTTTATCAAGAACAACTATTTAAGCACGATTTTTATTTATTTTAGTGGAGCGCCGATGTGGTTCTCTTAATGTCGCCAGCCACAATGACAATTCAAACAAAATGGCGGACATGGCGTCATGGGCTCTGATTGGTCGATTGGGTGGACATAGAACACACAAGCACTCAAAGTTTTGAACGATGTAAGCTTTATAACGAACAGTGGATATAGAGCAAACAAGCACAATATATTTATTACAGTGTTGTGTCACAGATAAAATAGAAATGGTTTTTTAAATATATTATAGCAAAAAAGTTTTAAATATTTCTTAACCAACGGATTTGAAATTTGATTCTTAACAATACTGCATTTAAAGTTAATTTTCAATAAAATTGGTAGATAGAACAAACCAGCACTGAGGCGACGCTTTGATATTTTCCATAAAATTCTTTGTTTCTTGATTCTTAATAGGCACTTTATTGTACACGAAAAAAATACATGGAGAAGTAATCATAACAATGAGCAGTTTTCCAGTAGGTATTTATAGGGTTCCCAAAGACGCCGACGACGACTAGATGGCGCAGCCGGCACTTTTGGTAAGAAGAGTGTGGTGTCACATCTAGTGTTCCCTAATTTATGGAAAAAATGTTCTTCGGTTTTGTAATGATTTACTTTACATAAATATTCTGTAATTTTTTCTGATACAATTATTTTAAATATAATGTTATTATTTTAAATTACAGACAGTGACGCGAAAAGAATTAAGCGTTTTATTATATTTTATCTATTTTATTATGGGTAAATGAAATTAAACTTTGGCAACATCGCAAACGTCATGAAAAAATACTACAAACATTCTTCATCCTAGAAACAAACCACAGAGTACATTAAAATTACCAAAAGCTATGCTAGCGCCATCTGCTGATGATTTAAAAACCAACTGATTATTATACCTACTGGAAAACTGCTCATTACATTTTGATGTACAAAGGCGAGCTTAACTCAGCGATCAATATTGTCGAATTTTTAAGACTGCAACTACCTTTTTTTTTATCCTGCGAAAAATCCCCACGGATACCGCCCCCACCGGAGCCGGAGGAGGAGGTTAGGTCGGACTCGAACCGACTAAAACGCATGCCGTCTGTGGGCCGTCCAATTGTAGCCGACCCAGGCCATATCTCTCGATCTGGCCCTCTTCCGGTGTGGGGACCACAGAGTCCCCAACTCGCCCCCGGGTATGGGGAGGCACGGAATGCGCTGCTTCTGCTATGGTGACCCGTCACCCCCAGGCCCGCGCTCATGGGGACGGAGGTCATTCTGCGACCTCCAACGAGTTGCCACCGCTCATCACGGGCCGCGCGGTTAGCGATTCTCCTTCGCTCCTCGCGGGCCGCAAGGTGACTGCAACTACCCGTAACAACTGTCTATAGATAATCTTATAGTTTCTGTGGCACGGAGTATAGTAATACGAATATGTAGTATGTAAAAATGGTATTTTGAGTGATATTATTCCTCAACGAAGATCCAACCACATTCTTATTCTTTCCTCATAATACGAGGCTATTTATGCTCGTTATCTAAAAAAATCAACTGTCGAGATCCTTGCGTCAGAGAATTAGATTTCAATAAAGAGGGGAAAATGGAAAACATAAGGATTAAACTACCAGAGTGTCAGGTGTATAAGAAAGGTGTCAAGAGCGCCATGTCAGACATCGTTTATGTTTGCGAAGGATATCATAAGCACATTTGCCAAGAAAATATTATTGCACTCTCTCTCTCTCTGTCTACAATGTCTACGCGTGTGAATGTTGGTTTTCATTTATATTTTAAAACATATACGCGGGTGTTGTTGGGCAAAATACTTCAAGTGATTGAAATAAATAATTTAACCTATTTACGTAATAATGGATTTTATGAAAACTACAATATATTTATTACTTTGCCTTATATCTTGTGTATACACGCAAAATAAACAAAAAAAATGTACGTTAAAGTAAAATTAATAAAGATACTTAACTGAAAATCTTATTACTGTCATGAGAACTAATCGCCTCTTATATCAAATAGTTAGTTAATAGTTAGTTAGTTTAATCATTCAATGAATATAAAATTATATATGATCAATATTAAATCAAATTAATCACGTGAAAAAAGTTTAAAACATTTAGATTTATTTATAGCAAAAATTTTGATTTATGAAACGATATTTCCTTATAAGTCGTCCCTTATCTTTGTTAGGGAGATTACAAGGGTAGCAGCTGGAGTAAGCAGTCACCCAACAGATTTAATTGTTTACATTGCCTGACCTGAAATATAATCGTGATCTTCCCTTTATTAGCTTTAACAACATCTGACTTAATATTACAATAACCTTCCTAGTTTCTACAAACATAGTTGCTATAAGGATATAAGAAAAAAAACCTTTCCAAACTTACTTTACATAATTAAATCACTCAATCAGTATCAGAACAAACAATGTCCGAAAAAGTAATATATCCGATTCACTATCGGATTCCCAGACATTTTCCCTGAACATTTAGCTCTTATAGCTCTTATTTTAAACTAGTTTTCCAGCTGAAGACATTCGAATAAGTGCCAAATATTCTGCTAGAGAATTTACCTACAGTTTTCCAGTGACTGAATTTATTCTCGACTAGACCGCATTTCCGACTGACTAACAACGGCATCCATCTAAGCTCTCGGTTAGTTTAAATATAGCAGGATTTAAACGCCTTAATAGAGCCTCCGATACTGTAAAAGATTTTAAACTTGTCATGTTTACTATTTCAGGAGATCTGAGATATCGTCTACAAACTTATTATACATTGTATGTTCCTACTACAAAACAAATTTTGATATATGAGGCTAAATAAAAAGGACAGCAACAATAAAACAAGTTATTTGAAGTTTTATTTCCTCATAAGTTTCATACTTTTAGGGTGGAAGTTTTACAAATCATAGTTTTTGTTTGAAAGATAAACTAACTTTAAGAATTATTCTTATTTAGTGCAAATTTAAGTGAGTGGTATTTGATTCAATGATGGGATCACCCTGATATTTTACCCTTAATGGAACAATTCCACATACAAATCCAGAGAGAATGATTAAGAGAATTGTTTTAAAAATAATCTTTAAAATAAAACATTCTAAAAATAATTACAAAGTTCCCAAATTCAAGTTGCTCAAGATTTGTCGCGACTTTGACACAATTTGGTAAAAATTAGGTTACTTTAAAGAGGCTAAATCTATTGAGTTATTAAACTCTGTGTAGTCAAAAATAACGTGGCTATATTATGTAAACAAAATCACAAATCCTAAAAAACGATACATCTTGTCAATACGATCGAATGCTAAATGACACAAAACGCGGCAAAGATATTTATATGTACGAAAACCACTTTTTCGTTATTCCGTATTTTACTTTCGCGCGAATCCTTTTCGACTTGGGGTATCGATTTTATCAGCGGCTTACTATGTTCTGATTTATGGCACTCCTCTGGGCAAAATTATCGCCCTGAAAATATTGTGCGAAAAACTTCGTAATCCAATTTTTATCTTATTTGTAACCTGCATTGATGATATACTACTGGACCCTCTATATATCGTCAAACAACTTTTTATGGTTCTATGACAGCTTCTGTTTTCGATCTCCGCTCAGTGCGAATATTTCTATGCATGTAGGTATTTGCATTGATCTGGTTGTGCTTCGGGAGTAAAATAAACCGTCGAACCGTCGCGTCGTGGTTGCCATACGAACATCTATGGCAGTCGTTATGGGTAGTTAGAGCTCAAAATCGACAACTGGTCTAACTACAATACTTCAATATCGCCAATGGGTTTTGGAGGTCAGATGGTAGACTCCGAGATTAAAGTTTCGAAAGCAACTGAGATTAACGCTAGAATGAAGAAGAAGAATCAGAATTTTGCTGATGAACGCCTGCTATTTTTTTGGCTTCCAATATCTTATTATACTCTTTTGAATATAGATCTTAGTTATAAAGATGGAAAATTATGATTATGCACCTTGTGTGCCCCAGTGGCGAGGGGTCCCTATAATCCGATTCCTGTAAGTTTCCCAGTGGGTCGCGTGACGCGTGAGATAAGTTCTTTTCCACTTTTTTCCAAGAGGAAAATGTTCAAAAGGGAAGCTCTTTTCAAAATTTCCCTCCTCGCCACTGGTGTACCTGCATACCTGTTAGGTACCACTATCACCGCACCATCTGCTTTACAGAGATAGGTAAGTGTAAGTTATTTGATTAATGAGTTAACTTGTCTAACGCTACTTCGGATTAACAAGGCGTATAATTTTGGAGGTTGGTTATAAACCGCAGTACTAATTGCCTACTGTTTTCAGATCAATACTAATTGAACGCTTGTAATATTTTCTACGAATAAACGAGATTTGTTTGTTTTTGTTGTTCTTCTGTTATACCTACTACCATTTCAGATTTTATTTAGGTGTATCTAAAACAAATTTACCAAAAATATGTGGATTACGTCGAGATCCGCAGGTGTAAAATGACAGCTAATCTTAAAATAATGTTTCTCCTCACGTGATCGTTTATTACAGCTAATCTTTACAGTTTTCATAATCTTCAGCCCCCCTAGACAAGTGGCAATTCGTTGTCGGCATATTGTAGAATATATAGAATAAAGAACAGCCGTCAACGAATGTCATAAACGTCAAATCCCATTCATTCGTCATTATATTCTACAATACGCCTGCCAAAGAATTGAAGTGGCAATTCGTTCGTCTAGGGGGGCAGAATATTACGTAAATCTTTACAAACTACAGTAAATATTCGTTATAAATGTAAAGAGGCATCAAGGGAACACTATTGAATCAAGTTTTTTGTTCTCAATGTAAAACTATGGTGAAACTAAGTTTGGAACTTCATTGTGAAAATTGCGGTACTTTTTATCTCTAGTCACGGACAGCCGCAAATATATTGGGGACACTGGAGGTTATCGGGACATTAACCTGAAAAGGGGAAATCTGTTGACACCAATTCTCATTCTTTAGATAATTTCGTTAACAAGGTATTGGAAAAGCTATCGACAGGGCTAAATCTCACCCATTGCACTCATTACGTCAACCTACCCTTGTGTAATGACTTTGTATAATCGAAGTATTTACCACAAGTTATATTTTTGTATTTTGGAAGTTCGCTTCGCTCGCCTTTGTGTTTTTATGGTCACGGATCTGACGTTTCTGAGAAACACTTTTTGTCTAGTGAGAATTAGAGCATTAGTAAATTCTAATTTTAACAAGCCGTTGTTAAAATATACTCTAACTAGTTTTACCTAGGGAAAACGCTTTCTAACTGAAATCGGGTTTTAATTTTAGCATATAAAAACTTTAATAGGTTCAGCTTCCGTTGGGCTCGATAGGCATCTTGCTGAGTTTTATGTGGGTATAATAATAATACATAAATAAATAAACGTATTGAAAATTTATTTATGCATGTAACTAGTGGATTTTTTGTGAGTAACCTCTTTTTATGAATGATAGGCTCGCGTTTGACCACTATCTCACCTGTTAGTAAGTGACGATGTGGCCGACGGTGAAGCACGCTCACCTAGAAGTAACTTATTCCCTCTAGTCTTGAGGACACCCAAGTTATATCTATCCGGAAACACAGTTTCTGGCAAAGCATTCTACTCCTTGGCGGTACGCACGATATACGTATCATCTTATTTTTTAAGTTTGGCACGCCTAATGGTAGGCTCAATGTACGGGACACGAAAATTATAATGTAACAGCCCATTGTACCTATATTCAAGCACATAAACGATTATTATTATTAATACTATAGCACCAGGGGTAGGATGAAAGTAGGGTAGCCTAGCATCTGCTAAGCTTTTCAGTTTTAAGATGCCTTAGGGGCTCGAAAAGACTTACGGTAACCTTTTCTTTTGTTCTCATCTCCCTTCATAAAATAAGTACATAAATGGCTGGAAAGTTTATTCTAAATATTATGTAATGAACGAGATATAATTATATTGTGAACATAAAACAGAGCATCCACTGTAAAGAACGTACAAAAGAACTTGAAACGCCAGTTACTTAGAAATACGTAATTAAATTTGTTACTCTGTCTTCATTTTACTGGAAATATAACGCATTTTACTATGTATTTTACATTTTACTTTGTATTTATTTATATTAAATTATATGAATTCAAATTCAAATTATTTATTTTTCAAAATTGTGCAACACTGTTACAGCTTTAGACGTCAAATTCTGCTTAAAAGTAAGTTTGTGTGAACGTGAAGATAATATGAAATTAAACTATGGCCGATAATATGGCCCGGTGAAGTAGAATAAGGTCACCTCATCTCTTCCTGTGGATGTCGTAGAAGGCGACTAAGGGATAGGGCTGTTCTCCATCCGACAGTAAACATACAGCCCATTAAGTGCCCGCTTGACGGAAATAGGCTCACCCTCTAATAAATGGGACAGAAAATCATAGTTGGCGAAATGTGGGTGATAATAAACCTCTGCCTACCCCTTCGGGGATTTATAAGCGTGAGTATATGTATGTATGTATATAGTTTTATCAAATATTGGCGCTATAATATATCAAAGCGTCAAAAATTGAAAACCATTGTAGCATGGTACGTGTCTATAATGGTGACCCTCTTTCCAAGACTTTGCCCTCAGCTTACCATCAGGCAAGGAGAAGTCAAATTGACGTGTCCTATATAATATGTATGTATTTACAAAAAAAAAGTATCTAAGTATGTATATCCGCATTCTAGATTCCATAACACAAGCTAATTAAGTTTACCATGGGTCTAGATAGCGTTGTGTAGAATGTTGTAGAATTTTTTTTTTTTTAATATAAAAATTTAAAAAAAATTTAAAAAAACTGGTGGATTGCATAATGACTTTAGAAAAGTTTGGTTTCCTTGAAGTGTTAACGTTACGAAAAGTCAACAATTTTGCATAATTATTCAGTAATCTGCTTCAAGCTATTTATTTCAATTAAAATCAAATTATTTCTTCAGCGGAGCCGAGTATAAATACTCTAAGCAAATGAAAGTCATCGCGCTGAATGAATTCCTGTCGATACGCTCCGTCAACTAATTAATATTCATGCATATTGAAAAAACAGATGACGTCACGTAGTAATATTTTCAAAGGACAAAGTTTATAAAAAATAAGTTCCACATTAGAGAGAATTTTAGAATTAGAAGTAACTATAATGATTTGATTTGATCGTAGTAAAAGTTATGTGAGTACTAATATTTTAGGTACAAATCAATCTTATATAATTTGTCTGCATTTTTTTTTATACGGAATCTAATTTTGTTCTTGCTGAAATAAAAGTAGCATAAATTGGCATTCTAACATCAATAATATGCCAGTGAAAGTCCTATCAAAATCAGCCCCGCCGTTTCAAATTTTTTCAAATCAAAGAGACAAACAAAAATAATAGAAAAATGTTTTGTACGAATGTATTTATATATAAGTTGTTATTTATGACAAACTGACACTTCAATTTCATTTCTTTGTTTAGATAACGTATTCCATTTTTTATACGTGCCCTATATAAATGTATATCTCTTTCCTGTAGTACTTAATCATCGCTATCTATTTACCACTACCTACTCTAGAATGGAAAACCTTTCTCCTTTTCCATTTGATAAAATATAGGCTCACTAGACGCATTTCCAGCCGAGTAAGTGAAGACTTATAGCTTCCGTCCGCGTGTCACATAAAAGAATCGGTGAATCTATCGCTCATATAAATCTATGTCACCCGGCCATTATGTGACTCTCATTTGTCAACTTATCTACTTTTCAGCGTGTGAATTTTCTTCTTTACAATTGTTCTCAAACTCCATCATCATGCTCACGGCAATTTCCCAGTTGCGTTTTCGATTGGTATGTCGGTTTTTCCGGTAGCCTAGTGGTATGGCAATGGACTGCTGAGACGAGGTCTCGGGTTCGATCCCAGGTGTTCCCATGGCACACACCAATGACTTTACGATGCTTTTCGAAGTTATGTGTGTATTTATCGCAGGTTTATAAGTGCCTGGTTAATGGCAATAGGCTCGCCACCTATTACATTGGGACCTAAACATAAACGGCGAAATATGGGTGCTAGCACATCTGCCTACCCCTTCGGGGATATAGGCGTGAGTTTATGTTATGTTATGTATATGTTTTTCCGAGAACGACTGCCGTCTGACATCCCAAACCTGAAAAGAAAGCCTATGCCAGAATCTAGTCCGTTATTTACTAGATGCACTTACTCCCAGGTGAGATTGGCTTGTGCTTGTGTCTCAAGGATGATGGTAGGGCCCTGTCTGCGTGTCACATAGAAGCATGCAGTGAATTGTTAGCAAGTGAAGTATTGTGAATTGTTCTCTTTAAAATTATTCTCGAACTTTCTTCTTCTTCGAGATGTTTTTCCTGATTGTATCCGAGGCCAAGATGATCTCGGAGCTCAGAGTCCACCTTCCGCCTCTTACTCATTCACTTCGCACGATCTTGATACATCAATAAAATTAGATACTTTAAAATAAAGTCTCTACTCGCTATCTTTACACTCAGATCTTTTAAAGTTCCAAACTAAGAACGAATTTTAATACGCTTTTCACTGATATGCAGTCAGTTTCTTCCAACTGGTTTATTTATATTTTTAATTCATGGAATATACAGTTCCTATATATTTGGCAAACATGTGAAAAAACGCCAATTTTTCATAAAAACGTCTAATTTCGCTTTCATTACTGACGCTAAACTTTACGAGATATAGGTATGTTGCATATAATAAAAAAGTTCATGCGGGTCAGCAAGTTAATTATTACGGAAATTCCAAAATAAACATTCCAAATTGCGTACTATATGATATGCTTGTAAACAAACAAAAAGTGTTACAAAAATGAAACAGTGCTTGACTGCGAAGAAGAGACAGCTATTTTTCAACGATATCGGGCAAACACTTGACCCTCACACTTTAAAATCAGAAGCTCGTACCTACTCAGCTGTTCCAAAGGAATTTATTCTTAAGAGTCAAAGATGAAATATATCATAGATATGCCATATGCTTACAAATCAACGTAGAAAATTGTGCCGAATACATACAGACACATTTTTAATTAATCTACATTTCCCTTAGAGTAATTGTTCGTGCAGTGTCTATAAACATACGATAGCATTTTCGTTATTTTTTTATGTCACTGATTCTTCCGCTCAACGTCCGACCGGCGCCGCTCGGCACGCGATACTACTAGGCAAACGTTCCAATTGACTCGTTTTCGGATCTTCACGATTTTCGCGCAATAACGCATCTACTTCATTTTATATAAGATCATTGTTAAGAGTGCTCTCACTTCTTGTGTAGTTTTCCTAGGGACTGTTTACAGCGTAATTAAAAAATACGTAAAAGCACGTGTAATAAAGGCTCTGGTATTTCAAATATCTGTTGTAGGTTTGTAATATATAGTTCATATAGGTCTTTGGTTTGAAAATAAAGTTGATTGTCATCTGGACGTCGGTCGTGGTGTTTTATTACAATATCCATTGTCAAACCTTGAACGGTTTTGTTGAAAATGGAAATAGTACACATCACGATTACTTTATTCACTTTTTTTAAACTATGAGATATTCGCGGAAACTTCCGACAGTACAATGTAGAGACTAGTCTTTAGTTTGACTGACCAGTAGGTAGTTATACTGGTATCAAAAATGCTTAAATTAAAAACAATGTTGTTGGGGCTTCGAGGTAGATAATCAATCGAAGAATCAAGAATCAATCCCCAAATCACCCCAAAACCCAACCCCAAAATCGAACTTTTACTTAGTTTAATATCCATATAATGATTTTAACAAATAATTTGGAAGTAAACGGCTCGCACACAGAATGTAAGTTAAAAAGAAGTGATTTATCATTTCAGCGTCGGTACATCGAAATAATATAGTTAACGCCTAATGGATTTTGGATAGCAGCATATCATGTAATAGCAAGCGTAAGCAAATGTAGATGAAATTATTTATCAGCATAATATCAATCAATTAGCCTATTGCAGTCCACTTCTGGACATAGGCCTCTCCCAATTTGCGCCACGTTTGTCGATCCTCCGCCTTCAGCATCCAGTCTGTCCCAGCCACCTTTCGCAGGACGTCAGTCCACCTGGCTAGGGGGTATCCCACCTTCCGTTTTCCTTCTCGCGGTCTCCACTCTAGGACTCGTCTGCTCCAACGGCCATCAGTCCTTCGGCAGATGTGGCCAGCATAATAACAATAAATCTATTAACAAGATCATGTTACGCCTAAAATTTAGAAAACTAAGAAAAACTCATAGAAAATTTAATTTCTTAGTAGGTATATTTTGCCAAAGCAATCAATTCACCTCAAGTTCGTGAGTAAAATTCCGTGTATTTGTAATGAGTACATTAATCTAATACATTATTTCATTAATCTCTTGGTAAGCTTAATGGCTTGTGGTTTGATATGATTAAGTAGGTATCAGGGAAATGAGTGGATCACTGATAGCAATTTATCGCCTCTCCTAATCCACGTTGACATACTTTCATCGCAAGTCAGGCTGATTAGCGTACCTCTAATGATGTAGTCTATTAAACACCTTGAGATAATATACCGGAGAAACTGTCCTTATCAGGTAGGTATATAATATAAACCGTGTTCAAGATTTGCGCTTTAAATATTTTATCTACTCTCATACTGAAATGTACGTGTATGTATGTAAACTTTAATAACGGTCTTTATGCACAGAATATCAATATTAATTTTAAAATTACATTACGATACAATTCTTCTATGGCCAACTATTTTATAATGTAACTTTGAACCAGACCTTGTAATTCCGCACCAGAACCGTAGATGAACCGGCTTGTAGGTGAATTTGGCGTGGACCCGAAGGACTTGTCGGGGTTTTATACCTCAATTATACAATCACGAAAGTTCATTCTCTATATTTTTATGTTACCATCCAAACTTTGCATTTATTAAGATATTACTGTGTATAAAATGTAGAGTAATAGTAAGCAGGCCTAAAAAAAAAAATTGTCTCAATCAAAAATAGTAGTAAACTCGCCAGAGCCCTTTTAAAATGATATTTCATTTGCAAAAATTCGTCTCACTTCAAAAAGTACTTTCAGCAAGCTAAAGTGTTTAGATAGATAAGCATTAAGGAAAATAGTCACGGAAAAATATTCTACGATTGTATAAATAATTTGTAACAAATAAAATCCAATAGCTTGGGGTGAATCGTGAATAAAATTCTAGAAATAAATTTTCCTTACTTCAAATATTAAAGTGAAAACTCGGCTCAATGCATTCGAAACCGTCCAATCAACTTCGGCTTATGGTGTAAGTTGAATGCGCCGCTGGTGCAGTCCAGACTTATGCATATATAAGAAAACCTTTTATTGCACGGAGATTTTTATTATACCATATTTGAATTGATCACACATTACCCGCGATTAAGACATGAAAAAGGGCCTATGGGTCCGAAGCTTTTATCCTACCTGACATCTTTTTCCACTTTACCTACGTCATTTTACCAGTAAATAACACAAAGAGAAATCGCTCCGAATCTAGTACAGGTAAATGTTGGCAAATATAAAGAGAATTATTTATATTTTTTCATGTTTTCTCATATCTTTCTGGTATCCGATATTCTATGGTTGGCCTCAATAAGGTGTACGTAATATTGTTATTTGCAGGCTTTATTGTTATTACTTACTTTTATATAATAAAGCACACCATTAAGTGTGTAGCCACAACGTTATAGTTTTCCGTCTAATGTAGTGAAGTAGAGGCCCGCATTATGTACCTTGAGGGAGAAATTAACAGAACTGTTGGTTTTATCATAAATGAATCTACCCGCAAAATCGTTTTATACCAAGTCGTATTTTGCTAACTCATTTCATTTCGTTAGAAGTTATTTCTAGGCAAGCTGTATTGAAGTTGTGGACAGTTTGTTTCCTCTTTAAATTAGGTTTGTATGCTTCTATTGTTATTTTTCCATTTACTAGACTACTCTATTCGCTTTTTTTCCTAAACAATATTTTCGTTTTGTTATATTTCGTTCTTATAGCACATTATTTATTTATTTCTGTCTTCGTTACTAGTGTTACTACCCTTATATCTTTGATATTCTATTTTATTTATCGCCATCTTACCGATGTGTTCGTGTACATCCAAATACACTTTAGATATAATATATAAATATTTATTCGCATGAAACACTGTGTGAAAGATGTTACATTGGTTTCTGATAGAGGCGGTACGTTTCGCCGACGAGCTATATGAGACGCAAAATTTCTCTTAAAATTAATGCATAATAATTAATTAGAATTTTTTAGTCAAGGAACGAATAATGCTGTCATTATTTTGATTATACTTTTCGTTTCTTTCTTTGTGAATATCCAAGATTATATTTTACATTGTTTGGAGAGCTGCCTTGTGTAGTACACAGACGGTTGCAAAAAATACTGTACTGCAAAGTTCCATCCATCTATTAAACCCATTTTAGCATCAAGTGACGTATTACTTTTACTCACTCTTGTAACCAAACCCGACCTAAATATTCGATATTAGGCATTGCAAATGTATGGAACACTGTATTCAAAGGTCGACCGCATGTGTAAACTAGTAAACAACTTCAATCGATTACAAAAAATAGAACAAAGTTGTAAAGAAAGGCCTTGCCTATATGACGGGCCTGTAAAAGGCATCAGATGCGAGGAAAACTGACAAGACATAATGGATGACTGTTCCCTCTATAAAAAAGATTGCTGCACGACCCTACCGTGCGGAAACAGCTAATCCATAATAATATAGTTTACTCTGCCTGTGAATTGTTTTTGCATGATCGCTGATAAAATAGAAAGAGTTTCTTAAAAGAAAACTGCTGGGTTGTCCATCACTAGTATTTTTCTAGTAAGTTCCAGTATGCCAAGTCGTATCGTACCTATATAAGTAATACGTCGTCTTCTTCTGCATCGTAGCATTCATTTCAGTCATATTTGAAGCTTTCACCCCAGATTCTGGTGTCCACTTTTTCCAGTCTAACTGCGGGTTTTGGCTAAAAATTTGATATTTTCCGTGAAGCCACCTGACCTCCACAATCCATTGGTGATATAGAATCATTGCAGTTAGACCACTTATTGGACTTTTTAGGGCTCTTTATAACGACTGCCAGAGATGTCCGTAGGGCAACCGGGATCGACGGCTTAACGTGCTCTCTGAGACACGACCAAACCAATACAAATTCCCATATTCATGCATACAAATATTTGCATTGAGCGAGGATTGAACCCGCACCTCCTGTGTACTGGTCGCTCTGCTGCCACGACACAAAGGCTGCAGGAAATACTATATGATAATCAATTAGTTCAATGCAATAAGTCTATTCTTTGAATTGATTCAAATTCAAATTGAATTCAAAGAATAGACAATACAACAATACAATTTTGACTTCTTTATGAAAGTAGTTTTAGGTCTTAGGTCAATCAGTTTTCTTTGGGTCGATCTAAGAGCTTTGCCAACCGAAGGCTTTTTATTAACTACAATCATAAGCCAAAAGTTTCTATGTTCGAGTCTTTTCTCTTAGATAAAAGTATTATTACAAAAGAGTCTCATATTGTGGAGACCATATTATTCATAACTTGTATATACTTAATAGAATAGAACATAAAAATAACTCAATTCAATATTTCCAATATTTTTGTCGAGATTAGACATTTCTATTTATTATTACATATCTCTTATAATGTGTTGTGTAAATAATGTGTATGAAAACATAGTCATTAGGTAAAAGCGGTCCATTCGATTTGTTAGATTGATTTATCTATATCCTTGAACATTCTGGGTTAGATTAATTATACTACAGTATCGATAGGTAGGTACTTAGGATTGTAAAGGTGATTAGATCAATTTGTTTAATTAATCTTAGCTTAACTTAACCATGTTGGTTCCCGGCGGAATAGGGCCACCCTATCTGGGTGGGTGTCATAGAAGGCGACAGGGCTGTTCTCCATCCGACACTAAACATACAGCCCATGACTTAGTACCCGCTTGATGGCAATAGGTTCGCCCCCTATTAATTGGGTGTCCTTTCAGTCCTGTACGTGTTGTTTTGTAAAATCAATATCCAGGCTGTATAATGTAGTTCTTATCTGAAGGAAGTTAATTACGTTGTTAATATAGTATCTAACTGGCACTATGTAGTAGGTAATTAACTGCTAACGTATTCATGGCTGCAGTGATTCTGTTCAATATATTGCTACACTGTCCATAAGCTGAATGCTAGTTTAATATATATTATTACTAGCTGCCCCGGCGAACTTCGTACCGCCATATTTTCGGCCCGCGTGGTATTCAAATCCCGTTCCCGCTGCACCCTTATCACTTAGGGGGATGAAAAATAGATGTTGGCCGATTCTCATAGATACCGGATAAGCACAAAAATTTCATCAAAATCGGTCAAGCCGTTTCGGAGGAGTTCGATTACGCACCCCGTGACAGAAGAATTTTATATATTAGAAAATAAAACTTTTTAATTACCAAATAAAAAATAAGGGTTGATCGTAGAGGCGTGAAAATTTAGGGTTGCATGTATTTTTGTATGATGTATCATAAAAAAATAAAAACAAAAAATGTTGTCTGAAAAATAAAAAAATAAAATTAAGGGGTGGACCACCCTTAACATTTAGGGGGATGAAAAATAGATGTTGGCCGATTCTCATAGATACCGGATAAGCACAAAAAATTTCATCAAAATCGGTCAAGCCGTTTCGGAGGAGTTCGATTACGCACATTTTGTGACACGAGAATTTTATATATTAGATGACTGTATGAATTGCTACAGAACTTAATGCGACAGTGGCTGGTTTATGATAAGATAGGTATGTAAAGTATTTTGCATACATATACTCACGACTGTAAATCCCAAAGGGGTAGGCAGATGCATAATATTTACACCCACATTTCGCTAAGTATGATTTTCGGGCCCTCGTAATAGGCAGCGAGCCTACAGCCGTCTAGCGGGCACTTTGTCATGGGCTGTATGTTGACTGTCGGATGGAGAACAGCCCTATACCTTAGTCGCCTTTTACAACACCCATGGGAAAAGATGGGGTGGCCCTATTCTACTCCACCGGTAACCAACAAGGCAACACGGCAAAACGGAATACAAAAATCATGGAGTGAATCAATGTATGATTGAAAACAATGATATTTGGAGGCATGGGAATAACCCTAATAATTATGTAGATATTTATTGGTTTTCGTGAACGACTTTTTTATATTATATTGAATTTAACAACACGGCTCTGTGAACTTATTATGCAATGTAGGTTGAAACAAGCAAATAATGGCTAAATAAGCAGCCAGCGTATTATTAAGGTGGATTTACACCAAACGAGCGAATACTCATTCTATCCGATCTACGTCAAATTCTATTAGTATAAACAGTGACAGAACATTCGTGTATTGACCTTTCTTATGTAAACGCCGAAAATAAGGTTTAATTTACACTAAAATATTAAGAAAGAATGCTCTTAGAATGCTCTTAATATGCTCTTAGAATGCTCTTAGAATGCTCCTAGAACGCTATTAGAATGCTCTTGGAATACTCTTAGAATGCTCTTAGAATGCTCTTAGAATGCCCTTAGAATGCTCTTAGAATGCTCTTAGAATGCTCTTAGAATGCTCTTAGAATGCTCTTGTTCTAGCTCTAGCTCTATGTTCGTTTGATCTAAACTCTAAATCAACCTTAACATATCAAAATAAAAGAAACACAAGTTCTTTGACACAGTAAGTATCCAATAACAAAATTATGAACGCAAACCTAATTAAAAGTCCAACGTTGAAAATCCTCGGGCACGGTTTCTAATACCTACTCATGAAAATACAGTAATTTAAAGGAAAAAAGATGTTGCGTAGCCAGATAGGAATCGAAACGCTGAATTACATTTTACTTTTTGTAAGAGAACTGTTTTTGTCCGTCCCCTCTCCACGTCCTATGTCTGACCCATTTGTGTTTTTATATTTTCGCTATAGTCATATTGTGTCAAATCTGTGGCGTAGCGGCAGAACGTACGACTGCTACGCAGTGGGCGCGGTTTGATGCCCGCTCAGTGCAAATATTTTTATGCATGCATATGTTTTTCTCATAGTTTTTATAATGGTTCGGGAAGTTTCGCGATTAATTTATGGAACTTACTTTTGCCGGCGATTCGGTTGGTCCGTTTCGGCCCCTGTGGTCACAACTTGACTGGTCCGCGGGCGTCGAAAGGGGTACGGGGAACATTTTTGTGCGCCTACTAAACGAGCAAATCTTTGCTTGAGCAGATATCCTCCGCCTTAGAAAGCCTACGCATGCAATGGATAGTGTTTGAGATATTTCGATTCTCTCCCCCCCCCACCCCACCCTTCATACTCTACTAACCCCGCACTACTCTACCAAATTTCAACTAGAGATGTTCAACCGTTACAGTGTGATTGAATAACAAACATTCAAACATCTTCAAAAAAACTTTCAATAATAAGAGCAAATCTTAAGTACAAGAATGTACATTCAATCGAGAAGCAATGGCTTTATATGTGCACATATAAAGCCATTGCTTCTCGATAGATATAATAGATTTCTATTGGATTATCTAGAAAGAACACCTACTATGTTGGAGTGTTACGAATAGTAGGTACGTTATGTGGGAACATAAATCATTCACAAATGATGAACATAAAATAGATTACTCCTTTTGTGTCCAAAACTGGTCAGACCCGGATTTTATAGCCCTATACTTATACTTGAGTATAGCAATTTTTCTTTATATAGTGTTCTCCTCTATTATTCATGAATTTAACTCATAGACTAAATATCACTTTTTCCTTCCTTTTATATACATATAAATAATACTAATCTCACGGTTCCTGAGGACCTGATCCAGGTTGAAACAATAGCATAAGTGTTTGGAACAACACGAATATTAAAATCTATCTGTCTAACAAACAGCCCTACAGGCATTTGAGTGTGATTGAATACCAAACATCTGAACATGTTCATAAATTTACAATAAGGATATCGGGAATTAACGCGATCATGGTCTAGGTACATACATACCTTTGATTTGCCTGACGTTTCGACCAGGTCACACCGGCCGTGGTCACAGGCTTATAAGTATATACATACCTTTGATTTGACTGACGTTTCGACCAGGTTACACCGGCCGTGGTCACAGGCTCAAGCCGGTGTAACCTGGTCGAAACGTCAGGCAAATCAAAGGTATGTATGTACCTATACCATAACCTTATTGTATATCATAACGCGACAGTTTAAAAGTTAGTTTATGTTCATAAATTGTCACATTTACAATATTAGGAGGATCTATACGATGAAGATACGCGCACTAAGAAACGGCCGCGCATATTATGTGTCTCGGGCTTTATTCTCCTGAAAAATGACATAACAAGGTATGTTAGCCGAAGGTATTTCAGTTTCAATTAAACCGTAATCATTGTGACGCAAAAGAAAGGGAAAAGTAATAATATTGCCAGAAAAATTCAAATCTAATGACACGAACTTTAAAAATATTTGACTGCGTAATCAAATGAAATAATGGATCTCAAAGTGATGACCCTTTTAAATTGTTTCCTTAATTTGAGCATTAAAATTTCTCGCCCAGTGTTTATGTCGTTTTCATGGAGCTCGATGTCGGTCTAAAGCACTTCATGTCAGTTTTTGAACACTTATTCGTGGCCAAATTAATTTATGTCTTGTAATTAGCTGATTCACAGAGTCTTAATTAGTTAATTATCCTTGTCTTGCCCATAAAATATTAATCTACGAAGTTTAATAATTGTAAGGTTATAACATAATCATGATGTATTGTTTAGTTTTCAAATTAATATGATTGATGTTCTAACAATTTATAGCCAATTTGTAGTTTGCACAATTCGCTGAAATCAATGCGGACTTAATTATATCTACTGCAAAAGTCACGCTGCATTAATATCCATTTTAATCGGCAAAAATGACTAAAGTGCATCATTTTTTGCTCTATTCATTTAAAATTAACGAAGCTGCATTAAGCCTTTATTAATTGCTTAGTTTCATGTAGACTTAGTTCTTTTTAAATTTTATTTTAACATCTTTAGCTTATAGTAGGTTAAAGTGAATAGTCGTAACTACATCTAATAGTTTTCTGTTCAAAGTTTGTGCTGAATCTCTCGTCGATTCCTTTAAGGAGAAAATAAAATATTCAATTTAAACATTTTAAATCATTTCTTGAGAAGCTACGAAAACCTTTGCATTTCGCGGGTCAGTTCATGCAATTGAAGATGAATTCGCGCTTAAAATGTATCATAAAGCCACAGGTTTTTACGAGCACGTTATGAAGTATATGTTTTCGAGAGATAAAGCTTTAATACGCGGTAGAGCCATGTTTTGCCAGCACGAATAGGCTAATTCAAATTGGTAAATAAATGCTACTTCAGTAGGTGGTACCTCGCGCATACCCATCATCAACTTAAGTTAACCCTGGTTTAGTTGTGTGCAAAAATATTTCATATTATTATAATTAGTAAGGTTACGTGTAGTGTTCTCGGTGGTGAGTAGGGAGACTTCACGAAATCTCTCTGTTCTTACAGGGTCAACAGCACGAGTGTGACTCCCTTAGTGTTGCTCTCATCACTTTACACTAGGTGGTCCGTATCTGCGACCTAAGTGGTATAAAAAAGGTTAGTTCCAATTTTTGCTAAGCCTCGCCTTATAGAAAACATTACAGAAACACCGATTTAACCCGCTACGTGCCTGTCTTATACTAGCATCTTGTTACGTTTAATTTCACTCAACCTAAAAACACCGATATGTTTTGTAATGATATCTCTCTATAATCCGATACGGATAAATATAAAACCACAATGACGTAACTTTTTTATTCTATGGCAAGATAATCATAAATTTTCTTGCTACTCCACAGACAAAAATATATTACTTGCACTTTTTCCCCCAACAAAATGAGCGAAGCCCCATGTTTTGTCAGTCCCTTTATTTTTTTATTAGCACAGACGTCTTATATTACTTGATTCAAATTTTCTCGTTAACGCTGAATGATCATTGTGTGCATTTTTGTTCTTTTTTACTAATTAAAATATGAATCACATTTATTTTCATGTTATCTTTAAGCTCTGTCCTGTTTCATAGCCTTCGCTTCTTAAGTTAGTTGAATAAAAGTATTTGGAGATTATGGATGTTTGTTAGCAATCATGTTCTAACAGCTGAACGGATCTGGCTGAAAAGACAAAGACCATGTCGTCCATGTCGGTGTGGACCACGATACGGTATCGCTTCAACTCCAAAGTTATTACATAAGGTACATAAAAAATATAATTTCAAGTTGCTATATTTAGAATCAAAACCCTAGTTTATAAGTTAGTTTACAGTTACAGTGATAGACTGCAATCTAGAATAACACATAAAGCTATTATAATATTCACACTAATCTGGATGTGTCGTTTACTTTTCAATAACTGTACTCATAAAGCATCAGAATCACAAAGAAGCAATAAAAAGCTTACAAAACCAAAAACAAAACATAAACGCATGTAATCTACAAAATGATGACATAGACTAAATGTAAATAAAGGTATTATGCTGAATTAACAACGGCCAACGAAGTAAATTCGGGTCGTGTTAATAGCAGCTATCTGAAATTGAATTCATAAATGTTTTCGGTAATTAACAAGACTGGTCACTCACACACTCGCCTGTGTGCATTTTAATTGCTTTTTGAAACTATTAACTTTGTTGAAGAAGCTGTATATTGGAAATAACTTTGGGTAGTGAATTACAAAATTGAGCTGCTCGTGGCTAAATGGTAACCGAGTAAGTCAACACAATGCAAACTTAACCAAAACAAGCCAGCCCCCCTAGACAAGTGGCAATACGTTGCTCAGCGTATCATGGAATATGATGGAATACGAATGTATAGGATTTGACGTTTTTGACATTCGTTAACGCCTCAAGGTAGGTTTCCACGCCTTGGAGAGCGCATTAAGTTGTCGGTTTCGGTTGCTATACGACCATCCACGTTAGTCGTTACGAGTAGTTTGAGCTCTGGCCCCAGAACTTTTGATATCGCTGGTATTTTATGGAGGTCAGATGGCAGTCGAAAATATAGTATAGTAGAACAGAGTTGAGATAAACCTCGCAGGCTGATGAGTAAAATATAATAGGTTTCGTAATATTCAAATGGCCTGAGCATTAGCTAGTCAGTTTGTTATATGTTGTAACAAACGATACGGCTGAAGAACGGCATCGTTTAGTTAACAGCCTAGGCATTTAATTAAAAGGCTGATTTAGCTAGTTGACTGCGACATGTAGGTATATAATATTATACCTTCAAATTATAATTAAAAACCTTGCAATTACACAGACATTGTACATGTTTTGTACACGTTCGAGCTTACTTTACAAATAAACATTTTAGCATTCTGTTGAACATCGCCTTATTCAACGAAGCTATTACGCGAGTAGGTAATGATTGTTTGAGGAATAAAGTGAATGTAATTTAAATTGGAAATGAAGTAAAATGGTGAGTTAACACATTAATTTATTTGATGTTCATTATTGTAATAAAAGAGTAACAGTTGTAGCTTTATTATTACAATTGTATAATAAAATTAATATGATTATGGAGGTGTTTATTGATACTTCTATAATCTATCTATCTATACTATTATACAATTATACATTGGAAATGTTTGTTCGCTGTGGATACAAAAACCACTGAACGGATTTAGATTGTTTTGTTAGAAAGGTCTTCGTCAGACTTTAAATCTTACGTTTATATAATTGTAATCGGTTGAGTAGAACCGGAGATAAGAGACACACGCGGGTGAAGAAGTTACTTAATAAAATTTTGCAAAGGTAAATTACGTTTGATCTCTTTTGGCTACGTAGACCGGGGTCGATCTCGCAAAATATTTACAGATCAAATTAATGATGTATTAAGAAAACATTAAAAACAACCAAAAAATGTAGGCCAAAAGTACTCAAAAGTACTGAAAATAATCCCTACTAATATTATAAATGCGAAAGTAACTCTGTCTGTCTGTCTGTCTGTCTGTCTGTCTCGCTTTTACGACTAAACCACTGAACCGATTTTGATGAAATTTGGTATAGGGGTAGATTTGAGAAAGGACATAGGCTATGTTTGGTCGCGATAACCGACATCCACGCGGGCGGAGCCGCGGGTAAAAGCTATTGATTAATAACTGTAGAGGGAGCTCGTGAAGTGTCTAAGGCTAGAAACAGATAGTGCACTGTCCCGGAAGGGAGACCGTGTGAGCACGTATGCATGTATGTAGTAAATTCATTTTTTTATGTAGAGTACGCCCATATGGGTTTACCTCACGTAGGCTGTAGGAGATAGAACCCGACGGTCTTTCTGTCTCAATCGAGCAGTCTGACTGGTGAAGTACCCTACAGAATACCGTGGGAACGCTGATTAGAGGAACTTTATGAGGAGGTAGGTCACTACGGTATACCTATTCGTCCCAATCGAGCAGTCCGACTGGGAAGTACCTCCGCCCTTCAGAAGATCGCGGCTTAAATAACCTCGTGTTGTGTTTCCGGCGGTGAGTAGGGTAGCCAGAGCTCACTGGATAGGTTCTGTGCTGTCAGTGGGAAGATCACACTAGGTTATTATACTCACAGTATTCTGTTATAAGTATTTGGCTTATACCAAAATATGTGACAAAGAACTCTTAATGTTCTAATGAAACTAAAAAAATTGTTCTAGCAATTTCTCATATAGGTAAACTTAAAAACTATCAGCATGACATAATTTATAGGTTCGATTTTTTGTTCAGTTCTGTCTCGTCGACACAAAAGTTTTTATAAAAAATATATATGGCGATGGGAGAACCGTGTAAAAAGCTATTCACAGTAATGGCGTGGCGACTGTATCGATAAACAAAAAAGTTCTGACCTTAACAACTTTCTTTCAAGAAACTCCTACAAATCAACATTCACAATTGAAACTTTCTAGAAGTCTCGAGAATCACACTGGGGCATTATTTAATATCATCGACTCATTTAATGTTTTTAAAAGTTTCTATACCAAATGTTTTGTAGATACCGTTAGAAGTGACTAGATACGAGTCCTACTGTAAATCTATCTATTGGTGTACAATAAAGAATAATCTAGCTATCTAGATATTTATACTTTTTACTACTCGTGCGTCTACCTAAATTATTTAGTGCCAAATATTCCCGTATTTTTTTCAAAATGTGTGTTTTCAGGTAGAGAAACAACTTTCCAATGGCTTATGATCCTGATCTATATCTTTCGTATGCACACCGAATGCGAATAATCTTCCTTCCGTTGGCTTTTCTCTAAAATGTCCTCGATTGGTATCCAGTCCATTGAATATCCGTCAATAAAATCTATCGCAAGTAGGTAAACCTGCACTTCAATACTCATAAAGAGCATCTTATATAGACTGTTCATTTTAATGATGTTCTGTTCACAATCTTTAAATGGAAGTGAAGCGCGCGTCGACGTCGGTGACACGAATTTCCACACTCATTGCAGCTAGAACGTAGTATAATATTCCCCAAAGAATAATATAGAGGTTGAAGAAAGGCAAAATACTATCGGGAATAAAAGGAAAAGTTACAGTTAGATGTAAACTAGATGTAAAAAATAATTACAGCGTGACCTGACTGAAACCTAACACGGTGTTCATCCTTGTAAGCTTTTAGTCAGGTCACGCTATGGTCGGATGCCGGAAGTCAATTTGCCAAGTCATATTGACTCGTCAGGTTGATTTTCCTCACAAAAATAAGGGTTAAATTTGCAATAAATTTCTAAGTACCTACCTAAATAGATAAAAAAGAAGTAAAATCCTCTCTGAAATCGAAGTCGCTTAAATGGGAAAATCAAGTATTTTTATCACTATCACGCATATACTTATCGATGCAGTTTTAGCGGTAATATTATAGAACGACTAGCGTATGTTGGTAGTAAAATATCGGTGATGTTATGATATTGATAATTCATTCCGCTTATAAATATTAATTCATCCCTGTCATCAATGAATTGCTATTAAAATCCAATATTCCGATGAAACATGCCGCAAAATTGATTGGCGTTTACTTTTACACCAAAAATTTAAATTGCATGAATCGAATCCGTGAAAGACCTGCTTTAACTTTCATAATTGCGAAGTGTGAACAAATGATTATATTAATTTGGGGTCTTGAACCAATACTTTTTTAAAAGATGGAAAGGGAGGTTCACCTTAACAGTAATATTTTACCGTAACTTATAGACACTTGCAACGAATATATCGGTGGTAGAAACTCTACAAATATAGTGATCTATATAAAAGTATAATAACTGATAGACCATCATAATCAGAACATTTTTTTTATCTTAAACCCGTCAATATTATGGTGTAAGCTGACTTTTTATTTTTAGATTAGCCATAAAAGTATATCTTAATCTAACTAAAAATAACAAAATATTTAGCTATTCATAATGATACACACATTGGTGCCTTTTGGCATCTACTTTCGACAGAAATTCTAGTATTTATTATATAATTTTATATTGACTTGGTAATTCAAATTGCTTTGATAGTTATTTTTATTAACGGCATATTTAACAATGTCGCTTTTAATAGTACTGATGGATAGGCAATTCATTTAAAAAAATCGCAACACCTACGTTTTTCAACATAGCGCAGGTACAAATTATTTGAATTTAATAGATATTATTCCATCTGTTATTTTATTAATTTGGCATAAACATGTTTAATCGTCGCTCTTGATGTTTTTTTTTTCTAAGTAACAGCCTCGGCTAACAATACTTCAAAATAATCACGAGGCAGAAATTTCCTTGTCATTAATCTAAGAGTCTTACGCTCTTCTTACGGTCCTTTGATATTGCTGATACCAAATCTACTTTGTTGTTTTATTTCATCGGCTTATTTGCAACACCCTTAATACATAATTTTATACGAAGGACCTTTTATTTTATCATGGCATTTACCATTGCGCTCTTAATATGAACAACGGTCATTTGTATATGTATAATTTCAAACGTAGGATTTACCTTTTATTTATTGTTTTGAAATATTTTTATTTATTGTGATGTTTAGACTTCGATTTCTTAAAATGTTGACTTAGGATCAATAGTTCATGCCTAACATAAAGTCAAAATGCAACAAAGCATATACCTACTGCTTCACAATTAAAACCAATCAATATTAAACGTTTATCGCTCACAGACGCACGTACATTTAGGTTGGGAGTCTTTCGGGACCGGGACCGGTACCACGGTCCTAGATTCCCCTTTTATAAGCAATTATTATTTTCGATGAGTAGGTACAGTAAGCTTCAGAGAAAAGACCCCCCCTTGTTAATGATATGAAAGCATGAGGGGGTCTGTTTTCTCTGACGCTGACTGTACCTATTTTGAGATCGCAAGAAAAAGCAAGTTAAAATACAGTTAACAAAAAAGTTGAAGAGTGCACGCGAAATCGGGTGTATTTTTTATCTCAGTATACCTACATACGCAAAATGTGCTACTATTAACTTTTAGATTTACCTTTAGATTCGCTACGACTCTGCTCTAGCATGACTTAACCCTAATTTATGAGGCCGATTACGAATGGGAAAATCCAATGTTTCACATGTCCGCGTACTAGGAAACCGCAGCCAAATTACGTTCATCGGTCTATCGTTTATCAATGGAATAGTATTTCGCCGGATAGAGATTCTATTTCTCCAATGTGCTTATAGCTAATGTCGTTCAGCTTCGATTTTGTTCTTGTTAATTTTTAATGTTAGTTAGTACTAGTCCCAAGAAATCCTGGCTTGATGTCGTGGAAGGTGACATGCGTGTTAGAGGTCTCACTACCATGGACGCCCAAGATCGTGCGAAGTGGAGGAGGAAGAGCCGGAAGGTGGACCCTGAACTCCGGCACATCTTGGCCTCGGATGCAATCAAGAAAATGCATCTCCATAAAGATGATAATGAGTACTAGTCGCTAATTTGTCATAATAATTTATGATCAAATACTCGTATCTATAGGTACGTTTTCATTAAACCCAAAAACTATTGTTTTCATTGATATTTTTAATACTATTAAGTGTCCAACAATTTTCATTAATTGTTATCTTTTGCACGCCATTCACGGGTATTCCTGGCATTTTATTTGAATAATAATGTATTTTTTTTTTTTTATAAAGAATAATTAGCAACCGAAATTACTAATATTCCCGTTAATCCCTCCAACTAAGCTAAATTGCTTGTGCTAGGAGTGGGTTCACGTCGGTAGTGTAATGGCCATGATTCGAACCCGGGACCTCTCGATCGTAAGGCCGACTCCTTAACCACTAAGCTACCGACTTCAGTGTTGCGTTTCTGAAATTGCAGTTTCATTTTTTTTCTTTATCTTTCTGTTTCTCTCTCTCCCTTTCTCTATTTCTCTCTTTCTTTCTCTCATTTAGTATTGAATTGGGTTTTATTTTATTACATTTTTAAATATATGAAATAATATACTAAATATATAAGACAAAATACCTTAAAAAGACCAAAATACCTTTGTATTTCCAGTAGAGGTGATATTACAGAGTAAGTCAATTTATTACCGTAAGTCACATGATAGATTAATCGATTCAGATAACAAGTAACTGGCATTTGATATAAATTGTTGTTAGCAAGTCCTTGATATTGTTTTCCCACTTGTTCACGATAAGATTGTAATCCTTTCTGAAGTATAAGTAGGTAGTGTTTCCGTTTACGGGTTACGTAAAGCCTTTGAACATCATCAAGTAGAAGCTTACACATATATGAACTTTGAGGATCAGACAGGTATTGACTTTTCAAACAGTTTTTGTTCGCAGGATAATACATTGAACACATACCTATAAGTATACAAGTGTACACATTACACGCCCATGTATTTTTTTTTCCAGGAATTCATAACATCATCCAAATTGGTCGGTGTATGTTTTTTGAGGACGGCCGCAACCTACTTCACCTTTGTTTACTTTATATATATTTAATTTGTCATTCGTTCCGCTTGTTATAATATGTCCAATATCAAGAAATTGTTTATATTTTTTAATATCTCACGAATTAAGCACTGGCTTAAAAATCTACGAAGACAGTCAATTTTTTTTGACCGTGTGGAATTCGCTGTTCGATTTTGCATTATTTTGTGGTAACTTGCAACGTTTATAGACATTGTCACCAAAATAATAGCTAATAATACCTACCTGCCTAATTTCAAGTTTGTAGGTGTTATAGTTTGAGTGCTATTTCGCTCCGGGATATCCGAGCGGTATATTATAGGTATACTGTGTTTATTACACAGTGTTGTGTCGCATCAGAAGCAAGCAGAGTGACAGAGACAGAGATGTATAAATCATGTTGTAGCAGCTCAATAAGTTAACTCTGAGATGAAAATTTCACATCCAATATACTCACCAACAAAGTGACACCTTTTTATGAACAACCGACATTTAAAGCACCACGGCTACACATAACTTTTATATGTGCAAAATTCTGTATAAAAACAAGGTGAAAAAAGAAATTTGAGACACGTACAAGGTATTTTATCATAATGTGGGTTTCCTTGCTCGACTAAAAACACGGCCGAGTAAAAATCACAGGTTAATAATGTAACGTCACAAGTTCACAGTTGTAAACGTCACTGTATGTAACATACAGTGAAATACGCGTACCTAAATATTCAAGTCGTGTGAAAATATGAAAACTTTTGCTAAGACCGCGTGCTTGAGAGTCTGAAACTTTGGACTTATATCGACCAACGTTATTTCACCGTTCACGCGTCTGCTACCAAAGTAAGATATATGTTTTGAAATCAAGTTTCTTTTAACGTATATTTATTTTCGTCTTGCTTTGATTTCTTAGAAACAGATTTTTTTATATAAAGTACGTTAATTAACCCGACTTCTGGTGAGCTAGTGAAGTCTGAAATGTAACAAATGTCATAGCGGTGCTCTTTACTTTGATGATACGGAATTTCTTTTAATCAACTGGAAAAAAAAACAATAGTTTTTTATTTACTTACCTACTTCTGAATGTTGGTGAAAAAACATAGAAAACATAATTAAAAATATTGAAGAAGTGCAGTACGTATAACGTATACTCCATATAATATACCTACAGTTTTTCTTTTTACTTTTCACATCTGTAATCAAATAATAATTATGGAAATGCGATTTGACTTTATTGTGTAGTACCTAATAAAAGTCGTTAATAATTGCCCTACAATTATTAACGACTTTTAATACTACACAATAAAGTGTAATCCAACTTTCTCCCCTCCACAAAACTAATATTTGCCACGCATACCGTAATAAATGCCATAGCGATATCGAGAAATCTTCTATTGCATTGACTGCTCTAGATACGATCGATATTTATCTATCCTTGTAGCAGTTTTGTTGTAGTTCGTAGTATAGTTGTTTTCATAGGATTATCATTCAAAGCTAATTGATAAATGCGAAAATAAACTAATTGGTTAATATAACTAAAATTAATGGAATGTTTTTGAATATATCATAAATAGATATTAAGTTGTTTTGGTACAGTCTAATACATGTGATGACTGGTCGAGATCACTAAGTCCCCATCATAGACACAGAACCTTTTTAACAGAGATTACGATACCGGGTGATTTTATAGTCATTTCGGATAAATAGATTTCAGACACAGTTTCGATAGCAAATATTAACAAAATAAAAATTGTAACCCCCATTCAACAATACCTACTTTCACCTGTACATTAATGCCATACATAATTTTTTTTTAGTACCTAGGTAGGTAATAACATAAATAGTTATATAAGCAGAAAGAGTGCGCAATTATGCACGTAGACGTGAGACATAGCGAGCGCGTGACACTCAATTCATTGAAGTTCAGCTTGCCGGTACATAAATATTTATACCGAAAGTGGGAAATGAGACAAGTTTGCGTCCGTGCCTCGCAGAATACGAAATCCATAGTCGCATTTATTACAAATAGGTAGCTACTTGTTATCTTTGTTTCGAAGAAGTATCGTTAAACCTCCCTCGCTGATTTTGTATAAGTTAAAGGCTATATGGGTGGCTATGTGCGGCGTCACGCACACGAATAGATCACGTGAGGAACTCTCGCATCCATGGCAGCCTTCATGTCCGTGACATCGCAGATAAAATGCTAGGAAGCTGCCTACGTTAGTGCGGCCATGTCTTGCGGCAACTGCCAAACTACGTGGGTAGCAAATGCCTGACAATGGCGCCTCCTCCAGGTCCAAGTAGAAATGGTAGGCCCAAAAAGTCCTGTCTTGACTTCGTGGAGGGTAATATGCGTGCAAATGGTCTCTCACTCCCATGGACGCTCAAGATTGTGCGAAGTGGAGAAGGAAGTGCCTAAAGGTGGGCCCTGAGCTCCGAGGTCACATTGGCCTCAAGTGCAATCAGGAAAATACGTCTCCATGAAGATGATGAGATTAGAATTTGTCGTTTTTCACTGTTTCAAGATTTCAGCTCAGTACGAGTGAATCAGCCATGGGGGTCCAATGCATTTCCAGAATAAGAGGCCTTGCTAAAAGCCACTCAGATATTCACGGCTAAATCAGATTGAACTAAAATATGAATAAAAGCTATAGGCTATTTATCACTAACTCTGTCATCATCATCATCATTTCAGCCATAGGAGTCCACTGCTGGACATAGGCCTCCCCTATAGATGTACTCTGTATTGTTCTATTATTCTGAATTAATTTAACTTTTAAAAACCTGGGTCTGACCTATTGCATTGACAAATACCTATACCTAACTATAGATGGATAGATGGATACCTGTACACCGGAGGACCTAATGAGTGCCTCCGAGAACGCGATCCAGGTAGCAGCATACTGGGAAAACAGAATTTGAGAGTAGAAGCGCCATCGAATCGATAGAAGAAGAAGAAGATGGATGTTATAGGTACTCAAAAGCATAATATTATGTTGTATCTTAATTAATTAACACATAAATTATTGTTGTAACGAACACACAATGTTTCTTCCAATGTTTCCATTTCAAGATAATTATACTCAAAGCTTGTACTAACATTAGGTACGCTAACTGAAATAATGTAAGCGATATGTTGGTGGATATATATATGTAGACACAAATTAACCAACACGAGGCAATTTCGAGCCACACGGTGCACAGTGCATTCAACATAAGCCAGGTGGTTTACACCGCTGTGTAGTTATACCTAACTGCTCTTCAACCGTGTGGAAATCTTAACAGTAGTACTTGACTAGACGACTCACTTCACGGCTTTAGCAAAACGGGCTATTTGCACACAAAGAGACGGACCGCACATAACTTGCTGAACATAAATTCACCTACTTTAGACTTGGTCAACGAGACTTCTTGTTAGTAACTAAGGACATACCTACTTATTCTTACATTCTTACTGTGGTAGTTCGTAGTTTTCTACTTAATTCTAAATCACTGGAGCAGCAATACTCCGAGGCTTGTAAATTACAATAGTATTGCGTATTCTCGCACAACCCTCAGTACTTATTCATCCACGAGATCGGGGAGTATTTTAATTTCACCAAAAGTTTTTCTCTTCTCAAATTAATGAAAAAATATCTCCAAGCTGGTCGGCTGGCTACGGTTTTAAAACGCCTTTATTTTTTGTAATGAATGGAGTTTTAAATACCATTTCTTTTTAATTTTATTGCCTTAGTTTGTTTATAATTATAATTTACTGTGTATGTGTGAGTGACTCGGGTAGATAATGCTCGGGCTCGGGACATCCATAGGCCACTTAAAATGTACATAAATTTTTCATGCATCGTCATAATACCTACTCATATTGACGTTTGTTAAGTGCTACAACATTTTGCTGTATACATGAATTTAGGTGTACGTTATACATTATATACCTGACGTTGCCATAATTACTAACATGAAATTGATTCAGACAGAGCAGTAGTCGTAGTTAAATTTGTTTATAGTAACATTAATCTCGCTACAGCCAGAGAAGCATTTGGTTTCGATAAGATACTTATCAACAGTCATAAAAAAAAGACATCGGTCGTACGTTGGACTATACTAAATTTAATGCGACTTTTAAACAAAGTATAACAATATCATAATAAGCAGCTATAGAGATTCTAGAAGAAAAATGTGATACTCTTATGAGTTTTGAAGCATTTCACTCATAGTAAGGGCCTATACAAGATATAAATCCATTGCAATTTCGATAGCTGGCTCTAAGTGAAGTGCAGTTCTTAAAGACTTGAAATAGAGGAGTTATTTATATTTGACTTATTACTGGTACATCATCCTTTCACAATAACTTCAAGGATGTGCTGTAATCATTAATTCCAAGAGTCTGTTCCAGACATTGAGCTAAAGCATTGTTCACTGAGTATAAATGAAATGAGATAATGACCGCGCTGTTACAAACGATTCCAACCATGCCGCGGATCACAGACTTTGACTAAAACATAAAATATGATCCTGTGGGTACATTCTTCAGATAAATAATATCAACAATACAGAATATATTAATAAATCTAATGGTGTATGTACAATAAAGTGTATACCTAATAAATAAATAAAATAAAAATAAATTTTAATGGATATTTTGCTGAAATTCTTTGCAAATAAAAGTGTCGGTAGCTTAGTGGTTATGAAGCCAGCCTTACGATCGAAAGTTCCCAGGTTCGAATCCTGGACGTTGCATTACCGGCTACCATTACCCACTATTAACACAAGCAATTGTAGCTTAACTGGAGTGGAAATATTAGTAATTATTTTGCTAATGTTCTTATTTTACAAAAAAAGCTATTGAAGGTATAACTAACTTCAGTCTTATTTGAGAATAATTTGGTGTTTTATTTGCGAATGAGTTATAGAAAAAAATGCTTTATTACCTTGTATTACTGCATTTTAACATAACAAAAAAGATTTATATCACATTTGATTAAATTTACATGTACCTACCAACTTATCATTAAATAAATGGGACTTTCATAAAATTATCGAGTTCAAACATTTATAACTTCTCGCAACTTTTAATCCACTTAGACTGGAATACATTACAGCAAAATGAGATACGATCATGGTAGATATACATTATTCAAATGTATTCTACAACATTTGCGAATAACAAATAAATCCAAACGACTCGAGATAAAAGTATGAGGATGACATTATAAAAGTTTAAATCAGATAAAAAGACAAAACTGTGAAAGGGCTTCACGGTGGAATTGCTTTGTTACAGTTTGCCCGAGACGGATAAACTACAACCATCCACTTTCAGATTTCTGAGATATTCCTTGACAGTTGGAAACTGATTCTCTGCGAATTTTGCACCACTAGACAAGTGGCAATTTAACATAGAACGATGAATGTATGGGATTTGACGTATATGACAGCTGTCAACGTATGTCATAAACGTCAAATATCATACATTCGTCATTTTATTCTACAACTAGCCTTCCACCCGCGGCTTCGCCCGCGTGGATCTCTTATCTCCGGTTCTACTCAACCGATTGCTATCAAACAGACGTAAGATTTTAAGTCTGACCAAGACCTTTCTAACAAAAAAACCGCATTAAAATCCGTTCAGTAGTTTTTGCGTCCATCGCGGACAAACATTTCCAATTTACAATTATATAATAGTAGGTATAAGATACGCCAATGAATTGCCACTAGTGTAGGGGGACTGGACCCTAATGAAGAGTAAACGGCTTTTTTTAGCTGTTAACTAGAATAACGTCGACTGTGTCAACAGTAAATTTGAATTTTATATTTAACGGTATCAATATGCATGAGCAATATTATTAATTTTCCCGGCAAGCTTCACTGGTAGAAAAAAATCTTAACAAAAATCGTTCAACGTTGAATGTTATTTGATTAAATAATACAGAAATTCACGGCAAATCTTTGAAAGTGTCCGAAAAGATATAAAATTAATTTCAACTTTCTGATTTAAAAAAATATAAAATTATGTTAAAATTCACCCCCAATCTGATTTGATCATGCTTTCTTCGTTTATTTGTTGTAAAATTTGTTAGGATTGCTACTATACGTGATACTACACCCAATGATACTATACATGATTGTATGAAACCAGATGAGGGTTAATAGAAAAACAGTTTCAGCCATTTTGGAATAACGGCAGATAATTAACGAAAACCAGATACAGATAGCCATGATGGTTAATACTAATAGAATATCCATTTTTAGCAAATGATACAACCTGGTTGAATTAACAGTGACCTGATTAAAAATGATTAAATGTGGCTTTAGCTACTATTGCAATTAACATCGCAAAACCTTCACCAGAGTGTCCTCATAGACTTTTTGACCCTTCACCTTTCTGTGAGTATAATCAAAAGGGGCTAATTTACATAGTATTAATACTTTTCCTAACTACGTTATACTAGGTACCTACTTAATAGGTAACGGAATAAGTAATGTAATTAGTTAGTCTAGTAGGGCTTATCTTGGTTTGAACACGTATACAGTATACACCTCGTTTACTAGACTTATAACAGACATTAAGTTAGGTTTTTTCCACATAGATTTTATTCCCATATACGCGAATTTATTTCTTCAATCAATCAAATCAATTAGCCTATCGCAGTCCACTGCTGGATAAAGGCTCTCCCGAAATTGGGAGTATTTAATTTTGGTCTACTGTTTCCACGCTGACCATTTTCCACGTTGGTACAGGGCTTTATTTCGAGTTCCTTCTCTCGCAGTGTCGTCAGCGTATTCTTCAGTTAGTCGCCTCTTCGGATGAGATGGGGTGGTGAACTGGTGATACTTACTCCGTCACTACACGCCATCACACACTGATTTATTATTTTATATTTATATCGTGTTTGTTATTATTTTCTTTTTGTACTGTCTCTATAAAGTATAGCAATATTAAATACCTACCTACCTACGCGCTTGGAACTACAAAAGGATGGAAGAATTCAATATTTCCAGTAGGTACATAACATCATAATATTGAACTAAAAGTACACCAAATATTCGACTGTTTTCTATTGAGAACTATCGCAACTAAAGCAATTTGAAGAAACTCGCTTTATGTCATTCTTAGAAAAATATTGGAATAGACGAATAATAAAACCGTACAGCGTTGTTATGCGGCCAGTGAAAATTAATTCTATAAGAGGAAAGAAATACACTGATAAGATCCTCGGTATAAGGAAGAAAAAAAAAACAATATTACTAAATAGGTTAAGAAAAGCCTGTAATTTTGTAATGTTAGGTTATCCTATGACAGTTAGAAAACCTCCTCATACTGCGCCTTGAGCAACGGAAATAGGCACGACGTGAAAATCCTCCATGAAAACGTGTTGAAAAAACACCCAAAAAATGCGTTTCATGGGTGCTATGACTGCGAAGAAATCCAACCATAGATTATATCAAACCAATTTCATAATTAATCAGAGAGTGGTGTTTCGTTTTTTATTTATACATAGGTTATATATGTTTATTGTTATATGGTTTTTATATATGTTACGGTCAGTATAATGAATAGGTAGGTAATCCCTACTAATCCCTACTAATATTATAAATGTGAAAGTAACTCTGTCTGTCTGTCTGTCTGTCTCGCTTTCACGCCCAAACCACTGAACCGATTTTGATGAAATTTGGTATAGGGGTAGATTAGACCTCGAGAAAGGACATAGGCTATGTTTGGTCGCAATAACCGACATCCACGCGGGCGGAGCCGCGGGCAAAAGCTAATTATTAATAATTTTCGGTTATTATTAATACCAACCAACAAATGCGAAGGTATAAATTACGTTGAAGGGATAAATTAATCATATTGACCGGTTTGTATTAATAATTCCTTTGAGGATGAAATTTCTTGATGGTTATATAAAAAGGAGTGGACACTGCGCGCCGCACCTACTTGGATGTCCACTCCACCTAATCAGACTTCGATAGATTAGGTTAGAAGGAACGGAGCTCCCGCATTAGCTTTCGTAATTATTTTTTTTTATAACCATCAAGAAATTTTATCCTCAATATTAATTACATTAACCATTTGATGGAGTTATTATTAATATCTACCGGTAATTATTATTACAAACCGGATTTACTACACTGACCGTAATACATACATAAAGATTCAAAGAATTAAAAAACAGACATCTGCGTGTGTGATAAAAATCTTTAAGTTTATAGCAACTATCTTTCAGAATTATGGCACGTTCCAGCACTACTGTTACATCACAATAAAAGGCTTTTAGTCTTGCAATGAAAACATTTACAACCCCATTAGTGCTATGATAAAGAAGCACAATAACGTTGACATAAATATAACAAAATTGTCTCCTATTTCTACGGTACCTAACATAGCTGTTTGCTTGCTATAAATCAAATTTGCAGCACTAGTACTATTATCTGTTCTGTGGCACTGGGTTGAATGCCCAGGAAGGATTAGGATTTTTCTGTGAACAGATTTTAGTATAGCTGGGGTGAAGATTATGGATCAAGTGAGGAACAGCGTGATAAGAGAACGTTGTGGTGTGGTTGAAGATGACTAACATAGATAAATAGATGCTTAGATGGTTCCGACACATGGGAAGGAATGAAAGGGACTGACGAAACAGATTTATGAAGCGAGGTTGAATTGGCAACCCGGTAGGGGTCAACCTAAACATGCGTATGTCAATCAGATCGAAGGCATTTTAAAGAAAGGATATGTCAAGAGTACCTGAAACCGACGAGCATGTATGAAAACAATTATGAAAGTATAAGAAGCGAAAGATGTTGGGTGTATGGGGGCTCACCTAGATCTTGAGCCCCAAGCCAACCTCACCTGCAAGCTGGTGCACCTGCTGAACAACGGACGAGGCTCTGGCGCTGGCTTTCCCCTTGGGGTTGGGGGGTCGGACGGCAGTCGCCCCCGGAAAAGCCAAAATTGCCAAATTTAAAATAAATGGCTCGAAAAGAAAGAAGGAATCGCAATGAGGGTAGGGCGCCGCCGCAAAACGGCGCGCATGAGGGTCGCCCGCCTCGTGTCGCAAGTGGGCAAGGGCTACCGTGCCTGAGCCGGGCACGGCTAAAGATGTTAGGCCAACTTTGTGATTCCCGGAAACTCCGCTTCGCAACGTGGAACATCGGCACGTTGACCGGTCGCACGAGGGAGTTGGCTGACGTACTCTGCAGGCGGAGAGTGGCCGTGGCGTTCCTGCAGGAGACTCGGTGGGGTGGCGATAGCACCATGCACATTGGGGAGGGCTACCAGCTGATGTACACAGGTGCACCTGACGGGCAGGCCGGGGTGGGCGTGGTGCTCTCCCGGGCGTTGCAGGATGACATCTTGGAGGTGAAGAGCTATAGCGCCCGACTTATGGTTGTGAGGGTGCTTATCGATGGGATTATAACCCACCTGATAAGTGCTTACGCTCCACAGGCTGGGCGTGGCGAAGCCGAAAAGATCTTGTTCTGGGACCAACTCGGGGGAGTGCTTCGTGACGTCCCGCTGTCGCAGGAGATTGTCTTGGGCGGTGACCTGAACGGTCACGTGGGTGACGGATGTGAGGAGTTTGGGCGTGTCCACGGCGGTTTTGGATACGGTAGTCGCAACCCAGAGGGTGAGCACATCCTTAGAACGTGTGCGACTGCCGACCTGGCCATCGTGAACACGTACTTCAAAAAGAAATCCGAACATCTTGTCACCTACAAGAGCGGGGGGCGCTTAACCCAGGTTGATTTCCTGCTCACTAGGAGGCACAGCATCAGCAGGGTGGCCAACTGCAAGGTTATACCCGGGGAGAGTCTCACTAGCCAACACCGTCTCCTTGTCATGGACCTCCGCGTGAAACCCAAAGACAAACGTGCCGAGCGTGCCCAACGCAAAATCAGGTGGTGGCTGCTTGATGAAGCTAAGTCCCAAAGTTTCGTCTCAGCCATCGGTGACAAGTGCGCCGATGCTGTAGACGAACCAGTACAGGTTTCGTGGGACAGGATTCGGGCAGCTATTCTTGAGGCGGGGAGGGTGGTGCTCGGCATGTCTAAGGGTGGACGCAAGTGTGACAAGGACACCTGGTGGTGGAACGACACAGTCCAGAGAGAGATCAGGGTGAAGAAAGCCCTCTTTAAAAAGTGGCAAGCGTCCAAATCTTCCGACGACCGCGATGCGTACAAAGATGCAAAACGCGCCACCAGGAGAGCCGTAGCCAGGGCCAAACGAGACCACTTGCAACCTCTATATACCAAGTTGGAATCGTCTGAGGGGCAAAAGCTCATATATAAGTTGGCGCGCTCCAGGGCCAAAGCGGCGCAGGGTCTATCCAAGTGCCGCTGCATTAAAGACCCTGGGGGCAATTTGTTGTACGAGAAAGTCGAGGTGAAGGAGAGATGGCGCTCATACTTCCACGAGCTGCTGAATAAGCAGCATAAAGAGGTGCAGCCACCAGACCTCCCTCCGAATCAAGGACTAGTGCCACCGATAACGCCTGTGGAAGTCCAGACTGCCATTCGCCGCATGAAGAACCGGAAAGCTGTCGGACCCGACGAAGTCCCCATCGAGGCTTGGAAGGCAATGGGCGCCCGTGGTGTGGGCATTCTAGCAAATCTTTATAACCGCGTACTCCTCACCGGCGAGATCCCGAGCCAGTGGAGGCTGAGCATCATCACGCCAGTCTTCAAAGGCAAAGGATCGGTGCAGGAGTGTGGTAGTTACCGCGGTATAAAGATAATGTCCCACACCATGAAGCTCTATGAGCGGATAATCGACTCCCGGATCCGACAGGAAAGTACACTCTCGGAGTGCCAGTACGGGTTCCGTCCCGGGCACGGGACCATGGACCCAGTGTTCGCCCTAAGGGTTGTGGCGGGGAAATACAGGGCGAAGAACACGCCCCTGCACTGCCTATTCTTAGACATGCAGAAGGCCTTCGACTGTGTTCCTCGCGAGGTGATCTGGTGGGCACTGCGGGCCAAGGGTGTCCCAGAGACTTACATTGACACCATCCGAGACATGTACTACGATTCCGGTTCCGTGGTTCGGACTGCTGTTGGCGACTCGAAAGCCTTCCCCATCACCGTCGGGGTACACCAAGGATCCGTCCTTAGTCCTTACCTGTTCAGCGTGGTATTAGATGTTTTGTCGGACAGCATTAGAAACTCACATGAGCAGCCTCCGTGGTTGCTCATGTATGCTGATGATATTGCGCTCATGGACGCGGACAGGAGCAGATTGGTGCGACGCGTGAAAGGATGGAAAGAAGCGCTTGAGAACGGCGGTCTGAAGCTAAATGTAGCGAAGACAGAATACTTAGCGTTAAACTCCACAGATCCCACACCCGTCCGCATAGGCGATGATTTGGTCGAGCGCACGGACCAGGTTAAGTACCTGGGATCTGTACTTCATGTGACCGGTGAGATCGACCACGACGTCAAGGCACGCATTGCTGCCGCGTGGGCCAAGTGGCGAGAAATGACTGGCGTGACCTGTGATCCTAAAATGCCAGTCAGGTTGAAGGGGCAGGTCTATAAGACGATCATTAGGCCTGTTCTCTTGTATGGTTGTGAGGCGTGGCCGCTGCTCGAGCGACACAAGCAAGAGCTGCGTGTCACGGAGATGAAAATGTTGCGGTGGATGTGCGGCGTTACGCGTAAAGATCGCGTACGGAACTCTCGCATCCGCGGCAGCCTCCATGTCCGTGACATCGCGGATAAAATGCAAGAGAGCCGCCTTCGCTGGTGCGGCCACGTCTTGCGGCAACCGCCAGGCTACGTGGGGAACAAATGCCTGGCAATGGTACCCCCGCCGGGTCCAGGTAAAAGGGGTAGGCCAAAGAAGTCCTGGCTTGACGTCGTGGAGGGTGATATGCGTGCAAATGGTCTCACTACCATGGACGCCCAAGATCGTGCGAAGTGGAGGAGGAAGAGCCGGAAGGCGGACCCTGAGCTTCGAGGTCATCTTGGCCACGGATGCAATCAGGAGAATACGTCTATATGCAGATGATGATGATGATGATGAAGAAGCGAAAGATGTATGCCAGGATTTTAGTAAGTGGAAAACTGTGATCTCTGCCTAACCAACTGGGGAAGAGGAGTGACTGTATGTATGTGTATGTATGTATGTATGAGATTTTAGTGACAATGCACAAGCTAGTTAAGCTATGCTTACTTTGGGCTTAGATAGCGTTGTGTAAATTGTCTTACAATATTTATTTATTATAATTTATTATTAATAGCGTAACCGCTACCGGTGTAATCTCTCCAGAATATACTGATGTGAATGATGATAATAAAGTGAGAAAGAAAAAGGCTTCATTGAAAACAAGAACTGTGATATACTCAACAATATACACGAAAGCAGATTGCGTAGTTTTAGCTTTGTATACATACGGCAAATGTTTACCTACAATCGAGAAGAGTAGATTTTAGCAGTCCATTTCTGTAGAAATAGTGAAACCGATACTACGTTGGTGCTTTCAATTTGTTTAACCGTAGGTACAACGTCATTAAAATCTAACGAACTCATAAAAATTATCTCCATCTGACAATATTTATAGAACAGAATTGTACTTCTTTTCACTGTTTCAAAACTATTTCAACCATGGATATTGTCTAAAGTTGATGCATATCCATATACGAGTACATACTAATTTATCTAATATATGTAAAAATCAATCTAATATATAAAAATATATATATTTTTAGTTTTATTGTTAATATTGTACATATTTAAATTGTATTATAGTAGGATTAACCAGAATAAATATATTTGAATTTAGCAAAATTAAACAAGTATTACAAGTTGCATAATAAATATAAAAATCAATGCCACTTTTCGTTGTTATTTTATAACTCAAGAACGGCTGAACCGATTTTGCTAATTTTAGTCTTGAAATATTCGTGCGTGTCCAGGGAAGGTTTATAGGATGAGAAAATAGGTGCAGCGGGAACGAGAAAAATATGGCGGTACGAAGTTGGCCGGGACAGCTGCTAGTGTATTATAAATGCGAAACTAACTCTGTCTGTCTGTCTTGCTGTCTGTTTGTTACGCCTTCACGCCTAAACCACTGAACCGATTTTTCATGAATTTATGAGAAAGATTAGACCTTGGGAAAGGACATAGGCTATGTTTGATCGCGATAACCGACTTCCACATAAGTGCAGCTGCAGATAACAGCTAATATTAGATATTATCACTAACAAAGTCGCTGTCGCTGTCTGTCCGTCCCTATGTATGCTTAAATCTTCAAAACTGCGCAACGGATTTTGAAGCGGTTTTTTTTTATAGATAGAGTGATTCGAGAGGAAGGTTTATATGTATAATACATGCATAATATTGTAGAGAAACACTGATAAACTTAGAGATATGCAGCGGGAAAGGGATCGGAAAATATGGCGGTACGAAGTTCGCCGGGTCAGCTAGTTAGTGAAATAAATCAATTTTTATACTTCATATCGTCGGTATAATGGCAGAATTAAATAACTCCGATTTTGGCCAAATTGACCTTTTACCATTTTCGAGAACCCTAAAATGTGCCGCATCTTTTGGTCTAACAAACATTCCTATATCTCAATCCAATCCAAAAATAAATCCATTTCCGTGCTTCAATTGAAGAAATAGATATGTTTAATTGAACACTAAATATTATAAGAAAAAATGACTAACTCTATAAATAAATGAACAACTGTGACTTCTGATCACTTGAGTATGAAATGAATTAGCTAAATTGAGTTATTTAGTTCTACCACGAACGAAAATATTCTAAAGAAAGCAGGCATGTTGAAGGAAAACTAAACAATTTGAGTTATTTAATTCAGGCAGTTATGAGCATTCTTTCGTTTTTAAATAATTATTTTTATGTATTTCTCCTTCGAGAAAATATACATTTATAAGAGATTCTAATCAAAAAAATGTCAATAGGTGAAATTATTGAATATTTCTATTTATAGTATTCGCACGTAAGCAAAGTTATCGTACAACTCAATTGTACAAATTGGCGCGAAATAATGTAAACATCAATGACAGCTATCCGTAAGGTGGAGTGTGGGGTCCGGGAGAGGGTGAACGCGTGCCGACATGATTGAGCGCATTAGTGCATCCATTAGATAATGTGAAGGACGTCAACTATTTTATCATGGATTCAAGTGGATTCAAGATGCGGGTGGCATCTAAGTCCTGCACGTGTTGTCCTATATAGGAAAGGAGAGGGTGGGATTACTTGGAAGAGCTCATCAGAACATTCACCATGGTAGAGACGGTAAAAAACCGCCAAAGATGCCACATCTCTACGCAACTGCAAAGGCTCGAGGGTGTTAGTGACCTCAGGATTCCCAATAATGCGGAACGCACGTCGCTGCAACCTGTCCAGAGCATCTAGTAAGTACTTTGCGGAGCCATCCCAGAGATGCGAGCAGTATTCCACGCAAGAGCGAATTTGTGTCTTGTAGAGAAGACACCGCTGCTCCGGCGTGAAAAAACGTCTCACTTTGTTCAGGACTCCGAGTTTACGTGAGGCTGTTTTGATGATACTCTCGATGTAGTTTTTGTTGTTCAGTTTGCAGCGAACATCCATACCTAGGATATTGAGATTGTCCTGTAGTGGCAGTGGCGTGCTCTGAAGAGTTGGAAGGGGAAGGAAAGAAGATACCTTTGCTGTAAACGCGCATGCCTGCGTCTTCTTGGCATTGAACTCAACCAGGTTTTCAGAGCCCCATTGTGAAACGAGGTTCAGGGTCCGGTCAAGTTCACTGACGAGAAGCTGCCTTCTTTCCGCGATATCAGACTGCTTGGCCGCAGGATGTCCGTGATAACTCCCGTGTAAGGTGCTATCGTCTGCATAGCAATGAATGCTGCCAGTGGATAGCATGTCGTTGATATGCAGAAGAAAGAGAGTGGGTGATAAGACGGACCCCTGCGGCACGCCAGCATTTACCTGCAGGAACTCCGAAGTTCGACCATCACAGAGGACGTGAATACGGCGCTCCTGCAGGAAGCTAGCCACCCAGTCGCACAGTCCGGAAGGCAGACCAAAGGCTGGTAACTTGGAAAGAAGCGGCTTGTGCCAGACTCTATCGAAAGCTTTGGCGATGTCAAGACTAATTGCCAGTGAGTCGCCATGCTTGTCCATAGCCTCACCCCAAAGATGGGTAACGTACGCCAGAAGATCACCCGTTGACCGCTTCGGTCTGAATCCGTATTGCCGGTCATTGATTAAGGAATGATCCTCTAGGTGACGCATGAGCTGTTTGTTAATTATGTGCTCTAACACTTTGCACAGCACTGAGGTGACGGCTATGGGCCGATAGTTGCCTGGGTCCGAGCGATCCCCCTTCTTGGGGATCGGCTGCACATTCGCCTCCTTCCAAGCCGATGGCACTGTACCCGAGATGTATGACATCCGGTACAGTCGCGTCAGCACTGGAGACAACTCCGCTGCACATTTTTGAAGAACCACCGCTGGAATACCATCCGGTCCGCTGGCTTTCCGGACGTCGAGTGACTGCAGCACACCACGGACATCGCGGTGCCTGATGCGGATCTCAGGCATTGCGTGGTCACAGACGGGTAATGTCGGTGGCTGCTTACCGCAATCATCGATTCGGGAGTTTGCCGCAAAGAGATTAACCAGCAGATTTGCTTTCTCTTGCGGCTCATGGGCCAGGGATCCATCAGGGTTGCGCAACGGGGGCAGCGAAGGCTGGCAGAAGTTGGCTTGCACGGCTTTGGCCAGTCGCCAGTAGCCACGGCTGCCCGTGGGATGCGCCACTAGCTCCTGACCAAGCCGCGCTATGCGCTGGGCATCCGCTCTGACGTAAGCCCCCTTGCAGACCTTTGTGGCTTTATTGTACGCTGCCTTGAAGTGGCCCACGTTGGGATCGCGTGTGGCGCGCGCCCTTACCCAGGTGCGGTACGCAGACTGTTTTTGATTGACAGCCTCCGCGCACTCGCGGCCGAACCAAGGGCGCGCTCTGCGGTCACCGGTGACATCAGTGTATGGGATATAGTATTCCATACCTAGACTGATCTCACCGGCGACAGCAGTAGCACTATCCGATGGGTTCTTACCTTCAAAGCAACGTGCAACCCACGTGATGGACGCAAAATACTCACGCATCCCATCCCAGTCCGCTGACGAGTAGTGCCAGAGACGCCGCTTCCCCTGCGCGGGTCGTGGGGGCGCTGTGATTGGCACCTTGGAACAGACCAGACAATGGTCGGAGTTGCCTAAAGCGGCACGCACCGAAACACTGTACTGGTCTGGGTGACTCGTCAGCAGAAGGTCTAGAAGGGAGGGTGTTAGGCCCGACCTTCTTGGTATCCTAGTGACCTCGCGTACCAGTTGGGTCAGGCCATGCGCCAGAGCGAAAGCGTGAGCGGCTCTTCCCGCATGGTCAGTTTTGGCGGAGCCCAACCAGATCTCGTGGTGGGCGTTAAAATCCCCCAAAAATACCAGTTCCGCGTTTGGAAACCGCTCCTGCGCATCATCTGCAGCCTGACTCAGATATTCGAAGAGTCGAGTTGTCTCGGTATCTTCTGTATGGGAACGGTAGAGGCACACATAGATCTGACTCGTAGAGCCATGGTCTACGTGTACCCATAGGGTGGAAAAGGATGGGTCCTCTAGGCAGCGCAGACGGCGACAACAAACATCCGCCCTAACAAACACGCACACCCCGGCCTTTGCACGGAAATTTTCCTCCATAACGTAGCCGGGGTAGAGCAAGTAAGACGTGTCGTCAGGGCGGCGTATTTGCGTCTCCGTCAGAAAAAGCATGGCTGGATTCGCCGTCTCGAGGTGTTGGTGGACGGCGTTGAGGTTTGCATGGAGCCCACAGATGTTTGTGGACTCCACCTCAAAAAGCGAGCTTGTGGGAAGTTGAAGAGCCGCTGTGTAACCATGCTCTTTGTTCTGCGCTGCCATGATTGATGTATGCCATGCCTTGCCATGCCATGCCATGCCATGATTAATGTAAAGCAAAGTATTTTTTGTTCTAGTTGATTTTACGAGTAGAAGATTTATAATAAGTAATTTATTTGATTTTATTAGATTGCCATACCTAATTATGTTGATTTTGATTTTTGTACTTTTACGTTTTTTTTTTTTTTTAATAAACAATGTTTCTTCTGCCAACCCAGGTTTTTTATTTCATGTGAGATCAATAATCAGTGATAAAATTATACAAATTAACTTTCACTAAGAATGCCTAACTTACATGTTTAAATATTTCATTAGGTTCAGAACTCGACAAGTGAAATTGTTGACCCAATTTCATGTATTCACATCCATCTTATGTGTGAGAAAACTGAATAACTACCATAAAGAATTAGCTAACTACGGTATGTTTGCAACATTTTGGTGTGGCAAAATTGGATAAGTTGGTTTTTGATTTTTATTTATTTTTTGGTTCATGAAAGAAATTAATTTGATTAAGCATTGAATCGACAGCAAACATGCTTATAACATATAAAATTGTCGACAGTAAAATTGTTCTCCATTTGTTAATGATGTCAAAAAAAGTGCCAAAAAAACAGTAAATCGCGATTATCTCGAAACTTGAAATATTGAGTTATTTAGTTCTGCCATTATGCCCACGATATTAGGTATACCTTGAGCTCATTCTGCAATGATAATTTTCTTTGAGATAATTTGACATTTCAGTTCATAAAAGAACCATCTTAAATAATTGTCTTGTGTCCATGACGAGTGAAAACCAACCACACATCGTGATCGTCGTCGAAGTGTAGAAAATAAAGCATAATATATTAAATTATTATTATTTTTATTTATCATCATACAAACACGCCTTTATCCCCGGAGGGTTAGGCAGAGGTGAATTAACACCCACATTTCACCAATCATTGTATTAGGTCCCACATAAAAGGGAGTGAGCCTATTGCCGTTTTCCGGGCACTATTGTTGGCTCGAGCCATGTATAGGCTGAGTCTGTATATATCTGTCTGATGTTAAACAGCCCTATCCCTAAGTCGCCTTGTACGACACCGCATGGGAGGAGATGGGGTGGCCCAAATTCTACTCTCCCGGGATATTAAATCCGGTAAAAGTAGTTATATTAATACTTTAATAAACAGAGTAGTAAATGTTGACTACCGTCATTGATTTATACATTGGTACTAAAGTAACGCTACCGTGATGACAGATGTTAATAATATACTTTAAATAATACAAGGGTTTGGGCTGTGCCGCTTAAAGCACCGTAATTCGTGTATCAACATAGCAAAATATACATTAAGCTCTCGGCACTACCAAAGCGTGATCTTAAATCCGATTTCCACACAAAACGGTTAGTAAGCTCAAATGTTTTCCTGTTTTCAGGTGTTACTTATATGTAATAGTGATTTAATTTAAATAATAATGTTTTCAGAATTTCATCCTACGATAAATTTACTTTCATAAATGCGAATTTTAGAATGTAGGGATAGCCGTTATTTTGTAACTCGATGACACACAAATCTGTATAGGTAGGCGCTTAGATAGATTATAGTCTTAAATAATACATAGGCAAGATTTTTTATCTGGAAAAATGATCCGGAATTGTTTTCCAGCTAGGTATATATAAGTCCCTATAGAGATCTATAGGGGAGGCCTATGTCCAGCAGTGGACTTCCTATGGCTGAAATGATGATGATGATATATAAGTCCTAGGTAAAAGATTGTCAATGACAATCAGTCCTCAGTAGGTACTTGTTTTAAATTGAGATTCTGATTAGATTTTTAATCTAATTTGATTGATAAGGCACCTTGCCTTTACAAATATGTGTCAATGGTTTGTAAAGACAATCTTTTGACAAACACCGTTTTAAATAAGCTAAGATATGTTTGTAACATACATAAGCTTATTTAAAACAAAAATTCAGCTCTCAAAACTTATAAAATCATGTTTTCCACACAGATACAGAACAGATAACATTAAATACCGCCATTTGCACCTGATTGTAGTCATTTATGTACTATTTTATGAACTTCTTGAAAATAACAAAAATGATTTTAAGCTACTACTGTTACTATAATTACCTAAATATGTAATATATACGATCAGATTTTCAAAGTGTAGAACGGTTTATGAATTCCGCTAATGAGTTTACACAGAATTTGATTACCTTTAATTAACATGCCTCCGTTAAGAACATCCTATATAGGAGTGGTGATACGAAACGGAACAGTTTAATAGATTCAGCTGCGCATCCAAATTTTCGTCGGAATTCATTATCTTGTTTATTTATATACAAATTTGCCACTCTAAACACCAAGCTCCGTTACAATTATTCGCGACAGCGCCGCGTTGGATCAAATTATTTGACAAATTGACGTACAATAAAAAATGTCGGGTCACCTTTTCCGTAAATTTCTTAGAGCTTCCCACAATAAAAATGTAAGTATCCGTGTATTGGATATCACAAAATTGGAGAGATATTTTTATTTTTTCATAAATGCTTATATTATTATTTGGTAGAAGGCTCTCTTTGAAGTAAGTAAATATGCCAGATAATCGAATGAATCGAATCTGAGTTCAGATTTTGGGGCCCTAAAGCTATCTAGTTTTATCAACGATTTTATTATTTCATTGTTTTAATTACTGAATAAGGTAACTAAGTGATAACTTTGAAGTTCGCAAGACTGTGATTCAGGTTTGAAGATTATTTGAGGACTATTTATTACATCTAGACATTACTGGATGTTTATGAATAGAATTTTATTTTAGGAAAAAAATGATTATATTATTTTTAACTTTTTTATCCCAGTAGCATCCGAAGCTTCCACCTCGAAGTCTGGGGTCAACTTTACCAGTCTAACTGCGGATTTGGATATACTTCGATATTAACAATTGTCATGGCTTCTTAAACTCTCAGAAAACCTATTATTCTATTTTTTTTGGCTATAACAACAATGAAACCTTAAGATATAGATCACCACACTCGTAATTATTAACGATTATACGTAAAAAATAACTAATCATAGATTATTACTAATATAACTTTAAAAAGTACTGTACTTACACTGATCTAAACGCAGATATTATGAGAGCATGGGCTTCCCGAAAATTCGCCAAATATTGGGATAACAACGTCATTACTGTGCAAAATTGTACTTCACACGTCTATTAGGTACTATTATTGAACCCACGCGGTTCAAGTAATTTTTTTTCGCAACAACGTACTTAGGTACGTAGCATTCAATAAGAATGTACGAGTACTCGAGTACCTAATACATCTATCAATAGATAAAGACACACAAAAATGTAAATAGGAAACCTAATATATCGGAAAATGGTTAATATAAATTCTCGATGTTTGTGTAGTCTGACAATTGGTGCCACGCCAGCGAAGTGGACTGTCCCCAATTCCTGATATTACTGTAGCTTCTTTATTGATTTCCAGAAGCTTCAAATTTTAGTCACATTTTGTCATATCCAATTATTTTAAGTGTATGGTGTCTGGTGTACCATCTAGAACCTTCGGGGTTAAGTTAACCTCAGACCAATGCAAATTGACATATTCATGCGTACTAATATTTGCACTGAGCGGGGATCAAACCCGTGCTTCATGCGTAGCAGCCACGTTCACTACCGCCACACCACAGAGGTTATCAATAAAAATACTAACACTATAGTGACCACGCAAGTATTTTTTTTTTGTCATTGAATTATTTTAATTTTTTTTTGTATCACATACAAGCACACGGCCCACCTGATGGAAAGTGGCTACCGTGGCCTATGGACGTATGCAACACCAGGAACGTAACACTCGCGCTGCCGATTCCGTTAAATTATTTAATCACATGATAAATTATTTAATTGATAATAATCACAGGATATCTGCATTTAATCCATTCATATGTACAGCTAGATTTCTTTTCACTTTTATTCGAAGAGAAGCAGAAAATGTACAAAGTAGAGACACCGCTAAGTAAATTAACGCGGAACTCGTGTGTCGCTATTTCGATTTGTGTCTGTTACGCGCCATTACTATTATCGACTTAACTAGACCTCAGCACAATATTCCACATCCCAACACTTTCATTAACAGGGCTCCCAGAAGTTGGCAACAAAACTATTCCACCGAGAGCGACCGTTGCCAAATCCGGAGGTATGTACTTAAGCCAAAAATGCGAAGTAGTAACAAGAAATTTAAAGTAAGTTCTAAACCGTCACAGCCGCCATATTAGATACGTCACGCAGAATAGAATTGATTTTGAATTCTAATAGAAATGTTAGCTGTATTCACTAAGACCGTCACATACAGTGGTACTTTCAAGATTAACATTGAGCTGATATATTTAGTCTCAGCGCAGATAGTTACGCAACCACACCGCACTCCATGCACTTGACATTAGTACCCAATAACGTTTGTTTATGTATTCTACGACACTTACCGCACTTAAATGCCGTTCGTTTCCAACTAAACATCAAATTAAGCAAGTTATAACTCCTATATGCATAACTCTCTCAATAGTCTCTAGATACATAAACCTATAACTCATCACATAGATTATTTTCTTTCGATTTCTGTACATTTTTAACATCATTTATTTACTATACTTAAATCGAATGAAACAGAAAAAATATAGATCTCAAATTACCCAGTATTACTTACCTGAACTTTATACATCCGAACTTTTAACTAAACACTGAAGAAGCGACGAGCGTCAATGTCACTGAAAAGTCATTTCGGTCCGAGTTCGCTGTAACAAGAGTAGGTACACGCACTTTTACCGAGACGGAAAGTTTATTTTATTGCATCGCCGCGGGTAGACGAAAGTTGCAGCGGGCGGGCGAGCGAGTGGAGATGTCGCACGCCGCCCGAGAAGTGGCGGGCAAGGGAGTGGGCGGGCCGCGGGGCTGGCGGGGCTATCCTGGGGCGCAGGCGCTATCCGGCATCCGCGCCCGGACGCTGACGTCACACGAGATCCGCCACACTGCCGCCCGACTCAGAACCCGGCCCCGACACCCTCATTTAACACGCTTTGCTCGGCTCTGCTCAGCAGCCGCTCGCGTCTAGGCTCAATGGCTAACACTAACTGCGAGATAAGACTTTAAAAACTACGCCTCGTTTTCACTGAAAATGTAAACAATCTAGATAGGCTTCAATTCTTACTTTTTCATAATGAAAAGATTAGTTATTTCTTTATGAAACATTTCAGTTCTGACATAATATTTATTATTTTTGAAATGAATCCGATTTGTAATAACATTATTATGTGTTGAAAATACAAAATATATTATTTTATTAGTCATTTATTGTCGACATTATCACCTAGACACAGAATATTTTTTCGCAAACATCGCTAAACCTAGTCAACAAAGTAAATAATAGTCTTTGTAATATCAAAGAAATTAGATTAACTTTCGTATTTTATCGTTATGCCATTTCCGCCTAATACTAAAAGTAATGGAAGCTAGTGCGAATAAAAAAGAAATGAAATCCCTTCGTTAATTTTATGTCGGGTTCATTTTACTTAGGATAGAGAAACACCAGGCATTGTTATGTACGTTTGTAGTCACATTTTAGGTAATTTTGGGGTAGGTGCCCTAAATTACCTAAAAATGTGTACAATAAAACGAATAAAAATGATAAATATCCAGTTAATTATTAAAATAGTAAGGTAATTTGGTAGTTCTGTTACTATTTAGGCCTACTTAAGATAATAAAATAACTTACGAAATTCATTGATTAAAAATATTCGAATCAAGGATGATAAAGAAAAGTAAACGAAAATGTTTCGAGTAAATGCGATTCACAAACGTGAATTCTTCTTATTGCTAAAATATTTTTATCTTTAAAAAATTTAATTTAGGAATTGGAACTCTTCTTTTTCATAAATTAATCTTCGTGTGTTACGCTTTTTACAGTTGCTATTTTGAAGATAAGAAAAAATAATGTTACGATATAAAAACCTTTTTATTCTTACCGTTTTCTACATTTGTTTATTTTTTTATACTTTGTCACGTTTATTTATATTATTTCATTGTTAATTTATGGATTTTGGTAGAAGGGTCGAAAGCACTCTAAAGCGGCGGGCTTGCATGAGAGGTTTAATGACATTAGAGGAAGCTTATGAAATGTGTAAGGACAGGATAGCGGGCTTCTGTTTCAACTTCTAAAAAAGTGTGAGTAAATAGATATTCTTTGTACGAACTCTGATGATGAAGATATTGTTATTTGAGTGGAATATATTTTGAGGTTAAATAACGCGATAAATTAATTTGATACTCTAAAACTCTGCATTTTAAATTTACTAAGTATTTTTTTACAAAACCTTTCATTTGATAGTCACTGGACTAAAGCTTTTCTACTTATTTTTTTTTACTCAAAATGAGAATTTTAGGTATGTTAACTTACTTCGCATTATGTGGTTGAGAATTTAATTCCTCAAATTATTTTTGTCAGTATTTAAGTTTACTGACTTACTGACTTTTCATACTTTGTTAAGAAGTCACGAAATGAGTAGGTAATAATTCAATTCCAAGATTATATTACATGTTACATAGGTACAACGTTAAAAGCATTTGAAAGGCGATGAAAATTATATTCTGTGCCTTGCCTGTAATTAATAAAATTTACATACCTATCTACATTATCTTTGAATAATAATATCTATCAAATACTAACCTATGCCTGCGATTCCATCCGTGAGGATGTCCGTTAACACGATTTTTGCTCATATCTCCGGATTTACTCAACCGATTGCGATCAAACAAACATAGGATTTTAAATCTGACTAAAACCTTACAAACAAATAAACCGTATCAAAATTCGCTCAAGAATTTTTGCGTCCATCGCGGACAAACAGACAAATAGACATGAATTCCATTTTTTTTTTCAGTAGCCCAAGTATTCTTTTTTTATATCTCCAATGCACAAACAGGATTACTTTACAATTAAATAATAGTATAGTTACAGTATAAAGTGCCTACAAATACTTTGAGATTATAATATTTACGTTAATATCATCACGCTGACATTTTCACATCCATCAAATGCTCCACATCTCGGATGGGAAATTAAAATGTTTATAAGAGCTCACTGAAAGGAGATTGATTAAGGGAAAATATGATGGAGAGTCATAGAAACAAGTTTATTTATTTTTGAAGAAATTAATTAGGTTGTGAGAATAAAGTTCCATTGTAACGTTTAGCAAATAAAACTTAAAAAAGCCTAATCTTGTTATTTGCTTCCTTCATCTTTTTTTTTTGCGCGATTACCGCCTAGTACAATTATTTGTATGCATGAATATATCTATTTACATTAGTCTGGGTCACGGAGGACAGAATATCTGGGTGTTTCTATGGTGTATTATATAGGTGGGTTGGTGTGGGGTGTCTATTTACAAGTTGACATAGTATCTCAGTATGTTTATCCACATTCTAGAACATACCTTTTACTTATTTTATGTTTACATAAGCAATTTATTTTCTAGCTAGAATGTGAATCGTAGGACATAATGTTATTTTCGTTAGTTAATGGCGATGACAAATAAATTTAATTGTTCCGTAAAGCCAATCTAGTAGAATGTTTACATGAATTTGTATTTAACTAAAGGTAGCCACTATCTTTAATCTGAAGTACTTCCATTAGGAAGTCTTCCATTTAGAAGCATTCCAAACAGACGTATCGTCAATACGCTATACGAGTAATACGCTATAAACATTTCATTGTATTATTTTCAAGCGTGTAAGGATTGTATTGCAAGTAGGTATAAATACAGTTACTTTACATACAATACTCACGCTTGTAAATCCCCGGAGGGGTAGGCAGAGGTGTATTAACACCCCCATTTGTCAACTGTGATTTTAGTCAGTATTAATTATAGACTGTTTGTTGTCCATCTAGGTAGATACTTGAATTAAGTAGATGATGCGCAAATATTGATACATCCATTTTTCTACATTTTACTGGTACAAGTAGGTACCTACTGTTTCTTCCTTCATAGTATAATCTATAATCTTTTTTAGAATCGTATCTCTAATACTTCCACTTTTATAGCTTAACAGCGTTTCCACATATTTCATATAACTTTATATGGCAACGCGCGGTAGCTCTAATATTCCCGAGAGAAATTCGCAGAAGTGTACTAGCTCTATCGGCAATATTTACAGACTGTGCAGCGATAATTTAATCATTATAGTACCAATGGCGCCAGATTTAACTTTATATTCAAAGTATAATGGATTAACCTCTAGATAGCGTGAAGGAACAGAGATTGAGATTCCTCCAGTGTATTAGACTCGGTGAACAATAGCATTTTTGTTTAAGTTGATAATTTATATTATATTGGAATGTTGTACATATATTTCTCAGCACAAGACTACACTAGCTCACTGGAGTGGTTTTGTACTGTCAGTGGGAAGTCCAAAGGCTTGTCATTCTTATCTTTTGCGCTGACGGGCCAGAATCTCTCTGTTCTTGCAGGGTCGGCAGCACAAGTGAGACTCCCCTAGTGTTGCACTCATCCATAGACCACGGTAACTTTCCTTCAGGTTGGCTGTGTGCTTGTCTGCCACCTGAGTAGAATAAAAAAGGGAGTTTGCGGTAAACTAAGTAGTTTAAAAAAATCACAGGCGATATTGTGGGACAAACTAAAGAAAAAATCCTATTAATAATAACTTAGTATGATTACAAGTCCACATCAGAACTTCTATAGCACGACTCAGGATCAGTAACTTTGAAATAGTTCGGCATATCTTTGTTAGATGGTGCTAAGTAGATAATAGCGTCACTATAATTGAAACTCCGGATCTCTCTCTAATAATCAAATTCAGTTGGACATAGATCTGATAATTCAACGCTCCGTAACACATTCGATTTCACATTGATTGTCCCCGTAGTTTAGTATTTGCGGCTTGCGCTGTGGGTAACATGTTAAACAGATTAACTTTTCAATTGGTTTTCAAACCGAATATTCAGAATATTTTTTTATATGATGGTATTCTTAATATCGTATGCTAGGGTGAAGTCCAGATGCTAATCATCTACCACCATTCCAGATGCTGAAAAACCCAAAATGGTGGGCCCTTTGACTGACTTGACCGATGCTTTTTCACGTTGCGCTTGAACAACCGTGAGATCTTAAAAAGAGGGAAACACGTGTGCGTGTAAACCATTCCAGATCTAATCTGATCAGATGAAGCTTCAAACCGCTTGGTTCGTGACTATTTCGCATTTTGAATAGCGAAAGTTTCTGTTCCCCTAATTTGCTTTGCTTACACCCAAGTGGCCCTATTGTCTGTTGAAAAAAAAAACTAATCTATATTTAACATCAAATCGGTGTCACTAATCTTCAAGATTACCTATCTTGTATAATCAGAAATATAGACAATCTATCGGTTCACATTTTGTGAGCTGGTTACTCGAAAACTGACATCATTTTGCGGTATTATACTTTTTTTTTTTTTTTTTTTTTTTTATCGTGCGAAAAATCCCCACGGATACCTCCCCCGCCGGAGTCGGAGGAGGAGGTTATGTCGGACTCGAACCGACTAAAACGCACGCCTTCTGTGGGCCGTCAGTTGCCGGAGGTGAGATTGTCATAGCCATATCCCTCGCACCCCGGCCGACCCAGGGCCATATCTCTCGATATGGCCCTCTTCCGGTGTGGGGACCACGGAGTCCCCAACTCGCCCCCGGGTATGGGGGGGCACGCAATGCGTGCCACCGCCGTGGCCTGCTTCTGCTAGGGTGACAGGCGACCCTACCCGTCACCCCCAGGCCCGCGCTCATGGGGGGCGGAGGTCATTCTGCGACCTCCGACGCCCGAGTTGCCGCCGCTCGTCGCGGGCCGCGCGGTCTGCGATTCTCCTTCGCTCCTCGCGGGCCGCAAGGGCTGCGATTCTCCTTCGCTCGCGCTCCGCCGCCCACTTCACGAGCATCACTTGCTCGCAGAAGGAGGTGCCGGCGGCCCACGCATCCGCGCAGCGAACCATCGCTGCGAGCAAGGTGGCGAGCGTGAGAGCTCTCACTCCCAGGGTCGCCACCAGCTCCCGTCTCGGCGTCTCCCACGCCGGACACTCAGTGAGCGTGTGCAGCGCCGAGTCCTCGCTCGCGTCGCAGTGATGGCACTCGGACGTTGGCTCTTTCTTCGCGGTCCGATGCAGATACCGTCCGAAGCATCCATGATCGGTGATGATCTGCGTCAGCCAGAACGAGAGGCCGCCGTGTGGCCTCTCTAGCCACTCCCCCATGATGGGTCTTACCGCCGCTACTACGGCGCGCCCTGCGCGTGGTTGCCCAAGTTGTAGCTCCCACTCCGCCACCATGTTCCTGTGGAGCCGGGATCTCACGGCCCGAATTTCTTCAGGCTCAGGATCGTGTCCCCGCTCCTGCGCCGCCTTTCGGAAGCGGTATAGCGCCGAAAGGGATCTCGCTTCCAGGATCCACGGTAGCGATCCGGCGAGGAGACTCGCTGCTTCAAAGGATATCGTGCGGTACCCCCTGATGGCCCTGATGGCCACAATCCGCTGCGGTCTACGCAGCAGATCCACGTGCCTGGCTCGCAGGTTGTCTGCCCATACGGGGCTCCCATATAGAGCCATAGACCGCACGACACCCGCGTAGAGTCTCCTGCAGGAGTCCTCCGGGCCCCTCAAATTGGGCAGCAGACGCTTCAGAGCGTTAGCTGTTAGCACCAATTTGGGGACCAGACTTCGGAAATGTTCCCCGAAGTCCCACCGACCGTCGAGTACGAGCCCCAGATATTTCATCTGGGGCTTGATGTCGATGAGAGTGTCTCCCACTGTGATGCTGGATCCCGCTGGTGGTCCGCGCCGAGGTCCATGAAAGAACATTGCCTTGGTTTTCTGCGGATCCACCTCGAGACCCAGCCGCCGGATCCTTTCCACAACTTGGGCAACCGCGGTCGTGGCCTTCCGGGTCGCTTCGCGGTGTGTAGCCCCGCTTGCCGTCACTAGCGTGTCGTCCGCATAGCACGTCACGGCGGCACCATCCACGAACTCACTGCGAAGCACCCAGTCGTATCCGATGTTCCACAGGAGCGGCCCCAGGACCGATCCCTGCGGAACACCGCACGACATCTCTCTCCGACCGACACCGATCGCACCTGGGTAGATGACGGCTCTCTCCGTCAGGTAAGCCCCGACTATGCGGCGGAGGTATAAAGGCACCTCGTGGTACACGAGCGCCTCCATAATGCAACTCCAGGGCAAGGTGTTGAACGCGTTGGAGATGTCCAAAGCCACCGCCAACATCACCTCGCCCCGAGCGACTGCGTCCTCCGCCAGAGTCCTCACGCGCATGATTGCATCCACGGTGGAGCGCCCTCGGCGGAAGCCATATTGGGCATCCGCCAGATCCGGCCCTTCTCTAGAGAGGTGCTCGACGAGGCGCTTCGCTATAACTCTTTCAAAGAGTTTGCCCACCTCATCGAGCAACACTATGGGCCGGTAGCCGGACGGTGAGTCCACCGGGCGCCCCTCCTTCCGAATGAGGACCAGTTTCCCCGTCTTCCACGTCTTTGGAAACTGGCCCCGCTCCAAACATGCGCTGAGGAACCCTCTGAATCGAGGCTCGAGAGCATCTTCCCCTAGAGCTAGGACCCACGCTCGGCCTGGAATGCCGTCGGGTCCCGGGGCGGTGTTCTTCTTGGCGCTAAGCCTTCGCACCGCCAGCTCTAGTTCTACCCAAGTGACTTCGGGCACGTCGTCGTCAACCACACTGGGCGCCAAAGTCGACCGAGGTGGCGGAGTCATGCGCGGTGGAACATGTTCCGCCCGCGACGGGAACAAAGATTCGACCACTCCTCCGAGCAGAGCCGGCTGAAGAGTCTGGGTCAGCGGCGGGGCTCGGGGGCGCAGCTTTCCTCTTACCATAAGGTAAGGCCGCCCCCATGGGTCCCTCTCCAGCGTCTCCATCAGCTCTTGAAAAGCCGCGGCTTTGGCCCGCTTAATCTCCGCTCGGAGGGCATTTCTGGCCTCTCTGTATCCCTCATGAAGCTCCGCCAATCGGGGCTCCGTATCTGCGGGTCGGCTACGCCTCCTACGGAATCTGGTCCACTGGCGGTGCGCGATCACGCAGGCTTGTCGCAGCCTCGCGATCTCCGCAGACCACCAGTAGACCTGACGCCTCGGACGATAGGGCGGAGCCCTAGGCATACCCGCATCGCAGACGCGTGTCATGGCCTCCCGAAACCACGCCGCCTCATCGTCGATATCAACAGGCCTGTCCGGCGCAATGGCCCAGGCCTGTACGATGGCAGCCTCCAGGAGGTCCTCCCGATTCAGTCGCTTAAGCACCCAGCGCGGCTAGCGTGGGGCCGGTACGACCGGCGCATCACCCGCGGGGCGAGAGACATCAAACCGAACATATCGGTGATCCGACAGTGTCTCCACCCCGACAACGACTCGCCAGTGCCGCACACGGTGTGACAGCGAAGCGCCCGCGAACGTAAGGTCCACGATCGAGCTGCGCCCCGCGGCCACGAACGTGGCTTCGGCCCCGCGATTCTGGAGAACTAGACCGAGTGTAGCGGCCCAGTGCTCCAGTGCCCTGCCCCGCGGGTTCGTGCGCTGGGAACCCCAGGTCTCTGACCATGCGTTAAAGTCCCCGAGCACAAGAACCGGGCGAGGGTAACAGGCATTGACGACTTCGGCCAGCCGATCCAGCGATTGCTGGTATTGGCTTATATATCGGTGTCGACTCGGCGTGAGGTAGACGGCCACGACCGCTATCTCCCCCACAAGTGCCGCCACGCAGCCATGCCCCCTTGCAATGATGGCAAGGGGGGGGCCGCCTGCGGCGGCGTTATGCACCAGTGCCGCCGACCCATCCAGGTCGATCACCCAGGCAGGCCCGGGAGGCCGGTGAGTGTATGGATCGGCGACAGCGGCGACATTTATGGACCACTGTGCCATGCTCTGGAGCAGAAGTGCCTGAGCATCGACACCGTGGCCTACGTTCGCCTGCAGGATGCGGAGCTGGGGATCCATTATGGAACCATCTCCGCATCCCGCCGCGAACTTGAAGCGGAACGCCTACCTCGCGGCTTCGGCTCCCCTCCGGTGCAGGCCTTGCTGCCAACCCTATGGTCGGCCGGCTTGCCCTCCGCCGCACACCTGAAACAGTGCAGCGGAGCTTCGCAACTACCGGCCATATGACCGGGTTGGCCACAACGGAAGCAACGGTCTCCGACCGTTATCTCCGCCGTGCACTGCACTCCCACGTGGCCGACCGACAGGCACCTTAAGCACCTAGCCGGTCGAGCCTGCAGGAGCCGTACCTGCACCCTTATGACGCCTCTTACCGCGAGGTACCGCTGGTCGGCAGCCTTTTGGGCTGCTGCGATAGGACAGCCGACAACTGCTGCCCCCTGTCCACGGCGGCCGAAGCGAATTGCTCCGACCTTCACTGTGTCCAGGGGACAGCCCCCGGTCTCCGCCACGGCGAGTCTTATATCCTCAACCGTGATGGAGTCGTCCAGGCCCGAGATGCGCAGTTCTGCGCACTTGTTGGGCCTAGACACCCGGACGTCGGCTGCGTCCAGCGTCTCCCTTATCTTTGCCGCTATGGCGTCGGCCTGGGGACCGCTGGAAGCGCCGTGGACCTCGATCAGTCGAGCACCCGTCCGCGTGTGTTTCACCGTGACGGGTACCGTCATGTTGAGGGCCTTCATATCAATAAGGCCCGTTGCCTGGGTCACGATTTGGGGGTACTGCACACCCCTCTCCAACGCTTCTGCCGTCATCGTGAGGACGACGGCCGTTGAACGAGGGACGCGCAGCCTCCTCGGCGCTCCTTTCGCAGCAGCCTCAGCCTTCTTGGCCTTTTTGGCTGCCTTCCTTTTGGCGTTCCGCTTCTTTTTCTTCTCTCCAGCAACTTCCCAGCCACCCTTCGGTGAGGAGTTGCTGGAGGCAGCCGGATTCGATCCCTGGGCTTGGCCTGGGGTCTTGGCTGGGGCCGGGGCGGGGACCAGAGACGTCTTCCCCTTGCCCTTCCCCTTTCCCTTGGCCCGAGCGCCTTGCGCAGCCTGAGGGCTCCCAGCTCCCACAGTGAGAGTAGCCGGAGCGGCAGACGCAGTGGAAGGATTTGTCACCATCGCTGCCGGACTGGCAGAACCCCTCCCAACTGCATCGGCGTACCCGGTCGGCGGCGCCAGGGACGGGCGCCGGAAGGAGTCCATCATGGACTCCAAACAACGCCGTGTGTGCTCCTCATGCGCCACCTGCCGGGCCTCCTGCGCCTTCTGCCACTTTTCCATAGCGGCAATGGCCGCTAAGCAGGCCGCCAGAGGATCCGTTGACCGGGCCGGCTGCAGTATCGGCGATTCCGGCCGGGCCGGACGCGCCGATGGCCCGGACTGTGCCTGCGACTCCAGCCGCACTGGCGACACTGACCGCTCCGGCTGCGCCACCTGCTTCCACCGCGCCGAGCGCGTCACAGGCATCTCCGGCATCCGAGCGATGACCTTCTTGAGCTCCGCCAGTTCGGCTGCCATCCGCCCCAACTCTTTGCGGTGCTCGGCCGCAATGCGCTCAAGCTCTTTGCTGTGCTCGGCCTGCCGCTGGGTCTCTTGCAGCCTAGCCTGGGCCCGCTCATGCCGTGACGCAGCCAGCTCTACTTTCAGCAGTTCGTACTGCTCGGCAAGGCGCTCCGTTGTCCGCAAAACCCGTTCATCCTCCGGCCTCGTGGTCCCCTTGTGAGCCTTGGCCATTTCACAAAGGGCCTCCATAACGTCTCTAGACGTCGCGTCGGTCCTAGGCGTGGGCGCCGCCGAGATGGAGAGACTCGGCGGCGCCGCCACATCCTTCGGGACCAAAGCCCGAGGGGAGGACGCCTGGGGGGTAGCCTTCTTACTACCCTGCAACCTTTGACGGCCGACCGCTACCAACTTGGAGGGGGTAGGGCCCAGCATCTCGTCGCCACCGTGGCTGCTACTGGAGGACGAGTCGGCCAGGGTAAGCTCTAGGTCTGACTCGGTTTTCGCCGGAGCAGGAATATGCTTTTTGCATTTCCTCTTCCTCTTCTTGGCGAGCTTTCGGGTCTGCAGACCCACCGGGCTGTTCGCCCTGCTCTTCTCATTCGCGGTGTCGAATTTCTCCGACACCGCCTGGGACGCGACCTCCGCGTCATGGTGCTGCGCGACCTCCGCGCAGACTATTTCGCTTGGTTGGGGGGGGTTGTTTTTGAGTTTTTCCATAACATTCCCACGAGTATGAGTCGATATAAGCTACACTTCCCGGGTGACGCTCATTCCAGGAAGCGGGGTAAATACTGTGGAGGTCCCCAGGTATCCACAGGTTTTAGACGACTTCGCTGTCGGGTTTTACAGACTTTTCCTTGTCGCGGGCCGGCCAATTAAGGCAAGCCCCACGTTCTCCGAGATCACGACTTCCCGAGTGTGGCTAGCACTCAGGTCGTTGTCGATCACCCGGAGGCTACGCGACGCGAGAGGGCAGCCAACCCCCCCAACACCGACGGTGGCACGAGTGCCTGTCAGCCCCTGCGCGAGCAGTGAGCCGACCCGTCCCTCGATCCCGATGGATCCCTACGTCTCTCCCCTGTCCCCTCTGAGAGCAGAGGGATACTGGGAGCGACAAACTCATCTGATGCCGCCTCGCGGACCTAACAGGTCCACCGTACCACGACCCACCTCATGGGGTCAGCTAGCCCTGAAAAGGGCTGTTTTTGTGGCCCTGAAAAGGGCCTGGAGGACACCTCGCGGCACCCTCCTCGCGGGCCTAGCAGGCCCGCCATCCCACGACCCCCTCGTGCAATGGGGTCAGCTAGCCCTGAAAAGGGCTGGGTTGTCGGGTTATTAGTCGAGCGGCTGACAGAGCTCCTTCCCCTAGGAGTCGGAGTCCATTAACCGTCGTCCAGGGTGCACCAGCCACCCCGCTTCCGCTGCCCAGGACCGTGGTCCAAGGGGAGAAGAAACGAGGAGGCCCTCGTGGAGGTTACCCGACCTGGCACCCCGCGGTATTATACCTACTTGATTACAGTTGAGTTAAGCAAGATACTATTTTCAGAACAACTTAATTCTACTAGTTGGGCTAATAAACATATTGAATAAATCACTTGTACTTTTCCACAATTATTTATTTATTTGAACCTTACCGGTTTCACCTTACGGCATTATCAAAGGTTTATAATGCCGTAAGGTGAAACCGGTAAGGTTCAAATAAATAAATAATTGTGGAAAAGTACAAGTGATTTATTCAATATGTGTAGCAAGTTCCACCAAGTGCCATCAATCTCCAGTATAAACAGTCTGGGCTAATAAACTTTATAGCACCGAAATGTCGCTTAAACATAAAATTTATTTGACCTCCAAATTCACACAATGCTTCTACAAACATAGGGTTCTTACACTAGTGTGCCAATGACGTAACAATCCAAGCAGATAATTATCAAACTTTGTAATTAAATAGTTTATCCCGCGCGCCAGCTGAAGAAATTATTTGTTTTATTTAGCGTCAAGAAGAAAAACATGATTCACTCTTCGATTTTTTTATACCACTTAGGCCGCAGACAAGCACATTCACACAAGCACACTATGGAGAAGTGCAACACCAGGAGGGTCACACTCTGCCGACCCTTCAAGAACAGAGAGATTCTGTTCCGCCAACGAAGAAGACATGCAAGACAAGCCTTTGGTCTTCCCACTGACAGCACAAAACCTTACATTTTCAAAAACTCGATTGAGTTTCATTTCTAGAGACACAGTGAACTAAAACTATGTAACCTTTTCGTAATAGAGGGTTACATTCGAGGGCTGATTAAAATTTCATGAAATGAGAGTATCCCTGAAATGAAATCGTCCCACAATTTCAGTTAAGCTACCGACTTTAGGTGCGAAGAGCAAGATAGACGACAGAAATACGAAGGAGGAATGTTGAGAACAAGAAGATTTGGGAAAGATCGCGGGTTCGAGTCCCGTCCGAGGTCGATTCTTTTTCCCTTTCTTAATCGACAAGAAGATTTTACTAATAAAATCAGAAATTCTGATTCTTTTCTGTCTTGAGAGATCTTTACTTCTAAGAGAGAGTATTCTAGGGTTGTAATCTTAGATATACTCTGAGGTTGTAATATGTTGAGCATTGTAGTAGACTTATAATTATTTACCTACTTCTAATTTTATGGTACCCCTTCATCAAAGCTGTCTTTTCTTCTTCTTTTTCTTCTTCATCGTAGCGTTAATCCCAGTCGTATCCGAAGCTTTTATCTTTGAGTCTGGGTTCCGCTTTATCTGTCTATCTCCGAATTTCGATCAAAGCTATTTTTTCAGAACTACAAATTATGTACGTATCATTGATATAACAATCATTACTTTACATAATGTCATTAAAATGTTCAATTGAAATGTTTAAGCGCTCAGTTACTTTACTTACAAAAGCACTGTTGGATTGGACGCCACATACCAATCAAATGTCAACATAATATATCCTTCTATTGTCAACATGTCATCGCCACTGCGTTAATTCCTTGTTATATCTCTGGGTTTAGACACCGACTTATTTAAATTTCAAATATAATAGCAAAAAGCTCAGCTTTGTGAGGGCTCGCGTAGTTTTTCATTCTGTCCAATGAATACAAAATTATTAATGTTCTTTTTTAATAGTTATAATTTTTTATAAATCTATATTTTTTTTGACAGATAATAACATCTAGGTACGAAGTTAATTTAGTTAATTTACTCTGTTAAAGCACAAATCTATAGGAGTTATAGTTTTTGAGTAAAGTGTACTACAAAAATGCTCAGGTTGTGGGATAGTCTTAGGACTTGCTTCCCTCACGCCCTGATAATATTTGTTTATAAAATAAAAACTGTTATTTATCCTCTTATAGAAAATACTAGCTTTTGTTCGCGGCTCCACCCGCGTGGATGTCGGTTATCGCAACCAAACATAGCCTATATCCTTTCTCAAGGTCTAATCTACCCCCTATACCAAATTTCTTCAAAATCGATTCAGTGGTTTAGGCGTGAAAGCGTAACAAACAGACAGACAGACAGAGTTACTTTTGCATTTATAATATTAGTATGGATTATTCTGACGCTTTTGAATGTTGAAAGAAGTATATTAATATGTTAAATAATTATATGGATGAAATCATTAGTCTAAGTCCCTAACTTTAAAACTAGACACTGAGAACTAGGTAAAACTGTACTATTTGGGTCTGCGATGCCTGTTTCAGAGACTATTCCCACCGGTGTAAGCAGAGACAACTACAAACTTGTCTAATAATTTGGTATTGAAGCAGGGATATCTCCAAATACCGTACTACATAAGTCTACATAAGTTATTTGTGTTGGGGTTTTGTATAGCATTAAGCGCTACAATGTTCCTTGAATGAATTTCGATATAACAGAATTCAATGTTTGTTTTGTGAGAAACTTGGAGAATTAGATTTGGTTATCATTTGGTCGGGTTCTGTTTTAGAAAGGACCAAAATGATCCATAAAATCGTTTGTTTTCAGCCCAGATTGCTATCTCTTGCGGATAACTGTAACTGATCTAATAATTCGCCAGGATATATGGTTATACCGTGCTATCTTATATAAGAAAGAATATTTATTTAACTTATAAACTTGGAAGATATCTAAATGCTCAATATATCATGCCAGTTCATGTTCACAGCTGAACATATTAAGTACTTATTGATTATTAAGATTTGATTTGAAATACAACGCAATAATGTAATATATGCATTTACAAGAAAATATACCTAGCTATGTTTATGTACATTCCAGAAGCCATTACATAAGCTAATTAAGCTATACTTACTTTGGCTACTTACTGATGGCGTGATGTAGACTGTCGTAAAATATTTGTTTTCAATGTAAAAATATGAATAAACTAGCTGTTAGCCAGCTAGCTGCTGTCGGGTAGGCCCGAATAAAAAAGTGCCACTTACAAGCAGACAAGCACACAGCCCACCTGATGGCAAGTGGTTACCGTGGCCTATGAACGTGTGCAACACCAGGGGAATCACACTTGTGCTGCCTCTCTGTTCTCCATCTCAAAGGGCTGACTCCCACTGACTGCACCAAAACTCTCCAGTAAGCTCTGTCTACCCAACTTACCGCCGGGAACACAACAAGAGGTTATTATGGCCACGGTATTCTGAAGAGTGGAGGTACTTTCCCAGTCGCACTGCTCAGTTGGAACGGGATAACCTGGAGTAGGTAGCCTAAGTATTAATAGTGATTAAGATACCTACGAAATTTCACCCAAATTCGGTCAGCCATTTTGGCGATAGAAGCAAGCTTTTAAAGTTTCACATCTTTTGAGTCGGTAGACCCATTTATTTAAAAGCACCGCAGGAAATCCTTCTGTCACGCGAACTTTCCAAACAAGAATTAACGAACACAATAGTTCGCCAGAACTTAGTACGATTAGCACTGAATTCCACTAACAATGTAGATCACGTATACCTACCACTTCGCTGCTTGCAATCTGCCCCCCTAGACTAGAAGCTATTCGCTTGACGGCGTATTGTAGAATAGAATGATAAATGTAAGGTATTGACGTTTATTACAGTGTTCAACGTATGTCATTAACGTCAAACCGACGTCAACTTATGTCATAAACTTCAAAATACGTGTCAAACTCAGACTAAAATAATAATTGAACCAGCGTGTGAAGCCACATAAAGTGATACTAAAGTAGCACCATCTCACTTGCACTCTTTGTGTGCACGCACGAGTGCGAGTGAAATGGTGCTACTTTAGTATCACTTTATGTGGCTTCACACGCTGGTTCTATACGTTCCGTCTATATTATTCTTTTAGTCTGAGGTGTCAAATAATATGTCAAATGTCATACATTCAACATTCATTTGCCACTTGTATAAGGGGGGGGGGGGGCTGACTCCTTAGAACTGATTGACTGGCGTATTGTAGAAAAGAATGATTAATGTATGGGATTGACACGCATTTTGACGTTTATGGCAGCCGTCATCGTATGTATATCCCATTCATTGATCAATATATTCTATTCTACAAACGTATTGCCACTTTAGTCCAGAAGGGCTGGGCGGCTGATCTCAGAGTTGTAAAACATCCATACTATTATTATAAAATATGTTAAAGGAACTCTGTCTGCTATGCTTTCACGCTTAAACCACTGAACCGACTTTTATAAGTTTGGTACAAAGATAGACTAAAGCTCAAGCTCTAAATAGTCTATGATGTCCTCCCTTCCTAAAATTTGGTCGCAATACATTAGTGTCTCGTTTTCCCCCTTCTTTCTATAATAAGTTTCGCACAATACCTACATGAACATTGTACGTGTTAAGGAAAGGTGCAAGTTTTCTCTAAAACAGTCGAATCAAGATAAAGTAGCTACATAGATATAATACCAGCAGACGTTTATTTACGTCTCACATATTCCCAAAAGACACATTAAGCCGCAGGTCTCGGCGGCATCGATCCTCACTGTATAAAGTCTCACAACCGATTCTAAAACAGAAAAGAACTTTAGATAAAGTCAGCCTACATACAACAATAATATACTTGCCTTATAGAACTAGCTATGCCCACGGCTTCGTGTGAAATAAGATCTGGGTTTGAATTTTTTACGCGGAATTTTAATACTTTTTCGAAAATAAAAGTGGCTTAACTTACGCTTTATAAAATCGGCTATCGTCAATATATGCTGTTTTGAAGATTACCTTATACAAACAGACAAATAGACAGACAAGTTTTTTTTTTTAAACTCGTTTTTGTTAGAATTATGTCTTGTTGTGGAGAGGTACCTATCTCTCGTGGAGGTTGTTAGAGGCATTTATTAAAAAAAAACTGTGATTTTATCGTAACAAACAGATTTCTTTATTGCTTATGTTTGTATAGATGAAATAAACCTGTACACTGTTCACCCAGTAGGTATAAAAGATACTCTTATTTTCAACTTCGCCCAGACACAATGAGGTGACTGACCCTTTCTACTGAATTGAAAAAAGAATGAAGTGATAGTGAGTGCGAACGCGTCTCGTAAAAGTTGAATATGGAATTCCTTCGTAGAATTTGACGCTGGGAGATGATCGATCAAAGACTTAAATTTCACAAAAAATTCTATATGTATTTTACTAAAAAATACTATTCTTGTAACTTACTCATGTATGTTTAAAATGTAATAAAGCAGTATACGTACCAGAATATTATAAGCATGTAGTACCCGAGTGATTAAATGATGCTTACTATAATTTGTGTAAAAGATTCGTTTGCCTAATACTTACATACATACATACAGTCACGCCTTTATCCCCGGAGGGTTAGGCAGAAGTGAATTAACACCCATATTTCACCAATCATTGTATTAGGTCTCACGTAAGGGGGTGAGTCTATTGCCGTTTTCCGGGCACTATTGTTGACTCGAGTCATGACTGTATAGGCTGAACGGCGAAATTTCTGCGGTGCGTCGCCGCAACGCATCGTGATCGTGTGTTTCCGCTCTTAGTCGCCTTGTACGACCCCGCATGGGAGGAGATGGGGTTTTGTTTTCCCTATATGTTTGCTGTTTGTGCAATAACGATATTCATCAAACAGACGAAAAGTTAAAAAAAAAAAAACATTTCTCTGTAATTCTTACGATCGAACATTTCATCGGAGCGCACCCTGGATAACGAAACTTATTTAATTTTACTGTGAGGTCCGTTTAATGTAGGTCGATCGTTTTCGGTTGCTCGGTGTCTCCGCTTGTATCAGTGATTAACTGAAGGGTACAGTGGGGAAACCGCATAGCAACCAGACGGTTGCCCACACCGGTAATGTATGTTTCTATACGTAGCCAGTCAGGGCTCATCGGGGTTGTGAGGAAATTTCATGAAAGTTCACCTTTAAGCTGGTAATTTTGAGATAAAATTGGTACATTCATGACTCTATAGAGAAGTTTTTTTTACACATACACATAATCAAAATAGGTTCATCCGTTTGGGAGCTATGACCTGCGGATAGACACACACACAGAGAGAGACACGTCAAACTTCTAATACCCCGTGGGGATATAAAAAGAAAGTGTTCGGCAGCACTAGCGGCAGCTAAAAATTACCGAGGGTTGGTATACTTCGAGACACATATCTTGGACCTAAATCGTGAGACAATGGAGGCCCTGGCGCCCGCGGATTGTTTTGTAATAATCTTTACTTGGTGAATTTGAGCTCGTCCACCGCAGTAGCACCCCGTCCGTGTTATCCTCAAAAGACATCCAAGAAACGTGTACTGCGCATAGAGCACATTTTAGGTCCAAGATATAGGTACCTATATCCCGAGCAATAAATACTGTACATAGGTCTGATGTCGGACACCGGTGCTATTAGTCGGTTTTACTTCGACACAACCGCTTCGTTGGATAAACGAGATTTCAAAAAATCAATGGTTGATATTCTTGCGCGTTCGAGTTCTAAATTGAGTAGGTACCTAATAAGAAATGATAGCATATACCTATCTACGAGCATATACCTACCTATCTACCTCATACATGTAAGATTATGCTGTTCAAATTTAGTGTTAGCACTATATAACACTAAGTAGGTATCGCTTATAAAAACTGGTAAAATATATTTGACCATTTTAGTATTGTGATGAACAAAACCGGTGACTCTCGCTCTGCCTCGTACCTGGGGCAGAGGTTGGCCGTCGCTATACAGCGGGGCAATGCCGCTAGCGCTAGCGTAATGGGCAGCTTTGCCCCTGGTACGGTGACGGGCGGGTTAATTGATTAATTTTGACATGATGTTAGTTAAATTTGACTAAGTAGAAATGTATCTTTTATATAAATGAATTATACCTAAAAGTATCTTTTAGTGTTTAGATAAGTTTGTGTGTTGAGGTTTTACCTTTTATGTATTGTACAATCTAATACAATATGCTCTAGGCAGGGTTAACTGTTAATAAATTACAAATATTGTTACGCTCTCTCATATGAGTTTGTGAAAGTTATAGTATGTTGACGCTGAAACAATGTGCAAACAGAATGCTCAAGGCGGCTTTAATTGTTCTTTATCAACGTTACAACTGACAACAGTACTCTACAGTGACTATTATTATTTATGTAAAGACTCGTATTTAATTCGTCTTTTGAAGTCGTTTTGGGTTTCGTGTCTTCTGTCATCTGTATAATAATTATATTTATATAAGGTAGTCAGTTTAAGCAATACTTGCCAGATCAGGCTTAAGATGGGACTATTCTTAACACCTTTTTTATTCCACATAGGTCGCAGACAAGCACTCCATCCACCTGATGCAATGTAGTTACAGTGGCGCCTATGGACGAGTGCACCACTAGGGGAGTCGCACTCGTGCTGCCGAGCCTTTAAGAACAGAGAGGTTCTGTGCCGTCAGCCAAGAAGATAGGCAGGACAAGCCTTAGGTCTTCCCACTGACAGCACAAAACCTCTCCAGTGAGCTCTGGCTACCCTATTCACCACCGGAAACACAACACGATGTTATTATACTCGGTATTCTGTAGATTGGAGGTTCCCCAGTGGGACTGCTCGATTGGAACGGAAATACCGTCGTATCCTACCTCCTCCAGTCCACTCCACCTTGAAACCCCTTCATACCTCAACAGTCGACGGTCCCGATTTTCCTACAAATATTAGTGGCATTAGTTACGGGTATTTGTAACGTTAAAGTAAATGGTCCAACAATTTGATCTAGCTACAGAACTGCCATATCCACAACCCACTGAAGATCAGACGACGATCCCTTCATGAAAAATACTGAAATTAGTAGTTAGACAGAAAAATAACTCCAACTGAGTCAGGAAAACAGTCGGAGGACAATGAAATCAATTTTCTTTTTCCGTCATATGCCTACATCTATAGTAATTGTATAAAGCTGAAGAGTTTGTTTTGTTGAACGCTAATAGATGTATCTAGGTATTCAAACTCGTTTACTTTATAATTATTCTAACTTACAAAACTTTAATTATCCTAATTTGTTTATATTTCCTGATTTTCTAGATATAAACCATCAACACCAATAGAACAACCTTTTTATTTCTAATAATATAATCCTCCTAAGTGATATAGTTTTGAGGCAGCTTGTAAAGTTAACCGGTACATATACACACAGAAATATTCGGCACTATATAACTTTCTTAACACTTTATTTTTAAATTTGTATTTTGTAGTAGCTTCTAAACGTAGCTTCAAACTAGGTACTAAAAGAACATAGTTTTCAACAGCTTGGCTCTCAGAATATTTAACTTCTTCTACCATCGTGTTGTTGTAACTAATTAAACGTTTTTGTCTGGCTGGAACCTCCAAAAAGGTAAACTGTTTTGTAGTTTGCAAACGTGTGTTAAGTGTATAAGAAAATATCAACACTTTTAATACCTAACACTATTATATAATTTGTACCTATATTGAAAATGTTTGTACCTACGCGATAGACGCTTAAACTAATGAACGGATTTTGAAGCAGTTTTTTTGTTAGAAATTTCTTGGTGAGACTTAAAATCTTACGTTTGTTTGATTACAATCAGTCCAGTAAACCGGAGATAAGAGATCGGTGGGAGGCTACTTGCTTTATAAATTAAAATTCTAGTTTTTGTAGTCTACCTCTGTGCCCATTTTTATCCAAAACACTTCAGTAGTTTTATATGAAGAAGTAACAAACATCCACACACATAATGATTTATCTATCCTCGCAAACTTTCAATTTAAAATTAAATAAATGTATTCGTACCGTACCGTATCCGAAAATAAAACATGAAACTTAGTACTCCTTAACGTTTAAAGGTCCTGCTTCCACGCTCGAGCTAACCCATTCGATATGCTATTTTATTTCTGTGAGGTATCGCATCTGAAGGTATCATGCAAAAGTTACCTTTACGATAGTAGCGGCAATTACATCATAGGTATAATAACATCACATTAGCAGACCCGTAATATTGTTAGTCTACACATTACACCTGCGTCCTAAAACTCCTAAATCTACTTTCCATACTAAATATTGCCCCTGTTCCCACAATCCATAAAAATATCATCATCTTCATCCTGTGCGAAATGGTAATCGTGCGAAAATTTTGAAATAATTGAAAATGAATGAAAACCTCAGGAAAACGTTGCTAAAGTACGGCTACAGCAGGTGCTTGTTGTTACACCTTAAGGTGGATTTAGATCAAACAACATAGAGCTAGAGCTATATCAAAGCATTCTTTCTTAATCTATACTATTATATGTATAATTGTAAAGTGGTCGTGTCTGTACATTGGAGATATTTAAAAAAAAATACTTGGGTTATGTTAAGTTAACGATACTGAACACGAAAATATTTTTTTTGAATTTCCTGTCTGTTTGTCTGTTTGTGGACTGGACGGATTTTGATGCGGTTTTTTTTGTTAGAAAGGGCTTACTCAGACTTAAAATCTTACGTTTGATCGCCATCGGTTGAGTAGAACCGAAGATATGAGATGCACGCGGGCGGAGCCGCGGGCGGAATGCTAGTTCTTAATATTTTAGTATAAATGAAACCTTATTCTTAGCGTTTACATAAGAAAGAACAACGAACGAATGTTCTTCACTGTTTACACTAATAGAATTTGACGTAGAGGGAATAGATTGAGATTCGCTCTCGATTCACTCGTCTGAGGTAGGTAAATCAGCCTTTAGAGAAAGTATTATTTCTCTGAAGTGCTAAACATCATAAAAAATGTTGTGAAAGATCATAGAGATGTAGAGATATCCATGTTTTGTTGTGATGTGCTAGTGAAAATGTTGCGAAAGCACGAACTCTGGACGAGGCTGTAGATTTTGTTTTGACAGACAACAAACAATGAAGCTTTTTAAATTTTCCTTTATAATGGAATTGAAATCACATAAAAACGTGGCATACGTGAATCACGCTCTACTTGATGCGGGCAGTGTGGTCCTTGTACGATAATAACAGTAATACGCCCTCTATTTTGTCCAGTTCAGTCATTGCAAATGAAATGCACGCTAGTTACGCCCTCTAGGTTTAACGTGCATAAAGCTCTAGTAGTTAGGAAAAGAAAAGTAATTACTTACGATTTATATCGAAAGATGGCGCTGTCAAATTCCACAAACTATTTTCCAAGGAAAACGCAGACACACGGTATCCGAATTTTACCTTTCAATGATTTCATCTTATGAAACACGTATACCTACCGTTGCGTTGGATTCTTTTAGCAGAGGATAAGCAGAGATATATTATACGTCGTCATTCTTCAAGCCAAATTTCGATCCTACTTACAATCCTACTTTTAATGGTGGATAAGTCTAATATAATACCGATATCAGACACTGAGACACTTTAAGATTAAAACTTAGGCAGATAGGAGTCGGTATATTTTAAAAGGGAAAGCCTTTACGTATCTAACAATTTGGAAAATATAGGTAGGTAAGCAAGTAATAGTTCAAGTAGTTATAACTCAAAGTAGCTATTACCGGCAACTTTTAGACCGTTTTTCACCAATCAGAATCAGTTTAACTCAATGAAATTACAATTAAACACGGCTCAGTGAAATATATTCTGTCGCTGATGTTTGGTGTTTATTGCGCCATTCTGGTGCTGAAGACGAAAACGGTAATAAATATATCTTTTTCTACATAGCACAACACATCTTTTCTCTTTGTAAATCGATTTGAACACATGTTGCGGTGTCATCCCCATACTACATAAATAATACCATCTCGAACCAAGCAGTTTAGAACTTCATTTCTTTATAACACGGTCCGTGCTCGTGTTTCGTGCTTCTGACAATCCCGGGTTGTTCAAGTGGGGTGTGAAAAAGCACCTGTCATAGTCGTTAAGGAGAGATTACCATTTTGTTTTTGGGATAGTCTGCATCTGGAATGGTGGTCCATATCTTCTGGTCTTCACCCTAGCATCTTACCATCCAGCAGGATGTAATATTTAAAAAATATCCGCGTCGCAATTTCGCTAAGTGCACTGTAGGCCTTAATATTCTAAAATCTAAATTATAATTTTAGTTCTAAATTACAGAACAATAGGCACATTTAAAGCAATCGGGGTCATTACCATTCAGTTAATTAAATAACTCACGACTGCTTCCTAGTTTCTATTTATTCATCTAATAGGTTTTTGAATACTAAAAGTATTTTTTGCATATAGTTTTTGCACAAAAGAGGTTTACAGCTGCCTATTTCACGCAATATTGTTGCTGTTGATAACCAGGATCTGCAGTGATCGTCCCGTTTCGTCAACTTTTGTCTATCCAATTTGATGTACGGTCATCATGATGGTTGCATCTAAGGCATTACCTCGGAGTCCGAAAGAACATTTCTATACTGAGTCCGGGATCCGCCTCTTCCAGTTCAATGGCGACGCGGCTAAACTTTGGTATTTTCCGTGCAGCGACTATCATCTGACATCCGCAACTCATTAGCGATATCGAAGTATTGCAGTTAGTCCAGTTATTGGACTTTTTAGGGCTCAAATTTGGTAAACAGTCCCTGCTTTTAATTGATATTCAGATATTACTTAACTAGCTTATGTTACTGTAATTAGGTGCATGAAAAACTCTTTCGTCAACAAGTATATATTCTTGATATAGTTCATCTACTAATTATGCTCAATGCCCTGTCATTGTATTCAATTCACTGACTTATTACTTTTAAATAATGTTATAAGGTCACTTATTAAATCTCTATTATGTGACTAAATGCCATATAGACATTTGTACATGCGAGTACGTGTTGCAGCAAGTCTTTTGAGTCTGGCGTTTTTGAACACTCATGGCAATTACCATTTTGCAAATTATATACTTATACATTTGAGTGTGTACATATGTAATTATATGAGCAAAGCAGTGCTTTGTAAATGGATAATATGGAAGAAGTGTACCTTCAAGAACAGTTCCATATTTTTTCATATCAATATCATAGCTTACCTACATGTTGAAATAGAAAATATCAAAAACAATTAGACCCAATCTATCCAATGCCGGCAAATTTTCGGTACCGAAACGTTAGACACTGTGGATTTATAGACTGGATGCGACAGGCGAAGGATTGTGTGCTGTGGTGAACATTATAAGAAGCCTATACTCAGCAATGGATTGCAATAGGGTAATTAACGAGGTAAATATTATTTTTGAGGCGTTCATCGTTATACATTTTTGTTTAATAGCAAGCGAGTGTTTATTAACAGCAAGTTATTTTTTTCTGTGAACTGACAAAACGGTCTTTGTTACAATAAAAATCAAAAAACATGGTAAACATCAAACAAAATACAATGTGCTCTGGTACTGACAGTTCAAAAACGCTCCATTATCCTGAATCATGTATTTTAAAATGTGCTTTAGCTAAGATAATGTCAATGGAGAAACACAATAGCAGACAGCGATAACGTTGGTAGAGCCACGACTGAAAAGTGTAGCTGTGTTACATCCCGGGTCGGGAGAGAAGTAGGTAATATTGGTATTTTTTTATACCACTTAGGTGGCAGATAATTAAGCACACGGCCCACCCGATGGGAAGTAGTTAACGTGGCCTATGGACGTATGCAACACCAGGGGCGTCACACTCACGCTGCCGACTCTGAAGAAACCTTCTAATGCCCTTCTTGAAGAACCCCATATTGTAGTCGCTTGTTCCCCATATTGTAGTGTTGTTGGCATTTTTTCTATCATTTTTTTTTTCAGTAAATTTTCATCAGGTGACCTGATAGTAGTAAGGAATTTTAAAAGCCTTATTAACAAAATAGCAAACAAACAAATCTACTATTAAGAATTACGCATACCAATGTGTCTGCTAATAAGAAATACCAGTTCTATTACTAAAGTTGCTACAAAATCGTAACTAGCTACCTAGTATAAAAACATAATATATAAATTGGAAAGAAACTTATACCCTAGCGACCTTGCCATTCACTACATGTTCTTATGATCGACTCCGGTTACATCCAAATGTCAATATCATACAATACCTACTGTTCCTGGAATAAATCGAAACGCGGTTTTTCGAAACAATCCTAAGAAGTAATGAAAAGAAGGCCTTACTATCGTTTCGGCTATTATTACGGCTGACACAATCGTAACGGCAATCTTAGCCGAGCAATGAATCTGTTATTTCTTAATGTCTTCAATTAAATAAAACCGCATATAACAGACCCAACAACCTTTAGAATGTTAACACTATAAGCGAGTTATCACAACTAAAAATTTTAACACAAGACTTTTGACTCCGTTTTACCAATACTAGACTACTGGAAACGGAAATAATCACGCTCTGTAGAAAACCATATTACATTAAGTATATTATTGGTTAAGAATAACAATCCTACCGGGTAAGTATCATTAGAACTGATTGTGAAGAGAGGATAGGGTTAGCACCTTGTTAATGAAATGTCTGATAATGCAAACGCTTACCGTTTGTGGACCGCAGGAATGGTTATGTTGTATCGCAATTACTTAGAGTTAATTATGTAAAACGATGTAAGGTGGTAACCTAACAACGTTTTCCATGACATGGGCACAATAACGAACAAATAACATCAGACATCAACGTGAATACTATTGAACGACATAAAAGAGCCGCACATGACATAATGACAATATTAGTAATTTCGGTTGTTAATATTCTTAAAAAAAAATAGTTTACAAGTAGTTTGTGGTATTGATAATTTCAGAGTAAAATAAATTACTAAATATAATTTTCAGCTAATAGCTTTAGGACTTTAGTAAACAAACACTTATAAATCATATTAAATGTTTAACGAACCTACTGTTAATAACCGTAATTTACACATAATTGGATGATTTGTAGGTCTAGACTTAGCTAAGACCAAACTTCCTGGTTTATACAAAGAGCAGTTATCATATTTATCTGGGCCTTATGGTATATAAAAAGTTTAAGCACTTAATAAAATTATATACCGAATTTCAACGCAATAGCTTTATTGCATTGATATTTACAACATCGATGTAAAATTTATAGATGTCAAGCGCAATCTAATGTATCTAATACCGACTAGAAATATTATGAACATCATATTCTTCCTGCTCCTATTCCATATTATATTTGGGGTCGGGGCAACATGTGTGCTTTTCCATTCACGTTTAGTTGCACTCATCTCAATATTCACTACCTTCCAAGTCATATCGTCTTTCACACGGTCCGTCCATCTCCTCTTAGGTCTTCCTCTTCTCTTGTAGTCATCTCCTTCTATATTTAATACCTACCTTACGACACTGCTTTCTTCCCTACGACACTATATTACATGTCCGAACCAGGACAAACGGTTTTCTCGCATCTTTTCTGTGATTGGCGCTACTCACTTCACAGACTCGGAACATTTTCATAATAAACGCAATTCTTTATTTCTTCTTTTATTCTTATAAATTCATTCGTTAAATGACGAGTATTGAAAGATCAATGTTAAAAAAATTCCTTAGGCCTAAATTACTATTTTGAAATTATACCTTGACTTTAGCACTAGTCTCATTCCTAAGTTAAGCTTTTAACACAATTATGATTATAACTCCTGGTTCATAAATCATATTTGAAAATGATAAGTTATGTCATTTGTAGTTTACACCTACCATAATTTTCACTTTACCTGTGACTATTTGCTCTTCCGGGTAACATTTTGTATCATAATTTCCTAACGTCGAAACTCGAAACAAAAAGACTGGCTGAAATCATTTCGTCAACAACAATAACAAATCTTAATCTTATTTGTAACATACAAAATTATTTTTGATAATTTTTTAATCAGCACATTTCATATAGCATTTTCTTCATGGATGACCCACATTCTCTTACCTTCATCAAGCACCAGGCTATAATGTGGCGCCACGAACAGCTTGCGCTGTACTACCAAGCAAATTGTGTAATTTTGCTAAACTTGTTTATGATTATCGTAGGGATGGTATTATTTAAAATAATAATCTGAATCACAACGTATTGCATTGACATCAAAGACTGACCTGATTATACTGTGTTATTTGGATTTACATTTAGAGCCATTTAAGAAGTTACTTAGTCAGGTAATTAGGTAATCGCCCAAAAAAAACAAAAGCTAACGTGTTGACCGTGATTGTCAGTTATCAGCAAACCGCATATCTGAATAAGTAATGTTTTTAATTAATTTAATAAATTACACTTAAAGCATATAACGAGCCCACATATAAATGAGATGGATATGCAAATACATGTACGCCAAATTGAAGCAGGTACGAATTCGTCTTACTTTAAATCGTTTGAAATAGTTTTAGAATTAGTCATAGGCCAACAGTATTTTATAGGTAATTTTATCTACAAAGTAATTAATGCATTAAACAACTCTGATGGAGTGAAGGTCGTCTAAATGATTGCTCAAGTTTTAGTGAGACCACATTTATCAGCTATTAAATTTGTTTTGAATGACGTTTTATATATTTATAAATAACGTCATTTGATATCCTGCTACATACAACGTGGAAAAATAAGATAATATTATGATATGTGTATTTTAAAATATAAGAGAGGTGGTATTCTTCATTTAGCTATTAATTATATATGAATTTCAAAAATAATTCTTATTATGGCAGACTATTAAAAATAATTGCAAAGATCAAAATGCATAAGCACATTTATAGACGAAAAGGGGAAACCACTGTGATGAACTTTGATAAAAGCCACAAGTAAGTAGGAAAAGAAGAAAAAGTCAAGTATTTTATTCAGGACACGCACGATAAAGAATAAATTACTAAAATCAAAATATAATATTACCAACTCAAATATTATACTCGTAGTAACACGAATAAAGGTACCATCATAGGATAAGCACAAGGGTAATTTCCTACCTGGGTGAACAATCTGGAAATAAATGGTCGTCCACCTGCACAGACCAGGTGGAGACCCAGGTGGATGTACCGTGGTTATAAAAATTATAACGGTTCACTTTGTTCACATGGGTGTATCGTAAAAAATATTAAATTTACACGGCGCACCTCTTTTTGATAGGGCTGAGCTATAAGGAATTACTAGAGTCTATAAGGTGGTGCATCATGAATTAGTCCCCGACCGACGAATTCAGCTGTCCAGCAGTCTCCAACAGACCAGTCAGTCGAGGCACACGTATTATTATTTTTCGATTTAAAATATTGCATAGAGGGTATATGTATGGTTTGCCTGCCTTTTTAATCGCGTTCTAAAACGAAGGAGGATCTTAATTCGGATGCTAATCTTTTTTTTACTCAAAAACATACCGCATTTTTATCAATATAAACATGCGGTATTTTTCTAATCGAATCATTACTACTTATTCAATAATAAGTAGTAATGATTTTGGATTTCGATAGGACTCTCTGGGACATTTCCATCAAACGTAGCTATTCGTGCAGCATCTGATTGAAGTTGGATATATGCTGTAACGAATGTGTTCTTCGGTCAATACAGAAAAACATTAGTCATTAACATTTTACTAACAAAAAAATATTTCCGCAAATGAAGAGGGTAGTTTCCTAGTAGTTAAAATCATATTTAGTAGTTCATAATTACATTAAAAGTGCACGAGAACAAGGCCTTGAAAGTATACACACGTTATTACTATTTTAGTTTGCATACTTTATAATTTGTCCATTACAATTACGTAACAAAAGGAAGATAATGATGCTGTAATTTTTCTACAGAATCTACAGCATTGATTTGATTTCCTTTGACTTTTTTACACTTTTTAAAATATCATACAAATTAAAAACCACATTCAAATAGAATCTCATTATATACGGTTTCAAAGAAACTCTTCAACGTCCCTGAACTGATAAAGTAGGAAGACGAAATCATAAGGTTAATGACTATAATATTAGCATTCGTCTGCATCAATGACGACATTCCACCAAAATCTTATTATGCATTTTTTCTATACTTTTACATGTAGATGACATTATACACTCTTGCGTAAAATATGATTTAATGTAAAATACGAAGTAATGTGTAACATTACATGTCAATAACTTCAATTGCATTATATTTTTAAATGACTACTTCTAAGGTCAAAAGGTTGAATGGAAGGTAATGTTTCTTTTCATAAAATTATTATATTAACTGGAAATTGTACAATAAACCGCTATAGGTCTTGTTTTCAAAATGTTATTTTCACTGCTAGTATTAGGTTTAATTATGTGCTGTTCGCCTAAAATATATATGCACATCAATTACAATAAACGCCAAATTCGGGCTGATGCAATTGCTGATTTTTAAATAGCCTCGATTTATTGCTTTGAAACTCACATTGCCGTCTCCGATGCAATTATTCTTTAATGGCGAACATTGTTCAAGTCATTAAATGTTAATACTACATACTTACTTGTATTACATAATTAATGATTCATCAACATTCAAATTTCTCTTCAAATAATCTGTTCGGAGTTAGAAGAGTGAGTAAGAAATGTTAATGCAATGTCCTGCGTTTCTTTCATATCACCAGGGTGGTAAATGACGACCCACTAGACGAGAATATAGTCACATGTGTGTTGTCTGATAAAAACCTTCTTAGTGCTATAATGACTGCCTCTGTGGCGTAGCGGTAGTGAAATCGACCACCACGCAGGTGGCGCGGGTTCGATCCCCGCTCAGTACAAATATTTGTATGCATGAATATGACTAATTTAATGGCCTTTTGAATTTTTGCGTTCTACATAATGCTGTTGTGAGCACAAAACAAGGCCTCTAGCGGGTACGTAACATAGACTGCTGGTTCTGCCGCCTTGAGTAAAGATTTTGATTACTCGTACCAGTTTCAGGTTACATTCGAAGTCATTTATGACAACCTATGACTACTCCTAGCAACTCTAAAGACTCCACTTACTGCAAGCAAGATAAAATAAAGGGCTACTGCATAAAGCTCATTCAGTCAGAAGATCCCGTTATGTCATCCATTTCCTAGAATGAGTCACCGCCATTACCGCCATTGCGTGTCATATTACGTGTCAGTCTTCTTTATAGAAACTGTTACCGGTACCACAGAATAAGTAATAGTACTACCCGGTACCGACTGCCTGCATCGATAAGTTTCACCCCTTCAAAAGTACCCTTCGAAAGTTCATTTTTGATAAATGGTTTTTTTTGGGGCGACTATTATAGTATGACTATTTGAGAACTACATTCTGTTATTTTTATTCTCTCCCTTCTTCACAATTTTCAAACGCAAAATAAATTAAATTAAATTTTTAATCTCTACTAAAAATAATAAAGATGGATCTCAAAAATGTAGATCTTATCAGAGCGTTGCCTTGAGCAATAAGTCTGTCTCGAAATTCAGAATTCTTTACATAAGAGTAGATTACTATGTTTTGAGACATTCACTTCGATTTTGATATCCGGAATCAAAACTAAAAATACGAATGCCATTAGTATTTTTAGTCAAACACAATGTAATAAAGTACTTAATGCTAACATATTGTATATAAATTACGTATTAAAGGTTTTAAATAAAAATAAAATCTAAAATAGGTACATCAACATTAAAGATAAATATGTGACTGATAACTATGCCTATTCAGAGAGGTTAAATGTTGAAAACTTAAGAACTTTCATATACTTATTGATGAAGATCAAACAATGTAAGGCAAAAATCAAAATTATTTAATCAATCAAGTTCATACCTACAGCACAAAGCTTATTGATCTAACTAAATAATTCCGTTCATTTCACCTACGACTAATTTTCTACATCAACAGTTATAAAGGATTACCTAATTAAATATAGATTCGAGAATATATAGACTTGACCGATTTATCTCTTACTAAAATCGCGCCCACATGAACCACGTCCATTAAAACAAACCTTAATAGGTGCAAGGTCTATCGAATCATTCGTTGACAAGTATTTATTACGATACAGTGTCAGTAACTATCAATTTGATTCCATTATCCAAAGGCTCATAAATATTCATTACTTATTGTATTGTCACAGAATCCGTTTTAATAAATCAAGAAATAAATGTAATTTATAAAATCTATAAAAAATTAGCCAAAAGCTGTCGCTGGAAATATGTGTTTAATTTTATAATGAAGTAATGAATGCTTGGAATACATTCCAATGCCTCTTTTATGTTAGGAACCTTCATGGGCATGTGCACATCTACTTAAGTTTCACCGCAATCACATTCCAAGTTACCGATCACTTTACCTCTAAAATATTCCATAATATAATAAACAAAATTTTAATTATTATTAAACTTGTCCTATGAAGTTAACAAAACATAAATACATCAATTATTATTTATTGATTTACTTCAATTTAAAGATTCTTTGAATAAATCAATAAATGTCTTTGTCAACCCGCCTATTTGAGAAACTAGGTAAAAAGGACATTCGCCAAAACTAGTCGAAAGAACTAATGCCGAAGATGATGCATGGATTTGGTCAATTCCACTTTGGCGTACCTAATTGATTTATTAAAGAAACTTCAGTTATTATCAAAATAGACCACATAAAAAGCATATCTACTTACCGTTACTATACGCTCCAAGCTCCAAGGTCCAAACAAAAAGGATTATCTCCTTTGGTCATAATGTACTGAACATTGACACACAGTTTAATTAACTCGTGGCATCTCTTTAGCTTGAATAGATTGACCCTTGATGGCGAGACGATAGATGAACGTGGAACAATATAGTTATGGCCTTTCACATTATATTACAAATACTTACAGTCGTGTTACAACACGCTTAATAGATAAAATATATAAATCAAACTAACCTAAATGTCAGGAACGCTGACTAACAAGCATCAAGTCTAGTATTCATCAGAACATCTTAGCACTACTTACTTGTCGTGTCGTGTCAGTGTTTAATTTTTTTGTATTGGGGTGTCAGTCTATATTAAATGTACTAAATATAATTGCTGCTTGTATAACTTTATTATGCTTAAGTATATTAACGAAAGCTACTAGTATAAGTAGTTTTTGATGAACATCAGATTCTGTAACTACCAAAGTACTACCGACTGACCTTCATAGTGCAATATATTGTATAGTTGTATTACGAATATCAAATTTCATTACTAAGAGATCGATGATTGATATTCGTGAACAATATCAAGTATCTAAATATTATTGTCGCCTCAAGTAACCGTAAACATTTTATCAATCAGAATAGAAGTAGGTAAATATTTTCAAATTGAAAAAGTTACATTACATTCATCTGCAGTAGTCATTAGAAGATATACTTACAAGTTCCTTTACGTGAAATCTCAAAGATAACAATCGTATTTTCATAACGTACGATATTTCAGCAAACGGTTTTCAGAAACAAACTGTTTTGACAGCTTAAGTATTGAATCCAGTGCAAACGACCAGGCTTGTCCTATATCTTAATCCCCTGCCCTTTATTCTCCGACAGCAATCAGGTCTTGAAGGTTTTGGGCTGTGCATAAACTACCCAAAAAATACTACTTTTCATCCGCGAAAACTGTTGGGTGCAACTAGTAGTAATATAAATTTAATGGTAGCATTTTTTTTATTTTTAGAGAAGCGGCTATCGTCTGACCGCCCAACGCTGTAAGGAAAACTTGCGCCAGAACCCGATCTGTTAATCAGCAACCCAGTGGTTGGGTTGGCTAGATCCGTAGTCGTAGGCCTTGGTTGGATACCTACACCCGAAGAATAAAATGATTATGTACTAATGACTTGGATGATCTATACATATAATAATAAGAAATATGTTTTGACTTTCTTAATGACCGTGACCGCGATGGCAATGAACATGATTTATCTTTCAATACTGTCATTAAAGATAATAATAATGGTACAAACTTATTAATAGCAAAAGCTATTTAAAGCGTGACTAATACATTCATCAAGCACGCACCCGCAACTATAAAGTAAAATGTATTTTGAGCTGAGAAAATGAAGATTGTTAAAGCTGTGAATAATTCATGGCAACTAAACTGTAGATGTTCGTAAACTTAGCTTTCAAAGTGCGTCTTAAAAGAAGCTAGGCCGATGCTTATCTTGAGTCTTGAGCACCTGTGGCACTCAAATGGAAAGATAATTAACTTAACTTAAAAAGATAGTCAACTTAACGTCGATACTGGATTCAAGGTTTGGGGGCAATTAGTTGCCCATAGAAAATATTTGATTGAATCAAATTAACTCACAAAAGTTACATATACCTTTTGTATTATAGAATATTTTTTACCTCTCTAATTCGGAACTAACCCAGTTTTCATGGAATAGGAGTGATTTTTTGATTATCTTTAATGGACTTTTAGGGTTAATTCGCCAGTATGGTGTACTGTGTCCGTCAGAATGGCTGGTTGCCTGCCTTATTTAGCATCGAGACAAACTGTGTACCTACTGTACATATTATTATTTTAGATTTTGTACTCCGTCAATACTCAACAACTTTTCTATAGGCGCAGCACTTCCTTTTACCCAAAAAAAATGTGATTGTTCAAAAACAATTAGGTACAATAATTTTCTTACCAATTTAGAATTTTTGATTTGAGTTCTGCCGATTACATTATACAAGTATTTATTAAGAGATGATCCCATGGTACATAATGTCAAACGTCAAATGTCACTGCGACATTTTCGTTTAGAAAGTGTTCATCATCATTTTATGAATTCGTTCCCTACACACGCGTAATATTTATGATGTGTAATGTGTAGATAGTGTAAACATGTTCAATGCATCAAAAATCTGATTCAGTAACTTTGTGGTTTTCTTTTATTTTTACTTTCCTTGTACTGCAGTTAGACCAGTTTCTAGACTTGTTAGGGTTTCAATTACCTGTAACGGCTGCCATAGATGTTCGTATGTTATGTTAATATGGAATAAACAGTACCTATGTACCGAGTAAATCAGGATGATTAAGGATCAGTGGGTGAATAGAGATAAAATGTTGATTGGATTTTTTTCAATAATTTCTTCAACAAATTTCAAGTATCTAGCCAAATATGTGATTATTCTGTTCATTATTACATTGAACTATCCATAGTTTCACTTCAAAGAATATAATTATAAAATTAGCTGACCATTTTATTTCTACTCACCCTTTGATTCCTATTCACTCCATTTGCGGTATTTCAATGCGCCCATAGCTTCATAAATCACTTCTTTGTTTTGTAAAAAATCTTCCATAGTGAAATACGCATTGTATTGTGTTTCACAAATCCCAATCATAGTTTTTGCGTAGAAACAACCTAGATACATTGAATCGAATGTCAGTTGCGGTGAATGCTTGGCACTCGACGTGTTCACGTCACGGAGCGCAGTAGTTCGTGCTTGCTGTGACAACTGGCGCAACCTATCACCGCGCATGGCGCCATGGCTCGCATACACCTTCGGAATTTATAGGACGCTTTTGGCTGATTGAATGATTTTCGATTTTGGTGATCTAAATCAATGATATTTTATTAAAATACTAGCCTTCCGCCCGTGGCTCCACCGTGGGTGTCATTCATCGCGACTTTTGGTCTTATCCCTGTTTGTACTTAACCAATTGCGATCAAATTTTGAGTTTGATCAAGGCCTTTCGAACAAAAAAAATTGCTTCGAAATCCGGTCAATTGTTTTTGCATCAATCGCGAACAAACAGAAGAGAATTCTAAAAAAATATTTCCGTGTTCAATATCGGTAATGTAACATGACCCAAATATATTTTTTTAATATCTGCAATGTACAGACACGACCACTTTATAACAAGATAGTTAGATAGGCTATTTAATGGTTTCATTAAATAGCCTATCTAACTATCTACTCAAATATTCATATGAAAATAATGTTTCTTCATGTCTAAATAAATTCATAAAAAGTGGTATGTCCGTGGGAATAACAAATTGATTAATCAGTTCAATCCGTTACTGGTTTCTTTTACGTTTGTTAAACTCGTAGCAATTAACGCACCTCATTGATTATGTGCCTCTTGATCGATCATCTTCAAGTAATTAGCATACAGCAATTATATTTTTTCAACATTCATAATACACTTAGGGAGTCTATACACTAACTATACTAAAGAATGAAGGAGAAACGTAGGTATATTATTTTTTTGTAACGTATCATTATCAGGTATTCAATATCATCATAATGTCTAAAACTATTTCTTGAACAGGCAATTTAATACCGTATGGGTTTGCTAAACTATAATTACGGATACAATATTGTAAGCCTAGATATATTATATTATGATAATCAGGAAGCTGTTTCTTAAAAAACCTCGCACAACACAGACAGGAAATCACAGACAGGCACGCTTGGTTTCTAACTAGCGAACGGAGAATTAAAATGATTGTCAGTGACTTCAATTTTAAATTCTGCTATACTTATATCCCTCCAATTCTCCTGTTTAAACTTCTTACCAATTTCGAGACAGTTTAAAATGTCCTAGGATGTACAGTAGGCTGCAAAAGTTTGTGGATAATGTGAAATTGAAATTGTATGAAGTGAAGCCACACGCCATCTAGTAAGTAATACTACTGCAGTAACGTAACTGTATATAAATGCATTTCTTTCTTTCTTTTTCTTTTTCTAACTATGTGTTTTATCGTAACGTCATCTATTTTCATTCTGTTAAATTGGACTTAGGTGTCTTAACGTTGACTTAAACTTTCCACGTAGTTAAGTGCTTCCCAGTGTGCCATGATACATGTTTGTTGATAACAATAAATAAAGGACTTTTTTTATATATAGGACACGTCAATTTGACTTCGCCTCGCCTGATGGTAAGCTGAAGGCAAAGTCTCTGAAAAGAGGGTCACCATTTCAGACACGTGACACGTACCATGTTACAATGGTGGCACTCAGCTTGACGGCCTCATCAGATGCTTTTTCACGCCCCGCTTAAAGGACCCGGGACTGTAGGAGGAGGGTATACCAGTAAAGTCATTTTAACTTTTTCCGTTTAAGGTATTTTAGACTTCTCTGACGACTGATTCAGGCTCTCTCCCACCTAATATATCACACAGTCTGTTCATTAACTTTGTGGTGAAACAGCTCATTTGGTAATCTATAAATTCATAACAAACAAGTTTTGATAAATATAAAATGGAACTTATACTCGTAACAATGTTATATTGTATTTAACTTCCATCTCATGAATAATGACAGTATTCATTGTTAAGTCATTGCTACGTAAAGACAATCTTCATAATACTAGCATTATCACTATAACAGCTAAAAATACTTAAGCTATAAAATTCATTTTAGTGTTTATAACACTAAAATGAATTATATAAAGCGTCTAAAAATGTCCAGAATAAATTTAATTATTTCCTGTTATAAACTAGGAAAAATAACTGCCACCTACCTAATTATAAGCTAACTAGCTGTCCCGGCGAACTTCATACCGCCATTTTTTCCCGTTCGCGCTGCACCTATTTTCTCATTTTTTAATCCTTCCCTGGACACCCACGAATATTTCAAGACTAAAATTAGCCAAATCGGTTCAGCCGTTCTTGAGTTATAAAATAACAACGAAAAGTGGAATTGATTTTTATATACCTATTAGAAGATTATACTTCGGCCATCCGTGTGTGGTATCAGGCTGGCGAGGGAGAAAGAATACAATTACCACAACCCTATTTCATTCAAAGGGTGTCGTAAGAGGTGACTAACGGAAAAATACGCAGACGATACCACTGCGAGAGAAGGAAAACTCGAAATAAGACCTTGTACCAACCCGTTTGGCCAGCGTGGATACAGTAGACCAAAGCTTTCCAATAATGAGCGAGGCCTATGTCCAGCGGTGGACTGCGATAGCCTAATTGATATACTTGTGCATAGAACACTGACAAGTCTGTTGTTTTATGATTATAGTTATAACGTAATCGAAGGAAATTTGGATAAAATTTATAGGTATAGTCACCGTAACATCATAAATCAATAGATTCAGCATACATGTACATTTTTATGAAGGTAATATTTCAAAGATATCTGACCCTTGTAAGCTGTCACCGAAGTCTTCACTTACCGTTAGGTGTTGAAATGCTCTTATCTGTACCTATACATTAGACTTGTTTTCTGACAGGCTTTTAGCTCAAGTGACTTTACATATAATCGTGCTTTAGCTTATTCAGTCACTTTAAGTACCAGCAATACCTACATATTATAAAGTTTATCGTTACTTCTAAAATATATACCTACTCAATTTTTAATGAACAACGTTAATTATGTGTAACTTCCTCAAAATATAGGACAGCGCAATAAACTTGTTATGTAATTGAATAAGATGAATTAGGATATTATGAATAGAAGTAGATCTATACAGTTCCTAGATCTATAAATTATAATTATAGCTCCTACTATTAGTCAGGTAACAAGCACGTGTTATTATTACTAAGCTTACTGCACTTGAGTATGTTCTCAGTGTAGTGTAATTCATCATTATCAGAGTCAGATAATTGCCGTCTCTGTTTGAGGAGTGTTCTGTTATAATCATACAAATTTTCACGAGTGTTAATGATGGGCTTTCATTTCAAAAATTCTACTGTTTATCAGCTGAAAATTTTTCTTGCTTGTAAGTTGTGCATTTCTAATTTATTCTCTCTTTTTGGGTCTATGTCACATTTAAATTTCCCTGATGTATTCCACACTATTAAAACTCACTTTGTCTTTTATTTGACAATTATCTAGACACATTTCGTAGCTATCGGAAAATACTCTCTCCACATTTCCACCATAAAGTAATAGTAGCCCAGGATGATGAAATATTGATAAACGACAGTAAATAATATAGCATTTTTCTTGCTTGCGTTTTCTGCATTTTCCTATCTTAATCAATTTTGCATTTGTTTCTCTAAACATCTGTAAACATTAGATTCCAATAAATCGGCATTTTATAAAACTTTTTGTGTGATATTTACACATATCATATCATTCTTCAATTTTACTGAAATCCTAACTAATCAAAGTTTTTATAACAACTATTATCTTTTTACAAACAGATAACGATTAATTATTTAGGTAGTAGAAACATTTACTAATAGTTACCTGCCTTGATATCCTGTTCAGTGACTAACCAGCCGTAATGATTACCTTCATGTTATTTATTTAATTTTGATCGGCAATAAAGTGGAGACTATAAGCACGAAACTATAATAGTTAATGAGTTATCAACTCGTGTGCATGAAATAAAACGTAATAGTGAAATTTCAAATCGATTTATATACATAGTTATTTATCTATCAATTTCATAATCGATGAGGGCGTATCAAGTGTAGCAGATTTATTTGGTGGCGTGCAAGGCCGTGGATAGCACGACTGCGTCAGGTTCTCCACTCTATCACCCATAGACAATACAATTGATGTAAATCCTCAAGTACATACAGGTTGCCACACTAATTCTTTAGTGTTGTGGCGCTAACACTACTTATTATGTAATTCGATAAACCTCACTGTGACATTATCAACGGTATTCCTTTTTGTAACTACGTTGATCATTCTTCGCGTTGTTGAATTATTTTTAAACTGATTTATTGTTCTCGTCTTATTGCAAATATTTATTGTCAAAATTGCATACAATTCAAATATTTTTATTGAATTCCTAGACTGATTCAGGTTCTGCTTCACAATCCATATTGACTGGTGCTTATCACAAGTTGATAACTGCCAACTTTGAGTGAGATTGCTAAGTTACGTGGAGTTATGACACTAAATTGTGTTTTCACAAATTGCTGTATTCATTGCTAGACTAAATTATGATTATTTACTGATTCAGTAGTTCGTAGTTTGCACGTAGTAATTAATACATTCCACGTAACGTTTATGGCATACGTGAACTTAATTTTTCCGTTGGCTCTATTTGCATGGCTCACCACGCAAGGAAATAAGGCAATATTCACCTAATATTTCAATGAACCGAGACGGATACTTTACATAGCAATAATTTAATCTTGCAGAAATATTCTGGTGTATTCTTGGGCACACAGTAAAAATAAATTTTCCGAACGGTGTATCACAGTGGAAGAGTGAGACCTCTGTTTTTCTCTTTCCTGATCGGGTAAAGAGTGAAACGGGTGGTGCGACGGTCGCAAGGTCCCTCGACCGAAGTGGCTAGAGCCGCAGGCGCAAGCACGCGGCAAGTCTCGTAAGTAAAAGTAACTTTTAACAATACCTTGGCAGCGCTTGCGCGCTGCGTACGTCAGTTTCGCCAACTCGTGCCGCACGGCACTACATATCGCTCTTTTACTTTTTCGGACATCGAAACCGTTGCAAGTGTTATTTTACCAACCACGAAAAAAGTTTTTCGGTTACGCGTTGAGTTTTGGACATTCTTTCGGTGACTTCAATAAAATATTTACTGTGATTTGCTAATTCGTTCGTGTAATATTTTATGACATTGCAAAAGTTCAATAACGTTAATGAAAAATTTTAATATTTTGTAGTTGTTGTACTTACCGGCAATATTGGATGTTACGCTCACTTGAACGTAAGTATTTTTGCATGTTGGCTATTTAATGTTTAACCTTCTAAGTTTATCGGTTGTTAGTTTTATTTATTTTTCGATTTTTTCCTTAGATTAAGCAGGTATTGATGTACTAATATAATTTTATGCACATTCATTTATTAGTATATATTGAACCGTACGTTATTGTAACATTATATGGTGATGAAAGTAGTCGTGTCGTGCGTTTCCCGCCATCGCACCGGCTGCTAAGTGGTCACCCGGCTAGTCGGTTAACGAGTGATAAAATCAACTTGAAATCGGATCATAGAAACTGGTTTTAAAGTTATTGTAGATACGATGGTGGCCAACTCATACCATTATATCTACCAATCACTAACAACTTTACAAGAAAAGTTTTTATAAAACCTATGGTATCAATCAACGTTCAGGAACTATTCCTTCAATGAAACAAATTATGTTCAACAACATCATCTGATGGTTCAGGAACGTTGTTCGCCCTATTTATTTCATTTACATGGGTTTCATGAGGTTATCTGTCGATCTCTTCGAACTGCCAGTAATTTGTTTTAAGAGCTGAGTAGAAATTTAGTCCAAAATTAACATTCATTTTGCAGCATGTAAACTCGAAATTGAGGGTTCCCCCTTCTTGGTATTCATACTTCTTGTTTACTTAATAGCTATAACGCAATAATTTCATTCATTTCAATGACAATAGCTGCTATTTACACTTGTCTTTTACTTTTATTTGCAGTACAAATACCAACGTTTAGTAAAATAATTGGCATGCAAGGGTTAAATATGCATTTGTGTCACTAATGCGTTGACACAAATGCATTTAGATTGACATGTAACCCTTGCATGTCAATTCAGTTACTGTCTTATATAACCCCCAGTTTGTAACCAATTTTCGCACAACGCGTTTGTTGTTGTGAATATATTGCTTTAAGGTAATAAACCAGTAAGCAAACTCATTATCCACGTGAAGAGAAATGGTTAGACTGCTGTATGAACGCTGGTAATATTGAATATGTATAGCAGAAAAAAAAACAGAACGTGAAATGGAAAGAAGCAAAGCCTACCACGCTATCACTAACGCGAATTGTAGAATACATAATTTGATATTTGGATTGGATTGTACTTATCAGGTTCAGCTCGCCTATTCGTCATTTGAAAAGTTGCCTCATCATCTATACATTATGTGCCGAGACATTATTTTTTCTTTAATTTATATACTGCATACATAGATATACTCACGCCTGTAAATCCCCAAAGGGGTAGGCAGAGGTGTACTATCACTATCACCCACATTTCGCCAATAATTATTTTCGGTCCCACGTAACAGGATGGATATACTGATCTTCCTTTAACCATGGGTTCGATCCCCGCTCAGTGCAAATATTTGTGTGCATGAATATAAATATTTGCAATGGTCTGGGTGTTTCTATGTATAATATGTATGTATTTACGAAAAAAAAATGTATATAAGTATGTTTATCCGCATTCTAGAACCCATAACACAAGCTAGTTAAGCTATGCTTACTTTGGGTCTAGATAGCGTTGTGTAGAATGTCCTACAATATTTATTTATTTATTTATATTAATAGTAGGTGTAAGGTATAATAGTAGTAGGGGTAAGGTCCTTTTTCAAACCCTAGTCCACCTCTGTACCAAATTTCATCAAGATCAGTTCAGCGGTTTAGGCGTGAGAGCGTAACAGATAGACAGATTTACTTCCGCTTTTATTAATATGAATACCGCAAACCTTTCTTTATATTTTCTTCCTTTCTTAGTAGTTAAAGGTATTAACCCAAACCATCAGTGTTGGATCTGGCAGCCTCCTATTCTCTTCAAGCCCCCTATAGATGTTATTTTAAACTTTTTTTTACAAAATTCTACTCATAACCTAACCAAAACCTAAATTCCACCTTCAAAAATAAAAGTTTAATTCATCTAATACATATTTTAATCACGACGACGAATCGAATACATAATACCTATATAAGTTTGTGCTTTCTCTGGACTATTTGAAATGCAATAGATATACAATCTACATGTAACTGCTTCACCGTTTTTGGAATTATTTTCACTTATAAATAAGCAATGACTCATGTTCGTTATGTTAGGTTTATAGATATAAAATGCACATGTAGATTTAGTTATGTGGCAGAAACTATTTAAAAGTTCAGTTGAGTGTTATTTCTACCAATTACATACATCTGCTCACGCTTATTTCTCTCCGGGGCAGGCAGAGACAAAAGCATGCCTTGTCTATCCCTAATCCTTACCTACATAGGTACTTTTACCAATAAGTAATTAGCATAAACAACTTATATTAAGAAGTGCTATATACATTCGAAAGCGGATCCATAACCGATCATTTTCCTGCCCTTATCTAGGTAGGTATACAAATAAATTACATGGAAATATCTGTTGGCAATGTTAAAATTACAGCTTTTTAATGTATCTGTTTTTCCCGAGAATTCTCCAATATGGTAGCGTCGATTTCGATGAATGTTTACAGGACATTCTTTATTTTAGGGTTCAATGCAATACCTCTGTTCACTGTCGGGTTTGCTGGAAAAGAACGCAACTTTGAGGTTTTTTTTTTTTAATTTATTTATAAGTTTAAACAATTATTTATAACAGTTAAGCTCGCCTTTGTACATTACACCTCATTAGGTATATTTTATAAATGTAATGTATGCGTATAATAAAGAATAAATAAATAAAAACTATTTTACTAGCATAAAATTTCGCGACAGGATTATTTATCAGTCCTAGCGCTACAGGGGAGTTAATGAACTTACTTCCTAACGTTGCCGTAGATCAAAATAGAATCACTGTATAATTAACTATTCACTGGTTTCATAAAGTTAGGTACTGTGAAAATCTGGCATGCAATGTTCGAACACGAACTTCTGTGAAAACTACAACATAAATATTATTCATCATACAAGTTATATTACCATCATAAATTCACAGTATCTTTTTGTAGATCAATAATAAAAAAAGAGAAATGCCTGCGAAGAGTAGCCGAAACGACGTCGGGCTAAAATTAAATCTTCTTCCTCCTAGCGTTAATTCCCAGTCGCATCCAAAGCTTTCAGCTCGGAGTCTGGGGTCCGCTTTACCAGTTTTAACTACGGATTTGGCTAGACCTCGATATTTTCCGTGAATCGATTGCCATCTGACCTCCACAACCCCTAAAATTAAATAATAACAAATATATCCCGATAATATCCGTTAAAAGTAGTTTTATTTCAAAGAGAACATTGAAGATTCTGTCTACACATGTCGAAGCTATGAGCGTACAAATTGAGTATCTCCTCCTTTTTAGGAGTCGGTTAGGACTTTTTAGGCGGTAGGAGGCGGAAATTGCCGCAGAGTGATAAGGCCGCCATCTGTGGCCATACCATGAACTCTTAAAACAGGTCAATAATTGAACTGCTGTCATTCTACCAACTGCAAATATCACTTTGTAATGTCGCATAAATGTATAGGATTACAAAGTGACATTTGCAGTTGGTAGAATGACAGCAGTTCAATTATTGACCTGTTTTGAGAGTTCATGGTATGGGCCCGTATGCCCTTTACACAATATAACATAGAGAACTGAGTTATGTGGTGAGTCCACATAACTCAGTTCTCTATGTTATATTGTTATATCTATGGTGTACTGCAATAAAGACGACTTAATTAACTTACTTAAAAATATGTCCTTTCATATTCAAATGATTTTATTAAAGTTCATGTCTACGAAGTTTAACTCATCATCAATTTTTTTAATCATAAAATCTAACTTTAGTTAATTGTTACCTGAGGCCTTAAGTGACATTCTATTGGCGAAAACGCCAGTGGAATCGCTAATTGTAGTATGAAATTGACATAAATCATTAATATAACAACTATATTTTTTTAATGAAATTTGAGTCTTTGTAACTCGAAATACATTATTTAATTTATCATTATTGTAATCATATAACCACCGCAATGTCCCGAAATCCATTGCTAAACCCTTAAAAATGGTTCGCTTCAGCGCGATTCTATCAATAGAATGTCACTTTGTCTAGGGCCCCAGGAACACTACTATTCTCACTCACAAACAAAATTTATACCCAGATCTGACTGTAAGAATAATATATAGGGATAACAAACATATAAAATTCTAATTTTCTCGAAGATACGTGTGCAACTCGTAGCGTTCGGCAATCGGGTCACGTAGCAGAACAAAACAATTAAATTTTATACGCAATACCCACATTCCTTTAACATTTGCATTCACAAGATCCGTCGAAGTCGTAAAACAATATTGCTCGCATTTAAAAACCTTGTGTTTCATGTTAATATGTAGACCTATAAACGCAATAGGTACACCTGTAGGCCCACCATGAAAATACATTCGTAAGTTAGGTTTAAAGTCTAGGTATCGTAAGAAATCCGAAGTGACATCATAGAACCTTATAGATATTTAAACTTTCATGGTCGTCCATATTACTATTAGAGCTATTGGGATATTTGTATTGTATTGAGTATCCGATATTTCGGCGTTGTTGCAAGCACAATGATCTTGGATCCTCCGTGAGGTTCCTTCGTCATCAAGGAGGCACAATACATGGTAAAATCTCGACAACTCTAATAGGTACCTATGATGTCACTTTGGTCTTCTAACTAACCATGAAGATACTAGGTAATATTACCGAAATTTCGGCTGTTTCATGGTAGACGCCCTGTATCACGTTACGCACTAGGTAGGTACCTTGTCATTACCAAAAAGCGGTATACGACATTTCGAAAGTGAAATGATAGAAATCCTTTAATCACGTAAGTAGGTACATTGTGACGTTTATGAAAGTAAAAATTCACATTTACATGTTATGTCTAGTTTTTGATGTAACAGAGACACAGAGAAAAGAGCAAGGCTAGAACATAATATCACGGCCTCACTTTATAATGACAAAAAATATGTATTTTTACGACTACTGATCCCCAAATTTCTACTTAAGGTGTGCTCGGTGTCCGTGAATATTGGTACTTATGAAACCACCTTGACTAGTACTTGACTTTCTTTTAAAAATAGAATTCACCATGAAGGCTAATTATTGTAATTAAATTACATACAATCATTGCGAAGTTAATAATAATTTTATTGTTAATGTACCTACCTAATGTTCACCAAACGATAAAACGATATTACCTACTTGTGTTTTATGTCAAAGAAACTATACGATTGGCGTAGCGTTTTATGTAATGAACATTGCCCACCATCACTACGTCAAGTAGGTTTGACCCCCACATTGCAACTATTTGCGTGAATCATAGATTCTATTACACGGGTTTTCAATCACTGATTTAAAAAATAGAATAAATCATATTCAGTTCAATAGTAATTGGTAATTAAAAACAGGAATTGTTTTTATTAGAAATATCCGAAAACTGCTAGTATTCGGTTTAAATCCCTCCACCTAAACTTAATTTCTTGTGGCGTCAACCAGGATTTGAACCCGTCACCTCTCGACGTCCAATAAGTTACTGACGATGCATCTTATTGTATTGAAACAACGACAAACATTTCCTAGATAACAGTGTCAAGTCAACCTTATTTGCAAGCTACTACGAGTATACATCCACTGATTGATGAACGAGACTGACACGCCCCAATCTCCTCCGTTCTTAGGGTTGGGTCTAAAGCTTGTAGTTCGGAGCCTGAAATCCTTATTTCGAAACTTTGGAAAGAACCAGGATTAGCTCTCTAGTACGGGAACTGGGAAGCTGTACGTTAGGTAGCTGAGAAGCACACGGTCCGCCACGATAGTTAATTCCGTGACCTACAAACGTGTGCAGCACCATACGCTGTCATACTAGTGCTGCCGACCTAGTGAGAACCTGAACGCAATGCCCTCTTTGAACCATATTGTAGTCGCTTGGGAAAATCAGTCCAAAGGTTGCCTGGAAGAAATTGCGTAAAGCGATAAGTCCGCCCTTTGTACTGCTCTTGTTTTTTTAATTTCTGTATCAAGAATATTGTAATTGGCGTACAATAAAGTATATAATAAATAAATCAGTCCACAGCCTGAGCGTCCGTGAAATTAAGCTCCTATCACACCTCACTACGCACCGTTTGTTGCAACGTAAGATGACGAGAATTCTCTACCAATGGCGTTGCGATGATAGAATGTAGCCGTGGGCATCATTTCAAACATCATATTCTATTCATACCGTTGCTGGTTGTGCATTAATTCTTATAATATTTTTATGTCTTTAATGTTGGTCCGATTGTTTTAATCACCATTAAGATGTTAATAGATCATAATAAACGCAATCAATCATTTCTTATACCTGCGACCTCTATCTAGACTGTGGCGCAACTAATAACGCTCGCATTGCGACCCGCTTCACTGAGCACTTTCCACGACCCCCTAGCAATAGAAACGGTAAAAATACCCGAAAATGTGAAAAAAAAAGAACCTTGATTTTACTGTATAACAAATATCCATATACTGCACGTATACCTAGTTATTTGTTCGTTATATAATTTCGATAATTAATTTACGTTGGCTTAGCATAAAAAGCGGTATTGATTTTAAACCGAATATATTAGACTAAGATATTGTATATTAATAAATTGTTTACAATAAAAAAATATCTCGATATCTTTAACAGTAATAAATGGTTACTTGAAGCATAATAGTCTATCTGTAGGAAAATCGTTTCGATACATATTATTTTTCGTTGATATTTATCAAATGTTCACGTACGTAGCTAGGTACGTCTTTTGAGTATAGATTTATAGTATTAATTATTACGTTTCTAAATTATCTATAGGTATCTTATTCGTTTTAACAATATATTTATTGATTAAAAACTATCTATATTAAGAAAATTAGTTACATTATTTTTTCATATTATGTATTGCTTATCACTTCTTTTATTCGCTTCTTTTAATTTAAGATTATTGAGACCTTTATTGTGCATTTTGAATTAAACATTTTGCCAGACTTTTTTTTAATCTTGTACTTATCATCTAACTAATCGAAAGAGAACGCTAAATAACTTCGCTTTAAAAACACCATAAAAGTAATCCAAAACATCGCCATCACTTATTTACCGCTACCAATCTCATTCTGTACATTGACATTTTATTCAAGTATTAAACAGTATATTCACAGTACGTATTACGACAATACGTCTACAAGTCCACCAGTAGGCAATATGTGTATTCTGTCAGCAACATTGGATAACGAGGTGTTTCAACAGATGTTTAGCATGCGACCAATACGCCGACCTCGGTTGGCTCTCTAATGTCTGATGACTTTGACTCATCCTGGCCTTCATCTTTTTGAAATCGTAATTACTTTCGGAGTAACATTTCTATACAAAACAGCTGATATGGAAGCATCGTGGCAAATTCATAATTGAATGGTTTTTAATTATTTTTTTAGAATCCAATTTAACAGTAATTTAAATTTAATTTTAAATCGTTGTGTGGTGCACGGTTCACGGTGAAAAAACGTGTCGGATCACAACTTTTAATTGTGATTTGTATACTTTAAGATCTCAATTTAGTTTCAAACTATTTATACCGGCAATTGCGAATTGATGAGATTGATTAAGAACATTTTGATAGTTCTCAGGATATTTATGTATAAGTTCATTACCATTGCTTGTGGAGCATTCGTCACATTCTCATTTTCATGGTCCATTCTTTCATCTTTAGACACGGTTTTGATTCTCTCTTTTGCAAGTTCTATAAATATCTGTCTTAGTCGATCCCCCAAGTGTAACTGCAAGTGATGGAATTTAAAAACAAGTAAAGGGGTTTTGAAATAATGTGAAGGTGAACCTAGAAAGTTAATTAGAGAGCACGTGGATTCCTACACACTCATGTAGGGTGTCTCAACACCTCAAATACAAAAGTTTATGTTATGTTATGTTATTTTGTATTCGAGATGTTGTATTTGAGGTGTGCTATAAAAAATCAATCCTTGTAGCATTAAACAACAGAAATAAATCTGAACCTGCTTCTTAATTTGTTAGTTCTACGCAATACGCAATTCTTTCTAATATATTTTTTGCCTATTTAACACCAATTAGTGCCATGAATGTGAATAGTATCAAGTTAGTAGTTCGTGAAGGTCGCTAGGTCGCGGAAGACACCCCACGATGCGCCCACGCCGCGCCACACGCCACATTAGCTGGCTGACGCAAGCGCCGGCAGGCTGTGAAGCAACTGCAATGTTACGTGTCTGTAGCTGTACGTGCTACCGCTATGTGCGACGACCTATTTAACGCACAACCCGTTTAAAAAGCAGTATCGTGACGTAAACATAGGCCTTGGCCCTTTTACTTTAAAATAATAATAATAATAATAATAATAATAACACGGATATGCACCGTGATGTGGTTGCAGTGGACAATGGTTTAACCCCTCTTGCGTTGGCTAAAGAGAACTGGCGCAAACCTGTAGTACTTAGTACTGCTGATCGCAGGGAGGTATGGATGGGCAAAGAGCTACATGGACGGTTTTATCGGGCCTTAAATGGACCCGATATAGACTTAAAAGCGTCCGTATCTTGGCTACGGTTCGGTGATCTTTTCGGAGAAACCGAGGGTTTTGTCTTTGCAATTATGGACGAAGTTGTCATGACGAATAATTACCGGAAGTATATAATGAAGGACGGTACGGTGGACATCTGTCGGGCATGCCACCGCCCCGGTGAATCACTCAGACACATTATTTCTGGTTGTTCTCGTCTTGCCAACGGCGAGTATTTGCACAGGCATAACCAAGTGGCCAAGATTGTACATCAGCAACTTGCCCTGAAATACAACCTTGTGACTTCGGAGGTGCCATACTACAGGTATGTGCCCGACCCAGTTCTCGAAAATGGTCGTGTCACATTATATTGGGATCGATCTATTATCACTGACAGGACTATTGTCGCCAATAAGCCTGATATAGTGGTGATAGATCGATTAGAGCGCCTTGCAATGATTGTTGATATCACCATTCCTCATGACGAAAACCTCATGAAAGCCGAAAAAGACAAACAAATAAAATATTTGGATCTGGCTCATGAGGTTGTTGACATGTGGAATGTTGATTCAGCAATCATTGTCCCGATAGTCATATCGGCCCATGGGCTGATTGCTAAGAGCCTCGACCAACACCTTAAGAGGCTCTCGTTAGGCAGCTGGATCAAGGGCTTGATGCAGAAGGCGGTACTCCTCGACACGGCACGTATTGTGAGGAGGTTCCTCTCTCTGGAGCCCTAACCACCGGTAGCTTGGTCCCTATACCCGATACCGGTGGGGCACTATTTTTTATATTTTTAAATATATGTTTTTGTTTTATATAATTATGTATTTAAAAATATAATTTATAAGAGTTTTTAAAATAATAAAGAGGAATAATAATAATAATAATAATAATAAAACGTCTTTATTGTACACCAAGGATTTCAAAATGTTACAATGTATTACATTACGCGGTACTTTCAGCTTCCACGTTTTCCCATGGCTAAAATAATACGGAAACATCGACCTCCATTTAAATTAAACAACTAAAACGCACTTACCATTTTATGCATTTGCTCGCATTTTTTGACCATCGATTCGGAACTAACGTGTTCTTGGATCGTAACGTTACTTTACATAATTCGTCTGTTTTAAAGCGGAACACGCAATCTTATATAAGAAAAGTCATTTTCTACCGATATTGTTGATTACAGTAATGTGTTATCAAAGTTGATCATAAATCGGGGTTGCGAAGAATTGAGATTACAAAGATCTACTTAACAGTAAGTCGTCGTTCGTGATCTGCTCTCCTATTTTTGATGGCACAATCGCCAGCCCGAGTTGCAGTAATTATACTGTAGAAATGAAACCACGAGGAATGGATGACACCCGTCTCGTCGCTGTTATTTCTAGCAGTAAACATTAATTGCTTTTGTTTAGACATTCTCCCATTTACTGACTGTCTCATAGATGTAACTTTGTGAATTTGACACGAACGTACCACACAATTAGAATGAAAATTAATGTATAGATAGTGTACACTGTTTATTTATTTATAAATCTAAAAAAAATGTCAGTTACTAATAGTTCACAAGATAGCTTAACACTAACTTCTGTAATAAGTACAATTTTTACAAAAGTAGCCCAGGAGTCAGGTACTTTTTTCACACATGTAAAACTAGCTGTTGCCCGCGGCTCCGCCCGCGTGGAATTCTGATCCCGTTCATCGCTGATATATAGCCTATATGTTAATCCAGGGTATAACCTATATACATACCAAATTTCAACCAAATCGGTCCAGCCGTTTATGCATGAAAGAGTAACAAACATCCACACATCCATTCTCACAAACTTTCACATTTATAATATTAGTAGGAATAGTAGGAAGTAGGATATATATATAATATATAGTAGGATAGTTATGAGCAAACACAAGTAGTTTGTGTATGTATTGTGTAATATATATTAGATATGATACCTGTGTATTATGTATTACGCCAAAACGACTACCACTCAATCCTGCAACTGTTCTGACCATCCAAAGGTTGCCTGGCAGAAATCGCTTGAAGCGATAAGGCCGCCCTTGTACTATTGCCATAGTGATTACTTTTATGTTTTTAATGTTTTATTTTAAATGGTGTAAGTACAAAAAGTGTATATAAATAAATAAAAAAAATGAGTAGTATACACATCACATAAACTTAGTGTAATCAATGTATTTATATTTATTAACTTATTAATAGCCGGTGCAATAACGATAAGCAATCACAGGGCGGTTTGCTCAGCGACGGCGACGTCGAGATGCGCGGGTCGACGACCCACACCGTGTGTAAATACTCCAGCGGTGACGCCGACCGCATGCCACCTTCATACACTCCATTGTAATTGAAAACCAATGTCATTACAAATAAGTCTATTTTGCCTAATCAGCATTACTAGAATTTCGCTTTATTTGCAAATTCCGTCTGGTGCGTCGCATACATAAGTTGTAATACTTTTACTTGTAATTTTTTTAGTCTTAGTGTCTTGAAAACACGTGTGCTATTTTACCGCCCACATAGTTTCTTATTTTAGTAGAGTTTAAGTACATTGGCATGCAAATCTACGTACCTACATGAAACTTGTGTCCTGTAACTGATTACATTACCTACCCACTATCTTCCCAAGACCTAAGAATGTGGCAACACCACAAAATAGGTAACCATTAGGTACCCAATTTTTAATTCATGTTCGGTTATGATGTATTTAGGATATCTATGTGCCCCTTATTGATCAGACAGGGGTTTATTATATTTAAAGAAGAGAGAGGTAGAGAACTAAGCTCCACAATTTTTGCACCATTATCTAAATTTTGCAACACAACTTGCAAATATATTCAAATACGTCACTCACTAGCAAAAACCGATATCATCGGGGCGTCTGACCTCATGAGTCTTTCGCCGTGTAACTTATTAAAACTTTGTCACCGCCATTAAGGAAAACGAACTCGAAAATAAGGCCTCTTTATAAACAACCCCTGACTTCGTGTTCGAAATTTAAATAGCAGTAAAATAAAACGTTATAAAATTAGATTTTAGAAAGATGGCGAAACAATTTTTGCAAGATTGTCTGTTTTTCGGTGCAGCAGGGGACGTACGACCTGAAAAAGGTGGCTAAGATAGACTGGATGCGGAAGGCGAAGAATCGAGAGCAATGGCGCATATTGAGAGGCCTTTATCCAGCATTGCAATAGGCTGATTGATTGTTTTGATTGAACACTTGTTGCTCGAGACATATTATTATATCTTGGACTTAACATGTCCTCAAAATATGCTCTATACGCGCAGTACACGTGTCTTGGGTATATTTTGAGGATAGTACGAGGTGCTTCTACGATGGATGAGCTCAAATTCAACACGCATAGATTATTACAAAACAATCCACGGGCGCCAGAGTCTCGTTTAGCGATTTAGATCCAAGATACGTGCCCGAAGGTATACCTGAAGTATTGTAGTCAATATCTGTAGATATTGTCGATACAGAACATTTCCTGTTCTATTCATTTCATTTTTTATCAGACCAGCAAAACTGAACTAGTTTCTATTATGCACGAATAGGATATAGACAGTTGGTTGCAGAGGTAGCATACGTCATGCCCCATGATCCGTGAGCTCCATAGCGATAGCAAAGCGTTGCGTAGTGAGCTAATTGTTCATGTGTCCAGGTGATAAGTTATCGACATCGGCACCAGTCACGACCACGCTCATTATTTAACATCTTTGACTTTCTATCATCAACTGCTACAAACGTCAAATGCCATTTGCAAGCTTAAATTATCCATCACCACTCGTTTGTAGATAGATCTTCTTGACATTGTTGTAATAATGAACTTTACGTACAGACATTACAAGATAGCTTATAAATAACAATATAATCACGAATGTCAATTAAATGATTTGTGTCTGAATCGAGTTTGTACTATAAATTATTATCAAACTGATATTATCGATAGTATTAGTGATTGTTGCAAAAGACAGATTGGACTGTTCGAACGGATATTTAGTTTGACACAACTGTTGTCTGTCGCTTGCACCTTTGACCTTGTACGTGCCCCTTTCAAAATAGCACCGCATTCCATACTGTAACGCCGTGGTATTCACGCGACCCGTTCTATTGTTCCTCCATTTAAACTTTACACATCGGAATTTTCGACATACATATACCTCCGCCTTCCGCAGAACCTCGAAGCTAATTTGGTATTGATACAGTTAAACTTGAAAGTAAAACAAAGCGTTAGGCATAGGTAGTGTAGTAACAAAGGTCTCAATGTTTATGTTAAATCTAAACTCAAGCTATTACTGGTGAATGAAAATATACGCCATCATAGGACGTCCATATTATGTAAATCATCTGAACATATCCTTATTTTGGAAACAATAAAAAAAATCGTCAACAACTGATATTTTAATGTAGAGGGCTAGAGGGCCCTAAGAGGTCCCGGTAGTCATTGGCTTGGTTTTGTGTGTGAACCTCCAGTAGCGGTCGTGTTGGTCAACTCGACCCAAACCACATGGTATCTCCAACATTAAACTATTATTGGAAGATGTATTATATCTATGATTGTGCACAAGTCAATCCTTAAGTTTCTTGATGCTTGATGATTCCGTCTTTCTATAGGAGAGTAAACCCTTACCCCTTTGTATGATCAAGATTGTACTCACCGACCGAGAACTCTAGCTGTGGAATGAACTCCCCGCCATGGTTTTCCAACAATATGGGGTTCTTCAAGAAGGGCATTAGGAGGTTTCTTCAGGGTCGGCAGCACGAGTGTAACGCCCCTGGTGTTGCACGCGTCCATAGGCCACGGTACCCACTTTCCATCAGGTGGGCCGTGTGCTTGTCTGCCACCTAAGTGGTATAAAAAAAAAGAGAAACGAATCCGCTCCTTTTTTTACTTGGTAAGTACTCTCTTTTTTTATATATTTATATTTTGCAAAAAAAGAAACGAAATCTTCCGTTCTGTATTAATGCAAAAACTACTGACCTTTTGCCCTGCTTGTCGATCCAAGCTGAGTTCACCACTTAAACGTTTTAATATACTTACATATCATTTTCTAAACAAAGACGCCATCATTCACTAGATTATTTCTTGGATTATCCGTCGATGTCACGAACTATGTAAAGTAGTAGCTAAAAGTACTGTCCAAAAGTAATGTTTATAAATCGCCGCGTCCGCGTAGACAGGCGTATCTAAAATGTTATTCAACATGCCGCACTATAAGACTGCTGGTTTTAATAGCTATGCCGTGACGGCAGGCTTCCGCCAGGTGTCATAAAAAAGTAAAAATTCAGTAGCAAACAGAAGTCAAGAGAAGTCGTGACTAGTTTCTAGTGAAATTCTAATTCTGACTGAACTAAACGTGATGACTATTTTTAAATCTTACTGCATTGTTTGTGTCGTTTATTTCATACAGTTTTTGTCTTGGTCTGAAGAACAAAACCCGGTAGACTTGTCCACAAAATTTATTGATAGTACGCGTTGAATGCGATGAATAGGTAATTTTATATACAAGAATACCTTTTTAAACACTTGACCTTTTTGGACGAGTCACGATGACCTTTGGGAAACTTATTGAACACAAAAAATAAACGAAATCTTAGGTATAAGTAGATAAGCAACTTTAGAGCTAAGCTGTCTGGTTGTGCACAAGTCAATCCTTTAGTTTCTTTCGCAAAACGAATGAACCCAAAACACGATTAACCTACTATTTAAACCAGCTTTGAGTATGTGTTGAAATAATATAGACATAGTGGTATTAAAAGCGCCGATAGCAAAATAATAAGGGCCATCGAACTTGCAATGCAGGTTTTACTTGAACAAATTCACCTATATCAGCTACGTAAACTACGACTTTCTTGTTCGACTGGTAAGGCAGTATTTACCAGCCTGCCATTTCGGATTTTAACTGAAAGAAGAAAGAAAGAAAGAAAGAAAGAAAGAAAGAAAGAAAGAAAGAAAGAAAGAAAGAAAGAAAGAAAGAAAGAAAGAAAGAAAGAAAGATAGAAAGATAGAAAAAAGATTGAAGGAAGGAAGGAAAGAAAAAAAGAAAGAATGAAGAAAGGAAAGAACGAATGAAAGAAAAATATCTTATTTACATAATTGGTGATATCATATTTTTTGGACATCAATCGGTCGGATGGATTTAGGAAGTATCCTCCTAAGTTTGCTAGAGAAGTGGAGGCTTAACCTCCCTTCCGTTCCCTTTCTATTTCCCTTCCATTCAAGCTAAGCAGGAAGCACTCAAGTTATAAATATTGCAAGAGTTCATAGTAAACAACCACGTAATAACTTAAATAAAATCGGCCAAGTGCGAGACGGACTCGCCCATGAAGGGTTCCGTAGTAGCAAAGGCGAAAATTGCGGTTTATGACGTATTAAAAAAAACCTACTGACTGGATCTCGTTCGAACCAATTTTTAGTGGTAGTTTTTATGGCAATTTACATCATATATTTTTTTTAGATTTATCATTCTCTTAGTTCAGAAGTTAGAGGGGGGGGGGGGGGTGGGGGACACATTTTTCCACTTTGGAAGTGTCTCTCGCGCAAACTATTCAGTTTAGAAAAAAATTATGTTAGAAACCTCAAAAGCATTTTTAAAGACCTATCTATAGATACCCCACACGTATGGGTTTGATGAAAAAAAAAATTGAGTTTCAGTTCTAAGTATGGGGACCCCCAAAATTTAATGCTTTTTTTATTTTTATGTGAAATTCTTAATGCGGTTCACAGAATACATCTTCTTACCAAGTTTCAACAGCATAGGCCTTATAGTTTCGGAGAAAAGTGGCTGTGACATACGGACGGACAGACAGACAGACAGACGGACGGACAGACATGACGAATCTATAAGGGTTCCGTTTTTTGCCATTTGGCTACGGAACCCTAAAAACAGCTAATGGGAAAACAAGTATATAAAATATTTAATGTCTTTAGGAAAACATCCATCATAGTGACTTTACATTACGTTTAAAACTTGGTTATTCAATCAATTAAGTAATTATAGCAGTCCACTGCTGGACATAGATTGCTGAACCTTCGTTATTACTTTTAAAATCCGAACTATGAACAAATAAAACCCTCAATCAACAAAACATTGAGATTTCAGTGGCATATTATATTATGTAACGTTGTTTTTAAAGTAACAGTTTCAGGTTATTATTGCACTTCGATATCCTTTCCTACTATCCTATCCTACTAAAATTGGATGTATGTTAAGGTTGATATACACCGAACGAGGGAATGCTCATTCTCTCCCCTCTACGTCAAATTCTATTAATGTAAACAGTGACAGAACATTCGTTCGTTGTTCTTTCTTATGTGCCTAAACGCTGAAAACCTTTAGGGCCATCTCGTCAACTCTATCAAAATGTCCACCGTATCAAAATGTCCACTGTATCATAATGACTACTTCAAGATGTCCTATTATCAAAAAGACCACTGTATCAACTTGTCCACTGTATCAGAATGGTCACTCTAAAATAAGGTTTCATTTACACTAAAATATTAAGAAAAAATGCTCTTATACTGCTCTTGTTCTAGCTGTAGCTGTATGTTCGTTTGGTCTAAACTGACCTTTACTTAATCACGCTCCAACGGCTGAACGGATCTGGCTGAAATTTAGTACAGGCATAGATTATAGTTTGGAAAGGCTTTTTACCGAATAGGTACCAGTGGGTTGCGGGAACGGTCAAAATTCCACAGCCACGGGTATCAGCAGCTCGTATATCATGATAACAAAGATATCAAATATATATTTTACACATCTCTCAAAAATAACCTTAAAAACCTTAAAACCTTAAAAACCTTAAAAACTTTTCAGCAACAATAGTCGCGGGGTGACTAAAGATAGGTAGTTGTCATATATTTTAAAGTGTAAGTAATCTCAAAGTAGGTACCCAAAGTATGATGAATTGTTGGTACCTATTACTATTTACGCAGAATGAGCTCACTGTGTCGTTAAGTCTTGCCGTATTTTGCTGTTTACTGGGTTTTATTTCAAAGAGTAATTCATTCGCGTAAAATTCAGAAAGTCTCATAATATTTATGAGTAGTTGAACGTAGTTGAATGCGTTTACTTAACTCTGTATAAAATACCGGGTTACAGGCAAAATTACATCGAAACGACAAAAACCTAAATTAATCCAACATAATTCTGTACCGTAATTATCGCTTACCTGATAGTTTAGTTTAGTATTGAGCATAACCGCTTTGATTCCATCGACTTTAAAAATGCAATACCGATGAAAGCGATGTTTTAACGCATAGAAACCTGTTGCGTGTTCACTTAATTGCTGCGAAACTAATAATTGACTGACTATGTTTACTTTTGCAACGGACTTTACACAATTTTTATAATGTTCTCAATTCCGGTTAAGATCCATAAAATACCACATGTTGAGAGAATCGATTAATTCATATTTTGTTAAGTGATATCTAGATGTGTTGCTCCGTGTGTGGTTTTGGCAGATGTTGTCCTGCCACCCTATATAAGTAGCACTTCATTGGCCGCAGTATAAATTGTAAAATAGAATGATAAGGTATTCTGACTTTTATCATGTTTATGACGGCGTCAATATAATTATTATGTCTTATGCTTGCACTACATTCTCGTCGAAGTTAGGCGAGGCGAGGTTTGACGAAGTTAGGCGAGGTGAAGCGTCGGTAGCTTAGTGGTTAAGGAGTCGGCCTTACGATCGAGAGGTCCCGGGTTCGAATCCTGGCCATTACACTACCGACGTGAACCCACTCCTAGCACAAGCAATTTAGCTTAGTTGGAGGGGTTAACGGGAATATTAGTAATTTCGGTTGCTAATATTCTTTTTAAAATAATAAGTAAAAAAAATAAAAAATTAGAGTACGTGCGAAGAAATAAGTCCTTTGGAGGCGGCGTAGCAATCGCAACAGCTGTCGCCATACTGTGTGTTGATTGGTTCAGGCCATGACAGTAACATGACCTGAACCAATCACCGCACAGTATTGCGGCGATTTTAGTTCCTAGTATTACCGCGGGACTTATTAGCAGGCACGGACTCTATATTTTTTTTAATTTTTTTTATTTATTTATTGATACACAACAAGTTACAATCATATCCTTAGCCTGTCTTAGCATGTCAATCCTATTCATTATTCTATTCTACAATACGCCGGCCAACTAATTGCCACTTGTCTAGGGGAACTGCATTGAAATATGTGTAAACAGTATGACAAAACAAAAATACCCTTAGGGGAAGAGTGGAAGGCAGGAATTGTAATCATCTTACGCTAAACGGGGGTGGTTTAGGGCTGGTTAACTCTAAAATGAACCCTAGAATTGGTAACCGTAACACACTGCTAATTTTCACAGTTGATATTGCTCGGGACAGTTGGGACATATATTTGGACCTAAAATGTGCTCAAACGTGCTCTATACGCGCAGTACACAATTCAAGCCCCTCTAGACAAGTGGCAATTCGTTGCTCGGCGTATGATGGAATAGAATGACAAATGTATGGGATTTGACGTATATGACAGGCGTCAACGAATGTCAAAAACGTTAAATCCTATACATTTGTCATTCTATTCCATCATACGCCGAGCAACGAATTGCCACTTGTCTAGAGGTGCAGGTTGTCTTTTGTGGATAGTACAGGGTGGACGCACACTACTGCGGTGGACGAGCTCAAATTCACCAAGCATAGATTATTACAAAACAATTCGCGCGCGTCAGGATCTCTTTTTTTTTTAACGTGCAAAAAATCCCCACGGATACCTCCCCCGCCGGAGCCGGAGGAGGAGGTTATGTCGGACTCGAACCGACTAAAACGCACGCCGTCTATGGGCCGTCGGTTGCCGGAGGTGAGGTTGTCGTAGTCATATCCCTCGTACCCTGGCCGACCCAGGGCCAAATCTCTCGATCTCATCCAGTGTGGGGACCACGGAGTCCCCGCGCGTCAGGACTTCGTTTGTCCCGCGATTTAGGACCAAGATACGTGTGCCAGGTATAGCAAGTTCTTACAAACAACCTTTACAGTGAAGATGACGTTGTCTGGGATGCGACAGACGTTACAAATTGTACCTACTCGTACGTAAAAGTGAAGGCATCTTAATGCATAAGTTTAAGATGTCCATGATGAAACCACAACTGCACGGATCTCACGATCGAAGGAAGTGAACTATGAACTGGGAATTTCAGTATAGCCATTAAAAAAAACAGATCTTACTAACCAACCTCCTGGCCTTAATTCCCAGTCGCATCCGAAGCTTTCAGCTCTGAGTCTGGGGTACGCTTTACCAGTCATAACTTCTTCTTCTTCTATCGTGGCGATGGCGCCTATTCTCTCAAATGGTGTTCTCCCAGTGTGCTGCTACCTGGATAGCATTCTCGGAGGCGCACATGAGGTCCTCCGGAGTACATGTGTGTGGGCTTGTAGCACACGTCAGCAGGTGGGCCATTGTCTGTGGTGTAACTCCGCATTCACATCTCAGATCTGCCCCATAGTCATACATAGTCATAACTAACTTATCGATCTTGCCAAAGAAAGTATTCAAAATTATCTTATTTACCCCTTCCTGTTGACTGATTGTTCTGATATTTGATACACAACTTTAGTTCAGACTACAATACAATTTAAATCAATAAAATGCTGGTATTAACATCATTAGTAAGTATTAAGATAGTTTTGCATACGTTTGTGTTGCATACGTCCATAGGCCACGGTGACCGCTTCCCATCAGGTGGGCCGTGTGCTTGTCTGCCAAATAAGTGGTATAAAAAAAAAGAAAAATTTGAGTACTTTGCAATTAAAGATCCATCTGATGCTGACTGTGCCTACCATACCATGTCGACATCGATAGTAATAATATAATCATTTACAAAATGTTAGATTCTTCATACAGGCAATTTAATTGATGACGTTAAACAGTTAGTTACATTGTAGCATAAAACTTATTACCTGCATCAAACTTTTCCTGGGATTAGTGATTCGACTTATTTACAATTAATCACCATTGCCCACTACAGTGTGTGTCGTCATAGATTACAAAGATTATGTCTTCTATGTGGCGTCATGTAGGTCATTTAGGCAAGAAATACAGTCAAGAAGCGGTAAGCATCAACCTGTAAAGGTTACCGCTCTTTACCAGTTCATAGAATGATGCAGGAATACAATAAAAACTAGAGATAATTATTGAAGTCAATCAATCAATCCATTTTAAAGCGTCGGTAGCTTAGTGGTTAAGGAGTCGGCCTTACGATCGAGAGGTCCCGGGTTCGAATCCTGGCCATTACACTACCGACGTGAACCCACTCCTAGCACAAGCAATTTAGCTTAGTTGGAGGGGTTAACGGGAATATTAGTAATTTCGGTTGCTAATATTCTTTGAAAAAAAAATGCTCAGAAATAGACAAATGACTCTCACAATTAAATTTTATTGTCACCATATCGTACGTAAAACTGGATAAAATTATAAACGCCAAAGTTTGTAGTATGTGAGGTGACGATGTTTGTTACTCTTTCACGTAAAAACTATTGAATCGATTTTAATGAAACTTTACAATAATATAGCTTATACATCAGAATAACAGATTCCGTTCATCGCTGATATAGTATCAGCGATGAACGGGCTCAGAATTCCACGCGGGCGGAGCCACGGGCAACTGCTAGTAGAAATATATATGCCACTCAACCCTCCCATTCCTAAAATTTATTATAAAATGGGTTATGTGTACTGAACAGATGTGGCCATTACTATTTGCATAAAGCGGTATTTTACTTAGCATATATCAAACACATTCCATCAACGGCCGATGTTTCGCAAACGGCACGCCACCGCGCGAAACATTACAAACTGCCGCATAAATTGTTGGCTTTACCTATTTTGTAACGTCTAGTAAAAATATTTTGAAGTATTACAAATTATGTTTGACATTATCTTGACGTGACCGTGACAATAGAGACGAGCCACTGTTTTACTGAGGCCCACTTTGTGTGTACGTTCGCAGCGATTCGTGTATGACAAGATGCTATTACCGAGTTTGCCACCAGAATATTACTGCATTTAACCTCAAGCTTTCAATTGTTTTGGATGTAACCTTTTGGTATGACAAATTGGTAAGAATTTTGCAATACGTTACGACACTTTTATTTTATACAATTGGGAAGTTAATTAAACTTATGAGGAAAGGGTCATTGGGCTTCAATAATCGCTATTGAGACCAATGACCCTTTCATCGTAAGAACCTTTCTTTTTTTCGTACGGAAGCTCCCTCGGGCTTCACCTCATCGGAGCTATCAATGAGGTGGGTATGTCAGACTCGGTGGGTATATCATCGGCCTATGTGGCCTGAGACCTAAGATCATTAAAGTATTTCAGGGATTTTTTTTTATATAGGACACGTCAATTTGTCTTCGCCTCGCCTGATGGTAAGCCGAAGGCAAAGTCTTGGAAAAAGAGGGTCACCATGATAGATACGTACCGTGTTACAATAGTGGCACTTAGCTTGACGGCCTCATCAGATACTGTTTCACGCTCTGCTTAAAGGACTCGGGACTGTAGGAGGAGAGAAACACGTTAACTGGTAAGGAATTCCAGGTCTTAATAGTGCGGCAGAAGAAGTCGCCGAACCGCTTGGTTATTGATGGAATGTTCTGCACCTTATGCTGGTGGCATCTAAGTCCTGCACGTGTTGTCCTGTATAGGAAAAGAAATCACACTTGTGCTGCCAACTCTGTAAGAACAGAGTTGCTAGTGAAAGCTTCTGTGCCGTCGGTGCAGTAGACAAAGCAGGACAAACCTTTGGTCTTCCCATTGAAAGCACATAAATAAACTCTCCAGTGAGCTTCTCTAATACCGACTCTAAGGTCCATCTTAGATATTGTGAAGATAAATACGTACAAAAAGTTACCACTCTCTTTTTGTGTGGAAGAAAATGTCGAGAAATTGGTAAAGTTCATGTGTTCTGAAATTTTCTGAAAATGTGACAACTACCATCTCTTGTCACCCTGCGAGCATGGCTGCTAAAAAGTGGCTGAGAAATAATAGCAATTAAATCGTAATAGAATCCATTAAAAAGTAACGAAGTAGTTATAAGGAGTCAAATGGTAAAAGCGTCGTACCGAATGGATCATTCATTTGGTGAGCTTGACTTAGCTATGCGGTAATTTTTTTATATCCATTCAGGAAAATGAGCCTTAGATGACTTTGCATCGGAGTTCATGGCCAAAGTTGTTTTTTTTTTGTATAATATTGCGGAAGATGTGTAGATTGTGTAGGTTAAATTGCGAAACGTGACATCGGCATCTCTCTCTGTTGACAATATTCCGACAATTTATAAGATTGTAAAAGAACTTCTTCGCAAATTTTCGATATAGAAAGATATAGGAAGATTATAAATCAGGTCCATTAATAATCTTCCTCAGCCTCAGATGCTTGATTCGAGTAAATCATAGTGCCCGGAATACGGTAATAGGCGCACCCCCTATTACATGGGACCGAATTACAATTATTGGTGATATGTGAGTGTTAGTCGTTTACCTATGTCATCTCTAGTCCAATGCAGCAGAAAACTCGCTAACATGTCGAGTTTTAGTATTACAAGTAACATTACACGGGTTTGTAACTGTAATCTGTCAGTAAAATGTGACTGTAGATAGAAGCTCCCTAATGCACGCTAAGCTTACGTAAATTGTTGGGTCTGACCTACCTACCATTCATATTTTTAATCATATCACATTAGCATTCATGGGAGCAAAAATGTACGGGGCAATTCCTTTGGAATTCGAAATTTCATTGTAGTTTCTAAAATAAATAAAACGAAGATCACCGCTATGCTGTCTATAACCAAGTTGCTAGGTATATCCTACTTCCTATTAGTTCTATCCTTTTCTACAATCCTACTAACATGATTTTTTTTAATGTATTTTTTACAATAATATTATACAGTAAGATAACAATCATAGCAAACCATAAACCACTGGGGTTTGTGGTGGTGTGTGTGTTAAATGTGAAAGTTTTTGAGGATATTTGGATGTTTGTTATTCAATCACGCTCTAAGGAATGAATAGATCTGGCTGGGTACAGGCATATATTACGATCTGTAATAATAACACAAGCTTTTAACATCCCGGGAACAGGTTCCCAAGAGTTGTGGGAATAGGATCAAAATTCGACGCAGATGAAGCCACGGGCAACAGTTAGTAGATTATACATAATATAACTTTCTACCAATTACGACAAAGATAGCGCTTGCATCTTATACCTACTTGCTTATGCAGATGCCAGCAGGCTATCTAGATGTCACTGGAGATTAATATTTAGATTACGTGAATGAATGAGTCAGATTTCAGAGCATCACGAAAAGCTCAGCTCATACTCGTAGTAATGTAGTTAATACTCGTAGTTTACTTCCTTATTTGAAGGTGCTAGTCGCTACTATCCCTAGAAGCTGAGCGGGAAAATTAAAGTCAGAATAAATAGGTGGGAAGCCACCGGTATAGAACCGTTGTTAGATCCCTCCTTCTTCCATGGATAAAGAAAATGTCTAGTGCTTATCGAATTGGGGTTGTACGGCGCCACCCCAAGATATAACGGAACCCAAACCGGACGGAAGAAAGTCTGACGAAAGCTTTCCTCTCAGGTTTAATGGGTTAGACGGATGTTACTAGTGTTGAAGCCAAAACAAATCAAATCACGGCTAAGTACTGGCCTTTGGTGAACTTTTATAGGCTCTCAGATTATAATAGTAACTGCATCGTTAGTTGAAGTTGGTGCGGATAATGGTTCTACATTTGAATATCGTTAGGTAACAGATGCAGGTACAGTCGCGCACGTCTGTGATGCGTCGTTCAGACCCTCGATTCTGCTAAACCACTGTCATACGACAGATACCTACTGCAAAAATATGGCATTAAAGACTTTATTATTATTATAGACTTAAAGTCCAAAATCAAGTAAAAATATTTTTATTTTCTACTTTCATTCTCTCTATAATATACATTCTCTCTATAATATAGAAGTAATTGCTAATTTACTATTGTTTGATTTAAGAGACCAATACTTGCTTTCAGTCTTCTAATGAATTATAATTGTTAACTTAATCAATAAAGTTTTTAATTAAAATTCTTTCGATTACAATAGGTATAAATCTGGGATTAGCTCCACAAATTTCCACAAACATTGACCATGAAATATTCCTGGTCGATTAATAAAAAAATTAATTTGATTTAATCGACCAGGATTAGCATCTAGGTACTTTAATCCCTAATGAGGGGATAGTTCAGGAATGAATTACATCTGTAGCAGTTACTATAATACGGATTTGATTATTTATAGGTAAAATGATGCGATTATCAACATCTAATAGTCGAAAGTTATTAGGTTGAAGTTCATTAATAGGAATTATATAGGAATCAAATTCAATATTATGAAAATCTGAGTATTCATAACTTCAATATCATTGATGACCAATAGATTTTAATGTAATTAAAGGAGAATTTAATTCATCTAATAAGTAAAGTAGGCGGAGAGATGGTAATGCAATAAAAAATAAAGTAATTGCTGGTAAAATTGTTCAAATTAATTCAATTATTTGACCTTCTAATAAGAATCGATTAATATATTTATTAAAAATTAAACTGAATATTAAATAACCAACTAAAATTGTAATTATGATAAGAATAATTAAAGTATGATGACTCTAATAGCATTACTTTAAAGCCTAAATACAATGATTTTTTTCGCCGTATCCGTAGTGTGACAGTGGTTTTGCTATAGCAGAATCAAGGCGCAGAGCGTCTTCTCTAAATGCCACCGTCACCGCCGCGCCACGCCGCGACGTTCCCACGGTCACCATTCAGCGTTTCCGAGCCCATTGTATGTCTAGTTCAATAATTAAGCCTGCTATTTACAGTAGATGCTCACGCATACTTCGCGGATCTAATGGGATATAACATTTCGACAGCTGTTATTTAACATTTTGTCGAAATATATTTTAATAATTGACCTACACTGGATAACCAGTTGGTTAAATAGTGTATGACGGTAAAAAGGCCTATTACAGTTGGGGTTCTCTGCAACTTCAAGTTTTCGTAATTTGTCGGTACATATTACAAACTAATATCTACAACTACTAATTCATATTTGTATGAGGTAATGTAATATCGACTCACGTTCTGTAATTAATGGCGGTTATTTTAAACGTTCCTAGAGAGTATAGAGTGGTGACCGAGAATCGGCAAACGGAAAATGGGCTCCACATTCAGAATGGGCAGACGACCTGAAAAAGGTACCTGAGAGAAACCAATGCGAAAGGTGGAGAACTGGGTGCTATAACGTCAATTGGGATCAGCAGTAATAATCTTTAATCAGCTAATTGATTAATTTTACATGGTCATTAACTCTTAACGTCGTATTAACTCTGGACGTCCACCCACAAAGTGGACAAACGACCTTATTAAGGCCGCGGGAACGCGCTGGATGCGAACCGCTTCCAACCGGTCTTATTGGAGATCTATAGGGGAGGCCTATGTCCAGCAGTGGACTTCCTATGGCTGAAATGATGATGATGATGATGATGATTAACTCTTAAAGCTTGTCGCCATCCGGGTACCAATTGTGGTAACTTATAAAGCTTGCACTTTGGTACCCGCCAATCTGTAACTTGGTACCTATTGTTCGAATTTTACGGAAGCGACTAACGTCTGACCCGTAACACCGAGAAAAAAACCGGCGCCAAATCCTTGTCAGTCAACGAGCAGGTGGTTGCAGGTGAGATTGATTGGGACCCAAAAAAAATTGATGGCTCCATACACCTAAGCTAACTTAAAATAAGTTTACCTAATAATCCATATTAATTTTATAAATACGAAAGTAACTCTGTTTGTTACGTTTTCACGCCTAACCCACTGAACCGATTTTGATGAAATTGGGTGTAGGGGTAGATTAAACCTTGAGAAAGTACATAGGCTATGTTTGGTCGCGATAACCGACATCCACGCCGGCGGAGCCGCGGGATAAAGCTAGTAATATCATATGTAATGTATGTCTTACCTTTAAATCGTGTATCATTTTATTATATTCGTTACATTTTGAAGTGAAAGCTTCGTTTGGCGCAATGAGGATTTGTTTTTTAAATTGTGGGATTTGTGGGTGAACAAAAATCGTGAAATTCACGTCGTCGTCACCGCCACGCTGAAATCAGAATTTTACATTCAATGACACCCTGACCTTCTCCCTCCTTCTCCCCTCCTCTTTGAATGGGTCATCGATCCGTCTAGACAAGATCCCTTATTGTGAATACGTTTGAAAGAGACATATCTCTAATAATGGAATACCCAACTAAATCTCGACTTAAAATAATACATGCAAACCGCTTAAATAATACAAAAAGTACCGGATTACATATCGTTTAGCTAACATTTTTGGTTGCATTTTATATAACTAGAACATTTTACATGTACCTAATACTGATCCCGTTCCCGTGACTCATGGGAATCAATTCCCAGAAAAAAAGCATAATATGTGCTATTTCATCAAGATCCGTTCACCAATTCTATTGTGATTGAGTTATAACCTTACAGTATGCATTGCAATAGAGCGTGCCTCACTAAGTAAAAACAGTAAGCACGAGTATGAACAGTACTGAGGATCCTGGCTCAACCTCAATCAGTAGTTCCAAAAATTCCAATATCCAATATACCTACTGTCTCAAAAGAACACGGTGTCACATCAAAAGAATTTCAAGGATGAGAACATACCGGTTATTAGCATTTACCGCTTTAATCCGTATCATTACAGAGAACATTATATTATTCAATCCACTTTAAATGTTTACTTTTATAGCTGGTGACATCATTTCACATTGTCTCCAGTACATAATAATATTTCTCAATAAATCCACAATGATGATTAAGCAATACATGCATCATCTTTATAAGGCCGATACTTTAATTGAACATATTGCATTATTAAAGAATGTGTCCAGTCCATATAAAAAGTTGTCACACCAGGAAAGACTACAGATATAATATCCACAGCGAATTGCAATCGCTAGCTAATGGATTTGCAATCATCTTAGTCAGATTAAAATGATGTATGATGAACAAAAGTATTTGTAATATTCATATTTTCTACTAGTGTTACTAACATGAAACGCTATTGTTCGATTTTGAAATGCGGAAATTTGAAGATAGAAGCTCACCAACTGAATTGAGTAAAGAACAGCCTTAATCTTGTTTCGTCAAGGCTCCAAGGCCCACTAACAATGAGGATGAAACGTGCAAATAACATGAATTACGATTCGTTTCGCTAATGGAGTGCACACATGCTATTAGCAATCGGTAAGCTCACACAACATAATTCAACGGACGTAAGTTATTTATGGTTATTGAAATTTGGTAACTAGGTACAAACAATCCAATTTAACTGTCCTCTAAATACTAACTTTATGTGTAGGCGTACGAATTTGAAAATTTTATTCCCAAAATTCAAAATCCTAAATGGTATTTTGTAAATACCAAATGTCAATGTTCAACATCCTGAAGTTCAAAATTTTGGAAGTTCAAAATCTCGAAAATTAGATTTTTTTTAATTGAACCTGCGGTTTGTGTTATTTACGGTTTATTGATTTCGCGATACCGACGACTATTTTGTAACCTATGTAACCAAAGGGTATGACGGAGGCCTCGCAGATACCGAACTCTCTCCATACCTTTCGTGTTAGTTGCTCTACAAAATTGAAGTAGCTCGATCTTAATCAGCCTCTCATACTTCTTCCCGACGTGCCTAATCCAAACCTGGGTATTGTATTATAGTAACCAGAGAGAAATGACGCAAATAACCACTCAAAGTTAACGCCAGGCTCCATCAAGTGATAGCAACAATATGTAGATTACCAATTTCGTACCGAATGATCACGAACAATTGATTTCATTAGACGCCGTTACCACTTTTTGTAATTGTGATTGAGACACATACCCATAGTGAAGTCGATCGTGGTAAACGAGCTGAGATGAATAACTGATTCTTGGTTATTGTATTTGTTGCGATCACGGTGGGTGAACAATTATTGCATTATATGATTGGTTATTATTTTGTAGACGAGGTCGGGGCAGACGTGAGGCGCGCGACCCCGCGGTACACCTTGAGGATTGGGTTTTATGTTTAACAATAGATCGGTCACCTAAAACATTCCTGCTTTCATTTTCAATGGTCAACGTTATAATTTTGATACAGATCTTTTAATTGCTTAACCTCCTTGAGCCTGATTTCCGTAGAAACAATTAATGACTGGAAGATAATAATCTACCTGTGAAGCGTATCGGTAGAACGATTGGTTGCTAACTTAAAGGTCACAAGTTCTATACCCGCTCATTGCTAATATTTTTAAGTATATTTGCATTTTTTTTTCTATGCATTTACAAAATTTGTTTTTTAAGAATATCAATCACCGAAATTACTATTCCCTTAACCTCTCAAGTTAAGCTAAATTTCTTGAGTTATGAATAGAATCAGGATACTCGAACTTGAACTCTCGACCGCAAGGCATGGCATTAATCACCCTTTCTTCCTCGTAGTCAAACTGCACTGAGCTACCGACAAAAATGTATTTTAGAATGTTTATCCGCATTATAGAACCCATAATACAAGCTAGTTGCTTGCTGCTTGCTAATGCTTGCTTTGAGTCTAGATAGCGCTGTGTATCCTACACTCATCTTTTACTAATAGCTCTCGTAGATCATGTACTAAGGCAATATTATGTGATATGGTAATCTCATTGGCCTTTTTGCATTCTGCAGTATATTGCAATCCTGTCCAATTTGGTAAATTTTGGCTAACTATCGGTATTTCGACAGCCATTTTAAGGTCAATTCACGTTATTGAATGTACGTCACATTTCCGGTCTAGTTTCAATCGCCAAAGGTCTTAAATATCTTAAAATTTATCGAGAGTAATATTAAAACACGAGAGTAAACCTGATGTTTGACTACCGATACACATACTTTCGCAGATATGCGTAGCTTGCATTGTATGCTGCCATAGGGACAAAAAGTACTATAGTTAAAAAAAAATACAACACACTTGTTACTAATTCAAACAATCCAAATAATTCACATTCTGGAGTTTCCTAGTATCTATTAGTACGTTAGTACTAGCCATCATCATCGCAGTATTAGTCCCAATTGCTTTAAAAACCTGTGCTTCCGAGCCTAGGGTCCGTTCACTCCTTCTATTTTGATTTGGTAATACTGCTGTAAAAGTTTGGGAAAAGGGTGAACAAAAGATCAATCCATCTTATCCCAGAGTCTCCTCTACTGTTTAGCAGGTGCACGAACAAGTAGATGAAGTTGTTTTGTGCCCGTGTTCTTTTCACGAAGTATAGGTACTTGAAAAATCAACTGCATATCGGCAATGCCAGCAAATTATTTTGTGTTCGATGCGTACCCACGAGCGCAGGCGACATTAAATCTAACCGGTTGGATGGCATTCGACGAGTTATCAACTTTAACATTCTCAATCACATTAATGAGATGACCCAACCTCTTTCGCCATCGCCTATTAAGAATAACCTGATTTTTGCAGATCACACTACTTGTCCTAATAGATATATATTGAATACTTGGCATTTCCCGTACGCCTGCCAAAAAGTCGGCTAAGCAGACCTATTACGTAATTCGTGTGACCTTTCGAAGGATTTCGTCGTCACTACCATCGCATATTTTAGATCGATACCACGTTTTAAGATTACCATTCTCTAAGTATAGGGTATGGTCGGCATATATCTATGATTTCATCTATCAGGCACCTGTGAAAATTATGAATCAAGAAGGCATCACTGGCGAAGGGTGACAATTTTCAAAAAGTAAGCCGGTGGGGTTTTTTTTACTTCAATATAGTTTATCACGCATCATGCATTCCATCGACTTGTACCTAGTACGCAGCTGCATACAAAGACAAGCCGGCGGGAATCGTGTTATAGGGACCCCTCACCACTGTAAGGCATCATAAGGAAAGATATGTGTGATGGTCTCACTGTCGGGGGCGCTGATGATTGTGCGAAGCGGAAAATTAAGTGTAGCAAAGTGATTTGCCCGGGTTCTAAGGCGGAAGATTTGGAAGGAACAAGGACTAGATACAAGATAATGTTATCATTTACATTCAATAATCAGGCAAATACTGAAATAAGCATTATAATTTTTAAATAGTCGATTCGTAACTACATAACATATTTATGTCAACTTGAAAGTTATTTTCCATTTACTCCAAATAAGAACTTGATTAAAATCGAACGTGTGGGTGCAGTGCAGTACATAATATATTACGCTTACAGCTACGAAGTTTGTGAAACTTTCACCTTTACCAAATTGCTAAAAAAATAAAAGGTTTTATACACATACATATACATAGCTATTCGATTTTGAAATGTAAATCACAAGTTTTGACATCACACGTTTTAAAAACGTATGCTTACTGAATCAGGTCTCAGGACAGGTACAGCCAACAACAGCTCGGAATTTTGGTTTCGATACTTAATCTTGTAAGCATCTTTCATTAAACTCTTCACATAGGCCTACCCAAGTTAAGGTGGGGTCCAGTATTACTTATGAATCACCAGGTGCGCTTTCTTCAACACCCACTGACCGTTCATAAAAGCACGCAGCATTCATATCATACCTACAATTTATTGTATTCTCTCTTTAGCATAACCTGTGTTTCCCTATAACTTCTAGCGTGTTTCTAGTGAATAGGTATTTTGTTGGAAAACGTAATGAATTACAAAGCGGGTTCTCCTTCACAACATAAGATGAGAAAAGTAAAAGTCAATTAACTTGTCTTCGGCGGTTTACTTATAAGGTATGATTCCGAAGGTAACCGCATACGACATCACTGCAGACGCACGCAGTACCTACATACGCGTAATTCAATGCGGCTTCTGAATGGTCCCCTTTATCCGTATCGGAGTTTAACAAGTAATGGGTACGCTGTATCTGCTGCATGCGTCGGCAGTTATCTTATTATACAGTCGGCTACGGAATCATACCTTTATATTTCTCGATACTTACAACTATAAATTATTAATGGCTGGCATAACCCTCGCTCTCCGGCTAATGCAGAGCCATACAAAGCTTCCCTCGGGTGACTCGTGTGATTTTATAATTTTTTTAAAATTTACTAGCTGACCCGGCGAACTTCGTATCGCCATATTTTCTGATCCCGTTCCCGCTCCATATCAATAAATTTATCAGTGCTTCTCTACAATATTATGCATGTATTATATATATAAACCTTCCTCTTGAATTACTCTATCTATTTAAAAAACCGCTTCAAAATCCGTTGCGTAGTTTTGAAGATTTAAGCATAAATAGGGACGGACAGACAGCGACAGCGACTTTGTTTTATAATATGTAGTGAAAAGTAGGTAGCCTAGTTCATGAGGAAAGTTATTGCCCATTTAACATTGCGCCAATAAAAGCCGGGTACTCTAATATTATTTAGTTGTGCATTATACTTCTGTGCTATCCAATGGAATTCCTTTCAAAACCTTCTTACTATAAACAACACTGTGCTCACACTGATTAAAATTATAAATACTTATACGCCACTGTCGATTACCTACTTCAGTAATTAAAAGGAAGCCGACCGGTCTCGTCATGGCTTACAAATATTGGCGGATCTTGGTCAAACTTAGTAATTACTTAGCGCATGCCTTCGTAATATTTATGTTAACGATCAACAGGTAATTAGTTAGTTATAGATTAAAATAGTTTATTTAGGCGGCGCAGTTAATATTTTTTTAAAGATCTACTTTTCCATTTCACAAATTCTTTGAGACCTTGAGAGAGGTTGTATGGGGCACCACCAAAATTCTCGGGACCCAAGCCAATCTCATATGCAAACCGGTACACCTAGTGGTTGACGAATGAGGTTCTGGTGCAGGTTTTCCTTTCGGGGTTAAAAGGTCAGGTCAAGGCCACAGGCCACACAGGCCATGAAAAACCCAAGGAAGAGAAGTTTTACTACTTGTACCCTTTAATGCAACCGGAAACAATGCTGAGATGCTACGTTTTTTTCCAATACGAAAAACATCTCTAGATGGACTCAGAGGTATTATAAAGATTAGCACATAGGTAGTCCACTTTCACCCAGAGAACAGATTCCTATGGTTTATATAAACGGGATCAGTAATCAAAGCCGACGGAGCTGCAAAAAATATCTCACCATCATCAACATCTTCGTGTTAGTCACGGTCGCAACCCGAGGTTGTCACTTCAGAATCCGGTCAACATCTACTATTACATATATCAAATACAAGAAGATCTATAAAATTGTAACTGGCCTTGGTAGGAGAGTGACGGTGAACGATAAACGAGATGGTACTAACAACTTTTGCTTATAATTATATATGACCTTGAAAAAAACTTGTTCGACATCAGCATAAACTGATGCTTAGTGTATCTTCTGTATATATTATAAGCAATGTTTTATGCTAAATGGCTTCATTAATAGCTTATTATCAAACAACTGTATCGAACTTCTTTTTTTATTTGGAGAGTTAGGGCAGGTACACATAATCGTGATGCGGTGCCGCAACGCCGAAATCAGGCGGTACCTACTGACTGCCGCAACGTTTAAAGAAATTTTAGATATGCAACGCACTGCACGTTCCTGTAATCTAATTAATTTCGGATAATGTTTACATAATAACTATAGAGCTATGGGCTTATTACAATCCATGGCAGAGATACGAGTATCAAGAGAAAAATGATGAGAAATTAGCGCATTTTGTTCCACTTCAACGCAATTTTCAACGGCCACCGCACCGTAACGCGGTTATGTGTTTAAGCCCTTACAATATCTTTCTCAATTAGTTATATATTTTCTGATCGAATTAATGATAAAAGAAGATAAAAGAACTGAAGAACTCATATACTTACTGAGGAACATAACATACATAATAAAAACATTATTAATAATTTTCCAAAAAATCATAATTATAATTTTTTTTTATGTTATTTTTTATAAGGTTGAAATCATTAATTTAATTTATTTCTTATACTGCTAATCAGTCAAGCTACTGTATTAGCTTTTGTTGTATTTTATATTGAAATTTAATTGAAAATTTGCATGCCAATTGGATGGAATATGAAATGATTAAACTTTCAAATCTGTATCTATAGGTATTATCTACTGTACCTTTATTAATAAATAAATTACGATTATGATTAATAACCTTCACATCTACGCACATTTTACAACGGTTTCCCATAGCGTAGATTTATAATTGGCTAAATAAATCTGAAATTACATTGACCTTATAGCTTTATCAATCTGTTTAATTGTTGCTCGCGGTTCAGGAGTTGTGCCATTAATGGTACAAGTGGAATAAACATTTCAAGTGATACCATTAATGGTACTAATGGGACAAAAATTCCCAGTAGTACCATTATTGGTACTAGTGGGACAAAGATTTCCAGTAGTACCATTAATGGTGCCAATCAATGGTACAGCTGGGAAAGGGAGGTGGGAAATACAGATCCCGTTTCTGTGACCTACAGGAATCAGTAAACAGGATCCGTTCAAATGTTCTGATTGAGTTACAAATATTCATCCATCGACGCTTTCCACACTTTCGTATAATATTAATAGGTACCTAGCAAGTTCCAGTCACTACCCTAATACGCGATGGACCACTGGGAATTTATGGAAAGATTTCTTCTTCTCTTCCAAAAGAGTTCTCCTCTTTCTAAATTATTTTCTATTAAATGTAAAATATCCACTTAATTGAGATAGGTACTTACAATACAAAAACTTCATGATGATACACGAATAAACTGTCACCTAAGATCGACTCTCCTGACAAAATGATGAGACTAAAAGTTTATACAACGTGCTCTCAAAGTTCTAAGAATGTCAGTTTAAATGACTTTGATTGACACCCCGATGAGGAATTTTTTCAATTACAAGAAAAATTTGTCGAGTAAATTCTTCAAAAATTGATTCAGAAAGCATACCTTCGAATCAATTTGGAGTAATCTTGTAATAATATAAAACTTTCTCATTTTTATACACAATCTGACTGAAATAGATTTTAGCAATATGACATGAATTTAATTGAATCACTAGATACCTACAGTTGCGCTCAGAAGTAGCTAAATACTAACAAAATTACATAATACTTCATCTTAGAATTAAAATAAATCAATGAAATTGTTGTCATCTTCAGATGACAGGTTTTAAGTTTATTTCTTATTTTGTTTTATATTTTATATTTTCTACTTTGGAGGGTGACTATACATAATCCATATGTACTAATATTATAAATGCAAAATGGACTTGTAACAACTATGGCATATAGAGTAGTGCAGGGCAGTGTTACCTTTGTCAATATTGTTCTAATGTTTTCTGGTTTCTCTCTCTTTTATATCCGAATGAATGGTCTGTATAGTTAATGTGTACCTACCTTGTGATATTTGCTTTGATTGTATTGCGTGCTGCGGGTCAGAATAAATATATTTTTCTTTCTTTTTCTTTTTCTTTCAAAAGTAACTGTCTGTCTGTCTGTTACGGTTTCACGCCTACACCACTGTACCGATTTTGTTGAAATTTTTGTTGTTGTTGTTGTTGTTGAATGAAATGTTGAAAAAGCACTATGCTATAGGTATACTAAGCCTATGCTGTGTTTGGTTGCGATAACCGTCAGAACACGTGCGGAGATGCGGGCAAAAGCTAGTTGGCTAGGGCTATATTTTGCCCACTACTAGATGCGATTTGTATAGGCACTGAGCAATAAAGAGCATCTAATATCTATATCTCACTGGAAATTTCTTCTAATTATTATTTTAGCGTACTTGACGATGCTACGACGAGACATTTATCTATGACTAGCTTTGACCCGGCGCACTTTGTGCCACCATTTTTTTCTGCCCGCGTGGAATTCAGCTCCTTTTTTCATATTTTCTCACCGTTTAAACCTTCCCTGGACATCCACGAATATTTCAAGACTAAAATTAGCCAAATTGGTCCAGCCGTTCTCGAGTTTTAGCGAGACTAACAGAATTGCAATTCATTTTTATTTATATAGAATGTGTATGTGTTTCAGGACATGAATCGCCGGGTGTATCGGTGTCATATCCGAGTGCTATGAGATGAAGGCGATACCGCACAATGCAGGCGGGCGCACGAGTTGCCATCGACTAGCCGACACGGCCTCATTGCGCTTTTTGTTCCGATATTGAGGTAAGCAATCATTATTATCAAATCCAGATAAAAAATCAGGTGAATAACATTATGAAAGTATTATATTGTTTTTATAGGCGTCTATTCTTATAGATAGTTGCGTATTGAATGAATATTTGTAATTAATTATACTGCCAATATAGGTGAATTCACATATTCATAGAGTTGTATGTTCTACGTAATAGAGAAGCTATGTTCAAATCAAGCTCAATTTGGGTGTCGCGGCAGCACTGAATCGGTAACTTTATCATCAAACCCTTTTTTTCGTGTGGTATTGTATGGTAACCCCCCTTTCCTGAGACTTTGCCTTCAGCTTACCATCAAGCGGGGTGAAGTCATATTGACCAATTTTAAAGAAGAATCCTACGGATACCCTCAGCCAGCCAGCGGCGGTGGTTGTATTGAACTCGAACCGACCACACGTCCCGTATCTCAATGATCGGGGTGTAAGATTACCCAATAAGGATTGACCCTGAGCCCTTCAAGGCTAATATTCAAATGTCAAAGTAAGAAGGTGAGATTTTTACAGTGCTTATGCTTCAGCACCAGTACAAGTAAACATGAGACCGCTCCACGCTTTACGAATCTTTTAGTCATGGATATACGAAAAGTAAAGTAAAGTAAAGTAAAGTAAAAACGTCTTTATTGTACACCATAGATAACAATATAACATAGAGAACTGGGTTAGGTATGTGGTAAGTACAGATGGCGGCCTTATCACTCTGCGGCAATTTCTTACAGGCAACCTTATCTTAAAGTCTTAAGTTCTATTAATATTTAAATGAAATTTTAAGCATTCAGAATGCTAACTATTCAAATCTTTTTTTTAAGATAGATAAAGCGAATACAGCTTAGGCGGGACACCGTCGCCGTAAGACGGATGTATAGAAGAATTTGGATCAGCTTTAGGCGGAGCTTGGTGGCTCAGTAGTTTAAGCATTCCCCCTGTTAATGAAAGATCGCGGGTTCGAGTCCTACCAAAGCTGTATTTACTTTTTCTATCTTAAAAAAAACGATTTATTATCATCAGTCAACATAACGCTGCGCTCGTACATTACGCCATTCTTATGTTAACTAGTAAGTAAATAAGTACCCGCCCATTTGTTTTAGCGTGTTATATTGACAAATCAGTCATTCACAGGACACGCAAACAAATAGAGGTGTAATAAATTAGCGAGAGAATTTGAAGATAACACGTCTATCCTAATAAGCCTAGTGGAAACGCTGATGAGGTTACAAAACTGAGTTCAGCTCCTCTAGAGAAGGTGCTATTCGTTGACCGACATAATTATAGAATAGAATGATGAATGTAGGAGATTGAAACGTATTTTGACGTTTATGACGTAGTCAATGTAAGTCATAAACCTCAAAATACGAGTAAATCCTATGCATTCTTCTTTATATTCTACAATACGCAGCTCAACGAATTGTCATTTGTCTAAGGGGGCAGGTATAGTAGAGAAACGCGTTCAACACCTTGCCCTGGAGTTGTATTATGGAGGCGCTCGTGTACCACGATGTGCCTCTCTGCCTCCGCCGCATAGTCGGGGCTTACCTGACGGAGAGAGTCGTCATCTACCCAAGTGCGATCAGTGTCGGTCGGAGAGAGATGTCGTGTGGTGTTCCGCAGGGATCGGTCCTGGGGCCGCTCCTGTGGAACATCGGATACGATTTTTCGCACGATAAAAAAAAACGGTATAGTAGAGACAAAATATTCATGGCAATGAAGAAATGTGACTTTGCCATTTGCTTTGTTGTAAGTATAAGCATATGGACACTATGGATAGCATACCTATATTTTCTAGAGTTTAAAAACCGTGTTGGTTCCCGGTGAAGTAGAATAGGGCCACCCCATCTCTTCCTGTAGGTGTAGTAGAAGGTGACTATGGGATAGGGCTGATCTCCATCCAACAGTAAACATACAATCCCTGAATAAGTGCCCGCTTGACGGTAATAGGCTTACTTACCCCTATTACGTTTGACCGAAAATAAAAGTTGGCGAAATGTGAGTGATAATACACTTCTGCCTACCCCTTCGGGGATTTACAGGCGTGAGTATGTATGTAAAATTTAAACCTGCTGATAGTACTAATACCCTCATATTTACGATTATGAGTGGGCGTTACACTAATCATATCGGACCACAACATCATAGATAAGTTTAGAGATATAGACGCTGTAAGAAGTTTAATGAACCTCCAAGTTAAACAAAAGATGAGTCTAGGATGTCCCGAACGACTCTTGCTTTCATCTTATACTCAAACGACCTGTTCTGCCCTCATTTCATTGAGAGAAACTCTAAAACGTTTGTATGCCAAGGCCATTGAACAAATTGATATTACATCTAGAGAGAGTTTGTGGCACGGCCTGCCGCGCTTACAAATTCAAACTTTGTCACGTTTTTACACTACTGCACCGCTCAAAAGTTAGTAAATACTAGTTGTTGCCCGCGGCTCCGTCCGTGTGGACGTCGGTTATCGCGACCAAACATAGCCTATGTCCTTTCCCAAGGTCTAATCTATCTCTGTACAAAATTTCATCAAAATCGGTTCAGTGGTTTAAGCGTGAAAGCGCAACAGACAGAGTTAGGTACTTTCGCATTTATAATATTTGTATGAATTGTCCTACAAGACAATAACGCGTGCTAATTTCACTATGCCTAATTTTTTGCTAATTTCGGTGGTATTTTTCAATCATAGGTTTTCCGATGAAAAAATTTAATGGAGTTCTTTTAGAATATCTAGTAGTATATAGTGTTCTAAAAGAACATTGAAAATTTTTTTCATCGGAAAATCTATGATTGAAAAATACCACCGAAATTAGCAAAAAATTAGGCATCGTGAAATTACCCAATGTTACACCATTTTTCAGTCAAACAAGGAAAAGAATCAATCAGTATCTGTATTTGACTTACACTGAATTACATTGAAATTGAATGTCGCGTCTGAAAGTAGCGATTGCAAGTTGATAGGTCAACGAGCCGGTCGCGCCGTCGCCGATCTAAAATTAACTCCATTTAGTAATGTCTTTGATAAGAACCATTCCACTGTAATGCTCCATAACGCAAACGTCCGCCATGTATGCAATTAATTGAAGCCGAGTCATTGTCCGCGTTCAGACGCTATGCGCCACCGTCGTCATGATACACCGCAAACCCCGCTAACAAGTGGCCTTACTTCCACTTAAAGTGAATTGAATCGTTACCAGCTAATGTCACAACACAGCACGTAACATTTTGTGAAATTATAACACCGATTCAATATTATATTATAATGTACGTATTATAACGTGCGTGCTTATTGACCCCCTTACTTGTCACGTATTAAGTTCACATTGTAGTTAAATTATCCGCTTAATAAGACCCATGCTGCGAACAAGCCGTCGTCGTCATAACCCTAATTGCGTTGCTTTTTAGTCTCTAACAATATATAAACATATTATTATGTAAGACACGAACGTTGGCAATTATTATAACTACTCTTACTATTTATTCTGCAGTATTCTCGTAAAGCAAGACGTAATGTATATTACAAACTGAAATGATTACTAAAGACTAGCTGTTGCTATTTTAACCGACTTCTTTATACTACTTAAATGGAAAAGCGGCACATGACCTGCCGAATGCTATGGTAATGGTAAGTGGATGGCGATGCTTTTAATCACTTGCAACACAAGAGATGTCACTCACACGTTGCTGAGCTATGGTGACCTTCCTCGCGAACAGAAATACGAGTAAAACTTACTTCGGTTTCCTAAGGTTGGAAGTATTTTGCCATCGAGTGTTACAAGCTAGCTATTCTTACTTCGAGTTTAATACTTTGTAGAATGTCCTAGAAATTATCTTACTATTACTCGCTCGGGAGTAAGCCTTCATCGGCTTATGACCTTACACACTTCATCAGCTTTCTCTACTATCAATATACCTTTCATACAAGTTCAGATTTTGAGTGCTTTTCACCTGCTATTTGCAATATGGCATCAATTTGAGGTTTTACGAGTGTGTATTTGTCATTTGCTCAGTATTCATTCGTTCTAGGTACCCAAACCGACTTAGCAATAATTCATTTGTATAAAAATAATTTTTAAAAGGCCCTATGGGAATCCTCCTTGTTATTATCGTGTGCAAATTCCGCACAGATACCTGAAGGTTATGTCGGACTGACTAAATCGCACGTCGTCTGTAGGTCGTAGGTTGCCAGAGGTGAGATTGTGAGGTCGTTGAGCAGCTTACTCTTTACTTGGATCCCCGTGGAGATTTATGAACACACGGTGTAACACCGAAGACATACATTCCTACATTCCTTCAATCAATGCCCGTAATGTTAGCAGTACATAAAGAATTTTGTAAGAAGCTGCCTGTTACGCTTCGCTTGCGCTTATTAAATGTTGATATAACAACAAAACAATAATTTTATTCTATTGCAAATGATTGCGATATTATTACGATCGATACTCATCACAGTCATCAATCATGTCTGGTCGCAATGTACGAATGATCGCTAATGACGCGCCGCGAATGGTAACGTTAGATGTTCAAAATCATATTGTCACGACCTACTTTGTAGTCAGAATGTGATGTATGTATACAATACTTGCGCCGGGGGTTATTCGTGAATCGGGTTTATTCTTCTTCTTTCAATAATATATACTTACTACTCAAGCTGGTTAGTCGATTAGTTTAATTAACTTTTATTATCTTTGTGATACTGTCTGAAGCTTACGCGAATCTCACTCATTGAAATAAAACTACTTTTTAACGGATTCTATCGCGATATATTTTTATATATTTCATTACAGCTGCAGCGCATATAGCATTTAGCACCTCAGTTCTGAACTTTCTACCGTCAAGAAATGTTGTAGAACGCAATCACTCTTTTTCTGTGTACTGTGTAGTAGACACAAGACACAAGATTTATACATTAGCAGAGGAATTCCGGTAATGGTGAAATTCAAATCATTTGAATAATAAAATATGTTGCGGAACCAATTCTTTTATTGTCGTGCGGAATTGGAAATAACGATCAGGCCCTCTAGACAAGTGGCAATTCGTCGGCCGGCGTTTGGTAGAATAGAATGCCAAATGTATGGGATTTGACATATGACAGGCGTCAACGAATGTCAAAAACGTCAAACCCTAAACATTCGTCATTCTATTCCATGATACGCCGAGCAACGAATTGCCACTTGTCTGTCGGACTCAAACTGACTAAGCACAGTGTTTGATCACGTCTGCCTGTGTGGCCGAGGAACCAAGTACGACCTAGACATAATATGTTATTACACAGACTGGCCTTGCTCGCTTGTATTGGCGACTTGTTCTTGGGGATCACATACGATCTCACCTAGAGAGCGCCGATGTTCTTCAAGATAGTTTTCTAGTAGAAATCTGGTCATAGTTTCCGGTTCTCACATTTTGCATTCTCAAATACCTGTAGCGCTTGCAGTATACAATGCAATGTTTTTATTATCTAATATTTTTTAAAACCATTTTTAATATGATCTAGAAAAAAAAAAAATGTTTCGGAAATATGAAACGTGTTTCAAACTTTTTAGAAAATATTTTTATACCACTTATGGCGGGCATATTTTGAGAGGGTAAAATTTGTATCCGACCAAGCTGTACCTATAAAATAAAATCGAATCAATAAATTTAACTGTCTCGACTTTATCAGAAATAGTAATTTGATCTACTGACTTTATTAAAAAGAGCAACTTGTGTAATTTTATTAATATTACATTCACGACTTTGTTTCGTAGAGAAGATGTTGCTTCAAAATTGTATAATACTTAAAACGAATACGGGGCTATCATTAAATTTTATATATATCCGAATATGATTTCGTTAATAAATACAATACATTTTTTTTAATTGTATAATGTGAACTGGTGACTCGCTCCGGCTTGTACCTGGTGCAAAGGCTAGCCATTGCGATCGACGATCCAACGAGGAAATGCGGCCCGTGTTCTGCCCCTCTAGACAAGTGGCAATTCATTGCTCGGCGTATGATGGAATAGAATGAAAAATGTATAGGATTTGACGTTTTTGACATTCGTTGACGCCTGTCATATACGTCAAATCCCATACATTTGGCATTCTATTCCATCATACGCCGAGCAACGAATTGCCACTTGTCTAGAGGGGCTGGGCACCTTTGCACAGGCCGGGTTATTTACGGGTTATTTAAATGCCAAAAGCTTGGCTGGCAACTTAACATTGCTGTATTTGACATTGTGGTTATGACATAACAAATCCAATTCAATAAATGTGAATTAAAAATATATATCTCAAAATATTATCTCATTTCATGTCTGTGTTGCACCTGTCGAACAATTCCGCTCAGTGGCCGGTTTTAACCACATTTAGTATACCTAATTGGTACAAGGTGTTCCACTTACACACTTATCGAGATGCTTTCACTGTGCTAAAAGTACCAATAACTGATTTTTACAGCATATACAGGGTGAATTTTAATTCGTCGTGATTTAATGCAAATTTAATGTTTTAATTGAATTTCTGTTTTTATAATGCTCGCGCTACCCTGACTTGTAACATAATGTTATATACCTTATCTTCACTTTTGTAAAAAGAAATATCCAGATTCTGTCAACAAGAAATGTGATCTGTGTTTGTGTGAAAAGTGTCAAAGTGAAACCTGTGAATGGCTGCCACCAGTATTGGTCGCTTATGGTAGAGTTGCTGGCAGAGTTTATATTTTTTTAAAGGATTGAAGAGGGCTTGGGGAGACAAAGTCGCATTCACTGGCTAGCTATGCATATACTAACTTATGGAAGAGGCTATGACGAATGTGCCCCCTTTTCGTGATCAGACGGCAGTCCCTCTAGTAATGTGCGAACCCCAGACTCCGACGTGTAACATAACACACAAAAAAGGTAGAGCATATCAATACCGCCAGTAACCAAAGATCAAAGAGAATACCGCCGTCACGGAAATACTTATTATGTTATTATGTCTAGATACGATATACATAATTTTCATGAATAAACTTTACATTTCAATTCAAACTTAAATATCACCGTTCACGTAATTATAACCAGATACATTATTTATTTATGTCAATAATAATACAATAACATTATTATCCGAAGTGACTTGTTTGTCCAAATAAATTTATCAATAAGTTTTATCGACACCGCTGCCACTGCGCCGTAGGGCGTAAGCGTAATGTGCTGGCCGGCGACATGCGTCTGCGCAGAGGTCAACGAGTCGTTTCCTAACCTCGATGCCGAGTGCATATAGCTCGAACAATATTCGTACCGACCCGCTATACTTTCTTTGTGCTAATTTCTAACACACCTAGTATTCTGTGCACTTATCGCTTAAATACATAGAGCATTATGTGTGTGTGTGTTCTTTTTTCATATAATATACAATGCAAATAATAACTCTTAGGCCCTTACTAATAAAAAGTTACACATTTAATAGTAATGACCTTTGTGAAAATATATATAGTCATTGTATATGTCGGAACATTGTATATAAGCACTATATTCAATTTCCAAATGTGGCGTGGTGGTAGTGAACGCGACTCCTACGCAGTCCGGTCCGGGTTCGAATACCACTCAATGCAAATATTTTTGTGCGTGAATATGTATAGGTACATATCGCGGGTTAAGAACTAGAGTAGCGTAAGGTCAAAAATTCAAAAAAATTTTTTTTTCACCATTCGCTTTTTTAATCTCCATATTTTTATGTGCCAAAAAACTGTAGCGATGAAGTGCGTAGATTGCTTAGTACAAATATAACGTATCAAAAAATATATTTTCTGTTTACTGCCGAAATGACGTGTTCCTACTTACAATAATCTTGACATTATTTTGTCAAAAAAGTTGCGAGCACTACGATCGAAACTCGATATACAGCGCGAATAGGACACCAAAGATGTCTTAAATGTAATTGCCCAAATAACGTATCTTGTTATACGTTTTTAAAACGCAGAAAATGAGATTATGTGGCCTAAGTTTGTTTCGCGCCAAATTAACGTAAAGTACCTTTACTGCTTATGCGACCTTGTTTAGTATACTTCCATGATTTTTCTCCCTGCCAAAAAAACGCAAGGGTGAGATACGCTACTTTGGTACGAATTAATGAAAGTAATGCAGCCAGTTTTTAAGTTAATAATAGTTTAAAGGCTATATTACGATCTTTTAGCACATAATAAATCTCTGTTGGTCTGATTCACTTTCGCGTCTAATACTAACATACGTTGATTTGACACCAAAAAGTTTTTTTTTTTATATAGGACACGTCAATTTGACTTCGCCTCGCCTGATGGTAAGCTGAAGGCAAAGTCTCTGAAAAGAGGGTCACCATTACAGACATGTACCGTGTTACAATGGTGGCACTCAGCTTGACGGCCTCATCAGATGCTTTTTCACGCCCCGCTTAAAGGACCCGGGACTATAGGAGGAGGGAAACACGTGAGCTGGTAAGGAATTCCAAGTCTTAATAGTGCGGCAGAAGAAGGAGTCGCCGAATCGCTTGGTTCTTGATGGAATATTTTGCACCGTATGCGGGTGGCATCTGAGTCCTGCACGTGTTGTCCTATAAAGGAAAGGAGAGGGTGGGATTAGTCTTGGAAGAGCTCATCAGAACATTCACCATGGTAAAGACGCTAAAATACCGCCAAATATGCCACATCTTTATGCAACTGCAAAGGCTCAAGGGTGTAAGTGACCTCAGGATTCCCAATAATGCGGACCGCACGTCGCTGCAACCTGTCGAGAGCATCTAGTAAGTACTTTGCGGAGCCATCCCAGAGATGCGAGCAGTATTCCACGCAAGAGCGAATTTGTGTCTTGTAGAGAAGAAACCGCTGCTCCGGCGTGAAAAAACGTCTCACGTTGTTCAGGACTCCGAGTTTACGCGATGCTGTTTTGATGATACTCTCGATGTAGTTTTTGTTGTTCAGTTTGCAGCGAACATCCTAGGATATTGAGATTGTCCTGTAGTGGCAGTGGCGTGCTCTGAAGAGTTGGAAGGGGAAGGAAAAAAGATACCTTTGCTGTAAAAGCGCATGCCTGCGTCTTCTTGGCATTGAACTCAACTAGGTTTTCAGAGCCCCATTGAGAAACGAGGTTCAGGGTCCGGTCAAGTTCACTGACAAGAAGCTGCCTCTTTGCCGCGATATCAGACTGCTTGGCCACAGGATGTCCGTGATAACTCCCGTGTAAGGTGCTATCGTCTGCATTATAATGAAGTTATTAGTTATCTGGAGTTATTCCTTCGACATATCATGATTTTTATAACCATTTGCAGGTCGAACACGAATTTAATTGAGTAAATTGTTAAAAAGGCTCCATTTGTTGTTAGCGCCGCAATTCCTGGGCACACCTTTCACCATCAAGTATCGGGATTCTTGGTGTCGACATCTCCAGCGACGTCCAATACCGAAGTCATCTGGAAGACAAGGTCAAGCTGGCATCGAAGTGCTCAACAGGGCGAAGCAGTACTTCACTGCGGGGCAACGACTCCTCCTTTATAAGGCACAGGCTATGGCACAGGTTCGGCGCCACATGGAGTAATGCTGTCACCTTTTTGCTGGAGCGCCTGCGTGCCAGCTTGGCCCTTTCGACTCGGTGCAAAGACGGGCATTGAGGCTCGTCGGCAATCCCATACTCACAGGCGATGTGGAACCTCTCAGTCTCAGGAGAGACTTTGCCTCACTGTGTGTTTTCCACCGCCTATACAATGATTTATGCTCAAATAAATTGTTTTACATGATGCCCACAGCTACATTCTATCATCGCACCTCTCGCCATTTGCGGGGAGTTCTTCCTCACACATTGCGACCGGAAACGGTGCGCATTGTGCGGTAAGAAAGGAAATTTATCCCTCGCACACTCAAGCTGTGGAATGAACTCTCCGCGATGGTTTTCCCAAGCGACCGCAACATGAGGTTCTTCAAGAAGGGCATTAGAAGGTTTCTTCAGGGTCGGCAGCACGAGTGTGACGCCCCTGGTGTTGCATACGTCCATAGACCACGGTAACCACTTTCCATCAGGTGGGCCGTGTGCTGGTCTGCCAACTAAGTGGTATAAAAAAGAAAAAAAAGTAGCCGCCTCAAGAGATTATTAATCTGTGAAGATTTTTGTTACCAATTTTAAGGTCATTATAACGGAAGTCCCGTTGCATTCCATACATTTTTTCAGCCATAATGGCGTAGGTCAACTATTTTTTGATTAATAAACATTATTAAAATAAAAACATTTTTCGATTGTCTAAAACTTTACACCATTCTTTAACCGATAAATAAAGCATTATTATAAGTAAAAATCACACAGATAACTACTATAGATTTTGCGTGACAAGAGCTATAAGATAACGGTAGGTAAATTTGAGTTGTTTTTCGGCCCTCCTGTAAAGTTGTGATTTTGCCCTTACGCTTCTCTAGTTCTTAACCCACGATATTTGCATCGGTCTGGGTGTTTTCGAGCCTCGTAGTGCACGTCGGTCTCGGTTAACAGACGAACATCTATGGCAGTCGTTACGGATAGCAGCTCTCAAAAGTCCAGGTAGTCTAACTACACAGAACTTCGATATCGCCAATTTGTTGTGAAGATAGCAGTCGCTTCACGGAAAATATGGAAGTTCAACCGCATCACAGTTAGACTGGAAAAACGACCCCAACTGTAGGCTGATTCCCGATTCCCCCTCTTACCGAGTTCTCATCATTCATCGTTCTCATCTTCATCACTCAGGTCATTCTCCGAGCCTGTTCTCAATATCCCCCGAAGTATTGAGAACAGGCTCAGAGAATGACGATTTAATTTTCAAAATAGTCTGTAATAGTATAGTGTTCTATAAGTACGAGCTCCTTTTAAATAGAAATAAGTTTACCAGCACGCTACTGATACCTCTAATGTTGTGAATTGGTAGCGAATGTTTATAAATATAGCGACCGGTATCCGCTTGCCATGAGCTAAACCGTGCGCTTGCTTGTTATTGTAGCCTAATATGTAGCCTTTAATATCAATTACCGAATGAATAATGTTATAGGTATTTATAAAAGGATATAGTTAATAACCTATATCCTTTAATCAAATAACCATAATTGAATTTAGAATTTGATTAAGTATATTGTGTGCGCTATTATTAGACTTTGTATTGTAGGTTTTTTAGCTCGAAGTATATGAAAATGAGTTAATTAAATGAACCCGCAAGAATACCTATAATTTATCAGGTTAGCTCATTTTTTGGTAATCTCATTCGGGAAATATTTAATTAAATTCAGACTTGATTACTCTCATTATAGCACTATTTACAACCTTATTAAAAAAAATATAATACAATTAATCTCATGAGTAAATTCCAGTTCAACTCATCGCCCTAACACTACAATCACCCAGGAAATAATTAATGACATTACTTTATAAGGTGATAAGTGTGATAAACAGAAATACTGCTTATTCTGTTCTACAGAATAGAACATGATTAAATACAGTACCCTAAAGCACAAACAGTATGTAGAGAACTGTATTGCCCCTTAAGACAAGTGGCAATTCATCGGCCGGCGTTTTACAGAATAGAATGCCAAATGTATGGGATTTGACGTACCTATATGACAGGCGTCAACGAATGTCAAAAACGTCAAATCCTATACATTCGTCATTGTATCTAGTCTAGGTCTAGTCTAGGGGGGCTGAACTAGAGAGAACAAAGGTAGACTTAGGCCCGTCGCATATAAGCGAAAGTTAACCCAGGTGGTTTCATATTTCATTTTTTTAATAATAAATATTCATCATATTATACAACGCAATAATGGTGCATTTTCTATTTGACCATGACCTAATAACACCGATATAATCTACCAAAAAGTAAATTAAATTTTACATAAATAACAATTGAGTTAATTATATATTTTTAGCGTATATTTTTCATAATTTTTAATGCTTAACATCAGACAGATATATACAGTCCAAACTCAGCCTATACATGGCTCGAGTCAACAATAGTGCCCGGAATACGGCAATAAGCTCACCCCTTATTACGTGGGACCTAATACAAAGATTGGTGAAATGTGGGTGTTAATTCACCTCTGCCTAACCCTCCGGGGATGAATGCGTGACTGTATGTATGTATGTATTTTTAATGCTTGCATATCCGAATAAGAGTAACATATCACAAAAAGAAACGAAAAATCGTGTGTAAACTCCACATAACTTTGTTCAAATACCAATAATTATACGAAACTGTTTGATAATATTGATACAAGCACACAATTTGTACAATGAGTGTTAGTAGCAAGATTGACAGGTAACAACCAGCAGGCGCGAATGGCACGGCCTTGGAGGCACGATTGTGCCCGCTACCGGAACTCACACATATACTGCACCGTCCTTAATATTTACTATCTATCAAATAATCTACAATTATAATTATATAATGTTACATAGTAGACTATTTCAAACTCTGCCTTTATATCTACTAACTATATTTTGATAACTATCATGAATTCGATTGAAACTAAGTACCTTACCCTAGATGTATCTTACCCAAGATGGGTAAGATACATCTTACTGATCGTCGTATAATAAAATAATCCTCACAAGCCTCTGAGTTCATCTTAAGAGGTTCGGGATTAATAGGAAGTCGGTGGCAGCCAAGATGCTGAAAGCATTCTTGCTCGACATACCCGTATAGTTCGGTGGCTGCTCTGCCCCTTACACTAACGCCCTGGCTGACTTTTGTCTGCCTCGCCGGGCCTATCTTGTTGCCTCGATCAAATTCTGGAGGAGGCGTGATCTGGCTACATGAGTATAAAAGTATATAGCAATGTTATACACATTTTGAAGTTCTCATGTGGTTGGGAATGTCAACTTTCCCACTGTTTTCTTTTGCTTGGCTTTTCTTACCTTGCTCTCCCTCTGAGATGGTGGCTAAGGCAATGCGTCACTGAAAATTATGGCAGTCAATTTATAGGCACCGCTAACCAATTACCTAACTTTACTTTTTCTCCTGTCTCCTGCGTACAAGAAGGTATTGTCATTGCATTCCATGGGATTTTTGACAACTGAGACATGTCGTAAAACTAGTGTTCTAGATTCGTTTACTTAATTGACGTAATTCAATGCAAGTAAATTATTATTACATAAAAAAGCAACTGTCTTTACATTTAAAGAATGTTACTAAATTAGGTGCTGAAGGATTGCCAAAGACTAATTTTTAGTACATAAAATAAAAAGAAATGTACGTACTTTAGATCGCACAATCTCCTATATAGCCTTGGCAGCAAAATTGTCCTGACGACCTTGAGATTAACATTTTTTTTCTGAAGACGATATAGCAGCACAACATTCCTATCATCTTATTAATACTTATAATACTTAATAAGTTGACTCAGCAAGTAAAATGTATTTATGCATGATTGTCGCATTTCTGGGTATTAAAATATAAATGCGCAAACGTTTTTATATGTTGTTTTGATATGATAAGAGAAGTAATTACGCGTTAAAAGAACTAGTACTGCTGATTCACGGCCAGGGCCGGAGCAACCTGCTGAGAGCGAGTTTCGTAAAACTTCTCAAACGACTTAATTATACCTTTAATAAGGTAAATACCAAGTGTTTTACCATCAGACAGCACTGGTCCAATATCATACAATTCACATTTTATGAAAAACGTAGTGGTACATTTATGAAAAACTAACACTAGTTGAAACGTCAAGGTAGCTCAAAGGTATGTAGTAGGTACGCTATTTGAAATTTATTCCCAAAAAAGGAGTAAATATCTGGACCCGCATAAAAAGAAACGGGTTAATAAAGAGTCTGAACCCCGCTTTCAGGATAGTTCCAATGTTATTACAAAAAAAATGTATGACAGTCCAGACGATGGACGGCACATTATGAAATTAGCAAGCTACCTACACGAAATATTTTATTTTTGAAAAAAATATCCAAAAAAAATAAACACCCATTAAATTATCACGGTAGGTACCTATTTAATTTTCCACCTATTTTTTTCTTGTTATAAGTATAATCTTGCAGCCAGATCAACGTTAAAATTATTGTAAATTGTTTAACTTCTTATTGCTTTAAGAATTTTGCAAATTAGTATTATGGTTTCAAGTCCAGATAAAAGAGTTGATTAATTATGATTTAGTTAAAACGTATTAATATAAATTATATGTAGGCATTTAGTTTAAAGGTCTGCTGATGTGCCACGAACGAAGCGACTGGAGAAGTGTAACAAAATGTCAAGGACAAAGCGACGTCGACAACTAAAAGTAATGTTTATTTATTAAAGAAATGTTAGCTTACTTAATTCTTAGTAATTTATGCTTACATTTTACATAAATTATGTTTTTATTTTAGAATTAAATTAGGTATGTTGCTAATCTTTTTTGTTACCAATTCCTTCTAACACGCACTAGTCTATTATAAGCCAAGGTTTTCTCGCATTAATACTTACCCGCAAGGCACGAACACTTTTAGTTTAAATAATATTTTAGGTGATTTGCACCGATAGCAATCTTGACTTGCCGTTGAAAAGCGAGTTTCAACGTCTTCTTAACGCTGTCTTCATGATTGTATAATAAAATTGGAGTTCGCTTTTCAATAGATTTATTTTAATTTTAGTGTGGCTCAAGCAGCTTTAATTCAATAGTTTGGGTATTTTTTTATATCAAATATATATAATCTTATTGAGTAATCCATTTTTCCACCTTTGACCGCTGCTCTATGTCTTTTCATTTCAATACGTGAATCTGTCATAAATATAGACTGAGCTGCTAATGAACGAATATTTGAAAATGACAAAAATAATTCCACTTAATGAAACAAATTGCAGAAGAGGTATCATGAGACTTATAAATGCGAGAAAAGCCCATTAAATTTATTACGAACACTTAAAAAAGAAAACAGAAAAAACGTCAAATCGGTACCAAAACAGTTACAAGGACTTAATCGCACACAAATTGTAAAGCACTTACTTTTAACACCTACCTGCTAGTAAATTCAAAATTTATAGAACTTAAAAACATATATATTTAACAGTTTCACTGTATATGCACGTAAAAATTTCGTTAAATAATCATACGAGTGCTAATTAATGCATTCATATACATAAGCGTTACGCGTGCGCTGTGATCTAGTTTATTATATTATATGAATGAGGTTTTTTTACTTCCTAAACTTCTTTTACCCAAATAAAGTAGCTCATTTCCAGATCATTATCTTTAGGTACATAAAATAACTTACTTACTTTGTTTCCACCACATTTAGCCTAACCAGATGTTGAGATTACTATCAACCAAAATGATCCCGGCACGAATTTTAAAGAACCTTGTACCATAAACCCTTATGCGGCGATAGCGTGGGTAGTGCTATGATAATCAACTATCATCTGACATCAGTGTCACTTATAATCACGTAAAATCTCCAAACGGGTGTACAATATGCCCCAGTAGCCACATAATTACCGTTACAACCGCAACCAATTCTCGTATCCACTCAAAATAACCGATCACTACTAACCACGGTTTAAATAATATAGTTATCAGGGTCAATGTCAGTCTATGCAAAGCAGTGGGGAAAAATAAACATTTGGAAAAGAGAAGTTGATAAGATGTTCATACATTATTGGTGTAATGGCATAAAGAACTGTGAGCTTGAGCACAAAATGCATTAAAATTTTCCATTTATGTACAGTCGACAAAAGAGATACCTACGTACGGTGACACCTTTACATTGTAAAGTTGTGTGTAAAGGTGCAATCGTATCTCCTTTGTCGACTGTAAGTCTTCGTTTAATTTCTGGGTCGACTTTATTTTTAGTAGTTTTATTGTTAGAAATAAAATATGCCCGGTAGACGACAATAGGGTCGCTCTCTAGTACATGGAACTAAAAATATAACCAACCGAACTCACGTTATGTGGGTGTAATTCCTGGTAACAACTTTAGCTCTTCTTCTGTAACTGACCATAGAATATCCACATTAAGTTTTGAGGATTATGTTATTGTAATGTTGACACTCATTCCTTTATCATACAATCAGACGAGGTGACGTGATATTGATTGGACTATTCAGTTATTAAAAAAAAACATATTTTTTATAAAAGGAAACAAGAATTATGTAATAGGAACTCTTCGATACTAATAAAAATTTAACGGTTTATGTAGATAATTTTAAGATGGTTATATTTTGCTCGGAGCCTGTAAAGCTATGAGAAAAACTTAACTTTTTTATCTCTTATTCAGCGTCACGATGAAAGTAAAAGTGGTGTCTTGCATAAGTAAAGACAGAGGCGTTTTGTGACAATAGAGCGGTTATTGTCAGCGCCTTTATATAGTACAACCAACAGGAAAATCTTTAGTTATTAGATTTATATCTTTAGCAAGTAGGCAAACAAGTTCAAGCTTAGAACCAATTATGCAACTGTTATTATTGTTTGATTATCGTAAAGAATTCCACTATCATTTGTAATAATCTTCAATTATGATAACAATTAGGTACTTCAACTTTAGAGGTTTTTGTTATATAAATGTCGGTCAAAAGACTCCACAAAAGTATATTAATGCATCTTTCAGCTCGAACTCTAAGATAAGTTTTATACAATGCAAACAACAGTGACGAGGGCTCCCTATAACACAATTCCCGCCGGCTTGAATGTGCATACGTCAGTTAGATAGGTACTAGGTGCAAACCAATGAATTGCATGGAACGCTCCATGCAATCCAATTGGTCCAACCAGCCAACCAGCTAAAAAAAATTCCGCCAGCTTACCTTTTCAAAATGTTTACCCTACGCCACTGGCACAACAATGGTTTAAACCACGAACAGTATAGTAGTGTGGTTATCTGCATATATCTTGAACACAATCACGTCACAAAATGTACTCTACATATAAAGTCAAAATCAAATCCACTAATCATAAATATGTATATCAAACCAATCCGCGCGCCATAACCTCGTTTCGTTTCTCTCACGATTTGGGGTCAATATTTCTACCGGCAAGTATAGTTATTTTGCTACCTGTACCACAGATTACCTTTTGTGCAAGTCATTGCATACCTATTGACAGTTTTCAAATTAATTTATTACCAGTAGTTTTACATTAGATATTCTTCAATTCCTTTTATCTATAAACTAGTCAAACTAGTAACTAATCAATGCCGAGGTCAGAATTCGTCTGAGATGTGAATAATATCTAGTGAGCTGAGTGAATCTAATGTTTACATTAGGTTCTTACGGAGGCCTGAATGTTGTTACAATACACAGAGTGCATTATATTGCACTATCATACATAGTTCTAAAGGTTCGCATAGTTTCATTCGTTCATAGTATAAATATTTACATACATACTCGTATTATACATACATATTTAATAACATAACATCATAATATAAACTCACGCCTATATCCCCGAAGGGGTAGGCAGAGGTGCTAGCACCCACATTTCGCCGTTTATGTTTAGGTCCCAATGTAATAGGTGGTGAGCCTATTGCCATTAACCGGGCACTTATAAACCTGCGATAAATACACACATAACTTCGAAAAGCATCGAAAAGTCATTGGTGTGTGCCATGGTGAACCTGGGATCGAACTCGAGACCTCGTCTCAGCAGTCCATTACCCATACCACTAGGCTATACCGCGGTCCACATACATATTTAGGCCTGTAAATCCCCGAAGGGGTATGATTTTCGGTCCCATGTAATAGGGAGCGACCCTAATTTTATTACCATCAAGCGGGCACTTTATCATGGGCTGTATGTTTACTGTCAGATGGAAAGTAACCCTAACCATTATTCGCCTTCTACGACACCTACGTGTCTGTAATCGTAACCTTATTTTCAAAGACTTTGCCTTCAGCTTACCATCAGGCGAGGCGAAGTCAAATTGACGTGTCATATATAAAAAAAAACCTACGAGAAGAGATGAGGTGACCCTATTCTACTTAGTACCAACACCGAGTTCAATAAAAAGGTGTTTGTTCAATTCCCTTCCTGTGTAGGTACTTTAGACAATTAATAGTCGACGACGTCTAAAATAGTTGTTCAACTATTTGTATCAAGATTACATAATCTACGGATGTACTTGTAGGTTTTCTAAAGTAAATACACATTACTTAATAGCCAACATAAAGAAAGTGAATGAAGAAACACTTATTACAGTTTTACCACTGAGACCACCATAACCAGCTGGACCTCTTACGTAACCTAATTGAAACATTACTTAATCCTAAGTCGTATCAGCATTAGAACACATTGTTATTAATATTTTAATTACTAGCTTGGTGTGTTACTCTCTATTGCTAGACGTATGCACATCAACAATAGAATGTAAAATTTCTTAATCGATATCTCCACTAGTATCGAAGACTGTTAATTACTATAGTAATATGTGGCAATGATGCGATTGGTAGTTTCGGTGTTGTTGCAAAGGTACAGTTCGAATAGTACATACGTGATTACAATTTTTGATACAATTTTACGTAATTGAATCGTTGTATGTAAACGAGTCGCGAGTGGGCGAGTAAAAGCGGGTTGATTGCGTAATATTCACCCGCGACGTCACACACGGACAGCCCTCGGCCCCCTGAAGGGAGCTTGGTTACCGATCAATTAAGGTGATTACATACGCGAATGACTTTCACCATACAAATGCTCAAGGTCATTCGCTTGTTTTTCAGCCGTAAAAATCAGTAAAACTAATTTTAATAGATAACTTTATAGGGGACGATTACAAACTAAGAAGGTCACGTCATGCTAATACACTTATTTAACATACATGTGAAATTTTAGATTATTTGTATACATATTGTAGAAAATATTTGGTTTCATAAGAAAGAGTAGAGTGATGTTCAGAGCCTCTTTTAAACTATTTCCTCCTTTTTTATTTAATTTATGAAAAGGTGAAGTTACTCTGTATATCCTGTAATATGCAGGCATGTAAATTCCAGATCTGTAGATTTTATAGTTAAGAAGAAAAACGGTTTCGAAAATACCGATTTTTCGATGCTGATCTAATTCGGGGCCTTAAGTTTTACTTCTTTTCATTTTTAACCTAATGGTATGATTCCGAAGGCGACCGCATACGACAACGATAGACGCATGCAGCAGATTCTCATACACCGTTGCCGTTACTTGTTAAATACCGATATGGGACCATTGATCTGCTGCGTGTGTCGACAGTTGTCGTATGCGGTCGGCTACGAAATAATACCTCATTTTTTAACCATGATCATACTGATTTTCCAGTTGCATTCCCTGAGGTTCGCTTATTGTTTTTCATTGATATATCGAAGCTTTTATGGAAGCGAACTGCTATCTGACCTCCCAATCTTGAGAGGAAAGTCTGCGCCAGAACTTCATTTGTTATTTAGTAGGTACACTGACAAGTAGGTAAAGATGCCTTGGGCCTCAAGGATATTGTTGCGGCTTGAGGCCCACTTCACCCTTTCAACCTTAACATTTATTCATTAATTAGTAAATCAATATTGAGCTAATTAATAAATATTAAGAGGCAGCTGCATCACGACGTTTTTATAACCTTCTATTAAAAAGGTTACCAAATTAAGTACTAAAAAGAACTTGGTTAGTGTACTTTGAGGAGAGCTACACTGTTTGGACATTGAAATAAAACATTTTCAACGGATTCCATTGCGATTTGTTTGGTATCATTTCATTATTTACATTCAGACGTTACAGTCGCTTTTCAGCAGCCATGATAACAAGAAGTCTAAGGACCGCATTTTATAGAACGATACTTAGTCCTGAAACTCGATTTATTAACTAGATCTAAGGGCAGATTACTTTCTAGATGACAGTTCTAGATAGGTACTTGATTCTACTGGTACTTAGGTACTATTTACAAGGAATTAGCTCAAAGTGTCGTGGCTTCTGTAGTTTACTTCTTCTCGAGTTAGATTCAGTCTATCTAATACTCGTAGTAATCCCTAGCTAGTGGCACGTTCCAATCATCTTTTTCGTTAAAATACGTAGGATTTGTTCTTGAAATTTATGATAAAATGCAACCGAAACGTAACTGTAAGTAAATAATTTAGATTTATTTATAAAAATATCCATTTTTAGCAGGTTTGTTTTTTCAAGACATTCCAAGGAGATAAAAGAATTTTGATAACACCACAAACCTTGAAATAGTAATGAAGTATTATTTTTTGAAATAATAAAAATATAGTTTTAAAAATAATACTAAGTATATCTATTATATTGAAGCGACGTCGTCGGTAACTTAGTAATTAGGAATCGGCCTTACGATCGAAATGATCAGTTTGAATTCTGGCTATTACACTACCGACATGAACCTATTTCTAAAGCCACCTTTCTACGGCCCGCGATTTTACGGACGCATGCGTGATTTCGCAGACTACGCACCGTAATAAAAAAATAGTTTAAAACTAAAACCCGACCCTACTTAAAAATCACGCTCTGAAAAGTATTAAACAAGAAAATATCTAGGATAGCCGTGGTCGTATGCCACTTTTCCTTAGAATAGCATGTATGTATCGTTTTATTATAGTAAGTGGCATACGACCACGGCTATCCTAGATATTTTCTTGTTTAATATTTTTCAGAGCGTGATTTTTAAGTAGTCGGGTTTTAGTTTTAAACTTATTTTTTTATTTTTTTTATTTTGGGGCACCCAACAACTATAATTTATGCATATTTGAAATGTGCTAATTGAGCTCTTAATTTGATACCATACACGGCATATTTATCTCAAATTATTTTTTCAACACAGTACTTTATGGCCGCTAGAGGGCGCCACATTAGATTTAGTGATACGTCATATAGCCTATAACCATCGGACGATCAAGACGATTCTAATGATATGCTATATGTCCAGTTCTAATAAGTAGTTGAGCAGCTATGAGGGAACAAACGAACATACATACATACATACATACATACATACATACATACATAGCCTGTCAAAATCATAACCCTCCTTTGGCTTCGCCGTAGTCGGCTAAAAAGAGGCTCGTCCGTGCAGACACGTTTGTCACAGAAAAAACATCCGTGTCTGCATCTGCGTAACCCCGCACCGTGGCACCTTGGTGTAACGCAGGCTTAGCTGGAGGGGTTAAATTAGTTTGGGGTAAATTAATGAATACCCTTTTTCATTCTCTGAACTTACACAAAAAAATAATATCTATAAACGCCACAAAAAAGTGGATAGGTAACATAACATAGCTCAATCAAATTATCTTAATTTCTTTAAAATAATTGCATTAAATTCTTCGTTGAAATTAGTGTAATTATAAAGAATTAGTCAATTAAACTTTACAGCCCACAACTAGTCCTTATTTGTCACTAAACACTCACGACTTTGACCTATTAATATGTCTAAAATTATGTCAAGGTTAGTGACTTGGTGCGTGCCACTACAACAATTAAATATTCCACGTTTCTTACCATCATGTTATACACAGTATTAAAAAAAAACAATCAAACAACATCAGATTATATAATTAACATCTCCATTGTACCTACATAGATTTGTGTGCGCATGAGCAATCTTCATCTTCACACTCAACGGGCCCATCTATCTACAAATAGGCAATTTATCTGTCAATCTACGCATATACATAATGTAAAACGACCTTGGAGATTACAATAAGACACTGTGATGCCCTTGGTTGGCACAATAATTTGCAGCCGATGCGCACTACGCATCCACCCACCGCTCAAAGCCCCGCATCCTATGAATGAATCATAGAAATTCCATTGATGTACAGATGAAAGCCTTTTTATTTCACCGATACACATTTTATTGGTGTTTTATCGATGTTACTGGTATAACAATAGATGTGCGTCCTTCGAAAAGGTTACTCGTAAGATTTATGGAATCCATTATACGAGTATTTGGTACTGCTTGTAAATTTAGTTTGAGAGTGATAGAGTCAGTATACATAGGTATGTGTACGGTACACAGTAAACATCTCGATGTCTCGTACCTATTCTGCTTCCTGCTAATGTTCTACTAATATTATAAAGATGTAATATTAAGGTTGATTTACATCTAACAAACGAATGCTCATTCTATCCATTCTACGTCAAATTCTGTTAGTGTAAACAGTGACAGAACATTTGTTCGTTGTTCTTTCATAAGTAAACACTGAAAATATTAAGAAAGAATGCTCTAAGAATGCTCTAGTTCTATGTTCGTTTGGTCTAAATCAACCTATACCTACTCTATCACACTCAATCAGATCTATGACTGAAATTTAGTACAGGTATAGATTATTGTCGGGAATATCGCATATGCTACACATAGTTTTTATCCTTGGAATAGGTTCCCATGGGTTTCGGCAACGGGATCAGTACCCCGAGCACGAAAGACTATCATACTCGTAACGTAAACGTCTTGAGAGAACGGCAGGCTTATTAGCTAACTCGCGATAGCAAAGCGATAGCAAAATTTGCGCGGTAATCGCACAAAACCGACAAATTGGTATTACGTATCACATTTGACAGAAAGCGATCAGCGAAAAAGGCGCGATAAGAAATGTCATCGCGATCACTCAAAAGGTCCTTTTTTAATGGCCGCCATTGTGAAAATAATAAATACAGAAATTTTCATTGTAAAAAACCAGTGGTAAATCAAGAAACACATATAAATTAGTCTTAGAAACAAAACTATCGCTATTTTTCAGTTCCGCAGCATATAATTGTTAAGGCGATCTGATCGCAAATCCTTACGTAATACCAATTTTTTTGACGTATCGCGATCCATCGCGCAGTGATCTCGTTCTTACTGCTCATCGCTCGCTCGCTGGTCGCGAAAAGTTAGCTAATAAGCCTGCGGAGCACTGCGATTGGCCGCCTGCCTCCTGTAAACCTGTATGTGCGTGAAGCCTGCCAATAGCAACACTCTGTTTTCTCATTTTTACGTTCTCAGTTTCTCGATACGTGTACGTTAGCTAAAGGTACAGAATTTCATACTGGTGAAGCCGCGGGCAACAACTAGTGGCCTGCAATTCCAATTGCTAGATATACTGATATACCAATTTACAAGATTGTGTAACAGAAATCTGTTAAACTAAATACGGCGGTAAATAAACCCTTTGAACCAGTAGTCTAGTTACTGAACAAACTATATCGCTAAGACCAGGAAGTGGGCCTACATTACAACCATTCGAACAATTACTCGCACCTATCATTAGAAACCGAATCTTGTTACAATGAAACTGATTGCAGTACTCGTTATTACCTAGTATTTGTTCTGCTCATGTTTGTAGTTAGATTTCAAGAGATGCGTGGCTTTCTCCATTGTTCGTGTAAGTCTAATAACGTCAGATGCCTCTGTATATCCATGACACGCACCACATATCGCTTACACAGTGTTATGTTAGTCTGACATAAAAACAATAAAACCTATTTTCTTCATCCTAGCTTTAATCACTGGCGCATCCGAAGCTTTCACCTCATAATCTGGGGTCCGCTTTACCAGTCCAACTGCCGTATGGCTGGACTGCTATAAGACCGCCACAACATAATATGTAGCGATATTGGACGATATCGACGCACTGCAGCTAGACCAGTTATTGACCTTTTTAGGGCTCCAACTTCCCGTAACGACTGCCATAGATGTTCATATGACAACCGGGAACGATGACGGCTTAACGTTCTCTCCGAGGCACGACCACACCAATGCAAATACCCATATTCATGCATACAAATATTTGCACTAAGCGGGGATCGAAGCCGCGCCTCCTGCGTTGCGGTCGCGCTCACTGCCGCCACGCTACAGAGGCTGTCGTACACAACAATAAAACCTATCTTATAAAATAACGACATAATAATATAATAAACTTGGTCACCTCAACAGAAGGCGTGCCTGCGAAAACGATAGTTTCTCTATCTTCGTATTAACGGCATCGTAAATTCCTTTTACTCTGAAAGTTGTGCTATTTTCTCATGTACGTTTATTCTATTATAGCTGTCCATTAAGTATTTCCTGTCTAACAAATGTCTGTTTGTTATACAAATAACATACCTAGTATTACTAAGACGGGGTCAACTTAAAATTCACGAGGTACTTATACAAACAACGTTTAAGTAAAATATCGTTTTAGCGCACTGGCCCATGCAGGGTTTCTTCTCGAATTTGAGAGCTCAGACTCTAGCAACTCCCACAAAAACCGTACTTATAAGTCAAAGCAAAAGAAGGAGGACTAAACGGACCCTGGACTACGAAGTGAAGGCCTCGTATGCGAACGGGACACAAGGATAAATGATTGTTTCGATATTTTTTTAAGAAACACATTGAAGTTAATCTATACCTACTGAGAATAAGGTAAAGAATATGTTCAAACGTGCTAATCTCTGTGAACTACTCTCCAGGTAACTCAGTTCTTGGGGAAGGTAACAGGCTACATAACATCATCCTATGACCACAAGAGTAAAAAAAGCAGGCAGGCGGTGTGACGCAGTGAAAAAGAACCTAGCATGGAGTGAAACCATGAGACATAGGTGGTATCTTAGGTATACTGTGACTAGCTTTTATAATAATAAGGATATGAACTCATTCACGATCTGGTGCATGTGAAATATGAAGCATGTCCTAGCAATTTGCACGTCATCCCTTGTCGATGAGATCGTGGCTCGAGCTGAGCTCTCACCGACTTCGCAGAGCTGCTGAGCGCGGAAGTAGTGTCGGTACACCTACCAACCTCACGTAGCGTGCATGCGCTGTCTGCTCGCCCGTGAAGTTTCCTACAACACAAATTGTTAGACATTAATTATATCATATTACGTCTTTTTATTGCATTCTTCTAGTACGTGCTCGACTGTCGCATTTTATCGCCACAAACTTTTTAACTCGAGAAATAGTAAGTACACGTAACCCGAAGAAAGGAAAGTAAGAAGTTGGAAACATATAAAACGTGTTTTCTTACGAAATAGGTTGTAATGATTTTATAAAAATATATAAAGTAGATAAATTTGACAGCCTCCGTGGCGTAGCGGTAGTGAACGCGGCCGCTGCGCAGGAGGCGTGGGTTCGATCCCCGCTCAGTGCAAATATTTGTGTTCATGAAATATGGGTATCTGCATTGGTCTGGTCGTGCCTCGGAGAGCACGTTAAGCCGTCGGTCCCGGTTGCCATAAGAACATCTATGGCAGTCGTTACGGGTAGTTGGAGCCCTCAAAAATCCAAAAACAACAGTCTAGCTGCAAGGCTTCGATATCGCCTAATGTTACCATTGGGATGTGGAGGTCAGATGGCAATCGCTTCACAGAAAATATCGAGGTCTAGCCAAATCCGTAGTTAAGACTGGCAAAAAGCGGACCCCAGACTCCGAGCTGAAAGCTTCGGATGCGACTGGGAATTAACGCTAAGAGGAAGAAGATAAAGTAGATAAATTAGGTTAACTATATTTTTATACTATACTATATTATTTCTGTAGGTACCTGCCTACTATATAAATTGTATTTATATCATAATAACCTTAATCCATGTAGGTCTATTATGCAGTGTCGAGGGGTCCCTAAAACCCAATTCCTGCCGGCTTGCGCTAAGCTTTTGTCACTATCGGCTTCCCTTTCGAAAATTTTCACCTTTCGCCACTAAGCCTACTTTTGGTTATGCCACATGTATCCTGCCCAGCTGGCGAAGTCATGTTAGCTTCCACGGAACTAGGTACTTAAGTAAATATACTGAATTGCGCAATAAAAAAATTGTCGACCTGCCGCCTGATCTCCAAACCCCGAGAGTCCCTCAATCTTACAGGTGAGGCTTCAAAGATCTTGCCGAGGCAAAAACACCCTAAAACTTCCCCATTTTAAAACGTTCTCTACCATACTATTTCGTTCTTTTACTTTTTATTAACACTAATGTTCAAAACCCAGAACAATATGAAATCACTACTTCAGTACGTAAGGAAATATATATATTTTTATACATCACTACCAAAAGAAATCTATTTGATATAATCTATTATATGTAATTAAATATTATATCAATCTAAATCGCCAGCTTCATTAAGTTATTAAGACATTTTTCGTGACATTAGCGTCCTTCTTTTCAGCTGATCATAAATTAATATGTACCCGATTGTTAACACTGTCGGCTGCGTAACCTGTCAGTTAAATGTCAAGCACGTAAATAATAGTATGAGATCAAAGATACACTAGATCTGAAAAGCAAAGGCTATTAACAAACGATTGACCATACAGTTACATTACAGTCGTATAAGAATTCTGTTGCAATACTCTTACTTTGTCAAAAGGAGACTGAAAGTTACAGAGTTGTATAGAATATCCTAATCTATTACGTCATCATTAAGTTCAAGAGAATTTGATTTTGAGTAGATTGGTCATTACCCTGTAGAAATGAAATAAATAGTGCAGTTAAACTAAAAGGGTGCCTTATTATCATATATGTCTAGAATCTAAAGAAATAAAGAAAAATTGGAGTATTTTTGTAACGTTAATTTATTTAGTCTCGCTTTTATTTATGTTAAATAGTAATTAAAAGCAAAAGTGATCTTAATGTAGGTATTATTATTATATTCTAAACATAACTTAACTATAGTATGACTGTTTATTGTAAGTATTATATCTCGTTTACAACATTTATAATTATTAAAATTTACACTTAATTATCATATTAACTCCCTCATTTAAGATTTGCATAATTTATTAAAAATACAGTTGGTAAATACAAATCTTTTCACATTTTGCAACTTAATTAGCGACTATAAGCAAATGTTGAAAAGTTTGTGATCATTTACGATCGTAATACATGAGTCTCACTGAATTTTTTTACGTAAATTATAAAAATATGTAATTATAAATACTTGCCGCGTTTAAATTGATAATGCCGCTGCAAAAAAAAATTGACAGTTAGACTGAAAAAGGTTCTCCCAGACTTCGAGGTGAAAGCTTCGAATGCGACTGGGACTAACTATATAGGATGATGAAGAATTGACAGACACACAAGATGTTAGTTTCTGATTATATATAAATTTATTCCCGGTTACCATAAGAACATCTATGGCAGTCGTTACGGGTAGTTGGTGCACTAAAAAGTCCAAAATCAACGGTCTAGCTGCAAAGCTTCGATATCGCCTACTGTTACCATTGGGTGGTGGAGGTCAGATGGCAATCGCTTCACGGAAAATATCGAGGTCTAGCCAAATCCGTAGTTAAGACTAGTAAAGCGGACCCCAGACTCCGAGGTGGAAGCTTCGGATGCGACTGGGAATTAACGCTAGGATGAAGAAGAAGAGAAATAATAAAATAACATTTATTACAAAAAACGTAAATCGGTACAAATATTACAATATATGCCCTGATTAGTGTAGTGACAACAGCATCACGAGCTGATAGCTTCGGATGCGACTGGGATTAACGCTAGGAGGAAGAAGATAAATTTATTAATCTTTAACTTGGAGGGTGGTAACCAACCTAGAGATGTTGTATTACCTACTAAAAGTTCTATTTTTTTTTAATCAACTTTTAGTTCAGTGTACCTAAACTGAACTCTAACTGAACTAGAAGTTTGTCTCCAAAGTAAAATTATTTATTATTATTAATACCGGTCAAGTCACTGGGCGACAAAAAGCTTGTATGCCTCAACGCACCAACGACGAGGCACACAAGAACGCAGTGTCATCAGAAAATTATAAAAATGCCACCAGCAATATTTATAGTGAATACATTATTAGGTACGTACACATCAGATTCCAACATTTATAAATAGCCTTTGGTAAAAATGTTTAACCTACGCAATAGAGTATAAACATGCATAGGTAAATCAGAAATAAGTTGCCACGACGCAAATCCAAAGATTAGCGTATGGCCACGAAACAAAAAGGTCATGGGAACGATTTCCGCTGAGGAGTTACGAACGTCACTCCAAGTATTGAATGACAAATCATTTAATTACTACTTACATAGCTTTTGTAACTATTTATCACCTCTGTCTTGAGTTTGTAATGGTTACTAAGATATATTTTTATTCTGAGAAATCGTAGTCTTCTGTGATTTATGTTTGATTTCGAAATGAATTATTATTTTCGATTTCTACATAATGTAGCTTTTTTTAAGTTGTGTATTCAATTCACACAACCATTTTACAGAATCTGTCCAAAATGTCCAACAATTTGCTTTAGCCTGTCCTTTAACCTCTAAAATATAAAAAGGTACTAAGTAAGGATCTATTATAAGTACAAAATTAAGCATGGAAGTATGGCGAAAATCAGAAAGCTTGATGTTCATCACGACATAACATAATATGAACGCAGACTTAGAAACGGGCCTATCTGAATATTCTAGAATATCAATGTGATAGGCAGTAGTGAACCAACACAAGAAAGTATCAACTGTACTTTAGAAAACTCGCAGTTCAGTGCAAAATTAGAAATTTTAAATTTTCTTGTTGTTGTCACGCTTCACTCGTAATACAAGTGTATAAGTGCATTGTAACGTTCAAAAATGTAATAAGTGACTAAAAATTTATTAAGGACTGTTAAACGTACCAATCGTATTCTGTCCTCTGTGTACGTATCTAACTACTAAGAATAAAAAAGTATAATTAAATCGCATCGCATTAATATTCCTTAAAAAATAATTCTACTGTTTGTAAGTTTATTAAACAAAAAAATGTAAATAAAAATTCATTAAAAAAATTTTCTGTGAAATATGTTTCATTCTGGTAAATTGTCTTTGAAACAATAATATTCGAAATAAAAATATAAGTACCAAATATTATGTGAAACATTTTCTGTGGAACGAAATTCTATGAAATTTCTGTCTGCGAAACAAGGGGCTCCCGTATTTCTGGTTTATCAGTATAAACAAGATAGATTCCAGTGCCTGGCAGTGTTTGACTTGTATCAGTATACAGGTACGAACCCATCAGCAGTAATGTAACTAGTAAAACAGCCTTACCACTTGTTCCAGCATGATGAATCACTTCTACGCCCTAAGACTAGTTATATAAAAATTTATCTCGTCTTGCCACGTATCGTTTCTTTAATACAAAACCAGAAACGGGCATAAATATCATTCGATTCAAATTGGAGCACGTTGTATCGATAAAATACAATATTGCTATGTGTACTTTGCTCAAAAACTACCTCATTAAAATAATCATCTACTTCTGACATTGATTGTACTCGTACCTTCGCAAGCATCAAGAAATCGACCAACATTAGATTAGAGTGCCTGCTCATTTCCACAGTAAATGTTAATATAACCAATGAAAATCTTATCCCACATATAGAGTTGTTCCAATTCTCAAAGCAAACAGTTGACAGCCAGTTTAAATTCTACGTTTTAATGCAAATGACGGTAAGTGTCTTGATCAAACACGTTGGTTTAATGGTAGTCAAACCAAATAACGTAGCTTCTAAGTAGGACAACACGTATTGACGACACACAAAGATGTTGAAGGAAATGTAAGTTACGCAAGACACGGACACATCTCCGTTGTTATGTTAGAGTAAAACAATTTGTATGATTCCACTTTATTATACTGGCACATCAACGAAGTAAGAAAGGACACAACTCCCAGAACATGTTAGCCAGTGATGTTACCTGTAGTGGCAATGGGTCATGGCTATATCTGACGTACGGGCGATGGCAATTGTTGCAAACTAGTCCTTGATTAGAGACATGAATCGACAAGTGAAAGGTGGGACCCGCACCCCAGTCAGGGTGCTATAGACCACATTGGGAGAGACTTATGTCCAGCGGTGAGTTGCGATAGGCTAAAATATGAACTATATAAAACTAATCTCACCGATTTCATTCTATTTTCTTTTAGGTTTTCTAATAGGTACTTTGTAGAAGGAATGAATTCTTCATTTACAGAAAGATCAAGAAAACTGCACGAAAAAATTAATGATTATTTCATATTCAACGCGGGCAGGGCTGTAGGAAACAGCCAGTAAAATTATAAGCGATAAGATGGCTCCATTGAAATAAAACCACTTTTTAACGGATTAACTATATCGCGATTTATTTGTCGCGGGGTGACGACCATGGTTGCTCAAAAGTAGTCGAAACGTCGGGCTAAATGTGAGTAATAACAAATAAATCGCGATAGAATCCGTCAAAAACTAGTTTTAATTCAATGAGTAACATTAGCGTAAACTTCAGAAAGTATCAAGATGATTCCAGTTAGTTCGCATAGCTTTCCTATAAAATTAGGTAACATCATATCCGTAAATTTATTATTCAATATTTTCTAATCCGGCAGATTACATCAAAATAAAAACTTGATTAACATTTGAACATCATAACCTGTCAACAGAATTTTATAGACGACATTTAAATCAAATATAGAGTTGTAAGTCGTTCAATAGAAATATTTTTATCCCAAAAAAGGCTTGACATAACAGAAACCTGTTGACCTAGATACTGTATGTTATTTATGACAGACACTTTATTTTCGACCGATTTCATAAAAGGAATTGAGTACCTCCTCAATTTTTTCTGTCTATTTATATCAATACCAATCAAAGCAATAATGGTTCGAACCACGAACCATTATTGCTTTGATTGGTATTGAACATTGGACCAAAAAACTTTTCCGGATCAAATTGGAGTCCTAAATTTACCATTTTCTTATACCACGGCATACCACTTACCTCATTTACTCTTCAGGTTTCTATTTCCAACTAAAATACTTTTTTTTTATACCACTTGGTGGCAGACAAGCACACGGACCGCCTGATAGAAAGTGGTTACCGTAGCTTAAGGATGTGTCCAACACCAGGAGAGTAACAATCGTGCAGTCGGCCCTATAAGAACAAAGATTTTTTGTGCCGTCAACGCAGAAAATGAAGCAGGACAATCCTTTGGTCTTCCCACTGACAGCACAAAAACTCTCCAGTGAGCTCTGGCTACCCTACATTCTCCATTTTCAGCGGCAGCATCAAATATCAGCATAATATTTGCATAAGGTTCACAATATTTAAGTCTTCTGAAGACTAAGTCGCAAATGTATAAAACGTCCTCAAAAATATCAAGCATACAAACCTTCTTAAACTAAGGATTGTAAGTTCACCACATCTCAGCATTGCTCAGTGAGGTCAAATGTCTGACGTGGTCTTCTACTAAAATATTATATAACCGTAAGCAAACGCATGGGAACTTTTCTGTCGAAACTGCTACTAAATTCTAAATGCCAGCAGCGGAACAGCGTGTACGTACTTAGTAACTAAAAACATTAAGAGCATTCATAATTATTGTAAATTATAATATCCTAAGATGCTTTGAAGACATGTGAAATTTTTCAAATTATTTGCTTGTTCTTTTTCTACTTTATAGCCTAAAATATAAATTTCAATGGCTTTACTATAGTTACTTTAGTTTTACCGCGCAGTTTTACTCGTGTTAAGGTTACTGCATAACGTGATATTACGAGTATATAGCATTGAACTATTGTCTCAAGAATACAACTAAGAGAAAAATACATAGACACATACTTCCGCATTAACAAATTGTGCATGTTTTAATGATTTTTTCCCGTGCGGAGTCGAGAGGGGTCATCTAGTAGCTATGTACAATTACTACCTACATAAAGATCAGTGACAAAGGGTTCACATAATACGATTTGGTACCAGCTTCCCTTTTGAAACCGTAATTAGACCTAATAGAATAATTGATTGTGGTTTACGACCTACAAACGCCACCACCTTCCTGTTGAAACCAACATTCACCACTGATAAGGACCATCATTTCTTGGAATGATTCGTCATAGCATACACTGTTATAGCAAGTGGCGACGTTGATGCAATTAATCAATGAAGATCTTGTCTTTGTCAGGAATAAACAAGCAAAAAGATACGAATTAGATGAAGCGTCGTGGAATGTGCCGTGCTACAGCGGATGCGTATTCTATAAAGTTGCGTTGTTATTGCGAAGATACTTACACTTATTTTTGAGTGCGCAGGGATCCTCAAATCCAAGCCATTCTTATCCACTAGCCGTGCCTTTCTCTATTAGGGTATTATTAAAGCATTCACTTTTTACCGTTTTCTAGATGATGAGAAAAACAACAAAACATGGATAGTTGAATGAATTTACTCTCACTATTTTAAAACATAAAATCGATATTTATCCTTCATTTAAATTTACCCGCTAGCACTTATGAATGGAGCTGTACCCTTAACAAGACATACCCACACCGTAGACTCATCTCTACACGCGTGTTTTTCCGACCTTCATCCCGCATTCCGTATGTAGTCATGCAGGATACGCATTATTTGCTAACTCATTGCCGGACAATGACCTAAACAACGCCGACAACCTATTACTTTGTTCATACAGATGAATCCTCTCAATAGAAGTATTATTTAGCAACGTGTCATTGGATTTGTTTGAATCTGTGTATCTGTGGATTTACAAAAGTACAGAATATAAGCTCTCATAAAAGTACAAATTTTATGAGAGCTTTATGATCATATAACAGAGGCGGAGACGTCCACCATTGCTGGTTGTGCCTGTAGCCAGGACCAACTTGCTCCAGAAAACACGTCTTACCCGATCCATAAAAATTATAAATGGCATTAGTGACAGGGTGGATATATTTTCTGACACCTGGAGTGAGCTGGCAAAGATGATATTATATCATTCATGTTATGAGAATCCATGAATGGTATTTTATTTTATTTTTTATTTTTTATTGCATTGGTGTTTTTCTTTTTTTGTGTATTTTTTTGTGTATTTTTTGTGTATTTTTTGTGTATTTCTTTTTTGTGTACCTATTTGTTTTGTGATTAATTTAGTATGTTGTGTCTTAATTTATTTATTTAGTATGTCCAGTACTGTTTTGGGGTCATCCCTGTAAAGGTGGTGGATTAAGTTATGGAATAAATAAATATATTATGGAGTTCTAAAATCACACTTGAATTTGAACTTACTATTACTATGCTTGAGCATATTAAAATTTAATAAGGACCCTACTCTGCAACGAAATGAATTTATTTCGGGATAGTTGTGCCTCGTAAACTAATAATTTTATTAATACCTATAACTATTAGTTACTAACCTTCAAATATGTTTGGATTCTTTATTAGATTTTACTGCAGTTTAGTGTATAAAAGATATCCATAGTCATAATATCCATTCAGCCATGCTCAGCAAGTCTAAAAAGCCGCTTTATTGAAATCGTATTAGGATAATATTTTGTCATGCGACGATATTTACAAGAAATTGGAATCTTTAGTAAATTAATTTATAATATTGTGATACGCTCTTATTACGTGTGATCATAATATTATTATAAATATAGGAATCTATTGAGATCTACTGAGAATTCATTAAGTTACTCGTTTTTAGCAGAATCGCTCAATGTGACCTTTTTAGACCCGCAGATGTAGGTACAGCAATGACGTACTGTTAGATTTAAATATTTTTACATACAAATGTATCCGCTGCACCTTACTTTTAATTTACTGAATTACTGCAGGTTCGTAGAGGTAGAAATTGTGTCATCTCAAGATACAAAAGCTACCTCCAGTCTTCAGTTCTTACTACATACCTACATACAATCACGCCTTTATCCCCTGAGGGTTAGACAGAGGTGAATTAACACCCACATTTCACCAATCAATGTATTAGGTCCCACGTAATAAGCCTATTGCCGTATTCCGAGCACTATTGTTGGCTCGAGCTATGCATCTGAGGCTGAGCCTGGGCTGTATATATATGTTTGATGTTAAACAGCCCTATCCCTTAGTCGCATGGGAGGAGATAGGGTGGCCTAAATTCTACTCTGCCGGTAACCACGCGGCGAAGTACTTACTAATCTTGTAAAACTATAAAGCAGGTATCTGGGTATGTTTTTTTATTGTTGACAGGCTCAAGTTTGACCACTATTTCACCTGTTGATGTGATTGACGGTGGAGCACGCTCACCCAGAAAACCTATTCACTCTAGTCTTGAAGACATCCAAGTTGTAGCTATCCGGAAACATAAATTCGGACAGGAAAGACATAGTTCTACTTTCATTTCCACATCTACTACGAGTAGTTAATTCACTCAAAATGTATGTACATAGAGTGTTGCGTAACAATAACTGTACCTACACCGTTATGTACTGCGTACTTAGCTATTGTTAAATATAAATTGTCTCATATCCTGCGAATATAAAATTTGTACGTAACCTGTGACTCACTTGCTTCAAAGATCCTAGAGTCTCAGTATAAGTATATAAACATTACTAACACATGTGCATTATTGTCACTAACTATAATAGGACAGACGTTCTATCGCTCATGTTTCTTCATCATTCAGACAGTGCCTTTCGGAACTCCGGCACATCACGTTACGAAAACTAGTCCAGTCAGGTACGTAAAGCTTTTACGAGTGCCCTGATACAATTGCATACGAAAACCTTATAGAGACATTTCGTAATGTTAACATGTGTGATTTAAGATGCGTCAACTACATGATCATAATACCAAAAACGTATAACAATTGAACATACGTAGGTGTAGACGGGAATGCGCGTCTGTAATTGATAAGGATTATCGTGTCGTGAATCATTCCCGGGATTGAAACACAACCAGTAGTTAAACTGTCCCAATATGGCTCAAGTCACGTAATGTTCGCCACGCCTGTCGACATAGGTCACAATTATTAACTTAATTGTCTCAAACGAGTAGGCGACCCATTGTTCATGCTTTTATTACGTGTAGCTGTATCGCATTTTCTATCTGAGATTTGACTTTGCTTATTCCTTATTTAAATAGCATTTAATTTCGTAATATTACGAGACTTCAATTGTAATTCCTCAAAAACTAGAGTGCTGAAATATTATAAATTACCTAAGTGGTTAGACAAAACACATCGTCGATCAAAAGGCATTGTTATGCAATGATTTTTTATATTGTGTTTTCACTATCACGAAACTCTGCCTGAATATCGGCCTATTCATCAAACTTAACGTAATAATTGACGGTGACTAAGTCTTAGTCACCTTCAATTATGTTACGTTAAGTACCTACGGCAAATAGGACTTCAAAATTTGCATCATAACTGTCAATATCGGTTGTTATGATAATGATGATGAGGTGATTAAAATTATACTGCAAAAACCGGTCAAGTGCGAGTCCGACTCGCACACGAAGAGTTTCATTGCGTATTTTTTTCTGTTTTTATTACAGCGACAAGAAAATACATCGCCTGTGAAAATTTTAACTGTCTAGCGTGATAGCTATTCATGAGATACAGCCTGTTGACAGACAGAGCCTTTGTAACAGGGTTCCATTTCAGGGTTCCAGGGTACGGAACCCTAAAAAGAGTCCGTAAATGGTACGTGGCCGTGGGTCGAACATTCCTAAGTGTTGTTGTTGACCGTTTTAACTATGCTAAATAAGTGTATTAGGAGTGGGTTCACGTCGGTATTGTGCTAGGTGTCATTTCAACTGGCGTCTTTTGACTAACTTTCGTTTTATTCAAGAAGCACTCATTTAGAGATTTTATTATATATCATGTTTACAATGTGTCTAGTACGTACATTAAGTGATTTTTGATCCGAAAAGTTAGGGAAACAATTAATAAAGATTCAATCAATAAGCCTTTTGCAGTCCACTGCTGAACATAGGCCTCTCCCAATGTGAGCCATTTCTCCCAATTCTCCACCTTCCGCATCCAGTCTGTCCCAGCCACCTTTTTCAGGTCGTCAGCCCATCTGGCTATAGGGCATACCACCTTTCGTTTGCATTCTCGGGGTCTCCATTCTAGGACTTGTTTGCTTCAACGGCTATCGGTCCTTCAATAGATGTGGCCAGCCGAGTTCAACCTGCTTATTCTGTGTGCTATGCCGGTAACTTTAGTTCTTTGTCGGATGGCCTTGTTGCAAATTCTATGCTTCAAAGAAACTCCAAACATTGCTCACTATTTAGCTCGCTGCGTGACTTTTAGGTCATAGGCTAATCCCACTGTCAGTGTCCACGTTTCGGCATCGGAAGTCATAGCAGGTAGTACTGGTCGAAGACCTATGTTTTCAGGTCTTGCGGTAAATTCAGTTTAAATTAATACAATTTGATTTATTGTTGGCCTTCTCTTTTGTCTCTCTCGACTTTAGTTAAATTGTTCGGGGCCAGAAGTTAGACACGCTAACCTGTTAAGAGCATTGTCAAGGGCAATTTAAAGGTCGATAAAAACAATTGGTATATTAACAAGTGCATATTGTCTGAAGATCAGTACCATACTCACACTCTGTCGCTATTTGCTTAATAAAGCCCCACCTACACATGTGTGAAATTTATGCCTATACTTAATATTTAAATTAGATTAAGAAATCGCCCATGATACTTGTGTTTTGATTTTATAACACGTGACGTGACGCGTATCGATAATATCAGAAATTAATTGTGTCTGTACATGTGATTTTTTTATATGAACCTTGTCAATTGACCGTACCCTGCTGGATGGTAAGGAGCTAGGGTACAGTCCATCTGGACTATCATCTGATAAGAACCATCACTCCGGACGCTTAGACCTGTGCTTAGACACCCAAATAGAGGCCCTACGTAGACAGCCCTATAACATGATCGATTGCAATCTGTTGAGTTGAACCAGAAATGTGATCAAAAATAGAATCATAATAACCAACACACACGTGAATGAGTCGCGGGTATCAGCTAATTTAACATAAATAATACATGGCGTTTACGTTAGTACGATAGCACAGTGACCGGCATAGTGTCTGCTCCGTCGCTTGTGATGCGGCTACGGGACTGCGGCTATCGACATACTTGATGACATAACGGTCTGCGATCAGCCGACGAGCCAGTCGTGCGGCCCGTTACATTGCACCGTCCATGCGTAGATTCTTCTACACACACTTAGCTCTTTATTGTGTCTATACGTACCTACGTAACACATAATACCCTAACGTACTGTGATTGTTGTGCAACTTAACTTGTAAGGTTAAGTCACGACTGATCTCAGGCGTGATTCGATTACGGTCACATCTATTTAAATCAAAGTTTAATGCTAAAATTAAAACGATCGGCGATAATATCAAAGTTGGGTGTTAGACCTTGATTGGAACTGGTTAATAGGTGATTGATAAGTGTATGTAATTAAAATTATGGAAATGTGTAAATCTAGTCGTAGATTTGCTATTTTTTCTGTTGTTGTTAATGAATGATAGACTTGTTATTTATTGACTGTAAGCTATGTTGTCATCGATGGGTAAACAGAAATGTTTATAATACATCAGTTATTGATAGTTTATGATCATGGGAATTCGAAACAGAAAGTGGAAATTGTGGAATACCTACCTACATGCTCGCAATATGCCGTACAACTTCATATGCCATACATAAACTACTTATTTAATAGTAGTTTATAAAACGAACGAGTGTTTTAAGATCAAATTATGTGCAGTTTCATACACTACATACTTTACCTAATTTCATGAAATAGTTAGTATAATTTCCGTAAAATTACAGTTCTGCATTTATTTGTAAACGTTTAGCGCCAAAATCCATTTGCTGACCACGCATGCGTGTTACACCGCGTCCACAGATTATGTAGAGACAAACAGTATTGAAATCTCCTTTTGTTCAGTTGAAGTTGTATCGTAATTGAAAAAATATTAAAATATTATACAGAAGGGCTGTATCATAATGTAATTTATCTACTCTCATACTGTAATGTAAAAAATCACAAAAGTAACTACTCTTAAGAACTTAAAAACATAACTTAAGTAAACGCACACACTACGCAAAAATTATTATCTAAATAAATTTCAAAAAATATTAATAGTATTATAGTATGTTCAAATATTGTTGTCATCTTCTTTACCCAATACGAAGTAATTGTAAGAGGAGACACAGATATGACATCTAATATGCTATAAAGGTGCTTTCTTAACAAGTAACGCAACAAAAGCGCTAAACCATTTGAATTTATATCACATTAATTATATATTTAATTGGCAAGTGATAAATCTTTACGCAAATGGTTATTTACTGCTAAGATTTGATCCAGATTTTTAAATGTCTTTTGAGTAACATACATATTCATATTTCTTTCATTATCTTTTTACTACCAACTTCACTAATAAAGAAGGATAAGGCCCACGGCTAAATCATTTCATCATCATCCTTGCGCTAGACCCGGTCCCATTCGAGGCCTTCACTTCGGAGTCCGAAATTCACTTTTTCCAGTCTGACTGTGACACGGCTGAACTTCCATATTTTCTGCGAATACCCCTATCTGATGTCCACAACCCATTGACGATCTCGAATTTCTACAGTTAGACTTGTACTGGTGGTATTTTTGAAATTTATCTGTATCCTGGGTTCACTCCCCGAGTCGGGTTGAATGCTGCTACCAAAAGTGCAGCCTAGAAACGTGCCTAATAGCAAGTAATAAGATAAGCTTGCCCCATAACGTATGACTTAAAATGGTAAATTTAAATTTAAATTGGTGTGGTATTTAATGAGATATCTCCTCTAATGAGAGAGTCACTCAACATGTATCCTATATGAAAGGTATCTAAAAGAAAAAAAACACATGAAGTGTTTTAAAAGATTGGATACATCGATGAAACTTTCATATGCTACTCTCCCAATCGCGATATAGTTCTAAAGTAGAAAATATAAGCTCAGACTAATTATTGTATTATCCAACAACATTTTGTTGTATTTAAAGTCATTATATCGTTTCAACGGATTGTTTCTTTAATTGTACTCACGATATAGATAAGCAATCAACATTTAGCTTCAATTGTATAAATAAATGTTCTCGTAGTAAATCATTTGCGCATGCTACGGCATATGCTTCCTATTACAAAATACAGGTAATTGGTATTACATAGTTGCAATGTAATGCGGGGTAAACATAATCTGTCATACATTATATTCGATTACCTACAGAAAACTAGGACGACCATGCAAGATCTGCGTAAAAAACTAAACGCTGATCGACGAAAAATTCATTACCTATTGCATAAAAATCAATTTTGAATGCGTTATTGTCAAGATGCGTTTAAAACCGTTCTGGGAATTTTAGAACCTCTAATAGATAAGGTGAATGCTAAAGTTCAGGCAGATATAAATGATAAACTTCACGTGGTGCAAGAATAAGGTCAACAGAACTATACAATCAATGTTATTTCAATGTAAGGCAAATTATTATAACAGTCCTGGGCCTCGATACTGCTAAAGCAAAACCACTGTCATAACACGGACACTGCAAAAAATCTTTTTAATTTTAGACCTTACATCACTGTCTTCAAAGTCTAAAATTAAATGGATTTAGGCTTTTCGTGAACACCAGTGCAGTGGAAGCCAAATAGTCGACCTCAGGTTTCAAAGCAGAAGCTTTGGACGTCACCAGGAACATGGTGTTTATATGTGTGTTGTCAAAGCTGTAATTTTACCTATAATAACTGTAATTTTCTGCTTTAGGTAGGCGTTTAGTAGTTTAAAAATGCAGCAAACTATTATGGTGGCAAACTATTGAACTACTACAGATTTTGATGCCGTTTTTTATTTAAACGGGCTTGGTAAGACTTCAAATCTTACGTATGTTTGATCGCAATCGGTTGAGTAGAACTGGAAATATGACCAAAAGTAGGGATAACCGACTTACACACAGACGGAGCCGCGGGCAACAGTACAACAAATATAAATAACGAAATTAATACATCCATTGTCGAAGATGTAACGAGTGCTATTGTGTTCTACCTATTTCGAGATCACAATCTCAATAACATCATTGGTTAATTGCATTTCCGGTTTGCATGTTACATGCGCACGCGCTCTGAGTGCTCTGACGTTACATTAGCCAATCTGTTAAGACCAGGCCCTCAATTCTGCTAAAGCTTAACCACTATCATACCACAGAGACTGTGGTTGAATCAAATATTAGACCTTACTAGCTGACCCCGCGAACTGCGTACCGCCTAAATGATGAACCGCTCGACCGATTTTGTGCAAACTTCACATAAACCATCTATGTACTAAATAGTCCGAACAAAGCCTAAACATTGGATAAGTGAGACGAAAAGTGGCATTGATTTTTATATATATAGATTTAATAATAAAATAGTTGCATTACACTCTTTCATTCACTCTATAAAAAGTCATTTAATTTTAAACTTTAACTGCATTACTTGGGCTAAAATTAAATAGAATTTTCTTTCAGTGTCAGTGGCGTGACAGTGGTTTTGCTTTAGCAGAATCGAGGCTCAGAAGACTGGTTCTAGCGACACATTCGTTGATTGCTATTACCAATATTGCCTGGGAGATAAAGTTTTAAGAAATCGCGTACTTACATTATATTTGCCATTTATCACTATTAAAATATTTTATGTCATTATCAGTACTGATACAAGTACCTACCTACTTAGCAGACCAGTGTAACAAGACAAACAAGTACAAACATTGAACTGTGCCAGTACTGAGCTTAATATGCATATCATTATAGGAAGAGAAAAAGATAAAAAAACTACGTTTAAAAAAACCGACTTCAAAAAACTATTCCAATAAAAATAAAATGCACTAAAAAGTTGAAAATAAATGTGTATTCTTCAAAAACTGAATGAAGAAGAACAGATTTCGAATAAGCAATGAGCACCACATAATATCAAGACAAAACTGAATTGCATTCATTGAAATAAAACTACTTTTTAACAGATTCTATCGCGATATACATATTTGTAATTATTTACCCAACGTTTCGGCTACTTTTTAGCAACCATGCATTCAATAACAACACTAAATTATGACAAAAACTTTCATACGCATAGGCACGGCCTTTTTTAGTTGCTACATAATGATCTTTATCCGTTCAAAAGTACTCAAGTATATAATATTATTACATCATTGTAACGTATTTCGCAACCTGAAATAATTTAAGTACCAGTAATAGCCATATCTTTTAGCCTTAAATGGTAACGACCTCACTTTACGAACACCAACGTGTATAGCCTACAGACCTAAGTATTTGCTAACCTACGATATGAAACTACGTCATGTTCACAATAGTCTTAGCCTTTGACCATGTATTATCTAGACACAGCATTTCTAACAAAAGTCACCGCAAAAAACGGCTTAAAATTGAAAAATAAAACGGCCCGTGGTATTGTACACGTGCATAGGCCACGGTGACCACTTTTCATCAGATGGGCTGCATGCTTGTCTGCCTCCTAAGTGGTTTATCAAAGTGCTTTACTAAAACACGGATAGCACACGACCCCGGCCATATATTCTGTCCTCCGTGACCCCGGCTCACTGGAGAAACTTTATGCTGTCAATGGGAAAACCAAACCTACTTATCTTTTGGCTAACTAACGGCTCTGTGGGGTGAGCACGAACGAATATCGTAATCGTATCGTGAACGTAACGAGAGCACGGAGCATTGCGATTGGCCGCCTGCCTGAAGCCTGCCAATCGCAATGCTCCGTGCTATCGTTACGTTCACGATACGATTACGATAGTAGTTCGTGCTCACCCCACTGTTCTTACAGGGTCGACAGCACGAGTGTGACTCCCCTGGACTTGCACTCGCCCATAGGCCACGGTAACCTCTTACCATCAGGAGGGCCGAGTGCTTGTCTGTGACCTGAGTATTTTAAAAAAAACCCTCACTAATCCCATGTAAACCGCCACTTACGTCCGTAAGCAATGCCTGTATATGCCTTCCTCGACCCTACATTGTATTGAGCTTAAATTCTGTACTTATTATATGTTCTTAGTATTCCTGTTACACTTACTGCTCTAGTTTCGTGCCGGTCCACCGAACGGTCTTACTACTTACATCAAGGAAACCACGCCCTAGGACAATCTGACACAACTGTTCATTGCAACAGCTTTCACGGTATCGAATAACATTCAACGCTATTATATGTCGCTAAAACCAGTCCGGTGAGCAAATCACTGGTTTTGTATACCATTTTTATTATGGCACTAGCGACTAAGTTCTGATAATCACACTACATTTTCTTACTCTCGGAACTTTGATTACAGTCATTATAATATGAACGGGTATTTCTTAGTTCTTAATATTTTACTTCATTCCTGTAATAATACGTTGAAGTAGATAGACTACTTACATCCTATCTACAATTTTATTAGGCCTGAATGTAGGTTCCGTCATATACTCGTAGGTACCGTCAATTGTTTTCAGCCTCATGTCATACTGAATAGAGCAACCCTATTGCCGTCAATCAATAAAATCCATGCTAATACTAAAAATTTCTAGCATAATGACATTCGGTTTTACTCTCAGAAAACTCTTATAAACATTTACTTCTTTACTAATTGAACCCAAGGAAACCTAGTTAACACAGCAGTCGCACTTGCTATCTCTACTAAACTTCATTCATCATTTTTCTGGTCAAAATGTCGTAAAACCCGAGGAAGCTAAATATAAAACCACTGAATTAAAATCACTCTGAACATTTTCATTTCAGAACTGACCAGTAAGTAAGACATTAATGAAAAAAATATGTAAATTTCGAATAAAGAACTCTTGGTGAAGCTGCGGATGTAACTATACTGAATAATTTTGTGTCAAATTAAAAACTGCGTGTCGTGCGTTACAAATGAATATGATAAGAGAAAATTTCATGCTTCATGCTCCATGATTTATTAAGGCTTCTGTTAATAAACAAAAAAAATACGTTTTATTAACGGGTATGGTAGATATGACATTATGGCAATGGCGCTTAAAGACCGGCGCCCAAATCTAGTCTATTTAGCCTACCTGAACACAGTCTCTTACAGATTTAACTATACGAAGCCGGAAAACGTACTGAGTTAATTCACTAAATGAGTGAACGAATGAGTGAACTTATATTACCTGTCACTTTAATTTCATAATGTAGTTTGCACTTTAAAAATATCAACTGAGAAATCCCATTCGATATTTTTATTGTTTTATAATCGATGTTGTTACATCAACGTAACAAACTGTTATCGATATTTCATAAGTAGTTCGCATTGACTATACTTTGTTACAAATAAACGTATTTGTATCATACACATTAATGGGTGTTACATCATAATAATCGTCTTGTTAATGGTTTTATTTGTAAAAAGGGATTACTAAAAGTCGGTTATACTTTCTATTGCGTACTATTAACTTGCACGTTTCAAATACTTATTACATGGAAGTACATATCTTTACAATCATTATCATTATTCAAAGTAGAAAGGCACTCGTATAATACTAGGTGTGAACTGTCAAAATCTCACGTTCGAATTATGACAAATTGACTTTTTTATTAACAACATCGAGTATTTTAAGGTTAAGTCAAATATTTCGGACCACGAACCATAGTGACGTTTCAGTGACAAGATTAATATTTTTTTAAGTGTCGGTTCCGTTATTGACAAATGATTTCATTTCAAAGACCCTGACATGATGACATTTTGCACCAGTTAACTCTCATATTTCTATTAGCGACCGTTTTCATGTTCCAACCTTGTTCATTTCAATCACCCTGCTTTACAACAATTCCGATAATGACATAGAATTTTTTGTCAGTACAGCTGTTTTGTAAGCGCCTTTTAAGGCTAGCTTTACAAGTAGATGATTAACTTTGAAATGTGATGAAGATTAGGCAATAAAATTAGTTTAAAAGTAGACCATGCTTCTATATCGACTTACCTACGTATGTAATAACAGAATTATATAAGTTTAGATGCGGCATATCGGAACAATTCATTGTGGATGGTTAATTGCGAATGTCGCAATACAATTGTTCCGAGAGACGATGCGCGTGCGAACACATCAACCAACCCATTCTTTCATCTTTATGTAGAATACGCTGTTATTTCAAACCCGGAGCTAGAAGAAATTAATTTCTTCTGTGGTACTAGTTATTACAAGCCACACAGTGAGCTTGTAACCGACGACGTAATTATTAAGAGTCAAATTGAGGAAAGGAAGTACTTAAAGGATTTCAATGCTTGCTAATAAATTAAATAGTTTAGAATATTTATAATTCTTTGCTTGTTTAGAGAATCGTGGGATTCGTGGCCTCTTATTTAATTTTAGGAAAAAGTTTCTAAGTTTTTCCATTTCCTTATAGGTTTACCGTACCGTTTTATTCCATCTTTTTATTTTTTCACTAGGCTAACTGCTACTTACTTATTTCAACTGACTACATCATCTTGTGGTCAGACGCATTTTTTAATCATGTCGTTTTGGAAGATCTGGCTTCCAGCTGGAAACCTGGCGTCTGGCAAATATCGTTTTTATTATAAAAAAATAAATAAAATAAAATAAAATAAAAACTGTTTATTTCAAGCTACAGGGGCTCATAGTGTGTTAGTACAATTGCTTAAAAACTATATTAGTAACATTGGGATTAAAATTAACTTAATAATAATATGAGGATGAAAGTACCAACCACAGGCAGGTCCATCAAGATGCCGATAAAACATGCAGCTTGATTATGAAGATTATTTTTTAACAGAAAAGAAAAAGCAGATATACCTACTTACATAAAATATTATGATCTTCTCTAGTCATAACGGGGTCTCGATTGATATCACTCTAAAATTTTAAAGGCGTGACATCACGTTAAGGTTCTGAATTTCGCTCAAGTATGGTGTTTAACTTAAACTTGAAACTTGAACTGGAAACTTTTTTTTTTTTTTCAACAAAATGTTTAAACTTGAATGAATGAAAAAATTGTTTCTTCATTGCAGATGCGGCGGCAGGCTCGGATCTCAGTCGGCGGCGCGCTTGTCGTGCGCACCGCCTCTGCTCTACAAGGTTCGTTCAAAAGTCCAAAACCTACCTACCTATTAATTTTTTATCTTAATTTTTAAGAATAGTTTATATGCAGTTTGATTTAGGTTGCCCAATTAATTTTGACCGGGGTGCGAGGGATATGTCTACGACTACCTCACCTCCGGCAACCGACGGCCCACAGATGGCGTGCGTTTTAGTCGGTTCAAGCCCGACATAACCTCCTCCACCGGCTCCGGCGGAGGGGTATCCGTGGGGATTTTTCGCACGATAAAAAAAGGGTTGCCCAATTAATATGAACTAAGAAAATTACAGAATAAAATAGTTTAAATGTCAAAGTTTATTTTTAGACGTACCTACCTATAGGTCCACACGCAAAAAAGGAAACTCCTGAACCCATGCCGGGTTCGGAAGGTACGATGTTGTATTTTGGTGGCAATTCATACCACGATGAATTGAAAGGTTGTAATTTCTTTTTTTATTTTATTTTTAAGAAAAAGACCGTCCCTATGGACACGGTAAAGATCGAGTAGTGGCTTTGCGAAGTACGGAGACCATGTACGGAGTACGGAGGACCATCATAGTGTTGTCTATAGGCGGGGTCAAAACTGATACCTATAAGTACCTACCTCAACGTAAACCCCGCAAAGATGAAGCCCGAGGGAGTACCACTGGTACCACCGTGTAAAAAATCAGTCAAGTGTGAGTCGGATTCGCGCTCCGAGAGTTCCGCACAAACTTGGTTTCAGGGACGAACCTATGCTAAAAAAACCCGAAATATATTTTGTTTTTTTTTTACTTTGATTTTTGCACAGTTTCAAGAGGTTACACAATATATGGTATGAATTTCAATTTGCCAATCTCCAATCGTTCCTGGGAAAAAGTCTTAACAGACAGACGAACAGACAGACAGACAGACAGACAGACAGACAGACAGACAGACAGACAGACAGACAGACAGACAGACAGACAGACAGAGAAACGGACAACGAAGTGTAGGATCATTTTGAGGATTACGGTTTTTCCTTTTGAGGTACGCAACCCTAAAAAGACATAATATATCATCATCATCCTCTCGTTAGTCCCGATTACATCCAAGGCCTTCACCTCGGAGTCTAGGGTCATTAGCGAAAAAATTTGAGTGCAACACCAGTGGAGTCACACTCGTGCTACCGACCCTGTAAGAACAGAGAGATTCTGCGCCGTCTCAGCGCAAAAGATAAGTAGGACAAAGCCTTTGGTTTTCCCACTGACAGCACAAAATCCCTCCAGTGAGCTCTGGCTACCCTACTCACCGTCGGAAACACAACACGAGGTTATTAAGCCGCGGTCTTCTGTAGGGCGGAGGTACTTCCCCAGTCGGACTGCTCGATTGGGATGGATATCGGATATACCGTCGTGTCCTACCTCCTACAATTTCGTTTATAATTTCGTTTACGAATATATCCTCTTAGAAAGTAAAAAAAGTTCTACAGTTTATGATAATCTAAAACTGTTTGCATTTCAGTTTGGCTGTGGTTGCTGATATTCATATTCCAGAACGAGTTTCGAATATCTAGGACTATTCAACCGGGTGTAAGTATCAAATATTTTATAATCACCAAATTAAAAATTTTAAAAACCGACTTCATCCGATTTTTGTTGATATTTAATAAACTGCTAAACCGATTTTGATAAAATTTACACGGCACCACCTGGGAAGTACAACCTATAAAATGAAAAAAATAATTTTGCAAATCGGTCCAGGCGTCTTTGAGTAATCGGTGACCATACATAAAATAAAAATATTCCGACGAATTGAGAACCTCCTCCTTTTTTGAAGTCGGTTAAAAATAAGAATATCTGCTAAGCTTGATCAAATCATAGATTTATAAAATGCGTCAAAAATAAAATTACTGCAAATTGATAGGAATTTTAAAATTTGTTCTGAGAATACGTATCAACTGCCAAAATCAGGTGTGTGGTTAGTGGTTAACCACAATGTAGGTACATTATTATTTGGAATCACCTCATCTAAAGCCTTGTGACATTTAAAACCCTTAGACATTATTAAAAATATCGTAACTTTATACAGGTATTTTATGCCAGGTAATAAGAAATTTATTACTTAGGTATCTATATCTACTTATTATAGAGATAAGCATATTGATCCATCGTGAGGTTAGGCATGCCACAGACTAGGTATCTGCTATCGATTCTACCGACAGGTACTACTACCGGTATTATGGATTTCTAGCAGACAATCTTTATGGCACTATAATATATATCGCAATTTGGGGTCAATTAAGAATGGGATCAATCGTCATGGGATCAATACGGAACAACTTAATTAAAGGAGTGCGCAGTAACAATTTGGTACTTTAAGTAACGTGATTTAATTGTAAGTACATACTTACTTATAGTCAGCATCAGAATGATTACGTATGAAAAATTTCCAGAATGAGTATTTTTTTTGTTTACGTGATTTTTAAGCTTGATTATACCAGTCTAGATGGTAGTTAGACAGAGCAAGGCATCTACCCCATCGCTGGCCAAGAGACGGTGTGATGTAAAGTCATAACTCTTATCTTTTCCCGTGTTTTTTCCTATACCTGAAAAGATAACTACATTTTTCCGTGGATTAACTTGATTATATGGGTGGTAAGCCAGCGAGATAACTTGACTCTACGTAATTGTACCTGTGTTTGTATTTTATTTTTATATTTTGTTTTTTTTTGTATCTTATACGTCGAAAATACCCTGTCTATCTTTTCTTTCTTTATTACTGTTTACTGATAGAAATATTATAATCATCATCTTAGTCACGGTACGTCTACTGTACTAATATATGGCTTGAATGCAAATATAGAGATGTATCTTAGCGTGAAACTGAACTCTTATAAAACGAGTGCAATTAAATATTCTTACAAATCATACAAATCTTTTTGCCTTACAGATTTACAAAAACAACATATCGTTCTATAACCCCCTGGTCAGGATGGCCCGTCAGTATAACGATTTGGCAAAAACTAACTCAGAACTTGATATATTCGCTAAAGTCACAATGTATATTAAGACACTCAAAGGTGTCCTCTATTCCACACCCAACTGTGTAACTAACTAACTATTACAAAGATGTATTCCTTTGAATAGTTATTAATTAGGGTTAATAAATGTTTCTTGGTTTTGTTGTTTACACAAGTTTTTGGATTGCAATTCAGACTTTTATTGTATACTCTCATTTTAATATTATCACAATTGTAATCTGTGTTGTGTAATAAATAAATAAATAAATAAATAAATAAATAAATAAATAAATATAAACTTTCAAAAGCCTTTTGTTTTATAATTTTCAGTATTTGGACTTCGACAATTTGCCCGAGACAAACTTCACGTGCGAGGGCAAGGTTATCGGCGGTTACTACGCTGACCTGGAGACATCGTGCCAGATGTTCCACGTGTGTACGGTGGGCCAGCATGAGGAGCCCATGGACATTAAGTTCCTTTGCCTTAATGGCACTGTGTTTGATCAGGTAATGCCAATCGACTATTATATTGTTTATACGAAATATAACTCTGTAAAATGCAAACAATCTATTTCTATGAGTATCGTACTTGTGCAAGTAAAAGGTAAATATACAGTCCTAAAAGTACTCGATTGACAGTAGTGCTCTACTCGCCTATTACGTAGGTAGGACCGATAAACATGATTCATGAAATACGACTGGTAATACACTTTGAATTAGATTATTCGTTGAAACAGTTAAATCAAATTAAAATGCGCCTATGAAACATTACAGTGAATGCAATTATCCATCGAGATCTAATCTTTAGTGATTAATGCTATTATTAGTCCCACAGTCTGCTCATCTTCTTTGTATAGATACTGTATTATGGTATTTATGAGATTATGTCAATATTAAGATATACCTGCTTGAATTCAGGAGATAACGCTACTTGCATGTTGACATCTTCATACCAATGTGGAGGTGCGCAACGGTGATATTTGCCACCCACTAGTATAAAAAAAGTAAGCCATGACAATTTTTAGTGCCAAACACGGTATTAAGGAAGTTAAACATTGCAAAACTAATAAAATCTATTTCTATTTTTCAGGAAACTAGAGTGTGTGAGAGAGTAGATGAAGTAGATTGTACAAAGTCTGAAAAGTTCTACAGTTTAAATTTAGAGTTATACGGTAGCACAGCGCCACCTATCATACAGCCAGACCAAGAGAAACCTCAAGTTCAATCAACCGAACAATCAACACACCAGACCAAACCAATCCAAGAAACCGATCCCACAATTGACGATACTCCAACAACTACTCAAGTTAAAATCCAAAGTCATGCAACGGATCCCACAGATTCAACAGAAGATCCTATTCAGGAAATAAAAAGAGATGACCCGAAAACTACGTCACACAGTCAATATGCTAATCCACCCCTCACAGTATCACTAAATGATGAACTTACCGAAGGTTTGTATTCATAGTTTATATTAAAAGGTGATGGTGTAATGTATCACACATCAATATAGAGGAGTCCGATACATCACACAGCCTGTGATTTCTCAAGACTTAAAAGTGAAAAAAATATCGCGAAAACACTGAATTATCTTAAGAAATAAATGCTATCGAATGTCTATTTGCATTACATCTAGTTATTTTGGAATATTTATATAAACCTAAATATTTATCATTTTCAGAGTATCAAGAGGACGATGAAGATATCGACTATGAATATTACGCAGCACATCAAAATCCTTCTACAACACAATCAACCACTACGACGATAACTACAACGACGACTACAACTACAACCACAACGAGACCTCCAACTACAACAACTGTACCTTTTAGTACATCCCGGCCCCCTGCACCCATTAAACATTTTATATCTTCACCCACTCCTATTATATCTTCCCTATCTCCACCTTCCCCCACGTTTCATCCTTCAATGCAATCCGGCTCTTCTGCTCTTTCTGGGCCATCAGCTCCTTCCGAACCTTCAGGTCCATCGGCACCATCTTCACCAACTATAGACCCATCACAACTGTCCCCACAGGAATTTATCTACCACCATCGGGGGCAAGGATCGGATGCAATCTCCTTTCAACGCCAAACTTTCCGCCCTGCAGACGGAGTTTATATAACACATGCGCCGCCACCACCACAGCAGTATGACCACTTTCCGTATGAGTCATCAAGAACTGCTCCTCGTCCCGCAGCTCAGCGACCTGCGCCCTTCGCTCAACGACCTCAACCAACACCCTTTCGGGTAACCACAATAGATCCTCATGACCAAATACTACGTCCAGGACCTAGTTCTCAGCCCTCCGAGAGACATGAAACGTCTGTTAGAAAGCAGAACAGACCTCAATCATATTCTCAGTCTTTACCAGCACAACGTCCATTACCATTTAATCCATTTTACTACGATCGAAAACGCAGCGATGACTCAAGCTCTGAAATTGAATCTACCCTGTCAGCACGATCGGTTGCTCCCCCAAATATAACAGAAAGACCTCAAATTAAATTAAAAAGCCCTCCTCGAGTTATTGTCACAGCCAGTGCATCAGTTAGCGACAGCAACGGCAAAAGGTTAAATTATACAGTGGGTAACGTAGTCAGTGCAGTGAAACCAATAGTGGCAATAAATTACGATGACTATAAAGAATCCGATCTTATATTTGATCCATTCTTTCTCGATGTGCCAAAACTACAAAAACGACGAAAAACTAGATCTAATCAAAATAAAAATGTATTTATAGTAACGTCTACTGTAACAGTAGCAAGTGAAATGTCTTCAGAACTCATGACAGCTACTACATCACCAGTGACATCACGAGCGACTACGGTACAAGGAGTGTCTACGAGTAGTACGCCAGTTATCACAACAACAACTGCTGCTTGGAATCCCAATGACTACGTTGATGATAACTACGAGCCCCACGCTTATATTCCACCAATACCGCCTCTCGCGGTTTTAGTGCCTCACGAGTTGAATAAGTATAAGGTATTCGATAAACAATCGAAAAACGATTTAGTCGAGGACAAGACTCACAGAGATCACAAATCCAGTGTTGGTAACTTGGAACAACCCAAGCCGACATCGACGTCTGCAGCGCAGACAACCTCTAGTCATAGTGCGGGCGCGGGGCGGGCTACCCCCGCCGCTTCCCTGCCGCCCCCGCCGCTCCTCGAGGCGCCCGCCTGCGCCACCTTGCGCTCTACTGACTGTCGGACTCGTGCCTAATTAAATTAGACTTAATACGATAAATAGATAAATGCATAGTTACATATTTAGATAGGTAGAAAATTTTAACAATTTTTCAGATGCATAAGTAGATGTGAGAAACGCAACACTGAAAATTTTGATTTTCGAAAGTTATGTGTTCTTGTAAGAATATTGTTTGATAAAGCTCTTTCCGCACAGGCACAAACGAATCTCCCTGATTTCAACCATTTCGGTTACATGATAAATCATGAAATTATATTAATTCCTAAATTTTATGAGAAGTCAGTAAACGCTTCATTTGTGAGACCAGTTCGAAGAAAGCTTTAGTATTTATATATTTTCTAATTTTATAAACATTGTAAATAGTATACGAATTCCGATTTTATAAATATCATTATATTATAAAAATTTTACATATTGTTAGTTACTATTGATATTTATAACGTAAACCTTGTAAATATCGCTAAGTATACTGAGGTTGCTTAAACAGTTCTTTATTTTGTACCCAAATATAAAAATACCTGTCATAAGTTTATTATGTATGTATACTAGGCTCTCAAAAGATCCCACAGGGTCTACTTCGAGACATCGAGTCTCCAAACCTGGACTTCAAGATCCTGACACCACTGTATCCATAGCGTAAGGAGGTATTGAGTGGTTTCTGGGTCCCAAGGGCGTGGGTGTGGCTTTCGCTGTAACAAGCCGAGACGAGACGGCGACGTGCGAATTAGGGAATAACTTTGTGTAGTTTCCAACCCATTCCACAGAGAGGCTGCCTAATATTGAAGAGATGAATGTCTGCCAAAATTTCTGAGGGTCTGGCACCCGTGACAAAACACCGTGTGGTTAGAAGGTTCGATTCCGATATGGCCACTTTATCCTTAAGTTCAGTGGCGACGTACTCGTGAAGGTTTTTACGCGCTAACATCATCATCACGAGCTGACCCCGGTTACTTCCAAAACTTTCAATTTGGTGCTTATCGCCTACCTACTCCTTTCCTTATGGATTGGTTCCTTGTAATTTTTACGGTAGCAACCATAACTGCTAGAGAAAAGTATAGATTCAAGCTTCGTTTTCAACTACTCTACGTGGATATCAAGTTGTAGACCATGCACTGTGCGGCAGAGAGAACGCTAAATAGCTAATAACCTTCACAAAATAATCGCAATTTTAAAAATAGGTACCAAACTAAACAAACTAACAAAACGTTGGGGTGTTGTATAAATACCCCAACAACGTTACGATCACCTTGCCTGTCCATCTAGACAAGGTGGCAATTCGTGGCAATATTGTAGAATAGAATGACGAATGTATGGGATTTAACGTTTACCACATACGTTGACGACTGTCATATACGTCAAATCCTATACATTTGTCATTTTTCGGAAGATTCCCTTTTGTATCGGAGGAATAACTCACTCGGTGCCACCTCGAATGCTGTTAAGTTTCGATCCCCAAGAGCCCAATCAATTTTATGCTTCGCAGAGATAATACTCGTAGTTGTTCGGGATATCAGAATCAGAATTTTTTCAGAAGCTGTGGCTGTACTTTGTGCTCACTAATTTGTACTTCATCCATGAATCAGATTCGTTTCGTCATTCAGGCCTATGATCGATATAAAGCTCTGGACCCTTATGATAAACAAGTAAGTAATGGATAACAAATACCTATGTAGCATGCATTTAAGTTGGATGTGTTTCTTGAACGACAGGCGAATGGAAGGAACTTAAAAGTGGTTTGGCACGCTTCCTTTAGTTTCACATAAATCATCATTGAAAATTCCCTATTACGTGAGAACGAAATTTATAGTTGGCGAATCTACCTACCTCATCGAGGATTTCATCATTGGGGCAGGTGTACATCGTAAATATATGTAACTAGCCTTCCGCCCGCGGCTCCGCCCGCGTGCATCTCAGGTAACGCGACCTTTGCTCATATCTTCGGTTCTACTCAACCGATTGCGATCAAACAAACGTAGGATTTTAAGTCTGATCAAGTCCTTTCTAACAAAGAAAAACCGCATCAAAATCCGTCCAGTAGTTTTTGCGTCCATCGCAAACAAACAGACAAACAGACAGGAAATTCAAAATAAATATTTTCGTGTTCAGTATCGTTAACATAACATAACCCAAGTATTTTTTTTTAAATATCTCCAAAGTACAGACACGACCACTTTACAATTACATAATTATATACAGGATGTGTCATTGAAAATTGAATCAATATGAGTTAGGTAATTAGATAAATACAGCAGCTCTATTTAGGTAGGTACCTATATTGAACTGTAGTAAAACTTCATTAAACTAGGCGCATCATGAACCAGTGTTTATATAAGGTAGTTTTAGTTTTAAACTGTTTAGTGGAAATAGATGGAGAACGATACAGGTAAAAAAACAACCAATGATTTGAAATGCAATAAAACAATCGATATTGGACAGTGCTCAACATACTTCAAGGTAAACTCAGTTAGGAGACTAGTCTCCTAACCTAGTTTGAAAATTCACCGCCTCACCCCCTAAACCCTGAGCGTCAATCAGCAGGGTGTAACAGCTTGTAAATGAGATTGACTTGAGCCACCCTCACTTGCAAGTCAATCATATTCATACTATTCTACATAAATGTATGATGCATGATGGTAAGCGATAATAGTTGAATTAATTTTAAAGCATTTAGTAGGTATGCTAACTATATAAATTGATTAAGATGAGGAAAAGCGAAATCAAGCTCAGGCCACTGTCGCTGTCGCCTCAAGACGGATGTGAAGGAAAATTTGTATCAACCCCAGGCGAAGCTCGGTGGCTCAGTGGTCAGAACATTCCCCTGTAACGGAAAGATCGCGGGTTCGAGTCCAGCCTGAGCTTGATTTCCTTTTTCCTATCTTAATCAAAAAGCGATAGAATAGGTCTACCAAAAACTCTTGGCATCCAAAAAGTAAATATAAATACTTAGGATTTTGATATGGCAAGATTATAATGTCATGTCAAATTCAAATAGTGTATTTCATGAAACTAATAAGTACTACTATTTAGTATATACCTTAGAGTATACATTATAAATAGCAATGTATACTCTAAGGTATATACATATAGTTCCATGAGTGTATTAAATAAGTCTATGGTATAGTAAAACCCACAATTCTGTGAACTGAAGGAAGTCGCCAAAATTACAAGTTTATGGTATACCATAGTCTTATAATTTTAGCACGATTTGACCTTATTAAATGGAAAAGAGTCCGCCACTTTCTATTCAATAATGGCAAACCTTTGATTTGTAATAAAACAGTAGGTAAGTATGCATTTGACGGTGACATTCGTAGTTCCTATTTTTACCATTTCATCGAATTGCTGGTTTTATAACTCCCACCATATAATATCTTGGATCCAAAATACCCAAAAAAAACTCTATACCTACACGCGTTTTTGGGTATCTTTTGGAGACAGCACAGGGTACTATGGTATTGGAGAGCTCAAATCCACCAATCATAGATTAAGTAAGTATATCAAAAAATATAAAGATTCTATGGAGGATCATCCTGATCATATCAGATTTATGTTGCGCTTGAATTAAAAAGCATCCTAGATGCGTCCAGAGCTGTTACTTTTAGAGTCTGAAATTCGCTTTCTTACTCATCCTTTGCATATTTATTTTGGCTTACCTTGACTTTTACGGGGACGAATGCTATCTGTCCCCCCAACTTTGAGAGGAAAGCATGCGTCTATCAGCCTTGTCAACCATTGGGATAGGTGGGTGGCAGGAGGGTGGCAAGTGGGGTTGAATTAGGCCATGAAGACCTTAATGGGGTCACCCCACATCATTATTTAGATATTTTTTTTTTTTTTTTTTTTTTTTTTTTTTTGGTGTTTTATCTGCGATCAGTCTCTTGACTATAAACAGATCTGTTGACAGCTGGTTTCGTTATTTAGAGTGTATCTCCCAGTGGAGATATCTACTCATTACGTTGCAGAGATCAGCTAGGCACAATATGCAGCCCAAGTATGTCCTTTCGTTTCAGCCTCTTAATGTAGCTCTGACGTGTTAGCCCGGCAGCAAGCGCATTGGGGTGGTTTTTCAAACGTTCCTGGTACTTCAGGGCACACATTTGGATTTCCTCCTTTACAGTGTTCACCTGGAGGTTTTCATGGATCTCATTGTTGGTGACAAGCAATGGGGCCTGTGATATTGTTCGGAGTATAATGTTTTGCATCCGTTGCAGTACTGATATGTTTGAATTGCTGCAGCTGCCCCACAGCTGTATTCCATACATCCAAACCGGTTTTAGTATAGACTTGTAGATTAACAGTTTGTTGTCTGTGGACAGTTTGCTGTTGCGTCCAACTAGCCAGTGAAGGTCCCTGTACCGCAGGTTTAGCTCCTCCCTTTTAGCTTTTATGTGGTTTTTCCATGTTAATCGCCGATCAAGATGTAGGCCAAGATATCTGACGGTGTCACTATGTGGTAGTATTGAATTCTCCAATTTTACAGGTGGACAGTTCCCATTTCTTAGGGTGAATGTGACTTGGACTGATTTACCACTACTAGCTTTGATTTTCCATTTGCGCAACCACTCTGTAACTAGATCGAGGCCTTTTTGCAGTGTTTCGGTGGCTTTCAGTGGGTCTTTGTTACTAGCAAGAATGGCTGTATCATCGGCAAATGTAGCAGTTGTAACATTCTCGATTTGCGGAAGGTCTGCAGTGTAGAGAATATACAAGACAGGTCCCAAGACTGATCCCTGTGGGACCCCTGCCTTTATTTCACAGAGTGCTGATAATGCTCTCGCTTCCCTCACTTGGAATGATCTCTCAGATATATAGGATTGCATTATTAGAAAATAGCAGTGTGGTAGATTCTGTTTGATTTTACTGAGCAGTCCATCATGCCACACCCTATCAAACGCCTGTTGCACATCAAGGAAGACAGATGAACAATATTCTTTGTTTTCCAGGGTGGTTCTTATTTGGTTGCAAACACGATGTACCTGTTCTACTGTTGAGTGTTGCACGCGAAAACCAAATTGGTGGTCTGGTATGACACAATGTTCCGATAGGAGTGGCGAAATCCTTCTCAGTAGGACCTTTTCAAAGACCTTCGAAAGAATTGGCAGCAAGCTGATAGGTCTGTACGATGTCACGTCGTTGGCTGGTTTTCCCAATTTGCGTATCATCAGGATCTCGGACAACTTCCACAGCTTGGGAAAATACTGGACTCTAAGAATGCCATTAATTAGGATAGTTAGATTCGTAATTGCTTTTTTTGGAAGCTGTACAAGTACCTCCTTCGTTATTAGGTCGGCGCCTGGAGCTTTCTTATCTTTTAGTCGTCGTATAATCCCGTATATTTCTCGAGGTGTTGTTGGTTTTGGTGGTAGCGAAAGTTGAAGATCGCTATTTAAGGTCTGTTCAATTTCACATTCTGCGTCTCGATTACCAGAGTCGTGAGGGATGAAAACCTTGGACAAGTGTGCAGCAAAGGTCTCAGCTTTTTCTTTTGGTGTTCGAGCCCAGGTGTTATCGGTCTTTCGTATCGGCGGTTTCATTTCCTGGGGCCTATTATACGACTTTGTGAACTTCCAAAGCGAGTAGTTAGTTGCCTCTGTTGCAGTGAGAGATGCCAACTTTGCCTCTAAAGCTGTATTGTGCCAGTCCTGTATTATTTTCTTTAACTTGAATGCAGCAATATTGAAAGCCCTCTTATCCTCCACCTGTCTGCTAATATGCCAAACTCGTCGCAGTCTGCGTTTCTCCAAAATTTCCTTCCTAATAGTCATTGGAAAATTTTGTATCGCTGGTTTGTGCAGTATATTTGGAGTATTTAACGAACACGCTTGTTGGATAAGAGTGGTGATTTCTTCCGCAGCCTTTTCTATATCTTCGGGAGTTTTTAGTGACACTTTTAATTCTACCCTTTTCTCCAAGAATTCACGAAAAGAGTGCCAGTCTGTATATTTATTGTACAGTCTTTTGGGTGTCTCATACTCAATGGGGAGCGTGCTAATTGTTAACAGTATTGGAGTATGGTCCGAGCTACCGTCATAGCATGATGTGGCTTTGAAATATTCTTTGGGCATTCCTTTGATAACGAAGAAGTCCACCAAGTCTGGGATTCTTGCTTTATCAGTAGGCCAATAGGTAGCTTCAGAAGTGGATACTGCAGTTAAACTATCCTTGTCCAGGCTTATTTTCAGTTGTCTACCTCTTGTATTTGTTAACCTAGATTTAGATATATTTACAAAAATATCAGCTGCAGTAATACTAAAACATCATAAAAATATTTATACCGCTCTTTTTGTTCTCTACCTACTTACTATCGATTCATTCTCTTTGATAAATGTCAATGATTAATTCTGACAATAGCAATATTATTTGTACGTATTCGTGCAGAGACCATCTGGATTGAGAAGCTTTATTTTATAAACTCTTAGTATTTATTATTTTCTATTTAGATTTGTTGACAATCTTAATACTATTCCATCATGAACACTATACAATCGGACGAAGATCTAGGCAATGTAGACATAATGAAGGTTAAGACGATAATAGACGTCGCGTTTGGTAATATAGAGGTAAATTTTTCATTACAAATAGCCGTTCAAGTGCGAGTCTGACTCGCGGTCCGAGGGTTCCGTACAAATTTGGATTCATGCATGAATTTATAGACCTCTGTCCCCCATGAGCGCGGGCCTGGGGGTGACGGGTGGAGCCGCCTGTCACCCTAGCAGAAACAGGCATTGCGTGCCTCCCCGTACCCGGGGGCGACTGGGGACTCTGTGGTCCCCACACCAGAAGAGAGCCGGATCGAAAGATATGACCCTGGATCGGTCGGGGTGCAAGGAATATGTCTACGACTACCTCACCTCCGGCAATCAACGGCCCACAGATGGCGTACATTAGAGTCGGTTCAAGTCCGACATAACTCCTCCACCGGCTCCGGCGGAAGGGTATCCGTGGAAATTTTTCGCACGATAAATAAAAGGCTTGAACTTAGAATACGAGTACATAAACCGCAATATATTTTGATTGCGTTAACTGAGAAGTTTAGTTTTTTGCACAGTTTCAAGACGTTATAGGCCTGAATATGTGGTATGAATTTCCACTTGTTACCTCCACGCATTCCTGAGAAAAAGGACAGATAGACAGACAGACAGACGGACAAAGAAGTGATCCTATAAGGGTTCCGTTTTTTTCCTCTTGAGGTACAGAACCTTCCAAATGAGGTATTTATATTATTTTGAAAGAGTTTGAAATACTTCAAGTATGTAACTTTACATGTTTTAGGAAAACAGAGTGAACTTTAAACTAGTTCAAACGATACTGTATCTCTTAGCCAGACAGCTACGGATTTTAGACAGACGCATAGCATTTGAAGGACCATTTGCTAGTATGATGGAGAATCTCAGCACCCTTAACGTAACCGAAGTCAAAATACATGCGATGCAACCAAAGAAGAAGGGTTAGTAATAAATGGTTAAAAATAAAAACTCGACTGCATGAAAAATGGTAATACAACCATTTGTAGTACCATTTTAGAAATAGATTTCCGAAATTTTGATATTTTTTGAGACTCATCCATGTCTTTAAATCTCTTAGATGCTCAGCAAACCCTGACACACTGAAAATGGTCTACACTACCTTGTGTCAATCAGTAATAAGTTACTGTATTTCGGTTTGGGGAGGGACATCAAAAACCTCGTTCCTGGGAGTGGAAAGAGCGCAGAGAGCTCTACTGAAAATTATGACCCGGAAACCATACCGATATCCGACTACTCTATTATACAGCGATTGTAAGGTCTTAACGGCCCGTCAGCTCTATGTACTCCAGACCATTCTCAGAAAACACACCAGTGTTCCCCCTTCCAACCCCAACAGACGGACAGCTTACCCAAACAGCATAAGACACAGAACCACCTTCGCGGAACAACAATACTACGTTCTGAGTACATATATATTTACAAACAAGCTCACAAAAAGCTAAACCTAAACACCTAAACAATAATAACCTAAAATCCTTAGTGTCGGAGTGGCTATCGAAACTGGAATACCAACAAACAGAAACAAAAAAACAAAAACCTAAAGACCTAAACAATAATAACCTAAAATCCTTAGTGTCGGAGTGGCTATCGAAACTGGAATACCAACAAACAGAAGCCCTTATCAAATTTATAGCATAATAAAGTAGGTAAATGCATTAACGTAACCTTAAATAAACTTAATTCTGAATTAATCTTAGATAAACTTAACTTAATTTTAATAAACGGTGAAACACACACACGCGCACACACACACGCGCACACACGCACACACACGCACACACACACACACACACACACACACACACACACATATGACACACACGCGCACGCACGCACACACACACACACACACACACACACACACACACACACACACACATACACACACACACACACACACACACACACACACACACACACACACACACAATCCACTCACACAGATGCAGGAAGCATGCATCCAAGTAACCATATCAGTAACCCGAACGGTCGAGCGACACAGTCAATCAATCATTCACTCACAATATAATGTAAAGTGATAAAATTTCGTGCCTTACACTGTTCCTTATAGTACAGGTTTACCTAGTTTAAGGAACAGGGTTTAATTTTTCCAACGTTGTAAACAACTAAACTAACTTAATAGTTTTAGCTCACCTCTGTTCAATAACTCCTTACTACCGAATATCTTGTAATATTGTATTACTGAATTATTGTTTGTTTGTTTACTGTATTTTGTTCAATAAAGAATTATTATTATTATTATTATTTTCCCCCGGATCGGTTTTTTTCTATGTATACCCCAAAAAGGTGATGAAACTTTGTTGACATGGGAAATACTCCTAGTAGCTATTTTCTAGTAAACAATAATTACTTTGATAGTGGGTGGAACCCGTTCACTTTCTCGGTCACACTCTCATCCGCCTGCTAGCAAACTTATTTCGATGCACAGGCAAGTCTTTGATTTTTTTTTTATAAAGTTTTTTAGTTCTGACATTTATCAATTAATCAATTAGCCTATTGCAGTCCACTGCTGGACATAGGCCTCTCTCAATATGCGCCACGTTTGCCGGTCCTCCGCCTTCCGCATTCAGCCCGTCCGTCCCAGCCACCTTTCGCAGGTCGTCAGTCCACCTGACTAGGGGGTGTCCCACCTTCCGTTTTTCTTCTCGCGATCTCCACTCTAGGACTCGTCTGCTAAAACGGCCATCAGTCCTTCGGCACACATTTATTATATTATATTTGTAATCACCTTATAATTTCCTTACCATATTCGACAAGTTTGAGTGAAAATATTATTTGACAACTGTTTTAGCATCAAAAATTCACCGTACAATTTTTCTTGTAGGAACCCTAAAACTTTTACCCCCTTGCAGGGGAAATGCTCTAAGCACTGGGCCATCGAGCTACGCCTGAAGCTATCCAAATTTTCCAATACGTCTGTCTTGGGGCATCAGTGGGAGCCATCTACCGATACTCGTACGAACTATCGAAACGAAACCAATGAATGATGTTACAATCATTTTTAAACATTGATTTTTTATTACTCCGCCTAAACAATCAAATGAAAATTTAATAATAATTGCCTTGTATATTATATCACCGTTGTTCTTTTAGGTGCTAAAAAAGGTGCAGATACTACAACTGGAAAAGACTCTAGCAAGGCCAGTAAAAAAGACGGTGGTAGAGAGGGTGGAAGAGACGGTGGAAGGGATGGCGGAAGAGACGGTGGAAGAGACGGTGGAAGAGATGGTGGAAGAGACGGTGGACGAGATGGTGGAAGAGATGGTGGAAAAGACGGCGGAAGAGGCGGCGGGAAAGATGCCGGAAGAAGCAGCGGAAGAGACGATGGAAGAGACGGCGGGAGAGACGGCGGAAGAGACGGTGGAAGAGACGGTGGGAGAGACGGTGGCAGAGATGGCGGAAAAGGTGGCGGAAGGGACGGTGGAAGAGACGGCGGAAGAGATGGTGGAAAAGGTGGCGGAAGAGACGGTGGAAGAGATACTGGAAGAGGCGGTGGCAGAGACGGTGGCAAATCCTCTGAAAAAGGTGGTCTTAAAGGCACAAGTAAAGGAAGGGTAAATATCAATTTATATTTAGTAAGTATGTGTCTTGCAATATACTCACAACATCTATGTATTCTTCAGCCAGAGGATTACCGAAAACTCTTGGAGGATTATATCGACAGAGAAGAAAAAGAGCTTCGTGTTATTCACCAGGTGCTACTAAATAAACGTTGTAGGGTTTTTTGTTTCGTTTCTTTTGTTTTGTTTTAGCAATGAAGCTGATCATGGTCTTTTGTATACATAGATGCTTCATAGAGGTAAGTTACAAGTACATTACTACTCGAAACAGGCACTTATAATGAAGAAATAATACTACTAAACTTAGATTCCAAAGAAACCTAGAATCATCTTATTTTGCCTTGTCCTAATTTGCCATTCTCCTCCATACATTCCCCTCCTTTCTGATGTGATATGTTCCTTGCCGTATGTTCCTTCTTCTCTCCTTCTGCCTTCTACAGTAAAACTAAATACATGTGAATTTTTTTACATTCTATTTTCACTCACTTTTATTGACACCGTCTATCAATTTTCTTAATTCATAAAAATATGCAAAAGTACATAATAAACGTGAAGTAATATCAGTAACACAACCCTTGTTTCACCACCCCATCTTATCCATTCCTGTGGGTGTCGTAGGAGGCGACTAAGGGATAGGGCTGTTCTCCATCTGACAGTAAACATACCCATGACTAAGTACTCGCTTGACGGCAACAGGCTCGCCCCCTGTCACGTGGGGCCGAAGTTGGTGAAATGTGGAGATAATACACCCCTGCCTACCCCTTCGGCGATATACAGGCGTCGGTATGTATGTATGTTTTCGACTGAACTGCATTTTTGTGTTAAAGGATCTACTGGTTCTCATGACCAGGAAGACATCACCTTTTGCATCTGAATTACAAGTTGACTACCAACTAACTTACTCATGAAGTTAACCTAAAATTATTCTATTATAGAGAGCTGATTCCAATGAGGACCCAGATATAGCACCGAAACCAATGACTTCAATAGATTCCATGGGTGAGATACTCGCTTTGAAAATAGTACAAATCTTATAGAATAAATTGAAATAATAAATAATCGATTGCTCCTTTATGATATTACAGAAGCGCAATATGAAAAATTACTCGTCGGTAAGTTTTAAATAATCTGGTAAATACAATTAGAATTTTATCTTTTGGCATAGGTATTAATACTTTTGATACCTCCTACGTAACTAGGTATTAGGTATGCATGTTACAAATAAATTGATTAACAATCTTATTTTTCTTTACATCAGTTGAAAGAGTGTCATCGAGTGGTAGCAGAGGAAGTAAGTAATTTTACTAATGTATTTAAGCCACAATACATAATAATCCAATAGAGTAAACATTAATTTATTAATCTTACAAATATGAATGAACACATTGGCAAGAAAGTACGTAAACCAGTGCTATTATAGTGATTATTTTCTTTACAACTTTCACTTACCTACAGCAGAGTGATTTACTTACACTAATTACACCTGAATTGCTCTAACGTTTATAGCCTCTAATATAATCAATACACAAGCGATATAAAAATTATCATGCATGTATTCTTAAAGAATACAGATAATGAGTTGCATGTTCATGTATTTTTTATCTTTCAATTAGATGCTATGACCAAAACACCTTATAATTATGGCAATGGCAATAAAACCGAATATAATTAAAGGCATTTTGTTTCTATGATCAAAGGTAAGGGCAGGTTATCTGTAGTAACTAAAGAAGAATTCATGAAGTTGGCAAAGACTGTCAGATCGCTTCAAGCTCATTTTGGACCTATTGGTACTGCCGGGTTTCCTGAAAATGCTCAACTGATGGATAGCCTTCGGCAAAACGCTTCACTTACGGACGCTATGGCAGCACTGCAACTATCAGCTCGTCTCGAAGCTGCTGAGAAAATACTGGGACGTATGACTCAAATCCTTACAACAGTCATTAGTGCCACACCAGGGATGCAAATCGATGTAAGTCAAAACCTAAATGTTTATTTTAAAGCACAAATTACTACAAAGCCGTAGTTGTTCAGTAAGTTATTGACGCTTATGTTTAACAATGTTTTAAATTTTAATGAAGTATGTTTACTTGCTTGTCCTTCTTTGAGATTTTTTAAACAGGAATTTTGTTTTCTATGAAAATAGCAAACAAAGAAAACTAGGCTAAATGGGCGTGAGCGTGTGTACAATATATGTAAATAAAACTACCTATAGATTTATTTATTTACAAATTAAAGTATTGCGAAGTAGGTATGTACTCGCACCGCCGTTATGTACTTATCTACACCATAACTGCAATATTAAATTCCAAATGAAATTCGATATTGGCAGTGTTCTTACAAAATGAAAACTTGCACTTGAATGACACTGCCAGCGTTATCGACAGTATTCAAAATGAAAATACCTACGTTCTAATAAAGGAGAATGTCTACGTTAAATATGAAACCAATTTTTTATCTTAATTTATCCTGAAGCATGAGATAAATCAGTAGGTACTATTCTTGGTCAAGATCATTTATTAATTCGTTGTTATACTCCACATCACCAACGATTCTAATATAACTATGATAAAAAGCTGATTTCAAAACAAAATCTCGTCATTTTTTTATTCTTAGAGTGAAACGAGAGTTTTTCTTGGAGCTCATGCTGCGGCTGCGAGTGACCTTCCTACCGGTACTCCGTCTCAAACTGCAGGGGGAGGAGGGGCTGGTTCAACAGCTTTAATGGAATCTAAGGAGACGGGGTCAACTGCCAAAACTGGAGATAAATCCGAGGAAGTTGAAAGTGAAGATTCTTCTCTAGGAGAATTTGTTAGACCAAGAGATTTAGAGTAAGAATTACCATTACTACGCTATTTTTTACTATTCACTCTTGACATTTTTAATTAATTTACAATTTAAGTACTCTCCAAAGGTATACAATTTTGAACGGAATTTAATTTCTAAGTATACGTAAGTCCCATAGTCATTATAGAAAAATATGTTTTAGCTCTGCTATGAAGACGTTATACGATGAAATAATGAAGAATGTAAGAGATGTTACATCACGTAACACAAGCAACGCTGATCAAGCTTTCAAAGTAGCTACGAACATAGGTAACCGTCCATATTGTACCTAGTTTAATCCGGCCTATTGTTTTTGACAAGATAACATTTTCCTGATTGCATCTGAGGCCAAGGTGAACTCGGAACTCAGGATTCACCTCCCGGCTCTTCCTCCTCCAGTTCGAACGATCTTGAGCGTCCATGTTAATGAGACCATTGCCACGCATGTCACCCTCCACGACGTCAAACTAGGACTTTTTAAGCCTACTCCTTCTATCTGGACCCGGCGGGGGCACCAATGCTAGGCATTATTCCCCCATAAAAAAATATTCCCCATAAAAATATTTATTTTTGACACTATCTTTTATTTGCCTATTAGAAAGTAAATTGGCAACTACCATGAATGTGGGACCACGAATGGCTCAATTAGAAGAAGCAGTAAGTTCTTATGCGGATCAAGTAAATACTATCGACACAGGCTTATCATCACAGGTAAATAGATTTTGACTAATGTAATAATATGTAGAGACGCTCGCAATATGAATGTAACTGTTTACTGAATACCTACTGATTTAAGGTCGACTTTGTACTGCTAAATATTCATAAGTATTTCTCAATATATTTACTGAGTGTCCAATAAAGAATGAACTATGAAACGTAAGTATTCTAAGAGGACCACGTTTGTGAGCGTATCGCTTCGATCATAATCGTGGTTTTCTTGGTATTTGGTAAGACCAAGACCATCTTAATTACTTTTCAGATAAATGTAGGTATATCTGTAATTTTTACTTTAATGGCAAAGTAACTTATACCTTGTCTATTGTAGATGACTAACTACCAAGAGCAACTGACGCAAATGCAACATGAATTAGAAATTGGATTGGATGCCATGGCTGAAGCTATGACCAATACTGGAGGCGACTCCGTTGGTAAGTTTACTTAGATTCTCAACTGCGGAATGCGCAAATTAGTAAAAGAAAGTGGAAATGCCGAACGGTCCTCAGCCAGATGGACTGACGCCTAGCAGCCACAGCAGGGTGGGAAAAAATGTCGACTATCTTCGACCAATTAAGTAGCAGAATAGTCTATCAGGTGACCCCAACGACTCATTTATTGGTCAAAGATATATGTGAAAAATCTACAGTGTCTTGTCACGGAGGCTGAAAAAGGTAGCTAAGAATACTGAGATAGACTAGGTGCTAAGGGAGAAGTCTAAGTTCAACAGAGCACTGTACTAGACTAATTGATTGACTTGGATATTCGACTAGCTTTTACATAATGTACCTACATGTCCTACATAATAATAATAGAATTTCAACACGAATACTATAGCTACTAAGCAATCAAATAATGTTGATTTTAATTTTCAGCAATGGCTGAACTAAATAATAATTTCGTAAATCTGCAAATGGATTTTGAAACTATGTCGTTTCGGCAAAGACATGTTTTGGATTCGCTAGACACATTGAAGAGTAACATAGCTGTGAGTATCAATAGACAAAAACATATTTAGAGCAGACAATACTTATATCCCGGGACATTCCGTTATAATTGGAACAACCCTACTGGTGATATACCTACACCCTTATCTACCTTGAATAAAACTTCAACATTTGGTGGATCGTTAACGTGTGAATCTTTTTCGACAACAGCTGAAATAGCTAAATGCGTCCAACCCAAAACTCAGCGCCGTAGACCGCTCCTGCAGTCGCTTTATTCAGGTTGACAATTTTGCAGATTTAGGGGCACAGTGAACATGACATGTGGTGGTCCATCGAATGCAGAGGGACACCACAGCCACAACGTACGAATTATATCTAGTTATACATAATTATACAGTCACGCCTCTATGCCATTGGGGTAGGTAAAAAGAATGTATCTCTTTTGAGTAATCCTGAATGTATTTTCAATTTGCAGTCTTTATGGAAACAAATAGAAATGTTGAGAGACACAAAGTCAGATCGTGATGAAGTGATTGATGCCCTTCGTGACAAAGCTGGTATTAAAGACTTAAATGGACTTGTGCCACTGGAGCAATTCCATGCTGTTAGAGGCGACTTCGAAAAGCGAATTCTGGATGCATTTAATAAATTCAATAACCAAGAAATTATATGGCAAGTAAGTGTGGTCGTTAGGGGTTCGTCCACTCTGATCATATGATCCGTTGCAAGTGGAAACGGATCAGGCATTTTAGTACACTCCGATCGCGATATCAGTTTCGCCTAAAATTAAACGATTAAAAAGTAGAATCCGATCGCGTGATCCGATTCCACCGAGACAACGTATAGACAATGTCCACTCTGATCACATAAACTTCCAAGTGTTGCACAAACAGGTTTTAAAAGAATCAAATTAAACAAATTAGAACAAACCAACAAAGCTATATTGTCTTAAACATGTTCTCATATTAATTATGTCATATTATGATACAGCATTCTAAATCTAATATTTCCAATAAATTAATTAATATCTAGAACTAGTGGGTAAGTGTAATCAAACTACCTATACATAAATATTATTATCCACGCATTATTATTCACAACGCTAGTAAAAAATAAAAAAATAAAAATTTGTTTATTTCCTCACCACAAGCCAGAATAAAATACAAATTACATTGTTCTATTAGTGATTGCCATTTTATATAACAAAATTCTGTCTGTGGGTCGCTGGTGCCTGTGGTAGGTAACAAGAACCTGAATTACAGGTCACCAGGTTCACACTATAGAGATGACTTACTGCTTCAATATAAAGATAGCATATTTTAAGAAGTTCGGTAGGTACAACATTAGCATGCTAAAGTGATTGCATTCTGTCGTTTTGTTTGAAACAAGTATAATTACTAATATTTAATTTACATTGAATTGGTAGATGTGGGTAGATGGCGTTAGCTGTCACGTTAACATCAGCTCCGTATTTATTTATTTTAAAATTTGTAAATTCAAAGTTCTGAGTGTTTTTGTGTCATTGGGCTACTAATTACTACTTAGTAAGGGTCATCTAATGTTAGTGACAAAATACACCAAGTGGAAAAGTGAATACAAAATAAATGTACAGTGCAGACCAATCTCATAAATTGACAAAGCGAATATAAAGTAGCCTAGTATGTAAATCGCTTCAAGTTCTTTTACTTAATACCTAATAAGGTTCATATACGCTGTGAAAAGTGAAAACAGAAAAAGGCAAACAAAATAGTCAAACATAGATGAAGAATGATTAAAATCTATTGAAGGTGGACACACATTTATTAATGAAAGTGCAAATCACTCCGTATACTAGCTACACCAGCTACATCTACATATAAATATTATTACAGCTACTCATAATCCGCCTAAAGTGTAGCTGGTAAATTCACATAAGTGAATATCTGTCGATTTAGCCTCGAGGTATAAATGTGCGGGAGTACGCCACGAGGACCGAGTTCGATCCTGACGTACAATTTGTACTTTTTGTACTGCTTCGAGTATTTACATCCTTGAAGAAACAATAGCTTATGTGATAGTAAGTTGGTCGATTGTGCTTCCGGGGGCATCGTTCTTCACACGTTCCTGCCACCCTACTTTGTGCGGCCTGTTCTCCCTAGGACCTTCGGCCTAGAACACCAGAGCAGGACACAGCTACATAACTATATATGTACTGCATGAACTGTTTATCTTTGTGCGTTCTCAACGATACGTTGGTTTTTGTAGTTTTTAAATTGTAGTATGTATTTTGATTTTGACATTTATGGATTTTAGTATTGATAATATTAATTTACTTTTTTGATGATTTTTAACCATTATTTATTCAATTATTGCGCATTGACATTTTTAATTTGTATTGGTACAGCATTTTATTATTGTAACTATTACTTATTCAATTATTTATTTTTGACATTTTAAGTTGTATTGTTATAGCATTTAATTATTTTAACTATTATTTATTCAATTATCTCTTTTTGAGACTATAACTCGTATTGTTACAACATTTAATTATTGTAACTATTATTAATTAACTATTGATTTTTGACATTTTAATTTGTATTGTTATAGTATTTAATTATTTTAACTATTGTTTATTCAATTATTGATTTTAACATTTTAATTTGTGTTGCCATAGCATTTAATTACTATTATCAATATTATTATTATTATTTTTTTTTTTTAATTAATTAATATCAATTATTGATTATAATTATATTGAGTTTTTTTATCTGGCCGACATGAGTACTACCCAATTAACTTGTCCACACTGCCCGGGGTCTCTCCGCATTTTTTCCTCACACGGGCTGAAGGTACATATTGGGCGCATGCACAAGCGTGCGCCGGTTTCTCCAGCAGATACAGACACAACTGCGCCTGCGGGACAGGGGCAGTCGGCTCCGGCACTCGCTCAGACTACCCTAGACAGACTTGCTACTTTCAGAGGTAGTATACCGGTTCTCCGGCACATACCTAAAGGAGCCCGAAATCAGGCGGCCGGTAAGCTATGTGACATTGTAGATGCATGCGTCACAAACAATGGGGTAGAGGAGTGGGGCGCTCTTCTTGCTTTCGCATATACTGCTCTTAGGGTGCCTGCGAGGGAGTCGCCCGGAAACATGACGTCAAAAGTTAAGGTCAATGTTCTGCAGTCGGATCATTTCGATAATATCGAGTTACCTGCGTCGTCAGTGCGCACCGGGTCTCGCTCTGTCATAAAAAACATTGAGTCGAAAGTCTTTGAAGGCGATTTGAGAGGCGCGGTGCGTCTTTTGATGTCTGACGACTCCTTCGCACGGCGGGATCCCGGCACGATGGCTGCTTTAGAACTCAAGCACCCAAGTCCTTCACGTCAGCTTAATTTTCCTCCGGATCCGGGCTTGCAGTGTACGACGGCAGCCGTCACCGTAGGTGACGTGATTTCGGCTCTTGGGTCTTTTTATGCGGGTTCGGCAGCGGGCTTGGACGGGATCCGGCCGGTGCATCTAAAAGAGTTGACGTCTGTGTCTGCGGGAGAGAATGGTAGGCGTCTCCTGGGATGCTTGACCAGGTTGGTAAATTTTTTGCTTAGTGGTCAGGTGCACCCTCAGGTGTGTCCATATTTGTACGGAGCCTCCCTCTTTGCTTTGGCCAAAAAGGATGGCGGCTTAAGACCCATAGCGGTCGGCAGCGTTTTTCGCCGGTTAACTGCCAAATTGGCTTGCCGCGCCGTCAAAGAGGAGATGGCTGAATACCTACAACCACACCAATTAGGTTTTGGGACATGCCTGGGATGCGAGGCTGCTATTCACGCTACGCGGGCGTTCGTAATGGATCCGAGGAACGAAGGTTCGATATTGCTGAAGCTCGATATTCGCAACGCATTTAACACCTTGGAGAGAGACGTTCTATTGAGCGAGGCCAGGGAAAGAATCCCTTCTCTCTACCCTTTTCTTCACCAAGCGTACAAGCTTCCTTCCAACCTTTTCTTTGACAATAACCTTATTACTTCTAAAGTGGGAGCCCAACAGGGAGACCCACTCGGTCCACTTGTATTTAGCCTAGCTATTCATAGGGCGATCCGAGGTCTCAAATCTGCCCTTAACGTGTGGTACCTGGATGATGGCACAATCGGGGGCAAACCCGAAGACGTACTACATGATCTGGAGGCCTTAGTTCCTAGCCTTAAAGATCTGGGTCTGGAGGTGAACCCATCGAAGTGCGAGTTTTTCCCTTGCGGTACTGAGGCTCGAACCCACTTTGCTCAATTAAACTCGTTTCTCCCTGGCCTCAAGGAACTTTCATCGTCAAACTTCAACCTTTTAGGCTCTCCAATTTTTCTCTCAGCCGTTCCTGAAGCTATCACTGCTCGAAAGCAGCTCCTCCTTACCGCTCACGAACGCTTAAGAGGCCTCTCCGCACACGTTGCGATTGTCTTGCTGCGCATGTGTTTCGCTCTCCCGAAGATCAATTACTTGTTGCGGTCTACCCCTACTTGGCTTTGTCCCGAGGAAGTTTCCTCCTTCGACGACGCCTTGAAATCGGTGGTCGAGTCAGTCCTCAACGTTTCTCTAGATGGGACTCAGTGGAGTCAGGCGGCTCAACCAATCCGATGTGGTGGTCTCGGGGTGCGTCGCGTGCGTGATGTGGGTCTGCCGGCGTTTCTGGCATCGGCACATGGGGTTGCTAACCTCGTTACTAGTTTACTAAATCCTAATGGTGACGGGGGGATCATACCTTTTGCGTCGGATGCTATGTTAGCTTGGTCGGCCCTCAGCGCGGGCGCGGCGATCCCTGAACCAGTGCATCTTCAGCGGGCATGGGATGATGTGGGGGTGAAGCGGCTTCAAGTTCAATTATTGGACGGAGCTGCGGGGGCCGATAAGGCTAGACTGCGGGCTGTGTCACAGCCTGAATCCGGAGCGTGGTTACAGGCGTTACCTTCGCCTCACCTGGGCACCCTGCTTGACGACGACTCTCTGCGCGTGGCGGTGGCTTTCCGCCTGGGCTGTAAGGTGTGCGAACCCCACATATGCACCTGCGGTTCCATGGTGGAAGCGGATGGCCATCACGCTCTGAGTTGTCGGCGGTGCACAGGGAGGTTTCCGCGACACCACGCTCTGAACGATATCGTCCGCAGGGCCCTTGTATCGGCAAACGTCCCCTGCGTGCTTGAGCCTCCGGGTCTGAGTAGGTCGGACGGTAAGAGGCCGGACGGGCTGACTTTGGTGCCCTGGAAGAACGGCAAGTGCCTACTCTGGGACGCCACTTGTGTCAGCACTGTAGCCGCCAGCCACCTTAGCCGCACCGTCCACTCGCCGTCTGCCGCCGCGGAAGACGCCAGCTCAAGGAAGAGGCTTAAATACGCCGACTTGGAGCCGCTGTACTATTTCGTGCCGGTAGCAGTGGAGACTCTGGGGAGCTGGGGCAAGGAGGCTAAAGGCCTTATTAAGGAGATCGGACAGAGGCTCAACGAAGCGACCGGTGACTTTCGTTCCGGATCGTTCCTGGTGCAAAGGCTGGCCATCGCCATCCAGCGTGGCAACGCAGCAAGTGTAATGGGCACTTTTGCACCGGGAGCGATCAGGGGCGGATTATTTGATTAGTACAGGACAACTGTACTGGAACTGTGTGTATATCTTGGACTGTTACAATTTTGACAATAAAGATTTATTATACCAAAAATTTAAAAAAACATTGAATTTGTAATGTGTAGCTTGCCAGTCACTGAGTCACCATCTCAGTTTTGTACAACGAAATGGAGGGAAGGTGTTGGTTAGAGATGGACGTCAATACACCAAATTGCGACAAAACAAAAGAGGATCAAGCAAGTGGCGCTGTACTAAATGGAGGAAAGAGAAGTGCAAAGGTTCCTTAATAATTCTTGTAAGTATTGTTTCCCTATTATCCACCGCGCGCCGTAACTTTGACTTTTCATTGATGCTTATGTTTATTTTTAGGATGGAAATATACAAGACGGCGAAAAACATTCCTGTGAACAAAATTTAGCAGCATGTGAAATAGCACTTACACTACAAAGTATTCGCGATAACGTCTTATCAACCGATGCTTCAGTAACTGCCGCTTATAACGACTGTATTTCAAAATATAACGACACGGGTCTTTCACTAATTGTAGAACCACCGAAACTGAAAAGTATCAAATCTGGGTTGTATAAAGCACGCAACAAAAAAGAGGGCGTATCTAAAGTGAAATTCAAGGACGTTCATGAAATTGAAGTGCCTAAAGGTTTTCAAGATTTTTTACTAGCGGAATACCATGATGAATCAACCCGTATACTAGTATTTTGTTCCAAAGATAAACGAAAAATGCTGCGTAATGTTAAACATTTTTTTATTGACGGAACTTTCAGAAGTTGCCCTGAACATTTCTGCGAACTATACAGGGCGTCCCACGGCGATGCCACATGGAGGGGAAGTACCTTAAATCCTTAAGTTAGCTCATTTTACCTAAAGGAGACATCATTTTATTTTTAAAAAGAAACAAAACTGCATTTAAAGATTTTTAAAAAGTCGCTTGCCTTACCCGGTAATCGAACCGACTAAAATCCGAAAAAGTAACATCCTGTATTTTTATGGCATCAATAGATAGTGTCAATCAAAAGGAGCAAATCTCTCTAAGAAACATGGTAAATTAAATGAAAGGAAAGCCACAAAATCTTAACTTATAAATTCAATGCGAACAAAAACAGCAATTTTTCTCAAGGAACCATCAGATACCTTTTCAACACTAGAAAACTTCTTTGATGCAATTTATTTAGTAAAATGAATACTAAATGAATGAACTTTGTTACCTGTTTAGAATGTAACTTTATTGGCTAACCGCATGGGGTAGGTATGTAGGTAGGATAGGTAATAATTTTTGGGTGCTTGATTAGAAACCTGCACGCGGTGTACCCTGGGCAACGAAGATGGCGAGAGAATTGCCCTATTGGATCAACTTATTATCTGTTAATTGACACCTCGAGCGGTTTTAGTCGGTTTGAGTTCGACATACCTAAATACTAGTGCTGACCAGCAGCGGTCTCCACACGATAAAAAAAGAGAAGTAATTTAAATATGGAATTTTATTGATAATTATGGTATCAGATGGATGGATGAACTTTGAGTTAAAGTGTTTTATTTTGCCAAATTGAATTTATAAGTTTAGGTTTCAAGGACTTCCTTTCATTTAATTTACCATGTTTCTTAGAGAGATTTGTTCCTTTTGATTGACACTATCGATTGATGCCATAAAAATACAGGATGTCACTTTTTTGGATTTTAGTCGGTTCGATTACCGGGTGAGGCAAGCGAATTTAAAAAATCTTTGAATGCAATTTTGTTTCTTTTTAAAAATAAAATGATGTCTCCTTTAAGTAAAATGAGCTAACTTAAGGATTTAAGGTACTTCCCCTCCATGTGGCATCGCCGTGGGACACCCTGTATACTATTCATGGGGATATAGGCAGTACGTCTAATTGCACCAATATAATTCCTTTTATGTATGCCTTTCTAAACAAGAGGGACAAAAAAACGTACAAAATTCTATTTGAAATCATAAAAGCAGAAGCACCACAATTTCATCCAATGAAGTGGACGCTTGATTTCGAAAAAGCTGCTATTTCAGCTTTGAAAGAGTTTTTCTGGAGTTCAAATTAAAGTTTATGTGATCAGAGTGGACATTGTCTATACGTTGTCTCGGTGGAATCGGATCACGCGATCGGATTCTACTTTTTAATCGTTTAATTTTAGGCGAAACTGATATCGCGATCGGAGTGTACTAAAATGCCTGATCCGTTTCCACTTGCAACGGATCATATGATCAGAGTGGACGAACCCGTCGTTAGTGGACGACAAACAAAAATTCAGGTATAAAAGGAACTTCATCCCCCACACGCTTAAACTGTGGAATGAACTCCCTGCCGGTGTTTTTTCAAGCAACGTAGAAAGTTCTTATGGGGTCGGCAGCACGAGTGTAACGTCCCTGGTGTTGCACAAGTTCATAGCTATGGTAAGCACTTTCCATTAGTGGGCCGTGTGCTTGTCTGGTACCTAAGTGGTATTATAAAAAATCGAAAAACTCTAACTCGCACGAGCCAGCGGAGCGATACTTTTTCGCGGCTTTGGGGGGTAATAAGAAGCTGTGCCTGTTCTTATAAAAAGCTTTTGACTACTGAGCCTTTTCCGATTTCCGTTGGGGTCGACTTTCAATTTAACAGTACGAAGCGGCTGTACTTTGATATTTTCCGTGAAGCGACTACCATCTGGCTCTGCTAACCAACTGGCGACAATCTAGCGTCTGGGTCTCTATGTGTTAACTATGGCCACTCATTCTGAGACAAGACTGATCTGGCTAGTATCACTAAACTTGGTAATAATACCTATGTTAACCTACTCGGTTACCACTTTTAGCGACGAGCCTCTTTAGACATCATCTATTATATGAAATTAGGACTGTTTCTACGTTTTTATTTTCTTACAATATTCTTATCCTTATAGAAAGCTATCGATGAGCTTCTAAGAGAACTCAGTGAAAAAGGAGATCTCATTCAACTCTATTCTCTGAAAGACGATATGATAAAACATCTTGAGGCAATAAATGCCCGTATGGATTTCATAGCAAATATAGTTGGTGATCCGAAATCAGCAATTACAACTAAATTGCTGTTCAGAGATACTGCGTGCCTTTGTTGCTCTACTCCTGCAAGTATGGACATACAAAATCAAAACGCGATACCTGCGTTACCGAAATGCCATGCCAAAAAACGAGGTGACATTGGTGAACAAGATAAGAAAATTAGTGGAGACGGTGATACCAGACCCTGCTATTTTGGTTTACCTGTATTGCATCCAGTAGATCCTAGGTAAAACATAGACACTCCCTTAAAAAGATAAAGGCAGCTACTGCACTGGGGATCTCCTTTCTCTGGCCTGATGGTAAACTGAAGGTGAAGTCTTAACAAAGAGAGTGACCCTTACAGACTACAACTCACAATGTTACAATGGTGGTCCTCAACTTGACGGCCTCATCAGATGCTTTTTCACGCCAAGTTAAGCGAACTTTCACATCCTACTAATATTATAAACGCGAAAGTTTGTAAGTATAGATGGATGTCTCTTATTCTTTCACGTAAAAACCAGTGAATGAATTTTATTGAAACTTTACATTAATATAGCTTATACATCAAAATAACACACAGGCTACGTTTGGTCGCGAAAACTGACATCTACACAGGCTGAGCCGCGTGCAACAGCTAGTTTATAATATTATTAAGTTTACATAAATAAAAATGATTCAATTTCTTAATGAATCATAATAATAAGAAAGAGATAAGAAAGAAACATCGGATTATAATAATAAAAATGCAAATTTTCCACAGGGCGCATTTCTGTCAAAGATATTGTGGTGGTTCACACACTTTGATACCTAGTGGCCCGCCTAAAGTACCCCCCTCATTCGTCATAACACCAGTTCGTAAAGAAGACGTTACGGAAGTTGGAACGGATGGAAAGGTAAATATTATGGACAAATATTAGCATTGCCGTTGATTCTGATCCTGGTTACATCCGAGGCTGTGACCTCAGATTCTGGGATACAGTTTTATTTATCCTCCTCTTGATTCTACAGCTTTGACTCCCGCTCAGTGTACCGTCAATCAGCAGCTACACAGTCTTGTTGGTATGGTGCTTTGCTCTGAAGTCTTAGTGGTGTCCCATATAGGTACCCTCCCAAATAATAATCACATTTATTAAAATGTCTCTACAATATTCGCTCCATAGGATTGAGTTATGAAACATTTTCATTTCAGTTCTACAAGGTGGATAAACAATGCATAAAACCATGTGTACCCTGCAATGAAGCTGTTGTAAGAGATCCTCCACCACCATCACCTATTTTGAAAGACGGTACGTGAAACATAAGAATACATCAGATTTATCAGGCGCTGTCACAGCTTGAGATTTTGGGGAGGTCAGGTTTTTAAGTGCGGAAATTCCTTCAGAGAATGCCTTTTAAAAGACTTTTCAATTGATGTGCACGATTTTGGGAGGGGGGGTATTGCCCCTGTGACCTTCCCTCCTCACTCGGACCACACCTGTGACTTATCTGGATAATATTAAAAAGAAGGGCACTTATTAATAATGAGACGAATTATTATTAATGCCGGGGGTTGGTTATTCACACTACTCCTTCAGTCATCATGTTCAGTATTAAACACTGTCATATTATATTGTTAGTCTCTTTCATCAAACCTTCATACATACATCCATTCTAAAAGTACGACGTTCTAATGGAATTTAAACAAATGTTTATAAAAAAAAGTAAGTAGATACCTAATCTATGATATACCTAATATATTATGCTTATTTTAAATCAATTTTCAACAGGACCGGAAACCGAATCCTACAAAATGCCATATTCCATCGAATGTGTGATACCAAGTACACCCGCATTAAATTCTGAGCCTTCGCTCGCCAAGGAGAAATATGTTTAAAATAAAACATACATATAAATAGATTTATATATCAAAATTAATGTAATTAATATAAATTATTACAAAACATTTGCATTTTAATGCATTAAATCCTCAACCTACATCCATGAGCTGCACGGATTACAAGATTACGGTTTGCTCCTTTCTTTTCCGTGCGGAAGTCACCAGCAGATACTCCGCCCCCGGGTATTTGCATTGGTCTGGTCGTGGCTCGGAGAGCACGCTAAGCCGTCGGTCCCGGTTGCATACGAACTATGGCAGTCGTTACGGGTAGCCCTAAAAAGTCCAACAACAACAACAGTCTAGCTCATGCTTCGATATCGCATAATGTCACCATTGGGTTGTGGAGGTCATATGGCAGTCGCTTCACGGAAAATATCGAAGTCCAGCCAAATCCGCAGTTAGGACTGGTAAAGCGGACCCCAGACTCCGAGGTGAAAGCTTCGGATGCGACTGGGAATTAACACTAGGATGAAGAAGAAGATACCCGGCCCCCACATAAAGTCCCTCATTAATCGGCGAGGTGGTTATGTCGGACTCGAACCACCTAACATTGCACGTCGTCACTATCTAACTCTGTCACGTTTAATGTTGGAATGTGAATTGTGAAGTTACCCAATAATGCCTTATGACCCGGCTGACCCTGAACCATCTCTGGTCTCGAGATAGCTTTTTATCGTGCGGAAATCCCCTTGGATAACTCCACAGTCCACTCGGTTGGTCGAGATGGCCCCCACTGGGGAAGGGCGCACATGGTACTGCCCGCCTCGGCCTGCTTTTGCTAGAGTGATAGGCGGCTCTACCTGTCAACCCCTGGCCTGCGCTAATTTATACTTCGACTTTTAATTAGATGCAGTAAAATGACGTTTCAAAATGTCATTGCGTAAAATAATGTTTACAGCCTAATCTCAATAGGGATGCGATTCAGTTCACAGAAGATCATTCTAATCGTTCCATAACTTACTCATAATAGATCATACTTAATTTTATTTATTATTCATATAAATAAAAGGCTGTATAAACGTTGATCGAAAGTCCTCGAGTGGAGGCCACGTATCGGCAAGCGCAGCGTAGGACATCCACCCACAAGGTGGACAGATGACCTCATAAAGGCCGCGGGAACGCGCTGGATGCGAGACGCTTCAAACACAGGGGCTCATTGGAGATCTATAGGGGAGGCCTATGTCCAGCAGTGGACTTCCTATGGCTGAAATGATGATGATGATGATGATAAACGTTGATCCTTTTACACATTTCCTTTTTGAGTGTTTCGAGGTGTGGTTCGCCGGCATTCTACCCAAACTCAAGCCGAATGTAGTAGCAGTAGTCGTAATTGAAAGTTTTCCAAAAAAAAGTGTACCTACCCTCCACTTTTGAGCCCCTGTGTTTGAATTTCAATAAGAAAAAAGATATTCATATTATATATCTGGGTAATGATTATAATATTTTAAAAATATAAACATACTCTAAAGTAGTTAAATCTATTCATTATTTTACCCTATTTGCCGTAATATTTCAATTGTGATGATTTTTATACACCGAGGCATCAGTTTTTGGCGTGGACTCAAGTTATTGAATTTATGTAGAAGCGATACTGAATTTTTTTGTACTAGGCTAGCATGAGTTGTAGGTCCCATTTGAAAGATATCTTAGACACCTAGCAGCGTCCTAAGCTTCTAATTCGAGTCTTATGCTGTTTAAGTTAGTCTCAAATAAAAACGTAATAGCTAAGCGGTAACTTCCGGACATGTCGGTTTTGACACGGCTAAAACGGTCTATATTTCACGAGGATTTTTTTCACTTCTTGTAATGGAAAAATAACGTTTACATGACAATAACAGCTTTTTCAAAAGTGCTAGTATCGAATAAGTTTCAAACTTAATAGTTGTGTTTTGTGTGGGTGCCACGGCGGTCAACATTTCTTCGGGTCAATTTGAGACACTTCTATAAGTATTCAGCTTAGTTTACATGATTTAATTATTCGCAACGCTCAATTATATTATCAACGCGCTCTATCACTCTCGATCGAAACAATCCCGGAGATGTCGTGGACGAAAGTACGAATTCAAGAGTGACTGACCACTAAAAATATTGCATTTGAACCAAATATGGTGAAGGCCATTCGAGATGGCTGCACATAAAGGTATCAGACTTCAAAGACTACCCTCTTATCACTGTGAATTAAACCGATGAGTTATTTTGGTCTCAGGCAAAGGGGCACGTCGCAGATAGATTAATAAGATGTATGAAATGCTAGAAGTGAAAAACTTTTTTCCAAGAAGTAATCAACAATGTAACACCGGCTAATTGGAGTGACTTTTGCGTCTCACACTATAAAAGAGGAACACAAACACAATATGTATCACCTCGATCATATTAGATGATGAATAGACAGACAGATTTGTCATTAGTAGTCATTAGTAGAACCAAGTGATTCGGCGACTCCTTCTTCTGCCGCACTATTAAGACTTGGAATTCCTTGCCAGCTCACGTGTTTCCTTCCTCCTATAGTCCCGGGTCCTTTAAGCGGGGCGTGAAAAAGCATCTGATGAGGCCGTCAAGCTGAGTGCCACCATTGTAACATGGTACGTGTTGTAATGGTGGCCCTCTTTTCAGAGACTTTGCCTTCAGCTTACCATCAGGCGAGGCGAAGTCAAATTGACGTGTCCTATATAAAAAAAAAAAAAAAAAAGTGTGACCGAAAGCAACAGCAACAGTGATTCCGAAAAATATTGATTATGTACCTAACATTAATTATTATGACATTTTTGATTCGTTTTGAATGTACATTCCTATACTTTCACTGAAAAAGATCAATTCTTTATCATTATGTAATAATAATAGAATAAAAAAAATACATTACAACTTAATATTGAATCTTTAAAACAAAACCAAAGATCATTCATTTATTGAATGATTCACTTACTCACTTAGCCACATCCCTATTTATTTTTCTTCAAAAAGTGGTATCCCACAAAACGTCATTTTACTGCAGCTGATTAAAAGTTCGACTTATAGGACAAAAGCGTTGGAGAATGCTCCACAACCTCCGACGTTCGAGCCGCCTCCCCTGCCTCGCACACCTTTCACGGGCTCTTCTTCTTCGAGTCAATGGCTATATAATAGTAAAGTCTCTACGGCAATACTTCTTCATCTTGACTGCCTCTGTGGCGTAGCGGTAGTGAACGCGGCTGCTACGCAGGAGGCGCGGGTTCGATCCCCGCTCAGTGCCAATATTTGTATGCATGAATAATAAATATTTGCATTGGTCTGGGTGTATAATATATTGTATGTATTTACAAAAAAAAAAAAGTATCTAAGTATGTATGTATCCGCATTCTAACACAAGCTATTTAATTAAAGCTTACCATGGGTCTAGATAGCGTTGTGTAGAATGTTAATAGAATATTTATTTATTTATTTATTTATCTTCTTGGCTTCTGCAGCGAGTTGCCTCACTTCACTGGTGTTATAAAATATAATACAAATAAATAAGACATAGTCCTAGATACCAGGTCATGAAATCTAAAAAAATATAGAAATGTCAAAGTGTTGTCCTTGTCAATGTCAAATGTTAAGATTGTCATACTTGTCATGCAATTGCAAAGTCAAGACAAAATGAGCATTGAGCAAAGAACTGCTGCAATAAAGCATAAAATTGTGGAATAAGGGGTTAAAATGCTAGTGTAATGAAACTAGCTCTATTTCAGTGCACAGTTTTGTTTTTAAAGTAAGTATAATTTTCGATATTATTGTTTTAGATATTATTGTTTATCAGCGTTGATGTATATAATAAAAGTACTGCTTTATTGCAGTTTGTATTGAATTGTAAGTATGCATAAGATACTGGAGTTTCAAGCGGTGGTACTTGCTGCTGGCCGAGGGTCCCGACTGCCTGATGTGGGTGGTGATGTGTCAAAATGCCTTCTACCTGTGGGGCCATACCCAGTATTGTGGTACTCATTAAACTTATTGGAGAAAATAGGATTTCAAGGTACGTGCCATAACGTGTTTATAACAGTAACTATCGAGGTCGAGACTTCTGTCAGAAATAGTACACACAATAGGTTAGAAATGTATGTTGTTATAATTAAGTACAATTATTTACATAAATTAATTACTGTTGTTATTGTTTATTTCTATATGAAATGTGTATTTTATTTATACACATCTATACTGCATTGATGTAATCACTGTCTTAGCGGTGACTGTTTGGATATCTTGGATTTAACCCCTTATTTTTGTGTCAATGTGGCAATTGTTTGATTCATCATCATCATTGATGACATAGAGATAGGTGTACCAGAAACCTGTTAGTTGTGTTTTTAAATTCTCCAACAATTTAAATCAACAGTCTTGCTAGAGATTGTCATAGAGATTACCAGACCGGGTGTTGCCATTCTTGGTTCCGTACCTCTTAATTACATAATTTAAATTATTTTTACAGAAGTATTGGTGGTAGTGCTTGATGAAGACAAGTCTAATATTCTCAATGCACTAGAAAAATGTCCATTGAAAATTAAATATGAATTAATAGTGATACCATCTGATGAGGATTGGGGTACAGCAAATTCCCTAAAGCATATCAGCAGCAGAGTGACAACTGATTTACTTGTCATCTCGGGAGATCTAATCACAAATATAAATCTTAACGATGTATTGAATGTTCATAGAAAATATGATGCTGCACTTACTACCTTATTCTTCAACAATGGTCCTGAAGAATGGATTGAACTCCCAGGACCTAAAACTAAGGCTAAACCAGACAGAGATCTAGTTTGTATTGATAAAGAAACCCAGAGACTTGTTTTCTTGGCAAGTGCGAGTGATTTTGAAGAAACTGTGACTATACCTAGAATACTTGTGAAGAAATATGATTCTATAAGCATGTACAGTCGGTTGCTTGATGCCCATGTATATGTGATGAAACAATGGGTATTGGACTACCTTGTTGATTCTGATAAGTTTACATCTGTGAAAGGAGAACTTATCCCACACATTGTGAAGAAACAGTTATCCAAATCTAAAAATGCCAGCGAGAAAAAGGGTACTTCAGAGAAAAATGTGGACTTGACTAAAGATATCTTTGATTATGCTATTGAGAATGGATATGAGAGTAAGATTAGAGAAATGACTGCATACAATGATCATAAATTGGGAAGCAAAGGCATTTTCTACAATGATTTATTGAGATGTTATGCTCACATCCCAAACAAGAATACTTTTGGTATAAGAGTAAATACTCTTTCATCTTTTTATCTATCAAATAATAAGGTATTGTACTTTTATCCATAGAATTTAAAATATTCATAGAAATTAATGAGTAGCATGCTATGATGGTACACATAGGTTTTGTATAGTCAGCATCAAAAGTAGATGATATTATCCAGATAAAAAATAATGGTTTTTGAATTAATTAATCACCGTCAATATGTTAATCCTGGCTGCATCCAAGCCCTTTTGGAGTCCAGTATCTTCTTATGCCAGTCTAACTGGGACATAGTTGAACTTCCATACTGTCCAACTGTCATCTGACTTCCACAGTCCATTGTCAATATTAAAGTATTGCAGTTACAGCAGTTGTGGAACTATTTAGGACTTCCATTACCTGTAATGATTGCCACAGTTGTTTGTATGACAATCTAGGCTGACAAAGAGTGATTTTAAACCTAATAATTTCCTTTCAGATCCTATCAAAATGGGAAGAGTTGACTGGTTCACCTCTGACAGACAGATTTCACCCGGACAGTGAGGTCAAAACAAAGCAGATAGATGAAACTAGTACTGTGGGTGAAAAGAGTGTTATCAATGAAAAAACATCTATAAAAAATACATTCATTGGTGCTAATTGCACAATTGAAAACAAAGTTAGACTAACTAATTGTATATTAATGAACAATGTTACTATCAAGGAGGGGTAAGTAATATTATGGTTTATTATATTTATGAGAAATAAAAATCACTCTTCGGTCAACAAATCGGTCTTGGAGAAATTTGAGTCTGGGTGGCGCATATAGGGTGCTTTGCTGGTGCACTGCTGAATGACGGACGAGGCTCTGGCGCTGGCTTTCCTTTGGGTTGGAGGGTCGGACGGCAGTCGCCCCCGCAAAGTTCACAAAACGCCACATCAAGAAATGAAGGCTGTACCTATAATGAATAGGTAGTTCTCTGACCAGAATATGTAACCAGAACTGGTAAGGCGGACCCCATTGGACCCCATACTCCTAGGATTAACGCTAGGATGAAGATTAAGACAACCTAAAAAGGGTGGCTTGGATAGATTAGATCTAGAAGGCTGAGAATCGAGTACCTACTATGGCCTACAAAGAAAAAGGTCCATACTCAGTAAGCGCCTTCGCTCCGTTAAGCGGGTGCGGGTCGCGGATGCGCGCACAGTGCGTCCGCCAGTCCGTCGCGTGTGACAGGTACCCGCCTCACGCAGCGCTGCTCTTGAAATAACATGAAACAAGCACGCGAAGCGGACGTCCGCGCCGTGCGCCCGCTAAACACAGCGAAGGCGCTAATTTACTGCAATAAGATAATGATTGATCGATTATAATTATTGTTCCAGCTGCGTCCTTCAAGACTCCGTGGTGTATACAGGAGCGACCGTAGACACAGGTTGCAACCTACAACACTGTCTCGTTGGCCCTCACCATTTGGTGACGTCATCCACGTCAAGCAACCATCAGCTACACGCTGAAACAACCGACAATATGATCACGCTAGGTTGATTTATTGTGCAATGTGTAAATAAATGGTTTGCAATTAAATTAATGTAGTGTTATTAATTTATTTTACCTTTTAATCAGGTTAATAAGTGTATTTTTTTTAAATATAATATTTATACTGTTGATTGATGGTACTAGGTGGAACTTGTTGTTGAACACATAGATAACACAATTATTGTACTTTTCCACGATATTTATTATTGAACCTAACCGGTTTCGCATAATTCGGTTAATAAGTACCTACCTTATTTTAATGAGGTATGTATTAACAAACCTATAAATGGTGAAAAATAATATACCGGTAATGGTTCGACATCTTTGGTCCAAGATCAAGAAAGGCCCACTTATTATATACGCCCTTACACTCTGCAACTAATGACTAATGATGAGTAATGAATGAATGACCACCGACGGCGTATGTTTTTAGTCGGTTCGAGTCTGGCAACTAAAACTTAAGGCCCTGCGCAGACGGCACACTTTTTGTGCGATCGAGTCTGCGGCGCACAAAAAGTCTGCATGGCGCGCAAAAAGTCGGTCGCGGATTTTACACAGACTCAACGCACACGACGTACATCTTCGATCATTTTGTCGGCAGAGCTGTAGGGACGTAGACGCTATGGAAATCGTGCAGAGATCGCGAAGTATTATTTTGTACATGAAGTACAGAAAAAGAAGAAGAAATAGAGAATTTTGGGTACATCCTATACTTTCGGAAAGATTACTGAAGGGACAGTTCCATACTAAACATTCAATTCTGAAACAACATCCGGCAAATTTTTTCAAATTTTATAAAATGTCTGTTAATACATTTGATGAGTTGCTATTTATTTTGTGACCTTGAATTAACATAGTTACATCGACCTCTGGCGCCATGATAATAGATCGCGTGCGTTACGTCCACCCCTAGCAAATGCAGATTGCCGACTAAAGTGTGCGTGTGCGCCGTCTGCGTTAGCGCGCGTTGAAGCAAACGTTCAATTTTTTTCACACACTTTTTGTGCGGAGCGGCGCGCCGCGGCGCGGTGCGGTCTGCCCGAATTACACGGATTTTTTGTGCGCCGGACTTTTTGCGCGTCGTGTGCGTTACTGCTTATAATTGCATAGGTTCTATTTTCACAGACTAAAAAGTGCGTCACGGATAGTCTGTCGTCTGCGCAGGGCCTAAAAAATACCCACATAAGTATTTTTTTTTTCTTTGATTGTCCATAGAATACGTTTTTTCTCCGAAAATTCCCTCCGTAGCGAGTGAAATTTGCTTTGATACTTCCTACAAATATTCAAAATTCGAATTTATCCATCCATAGCGCACATACATCACGCATCTTTCTATAGATACATAATAAAAAGAGATAGCTTAGCTGATCCCCGTTCCACCAGAGCTTGCCGATTAGACTACACAATAAAATATTTGGTAATAAATAACCTAATCGTAGTTGAACACCTTCGTTTTATAAGTGTATACACACTTTTATAAGTGTAGGTAGTTTCTTTTTAATAGCTAATTGACACGATATCTAGATGCAGACATAATCGATTAACACATTGCAGGAGAATTACAAAACATTACAAAATTTGGTGCCAATTAAGGCGCAGCCTTACCTATCGAGGCTGGGCTCTCACTCCCTTAAAGCCAATTTACACATAATAAACTAAATAATTGAAAAAAACAGGTAGTAGTGAGAACTCAGAGATTCAAAGTGCAAGCTTTGAATGCAACCAGAATTTTGAATCGTGATATTTTCCCTGTGAAACTAGAGAATGGAACTACTGGGATACGGCGTCAATCGTCATCCACTTAATGGAACTCAACCGTTACGTAGGAAAGGTGCCTAATAGATTGATACCTACTTAATACTACGTTTTGTAAGAATAGTCCTCTTGGATAAGAGTTTTGTAAAATATTATTTGAAGACCTAACTAACTATACATATCTTAAGCTCTTTCATAACAAGCTTATGCTGGTACCAGTACCTATAGTTCAGAGATATAAAAATTTGTTAGGTATAAACACAGATTAACATTATTAACTTCTCGCAAATCATAGTTTGAAAGATTCGACACGTAGCAATTATATATGCAGATGGAAATTTGTATCATAATACCTACCTACATAATCAAATAGAACGTAAACTGTATGCAGGTGTTGTAATCGTAATACAATCATGGATGTTGATCGTTACATAAGGAAACTTCATAAATATCTTTTCGGAATCTACAGACTTTTACCGATAACACGTTATTACCTACAAGATTATTAACAAACTAGTACCTATTTTATTTTATTCACTACTAGATGTCCCGGCGAACTTCTTACCGCCATATTTTTCCCGTTCCCGCTACACCTATTTTCTCACCGTTTAAAGGGTTTAAAGGACATCCACGAACATTTCAAGACTAAAATTAGCCAAATGGGTTCAGCCGTTCTTGCGTTATAAACTAACAACGAAAAGTGGCATTGATTTTTACATATTAGAGAAGAAGAAGATTAGAGAAGATATGTATACTAGTGTATCTACATAGTGTAGGTTTGTGTTTGTGACACAAAATATCCCTCCACCTGTCACCCCCAGGCCCGCGCTCATGGAGAACGAAGGTTGTCGAGCGACCTCCGACATCTGAGTTGCCCCGCTGCGTGGCGTGCCTTTTGCGGGTTCGGCGGACCGGGAGAGTCCGGAACTTCCCAAGCTGCCTGTCACCCTAGCAGAAGCAAAGCACGGCGGCGGCGCCCATTGCGCACCTCCCCATACCCGGCGGCGAGTTGGGGACTCCGTGGTTTCCACATCGGAAGAGGGCTAGATCAAGAGATATGGCCCTGCGTCAGCCGGGATGCGACGGAATGTCTACGATAATCTCACCTCCGGCAACCGACGGCCCACAGACGGCGTGCATTTTGAGTCCGACATAATCTCCTCCACCGGCTCCAGCGGGGGAGCAGGCGCGGTCCGAGGGGGGGGGTCACAGGGGACATGACCCCCCCCAAAACCCAGCACGTCAAGTTCAAAAGTCTTCAATAAAATTTGCAAAGTAATTATATTGCAATATTTAATTCCTTGTCGCGTCTTTTTAACCTCCGATAAAAAAGAGGGGTGTTATAATAAAGGTAAACAATTTGTTAAATTGTAATTTAGGTAGCATTAAATACTCATAAAGATACGAACGTTTTGCTACGTAAACGGGAAAATGCTGAAGGATTGTTTACAACTTACGTGTCAAGGCACAATCGAAGCCCTATGGCGCCAAACGTGGATGAGGACGACCTGTCCGAGGTCAGTTGGATAGAATTAAAGCTGGTGTTTCATAAGCTTATGGCCGAACCGCGGCACTCCGGGCTGAGCTAGCTTTAGGCGACGTCGACCAAGCGCTAGTTGCCGAAATTGTTAAAGACGGGGAAACTGGTCCTCATACGAAAGGCATCCGGTGGATTCGCCGTCCGCCTACCGACCAATAGTGTTGCCTGACGAGGTATGAAAGCTCTTTGAAAGAGTTAATGCAAAGCGCCTCGTCGAGCACCTCTTTAGACCGACCTGGCCTGACCACGCTCAATATGAATTCCGCCAGAGACGCTCCACTGTGGACTGTGGATGCCCACTTGTGGGCCAGGTGATGTTGTTGGTTTCTTTGGACATCGCCAACGCATTCAACACTTTGCCCACGCTCATGTATCACGAGTTATGAAGTGCCTCTCCATCCTCGCCGCATAGCCCGCGTAACCGATGGAGAGAGCCGTCAGCTACCCAACCGCGTCCGGCCTCGGCTGGCGAGAGATGTCTTGCTGTTTTCCGCAGGGATTGGTTCTGCGCCCGCGCCTGCGGTATACTCCATCGGATACGTCTGGATTGGATGTTCGCGGTGAGCTCGAGAACGGTGTCACCGTCACGTGCTATACGGATGACACGCCAGTCATGGCATGCGTTGCTACACAGCGCGAAGCGACCCTGAAAGGCACGGCCGCGGTTACCCATAACGATAGCCCATGGTCCTGCATAAAACCGAGGCCATGTTCTTTTATGGACCTCAGCGCGCGCCACCTAGGGAACCAACCTCATAGCGCGAGGCACTCCCGCCGGCATCAAGCCCCATATGAAATACTTGGCTCGTCCTCGATGGCCGATGATATTTCGAAAAACTTTTCCGAAGTCTGGCCCCCAATCTGAAAGACGCAGCTGCCGCTCTGGTGGGGTTGCTGTCCAACTTGAAGGGGGCATGAAGATGGCCAACTAGGGCTTCAGAAGGTACCCGCACGATCTCCTTCAAGGTGTCGAGTCTCCTTGGCCCCTACCCCTACCTACCTACCTACCCTACTGTGGTACGGGTGGTACCTGGAGGCGAGAGCCTTTTCGGTGCAATACAGGTACCGAAGGGCGGCGCGGATGTCCCCGCTGACATGAATCCGAGCCTCGAGAAATCGAGGCAGTGAAGTCCCAGCGCCGCCGCCTGGACGTGGTGGAGAATGTAAGTTACAACTTCAGCAACCAAACACAAGGCACGTCGTAATAGCGGCGGTAAAGCACATCATGGAGGACTGACTAGAGAGGCCTCACACGCCTACAAGAGGCACCCCCTCTTGTACCGGTTGACACAGGTGATCACCGGACACGTGCGTTTCGGGAGTCACCTACGTCGGATCCAGAAGGAGCCAACGCCTGAGTGTCATCACTGTGATGCAAGACAGGACACAGGGCTGCCCGCACTGACTGAATGCACGGCGTGGAAGACACCGAGGTAGATCTTTGAGGCGGCCCTGGGGTTGGAAGTTGTCTCCCTCACCACGTGCCTCACTCATAGTGATGTTGCAGAGTGCGAGGGTGTGGGGTGCCACCGCTTCCTTCTGCAAGCAACTAAGTAATGCTCGAGAAAGTGGTGGGGGAGCGGGGACAGAGAAGACTCAGGTCCCTTCCGTCCCGCTTAATCCGCAATGCGCGAAGGCGACTCGGGCGTCGGAGGCTTTTTCATGAGCGTTAGGGGTGACAGGTAGAGCCCGGGACAAGATGTGGACACCGAAATGGTCCGAAGTGTGAGGGATATGCCAGTGGCAATCTCAACCTCGGCAAATTATGATCCAATCCAAGACGGTGTGCAATTATAGTTGGTTTGAGTCCGACATAACCACTCCCATCGGCTTGGGCTTAATAACATTGGTGTCCGAGTTAACAGGCATACAAACATCAGGCAAATGCAAATAGACAGATCCATGTATGAAAATATTTGCACTAAGCGAGAATTGAACCCGTACCCCCACAGCAGTCGAATTCACTACCACCACGCCACAGAGACTCTTAATTTTAGTCGATTGGAGTCCGACACCCTCTCCTTTCCTATATAGGACAACACGGCAGGGCTTAGATGCCACCCGCATACGGTGCAGAATATTCCATCGAGAACCAAGCGGTTCGGCGACTCTTTCTTCTGCCGCACCATTAAGTCTTGGAATTCCTTACCAGTTCACGTGTTTCCCTCCTCCTACAGTCCCGGGTCCTTTAAGCGGGGCGTGAAAAAGCATCTGATGAGGCCGTCAAGCTGAGTGCCAGCATTGTAACATGATACGTGTCTGTAATGGTGACCCTCTTTTCAGAGACTTTGCCTTCAGCTTACCATCAGGCGTGGCGAAGTCAAGTTGACGTGTCCTATATAAAAAAAAAAGATTTAGTTCGGTACGGGGGGGGGGGGTAATTGCCGCACTTAGGTTAGTGACCCCCCCCAAAATGTGAAGCTGCGACCGCGCCTGCGGGGGAGGTAAGTATCCGTGGGGATTTCTCGCACGATAAAAAAGAATCCTCCTTCTACATGGCGGTCCAATATCGATATGAAACCTACAAGAAGACCCGACCCCAGATGGAAGATGTAGGAAAAATAAAAATATTACGTAGGTAGGTAGGTATGTATTCAATTTATCAATATTTTATTCATTCCATTTATGCCAGCTTTAAAACATGCATTTTTATCGGAGCTTATATTATCTAAGACTTACTTACTTATCTATCAATTTATTCATAATACCTGAGTATATTAAAGCATACCTATAGCCTGTAACAAATAATAAAACTAACTAGGCTAATGTAAGTCCTAAACATACAAAATTAAGATTATATTATAATAGGCAAGTACCTAGTCAATGAAAAGACCCTAAAAGATTTGTACGGACTAGCAAGAAGGAAGACCTACTTATGGATAGAGACGACAGCATACCTAAGTAGGCACCTACTCGTAACTAGTTGTCTAGACAAGGAGCTTACATCCACTGAAACTTTCATTTTTGTAATTGCTATTGCATGGTATGGCATTATAACATCAATAAATAACCGAACATGAATATAAACAAGCGAACACGATTTCAAAATAACTAATAAACGCACTAATAAATGAGTTACATATTGATTAAAGTATACCTACCTACATTGGTGAAAGTTTGAGATCTTATACTTGTAAGTTGTATCTACCTAAGATAGATAAATTCAAAACGGGTGTGGTTCATGTCAGTTGTCTACTAATAAAATACTGCAGTGTATACACTGGCCGGAAGCCCCTGTCCCAGGTATTACAGGCTGAAATTCGCTACTATCGAGGTCCACCGATATACTGTGTGTGGCCCTGCCAGGAAGTAACATGCGTCACCTACCGAACCGAGCGGATAGCGGCAGTCATTTGTCATCTGAAGAACTTCGAGAATTATAACAAGCCGCCCACCCCATCAAACCGTTTCGTATGATTGTAGTGGCTAGTGGCGATGCTTCAGCCGGTCCGTTGTCCTTCAACCAAACCGGCTGGATAGATCTGATTTCCTTTCATTTGTATATAGAGCGTCTCAAGAAGTGGCGATAAATGCCTTTGTGTAACATATTGTCTATTAGACCGGGTTCCGGACCGGTCCCTAATTTTTTATTGTGTAAGGTGCATTTTAAAAGCCCACAAAGTAATAGTCTTGTGAGACACTCGTAATGCCGGCTTTTACCTAATTCTTTCACATAAATTGTATAACCAATTTTGTTAAATTATCGGTGAGTAAATGGCAATATTAAAAATCGTGCTCTATAACGTAGTGAGCTAATCAAATTTTGCAATTTTTTACTTTAGAGTGGCGCCCAGATTGTTGCAACAAATCATTGGACATTGCGTGCAGTCTAGATGGAATATAGTTACTGTGTGTAGACGGTGGATATATCTGTATATTATATAATACTTAAGTACTTCGATGAGTTAATAGCACAAATACTGGATGTGTTAAATACCAAAAGCTTCGCGTGCAACTGTGTAATTTGACCAACAAATCTTTCGTTTTCTTTGCATAATAATTACGTGTTCTGGCGTCTAGCCATATTAACGTGCATACGTAGATATACATAGGTAATGCAAAGCTACAATTATACCTACTTCTTGTTCCTGATTGCTTTCTTTTATGTAACAAAACTTGATCTGGTAACATGTTCTTACCGTTTTGGTACCAGAAGATAGGGATCCTTGGTCATGTGGCAACGGAAAAGGCGGCGCCTCCCTCCCACGGTGGGGAAGATGCTTAACTCCAACTGAGGCGGCACTGTAGAGCCCAATTTGTCGGAGTAAATTGGAGACACCATGCTTCCCACACCCAAGGAGGCCAACTCAAAACAGTAGATGGCCCACGGTCAGTCGGGATGCCTTATTGGGTCATCTTACACCCAGCAAATCGAGATCCAAGATGGAGTGTGGTTTTAGTCGGTACGAGTCCGACCAAACCACCCCAGCCCCCTAGACAAGTGGCAATTCGTTGCTCGGCGTATGATGGAATAGAATGACGAATGTTTAGGATTTGACGTTTTTGACATTCGTTGACGCCTGTCATATACGTCAAATCCCATACATTTGGCATTCTATTCGACAGAACGCCGGCCGACGAATTGCCACTTGTCTAGAGGGGCTGTTGACCTTCGGGGGGATTGCCGCTCGAAAATAAAAAAAGTATATTTAGTCGGTTCGGTAAATCTGTACAAGTTCTGCTGACATTTTCTCTCACACATACTTACTCTTCTCATATTTACCACAACACCACGAATACTATGTCGCTTCTCCCTCTTATCCTATCCACCCATTATCTTGCAAACAGTAAATACATCGCACACATGCGCTCACACATTTGCCTCTGTCTAGGATTAGACTGCGAATTCGAATAGAATAATCTAATCCTAGACACTATCATTTATTTTTTACTAGCTTGGGCCCGCGGTTGCATAGCCTATGTCCTTTCTCAAGGTCTAATCTATCTCTGTGCCTAATTTCGTCACAATCGATTTAGTGGTTTAGGCGTGAAAGCGTAACAGGCAGACAGAATTAGGTAGGTACTTTCGCATTTATAATATTGATTTTGATTTGATTTTTTGATTGATTTAATTGCATTTTGATTTTGTTATGTAAATAATTTATGCAATTAACATCTTTTTCGGATAGGTTCAAAAAATTCAAAAAAATTCAAAATTCATTTATTTGGAACAATTTACAGTTTCACATAGTACAATTTAACGATGATATCTGCAATAGTATAAACTGTGACACAGATATCAACGCCCTCTCCCGAATAACAAAGGCATTCCAAAAATGAATTACAAGCAGCTTCAAGCTATACAAAACAATAAATACTATAATAAATAAAGAAACACGTAGATAAGTTTCCTAGTGCGAGAAGTAGAGTTTTCTATTTGCTGCCTCCAGCTCATTGAATCATCTATCATCACGCCAAGATATTTAATACATGATGTGGGCTCCACAGAAGTGTATGTACATCGATTTACGGGGCCTGTGTCATATCTTTCACAGATACCTGGGGTAGGACAAGTGTGAGCGCGAAGAGAGAAAGAAGTAGGAGGTCGAGCAGCTCGGTTGGTAGAAAAGGGTATATATTTAGTTTTTATTATATTTAGTGTAAGGAGATTTGAATCTAACCAACTCATTACATGTCGAAGTGCGAGCTCAGCGTTAGATTTAGCTTCCAGCCAGTTAGGACCATCAACAAGAATAGCAGTATCATCTGCATAGGTGATGATTTTGCAATTTGGGAGGGACATTTTGCACAGATCGTTTATGTAAATTAAGAAAAGGGTAGGTCCGAGAACACTACCCTGAGGAACCCCAAAATTGACAGGAATTTCTTTACTGGCAACTGTTCCGATTTGTACATACTGCATGCGATGAGTCAGATAGCTTTGAAACAGGTCCAGTGCAACTCCCCTTACCCCGTAACCCTCCAACTTCGATATCAACATTGGTACAGAGACAGTGTCAAATGCTTTGGACAGATCCAAAAAAATACCAATCGTTTTCAGTCTACTTTCCATATTTTTAACAACAGTGCTTGTGAGATCCAAAACAGCATCTTCAGTGGATAATCCTCCTCTAAAACCGAATTGGTTTGCAGCCAAAACACTATGATCTTGAAGATATTGGATTAGCCGCTTGTTAAGAGCTTTTTCAAAAATTTTTGAAAGTGTTGTAAGTACTGAAATGGGTCTATAGTTTGTGACACTGCCTCTGTCCCCACTCTTGAACACTGGATGAACAATTGCCTTCTTAAAGACGCATGGAAAAACACCGCCCGAGAGACAGAGATTGAATAAATAGACGAGGCATGGCGTGAGTACGTGATGAGCAGCTTTTATAACTGCGGTAGGAATACCGTCCCAGCCCACAGCGCACTTGTCCCTTAGATTCCTAATTATTGAGTCTATTTCATCTGTGGACACTGGGAGCATAGCCATAGATGTTAGTGGTGGTAGAATATGGTGAGACTGATTTGTAGTGCTTACAGAGTTAGTGATAGAGTTGGAGCGTTGCATAATTTGTTCGGCTAGTTGTTGTCCGATATTGGCAAAATAAGAGTTTATAGAATCTATCGAAGACAATGGACTGCCGGAGAGCTTTAAGAGGTCATTTGGAGGTACCTTATTTTTCTGCAAGTTTGCCACATCTTTGATTATATTCCATGTCAGTTTAGGATTGTTTCTAGCTTTATCCATTTGTTTTCGATAGAAGTCCCGCTTGATGTTTTTCAAAAGGTTGTTGCAATAATTACGGTACCGTAGAAAAACAGTTTTATGAGCAGAGTTTTCCGGATCTGTTTTGTATTTACGGTAAAGCTTATCCCTGTGACGAAAACATCTCAGAATTCCCGGAGTAATCCAGGGTTTCCTGATCCGTTTGCGATTTGGGATGGGGATATTGAGGCTGTGTATTTTAACGACATCGGATATTTTGTTGACTAGTCTTTCAGCAGCCAGCTCAGGATCATTTGTCTCGAATACAGTAGAAAAGTCTGTTGATTCAAGAGTGCTTACAATGCTGCAGATATCGATCCGTTTAGAGTAGCGATCTGACAAGTGAACACAGTCTGTTGATGTTGTCGGACAACAAAAAAGCACTGGTATGTGGTCAGTAAATGGAGCATCAAAGACCATGGTAATCCCACTAATTGGAGATCTAAGAATGACATGGTCGTAACAAGCAAGTTCTCTAGTAGGTAGTACATGAGCGGGAAGCATACCGAAAGCAGACAAAAGATTCAAATATTCGCCCAATTTAGGGTCATTGCTTTCAGGGGTTATATTTATATTAATATCGCCCATTATAGCCAAAGTTTGAAAGCATTTCAGAGCATGGAGAGTGTTTTGTAAACTAATAAAGAAGGGATCTAGGTCCTTGTGAGACGGAGAGCGGTATATCGCAATAACTGCCAGTTTATTGGCGATTTTTATAATAAGACAATCTGCATCTACAAATATTGGGGTTTCAAAGGTACAGCTTAAATTATTATTGACGTAGGCGACAACACCTGCATTTTGATTTGCAAAACTTGATCTTGAGGAACTGAAGCCAGGAAGAACCGGAATAAAGGGTGATTTACTTAACCAACATTCTGTAAGTATTAAAATGTCAATTTTGTATTTAAGTCTATGTAAAAGCAGTAAAAGCTTATCGAAATTGCATCCTATACTCCGGATATTAACTTGAAGTATTTTCAAACAATCCTTAATTAAAAAGTTTACACTATCTTCTGGAGAGCAGATGAATGACTCCGATACTGAGATTTGCTCAACATCATTTGTTATGATGTTTATATCATCCATAACATGAAATTAATAACAAATGGAGACTAATATCCGTGTCTATGTCTAAAAGACTACGTGAAGGCCGATAATGGTTCTTTGTGATGACTGTAAGACCGATTTTTGTATGTTTGTATGTGAAAGTGTAATTGTGCGTGTGTGAAAAATATAATTTTTGTGATACATAAATCATGCAATTGTGATAGTTGGTAGACAGAATGCAAAACAAAATCTTAGATGATAATATAAAATCTATATAAAGGTGATGAATGCCAAGCTCAGTTTTTGATACGGATAGTCATTGCTGATTGGTAAGTTTGTTCAAATCAGCTTCACTCATAATTCGGGCTAAGGGACCATTTTCTCTTTTTCGCAAAAATATTTTACCATGTGCCAGCCAGCAGAACTTGTAGTCGTTTGCTTTAGCATATTCTCTGGCCAGATAGAAGAGCTTCTTCATTTTAGACGAGAGGTTCTCAGAGATGAAAATCTGCTTCATAGGCCCGCCGATACGAAGTTGTTCTGTGGTTAATTTAGTGGTATTCTTGTTAAATTTGCGGTACATAGCAATCACTTTCTCTTTAAGAAGAACGCTACACAGGTCAACAATTAGAGTCCTATTTGAGGGGTCCTTAGTCTTGATACGATATATATCCTTAACGTCCTTTTCTTGTATCGGTACATTTAGAACTTTACAGGTAGTAATGACCGTGCCAACCAGCGAAGACTTTGTTTCCGAGGCAGAGGAAGGTATATTTCGTATTTCTAGACACGAAGATCTAGCCGAACGCTCGCAAGACTCCAATTTATCCTCAAGAGTTTTTATGTACTTTAGGTCATTTTTTCGCTCGTGCTCCAACTTGTCGTACATTTCCTTAAGAGTCCCATATTTCTCTGCAAAGTAGTCGACAGTGAGTTTCATTTCCTCAGCCGCGGTACAAATTTGTTCCATTTTTTGGAACGATTTTTCCTGCTGCTGCTTGAACTCACTTATGGTTTTGGTCATGTCTAACAACGTAGCGCTCAGCTTCTTGTATTCACCCTCCGACCCGAGTCCCATCGTAACGGAGGAGGCATTTAGATTAGGTTCCGATGATGAGGTGTGCATTTGTTGAGTTGGAACTGCGAGAGATGCCTGTTTAATCCTCTTAGTACGCCCTTCCTTCGGCTTAACAGGGATAGACTCCTTAGTTGGCGGCGCCAGCACAGTCGAGTCTGTAGGCGAAGTCGGTGGTGTGCGCTTAAGCGGCATATTGGCAGAGCGGAGCGGAAAATTATAATATTTCTCTTTGTTCGTTTTAATTGTTTAGAGAAACTACTTTGCACACACCACGAAAGTCACTAAAAACTTATCGAAGTACCGACAACTTTATACGTGTTTTTTGGTTTTATACACAAACAAATTGTTTATAGTTCAGTGAATGTCACTAAATTGGTACGCACTGTTTTGTACAAACGATGTAGAACAACGTTAGGTAATTTTACGGTGATTTTAACACTGTTTATTAAATAAAACTCGGAGTGCACAAGAAACACGTCTGCTCGTATTGGATCCACGGTGGGGGGATTGGCACTGTTAACCGTGAGACCCGTCCTAGTTCGGTTACACCTGACATTCTTATGTTGTGTCATTACTTACCTACTCATTAGATATTTGTCGCTAGTTAAATAAGAAAAGTTCCTCATTTGTTGGCATACAATATCATGTCTAATATTGATTCGGCATTATATTTTATGTCTTTTGACCATTAGGTACTACCTACTATAGGTAGTTACTTACTGTTAGCAATGCTAACTATAGATGTAAGGCCGGAATAATTCCAAATATTCCGATGAGGATAAAACGAAAAATCCCGAATAATTCCCAAATGACCCGGAATAATTCGGAATTATTCCGGTCGATATTTATATAGATAGATGTAGTAGGTATTGAGAGTCTTGACTCTTTTTGATAGTCTTGTGACTCGAAATGCAGTTATGATTCGCGTTTTATACGATTATAGATATCTAAATATATATAACTCAAAGGTGACTGACTGACTGACTGACTGACATAGTGATCTATTAACGCACAGCCCAAACCACTGGACGGATCGGGCTGAAATTTGGCATGCAGGTAGATGTTATGACTTAGGCATCCGCTAAGAAAGGATTTTGATTAATTCTACCCCCAAGGGGATAAAATAGCGGATGAACAACATTCCGAACTTAACGCGGACGAAGTCGCGGGCAACAGCTAGTTGGTGTATATACCTATCGGTATAATTAAGAAAATACAGTCTAAGACTTATGTTTTCCTGAGTACCTACTTATACACTTTTAAACTCTATAAGAGTGTTTTCACACCATCCATATCCGTATCGGACGATGATGGCCGACATCCGATATCCGACACCATATTATTATGTTGTTTTCATATAGATATCCGATAAGATCGGTTCGATTTGGCTATTTGCTACATAGCACAGACTAGTTAAGGATGCTGGGGATAAAAAACCTTAAAAAACGTAGTGCAAGCAATTTTCGACCTTATTGACATGACATAGAATCGAGTTCTTTTTCTTATTATTCGTAATCAGTGTCATCTATTAGCGCAAAAAGACACGTAATTAAGATAATGTCATTAAGGTCGAAAGTCGCTTACAGTCGCTGTTTTAGTATCTGTGTGAAAGTTGTAGTCATATTATATAATAATTACCTACATATTATAATAAAATAAGTAGGTACTTACCGTACATCTTGACTTGACCCCAAGTCGCGAGAGATGCTCGAATTGGTTTGATATGGTCTATGATTGGTGGATTTGAGCTTCTCCGTCACCATGGTACACGGGGTACCATGGTGGCGGAGAAGCTCAAATCTACCTAATCCACAAAAGACATCCAAAAACGCGTACTGTTACTCGTACTGCGCATATACATACATATAAGTAGGTCCATTTTGTGACGTCACTGAGGTCAAGATATATAATATTCCGGTATCTACCTACCTATATACCAATACCTACATAGGTCTGTACTTAAGTTTTCGTTTAGTAGGTAGGTGGAAGCACAAATAATTCATTTTTTGTAGGTGAGTTTAGCGGGAATAATTCCGGAATATTTGAGAATATTTGGGAATAATTCCGAATAATATGGAATAATTCGGAATTATTCAGGATTTTTACATCTATAATGCTAACTTAGCATTATCTATTTATAAACAATGTTTTTAAATGCTATATTTATTTTAGTAGGTATATCTAGTAGTAGTTAAATAATGTTAAATTTTAAATACTAACAGTACCTATAGTTAGTAAAAATTATCTACTTCTACGCTTCACTTATTTCCTTTGCCCCATGTTATTAAACCTAAACGTAATATAGGATAATGTATTGTATTAAGTAGTAAACACACGAAGTGAAATCTGAAAATTGTTCTAGCATCTGAAACAACTTGACTAAAGTCATCTAGCCTAAACTATCCTACTGTTGTTGTTAAATGACTTTATATATAATATAAATATTACCGGTTTACTTAGCAACTCAAAATCAGGCCTGAAAAATATAGACTAAAATGATAATGATTAAATATGCCATTATATGCATGGTATACCGTTTTCCAAGGTGATGCGTCTCATGGTTCCAATTAGGTACCCGAAATATTGGACTACTATTTTTCTTTCGATATGGTTTATAGAATGATATTAGGTACATATTACAAGGTAGCTCGTAGTGAGGGTGTAATAACTGAAGAGATAAATAATGATAAAAAAAATATAAATATTAAGTTACTACGCTTCACTTATATACCTCGCTATTATGAATTTATTTTGTATACCTACTTATGTATGTTATTTCATATCCGGTTGTGTAAAATAAGTATACCTACTGTAAATTAATTTGGTGTTTTAATTTTAGAGATGTTACATGATAGGTCGTTTTATTCGTAATATAATTGTTCTGACTATTCATCATTATTACTAACATAGTCGGACCCAAGCTGGTATCTATAAATGTCGATCATGAGACGAGACTCTGGTGCAGTGCTTACCTTCAGGGGTTGGGGGGCTAGACGGCAGCTCCTATTATAGACAAAATTAAACACTTTTTTTTTTCTATACCACTTAGTTGGCAGACAAGCACACGGCCAACCCGATGGAAAGTGGTTACCGTGGCCTATAATATGGACGTATGCAACACCAGGGGCGTCACACTCGTGCTGCTGACCCTGAAGAAACCTTCTAATACCCTTCTTGAAGAACCCCATGTTGTAGTTGTTCCTAGTAGTGTAGTAGAAGTGATAATAAACAGTAAATACTAAGTAAGTGTGCCTAAATAGTAAAAGACAAATGATTTTGACATTCATAAATTCATGTAAGTAACACATGAATGGAAAGCATCAAAACGATCTTGACTAGCAAAGTACTCAAAATAATTTTAATAACTCGGTATTCCCGTAGATTATTTTGAGTACTTTGCTAGTAAAGGTCGGTCTGATTTTGATGTACCTACCTTCTATCACTCGGACTACACCATAACAATTTACTGTCGTCCAAATATTACCACTCGAGGATTCAGGCTAAAATTGATATTACGGCCTGGAAATGTAAGGATCATTATATTATATTATATTATTTATCAATCAGAAAAGTAATGAGTTCGGGTAAGGATAAACTTTAATGTAGGTATAGTTAGAACGAGAGGAAAACGTGAAGAACGTTCATCTAAAGTAGTTCGTTTTAGATTGAGGCAAATAGGCATTCTTTTTTCGTAATTGACGTGATTTAAATTAATTGTTTTCGTATGTAAAATATGCTTTGTAGAATGAATGATATATATCGCTTCCGTCATACAGTTAAAAATGTGAACATATAGGCGCAAAGAGAAAGGTGAAGCGTTCCTCGGATAGTTGATCAAATACGACAGTGGAGCAGAAAGGATTACGAGTAAAACCACAAAATTGACAAAATCGAGTTATTAGTAGGCCTTGCATTCGCTAAAATTCTGATATTATAAAAAAGGACACACGCAATGATGTATTATTATCCCTACTAATATTATAAATGTGAAAGTAACTCTGTCTGTCTGTCTGTCTGTCTGTCTCGCTTTCACGCCCAAACCACTGAACCGATTTTGATGAAATTTGGTATAGGGGTAGATTAGACCTTGAGAAAGGACATAGGCTATATTTGGTCGCGATAACCGACATCCACGCGGGTGGAGCCGCGGGCAAAAGCTAGTTTATTATATAGACACGGCATGCAGGAACATCCAGCTTTCAAAAATGGCGCAAACACTAACAATTTAATACTTAGTTAAATAAATTATTGCTACTTAATGGCGTGAAGAAATAATACCGAATAATACGTCATTATTAATTTATATGAATTATGAAATATAATACATTATAATATTATTATTTCTATGAACAATATTGTTTGAAGTTTTTTGCGTAGCGCACTGCGCCTCACTGATGCTTAATATCAGGACAATGAGCCAATTTTAGAGTACAGACAACATTTTTATGTGGCAAGATATTGTTTACTTACCTAGGTAGGTACTTTGCTATAAATTGGCTTGATTGATCACAATATTATTGTAATCACAATATTAAATTATTGTCAATAATATAGTTACAGATCTATATCAAGCAATATTTGTAATTATTATTTTAAATGTTACATTTTCCGATACTTAGGTATTTTTATTTATTATTATTGATTACCTTACTACTTCGATATCTGCTATGTTCATGTTGATATACTTAACAATTTCTTACTTAATCATTACAACGTATTTTATTACGTAAGTACTTACATAATTCTTATTTTGTATATTTACTCTCGTAAATATTTATTCTCAGTTTAATTTTTTAATTAAATATATCATTTAAAAAAACATTAAATTGCCTATTATGTATTTAGATAGTTCATAATTAGCGTTCACCAAGTAAAAACTGGTATCTGCGTAAGTAACAATACAAGACATAATTGATTTATTTTGTTCTTTATAAATATGTACTGCTACTATTCATTTATTTTATTTAAATAGTAGGGTTTCATTGACAACACTATTTACTGCTATTTTGGTTCAACCTTTATTGAAATTCGAAGAAAAGGCGACCTGGGGCGATTCTATTGATAGCAGATAATAATAATAATAATTTTGGTAATATATATTAAGTAACTAATAATACTTTTAAATAAATAAATAAATAAATAAATATTGTAGGACATTCTACACAACGCTATTTATTTATTTATTTATTTATTTGCACATGGAAAACTTACAGCTAATACAGTCGAATAAAGAAGCAGATTAAACATCTGAAAGCCAATTAAAAGTTTTCACTTCTAGTTCTGGTATCTAAACCCAAAGTAAACATAGCTTAACTAGCTTGTGTTATGGGTTCCAGAATGCGGATAAACATACTTAGATACTTTTTTTTTTCGTAAATACATACATATTATACATAGAAACACCCAGACCAATGCAAATATACATATTTATGCACACAAATATTTGCACTGAGCGGGGATCGAACCCGCGCCTCCTGCGTAGCGGCCGCGTTCACTACCGCTACGCCACAGAGGCAGTCGATATACATTCACGTTTCTTTAAGTTGTATTTTGGTATCTGGTAAACTATTATTTCAACGTAGGTACACTCTGCAACAAAAATTTGTACATTTCTAAAATCAAAACATAGCGATCGAATTGAGGACCTCCTCTTTTTTTAAAGTCAGTTAAAAATATTAAAGTAATTTCTGAATTGAATTGAATTTCCTGAAAGGCAAGTTTTCATAACCATACATATGTAGGTCAAGATTGCGTGTAAAAAATGGAGATGCATCTTATCATTTTTGACCATTTTGGCTTTATAATTATAGATTCATGCGGCTGTAATTCACTCGTTAACTCCGCAGGTATACCCGATATCAATGAGTCAGTATATAAATGAACTTCATCATTTCTCTTGACCGCGATGTCAAGGTTACGGACATTGCTTAATCTCTTACGTTTACGCTCTGTTTCTTTTCTCCTATGTAGTTGAAAGTAAACATAGCATGTACTAGTAAGCACCAAATACATTTGATTACAAAATTACGCTATTTCGCTGTTTTGAAACATTCATCATCATATAAGCGCTAATCAAACCAGTCCCAGTCCGTTATCCCAAAACTTTTCTTCATAAGTTAGGCAATCTTGGCCTCTGGGTTTACCCCCCAACCCGAAAGGAAGGCCGGCGCTAGAGCCTCATCCATATATCAGCCTCCGAAGATTTCAAACAAAAATGTTGGCTGTAGATATGTGGGACCACATATTATTATACTCAACACCAGTTTTTAAACTTTCTTCATTTCTAAATATTCTAGAAGATTGTACACAGGGATATAGCTTAACTAGCTTGTATTACGGGATCTGAAATACATAGGTATTCACATTTTATTTTTAAATTTAAACCTACGGATGTTTCTTTACGCATCATAGCATAGAAACACAGAGATAAATATTTGCACTTTGCGGAAAGTGAACCATCGATCTCTGACTTAGTAGGTCTACCGAGTCGAGAACTGTATCAAACATACCTACACCTTGTAATGAGGGCGGTTAAATCATCTTAACCGCTGTTTCGTAACAAATTAAGTTACACATTCTTATAAGTACCCAAGTTTAAGCAGTTTAGGTACTCTGAAAATGTGCTTTTCTGTATTTACGAGTATATCATGTTGTTTGAATTTGTAGAGTCTTCATTATATAAAGAGTATTGTTTGACAAAAAGCACAATAAATGATGTGTATAACTAATGTGATAGACATTATTCGTACTTTTAGGATAGAAGGTAGGTATGTGAGTTAGAATTCTTAAGGTTAGTAGGTATAAGGTATGCCTGTTTGCCTGGCAAAATATTTTTTCTATGAAAATGATTGTACCTACTAATTTATTTTTTACTTTCTATTTGCAATACTACTTGAAAACCAGAGGGGTTGGCATATACCTACCATACCAACTTCGGGTCACCGAGAGTGGCAGAGGGTAAAATATTGTAAAACACAGGTTATATTAGGTACTCTCCCCTATAAAATGGAAAAGAAGTAGTTCCTATTAGTTAGTTAAATTTAATTCACTAGACACATATGACCTGTAATTAAATGATCTAACTGAAATGAATGAATATTTAGTTTCCCATTATTATAATTCAAATCGTCGGTTCGTGCCTACTCAGGTACTTAGCACGTGAGTAATTACAAACCCACGTTGAGATCTCTATCAAACACTGTCCGAACTCGAAATATAATTCTGAGCGTCAATCAATAAATAAATTACAAGCAAATGACTTTTACACAAGCATCAGGTAGGTACAATGAAAGTGGTGCAGCGTCTGTAGCCGGTCTAGTAGAGTCAACTGCGATGTCGTCGGTGTTCGGCCGCAAGCCGCAACACCAGCGCAAACACACCTGACGAACCACGAACCAGTCCACACAGTACTTTCTTGAGCCGCGCACGCGTACCAGTCACCGGTATTACAACACTCGGAAACGTTAAAAAATTACGTGATACCATTTAAAGTAATTCCCATTCAAGTGTAGCTACACTTAAATTTGGTTGATGTATGTTATAAAATATATTGACCAACAGGGTATATTAGTCAGTACTATCCCGTTGTTGTTTATGTGAGCTACGTGCACCACACACGTATATTTTCAGGGGTGTAACATATAATTTAGAAAAGCGGAAGATTGGGGTGAGCGGCTAAGAAGAAAATCAAAGCCTCACGGGTGAGTTCAAGTCCTGTATTATTAAACTGAGGCTACCGCGTTAGGTAAATATATGCTTCGTGTATGTGTAAGAAGGTAATACTATAACATGTTCAATAATTACACATATCCCGAGTAATACTGAATGCGGCAATTTAACAAACGTAACCGGTATTCGGCATGTATGCTAGGTATTACTGTAATGGATTGGTACTACATTACGTACAATATAATTTGGCAGCGTGTTAAATGAAATTGAACAAAATAAACAACTACCACAATACATACAAACCGGTCACGGAAAACGGAAAACGATAGTCACTTTCATTTTAGTCACTCATTCTATTTGTAATCCTAGCTTCTATATTTTTATCTTCGAAAGCGGGTCTACTCGTTTATTACTTTTTAACTTAAAACTAGTTTCACTGACCCCCTAGACAAGTGGCAATTCGTTGTCCGACGTATTGTAGAATAGACTGACAAGTATATGGGATTTGACGTATATGACAGTTGTCAACATATGTCATAAACATTAAATCCCATTCATTCTATCTCGTATCTAGGGAATCGTATCTCGTATCTCGCCACTTACTTGTATCTAGGGAAGCATAAAAGAAATCGAATATCGTAGGCTGACAGGATTGACAGAGTAACTGGACTAAGCATAGATACATAGGTACATTCATAACACACGTTATGTATACTAGCCATATTTTTATTTCCTTAATGGAAGTAAAATAATGTTAGTTTTACACAACGTTTTTTACTGTAAAGTGGTGTGATGTAACAAAAATGAAACCAGTACAACAGGCCAATGTCACAGTAAAACAAAAAATGTTAAATAAGACATCATTTTGAGGAAACATTTCCGAGTTCGTAATCAATAAGTAAAAATGGTTACAAAAAATACATCCACGCCTGAATGCGAATAACAATCAACTTCGAGTTCCTTCGTAATCACAAAAAGGTAAGTCGTAACGCTAACCGGCTAATAGCCGATTGATTTATCGAACATGATATGAAACAATGTTATTGTTGATATCATCACAGAATAATAAATATTCTAGGATATTCTTCACGGCACTATCTAGACCCAAAGTAAGCATAGCTCTACCACTAGACTGTGGTAGAACTATGCTTAGGCTTATGAACTCTTTCATTTCATCTCTTTCATGAATTCGTTCCACTGTGGTTCCACTAAACTTAACTAGCTTCTGTTATGAATTATATCTAGAATGCGGATAAACATACTTAAATATATTTTTTTGTAAATATACATATACATAATATACCCAGACCAATAGAAATACATTTATAATATTCATGCATAAAAATAATTACACTGAGCGGGAGTCGATCCTGCCACCTCTGATTTAGCAGCCACAGAGGTCATCACATTGTAACGTTTGATGGACAGAACATTGTACATGTCTGTTACCTGACTGATTAAGTCATCATAAATTATACTATGACCAGTTTCTTGTTACCAATTCATAGTTCATTAATTTTTACCCAACAATTCTAACAATAATATAATCGTGAAAATTTTTACCTATGTACCTACATACAATTTCCTTGAAATTGTGCAATAGAGAATATATGTATACTTATAAAAAAAATATTATAAATATAAATAAATCTGTAGCAGGTCCAAATCCGTACATTCCTACGGTCCTACTTAAACCTCGATCTGAATAGTAATTTAAGCACCACGAGTGACGAACATAATGTCAAAGTGTCCAAACTACAGTAATGAATGAAACAAACAATAAATTTTCGCAATACAAACATTGGACTCATAATCGCAAAAGAATAATATAGTATAACATAGTAGGAATATAAATATCGAGCTCCAGCCAAGTCCGCAGATAAGACTGGTAAAGCGGACCACAAACTCCGAGGTGAAAGCATGAAGCAGAAGAAGTAGGAATATAATATAGTTAGTAGAAATTTTTAACAAACTTCTGTTGATCTAAAACACTTTTTGTGTCGATCGCGGTTACAATAACTAGAAGCAACAATGAAAACCGCTACCAAAAATAATAAAAAAGAAAACAGATAAACAAGGAAAATATGACTCGGTACCTGCACTTAGGGGTCGCGCTGACCGGTGGGAAAACCTCCACGAGGATTTTCCCAGATCCCAGTTTGCACATAAAATGCCGTTTAGAACCTAAGTTTCCAACTATCAAACGTAAAACCTGTCGTGGGCAGGTTTTTAGGAAGATATTCCAGATCAAGATACTTACCGACGCCAGTAGGCTTCTAATTAAAAAAAAATATGTATTTGATTATTTATTTATTTAAAAATGTATGTAATTCAATTCAAATATATAAAATAAATATAGAGGTACAATATTTATTTATTTAACCTTTGCTTATCTGATAATAAAAATAATTTATAAAATCCATGATAATGAAACTCAGTAAAATATGTAATTTGATATGGAGATATTCCAATGCTAATTTATGTAGTTCTTGTTTGTCGAAAAATGTTAAACAAAATCTTGACATCTATACAAACTGCATATCTAATATCTAAGAATATAGTTTCTACTGTTTATGAATAATAAATAAGCATATCAATATATTAGATATTATCACGATGGGTGGTTACTCAATATTTTGTTGTCGTGAATCCTTGGCGGTATGTACGACGCACGCCAGGCACGTGCCCGACATTAAGCAAGTAGATACTACTGCCGGCAGGCCCATGTGACCCTCCGCTCCCTCCGCTTGCAAAATACACTGCTTTCTATTGACTAGAATCTTCTAAAAACTCCGAAAACTACTCTAAATTAATAGGTGTATCTTCGGTGTGCCGGTCTGGTTGTTATAAATAATATCCTTGTTGCAAAAAATCTGGAAATGGCTAGATTATTATAATTATAAATTAATATGTAGGGGTGTCATTAATAGGTAGGGGTGTCATTAATAGGTAGGATTGCCATAAATAGGTAGGGGCGTGGGGGTGTCATTAATGATTTAAAAAACCTGAGGTATTCCACGAAGCACACCCAATTAAAGGGCACCCAGACGAGGCACACCACAAGTGAGTTATAGATTCTTTTTTAAATTTTATAGGTTAAGTTTCTATGTTCTTAAAAAGTTTCGATACAAAAAAGAACACGTTCTTTTTTATAAATCTTTTAATAGTACGAATAAATTAATATGCCTATCGTATGTTCATTTGATGCATTTTCGTGTTTAAATAAATAATTTCAACAAGTATTTTTTATGTTAAAGTAGAGTAGTTTTATTATTCACTAAACAGGTAGCTATAAGAAAACTTCAACATAGATCTCAATGGAAAACTATAATTATTTACTATGATTTCGATATTTATCCAAGTTTTTATTGCAATTATGAAACAATCCGTGATTTTATTATGAGCACAAAAAAGAAAAATAATAGAAAAATAGTTAATTTTTTTTTCTTGAAAGATAATTGTGAAACAACCTGTGATTTTAAATAGTAATAAGATTACAAAAATGACAAATATTATGTTACATTATTATAATGAAACTGAAAGATTTTAGATATTTAAGTTAGTCTTTTGAATAATAAATATTTTCTTCTATCGAAATTTTTATCTCTTAGCCTCCGCACTATGCGAGTGATATTCGTAGGTGTGCTTCGTGGAACAGGACATTAATTATTTTAAATTTTTATTTTGGGTGTGCTTCGTGGAATACTTTAGGTGTGCTTCCTGGAATAGAAAATTATTTATTTTAAATTTTATTTTGGGTGTGCTTCGTGGAATACTTTAGGTGTGCTTCCTGGAATAGAAAATTAATTCTTTTAAATTTTTGATTTTGGGTGTGCTTCGTGGAATACTTTAGGTGTGCTTCGTCTGGGTGCCCTTTAATTGGGTGTGCTTCGTGGAATACCTCAAAAACCTCGCCTACTCTACCAAAAAATTAAAGAAACATAAAGTATAAAGACTATGTCTTATCAGAGTTTTCACTGTTTCGATAAATAAAGCTAATAAGAAAATCAGTTATTTAATTTACTAAAGAAAAACGTTGGCCAGTTAAGTGTAGTTCCTGTATGTAATAGAGGGTTATACTGTGGTATAATACAACTGTGGTTATATACATCAATCACTACTACTTTTACATAATATTTTATTTCAATATCTGGGGTAGATTACAAGGATTTGAAAACTTAACGTGGTATTGAAGTTAAAGGTGCCGCCTGATAGTTTCACCATTATTTTGTCGTCGATGGAGATACTACTTGCGTTTTGAGTTAACCTTCCACATTTCATTTTTATCTGAGTGCCATTCCTGGTAGTATCCAAAAATTTCCTTTTGAAGCTCAAGATTTGCTCTACTTCTTTCTGTAATATGTTTTTTTTTTTCAACTTTTACGGGAGTGACTATCAGCGACATTAGTCCGTTCGTTCATCAGTAGGTGTACTTTCACTACTTAGCTCTTGCTTGCTACTTGCTACTTGCACATGAGGTTGACATGACTTCTTAGTTTAAGTGTGGCTTGCACCCCCAAAAATTACCTTCACATATACACACATTCATACTTTTTGATCGATATTTGATAGATATATACCTATACACTCGGTAGATCAGACAAATATTGCTAGTCACAATTTCATCAGGGATTTCATTTCAGATTCAGATACTTTCCGTCATCAATCAAAATAATGTTCTGAAAAGGATACTTAACCTGCGCTTTCTCACGTTAAATGATACCTTCCTGATGAGGAAGATTTTAAATTATAACTAGCTGACCCGGGGAACTTTGTACCGCCATATTTTCCGCCCGCGTTGTATTCTGATCCCGTTCTCGCTGCACCTTCCATTTAATTTTCTTATTCAAACCTTAGCTACACAATAATGAACACAAAACAAAAAGACTTATCCAATTTGGTGCAATATTTGGGAGGTTATGCGCGTACATACATTTGGGGTTTATGTCACGTCCCACGGGAACGTGATAAAAAGTATCCTATGTTCTTCGCCTGGTTCTAAGCTACCTCCCAATTTCCACCACCAATTTTCAGCTAAATCAGTTCAGCCGTTCTTGAGTTATAAATAGTGTAACTTATGTCTGAAATCAGTAATCTAAGGCCGTCCGCTGCGTAAAGCGTGCAGTGGCGTGGTAGGTATGCTGTTTATGACAAGAATCTAGTTGATAATGTAGAAATGAAACAAGCGCGTTATTAAAAAAATATTACATTCACACACTTTTTTACCAAATGCCTATTTATAAGTACGGTACTGCACAGCAAGCGATTGCCACAACATATTTCATTATGTGAATTGTGAAATCTGCGAAGTTATTAGGTATCGTATGCGAAGGCAGGTGGGTGCCGTAAGAGGCGACTAAGGGATAGAACAGTTCTTCATCTGACAGTAAATATACAGCCCATGACAAAGTGCCTGCTAGACGGCTATAGGCTCGCCCCCTATTACGTGGGACCAAAAATCCTAGTTAGTGAAATGTGGGTCTTAATAAACCTCTACCTACCCGGGGATACTACCTATTCGGGGATATAAAGGCGTGAATATATATGTTAAGGCATAACAGCTCTCTATAACAGTCCCCGCAAATATCCTGACGAAGACTGGTGACTGGGGATAAAATCAATAGGTAGATACTTACATACCTATTCCTTTTTTCATTGCTTACTTCGTAACATTTCCTTGAATTGTATTTAAGCCCGCCTTCAGACTGACTGTATACACGTGCTCAATGCGCTTTACTACTCATTTGCTTATCGACCATTCATACTCACGTGAATGGCAGGAAACCAACCAAATCAGTGATAAATGCTCTCCATTAATAACTAGAAGATGCCACCAACAGTCTGTTGTTATAAAGCTATAAACATATTGTTACAGATTCAAGTAAATTATTTTGAAAGAAATTGACATGCTCTACCATTAATTAGGCTTTTCGGATGTCCGTGTTCAAAATCACCATTGCATTCAATTGCATCTTAAAATAATTATGTCCACGATGCAGTAAGGTAAATACAGACTATGTGATACCTAATCTGAAATTGGATATGGGATAGCTATCCGTATGGTAACGGAGAAAGAATACAAATATCACCACCCTATCTCATCCAAAGGGTGACCAACGGTAAAATACGCAGACGATATCACTGCCAAAGAAGGAAAACTCTAAATAAATACCAGTATCAACGTTTGTCCAGCGTGGAAACAGTAGGCCAAAGCCTCACAACATTGGGAAAGGCCTAAGTCCAGCAGTAGACTGCGATGGCTAATTGATTGATTGTAAATTCTGAATAATATTACATACATTTTTTGTTTACAATTTGTGTCAAACTTCGCAATAGGTGTAGTGTACAGATGACCTTTTTTACTCGTCGATGTCTTGTTCTCATAACTATAGCTTCCGGAGTAACCTTTCCATTGCGTGTTTAATGTAATTTTAATACCATTTTAATGTTTGATCACTCCCAGGAAATTCGTAATGTGTGGATGTTCATAGATAATTACATAGTAGAAAACAGCAGGTCGTATATTAATGCATAATACAGTATCGTTCGATATGGCAACAGTTCTCAACTACACATTGGGTGAACATGTAAAATTGTTGCACAACGAAATGGAGAGACAATTTTTAAATTTTTCTCTCCGTAAGAACCATCCTCGTACTTCAAGGAATAAGTATTCTGAAAAAAGAAATAGCGAAATTGGGCTAAATATGGGCCACCACATTGTCCCCGGTTCGGGATGTTACACCCAAACTGTGTGATCTTGATTCTTTAATTTTATTTTATTAATTACTAACATTAGTTGTAAGTTATTTACTAATAAATCAATGGAAGAAATTCTGAAAATAAATATATTTAATTTAATTTAATTACCTCACATGCGGTGTCGTACAAAGCGACTAAAGGATACGGCTGTTCAACATCAGACAGATATATAGCCTCAGATACATGCCACGAGTCAACAATAGTGTCCGGAATACGGCAATAGGCTCACCCCCTAATACATGGGACCAAATACAATGATTGGTGTAATGTGGGTATTACTTCACCTCTATCTGGCCCTCTGGTGATAAAGGCATGATTGTATGTATGCATGTACTATATGTAGCTATTGACATCGACATTGATCGTAACCTAGCTTAGGTACTGTCGGTTAAAGGCGTATCGTCCATCAAGTAGCTCCATATTCTGTTTTACTCGTAACTCATAATTCATAGTTAATACGATTTTATTAACCTAGTTGCAGACATGGTACTAGCTCCTCTAAATTGGTTTCAATTGTTTTTCATTCAAAATACTGCGAAGACACAATCATACTGTAAATTCAAACAAAAATAATGAAAAAATATAAACATCCGAATTGAGAACCTCCTCCATTTTTGAAGTCGGTTAATAAATAAATTGCAACCAGCATATTCAACAATCGCAATCGTGTAAAACTTGAAACTACTACTAAATTAAATGAATGTGTAGTAATTCGAAAACTATTTTTGTTGAATTATCTCAACCTCCGTCCACTTACCCAATTACATTTATATTCCTTATAAATATCTCGGTGGATTTAAAAACTCTCAAAAATACCGTGCACTTATTGAATTTTTAAATTGCAAATTACCTTTGTAGAAGACAAACAGAAGGTAATTAATTGAAAAAGATAAACTGGATTGAGCTCGCAACGAGTTTGATTGAAAGTGCAAATTAATACGTAGGTATAGACTATAAATTGCCTTTCAAAATAATCGGACTCAACAGTTTCACTTTGTGACTATAATAACATGATATACGGCTATATGAACAGAATCGATTAACAATTAACTGTCACTTGGTAATGCAAAACAATAAATATGGCAACGATATTTCTTACCCAGTCTATTGTTAGATATCCACATGATATAAATCCAAATAGAAACTTGAGTGAACAGCATGAATTGGAAACTAATATTAAATAATTTAATCGATTGACATTAATATAATTATCTGCTTTTATAGATAGTTACAACAATATTGTTCTTTAAGCTCTGTTAAATGCAAAATTTTGTAGTAAAAAATATTAAACTTTCCAGAGGCTTTCACCTTAGAGCCCGGGGTACGCTTACTCCTTCGCCTCTTAATTTTTGACGACTGCCGTCTGACCCCCTAAATCGGCAAAAAACCACATTAAAGGTGTCTAAATTCTTAATAAAAAAAATAAAATAAAAATATCTAAATTTAGATACCTTTACCGTGATGAGATAATCTATGATTGGAAGTTTTGCACCCCTCCGTTGTCGTCGCACGATAAAAAAAAAAAAAAAAAAAGGTACTGTCGGGTAAAGGCGTATCGTCCATCAAGTAGCTCCATATTCGGTTTTACTCGTAACTCGTAATTCATAGTTAATACGATTTTATTAACGTAGTAGCAGACATGGTAGCTCCTCTTAATTGTTTTCCATTAAAAATACTGTGAAAACACATCATACTGTAAATTCAAACAAAAATAATCTATATATATAAAAATGAAACCCGTTTTCCGTTGTCACGACATCACGCGTGAACGGCTGGACCGATTTCGCTAATTCTTTTTTTAGAACATTCCTTGAAGTACGGGGATGGTTCTTACGGAGAGAAAATTTTTAAAAAAAGGCGGTTCGAAGTTTGCGGGGTCAGCTAGTGATAAATAAAATTGCAACTAGCATATTCAACAATCGCAATCGTGAAAAACTTGAAACTACTACTAAATTAAATGAATGTGTAGTAATTCGAAAACGATTTTTGTTGAATTATCTCAACCTCCGTCCACTTACCCAATTACATTTATATCCCTACTAATATTATAAATATGAAAGCAACTCTGTCTGTCTGTCTGTCTGTCTGTCTCGCTTTCACGCCCAAACCACTGAACCGATTTTAATGAAATTTGGTATAGGGGTAGATTAGACCTCGAGAAAGGACATAGGCTATGTTTGGTCGCGATAACCGACATCCACGCGGGCGGAGCCGCGGGCAAAAGCTAGTATTCCTTATAAATATCTCGGTGGATTTAAAAACTCTCAAAAATACCGTGCACTTATTGAATTTTTAAATTGAAAATTACCTTTGTAGAAGACAAACAGAAGGTAATTAATTGAAAAAGATAAACTGGATTGAGCTCGCAACGAGTTTGATTGAAAGTGCAAATTAATACGTAGGTATAGACTATAAATTGCCTTTCAAAATAATCGGACTCAACAGTTTCACTTTGTGACTATAATAACATGATATACGGCTATATGAACAGAATCGATTAACAATTAACTGTCACTTGGTAATGCAAAACAATAAATATGGCAACGATATTTCTTACCCAGTCTATTGTTAGATATCCACATGATATAAATCCAAATAGAAACTTGAGTGAACAGCATGAATTGGAAACTAATATTAAATAATTTAATCGATTGACATTAATATAATTATCTGCTTTTATAGATAGTTACAACAATATTGTTCTTTAAGCTCTGTTAAATGTAAAATTTTGTAGTAAAAAATATTAAACTTTCCAGAGGCTTTCACCTTAGAGCCCGGGGTACGCTTACTCCTTCGCCTCTTAATTTTTGACGACTGCCGTCTGACCCCCTAAATCGGCAAAAAACCACATTAAAGGTGTCTAAATTCTTAATAAAAAAAAAAAAACTGGCGAGATAGAGTAACAAACGAGAGAGTGCTGCAGATTGCGCAGCTGCCCAGTATAACCGCAATGCTTAAACAGCGAAGATTGCGATGGCTTGGGCATGTCCATCGAATGGAGGCTGCGCGACTGCCAAGACGTACCCTGTTGAGTGAGGTTGCTTTTGCCAAGAGAAAGGTTGGTAGACCCATGTTACGTTTCAAGGACTGCACAAAGCGTGACATGATAGCCTTTGAGATCAGTCCTAAAAACTGGGAAGACCTGGCAGAGGATCGCGCCCAGTGGAGAAAGTCTTTGGCTGATGGATGTGAAACCCACGACAACCGCTGGTTTCGAAGTTTAGCCGTAAAGCGTGAAGAGAGACACGCAAGTGCGAGGGCCACATCAACACATCAATCTGGCGACCCACAGTTTAGGTGTCAATATTGCGGACGTCACTGTCGTTCCCGTATCGGACTTTACAGTCATTCTAAAGTATGCCGCACGGATGCTGCTTGAATCATCTGTTTGAGATGCAAAGGCCTACTACTACCGTGATGAGATAATCTATGATTGGAAGTTTTGCACCCCTCCGTTGTCGTCGCACCCCGCGCTATCCTCAAAAGAGAGCCAAAAAATGTGTACTGCACATATAGAGTAAGTACATGGTGTAACGTAACTGGGGTCATCATATGCGCCGTTAACTAAACTAAGTACATAGTGAAAATAAAAACAACGCAAAAGAATCGTAATCTAGACCAAAGTTAACCAATTTGAAACTATTTATCGTCGGTCACTTTGAGATTGTTTACTGAAAATCAGCAGTTGATGTATGAAGTATACACATCAGATCAGTGTGTAGTGTAGATTACAGAAGATTACTTAACAATAATTGGAGTAGTGACCGTGAAGATGACATTTGGATAGTGTAAATGATATTTGGATAGTGTAGATCAGAATGAGCATGTGCACTGACATGTACCTATACTATCTAGTTAAAGTAAATAAACAATTTCATTGTTTATATTATTCCGTTCTTTAAAAAATACATTTCTATTTTCTGTTGTTTATTCCTTTTGCTACATTATAATTATTTCATTATTTTCTGAAATAATTTAAAACTTAGGTGGTTGTGGCATGGAATGATAATTTTGCGAGTACGATGAATTACCTATTACAGTATTGAAATACATACAATATAGATAAATGAGCAGTGTCTCTGAATACTCTTTTTACATTACTTTTGATTTATGGATTGTCATGTTACATGTTTGGACTATCTATGAAATTAATGATGTAGTAAAGTGCAATTAGAATTTTTAATTAATAATAATTGCTATTTCTTTTGAAAACATTATTGTTATTGTGTCTGGACATGTGTTGTGCATAATGTTGATATTGTACAATTAGCATACATATAATTATAATGGCATTAATGACTCCTTATCACTTTTTAATTTTTTGTATGTCTCAATGTCAGTTATAGACCCAACGGGTTATAATCAAATGATCCTTATCAACTTTTCCACAGTAAAAAACCTCACCAATTCTAGGTCAGCGAAGTACTTTGTTCAAACCAAGTAATCATATAGTTAAGTAGCTACCACAACAATACTGACCGCTATATTCAAATCATCGAGTGATAATCCACATGTCCACATTACATAACGTACCAAACAAATAATTCGTCTCTTATTAATAAGAATAATTTAAAATGACATTATCAATGTAGAACAGCAATTTCATCTCGATCTTTTCGCGTTAGACCTCAAAAACCACGGCCTAATGACCAGCGCATTACTGACCGACCTCAATATGTACTGTGACATAACATACATAACGGTTACGTGGTACGAGTTCTAGTCCGATGCTCCCAAACTATTGTGTATCATAATACCCTATACAGTATGGAGTCTCGCAACCGTAGTTTCCTTGTTGTTGCATCAAAAGACAATTTACTAATCACAACCTGCATGCAAAAGCTAATTTACGAGGTTTTGTTTATTTTGATATATAACAAGTAGGGCAGTGAGTCTCCATACAGGTTGGGGTCAACAGATTGAAGAAGTATAAATACAAACATAAACTTCCAAGTAGCTATTTTACTACCTGCTACTAAAAAAAATTCAGGAAGAAATCGCAAACTACAGTAAAACTGCCCGTTATACCACTAGTTAACTTCAATGCTCTTACCTACTAGTTAATAATAATAAAAATAATAAAACGTCTTTATTGTACACCAAGGATTTTACAATGTTACATAATGTCACAGGTTCGTGGTAAGTACAGTTGGCGGCCTTATCGCTCGGTGGCAATCTCTTACAGGCAACTTTAATGGGTAATCGTATTTCTTGTAAATACATACATATGATGTATATAAACACCCCAGACCTATGCAAATACCTACATATTCATGTGTACGAACAATTACTTTCCTTCTTACCTTTCTTTCCATGAATCAAACTTGCGATTCTTAACTTTGCAGTCGATAGCTCTATTCACTGCACAGGGTCCTCTTCATTTCACAATTGGAATCATGTCATGAGTTGCTATTCTCACTGACATTTAAGTAATATTTGCTTAACATGTCTCGCTTAGCTCAAACATCGTATCTTTTTTTAACCAAGAATGCATATTCTTGTCAATTTTAAGAAACAAAATAAATATTACGTTTGTCATAAACAATTGTATGTTTGGTCAGTACGCTATTTCAAAGTTTTTAGTATTCGCTTTAAGCATCGGAATGTGACTGTGTATATTATTTTTCATAATGTATTTAAACATGTTAACTAAATATTGTAAGTTAATATAGAACTTCGGTCACTGGTAATTGGTTGCTTCAAGGACAAATAACAATATTAACACCATTTACGTTATGTTGACCGTTAACTAACAAATGTGTGTTCTTGATGATAAATGATAATACCGTAATATAGATTGACTATGTATGTATGCTCAACAAATTAATCGAGAAGTTAGAGGAAGAATTACGTCGCAAAACTTTTTTTTTTAAAGGGATAAAAATATAAATCATTTTTGGTACATTATCTAAAGAAAAGATAATTACATACATTATTTTAAGAAAAAGAATAAGTTCTCTTCGTATTTTTAATAACTTAATATCCTATCTAGCAATGCTCATTTTTTTGTAAATTGTTATAATTCAATTAAATTAGATATAGGCGCAAACGAATAGGCACATTTTCTCTAATTACTTATCTCCAAACTTTACACTTCAGCCAATTATCTAAAGTTTAGCAAGTGCACCGACTAATTTTATTAGCTTGTAAGATTGGCTTGGGGCGGAAAGATGTGAATACATCCAATAAAAAAAAGTTTGAATCTTACAATTATGTAGTTAGTAATGAAACTTATTAAATAGTTACATATTGCAAATTCCAAATAATTTGACAGCATAAAAATCACAATAACTACCCAGATACAGGTCAAGTTAATAAAAAGCGTTTAAAAACAACTTTCGTATTGCAACAAATAGGAAGAAGTCAAGGCAAGTTACGTACGAATATTTATGCTCTTAGTAACTTCAGGTATAAAAACAACAACAGTATTCAATGTACAAAATGACATTATTGTAACTTAACAAGTATGCACTTAAGCTGTTTCTATATGCATTGATCGTGATTATCAGACCGTTTCGCGTATGACGTTATTTCAACTCCAATGCCTGTGTCTTTGGGAACAACTAACAACTTTTATCGCTTCCACGGCTATTAATTTATTGGCATGCGTCCTCTATATTCCAGATACCTGCTTATCAAATACACAAAATATTGGTTTATTTTTTTACCACTAGCGGTTGCCCGCGGCTCCGGCCGCGTGGATATCGGTTATCGCGACCAAACATAGCCTAAGTCCTTTCCCAAGATCTAATCTATCTCGGTACCAAATTTCATCAAAATTTGTTCAGTGGTTTAAGCGTGAAAGCGTAACAGACAGACAGACTGAGTTACTTTCACATTTATAATATTAGTATGGAAGTATGGATGAAACAATCTTACCAATTTTTAAGCTATGTAGTAATACAAAATATTATATAGGAGCTTAACTTGATAAAAGCATCGCTCAATTAAACCTGGAATGTTTGACTTTAAGCTAAGACGTTTCATCACGAAGTAAACGATGAATTCGTAAATGAAAAAGAATCGTACCATTATAATAGATTAGGCATTTTATTCATTTCCACTATTACACCTTCGTTGACTACTACATTAAATTTAAAGTAAATGCTCCATCAATGAACCAATAGCATGATCTCATCGATCTAGGTATAATTTCATTCGGGTTGAAAAAAACTCATTTCATTTATTTAGATCGTGACTAGATATTATTACCGTGGCTTAAGCTAATATTCTCATTAATCTTTTCAATTTATTTATAAACTTTATAGCAGGTCAAATGCCTCAGCCTTATTTATTGACCTACCTACCTTAACAACAACATTTCGGTTTTTAATTATACCTACTACTAAGGTGGCATTGCAAAGGTTCATAATTGTCTTCTTCTTCTTCATCCTAGAGTTAATCCCAGTCGCATGCCATCTGACCACAACCCATTGGTGATGTCAAAGTATTGCAGTTACACCAGTTGTTGGGCTTTTTAGGGCTCCAACTACCGGTTACGACTGCAATAAATGTTCGTATGGCAACCGAACCAACGATTTATCGTATTCTCCGACACAACCAGAAATATACATACAAATATTTAGCATGAGCGGGGATCGAACCCGCGCCTCCTGCGTAGTGCGTAGCGGTCGCGTTCACTACCGCCACACCACAGAGGTTGCATAGGTTCATTTATAAAGTGTATCGCTCACTATTAGGTAAGTCGCGGTTCTGCAGGTCAGCCAAACCAAACCAGAGTAAACAAAGTTCCTATTTGAATAAACTCTCTACATTTTACTTAACAATGATGTTAATTTCATTCTAAATCTTCACAACACAACAGACATTCTTAATTCGTTACATATGTCAACGTAACAAAAGAGCGTTTTTGGATCTAGAACTCGTAATTACCATCTTGTAAATAAAAATGAATGTTGTTAAGTGCATAACTCGAGAGCGACTCAACCGAATCCGCTATTTTTTTTGTATGGTCCTTATGTTCCATGAAAGATTAAAAAAATAGGGGTCACAGAAACGGGAGCAGAATTTCACGCAGGTTTCATCAACTAGTTTACAAATAAGAATAAATAGATACTTAGTGCTCATTCCAATGAACTAAAATAATAGATTGTCAGTCTTGAATATTTACATTACAACGTGTTACATAAAGGTGTGGTCATATTTAAGGGTCGTTACACATGTCTGATAAGGAACTCCTGGGCACCGACTAAAGTACAAATAGTAATAAAGTGATGGCATCGTTAATCATCATACAAAATTTTAAAATTCCTTAAATTAATCGTTACATTAGTAAACGGGGTAGGTGACATGACATCACTATTGTATTTTGTCCTTTTGCGATAAGTTCACTCAGCTGTTCGCCTGGTAGCCAAACAGTATTTCGGCTATCAGGCGAACAGCTGCGTAGAGGTGAATGGAGCTTACGGATACATTGACTAACACTTACCGGGGTCTACTTTCAGCGAAACGGTGATATACCTAATCTGGTAAGTGTACCTACAGCCACAGAAATGTACTTATTTATCACTTCACGAGCACGACTCAATGAGTTTTAACTATCACCTAAGTATGTCACATCACAAACACAAGTACTGAGGAGTTCATGCCGCCACAGTATGCGTAAATCTCCACGGCATGCGGCATACGTTTTTAAAATTTAAACAACGGCTCAAAATCACATAGGGTGAAGTCTCCTTTTATCGGCCACGTCCTAATATCGGCCTTTTCGAGAAAATGGAACATAACTATGAAAATAATCCTGAAATTATTATAGTTTTTATGCAAAAAGCGACTCTATATCCATACGAATACCATTCCATATTTTGGTGCGGGTACCTCCACTTTTGAACGTTCAGGTGGCAATAGAGCACGCGCAGGTACCGACGTATGTGATTTGGTGGCAATTCCGAGTCAAATCCCGGAGTCGACGCACTGAGTGGGATAGTATTTGAAAGGAATTAAATATACCTATGGTATTTTATATTATTTTTTATTAAAGAAAAACAGTCGAAGTACCGTTTAGGTAGTGTGTTTTTAATTTAATTTGTACTTTTTATGAAATAATCGCGGGGTCGAGGTTAGGGATCTTTATTTTGGATAAATCTCAATATCGGCCACCTGGTCGATTTTAGGGAAATGCATGAAAACACTAAACTGTATGTTTAGCTATTTTGTATATTAGCAGTAACATTAATAAGGTTAAAAATGAAATAACAGCTCTGTTTGATGACTAGATCCTAACATCGGCCGCCTAAAAACTTTTTTTGCCAGCTACGGCCGATATCTAGAGAATCGATGCGTAATAACGGCCACCTTATTTTGTACAGGGTACTTACTGTCCTCCTTTGAACTTTATAATAAACAGGGACGTGGTGCAAAATGAACAAATACTTAGGTATCTTAATTTTAGTCAACAAGTATGCCATAATCATGTCGTCCCAACAAAAAGAGAAAGGTTTCAAACCTATGGTTAAATGACCATAGGTTCCATAAACCGTATAGATTCTATGACCCATATAGGTTCTATGACCCCTATAGGTTCTATGACCCCTATAGGTTCTATGATCCTTATAGGTTCTATGACCCCCATAGGTTCTATGACCCCTATAAGTTCTATGACCCCTATAGGTTCTATGACCCCTATAGGTTCTATGACCCCTTTAGGTTCTTTGACCCCTATAGGTTCTATGACCCCTATAGTTTCTAATGTTTCTATGACCGTAGTAGAATAAGGGATGGAGTAAATGCCGTTCAAAGAAGCAGGCAGTAATGCAATGCTTCGATGTTACCATTGGGGTTGTAGAGGACACATGGAAGTCGTTTCGCGGAAAATATCGAGGTCTAGCCTCGGTGCAAGCTTCGGTTGCGACTAGGAATTAATAATAGGATAAAGTAGAAGAAGAGTAGCATTTCGACAACACGAAATTCCCAGGATCACTTTACAAGACAGACTTCCTGGAAGAATAGATACAGAGGGTTATTCCCGTTGGTCAAGAAAGAAAAATCTGGAAAATGGAATATAAAACATAAACCAGTCAAATAAAATAAAACTAGTAGTTAGAAGAAGAACAGTATGAATAGAAGAAGAGAATATTAAAGGACAGCGTAACTGACCTCATGATTTACCTTCTCAAGAAGAAAAGTAGAAAATTCTTTGTGGTGCCTGTGAAATAGAATTAGTGATTTCGAGAAAGATGAAGCCAAAAATATTAACTGTGACATAATGCCCCAAATGGTTCCACTTAAAGTGTACAGTTCATCGTGGGCGAAATTATATTGATGTGGCTAAAGAAGATTTTACTTGCCGTCACTGTTTAGTGCATTTAAATTGAAAAGCCTTTAAAGAAATTCAAGTTTTCTGTTGACTTTATTTAATAATATTTTTCCTTTATAATAATATATTTTGGAAATCTTTATTTCTCTTAATTTTTTTTAATCATTGTGATCATTAGTTTATAATAACAGCAATTACTGTAATTTTTAAGGCTGAGATATAAAGAAAAGACAAATTAATGATAGATAAGCGTAAAAAAAAATTTCAACCTGAATTGGAATATAAAACGTTATAATTTTTTACTTTACTTAGTTTTATTGACCTAAATTCACGTTGGAAAAGGTATGACGATATTAGGGTCACAGGCGGCAGAAATTAGGGTGTTAGAGGCCGATATTAAGGGAAATCGACATACTCGGAAAAAAACCTCTGTATTTTAAAAAATAACAAAGAATTGGTAATTTTGCGAATGTAGTAATGGAGTTTCAGTATCCCTCTATCCAAAAAAGGCATTACAAGAAAGCAAATGCTATAAACCAAAAAATTACAATCAATCAAAGGTCAAAAAATGTTGACATGGCCGATAATTGGTGCCACCACCCTACTATGTTCGCTATTTTTTCGTAATATTTTACACAAAATTGCATATTTTTAATAAACTTCAGATACAATGACTAAACAACGTGGTTGCTAAGAAACCACGGTCAAAAAGGTACATCTTATACCAGGAATGCAGAAAATAGTTTTTATTATGAATTATTTTAGGGTAACGTAGCATAATATTTTAAAAACTCTGACGAAATCGCTCTTACATGTTATGTTATCCTGGTATTTGAATATGCTTTTTGTTTATTTTACTATGCTATTTTTTTAATTTTTTCATAACATTTTGATAAAATAAAACGTAAATTGATCCAAAAAATTTAAATTGGGTACGGAACCAATTTTAATTAGTATAATATTATGAGGTGTGGCTGCAAATTCGGTTGTCCACGGCTCCTGGTATTGAATGTAGGTTAACCTTAGGCAAAGGAAGCGTTTGAGACAGTCTCACATACAGCTGATGAATGATTTCAGAAACATAAAAATGTTTTCTTATTAATTAAGTGAATTCTATCAACATTTTTAGACTATTTTAATAAGTTAGAAGCTACTTCAGAATTTCTTTGCCCGATAACATCATAAAATGAACTTATCTGGTAGTTGAGTAGGACGATATTGAGACTGTCTCACCAATTTAGATCGTTTGGTAAACCTACTCGGGTTCAAATTGTAGTTTATTTGTAAACAGCTCTTAACAGCGTGCTGTAGCCCTGGTTATTTTGTAGTGTTGTACGTTTATCGGCAATTTCCACCAGTTTACACATGGTCGATAAAAAAGAAAAGCATTTTTCTACGTCATAGCAAGTAAATCTGATTTGTTCCCCAAGCCAATATGTTATTTATATGACACTTAATGCGTCCCCCGAATATGACCACACCTTTCTGTAACACGTTGTAAATATGGACAGGTAAACCCTGAGCCATCGTACTTTCCATAGCTTCCTGATTGTTTTAAAATTAATACATATACCTACTAGCTATTGTATATGCTAATACGAATTACATTTCGAATATTAAATTACATTAGTACGCGGCCGCTACGCAGGAAGCGCGGGTTCGATCCCCGCTCAGTACAAATATTTGTATGCATGAATATGGATATTTGCATCAGTCTGGTCGGCACGTTAAGCCGTCGGTCCCGGTTACCATACGAACATCTATGGCAGTTGTTAGGGGTAGTTAAAGCCCTAAAAAGTTCAACAACAACGGTCTAGCTGCAATGCTTCGATATCGCCCAATGTCACCATTGGGTTGTGGTAGTCAGATGGCAGTCGCTTCACGGAAAATATCGAGGTCCAGCCAAATCCGCAGTTAAGACTAGTAAAGCGGACCCCAGACTCCGAGGTGAAAGCTTCGGATGCGACTGGGAATTAACGCTAGGATGAAGGAGAAGAGAAATAATAAAATAACATTTATTACAAAAAACGTAAATCGGTACCGTCAATCGTGGCATCTTTACTTTCCGTGAGCATCTTTACCTAAGCATACCCTGTACTAGTTTATATTAAATAATTTTTTATCTGTGACATTTAGCACAACTTTACACTTTTTGGTAGATTCTATGATAAATTGTGATATCCCGGAAAGTTTTTCAAGCTGGCAACTTCGTCAACTGTCAAAGTAGTGTGATTTTTCCTTAGAGTATCTATCTTACCTGTAGAGCGCGTCTTAGCAAGTATGAACTGCTATCACAGGTGTGAACAGTGCCTAGAATTTTTGACAACTGCAATCAGTAGCAAAACAATATCTGCCAAAGTGATTTCGCAAATAACAGTTTATTTCATTTTGTGGTAATAATGGTGAACTCTGCATTGCCAGGCTCTCAAAACGATTCCCGGAAGAAAAATAAAAAGAATGATAACATTTCATATCACCCGTGAGTAGTATTATATGACTAATTTATTTGTTTTCATAAAATTTATACGGGTCTCCTAGGGGGATGCGAGAAACGCGGGGCGGGTTACAGCTGACGGCTGTCACCGGCCATATTTTCTTTTAAATGAATAGTGATGTAGCACATGCACTTTCGGTTACGATAATTTTCTTTTTGCAATAGAATTTCATTGTAGGTTTATTTTCTTTTATGTAGTATAGAGTATTTACTGCGTGAACAAATAAATCTGCTCATTTTACTTTTATATATTATGCACTATTATTTTTGTTAGGTTTACAAAAATACTAAGATGCATAATAATAGATGCATGAGTGAAAGCTAAAAGCTATAAAGAGGCCTGATTGGGAGCCGAATATTCGAAGTTTCATCTGTTCTATCTATTTTAAGCTTGATTTCAAATAAGTAACTAAGAAAGGGCTTTGCAAACTGAATGACGATGCAGTACCAGAACTTTACCTCCACGTAGGTAAATGCTTATGCAAAACTTTATATTTCAATTAACCACTGGCCTCTTCTAAAGTGCGTCAAAACTTTATATGCTTATCCATACTTCAGTGCGCCTGCCAAAGTCGTTATGTGCATTTTTTCGAAAAAAAATTTATTCGCTAGACGGCCTTAAAAAAAAATTGCGCATCGGCTGAAAAAACAAACAAGTGTTAATTCCTTCTAGAAATAGATTTGACAAAATATGGATGTGCACTTCTGACCCTGCAAAATTGGTTATGTATCCACATCAAAAGTTTTTCACCCTCATATTGCACATGTCAGAATTGGTTTGCACATAGATAATTTGACAGCTTGTTTCTCTTCGGTTTGTTGGTTGTAAAATTGGTGTTCTACCTTTGTAACAACGTAAATAATCTTATAATAGGAAATAAAACGAGACAGGTGACTAAATTTTGTACAATAATATTGCTGTTCTCAGTTTTAGGGTCACTGGCAAATTAGTCTTGACATCGCCAAAGCTTTCTATAGAATCTGGCGCCTTCCTTCCCTTCTACCAGCCTCTGGCCACCCAGTCGCACAGTCCTCCCAAACTGTACGACTGGGTGGCTAACTTCCTGCAGGTGTGCCGTATTTGCGCCTTTAGAGATGGACGAACTTCGGAGTTCTTGCAGGTAAATGCTGGCATGCCGAAGGGGTCCGTCTTATCATCCATTCTTTCTTCTGCATATAAACGTATGCTGTCCACTGACAGCATTAATTGCTATGCAGACGCTATGCTATGCAGATGCTAACCTTACACTTGAGTTATCATGGACATCCTGTGGCCGAGCAGTCTGATATTGTGGAACAAAGGCAGCTTCTTGTCACTGAGCTCGACCGGATCCTGAAGCACATTTCCGAATGAGGCTCTGAGAACCTGATCGAGTTCAGTGCCAAGAAGACCAAGAAGTTCAGTGCAAAGATATCTTCTTTCCTTCCACTCTTCAGAGCACGCCACTGCTACAGTAGGAAAATCTCAGTATCCTCGGTTTGGATGTTCGCTGCAAACTGAACAACAAAAACTACACTTAGAGTATCATCAAAACAGCCTCGCGTAAGGTTGAAGTCCTGAACAAAGTGAGACGTTTTTACACGTCGGGGCAGCGGTGTCTTCTGTACAAGACACAAATTCGCTCCTTCGTGGAATACTGCTGGTATTTCTGGGATGGCTTTTAGCACACAGCCCTCCTTTTAGAAAGTAGTTAGTGTTAGTGGCCTTTGAACCAGGGGCGTCATACTCGTGCTGCTGACCCTGTAGAAACCTTATAAAGACCTTCTTGAAGAACCCCATACATATTGAAGTCGCGTGGAAAAACAACAGGGAGATCATTCCACTGCTTGAGCGTACGTGGGATGAAGTTCCTTTCATACCGCACAGTGCGCACCGTTTCCGGTCGTAATGTGTGAGAATGAATTCACTGTCTACTCGTATGGCGAGCGGTGCGGCGATGAAAAGTAACGAAATTCTAGGCATTATGTCGAACAATTCTTCTGAACACAAACCATCGGCGGTAAAACACCCACAGCAAGGAAGTTCGTTCTGAGGTTGAGAGGGACTACCACCCCGCCTGTGAGTATGGGATCGTCGACGATCCTCAGCGTCCGTCTTTGCGCCAAGTTGAAAGGGTCTAGGTAAAAACGTGACAGCAGTACTCCATGTGGGGCTGAACGGGCGCGTTATAAAGAAGAAGTCTTTGCCCCGCAGTGATGTACTGCCTCGTCCTGTTGAGCACTCCTGGTTTCTTTGATACCAGCTTGACTTAGTCTTTCAAGTGACTACGGCGTTGATCGTCACTGAAGATACCAACACCGAGGATCCCTATACTCGAAGAGATGGTAAACGGTGTGTCTAGAAAATTGCGGCGCTACAATAAATGGGGTTTTCTTAGCGGTGAATGCACATACTTGTGTCTTAGCCGAGTTGAATTGGCCTAGGGTTAGTCGTCCCCAATCGGATACTCTAGTGAGAGTAGTCTCGATTTCAGACACAAGTTTCTGACTTACCTCCATCGCTGATTGAGGGATATTTGCCTGTGTACCTAATATGTGTTCCCGATACAGTCGTCCTCGAATGCTCACGAAGGTGTAGGGCAAGGTGTATTATATAACACTTAACACACACATTTCACCACACAAACTTCTATGGTCACGTGACGTAGTAAAAGATCGACAACTGATCTAGCAGCAGTACTTCGATACCAAAGATTCACCAAAGGATTGTGGAGGTCAGATGGCACTTTACGGAAAATATCGAAGCTTAGCCGCGTCGCAATTAGACAGGAAAAGCGTATCCCGGACTCCGAGGTGAAGGGCTCGGATGCGAATCAACCGGACTAGCAACCGGACTACTGAGACTAGAGGGACTAAATTGTATAACTAATTGGTACCATAATGTGCTTGGAACTCGGGAATTGCTCTTCTTTTCTGATTGTCATATTATCGGCTATACTGGGAACGATCAGCGATTAGTTCCCAACTCCGAGAGCCAAGTCGGCACCAGAGCCTCGTCCGTTGTTTAACATGTGCACCGACTAGCAACTGATACATTTTGATGTACAAAGGCGAGCTTAACTCAGTATTGTTCTTTTTTGTTACTTGTATGCCTTATTAAGTTTATAGTACGTATTTATTTACATCGTATGTTATTTACATCAAATGTACCTTGCCACCAGTCAGTATTTATCGCCTAAATAAATCCTATTGAGTTCCATAACAAATCTGATATGTGTACATTTTTCACTTGTAAGAAATGGCACTAGGAAGACAATTCTGATATGTGTATCAAAATGGGAAAAACAATTTATTGTGGATGGACAGTACCGTTTATGATTTTCACTTATATCTCAGTTCATTCAAAATATTTTTTGGCATCATACTGCATTTTTAGTTTTTTGATACGCTCATCAATTATTTAATAAAACAGCTTATTGTCTCTCCTGAAAACTTGACCAAAAACACATAGAGGTTTTGGCAAGCGCAACGACGTAATATTATATACGACTCTGTCTGTTGATATGTTAGATTTGTGGGATTTTAATTTCTGTAATTCATTAAATGATACTAATATTTGTATCTTGGTTTTAATTTTATCCATTCATCCACGCATGCGTCACACTAAATTCACAACATAACCAACTATCGATAATTTTGGTAATATGTACATGAAACATCACTATAGGCGCTTTATACCACAGATAAAAAACTGCTTACACTCGGCACAATGGACCATAGTGTTAGACTTGCTCTATACTATAGTAATGGATACTCTAAGGATTTTTCATTATTACAGCGATTCTATGTGATTTTTTGTAGAATTCAATAATTCATCCAAAAGAGACTGTCCTTTTTTACCACATAGATTAAGCAAAACTTGCACAAGTAGCTTCATATTAGAGTAAATTGCATTTATGTCAAAAAATATGGTAAAGTTGCCACGATTGACGGTACCTACAAATATTACAATATATGCCCTGATTAGTGTAGTGACAATAGCATGACATTATTATTTGTATTTTCCTAATTTGACAAATCCTGTATTATAAATTGCGAATTTGCGCAATAGGAATAAAATTAGCAGTTTAAATACAAAAATAAAAATACTTACCTATATTAAATTTATTTTGAAATCGGAGGAAGAAATTATTTTCCTAATAATGAACAACTTCAGTTTTATATTCTAAGTCCGAATCAAATCGTCACCTTCAACTTAACTATCACAAATCAATTTTCTAATAACTTTCATTGTGTTAAAAGAAATTCTATACGGTGGCGACTGGGAGAAGCTAAAGCAGACCGACTCTCAAGAGAAAACAAATACTTTCGCTGACTGCCAACTGACCCAGTCCAATACAACAGCATCTGGGTTACATGTATAACGCCTAGACAATCTATATTGGACCGCGGTGGGGTAAAACCTAGGAAATTCATTGATCAGTATCACCCAGGCTCATGATAGTGTCTAAACAATAGTACAGCTGTAGTCTCTGCCTACCCCGGAGAGAGAGAGGCATGAAATTAACCAGCGATATGTCCTATGTTTATTTCTAAAACTTTAATTTAGTCTGCTCACTATGTACCTATAGTTAAATTTCAAGTTACCCAGATATATAGCGGACCATATTATGAATCATTTCAATAATGGAAATAATGGCTTCGACCACTTGGATCCCCTGTTTCAATTCCTAGGGTGATGTAGACAGTGCAATCTTATCATAACTCAGTCAATCAGTGCAAAAATTCGTCTCTGTTATAATAACTTTGTTCTTTTTTTAATTTGTTTGATTTATTTGTGGGCTTGAATACCGATAATCTTCTAATATATAAAAATTAATGCCACTTTTCGTTGTTATTTTATAACTCAAGAACGGCTGAACCGATTTTGCTAATTTTAGTCTTGAAATATTCGTGGGTGTCCAGGGAAGGTTTAAAAGATGAAAAAATAGGTGCATCGGGAACGGGAATAATATGGCCGATACGAAGTTCGCCGGGACAGCTAGTACAGTATTAAATTTGAATCCAATGAATCTGTAATGATTGGATCCGTAGAATCATGCACAAGTACATGCATGTGTTACATAGCACAGTCGTGTCTTAATTACATACTGAGCTAATTGCGTAACAATAAGTATCCATTACTTTCCGTTAATAGCCAGGCTCGGCTAATTTCCTTCCACAGAACACTTCTGTTCAATAAAACATCAAGAAAAAGAAATTTTCCGTGTGGCGTAAACATGCAAATTAGCTTGTATTGTGAATACGCTACGCGCTCATGTTTTTAACATATTTCTTAGTGAAAAATAAGACAATTTGTATTGTACCTACGTACATTGTTGTCATAAACATACAGTTACCATTACTTTGGGTAACAGTGAGGTAACTTTCTTTGAATAAGTTTCAAACTTTTTAAAATATTAGAAAAAATTTAAATATTATTTTTTTAAACATTTAACGTCCTCTCAATGACCCCTCTCCATGTAGGATAAGATGCGAATAAATTACACTTGCCTGTGGCATGCTGTAACACACTGTGATATAACTTGTGAAATCTAGCTTAATTGACATTTCCGTTAGCATTTAACGAATGTTCTAACTGATTATAAATATTTAAGGGTGCTTACGAAGTTGGATAATTAAAGCGAATATTATTATCCTAGTTTCGGAAGTGACAGAATACAATTCCAAATAAGAAGTGACAAACCAGCACCAGAGCACTTATTTAAGGAATTCACAGTCACTTTATATTGTTCTGCTACAATATAAGACGCAAGTTATTCAAATGACCATGACACTTTAAAAAAATAAAAATATTAATAGTTTCGTTCCGTACTTAGGTACCTACCTCAAAAAGAAAAAACGAAACCCTTATAGGATCATTTCGATGTCTGTTGGACCTAAAGTCATTTCACCTTCTTCTCTGAAACCCTTTAGGCGTGATTGGTCAAAATCGCGATTGGAACTCGTAGAAGTAAGTTTCAAGTTAAAATTAATCGAAAGCTGTAAAAATAGCTATAGTATACGTACTTTGTTCTCATCGAGAAACGAGTGTTAAAAATATAATCTGTACTATGCATTTGCCTGTGATCCACGCGCAAATCCAACGTATAAAATTAAAGCGATTTGTTACTCATACCTCTTACTATAAACATCAATCGACAGCCTAAAGGGGAATATTAGGTAACTAAAAATTATTCACTGGAGGTCGAGTACACAAAATAAAACTGCATAATCATAATTTTCAATGAACTCCATTCCCTCAAGAAATTTAAAAAAAATTATATCTTACTAATCCGGTGACTGGCACCCATTGAAGATTTTAATGGTTTTAATGACAACAACGTAATATTGATTACCAAACATTGGAAACGGACAACAAATAAAATTATTGCTTTATATTATTGATTAAATTCCCATAATACAAAACATAACCCTTTCTTAGCAGTCAAGTAAAATTGTTTACCTATATTAGGTTAACATAAATTAAAAAGCAGCATTAACCTCAAACTGCTCATCAATGTTCCCATAATAAGCTGGCGACTTGACCTCATGGCTTACTATTCTAAAGAGAGATGACGATATATCAAGGTCAACGCACTGTATGCTTTCCATAGTGGTCTTTGTGCTCAGATCTCACGACACTGACGACACGTATTGAGAAGACACATTGGTTCATTCAATCAATGAATATAATGTAACACGAAATTATTAACCTTTTAACATTACCTAACTTGTAAAGACAGTTTAAGCTGTGAAGTAATACTTGAGTAACGACATAGTTTTTGCGAGTACCTCTACACATTTTTTGTTTTACAAAATGCTACACCGATAGTGAAACTTTAATAAAACTTTTTCAACTGGATTCTGTTGTCAAGTTTATCATTATTTTATCAATTTTGAAGGAAATCGTTTTCCCTATAAAAAATATATAACCTTATAATTTATTCATTAAAGTGACATTAAGCTAAAAAACTTCATTGTTGTGCCTGCAGCTATTGTTTTGTTGGGTTGAGTTACTCTAAAGGTTCTCAAGGGATGGAATTTCCATGCCGCAGGTAATAACTAGTAGATAAAATTAATAAAATTTAAAGTACCTAGCCTGCAAAATGAATAAGGATAGCATTCATGAAACATTCTATGTTAAAGTATGTACGTTGTATACCTCAGGACACGTATCGTGGACCTAAATCGCGAGACAAACGAGGCTCTGGCACTCGCAGATTGTTTTGTTTTAATCTATGCTTGGTGAATTTGAACTCATCCACCACCGTAGCACCCCGTGCTACCCTCAAAAGACACAAATTTTGAGTACATTTTAGGTCCAAGATGTATGTTCCGAGCAATACGTATCTATCAATACGACATGTCTGTGTTTAGCACGATCATTAACAACCGTGGTGTCCTCCATTCATCAAACATACCCACATTTGCTATGATAACATGCCACCTTCAAAGAACTGTGTAACACGATTTCAAACTAATATATGTAATTGTAACACTGAACCCGTACACTGTTATCCTAACATTCGCACTTACATTATAATAACTTCCGGACTTTCATTTTTTATACTGTCGTGTCAGCTATGAGGATATCCTTTGATCATTAATGCTCAAAAACTATGCTAGAAATCATACATTTAAGATGAATTTGCACTATAAAGGTTAATTATTTCGTGTATCTAATCTCTCATTAAGCGAAACAGGATGTCAATTACTTAGGACCGACGTTGCGCCGCAATAGAATAGTTGCTTATCTGATTGTATGGCAACGTAATTAATTTAAACAGGGACTATAGGCCTTTAAATGTAATTACAAACTACTATCGAGCAACCATGAGAAGTGAAAACGACAGTTTTAAGTCTCAGATATCAGAATTAGGTATTTATATTGTGGATGTATTTTGAAATGAAGAACACATCTATTAATACTGCTAGAGTAGTCTTTATCTAAGGTCACAGATAATTAGTAGAAATCGTACAAGTATACTACACACTAAAGCCGAAGTAATACAAACTCTGAACAATTAAAACAAACTTGTCCCCTTTTAAAATTGAACCATCAGTACTGTGCGTTCAAGCAATTAAACCATTGCGTAAACGTGCAATTAGTCATAATGCCATGGGCATTGATTGTGTCTGTGTACTACACGAGTCTTTTTTACATCATTAACAGTTAATACACTAAAGTAACTAAATTAAGAGTGGCTTACTAAACTACTAAAATGAGGAATTATTCTAGTTCTAATAACTTGAGCAGCTTTTGTGTCCATCACACGAAGATACCAATAAGATACGCAGTTAAAAATAAATAAATGTATTCCTATTCACCGCTATAGATGGAAAATTAAACAACCAAGCACAGTTCCCTTACGAAGTGCGTGCAATTCTAATGGCTGCGCTGTGCCTACACATAACCGAAAGTGATAAAATGATTTATTTGTGGAAACGATTTCTTTATGTTAAGATTCATTAAATAATCAACCAAAACATGCAAGACTAAATAGTTAAGTCGTTTCAGTTTTAAGTTTCTTACTTTATTATACATCTTCGATGGAGGTCCCATTAATAGGCGTAACTCATTTTCATTTCTCGTTGCCCATGACTTCATTTTTGTAGGGATCTTTTTGCTGGCTGTATAAAAACACATACCTAATACCAAAGGAAAAATTTGTTCCTATATCTCTCGCTACGAAAAATGATAAAAATAGTCACTAATAAAAATTCTACAATTTGAAGCGTTGACACGAGAACTCACAATAATTCAGCAAAAACTGAATATTTCCGTGCCTCGTGCCGAAAAACACGTTAAGCTGTCAGACCTGATTGCCCTACAAACATCTGTGGCATTCGTTACGGGTAGTTGGAGTCCTAAAAAGTCTGACATCTCTTTACCCAAAAATCGCTTATTTATTACACACACAAAAATTTAAAACCGACCCCAATCAACAGAGTTGAAAAAAGGTCGGAGGATGATGACATACTAAGAGGAACATAAATTTCGTCAGTCCATGGATTCCTAAGACTTTCGATACGAACCATTACTGCGAACAGTGCGTACCTACATAGTTTAGTACAAAAGGCCATAACATTAGAATCCGAAGTTACGAAGTTACTGGGTAGGAATAAACTTTCAATATATTTTTTAGTAGTACTTTTTTAACACCCTATCCCTATATTGTTGCAGATATCTCGAAGCAAGAGACCGTTATGTCAAACTGACATAAGATCTACAACTCAGTTTCTATCAGGTAAGTCATTTTGTAATGAAAAATACCGATGTAGGTGAACGAGTCTTACTAGTATTGAATACTTGACTGACCAGAGCTATATCTGAACAAATTTACTATTGCGTTACCTGCTAGGTTACTTTTATATACCTAATAGATATAATTTACGATGAACATTTAATCTTTTCGTTCGATTTCATTAATATAACAAGGGAACTTTCTCCGGAAACATGAACTTAACCTTTTCATATTTCGAATACATTATATTTCATTTACGACCCAGGATATATCTGACATACGCAATCATGGCACGTATCTCTGAATGCTTGCACTCAAATTACTTTTATATCAATCAGACAATTGAATACCACCCGCGAAGTGGAAGTAATACGAGTCTAATAATATTCGTATATGTAGATCTTTTGTTACTATTCCATCAGAATCAAAATGAAAAAGTCTATTACGCAACAACATTTGAAACAGTGTATGTTATTTTTAATCACATACAGTCCATACAGGTGAACGATTTTTGTATGACAATCGTTAAAATTGTATAAAAAGTCGCAATGAGGTGGGACAAAACATTGTAGGGACAACATCTGTAATGATGGCCACTATTCTATGAACCGCACCCTAACTTACCATCAAGCGGGGTGCAGTCAATCTGACAACCTAAATATATAATCATTTAGTAGTTCAAATACATTTTGTTTCATTTTCTCGTTATTACATTTTTTATACAGGCATATAAACTAAATAAGAATTTTAAAAATGGAAAAACCGGACCCTCTGAGTTGAACCTCGGAGTCTAGGGTCCGCTTTTTCCAGATTTCAAGCTTCGGATGCGACTGGGATAGCGATAGGATGAAAAAGACAAGAATATTAAAAATTGGTAAAAAAATTGTAAAATTCAACGGTATCTATCTTTAGCTCTTACGGCCGTTCCCAATAACCTATCTATCGCCAGTTATGATAGCAAAATAACAATAGGATTTGACAAAAGAACTATCTTTACCATTACCTTTATCTGTAGATATGTTATTGGGAACGGCCGTAACTGACCATAGTATCTTCTGGAATGAGTACCTATATGAACCAACTGTCAAATTATTACTTTTTTCACATTTGTAACTGTAAAATGGAACTATTAAAACAAATTACATTTTAACAACCGTGACGCAAATAAGGAAAGAAGTTTTAAAATGACTATTTCTTTCTTTATATAAATCACAAATAATAAAAAAAACTCACAAAAAAATGTAGACTCTACAATTTAATAGCTGTTATATGATACTGAGCATTGAAACAATAATTATTAAGATTATCACAATTTACGACACTTAAATAACGTGCCTGCGTAAAACGAATGTTAGCGTTCTATTGTCTATACCAATTACTAACTAACAGTGTAGTTACTAGCAGTAAATAGAGATAATAGCCTCATTGTTGACTAGTAGAAACTTACTGTTTTGTATGGAAATCTTTTTGAACTAAGAAAATAAAGTCTTTAAACGCCAACAGAAATGAATATTATATTTTTTTACATTGGCGAGGGGTTCCTATAACCGCCGGCTTGCTCTGCAATGAAGTCTATATAAAATTCCTATGGTCGTTCTATAACAAGGAAGATTTATTTTTCCACCAGCTTCCCTTTTGAGAAATTTCACCCTTCGCCACTTCTTCTTCTGTCGAATCGATGGTGCTTCTACTCTCAAATTCTATTTTCCCAGTGTGCTGCTACCTGAATCGCATTCTCGGAGGCACTCAATAGGTCCTCCGGTGTACAGGTAGATGGACATGCAGCACACCTTAGCAGGTGAGCCATGGTCTGCGGAGCCACTCCACACTCACCCCCCAGGTCCACGTCATCTGAGTAACCCCACCTAGACCGATTCTCCCTGCTTCGGCCGACTTGTGTTCGAAGTCTATTTAGGGACTTCCACCTGATCCAGGAGAGGTCATGTCCGGGGGGAAGACTCTCCGACAGTGGGACGAAAGGGGTTGGCCCTTCGCCACTGATTTTTATATATTTTTTTGTTAAAGTAAAGTTTGATATATGACAGATTTCATTACCTTTTATTAATTACAAAGCAAGTGCCTAGAAAAATGTAAAAAGATCTGCCTTCTTACATTATGTTCTGTGTATATTAGCAGATTAGTTAGTATAAGAAACTATAAAGTAGCCGTGGGTTAATGGAAGGGAAGTCCACGGTGACTTGATTCGACTGATTTTACTCGCCAGGTAGCTGAACTTTAATAAAAGTTGATTCACAACTAAGTATTCATCGAATGAAATTGAAATGTTAACCGTAACCAAAACATATAACTATCAAGTTTCATTGTATTCATTGAAATAATAAATTAGTTTTTGATCTTGTAACTAAGCTTTGGTTTTTGCCTTCAGCAACCAGAATTAACCCCATATTTTACTGCGAAATACTACCCGTAGTCTTAGAAGTGGTATTAACTATTACTTACGGCAATCGAACTTTTTCAAATATCGAAACATAATATACGTCCGTTCAAATTTAAGAATCTAGAAAAAATATTGCCTTTTTTATCCAATATCGATTTTGCAACAGTCGCAGATCCCACGATGATAAAGCTATCAAAGAAATTTGATTTAATGTTATCGAAATCTACTATGCCAAACGTGCAGTCCACATTATTAATTTATACCTACCTGACAAACAATATACAGAATATCATTATTGTAATAATTGAAATAACTTTTACCGCAGCTGTCAGAGCAATGTTCATCTAACACTTGATATGACTTTGAGCCGAGATTATTAAAAAGACAATCTCAAAAAAACATTTATATTATCTTAGGCAATAGGTAGGTACTATGGGCGTTTATGTAACGATAGACAAGAGGCAATGATGTAGGCATTGTGAGAATAGTCTCAGACTTTCTCTATACAACTGGAGTAACTTTTTAATCCCATCAACTTTATCCTACTATAAAAAAATATAATTAGCTTCTATTTTGTTAATAAGGCTTATATTGGTACGTATGCTGGTCTATTCATGTATGTATTTTGTTTTTATCAGTTAATAGATCTTAATTGAATTGTACCATTAAACATTTTCTAACTTACACCAACTGAACAACCTACCTACATCTACTTACTTCAAAAAATACTGTATAGAACTGCTTGCATTACTGTGAATACAGTAATTTTTAGACAGACCGGTAAAAGACCTTAGTCTTTAGACAGTATTATTCCTATATATTGTCTCCAGAAGCCTTGAATGCAGCCGGGAATGATAATAAAGCAAAAAAGAAATTGCATGTTTAGTTTTTACTTTTCAATATTTTAATAACAATAATTATATTATATTGACATAGGTACTGAATAAATAACCAAAATGTATTATTTAGTTCCATTGAGGTCTGGAATCCGCTTTCCTACATTTTCTATTCCACCTTCACCCGATCTTCAGGTATCCTTGGGATTCCACAGATTCCATTCCTTTCGCATAACTCTACAAATCCACCACAGCATAGTCACGTCACACGCAGTTTCTGCTTGTAATTGTATTACTCTAGCACTAACCACGCTTCAAAGCCATATACAGTCGTAGGCTTAACCTTAATTTTGAACACCTCGTCATTGAATATTACCGACATTTTGGGGTCACCAAATGACTCCTACCGTACATGCCTTAAAATCGCAATCGATATCACTAATAACGTACTACAGATCCTAGGAATTTGATTACACCAAGCCATCATCTACGCAGACGGATGTGGGATCTATACTGTTCAATGCCAAGTACTAACTAAGTTTGTATAGATAGGTACTTACACAATGACAAAGAAAATCTTGACACAATCGTGTGCAAAAACTATGATTTGCATAATCTTAGAAGAAAAAACCACTGACGTTGATTTCAATTTCCGCTTATTATGCTTAGGTATCGCTTCTTTATGAGTTGCATTGTTGAGTTTGATCATACGTTACCTTTACTCTTAAGTGGATAGTGTAATTACGCCACCGGATATCATTAATTTAAGCTATACTTTTTAATATTCTAATGATTGAGCGTCTCTGTGTATTTGGTGTATGTATTCATATCATACACCATCTTAAAGTCTTATACTGTAAATACAATAATTATCGTAACTTGGCAATGAGAAAAGACCACAAAATGATTATATTGTAATGTATTTTCTCAAACTTAGAATAATAATAGTTTCTAAATTTCAGAAATTATTTTTACATTTGCTTATGTTCATGATAATATCACGTCTATCGCCGCGCTTTCACACTCTTATTCTGAGAATGCATCAATCCTCAAGCTACTCTGGTTCAAAAAGATGGGTGCGTTGCAACTGCAACCACGGCTTTAAACTTTCTCTCTATGACCTCATTCTTCAATGAGCGTATCGAATCAGATCGGCCCAAGTCTGTCCTCATTTTGACGGACCCATTAGGTTCAACCTCACAGTTGATTGATCTCAGCGAAGGATTATACAAATAAATATTTCAATGTTTACAAAAACAAAAATCAGATATAAAATCAAATCTTAGAGATAAAATACTTGAAAATTATGTCACAGATTTATCTTCTAGTTAATCGATTCATGCTCCAGCGCAGATCGCATCGGAACTTACGGTCGAATGAGATAATGATCAAGCGGAAGCAAAGTAACAGTGTCTATAACCAGTGGTATAATCACCAACAAAAGGGACTTGTCCAATAAAATTCTCAGTATTTTCAGTATATTTTATTCATGAACAATTTTTACACTGTGTTTGAACATTTTTACAATAAATAGTAATAATAATAAAGGGAATAACAGGAATAGTAGTATTACATGCAAATTATACATTTTACCATGCACCAATTTTAATAATTTATATAAATAAGTAAATGAAAATGTCAATGTTTAGCCAATGAAGTCAGCAAATATGTCAAGATAATAAGTAACATTGTGATATTAAAAACCAATCTGATAAATAAGTAGATACATGTCAAATCTATTAAAGTATGTCAGCAAAAAGGCAAATCAATTGAAAACAAAAAATACTGAAATGCAACTGGCATTAACCACAGATAACATAACACTAAAGTCCTTAACCCAGCACGAAATCTTCAAAGAGTAAAGAGTTTAACACCCGTATTCACAAACAATACTTCACTATGCGTACTACCAAAACTGTGCAAAGAACGACAAATTCTCAGTGCGTTCGTTTTGGCAAGCCTTCTTAATCATAGACAACACTTCGCAAAACTTGGTTGAGGGAACGCACTGCGTTAGATACTGCTCCGTGACGTTTGTGAATTAATTTTACCAGCCCTATGCGCTCGAGCACACTATGAGACCTCACAGTATTGTTTGTGAATACTGGTGTAAATGTGTGACTTCTCGGACGTACTGTCTCATTACAGTACTTTTAACTTTTTATAGTGCACTAAACTACAATACTTTATAAAATAATATAATATGTACTTTTGAATAACGCGAATTTCTAAAATTTTCATGTCTGTTTCTCTTTGTCTGTGTAACTAGGTTAATCTATGCAACGGCTGGGCTGATTTTGACAGGACTTTCAGTCAATGGCATATAGCTATGATAAGTATAAGCAAAAACGTATGCTACTTTCATTTTAGGTTAAGAATTAAGGTTTCGCGCCGAACTCACAGCAGCAAAGTATTTAGGTACGTAGGTAGTCCTAGACCACTTTTGGTAACAGCCAGATTAGTTACTAATATGGTAACGTTCACTTAATCAAAGCTATAAGGATACTTAAATCAAAAGGTTGCATAAAACCTTATACTAAAGAGGTTGCCTAAACCCAGATATGTATTGATTTCATGCGGACAGTAGTGAATGGTCGGTGAAAGAAGGATATAGGATTACAAGGACGATTGGTCAGAAGACAAGTGTGAAATACGATAGATTCGTTCACAGATCAAAATCAACTAAATACTAAATGTTAGCTTCTCCTATCCCTAAACTTTACGATCGCCATCTTATTTCACGCGTCTACTTGAAAAATTACTCTCGGCAAGCGTTATTTCATCGTATTAAGCAGTAATTTACCTATTAGCACAAAATCTAATCAGCACTAGAATGTGTAAGCGAATAATAACCTAAATGTTTGAGTCTTAGTATTTAAAGGCTAGTGTAATTACACTGTTGCAATGAATATTTGAATATATATTACAAAGATAAATGCTAAACTATTAATTATAGTTACTACTTCAACAGCTGCTGCAGTTGGGTTAAACACAAAACAATTATAAATCATTCATTTAACATATCACAACAAGTATATTATGTTAATAACTGATATGTTACTCGAATAGTATCGTATACCATAATATAGCAGTAAATAAATATGTTTTGGAAAACAACGTGGTTTCCAGCAGAATAGAATTTTGGGTACCCCATTTCCTCCCATGCGGTGAAGGCTCCGTTTCCAAAATCATTGGGCATTTCAACAACTCGCTAGCGTCAAATTCGCTAGTGCGCGCGAGTTGTCTGACCTTTAGATTTTTTTTTGTCATCAACTTTGATACCTACTAAGGAAATTGGGCCTCATTCGGAAATTATTTAACTATCAAATCTAAATTCTGATGATTGAACCGCTTCGGAAGATGACTTTGAATTCCGATTGTTTCGAATTCTTCGTAAACGAACAATTGTACACCGAAATAGAAGTCGGCATGACATCGTATGTATAAAAAGTTCAATTAGAACACCATGACATGGGGCGGTCACCGTGACGTTAAAATAGACGGCGCGGTGTGTCTAAACAAATTATACTCTCATCTATTGCTATTGTCAACCGACAATTGAACGTTAAATACCTACCACAGATGAGCACATCACCCCATCCACACGTCGCCGTGTCGGCGGACGGGCCGCCGCTAACATCCGCAGATGAATCTGTCTACGTGTAGAGGAACCTTTAGAGTGATGACTATCAAGCCGTGCCCTTTACTCATGCTCGCATAGTCGAAGCATAGTCGCAGTGAAATGGCTATTAGCAGGTTTTATCGTCATAAGCTTCCTTCAAAATGGTGAAAATAGTCAAATGCACAGATTTCTATTCAGTCAATAATGTACCTAATCTTATACTGAGGTATCTAGTCTACCCAATTAAAAAAAAAATATGCAAAATAGATGAATCGTGAAAAGAAAGTTGAGTTGTCGCTAAGCCGCTCTACCCCAGCTTACAAATAATAATTAGCCAGTTATTCACAACCTTGAAATGATCTAAGTTCATTCAAATATGATTGCATAATATTACTATTAGTTTTAATAGTAGATTGACGTTTTTATAGAAAGGTGTGGCTTAATTAAGATTGCAATTTCTTTGCAATTAATAACTTGAGCAATTTTTTAAATTAAGTAAATATTTTATTACCTAATTTTAAAAATGAACTAAAGATTAACACACCTCAAACAAAATTGCGGCCTTCTAAAGATATTCATATTTTCAGGATATATATTTTACCATTTGCTTCTACTCAATACCTCATTCACACCTTTAGTCCCTTGATAACAAACTATGGAATGGCAATAAACAAGAATTCTGACATTTGCTCTACAGTCTACATAGTTAAGTTAAGTTAAGTCTTAATATTAAATTCAGGAATTTCTTCATCCACTTTAATAGATTTTGCTTTTAATTCTTCCTGTATTATCACTTTTTGCTACTTTAGCCGATTATACAATAATTTCTACTCAAATTTCGTACTAGCCCTCTGTATTCAAGTCATCACACTATCATGTCCCGCACATATTGCTGCATGCGTAGCAATATCTGCTGGATTGAACACATGAGATCGCTTTCATAAAGTCGTCTATTATACGAGTAATGTCGTCAGCAGGTATCTAATGACGACATATTTATCACTCTATGTCACACTCCGTCTCATACACATCATTTTCGAGTATATTATTCTTCTTAATAATACTCATTACATGATTTTGTTATTTATAGATATCCTTAACATTATAGTCATTACATTATTATCTTACGTCATTTATATTATACGGCTAGAAATATTTTCAACATTATGTCACACTGAAATATCGTAACTTATTTAAGCGGCAATTCGTGCATTGATGTCCTAAGACCTAAATATAAAATTAGGATGATTGGTGACTACGAAGTTAGAGATTACATTAATACATAGGTACTTAGTATATAACCGACAACCTTTTCTTTTTAACGTGCGAAAAATCCCCACGGATACCTCCCCCGCCGGAGCCGGAGGAGGAGGTTATGTCGGACTCGAACCGACTAAAACGCACGCCGTCTGTGGGCCGTCGGTTGCCGGAGGTGAGATTGTCGTAGCCATATCCCTCGCACCCCGGCCGACCCAGGGCCATATCTGGCCCTCTTCCGGTGTGGGGACCACAGAGTCCCCAACTGGCCCCCAGTATATAACCGACAACCATTGCGATAGAAGGATTCGTCACGTGGTATAGTTTAGTTTATGTAGCAAGGAGTCATTGCATGGATGCAGTGTTAGTTTATTTTGTTACATTATAAATTTTGTTATGTTCATTTCAATGTTATTGACCTAATTTGACAAAGACTCCTCTTTCTCTGTCTCCATCTATTTATTCTATAAAATCAGCGATGAGTGTGTACAAATAATTATGTCATTTATGAACGTAAACACTGTCTGTTTTGTATAATTTTATTTAATAGGTACATTTGTAGCATGATTTAATGTATTTGTAGCGCATAATATATAAAAAATGTAGCATGCTACACTTCTTCTCTGTTGGAGTTTTAACTATGCCATTCAGGGATCCAAAGTTGTCTAATAATTAAATAATTTTCATTAATCACATTTAATCTTTTATTCGTTTACTCTCAAGATTATTCATTTAGAATTTTGCAAGTCATCATGACACGTGATATTGATTTAACAAATCAATTAGGCGCAGTTGATTTAATTTATTCATGTGTTCAATATTGACTATTAAACATCATTTGGCAATACATCAAATATAACGCTCACGTACATCGCATTGTATCAATATTCAGACCAGTATTTGTGTATTCCAAGGCTAGAATAGCTGCAATACTTTGGAAAACTTACTATTAGTCTAGTTACCACTGGTTGGTAATATTATTTTATATGCTCACACTTGTATCCCTATCTCCGAAGAGGTAAGTTTTTGATCCTAAAACAGGAGCAATTTGTTTTTTTAGCCTGGATTTTTTTTATTGGTAATAGATGCTCTCACTACATTTTTTTGTCATCCCATAGTAGCTTAATAATCCATATTGATATTATAAATGCAAAAGTAACTCTGTCTGTCTGTCCGTTACGCTTGCACGCCTAAACCACTGAACCGATTTTGATGGAATTTGGTACAGAAATAGATTAAGCCTTGGCAAAGGAGGCTATGTTTCGTCGCGATAAGTGACATCCACGCGGGCGGAGGCGCGGCAACAGCCAGTTTATTATAATTCGTTGTTATAGTCAAGGTATTAGTCATAGCACCTTACTTGTCTGATTTATAAAACCTTAAAACTTAACTTACGACTGGAAAATAATGGCTTGGATTTTACTTCCCAGGTCTTTCCTCACTGCATTTGTATTGTGCACCAGACATTAAATGTAACTTTGACCTACAATGGTCAAAGTCACAGTCACCATAACTCTCATGATTAAATATTTTCATGTCACTCTATGCTATTGAGTTTTCAACAAAAGCAACCAATAGCAAATTGCCCTACCCGGACATCCAATAAGTATGATTTACGAACGCACGCAAACGTAAGTGCAAACTTATGCCTCGGCGCCAACGAAGCACTTATTTTTTTTTTTTATATCGGGGCTAGACTAGACTTAGCTATTTCTCCTTGTTTATGTAATGACATCAGTGTTACTAGTCATTACGTTACACCATTATTATTGAGTCGTAATTTTTGTTCACGTAATTGCATAGTAAAAATACTATGGTATAGATATAGTATACAAGTATCGACATTACGTATCCTTAACTAAAAGAGAGATTGATGATATGATCACATACCTACTATGTACCCGACCCTATAGAAGAACCCGCGAACCGAGACAAGTAGTGATTACACCAGTCATGTATAAAACATGACTGGTGTAATCACTCGATTAAGATAGGGAAAAAGAATCGACCTCGGACGGGACTCGAACCCGCGATCTTTCCCTTACAGGGGGAACGCTCTGACCACTAAGCCACCGAGACACGTACGAAATCAATCCAAATTCCCTTATACAACCGTCTTAAGGGCGACGGTGAAGCCATCTACCGACATTCATACGAACTTATCGGAATCAATGAATGATGTTACAATCATTTTTAAACATTGATTTTTGATGACTCCGCCCAAACAACTGAATGAAATGAAATGAATTTTGTAAGGAATTTTCGAAGATCAAACTGATCAAATATCAGAGAGATTAAGCGGTTCCAAGTAAAATTCTTTTTTATATCGGTCACGTAAGTATGACCTCATCTTGTCTGATGATAAGTAAAGGTAAAATTTCAACAGAAAGGGTCACCTTTACAGGCACAATCCATTTAAAGAATAAAATTTTGCAAACCATGACTGACATGCTTGATGCAAGTATCCAAAGTCGAGTAAATATTCAGATAGATAGATAAATAGTTCGATAGATAGATATTTTTTTATTGTACACCAGCTTTATCGTATTGGCATTGATACAGATCTGAAATCGTGCTAATTTAGCCCAGTCTAGGAGTATACATAGGTACCATCCATACCTATTTCACGCCCATAAATCCGCGAAGGCATAAGTAGAGATGTATTAACTCCGACATTTTGCCAGTTATGATTTTGGGTCCCACATAATAGGAAGCGACCCCATTACTGTCAAGCAGGCACTTTGTCATGGGTCTACTGTCGGATGAAGGACAGCCCTATCCTTTAGTCACGGAAGAGATGGGGTGGCGCTATTCTACTCCACCGGGAACCAACTCGGCAAGATTAACTCGGAAATGTAATCAAATTCAACATTTATATTTCCCTCCGTGTAATGTGCCTCACATTACAAAATTCAATTACGGCATGTAGTACGAGTGCTTGAATGGAAATTAACGTCAGTCATGACAATTGCTTTAATGAGTGATGTAACTAATCAATGATGCCACAACACTAGCAATTGTTTTGCAATGTTTTTTTTTTATTTAAGACATAACATATAGACAATGCAATATTTCGTCTTAGTGGCACTGACAGCCATTAGAGTCTTGGCTGTTGCATACACAAAGAAATTTATATAAATTTGTGAGACGTAGAGTGTGTCAATGTTATCTATTATTACCTAATGGTAGTGTTAAGGTAAATAAATAAATAAAAAAATTAATGACTGCGGTGTCACCTGGGTAGCTGTAACATTGTAAATAAGTCGTATCTGTACATTGGAGATATGAGTCATTCACCATCTCGCGATCGTCAAATTCGCGAGCGCACGCGAGTTGGCAATTTTCGATTTGGGTTATGTTAGATTAATTAAATTCATTTTTTTAATTCTTGTATATCTTCGTGATAAAGAACGAATTTTGATTTGATTTTTTATTAAAAAGATCTTGATCAGACTTATAACTTGACTTATATTTATTTTGATTTCACTTAACTGAGTAGAACTGGAGATATGACCAAAATCGCAATCCCAAAATCGCAAAAAAAAAGCATCAACACAGGTAAAACCGCACGCATCAACCAGTTACTTACAAATTATAAAATTGCCTTATCACCGATTTCTATCATTGTAGCTAAGTAAATATTATCAACTAGCACATGACATTAGGATGATTAAGTAAAATCGTGAGCTTTCAAACAAAAAGAAAAGTACAGTTTTATATGTTTATAGTTAAAATCTAATCTAGACACGAACATTACAAAATAAAATCCCAACAGACTTGTGTAACACAAAACAACTGGTTCTCTGTAACATACATAATAAGCTATTGGCCATAAAAAATAATCAAATATATAAATAAATATTCTAGGAAATTTTACAATCTAGATCGAATCTAAGTGTAATTTGAAATTGGTTCCAAAAAGTGGATAAACATACCTACCTACTTATATAAATACAAAATGAGCACGATAGCACCGAATTCAAATTAATTGAAGGATGTCCATCAAAATCCACGTAATAAGCAGCACTGATGAAAATACATGCGTATACTGGTCGAAGCTTTCGTGCTATATACAAAAGTGACAGTGACCGCATTGACAAGTGCAAAAGGAGAAAGTCTCAGATGCATGCGAGTTGCACCATCTCCGTCGCACTCGTTGCCAGTCACCAGTTATACAAATAACGGGTACAGTTTAAAATCCCGACTGTTAATACTATGTTACGATTGTGAATAATGCAAAAAAATTGGAAATTCTTATAGATGACATGTTACAGCTTTGTGTTGTGTACAATTGTGTTTACTGAAATTGACGCGGTACATGTGTAGGTATATTATATACCGGCCACAGACGGCGTGCGTTTTAGTCGGTTCAAGTCCGACATAACCCCCCACCGGCTTCGGCGGGGGAGGTATCCATGGGGTTTTTCGCCCGATAAAAAAGGAATATTATATACCTATTTACCTTTAAACTGCCAGATTGCACTAACTGTAGTTGAGTGTGAGTCAGCCTATGGTGAATTTCCCATCAAGTGTCCCCAAAATTATTTCGACAATTATTATTCTGAATCGATAGCTTAATCGATCGATAACTTATTGTAGATAACAATATCGTATCATGGGCATTTTCTATGAATACCTTCCTTAAATTGAAGCCATAATTCATGTTATGTACTTTTATGAGTTTACATCTAATATAAATAAATAAATATTCGATGATCTAAGCGCCATCTAGAGATCTAAAGTCAGAGTAAGTTAACTTGTAATATGAGTTCTACTATGTGGGAAAACACACTGATATATGTATATTTTTATGTAAATAATTATTGTAAATATTGCATAGAAAAGCTCAGACTAATGCAAATGGACGTAGGTATTTATTGCATGCAAATATTTACTATGGTCGGCAATTGAACTCGCGACCTCTGACGTAGCAGTCAAACGTTTTACCACCACGCCACACAGGGGCCTTAGACAAAGTGACATTCTATTGGCGAAAACGCCAGTGGAATCGCTAATTGTAGTATGAAATTGACATAAATCATTAATATAACTATATTTTTTTCATGAAATTTGAGTCTTTGTAACTCGAAATACATTATTTAACTTTTCATTATTACTATAACCACCGCAATATCCCGAAATCCATTGTTAAAACCTTAAAAATGGTTCGCTTCAGCGTGATTCTATTAATAGAATGTCACTTTGTCTAGGGCCCCAGGTCGTCAATCGTATTTTTATAACACCTGTCCCATCTGATGGAAAAGGAATGAAAATGGAAAAAAAAAACAAAAAAAAAAGAATTACCGTAGCCTATGGACGTATGCAACTCCAGGGGTGACGTAATCGTGCTGCTGACCCTGTAGGAACCTTCTAATGCTGTTCTTGAAGAACCCTATATAAATAGTAGTCGCTTGGAAAAACCATAGCAGGGATTTCATTCCACAGCAGTATTATAATTTATATGAATTTATAATAATTAATATAATGATCTATATAATTTAGAGAAGAGCTATAAGAAATAGTCTTTATTACTTTTCTCTTAAACAAGATCACAATGAAAAGAAATTCCTAGAGTGTAGCTCACACGAGAAGACACTTATGAGAAACGGTTTTCTTTTTCTTAATCACTTTTTGTTCTGTATTTGTTATTGTATGTAGAATTAGCCATTGTTATCTTTTATTTCTTATTGTGTAATAAAGTATATATCTGATAATGTGAAATTTTCAGAATCTCAGATCATAAAATTACAAAAGTTTACAAAAAATAAATGCAAATTTTCGGCCGTTTATCTATTTTAAAAGCTTTTACATATTACACATTGAATAAGCTATTTTTGACTAATTTTATCGCGATTTATTTGGTGTCATTTTATTATTTACACTGATCTTTACGTCACGGTTACGTGCGATTATGTTTCGATCAGCTGTCACGGTTACGGTTTATAATAAATCACGTTGCAATTCACTAAAAAGTAGTTTTAATTCAATGATTGAGTTTCGACTAGAAAAACACGAGGTATTTTATATTAGAAAAATATTTGAAAGTAATGAACCATATTTGGGATTCTAAATGTCACCCCAAATATTTCGTTATTTTTCGACATCGCTTACGATCAATTCACAATAAATATTTGCTTCCAATCTCTTTTAGTATGTAGGTCAGACCTATTGCGTTGTTCTTACTTTAATTTCGTTATGAGCTTCGGTAGCGTCAGTACTGCACAGTCAGCGCTAGAACGATCTTGACTGCAAAATCTCAAAATGAACTTAATACAAAGGCATTAAGAGCAAAATAAACTACATAATTATGCTCTAACCGCTAAGCATTCCCTCTGTAAGGGGAAGATCGCGAGTTCGAATCCCACCCGAAGTCGATTCTCTTTTCTCTTTGTAAATCGATTTGAACAGTCAGCATAATAAATGCTTTAAAATTTATTTAATTATTTGGCGAAAGTTTCCAAATGAACTTAATACAAAGGCATTAAGAGCAAAATAAACTATTTGGAGTGTACCAAATAATTATCAGAACAATTAGTCAACTAACAGGAGCTAAGGTATTAAGATCATTTTGAGTACCTTGTTTGTCAAGATCGATCTGAAGCTGACTGTAACTCATCAATTGTCATATGTTGAATATACTAATAATAATATATGTTGTATGAGTTTGAAACACACATTGGAAACCAAAAATTATTATACAAAATGTTATTTTATATCATCTTTAGAATGATATATAAGACACGTAAGTAGCGTACTTATGTTAATCAAACCATTGTTTACTGCTGTTGTATTGTGTGGTTAGATCTTTTCACTATTAAATCAGGTTCGATTTCCGCTAACTCCCTATTTATTATGCCTATTTGCATGGTTGAGTGAAGTTGAGTTGAGTTCCCGGTCAGACCTACCGAACCAAGTGATTGATTTCTACCACTAATAAGAATTATAATAACATAATACATTCTAGAATTTATTATATCTTAGCTTACTATCTCCAATGGCAATCGCGAAATCAAGCGAACGCGTTGATGTCTTCTGTTAGCGCGACCACGTTGACTGGCTTTGCACCTAACCAAACATGTTTTTTTATGCTAAAATTGATTTTCTGAAAGATTTCACATTTATAAATAAACATATTTTAAAAATGTACAATCAGCTATAATAAATCGAAGTCATTGTAAGCCAAGGCCATTTATATTGCTTGTATAGTTCCCGGCATTTAACTTGATAAGAAGTCGCGAGACAAACAAGCCTCTCTGGTACGCGCTGATTGGTTTAATATAATGTATGATTGGTGGATTTGAGGTCCTCCGCCACCGCAGCACCTCAAGCTATCCTCAAAAGACACTCAATACGTGCACACTGCGCATAAAGAGTACATTTTGTTACGTGTTTGTTGCCAAGTTAAATGCCGCCAACTATAGTTTCTGACATTTCTAAGTAAAGAGTTGATTTATTTAGAGAGTTTGTGAAATCTATACGGCCAGTAAGTTCCCAGTTAGACTTAACATCGACATTCTGAGAGTACACACCTTACCTCCTTCTTCTCTTTTATTTTTTTATTTTATTTGTGTACAGATATACACAAAAAACATTACCTAGCTTATTATTGCTTGACTGCCTCTGTGGCGTAGTGGTAGTGAACGCGGCCGCTACGCACAAGGCGCGGGTTCGATCCCCACTCAGTGCCAATATTTGTGTGCATGAATATGAATATTTGCATTGGTCTGGGTGTTGTTTACGAAAAAAAAATGTATCTAAGTATGTTTATCCGCATTCTAGAACCCATAACACAAGCTAGTAAAGCTATGTTTACTTTGGGTCTAGATAGCGTTGTGTAGAATGTCCTACAATATTTATTTATTATATATTTTAATATTATTATTTTGTAGATGTTATATTTTGTCTTTGAGTTAGGACTTATGAGAATTTTTAATTCCAAGCTGTTGGTGTTAGCTGCTATAATGCCTAACCTCTATAGTGATCAATAGTGAACTGTAGTAGTGATCAATAGAAGAAACAACATTCGTTACAGGATTACCAACTGGTAAGGATCAAAGCAACCGGTCTTATTGGAGATCTATAGGGGAGGCCTATGTCCAGCAGTGGACTTCCTATGGCTGAAATGATGTTGATGATGAAGGATCAAAGCTGTTTGGGGGGAGGAAATATGTTAGTGTCACTTTCTGTCACGACTTAACACACACAGCGATAATGAGTAATAGTGTATGAGATTGAATCTGCGCAGTCGCAGCCCTATTTCCTCGGTAACAGACGCGAGTCGTTTTTATCGTGGTGTTAATTTTGTGCTAAATTTATGTCGGTCAGGGTCCTAAAACAAGGATTATTGAGCGCCTATAGGCACTAAACCATTAACAACTGCTAATTAACAGATTAGCTTGCGGTGTAGACTTTTTTCTTGGAGGTGGAGGGTCAGAGTAAAAGAGTGGACCTCGGGGTCCAAAGTACAAACAACGGATGCGTTTTTTTAGCTTTGATGTTAGATCGCTGCGTGGTTCCCGGCAGGGTAGAATTTGGGCTACCCCATTTCCTCCCATGCGGTGTCGTACAAGGCGACTAAGGGATAGGGCTGTTTAACATCAGACAGATAGATATATACAGCCCAGACTCAGGCTATACATGACTCGAGCCAACAATAGTGCCCGGAAAACGGCAATAGGCTCACCCCTTATTACGTGGGACCTAATACAATGATTGGTGAAATGTGGGTGTTAATTCACCTCTGCCTATCCCTCCGCGGATAAAGGTATGTGTTCGAAATAAAAATAATTTTAACGGATTCATTCTACTGTGATTTATTTGATATTATTTACGTATCATCAGCCTGGGACCCCAGTCATTCACCTAATCAAACTCGTGAAAAAGCAATATTTAACGACACAGTGAGCTCATTGTACGTGAATAGTAACACCAACTATTCATCATGATTCGGGTACGTTATCATCTTTAACTACCCCGCGACCATGACTGCTGAAAAGTGGCTGAAACGTCGGGTTAAATGTAAATAATCCCTACTAATATTATAAATGTGAAAGTAACTCTGTCTGTCTGTCTCGCTTTCACGCCCAAACCACTGAAATTTGATGAAATTTGGTATAGGGGTAGATTAGACCTTGAGAAAGGACATAGGCTATATTTGGTCGCGATAACCGACATCCACGCGAGCGGAGCCGCGGGCAAAAGCTAGTACCAAATAAATTGCGATAGAATTCGGTGAAAAGTAGTTTAATTTCAATTAGTGATATTTTCGTTAACTTCAAACAGTGTCACCTGGTGTTCCAAATCTAAAAAACGTAAACAGATAGACCTATACTCCGAATGATTAATCTCACATAGAACGCAAGAATTCTCATTTAAATGAGTTGATAAAAAATTCATTACACGTCATTTCCTTGATGCTTGTGAATAAAGAACGTGATGTCAATCACTCTTCTCTGGCGCATTAATCTAAAGTAAATAAGGATATTACATTGAATAGCATATTGATGACTAAATGCTGCTTAGATAAATAGGACTTAGGCCAGTTAGGCTATTATTACACCTTTATTTGTAAAACAACCAACTGAAATTAAAAATCTGTTGTTGCTCCCGCACACTATTCAATTGGAGATTGAAAGTGACAAAAGCATCCGAAACCAACACTGATAATTCACATGACGATAGAGGAAGCCTTCATAAATTCGATATTATGTATTTTTTTTTGACGTTTCCTATTATTGTTATTATTATTTTTTTAGTTATGCATGACATGTTCTTTTTTTTTTGTGACATTTTGGTATTATTGAGTAGTTTATTTTCTGACATTATGTATTTTACTATCATTGAAAAAAAAAAAAAAAAAAAAAAAAAAGACAGGTTGCTATGCTACTGTACAATTTAATTTTATTATGTTTTCACATTCAACACAATGTAAAAGTTGTTCTGAATAAATGAGTGAGTGAATGAGTGAATAAAATGAGCTAAATAATACTTAATTTAAAAAAAGTATAATTGACGTATTGTTAACAATAAGTAATTGAGTTCCATATGTAAGGATAGTAGCAAATAAATTAAAAATTTTGTTTCCCGGAAAGAGAAATTTGTATATAAATGTAATGTATATTAGATGGTATCTGCCTATATAAAAAAAGAAAGTAAAAATTATAATATTTCACGTCGAAGAAAATCTTCAAGATGGTGTTACTTCGGGTTTGACATTACTGGTTTACCATCATTTACATAGTTAGATATACAATATTTGTGCTAGCCCGTAACCCCAATTTATTAATGAAAACCGATTGAGGGGAATAGGTTAATGTGGTTCTTGAAACTGTAGAAGTTAAGTTTAATGGCTATACTGCCATACTAACACCATACCATTTAACAGCCATACCAATGTTTACGATCACTTTAAGCATCTTAAGCTTCACGCGTTTGCACAAAGAATCAGTGGTGTTAGACGACAATCTTAATACGTGCATCACTGAACCTAGTATTTCAAAGACAACATGGTAAATACGATATAACATTTTACGTCGGATATTGCACACTTTTCCTTAATAGAAAAAAATAAAGAAAGAAAATACCTTTACTTAGGACATATTGATGAATAAAATAATACTAATTAAATGTATTTTTAGAGTTCCATCACTCAAAAGAAATAAATTGTATAGGATCACTTCGCTATCCTATTCGTTATATATTCTTTTTTTTATGGCACTTCGGTGGCAGACAAGCACATGGCCCACCGGAATATTCTGACATTTAATTCGGATTGTATCTAGTAGACCCAAGACTTTATTTTTATTTTATTTTTTTCAAATTTAGATGTTTCAGAGCAACCAAGCATAGCATAATAGCTTATTTTATTTAAAATACCAAGTAGTAACTAATCGATGCGATTATTTCTGTATTTTGGGCTCGAGTATCATAGCAAGTATTAAGTATCTAAAGGCTGCATGCACATAACACTATTGATTGTCAATTAATGAACTACTAAATGAGGCATTTTAATAATATATAGGTATAAGCGAAAGTCTGTGTAATTGGTGAAAGGTCCTTGTAAACGCAAGCTGTTTTAAAGTGGAATCCAGAATCGAAATTAGTATTCAAAAAGCATTGAAATAATTGGCAGCAGAACTTTCTTTATGTTAATTAAATAAATAAGGTTTTTCATTGAAAATAGTTGGAGTACCACCTAGGTAGTCGATTTTATTTTTACGAAGCGTCGATAGCCTAATGTGACCAGTTAACATGCTATCATGACGTCACAGGCTTAAACTCCATCTAGCAGTCTATCTAAAGGAACCCACTCCTAATACAATTATATTATTGAACCTAAACGGAGGTATATAGTGAATAAGTATATTAATATACTTCTAAAGAAATGACATTTATTTATATGGCAATTACCGACAAACCTGCAAGTAAATAAACACATGCATTTTAAAATCAATCTACTACTTTAGACTTTGCGCTTTAGACTTTGAATGTGCCACCATTATATATTCATAGTCGGATAAAATATACACGTTCGTATCCATGACACGGCCACACCCTGGTTTATTTTATAATTAAAAATTTGATCCTACCATTATGACCAGAATTTCTGAAACTTAATCTCAATCTTCTCACTCTTTCTCACTTTATTCCCCGGTATATAGAATTTCTTATACTATTCCTAGGCATACTCTACATGTGTGCAAACTTAGCCAAATTTATAAAAGTATTTTTGCTTGATTGAGTGACGAAGAAACACATATTCTCACTTTCACATTTATTATTATACATATCAATCGATCTTCTAACCACTATGGATGTATATTAAGTGACAGTTGTTACAAGCATTAATTTAGTCATTACAAAACTTCTGAAATACTTTTAGTACCAATGTCATGCAAGTCAATACTTCTCAGCAACCTGTTAAATTATGCTATGTGTATAATAGGCTATGTTGTGTTGACAAATGCCTACCTTAGTGAATAAAATTTACGTAACCATAGAAGCGTTATGTCAAGGTTAAAATACGATTATTATATTGCTCAAACAGATGACAAACTGAATAGTAAACATCGATTACCAAATATCTTGAACATGCAAAAATAATATTGAAAATCTTATACTAATTTTATTCATTAATCCGTCCTTGTTAGAATATATCGACCGCTCGTACCTGAGTGAGCCTCGACATCGAATTTTGTATGACTAAATATCGAATTTGTATACTGTAGGCGCTACACACTCCATATATAGGGACTACAATATGGGATTCTTCCAGAAGGGCTTTTAGAAGGTTCCTACAGCGTCAGCAACAGGAATATGACACAGGTTGCCCCTTGTGTTGCAAACTTCCATAGACTACGGTGAACACTCTCCATCAGATGGGTCGTGTGCTTATCTGCCACAATGTTATGAAAAACGAAAGAGTACTACAGCACAGCAGTAACATTTTCATACCAAGTAGCCGTTTCTTCCGCTTTCATGCAGACGGCAGTTGTTTGGTAATGGTAAGCAACGTTTGAGAAGTGTTTTTATTTTGTAATGTTTTCTTCATAATTATAATCCTCACGTCATTATGCTTAACAGGTACTGCATCTCTCCATCAGAGTAACTGGCAGATGGGTTGCAGGCGAATTGCGATATTACGCGAACTTCAGTAACATAGTAATGGAGTCTTTCGTAATTTAAATTAAACCCTGATTTGATCACATTGTAACTCAAAGATTGTAGTGTCGCCATAATGTAGCAACATAATATTCTGTAGTATGTAATGCTCAGGCATTGTGATTGGGAGACAACACATGCGCTTATATAATTTGTTATGTTCGTATCTCAGAGCTCGCTCTAAAGATTTAGATGAAATCTTTTTTCTAAATAAGGTTATATTTATCTGTATATGTATCATTTCTGAAAAAAAAAACACCAGTTTACATAAGAAAAGATGCTGAACGAGCCTCTGTCGCCATGATATGTATGTGCTTCAATACGTATAAGTGCACACATACCTATGTGCCAATCATTTTCATGTACGATTTCTAATAGTAAACATTCCAAACACTCGTAATTCATTAATTAGCAATTAATAAGTTTTAATGATCGAGTTAAGTAGTACAAATATAATGAACTTTAAAAGTTGGGAATCTTGTTTACATTTGAAGTACCTACCCATGACTACTAATAGAAATTGTAAATCTTTGTAAGTATTTCGAGAGTCTTTTTTAGTGCATTCTTGAGCTAGAATGTGTAAAACAGAGTGGTTTGAATAGATACGAGCACATAGAGCTGTGTTTGAGGTGATCAAATTGTAGCCTTTTCTTAATAGCCATCCCTTTCATTTAGAACAAAAGACATATCGATGACGTCACGTTAGAAATAAAAAGGATGGTTTACAAGAAAAGGATACTCTACTAACCTAGCTGCTATTGAGCAACCTGTTAGATCATATCAATATTAACACTCTGCTAGCTTACAATATTATGAAGATCTGATTGCTAAGATGTTTTGACCACTCTGGATGCTTATAACTATTTGAGCTCTATGATAGCTAATATGAAATTGGAATTTTGGTATTAAGATCATTTTGAGTACCTACTTTGATAGTCAAGATCAATCTGATGTTGACTGCACAGATAGTTTAGAAAATTATTGGTAACTACACTTGTGGACACATCTATTGACCTTGCATTTTCAGTTTCGTTTAGTCCTAGCTAAAAATTTATATTAGGTCGAGCAAAAAGTTTTTATGCAGATTTGAACCCATACCTGGTTCACCAGGCTGCTTTTAAACCAGGCTGCCATAGAAGAGGAATGGGATATGATCCCTCAAAATTTCATAGAACGGTTGATAAACTCTATGCCGACTTGTTGGGCGTAGCTCCATGTCGTGTGGTATTCTGAATTCAAATTTAAAACAATACGATCGAAAAAGATGGTAAAATGTAAATCAGATTTAAAACTGCACTTTTGTTCAATCTAGCAATCATATTTAGGTAGGGGCCATCGAAACCTAAACTCTAAGGTGGGCCAATAGATGTGTCCATAAGTGTATAAGTAATTAAGTAGTAGTATAAGTGATTTAAACGTGACAACTCAAAGACAAACGTAACAACAGATTTTCACTGGTAAAATCCAACCTGTGTGTGCAACAGCTGTTTAAGCTAGTCTAGTTCTGGGATGCCTATATCTAAAAATCTCAATAAGTATGGATGGAACTTTAAATGAAAAGTCTGGCCATGTATTAAAGACTTATTTCCGTGTACAAGATTTGTTTAACCCTACACTATGTAGTCACGCAAGCACACACATACGCAGGCAACACATGCACCTACTCGTATGTGTGTGTTGTGTGTTATGTACCAAACTATGATTATCATAGTTTGGTATGAAATACTTACATATTCATATACAACACATAGCCTTGTATTACACATTTCATAAAATTTCTTAATTCTGTTAATTATAATTATGGACAACAATTACACAGTAAGCCATTCTTATTATTACACATGAGATACCAGTAGAAGTATAACTATGTTCAATCGCTGTAATCTATTGGGAAATTAAAGCCAGAGTGGTAGAACGCAATGTAGATAATATGGTTTATACACACATGTAGTCTAAATAATAAACGCGCTAAATAATGTATAACATTTGGCTAAACCAACTCCTTCACTCCAACTCCTCAACTTCAATAACAACCTTTCGAATGATTTGACTTATAAATAAACTAGCTTTTTCCCGCGGCTCCGCCCGCGTGGATGTCGGTTATCGCGACCAAACGTAGCCTATGTCCTTTCTCAAGGTCTAACCTACCTCTATACCAAATTTCATCAAAATCGGTTCAGCGGTTTAGTCGTAAAAGTGAGACAGACAGACAGACAGAGTTACTTTCGCATTTATAATATTAGTAGGGATAAATAAATAAATAAATATTCTACAACATTCTACACAACGCTATCTAGACCCATGGTAAGCTTAATTAGCTTGTGTTATGGAATCTAGAATGCGGATATACATACTTAGATACTTTTTTTTTGTAAATACATACATAGTATACACAGAAACACCCAGACCAATGCAAATATTTATATTCATGCATACAAATATTGGCACTGAGCAGGAATCGAACCCGATTTATAATGTGACGGCTGACTTTTTAGTAAATATTGATGTGCACTATACTAAACAAGTCGTTCTACAAACATACATACACTCACGCCAGTAAATCCCCGAAGGGGTAAGTAGTAGAGGTGTATTATCAACCACATTTCGCCAACTTAGACTTTCGGTCCTACTTAATAGGGAGCAAGCGTTTACTGTCGGATGAACAGCCTTATCCCGTAGTTGCCTTCTACGACACCCACAGCCAACATTAGTGTATAATAATTAAACTTTCATTTATTATGTATTTCGTTATATTTGTATCGCCTGTTAGCATGTCACAAAACAATTATCGTTTTTAGGTAGGTATATAAAATTCAGACACTTCGAAATATTTATGTTCCGTGAGTAGTCAAATTTGCGAACATTGCTATTGTTTTTCTTTATTTAATAAATATTAATAATAATATTATATTTAACTATATTTAACCGGGCGCCAATTCCAGTTGCATCCAAAGCTAGTATTTTGGAGTGCGGGATTCACTCTCCAACTTCTCCTCCCCTTATAGATTGATTTACCTTGGCTTTAACCGTAACGATGGCTATCTAAACCCTCAAACCTGAGAGGAAGGCCAGCACCAAAGCCTCATCCAATCAATCAGTAGTTGTACCGGCTTGCGCAATAAGTTGGCTTGGGTCCTGAAAATCTTGGTACGATCCCATACACCAAATATACTTGTTTTAGTATTATAACAATAATGTGGTGAATATATCACAGATTTAGTGTTACCTAGATACCGCAAGCCACCTGTTCCTGGTTTTACTCAATCTAGTGCAGCGCACAAGCTTTTTGCCACTTTTTGCACTAAGTACTGCTCTACGTTCAACCTTGCTGCACAGATTACTTAATATTTGCCGGTTGATCGCCAACAGAAAAATTGTAAATTGTGCCGAGCGACACGTTGCGATTGAAATGATTCTCTTTACGGTGAGAATAATCACTAAATGGCTCGTGTGACATCATCATTATTTATGAACACATAGCATTTCGAACCCCAGACCCGAAAGACCGCACGGGGTGAGCATGTTTAATTTCAGAATGTAGGTATTCTGTTTAACTAAACTAGTTTTAGGAGTAACAGGTAAGTACATACATACATGATGTCACAATATGGAATAAATTTTACTAAATGACGGTCTACAACTGACAGTGTAAATTACGCATACACAAACTACATACATAAACTTGTGTACCTTACTCTATGCAAAACACTTAACCTGTATCTAGTATGTATGTATGAAGGAATGATATAGTTAAATTATATTATACAGGGCGTCCCACGGCGATGCCACATGGAGGGCAAGTACCTTAAATCCTTAAGTTAGCTCATTTTACTTAAAGGAAACATCATTTTATTTTTAAAAAGAAACAAAACTGCATTCAAAGATTTTCGAAAATTCGCTTGCCACACCCGGTAATCGAACCGACTAAAATCCGAAAAAGTAACATCCTGTATTTTTATGGCATCAATCGATAGTGTCAATCATAAGGATCAAATCTGTCTAAGAAACATGGTAAATTAAATGAAAGGAAGTCCTTGAAACCTAAAATTATAAATTCAATTTGGCAAAATAAAACACTTCAACTCAAAGTTCATCCATCCATGTGATAGCATATTAACAATAAAATTCCATAATTAAATTACTTTTCTTTTTTTATTGTGCTGAGACCGCTGCTGGTCAGCAGTAGTATTTAGGTATGTCGACCTCAAACCGACTAAAACCGCACGCCGTCTCAATTAGCAGGTTATAAGTTGATCCAATAGGGCAATTCTCTCGCCATCTTCGTTGCCCAGGGTATACCGCGTGCAGGTTTCTAATCAAGCACCCAAAAATAACTACCTAGGTACTCTCCTCCCCTACCTACCCTACCTACATACCTCATGCAGTTGCCCAATAAAGTTACATTCTAAACAGGTAACAAAGTTCATTTATTTAGTACTCATTTTACTAAATTAATTTCATCAAAGATATCTCTAGTGTGTTGATAGGTACCTTATAAGAAAGTGTTTTATTTTACCAAATTGAATTTAAAATTTTAGGTTTCAAGGGCTTCCTTTCATTTAATTTACCATGTTTCTTAGACAGATTTGATCCTGTATTTTTATGGCATCAATCGATAGTGTCAATCATAAGATTGACACTATCGATTGATGCCATAAAAATACAGGATGTTACTTTTTCGGATTTTAGTCGGTTCGATTACCGGGTGTGGCAAGCGAATTTTTGAAAATCTTTGAATGCAGTTTTGTTTCTTTTTAAAAATAAAATGATGTTTCCTTCAAGTAAAATGAGCTAACTTAAGGATTTAAGGTACTTGCCCTCCATGTGGCATCGCCGTGGGACGCCCTGTATATATTATCTTACACACATATTACGCACCCATGACATTATGATCGTTAAAAATGAAATAATAACTATGATAAACTACAACTTCCTCAGTTTGATAAAAAAAAAAACACGCAAATAGCATAAGGTATTTTTACTTACACTAACTGCAATTCTGTATACATTTTACCATTGTTTAGTAACAATAGACAATATATCAATGCATTTTACCATGACCTTAAACATTACTTTAAATTACCGCAGACAGCACATTACAGTTACCTACGTCACTTTCAAAGACAATAATCATAAGTATTTATGTTAACACTGGTAAAGCGGACCCCAGACTCCAAGCTGAAAAAAGCTTCGGATGCGACTGGGAATTAACGCTAGGAGGAAGATAATAATAATGAACTACATAAAGCTTATTTTAAAGTAAAGTAATTAATGTATAAGAATGATAATACATACCTATATTTATTAACTGCTATTATAAATCAAAGTTAATGTTTAGGACTTAGAGTAAACATTGCTATTTATAATGTATGCCAAGTACCTACAATGCAATTAGCACATTGCTGTGACAAACGTATGCCCCCCATTTGGATTATGTCGTTCTTAACTGTAATATATTTAAACAACTGTAAAACATAAAGTACTGCCCAATGCTAAAGTGTGGTCATGGTTTACGAACCATGAAGACATAATTGTTAATTAAATTGACGTTTCATTGATTGATTTTTTGTATCTTTAGCCATAGAAGTTGAGCAATTCGATATGCAAACCAATTGTAACATGCAACGATGAATCGCGTCCCAAATAACCAACCACTGGCGTAACCAAGTAAGCAATACGCAGATTGACCCACTACTTCACTCACGTCTTAGGTTCTGTACAAATACGTTGTACTGTGCTAACCTACGCTACGATGCAACATGAACAGTTTCAAGACAATCTTTCACAGCATACAAAACAATCTCAGCGAGCAAAGCAATCAAGTATAGTGTAACATTTATTCCAACAGTTTGTATAATCAGCTGATTTTAGATCTGTCGTTTATTGCGTATTTCCTAGATTATGCCACGTTTATTCTCGTTAGGATTGCATTAACTACCTAAATACTATGTTTTCTATTAGATTATTATATTGCATATTTCCGTATTGCTGTAATAATGACAATACTTAAATGTTTTATATTTAAGGGTGAAACGAAGGCCATTTAACGCACGAGTTCATATTTCTATTTTTTATATTATAATAATTTTAATGCTCAGGTATCTTATTGTTGCATTCACCACAGTAATTTACATTGACCACGACAGTACCCGATGTGGGTTAACAAGATACAAACTACAGAAAAAGGTCAGCGTTCGATGTTTACGTACCATGTAATATAAGCATGACAATTGCAAAAATATTATACAATCAAAACATTGCATTACGAGAGCCAGAAGTACCTCTCTGAGCTGTTTATGTACCGCATGGTAATTCGATAATATGCGGGCTTATTATCCGCTCTTAGTAGGTATGAGTGAACGTGCCATACTGGATGGGTAAGCCGGCTTAAGCGGAAAACGTGTCAAATTATATTTCAGTATGGCTATTTTTCATAGTAAAATTAGTCATTTGGATTTTTATAATGGATGGATGAGGTATATTCACAGACATGGAGGTTTTTTAGCTATGCTTGCTGCAGTTGAATGTACATTGCTTCCATTAGGACTTTGTTCACGTTGATAGTGTAAGGCTCGGGGTCCGAACCCGTGACCTTGTTAGCCTTGGCTAACAACACTACCACCACTTACTTTGTAGATATGTCCTATTTTAAACACAAGTCTAAGACAACATTTTCATCAAGTTGTTTCAAAGTTTTCATCAAAATATATCAAATCAGTACCTACTTTTTCCAAGCTGCCTACCTGAAAATTAGCGTTTTGATTTCATCAACGTTGTCAAGGAGTTCTTGGGCAGACATTTGGGTTCAAATTAACCCATCTATGAACTCTGGCAACACGTTGTGAAAATTTGACAAAGGTAACTAATTAATAAATGAATAAAAATTATGATAATTTATCTTACTGTTATATCTAAGATCAATCACTTTAAAATAATTCAGTCTGAAATTGTAACCTATTAAGTAAATAACATATTACATGCCTTGATAAGACCTTTCTTCGTGCCATCAACTTACATAAAGCTACGATAAATCGGCCGCGTTTACATTAGAGTCAAAGAATCAAAGAATCAAAGAATCAATTTCGTTTATTCAATTTAGGCACATATAGAGCACATATGAACGTCAAAATATTACAATTGTGTCAAGAAGTATGTGAACAAAAAATAAAATATTAAATAAATTAAAGTAAATTTGAAAATGATTCTTTCGCTGGTTCGGTAGTTGGTTCTACTGAGAAGATACCAGCAAGAAACTCAGAGAACTCAATTATCCTTTTTATTTATTTATTTATTTTTTAATACGGTTTTTATACAATTTACAATGTGCGGGCAAGAAAGTGATTAGGTTGACCATGCATTTTTATCATTAAGATATTCTTCTACTTTATAATAAGCTTTTTCCATTAGACTTTTTTTCACGTTTATTTTAAAAATATTAAGTGGCATGTCAACCAAATCCTGAGGAATTTTATTGAATATTTTTATACTGTTGCCTACAAATGAATTACCAACCTTATGAAGCCTGAGTATTGGCACTGCTAGTCTATCTTTATTTCTCGTATTATAATCATGTGTGTCCGAGTTTTTTTTTAAAAGATTTAAGTTCTTCCGTATGTATAAAATATTATCGTAAATATATTGACAAGCAACCGTTAATATATTAATTTCTTTAAATGTTTCTCTCAGCGAGTCACGGGGTCTGAGGCCGTAGATTGCTCGTATCGCGCGTTTCTGTAATATGAAAACAGTCTCAATATCGGCAGCTGAGCCCCACAGCTACAGACCATATGACATAACGCTATGAAAGTAGCTAAAATAAACTAATCGTGCCGTTTCCTCATCACTTAGTGACCTTATCTTTCTAACCGCATAGGCAGCTGAGCTAAGTTTTCCTGCCAAGGCTGTGATATGAGAACCCCATTGCAGTTTACTGTCTAGAGTTATTCCCAGAAAAACTGTGGTATTAACTACTTGAATTGATTCATTGTTCATTACAATATGAGTATCTATCTGTCTTACGTTGGGCATAGCAAACTTTACACATTTTGTTTTTTTTGCATTGAGTAACAAGTTGTTACTTGTGAACCAATGCAATATTTCGGAAAGGGTATTATTCACATCGTCAAGTACTACTTTTTGTCTATCAGTTTTAAAAATTAATGATGTGTCATCTGCAAATAATACTATTTCACAAAGATTTTTAGTGAAGTAAGGAAGATCATTTACATATATCAAGAATAAAAGGGGTCCTAATATCGAGCCCTGGGGTACTCCCATGACTAAAGGGGCGCCAGAAGAGTCGGTGCCATTAATGTTGACTTTTTGTACTCTGCCATTGAGGTAAGACTTTATTAAGCTAAGTGAGCCATTAGAAACACCATAATAAAGTTATATCAGAATTAACAGGTTAAGGTACAATACGATCGCGCTGTATTGCATCACCTGGCGTCACTTCCGCGCTCACCGATCAGCTAAGTATTGCTCGGTACATAATATATCTTGGACCTAAATAATGTGCTCAAATAGTACATTATGGTACAAGTGAGCAACGTTGGTGATTACCGCCGAGGCGCCATTGAGACCCGAGCCGCCAGGCGAGGGTCTTAAGACAGCCGAGGACGGTAATCATCATGCTCACACGTGCCATACGACGTTTTACAACACACTTGCGAATAAAATAATACTACAAATACTAAATAAACAATACTACAAATTAATTCGTTTTCCTATGCGCGCGTATTTAACAATGGCGGTCGACCATATTTTAAAAAAAATGAGGTTTGAATTTAACTTTTTTTTTACTCTGTTTTTTTTTTCTGTACTTAGAGAAAAAAAAAGTTAAATTTGAGTGAAAATTTTGTTTATTATACAAGTATTACAAGTTGAAATTATTTATTTAAATACGAAAATGCATCAAATGACCATACAATAGGCGTATTAATTTATTCGTACTATTAAACACGTTATTTTTTGTATCGAAACTTTTTTAAGAACATAGACAATTGTAGACACTTCCTATAAAATTTAAAAAAGAGTCTATAACTCACTTTTGTGAATAATAGCAATGAAAAAGTCACAGTTTGATAATAGGTGTCATTACGTGCCTAATTGCGGTAAAATAATATCACTTTTATATGCAGGTGTGTTGTAAATGTATTTTATAACTACTCGTAGTAAACCTTTCTTTTGAGGATAGCACGGGGTGCTACTGCGGTGGACAAGCTTAAATTCACCAAGTAAAGATTATTATAAAACAATCCGCGCGCGCCAGGGCCTCGTTTGTCTGGCGATTTAGATCCAAGATTCATGTTCCGAGGTATACTATACTCAGAGTATGCCTTATTTTATTTTTACTGGAAGGTGTTTCAATTTTTTCATCGAACCATTTGATGAGTTATTTATAACCTTCCGGTTGTATTTTTGTTGTAACATAATCTGTAACCATTGCTATTCTAATGATGAGTGAAAGTGAAATGATTTTAAATATAACAATCACTTATTTTGATTTAAATTAAGAACTATCTATCTGTCAAAGCATTCTTATGACAAGGTATTAAATACACATTTAAGTATATATTACACTTTCAATGTAATATTAAATTTCAAAACTTTTTATTCGAATACTGATACCCAGCGTCACTGTAAATAACTATGTACTTATATAAATTTATAGGTACGTTATAAATTATTTGTATCATTAGTTACAGTGAATGTATTGATGAAATAATGTTGCGTTTATACGCTACGTGTAGTGGGATGATGTTCAGGTTTCAGGGTTTGAGTCACTTGATAAACTTTTTGTAAAATTCATAATATGTATATTTATAGAAAGCTTTCCGCAACACATTGAAAGGATATTCCCAATAGAAAAAACCCTGTAAAAAGGTTTTGCTTCAAGTATGTAAATAACTTTGTTACGAAGGGAGAATATTTAAATCTTATTGATTTTAATACGAATTTCACATAGTCATTTCTTTTTTTTTTTTCAAACATATTCTATGAGTATCGAGTAAGAGTTTCTTCAATACATTCATTTTTCTATTTACCAGGGGCAGAACAACACAGGCAATTTTTTATTAAGTCCTAAACATATAATTTCTTATACACACAGTCACTAAGAGTTGTTTAGTTATAGCCTCACGTTGTAATCTAGATACTAGAATAATTTAGTAATCCAGGGTGTAACTGAAAAAAATATTAATATAAGATCCAGCACCATTATGCCAGCCTGGGGTTTAGAAACAAAAGCTTCTTGCAACAATATTATAGAGACGTTAGTCTAACCATAACGTCTCGATGATCATTTTGAGTACTTTGGTAGTCAAGCTCAACCTGATGCTGACTGTACCTCCAGGGAGTAAAAACGAGAAAAGAAAATAACTAGGTAACTAAAATAAAACGTTATAAATAAAGCTATTAAAACCGTCGCAATTTGTACGGTGATTTTAGCAGTTGATAACATTTTAAGAGTTATTGCTATGTGCAATCATAACAAGTTCGTACTCGCTTTTATTAACAGCGCGGTTACGGACAATGGCGCGTGTTTCGCATTCGTTAATATTTATACTTTCGTAACGGACCTCTAACTAATAAAGCCATGTTGCCTTGAATGCATATAGAAGTTAGTTAAAAATGCAACTAGGAGCATTTTCCTTTTGGGGCTGTCAATTAATCACGTGAGGCTCAACAGGGGGGAGGTTCGGAAAAATCATGAATTACCTATCATCAGGGGAGAGGTAAGGGTATAACCCGCGCCACGTATCTTGGACCTAAATCGTAAGACATACGAGGCTCTGGCGCCCGCGGATTGCTTTGTAATAGTCTATGCTCGGTGAATTTGAGTTCGTCTACCGCAGTAGCTATGCATCCTGTGCTATCCTCAAAAGACACCCAAGAAATGTGTACTGCGCGATTTTTTGACACGGTGCTTAATTTTCTAGAATTAAATAATAAATAAAAGATACTGTACGTGATTTTGTCTAAAATAAAGTAATTAATGGACAGCCCCTTTAACACTGATGAGATGGTCCCGGGGATGATAATGAACCAAAGCATTCAAGGCAATATGTAAGTAGCATACTACCTAGAATTTCTTGGTTCATTATTATGATTATTATATTGGCGTTGGGTGTATACCTCTCATTAACTAGGCCATGTCTTAAATCAGTATAAATTTTTGTTGTCTAGTGTATACATAAAAGTATTTGTTTCACTTTAAGTAAAACTGGTAAAACGAATAAAACGCCCGTAAATTTTTTTCATTCCAAAGTGTTCATATAAAATAATGTACCTTAGAACATTATACGTACCTTGCATGATCAGAAGGTTTCTTCAAAGTATTATTTCATTTCTGTGGCTATTACCGTCGCAGGGTATCTCCAACCTCATGATCAACTTTGAAGGATAATTACTCACGATCAGGTAGGTACATTCGATGAAAATTTGCAACTCTAGAATACGGGGTTCTGCAAATCTAGATTAACTTGATAAATGAACACAATTAACTTAATTTCGAATAAATTTCCAACGCGCTTTAATAAACTGCAAACAAAATATGTACTGAAAACAAAAAACAATCACTTTATTTTTTTATATCCAATAGATAAAATCTAGCTTTGCCAGCCGATACTAACTTTTTTTACTTTCGAAAGAGTTTATATTCCTCATTTTTTAAAGAAGATCTTTCATGTTATATTTTAATAGCAGTGTTCATACATTTACTCATTACATAAGAATTATGAATTTCTTCCGCGTACCCGACGAACGAAGCAAGGAAGCAAACTGCAGGCCCAAGCAAAGGAAGCAAATCACTACTCACGATCAGAACTTAGCTGTGAGTTACGGCACATGGATCATGTATCTACTTACTAACAATAAATACCTATTTACTTTCTACTTATTTTCACTTCATTAGTGAAACGTAAATAAATATGTTATGCAAAATTTTCATCCATACATTTCTCTGACATCTGTTTAACCTGTCTATTTTTTAAATAATAATAATATATTCTGATTAGAAATTGACGAATTTCTAATCAGCATATTATTTGAAAAATAGGTAACTGCTTATATGACGATATAACATAAAATATGTTTAAAAAAGAAAGCATAGTAATCTATCATTTACTTAATATAAAAGCTATAAACCAGTCGTAATCGGGCTTGTAGTAGAGTTATAGTTGAATGTATAAATAAACTGAAAATTCAAAATTACTAAAGCCCGTGTAATAGGTAGGCGTGTGTAGATAGAAAGTAATAATTTAATATACCAAATTAATTATTAATTTCGATGGTAGAATGATGGATAATAATAATCGTTTTTAGATAAAGACAACAGATTTTTCAAATCATATGAAATAGGTACAAACAACGTAAAGCGATTCAAAGATCTAACGTTGTATCCTTTAAAATTGTTCGCCATGAAATAATTATTTGTTATACAAGATAGCAAAGTTGCTTTTTAACCGCGTGCTCAATTTTAATGATCAAGCAAGCGAAGGATTCTCATATTTCTGAGCGTTAGCGAAGGAATCAAAAGAGCACAAGGTGAAAAATCTTTACACTCGAGTGCAACACGTAACTTTTCATCCCACCTCAGCGAGGAAATAACTAAATTCAAAAAATCATTTAACAATAATGATGTGAAAAACATGGCTCTTGCAAATTAAAGAAAAGTTACGTACGTAGTAGCTAGAACACCAAGGAGGTCCCAGTCCCTAATCTGAGTTAGGCCCCGGCCACAACTCCACGGCACGGCGCCGTCCGCCGTCGCCCGTCGACGGCGACGGCGCCGCGCCGTCGAAATTCACGGCGCCGTGCGACACAATGGCTACAAAAAGTGGACGGTGTGTTGCAGGGGGCGATTCTCAATCGAAATTTCTCAGATGGCGAGCGCGCAATGACATAATATAGTGTCTTACTAAAAATACGTCAATGTTATTAATTTACATGAATTATATTATTATTTATATTACAACATTTTACTTTAATATTTCAGTGATATATTAATAATATTTCATAAAATTACGAATTCATTATTAAAAACATATTTTTTGTGGGTGGCGCATTGTCGCGATTCTGATTAGTAACTAGATACGCAATTGACGCGAAAATCCGCCCCAACACAACATAAGATCACGGTCCTATGTTTCGAATCGCGTCTTTCAAAGACTGATGATACGTCAACCAAGAAGTGACAGTGAGACAACAAACGTATTAAATATATGATGAAAGAGTGCGTTTTTCAGACTCAAATATCAAAGAACAAACGGAACTACATTTCACGCTTAATCTTTTTTTTTCTATATTTACATTTCTTGAAATAAGATTACGAAACGTATTATAAAAATTACAAACTATGTCAAATTTAGGGTTGTCAATACAAATAAAAATTAGTTTTCCCATGCATTTGGAAGATTTTAATTAATGAGGTGAACTTCTTTGTTAATATCAAAAATGAACTTTAGACAGTAATAATAATTATGCATAATTTAAATCATATTACATATTTTAGTTATCTGAAGATCTAAGATGCGCGTTGGCGTACACTTTTAAGCATTTCAAGTAGCCATCCTGCTGTACTGTTATGTCCTTTTTGTGGGCATCCGAAGGGATACCCACACGATAAAGAAATAACAGATTTATAGTTTGGATGACATTATAGGCTACATTTTATTCCTGTATAGGTTCCTCTAGATAGTTTTTATAACGACTATCGCATTGAGATTAATAAACCCAACTGCAAGCTACTTTCGACCTTAATGACATTTCGTAAAAAATACGTTTTTTGACATGTATAGATGACGCTGATCTCGAATATGAAAAAAAACTGGGTATTAGTTGCCGTCAATAAAGTCGAAAATGGCTTGCACCTATTTTTTAGATTGACTATAACCCAGAGAGTCCAAAAATATGTGCAAGCCATTTTCGACCTTATCGACGGCAACTAATACCCAGTTTTTTTTTCATATTCGAGATCAGCGTCATCTATAGATGTCAAAAAACATATTTTTTAAGAAATGTCATTAAGGTCGAAAGTAGCTTGCGGTCGGGTTTTTTAATCTCAATGCGATAATCATTATAAAAACTATCTAGAGGAACTATACAGGGATAAAAATGTAGCCTATATTGTCATCCAAACTATAAATGTGTCCTTTCTGTTGAGCGAAAATACTCTCAGATACCCATAAAAAAGGACATAATCGCTAAGCAGGGAGATAGATCTTTTTTCTATACGATTTAGGTGGCAGACAAGCACACGGTCCACTTGATGGGAAGTGGTTACCGTGGCCTTTGGAGGTATGTAACACCTTCTTAATTTGAAATAATACAATTTAGGTATCCCGAAATTAGATTCTTGGGGGTAGAGGAAACAGGATCTCTATTATTTCATACAAGCGGAGCCATGGTCAAGGTCTAGTTACAATAATTACATAAAAATAGAAATAACAATAGAATCCGCCACAAATCGTTATTTATTCTAATTTAAGTTCAAATTGCAATTTAGTTTTTATTCTTATCCTTATTTTTTGGTATAGCTTCACTTTCGCCTCACATTTGCGTTATTTTATCCGAAAAAGAATTAATCGTGAAAGACATTTCAGATGTAATTTAACAATAATTATTTAGGGAAAATTTTCATATGGTACGCCACACTGAATTTTTCTCTGAAATAATATCGCCATTTCAATCAAACCGGGACGTCAAGCTCGCGACTAGTGTGAAAGGGATAAAATAATAAATGTTTACTTCAGAATTTTTATGTTCAAGCTTCGTTAAGGTTCGTAAAGTTTCGTTTTCAGGTTACCGTTTGGGGAATTGCCCTCCCCTACGTCACAATTTCCACGGCGCCGTAGCACGGCGCCGTGAATTTCTACGGCGCGGCGCCGTCGCCGTCGACGGCGACGGCGGACGGTGCCGTGCCGTAGAGATGTAGCCGGGGCCTTAATCACAAATTTAAAAAAGTTGTATGATAAATTCGGCACCATAGACTGTGCCATAGAGGTAGAAGTAAATAGGTTTTATGATGTTTTGAATTCACAAACTTAGTGCTCCCGATGTTGTAAATTCAAAATTACTTTATCCTCTAGAGTTTGATATTTCGGAACCAAAACGGTAGATAATTTTATATACAACCTTTTGCCATTAGTTACTCTATGCAACCCAATAACAATTAGTAAGTTGTACTTATCCAATCATCTAGAATTCTAGACTCTAGATTCTAGAGGATAAAAACGAGTTTTGCACTCAGATATCGAAAGCAAAAATATTCTTTCCGAGATGGGGGGATGAAAAATACATCAATGTTAACATTATTGCCCTGTATTCGGCATTTTATCATTAAAAGAAAATAATAGAAAACATTTATGAGGCGAGAGAAAATGAGCAAAGTGAGAATTTTCTAATAGAACTAAATAGTCTAATGCTGTGTTTACATACTCGCGGCAGAGCGAGGGAAGTGGCGAGAGAAGTGGGCAGAGACGTGGTGTGAATGGTATATTCGTCATGCCGCGAGTACTGCCGCGTATGTTGCTGCGAATGTCGGCTTGGCGGCGCGAGTCAAAGGAGCGGCAATACTAGCGCGATGACTTATACGAGACCGCTAGATGGCGCTTATCAGTAAACACGGCTTTTGTTATTGCTCCTCAAATATTTACTTTAAAAAATATTTATATCGATCTACGGAAAGTGTATAGTAGTTGAAAGTGATAGTTTTTATTAATAATCTATTTAATTAATTCGCTATGCTGTAAAAGCATAATGCGTACACTGCTACAGCGTTGTCCTCCATACGTTTACGTCCTTCTCGTTGCAGCCATTGCATTGATCAGCCTTTCGGAAACTGGGCATAAATTTGCCACCGAGGCATTATTAGTAGTTTGAAAATTATAATTTGAATAAAATGACTAATAGTTCTTTATCTGTTTCAGATGCTTACGTAGCATGCGACGACTTCATCTGGCCGGTAGACTACGCGTGATGCTGTGGTGCATTCTGCTAGGTTTGCAGCCAGCGTTCGCCGGCATACTTGACCCGTTCAACTGGGCGCGCTCAGACCGCATCGAGGTCAACATACCCTGGTTGCCATGTACGTTTCAAATACTATTATTTTAATATTTAAACCAGTGAACATAACATATAATCACGCCTCTATCCCCAGAGGGTTAGGCAGAGTTGAATTAACGCCTACATTTCACCAATCATTGTACTTTATGAGCCTATTGCCATATTCCGCGCACTATAGTTGACTCGAGTTATGCATCTGAGGCTGAGTCTGGGCTGTATATATCTGTCTGATGCTAAACAGCCCTATCCCAGTCGCCTTGTACGACACCGCATGCGGTGACACCAAGTCTACTCTGCCGGGCATCAGTTAAATAGTATAGGAACACCACTTATGGGTGTTTTAGTGACTGTGATTTTGTAAACAGAGTCATAAAATATCTGTTTCATAAAAAAATCCACATTTTCTACCGAGCAGAGTCCTATAGAACATAAATCGTAATATTTAATTGCCTACATCAAAAGTTACAGATTTATTACAAACTCTAAATACAGAATTTGTTAATAAATTTATAATAGCATCCATCTATTGGATTATATAACAACTATGACCTATCGTCTCAGTAATTATGACCTCAATAGGTCAAGTCGGTCATAAGTTACACGATCACTGGCAGATGTGCCAACAACTATGTAAAGATTCACCTATTGCAAGAATATAAGACCATCCACATAAGTAGACGAATATGCGGTCTGTTCCTAGGTGGAACAGACCGCATAATCGTCTACTTATGCATCATTGCATACTATTTGAAATAAGTAATTAAAGCCTTGCTCTAGTTGAATCGACTATGTTGGAAAATTACAATGGAATCCCCAACCAAGTTTGTCAGCTGACTGATGCAACAACCGTAAACCGATGATTTATTACAGTTGCACTCACATAGTCGTTTATAGTATTTTTTTGTAGGGTAGTACAGTTAATTTACCATAATGTACAATCGCCAAAGGAGATTTGTATACATCTTTCCATATAAAGTTGTACGAAAAGGGCAAAACCGCATGGTTTCCGGCAGATTAGAATTTGGGCCACCTTATGTCTTTCGGTATCGTACAAGGCGAATAAGGGATGTGCCTGTATAACATTAGACAGATAAATTGTATATTTATACGATACGAAAACGATAGCGAAGTCCAGACTCAGTCAGAATACAATGAATAATGAAATATGGGTGTTAATTCACCTCTGCCTAACCCTTCGGGGATAAAGGCGTGATTATATGTATGTGAAAAGGTGTAGGTATCGTTATCTCCTGGGCCAACTGCACCTGCAAACTATTTGTTTCATTTATTAACGATCTAATACATATTTCCAAAAACTTAGAGCTGTTTTACTTTGTTCCAAAGTGTATAAACCGAACCCTCTATTAGTAAGACTTCGCTGTCTGTCTGTCTGTCTAATGAACCGTAATAGCTAGACAGCTGAAATTTTCACAGATGATGTATTTCTGTTGGCGCTATAACAACAAATACCAACTAATAACAGAAGGGTACGAAACCCTTCGTATAACTCCGAACCGGTACATTATCTTGGACCTAAAATGTGCTCAAAATGTGCCCTATACGCGCAGTACACATTTCTTGGGTGTCTTTTGAGGATAGCACGGGGTGCTACTGCGGTGGACGAACTCAAATTCACCAAGCATAGATTATTACAAAGCAATCCGCGCGGGCGCCAGAGCCTCGTTTGTCTTGCGATTTAGGTCTAAGATACGTGTCCGAGTTATATGCGAGTTATATGCGAGTACAATTCGCACTTGGACGATTTTTATTTATTCTAATCTAAAGGAAATACTATTTAATTTTATCTTGTTCACAGTTGAAAATGAGACCAGATGCTATGATGAGCTGGGGTGTCTAAACATCACTCGCAGTTGGTACCATCTTATCCACAGACCCTTCAACGTGTTCCCTCTACCAAGAATTGTGATCAATACAAGGTTGAACTTTTATTGTTATTTTAATCTTATAAGAATGGTTGTGTTCTAACATACACGTGATAGATAATAAACTACGTTATTCTAACCATTTTTGTTCTAAAATATCTAGATACATAATATTTTTATGACCATCGTAAAAAAGTTGTTGTTGCTAGTTTCTAAAGAAACGTAAGTACAGTAACTTATTCTAATTTTTAGTCAATACAAAATCTGAGTAAAAACGCGAGTTGAGAAGATAGAACTATAACATGAAGGCCCGTATTCTAGATTGACACTCAGTCCTGAGAGGACAGATTGTTAACCTATTCATCTTAGACACATTTACAAACATAGTTCGTGGACATTCTTGCAATTTTTATTGAAACTCTGAATAACACGTTACTATTGCTTTTTAACTACTTTAACTACGAAAATTAATTTCATAATCATGGAAAAAAATGCTCGGCCCATAACCTAATATGTAATGGGCCCAACATTAGTAAACACGGTTTGAAGATGGAGACGAAGTGATAGTAGACAGATTAACAGATTTGATAGATTGTCTATACAATCTGTCCACCGATAAAACGAGATTCAGAACTGAGTACCATTCCAGAATACGGACCTACATACGCACTTTATTTTATCTTGTCCTATCTTAAATAGTGTTATGGAGAAATAAAGAACAATGAACACATCCTTGCACAAAAACATTTGAACTAGCTTACTCTAGAAAGGAGATTCGCTTCCAGTTTTGTGTCATCACTTTCTTTTCATTTCTATACGAATATAACCACTAGGTGCCATTTTTTATTTCAGGTTTATCTTGTATTCAAAGAAGAATCCAACCGACGGACAAATATTGAACGTAAATGTCAACAAAACGATAGCGAAGTCCAACTTCAGTCCTCATAAACCCACTAAGATGATTATTCATGGTTTTATCGATACTCCACTGTCCAATTGGGTTAGTAATATCTTAGTTATCAGGTAAATGTCGAGGTCTAGCCAAATCCGTAGATAAGACTGGTAAAGCGGACCCCAGACTCCGAGCTGAAAGCTTCGGATGCGACTGGGAATTAACGCTAGGATGAAGAAGAAGTTATCTACATTCTTATGAAAATATCTGAGAAATCTAATTTAGCCAGAGTCGTCAAAACATCTTATTATCAGTTGTCCATAATTATCTTCTATAATCTGACAGAGTACTAAAAATTATCTTAAGACTCAAACTTATGAAACTATTTTAAACTTGTCTAATCTAGTTAGGTTATATTTTTGAGTAATGTAATTTACATACATACATATACTCACGCCTGTAAATCCCTGTAGGGGTAGGCAGAGGTGTATTATCATATCACTCACATTTCGCCAACTATAATTTTCGGCCCCACGTAATAGGGGGCGACCCTATTGCCGTCAAGCGGGCACTTATTCATGGGCTGTATGTTTACTGTCGGATGTAAAACAGCACTCTAACAAAATTCAAGAGTTAACTTTATTTGTAAGTGCAAATGGAATGTTTAACTATAAATCCAGATGAGAAACGCTATGTAACGCTATTATAGTTTATTTGAAGTCATAGTCGTCTTTAATTCAAACTTATTTACATAGATATATTTTATTCCATAGAAGGGATTATATGATGAATTCGGAACAGACGCGTCTTCAAAATCACAAAACGGTATAATCCACAGACTTTTAAAGTTTTAGACGTAACCGCAATAATGTTGCTAAACCTCGTTGAACCATTAAATGCAGCACTTCATATCTATTGTAAACACAGACTACAAAAACAAAGCATGTAGGTAACAAGATAATAAGTAAAGTCATTAATTTTGCTCTTTCTGTTGTTAAGGTCAGTGAAATGAAAGATGAACTGGTAAAAGCAGGTGATTTCAATGTTGTGGTAGTCGACTGGGCTGGGGGCAGTTTACCCCTGTACACTCAAGCTACTGCTAACACAAGACTGGTAGGATTAGAAGTTGCACATTTCATCAAAACTCTCCAGGTAATATAAATGTTTCCAAATAAACCTCTCTACCTAAAAGGTCTGTCCTTGATAACAGTACCTACATACGCAACTTAGAAGTTCTGGATTTCTCTTATTCATATCATAATAAACATAAAATCTATTTAGATATGCAGATTTTAACGATAGAAAAAGATACTGAAATATGAATATAATCGAAATTGTACTTAACAAAAAATCTGAAAATTGCCAGAATAATAATCTTACAAACCTTTCTCTTTCTCAATCTATGAAAACTATTTAACAAACTAATAATGTAATTGACGATATTTTACAGAAAGATCACGGATTAAATCCTTTGGATGTTCATATTATTGGCCATTCTTTAGGTGCCCACACAGCTGGTTATGCAGGAGAAAAGGTGCCGGTACGTGAGACTTTTTGAAAATAGTTTATCATTGTAGTATACTAATGCCTGTTATGTCACAATACTATTGCCTTTGATTTAACCTCTCGTTTCATAGGGCATTGGAAGAATTACAGGCTTGGATCCTGCAGAGCCGTACTTCCAAGGTATGCCAACGAATGTCCGGTTGGATCCCACTGATGCGCATTTAGTTGACGTTATACACACAGATGGAAAGAGCATTTTCCTCTTAGGTAATCCTTCGGATGTAATTTTGTATGTTTTTATCATACTCACCTATGCTTGTTATAATCCAAAACGCACAACCATTTCTCATGCATTTGTATTAATAACCTAGTGTTAATATATATCGAGCTTGGTTGCTTATACTATCTCATTAAACTACTAACCCTGGTCATATGTATGTATTATGTAAATATGTATTATAAGCTTCTTGCTTGTAATTTCACCATTTTCTTCATCAATTTTGTATAATATAAATTATATATTGTTGTATTCTATATATGCGTGATATGGTAACTAATTAATCGGCGTATTATTTTCACGCGTGCGACAGATTTTGTGTTTATGGCAGGATATGGAATGTCACAACCCGTGGGACATTTAGATTTCTACCCAAATAACGGCAAGGAACAACCGGGTTGTGATCTCACTGAAGGTCCCCTAGTACCACTGACACTAGTGAAGCAAGGACTTGAAGAAGCGTCCAGGGTACTCGTAGCCTGCAACCATGTTAGAGCCATTAAACTTTTCACAGAATCTATTAATGGAAAGTGTTCGTATATTGGTAAGAAATTTGAACTTATAATACTTAATAGCGTATAAGTAATAGTAATTACTCCATATAAATATTTAAAACTTCACAAAACCGATTAAACGTTAAGGATTAAACCTAAATATATTGTTACCTTCATTTTCTATACCTATACAATATATTACGAAATTATTCGTGTATCAAAAACATTATGAACCAAAATGTTTCTTAACTAACATAGCTGTTGGCATACAGTTTTATATTTCAGTGTAAGATTTAAGTACTTATATTTTAAATTTGATGTAGGTACTAGGTACTCTAACTTTTCGGTATGGTGAGGTGAGGTGAATTTTTAAATGTATGGTTTTTTCTAATATACATTACACTATAAACTTGACAAAACCTTTGCAGGGCATCAGTGTCCATCATACCAACACTTTGTTGAAGGAAAATGTTTCCACTGCGGGCACGGTTGCGCAATAATGGGGTACGAACGAAACTTACTCGTATGTAGAAAGAAAGAGAGAAAGTGGGTAGTGTGAATGCGTGTTTATTCATTTTTAATGTTCCATAGATTCCATGCAGACAGCTCCCCAGGCTTGATCACTAATAAAAACAACCAGTCGGAGAATGAAGTGTATCCGTCAGAAGAGCATGACACTATTGGAGCCAAATACTTCCTAAGCACTGGCAAGGAACTGCCTTTCTGTCGTATGTTTAAAACCTTTTATATTAAGTCCAAATTATCTTTGTAATGAATAACAAAATTACTTATATACCTAATCGAAATAAATATCGAAGATTTCCCTTTTTTTATTATGTACTGAATAAAAAAAAAATAGGTATCTAAAGATAATTTCTAATTTGTATATATAAAGAAGTCGTACACGGTTAAACTTTAAAAAGTCTAACCGCGTACGACTTCCATTGTTTGTTGAAAGTTTCCCAATCCGTTGTTAATCTAGGACAGAATTTATCTGCTTCTACATTTTTTTTTCAGAACGACATTACAGAGTAGCAATTCAACTGGCTAATCCCAAGGGCGCGGAATCGTGGGTTCAGGTGAAATTTTAATTTTTTTAACTATTTGATAATTTAGGATAACGAAGAATGCTAAAAAACAATGTGTAATGAAACTATACTCTTAAATTCTTACGAGTATATTATTACCCTTTTTTAGTTCTAAAATTTACCTAATCTAAAAACTTTACGTAAAATTTATTTTCTTTTAATAGGGTTTTCTGAAGGTGACTTTAATGTCGGACCGAGGTGTAATAAGAGGAATGGACTTAACACCATCCAATTACGTTAAGTAAGTATAATTACAATACGCAACCCGCTGATTATATGAACCCCTTCCTATGAATTTATTCATCTTCGTCTTAGTGCCCTTCTAAACGGGCCATGTTTTTCTGCAATATGTAGCTGCACTATTGGCAACTGATTGCCCGGCAATCTCAAAAATATTTCATTGCAACTGATGGCCGAACAATCAATGGCTGGGCAATGTGTTGCAAATATATCTGCAATAGTATGGCTCTTGATGCAGTTTCATAAACGGGCTACACAAACCGGCAACAATGGCTGACGAAATCACACTTGTTGCAGCAGCTTATATCTATTGTTTTATTAAAAAATAAACAGAAAAAAAAGAGATTGTGGATTCGACCTTACTTAAATAGGCGTGAAACTTTAGATAATTTAAGTCTAGAAATAAGCCTTGATAGTAAATTATTTAACAATTCGCGTAGAAAAAGATAGACTGTGCAATAACAAAGAGAGCGACTGAAACAACAATAGAACTGGCCGAGCAATATTGCAGTCAAATCCGCCTAGCGATCGTCCGGCAACCCATCGCGGCAACATCGGCCATATGTGGCAACATAAAACATGTTTGGCTATATTGCCGGGACATTACTGCAATACTGGCCAGTATTGCTTGCAATATTTGCAATGTTGCCGGGCCACAATGTTGCAGCCACTAATTGCAGTAAAACATTGCCCGTTAGAAGCACCTCTACATTTTTTTAATAATTATTTTCAGATTAGAACACGGCACTAGTTATACTATAGTCGTAACACATCCCATTGACTTGGGAGGTAAAGTAAGAAAGGTAAATATAATCTTTGTATTCAAACATGGTGATGGAAAAAATGCCTTGAGTAGTTTTCTCAAGCAGAAAATATTAAGGTTTATAAGCCTACCTAACAGTCAAAATTCACTAGATAAAATCCAGGAGTAATATACATACCCAACTACAAATATACTAACGCTTATCTCTTTCTCTTACTGCTGTGGTCACGACAGTCCTCTTTCTGCTTTGATCCTTACACACTTCACCAACATCCTTTAACGTCATTAATTCTTCAGTACCGACTACTCTTACCCCGCGTTTACATACTGCCACTCGCATTGCTCATCGTGTTGCCAGAAATATTCGCGCGATTAATGCCCTAGCGGTCACACACGCGCATCATCGTGTTGGTCCGCATTACAGTATTCGCCCTGCAATGAAGACGGACGTAAACGTATGGAGGACAACGCTGTAGCAGTGTACGCATTATGCTTTTACAGCATAATAAATAGATTATTAATAAAAACTATAACTTTCAACTACTATACACTTTCCGTAGATCGATATAAATATTTTTAAAAGTAAATATTCGAGGAGCAATAACGAAAGCCGTGTTTACTGATTAGCGCCATCTAGCGGTCTCGTATAGTTCATCGCGCTAGTATTGCCGCTCCTTTGACTCGCGCCGCCAAGCCGATATTCACAGCAACATACGCGGCAGTACTCGCGGCATGACGAATATACCATTCACACCACGTCTCTGCCCACTTCTCTCGCCACTTCCCTCGCTCTGCCGCGAGTATGTAAACGCAGCTTTACACAGAAGCGTTTAAGGGTAGCTAGTGCACCATTCACACAATTTCTCCCTTTCACTTTATCCAATAGGGTTAATTATGATTCTATCAATTCACTCTCCAAGCATCTACGCTCTCCTATATTATGTACCTACACTAGCCTACACACATTGATGCTCCTAATACCCGTGTCTGCTCTACTCTCCATTTGAAAAAGTAGAGAGCATAGGATGTCATCTACGCTCTTCTTCTACATGTCATTCTATTGACTTATTCTATTGACTATGACTATTGACTTATCCATGTGCATTTGTTTTACAGGTGGAGTTATCGTGGGAGTATGATATGAATGTATTGGAGCCACGGTCGCTATGCATATTGTGGTGTAATGATCGACTATACGTAAAGTCAGTTCTGGTTGAACAAATGGAACTGCCAAGCAGAGGGTACGGAAATCTTATTCATATGATCTGTCTTTTTGGTTAGGTATTTTAAAGCTAGGTTTAGTATGTTAACTAATCAACCATCAAATTATTTCCTACTATACGTATTCGTAATACCTATTTGTATTGAGTGGGAATGGAACCCGAAGTACAGTAGTGTGTGCGTCACATAGTACTTTGTATTGAATAACCAAATGGTCTAGTCAGGCGCGGTCGCAGCTTCACATTTTGGGGGGGGTCACTTACCTAAGTGCGGCAATTACCCCCTCCCTCCCCTCCCCCCCCCCCCCCCCCCCCTTCGTACTCGAACTATGTCGGACTCCAATCGACTAAAATTAAGAGTCTCTGTGGCGTGGTGGTAGTGAATTCGACTGCTGTAGGAGGTACGGGTTCGATTCTCGCTTTGTGCAAATATTTGTATACATGGATCTGTCTATTTGCATCTGCCTGATGTTTGTATGCCTGTTAACTCGGACACCAATGGCATTAAGCCCAAGCCGATAGGAGTGGTTATGTCGGACTCAAACCAACTATAATTGCACACCGTCTTGGGTTGGATCATTATTTGCCGAGGTTGAGATTGCCACTGGCATATCCCTTACACTTCGGTGTCTCCATCTTATCCCGGGCTCTACCTGTCACCTCTAACGCTTATAAAAAAGCCTCCGACGCCCAAGTCGCCTTCGCGCATTGCGGACTATGCGGGACGGAAGGTACCTGAGTCTTCTCTGTCCCCGCTCCCCCACCTCTTTCTCGAGCATTACTTGCTTGCAGTAAGAAGCGGCGGCACCCCACACACTCGCACTCTGCATCATCACTGTGAGTGAGGCACGTCTGAGGGAGACAACTTCCAACCCCAGGGCTGCCACAAAGATCTGCCTCGGTGTTTTCCACGCCGTGCATTCAGTCAGTGTGGGCAGCCCCGTCTCCTCGCTTGAATCACAGTGATGACACTCAGGCGTTGGCTCCTTCTGGATCCGACGTAGGTGACACACGTGTCCGGTGATCACCTGTGTCAGCCGGTACAAGAGGCACCCGTGAGGCCTCTCTAGTCAATCCTCCATGATGTGCTTTACCGCCGCTATTACGACGTGCCTTGTGTTTGGTTGCTGAAGTTGTAACTTCCATTCCTCCACCACGTCCAGGCGGCGCTGGGACTTCACTGCCTCGATTTCTCGAGGCTCGGGTTCATGTCAGCGGGGACATCCGCGCCACCCTTCGGTACCTGTATTGCACCGAAAAGGCTCTCGCCTCCAGGTACCACAGTAGGGTTCCGCCAAGGAGACTCGACACCTTGAAGTAGATCGTGCCCTCTGAAGACCTAGTTGGCCATCTTCTTGCCCCCTTCAAGTTGGACAGCAACCCCACCAGAGCGGCAGCTGCGCCTTTCAGATTGGGGGCCAGACTTTGGAGAAGTTTTCCGAAGTATCATCGGCCATCGAAAACCAGCCAAGTATTTCATATGGGGCTTGATGTCGACGGGAGTACCTCGCGCTATGAAGTTGGTTCCCTAGGTGGCGCGCGCTGAGCTTCATAAAAGAAACTCGGACCGCGCCTGGGTCTAGTCGTGTATTTAACTAAAGTAATGGATGGATTACATATAGATAGAATATCGTTATCCTTTTAGACCGTAACGTAGACCATGGCGTACCCAGGGGTGGCAAGTAAGACGCTTGCCCTTTTGCCCCATCCCTACGCCCATGGTGTAGACCGTAGGCATACATGTACCTGCCTACGAAATATTCTAAAACTTAATACAAGAAAGAACTATATATTCGCCGTTTTTCTACATTCTACTGCTCAATCATTATCCAAAGCCCAATTCAGTTACGGTTTTGGGACTAAACGGCTTCCATGAACCGAGACATTCCACTGACCGAATAGGTTTTTATTGAATCATTATTCACGTAACTTGTTTTACGTACAAAAATCAATTTATTGATCATAACATTACTGCTTTCTTCATTACAGGAAACGTAACGTAGACTTCAGCACGAAGTTATGTACACCGAAGCGTGAATTTGCAGAAATTCCGAACAGAGGATCCGCAAGTTTTTACGACAACTGCGGCAGATAGCTGTGCCATAAATTACGCGTAGATCTTCCACCATTGACTTTAAAGTCTATCTACCTAGACTTAGAAAGAAAGCTTTAAATAACAGTCGACAAATCGCCGAAGCAGAAATATGCTCATATTAAGTGGGGTGGAACTATTAGTGATATTCGAACGAGAGGTTGTTACAGGGTTGATGTGTATGATGACTAAGTACTAAGTACAGTCTGCAATAGAAGCTAAACATGCCTGTGTAACAAATAAAAAACATGCCTATGTAACAAAATATTGTTTGTGATAGTGCGTTCGGTAATAAACGATAATTGAAAAGCGTCAACATTGTACCTACTTATCTAATATGATATTTTCGAAGTGCCCACGAGGAATGCACATACCTACCTACCATATATGTACATAATTATATCATAGCTACTTATATATAAATCAAAATTGAGTAGCTGTAACGTAGGTAAGGATGTTACCTACTGGCAGCACACTCCAAACAAAGTGGAGATAATTATTTTGATCATAAAATCATTAAATAAAAAAATAAACTGAATAAAAACACCAATATCTTGGGTTCTGGTAAATCAGATTACTTTAATATAATATATTTTCTTTGTATATAAATTTTTGAATTAAATTAAAATTAAAATTCGTTTATTTCAGATAGATATAAAATCCATATTAACAATATTAATTAATTACATACTCCACACACACAATATGCATATAAAATAAAATATAGATTCATCGTGCTTTTATATACAAAGAAAATCCAACTAGGTATAACTGTATTTTTCATGATCACTGATTTTTAATATCTACCACAATCCTTGAATAGTATTGTACTTTTTAATTATTTCTATAAATAACGCCATATCGACTGTAAAAGTCTAGTAATTATGTACATATCTTGTAAAAATATCATAGTCAACAGTTCAAATTTTGCCGCGGCCGCCGCAATAGAAATAGCAATTTTTTTTTTTTAAACCCCGTGCGTTCTGGCGATGATAGCATAATAAAGCTACGGCCGATGATGATAATTCTTGACGCGATTGTACCTTGCCCGGTGACGAGAATGTTTAATTCCATAGGTATTTACGTTGGTATGTACCTACCTACATACGGAAACTACGGCCTAGGTAGGTATTTTGTCAGGTAGCTTTTGTTGCTGTGTTGTTGCCGTACCGTTTTTTTATTGTTGTTGAATAATGTCTACTCTCTTGTTCTTAGATTTATGCAGATCAAATAGCAAAAAAAATAGCGTACGAAAAGAACCTCCATTTTGAAGTCGGTTTATTAGACTTTTTATATTGATGTTGGTAGATACAGGTTTTCTCTTACCGGCTGATAAGCGCAGTAGGTAGGACTATTTTATTTAGGATTAGGTACCTACCAGCTAAGGTAGGTAATCCTAAATAGGTAGATATATCTATTTAAAAGATATAATGACAGGGTTTATTTTCTATCTTCACACCGCATTAATATCATTATCGTAATCTTAACAAATTATACCTACCTACCTGTTGTTGTTAAAATACTCGCGACCTTGTTACTTGTTCTTGTATTATAGCGTTATTAGTACTTAAGTATTAGAAAATTGTAAATATTTAAGGTTCGTATTTATATTTTTGTAAAGTATTAAAAAAATTAAAATAATATGCAGTAATTATTTTCCACATTTCTACCAACTTGGACCTCATCTGACTTAGGTAGCTTTTGGCTACATCACATACCTACCGGCCTACGCTAGGCTAATCACGTCAAAATCACTAGTAACCTGACTAGCGAAAAGTTGGGAGCAACATTGTGGACACAAGGGCACATTAGTCCTACTCTTCAAAAGGGCAAGCAGTGGGTCGATAACAGCCCCTCATACTACTACTACTGCCTACTTCCAGTGGGGGCGCCGTTGATAAGACGGGTGATCAGTCACCCCTTAAGTGGGGATCTTTTCACCCATTTCCCCTATACGAGTATAACGACTGCCATAAGATGACAACCGGAACCGACTGCATAACGTGCTCTCCGGATCACGGTAACATCCAGACCAATGCATTAGTGCAGCCCGCTTAGTGCGAATATTTGTATGCGTAACATACAAATATTCGCACTAAGCGGGAATTGAACCTGCACCCTCCGCGTAGCAGTCGAATGCACTACCACCGCGCCACAGAGACTGTCTGAGCAACTCGTAATCTCGTCATGTCAACACCGGGCTGGTCTTTATATAAAATAGTGTTGAGTTAGCCAATCGTTAGGACCTAACGTCCTACTTAATCCCTGCCTGTGTACAGGCACGGATTAGGTAGGTGGCAAGGATTAGGTAGCTGTTTACTGTCACAGATTAATAAATAGTTACTACGTGTACTGTGCAGTGGTGACACTGGATCTCTATTATATAAGTGGTGAACTTTCCAAAAGGCTAACATTCTATAAATAATAATAATTTATGGTTGAAACTGACAGTGTTGCCATTTGTCAAAACATAATCGTTTTGACAAATGGCAATACTGTCAACCACATGCCAGTGTCACAATTATTATCATTTTTATGTCAACTGTCAAGTCAAGTCAATATTTTCAAAATATCATTGATACGGGCTCATCAGGGTTCCGAGGCGTCAGCTTTTATTATTTAAATGAATGGTTATAATTTGATGAAGCAGAAATATCTATCAAGAGGAGAGACAGCCATTACTATGTTGTTATATTAAGATACAAGAAATTAAACTGAAGATGTCGTCACTTACTTCAAAGCTAGTCTTAGCGTTATCATGTTCTATAACTTTGGGTATTGTAGGCTACGTGCACATAAAACAACAAACCGACAGGTAATACACATTAGCTGTTAACGATATTCTATTTATAACACACCATATTTTGATAAATTAGTACAAGTTCATATCATCTACAGAAAACTTTCAAGTTTCAATCGTATTGTTGCTGCAATGGATTCCACAGTGTTTTATTCACATATGCAACAACCTACCTCCCACAATACATGTCAGTTTTATGCTTGTTGACCTACAACTTAATTAACTGATAATGCCACAACAAAGTAATCAGTATCACAGGCGCTTTTGTAATGAACAGTTTGAAAAATATGCTGATGATAGTCTAGTATGGGACTCAGCCTCAAATGCAACCACGAACTAACTTGACAATATAGGACCCAAACTTTCAAAACACCGCATTGTATGATGGTTGTCATATTATAACCTCGATCACTGTCGTTCAGGTATACACCTGAACGTTACCTGAACATCAGTGATCAATGACTGATAAATAATTATGTAACTATTATCAATATTATCATGCAGTAACTTTATTATCAAATGAGGGCACTAGCACTTTTCAAATTTAAAAGGAACAATAAACTTTAAAGTAAGAGAATTAGATCCTTATTTTAGTTCTTAGTACATTGCATTATCATTAGCTAGTTATTTCCTATTATCAACGTGTCTTACTCCTACAATAGGCTATAGTATATAAAGGTTGTAAATAAATGATTGAGACTTGGGAGTAACCGCTGGATTACTCTGGAGATACTCATCATAGCACAACTTTATCTCCAAACTTGTAAACTACAATGTTGAAACAGCATAACTTTACACAATGAAATTGTAGTAATGTACTTCTTACTTTCAGGGAAAAGATGCATGAAGGAGTAGTTAAGGATATAGAAAGACAGCAGAGAAGAAAAATAGAAAACTTGTATATATTAGAGAAACAGAATGAATTAACAAAACAGTTGAAAAAGGAACTAGGAAGCTAGTAATAATAGATCCATTATTTCACTTAATAGTATTTATTGTAATAATAATCTACTGTGTAACTAGAACAACTAAAAATAAATATGTAGAGCAGTGTTAATTTTTCTTTTCCTTCAACCAGTGTTCCAACATAACATCTTTAAGGTTTAATTCTACTCCTGTAGGAAGTTTTTTATCTGCAGTATCTATGAGACCGTCAATCTGCAATTTTTCTTTAGCTACTGCAGCTAAACACTCGAATGTCCGAGGTTCCCAACATGCTATGTCTGATAAAGATTTTCTGTCTAGCATTATATTAGCTCGATCTAACCCCTCTTTAAGTGTAAAATGAGAAATGTTATGTTGTTCACATGCTGCAGTGATCCTAGTGTTCCAAAGGTCAATCATATCTTGTTTCTTGAGCTGCCTAGCCTTTGTGGCATAAACAAGAGCTCTGTGGACATTGCGAACGGCAACTGAATAGCAATTTCTACGACGTCCAATGAAGTGTGCAGCTAATCTGAAAACCCTTCTCTTCCTCCAAAATTCATCGGGACCACGAGAACGTATCAGATTAGCGACAGTTAGAAACACCATTGTATCCTATAAGATACTTGTTCTGAAGTGAAATTGTCTAAAAGTATTTTTCTTTACTTCTGTAGTTAATATTTAGCTTGATACTTTGATATCATGTAATTTATGTAGTCATTGTAGTCAAAAAAATATTTGAGGTTATGTTATTTTATTTTTGACGTTAACTTGTTTTTTTTTTAATTCATGACCTGGTAACTAAGGCCTTAGGTCATCCTAATTTGTAATGTCTATGGTCTCGCATCTCTCATATTCATAGATTATTATTATTTAACACAGAAAATCTTGGAAAAACAAGTTAAGTTTCACGTGAGTTTCGCTTTATTTTTTTTGTTTCAGATGTTGACTAACAATTTTCAAATAAGGTGAATAGGTTGGAATAGATCTAAATTTCTCTATGTCCATTTTTTTAAGAAATGAACTGATAAAATTATCTTCATTTCAATTTTAAAATATGGTTAATTATTATCCAAAATAAAATCCGGTAAATGGTTAAGTTTGTATGTCATTTATTTATTATTCATGAATCAGTAAACTGTACTCTAGTTGGTAAAATTATAATCTACCCACCTATAGCACCTGCACATTCATTTTTTTTTATATGTTTGGATAGTGGCTCATTTTCGGATAATATACCTACTCGTAATTTAGAGATTCCTTATAATTTTTTGAAATATCTGAAGCTGAAATTAATAATTTGGATGAATTCACTTCAGTCAATCAGTTTGGTAGGGGCCCGCACTGGTAAGGCGACGAGTCGACGACAGGACAGTGGCGACACCGCGACACCAAATAAGAGGTGACCGTAAGGCATAGATACCAAGGTGGTGGTGGTGATAGGCAAATACTATATAAACTCTACCGAGCTATAGTATTTGTGATAGGGCAATTCGAAAAACAACGTCGTTGTTTATATTATTTTTGCGTTTTCGTCAAGTGTTGCTGTCGCCGCAACAGTGCGGCCCCAACCTTAAACTTAACATTAGGAATATCAAACGGATTTCAGAGATGATAGGTACATTTGAAACTTAACTGTTACCACGTTTGATTCAATGAATTTCACTGAGTAAAACGTGAAACCGCAGTTCAATTAAAAACGCCAACTTAGACGTCCTGATTGAACGCAGTTCAATTAGAACTGAATTATAGGTGCTCCAATAGATATTGCTAAAATCATTCACTTCGACCACCAGTTATTTTATTAGGCAAATAATCCAAAAACAGTATTTAAAAATCATCATATTTCCTTAGTTCGTAACAATTTCGGTAGATAGCTCCTATGTCGTTCTAAGATGTAGCGTACATTGACGAATTCAAGCTATCCAAGGCAGGTCCAGCTAGCTCATTTGGTAATTTCTCCCATCTCCCTAGAAGGTAGTACAGCAGGTTCAGCTCCCGTCTTGAATGTTGACTTATTCCAATTTTAACTTAGCAGTGGGTAGGTATACCTGTGCGGTTTGTCCGCGGATATCTAAGGCAGTGCCTTGAAGGCGATGATCGCCGTACGATGTCCTCAAACTCATCGCTATCCTCAGGCATCATGTGTAATGATGCACTTGATGTTCGGAAATTGTTCCTAATTGACATAATATTTCTTAGGTGCACTTGTTTTCCCGGGCCAGGCGTCGCTTTTGACTTGTTAGTAACAGATTCTTCGTTGTTTGAAACTAATACTGTCAGTAACATTACCTGTTAATCACATGAGTAATTCAGAGAGAGAGACACGCATAGACAAAGACTAAAGCTGCCTTTCAACCGAAGATGTGTTATGCTAGCAACGACTATGGATGCGTTTGATATCCACCAATCATATTCATTGGACCACATTATTATAGAACCGGTGGAAAGGGGTTCGGCTAAGTAGGTACAGAAAGAAAGATGCGTGCTATGGATGTATGCTATGAATGAAGAATAGATTCGAATTTTGAATATTTGCAGGAAGTTTCATAGCACATGTTACTCGTTACGCTACATAGCATAGCACAGTGGAAACGCTCAAATAGTTTCATAGCTTAGCTTTTACATCCTCGTGGCATAGCTGTATAGCACATCTCCGGTGGAAAGGCAGCCTAAGAGTATGATTATTATGAGAACCCACCTCAACCACGATGGCAGAAAGGAACATGCCAACGTGAATTACCATTAAAGTCACCATTATATCAGTCAACAAATCGCCGCAGCCACGCGTATTGATAGAGCCAGTGCCCAATTCTAGAAGGTAATTCGCTATACACGAACCACTTTTACAGCAACTATAAAAATCATAGATATGTATATTATTGTCTATCAACTAGGTAAATGGCTCAATTTATTTCCCGGTAAACTTAAAGTAGATTTACAAAACACGTGCATACCTTCTAAAGATAGGGAGTGATTCTGGTTAATGTGTACCTACACTGTGACAACATATAATATCGTAATAACGTCTACCAACCCAAGGAGAGTACAGGATTAGATATCTATGCTCAGGCATATTGCCAGTGTACCTACTCTAACCATCTGCATTCATGGAAAAGCACTCTACAGGACAGCTCCCGCCTCGGCCAGAATTTGCCGTAGGCGGCAGCGTCTCCCCTGCGGGAGAAAACCACCAACCAGTAAGTACCTACTATGCTTTAAACAATTCAGTATTATAAAAATAAACCTGAGTGGTACACTGTCTGCCAGTCGCTTAACTGTGGGAACTGTATCAGTAAGTGCATTTTTTTGAGGAGGATCCCACTCGTAATCCTGTACTGCATCATACCAGTCACAATCAAACCAGTCTCTGTAGGAATTAAGCTGAAAATTATGAAGCAATTAGTACAACTAGAGGTTTATAATCGTCTAACAATTCAAAAAAGATAAGTGAAATCATTTACCCCACAACATTTCAATGACCATTGCAAATTATCGACAAAGTGTTTGTATCTCGGAACACTTCTGTAATGTTTTATCGTATGATTAAGTTGATCGTGGGTGGCCGTCTTGCAAATAACTAACTTATGAGCGGATAGCGCTAGGCCAATGCAGTTAATTATTATTATGCACATCATACAGAGCCACAGCGGACAACAGAGCACTTTAGACTTATAACTGTCAACAAATAAGTATTATTAGAACGTGTAACTGCTTACATAATATAAGGCACGATTGCAGAATAATCGACTCCAATAAATACCGATCGCTGAACAAAAAAAAACAGTCGAAACTTCCTATGGTCCATTATTGCTGCGGAAAGTCCCCACAGCTCGTGAGAGAGCAGTTAAACATCCGGTGACGCCGGGGTTCATAAAATTGAAGCAATAGAAGACCTGCACGATCTCCCACTTGGAAACCAAATCCAACAATCAATGAATCGCCTGCGACCCTGCAACCACACCCCTACCCTCCCGCATCTCCCGGCTACTTGCCAAAGTTGCCATTGCCATGGCATTTTTTCTCCAATCTCAGAACCAGGGAACGAGAATTGATTCGAAGTAAACAAGATTAGATAGGTATTTATAGGAGATGATCTAAGACAGTTGAGAAAGAATCGAAACCATACTCAATCTGTTTGCCATTAGCTACAGCACATAAAATGCTAATATTCGTAGGCAGAGTAATTAGTCCTGACAACAAGACGATAGCATTTATTATGTCCACGCCTGTTAACATCAGTATATCACCAATACCTGCAAAACACCCCATGGGTAATCTATTATATATAACTCAACTGGTAACATTACATTTTTCAATAAGGTCACACTGCTTTACATTGAATTTATACCCCCGAACACGTATCTTGGACCTAATTCGCGAGACAAACAAGGGCCTGGCGCGCTTGGATAGTTCTATAATAATCTATCACACAGTGTATAGAGCACATTTTAGGCCCAAGATATATATCCCGAGGTATATAATGATAATAAACTTGAAATTACACCTAATAAATTGCGATACTTACAAAAAAATAACAATAAAGACCAGCCAATAGCAAACACAGAAGTGAGCCACAAAAAACACGATCCCCACACCACGAACGGGTGGTTTATGTAAGAGTTCACCTTCATCTTAAATGTATAAATAATAAATTAGGACAATACTAAAGTTACTTGACAAAATTGTCTTTAAGTGTAGAGAGATTGGTGTTTGTAAAAATGTGGATTTAAGCAATCCAGTTACAAAACGGTTACAAGTTCTAATCAAATGACAATGTTGTCAATCATAGACTAAATAATATTGTCATTTTTTTTTTCATTTGTATAGACTCGGCGGCAGCCTGTACAAAAATTATGTCATCGCTTTGCTCATACAAGTTTCCACCACTGATAGAGATCAGTGGTTTCCACGCATGTAAAAAATATGCTCAACGCATTCACGATGATATAAATACTTTTTAGATAGCGACGATATAATATTCTCTACAGTTGAAAATATTTAAAAGATACGATTTGACGTTTATAGTCTAGGGATGGAGCTTCTTAAATCAATTGTCAGAATAATCGATTCAAGTAACAAAAGATTAATCGCATAGCTGCCAAAATGTAACTTTTGTAACATTGTAAATAAATAAAACTATTCATCATAACCGCGCAATACAATAATTATCCGACAAGATTTCCATACCATAAAACAACGTTACTTTTTCCCTGTTAAGTAACTTTTTAAGCTATCTTGTTTACATTTACACTAGACTATCTGGCCCTGGCAACACTGATTAATCATGTAATATATCTAGTATTGATATTTGGATTAGTACCTATATGTGTTAGGCTTAATGAAAACATTGCAATAATATGCGATTGCAGCAATCGCGGCTGATTTCCTGGTACTTTTTGAAGAGTTCCTTGGTCTAATCTCGGAAACCCATCATCAGATCTTTACAAAATTTAAATGGGACCATTTCGAAATAATCTACTTACGAACAAAAAAAGAATTTTCAAAATCCGTCTAGAATTGGCTTCACAATCGCATAACAAACATACAAAAAAAATAGATAAACAGGTTAAAAATAATAGATAAATAGGTATTTGTAGTTATTCGGTCCCACGTAATAGGGGGTGAGCCTATTGCCATATTCCTGGCACTATTGTTGACTCGAGGTATGCATCTGAGGCTAAGTTGTGGCTGTACCTATACAACTGTCTGGTGATAAACAGCCCTATCCCTTAATCGCCTGGTACGACACCGCATAGGAAGAGATGGGGAGGCCCAAGTTCTACTCTGCCGGGAACCACGCGGCTCCTACGGGAAACCTAAAAACCTAAAAATTATAGCTTTGGCAAGCTTTGGCCTCAGATGCAATTAGGAAAATACGTGTCCATGCGCATGATGATGCTGGTAGGCAAAATAATCTAAGAGGTGCATTTTTACAATCAATTTAATATTTATCTAGTATTGATATTAGGTTCAGGATATATAATGTTAATAAAGCAGGGTAAATGAAAAAACGAAATGGGTATTTATAATTTTTATATATTCACTGTCTGAGCTACTTTCGATTTCAGTATCAGAAAAAAAATAAAAAAAATTCGTTGTCTCTAGTATGCGATACGATAAAAGAAAAATCTAAGCAATATTTTCATTTGTATTACTTAGAAGAAACATAAGAGGGTAAAAAGAAATACATAATATTACAAAAGTTACATTCTGGCAACGCCGACCATAAACGTAACGAGTTGACATAAACTCCATACGATTAAAATGTAACAACCATAGAGAACACAGCCGCAACACTCAAATGAAAAAATAAGAACGATATGACGTAGCTGTCACACGAGATTTCGAAAAATGAAGAATCACGTCTTATTTTAAATTATTTGTAGCAATTCTTAAAATATTTATAGTAATTTAAAGTGAAATATGTCACACCATATTTTTTATACTTACTATTATAAGTTATTACGTATTTAGAAATGGTTTAACTTAATTTATAACAGTTTCATGTATCCTTTCAATAGTGCCTAGTTACCTACCATGAATCCAGACATCTGTCAAATCGTATCTCTTAAATATTTTCAAGTGTAGTCAGTCTTTAGCTTATTATAGTATTTTTGACACACTATTTTAGCCGCCATATTGGAAAATAGAATAATGAATGTATGGAATTGATACGTATTTTGACGTTTTTATCAGTCATCAATGTATGTCAAGTCAATCTCATACATTCATCAATCTATTCCATAGAGTAGAGTAATACTTTGGCAAATCTATTCTACACTTGCTTGTTCTTACTGTATGATTCCGTAGCCGATCGCATACGACAACTGCCGACGCATGCAGCACATACAGCGTAACCATTACTTGTCAAACTCCGATACGGATAAAGGGGACCATTGAGAAGCCGCAATGAATTACGTGTATGTGCTGCGTGTGTCGGCAGTTGTCGTATGCGGTCGGTTACGGAATTATACCTTTATTGACGCACGTTTATCATTCCGAATTTTGTGACTGTTTGCGGGTTCACAAGATAACTTAATAAATAATCAGGGCAAAAAAAAAGTCCTCAATATTTCTGTTGAAGTTGTGATGTTTATTCCTCAAAAAAACTTAACATACCTACATAACAAAGTACCTAGACGTCAACAAGTGAATATCAATAATAACAGATTTATTTATTTTAAAACGATCATATCCAAAACAATAAGTACCTAAGTTTTCATCACATAAATAATATAAGTACAATATAATAATATAAAATTTGCAATAGTACATAAAATATTGGACTTATACTTTTACCTCTGCCTTTGAAAAATAGAATATGATAATATGGATAAATAGCTAAGCTATAGCCCGAAAAATTCGTACGTGAAACTCATGGTCCTCACGAGTCTGCAGGGGTCGGCGTGTCGTCCTCCACCATAGAGTAAATCATAGAGTGATACGTCACTCTATGGTTGTCTTTGAGTTTTATTTTACTTCGAAAAACATTATAAGTACATACAAAATAAAGTACACGACCGATGTTTTATCATTTAAAACACTAAGGCATTTTCGATTCTACATGAAAGTGAATAAATATAATAGTCAATAGAAGTTCAAAACATAGAGGCTACATTTTCACTTCACTAGCTACCAAAATAAATAGCCCATAACCTAGACTGTATAGTCTACATTTGGGCATGTAAATAATATCTTTGTGTCTATATTCCTGTATTACAAATTTAAATATTTTATAGCACCAATAATAATTTTATAAACAAATATTCATTATACAATATTAGTACAGTATATAATTATAAATTAAACAGAATATTAAGTAGAATATGTATAACACTAAAGTGTTATAATTATAATATATGGATATAATATAATACGTATAACAAAAATAACAGCAACAAATATGTTGCCATATAATATTATTGTATACTTACACAGCAAGCTTTAGCTAAAGTATGTTTTATACTACTTGTATTATTTAATCTGTGTGTTTAGCGAACCATAGCCAATATTTATGGTTCTTATCTACGTCTTCTCTTAAATAGTAAATTAACTTCTCATAATTTAGTAAATTTCTGGAAATACTCCATTCGGTTTGATACTTAATTAAACATAAACAATCTTGACGTGTCTTTTTAATGTGTTTTATTTTTAAAAAAATCTGTTTTAAAGACTTAGAACCGAAATTGAAACACTGGTTAGCCTAGTTTACTTTATTAATGTGTTCTTACAAAAAGTCGCCAAAATATTGTTTATCTTTAGTTAAGTACCTAACCGAATGGTATATACATGTTTAATAAGTCTTCAGTATGTTTGGTCCTCTTCAAGCAAAGAGAGGAAGACACAAAACATTCTATAGCTAAAGCATACTCTATTTTTCTTACATCTTGGGATAAATCTTAGCAACTATACTGATAAACTTATGCATACCTATGAACTATATTCATTATTCTGGCTTGGTGACATCGCCCATTTTCTTCAGATTTGGGGATACAGCGAATTCACAGCCCGTGCTTGCAACAATATCTTCTACAGTAAGCCCTTCAGCCACTTCAGTGAGAATGATTCCCTTTTCTTTATCAACTTCAAATACGCACTGTAAGCGAAATAATTATGTTAATCTAATATATAAAAATCAATGCCACTTTTCGTTGTTAGTTTATAACTCAAGGACGGCTGAACCGATTTGGGTAATTTTAGTCTTGAAATGTTCGTGGATGTCCAGGTAAGGTTTAAACGGTGAGAAAATAGGTGCAACGGGAACGGGAGAAATATGGCGGTACGAAGTTCACCGGGACAGCTAGTTTAATATAAATTAAGTAGAAACATAAGAAATGAGAAACTGTTTTATACTTATTATAAAATAGGGTATTGATACCTAAAGTCTAACAACTTGTCTAGCTGCAATGCTTCGATATCGCCTAATATCGCTATTGGGTTGTAGAAGTCAGATGGCAGTCGCTTCACGAAAAATATCGAAGTCCAGCCAAATCCGCCTTTAGACTGGTAAAGCGGACCCCAGACTTCGAAGTAAAAGCTTCGGATGCGACTGGGATGACTCTAGGATGAAGAAGGGTATTGATGACCTTGACTCAAAATATCCAAGGTACTTGTAATTTTTTCCCCTATTTTATTTTCAGTCCTTATTTCTGGGAGTTATCGCGGTTTAAAACCAAGCCAAGGTTTTAAACCGCGGTCACTCCCAGCATTAAAGCATAAGTTGAACTTTACCTTTTCAGTAATGATCATGTCCACACAACTCTTTCCAGTAAGGGGAAGCGTGCATTCGTTCAGGATTTTGTGAGAGCCATTCTTGGCCGTGTGTTCCATAGTAACGACAACCTTGGTCCTAGGAGCCGACACTAAATCCATTGCACCACCCATACCTTTCACCAGTTTGCCCTAAAAGTCAAAAATATATATCCTTATAATACTATACACAAATGAGATTCAATCAATCAATTAGTCTGTCGCAGTCCACTGCTGGACATAGGCCTCTGCCAATGTTCGGAGGTTTACTGTTTACCACGCTGCGCTGGCCAGACCTCTCGCAGTGATATCGTCTGCGTATTTTTCCGTTAGTCGCCTCTTACCACACCCTTCGGATGAACTGGGGTGGTGATACTTGTATTCTTTCTCTGTCACCAGTGTCACCACACGGATGAGATGAGAGGATGAGAAATTAGATAACACAAGTATCATTAAAGTTACAAAAATTTACCGGAATCATCCAATTTGCCAGGTCACCGTAACGTGAAACTTGCATAGCCCCAAGAATAGTTAAGTCAATATGGCCGCCACGAATCATTGCGAAGCTGTCGTCAGATGAAAAGAACGATGCGCCTGTCAAAACATTAATAAAAAAAAAAACAAATTTCAATAATGGCGAGGATACATCAAGCAAACGAAGGAGAACGCACAAAGATTAATGACGGTGATGCCATGTATTATAAGTGGAAATGGTCATCATAACATTCACGTTGGGTAGCTTGAAGAAATGGTCAACTAATCCCACTTATTTGTGCTCGTTCGCCTTTGCTTAGCTGCTGTGTGCCCAGTGCCCGGGTTCCAATCCTGGCTATGACATTACCGACGACGTGAACCCACTCCTAAGACAAGCAGTTTAACTTGGATAGACGGGACACCCATTAGTAATTTCCAGTCTTAGTAGAAGAGGAATTTCAATATGGTCATTTAAAAAATGACAGGACTTCGAATCTTGCTTTTAAACAATTTGTTGGTACTGTTGGTTACGGTAACGACTTTACATCAGGTGGATCGTGTGCGTGCCTGCGACCTAAGTGGTAAAAACTCGTTGAAAAAAAATTGATATGAACGTAATAGTTATAATATATGATTTTGATTAATTTAGTCCAGCTTATTTTACAAAACAACAAAATTTTTTAATAATAAAATACTTAGAACAGCACTATACCTGGCAACACAGTGACTGTTTCCTTTCCAGCATTGATAAGATCAGCATCAATGTTCTCTGCAGTAGGATAGGGACCAAGTCCAAGTATTCCATTCTCTGACTGCAGGAAAATTTTAACATTGTCTGGAATATAATTGCTGGCTAGCATGGGCATTCCTGAAACGAATTGTGTAACCAAAGTTGCAGTAAAGATATAGATATTGAAAAAAAAAAAACAAAGTATGTATACCTCGGGACACATATCTTGGACCTAAATCGCGATACAAACGAGGCCCTGACGTATCTAATCTATGCTTGGTGAATTTGAACTCTTCCACCGTCGTAGCACCCCGTGCTATCCTCAAAAGACACCCAAGAAAGATGCACTGCGTGTACAGAGCTCATTTTGAGAACATTTTAAGTCCAAGATAATATAATTATGTCTCGAGCAATAACCAGAGTTGTAGTAAAATTATAGGTATATGCATCTGTTACTTTCTGTTTTATGCTTGCCATGCTAAGGTGTACTAGCAGACCATGCCATACTAGGCTATAATATTAAAACTAGCTGATGCCTTTTACATTGATTGAAACACCAATTCCAGGATTTAATTATTACCCAGTCTACCCACGTTAACAAACTCTCACCTAACACTCGCGGTGCCCGGGCACCGGTTGGTATTTTACAGGTTAAAGTGAATAAAAAAAAGTATTAATAACAAGGAATTTTTAGTCATTAAAACTAATGAGTAATGACATACTAAAAATGATAATTTTATCCATAGAATAGTCAATGACTGTAAGGGTGCCCGTTTTTTTGCACAGGAGTTACAGACAAAAAATCTCACCTATTCCAAGATTTGCATGCATTCCATTTTTAAATTCCAAAGCAACCCTTTTTACTATTCTCTCCCTAGTTGAATTAGATCCTTTATCTTCTGTACTTGATTTTCTAACTGTTCTCCTTTCAATTCTTTTTTCAAATTTATCTCCTTTTACTATTCTATGTACAAACACTGACGGCATATGTACAAAATCTGGGTCAATTTCATCTACAATTTCTTCAACCTCTGCAATGGTGATTCGAGCAGCTTTACACATTGCTGGATTGAAGTTTCTAGCACTTTTCCTGAACAACAAGTTGCCATGTCTGTCTGCTTTCCAGGCCTTTATCAGTGCAAAGTCCCCAGTGATGGCTTCTTCCATGATGTAGTTTTTACCATTGAATTGTTGTACCAGTCTTGGCGCGCTTGGTATATCAATCTATAAAGATATATGACACAGTATTTATACTAGGCCTTTTTGGAATCTACCACATAATACACATTTTTATTTTATTTCTTTTCTAAGAAAGTCTAATTTAGAGCGACGCTCGTACGTAGCTTAGTGGTTAAGGAGTTCGAATTATACTACCGACCTGAACCCACTCCTAACACAAGAAATTTAGTTTAACTGTAGGGGTTAGGTTAGAGGGACTATCAGTAATTTCGGTTGCTAATATTCTTTTTAAAAAAATAGATAAATTCATAAAAAAAATTCTTACCTTTCCATCTTTAGTATACTTGATAGGTGATCCTCCTTCTTGTATAAGGGTACCAAAGCCTGTTGGGGTAAAGAAACCGGGTATTCCAGCACCACCGGCACGAATCCTCTCAGCTAATGTTCCTTGGGGAGTTAGTTCAACCTAAATTATTTCACTACATTATTTTCTAAACAGTGCTAATATGTAATACGTAAAGGCTCGGTCAAACCAACGCGTTCATAAGGCCGCCGCGGCGGCCTGCGATAGGCCAGCAGCTGATCGCCACCGCGCACGCCACCGCGGACGCAAGCTGATCGCGTTTGTTTGACCGAGCCTTTAGTCTTTATAGGAAAACTAACTTTTGCCCGCGGCTCCGCCCGTGTGGATGTTGGTTATCGCGACCAAACATAGCCTAAGTCCTTTTCCAAGGCCCAATCTATGTCTGTACCAAATTTCATCAAAATCAGCTCAGTGGTTTAGGCGTGAAAGCCTAACAGACAGACAGAGTTACTTTCGCGTTTATAATAGTAGTATGATTTCCAGAACCAAGCAACCAAAATTAAGTGCAAAGTCCAGTTACATAATTTAAAATCAACTTGGGTTTTGCTGAAACGTTTCTTCTTTAATACCACTTAGGTGGTAGATAAGCACAGAGCCCGCCTGATGGAAAGCGGTTACCGTGGCCTATGGACATGTGCAACACCAGGGGCGTTCGTTACATTCACGGTGCCGACCCTTTAAGAACCTTCTAATGACCTTCTTGAAAAACCTCATTAGGGGTATTTCAAGTGTGTGTAATAAGGACAGAAGGGACTTAGTACGGGGGCACACGGTGCGTTGCGGCGCCGCACCGCAGAAATTGCGACCAATCGGCGGCCATACGAGCGGCCGCGCATCAATTGTGTGGCCACCGGTTAGCCGAAATTTCTGCGGCGACGCAACGCATCGTGTGCTCCCGCTCTTCATCATTTTCATCATTTCAGCCATAGGAAGTCCACTGCTGGACATAGGCCTCCCCTATAGATCTCTAATAGGACCGGTTGGAAGCGGCTCGCATCCAGCGCGTTCCCGCGGCCTTAATGAGGTCGTCTGTCCACCTTGTGGGTGGACGTCCTACGCTGCGCTTGCCGATACGTGGCCTCCACTCGAGGACTTTTCGACCCCATCGGTCATCAGTCCTCCGTGCTATGTGCCCTGCCCACTGCCATTTCAACTTGCTAATCCGCTGGGCTATGTCGGTAACCTTGGTTCTTCTACGGATCTCCTCATTTCTGATTCGATCTCGCAGAGAGACTCCGAGCATAGCCCTCTCCATAGCTCGTTGGGCTACTTTGAGCTTACTCATAAGGCCCATAGTGAGGGACCACGTTTCAGTGCCGCTCTTAATCTCTGTCTATCCCAGAAACAGAAATGTATGATTGTAGGTATATTTTGTATGTATGATATCCATTTTCTTGACACTAAGAGATCTGATTGAAACCTTTTTGAATAACACAAAATAATAAATAAATATCGTAGGACATTCTACACAACGCTATCTAGACCCATAGTAAGCTTGATTAGCTTGTGTTATGGAATCTAGAATGCAGATATACATACTTAGATACTTTTTTTTGTAAATACATACATATTATACATAGAAACACCCAGACCAATCCAAATACTCATATTCATGCACACAAATATTTGCACTGAGCAGTGATCGAACCCGCGCCTCCTGCGTAGCGGCCGCGTTCACTACCGCTACGCCACAGAGACAATCAAAGACAGAGACAGTCATATTATATTGTGGAATGGAATGGAATATTATATTGTTTAAAGCACTTGTACTTCTTTTATCTTGAACCTAACCGGTTTCGCCTTATGGCATTCTCAAAGGTTTACAATGGTTTTATTCAATAACTGTAGCAAGTTCCACCAAGCACCATCAATCTCCAGTAAAGACTCACCTCTAATTCTCCACTAAGGAATTGCCTTTCAAATTCTGCATTTTCTCCAACATAAGATGCAATCATGCGTTTGATTTGTTTACTCTTTAACAAAATTCCAAGACCAAAGTTATCTACACCTGAAATTGACATAACACTAATATAATAATGTCACTAGAGATAATAATCTAGTGGCATTCACTCATTACATAATATCAGTATCTACAGTGTATGACCTTGTATAAACTAGTCTTCTGACTGAGAACTGCTTTGTTATTTTTTTTTTATACCACAGGAGAATGGTGGATGAAATAACTCATAGAAGTCATGGGTGGATCATCTGTCTGGCCTTTGGTGTCCCCCCAGCAATAAAAAGAGAACAGTATTATTCAAATTTCATCATTCAACAGTATCATCAAATGGGACCTAATTGACTGAATAATCACTTCTGCTCAACAGTGAAGTGAATAAATGTAAGTTTACAGCTTATTTATTATGTAGTTATTATGGTCTTCATCATCTTTCATGTATGTGTATACTTTGTTATTCTCTGCACCACCTACCTAAGGTCGACTGGTAGAGAATGCCTACGGCATTAAGTCCGCCTGTGTACATGTGTGCGAGAAGTTTAAATAAATATATAAGGTGTAAGGACTGAAGCAAATGGTGGGCAGTTTCCGCTGTCAATCCAAAAGGGAGAGCCCAGGAATCAATTTGAACAATCAGCATAATAAATGCTTCAATATTTCATTCAAATAGTTCAAGTCATTATAACAAAATATTGAAGACATTGGCTACCATTATACCATATTATTATACTTTCAAATTCATTGAAATAACTTTTTGAATGAATAAAACTAAAATTGGCTTATAGGTATGTGTATGTACAAAATAACACCAGTTTACTGACCAGAACAAGATTCCAAAACTGGTTTAAATTGTTCATGCAATAGTTATTTATGCTAATGAAAAGCTATAATTTTTATTCTAACTAATTCTTACCTGCATTGTTGGATACAACTGTGAGTCCTGATATTTGTTTCTTATTTATGGCTGTAATGAGATTTTCTGGGATCCCACACAACCCAAAACCACCAACTAAAAGTTTTGAACCATCTGGTATGTCCTTCACAGCCTCACCAAAACTTTCATAAATTTTGCTATTATGAACTGCTGTACTATATTTAGCAGTGGAACAAGAAATAACCTGGAAAGAAAATATTTTATAGATTTTTTTTTTATATAGGACACGTCAATTTGACTTCGCCTCGCCTGATGGTAAGCTGAAGGCAAAGTCTCTGAAAAGAGGGTCACCATTACAGACACAAGATGAGATGTTTCTATAGTTTAAAATAAAATGTACAGTACCTATTTATATTTAGGTATAAAATTTGTTATCTTACCTTTGCAACAGTGTAACTTTTTACATTAATATGAATATTTTGCTGCAATATAACAAGCCGTCCCAGTATTGATGGTGCCATGATTATATTCACCACTTCTTAAAATAATTTCACTGTTCAGTATAAAACTTTTCTGTTATCAGGCACATACATAAACACTGTAGTAATCTGTAATTAATTAGGTAGTTATGATAATGCTTAAAATTGTATGAAAACCAGCGGTTATCGCGTCGCTAAGGAGAATGTATAATACTGTAATTATAAATAATGTATTATTTCATTCAATTAACACTAACATTTATGTATTGAATTGTATTTATAGTTTCAGCGAAACCAAAAAAATCACTTCTTGCACTCACACAACTGACAATGACATGTTTTGATTTGGGATGTGATGTCAAAGTGATGGATGAGATAAAAAAAATGAGAACTGGGTGGGGTGACCAACTACGATAAACTGGACTAGATAAAGAAAACAGTAACTTGTTTGTCTCACAATCTCAAGGTCATCAGGAACGCTTAATTTATATTCATGAATTCTGACATTAATTCCAAAGTTCATATAAGTTCAGGGGCGGATCCAGCTTTCAATTCAGGGGGGGGGTCATGGTGTAGCCGAGACATTGTTTCGAGGGGGGGGGGGGGGTGTCTAGTCTCCCAATAAAATGTCATTGAACAATACAATGAAAATAAATGTGTATGAAATTCATGACGAAATAATGAAGGAGGAATGAGGTGAGAGGAGAAAAGTAAGATACCTTGGACAACTGTTTTTAAATACGATCCAGAGCCCGGTTAAGCTGCTGGCCCCCAAGTTGAAGGACGCAGCTGGCACTCTGGCTTGAGGGGGCTGGAGGACTCCTGCAGGAGACTCTATGGCGAAAAAAGATGTCAGAGCACCTTCGGTACTAAATCCGTATTAAAAGGCGAGAAATCGAGGCTACGAAGTCCCAGCTTTATCGGGACATGGTGGAGTTGAAACTACGACTTGGACAACCAAGCGCAGGGCACGCCGTGATAGTGGTGGTATTTCTTACCTCCACTATCACGGTGAACTAGCTAGCCGCAGCTAACTATCACCCATCATGGAGAACTGGCTAGAAAGGCTTCAATGGGGAACTCTCGTAGCGGTTGACGCAGATGATCACTGGATATGAATGTTTCGGAAGTTAGCTGCGGCGAATTCAGAAGGTGCCAACGCCCGGGTGTCATAACTGTGATGCAAGCGAGGACACTGGGCTGCATACGCGGACCGAATACCCGGCATGGGAAACGCCGAAGCGGGTCCTTGTGGCGGCCCTCGGGATGGGAGCTCTCTCGCTCAGCACTCTCTCTCGCTTGCTTACAGTGATGGCGTAAAACCGTAAGCTCGCAGCTGCCACCGCCTCCATCTGAGATCAAGTAATGCTCGAGAAGGAGGCGGGGGAACGGGTTTGGAGAAGATTCAGTTGTTTCCCATTCCGCATAAAACACAATACGCGAAGGACTCGGGCGACGTAGGTCACTCAACATCTTTATTATCGTATCAATATCTCCATTAGCACGGGCCTGGAAATGACAGGGGGAACCGCCTGACACTCTAGAAGAAGCAGGCCGCGTTGGCGGCGCGATGCGCGCCTCCCCCTTTCATGATTATCGTACATATTTTCCTGATTGCTTCCGAATCCGCGGTGACCTCGGAGCTCAGGGGCCGCCTTCCGTCACTTCCCCCTCCACTTCGCACGACGTTGGGCGTCCACGGTAGTGAGATGAGACCATTTGCACGCATGTCACCCTTCACGACTTCAAGCCAGGATTTCTTGGGCCTATCCTTTCCACCTGGTCCCGGTGGCTGTGCTACTGTCAGCCATTTGTTACCCACGTAGCCTGGTGGTTGCTGCAAGACGTGGCCACACCAGCGAAGGCGGCTCTCTTGCATTTTATGTGTGATGTCGCGGACATGAAGGCTGCCGCGGATCTAAGAGTTCCTCATGCGATCTTTACGTGTGACGCCGTACATCCACCGCACCATTTTCATCTCCGTGACACGTAGCTCCTGCTTATGTCGCTCCAGCAGCGGCCACGCCTTACAGCCGTGTAAAAAGACAGGCCTAATGATCGTTTTATAGACCTACCCCGTCAACCAGACTGGCATTTTAGGTTCAAATGTGACGCCAATCATTTCCCGCCCCTTGGCCCACATGGCGGATATTCGTGCCTTGACGTCGCGGTTGATGTGACCAGGCACGTGAAGTACAGATCCCAGGTACTTTTTTTTTATCGTGTGAAAAATCCCCACGGATACCTCCCCCACCGGAGCCGGAGGAGGAGGTTATGTCGGACTCGAACCGACCAAAACGCACGCCGTCTGTGGGCCGTCAGTTGCTGGAGGTGAGATTGTCGTAGCCATATCCCTCGCACCCTGGCCGACCCAGGGCCATATCTCTCGATCTGATCCTCTTCCGGTGTAGGAACCATAGAGTCCCCAGCTCGCTCCCAGGTACGGGGAGGCACGCAATGCGCGCCGCCGCGGCCTGCTTCTACTAGGGTGACAGGCGGCTCCACCCGTCACCCCCAGGCGCTCATGGGGGACGGAGGTCATTCTGCGACCTCCGACGCCCGAGTTGCCGATGCTCGTTGCGGGCCGCGCGGATAGCGAATCTCCTGCGCTCCTCGCGGGCCGCAAGGTCTGCGATTCTCCTTCGCTCCCGCTCCGCCGCCTACTTCACGAACATTAGAAGGATGCGCCGGCGGCCCACGCATCCGCGCAGCGAACTATCGCTGCGAGCAAAGTGGCGAGCGTGAGAGCTCTCACTCCCAGCATATGCCTGGCCTTACATCTGCACATTCTACGACGTCAAGCCAGCACTTTTTGGGCTACCCCTGTGGGCCCTGGCCCCTGTGGGAGGCACTTGGCACTTGGCCACAGGCCAGGCATATGCTGGGAGTGAGAGCTCTCACGCTCGCCACTTTGCGCGCAGCGATGGTTCGCTGCGCGGATGCGTGGGCCGCCGGCGCATCCTTCTAATGTTCGTGAAGTAGGCGGCGGAGCGGGAGCGAAGGAGAATCGCAGACCTTGCGGCCCGCGAGGAGCGAAAGAGAATCGCAAACCGCGCGGCCCGCGACGAGCGGCGGCAACTCGGGCGTCGGAGGTCGCAGAATGACCTCCGTCCCCCATGAGCGCGGACCTGGGGGTGACGGGTGGAGCCGCCAGTCACCCTAGCAGAAACAGGCCGCGACGACGCGCATTGCGTGCTTCCCCGTACCTGGGAGCGCGCTGGGGACTCTATGGTCCCTACACCGGAAGAGGACCAGATCGAGAGATATGGCCCTGGGTCGGCCGGGGTGCGAGGGATATGGCTACGACAATCTCACCTCCGGCAACTGACGGCCCACAGACGGCGTACGTTTTAGTCGGTTCGAGTCCGACATAACCTCCTCCTCCGGCTCCGGCGGGGGAGGTATCCGCGGGGATTTTTCGCACGATAAAAAAAAAGGACCAGGCATATGAGCCAGCTGCGTCATCCGCAGCAGAAGATGGCCACTGGCCACAACCGCTGGACCCGCGGTAATAGCGGTAGTAAGGCCCATCCCATCCTATGGGGGAGTGGCTAGAGAGGCCACATGGCTGCCTCTCGTACCGGCTGACGCAGGTTATTACCGGGCACGGGTGCTTTGGTGACTACCTACGTCGGATCCAGAAAGGAAGGCTTCTTCCAAGTTCACAAAAAGTTTTTGTAAGCAAACAGTAACATAAATACGGGGCCTTTGAAGCTGAGCCCAAGTCAAATTGTTGCCCGAATCGAAAAAGGACCTCATGGCTGTCAGCTCCAGACCTTCGACTGCCGGCCTGGTTAGTCATTCGCGCTTATTTCTTTAACATAGCGGACAGGGTGTCAGGTCCGAAAACTATTCGAGTCCATCGGTTGATCGGCTGCGCTGCACGATAAATTGAAATTTTCAATCGTGCGAATAATATTCATACTGATTTGTGGTGCCTCATAAAATTCTAATACTATTAGGTACAAAGAGACAGTCTTCTTATGCGTGATATTTTTTAAATTTTATCAGTGACATTGGGATATTTTTTAGTAGGTGACCCGCCCAGGGGGGGGGGTCATGACCCCCACGACCCCCCCCCCCCCCTTGATCCGCCACTGTACACGTTTACAAAGTACATACCTAGCTGCCTCCGATATTGTATGCAAAAATCGTTAAATATTAACGTGAGCCATCTTCGGTAGGTACGTATACCTATCTATCTACCTACTCTATTCTCATCAAATCAAAAGTTCTGATTACAGAAAGAGATAATACTTTATCAGCACTCGAGCTCGAGATAACATTTTTGTGATGTGATGTGCCTACTCTGTAGAGATAATTGAAAGACCCGCCGACATCTCTCATGGCCGCAATTTTTTAATTTACGTCACGAAGTCGTTATTTGACATGTTTATATACCTACTGATAAATAGGTGGGGCGTCTAAGTAATTCTGCTTACTTACATAATCAAAATGCTTAGGTAAATTCATATCCATCATACCTACTCATCAACGGAACATATAACTTGGAAGGGCGGCCTTGTAGAGGGCTGCTCAAACGCTTACCACGTGCCCATTTGAAGCCTCCCTAGCTAACGAAGGGCAGGCTAGTGGCGGGTTAGTATTCCGAGCGCAGGCCTGGGGGTGACCCGCTTGTCACCCAGCAGAAGCTGGTGTGCAACAACGCGACAGGCCCCTCACTCTTCCTCTCTCCGAGGCAAAATGGGGTTAAGTCAATACCGTAGATGGGCAAGGGTCAGCCAGGGTGCGAGGGAAAACTTCCCTCGTTTCCCCTAGCAGTATGGAATATGGGATAAGGGACGGAGTATGTTATATAGGTGCCTAGTGCTGTACCAATCATTTTAGATAGAGACCGCTCTACAACACTGAAGCAAGTCGATCTTGACTCGAGAGACGCTCATTCTCCTTCATGGTGACGTTAGATCTCGCTTTTTTTATCTTGCTAAAAAATTGTTTATTTATTCAAACCTTTGTAGAAACATACCTATTGAATACCTATTATAATTTATGTAGGCGTAAGTCATATGCACAATCAATAGGTAGGTAATATTGCCTATTATCCCAGAGAGTACCTACAATACATAGTACAAACCAAACCTCAGTACCCCTAGACGTATTACAATCTATCGCGATGCGTTTTATTGTTTCGCATTAGCATTCGCCGGCAGACGAGTGTCATCTTAAAATACATCGAACATAGTAATTGCCAGATCAATGCGTCCAAACGCATTCGCTAAGTCTAGGTGTCTATGGTCAAGTACCTACTCGATACACGTACTCAATACTACTACTCGATAGTATCGAATATAAATATTAAAATTAGATTATTAAATTAGTAGGAATTCAAAATATTTTTATAGCTCGAGATATTCTTTCGATGATCGACATAAGAATTCGAAAATTGAAAGTTATAAATCGAATTACATACGATAAGTATACGATTCAAACTAGAGAAGAATCGAATCTATGTTTTAAGAATAATGGGAGATTTTATGGTTTAAGAATATTGTGAACATGTTTGAAATTGTTTGTAGATTTACAATTTATTGGAGTCATTATCCTCCTGCCCTTAACGTACATTTATTTAGGGTCAGCGTAGTACCTACCTAATAAAATAATACCAATAAATCGCAATAGAATCCGTTACAAAGAGTCTTATTCCATTAGTATATTTTAATTGGGATTATGCTATTATACAGTGTCTTTATCAAATTAATTACAAGTAACCGTGAGCCCTTTGGGAGCAAAACGCTGGGTTCATGGGGTCCGAATGTACGGTTGCTTTACGTTTAGTTTGTCACGATAGTTTAAGTTTAATAATTAAATGAATTTAATTTTATAAATAAAAATAATTTCATGTAAATAAAGTACAAATACAAATCAATTTAGTTAATCATCTTGATTGACAATATTTCAGAGGATATTTTCCATAGATGGTTATCGTGGACAAGATGCTTGCATATGGATAGATATCATTTAATTTACTATTGGTGTTTGGTTTTTGTATCACTCTATGTTTATAAACAAGTATTAGTATTAATTAATTATTTAGTAAGTTATTATTTTAATGAGTAGTATTTCAATGGATTTCAAGGTTCACCCTTTTGGTTATCTATATATATTTCAATACTCAGTCTTTGTGGTTTTTGTGACACTACTATTGAATTATGAAAATTGTATATTATAAATTGAAATAAAAAAAAATAAAAAAAAAATATTCTCATAATTATTTTTGGAAATATATATGACATTGGCAACACAGTCACAGTCACAGTACATGTACAAGTCCAGTCAGGAGTTTTGGCGCGAACGCGTAGAATGATAAATCGCGGTGTTATTTTATTTTCCGAAATTGATGTGAGTTCAAGTTAAGGTAACTGTACCAATGCTCGACACTGTACCAATGCTAGACACTTTCGAACAAAACCCAGTATTTTGAGAAAATTATCCATTTGTTTTATAAGACTATTGACTTAAAAGATGCCTAATGGTGTCTATAAGATATATTCAAATATTCGCAACACCATCCGAAGTAAATTTAGAAAGACGACAGTTGACAGCAAATAATGTGACTCCGTGAACACGGTCGTGTTATTTCTTAAGATTTTTGCCAAGGGTACTGATTTTTATAGGTGTGATTTTTTTATTTATAAGTTATGATTATTACTAATTTTAGTATAAACGTTATAAATATTGAAGTTATTGACATACTTGGACCATTGCCCGCATATTTTGATTAGGTTTTGTAACATTTATATGCTATGTCTAGTATTGGTACAAAAAATCTTAGATGTTCCAATGATAGACACTTTGGAATAATGCCTTTATTTCATGAAAATAAGATGTTATACCTACGCTAAATGTGATATTATATACATTGAGATTCATCACATGTACCGGAAATTACTAATAATGCCCGCGCTAGCCCGCTCTAACCACGTGGATGTCGCTTATCGCATATTGTTGTAAATTTTAGCGCTGAGAGTCAAGCATTGAGCTCTGAGTCGACACTATTGAAACACTTGACTCTCTATTCGACTATCTACTCACCTTTCTCCCCTTTCCACCCTCCCCTCCCCCATTCCCTTACCCTGTCCTAAACACAATGATCACTAAACCAAGGGGTGTTCTGACCTTATCGACGCGTGAGCTTTTGCAGGTGTAAAGTTGGCTCGATAGATGGCGTCCGTCATCGGCAAATATAGATGGATACGGCCCAACGCACACCGAGCGATGCGCAGCGGCGCGCATTCTTGGACCGATTTTTAACCCCTGACAAGAAAGAGGGGTGTTGTAAGTTTGACGTGTGCATGGGTGTGTATGTGTGTATGGATGTGTGTGTGTGTGTATGCGTGTGTGTGGCATCGTAGCTCCCAAACGGCTGAACCGATTTAGATTCTGTTTCTTTTGTTTGAAAGATGGTTTAGTCGAGAGTGTTCTTAGCTATGTTTCATAAAAATCGGTTCAGCCATTTGAATAATATGAGGAGTGAAAGTGGCAATGTAAAATCTAATATTTTCAAATATGGTGTGTTGGGTATCAAGTGACAGGTCATAATTTATACATCACGATACAGCAAGTCTTATGGAAATCGGTTGAGTGGTTATACCTGTAAAAAGTATGAAATAAAAAAAAAGACATGTGGCACTCGGGGACTGCCGCGGTAAAGCTATTGCATAGCATTTTTATGAACTTATGCAATTATAATAAATAATAATTTGAATTTGAATTTGAATTTCGGATTTCGGATTTCGGACTTCGGATTTCGGACTTCGGACTTCGGATTTCGGACTTCGGACTTCGGTCTTCGGACTTCGGACTTCGGCCTTCTGACTTCTGACTTCGAGTCCTAGTCCTAGTCCGAGTCCGAGTCCGAGTCCGAGTCTGAATTTGAATTTGAATTTGAAAACTAACAACTTATGCAATTATAATTAAAGCCCGACCAGTAAAATAAAATACCTCGCCATATTGCGGTAAACTATTGGAACTAATTTCTTCATATTGGTAACACTCTATACAATGTCATTATGGTCATCTGTCAGTGTGGTGTCAATTGTGCGTGTTGTTGAGTTTGAGAGCGCTACAAAACTATAAAACTATAGTAATATGCCGAAAACTATTAAAAGCCAGTTAAGAAAAGTAATTTATAATATAACAAAGTATTTGTCGGATAAAAAGTAGGAAGGATTGGACTCTGTTCCTCTAAATAACATCACGGACCTTGTTGTCAACATGACGGGTAGGTAAATCATAGAGTACGTGCAATGAAATTGGCCTAAACTACTGATTTTACTGTGACTAATTATTATTCACATTTTTAGGTATATCCCAAAGACATTTCATAACATAGACATGTCATATGCTTACAAATCAACGTAGAAAAATGTGCCGAACTCACACACACACATTTTTAATTCATCTACACTTCCCTACATAACCAATGGATTGAAAAGAGAGGACATGAAAAATACAATATAAAAGAAGAAGACAGCTATTGTTTGTCACTTGGACTTTAATGATAACAATGTACCAATCACAGTGCGGTTGCTAGTCGGTGACATAGGCTAACAAAATTATTGAAAAAGCAGGTACAGAGCTCTCTGAATTGAGGTTATTGCCTAATTTTGTTTAGACAAAGATGTTTGTTTAACTTTGTTAATGTATTATGAAAAAGCTAGGTATAATTTTTAAATTTCATTATTTTGTTGCTGTCAGTAGTACAATTTTAACAAGTACCTAAGTAGGTACTTGCCAGTAAAGTGAAGTTTGAGATAATTGCGTAATTTTGTTTAGACAAAGATGTTTGTTTGTCATTGTTGTATCTTCTAATATATAAAATTCTTCTGTCACGGGGTGCGTAATCGAACTCCTCCGAAACGGCTCGACCGATTTTGATGAAATTTTTTGTGCTTATCCGGTATCTATGAGAATCGGCCAACATCTATTTTTCATCCCCCTAAGTGATAAGGGTGCAGCGGGAACGGGATTTGAATACCACGCGGGCCGAAAATATGGCGGTACGAAGTTCGCCGGGGCAGCTAGTTAAGTATAAAAAAGCTAGGTATGTTTATTCTATTTCATTATTTTGTTGCTGCCAATAGTACCTACAAATTTTAACAAGTAGGTACTTACCTAAGTAGATATTTGCCAGTGAAGTGAAGTTCGCACTTATTAACTTACTTGAACCACATAGTATTAGTAGGCAATTATAAAAAACAACAAATTAAAATTGGGAGGTAGTATGTAGTGAGTTTAATGCCTACGATATTCTCATCTGTACTTTAATCTATGTTCGGATCACACACGTCCTTGTCGCTCACGCACCAAATTATATCATACTGTCTCTTTTTAACAATTTTAACTTGAATATTATGAAAGTCAGAAATTTGGTCTTTATCAGTCGAAATATGTATTATTTCGATGTGATATGAACTCCCTTTCGATGTATTAACTTTAGAGTAATAGTTCGTGCAGTGTCTATAAACATACGATGGCATTTTCGTTATTTTTATAAGTCACTGATGCTTCCGCTCAACGTCCGGCCGGCGCCGCTCGGCACGCGGTACTAGAGGCAAACGTTCCAATTGACTCGTTTTCGAATCTTCACGATTTTCGCGCAATAACGAATCTACTTCTTTTTATATATAATATCTTTGGTATATCCCGATCTTCTGTAATAAAAATACGAAGAGAAGGTCAAACGTCAAATGTATTTTCTACGCCTAAGAAAAATAAGCCTAACTCAAAAAAGAAAATCATGCTCGATTATTTTGATCTCTGTGCTGTTAGGCATAAAATACAAGAATTTTATGCAGTCCGAAAAACAATATCGCGTGGTCCCTGTTCTATACATAGTGTAATGTAACTGTATGTCTAACTTGTATTTACCATTCCAAGCAGTAAACTATTATACGGATACTACTGTGTTGTGATTTGTGCCCAGTCCTTGTAAGTCTATAACTCACTTTTGTGAATAATAGCAATGAAAAACATGACAGCCTCCGTGGCGTAGCGGTAGTGAACGCGGCCGCTACGCACTAGGCGCGGGTTCGATCCCCGCTCAGTGCAAATATTTGTGTGCATTAAATATGGGTATTCGCATTGGTCTGGTCGTGCCTCGGAGAACACGTTAAGCCGTCGGTCCCGGTTGCCATAAGAACATCTATGGCAGTCGTTACGGGTAGTTGGTGCCCTAAATAAATAATAAATAAATAAATAAATTAATATTGTAGGACATTCTACACAACGCTATCTAGACCCAAAGTAAGCATAGCTTAACTAGCTTGTGTTATGGGTTCTAGAATGCGGATAAACATACTTAGATACATTTTTTTTTTTGTAAATACATACATATTATACATAGAAACACCCAGACCAATGCAAATATTCATATTTCATGCACACAAATATTTGCACTGAGCGGGGATCGAACCCGCGCCTCCTGCGTAGCGGCCGCGTTCACTAGCGCCGGTCTAGCTGCAAAGCTTCGATATCACCTAATGTTAACATTGGGTCGTGGAGGTCAGGTGGCAATCGCTTCACGGAAAATAGTCTGTAGCTATGACTGGTAAAAGCGGACCCCAGACTCCAAGCTGAAAGCTTCGGATGCGACTGGGAATAACGCTAGGAGGAAGAAGAAGCAATGAAAAAGTCACAGTTTTATATTAGGTGTCATTCCGTGCTTAATTGCGGGGAAATAAAAGCCTGTTCATAAGCAAGTGTGTTGAAAAAATATTTGTATACTTGGCATTTAACATGTGTATCACTATACTTGGTGTTGTCATAATCATAGTGTTTTTGGCGCCCCCAGTACAGGTTTTTTATTTTATTGGTCGGACTTTACTTACGTTAAGCGAAGCTACTTCGGAGCAGCTCGGCTCTGTTCGTGCGAGCTCGGAGGTGTTACCATTTTTCGTTACGGAATTTCTGGATTCGGTCTCCACGCTCAAGGCCCGCGATAAAAGCTATGCAATAGCTTAAAAATTAAAAATTTAAAAAACCCCCGATCTAAAATGAACCTTTAAAAAGTAAAACCCACCTTTTGTCATTTGTCTCGTCGGGGGACCGCCGTCTGACCATCGCTCGGGGGGAATAGGGCATACCAAGGCACTTAGCGGTCTGATATTCAATTTTGTAGAGAGAAATTAAAGTGTCTACTATTGGTACAAATAGGTGTCTAGCATTGGAACAATGATGTCTAGCATTGGTGTTTTCAACCAAGTGCATAATAATTTAATTTAAAGTAAAAGTATGATAGATTTTAAAGATTTTATGGGCAAAAGTTAATGTCTAATTGTTGCTGTAACAGTTAAAAAAGAATGTAACGACCATGCTGTAAGTAATTTGTTAAATTTTTTAGATTGAAATTTTATTTTTCCTTAAAGTGTCTACCATTGGTACAGTTACCTTATTATGTGTAAATATGGTGGAATTTTAGACATAACGTCTTAGAAAACGCGCACAAGAGTAGGAAAGTGAAATATTACAGTGGATTGTTATTTCTCGTGTTGGTTTCAAATCTCCGTAAGAAGCCTTTAGTAAAGTTGCCACCACTTTACTGAAGCAGCAATCATCATCATCGTCATCATCATCATCATCAACTCACCATTATCATCATCATCATCCTCATCATCATCCAAATAAAAATAAATATAACTGATGACAAGGCAGCATGGTCATAGAACCTTAGCCTGTTCCGAAAGGAACAAATATATTAAAAAAAAAAAGTATATTACTTACTCTGTGGTCCAGTCAACTGTCATATAGCTTTGTTTTGTTTGTGAAAGAAAAGAATATTTTGTATAATTTACGTTAAACACGATCCCATCATTGACCCTGGGTTGAATATTGACACTGAACAACCAAATGAACTGTATTACATGTTTGAAAAACCTCTTCAGTGAGCTCTGGCTACCCTACTCACTACCGGGAACACAACATGACGTTATTATTAGTCGCAGTATTCTGTAGGGCAGATAATATATAGAACTGATAATAAATGTTAATTTCAAGTATTTTTACTTGCAGTTACGAGGAACGTACCTACTAAATATGTCATTCATATTCCTGACGAAGCAACCTCGAAATAATGTGCAATCTATATATCTGACAAATAGGTATCACCAGACATCCACCATGTGGCCTTATAGACAGATTAAGACTGCTCAAATGGTTAACATAACATAAACTCACGCCTATATCCCCGAAGGGGTAGGCAGAGGTGCTAGCACCCACATTTCGCTGTTTATGTTTAGGTCCCAATGTAATAGCTGGCGAGCCTATTGCCATTAACCGGGCACTTATAAATGGTTAACAAGTCATTGTTATCCTTACATGTAATTGAACATAATATAAATGGAAGGCAAGCACAATTTCATAATATAAACATTCTTATTGAAAATATATAGGTACTATATTCTAGGCTTGGAAACAAGACTAGAATATAGTGAATCAATATTGTTTGCTTGTGGTACCTACTTATATTACCAATTAAAACAAGTCTGTCCATATTACAGAAAGCATATTAAAATTGATGGTACCAGTACAATTGAAGTGTGCAGGGAGATAGCCCGCAACTTACCTATAATACCTACCATATATACCTATGTCCAGCAGTGGACTGCGATAGGCTAATTGATTGATTGATTGAAATAAAATGGATGTTTTATTTACAGTAACCCGCTAAATATGTTGTTAATAAATAGTGTGTGAACCTTGATACAACTTTTTAATAATGCTAATATATATAGGTACTAGCTTTTGCCCGCGGCTCCGCCCGCGTGGATGTCGGTTATCGCGACCAAACATTGCCTACGTCCTTTCTCGAGGTCTAATCTACCCCTATACCAAATTTCATCAAAATCGGTACAGTGGTTTGGGCGTGACAGACAGACAGAGTTACTTTCACATTTATAATATTAGTAGGGAAGTAGGGATTAGGAATTGATTTCTATGGCAGTCGTTAGGGGTAGTTGGAGCCCTAAAAAGTCCAACGATCTGGATGCAATGTTTCAATATCGCCTAATTTCACCATTGGGTTGTGGAGGTCAGATGTCAGTAGCTTCACGGAAAATATCGAGGTCCAGGCAAATCCGCAGTAAAGACTGGTAAAGTGAACCCCAGACTCTGAGGTGAAAGCTTCGGATGCGACTGGGATTAACGCTAGAATGAAGAAGAATAATTCACCTCTGCCTAACCCTTCGGGGATAAAGGCGCTATTATATATATGTATGTATGAAGAAGTATAAAGGCTAGGCCTAAACTCCATAATACTAAAGTTTCTAGTAAGTCTACTATAACACACAAGTAAACATGTATGTGAACCTAGTACATCATTATTCTCATCTTTTCACAGATTATGATTATCCGAATAGATGCAACAAAGCCCAATGCAAATGAGTGAAGCCCAAGACAGCAGATATACTATTATATAATTAATATTAAGTAAATTAAATATACTTATTTTGTGATAACTAAGTTATATTATAGGTACATAAATACATACCTGCTGTTGTGAATAAAACAAGTTAACTTAATTAATCCTATTTAACATAAGCACTGACTTTGCAGGCTGAATTTTACCAATAAATAACATTTCTATTCACTGAATGTGCAAAAATAATGTTATTAGGATGATATCATAAAGTACCTAGTATGGAGTAGTACATACCTAATGACAAAAGATTTATAATACATTGTGTAATTGTATTTGTACATTTAATTTCAGATATGTGGCTGTGACTGCCGAATATTAAATGTAAATGCAAAAGCGGAGGGGCATCACTTTCATATGAGTTACATTGAAATAATAAGCAAGTGTAGTTATTAGGTTAGTATCAAAAAACTTAATAGGCACCTACTAGATTAATGGTATGGGAAAACTAATAACTTCCATAACATATGTTCTATTCTTCTTCATCCTAGCGTTAATCCCAGCCTTATCCGAAGCTTTTACTTCGGTGTCTGGTAAAGCAGACCCCAGATGCATATAACCATAACTTATATTCTATTGTAATAACTGAATTGTGATCATACTTACCAAATAAAAACCTAACCGCCTAGGTTACAGGTGCTTATATCACAGATTTAACTTTTCTGTTCTACTAATAAGATATTCATAATTATATTGTTAGGTGGATTTTGATTCAATAAAGACTTACCGTTGTTAAATAGTGAACTACCCATGTGATGACTAACTTTACCTTTTATTTTTAGGTGATTCTGGCTATCTACAACATCCCTGGTTACTGACACCATAGACATAAACCACTCTTCATGGAAAGACCCGGTGACAATAGAAATTACATTTTAGTAATTGAGAAGTTGGTAGCGATGTTAATGAGAGAAATATGAATAAAATGTAACTGCTTGCTGTGAGGCAGAACCTAATGTTTTAACAACACACATGATCTCCTCGGAACATAATTATCATGAATGTATTTAAATAGTACATTAAGTTCTAGGGGAAAGGGCGATTAGGCGATTAGATGTTAATAAACACAATGAATAGACTACACTCATTATTAAAATCTTGAATATAGTTTAATAATAAAAATAAATATTTAAAACATTATTTTCTTTCTTCATTCCTTTTTTCCCATCCCTGTAGTCTTCTCTTTCATCATGAGGGATTGTGATATTGACATTAACAATTGGTTGAGGACAGTATGGTATCATGGTACGCCATGAAGTCTGTAGCCTCAGCAGTTCTCGGTTGCCGGAGTCTGCGTACGTCTTAGTTCATTCGTAGTTTTTAATAATTGAAGCTTATAATGAAATAATCTATACGCTCGTACTTATATACTTAAAATATCACAGTTTCACTGTACATTATAATAACAAACTCGTATTATATAAAATAAACAAATCGATTAAGTCTGTCAAAAGTGTCAAATGCGTTATGTCAATTGGAGTAGTGTCGTTCAGAAACCAAAGAAAATATTTCAAAATGAATTTATTGTTAATATATTTTTGTCGATTATTTTGCATTTCACAATCTTTTATACCTTATTTAAGGACTTTCTTTTGTTTATAGAACTGTGTTTAGCCTTAATTTCTCATAAATAGGTCATTTAGTGAAAAATACCAGAAATAGCATTATTTTATTTACTTTTCGAACGTATAGTTCATTCAACACCAAGTTTAGTTCGTTCCCAAAGGCTGTTTCTAACCGACTTCAAAAAAGGAGGTTCTCAATTCGTACACAATTTTTTTTTTTTTTGTATGTTTGTTACGCGATTGTGAAGCCAATTCTAGACGGATTTTGAAAATTCTTTTTCTGTTCGTAAGTAGATTATTCCGAAGTGGTCCCATTTAAATTTCGTAAACTTAATTTACAGACTTACTGATTTATCAGAAGTCGGTGAATTAAGTTCGGCCACTCTTCAAAGGCAAGGGATCGGTGCAGGAGTGTGGTAGTTACCGCGGTATAAAGATAATGTCCCACACCATGAAGCTCTATGAGCGGATAATCGACTCCCAGATCCGACAGGAAAGTACACTCTCGGAGTGCCAGTACGGGTTCCGTCCCGGGCAAGGGACTATGGACCCAGTGTTCGCTCTAAGGGTTGTGGCGGGGAAATACAGGGCGAAGAACACGCCCCTGCACTGCCTATTCTTAGATATGCAGAAGGCCTTCGACTGTGTTCCTCGCGCGGTGATCTGGTGGGCACTGCGGGCCAAGGGTGTTCCAGAGACTTACATTGACACCATCCGAGACATGTACTACGATTCCGGTTCCGTGGTTCGGACTGCTGTTCGCGACTCGAAAGCCTTCCCCATCACCGTCGGGGTACACCAAGGATCCGTCCTTAGTCCTTACCTGTTCAGCGTGGTATTAGATGTTTTGTCGGACAGCATTAGAAACTCACATGAGCAGCCTCCGTGGTTGCTCATGTATGCTGATGATATTGCGCTCATGGACGCGGACAGGAGCAGATTGGTGCGACGCGTGAAAGGATGGAAAGAAGCGCTTGAGAACGGCGGTCTGAAGCTAAATGTAGCGAAGACAGAATACTTAGCGTTAAACTCCACAGATCCCACACTCGTCCGCATAGGCGATGATTTAGTCGAGCGCACGGACCAGGTTAAGTACCTGGGATCTGTACTTCATGTGACCGGTGAGATCGACCACGACGTCAAGGCACGCATTGCTGCCGCGTGGGCCAAGTGGCGAGAAATGACTGGCGTCACCTGTGATCCTAAAATGCCAGTCAGGTTGAAGGGGCAGGTCTATAAGACGATCATTAGGCCTGTTCTCTTGTATGGTTGTGAGGCGTGGCCGCTGCCCGAGCGACACAAGCAAGAGCTGCGTGTCACGGAGATGAAAATGTTGCGGTGGATGTGCAACGTTACGCGTAAAGATCGCGTACGGAACTCTCGCGTCCGTGACATCGCGGATAAAATGCAAGACAGCCGCCTTCGCTGGTGCGGCCACGTCTTGCGGCAACCACCAGGCTACGTGGGGAACAAATGCCTGACAATGGTACCCCCGCCGGGTCCAGGTAAAAGGGGTAGGCCAAAGAAGTCCTGGCTTGTCGTGGTCGTGGTCAAACGTTCATTCATAAAAATGGAACATAGGTATACACGTCAATTCTGTAGGTATACCCCATCTGTTCTCTTAATCTAAGTCTATGTGATTTCCATCTAAATAAAGCTAAAACTAATTTATGTTTCCAATTTTTATTTTTATTTTTGGTGTGGTAATTTTTGTCGGACGTGACATTTCAAAAAACTATAACATTATCCGTCTGTTGGAGTTTTGGCGCCAAAGCCAAAACGAGAATGAACGATCGCGGTGTTATTTTATTTTCTAAAATTAGTGTAAGTTCGAGTTTTTATGTGTAAAAATAGTGGATTTTTAGACATAACGTCTTGGAAAACGCGCACAAGAGTAGCAAAGTGAAATATTACAGTGAATTGTGACTTCTCGTGTTGGTTTCAAATCTCCGTAAGAAGCCTTTAGTAAAGTTTTCACTACTTTACTGAGGCAGTAATCATCATCATCGTCATCATCATCATCATCAACTCGCCATTATCATCATCATCATCCTCATCCTCACCATCATCCAAATAAGAATAAAAATAATTGATGACAAGGCAGCATGGTAATAGAACCTTAGCCTGTTCCGAAAGGAACAAATATAAAAAAAAATGTCACGCATGACAGCATGACAGCTTGACGTGCGTCATGCCGCCGCACGTCTCTGTCAAGCTGTCGTGCGTGACTTGGTAATATAAACTTCAAACACTGTGATAATAAGATTTAACTTGTTTAAAGATTGTAAAATCCGGGCCGATGCCGTCCGTTTGGTGGGGTTGGACCTTGGCATTGGCGAAATTGCGGCGATTGCTGCAGAAGCCATTAAGAAGAAGAAGTTGAAGTTAACCATTATCAACTTATCAAGTTACTACGACAAAAAACATTGAATGTGTTTGTGTTTCTGTGATTACATAAGGTACGGCAAGTACGAAACTATATAGGCACGAAACTGACGATAGCCTAACGGTAGACGGGCAACGTGATGGCGTAGCGACGGCGGCATATAAACAAAAGCAAAATGCAGTATAGCTGCGGGCACAAAACCGGTGAGAGCGGCGCCGGTGATAGAGCCGTGCACGAGCTGCGATGGAGCGGTGGCGGCGCGGAAGTGTATTCTGTGTACAGCCTAGAAGGCACACAGAGTATTCTTCTATAACACTATCATGCTACTACTTAGAGGAGTGGAGCAGTTATCATAAATATGAACAAATCCTGCAAATACCCAAATGTTATTTGAAAATCAATAAATTAATTCGAAGAGACAATTTAGGGTTCCCAATAATCCCACTGATGAAGCCAGACGCAGTCTCTGATTAAAGCAAAAATAATTGTATTGTACCTAATGATAATTTTTGTTAGCTGTAAGTTTTATTAAAATATAATGAATGAATAAATTAAAAAGTTTTATTTCACTAAAAGTGGATTAATTAAATAAATGTGGAAATCAGAATATTTGTATTTTTCTATTATATTTATACCTGCATCATCATCATAATTATAGTATTTATTATGCTTAAGTAGGTAGGTATATTGTCAAAGTTATCATGGTTGAATCTAAGGCCTTTCACATTTTTTTTATATACTGTCCATCCCGTTAGATAGTAAAAACTTGAGGTGCAATCCAGAACATGCGGACCACCATTAGGCTTGCATTAGGCAACATTAGCTATGACATTAGACTGTTTTGGTCATTTTTAATAATATAATTATTTAATAGAAGCCTCACAAATTAAATAAGGCTTCAGCGCTTTGCCTGTTGACTGGGCCCTCCACTCTGGTGGGTCGTTCCCTTGTATGGACTTACTCTAGCATATCTTGAAAATGTATGTATAAATCGTAATTTGCATCGTTAGCAAGCAAGTAGGTATATCACCAATTCACCATTCAATTATTATTCAATAAATGAAGGGGGGAGACAACACTACCCCGTCGCCAAAGCTTGGCTTTTGCAGGAGCAACTCTGACCTAACCTGAAATAAAAGTCTACGCCAAAGAGTGAAATTGAATTGTGCCCTAAACATCTTAGTGAGGTTTAATAATACAACAATAACTATGAAAACACCAATATGAAGGCTAAATAAAGAGTAAATGTACCTAAGTCCGTAGTAACATTCAATAAGTCACAAATTTGACGTTATGAATGGCTCATATATTTAGACCAATTTACGCATTTTTTCAATAAAATTTACACATGAATGATGATTGCTGTCTTATAAAATTAGTGAAGACTTAAGAGACTTAGAAGATTTGGAACCAACAAGAAAAATCATAATTCACTGTTCCTACTCTTGTGTGTAATATAAAGTTTACTCCAAAGACTAACGAGAAATATTCCTTTTGTGACTCTTTTGCCAAATTTCGTTATTATGCGTAGCCCTCAACAATCTAAAATCATGCATTTTACAAAATAAGCACACAAAACATAATCACACATTCTATCAAAAACCCGCCATTTTGTAATTTTTGTGGCAATGCGTCTGATTGCATTGGCGTTCTTAATTGAAAATTGGTAGACGAGAGTATATAAAAGCTTGAACGCTCCTTCTATTAGAATTTACGCCAAATCCTCAAATATTGTCTATGATATTGTTGATAAACGGCTTTTTTTGGCAATTACGATCGATTGCTAGGAGGCTAGCCAACTTCACAGTCAATCGATCGAATTGCTAGGATGAAATAAATCAATGTAGATTATTTAAATATGATTATGTTTATGATTTGTGATTTGATTCAACCAATAGAACTATGCACAGCCCCCAATAGCCTAAATTAATGCATTTTATAAAAAAATAATAGAAAAATATACCACTATTTAGATCAGCTGATCAAAAATCCGCCATTTTAAGCGTTATCTGCAGCATTTTTTAAACGCCGGAGAGTCGACGCTAACCCAGCGTAAGCGTGCACAAATAATGCAGTATGGCTGCGAGTTTTTGGAACGCATAGAGCGTTTCGTACGGTCTAATTGGTTGCTGCCACATGGCTGCCGAATTGGTCGTAAGCTTATGTCATCCCCGTACATTTCACAAGCAATCAGTCTGTCGAATACGCTTGTCATGTCAGCGACTCGTCTACGGATGAAGAGAAATGAATGTACTTATGTGGCGTTTCAATCGTACTGATTGCTTCGAAATGCATGCTTGGCTACAAAATTCATGTTCTATTAGGTCGATGGAATCTCAAGTTGTAAATCCATTCATAAATCATGTTAAGCAATGCGTTTGCGTGAGCGTTTGTGCATCTTGTCTAAAGCCCCAGGTAGATCTAACCAGAGGTTTAGCACCCATTGTTTCATATCTTACTAGCTTTTGCCCGCCGCTCCGCCCGCGTGGATATCAGTTATCGCGAACAAACATGTTCTCTCCCAAGGTCAATCTATCTGTGTACCAAATTTCATCAAAATCGGTTCAGTGGTTTGGGTGTGAAAGCGTAACAGACAGACAGCTACTTTTGCATTTATTTTATTAAGTATGGACAATGCAACATGCAACTATCAAAGTATAAGACTAATCCGTACCTAAGTAGGTACACCAATTTAATTTAAGTCCATCGGGAAAAACAGTGGTCTTCTTCGGTCGGAGGATTTATTGACATTGATGTTGACTTCATACTATCTGAACTCTGAACAGATTGAAATGAACAAGGAAGTGGCGACGGGTGAACCGTGAAAATTTACAAAAGCGAAGCCGATGAAAGAAAAACTTACCTCGATATAGTTTATCATGTAGCTTATGATCCTGGGAAGCCGGCAGGAATTGGGTTATAGGCACTCCTCGCCACTACCTATATTTATTTTCAGTGACCGAGTTTATACCTACTTCGGCTATTTTCTATTACCACTACATTTATTTTTTGAGTATACTTTTTTATCTTTTGATGCACCAACAACGAAATATTTATGGCTCACAGCACAGGACGTGATCATCATTTCAACGTGGAGATCGACCTTTATGATACCTAATACATATAAACTCAAATAACCGATGTGTTGACTGAAATGTGGCACCTCTGTGGCGTAGCGGTAGTCCATTCGACAGCAGAAGTTACGGGTCCGATTCCCGTCCTGTTCAGTGAAAATATTTTCATGCATGAATATAAGGATTTGCATTGATCTGGTGGTAACTATAAGTACATACCTCTAAGTACTTATGATCAATGGTACAGTTGGGTTGGGAAAGAGGGTGTTCATCCGCATTGGGGAACTCTACACCACACCTAAACTTATGGGTTCGATCCCCGCTCAGATTTGTATGCATGAATTTGAATATTTGCATTGGTCTGGGTGTTTCTATGTATAATGTGTATGTATTTACGAAAAAAAATTAATGATGTAAGTATGTAGTAGGTATGTATGTAGGTAATATGTAAGTATGTATGTGTACCTACTGTATATGCAGCGCCTATTCTATTGTATGGTTTGGTTGTCGGATTTATTTCTGAATATATCACCGGTTTTCCTCAGACGTTTCCAGGCTCTCATCGTTTTAAAAATATGCGCAAAAAGTAAAAAATCTTGACCTTTTACCTTGATTGATGGCAACTTTTCACGATCTCATTATACCTAATGGTATCCTTTATTTCGTGTGGAAATCCCCACGAATACTGACCACGACTGTATCCGTCACCCCCAAGCCTGCGCGGAAAACTAGCCTCCGTGCCTGCTCTCCTCTGTGCCCTCTGCTAGTCAGGGGGTCACGTGGCCCTTTAATGGCCTCTAAAGGGCCACTTCTGCCTGGGTTGCAATATGCCGGATGCGTGTCATATTAATAAATAATAATGGTATCCCTGACGTTCATCCAAAAATTAAGCTTTCCCTTAATTTTTGAAGTTTGCAATGCTTTCAGGTAGATACTTCTTCTTCATCCCAGTCGAATCCGAACCTTTCACCTCGGAGTCTGGGGTCCGTTTTACCACTCCAACTGCAGATTGAGCTGACTATTTTCTGTGAAGCAACTGCCATCTGACCTCCGCAACTCAATAACGATAAATTGGGTGATACTGCAAAGCATTGCAGCTAGACCAGTGTTGTTGGACTATGAGGTAGATACCTACTTATAATAAAAATTAAAATTCAATAAAAAAACAGTACTTATGTAAGTAGGTGTAATAAATCTTAAAGAAATGCACTATAATCACATATCTACATTGCTTTTACAGATACAATATCTGTGCTATCGGCTCTGTATCCATTTTATTCACCTAGTGTGACCAAGGTTTTCATTATTATTGACCTAACTACGTGCATTAGGTACCTACGTGCACATTTTTGTACAATATTAATTGCTATTCATACCTACTCAGAATAATAAAATTATAATATCGCTATACTTACTTATAGAAATATCTAATAACAATATCTAGCAAGTAGGTACAGTCAACGACAAAAGTAGTTTATGATATTTTTTGTACTTTAGAATAAATGTAATTAAATAAATTGATGTAGGTTTATTATTTTGTGAAATTCTGTAAATTAGAGAATGTAATAGACTGTTAATGTGTTGACTGTACCCTACACCTTGCTATTTTCGCAGGACGACACTCATCACTCTCAGTGTTATTTAACGTAGTAAGGCCTACTTACAAATAGGTACCTATCTACTTATCTAATACATATATTTATACAATATTATATCAAAATTGTTTTGCTCCGTGGGCAAATACATTGCATTTTAAATCCTGCATCTTGGTAGGTACCTAACCTACGTATACCTATTTCAGAAATGTTATGCATATTTGCTGGTAATATAAAAAAACCAGGTTGACCTGACCGCACGCAGAATATCTACCTACTTATAGTTTAAGATCACGATTATGAACCAGGTCGGACTAGATCTTATGCCAGTTATTAATTTATTTCGCATATTTTATCAGTTAATACTATATAGTGCTCATGATAATGATCAATAGGACATTTATGTGCTATATATACTATGTATTACTATACTTTCTAATGACTATAATCCTTTGTAAATAACGCTAGGTAAAATGTTATGTATATAAATTAATCATGATCTATAATTATTAAGTATAATTACATATTTAAACAGATTTTATTACACAAAATAGGTGTTTCGTAGCATATTGTACAGTGCCTACGACGAAAAGTTGCTTAACAGAACAATTCTTTAAAATCCAGTATAGTGTGGATAGGGAAACGTTGTGATTTGGTAGAAGATCCAGATCAAAGGTACTTTATAGAAATGTCAGGTAAAAGTTACCCTTAAAAAGTAAACAATTATGGAAGTAGAAGAAGCGTAAGTAATGTGTATATCGTAACAATTGGAAACATAATGATGTCTGACTACAGCATTAGGAAAGAGTCGTGATGTTATGTATGTACCTACCTATAATCTTAAAGAGGACAAAGTTAATATGTGCTGTGCTGTACTGTGTGCGGTGAACATCTATTTATCGAAGTTGAGCTCAATCATATCAAGCTTCTCCTCGGCGTGTACTACTGCCCTTCGTCAAAAATAGACTTTTTTTCCTCATTTGAATCCTTGTTGGTTAATCTCATACCGTCTTACAGTCACACAATCATCATGGGTGATTTTAACGCTTGCTTACTTAAAAATGACAGTCGTACTTCATCCTTCCGCGCTATTTCTAACTCCTGTAATTTGACTATTCTCCCTTCTGATGCAACTCACCACGTTCCAAACTGTAATCCCACACTAATCGATATTATCTTGGTCTCTTCAGAAGAATGTGTCGCCAAACATGGGCAACATTCAGCTACCGCTTTCTCCTATCACGACTTACTCTATCTGTCCTTTAAAGTGCGCGTCCCTAAGGCTAAGCGTAAAATCCTTATGCAGCGAAATTTTGGTGGCATGAATCTTGAGAGCCTGCGTGAGGATGCTAACAATATTGATTGGACTCCGCTTGTCACTTCCGAGTCAGTTGACGGACAAGTAAAAATATTTGCGTCAAACATCGTCTCTTTGTACGATAAACATGCGCCCATAAGGGCAGTTAAAATCAAACATCCTCCATCACCATGGCTTACCGCGGACATCAAACGTCTCATTGCTAAAAAAGCAGCGGCTAAATTTAGATACAGAATTAAGCCTAGTGAAGATAACCACAGGAAATATGTGGCAGTACGAAATCATTGTAATAGGGTGTGTAGGAACGCACAACGCCAGCACATTCATAGTACCATACAAAATGGGGATCCAGCAAAGGTCTGGAAATTTCTGAAAACATTGGGCGTTGGAAAATCACGTGAAGACACCATCCCAAGAAATTTGAATATTGATCTACTAAATCAACACTTCGCCGCCTCGTCCAACCTTGATGGGACCACGAAAGCGCAGACTCTGGCTTTTCTTTCCTCTCTTCCAACGCCCAGCTATTCACCTTGCGTCTTTAATCTTTTCACTGCTTGTGATGTTAAGAAGAACATATTGGCAATCGCATCAAATGCGATTGGTGATGACAGTATCAGCCGTAAGATGATCCTTCCCATTCTCGATGAAGTCCTTCCTATCATATGCTACATCTTCAATTCTTCCATAACCAGCTGTTCTTTCCCAACTACATGGAAGGATAGTTTAATAATTCCTTTACCTAAAAAACATAAACCACTATCTTTCACAGACTACCGTCCCATATCCATTCTCCCATTCCTCTCAAAAGTCCTCGAACGTCTCGTTCATAACCAAATTACTGCTTTTGTCGCTAAAAATAACATCCTTAATCCTTATCAATCAGGTTTTCGCCCTGGGCACAGCACTGTTACAGCCTTAGTCAACATTGCCGATGACATCAGGTCTGGCATGGAGGACGGAAGGCTGACAGTCATCGCCCTGCTTGACTTCAGCAATGCCTTCAACACGGTTGATCCTGATATTTTGCTCTGCCAATTCCATTCTCTTAACATATCTCCGACGGTGATTGATTGGCTTCACAGTTACCTGTGTGGTCGCCGACAACGTATACGTAATGAAAATACATTGTCTAGTTGGTGTAATACTACCGTTGGTGTACCCCAGGGTGGCGTTCTATCTCCTTTGCTCTTCGCAATTTTTATAAATTCCATCACAAATCATCTTCATTGTTCCTACCACCTCTATGCAGATGATCTACAAATTTATTCTCAGGCAACACACGCGCAGCTGGCGGAGGCTGTGGAGATGGTCAACAAAGATTTGGCTAGTATAGCTGCTTGGAGTAAAACGTTTGGCCTAAAAGTCAACCCCGCAAAAACCCAAGTAGCCATTGTAGGCAGCTCCATAACTAGAGCTAAAGTTGATACTTCACAGCTCCCGCCGGTTGTTTTTGATGGCACAATGGTTACCATTAGCGATAGAGTAAAGAATCTGGGGATATACATGGATTCTAATCTTTCTTGGGACACGCAACTCCAAGAAGTGAGCCGTAGGATGTTTGCATCGATGGGATCGCTACGAAAGTTACAATACTTTCTTCCTATTGCAACCAAAATTTCGCTTGCAAACACACTGTTATTACCCATCCTTGATTATGCGGACGTCAGTTATCTTGATTTAACCGAAAGCCAGCTGGATAAACTTGAGCGCCTCCAGAATGTCTGTATAAGATTTATATTTGGTTTACGCAAGTATGATCATGTTTCTCAGTTTCGAACAGAGCTTAAGTGGCTACCCATCCGACTTCGCCGGAATGCTCACATCCTTTCGTTGCTGTACAACGTATTATTTAAGCCTACCACCCCGTCGTATCTTAAGGGACGTTTTGAGTTTCTGCACGATACTCATACGAAATATCTTAGGTCTTCAGAAAACTTAAGACTAAGGATGCCGTTGCACAAAACAACATTTTTCGACAACTCCTTCACAGTTACGGCAATCCGTCTGTGGAATAAGCTACCACTAGATATAAGAAAAGCTCAAAGTCTAAATAAATTCAAAACCATGGTAAAGGAACATTATTTATCACTTTGAATAAAGCTCTCTCATAGGTCTACTATAAGTGTACCGTATCAGTGTATATGTATGTATGTATTTGTGTATGTTTATGTATGTATATGTATATATGTGTGTGTGTATGTGTATATATGTATATGTATGTATATATGTGTGTATGTGTGTATATAATGTAAATTAGGAGTGAATATATATGTGTATTATGTACTTATTACATTTAGTTTTTGAAGGTACGCCAAAACAACTACCACTCAATCCTTCAGCCATAATTACCATCCAAAGGTTGCCTGGTAGAAATCGCTTAAAGCGATAAGGCCGCCCATTGTACCGTTTCTCTAGTTTTAGTTAAATAATAATGTATCTCTTTAATTTGGTGTACAATAAAGTGTATAATAAATAAAATAAATAAATAAATAATTTATTTTGATTTAGTATTTTATTTATTTATTATATTATTTAATGGGAGGTTGGAATTTGTTTTGTCGTTGTCTGTACTTAGTCTTGGCAAAAATATTTTCCATTATAGAAATCACCATAATTATGAACCACAGATATTTTAGGCCAAAAATGTTGACAATTCTTGGAAATAATATCAGAACGTTTTTTTTTACTGTTACCTACCAATATTTATTGACAGCTTATTAAAACAAAACAATGGTAAAAGTATAGACTTTTAACGACATTTTTGCGTGTAATTTGAACTCGTTAAGATCGTTACGTTTTTGTAAACCCAGTTATAGCACAATAGGTAGGTTTTGGAAAACAAATAGTACTACACCAGTTTTTTTAAATATCTGAATTCATAACGAAAATATCTAAACTCATAGGTACCTACATAACGAAAAAAGCTAGGCTAGGCGTTGTCAAAACGATCATAGTTTTCTAGACATCAAGATTTATAGAAATATTTTCTATCTACCTGGAATGCTAACTGTGGATCACTCATAAAATATAAATAGAAACTTTCAACATATCGTAATGCATGCGTTTTATATGCGTGTGTAACGTGCGTAACTTTAGCATGTAGGTACCTAGGTACCTACCGAAGTATACCATATTTGTAATAAATACAACTATTTATTACAAGTGTGGTTGGTTGGTGTATAATTCCATAGTTAGTGCCAATGTTTTATCAACATTCAGTACGTAGGTAAGTAGTGTAAACAATTGAACATAATTATTTATAAATAATAGAACACAATAATTAGATATTTTATAATATTTCTGTAACTCTGAGTACTCTGACACATTTTAGACGATAGGTAGTTATTGGCAGGCATTGCGTAAAATACGCTAAGGTAGGTACCTTAAAATAACACATTTATACAGATTGAATACCTAGTAGGTTCAATTGCGGCCAGTCGACAGTCGACACAGCTGGTTCTATATGTTTCATACACAACATGTGTGTCCATTAAAAAGTACAATGAATGATAGAGCTATCTACTCGTTTGATAACAAGATTGATATTGATTTATAATGAAGGCACATTCCACAACACACCTGTAGCACCACGTTAAATGCTGTAGATAAGCTAATGTGCATTAATATAGACTAGAGTGAAAACTCCGCATAATGTATAAATATACCTAGTTAACTACTTACTTAAACACATATCATTAGTCCTATGTAGGCAGTTTTTATGCGTAGGTACCTACGTAATAAAAAAAGAAAAAAAAAAACATAGTATCAATTCCGTTAATTCTGGGTATAGTCAGTGTTGCGACCTAGTTGATTTTTCAAATTTGCCGCCGTTTTCTTGAACCATTTTTCATTGGCCAAACTATAGCATGAATACCTACTCCAATACATTTATTTTTTCAGAGATTATGATGACGTATTATGTTTTTTGTGAGTCAATCCCGTCAATGACTTTTCAGTCACGTCGTCGCTGTCTTTGTTCTCGTCCTACTAACACGACCTTTGTTTAATAGATGAATAAACAATATGACACGATGGAAATTGGTGTAACATTAAATAGATTTGTAAAGTTTTATCCATAACATATTAATAGACATTTATACACTTAATCCAATTTGTTGACTATGCTTATTCACAAAAATATTAAGTGGCGAGAATGGCAATTCGCAATTCTATCAACTTATTGTAAACATTAACATAATATCCTTAGGTATACAAAGACGTTCTAGCTGAGTCTACCAGATCTAGCGTCGGTTATAACTCCCCACAGTTCTATTATAAACTCGTCTGTGAAGCCGAATACTTGTAAATCGCTATCGTCAATGGCGTCTGCTAGTTGCATAGAGTTCGTTTTTCCTTCGGCCAAGTCCCACATTTGTGTCGCAAGATCTGAATCATTGATGCCCATGAATGACTCTAGTAAGCTGTTGATCTTCTCAATTCCTGCTTTAGATTTGTCATCGTGCTGGAAATAGAAAACAAATGTATTAAAAACATAACCCTTCTTGGCAGTCGGGAAAAATGAGGAAATTTTATTTTTTATCATCAAATGTTGGTATAACCCGCGTCACGTATCTTGGACCTATGTGATAAAAATGTGCCCTATATTTGCCTATACGCACAGTATACATTTCTTGGGTGCCTTTTGAGGATAGCACGGGATGTTACTGCGGTAGACGAACTCCAAATCACCAAGCATTGATTTAGGTCCAAGATACGTGGCGCGGGTTATACTCAAAATGGTAAATCTGCCGCCAAATGTGTTAAGTAGCTCTGTCAAAAAAAAAAATTCTATTTTTGACCGCAGAATACAATAGCACCCGCCAAATTATGACAATGGACAAGAAGACAGAGGACTCGAAGACAAGACTTACATAATATTAGGTATGTCTGTCAGGGAAATAGTAGATCTATCGCCAAAAATTTGGCTCAGATCTACTATTTTGCTGACTTACCCTACTATTTACACCACAGCATAAAATCACATCCTTAAAAATATAGTAGATGGGTAATTTCACGATGCCAAATTTTTTGCTAATTTCGGTGGCAGTTTTCAATCATAGGTTTTCCGATGAAAAAATTTAATGGAGTTCTTTTAGAATATCTAGTAGTAGTATATAGTTTTCATCGTGAAATTACCTAGATAAATAAATAACCACAGTAATGATGGAATGAGGGGAGATATGACAAACTTGTCGAGATTCCGTTCCGTACGTTATGATGTTACTGGCAGGGTGGTTAGGGAGAAAATTTCTAACCGAAATATCGAAAAGCAGGCGGCCGGCGCTGTCGAAGTGCATGGGGGTCTCCCGCCGCCCTCTGTGCGCCATACCTCCCTTGCCGTTGACCTATTTCATTAGGCCAAAGGGCTACGCTACCTAACAGGTGCCATCGGCTCGCTCATTTAAATATAACCGGTATACCAGTCAAGGGTAGATAGGTAATAAAGATAAGTAAAATAACTGGTCCACTGTTGGGCACTGCCCTCCTATCTTACTAGCTGCCTAGGTGTGCGTACAAGACTGCGTGAACATTATTAGAAAACTCTTAGATAAGTAGCATAGCATATTATATTACATCGCGATGTTTTACTTAGTAGGTGATGCAGGAAGCCTGTACCATGGGTTGGCACTTAGGTACTTCAACCTGACACGCTGATGCGTGGCTAGTTGAATATGAGTTGATTATGATTATATTTTCTTTTAACGTTCATTACCTCACATAACCATTTATTAACCATTATAAAGATGACTTTATTGTCTGTGTGTATATCTGTTAGTAATGTCATTTTTTTTCAGGAACGCGTAGACTTATCAAGTTAAATGTCCAAGACCCTAATGTTAAATATCTAATAATCCAAGTTCTTGGGGCTGTGAAAAATGCAAGTTCTAAAATCGAATCCTCAGACTTGGATGTGGCCAAATTTTCGTTAAGATTTATAAGCGGAAGCATCAAGTCATAATCAATGTGAATATCTTATATCTTCTTGCTCCTATATGAATAGAAATAATAGATTAACCGGTTAAAAATACCAGTTCGAGATTGTTGCGTAAGCAATTAACAACACGCATGGCGCAGTTTCATCAGATGTCGATTGTTTCTTATTTCCACCTATCTCGCCTGTACCACAGAACAGATAATAAGTAGTACTAGCCTGTATAATGGATAATCCCTTCAATACATATTATTCCCCAGTTTCGAACTTAAGAAGACTCTAATTGCAGGTTCTCTATACCTAACTGATATGCCAAACAAAACAAACTTTGATATGCCAAAGTTATACCTACTTGGTAGAAATCTACAAAGTGTAAGTTACATAGGTAGTTCAGTTTTAGGAAAGCTCATCGAAGGATATAACATCAGGTTACGCTAAGTCCCTTAGGACTACTTAGGAGCCTGGCAAACTGGCACAACAACATCTAACCTAAATTGTGTCGTAGAATATTACTGCTACATACAAGATACATACAAGTAGAAGTGACTGGCACCAACGTTATCAGGATCAAATGATTGATCAGATCGGTCACGTTTCACGGCTTTTCCATTGTTTACAATTTTATTCTTATTTTAGCACACATTTGCTAAAGACGAACGTTATCATATTATGCAAACTTAAGAAGAGGAAATAATAAAATTCTTCCCTACCTACTTAGGCAAACGGCAAAAACAGAGATCGGGACAAGTATAGCTAGGACAAAATCTTTCAAAAATGCACACCTATCGACTCTAGGATCATTTGAAACCATTCTGTGACCCTAGTCACTAAGGTTCCTAGCGTGATGTCACACTTAATAGCCCAGTCAGTCAGATATTAGCGCGTTCAAACAAACAGACTCTTCAATTTTGTTATTAGCATAAGTTTACGCATGGTCGTGTGTTAGTTTATCCTTATTCTAATAACAAAACAAGGAAAATAATAACTTACGTCATTTTCAATAGTTGCTGGGCCGTTCGCTTTAAACCGTAGCGTTTCTTTCCCTGAACCAAAGTTTGTCTTTCTACCGGACTTCGCTCCACTCGTCTTCGGACCAATACTTCCAAATCCACTCTTCAGAGGTTCTACTAATCTAATCGTAAACGTTGATCCTTTAGGAATATCTTTTAATATCTTTGCGACTTCGTAATGTCTCTTGCCAACCATATTCTCACCGTCAAGTTTCTCAATGTGATCTCCGACCTGAAATTGAAAAGAGCAGCGGCGTTAATATGACAAATGGTTTATTTCCTGTGCATTTCTTAGGAAGGTCAATGGCCACAGAAAGTGACACATTTCATTGGGGCTATGGGACACAAGTTAGAGGTATGATTGAAGATATTAAGTAGGTACCTAGGTAGGTAATGTATTGAAAGTGTAGTACTGTACCTATGTATTGCTTTTTAGTAGAGTTCTTGTTAATTTGAGTATGTGAGCAGACTTCAGTAATGCTACATAACATACATTCGTCAGTTAATTATCTAAATACAGGGCTGCATCCTGAGCTGTATCTTTGCAACCATCATTGGCTATTTCATAGCTAACTGTAGCTAACAAGTTAAAATGTTCACACGCTGTAGGTGAAAAAAAAAACCTACCTACTTATAAGTTGTAAGCCACAGTTACTTACGTATGTAACGCGTGAGTTCATGACAAATAATGATAACATTAGAAAGGTCAACGAACTCAATAAGAGGAAGTTCCCATACAATACAACAAACCTTTGAAAAGTGCATTATTTCAACAGTTCAACACATACCTACTACCTAGATATTTTATTCTTGCTTTATTTAGAAAACTACTTAACCTCGTGACCTATTAAGTCCAACGCCTTTAGCCATTAACAACGCTACCACAGATTACCTAATACGCTACGCAGCTTTTAAAAATAAAAAATATGACCTAAGTGAGTATAAAAATAGAAAAGATGTAAACAATTGGTAGTTACAAATATACCAATACCAACACCAACCGACTTCGGTTGGTGCCCACTCCCACTATCACTACATTCACTACCTAGGAATCCAAATAGAGTGCCGGTTCGACTCGCGTTTGGACGGTTTCTTTTTACTTTTGAAGACTGTCTTTTTTATACCTGTGTGCACCTAAGTGGTATACCAGGTAAGAAGGTTGGTTTGTTTATAAAACAAACCAACCGAACCTCCTTAGGTCTTATTCAGATGTCTAACCAACCATAAAGTGATTAGCCGAGACATTTAAGTTTTTAGTGATCTTTATTCTATCGTAATCGTAACCCAATTATGCGAGTATCTACTTATAGCAGTGGCGTGGGGTCCCTATAACCCGATTCCTGCCGGCTTACTTCCCAATGGGAAGCCGTGATAAAGATAATTCTGAAGATCAGAAACTGAAATCGAAACGCCCAGACATCCATACAAAATGTATAAGAGGTAAGGTTTTTTATTCACCGGCTTCCCCTTTTAAAATTTTCACCTGGCGAAGGCCTTCGCCACTGCTACTTAGTCAGTGAAGTACGTAGTTAGTAACTATTTATTAATCTGTGGTGAAGTTCAGTCATTGACTACTTACTCGCTTTATAACTGTGGAAAAAACTTATTTCCAAACAGAATAATGACCCAGGTCAGAGCCGAATCGAATTGTGAGTATGGCACGTTATCGTAAACACAGTTTCGATAAGGTCTTTGAATTCGATTTCTCGATATAAATCTTTATCCATGAACTGCTTTACCACTAAACCGTTCAACTTTATCACTGTTCTATAATACTATGAGTACCTACTATGACTTTATATCCATGGTCACTTGTTACGAGATGTGTGCAGTGCAGTGCCTATTACCTACCTATATTGTACGGTTTTTACAACAAGCACATCCAATGGTGGAACTACCGTGGTCTATCGCTTGCAACACCGAAGGTAAACCTATTTGCAAGAGTATAGGGAAGCAAAAGGTGACGGATAGTGTTTACCGTGGCCTATGGACGAGTGCAAGACCAGAGCAGTCACACCCGTGCTGCCGACCCTGAAAGAACAGAGAGATTCTGTCCCATCAGCGCAGAAGACAAGCAGGACAAGCCTTTGGTCTTTCCAAAGTTCCAGTGAGCTCTGGCTACCCTACTCAGTGTTGGGAACACAACACGAGGCTATTATAGCCGCGGTATTCTGTAGGGCGGCGGCGGAGGTACAGGGAGTACCCCTTCAGACTTCTCCAGTCAGACTGCTGAATTGAGATGGAAATACCGTCTTCTTTATTAATAGATTGGGTACCTACTTAATTTCAAGTTTTACCGCAATATGGTACACTATTTATTTATGACCTCTTTATCAAAGAAGATACTGATTCCAAGATAGCTAAAAGAATCTAGTGTCCAATAAATATCATTACTTCGAATTGCCCTATCGTAAATCGGTATGTATTAAAATTAGTCATTAACATAACTTACAATAAAAATATACTTGAAATTAAACAAGCAACAAGCAACGTTTTACGCAATCCTGTCTTCTTTCTTTCTTTCTTTCTTTCTTAAACCGTGGTAAGTATATAAGGATGGTCAATACGAGGTCGTACTTCAGATGTTTTTATTAATTTATGTGAAATATATAATAGATTGTAACTATTTAGCATTTTATTTTCATAAAATTATTTAATCCCAGAGTCACCCAGTGCGATTTAACAACACTCATTTTCACATAGCTGACAGTTACATGCCCTGTGTGCTTTGAATGGTGAACCGCTTTGAATACCGGCATACTTGAGGAGCCTGCTCTAGTGACACCTGGGTACCTGTCATGTGAAAATAAGTTACGTCAGATCGCTCTGGGATCTTACTCTTAGGCAAATAACCTCATGCCTGTACCACGCCTGTACCTGTCCACTCTAGATTCACAGATATTCAGCGATTGTTTATGGATCAATTTTAAAAGCTCCTTTGCATTCAGTTTTGTTTAACTTCGAAGTACCTAGCTCAGACTAAAAGAATAGTAGTAGAGTATCACTATTCTTTTATTTCTTTTAGTCTGAGGTACCTAGTCCCAAATTAATTTTATTGATATTAAATTCTGGACTAGAATTCTTGTTTTATGATGTTATCTGCAGGTCTATAAAGGCCACTTATTGGAATCGTATTAGGATAATCTGGATAATATTTTGTCATGCGGCGTTTTACACGAAACTAGCTGTCTCGGCGAAATTCGTACCGCCATATTTTTCCCGTTCCCGCTGCACCTATTTTCTCACCGTTTAAACCTTCCCTGGACTGGACATCCACGAACATTTCAAGACTAAAATTAGCCAAATCGGTTATTCCGTTCTTGAGTTATAAACTAACAACGAAAAGTGGCATTGATTTATATTAGAAGAAAGAAGATAGAAGATAAGAATCTGCTTAGTCAATGATATTTTCATAATATCAATCTCCTTTATATTTTAATATCATTGTGCTTATGTAGTATTGTTGTGATTCTGCTCATATGAATGAGCATTTTACGAATATTATAGGAATCTTTGAGATCTACTGGAAATTCGTAAGTTACTCATTTTTAGCAGTATCGCTCACTAGCTTTTCGCCCGCAGCTCCGCCTGCGTGGATGTCGACTACCATCACCAATAGTATTTTTTTCTAAACTGACGGACTTGTTGTATAAATATAAGTATCCCGATAGTTCTAATAGTAATTGTTGTATAAACTTTCGACACCTTATTTCGCTCTCTCAGTAGTGTTTTTTTTTTCAAAATATTAAATGAAAACTGTAAGAAACATCGGCCTTGTCTTACAAAAAAGTGGTAGATTTTTAGAATATTACAACAAAATAAAAATACTATTAGTATCTTTATACCAATAGCTAGTAAATGGCTAGAAAAAGACTGGTAAGAAAAAATTACTATTGCCTAACATTTCGTTCTTATCAATCAATCAATCAATAGCCTATTTCAGTCCACTGTTGGACTTAGGCCTCACCCAAAGTATGTCATAGCACTCGATCCTCCACCGTATGTTGGGGACATATATTATGCTCTCAGTTTGCACATTTGGGCCCCATGAGTCATAACAGGGGAGTAGAAACCTCGACGAATTTTCCCAATGTTGCCCAACCCTTGTCGACCCTTCGACGTACCTATATCTCTTTCTGGGTTTCGTCTTTTAATCTAAAATTACCATCTCAGCAATGAAAATATCGTATCAGCACGACACTGTCGTAGACAATCCAGAAATGCCCAGGTCTACATGATGTCAGAAGGCTTCTCGTAATCTACAAATGCCATACATAGCGGCTAATTATACTCTCAGGTCTTTTGTATAATCTGCTCAACAGTATTGGCTGCAACACTATAACCCTTTTAAAACCCGGCTTGCTCCAGTGGCTGGAATTCACAACTATTCAAGACGATTCTCAATAACAAACTTCTATAGAGATATGACTCAGGAGTCTTATAATTCTTCAGCAAGACCTTATAGCCTTTTTTGGAGAACAGTACCACCGCAGTACAGTTCCATGTTAAGTTCTGCTGGATGACGGAGTCAAAGAGGTTCGTAAGCTCTTTTAGAACTGAGATTCCACCTGCTTTTAAGAGCCCTGTCAACCAGTGCGATATCATCAGTATAACATAACTATGAAGGTTGCTGTTGTATACTGAGGATACAAAAAATCATCAATTGGCCTATTGCAGTCAACTGCTGGACATAGGCCTCTCCTAATATGCGCCACGTTTGCCGATCCTCCGCCTTCCGCATCCAGTACGTCCCAGCCACCTTTCGCAGATCGTCGGTCCAGCTGGCTAGGTGTCCCACCTTCCGTATACCTTCTCACGGTATCCACTCTAGGATTCGTCTGCTCTAACGGCCATCAGTCCTTCGGCAGATGTGGCCAGCCCACTGCCACTTTAGCTTGCTTATTCTGCAACCCTACGGCCAGATTGGAAACGAAGGTTTGGAAACCGGTTTCCATAGCAGAATTATTTTTCTTTTAACGAACCTGGTTTCCAAGAAAGAATAATAATTCTGTTTTCGAAACTAATTTCCAAAACAGAAAGTTGGATCTTCGTTAGCTATGTCGGTAACTTTGGTTCTATGTCGGATGACCTCGTTTCGAATTATATCCTTCAAAGAAACTCCAAGCATAGCTCGCTACATAGCCCGCTACACGACTTTTAGGTCACGGACTACCCCACCTTCAGTGGCCACGTTTCGTCACCGTAGGTCATAGGTAACATAACAGGCAGGACGCACTGGTCGAAAACCTTTGTTTTGAGGCATTGCGGCAGGGGGGAGGAGAAGACCCAACGTAGTTTGCCAAATGCTGCTACTGCTACTGGGGTGGCCAGTTGAATTCTTCTGGCTATTTCTTTCTCGAAGTTGGTTTTACCGAGCTGGATAACCTGCCCCAGGTAGATAATATTTTTGAACAACTTCGAGTGTCGCTCCTTCGATGGCAATCGGTCTCAGTACAACATGTTCGTTGAACATAATCTTGGTTTTATCCAAGTTTACACCGAGGCTGACTTATCGAGAAGCTCCATTCAGGCTGTGCAGCATTTCGCCCCGTTGTTCTAGCTACTCCGCAACTATGATGATGTCATCGGCGAACCGAAGGTGCGAGATGTAACTACTCCAGCGTCTTGAAGACGTCCTCCAATGCGTTGGTAAATGCTGAGGATAAAGCCCGACCAGTAAAATAAAATACCTCGCCATATTGCGGTAAACTATTGGAACTAATTTCTTCATATGGTAACAATCTATACAATGTCATTATGGTCATCTGTCAGTGTGGTGTCAATTGTGCGTGTTGTTGAGTTTGAGAGCGCTACAAAACTACAAAACTATAGTAATATGCCGAAAACTATTAAAAGCCAGTTAAGAAAAGTAATTTATAATATAACAAAGTATTTGTCGGATAAAAAGTAGGAAGGATTGGACTCTGTTCCTCTAAATAACATCACGGACCTTGTTGTCAACATGACGGGTACGTACATCATAGAGTACGTGCAATGAAATTGGCCTAAACTACTGATTTTACTGTGACTAATTATTATTCACATTTTTAGGTATATCCCGATCTTCTGTAATAAAAATACGAAGAGAAGGTCAAACGTCAAATGTATTTTCTACGCCTGAGAAAAATAAGCCTAACGCAAAAAAGAAAATCATGCTCGATTATTTTGATCTCTGTTCTGTTAGGCATAAAATACAAGAATTTTATGCAGTCCGAAAAACAATATCGCGTGGTCCCTGTTCTATACATAGTGTAATGTAACTGTATGTCTAACTTGTATTTACCATTCCAAGCAGTAAACTATTATACGGATACTACTGTGTTGTGATTTGTGCCCAGTCCTTGTAAGTCTTTATCTCACTTTTGTGAATAATAGCAATGAAAAACATGACAGCCTCCGTGGCGTAGCGGTAGTGAACGCGGCCGCTACGCACTAGGCGCGGGTTCGATCCCCGCTCAGTGCAAATATTTGTGTGCATTAAATATGGGTATTCGCATTGATCTGGTCGTGCCTCGGAGAGCACGTTAAGCCGTCGGTCCCGGTTGCCATAAGAACATCTATGGCAGTCGTTACGGGTAGTTGGTGCCCTAAATAAATAATAAATAAATAAATAAATTAATATTGTAGGACATTCTACACAACGCTATCTAGACCCAAAGTAAGCATAGCTTAACTAGCTTGTGTTATGGGTTCTAGAATGCGGATAAACATACTTAGATACATTTTTTTTTTGTAAATACATACATATTATACATAGAAACACCCAGACCAATGCAAATATTCATATTTCATGCACACAAATATTTGCACTGAGCGGGGATCGAACCCGCGCCTCCTGCGTAGCGGCCGCGTTCACTAGCGCCGGTCTAGCTGCAAAGCTTCGATATCACCTAATGTTAACATTGGGTCGTGGAGGTCAGGTGGCAATCGCTTCACGGAAAATATCGAGGTCTAGCCAAATCTGTAGCTATGACTGGTAAAAGCGGACCTCAGACTCCAAGCTGAAAGCTTCGGATGCGACTGGGAATAACGCTAGGAGGAAGAAGAAGCAATGAAAAAGTCACAGTTTTATATTAGGTGTCATTCCGTGCTTAATTGCGGGGAAATAAAAGCCTGTTCATAAGCAAGTGTGTTGAAAAAATATTTGTATACTTGGCATTTAACATGTGTATCACTATACTTGGTGTTGTCATAATCATAGTGTTTTTGGCGCCCCCAGTACAGGTTTTTTATTTTATTGGTCGGACTTTACATAAATTACTATGTGATACGTCAAAAATGAATACAAATAAAACAACATACTTGAAATTTGTGGTGGTTTAATTTTTTTATAATTATCTAAAAATAATATTAAGAAAATAAACATTTTGTATTATATTCTTTGTCATCTTAATCAGAAGTGCTCTGTGCTTGAGTAATTGAGCCCACAGCTGATAAGTGGAAGTTATTGAATTGTGTTCTGCCATCTCTATTATTGTTGCCTTAGTATACTTCTCATCAAGAAAGAAAGTGAAGTTTTCTAGAAGCCAGGCGTTCGTCTATTTGGTGAAACGTTTCTAGCCATTGATATAAATTGTTATTTTGTTTCTAACTATGAAGCCGCCCCTTGTGTTATATCGGCGGCGTCAATAGATTTAAATTCACATACCTTACTGTTTGAGAGCTTGTAAATGAGGATTGATCTGGATGATAATGTGCTGTAGTGTGCTGTATTACTTTTAGGCTTTCTTTCATATACAGGTATATTCTTTTATATAGCTCTAGATAGCTATCATCGCTGCTATCATATGTTTTTTTTCTATTTCCAATCAATTAAATAAAGAAACTGCAGTACATAACTCTTACACAATATTTTTCACATTCTTGCATATTATACGTGACAGAGAGTGACATTTTTATAAATATTATCATTTGACAGATCAAAATGTGACTTAGCGTTGACACCATCACTTTAGTTCCTTTGTCATGGTAACAATTTTGCTAGCGATATTAGCGCCAATATTTCGTATTTTCTTTAATATTACATTATTTCGTGAATTTGCCACATTTTAATTGTGATAATTGCTATTCGGCGACAAAGCCAAATTCAATAAACCAAAGATCATGAAAATCTGTTCAGCCATTCTTGAGTTATAAGAAAGTACGTTTTTGGCACTTTTTAGGCACTTAGGGTCTGAATTTCGAAAAATCGTTTCTTAGTACACCTCCACGCATCAAAACATACACTCTCTATAAATTTCAAGTCTCTAGGACCAGCGGTTTAGGCTGTGCGTTGTCTCTAAGTCAATCAGTCAGTCAGTCAGGACTAAGAGTTTTATATATAAGATTGTGGCCATTTTAGACCCACTGATCCTGTGACTCCATTTGAGACACGGAACTCGGAAGGTAGGTAAAATAATAATCTATGCTTAGTGAATTTGAGTTCGTCCACCTCAGTTATAGTAGCACCCCGTGCTATCCTCAAAAGACACCCAAGATACAAGAAAATTAATGTGTGCACTGTGCGTATAGGGGCCCTATACCTATACGCACAGTGCACATTACATAATAGGGCACATTTTGAGCACATTTTAGGTCTAAGATACGTGTCCGGAGTTATACGTGAGTTTTCAAAAGTGAAATACCCCCTAAGGCTACTTTGTATGAAGAAGAAGCCGTACGCGATCCGTCCGTTTGGTCGCCGCATGCGGGTATCCGCAATCCGCCGCAAGTGCGTTGTGTGTGCCCACCGACCATTACGTAATCTACCCGCCTGAAATTTATTGTGCAGGCCGTACCTACGAAGGTGGGTATTTTATTTCAATAAACTAGAAAGTAAGTGTATAACCTAGTGAACACGTAACGGTCAGGCGGCGGCGGCGGCCGTCTGACCTTGTTCACAACCTTGACAGCCCCTGTGCCCAAAACCGGTTCTATAATATTACCTATACAGATCTTCTATTTCGAGTTTATTATACAACGGCAGAAAAAACTATTGCTCAGATAATATACCTACCTACTATTTTTTCAAGTACCTACTAAACTAAGTAACCAGTAATAACTTTATAGGCTACCTGCCTATAAAGTTATTATAGTTACCTGGCGTAGCCAATTAGCTAATAAGGGCTTTAATACAGCTTTTATAATACTAGGTAATTATTAGGTACTGACAACATCAGTGTCAAGGGGTCCCTATAACCCGAATCCTGACGGCTTTCTAACGGGTGCAGAGTGCTAGACAAACTAGATCGAGATAAGATTTTTTTCTGCGGGCATCCCTTCGCCACTGGACACAATACATACTTAGCATGTGAAAAAACACAGAACAACAAAATAAAAATAGTTTCTAATTTCATGTAGGTGAGGCACCTACTCATTGAAAAATAGCATGCGTCTATAGCTCGAATAAGTATAAGGTTCGAATCCTTGACATTACAATTTACACGACCGACCGGAGTACATACCGACGTGAGCCCTCATCTAACACAAGCACTGAAGGATATTAGCTGTAGGAGTAAACCGCGAATACCAGTAATTTCGTTTAGTAACATAAAATTCTTTAAAAAACATTATTACGAGTTGATTGACTTTCAAAAACGTAGATAGGTATTTTAATGAAAGAAAGTATTTACTGCTTATTTAATTGGTTTAAAAATCATATAGGTATCAACTTCACTTCATAACGTATTTAACAACGCACTTGACCAAAGACATTTCATAACATAGACATGTCATATGCTTACAAATCAACGTAGAAAAATGTGCCGAACTCACACACACACATTTTTAATTCATCTACACTTCCCTACATAACCAATGGATTGAAAAGAGAGGACATGAAAAATACAATATAAAAGAAGAAGACAGCTATTGTTTGTCACTTGGACTTTAATGATAACAATGTACCAATCACAGTGCGGTTGCTAGTCGGTGACATAGGCTAACAAAATTATTGAAAAAGAAGGTACAGAGCTTTTGTTCAGACAAAGATGTTTGTTTAACTTTGTTAATGTATTATGAAAAAGCTAGGTATAATTTTTAAATTTCATTATTTTGTTGCTGTCAGTAGTACAATTTTAACAAGTACCTAAGTAGGTACTTGCCAGTAAAGTGAAGTTTGAGATAATTGCGTAATTTTGTTTAGACAAAGATGTTTGTTTGTCATTGTTATTGTATCTTCTAATATATAAAATTCTTCTGTCACGGGGTGCGTAATCGAACTCCTCCGAAACGGCTCGACCGATTTTGATGAAATTTTTTGTGCTTATCCGGTATCTATGAGAATCGGCCAACATCTATTTTTCATCCCCCTAAGTGATAAGGGTGCAGCGGGAACGGGATTTGAATACCACGCGGGCCGAAAATATGGCGGTACGAAGTTCGCCGGGGCAGCTAGTTAAGTATAAAAAAGCTAGGTATGTTTATTCTATTTCATTATTTTGTTGCTGCCAATAGTACCTACAAATTTTAACAAGTAGGTACTTACCTAAGTAGATACTTGCCAGTGAAGTGAAGTTCGCACTTATTAACTTACTTGAACCACATAGTATTAGTAGGCAATTATAAAAAACAACAAATTAAAATTGGGAGGTAGTATGTAGTGAGTTTAATGCCTACGATATTCTCATCTGTACTTTAATCTATGTTCGGATCACACACGTCCTTGTCGCTCACGCACCAAATTATATCATACTGTCTCTTTTTACAATTTTAACTTGAATATTATGAAAGTCAGAAATTTGGTCTTTATCAGTCGAAATATGTATTATTTCCATGTGATATGAAATCCCTTTTGATGTATTAACTTTAGAGTAATAGTTCGTGCAGTGTCTATAAACATACGATGGCATTTTCGTTATTTTTATAAGTCACTGATGCTTCCGCTCAACGTCCGGCCGGCGCCGCTCGGCACGCGGTACTAGAGGCAAACGTTCCAATTGACTCGTTTTCGAATCTTCACGATTTTCGCGCAATAACGAATCTACTTCTTTTTATATATAATATCTTTGCACTTGACATTATATCCTCGTTATTTTAAGTTATCAGAATCCTTTTAAGTGTTGTGCTAAGATTACCTGTGAGAAGTAAAAGCCGGAAAGCGGACCCCAGTCTCCAAGGTGAAGAAGATCTCAAATTATCCGCATTTTACATTGTATCCTCGTTATTTTAAGTCATACCGAATAATTTTTAAGTGTTGTGCTAACAAACTCTGTTAGAAGTAAAGCGGACCCTGGAGTCCGAGGTAAAGATCTCTGATGCGACACCGGGACGAACGTAAGGATGATGATGAATATGTTAGAAATGGACGTGGCTCATTTTTTTTTTTGCAGTAACCTTCGAATACTCATTAGCTCCTTCGACCATGTAAAGTCAGTATAAAATCGATCTTAATACCCAATGATTCTTGGTACCTACTTATTCTAGTTAAAAATCTAAACAAAAATACTTACGTCAATATGTGGAATCCCTGCTACTATAGAACCTTCTTTTATTCTTTTGATGAAAGCATATCCTGCCCCATTATCTGTTATCGTCAATCCTAAAGCGTCTTCAGTCTTCACTATTTCTATTTCTTTCGGTCTGCCTTTCCTGTGTGCAAATATAAAATCTTCTAGTCCTATTTGTCCGCCTAAAAGTTTTTTCATATCAACTTTGTGAGTATTGAGTGTGCAGAAAAGAATCTGAAACCAAAGAAATACATTATTGTAGGGCAGTTGATATTGTTGAACAGGAGATATCTTAGGGCTCCTTGAGTAAAAGTGCTGTGCCTGTTGGCATTGAATTTTTGTGTTTAGATTTTCAGGATTTCCTTTCATTTAATTCACCATGTTTGTTGGGGAGATTTTATTCTTATGATTTACACTATCGGTTGACGTCATAAAAATACAGGATGTTATTTTTTCAGATTTTAGTCGGTTTGATTACCGGCTGTGGCAAGCGAGTTTTCGAAAATCTTAGAAGGCAGTTTTGTTTCTTTTTAAAAATAAAAGAATGTCTCCTTTAAGTAAAATGAGCCAACTTAAGGATATAAGGTAGTTTCCCTTCAGGGCCCGACCCGACTTATTATTCCACCCTGTATAACCTTATAGGTAGGACTGTAGGAATTATAAGTAGGTATAATGTTACTAAGTCAATTAACCACGCCTAGTAGGTGCGTGACAAAAGGCTCTTTATATTGTTGGTTACCATTGATTGAAGGCATTATTTATTATTATACAAAAACCTGTAAATCACTGCTATGTTTTGATATCTTCAAGAATAGAGTAGGTTAATGGCACCTAACGTTATCAATAGATAAATATCAATAGATAAATGATAAAATTAGCCCTAGTCCTAGCAAGGCTAGGGCTAATTTTATCATTTATCTTTCCTATAGTGTATCCTAGCCTAGGCAGTAAGAAATCCAGGGATGTGCCCTGGATTTTCTTCACATTCTTTTAATACTTACTAAGTCCAGGGTACCTACCGTGTCCCATAGGGCTCTCTTATCCCTATCCGATTTAATTAACTATAAATAAATAATAATAAAAATGTTTATTTCATTTCACAATTTTACTGACGTAAACGATACATTACGACTGCCTCTGTGGCGTAGCGGTAGTGAACGCGGCTGCTACGCACGAGGCGCGGGTTCGATCCTGCTCAGTGGAAATATTTGTATGCATGCATGAATATGAATATTTGCATTGGTCTGGGTGTTCTCTATGTAGGTATGTATTTACAAAAAAAATATCTAAGTAAGTATTTTTATCCGCATTCTAGAACCCATAACACAAGCTAGTTAAGCTATGCTTACTTTGGCTCTAGATAGCGTTGTGTACAATATTTATTTTATTTTATTTAAAAAAATAACTTTTGCATTTATCTTTTTATTGGCGTTAAGAAAACGCCTCGCAGTGCAGCGGTTCAGGTCCAGCATACATTTCTCTAAGGGTTCCCTCCATCTGGCAGAAACTTAATACTCCGAAATTCATTTGGCATAACTCATTTGGCACAATTTTATTTAATCGAACATTTTCAAGGCATAACGATTTATTTAATAGAATCGTATTTTGGCAGAATGGTCATATATCCGAATTAGCAATGGCATACTCTTCAGTTGGCAGAAAAGTTAAAATTTGTTACAAAAAAGTTAGTGACAGAAATGAATTGCTGCAAATCCGACTTCACGTAGTCTTGTTTGCCCTACCCCTAGAGTGTTATTTAAGCCCGTCATCACAACCATCTGCGACGATAAGCTCGTGTGGGGCCGCCGGAGCCCCGCAGCGCCGGAGCTGTGACAGAAACGATGCTTGCTGCATGTTTACTGCCTGATGCTTGCTGCATGATGCTTGCTGCATGATACTTGCTGCATGCCTGATGCTTGCTGCATGGTAAATGCCTGATGCTTGCTGCATGCTAAATGCCTGATGCTTGCTGCATGCTGCATGCCTGATGCTTGCTCATGATGCATGCTGCATGCCTGAAGCATGCTGCATGTCTGATGCTTGCTGCATGCACGGTTCTACTTTTTGATTATTATGCTTTAAAAGTTATGCCAAAAGATGATTCTGACTTACAAAATTATGCGTTATGAAAGTATGACGAATGAGTGTATGCCAAACCTTTTTCTGCGAAATGAAGTTTATGCTATGCGTTGTTATGCGAAACAAAATTATGACATAAAAATTTCGGTGAAACGGGGGGGAACCATTTCTCTAATCTTTCTTTATAGCTAGTCTCAAAGAAACTCAATTACAAATAGGTACCTAGGTGTATATCAATTGGTGAAAATGCCAATGCGCAATACTATCAACTTTTGTATGAAATTTTAACCCTTTAAATAAGCTAACTATTCAAATTTTTCAAATCGATTTAGAAAGAGAAAAGAAAATTAAATAGGTAGGTAGATACATTTATGTAGAGACGTAGAGTCAACATCAAGTCCAACGGTTTCGTCCAAAATTTACGAAATCTCAATCGAAATCACACGAATACCCATTACATTCTGTCAAAGGCACAAATACAATAGTCGTCATCGACACACTTGTAATGAAACACTCACAATAAAAATAATTATAAAAGTATTGTGTAATAGACATCGCGACCAGGATGCAGTAGTTACCTCAAAAGTAAAACCAAAGTTCACCTTACCAACTGGCAACTAGGTAATCAGGCATTGTTGATCTTATAGTCACACGTGTGAAATGTAACGAACTTATTGTGAAACTGTATTATATCATAATAATTATTATACCAACACTGTAAAAGTGTTATGATGAAAAGCAAATAATTTTGAATAACATTATGTCAGCTGGTAAGATAAAGACTGCACAGGCGTGTTACGTCATTCATTGCCAATTGCCACCAATTAATTGCGGAAAATCTGGGCGATTTATAATCCAGGAAAAATAAAGATTTGAGCTTGCATAAATTCGCATAGAGCTGAAAATTGGTGGGATCTTAACTACACCAGAATGAAAGAAATATCAAAAGTCCCCATCGATTCTGCATTTCTTTTTATTCAAGGTTAAAGGTCAAATATATTGGATTCTCGCATTTTTCTCGTAATCAGCAAATGTTATCGCAAAAGTATGTTAGACAAGTTGTAGATCATGTAATTACCTACAAAATTGGTCTCTTATGTTTTTTTATGCGGATCACCATTTCGGAAATATTACAATTTCAAAATTGGAAGAAGTCATATCAATTAAATACAAAATTAGTCGTTCCCATAGTATTATCTATTAGTTATCAACGCAGAGCCTGAAAGGCTGGTCCTACGAACTTGAAATTTTGACAGTAGATGCTATTCATGTTGCTAATATCGACTATGAAAGGATTTTTGGAAATTTTGTTACTAAGGGGCTAAAATAAAGGATGAACGGGAATTTACTTCTAGACAGCCTTTCCTCCCATATTTTACCTCCTCAGCACCAAAATTTCCTAAATTCCTTCCTTACTGGATACTAGCAACATGAAAAGCATCTGCTGCCAAAATTTCAAGTTTATAAGACCAGCGGTTCAGGTTCTAAGTTGATGAATACTACTATGGGAAATGAAATTTCATATAAAACAAATATGACTTCTTCTAATTTTGAAAATGCAATATCTCCGAAATGGTGACCCGCGCAAAAAAATGTTTTACATAAATTTTATAGGTAATTACATGATCTACAACTTGGCTTAACATATTTTTGCAATAAAATTTACTGATTACGAGAAAAATGCGAGAATCCAATATATTTGACCTTTAACCTTGAATAATAAAAAAAGCAGAAGTGCAATCGATGGGGACTTTTGATATTTCTTTCATTATGGTTTCTTTAAGAGCCCCACCAATTTTCAGCTCTATGCGAATGTATGCAAGCTTACCATTTTATTTCGTCTATTTTAAGGGGGCTATTATTGCATACCTACAACACTGAAAATCTTAGGCAACCATGGCAGTGAGACCCTCGCTCGACGTTAAACCAGCACTTCTTGGGTCTCCCCCTTCATACGGTGATCCGTCGAAGCGGAAATGTTGAAGATTCGAATCTTGCTGCTTTACACTAAAGTGTGCAATTGTACTAAGTGCACGATTTTACAACCTACGGAAATTAAGATACATAGTATCACGTAACAACCTCATCGCACCAAAATTGTTATTAGGTAGATACTTTACAAACCTCAAGATGGGTGAATCTTTCACAGTAAAAACAAGGCTAATAAGCAATCTAAACACGATTAAAACAATAAAAAGGTACCGTTACAGCATATAACTGCTACTTCCTACACAAAAAAAATATTGGCAGACGAGCAATATTTTTCAGCAAAGTAACGATGACTGGACATTTTGTCGACAAATTGTTAGAGAACATTTCCTGCACATTCTAATATTTTATTTCATTTATTTATTTGTTAAGAAATGAAATTAGTGTTATGTAATCTGTTACAAAATACTAACATAGCAGGATCGAATAGCTAAGTAATCCTACTGTGCTGCATTGAGCACATTATTTTGATTTCTAGGGAATTATTTTGGTACCATTTGGCTGAACAAACCAATGCTCCCTCAGTAACCGTGGTTCAACGTCTGAACTCTAACCAGATCAAACACAATGCATCAGACTCGTTCTCCACATGAGATTTCTTCAATTTGCTAAAATTTTATTTGCTCTTTGCTATTTTTAGTAGATATGCTGGAAGAATTTGTAATTTGTAACCAACGACCCGTGGCAGTATACTGCGTGAAGGAAATCGTTAGTCTGTATATTTGCTTTTCTCCATATAGGTATGAAACATTTTTTCATAATCAAGGTATCTTTGAAAAGATAATGGTGGTGCAATTCAGTTGCTAAATTTCGCCATGGACCGCGCCTATTGCCGTCAAGCAGGCACTTTATCATGGGCTGTATATCTACTATCGGATGGAAAACAGCTTTATCCCTCAATCACCTTCTTCGACATCCACGGAAAAAGATGAAGTGGCCATATTCTAATCCATCCGGGAACCAACATTTATGGTAAGAATATGCCTACTAATAAACGGCATCCGTGTGGAAATATTCTAACTTGATGAGTGGATCTATAATCAAAATATCCAAATGCATCACATCACATTACCGATAAAATACCGTATAAAAAATAACTATTGCTTATCAGATTGTCGATGAGTAATCGACGTGACGGCATGTGTAATGATTGCAATAATATTTACATTGAATAATTGGCGCTTCATACGCAAATTAACAGCGTAAGTGCGAAATGATTACAATGATGAGAAGGCATGCGGTCGGCGGTAGCAGGTATCACCGTATCAGGTATGATCGCACTGCGGTCCTTGACCTAACGGCGTGTTACCATCGCACACATACATCGGCGAACCGTATCTGCACTCACTTGCCTCGTTTATATCACATGAGAGAGACTGCGCCCCTGGGCTGATCCATTTCCTGGCTGATCACCCAAGCGTACATCCGCACACAGTGACATTTACATACCTATATATTTTCATCTAAATACAACATTAGGCACAATACGTTTACATTTTTGCTAACTCCAAAAATGTAGCGTATGCAAACAACATTGTTTTAACACCTCTTTATTTCAAGGTTTAATCGCACATTGGGGATTATCTTTTTAACACATACTCTTAGCTTAAGCCTGGAACACTCCAATTTGATTTTGATGCAAATGATCCGACAAATCTCGTCATGCCTATAAGACAGGCTAAAAATATTGTTGCAGGAATCCTCTTCGTTTCTGTTTTCGCTTCGAATTAGTTTTGTCACAGCTCGCAGCCAACTAGCTTTATCAGCTGTTCAATTAACAGCCTAGCCTAATCCTTAGCTACTAAACAGTGCCGTTCAACGATTTTAATTAAATGATGGTAACATCTTCTCATACACTTCACCGTGGCTGATTAGAGAGAGGTATAAGCCAGAGTACTCGATGCGATGTGGAAGTGATATATGTTCAATAACTGGAGAAACTCGCTCTAGGCCTTTACGAGAACCGTGATGTTGAAACTGGTGCGGCGTTTACCACATCCCACAGAAAGAAAACATGAAATTTTAAAAATGCAAATGAAGTAGACCTTCTTCAAGAGACCCCTAGCCTATCACACCGGTGTTACACTCTGCCAAGTAGGTACATTAGTGTGCTATCGTATAGGGGCACTTCCTTTTTAATGGCTAACGTCTTTTAGTTTGCATATTTTTATTTTAATATATAGAACAGCTAGATAAGATATTTTTAAACTCTCGCGTTCCATGATATACAATAATGTTAACGGGAATTAACGCGATCATGGTATAGGTACATACATACCTTTGATTTGCCTGACGTTTCGACCAGGTTACACCGGCCGTGGTCACAGGCTGACTGGCTCAGCGGTGCACGCCCGCCGTCTTCGAATCCGTGAGGTAGTAGGTTCTTCATCTACCCGCACATCTTCGAGATTTTTCACATTTTGTTGTCGCCATGTACCGTCACATACTACACTCACTGTGTCCCCATTCCGCAAGCCAACTGTCCGGTGTCTATCCGACTGCGCAGAAAAGCGAGGTTGCATGTTGTTTATCACTGGATTCCATGTTGCTGATAATTTGAACCCATTTTCCCGATTGAAATTTTTATGTTTCTTAATTTCAATCGCTTCACGTACAGCTCTTGAATAAAAGTGACGTTCGGTGGAGAGGACTTGCGTATGGTGGAACTCGATCCAGTGATTGGTGCCTGCCTCCAGTAGGTGCTCTGCAATCGCAGATTTGTTTGTCTGGCGATTCTTTACAGCTGCGATGTGTTCTTTGACCCGTTCAGCAATAGTTCGCTTCGTTTGGCCTATGTAGGAACTACCGCAACTGCAATCTATCTTATAGACACCTGGACACTGTAGCGGTAAGACATCCTTCGGTGTGCCCACGATGTTGTTAACTTTTGTACCTGGGGTGTACACTGTCGGAATGGAGTAGGTTTTTAACACGGAGCCGATTTTGTCCGTTACTCCCTTGACATAGGGCATATAGGCTGGTTGTCTGCTCACCTCTGGATGTCTACGCCTCGGCGCCTGCAGTCTCCGTCGTTCGTTCACTGCATATCCGTTTTTCTTAAGTACCTCCTGAACATGGTCCAGCTCTCGCTCCAGATGTTCAGGGTCACAGAGATCATAAGCTCTGTTCCTGAGTGAGGTCATGACGGATTGCAAGTGCCGGGGATGGTGATGAGACGTGGCGTGTAGGTACCTGTCCGTATGTGTAGGCTTACGGTGACATCTTCAGCATTGTCAAGGGAAGTCGGCAGGAAGTGGATCAGTATATACAACATCTCAACTCAATTCATCCCAAGATAAGGTTCACATATGAGATGGAAAAGGATAGATCGTTGTCATTCCTAGACGTTAAAGTAGCCGTGAGATCAGATGGGTCCTTGTCACACTGTGTGTACCGTAAGCCTACACATACGGACAGGTACCTACACGCCACGTCTCATCACCATCCCCGGCACTTGCAATCCGTCATGACCTCACTCAGGAACAGAGCTTATGATCTCTGTGACCCTGAACATCTGGAGCGAGAGCTGGACCATGTTCAGGAGGTACTTAAGAAAAACGGATATGCAGTGAACGAACGACGGAGACTGCAGGCGCCGAGGCGTAGACATCCAGAGGTGAGCAGACAACCAGCCTATATGCCCTATGTCAAGGGAGTAACGGACAAAATCGGCTCCGTGTTAAAAACCTACTCCATTCCGACAGTGTACACCCCAGGTACAAAAGTTAACAACATCGTGGGCACACCGAAGGATGTCTTACCGCTACAGTGTCCAGGTGTCTATAAGATAGATTGCAGTTGCGGTAGTTCCTACATAGGCCAAACGAAGCGAACTATTGCTGAACGGGTCAAAGAACACATCGCAGCTGTAAAGAATCGCCAGACAAACAAATCTGCGATTGCAGAGCACCTACTGGAGGCAGGCACCAATCACTGGATCGAGTTCCACCATACGCAAGTCCTCACCACCGAACGTCACTTTTATTCAAGAGCTGTACGTGAAGCGATTGAAATTAAGAAACATAAAAATTTCAATCGGGAAGATGGGTTCAAATTATCAGCAACATGGAATCCAGTGATAAACAACATGCAACCTCGCTTTTCTGCGCAGTCGGATAGACACCGGACAGTTGGCTTGCGGAATGGGGACACAGTGAGTGTAGTATGTGACGGTACATGGCGACAACAAAATGTGAAAAATCTCGAAGATGTGCGGGTAGATGAAGAACCTACTACCTCACGGATTCGAAGACGGCGGGCGTGCACCGCTGAGCCAGTCAGCCTGTGACCACGGCCGGTGTAACCTGGTCGAAACGTCAGGCAAATCAAAGGTATGTATGTACCTATACCATGATCGCGTTAATTCCCGTTAACATTATTGTATAGATAAGATATATACTCTAAGAGAACAGCATTACTGGAAACGGTTCTTTTCTATGTAGGCGTGGTTTGTCTTCAGTGGTTAAGCCATCCTATACTAAAATGAAATCCTCTGTTGCAGTCTATAGCACAATGTTCGTAAAGATAATATCTGTTGACAGTAGCTGGAATCTATTAAGTAATGGTTTAACGCACTAACAACTGTCTACCTATGGTTTACGGCTCCGCCCGCGTTGATGTCGGTTATAGCGACTAAATATGTATAGCCTATGTCCTTTCCCAAGGTCTGATCTATCTCTGTACCAAATTTCATCAAAATTGGTTCAGTGGTTTAGGCGTGAATGCGTAACAGACAGACAGGCAGAGTTACTTTCGCGTTTATAATTATTAACTAGCTTATGCCCGCGGCTCCGCCCGCGTGGATGTCGGTTATCGCGACCAAGCATAGCCTATGTCCTTCCTCAAGTTTTAAACTACCCCTATACCAAATTTCATCAAAATCGGTTCAGTGGTTTACACGTGAAAGCGTAACAGACAGACAGACAGACAGAGTTACTTTCGAATTTATAATATGAGTACCTATACCTATGGATATGTATATGGAGTATGGATATGGATTTTATACCTAACTTATAGTAAACAACAAATAATAATTCTACTAGTTATATTGTCTGCTCCAAAATAAAATTCGTAGAATCAGTAGAGATTGTTATCTTTGAAACACGTTTAATGTTTATGCATTCTCTGCATTAGATTATGCATTCTGTGCACAATATTATGCATTCTCTTGCAACTCTTTAGTTACCTATCTGTGGCATTTACTACGATTTTAAGTAGGTAGGCTGTATTTATCATTCAGCATAATGTAGGTACTTTTTCTTCATGTGGAAATCCCCACTCACGACGGCTGAGGCCACGCCACTGGGGGCGCCAACTCCGGACACGTATCTTGGACCTAAAGACCTTGCTCAAAATGTGCCCTATACGCGCAGTACACATTTCTTGGGTGTCTTTTGAGAATAGCACGAGGTGCTATACGGTGGACGAACTCAAATTCACCAAGCATAGATTATTACAAAGCAATCCCCAACAATCCAGAGCCTTGATTGTCTTGCGATTTAGGTCCAAGTTGAACTCAGATCGACTTAAACCTCACCCCGTCTCGGGTCCCGAATGCCGATGTAAGTAGGTATAAGGTGGCCTAATGTGCAAGGCTTAAGGTATCAAATAGCCTAAGGTGGCCTGTCAATCATTTCTCTCGCACCCCAGCTCACCCTGGGCCATCTCTGACTTTGAGATGGCCCCCTCGGATATGATGGCCACTGTGACCACACGTCTTGTCTTGCTTGACCCGTAAAGGTGCTCATTGCTAGATGTTTTTTTTTTTTTTAAATGTCTATATATCTGTGGCTGTTTGAACTTTGTAACAAATACAGTTCTAAATAAGCATAAATAAAATGTCATATGCAGTAGGTATCAAGTGAATACTGAGCTTGTAACCCGCAAGATGACACCACAATCTGCCTCACAAACTACCCGATACTGTTTCGTGTTAGATTAAATTGTAATTTATCAGTTGTTCCACTTATTTGCACAAGACTAATAAAAACGAGTTGTCTTACATATCTATAACATTTTGTTCGGTACGCTTCAACTCCCACTTGACCAGCTTTTGAAATGTAAAGTATACCTAATGGCAACAAAAGATCAAATGACTTGTTCGTTAGTAACGTTTACGTAAAATCACACATACTTCGTACATAGGTACATGCATATGTAGGTATCATGAGCAGAGCATGAGCATGTATCTGTGCGCAAACAACCTGAAACTGTGTAAACTCTATTATCTTCATTCTCACCAGCAGACCTTGGCAACGAATAAGCCTTGAACGTTTTCACAAGCCGTGAAATACCAACAAATTAATGTCCGTGCCATTTTCAAAGCTGACCTTTACGGCACGAAGCGGTCGTTGGTCTGAAGCTTGACACTAACAGACACTGCCATTATTATAATATGATAGCACTATCAAGGAATGTTATAAATCTGATAAACTTAATTGGATTTCTAAGTTATTAAATGTGATATTTTACAGATTAATGGAAATATTTAAATCGTATGTCTGAAGTTTACGTGAATATCACTCATTGAAATAATTTAAAATCACTTTTGCACGGAAAATCCGTGAAAAGTTTCACGGAAAATCCGTTATTTATTTGGTGTTTACTACATAGTGAGCTCAAAAATTAATTATGATTCGGGTACTTTGAGATAACTTACACTTCCAAGCCACCGTCTTTACCGCAACTATGGCTGCTGAAAAGTAGCCGAAACGTGGGGCTTAATGTAAATAATAAATAACAAATAAATCGAGGTAGAATAGAATCCGTTATAAAGTGGTTTTATTTCAATTTAAATTTTTGCAACAATATTTTGGATATCTGGGCCTGGGCCCTACTTATCTTTGAAGCCCAGGCAATCTCACCTAGGTAGGTACTAGCTGGTGCACCTGTTAAGCAACGTACGAGGCTCTGGCGCAGACTGTCCTCTTGGAGTTAGGTGGTCAGAGGGTGATCGTTTTGGAAAAGCCGCGTTCCATATAAAAGTAATAAGCAGACTTCAAGCTACAATTTCTCCTACACCGTTAAAAACTTAAGTAGGTAGGTATTATTAATTAGAACTTACCTACAGTAGTCATGATTTCTAGTTCATGAGTAAGGTTATGATGATAAGATATGGTATAACCGGATATCCAGATCGAATTTCCTAATAGGTACCTAAATAGTATTTAGGTATTAGGAAATTTAGTAAATACCTTAACAAAAGTGCAACATAGTCAAAAGCACTCTTGCTTGGATGGATGTATTATTAATGCCAAATATAGGTAGATACTTCTTCTTCATCCTAGCGTTAATTCCCAGTCGCATCCGAAGCTTTCAGCTCGGAGTCTGGGGTCCACTTTACCAGTCTTAAGTAGTCTTAACTACGGATTTGGCTAGACCTCGATATTTTCCGTGAAGCGATTGTCATCTGACCTCCACAACCCAATGGCAACATTAAGCGATAACGAAGCTTTGCAGGTAGACCGTTGTTTTTATTTTGGTCTTTTTAGGGCTCCGACTGGCATAGATGTTCTTATGGCAACCAAGACCGACGACGGCTTAACGTGCTCTCCGAGGCACGACCAGACCAATGCAAATACCCATACCTATTTCAAGCACACAAATATTTGCACTGAGCGGGGATCGAACCCGCGCCTCCTGCGTAGCGGTCAAACATACTGAATATTATAAATGCCAAAGTATTCTATCCTTTCACGCCTAAATTGAAACTTGGCACAGAGATGACTAGAGCTTGAGAAAGGACATAGGCTGGTCGCTATAACCAACATCAACGCGGATGGAACCACAGGCAACAGTTATATTTCTACAAACGAACTCCAGAACTGACTGTTGTTAGCAGTTGTTAGTCTTTATAGCATCTGGGGACTCTGTGGTCCCCACACCGGAAGAGGGCCAGATCAAGAGATATGGCCCTGGGTCGGCCGGGGTGTGAGGGATATGGCTATGACAATCTTACCTCCGGCAACTGACGGCCCACAGACGGCGTGCGTTTTAGTCGGTTCGAGGTATCCGTGGGGATTTATCGCAGGATAAAAAAAAAAGTATTTATAGCATCAACCATTTTGTTCGCGGCAAGTGCTTTATTATAAGACGAGTAGCCAGCTTGTTTGCCACTTGAACAGTTAAACAACAACATTATTTACTTATGCGTTATCAATGAGTTAAGTAGATGTTACTAGTTCTCATTTATCATGGAACTCTTATCACTATATAAACTCAGTCGATTGAAATCTATCGAAACGGAAATGATAAAGAAATAAGTTAACTGATAATAAGCAAATTAGTTATGAATTAATTAACAGGAAATGTTTTTTTATGTACCTACTGAATAATTTGCAATGGTTCACGAGAAATGCAGAAATCCGTGAACACTTACAGATCACTACCACAAAACAGGAAGCAATAAATCAATCAATTAGCCTATTGCAGTCCACTGCTGAACATTATGCCTCTCCCAATATGCGCCACGTTTGCCGATCCTCCGCCTTCCGCATCCAGTCCAAGCAATAAGTTGTCGCTAGAAATATAAAAAGCGCTTACATGGGCATAAGAATGTACTTGCAAGAGGCAAGAGCTTTAGCAATTATGTAATCTGTGGCTTTAGTAAGCAATAAAATAAAATCACAAACCAACGCTCAAATTAGTGGAATATCCTGGATATTGATAAAAGACAATAACCACCTCGACTATTATTGCCCATGCTTAATGTAGCATGGATATTACATTCCAAAATAAAGATCTGATTATGACTTGTTTTGGTCGATTGCAGATGTAAGTAAAACAATGCCTGAATGAATACATACCTATGATTATTGTAGGGCTTGCCCAGACGTCGAATGACTGTCAAAATTTGCTATACCGACAAAATGCTTATCTATGCTGAAATTGATCTCTCTGTATACTTATCTTACATTTTTCTGTATTTTAGTTTAATAGGTAGGTACCTATCATTCGCTAAATATAGATGACACATGTGACATGGCTGAATACAAGCATAAGATCTAGGTGCGATCGCCTAAAAAGGTGACCTCTTGAGGTTTTGTGGCAACGAAACGAATCCCGCACTTCGATTGATTTCTTAACAGGATTTCAGTTGGTCTAGTTTTACGCCAGTTCAACCTATGACCTACAGACGTCAGCGTGCGTTTTAGTCGGTTTAAGTCCGACACAACCTTCCTCGTCGGCTCCGGTGGATTGCTTGCTATCCGTGGAGATTCTGCGCACGAAAAAAAAGAATTTCTCTTTTATGTTAACCAGTTGTAATTCACTGTCTTCTCACTTTACGACTGCGTGTGATACTCGATGTCACTCACAATAATGCCCCTCATACGATAAGTCGTATCATCTGATAATATCGTTTGATTCCACTTAGAATATTCAAAAATGTTGTGTTAACCGATCGTCGATCACTAATATACATTTCTAGTTGGAAAAATTACATTTTGTGCTTTCTGATCATAATGTTTTCGATCATTATTTCGCAATGGCGGTGAAAGTGGAGAAGAAAATTAACCATTAGGGGCACATCATTATAAGTATGTGATCCAGAGTAGGTATAGTACGTATCGTATTTTATCCTACTAATACCTATTACAAATGTGAAAGTTTGTGAAGATGTTCGGATGCTTGTTATTCAATCACGCTTTAACGGGTCTCTTTGAAATTCAGTACAGGGATAGATTATAGGTAGTCGGAAATAACACATGGGACCTATTCAGAGGAGGTAGGACACGACGCGACGGTATAGGTACCAATCGAACAGTCCGACTGGAGAATATCCTCGCGTTGTGTTCCCAGCGGTGAGTAGGGTAGCCAGAGCTCACTGGAGAGGTTTTGTGGTGTCAGTGGGAAAACCAAAGGCTTGGTCCTACTTATCTTTTGCGCTGACGGTCGGTAGCACGAGTTTGACTCCTCTGGTGTTGCACTCGCCTATAGGCCACGGTAACCACTTACCATCAGGTGGGCCGTGTGCTTGTCTGCGACCTAAGTTAGTTTATTATAGTTCTCACCAGTGGCTATAAACCGATTCTTGCCGGCTTGCTCTGCAAAAGGAAGTCGTGTAAGAGATGTTGTGATAAATATACATAATGCAGTATCTAAAACTGAATGTATCTGAAATTCTGTACCTATCTGAAATTTAGAATTTAGCGACTACAATTCAGTCATCATCATCATTTTCGTGGACACGAATCCAATATCTGAAATCAGAACGCCCAGAATTTCATACAAAATTGCTGTGGTCGTTCAGTCGTAGGTACTATAAGAGGAAAGTCTTTAGAAAGACTAAAGAGAGAAGAGTCTTTAGGAAGACTAGAGAGAGAAGAGTCTTTCGATGCACCCTTCGCCACTGGTTCTAACCATTTTAGTAAATTCAATACGTACCATGTGGGTACAAAACATTAATGACAAAAGTAGTTTAGGGAATTCCAATTTATTGGTCACATTTTAGAATCCTAAAGCTTACAACTCCCTATTTATAGGTAGATACCATAACTAGCTGATGCTCACGTGGAATTATATTCTCGTTCCCATGACGTGAGGAATGTATTCCAGGGATAAAAAGCCTGTGTGTTGTTCCAGATTATAGTCTATCCCTATACCAAATTTCAGTCAGATCCGTTCAGCCGTTTAAGCGTGATTAAATGACAAACATTCAAAAATCTTCACAGACTTTCTCATTTGTAATTATGGAATTATTGATACATATTATCATCAGCATTGTTCCCGGTTGCATCCGAGGTTTTCATTTCGGATTCCAAGGTCTGCCTACTTTTTCTCATTTTGGTTTGGCTTTATGGGAGCAATGCGTCTGACCTCCAAATCCCGCAAGGCAAGCATGTGCTAGTGCCTCGTTTGTTAATCATCAGCAGGTTTGGTTAATAATCAGTAGGTAGAAATCTTAGTGAGGCCCCAAAAGCACAAAATAATTGATAGGTACATGTATAGTAGGTATTTCACCGCAAAAAAAGGTTTGTAACTATGTAGGACTTTTCATGTTGGCTGTACGACAACGACTATACGTACCTATCTAACCACGTGTATTTATTTTATAATCTGTTGCCTATAGATACATAGGTAAGAATACATTATATATGTATATAGGAAAGAGCATAAGAATTTCACACGCATGTGAAAGAATGCTATGTACATACCTACCTAGCTAAATGTAAGTCAGCCAAATATAGACAGAAACGACTGCAGTATGAAAACACTACAAATTAGGTAAATTCCTCTTATCTAAATTTACTTAGCGGATGACCATGAAACACTCGTGACGCCATAATTTTGCAAACGGATACCATGGTGTGGTGTCTAATGTGTCTATTACCTTCGTAATAAAGGTGATTTTACATTACACATTCTGAACATTCCTCGTGTTGACGCTGATAGCTATGTATTAGATCCCGGGTCCGGGTACGACTCCCGTGGGTGCCTAGTTAACGACAACGGGCTCGCCTTCTATAACGTACGGTCGATAAACGTACTTGGTGGTTGAGATACAGGTGTTAATTTAGTACACCTCTGCCTACCTCATCGTTGAAATAAAAGCGCGAAAGTGTAACTAAAAAAATTCAAAGTTGGCGTTCCGTTTAAATAAACCGGCCATACCAGCATTCCAAGTAAAACGACAACTTACCTAATAACTTATTAATCATCATACCTAATGACTCACAAACATATTCACAAACCTTACCGCTTGCAATACAATATCGAAGTAAGTTTTCAAATTGTAAAAACAAATACACTTACGTCATCTGGTGAAAAGTCGTAACACTCTGCTATTTTTTGGTAAAGCTCCTTGACGTTAGAAAATCCAGAGATGAGACCAAGAGGACTTCCGTGTGCCTGTTGACAGTGAAACACCAACTGTGATTTCTGTCCATTGTTATTGTCCACTCCGTTTGTCTGCGTGTGAGGCTCCTCGACGGGAAGCTGTGGCACCGGAGGCGGTGCATATTTAGGTGCCTTCTTCTTAAATAACGACATTGTAAAAGAGCACTACGTAACGGTAATAAGATTTCCTTTAGCGCGAACGTCAGTGCGCACACATTCTCTAACCGTGCACTATAAAATTTTAATCACTACACAGTCGCTTATCTTGAGAGACCTTTAAAATATATCGTCACGTCATACATAGCACATGATAACTTATCACTCAATACCGATATTGGGTAAGATTATGCGATGTTTAATCGGGGCTATACATGGAACGCGGTGCCACGCTATGTGCGCTCAGGCGACAAACAAACGACTGACTGACTGGCTTTGGCTTTCAGAGTTTCCGCCGCCTACTCAATGCTGTGACGAGCATGGGCTGTCGGCTGACAAACGGACGACTACAAAAACCCAGTCGGTGCAGTTTATACAGTACACGCCCACGCCTCTCGTACTGCGGCGGGTAGGCCGACTATAAGGCCGTTTTGGTCATTTTATTGCGATTGCGACAGGTTTGTCGTTAAGTTAAACAAGCTGGGAATTGTTTCAACAATTGTGTAATCAATTCCATCGGTATCTTTTCAGAACGAATTAAGTTTACTAAGTCGGGTCACAGTAGATATAACTATAGCACACATCTATTGTGGAAACATTTTAATACTTTCCCAAAGTTAAAAATAAACGCACTGAGTAATATACTCAAAGGGAAGCCGAAGGAATTGTGTAATGCACTTTAAAGGAAAAAAAATATAAACACGTTGAATATAGACCTTTTAGAAGTCGGTTAAAAATGACCTACAGCTTGACTCTTCAAAGATTGCAAAAATATAAACCATAGGAGGATTTTTAGGTTTGCTGTTGGTTAGATGAGATTAGCGCAGGCAATTGACCTAGGTATACCTAAGAATTAAATATTTCTAATTATTTGTGTGCAGAGTAGAAAGACAGACGCATCCTAAATCCTAATACGATCTCACCATAATAAGGATGTTATGCTAAAGGTGAAAGTCTTAAAAGAGAATTTTCTACTTCGCCGTCGTCTAAGAAAGTTTCCCAGGTGCCATTGAGTGACATGGCTCACTCGCTACGTCTGGTTTTGTGTTTTCACTGGTTCATTTTGACTCAAAAGTCATAAAATACCTACGTAGGTACCAAGTAAGTAGGTACCAACATATGTTTTTTTTTAATATTTTTAAAATATAAAACGGAAGACACGAAGGATAAAATTGAAAGGATAGTGAAGGTGGTAAATCGTGGGAACCGTGCGCTACATACCTTACGAGCGGTCAATCGGTACAGTCGCCCTCAGAAACTCAGAAGTTTTAAACGATAAATTTATAAATTACAAACGGTCTTTACATTCAATTTTATGTTATTGCTGAGTTATTTCAAACTACAATCGATCTGTGCCAAATTTCATCCCAGATCCGTTCAGCCATTTTTCCGTGAAAGAGTACCTAACCTAACACTAGCTTTCACTAGTTTAGTTGATTGGTTTCTGTTTCAATTGAACTCAACAAAATACCCTACATGTTAGTGAACTCCAACATTCACTCCTATATTACTTTACCCAAGTGGCCTTAAACTTTAGACTCTTTATAAACTTAGACCTGCGTCGCGCCGTTTTGCTATATTTAAACGTAGCAGGCAAAACAAAATTGAATGTGGTGATATATCTACGAGGTCGGCAGTGCGCGTGTGACGCCCCTAGTGTTGCATACGTCCACAGGTCACGGTAACCACTTTCCAACAGGTGGGCCGTGTGCTTGTCTGCCACCTAAGTGGTATAAAAAAATTTACTAAGCACTAGCTATGTACCCGCCTAACATTGCTATAGTACATTGTTTACGTTGTTAATGAGCAGTTTTCCAGTAGGTATTTAAAGCGTTCCTAAAGACGCGCTAGATGGCGCAGCCGGCAGATTTACTTTACATAAATAATATTATTTTTTCTGATAAAATTATTTTAAATCATCATCTGCAAATAGACGTATTCTCCTGATTGCATCCGTGGCCAAGATGACCTCGAAGCTCAGGGTCCGCCTTCCGGCTCTTCCTTCTCCACTTCGCACGATCTTGGACGTCCATGGTAGTGAGACCATTAGCACGCATATCACCCTCCACGACGTCAAGCCAGGACTTCTTTGGCCTACCCCTTTTACCTGGACCCGGCGGGGGTACCATTGCCAGGCATTTGTTCCCCACGTAGCCTGGCGGTTGACGCAAGACGTGGCCGCACCAGCGGCCTATTATTTTAAATATACATAATATTATTATTTTAAATTACAGACAGTGACGCGAAAAGAATTAAGCGTTTTATTATATTTTATCTATTATAATATGGGTAAATGAAATTAAACTTTGGCAACATCGCAAATTCATGAAAAAATACTACAAACAAACCACAGAGTACATTAAAATTACCAAAAGCTATGCTAGCGCCATCTCCTGATTACTTAAAAACCAACTGATTATTATACCTACTGGAAAACTGTAACACATATGTACTTTATTAGAATAAGGATTACCTACTCATTCCAATCTGGGTGGTCGTTCATAAGTACTTTTTGTATTGATGCTACTATATTGAAAAAGCGCTAATGCCAGGAGCCTTCAGGTTTGCACTTGGCAGCCTACAAATCATAACTACAACTTCACTATTTCGTTTACTTTGGCTTGTACAGGAGCGACTGCCGTCTGACGCCCCGTGAGGCTGTCAATCAACACGTGCACCGGCTTTGCAAGCGAGGCTGGTTTGTGCCTCGAAAATCTTAAAAGGGCCCAAACACGTAGGTATCATTGCCATTAATATTCAATACATCTATCAGCTTCTTCCAGAGCGTTGAATAAAGTGGGGGATAGTGGGCTATTCAAATATTCTCATATATTTCAAAATAATGCAGGGTTTTGGTAAATAGTAACTTAATATGTAGTCCCCTAATTAGGACATGCCACCAATAACCTCACTACTATAGATGTGCAAGACCGTACAAAATGAAGCTATCAGACACCAGACTCGTGTAGTGAGGGCATCTGATGGAACCAGACGACAGTATCACTTGATATTATAGTAATATGATTCTGAAGGTAGCCGCATACAACTGCAGACGCACGCAGCAAATACGCGTTATTAATTGTGGCTTCTCAATGGTCCCCTGCATCGGAGTTTAATAAGTAGTGGGAATGCTGATCTGCTGCATGCCTCTGCAGTTATCATATGCGGTGAGCTTTGGAATCGTACCTTGCAACTATCTAATAATGTAACTCTATATTTACTGAACTCTGAAATAAAATCCAAAAGCGATTTTATAGTTTATTTTAGCAGTACATCTACGAGGAAGCTACAGCCTTCTTGGGGGTGGGTTTGCCCTCCTTGAAGCCGTTGCGGAAACGCCTCCTTACAATTTTCAGGTGACGCATGCGGCCAGTTCCTGTGGTCTTCCTGCGCTTGGCCTTCACTGACCAGTGGTCTGAAAAAAAAATTATAGAAATTGTAGAAACAAAAAATTATAGAAGTTATATTGCAAAATACAAAAGGAGGTTAAAGAAGGTTAAAGGTGTGCGTTTTATGACATTTTTGTAAAGCAATATCTTTTTTTAGAACATGACTAACAATATTTTTGACCTATAAAATTGTGTTGCATTATTTTGATATAAATAATCTTGTTAATTATTATTTTAGTCAATTTAATTTATTTGGGTTACAAAGAATTTATTGGTATAAAAAATATAATATAGTCTATAACATCAATTGAAACTTCTTCAAGTATGTTGTTGTGTATAATCAAATAGGTACCAAATTAGGACATAACTACATACAATTATTGATGAAAAATTAAGCTGTAAAACTTAAATGGTTGGACAGTGTATATTGTGCTAACTTTTATTAAAAAAAAAAAAAATTATCGGCAAAGTCAACATCATGACAACTAATTCAGCACATTTATTTGATGCATGTGATGTACATAGAATCTAATGTTTTTAATAATACTGTCTGAATATCCAATATAATCATCAACAATTTATAAATTAATAGATTATCAAGTTGTTTGTTTTACAGCTTAGTTGTTAAAATGAAAATAGGTATTACCAGTGAATGTATCACTAACCAGTTGTATCGCTAATGTTTATTTTCTTACTGTTTTATAATAATTTCATGAATGAAAATAATAATACACTATTACCACCTGAAGATACCTTTACTGGCAAACTTAGATACTAAAAATACTGTAACATTGTACTTAATTGAATTAGATTTATAGCACAATAAAGAATAGATAGCAATTATATTAAATACAAAAAGGTATATATCACTCTGAGGACAAATTCAGACAATAGGTAAGTACTTGACAATAGTGATGCATCACATGTACCAGCATGAATGCACTCCTAGATTTTAATTGCAAATGATAAATTAATCATTCCTCTGACTGGTGGCCGAATAACTGCTCAAACATTCAAATTAATGAGTAGAAAACATTGTTTTTAAAGTGTGAACTCAAAAAATTAAGACCGGGTAAAGTGGTACTTACAGGAACGCAGCTTAGCTGCAGGGTATCCGCACTGTGCGCATTTTGATTTCTGGATATGATACGATGATCTACCGCATCTTCTACACAAGGTGTGTGTCTTATTACGACGCTTACCAAAGCTCGACGTACCCTTCGTCTGTAATAAACATCATAGGTTATGTCTTTGAAACTATTAGAACTCACCAATAATATATGTGGTATATATTAAAAACTGTTGAAACACTATACATAATGGCATTTTTTTAGCAAAATGTTCAATATTTCATGAGATTATTTTAGATACAAATTACAAAAACTATACAGTACCATCTTGTCACAATTTGACAAGCCAAGAGAAAACAATTATTTTCGACGAAGACTACTCTGACGTTTTCCACGGTATGACCAGATTTAAAAATAATTCTATCCATAAATTATTTATACACTCTTTGATCATAATTCTATAGAATTTTATCAACAAATATTTCTTCACCTAAAAATACTAGGTATTTATCTTTCATGGCTTAAATACTCGTATGTGAATAATAATTATTGATACTGCACACACCAGGCTCAAGCTCAAGGGCAGGTTTCGTTAGTTGTGTCACTTGTGTCCTGCAGAGAGTGAGAGTGGTCCATAGTCAAATTACGAATTCGAGCCTGAATCAGCGTACATCAACGAACGAATCATAAATCTCAACCACCAATATTTTAATAGATACCTTGGAGGGCCAAGCCGGCCAAGCGTGAGTGCGAGTGCGCAGTTAGCTGTGTGTATAATATAGGTGTTTTCTTCTCAGAAACTCGGGTTGGAGTGTGGACAAATACTTATCATTTTTACTGTTCCTTATTTTAATTTAATGAAGTATACCCGAGATGAATGGAAAAAACATACATGATGCACCGACCCCAAATAAACTTGGGATAAGGGCAGGAGGATGATGATGATGATGAATAAATGAAGTATACCCTCCGTACCATAGCCACCACTCCATACCAATTTAATGATGGCTCTCAAAACACGGATGGCAACACTGCATCTAAATGTCAAAATTGTCATTTGTCATTCAGTCTGATGTCAGAGTCAAATGTCAAATTAAATATGCGTGATCGTCATAGTGATCGTGATATTCTATATTCTCGGATAGGATCGGATTTTCTGCTGTCTTTTCTTTAATGTTTGATGCTTCGTTGCATTTATAAATACAGATCATAGGACATGTACTTCACTACCACTACTACAAAGAAGTGAAGTGTTTGAAATTGGAGCATTATTTTGAAAAATAATATCTATTTGTATTCTCTGCGGAATAAAGGTACATACATCAATTGAATTTTATATTCTAAACTTATGTTTTTTTTTTAAATAGGTACTAGTCCTCAGACCTGTAATTGTGAACTATTTTTATATCAAAGTTATACTACATACCTATAATACAGCTCATAACAACTTTAACATGCATCATACTATAAATTATGTTGATGCAAAAGTCAATGACTATTAGTTGTTGAACCTTATTAACAAAAATAATAAGTAATACATGCAGAGGACAAGGTTCAAAAGGTTTTTGAAATTCAGAATTAAGCTATTTTTGTCACTTGACTGTATGCAGTAGAATAACTTCGTTTACCCATTTTGAATTTTTTAGATATCTGTGAATATGGAACTACTTGACGTTATGAAAAATCTTTCAATAAGACATATACCTAATGAAAGTGAACAACAATTATTTAAGTCCATAGCTGCAGATATAGATGATGTCCCAACTGAAATAGTTTATGTAGAGTATACTGAGAAAACAATGGTTATTGTATCACAATATCAGAAGATTGGAAGCTTGTTAATGATACAAAAGGATCAAGTCCAAGGTCCTTTAGGTAGTAGTGACATTTATTCAACAAAAGTTATTTTTGGTGCTACAGGCGAAGAGCAGCAGGTTGCAGCCAGATACCTAGCAGAAGCAATTGGTATAACAAAGCCACTTTGCCTTTTCATTAGTCTTAAATCATATGATATTGAAACAGTCAAGGCCTGTAAAGATATAATTTTGGACTTGAAGGCCAATTCAAAGCAAGAAGCAGAAGAGCCTTAAAATGGCTTCAACCAGCGTTAAAAGATTCAAATCTGTACATAAATATTATGGGCAACTAGTTTTAGGACCTCCAGGTGCAGGAAAAACAACATACTGTGGTAAAATGGCTGAACTTCTGAAAAAGCTTGGAAGAAATGTGTTGGTGGTGAACTTGGATCCTGCAAATGATACTATGTCTTATAAACCAGATATTGACATAAGAAGTTTAATTGTTCTTGAAGAAGTGATGTCCCAACATAATCTTGGTCCGAACGGAGCTCTTTTGTATTGCATGGAATATTTAGAAAAGAATAAAGATTGGCTGTTCAATCAAATAAAGGGGGACAATTATACAAACTTCATATTTGACTTGCCTGGGCAAGTGGAACTTTACTGCCACCACAAAAGCTTAAGTAACATATTTTCTGCTCTAAGCAGTGATGGCAACATTCAGTTATGTGCAATACACTTGATTGATTCACACCACTGCTCTGATGCTGGTAAATTTATTGCAGCTCTGATGTTGTCACTGAATGCAATGTTACAAATTGGATTACCTCATATCAATCTGTTAACAAAAGCAGATTTGTTGAAGAAGCATCTGGACAAACTACAGTTTGGAATAGATTTTTACACTGAAGTGTTAGATCTAAATTATTTACTAGACTCTCTTGACACAGATAGTTTTACCAGCAGGTATAAAAAGCTCAACAGTGCCTTAGTATCAATAATCGAAGACTACAGTTTAGTCACATTCCAACTTGTGGACTTATGGAAGGAAGAAAGTTTATTAAACATAAGAAAATTAGTGGATAAGTCTAGTGGATATGTTTTCAAAGCCGAGGAGGGTAGGCATATAAATAGTATGTTGGCATGTGCCATGGGCGTTGATGAACCGGTTTCTTATGAATAAAGATATCTGAGTACATGTATTGTGTTATTTATTTCCATAACTCAGCATTAAAAGTTCTTAAAACAAGTCTAAAAAATCCTTACATCAATTGCTCTAGTTTGCAATATCAGCTCTAGTAGAATAAAGGTGCTAAGATAATTAAATCTAATAAACATCACAATATTCTTTCAAGTTTTACCCAGAAGAGAATAAACTCTTATTTAGGATTTTATTAAGCAAATTATCTTGCCCACAATCCTGCACAGTGACTTGGCAGGCCTTTCAACAATATATAAACGAGAACTTAGACCTTAAAATCTGTCTAAAATCAGGAGAAGATATTGAATTCGCCAGTGAACATATTACTATTCTACTACTATTCAAAAAGCGGCTTGGATCAACACTCCACCATTGCTGAGAAAATCCAACTACCACACAGAAGCTCACTTACCACTGTTAGTGAAAGAAAAGGTCTTAGAAAAACGACGCCTTCGAAGAATATGGCATTCTACTCGGCATCCTCTAGACCAGTGGTTCTCAAACTTTTTAAATGACGGAACCCTTTTGGGAAGCAAAATACTTGATGGAACCCTACAATAAAACAATTATTTTTATAAGTGTATTCTTTATTAATCAGCATAATAAAAGTACAATTTATCAGTTACTAATTATTATTTACTTCACCACTTGGTAAGGACAATAATAGAAAACATTAAAAAAGAAAAAATCTAACTAGTGGGAGGTATGAAACTGTTTTTTATTTTTCATCAATTGCTTGATATCAGGTTTGATGGAAGAAAGTTGGAGTCTCATATCAGCTTCGGCGTCCAGTCTATTGCGATATTTTGTTTTCGTGGCTGCGTAGGTAGAGAATCCTGTTTCGCACAAATATGTAGTTGGGAACGGGAGAAGAATATCCAGAGCCATTTGGCCAAGCATTGCATATTCATCTTGGATTCTGCACCAAAAATCATTAAGAGGCGTCGTTTTGAACAATGACTCCATACTTGTGTCTGATGACATTTCTAAAAGAGATTCATATATCTCATTTGACATGTTTTCAGGCTTTTCCAAGTTGGGTAAAAAAGGATTATGAATCCAGGAGTTCACTTTAATTTTTGTATTGTGTTCTTCGGGAAAATACTTTTCAAAAGATGCGCGCATCGAACTGAGATATTGGACCAATTCTTCAAACACATTATCTTCAAACATTTCTGAGTCGTTTTCGCTAACAAACTCACTGAGTAATGTAAAACTTTCTATTTCTTTCTTACCAATGCAAATGATCCAAAAATCTAATTTTCTTTTAAAAGCAGTTATTTTATTATAGGCCTGAAACACTGTTGTCTGTTTACCTTGCAACGATAAATTTAATTCGTTAAGTTTTTGAAAGATATCCGCCATAAAAGACAATCGGAACAACCAAGTTTTATCATACAAACGGTCCTTCAAATTAAAAGAAGTATCTGCTGAAAGAAACATTTGTAACTCGGCTCTAAGTTCAAATAGCCTTGTTAAAGTTTTTCCCCGAGACAGCCATCGCACTTCTGTATGGAGCAGCAGTGTTTTATGTTTGCTGCCATAATCTTCACACAATAATGAGAACAATCGGGATTGTAGAGGTCGTGATTTGATAAAATTAATTATTTTTACCGCTTCATCCATAACTAATTTTAGATTAGACGGCATTTGCTTCATCGCAAGTGCTTGTCTATGCAGAATACAATGACTGGAACTACAATTAGGCGCTTTATTTTTCATTCGTGACACTGCTCCTGCTGTTTTACCTGTCATCGCCTTGGCCCCATCTGTACAAATGTCAATGCAATTTTATTGTTCCAACTGAGATTATGTTCTTCAAAAAATATATTTATTTTATTAAAAATTTCTTCCCCGGTAGTGTTTGTAAGCAGCGATGAACACATAAGCATGTCTTCTTCAAAAGAACTTTTATATGGATATCTCACAATAACCAGCAGGATAGCCAAACCAGCGACATCAGTCGACTCGTCCATTTGCAAAGCGAATCGTGTATTTTGTAGACGTGTAACTAGTTCTTGTTTGACGTAGCTTGCCAGATCATGGATTCGTCGTGAAAAAGTATCGTTTGATAGCGGAACAGTAGAAAGATGCTTTGCAGATTTTTCATCAAGCATACATTTTGTTATGTCTAATACACATGGTTTTATTAATTTCTCAGCGATAGTGTGCGCTTCACCTGCTTGTGCAATGCGATAGCTAACTAAATATGATGCCTCCGTGGCCTTTTCGTTGGTAGTTTGTGTTACATGCATCATATTTTTTTGACTTTCTAATAACTGATCTTTTTTGCGAACAAAAAATTCTTTATTCTTGTCTTTAGTCTCGGGGTGTACGGTTTCTAAATGTCGACGCAATTTGGCAGGTGCCATGGAACTATTAGGAAGCAGTTTACTACAGAGCATGCAGAGAGGTGAGCCGTTGGAATCAACAAATCCGAAACTGATATAAGATTCATCATACTTCCTTTTTTTCGTCTTTGAAACCGTCGAGCTTGACGTCGTGGCACTCGTGGCATCATCTTCTGGATCGGTGATTGCTAAATTCTCCGCGCGCATTGCTTTTGAACATTCAGCGTCATTAGAAGATGTTGTTGGAACACGTTTAACACCTTTAAGCCAACGTTCCATTCTTCTTTATTTATAATGTTACAAGTCAGGATAGTGGGGTTTAAATAATGCACAATCGTTACTGCGTATAAGAGACTAAATTTAGAACCTACAGGGAAGAAATGTATAAAACTGAGACAACAGAATACAGCAGGCAGTAAAACAATGAACACTAGTTTCTCGCTAGCGAGCTTGTAAGTAGGTAGTAACTTATCGCTCCGAACGCTAATCATCAACTGACGACGCCAACGCGCGATCGCCGCTTTTATACTTAGTCCTAGACTCGATCTCAAATATTCTCGAAAATACTCGAGTCGGCACCTTTGATAAACAAAAAGCAAAAATAAAAACAGAAATTTAAAAATAGCGTTGTAAACAATATCGACTTTATCCTTTGAAGTTAGAGACGAAAGTCGCTTGTTGACAACTATAGCGTCTAATTCAGAGGCGGCTTTTATCAAAGAGACTGAGCGCTTACAAGTATACTACCCGCTCGTTTTAAGTTTGCCGCTGGCGATAGGTATGAGTGTATGACGTTCGAAATTTTTTATTTAATTGTAACAATAAAAATTGTGTACGTTAGATATTTGGGTAAAACTATGACACATTATAAGTTTTGTTGTCACGTGGGGGAGGGTACGCGCATTCCACAGACCGGCAAACTTAGAGCGAACGCGTTGTACAAGTATAAAATTGTTGAGACCAAACTTATGAGATATTGTACCAGCTAATGTAACACAAGCTTATACAAATACAAATAAATAAATAAATAACATTCATAGCGTTTTGTCTCCGCGCGGCCGCGGAGTCCGCACAGCCGCGGAGCGACCAGAGAGAGGTGTTTTGATTTTTTTATTTCTAAATTCTTGCGGAACCCCGACAGAGGTATCACGGAACCCTAGGGTTCCGCGGAACACACTTAGAGTATAGCTGCTCTAGACAAAAGGGATTTCAATAAGGCAGCAGCAAATCTCAAGAAACTGTTGATAGACCTAGAGAATGATACAGTACAGGCACATCTACAGACCTTAACACCTGTAACATCCACTAAGAATGAGAACTCACTATGGAAAGTCGTTAAGTCTCGAAATAAGCCTAATACCATTCAAAACCCCCTTAAAAATACTGATGGCACATGGGCAAAGACTAACAAAGAGAGAGCAGATGCTTATGGATCGTTCCTGGCTGATGTATTCACACCAAACCAAGCCCCTGGTATAAACAGTGTGGATCATGAAGTTTCTTCCTTCCTGAAAAGTGACCTTCAACTTAGTCCTCCCATTAGATATTGTACACCAGCTGAAGTCAGACGTAAAATAATGGAACTGAAACAAAAAAAAGCTCCAGGTTTCGACCTTATAACAGCTGAAGTGCTGCAAAAAATACCAAGGAAAGGCATAGTCTACTTGACCACACTATTCAATGCCATACTAAGAACTGCGTATTATCCAAGCTCTTGGAAAGTGTCACAAATAACGATGGTCCCCAAGCCCGGTAAACCACCGCATTTGACCTCGTCATATAGACCTATAAGTCTTTTGCCATTGTTATCAAAAGTATTAGAGAAAATAATTTCCACACGTATAAATGAAATGACCTCTGAAAATCAGGCTATCCCAGAACACCAATTTGGATTTCGGAAACACCACTCAACTATAGAGCAAGTGCACAGAGTATGCGATCATGTGAGAGATGCCCTGGAAAAGAAGAAATACTGCTCTGCGGCATTTCTAGATGTGCAGCAGGCTTTCGATAGGGTCTGGCATGATGGTTTGCTCTACAAGTTAAAGAAGCTCTTGCCACATGCCATGTATCTTCTTCTGAAATCGTATCTAGATGATCGTATCTTCTACGTAAAAATTAACGATGCCACTTCTGAGTTCTACAACATAAAAGCTGGAGTTCCTCAAGAATCGATATTGGGACCTTTACTCTATCTCCTATTCACAGCCGATGTACCAGAATCTGATAAAGTGATAACGGCCACATTTGCAGATGATACCGCGGTTCTCTCGGTTGAAAAAGATCCTGATATTGCGTCTAGAAACCTACAGGAACACTTGGACAAAGTTCATCTCTGGATGCAGTCATGGAAGATCATGGCTAGTGCAACTAAATCCAACCATATTACATTTAGCTTAAGGAAAGGAGACTGTCCCCCAGTAAAAATAGGTCAAGAAGAGCTGCCTCACAATACAACTGTAAAGTACCTCGGATTTCACCTTGACAGAAAGCAGACCTGGAAGATACACATCCAAAAAAAACGGGATGAACTTAATTATCGGTTTAGGTCATTGGAATGGCTCCTAGGCAGAGGATCACGGCTATCTGTAGAAAACAAACTGCTAATCTACAAAGCCATATTAAAACCAATTTGGACATATGGCATCCAACTATGGGGTACAGCGAAAACATCAAACATTGAAATTCTTCAAAGGTTTCAAAATACAGTGCTCAAATCTATTGCAAATGCTCCATTGTTCACCAAAATGGAAGAACTACATAAATACCTAGATATTCCTACAATAAAGGAAGAAATAGTAAAAAGTACACAGTCATATAAAGACCGGATTACTCTCCATCAAAATAGACTGGCACAAAGTCTCGGAAATCAACTGGGAATAAGACGGTTGAAAAGGTTGTACACATGGGATAATCTGAAAGCATAAAATGAAGGCAGCCTAACAATGGAAAGGCATGCCTAACACGTCAAACACCACACAAAACAACTGCTTATGGTTTTGATTCAAACCGATCGCATGTTAGGACCAAATTAACAAAAAAAAAAAAAACAAAAAAAAAATCTTGCCCACAATCCTGCACAGTGACTCGACTAATCCAAACTAGAGCGCAATAAAGTTCAAAGCGCAGGGACTGATGACCATGACCGCATGGGATACTATTGGGTTTCAATCCTCTGAACTTGGAAGATAATAAAGAAAGCAAATTAACAACCGTCAAACTGGAAAGAACTGACCTTTGGACTCTATCCTTTTCACAAATTATCCAGTTGAAAAAGGAAGGGGACATTTGACAAGAACGGAATGCTCTGTCAATGCTCATGAGGTAGAGACAATTGAAATGCTTTGTAAGAATAAGAATCAACAAAACCGTCATACTACCGATTCTGGCGTGCATACTGAATGCGAAAACGGGACAGAGAAGCAACTTCACATGGTGGAAATGATGGTGGTAGCGGTTGGCACTTTGTAGTGCAGATATTTGTTTCGATAGGCTCAAAAAAGAAGAATCGACAATGCCGTCCGATTTTGGCATGCATAGTTAATGCGAGAACGAGACAGACCAACTGAAGTTGAAAACATTTGTCCCTCCAAAAAAGCTTCCATATGCCTAACTCTCCATCTCAAAGAAACCAGTCTCCAATCTACGTAAAACGTCGCTCGTCGTCGCTCCGCTCCCTTTAGTAGCGTGATGATATTTTCAACACAAAGAATTTTTCAATTCGAACCAGTAGTTCCTGAGTTCCAGTAGTTCCAAATAAACTGATTAGCTTATTAGTATAAATAGGTACACGTACACAGTTCAGGGACAAAATGGGGGACACGGCAAAGGCCCCCCATTTTCTGACTATGATTAAGTGGACGTATTAGATATGAGGACCACTTAGAGAAAACGCTAACTCTAGTAACTATACATACTTTATCCTTAAGAATCCGCATTTTATGTATAAATTAGACACAATATAATCCTAACTATAAATAACATTCCCAGGTATTCCACTATGTCGAAAAACCTCAAAGAAACGTTCAACAAGTTAACTGATGCAGAAATAGCCATTGATCAAATGCTCAAGGATAAAAAATATATTGAAGTGCAGCTGCTTCACCAATATAATGATATCAAAGATGCCACACAGGTTGTTATAAACCATATAGCGAATTTAGAAGGAACCACTGTCACAGAAGTTCATAAAAGGTTACAACTAAAGGATTGAAATAAAACATCAAATTATAGTAATGGAACGTTTTATTTGAAGACAAATACAACTCTTTACAATTTAAATTTCATCCAATTTTTTTCTATGTCCACAAACATAAGTAATGAACAATTTTATATTTTTTTACATTGCAGGTTTATGAATGTAGGTTCTTAAGTTATAAGTGTTTTCAAAAAGCCACAGTTCCACATTTTGCTACTTCAATTACGAAAAACGTATGTTTTACATGACAAGTATTCTAATATATTTTGATTATTATAATAATATGTTGATAACCATGACCATTGTCAGCAAACAAATTTATAAAATGTAGATAGTAAAAGGTATCATATTGCTGAGAACAATCTCTAAAACTATAGTGAATAATGGTTTTAAAAGAAAAATAAAATCTACTTCCTCATTTGAACCGTATCTAGCTTTTAAAGTATGTGATAAGTGTATCATAGCATGAAAATGGAGAATAATTAAAAAGGTTTCTTACATTGACAAACGCTTACGTAAACATTATTAAGAATACCTTTCAGTAATGAAATGGAACATTTAAATCTGAAAATAGCTCCCGTATTATAAAGATTATTACCTTTTACATGCTTTTACCATTGTTATACATAATTCTTAAACAAATCAAAATACATTGAAGTTAAAATTCTAACGCTAACATGGTGTCTATTTAATAAGCAAGCAATAATTATATAAATGTTTAAATGTATAATATAAAGTGCATATCGCAGTCGGCGACAGCTAGCGAATACTTTGCAATGTGAGCGTCCACGTACAAGTGCGACGCTCGTTCTGCGGAGCGGTGACTACAGCGTCACCGAATCACCGTCCTTGCCACTCGCGGTGGCGACGTTTCGAAGTCAGAGGCATTACTTTGATTTGCATTTAGTCACTTGGAACAGCCTTATGGCTGCTGTTTGTGCACTCAAGTTATGGTCATGATTGATTGATCCTAATCAATCAATTGTGTGTTATTGTAGCAACATATTTAATATGTTCTGGCCAGGGCTTTAAAGCGTTCAAAATTGTAAAGTCTTCATTTAGTTCCATTCCCGACTGGTGCGAACTGTGCAATTACCGTGATAGAATCGCAATGGAATGTAACTTAACGTAACCAATTGCATCAGTTTAGCACCATTCGAGTTAATAGTAAGACTGTCCTTATATCCTTGTTTCTCATTCCAGCTAAATTTAAGTATAACAATATAACAAATTTACAAAAATACATATAAATTGAAGAACATTCGCAACATTGAAGTTTCCAAAAATGCATATAAATATATCACTAATAACAAATCTACGATTTCCTATCGAAATAATACCCTATATTATGTGGAAAGATCAACATGCGAATGCTCGTTCAGTTTCAATAAACGTTTATCGTTAGACTTAAATCTATGAGTTTCAGACTCGTTTCAGGCAGTCCCACACATTTTAAAGCACCAAGAATCATTCAATAAATGCAACTTTTACACTAATATTATCGTTCCCTTAGCTTATAGCTTATTGCTTGTTGGAACACTTTAACAATATACATATCATTAATCGTAGTACCACAGTCGTGTAGCCTGTTGAACCTTGGATCAAATAGATGGGCGACCCAAGGAGTCGGCCATGTTTTATTACAACATAACACTTCAACACACCTCAATTACGCCAAAACCTTAACTCAAGAAATCCCAAAAACAAGTCTGAAAACATATACTGGTTTAGTCTATGCAATCACAGAATTAATTCTGTCTCCTATACTTAAAAAAGTGATCTTCAAATTTTGTGCATGCTGCAACATTATGCCATTTCAAGGTAGATTTCATAGACCAAACCATCTTAAAAGTAAAAAATAATGATTTGGTAAATTGTAAATATACTATGTGTAAATAAATAATATTGACTCAGCTTAATATGCTTAATTAAAATAAAACATATTACACACTAAGTCATCTCACTTTTTAATAAAACATGACTTAACAATCAACAGGTCAAATTCAGTAATATATAATTAGGTATATTTTAAATATCACTTGTCAAATAATGGATGCTCTTTGGTTCATATTATTCTGTCGATACAAATAGAATGTATCTCAAATAATAGAACCTATTTCCCTTTGGTCATTTCATTGCTTTAGAAATATAGATGGTGCTTTTCTGGTCTTGTTATTAAATATACCATACAAAATAACCAGAGGCATCGTTTTTCGTCTTATTAGGGTTTAGTTTTGAGTTGAGTCTCTGTCTCAAATCACTTGTCTTTATTAATATTATTAATTGAACACTTATTGTGCCAATTAAAATAATACAAAATCAGTCTCAAAATAGGGAAGTCTTTTAGATCTTCAGGCACGTATACTTTATAACAGTTGGATACTCACCATCCAAGCTATAACAAAATCTCTAAAATAGATTTGCTTATTCCCCCAGGGGATTTATTATGCAACCTCACAAATACGTGCTAAAACAATCATGTTCCAATTTTATTTCCCAAAAAGTTATGCCCTTACACCAATATTTTGATTGTGGATTTTGATGACATTCATCAGCGGTGCTTGACACCGCGTAGTAGAAACATTTGTTTTCTTCTGTATATAACAGTTAGCAAGCTTTTCTCAAAAATTTAATAAAATATTATTCAACTACTAAAAAACACAAGCCACGAAAGAACTAAACTAAGTTGATTTCAAATCAAGTACTAAAGAAAAATAAAACAATAACATAAAGTTACCTTAGATATGAATACTTTAGTTTGAAACTGGTGCATCACCTTGACCAATGTGTTCCTTTTCAGAATTGTGGCATTGCTCCGCCACCTAAAATATACCATTACGTTAAGGAAATTTCATATCGGTAATGTCAGGCAATTAATGAAACCTAAACAGCTAAAATACATAATTGAATTGTCGTTATTGTGTGGTTGCTGTAATTTACTCAGAGGTCACCTTATTTTTATCATGTGGACCATTCGTCTCCACGGTTTGAGCGATCTCAGACTTCTGGTTGAAACTCTTCTTCTTTCCTTTGCCTACATTCTTCTTGGCATTCTTAGCAGTCTTCACTTTCTGGGGCTGGGTACCTGTTGAAAGATAATCATTTGAGTGTTTTTACCATTATGGTTATGGTATGCAGATGCAGCACAACTAATAAATTTATCAATTTACAGTTTAATGTTATTTAGAGTCAAAATAAAGTTTTTATGAATAAAAACAAACCATCAGTTTCAGCATCAAGGGCAGAGTTATCCTCCTGTGGACTACCTTCATCTTGTTGATTGCCGATCTCATCAGACCTCACTATTTTTCTGCAAAGAATATATTATGATGCTATTAATCTATTGTCAGTATTTAAGACCTCCAGTACTGAGCGAATAAACGCGATCCAGTATTAATAGGGTAGCGATATTAACCCTTAATGTCCCACAAGTGTCTTGCGGACACATTTTTGTATTTGTTGTCATAAAATCTAAAGTATTTATTTTTAGGAATCAGCCTTTAATCCAATTTGTACAATGAAAACATTTGTAAATACTTAATTTAATATTTAATAAACGAAATTAGTATTTCTCCAACTCACAAGTGTCCGACAGACACAATAAAACTTTGTTTGATTCCAGTGCATACGTGGTATGATTATAATAATATTATATTAAGGTCTGGCAGTCGCTACTCCATACTCAATACCACAAGATTAACTAAATATAAATAAAAACTATACCTTCTCACTAGAATCAACCAAAATGTTAATGTGTCTGTCGAACACTTGTGGTTTGACGAAGTACTATTTTCGTTTATTAATATTAAATAATACATGTTACAGTTATTTTCATTGCATAATACATTGGTGATAAATCAGTCATAAGGCCGATTCATAAAACCAGTTAAGTTTATAAAATGAGTCTGTTGGACACTACTGGTCAGATACGTTACAAAAGCATACTGGATTGTTAAGGGTCTGTCTAATCACGGTCATAGGTTGTTTAATTGTACCTATAAATTCTCTTAATCCTCTAAATCTGTTATCGATCTGGGCCTCGATTCTGCTAAAGCAAAACCACTGTCATGCCATTGACACTGCAAGAAAATCCCATTAAATTTTAGCCTTTAAAATAATGCATTTAAAGTTTAAAATGAAATGGCTTTTTGTAAATCAAGTGTAATGAAACTTTTCATTTAAATTTTGACTGTAAGGCTATAGAAATAAGGTCTAAAATTTAATAGCATTTTTTGCAGTCTCTGTGGTATCACACTAGTTGTGCTTTAGCAGAATCGAGGGCCTGTATGTAATCTAAATCGTATTTTTAATTGGTATAATGATTATTACTACTATTTCGTCCCGTTCGCGGTGGAGACGACGGGTCCATGGGGTCTTACGATTGTTGAATTCGATTTGTTTCTTACCCGTTAACCGTAAGCGTAGCTGGTTTCGCGGGCTCGTCCTGTTCCCGGCGTGGACGGCGGGCGGGACGGGCGGTGGGCCCGGCCCCGGCCCCAGCGGCAGCGGCACGCCCGCGACCGCGGCCCCTTCCACCGCGGGCCCCGCGCCACCCGCGACCTCCGTAGGCGTTACGAGGCGGGGGAGTGTAGCCTACGTAACTCACCTGCGTATACACCGTGTAGCTTGGTTATATAGAGGCACCTTGCAATTACTAAAAATCGATTAAGATAGAAATAAACGAATACCGCGAGTTTTTATGCAGCAAAGCGTTATTTTCGTGTAAATAACTATTGAAAACCTGCCCCCTTAGACTAATGAATAGACTGAGGAATGTATGGGATTTGACAGTCGTCAACGTATGTCATAAACGCCAAATCCCATACACCTCTGCCTAACCCTTCGGGGATATAACATAACATAACATAAACTCACGCCTATATCCCCGAAGGGGTAGGCGGAGGTGCTAGCACCCACATTTTGCCGTTTATGTTTAGGTCCCAATGTAATAGGTGGCGAGCCTATTGCCATAACTGCCAACCGGGCACTTATAAACCTGCGATAATAGGGGATATAGGCGTGAGTTTATGTTATGTTATGTCGTCATTCTATTCTACAATACGCCGGCCAACAAGTTGCCACTTGTCTAGGGGGGCTGTGATATGCCAGAAAAAGACACGCCGATCATTACCTGCGGGTACCTAGCCGCGCGGGTAGGGTAGCTCCCGCCGCCCCACTGCCCCACCACGACGCCGGCGATCTCCAGGCGCGCTCCACGCCCGCGGCCCCTTCCCCACGCCCCCAGGGCGCCGCCTACCACCCCCGCCACCAGGGGGAGGGGGGGCATGGCGAACTCCACCTCCAGACCTTCCAGGATAGCTTTGCGCATTCGTTCCACCTGGAAAGATACCGACATCGAACATCAGAAATAAAAATTTTGTAGCAAGTATTCAACTTTACAAAAAAAAAAAAAAAAGTATCGAAGTATGTATATCCGCATTCTAAATAAATAGTAATCTTTCGATTAAGAAATGTATGAATGTCGGTAGATGGCTTCACCGTCGCCCTTAAGACGGTTGTTTAAGGGAATTTGGATTGATTTCGTACGTGTCTCGGTGGCTTAGTGGTCAGAGCGTTCCCCCTGTAAGGGAAAGATCGCGGGTTCGAGTCCCGTCCGAGGTCGATTCTTTTTTCCCTTTCTTTTCTTAATCGATTTGAACAGTTAGCATAGTAAATGCTTCAAAATTTCATTCAGTAATCTTTCGATTCATGACGGGAGCTACCGAATATTTTGACTTGAACTGGTCACAGGTTAAAGTCCCTGGGTGACATGTTTCCAATAATTTTATTGATGAAATATTAATTCTCAGAAAGAATTGTCATGTTGCACATCTACTTATGAAAGTGCATCCTAACTATTACACTAAAATATAGAGGTTTTAGAGGTAATTCACAGTACAGTAGATTTATGTGGATGTGATTTCCTAAGAATCTGATACACAAGCAAATTCAGATAAAAATTTTGTGCGACAAACGCGTTAAACGTGTTGGCTGAGTGTCATGGTTGAGCCACTATTTACAAACGTTGTAAAAAGTTGAAAGAGTAACAAACCTTGACGACGGTGTCTAGGTGATTGTCGCAGAGCTGAGCTAAATGCTTGCAATGGTTGGCACGGTGGAGATTACGTTGCAATAGCTTGCCGTCGAAGTATAGCCAGGGAGCTGCCACAAGCCACGGCACGGGAGCTCCGCACGCGTCATTGGCCAACAACGCCGCTTCAGCCCCGGCCATCACCAACGCCCCCAATTGAACGCCGCGAGAGTTTATACCGTTCACCTAATAAAATAAATAAATAGTTCACACCTTTATTATAGGAGGCAATAACAGTTCGAAATGTATAACGTTCGTACTGACATTCTTTACACTTACTGTCATCTCTTGCAAGTGCAATGCATTCATGAGATCATTTGAGAAAGCCGTAGCTAAAAATGCATCCAACTCCTGTCTCCTCAAAATTTGAATTTGAGAAGTCATAATAAACCTGAAACATGTAATGTTTACGTGTGATTTGCTCAAGTAATAATGTAAAATAATTGAATAATGAGGTTTACATAATCGATTATATGGTAAAATTAAAGTAAGGCAATTTCCAAGAAGCAGTAAAAGTTATGGAGTGCTAAACTGTCTTAGTACGACGAAATAATGTGAAAACAAGGGATCCAGCTTACTAGATGAACACTAGATATTATGGTAAACTATAACATCAGTAAGTAAGTAACATCACTTACTTTACTTCTAAAAATGTAGATATGGATATGATTGACAAAGTGAAGTGGAGAATTTGTGGAATATGGGTAAACTGATCATGAACAATTTATTAATAATAACATGGAGAGAGGCCTATGCCCAGCAGTGGACTGCAATAGGCTTATTGATTGATTGAACATGGAAATTGGTCTACATTAGTAATTGATTTGCTACAAGGGCGCAATTTGGCTATAACAAATAGTATATTTAGTAGTCTCACCTCAGTACAGTGGCTAAGATGAGCAAATGTTGGGGCACATAAGATGTGTTCAACATCAACGGAGTATCAGATCGCATACATGAAAGGAAAGCTCTCATACGTCGGCACTTATCGTCTTGTGCAGTTCTGCAACAATAAATAAAAATACAGTTTATTGTAAATGTCATTTAACAATTTTATGAAAATAGTAATTGAGACGATGTAATAATCTCCTCCAATAGAATGTTGATAAAAATACCTAAGGTATATAAGCTCACCCGAACCAAAGCCTTTGCACTGTTGGTACAGGCCAATCAAGCACTACTCCAGACACGATTTCAGGACTCTTGCCGGGGTTCACGCGAGAATAAATCCATTCGGAAATCTGCACGGTACACGGACGATCGAGACTTGAAGACGAGCTTGTAGATCCTTCTTCTGAAAATACAACTTCATTTGTTACATCAAGTTTTTTGATAGGTAACTGTTGCTCGCGGCTCCGCCCGCGTGGAGTTCTGATCCCGTTTATCGCTGATAGTAGCGTGATGATATATAGCCTATGTTGGTACCTGAAAGCTACAATATGTAGCTTTCTAATTTTTGATATTGGTCCAGTAGTTTTAGTTTATTTGTTACATACAAAAATACAAATGTTTCCTCTTTGTAATATTAGTATCATTATTAGTATAGATTATAATAATTATTATGTTTGATTGTGCTAGCTAAAACAAACTACCTATAACAAGCGTAACCTATGTATCAATAATTTTATTTAACCCATTTTAGTTTATTATTTCGTATGTTGTTGTTAGTTGCTTTCTTGTATTTGAATTTTAAATAAGATATTAACAAGTACTCATGTATATAATTGTAATAATGTTTATAGTAAAAAAGGTATTGCTAAATGTATATCCGTTCGGCTAATTTCTTTTGTACAACAAAACAATTTAAAAATAAAAGTAGATATTACGCGTCGACTATTTTGTTTCCGTGATTTTGTAATATTTTTCATAATAATGATTCACAAATTGGTGTAGTTGAACACAAAGACTTATCAATATTTCTAAATTCAGCAAGTTTTTTTGAGAAGAACGTGAGAAAAATAATATGAGATTAGTAGACCCTCGGCGGAAGAAGCACAATTCTCTCCGGTTTTTCTTTTATGTACCTGAACAAAACATTACCTATATGAAAATTAAGTAGAGGTAGTGAACAGTAAACATTTAAATTGAATTACCTTTAGCTTTTTGTGCCATGAAGCGGTGATGATGCATATTATAAAGGATAGCATAAACATTTTGTCTGATCGGCCTGAAGAAGTGGTGAATCGAGGGTATTTCGCGATGATTATCATCCTCCATGAGAACGGGCAAAGTAACTTGACGATGCGTCAAGATCGAGAGCATGTGAGGGTGCATAAGCCCGCGGGCATGACGCTCGGCACATGTACGCAGTACTTCGGCTGGGGCCGGCGAGCAATTGTCTTCGTTCTGTAGTTGCTTCGTAGGTTGACGACCCTGCAAGTAGACAGTGTAAATCTGAGATATAGTGTAATAATTAACAATATAAATGCATTTAGGCAAGTAGTACCTTTCAATTGTCATAAAACTTTTAGGTGGAGCGTTTTTTTTTACTTTCTGTCTCAAGTTGATTAAAAAAACTGTTACTACTTGCCCAAGGCAAAGACACTCATTTCGTTTCAAAAACGCAAATGTTGTATTTCTGTTTTTGAAAAGACTTTTAAAGACCCTTAAAGACATCAAGTATACTGAAATATAATTCAGACCTCTTTAGTAGCGGTTGGTTGTTTTTCGATTTTATCGCCTGAAGCCGGTTGCTGCTTAGCCGGACCTGCGTCCCCGGACTCGATCGACATCGCCGTAATCCCATGCAGGAAATCGAAGCTCCTGTCTTCCATACTTAAGTCGGCGTTCATTGACGCGTTTGCTGTAGCCAATTTGTAATCTTCCAAGCCTTTTAGCTGCAATTTATTGAGTTTGCAGTGTTTCTATCTGAAGTGCTTAGTGTTAAATAATATACACATAATATAAAAAAAGTACTTAAATAAAATAGAAAATGAAAATAATGAGGTTTAACGAAAAATAAATATAGTGATTGTTTAAACATAAGGGACCACCTGCACTTAGACAATGTTTAAAATAATTTAGAGTTTGTTAACATGCAACTTATTTAAGTTTTCAATGATTGCCAATGAGATGATGAGAATATAAAAGGCGTGGATGACTTCAGCTATTAGGTATATTTTGTTTGAATAAATATGAACCTCATGTTCAGATGATTCGGTAGCCAGTTTAGACGTATCTAAGTCTGTAGAAGTTCCTTGCGGGCTTAAGTCAGGTTTTTGCCCTTTTTTGCTAGGCTTGGGGCGTCGACCTAAAACAAAAATGAGATCCTTTACTTAGTAAAAACCTCCACAGTGGTCTACAGGAATGATACATTGACCATTTATATAGGTACTAAACTTCTTACCAGATGCAGTTCTGTATTTTAAGAATCCATCCTTGGTTCCATTTAAATAATATTGTACAGCTTGTTTGAGTTTAGCAGCACGGAGATCATTGAGGTCACCAAACACGTCGATGCAAGCAGCATCGACATCAGAGGAAGCTAAGTCTTTCACGTACTGACATACAGCCTTGACTAGAGTTTCTGGAGGAACCTGTTGCTAAAAATATTACATAGTATCTTAATATAAATAATTCTGTATGTTTGTTACCTAACTCCTCATAAACGGCTGAACCAACTTGGATGAAATTGTGTGTTACAGTTCAGTGGTGCTACTGTTGCTATGTGCACTACTCCAAGGACGACAATGCTTGCCAGGCCTGCTACTATAATTTTAAATATTGGCTAGGTGGAGAACATTATATTTAGCAACCTTACACACAGTTACATTTTGCTGCAAGATGGTGGAAACACTAGATTCTTGCTATTATGTAGAATGAGGATGAATCACATAATGGAATATTGTATTTTTAATCAGTATACCAGGTGCGCTATACCTTTCTGAGTATCCTATTTTTTAAATAATCAAAATCCGTCAAGAAATGACGAAGCTATTAGGGATTGCTTAACGAGTACTTAAAAACGCCCGCTTACGCTGCGATTTAGACGATGACGTCATCTGTTATGAACGCGTCCCGACTAGCGCAGTCGCCAGTCAGTCAGTACAAATTCTTTCGTGGATCGACTAGTAGTGCTTGCGTTTTATTGGTTTTTCTTAGTACTTTATTTATGTTTTAAGTTCTTTGGTGATTATTCAAATACAGTTTGTTTTTAAAATACTTTATATTTTATAATATACGTAGTTCGTCCTAACGCTTGTACTTATTTACCTACCTTATGATGTTCTGTCGAAAGTTGTACCTACTGTGTTGTCAAGCGAGTAATAAACCACGTTAGAAATGACTTGAAATAACTGAAGCTAGTATAATACAGGTTCAGAAAAGGAAAAGGTATTAAGTTTTATAATAAAATGAAGTAGGTACTTAAGTAGGTATTGCCGTCATGACCACTTCAAAAGTATTTAGGAGACTTATTCGTAGTGGTGCAAGTCTGTAACTTTTAAAAATGATAGAATAGTGTATAGGTAGTATACGCCTGTAGGATAATCTCTAGACTGAATTTTGTTATCAAGTATAGACATAGGTAGGTACGCAATATAGGTATTTAAACTTTCATGGCCTTTCACATTACTATTAAGGTCCAACCCCACCAAACGGACGACATCGGAACGGATTTTACAATCTTTAAACAAAATAAATCTTATATCACAGCATTTAAAGTTTATATTACCAAGTCACGCATGACAGCTTGACGTGCGTCATGCCGCCGCACGTCGCTGTCAAGCTGTTGTGTTGTGCGTGACTTGGTAATATAAACGTCAAACACTGTGATAATAAGATTTAATTTTGTTTAAAGATTGTAAAATCCGGGCCGATGCCGTCCGTTTGGTGGGGTTGGACCTTTATTGGAAGCTCCAAACAATACATGGTAAATATCTCGATAGTTCTAATAGTAATAGGTACACAATACCTACTTACGTCAAAATGATCTTCGCAACAATGTAAAACACTTTAGCTTGAAAGAGGAGTTTTATCATCTCTTCTCATTACTTTAACCCATTTTTTTCTTATCTTTGCATCTCTCGGAACATAAAAAAACAGTTTATTAGGCGTAGTAACACTTGTATTCTTGCATTTTGGCACAATACAAAATTTGTATGGGGGCATTATTACCACCGAAACAATAAAAAACGTTCCAGTTCCACAGTTCCACTATACACTACAGTGGACTGCGTTGCGTCAGGCCTCCGTCACTCGCTCAAGGCCGCGCGCTATACACCTACCGCTCGGTGAGTCGTCGACGACACAAACTGGCAGAGGGCTGCCGAACGCCCGCCGCTCGCATCACACCGCACCGCACGTTTCCCGCTCTTACGCTTACCTAACGCTGAAGTTCTTCATTGTAATCAAATAGTTTGAATAGCAATTTTAATCTACATTAAATGCACAATATATTGAACGTATTTAATTGGATAAGGAATGATACTGTATTGTTAAAAATAGCTTCGATAATGACACATTATTATTTTGTAATTTTTAAAAGATAAAAATGATTGCTGTGGGCTTTTCTGAGAAGATAGATATATGCTATCGCGGACTTTTATGTAGACCTTTTGAAGTTATATATTTCCGCAGTACATTATCTTATTCTATCATCAATAGTTTTCGCAGCGCACACGATGTAAGAAATATTTTAAGTAATTTTTTTACATCTTGAAATTCATTATTGAAGTTTTAGTAAGGATTCCTAATTTGTTTGAAAATAAAATAAAGTCTATGTTAGTCAGTGATAATGCAGCTTTCTAATGATAAAAGAATTTTCGAAATCGGTCTAGTAGTTTTTGAGTTTAATCGAATACAAAAATACAAATCTTCCCTCTTTATTACTATGTTAACATAGATGTATGGAAGTCTGCTCTGCCGGATTTGTTGACATTTATGAACACTGCTCCGCTCCCTTTTGTAGTAGCGTGATGTTATATAGCCTATAACCTTCATCGATAAATGAACTATTCAACAGAAAAAGAGCTTTTCAATTCGAACCGGTGGTTCCTGAGATTAGCGCGTTCAAACAAACAAAGTCTTCAGTTTCATAATATTAGAAGTAGGTATAGATATAGTAATTTTTATTAAAAAAAATATTGAAGTAAATATAGAGATGGGTAAATAGCCGGATGGTTTGGATTATTAGCGATTATAATGCATTTGTATCCATTAATAGCCATCCAATGGATGATAACCCTGCTATTAACGTATTGTAAGAAAAATAAGAGTTTGTATTATTTTATTGTAATTTTCGCACTACTAGGTATCACGTGAGTGAAAATCGCTGTAGTTCTCTATTTCTTATTAATATTATTACATTTCATTCAGGGAGCTGAGCTACCCGCTAAAACAAAATTCAAGATAATTTGAAAGGACATCATTCATGCTGCATTTATTATTGGTCAAAAATACAATATTTCGTTAGAGCTTGTTCTTATTAGTATTTTTTAGTATGGCGTCAAAGTTGAGAGACCACTTCCCTCGGTTTTATTTAAGTTCAAAAATCTTGAAAACATACATTTTTTATGATACGGACTTTTGAAAATGAATGAATAATGTTGTTCTATACTGGACGAATTGTTAATAAAAGCAATAAAAATAAACCCAATACTGCATTTTCGTTGTTTTTCGTCTGTTTATTGAGGTTCAAAATTGAAAGTGCCGGTCAAAGAAAACAAATGTGATATTGCGCTAGAACTTGTCCTCATTAGGATTTTGTATCATGACGTCAAAGCTGAGAGACCACTTCCCTTGATTTTATTTGAGTTCAAAAATCCTGGAAACATATTTTTTATGATACGATATATTGAAAATGAATGAAAAATATTATTCTATTTTGAAAGAATAGTTAGTAAACATAATAACGAAAAAACTCCAAACTGCATATCGCTGTTTTTTAACCGACTTCAAAAAAGGAGGTTCTCAATTCGTACCCTATTTTTTTTCTATGTTTGTTACGCGATTGTGAAGCCAATTCTAGACGGATTTTGAAAATTCTTTTTCTGTTCGTAAGTAGATTATTCCCGAAATGGTCCCATTTAAATTTCGTAAAGATCTGATGATGGGTTTCCGAGATTAGACCAAGGAACTCTTCAAAAAGTACCAGGAAATCAGCCGCGATTGCTGCAATCGCATATTATTGCAGTGTTTCTGCCATTACACATCATAACATCACGCCTGATTCCTTTGAAGGGGTACGCAGAAGTGTTCAGAATATTTACCCATATTTCCAGTGTATATGCCTAGGGACCACTGCGGTCCCTCATTTTGACGCCATAATAAAAAATGCTAACGAGGACAAGCTCTATCAGAATATCATGTATTTTGTTTTCTTTGACCGGCACTTCCAATAATTATGGAACTAAATACATAAATGGACACAATAAGCAGTATTTGGTTTATTTTTTATTGCTTTTATGAACGATTCTTTCAATATAGAATAATATTTTTCTTCAATTTCAATAGATCGTATCATAAAAATGTATGTTTTCTAGATTTTTGAACTCAAATAAAACCAAGGGAAGTGGTCTCTCAGCTTTGACGCTCTAATAAAGAATGCTAGTAAGAATAAGCTCTAACGAAATATAGTATTTTTTTTCTTTGGCCGGCACTTTCAATTTTGAACCGAAATGGGTGATGTCCTTTAGTAGTTTGTGTCATATTGTGCAAGTTAAAATGGCGCAGAAGTGGAGATGGGGGGCGGGCGGGCAGGGCATCCGCCGCATAAGATTATACAAGTGTCCGCAGTAAATATATTAATCTATGGCAGTAACTGCGCAGGCGTCGACCGACAAGCATTGTATCGTGTGTCGTACTTGTGCGTATAATCTTATAATGGCTAGACCAAGGAACGATCTCGTGTGGAATAACTATGAGCGTTTGGCAGATAAATGGCAGACAAACAAGCTAAGTTGAAAAAAAAAAAATATTTGAAAAAGTAAAAAAAAATTGAAATCGTGACAGATTAATATAAAAAATTGTTTTTTTATAATTATAAAAAAACAACTAAACATAAAAAAACAACAAAATACAAAACAAATCTAATTAACAAAAATCACTGCACTGTACCTAGCTGATTGAACATATTTTATATGGGCCAGATTAGTTTTATATTATTTACAACACACCTGCTCATAACAGTGATATTATTTTACCGCAATTAAGCACGGAATGACACCTATTATAAAACTGTGACTTTTTCATTGCTATTATTCACAAAAGTGAGTTATAGATTCTTTTTTAAATTTTATAGAAAGTGTTTATAATTGTCTATGTTCTTAAAAAAGTTTTGATACAAAAAATAACGTGTTTAATAGTACGAATAAATTAATACGCCTATTGTATGGTCATTTGATGCATTTTCGTATTTAAATAAATAATTTCAACTTGTAATACTTGTGTAATAAACAAAATTTTCGCTCAAATTTAACTTTTTTTTTCTCTAAGTACAGAAAAAAAAACAGAGTAAAAAAAAGTTAAGTTCATACCTCATTTTTTTTTAAATATGGTCGACCGCCATTGTTAAATGCGCGCGCATAGGAAAACGAATTAATTTGTAGTATTGTTTATTTAGTATTTGTAGTATTATTTTATTCGCAAGTGTGTTGTAAAACGTCGTATGGCACGTGTGAGCATGATGATTACCGTCCTCGGCTGTCTTAAAACCCTCGCCTGGCGGCTCGGGTCTCAATGGCGCCTCGGCGGTAATCACCAACGTTGCTCCATTGTACCATAATGTACTATTACACAAAAATTTACTCACGACGAAAGATGAAATTTAATCTAATTTGACAATCCTAAGCCTGAAAACCATGAAGGAAAATTTTAAATCCCTAAAAAACATTAATAGCAGGGTTATCATCCATTTTGGCTATTAATGGCTATTAACTTGCTTTTAATCGATTAATAGCCAAGTGCTATTTACCGGATTATTAGCATTGCCCATCACTAAGTAAATAGCACAAAAACTATATTAATAGAAGCTTTGTAAATTACTTAAAATCCGTACAAAATTTCAAAAGTATACGTTACGAAATAAAACAGCTATGGAGTCTTAACCCAAAAGAGCCCTAAGTCTTCATACTCTCCATAGCGGCGGCGCGCGCTGTCATAACAGATGACGTCACACAGTATTTTGGCGCGGCGGCGAGCGTTTTTGAGATTACTGCATTAAAATTGCTGTATCTTCGTCATTTTTGATCGGATTGAAATAATTTTTTCACAGTGTTTATTGTTTTTTTAATCATTATAAATCTGCATACTCAGCTAAAAACGTGAATGATCCTCATTAGAAAGGAAAAAAAATTCTTGTATGGTGAACAATAGCACATGAGTGAAGTATTTATAGCTGTAATCAACTATACAGGATAAAAATATCTATTTATTCTTTAAATTATTCATTCATTTAAATAACTTTAAACAACTTATTGTACGCATATGCACTTGATCAGATCTAAACTACATCACATTCACATTATCATACTTTAGTCTTCTGTACTTTCCATCCAAGGGTTGCCTGGTAGAGATTACCGTTGGCGATAAGGCGACCCATTGTACGTCTACCGGTTATAAATCCATACTGCCCTTCTAGACAAGAGGCAATTCGTTGCTCGGCGTATGATGGAATAGAATGACAAATGTATAGGATTTCACGTTTTTGACATTCGTTGACGCCTGTCATATACGTCAAATCCTATTATATACATTTGTCATTCTATTCCATCATACGCGGAGCAACGAATTGCCACTTGTCTAGAGGAGCTGGTAATCTTAGTTTTCGACAACCCCTGTGGCGCGTGGCGTAGCGGTAGAACGTTCGACTGCTACGAAGGGGGCGCGGGTTTGATTCTCGCTCAGTGCAAATATTTGTATGCATGAACGACATTGGTCTGGGTGTTTGTATGTATACTGCAATTGCAGTTTTTACAAGCACACAACCCACTTTACGGAAAGTGGTTACTGTGGCCTATGGACGTGGGCAATACTAAGGGAGTTACAATCGTGCTGCCGATCCTGTAAGAACAGTTTCTGTGCCGTCAGTACAGAATACAAAGCAGGACTAGCCTTTGGTCTTCCCACTGACAGTTCAAAAACTCTCCAGTGAGCTTTGGCTACCGTACTCACCGCCGGGAACACAACACGAGGTTATTATGACCGCGGTATTCTTGGTCAGGTGAAATGTCTTTGTCAGAAATAACTCAGGAGGCTGATGACATAGTATGTAGTTGTAAAAATAAGGATTATACAGCCGTGGGTACATAAATATCGATTACTTATAATAACCCTGCTTTCGAATTCACCTCTCTAGATAAACTTACCTTCTTTTGAGTGATTCCTAAACGCTTGTAGAAGTCAGTGAGACTCTGCTCAGAAAGTATGGTTCCACCAAGTAAAGCTGCCATCAGACAGAGGCGATCCTGTGGTACATCCAGCACTTGAGGCAGCTCATGTACCATATACTCTTTGGTCTCCAGGGATGACTGCAACATAGGACAGACAACATAGCAATGAGCTTGATAATTTTATGTGAGAGGTACTGAGGTTGGAAATGTGTTTTTTGTAGTATTTGACTGGTATGATTCTTGAAGGATTATGGCATGATTTGTACCAAATAAAACATCCGGTTAAGTGCGAGTCGGACTCGTGTACGAAGGGTGGGAACACTGGGTTATGTGTACAACATTTAGCCCCCTTAAAATTTGATTTCATTGTTTATAGCGGCAATAGAAATACGTCATATGTGACAATTTGAACTGTCTAGCTATCACGGTTTATGAGATACAGCCTGGTGACTAGTGACAGACAGTAGAATCTTAATAATAGGGTCCCGTTTTTAGCCTTTCTTTTATATAGGACACGTCAAATTGACTTCGCCTCGCCTGATGGTAAGCTGAAGGCAAAGTCTCTGAAAAGAGGGTCACCATTACAGACATGTACCATGTTACAATGGCGGCACTCAGCTGACGGCCTCATCAGATGCTTTTTCACGCCCCGCTTAAAGGACCCGGGACTGTAGGAGGAGGGAAACACGTGAACTGGTAAGGAATTCCAAGACTTAATAGTACGGCAGAAGAAGGAGTCGCCGAACAGCTTGGTTCTTGATGGAATATTCTGCACCGTACCCTAAAAACCCCCATCAAGGTTAAGTATACTTGTTATTCATCATATTTTTATTATTCGTCCTTTATTTCGAAAGAGCATTGTTTTAGCATTCAAAATATTTTTAACAACATCGCAATTAAATTAAATATTTCATTGAATAAAATAATTAACAGTGAGTTAGTATCCGAGCAAATTATTTTGTAAATTGAGCCCGCCAGTTATAAATGTTTCAATGTCAATTTGACTATTTTTAATCGTCGACTGCGCGATACATTTTTTCTATTTTCGATGATTCTAGATTCTGAAGATTCTAAGTTACACTTGCATTGGGTATCTCATTTTTTTACTATGGGTGAGTTTTGCATCCTGTTAGCTCTGTAGTGGTGCTCTTTCTATATGTTAGATCCACTGCCCTATAAAGATCCTATATGACTTCCGAAAAACCGCTGACCAGAGGGACTTAGCAAGGTAGGGAAAGGCCTCTGAAAAATGTTGCTATACTTGTGGAGAGGCGATAGGTACAGCACGGCACTTATTAATACTGAAAAATGTTGCTATACTTGTAGAGAGGCGATAGGTACAGGAAGGCACTTATTAATACTGAAAAATGTTGCTATACTTGTGGAGAGGCGATAGGTACAGGAAGGCACTTATGCCACTTATTAATACTGAAAAATGTTGCTATACTTGTGGAGAGGCGCTATGTACAGGAAGAAATGGGAACAAGAGGTATACTAGCAAAGTCTGGGTCTCAAATGGGAACTTCTTTGAAAATGGAGCTCTTTCAGGAGGAGAAGGTCTTTCAAAGAGACTTTGCTAGTTTACCTCTATACTAGAAAAGTATCTCTATAACCTTTTTGAAAGGGGTTCTGGGTAGTTGGTACAATTTCTAATTTGTACAAATTGATAAAAATCACGAGACCCTGGCTTGTCCATTACTGCAGTAAGTGCTATACTGAAACAAGCATCTAAAGCTTTGAGCAGAGAGAGAAATATGAATAGGAGTGTTGATGTATGTCCGAAGGGGGGTACCTAAAACTTATACCTGTACAAAATTCTCAGTTCTTTTTCCATATCCATGCATCCATTTGAATGTTGTCCATTCTTATTGGAGAATGCTTGGCTGGTTAGCTGATTGACAAGACATGGACCCACAATATGGACTATACCTATTATAGATTACAAAAGTTGCTTCCTTACCCTATATGTCAGTTTCAGTTGGGATGAGCTGAAGTACCTTGGTGGTTGAAATACCAAATATTCTCCGGAACAACCCACAAGTCCAGCATATGTCTTTTCACGACAAAGTCCAACTACTTCTTGGCAATGATCATCTGATGACACCATCTATAAAATAACCAAATGTTTTAAGTTTATATTTGCTTAATATATGTTTGGTGGACTGTAAATTTTATTAGCTTAGATACAGAATGTTTATCATGTTTATTAATGATGATAATATAAAAATACTCACAATTGGGATATTAAGATATCGAAGTGCTGTACGAAGACAGGAATGTAGGCCCATTGGTGGCACCCACCATACCTTAGGAGGTGGAGTACCTTTTGTCACAATGTGACGCAGCACCTGCATAAAGAGTTATAAAATCTAAAATTTAAAAAACAAAGATTAGGTAATACTGACTTGCAACATTTCTGTTATAATAAATTGGGTAATGGTAGGGTGTAACAAAAAAAATTGGGTAGATCATACCATTGCATCCAGAGGTTACTAAGAGAGTTCTTGCTTCATAAGTTTCCAATATAATATCACATGACAGGTTTAAAGAAACAAAACATTAGTGGACCCTTAACTATGCATCACATCAATAGCTGTCTAAGATTAAACATAGGCGTTGGCTGGTGGTGAGGCTTATGTGTGAAACACTAAATAAGTATAAAAGATTATATTTTTCTACAGCTCCTCTAATAGGCAATAAATGGAACATGTAATGAACCACAACTAAATGGGAAAAAAAACTTATAAGAAAATACTTTAATATTTATAAAATGTGTTTTAAGAGTGTAAAAGATACTAACAGAATTGACCCTCTGTCGGTATGTAGCCTGAGTTTGTATCCAATGTTGTGGCAATGCGGGTGGAGTAGGATGTGCACCATTAAAGCACACACACAAAGCAACTTGATGTTCAGCAAGAGCCTGTGCAAGAGTTGTTAAAAATTGGACACATCTTGCCCATTGCCCACCACAAGCCCAATCTGCAAAACACAGTCTCACATTAATTTTTTGACAAGTAATTGGTTCTATTTGTAACCATAGCAGTTGTCAGAAATAATCAACAAGCTTGTTGGTACTATTAAACTAATAACTCCGACAGTGCACCCAAGAGTTGCTGTGAAAACTAAGAAAAATGAATGTACTACACTGCCTAGCTAAGTAAGACGACACTGCTATTTGCAAGCAAAGGGATAAAACAAAAAACTATTATAAAATAATGATTGCAATGATGTTCTAGACATACTTACCTGAAAAATATCCTCCGTATAGTCGATCTAAACATCCTTCAGCGTCAAGGACCAAGCGGAAACCGCCAGCATGGTTTCGAGCGATTCGAAATAGATCAACACCTACTCCCTCATTCTCTAAAAACGTTTGAAGATCTTGTATTCCCATTGCGAAAAAATTGTAGTAATTATTCGATCGTCACGATGAAATTGTTGGTCTGGAAGAAAAAAAATCTTTCAATGTCGAAGGTAAGCAGTATAAGTAATTGACCAATTATAGATTATCTAATAGTTTTAAGGAAATACATAACAATATAATGCGAAAGTAGTACTAAATATGTACAATAAGATAATAAGAATTTCCAAATAAGCCTAAAAAGTGTAGGGTACGAAAGTTACCGGCACGTCGATAGGGAAGGTCAAATTCGTTAAGACAAAAGTGATTCTATCCGGAAAACATTATAAACGTATGAAAACGTCATAAACAATGAAAATAAGAAATTACTGCCCAACCTTATATTAGAACCATACCAACAGAGAATTACGATAGGCGTAAGTTAAAAACGGAAGCCATTTGTAATATTTTTTTTTTAATAGCCTTGTGCTTGTGCATGCAATGCGTGTCGCAACAAGCCAGGCTAAATAGTGACTAAAATTCTGAATCGATTCGTATGAAATAGTCGATTTTTATATCTCATCTTTTTCCACTCAACTATACCTTGAGCTGTTCAGTGGGGTGAGCACGAACTACTATCGTAATCGTATCGTGAACGTAACGATAGCACGGAGCATTGCGATTGGCAGGCTTCAGGCAGGCGGCCAATCGCAATGCTCCGTGCTACGATTACGACAGTTATTTGTGCTCACCCCACAGACGTTGATTTGCCTGACGTTTCGAACTTTCGACTGGTTACACCAGCCGCGGTCACAGGCCGACTGGCTCAGTTGTGTTTGCCCGCCGTCTTCGAGTCCGTGAGGCAGTAGGTTCTGCATCTACCCGTACATTCTCGATATTTTTAATAGCTCGTTTTCAACATGTATTTGTCGCAGCCAACTAGCCTAGCTTAATCAGCCGTTCAATTGACTGCCTAGGCTGTTAACTAAACGGCGCCGTTCAATAAACGGCCTTAATGATATTCAGCCATTTAATTAAACGGCTAGGCAAATCGCTTGGATCGATGACGTTTAATTACTTGCCTAGCCATTTAATGAAACAGCTAGGCAAATGACTTGTTTCTACATGGCTATAAAAAAAACCACGAATGCTAAAGCGGGAGCTCCACTCCCGCATTAGCCTTTTATCCTAATCTATCCAAGTCGGATTGCGCAGCTTTCTCAATAAAGCTACTATTAATATTGTAGAAATGTTCAAACACAATGTAAAAATTGTTCATGAATAAAATATACAACTGCAAATACTGAAAAACCTATCACTAACTTTGTGTCTTATTTCGGGGTGGCGCCCTATCGTGCGAATGGCCTAAGCAATTGTCACCCAGTTTGTTAAATGTTGTAATAAACGTTACGGCTGAATATCGGCCTGTTATTCAGGCTGTTAACTAAACGGTGCTGTTCAATTAACGGCCTAGGCAGTTAATTGAACGGCTGATTAAGCTAGTTGGCGGTGACATAATACATACCACACTCAAAGTGTCACTATTCTATAAGCAAGCTGTCCAGTGTTTATCCGACTGCGCAGAAAATCGAGGTTGCATGTTTTGCATCACTGGATTCCATGTTGCAGATAATTTTAAATGCCGATTGAAATTTTGGTGCTTCTTGATTTGAATCAGTTCATGTACAGCTCGTAAAATAGAAGTGGCGTTCGGAGGAGAGGACTTGCATATGGTGGAATTGAACGCTTCAGCCACGTACGAAACAACGTTTCGAAACCAGTTTCGTGGTTTCGCACGTGGCCGAAGCGGAATTGAATTGTGATTGGTGCCTGCTTCTAGCAGGTGTTCTGCAATCGCAGATTTGTTCGCTTCGTTTGGCCTATGTAGGAACTACATATATACTAAGAGCTGCAATCTATCTTACCCCGCGTTTACGTACTGCCGCTCGCATTGCTCATCGTGTTACAGGAAATATTCGCGCGATTAATGCCCTAGCATTCACACACTCCCATCATCGCGTTGGTCCGCATTACAGTATTCGCCCTGCAACGGAGACAGACGTAAACGTATGGAGGACAACGCTGTAGCAGTGTACGCATTATGCTTTTACAGCATAGCGAATTAATTAAATAGATTATTAATAAAAACTATCACTTTCAACTACTATACACTTTCCGTAGATCGATATAAATATTTTTAAAAAGTAAATATTCGAGGAGCATTAACGAAAATCGTGTTTACTGATTAGCGCCATCTAGCGGTCTCGTATAGTTCATCGCGCTAGTATTGCCGCTCCTTTGACTCGCGCTGCCAAGCCGACATTCGCAGCAACATACGCGGCAGTACTCGCGGCATGACGAATATACCATTCACACTACGTCTCTGCCCACTTCTCTCGCCACTTCCCTCGCTCTGCCGCGAGTATGTAAACGCAGCTTTAAAGACACCCTGGACACTTTAACGGTAAGACATCCTTCGGTGTACCCACGATGTTGTTTACTTTTATGACTGGGGTGTATACTGTCGGAATGAAGAACGTTTTAACACAGAGCTGACTTTGTCCATTATTCCCTTAACATAATATGGTATACAGGCTGGCTGTCTGCTCACCTCTGGATGTCTACGCCTCAATGCCTGTTGCATCAATTGTGTGTTCACTTCATATCCGTTGTTCTTGAGTACCCTCCTGAACATGTTCCAGCTCTCGCTCTAGATTTTGCATTTTGTCGTTAAAAATTAAAATAAGTAGTAATAATTGCAAAAACCATTTTTCATCCAATAATCTTAGAAATATCTAACTCTATTTTGAACAAGACGAATGGATGTTGATGTAGCCTGCGCAACCCTAAAATATTAACCCTAATATGCTTAAAAAGGTATTGAACTAAAAATACTAGTACCGACACACTGCAACTTTTGTGTGGACAATATTTTTTCTTCACTATGGCTCACTCTTTAAGCATTTGCTAATGTCAAGTAATTTAAAAGACACAGCCAAACTCAAGTAAAGACTGCCATAGAACTCATAGCCAAGTCCAGTCAAAGTGCTAGTCACAGAGTCTCAGTCATACCAGCTGTAGTAATGGAGCTTTACTAGAGGCTCTTATAAAACAGAGTTTTGGAACCTCCATGAAAAATCGCAATTCACGGTAATATGCCATTTTCCTACTCTTATGCGCGTTGTCAAGTTGTTATGACAAAAAATCCTCCATTTTCACACATTAAAACTCAAAGGGGGTTGGGTAAAGTTGGCGTCGTTTTGGAATTGAGTGGCCATCAATGAAATTGGTATAATATGAAAGTACAGTATAAAGTGATCAAAAGTTACTATGGACAAACTTCTCTAAACTATATCGGGACGTAGATATATAGCTATGGTTACGTATTATAATAACTACAGTTATTTTAACTATTTTCAAGACAACTACGGTCAAGAGAACTACTGTTTAAAACACCTAAAGATCGTTTCACATATTTTTGTAATAACTACTGGTCGAAACAAATAATGGACGTTTCACCTACGGTTTATTCAACTACAATTAATTGTGCTAAGGTTGATTGAACTATGTATGAAATACCTAATAGTCGATTCACCTACGGTTTATTGATACTACAGTACTACTTTGTGGCAGAAATTTACGTTGTTGCAAAATCGACTTCACGTAGTCTTGTCTGCCCTACCCCTAGAGTGTAATTTAAGCCCGCGAAGGCGCGGAGGGGCGAGGCGGCCCGCGAGCTGAGGAGCAGGTGGTTCTAACGAGCACTGCCGCGGCTGAGGCTGGCCGGCGCAGCCGGCCAGCAAGCCGAAGCTGCGGTAGTGATCGTCAGATTCATCTGCGACGATAAGGTCGCGTGGGACCGCCGGAGCCCCGCAGCGCCGGAGCCGTTACAGAAGCCATGCATGTTGTATGCAGCATGCAAGCAATCATGCAAGCAGGCATGCAGCATGCATCGATCATACTTGGATGGATAGTACTCTAAATATTAAAGATAGCGAATTCCACTCAAAGGAAACATTCCCTTTTTTTTTTAAAAAGAAATAAAACTGCATTCAAAGTTTTCTGAAAATGCCACACCCGGTAGTCGAACCAACCAAAATCTTCCTAAATCTTCTATTTCATGGATTTCCTTTTATTTAATGTACCATGCTTTTAGAGAGATTTGATCCTTATGATCGACCCTATCGATTGATGCAATGAAAATACAGAATGTTATTTTTCGAATTTTAGTCGGTTCGATTATAGGGCGTGGCAAACGATTTTTCGGCATTCCTTAAAAGCAGTTCTGTTTCTTTTTAAAAAACATAACTGTATTCAAAGTTTTCTGAAAATGCCACACTGTGCTTTTTCCGCATTCGCACCAAAATTCCATAACTTTTGATTTAATAGTACCCTTCCAACTTTGTATATAGATATAAATAATAATTATCATAAGCTAAATTACATAAGCTGATGATTTTCATCAAGCGAAGATGATTTTAGTCGACTTGCGGCAACCGAACTTGATTCTAAAAAGGCGATTATTTTTAATGAAACATCGATTCTTGTCTAAGGTGAAGAGTCGATTTATTCAACCCTGCACTATTAAATCCACAGATTAGGTAAAAAACTGTTCTGTCAAATTAAAGCGATATTTTATGTTTTATCTGTAAACCTGTAAACTCTGTGTGATACAAAGTTGTATTTGGTTTACTTACAATTTTTGGGCGTTGTAAAGTAAATTAAAATCTGGAAAAGAAATAGCCACGATAAAGAGGAAATGATGAGAAATTAACATAAGCTTTATTTCTACTTGTTGGATCTATAAAAACTGAAATTCGTAGGAAGTGTTCTTGTTAGTTAAAAAATGTTATAAATTTATTATTTTGCTGCCTACACAGCTATTGGCATTTTAAATTGATTTGGAAGGATTTATATTCCAAAAAATAAGTAATGCCGGAGCAAAGCAACGATTATCGTGTTGTGGTTTTTGGTGCGGGAGGTGTTGGCAAAAGCTCCCTTGTTCTTAGATTCGTTAAAGGTACATTCAGAGAATCGTACATACCGACTATTGAGGATACCTATAGACAGGTAAGGATTTTGTATACTTACGTAAATTGAACTTATAATAACTCCATACACACCACACTCCACAAGTAGACAATGGTGATTAGTAAAACATTGCAAAAATCTACAGTACACATCACCATTGTCATCTTCAGCACATCTACTTAACTTCATGTTCTCCTTATCGCGGTAATTTTGTATTTAGACCTTCATTTAAATAATGAAAATAACATACATACATACTAAAGGGGTAGGCAGAGGTGTATTAACACCCACATTTTGACAACTATGATTTTCAGTTCCTTGTAATAGGAGGCAATCCTGTTGTCCTCGTGCGGTCACTTTGTCATGGGCTGTATCTGTGGGATGGAGAACAGCCCTATTCCATAGTTGGTATCTACAACACCCATGGGAAGAGATGGGGTGGCCCTATTCTACTCCACTGAAAACCAACAAAGCATATCTATCTATCTATATAAAAATCAATTGCTGTTTGTTAGTCTCACTAAAACTCGAGAACGGCTGAACAGATTTATCTATCTTGGTCTTGAAATGTTCGTGGAAGGTTTAAACGGTGAGAAAAGGGCAAAATATGGCAGTACAAAGTTCACCAGGTCAGCTAGTTATTAATAAATGAATTAATATTTTTGATTATTCTATGCAATGTTATCTAGACCCAAAGTAAGCTAACTTAACTAGCTTGTATTATGAGTTCTAGAATATGGATATACAATGTACCTAACCAATATAAGTATTTACTGAGTCTCAAATGAAATAAGTCTTATAGAAATCTGAACCAGTCAGGAGCAACTCTGATAGCCATTCCATAAAAGAGGACATTAAAAATGCATTTGAATTTGTTAAGGGGTACATGAACCAATAAGTGCTTATATCATCATTTTTAAATATAGGTGGATGTAACATTTTATTTATGCAATAGTGGCATAACATGTCTATTTTGAAGGATACCCACTGAAAGAGCAGCAGCTTTTTGAGACAAAGTACCACAAATCATTTTGAATTTTGTCTACGGGAGAAAAGGTCATAGGCCAAAGGTGATTTGAAGGAGGTGAGGGAGTGCAGACCAGTAGGCCCTTGTAACCATTTCTTATAACAAATTCTAACCACTGCTGCTGCTCTTTTAGTGGGTATTGACACTGACATAGAAAATACATTATGCTGCAAGGGTGAGAAAGTAATTTGGATTTCGAACACTACAATGGTTCCTCAGCGCATATCTGGAGCGTAGCCAGTTTTCGAAGATGTGGAAAACGGGGAAACTGGTCCCCATCCGGAAGGCGGGGCACCTTCCGCCTACCGACTCGCCTACCGGCCCATAGTGTTGCTTGACGAAATGTGCAATCTCTTTGAAAGAATTATTGCCCAATATGGCTTCCGCCAGAGGCGTTCTACCGTGGATGCCGTCATGCGCGTGAGGGTTCTGGCTGAGGATGCGGTTAGCCGGGGCGAGGTGTGCTGGCGGTGTCCCTGGACTTCGCCAACGCGTTCAATACCTTGCCCTGGAGTCGCATTAGGGGAGACGCTCGTGTATCACGAAGTGTATCTCTGCCTCCGCCGCATAGTCGTGGCGTACGCGTAACTCCCCCTACGAGGTGATTTTGCGCATTTATTGTTCGCGTAGGAACTCATTGCTCACTCATAGAGCTCACGGTGCGGCCGTTGCGCCACGTTAAAAGGGTGTACAATTATATGTTTTAAATGTGAGCAAATTTCTTTTGTCTCGTGCCTTTAAATCACTTTTAATCACACTACGCTCGTGATTCCATTTTACTACTTCGCTAGTTCGTGGTTTGAAGTTGGCATTCGCAGTAAAAAAATATTTTGCTCACTTGATCAACAAATGGATATATTTTTATCGGAATTTTGGTCTATCTTTTAAATTTTAGAGTTAAATTATTTATAAAGGGAAATTAACGAGAATAGACCCTTGTGGCACGCCTATAGGTTAATTCCCGCTTAGGCGCCTTGATATCTGTGAAATGCGCATAAAAGACACGAGAGTTGTTGCCGCAGTTGCGCCAAATTTCGTGGCGATCAGCTGTGTATATGGGTGACAAATATATGACTACACCGCCTCCACCGGACCCCGATAGAAGGGGAAAGCTAAGAAATGCTGTCAATACGTCATAGGAATGACATGCATGCCAATCATCTAAACACCGCCTCCGCCGGACCCCGATAGAAGGGGAAAGCTAAGAAATGCTGTCAATACGTCATAGGAATGACATGCATGCCAATCATCTGAACATTGTTTGAAATGAGAAGAAAAAGCCGGAAATCGGACCCAGATATAGCGTATACGATAACTTTAGTCTCATCACAAGTGTGTGAAAGTCTCATTACAAAATATGTGAAAATGGGTTTCACATATTTTAAGTATTAAATCTAGGGCAGTCCTTGACTTGATTGAAATGTTGCCAAAGGCAACAGCAGAGCTTCTTGAGATTGTGCCAATGGCAAAATTTAACCTATACAATAAATACTAGGTACTAAAATTATACACTTGTATGTAAAGTATAAAAGAGATAGATAACAGTGTGCCAATCAATAAAGATTCCTGTCTAGAATGTTTTTTTTAAATATAATTTTTATTTTTTCTTTCAGGTAATAAGCAGCAATAAAACAATCTGTACTCTACAGATAACGGACACAACAGGTTCACATCAGTTTCCTGCCATGCAAAGATTATCAATTAGTAAGGTAAGCATGTAACATAGTAATAGCCCAACCAAACCTAATTATCAGAAAAGGAGGATTTTTGGTTTGGTTGGCTCTTACTGCCGCTGTCCACTTAACCCCAAGAGCCACACCATTACTGACACCATCTGTCGACAAATTACATGTAACACCTATAAATATAATCATCCAACATAAATATTCACTTCTGTCGGCACTCCGCGAGTGTCACTCTGTTTTTTTTCGTATAGTGTGTATCTCTAAATCCGAATAAACGAATAAATGACGAACAGAGAAATAATATGACGGAGGTAAATCACGACGGTATTTTGGCCTCAATTGAGCAGTCCGATTGGGGAAGTACCGCAGTCATAATAACCTCATTTGTGTTCCTGGCGGTGAGTAAGGTAGCCAGAAGTCACTGGAGAGTTTTTATGCTGTCAGTGAGAAGATCAAAGGTTTGTCCTGCTTTGTCTTCTACACTGACAGCACAGAAACTCTCTGTTCTCGGCAGCACGAGTGTAACTCCCCTCTTGTTGCACACGTCCCTAGGCCACGGTAACCATTTTCCATCAGGTCGACCGTGTGCTTGTCTACCACCTAACTGGAATAAAGAAATGTTCCTTTTTGTTATAGGGGCATGCTTTCATATTGGTCTATTCTGTAAGCAGTCGACAATCGTTAGAAGAACTGAAGCCAATATGGCAAACTATAAAGGAAATAAAAGGCACAGAGCTGCCAAATATTCCAGTGATGCTGGCAGGTAACAAGTGTGATGAGACTCCAGAAATTAGAGAAGTTTCTGCATCTGAAGGACAAGGACAGGCATCAGCATGGGGCATTTCTTTCATGGAGACATCTGCCAAAACAAATCATAATGTTACACAACTTTTCCAGGTTAGTATAATTAATGCTGCAGTATATAGTACTGGGTGGCGCAAAAGTAAAGACCCTATTTGGTTCGGCTATAACATTTTTTCTAAATTAGAAAACTAGATTTAGGTTTTTTTAAATGTATATTTGTACCATTAAATTTCGTACCATTAGGATTTAAAGATGATGTCTTTTAAATGGTGACCTCCAGAGTTGATACATTTGAGCCCTATTTATGACATTTTGCATAACTTGCCGTAACACTTCCTGCGATATGTTCGTTATTTCTTGACGAATGTTTTCTTTTAGAGCTGCGAGAGTCTGTGGCTTGTTCACATACACCCGAGATTTCAAAAAACCCCAAAGAAAGAAGTCTGGACTGGTCAGATCGGGTGATCTTGCAGGCCAAGGCAAATCGCCAAAACGAGAGATAACTCGGCCTGGAAAAGCGTTTGACACAATTATTCCACGTTCTTGGGGAGTAAAACGGTCCATGTTTATTTTCAGTGTATTTTACATTTGTTCACTACACAATTTTCAACAACAGAATGACAGAAAATTTCATATAAAAAAAATAAAGGTATTTTCTTTAGTGCCACTACTTTTGCGCCACCCAGTAGTACAAGAAAGTCTAGAAGCTGAAATATTTTGCATGTTGGTTATATCGTGAAAATGTTGTCAATAACGTCACTTACATCAGTTAATGAATGAAGTATTACAATTTGTATAATACATTATACCGTAAAATAGTATGGACAGTGGCGCCTCCATACTTTTATATGAAAAGCACAGTGGCGCCTCCATACTTTTATATGAACAGCACAGTGGCGCCTCCATACTTTTATATGAACAGCACAGTGGCGCCTCCATACTTTTATATGAACAGTACAGTGGCGCCTCCATACTTTTATATGAACAGCACAGTGGCGCTTCCATACTTTAATATGAACAGCACAGTGGCGCCTCCATACTTTTATATGAACAGCACAGTGGCGCCTTCATACTTTTATATGAACAGCACAGCTCCATACTTTCTCTTCTTTACTCACTTTCTTCTTTTACTCACCCGTAACAAACAATAAATAAATTTGATACTTTTATATGAACAGCACAGTGGCGCCTCCATACTTTTCTACCTTTTTTTTGCCCAGCTGTACTGTGTGACTCTTGTAATTCTGTTTAACTGTGTGATCTGCATTTTACATGGAAGCATCCTAACTATTGTTGGGGGCTGGAACTATACAATAGCAGAAAAGAAAGAAACAAAATTATTCATTTTTTGCGGATCACACACATACACAAATAAAATTCAAAAAAAAGAAACAAATAAACAAGCAAATCATTTCATTGAACGTAGTAAATAAAGTTAAAAGCTTATATGCAAATGATTATATAATTTAATTGTAACAAAATGCTTTCAGGAATTATTAAATATGGAAAAAAACAGAAATGTGTCACTTCAAGTGGACGGCAAAGGAAAGAAAAAGAAAGATAAAGTAACAAAAGAGGGCGGGGAAGCATCTGCTAGCGGAAGAGAGAAATGTCTTGTTATGTAAATATACCAAAGTTGATTATTTAAACTCACCATTACAATAATTTGTAGTCATTTTGATCCTAGTCATTAAACCCATGTCCTGGTCGGGTAAAGCACGATTTTAGTGTATAGGAATTATCCCTATCGCATTTTAAGCCCAATGTAGTATAGTAATTACAATGCCTTTTAAATATTATTAGTTCCCATTGTGATGGAGCTTAGAATCATCAAATATTATATCTGCATATTTTGCTAAAGCAAGTTACTAATAATTTAAAGATGACTGACAGACAAAGAGCTGAGATTCCATATATTGTTAGATTGAAAATACAACGAAACCAAGTCTTTAGGACTTACTGTTAATCAATTTATACATGCTGTGCTAACTGTATCGAAAAAATTAATATTTATAGTAATGTCTTTAGTTTTTCCTGGCTGCGTGTGATATTGATGATTAAAGATAAAATAACAAGAAAGTAAGTTGAAATGACCATTATTCCAATGTGTCAAATACATAATAATGCAACATTATTTTTAATATACCATATTGAATACGCCGAAATATAATAGACAATTATTAAAACTGTTAAAATCAAATTTTATTCGAACAAGGCCATAGCTATTGTAATCGTGTCTATGGCCGTTCTAAACATCGATTAAGTCTATGGTTCAATTTGAATTATAACCTGTGGTATTCTAAAATTAATTGTTGTATATCTAAAGTTATTGTGTAATTACTTTAACTAATATGAAAAAGAATGTACTGTCCAGAAATATATTAGGTAATGTCACTATGGGAAGTTTTGTCAGTACCAAATTATTTACAGCACTATGGTATGGACTATGGATGTATTATATTATATACCTACTTACCAACAGCATCTCCGTAGATTACATTCATTAATACTACATACATATTAACGTTACATCCTTGCCCATGTTAGATTTATGTTAATATGTGCCATAAAGGGTTAAAAGGAATAATAATAATTTTCTCGAGACCTAAAGCTGTTACATAATCGTGTAATTTAACCAAATCGGGCTCCACACCATAGTATTATAAACCGACCGAGACTGCTATACCGCGCCCTAGGTACACGCGGCGTGACGGGCGACAAGTTAAAGAAAGAGCATATTTAGTTGAAAGCGAGTGAGATACCACTGTGAGCGTTTGCGGCGGACTGACCAAATCTGACGGTCGATACCTCTACCATCTCGTTGCGCATATACCTACCTAAGCGCCTTCGCTGCGTTTAGCGGGTGCGGGTCGCGGATGCGCGCGCAGTGCGTCCGCTTGTCCGTCGCGTGTGACAGGTACCCGCCTCACGCAGCAATGCTCTTGAAATAACATCAAACAAGCACGCGAAGCGGACGTCCGCGCCGTGCGCCCGCTAAACGTAGCGAAGGCGCTTAGACGCGGTACAGCTGTTACAGTCGGTCTGTAGTAATAATATTATTATTCCTTTCCTATAGAGTAAATATTATTAAACGTTATTGATTTGAGGGATATGACAATAGATAGTTTTATTTTCCATTGTGATCAATTATCCAAATATTTCAAGTTTGAGTACTTACTATGCCTGGAAGTCATGATGACATTTTGATGTGTGATCTGCATTCTCACAACAATTAAGTTTTTTTCTATTACTGAATAAAAGTTTACAAACCATCTCACAATGACATTGTCTATTATAACTATTTTAATTCATATAACTATACACCCATTTAATTTTATTAGTCATAAAAATAGTGATCATGTTTGTATTTTATCTAGTCATTGTACTTAAAAAGTAGCTCTTCGCTAGTACCTAATATAATGCACTTTATTTAATATCATTCACTTACATATCCAATTATTAGATTTGTCCATAATATAAAATCTAGTCGATTACCACATATAAGTACTATTATACTTACATTGAAATGCCTATATATAACTCAATGATAAGCAAATTAGATTTTATAACTAATATTTATGAAAAAATAACCAATGTCGCATCTCATTTACTTTAATTCTATTATAATATTGGAGTTTATCAGAGCTTTGCTCAAACCATAGTTAATATTAATTGAAGGTATTCCACTCATTTCATTAAGTAAGTACTTATTTGATGTACTTACTTTTTATATCAGTATGTACTCAAGACATTAAGGTGGGTGATAGGTTAGGATGTCTGATTTATTTTGTATATTTATAGATCAGTGCAAATACTTTTGGAGCGAAAAAAAAAACAATTTGAGAACTGTTGGAAAAGGAAGAAAATAAAAATAAAGTAATGTAAATCCGAGAAAAGGGATGCAATTGGCAAATTAACCTCATTTCACCTGAGTATGTTTATTGGTCGATTGTTTGATTGCTCTTATTGCCTTTACTTTTCAACAGTTCTTACGTTATAATTTTTTCAATATTTTGTAATTTTTTAAGCATCTGCACTGATCTACTAACTGAAACTTTATAATGGGCAAAATAGGAACACAACTATAGATATTTTATGTGTATAATGAAGCTCTTAAGCAAAAGAAGTCTGGCTTTATTCATTTACGTATAAGATATCTGCCCCTCTGTGCCCTAATGTATGTGATTGACATACATTGACGACTGTCATAAATGTCAAAATATCTGTCAATCTCATACTCATAATTTTATTCTATTCTACAATACGCCAACCAACGAATTGCCACTACTTGTCTAAGGCGGCTGAACACAAAAGATTATTCAGATATACTAATCCTATTTCAAATATTATAATGTTACATACATGTATATCTATCAGTTTTAATGTATTTAAAGACGTTTTAATATGCACATAAGTTGAAAAAGAATATTTGCACGTTTTAATTACGTATATTTGCTTATTGGCAGAATCTACATAGTACTGTATTTATAGAGATAAAAAATTGTTAAACACTGAATTGTTATAGCTGGACCAAAGTTGTTTCATGTTGTTTGACGTAAGTTTACAGTGTAGATACTTCCTTTTCAGACTTGTACCTTCTTTCGTCGTTTTTAAATCAAATGGTTTCAACCTTCAAAATAACTGCAATATTTATTTGTTAACCCAATTTTCGTCGTTTTTAAATCAAATGGTTTCAACCTTCAAAATAACTGCAATATTTATTTGTTAACCCAATGTTTGTACTAAGGAAGTTATAGGTATCCATGATTTCCATGAATGAGTCAAATTAACCAGTCTCTCTACGAATGACCTAATACAATTCATTCGATTTTCATTTTTTTTTAACATACAAAGATTCCGTCGAACTTCAGGAACTTACGAAAAAAATTAGACGAATTGATCTAGCCATTCTCTTCCACTCTCTTAGCTATTAAAAACATTTTTTCTTTTTCTATTTTCATATAAGTATTACATGACATATCAGAATTCATTTGCATATGCTATGGATAAACTATTTTTTATTCTGTATCAGAATTTTATATACGGGGAGTTATCATAGCATTCAATATTTTAGAAGTCTAGCGCTACATGGGAGCTTGGTAGCATACTCTTTGTCATTTTACATTTTGGAGTCAGAGGGCTATATATTGTTTTTAATGGGTATGTCGGCTGACCGGGAGACAAGGGATTGTCTCCCCCTCTCTGTCGGATGAGAGGAACGCCTGCACCAGTCTCGTCCATTGTTTAACAACAGGTGCACCAACTTGAAGTTGACTTCGTAGGGCCCTGTACTATTCTATGATTTTGTCTTGTCGGTGGCGTGATATTCGTTCGCTGCTTAATCATAAGCCCTCTGCTGGTTGGGTATAACTTCCTTGGACAAATGTTATAACTGTTATAAGACATATTTATGGACAGGAGCTGGGTATAAACGTACCAGATCTATGTAGGTCAGTTTCTGTCTATCTTATAACAAAAATTCCTAATTTATCAATAAGTAATTAAGAGAGGGTACTTGTAAAATACTGGATTTTTACAAGTACCCTCTCTTTCTAAAACAAACCTTACGTTGTTCGTAATTTTACTTAATATCCTGTAAGTACTGTTAAACCCATTCCATTAGTGTGTCATTATTGCAGCATTAGCCATTCTTTTTATCTTGCCAACAAGTTTCGGTATCAATACATTGTTACTTTAATCACTTTTTATATTTACGGTACTACTATATTCCTAGCACTCTCGAATTCTTAAATAATACCTATTCTTCTTTATATACACTTAATAGAAAATCACTTCTCAATAAATCTGAAACTTGTTCTATGTACCTAATATTTAAATATTCCAAGCTTGTACTTAATCTACATTTGACTTGTATTGTAGATATATCTCTATTGATTATCCAATAGTAATATCTTTTTACATTCCTTTTACTAGTTGTATGTAATATTATTTTACTTTAAGCACGATAAATAACAATACGGATTTAGAGATTGTAGTGCTGGTAGTTAGATTTAGTATACTTCTAAATTTAATCAACGAAAGATCAACATAAAACCCATACTTGGTCAAAATTTTATTCATTGTCAACGTTGAGCGAATAGATCTGATACGTGATTTTCTCATAATTGTTTGATCTACACGAGTGTTGCTTATATTAAGTGACACCAGAGGCCTAAGTCTGTTAATTTATAATAATTCAATCTCGATTCGACTTCCTGTCGAAATCAAATGGAATATCAAAAACGATCACGTTTTAAATGAAAAGAGGGCCAATTTTCTTAATAAGAATTTATTAATTTTGCCTCGATCTAATGTTAAAAACGATTACGATGTTATGTACGTTCTTGAAAATTGTATTACAAATATACAATTTTAGACATTTGCGAGTATGAGATGGAATCGAAACTGAATTTTAACCTATAAATTAGCAAAATCAGGCCCCAGAAAAATACTTTAATATTACATTCTTATTGCTGCACGTTTGTTTTTGATTACAACTGAATTTATTTACTCTTTTCTCTTATATCTTTGAAAATGGTGCCCAATGTATGACTCGGCAATAATATAGTAAGTAGGTAATAGGATAAATATAAAAATCAGCATCCCTTTTGCAAATCTAATCGATCATATCTAGAACGCATAGACAATCCAAAGTAATACTAGAATAATAACGTAGTCTTCGAAGAATTAACTAATGACACGTATAAGGGGATGAAATTCTATATAATAAAATTTCTACGTCAAATTTTAGCATTGGTAGCAGCATCCTAATTGTTTTACAATAAATTGCAATGGTTTAGCTTAGACTAAAAGAATAACATAGACAGAACGCATAGAACTAGCGTGTGAAGCCGTCAAGGTCATACTAAAGTAGTATCTAAATTATATCTATTTATGTGTTATAGTTTATGTTTATAAAGGCTTATTTAGACGAGGAGAGTTTCTCGCCTGCATGATACGATTATCGAAAGGACAGAAAAAATTGCTTCGTATAAACAATTGCCGCTCGCTCGTACATCCTGGCGAGAATCGCCTCGCAATGGAATATCGATAGTGTTTGTAAACTGTTAACTGAATTTCCAAGCAATAATCGTACTTTGACATAGGCGACATGTCACTTGCGAATCTCGTATATTATAATCGTAGGCGAGAATTTAGTGTTTGAATAGAATAGAATAGAAATAAACTTTATTGTACACCAAACAAAAAGAAAAGTATACATAAAATACATGGCAAACATAATAAGGTAATGAACAAATGGCGGCCTTATCGATAAAAGCAATATCTTACAGGCAACCTTTTTTTTTTTTGCCTGTGTGTAAACATTTTGATATGATAATGATAATAATACGGCGATTATTGATAGTGATAGTCGCGTACGATTCTTCGGACCGAACGTGCGAGGTTAAGGGCCTCTGCCTGCCTAAATGACACCTAATACTTTACATAAAGCCGTATATTTATTTCACTTTATGTTGTACTTCTCTCTTTCTCTTTCTTTTTAATACACATTGTATCTAGTTTATCTGATCTACACCATATCTTTTGTTTTTCCCAAATTACTGCCCATGCCAAGGTTGCTTGGAAGAAATCGCTTTCTAGTGATTAGGCCGCCAACTGTATACATGCTACCTACTTGTCCTACTGTGAATCTATCGTTGTACAATAAAGAATTATCCATCTACCATTTCGCCTGCACTCTTTGTGACCAAAACGAGTTCTAAACGTTCCGTCTATACTATATTATTATTTTAGTCTGACTGAATGGTTTAGTTACATTATGTACTAGGGTAGTTGGATAGAAACGCCTCATACCATTCGCGGTTAAAGTTTACTTAGGGAGTGTAGTTCCCTAGTGAGAGCTAATGTTCGGTATTGTACATAATTGTATTGTTATGTTTAATTGTTATTTATGCTGAGGTTGCGAATGTTTGTTGACCAATAGCAGTATAGATTGTAAGCGTCTACATAAATTCAAGACTAAAAGCTTAATTCTTTTTAATGTATAGATTTAATATTTTATTTACGCTTAGTTGAATGAACTGATTGTTTCCAATTACTTGTATTAAAATATTTTAAATTGTTCTTGTGACACTTCTCACTAAGGCATCACGAAAATAAAGATGTAAAAAGTAAACATTGTTTTATTAAGTTATACATTTAAAAAAATATGTGATACTTAACAAGTTAATAATTAAAACTAGTTCCATTTTATTCACACAATCACAATATGTTGGTGATTTATAATTTAAAAATAAAATTAGTTCCTTAATAACGATTTTAGCACACAGTAACCCAGCTTTTGACTTGACTTGACACATCGATTTTGGAAGTCTTTTATATCATAATGACAGAGTGATACTTTTATAGAGCAGTTAGAACCATCTATGTTAATTAAATATTTAAAACAATTACTTCGGTTTTAACTACTCTAAAACAATAGCGAGGTGTAAACATGTGCTATAAGATAGAGAAAGGGCTTTATTAAATCGAAGCAAGCTGATCACTTGGCTGGACTCACACTTATCGATGTGTCTCCACCAAAGCTGGGTACTGCATCTCACCAGTGTTAATGAATTGCATTGAAACGTTAGTACATAATTGGGATAGTAATTTTATGAGTTCGGTACTTAGTAGTTTAGGATTTGAACATCCACACGCTCAATTGAAAAATTCACCCTGTAGAATGAAAGGTTAACTTAACCTGCAGAGAGGTACCGGGTAAAACGGGCGAATAGGGATCAAATGGGAATATGAGTATGGTCAAAATTGAATCTTATTTTTTAAGTGAAACTATAGATTATTTCAATATAACAATGGTCCAGTCATCAAATACGTGACTATTTATCTAATCTAATCTAATCTAATATGTGACTATTTTATCCCCATTCACCCCGTTTTATGGCACGTACTTTTCTGTTAGTGTAGGTACAATTTTGTATAGGTACATGTACATTTCACTATTTTACACATTCATTTTATAAAAAAAAATCATGCATACAGACTACATTTTATAGATAAATATATACAAGCTTTTTATCACAGTTATTTTTCAATAAAATATTTACCGCGTGACGTGGTACGTGGCTGGTAACCACTGGGTTTTAACTTTTAAGGTACCTACTTCTTATTTTATTCGCACCTTTTATTTCATACCTACCTTCCTATTTTATTTACTAGTTACAGAAGACCGGCTTCATAAAACACAGCAAATGAGGTGATCGCTGACGCTTAAAGGATAAAATTTTCTTCGTTTCGTGATAGGGCCTTCTTCAATCTTAGCTGCGTTAGTGCAATCAATTGCAAAACATACAAACAGTATTATTCATAAAATGTTTAAATATTGAAATCACACTCCAATCTTATGATGATAAATTGATTACTTTTTTAGCATTGCTTACAATTTTTGTTAATGTGCATTTTGATCGCACAAGATGGAATAAACTCTTTTCTCATAAGGTCATCCTGAAAGCTACAATCGAGGAATTTAAGAACTATAACTCCGGACACGTATCTTGGACCTAAATGTGCCCTATACGCGCTGTACACGTTTCTTGGGTGTATTTTGAGGATAGCACGAGGTGCTACTGCGGTGGGCGAACTCAAGTTCACCAAGCATAGATTATTACAAAGCAATCCGCGGGCGCCAGAGCCTCGTTTGTTTTGCGATTTAGGTCCAAGATACGTGACCGGAGTTATAAAATTATATCGGACGCAGCTCATTATGTACCTATTTATTTTGTGCTACTATGGTGGCAAACAAGCATTCCTTAATTTATAAAATGGTTTTATCATTTGTCTCCTTCTCCACGTCCGTGAATATATCTTTTTCTTAGACTCTCATTTGGCGTCGGTTTCTCGTAATTGTTGATTTCTGATGAAAGAATCGGTAACCTTCCTGTGCTTGCAGATCGTTGTAATTTTAGAGGTTTTATATTATGTGTCACCTGTTTCTTTATACTTTCTGTCTTGTTCTGTATATTATTACTTAGAGCCAATGTACAAACATTTAAAATCTTGTCTAATCTGTCACCGCTTATTCTATCACTATCTCTCGGTGCCGGGTGCTCATTTCCATTAGTTGAAAACAATGACCTTCTGTTTTGTTTTACACCAATGCTGATCAAACCAAGAAAATTTAAGCTGAACGGTATGTTGAATATAAAATTAAATATAACCATGATTAGAAGGTATATCAGTGAAATATTTATAACAACTATTAACAGTGCATATACTATTTTATCAAACGGGAACCATAGTCCATCTGAAAAAGAGGTTTAAAATTAATGACATAAATTAAATTTTTTAAATTGAAAATGAAACTTTAAAATTGAACCATGCATAGGCATCACAATGCATAGTTAGCTTAATAATGTAGCCTCAGCTGGATTAATGTTTTAATATGCAGTTTATCATTCAATCAATTAGGTTCCCCAGATACTTTTTGGAAACCCCTCCCGGATGCTTCTCAGACAAATCTGGGGAAACCTGGACAGATGGCAGCCTGGGTATACATAAAGTAATCATATACATTTTATAAACATTGCTTACCTGTGATGTTGTCTAATATTACTTTAACAGTAGAATTAATCATAAGTATAGGTTCACATATTAACGACATGAACATTCTGATTGCAATTTTTAATGGATTCATATGCTTCATGAATAATATTGGATCAGGTGATGGTACACTACAATCTGACCAAAAGTACCATTTGCATGTGTTCATGGCAGTTACAAACTTTTCATATTCTTGTTTTTCTGCTTCCTGAAATTGTTTAACATTTCTAATTTATTATTGTTTTTATTTCCATTTTTTAGCCATATTAAATAACTAGCTCTTATCTGCAGCTTCGCCTGTATGGAATTCAGATCCCACTCCCATAAACCCATGGGAACATATTCCCAGGTGCAAAAGACTAAAATCTATCCCTGTATCAAATTTTTGCCAGATCCATTCAGCTGTTAAGAGTGTAATTGGGTAATAAACATACAAACATCTTCACAAACTTTCACATTCAGTATATTACTTGGATATGATTCTTTACTAACCTTGTAAGATATAATTACTTCATAAATATATAGCACACCAAAAGTCAGAACTATTATATGTTTGTGTGATACATGTTTCCACAACCACATCAAAATTCCAAGTGCTCCTAATATGGCAAACAACCAAGTCATGTATGTCTGAAAAAGGGAAACAATCTTTGCTGTTTAAAGGAAAGTCTTCAAACATTGAAATGTTCTCATGTTAATGGTGGCACTTCATATGACTATTTGCATTTTGGCAAATAATTACCATGGGTGGACAGTACATTTGACAAAGTAACAGCCTTATTTGCCTATTTGACACATCTGCTTACCATAGGCTTGTCAGTTTATTACTGGGCTGCCATGTGTGGATGGTCGTATTTGCCTGAATGTATTTGCAATATTTTGCCAAATACAACAAACACCCAGTAGCGAAACAAAAATAGTCATGTGAAGTGCCACCATTATGACAAGTATGGACACTAATCTAATGTCAACAAGACTTAGGTGTGTTGATTTCAAATAGTAGCGAATTTTGTGGTATTGTCTTAAACACCTTCACAACAATTTCATTTATTTAATAAGATTCTAAAGTTGTTCAAAATAAAGATTAAGTATTTTACCTTGTATTCAGTAAGATATACTTGAATATAATCAGTCCATGCCATGACAATTTTATCTGTAATGGTTGGCTTGTATATACCCTCTTCAACATAACCCACAGCTCTTCTAAACATAACATCAGAGAGTGTAGCCTCAGATTTTAAGCACTCATCTAATATTTGCCATTGCTTTTCTTCAAACCTCATTTGTAGTGATATATCAATACTGCCATCTTCATCATTTTTCTAAAAGTTACAGGAGAAAAGCTTTCAGTACTTTGTAAAAATAAATTATTATGTTACCAAAGAAAATTGCAGGTGTCTAATTGGGAGGTTTAGTTGTGGTTTATTCTTAGCTTAGTTTTTACAGAATTCAAATTTTCTACAAACCTTTACTTGGCCACTTTTTAACATTATAGCTAATAATCTTTTAAACCACCATTCGCCAAACCCAAATTTGGTTTCCGTCTGTTTTCCTTTTTGTATCGGAGTTCTTAAATCAGGTGGTAAACGAGATTCATCTATTTTAGCCGGTTCTAAGTCGTTGTAGTGCCAAGGATCAGGTCCAGTTTGTAGATTGCTGTTGCATACTGTTGCAAAAATACATAATAGTACACAGTAAATTATACAGCATTTCATTATAAATGTCTATGAGCTACACAATATAAACAAAAATGATGATTTCATATAATTTACATAAATAAAACTTTGCTTTATTTACTGGTTATATTATGACAGCTGTCAGTGGCTGTCAGTGTCAGCCAGAGCAACAATAAAAAAAAAATATATATACCATATTTTTTGTAGCTTTTAGGCTGAGCGCACATTTGAGACAAGACTGTCTCAAGACAGACTTGCTCTCTACTAAATGTATGGAGCTGCGCACACTGGAGACAAGACGTCTAACAGACAAAACTGTCTTTACCTACAACGCGACAAGTCTGTCTAACGACTGTCGGCTTCCCTTCTAGAGGTGTAATGAATATAGATACTCGTAACAAGTACCAGTAACATAATATCAGTGGTATATTCATATTATGTTACTGATGAACAAGGAAATAACAACGTAAGCCAATGGTATTATAGGTAACTATTACCCGAGCGATCTGATTATTCGTTTCTATGTTTTGGTACGTAAGGTACATCTAGTTAGGTACTGAGTACATCTTGTTAAAAAATATCTAAGTCTACTAGGTATATTGTTATTAGTTACAAGTAATAACAAGATATAATAACACTCTCGTATATATTATTTACATTACGAGGATGCAATTTGGCTGGGTCAGGTTTTGGATGGGTGACCGTTCTTTGCATTACGAGGTTGTGAAAACTCTTTTACTCTGCCGGTGTTATCTTGTTACAAACATTCGCAGTAACTAGATGTACGTATCGGAACATAGGGACGATCTATATTAATAGGAAGCAATAACATTCCTCTTGGTTCTTATTTCGTTGTTAGTGGGTAACATAATATTATCAAAGTAATATATTCAATTACATGAATATCAAAATCGTAACCTAATATAACATCTCTATTCCCTTCTGTAGGTATGCGGTCGCGCACATCAAAGACAAAACAGTCTTGCCACAGTATACATATATTCAGCAGTACAAGTATTCTATTGAATTGGGTGTCGCCATATTATGTTTACCTACAGACAAAAAGACGTTTTATGGATTATGAATATTGTAAAGTTGGATGGAAATGTTTGATGATTTACAATAATTTATTAGTGTTATCATCCTCATGCCCTTACCCCATATTTATTTTGGGCCGGTGGAACACGTCAAGCTTGGTGTAAATAATAAAATAATACCAAGTAATCATATTAAATATATTTGTTAATATAGGTACCTACTCAAAACAATTCATTAAAAAATATAAAAAATAGTGCCCCACCGGCATCGGGTACAGGAACCAAGCTTAATATTTCGTCTCATTATTAAAAAATACAATATCAATTTTAGTAAGGAATCGGAGGCTAACGGAGTCCACTCGTTACGATAAATAAATGTGAGCGAGACAGGCATACGTCTCGTTCTCTTCTATATCGAATCGAGTGCCGAGTACTAACTCTCTCTCTCTCTCTCTCTCTCTCACATTCATTCATTTCATTCATAACACATCATTCCATCACTACTGTTTAGGTAATATACACCTAACTCCAACAATAATACATAAACGTTTGTGGGAACACAGAAATGCTGACAAGCACTTGAGTAGGTGCCCGGTCGCGCCGACCCGCCGTGTCGGCAGTCGCGTACGATACGGGCAGTAGGCAGGACACGCATTGTATCTAGAGTCCTAAGTTCAAGTTCAGTAAACCAGTTTAACTTTATTTCGGAGTTCTTACTGGCCAAGGCCGATCACCCCTAACCTTGAGAACGATTGGGTATCGAACCCAACAGTGGTGACCCCGACTAGCCTACGTGCCCACCGACTCACCGCCGCCGACGCGTTTTGTATAAATATAGTATACATATAGTATATTGCCGTATACGCGTATATTATAAACATAATATATTTTCGTGATATATACAGTGTGAAGTGTAGCGAAATAACATCATGACGACGCCACCGCCAACTCAAACACCGCAGGCCGCCGTACAGGGCCTGGCGGTGATCAGCCTGCACAACAGAATACCACCATTCTGGAGGGACATGCCCAGGATGTGGTTCGCACAGTTTGAAGCGGTGGTAGACCCCCAGCACCAGAGCGAAAAGGTGAAGTATGAATTAGTCATAGCTAAGTTAGCAAGAGAAGAGCTCTGCCACATCGCAGACATGTTAAAAAACGTGCCGGAAAAACCATACACTGCGCTCAAAGCTAGGCTGCTGAAAGCGTTCCAAGAGAGCGCGGAGTCGCAGTTCAATAGGTTAGTGAAAGACATGGACCTGGGCCAGCAGAGACCGTCCCAGCTGCTCGCCAAGATGAACGAGTTGGCGCGGAACTCGGGGGCAGCTGGCGACACAGTGAGAAACCTATGGCTGACTAGACTACCCGGCTGGGTACGAGCAATATTAGCAGGGAACAGCACAGAGCTAAAGTTGGAACAGATGGCAGACATGGCTGATAGGATCATGGACAATCTGCAGAGCGGAGAGATAGCAGAAGCGAGATCAGCCCCCGCCAAAGAGGAGCCCGTTACGGAATTGCTGACCACGTTGAGGAGCCTTTCCCTGGAGGTGCAGACGCTCCGCGGAGAGGTAAGCGAGCTACGAGGAAGAGAGCACCAGAGGAGAAGTTACAGTTCGAGATGGCCCCCGACCAGAAACGCATCGAGATCAAGATCCCGAGAGCCAAGGCGGACGCCGCAGAGCAAAGATTGGTTATGCAGGTACCATTTCCGGTTCGGAGGAACCGCGAAGCAGTGCGAGGAGCCATGCAACTGGAAGAAGCAGGGAAACGGTTAACGGCGCATTCTAGTGCGGTGAGTGAGTGTGCCGAGTTATGTGACAATCACCGGTTATGTGTTAGAGACCCTAAGAACAACATGTTGTTTCTGGTAGACACTGGCGCAAACGTGTCGGTAGTTCCCGTGTCTATGTTTAGGAATGCAGGTGATAAAGGTAGTTATAATCAGGGAGAGTATACGTTGTACGCCGCGAACGGCACGGAGATCAAAACGTACGGAGTAATCACATTAGAACTTTCATTAGGGTTAAGACGTAATTTTAAGTGGCCTTTCGTCATCTGCGACGTCAGTAAACCTATACTAGGCGCTGATTTCCTGAAGACGCATAGGTTAGTTGTAGACTTACATAACAAGAGGTTGGTAGACCAGGTGACGACGTTGCAAGCGGTATGCACCATTAGTAGGCACAACGAACCGTCTATAGTAACTATTCAAGCTGATAACCCGTATAGGGACCTGTTAGAACAGTTTTCAGAAATCACCAAGCCGGTCAATTTCAAGAACGCACCGGAGAGCGATGTCTACCATCACATCGAGACAACCGGACCGCCAGTACATGCCCGAGCGAGGCCGTTGCCGCCGGACAAATATAAACAGGTGAGAGAAGAATTCCGTATTATGCAAGATATGGGGATTTGCGAGCCGTCCAGTAGTCAGTGGGCCAGCCCGTTACATGTCGTTCCGAAAAAGGACGGCAAGATACGGCCGTGTGGCGACTACAGACGGCTCAACGCAATAACGAAACCGGACAGATACCCGGTGCCTAGGTTGCATGATTTTACATATGGTTTGGCCGGAAAAAAAGTGTTCACAACAATAGATATCAATAGAGCCTATCACTTCATCAGGATAGCTCCCGAGGACGTTGAGAAGACGGCCATCATCACCCCATTCGGGCTGTTTCAGTTCCCCCGGATGTGTTTTGGCCTACGGTCCAGTTCGCAAAGTTTTCAAAGGTTCATGGACCACACAGTGCTGAAAGGGCTAGAGTCTTTTTCGATGCTACAGGGCAAGCAAAACGTACACAGTTCGCTGTTTTGCTACATAGACGACATAATTATTGCATCAGAAAATGATGCAATAAACAAAGAACACGTACGTATTGTATTTCAGCGATTCCGCGAATTAGGTATTACAATAAATGTGGCCAAGTGTCGATTCGGCCAAAGTTCAGTGGAGTTTCTAGGTCACACAGTTGCAAGCGAAGGCACAAGCCCGTTGCCCGATAAGGTAAAGGCGGTTGCAGACTATAAGAAACCGGAAACGGTTGAGGAGCTCCGGCGATTCTTAGGTATGGTGAATTTTTATAGGGCGCATTTACCCAAGGCTGCGAGTCATCATGCACATTTAAATAAGTTTTTGTTAAATTCAAAGAAAAAGGATAAAACGTTGATAGCATGGGACGCGGAGGCAGAGGCAGCGTTTGAGCAGTGTAAGGTCAGCCTACAAAGCGCCGTTACACTCGCTCATCCGGCCCCTCAGGTACCGTTAGCGCTGATGACTGACGCATCGGAAACATGCGTAGGTGCCGTGCTACAGCAGAGAGTTAAAGGGAATTGGCAACCGCTAGGGTACTTTTCCAAGAAGCTGTCGGACACACAGCAAAAGTATAGCACATATGATAGAGAATTGTTAGCCATCTACATGTCTATAGTGCATTTTAGGGACATGGTAGAAGGTAGGCAGTTAACAGTATACACAGATCACAAGCCCCTTATTCACGCATTAACAAAGGTAAATTCCGAAAAAGAAACGCCTAGACGCATCCGTCAGTTAATGTACATAAGCGAGTTTACAAGCGACATTCAGCACGTCAGCGGTAATGACAATGTTGTAGCGGACGCCTTATCGCGCGTCGAATCCATAGTTTGCCCTACGGTGGTCGATTACCAAGAATTGGCCACCCAACAGGAAAGGGACTCTCAGATTACCGACTTGCTGAGAAAAAACAATGAATCGCACATACAGCTCAAACAGATGCATGTACCCGACAGTAACGCAATGGTATATTGTGAGGTATCGACAGGCAAGATAAGGCCGTACATACCCAAACAGTTTAGGAAGATTATTTTTGACGCGGTACATAACTTGAGCCACCCGGGTATCAGAACTACATTAAAGATGGTTGCCTCTAGGTATTTCTGGCCGGAAATGAACCGAGATGTTAGAGAATGGGCTAAGAGCTGCATACAGTGTCAAAAAAGTAAAGTGCATCGTCATGTAATTTCAGGTGTGGGAGAATTCGCGCCGAGCGAGCGTTTCGAGCACGTGCACGTCGACATCGTTGGGCCCCTAAGTACAACGCAACGAGGTAACAGGTACTGTGTAACAATAATAGACAGATTTACGAATTGGCCAGAGGCCATACCAACCGCGGACATTACGGCCGAAACAGTAGCGAAAGCGATTTACGAGACGTGGATCTGCAGGTTTGGCAGTCCCACACGACTCACTAGTGACCAAGGGAGACAATTTGAAAGTGACGTATTCAGTAGCTTACTCAAATTGTTAGGGGTACACAGGATCAGAACCACTCCCTACCATCCGTGCAGCAATGGAAAGGTAGAAAGGCACCACCGACAATTGAAAGCGGCACTAACATGTAGATTAACAGGGAAAGCATCCTGGGATGACGAGTTACCAACGGTTTTGCTCGGAATTCGCGCAGCAATGCGAACGGAAACAGGAATTAGCGCAGCAGAGTTAGTATTAGGACAGGCATTACGGTTGCCTGGTGATTTTTACAGCGAGTCGAGCATACCTGCGCACCTAAACTATCATACATACGCGGACAAGGTTAGGGAAACAATACGCAGCATGCAACCGAGAACACAGTCACACACTAGCGATAGGAAAATATTCATCCACAAAGACTTAGGTACATGTTCACACGTATTCGTCAGGGATGACACAGTGAGAAGGCCGTTAACACCTGCTTATGATGGCCCATACCGCGTCATAAGCAGGCGTGATAAAGTATACAAGATACAACTTGGGAATAGGCAAAGTAACATTTCAATTGATAGATTAAAGCCAGCATATACATTGGAAGAACCGCAGATTTCTAGTAGCAGCGACACAGTAGTAGACCAAAACTCACCAACGTCGACTCCGCCGACGACGAAAACAGACAGTGACACACCCACACTGAGACCGGCAATAAAGACCACTCGCAGTGGTAGAATCGTTCGTCCAACGGTCAGATTTAATTTGTAATAAGAGCACAGCCTGTGTATGAACCAGATTAGTAAAATAGTTGTTCAAATGCCACCGTCATCCTGTGTCTATTAGAAACACCATGTAAGATCCACAGTGTTAAACAGTGTAATAATATATAGTGCTAGTATGTAAACAGCGAGCCTGCGGCCCGCCACGGCGAACCAGGTATACAAGCGTGAGGTATAAGGTGCAGTGATGGATGGAAGGAGTTGCAGGCGCTGTCGTGATGGACGCTGAGGGTCCCCCAGGGATGTAATTAATTATAGCAGAGCGGGTCATCACGGCAGCTACCATTAGTTCGGTATGAATGTGGATAGAATAAGTTTAGACATAGGTAACAGGTCTCTGCGGATGGCAAGCCTGTTACATAGTTGTAAGTTAGTTTTAAATGAGTGCGATAACAGCGCGCAGTATTGCGCCACCGGACGCGCTATGTAAACAGAGACGGTGTCCGATAGCGCAAGTCAGCAGAACTGCACAATGACCGTAGCGATACGAACCTTAAGAATATTGTTGTAATGATGTACCGATTGTGATGAAACTTTTGTAATGTATAGAAAAATTTTTCTCTCGTTTTTGGGATTCACACCTTCTTTTCTAAAGGGGGGAGTACTGTGGGAACACAGAAATGCTGACAAGCACTTGAGTAGGTGCCCGGTCGCGCCGACCCGCCGTGTCGGCAGTCGCGTACGATACGGGCAGTAGGCAGGACACGCATTGTATCTAGAGTCCTAAGTTCAAGTTCAGTAAACCAGTTTAACTTTATTTCGGAGTTCTTACTGGCCAAGGCCGATCACCCCTAACCTTGAGAACGATTGGGTATCGAACCCAACACGTTTATATAGAAAACCTATGCGGATTGTAACAAATGCCTATGGTGCTAAACAAATGTTCTTTTCCTTTCTTCTTCAGTATGTATTGTGAAGAAAGTTAAGTCTGGGTTTGCGTAGTCGTTATTCATATACCTAAAGATACTAAGTACAATATGTTTCGGTTCTGTTCGAAGTCGTGATCATCAAATGCAAACTGCGCGAAACAATGAAATAAAGTGTAACGCAGTGGTACGTGCACGATCTCACTCACTTCACAGCCCGCACTGACTCATCGGTGAGCATCTATAAGTTAATCGAACACATCACATATTTTACCGGTGGCACACATTCAAACCGGCAACCACACATTTCTATGAAGACGGTGTACTGTTCAACTATACTATACTGTGGCGGTGTTCGTGCGATGCGTGTCGTAGACAAAACAGTTTTGTCTTAGGTGTGCGGTGCGTCGCAGACAAAACAGTCTTAAGACTGTTTTGTCTGTGTCAGACAAAACAGTCTAAAGACAGTCTTGTCTCTAGTGTGCGGTCTCCCTTAGGCTTTATTGCACACCAAACATAGGATACATACAGTGGATTTAACATGATAGAGAGTTGTAAAGTCCGACCAATAAAATAAAAAACCCGTATTGGGGGCGCCAAAGACATCTATGATTATGACAACACCAAGTATAGTGATACACATGTAAAATGCCAATATTTTTCAACACACTTGCTTATGAACAGGCTTTTATTTCCCCGCAATTAAGCACGGAATGACACCTAATATAAAACTGTGACTTTTTCATTGCTTCTTCTTCCTCCTAGCGTTATTCCCAGTCGCATCCGAAGCTTTCAGCTTGGAGTCTGGGGTCCGCTTTTACCAGTCATAGCTACAGATTTGGCTAGACCTCGATATTTTCCGTGAAGCGATTGCCACCTGACCTCCACGACCCAATGTTAACATTAGGCGATATCGAAGCTTTGCAGCTAGACCGTTGTTTTTTGACTTTTTAGGGCACCAACTACCCGTAACGACTGCCATAGATGTCCTTATGGCAACCGGGACCGACGGCTTAACGTGCTCTCCGAGGCACGACCAGACCAATGCAAATACCCATATTTAATGCACACAAATATTTGCACTGAGCGGGGATCGAACCCGCGCCTCCTGCGTAGCGGCCGCGTTCACTACCGCTACGCCACGGAGGCTGTCATGTTTTTCATTGCTATTATTCACAAAAGTGAGTTATAGACTTCTTTTTTTTAATTTCATTAAGTTGCTTTGTTCTTAAGTTTCGATACAAAAAAGATCGTGTCCAATATTACAAACGAATTAATATAGAAAGAAAAGAAAAAGAAAGAACTTATAGTACGTGTTTAATATACAAAACTTTCACTAAAATGTATTTTTTTTTTCTCTGTTAAAAAGTTAAGTTTTTCTCTGTTAAGTTTTCTGGTTAAAATAGAAAAATAGACGCGGCGTGTTATACTGGTTACAAGGACTGGGCACAAATCATAACACAGTAGTATCCGTATAATAGTTTACTGCTTGGAATGGTAAATACAAGTTAGACATACAGTTACATTACACTATGTATAGAACAGGGACCACGCGATATTGTTTTTCGGACTGCATAAAATTCTTGTATTTTATGCCTAACAGCACAGAGATCAAAATAATCGAGCATGATTTTCTTTTTTGCGTTAGGCTTATTTTTCTTAGGCGTAGAAAATACATTTGACGTTTGACCTTCTCTTCGTATTTTTATTACAGAAGATCGGGATATACCTAAAAATGTGAATAATAATTAGTCACAGTAAAATCAGTAGATTAGGCCAATTTCAGTTGCACGTACTCTATGATGTCCTACCCGTCATGTTGACAACAAGGTCCGTGATGTTATTTAGAGGAACAGAGTCCAATCCTTCCTACTTTTTATCCGACAAATACTTTGTTATATTATACATTACTTTTCTTAACTGGCTTTTAATAGTTTTCGGCATATTACTATAGTTTTGTAGTTTTGTAGCGCTCTCAAACTCAACAACACGCACAATTGACACCACACTGACAGATGACCATAATGACATTGTATAGATTGTTACCATATGAAGAAATTAGTTCCAATAGTTTACCGCAATATGGCGAGGTTTTTTATTTTACTGGTCGGGCTTTACAATAGGCGGTCTTAACGCAGGTCTGCGATCTCTTCCAGACAACCTGTGTAAGGACTACAGGATGGAAAAATAAGTCGGGCCCAGGAGGGAAACTACCTTAAATCTTTAAGTTGGCTCATTTTAATAGGTGGTGCAGACAAAACTAGTCTTTATAAAAAAACTGTGTTTATTTTAATTATAGAAATAGTAAATTATAACTAGACTTATACTAGATTTAGTAACTAAGAGATATAGATACAGCGAATGTAGGAAATAGAATAGGAGACATTCCTATATTTTTAAAAAGAAAAAAAAACTGCATTCAATGATTTTCTAACACTAGCTCACCCAGGACTCGAACCAACTAAAATCCGAAAAAATAACACTGTATTTTTATAGCACCTAAGTACTTAATATTATCTATAATAGTTTCTACTTGATAATAAATAGATACCTACATACACAATATACATACCTACATATAACCTTAGAGTATCTATCTTACTACATATAACATACCTTAAATATACGTACCCACGAAGTTTTAAATAGGGGACAAATCTGTAAAATGAATTTAAATAAACGATCTCGGGACATTTTGGCGGGTTTTTGCGTACAATGTAAATCAAATATTGTTTTTCATGTTTGACCTAAAGGTATACATACCAAGTTATAAAATCCTAAAAAAGCTTGTCATGTCATTCTTGTCAATGTCAAATATCCTGTCATCAATGTCAATGTCAATGTCATCATGCTTCACTGTTGCCAGATTGGGGGGATTCCCCCCAAATTTGGGGGTTTTTTATAGTTCCGGGGGGATATTTGGGGGGGCAATATCTTTGGGGGGATTTTCGGAGGGAAAATAATGGGTTTGGAGGGAATTGGGTGATTTTAACCAGCAAGTCAGTGATTTGGAATCCGTGATATTTAAAAATATAATCCTATTAATGAATCTTATTTTTATTTTATTCTTTTAAAATTATACCATATAAACACTATACAAAACATATTATACCTAATTATTTGCCGAATCCATCATAAGATTAAGGTACACTCTACAAGAAGATGGACGGATGAACTTCACACCATGGCCAAAGATGCTTGCCAGATTCAAGTCAGTAAAAATGTATGATACGAATGAATCTGAAGATTGCTAGAAACAATAGCTGAAATTTTATAATATAACTTTTTATGTTCATTAATCACGTGGCTTCACTTTGCAAGAACACAATACATACGTTGTTTATGAGACTAGGTGCTCTGGAAACCTTGCAAAATATATTTTTTTCTATTTCTATTTTTCCTAATTTGTACCTAATTAATTTAACCGAAAATTTGTAAAGATGTTTGAATGATTGTTGCTCAATGCCACATTAATAATTTATCCGATCTGAAATTTTTTTGATATGATAGACCATTGTCTAAATTACTCTAGATTAAAACATTCTGTCCCCCATGAGCGTGAGCCTGGGCGTGACGGGTGGAGGCGCCTGTCACCCTAGCAGTAGCAGGCCCGGGTGGCGGCGCGCGTTGCGCGCCTCCCCATACCCGGGGCCGCGATGGGGACTCTGTAGTCCCCACACCGGAAGAGGGCCAGATCGAGAATTAGGGCCCTGTGTCGGCCGGCATGTCTACGATAACCTCATCTCCAGCAACCGACGGCCCACAGATGGCGTGCGTTTTAGTCGGTCCGAGTCCGACATAACCTCCTCTACCGGCTCCGGCTCCCGGGGGAAGCGGGGGGGGGGGGGGGGTGGTATCCGTGGGTGTTTTTCGCACGATAACAAAAAAAGTTTATATCGATATCGAGGATATTTTCTATCGTGTGAGAATCTGGAGCAATAAAACGGTGTGTATCATCTTATTAATACCTAAATAATTGTTCTGTAAATTTTGGGGGGTTTTTTAAGAAAATTGTGAGTTTTGGGGGTTTTTCGGAATATTTTTGGGGAGAATTCGAAACAGTCATCTGGCAACACTGTCATGCTTGTACCAGTACGTTTCACCACAGAGCCCCCTAAAATCCAACCACACGTCCTGATCGACCATCTGAATCTCGTGGGGGGTGGACACGAAGTCCGTATGGTATTCCGAAATACCGTTCACCGAATAGGACGGTTGTCCGATAACACTCTACTCCGACGCGACGGTTAGTTGAACGAAAAAATACTTGGCCGATGGAACGTTTCGCCGAAAATATGATTCATCGACGGTTGGTAGTCCGAATGAATCCTTCGCCGATGGAACGGTTCGCCGAAAACACTCTTCGACGACGATTGGTTAAACGAACGAATCTTTCTCCGATAACACTCGTCGTAGGGGAATTCTTTTACCAAATGGATAGTTTTTCTTTTAGCTTGACTACACCCTCAGCTCTTGTAGAAGTCATGTTAAAAATACAGGTAATAATAATATAAAACATGGAAGTGTGGCAATAGAAGAACAAATTATGTTTTGTGTTGTTAACCTTTAACCAATCGTCGTTGAAGAGTGTTTTCGGCGAACCGTTCCATCGGCGAAGGATTCATTCGGACTACCAACCGTCGATGAATCATATTTTCGGCGAAACGTTCCATCGGCCAAGTATTTTTTCGTTCAACTAACCGTCGCGTCGGAGTAGAGTGTTATCGGACAACCGTCCTATTCGGTGAACGGTATTTCGGAATACCATACGGACTTCGGTGGACACACGGAAACAAAGTTACTGCCGTGGCTAACGTGGCTCTGGTAGAAAATATCTTAAAACTTGACATTGGCGTTTCGCCATTAATAATTTTATAAACATTTATAATTTACTTGACATTGGCAAACTGACGGCGATTTGCTGCAGACGCCAATAAGAAGAAGTTGAAGTTGAAGTCACCACAGAGCAAGTACCACAGAGTACTTTATATAATATGACGTTTCACGAATGAATCGTATATCGTATTAAATTCACAAATTAAAATAAATAATAAATACAATCATACAATCTATCGTAAATCGTGTAATATTAGGGGTATTCCGAAATAAGTATCGTGCGTTTCCAGCCATGTCGTCTATAGATTTCGATCCTGCAATAAAGCTATGTTTGAAGTATTTGCACTCAAGCTCTTTAGATTCAACTGAACAACTCCGGTTAACTCTGGACGATCATATTCGTCAAACATACGGAAGCGCTAAAACTCTTGGTAATGTTTTACCAAAGAAGTATTTGAATGAAGAGAAATTAGAATCTCCTAGATCCAAACACAAGGCAGAAAAGGCTGCCAAGACAGTACATTTGTCGCAACAAAGTCCTCAGCAGATACAAATTCCGGAGCGTGAAAACGACGATGGATCCGTTATGGACGGAGAGTTAACACTGGATTTGTTAGAAGAAGACTTAACTTGTGCTGTATGCAGACAAATATCTGTACAAGCAGGCAATCGTTTAGTGGAATGTGATGTTTGTTGTGCATTATATCACCAGGTAAAACAGCAAATTTTAACTATTACTATGTTACTCATATTTTGTTACATGTACAGTCAGCAAAGGAGATGTGTCTACACCTTTGAATACAAATGGACATGTTTAGAATTTATATAGACATTTATTGGCTTCTTGGATAATTTTATTTAATTTTTTTTTTGCATAAAAATGTTACTAAAATGATCTGACTAATTTAGGCAATCTCTTTTTATTACATGTCTTGCTCTCTCTTGGCGCATATCGGGAGAGGCCTATGTCCAGCAGTGGATTGCAGTAGGCTAATTGATTGATTGATTGCTCTCTCATAGTCCTGTTAGTTAGCAGCATAATGTGAACTTATTGCATTTACAGTCCAATACACTGAAAAAAAAAAAACTTGCTGTTTAAGTTGGCTTGAGTCCCAAAAATCTTAATCTGGTACACTTCCAATATTTCTTACATTTTTATCTCCCAAAGTTACTACTTAGTATATTAACCAAACTTGTTTTTTCAGGATTGCCACAAGCCTGTAATCAGTGACAATGACATTACACCTGGTTGGCAGTGTTCTACATGCACCTCATCCCAAATCGCTGCTGGGTATTCTAAAACAACACCAGCTAAATCACCATCCCATACCTCGGGTTCTACAACGCCAGTCAAGATTTCTTCCAGCAGCTCTTCATCCTCCTCACCTTCAAAAGTGGTAACTCCAAATATAAATATCATCTCGGCTGACAAGAGGCTGCAAATAATGAAAAAGAAAGCCGCTAAACAGCATGAAAAGAAGAAAAGTTCAAAATGATAATAACAGACTTACTTGTGTAATATGTTTTTTTTTCTCAGCACACCTATTTGCATTTGATCAAAATACAGGCATATCTGATCAGTGGTGTATTTGAGGTCCCACTTAGATCTTTGAGGCCAAGGCTAGCCCCACCATAATGCGAGTTTACTTACTGTTTGATGGAAGACATTGGTGCAGACATTCTTCTCAGAGTTGGGAGGTCTGGTGGCAGCTAGCGATAATAGCCAAAATAAACCAATAAAAGGAGGTGCAGGCAGACTCTGGTCTCCATAGTGCAAGCTTTGGATGCAACTAGGATTGATGCTCAGATGAAGAAGATGAGCAACATGATCATTATTAGTTTTTGATTATTTTATTTAACTATTTGGGCAGAAGTTAATTATAAAATATATGCCCACATTTCAGCAACCTCATGTTGGGTGTTAAATGGTTACTCGGGGGCGAGTTGGGGACTCTGTGGTCCCCACACCGGAAGAGGGCCAGTTCGAGAGATATGGCCTTGGGTCGGCCGGGGTGCGAGGGATATGGCTACGACAATCTCACCTCCGGCAACTGACGGCCCACAGACGGCGTGCGTTTTAGTCGGTTCGAGTCCGACATGACCTCCTCCTCCGGCTCCGGCGGGGGATGTATCCGTGAGGATATTTCGCACAATTAAAAAAAAAAAAAGGTATCAAGTGGTTACTTTGGGACTAAACACAGTGAGTAAATAGGAATGGAAGGGAGAAATACATCAAAATAACTTGAATAAGTCACCTCACAATTTGTCAGGTTGTGTACCTCTTAAACTGGTTAGTGGAAGGATGAATTAATTCTGTAACCTTATGATCTTGTGTATTTTTATCGTGTCCCTTCGCCCAGCATACTCACCATGGAATCTTGATATTTCATGAATGCCAAAAAATAGTTTTGAAATAGTTTTAAATAGTTGCGAAAGGAAAAAAATAGTTCTCTTATACTTACGAAATTACAGCCATATTTCTATGAGTATGCTGGGCGAAGGTTTCGTCCAGCATACTCACCTCCATTTGGGCAATCTGCGTACGCTTCAAACATAATTCATACTTCAAAAAATAGTTCATAAATAGTTCATAATGGTGTCCAAAAAGAAAAAATAGTGCTCTAATAACTCCGGAGTTATAGGCTTTGTTCACTGAGTATGCTGGGCGTAGGTTCTACGCCCAGCATACTCACCTCACTGCGCAAATACCGAACGAGCTATAGGTACAATTTATGTCTCAAAAAATAGTTCTTGAAATAGTTGTCAATATCAGTCTAATTTTCGCTTGAATTTTTACCTAGAAAACCATTAAATTTGGTTGTAAACTTCTACATACATTCGATTTTAGTACAGTCGGATACAAAACTTTCTAATAACTTAGGTACATTTTGTACTAGGTATAACAATTTTTAATGCCCGATGCAAAACAGCTAAAACGGACGGAAGTTTGACGTGTCTGTGTACATCGTAGCTCCCGAACCGATTTTGTTTTTTTTTGTTTGAAAGGCGAATTAGTCGGGAGTGTTCTTAGCTATGTTTGATGAAAATTAGTTCAGTTGTTTAACCACGGTGTATATTATACGACAATCTACACAACGCTATCCAGACCCAAAGTAAGTATAGCTTAACTAGCTTGTGTTATGGGTTCTAGAAAGCCTATAAAGAGATCCGATTCTCAGCACTCCATGGATTCACCGTGCGGTCGCCGGGTCCATAGCGTGATACAGAGAGGAACACCGTGACGGCGACTGGGACTTGATACAATTTTTTTTTGTAAATACCTATATACATATTATACAGCAGCTGTTGCCCGCGTGAAATTCTGATCCCGTTCATCGCTTAATATAGCCAATACGTTATTCTGATGTATAAGCTATATTATCGTAAAGTTTCATCAACATCCATTCAGTAGTTTTTACGTGAAAGAGTAACAAACATCCTCACATACTTATAAACTTTCACGTTTATATTAGTAGGACGTTTATAATATTAGTAGGATAGAAACCAGACCAATGCAAATATTCATATTCATGCATACAAATATTTGCACTGAGCAGGAATCGAACCCGCGCCTCCAGCTTAGCGGCCGCCTTCATTACCGACAAAGAGGCAGTCAAACGGAATGTGGCACGTTGCGGCCTGCCGCGGCATCGTTTGACGAAATAAAGTAAAATGAATTCTAAAGCCACTGAAATAAGATTCAAAATAACTTGATTAGTAATAAAATCCTTTGCCATGCCGGCAGTGGGCGCCGGCCCTTACGACCCCCTCAAGCATGTAAGGGGAAGCGACAATGTATTCTTAGGCCGTCGCCTTCTCGGCAGGCTGCAATAGACTTTAGTGTCCAGACAATTTTTTTGGCAAATAGTTCACCCTACAAGCAATGAAGTAATAGGATTTATTTACGCTTACAGTTTCATTAATTTTATTATTATTAAAATATATATACTTACTAGCTAAATGCTCATACATTTTTTTCGACTGTTTTTGAATGTGAGATAATACCACAATATTATTCCCAATCACAACGCACACCATTAGAATGTTTAATATTTTTATATTATAAAAACATGTGTGGATGACTGTACCTCATTTAACGTTAGTATGTAGAAGTTTACAACCAAATTTAATGGTTTTCTAGGTCAAAAGTCAAGCGAAAATTAGACTGATATTGACAACTATTTCAAGAACTATTTTTTGAGACATAAATTGTACCTATAGCTCGTTCGCTATTTGCGCAGTGAGGTGAGTATGCTGGGCGTAGAACCTACGCCCAGCATACTCAGTGAACAAAGCCTATAACTCCGGAGTTATTAGAGCACTATTTTTTCTTTTTGGACAACATTATGAACTATTTATAAACTATTTTTTGAAGTATGAATTATGTTTGAAGCGTACGCAGATTCCCCAAACGGAGGTGAGTATGCTGGACGAAACCTTCGCCCAGCATACTCATAGAAATATGGCTGTAATTTCGTAAGTATAAGAGAACTATTTTTTTCCTTTCGCAACTATTTAAAACTATTTCAGAACTATTTTTTGGCATTCATGTAATATCAAGATTCCATGGTGAGTATGCTGGGCGAAGGGACACTTTTTATCATGTTGTTGCACCACAATTCCTCGATGGCCAATCATGCACCATAGTATAACATTGCCCCCTATACACAATATCGATGGCCGGCTGTGGTGGCCAAGTATGTATCATGTTATTGGACTCTTGACAAAGCAATGGACTATCAAATCTTATGTATGTGTTACGACTATAGTAAAGTTAGGAGTGACGATAATTTTGACATTAACCGGTTAATCACTAGGAATATGGATTACCTATTAGGCTCAGCTGATGTTCAGTAGAATATTTATTTGCTACAAATCTTTTCAACTTTAGCTGGTTAAACTGTACATTACCCAAAATGTGGCAGAAGCCTCGAACACCCGGCGAATGTAAACAGCAGAGTGGGGAGCAGGTGAGAGTGCCCAGCCTATGAGCGCGTGACTATGTTGTTATTTACTTAATAGCCTTCCGCCCGCGGCTCCGCCCGCGTGCATCTCGGTTATCGCGACCTTTGCTCATATCTCCGGTTCTACTCAACCGATTGCGATCAAACAAACGTAAGATTTTAAGTCTGAGTAAGCCCTTTCTAACAAGAAAAAAACCGCATCAAAATCCGTCCAGTAGTTTTTGCGTCCATCGCGAACAAACAGACAGGAAATTCAAAAAAAATATTTTCGTGTTCAGTATCGTTAACATAACATAACCCAAGTATTTTTTTTTAAATATCTCCAATGTACAGACACGACCACTTTACAATTATATAATAGCATAAATAGATAGATTTAGCGTAATGTCATCTCTCTCGATGGAGTCCCGCAAGGAGGTCCTACTTTATTCATGTATTAGTAAGCAGTTATTACAAGTAACGCGGGGATTTTCTTATTAGGTTTAAATTGCCTCAATACATCTTTAAAATTTGGCTTTGGTTAAAATTAAGTTACTGGTTAGAGACAGGTGAAACTGACTTTTGCCGCTCTTTTTAGATAAACTTAACCGGTTAATACCAAGATTATCCACTCACCTAACTTGAGCCGTAACATATGCACCATTAATGACTGCAGTCCTTGTATAATAACTTCGGAGTCCATAGTAACTGGGTCTCTTGCTACACTGTGAAGCTCATAATAATTTATAGGATATGCCTACTCATATTCATCACATAAGAAATTCTACATTAAATAACATGATGCTTAGCGAAATGGTAAGGTGACTTACTTTTCTAATTTTGAAATAAATCTATTTAACGTTTTAATAAACTAAAAAAAAAATATAGTCCCTGAAACAAATGTAAATGGATGGAACCAAAGTGATGTAAAGCTAGGCCCCTACTAGAACATTCTTTTTATTCTTTTGCAGGTAGTAATGTCGACAAACTCGGCCAGAGGCGTATCTAGCTCGACTTTGCGAGCCGCACTACGACGAGAATAAAATTATTAATTATTTTAGAATAGAATGAATTTCGACGTATAAAATAGTATAATATAAACAGCAGGAGTGTGATTTTTTTTAAGTGCATTACTACCTTGCCTATGCCTAGATTATAATGTTTGTTTGAGTAAGATAGTCCTTGAGATTATTTGGGCCCCGTTTCTGCTAACTTTTTGCCATAACAAGGCCACTATCTCACCACCAATATCGCAAAAAAAAAACTACTGACTTAATTATATACTTTCTTTACTTTATATACTGTAAAAGTCTAAAATTAAATGGCATCTTGTAGTACGACTGATAAAATGCAATGAACTCTTTGTATTTAGGATACCTGAAATGCAATTAATCAAAAAAGGTTGGAATCGGAGACTACCACCTGGGCACCTTTTCTGATAAATGATTTGACAATAAAAGCATTAGGCCTATGAATGTATTGCTATTAGGAATTAGACAGGCACAATCCCAGTTTTTTTTTCTGAAAAGTTTCGGATTATGAAAGTAGTGATTTGATCCTATTAGTGATGGGGTTCAACAACCTAAGGAAGTTGCTAATTTTTTTTTTTTTTTTTATACCACTTAGGTGGCAGACAAGCACACGGCCCACCTGATGGAAAGTGGTTACCGTGGCCTATGGACGTATGCAACACCAGGGGCGTCACACTCGTGCTGCCGACCCTGAATTTTTTCTTTAATTATTTAATATTCTCTATTCTAATTTCTAATTTAATCTTTAATGGAAGTAGGTACCTACCCTACCCTGTCGTTGGAAAAGTGCCTTATTTTAGCAGCAGCTACGAACTCCCGCCCTCATCATTATCATCTTTATGGAAACGTATTTTTCTGATTGCATCCGAGACCAACGTGACCTCAGATCTCAGGGTCCGCATTGCAGCTCTTCCTCCTCCACTTCATTTACGCTACCCTCTACGAGTCGTAGAGGGTAGCATACAGTCGTAGACTGCGACGTCAAGACAGGATTTCTTGGGCCTACCCCTTCTACCTCCAGGTAGAATATATGAACTCCCTATTGCTTGATAATGGGATGTTCCATTTTACCCTACTACGGGTGAGGGTAAGTAGATGGTACTTCGAATTTAATCGACTACGGCATCAGCTACGTCTTCGGCTACGGCACCGCTACGAAACGAACTACGACTACGATTTTTGAAATAAAAGTTTTTTAAAGTCAATAATCGATTATATCGAGATTCATACTAAAAAGTATGAATCTCCTGTGCAAATTGGGGTAGGTACTCTTAGTGAAATGCCCTGTAGGTAGGTACAGAAGGTAGGGATTTGTCCAGTTATTTTGAGAAACTGACGATTCGCTAATTAGACGTTCTGCTATATAGACCATCTGATAGTTGGACGTATTGCTACATGGACTTTGTGCTAGTTTAGGGTTGCCATACGTCCCCGTACGCCGGGACATGTCCCGGTTTGAAGCATGGTGTCCCGGCGTCCCGGCCGATAAGCAAATTGTCCCGGTCCAAAAATCATAGATTTATATTATAGGACTGGACTTGGTAAACAGTAGGTAATATTAAGTAATATACCTACAATAAACGCGACTAGCTATTCATACGTGGATAGAACGACGTAAGCGCTGACATTTTGTTCGTTCAATTCAATTTATTATATTTTGTTCTACATACTTAAGACAAAAATGCCATGCCTAAACAAGGATATAAGGTAATTGATAATTATATTTTGTGTAAATCAAAAAATAAAAATACCATGCATAGATGAGAATGTTAGATTACTTTTGTAGATTATATTTTGTTTGTTAAAAAAATATCAATCAATCAATTAGCCTATTGCAGTCCACTGCTGAACATAGGCTCAATATGCGCCACGTTTGTCGATCCTCCTCCTTCCGCATCCAGTCTGTCCCAGTCACCTTTTACAGGTCGTCAGTCCACGGCGTCACACCTTCCGTTTTCCTTCTCGCGGTCTTCACTCTAGGATTCGTCTGCTCCAACGGCTGTCAGTCCTTCAACAGATGTGGCCAGCCCACTGCTAGTTCAGCTTGCTTATTCTGCGAGCTATGTCGGCAACTTAGGTTCTATGTCGTACACTCGTTGCGAATTCTATACTTCAAAGAAACTCCAAGCATAGCTCGCTCCATAGCCCGCTGCGCGATTTTTAGGTCGTGAACTAACCCCCACCTTTAGTGGCCAAGTTTCGGCACCATAAGTCATAACAGGCAGGACGCACTGGTCCAAAACCTTTGTTTTGAGGCATTGCGGTAGGGGCGAGGAGAAGATAAATGCTGCCCATCCCAGTTGGATCCTTCTGGCTATCTCTCTCTCGAAGTGTTGTTTTACCCGTTACCGAGCTGGATAACCTGCCCCAGGTTGACATATATTTATGAACAACTTCGAGTGTCGCCCCTTCGATGGCAATCAATCTCGGTGTTCGTTGAACATAATCTTGGTTTTATCCCAATTTACACCGAGGCCGACTTGTCGAGAAGTTCCATTCAGGTTGTGCAGTATTTCGCCCAGTTGTTCCAGCGACTCCGCAACTATGACGATGTTGTCGGTGAACCGAAGATGCGACATGTACTCACCGTTGATGTGATGTTGATACCCCGCCCAGTCCAATCCATTCCTGCCCTCCAATGCGCTGGTGGATAGTTTGGGAGATATAACATCTCCCTGTCTCACTACGCTGCCTGGAGGCTAATGGGTTTCGTCTCCTGGACTTGGAGCTGGATGGACATTGTGGCAGTGTCATACAAGCATCTCAGTACTTCGATGTATCGACGCGATACCGCTGCAGGGCATCCAAACTGGCCAGGTTTCGATGGAGTCGAAGGCTTTTTCGTCGGCCACAAACGCTATACACGGCGCAGCGGCTGATTGTACTGTTGCGTCTTTTCTACAATCTGCCGAAGTGTGGATGTGGTCCACGTTGCTATAGCTTTATCGAAACCCGGCTTGCTCAGGTAGCTGGAACGCGTCGAGCTTAACCGCGAGGTGATTTTTGACGACTCTCGAGAACGACTTGTAGACATAGCTCTGTTCTTTGGCGCTTTTCGTTACAAAGGCGAAAAGTTAATTGTGATAATGTTACAAAATATTTTTACGAAATCAAAAATCAACAATAATTTTAAAGTAAGTATTGAGTATCTGTCAACATTTTTTAGATTAGCACAACATGTAATCAAAAAATATAAAATGATCACAATGTTTTTTTTTTCACCTTGCTGAAGAACTACAGGCCCATCAAAAAGCCCGAGTGGCGGGCCGTTGGCCGCTGGCATCAGGGCCGCCGCTAGCTATGTGGGCGCCCGTGTGCAAAGTCGATTTTGCCGCCCCCTAAATAGGTCTAAGGACGCTTACACCTCCCCCCCCCCCCCTCGCCGGTTGTTATATAGGACTCGAACCGACATATTTTTTCTGGCAGACCATGATAAAAAAGCGGATAATTTATGAAATTACAAAATAAGGAACAAAAATGTTTATTTTGTAAAAAAAAAAAACAGTAAGTACAGTACATTTGCTACATGAACAGCTGTATTTTTTTGCGGGTAGGTATGTCAGATTTTTTACAGCTTCAGTAAACTATGTTGTATAAATTTCAACTTGATGCCCTCACCCAATCACGAGAAAAAAAGTGACAGACAGACAAGCAGTCAAAGAATCAAAGTATTTCGTTTAGGCACATAAAGAGCACATGAGCACATAATTTGGAAACGATTCTTTCGCTGGTTCGCTAAGTCGGTTCTACTGAGAAGATACCATTCCGTTTTTAACCTGCGGTGCAAAAATGATGCTTCGTAGCTCCCGAACGGATGAACTTTTGAAAGGTGAGTCAAATTCAAAGGCATAGTCTTTATTTTTCCAAATAGTGCAACACTGTTACAGCTTTTTGACGTAAAATTCTGCTTAAAACTAAGTTTACTACCACTTCCTAGGCGCTAGTGGAGAAAAAACGGCGTAAAAAAACTCCACAGAGTGTAATCGGGAGTGATCTTAGCTATGTTTGATGAAAGGCCAAAGAGTATGATAATATATAGAAGAGTGGAAACTATGCAGACGACATCTCTGGGCGCCTCAATCTTGACTCCAAAAGGTGCCTCAATCTTGACTCTAAAAGGTGCCCATAGATAGACGCTCGGGGCGGCAGGTTGCGCTGGGCGCCTCAATCTTGACTCTAAAAGGTGCCCAGAGATAGACGTTCGGGGCGGCAGGTTGCGACGGGCGGTGGAGCCGCCCCGAGCGTCTATCTCTGGACGCCTCAATCTTGACTCTAAAAGGTGCCCATAGATAGACGCTCGGGGCGGCAGGTTGCGAGCGTCTATCTCTGGGCGCCTCAATCTTGACTCTAAAAGGTACCCAGAGATAGACGTTTGGGGCGGCAGGTTGCGAGGGGCGGCGGAGCCGCCCTGAGCGTCTTTGTCTGGGCGCCCTAATCTTGACTCAAAAAGGTGCCCAGAGATAGATACTCGGGGCGGCAGGTTGCAAGGGGCGGTGGAGCCGCCCCGAGCGTCTATCTTTGGGCGCCTCAATCTTGACTCTAGAAGGTGCCCAGAGATAGACGCTCGGGGCGGCAGGTTGCGAGGGGCGGCGGAGCCGCCCTGAGCGTCTTTATCTGGGCGCCTTAATATTGACTCTAAAAGGCCCCCTTGGCCCTAGGGTAAATACGCCCCTGGCTTCACGGAAAATATCAAGCCAAATCCGCAAAGCGGACCCTTGACTCCGAGGTGAAAACATCGGTTGCGACTGGGAATTAACGCTAGGATGAAGAAGACTTGAGAAATTGAATAATCAAAATCAAATATACCTATTGTATAATGATATTGTTATAATTCAAGCAAAATAAATATTAAAAATATACATGTTTTCTTTAACCTATTTGTCATTAGAATATTTTACTTTAGCAAAACATCATATTACTATAGAATGTACATTTGTCGACAACAAATAAAATAGTCCACATCCCTATTTATCTTCTTACTTTGTATCGAATTTCGGGCGCCTGCGATGGTTTGGTTCAACATGCAAACGCTTTAATATGTATTGCATTCTAGTTTTAAGGGATGCTAATAGATGGCGATGTTAATCATATAATAGAAACGAAATTATTTTTAATAGTATTTATGTGGAGTGTGTATACGTACAAGGGAGCGGCAAATAAAAAAGAGGAGGGGCGGCAAATCTGGGGATTTGCCGCCCCCCTGGACGTGCCGCCCGTGTGCGGTGCACCCGTTGCACCCCCGCTATCAGCGGCCCTGGCTGGCATTGATAGGCAGTGTTAAAAGTTACCTATTGTTGTAAAAAGAAGTTCCTATTTTTCTACTTTTACTAGTTTTTCTTCAAATGTCCCGGTCTGAGTCCCCACACTTATGGCAACCCTATGCTAGTTAGACTTAACGCTCCTTAGACGTTTCGCGATGTTGGTCATTCAGCTACTTAGACCTTCTGATCAGGAGGGAATTCTCTTATGGTGTCTTCGTGTGGTATCGGGTGATGATGTTGATTGATGATTAGACTTCTATAATAATAATAATAATTTATTTTGCCTTTAAAAGTGATACATATTAAACAAAGATATCAGACTAAGTAATTGTAATAACATAAGTAGGTGGGTAGATATTTTACATTGCACACAACTCTTGCAAAATTTTGAATTTCGAATATGTAAGAAAATCTTCATGACCTTAGGTGCTAAACAACAATATCAGCATTAAAAGATAAGACTAAGTTTCCTGAAGTCTTGAAGTGATGCTCCTTATAGTTGCTTGCTGCATACGAGCTGATCAGCTTAATCTGTGGAATAAGGACATTCAGATTACACGTATTGGAGTAAATAATCTAACGTCTAATTTAAGTCAACACAAATCTAAGTATTAATAAATATAAATATGTGCGCTGAACGAGAAACAAACCGCCTCTGATATAGTTAAAGGCTTCGCGACAGCCATATAGTTTGGTGTTGGGTCCCGGTGAAGTAGAACAGTGTGGTAAAAATAGAACTTCCTGGGGGTGTCGTGGAAGGTGACTAAGGGATAGGCTGTTCTTCATCCGACAGTCGGCATACAGGCTATGAAAAAGTGCAAGTGGGCATTTTGTCATGCATGGGCTTAAGTTTGTGTGAGGGGAATTAGGCCCGCCTCCTTAGTTCTGAGATTTACAGGCAGTGAACAGTGAATGTAGTATGTATGTAGGTACTGTCAGCACAAAATCCTGGGACCACGGGAAAACAGCGAGGATCTCTACTGCAAAGTGTCAAAATGATATTAATACCAAGGTTTAAAGAGCAAATCAAACTTTTATCGATTTAAATTGTATGATAATTGTCCGAAATAAGGGTGTGTAGGTATTAAATATCAGAACAATCGGTGAATAGGAATGGTGGCAATAAGATCATTTTGAGTAGGTACTTTGTTCGTCAAGATCATTCTGATGCTGACTGTAGGTATGTAGGTACACTTACTTGGTTCAAGGAACTTGTGCGGATGATGCTGCCAATCGCCTCATACGTCTTGTAGCTGTCGCATGTTTCTAACTTTTTCAATGTGCAGTCTAGAACGCCATCGTTTTCGGCACATCTCAAAATTTCATGAGCGTTGTTTTCCAAGCACTCGAAAGCACGTGCAGTGGAGAAGTCTGAACATAAATTAGCAAGTTTTATCATAAATTATCCATACTAGCTACTTAACATTACACATGCGATGGTAACTCTGTAGGTATGTCTGTCTTTAACGTCTAAACTACTACCGATTTTAATCAAATTCGGAACAGAGATAGACTAGACTAGAGCTTGGGAAAGTATATTAATATAGCATTGGCTATGTTTGGTCGCGAAAACAGCAAGTAGAATATATTCTTTATACGAATATGTACAATAGACAGCACAATTTATGGAATTAAGTAAACAGCTGAGATCGGCTGGCCTCACTTATGTAAAGTGTAATTTTTCTCATTATTATCCTCACGAAGATCACCGTGAAAGACCGTCGTCTCCACATGGCAGACGATGGTCCTAGAAGACCTGAATGATGTTCAGCTAAATACAGACGAAGTATACCTACCTAAGACCGTGCTAAATGAAAGATGACGGGAAAAGGTCAAGTGCGACGAAGAAGATTATCCTCATACTAATCGCTTTCTAGGGTGCATCCAAAGTTTGCATTGTAAGCTACTAAGTTTAAACTTTGGAGCCCTTTATTAATAGGTCAGGAGCAACTATAACGTCTTGCCTCCATAGCAAATCGGTGTCCAGATATAGGTACCAGCTTGCAAGTGAGGGTGACACGAGCCCCAAAGCTCTTGGTTGGATCCCAAATACAAATTCTTACTAACATCCCTCGTAGCTTTGACATACGTAATCCAAGATCTGATCGTACGCCTTCATGGTGCTTGCTAAGTAATGTTGCGCCTCGTTGCTGAGACACGGAGACACGCCACATGTAAAGGTACGTATGCATCTTTTGAGATACGGATCCCTTTTTCTTGCGCAATATCTAAAAAGGTAATCACGTTTAATACAATCCAATCCAAAATATTGTAATTCTTCATCCTAGCCTAGCGTTAATTCCCAGTCGCATCCGAAGCTTTCACCTCGGAGTCTGGGGTCCGCTTTACCAGTCTTAACTGCGGATTTGGCTGGACCTCGATATTTCCCGTGAAGCGACTGCCATCTGACCTCCACAACCCAATGTTAACATTAGGCGATATCGAAACATTGCAGTTAGACCGTTATTGTTAGACTTTTTAGGGCTCCAACTACCTGTAACAACTGATATAGATGTTCGTATGGCAACCGGGACCGACGGTTTAACGTGCTCTCCGAGGCATGACCAATGCAAATACCCATAATCATGCATACCAACAGCCTCCGTGGCGTAGCGGTAGTGAACGCGGCCGCTACGCAGGAGGCGCGGGTTCGATCCCCGCTCAGTGCAAATATTTGTGTGCATTAAATATGGGTATTTGCATTGGTCTGGTCGTGCCTCGGAGAGCACGTTAAGCCGTCGGTCCCGGTTGCCATAAGAACATCTATGGCAGTCGTTACGGGTAGTTGATGCCCTAAAAAGTCCAAAAACAACGGTCTAGCTGCAAAGCTTCGATATCGCCTAATGTTAACATTGGGTCGTGGAGGTCAGATGGCAATCGCTTCATGGAAAATATCAAGGTCTAGCCAAATCTGTAGCTATGACTGGTAAAAGCGGACCCCAGACTCCGAGCTGAAAGCTTCGGATGCGACTGGGAATTAACGCTAGGAGGATATACTATGCATACCAATATCTGCACTGAGCGGGGATCGAACCCGCGCCTCCTGCGTAGCGGCCGCGTTCACTACCGCTACGCCACAGATATCAAAATATTTTTCTATATTAGATAAGTATTACATCGTGACAAACTTATGTATGTCTGTCTTGCTGCTTCAGTGGGGCAAACACGCTCAATGCGATAGACACACCCTCACACAACTAGATTTTAGTTATATTTAAGACACAAATAGGTTGGTATCTGTACAGCAATACCAATAGTCATAAAAGTGAACCGCGGGGCGCAAGTCAGCAGCCATTATTATTTGTATACGTACCTACACATAACCTCCTCCTACGGCTCCGGCGGGGGAGGTATCCGTGGGGATTTTACACACAATAAAAAAAAAGGTAGGTATACATACCTATATGATTTTGTGTGAGTGTTCGTATGAGTGAGTGCGTGTGTGCGTGCGTGCGTGCGTGCGTGTGTGCATGCGTGCGTGTGTCAGTGTGTGTGATTTAATGTATTTTGGTCTATATTATGTTGTTACTATTACTAGTACTAACCTTTGAAAGAATTTCGTATAAAAACCATTATACTTGGCATTCATGAGCTCTTGATACGATATTTCCATATTTAGATGATCCTCTAAGCATGTTAATGCCTTATCCCTAACAGTCTGAAATAAAAAAGTGTAGATATTATGAGAATTGGTATTTTTTTTTTACCTGTTTTTTGTACTAGCTGTAGCCCACGGCTCTGCCCGCGTGGATGTCGTTTATCGAATCGAGGGTTGAGCGCTGAGTCGTCACTTTTGAGTGTTGAACGCTCAAGTGTATTTGAATATCTACTTGACTCTCTACTCGTCTTTGTATTCGACTCTGTACTTGACTCTCTTCTCGCCTCTCTATTCGACTCTACTTGACTCTTCACTCGCCCCACTATTCGACTCTCTACTTGACTCTCTATTTGCCTCTCTATTCAGTTCTCTACTCGACTCTCTACTCACTTCTCCTAATGCCCCCACGATTTCCCCCTTCCCCCACTTATGCCCCACCCTTTCCTCCATCTTTTGTCCTTCTTTCCCCATGCCGCGCTCATGCACTCACCCTTTCCCCACGCTTTCAAACATCGTCACCTTGGATGGAGGCCTACGTCCAGCAGTGGATTGCAATAGGCTAATCCATTGATTAATAGAATATGTTAAAATATCTAACCGTAATGCTCCAGTAATTTTCCCCGTTCGCTTCGCACATTTTCGAAAACTTGCTGCGCAGTGACTCCTCTAAAATCATTAAATTATGTATTATTTATTTGTGTAGTTGAAAACTATCTCCATTTTGAAGGTATTTGAGATTAGAATAACATGACTACCTGGTTCGGTGTGGTTGACTGGTTTACTAATTATTGTAGCTGCCTGAAAGAAATACAAAATTTAGTTAGGTATACGGTAGGTGCGGTTACGGTAGGTAGGGTTATGTTAGATAATAGGTCAAGAATGCGAATAAACATACTTTGATATATTTTTTTAAAATACACATACTTATTACATGTACACAGTTGTATTTTCATTCACATAAATACCCGCGACCTCTCGACTTAGTACCAATTCGAGCGCTGACCGCTGCGGTGCTTAATAATGTTATAGTATCACTTACTTCTCGATGTGCAGTGTTGTGGCTGATTTTGATGATTGTCTTCATCATCTCCGAGGCTATCGGCCTGTCACAGGTCTCCAGTTTTCGAGCGATGCAGTTTAGGAAAATCTCGTAATTATCGATAATTTCCTGCAAATAGAAAAACAATCAGTACCTGTATTAGATGTCCGTTAACAAGACTTTGTTCGTATGTCCGGTTCTACTCATATCAAGATTTTAATTTGGTCAAGTGGTCAAGATAAAAAACCGTGTCAAAATCCATTTAAATAGCTTTTGCACGGTTGTATTACCGTGGTTTTTGCGGCCATTGCGGATAAACAGACAAGAATAAAAGAAATTGTAATCAGTATCGTTAATTATATTATATGTAACCTAACCCAATTTTTTTTGAATATTTCACGACCAATTCACACTTACAAAGTATTTGGATATACGAGTATATGGATGAACTTGGATTGGAATGGAAGTTCAAAAATGATTATACATAGTGACTAGTGACATGAACATTTTTTACCTAATCTCTATTTTGAAATTTGATTGGGGTTTGAATTCAATAATTTATTAGTCAAGAAACATGTGAAAATCGTGTATATAACATACGGTTACTGAAAGATTCAGGTTCTGCTTCGTGTATAAAGAAGAGGTCGCGGGGTCCTCCATGCACTGCATCAACTCATAGTTCTTGCTCCGTAAGCACTGCGGTCCACCCTCAGCGAAGAATTCTTAAAAAATAATAACATTAATAACATATGTATTTACTAGGTATTAGGTATTGGTAATATAGCGAAAACCAGCAGGAATGTTATTAAGAGGGTATTAATTATTGCTTTAAAATATTAAGGTTTTTAATTTTACACTTTAACGGCATAGCAGTGAAGTATAACATTAAATGGCATTTTTTGCAGTGTCTGTGGTCTGACAGTGGTTGATAACTAGCAGAATCGGGGTCCTGGACCCATTCTAACACCCGTATTCACAAACAATACTTCGCTATGCGTACTACCAAAACTGTGCAAAGAACGACAAATTCTCAGTGCGTTCGTTTTGGCAAGCCTTTTTATTCATTGATAACACTTAAGTAATACTTCGTTGAGGGAACGCACTGCGTTAGATACTGCTCCGTGATGTTTATGAATTAATTTTACCAGCCCTGTGCGCTCGAGCACACTATGAGACCTCAGACCTCACAGTATTGTTTGTGAATACGGGTGTAAGTTTGTACGAGCGTGGGACAAGATATTATGTAAGTATTGCTCGGGAAATAATATCTTGGACCTAATGTGTGCTTAAAATGTGCTCTAAACGCGCAGTACACGTTCATTGGGTGTCTTTTGAGGATAGCACGGGGTGCTACTGCGGTGAACTCAAATTCACTTAGTATAGAATGTACAGATTGTTACAAAACAATCTGCGGGCGCCAGGGCCTCGTTTGTCCCGTAATTTAAGTCTAAAATACGTATTGAATAAAGCACTTGTACAGTAAGCTTCAGAGAAAAGGGACCCTCCTTGTTAATGATATGAAAGTATGAGGGGGTCTGTTTTCTCTGACGCTGACTGTACTTTTCCACAATTAATGTATTTTTTATTGCCTAACCGGTTTCGCCTTACGGCATTCTCAAAGGTTGTATACTATTGTAAACCTTTGAGAATGCCGTAAGGCGAAACCGGTTAGGCAATAAAAAATAAATTAATTGTGGAAAAGTACAAGTGCTTTATTCAATATGTGTAGCAAGTTCCACCAAGTGCCATCAATCTCCAGTATAAACAGTCTAAAATACGTGTTTCAAAATATATAGCATTTAGTTTTATTATGTAATATTTACACTCACTTGTAATTCTGGAACCATTGTTGTAACACATATAATCTACAATTTCTTCGTTAACGTTAATAGATATTATTGATAAATTTTGTCTACTGACGCCCAAACACGGAGACATGGCGTTCGTCACGGCACGATAATTTGTTTTTAGCTCCGGGCTTTTAGCACAATACCTAAAAATATATAATTAATTTGAGAATTTCAATTTAGATAAAAATTAAATAAAAAATTTGAGAACCCCCGACAAAAACAATAGATAATTAGATACCTTAATTTATTTATGTACCTAATTTTTTTAAATATGTTTTAAATGTATCTACTCGTCAAGCCCTTTCATGTGATACTCATTTTTTTTTACATTCTACACAATGCTATCTACCCAAAGTAAACATAGCTTAACTAGCTTGTGTTATGGGTTCTAGAATGCGGATCAACATACTTGTTTTACATTTTTTTTTTGTAAATACATACAATATATTATAGGGTAGGGTGGTGTAAGATTGCGCAGTTTTCAATCAATAGGTCATAAAATAAAAAATGTTAATCCTACCCGAGAAGAAACGTTTCTTTATTTATCCTTATTAATATAGCAACAAATTATTATACGAATGGTAACAAAAAACATATAATCTTCTAAGTAATTAAAGCAAAATCACGAATCGGGAATTGCGCAATTTTGTACACCCTAGTGTGTAAAATTGCGCGTTGAGATCGATAAGATTGCGCAACTTATATAGTATAATAAATAAAACAAATAAAAGCAAAAAAGGTCAGCCAACAGTGCTGAATTTATTTAAAGACTAGACCTTGCTTTCACAATAGGTGATGGCTTCCCAGATATAATATACCTAGGTGCAGGTGTTATAAACGGTTTTTAAGGGGGCAAAGAGACTAGTTGAGATAGAGAAGGCCCAGGCTGTAATGGATCAATTTCAACAGTTTCATTAAGCACGTTTAATGTTTGTACTGACGGAACGATCGCTAGGGTAGGCCCGAGTTGATCTTGATGGCCTCATCAGAACAAACCTATCGAGCTGTTTTCTTTTCTCTTCTGGACATTGTGTAAAATAAATAGAATTATAAAAGAAAAAACAAGGAATAATTAATTAATCGATCGAAATTAAGTGGAAAAATTAAAATCTGGCGGTATGATTCAAAAATATTATTTATATTTACATACCAAAATTTCGGACGGGTCAAATTGCGCGCGCAATTTTACACACACCCGAATTGCGCAATTTTACACATCGGAATACCACTCTAAACATCGTGATATTACTGCCATCTCATACACAATGTGCAAACTACGTTCTATCAGGTCGAAATATGAGTGATACTGCCGCGACAAAGTACTAACAAATTACTAAAATGACTGAGAGTTTTTGTACAGTAACGCATTCATTTCATCAAAAAAATAGATCAAAAGGGAATAAAAACTTTGTACTTATGTATCTCTTTTGTTTTCCACTTATTTATTATTATTTTTTGGGGGCACGTGCCGGTTGCGACGGCTAAGAAAACACAGCTGAAGTTGGTTTCGAAGGTCACTCCATTGCCTTGCTATGACGTATGCGCAATTTTATCGCCCGCGCAATCTTATACCACCCTACCCTACATAGAAACACCCAGACCCAATGCAAATATTCATATTTACGCACACAAATATTTGCACTGAGAGATAATAGAAGAAATGTAATTGGCTATTATGTGGTGGCGTCCTTGGACTTGAAATTTGGTGTACCTATAACTTAACTAGTATTCTACTAGGAAGCCTTTTCATTTGATACCATTATTGAAAGAGTGGTGAAAAATATGTAATCCGCCATTTGGTGGCGGTAGCCATTTTAGAGCGATTTTCATCATAATAATATATAGCACACACACGCACGTACGCGCGCTCGCACGCACGCACGCAAGCACGCAAGCACGCAAGCACGCACGCACTCACGCACTCACGCACTCACACACAGTGTCACAGTCAAACTTATAACACCGCGTCGTTTTAACATCGGGGATTAGTTACAATGTTATGATATGCCGTATCACATGATTAGATAGGAAGCTGTAAATGTGCAACTTACTCTTTAATGAGTTTCCTATAGGTAGAATTATCTTGAACTTCCATCAAAGGGTAAAAATTATAGTTATTCACTATGTAGTCCGTCCAATTATTGACGGCGGCCTGGAATAAAGCGGAGAATAGACTTGTTAACAAACAGCATCTTCATTCAAGCTAATTATTATTTTAAAACTTTGCCAGATGGTAAAAGCCGTACAGGTGATCGAGAACGTCACTGTTAAAAGTCATCATCATCTCAGGGTTGAGTCCCAGTCGCATCCGTTTCTTGTATGAGTGATTCAATGATTTATTTCTCACTACAATAGTTACATATTTTACCAGCTGTTTATCTCGGAGTACGGGGTCCGTGTTCGGGCGTTTGCTCCTCCAGTTCGCACGAATCATCACCGATGAAAGTGACTGGGTTAATTTTATTGGATTCTTATCGTTTATCGTCCAAGTAGCAAAATATAGACTAAAAAACTAACGGATTCAACATCATCATAGCGATTTCCCAGTAGGTAAACAATAAACAGATCCCAGGCTCAAAAGTAGGGACTATGAACTTCAAAGTCCTTACTTTTGAGGCTGGGATCTGTTTATTGTTTTCGATTGGTAGTTATGTCGGCTTTTCCGGGAGTTCAGTTTTGAGTGGTAAGTCGCAACCGCGGGAGGAGAGTCTACATGAGGGCCTTGTCCATTATTTAGTCAGTACGCTGACTAGCGCGACGGCGATACCTGCCCCCTCCCCCCCTCTGCCCTGTTGGTTGCATTCAATTTAATTAGTGGGTTAGTGGAATGACTGACCTCGACAGTTTGGTAGTCCACGCCGTTCTGCTCACACATCGTCTGGAGCTGATTGGTGGGTGTCGGCGGCGTCCCCGTCACCGAAGTCGTTGCTGCCATAAAATTATAAACACATTATTAGTTGGTGGCTTAAGGCAGACAGAGAGAGGTAGAATGAGAGGGGGGAGGGGAGAGAGAGTGTGATTGACCGACTGAATATCTTCTTCATCCTAGCGTTACCTAGCGTCTGGGGTCCGCTTTGTCAGTTTAACTGCGGATTTGACAGGACTTCGATATTTTCCGTGAAGCGACTATCATCTGACCTTAGCCAACCCAATGGAGACATTAGGTGATATCGATGCACTGCAGCTAGATGCATTGCAGTTTGAAAGAGTGAATATAGAAAAGGTTATTAGAATAGGTACCTACCTACTAAAGTTTATTTATCTATCTACCTACCTGTTCCAGACTGTGTGCCGTTCTCAAGATACTTCTCTTCCGGTGTCGTACCCTTGTACTTGTCAGCTGATTTGAGCACCTGAAACCATTGTATTTTTCCAATAAATTGAATGTAACAATGTTAGGAACCGACTGGGTCTATCATGCCCCCCGGCCGTCTATATAACCAGAGTTTTGAAACGGGTTCCATTGATTCACTTTTATAGGGAGCTTCCGATCGTGGATTTACGAGTATGCAACTGGTTCCGATCAAGGCATAATTACTTCTGCGGAATTGGTTCCGATTGAGGCTATTTATTTACTTGTGTGGAATTAGTTCCGATTGAGTTCTTCTGATCAAGTAAATATCGTATTCCCTCAGTCGTGAATGGAACTGAGAGTTATAGACTGTAACTATGTAAATCCTATTACATGATATTCTAAACGTGAAGGTTTGGATAGATATATAGTTTCAGCACACGGAGTAAGTATAAATCCACAATGTTAGCAAAAAAATCATGATGTTATAATAATAAAAAGAATTCCGTACTTGGGTGAAACCGCCGCGGACTATCTTGGAAACGTTCGCAAAGAACTTCGATGCTGTGGGGTTGTCACATGTCTTCAAATTTTCATCTATGCACTTCAGTAACTTATCGCCCAAATTTAACTGTAAACGTGAAAATATTATAACTGTGGCGCAACCTTTGGTAGTCACCAATACATGCTAGTGAAAACTCTGCAATGTTAATTCATAGTATTTCTCCTGAAACTTCGTCTTCTTTACTATGAAATATGGTGAAGTCATATATATATTCATACTTTAAAATAAAATAAAAAAACTTACCGCTACAGAGAGATTCATACTCGGTCCCATAGACATAACGGTGTGCTTAGAATATTCAGCACACATCAAGATCCCGTATTTGGTGTTCTCGAAGCACTGTTCACCATGATTCTGCACGAAGTCTGAAGAAGAAAATAATGTTAAACATATGTGCAGAATTTAAAAATTAAATGTAATGAACTGAAAATTAAATTGTAAAGTTTTACACTTACTTGTAATTGGCTCACCACCATTGAGACAAACATAGTCTATGACTTGGTCGGTCACGTTTTTGGTGATTTTCGTAACATTATACTTTTCGCCGCCTGCGCATGGAATCGCGACGTCGAAAAACTTGTGATAGCAAGTTTTAAGCTGCGGCCTCCTGGCACAATACCTAAATTAACAAAATATATATACTTAGATATAATTTTTACAGTAAACGTTAAGGGCAAAGCAAAGTCTAGTCATAAGTAATAACCAGTGGTCGGAATTAGGTAGAGTGATTTAAGTTCTTGCGACGAAATGTTGATATTAATGTGGACCTTCCCGAGATTTCTGACGGACAAACCCGTGTGGGCGACCGATTTTGATGCAGTTTTCAGTTATGGGTTCAGGTTCGATTGGTGCATGTTCTTAGCTGGGTTTTTTGGTGACAATTCACCAGGGGGCGCTGCAGCAAACATTTCTTGAGGAAATTAATATAGCCATTTTTCACCAATACTACTAGTCCGATTTTCATCCAGTTTTCAGTTATGGGTTCGGGTTTGATTACAAAATATTCTCAGATAGGGGCGCTGCAGCAAACATAATGTATACTCTCTCTAAAAAGTTTAAAATATTGAAGAATTGAAAACACCCACGACGGTTAAAAATAATTCATCTCATCTGTCTCATCTCATCTGCGGCAACCGACGGCGTGCGTTTTAGTCGGTTCGAGTCCGACATAACCTCCTCCTCCTGCTCCAGCGGGGGAGGTATCCGTGGTGATTATTCGCATGATTAAAGAGAAGATATAGGTCCTTTTGTTTATACCACTTATGTGGCAGACAAGCACACGGCCCACCTGATGGGAAGTGGTTACCGTGACCTATGGACGTATGCAACACCAGGGGCGTCACACTCACGTTGTCGACCCTAGTAATACTTTGATTTAAGCGTTGTAGTGTTAGTAGACCTTGGATCGTTACGGCTTATACCGTCACTTTAGAAAATATATTTTTGGTAGCGTTAACACACATCCACGCAGGCGGAACTGCGGGTGGAAAGTTTTCTAAAACTCGATCACACATTTCTTTTCTTTTTTTTTCTTTTCTAAGAAATAGATGCAAGCTATTTTGGACCTTATTAACTATCTGCATATGAGATATATAGATGAATAATGTACATAAACTGAATAAAATCTTTGTAAAAACAAATGCAGTACATATTTTGGTATTGACCTTCACACAGACACTGCGAAAAACCGTGCAAGCGACTTTCGACCTTAATGACATTTTATTGACAACGTGTTTTTTCGCACTCGGAGATGACGCTGATCTAGAATATAAGCAAAAAAACTCGATAATCTGTGGTGTATATAAGGTTGTAAATCGATTGCATTACTTTTTTCTTGTAGTCGTAGGTGGAGATTATCGCAAGAAATAGGTGCAAGCTATTTTGGACTTTATCGACTATGTGCATAAGAGATATAGACGATTATTTACATGTGTTTAATAAAATTTTAGTAAAAACCAATGAAGTACATATTTTTTGTGCCCACGGCACTGTCACGTCACTGACGTTTGTGAACGGAAATGCCCCGCCGCCGGCGCACGAATGTTTAGTCGGCCACGTTCCTGCTACGACACGGACCTGTGTGCTCATACCTTTAGGGTTTTCCTTCCTAATTTGCCCCGCAACAAGATTTAAAGCATGGGCTAAATAATTTCAAAAGCTAATCCACCTAACCTTTTCGCAATAAGGATTTACTAGGTAGTTTAATATTTTTGCAATTGCAACACATTTTTTTCCAAAAATGTTATAAATGCATTATTGCACAGTTAGGACCATGATAATTATGTTAAAAGAACGATAAATCACTCAATTAATAAATCACGGATTTTTTTTCTGCTCTTTAACATTAATCTTGGGATTCGAGGCATATCCACATTACTAAAAATCAGTGCAAGTACATAAATCACTCTACCTAATTCCGACCACTGGTAATAACATATAAAAGAAAATGGTATGTATTTCACGCGGTTTTCTGGTACTTACTTTTGAAATATACTTTTATACTGGCCTTCGTATATGACTTCGGTCAATTCTCTTTCAAGCATTTTTACTTCAAAGCTATGATCTAAGCAGACCATAAACTGAACGGCCGAGTTCTGAAATAAAATTGATCTTTTTATATATTTTTAGGTATGTATTACATAAGTTTCTAAAATAAAAAGTCGGAAGGTGGACCCTGGATCCGAGTTGAGGGCAATTCGGATATATGTCTTTATGGTGATGGCTGTATGAGTATACCTGTGTATATTTTTGATGAGGTACTATAGGAACTCTAAACCTCAGACGGCCGGCGGCGCTTCTGCACAAGCTAAGGTAAGCCAAATCTAGAGAAAAAGTAGGAAAGCGTCAAAGTACAAGCTTTGGATGCAACAGGGACTTATAGTTACTGTGACGATGAAATAATTATAATATTTTTTCTGCTTAAGACGAATGATAAAGATAAATTGCATAATCATTCAAGCTTGCGCCAATTCCAGTTGCATTCATAGCAGCTTGTATTTTGGATGTCCGCTCTCCTCCTTTCCAAGATTTAAGTTCTGTTCGCTTAGGAGCGACTGTTGAGTGATCTCCTCAACAGTCCTCCTGACCTCCAAATCCCGACAGGAAAGCCTGCATCAGAACCTCATCTATTATAGCTTACATGGTGCAGTGCAGTTTGGGCTTTGTGGATCATGGCGGAGTCGGTACATCCTAAAATTTGATTATCTATGACACTGATAAATAACTAACTTCAAGGCTCTCGTAGTTTTTGCCGTTCTGTTCACACATATTTTTCATCATGTTGTCGCTCATCGGTCGATAGGCCATCGACGATGATGTAGGGCTCATTGGTGATGGGAGGCTCTCGGTCGGTGGGGTCTCGACCGCAACATAGCCATCTGACGTCAAAACTGTAAACAATATTATGACGCAGTTGTAATGAAATTGCATACCTTCTTCTCCTAAGCTAAGAAATACCAATGATATAATAAGTTATAATCATCATCATCATCATCATCATCATCCTCCTGCCCTTATCACAAGTTTATTTGGAGTTAAGTTAATAAGCTATAAGTGCCCTTCTAAACGGGCCATGTTTTTCTGTAATATGTGGCTGCACTATTGGCAACTGATTGCCCGGCAATCTCAAAAATATTTCATTGCAACTGATGGCCGAACAATCAATGGCTGGGTAATGTGTTGCAAATATGTCTGCAATAGTATGGCTCTTGATGCAGATTCATAAACGGGCTACACAAACCGACAACAATGGCTAACGAAATCACACTTGTTGCAGCAGCTTATATTGTTTTATTAAAAAATAAACAGAAAAAGTAGAGATCTTGGATTCGACCTTATGCTTCGTTTACATACTCGCGGCAGAGCGAGGGAAGTGGCGAGAGAAGTGGGCAGGGACGTGGTGTGAATGGTATATTCGTCATGCCACGAGTACTGCCGCGTATGTTGCTGCGAGTGTCGGCTTGGCGGCGCGAGAAGGAGCGGCAATACTAGCGCGATGAAGCATTCACATACTCGCGTCGCGCACACTTCGCATCGAGCGCTCGTTGTGTACGCGCGTGTCACAGTCACAGGATTACTTCGAATTTATTATCATGACAATGACGCAACCAATCTTGCTACGGATCTAATTAAATAATATAGGTAATACATATGTATATAAAAGGTAGGTAGGTAGGTACCTACCTACCAAACTAGAATAGGTAGGTAGGTAGGTACCTACCTACCTACCAAATTAAAATAGGTAGGTAGGTAGGTAGTACCTACCAAATTAGCCTGATTACCTACCAAATAGGTAGGTAGGTAGGTACCTACCTACCTACCAAATTAGCCTAATTATATCTACCAAATAGGTAGGTAGGGTACCTACCAAATTAGAATAGGTAGGTAGGTAGGTACCTACCTACCAAACTAGAATAGGTAGGTACCTACCTACCTACCTATTTGGTAGGTAATCAGGCTAATTTGGTAGGTACTACCTACCTACCTACCTATTTTAATTTGGTAGGTAATTAGGCTAATTTGGTAGGTAGGTACCTACCTACCTACCTATTCTAATTTGGTAGGTAACCTACTTACCAAATTAGCCTAATTACCTACCTACCTATTTTAATTTGTTAGGTAGGTAGGTACCTCTACCTACTAAATTAGAATAGGTAGGTAGGTAGGTACCTACCTACCAAATTAGCCTAAGTATACCGACCAAACAGGTAGCTAGGGTACCTACCAAATTAGAATAGGTAGGTAGGTAGGTACCTACCTACCTACCTACCTATTTGGTAGGTAATCAGGCTAATTTGGTAGGTACTACCTACCTACCTACCTATTTTAATTTGGTAGGTAACCTACTTATCAAATTAGCCTAATTTACCTACCTACCTATTTTAATTTGGTAGGTAGGTAGGTACCTCTACCTACTAAATTAGAATAGGTAGGTAGGTAGGTACCTACCTACCAAATTAGCCTAAGTATACCTACCAAACAGGTAGCTAGGGTACCTACCAAATTAGAATAGGTAGGTAGGTAGATACCTACCTACCAAATTAGAATAGGTAGGTAGGTAGGTACCTACCTACCAAACTAGAATAGGTAGGTAGGTAGGTACCTACCTACCAAATTAGCCTAATTACCTACCAAATTAAAATAGGTAGGTAGGTAGGTACCTACCTACCTACCAAATTAGCCTGATTACCTACTAGCTAAGTATCTAAGTAGATAGCCTAGCCTAATAAAATGCCTATACTGCATTCGGTTAGGTGTCCACTTAACTTAACTAAAGTCGTCCATCTCCATCGCAAGGCGAATACTGTATGCGGGGCAACGCGATGAACATCGCGATGATGCGAGTGTTGGGCAACGCGATGAACATCGCGATGATGCGAGTGTTTGAATGCTAGGGCATTATTCGCGTGAATATTGCCGGCAAGGCGATGAGCAATGCGAGCGGCAGTATGTAAACGCGGGGTTACTTATATAGGCGTGAAACTTTAGATAATTTAAGTCTAGAAATAAGCCTTGATAGTAAATTGTTTAACAATTCGCGTAGAAAAGGATAACTAGACTGTGCTATAACAAAGAGACTGAAACAACAATAGAACTGGCCGAGGATTATTGCAGTAAAATCGACCGCCTAGCGATCGTCCGGCAACCCATCGCGGCAACATCGGCCATGTGTGGCAACACAAAACATGTTTGGCTGTATGGCCGGGACATTACTGCAATACTGGCCGGTATTGCTTGCAATGTTGCCGGGCCACAGTGTTGCAGCCACTAATATTGTAATAAAACATCGCCCGTTTAGAAGCACCTTAATACAAATAGTATATATTTTTGTATCCTCGGCGAGGTGGTAAATAAAAGTCAAAAAGGTTACCTAATTTAGGCGCTTGTTCAAATCCCGTATACTCCGCTGGTACTGTTGGTAGTCGTGTCGTGTCCGTACGTTTGGCAGCTGATTCAATCATCTGAAAACATTATTAAACTGAACTACGTCGACGAAACAGCGATTTCTTGAAGCCTCGAGTTTCGATGCTGAAATCCGGATTGTCGGAAAAGTGTTCCTTATTTTTACAACATACATTTAATCACACCTTTATCCCCGGACACCAACATTTCACTAACCATTATATTGGGCCCCATGTAATAGATAGGTGAGCATATTGCCGTATTCCGGGCAGTATTGTTGACTCGAGCCATACATATGAGGCTGATTCTGGGCTGTATATAATATCTGTGGGATGTTATACAACCCTATCCCTTAGTCGCCTTGTACGACACCGCATGGGCCTCATGCGTTGTCGTTCCAGGGTTGGCACAAATTCTACTGTGCCGGCAACCATGACTGTTAAGTTACTGGTTAAAATATCAGTAGGGGCATTGGATATTTGCGATGTAAAATTCGCTCTTGATGAAAATCTAAATCTTCCCAGAATATATTTTTGGATATTCGAAGTAGTTGGATAAAAGTATTCTACGTGTGCAAAAATTTGTCAATTTATAACGATATCAGAAACCGTCTGCAAAACTCCATGGCTTCTGATTTCATGCGAGAAGTAGCTCATGGCACTTCTTGGAACAACAATGAGGTATTCAATTCATTTAACTAATAAATATTTGCAAACAAGATTAGGGGTTTATTTATTTTTTAATATAACATAAAGAACAACTCACTTGAGTGAAACCATCGCGGACGATTTTGGTGACATTCCTGAAGAAACTTGATGCTGTGGGGTTGTCACATGTTTCTAACTTTTCAGTTATGCACTTCAGCAACTCATCATTTATATTTAACTGTAAATGTGAAAATAATAAGTCTTGATTTGAAAACAAACTACCAATAAAAACAAACAAACTGGGCAAATATTATTTCAATTAAAAAAATGTTAATAAGATTTTTTATCCATAATGGAAGCCAATAGTCACCAATAAATTTTTTTAGGTTAGGAAACTCTTCAATCTTAAACCTCATTCCTGAGACTTCACCTATAACTTACTATATAAGTATCAGACATTTAACATTCCACATGTGGTCTTGGATAAATAACTTACAGCTACAGATATATTCATAGACTGTTGCAAATACATAGCGGTTGTCTTAAAATGTTCGGCACACGTCAAGAGCTCATATTGCTTGCTCGAGAAGCACTGTGGACCATGATTTACCACGAACGCTGAGGAAAAGAATAATTGAAAGATAGAGATTAATTTATTATTGAATCAGAGATATGGACAGACTGCTTCCAGCTTGAAGTCAGTTTTTGTAAGAGGTCGTAGACCACACGGCCCACCTGATGAAAAGTGGTTACTGTAGCCTATAGACGAGTCATATGTACCTACTAGTGCTGCCGACCCTGTAAGAACAGAGAGATTCTGTGCCGTCAGCGCTGAAGTAGGACAAGCCTTTGGTCTTCTCACTGACAGCACAGAACAGATAATAGTACCTACTAGCGTACATTAGCACAAAACCCCTCTAGAGAGTTCTGGCTACCCTGCTCACACTCACAGTTTAATGTAATATCTAAATAATTCAGTCAAAATTGTAGTTGGGCTACTGGGCTTGAACCTCAATTTTGATCGGTATAATTTTCATCTACCTAAATATGTAGGTACACATAACTGTTTCTTTGTACATATTTATGTAAATGGTATCTTCGAGATTCTTTGAAGGAACTGCCTTCACAACCAATAGGCGATAGTGAATTTTATAGTTAGACAAGTTGGACTAATTAGGGCTTGAACTACTGTGGCAACCGGGACCGAAGTCCTTTTGAAAGTACACTTTGAAATTGCATCAATACCTTCATATCGCGTGTCAATTTCCTTATCTAGGTACGTCTACAATATAATCTAGACTTGGAATAACGATTTTTTAAACAGGAGTGGCAAAGCGGCTGATCGACGCTACGCGTGACCCAGAAGGCTGGTTATTATCTTACACAGAGAATAAGCATTGCCATTCAACGTGGCAATGCTGCCAGCCTTCTGGGAACGTTACCGGTCGGTGATGATGTGAAGGAATTTCACGACGCATTATGTACCTATATAAATATTTTATTTAGTTATATTATTTTAATAATAGTTTGTAGTCTTAATTTAATTTGGTGTTATTTATGTTATATATCTGTAATTTGAAATTAAAAATATTTTTTTTAAATACAATAATACTCTTACCTGTAATTGGCTCACCACCATTGAGACAAATATAGTCTAAAACTTGGTCAGTCACGTTTTTGGTAGCTTTCGTAACATTATATTTCTCGCTGCCTGCACAAGGCATCACGACGTCGAAAAACTTGTGGTAGCAAGTTTTTATCTGCGGACTCTTGGCACAAAGCCTAGAAGAATACATAGGTGATTTAGAATAGAACTAAATAAACCCAACCATAACTTTAACGTTAATGGTCGGTATAATTCAGGACAGGTGTCCATTGGACCTAAATCGCGGGACTAGCGAGTCCCTGGCGCGCGCGGATCGTTCTGTAAGAATCTATGCTTGGTGCATTTGAGCATATACAACGCCGTAGCAAAGGGCAAAGGACATCCAAGAAACGCGTGCTGCACGTACAGAGCACATTTTGAGCACATTTTAGGCCTAAGATTATGTCCCAAGGTATACTCATGTTGGAATCACGTTTGCTTCAGTCAGCAAAACATGAGTTTATTATTTCTGTTATTAGTTTATTTCTACCTACACTTACTTTTGAAAGACTGCTATATACTGGTCTTCGGACTCAGCTTGTCTCATTTCTTGTTCAAACATAGGACCGCCAACGCTGATTTGTATGCAGTTCACAAAGTGAATAGCAGAGTTCTGAAATAAAATTCGTGAATATAATTGTATACTCGTTTTACAAACCGGTACACAACAGTAATCACTTTCCATTAGGCGGGCCGTGTGCTTGTCTGCCACCTACATTCAGAGTGGTATAAAAAAAAACTCAAATAGGTACATTCCCCCACTTTTAGCCCCGTTAAAATAGACGAAATAAAATGGTAAGCTTGCATAAATTCGCATAGAGCTGAAAATTGGTGGGGCTCTTAAAGACACCATAAATAAACCATAATGAAAGAAATATCAACAGTCCCCTTCGATCGCATTTTTCTCGTAATCAGAAAATTTTATTACAAAAATGTGTTAAGCCAAGTTGTAGATCATGTAATTACCTATAAAATTGTTGTAGAATATTTTTTTGTGCGGGTCACCATTTCGGAGATATTGCGGTTTCAAAATTAGAAGAAGTCATATTTGTTTTATTTGAAATTTCATTCCCCATAGTAAGTAGTATTCATCAACGTAGAACCTGAACCGCTGGTCTTATAAACTTGAAAAATTTTGGCAGTAGATGCTTTTCTTGTTGCTAGTATCTAATAAGGAAGGAATTTTGGAAATTTTGGTGCTCAGGAGGTAAAATGTGGGAGGAAAGGCTGTCTAGAGGTAAATTCCCGTTCATCCCTTATTTTAGCCCCTTAGAAACAAAATTTCCAAAAATCCTTTCTTAGTCGATATTAGTAACATGAATAGCATCTACTGTCAAAATTTCAAGTTCGTAGGACCAGCCATTCAGGCTCTGTATTGATGAATACTAATGGATAATACTAAGGGAACTTGTATTAATTGACTAATTTTGTATTTAATTGATATGACTTCTACCAATTTTGAAATTGTAATATTTTCGAAATGGTGATCCGCACAAAAAACGTAAGAGACCAATTTTGTAGGTAATTACATGATCTACAACTTTGTCTTTTGCGATAACATTTGCTGATTACGAGAAAAATGCGAGAATCCAATATATTTAACCTTTAGCCTTGAATAAAAAAAAATGCAGAAGTCCAATCGATGGGGACTTGTGATATTTCTTTCATTATGGTGTAGTTAAGATCCCCACCAATTTTCAGCTCTATGCGAATTTATGCAAGCTCAAGTCTTTATTTTTACTGGATTCCCTTTAACCCCTCCAATTAATGGCAAGGATTCAAACCCAGGACCTCTCCATCGTAAGGCCGACCTTAATCACTATCACTAAGCTACCGACGCTTTCACAGTAACCTACACAGCAGTGATAGTCATTTCATTCGTTAAGAAGTTATAATGAATCTCACCGGCTATCCACCGCGACACCATTCAGCAGTGAACATAACTTCTCTATACCTATCGATTTGGAAAGGAAAACGAGAATCGACTTCGTGCTTCGGGCGGGACTCGAACCCGCGATCTTACCCCTTGTAATTCAGAGCAGTCCTGCCCGAAGTCGATTCTCTTTTTCCTTTCTAAATCGATTTGAATAGTTAGCATAATAAAATGCTTCAAAATCTCATTCTCTATACCTCTTTTTTGTGTTCTACTTCATATACAATCGGCTATTAGCCATAATCAGATATTTTATGAGTTGAGCTTTGATTGGGCGCCATTCCATCGGCACCATTATAATAATATGTTGGTGGAAACTAATTTTGTATTAGGTTAGTTTCTCTTGTCCAGGTTCAGAATTCTCTATAGTTACCTAGGTAAATTTTCGTTTAGGGCATTGTTTAGATGCTGAACCACTAACCTCAACATTGTCGTAGTCGACGCCGTTCTGCTCACACAAGTTTTTTAGCATGTTGTTACCCATAGGCTGGTAGTCAAGGCGGTAGCCATTCACCGACACCACTGAAAACAAGATTACTTTATAATTATTATCATCACTACATATTATAAAACAAAGTCGCTGTCTGTCCGTCCCTATGTACCTACCTATGCTTAAATTTCTAAAACTACGCAACGGATTTTGAAGCGGTTTTTTTAATAGAGAGAGAGTGATTCAAGAGGATGGTTTATACAACTTATGTATAATACATGCATAATATTGTAGAGAAACACTGATAAATTTAGAAAATCGGCGGCGGTGCGAAGTTCGCGGGGCAGCTAGTTTATTATATTTATTTATCAGGTTATACACTTATAATACTGTTATGATAAAGGACATCATTCAAAACGTACCCAAAAATTAAAGTGCCGGCCAGTAAAAAAAAACTGTGTGATCTTACGGCAAATGATCTTTTAAACATTTTTTATTACTACAACAAACGTCTACGACCAACTTTTAGACCCAAAATGGATCTCCGAAAATCCTAAAATGAGCATTTTACATTTACATAATTTATATTTTATAACACTAATACCTACATATAAATACCTACGTAGGTACTTAGGTACCTAATGATGATTGTATATAATTAGGCTTTTTGTCATATTAGGGTGTATGGGGGTCCACTAGATCTTGGGACCCAAGCCAACCTCACCTGCAAGCCGGTGCACCTGCTGAACATCGGACGAGGCGCTGGCGCTGGCTTTCCCTTCGGGGTTGGGGGGTCGGGCGGCAGTCGCCCCCGGAAAAGCCAAAAATTGCCAAATCACTATGAAATGACTAACGTGGTGGCTGCTTGATGAAGCCAAGAACCAAAGTCTGGTCTCAGCCATCGGTGACAAGTGCACCGAGGCTGTAGACGAACCAGTACAGGTTTGCTGGGACAGGATTCCGGCAGCTATTCTTGAGGCGGGGAGGGCGGTGCTCGGCATGTCTAAGGGTGGACGCAAGTGTGACAAGGACACTTGGTGGTGGAACGACACAGTCCAGAGAGAGATCAGGGCGAAGAAGGCCCTCTTTAAAAAGTGGCAAGTGTCCAAATCTTCCGAAGACCACGATGTGTACAAAGATGTAAAACGCATCACCAGGAGAGCCATAGCCAGGGCCAAACGAGACCACTTGCAACCGCTATATACAAAGTTGGAATCGTCTGAGGGCCAAAAGTTCATATATAAGTTGGTGCGTTCCAGGGCCAAAGTGGCGCAGGGTCTATCCAAGTGCCACTGCATTAAAGACCCTGAGGGTAATCTGCTGTACGAGAAAGTCGCAGTGAAGGAGAGATGGCGCTCATACTTCCACGAGCTGCTCAATAAGCAGCATAAAGAGGTGCAGCCACCTGACCTCCCTCCGAACCAAGGACTAGTGCTATCGATAACGCCTGCAGAAATCCAGACTGCCATTCGCCGCATGAAGAACCGGAAAGCTGTCGGACCCGACGAAGTCCCCATCGAGGCTTGGAAGGCAATGGATGCCCGTGGTGTGAGCATTCTAGCAAATCTTTACAACCGCGTACTCCTCACCAGTGAGATCCCAAGTCAGTGGAGGCTGAGCATCATCACGCCAGTTTTAAAAGGCAAGGGATCGGTGCAGGAGTGTGGCAGTTACTGCGGTATAAAGATAATGTCCCACACCATGAAGCTCTATGAGCGGATAATCGACTCCCAGATCCGACAGGAAAGTACACTCTCGGATTGTCAGTATGGGTTTCGGCCTGGGCACGGGACCATGGACCCTGTGTTCGCCCTAAGGATTGTGGCGGGGAAATACAGGGCGAAGAACACGCCCCTGCACTGCCTATTCTTAGATATGCAGAAGGCCTTCGACTGTGTTCCTCGCGCGGTGATCTGGTGGGCACTGCCGGCGGTCCAAGGGAGTTCCAGAGACTTACATTGACACCATCCGAGACCTGTACTACGATTCCGGTTCTGTGGTTAGGACTGCTGTTGGTGACTCGGAAGCCATCCCCATCACCGTCGGGGTACACCAAGGATCCGTCCTTAGTCCTTACCTGTTCAGCGTGGTATTAGACGTTTTGTCGGACAGCATCAGAAACTCACATGAGCAGCCTCCGTGGTTGCTCATGTATGCTGATGATATTGCGCTGATGGACGCGGACAGGAACAGATTGGTGCGACGCGTGAAAGGGTGGAAGGAAGAGCTTGAGAACGGCGGGAGAATACTTAGCGTTAAATTCCACAGATCCCACACCCGTCCGCATAGGCGTAAAGATCGCGTACGGAACTCTCGCATCCGCGGCAGCCTCCATGTCCGTGACATCGCAGATAAAATGCAAGAGAGCGGCCTTCGCTGGTGCGGCCACTTCTTGCGGCAACCGCCAGGCTACGTGGGGAACAAATGCCTGGCAATGGCGCCCCCGCCGGGTCCAGATAAAAGGGGTAGGCCAAAGAAGAACTGGCTTGACGTCGTGGAGAATGACATGCGTGCAAATGGTCTCACTACCATGGACGCCCAAGATCGTGCGAAGTGGAGGAGAAAGAGTCGGAAGGCGGACCCTGAGCTCCGAGGTCATCTAGGCCACGGATGCAATTAGGAGAATACGTCTATATGCGGATGATGATGAGGCTTTTTGTCATATTATATTATTATTAAGCGAGATTAAGTTATTCTTTATCATCATTATTTGATTTTTGCTATAGTAATCGAACTCGTATAAATGCATTTTATTATTATTTCTAAGTCATATAACTCATAAATAATCGGTCTTAGCTCTTAGCCGTCTAAAGAAAAAAATCTTAGAATTTCATTCTCTAACCAATAAAACCATTTTTTTTCGTTGGCCGGCACTTTCTTTTTTGGGTACTTTTTGTATGGAGCGTGAATGATGTCCTTTGGATGCATTCTTCTTTTAAGCTGTGCTTTGGATTATCCGGTTTCTCAACGTGTCTCTCCTTCTTCTTCATCCTAGTGTTAATCCCAGCCGCATCCGAAGCTTTCACCTCGGAGGCTTGGGTCCGCTCTACCAGTCTAACTGCGGATTTGGCTGGACCTCCACAACCCAATAGCGATATTGGGCGATATCGAAGCATTGCAGCTAGACCAGTTGTTGAACTTTTTAGGGCTCCAACTACCTGCAACGACTGCCGTAGATGTTCATATGGCAACCAGGACCGACGGCTCAACGTGCTCTAGAGTCTAGACCAATGCAAATACCCATATTCATACATTCAAATATTTGCACTGAGCAGGGATCGAACCGCTACGCAGGTGGCGCGCCTGCGTAGCAGCTGCGTTCCCTACTGCCACAGATAACATAATACTACTGCTACGCCACAGAGGCTATCAACAGAGGTTTCTCTACGTGTCTCTCTGATACTGCAAAGAGCACAGTAGAGACTCCGTTGTTAAGAAGTGATGGATAAATGAACTAGCACCGACTTCCACTGAGGCAAGTAACCCTGATTAGTAATCCAGACCACGGATAGGTGGCTTATGAGGGTAGGGAGCAAGAAAAACTATGTACAAAGTAACCAATACCTACTAACGATAAAATAAGAAAAATGCACTTACTCAAAGCTAATATAGCGAAAATTAACATTTTTCACGTTGCCTACACCATATACTGCAGCAGAAACTAAATACATGAGTACTATACCCGACTCTCATTATATATATACATTATACACATGGGGATAAGGAAATCATTATAATATTACAATGTTATCGAGTGCAATTAGTGCCCCGCAATATCGAACTAAACACAAAAATAAAATTATTATAAGTAAACATTTCAGTACCTAATAAGACTGATGAATAAAGTGGATGCTTAGGGTCCCACCAAGACCCACAGGGCAAAGTTAACCTTACATGCAAGTGGTTCACCTGCTAATTGACTCTAGCGCATACTTTCCTTCGCAGGGAAATCAGGTGGCAGTCGCTCCCATGAAAACCTTATAAGCTGAACTAAGAGGCGGAGAAGGAGTAAGCGTATCCGAACTCTGAAGTGCAAATCTGGAATGCAACCAGGAAGAAGATCAACGATGATTTCAGTAATAATATCCTTAGCCTAAAAGGGGATTGGGTAATCTAGTATGGACAGTGGCGTTCTTAATTTTTTCAGCGGCCATAATTAATTTTGATACCACTTCATTGTACTGTGTTAAACACACGTACAAATGTCATTATTTTCATTGTAAGTAATATCGGAGCTGCGATATACAGGGTGGAACATTTCGACTTTACATTGAAGGAAAGTACCCTCATACTAAAGATAGCGAATTTTACTTAAAGAAAACTTTACCTTATTTTTTAAAAGAAACAAAACTGCATTCAAAGACTTTTGAAAATGCCACACCCGGTAGTCGAACCGACTAATATTTTACAAAACCTTCTTTTTCATGGACTTCCTTTTATTTAATTTACCAAGTTTGTTAGAGAGATTTGGTCCCTATGATCGACCCTATTGATTGATGTAATAAAAATACAGGGTGTTATTTTTTCGAATTGTAGTCGGTTCGATTATCAGGCGTGGCAAACGATTTTTCAGCATTCCTTAAATGCAGTACTGTTTCTTTTTTAAAAACATACTAAACTGTATGCAAAGTTTTCTGAAAATGCCACACCCGGTAGTCGAACCGACTAAAATCTTCCTATATCTTCTTAAATCTTCTATTTCATGGATTTCCTTTTATTTAATTTACCAAGTTTGTTAGAGAGATTTGATCCTTATGATCGACCCTATCGATTGATGCAAAAAAATATAGGATGTTATTTTTTCGAATTGTTCGATTATAGGGCGGGGCAAACGATTTTTCAGCATTCCTTAAATGCAGTTCTATTTCTTTTTTAGAAACATACTAAACTGTATTCAAAGTTTTCCGAAAATGCCACACCCGATAGTCGAACCGACTAAAATCTTTCTAAATCTTCTATTTCATGGATTTCCTTTTATTTAATTTACCAAGTTTGTTAAAGAGATTTGATCCTTATAATTGACCCTATCGATTGATGCAATAAAAATACAGGGTGTTATTTTTTCGAATTGTAGTCGGTTCGATTATAAGGCGTGGCAAACGATTTTTCAGCATTCCTTAAATGCAGTACTGTTTCTTTTTTAAAAACACACTAAACTGTATTCAAAGTTTTCTGAAAATGCCACACACGGTAGTCGAACCGGGTACGAGTACCTACTCTTACTACCGGAGATAGTTAATTTCATTCAAAGGAAACACTCTCTTATTTAAAAAAGAATACAAAGCTGCATTTAAGGAATTTCGAAAGATCGCTTGCCACGCGCTGTAATCGAACCGAAAAAATAACACCCTATATTTTTATTGCATCAATCGATAGGGTTGATCATAAGGATCTAATCTCTCTAACAAACTTGGTAAATTAAATGAAAGGAAATCCATGAAATAGAAGATTAAGAAAGATTTTATTCGGTTCGACTACTAGGTGTGGCATTTTCAGAAAACTTTGAATACAGTTTAGTGTGTTTTTGAAAAAGAAACAGCCCTGCATTGAAGGAATGCTGAAAAATCATTTGCCACGCCTCATAATCGAACCGACTACAATTTGAAAAAGTAACACCCTGTATTTTTACTGCATCAATCGATAGGGTCAATTATAAGGATCAAATCTCTTTAACAAACTTGGTAAATTAAATAAAAGAAAATCCATGAAATAGAAGATTTAGAAAGATTTTAGTCGGTTCGACTATCGGGTGTGGCATTTTCGAAAAACTTTGAATACAGTTTAGTATGTTTTTAAAATAGAAATAGAACTGCATTTAAGGAATGCTGAAAAATCGTTTGCCCCGCCCTATAATCGAACAATTCGAAAAAATAACACCCTATATTTTTTTTGCATCAATCGATAGGGTCGATCATAAGGATCAAATCTCTCTAACAAACTTGGTAAATTAAATAAAAGGAAATCCATGAAATAGAAGATTTAAGAAGATTTAGGAAGATTTTAGTCGGTTCGACTACCGGGTGTGGCATTTTCAGAAAACTTTGCATACAGTTTAGTATGTTTTTAAAAAAGAAACTGAACTGCATTTAAGGAATGCTGAAAACTCGTTTACCACGCCTTATAATCGAACCGACTACAATTCGAAAAAATAACACCCTGTATTTTTATTACATCAATCTATAGGGTCAATCATAAGGTTCAAATCTCTCTAACAAACTTGGTAAATTAAGTAAAAGGAAATCTATGAAATAGAAGGTTATAGGAAGATTTTAGTCGGTTCGACTACCGGGTGTGGCATTTTCAGAAAACTATGAATGCAGTTTTGATTCTTTTTAAAAATAAGGGAATGTTTCTTTTCAGTGGAATTCGCTATCTTCAGTATTTAGAGTACTTCCATCTAAGTAAAGTTGAAAAATACCACCCTGTATAGCTAAGTCCCGATATAGTTTAGAGAAGTTTGTCCATAGTAACTTTTGATCACTTTATACTGTACTTTCATATTATACCAATTTCATTGATGGCCGCTTAATTCCGACACGACGCCAACATTACCCAACCCCCTTTCTGGAATTCATACTTAGAAGTCAAAGCGGCGAATAGGGTGCTGTGGTACATACACATTGGGTGATTGGGTGAGTGAGCCTTTCACGCCTAAACCACTGAACCGTTTTTGAAGAAATTTGGTACCAAACACCACCTTTCCCAGGGTCTAATCTAAGACCCTGGGAAAGGACATAGTCTATCTTTGGTCGCGATAACCGACATCCACGCGGGCGGAGCCGCGGGTTACAGCTAGTCCATAATATTTTCATTTTAACCAAAAACATTTTATAAAGACTGTCACAATCTGTACGCTTAGGTATACCAGACCTATATTCTTGTACGTATTTGAAAGAGATCTACTGTTAATTTTAAATATTTTATTTTAAATCAGAACAGCTAAGCACATAGTACGTCAACAAATATTAAATTAATTGGTTCAGTAAGGAAAAATAACCGTATCGAAATAGGTACTCTGATAGTATTGAAGGAGCAAAACAATAAGCACATATCGGGTCGGGTATTTTGCCGGAAGTTTGATTACGTAGTAGGTACGATTAGATCAGAAGTATAGTACTTACCTAGTTATACACAATGTTTATATGTTGACCATTAGGTCTTTGTGATTAAATATTTGATAACCCGTATAGGTAAAACCTGACTTTTAATACCTATGTATGTTAGTTTTCTGTTTTTGTTAAGACTACAGATTAAATAAATCGATTTAAGCCTTAGGTATATAATATTACTAGCTTTTGCCCGCGGCTCCGCCCGCTTGGATGTCGGTTATCGCGATCAAACATAGCCCATGTCCTTTCTCAAGGTCTAATCTACCCCTATACCAAATTTCATCGAAATCGGTTCAGTAGTTTAGGCGTGAAAGCGTAACAGACAGACAGACAGACAGACAGAGTTACTTTCGCATTTATAATATTAGTATGGATATGGATATTCACGTAATAGGGGCGAGCCTATTGCCACCAAGCGGGCATTTTGTCATACCTAGTCGCTTACTGTCGGTAGTTACCTTCTACATCCACGGGATTATATTTGTGTGACTCTATTCTACTCTATCGGGAGCCAACACGGTTGTAAATCAATATGTGCATAACACAAAAACGATAAATACAGCTACATAAGTATACTGGGCAGTACCAGGGTATATAGGGACTCCCCCTATACAGGGTGTAATCCCTGGCGATTATTCCGTAACTATTAAAGATATCAAAAAACTTTAAACTGATATCGAAAGTACGTTACCTAATGAGTAAAATGACATCAATAACTTTTTAAAAATCAAACGAGAAGTATCTAACATTTTGACATTAAACACTCCCATACATTTAGTATTAGATTAGTAGAAAGGTTTTAGTTTCCTTATTTTAAGTGATCTAGTACTCATTTTACCTTAATCATATTTAATGATTACGTATGATATGACAATGATAATTTTCAAGTACATACACGTGTAGATTAATTATCTTACCACTTCAAATTTGATGGTTTAATAGCCAATAATAGTGCAACCCCTTGGCCTGCCAGATCCCCGGATCTCACGCCCAGTGATTTCTTCCTATGGGGATTCATCAAAAACAAAGTGTACGCTGAGAGAATGCACAGCCTAGAAGAGTTACAGAATCGTGTACGTCGTGAAATTGCTTTAATTACTCCGCAAAATGTTAAGGAAAGTTTATTTAGAAACTGTAAGTAGAGCTCGTCATTGTATCGCACAACAAGGACGTCAATTCGAACATCTGCTTTGAATACAAAATTTTGTATCTACTTATTAACAAATAAATATTATCCAATTAAAGATAGTTTTATTACTCTGTTTAGGTTAATAAACAGTTTCCTTTAATATCAGTACTAAGCTAAAATATTCTTTTAAAGTAAGGACACTAAAACCTTTCTACTAATCTCATACCCACTAAATGTATGGGAGTGTTTAATGTCAAAATGTTAGATACCTCTCGTTTGATTTTTAAAAAGTTATTGATGTCATTTTACTCATTAGGTAACGTACTTTTGATATCAGTTTAAAGTTTTTTGATATCTGTAATAGTTACGGAATAATCGCCTGGACACACTTAACGATTACACCCTGTATATAACACGATCACGGCTTGATTTTGCAGATATGGTAGAGAGAGACCATATTCTGTCCTCCGTGAGATTCCAATATATGGTTGTAGGTACCCCCTTTTTACACGACAACAACTAGGACTTTAAACTCAAACACTTAACTTTACAGTACCTACCCCTCTTTTTTGCAACACCAAATTTCATTCTTCAAAGAATTACAATGTTTGTTATCATGTTACCTACGATTTAAATTGGACCTATAAATATGATGTTCACTAATTTAGGGTCAAGAGCTATTTCTAGTTTTTATTGTTTTTATATTTCTACTAAAGGCTTGTACACTTTTACGGGTGCGACTGCCACTTGATATCCCAAACCCTACCCATAAACCTTGTCTGTCATTCAGTACCTAAGTACTACCTAGGTGCAATCCGTACAATGTACCGGTTGTGCGGTGCGGGTAGGTATGATAGGCTTTGCTCCGAAGTTCGAACATCTCGATGGAGCCCTGAAACACCCAATGGATTCTAATAGATATCAAGGTAAAATGTTGACCAATTTGAAATGTATTCAAATAGTCTCTTTTAATAATGTAGGTACTCAACGTTTTCCTGATTCTAATGTATAAATTTAGGTAGGTAACTAATTTTGTAGCATTTAGGTACGCATTGATATTCCTGCTTGTATAGCAGGTAAACGTGAAAATGTTAATTTTGGCTGTATTAGCTTTGTGTAAGTGATTTTTTTTTATAATGCTTATTATCAGTTTCACGATATTTAAGTATTTTATTATATTGGGCTGTTAACCCAATAATTAGTCCATTCTTTGTCCAGTCTGATGGTGTATTCTTTTTATTCCGATGGAGTTGTTAGATCTATATCCAGTCTACCGGGGATTGATGGACAATCTCGCCACTAGCCGAAGGCCTGAAAATCGACCCTTCAGTTGGTAGATTCAGTGAGGTCTCAATCACTAATAGTGATTATAGTGATTGATCCGTGCAAAAAGGGCAGGGGGAATAATAGTTCACCCTGCCCTTTTTGCACGGAAATATTCTGAGAAGCGCGCCCCCTTTCTTTTTCAGTAGGTACCTAGCTCGCCCGAGGGAAAAGCGCGCTAAAATTTATTTTCAAAGTTTTTTATCCTCGGTGTAGCGTTTCTGATTGTTGAAATGGCGCCACTTCCTGCACCAATCAGGACAATTCCATAAAAAATACAGTCGCTCGATATAGGTACCTATACGTACAATACTTAGGCAATATCGAAAGCTTATTTCGTTATGCAGAGCGTAAGTACTGGTGTCGCACCGGTACTGCTAATTGCAAATAGGAATCAGAAAAGGGCCTTAGCTTAGCTTACGATAAGAACGTACGCATTCATTATAGTAGCATCGTAATCTCTTTCTCAGTGGCGTCGATGGAAGGCTTCCCGGGATTGTCGCAAACACAAAGGACCATGCTGAAAGATTTATGTGAGCAGAACGGCGTAGTCTACGCAAACGTTGAAGTTAGTTATTAATCTTGTCAATATTTTGAACACAGTCTAAGGGTGGCCTACCTATATAAAGAAATAGGTTACCTACCGGTATCGGCAAACGTGGCGCATATTGGGAGAGGCCTATGTCCAGCAGTGGACTGCAATAGGCTAGGTATCAGCTTTCGGTTGCCATCATGTCAATTCGTCGTTTGTCAAAAATAAATCACAATGTATTCGCGCCCATGTGTTTTTAATTTTAAGCATATGGGCGCAAATGCATTGCGATTGCTTTTTACCGTATAATACGTTGTAATTTTTTTTATTTCATTAGTTTTCAGTTAACAAAACATAGCCATTTTTATTTCAGATAGCTGGTACTCAGTTTGAAAAATGTATAGACAACAGCTTGTAAATTAATGTGCTTAAAAGAGAATTATTCGAGACCCATGGAAGAGACCAGTATAAAAGATTATTTCAAAAGTAAGTAGGCATCACAATAGTAGTGATGTGCAGTAGGTAGGTATGCGGCTACTAATGTGCCACGTCGAGAAGACGAGGGAGAGTTTTGTAGAGCGTTTTCTCTATCGCGCATTTACAGAGCGGTTAAAACATTTTGTATTTTATGAAATATTCAAACTATTGACTCGGTTTTAATGAATCAAAAAATATTAAGCTGTGGAGCAAGACAGAATGCTCTACAAGACCAATGCAAGCAGATCTTAGCTGGTCTCTGAAAACGTCTTAAGGTCTCTGCATACGTAAAGGGTTTTTTCACGGACGGGACGGGAAGTGAAGTTTTGGAAATATCGTTTCATACAAAATGTATGCGGCAATGCATATGTCACGGGGCCACGGACGGGACGGGACGGGACCGCATACATTTTGCTTCACGTCCCGTCCCGTCCGTGAAAAAACCCGTTACGTATGCAGAGGCCTTTAGACGTCCCGAGAATCCCGACAATTCTCCCTCAGAATCTCGGCGGTCGGCGAGTTGTGACAAATTACTAGGAGTCGAGTGGCCCACTGAGATAGATTTTTATACCACAGTAAGTTCAAAATCGGATTTCAACCAGAGTTTGTTATACTTGATAGTTAGATACGCATTAAAAGTTACGATTGTGTTTACTTAATATCTTGTTTACTTTAGGTATTATGCCAAGACTCCGCAGGTAAAAACTTGCTTTCACACGTTTTTCGAAGTCGTGGTTCCTTGTGCTGGTGGCGAGAAGTATAATATTACAAAACTCACCAAAAACGTTACCGACCAAGTCTTAGACCAGCTATGTTTTTTTAATGGTGACTTATTTACATGTAAGTTTAAAAACTTTCTTAAAAACAGTCGTTATTACATGTTTTGCTTTTTGGCAGAATCGAGGTCTATAGTGTGGGCTGAAAAGTTCGTGGGCTGAGGCTGACACATACGACGCTACTACATTATGATTTTTAGTTAGATAGATAAATAGATAATTCTTTATTGTACACATTGGTGTATATTGGTGTAAATCTATTGAGATTTACAGTAAGTCTAGTAGGTAGGTAGCAAGTTATATAGTTTAATGTGGCGGTGCAATGGGCGGCCTTATTATTGCTGGAAGCGATTTCTTCCACTGTAATCTTGGGATGGACAGTAATGTGATAAAAATGAAATATTATGGTGTAATTAGCAAATAAACTAGATGCAAGATGTATTAACAGTATTAAAAACAAAAAGAGAGATAGAAAAATACAAATCAAGTAAAATAAAATAAATAATATACCCTAACCCTAGCCCTAACCTTCAAAAGACACGTGTATACATTTAACATCTCTCGTACTATCAGTTTATGAGTGTTATAATATTTTGAGCGAAGCAACTTTAGTTAGTTTAGTAACTTTAATTATTTTTACTCCGAGTTGAGAGCGTCAGTTGCGGCCAGAACCAACGCTAGGAGGATAATCACAATAGAATCCATGTCATTTTTATCCTTAGATTTCATGGCGAATCATGGCATGCAGTGCCTAAAGAGCAAGCAGGATGAGATTTTGGTGTGCGCCAGTATTTTTCTGGACAACTTTAAGGGTCTGGTTATGCATCCCAATTCATCTGTAAGTTAAGCTATGTTTTTTTTGTTTTAATTACGAAATACCGAATTTGTGCAACAATTTTTGCATGAAAGAATCACAAATAAACATCCGAGGATTTTTTTTTAAACTACGTAAGTCGCAGATAAGCATACTTCCCTCCTGATGGTAAAATGTTATCAGTGGCCTATGGGCGAGTGCAACACCAGGGAAGTCGCACTAGTGCTGTCGACCCTGTAAGAACAGAGAGATTCTGTGCCGTCAGCGTAAATGATAAGTAGGTCAAAGCCTTTGGTTTTCACACTGACAGCACAAAATCTCTCCAGTGAACTCTGGCTACCCTACTCACCGTCGGAAACACAATACGAGGTTATTAATCCGCGTTCTTCTGTAGGGCGGAGGTACTGCTCTAGTCGGACTGCTCGATTGGAACAGTATACCGTCGTGTCCTACCTCCTCTGGAAATTTCGCTGCCATCACACACATACACACTGCACTGGCTTTACGGGTTTGTAATGTTTTGCTTCTCGTAAGCCACTTTGACTTTGGCAGAATATCAGACGTATTCAGCAACGCCTCTCTAAAAGAAATGGTTGCCTCATCTATATACGTACATTTATCACGGGGTGTCTCTCTATCTTCGCAGTATTATCGGGGCTTACTTATCGATGAGAGCCATTGCCTACACTAGTAGGGTAGGGTTTGGTTTGCGAGATATATTGCACGGTGTTCCGGATGCGATCCGATGCGTAGTAAAGGCTGCTTCCGTGGAAGATCGGCTCCGACTGGATGGTGACGGCACGAAATCAAAAGTAACCAAGAAACACAGCTGGAGTTGCCCAAGTCGTTGGACGTATTTGGTGACTGGATTTTGAAGTGGATATCCGGTCTGGTTCCCCGGTCACACGTATAGATTAGGTGGGGTTTCTTAGATGAGGTGGACCGCCACGGTGTGAATACGGAGCTACGCTGCAAACTATGACCCACCTGCTAACGTGTGCTGCCTGCCCAAACACCTGTACATCGGAGGAACTCATTGGTGCCTCTGAGAACGCTATCAGGGTGGTTGCACACAAACAAAATATGACACGATATGCCGTCGGCTCAACAGAAGAAGATTAGCTCGGATGAGGTGATGCCCGAATGTTATTTAGGGTTTTCTAATATGTCAATTAAAATAAGAGCAATTTAGTCTTGTTGTGACTAAATTCTGTAAATAAAAAAATAAAAAATGTGCCTAAACTTGACCATAAAAGGAGCCCCAATATGGAGGCTCGCCGCCCCGAGCAGCCTGCTGCCCCGGGCCATGGCCCCCTTGGCCCTAGGGTAAACACGCCACAGCGTATGAGGATGGACTCCCATGTCTGTGCCGAGAGGTGCGATGATAGAAAGCAGCCGTGGGCATCATGTCGAACAATTCCTAAACATCTACAAATACTACACACAATCAAACACACACACACACATTCATGTATACAATTTAAATCCAATAATTGCATGTCTTGATTGTGGATATTTACATAAATATTATTTCCTAATGCCTAAGGTACTTGCCTGATGCCACATGTACAGAGACTGGAGAGGCTGGTAATCTGTCATACAGGGAATCCTAGTACAGATACCAGTCTCTCACATAGATATAAGCTTAAAATTATGTGTACCTAAGTTATGTTTGCCTTTGTAATATTTTTATGTGAGAGAAGAAATAAATGATATTATTATTATTATTATTCATCTACCTCCCCCCACTATCACCACGCCACAAAGGCGAATGATACAGCCGCAGTTTGTTCTTTTTTTTATAACGCTTAGGTTACTTACTACAGACAAGCACACGGCTCACCTTATAGAGAGTGGGTACCTTGGCCTATGGACGTTCGTGCTGCCGACCCTGTAAGAACAGAGAAATTCTGTGCCGTCAGCGCAAAAGACAAGCAGGCCTTCGGTCTTCCCACTGACAGCACAAACCCCCTCTGGTGAGCTTTGGTTCTTATCTATGAATCAAGATCTTATATTATTTTTGTATTTACAGGAAATGTCTATTGATCAGTTTAAGCGATGCATAATTCTAAGACTGAATGGATGTGACAACTTAGAACCACTAGTGGCCTTTAAAATAATCTTCAGAGTTATCAGCAATGGTTTCAAACAAATAGTGCAGGGACTACAGGTACTTAACTTAACTTTGAACAACTTTTTCTTTAAGGAATATTAGCAACTGAAATTACTAATATTCTCCCTAATCCCTCCATCTAAGCTAAATTACTTGTGTTAGGAGTGGGTTCACGTCGGTAGTGTAATGGCTAAGATTCGAACCCGGGACATACTCACATATATCCATACTCACTGAGCTACCGACGCTTGAGTGTGTGTCTAAAACCTCACCACGTATCACTATGGGGGAGGGGAGGTTAGGAAATTGCTAAAAGACATCACGTGATTAATGGACAACCCCTAATGGGAATAATGTGCGAGTGCGGGTGAACGAAATATGGGTTTTATAATTATATTATTTTTCGGGTATATTTTTTCGGTTATATTATATTCTGTTATGGAACTAAGGAAAGTGAAAATATTAATCCTCTCCTGTATTCTTTCCGCCATTCTTTTCCGTTCAACACCTACGCCTACATTGCACAGCCAACATAGAGCACCTAGGGGCGTCAGTCAGTCATGACGTAAACTTAGACACAACCAAGATAATTTTCTAAGAACATGTCCATTTTCCACCTATACCTAATCCTTTTTTTGTTTCAGATAGCAAACAATGCAGCGACTGGTCTCACAGTTGCATCGGGATTCATCATCTTAGTTTTATTACCAGCTATATATGGTTATATCTGTATTTAAGCATTCTACAACGGATAACAGAACAAAACAACCAAAACAAGCATTGCTTTATCGACATATATTTTATTTAGGTTCCGAATTTTATTGTTGTACTAAGACAGACGTAATGAAGATATTATACTCCTCTTCTCCGACCTCTGTTTCCTTTCCTGGTGCTGACTGTCCCCAATAACGTGATAGTAATATTAATAAGTACTTTAAGCTTATAACACTTTTTAACGTGCGCAAAATCCCCACGGATACTCCCTTCCTCCCCCCTCTCCCCCGGCGAGGACGGTTATGTTGGACTTGAACCGACTAAAACGCACGCCGTCTATGGGTCGTACGTTGCCTGTTCTCTCGCTCCTAACCATCATCATGGGCAAAGTGGCGAGTGAGGTCAATCGCACTCTAGGGCCACCACAAACTTAGCCTATGAGTCCTATGACACTTACAAATAATGTGCTTTTCTAATAAGTAGTAAAACAATTTTCAAAATTGTTTTTACTGTTGATCGACGGCATTTGGTCGAACTTGCTACATTGAATTTAGTGAAAAATGTTTACATTGATGGTTATAACCGTCAACGTAAACCTTTGAGAATGCCGTGAGGCGAAAACGGTCAGGTTTAAAAATAAAATACCTACAGTGGATAAAAAAAAAAACAAAATTACTGTAACACCTTCTGTACTATATTCTTGCAAATAAATTTGATTTGATTTGGAAAAGTACAAGTGTCTTAATTAAAATTTTTGAAATTGATTCTGTAGATCCAGAGATTACCCCTTACAACGTCAGAAAATCACAAACTTTACCCAAATTAATACAGTACTTCCAGTCGATTTTGCTACCTATCGAAACTGTGCCCAAAATCTTTCACTCCAAAACCACTATAAAATCAGCCGCTATAGTGCGAAATAAATTACGAATACAATACACTGTATTGTATTCGTAATTTAAAATCTAAAACGAACAATACACATGTATTGAATACACGTGTAATTGTACGTTTGACTCACACTTTAATCGGTAAGATCATGTATTGTATTTGTTTAGCTGGAATCACTTCACCGTACAAACATACTCATAGATATGCTGTTATTGCTAATAAGTAGTAAGTACTAAGTACTAAGTAAAGTAAAAAATCAAAATCTATCCCTTTACCGATATACCGGTTATGTCCAAAGTTGGCCACACCCCCCTGAATGGTAAGAAACTGTGGTGAATTCCAGATGACATGGACCATCATTTCAGATGCTGATAATTCCACAATGGTGGCTTAATAGCTTGATAATTTCTATAGGTGCTTTTTACGCCCCGCTTGAGAAACCCGAGATAGAAGTAGAAGTCCGAGATAGTAAGGAGCTTATTAATTTTGAATGGTTTGTTGGCTTTGAGAAGAACTGCTGTTTGACCTTCCGAACCCGAGAGGAAAACCTGCGTCATAGCTCCATCCGTTAATTATTAGCTGCATCGCCTTGCAGATGAGGTTGGACATATGACGCATAGTAGGTACAGAATCAGATGGAGAAAGGTGTTAGTGTAAAACTGTAAATAGTGTATGTACCTATGCGTGAAAGCTTGCAAAAAGGATTGTATTGCATATCGGGTATTATCTAAAGGTATGATTCCATAGCCGACCGCATACTACAACTGTAGACGTATGCAGCAGATACAGCGCGGCAGCGTAGGTACCGCGAAATAGACTTGAATTATGATAATTTTGTTTATTGTTTTAATTAATTGCGGCTTCTCCATGATCCATCTTATCCGTATTGAATGTTAACAAGTAACGCATGCGAAGAGACGACACGTCAACGTCATCCAACCGCACATAATAGTCCATAGAAAAAAAGTAATCAGTCCCACTGTCCCACAATCCGCTTGCTTGTTTATAACTATGTACGCATTTTCATCTTTCGACATACATTAATTGTTAAACTTCGATACAGATAAACGACACTATTGAAAAACCGCAATGATGAAACAATAAACAAAATATCGTATTCAAGTCTATTTCGCGGTTCGCTCTATGTCTGCAGCTGCGGTCTGCGGTCGGCCTCGGAATCAGACCTTAATATCTGATAAGGCAGTACTTGAGTACTACATAGGTGAGTTAACTATAGGTATATAACATATAAAACTAGAAAGAGATATACCTGTTGTAATTTCTGAATGGTCGCAAACGCGCGTGGTAGGTACAATAGATTCGTGCTTACAGTGAGTTCAAAGTTGCATTTGCTCAATCAACGCAAGTCGAGAAGAACCTAGTGGAGAATTAGCATCTGGTGAGTCTCAAACTGTAGTAAGATATTGTGATGGATACCTGTAGTTGTGGGCTGTGACCAAGTACATTAAACGGGGTGAATAGAGACCAATGGGTGAATAGAAATAAAATGTTCGTTAGATTTTTTAAATTATTTCTTTTACAAAATTTTAAGTATCTAATCAGATCTTTTGATCATTTTTACATTGAACCAATTAATAGTTTCACTTGAAAGAAAATAACTACAGAATTTAGCTGACCATTTTATTTCTATTCACCCTTTGATCTCTATTCACCTGTTCTACCTGTTATTGCGCCGAAAAATTCAATGACCTACCCACATTTTTCATCGAGACATGTTTCAGTTTCATAATTCAGTAACTTACACGGTTTATGGAAATCACATACAAACAGGTGAAGTTAATATTGGTAAGCACCTATTCTTCCTCCTAGCCTAGTGTTAATTCCCAGTCGCATCCGAAGCTTTCAGCTCGGCGTCTGGGGTCCGCTTTACCAGTCATAACTACGGATTTGGCTAGACCTCGATATTTGATAAGCACCTCACCTATTGAACCAAAAAATAAAAGTTTCCTGCTCACAAAAAAAGTTTCCTGCTCAGCCATACATCTCATCTTTAACTAAAAATACAACTTTTAATCTCACAAAAGTATATTGTAATAAAATAACTGTGAAATGCAAGTATAGATAGATATCTATTGTGATGATGACAATAACAATAACACAATTATTATTAGTTAAAAGCATTTTTTCGTTAGAATGCTTTTTTCTAGATAAAAATATCTACCTCTGTGGCGTAGCGGTAGTGAACGGCCGCCGCAACCGCAACGCAGGAGGCGCGGGTTCGATCTCCGCTCAGTGCCAATATTTGTGTGCATTAATTTGAATATTTGCATTGGTCTGGATGTTTCTATGTATAATGTGTATGTATTTAAAAAAAAAAATGTAACAATGTTTATCCGCATTCTAGAACCCATAACACAAGCTACGGTGTCACGGTGTTTAATTTTCTAGCATTAAATAATAAATAAAAAATACATCACGTGATTATTGGACAGCCCCTTACGTTGTGTAGATTGTCCTACAATATTTATAAAACTAATTTTCCTAGTTTTACTGAATGCCTTTAAAAAAGGCTGTAACTGCAATATTATTCATATACCTACCTACATTTATATCCTCCATACTTACCTAATATTGAAAATAGGAAGTATGTGTGTCAGTCTGTTTGTTACGCTTTCACGCCTAAACCACTGAACCGATCTTAGTGTTTGGTACAGAGATGGACTGAAGCTTGGGAAAGGACAATTGTCTACCTTTTATCGCGAAATAAGCGGTAAAGGACTTGGCTACATTGGCTGCTTCTTATCGCGAAATCAGTGGTTCAAATAAGGGATGAAGGAAATAGGCTATGTTTAGTCGCGGTACCCGACATCCACGCGGACGGAGTCGCGGGAAACAGCTAGTCTACTACAAAAGTGATGACGAATTTTATTGTGAATTGCGATTGCGAAATGCTACATTCAAGCAAGCTTATGTTTAAGTGGTTCTACAAACTGTACTTATCTTATCAGTGTTTAGTACTTAAATAGATAACAAAGTTACATGATTTTTGCACCTTTTACATTAACTTCAATTGTATCTTACTTACAATTTATCAATTGTATCATTTGTATCTATGTAATGGAATCTTTGAAAGTTGAAAACCCCCATATAATACATATCCATATTCCATACTAATATTATAAATGCGAAAGTAACTCTGTCTGTCTGTCTGTCTGACTGTCTGTCTGTTACGTTTTCACGCCCAAACCACTGAACCGATTTTGATGAAATTTGGTACCTACCTTGGGAAAGGACATAGGCTAGGTTTGGTCGCAATAATCGACATCCACGTGGGTGGAGCCGCGGGCAAAAGCTAGTACCAAATTAATCATGAAAAAACAATTGCCTACCTATGTCCGATTTTAAGATTTCTTCAATCAATTATTACAACTATTGCAACAGTGTATTTTTTTGTATTCAGGTCCATTCTTACTGTGGCAGAGGGTACAGCTAACGTGAAAATGAAAATTTACGGTTTATTGACTTTGGGTAAGTGAAAACTATCTAATTATCTACTAAAGTATAAAAATTTAATAATTTTGTGACAAAAATGCCGTCATAATTTTCAGTTGTGCTGGTGGACGCTCAGCTCTCCGAAGTCCCATCGATAATCCAGGGGATATGTGAGGAGAACGGGGGCAATTATACTGATGTCATGGTTAGTTATTTTATGTTATTTAGACTCTTTGAAAAGAAAGAAAGAAAGTCCGAGTGGATACACCTTCTAATTGGCGGACAAGGTTCGACGCACGCTTTCTTCTAAGGTTTGGGAGGTCAGAGATGGCAGTCGTTACCTTAAAAGTCGCATAAAAACCAATAGGAGAAGGAGTAAAATGACTCCGGTTCTCGAAATGAAATCGTCAGATGCAACCCGGAGCAATGCTAAGATATGATGGTGCTGTGGAAAGTCTCCACAAAGGGAGGTAACGCACGAATTTCATTAATATAAAATAGATATTATAAATACGAGTGCAATGCAATTGCTAACAAAATGTTTATTATTTTATCATGGGTACATATATTTTTGGGCGGTGTCCGAATTTTCAATAAAAAAATTACAATAGGTACAAATATTATTATCCGAACAATTTATCCCAAACATCGGCTAGCAATAACTCAGTATTATCTTCATTTCAGGTCGGTGTTAATAACTTTGTAACATGCCTAGAGAACGACTTTGGAACTGCAATAACAGAAGTTCTAGAAGCACAAAATGGTACCTATGGCGAAGTCTTTAAAAAGTAAGTTCCAGGGAAAAAGGTGGCAGACTTGCATTTACAGCTTCATAATAATTATCTTCTTAGGATATTGAAACAGAAGCTATAATCTTAACACTTTATAAACGTAAACGGTATTAACTACTCTATAAAGGTTCAAGTTACACTAATAATGAAGTCGGTAAAAAAATTGCTGCGTCTTTTTCGTGCTGGCCAGAAGTTTCAATTGTTTCATGGTAGCCCCCCGGCTCATTATGTTAAATGTATGATCTATACTATTATATAGATTGTAAAGTGGTCGTGTCTGTATACATTGAAGATATTTAAAATAAATATTACATATTACTTAGTATTAACGATACTGAACACAAAAACTATTTTACGGATTTTGATGCGATTTTTTGAGTCTTGGTTAAACTTAGTCTTAACTTTGTTTGATCGCAGTCGGTTCTGTAGAACTGGAGATGACATCCGGATGGAGCCGCGTCCGTTAAGCTAGTATTATGTATCTAATCTATGGAATGTAGGTAGTCATGAATACCAATTATTTTTTAGGTACTGCGCTAAGTCTGCACAGCTGAAAACTTGCTACCACACGTTATTGGATACTACGACGCCTTGTGTAGCCGCCGAGTATCAACATCTAATAACAATGGCCAAAAAAGTAACTGACAATGCCTTGAGCTATGTATGCGATAACGATGGTACCGTCATTACAAGTAAGTGTATTATCGATTAGCCTATTGCAGTCCACTGTTGGACAAAGACCTCTACCGATGTTCGGAGGCTTTGGCCTACTGTCTATTAGGTAATCTGTGCTACTGTTTCCACGCTGACCAAACGGGTTGGTACAGGATTTTATTTCAAGCTTTCCTTCTCTCGCAGCGATATCGTCAACATTTTTATTTATTTTATTTAAGATTTATGCACACACAGAACAATATAACATAAAATGGAAGATGAAAATTTGTACATTGGTACTGCTTATTTCTAAAGAAATCTCTCCCAGCAGACCGGCGAGAGGAGATCGTGAGGAACAAGAAAAGAGGTGTAAATGTGTGTATAATAGCATAATACAAAAGCGCGTGAATTACGCTATTGTTCTTGTAATCAGTACATATTTTAATTTTCCCATACTTAGAAAAGGGATGAGAAATAGACTATATAACTAGTGAGCAAATATTTTTTTCCTCGGGTGATACTTTGAATCCCTCGCTGCGCTCAGAATTCTACGTTAGAATCGTGAGCGCCGCTCGTGGTTCAACGTAGGGCCCTCGCCATAAAAATACTGTTTTGCCCCCTAGTCATACAAGAAGCCAGCGCAGCGGGGGTGGTTATGTCGGACTCGAACCGACTAAAACCACACGTCGTCTTGTGTGATTGATTGGATACCTTGGGCCTCAAAGATGTTATGGCCTTGAACACTCTAGTTATACTGGCAATTTAAGTTATTTAATACATTTTAATTTCTACAGGCTTTTTTACTGCGGGTGGCCCAGAATGCTTCGTGAGCAAAAACAATGAGAACTTGCTTTGCATTTCAAATTTATACAATACCGCTATGAACACAACGTGGCCTCTTGTGGATCTTTCACCGATTCTTGTAAGTTGAAAAACCATACAAATATGAATGCTTTTTAGGCCATTAGGAGTTGTAGGTACTTGTGCCTTCTTATCGTACGGAAATCCCCTCGGATACCGCCGACCTCGATCCGACTAAAACCGCTCGCCGTCTTGCGTCTTCTGATGTCGGGGTGTAAGATTGCCTGCCTAGGACATATCCCTCGCACCCAGGCCAACCCAAGGTGGGTGTGAAACCAGAAAAGGAGGAGGGCGACTGTCGCACCGCTTTGTACCTACCCTGTAACAGGGTGTAATGCCATTTCAAAGTATCACAACTATGATACACACTATCTCCCCAAAATATAAAAATGTGACAAGACCACCAAACTACATTTCCCCTATTGTATAATCTCATTTAATCACCTACTAACTACATGACTTTTTAATTTTAAATTGATTAGATAAGATTTGGCATATTCCTGTTGGGGTGGCAAAGGTGTGATAAAACTCATATTTTGCTAGCTATGTTTATCGCTTGCATGCAGGTAACGAGGCGAGTCTATTGCCGTCGACTGGTACAGCTTGTCTTTATGCATAATCTATGTTTTTTTTTATAATTACAGCAATGGTATGATACGTTCGTGCAGTGTGTTGTCACAAATCTGGCAACATGCGACAGTCAGACTCCCTCACAAGTAATTCAGAGGCTTGGCCAGATTCTGCGTGAAGGTGTTGTCGAAGTAAGTGGTAATTTGGTACACGGATAGATTTATAAAAATAACACATAGGCTACTTTTCATTCCGGTACTGGGTTCCCATGGATCACGGGACGGGAACAGAATTAAACGCGAGTAGAGTCGCGGGCAGTACTTAGCTAGTAATCCAATTCGTAAGAAACTATCCTTTTTACGTGGTTAGGACTTATTTATTTTGTTAATGCTGATTAAGTATGTATTATGTATTCTATTCAGTATGAAGAAAGCTTATTTATTTGGTTTTTTTTTAATTTCTTTTTTTTTCTTTCAGCTGGCAAGCAGTGCAGCGAGCGGCCTTGCTATTTCATCAGGATTCATCGCCTTAGTTTTAATTGCTGTCATATATACTTATATATAAGTAGGTACCCTAAGATTATTAACTATACCCTAATTAAACTATAGCCCTAATGTTAAAGTATGTAGGTAGGTAGTAGGTACTATATTTTATGTATCACACAAAGTACCTACCCTAAGTTTTTTTACCCTAAGTTTTCACAATAAGTATGTGTACAGTGTGCCATCTATCATGTATTACACAAAGACACAAATAACGAAATCGGACTACAACAGAGCGAATAGTTGTGGATTTAGTGTCATTTTATTTATATCTTAAAATCTTACGTCTCTTTGATGATAATCGGTTGATTAGAACCGGAGATATAAGCAAAAGTCACGATAACCGACAACCGACATCCACTGGGGTGGAACCACGGGCATAGGCTAGCCACAGAATATTTTGTTTACATTTCATTAAATAACAACGCAACTACCAAGAAAGACAGATAACCCGTTGACATGCAAATATACTTAAAATTTAAAGCAATTAATGCTAACGATGGAAAAAGTGAATGCTCAAGACGGAACTTGAACTCGACCACTCTCTTACAGAGGGTATGGGCATATTGGGCATGCTCTGACCATCTAAGCTAAGCTAAATTATTTTGGGGCGATGGTGGAGCCATCTACTGATATTCTAACGAACTTTCGTCAATAAATCGTGAATGCCTCTAGGCTATGCGCAGGAGCATTACAGAAAGCGCCTACTCAAATAGCGTTAGCAAATTAAAGGTACGACAGTTACCTTTAATTTGCTAACTGCTGTGCTGAAACTTTGTAGGGTTCATAGTCTATAACTATATACATCACTAGCCGACCCGCCCCGACTTTGTCCGTGGCATAATTCTAAACTCCGTAAAATCCCTCCAAGCCGTAATATGCTCGTAATTGCAAATAACAAATGGGAATCTGCGTGATTTGTTGATATTATGATTACTGCTCCGTTCCCTTGCTAGTAGCGTGATGATATCTATATTAACTATGTATAACCTTTCTCAATAAACGGACTATTCAACACAAAAATGTTTTTTTCAATTCGAACGATCAGTTACCTGCTGAGATTAAGCACAGCGCATTCAACCAGACAAAGGGGTTTGAGTAACGTTGTATGGACGAGGGTGGCGCCATTTTTCATCGGCCTTCAATAATTTTCAAACACAGTACTGTGTCAAACAGTAATATCGGAGCTGAGATATTTTGCATTTGAATATTATAAAAATATCATCCATATAAAAGTAATTCACGACTGTGTCATGTAAAAATTAAATTAAATTAAACAAAAACGTTAAACCGACTTCAAGAAACTAAAAAGATGCACTGAAAAGCGAATAATAACTTAATTTAACAGACTTTCTGATTTGTTGGAAGTCGGTGTCTAGCCGGAGAGGCCATATTTCAATTGATTGCATTAGTTCAGGCGCAACAAATAAAGTTGGTAACGACTTCTAACAATCTCTTATATGACTAAAGGACCATGAAAGGTTCGTGGAAGGTACGTATAGATAGCCAGAATTCATGTTGAGATGATAATCAAAAGAAGAAAGTAGTAGACATTGGAGACATGTGTGCTTTCACTAATTTCGACTCTGACGTAACGTTACCGAAATGAGTATTTGTTTCACCCTAGTTTCTTGCCATCCAGCAGGGTGCAGTAAATTGACGGACTGTACCTTAAAAAACCTTGTAGACTATGGTAGGCAGTCTTGCCACACAATTTAAAAAAAAAGTCAAAGTCAAAGGCAGGCAGTTGTTGCTCATAAATTTGAATTCATTGATTGGTTTTGTTCTACCTCTAACATTTTTGGAAGCCCACATTTATCTTTATTTACAAAGTAATAAAATGTTTAATTATTTTATTACACTAGGCTAGGATACGTAGTTAGTTTAAGTGTAATTCCCTCGATTTAACTGTTACGATATCGACACTACGATAACGACAAGCGTACCTACCTATTTGCGTGAATCCGGTGTGTTAAGTTAAGTTACATCGGGCAACATGTACAAAAAAAATACGTATAGGAACATATTATATTTCTTTTTACCATTCACATTCGAAAAAGGGCCCACGATTCATTAAAAATAGTGAACGAATTTAGGGATTAAAGCAAGAGTGTGCAAAGAGGTTGCACACTCTCTTGCTATAAAAACGTACTAAAAACCACCAAAACGTAATAACTAACTCTATAGAAAATGGATCAGTTTCAAATTTTAAATTATGAAAAAAATAATGCCGCTACTTTTCTTCACATACAAATTACAATTTTCCTTGTAAAAGTTTCTATTTATTATCTTTTTATCTTAAAATAACTTCATCCAGTGATGAAAATGAAACTCTCGTTCCGGAGTCTTTTCAAATTGAATTCATAATCACAGAGTAATCATTCTCTCGTAGTCAATAATAAAAAGTAGACGACCTAACACGTGAAAAAAAAAATCATCTCGGCTCTTATATATCCGCTCAGGATTTTATGCTAGAATCACTCGCTACGCCCGGGATTCTACTTTAGAATTCTTCACTTCTCTCGGGATATCACTTAGTGTCTCGAAAAGAATTCAGCTTTTTTTCACTCGTTGAGTAATCAAATACTAATAATAATAATTATTGTCGGCAATTTGCTGACCGGTTTGTAGAATAGAATGTTGAATCATAGGTACATTTATTTGAGAGGATTTGACATATATGACAGTCTTCAACGTAGGTAAGTTATAAACGTCATATTGTCTCATACATTCATCGTTATTCTATACTAGTTACAATACGCTGGCCAACAAATTGCCAGTTGTCTTGGGGATCCATCTATACCTAGGTATTGGATATTTCGTAAAAAAAATGTAGGTACTGTACCTATACTGTCGTTTTTGTAATTCTATCTCTAAAAGCAGTAGCAATACACAATTTCTTAAAGTCAGTAATAAGTTTTGTTCACTTTATTCCTCACTTCCCTGAAACGATCGCCTTTATAGAGATATTCAGTAGTAACAAAATATATCACCGTTAACTTGCTTAATAATTTAAAATATTTACATTAATATAAAAGAGGGGTCAAAAAGTTCAGGCATCGAGAAATTCCTGCCTATCGATGACGACTGGTAACTACTTACCGTTAAATACCCAGATTCTCATATACCTAGAATCTATAGTAGGTAGATAGAAGGTATATAACCGACACTCACTAGTGTACCTATTATCTTATGAGTCAACGATAGTAAATGATGAAAACAAGTCAAATAATCACGCCTCTGTTAGCTGCGCGTGATTGATAAAGTTTGAAGTGATTCTGAGCATGTGCAAAGAGCAATATGTGTAGATAACAGTCCACCAATATGTTGTGGTTTGTCCATATTTTGATGTAACAGCCTATGTCCTTGCCTTAGCTCTACCATCTGTTTAACAAATTTTGTCAAGATCGGTTCAGTGGTTTAGGCGTGAAAGCATAACAGACAGAGTTACTTTCTTATCACTACATTATAAAATTTATAATATTACTAGCTGACCCCGCGAACTTCGTGCCGCCTTTTTTTTAAATTTTTCTCGCTATAAGAACACTAAGAACCATCCTCGTACTTCAGGGAATATTCTAAAAAAAGAATTAGCGAAATCGGTTCAGCCGTTCTCAAGATTTGCGCTTAGCAACACATTTAGGGATTCATTTTTATATTATAGACTAGCTGTTACCCGCGGCTTCGCCCGCCAGGATGTCGGTTATCGCGATCAAACATAGCCTACTTATGTCATTTCCCAAGGTTTATCTATCTCAGTACCATATGCCATCATAATCGGTTCAGTGGTTCAGGCGTGAAAGCTAACAGACAGACTGACAGAAAGACACAGAGTTACTTTCGCATTTATAATACCTAGTATGGTTTAGAGTATGGATGGATATCCATATCCACATTGTACCAGCATTACACACGATTAACTTTGTATTGTATTGGTATGTGTTGATTAACCAATGTTTAACCATAAAAAGTAAAGCTATTTCATACGACATTCTTGTAAAGGAGAATAAGTATGATGAAGCAAACAGACAAGTTATGTAACTGTTAGCTTGAGTTATGTACTAACAAAGGATAGGTACATACATTTATGTATGTATGTTGTATAAAATATATGTATTGATTGAATGGAAAATCTGTAGAGACGTGCAAGGCTTAAATGTCACCCGCAGTATGTTCTAATAAGCTCTTCCAATTATTCCCACCCTCTCCTTTCCTATATAGGACAACACGTGCAGGACTTAGATGCCACCCGCATACGGTGCAGAATATTCCACCAAGAACCAAGCGGTTCGGTGACTCTTTCTTTACCGCACCATTAAGACCTGAAATTCCTTACCGACTCACGTGTTACCTTCTTCCTACCGTCCCGGGTCCTTTAAGCGGGGCGTGAAAAAGCATCTGGTGAGGCCGTCAAGCTGAGTGACACCATTGTAACATGGCTGCATGGTACCGGTACGTGTCAGTAATAGTGACCCTCTTTCCTGAGATTTTACCTTCAGCTTACCATCAGGCGAGGTAAAGTCAAATTGACGTGGTAAAAAAAAATCGTGTTCTCCGACTCCTTTAGTTCGGACGATAATACAATTAAAATCAATAAAGCAGTTTAGTATTAACATCATTAGTAGGTATTAAGATATTTTTAAGTACCTACCTAGCTAGTCAAGATCGATCTGATGCTGACTACACTTCCTACTACCATCATCATTACTCAGTTGGGGTCAGCTTTCAGTCTAAGGCACTTGTCCCACCGCCGGCGAGAAAACGAGTGACTATCGTCTATTTTCTCGCTCAAGATACGTACAATAAATATACTTTCCGTGTAAATAAAAGAGATGCATATACAAATAGTTGATCGCTGACTGTTCACACTGCCAGCGAGTACTCGCTTTACTAGTTTGTCGCTGAGCGACAAGAGCTATGAAAAATAACATTCGCTCAGCGATACTCGCTAAGCGATCAAAACACGTCGAGAGAGCAACCACCAGTAATTTCTCTACAACCTGGACACTTGGCTACCGCGAGCGAGTGTTGCGAGTAATCGCTCACTTCACTCGCACACTCGCTTAAAGCCGAGCTACAGAACGATCGAAACTACGCACTCGCTCCTCGCTGCTCGCCAACTCGTTTGTAGCTCTAGCTCTACTCGTTACTCGTTCGTCGTTCCCGGTGAGACAACTGCCTAAAGCACTACGAAATGGTCGAAGTTCGATATTTTCTGCGAAACAATTGCCATCTGACCTCCCACCGGTGAGGCGATATCGAAGTTCTGTAGTTAATTACTTTTTAGAACTCTTATTACCCGTATGAATGCCACACATACTTATATTACAGCCGGGACGGAACCGACGACGGCAGCGGTTTAATTCTAGGCACGCGTAAGGTAGGGTCCCAATATGTTGAGAATGGTCACCCATCCTCATATTGCCCTGAATGCCAGTGCTCCTAATAAAAATGTACCTAAGTCAAATTTTGACAGCCTCCGTGGCGTAGCGGTAGTGAACGCGGCCGCTACGCAGGGGGCGCGGGTTCTATCCCCGCTCAGTGCAAATATTTAAGTGCATGAAATATGGATATTCGCATTGGTCTGATCGTGCCTCGCAGAGCACGATAAGCCGTCAGTCCCGGTTGACATAAGAACATCTATGGCAGTCGTTACGGGTAGTTGGAGCCCTAAAAAGTCCAAAAACCAACGGTCTAGCTGCAAAGCTTTGATATCGCCTAATGTTACCATTGGGTTGTGGAGGTCAAATCCGTAGTTTAAGACTGGTAAAGCGGACCCCAAACTCCGAGCTGAATGCTTCGGATGCGACTGGGAATTAACGCTAGGATGAAAAAGAAGGTTGTTTATCATCTTAATCAGAAGTGCACTAATGCGTCCACAGCTGGCAAGTTGAAGGCGCGTGCCGACTGCTTCTATACAGTGATCACGGCAACAAGGTTTCAGCTGCGCCTGTTACATTGTTGCGCTGAGCACTTCTTCCTCTTAGCGTTAATTCCCAGTCGCATCCGAAGCTTTCAGCTCGGAGTCTGGGATCCGCTTTTTACCAGTCTTAACCACGGATTTGACTAGACCTCGATATTTTCCGTGAAGCGATTGTCATCTGACCTCCACAACCCAATGTTAATATTAGGCGATATAATGGCGCTGAGCACTGTGACATGTTTATTGTTTAAATGTTAATCTGCAGCTGCACTAAATATTAGCACTAACATAGTTCATGAGCCATTACTGTTACTAACAAAATTAGTCGTAAGTTACTTAAATAAATATTATTACTAGCTGACCCCGCGAACTTCGTACCGCCTAACAGTCAATTCTTTTTTTTTTAATGTTTCTCCGTATGAACCACCCTCGTACTTCAAGAAATATTCTAAAAAAAGTAGTAGGTAACAGTAGTAACAGTCCACCAATATGTTGTGGTTTGTCCATATTTTGATGTAACAGCCTATGTCCTTGCCCTAGCTCTACCATCTGTATAACAAATTTTCTCAAGATCGGTTCAGTGGTTTAGGCGTGAAAGCGTAACAGACAGAGTTACTTTCTTATTTATAATATTACTAGAGCTGACCCCGCGAACTTCGTACCGCCTAACAGTCGATTCTTTTCCTTTCTTTTTTAATTTTTCTCTCCGTAAGAACCATCCTCGTACTTTAAGGAATATTCTAAAAAAAGAATTTAGCGAAATCGGTTCAGCCGTTCTCGAGATTTGCGCCTAGCAACACATTTAGGGATTCATTTTTATTATAGAAGACTAGCTGACCCGGCGAACTTCGTACCGTCAAATTTTTTTTAGCCCGCGTGAATTTTTGATCCCGTTCCCGCTGCACCTATTTTCTCACCCTTTAAACCTTACCTGGGCATCCACGAATATTTCAAGACTAACATTAGCCAAATCGGTTCAGCCGTTCTTGAGTTATAAACTAACAACGAAAAGTGGCATTGATTTTTATATACCTACTTAAATATTTATTTATTTTTTATTTTATTTATATACACTTTTTGTACTTACACCATTAAAAATAAAACATTAAAAACATAAAAGTAATCACTATGGCAATAGTACAAGGGCGGCCTTATCGCTTCAAGCGATTTCTGCCAGGCAACCTTTGGATGGTCAGAACAGTAGCAGGATTGAGTGGTAGTCGTTTTGGCGTAATACATAATACACAGGTATCATATCTAATATATATTACACAATACATACACAAATACATACATACGCACACACATATAATTATACACAAATACATACATACACATATACACATACATATACATACATAACACAAATATTATACAAAGAATACACAAGTCTAGATGCAGTAAACCTGCTATAAAGGAGCATTTTTGTACGTGAGTGACAAATAGTGTTCCTTTACCATAGACTTGAAACAATTTAAACTCTGAGCTTTTCTTATATCAACTGGTAGATTATTCCATAGACGGATGGCCGTAACGGTGAAAGAGTTGTCATAAAATGTAGTTTTGTGCGACGGCATCCTTAGTCGCAAGTTCTCCGATGACCTTAAATATCTTGTATGGTTATCGTGTAGGAACTCAAAACGTCCCTTAAGGTAAGTTGGAGTTGAAGGATGAAATAGTATATTGTACAGCAGAGAAAGGATGTGGGCATTCCGGCGAAGTCGTATGGGTAGCCACTTAAGCTCTTTTCGAAACTGCGAAACATGATCATACTTGCGTAAACCAAATATGAATCTTATACTGACATTTTGGAGGCGCTCAAGTTTATCCAGCTGGCTTTCGGTTAAATCAAGATAACTGACGTCCGCATAATCAAGATTATTGATATTGATTGATTGATAAGATAGATTATTGAATTGATGATTTGACTGATTGAGAGATTTTTAGTGAGTGTTCAACTGGATGATAACGTGCTGTAGCATTGCTTTTAGGCTTTCTTTTATAAACAGTGTGAAATGCGCGTGGTGAAATATGATTTGTCAGGAACTGTAGTTGGCGTCGTCTGGCGCATTAAGGGTAGCTGATGCAGTATATCTTTTAGAAAGTTATTGAATGCACGTTTCCAATACCACTCGGGGTCCGTAGAACTTACTGAGGGCTGGAGATTCTATCGAAGTAATCCGGGCTCAAAAACTTTAACATTTTATTTTTAATCAATTCAATTGAGATCATACAGAAGAAACTGCTGTATATAACTCTTAATTTATTACAAATTATTGCTATTTTACTTTCATAACGTATGTAGGTATATTATCATTTTACAGATCAAAAGTGACCGTTCTTTTTTGACATCATCAATTTTAGTTCCCGTTATCAATAAAACAATTTTGTTAGCGATAAATATATTGATTTTTATTATAATTCTAATTCTAAGTCTAGCAAACTAATTGCTTTAAAAATTATCTTAATTATATTGATTTTTCTTTAATATTACATTCTTTCGTGAATCTGCCATATTCTAATTGTGATAATTGCTATTCGGCGACAGAACAAAAAACCAAAGAGCATGAAAATCTGTTCAGCCGTTTATGAGTTATAAGAGAGTACGTTTTTGCCCCTTTTTAGGCCCTTGGGGTTTGAATTTCGAAAAATACTTTGTTAGTACACCTCCACGCCTCTAAACAAACACTCCCTATAAATATATAATGTCTCTTGGACCAGCGGTTTAGGTCAATCAGTCAGTCGGGACTAAGAGTTTTATAAACGAGTGTATACTGTATAGGTATATAGATTTATATTATTTATCAATGTTTTGTTGTTTTCTCTTACTCTTTCGAGAGACCGTTCGAAAATACTAAATTTGTTCAAAGATAGTCCATTTTTTCTGAGTGAGCCGGTGACCTCTGTTGTGTCGTCATCTAGATATGTCGGGCGATTAATACTTAAGATGCCTATTGTGGCATTATAAAGCTCTCTGTTGACTGAAGTGTATCTAACATCACTTATTTTTCAAATAAATTTAGATTGAAAAAAGAACACGCATGTTTTCGTTAATAGATGATGAATAATGAAAGAGACTGGATGGTATGATGTGTTGGTGCCTTGGTGAGTGCTTGTTATGGGACGTGGGTCAGCATTGTCGCTCTGAGCCACCTCAGTCGTATGACTCGTATGGTCCGTTTTCCGGCCGCTATTGCCGACGCTACAGTTGACAGGAAGCGGCTCAAGTACGAGGTGTTGCCGGCTCGGTATCTGTTCATTCCCTTTGCAGTAGAGTCGTTGGATTGTTGTAGTGTGGAGGCAAAAAAAATTGTGGAGGACATCGGAGGTAGGTAGATCAGGGAGAAGTCAGGCGACTCCCGCGCCGGAATGTACCTTGGTGCAGAGGTTGGCTATCGCCATCCAAAGAGGCAACGCAGTGATGGACACTTTTGCATCGGTTACAGGTCTGGGTGTATTTTTTTTTACAAGGACGAGCTCGGATGCGTGTAATTTTTTGTGTTTTGATTTGTTACCTTTGTTATTATGATACATTATGACTGTTTGTGTATGTTAATAGATTATATATACCTATTTTAAATGTCTGAAATTATGATTTGTATGATTTCTTTCAGTTACATACAAAAATACCTCAATTTTTACTAATGAAAGTCATTAACAAAATTCGTGACACATAATTATGTTTACAAGAATCATCGCAATCATTGTATAGGGTCAAAATAATCACTTCTTTAACATTGCTTACTAAGCATGGTATTTTACCAATTACCTAAATAAGTAAATATTATTTTAAAATTTTAAAATTAACCTTTCAAAATAAAGGCATTTCCTATTCTTGATGTATTCTGTTGTACAACATCTGTGTTATTATTTGTTTATTTACTCGATATTTCGTATCAATCCTAACATATCCCGATCTTGTATTACAATTTTATTATAGAAAAAAAGGTTGGCCAGCCCAGCTGGCAGTCGGGCAGGTAGTAAATTCTCGGAGCTAATAACGATCGGATGCTGCTATCTCGTGAACCATAGAATCGTTAAATTGTACTCCTTTCTTAACTGCCAATGTACAAACATGACTAATTTTAAAATAGTAGGACACAAATTTTGCCCCCAGGCTTTATCCACGAGTACTTAGACCTGAGTTCTTATTTCTTTTTGCGCGGAAACTTAGGTAATACTTTTCCTGAAATAAAAGTAAAGTTACACTTTAAAATTTCGTAAAATTAATCCGGCCACTTCGGAGACTACCAGAACAGACAGTACAGACCGATAAAATAAATAAAAGATTCTTTCAGTTGAAATCTCCAAGCAGCCAGAGGATTTTTTACCGATTTTTTTTTTCAAACTTGTAACGCGGTATCCATGACGTATGTGAACTTGGCATCTCTACTGCTAGCATCGCACAAAAAATCATCAGTTCTAGTGGCTTCCTATATACATAGTTCTATAATTGACGATAAGTTTTAGCAATAGTTCCATCGATTTTGGTACTGAAATCGCTTTTAAAAATAATGAGATGTTAACTTCACAAAAATGTCCCAGCATCTCATCGAAAAACGTCACATATAGTGTGGTATCCCACATAGCTACACACAGTTCTCGTGTAGGTATCCATGATGCGGGGGCGCTCGCGTTAGTAAACGCGTACCCTTATGCCTTTGTGTATATAAAGAGACACCATGTTGTACTGCTTCAGTTGACATCCAACGTTCGCTCATCCACCACAATAGTACTGTGTACAATCAATATGTTGACGAGAACGATCATTTTCGCCATCCTGGGCGTCGGTAAGTGAAAAAATATGTTTAGATTCTTTGTAGACATAATATTACATTTTAAATAAACTGTAATTAATTATAGATAATAAACGATAAATATTAGTATTTGAAATAAGTTACAATAGTAAAAATCATCAGTTGGCCTTGCAATTGCAGTTGGATCTCGGACAATACTAACCTTAAAAATGGTGGAGTTTTGAGCTTTTTGTTTGCGGTTGTTTGGTTTTTCTGTGTAGGTATTTCATGCAGAAATATTCATACTTTTCTGTATCTTTCCACCTATATCCCAAAAAACATTATACCGACTCCGCGTGTATTTTTTTCGTTTCGTGTCTCCTTATCTGGGTATGACTAGATTTTGTGTCAATGTTATCTTTTCATCAGAGGGACACATCAAAACTTGAACACACATCAAAACTTATTTGAATCTGTGAATGAATGCAGTTGGTAGGTAATTACGGTTGGAACCTGGACTTGCGATGTTTACCAAATTTTGATTTGTGTTCCTCCTACAATTAATTCATATACCTACCTAGGTATTTTCTTTTTAAAGAATATAGTAATTAATTATAAAATTTAATTTTTATATAAGTAATAAATTAAGTATAAAAATTAATAATTCCCGTTAACCCCTCCAACTAAACTAAATTGCTTGTGTTATGAGTGGGTTTACGTCGGTAGTGTAATGGCCAGGATTCGAACCCGAGACCTTCGATCGTAAGGCCAACTCCTAACCACTAAGCTACCGACGCTTTTGTTATTAAGAAAATACTTAGTGTAATTTGTAAATAGCCTAACCCTAAAGAAGAATAAACAAACAAATATTGAAAAGTATGATGGGGTTTCTCTGCAGCTGCTGCTGATCAAATGTTAGATTATTTACAAGTTGTAATACTAGTATTTTCAGTTAGGTACTACTAGTAGGTACCTATTAAGAAAAATAACATACGTACATACAGTCACGCTTATTTCCCAGTGAGGTAGGCAGACGGGCAGACCCCACTTGTTTCCGCTAGCTACGATCCTGGCATATATCTTTCGCGTCTTCTACTTTCATTTAACAATTGTTTTTATGGGTACATACTTCTCAGTTTCGGATGGGTACCTTTGACATATCCTTACTGACTTGACCTTATTGACATGACAATAAAATACTGATAAGCATATAAGATACCTACTAGCTGTCCCGGCGCACTTCGTACCGCCATATTTTTCCCGTTCCCGCTGCACCTATTAACTCTCACCGTTTAAACCTTCCCTGGACATCCACGAATATTTCAAGACTAAAATTAGCCAAATCGGTTCAGCTGTTCTTGCGTTATAAAATAACAACGAAAAGTGGCATTGATTTTTATATATTAGAAGATTCAGTGGAATTGAATTGTGTCTAGTCCAGTTTATCTATTTTTAAATTTCAAGCAATTCCACAAAGAAATCTCAACAAAATTTTCGAGATACATCAAAATAGCGCTTTATAGCCTGATAGTCTACCGTCACGTCCGTTAATGTACCCACCTGCTGATTAACGCAGGCTCTAGCAGCCCCGGATCTTCAAATTTTTTAGGCGGGGCAATGCCTGATAATTTCCGCCCCCTCCCATTTTTTTTGTATGGAAATAGAGAGCGGAACTCGGATACGGGGCAGGGGAATTGAAGGGATTTCGAATCGATAGGGGCAATAATGCCTAGCCTATGACTACGTGTCGGGTCTTCAGATACCGCAGTGTAAGATTGCCTAAGACATCCCTCACCCTGGCTGTACCAGGGCCATCTCCGGTTTCGAGATAGCCCTCTTGAGTGTCGAAACCACGGTATCCCTATAGTTCCCTGGACATATGCCCATCGCGCTATACCACTTCTACTTAGATGACAGGCATCCTGTCATCCCCAGTGCCGCCTTGCGCTCGTGAACGATGGAGATTGTCGAGCGACCTCCAACGTCTTAGCCACCTCCGTGCCTCACCAGCTCTGCGGATTTCGTGATACCTAAGTCTTTCTCGGGCCCAATTGCACTATCCCCTTCTCGACACTACGCGGCGAAGGTGAGAGGCACTTCGTGATACATGAGCACCTCCCTAATGCGACTCCAGGGCAAGGTATTGAACGCGTTAGCGATGTCCAAGGACGCCGCTAATATCACTCGCCCCGGGGCACCGCATCCTTCACCAGAGCCCTCACGCGCACGATGGCATCTATAGTGGAGCTATATTGGCCAACCGCCAGCTCAGGCCAAACTCTGGAAATGTGCTCGATGAGGCGCTTCGCTATAACTCTTTCAGAGAGTTTGCACACCTAGTCAAATATTAGATACTTATAGGTCGGTAGGCGGACGGGGAGTCCGCCGGGCACCTTTTCGGGCGAGGTCCAGTTTCCCCGTCTCCATAATTGCGAAAACTGATCCCGCTACATATGTGCTGAGAAGCTCTGTCTCAGGGTCTTCGACTAGACCAAGGATCCACTGTCGTCGTGGAATGCCGTTGGCTCCCGGCGTATAATTTCAATCAGTGTATAACTATATATTTTTTTCTATGCCATCATAATAGTATTTTACCTACATAAAATTTTGTAGAGCATATCATAGTTAATTGACAATCATGAGTACTAGCGTATATGCAAAAATTACATAATATTATAATTTGTATTAATATACTAATACTAAAGCAAAACACTCGTACCTAATTGTAGTGAGTGATAGTGAAGCTCTCATAAACAAAAATTACTTATAGGAATGTACAAACAAAAATTGCACGATAACGTCTATCGAGAAAAATAACAATAACTATCAACAAAAAATAACATAGTTACTGTTATCTATAGGTCAAACAATAAAATTTAAGAGGTGACGTTCAATAACCCACCCCTCGCGCTTTATCTATGGTTCAAGATAGGAATATAAATTCTCCAGACACGTATCTTGGACCTAAAATGTGCCCTATACGCGCAGTACACATTTCTTGGGTGTCTTTTAAGGATAGCACGGGGTGCTACTGCGGTGGACAAACTCAAGTTCACCAAGCATTACAAAGCAATCCGCAGGCGCCAGACCCTCGTTTGTCTTGCAATTTAGTTCCAAGATACGTATCCGGAGTTATAAATTAAATATTATTTCTTATCTTTTACTTTCGTTTCGACTGACTATTGTTATAGAGCTGCGTGGTTTCCAGGAGAGTAGAATTTAGGTCTTTCCATGCGGTTTAATCTTTCCATGCGGTATCGTACAAGGCGACTAAGGGATAGGGCTGTTTAACATCAGACAGATATATACAAACAGCCCAGACTCAGCCTCAGATGTATGGCTCGAGTTAACAATAGTGCCCGGAATACGGCAATAGGCTCACCCCCTATTACGTGGGACCTAATTATGGGTGCTAATTCGCCTCTGCCTAACCCTTCGGGAAAGATTAATTTACGTATCACCCATAAAGATTTATTTTTAACCATAATAATCATCAGAGTCCAGGTTCTCCGATGCCAAGTCCCCCTGTTTTCGATTCCCACATATTCTTATGTATTTTATAAAACCGTAAATTTTCCGGGGGGATTCGAGAATAGGGTCCATCGCGATCAACCCACAATTTCAACCTTACCAATCAATCAATCAATCAACTAGCCTATTGCAGTCCACTGCTGGACATGGGCCTCTCCTTACCTTAACAATGGAATGCAAAAATAACTGATGCTAATACGAGTCGGTAAATCTTCAAAAACATTGACCGAGTAATTGCATTAACGAGGTAACCGGTCAGTTGTTGGTCATTAAACAATAGCGATGTCAACTGTAATTCCCGGAAAACGATAAATTGTACAATTATGCGTTTACCGCTTGATTTGTCCCGACTTCCGTTTTCTTATCAAAGGCCGCTGAACTTAGAAATGACCATTGCCCAATATCTCTAGTTAAAAAATAAATTTAATTAATTAATATCATTGTTAGTAACGCGATAAAATAATCACGTTTGATAATATAATATGTAATAGAGTTTATATTTTTTTTTATCGAATGGCGATAGGAACAAAACAAACAACCAACGATACGATATAATGGGTCCTTTCCTTTAGCCAATATTGTGTTGTGTTGATAATTGAGTTGGAATAGGTTGAAATTCTGGAAGTATGCGATGTGATGGCTTCTACCTTCTACACATTTCGATATTTTGGAAGAGTTTATTAATAGTTAAGTAAATAAAATTAAAAGTTTAATGACCCAAAAAGTTCTACTACACATTGAGATTTTAGAGACTACTTTTAGGCAAACCAATACTTTAATTTTTTTTACAAGATTTTTACTTAGGAGTCCTAGGATTATAATTTCTTTAAACCTTTTTTTAAATAAACTAGTTAATAATACACTAATAAACCCTTTACACTGTTGACCCATTTAACTAAGTTTAGTTTTTGTATCAGAAGTGAGTAGATTTTAAGTAATTATTTCATCAGAGCCTGTTCTTAAAATACCTTGAAAGAACCCTTGCCTACGTACCTACCTACTTACCTTCTTATAGGTACATAGCTATAATTAATTCTCGTCAGCCGATGAAAGTCATTCAAAAATAATTTCATTGTCTACTTAACTGTTTGATCAGTCAATCAAATAGCAGTAGGAAACGATTATCTACCCGAAACTTCGGTCCACAACTGTGTATGTTTCATTTTATGGTAGGCTATAGACCTACCATAAAATGAAACATACACAGTTGTGGACCGAAGTTTCGGGTAGGTAATCGTTTTCATGGAACCTATTTATCTCTAAATCAGACCCGGAGACGGTACGTGACACTTCAGTTCGGCTTAAACCCTACCGTAAGAAGACCGAAGTGACTTCACGGTACCTTTATGGCTGAATGCTGAATTTGAGCTGACGTATCATGGACCATATCGTTACTTGTAAATTGGTAAAATAGTTGGTCAATCGCGAGCCTAATAATTATAAAAAAGCTAGGTTTGACTAAGGTTTAGAACACTGCCGTCATCTGTTTAATGAAATCAGTAGCACAGTGGTCAGAGGATTCCCCTTTTAAGGGACTGGTCGCGGGTTCCAATGCCCGTCTGAGCATTCACATTTTACAATATAAATTGACTGTCATCACAGGTGCACCGGGTGCACCCACTATCCCTAGGGTTTTTGGCCCTAAGGTGTAGGTACTCTGTACACTGTCTTACTGTCGTCACTGTCCTTGAATGTGTTCGACAACCTTTAAATTCCTCAAAGACATGTAGAAAATCCAAATCTCTTCATGCTCACATACCCTGAAATCGACTATCATTTTTAAAATGAATCAATGTAATGTGACAAAGTATTTTATGCTGCATTACACTTAAAGAGTCGTGTCGTGAGACTGTCTGTCTTATTCGAACTCAATATTGCTTGACCGACATAAGTGTAAGTGGTACCTACATATCTATAATATGTTTGTAAAGTTGAACACATCGTCCCCTCTTCCGGCGTACTCATCCCATTTATCAATTAACTCGATCAAGCCCATTGTCTGAAGCCTGTCGCTGACAGCTTGGCCGTTGTGTGATATTTAGAAAACGGATAGATATGAAATGGAAGTACCTAAACTAGATGACCCAGCAAACTTGAAACCGCCATATTTTTTTTACTTCCCCGCGGCCGCGCTCGCGAGGAATTCGATTCCGTTACAGCAGTTTTTTTTATTTTTTCTTTTATAAAAACCTTGTTCTGACAATAATGAACACAATAAAAGAATAATCGAATTTCACTTAATGTGGGGAGTTGTTCCTCCTGAGTCCCGACGCAACGTACATACCAAGTAGGATATTGTAGACTGAAGACTCAATGTTAAAAAGTGTCATACCTAAATTTTCATGATCATCACACACCATTATCATTCTAGTGAACATTTTAAAGATGATATAACTGTCATAATAACAAGATAATGGGTCAAATGGGGTCAAAAGATAACCGTTCTAGGTATTTCTTATCTTGAAATAAATAACATTAAAACTGTATTGTTAACTACGTATTTATATGATCAATCAAGTATTGTCATAATATGTTAAGTTTTCCTGTTTTCCTCCGCAATTTATGCTGTAGGTAGCTACGTCAATTTATAACCAGTGTGCGATAACAATTAACCCAACTAAACACGTCGCGTAGCAGTATGAAATACCTTACTAAGTACCTATATAAACAGTTTATTTTCAATGTTTTGGAAACAAATCCAGAAGTAACAACTCATTTCATCCGATCTTCTACTTACAACTAGGTACCACTGACACAGAAGGAACCGAATATCTACTATGCAAAAACAAAAATATACCTAAGTAGTTACTCGTAGAATGCCAGTGCAACCCTTAACGAATGTCGAAAGAAAATTGCTACTAGGAGTTTTTTCTAGGTGTTGTTTCCCTTTTTTGAGCAAATGCTTTTGGGCTATAACTGGCTCCACTGGCTATCTGATGTCCGTGGGAATGATGGGAATGAATCTGTGGGAGTAATACCATATGTGTGAGTTTTCAAAAATGTTTATAGAATGTTAAATACACTTTAGTCCTATTCTGTAGAATTTTACAACATACTAGGTTATACATTATCGAGATCCAAAGCGAGCTATCAGTTAGCCAGTTAGCTTAAGGCCCCGAATCAGATAAGCATCGAAAAATCGGTATTTTCGAAACCGTTTTTCTTTTTAACTATAAAACCTACAGATCTGGAATTTACATGCCTGTATACTACAGGATATACAGAGTAACTTCTCCTTTTCATAAATTAAATAAAAAAGGAGGAAATAGTTGAAAAGAGGCTCTGAACATCACTCTACTCTTTCTTATGAAACCAAATATTTTTTACAATATGTATCCAATTAATCTAAAATTTCACATGTATGTTAAATAAATGTATTAGCATGACGTGACCTTCTTAGTTTGTAATCGTCCCCTATAAAATTATCTATTAAAATTAGTTTTACTGATTTTTATGGCTGAAAAACGAGCGAGTGATCTTGAGCATTTGTATGGTCAAAGTCATTCGCGTCTGTAATCACCTTAACTAGCTTGTGATATCGACTCTATAGTTTGACTATAGTTTCCAATATTTGCTCACGCCTTGTTCATCCGGGTACAGATTACTAAATAGTTACTACGATCCGGGTAAGCAAAGACACGAGCCTATTCTATATTTTTTTTTTCTGTTAATTACAGTTGTGTTGGCGGATGAACTCCAGCTACCCGCGGTCCAGCTTCAACAAATAAAAGACTTAGTTAAGGAACAGTGCAAGAAGAACGGCGCAGAAGATAAAGCCACCGATATCGAGGTTTGTTAATTCTTCTTTCCTTTCACGTCATTGGTTAAATTTTATTTGCGTAGTGTGTTGCTACTCTAACTGCGTTCTCAGAGGTTTATAACTACTGTGTACTAGATACAGAAACCCACTTATCCATCACTATAGTAACATTTTGGTAGATCGCGCGAACGATAAATATTCCACGTGGTCAGGGCTGGGGATAACAGCTACTATCGACTAGTATCTAATAAAAAATTATCGAAATTACACCATGTCCATACTAGGTATTTATTCCATACTTGCAATTAAAAAGATTAAAGCTTAAGTAGGTACTATTGATAAATTAGTGGTTAATTGTACTTACGATCGAGAGATTCCGGGTTCAAATTCTGGTCATTAAAGTACTGACGAGAATCCACACTGACACAAGCAATTTATTTGAACTGAAAGGATTAAAGGAAATACTAGTAGAATTAAATACTTACATACTATGCTATGCTGCATGATATCTAAGTATGCTATGCTATGATTATGCTGCCGTTGCCGTTACTTCAAAGTTAAATGCGTTTGTTCCAGAATGCCGGCAAAACCTTCATAGATTGTATAAAGGGTCTAGTTGATGCTGATACACTGAAGAAAGAAATCGAAGAGGCCAGGCCCAACGGAGCTCTTGATGAGGTGTTCAAGAAGTAAGTAAAAGATGGAATAGGGGCTTCGATCTCGTGTCTCCCCTGTAGCTAGGGGAGACATCTGGATTTTTCAGTCCTATTGTCTCCCCTAGGCTGGGGAGGCATCAGCAGGTATGTTATTGTTTTTATAGTCAAATCGTGACTCCTTCGGTATTATGTATTTATGTATCTCAATTACCAACTTAGATAAGCGAAAATTGCTGATTACCGAAGTTTTTCCAACCTTCCATTCATACAATATTCACGCCTGTAAATTCCCGAAGCTGTAGGCAGGGGTGTATTAACACTTAACACTCACATTTCGCCAACTAGTTCTAATCATTGTATAATAGTTATACTAAAAAATAAAATCATGTTCTAGAGATTTCTAAAAATATTACCCAAGTGAAGTAAGAAACGGTTCTGACACGAAATGATTATATCCATTACATACCTATTGATATCGCACTTGTACTTTTTCACGATATTCATTATTGACCTAACCGGTTTCGCCTTACGGAATTCTCAAAGATTTACATTGACGGTTAAAAAAAAATTGTAGTTATCATAAAAATAGACGAAATATAAAATGAGAAGTAGGTAACTAGTTTCAGTCCAATGCGTCCTAAAATTTTAATATTTTTTTCAGGTATTGCGCCAAATCTTCTCAGTTGAAAACTTGCATCCGTAATGTACTCGACGGCGTATCTCCTTGCGTCGAGCCCGCGCACCGAGAACACTTCCCGGACATCAACAACGGTGCCAGCCAACTGATAGACTTCGTGTGCTACAAAGATGGCGACAGAATTGCATGTAAGTATTAACTCCGGCCACGTATCTTGGACCTAAATCGCAAGACAAACGAGGCTCTGGCGCCCGCGCGGTTTGCTTTGTAATAATCTATGCTTGGTGAATTTGAGTGCATCCACCGCAGTAGCACACCGTGCTCACACAAGAAATGTGTACTGCGTGTATAGGGCACATTTTAGGTCCAAGATACGTCACACTAACCGCCTCCACTGACGGTATTCCCAATAGAGTAATCCGACTGGGGTAGTACCTCCACCCAACTGAACACCGTAGCCACAATAAACTCGTGTTGTGTTCCCGGCGCGGTGGTGAGTAGGGTAGCCAGAGCTCACTGAAGAGATTTTGTACTGTCAGTGGGAAGACCAAAGGCTTGTCCTGCTTTGTCTTCTGCACTGACAGCACAGAAACGCTCTATTTCTAGCAGCATGAGTGTGACTCCCCTGGTGTTGCAGAATGCACATTTCTATAGGCCACGGTAACCACTTTCCATCAGGTGGGCCGGGTGCTGGTCTGCGACCTAAGTGGTGTAAAAAAATGTCTTGTGGTTGAAAATTTTGAAATGCTCTTTTATCACAATTATTGTCATTTTTCTTATCAATCTCTTTCAGTGTTCATTGCCGAGGGCGGTCCTGAGTGCTTCCAGAGCAAAGCTACTGATATCAGGACATGTGGAGAAGCCATAAGGAATTCTTATACGAGCATAGACCAAGCCAAGGCCCTCACCACAGCAGTACGTAGCATGCCAACAGTAGTTTTATAGGATAGTTTTATTGAAATATTTTAGAACTCATTAATTATTTATTGTTCTTTTTTATTTATTTTATTTATTAAGTATTACTTATTAATTATTTATACTTTTACCCGTATTCTAGAACGATACTCAGTCGTGAATCTGGATTTATCTGAGGACAGATTGTATAGACAGATTGTCTACACAATCTGTACTCAGTTATGTGGAGATTTAGAACTGAGTAGGTACCATTTTAGAAAATGCGCGAGACTCAAATGTTATAGTCGCTTCTTCTTTCACCATTATGTACACCACCTTCAGAGCGAGTTTATCTCAACTATTACTAAGTGTATATAGCTCTAATGATTGATTTTATGATCAAGTATCCATAGTAATTGTCAAAATTTCTAAATCCCTTTGCCATGACTATCTAAAATGAACAATAAATTCCTCCTACGCACCTATGAGTAAGCGATAAGAAAATTAATATGTTCTTTCTGAAATATTTTTTGCAGGAACGTTGTGCCAAATACGATGAATTGGTGAGCTGCGTGGTTCAAAAATTGGAGACATGTGACACACCAACACCCTCAAACATGTTTGAGTCCCTAGCTAAGTTCGTCCGCAACAGTTCACCCTGCGCGGTAAGTAATATACTTAACTTTTTCATATACTCACACACCTGTAAATCTCTAAAGGGGAAGACAGAGTTATACTAATACCCATTTTTCGCCAATTCCTTGAATCACTTACTTGAATCGACTGAAATCGCACGCCGCCGTCTCGGATCTTCAGATGCCGTGGTGTAAGGTGGCCCAAGAGGCATTTCCTTCGCATCCCGGCCCTAATAAGTGCAGAACCTGCGTCAAAATGAGTCTTTATAATTTATTTATGCCCTTTTTTGCAGAAACCCAAATAAATCAAGACAACGCAGAGCTGCGGAATTCATGAAAGTGCCAATTAATAATATTGTTAAACGTTATGCGAATTCTGTAACTTTTAATAAATAAACAATAAAACAATCACACGTGATGTTATTATTACAAAAGTGAGGATATGTACTAATAATAATAAAATTAAAAAACCCTAAGCTAAATACCTTGGTATGCCCTATTCCCCCCGACGCGACGGTCAGACGGCGGTCCCCCGTTGAAAACAACGACAAAAGGGTCAATACTTAGGGTAGGTCATAATGTAATAGTTATTATTTTACTTTTTATAGGTTCTTTTAGGGTCGGGGGTTTTAATTTTTTTTAGTTCCTGCTTTTTATAGATAACCGCTAAACCAATTTCCATTAAACCTGTATCGTGATGTATAAATTATGACCTTTCGTTTGATACCCAACACGGGTATATTTAAAAATATTAGATTTTGCATTGCCACTTTCACTCCTCATAGCTTTGAAATGGCTGAACCGATTTTTATGAAACATAGCTAAGAACACTCTCGACTAAACCATCTTTCAAATAAAAGAAACAGAATCGAAATCGGTTCAGCCGTTTGGGAGCTACGATGCCACAGACAGACTGACACACACACACACACACACTCACTCACACGCACACGCACACGCACACACACACACACACACACACACACACACATATACACCCATACACACTTCAAACTTATAACACCCCTCTTTTTTGTCGAGGTTTAAAAGTACTCCTTGATAGCTTGGTAGGGCTCTATTTTTTATTTATATTTTTAAATAATCATGTGTTTTTTATATTTACATATGCCTTGTGTATTTAAAAACATAATTTATAAGAGTATAAAAGCAACGGGTTATTCAAGGCAAAAATATTTTTTCAATTCGAACCTGCACTTCCTGAGATTAGCACGTTCAACCGAACTAACAAACAAACAGACAGACTCTTCAGCTTTATAATATTAGTATACATTTAGAGATAGATAGACACGAAACTAGAGTTTTGAATAGTCGTATTTAAATAAATTTAAAAGTTTTACTAAAATACGAAAGTGCTGACAAAGGCTGAGCTGAGGTTAATGACCTCTGTAGCGTAGCGGTAGAACGTTCGACTGCTACGCAAGCGGTGCGGGTTCGATTCCCGCTCTGTGCAAATATTTGTATGCATGAAAATATATATTTACATTAAAGGGTGTTTCTATGTAGGTATCATTTGTATGTATGTATTTACAAAAAAAAATGTAAGCACTTATTTGCATCCTAGATTCGCGTTGTCTAGAATATCGTAGAATATTTAATATCTGGCTAACAAAAAGCCCACTGGGTCTTTTACCGCCGTTTTCTTCTGGATAGCAAGCGTTATTTTGTTTATTTACGTATCGTGAGAGCTAGTTGATAAATATAATGATTTCTGTCTACCCCCATGGAAAAGATGCGAGACTGTATGATCATGATAGGTAATTTATTATCTATTCAGTAATAATTAATATTTTTTTTATTTCAAAGTTCAAATCAAAAGAACATAACACTAAATTCTTTTAGCTTGTACCTACTCACGAAGTTCGTCCAATCGTTCAGTAAACATGTGTCCTAATGTTATTTCATATATTAAACGAAAACATATTGTGAGGCTTCAGTAGACACTTGCCGTCTGCCCGTCAACCTCAATACAATATTCGGTGCCAATCAACATGTTAAATAACTTCATATTTGCATTCGTCGCCATCGGTAAGTCAGTGTGATCAAAGTTTTACAAGTTTATATATCTAATTGTCTACTTATACTATTAATAACTGTAAAGTGGTCGTGTCTCTACATTGGAGATCTTAAAAAAAACTTGGGTTATGTTACATTAACGATACTAATTGTACAAGAAAATTATGTAGTTCTTTTTGGAATTCATGTCTGTTTATCTTTTTATCCACGATGGACGTAAAAAGACTGAACGGATTTTGATGTGGTAATTTTTGTTTGAAAGGTCTTGGTTAGGGTTCAAATCTTACGTTTGATTGATCGCAATCGGTTCAGTAGGACCGGAGATATGAGCAAAAGTTGCGACCGACATCCGCGTGGGAGGAAGGCCAGTTTACAATATTTATTTCATACTGGCTGTTTCATTATAGCCTATGTTAGTCACTGCCCACGGCTCCACCTGAGTGGAGTTCTGTTCCCCGAACCTATTATGATCAGCGTGAAGGAGTTTTATACATATCTACCATACTCTACGGATAAAGCAAAACCACTGTCATATCACGAACATTGCAGATGCAATCCGGACAAAGCTGTGATGATGTTGATTACTTTCAGATTTCGTTGATAGCTTCCTCATATGATTGTTCTAGCTACATTAACAGACGTTTCCTTCGTAACCGCGGCCCCAGCTCAGCCAGTGAAAGACTTATTGAAGGAGCAGTGTAGGAGGAATGGCGCAGAACACAAAGTCAACGATGTCGAGGTTTGATGTTACTGTCTAAATTAAATAGACGATAAAGGTTGTAAGTATTTAGTCCGCTTATTATAGTAACAAGGGTTAAATTGTTTAAATGGAAAGAAAGGAAGCACCGTAAATGGCCTGAGTGGGTTAATCACGGTCTGCAGCGTCAGATGAATTCTCGAAGTTTTCAACTCTCGATTTATGAGCGCGGTAGTGTCGTTAATTTGTAAACGACACTACTGGTAGTATCGCTGGTAGTGTCCATGCCATAAAACGGATTTCTCGAAGTTTTCAACTCGAGAAGATCCCAGCAAAGAAAAAGTAAAACAATAACGGCACTTCGATACTTCGGATTTTGGGAGTTTCCATAACAATTTCATTCGAACTCCCAACATGTTTTAATGAATAGAACCTCCATTGTCCACCTTGGTAAACTAGATGCTTACAAACTCACTACTATTAGGTACTTTGGCTTAATTTTTTTTTGTAAAATATGATCGCAACTGAGATCGTTTGTTTTTTTTATTCTCGTGTTTGTCTACCTCATCAGTGGATATACTGGACATGTTCGACTCTAACCGAATAGGTAAAACCGTAGTCTTTCTGCACATCCACCTATGTTGCCTTGGAACAAGGTAGGAATTAGATATGATACCCTGGTATGTCGTTGGGGATTAAATCTCCTCTCTCCGAAACACATCGCACCACCACCCTGGACTTGTTTCTGCTAGGGCGACTGCTGCTTCCGTTAGGGGCCCTTTTTACACAATAGGAATTAGGAATATTAGTAACTCAGTCATTTTAACTCGATATTTACTTAAAACTGTAATATAATAAAGCCGTTTGGCATGACAAAGTACATTATTTGCATGATAAAGGAAATAACATCTGTTTGTTATTGAGTTTGGGGCTGACTGTTACTAATCAGCTGTCGTTTATATAAAATATGTCAAATATGGCTCAACTTAGGTCATTAGAATGTTTTATTTGAGGTAATTAACCCTAAATTAGTATAAGAATAACAATAGATATAATAATCTGGGACATATTGCATAGCGCTATTTAGACCCAAACTAAGCTTAAGGTATGATTCCGTAGCCGACCGCAAACGACAACTGCCGACGCATGCAGCACATACAGCGTACCCATTATCAAACTCCGATACGGATAAAGTGGACCATTTAGAAGCCGCAATGAATGACGTGCATCTGCTGCGTACGTCGGCAGTTGTCGTATGCGGTCGGCTACGGAATCATACTTTTATCATACCTACTTACTATGCGTTCCTGAACATGGATAAACCCATTATTACTTACATAAGGTACTTACTTTTTATTGACGGCGACTATGATTTTTATGTTTCCAAGCATCAGGAATCGTAAAAAATGTTGGACACATCTTTCAAAAATTCATTTGTCAAAAACACAAATTACGATTTTTTTGTGCTTCTTATTTAGCATTTTACTATAATATCTAGCTTTTATAGGAGCAAGCAGACACATTATAAGACAATTCAATGTAACTATTTGTTTCAGAACTCTGGCAAATCCTTCATACAATGTATCAATGGTTTAGTTGATTTTGAACTACTGCCAGGAGAAATCGAGTTAGCAGTAGCCCTAGGTGATGTTGATGAGGTTTTCAAGAAGTAAGTACCTACCTAAAATATACTCTATCTTATAAAAGTGTCTGATAAGTTTATCTATTTATTCAATCGTCAATAAAGACAACTGGACCATTTTTTATGAAACATTTGGTGGTGGATCACTGTGAACAAGAGCACTCTGGGGTTCACAGTGATCCACCGTTGGTCTGGTGGATCCTGTGACACTTCTTGCGATAGTTTTAAGATCCATCGTCGGATCCACTATCGGATCGAACAGCACGTTTTACAGGAGTTTCTTATCTAAGTTCCCGCGTAGTTCCCGGCAGAGTAGAATTTGGGCCTCCCCATCTCCTCCCATGCAGTGTCGTGCTAGGCGACTAAGGGATATGACTGTTTAACATCAGACAGATATATACAGCCCAGATTCAGCCTATACTATACATGACTCGAGCCAACAATAGTGCCCGAAAAACGGCAATAGGCTTACCCCCTATCACGTGGTGGTAATACAATGATTACTGAAACGTGGGCGTTAATTCACATCTGCCTAACCCTTCGGGGATAAAGGCGTGATTGTATGTATTTTATCGAAGTTGAAAACAGCTCAAACAAAGATAATTCACCTCAAATGGAGAAAGTATAGGGGAGAGGACCTCGGACCTAAAATGCAAACTTTGGGTGACCAATGAGATAAACGTAGGACATAGGTAGAATTTTGCAGATCGATACAGATCTGTCAGGTGAAATTCCAGTTCATTCAGCCGTTATTGACCTTGACAAATAAAAATAGACATCGACAAAAAGTCGATCGATATGATAAAGCTCGATATAATTTTTATCATCTGTTATCCCTACAAGGGCTTTTGGCGAGATATCGTATCTAGTGAAATGGATGGCTGAATAATCTAACAGTCGTGGATGAATTGACTACGATGGAGGCATCCTACCTAATTTCTCTAGGCTGTGGATATTTTAAATAAGTATTTAATAATGAGGATCATTCACGTTTTTAGCTGAGTATGCAGATTTATAATGATTAAAAAAACAATAAACACTGTGAAAAAATTATTTCAATCCGATCAAAAATGACGAAGATACAGCAATTTTAATGCAGTAATCTCAAAAACGCCCGCCGCCGCGCCAAAATACTGTGTGACGTCATCTGTTATGACAGCGCGCGCCGCCGCTATGGAGAGTATGAAGACTTAGGGCTCTTTTGGGTTAAGACTCCATAGCTGTTTTATTTCGTAACGTATAATTTTGAAATTTTGTACGGATTTTAAGTAATTTACAAAGCTTCTAATAATATAGTTTTTGTGCTATTACTTCAATACTTTTTTAATAAAAATAACTATATCTATACCTACTTATAATATTATGAAACTGAAGAGTTTGTTTGTTTGAACGCGCTAATCTCAGGAACCACCGGTTCGAATTGAAAAGCTCTTTTTCTGTTGAATAGTCCATTTATCGATGAAGGTTATAGGCTATATAACATCACGCTACTACAAAAGGGAGCGGAGCAGTGTTCATAAATGTCAACAAATCCGGCAGACTTCCATACATCTATGTTAACATAGTAATAAAGAGGGAAGATTTGTATTTTTTGTATTCGATTAAACTCAAAAACTACTAGACCGATTTCGAAAATTCTTTTACCATTAGAAAGCTGCATTATCACTGACTAACATAGACTTTATTTTATTTTCAAACAAATTAGGAATCCTTACTAAAACTTCAATAATGAAATCCAAGATGTAAAAAAATTACTTAAAATATTTCTTACATCGCGTGCGCTGCGAAAACTATTGATGATAGAATAATATAATGTACTGCGGAAATATATAACTTAAAAAGGTCTTCATAAAAGTCAGCGATAGCATATGTCTATCTCATAAGAAAAACCCACAGCAATCATTTATATCTTTTAAAAATTACAAAATAATAATGTGTCATTCATTATCGAAGCTATTTTTAACAATACAGTATCATTCCTTATCCAATTAAATACGTTCAATATATTGTGCATTTAATGTAGATTAAAATTGCTATTCAAACTATTTGATTACAATGAAGAACTTCAGCGTTAGGTAAGCGTAAGAGCGGGAAACGTGCGGTGCGGTGTGATGCGAGCGCTCAGGCGGGCGTTCGGGTTCGGCAGCCCTCTCTCTGCCAGTTGTGTCGTCGACGACTCACCGAGCGGTAGGTGTATAGCGCGCGGCCTTGAGCGAGTGTCGGAGGCCTGACGCAACGCAGCAAAGCAACGCAGTCCACTGTAGTGTATATATACCTACCTATTCTATCATTTTTAAAAGTCACAGACTTGCACCACTACGAATAAGTCTCCTAAATACTTTTGAAGTGGTCATGACGGCAATACCTACTTAAGTACTTCATCCCTACTTTATAATATTATAAATGCGAAAGTAACTCTGTCTGTCTGTCTCACTTTTACGACTAAACCGCTGAACCGATTTTGATGAAATTTGGTATAGAGGTAGGTTAGACCTTGAGAAAGGACATAGGCTATGTTTGGTCGCGATAACCGACATCCACGCGGGCGGAGCCGCGGGCAAAAGCTAGTTTTATTATAAAACTTAATACCTTTTCCTTTTCTGAACCTGTATTATACTAGCTTCAGTTAGGTATTTCACGTCATTTCTAACGTGGTTTATTACTCGCTTGACAACACAGTAGGTACAACTTTCGACAGAACATCATAAGGTAGGTAAATAAGTAGGTACAAGCGTTAGGACGAACTACGTATATTATTATATTATTATTATTATAATATTATAAATGCGAAAGTAACTCTGTCTGTCTGTCTGTCTGTCTCACTTTTACGACTAAACCGCTGAACCGATTTTGATGAAATTTGGTATAGAGGTAGGTTAGACCTTGAGAAAGGACATAGGCTATGTTTGGTCGCGATAACCGACATCCACGCGGGCGGAGCCGCGGGCAAAAGCTAGTTTTATTATAAAACTTACCTTTTCCTTTTCTGAACCTGTATTATACTAGCTTCAGTTAGGTATTTCACGTCATTTCTAACGTGGTTTATTACTCGCTTGACAACACAGTAGGTACAACTTTCGACAGAACATCATAAGGTAGGTAAATAAGTAGGTACAAGCGTTAGGACGAACTACGTATATTATAAAGTATTTTAAAAACAAACTGTATTTGAATAATCACCAAAGAACTTAAAACACAAATAAAGTACTAAGAAAAACCAATAAAATAGTACCAATAAATATTAAATATAGTAAAAATAAAAAATAAAAAATAGTACCAAAAAAATAAAAAAAAACCAATAAACTAAACTAGTCGATCCACGAAAGAATTTGTACTGACTGACTGGCGACTGCGCTAGTCGGGACGCGTTCATAACAGATGACGTCATCGTCTAAATCGCAGTGTAAGCGGGCGTTTTTAAGTACTCGTTAAGAAATCCCTAATAGCTTCGTCATTTCTTGACGGATTTTGATTATTTAAAAAATAGGATACTCAGAAAGGTATAGCGCACCTGGTATACTGATTAAAAATACAATATTCCATTATGTGATTCATCCTCATTATCTTCAAGCTCGATTCCTGTTAAACTTTTATGTTTTTGCCATCTACATTTTTTTGTAAATACATAAAAAGGCTTCGATTTGTAAAATCAATGCACACAATGGTAGGTACCTACCTACCTATACACATAAGGTATAGGTAGTTAAATTATACATAGAACACAAAGCGGGAATCGTACCCGCTATCTCTAACTTCTCCAACGCTACCTATACCTCTAGTACGCCACAAAGATCGTCGTATAATTTTGTTTGTACATTTGCCTGCCTATTTTTTTTTCAGATATTGCGCCAAATCTTCGCAACTGAAAACGTGCATCAACAATTGGTTCGATGGTGTGGCTCCTTGCGTGGACGTCACTTCCCAAGGACATTTAAAAACCATCAAGAATGCTAGTGACCAGCTCGTAGATTTTGTTTGCTACAACAGTGGTAGCAGGGTCGCCTGTAAGTACCTATATGAAAAAAATTTAAAAAAGAAGAGCATTAGAAGGTTCCCACAGGGTCAGCAGCATGAGTATCACGCTCCTGGTGTTACAAACGTCTATAGGCCCCGGCAGTGGCGAGGTGTTCCTATAACCCGGTTCCTGCCAGCTTGCCGGGGAAAGGGAAATTAAATGTATCTGAAATTCTGTATCTAAAATTGAGAGAATTCCATACGCAATTGCTATGGACGTTCTATAACAGCAAGACTTCTTTTCCATCAGCTTCTCTTTTGAAAATATTCACCCTTCGCTACTGGGCCCCGGTAAGCACTTTCCGTTTGGTGGACCGTACGCTTGGCTGCCATCTAAGTGGTAACTATTTAAAAAACTAAAACTAATTGAGTAACCATGTTAATAATATAGGTATCAATGAATTTCCAGGTTGAACCCCAAAACTCACCTGGTTAGGTGAGTTTTGGGGTTCCACCTGGAAATTTATGTATTCTCAGTAGATGTTCGCGATAAAGATTCGACTGTCGACGACACAGAAATAGTACCGTAGTCTACGGGTCACCTTAGAAGTCATTAGCACTCTCTGTTGCAGTATTCATCGCCGACGGTGGTCCTCAGTGCTTACAGAACAGGGCAGGTGACATCAGAGCATGTGCAGATGCCATGAAAAATTCTATTGCAGATTTTGAGGCAGCCCAGAGTCATACAACACAAGTAGGTATTGCATTACAAGTAGAGTTGCAGACTAACTGTCTCTTCGTTTACCGAATGGTTTTTTTTGCAGGAACGTTGCGCCAAGTATGAAGAAGTCGTAAGCTGTATCGTTCAAAAACTGGAGACATGCGGAACGCCTACTACCGCAAACCTGTTTCGGTCACTTGCTGGATTTGTTCGCAATGGATCTCCCTGCGCAGTATGTAGGAACCTATACGTTTGTCTATATATGAGCGCACGGTCCCATGCCTACTACAATTTTAGTCTCTCCGTACGCCTACTTGGCTATCACAGGAAAATACAAAAAATATCGTCAAAGTATAATTTAGCAGTGGGTGTACGAGGAAATGAAAATTCATTTAATGTAGTATGGCATACGTACTCACAGACTATCTGACAGGAAGCGGTTACCAGAGCCATAGCATGCTAGCCCTAAATAATAAAGCTCAGCGCAGCCTGTTATAACTTAATGGAAAAGTAACTAAAGAATGAAGTGAAAACAATAAGAGCGATTCGTGTCGTAGGTACTAGTAACTTACTATAGAATTACTTTAGACTAATTTCTATTACATTTTTACAGAAAACCAAAATAAACCAAGAAAATGAAGACTAGCGCCGCCGTTCACCGGAATAGCAATAATTGATATGCGAATCACGGACTTATAATATAATAAATAGTTCAGTACCAACGCGAACCAACAAGGGTGTTATTATTATTTACCAATTGAAAGACTGATAAACCCTTAGCAGTTTCGAGGGCAGAGGTTTCTCTAGCCCATGTAGAACCCGTGTGCAATCATTACCCTAGCGCCTTCTAGAAAGGGCGTGGTCAAATTGTTACAACACCTCTTCCCCCTTAACTACGTGCGGGTATGCCCTCGAACGTTTGTTACCAACGGACCACTCAATCCATCCACCGAGGTGGTCAGTTAGGAATTTAATTCCTATCAAACCACCTGCTGTCCACTAAGGTGGTCAGTTAGGAATGTTTTGAAGTAACCAACCACCTTTTTTTCTTGGGTGGTCGGTTAGGATTATAGATGCGAAGCAGGTTATTAACGATTCTAACGCGGTTAAATATGCATTTTTCGTTATTAACGGGTAATTATCCGCATTTTATGCTTATTACGGAAAATAAAAAAAATATAAAATTTTATGCTTTAGCCCTACGCGCGAAAATCGGGGGTCAAAGGGGGGAAAAATACGGGATGAAAGTTTGCATGAAAGTTCGTAATTTTTACCCGACTACGGCGAAGCCCAAGGAGGGTTATGATTTTGACAGGCTATGTATGTATGTATGTTATGTATGTATGTATGTATGTAAATATAAAATATCTAGAATAGCCGTGGTCGTATGCCACTTTTTTCTAGAATGTATTGTTTTGTTAGAGTGGCATACGACCACGGCTATTCTTGATATTTTCTTGTTTAATACTTTTTAGAACGTGATTTTTCAGTAGTCGGGTTTTAGTTTTTTCAAGATAACTTGATGCAACTTTGTACATAGATTAGAGCTGGGAAACGGACAAAGGCTACATTTTACGCGAAAAAAGCGTTAAAGGGAAGTGGGGGGAGGTGGGGATGAGATTAGACATTGGAAACGAATATCGGTTACCTTTTATTACGAAAGGGGGAGTTAAAGAGGGGGAGGGAGGTAATAGGAGATCTCTGTACAAAGTTGCATTAAGTTATCTTGAAAAATGACGAACTTTCACATAAACTTTCACCCCTTATTTCCTTATTTACGTATAATACAAGTGCACTTAATGCATCTAGGTGCATAAAGTAGGTATACTATTTGTTTATTTATTTATTTGTAGTATTTGTCCATCCCATGTGGACAGTAGGTGGTCTGAGAGGAATGAAATTCCTAACTGACCATCTCGGTGGATGGATTGAGTGGTCCGTTGGTAAAAAAGGTCCTAACCGACCACCCAGGAAAAAAAGGTGGTTGGTTACTTCAAAACATTCCTAACTGACCACCTTAGTGGACAGCAGGTGGTTTGATAGGAATTAAATTCTTAACTGACCACCTCGGTGGATGGATTGAGTGGTCCGTTGGTAACAAAGGCCCTCGAATACGCATTCACCCCGCCTCGGCAACTTCTACACCGGCCGATGTCCAGGGACACTACCACCATCACCTCTGCCCGGGCAAACGCGTCCTTCACCAGAACCCTAACGCACATGAAGCATCCACGGTGGAAGCCATATTGGCTATACGCCAGATTCAGCGCCACTCTGTGTAGTGTGTCGCTATGACTCTTTGAAAGAGAGTGCATACCTCGTCGAAAAATACTATGGATACAGTCTTAAAGCGTATAGATAGTAATAATCTGCTATGGGCTGATAGGCGGACAGTGAGACGGCGGCGCCCCCTAGCACTCTGCGCCCTTGTGTACTGTACAACTTGCACCATAGGTAAAGACACCTCTACCCGAGTTACATCGACGCCCCTGTTTTCGTGCCAAATGCAAAATGATCGGTCATGACACCAGTCCTCGATCCTCGGCTTCATTCGATCCAAGCCTGGCAACGAAGTTTACTTCTGGCCAAGCTATTTTCCTTCATCCCCCCTCTTTCCACTCATAAAGGTCGAAAAGTAAATCAAAACGACTGTGCACTATACTTTCATCATTTATTTGCAAAATATTATAAACAGTTAAAAATCACTTAGGAACACACATTATAATATTAAATTAACGAACACAAATTAGATTTTCAAGTCATGTAGTTTCATAAGCATTGTGAATCAAAATATTATACATTAACAAAAAAAAATGTGCTTCGAAATCTTTTGAGACAAGATTAAAGAACTATTGAATTGAATTGAAATAGTTTGGATGATTTTTGAAACCCCTAAGTAAACAGATGATATCTTTTAATTACCTAATCTTCTTTTCTTCCGTATCTACGTGTAAAGCATAGACCGTCATAAGATCAATCACTCACTCTTGTGATCTAGTTGAACCATAGACTACCATACACCTTCGAGTAGATTGCACGAATGAGTTATCTTCATCAGTCATTCACTCTTACGATCTACTTCAACCATAGACTGCCATAATCAAAGATCACTCACTCATGTGAACCACTGATCACAAGAGTGAGTTATCTTCATCAGTCATTCACTCTTACGGTCTACTTCAAGTATAGACTGCCACGAGCGAACATCAGTCACTCACTCTTGAGTACCACTTGATGTGAATGTTTTTTTAATCAATAAAAATTTAGTCCACGTTAGCATGTTACAAACTTTAAGAATAAAATAAGTAAATGGACCGAACGTACTTTCACAACTTGAAAACTAACCTGTATACTGCAGACATGGACTGAATTACTTTTTTTTTCATTCATTCGAACAGGTTTGGGTATCAAATTGTTGCAGCCATCTTTTACATAAAGTACGAGTTTTCACAAAATATAATTGACTTCAGCTGCTTATGTCGATATTTATTCATAAAATTATATTTTTTGTTAAGAATTTTGTACAATCATAAAAATAATAATAGGATAAGAGCGAATTTCACCAGCAATGTTTAGAACCACAATCAAAATGGATTTGACTGCGTTTAATTCAGTTATTTTAATTTTGAGCTCAATTTGGTTGATTTTTACTGGTGTAATCCAGGCTATATTAAATTTTGGAATGCATTCATACCGTAAAAATATATTATACAATAAAAAAGTGTTATTTCGCATGATATGCTATTTCACGTATACACTACAAAGCTCCTATACCGTAAACTTAGTTTTGGCAATCTACATACTAATAACTATGACACATACCCTTACACCGAATGCTCACATTTAATGCGTAAAAAATATTTATAATATTATGGACAAACGCTTTTATATAGTCCCGAAATATACAATAGCAGCAGTAAAATAAGTCTTCCAAAAACTACTGTTATATATAATATAATTATTTGCATAAGAAAGGCATGTTTTATTTTTTTACATATTTGTCGAAAGTCGAGTTCTTGTAACATAATTTGTACCTCGAGGTCGAAAAATATTCCAATTCGAAAAATATTCAAAATTCAGTCTCGATCTGGTATTCTCGTTAACAATTTTTTTTAGAATCGTTTTTGACTTTTGGGAGATTGGGATTGAGTCGGGATTGAATTTTGAATAGACTTATATTACGAAAATTGGCCAAAAGAATAAAGTTGTAAGTATAGTTGGCTTTTGAACTGGCACGACGGAAAGGAGTGAGTCTTTATTTCGGTTATTTTTGTACTACGATATCGCGAAGGCGAGTACATAGTCTATTTAATTGTTTTAAAACTAAGTGCTGCTACTAAATGTTCAGTGTGTAACTTTTTAAACATGGCAATGTTACATGTACTTACTCCTCAGTGTTACCATCTCAAAATTATGTTTGGTGGTAAGTACAATTTATAAAAATGCTTTTGTTGTTCGTATTTCTCACACTTACACTATTCATTTATATGACTATCGTTGGCCACATGTTGGCATATACATTACGAAAATATGTATGGACATTTATGCATAACCCTAAAACAATATAATATCACTGTTTGCTCAAAAACCCAAGCCCTGTATATAAATCAGTATAATTAAATGATTATAAAAGCTTTAAAAATACCCAGTCTCTTATAAAATTAAATCTAAAAACGATACATACCACTGTTATTAATCTGGACCCTGATTTTGCTAATGTCATGCCACAGATACTGCAAAAAATGCCATTCGATTTTAGATATTACTGTTATGCTTTTAAAGTTAAAAATTAAATGGCATCTGATAGAGTGAATGAAAAAATGTACAATAACTTTGAAATTTAAGGCCCATATTTTAGAACGACACTCAGTCCTCCTAAATCTCGATGTATCTAAGGACCAATTGTATAGACAGATTTGACAGATGTTTATACAATCTGTTCTCATATAAATCGAGATTCAGAACTGAGTACCAATCTAGTATACAGGCCTGAGTGTATCTATATGAATAAAGTCAAAAATTTAATGGCATTTTTTGTAATCTCATTGGTATGATAGTGATTGAAGATTAAGAGAATCGGGGTCCAGGTGATTTGCTCAAGAAATGTGAAGTACGTATAGACTTAATCAATTTATTCGTAATATGTAAATTAAAAATATCAAAATAGTTCTTACAACATACTATATTTTGATCAAAAACATTTCAAAAATTTTTAGCACAGCATAAACCTCTAGCCGGTACCTGATGATTACAACCATTCTGAACACACTGTAATCGATTTATAGAATCGATTTTATAGATTCGATTTAAAATCGATTACAACACTATTCGGACCGGCTATATCGATGCCCATATCTCTTCATATTAAGCATTATTATTTTAACTGACTTGGTAAAAATAAATTGTTATTAAGATTTTTTGGAATATACAATCGACTAACACGTTATAGGATCGCAATATTTATTGATTGTCTAATCTCTGTCTATATATTCACTCAAAAGTAGCCGGTTTATTATGCTAAAATATTAGATATTACTACGAGTCTAAAAAACCTAATCACATTATCAGGACTTCACAAAAGCAAGAAATGGCATTCCTCTCTTTTAGGCCGTCCGCTGTCTTGTACGTACACGCATACAGGCACCTGTTTCGGCAAACCAAATTTCGTACAAATATTTTGCACAAGTCGTGAAAAAAACATACGGTACCGGACGCCCTTATTAGCGACACGCATTATGCAGCAGACGGCCTTAGAACTCTATCACACTATGCAAATATTAAGATAGTGTTTCTTTCTATAGAATCTAATTACAGTACGTTACCTACCTATGATAGCACACACATTTTGGCAGAATTTTTTCACATCCTAAACAACTTTTATGTAGTGGCACCTTTATAATAAGCTAAATGTAAAAAAAACATAAACAACCATATAGATGAATTGAGAACCTCCTGCTTTTTTTGAAGTCAGTTAAAAATACTTCTATATATATTTGGAACGAACGAACGCGGAACGAAATATTTGACCAGCAAGAATACGCTCCTTCTTGTAGTTGTCATATAGGTGACATCAAAAAAGGCGCGCTATTTCTATGATTATCACTATACATATACATATTTGTTTCAAACAACCTGTGAAGTATTCATAGAAATTCACTCATAAACAAAGATTATCCAATTACTATTCAAAAACTAGGTTTGATCTTACTATAATAAACGAGAGAAAAAAAATCAATATCCTTTGTGCTAATTCTAATGTCTTTTTAGAAGCGATATGTTATGTTTTAGATATTACAAAACAAATTAGGCAAAATTTTGGGTAGTGAATTTTATAGATTTGATCTGGCAACACTATTTTCTAGAGTGCAATACTAGTCCTGTTATTAGTTGTTTCCTTTATGGCAGGGATTAGAAAGTCAATATAACATCGCGGTCTTCGTAAATCTGACAATATTGTTGATAGTATTGATGTACAAATGCGATTCGTGATTGACGCCGGGTCACAATATTGTATCGCGATATTTATTGACTGTCTAATCCTTGCCTTCACCAGGCGGACGGCTCCAAATTCTATAGAGAAATTCCATAATTCTACTTGATCTGACAATATGCGATAGTGTATGACAGTAGCTCACTACGCTAACAAGCTATCTAGTTACATTGTTACATTACCATTTGATTTAGCACATCGGGAAGAAGAGTGAGATATCGGGTAAGATCGGAATGCTTCGTTTTCGTCGAGCGTTCTCTCTCTCGCACAACGCATTTTTCCAACTTGATATCTTTTTGGAATAAATGGTAACTCAATCTTATCCTGGTTCTCATTCTTCTCTCCGACATGCTATATTAAAATCCGAGTATCGTACATACATTTCCGAAGAGTATCTTCAAACTATATGTAAAACTAAAGCTTGTATGGTTCCTTAAACAAGTAAAACAGCTGCTAACGCCATGAAAACGGTGCCTGAAGTTATAGTTAGGCCGTTTGCTGAGCCACCGGGACCGCCTTTGCCACTTTTTACAACCTGCAACGTAATAAGACACATTGTAGTTACACTATTAGTGGTGGACGTCTCTACCATGGGTTCAGGTTATAGAGATCCTTCGCCACTGTAGCATATTTTGTTAAATGCAGCTTGCAGCTAATGCCCGCCTGCTAATAATAAACTAATATGATCGTATTTTCAAAGTAAATCAAGATAATATTATTAATTATATTGTGTTCAGGCAAATTATAATCGATTCGTTGAGGTTTGTATTATAGAAAAAGAAAAGTTGAAGTTAAAAAAAGTAACAAAACATATTGAAGACAATGAATACGTAACAAACAACTAATAATTTTAAACTGCAGTATTAAGGTCCAACCCCACCAAACGGACGGCATCGGCCCGGATTTTACAATCTTTAAACAAAATTAAATCTTATTACATATTGCAATGTTTGAAGTTTATATTACCAAGTCTCGCACAACAGCTTGACAGCGACGTGCGGCGGCATGACGCACGTCAAGCTGTCATGCGTTCGATGCCGTCCGTTTGGTGGGGTTGGACCTTTATTCAAAGGTCATATTAAGTAGGTACATTAAAACCTGAACGATCTTAATAAAAGCAAAAAAAATCGGTAATTTTTTTCACATTCAACAAAAATAACGTTCACAAAAACTGTCACAATGATTTCTACATTGATAACTTACTGTTTTAGTTTTGGTATCCTCTTGTGCCTAAAAAACATGCATGTTGGTTAGTGTGTTAGTATTAGTTAAAGTGCATAAATGAGTGAGTGGAATTAATTACATTGGTTACAATAATACTAGTAATACAATAATACTAGTAATACAATAATACTAGTAATACAATAATACTAGTAATACAATAATACTAGTAATACAATAATACTAGTAATACAATAATATACAAGTTTTAATTGACAAATTGCTGGCATAAGGTCAAATTAGAAGCAGAAAGTACTATAAACACACATGCTTATGAATATGAATCGACAATGTTTGTAGATTTTTCGTTCTACGTTTAAACTCATGCAATTGCCTACATACAGACATCTTGCTACCAGAAAACAAAGTACTTAAATATTTTACGATGATATTTAAATGATACTTCACTTGAAATAGTTTTTAATCACCTAATAAGCAAAAATAATAAGTATATAGAGTACGTTACTGTAATTCAACTTCATTAATGAAATGTACTGCAATATTTAATAAAAAAAAATGTTGTGTACATTGCCAACAAAGAGAAACAAAGAGAAAATAGTTATCTTTCTTCCTATTTATGTGTAAGGCCATTACCACGAGTGTAAAAGAGACAGATACTTACTTTGAAGTTCTTGCAGGGTGTAGCAGTTCTGATGAAATTGAACAGTGAGTCCACGATATTGGCAGAGGTAGACTTGGCACAGCTGTCTAACACGCTGACGATACACTTTTGTATCTCGGTCATTTGATTGCATTGCTTCTCCTATAAATATGATGTTAAATGAATAAATAAATAACATTTTCAAAGAAATTAGTAGGTATGCTAACTGTTCCTATTCATTTATATCAGAAAGGAAGGGAGTTGGATCCTCGACTAGTCATTTTCTAGCTAGGTAGTCCGAGAGCTGGCAACAATTTTTGGGTAGGTATTTGAGTCAAGCTGAAAGCGTGTCACATATCTCTATTATACTCCAACACGGAGCTGCAGTCAACCCTAGCTATTATGCTAGATCACCTAGGAAATAAATGATCTGTCTCTTGGAGAATCTTTGAAAAGCGGACATATTCTAACTGAGGTACTTGGATACGTCCAGGAAAACCGAAACATATGTCTTGGGGGCAACACTGGAGCCAGAAACCGAAAATGTTTTCATTATTGCCGATAGTTTGCAAGAATTTCGGATCTTTGCGATCTAGATAGTGCTGTGTCGAATGCAATACACTATTTATTATTATAATAATTTACCTTGAATTCCAGTGTAAAAGCGCTGTTCACCGAGATATCCTTCAAGTCCTTCTGTGTTTGTGCGTCGATTGTCTGGTTAACGCAGTTTCGAAGCTCTTCTTGCTTCTCTTGGAAACATTCCTGACCACCTTCAGCGATAAACACTAAAAACAATAACCACTATTTATTGATGTGAGTCGTGACCAACATCAGTAGTTTGTCCAGGTTGCAACCGAAAACTTTAGATCCTGGGATCCACTCTCTTGCACTAAAGCCTGAAGCTACTTCCTTCAATCATAGGTGTAACGAATGCCGGCCTATTTAAGTTATCCATCGTTACGTTGAGTCTAAAAACTGTTTACTATTATGCTTAATTATAATGGCATCTTTTAGAGTCAATGAAAAAAATGTAATGAACTCTTTTTCATTTCATTTTGGACTTTGAGATCATATACAAAATGTCTAAAATTTTACGGTTTTTTTTTCAGTGTAATTTGTTGACAATTAGCATAATCGGGGTTTAGGTTCCATTATATAACTTACGTGCGATTCTGTCGCCATCCTTATAGCAGACGAAGTCGGTGAGCTGATCAGTTACGTTGTACAAAACCTTGAAGTTCTTCTGTTCCTCGGCGGAGAAGCACGGCTTTATCGTCTCGGTCGCGTTACGGAAACAATCCCTGAATTGGGGAGTCTTGTCGCAGTATCTAAAATACAAAGCAATCAGTTAGTTATTTACTGTCACGAGTAGATCAACCATACATGCATGACAACGGTCTCAAATTTTCGTTAATAAAAATTACTACATTTTAATACTTACTTTTTAAACACTTCATCGACCTTGCCATTTGGCTTAGCATTTTCAATCTCCTCTTGAAGCACGTTCATATCCACTAGGGAGGTGGCACAAGACATTAAAGTTTGGACGGCATTCTGAAAAAAAATAACTTAGCTATTTAAATGTACGCATAATCAGATGTTCCAGGGTGTATGACGCCCATCAAGGGTGTCGGGGCATAAGTCAGTCTCATCTGCAAGCCGATACTCCTGCTGATTGACGAACAAAGTTGTTGCGCACGCTTTCCTTTCTTTCGGATAACTCGGATGAATCAGGGAGGCTCGATGCTCTGAGGTCTCAGGATCGATTCCTGGCCACAAACCTGTGCCCCGAGTACGAAAACCTTTCCAAATCGTAACGTAAACATATCGAGAGAACGGAGCATTGCGATTGGCTGGCACACACACACAGGTTCATAGTAGGCAGGCGGCCAATCGCAATGCTTCTCGATAAATATTTGAATTCGTAACGGAAACGAGTTAAGAATTCGAATATTTTTCGTGCTCGCGGTACTGACACTACCGATGTGGTACCGACGTGAACCCATTCATAAATAACACGAGCAATTTTAACTTAGCTGAAGGGGTTAGCGGTATTTCTAATAATTCAGGTTACTACATAGTAGGTATTCCCAAAACGCAATCAATTTAAATCAATTATAAATAAATAACAGCAGTAATTGGCAGTACCTACAAAATAAAGTCAAGTCTCTGGATCCCGGAAAATTAAGTTAACGGAATGAGGAAAACCGCAACCAATTAACTGGATCTGTATTGTTTTTTTCTCTCCTAACTAATTAGAAGTAGAAATAACTATGGTGTGATGGAATAAGATGATCATTACGTATGCATAAACAATAAATATATTATCCTTTTTGTATTGCCTTTGTTTTTTTCCTAGATAGTGAGTTTATGAATGTCTTCTTGGTCTAGGTACCTACGTATAGGTCAGTCTAAAATTTAAATGTCGAGTAGCATTGGTTTGGATTTAACATTACTTAGTTACCTTGCATTGTCATGCTTAATGTTAACTTGATTTGAATACGTACTTTAAATCTAAAAAACTCAACGTCCAGGACAGGACTTGAAATCGCGACCAGTTCCTAGGGGGAATACCATAGAATTCTGTAGGGAATGACACTCTCCAATTCTGTGGGGAATACTCTGACCAACGAACGGAACTGAGCGGAACCCGGACTCCGTGAAGGCCTCGGATACTACCGGAACTAACGCAAAGATGATTATAATGATTCTGATCAACGGTGCTGCTTAGCCACGTCCCAGATCTTCGAAATTCTACAATACATTATATGTCTTAGGTAGGGCGATACTGGAGCCATCTAGGTACCTACTGTTTTCATACAACACCAAAATTAAATGGCTGCTAAATAAACAAAAAATTGGATGATAAACAGGGAAATAGAAGGTATGGAACTGTTTTATCTCGGACTATTAATATATAGAGATAGCCAGTTGTTGTTGTCTGTGTATCGCAGTGCGGCGCAATCTGTGGTAAGTAAGGTCAAAGGTGAAGATGTTTTGTCTGTGAGTGTATATTACAATCGAGTTGATAATAGGGTACAGTCAACTCCAACAGTTATTTAACAAACAAGATATCTTCTAAATTTAGACGAGTAAATTATACTAGCTGCGCGCCCCGATTTGCATCTTACATCACCTTATACAAGACCTTGTCCTAACAACAACAAATACAATAAAAAATAACGAGTGCTTACTGACAACGTTAAAACTAAAATTCTGTAGTTATAACTACATTTTTCCGCTTTCAAAATTAATAACGTGAGTTAACATTATTTCCAGCTAGAAAACTTACTTAGTTGAAATGATTTACAGTATTTACACTAAGGATTAACACAAATTGAACCGATAACATGAATCTAATCTAAGCTTTATGATCCGAGTAAACATAAAATTAGGTACCTACTTAAAAAATAACGTACTTATTATTATCGTCACAGGATCGTGTCTAAATTGCATCCGAAGCCCGCTTTTTACCCACGACGCCCGACGGAACGGAGACGGTATAGGTATGCATTTGGGTTAAGAGGATGTTTATTTGTTTGTAGAAATCAATGTTGCCATTTTTCTCCAAAACTACTAGTCCGATTTTGATGCAGTTTTCAGTTATGGGTTCGGGTTTGATTGGTGCATGTTCTTTCTCGTTCACTTTACAACATTGAGTCCTTTTTCGTTATTCAATGAAAAGTTAATAATGTGCAAACAGACTGACAGAAAAGAAATAGGTACCTACTTATATGAATTTTATACAACCGCAGGGTACCCCGAAATTAGGACACACGGCATACAGACGTCATTTACTGCGAAGTATTTTTTTTAAATTACTTGCCATTGTTTTTCCTAGTAGCTACAATGTAGGACACTTCAATAGTATTACGTAATTAACATGATTATTACAAGGTCGATGACGATTTCAAAACATTCTTGATTTTTGTTGACATCCACAAAGTAGCAAATAGCAAATCCATTCACCTATTGTACTGTTTCACTGGCTGATTTGATTGCCAGCCTATTGCCACTAAAGTTTGCTTCCTCTCAAGGTGCGTCGGTAACTTTAGTCCTTTTTCTAGATAAACTCTTTACGTATTTTATCCTTCAAAGAAACTTGGAGATTGCATAAAAAGTAGTAATTATAAACACTTCTTTGTCACCACAGAGGTGTAAAAACACCTTTCAATGAAGATCAAGCAATGATACGACGCTAATAGTCTCGTCAGATTCTGTACTTTGAAACTAAGGAGTATAATTACCTACATGACCTTGTCTTTGAGGTCAATTGAGGAACCGGTTAATATGAGAATAATTTGTAAACATTTACCTATTTATTCAAGTGTTATTTCATACCAAGATAGAAAAATACAATTAGGTAAACGAATGATCTATGGAACCGGTGTAATGAGTGGCCTATCGCTTACGTGCGGTTTCTACTAGGCAATAGGCAACCTTTGTACTTTGGCGGACATAGTTTGATAGGATTGAGTGTGAGTTGTTGGTGTACTGTAGGTACTAAGTATATGAATATATTACAATTATATAATAAGAATTGTGACGGTAACTATGTGTGTATCCATATTAGACGTACCACATACCTACATCAGAAAATGAGAAAACTGATTGTAATATCTCATCAAAGATTGAATTTCAATTTTTCAATTCAGAAACGGGCCAATAGTTTTCATTTGTAAAATGAAGGTAGTTTAAAAAAAATGGCTATGAAACGTTTGATGGCATCCAGAAGACAAGTAATGTAATGACTGTGGTAATGACGTCCAATAGCTGTAGTATAGTTAAGAAATTGTAATGCAAAAAACATTGCTGATCTTTCAAAGCAAGTTACAAAATAAGTCAAATGATCTAATTTCATACACTCGGCAGAAGTACCTACTGTATTGCGTTTTATTTGATTCTATAATAAATTAATAATACATATGACGTTATTTTAACATGTTAATTGGAATGTCAATATTAGGATGTGACTTGAACCGGCTACAGTCTCATCGTGTGAATACTTACACTATCATACTGAACTACCAGAGATCAACCTGGTTGTTGCACAGGGTTGTTGGTAGGTAGGTATCTAATACTCGTACATACGCGTGACGAGATGTTATTCCATCATTTAAAACTAGCGAACCATGCGTTGAGTATATTAATGCGAACAGTAGTTTTTTATTTAACTCGGTAATATACATAATTATTTTTAGGCATTATTTACAACAAAATTAAGACTTGGAAATGAAAATATAGTTTCATTTATATATCCAAGTATTTGTCCCACCTTGGACCAGACAGTTGGATTCGATAATAGACAAGATCGAAAGATCGATCGTCGTATAGAAAACGCCTGAAAGGCCTATTTACCCAAGAGTACATAACAAGTTCTCCGGTCTCCCTTAACATATGGAAGTGGGACAGGTATGCTTATGCAGCACACGTCAGCAAGTGGGCCATAGTCTGTGGAGGAACTTCGCACTCACACCGCAAGTCCGCATCATCCGAGAAACCCTACTTAGATCAATTCTCCTTCTGTTTCGGCCAACCTGTGTTCGAAGTCTTTTAAGAAACATCCATCTGACCCAGGGAAGGTTATGCCCAGGGGGAAAGACTCTCTAACAACGATTCTATAGACTTCGCTCCATTTACGGGCATGAAATCATATTGACGTGCTCTATATAAAAAAAATCCTTGAGTATACGGCATTTCGGTAGCTAAGTATGGATTATATTTGTATTAGAGGTATAAAATATAAAGATAAACACTCGATATTTATACTTACTTTTACGATAAAGTGATATGGATAACGATGTTGGCCATGATGATAAATGGTAGGAGAGTATTAATTACGTCTATAATGAGACCTATTAACTAATGCGATTGTAATCTATGTAGCGGTAACGGATGTAAAACGTGATGAAATGTAACTAATGGGTTAATTAGATATAGATAATAATCGAGCATTACCTACATTTTTTATCAGCAATGTTGGTACTCTGAATAGTACATCTGTAGCCAAATATATCGATATATCGATTGATTGTCCGCATAAATACGACTCCGCGCGCCATGACACGAACAAATCTGATGCTGCTATTCTCCTATCTTCTTCGTGTTAGATTACTTGTGATAGCACGAAGAAATAGGTGTCCCGCGAACCGGGCCTCCGAGACATCATTCGAGGCTAAAATTTGGCGGCAAATATACTATTTTGCGTAAAAACAATGTTTTTTGGAGACAAATAAATCACACCCGACTATAATGCTCTTGAAATGACATTCTTGATGTCTCGATCGCCCTTCGCGTACTATTTGGGATTCAATACCATCTATCCTACAGAGAGGCGCCCGCCACTGTGGGCCTGCTGGGTTTGCTCTTTTCTTCTTCATCATCAATGGGTTGTGGAGGTCATATGGCAGTCGCGTCACGGAAAATATCGAAGTTCAGCCAAACCCACAGTTAGACTGGAAAAAGCGGATCCAACTCCGAGGTAAAAGGATGTGACTGGGAAGGGTTGCCCTGTTTCATATTAAATAGTAGAAGCAGGCCCAGGTTGTCGGGCGCGCCTCCCCATGCCTTAATGGAGAGTTGGTGGTGATGTGGCCACCTTTCCACTGATTAGTTCACTGTCCTGCTTCCATCATTAAGTGTGTATTGCTCGAGACAAATATCTTGGACCTAAAATGTGCTCTATACGCGCCGTACACGTTCCTTGGGTGTCTTATGAGTATAGCATGGGGTGCTACTGCGGTGGACGAACTCAAATTTACCAAGCATAGATTATTATAAACAATCCGCGCGCGCCAGGGCCTCATTTATCTCGCGATTTAGGTCCAAGATACGTGTCCTAAGGTGTACTCCAAGAAGTTACATACCTTAGCATTTTCAAAGGCTTCAGGGTGTCCATTTTCCTCACATTTTGTTTTAAATTGGTTCAAATACTTCTCCTGTACTTGCTGAACTTCAGAATTGTTTAATTGCTGCTGTAGCTCAGGAGGTATTGATATGGATTCAGGGAGTTTAAATTCCTCAGTTTGTCCTAACGCAACACCTGTAAGGGACACACTGGTTGTAATATACATTAATGACTATTAATTCATACTAATATCATGAATGCAAAAGTAATTCAGACTGTTACACTTTCACATCTCAAAATTTGGTCAAGGAAAGGAGCCAATCCCTTGATTGTCATGCCGTGAAGGGGTTTCAAATAGGTTGTATGTATGTTAGAAATTGACATAAATATTGTTTGACAAACAAACTGCTATAAATTAGTGAATCAGTCATGATTAATGGTGTGAAATGTTGTTTTTATTTCCCTTTTTGTTTCTATTTCTTGTCATAATTATGTATTCCTAGAGTATTAGGTAAGTGTTTTCAATCATACATACCATGACCAGATTGGCATTATCTGAAAACCAAAGCTGTGCATACTCAATGGCATGTGCAGTATTTATGCTGAGATTGGCAACCTTATTGAGGTTTGCTCAATAGACTAAATTTAAGACTAGAATGTAAATTTATTCCATTTTTTGTGCATATCTTATACATAATAATTATTCATAACATGTGTTGTAATGTATTTTTGTGTATGAGTAGGGAATTTAAATGCAAATAAAAAAATTAATAAGAAATATTGATGTTTTAATTCATTCTCCAGATAATACTTAATCTAATTCGGGCGCCACCTGGGGGATACCCAGGAAATAAATTCGGATAGTTAAATAAGATAGAACATTAGCTTCTAATCTCAGAGCCGGGGGTGACCATTATTCACCTAGGCTTGTCTACCTACTCATGGTGCAAAACGGCACCATGCCAAAATAAAGAGAATAACAAATGGTTTCTAGTGATTCTATCTATATAGCTCATCTGCATCCAAGTCCAAATATATCCAAGATACCTAATAGTTTACATTACTTTAGTAAAGTGAGGTTATAATCTGCACATGTTACCGGCCAGTAAGATACCAAAATATAAGAAAAATCCGGGGAACACGGCAACGAGAAACGATGAAGCGATGATAACCGATGAAAAACCGGAGAAAAACCGATGAAAAACACGATGAAAAACCGGTGAAAAACCCGATGAAAAACCGATGTAAAACCGAGCCCTCTATCGCGCGGCCCGAAACGCCAAAATGGATCGACGCGAGGTCATCGCCGACGCGTACCAAACATTCAAAAAGGTGAAACACGTCATCTTAGGTTCGGCACAGCAGCGACCACACTACGCGAATACAAATAATTAAGGAAATATCATTTTATCCTTCAATAATCTTAATTTAAAATAGTGAACGTCTTAACGGCGCCATCACAGAATAGAAAAGCCAAGTACCTTCTTGGGTGTTGCCAATCGCGAAACAAAAATTGACCAACATCATAAAAATATTCGTTCAAAAACTAGATACGATTTCTGAAACGAGTGGAAAAATCACTAAATAAACAATGCAGCGGATGCAGTTCACACTATTAGAACATGTAATGATATTAATACATTACATTACACCCCCTCCAAATAAAAAAGAAGCAACGCCTTCTTTTTCTAAAGAAAAATCCCAACTAAGAAAAGAAGAACAAAAGGCAAATTCCAAACTTGTTAACAACAAGGAAAAAAATGAAGCTTGGGGACAGAGAAAAAGAAAAAGTCTTGCAGCGAAGTGCGGTTGGAAAAGATTTTCACCGACTTGACTAGATGCAAAGGCTCTACCTTCCTCTATAACAAACCCAAAAGAAAAAAATATTCCTGAATGAACAGAAAGGTTATAAACAAATTTCAAAATTTGTCAAAAACAAGAAAAAATGAAGCTTACTGACAGAAAAAGGAAAAATCCTGCAGCGAAGTGCGGTTGGAAAATAATTTTCACCGACTCGACTAAATGCAAGGGCTTAACCCTCCTCCATAACAAGCTCAAAAGAAAGACAAGGACAAAAGAAAAATCCAATTACATAAAAGAGTGAGAGTGGATCATAGAAATCACCAACTCTATCCCACCACCTATTAATAATCTAATATAAAAACGGAATAAGGGTACTACTACCATTCCAACAAAAAGAAATCTTGTAGTCAAAGTACGGATAGATACGAAGATCGCCGACTCCTGAAAACAAAGATAACAAAACAAAAAAACGACAACTACTCACCAAAAATCTTGAAGTCAAAGTACGGATGGATACAAAGATCTCCGACTCATTACAACAACAAAGATTCATGTTAACGATGAGGTAAAAGCAGAGCAAAACAAAACAAGTTGCAAAGAATCTTGAAGATAAAGTGCGGATAGACACAATGGTCTCCGACTCAAAATTACTACAAAGATCCAAGCTTACTAGAGGGTTTCTAAGTTCGGTTAGAACGAAAGTTCGCCGAATCAAAACAAAATTTTGTAATTTGTGATCGGCCCTATTTCACCGACACAAACTACAAGTCCAAAATAGCGTTAACAATGCGAACACTAGCAAAAGAAAAGTGTACGTGACCGGCAAAACTCCACCGACTTTCCGAGCACGAAACAACAATTCAAAAAGAGACTGTGTTACCAATGCGAACAACAGCAAAAGAAAGGTGTACGTGACCGGCACAACTCCACCGACTTTCCGAACACGATACAACAATTCAACAAAAAGAGGAACTGTGTTACCAATAATGAACAACAGCCCAACCAAATGAACTGGGTAAGTGATCGACACAACACCATCGACTTTTCGAGCAATTAACAACAGTTCGAACCAAATAAAACGGAACAATACCGAGTCTAAAAGTTGAAGCACACCTATGGGCAACAACAAAATCCAAGAGGAGAGTCCAATACAATATACGACTTCCAAGCAAAAATAAGAATCTTTCTCAACAAGGGAGAACGATCTATTCAAAACAAAAGGAGAGCAAAAGCTCATCCAAAAGAATAACCATGGCAAAGGTTTTCATAAAAACTATTCCAGGTGTGAAGAGTCATGTCCGAGAGTATTATCTAAACATAAAGTCCGAACACTAAAAACAAAACAACACCAAAGAACAGACAAAAAATTCTGTATAAAATACAGACAAGTATAATACAATTTATACAAATAAGATCGTTTGGTAAAGTATAAACGAGAATGAATTCAAAGCGTCAAACCATTAAGGGGAATTTGGAAACCTTAAACTCAAAATTTGAAAGTCTTCATGGGATTTTCCTAACATACAACAAACACGGATGAGGCCTTTCATACATCATCTCATTAAACACCATTCAACACCCTTCCCTAAAGAAAATCGAACTCAAGAAAAAGTGTAAATGCAAAAATCGCAAAGCTAAATTTTTTAAAGTTAAGACAGAAATCCTAACTAATATTTAATAATGTCTTTAACATGATATTTAGCCGAAGTATTTTTACCTATTTCTTTCAAAACATAGACATTATCAGAAATTTTATCTATTATTTCGCATTTAACGAATTTAGGAGCAAATTTAGCCGAAAAATAAGCCGGAGCGTTGGATTGAACAAAACTTCTTCTCCAAACAACATCACCTATACCAAACGAAATGGCTTTCCTACCTATATTGTAGCTACGCGCATTACGCTTATAAGCTTTAACTAAATGTGATTGAACACTAACAAAAATTCTATTTCCAAGTTCCAATTGATCCAAATTTTCAATGGAATCACTAATATGATGTAGAGAAGCATCAATAACTAACTCTCTACCAAACATAAGAAAATTAGGAGTGAAATCAGTAGAAAGATTTACACTACTATTCAAGGCAAGTTGCACATGAGGCAAAAGTTTAGACCAAGTACGTTGATCGTTATTAACATAGCAAGATATGCAAGTTTCGATGGTTTTATTATATCTTTCAACAGGATTATTCTGAGGAGTGTACAAAGTGTTATAAAATATTTTAGTTATATTATAGCTCTTCATGAAATCGACGAAGTGTCTAGAGGCAAATTGAGTACCATTGTCACAAACTAAAATTTTAGGACAACCAAACTTAAGAAATATTTATTTTTCGAAAAGTTTACAAATAGTTAAAGTAGTGGCTTTAACCATGGGAAAAACCCAGCAATATTTAGTGAATACGTCAACAACTGAAAGAATGTATTTATGACCCGAATAACTTTTAGGTAAAATTCCAATAATATCAACAGAAAGCATGGTCATGGGGAAATCTACCTTTTTAGGGTTTACCATTAATCCAAAAGGGGGAGAAGTACTATGCTTATAAGCTTTACATGTGTCACAGTTTTTAATATATGAATGGACATCATTAAACATTCCTTTCCAAAAGTAATGTTGTTTAATTTTACCAAGAGTTTTATGAACACCAAGATGACCAGAATTAATTTCATCATGGTTAGAACGAATAGTATCCAGAATATGTTCTTTAGGGATAACTATCTTCCAATTTAACCTACTATTAGGATTGAATTTACTTTTACAAAACCTATACAATGTGTTATATTCTATTCTAAAGTTTTTATATCTAGAGGGAAATTTTTGACATTGAATAAATATCTTTTTATACCAAGGGTCATTAATATCATCATCAGGATGAACAAAATTTACGGGGGAAACAAAATTTTCAGAAATATTAATTCTAGATAAAGCATCAGGAACTACATGTTGAGAACCTTTTTTATGAATAATATTAAAAGTGAATTGTGAGATTCTAGCGGCCCAACGAGCCAAACGTCCACTAGGGTTAGTCAAACCCAAAAGCCATTTCAAGCTAGCATGGTCAGTTATTACTGTAAATTCCATACCTTCAACATAAGGTCTAAAATGTTCTATTGATTCTAAAATAGCAAGAAGTTCACGTTCTGTTGTACTATAATTACGTTGACATTTATTAAGAGATTTAGAATAAAAGGCAATAGGATGTTGATCACCATTATCATCCTCTTGACTAAGAACACTACCAATTCCTACTGCACTAGCATCACAGTGTAAAAAGAAAGGTTTTTTGAAATTTGGACATTGTAAAACGGGAGATGAAATTAACGCAAGTTTCAAATTATTAAAGGCAATTTCTGCATCATCATTCCAATCTAAAGGTTTTTTAGAATTCTTACTACCACCAGTTAGTTTAGTCAAAGGAGAAGCTATATTTGCAAATTCTTTAATGAAACGACGATAATATGAACACAAACCAAGGAAACTTCTCAATTCTTTAACAGTTTCCGGTCGAGGGAAATTCTCTATAGTATCTAATTTGGAAGGATCAGTATGCAAACCTTCTTTGTCAACAAGGTAACCAAGATAACGGAGTCTATCCTTGCAAAAGTTACATTTCTTTAAATTAACAGTTAAGCCAGCTTGTTTAAGTATCTCATGAATTTTGTACAAGTATTCTAAATGAGTTTCAAAATCGTTATTTACCAAACATAAATCGTCTAAGTAACAAAATAACACATTATCGAATTCAGGGCCGAAAAGTTTATCGACTAGGCGCTGTAATTCAGCCGGCGCGTTGGTAAGACCGAAGGGCATCCGAAGAAATTCGAACAATCCTTTGCCGGGGATAACAAAAGCTGTTTTCTCACGAGAGGAGTCTTCCAAAGCTATTTGAAGAAAAGCTTTAGAAAGATCAATGGTAGTAATAAATTTTGCATCACGAAGGCTATCTAATATTCTAGAGGGGTAAGGTAACGGATAAGAATCCTTAATAGTTATAGAGTTAAGTTTACGAGAATCTAAACACAAACGAGTTCCACCATCCTTCTTCTCAACAGCAAGAACTGGTGAACACCAAGGAGATTTAGAGGGTTGAATAATTTTTTCTTTAAGTAAAACTTCTACTTCATCGTACAATTCTTTTTGCTTCGCGGGACTCAAAGGCCAATATCGTTGTTTAAATGGTTCACTAGTGACATTAATTTTATGTTGTACAAGATGAGTAAGTCCTAAACCATTCTTTTCATAGGATATGTCTTCAAAAAGTGAAATTATTTTATTAAGTTTAAGATTCTCAGAAGGAGATAACTCAGCAGCTGAGGTAATAGAACAACTAACAATTTTATCTTTTAAGCCCTCATCACTAATTTTTGAAATGTCTTTAAATAAATCTTTGGCTAAACGAAATTTCTTCCAAAAGTCAAAACCTAATATTATAGAGTAACTAAATTTGGGTATTACTAAGAAAGTTACCACATGAGTTAAATTATTACAAGTTATTGGGAGTTTCATAATACCAATAACATCTTGACCTGAGCCATCAGCAGTATATGCTTTATCACGAAAAGTACAAGGAAGAGATTCTAATTTATATCCTAAGGCGATAAATTTAGTATGACTATTCAATCCTAGAATACAAGCAGAAGCACCACTATCCAATAATCCTAAACATTTAAAATTATCAAGAGAAAATTCCAAAAAGGGCCTATTATCGTTACTTTTAGTATACAAAACAGGAGCAACAAAAAATGATTTTAAATAATTAATCCAATCGCGGAATTCGCGTTGGCGAATGGAATCGTCAGGTTTAAACGAGTGTTCAATAATTTTCTTCACCGAGTCATTACGACTTTTAGTCAAAAGTGATGCTCGATGGAGTCCAACTAGTTTTTTGAATCCGCATCAATTTTGGGTGTTTGTTTGCAATCACACGTTTTAGAAGTAAAACCCAGTTTTCCACATTTAAAACAAACTATTCCTTTAATTTTGGTACAATCTTTAAATAAATGACCTGGTTCCTTACATTTCAGACAAACTCTATTTTTAGGTTCGTCGACGCTGACTACAGCAGCCTGAGGCTTTTGCTTAGAGCCTTTAGGAGACCTATCTACAAGGGCTTCAAGTTCTTTACCAAGGTCAACAAATTCATCTAAAGTTTTAATAGGCCTAGCAAAAACATAAGGTTTATACAAAGTTAACATATTATGTCTGACAAGAGAAACTAAAACTGATTCGGATGGTGGTGATGCCATACGACTAGCTAAATCTAAGATTTCAGTGATAAAATCGGGAAGCGATTCACTGAACTTTTGTTTTCTAGAACGAAGTTCGTTTTCTAATAAAAACTCATAATCCGGTTTATCAAAACGTTTTAAAAGAGCAGACTTAAGGTCACTCCAAGAAGCTATAGAAGGTCTAACGGTGCGAAACCACTTTGTCGCAGTACTAACTAGCAAATCAGAAAAAGAACCTACTAGGAGAAACTCATCAAAACCTCTATGAAGGAAATATTCCTCAACCTGAACAATAAAATCCCTAACACAAGTTTTCCCGTCAAAACTAATCTTACTTTTCCTTAAATCAAACAATTTAAAATTCGAAGATATATTCTTCTTCACTTCTTCATTCGAAGCATTAAATGAAGTCAACGGAGGAGCGATAGTCGAAGAATGCACGAAAGCGTTCGGGATAGCAGAGAAATCCTGAACATCTGAAACAATAGGATCAACCTGAGTACCCACACTCAATTCAGGAAACTGTACTCCTACGTTAGACATAGTTGCAACTCAATCTAAAATTTTCAAAAGAAAAAAAAATAATTTCAAAAGTCCCAAGATTACTGAAATAAAGATAATCCAAAGTCCAATCTAAATTCAAAATGAACTGAAATAAAAAGTCAAGAAAATTTTTTTTAAAGTCCCAAGTCAAAAATTCAAAGTCCCTAAGTGTCAGATCAAGAAAATTTTCAAAGTAGAATTGTCTAAAATTCAACTAAATAAATTCACTGTCAAACACAAAAAAAAATTCGAAGTTGATGAAAAAAAATTTTAAAATAATTTAAGTTCAAAGTTTATGAGGTTGTACTAAGTTCAAAAGTTGTAAAATTTTCCAAGTGTGAAAATTATGAAATTTTCTAAGTTTTCTAAGTTCTAGAATGATAAAATTATTCAAAGTTGAAGAATGCAAAAGAAATTCTCTAAGTTGAAAATTATTACCTATAAAATTTTATAAGGTCTCATGAAGTGAGGTTATGTTAAATTATGCAAATAAAATGTGAGTTTTTTACCGAATTAACCGTACCAGGATGCAAATGAATATAAATATTGCAATATAAACATTATACAGTAAGACAATAATAGCACATTAGGTAATAAATGTTAAATACAGGTTGTAAAGTATGTATGTTTACACTAACTCCAATGACAAATGAGGTTTACTCGCTAACAACAGAAATTAATTTCAAAGTTACAGTAATTATTCATACTTAATTCTTTCAAAAGGTTAATACACTGGTTGTACACATCATCCTAGACTTAATGATATCAAATTAAACACAAACTTAATTGTTATGCTAGTCAAATACACAAACAACAAGCTATATAATAATTCTATTTAAACTTATTATTAAGTTTATACAATTCCAATAAGAAAATGTTCTTCAATAATAACAGAACAATATTACCACGGATGCAGTGAGAATCCTAGTGAGCAAATAACAATAATCTATGAAACTATTACTGTACTGCATACCATCAGGTGAGGTGCAGTCAGTATGAAAATGGTAAGTTATACAATCAAAAAACAAGCCTATCAATGTCCCTGTTCGCTGAGCGACAATTGTCATGTATTTTTGTGTATGAGTAGGGAATTTAAATGCAAATAAAAAAATTAATAAGAAATATTGATGTTTTAATTCATTCTCCAGATAATACTTAATCTAATTCGGGCGCCACCTGGGGGATACCCAGGAAATAAATTCGGATAGTTAAATAAGATAGAACATTAGCTTCTAATCTCAGAGCCGGGGGTGACCATTATTCACCTAGGCTTGTCTACCTACTCATGGTGCAAAACGGCACCATGCCAAAATAAAGAGAATAACAAATGGTTTCTAGTGATTCTATCTATATAGCTCATCTGCATCCAAGTCCAAATATATCCAAGATACCTAATAGTTTACATTACTTTAGTAAAGTGAGGTTATAATCTGCACATGTTACCGGCCAGTAAGATACCAAAATATAAGAAAAATCCGGGGAACACGGCAACGAGAAACGATGAAGCGATGATAACCGATGAAAAACCGGAGAAAAACCGATGAAAAACACGATGAAAAACCGGTGAAAAACCCGATGAAAAACCGATGTAAAACCGAGCCCTCTATCGCGCGGCCCGAAACGCCAAAATGGATCGACGCGAGGTCATCGCCGACGCGTACCAAACATTCAAAAAGGTGAAACACGTCATCTTAGGTTCGGCACAGCAGCGACCACACTACGCGAATACAAATAATTAAGGAAATATCATTTTATCCTTCAATAATCTTAATTTAAAATAGTGAACGTCTTAACGGCGCCATCACAGAATAGAAAAGCCAAGTACCTTCTTGGGTGTTGCCAATCGCGAAACAAAAATTGACCAACATCATAAAAATATTCGTTCAAAAACTAGATACGATTTCTGAAACGAGTGGAAAAATCACTAAATAAACAATGCAGCGGATGCAGTTCACACTATTAGAACATGTAATGATATTAATACATTACAGTGTATAAACTTCCTAACATTATCTTGTATATTTTTTATGATAGGAAGTGATTAATTCAAATTGATTGAACCAGAAAAAGGGATTACAGTTCGGGTGGGACTAAATGCTTTAAAATTTCATTTAAAGGAAGTAATAAAGTACTAGAATAAAACCCTAAAAACCTTTTAAGCCCTACTTAAAGATGATTGTGCTAAATTTTTGCCCTATCTGCATAGCACAGGTAGCAATCAATCATCAGCAATAGCAATCAGTTTACCTATATCTGTGTTACAGATAAAGTAAGGCATTTGATCAAAGTTTTCATTATTGGCCCTTTAAATTCTCAAATCAACATCCGTCTGATATATAACCTCGGGCCTATCTTATCAGCTGTGAGGAAGTCAAAGTTTTATGTCAATATATGAGTAGTATGTCAGTATATGTACTAATATTGCAGTGATTTCATTGCCTATTATTTTTTTTTTCTTGCATACACAGGAAACTAAATTAAATATACATTTTTAAACTAATTTTGGAAAAGGTACTTCCCTCTAAAAATTATGAGAAGTACCTGCTAGTTATACAAGGAATAGTTTAACAGGGCATTCAGGAGAAAGAATGAATATTTCATAGAAACATTTTAGAAAAAGAAACATATTTTATTCAGTTATGTCTACCAAAATCTCTTCGGTAAAACTTCGCAATAGAATATTAGTAGTTCTTTACTTAAAGTATATAGTACTTATAAACTTTACATGATTTTATAAAAGGTATTTATGGCGCAAACAGTTAAGCAAGGTAGTAAAATGTTGTTTAAAACCGGTTTTTACAAATATATCAAAACGCGATAGAATTGCGGCAAACTAATAACAGCCGGTTTGATTCACAATTAATATTTCCGATGATACATACATACTACTATCAGGCGGTACAACTAAGATTTGCTGGAAAACTTCAGCGTATACAGAATACGTAAAGACAACGAATTAAATTTACATATTAAAATAAATTCACAATTTCAATCGCAAATAAATTGAAACAACAATTTTATTTATGAACTTACTGAGTACACAGGACAGAACGAAGTACATCCAAAACATTTTGTAACTTTTTTTTTAATTATCACACACGCAAATTATATTATAATATCACCACGAATATCACGCACGACAACTTCAAAACATTAACAACACAGTCATGTATGAAAAAAACGCAAAGCAAAGCAAACCACAAACTCAACCACAAAATGAGTTGAATGGTTGAATCACTGAATGACACACATTGACAGCCGGCGACCGGTCGAGTGTTGCCAACTTTCTTATAAGTCTATGGTTGCCAATGACCACGATCTCCCTACAAACCAGACTGAAAATCGCCAATTTAGGGGTTCATAAAATCAAAATTCCTTACACTTTCACCACAAATTTTCATTAAAGAATAAAATAAATAATTACACGTATTTATTAGCAAAATGTTTGCGAAGATGCTTTTTCGCGCGTACATTGTATGTGTATGTTTGTAAACTTCATTACCTCGTATGTTCCAATCAGCTGGATAAAATATGATTGTTAAGGCATAAGGTAGGCATTAGATTTCTCTTATATACCCAAATACACTAAGACAGGTGTATTTGGGTTTTAAAGACTTATTTTTAAATATCAAAAGGGCGGATTGCAGGCACTAATTAATTGTAAAACGTTAATCATTTTTATGTTCCGGGAAAAAAACAGACTCTTTATCTAGACAGACTGGGCTGTTTGTGTACTCGCGCGGTATTTAGCAAGGTAATCAAGATCTATATAAAACTCTTCGTTGTGTTGGAATCAATTTTAGACATTGGTAAAATGATTACTCCTCTTTAAGTTTCCCGCCAAAATTACCACTTGGGATGTTTATTGAGGCTTAAGTTGCTAAAAAAGAGTAAAATTAATCTCAAATACCTTACTACCGGATATTGTTGCGTTTAACTTTAATCAAATATGAATCAATTATTATCAATACTTATAATACTTACCACTGATTACTTCTGAGTTCAGGTCTAAAGTAAATGTTTTAATTTCCCGCACTTTCTCCATAAAAACGTAATCCCCACGAATTCCCCAATCGGATTGAAAATGCCCACAGTTTTTGGGAATTCCCCACATTTTGGCAATGCTGCCGGACAAGCAGTGCAGTGTTGCCAATTGATAAGAAAATTCATCAGTGTTTTATTATAATACTAGCTGTTGCCCGCGGCTCCGCCCGCGTGGAGTTCTGATCCCGTTCAGCGCTGATATATTATTATAGCCCAAAGAGAGTGAGGCGTGCGTGAAGGGATGACAGGCGGCCGCACCTGTAATCGGCATGCCTGCACTCAGTGACCAGCCCTCTCCGTGCCTGCTCTCCAATGATCTGGATATCGGAATCTAACGGATTTATTGACATTTATAATTTCGTAATATAGTGATAGTGATGATGATGATAGTGAAGTGATGATGATGATGATGATGTGTTATTCTGATGTTTAAGCTATATTATTGTAAAGTTTCATTAAAATGCATTCAGTAGTTTTTAGGTGAAAGAGTAACAAACATCCATACATATAGGTACATTCATCTTTACAAACTTTCGCGTTTATAATATTAGTAGGATCATATTATCACCACTTCAGAGTGTTTAATTTATTTAGACGAAAACTTTCATGTACAGTCAGAGCTCATAAGTGCATTAGCACAACGTGCGTGGCGTGTGGCGTGACGTGGCGTGCGGCCGCGCGCGCCGCCGGCCCGGTTATGCGTTTACATATATGTGTGTGAGCGTCCTTAGATACTAATACAGTAATTTAACAACCTAGTAAATTATCTGATAGCTAAGTGGCTGAAGCAAGATACTATTGATTGACAGTGATTAGAGATATTTGTGGTTCGATTCCAGCTTATAACGATTTTTTATATTTATGACAAAAATATAATTTTAAATATTGATAAAGTAATTTTGCATGAAGTTGGCATTCTTTTTACATTTTATGTTGATCTTTGCTAAAGTTTAACAAATAATAACAACCTGATATTAATTTATAAATTAAACACAAAAAGTGTTCTTGCAAGGTCGTAGGATTTGAACCATCTACCTTTGCATTCCACTAACACTCGGCCACGGGTTGCTTAAGTTGTAACAACGAAATTATGGATAATATTCCTACGGAAGAACAATTTAAGTGTGTGTGTAAATTGTCTTAAAAGAAAAAGGTCACAAGTAGCGCTATAATGTTGACGCTATAGTTACGTAGGATTGCTAATGCACTTTTGAGTTCTACTATACATTTATATGAAAAGAAAAATAAAATAGATTACAGGGATATTTTTAATATATTCGAAATTACAAATAATTTATTATTACTTTTATAAAGACAATAAAATAACAACAACACTTACATAATAATTGAAAGTACTTAGTTCGGTTTAACCATTTTCATAAAATAGATAAACAATGTTTTAAAATTAATCATAGAAGAAGCTCGTGAGGGGATAAAGACACATCTCCTGTCAGATGGGAAGATTTTCTCTGCGCCCCCGGAGAAAAAAAGACTACATTAACTGTATGTAATACCTATGTATTTCAAATCATTGATTTAAATAGTTCATAATCATAATTATGGAAATAATTGTATTGGAGGCCCAAAGGACCCCAACAAGCCGACTCCCCTGTTGATTTACGGACGAGGCCCTGGGAGTTTCTTGTCCGCCAGCAATCGTTTCCGTAAAAATCCGTGATTTAAATATAAGCCGAATAAAGAAAGAAGTTCCTAGTTTCTTTCCTGTTCGTCCCGCTCTCCAGCAATGCAATTCTGTTAGCACACAACGACAAGCACAACATTGCGACAACCTTGATAGAGATTGTCATTGGTCGGACTGGGTGACGTCACTGACACTGCAGATCGACCAATGACAATCTTTAACAAGGCTGTCCCAACGTTGTGTTCTTCGTTGTGCGCTTACAGAATGGCATTGCTGAGCAGGACGCAATTTTGGTTGCAACCGGGACAATTTTGGGCGTACCTACTTAACAACGGGGGTTCAAAGTACGTCACGAGCGGAGCCAGGAGTGCGAGCTGTTTGGTCGCGATAATCGAGATCACTCGGGCGGAGCCGCTGGCTACAGCTGTATGATGTGATGATATCGATGGACAACTGCTTTGATGCTTCTGTTGTAGGCTAATTTACCTACGGCTCTAATACCTACTCGTCACTAATAACCGTTAGCTTCTACGAGTACATTATTCATGAGTAACACTAGTGCACATTTCATTTACGTTCACTACCTATTAAATCCATTAAAATAGAAGACAATGATATTAAACAATAATTCAGATAAATGGCTTTGACATATGTCTAAGACTGATTTTAAGACCTTTCATAAATGGTATTATCTGACCAACTTTTTTTAATTTCAATCCAGCTGAACCAGACTTTTTACTCTTCAGACGGTTAACCTTATTATGACTAGTAGGTTTTTTTTTAAAACAGCTTGCTAATTCATGTTCTTGTTTATTTTTGAGTTCCTCATACCATTTTACTTTGTTTGTAACTAAGTCTTCGCTGCGTAAATTTTCTGGAATTCCACGTGTACAAATACACTTGATTGCATTCTTTAACAAACCAGGTCCCTTCATTATTAATTTATTTATAGCATCTAAATAACTCTCTTCATCTTCACACGATTCAGTTTTATCATCACAATAAGTGCTGCTGCTGAAGCAATTTGGCGGCAGGTTCGGAGAATAACATGATTTACTGATAGCCGTATTTCCAAGATCACTGCTACTTGTTTGTGCACCATAATATGATATACTACTTCTGCTTGACAAAGTACCATGCGGATATGGGTAAGATTTACAATTTTCTTCAAGGTCATTAGTGTCATTACTATAATCTTGTGCTTTACTTGTTTTGTCTTTTTGGTTGCACGTTTTAATGCACCGTTCTGTTTCATCTTCAATATTAGTGTTTTGACGAGTGATAAGAGGAGATTTTCTTTTACAAAAGCGGTCAGTATTTTCTTTAGAGTTAATACTACAATTTTTAAATTCGTTTATTTTGTCTCTAGATATATATGGGTCAATGTGCTGTTCTGATTCTTCTTCAAAGTTAATATCAGCACTTGGGTCATCGAATCTATAAGATTGATTACTTATCTCTTCAGCGTTTTTATTACTATCCTGAGATTTATTCATGATGTCTCTTGAACCACAGTATTTTTCAATGTTACAATCAGGATGGTCAGCAGACTGGTAAGATTCTGTATCGCAATTACGGTCAGTATTTAAAAACGAATGAGTACATTTCTTTTCAGCGTCGTTGCTACCATCCTGACATTTATTTATTTTACGTTTTCGATTGTATGTGTTTGAGTACCGTTCTGGTTCTTTATCAATGATACCATCAGAAGTTTGGTCAGTGAAATGATTCGATTTTTCATTACAACAGCAGTTATTTTTGGATTGTGTTTTTTTTAGTTCTTTTAACAATTTCTCTAGGTCTTGTTTTAACTTTTGTAATTTAGCACGACTATTTTGTTTTTCTTCAATTAAATTACCATCAAAACTTTCATTGTCAAAGCCCCTACCTGTCGTATGAAATGGTTGTTCTAATTGTGGGTTATAAAGTTGTTTCTTGTATATGGTACAAGGACATTTAAAATCTTCTGTTTGATCATCTTCACCGTACTGTTCAAACTGTTCCAATGAAATATTCTTACCTCGTTCATTCATAAAACCTTCTTCATTAAATTTTCTGTTATTGCATAAAACTTCATTCATTCTTTTATTTTTTGGAATATCTTCTTCTATATCATTGTCTAATCTACACGGGTCTTGTTCTCGGAGGGCTAATTTTGTTTTATAGTTTTGTCCTCTTGTTTCAATACAGGGACATTCAGTGTTATCTCTTTTATTTTCTAGATCGGGCACTTCAACCGAAGCCTTAATACTCTTGCAATCGCAAAATTGATTTGGAACGTGTTTTTTGTGAAATTCGCCCGAGTGACATGACTTTTGATGATCGATTTTATAATCTCCTTTTGTATTATTATCTATTCTATATCCTTTTGGTCCTGTATGTGTTGGTTTTGTTTTATAAATTAATTCACTGATACAATTACATCTTTCCTTTTCCATCGAATATTTTTTGTTCAAGTCTTTGATATCTGAACCGAAACAAATTTCGTTATACTTCTCAGTTCTTAGACAGGTTTTTGTTTTTTTCTGAGGTTCAAAGGGCGATTCAAAGTCACCTGTTTGCTGTTTTTTTTTACACTCAATTTTTTCATTATCATATTTATAATTTTCTATAGGTTCTTCATCAATTTCAGTTCTTTTTCGATAATTTTTATCTATTATATTACAATCACCATCCAAAGAAATACCTTCGATCTTATGGCTTTTTCTGCTGCAATCTTCGATTTTCGGATTCGCCTGTATTTGTTTTGACCTTTTACAGGGGCATTTACATTTTACTTCTGTTTTTTTGTACAATTCAGTATTGTGTGCTGTCAAAATAATTGAATTGTTTACACTAACATTCGTTGTTTTGATATTAGAATTTTTTCTTCTAAAACTGTGTTGCATGTTTTTGCAAGCATTGCACCCTTTTACATTATTTAATTTATAACGGTTACCACTGCCGTGCAAAGAACTAGGTCTCGCGTTTTTCTTTTTATATTTTGTTCTGTCTATATTCTTTTGATCTATTGTTTCAATAAATGTCTCAGATATTTGGGTAGCAAGGTTATCAGGAAAGTTAAAAGTGTTACCTTTTATCTCATTGTATAATCCGTCTTTCTCACATTTTAATTTATTTAAAACTGTCGTTGTTGTCGTTACTTGTACACCTTTATTGAATAAAAATTTACGTTTAAATAGAGCAAAAATTTTTGGAGACATTGATCCTGGCACTGGATGGCGCTTCCGTGCAAGATATAATATAAAATTGTTTTATATTTAAAATACCCACTTTCTGAACATTTTAATATGAATTCAGTTTTAATTTCCTTCTTATATACCCAATAGCGGTAAGTATTTCATTTTTTCCCTTAACATAATAAAAATTTCGTAACAATGAATTGTTTTTCTGTTATGGTTAAGACATTTTGTAGTTAATCTAATTCAGTTCCTGTTCTAATAGAAAGTATGAGCTGTAGATAGCATTATTATTTAGTACATAACTATAATTATTAACACACTCTATTTGTTAACATGTGTTTTGTCGTATCTTTTCCAATCTCAGTTCATGATGAAAATGTAATTTTGTTCAAAGTTTTGTTATTTTCATTGTAATTCAAATTTGCTCTATTATATTCACTTTAAATAATAGTATCATCGGTAAACGTTCTTGACTCTATCTTTTGTTTTATATGAAGAGTAGATACGTGGAATGTCTTCTAAGTGATCTGAAAAGCAAGGATTCATCCACACTTATAACTTCTTCCCTGTAAAAAATAACATGTTGGTATAAAAACAAGATGGATCTGGTTTGTTCAAATAAATAGGCAATACCTCGTATTTGCGGGATTGGAATTTCAATTATCTTCTATTTCTATAGTTACCCATATTGTTCATAAGAAGAAATATGCAGTTGGGAATAATGGGAATAAAGATTTCGAAAAAACAACAAGAACCGTACCTAACCGTCAATCTAGTTATGAACAGTGATGTCAACTTTTATTCTGGTATGGATTACACTACAAGGCTTATATATGATGTACAGGTAATTCGAAAACGTTCTAAGAACTTCAAAAATTTCGCTATAAATATTATTATGCCTACCAATAAATTCAAACTCATTTTTTAATAACAACTTACCTGAACAGGAATGGATGGTACTTTGAATATCTAAGTTAATCAAAGGGATGGTAGTTTCACGAGAAGCAAAATTATTTACAAGATATTTATAGACGTCGTACTTAGTATAGTAGTAAGTATGTGTGAAACGAATTGATCGGGAAATGAAGATAATAAATATTGTATATTTTTTTATTTCTTTAACACAAATAAATGTTGGCAAATAGATATGACATATGACAGAACGTATTATCTGTTAACTAGAGTCCGCGCCAGCTAATAAGTCCCACGGCAACACTAGGAACTAAAATGACATCGCCACCATACTGTGTGTTGATTGGTTCAGGCCATGTTAATGTCATGACCTGAACCAATCAACACACAGTATGGCGACAGCAGTTGCGATTGCTACGCCGCTTCCAAGGCGTTTATTTCTTGGCGCGTACTCTATGTCTACATAAACATATCAAGTAGGTAGGTACATGACAGACTGTTATGCTCTATGGTGATAGGAAGAGCGGAATTTGCATAGTGAATTTTAAATGCCGTAGATCCAAATTACCGGTGTTATATACTACAATTATCAAGATTGTTATCTGTCCTGCTATTGGTTCCTCAATAGGCTATTCAGTATAATGGTGTTCCATTTGAATCAATGCAGAAGAACAGTTGCTGGAGTAGCTGGGTGAGCCCTGCATTTTATGATCTACGGAACTAAGAGGTGGGTAGAGGCCTTAAACAATATATGTCGCAGGTCGCAGCCAACTAGCATAATCACCCAGCTACTCCAGCAACTGTTCTTCTGCATTGATGAAAAAGATCAAAATGGAACACCTGTATAATTCTCAAACCCAAGATCTGTGATGTAAGTAACTTACACATTGCTTATGTTTATTCCCTGTCCAGTCTAGTCTATTGTCTTCAGGACGTTGCCAGCTTGTTAGTCGGGTAGGTAAGTACCCGGTTAATTAAGTATTTCATCGTGAGCAGGAAGAGAGTGTACCTACAGGTTGATATATCGAGGAAAATGATATATGATGATAATAACCGATATCCACAATCCCTATTATTATTATTATCTCTTTATTCATTTTTTAAAACCTATAAATTACATTTTTAAATACATTATTCTCTAAAATAAAAAGCATATATTTAAAAATATAAAAAATAGAGCCCACCGGCATCGGGTACAGGGACCAAGCTGCCGGTGGTTAGGGCTCCAGGGAGAGGAATCTCCTCACAATACGTGCCGTGTCGAGGAGTACCGCCTTCTGCATCAGGCCCTTGATCCAACTATCTAACGCGAGCCTCTTAAGATGTTGGTCGAGGCTCTTGGCAATCAACCCGTGAGCCGATACGACTATCGGAACAACAATCGCCGAATCCACAGCCCACATGTCGACAACCTCGCGAGCCAAATCCAGATATTTTATTTGTTTATCTTTTTCGGCTTTCACGAGATTCTCGTCATGCGGGATGGTGATATCGACAATTATTGCGCGGCGCTCTAATCGATCTATCACCACAATATCAGGCTTATTGGCTAAAATAGTCCTGTCAGTGATGATAGATCGATCCCAGTACAATGTGACGCGACCATCGTCAAGAACTGGGTCGGGCACATACCTGTAATACGGCACTTCTGAATCTACAAGTTTGTATTTAAGAGCAAGTTGCTGATGGATAATCCTGGCTACTAGGTTGTGTCTATGCAAATACTCACCGTTGGCTAGACGAGAACAACCAGAAATTATATGCCTGAGGGATTCTCCGGGACGGTGACATGCCCGACAGATGTCAACCGTACCATCCTTCAGGATATATCTCCGATAGTTGTTCGTCATTACAACTTCATCAGTAATTGCACAGACAAAACCTTCGGTTTCTCCGAAGAGATCACCGAAACGTAACCAGGAAACAGATGCTTTTAAATCTACATCGGGCCCATATAAGGCCCGATAAAATCGTCCATGCAGCTCTTTGCTCCTCCATACCTCCTTGCGATCATTAATGCTGAGTATTGCAGGTTTGCGCCAGTTCTCTTTCGCAAGAGCGAGCGGGGTAAGACCGTTGTCCACTGCCACTACATCCCGATGCACATCCACATCCACCTTGAGAAAATATTCTCTAAGGTTGTATATCTCGCGGTTGTGTAGATTCTTAACATTTAGAAAACCACGACCTCCACACTTCCGCGGGATATACAACCTCATTACTGAGGAACGTGGATGGTGCATTCGATATGCAGTAAGCAGTGTACGAACTCTTCTATCCAGGGCTTCCAACTCAGTTTGAGTCCATCTGAGTATGCCAAAGGAGTAAGTTAGGACTGGTATGACCCAATCGTTATAGGCACGCACCTTGTTACCGCCCGATAAAAGACTGTTCAGTACTTTTTTCAGGCGGCAGAAAAAGCGCTCCCGTAACGATTGTTTCATACCCGCCTCATTAATACCTAAAGCCTGTGACATACCCAGATACTTGTAGGTATCGTTTGCAGAAAGGGATCTAAGTTTTGTGGAATCTGAGAGTTCTATCCCTTCAGATTCCACAATCCCACCTCGTTTCACCTGGATGACCGCACACTTATCCACCCCAAACTCCATCCTGATGGAATTACTAAAAGATTCCGTTACTTTTAATAATTCCATCAGTCGGAGGCTATTGGGGGCATACAATTTGAGGTCATCCATGTAAAGGAGGTGGGATATAACCTGACCACCTCTCCGCAAACAATAGCCTAGCCCTGAATCCTCCAATAAAGTACTTAGAGGATTCAGAGCCAAACAGAACCACAAGGGACTCAAACTGTCACCCTGGAATATACCCCGCTCAATCTTTATAAGCTCGCCGTCATCCCGAATATGTCGACACCCTGGATAGCGGAGAGCCGTTCTCCATTGCCCCATACATGCCTTCAAGAAGGTGCAAAGAGTTGTATCAACTTTATACAACTCAAGCACCTTCAAGAGCCATGTATGTGGCACAGAGTCATAAGCCTTCTTATAGTCTATCCAGCATGTCGCCATATCTTTTCGATTACGGCGAACCTGCTGATTGACGGCCATGTCAATAATAAGGTGCTCTTTAGTACCACGAGCCCCACTTCTACATCCATTCTGAGAGTAGGATAGAATAGAATTTCCAGTGATGTGATTAGCAATTTTGACTCTCAGAACGGATGTAAGAAGTTTATAAACTGTAGGTAGACATGTGATCGGCCTATAGTTCTTGGGGTCCGTGGCACTACCAGACTTATAGAGCAGATGGGTGACACCGGTAGTCATAAAATTTGGAAGCGATCCTGATTCTAAAGCTGATTGAAATTGAGACGCCAAACGAACGTGTGAGCTTCGGAGCCATTTTAACCAGAAGTTGTGTAGTCCGTCCGGTCCCGCAGCTTTCCAGTTCGGCAGCGAACGGACCACACAAGCAATGTCATCTTCTGATATAATTACTGGCTCCATTATTTCAATAGCTTCACACGATCGCTTGACCTCTCGCATCCAATCACCTTCTGTGTGAGCGACGGGCACCGACCAGATATTGCGCCAAAATGTATTGGTGGCATCAATATCCGGCAAGTGCACGTCGCCCACAAGATCAGGTCGCTCCCAATTTCTATACACCCACCTTTCATCTCTTTGGAATGTGCGATTCAGTGTATATCGGTCACATCTTTTTTTGTACCGCTTTATGCGGTTTGCCCATGCATAAACTTTCTGCTTCAGGAAGTCGATGCGCTCTATGACTCGGGCTGCATAGTCACGGGGACTGATACCAGTTCCCGAAAATGCCCGATTCACAAAGCGCATGACTCTCGGGCGTGTGTTGCCCGACCTGAAGCAGATAAGCTTGCCAATGAGTGCCCTGGCCTCAGCGATACGACACTCAATTCTACACTGCCACCTCGGCTTCCCTGAATTAGGTCGAGTAGTGGTATTACCTTCTGGGAATCTAATACCAGCTACTCGACATGCCGCAATGGCGGCACAGTACAGAATTGAGTGTGTATCACCGAGATTTTCACTATTATCTAAATAAATAGGTAATAGTGAATCCAAGGCACACACCAGCGCTATATTTCGTTTATGCACAGGCAAACGCGGTAAACGAGGTCTAATTTGATAGTGCATTGACCGATAATCACGAATGGCACACTCCAAAGTATTCCTTATTAGATCATTGTACTGAGTACTTACGGAAAAAGCGACATTATCCAATTCACCATCAACGGAATCGGGCTCTGTTACCTGGGTGAAACCTTGCACCCGTGGTGCAAGTAGTGGTGCTTGTGGTGGCGGAGGGATAACATCGCTGTTCTGCAAGTCGGAGCGTATCCTCTCAAGTACAGAACTATCCAGCAGATGACACCGCTGGATAGCCCGCACCTGATCCGACAGTCGTTGTACCGAGACGTTTAGAGTTGGTTCAAGACCCTGAAACACAAGAAGCATACGATCACGGTACGCAGTGAGGTTGGTTCCTCCTCCTGTAGCCGCAAAATATGCCCGCATGACATTTTCATTAATTGACGTCGTCCATCGCATGCGGCGCACATTACCACCGGCAGCGGGGGCCCTATTCGAAGCCGGAGGGCGTCGGGGCTCCAAGCTCGCCGGAGGCCGGCCTCTCCCCGGCCGACGTACAGGTGTTGGCGACGTCGGCGGGGAGAAGAACTCGTCGCTTGAAGATGAGCTCGACGCCGCTGGTTCCGTTGGTGGAGGCTGCGCGGCGGAGCTAAGCGACGAGTCCGGGGATGTTACTGGTGTACTTGCGTTTTTTCTGGCTTGGGATCTTGTCAACATACTCTTGTATTTCAGTTCTCTTGTATTATAGATAATATTGCATTCTTTGAATATCTATTGCATTATATAAATTTAATTTTATTATTGACAGCTGTCTGTCAATGTCACATTTTAGATTCTGGTATTTTTTGTTGTTATATTGATTCATTCTTGCAAAATTATTTATTTTTGGATACTAAAATAGACAATATACATTACACAACAGGTATAAGCGATAATAACAATCACAAAACATATAAATTATGTAAAAACTTGTGGAGCAGATAGAAGAAGAGTATACGACGTAGTGTTGCCAGTTTATTATTATTATTATTATTAATATTATAAATGCGAAAGTAACTCTGTCTGTCTGTCTGTCTGTCTGTCTCACTTTTACGACTAAACCACTGAACCGATTTTGATGAAATTTGGTATAGAGGTAGATTAGACCTCGAGAAAGGACATAGGCTATGTTTGGTCGCGATAACCGACATCCACGCGGGCGGAGCCGCGGGCAAAAGCTAGTAATATATAAAAATCAATGCCACTTTTAGTTGTTATTTTATAACTCAAGAACGGCTGAACCGATTTGGCTAATTTTAGTCTTGAAATATTCGTGGGTGTCCAGAGAAGGTTTAAAGGATGAGAAAATAGGTGCGGCGGGAACGGGAAAAATATGGCGGTACGAAGTTCGCCGGGACAGCTAGTTCATTATATTTTAACATACACATACCAATTGGATCAACTATTATGTTCGACGGTTTAGTTGTTCGGCTCTTAAAACTCACTTAAAGAAGTAAGATATGAAATTCAAATAATAGTACACTAGCTATTTCTTATTATTTATTTACGTATAAAATTGTCAAAAATACCCAAAAAATAAATCATCCTCCACCGGCACACATGAAACAACACATAAGTGACCGGCAAAACTCTGTTAATAGTATACACGGACTCCATATTCCAACAGCTAATATAAATAAAATGACGTCAGTGAATTGCCTCCAAAAAGACAGTAAGCTCAGACAGTGTGGATAAAACCAAGGACAAAGACGATATAACCACATACATGGTTTCTTCCTTAAAGATCTCAAATAAGCGCTACACTTATAAGGTTCAGGTTCTATCTCAGGCTTCCTTTTTAACAATCGTTCTTTAGGATCTTTAGTACGAAAATGAAATAAATAGTTTGTTATTGGATTAGCTTCAACTTGGGCTAGCAAATACTGTGATGTTTGCATGGCAGCGCACCTATTGCTTACTCTCGCGACAGTCCCACTTAAACCGCTACCTCGAAAATTCTGCCAAGCTTTAGCTACGGCGGCACGTGGATGAGCCCTTGCTAGCTTTACCCTATTGTGAATATCTCTGGGATGGCAAATACCTCTTTTAAAACTCGTTAGCATGTTGCTGACAGTATTTATGCCAAATCTGCCAACATCTGAAGCACTTTCACCTAACAGAGCCCAGCTGCTAGCTTCTGGATGATTTATATATTTTTCCAGTTCTTTCATAGCTTTCTGGTCCTGACGTTTTATTTTCCTTCGCATTGCGGCATCTTTTTTTGCATATCGGTTTATTCGCGCTAAGGATTCCTTTCTTAGCTGTTCTCTTCGTTGTTTCTTTTTTTTTGCATTCATTTTTTTCTTTTCTTCTTTATTTCTATAATATGGTGTTTTACGCGTGTATTTCCTTTTACAGATTGTACTCCCACAGACACAAGGCGGAGGCACTTTTGCTTTACGTGCTTGCCCAATTTTTGCGCATATTTTTTGCCCACAATAACACGGTCTTACACATAGTTGTTTCGCTAAATTTTGTACACCAGATGAAAGATTTGCTATGATACCTGGCTCTTGCATTTTTAGTCGTTCTTCTTCATTTTTTTGAGCTATCAAATCTAGTTTTGTTCTACTTTCAGTACCGTGTTTTTTTTCAAGTCCTATTGATCTACCTTTAATGCCATATTTATCAATATCTATTGTTCTACCCTTAATGCTATAACGGCAACCATATCGGCAAATGCAGCATGTGCAATTTTGTGGATGATGTTGCTTGCGCACTTCAGCGTCATTACTACAAAAGCAACAGGTACAATGATTCGAATGATACTGCGGGGTAGCATTTATACAAGCCTGACAGGGTGTTTTATCTTTCTGTAAATGCCGGCACCACGGTTGATTCATTGCCATTTCATTTTTCAAAGTAAAGGCTGACTTTTTGTTTCTTTTACGAGTATTATCTAAAGCCCAATACATTTGTTCACAGTTTAAAACATTAGCACTGTCTCTATCTATAACCAAATCGATTACTGAAGGCATCTTATTTTTCGAAGACTCTGGAAGCCACAAAAAGACACAATTATCAAGTTGATTATACAAAAAATTAAGTACAAACAGTGTTACATATATACAAATTTTATTAAATATAATTTGTATCTATGTACCATTTCTTCAGCACCGTAAATGCAATATGGTAGGACGCACTGGTTGAAGACCATTGTTTTCAGGCATTGCCCCACTGCAATGCAATGCAATGCCTGTAAACAAAGCGTCACCCCTAGGTGAGGAGAAAATCTAACGTAGTTTGCCAAATGCTGCCCAACCAATTAGGACGGATAGTTCTATTTCGAAGTAGTTTTAACCGAGCTTGCTAACCTACCCCAGGAAGATATATTTTTGAACAACTTCAAGTGTCGCCACTTCGATGGCGATCGGTCTCGGTGCGACATGTTCGTTGAACATAATCTTGGTTTTGTCCAAGTTTACACCAAGGCCGACACGTCGAGAAGCTCCATTTATTTAGGCTGTGCAACATTTCGCCCAGTTGTTCCAGCAACTCCGTAACTATGACGATGTCGTTGGCAAACCGACCTGTTATGACTTAAGTACGGTGCCGAAACATGGACACTGACAATGGGGTTAGGTCATGACCTAAAAGTCGCGCAGCGGGCTATAGAGCAAGCTATGCTTGGAGTCCCTTTTAAGAGTTGTGGGAACGTGATCAGAAGTTCACGCGAGTGGAGCCGCAGGCAACAACTAGTCATTAATATAAGGACATCACTACCATAATATACATATAACACTCTCCATCTTATAGGTACTTATATAATAAATAAAAACACTAACTTTTAAGATTTTGTTTTGCTATAGGTCCACAGCGATTAGTTCCTAAAGTACGATATATTTCGTCTTTATTTGTCACTTTCATAGTTTTTGCATCCACAATCATGTCAAAGAGAGGGGATGGTTTAACTTTAACATTTTTGTTTTCCTTTTCCCTGGTTTTCTTTTTACATACTTTTTTGATTTCACTTTCACTTTTGATACATTTTGTTCCAGCAGAAGCAAAGTTACTACAGGTTGAAGGACGAGCATTGAATAAGATATCTTTCATACATATTGGACACTCCTGTTTAGTTAATGGAACATTTTTCTTTCTATAAAAACATTTGAAGAATCCGGGTACGGATTTTGGACGTGATACACAACATTCAGATTTCGGTTGGATATGATTTCTGGCGCAACTAGGAAGAGATTCAAGTTTGATTTTCTTTTTATCTCCGAATTTTGCACTGTTGGCATTGTTGTTGACTTTTTTATATTCGCAAACAGATAGTTTCATATCAGGTGCAGGCTTATCTTTGATTTGATTTCTACTCGTCGTACAGCAAATCTGTATACTTTTGGAATTCTTTTTGGGCTCTATTGGTTGTATGTTAGTATTGAAACTTTTTCTGTTTATGTTATCTTTGATCTTCAGACACGCGATGTTGTCACAAACATTTTGTGCAGATTTACATAGAGAACGCGCCGCAGTAGTAACAGGTTGGGCGCAAGTAGTAAGACATACAGTATGAGAGCATTGAAAATTAAGCTTTTCGTCTGCTTGCAATAAATGTTTACTCTGAATTTTAATTATGCTTTCTTGGTCTTTTTTCATAAATTTGAGTATTTTGAGAAAACCAAAAGGTAAGTTAATTAATCCAGTTCTTACAGATTTTGTGATGGCATTGAAATGTTGTAGACATTTAGAAGTGTCAACTGGACGTCGTTCGTTTATTATATCAACAGTTTTTAAAGTATTTGGATCAGGATAGGCGTCTTGTGGATTTTCTATGTAACCACGCCCCTTTCTTTTTAATGGCTTGTGTCTTTTTGGAGAACTATCAGAAATGTCATGCGAAGAGGATTTTGAAGCAACTTGAATATTCAGTTCACTGATGCGAACAGCATGTTTATCCATTTTCTTATGCTTACGTTTACGTGGTAGATCATTATGCTTTGAATTAATTTTGATTTTTTCTTCATGTTTATATGACTTTTTACGTGGTAGATCATTGTGCTTCGGAGACTTTGAATCAATTTTGATTTTTTCTTCATGTGTATATAGCTTTTTACGTGGTAGATCATTGTGCTTTGAAGACTTTGAATCAATTTTGATTTTTTCTTCATGTTTATATAGCTTTTTACGTGGCAGATCATTGTGCTTTGAAGACTTTGAATCAATTTTGATTTTTTCTTCATGTTTATATAGCTTTTTACGTGGCAGATCATTGTGTTTTGAAGACTTTGAATCAATATTGATTTTTTCTTCATATTTATATAGCTTTTTACGTGGCAGATTATTGTGTTTTGAAGACTTTGAATCAATTTTGATTTTTTCTTCATGTTTAAATTTTTTAACGTTATACATATCTGGATGTTCAACAGAGGCGTGGTCATCAGATACATGATATGGAGAACCTTGTTTGTTTGTTTTTAAAATAAGATCATAAACATCAGGTATTTTAATTGAAGAATGACTCGTGCTCTTTTTGAATTTTTTCTTTGAATACGGCATTAGTGTTTCCATACTGCTATCATTTTTTAGCAACATACGTTGCTTTGTTTTCATTAACCCTGATTTACGAAAATATCTACTAAGCTTTTTATCCTGTTTTTTAGAACGAACAACATTTGTGGTCTCATAAATCAATTGCCCCGTAGCTTTAATACTTTTCGATGATTTATTTATATCTATATTTTTTCCTTTCTTAAGTTTGAGAAGGCAGAAACACCTTTTATATGCTGACACCACCGTGCCTACCGATTTTGATTTCACATCTGTTTTTGCTAATACTGAAGTGTGCTTGAAGCGTTTCATTTTACTTTTAAATATTTTAAAACATACATTTGGGTCACATACACCTGGTACACAAATGTGTGGTTCACATTCATAAAAAAATTTAGAATCTAGTTTTTTTGTCAAAGTACTTTTGTCATAGTTATAATCAGATGATTTCCACGATATTTTGCTAGTATTATCTTTAGTTGATTTACTTTTGCAACGACGTTGTATATTACATTTGTTAACATCACATAAGCTTTTATTGTTACGGTATTTTTTTCTTCGTTTTTCACTTTTACGTCCTTGTGACTTACGACCTATGCTAAATTTTCCATTCGGATTAAGTTCTTCTTGCTCACATTGGCATGATTCGTTTTTCCTTTCGTTTAATGCAGAATTTTCGCATTCACATGTTATGTTCTTATTTTGCGATTTGTACGTTGAATCAGAGGCTTTATGAGGGACTTTTCCGTTACTTTTAGAAATTTTGTCAATGAATTTAGTTAAACTTGCTGACTTGACTTGTTTTTCAATAATTTCTGATTTACTATCTTCGATTTGTGAAATATTTTCCTTTTCAGAAAATTCGTACTTGTGAATTTCACTTCGCTCCATGACTTTTTTCTGACCACTACCTTTAGATTTTTTATATTTAATACGTGATTTAGATTTCTTCTTTTTAACAATATCGTGCCTAATCTGGCTCTCTGTTACTTCTTCCTTGGTAGATTCATTACTATGATTGGTTTTAGGTACTTTATCTTCCTTCTCTCCAGACTTCTTAAATATTTTTAAGGCTCCCAATGACTTGAGTCCTTTTACAAAACTAGAAGGTGCACGTTGCTGGGTTGACATGGAACGGGAAACTGAGTGTTCTGCAATATAACGAATATTACATTAATTTATATGTAAGATAAGATAAGATACGATACGATAAGATAATCCTTTATTCACTTAAACATGAGTACACATACATGTTTAAGCTAATAAATGATTATCTTATCTTATTTCAAGTACTTCAACTAAATCAATTTTATCTGTCTGCTTAAGCAATAACTACAGTTATATTTAAAACTAGCCTTCCGCCCGCGGCTCCGCCCGCGTGCATCTCGGTTAACGCGACCTTTGCTCATATCTTCGGTTCTACTCAACCGATTGCGATCAAACAAACGTAAGATTTTAAGTCTGAGCAAGCCCTTTCTAACAAAAAAATCCGCATCAAAATCCGTCCAGTAGTTTTTGCGTCCATCGCGGACAAACAGAAAAACAGACAGGAAATTCAAAAAAAATATTTTCGTGTTCAGTATCGTTAACATAACATAACCCAAGTATTTTTTTTTTAATATCTCCAATGTACAGACACGACCACTTTACAATTATATAATAGTATAGATACATTAATTGGGCAGAAAAAAATAGAACCAGTAAGTAAATATTAAAATATACCAGTAACTATAAAACAGAAATTATGTGAATTACCTTCATTGGCGTCAGAGGCTGCAGGATCTTCTTTATAAAATTGTATACTCAGATGAAGGTTAGATCCGACTGTGAAAACGCGTCTGTGTGGAGGCATCATTAGAATTTTTTCGAGTTCAGCCGGCATCTTCGGTATGGTTTGTGAACGAACTATGCGAGTGGAACGATTTGTTCGTAAATTCCGTAACTTACGAAATTTACCAGAATTAGTGAATAAAGATAATAATTTAGGGGGGACATTTTTCTCCGTTATTCGAGTATCACGGTGTTTCTCCATAGAGCCATATTGATTTTTATCCAAAGCAATCCTAGTTTTCTTCTTATTAGTTGTTGAAGGAATGTCATAAGAATTTCGTTTACTTTTCAACGTTATCTTACTGTCTTTTCTGAATTCATATTTACCTGTACTAATGTCTTCATCATGTGGTAGACTATTCTTTTGCTGGAGTTTTTTACATTGACATTTTGATACTGGTGCTAGTTCAAGGATATTGTTTTTTTGTTTTCTTTTTCCTGAATAGTTTTTACTTTTAGATGTATTGTGTTTTGATGTTTGTTCTAATAGTTTTTTACCTGATTTTCGTAAAGTAATATTAGACCCAAAACGGGTGACATGTTTAGGTTGAAGATAAACTTTTAACTCTGAATGAGAATCCGTTTGGATATATTTTTTTAACTTTGATCTTTGCATTGATTCTCTTGTGATACTTCCAACCGCGTTGGATGTAGGAATTTCTGTATTAGTTTGCTTCGGAATCTTACAGCGGGTTTTCATGATCTTTATGCACTCTACTGGATCACATTGGTATGAACTGCAAAAACCAGGTTCACATTTAAAACATTTCAGGGTAGGATGCTGAACCTTTTCATTTTTTTGAGATACTTTCAAATTTAAATCATAATAGGGTCGATCCTTCATTTCTTTACGATTATCACTTAGATAATAATATTTTGTATCCTGATATTTGGCTTGTTTCCTAAAGTTCGGTGCAGAGTGTCTACTTTTTTTTGGACTGTTACCAGTTTTGGAATTAAAAGAAACTGTTTTCTTTAAGTCATGATTTTGAAATTTATTCTGTTTTCTTAAAGTATTTGTTTGCATTATTTCATATTCTTCAACTTCAGGGTCACTATTTATTTTTGTTGCTTTTAGTATAGATTTAGTTACATAATCTTCTTTTTCTTGACCTAATTGATTTATTTTTGTAAATTTGTTGTATGGATTGGGAGATATCTTTTTTTGTCTAGTAGTAGTTGGCAAACCACGTCTTTGCATTCTTTTTCTTTTATTTTTATGATTATGTGGGCGTGATAATAATTGTAATATATGACCAATGCCAGATGATTTGCATTTTATTGTGTCTGTTATATTTGCTTGGAGCGTACTATGTTCTGAAAGATACCTTTTATTTTTATTGTGTCTTGTTTTCTTGGCTGACGTTAAATTACTGTCTGTGTGACACTTTGATAAGATTACTTTTTCCTTTATATCTGAAGTGGATGGATGCTTATAAAAATCTGTATTTCGTCGAATCTTAAAAGCTTGAAGTAAGGGTAGATTATTACTTTTGGTTCTTTCTCGTCTTCTTTTCAGTTCAGAATTGTATAATACGGGCTCTGCAGTTCCAAATTGAGTATTTCTAGATATACAGTTGCAAGAAGGGGCCATGCTTGTTGCTGATTTTTCATTTTTTTCTGTAGATATAGATCTATTGCAAAATCGCTTATTGTTTCTTCGTTGTTTCTTCTTAAATCGATAATAAGAATCGCATATATTAGGGACACAAATACTGGAAGCATATTTACCTGTTGTTAAGTGTTTAAGGTTTCTAGTTCTACTTGTGCTTTTTGTAAAATTATGCACAGGTGCTAACAATTCATAAAAGCTTTTAGTATAGGTATTGGTAGGCCTCTTTTCTTTATTTTTGCTGTGAGAGCTTTCTATAAGCTTTGCATTATAACCTCGCATGGATCCTTTTCTAGCTACTTCACTGTTTTTTGATTCCGTTATTTTTGGATGATAATGGTCTGATAAGACAGTTTTTTTTCTTGTAGCAATTGATTGAAAGTAGGGACTCTTGAAAGATTTGAGTTTTGAAGATGAATTCTTATTGTAAGCTAACCGAGTAAGACTTGGATCAGTAATTCTTTTTTTTTGCAAATAGATGGGAGATCCACAATCACAAAATAAAACATTAAGATCTTTAGGAGCAAATGCATGTCTTCTTTTCGGTTTTATGCTTTTACTATTGTTGAGCATTTCATATTTATGAGAATGCTGCTGTGCTATTTCTATGGCATCGTTTTTCTTTTCTAATGGAATCATAGTATTTTTTTTCAGAATATGTATGTTTTTGTTAAGACGCTGTGCTGAACGAACATTTTTACGCATTAATGGTGATAAGGTCTTATTACGAATACTATCTTCTTGAGTATTTATAGGTATTTTGTTCAGATAAATCTTACTTGATACAGGTTTAAGTAATTTTTTGTACGACTCAGATTTTTTACTATATTGGACTCGTTTTTTCTGTCTATATTCATATGGTTCATATTCGGCTGGCACGTGAACAGATATTTCATCATCAAAAGGATTCTCCCTAGCTATGGAGGGAACTTTTTCACCTAAATACTGTTTTTTACTTGCCCTGTCTCCCTGGTTTTTAAGTCGCAGTGAAAAAAGAGCCTTCTTATATATTGGAATCCTGTTCGGCTGAAATTTATCTTCATGAGATACTTTCTTAGATCTTGATTTTGGTCCTGTATGAGATTTATTTAGCCCTGAAGTACCTAATCTGTCTCCTTTTATTGCATGTTCTTTTATGAAAGCATTTGATGAATATGTTAATAAAGAATTGCAGAGACAAGGAACGGGTTCGGAATAAATATTTTTAGGATCAGAATGAATGCGTCTAATTGCAATATGATTTCTTAAACCAAATCTTTTAGGGCTAGCCTTTGTATATTTTTCAGTCTTTGGTTGATGTAAGTGGTGGGGTTGTACTAAATATTTCTTAATATTTCTGTTAATCATAGGTTTAGAATAGCAAGAGCAATAATTGCAACAGCTGCAGCTTCTATCGATATATAATGGTATTTTATATTCTGATCTGATCTGATCACTGCCTCCACCAACGGAAACTAGTCTATTCCTTAGGTTATCGTAGGCTTCATTATTTCTCATTAAGGTTTGAAGTAATTTTCTCTCACGTGACGGAAGATTACTAAAATACTGTTCATCGATTTGTTCACCCTTAGCTATAAGTTGTTGTATTGATGGTAGCTTCGAATGACTTTTACAAGCACAGTTGGAGCAAAAGTAGCAATCAGAGCGCTGTTTCATTGTGGCTTAGAATAACTGCATTATAATGATTATTTACAAATAGTTATATAGACATTCACAAAACAATGAACAACACGAGTTACATGATCCAATTACTCCATCATTCTGGAATTTGTATCGTCACCTCATGCTAAACGTGGAAACACAACCTGCAAAAAATATTAAATATTTTTTCAAACTACAATTACGATAATAATTATTATATTCTCATTTATTTTTCCCCATGAGTGGTTAAATTGATTTTATAATAGTCAATTTCTAGAAGTCCAAACTTACCAACATGTTGAAAGTTTGTAAAAACATCATAAGCCAAACAAAAGTAGAAATAATCTCCGATTTATTATCCGCAAGCTGTAATGATAAATTCAGACACCTCCAGCCTAGAGGCACTGTATAGTTGTAATGTAAGTAAGTAAGTAATCATTATACAAAATATTCTTATGGTACTATTGAGTAATATATTCTTGCGCCAAGCGAAAAAGCTGTTTCACGCTGGCAATCTTTGTCCATTCTCGGATGTTTCGAGAATGGACAAAGATTTTGCCAACCTCCAGTAGTGGAGAGGCACTAGAAGAAGAAGAAGATTGAGTAATATAATTATATTATACTAGTTGTTGCCCGCGGCTCTGTCCTTTTCCAAGCTCAAATCTACCTCTGTAGCAAATTTCAATCATCTTCCATGGTTGAAATTTGGCGTGGAATCGTAACAGACATACAGACATACAGTTACTTTCGCATTTATAATATTAATATGGATTTCTGAAGATCTTTCTTGATATACATACGTTTGCATCGCTCTGCAATAGGTATAGTATAGGTAGCTAACTTACCTCTTAAGTTCGTTTACACACAGAGAAGAAGCACGTGTCTATAAAGACCCATAAAAAGACATTTTAAGACAACACAGTAACATTTTCATAATGCAATATTTTCATATTACAGATGCAGTATCAATTACGTAATGCATTACCCTGATCAAGCTTATAATAAAATATTAGAGAAATAATAAACAAAACCTGTCGATCATGAGATGAGTTGACTTCAGCCCTCGGAAACTTCACTACATAGTACTTTAGTATTATGTTATCTGTGGTAGTAGTTTAAAAGGGACATCTCAGGGACATCTACAGAATTTCTTCCTATACTAAACGGATAAAACAGACCAGCTGTCATTATAAATTGTGGCTCTGGTTCCAAAGATCGATAGATGGCGCCGCATGTTGAGTCGGTAAAACAGACCTGCTGTCATTTACACAAAATGTCAGTTAGTATGTCAAAGAATCAAAGAATCAAAGAATCAATTTCGTTTATTCAATTTAGGCACATATAGAGCACATATGAACGTCAAAATATTACAATTGTGTCAAGAAGTATGTGAACAAAAAATAAAATATTAAATAAATTAAAGTAAACCATTTGAAAATGATTCTTTCGCTGGTTCGGTAGTTGGTTCTACTGAGAAGATACCAGCAAGAAACTCAGAGAACTCAATTATCCTTTTTATTTATTTATTTATTTTTTAATACGGTTTTTATACAATTTACAATGTGCGGGCAAGAAAGTGATTAGGTTGACCATGCATTTTTATCATTAAGATATTCTTCTACTTTATAATAAGCTTTTTCCATTAGACTTTTTTTCACGTTTATTTTAAAAATATTAAGTGGCATGTCAACCAAATCCTGAGGAATTTTATTGAATATTTTTATACTGTTGCCTACAAATGAATTACCAACCTTATGAAGCCTGAGTATTGGCACTGCTAGTTTATCTTTATTTCTCGTATTATAATCATGTGTGTCCGAGTTCTTTTTTAAAAGATTTAAGTTCTTCCGTATGTATAAAATATTATCGTAAATATATTGACAAGCAACCGTTAATATATTAATTTCTTTAAATGTTTCTCTCAGCGAGTCACGGGGTCTGAGGCCGTAGATTGCTCGTATCGCGCGTTTCTGTAATATGAAAACAGTCTCAATATCGGCAGCTGAGCCCCACAGCAACAGACCATATGACATAACGCTATGAAAGTAGCTAAAATAAACTAATCGTGCCGTTTCCTCATCAGTTAGTGACCTTATCTTTCTAACCGCATAGGCAGCTGAGCTAAGTTTTCCTGCCAAGGCTGTGATATGAGAACCCCATTGCAGTTTACTATCTAGAGTTATTCCCAGAAAAACTGTGGTATTAACTACTTGAATTGATTCATTGTTCATTACAATATGAGTATCTATCTGTCTTACATTGGGCATAGTAAACTTTACACATTTTGTTTTTTTTGCATTGAGTAACAAGTTGTTACTTGTGAACCAATGCAATATTTCGGAAAGGGTATTATTCACATCGTCAAGTACTACTTTTTGTCTATCAGTTTTAAAAATTAATGATGTGTCATCTGCAAATAATACTATTTCACAAAGATTTTTAGTGAAGTAAGGAAGATCATTTACATATATCAAGAATAAAAGGGGTCCTAATATCGAGCCCTGGGGTACTCCCATGACTAAAGGGGCGCCAGAAGAGTCGGTGCCATTAATGTTGACTTTTTGTACTCTGCCATTGAGGTAAGACTTTATTAAGCTAAGTGAGCCACTAGAAACACCATAATAACCTAATTTCAATAACAAAGTCTCATGATCAACACAATCAAAAGCTTTTGATAAATCACAAAAAATACCAATGGCATCCTGCTTCTTTTCCCATGCATCAAATATATGTTTGACGAGTGCAACTCCTGCATCCGTCGTGTTTCTGCCTTTAGTGAACCCGAACTGTTTCTCATGAAGTAATTTATTAAATGTAAAATGTGAAAGCAGTTGATTAAAAATTATTTTTTCAAAAATTTTACTAAGGGCTGGGAGTATAGAGATGGGTCGAAAATTGGATGGATCACTTTTTTCCCCTGCTTTGAATAACGGAATGATTTTACTGTACTTCATAAGAGTAGGAAACTGGTTTTCATCTATACATTTATTGAATATGAATGCAAGATAAGGCGCAATAGCGGGCATTATTGGTTTTATTATATTGGTTGAAATGCCCCAAAGATCCTCAGTCTTTTTGATATTCAGTTGCTTAAAAGTTTTAAAAATGGTTTCAGAGTCAATATACTGAAAATTAAAGTTAACACTACATTTATCAACACTAGATTTAAGAAGAGAAGCAGCCGCATTTTTTGAAGAATTTAATTTACTTGTAGTTGTAGTTGCAACATTTGTGAAAAAAGATTCGAATGCATTAGCCACTGCAGCATCAGTATTAATGTGCTCACCATCCACTTCCAACTCGAAGGATCGATCACGTGACCTTGTCTTACAGGTTTCTTTGTTTATAATGTTCCATGTTGCCTTTATTTTATTATCAGATTTTTCTATTTTAGCCCGAATATAATTAGATTTGGCTATTGAACAGACTCTCTTGAACAGCTTTGAATACCTTTTAATTTGTTCAATTATTTGTGGCTCATTTGTAGATGCCTTTATCTCGTATAATTCATACAGTTTCTTTCTACTTTTATGGATTCCAGGTGTAGCCCAATCACTAAATTTAATTTTGAGTTGATTTACGTTTATTGTTTTTTTTTGTGAAAATGTTATTAAATTCGTAGTTTATTACTCCGAACAAATCTCTGTAAAGATCATTCGGGCTTTCATCGCGGTTCAACTCCAGAAGAGGTATTTTATTGTTAATGTTTTCTTTAAATTTTTCTAATCTGTATGTTGTGATTGGTCTACACACAATATTTTTAGGCAATGGAACATGTTGGTGCTCAAATCTAGCTAACTGACCTGTATGATCTGACTTTATAAAATTTATTATAGATATATCTTTTACATCAATGTCAGAAAAAAAATTATCCAAGCAGGTGGCTGTTGTGGGTGTGATGCGAGTTGGTTCACAGAAAATATTTTGTAAATTAAAAGATTTAAAAAGATTAAGGAACCTTACCGCTTTCTGTGAGTTTTCTAAAATATCAATATTAAAATCGCCACATACAACTACCGTCTTCTTACATTTATATATCTTTTTTAAGGTTTCTTCCATAATAGACTCAAACAGGTTGCAATCTCCAGAAGGAGGTCTATAGACGCTAATAATAATAAATTGCTCAAGCTCCGCACATGATAGTTCAATATTTCGCTCACTAGAGAGTGCTACTATATCTTTTCTGTCTTTAGATTTTAATTTGTTATTAATTAAGATGAGTGACCCACCTCTCGTAGCGGAATCTCTAGTAAACGAACTAATTATTTTATAATTATCAATACTAATTAATAGTTCATGTTTTTTTAACCAGTGTTCAGTAACACAGAGTACATGAATATGATTTTCATTCAAAAATAATTCTAGTTGCAGCTCTTTGCCAGAAATACCCTGAATATTTTGATGAATAATATTCATGAGAGCAGGCTTTTCCTTAGTCCCTAAAATTAATTTGCTAGAGATTTCCTCTATTGTCCTAGAATTAAATTTAAATGATTGTCACTGTTATTTGGAACATATTCCAAGGTCGCAACACAAACATTGTCATTATTATGCTCAAAAAAAGCAGTTTGTTTAGCCAAGTTCTTGGCTGATTGTTTAATACAAAAAGATAGCGAAGATGCTATCTGTCTTTTAAAAAATCTATTTAAATAGAATTTGTCTTTAGTCAATAGTATTTTATTTTCTACATACAAATTTATATCAATTAAATGGAATTTACTAGAATTATGAAATATTAATGTATGTATTGTCTGATTAAGTTTGTGTATAATATTATTCTCTGCCTGTGACAAGCTACGGCTATATGGGAGTGTGAATAAAATTATATTTTTTACATCTAATGAGCTAAGCAATTCAAAACAGTTCATAATTGCACTTCTGTCCGCATTTCCCCTGTCTCCCACTAAAATTACAATTGTATTGTTGCTGTTTAAGCTATAATTTTTAATTTTTTTAACAATGTTACAATAAGTTAAACCCGGCATACAATAATTAGTAACATTTTGTCCTAAGTATGAACTTAGTAACTGGCCCATTGATTTCCCCAATTCATCACAAAACATCATTACTTCAGAACTTCCATTATTATGTTCGGTGAAGGAGCTACTGGGTTTATCATTTACCTTAAGTGAAGGGCTTATATGTGAAGTCAGTGAGGACTTACAGACTGGGTGAAGACTGAGTGAATTGTCTTTAGATGTTAATGCAGAATTTGGTCTCATCAGATCCCTCATGGCCAGAATGTATTCCTGATACTCACTTTTAACATTACAATACTTGTTGGTCATTATGTCTAGTGATTTTTGTAAGTTTTTAATTTCTGTTTCTAGCTTTAATACATTATTATTATGTTCAGAGATGTTTTTTTCAACTAATAATGAGTACATATCAAGTTCATCGCCTAATTGCCTTCTCTCATTAATATATTTGACTTGTCATAATTTGAACCCACTCCTAGCACAAGCAATTTAGCTTAGTTGGAGGGGTTAGCGGGAATATTAGTAATTTCGGTTGCTAATATTCTTATTCAAAAAAATAAAAATAAATAAAATTCATAACTTAAAACCGGCGCGGCCTTTACGTTGAATATTAATGAATTCAACGTAAAGGAACAGGCCTAACGGTTTTGGGTTATATATCCATATATCCAATGCATGTAGTATGTATGTAGGTATGCACAATCTAGGTATGTATGGTATAATAACAGCAGTTGTCGGAATATGATTAATAGATGGCGGTAGATTCTGATAGGGGGTAGATTGGGTGGGTGACATAAAAAACTCACGAGAGGGCCCTCTATTTCCGATGTATTACTTTACTTATAAATTTATGCTTTACTCTATGGTTGACTTATTGCAAGTCTGACATTGGCAGGAACTCGTCATCGGTATTGTTGCCACATGAAATAAAACTAAAACCCGATTACTGCAAAAGCACGCTCCAAAAAAATAAGTATAAAACTAAAACCCGACTACTTAAAAATCACGCTCTGAAAAGTATTAAACAAGAAAATATCTAGGATAGCCGTGGTCGTATGTCGTATGCCACTTACTATAATAAAAAGGAAAAGTGGCATACGACCACGGCTATCCTAGATATTTTCTTGTTTAATACTTTTCAGAGCGTGATTTTTAAGTATCATTATTATACGGAAGACAGAATATGATTTATTATCCTTCGATGCGTTCCCGATCGCGTCCTAGGCTGTCATTTTGGATATTTTTACCACTAGGTATCTACTATTATCCATTCTGTGGCTCTACAGTCTACATTATAGATAGGTATTGACTGTAAACTAGCCACAGAATACATAATACGCAAATCGTAATGATTTTTCGCATGAATTTGTGCAAATTATTAAGCAAAGCTTATTAGAACGAAACACATGTTCATAGGCGTGCATACGCACGATACAGCGCAGACCCTGAAGTGGTTTAAAAAGTCGGATCGGCCGTTTAGTAGGTCGTATACATAAATAAATATATTGCATATAACTTTATCCCCGGAGAGTCAGGCAGAGGTGAATTAACACCCACATTTCACCAATCATTGTATTAGGTTAGGTCCCACATAATAAGGGGTGAGCCTATTGTCGTATTCCGGGCACTATTTTAAACTCAAGCTATGCATCTGAGGCTCAGTCTGGGCTGTAATTATCTGTGTGATGGTAAACAGTCCTATCCCTTGGTCGCCTTGTACGACACCGCATAGCGAGAGATAGGGGAAGCCCAAATTCTACTCCGCCGGGAACCACTCGTATCTTGAATATAATTCTAGTTACAAAGGAAGATGGATAATACAAAACATAACATTTTTACGCATTCATTTATTTATTTAATACAAATCAATCAATCGTTTTTTACTTCGCTGTAGTCGGGTAAATATGGAGCCATTCATAATTTAAACCAATGGTTTGTAAATAATGCTAGTGTGGTTATTGAACATAGAGCCAGTAATATATTGCCCACTGGTGTCGTAAAGCTCGCTGCATTAGGAGCTTTCTTGCGTGCAGCCTAGAAATAAAATAAATAAAATGTTAGCTATAGGCCATGTGTGCCAGCCAGAGGGCCATGTGTGCCAGAGGGCTATGTGTGCCAGAGGGCCAATTGGGCCAGAGGGCCATGTGGGCCAGAGAGCCATGTGGGCCAGAGGGCCATGTGTGCCAGAGGGCCATGTGGGCCAGAGGGCCATGTGTGCCAGAGGGCCATGTGGGCCAGAGGGCCATGTGTGCCAGAGGGCCATGTGTGCCAGAGGGCCATGTGGGCCAGAGAGACATGTGTGCCAGAGGGCCATGTGGGGCAGACGCCATGTGGGCCAGAGGGCCACCTGGGCCAGAGGGACATGTGGGCCAGAGGGGCATGTGGGCCAGACGGCCATGTGGGCCTAACGCCATGTGGGCCAGAGGGCCATGTGGGCCAGAGGGACATGTGTGCCAGAGGGCCATGTGGGCCAGACGCCATGTGGGCCAGAGGGCCACCTGGGCCAGAGGGACATGTGTGCCAGAGGGACATGTGGGCCAGAGGGGCATGTGGACCAGACGGCCATGTGGGCCAGACGCCATGTGGGCCAGAGGGCCATGTGGGCCAGAGGGACATATGTGCTGGAGGGACATGTGGGCCAGAGGGACATGTGGGCCAGAGGGCAATGTGGGCCAGACGCCATGTGGGCCAGAGGGAAGTCTTTGAGCAACCCTCTACAGGGCCGTTCTTGTTGCGCCCAGTATTTGCCGTAGGTGGCAGCGACTCCCCTGGGTGAGAGGCGCTGCCGCCTCCGTTCCCTAGGTTTCGGACCACGCACTCGGATCCTGTTCCCGTTGCAGCTTAGGTTCAGCTGACCCTTCCCAGTTTCGCTCGTGACATTCTTCGAATTTGTTGACATTCTGTACCTACCCCTATAACCCACGCCCGTAATTTTATAGTTTTCAAATAATGTATGGGAATCTACCGGATTTAAGTACATAATTATATTGACATTTATGATTTCGTAATATCTTTTGAATAGAACGTCCGATTTCAATAATTTAAATTCTTATATCGGACTCGAACCGACTAAAACGCATGCCGTCTGTGGGCCGTCGTCGGTTGCCGTAGGTGGTATTATCATAGACATACCCCTCGCACCCTGGCCGAAGTAGGTACATGTACTCACCGATATCTTCGCATAATCGTCACAAATGTTTGCTTGATCCATAAAGAATGTTTTTGTATAATTGTCACATTTGATGTACGCATTATTTTTTTCATAACATTCGAATAATCTCGTTTGTTCCACGCCGCACGTGTCATCCTATAAATATAACATAAGTAGGTATGATTAGTTAAGAATTTTTTCTCTCTCTAGACGAGTGGCAGTTTATTAGCAATATACATAATATTACTATACTGGCCCCCTAGACAAGTGGCAATTCGTTGCTCGGCGTATGATGGAATAGAATGACAAATGTATAGGATTTGACGCTTTTGACATTCGTTGACGCCTGTCATATACGTCAAATCCCATACATTTGGCTTTCTATTCCATCATACGCCGAGCAACGAATTGCCACTTGTCTAGAGGGGCTGGGCCCATATCGACAGCCTCCGTGGCGTAGCGGTAGTGAACGCGGCCGCTACGCAGGAGGCGCGGGTTCGATCCCCGCTCAGTGCAAATATTTGTGTGCATTAAATATGGGTATTTGCATTGGTCTGGTCGTGCCTCGGAGAGCACGTTAAGCCGTCGGTTCCGGTTGCCATAAGAACATCTATGGCAGTCGTTACGGGTAGTTGGTGCCCTAAAAAGTCCAAAAAAAACAACGGTCTAGCTACAAAGCTTCGATATCGCCTAATGTTAACATTGGGTCGTGGAGGTCAGATGGCAATCGCTTCACGGAAAATATCGAGGTCTAGCCAAATCTGTAGCTATGACTGGTAAAAGCGGACCCCAGACTCCGAGCTGAAAGCTTCGGATGCGACTGGGAATTAACGCTAGGAGGAAGAAGACTGGGCCCATACCATGAACTCTTAAAACAGGTCAATAATTGAACTGCTGTCATTCTACCAACTGCAAATGTCACTTTGTAATCCTATATGTTTATATGACATTACAAAGTGACATTTGCAGTTGGCAGAATGACAGCAGTTCAATTATTGACCTGTTTTATGGTTTATGGTAAGGCCGCTGTACTGTACCATGAATGTATGGGATTCACACATATTTTGACGGTTATGACAGCGTACGTCATGTGCGTGCGTGGATGTTGGTTATCGTGAGCAAACATAGCCTATGTCCTTTCCTGAGTTCTAATCTATGTCTGTACCAAATTTCAAAATCCGTTCTGTAGTTTAGGCGTGAAATCGTAACAGACAAACAGAAAAACAGACAGACAGAGTTACTTTCGAATTTATAATACATACCTATTAGCACAGATATTCGTTCTATACTGTGATATTAGTACTTATGGATTCTGTTCTATTCAAAAAACGTAATGCCACTTGACTAGAGAAAGAGGAGTATGAAGGTAAGAACTTGTAACTGTTATATACCTTACGGCCGTTCTCAATAACCTACCTACCTACTATTATAGTATGAGAGCTGATGTCACTAACTCTGGTACCATCAGATTCCTGAATGAGATGTACATCATTAGACGCGCCTTTAATTGGAGAACACGAAATGGCATGACCTGGACCTTGATTTAAAGGTCTTGATCTATAGAATGTCAAAACTGGCAGTAGATAGGTTAAAGAGAACGGTCGTTAGACGTTTGATAACTTAATATCAATGCATAATACTATAGAATTAAGTATGCGAACCATTTTATAACTTTTCCTTATACCTAGTATGACCTCAGGACACGTATCTTCGCCCTAAACTTCGATACAAATGAGGCCATGGCGCGCGCGGATTGATTTGTAATAATCTATCCTTGGTAAATTCGAGCTGGTCCACCGCCGCGCCGTAGCACCCCGTGCTGTCCTCAAAGTCTTTTGAATTAAATTCGTAGTCTTTGGGTGTCTACACAAGAAACGTATACTGCGCGTATTCGTGTTGGGTGGGGTCATGCAGACGAGATGGACCCACGGTGTGAATGCGGAGCTACACCGCAGACTATGACCCACCTGTTAACTTGTACTGCCTGCCCAAGCACGTGTACTCCGGAGGAACATAGGAGTGCCTCTGAGAACGCTATTGGAGTGGCTACATACTAGGCAAACAAAATTTGACATGATATTCCGTCGACTCGACAGAAGAAGAAGATGCATTACGTCTCTCTCTATCCTTCTCTATGCATAGAGAGAGACGTGTCTGTAATGGTGACCCTCTTTCCAGAGACTTTACCTTCAGCTTACCATCAGGCGAGGCGAAGTCAAATTGACGTGTCCTATATAAAAAGAGAACGCTTTAGGTTCATTTTAGGTCCAAGACATAGTAACTATGTCTCGGGTAATACTTACAGTTGGATCACGTATTTTTTTGGCTTCAGAGAATAACAATTTCCTAAGACCCTCGTTCGGGTCACTCGCTGGAGACGTTTTGTTGGCTGTGGTAGGTGTAGCTGTGGTATTAGTGGCTGTGGTAGGTTGTGCTTTCTTCGCAGGTTGTGCTTTCTTCGCACATTCTTTCATTACGGTTACATTTACACAATTTTCATTCATAGAAGCATCTATAAAAAAATATTATAAAGGTTGAAAGTACATACATACATAAATAGAATCACGCCTTTTACCCAGGAGGGTTAGGCAGAGGTGAATTAACACCCACATTTCACCAATCATTGTATTAGGTCCCACGTAATAGGGGATAAGCCTATTGCACGGATATCTGTGGCATATTGCCATTTTCCACTATTGTTGGCTCGACCTAGGGCCGGTCGCAGCTTGAAGTTTTGGGGGGGGGTCACTTCGGAAATTCCTTAAGAAATTTAGCCCCTCGTCCTGGGACTTTTCAATATGACGTGCATGGTTCTGGGGGGGTCATGTCCCCTGTGACCCCCCCTCTCGGACCGAGCCTGAGTCGACCCATGTATAGGCTGAGTCTGGGCGGTATTATATATATATCCGTCTGATGTTAAACAGCCCTATCCCTTAGTCGCCTTGTACGACACCGTATGGGAGGAGAGGGGGTGGCCCAAATTCTACTCTGCCGGGAACCACTCTGCGGATATGAAAAGTAATGCAGTCAATATGCAAAGCCGAGGTTACAATAATTCACATCCAGCTGAAAGTTGGTAGGATTGTTCAAAACACCATCTATAATATAAAAATGAATCCCTAAATGTGTTGCTAAGCGCAAATCTCGAGAACGGCTGAACCGATTTCGCTAATTCTTTTTTTAGAATATTCCTTGAAGTACGAGGATGGTTCTTACGGCGAGAAGAAAAATAATAAAAAAAAAGCGGTACGAAGTTCGTGGGGTCAGCTAGTTATTAATATAATATATAATCTAAAAAGTCCTCATCGATCCGATACCTGGATTTTTTTATTCGGGGTCAAAGATCACAAAAACTGATGAAACTGGATTTTCTGTTTTTTCAGCAAAACGGTAAGTTTAATCATATGAATTGGCTGATTGTGCCATTGTCAAAACTTTTGACGACAATACAATCAGCATATATCGGTCATTTAACTAATCACCTACTTCTTGGAATATTGTAGTCCCTAGAAGTCCGCACCAGCTAATAAGTCCCGCAGCAAAACTAGGAACTAAAATGTCATCGCCGCCATATTGTGTGTTGATTGGTTCAGGTCATGTTACTGTCATGGCCTGAATCAATAAACACACAGTATGGCGACAGCAGTTGCGATTGCTACGCGGCCTCCAAGGGACTTATTTCTTGGCGCGTACCTGTTTTCAGTCAGCTTCTTTTGCCGCTGACTTATAGATTAACACATTGAAGCCTATAAGCGCCAAGATAGCCAAAAGTATCTATAAAACCTTACGTTTGAAATATTCATGGCTCACAGTGGCATTCATGCGGTAGAGGTACTGCGCATTCTCCAGTACAGTGATATTCTGCTTATGATAATTCCGTAAGTCAATAATTAGGTTTGCCTTGTAAGCACGCATTACTTTGTAGAAATCGTCCATATCCTTACATGTTCTGCAAAAAAAAAAAATATATTTATAATGTTATTATTGCGGATTAGGTTGAACTTAGAATTTAACACTCCAAACTGACTGTCTGCTGACACTTCAAAGAATGCCATTAATAGGGGGTGAGCCTATTGCCATATTTCGGGTACTATTGTTGACTCGAGTCATGTATCTGGGGCTGAGTCTGGGCTGTACTGTACATAGTGTACATACCTATCTGATGTTGAACTTATTTACATTATTTTAATTTTATTTTAAGTATAATATACTTTTACAACACACCTGCTCATAAAAGTGCTATTATTTCACCGCAAATAGGCACGTAATGACACCTATTATCAAACTGTGACTTCTTCATTGCCATTATTCACAAGTGAGTTATAGATTCTTTTTTAAATTTTAAAGGTTAAGTTTCTAAGTATGTTCTTAAAAAAGTTTCGATACAAAAAAGTAAATTAATATGCCTATTGTATGTTCATTCGATGCATTTTCGTATTTAAATAAATAATTGTACTTGTTTAATACTTAAACAAAATTTTCACTCAAATTTAACTTTTTTTTCTCTCTAAGTACAGAAAAAAAACAGTAAAAAAAAGTTAAATTCAAACCTCTTTTTTTTTTTTTAAATATGGCCGACCGCCATTGTTAGATGCGCGTACATAGGAAAACGAATTAATTTGTAGTATTGTTTATTTAGTATTTGTAGTATTATTTTATTCGCAAGTGTGTTGTAAAACGTCGTATGGCACGCGTGAGTATGATGATTACCGTCCTCGGCTCTCTTAAGACCCTCGCCTAGCGGCTCGGGTCGAAATGGCGCCTCGGCGGTAATCACCAACTTTGCTCACTTGTACCATAATGTACTATTTTATTTTTATTATATTATTATTATTATATAACAGTACATTACATTAGACATTAGATTTTAGACTTTATGCATATAACCTATGCTTTAGTATTATGTTATCTATGTCTATGTTTAAAGCCTCTCTCTAAGTCAAAAAAAATGCTTGGTGTACGGATACTTCTTCCTCTTAGCGTTATTTCCCAGTCGCATCCGAAGCTTTCAGCTCGAAGTCTGGGGTCCGCATTTACCAGTCTTAACCACGGATTTGACTAGACCTCGATATTTTCCGTGAAGCGATTGTCATTAGACCTCCACAACCCAATGTTAACATTAGGCGATATCGAAGTTTTGCAGTTAGACCGTTGTTTTTGGAGTTTTGAGGGCTCCAACTACCCGTAACGACTGCCATAGATGTTCTCATGGCAACCGGGACCGACGGCTTAACGTGCTCTCCGAGGCACGACCAGACCAATGCAAATACTCATATTTCATTCACACAAATATTTGCACTGAGCGGGGATCGAACCCGCGCCTCCTGCGTAGCGGCCGCGTTCACTACCGCTACGCCACGGAGGCTTTCAAGGAGGTGTACGGATACTACGTAAGTATTTCTAATTTTTTTATACTACTTAGGTCGCAAACAAGCACACAGCCCACCTGAAGGTAAGTATTGTGGCCTATGGGCGAGTGCAACACCAGAAGAGTTATACTCGTGCTGCCGACCCGACCCTGTAAGAACAGAGATTCTGTACCGTCAGCGCATTGCATTGCAATGCCTATCTATCAAAATTCTTTGATCGCCTTAGAGGCTTTTCTACATCTCTTCCTACAGTCCCGAGTCCTTTAAGCGGGGCGTGAAAAAGCATCTGATGAGGCTGTATCCATCCTCCATTCAAGGCCATCAACATCGTACGTGGCGTCCTTAAAAAAAATAACTAAGTACCAATTTTAAAGTAAGAAATAATGCCTTAACTTACGCATTTTCCTTTGAAACGTCATACACATCATCGTGGCATTGCTTTAGCTGTATGTTCTAAAATATATAAAAAAAAGTTTGTTACTTATATCCCGTGCAATGAAAAAATTCCAGTTCTATTTTGGTGAAGGTTAATAGCCCTATGACAATCTCTGTAGAGGGTCTTATCAACGTCATTGAGGCCCAACCCAAGTCAACCTCATCTGCAAGTTGATACATCTGCTGATGGACGGACTAGGCTGGTGCCAGCTTTCTTCTCAGGGTTCGGATGTCAGACGGCAGTCGCTCCCAGAGACATCGACATACCAATCTAAAGGAATAAGGGAATAAGGGAATTTCAGGCTCCAAAGTACAACGTTTGGGCGCAAATGGGCAATCGCAATGAGCTGAGAGATGGTACTAAGTATGTAAATCCCAGCCTTGTAGGAAATATCCTAAGGTTTGAACTGCAGTGCAATTCTCTGCCTCGGCTGTGTCAGCGCTGAGTCCGCCTAATGCACAGCCATGAGCAACAACCAATGAAAATCTATTCAAATCTTTTTTCGTGCGGAAATCCCCTCCCATAGTGGGGTTCCGGCTAGAAGACTCGCCGCTTCGCAGGAATTTTTTTTTATACCACTTAGGTGGCAGACAAGCACACGGCCCACCTGATGGAAAGTGGTTTCCGTGGCTTATGGACGTATGCAACACCAGGGGCGTCGTCGCACTCGTGCTGCCGACCCTGAAGAAACCTAATGCCCTTCTTGAAGAACCCCATATTGTAGTCGCTTGGGAAAACCATCGCGGGGAGTTCATTTCACAGCTTGAGTGTGCGAGGGATGAAGTTCCTTTCATACCGCACAGTGCGCACCGTTTCCAGTCGCAATGTGTGAGGATGAATTCCCCGCCTATATGGCAAGAAGTGCGATGATAAAATGTAGCTGTGGGCATCATGTCAAACAGTTCTTCTGAGCACAAACCATTGTATAGGCGGTAGAACACACACAGGGAGGTAAAGTCTCTTCTGATAATGTGATGACATAATAAAAAACCCCAGATGACCCTGTTAGACCACTGCAGACTTAGATTACTTAGTATCTATACCAAAATCACCCCTTGTCCCTTTTTCACGCTAAACTCATAAATGGCGTATGATTCCGAAGCCGACAGCATACGACAACTGCAGACGCATGCAGCAGATACAGCGTAGGTACCCATTACATGTTAAACTCCGATACGGATAAAGGGGACCATTGAGAAGCCGCAATGAACTACGCGTATCTGCTGCGTGCATCTGCAGTTGGGTAATTTCACGATATGTACCTAATTTTTGCTAATTTCGGTGGCATTTTTCAATCATAGGTTTTCTGATGAAAAAATTTAATGGAGTTCTTTTAGAATATCTAGAATACTGATGTGTTCTAAAAGAACTCCATTAAATTTTTAAAAATTAGGCATCGTGAAATTACCCGTATGCGATCGCCTTCGGAATACCTTCAGTAACTTGAAAAATACCGATTTCTTTCTTCCTCTCTTTCTTTATTTCATTCATATTTTCAACTAAGTATTCTAATAAAAAAGAAGAAAGGAAAAAATTATAATACTTAACCTCGTAGAAATTTCTTTCAACAATAAACAATTTATGAAATGAAAATTAAGAAACTTGCGTAGAAAATTGGAATATGTCAGAGCCAGAGCTATATACATATATTATACTGGGTGGCGCAAAAGTACTGGCACTAAAGAAAATACCTTTATTTTTTTTATATGACATTTTCTGTCATTCTGTTATTGAAAATTGTGTAGTGAACAAATGTAAAATACACTGAAAATAAACATGGACCGTTTTACTCCCCAAGAACGTGGAATAATTGTGTCAATGTTCTTACGGAATAATTCATCAGTGATAAGAACACAACGTGAATTTCGTCGACGATTTCCCCACCGTCCGGCACCGATTGGTCGCACAATTCGACGCTTTGCCACACGCCTTGAAGCAACTGGCTCAACATTGGATAGACCTAAGTCTGGGAGACCAAGAACAGGCCGTTCAGCTGAAAATATCGATGCTGTGCGCGAAGATGTGGAAGAGTGTCCAGAAACATCAACGAGGCGACGTGCCACGCAATTGGGCATTTCCAGACGGACCCTGCAGCGTATTTTGGTGAAAGACTTAAAGATGTTCCCGTATAAAACTCAAATGACTCATCAGCTGCTGCCTGCTGACCACCGAGCTCGTCTAGATTACTGCCAGCGCGTCATAAACCTCAACCTTGAAGAGGATGATTTTCCTTCAAAATTGGTTATGAGTGACGAAGCGCATTTCCATCTCTCAGGGCATGTCAATAAGCAGAATACTCGGTTCTGGGGCACTGATAATCCGCGCATTATTCAAGAAACACCTCTACACCCACTAAAAGTTACTGTATGGTGTGGCATCTGTGTTGACAGAGTGATCGGACCCTATTTTTTCGAAGACGCTGGAGGCAATGCGATAACTGTCACTGGAGAACGCTACAGAACCATGTTACGTGAGTTTTTGATACCCAGTTTGGACGAATTGGGGCTGGAGCACATCTGGTTTCAACAAGACGGCGCTACGGCACACACAGCGCGCGACACTATGGACTTAGTGAGGGACGCTTTTCCAGGCCGAGTTATCTCTCGTTTTGGCGATTTGCCTTGGCCTGCAAGATCACCCGATCTGACCAGTCCAGACTTCTTTCTTTGGGGTTTTTTGAAATCTCGGGTGTATGTGAACAAGCCACAGACTCTCGCAGCTCTAAAAGAAAACATTCGTCAAGAAATAACGAACATATCGTAGGAAGTGTTACGGCAAGTTATGCAAAATGTCATAAATAGGGCTCAAATGTGTATCAACTCTGGAGGTCACCATTTAAAAGACATCATCTTTAAATCCTAATGGTACGAAATTTAATGGTACAAATATACTTTTAAAAAAACCTAAATCTAGTTTTCTAATTTAGAAAAAATGTTATAGCCGAACCAAATAGGGTCTTTACTTTTGCGCCACCCAGTAGTTATAGGTACTTACATTGGCCAATTTAGGAACAAATGGTTCAGGTGTGGTTGAGGGTAGTGCAGGCGCATCTGATGTAGGCGCTATCGAATATGGTGTAGACGTGATTGAATGCGGTGCAGCTGTAAAAAAAATAGGTAGGTACAGTAATTGTCATCATCATCATCATCATCACTATCACTATCATCACTACATAATATAAAACAAAGTCGCTGTCGCTGTCTGTCCGTCCCTATGTACTTATGCTTAAATCTTCAAAACTACGCAACGGATTTTGAAGCGGTTTTTTTAATAGATACAGTGATTCAAGAGGAAGGTTTATATCGACGGTGGAAAGGCAGAACACTTCAAGCGACACTTTGGTCAAAAATGACTTAAATACATAACTGGAATCTACATTAAATTCTGCGTCGATTGGTCTTAGTTTCATAACGATCTGAACACTTTGATGTCGCTTAATGTATTGCAATTTGGTATGGCATTTTTTTTTTGCTATGATTGAACCGACTCAAAATTTTATCTATTTTGATGTTATTTTCCTTGATTTAATATACAAAATGTATGTTTGGCATTTAGGTTATTTAAGCTTTCTTAGTTCAACTTATAACAAGTACTTAATTTGTTTTTGCGTACCCTATAATGCCCCTACATGACCACTTAATGCGTTTTTCTATGGTTGCCTAGTCTGTCGATTTGTCGTATAAATTGTTTTCCCGTTAAACATTATATTCACAGTATGGATATAATGTGTTTTGCTAATATCTCGATACAATTGTCATGAGATTTAATTGGTTTTGGCAGTCGTCTAATAATACACAAGTGTCGCTTAATTTACCTATGTTAAAAAGAACACGAATATTTTAAAATTAACCGACAGTACTTTTTTCAAATAAAATGTCGCTTAATTTATAATTTGAACCATTTCGAATGTATAAATAGAAGAGACAAACAAATGGCGCTTCATTCATTGACGACACGCGCTTTCATGAATAGACCGAGCGTAAGATATTTTCTTATTATTTTGTTAAACCTAGTTTTAAATTGTTGGGTAACTGGGTAATTAATTAGTATGATTAATACGAGTATGATAACTGTGTAGCTAATAATAAATTTGATGCTTATTCATTTTGTTTAAATTGTATGTTACAGTTTTAAAATGGATCGTAAAACTTACTTTAAACGAAAAATATTCGAAATGACTGAATCACAGTCAGTTATGAAAAAATCATGCCGACGTAAAATAACATTCGAAAATGAATTAATCAATCAATTAGCCTACTCTGCAGTAGGCTACTGCTGCAGTACTCCACTGCTGGACATAGGCCTCTCCCAATACACGCCACGTTTGCCGATCCTCCGCCTTCCGCATCCAGTCCGTCCCAGCCACCTTTCGCAGGTCATCAGTCCACCTAGCTAGGGGGTGTCCCACCTTCCGTTTACCTTCGTGCGGTCTCCACTCTAGGACTCATTTGCTCCAACGGCCATCAGTCCTTCGGCAGATGTGGCCAGCCCACCGTCGATGTTGATGCCCAGTCCAATCCAGAGTCTTGAAGACGTCCTCCAATGCGTTGGTGAATAGTTTGGGAGATATAACATCTCTCTGTCTCACTCCACGTTGGAGGCTAATGGGTTTCGTCTTCTGGTCTTGGAGCTGGACGGACATTGTGGCAGGGTGAATTTCAACAAATGCCATTTTTTTTATCATATCGGTGAACTTTTTTATTTATATGTTTTTTGTATATTTTTCAGATTTTATGTAATCTTTATGATATCATGTATCCCAAAATTTAATATCATCAACGTATCATTTAAGATTATGGAGAAAATTCAGTTTGAATTTTGGTTTCCACCGACATGACCAATCAGCACCGATTTATTTTTCTGTACACCGATATGATAAGTTTAGCCACCGAAATGATATACATATCCACCAATATGATAAAATATCCACCGAAATGATATAATCTATCCACCTTTGAACATCAAAAAGGAAATAGTTAGTAGGTGCTTTTTTTTACAAGGGTGACTTAAAACTGAATACCTGACCTGAAGAAGATCATATCCAACGAGAACTGAGTTCTTGGAGATCCAATTAAACAATTTTTTTTGGAATTATATAGGTACTTATTTTATTATATTTACTTTTCTTTTTTATAATACATAATTAATTTAAAAAAAGAACGTTTATAAGCTGGTAACACAAATCAATCAATTAGCCTATTGCAGTCCACTGCTGGTCATAGGCTTCTTCCAATATGCGCCACGTTTGCTGATCCTCCGCCTTCCGCATCCAGTCCGTCCCAGCCACCTTTCGTAGGTCGTCAGTCCACCTGGCTAGGGGGTGTCTCACCTTCCGTTTTCCTCCTCGCAGTCTCCACTCTAGGACTCGTCTGCTCCATTCAAGCTGTGCATCATTTCGCCCAGTTGTTCCAGTGACTCCGCAACTATGACGATGTCGTCGGCGAACCGAGGGTGCGAGATGTACTCACCGTTGATGTTGATACCCCTCCCAGTCCAGCCCAGAGTCTTGAAGACGTCCTCCAATGCGTTGTATACTATAGTCTTTTCAAAACCCGACTTGCTCAGGTGGCTGGAACTCGTCGAGCTTACCTGCGAGGCGATTTGTGACGACTCTCGAGAACAACTTGTAGACATGACTCAGGAGTGAGATGGCCTGCGTTCTTCAGCAAGGTCTTGTCACCTTTTTTGAAGAACAGTACCACCGCACTCTCGCTCCATGCCCTAGGTGTTAGCCCTTGCGGGATGACGAAATTAAAGAGGCTTGCTAGCTCTTTCAGGATTGGAGCCCCACCAACGCTGCTTTCAGCAGCTCTGTAGTAATTCCGTCATCACCAGGGTACCTGTTGTTCTTTAGTTGCCTGAGAGCCACATCCTACCCGCACTGCTCGAAATCTGGCACTGTTTGTTTCTGGGCTCTGTGGTTTTCATCGCTGTGTCCCGTCGGTTTACTCGTCGAATTAGAATTTTACTCATAGAATTTCTCGATCTCTTTGAGTATCTCGAACTTTGAGGTATTCGTTTTGCCATTCCCAGTTTCAAGTTTCGTCAGATGGGGCCTCCTCAACTGCTGAGCGAACACTTCCGACCCCCTATTACGCTCGATTGCCTCCTGAATGGTGCGAGTGTTGGAGCGGCGGAGGTCGCGTCATATCAGCTTTTTGATTCGCTGGTTTAAGGCTCTCCCATCTGACGAAGACGACTGTGTGGATGGTTGTTTACGCCTCTTTCTCATAAGTTCGAGAGTCTCAGGAGAGAGCTTGAACTCTTGCTGTTTGCGTTTCACGGGAAACATTTTTCGAGACACTACCTGCAATGGTTTGACCACTATGTCGGCCTTCTCGTCAATGCCTCCCTAGAGGTTTCCAGTATTGCGAAACGATTTTGAAGTTCCAGTTGGAACCCTAGAGCTACTTGGAGCGGCGTGGGTGGGAAGGTTGACCTTATCATTCGGAATCTTTCAGCCTTGATGTTGATATTTAGAGAGCCTCTTATAAGTCGGTGATCGCTTCCAGTATTAAACTTGTTGATCACACTTGTTGATCTCTAAATATGTACTTAGGTACCGTTTTGAAAAAAGTCTATATCGTTCCTTAGTTCCACTGCCTGTGGGGATTTTTCTTAAAGAAACTATTCATTAAGAAGAGCCCCTGTGACTCGAGGAAGCTGACTAGCATTTGCCCCTTGCGATTTCTGCATCTCACTCCATAAGATCCGATTTTCGTCTCGTCACGTTCTTGTACTCCCACTTTGGCATTGAAGTCCCCCATATGTATGTATGTGTTTATATGTTCCATTTTTGCTTTGTATACTTAACGAAATCTCACGGGATCAACCGATATGATAAAACGACTCACCGAGATGATAAAATATCTACCGATATGATAAAGCAATCCACCGATGTGACAAAACTGAGCATTGATCGTGAATCAAAACACCGATATTAGATGTAAGACACCGATTCGTCTTTTCTTATCATTTTCGGTGTAAATTATCATATCCGTGGTAATAAAGACCACCGATTACACCGATATGCGAACACCGACGTGAGAAATTACACACTTTTTAGAAAATTAGAAAAAATGCATAATATCTAGGTTAAATTCAATAACAATCAATGAAGCTAATTCACTTACTACCTCTATTAGAACCAAACAATAATAATAAAACTGCTTATTACACTAGAAAGATGGAACCACCGATAGTATAAAATAATTGTCCGGGAGCAACTAAAATGGCATACTTACGTTATTGGCGGGAATATGCAGCGATTTGACAAACGTCCGTCCTGACTGCGCACTAGCAGGCACTAACGAGAGAAATAAAATTGGGGTGGGGACACTGTCGGACTCGTCGATATAAAGTTATGTTTAAATTACTTTTGGTCACCGATTTGAGAACATTTTGCAGGACAAGTACGTTTGTGCCTCTCAGTAATAATAATCGGTAATTATGTAATAAAATATGCCTTAGATTAATAATAAAACTAATATTCTATGAAATAGAATAATTTATATACTTAACTTACTAATTTTTATTAGTGTATAAGCTTTTTTGTTTGTTAAAAAAGTAGAGGGACAGCACCGATTTGAAAAAAATAGAGGTTTATGTATTTATTTCTACCTTTATATATAGTCCTAGCCAAAATATATTTTTGCCACAACCCATTAACAACCTATTGAATACTAAAAAAAATAATTCAGAACAATATTCCTTTTTTCAAATACTAATTTCACCGAAGACAAAAAAAAAAGCCATTTGGGAAATTCACCCGGCAGTATCATACAGGCATCTCAGCGCCTCGATGTATCGCCAATCAACACGGCACCGCTGCAGGGTATCCAGCACAGCCCAGGTTTCGATAGAGTCGAAGGCTTTTTCGTAGTCCACAAACGCCATACACAGCGGCTGGTTGTACTCCTGCGTCTTTTCTTTAATCTGCCGAACAGTATGGATGTGGTCCACGGTACTATAGCCTTTTCAAAACCCGGTTTGCTCAGGTAGCTGGAACTCGTCGAGCTTACCCGCGAGGCGATTTGTGACAACTCTCGAGAACAACTTGTAGACATGACTCAGGAGTGAGATGGGCCTTTTTTGAAAACAGTACCACCGCACTCCCACTCCATGCCCTAGGTGCTAGCCCTTGCTGGATGACAGAATTAAAGAGGCTTGCTAGCTCTTTCAGAATTGGAGCGCTACCTGCTTTCAGCAGCTCAGTAGTAATTCCGTCATCACCAGGACACCTGTTGTTCTTCAGTTGCCTGAGAGCCGCCTCTACCTCGCACTGTTCAACATCTGGCAAATCCTCGGTGTAATGGCGCGTGAGGGGCTCTGTGGTCCTCATCGCTGTGTTCCGTCGGTTTACTCGTCCATGATGCATATAGCTGTCCATAGAAGTTCTCGATCTCTTCGAGTATCTCGAACTTCGAGGTAATCGTTTTGCCATCCCCAGTTTTAAGTTTCGTCAGATGGGGCCTCCCCAACTGCTGAGCGAACACTTTCGACCCTCTATTACGCTCAATTGCCTCCTGAATGGTGCGAGTGTTGGAGCGAAGATGAAATGACTGACATATCCCAGGAGCCGAAAAAGCAATATGACGTACTTGGAAAACACTATTGGTCGGGGGTTGAAGTTAATAGGTCCGTGCATTGTATAATAACGCATTGTTGGACATGCAATGATTGTATTGATAAATAATCAGTAGTAGTGCATTTTAGTTTCTAAAAATGAGGAACTCCTTAGTGCCTGTGCCTATCTAAAATAGAGTAGATGACTGATATGATATCGCACCTCTCGTCATAGGCGGGGAGTTCATCCTCACACATTGCGACCGGAAACGGTGCACACTGTGCGGTATGAAAGGAACTTCATCCCTCGCACACTCAAGCTGTGGAATGAACTCCCCGCGATGGTTTTCCCAAGCGACTTCAATATGGGGTTCTTCAAGAAGGGCATTAGAAGGTTTCTTCAGGATCGGCAGCACGAGTGTGACGCCCCTGGTGTTGCATACGTCCATATGCCACGGTAACCACTTTCCATCAGGTGGGCCGTGTGCTTGTCTGCCACCTAAGTGGCATAAAAAAAAATAAAAAACTAGAGTTAAGTTATAGAAGAGATAATAGTGTTAAGTTTAAAAAAATATGTTCTGTTGATATCCTAAAACAAAAAATTACCATGAATGTTCCTGGTTAGTTAGTAAGCGAAACATAAGTTTTCTTAATAAAAAGAGTGAATTCTGAAATTTGTTTATTTTCACTGCCTTAATAAAAAAATATTAGGAGCTTAAATTATTTCATTGGTTTTACATTCTAATTTCTCAAGCACTTAAATGGTTTACCCTAAGTTAACCATACAGACATTGCGACACTTAATTTGTTTTGCCCATACAATATTAATATAAATTAATGTTGTTAAATTCTATTGCTTGTATTTTATAAACCAAAATAGTGGCGGTTAAAGTATTTTCCCGTGATCATTTATCGCAGCTCGGATTGCGTTAATGTGTTTTGCCGTAAACTATTATATCGGCAAAAAACATTAAGCGCCACCTATTATTATAAATCTTTTAGGCTTTGTTTCATTAGTAGATTGAAATTATGGACTTTAAAAAAATAAAACAACTGCTATTTTTGATATTCTTTTAGAAGTAATATTTTTTTTTTTATGATCATTTTACCTCAAATTACAAAGTTTTTTGGGTCTGCTGTAAAGTTTGAAAAATGGCGCTTACTTTAATTTGCTTTTCCACCGTCGATATGTATTACCTAATAGGTACATGTATAATATTGTAGAGAAACACTGATAAATCGGGATCAGAATACCACGCGGGCGGAAAATATGGTGGTACGAACGGTACGAAGTTCGCCGTCAGCTAGTATATTATATTATGTTATGTATAATCTATTTATCTATGAATCGATGCTAATATTATAAAGTTGAAGAGTAGGTTTGTTTGATTGAACGCGTTAATCACGGAAGCTACTGTTTCAAATTGAATTCTTTTTGTGTTGAATAGCCCGTTTATCGAGGAAGGTTTTTATGCTAAATATCATCACACTAGTATTCAAGGGCGCGGAGCAGCCATAAACGTCAAGAAATCCGGCAAATGACCTACATTATTTGAAAATCATGAAATTGCGGGCATATAATTATGGCTTATGGGCGCCATACACGCTAGGTTATGCATGATGGTTATGCATGCACATGCATAACCATCATGCAAAACTTAGCGTTTATGGCGGTCAACTGTACAGTTTTCGATGCATGTACCTACATGCAACCGAGTAAATATCAAAATTGATATTTTTGCCGCTCGGTTAAGCTCGCGCGCGAGCACACCTAGCGCGTGAGGCATCTTTCGAGTATGCCTGCACAGTTCTCAGTTTGTAATTGTTGGTGCAAATCTCAATTCATTTATTATCAAGTTTACGTAGGAAAATTACTCTCTTTTCAATAACCAGCGTTTAGACCATTTAGTGTCATCTCTTTTTCTTTTTCTTTTCTGCAAAACAAGTGCTAGGCCAAGTACAGCTATCTCATCGTCGTCCATCATTGTAGTATGGTATTGGCGTGCAAATGAGAGATACCTTGACGTCCTATACCTACACACCGTCACGTAACTCAACTGAGAGTTAATGACAAATAATCCAGTTAAAATAACGATTTGAGCTTGCATAAATTCGCATAGAGCTGAAAACTGGTGGTCTTAAATTATGTGTAATGAAAGAAATATCAAAAGTCCCCATCGATTGCACTTCTGCATTTTTTTTATTCAAGGTTAAAGGTCAAATATACTGGATTCTCGCATTTTTCTCGTAAACATATTATACTAAAAGCATCCAATTCTTTTTTGTACGGAGCACCATTTCGGAAATATCGCGATTTCAAAATTGGAAGAAGTCATTCTATTATAAGAATTATAACTATACAGAACTAGCTGTCCCGGCGAACTTCGTACCGCCATATTTTTCCCGTTCCCGCTGCACCTATTTTCTCATCCTTTAAACCTTCCAGGTGTCCAGCCCACGAATATTTCAAGACTAAAATTAGCCAAATCGGTTCAGCCGTTCTTGAGTTATAAAATAACAACTAAAAGTGGCATTGATTTTTATATAGGTAGAAGATTAGTATTTCCCATAGTATGATTGATTCATCAACACAGAGCCTAAACCGCTGGTCCTATAAACTTGAAATTTTGCCAGTGGATGCTTTTCATGTTGCTTGTATCCATCAAGAAAGGATTTTTAGAAATTTTATTACTAAGGTGCTAAAATGAACTAAAAATAAATTAAAATGGGAATTAACTTAGAGACAAACGTGAATCCCATATTTTACCTCCTTAGCAATGAAATTTCCAAAATTCCTTCCTTAGTGGGTACTAGCAACATGAAAACCATCTACTGGGTGATTCTTTGTAAACCAGATTAGACATGTTTTTGACCGAAGAACACATTAATTTATTCTCCAATTATCACAAAAATTTCAGGTTACATAGTAAATAAAAATGTCTATCGACGCATATATTAATTAATTGGGATTATTTAATGCAAGCAATAATTTAACTAACAGAAAACAGTAAAAACTAATTAATCTGGTGTGTCCCCATGCCGCTTTTTGTTGAATTATTAGATTTTTTGCGATCTTAAGAAGCAATTCTATTAAAATAAGAATGTTGCATCGATATTTGAATATATGTTTCTTGATATGCTATAACTGAAATTCAAAATAATTGGATATCTTCGTAATTACATTACTTTAAAAAATGTCCCCGACGAAAATGATAATTCAACTGGCGCATCTTGTTCAAGCATAATTTCAATGTAAACACAAAATATTTGCTTAATGAATACCGACTCGTGATTGGTCGCGTCAGTCAGTAGCGAGCTATCGAACACTTCCACGTTCAAGTGTTATATTTTGTTAAAAAATACGACTGAAAGTTGTTATTTGGGAGTTTGTCACGCATGTCGCATAATTAATCTGTATTTTTTCATGGATTGCGGGTTTTTAGTTACGTTTTGAAACACCAAGGTCTATCATGTCATAATGTTATCTATTTATGTTAATTACACCTTTAATTCTATCTGTGCATAAATAAAGGTGCAGGGTTCGATTAACTATAACTTTCTAATTTGTCTGGCTCCCATTAGTCTGGTTTTATCTGGCTTTTATGCCCAGATGAATTTGACCGGGCCAGATAAATTAGGATTAATTAAAAATAACAACAATAATCTCAACTTATGACCAGTTTTTTACGTTTTTATGAGCTTTAATAAAAAAGATTTTTTAGGTGCAAGGGAGTCCACCAAGATCTTGGGCCCCAGGGCAACCTCACCTGCAAGCCGGTGCACCTGCTGAAGAACGGACGAGGCTCTGACGCTGGCTTTCCCTTCGGGGTTGGAGGTTGGCAATTGCCCCCGGATAGGCCAAAAAATGGCTGACGTACTCTGCAGGCAGAGAGTGGCCGTGGCGTTCCTGCAGGAGACTCGTTGAGGTGGCAGTAGCTCCATGCACATTGGGGACGGCTACCAGCTGATGTACACAGGTGCACCTGATTCGTGGTGCTCTCCCGGACGTTGCGACTTATGGTCGTGAGGGTGCTTATCAATGGAATTGTAACCCACCTGATAGGTGCCTTCACGCCACATGCTAGGCGTAGCGAAGCCGAAAAGATCGTTCTGGGACCAACTCGAGGAAGTTCAGGCTTCGTGACATCCCGCTGTCGCAGGGAATCATCCTGGGTGACCTGAACGGTCATGTGGGTGGCGGGTGTGAGGAGTTTGAGCGTGTCCACGGTGGTTTTCGATACGGTAGTCGCAAGTTGCAACCCTATGCGACTGCCGTTCATACCATCGTGAACACGTACTTCAAAAAGAAATCCGAACATCTTAACACCTACTCGTACAAGAGCGGAGGGCGGTCTACCCAGGTAGATTTCCTACTTACCAGGAGGCACAGGATCAGCTAGGTGGCCAACTGCCCTTGCAGACGGCAGACGGTGTTGGCTAGTGAGAGTCGCCCCGAGTGTAACCTTTTACACCCGGGGCGACTCTCACTAGCCTTGCCTTGTCATGGACCTCCGCGTGAAACCCAAAGGCAAACGTGCTGAGCGTGCCCAACGCAGAATTAAGTGTAGGCTGTTTGATGAAGTCAAGTCCCAAAGTCTCGTCTCAGCCATCAATGACAAGTACGCTGATGCTATAGACGAACCAGTACAGGTTTGTTGGGACAGGATTCAGGCAGCTATTTTTGAAGCGGGGAGGGCGGCGCTCGATATGTCTATGGGTGGACGAAAGTGTGACAGGGACACTTGTTGGTGGAACGACACAGTCCAGAAAGAGATCAGGGCGAAGAAAGCCCTCTTCAAAAAGTAGCAAGCGTCCAAATCTTCCGAAGACCGCGATGCGTACAAAGATGCAAATTCATCCCCAGGAGAGCCGTAGCCAGGGCTAAATATGACCACTAAACGGCTATATACCAAAGTTCAAGTTCAAAGTTCAAAGTTCAAAGTTCAAAGTTCAAAGTTCAAAGTTCAAAGTCCAAAGTTCAAAGTTCAATGTCCTTTATTTGTTGACTATGGTACAAAAATGTTGTTTACATTATAGTGGAATCGTCTGAGGGGCAAAAGTTGGCGCGGTCCAGGGCCAAAGCGGCACAGGGTCTTTTCAAGTGCCGCTGCACTCAAGACCCTGGGGGCAATCTGTTGTACGAGAAAGTCGCGGTGAAGGAGAGATGACGCCCATCTACCACGGGCTGCTTAATAAGCAGCATATAGAGGTGCAGCCACCAGACCTCCCTCCGAATCAAGGACTAGTGCCACCGACAACGCCTGCAGAATTCGAGACTGCCATTCGCCGCATGAAGAACCGGAAAGCTGTAGGACCCGACGAGGTCCCTACCGAGGCTTGGAAGGCATAGGGTGCCCATGGTGTAAGCATTCTAGCAAATCTCTATAACCGCGTACCCGGTGAGATCCCAAGCCAGTGGAGGCTGAGCATCATCACACCAATCTTCAAAGGCAAGGAATCGGTGCAGGAGAGTGGCAGTTACCGCAGATAACCGACTCCCAGATCCGACAGGAAAGTACACTCTCGGGTTGTCAGTACGGGTTTCCTCCCAGGCACGGAACCATGGACCCGGTGTTCGCCCTAAGGATTGTGGTGGGGAAACACAGGGCGAAGAACACGCCTCTGCACTGCCTATTCTTAGACATACAGAAGGCCTTCGACTGTGTTCCTCGCGCGGTGATCTGATGGGCATTGCGGGCAAAGGGAGTCCCAGAATCTTACATTGACACCATCCGAGACATTCCGGTTCTGTGGTTCGGACTGCTGTTGGTGACTCCAAAGCCTTCCCCATCACCGTCGGGGTACACCAAGGATCCGTCCTTTAGTCCTTACCTGTTCAGCGTAGTATTATACGTTTTATTGGACAGCATCAGAAACTCGTGGTTGCTCATGTATGCTGATGATATTGCGCTGATGGACGTGGACAGGAGCAGATTGATGCGACGCGTGAAAGGGTGGAAGGAAGTGCTTGAGAACGGCGGCGGTCTGAAGCTAAATGTAGCGAAGACAGAATACTTAGCGTTAAACTCCACAGATCCCATACCCATTCGCATAGGCGATGACTTGGTCGAGCGCACGGACCAGGTTAAGTACCTGGGATCTGTACTTCATGTGATTGGTGAAATCAACTACGACGTCAGGGCATGGATTGCTACCGCGTGGGCCCAGTGGCGAGAAATGACTGGCGTCACGCGTGATCCCAAAATGCCAGTTAGGTTGAAGAGGCAGGTCTATAAGACGATCATTAGACCTGTCCTCTCTTACATGGTTGAGAAGTGTGGCCGCTCCTGGAGCGACACAAGCAAGAACTACGTGTCACGGTGATGAAAATGCTGCGATGGATGTGCGGACTCTCGCATCCGCGGCAGTCTTCACGTCCGTGACATCGCGGATAAAATGCAAGAGAGCGGCCTTCGCTGGTGCGGCCACGTCTTGCGGCAACCGCCAGGCTACGTGGGTAACAAATGCCTAGCAATGGCACGGATGGTGCCCCCGCCGAGTCCAGGTAAAGGGGGTATGCCCAAGAAGTCCTGGCTTGATGCCATGGAGAATGACATGCGTGCAAATGGTCTCACTGCCATTGACGCCCAAGATCGTGCGAAGTGGAGGAGGAAGAGCCGGAAGGCGGACCCTCAGCTCCGAGGTCATCTTGGCCACGGATGCAATCAGGAAAATGCGTCTTTATGCAGATGGTGATGATGATTGCCAGATATTTTATAGTAAAGTTGATTGAAGATAATATGTTGTTCTCATTTATCTGCATGCTTCTAATTAATATGGTGCAAAAGCCCATTCATCTGCCTTGGTCATCATTAATCTGGTTGACCAATTTATCAGCACAGTCTATATCCTAAACTACTGGGTACAAATCAGTGCCTTCGAAATATGATATAACATATAATGATCTGGTCACGATTTTATGTGAGTTAAAGTCTAAAAGTGAAAAAAAAATTGAGCCATATCAATGAGGCAAAAACACTCGGTTTCAAAGAATGACCCTACTGTCAAAATTTCAAGTTCATAGGGCCAGCGGTTCAGGTTCTGCATTGATGAATCCTACTATGGGGAATGAAATTTCATATAAAATAGACATCATTTCTTCCAATTTTGAAATCGCGATAACTCCGAAATGGTGAACTGTACAAAAAAAAAGAATGAAATCGATCTTGTATGTAATTACATGATCTTTAACTTTGTCTAAACCTACTTTTGCGATAGCATTTGTTGTTTACTAGAAAAATGCGAGAATCCGATATATTTGACCTTTAACCTTGAATAAAAAAAAAAGCAGAGGTCCAATAAATGGGGACTTTTGATATTTCTTTAATTATGGTGTATTTAAGACTCCCACCAATTTTCAGCTCTATGCGAATATATGTAAGCTTACCATTTCATTTGGTCTATTTTGACTGGACTAAAAACTGTGTATGCAAACCCTAACCACCCCTAACGAGTATGGGCACTATGAAACTCGGTTATGCCTGTCGGTTATGTATGTGCATGCATAACCATCATAGATAACCTAGCGTGTATGACGGCCATTATAGGGTGATATGGGATCTCGTATGCCACGGGCGGAACCGGGACGGATCAACTAGTTAATTAATAAAATGTTAAACAAAAGTAAGTTTTTTTTATACTACTAAGGTGGCAGACAAGCACACGGCCCACCCAATGGAAAGTGGTTAACGTGGCCAATGGACGTATGCAACACCGGGGGGGTTACACTCGCGCTGCCGACCCCGTAAGAACCTTCTAATATCCAACTTGAAGAACCCCATACCACAGATTACATAATAGTTGCCCATACTGTAGTCGCCTGGAAAAACCACAACATAGTTCATTCCACACCACAGTTTATATAGGCAAGTATAGGTATGAATCCATTATGATAGGGATAACATAAGTATGTATAAATAACCATTATATTATTATATCCTGTTGACGTTGAAATTACATAATGCCTATAAAACATTGATTTAATTTGTCACTACATTTACAATTAAATATCATAAACAGACTCACCCAATTATCCTGTTGGGCCTAGTCATGGGAGTTTTAGGGGTTTCCTTCCTGAAATTCCCACATACATATCTACTTACATACATTTAGTCACGCCTCTTTCCCAGTGGGTGAATTCCCACCCGTAATTCAAATATTACTGGTAGTTATTTAAAGTGGTAGAGGGGTGAATTTCCCAAATGGCTTTTTTTTTTGTCTTCGGTGAAATTAGTATTTGAAAAAAGGAATATTGTTCTGAATTATTTTTTTTAGTATTCAATAGATTGTTAATGAGTTGTGGCAAAAATATATTTAGGCTAGGACTATATGTAAAGGTAGAAATAAATACATAAACCTATATTTTCTTCAAATCGGTGCTGTCCCTCTACTTTTTTTACAAGCAAAAAAGCTTATACACTAATAAAAATAAGTAAATTAAGTATAATAAATTATTCTATTTCATAGAATATTAGTTTTATTATTAATTTAAGTCATATTTTATTATATAATTAACGAATATTATTACTGAGAGGCACAAACGTACTTGTCCTGCGAAATGTTCTCAAATCGGTGACCAAAAGTAATTTACACATAACTTTATATCGACGAGTCCGACAGTGTCCCCACCTCAATTTTATTTCTCTCGTTAGTGCCTGCTAGTGCGTAGTCAGGACGGACGTATGTTAAATCACTGCATATTCCCGCCAATAATATAAGTACGCCATTATAGTTGCCCCCGGACAATTATTTTATACTATCGGTGGTGGCATCTTTCTAGTGTAGTAAGCAGTTTTATTATTGTTTTTTGGTTCTAATAGAGGTAGAAAGTGAATTAGCTTCATTGATTGTTATTGAATTTAACCTAGATATTATGCATTTTTTCTAATATTCTAAAAAGTGTGAAATTTCTCACGTCGGTGTTCGCATATCGGTGTAATCGGTGGTCTTTATTACCACGGATATGATAATTTACACCGAAAATGATAAGAAAAGACGAATCGGTGTCTTACACCTAATGTCGGTGTTTTGATTCATGATCAATGCACAGTTTTGTCACATCGGTGGATTGCTTTATCATATCGGTAGATATTTTTTCATCTCGGTGAGTCGTTTTATCATATCGGTTGATCCCGTGCGATTTCGTTAAGTATACAAAGGAAAAATGGAACATACAAGAACATACATATAAACACATACATACATAGGGGGGACTTCATGCCAAAGTGGGAATACAAGAACGCGACGAGAAGAAAATCGGATCACAAGGAGTGGTATGCAGAAATCGCAGGGGGCAAATGCTAGTCAGCTTCCTCGAGTCACAGGAATCTCTTCTTAATGAATAGTTTCTTTAAGAAAATACCCCACAAGCAGTGGACTATAATAAGGAACGATATAGACTTTTTTCATAATGGTACCTAAGCACATATTCAGAGATCAACAAGTGTGATCAACAAGTTTAATACTGGAAGCGATTACCGACTTATCTGAGGCTCTCTAAATATCAAGATTCCGAATGATAAGGTCAGCCCTCCCACCTACGCTACTCCAAGTAGCTCTAGGGTCGCAATACTGGAAACCTCTAGGGAGGCATTGACGGGAAGGCCGACTAGTGGTCAAACCATTGCATTGTGGGGCTCCAATCCTGAAAGACCTAGCAAGCCTCTTTAATTCCGTCATCCCGCAAGGGCTAACACCTAGGGCATGGAGCGGGAGTGCGGTGGTACTGTTCTTCAAAAAAGGTGACAAGACCTTGCTGAAGAACGCAGGCCATCTCACTCCTGAGTCATGTCTACAAGTTGTTCTCGAGAGTCGTCACAAATCGCCTCGCAGGTAAGCTCGACGAGTTCCAGCCACCTGAGCAAGTCAGGTTTTGAAAAGACCATAGTACCGTGGACCACATCCATATACTGTTTGGCAGATTGTAGAAAAGACTCAGGAGTACAACCAGCCGCTGTGTATGGCGTTTGTGGACTACGGAAAAGCCTTCGACTCTATCGAAATCTGGGCAGTGCTGGATGCGCTGCAGCGGTGCCGCCTCGATTGCACATCGAGGTGCTGAGATGCTTGTATTACACTGTCGAAGTGAGACTGGGAGATGTTATATCTCCCAAACTATTTACCAACGCATTGGAGGACGTCTTTAAGAGTCTGGGCTGGACTGGGCGGGGTATCAACATCAACGGTGAGTACATCTCGCACCCTTGGTTCGCCGACGACATCATAATAGTTGCGGAGTCGCTGGAACAACTGGGCAAAATGATGCACAGCTTGAATGGAGCTTCTCGACAAGTCGGCCTCAGTGTAAACTTGGATAAAACCAAGATAGTTACATAATCTTGGTTTTATCCAAAACGAACATGTTGTACCGAGAGCAATTGCCATCGAAGGAACGACACTCGAAGTTGTTCAAAAATAGGTATATCTATCTGGGGCAGGTTATTCAGCTCGGTAAAAACAACTTCGAGAAAGAAGAAGCCAGAACAATCCAACTGGGGTGGGCAGCATTTGGCAAATTACGTCGGGTCTTCTCCTCCCCCTTGCCGCAATGCCTTAAAACAAAGGTTTTCCGACCAGTGCGTTCTGCCTGTTATGACTTACGGTGCCGAAACGTGGCCACTGAAGGTGGGGTTAGTCCGTGACCTAAAAATCGCACAGCGGGCTATGGGAGCAAGCTATGCTTGGAGTTTCTTTGATGGATAGAATTAGAAACGAGGTCATCCGACATTACAACCAAAGCTACCGACATAGCTCGCAGAATAAGCAAGCTGAAGTGGCAGTGGGCTGGCCACATCTGCCGATGGACTGATTGCCGTTGGAACAGACGAGTCCTAGAGTGGAGACTGCGAGGAGTAAAACAGAAGGTGGGACACCCCCTGGCCAGGTGGACTGACGACCTACGAAAGGTGGCTGGGAAGGACTGGATGCGGAAGGCGGAGGATCAGCAAACGTGGCGCATATTGGGAGAGGCCTATGACCAGCAGTGGACTGCAATAGGCTAATTGATTGATTTGTGTTACCAGCTTATAAACGTTCTTTTTTAAATTAATTATATATTATAAAAAAAGAAAAGAAGAAAGTAAATATAATAAAATAGGTACCTATATAATTTCAAAAAATATAATATTTTCATTGGATCTTCAAGAACTCTATTCTCGTCGGATATGATCTTCTTCAGGTCAGGCATTCAGTTTTAAGTCACTCTTGTAAAAATTTATTTTTATTTCCTTTTTGATGTTCAAAGGTGGATAGATTATCATTTCGGTGAATATTTTATCATAATGGTGGGTATGTATATAATTTCGGTGGATAAACTTATCAAATCGGTGTACAGAAAAAATAATCGGTGCGGGTTTGTCATGTCGGTGGAAACCAAAATTAAAACAGAATTTTCTCCATAATCCTAAATGATACGTTGATGATATTAAATTTGGGGATACATGATTATCACAAAGATTACATAAAACCTTAAAAATATACAAAAAACATATAAATGAAAAAGTTCACCGATATGATAAAAAAAATGGCATTTGTTGAAATTCACCCAGAGGCTTACGATAGAGGGATCCCGGGTTCGAATCCTGGCCACTAGCGATGTGAACACACTCCTTACAAACAATTTAGCTCAGGAATGAGAGGGAAATGAAGAAGAAAATTAATAGTGTCAGTTACTCCAATATTTCAAAAGAAAAGAAAAAGATAATTTTGCCTATTGGTACTTGAACAATTATTTAAAAAAAAATTGTAACAGTTGAATCGGTAGGTACCAAAATCTTTTCAGGGGTGAATTAAATAATTTCTTTCTTTAAGTATAGTGACATATTATTTTTAACTAGCCTTCCGCCCGCGTGTATCTCGGTTAACGCGACCTTTGCTCGTATCTCCGGTTCTACTCAACCGATTGCGATCAAACAAACATAAGATTTTAAGTCTGACCAAGCCCTTTTTAAAAAAAAAAACCACATCAAAATCCGTTCAATAATTTTTGCATCCATCGTGAAAAAACAGATAAGATTAAAAAATATATATATTTTCGTGTTCCGTATCGTATCGTAGGTAAGTAATCCAAGTTGCTTTTTTTTAATATCTCCAATATACAGACGCGACCACTTTACAATTAAGTATCATCATCATGTCGTATGGCTCCCGCTCGAGTCCTCATATAATTATGTCAACGTCCAGTTGGCGAAGCCAGTCAATTGCTGCCGGTGTGAGGTCAATTAAGTTAATACTTAATTGACCTCACACCGGCAGCAATATTAATAATATTAATTATATAATTATAATAGTATAGATGCCTTATGCAGTGTCTGTGGGTAGGACAGTGGTTTTGCATTAGCAGAATCGAGGTGGTTGCTTTCGAAGCTTGCACCTTGGACTACAACTCGATTTCTTATATCTATGTTTTCGGGAGCGACTGTCATAATATGAGCTCTTTACCTCGAACAGAAAGCCTTCACCTGGGCCCCATTCGCAGTTTAACAGGCCTACAGATCAAGTAGACTTAGGCCCCGAAAATATAGGTAGGTTCCTTTAAGCGGGGCGTGAAAAAGCATCTGATGAGGCCGTCAAGCTGAGTGCCGCCATTATAGCATGGTACGTGTCTATAAATGGTGACCCTCTTTCCAAGACTTTGCCCTCAGCTTACCATCAGGCAAGGCGAAGTCAAATTGACGTGTCCTATATATAAAAAAAAAAGATGGGTCCCAAAGACCTGTCTCGTTAGCTTGATTCACCTGAGCTATTTCACCTTCTTGGTGGCCCTCACAGACCCTGTATTCCCTTAAGTTATAGCAAAACCACTCACCAATATTGACAATTGCCAACACCACTGGAAGTATCAACGACTCTCGCCACATTTTCCTCGCAGCACTCAGCTCTCTGAAGAGGATCGCAAACTAGTGGGACATGGCTCATACGAGCTATATTTATATAATATTATGATTACCTATTGTTTCCCTTTAACACATAAAAGGAAATATACAATATTGTGTAATATTTTAGGACGTATGACACAGCGTTATGTAGACCCATCCAAATACATATAATAGCTTGTATGAGTTCCTCATCCTAACCAGAGTCACTTACTCGGTGGTACCGTTTAACTTTAAAAGACCTACGGCACCACCAGGGGTATGGCCAAGGGTACCGTGGGTAAGCGATTCTAACCAAATAAGTGAGTACTCATTCAATTTAACAAGAAGTGGCGAAGGGTCCCTATAACTCGTGTCCTGCCGGCTTTCTCTGCAAAGCGAAGCCGAAGTATGTTTTTAATACCATACATAATTACTATGGTCGTTCTATCTTCATCCTAGCGTTAATAAAATTCCCAGTCGCATCCGAGCTTTCACCTCGGAGTCTGAGGTCCGCTTTAGGTACCAGTCTTAACTGCGGATTTGACTGGACCTCGATATTTTCCGTAAGGGTGCTTGTACACGGTGCATGTAGCTGGAGTAAGTAAAGATGCGGGTTACACGCGTGAGTAATATGCGCAAGTTACTTGTTCAAGTTACCCGCTTCTACTTGTACATGGTACAAATAACTGGAGCAAGTGAAGACACGCGGGCTACTTGCGCAAGCAGTATGCACAAGTTATTTGCTCGTGGTGAAGAGCTACATGTGTATCAGCTACTCGCGCGATAGCTTTATTACTTGAATCGCGTCAAAATGTCTCGACGAACAAAAATTCTTGTAAAATCATTTGTTAAAAATGTAACTTGCAAACTACCCGCGCAAGTGACATGCGCGCGCTCGCCGCTCGTCACGCGGGTCACATGCGCGAGACGCTATACCCGCACATGTTTTTAAACGGTAAGTTTACGATGCATATAACCCGCGCATGTGCATCGACATGCTCCAGCTACTTGCACCGTGTACAAGCACCCTGAAGCGACTGCCATCTGTCCTCCATAACCCAATGGTGGCTGCTATAGATGTTCGTATGGCAACCGGGACCGATGGTTTAACGTGCTCTCCGAGGCACGACCGCACGACCAGACCACCAAATACCCATATTCATGCAAACAAATATTTGCATTTTGCACTGAGCGGGGATTGAACCCGCGCCTCCTGCGTAGCGGTCGCGATGACTACCGCTACGCCATGGACACGGAGGCTGTATAATAATATGTGTAATAATGAAATGCAAAAAAAAAATCAACAACAATTTTCAACAATATGACGTGAAAGAAAATGATGCGCGCATGGAACTAATAAGTACTACATACAACGTAGTACTTATTAGTTCCATGGATGCGCGCAAAGCAAATTTAAAAAAAAGTAAGTACACCAAGGAGGTTCCGAGTCTGAGGTTTTCATAAATTAAAAAAAGTTGTATGATAAATTCGGCACCATAGAGGTAGAAGTAAGTATAGGTTTAATGATGTTTTGAATTCACAAACCTAGTGCACGCGATGTTCTAAATACAAATTTACTTTATCCTCTAGAGTATAGAATCTAGCTAGAGGATAAAAACCTTAGAGTATATATCTTACTACCTACTCTAAGATAAAAACGACTTTTACACTCAGATATCGAAGAGCAAAAATACGCTTTCCGAGGTGGTGGGATGAAAATGGTAACTATTTATGGTAAAAAAACAATCACAACGCATTCGCGCTCTCATACGTTTAAAAAAACATGGGCGCGAAAACTGTTTTTTTTTTGACAAACGACGAATCGATGGCAACCGATTACGAACCGATCGATGGCGGTAACCTGTGTTCATTATACAAAGAATGTTTGTAAGGCCCTGTGCACCCACGCATCATGAAAATTAAGATAATCATCCGTGGTCGTGCTACGGAGAATCACACTATGGTATGTAAGTACAGTTGAGAAAGGAGATAGTGTCACACTTATAAACATAACTTTATTGAAAAAGTGCAACCGCATCTCCTTTGTTGACTGTACCTACATAATACAAAGTGATACTTATTGCTTATTTTGGTTATTATGATATTCAAAATGAAGGAAACCAACTAACATATTTATATTCGTTTATAAATAGAGTTTTACAATAAACAATTAAGGGAAAAGTGTACAATAATATTGGTTGATGTGATACTGGTACTGGCACTTTATGTAGGTACTGTCGGTTGGAGAACTGACTTATCCCTTCTACAACACCCACGGGAAGAGATGGGGTTACCAGGCGCGGTCGCAGCTTGAAGTTTTGAAGTTTTGAGGGGGGTCACTTCGGAAATTCCTTAAGAAATTTAACCCCCCCTCCCCTCGTACTGGGACTTTTAAATATGACGTGCATGGTTTTAGGAGGGGTCATGTCCCTTGTGACCCCCCTCCCCCCCCCCGGACCGCGCCTGGGGGTTACCACTTTCTTTCTTCTTTGTTTCTCCACCGGGAAACAACACGGTTCGTGTATACTCATACCATATCCCTATTATAATAAAGATGTGTAAGTACATACAAATATATATAATCACACCTTTATTCCCAATTCCCAGTTGGTGAGGCAGAGGTGACTTTCATTTACCTACTAAACTTGTTAAACTTTAATACGGATAAATGGGACTAAAACAAGGGGGATTAAAACAAAACAAAAAAAAATTATAATCAAGTCTATTTGACGGTAGGTACGCTGTATTTGCTGCATGCGTCTGCAGTTGTTGTATGCGGTCGGCATCGATGGTTGTAACCTCCGGCTACAGAGTCCGGCACGCCTTATTGGGGTTAGGCATTAGTGCAGCGGAAGTGTGGCCCCTAGAATGCCGTTTTGATAAACATACATACATACATACATACCGACATACATATATAGTACATACATACATAGTACATACATACATAGTACATACATACATAGTACATACATACATAGTACATACATACATAGTACATACATACATACATAGTACATACATACATAGTACATACATACATAGTACATACATACATTCACGCTTTTATCTTCGGAGAGTTAGGCAAAGTTGTCTTATCACATCACCCACGTTTCACCAATCATTGTATTCGGTCCTACGCAATTATTTTGGTGTTTATGATTGATTTGACTTTGAGTTTGATAAAGAAATTCGGTTAAACACTGCTCTGGTAATATATTTTGAATAAAAAAAAACAATATAAACAGACAAAAACTTATCCTCCACCGGCACACATGAAACAGCACATAATGGTTCTGCACATCTCCGTTATCAGAATACACGGACTCCATACGCCAACAGCTAATATAAATAAAATTACGTCAGTGAACTGCCTCCAAAAAGCCAGTAAGCCCAAACAATGTGGATAAAACCAAGGGCAAAGATGATACAACCACATGCATGGTTTCTTTCTTAGAGAAGTCATAAAAGGACTACAACTGTAAGGTTCCTGATCTCTATCAGGTATTTTCTTAAATAATCGTTGTTTAGGGTCTTTATTCCGGAAATGTACCAAAAAGTTTGTTAATGCATTCGTCTCCAATTTCTTTACTAGGTATTTTGATGTTTGCATGTGGGCACATCTAAGGCTGATTCTTGATTTAGCTCCCTTGAAGCCACTCCCTTCAAACTCCTTTAAAGCTTGTCTTGCAGCTTTTCGTGGGTGTTTACGAGCCATCTGTATCCTGGTGCAAATATCTCTAGGATGACGGACATTTCTTTTGACACCAGTCATCATACGACGAATTTGATTTATGCCAAATCTGCCAACTTCCGCAGTATTCTCAGCTAACAAAGCCCAACTATTAGTTCGTTCTATGTATCTATCCAATTCCTCCATTGCTTTTACATCTTGAACCTTTATTCTTCTTCGCATTTTGGCATCTTCTCTAGCATATTTTTTTATTCGTGCTCTTGATTCCCGTTTCAACCGCTTTTTCCTTTTTAATTTTTCTTTTCTTTTCTTTATTGCGGCAGCTCGTTTCTGTCTATAATATGGCGTTTTGCGTGTATGCTTTTCTTTACAGACCTTACTCCCACAGACACAGGGAGGAGGTATTCTTCCAGTGTACTTTGCAACCTTCTTTTCACGTATTTTCTTTTTCTCTTTAGCACATATTCCGAGCCCACAGTGGCACGAGCTAATAAACTTCGATCTGATAAAAAATTGTGCACCTCTTAATGCATTTTGTACCTTCAGGCACGATGATTCTTTAGATTCTTCTCCTTCATCTGGTCCTGTACCTGGTTTTCCATCCTTTTTCGGGTCTCCTTTTCCTGCGCCTTTTTTTTCTGCACCTGCACCTTTTTTTAAAGCTTCACCTTTTTTTTTCTGGCTAGCAACCCCTGCTATTGGTAATCCTTTACCACGAAATACTTGGGAGTATGGATCTACATATTCAGCTTTTGGAGTTTTTATGCCAAAACGGCAACCGAAACGACATATGCAACATGTGCAATTTTTGGGGTGACCACGTTTGCGTTTACCTTCATTGGTACTACAAGCACAACATGTGCAATTTTCCCCATGCGGTTGGTCACTTAAAACTGGCCTAACAGTCTTGCATTTAGGACACACAACTGGTTCACTAGCGGCTCCTTTATTCGCCCCGCTAGTTTTGTGGCTATCGCGGAACTGTTGCATCATATTATCGGGTCTCAAAACAGCAGCATTGTCTCTATCTATTATTAAATCGATGGCTGGTGGAACTTTTTTACCGGCTGTAAAAGTAACGAAAATTAAAAATTAATACGTTTTATTTAAAGAAATGACACACAAAATTTTACAATTTAGATAGTAAAACATTTTTTTCCTATCAGGCAATACAGATTTCTTATAAAGGTATGATTCCGAAGCCGACCGCATGCGATAACTGCCGACACACGCAGCAGATGCTGTATGTGCTGCATGCGTCGGCAGTTGTCGTATGCGGTCGGCTACGGAATTACCTATATCTTAAGTTGCACTGCTCGTGTGGAATGAGACCGTTTGCTTCGGCATACGCGTTCAGCCTATTGCATACTAATCGCTCATAGATTTTCCCTAAGCCTTTAAGCAGACTGATGGGCCTATAACTGGTGGGCTCGGACTTAATATATACAAATAATATTCTAGGAGATTCTACACAACGCTATCTATGCCCAAAGTAAGCATAGCTTTACTAGCATGTATTGTAACTTCTAAAATGCGGCTATTGGTACGTTTTCTTTTCAAATGACGAAATAATCATCTGGATTCTATAGCATATTCATAGATTATATTTAAAAAAATCCTCCCATCTATATAAATAAAAATCAATTACAATTCTGTTACTTAGTCTCGCTAAAACTCGAGAACGGCTGAACCGATTTGGTTAATTTTAGTCTTGATCTTGATTTATTCGTGGATGTCCAGGGAAGGTTTAAACGGTGAGAAAATATGGAAAAAGGACCTGAATTCCACGCGGGCGGAAAAAAATATAGCGGTACAAAGTTAGCCGGGTCAGCTAGTTATGTATAATAACAATTATACATGCATGAACATAAAACTAAAAATTTAAAGTTACTTACGTGTAACATAGCGACCTTCAAGCCTATCCTTACAGCCAACACCCAAATGACGATATATTTCCTCCTTGTTTCTCACTTGCATATTTTTTGCGTCAACAACCATACTAAATAGGGGTTCAGGTGGCCGTTCTGCTTTTGGTGCCTTTGGTTCTTTTTGTTTCTTTCCTGCCTTTGTAGATTTTTTTGCGTCAGTAAGATTAGCTCCACACTGTGGACATGCCGATGGTATCGCACCACATGTACAGGGATCTGGAATCTGCGTTGAGCACATAGGACATTCCCGTTGTTTAGGACGATCCTTTTCACGCTCGCGTTGGATTTTTTCGGCGGCGAGTTTCGGGCCACAGGATGGACAGACATTGACAGGTAAAGCCTTCTTGTCTTTTATCGGCTGACCACAGCACTCGTAGATACCAGGGGCACTAGTGGATAATTCAGGTTGACCTGTAATTTCTTCATTTTTAACTAAATAGTTCTACATTTTAGTATTCAAATAATTCTCAATCCTATCCTACTAGAAATGACATCACCGCTAGCTACATAATTTGACAAAGGTCTAAAGGTGAACGCAGATCTAGCCGCACCGCACGCACTGCAGTCGCCGCTTTCCGAATTCTTTATAAGAAGTTCAATGCAACCTCACACACTTAGCCGCGCCGCAGTCGCTGCAGTACCCGAAGCGGTCGCATACAAAAGCGGACTGCGGTGAGTATGGTGCGGCTAGGTCTTTCACCCCCTGCTAAAACCCCCGTCGTACCGTTTAACCATAAAGTCTACAAAGTGTCTGTGGAATGACAGTGGTTTTGCTGATATAGTAGAATCGAGGTTCTGGTTCACGAGGCTCTAGCGCAGGCTTTCCTCTCGGGGTTGTTAGTTGGTAGATCAGACGGCAGTCGTTACCATAAAAGTCTTTTAAACCAAACTAAAAGCGTAAACGAACTCCGAGCTTTGTAGACTTCAAGGATAAAACCGAGAACCAAAAGGAACTACGCTAAGGCCATAAAAATATTTAATTCACTTACGTTTAAAACGACCTTTGAATTTACCCATGCAGCTACTTTTTGCCACTTTTACTTCGTCGCGCCCTTTCAAACACAGAGGACAACCTGTTTTTTGAGGGGCTTCACATTCGCAGGTTGCGTCACCTTGCTTGGGTAAGGGCTGTAAACATGAAGGACATAGAGGGACTATCGGACATTCACATACAGAAGGTACTACCGGTTCAGGTTGGATATTAAGTTGACCACAGCAAGGACAAGTGGGTGGAACACCAAATTGTTTAGTGTATGCTTCTAAGCCCATCTCTTTTATCTTCCTTTCTGTTTCAAACTTTTTTTCCATGTTAGCTGTTTCTTCTTTTTCTTTCTTCTGTGCACTTGTTTCAATTGGTTGGTCGCCAGATGCCAATTGAGATAGTTCAAGTTTTTTACTCCCGGCTTGAGATATACGCTTGATTTGGTCACCAATAGCTAGTTTAAGAGATCCAGTGATGCCCCCTGACTTCGGAGGTACCGGCACAGGCAACTCAGGCGGTTTAGGACATTCACAGATATTTTTGTTCGATTTGCCTTTGCCTTTGTCATCGGATTTAGGTGTAGTTACTTTTCCTTTGTCATCAGGTGTAGGAACGGGTTTACCTGGTTTGTCACCAGTAGGTGTAGGTACGGTACCAGCAGTAGGTATAGCAGTCTTTTCTGGTGTAATACCTTTAGTTTTAGAAAGGGCTTCAATTTTCTTTGATATACGTGTTTTTAATTCTTTAATTTTCTGTTTTGGTGGTTCAGGCTTAACATGTTTAAAACAGACACAGATCATTCCAGGTTTCGTTTCAATACCACATTTACATATATTATCATTCTTTTTATCTTCCTTATACTCAAATGTTTCAGAGCCTTTATCTTTACCTTTTTTATCCTTTTTCGATTTACCTTTCTTTTGTGCACCAGGTTCATCTGATTCAAGATCCGCTTTAGGCTTTTTGCGTTTATGTTTCGTTTCAGGCTCACCTGATTCCGGTTTTCTTTTTTTAACTTTAGATTTTTTAGAAAGGACTTCAATTGTTTTCGAAATACGTTTTTTTAATTCTTTAATTTTCGGTTGTGGCGGTTTAGGCTTAACATGTTTAAAACAGACACAGATCATTCCAGGTTTCGTTTCGATGCCACATTTACATATATTAGTCTTCTTTTTATCTTTTTTACCATCCTGTAATACAGAAGATTCAGATTCTTCACCTTTTTTAGTCTTCTTTGATTTACCTTTCTTCTTTGCACCAGTTCCAGGTTCATCAGAATCTAAATCCGTTCTCATTTTCTTCGATTTACGCTTTTTTGGCGCACGCTTCCCAGGCTCTTCCGATCCAAACTCCTCTTTACCACCGGGTTTAATTTTTTTGGATTTACGTTTCTTTTTTGGTTCATCTGAATCATACTCTGGCTCTCCTTTCTTTTTTTTCGGTTTGGCTTTCTTTGGCTTATCTGTTTCTTCATCCTCTGGCATAGAACCACCAAAACAGACACAAACCATACCAGGTTTTCTTCTTGCACGACATTCACACACATTTTTTTTACACGTACATATTGTATCCTTTTTAGATTTACTACCTGCTTCACTTTTAGATTTACCACCTGCTTCACTTTTAGATTTACCTTTACCTTTCTTGTCTTTACGATCAAGTAAGGAGGCATCAGATTCACTAGAAACGATTTGCTTCTTCTTTTTCTGTTTACCTTTCTTTGGTGAAGGAGATAAAGGTTCCTCAGCTCCATCCTCTTCATCAGAGCCAGGTTTAATCTTTTTAAGTTTCGAACCCTTGCGTATCTTCTGTTTGGTCTGCTTGTCAGGTTTTTGTCTTTTTTCAGAACCAAGTGAAGTTTTAGAACGGCCCTTCTTAACCTTTTTTAATTTATCTTGTTGCTCTTCTGGCTTTGGAGGTGTAGGATCAAAGCACCGTGGTAAGCATTTACAGATTGATTTACTCAGGGCTTTCATTTTTTTGCATTCTTTGCCATATTCACATTTCTCTCGTCTGCATATTTCTAAGTCCTCTGGTTTAGCTTCTGAATCACTAGGAAAAATCTGTTCCATCTTTTTCCCTTTGACCTTTTTATCAAGATTTTTTTTGCCTTTTTCTGGTTTCCCTTTCTTTTTGCCACCATCCGCCAACTCGAGCGATTTTGATTTTAGAGACTGACCAATCCTTTTAAATATATTTTTCTCTTTGTCTTGTGTAACTATAACTGGAGCAGGAGTTGGCGGCTCCAGCGGTGGAGGTGGAACATAACCCTTTGGATAGCATTTACAAATCAAAGATTTACCTTTACATTGACATACGGGAAACTTTTTATATGTGTCAGATTTAAGTTGTCTTTGGTCGCTTATTGGTATTATGGGTTCAGGCTCCATAGGAATGACTTCTACTTTCTTTTCTTCTACTTTCTTTTCTTCTCCTTTCTTTTCTTCTCCTTTCTTTTGCTTTTCGGGTTTACCTTTCTTAGGCTCCTTTAGCTCTTTCTTTTGCTTACTTCCATCGATCTCAGGAGCTACAGGCTTCAAAACATCGACTTCTTCAGGTTTGAGTTTGCCTTTTTGCAACGTAGATACAGGAGGACTTCCTTTAATAATTTCTGTAGTATACTGATCCCCTTGACCAGTCTCTGGTTTTGGATACATAGTATTATCAACATATTGCTGTACACATTTACATATATTGCGAAGACGCTTCCGTTTTCTTTCTTTTTCACATAAACAGGCATCACGACGAGCAACATCTCTGCTACATACAACTTCTAGACCGTTTAGATTGTCAATTTGTCTAGCGCCTGTTTGTGAATAGGGCATACCTATTCCCATACCTGGTTGTTGGTTTTGCATGTAGGCTGGTTGGTTTTGCATATAGGTTGGTTGGTTTTGCATGTAGGCTGGTTGATTTTGCATGTAGGTTGGTTGGCCCTGTATTGGTTTTGTTTTAAGAATGTCTTCTGCTTTTGGAGGTGGAGAACTTTTTTCATCTTTCTTACCAAAACCAAAACTTTTACGCCAGAAGCCTATACCCTTGGTTTCTTCAACTTCTTTTTTTTCTGGAGTGGTTTTTAAAGCAGGTTGTTTTTTACTATCAGTTTTTTTTCCTAATGGTTCATCCAACTTTTTATGAATACTTTTTGTTTCTGCACTTTTTAATTTTAAGATACAAAAGCACCTTTTAGCAGTAGAGAACGGACCTGCGGTGCCAACTGATTTCGATTTTAAGGCTTGTGTTGCCGATATCGAAGTATTTTTAACTCGTCTCTTAGCGTTAAATATTCTAAGACAAGCTTTTGGATCACATATGTCAGGTACACAGACATTTGGCTCGCATTCGTATTCACTTTTGGAAAATCGTTTTCCTTTCGTAGTAGTACTTTTATCGTAACTCAACGACTTTACTGACAACGCGTCATAGCTGACTTTTGTTGATTTACTTCTGAAGCGCCGGGAGGGTTCACAATCACATATCCCTTTACCTTTACGTTTACTGGATTTATCAGGTTTTATTGTAGATGCCTGAAATTGATCAAAACCAGGCTCATCTTCACAAATGTCTTTTTTTTTGCCTTTTTTACATTTACATACAGGCTTTTTACATGTACAAACTGGTTTTTTACATGTACATATAGGCATTTCACATTTACATATAGGCTTTTCACATTTACATATAGGCTTTTTACACGTACAAATAAGATTTTTATCGACTACCTTGAGCGATTTACTTTTTTCTGATTTAATCGTAACTGTGCGCTTGCTTTTGTCAATTTCACTTATATCTGGTAGTTTGCTAGAAATGCCAAATTTACTTTTTAAACTTTTACTTGAAATTCCAAATTTGCTTTTACCTGATGGCTGTATGGTTGATGATTTACTTTTCTCTGATTTCTGTGTACCTTCTAATTCACTTCCTTCGGTGATTTCTGAGCCTTCAGATTCACTTCCTTCTGTTTTTTCAGAACCTTCATATTTACTTCCTTCGGTTACTTCAGAACCTTCAGATATGCTTCCTTCAGTTTTTTCAGAGCCTTCTTCGCTTACAACTGTTTTCTTTGTTATTTCAGATTTTGTTTCTTCGGTAACTTTTGAAACTGTAGATCCACTCTTTTCCGAACTACCAATTGTAGTTTTGGTAGTCTTATCTGTTACTTTAGATTTGTCTATACTTTTTTTAGGAGTACGAGTACAAAAGCATCTGATTCTTTGAAGAACACCAGTGCCTGCATCAGCTTGACCTGCAAAATATCAATAATCAAGATTTTATGTAAAGTCTGTACCAAAATTTGTAGTAGTGGTAGTAGTAGCTGTGTCCCACGATTTCACCCATGACATTTGGTACTATTCGGATGGCCCAAGTCCACATTGGTCAATCACTTTTTCAAGTGAGAACTTCTTAAAGGCGCGTTGGGCATAAATCTAAGCGTCTACCTATCGGTATCGTACGCATCGGACGCAACGCATCAAACGGATAGTAGTATTCTTTATTATAGAATGTCAAACAAGTGCATCCACCAATACGCATCGTACGGATCGCACTGCTCATTGGCAATGCCAATGCTGTTGTTCCGAGAGCGAGAGAGAGTACATACATAAGTATATTCACGCTTTATTCCCTCCGAGGTAGAAAGACAGACATAACAACCATCCATCTGACTCTATCCTTTCCATAACCATAACTGATAAAGAATCTAAAGTTATATTATTATAATCCAGCCAGCGCTATTTTCATAATTATACATTATACAAGCATGCTACCCGCGTAGATTTTGTGTACTATTACGTATGTGTGTGGTGCCATGTTAGTTCCCAGTGGAGTACAATTGGGCCAACCCATCTCTTCCTGTAGGTAACGTAGAAGGCGGCTAAGAGATAGGGCTGTTCTCCATTCGACACTAAACATAAAGCCCGTGACTAAGCGACCGCTTGACGGCAATAGGCTAGCCCTCTATAATGTGGAACCGAAAATCATAGTTGGCGAAATATGGGTAACGTGCCACACCTCTGCCTGCGAGTCAACAATGGAGCCCGGAATCCGCAATAGGCACATCCCCAATTACGTAGAACCTAATAAAATGATTGGTGAAATGTGGGTGTTAATTAACCTTTGCCTAACCCTCCAGGGATGAAGGCGTGATTATATGTATGTATGTATGTATTTGGAAAACAAAAACAATACACGTACCTTTTTTTCCATCCAAAGCTAAGGAGTCGTCCTCTTTGTAAAATTGCATACTGAAATTAATGTTAGATCCAATTGTATACACTCGTCTTCGCGGAGGTTTCATTAAGAACTTTTCAAGTTCAGGTGGCATTCGAGGGGGTCTGGAACGAGCTATGCGGGATGCACGGTCTGTTCGAATATTCATAAACTTACGATATTTGCTCGATCTAGACATTCGATCTAATCGATCTAATCGATCTAATCTGTCTAAATGATCTAGCCGATCTAATCGATCAAGTCGATCTAGTCGATCTTCAGACTCCCTCGGCATTTTCGAAAACTTTCGATAAATTGGTCTACGCATTTCTTCTTCACGATCCATTGGAATCTTCATTGATTTTCGATGTTTGCTCGAAAAATATTTTTTCTCAGGTTCAGTTTCTGGCTCATATACCGGCTCTGGTGCCATCTCTACTTTACGAGATTTACGTGAAAAAATCGATTTACGTACTTCTGGCTCCGTTACAATTGGAGCTCTCGATGCATCTCGCGGTTTACCCGAAAGAATCGATTTAATTTCAGGTATAGGTTCAGGCTTCGATGCTTTTTTAAATGCCTTACGAGACTTATCCGAATACAACGGTTTGGATATTACTGCAGGCTGTACTGGAATATTTACTTCCTTACGTTCTTTACCCGCATAAGCTGATTTAGTTACTGTAGGCTCCGTTTGAATATTCGTTACCTGCCTACTCTTTCCAGCAGATTTATATAACAATGCTGGTTCTGTTTGCGTATTCATCAACATAGGTCGTTCGCTTTTTTGAATTGCGGGACTTCGTTTTTCTATTTCAGACCTATTACGCCTTTCAATCTGATAACCTCTTTGTTCAACTTGTGATTTCAATTTATGGGAAGCAACTTTTCTTTTAGATAGAAATCTGCTAGGTTTCTGTCTACCTCGAATAATATCCTCATCATCTGGATAATAATCTTCAATCTGATAACCTCTTTGTTCAACTTGTGGTTTTAATTTATGAGAAGCCACTTTCCTTCTAGATAAAAATCTGCTAGGTTTCTGTCTACCTCGAATAATATCCTCATCATCTGGATAATAATCCTGGTAGGGACGAACACGACGTTTATAAGGTTCTTGATCTCGAGTCGGCACAGCCCAATCGTAATAATCTTTTAGCTTTTGCTCATAAACTTTTTTGTATTCATCTTCTGGTTTATAAGCAGCTAAATCAGTTATTGGTGTTTTCAAATCATTTGTATCGTCATAACGCGTGTAAGCTGCCATATTTAATTTGACACTAGATCCTAAGCGTTTCTTTTTTTTAGATGGATGAAAACTTTTAATAACACTGCGCTTATCAGCTTGAGAATAACTGTGACTTGTTGATTTTGGTGTCGTCATACTCGAAGTGGCTTTAGTGCCAGCCTGGTCCGTCTCAGTCTGCTTCCAAGACTTCAAGCGACTTTTTATTCTTTTTAAGCATTCCGCTTTATCACATTGAAATGGGATACAAACATCGGGTTCACACTCATCATCTTCGAGAACCGGCATCTGAGACCTTTTGCGTACTTGAGATACCTTAAAATTCAAGGCACAATATGATCTATAAAAAGGGTTATTTTCTCTTTGTGTATGATCATTTAATACGCGTTTAAGATTTTTAATAGAACCATTTTTCAAATTGTTTGCTTTAATTTCATTGTTTTTTATAATATTTTTCAAATCAGTAACTGTATTATACATTGTTGTAATAGTTTTATCTCGTCCATTTGAAAAGGTTCGATCTTTATAAAAATCTATATCAAAACTGAAATTTGACCCTATCCGGATAGCTTGTCGAGAAGACGGATATGGATTTTCCATTATCTCTTGCTTTTTCTTCACTCTATGTTCCTGTAATGTTTGCTCAACGGCACTCGACTGAGCACTCCTCGATTTAACACTGCTACTGAACTCACTAGAAGTCATACTCAGAACTGATCGTCTTTTCCCTCGTTCTGTAGCAATATGGCGGTCGCGATATCGTTTATTCTCTCGTCTTTTTAGTATCTCATAACATTCATAAGGATCACACAAACCAGGATCACATATACCAGGAATACATTCATAACTTTTTAACTGATGTCTGAGGCTTTTATTTGTATTTGTACTTTTAATAGCCGAAATGTTAGGTTTTGGACCAAACAATTGAACAGTTGTTGTAGTATTTTTGCTGGGTAATAATTGTTTTTCTTTTACTTTCGCATTTCTCCCCTTCTTATGAAATTTCAAAGTACAAAGACACGTTTTCATTGCAGAACCAACATAAATATTTCTTTTTTTAACTTTGACTACCGTAGATTTTTCAATTTGTTTTGAATCTGCTTTTAATAACCCTGACCCTCTTGACTTTTTGCTAACCTGTCGATGTTTTGTATATTCGTCTTTTTTGGGGGACATGTTTCGTATCTGTTTTTTGTTATCTTTTGGCGTATAATCGATTTCCTTGCTATCGTCAACTGGAATTCGTTCTTTATAAAATTCTAGATTAAAACTAAAACTGGAGCCGATCCGCACTGCTTCTCTATTTGAAGGCGTAGAATTAAGAATCATTTCATCTGGCTCTTTGAGATAATGGTCTGTATTTTTATTTTCTTTAATAAATGACTCAGATCGACTGTTTGAAGAAATTAACTTTTTTGGTACTTCACTGTAAGTTGAACTTGTCGCAAGATTTGTATCTTGGTATTTATTTTTGTGTTGTATATTACGTAATTTGGTGAAAGTTTCACGATCATGATGATGTTGATGTTTTGGATTTTTAGTGCTCGTGTCAGAATACTTATTTTTTGAGATGGTATAACGAGTTTTAATAAGTTTTTCACATTCCAGAGGATTACATTCATCTGGTATACAAATACCAGGTTCACATTCATAAGGCAAGAGTGTTGGGTGTTCATATAGGTATTTCATATTTTCTCCTTGCGTTGTTGCTTTATTCTGCCCTTTCACAAAAACGTCATTTTTATTTTGTGGTGGAGTCATAGTGCCTGTTTTCTTTTTAGAACCGTCTTTACTGAAGAGTTTTAGATTACATAAGCATTTGTGCCAAAATGCTACAGTATTGGTTGGTTTTGTTGCACTATTTGTCACTGCTTGCAAACTTGTATCGTGTACCCGAGTTCTGTGGGGTTCGTTCCCTCGTCCATGAGTTGGTTTCCTTTTCCTTCGCATACTTTGAGTTTTTTCTGGACGCGTATTCGTTTTACTTCGTAAAGTAAAACTAGAAGTAGATTTCTTTGGGATGTATGAAGTATTGGTTAATTTTTTGTTTCTTTTAACATCGCTCCGTTCGCGAGCTTTTATTCTTTTTATGCAATTATGCGGATCACATTTTCCTGGTGTACAAACAAATGGTTCACATTCATAAGGAAGTAACGATGAAGGTGAATCCCGTATAGGGTCATTATGGACTTTATCAAAAAGAAAAGTTTGCGTTTTCCGTACTCGAGCTTTCTTGTCTGGGCGCGAGATAGAAGTCATTGTTCTTTTCGATGTTGATCTTTTTAGATGACGTTTCTTTTTTTGTAATTTCAGGGTGCAAAAACAACGCCTCAAGCTATACCGGGTTTGATTTTTTTTGATTGAATATGACGATTTTGATTGAGATGTAACATGTTTAGTGATCTTGTGGATAGGTTTTGGTTCGTTAGGTGTTTGTACTAAATCTGATTTAGAACTTGTTTTTAATGATGAGGTTGTTCCACTTGAAGATGCAAGAACTTTTCTCCGATGATACTGAGAGGACTTGCTACCAACTTTTCCAAGAAAGGAGACTTGGCTTTCTTTACCTCGTTTACGCTTTGCCCTGTTTGATGGCTTCATTTTGCTTTGCACTATTGAGGATTTTGTCATTGAAATTGATGTCGAAGAATTAGATTTAGTTTTCACATTTGTTCCAGAAAGTTTATTGTATTTTTTCTTCTTTCTCTTTTGGCGGACGCGTGTATCCTCTGGTGAATAAGATTCTGACTCATAGTACCTGCCTCTTTTAGCTCGCTTTTTTCTTAACTTTGCTCTAAATAAACTGAGGGAGTCTTTTTTTATTTTAAACCTGGTTTCAATATTTTTTGCTATTGATTGGCTGATACTTTTTAATTTTTGCCCTGTTGCACTTGTTTGCTTCAATTCTGCAGAAGAGGTCGGAGGTCTGTGAGATACCATGGCATTTTCCTTCGATCTAAGTTTTTTTTCTGAACGCTTTGAGGAAAAGTTCATTAAAGATAATGTACAAAAACAGGGATCAGAACGAATGTTTTTAGCATTAAAGCGCTTGTCCCTCATTTTCCCACTTAATTTCGAACCTAGTCTTCTGCGTCTGGCCTTGGCACGTTTTTCAGCGATCTGTTTGTACTTAGCAATATTTTCATAAGGTACACTGTGCTTATACACATGAGGATGTTTCTCAATACTTTCTTTAATTTTTTTTAAAGAGCTACATGAGCAACAATTACAACAACTACTTAATTTACTGGTATTCGACGATATAATTTCTCCTCTGTCACTTAATTCAACCATTTTCCTTCTCGTAGATGATCTCGTCTGATAACTACTACTACTACATCCACTGGTTGAAAGTAATCGATTCCTTACGTCATCATAGACAGCACGAGTTCTTACCAATTTCTCAAGAACTTTCCTCTCCCGCAACGGTATATACTTACCGTAGAAGAGTTTATCAATTCGTGTACCATCTGATACAAGTGCTTTTACTGATTGTCGGTTAGAACCAGTTCTATAAGCACAGTTAGTGCATGAGCAGCTTCCAGAGTGCATCGTGGTGGAAACGTATGTATAACTGCGATACAATTAACTTTTAGAAACATGCGTCAGTCACAGTATAATGACCAGAACTGTACCAATTCATATTCCAATCTTCTTGACAATACACTTGACCTTAAGACTAGTACTGCTGATATAGAGACGACTTGTCGTGGACGTCACCTCTTGTTAAGTGTACATAACCTGAAAAAGATAACACTTAAATTCTATAGCCAACCTTACTGATATTTCACGTAATGAGACCCAAGTCAACCTCATCTACAAGTGCACCTGTTAGACAACGGACTAGGCTCTGATGCAAGCTTTCCTCTGAGGGTAACGGGGTAAGACAGTAGTTGCTCCCAAAATTGCCGACCTACCAATAAAAACCTATAAGCCAACTACCTACGCATATTGGGAGAGGCCTATGTCCAGCAGTGGACTGCAGTAGACTAATTTATTGATTGATTGAAGCCAACTACGAGCTCGAAAGTGCAAACTTCTAACAATATTGCAACTTGGATATTTTGGCATTGTAACACGTGCTAAAATGTCAAAATTTACAAGTCCAGAGTCACGACTCTTCATATCCACCGCAGCATTTTCATCTGCATGACTCGCAGCTCCTGCTTGTGTCGCTCCAACAGCGGCTATGCTTCACAGCCGTGTAAAAAGACAGGCCTAATGATCGTTTTATAGACCTACCCCCTACAGACGCTGACCAGTCGCTCAATTAACTAACTACTATTGCCCGCTGCCCCTCTCCTATTTCTTGCACTCGATACCCCGCTACCCACGTCAAGCCTTTCCCAGCCTTTCGGGTGATCAATCCGTTTGGTTACGGGTTAATCAATGATTATAACATTAAGTAAATAAGAAACGTTATCATTGTTAGGTTTTGTACATACCGACATGTTGAAATATGTAATACCATCTTCGAGTCCTCCTCGAAGTAAGGCGTTACGAGAATTTTGCTTCAGTCACATCACCACAAAATTTTTATTACAATTTGTGTATCCACGCACGTCACCTCATCCTCAAAATTAATTTCGAAATAATGACACTGTCTGTCAAAATACCTGGCTACGTCAGTGTGACATACGTTCACACTTTTATTTCAATTTACAACCAGTACCTAATAACAATATCCAAGAAAATCCAACCACACGTCCTGATCGACCACCTGAATCTCGTGGGGGGTGGACATACGGAAACAAAATTACTGCCGTGGCTAACGTGGCTCTGGTAGAATATCTTGAAAAACTTGACATTGGCGTTTCGCCATTAATAATTTTAGTTATAAACATTTACAATTTACTTGACATTGGCGAAATTGCAGCGATTTGCTGCAGAAGCCATTAAGAAGAAGAAGTTAAACAATACCCAATGAGAATAGGGTTTTGGCGGCTTTCAAAAATAGCGCAAACACTTAAGTGTTTAAAAAATTATAGATAAAATCCGTCATTGTCATTTAGATATGCGAATTATGAATAACTAATTTATAGGATTAATCAATTAGCCTTTGATTAACTGATAATCAAAGCAATTAGCCTATTGCAGTCCACTGCTGGACATAGGCCTCTCCCAATATGCGCCACCTTTGCCGATCCTCCGCCTTCCGCATCCAGTCTGTCCCAGCCACCTTTCGCAGGTCGTCAGTCCACCTCGCTAAGGGGTGTCCGACCTTTCGTTTTCCTTCTCGCGGTCTCCACTCTAGGACTCGCCTGCTCCAACGGCCATCAGTCCTTCGGCAGATGTGGCCAGCCCACTGCCACTTCAGTTTGCTTATTCCGCGAGCTATGTCGGCAACTTTGGTTCTATGTCGGATGACCTCGTAGGATCAATACTTTATTATTATTGCAAATTTATTATTAACTAGCCTTCCGCCCGCGGCTCCGCCCGCGTGCATCTCGGTTAACGCGACCTTTGCTCATATCTTCGGTTCTACTCAACCGATTGCGATCAAACAAACGTAAAATTTTAAGTCTGAGTAAGCCCTTTCTAACAAAAAAAAACACATCAAAATCCGTCCAGTAGTTTTTGCGTCCATCGCGAACAAACAGACAAACAGTTAACGATACTGAACACGAAAAAAATATTTTCGTGTTCAGTATCGTTAACATAACATAACCCAAGTATATTTTTTTTAAGTATCTCCAATGTACAGACGCGACCACTTTACAATTATTTAATAGTTAGTATAGATAGATTAGAGTTAACGGTTACGTTATTATTATCCTAACGTTTTTTTTTGTGAAATGCGCTGTCGCGTCTCTGATTAAAATGAGGGAAATTGATTTTTCATTGATTGTCCTCATTTTTTGCTGTCATTTTAGATTGTGGACAAAGTATCTATTCCATAGTTTATAATATATCGTTGTATATTATCCTTCGTAAATATCCTTCATGGATTTCCAGAATGATGATCATGCTAGTCTACTTCGGGCTGCACCTAGATTCTCGAAGCCCAAGCCAACCACAACCTGCGAGCCGGTACACCTGCTGATTGATGGACGAGTCTTTCCTCTCTGGGTTCGGAGATCAGACGGCACTCGCTTTCCTAAAAGGAGGAGAAGGATTTAAGTGGCCCCCGGGGCCCCGGGTCGAAACCTCGGATCAACGGAATGAAGATGTTGATTGTAAGTAGACCACTTCAGGCCACTACAATAGTTTAAACCCAACCCAATATATAGCCATACTAGCTGTTGCCCGCGGCTCCGCCCGCGTGGAATTTTGATCTCGTTCATTGCTGATAGAGCCTATGTGTTATTCTGATGTATTAGCTATATTATTGTAAAGTTTCATTAAAATCCATACAGTAGTTTTTAAGTGAAAGAGTAACAAACATCCTTACATACGTACAATACGTACATCCTTACATACCTACTTATAAACTCTCGCGTTTACAATATTAGTAGGATCAATGTAGATACCTTTCAAGCCTGTCATATTCGGGATTTCGTAAAAGGTAGAAGAGCTCCATTGCTAAATGGTGCCCAGGAGGTTCGCTTGTTCGTAGGGCTACCGCACTGGAACCGGGCACGATTAAAAAAGAACCAAGGAGGCAAGCAGAGGCAACGTGGAACATCGGCACGCTCTATGTACTCTCCAGGCAGACGGTGGCTGTGATGGCAGTAGACGACAGCAGCTACCAGCTACCACCTGATGGACTCACATGCACCCGATGGGCAGGCCGAAGTGGACAGGGTTCCCCGGAGCTCCGTGATAAAATTTTGGAGGTGAAAGACTTCAGGGCCCGACTTATGGTCGGGACACCTGAGGACTGCATCGAAACTAGGGCAAATCCGGGTACCTCACCTCAACCTCACCTGCTAGTGAGTACGTCTGCTAAACAACGAACGATAATCTGGTACTGACTTTCCTCTCAGAATTGGGAGGTCAGATGGAATACGTTCCGAGAAAAACCGACATAACAATCAAAGTGCAGGCTGTGCAAACTTTGGATGAGACTTTAAAACCGCTATAAATGATGATAATCAATGAAAAAATATGATTTTAAATTAACTTTACTTCACTGCCACACAATACATTTCACTTTTAATAATAATATAGGTACAGCGATTTTTATATAATAATATATTATATTATGGTCTGGAACTCCCTGATTGACTTGCTTACTGTTCCATTGTTATTGATGACAGAAGTAATTCTCCGATTGTCGTACCTACTCAGCATCGTTTTCGAACTTTGATTAAACTTCAGTTGACTTCTTGTTTTAGGCGTTTGCATTAGTTTTGGATGAGTCTCTGGTTTCTTATTGAAAACCCCCGAATTACTCAGTAATAAGACAATTACGATGATCACAAGTATCGCCATGATGTTTGATTGCGATAGTATTCTCACAATATTCTCTAGCATTAGGATTACGCTCATATAGAGCCTCACTAATGCCTGAACACCGCATTGCAAAGTTCCTGTTATATCTGTTACTGGTTTACACATTTTGTGATATTAACCTGCAAATGGATCTAATAAAGATACAAGTACAAGCTACAAGATGTAGTATAAAATAAAAAAGTGCAAAACATAGTTTTAAATAAATGAATTATTCCAAAAAAATATCCATCAGGTGGGCCGAGAGCTTGTCTGCCACCTAAGTGGTTTAAAAAAATTAAAAACATGAGTGTCCTGCGATGTTAATGCGAATAAAATTTTGTTGCGCCTCCCTTAGACCCCGTCTCCGAGTATCTCGTATCCCTTGCACCCCCTCACCCGTGTAAAGAGGGCTCTAATTATTTTACACCACATAGGTCTTTTGTATGGCCAAGTATATGCATATTATTATGTACTAATGAGTGCCTCCGAGAATGCGATTCAGGTAGCAGCATACTGGGAAAATAGAATTTGAGAGTAGAAGCACCATCGATTCGACTGAATGAATTATGTATTGAAAATCATTGTAAGATTTATTATCCATACATACATAGTTACGCTCACACCTATTTATTTCCCTCCGTGGTAGGCAGAGGCAAAACAGTCCGCCATTTAACTCTATCTTTAGGTAGTATCTTTACATTCTTCACGAGAATAATATCCGTCCTTCTCTAAACCATTTTAAGTAATAATTAACTAAAATAAATATAAATTTTATTGTAACGTGATCTAAATTTACACAAATGACATATTATATTCAATTCAATTCAATTTTTTGGTGTGGCAAGCTATGCCGACATATTATATCCGTCAACTTCTTCTTAATGGCGTCTGCAGCAAATCGCCGTCAGTTTGCCAATGTCAAGTAAAGTCCGACCAATAAAATAAAAAACCCGTACTGGGGGCGCCAAAAACATCTATGATTATGACAACATCTATTATGTAAATTATAAATGTTTATAAAATTATTAATGGCGAAACGCCAATGTCAAGTTTTCAAGATATTTTCTACCAGAGCCACGTTAGCCACGGCAGTAACTTTGTTTCCGTGTGTCCACCCCCCCACGAGATTCAGATGGTCGATCAGGACGTGTGGTTGGATTTTAGGGGGCGACAGGATATAAAGTGTTCTGTGCAAATGACAGATGATTTTTTATTTTTTTACCGAAATTTTCCGACTAGTTAATACAAAATAGTAGGTAGCAAGGTTTTTGGAATCGATAACAACAACAAAAATACAAAATAGACACGGCAGCACCTACTCCTATATATTCTGTACTTTCGGGACTGAAGAATCTGTTGCTCCTGGTAAAAGCCAAACAGTGGCGAGGGGTCACAATAACACGATTCCTGCTGGCTTGCTCTGCAAAAGAAAGCCATAATAATGTAAGGGGATGTTAAGTGAACCTGAAATAAGCTCTCATTATAAAACGATTTGCATGTGACGCAAACTCACAACCAAAATGAATGTGCAAAAAGCCTCTTCTTCCACCTATGCTTTGAGGAGCTTTAAAGGCAACTCAGATTGGCGTTCGGATGACGAGGACATAAGAATTTCACTTACTTGTTTCAAGCAGAACATTGTATACCTAATGATGTGTGTATTCCTAGCATTTTGAATTCTCTTGACAGAGCCTCCGGTCGTTGGCTTCGGCCCGACGCACGCCTTCCAAAGTCCTTACTCCGGGACCAGGGCTCCCTAGTCCCGAGACCTATAGAATAGAGAAACCTAATATTAAGTATTCTACAACTATAATCTTCTTGTTATAAAACTTCTTATCAAAAGATAATTCGAAATAGAAATTGTTAAAAAAAATATTCAGTTCGTCACATTAATATGTCATTTTGATAGAAGATTTAGTGTAGTTAGCATATATTATTTTTAAGATAGCTTAATTATTAGATTTAATGTATTTATTTGGAGTTTTAATGTAAATGTATTGTCATAAATACATCTATAATATGATAAACATATTCAGATAACAGAAACGAAACAGGACCATTTTTTATTACTTTCTCTAATCGAACAGGTAAATCACCAAAATGTTTAAATTGATCCATTCGATAAGTAACAATTAGATGCTATTACGTATTGATTAATAGCAGATTTAAATATATTACAAGTATCATTAAAAGACAAATAATTCTTACAGATCATAAGGCATGTGTCAAACAGCGCAAACACTGATGCAAACGTTTGTATGTCTCGTACAAATGATATCGAATGTCATCATGACCATTGTCTGCGCCATTGAGAATTTGATCAGAATGGTGCTCCAAACATTGCAAAACTTCTTCTCATTCATACTGCAGATGATATCATTAATACCTATATGTTGTGTATTTATACTAACGTCGCAGCTTAGATGCCTTTTCTGCCGTGGTGGTGGTTTTGGTTTCGACTACGGTCGGCGGACGTGGGATTGCGCTATGACAATAATTGCTTTAACTGTGCTATACTACATACTCCAGGCACATAATACTATCGACAAAATTAGGAATATGTACTACCAAACAGTGATGTGATGACTTAAAGAGATTCATTTTGGGGTGGTTGTCCCTTATCCGATAAAGCGAGTGAGTGACCTTTTGTCCGCAATTCAATTTTCATGCCAATTGTGTATTTTTCTTTGCACATAGCTAAGTAATACAATCTGAAGACCTTGTAAAACTTGGTCTGTTGGTTAAATAACAAAATCCAATACTACCTATTTCAAATTCTCATATTTGAAAAGCATTCTTGTTTTCTGCTTTGATTATATCTGGCTTACACCGAGAGTGCAAAAAATTGGATTCAGAGTTTGATGTCAGACTGAATCAGCAGTTAGCTGCTGCTCCGTTTGAGGTAATTTTTTGTAGTTTTCTTCTTCGCAGCACCGAAGAGCCACGGTTTTCGCAACGTTGCCGCTAAGGACTACGGGTTTGCGGAGCAGATATCTGTCTTAGACCAAGACCATCACGAGCGACCATCAGAGACGTGGAATCCATTAGCGTCCTCTCCTTTATCCCATAGTGTCCTCTGTTATTCAGAGAGACCCGCAGAAAATCCTGATAAATACGTGAGTTCCTCTTGTCTCAGTATGACATTAGCCATGAAACGGAAATCCGAAGTTGCAGACCGAAGTTTCTGGTAGTTGGTACCATGCCCAACACATATAATCAGAAGATGGCATGCGACAATTTATTCGGCTAAAATCCCAACTGTAGGAATCCGAATTAATTTCGTGGTACCCCATGATGTGGTACCTACCTACCCAAATGCTCACTCATAATTTTGGATACACCTACCTATAGTCGGCAAAGGAGATGGTTAACAGACATACCTACATAACCGTTTCATATTAGTATGGAATCTATCTATCTATACTATTATATAATTGTAAAGTGGTCGTGTCTGTACATTGGAGATATTTAAAAAAAAATACTTGGGTTATGTTATATTAACGATACTGAACACGAAAATATATTTTTTTCATTTCCTGTCTGTTTGTCTGTTTGTCTGTTTGTCTGTTTGTCTGTTTGTCCGCGATGGACGCAAAAACTACTGGACGGATTTTGATGCGGTTTTTTTTGTTAGAAAGGGCTTACTCAGACTTAAAATCTTACGTTTGTTTGATCGCAATCGGTTGAGTAGAACCGGAGTTGTGAACAATATTGATATTATACGGAATATGAGCGGAAATATAGATGGCGCTTTTTTATTTTTATGGATGAAATTTTATCTTATTACATCCGAGCAAGTACGTAAATAAATAGACTTTAATTCACATTTATAATTGTGTAAACAAATGCGATTTTAATCATGAAATTATTATTTTTTTGTCAATGAATTTATTTCCGTATACGTAACTAGATGGCGTTAACGCGGTTTTGAACTTACTATGGTTTCGTTCCAACTGGACGTATATAAGCATTTTTTTTTATGTAGTTTTTTTTTTCAATTTCTAATTTGTCAGGTATGAAATAGATGTCGGTACTGTCTTAAGATCAGTTACAAAATCGTTTTCCACATAAAGACAGATTACTTAGTAGAGCGTGGTGAAGGATATAGTGGAGTACTGGAGTAGACAAGAGATACAACGGGGAAGCGAAGGAGTAGCGGAGAGGTTGGGGGAAGGGCAAAGGTATGGGGAGTAGAGAGTCGAGTAGATACGCAGGTAGAGGGTTTTTTTTATACCACTTAGGTGGCAGACAAGCACACGGCCCATCTGATGGAAAGTGTTTACTGTGTCCTATAAACGTATGCAACACCAGAGGCATCTCACTCACCCTTCTTGAAGTATCTACCCCATACTATAGTCGTGAGTCGTACTGTAGTAATGAGGTCGCAAACAAGCACGCGGCCCTCCTGATGGTAAGTGGTTACCGTGGCCTATGGGTGAGTGCAACACCAAGGGAGTCACACTTGTGCTGCCTACCCTGTAAGAACTAAGAGCAGGGATGGTGAACCTTTTTTGTGGCTATCGTATAGCACGGGCGCATCTAAATACCTACTTTGTGGTGGCACTGCTGGCGTGCCCAAAAAATTGTGCCACGTGCCACCTTTGGCACGCGTGCTATTGGTTCACCATTCCTGGATTAGAGCTTGGTGAGGGATATAGTGGAGTAGACAAGAGATACAACGGGGAAGGGGAAGGAGTAGGGGAGAGGGTGGGGGACGGGCAAAGGTATGGGGAGTAGAGAGTCGAGTAAATAATGCAGATAGAAGGTTTTTTTATACCACTTAGGTGGTAGACAAGCACACGGCCCACCTGATGGTGAGTGGTAACCGTGGCCTATGGGTGAGTGCAACACCAGGGGAGTCACACTCGTGCTGCCTATCCTGTAAGAACTTAGAGAATCTGTCTGACAAAGCCTTTGGTTTTCCCACTGACAGCACAAAGCACAAGCTACTCTCCAGTGAGCTTTGGCTACCCTACTCACCGCCGGAAACACAACACGAGGTTATTAAGCCGCGGCCTTCTGTAGGCCTTCTGTAGGCCGGAGATACTTCCCCAGTCCCACTGCTCCATTGGGACGAAAATACCGAGTATATGGCGAGTACAATGTCTAATCAGTGTTTAACGCTCAAAGGGGATTGGGTAATCTAGTATGGACAGTGGCGTTCTTAATTTTTTCAGCGGCCATAATTAATTTTGATACCACTTCATTGTACTGTGTTAAACACACGTACAAATGTCATTATTTTCATTGTAAGTAATATCGGAGCTGCGATATACAGGGTGGAACATTTCGACTTTACCTTGAAGGAAAGTACCCTCATACTAAAGATAGCGAATTTTACTTAAAGGAAACTTTACCTTATTTTTTAAAAGAAACAAAACTGCATTCAAAGACTTTTGAAAATGCCACACCCGGTAGTCGAACCGACTAATATTTTACAAAACCTTCTTTTTCATGGACTTCCTTTTATTTAATTTACCAAGTTTGTTAGAGAGATTTGATCCCTATGATCGACCCTATCGATTGATGTAATAAAAATACAGGGTGTTATTTTTTCGAATTGTAGTCGGTTCGATTATAAGGCGTGGCAAACAATTTTTCAGCATTCCTTAAATGCAGTGCTGTTTCTTTTTTAAAAACACACTAAACTGTATTCAAAGTTTTCTGAAAATGCCACACACGGTAGTCGAACCGGGTACGAGTACCTACTCTTACTACCGGAGATAGTTAATTTCATTCAAAGGAAACACTCTCTTATTTAAAAAAGAATACAAAGCTGCATTTAAGGAATTTCGAAAGATCGCTTGCCACGCCCTGTAATCGAACCGACTAAAATTCTAAAAAATAACACACTATATTTTTATTGCATCAATCGATAGGGTTGATCATAAGGATCTAATCTCTCTAACAAACTTGGTAAAGTAAATGAAAGGAAATCCATGAAATAGAAGATTTAGAAAGATTTTATTCGGTTCGACTACCAGGTGTGGCATTTTCAGAAAACTTTGAATACAGTTTAGTGTGTTTTTGAAAAAGAAACAGCCCTGCATTGAAGGAATGCTGAGAAATCATTTGCCACGCCTCATAATCGAACCGACTACAATTTGAAAAAATAACACCCTGTATTTTTATTGCATCAATCGATAGGGTCAATTATAAGGATCAAATCTCTTTAACGAACTTAATAAATTAAATGAAAGGAAATCCATGAAATAGAAGATTTAGAAAGATTTTATTCGGTTCGACTACTAGGTGTGGCATTTTCAGAAAACTTTGAATACAGTTTAGTGTGTTTTTGAAAAAGAAACAGCCCTGCATTGAAGGAATGCTGAGAAATCATTTGCCACGCCTCATAATCGAACCGACTACAATTTGAAAAAATAACACCCTGTATTTTTATTGCATCAATCGATAGGGTCAATTATAAGGATCAAATCTCTTTAACGAACCTGGTAAATTAAATAAAAGGAAATCCATGAAATAGAAGATTTAGAAAGATTTTAGTCGGTTCGACTATCGGGTGTGGCATTTTCGGAAAACTTTGAATACAGTTTAGTATGTTTTTAAAAAAGAAATAGAACTGCATTTAAGGAATGCTGAAAAATCGTTTGCCCCGCCCTAATAATCGAACAATTCGAAAAAATAACACCCTATATTTTTATTGCATCAATCGATAGGGTCGATCATGAGGATCAAATCTCTCTAACAAACTTGGCAAATTAAATAAAAGGAAATCCATGAAATAGAAGATTTAAGAAGATTTAGGAAGATTTTAGTCGGTTCGACTACCGGGTGTGGCATTTTCAGAAAACTTTGCATACAGTTTAGTATGTTTTTAAAAAAGAAACAGAACTGCATTTAAGGAATGCTGAAAACTCGTTTACCACGCCTTATAATCGAACCGACTACAATTCGAAAAAATAACATCCTGTATTTTTATTACATCAATCTATAGGGTCGATCATAAGGTTCAAATCTCTCTAACAAACTTGGTAAATTAAGTAAAAGGAAATCTATGAAATAGAAGGTTATAGGAAGATTTTAGTCGGTTCGACTACCGGGTGTGGCATTTTCAGAAAACTATGAATGCAGTTTTGATTCTTTTTAAAAATAAGGGAATGTTTCTTTTCAGTGGAATTCGCTATCTTCAGTATTTAGAGTACTTCCATCTAAGTAAAGTTGAAAAATACCACCCTGTATAGCTAAGTCCCGATATAGTTTAGAGAAGTTTGTCCATAGTAACTTTTGATCACTTTATACTGTACTTTCATATTATACCAATTTCATTGATGGCCGCTCAATTCCGACACGACGCCAACATTACCCAACCCCCTTTTTAGCACTATTTACAACACCACGCGATAAACGACATCCACGCGGGCGGAGCCGCGGGCAACAGCTAGTGTTATACATATACAGCTCAGACTAAAAGAATAGTATATTTTAGTCTGAGATATACAGATATACTTATTTCCTTTGCGGACTAGCATGTTTTGGAAGGGTTTTTCCCGGTCCTCCGATCGGAACTCCGATTGGTAGGATGAGCGGGAATATTTTTTCCCATATCTCCGATTGAATTTACTTAATCAAAAGTACAGTCAAGGCCATTATACTATAGTTTTGACCGACTGTCCGTGTAATAGTGATTATTAGTAGTGATTATTATTAATAATTATTAATAGTGAGTATTAATGATTATTAATTATTAATAATTATTAATAGTGGTTATTATTAATAATTATTAATAGTGGTTATTATTAATAGTGGTTATTATTAATAATTATTAATAGTGGTTATTATTAATAATTATTAATAGTGGTTATTATTAATAGTGGTTATTATTAATAATTATTAATAGTGGTTATTATTAATAGTGGTTATTATTAATAGTGGTTATTATTAATAATAACCACTATTAATAATCATTATTAATTAATAATCATTATTAATTAATAATCATTAATAATTAATAATCATTAATAATTAATAATCATTAATAATAATACTCACTATTAATAATAGTCACTATTAATAATTATTAATAATAATCACTATTAATAATCACTATTACACGGACAGTCGGTCAAAACTATAGTATAATGGCCTTGACTGTACTTTTGATTAAGTAAGTGAATTCAATCGGAGATATGGGAAAAAATATTCCCGCTCCTCCTACCAATCGGAGTTCCGATCGGAGGACCGGGAAAAACCCTTTTGGAATAAGTACACATTGAAAGGAGCCGCCTACGACCATAACAATAAATTATTCAATATTTTGCTCAGCGTAGTGGCTTTCTTTACTTCTCTTCTTGTTCCATGATAATAATATGTTAACAGGTATTAACGCAATCACGGAATAGGTGTTATATAATAAACATAGATATTTATTTACCTTAGAATTGCCTGACGTTTCGACCAGTGGGGTGAGCACGAACTACTATCGTAATCGTATCGTGAACGTAACGATAGCACGGAGCATTGCGATTGGCAGGCTTCAGGCAGGCGGCCACTGGACCACGGCCGGTGTAACCTGTGGGTCTAAAAAGGCCACATTGAGCGATTCACAAAAATCTGTAACTTTGTGAATTCCCAGTAGATAAATTAAAAAAAAAAATATTGTAGGATATTCTACACAGCGCTATCTAGACCCAAAGTAAGCATAGCTTAACCAGCTTGTGTTATTGGTTCTAGTGTGCGGATAAACATACTTAGATACATTTTTTTCGTAAATAGGTACATACATATTATACATAGAAACACTCAGACCAATTCAAATATTCATATTCATGCATACAAATATTTGCACTGAGCGGAGATCGAACCCGCGCGCCTCCTGCGTATCGGCCGCGTTCACTACCGCTACCCACAGAGAGCTCAACAGATTCCTATAAATTCGTTTAAGGGTCACTCCTATGAGTCCTATAAGCAGAATCAGAATAATTCATATACTTAATAAGCCGATTTTAATTTCGTGTAGATAAATATCGCCGCATGACAAAATAGGCCACAAAATATTATCCTTATAATTCAATGGTATGGGTGTTTCTATGTATATTATGTATGTATGTATTTACAAAAAAAAAAAAGTATTTAAGTATGTATATCCGCATTCTAGATTCCATAACACAAGCTAATTAAGCTTACCATGGGTCTAGATAGCGTTGTGTAGAATGTTGTAGAATATTTAAAAAAAAAAAAAAAAAAAAAAAATACGTTTGCCATGATTGCGTCATTTCCCGTTAACATTACTGTATCTAGGTATCAAACCCCCATTCCCTAGAAAAATTCGTCTGTTGTTCTACGGGTGTATTATGTATCTGGCAGTTGAGGATATCTTATGCCTCGAGAACCTAGGTAAGGCCAATACACTAAAATTGTACCTAACTACTAATATTATTATTTCCAGGTAGCTACAGCTTAAACCATGTGTCGCACGGTGCACGCGCTGCTCCAAACCGTAATATGCGGAGTACAAATGTTCGTCAGGGTCTTTATGACCATACTGCTCATGTTCGAGAATGTTGTCAGAATGGTCCTGCAAACAATGTACAACTTCATATCGTTCATGCTGCAAATGATATCACTTATACCGATATGCTGCGTGTTCTTAGTGACTGCGAGGCTCAAGTGCTTCGTGTGTGGTGGCGGAGGGCCTTGTCCGGTCAACAGAGGAGGAGCATGCGACTGTCTTATGTCGTTTTTCGCTATCCTGATAATATTCTTCATATTCAGAGCCACTGGTGTACTTGACAAGATATTCTATTCGCTGGGCTATGCTAAAGCTAAACCAATAATTATAACCAGGTATGTGCCGACACCTGGTGAGATCACAGAGTGCTCCAGGAATGATACCGTGTATACAACGACTACGGAACTGGAGACCACTTCAACGACAACTGTAGAATATGAATATTTCTATACGACTACACCAGCAAATAGGTTAAGAGGCTATTTGCCTTCATCTGATAAGCGATACTTACTCGATAAACTCCAACAGCACTCCATATCCGTGGTAGCAACTGATAGAGACTACTTAATGGCGAAGCTCCACCAGCACTCAATTCCATATCGAAGGCAAGGCAGTGCTAATAATTGGACTACTGTATTTTATTATTTGGTTTGATTAAAAATCCTCGAGTTTGTCAGTTAATATTTTATTTTAAATTTCCTACAAGTATAAGTTTAGTGTGTGCCGTGCTGGTAGCCGGTGGAATAGATAGGGTCGTCCCATCTCTTCCTGTGGCTGTCGTAAAAGGTGACTAAGGGATAAGGCTGTTCTCCGTCCGAATAAACATGGAAGTCATGGAACCCATGACAAAGTGCCTTTGCCTTTAGCGGTAACCACTTACCATCAGGTGGGCGGTGTGCTTGTCTGCGACATAAGAAGTATAAAAAAGGCACCAATTCATTCAGGACGGGAATAGATCTAATCATTACGAGTAGGTTTTCTATTTATAACTAAGGTTGACCCATGACGCCAATGGTGATATAACCAGGAAAAGTACGAAACTATTTCGGAATTCATAACCATATTAGGTAGGTACTGAAAATAAATTAGGACACGATTGGATTAATTATTTCTGGACATTATTATTTATTGAACATTTTTACTTATTTGACATTATTATACCGACCCAATTTTACATGCAAAATTGCAACACTAAAGGTAGGAATACGAATACCTACCCATTTATCGGCGCGATGTAGGTATGCCTCCCTTTTCCAGGATAACACCCTGGTTCCCACACACGAAGGGCTATCTTAAACCCCGATATCCTTTAGGGCCATCTCGTCCACTCTATCAAAATGTCCACCGCATCAAAATGTCCACTATATCGAAATGTCCACTGTACCAAAATGTCGACTGTACCAAAATGTCCACTGTACCAAAACATTTTGTAGTATATTTACAAGCCCTCAGGACCATTACGTTGAATTCCCATTATGTTGAATTCTCTGAAAGTTGGATTAACTCTATGTTATACTAGATTTGGTCTTTTAAATTTTTATGATTTTTCTACCATAATATCATCAAATATTTGTTGAATTGGATTCAAGTTAATACACACCTCTACTGGTAGTGCCAAGCAGTAGTGCCACGGGTAATGGAGGCTCCTGCCCCATATCACTTAATAATTTTGATAAAATTTAAACAAATAGATAGGTAAATAAATTTAAATAAATTTTTATTTAGACTAATGTCAAAAGAATCAATCTGCGATCAATTTGCGACTTGCACATAATGCTATGAATCGACCGTAGTACATTAAGTGGTCATTTTGATACAGTGACCATTCTGATACAGTGGACAAGTTGATACAGAAGACATTTCGATACAGTGGTCTTTTTGGTAATAGGACATCTTGAAGTGGTCATTATGATAGTGGACATTTTGATAGAGTGGACGAGTTGGCCCTAAAAGCCGGCGACTGCCATGGGGTCAGTCGAGGTGCGAGGGAAAGGTCTATTCCGATCCAGTAGGTACCATTTTTAGGGTTCCGTAGCCAAATGGCAAAAAACGGAACCCTTATAGATTCGTCATGTCTGTCCGTCCGTATGTCACAGCCACTTTTCTCCGAAACTATAAGGCTTATGCTGTTGAAACTTGGTAAGAAGATGTATTCTGTGAACCGCATTAAGAATTTCACACAAAAATAAAAAAAGCATTAAATTTTGGGGGTCCCCATACTTAGAACTGAAACTCAAATTTTTTTTTTCATCAAACCCATACGTGTGGGGTATCTATAGATAGGTCTTTGAAAATGCTATTGAGGTTTCTAACGTAATTTTTTTCTAAACTGAATAGTTTGCGCGAGAGACTCTTCCAAAGTGAAAAAATGTGTCCGTCCGTCCCCCCCCCCCCCCCCCCCCTCTAACTTCTAAAATAAGAGAATGATAAATCTAAAAAAAATATACGATGTAAACTGCCATGCAAACTTCCACTAAAATTGGTTCGAACGAGATCCAGTCAGTAGTTTTTTTTTAATACGTCATAAACCGCAATTTTCGCCTTTGCTACTACGGAACCCTTCATGGGCGAGTCCGACTCGCACTTGGCCGAATTTATTCTAATACCACGTGGTATTTCTTTTTTATGAAATTAATATTCTTCCGAAATGATTATTTATTATACAGTAGGTACTGTGTAACGGGGGCGCTTAATCCAGAACCTTAATATAGTGTAACCTGGACGGTGAAGGCGGCAGCGTCTTGCTCTCGCAGGGGAGACACTGCGGCCTATGTACCAATTCCGTTCGAGGTGGGAGCGACCCTGCAGAAGGCTGCTCAGAGGATTTTCACGTACCCAGAAGTAGAGGGCACAGTTGAGAAAAGATAAGGGGCAGGCTGGTGCTCCGAGCGCAGGGCAGGCGGTAACGGGTGCGGCCGCCTGCCACCGCAATAGAAGCAGGTCAGCGCAATGGTGCGATGCACGTCTGCATTTCCAGGGATCGACGGGGACACCTGCTTTTCACACCCGAGGGGGCCTAGAGAAATGCGCTACTTAGGTACACACTGGCCATTGAGACCCGAGATGTCGTGTAGTTTTCATCGGCCCAAGTCCGTCATAAACACCCCCGCTAGCCACCGACGTTGGCATCCGTACCTACGGATTTCCGCACGAGATATCAAAAAATTTACAACTTGTTTTTTAGTGAAAATAAGGGGTAAGAAGAGGTAGATACTTATTAAAAAAAATAAGCTATGCAATTTTTAAACAGTTTAATAAAATCAGTAGATAAAAATATAGGTAAGTATATCTTACAAAATAAATAATCGCGTACGCAATAACCAATGTACCTTTTCTATAATCCTGTAGTGGATATAAAATGTGTAATAACAGGAAAATGGTTTAATATCTTTTTTTATAAGGAATACGTGCGCACAAATCCCCACGCATATAATCACATCATTGCATCACAGTGATAGCACTCAGGTGTTAGTTCTTTTCAGATCCGATGTAAGTTACTCACGAAACAGTTCCGGTGATCACTTGGGCCAACCGGTAAGAGAACCCATTTCCTTCTCCTTGCAAGGAATCGAATATATCTTCAGGAAAACCCCTTCAATCTACTACTTTATTGATCGACATCAATGCAATCGATATTCTCAAACTTCCATCTGTTAAAATTTGTGGTATCCCAACATACCAAATATTTTTTTCATAACACCGAAATAATTCAATATGGCATACATTATAACAATAAACACTAGACTCATCAAGCATTGGCCAAGTTCTCCCCCACCGGCATACCCACAACACGGTCCCCCATTTGCACATAAACAGCATCTCAACTTCGATGTGCAGATAAATATGCAGCATAATGGTATTATGGATATCATTTGGAGTATTATCGCTACTAAGTTGTACAATGTTGTTAGAATAAGTCTAACTATGTTTTCGATCATTAGCATGATTGTTACAATCATTCTGACTAGCATTTGTACCAAACATAGTACGGTTTGCACTAGCACTTGGATTGTTCGACACATGATTTAGTATATCTGTAAGAAATAATATTGTTTTAATACCATGATGACACCACCCGCGCTGCGCAGTCGGGTGAAAGAACCTATACTTACAGGTACGGTTACCTACATCATACTCTCACGTTAGTTTCGATTAGGTGCATCCAAAGCTTACACTCTAAGCCCAGGATCGGTTCTTCTACTCATCATCATCAAGAAAATATTGGCCCGATTGCATACGAGGTCTTCGCCTTGGAGCCCGGAATCTGTCTTCTAACTTTTCCTCCTCCATTTCGTACAATCTCGGGCATCATCATAACGGAATCCAGGGTCCACCCTACTATCAATCAATTAGCCTCTCGCCACAGAACAGATAATAGTACTAGCGCTATCGCAGTCCACTGCAGGCTGGACATAGGCGGATAGGCCTCTTCCAATGTTGGCAGGCTCTGGTGTACAGGCGTACTGTTTCCACGCTGGTCAGACAGGTTGGTATACAGGGTTTTATTTCGAGTTTTCCTTCTCTCGCTGTGATATCGTCTGCGTATTTTTTCGTTAGTCGCCTTTCTTTTTTCTTTTTCTTTATCGTGCGAAAGATCCCCACGGATACCTCCCCCACCGGAACCGGAGGAGGAGGTTATGTCGGACTCGAACCGACTAAAACGCACGCCGTCTGTGGGCCGTCAGTTGCCGGAGGTGAGATTGTCGTAGCCATATCCCTCGCACCCCGACCGACCCAAGGCCATATCTCTCGATCTGGCCCTCATCCGGTGTGGGGACCACAGGGTCCCTAACTCGCCCCCGGGTATCGTTAGTCGCCTCTTACAACACCCTTCGGATGAGATGGGGTGCTTGGTCACCACACGGTTTCATCACCACCTACTCATTCTCTTTTTAGCTTATCTTCATTCATATGAAAGCGATTGCAGTCTGACTCCAGCCCGAGGAGACAGTCTGCGCCAGAGGGTCGTCTGTTAGTCAGCAGTTGTACCGACTAGCAAGGCGGTGATTGGCCCTACTACCAGTAGGTGAAAACCTTGGGTGCATCCATACATACATATAATCACGCCTTTATCCCCGGAGGGCTAGGCAGAGGTGAATTAACACTCACATTTCACCAACCATTGTATTAGGTCCCACATAATAAGGAGTGAACCTATTGCCGTATTCCAGGCACTATTTTAAACTCGAGCCATGCATCTGTGGCTCAGTCTGGGCTGTATATCTGTCTGATGTTAAACAGTCATATCAGATACTCTAAGGTCATATCCCTTGGTCGCCTTGTACGACACCGCATAGCGAGAGATAGGGGAAGCCCAAATTCTAATCTGCCGGGAACCAACAGGAATAATACTAAGATTATTTACCTTTTTAGGGTTCCGTAGTTTTCTCACTTACTGGACAAAATTAATTGAGATATTTCAATTATCTGGAGATTAGCGCACGTAATTTAGGTAATAGGTAATGTTACTGCGTTCAACTTTTGATTAATATTGATTGATGTTCTCTTTCTTTTCAATGATAGCTTCTGCAATCAAAACATAATAAATGTTTACAAAACAATGATGTATCTTTTCGACGATTATGACCTATGATTATGACAGCCTAGTCATATGTCATGATGATAGACCTCGTGTTGACCAGAAATAATAAAAAGTTTAACTGTTTAACTGAATTTATCGATGTAGATAGGATGTTTGATTGAAACTTGACATTGGCGTTTCGCCATTAATAATTTTATAAACATTTACAATTTACTTGACATTGGCAAATTGCGACGATTTGTTGCAGAAGCCATTAAGAAGAAGAAGAAGAAGAACTGAATTTATCACAGATTCAATAGGTACACTATCAATCAGCCTATTGCAGTCCACTAAGCCCTCGGAAACTTCACTACATAGTACTTTAGTATTATGTTATCTGTGGTAGTAGTTTAAAAGGGACATCTACACCATTTCTTCCTATACTAAACGGATAAAACAGACCAGCTGTCATTATAAATTGTGGCTCTGGTTCCAAAGATCGATAGATGGCGCCGCATGTTGAGTCGGTAAAACAGACCTGCTGTCATTTACACAAAATGTCAGTTAGTATGTCATAATTCATAACTTAAAACCGGCGCGGCCTTTACGTTGAATTTTAATGAATTCAACGTAAAGGAACAGGCCTAACGGTTTTGGGTTATATATCCATATATCCAATGCATGTAGTATGTATGTAGGTATGCACAATATAGGTATGTATGGTATAATAACAGCAGTTGTCGGAATATGATTAATAGATGGCGGTAGATTCTGTTCTGATAGAAGTTGGGTGGGTGACATAAAAAACTCACGAGAGGGCCCTCTATTTCCGATGTATTACTTTACTCTATGAGTCCACTGCTGGATATAGGCCTCTCCCAATTTGCGCCACGTCTGCTGATCCTCCGCATCCAGTCTGTCCCAGCCACTTTTTCCAGGTCGTCAGTCCATCTTGTGTAGGGGGGCGCGTCCCACCTTCCGTTTTCCTTTTCGGGGCACACTAATCAGCTTTTAATTTAACACGTTGGAAAGAAGAGTTACCTAAGCCCCTGGTTAGGCTGCGTTTCCATTTAAATTGCGTCATGCACGTGCTATGCAGCTATGCTACGCGGATGTAAAAGCTAAGCTATGAAAAAATATGACCGTTTCCACTGTGCTATGTAGCGTATCGAGTAAGATGTGCTATGAAGATGCGCAGCTCGAGCTCCACGATGTATCATACATACATACAGTCACGCCTCTTTCCCAGTGGGGTAGGCAGAGACCACAGTTTTCCACTTGCTACGATCCTGGCATACATCTTTCGCTTCTTCTACTTTCATAATGGTTTTCATACATGCTCGCCGGTTTCGGGTAGGTACTCTTGACATGTCCTTTCTTTAATGTCTTCGATCTGACTAACATACGTATGTAATCTGTAGGTATGTATGAAATGTATCTATCAATGATATGAAAACATTCTACGCACCTACAGCATGCATCTTTCTATAAATAAAACATAGCTTAGCTGAACCCGTTTCCACCAGTGCTATGCTATATGGATCAATGAATATGATTGTTTTTTTTATACCACTTGGGTGGCCTATGGACGCGGGCAAATCAAACGCATCCATAGCAACCTTAGTCCATCTCTGGTGGAAAGGTAGCCTGTAAGGTCATGGTTCATAAGCGCTACAGCGCTAGGAATACCCTGAGCAACTGAGCTACCTGGAGTACCTGGACATATTCAGTCTACGCCTGGCCACATGCAGGATATTTGAAGAGTAGTTTAGCCACTAAATTACACGCTACTCTACTAAAGTCCGACCAATAAAATAAAAAACCCGTACTGGGGGCGCTACAAACATCTATGATTATATGCCAAGTGTACAAATATTTTTTCAACACACTTGCTTATGAACAGGCTTTTATTTCCCCGCAATTAAGCACGGAATGACACCTATTATAAAACTGTGACTTTTTCATTGCTATTATTCACAAAAGTGAGTTATAGACTTCTTTTTTTAAATTTCATTGATTACCTAAGTTGCTTTGTTCTCAAAAAAATTTTGATACAAAAAAGATCGTGTCCAATATTACAAACGAATTAATATGCCTATTGCTTGCTCATTTCATGCAACTTCGTATTTTAAAAGATAATTTCAACTTGTAGTACGTGTTTACAGTTGAAAATATTTAAAAGATACGATTTGACGTTTATAGTCTAGGGATGGAGCTTCTGAAATCAATTGTCAAAATAATCGATTCAAGTAACAAAAGATTAATCGCATAGCTGCCAAAATGTAACTTTTGTAACATTGTAAATAAATAAAACTATTCATCATAACCGCGCAATATAATAATTATCCGACAAGATTTCCATACCATAAAACAACGTTACTTTTTCCCTGTTAAGTAACTTTTTAAGCTATCTTGTTTACGTTTACACTAGACTATCTGGCCCTGGCAACACTGATTAATCATGTAATATATCTAGTATTGATATTTGGATTAGTACCTATATGTGTTAGGCTTAATGAAAACATTGCAATAATATGCGATTGCAGCAATCGCGGCTGATTTCCTGGTACTTTTTGAAGAGTTCCTTGGTCTAATCTCGGAAACCCATCATCAGATCTTTACAAAATTTAAATGGGACCATTTCGAAATAATCTACTTACGAACAAAAAAAGAATTTTCAAAATCCGTCTAGAATTGGCTTCACAATCGCATAACAAACATACAAAAAAAATAGATAAATAGGTTAAAAATAATAGATAAATAGGTATTTGTAGTTATTCGGTCCCACGTAATAGGGGGTGAGCCTATTGCCATATTCCTGGCACTATTGTTGACTCGAGGTATGCATCTGAGGCTAAGTTGTGGCTGTACCTATATAACTGTCTGGTGATAAACAGCCCTATCCCTTAGTCGCCTGGTACGACACCGCATAGGAAGAGATGGGGAGGCCCAAGTTCTACTCTGCCGGGAACCACGCGGCTCCTACGGGAAACCTAAAAACCTAAAAATTATAGCTTTGGCCTCAGATGCAATTAGGAAAATACGTCTCCATGCGCATGATGATGCTGGTAGGCAAAATAATCTAAGAGGTGCATTTTTACAATCAATTTAATATTTATCTAGTATTGATATTAGGTTCAGGATATATAATGTTAATAAAGCAGGGTAAATGAAAATACGAAATGGGTATTTATAATTTTTATATATTCACTGTCTGAGCTACTTTCGATTTCAGTATCAGAAAAAAAATGAAAAAAATTCGTTGTCTCTAGTATGCGATACGATGAAAGAAAAATCTAAGCAATATTTTCATTTGTATTACTTAGAAGAAACATAAGAGGGTAAAAAGAAATACATAATATTACAAAAGTTACATTCTGGCAACGCCGACCATAAACGTAACGAGTTGACATAAACTCCATACGATTAAAATGTAACAACCATAGAGAACACAGCCGCAACACTCAAATGAAAAAATAAGAACGAAATGACGTAGCTGTCACACGAGATTTCGAAAAATGAAGAATCACGTCTTATTTTAAATTATTTGTAGCAATTCTTAAAATATTTGTAGTAATTTAAAGTGAAATATGTCACACCATATTTTTTATACTTACTATTATAAGTTATTACGTATTTAGAAATGGTTTAACTTAATTTATAACAGTTTCATGTATCCTTTCAATAGTGCCTAGTTACCTACCATGAATCCAGACATCTGTCAAATCGTATCTCTTAAATATTTTCAAGTGTAATATACAAAACTTTCACTAAAATGTATTTCTTTTTCTCTGTGAGTATTTACAGAGAAAAAAAAATCATAATTCAAATAAGTAAGTAGATGACAAGGCAGCATGGTGATAGCACCTTAGCCTGTTCCGAAAGGAACAAATAAAAAAATGTTAGATGCGCGCGCATATTTATGACAAGTATGACAACAAATAGATTTTTACAATTGTGTTTTGATTGTGTTATGTAGTATTTTTAGTATTATTTTATTCGCAAGTGTGTTGAAAATAATCGTATGCCACTCGCGTGTATGGTGATTACCGTCCTCGGCTCTCTTAAGACCCTCGCCTTACGGCCCGGGTCTCAATGTCGCCTCAGCGGTAATCACCAACTTTACACGCTTGTACCATAATGTAAAGTCCGACCAATAAAATAAAAAACCCGTACTGGGGGCGCCAAAAACATCTATGATATGACAACACCAAGTATAGTGATACACATGTAAAATGCCAATATTTTTCAACACACTTGCTTATGAACAGGCTTTTATTTCCCCGCAATTAAGCACGGAATGACACCTAATATAAAACTGTGACTTTTTCATTGCTTCTTCTTCCTCCTAGCGTTATTCCCAGTCGCATCCGAAGCTTTCAGCTTGGAGTCTGGGGTCCGCTTTTACCAGTCATAGCTACAGATTTGGCTAGACCTCGATATTTTCCGTGAAGCGATTGCCACCTGACCTCCACGACCCAATGTTAACATTAGGCGATATCGAAGCTTTGCAGCTAGACCGTTGTTTTTGGACTTTTTAGGGCACCAACTACCCGTAACGACTGCCATAGATGTCCTTATGGCAACCGGGACCGACGGCTTAACGTGCTCTCCGAGGCACGACCAGACCAATGCAAATACCCATATTTAATGCACACAAATATTTGCACTGAGCGGGGATCGAACCCGCGCCTCCTGCGTAGCGGCCGCGTTCACTACCGCTACGCCACGGAGGCTGTCATGTTTTTCATTGCTATTATTCACAAAAGTGAGTTATAGACTTCTTTTTTTTAATTTCATTAAGTTGCTTTGTTCTTAAGTTTCGATACAAAAAAGATCGTGTCCAATATTACAAACGAATTAATATAGAAAGAAAAGAAAAAGAAAGAACTTGTAGTACGTGTTTAATATACAAAACTTTCACTAAAATGTATTTTTTTTTCTCTGTTAAAAAGTTAAGTTTTTCTCTGTTAAGATTTCTGGTTAAAATAGAAAAATAGACGCGGCGTGTTATACTGGTTACAAGGACTGGGCACAAATCACAACACAGTAGTATCCGTATAATAGTTTACTGCTTGGAATGGTAAATACAAGTTAGACATACAGTTACACCATGTATAGAACAGGGACCACGCGATATTGTTTTTCGGACTGCATAAAATTCTTGTATTTTATGCCTAACAGCACAGAGATCAAAATAATCGAGCATGATTTATTTTTTGCGTTAGGCTTATTTTTCTTAGGCGTAGAAAATACATTTGACGTTTGACCTTCTCTTCGTATTTTTATTACAGAAGATCGGGATATACCTAAAAATGTGAATAATAATTAGTCACAGTAAAATCAGTAGATTAGGCCAATTTCAGTTGCACGTACTCTATGATGTCCTACCCGTCATGTTGACAACAAGGTCCGTGATGTTATTTAGAGGAACAGAGTCCAATCCTTCCTACTTTTTATCCGACAAATACTTTGTTATATTATAAATTACTTTTCTTAACTGGCTTTTAATAGTTTTCGGCATATTACTATAGTTTTGTAGTTTTGTAGCGCTCTCAAACTCAACAACACCAAACACGCACAATTGACACCACACTGACAGATGACCATAATGACATTGTATAGATTGTTACCATATGAAGAAATTAGTTCCAATAGTTTACCGCAATATGGCGAGGTTTTTTATTTTACTGGTCGGGCTTTACTATAGTTTAATTGGAAACTGTTGCAGAAATAAAGTGTCATTCACAAGAGCATGGCATTTATATAATACTAGCTGGTGCCCGCGGCTCCACCCACGTGGATGTCGGTTATAGATAAAAATGACGAAATTTCATACAAACTGTCATCCTCATTTTCCATCCCTTAACCCCCTTTTTCGCGATTCTATATCAAATTTCATCAAGATCGGTTCAGTGGTTTAGGCGTGAAAGCGTAAAATACAGACAGACAGACAGACGAGAGTCACATTCGCATCTATATCTATACTATTATACAACGTGTTACATAAAGGTGTGGTCATATTTAAGGGTCGTTACACATGTCTGATAAGGAACTCCTGGGCACCGACTAAAGTACAAATAGTAATAAAGTGATGGCATCGTTAATCATCATACAAAATTTTAAAATTCCTTAAATTAATCGATACATTAGTAAACGGGGTAGGTGACATCACTATTGTATTTTGTCCTTTTGCGATAAGTTCACTCAGCTGTTCGCCTGGTAGCCAAACAGTATTTCGGCTATCAGGCGAACAGCTGCGTAGAGGTGTAAGTACCTACCTACAATGGAGCTTACGGATACATTGACTAACACTTACCGGGGTCTACTTTCAGCGAAACGGTGATATACCTAATCTGGTAAGTGTACCTACAGCCACAGAAATGTACTTATTTATCACTTCACGAGCACGACTCAATGAGTTTTAACTATCACCTAAGTATGTCACATCACAAACACAAGTACTGAGGAGTTCATGCCGCCACAGTATGCGTAAATCTCCACCGCATGCGGCATACGTTTTTAAAATTTAAACAACGGCTCAAAATCACATACTATGTTCGCTATTTTTTCGTAATATTTTACACAAAATTGCATATTTTTAATAAACTTCAGATACAATGACTAAACAACGTGGTTGCTAAGAAACCACGGTCAAAAAGGTACATCTTATACCAGGAATGCAGAAAATAGTTTTTATTATGAATTATTTTAGGGTAACGTAGCATAATATTTTAAAAACTCTGACGAAATCGCTCTTACATGTTATGTTATCCTGGTATTTGAATATGCTTTTTGTTTATTTTACTATGCTATTTTTTTTTTTTTTCATAACATTTTGATAAAATAAAACGTAAATTGATCCAAAAAATTTAAATTGGGTACGGAACCAATTTTAATTAGTATAATATTATGAGGTGTGGCTGCAAATTCGGTTGTCCACGGCTCCTGGTATTGAATGTAGGTTAACCTTAGGCAAAGGAAGCGTTTGAGACAGTCTCACATACAGCTGATGAATGATTTCAGAAACATAAAAACGTTTTCTTATTAATTAAGTGAATTCTATCAACATTTTTAGACTATTTTAATAAGTTAGAAGCTACTTCAGAATTTCTTTGCCCGATAACATCATAAAATGAACTTATCTGGTAGTTGAGTAGGACGATATTGAGACTGTCTCACCAATTTAGATCGTTTGGTAAACCTACTCGGGTTCAAATTGTAGTTTATTTGTAAACAGCTCTTAACAGCGTGCTGTAGCCCTGGTTATTTTGTAGTGTTGTACGTTTATCGGCAATTTCCACCAGTTTACACATGGTCGATAAAAAAGAAAAGCATTTTTCTACGTCATAGCAAGTAAATCGGATTTGTTCCTCACGCCAATATGTTATTTATATGACACTTAATGCGTCCCCCGAATATGACCACACCTTTCTGTAACACGTTGTATAATTGTAAAATGGTCGTGTCTGTACATTGGAGATATTAAAAAAAAATCTTGGGTTATGTTATATTAACGATACTGAACACGAAAATATTTTTTTTTGAATTTCCTGTCTGTTTGTCCGCGATGGACGCAAAAACTACTGGACGGATTTTGATGCGGTTTTTTTTTGTTAGAAAGGGCTTACTCAGACTTAAAATCTTACGTTTGTTTGATCGCAATCGGTTGAGTAGAACCGAAGATATGAGCAAAGGTCGCGTTAACCGAGATGCACACGGGCGGAAGGCTAGTTTATAATATTATGTTTTAAAGTTTTCTGGTTAAAATAGAAAAATAGACGCGGCGTGTTATACTGGTTACAAGGACTGGGTACAAATCACAACACAGTAGTATCCGTATAATAGTTTACTGCTTGGAATGGCAAATACAAGTTAGACATACCTATGTAAAGTCCGACCAATAAAATAAAAAACCTGTACTGGGGGCGCCAAAAACATCTAGATTATGACAACACCAAGTATAGTGATACACATGTAAAATGCCAATATTTTTCAACACACTTGCTTATGAACAGGCTTTTATTTCCCCGCAATTAAGCACGGAATGACACAAATATAAAACTGTGACTTTTTCATTGCTTCTTCTTCCTCCTAGCGTTATTCCCAGTCGCATCCGAAGCTTTCAGCTTGGAGTCTGGGGTCCGCTTTTACCAGTCATAGCTACAGATTTGGCTAGATCTCGATATTTTCCGTGAAGCGATTGCCACCTGACCTCCACGACCCAATGTTAACATTAGGCGATATCGAAGCATTGCAGCTAGACCGTTGTTTTTGGACTTTTTAGGGCACCAACTACCCGTAACGACTGCCATAGATGTCCTTATGGCAACCGGGACCGACGGCTTAACGTGCTCTCCGAGGCACGACCAGACCAATGCAAATACCCATATTTAATGCACACAAATATTTGCACTGAGCGGGGATTGAACCCGCGCCTCCTGCGTAGCGGCCGCGTTCACTAACGCTACGCCACGGAGGCTGTCATGTTTTTCATTGCTATTGTTCACAAAAGTGAGTTATAGACTTCTTTTTTTAATTTCATTGATTAAGTTGCTTTGTTCTTAAGTTTTGATACAAAAAAGATCGTGTCCAATATTACAAACGAATTAATATACCTATTGCTTGCTCATTTCATGCAGCTTCGTATTTTAAAAGATAATTTCAACTTGTAGTACGTGTTTAATATACAAAACTTTCACTAAAATGTATTTTTTTTTTCTCTGTTAAAAAGTTAATTTTTTTCTGTTAATTTTTCTGGTTAAAATAGAAAAATAGACGCGGCGTGTTATACTGGTTACAAGGACTGGGCACAAATCACAACACAGTAGTATCCGTATAGTAGTTTACTGCTTGGAATGGTAAATACAAGTTAGAGATACAGTTACACTATGTATAGAACAGGGACCACGCGATATTGTTTTTCGGACTGCATAAAATTCTTGTATTTTATGCTTAACAGCACAGAGATCAAAATAATCGAGCATGATTTTCTTTTTTGCGTTAGGCTTTTTTTTCTTAGGCGTAGAAAACGTTTGACCTTCTCTTCGTATTTTTATTACAGAAGATCGGGATATACCTAAAAATGTGAATAATAATTAGTCACAGTAAAATCAGTAGATTAGGCCAATTTCAATTGCACGTACTCTATGATGTCCTACCCGTCATGTTGACAACAAGGTCCGTGATGTTATTTAGAGGAACAGAGTCCAATCCTTCCTACTTTTTATCCGACAAATACTTTGTTATATTATAAATTACTTTTCTTAACTGGTTTTTAATAGTTTTCGGCATATTACTATAGTTTTGTAGTTTTGTAGCGCTCTCAAACTCAACAACACGCACAATTGACACCACACTGACAGATGACCATAATGACATTGTATAGATTGTTACCATATGAAGAAATTAGTTCCAATAGTTTACCGCAATATGGCGAGGTATTTTATTTTACTGGTCGGGCTTTACAGTTACATTACACTATGTATAGAACAGGGACCACGCGACATTGTTTTTCGGACTGCATAAAATTCTTGTATTTTATGCCTAACAGCACAGAGATCAAAATAATCGAGCATGATTTTCTTTTTTGCGTTAGGCTTATTTTTCTTAGGCGTAGAAAATACATTTGACGTTTGACCTTCTCTTCGTATTTTTATTACAGAAGATCGGGATATACCTAAAAATGTGAATAATAATTAGTCACAGTAAAATCAGTAGATTAGGCCAATTTCAATTGCACGTACTCTATGATGTACCTACCCGTCATGTTGACAACAAGGTCCGTGATGTTATTTAGAGGAACAGAGTCCAATCCTTCCGACTTTTTATCCAACAAATACTTTGTTATATTATAAATTACTTTTCTTAACTGGCTTTTAATAGTTTTCGGCATATTACTATAGTTTTGTAAAGACTCAAACTCAACAACACGCACAATTGACACCACACTGACAGATGACCATAATGACATCGTATAGATTGTTACCATATGAAGAAATTAGTTCCAATAGTTTACCGCAATATGGCGAGGTATTTTATTTTACTGGTCGGACTTTAAATTACTAAAGTAGTCCGAACTAGGCTTTAGCGCTACAGCGCTAGGAATACCCTGGGCAACTGAGCTACCTGGAGGACCTGGACATTCTCAGTCTACGCCTGGTCACGTGCAGGATATTTGAAATTATCCTATACATACTTCATGGGGCGACACTGGAGCCATTTACCGATATTTTTAGGACCTATTTGTAACCAATGAATGATGTCAAATTAATTTTGAGACACTCCGCCTAAATTATTTTCAATATTTATTTTAGTAACTTAGTCATGTTTGTTATTGAATAGATCATTCATTTTGCAATCATTCTACTTTTACCAAATCCAGCTTAGATAGACTGTGCACTTATTTATATAAGACCTATCTCTGGCTTTGCCCAACAGTCAGAGTAAGAAACGAATACACAGTGCTCTTCTATCGAACCGGCGCATTCCTTGCCTATCAAACTGGGGCTTCATCTTTTTTCTTCTTACAGTCGTAGCGCGATGTTTGTACCTATGTATAGCCTAAACTTCAAGAAATTGGCAATCGATTCACATCAGACAAAACCACAACGAAGTATGGCCGAATAAGGACATATGATCACGCCTATAAATCTATCAGGGGTGGCAGCGGTGTATTGACCCACAATTTCGCCAACTACGATTTTCGGTTCCACTTACACCGTTTACAACCCACGACATAGTGCCCGCTTGACGGCAATACATCATGTCCGTATGGATTGAGGAGCCACTTCAGATTTAAAAAGGCAGCTCGCCCCCTTATTTAGTAGGGAAGTAAATAATTTTGTAGGCCGAATTCTGGAATTTGTAGTAAAATATGTCTAAAGTTATATCAATGTGAATGTGGCTCCTCAATCCAAACATCTGAATTGAGGAGCCATCTGAAACACGGAAAGTATTTCATGTACATTTTTGAAAATTTAGTATCATTTAGTAGCAATTGTGTATAGTGTCTACTAAAAATCTGAGCCCAATACTGTTTATATTCAAGAATATACAATACTTTTAATGTGGCTCCTCAATCTATACATAAGAGCGTGAATTGTCATGAAAGTTATTGGTCAATTTATATTCCACTCCAAAGACATTTAGTAGTAAGTGTGTTCGAATTTGTAGTATATGGACAAAGTAGTAAAACTGAGTAAATTTCATAAATAAACGCATTTCATTTGGCTCCTCAATCGTGACGTCTGCATAATAAATAATTGACTGTACCTACCTGAGATCAAAACGGAATAAAATACCAGAGACACTAACATTTAGTATAAATGTCTACTAAATACACATGCACAGATCAACATTGTATATGTTCGGTATCTGAAAAAGAAATTACTTCTGAATATTCCTTACGAATTCGCTATATGGGTGACCATGTTATATGAATTAAACTAGGATGATTCATTTTTGAAATTCAATTTTTCGACTACATTCGGTACAAAAATTCTTCATAAGTTTAGGATATTTAGTACCGAGTCAATTTCAACATAAGTTAAAGATTAAATTAATATTGGTTGGTCGGTGCTTTTAGGAATTTTACAGTGAGAATCATAGTCGTCATAACAAAATATCTCATCATTCGTTGGTACATTTATAGTGGCCCATGCCAGCTTAGCTAATCGCAGGGATAAATTCTATAACGCCTATTAAAGTATGTAAGGTACTTGAAGGCATTATAGTTACTGGTACCAAAAATGACTTATGAATAATCTTTGTACCGAATATAGTCGAAAAATTAAATTTCTGAATGAATCATCCTAGTTTAATTCATATAACATGGTCACCCTTCATAGCAAATTTGTAAGGAATATTCAGAATTAATTTCTTTTTCAGATACGGAACATATACAATGTTGATCTGTGCATGTGTATTTAGTAGATATTTATACTAAATGTTAGTGCCTCTGGTATTTTATTCCATTTTGATCTCAGGTAGGTACAGTCAATTATTTATTATGCAGACGTCACGATTGAGGAGCCAAATGAAATGCGTTTATTTATTAAATTCACTCAGTTCTACTACTTTGTCCATATGCTACAAATTCGAACACACTTACTACTAAATGTCTTTGAAGTGGAATATAAATTGACCAATAACTTTCATGGCAATTGACGCTCTTATGTATAGATTGAGGAGCCACATTAAAAGTATTGTATATTCTTGAATATAAACAGTACTGGGCTCAGATTTTTAGTAGACACTATACACAATTGCTACTAAATGCTACTAAATTTTCAAAAATGTACATGAAATACTTTCCGTGTTTCAGGTGGCTCCTCAATTCAGATGTTTGGATTGAGGAGCCACATTCACATTGATATAACTTTAGACATATTTTACTACAAATTTCAGAATTCGGCCTACAAAATTATTTACTTCCCTACTAAATAAGGGGGCGAGCTTCCTTTTAAAATCTGAAGTGGCTCCTCAATTCATACGGACATAATACATCCCCATGGGTCGGCCATGTATTGCCGTCAAGCGGCACTATGTCGTGGGTTGTAACCTTGGACTATGTCGGATGGAGCCCTGTGCCTTACGGCCGTTCCCAATAACATATCTAGAGTTACATAAAGTAAAGGTAGAGGTAGTTCCTTTGTCATTAATTGCCTTACCATAGAGATTGATGACGTTTTTATCCTTTCTAATGTCAAAACTGGCAGTAGATAGGTAATTGGGAACAGCCGTTAGTCGCCTTCTACGCCTTCGAGAACAGATAGGGTGGCCCGGCCCTATTCTACTTCACTGGGAAGTGGGAAACTGTGGTCCGGCCAGAGAGGATCACACATGGTCTTTATAGCACCATGGTCTTTATAGCACCATGGTCATTATAGCACCATGGTCTTTATAGCACCATGGTCATTTCGTCCCGAAAGGGGCAATTGCCCCCTCCTCCTTCTCCCCTCCCCGGTGACAACTGAGAAACAGACTTCCCATTTGTCCCCTCTAGTCAGTTTTCAAAGGGAACATTCGGCACAAATTGTCACCCCGGTGACAAATGGGAAGACAATTCCCAGCTGTCACCCTGGGGGACAGAGCTAGAGGGGACTACTGGGAATAATCGAACCGAAACGGCTATATACCTCGGGACATATATCTTGGACCTAAAATGTGCTAGGGGTACCGTGGGTCTGAAGCGCTCTATACGCGCATTACTAGTTTCTTGAGTGTCTTTTGAGGATAGCACGGGGTGCTACTGCGGTGGACGAGCTCAAATTCACCAAGCATAGATTTACAACACAATCCGGGCGCGCCAGGGCCTCGCTTGTCACGTGAATTAGGTCCAAGATTCGTCCCGAGCTATAGGTACGAAACAATCCGCGTTTGCCAGGGCGTTGTTTGTCCCGTAACTTAACTTTCTGTCCTGCCCCTCTAGACAAGTGGCAATTCGTTGCTCGGCGTATGATGGAATAGAATGCCAAAATTGCCAAATGTATGGGATTTGACATTTATGACAGGCGTCAACGAATGTCAAAAACGTCAAATCCTATACATTTGTCATTCTATTCCATCATACGCCGAGCAACGAATTGCCACTTGTCTAGGGGGGCAGATATGTGCCCAGAAAGTTTAACTAGAAGATTAAAATAAAACGACATATTTTTAAATCAAAATACTTTAATGAAATGAACATAAATATCATACCACACGATAATATAAATTATATAATTTTATAATAACATTAGAAATACTAGTGCACTGTGAAACGCAATGATCAATTAGATCCTCGTGCTAGAGTTAATGAAGCAAATGGCTGTGAAGCAATATATGTACTTAACTACACATTACACTGACGCAGGACGCTGCTACACATTGAAGAAAATTGTTATTAAAATATTTAAAAAAAAATACTTTTTAAATTTTGACAGGTCCTATGACAATTTTTCTGTAATGGCAATACTAGTTAAAAAAATTAAGCTAGTGTTGTAAATAGTTATGTACTTATTCGATTATTTAAATCGAATAAAATATTTGGAATGCTAAAAGGACGGCAATAAATAATTCAAAATTTAATATCTATTTCCGTTTGCGGAATTGAGGTTATTAATTTGTAGTGATCCCGTACTGTCGCATCAGTTCGGGTCAGCTTAAAGCTTGTACGCCTGCCTCATCATCAGATCGAAGTAGCAGTCATTGTCGATTGAGACGCTGATACCGCTGTAGTAGTTCATAAACTCCTCAAGAGTCACCTGCGATCAAAAGAGAAAAGTAAAAAAAAACGTACTGAAAAATTACTTTGTTAGACAGATTCATTATTTTGCAATTCAACATTCGTGATCCGTATAGGGATCGATTAATAATGGAAAAAGTGAATCGCCTAGGCGGGACTCGAACCCGCGACCAGTGACTTATTTATATAAATTCAACATTTTGGGATTCAACATTTTGGGATTCAACATTTTGCGATTAAACAAAACATTTTGGGATACAACATTTTGCGAATTTAACAGTTAGATAACAGAACATAACAGCGCCATCTACATCCAATCTAAGCATAGCTTGTCTTTTTGCGTCCTTGAATGCGCAAAGCGAGATTTTTGTATTATAATAACAAACTAGACCAGCTTCACACATAAATATTCGCACCGGCCGGGTATCGAACCGGCAATTCCTGTCAGAACTCTCGCCACCTACACTTTAGCAGCTAGCTAGCAGATACAGCGCACCCATTACTTGTTAAACTCCGACACGAATAAAGGGGACTATTGAGAAGCCGCAATGAATTACGCGTACTCGTATCTGCTGCGTGCGTCTGCAATAATGGTCGTATGCAAATACATACATACATACATACAGTCACCAGTGGGGTAGGCAGAGACCACAGTTTTCCACTTGCTACGATCCTGGCATACATCTTTCGCTTCTTCTACTTTCATAATTGTTTTCATACATGCTCGCCGGTTTCGGGTACTCTTGTCATGTCCTTTCTTTAAAATGTCTTCGATCTGACTGACATACGTATGTCTAGGTCGACCCCTACCGGGTTGCCCATTCACCCTCGCTTCATAAATCTGTTTCGTCAGTCTTTTTACGTCCATCCTCTCCACGTGTCCGAACCATTTTTGCATCGTATGCAAATGTATTACAAAATAAACGACATTATTTACCTTTCCATCCACGGTGCCCTCCGACTCGAAATTGGCAAGGAACTTGCTTAAAATCAAGTCGCCTGTCTCTTCACCGCTCATGTACCTAACAAATATGTTCATATCAATAGAAATACCACAAAGCATCAATTCTGTCTGTTACGCTTTCACTTCTAAACCACTGAACCGATTTTGATTAAATTTGGTACAGAGATAAATTAGACCTTGGGAACGGACATAGGCTATGTTCGGTCCTTAGAGACATATCACTACATATTATGAAACAAAGTCACTGTAGCTGTCTCTCCGTCCCTATATAATAAAAAAATAAAATAAAAAAAAAAAAAAAAAAATGTATGCTTAAATCTTCAAAACTACGCAACGGATTTTGAAGCGGTTTTTTTAAATAGAAAGGTTTATATGTATAATACATACATAATATTGTAGAGAAACACTGATAAATTTAGAGAAAATACCACGCGGGCGGAAAATATGGCGGTACGAAGTTCGCCGGGCCAGCTAGTACATTATAATATAAAATATATAGAGTGCGCCTATCACTCAGGTCTTTAGCGCTGAGTGTTAGCAGATACTTTGCGATGGTACCTATAGCGCACCTATAGTGACGTTTCATGCATTACCCAAAAATATCAATAGATGCACTTATTAATGTAGTTTGTTGTTATGAAGTTTTTTGTTCGATTTGATATGCATGGATAAAATTAAAGCCAAAATACAATAAAATGGCGTCATTTTGCGTTACTTTTGTGTCATTATTACTACAAATATACGATGTTATATAAAATTTTGATTTAACATATCAAATTAAATATTATTTGCGAAGTCATTTTGATGGGCATTGTTTTGCTACTGATTGAGGTTGAGCCAAGAGCCTCGGTACTATTCATACCCGTGATAGCAGTTCATACTTGTAAGGCGCGCTCTATAGCAATGTATACTCTAATGCTGCGTTTACATACTCGCGGCAGAGCGAGAGAAGTGGGCAGAGACGTTGTGGGAATTGTATATTCGTCATGCCGCGAGTACTGCCGCGTATGTTGCTGCGAATGTCGGCTTGGCGGCGCGAGTCAAAGGAGCGGCAATACTAGCGCGATTAACTATTCACACACTCGTGATGTGCTCGCGATGAACACACTTTGCATCGAGCGCTCGTGGCTTTAAAAATATAAGACGTATATTTTATTATTGTAAATATATTATAGTTTTTATTAATAATATATTTAATTAATTCGCTATGCTGAAAAAGCATAATGCATACACTGCTACAGCGTTGTCCTATCCATACGTTTACGTCCGTCTCCATTGCAGGGCGAATACTGTACTGAGAATATTTCCGGCAACACGATGAGCAATGCGAGCGGCAGAGTATAAACGCGGGGTAAGGTTCGGTCAGGATAACCATTTGTTTTAAAGTGGTACTTACCTAGGGTGTGCGGTCAACTGGTACATTCCTCGGATATCTTCGACGGTGATGACACCATCGCCCGACTTGTCCAGTTTCCTGAACGCTTGCTCGACAATAGCTCGACGTGACTCCGACATGGGAGGCTGCGAAAGTAACGAAGACCATCATGTTGAGGAGCTATAAGTAGCTCAAGTTTTTTTAAATAACTCCAGTGTATCCAGGTACGACCAGTTTAGACCGAAGTATTAGAAGCAAATGTTCAAACCACCATTGACGCTATAAGACCAGATTTATTGGAAAAAATTTTTTTTTCGCCAAATTAATACTTCCAGACAATTTTGCAATCGAAACTGTGTCCAAAATCTTTTTATCCAAAACGACTATAATAAAATCAGGGTGTATAAAGAAACAGGTACCGATATCATCACTATCGATTGTCATCATGTATATTCATTTATCAAAAAAAAATCACAAATTATTTGCGACCATATGTTTTTTTATTTTAAACATACGGGCGCGAATGCGTTGCTTTTTTTACCATAATTATGGTGTTAGGACGTTAACGACGAACTATCATCATTTTTGTTGCCATAGCAACTTGTCGGGGTAGGTAGCTGATACTGGTAACCTGTTACTTTATTTATGCACCCTTAGTTTATTCTACATTTAAGTACTTACACGAATATGAACGAGGAACTCATCAAGGCTAATGGAGCCACTCTTGTCTGAATCGAATTTCTCAAACAACTCCTCTGCGTCCTGTAATTAATATAAATAAGAATCATTATTATTAGTCATTTATATATAATATATGTAAGTATTTAAGACTTGAAATTATTACGTTCTCTTTACTTTTTAGGGTTCCGTAGCCAAATGGCAAAAAACGGAACCCTTATAGATTCGTCATGTCTGTCCGTCCGTCTGTCTGTCTGTCTGTCTGTCTGTCCGTCCGTATGTCACAGCCACTTTTCTCCGAAACCATAAGGCCTATGCTGTTGAAACTTGGTAAGAAGATGTATTCTGTGAACCGCATTAAGAATTTCACATAAAAATAAAAAAAAGCATTAAATTTTGGGGGTCCCCATACTTAGAACTGAAACTCAATTTTTTTTTTTTTTTTCATCAAACCGCAATTTTCGCCTTTGCTACTACGGAACCCTTCATGGGCGAGTCCGACTCGCACTTGGCCGATTTTATTAAATATAGCTAACCCGCTGGCGAAACCGGGGGGAGGAGCCCCCCAGTTTCGCCCGTGGCATACTTCAAAACTTTTTTCTTTTAAAACATAATTATGCCCGGATTTTTTTAATTTCAAATAATGTATGACTATTTGCTGGATTACTACCCCGGGAGATACTACTCCGCTTTCTTGAGTAGTAGCGTGATGATATTCAGCCTATAACCTGCCTCGATAAACGGGCTATTCTTTTCTATTTCGGCTATATTTTTAATTCGAACCAGTAGTTTCTGAGATAAGCGCGTTGGTGACGGAGAAAGAATACAAGTATCAAATACTATCTCATCCGAAGGGTGTCGTAGGAGGCGACTAACAGAAAAATACGCAGATGATATCTCTGCGAGAGAAGGAAAACTCGAAATAAAACCCTGTACCAATGCCACTGGCCGAAGCCTCCCCAACGGGTTAGGCAACATGTCGCCCTCTTAACATCTTGCCTGCAGCGCAGCGAGTTGTACCCTCTTGCAAGATGTTAATACCCCATTCGCCCAAATATAATTTTATAAGTGGGCCAGTTCTATCTCTGAATATCCACTAGGAGTCAAGTGGACCATTGAATTAGTTCCACTGATATAATCGATCGTTCCAATATTACAGGCACTATCTATGTAAGTAAATACAATTTACCTACAAATAATTTTGAAAGACTATGATTACAATTTATCGAGTTCGCGTTTCTGTAAATAAAGGTTTCTAATAATATGAACCAAAAAAACCTATGAAATATTGCTAGCGCCCTTATAAAAAGTCAAATTTAAGCTTTTAATGCGAACATTTACACATTGGATTTTGAAGCTAGCGCAATGTCAGCTATTTCAACATAAATAATCCCAGAGCTAAAATTCAAGGTTCAATCAATCAATCAATCAATTAGCCTACTGCAGTCCACTGCTGGACATAGGCCTCTCCCAATGTGCGCCACGTTTGCCGATCCTCCGTTTTTTCCATTTCCATAGATGTTTATGGAGGAAAGCTGAAAAATTGGGCATGAACAAGAATAAAATGTATACATCCAATATTGGAACGATCAATTATCAGTGGAACTAATTCAATGGTCCACTTGACTCCTAGTGGATATTCGGAGGTAGAACTGGCCCACTTATAAATTATATTTAGGCGTATGTGGTATTAACATCTTGCAAGAGGGTACAACTCGCCTGCAGGCAAGATATCAAGAGAGCGACATGTCGCCTAACCCCAGTGGACTGCGATAGGCTAATTGATTGATTGATTGATTCAGGAGTCAATCAATCAATTAGCCTATTGCGCTTCACTGCTGGACATAGACCTCTCCCAATATGCGCCACGTTTGCCGATCCTCCACATTTCGCATTCAGTCTGTCCTAGCCACCTTTTGCAGGTCGTCAGTCCATGTGGCTAAGATTCAGGAGTACATGGCTAGATTCAGGAGTACATGGACGTAAGTTTACAAAATATTGAGTAGCTTACCGCATGGCTCAGATCCAAGCCGGTCTCCTTAATGCCGTTGAAGAATTCCTCTTTATTCAGCTGCTTGCTGCCATCATCATCCATTCTTCTGAAGGTCCTGAAATAAGAAGATTACCCATTTAAGACTCTCATACATTGGATACGGGTTATAAAAACGTTTTAAATAATAATATACTTCATCATTTCACATACACATCACATCAGCATAAGATCAGATATAGAAAAGTGGGTGTTAAATTTTTTTTTCATAGCTTATTAGTAGATTTTTAAGAAAGCTATGGTTATTTAAAGTTACAATGAGAATAGGTATGGTTAATGGCCGTGTTGGTTCCCGGTGGAGTAGAATGGAGCCCACCCATTTCTTCTTGTGGGCATCGTAGAAGGCGACTAAGGGATAGGGCTGTTCGACATCCGACAGTAAGCATACAGTTCTTGAATAAGTGCCCGCTTGACAGCAATAGGCCCTAATAATAATAATACACAATAATACATAATACACCTCTGCCTACCCCTTCGGGGATTAAATTTACAATGAGAATGACATGATTATTTAAAGTTACAATGAGAATGACATGATTATTAAAGTTACAATGAGAATGACATGGTTATTTAAAGTTACAATGAGAATGACATGATTATTTAAAGTTACAATGAGAATGACATGATTATTTAAAGTTACAATGAGAATGATAATATAATCTGTTACTCATTATCAGTAAACATACCTTGCTAAGCTTAGTATACCACAAGCACCTCTGGACAAACAAAGTAGTCGCAGCCTGTCAATTGGTTCTGTAGCACCAGCAAGAGCCCGTGAAGATTTCTGCATCAACTCGTCTTCCTGCCTGGACGTCGCCGACTGTGGCCTGTGCCATGCTACTGCAGTTACGAGAAATAAATATGATTAGGAAAATGCTTATTCGCTTCAAGAAAAGGTTACCTCGATTGTGGAAGTATGTATCAAGCCGCATTTATATTCGGCTGATGTGTCGTGCGTGCGTGACGCATCAGAAAGGTATAGATTTCATACAATTCATACATATTAAACAGTTCCGTTCACATTTCTCAAAGTTCAAAGTTCTTTATTTATTGGATATGGTACAAAAGTGATGTTACAAAAGTGACCGCGGTGGTTTTCCCAAGCGACTACAATTTGGGACACTTCAAGAAGGGCATTAGAAGGTTTCTTCAGGGTCGGCAGCACGAATGTGACGCCCTTGGTGTTGCACGCGTCCATAGGCCACAGTAACCACTTTCCATGAGGTGGGTCATGTGCTTGTCTGCCATCTAAGTGGTATATAAAAAAAGTGATATAATGTCGGATCACATTCTGCCGGTTCTGCGGTACAAATTTGACTGCCTCTGTGGCGTAGCGGTAGTGAACGCGGCCGCTACGCGGGAGGCGCGGGTTCGATCCCCGCTCAGTGCAAATATTTGTATGCATGAATATGAATATTTGCATTGGTCTGGGTGTTTCTATGTATAATATGTATATATTTACAAAAAAATGTATATAAGTAAGTATGTTTATCCGTATTCTAGACCCATAACACAAGCTAGTTAAACTATGCTTACTTTGGGTCTAGATAGCGATGTGTAGAATGTCCTACACTATTTATTTACTATTTATTTATCTATTAAATTTGTTATTTTGTCAGCAGTGTATTGTAAGTGTGACGGCTTGCTGCGCAGCACTGCTGCGTGCTTCTGAGTTCGGAATCATACCAGTATATTTGCATAGTAGCTTTGGATTTGTCTCGTTGCGCATCGGAAATACGAGTGAGAATCCGGCTAAGATCGGGTTTCTTTAATTTTGTAGAGCGTGTCGGCGCATCACTATCCGACGCGCCGGCATACGGTTCGAAAGACCAACGTTTAGGACCAATGTGACTTCTAAATTAAAGGTGAACTCTAAATTACTGTAAGCTATATTGCGGGCTTTAAATAACCTTTATAGAGTAGTTAAACGGTTTGTTTGTCAAATAACTTTTGCTTCAGTCATTGAAATAAAACTACTTTTTAACGGATTCTATCGATAATATATTTGTTATTATTTACTTTAAGCTCGTTCTTCTTCTTCTTCTTCGAGTCAATGGCTAGATCTGGATTTTAAAATTTTCTCGGCCCAAAACTAGGCCACAGCAATAGTGGCAATAGCGTTTCCAGTTGCTCTACAAGGTCGTCGGTAGTACAAGTGAAGGGGCCGTTCAACCTATGTGACAACTACCATTTTTAATCAACCCGCGCGCATGGCTGCTGAAAAGTAGCAGAAACTTCGGGCTAAAATTAAATAATAATAAATATATCGCGATAGAATACGATAAAAAGTAGTTTTATTTCAATGAGTGAGATTCGCGTAAACTCCAGACAGTATCATAAAGCTTCAGTCTCATAGAAATTACAGCGCGCGTGATGTGGATATTTCATATCTATTGCAAATATGTTCTGTGACTATACCATGATTAGTCTAAAGGACTTAATACGCCCTAAACTGCTATACGTCACTACTAAAACGTCATTATCCAGCGTGCCATGAACACGCAATCACGTATTGTTGGTAATATAATAAGTAATAACCGAATTCCTTCTTGACCCAATTCATTCCTTACGTCGAATTTAATATTCAAGATCTATATCGCTATAAACACCTAATAACGGTGCTGATTGTATTTTACTAGGCACCTCAATACAACGAATGTAAACGAAAAATAAAGATTGCGTTAAGGAATATACCTAGGTATAATTAGCGATATAAACAAACTTGAAATTTTAGCAATTTTATTGATTCCTTTGTTGTTGTAGGATTTTAGGTTGTAGGTTGTAGGGTTGTTGTAGGGTTATATGTAGGACGCTATTAGACCGGGATCATTACTCGAGCCGACATGATAAGGTAGGTATTCGTGAGGCTGTAAGTTTGGCGGTGCTAGAGCGAAAAAAGGATTAACTACAAACCAAAGAAATGACATTGTGTTTGTAAAGGAAGGCTGCTCAAAGAAATCATCTCAAAAGCCATATTCAATTTTAATAGCTGCCGTTGACTGGACAATACTCGTAGACACGTATGAGAGGTACTATAAAATACCGAGGATATCTGTGCCTCATCATCCAGACCCGACATATTCCCTTTTTTCACGATCGCATAGGCGTGCAGTGCTTGGAGAACACTACTGACGGTGGAGGTGAGCGCTGATGCATCACAAGGTGGCCACCCTAAACCTACATCTACGTCACGGTGTTCCTCTCTGTCGCCCGTAGCACATCTCCGCTGTTTCGCGGCGGACAGCGGAACTGCTAGTTGAGTTTCGCTGTGTTCAAGTGTAGCTGGAGCAGCGAAACATGAGCGGAACTTGACACTTGTTATCTAATATGGAGCGCGTACCCGAATCTAACTGGTCCGTGTAGAACGCATGCGCCAACTACCTGACTTCTGATTGCTCCGTTCAACATGATAACGTCTTTTTCGCATGCGCGAACTTGATACCGTGCGTCAAGAACTTTCAAAATCAACAGGGCCGAAATTGGGTAATTGGCTGTCTAGTTAAATTATTAGTTACTTTATGGTGAGTGATAGGGAAAGGAGATGTTCACTTTTTGTATGGACAATGCTGACGTATGACAACTGCCTCTGTGGCGTAGCGGTAGTGAACGCGGCTGCTACGCAGGAGGCGCGGGTTCGATCCCCGCTCAGTGCCAATATTTGTATGCATGAATATAAATATTTGCATTGGTCTGGGTGTTTCTATGTATAATATGTATGTATTTCCGTACGTAAAACGTACCTTCCACATTCAATTCCCTCTGAATTTCTAGCCATGCTTGCAATTTTTTCACGTTATTTTTATAATGTGGATGGCTTATTAAATAAATAACGGGTCTATTTCTGATCTCTATGAGAAGCTTTTTTTTAAATGATGGACGTGGAGTCCATCATTTAAAAAAACGTAGTTACGCTCAGTAGCTTTACCATGAATTGACACCAAAATTTGACAACTTCGTTACCAAATCGAACTGTGTATGCGAATCTGATTGGTCTGTGTAGATCAGAAGTAAAATCAGAATTGCTCCGTTTAAAATGACAACGTGATTTCGCATGCGCGATCCTTCGCAACCGTGTGTAGATTTCGAATCGTCGTCGCCTGTCAAAATCCAGGGCCGTATAGGGTATTTGGCTGTCAAGTCAAATTAAATACTTTTTACTAAACGTAACAGTAAGTTATAAATATGTATACAAATATAATCGATGATTAATAATTATTAATTATATTGACCAATTATTATTTATATTATGATTGGACAATTTCTATGGTTGGACAATTAAAGAGTGATTGTCATTTTTCATAATTGGACATATAAGTCGTGCAAAGGACACATTTGACGTTATTGCTGGACTGGTCGCCGAGTGCAGACCGAGGGTTCAGATTCAGCCACCTGTCACCGCTTCAACCCGCTGGCGAAGTGGTGTGACATTCATATCCTTCCTTTCCGGAGTACAATGGGGACACCGTGCTTTTCACACCTGAGGGCTCTTAAATTATGGCCTAGAATCAGTCGGGGAGTGCGAGATAGGCGGGCCGTATAGGGCGGTATTTGGCTGTCAAGTCAAAGTAATTAATTTTTACTAAACGTCTAATCAGTAAGTTATAAATAATAATATGTATACAAATATAATAAAGAGAAAATAAGATGTAGCGACGGATGTGGCCCTGTGGAGAGGTTCCCTCCATCTGGCAGAAACTTGATACTCCGAAATTCATTAGGCATAACACATTTGACATTATTGGTGGACTGGTCGCCGAGTGCAGACCGAGGGTTCAGATTCAGCCACCTGTCACCGCTTCACCCCACTGGTTTTGTATTGACATTCATATCCATCCTTTGTTTTGCGGAGTACAATGGGGACTATTTGAAGGGACTACCGAAAAAAAGTAGGAGCGTGATCAGAATTCGACGTGTGTGGAGCCGTGGGCAGCAGCTATGTATAATACTAGCAGTTGCCCGCGGCTCCGCCCGCGTGGATTTCGGATTCCGTTCCCACTTTTTTTTCGTGCTAAAGTTCTCTCGGATATGGTCAGGAGTGATTGTCGAACTGAACTGAACTCTGAACCACTAAAAACGCATGCCGTCGCGGGTCTTTATTTGCTAGCCTATGTTACTCCCATTATTGAAATCAGTCAACAACAAAAAAAAAACAAGAAAAGGACTTTCCTCTTTAGAATATTAGTGTACCTAGATGTAGGTAATACCATCCTGTACAAAAAACTGTAGACGGCGAAAAAATAATCAAAGTAAAACTTTTTTACTGATCTTGATTCATTTGGAATATAAAAGACCCCTAATGCGGCCCTGCAATTTACGTGTTACGTAAAATTGTCACGTGACAACACTGACAAAATAGCGGACGAAGCGCGGAGGTGTGAACGGCATAAGCGAAACTGCGCGGCGAAAGAGATAGAAGATAGGTAAATCTATGCATTAGAACATGCCGTTTCGCTAGAGTTTCGCTCCTCGTACAACTGACAGAACATGGCGAAACGACCGCGGTTCCGCTATACGCGGTTTCGCGGCGGAGATGTGCTACAGGCGTAAATCACGCTATGGGGCCGGATCTCTGTAATAATTTTTGAAATTTTGAACCCGATTTATACTCATTTATTATTATACGAAAGTCCCTAATTTTCAAAATCAGATCACGCTATGACCGTTAAGAGCCGAGCAGTTAAAAAAGAGTCCAAGACGCGGGCGAACCCTTCGTGTCAGATTACTTGATAACTGATACTGATAAGTGATAATGCACGAAGAAATAGGGGACTGTCCTCCGTGAAACGGGGCTCCGTCGGCATTTTCCACATTTAAAATAAGTATTAAAATTAACTTAAGTCACACTACAATCACTTTTTAATGAAATAAGAAGGTATTGATCGGTAGTTACGTAAGACAATGGACCTAAAATGTGCTCTATCTGCGCAGTACGTTTCTTGAGTGTCTTTTGAGGATAACACGGGGTGGTACTGCGGTGGACGAGCTCAAATTTACCAAGCATACCTAGATTATTATTATTACAAAACAATTCGCCGGCTCTGGCGCCGGCGAATTGTCTTGTTTGTCTCGCGGTTGACGTCCAAGTCCAAGATACGTATCCCGATGTAAATCGGCTGCCCAAATTCAAAACCCAGTAAGGGACATTTTTTACGAAAACAGTTTTTTTCCATATTTCGAACTTTCATAGGGAACCGCATCGACTTGTGAAGACACCTGCTTTAAAATCTTACAAAATAACAGTTTTTTTGAAACCATAAAACCTAGTAAGTGCATTTTTACTCTCAGAAAACAAGATCAAAAACCTAGCAACTCGCATTTACAACTTCAAAACTCAGCAAGTCACATGCACTTACTGTGTTTTGTTATTGGGAATATGGCTTACTAGGTTTTTGAACTTGGGCGCGACGCGAAAAATTGGAGCGGATTACCGCATTTACCGCCTACAACCGCCGCCGCCCGCACACTATTATATTCTTACTTTTCTAACTAATTGTAGGTTAATTTAAACAATAAAAATGCTTGATTGATGCAGAAATTCATATTTTTTTATTTTACCTCTACGAAACATGCATATACTAGGTTTTGAAACGGGTCAGGACAGAGGAAAAATTTGAGATTTCCATTTTCAAAGTTAGTAAAGGGTATAAAACGTGCAATATACATTATTATCGAAATATTTTACTCATTATGTAGTCAGTGGTTAGTACTCTATCCAAAAAATATCACTTTATCACTCTAACCCCAATACTTTTCAAAGGCTTGCCCGTTTTATGTTTTTACGCTCTCCTGTAAAATTTGTTAAAAAACATTTACTGGGTTTTGAATTTGGGCAGCCGAAATGTCGCAGCTAGTTAGCGGCGACATACCTATATACAGAGAATAAAAATACGGCTCGTCAATGACGTACTAGAATGGAATGTATAATACAATTTCCGGGGAATAGAAAGAGAGGTCCGCAAGTTCCGCATTCCGCAACTGCTCAAAATATGCCTACAGTAAGGAATCTAGATTTTCACTGCGCTTATTGCGATCTGGCAAGTAGCATTTCGTTTGCCGGAGTATTGTAGAATAGAATGCTGAAATTACAGTCGTCAATGTACGTCAAAATACGTGTCAATCCCATACATTCATCATTCCATTCTACAATACGCCTTTACAATTTTCAAGATTGAACGTTGAGATGGTGATCGTTTTTCACATTTGGGAGATTAAGATTAAATCCAGACTGAATTTTGATCGATTTTCATTATGGTGGATTTAGACTTAACGATCATAGAACTAGAACTAGAACATTCTTTCTTAATATTTTATTGTAAACAAAACCTTGTTTTCAGCGTAATTACATAGGCAAACCCGCATGAACCCGCTATACATATAACGACCCAGATTATAAGGAGAGCAAGTACGAGTTGCAGCATCAGCGCCCCGTGCAGCGAGCAGCCTCGTGCATTCGCCTCGTGCCGCACCGTCAGCAGATTTAAGAATCGATTGCATCAATACGCGAACTGATTTTACATCTTTAATTAAAATAAATATAACTCACTTCTGTTCTAGCATCGAACGTAGTCGTTAGTATAGTTAAGAATGTAGTTCTCATATAGAACTCATTCGCTTAGGTTAGTAAGGTGTAATGTAGTTCTAATATCGAGTACATTCACCTTTAGGCTAGTACGGTGTAATGTATTTCTAACATCGAGTACATTCACCACCTTTAGGTTAGTTAGATTTAATTAAATAAGTATAATAAATCTCGTTTAAGTGATTCTAGTTTCCTTCTTGTACCCTCTGGCTGCGGAAAACGTAATTGGCGCAGTCGGTAGGATATTCGAGGCAGTGCGCGGCGCGGCATAGGTTTCCAAAAATCGTTAACCTGCTGAGTGCTGACTCCGATAGTCGCTGTCGGTATCCTAATACCTCATCGAATATCCAGAATCTACGTGAAGCCGCAGGGGAGGTTATCCAAACATTGATAGCACAGGAAGGATCCAGAATATAGTATAAAAGAAAAAAAAACTTGTTCGACAAGACGAATTCACTTTATAAAAAAAAAAAAAGAAAAAAAAAGGAAATAAAAGGAAAAAGAAAAAGAAGAGTTTATCCTCCAGGCGCCGCTTCATCCAGAACATCCAGAACGTCCAGCTCTACTTCTTCCAAGGCACGAAGCAGTTGGAAGCACCGGTGTAAATGTAGCAGACCCGAAGAGTTGGCGAACAGCCGGAGCGAACCGCCTCCAAAATCCACCAGATACCCATGCTCTGGCAACAGTCCATCTACCAGAACGTCAGCGGGACCGATGCCCATGGCATGGATCCATCGGACGGCATCATAATGCGCCAGGCCTTCTGCACCAATCTTCAAGATCGCCAGAAATAACCGCTGGCCCCGGTTGGGACAAAAGAAGACCAATGACGAGGGGAGGAGAGTTCTCGATGCCTACTACTTCCATTGTTCAAAGTATATTACAATAGTACAATCGGGGAAGGAGACAGAAAGACTGGACACGATTGTACTACGAGTCTATTAATAAATACCACAATAATTACTATTACGAAACAGATGCAGTCAAAGCAAATTAACAAAATCAAAACTACCATACTCATATTACCACCACAGGCGAGTGAACTATAAAACATTTGCAGTTTAAGCAAAACTGAAATAAGCTATAGATACGCAAGAAGACCCAATGTATTTGGTCACCCACTGAAAATAGCTGAGCTTACTTTGACAAATGAAAATGACGTTATACAAGGTGAACCACTGAAAATTATAAAAATCACCTATCCCGAAGAAATGACCACAGAGCCGTTGCATATAAACATAAGCTCGATAAACCTAAGATCACTACATACTAGTCAAGATAAAATTATAACCCAGCCTCCGCTGCAACTGAAAAATTCCTCTGGAACAATTTATCACACAACTATACCACGCTATATAATTTTTTTTATTTTTTTTTTTTATTTATTCAACTTCTTGCACAATGTACAATGGCGGACTTAATGCCGTAGGCATTCTCTACCAGTCAACCATAGGGTGGAGCAGAGCTATAACGAGGCAGGACGATTATAACTGGCACAATCATAAGTATCTCAAGCATCATAGTTCGCCGGTTCTGGAGAAAGAAACAACAAAATTCAACAGAAAAGAATCCCAGCGTCCAACAAAATGAGACACATGAAGAACCTGGAAAACCGACTATACCAGCAATATTTTCACTGAAAGTTGGAAAATAATTGCTTTTCTGAGGGTGGAGGAATTACATAGGCAAACCCGCATGAACCCGCTATACATATAACGACCCAGATTATAAGGAGAGCAAGTACGAGTTGCAGCATCAGCGCCCCGTGCAGCGAGCAGCCTCGTGCATTCGCCTCGTGCCGCACCGTCAGCAGATTTAAGAATCGATTGCATCAATACGCGAACTGATTTTACATCTTTAATTAAAATAAATATAACTCACTTCTGTTCTAGCATCGAACGTAGTCGTTAGTATAGTTAAGAATGTAGTTCTCATATAGAACTCATTCGCTTAGGTTAGTAAGGTGTAATGTAGTTCTAATATCGAGTACATTCACCTTTAGGCTAGTACGGTGTAATGTATTTCTAACATCGAGTACATTCACCACCTTTAGGTTAGTTAGATTTAATTAAATAAGTATAATAAATCTCGTTTAAGTGATTCTAGTTTCCTTCTTGTACCCTCTGGCTGCGGAAAACGTAATTGCGTTTACATATAGGAAAAACAACGAACGAATGTTGTCATTGTTTACGCTAATAAAATTTGACGTAGTGGGGATAGAATGAGCATGCGCGCGTTTGGTGCAAATCAACCTACACGAGAATTGGTCCCAGGTTCACGTAACGTTGCGAATTATGGTAGGTTTAATAGCTGATCCGCCCGGTTTCACATAGGGTGGTGGCACCAATTATCGGCCATGTCAACATTTTTTGACCTTTGATTGATTGTAATTTTATGGTTTATAGCATTTGCTTTCTTGCAATGCCTTTTTTGGGTAGAGGGATACTGAAACTCCATTACTACATTCGCAAAATTACCAATTCTTTGTTATTTTTGAAAACATAGATGTTTTTTTCCGAGTATGTCGATTTCCCTTAATATCGGCCTCTAACACCCTAATTTCTGCCGCCTGTGACCCTAATATCGTCATACCTTTTCCAACGTGAATTTAGGTCAATAAAACTAAGTAAAGTAAAAAATTATTACGTTTTATATTCCAATTCAGGTTCAAATAATTTTTTTAACGCTTATCTATCATTAATTTGTCTTTTCTTTATATTTCAGCCTTAAAAATTGCTGTTATTATAAACTAATGATCACAATGATTAAAAAAATTTAAGATAAATAAAGATTTCCAAAATATATTATTATAAAGAAAATATATTATTAGATAAAGTCAAAAGAAAACTTGACTTTCTTTGAAGGCTTTTCAATTTAAATGCATTAAACAGTGACGGCAAGTAAAATCTTCTATAGCCACATCAATATAATTTTGCCCACGATTAACTGTATACTTTAAGGCCGTGGAGCATATTATGTCACATTCAATATTTTTTGGCTTCATCTGCTTCGACATCATTAATTAGTTCTACTTCACAGCCACCACAATAAAAATTCTCTTTTTCTTTTTGAGAAGGTAAATCATGAGGTCAGTTACGCTGTCCTTTAATATTCTCTTCTTCTATTCTAATACTCTTCTTCTTTTATCTACTAGTTTTGTTTTATTTGACTGGTTTATGTTTTATATTCTATTTTCCAGATTTTTCTTTCTCTCTGTATCTATTCTTCCAGGAAGTCTATCTTGTAAAGTGGTGCTGGGAATTTCGTATTGTCAAAATGCTACTCTTCTTCTACTTCATCCTATGATTAATTCCCAGTCGCAACCGAAGCTTACACCTCGGATTCTGGAGTCCACATTGCCAGTCTTAACTGCGGATTTGGCTAGACCTCGATATTTTCCGCGAATCTATACTCCACAACCCCAATGGTAACATTAGACAATATCGAGGCATTGCATTACTGCCTGCTTCTTTGAACGGCATTTACTCCATCTCTTATTCTACTACGGTCATAGAAACTATAGGGGTCATAGAACCTATAGGGGTCATAGAACCTATAGGGGTCATAGAACCTATAGGGGTCATAGAACCTATAGGGGTCAAAGAACCTATAGGGGTCATAGAACCTGTAAGGGTCATAAAACCTATAGGGGTCATAGAATCTATAGGGGTCATAGAACCTATGGTCATATAACCATAGGTTTGAAACGTTTCTCTTTTTGTAGGGACGACATGATTATATTATTGATTAAATTAAAATACAAAAGTATTTGTTCATTTTGCACCACGTTCCTGTTTATTGTAAAGTTTGAAGGTTGTAGGAAAGTAAGTACCCTATACAAACTAAGGTGGCCGCTATTACGCATCGACTTTCTAGATATCGGCCGTAGCTGGCAAAAAAAGTTTTTAGGCGGCCGATGTTAGGATCTGGTGCTCAAACAGAGCTGCTATTTCATTTTTAACCTTATTAATGTAACTGCTAACATATAAAATAGCTAAACATACAGTTTAGTGTTTTCATGCATTTCCCCAATATCGACCAGGTGGCCGATATTGAGATTTATCCAAAATAAAGATCCCTAATCTCGACCCCGCGATTATTTCATAAAAAGTACAAATAAATTTAAAAACACACTACCTAAACGGTACTTCGACTGTTTTTCTTTAATAAAAAATAATATAAAATACCATAGGTATATTGAATTCCTTTCAAATACTTTCCCACTCAGTCGACTCCGGGATTTGACTCGGTATTGCCACAAAATCACACCCATCGATACCTGCACGTGCTCTATTGCCACCTGAACGTTCAAATGTGGAGGTACCCGCACCAAAATATGGGATGTTATTCGTACGGATATAGAGTCGCTTTTTGCATAAAAACTATCATAATTTTAGTGTTATTTTCATAGTTATGTTTCATTTTCTCGAAAAGGCCGATATTAGGACGTGGCCGATACTAGGAGACTTCACCCTATTGTGGCATACTTCGAAATCCCACCCCTTTAAATTATATGTATGTATCATAATTAATTTATTAAGTTTCAAATATTGTCATAGGAATTTGCGGAATTGTGGACTACTGCTCCACCCCCTTGCGTAGTAGGGTGAAGATATTTAATCTATAACCTCCCTCGATAAACGAACTATTCAAATAAACAAGATTTTTTTCAATTCGATCCAATAGATTAGCACGTTCAACCAACTAAACAAATAAACAAGCTGTTCAGTTTTATAATATTAGTATAGATATTGATAATGTTAATGACGTATTGAAAAAAAGCAGGTCAAACACTAGAACCCGCGAGCTTGCAAGTAATTTCAATTACAGTAGAGGAAGCTCATGAAGTGTGCAAGGAAGTAAGGACAGAAGCAGGAGTTACCTCTGCCTACCCTGGATCATAAAAGCCGTGAGATGTATTATTAGCCTCAAAACAAAGGTTTTCGACCAGTGCGTCCTGCCTGTTATGACCTACGGTGCCAAAACGTGGCCACTGACGGTGGGGTTAGTCCGTGACCTGAAAGTCGCACAGCGGGCTATGGAGCGAGCTATGCTTGGAGTCTCTTTGAAGGATAGAATTCGCAACGAGGTTATCCGACATAGAACCAAAGTTACCGACATAGCTCGCAGAATAAGCAAGCTGAAGTGGCAATGGGCTGGCCACATCTGCCGAAGGACTGATGGCCGTTGGAGTAGACGAGTCCTAGAGTGGAGACCGCGCGAAGGTAAACGGAAGGTGGGATACCCCTAGATAGGTGGACTGACGACCTGCGAAAGGTGGCTGGGCTGGGACGGACTTGATGCGGAAGGCGGAGGATCGGCAAACGTGGCGCGTATTGGGAGAGGCCTATGTCCAGCAGTGGACTGCAGTAGGCTAATTGATTGATATGTATTATTTATTACTGTCGATTGTCGAAGACATAAAACAACATCAAACATTTATCAAGAACACTGTAATTTCTAATAAAGCAAGCTTGTAACTAAAGCCCCGCATGAAGCATGACTGTATTGTGACTGTATACATATATTCAACTGAAAGGTAGGTAAACTAGGTACTTATACCTAATAGGGGTTGCCACGCGAGTCCCACTGCGGGCAATCGATATGCTGTCTGCTTAATTATTTACTTTGTCCAACGTTATACAGTCTTACAACAAAACCTTCAATGATATATTGAAGGAAATGTTATTAAAAATCGGTTTTATTACAAAACAATATTTTATTCATGTTTCAAATTTTCGCGCCGATGCGTAATTTCTGTTATTGCCGGTTATTGTCATAGCTTTAATTTACTTTTGCAAAAAATAATCTTGTTTATATGCTCACTCCTACTATTAAAAATGCAAAATCAGTGAGTTGTGAATTAGATTACTTTATAATAATAAAACTACGCTATATACGTACAATTATTAATTACTCCAGTGAACATAACCTCAATAGCTATTTAACAAAATGTATATCGGAACGAAAACAATACTGAATACATACGATAAAAATCAGTCTAATGTTCATTAAAAAATAATTAAGATAGGGGAAATTTCCTACTTACTGTTAGAGCAGGTATTCGGTTTACCAAGATACATTGTTTTTTTTCTCATTTGTACTGTTAACACCTCACAATAAACACACTTTCATTAGTTCTTTTTACTCGACATTTTTGCTCGACACGTCTTTAAGCCTTGAACCGTAACTACAGACTAGTAAGGACTAAGGAAGGAGTTCCGAGTTAGGTCTATGGTGCTATTGCGTTGTAGCTCGTAAGTCGTTGTCGAGTTTTACAAGCAACGGAACGTAACCGTTTTTACAACGGAATACAGTCTTCAAAACGATTTTCTTTCGTAACTGGTTTTATGTATTATGTGGTGAACGCAATTTTACGGGTTAGTCTCATAATGCCTACCCACTTGTCGTAAAACGTTCTGATTGCAAAATGACCAGATAGCAAAATGCCCAAGTTGCAGAATGTCTATATGGCGTAAAGTCTAGGGAGCAGAATGACTAGGTGGCTAAACGTTCAAGTTGCAGAATGTCTATATGGCGTAAAGTCTAGGGAGCAGAATGACTGGGTGGCTAAACGTTCAAGTTCAGTTCAGAGACTGGAATGAAGCGCTCTTAACTTAAGTGAATTACCAGTGTACGACCTTATTCGGACCACGGAAAGCCACCGGTTACAAAAACAATAATAAAGCATCAATAGTAAAGGTTATATTGGAAATAATTATTACAGAAATTAAAATTTGGATATTATACCAACTAAGGACACCGTTTGTTTGTTTATAAATAACAACTAAATAACTACTGCCTCCATTTACGTCATTAGTTTATTTAATATCAAAAGGACATCATTCACGCTGCATACATTTTTGGTCCAAAATTGAAAGTGCCGACCAAAGAAAAAAAAAACGATATTTCATTAGAGCTTGCTCTTACTAGCATTTTTAATTATGGCGTCAAAGTTGAGGGACCACTTCCAACGGTTTTATTTGAGTTCAAAAATCTTGAAAACATACATTTTTTATGATACGAACTATTAAAAATGAATGAAAAATATTGTTCTGTATTGGAAGAATACTGAATAAAAATAATAAAAAATAAACCGCATACTGTATATCGTAGTTTTTTGGCCATTTATTTATGTTAAGGTTGCCTGGAAGAGATCGCTTGTAGCGATAAGGCCGCAGATTGTACATTATTTTCATATATTGTCCGTTTTACTGTATTGTATTTGTGTATTATCTATCTATCTATCTATCCAAAATGTGAAGTGCCGGTTGGCCTTTTTTGAAGAACAGTGCAATGGTACTGTTCTTCAAAAAAAGGCGATAAGACCTTGCTGAAGAACTATAGGCCCATCTCACTTCTGAGTCATGTCTACAAGTTGTTCTCGAGAGTCGTCACAAATCGCCTCGCGGGTAAGCTCGACGAGTTCCAGCCACCTGAGCAAGCCGGGTTTCGAAAAGGCTATAGTACCGTGGACCACATCCATACTGTTCGGCAGATTATAGAAAAGACGCAGGAGTACAACCAGCCGCTGTGTATGGCGTTTGTGGACTACTAAAAGGCCTTCGACTCTATCGAAACCTGGGCAGTGCTGGATGCCCTGCAGCGGTGCCGTGTTGATTGGCGATACATCGAGGTGCTGAGATGCCTGTATGATACTGCCACAATGTCCGTCCAACTCCAAGACCAGAAGACGAAACCCATTAGCCTCCAGCGTGGAGTGAGACAGGGAGATGTTATATCTCACAAACTATTCACCAACGCATTGGAGGACGTCTTCAAGACTCTGGATTGGACTGGGCGGGGCATCAACATCAACGGTGAGTACATCTCGCACCTTCGGTTCGCCGACGATATCGTCATAGTTGCGAAGTCGCTGGAACAACTGGACGAAATGCTGCACAGCCTAAATGAAGATTCTCGACAAATCGGCCTCGGTGTAAACTTGGATAAAACCAAGATTATGTTCAATGAACATGTTGTACCGAGACCGATTGCCATCGAAGGGGCGACACTCGAAGTTGTTCAAAAATATAGCTACCTGGGGCAAGTTATCCAGCTCGGTAAAAACAACTTCAAGAAAGAAGTAGCCAGAAGATTCCAACTGAGGTGGGCAGCATCTGGCAAATTGCGCCGGGTCTTCTCCTCCCCCCTGCCGCAATGCCTCAAAACAAAGGTTTTCGACCAGTGCGTCCTGCCTGTTACGACCTACGGTGCCGAAACGTGGCCACTGACGATGGGGTTAGTCCGTGACCTAAAAGTTGCGCAGCGGGCTATGGAGCGAGCTATGCTTGGAGTCTCTTTGAAGGATAGAATTCGCAACGAGGTTATCCGACAAAGAACCAAAGTTACCGACATAGCTCGCAGAATAAGCAAGCTGAAGTGGCAGTGGGCTGGCCACATCTGCAGAAGGACTGATAGCCGTTGGAGCAAACGAGTCCTAGAGTGGAGACCGCGCGAAGGTAAACGGAAGGTGGGACACCCCCTAGCTAGGTGGACTGATGACCTGCGAAAGGTGGCTGGGACGGACTGGATGCGGAAGGCGGAGGATCGGCAAACGTGGCGCGTATTGGGAGAGGCCTATGTCCAGCAGTGGACTGCAGTAGGCTAATTGATTGATTGATTGAGGTCATATCATAAAAAGGTATTTTTTTCAAGATTTTTGAACTCAAATAAAACCAAGGGAAGTGGTCCCTCAGCTTTGACGTCGTAATAAAAAATGCTAATGAGGACAAGCTCTAGCGGACGTCGTAATAACACTATTGTTAAAAATAGCTTCGAAAATGACATATATTTTTTTTGTAATTTGTAAAAGATAAAAATGGTTACTGTGGGCTACCCTTATTAGATAGACATAATTATGCTATTGCAGACTTTTATATACTTAGACATTTTTAAGTTATTTATTTCCACAGTACATTATGTTGTTATATATTCAATAGTTTTCGCAGCGTACGTAATGTTAGGAATTTTTAGGTCATTTTTTTTACACCTTGGGTTACATTATTGAAGTTTTAGTAAGGATCCCTAATTTTTTTGACAATGTAATTTACCCTATGTTAGTCAATGATAGTGCAGCTTTCTAATGGTAAAAGAATTTTTTAAATCGGTTCAGTAGTTCTTGAGTTTACTCGAATACAAAAATACAAATCTTTCCTCTTTAGTAAAGAATGTATGGAATTCTGCCCGATTTATTGACATTTATGCTCACTGCTCTGCTCCCTCTAGTGGTAGCGTGATGTTATATAGCCAATATTACTCACAGATAATGTAGCTTTCTATAGGTGAAAGAATTATTGAAATCAGTCCAGTAGTTTTGGAGCCTATTCGTTACAAACAAACAAAAAAAAAACAAATCTTTCCTCTTTATAATATTAGTGTAGATAGTGTTTGTGTGTAATTTCAATATTTCGTGTCATAAAAAAGTATGTTTTCAAGATTTTTAAACTTAAATAAAAACGAGGGAAGTGGTCCCTCAACTTTGACGCCTTAATAAAAAATGCTAGAAAGAACAAGCTTTAACGAAACATCGCATTTTTTTTTCTTTGGCCGGCACTTTCAATTATGGACCAGAATGGGTGTGCTAATAAACATCCTACTACTTCCTTCTTTTACATAAATAAAAATGAAATGAAAGTAGACTTAGGTGCTATTCTAGCATCATGACGAAAAAAAAAGATTTAATAACTAAAAGATTCCTCATTAAACTCTCAATGGTGTGATCCTGACCATCACACCAGACAGTGCAGTGAGTGTGACAAGTGGACAAAGCAGTGTTAAGAATAGTAGGGTGGAGCACGTATTTTTTAATTAGTTGGTTTATCTTTACGACAGGGACCACGGGTAGCTGTTTTCCTATGTAATCATTTTGCACCTTGTACCTTTTGCTATATACCTAGTCATTTTGCACCTTGGACCTTTTGCTATGTAGTCATTTTGCACCTTGGACCTTTTGCTATGTAGTCATTTTGCACCTTGGACCTTTTGCTATGTAGTCATTTTGCACCTTGGACCTTTTGCTATGTAGTCATTCTGCAAACTAGACATTTTGCAAAGTAGGTCTTTTACAACCAAGTCAATATGAGTCTAACCCAATTTTACTTGTTGGGAAACTTTGTTATTGGTTAAGTGTCCAATATATTTTTTTAAAGTTTACTCATGTATCATATTACATAATATTGCTGTTAAGTTTCTATATAAATAAATAGATTCTCAGGATTTATTCAATAAAATTCGTGTAGTAAATTGGTCTGTGTAGCGTCCGAACGAATGAACTGATTTTGATTTAGTTTTTGTTTGTTTGAAAGGATTTTTTTGTTTTGAATTAATCAGGAGTGTTCTTAGTTATGTTGGATAAAAATCAGTCTAAGATGGCCGCTGCCACAAAATGGCGGATTATATATTTTTTCACAACTCCCTCATTATGGGTATCAAATGAAAGGGCTTGACTAGCAGAATATTACGCACTATGACAAATTTCAAATCCAAGATGGCCGCGGCCACTAAATGGCGAATTACATTTTTCTCACAACTTCCTCAATATGGGTATCAAATCAAAGGGCTTGACCTAGTAGATCAATTTAAAAAGTATAAAATTAAATTACTATAATAAACTAGAAAACAAATTTCGTCTGTTAGCACTTTAACTTTGATAACCTAGTAATATTTGATTCAAGTGTGGTCATGTCTGGGGATGGGGACAGACAAGACGGAGTGCTTTCCCAGTTAGGGTCCCCTATTTTACAAGCTTTTATTTAACTTGCACTGTATTAGTATTGCAAGTATTGCAACTCGATTTTGAAGCAGATACCCTCAACCGATTTTGATGAAATTTTTCATACACGTGTAGTTTGAATGACAATGCTTTAATATGGTACCATGGAGCTGGTCTGATGATGGAGTAGGAAGGTGGCCATAGGAACTTCTAAACTAAACATGATAAATTTATCGAGTTTGGGTTCATTTGTTTTATCTTAACATACTCTCTGGTAGGTATTACATGGTATTCAGGGTCTGAAGATGCGAGTTAGAAGGCGGCCATAGGAACTCCTAAACTAAATAAGATAAACCCATCGAGCTTGGACTCATTTGTTTTGTCTTAACAAACTCTGGTATTACACGTTGTTCAGGGTCTGGTCAAATGACCCTTCATGGGAATTTTTGAACAAAAAAAGGAAAAGTGCCTAATTGTGTTTGGGTTCGTTTGGTTGGTCTTGGTAAGCACTCGTCAGTCGTGCTACATGCTGTTACAAAAATTAAAAACGGAAAATAAAAAAACCTTTTAAAACAAGCTTTTCTTTAAAGAATCTAAATGTTTTAAAATTAAGATAATAATTATTTTAAAACACACCTGCTCATAAAATTGCTATTATTTAACCGCAAATAGGCACGTAATGACACCTATTATCAAACTGTGACTTTCATTGCTATGATTCACAAGTGAGTAATAGAATTATTTTTTAAATTTTATAGGTTAAGTTTCTATGTTCTTAAAAAAGTTTCGATACAAAAAAGAACGTGTTTAATAGTACGAATAAATTAATAATATATATTATGTTTATTTGATGCATTTTCGTATTTAAATAAATAATTTCAACTTGTAATACTTGTTTAATAAACAAAATTTTCACTCAGATTTAACTTTTTTTTTCTCTAAGTACAGAAAAAAAAAACAGTAAAAAAAGTTAAATTCAAACATCATTTTTTTTTAATATGGCCGACCGCCATTGTTAGATGCGCGCACATAGGAAAACGAATTAATTCGTAGTATTGTTTATTTAGTATTTGTAGTATTATTTTATTCGCAAGTGTGTTGTAAAACGTCGTATGGCACACGTGATTATGATGATTACCGTCCTTGGCTCTCTTAAGACCCTCGCCTAGCGGCTCGGGTCTCAATAGCGCCTCGGCGGTAATCTCTTTTTCTTAAATTATCTAAAGGTTGTTCTGATTTGAAAAAAAACCTTGTATCGCGAACATAATATAACGGATGTTATGCTTATGATCTCATGTAATCTGTTTTCTGTTTCTATACCTAATAAAAAAAAAGACGTGTGGCACTCGGGGACTGCCGCGGTAAAGCTATTGCATAGCATTTTTTATGAACTTATGCAATTATAATAAATAATAATTTGAATTTGAATTTGAATTTCGGATTACGGACTTCGAACTTCGGACTTTGTACTTCGGACTTCGAGTCCGAGTCTGAATTTGAAAACTAACGACTTCGGACTTTGGACTTCGGACTTTGGACTTCGGACTTTGGACTTCGGACTTTGGACTTCGGACTTCGAGTCCGAGTCCGAGTCCTAGTCCGAGTCCGAGTCTGAATTTGAATTTGAATTTGAAAACTAACAACTTATGCAATTATAATTACTTACGTTAAGCGAAGCTACTTCGGAGCAGCTCGGCTCTGTTCGTGCGAGCTCGGAGGTGTTACCATTTTTCGTTACGGAATTTCTGGATTCGGTCTCCACGCTCAAGGCCCGCGATGAAAGCTATGCAATAGCTTAATAAAATAAAATTAAATGATGGATGAGTCTTAAAAACATTGTTTCAATAAACTCATTTATGTCCTTGACCTGGGACTGTGCTATCAAAACACGACAACGGTTCATACGTTGCTGAAACGGTTGGCAATAACTTTTTTAAGAGCAAGAACGCTCACCCCTACTATCGACTGAATGTAGAAAAGGGGATGGCAGCTTTAACGAACGTGTTCGTGATAAGCATGTAATTAGCTGTATTTCTTTTTGCGGTCAAGTACGTAATTAAACAAAATAAAAGCCACATTAAAATGAAAGAAGTTTGAATTAGAGCTTTTGTAATACAATTGACTTTGTGAACATTTCTATCAAAGAAAAATCTGGACAAAATAATAGAATACATCATGTACACGCCCAGATATTCAGCTCGTTCATTGTTGCTATTATTAAATCTTCCGAGCAAGACGTCAAATTACCTATTGACATTATCAGAACAATAGGATGAACTCACCGTCACTTAGTAGTTCAGTAAATGGACCGTGGAAAGGAAATGTAGATTTATCATCTATGTACATACTTTAAATTGTAAAGCAGATCCGGTGTTACATAAATTCGGGCTGGGACATTTGGCAAAATGGCGGAATGAAGGAAGTGACGTCAAACCTTGTAAGTTTTCTTCCTGCGCAATTCCAGTTTCAGTCATAGCTTGTACTTTGGAGCCTGATTTCAAGCCTGATAACCGACTTCAAAAAAGGAGGAAGTTTTTTTTTTCTTTATTTTTGTATGTTTGTTACGCGATTTAGAAGATAATTCGGACGAAGGAAGAAACATAAATCATGCAATCAAAATGACGTGACTAAAGCTCACAAATCATAAAAGTTATACTAAGAAACTGCGAATATCAGCGAATGTAAGTAACATAGTTTGTCAAGGTCATAACTTACTTTTTAATAAAAGAAAAATCGTAAATAGCAGCATAGCATGAAAGAAATCGACAAACGCAACCCCCGAATGAATATTGTGTTCGCAGTTCAAGGTAGTGTATATGGTGTAGGGTTGGCACTTGGCACCACAGGCTGGCACACTTGGCACTTGAAACCAAGCGGACTTGTCAATTTCACCATTATAGAAAACAGCAGTTTGGAGGGGTTAACTGCTGATTCACTGTTGGTCTAGACTAGTGTATAGTCACTAGTGAATATACGCCCTAGAATGTATGTTTTGTTATAATTAGTAGACGCAGACAAGCACACGGTCCACCTGATAGAAAGTGGTTACCGTGGCGTATGGACGAGTGCAACACCAGGGGAGTCACACTCGTGCCGACCCTATAAGAACAGAGAGATTCTGTGTCATCAGCGAAGAAGACAAGCAGGACAAGCCTTTGGTCTTCCCAGTGACAGCACAAAACCTCTCCAGTGAGCTCTGGCTACCCTACTCACCGACACCGGGGGCACAACACAAGATTATTATAGCCGCGGTATTCAGTAGGGCGGGGGTACTTCCTCAGTCGGACTGCTCGATTGGGGTTAAAATACCGTGGTGTTCTACCTCCTTCAAAACCTTACGTTGAGAAATAAAAACATTGATATTATTCCTTACTAACCCTACTTTGGCTTTGCCGTAGTCGGGTAAAAATATAATAGTGACAAGTGACAACCCTAGTTCTATGTTGTTTTGATTAATTAACTGAAAATTCTTATAAAAACTTGATTGATGATATAACTCGCTTTACAAAAATTGTAATGTAAAATGATACATTATGAAAATCTACTGTAGATGAAGGGCTTTGTTTCAACAAGTTTTTATTGATTTCTACCGGAAAATTAAGTATTGCTTCCAGGTCAAGTTATTTACTTTCATGTAAGTTGGTACATTTTCAGTCATAGATAATGGTGTCTTTTTTATATATCCGTGACGAATGATTCGATGACAATTGAAATTTGAATTTTAACTTATGTAAAATGTATAACAAACTAGTCATACACAGTTCCCGTTCTCGCGGCCTACAGGAAGGCATAGACATAATAGGTTCCTGTAGGGACCATACGTGCCCATACTACTTTTATCCTGGGATAAAAGTAGCATGGGTACGGCCAGTAAAATATATCTCTTTACCAAGTCTCTGTATCAAGTCTGCACCCCGCGGCTCAGGCTCTACGTTGATGAATCAGTCAGGACAAGTACGTACCAAATTATGTAAGTGTACCTAATATAGATAAATTAAGTGGGACGACAATACAGGCATTTCTATTTTAAACCATAAGATAACCAAAGATGGTGATAAGATTAATCAAAACAGCTACCCTATCATGTAAAAACCATAAAATAGTATTTTACGGTCGTGCTCTCTAAATATTTACGCAGTGATTTCTTTAGAAAACAGAAATCGCTAAGTACCTCTTTATGGACTTTATCCACTTAGATGGCAGACAAGCATACGGTCCACTTGATGGAAAGTGGTTAACGTGGCCTATCCTATGGACGTGTGATTGAAAAACCCCTATTGTAGTCGCTATGAGTGTAGCATATTGAGTGGGTATTGCTATATAAACCGATTACTGCCATTAATAGGTATTAATTATTCGGTGCTTTGTACCAATCGTACTATTACATACCACCAAAGTGGTTAGCTAGCTAACACAGACTAAAAACCAAGGTAATGCTGCTAGAAATATCGATAAAGTTAAATTTAAACTTCTTGAATAGAATATCCTACTTAGGTATCATATCTATTGATTTTTTTTTAAGTATCATGAATTCATGATCATGACGTCCGGATTCCGGATGACTGGACATGCAATGGAATTGGAGTGTTCTTCTTCCTCCTAGCGTTAATTCCCAGTCGCATCCGAAGCTTTCAGCTCGGAGTCTGGGGTCCGCTTTTACCAGTCATAGCTACAGATTTGGCTAGACCTCGATATTTTCCGTGAAGCGATTGCCATCTGACCTCCACGACCCAATGTTAACATTAGGCGATATCGAAGCTTTGCAGCTAGACCGTTGTTTTTGGACTTTTAGGGCACCAACTACCCGTAACGACTGCCATAGATGTTCTTATGGCAACCGGGACCGACGGCTTAACGTGCTCTCCGAGGCACGACCAGACCAATGCAAATACCCATATTTAATGCACACAAATATTAGCACTGAGCGGGGATCGAACCCGCGCCTCCTGCGTAGCGGCCGCGTTCACTACCGCTACGCCACAGAGGCAGTCAGGAATTGGAGTGTTATGTAGTATTTAATAGAATAATAGGTATGTATGACAGTGTTGTTATTCTAACCAGACATTAAAGACCAGGGAATGTAATCAATGTAATCTCGTTTAGCCAGATTGATCTCGCCCGAAAAATTATTGACGAGATTACAAAAAGGTCAAAAAGCAAAATTTTACAGTGGTGGTTTCAACTAGCATTAAATCTAAAAGAGCCCTCTGAGCATCTGAACAGCAAAATAAGAAGCCGTTAGCAGACGAATCTGTGGACATTTTGTGCTTTGTGCAAAGAGGAAGAAAAAGCTTACAGTTCTCCATGACGTCGTTCTTGTCTCCTTTGTCTCCTTTATCCCCTTTAGCACCTTTAGAAGACGCGTTATCGTAGTTGAAGCAGGCTGGGAACAAATAATTTAATGATTTAGTAAAGTTAAGCACTACTTATAAATGATAAGTATGAAATCATCAGGTATGTAAGTGGTAACTATGCGCTTTGCCCAACATTAAGGCTGCCTTTTCGCTATAGATGTGCTTGCTACGTTGCATGGATGCGTTTGATTTCCACCTAGTATCCATTGGTCCATATAACATAGCATTGGTTGGAAAGGGGTTCAGCTAAGCTATGTTTTTATATAGAAAGATGCGTGCTATGAATGTGTGGTATGGATTGTAGGACATTGTAGGACTTTCTACACAACGTTATCAAGACCCAAAGTAAGCATAGCTTAACTAGCTTGTGTTATGGGTTCTAGAATGCGATTGAAAATTTCATGAAATCCATCTTTTCATTTATAAATACATCATAGCATTGTAGTGATTTCATGCACGGCCCTGACTATCACGTGCTATACCTATGTATTACCTACACAGCCTAATGGAACCTTAATGTAAAAATATAATATTTAAATAGGTAGTTATATTACATCGAACGAATCGATCGCCGCATAATATGTTTCTAATTATACTGTCAGTTGTCAGTTTTGTTACATGACTACATGACACAATGGATATAAAATTATAGACAGTTACGGACAATGGTAACAAAAATAGCTTTTACCTATAGGTAAATGTTGTAGATACATATAATAATATGTGATGGAACATTGTAATTAGTTACGCCCAGTAGTGTCCGAATAGGACAAAATATATAACAGTAGGTCAAACTTTTGACACACTTTCGTAGTTTACCATAAAATCAATAGGTCTGTGGCCTGTGGCGTAGTGGTAGTGAACGCGGCCGCTACGCAGGAGGTGCGGGGTCGATCCCTGCTCAGTGCAAATATTTGTAAGCATGAATATGGTTATTTGTTTGGTCGTGCCTCGGAGAGCATGTTGAGCCGTTGGTTCCGGTTGCAATGCTTCGATATCGCTTAATGTCACCATTGGATTGTGGAGGTCAGATGGCAGTCGCTTCACGGAAAATACCGAAGTCCAGCCAAATCCGCAGTCAAGACTGGTAAAGCAGACCCCAGACTCCGAGATGACAGTTTCGGATCCGACTGGGAATTGACGCTAGGATGAAGAAGACCATAAAATCAATATGTACTTCAAATTCACTCTGAGCATGGCATTATTGTATTTATTTACTTTTAAAACAATTAAAGAGATTTTGGTACTTACATAGTTATTGCGAAATTAAAACAAGCAAAAAAAAAAGTGTAGCTGGGAGTGCTAGAGGATATCCTCTATGGCGATAGCGAGGTGGTAGTGAACTCGACTGCTACGCAGAGGACGCGGGTTCGATTACCTATCCTCGGAAACTCGGTAAAACTCCCAACATTATTACCGCTCAGTGCAAAGAATATGTCTATTTACATTGGTCTGGGTATTTCCGTATCTCGGAGAACAAGTTAACCCGTCGGTCCTCGATATCATACGAACATCTATGGCAGTCAGTACGAGTCATTATAAAATAAAAATAGTCCAACAACGGGTATAACTGCAATACTTAGACAATGGGTTGTGGATTGTGGAGTTCAGATGGCAGTCGTTTCAAGGAAAATATTTAAATTCAGCGCGATTCAGTTGGATGGAAAAAGCGGATGGATATCGCAAGGATTCCTGTATGATTTGTATTCACAACTAGTTGACGTGACGTCCACCCGCACCCGGGTAAAATATTAAAATAGTGGTTATGTGTTCTGAAAATTTACAGGACATCTAGCTCAGAATATTATATTCGGAGCTTTTTAGAGTGTCGGCACACCACACCCACTTAGGAATTTGTGGTGTAGTCCATTGGTGACATGCTGACATGTCGTTTATTATTAAAAAAAAGTCACAGACGGCCTAAAAAATTCATTATATCTACACTCTTTTTGTCACCTCACGGAATTTAATAAACTAAGTATTTGTATGTCGGCTAAACTTTTTATGTTTAACCTCAATCACCTTAAAAATTAAGTCAGTCACGGTTGAACTATCTGAGTCATAGTTCATGGGGGTAATTACGCCAAGCCTACGCTTAGAAATTAAAGTAATGACCTTTGTCATCGCCCGCACATTGTACACGATGAACTTCAAAGGATGTTCTAAAACTATATAGAATTCATAATAAGTAATTATATTTATGAAGCGTCGGTAACTTGGGAGGAGTCAGCATTAAAATTGGGAGGTAACGGGTTCGAATCCAGTCCCACTAGCACGATAAATAGGTATTCAGTTTCGTAATAGCAGGAGAGCCGAACCCAGGCTTTAGTGCAACTGATGATTTTAACGCTGTCATGGTACCCACTTATATTATAAGCAATATCGTCATGGCGGTTACAACTGTGATGTCACCTTTCCCCCTTTCCCTCCCTTAAGAAGTCAGCAGTAAGACTATCTCTCCCCCTTAGTTGGCGCCTATACTACCAGTACCTGCTGTATAATGTTAATATTCTGTGATAATACTCCAATCGCTCTTCCTTCCCCCGCCGCCGGTCGACCCTGTTTCATAAGTATACTAGCTGACCCGGCGAACTTCGTACCGCCATATTTTTTTAACCCGTTCCCGCTGCATATCTCTAAATTTATCAGTGTTTCTCTACAAAACCCCTTCAAAATCCGTTGCGGAGTTTTGAAGATTTAAGCATACATAGGGACGGACAGACAGCGACAGCGACTTTGTTTTATAATATGTAGTGATTATACCTTGAAACACATAGGTATCTTGGACATAAGTCGCGAGGACAATGGCGCGTGCGGATAGTTTGTAACAATCTCATCAAGACATCACAAGTTCGTCCACCGCCGTAGCACCCTATGCCATCCTCAAAAGACACCCAAGAAACGTGTTCTGCGCGTATATAGCACATTATTTTGGTAGAACCAAAGTAGAACTGCCTCTCTAGACAAGTGGCAATTCGTTGCTCGGCGTATGATGGAATAGAATGCCAAATGTATGGGATTTGACGTATATGACAGGCGTCAACGAATGTCAAAAACGTCAAATCGTATACATTTGTCATTCTATTCCATCATACGCCGAGCAACGAATTGCCACTTGTCTAGGGGGGCTGGGTACAATACCTTCACAGAACTATTTAATGTCAACCCTAATTTTAAATACAGCCTGTGGTTAACTTTGGCGATTAACGACTAGAACTAACTACATAATATATCTGATAGCACATGCATGGATGACATTATACACGCGATCACATTATACTGATATATTGCGATGCGCGATAAGAACTCTTTATTTTAGGAATAGTTTTAAATTGAAGCCTCGTTTACTAGTGGAGTGGCACGTGCCACTAGTAAACGAGGCACCTCTTTCTAGAAGTCATACATTATGATATACTATGATATGTGTATACAGATCAGACTTTATAACCTCAGACGTCGGAGGTCACTCAACGACCTCCGTCCTCCATGAGCGCAAAACCTGGGGAGGACAGGTGAAGCCACCTTTCACCCTAACCAGCCAGGGCAATATGGGGATACCGTGGTTCCCACACCGGGTAGTCGGTTCGAAGTCCGGCATTACGAAGTATCCGAGGGATTTTCGCATGAAAAAAAGACAGCTAATGATTTCTAGGGTTCCTGAGAATTCCCTTCCTAAGATACGCCTGGGGTCCCCTGCTATAGGCTCCCTTGATCACCGTGGCCAGTTCACAAGATCAAAATTCTATTCTCTGTGCGCCTCCATATTGGCAGACGACCCACTGACGCAGGCATTCCTCTCGATACCAGGAGCTTAGACGGCAGTCGCTCCCATAAAAGTTTCCAAAAGTTGTAAAACGAATAAGTAGACCCAGGGTTCCGAGGTTAAAGCCTCGGATGCAACTGAGAACAACGTTAAGATAAATGAACGAACCCTACGAGACAGCACTCAATATAATATTATGTATTACCATGATACATACTACCATAATAATTGTAATTGCTTAAAACTTTTAAGACTCTTTATTACCAATCCTAAGTTAAATAATTTTTGAACTGTACTGTGAATATAGAACACAATTCTGGTAGTGTGACCCTCGGATTTGACCGAGGCTTACCGATGAGATGATGATTACAATTCAATCAAGATAAGATTACTCACTAGGACAATACTTACTAATTAATTATTTAATTAATTAATTGTTTAAGTATATCTACATCCCACATTTCGGCATGTTTTCAATCCCACCCAACATACCAATCTTATTCCCGACAATCACCCCTTTTCTCATCCCTCTGAAAATATTCAAACAAAACTACCCAAGTAAAACTTCATAAGTTATCTGTAAAATAAAATGATGTAAAAAAAAAATATTTAAAAAAAAAAGCTTACCTGAAACTGTAGTTACTTAATGACAGAGATGCCGAGGGACGAAAGTTTAGGTACAGCCGACTATCACCGACCACAAATGACACAATAATGCTTAGAGCGTAACTTAACAATGGCTGTCACACATCGAAGGCAAAAACCGATCAATAATATTGAAATTTAACAACATTAATTATGTATATAACATAATACAGATAGGCTTTAGTTGCACCTGTAGTGTAGAATTTACACTTGTTATTTTAGCTCAGATATGAATATGACAAGCTGCGAAGATCGAATGACGCAGAGCAGTAGCGCTGGCCTTGCTCCTTATTCGGAGAATAACGTAGATTATACGTATAAGATGTTATTATATACGTAACGTTTGCAAACATAAGTAGATTTACAATAAGCAAGCTGGAACCGTTTCAAATATACCTAGGTAGAGCCAGCTGATGCATCTTGTGACCACCGCCGCGCCGGAGAAAATTTCTTTAAAACAGCCCATACACTTGTCGAATAAGGGACGAGGCCTTAGTCCTCCTCTATAAGCCTCGAATGAAACAGGATTTAACACTATGATATTACGAGACAAGAGAAAGAGCGGAACAGTCAGCATGAACTCGCCAACATTATCATCATCTTGGTGTTGGAGCCGGGTGCATCCAAAGCTTTCACCTCGGATCGCGGAGTCCGCTTGATTCTTTACCTACTTTTGTCCTCCTTACTCTGAAATTTTAAAACAATGAGTGTACTAACTATTCAACCGTCAACCGCAGGACAGACAATCTTGACATGTGACGTCACGAAACACCGATTCCTCCCTACCCTTGTCACACACCGTTAAACCCCACCCTCCCGTTAACCTGTGACGTGTTTATGGACAACCAAGGGGCCAATAATATGTCTGACAACATAAATCCTGAACAGATTTTCATTAACCAAGAACCATTTCAGCTTCTAAACAGTATCAAAATCGGTTCATTCATTTGGGAACTAGGGATGATGGGAAAGACACGGATATACACGTTAACATGACACCTCTTTTTTGCATTGGAGGTTAAAAATGCGCATGATGAATCAGACCTAAGCGTAAACTAATAGAACATTTTAAAGGCTTGACCAAAATTGAACCACAGACTTACTCCGTGAAAACAGCTTTAAATATTTCTACAACGTCTGGGAAGAGGAAAACCTCCCGCTGCATGGTGTTTCAATATCAATAGGCAAAATAAAGAACAGAACCTAGCCCCTGAGACAACCCAGGAAAGAACGACCTGGCGCAGACGTACAAGAAGACCCGACCCCAGATAAATATGGGACTAAGGGACGGAAGAAGAAGAAGAATGAAATCGAACCAAAGATTATATCTAAATATGTAGTTGGGTGTTGGGTGTAAACCTTGACGAATGGGCACAAAACGAGCAAACTAAGAATAAATAAGTATTCCGGAAAATATTATACCGCGTCATCTAGACCGAAACTATCTAGAGGACATAATTATATGTATAGCGCTATCTGACCCCGAAATAAGCAAATCTTATGTTCTAAAATGCGGATAAACAATTTGAATAGTTTTTGTATATTTACGTACACACATAATATTTGCACTGAGCGGGAATGGAACCCGTAAAACTAGCTCCACGCTACGTGTATCTACACAAGTCGTCAGCGACACCCACTATACTGTCTGTGTATTAAAGTCATTCATTACGCACTGTCAACTAGTCGCCGGCGACTCTCTCGACTAAAACTAAAACATAGGAAAAAATAAAACACCGCGAGAAGAAAAACGGAAGGTGGGAGACACCCCTAGCCAGGTGAAGAAAGAAAGAAAGAAAGAAAGAAAGAAAGAAAGAAAGAAAGAAAGAAAGAAAGAAAGAAAGAAAATATTTTTATTCAACCCAGCTTACATAAACAAAAATATACACAGCTTAGCAACCAGAATAAAATTACAACAATTGTGCATACATATCATTGCATACATAACAATGTTATATGCATTGTGAAAACCTGCGAAAGGTGGCTGGGACAGACTGGATGCGGAAGGTGGAGGATCCGTGGCGCATATTGGGAGAGGCCTATGTACAGCAGTGGACTGCAATAGGCTAATATTGATTGATTTGATTGCTCAATTAATTTTGATTGATTTAGTTTAACCATCGGGGTTGGATTGGCAGACTGCAGTCGCTCTTATAAAAGCCAAGATAAGCCAATCCCGGATCCTGGGCTCCAAAGTGCAAGCTTTCGACACAAACGGGATGCTGTGTTGCGCAGACTAGGGACTCGGATGATAAAAAAAACGCAGGTACAACTGAGTGACACAGGTAGGTAGTTTAATCTATTTTTTTACCCCTGTCATCGATTTAATAGCTTTTATTACCGTGCCACCGTTTATGTAGTACAATCTATCGATCGACAGCTGGTGTGCTGTCGACAATTTTTCAAGGATAGAGACACTATCATACATATTTAAATAATAAGGACGTCAGGCGTGACAAACGACCTCAATTCTGCAGCAATGCTGTCTTCAATATTGCGGCGTTACTAACACACGTCTGTATCTTCGATAATATCGATTTTCAACGTCATGGCACGTATTGCTGCCGCGTGGTTCAATTAAAGTAAGTAAGATATCTGGTGTCATTTATGACCCCAATATGCCGGTTACTTTAAAGGGTAGTAAAACTTAGGTCTGTTCTTTTACACGTCTATGAAGTGTAACCGTTGCTAAAGCGTCAAACGGAATGAATATGCTGCTGTGGATGTGCGAAGTAACGCGTAAAGATCGCGTGAGGAGCTTAAAAATATTTAAAATAAACGTTGCGGTCTGACAATCCAACCCCGATGGAATAAATGCTTTTCTTTCTTTCTTTGGCATGGCCTAACGCCGCAACGTTGACAGCCTCTGTGGCAGCGGTCGCGGCAGAGTACTACTGCTACGCAGCTACGCAGAAGGCGCGGGTTCGATGCCCAGTGCAAATAATTGTACACACAGCGTCCCCACTGGCAGTAGCCTGTAGCAGTGTACATAGTAGTAACGCGGTAACCTTCATATCCGTCACAGATAAAATGACCGAGTGTCGTCTTCTCTGGTTCGGGTATGTTTTTTGATAACCGCCTGGCTACAGGGGAAGACATACGTGTGGTCTCACTGTCAGGAACGCCGAATATCGTAAGAAAAGGAGAAGGAAAAGCTAAAAGCTTGAAGGTGAGCCTAGGCTCGAGGTGTGGCCTAAACATGAGAACACTGTTTAGTAAAACAGATTTCTTTCACCTTCAACCCCCCCAAAACTTTGGTTTACTGATTGCATAGTGACATACAAAAATTTTGACCACTTATTACATCAAGTCACTCAATAGTCAGTTGAAACATTTCCAATACAAGATGGTCCAAATTAATTGTAAACATTACTTGTAACTACTCTGGAATTCCAAGTAGGTATTCCAAGTGAAAATATGTTAGCAATTAATAACAATAATAACATAACAAATATGTAGGGATTTTATTTTTTTATTCATCTCTGAGTTTTTACTCGGGTACCTATGTGGAATCACTGACCAAAAACAAAATTCGAGAAACCCTCCAAACCAAGAATATTATCTTAGAAGTTATTTATTTATAATTTGCTTTTTAATTTTTAACCTAGTGTTGGGAACCTTTCTATGAATGTAAAATCTATTTGCAACAATGGTCAATGAACTACAGTACTTACTTAACAAAGATTATTGTTCAAAGTGTGGTATCAAAATTAAATTTTTTATTGTTTCAAAGAAAGCAGTAAGCTCCTTTTCAGAATCCAGCTTTAGGGAAACTGTTGAAAATATTTCAAAACTTGAATCATGAATTTTTTAACTACTTTATCCAATTCACGAAGCTTGTGAAGTATATAAGGATAGAAGCAGAAGACAGGCTGTTGTCTCTGCCTACCCCGGAGGCAAATAGTGTGAGTGTCTGAAACCAATCTATGAGAATTCATTGAACTAATCCTAGCGGTCCTTATCAGTCACATCAGGCTATTTCCTGGGTGGAACCATTTACTCTTATTCCTCTCTTTAGGACAAAAGAACTAAATAGTTATGACTTATGAGACATTAAAGTAAAGTAGTATAAAGATTCCTCAATTGTGCAAAAACCAAAAATAACTTGATCACACATGGCCCAAAAGATACAAAAGTATATTCTTTAAATAGATGGGATCTTAGAAGCGAAAAAAAAAACTAGATTCTCATGGATTTAACATAGATGAAGCTACATAAATAACTTAGATTATTATTAATTAAATAAGTAAAAATATACAGATAGCCAAAATTATCAGAAGATCATAGACATATTAACAATATCGTTCTTGCTTAAAATAATAATTTCTCCATTATGTACATACGCATTTTTTAAACGCATGACTAGGTACATAGACGCTGTTGTGGCACTTGCTTGTCGCTAAGGCCTGGCGGCGTGGTTTATGTTAACAATGATTTTAACCATTTTACAAAAAATATACCTATAGGAGAGTTCATGGCTAGTGTAATATTACTCATTATATGCATGCATTGAGTAGATGCCGATATACAAAAGTATGTGATAGGCACCAAAATGTGCATCTAAAGAACCGAATGGAATTAAAACATAACTGACTAATTTAAACTTACCCGCCATAGAGGCACTGCTCATTCTTCCGCGTGTAAAATCAATCTTGACGAATTTTTTAAACACTTTACAAAACTCTATAAATATACAATTAAATTATTTTGACGTCACTGACAGTCAAGTAAAATGTAAAAATTCTTTTTTCAGAAAAAAAAATGACGGGCCCTGTAATTTAATTATGCCAGTACGTGAATATAATATGCGTGACAAATATTATGTAGCCTCAACAGATTTTTATTGAATTTTATTTCAGTTTAGCTTTGGTTATTATTAATATTATTCCATTCGGGAATAAAACATACATATGAAGTGTAACTAGGGAACAATAGGGAGGTAAAGTCTATCTATGGGGATGAGGAGGAATCTCAGGAATCTCGATTCTGTTGCTATGTTTCGTTAATCGATATCGCACCAAGAAATATAACGAATTTCAAAATTGTTTCAAGTAGAACCACGTCAAGTATTCAGAATAACAAAGGAGTTATAGGTACTGTAATAGATTAATAAAATCACTAATTAAACTTATTCAGAAGGTTCACTTGGCTGGGTGAATGTATGAGGCATGCGATTTCACATGAACAAACGAATAATGTTCACGATCACGGACACGATTATTGTATTATTGGTTAATGTGTATTACTTATTATTATACTAAATATTACTATGCCGTGACTGTTGTGAGATAGGTCCATAAAGTCTTCAGTTCAATTTTCAAGATCTTTCATTACTAAAATCTTAGAGTATCTAAGACTAAAATCGACTAAATCGAGTATCCCTGAAACTATGTCATGATATATTTGTCAATTGTCAAATGTCAGAAGTCAGATGTCGACGTTGACGTTTGATGGTTGATTTTTTATTTGATTTGAGGTTATGTTTAATGAATGTTTAATGTTTTGATTTTGACACGAATTCGAAGAAAACAAATAAAACAATAATTAATTGTTACAAATTATCAAAACGAATAATACTCAAGTAAAATAATTAGAAGCGGTACACAAAGCGCGCAATGGCGCCTGGTAAAAGAGGAGGTGGCGTACACGGCAAGCGCTCAAATCATCATGTTAAACGGGATTATGCCGAGAGGTTAAATGAATTGTCTATTCAATCAGGCAGCGAATCAAATGACAGTGACTCCGACAGTGAAGGTATCGAGGCTGCATTTCCTGTAAGCATGTGGGACTTGAACCATTGTGATCCAAAAAAGTGTTCAGGCAGAAAACTTCTGCGACATAACCTCATTAAAAACCTGAAACTGGGACAACGCTTTCAGGGTTTGGTTTTATCACCTGTAGGTACACAGTGTGTTAGCCCTAATGATAAAGATATTATTGAGAAATCAGGCTTGGCGGTCATTGATTGTTCATGGGCTAAAATTGACGAGACACCATTTGGAAGAATGAAATCCCACCATCCAAGACTGTTACCTTTCTTGGTAGCTGCCAATCCTATTAATTATGGGAAACCTTACCAGTTGAGCTGTGTTGAAGCTTTAGCAGCAGCAATGGTTATTACCGGACATAAGAAAGAAGCTCAATTTTACTTATCAAAGTTTTCGTGGGGCCATTCTTTCTTAGAACTTAATTCTGAAGCCTTAAATATGTACGCAGAGTGTACAGATAGCAAGAGTGTATTAGAAGCTCAAGAAAAATTCTTAGAAAAAGCGCATAATGAAAAAGATGATAGACCAATGTGGCCTCCGAGTGAATCTGAAACGGAGTCTGAGGATTCATAGTATTAAAATGTGCCTTCCTCTCTTATTGTATAGTACTATTTGCTGTTTGTAATACAATTGTAAATATATTTGTCAAATTAGGAGTAAACTGGATTATTGAAGATTATGGAGAGTCTGTTTATATTGCACTGTGTGACTGCCAGACCTTGAGTATGGTTTCAGATGGATCATCAAATTGTATCAGTGATAACTGATAACCTTTTATTTTATTTTAAACCTGCCAGTTGTTGCATCTATTTTTAAGACATGGATGGTTGAGCTAGGGTAAAAAAGATCCAGATTTTGAATGTACTATTTTCAATAACTAAGTGAAATTTAGGGATTATTTGTAAATGAAATGGAAATGACGAAGGTGCTGAGCATAACAACACAAATGAACTAATACTAAAGCAGTTATGGTCCAAAAATTAGAGTATTGAGTCTTTTAGACCCAGGTGTGACTACATGTGGGATAAAAAAAAAATTTAATATTAGAAATATGTGATATAAGAAATGAAGTAATAACAATAACTATTACTTATTGATGTATGCTTAATTTGCCTATAGGTTTAGATTGGAAAAAGTGAATATTCAAGATGAGATAGGGGTGCAAGACATAATATTATGTATAAGTGCTGATAATGGCTTATTAAAAGGCCAGCCATTTATTTCTTAACCAGGCATACATTCACCATTTTCAAGAACAGGCGTTTGAGACCTATATACCCAAATTATTAATAAATAACACTCAGAGGAACGATCAACAACATCATCATTATTTCAGCCATAGGAAGTCCACTGCTGGACATAGGCCTCCCCTATAGATCTCCAATAAGACCGGTTGGAAGTGGCTCACAGCCAATGCGTTCCCGTGGCCTGAGGGACGATGATCTGATTTAATTAGCATTTATTTTACTATGTACAATCACTAATCAGTGACTTTGTTAACAGATTCAGATTTACAGTGCAAGTAATTTATTGAAATGTATATAATAATGTATTTATGTTGTGTTAAAGATCTAAGAATAATAAAAATATCTTTATAGCAACAAGCAACAAATGACAAGAATACTTTGTAGTTTTATTTTCTCCTTGTGCAGTTATTACTGTACTACTTACACCTCGAAAGTGTGTGCCTTTGCCCAAGTTAGTAATTAAAATTAATGACTAACTTGGGCTCAGGTACACACGGCGCCAGACCTCGGTTTACAGGCCACACCAACATAAAGGAAGTGTGCGTGACAGTAATACTATTAATACATTGCTTAAAGATGTGTGTCATAACAAGTAAACCAATCAGGGCCTTTGACGCACTCACACAATTGCTATTTTACTTACATAAAATGCACCAAGGTTATAATATAATATCATATTCTAAACTAATTTTATGAAATGTATGCAGCATTTTGTTTCTATAACTAATAGGAGTTATCAAATTTAGTCACTATACTATCTGTTCTCATAGTCGAGATGGATAAGAATGCAAGTAAGTAAGTTTGGACCTCACCGTTGTCGCCGGTCGTTGGTTCGGAACTTAACAACGGAATTCTCTTTTTGTCAGTCGTGCATCTTTATGTCAGTCAATTTAATAGACATAACATTTTATTTTATGTTCCAATATCTTTTTAGAAGTTTATAATAATTTATACTTATGTGTTTTTTATATTTTTTATTAAAGATCAAATATTTTTATCTGATACTTAATTAATTATTATCTATAAATAATTAATTATACCCATACTTAAGAAAAATATCATGCTTATAATAGTAAATATAATTGCATTGCAACAATAAGTTAATTATTTTATTTTCCTTTCCTTTTATCCATTAAGAATAAATAGTATCATCAAGGAAATATACAAAAAATATATTAAATTATATTGTATATATGAATTTTATACACTTAGTTTCCTGTAAATAAACTAGACCAATCGGACTTCAATATATTGAGGAACAAAAAGTGCACCTCGCTCGAGGACCGAACCCGGTATTGATTCTATTGGTTCAGCTGCATATTTAAACCATTCAGCTGTATCTACTTATTCGTTTTTCGCTAAATATGCTATTATAACTTGGTGCAGTGGCTATCATCAATACCTATATTTCATGTAAGTAAAATAGCGAATGTGTGAGTGCGTCAAGGGCCCTGATTGGTTTACTTGTTATGACACACATCTTTAAGCAATGTATTAATAGTATTGCTGTCACGCACACTTCCTTTATGTTGGTGTGGCCTGTAAACCGAGGTCTGGCGCCGTGTGTACAGGTAAAACTATTGTCAGATGGGTGTGTCTTAGTATTAATTTACTTTTTGTTAGGCAATCTGGTTTCTACGGATTTGATATTTATTATTTATTGAGAACTTCTCAATATTTAATTTTCAGGCAAAAGTATACATAAGTACATAATTCGTTAGAAAGCGCCCTCTCTGTGATTATCATTGAAACTACAAAGCCAGATGTTCACAAATTATCGTTACTCGCTAGCGCCAACTTGCTACGTTAACATTGATAGTTCGAGTTGCTCACAACGCCTGATAGATGGAGCTCTCTACTATTAGTAAAAAGTTTTAAGGTCCGTGCCGTGGGGTTCCAAGTTTTTGCTGTATGCTTGCGTTCGGATTCGCCGTTCGTTTCGTTTAGTTTAGTTTGCTTTTGCTGTCCGAGTGTGTGAGTCGCGTTATTGTTTGGTGCAGTGACGAATATAAACTCGCGGAATAACTTATTTATCAGTAACTAACTTTTTAAGTGATCCGTTAGTGTTTGTAAGTGTGTGGTGATTGTTGAGTGAGTGTATACTTTTTTGGACTGTGGACTTCTTAAGGCTAACTTCAGGAACTTCGGTAAGTTTGTCCGTTGACTTCAATGCAACCTGTCACGCAGGTGTCTCGCAAGCCGCAAGTCACTAACCTCTGATGAATACCTACCTAAATGATCTCCTTCGGGGCTATTAGAGAGAGATCTGTTTTGTCAAGTTCCTATAACTTTTTGAAACTTTACAGCTCTACCTAAAGCTCTATCACATCATAATCGTTCAGTCTTACTAACCTTGTAATCTAACTAAATCTAAAAAAGTCTCATAGGCATTATTCACATTTTATACCAAATTATGAATGTGTTTTATTAACTCGTTCGTTCTCATTATAAAAATACGCGCTTTACCGTGTTTTTATAAGGTTTCTAACTGGAAAGTGGAACTAGACTAGAGAGAGGATTTGGCCTTTATTGGCCAAGCCATGAATCGCAATCTGAAAAAAAAAACAACCTATTATACCAAGTAATGTATTTAAGTACACGTTTCGTAGTCATGCATATTAATTAAATGACCTTTTTAAATATTGCGGAGAAATTCAATTATCCTCAGTTCTCCAGTGTAGTAGGTAGGTAGGTTAGGTAGGTAAGTATTTTTTGTTTACCTGATTTTTTTTTTATATATCTACTTTTCTACCAAACAAGAGTCAAGCAAGACACACTATGAAAGTGTAGCGCTATCAGGCGCTAGTCGCTACCTAATAAAATGTACTTACAGTACTTACACTACTTACCTACCTGTTGTGGACACTTAAAACATTACGTCGTGTTGGACCGTTGGATAGGATAGGTAGGTATACTTCAGTACGTATACTTATCTATGGGTGGTACCTACATAATATTAAGTGCTTGGAGGAATGTTTTCTTGAAGCTATCAAAGTTGCAATCCAACGTGCGAAGTGGCCGCATGGGAAATGAAAGACGGAAAGACTCAACTTTTCGATGACCTATGTTAAATACGTTGTATGGCGAACTGAATTCTTTTCTATGTGTGCCAATTACATAAGTAGGTACATCATTAGAAAATGTAAGTTGGTCTTTCATATTCACGTGATTGTGCGTGCTGTACACGAATTAACAGTCAATAGGAAGTAACCTTGAACCTGGTCAATATGGAAACTAGTATCGCCAAACATTTATAGTATGGCTAATCAGTAATCACATTCACAAAAATACTGACGTGATTTATTATATTTTCAACAAATGAGTAGGTATTCAGTCACGTGTCACGTCGCGAGAATCATGAGCTTACAGTTCCCAGTCGCAACTGAAGTTTTGGCCTCGGAATCTGGGGTCCGTTTTTCCAGTCTAACTGTGGGTTTGACTGAACTTCGATATTTTCCATGAAGCGACTGTCATATGACCTCCACAACACAACCCATTGGTGATATCGAAGTATTGCAGTATACTCTAAGATTGCAGTTAAACCAGTTGTTGGACCTTTTTAGGGCTCTCACTATCCGTAACAACTACCATAGATGTTTGTAGGGCTACAGGGATCGACGGATTAACGTGCTCTCAGAGGCACGAGCATACCGACCTAGCAAAGCGTTGCGACCGTCTTGATAGAGATTGTCACTGGTTGATCTCTAGTGTCGTTACAGTGCCGAAACGTGGCCACTGACGGCGGGGTTAGTCCGTGACCTAAAAGTCGCGCAGCGGGCTATGGAGCGAGCTATGCTTGGAGTCTCTTTGAAGGATAGAATGCAACGAGGTTATCCGACAAAGAACCAAAGTTACCGACATAGCTCGTAGAATAAGCAAGCTGAAGTGGCAGTGGGCTGGCCACATCTGGCGAAGGACCGATGATGGCCGTTGGAGCAAACGAGTACTAGAGTGGAGACCGCGCGAAGATAAACGGAAGGTGGGACACCCCCTAGCTAGGTGGACTGATGACCTGCGAAAGGTGGCTGGGACGGACCGGATGCCGAAGACGGAGGATCGGCAAACGTGGCGCGTATTGGGAGAGGCCTATGTCCAGCAGTGGACTGCAGTAGGCTAATTGATTGATTGATAGTGTCGTTACCCAGTCCAACACCAATGACAATCTCTGTTAGGGTGGCTTTAGACAAAACGAACATAGAACTAGAACAAGACCATTATTTCTTTATATTCTAGTGTAAACGAAACCTTGTTTTCAGCGTTTACATAAGAAAGAACAACGAACGAATGTTCTGTCATTGTTTACACCGATAGAATTTGATGTAGAGGGGATAGAATGAGCATTCGCTCGTCTGATGTAAGTCAGCCTTTAGTGAATTGTACAGCTGATCTTTCTTTCTATTTGCATTGTCCATAGAGGGTTTTATCTATAGTACCTATGTACTTGGCCATTTAAACTGCTGAGAAACCCTTTATTTTTACGACTACAATGTTACATTTGACACCTGTCACATTTTTTACTAATAATTTCGGTGACATTTGCGGAAAATTTTGATGTGAAATAAATTGGAAATTTTCTTGTTGGAAAGCTGGAGATGATAATGCACAGGAGTAAAAGGAATAAAAATGTCACATAGTGTCTATTTAGACTGATTTACCTCCCGGCCTGTTGGGCTGGTGTGGTGGAGTTCACGCAGTAAGTTTTTTGTCTGTGTGCCTTATATTAAAAAGAAGTAGCTATATCTAGGTATTTACGGTATTGACGCATAGAATGGTCACTCGAAATCAAACTAATTGGACTATTACGAAATACGAATACAATCAGCGAGTACGCACGAACTTCTGTCAAACAATGTTGTACAGCATTGTTGGTTGTACACTCTTTTATTACGAGATCATTAGTTTTACTTCTTCACGTACCTTGAAAGTTCTGTGCATACCACTTGACTAAGAAGTACGGAACAAAGCATTGGTCACTTATGAGTTTGAGTTACTTATTGAAAGTTTGGGTTAGATAAAATAAGTAGCAGCTACGTATTTTTCAATTACTTTATCAATTCAACCAAGCCTCCGAAGTGAGACCCATTTTTTATTGTAACTTCACATTTCTCTACAGTTTGTTACGTTAGTTGAGGTATATTTCTGTTTAGCTAGTTTGACTTCTTGTACCAACCTTGCTTGTTCCATAGGAGATATTCGTCTAGTATTAATTTTCGTCTTCATATACCTCTCTCTCTCTCGAGAAATCTCTCAAGAAAATGAGTATGTTATGTAGAGAATTGTACTCAATCATTTACATAACATAACATAACCTCACGCCTGTATCCCCGAAGGGGTAGGCAGAGGTGCTAGCACCCACATTTCGCCGTTTATGTTTAGGTTCCAATGTAATAGGTGGCGAGCCTATTGCCATTAACCGGGCATTTATAAACCTGCGATAAATACACACATAACTTCGAAAAGCATCGAAAAGTCATTGGTGTGTGCCATGGTAAAACCTGGGATCGAACCCGAGACCTCGTCTCAGCAGTCCATTACCCATACCACTAGGCTTACTTACATGTATAATGTACTTTGAGATAGTAGGGACCTATTGCCTCAATCGTTGTTTGACCAATTAGGTACACAAATACAAAAAGTATAGAGGAGCCTTAGCGCAATCTGGAACACAACAGCGGCGCTGCCCCCGCTAAGACTAAAGCAAAAGAAAAGAAAACCATACCATTATTTTTTCGAAGCCACTCAAGACCCTGTTCACAGTGTTCACCCCCTGTTAATTCTTAAAGCTAAATGTCAGAATTTTCAGTGACCTGAAATATACTACTTACGGTATTATTTTTTATTACTTACGAAAGTTATGACATGACTACCAGTTTGATTCTCTCACTGATACATTCACCACTCATCAAAATAATCTGACGGACTTTTAGCAGATACAAACTAACTTGAGTTATGAATTCGGTTAGTGCATATACCTAAAGGACGAGCTGACTCCCGGCTTCGCCCGTAGCATACTTCGAAACCCCATATCGCCCCTTCAAGCCATATATACCCGCAATTTATTTTCAAATAACGTATGGGAATCTGCCGGATTTCTTGACACTTCAGAGTGTTTCAATTCGAACCAGTACTTCCTGAGATTAGCGCGTTCAACCAACCAAACATTTTTTTTGATGTTGATGATTCTTGATTCTTTGATTCTTCAGCATAATAATATTTAGTATAGATAATTTACACCTATTTAGTACTAGAACAGAGAAGAAGACAACGTCATGCACAATTTCAACCTTCCCTTGTAAGTTCTATTGAAAATAATATTGTAAACTTACTTTCAGACAAAATGCTATGATGCACCATTTTGAACTACTGAACTGTATTGGGAAGTGAAAAGCGTCTAAAAATCGTGTGGACGTTTCATCTAACGGTGATGTAACATTCTGAAGACCCATACAGCAATGAAACCAGTGCACGGGGACACCGTGTCAAACGACAATAGTTCCTCGAGTGCATGGTGCAGTTATAGCAATCAATCAGGTGTATCCTTCAGACGTTTATCGTCCCTTCAAGGTGCTAAAACTGATCGAATTTTACACGAAAAGTATATACCACTGAAAGAAAATAATCTATTGGAAAAACTGGTCAAAACCAGAGTATTATATGAAGAGCTTAGACATCAAATACTATCCAGTAGTCTTAGCACAACTAGCAAGCCAAGTTTAATACCAGGTAAACCAACTTTAGGGGCAGGTAAGCATGTTTTAAAAGCGAATAAGAGTAAAATTATAGAGTTGGTGGATTTAGTAGATAAAGGTGTTATTTTGAGACCGGAAAAACTGTGTGAATGTTGTGACTGTAACAGTTACAGTTCTGAAACAAGATACAAATATGGACCGAAGGAACGTCGACAAAGACAAATCCACGCTGGCGGCTGCTTAACTTCAAAATCGAGTGTTATTTCAAAGAAAATAACTATTGGAGAATCGCGTTTAGAATTCAGATTTAAAACAAAAAATATTAAGTCTGATCCATGTACTTTTCAATTTAGCGAATTGTTCAAACACAAATCGAGGGAAGCGCTAACGAGAGATCATGGGAAACCATACTTTAACACACATAGAACATCTAATAAGAAATCACATCATAAATTGAAGCGGTCTAAGCCTCATTGCATGGACAGGGCTAAATTATCTGTTTCGAAAATAAAACAGCAAGCGGTTGAAGACGTAAAAAACACAAAATCTATAGCAAAAAAATCTTTAGAACCTACAGTAAACCATCGTCATTATTTAAAATCCAAGCCTTGTGGTCATTCAAACATCACTCAAAATACGCTGACTACAGATTTCCCTACTAAGACTGATAAAAAAGTAAGTAGCTGTTTGTCAACAGAGGATCTCACTGCTAATGTTGATGTAAAACTTAATAAAAATTGCTATATGGGGAATTGGAATTATAAAATCGAATGTCCTAATGAAAAATCCCGAGAAAATTCGAGAAACGCCAAACACAGAATAGCAGGCACTGTTAAGGAAGGTTTGCCATTTACCTTGGATATAAAGTTAAAAGCAGAAAAACATACCATCAAGAAAATGGAAATTAATCTGTGTAAATCATGTAAAAAGGAAACTGCAGACGATGAACTGCATGAAGACAATTCAGAAGTTCTGAAACTAAATGAAAATTTTAATATAATAGCATTAAGCCAGATAATAAACTCGAAAAAATGTCCGTTAGTGTTACAAGGACAGAAAACACAATTATCCACCATAAACAGCTCGTCGTTAACTAGTTCTAAGCATTCTATACCATTATTGTCAATTGACTCCACAACTCCAGTAGATTCAGGACTGTTATTAAGTGACACCAAATGTAAGACTTCCGAGAAAGCATGTTTATGTTGTAGAGTGCTTCAACGAGAACATTCATTCGGTAACAAATATGAAAATTCATATAAAACCAACACTTTAAATTCATCATATTTTTCTACCAATTGTGGAAAACCTGATGTTATCACTACCAAAAATAAATGCCTGGACCATAGTAAGTATTCAACCCCATATCAAACTACAAGTGAAAAATCATCAAGTCCTATTTTTTGTCGGAAACTCGCCAAATCTACTTGTTTTAGCCTAATTGAAAACAAACTGTTACTTGAAAATAGGGCTATGAATCTAGACCCACTTGTAAGTGGTATAACAACAGATCGTTGCAATAACGGTAATAAATCAAAAACATGTGATAAAAGCATAATTGACACCTACAAGTTGTCTGGGCAGTACAAGGAAAGACATAAATTTGATAGAAAAATGACTGAAGACAAGCGTAAAAGACTGGACAAAAGCATAAAAAGTGGTAGTCACGCGCTCAAAAGATGCATCTGCACATCCAAACTCAAAGCCATTAACATTAAAAATGAAAGGAAGCTATCATACATTACAAACACAGAAAGTATGAAATTTAAAACTTACCAAGTTAGTAGGAGTAACCTTCCTAATTTGAAGAAAGCATTGCTACAATGCGAACCATTTCTATGCACATCTGAGGGACATGATTCTACAAAATTTAAGTCATGGAAAATGCAAAACCAATACACTACATGTACTTTACAATCCAAATCACTTGCTACTCTTAAAGAATGTCGGTTTAAAACAAATCCACTTCAAGTGAAAATATCGGATTTTAAAAATTGCCCAATTACACGAAATCCTCAGAATAATATCGACTTTTGTTTTCCTATACAATATAAGAAGTCAAAAATAGGGTCCTCCATAGATAACACAAAATATGAATTGAGAAAACATTATTTACACAAATTAGGTTCGTTTAAATTAGGTACAAAAAGTTTAGAGCATAGTATTTCTAAAACTACCACATTTTCCAAAGCAACTATGATGTCCTTGGATCGTATTTTTATAGGTCCTCAAGTGGTAACTGAATTCGAAGGTGTAGATAAATCTTCATTCATTGCAAAAACGCTGCCCCGCAAAGATGTCTTTAATACTTCTGTTAAGGACATAGCAATTAGCAATAGTGATGAAATATCTAAAATACCTATTCAAACATTGATCCAATGCCGTAAAGCTAAATCTACTACTTTTTTATCACAATCTATTTTCCATGTATTCAAAACTAAGAAAGTACACTCATGTTTTGATACTTATAAAGCGGACGTTTCTATAAGAACTTACAAACTGAAAGAAATTAATGAAAATTTGCAAGTTGAATCGCAGAAAGTGATAAATAATGATTCAAATAATGTTGCCTTTTTGTCCGCTCCTGATATTATTAACAAAATGCCAGTATATATTAACAAATCAAATGGTAACTCGATTTCTTTAAAAGAAAGTTCTAGAAGTACGCTAAGCTCACGAAATTATAAACTTATCAAAATTCAGAAGGAGATATATTTGATGATTACCCCCTCTTCTAAATATCGTTTCTCAACTTTAAAGTTAGAAAAGAGCAGAGATATGATAAATAGTAAGTGTGCTAGTAATATATGCAGAAATACTGACAAGGCAACTAGGCCCCAAAAGCCACAAGGATCTCAAAGCAATTTCGAATCAAAAAGTATACATGAATCGAAAACTATTCATGAGGACAATAAATGCCGTAAAAAACGTGAATGTCATTCAAAAAGGGTAAAGGATCTTAAAAATATTTTTTCAGTCACAGGTATCAGGAAAGTTCCTTATGTCTGTAAATGCCCTAGTAACAAACACTACTTTGACGGAAGATCTAGTATTATGTTGGTATCATCAACAATTGCTATTAAATCCAAAAATATACATTCTTATTTTCAAAGTCAATTTAATTTATTCCAAGTTACATCAAGTAAGCACGATGAAACTGTTGAAGTTAAATCTCAAATTAATTGTAAAGTCATCAAGAGTATTTCTTCAAGAAATGTAAATGTAAAAACGTCATCTCAGGAACATTTTTTAGTTATGGAGGAACCATGCCATATTAGACCCTTCGAAAGTAGGGTTGATATTGATTTTCCCTCGCAAATATTCAAGCCTAATTCTCATCTTACTGGCGTTTCGTCATTGTTAAAGAGTTGTTTTTGTACTATGAACGTACAAATAAATGGGAAAAGAGAAATAAGAAACTTGCCATATAAACTTAAACCTTACGAATGTGCACCGTATGATTGTATACCATACGAATGTGATCCTTATGAATGTCAAAAATTAATAATAAAACGATTAAAGCGACTGAGATCAAGTATAACTTCAACAGAAAAGAAAGAAAAATTAAAACGAGAAAAGTCAAGTATAACTTCAACAGAAAAGAAAATGAAATCCAGTTCTAGCGAGACTTCAAAAGCTAGGAGACTCCAATCATCCTCCATGCGTAAACCAAAACAGGTACCATGCCGCTGTGACCGTCAACATCACTGTCTCTGTCAGCCTATTGACAACTGTCTCTGCAAAGAAGCTTTTAGGTCAAATGTAGAATTTTCTAAAAAGAAATCACATTCTAAAATATCTGACAAGCAATTGAGAAATAAAGGTTTACGAAACAGGGTTCATAAAAGTATTGCTAATGAAACGCAATCGAACATGAGAGAAATGCATCATAAAACATCATCAGTCTCGTCTCGTTTTCGCAAATTGAAATTACAAAAAACTGAGGGAAACAAAAGAATATCAAATTATCAAACTGTAGGCACGTCTACACCGTCAACGAAAATTACATCTCGAAAAATTAACAGAGGCCAATCTCCTGAGTTGAGGAATAATTACTCAGGCTTATTGCCATATGAATGTGAACCTAACATTTGCATTCCTGGCAAGTGTGATCCTATTGAATGTTTAGAGTTAATAAATGAGAGGGAGAAACATGTAAAAGACATGCATAGTGCGGAATCTGGAGCGTTAAAACAATCAATTTCACACATGTCCTCTAATATGAAAAAACACGCATTTCGAGGTCAATATACTCAATCAAAATATCTTCTAAATAAACCGGTTAGATCCCGAGACTTACGAGCAAAAATAAGAGAATTAAAATCTAAACATAGTGTCTCGGTAAACAAACCATCCACCACATCAGCTAGACAAGCGGTCAAAATAAGCTCAAATTTTAACTTCAGTGTACAATTTTATAAAGATAAGATTGATATTCCTGATAGTCGAGTTGAAAAACATATTAGTCGAGATGAAATATCTTCTTATCCAGTTGAAAAACCTTATAGTCGGTTTGAAAAAAGACATGTAAAAGAATTATATGGACAAGAGTATCGAGTAAACAAAACCAGAAGTCGTAAACGAAGTTCAAGGAATGTAATTTCTCAGACAGAAAAGTTAAGAAAAGGTTCTGTTCCAGATTCAAACATTGTTTTTAACGCAAATTCCCATGCAGAGTCACTTCAACGTGGACAAACTGCTATAACACGATCCTTTCTGAAACGTTGCTTTTGTGCTGCAAGGCTACAAAGTTTAAAAAAAAAGCGACTACCAAAAAAAGCTTATAAAAATGTTAGTTCAGGCACACATGAAATAACTCCATTGAAGATATTAGGGGAATCTGTCACGATAGTAAAACCAGTCAAAACACAAACAAAATCCCTAGAACAGGTACACAAAAACAGTTTTACACGAGGCCAATGTAAATGCTTGAAGTGTATGTGTAAAATAAATTCCATAGATAAAGGATCTGGAACTGAAAAATATCCTCCTAGTGTAAGTCCTAAGAGATGTCAATGCCCAAGCAAATGTAAGTGTCCAAAAAAATGTGAATGCGCAAGCAGATGTAAGTGTCCAAAAAAATGTGAATGCCCACCCTCCTTTGAGAAAAGTGTTGCGTCTATCAAACCTATAGAACCAGAGACTGAACAACCCAAAATAAAGTATGTTAAAGCTACAGAACCGGAGACTGAAAGACACAGAGTAAAATCTATCTCTACCATTTCTTCAAAAACTTCAAAAGGCCGATCCACACAGTTTATGCACCAAACTACGCCATCCTATAAATTTAGACAAGTAAAATCAACCGCATCACCTGACACATTGTGTCAAGAGGAACGAATTGAAGACACATTGGACAGACAGGCTGTAAGAATTGGTTCCACTTTTAGCTTCGATATTGAATTCCAAAAAGATAAGTTATTTCCAAGCGACGAAAAAGTTCAAGCGGCTGCTGAAGCTATTAAGTCGACTAAAGATAAAATGCACGACGTGAATATGGATGGACCTTGGAGTAAAAGATATAAAAGTTTAGGAAGTTCTTTTAACAGTATTTCCTCTGAAGTTAAAGCTGTAGGCCCAATGCTTCGTAGATGTTTTTGTACTCTAAAGCTACAAGATGAAAAACAAAGTCAACAAAATAGTCAAACGCTGCATCCTTATTATTCTATGTCTACTTCTATGCACAAAGGAACAGGGACACCTTTTAGCCGTCCTGTAGCAAATTATCATAATAGAGGTGTGATGACAGTCTACAAATTAAGAACGTATCATAAGTTAGCACCTGGTGAATGCGAGCCTGGTGTATGCATACCCGGAGAGTGTGATCCTTATGAATGCTTAAGGCGCATGAACAGACGTCACGCGGGTTCAGGTACAGATAGTCAGTCAACAAGATCTGCAGTGAGTATGACGGGACCTGGACGTAGATATCGAGATAATAGAGTACAGTTTTCCCCAAGAGAACGCAGGCCGAGGACCCGGGAAGGACATACTAGACCTCGACCAATGCCAAAACCACGTAATGGTGGTTTTGAGGTTCGCCAACAACCAAAATCAAACAGACAAGCTGTAAAGATAGGTTCTAATTTTAGTTTCAATGTAGAATTTTACAAAGATAGATCAAAAGGTGGCGGCGGTGGCGGACGTGGCGGTGCTGGTGGTGTTTATCCCACACCCTGTCCCAAACCATGTCCCAAACCCTGTCCTGAACTTTGTCCTAAAACTTGTCCGAAACGTTTTGTTAATAGCGGAACAGATGCCTACAGCGTATCTTCTAGACATCAGCAAGCTCAACGCAGACACGGAAACACACGCAACAGGGATTCTCAAGTCTGGGGTCGAAAAATGCGTTCGACTATGACAGGAGTAGGTCCTTTTTTAAAACGGTGTTTCTGTACGTTGCAATTGCAAAGACGGCCACAAAAAGAGGTACCACGTAGAGAACAGAAATATGACTCGGACAGTAGTTCAGTTGGTACCGAAACAGCTAAATATCGACCACCAGTAAATTATAGGGAACAAGGTACTCGTCCTAGAAGAAAACACAAATATCACGGAAGAAAACTTGATCCTAACGAATGTGAACCTGGTGTATGTGTGCCTGGTCAATGTGATCCTTATGTTTGTTTGGAAAGGATCAAAAGACGAAGAATGCAATCAAAATACGCAGGTCCAGGGCGGCACAAACCTCATTCCGTTTCTAGTTCTGTAACAGATCCTTACCGACGGCATAGAACTCGTTCAGTTTCTAGTTCAATAATGGACCACAGAAGACCTCACCGACCTAAGCATACTCAACATAGGGCACAACATAGAAGAGTTGAAAGACCGATGCCCAGAGAACGTAGCCCACCTCCTCGTGAATATCAACCTGCTCCAACTTCACATAGGCAAGCGGTACGTCTGGGTTCCAGTTTCAGTTTTAATATAGAGTTTTATAAAGATCGTAGTCAACCTGGGGCGGGTGTGCCACCTCCTCCTGTTCAACCTAGACGTGTAGAGCGGCCATCACATGGGCAGCGTGTTCGGTATATTAAAAGACCTGTACCTGTTAGAAGAATACGCACAGATAGCACAGGAAGCGGACCAATACCTGCAAGAACTAGAAGTATGTCATCGTCTTATAGAAATCAAAGAAATCGTCGTATGCAAGCTAATTCAAGAACTTTATTGAAAAGATGTTTTTGTACTTTAAAGCTCCAAAAAATTGGCACACATCAAAGGGAAACCCAAGAGAGTAATACTACAGTAGGGACAATTTATAGAACAGCTGGTTCCCAATTAAGACGAAAAGACGAAATTGTTCCTCAGTATCGACATTTTGGCACTAGAACTAGAAGAAAACGGCATAGATTAGAACCTTATGAATGTGAACCTGGAGTATGCATACCAGGGCAATGTGATCCCTATGAATGTTTAGAGCGAATAAAACGCCGACATGTGAGACATTCAGGAACTGGCATGAATTATCCTCACACTAGGTCAATGTCCAATATAACTCCTCGGTATCATAGAACTAGATCAATGAATACCCCAATGTATAGAGAGCCCAGGAAAAAATATCATGGAAGACACACAGATTCACCACGAATGAGACAACCACCGCCTCGTCCTTCACGAGCTCTAGAAAACATTCACAACCGTCAAGCGGTACGTTTGGGTTCTAGTTTCAGTTTTAATGTTGAGTTTTATAAAGATAAATCAAAAGCACAAAGGAAGAAAGAACCTCCGTGTCATCCTGCAATATGCAAAGAACCTGACTGTACTACTATAAAATGTAAGACCTCCTCCTGCAGTACGTCATGTCCCATTACAAACCAACGAAGTAGAAATGTTCAATCACAAGGTGGAGGCCATGATAGAAGGTTACAAGCAAGGAGCACAAGAACAGAATCGAGGGGCTCTGGAGTACCCTTGTTAAAACGTTGTTTTTGTACCTTGACACTGCAGCGAGCAGAAGTCAAAACTATTAATCCTTTCAACATGAGTTTACATTCTCAAGATCAATCCACATGTACTAAGTATAAGTATGGCGAACCGGATGTACCTTGTAATTACAGTGGAGATTTTGAGCCATTTAAAAGGAGAGGGCTGAGGCGTATTTCTAGAACATCGGGTGCCTACATGGCAAGATCGCGTGACGTATCTGGAGGTCAATTAGGATCAAGATTTATGTCAAATGATATGCAATACGGTGGCAATAGGTGGCATGGAGGAAATGCGCAAAACAGTATATCTAGTTGGTACAGCAGAAATCCGCAACGCAGTATATCCAGGTGGTATGATAGAAGGCCATCGGATAGAGTAGAGACAATAGTAGAAGAACCACGGTTTCAAATGTTTAATAAGCCTAATACTAGACATACTGTTAGAATAAGCTCAAATTGCAACTTTAATATCGAATTTTATAAAGACATTATCTTTCCCGATCCTTGTGATTGTGACGAAGTAGAAGAAGACTCTGATGAAATGTCGGCAATTACTAAACTGCAGCAGACATTTTATCCGCGAATTAGATACAAAAAGAGTCGTAAGCATTTTTACGAAGGCGATAGGTCATCCTCTACTGAGCGCTATTTTTCTAGGTTTCATCGTCCAAAAACAATAATTGCTAGAGATTATGTTGAATATAGAAAAAGTGCGAAGATTGGAAAAGAGGCAGATGAGCGTAGTAAAAGAACCAAAACTTTTAAAGAACCAGATGAACACAGTAAAAAATCAGGAACTGAAAAAGATCTAGATGAACATAGTAAAAAAACAAAAACTATCAAAGACGTAGATGAACATAGTAAAAAATCTAAGATTGAGAAAGAATTAGATGAACTCAGCAAAAAATCTAAATCTGGTAAAGAGCAAGATGAACAAATAAAAAAAATGAAATCTGGGAAAGAGCTAGATGAACGCAGCAAGAAATCGAAATCTGGGAAAGAAATAGGTGCACGCAGTAAGAAATCTAAATCTGGGAAAGAGATAGATGAACGCAGTAAGAAATCTAAATCTGTGAAGGGTCAAGATGAACACGGCAAAAAATCTAAAATAGGTCAAGAACTAGATGTACGCAGTAAAAAATCAAAATCTGTTAAAGAGCCAGGCGAACACGCCAAGAAAAAAAGCACAGGGAAAAAATCTATCGTTGAAGATCACAAGGAAGTCAGTGAAAAAAATGTGAAACCAATGAGTAAGCTATTTACACGCTTACGTTCCAGTAAGGGATTTAAATGTATATGCTCATCAAACCAAGACAATTGTTTATGCTCAATACATAAAAAAAGTTGCTTATGCCCATCAAATCAGACAAATTGTTTATGCTCAGCTAACGCTAACGCTAATGCTAATGCTAATGGTAATGCTAACGCTAACGCTAACACACTCAAAGTTTCAAAGGGTAACAAGAAATATAAATGCTTATGTCCACCTGGTGAGCCCAGTACTAAACAAGGACGAGGTAAAAAGATTAAAAGTAAACATCCTGAAAATGTATTCATCAATAAACCCATCACTATTGCACGAGTTGAAATGAGAAAGCAAAATACTAGATTATCAACTACTAGAATGCTGCCCAGATTAAGATCGTCCAAATTATATGTGAAAGCTGAAAATAGTGTTATTACCGTAGTGCCAACTGAAACGAAAAAAAAAATATTACCTAGAAAACTTGAAACCGAACACGAACATGGTGATTCTGAAGCATGTGCTGTTGATGACGTTCCTATAAAAGAATCAACTTCAGGAATACTGTTTCTATGCAGACATAATATATTACGGTCAACATCTGAACAAGATTTTAAACCTTTTAGCGTTACTACTGCCGATCAATCAATATCGTTTTTAAAAATTAACAAAGAATCATCCTCCACAATATTACCTAAAGTAAAGTTGGAAGAAATCAGTTCTCAAGTCCTTGATTCAGTTTTAGGCGCGGCGTCTTCCTCAGCATCATCGGAATTAAAATCGGAATGTCATTCTTATACTACTTTTTCAGTTAGCCAATCCAGAATGCATATTCAAAAGGTCAACCAAAAATATTCTGCAGAGCAGATGAAAACAAAACATTTCTACGATCACTTTTCTGAAGCCGATATTGTTGCACGAGTTGCGGCAAGACTTCTTGAGGAAAAACATAAATCATTTCATCTGCTTAAGTTGCTTGGCCTACATTCTCGCAAAGTATTTACTTCTGCCGAGGCAAAGAAAATTATTAATAGTATTTCGCTGTTAAATTTTATGTGCTCATCGAAATTAAGAAGAACAAAATCTCTAGATGGTGACTGTACCGCTATTTTGAATACTTATCCCGAACTGTTAATCCAAACAAAACCTATCACGTGTAACAAATCTGGTTGTGATCATTTACAAGAAATATGCATTTGCACAACACAAATGCTTAAGACCAAACAATGTGGATCTGTTGTAAATGGTGCGCAATCAAACCAAGTTAAACCCTTATCGATATTTACTCCAAAAGAATATTGGGTACAATATCAAATACAACATTCTAAATTATGCAAACGTTACCAAGATAAACAAACTGTGATGCATAAGCACTCTAAACAGAATCAGACAGAAAGTATTGAAATAGAAACTATTATGGCATACAGTCCGCGAAAATTTCAGAACTCCAAAAGTATGATACTATTTGATGATAAATCTAAAATTACTTGTAATGATGTTTGTTGCTTATTCTGTACTAGTAATTCAAAATTAAAAGAAAAACAAAATATATCTGATATGAGGACATGTTCGAAATGTGAATATCATGATCAGTTTTGTTTAAATCACCATCATGAAAGTGTAAATAACATGTTTAATATTAATAACAGCTCGGTGATAAAAAGAAACGACTTGAGTGTAGAAGCAATAAAAATAGAACCGTGGGATCCAGTCGTGTACAGATTTTTACGTGCACTATCAACAACAAAGAAAAACAAAAAACCGCAAAGTGTCGTTTTGAAAACCTCCAAACACCGTATTAGATTTACTACAGCTGAGTCATGTTCTAAAAAGTATAAAGAGTCAAACAACAAATGTACTTATAAAACTTCATATCGTAAAAAAATCATGATTTATAGAAGTTATCCACGACAATTCGGCAATGTAGATAAAATTGGCAATTCAGTAAATTCACGTAAGACTGGTATAAAATTCGTTGAGAAATCTCACGCTTGCTATCGAGCTCAACGTAAACGCACTGTCTTTCAAAATTCTTCAAAAACTACACATTCTAATTCCTCTCATATAGATGAAATGCAATTCGTTTACATGCCATCTGGCTCTGATATTATTTCTGAGAAAACTCTAGGTAAACAAGACACAAGGACGTCGCTACATACTGCACACGATAAGTCCTATAACACAGTGTCATCTGATTTTCATGGCGATACTAAACATTTAAATTATCGAGGCTGTAGAGATAAATTTTCACTAACTACTGACTCATTAGAAACACAAAAAGAAGTGTCCTCTCAGTCAGTGAAAGTTGATATAGCCTCCTCAGACCTAAAGTGTCTTCTGATGTGTCCCAAATACAATATTGTTCCATTAGGAAAAATAAATTTAGAAAATAGCTTGCTCACAACAAACTCCAAAGACCACATGTTAAACCAGAAGGTTTCACAGGATCGGCAGAAGTACTGCCCTTGTTTTTTTTGTAAGAAAAAAGGAACTTCAAAGCGATCCAAAACAAAAAGGAAAATCAAATGTAATTTAACAGGTAATGGTGATTCTATCACAGAAACTCAAAAAGACTCAGGAGCAAATAATAACATTCAGAAAGAAAGTTCACGTAAAGATGAAATTTGTGAAGCCGGAGCTAGTAAACAAATATTAGAAACGGGAAGTGTAGAAAAGGAACAAGACATGTATGTTGAATTACAGCCGTGTTTAGAAGGTTTTGAAAAAGAAGATAATTTGAAGTCAAAACGACTTCACAAAAATCATCCCTTATTTATTGCAAAAATCTTGATTTGTATGAATAAGCTGAGACCAGCAAAGAATAAAAACTTATGCACCAGCAAGGATGTCTTTGAACCAAAGCATGCTTCTCACCATTTAAAAACCACTTATTTTAAACGATTTCGCATAAATTTAGCTAAAGCAATAAAAAGACCTTTGCAAAAACCAATTAACCATCCACATTTGGAACAAAGAAATATAAACCAAGAAGTTCTTCCAAAACTGTCACGGATAAGTCAAAAGCCCGTTGAAATAAGTTGTAATAAGTTAGATGTGTCATCTGTGCGAAGTAAACCTTACTATTGCATTTACTGCTTGTGGCCACGGTTTTATCCACATTTCATTTCTTTAGTGAGAGTGTGGAGACAATTGATAGATGTTTTGCTGTTGGTGTTGTGGAGTCCTTGTTTATTTAGCGCACATTGTGTTAAGGCCTTTTTGTGTTGCTTTATTAGGTTCAGGCTTCATTGCTACTTGAAATAAAATGTATGATTTTTTTTTCAAATATTTGATTCAGTTCGGCACACCCATACCTATATCCATATGGATAATTTTAATGTCAACGTATATGTGTAAGTATCGATATCACACACATATTGTCGAGTAATAAGATTTCACCAATGGACATAAAACTATTTTAAAGGATTCTACTGCGATTGCTTTTCTTATTATTGTTTACATTTTGTGAACATTGCAAATAATAAAACTAAAATTAAATCTCGATAGAATGCGTTTAAAATAGTTTTATTTAAATTTATTTACGTTAACCCCATTGCAAATGGTCTCACTACCATGGACACCCCAGATAGTGCGAAGTGGAGGAGGAAGAGCCGGAAGGCGAACCCTGAGCTCCGAGGTTATCTTGGCCACGGATGCAATCAGGAAAATGCGTCTCCAGGAAGATGATGAACCTTATTGGTGGTAACGAGGAAATAGTCGTAGCAGTAGTAAACGAAATGGTCAAAGATTACATTTCATTACACAGACATTATTCGTAAAGGTACTTAGTAAAAAGTAGTGTAGACAAATTTTATTAGTCAACACATATTAAGACGCAGATTGGACCCCACATGGACTACTGTCACAGAATAAGTAATAGTACTACGTACAGAAGTTGCACTCCTTTATTATTGACGAAAGCCGCCGTTATATTAACCTACGATATTTTCTTGGAATCGCCCATTGTTCCGAATATCCAACGTCACCAACTTGAGTGTTAGGGTTGTCACCTTGTCAGAGAATAAAATAAAACAATCCGATAAAATGTTTACAATCACTATTCATTTTGTAACCCCCGACGCAAAAATGGCTGGGTGTTATATATAATAATAAAAATAATGATAATTGTTCGCGTCAAAATGCAGCGATGAATGTGGGCGACTGAGGTACGAGTACAGCCGAACCTAATCGAACACAGCCCAACACACGTTCGCTGTGCCTTTTTTTTTATCGTGCGAAAAATCCCCACGGATACTCCCCCGCTGGAGCCGGAGGAGCAGGTTATGTCGGACTCGAACCGACTATAACGCACGCCGTCTGTGGGCCGTCAGTTGCCGGAGGTGAGATTGTCATAGCCATATCCCTCGCACCCCGGCCGATCCAGGGCCATATCTCTTGATCTGGCCCTCTTCCGGTGTGGGGACCACAGAGTCCCCAACTCGCCCCCGGGCACGGGGAGGCACACAATGCGTGCCGCCGCCGCGGCCTGCTTCTGCTAGGGTGACAGGCGGCCCCACCCGTCACCCCCAGGCCCGCGCTCATGGGGGACGGAGGTCATTCTGCGACCTCCGACGCCCGAGTTGCCACCGCTCGTCGCGGGCCGCGCGGTTTGCGATTCTCCTCCGCTCTTCGCGGGCCACAAGGACTGCTATTCTCCTTCGCTCCCACTCCGCCGCCTCCTTCACGAGCATTACTTGCTCGCGAAGGAGGCGCCGGCGGCCACGTTCGCTGTGCCTTGACCTTGGTTGAAACGAAACTTTGAATGAAACGATGAAATAAGTACATTTTATGCAAGTTAATAGCTTTTTGCAATAGTATCATGTTCAGTATATTTTCTACGGCGTTCACCGATATAAATCTTTCGATGATCATCATTCATCATGTAGTAGGTGTGGTACTAATACAAATTAAATAAACTAGGTAGTCATTAAAATACCAGCACGACATAAATACATACTTGATTCAAAATAAGTACCTACAGAACAATTTTTTGTTCTTACGAACTCATTATTATAGGTAGGCCTATAATAGGTACGTACCAATGTCGTAGGTTCACGACGATTTAGTTATTTAACTACCTACATACATAAATAAGACGAAGGTGTCAACTAGAACGTAATGGCTTTGGTACTAATTCATCAAAAAGTAATCTGTGCATAAAAATAGTAAAAACTTACATTTTACGCTCTTCTAATTTAAAAAAAGAGAATTTAGAGTTCTTTATTTGTAAATTTCGACATATTTGTATTGCGATCCCAATATGATGAAATCACAATACGCAAATTACGTCACGCGTGTGCTCGCCGTCGCGCGCCGGCCCCCACTGCTATAACAACTCAGGGGTTTGGCGCATTGTAGGTGCTTATCTCCGCAGCTACGGGCGAGTGACGGAGGCCTGCTACTGTTATCACGAAGCGCCTGCATACCAGCTTGACCCCTTTAACCCGGTACAAAGACGGTCGCTGAAGATCGACAATCCCATACTCACAGGCGGTGTAGAACCTCTCAGCCTCAGGAGGGACTTTACAATGCAAATACAATGGTTTGTGCTCAGTAGAATAGTTTGACATGATGCCCACAGCTACATTCTATCACCACACCGCTCGCCAAAGGCAGGGAGTTCATCCTCACACATTACGACCGTAAACAGTGCGCAATGTGGGGTATGAAAGGAACTTCATCCCACGCATACTCAGGCTGTGGAATGAACCCCCGCTGTGCGTTTTCCAAGCAACTACAATATGGAGTTCTTCAAGTAGGGCATTCGTTTCTTACTGGGTCGGCAGCACGAGTGTGACCCCTGGTGTTGCACACGTCCATAGGCCACGGTAACCACTTTCCATCAAGTGGGCCGTATACTTGTCTGCCACCTAAGTCGAATAAAAAAATTATATTACGGAAGTCATAAAATTGCAACTAGATGTGTTATCATTTTAAATATTGCTTGCACTGATCCGTGTCCATCTACGTACATTGATGCACCCCGCGGGTCAATGACCAAGACGCCCCTTTGAGTGTAAACCACCGAATATTATTAACAGTACGCCCTCACTGCCTAGAAGCGAACGGTATTAAACAAAAAACGGTAATAAAAAAATACGCAAATTTTACCTGTAATAAAAAGGAGTATACATTGGGACTGAAGATCCATTATCCCCATTAATAAATATAGTGAAAAATAATTAGTTCTTTAGAATCATATGCAATCCTAATTTTTTTGTTTTTTTTTTTTGTATCATACCGCTCACATTTTGTTCTTACTACTAGCATAAAATATAACGAGTATGAAAGAGTTCATTACACTGTGCTACAAGCGCTACAAGCATCACTTTTTTTGACAGATGTAGATACTGCTTTAAAGGCTAAAATTAAATTGAATTTTCTCGCAGTCTCTGTGGTGTGACAGTGGTTGTGCTTTGGCAGAATCGAGGCCCTGGCTATCGTTTTTATGAACGTTTTCTTCCTCACAGTCTTGTTGGTGTTGGTTGGAGAACAACTTCTAATCCGAAGTCACCAAGTACAATTGTACAATACATAAATCTTAATATGGCCTATGCCCGCGGCTCTTGCTCACATCTCCGGTTCTAATCAACCGATTGCAACCAAACTTTCATAAGATTTTAAATCGAATCTCTCTAACAAAAAAACTGTATCAAACTCCGTTCAGAATTTGCAGTCATCACGAACACGCAGAGAAGAAATAAAAAAAAAAATTGTGTTCACCAAACCAATTTTTTTTTTAAATATCTTCAATGTGCAGACTAAACAAATCAAATCGAATAGATCTGAAAAAAATTACTATTACTTTTTTAATTCATATTTTTCTTTGTACACAGCTATCTCAATACAGTAAAACCAACCTTTTAAATACTAAAGTGCTATCACGAAATCAAGTTGCAACGGTACACATTACGTTTAGAGTGCGAAAACAAAAGAGAGCAATATCGACCAAACTCTCAAAAGTGAGAGGGAGACCGCCACCCTCTTTATGAGTCAGAGGGGAGGACCCTTGCACGTAGATATTGCGGTACTACCCTTAGTACAGTGAGCGGCGTGCACTACACGCTCATATCTATCGATCTGGGGTTTTCGTAACTCATCTGGTGGTATTGAAATAAAACTATTTTTAACAAATCTTCTTGTGACTATAGCTGCTCAAAAGTAGCTGAAATGTCGGGCTAAGTGTAAATCCTACTAATATTATAAACGCGAAAATTTGTAAGTATGGACGGATATTTGTTACTCTTTCACGTAAAAACCACTGAATAGATTTTAATGAACTCTTATACACCAAAATAACACAGACGCTATATTTGGTCGCGATAACCGACATCCACGCGGGCGGAGCCGCGGGCAATAGCTAGTATTAAAGTGGTTTTCCCAAGCGACTACAATATGGGGTTCTTCAAGAAGGGCATTAGAATGTTTCTTCAGGGTCGGCAGCGCGCGTGTGACGCCCCTGGTGTTGCATACGGCCACGGTGACCACTTCCCATCAGGTGGGCCGTGTGCTTGTCTGCCACCTAAGTGGTAAAAAAAAGCAAATACATCATTTGAAAATTATTCTTTCTCTGGTTCGATCAGTGTTGATTCTTCAACTGTAACAGAACCAGCGGCGGAAGAATCATTTTCTAATGGTTTGCTTATCTACCGAGAAGATACCAGCAAGAAACTCATGTAGTCTCCATTATCCTTCTCCTATTCTTTTTTTTTTAAATATTGTTTTGTTTACACTTTATACATAACATTGTGTGACTTTAGGGTGACCATGAATTTTTATCATTAAGATATTATAGAAAGTCAAACGAACTTACCTGTAAGTGAAGTTCGATGACTATTAAACGATGTGATTCGCCCGAGAGATTACACCATTTACTTGTAGTAGTACGCACATGTGCTGCCATCTTACACAATTTTAGAGCAACATTAAAGAAATGATCCCTGCGCTCTGATGTGGGTATCTCATACACGTTTGTCCTTATTGCCATTGTAAGCCACTATTTCGTGCCTGTATGGGAAAAATCTAGAACAAACTTGATTAGGGTTAGGGAGGGAGTGTAATCTCTCGGGCGAATCACATCGTTTAATAGTCATCGAACTTCACTTACAGGTAAGTTCGTTTGACTTTCTATTAAACTTCAGTGATTCGCCCTTCGAGATTACACCATTTACTTGTAGATGTTTAAAGTCTCACGAAATAGTATTAAAAAATAATAATAATAATGGATAAATAGAAAGATTCCAAATTGATTAAAAATTGTAATCAATTAAATCGATAAACAGCCGTAGAGAAATAATGAGCAGTTTGTTAAATATGTTTAATAAGGTAAGGACATGTTGTTGACCAAAGCCAGTCTGCCGAAAGATCGAGCAAAATAGTCAGAGGTATTCGTATCGGTGGCCACTTCTCTGATAAAAAACTTGGCAAAAGTTTTTGATGTGTCGGTCCAACCAGCGGTTTTCTTTATAAGGTCCAAGTTTACTCCGAACCTTTTGGTGGCAGATGTGACAACATGCTTTGTGCTATGAGCACTAAATACACATATATCTATTCTGCTCTCACCCAATGGGGCCTTGATCCAACGACCTAAAGATTGTGAATTTTACAAAAAGGTTTTTTATAACTAATAATTAAGGAGTCAAAATTTGGTTTACCTACTCTTTTCTGCTGACACAAACAAATATTGTTCTATAATGTCCTGGCAGAGCAAGTGGAGGGGTTTTCATTGAAATATGGAAGAGTTAATATAGGTCGAGGTTTTAATCTAATCTATGATAATATGAATTACAAACTTTCATTAATGTATTTTATAATGATAGTTTAATTAAAGACAATGTCTGCACCCTATGTGCAGTTATTAGAGCCAAGGGTGTAGTAAATTTTCGTGATAATTTCTCGAAAGAAAGGCCTTCATTAGAGTATACCATTTACTTAGATATTCTAGAGCAATAGTTTTGGATCCCAAGTAAAATTATATCTCGGAAGAGGAGTTCGTAACTTATAAATACTCGTTTCATAAATCCTATAATCACTGTGGGTCGTTATTGGTTGACAAATTTATAATCAGGGACAGAGCGGCCTTTGTGCAATTCATTGAACTATAATCTTGGCCCTAGTTAAACAGAGTAACTAAAAAATGTAATACATTAGCAACTGTTGTTTGAAATATAATTAAAATTTCTATCCTAGCAGAAAGTGAACCATTTTTAAAACAAGTATTTTATTGTTTTAAAGTATTATGATCAAGACGCTAACATCACGTCTGCTGCATCTAGAAGAGAGCCTTATTTCAAAAAGGCTTGCCAGATAATGACTCCTGCAACCAGGATAAAAAATTCAAAATTCAAAAATCATTAATTGTCATTTACAATCGGTCTTTCAAAGGCGCCTGTAAAGCTTGTGCTCCGAACTATAAAGAGGTGACAACAAGTGTTTATTAGGTGTGAATGTAATTAGCTTACTAGTTAACAACTTCCTAAAGAGTGGGTTCCAAGGCTGCGTAGGCCATAGAGGTGTCACAACAATGCCCTCATCCCTGTCTAGTATATAGAGGGTGTCCCAAAACTCAAGGATAAGGTTAATGCATTCAGCTTATACGCCTCTGGATTATTGTGCCAAGAGATAAATTTGACACATTTTTTGTTTATTCGACTAGCAAACAATTCGATTTCAAGCTGATTAAAATATTTCGCATATACGGTGAAAGGTATAGTTTGTTAAGTTCCCACTCAACATCGGTATGTATGCGACGCGATCCTGCATCTGCTGCGTAATTGTCTTTGGAAGAAATGTAAGAAGCGAAAATAAACAAGTGTCTTTCCGCACCACTTCCAAATATTACGACCTATCAAATTGAGGTGGAGAAATTGTATGCCACCCATCCTATTAATATAAGAATTAGCAGTGCAGCATCTATCCGTAAAAGTATCTCGCAGTTACAGTTTTTATCGGCAAAAATATTTAGCTCAAAGAATGTGTCAGCCAGTTCCTCATCAGGCCATTGTCCACTGGCTGTCTGACTTGCGCAGCAAGCACCCCAACCAGTTCGAAACGCATCTGGGTATATTCCCAGCTTGTAGTTGCCAGATCGAATAGGACTAGCACGGTGGTCGATATTACAAGGCCACCAATCAGAGTTTTCGCGTAAGAAACTAAGCAAGTTAATATAGGTATTGATTGTAATCATCACTGTGTTTTAAGGCAAGATAGTTAGTTCTTTCAAATTGCTTTGTATAAAGTCAACCATACTGTGCTGCGGGGCATATTGATACTAGCAACCCAATCAGATGTGCAAAATTTCGTCACCTGCATCTACTAGAAAAATATAGAAGATCGTCCTTGATCTTCTTTATCTTTTCTATTGTGATGGTAATTCTCATGTTTTCAGGATGAAGAAACAAGACCTAGAAATTTTGCAGTTCGACTGGTTAAGTAGGTCTACACTTGATCTTTTTTAAATTAATTGTGAAATCTAATGATTGAAGCAAGGTTTTGTAACCTCAAGGTTAGCGAAACCAAGTTGGGCGCACCTGCACTCGACGCGCAAGTTTCATTATTTTGCCTAAGACTCGAACAAATTACGGCCAGTCGGCGATATCATACGAAGGTGCGCGCCTTTTTAACAAACTACCCTCAGACATCAAAAGAATTAACTCGTTGGATGTATTTAAGAAACAATTAGCCAAACACATAATCTTAATGTACTGAATGTGTCTGTTTTTAGTGTGACAACGAATATTATCTTAGGAATTTGCAATTATGTTCTCATGTAAGTGATGTAAAATATGTCTTTATGAGTATAAAACTCTTTAAACCTAAACCAAGGTTATGTTTACAATCTGTATGGTCATCATTACCAAATAGTAGGTTATAAATCATCATAATAAATGACTGATAGTAATCCTTGATTAAACAACAAACTGTATAACAGGACGCATAAGTTTAGTAAAAACATAAGGTGCTAAATTAGGACCAAATGGTAATACTTGAGATTCAGGTTTCATAGTTTTCTTAGCCAATAAAATCACAGTCGTTTTCTCGATTCACTGTGAATCTTATAGAAAAAATAGGTATCTTTAAGGTCAATGGTGCACATCACAAGACCATCACAATGGTCAATGCCAAAGGTATGTTCTGAAATAAGCTTCATGGCAGTTCTATAATCATAACATAACATAACATACATAACATAAACCGAAGAAAACCGCCTGTATCCCCGAAGGGGTAGGCAGGGGTGCTAGCACCCATATTTCGCTGTTTATGTTTAGGTCCCAATGTAAGTTCTATAATCCTCAGGTTTAAAATGCGGCGCAATGATAGACTGATTTAATGATTTTAAATTCAAAGTAAATCTATTCTTGCCGTCAATTTTCTTTACAAGAAATCAATGCAAGAAATATATAAGATAGAAATTGACCCTCACATGGTTCCTTATTCATATCTAACTTTTCTGCCTGAGGTTGAGGCTTATTAATGGGTAATTTACTGAGTAATATTACCAGGCACTGGAATTTGCAGACCGTTGACCCAAGACAGGATTATGACATCTTTTGTGATGCAAGGCTAATTATTAATGAATAATTTGCGTTTTACCCGCCTGTATAACAGAGTCGTCCACCTCAGCTAGAGGCGCGCAGTCCGGCACGATGTTCTGTCGCACGTTGCACTGGTACCTGCTTGTGTCCACCAGCCGTCGAGTTCTGTGTCGCTGGTATGCGACGTGGCTGCGACTGTAAGCGGTGGCGGCCTCCCCCCCCCCAGTTTAAAGCCCTGGATGTTGAGGCTCTTGATTGCATATTCTTGGGTAGCAGTTTTTCGGTCAGAATAATATCCCTCATAAAGGCACTTTCATTGACCGCTGCTTTGATCTCAGAATGAAGTTTCGGAGCTTGGGATAATTTTAAGTTATCAGGTATATCATAACCTCTTAAAAAATTATCTTTGGTTTGAATGAAAGAAAGAAAGAAAAAATCTTACCATCTTTTAGTCCGTTAACCAGGATATCAGACTACCGGCTTGCTATGTCCTTATGGCATTTGGTCCGAACTATTCTTCCTTCACAGGTTCTTCGCCTATTAGACATGAAATATCGTGTTCTAGCTCCTGGGTACCTTCGGGCTCTCAGGGGCTTGGAGCCGGCGCAACTGCGGTGTTGGGTAGGCGCGGCAGATGCCAATCAAACTCGTACCATCGCAAGAAATTCATGACACAGCCTCCCGGACTGTGCTCTAGAATTCTGTATGCGAACCTTATACGCAGCGATTAAATCTTACAGGTTAAACTGAAGCATATTCGAAGGTTGGTATTAGTCTTTCAGACTAAGCTCGAACCGTCGCCGTCGAAAGGAATTCGTGACACAGCCTTTATCACGAGCATCATTAGCTATAAGAAGTAGGTAAGTACCGTATTCAAGACATAGTCTCTCGGACTATGCTCAAGAATATTTGTGTGTCCCCTTTATACAACGATCAACCTCCCGGATTGGCCTGAAGTATAAAATTACGGGTCGGTAATAGCCTTCCAGACTATACTCAGTACACAAAGGTATTCCTAATCTTATATTTATTGGTATTCGGTAAATACCTTCATCTTGCAAATCCTCCTGCAAGGGATGTTCATCCGCATGTACCTGGTCATCGTTCTCCGCGTAATCCTGTTCAATTGATTTTGAAGACGTACTAGAAGTCGCTTGCGATGCTTCTGAGCTCGAACTAGAACCACGAGAACTTTCCGACTTTCTGCTTTTCCGGGCTGTATAACCTTCATCCTCGTAGTGATTACGTTTTCCCATTATTATATTGATTAAAGACAAGAAAAAACTATTAAAATACCAAATTAATAACGTATAGAAAAAATTTTCGTGCGCGATGGCAGCTACACAAAACGTGTATGAGATACCCACATCAGAGCGCAGGGATCATTTCTTTAATGTTGCTCTAAAATTGTGTAAGATGGCAGCACATGTGCGTACTACTACAAGTAAATGGTGTAATCTCGAAGGGCGAATCACTGAAGTTTAATCTACTTTATACGTAACCTTTTTTCAACAAGCATATTCACTTCTATTTTAAACTTATTGAGTCAATCTCAAAACCCAAATAATGTTACTGCTAAACTTTGTTCTCTCCCCGAAAAAAATATTATTTCCTTTCAAAGTTCAGACAATCACCAAATAAAGATGTTCCCTCTTTAATGCCAGTCAGTTAAGCCTAAACCCCGTCTTCAAACCGGGCACAAAACTTTTCCGTGTGACGTGGTGGTTTATTTCGCCAACTTTAGGGGAGCTGAATTGCATTGCACTTTAGAATATTTTACTCGAGAGACTGACGATATTGAATATTATTGAACATTGTGACATTCAAATGTTTGTGTTTCGTAATGCCACTCATTACGGACGTTCTATAACCAGCTGATTTATAGTCTGATAACGGAGTTCTCGTTTTACTCAATTGATTTTTATTGAGTAAAGTAAAAAATTTACGTGTTGAAAATTCCCATGGGATCCACCTCATCATGGTTAGTAAAGTGGTTATGTCGGGATCAAACCCGAACTCCACACGATGTTCCATCCACACGAGTCTTTTACCAGGGACCTTGTGTTTACCCCAAGAAAAAACCAGGACTTTACCACCAATCATAACGAGCACTGAAATAAATGAGAAGTTCAGTCCTTAGTTTTAAAGTATGTGTTAGATAACGAGACTGATATGGCCGTTATAATAAATCCCTGTCAATCTTTCCCAATTATCCTCCGTACCTGTTATATTAAGTTACAAAACACCCGCTTTTAAAATAACCTGGTAGATATCGTTGGCCTTTTCGCAACATATGAAAATTTATTACTCCAGCATGACGGTTAAAAATTATGATGATAATTTGAAAGATCCGCTTCACTGCCCACGTCTCGTCATATTAATATGGATAGAAACATGATCAACCCCCCGCTAGGAATGCCAGAAGTCCTACTTTTGACGGACAAATTTTCCGTTGTTTTATATGAATTAAATCTTGAAATTGAATAAAAAATGGGGTATTGGGAGAAGTTTATATCCCGCAATGGACTGGAATATACTATACGAGAAGTCTTAATGTAAAAATGTAACAATTTAGCTCGTCTTTTGAGGATAGCAAAAAATCTTAAAACATTGTTATTAGCGTAAGGAAATTCTGATATTTGTCAGTGTACCTACAGCAACTTCCATTGCTATAAGAACCAATCAGTCTCCTATTTCAGCATATAAAGGCTCAATTTACATTATAAATTAAAAGAATTCGCCCTACGCCGAATAACAAAACGACAAAGAATAATAGGCACAGTTAGAAGTATTTATTACCGTAAAAGTTCAATTTCACGGCAAAATGTCCAAATACATAATCCTGTGTTTCTGATTGAGCAGCTGGCCACCCTACCCCGACTTTACTCTTTCAATATCTCATTTAAATAATGACTTGTGGGGTGTAGATGTGAATAGAGTAAATAAAAAGCTCGTCACATTTATAATATACGCACTATTTTTTCTATCGTACTCGTTAAGCTCTTAGTTTCGATTGATGTCTCTTTTTTTTCAGTAATGAATCATTTCGATCAGTCACTCATTTCATTTGTTCATCACCTTCAAGAATTTTGGTACCTAATAGAATGAAATCAAAAGCCTTTGACATTTTTAGTCCTAGGCATGACGAGTTCGACATCCTCTGGGAGGTCTCTCGCTTTTAGAGCAGACAGAGACCACATGTTTCCACTTGCAACGATCCAGGGTTACACTTTTCGACCTCTTCTTGAAACGTTTTCGATCTAATTGACAAACGTACGCCTAGTCAATCCTTAGATACCGGGTAACCATAATAGAATAAATATTTTCCCTATTTCAGAATATAGCCTGCATTGTTCTTTAACAGCCATCTACACACTATCTAAGTTTTAATTACATAATGTGGTCCCTTATTCTAATGTAAAACTGGAAATTGGCAATGATAGCCAACTTTGTATCCCAACTGTTAGGCCCTTCGTACACAGTATATTATTTTTGTATAAAGATAGGCAAATATGTGAAACAGAAGTCGACAGATTCCTAATTTAATTCTAAATGATTCTATTTGTACTTAATTATTGCTTACATACGTAGTATCGACCCTCATCAGGTTGATTTAAAATCAACCTAGTGAGGCATAGAATCTATCATACGCTATCTCCAAAATGACTAAAAACAACTTCGTACTATGTATTTGTAAATGGGTTTCCTTGAATAGAGCACAATGCTCTTAAAGTTTTTATTCGAAGAAAAGGCGGCAATATTTGTCTGTCAGGTTTTCCCGCCAAAACAAACGCCATGTTTTCAATATGGCGGACCGGGCGAGCGGGTCTCTTTACGACTTCCGTGAAAATTATAGCAACCTACATACGTTAAACTTTTATACTCACCGTGTACCGTGTTAGGTAATGTAGAAAATACATTCTATAAAACCCAAACAACCAACACATCCCATAGATAATATGATTTTGTATGGCTGGTGAATTTTACGTTGTAGATAGTCTTATATTGTTGTAATAGGTATTGTAGTGTAGGGTACATCCTACTAATCACACATATCAATTCTGTATGCAGTAAATTAAGGACAGTGCTCAGTCAATTCTACCATCTTAGAAGAGCAGTAGACACACGTACCTTGTTCATGGTTTATTATGCGCTAGCAGAGTCATTGATAGGCTATGGGTTGAGTTGCTATGGCTTAACATTTAAAACATATTTAGAAAAGCTAAAGAAATTGCAAATAAGATTTCTAAAAATCATTGCTAATAAGAAAATACTGAACAGATGTAAAGATGATTACAGTAAATTATTTTCAGAATTAAAATTAATGCCAATCCATGTAAAGGTTAAATATTTAATTACCATAGAAACATATTACAAAGAAGAATTTAAGATTAGGAAGATCTACAAGTACAGTGTCAGGTCAAGTAAAATAGGTAAACTGGTTACAGATAAAGTGAATAATTACTATGGGGAAAGAACAAGGAAATATATTGTGCCAAGGGTTTATAACAAGTACATAATGTTGAGAAATGACTTAAAGATAAAAAACAAAGCTGCATTCAAAAGGAAATTAAAAAATATATTCATAACTTGATATATATGTATATGTACCTACTATTATTTTTTGAGTTGCTACACTTGCTACAGATTAATATTATTATGTGGCCTGTGCTGACTATTATTTGTATAGTGCAAATAATAAATCAGCATAGGTATCCATACAGTGCATTCATGACTATCAGGCAGATAGTCATGTTAATGATGAGTATTTATAAATAATAAATGTTTAATGTATTATAATATAATAAATATAAATAAATTGGGTGAATGGGTAGATATAATGTAGATATAAGTATAATAACTGTATGAGCGAACGCCTACAAACTGCTCTAGCAGTTTGGCGAAGAAAATTTTTGTAAATACTATGTATCTAATTATTGAATAAAAGATTATAATAATAATAATAATATTATAAATGTGAAAGTTTGTAAGTATGGATGGATGTTTGTTACTCTTTCACGTAAAAATTACTGAATGGATTTTAATGAAACTTTACAATAATAATAGCTTGTACATTTATTAAAAAGGATAGATAACCTAGTAGTGCCAAGGGAGATAAAATTTCCAGTGGCACTACTTGCGAAAGAGTAGTGTCACGGGAAATGCAGTTTTACCCATGGCACTACTGGTAGTGTCACGGGAAATAGAAATCGCCCGTGACACTACCTACTAGTAGTGTCGCGCAGTAGTGTCAAGGGAAATGGAGGGATTATCACATAGGCTGCGTTTGGTCGTTATAACCGCAATTCACGCGGGCCAAACCGGATCCGGAACGTAAATGGATGCGTTTACATTATTATTTTTCTAGAAGCACTAATAAATTTAGTGTATGCTAATCGACCACCTAATCACCATTTATTTAGAAAAGCGTCGCACAAAATCGGCGAACGGATAAGTGCGAATCAACCACTAAACCTTCTTAGTACGCTGCCCTACTCTAACTAAAAGGCCGTTAAGCCACAGTTGGTCGATTTTCACTTTTTAATGCAGTCTTACACAACTTTCGACGCTCTGTCTTTTGGTCTAAGACTCATTTTTCTATCATTAATAGTTTTACAGATACAGAACGTTGCTGAGCAGTTAAACCACATAAATTTTGTTACTTCCTTAATTAAAAAGCGGCTAAGCCATAATTCTTCTCTAGAAAGACGTTAGCATACTTTAACGGCAAATTCATGTATAATTTTTTCTAAATTTACTTAACTACAAAGCAGTTATTAAGAAAAACTAAAACTAAAACTAAACTAAACTAGAAAGCAGTTATACGCCATTAGCGGCCTTTGAGTTATGTATTGGAATTATATTTAGCTAAATATCAATCGCTAGAGAGCAGCTAAACTACAATTCTAGACTAAATAGCAGTTAAACGCTTGTGATTTTAGTTTGCGCCACAATTTACGAGCCAGAGAGTCTAATATTAGCCAAAAAGAATCAAAGTACGCCCACATGAACAATTACGATTTAGTAAATCTTTCTTATTTATTAATTAAACAATATTTTCACCTTCTAGGGTCTCCTATCTTTCCAGATGCTCTCCCCGAGATCATAAACGTGCGCTAAAATCTGCTCCAGAACGCTCAGGGTCGTCTCGAGGGATTGTCTGCACATGTGGCTTTGACTTTGCTGCGCATGTGCTTCGCTATGCCAAAGCTTACATACCTGCTAAGGACGGCCCCTACTTGGATGTGCGCGGCAGGAATCTCCTCCTTTGACGACGCTTTGAAGACACTCGTGGAGTCTGTCCTCAACGTTTCTTTCACTGAGTCCCAGTGGGACCTGGCATCTCAGCCAATCCGATACGGGGGCCTTGGGATACGTTGCGCACAGGCTTTCCTTGCGTCGACGCATGGGGTTGGGAGCCTTGTCGCTGTTATAATTCACTCTGACGGCGTCGGCCCCAGCATCCCCTTCGCGTCCGAGGCGTGAGAGATTTGGTCGACGCTCAATAATGGTGCGCTGCTTCCGGCCGCTCCTCATAGCCAAAAGTCTTGGGACGAGATGGGAGTCAGGCTGGCACAGAAGCGGCGTTTGGGAGAGGCGAGTGGAGCGGATCGGGCGAGACTGCTCGCTGTATCGCAGACGGAGGCTGGGGCATGGCTGCAGGTACTGCCCTTGCCTCATATGGGTACATTATTGGACGATGACTCTTTGCGTGTGGCAGTGGCTCTTTGCTTGGGCTGCAGGGTGTGTGAAACCCATAAATGCACCTCCATAATGCAGCCTCCATGGTGGAGGGTGACGGCCATCACGCATTGAGTTGTCGTCGTGCCGCAGGCAGGTTCCCTCGACACCATGCCATTAATGACTTGTTGCGGAGGGCATCGATTTCGGCAGAGGTTCCTTGTATGCTTGAGCCGCCGGGCCTATCTAGGTCGGATGGCAAGAGAAAAGATGGGTTAACTCTCGTGCCTTGGAGGAGGCGTAGGTGCTCGGTGTGGGATGCGACCTGCGTCAATACTGTGGCTGCGAGTTACCTAGGCCACACGACTCTTTTCCCCGCAGCCGCGGCCAAAGACGCGACCAGTACAAAACTCGCAAAGTATGCAGCCTTCGAGCCACAATATATCGTGGCACCGGTCACGGTCGAGACCATGGGCAGTTGGGGCACAGAAGCCAAGAAATTGGTGGCGGATATAGGTCGACTAAGGGAAAAAACTGGGGACTCTCGCACCGGCTCATACCTGGAGCAAAGGCTAGCCATTGCGATACAACGAGGAAATGCGGCCAGCGTTCTGGGCTCCTTTGCACCAGATAATATCCGTGGCGGATTATCTACATGACAAAAGCTTGGCTGGCTTCTTGACATTCTTTGTCCTATGGTTTCGTGAATACTGATTATAACTATTAAAGATGTAGGTAATATTGTGATCTCATTACTGAATAAGATTAGTAAAAGTTTGATTAAGTTGTTTTTATTTTTATTTTGTATTGTTTAATTAATAAAGCTATTTGATAAGTTTAGTAAGTTCTAATTGTCTGTTCTTTTTTAATGATTAAAGTTCTGATTTCATAAAATAGTTTTTAACTTCTCAACTTTTGATCCGGAAGTGCTTACTTAAAAGGCAGTTAATTGCGAACGAGATGTCTTTAACTGCCTTCTAGTTAAGCAATAGGAGAACCAGTATAAAAATATGTTTTACAATACCTAGCTAAAAAGCGTTTAAAATCCCATAACTACTTTCTAAGTAAGGGAAGTTAGTCCGCCAAGTGTTAACTACTAGGCTGTAAGACTGTTAAAATCCTTTAACTGCTTTATAACTAAGTATATTTTGTTAACGTTTACTATAAGTACAGAACGTGGCAGCTACAAAAAAATTGCTTTACTATAAAGCAGTTAAGGTATGGTTAGCGGCCTTAAAGTGCAGTATATCACGTAGAAATGAAAAAAAAAATGCTTAGCTAAAAGTTAAAAAATAAATTTAAATAAAATATAATGAATATAAATTAATATGATATATCACATATTGTGCACAAAGACTATGCCTACAATTATAACTTGCAACCTTGTTCCTAGGTAGCACACTTTTTAAGAGACATCAATTCTCACTTATTTTGCGTTTTCTCGAAAATGCCTTTTTGCACTTAGCTGCCTTTTAGTTTGAGGACGGCAGTACGTAGATAATATAATATACTAGCTTTTGCCCGCGGCTCCGCCCGCGTGGATGTCGGTTATCGCGACCAAACATAGCCTATGTCCTTTCTCGAGGTCTAATCTGCCCCTATACCAAAATTCATCAAAATCGGTCCAGTGGTTCAGACGTGAAAGCGTGACAGACAGACAGACAGTTACTTTTGCATTTATAATATTAGTATGAATATGGATTAAGCTTTTGCCCGCGGCTCCGCCCGCGTGGATGTCGGTTATCGCGACCAAACATAGCCTATGTCCTTTCCCAAGGTCTATTCTACCTCTATACCAAATTTCATCAAAATCGGTTCAGCGGTTTAGTCGTAAAAGTGAGACAGACAGACAGACAGACAGAGTAACTTTCGCATTTATAATATTAGTAGGGATATTAGTTGAAATGGAAATTAAATAAGTATATACCTAGATAGTAAATCGAGCAATGCTATTCTGAAAAAGCTAAAAAGGTGACGTCACACAAAGCTAAGGGTAGGAGTTATTGTCGGTGAAATCAATCGATGAATGGTGTGAACTGTGAACTGTGACTCACTCGTAAGTCGCTACTGGCTTTCATCATCTTCATTTTGAGCCGCGAATAAAGGACCAGTCATTGTATTTTGAACAACAATAGCTCTGAAAACAGTATTGAGGATGCAGTACTTATAGTTAGATAGATATCTATAAGAACATCTCCGGAATTGTTAGTAATGTTTTGTTTTGACATCTCTGCTGAGAACCAGTGTTTTATGAAGGGGAGGTATTTTATGGATTTCAGATTTCAGAATTTCGATAAAGTTTGTACCTACTTAATTGTGTTTTTAAGGGCACGCCACGCCACCAAGATCTTTTGGGGTCTCGACTGGGTTGAGCCCCGAGGGGAAAACCTCGGACGTAACCAGGCCCAAAAAATTACTAGTAATAAATATAATGGTAGTGTTTCTGGGAATAGGCCATAATTTCTTTACTTGTCGGCGGGCGGCCCTTGAATCAGTCGCGTGTCGATTCCCCGCTGTGACACGTCTACACGCATAATAGTGCTGCACGCGTATCAACTTCCACAATCCACAACTATATTAGATTTTACTAGCTAGCTATATTATGTTTTACTAGGTGGTTGTGCCCTACGATTACACCCGTCACAACTTAGGTACACTTCATCTAGAATGGTACTCAGTTCTTAATATTGATTTATCTGAGGATAGACTGTATAATAGACAATGTGTCAATCTGTATAAACAATCTGTCCTCAGATGAATCGAGATTCAGAACTGAGTGTCGCTCTAGAATACGGGCCTTAGTTCTACGTGAGCGATCGCTCGCTTGTGACTCTCCTAACTTTTTTATTGCTGGGCTCCTAAGGGTCATAGCGTGATATTACATAGTCTATAACAGTCCCCAAGAACTCGGCTACCAGTTGCAATAATAATTTTTGAAATAGCACATGTAGATCCAGAGATAAACGCCTTTAAACAAACTTTTATGTGAGCGGATGTTGTCTGACCTCCCTTCGTTTTCCCTTGTCCGCCAATCAGCAGGCTGATTTGCGAATAGGTTGCTTGACCCCCGAAGGCTTTAGGTAGATCTCATACATCCATAAGTTTACTGTACGTACCCTAAACGTGCTGTGTCGTTAACGGTACCGACTGCGTATACTTAAATATCAGCCCAGGGGTGCAAAGCTCGCTAGAGAGTAGAACCCCGCCATAAAACAGGATCTATTAGCAGTCCCCGTCCCTAAAGGTAGTAAAAGTTTACTGAATAACACGTAAATAAAAACAGATCCTGTACGTGAAGTATATGAGGTGATACCTTTTTAATTAAATAAGTACATACTGCGATATACTACACGCGCATTTTCATTTGAATAATTCTGACTAAAGTAATGACAGAAAAGTGACCGAAGTGCCATTGGTTCAAAAGACTCGACACCGCTTTAGACTTTGTCACTCCTAAAGTGTCCAAAGCTACAAAGGCTAAACTAAAAGCCTTAGGTAGGGTCTGTTGGTACTAAAAGATTTATCACGGAGCGTCAACTACGCCGTCAGGGGAATGATAAACAACAGTATAATATGAAAGAAAGGGACGACTTGCAGGGCCATGTGTCGGTGACAGGGCTGCGAGGGACCTATCGATTTTTGATGTTGATAAATTTTTCGTGTGCAATGCCAATGGCGACTGTGCTTGCTGTTGCCAGCGGCTCCGCCTGTGGGGATTCATTGGGCCAGTTCCCCCGATCTATAGGAAGCTATTCCCAGGTTAACAAGTAGGTTTTTGGTAAAAGAAAACAAAATAATTTTAAAGAAAGTGAATATAGATTAAATTTATCCCAGCTTAATCCCAGTTGCATTCGAAGCTTTCACCTCAAAGTCTGAGATCCGCTTTACCAGTCCAACTGCGGATTTGGCTGGACCAATATTTTCTGTGAAACGACTGCCATCTAATCTCCACAACCCAATAGCGATAAGAATCATTCAATCTATCAAATATCATGTCAATATCTGTGTCCAAAATCCGTTCAGTCATTCGGAAATAGCTTGAATTTCGTCCAACGGATGAATCGGCAGCACGGATTTACAACTCTCAATGCCGAGTGTAGTGACACTCGACGCATAGGCAATTTCGAGGGGCAAATACTAGTCTGGAATACTAATACTTTGGTTTCACGGATAGATAGATAAATCTGAGTATATAGGTACGCCTACAGTATTTTGTTTTTTATTAGTAGTGGTATAGAGATATTTCTTACTCTAACTAATATTATTAATATGAAGTGGATGATTTGAAATTGACATCGGGATTTTCACCATGTTTTTAGTGGTTACTATAGAGAACGAGATTTCTCACTCCCCTAGTGGTACAATTTGGTGGCACTAGTGGGAACAAACCCTTGTTACTATCCGATATTTCGCACTGTTTTGTTAGTCAAACATGTTAGAACGGCTTCGGAGCTGAATAAAATTTGGTGCACAGAAATAGATCATAATCTAGAATATCCTTGGGATAGGTTTCTGAATTTCGCGAGATGTTGACGACTTAAAAATCTGTCGATTTGGAAATGAGGGGTAATACCTAGCTAGTACATATTTAAACTCACGCCTATAAACGTAAACTCACTATTTGCACGAGCGTCATCAACCGTCATTAAACCTTTCGAGCACTTCTAAAGGTTTAACCTCCCTTCTTTACACCAAATGAGCGAATGCTCATTCTATCTGTTCTACGTCAAATTCTATTAGTGTAAACAGTGAAAGAACATTCGTTGGTTGTTCTTTCTTATGTAAACGCTGAAAATAAGGTTCAAGAAAGATCTTAGAATACTCTTGTTTTAGTCCTAGTTCCATGTTCGTCTGATCGAAATCAACCTTAACTTGTCCCATATTTCAGGACAAAAACAACTTATTAAAACCAATTGCGAAAAAGGGTATCTGAAAGAATATTTCATCAGTTTCGCGGCAGTTAATCAAAGGAATATTATCTTTTTCATACGTGACGCGCGACGCGGGCGACGCCGTCGGTAGGCGTGTACCGCGTGTAACAGCGTACTGAAAACGTAATTAACGCTCATTGGCGTCACGTCCCTCGGTTGTGCTGCTGCGATTTAATTGGCCAAATTGTATTGTTTCATCGCAGACTAATTTCTGATTCGGTTATGTATTAATCTTTTTTTTTTTTTTTTTTTTTAAACTTATGCATTACTTAGCTTAGTAGTATTAAACTACTAATGCATAACATTAAAAAACTGCATAAAATAAAAAACTACGTTCGTCGCTTTGTCGTTTTATTAGAACATAATAACTTGTTAATCATAAGTGACTATTCTGTGATATTTATTGGCTATTACGTGTGCGACTGTCTTTGACCCTCCAACCTCAAAATGAAAGCCCTACGCTAAAGCTTTGTGTCTGGCATTTGTATTGGTTAGCTACTGACTAGTGAGGACTTGGTTGGGTTGGTTCTTACCAACTTGTAAATTGGGTAAACAAGGTCTTCCTCGTATACCAAATTTACAATCAACGTGTACCTTATACTCATTAATTTTTTAGTACCGTTTTCTACAGAATATTTTGTGAGCAAAATAATAAATTCCACTGTTCTAGTTTCAGCTAACGTAGTCAAAATCGGCGGTATTAAAGATAAGACTAAAATGAACCAGCAAACTAAGCTTAGAACATCAATTACCGATTCCCTCTAAATAATTGTACCTAAGATAGTAAATACACGAGAAATGGCGGCAATAAAATCTACCTTATTGATATAAATAGTTCAACTTTGCCTATAAAATATTCATTGCGATATTTTATAGTATAAAAAGGGAGTATAGGGAGGGAGAGGGTCTCGAAGGGCATGGGTTTTCCATTTGTAAATGGATTTTAAAATTAATACATTCACCTATGGGACTGTCTCCGTATGATTAATTTAGTATCCATCGTACCTATATGTACTTATGTGGTGAATTTCGTCTGACTGAATAGGGTTGGGCAAAAATTGTAGAGAGAAAATGGCTCTTGTAGCAATTGCAACTATTTTTGTAAACATATCCGGGAAATTTCAATACATTATTTGAAAATGAATAAATTACGGACATATAATATAAGGTGTTCTAAAAGGGTGACACGGGATTTCTAAGTATGCCACAGGCAAAGCCGGGACAGATCAGCTGTATCTACTATTTAAATTAAAGTCAACTACTCCTTGAACGCGAAAGTATAAACAGCTCGATAAAACGTCTAATTTTGTGATCCTAACTTTATGGATCGTTTCTAGAGTTACTTAAGGTACAGCACTTTTAGCAACCACACATTTGCCCGTTTCACTATCATCGTAGAGGTAAATTGTTTGTTTTAGTTTTTATGGAGTCGATAAAGTACAATGCTGTTACAGCCTTGGACAAAGTTAGTACTATTTGAACGTTTATACACGTTCATATGCTACATCTCTGGGTTCTTCAAGAAGGGCATTAGAAGGTTTCTTCAGGGTCGGCAGCACGAGTGTGCCGCCCCTGGTTTTGCATACGTCCATAGGCCACGGTAACCACTTTCCATCAGGTGGACCGGGTGCTTGTCTGCCACCTAAATCCATACTAATATTATACATTCTAAAGTAACTCTGTCTGTCTGTCTGTCTGTTACGTATTCACGCCTAAACCACTGAACCGATTTTGATGAAATTTGGTATGGGGGTAGTTTAGACCTTGAGAAAGGACATAGGCTATGTTTGGTCGCGATAACCGACATCCACGCGGGCGGAGCCGCGGGCAAAAGCTAGTGTTATATAAAAACAAAAACAAAAACTTTACCGACTTTGCCCGCGACTAGGTTTGCTTGAATATTGCACACATCGTGGACGTAGACGAAGTCGTGGATTTAAAAGCTTAGTCTGTCTCTAGGTCCGAGACTATCTGTGCTATTACTCTGTTGTGAAGTTTCATTATGACGGTTTAGGGCTTTAGTTGTGAAAGTTACGCATTTTTAAGATTTTCATGTGATTTTAAAGGATATGTTAGTAAGCTAACTGTATTAAATAAGTTTTGTGTTTATTTCTTGGTAGGTAAAAAAACAAGCAAATGTGTTGGATTTGTTAGTGTTGGAACCTGGGTTCTCAAGTATAGTACTCGCAATTGGTATCTGAGGTAGTTCACGAAACACGAGACAAGGTAACACAAATCCTCATTCGTGACTATTGAGCTTTAGAATTGTAGATAGAAAATTCCTTCACTCTTCTTCTTTTCATTCAAGTGTCCATTCCAATTGCTTATAATGCTCGCACTTTTAGTTTCGGGTAGGTACGCTCTCCTATGCTTCCTCCTAATATGACTTATGCCGAAGGTTCCCTGGAAAAAAATTGCTGTTAGCGATAAGGCCGCCCATTGTGCATTACATAATATAAATATTAATTTTGATAAATTGATATCTTATAATACTTTTATGGTGTACAATAAAGAATATCTTATCTTATCTTTGCTTTTACGGGGGCAACTACCGTCTGACTAACTTCTAGAGGAAAATCTGTGTCAGAACCTCATCCATCCAGCAAAAGGTGCACCAGTTTGCAGCAGGTAAGGTTAGTTTCAGCTCCATAGATCTCAGTGGTGCCTAATACACCCACAAAAGTTCTACACTAACATGGTCAAAACATGGGCAAAGTTATAATATTATTATAGAAGTTATAATACATAAAAGGTCACAAGTGCGGTCATAATCGTAAATATCAATGTTTACGGGTATTGCGTGCGTGACGATTCGACAATAAACCTCGTAACTACCATTTTACTGATATTTCGCCGACATCATGCACATTACAATTTAATGTTTATAATTATGTTATGGCGTTGTCCTTTATACGATGGTTTAATGACAGACTAGCATATTTTTGCGTTCATTTAGAGATTTTAGAGCCAAGTACATCGTTTAGAATTTTTCATTTATTTGAACTCGTTAGAATGAGTTCATCCTGTCGACAGTAATGTCTGAAGAATGGAAGCTGCCATTACAGATGTTTTATGATGTCATACTTCTTCATTTCATACAATATAACATAGAACTTACCGTTTTGATAAAAGTAAAAGTATAGAAAAAGAAATTAGTAAACCTGCCTCTTACGTGGGACCGAAAATTATAGTAAGTTGGTGAAATGTGGGTGATGATACACCTCTGCCTACCCCTTCGGGGATTTACAGGCGTGGCGTATGTAAATTAGTGAAAAGAAACTGCTTGAAAGTCAAGTATTCTAGTACAGCATAAATATATTACTCGTAATGACGTGTGAATCATAAAAATCGATCCAGGCGTTTGGTCTGTATAGTGCTTCAAAGGAACATACATACATAGGCTGATAAATACATTACCACTCCTTTGCGTCGCGCAGTCGGGTAAAAACAGGGCATTTTATAAAATAGATGACCATTACAACATTGATAGGACTCCAAACAAAACCAAATTGAACATCCATTGATTCGTCACGATATTCGCATTAGAGGCTTGTGCGACCCCGGTCGATGTACGACGGGTTAAACCCTGAAACATTAGGCCGCCCGTTCTAATCCCCCGTATAACCGTTTGAGTGGCTAGTCCAACAAAGAGTTGTACGGGTTCGCACGATAAAGGGATTAAAATTTATAAAATTTATAGCTTAGGATTATGCGGTGGTGTGAGGGTTGATTGCGTTCGCATTAGAGAGTTAAAAATAGGTTTGGTGTTTGATGAAACTATTTTTTATTGCGAAACTATTTATCAGCATTCAGCACTTTAGGAGTAAGACAGTCTCAAACGCCGTTATGGCAAACTTCAAGATATTCTCGGTCAAAAGTTCATAACGGTTCATGAATTTCTCTCCCCTGTCTTATTCTCAAAAATGGTATCTAAATATCAAAAGGTGGGGTTATTCCCAGTAGCCCCCACTGTCGACGCCACCACTGGTGACAAATGGGATTTGTTTCCAAATGGGGGTCAGTATTGCATGTGTGAAACCCTCGTAAAAATAAACTTCGTTCGGGCAATTTTTTACTATTTTTCTGCCCGGTTAATGGCAATAGGCTTAGCCCTCAAATCCAACCGAATGCATAGCTGCAGAACAGTGTACCACCTCTGCCTACCGCTTTAGCGATTTACAGACGTGATGAAAAACCTACTTATTAAAAAATAACCCGAACAATCTTCTACATTCTAAACACGTAGGGACCTAAAATAATTGTATTAACACGCAAAATCATTTAGATAATTAGAAACTCAAGTTGTCCTGGGCAAAGTCATTCGAAAATTAATGTCTACATATTTTATGTGGGCAAAGTTTTACAATAACTCAATTACCTAAGTGACATATAGAGGGGATTCTAATGTACGCATTTTAATTATGCAAACGTTTTTAAGTACCCTTGAACTTTGACCTTCTGGATGCGAGCCGAATCCCTAAAGTTTTAGCCATAATTCTATCAGATTTACTCGAACTACAACAGAAATATATTAGCTGACTCGAGCGAGTATTTGCTAGTTTGAAACGAAAATATACATTTTTAATTCAGTAGTTTATTCCTCTCAAGTTACATCTGAAATATAGCATCCAAAACTTGCATTTTGTAGCCCGACGACCGCTCTTCCACTTCTCGCTTGCCGCAATTTGGTTTATTTCCCGCAAATTTCAGACTAACAATTAATTTGAATTATACATACCTATACCATATAATCACGCCTGTATCCCCGGAGAGTAAGGAAGAGGTGAATTAAGACCCACATTTCACCAATCATTGTATTAGGTCCCACGTAATAGAGGGTGAACCTATTGCCGCATTCCGGGCACTAATATTGTTGTCTCGAGCCATGCATTTGAGGCCGAGTCTGGGCTGTATATATCTGTCTGATGTTAAACAGCCCTATTCCTTAGTCGCCTTGTACGACACCGCATGGGAAGAGATGGGGTGGCCCAAATTCTACTCTGCCGGGAACCACGCAGCAAGAAATAACAAACAAAATATTTCAATGAAAAAGCGTCTGTTAATACCTACTTCATTAAAACCACTGCCGCAGGGACTGTGATTCAAGAAAATATTGTACATATTTATTAAACCATTCTTTATTATTACTTACGACATGACGTCAAAACATGGACATGCTTTTAGCCTTAGCATCCCAGAATTTTAAATATTGTTGAGTTGGAAGTTACTTTTGTATACCTACTTACTTTATACGAAACAGGGTGGGCTAATGTTAGGTTTCTATTTTATTTACTAGTAGTAAACGTAGTTTTTGGGTCAACTGAGAACTTTTAGATATAGACTTGAAAATAGTTGCACTTGCAATGAATCAGGAATAAAAAGTTTTTTTTGGTTTTGTAAGTATTTGCTTAAAATAACAATAAGTAATTCATACATACATACATACATAATATACACACTGTCACTGCCTGTAAATCCTCAAAGGGGTAAGCAGACGTGTATTAACATCCACATTTTGCCAATAAAAGCCAACCAACACGGCTGTAATTCAGTATTGTAATAATAAAATAATATATAAAAAATGTATTATAGTAATACCGTAAAATTGTTTATGTAGGTATAATGTATTTCTATAAATTTATATACCTAACGCCGTTAACTTTTTAACACGCGTTAGGCTTTCACTTCACCCCGTGGTTCTTTACCTCTGGCTGTTTTTCCGGGGATTGAATGTATGGAAATGTACTGTTGCGAATTATTAATTAACTCTGCAACAGAAACATGATTTCAGCGGATGTTTATTTATGTATTTATGAAAATACGACATTTTTAATTTACCTATCCAATCATTACCAGCTGGCGCCCGGTGAAAATATGCTTCGGCATTATATATTTACCTACTATATTTATTATTCACGGATCAGTTAGGTATATCTCCATGTTTGTAGTCATTATTCTGAAATACAGAAATACAGCTACTATGATAACTACCTATCTTCATGTACACTCGCAATTATAATAATCTAGACAACGGACATAGCAATTAATCTTTTCGTTGATTGTGTTTTCGAAACGTTTAGTCTAGCCGTCAGTCATGGCGGTTTGAATTGCTGACTTTTTGTACCTGAAACTAGGACACCTATTAAATGAAGCACGTATACAGAAGTGTAGAATATACTGGTCTATTGTGGACGCAAAAAAGATATTTTACCGTTCGGTGAGACTATTGTGATTGTCATTGTCAGCTGACAACGATTTAAGAGACTTCTGTGACACGTAAGGGTACATTTAGCATCAGATTGATCTTGACTACCAAAGTCTCAAAAAGATCTTACTACAGAGGTACATATCTTACTACAAACATCACGGCTTTATCCCCGGAGGGTTAGGCAGAGGTGAATTAACACCCACATTTCATCAATCATTGTATTAGGTCCCACGTAATAGGGGGTGAGCCTATTGCCGTTTTCCGGGCACTATTGTTGACTCGAGCATGTAGGCTGAGTCTGGGCTGTATAAATCTGTCTGATATTAAACAGTCCTATCCCTTAGTCGCCTTGTACGACACCGCATGGGAGGAGATGGAGTGGCCCAAATTCTTCTCGGCGGGAACTACGAAGGTATTAAGATAAATTCAAAGTGTTTTATTGATTTAGATTGTATTATCGTCCAAAGTAAAGGTGTGTACCAAACATTACAATAGTCAGTGAACAGAAAGGGGGAAACAGCAAGGTATATCTATGTACCTACTCGTGTTATGGCTTAAGGCCCCGAATCAGATTAGCATCGAAAAATCGGTATTTTCGAAACCGTTTTTCTTTTTAACTATAAAACCTAAAGGTCTGAAATTTACATCCCTGCATACTACAGGATATACAGAGTAACTTCACCTTTTCATAAATTCAATAAAAAAGGAGGAAATAGTTGAAAAGAGGCTCTGAACATCACTCTACTCTTTCTTATGAAACCAAATATTTTCTACAATATGTATCCAAATAATCTAAAATTTTAGATATATGTTAAATGAGTGTATTAGCATGACGTGACCTTCTTAGTTTGTAATCGTCCCCTATAAAATTATCTATTAAAATTAGTTTTACTGATTTTTACGGCTGAAAAACGAGCGAATGACCTTGAGCATTTGTATGGTCAAAGTCATTCGCGTATGTAATCACCTTAAGAAGTTTAATTTCTTAATTACTGTTCACATTTGATTACCACACGATTAATATAATTATGTAAAGCTGTGTACTGTATTTTGTAGTGAAAGTTAAAACATTTGGCATTTATTCCTGCCATAATTTTATAGCCCAAACGTAAAATAATTTTGATTCCATATAGTTTTAGTTAATAGGATATAGATATTAATTAATTTTACAGGAAGGATAAGTATCTTACCTATTGTAGGCTGAGAATAATGACAGAAGTTACCCATCGTGGGCAAAGTTGAGTTGTTGTTATAAATTGTTGAGTGGTTGTTGGAGTGCTCCGAGAAAATTTAAGGTTCCTTTGTGAATACTAATGAGAAATGGTTGTTTTTTACTAAAATGACAAATCTAAAATTATCAATTATTAGCTGACCCGGCGAACTTCGTACCGCCATATTTTCCGCCCGCGTGGTATTATCTCTAAATTTATCAGTGTTTCTCTACAATATTATGCATGTATTATACATATAAACCTTCCTCTTGAATCACTTTATCTATTTAAAAAAACCGCTTTAAAATCCGTTGCGTAGTTTTGAAGATTTAAGCATACATAGGGACGGACAGACAGCTACAGCGACTTTGTTTAATAGTATGTACTATTTAAATTTAATTAAACGTATTTTACCTCGTGAGATGCGATGAATCTCTCATCGCAGGCGTATAATAGGGAGCTTTACACATAGGTAATGTACATACGTTATAAATGAAATGTAGGATGGGCCGTACCGTGAAAGTCTTTTTATTTTAGTCAAGCGAGGCGTAGGACGGCTTGCCGCTTGCCTCAGCAGACGTCGAAACATCTCTACATATTCGTCTTTTTTCATTAAAAGGAACGAATGAAGTCGTCAATGTCATAAACCTGCATGTGAAATCTGATATTTTTGTTGTTGGAGTTTTTATTTTTGGCTCAACATGTTCATTGTTCATGTCACGAGACGAGAAGGGATTTAGAAAAATGTGCATGTAGGTAATAGCGTTATTATTAATGTGAAAAGTAACAGAAGGTTGATTATTTTAATACTCAAATTATATTTTGACTTTAAGGAGTTTGCTCTAGCTTGGTCGGTGTGTATCCGACTTAAGAGATAGAGGTGCATAATAGAAGAGAAGACGGTTTTCTAATAAATTACTCCTAGCAGGTCAAGCGTGATTTTATACTAAATACGAAATTTCAAAGAAACAGTATAATAAATTGTTCTACTTTTTGCTCAACAAGCAAACAGCGGTTACTGTAACCTATGATTATATTATATATCAGGAGTATCACGTACACGATGTCAATCATGACCTTGACGAGTGGTGTACGTGTTCAACCATAAAAACTTGTCTTTACGGCACTTACAAACTTCTACTAGGAGGCCTACCAAAAAACATTCATCCGAACTCCGAACATGCGGACTATAGTTTCGGGCAATCGGTGCCGTGAAACGCATTTACCCCGTAACCGGGTCTGAAGACAGCACGTAATATTGGACGTGAGTTATACAAAATAGGCATAAGACGGCAGTTATAATCAAAGCAAAATCTACGTCTGTTTGTCGCCTTATGCCATACGCAGACGCGATTTTGCCTAGCCTTACGTCCTTTTAGTTCACGCAAGTAAAGTAGTTGTAGTCAATAATACTATTGACTTATTTAGACCAGACACTTGACGGTAATGCTGTCGCGGAACTTCCGCTTCCGATCGAACGATCCGCAACGGCATTATCGTCAAATTTAGCGTGGGCCTTAGTTTGGCCTAAATCGTACTGATAACTAACTTCTTGGCGCCAGAATCTTTCGTTCTTGTTTTGTATGGGCTGGAAGTTTCGGATGAGAGCTTCATGGTTGCCCCAGAGTCAGTGCTCGACAAGGTCAAGCACGTACCATCTTTATAAACTAAAAGTACAGTTTGACACATCAAAACTTCATCATTATTGCCTTACCGTTGTTCCTGGTTACATCCGAAGTTTTCATCTCTGAATCCAGGATCCGTTTACTCTTTTTTTAATATTTAGATCGCCTCATGATAAGTCGGGGGCAGTCTAAAGAATAGTGCCCGCCATTTGTGTTGCCTTTTGAATTGGCTCATACGGCTTTTTTATATAAATGGTCCGTCATTTCTGATGCTATTGATCTTAAAATTGTGGTCCTGGTCCCTAACTTGACGGTCGTGAACGATGCTTTTTCACGCCCCGCTTGAAAGACCCGGGGCTGTAGGAAGAGGGAAACACGTGGGAAGACCGAAAGTCCGTCAATCAGGTAGGTGTAACGGCTTGCAGGTGACATTGGCTCGATCTCGATGATCTTGGGGGGAGAGAGGGGGGGGGGGGGGGGGCAGGGGGTGAGTTGTTGGCTGCATACATTAAAACTTATTCATTAAAAAACGTAAAATGAAAGTAATAAAGCCAGGCTTTGAAAGGGTGTGCTTAAACCTCATTAAAAGAACATTAAGCAACATGTATTTGTTTGAGAATTTCGAAATGTGTGTGTAACTGGAGATAGCTTTTTGATTAGCACATTTGGATGTCGGATAATTACTTAAGTATGTACCTTCTTTTATGTCGTAGACACAGGCGGGACCCATTAATTTTCTTTCGGTTTATGATTTGCAAATGGATTCCGCCTGCTATGAAACTGGTTTCGGCCTTTTTAGTGCATTGTTCATTCTAGTAGTTGCATTTAAAAAGAGCCTAAACCTATTACTTTGCAATGAATTTCAGCTATCTAACGGCTAGAAGTGTCTACCTCCCGAGTCTTCGAGAGGGTTGCGTGTCTAAAAGGTGTCTAGAATATCTAATTAGTTTAGTACCTTGTCACGCACGCAGCACGGTTGCTGTTGGAACTTGTGATTACAGTTCAACTTGTACGTATACAAGTTTGATTATGGAAATTTCTAGAAGTTTATCGTGCGCAGAAATCAAAGCAAATAGCTTAACTTTGGTTTATTGTTGATAAATATTTTGACTAAATATGTTAAACAGTCTGAATGCATTCGTTCACTCTGTGATATAAGTTTGATAATAATGATTTTAAACGAAATACTTGAACTCGAATTTGGAAATTACCTACAACAGTTTTTGAAGACTGATGGTAAATATCTACAACAATTTAAAAAGATTTCATTGGTAAATTTTATTGAAATAGACGGCCCGCACCTAATAGAATATGATTTTGTAAAAAGCTCTGTTTACTTTTTTTATACTTGTGACGTCAGGTGTAACAATTCTTTATTGATAAAGATAAAAATATTGTATGTCCGTCATCTTTATCTCGTCTGATGATCTTTTTGAAACATGTTTTAAGATTGACTTGACAACTACGGTGTTGAAGAGATGGGACAAGAGATTATAGTAAGTTGTACTTAGATGATATTATCGTACAAACACAACTACGTATTAATTAGCTGAGTAGACTAAGGTTTTAACTGATTTCGAAGAAAGTTGTCGTAAGTTTACAGTTTACACCAATTACTACGCTACGCTCCGTGGAGTGTTTCCGTGGAAATGCCGTTACGGATCTTCCGCATTGGAACGACATTACATATTATCATTGCATAATATATAAATGACTGATATTTAAAAGACACTATGCGGAAAATTCATCGCTCGCGTACCTACATAAGTAATAAAGAAAACATGTGCTAGCTTTTTGAAACGGAAAATCCGTATTAGCATTTCCGGTAAGTTTAGCATAGGCCAATGTCTCTCCAGTCACTTCGATCAGTGAAATGTGTAATTTTTTTTTGACGGGGAAATCATTAAGCTGCAAAATGTTTATACATACCATCATTGCCAGCCAACTTTGTTTGTTATGTCTGAACTACTATGATGCAATCAATTGAAATATGGCCTCTCTTGGGCTAGGTACCGACTTCTAATAAATCAGTAAGTCTGTAAATTAAGTTATTTTTCCCTTTTCAGTGCCTCTTTTTCGTTTCTTGAAGTCGGTTAAACTTTTTTGTTAAAAATGAATTTTTCTTCGAATAATCGACGTACTTAGCACCCTTTTACCACCGATATCCATATTTAAGTAGGCTCTTACTAACATCATCCTGTTAAGCAATTCTAACCGTTATTAAACATAAGTGAGATCGTTTAGATAACTGAATGATGCTGTTCAGCTTCTTACCTTCCTTTTTATGGACCAAATTAAGAAAACCAACTCACAGAGCCATTGGTTTAATGAATGAGATAACGCCCAAATGGACAGTATTCTTCATTACTGTTTTAAATTACTATTTTAAAAGGTATCCATAGATTGTTTTGTAATCTAAACTATCTTCCATCACATTCATTTATGTCTTTTTTTTTCTTAGAGCATTTTTACCGACATGTTAAGGTCGGCTTTCACTCAGTAAAACGGTCTAACTTCGATGTTTTGCTTGAAGAAAGTGGTAGCAAACCTCTTGATCCTGTTCCTATAACCCACAGGAACTTATTTACAAAATTTATGTGAAATGCTCTTTAGTAAAGAGTTCCACTCCAGATCAGTAGTTGAACGGATTTAGATCAAACTTGGCACAAAGACATATTATACTCTGGTATACCTCGGGACACGTATCTTGGAACTAAATCGTGAGACAAACGAGGTCCTGGCACGCGCGGATTGTTTTGTAATAATCTATGCTTGGTTTGGAATTTGAGCTCGTCCATCACAGTAGCACCCCATGCTATCCTCAAAAGACACCAAAGAAAGGTGTACTGTGCGTATACAGCACATTTAAGGTCCAAGATATATGTCCCGGGCAATATAGCATAAATGCCACTCTAAAGGTGCGTACAGATCATGTAACATGTTGTATAACTTGTGTTATATAACACGTCCACATTATCTAACATTGTTTTATAACTTTGCAACATTGTACTAAATTCAATGTCCACATTACTGAAACATGTTATACGAACATGTTATGATATATGATTTGTACGCACCTTTACTCACAGGTTTATTTTCTTGTGGGTCGCCGGTACTAAATTAATAGAACCTACAGATAGAGCTGCGGGCAACTGCTAATATTAATACAAAATCTAAGATATCTGTGGTATCTATAGATTGTTTCAAATAATTAATCTAAACGATCTTCTATCACGTTCAAACTGTTTTGGCTTTATAATTAACTTTGATTTGGGTCGTTTCGGAGTGAGAATGCCAACAAAAAATACCTGGAAAGGCCGGTACCTTTTCAAATTAATGTGTTTTTTTCTCTCAGGCGAGGCTGAAGGTATTGTTGCAGAATAATTTGTACCAACAAATATAATTACGTTTAAACAAGAAAATATTGTGGACATTACCTACTTTTGCTTATGATAGAACATTTTTATGATACTGTCGGTAATGTGCACGATAGTAATTGAACTAAAACTATTTTTAACGGATTTTATCGCGATTTACTTGGTACTAGCTCAACTAAATGTTGCTGCTTCGCCTGCGTAGTTTTCAGATCCCGTACATAGCTGATAGTAGCGTGATGATATATAGCTTATGCTGTTATGGTATCTGATAATAGAGCTTCCTAGTTTTTGAGGTTATTCGTTACATATATACATTATACATATCTTTCCTCTTTATACTTTTTTTTTTTTTTTTTTTTTTATCGTGCGAAAAATCCCCACGGATACCTCCCCCGCCGGGGTCGGAGGAGGAGGTTATGTCGGACTCGAACCGACTAAAACGCACGCTTTCTGTGGGCCGTCAGTTGCCGGAGGTGAGATTGTCATAGCCATATCTCTCGCACCCCGGCCGATTCCTCTTTATACTCAATATTATTATAGTAGGTATAGATTGATATAATACCCGGGACCATGGTCAATGAAAAGCAACCGAAACTTTAGGCTTAGTGTAAATAACATAAGAATTCGAATTAAATCGCAATAAAATCCGTTAAAAACGGTTTTAGTAAACTCTGACTCCTACCATTAAGCTCCCGTTAAAATTTGAAAAAAAAAAACTGCTTTTTAACGGATTCTATCGCGATATATTTGTTATCATTTACTTTTAGGCTGACGTTTCGGCTACTTTTCAGCAGCCAGCCTAATCACTTAGCATCAAAAAGACCGCGTGCTTATTCACTACCTCAGTCGTACAAGACATAAAATATCCCTTGTAATGTTATAATCATTATTAAGTCCAATGATCATTCGTTCGGTACACGGTCTCGGATGCAGACAGGTGGCTCCATTAGTACAACGTGTTCATAAACTTATCTTGATTCTCGATCGTTGGTTAAAACTGCCCGCGTTATCTACACTTCACATCTATCTGTTCACGTATTCTGTTCGCCGATCAGCAGTTTTTATAACTATGTGGTGAAACAATGACTTTTATACTGTTTGTATACTATTAGAGAATGGCTGTAAGGAACAAAAAAAATTGAACGCAATACCTATCAATAGGCCATCAAAAACGTGAATCTTTTTATAAAGCTGTCATACAGATGACATTACAAAAAGGCCTAGGTATACAGATATGTGTCAAAGTTCATGAACTCAATTAGCTATTTGCCTATACAGAAAGGTGTGAAAATTCATTATCTCATTTATGTAGTTGCTTGATCCAGAAATATTTTAAGAGTTGTTTCAAGACAACATAAACTACAGAACTAAAGATCAGCCAGTGCGTCATGGAGATCTGATTAATTAGGAAAAAGGCTCGTAGGACTTTTTAAAACTGCTTGCACCCAGAAGCCACGAAATGCACGTATCCCATACATTCCCGGGCAAATACAACCCTGGGTATTGCAACAGAGTCAATAAATTCATTACATCTACCTTTGAGATACATATTTTGTACCCAATAATTACCTACAAAAGAATGTTCTACCGGACGCAAGTCTTCCCCACAATCTTAACAAAAAACCGTAAAATCGGGGCAGTAAGGTAGAAATTGTATTGTTACCAATGTTGAATCAATTATATGAATATCTTCGTTGGTAAACTGGTTCTTTCCTGACGATGGATTGGACTAGCTGCTACTGAGGTTGTAGATCTACTTTTTTGAACGAAATATTTTCATTAAATGTATTTGATCCCGTTGTTTCGTTGTGCATATGAACCTAGAAGGACTCAGGTCGTAATTTATACAATTGAAAACACGTTTAACTAAATTGGATTCTCCCGTTTCTTTACATAGTTTAAAATAAATCTATTCCGCTGTTTATTCGCTTAGATCTTTTAAACTACTCAAATGATTAATTTTAATATAAAGCAGTTTTCAGGAATAGATAGAGTGATTCAAGAGGAAAGTTTTTATGTATAATAACAATAACTGTATAAAATACTAGCTATTGCCCGCGGCTTAGCCCGCGTGAAATACCTCATTCATGCAGCAGGCACCAGCTATTTATTAAAATTCATTGAGTAAAATGTGGTTACATAGTTTGTCTTGATTGCTGTGTGAAAATAGCGTTACATCGCGTTTTATTATCTCATTTAAAAGTTTCCAATACTTGAATACCAGTTTTTAAATTTGTAATAAATATTTGATCATAAAAAAGCTCATCAAAAGTGGTTCACTTGTTTCTGTGTAATGCTCAAAACCTGCCCAAACCAAGAAACAGACAATTACAGCTTTATAATACCTACATATAAATAATACGGATGTAATTCTTTTGCTTCTAGCTTGAATCCGGTTTTACTCAAATTAATTTTGCATGTGAACTCGGCAACATTTTTTTTTACTTAGAACAAATTTTCACTCAACGAGTAGGTTCAGCCTCATAAAGCTACGTTGGAGCAATTTATTTAGCGTTAGGCCTTCACTTTTTACAGGGTTCGCGATCCCAAAACCCTTTTCACAATAACGAACTTGTGCATTGAAGAATTGTTCGGGTCGGAATAATACATTTGCCATCAAAGGGCGCTTCATGTGAAGAAGTGAATATATGAGTTTATCTCTTAGCGTTAGTAAAGTTTTGATCAACTTTTTTGTTGACTCCTTAACTTATAGTAGGGTAGTATACAAGTTTGTTTATGCATATGGATCAATCCCTGCAACCCCCTTATTCCGATTAACCAACCGTACCTATCGTGAACACGTGCGTTCGTTTCAAATTAGAGTTTCACGCTGGTTCTTGCTTCTATGTTAACCTATGGATATTGATTGATTACTCACGTTACGACTGTGAATAAAACTGTTTTAGCAGAATTATTCCTAATAATGTAGTACGCAGTAATCTCTTCAGCTTCAAGATTTTTAATGTTACTACCTACAGGCATGTAAGTTTTATTCATTGATTGAAATAAAACCACCTTTTAACGAATTCTATTGCGAATTATTTAGTGTTACATATTTACATTAAGCTCAATGTTTCGACTACTTTTCAACAGGTTTGGTCGCGGTGTGACTAAATGTGCTCCGCCCGCGTGGATGTCGGTTATCGCGACCAAACATAGCCTATGTCCTTTCTCAAGGTCTAAGCTACCCCTATACCAAATTTCATCAAAATCGGTTCAGTGGTTTAGGCGTGAAAGCGTAACAGACAGGCAGACAGACAGAGTTACTTTCGCATTTATAATATTACTAGCTTTTGCCCGCGGCTCCGCCCGCGTGGAAGTCGGTTATCGCGACCAAACATAGCCTATGTCCTTTCTCAAGGTCTAACCTACCTCTATACTAAATTTCATCAAAATCGGTTCAGCGGTTTAGTCGTAAAAGTGAGACAGACAGACAGACAGACAGACAGAGTTACTTTCGCATTTATAATATTAGTAGGGATATGTATATGGAGTATGGATATGGATATTTTTATTGGAACTCACTGATCTCTATGGTGGTGTAGATAGTTATAGAGATCAGTGTTGGAATTGCACAATATTCTGCTCTATCATCTAAAGTAACTTCAAAAGAGGTTGATTAAATGCTGGTCTTCACGGTTAACACTTTTGAAAAAAGCTTCCACGTTATTTTCACGACAAATCAAAACGTTATCAAAATCCCCAAATCCATGTCAAATCACACGTTACTTGCAAAACACGATATTTAAACCGCAATAAAATCCGTTAAAAATGTAATTTTATTTTTTAATTGTGACATATTCGCGTAAATTTTGATGACTAAACGCCATATTGCTTTTCACACTACCATGCTTTACTTTTTATGACTCTGTTTGTTCTGATCACTGAATAGCGGATATTACGTGTCATTTTGATTATATGTATTACTGTGTCCGCTGTGTCCAGTTCAATTTTACGCCATACAGACACATAATTCATCACGGTCAGTTTTCAATGTCGATACTGTAGATGTTCGACACATTAAACGGCGCGTGAAAAGAGTGACATTTTCTTTAGCTACTATGACCGGTTTTTGGTAGAGAAAATTATATTATTATCTCAGAATACAGATTATTATGTACGAAATCTTACGTACGTTACTGATATGCTATTTACATGAAACCGTCCAAATAAATCTATTTTTAACGTGTCCCATCGCTATTTCTTTGGAATTCTTTTGTTATTTATACTACTTAATCCCGATATTTCGGTTGCTTTTCAATAGCTATTTTCGCGGTGAAATAAATGGCAATAGACTCCGTTAAAAAAATGACAATGTCTGTTTACATTAGTCTAGGTGTTTCTAGTTTCTACGCATTAAAAATGCATGTTTATTCGTATACCTATTCTATAACCAATGTCGCAAGCTAATCTTAGTTTGGGCAGTACTATTAGTTGTACGGTAGTTTTATTATTTACTAGCTTTCGCCCGCGGCTCCGCCCGCGTAGATGTCGGTTATCGCGACCAAACATAGTCTATGTCCTTTCTCAAGGTCTAATCAACCCCTATACCAAATTTCATCAAAATCGGTTCAGTGGTTTAGACGTGAAAGCGTAACAGACAGACAAAGTTACTTTCGCACTTATAATATTAGTATGGATTCTGTGGTTTGAGTCTAGAGTTGTGTAGTTTGTCTGAGAATATTTATTTATACTTCGGGGACACCTTGTAGGTATATGAGCGGTTCTTCGGGTCCGATTACCAATTGCATGTTGCATCGCCTACGTGCGCCACTAATTCAGTACACTTAAGAGAACTATTTAGTCCTCTGTTATTTTTCCTACAGTTCCTAAAGCAAGAATAATAATAAATGTTGATAGAAAAACAAAAACACCTCTACTTATATTACAAAACAGAATAAATCACCAAAACATTTCTCACTTATCATTATTTCTCAAGTTGAACCTGTATTTCTATTCGCTTAAATAAAACACTTTTGTTTCTCCCAAAGTTAATTCTTAGAGAGCTTCCAGAAAGTAAAATTCCACTTGGATGTGCCCAGGTTATTTATAGATTGAACGGCTCTTTACCATCGATCTTTGACTTCGTACCTGGAACTGGAAGGTAACATTTTGTGTCATGAATCTAAAGGTAGGTACATATAAAAAAGGTGTCTGAATATTTCAGCAGTACATAATAATCATACTTCCTCAGACACTCTTGCTAAGTGCTGTTTTTTTTTTAAAACATCAGGTCCATAATGTAACGACAATCGACTGTTTTTAACAAATTTCATCGCGATTTACTGTATTATTTATTTATTAAATCGAAATATCGCGCATCGTCAAGAATAACACAAAATAAATCGCAATAAAATCCGTTAAAAGTTATTCTATATTAAAAAGTAACGGATTTTATCGCGATTTGATGTTATGGTTATATCTTTGTGTGCTCTAGACTAAAATTCCTGAGGCTATGGTTGGTATGGCTGACGAGAGGATGGTTGTTTCAAGTCTTTAAGTATTACACCAACAATTAAACAAAGTTCGGATATTTTGAGATAACTTCCGACGTCGTCGTCTCTTCGTGATATGGCTGTAAAGCAGCCGAAACTTCGCATATTAGTGTAATACGTTTTATTTCAATGTCTAATATTCTTGCAAAATTTCGACAATAACGTAAGTACAGTTAATTTATAGTATCTTGAACATGAGATACTGCTTTTGATTATACTAATCTGCTGAGCTAATTGAGTAAATTTCTTTGAATTGTAGCTTGAATGGATACGTCAGTCTTAGTTGAATGCCTGAAACGAACCAATGACGGGCTAATCCTGAGTCTTACAATTATCTAAATACAGTTTTATTTAGACAATTTATAAAATACTAATTTTTTTCAATTCGTTTTTTTACTGTGAATATGTAAGGGAAAATAAATGAATTAAGTACCTAGTTGTGTAAAGAGTGAGCTCTCTTCGGTAGGATTCAAATATGGACCTCTACATCTACAACGCTAAACAACTGACTTACAACAGAAAATCTGTGGTTGCTACAAATAACAGCACCTATTTGCCAAAAAGGTACCTACGTGTAGTTGCACGTTCTTTTTAACAAAAATTTTATTGATCTATTTATATGTGGTACACTAGACAAACCCTTAGTGTTTTAAGGTTTGGCAATGTTTAATAATGTATTGTATCATATTTTGTAAAAAAAATAAGCTTAAAGACTTACGATCGGCCGGTGGCGGCGGCGGTGCCGCGCTGCATCCTGCCAACGCACAGACCAACAACACACCAACCGTTAGAGATGTCATTTTGCACTACTTACAGTAATTTCGTTGTTAGTGGTTTATATACATGACCGTGAACACCCACCGCATCAGCTCCATACGACACGGCCTTGGCCATACATTAATTGGACAGTCGGCGACAGAAGTTGTTTGGTCATTATATACATAAAAAATCACTTTTGACAGGTGTTTCACTTCAATTCCAATTCGTTCACATATGTTTCATTTTCCATTGATATTTTCATCATTCATGATTCATTCATTCAATTTATTCATTCATCTTTTCATCTGTAGAAATTGATATTCTTACGAACCTAATCTAATCGAGACTTACGTAGTATTTTAGTGTAACTTACGTACGAGACTTACGTAGTATGTATATAGGGCCAAGCCAACCCCGCCTGTAAGTCGGCATACCTGCTAAAATTTCATTCAATAAGTAATGAATTTTTATTAAACAGGCCGGCATCATCTTTAGAATACAGTAGCGCCTGGTTACAGTCAAAATTCTCTTTCCTTTTTCAGTGTTTTGCTTGTTTCAGACATGCGCCTTTGGCTGAACTTAACCTGTAAAATACAAAAAGTCTATTACCTCATTTTTTGTCTGTACTAATATTGTATTATTGTAATCTGCCGTATTGTACGGATAGTGGACCAGCGGCGCGTGCATCCTTTTGTTTAAGACTGGTATTATCATGCAAGTATGTCAATCATTTGATTGACCTACCTTGATAACAGTCAAGGCCACAAGTGTTAACAGAGGACGGGTAATTAGTCAATCTGATAGCATTATCACTGCTGCACAAGCTGCATAGCTTGATGCATTAATTGCCTTTAACGCCCACGCACTGAATTGATTGCAAGAATTAATATTTTCTATCCTACTTTACTACTATTAAAAACGTGAAAATTTGTGAAAATGATTGTTCCACAATTATACATTACTGTTTCAGAAAAAATCTCCATCAATTCCTACACGTTCTCAACTACAAAAGCTAATCCATTGAAATCCATTTTGTTACATACTTCTCATATCAATATCAGGATTATACGCTTTTATTCATCAGTGAAACCTAGCCTAAACACCTATTTCGCATCTTTTGCATTGGAATAATCTTACTATTATAGGTACGCTGATAATATTGACTCAGTGGTTTTATGTAAATTATTCACATAGCTTGTAAAAAAATATCTCAATATTAAACATTATTTTTAGTTGAAATAAAACTACTTTTTAACGGATTCTATCGCGATTTATTTCATAAGGACTAAAAGTAAATAATAAATAACAAATGAATCGCGATAGAATCCTTTAAAAAGTAGTTTTATTTCAATGAGTGACATTCGCGTAAATTTCAGAAAATATCATTCGTTTAAGTGATTTTAGTTACAAAACTGCGCCCACTTCCAAAATTTAATGATCAAAATTGTAATTTAGTGACTACAAACAACACTTTATTACACATTGTAAACGCCGCGTCGGGTGCGAATCGATACAAATGCGTTGCCAGCCGTCTTTTGTTAGGGGATGTTAGCCCCAAGTGCATGCCACCCCATGCACGGCGGTAACCAACGCTTTTTGTGACGCAAAACGCTTTTGCTAACATTTTTATTACTGGTGAACGGACAGTGTTTTAGTTTTCGAATGGTTTTTCTTTTTTTTTTGTAAAATTTAGTGAATTTTCAACGTTGCTAGATTAGACCACTATAAGGGGTCCATTACACGCTTATGCAAGCGTCGTGCATCATGCCGTCAATCATGAATATTATTAGTCAATCGGTTATTAGACGTTATGTTATTGGTCAATCACGGCGTGATTGATTGTTAAACCATGGTAAAACCTACCGTGTAATAGACCCCTAACGAAACGCTTATTTTAATTTTTAATTATCTGTAAATTACATAATGTTAATTTATATATTCATCAGAATTCACTTTGTAATCATCATCATCATCTTCATGTAGACGCATTTTCCTGATTGCATTCGTAGCCACGATGACCTCGGAGCTCAGGGTCCGCCTTCCGGCTCCTCCTCCTCCACTTCGCACGATTTGGGCGTCCATGGCAGTAAGACCATTTGCAGAATTCACTTTGTATGTAATACTTGATAAGAGATACCAACTGAATAAAAAGAAGATTTATTTAGTTTAGCAACATTGTAGTGCAGTATTTAGGAAACACTGCACTGCAATGTTGCTAAGGTAAATAAATTGAGTAGATAATTATTGGCAATACTATTTCATCTTTGTTATTATTTCCTTTCATTTTATTCAACTTTGGCGACTTCAAAATTGATTCATCGACTCAGTGTTATTAACGTTGTGGTTTCATAAAACTTTGTCCAAAATTGACAAAAGCAAAGTTAAATTTACATTTTTTTTTACAATATCTTCAAATTAATAAGCTTTTCATCTTCGAGGCCTGTGAATAAGTACCTATTATGGTGTTACTTCGCCTTTGTATTACTAACGAAGATATATGAAGCAGGCTGATCATACTTGGTTTTCTATAAAAAAAGTTCATACTCAAAAATCGGCTATCTTCTTTCTTCGTCCGTAATCAAAAAGAGATAAAGAATCTGAACCGGACATCGTAAATCAGCGATGCCATTCCGCATCCCATTGAAAGTTCTATTACTGTGCAATGACTTGCGAATTTTAAAGATGGCGGGCATTAAAGATTCGTTCCAATTTACTTAAGGCGATATATTTTTGTTTTCTCCCCAGACTACTTTCTGCAGTTAAGCGTAAACTTGTCTCATAATTCTGTCGTACAACGGAAACTCTTTACAAGTTTAACTGGATGTTTCAGACGAGTTCCGAAAGGTTTTTATACGTTTTACGAGTGAACATCCGAAGGCATGACTCACTGAATGATGTAGAATCTTGTCAGGCCGGGGACTGAAAAAAAGGAATGAATAGAAGATAAGCGTTTTGTTTGCATAAGTTAAGTTCGAGTTTTTTTGTCTGCAAAAAAAGTTTTGACAATAAACAAAACAGCTTTTTTAAAAGTTCACGTGCCAATGAATGGGGTGCGTAGAACTTAAGGGGTGAAGTGTCGAGGGTCCCATAATATTCAATTCCTATTGGCTTCCTTCTATGATTATGAGTTATCTGCTATTTATGTGTGGAAGTAGAATACATAAAATTACTACATTAAGCCGAGGTCTTTGAGTCTAGACGAGGCTCTGGCCCGAGCCCTTTCGTCTTAGAGCGGGGGGTCAAAACCAACAAACCAGATCGTGGCCAAGCGGAGTAGGGGAGCGGAACCTAGGCTCCAAAGTGTAGGCCTTGCAAGCCAGTATTCTACTAAGATTGGCGCTGGATGAAGATAATTAGAGTTGAAAGTTGATCTCAGTCCAATTTGATCAAGGTACTCGAAAATAACATTCTAACTGACTGCTCAATTATGCCTTTACTTCATAGCATTAGTTAATTGATAGTCGTGCACGAGAACGTAATGGGAACATAATTTATCTTACCCCCACGAAACTATTTACCTCGTTGAGTTCTAATTACTCTTTGAGTTCTATTCATCTTCATACCCGTAATTAAGTTTAATTTGAGAGAAGACTGAATCGGACGATTTGTGATTGTTTGTCTTTTCAGAGGTATATATACCTACCTACATTAAAAATTCGACGTAGGTACTATAGACAATGACACTGGCTGTTTACAATAAAAAAAATTGTCACAGTCACAGTTTGTAGTAGAGAGAGGGGAGAGAGGGCCAAGAGATGAAAGTAGACAGAAAAAGAAAAAAGTTAGTCATCTAAATTAAACTTCCTTATCGAAGTGTTATACATTTTTAAACACACTTTTATAAATCGATTTGCATAAATTACCGATTTTATATACCGATAAAATACGTCTACAATAATTTTCGCGCCTTGGCAAATGACAACTAAATTGAGGAACTGATTTTTATTCAGTGCAGCCGGTCTAGAAAGTCTGGTTAGGTATAGACACACCGAAGCTATAGTGATTGATTATCATGTAGATAGTAGATAAGTAATGATGAGATAATAAGAAGATAGATAATAATGTATTTATCTCACTATTTCTTTATTATTCCCCACATTCCTCTATTGTTTTCCCAAGCGACTACAATACGGGGACTTCAAGAAGGTTTCTTCAGGGTTCAGCAACACGAGTGAGACGCCCCTGGTGTTGCATACGTCTATAGGCCACGGTAACCACTTTCATCAGGTGGGCTGTGTGCTTGTCTGCCACCTAAGTGGTATAAAAAAAATCACCCCTTGCGATTTAATCACCACTTTAGTTCTATTTCACCCATTTTAGTGTAATTTAATTTATTTCATAACATAACATAACATAAACTCACGCCTATATCCCCGAAGGGGTAGGCAGAGGTGCTAGCACCCACATTTCGCCGTTTATGTTTAAGTCCCAATGTAATAGGTGGCGAGCCTATTGCCATTAACCGGGCACTTATGAAACTGCGATAAATACACACATAACTTCGAAAAGCATCGAAAAGTCATTGGTGTGTGCCATGGTAATACCTGGGATCGAACCCGAGACCTCGTCTCAGCAGTCCATTACCCATACCACTAGGCTACCGCGGTTTCAATAATAAGATTACCTTATAATCTAGAGTTTTTTCTACATAAAATTCTGGTTAGTATAAAAGCCAAATAAACAAACTTAAGAACCTAACCCTCTTATTCATAAACGCTTACTCATAGTTTTCAAGCATGCTTTAACGAAGCAGCGAAAAATTCCCTCTCTATTAAAATAATTTTATAATTAAACAAAAAATACGTCTGCAAAAAATAAACACCATAAATCTGAAACTCGCTTTTGAGTTGAAAAATATAGCACTATAAACTAGGTACACGAACAACCCTACCGAGCTGCGTTAATTTGCCCCATTGCACCCTCCTGAATATCCGCTAATGAGATTAACGTCCTGCGAGCACTCGCTCAGATGGACCCCCTACGTCTGACGATTTGACAAAAGACATCCGGAACTTTTAGCTGACGTCCCCTTTGGTTTGAACTTGGGTTTGAAGTGTTTGAACCGTTCCTAATTCGGTTTGAACGATCACAGGTTTGACTAAATGGGATTAGGCCGGCGACTGATCGTTAATTCACTAGAAATTGAGTAGAGTGTTAAAAAGTGTCTGGAGGGTCTAATTTCAAACTGACTTTTTCGTAAAGGGATATTTTTTGCTATTGTCATGTGGATTGCAAAATCACAGTATCTGAAGAACCACTTGAGATTAAAAATACTGACTAGTAAAGGAACACAAAGATGCATGGTAATTTTATTGATTCTAATTCAATCAATCAATCAATTAGCCTACTGCAGTCCACTGCTGGACATATGCCTCTCCCAATATGCGCCACGTTTGCCGTTCCTCTGCCTTCCGCATCCAGTCCGTCCCAGCCACCTTTCGCAGGTTCTACCTTCCGTTTTCCTTCTCGCGGTCTCCACTCTAGGACTCGTCTGCTCCAACGGCTATAAGTCCTTCGGCAGATGTGGCCAGTCCACTGCCACTTAAGCTTGCTTATTCTGTGAGCTATGTCGGTAACTTTGGTTCTATGTCGGACGACCTCGTTTTGAATTCTATCCTTCAAAGAGACTCCAAGCATAGCTCGTTCCATAGCCCGCTGCGCTGTTAAAGAATTATTAACAGAATATTCATGGTTTGTACTCCATCTAAAATGTGGTTAGTCAATCCTATTTTCTCTGCGATCTGTTCCAGTTCGAAGAACTTTGTAGATGTCAGCTTTGAGTCAAATATCGGAAAGTTTTTCTGTCTGTGAGTAAAATCTTTCAATACAATTGTTGAACTGGTATGACCTACGGCATACCGTTTTGAAATTCAAATAAGATTGTGAACAGTTTCCTTTTTGAATACTTCAGATATTTTACTTGCACTAGCGATTGATGAAATTACATTGTCGTAGATATTTGATTTGATTTTACAGAAATTTGCATCGAGAATAATTTTATAGGGATTTATTTTGTAACCTTTTGCTTTTGTGACCATCTTAATCTCTCAGTGACCATGGCTGCTGGAAAACAATCGATAAGTTTGGGAACCATATCCTTGATTCTATATTTTAAAAAGTAATGAAATGTTATATCTCTAAACTAAAGGTAGATTTGGACCAGACGAATATAGAGCCAGAGCTAGAACAAGAGCATTCTTTCTTAATATTTTAGTGTAAACGAAACCTTATTTTCGGCATTAACATAAGAAAGAACAGTGAACGAATATTCTGTCACTGTTTACACTATAGAATTTGACGTAGAATGGATAGATTGAGCATTCGCTCATCTGACGTATACCTATAGTTCAACCACCCTAAAATAAGTTGTTTTTTTGTTTCAGGTTTCTATCGTTGCTGCTGTCTGCTACAAAAATTGTAAGTTACCGTAAGGTTAGAGCACAAGTAAGAGTTAAGTTTACTTACCTAAATAAAGTACTTGTTAGGGTAATAAATGTAAAAAATTGTACCAAATAAAAAAAAACAACTTACCAATAACTTTTTGAATGCGTCAGTAAAAAAAAAATGATACAATATTTTATGATAGTCAAAACGTTAGATTCTTTATTCAAAATTACAAGAACTCGAAGCGCCCTGGGATCAATGATGTAGGACCATCCGAAGATTTTGCCTTGGGCAACAAACACTACACGCAGCAACCAATTCGATTTCTAATTCATTTAATAATAGGTTATAAGTATAAGGTGCAGGTGCAGACCTACACATAAAATGATGTTAACAAACTAATTTTAAATTTTACCTCAATTTAATTACATTCGAAGTTCTGTTAGTCTGTTTCTTGATAATTATAACGTTTAATATCTTGGATCGATTAAAATGGAAGCGACAGACTAAAGTGAAGACGATTAGAAGATATTTTGATGAGTAATAAAATAGCAATAAGTAGTATAAAGCTTCGTTTTTTCATTGAAACTTATTCAGTAACCATTTAAATCAATGAAAATTATTAATAAAGTAACAGGCAGGTTAGTAACATTTTTAATGAGCTATGTTCTATACAACAGAAAGAAAAATGTGGTACAGTCAGGCGTTAGAACTATTTCGACTGCAGTCTCAAAATTATTTTAATATCAATGCATTAAGAGCAATTCAGACTGTTTTAGTGATTTTAATTGTATCATTATCCGAACTAAAGGTGTGTACCAAATATCAGAACATCTCAGTCAACAGGAAGGGGGAAAAACCAAGGCATCAAGATCATTTTGAGTACTTTGTTCGTCAATATTGATCTGATTAAGGCTGTACACTAAATTCAAATTACTTCTAATTTGACTGATACTGCTTTTGAAGTCCCAATAAAAAGTCGAGCGTCAAGAACAATCATCATGTTCTACAGTTATAAATACCTCTCAAGATATTATACTAATAGTTTTATTGACGTTTAGATGTTGTAAAATAATAAAACTGAACATCGGACTGCGGATTTCGTATGGATGAGCGAGAATAGAACCAGGTAAGATGGTGGCTATAGAGCTATTAATTTTTATTCATTACTTTTAAAATGACGCTGATTAATGACTTACCAAACTAAGTACGTATACTTCGGGTCATATATCTTGAACCTATACGCGCAGTACACGTTTCTTGTCTTGGGTATCTTTTGAGGAGAGCAAATGGTGTTAAGGCTGTGGAAGAGCCTAAATTCACCAAGTAGGTATAGATTATTACAAAATAACCAACGCGCGCCAAATTAATAACAGGATGAAGAGTATTAATATCATTATATGATTTTATATATCCTATGGTGGAACTTGAGAATAACAAACAAATCATACCTACCATAACTTTTAAAGTTAAATTTGTTTCCACTGTTCCATTTTCATTCCGTCGTCGTCCATATTGTTTACGAGTATGACGCAATCCTACGAGTAGCAACATAGCGTTCGTCGGTGACTCATTTACAGTTATCGGTGGGGTCAATACAAGGGTGATTTCACCCCCGATCGAAATTAAAATTCCGAGCATGACGGCGAGATAGATGATCAAAAATTTGAATAGATAATGAATACGTACGGTTTTATTAGAAAATGTAATAAGCTCCTTTCAATATTATTTTTTTGGGCTTTTTATCCCGACTTGCGTGACAGGGGCACGTTTTATTAAATTTTTATTTATACCTCTTTAAATAATTGTGTTATTGCAATAACTTGGGGTTTACCGCGTAAGTTAACATATTATTGCAAAGTTAAGTCTTAGGATCGGTGACCATTCTCAACACCTTGAGATCTTTTCGTGCCTTGTGACAGCGAGGCTCAAACTGCTCTCCAGCTCGAGCCTCGCTCTCGGATGCTATAATATGAACATCTTTAATAGTCGGTACGATTAGCTGGAGTCCTAAAAGGCCGACAACTGGTCTAACTACAAAATACCTTTATAACGCCTGGAATAATAATATGTCGTTCGCTCTTTTGTAGTAAGACTGAAAACCCGACCCCAAGTGCTATGGGAGGATAATAAATTGCACAGGTTCCATGTATTCTTGAAGACATACTTTTGAAAAAGCAAAGCAAAACACAAAAATTGTGTTTCTCAGTTGCGGAGTTGAGTTAGGAATGATGCCACGGCACAGAGACTAGAGAAAGAGTTTCGACACCTAAGTGCATAATTCTAAAAATGGCGATGGGTAGATATTTTCAAAAGAGAAGCCCGTGGAAAAAGTGCTTACGTCGCTCTATCTATCCTATCTGCAAAGGGAAGCCGACAGGAATTGGGTTATTGGGAGCCCTTGCCACTGTGATTTAGTCTAGACCAAATGTTAGTATAGTAACTAATACGATGGGGTATCGACAGTTTGGCATTGGCTGTGATGAATCACAGTAGAAATAATACGTGGAACATTTTTGAAACATTGCCAACACAAAATCTTTCAACTTGTGTGCTTGTTGCAGACATGAACGCTCTATGTTAGGGGATGATTCATGCGAACAGTTATAATAAAACTGTTGTGATAGTTATACATGTTCTTTTTTTATACTACTTAAGTCGCAAACAAGCACACGGTCCACCTGATGTAAAGTGGTAACTGTGGCCTATGAACGAGTACAACATCAGGGGAGTCACACTCGTGTGGCAATACTGTAAGAACAGAGATATTTTGCCGTCAGTGTAGAAGTTAAGTAGGTCAAGCCTTTGCTCATCCCACTGACAACGCACTCCAGTTCTCTAAACTGTACTAAGTTTTATAATTCCTATTTAGTTTACATCGATCCAAATACGATGCGGTTGAAGATACAACAGCTATTCCCATGACTACAACAATAGGAATCTATTCTAAAGACCGTACAAAAATAGACTTCCTCACGTGGTCCATAATTCACACCGTGTGATATCGATGAAGCACTTGGGACATAACTAACGAACAGATTCCCGACAATGGGCGTTTAGCATGCGAAGCACGGAGGCGGGGTATGCGAGCATGCGATATTGTACCACTACACACGTTAGTCTTTGCAAATTTAAACTAGCTTGCTTTATGGAGAAGCAAGGCAGCGGGATTTATGTAGTTAAAACTACAGGCATAGAACATTTATAGTGTGCATGGGGTCAACAAGACAAGCCGGTACCTACAGTCAGGTTTTATTTCAGTGAGCAATATTCGCGTAAACTTCAGAAAGTATCATGCGGACTATTCAAAACAAAAATATTTTTTCAATTCGAACCAGTAGTTCCTGAGATTGGCGCGAACAAACAAACAAACTCTACAGTTTTATAGTATTAGTTTAGTTGTATAGAAGTATAGATTTAATTTTTGCTTCTTCATTCAAATGTTTATTAGACTGATTTCTGTACGTAAGTATAAAGTGAAAAAGCAATAAAAAAGACAGTGATGACTTAGATTACTTAGAACCAATTTCGATTACTTATTCCTTTTTGTTATTTTTATGTTGATTCACTATCGTGGACCCTCGAGTTGCTACGCCCTCGTTTATTACGACCCCCAATTTTGGAATCATGCACCGAAATCAAATCACGCGATGCAGTGACGTGATTGGTAATAGGTAATTTTCTAAAAAAAAGCATTACACGGTAAAAATATATTTTTTATCCCGTATTGTAAGTAAAAATGCATGCGCCCGCGCGTATTTGAGTGTTTGAGTACCTACTAATATGCATTCGCATAATGTACAGTTAACATAAGAGATTTACGGTTGCATATAAAGTTGTATGCAAAAGTGCATATTACACATATACATATTTTCACGTGTTTTTCCCTTCGCAGTAAGTAGCTCGCCATTTATATTAACTAGCGTCTCATGCTGTCAATAAACCTTTCATGCAAGCCAGCCGTTTTCGTGCATACATCCTAGTTGTAAATTGTCATTAAATGTTTAACCGTAGTTCCTCAGTCTATCGGAAACATATTAAGCAAGGCGCCGACAGTCTGAAAGCTGAAACCGGATTACCGATCGAATAAATGTTGCTTAGTCACCGTGAGTCATGTGAAAATTCAATATTTTGTAAAACAATGGGTTATTTTGGGAAATGTAGGAGCAGAATAAGTGTATAGTAGTGTGCAGGAAGTGTAGCCGGGGGTCCCTCTAAATAAAAAGTAGGTTGAATACAATAACTTATATATAAGTAATACGTACGTAGACGTCCGACATTCACAGACATTAATATGTTATTAAAAAATAAAAAACTCGATTGCTGTTTAAAAGTTAGAAACAAGTTTGATCCTGCAGCACGCAGCACGCAGGCGGTATCCATTTGCAAATCATAAACCAAAAGAAAATTAATGAATACCCTATAACACTCGGGAGATGAATACCTTTCATTTGAGGCCCCCACTCATCGAAATCGGTCCAGCCCTTAGTCCTGTAGAGGGGAACAAAAAAAAACTAACTACATACGCTGGCGCAGTCGGTTAAAAAATAGTCTTGAACCGAAGAAGTGTATATCTTCAACGGGTTGTACAATAAAACGATTTTGGAAATCTAACAGGTTATTAATTTACCCCACATAAAAAACTATAATTGAAAACCGAACCATCTAAACCCAAAATAGACCGTTATGATTTATCATCTAAACGGGTCCAAATTATAATAATTTTGATTATAATGTATTCGATTCCAGTAATAGTAGAACTAAATCGATTTCCATATCGTTTACGAACAATAATAATAATAATCAATCAAGACCGACTCCGCAGTCGGGATCGGAGGGTAGTTGTGAATCATTGCAATTAGCCGCCATATTGGCGACCCGCTCACTCCCTGCTACCCGAGCGTAGTGACTTAAGCGATTATTTCAACTAAAACAAATTGAATTGAAATTTGTGCTGGTATAATGTTTGGGGATAGATTATAAAACGCATTATAAGAAGCTATAGTACTAGAAACGTGTCTGTAAATTTTGCTCACGTCTGATTTTTGTCCCGGAATAATCGATTCCGTTAAAATTACCCACAGGAACCTATTCTATGGGTCACGTAAGCAGTGACAGTAAAGATAGCATTCGCATCTATCGGCAGTCGCGGGCAGCTACAACAAGCCCTACAAAGCAGTGCAGCGCGACCGAGACGCGTCTGCAGGACAGAGGCTGCCGGGCTGCTACTGCCGAGATCGGAATCATACCTATTTTATGGAGTGAAAATTCGGAAAGAAAAGAAAGAAAGGAAAGAAAGGAAAGAAAGGAAAGAAAGGAAAGAAAGGAAAGAAAGGAAAGAAAGGAAAGAAAGGAAAGAAAGGAAAGAAAGGAAAGAAAGGAAAGAAAGGAAAGAAAGGAAAGAAAGGAAAGAAAGGACAGAAAGGAAATTCGGAAGGAAAGTTATATCAGACTCGAACCGACAAAAAACATACACCGTCTGTAGGCCCATCGGTTGCCGGAGGTGAATCGAGAATCATACCTTAAGCAGACAGACGTTGTAATTTCTACCCACTATATTTATTGCAATTAACAGGCCTAATTATGTGTTCATATAAGCTACTGCGTACTTACCTAAGTACTCGACCTATGCATCGATTACCTAGTAATATCATTGTGAAAGCAAATTATTGTCAAGCGAAGTACACCTTTAATTGGTCACTAATTCCATAGTAAGGTTGGCGGAGCACACGTAAGCCCCTTTCAGAGTAGAGGCGGAACGGGGTACGGTTTCATCATCATCCTCTGAGTCTTTTCCTTACTCAGTTTATGATTTGCAAAAATGCAAAAGTCTGGGGTCCCTCAGACTCCAAGGTGAAAGATTCAGATGCGACTGAGATTAACGCTAGGTTGATGAAGAAAAAGTTTATGATTGCAAATGATTAGAAATTGCGATTTTTTAGGGTATTACAAGATAAGTGATAAGATCAATAAGGAATACGCATTTGGGGTCAATTAAGAATGAGATCAATCGTCGTGGGATCAATACGGAACAACCCATCTTTTTCAGTCGAGTTGTTTTATTGTTTTAATTAGTCTTTGTTTAAATATAAGACAATATTTATGTCAATTTCACTTGCTGAAGTGCAAAGATGCTGCTTGCAAAGCTGCAGGCATAATCACCATTATTGATTATAAACACGTTTAAATGCATTAAAAGTTTAAAATAAAACAAAACATCTTTTATAATACTAATTTAGTCTGTATCTGCTAACAAATTCGAACTAAACTATACGTACAACAGTTAAAAATTCTAATCGCAAGTTACATACATGTATAATAATTAAAATTCAGTACAAACCATTAATTTTGTGCTATCATTATCGTAAAACTAATCTTTACACCCGGCTTAGTCGTACAACGTCCGTAAGAGGCAAGAATAATTCTGCAAGTCTATAAATAAATTGATTTAAACACAGCTTTTAAATCTATGCGGTACTTAGAATTAGGAAGCAATTTCACTTTTGTATTACTTGCATTTCTATTCACGGCAAAAACTGTGAAACATGACGCTTTTGTCTGTATTTAAAATATGAAGATCATCATAATCACCGCGTTTTAGTCTTGGTTGTATTCAAAACTTACACTTTTGGAGCCTGACATACAAATTCATTCCAATCTCCCACAATTTGATTTATTTTGGGTTTTAGGGAAGCGACTGGAGAGGTAGTGGTGGTATATTCCCGGTGTCCACCCCCTGCTTGTCCACCGCGGGTGGACAGAGACACAAATATTTAAAAAAATTCTCGCTGTCCACCCCTGGGGGACAGCGAGAATTAATTTTAAATTTAAGCAAGTAAGCAAGCAAGCGATCATACATATTTTGTTTTTTCCTGGCTCGTTGTTGTGGTCACAGTTCTAACCTAACCTAACGTAACACTAGAGTATTTATCGAGAGTAGTCATATGAAACTCGTCGCCACTCGGGGTGGCCAGCGAAAATAATTTAAAATTAATTCTCGGGGTGGACAGCGAGAATTTTTTTATATATTTATGTCTCTGTCCACCCGCGGTGGACAAGCAGGGGGTGGACACCGGGAATAATCAGTTTTGTGCTGTCAATGAGAAGACCAAAGGCTTGTCCTGCTTGTCTTCTGCGCTGACGGCACAGAATCTCTTTGTTCTTACAGGGTCGCACGAGAATGACTCCCTGGGCCACGATACGCCCATAGGCCACGGTAACCACTTTCTATCAGGTGGGCCGTATGCTTGAATGCCACCTAAATGGTATAAAAAAAATCATAACTTGAAAGGGAGCGCTTGCGCTTCATTAATCTTAAATAATCCTGCGTAGCTACAAATAATCCTATGTGTTTATCCACATTCTAGAACCCATATTAAAAGCTATACAAACCTTGTGCCTGAGTCTTATTGGGTTTTCTATTGAGAACGTTCACTTAGCCACCGTTTCTGGTGACAATTACTTCAAGATGAAATCTCCAACGCTTCGTGAAAGGTGTCAAAGGTCGAATAGGGAGAGTTTTAATAGGGAAGCAAATCCTGTCCTAATCCAGTATTAACTCGAGGAAGGAAATATTCGCCGAGGAAGTGTGAGACTGTGAGCTTGTTTGGATCTAATTGCTATCATAAGGGCACATTTATACAGCCCTTCTAGACTAGTGTCGACGTTTGTGGGCAGTGGGACTGACATGACATTGACGTCTGTCATAAACGTCAAAATACGTGTCAATCCCATACATTCATCATTCTACACCGGCCAACGAATTGCCATTAATCTAGGCGGGCTGGTCAGATAGGAAATAATTCATGCGTACTTAAGTAGTATTAATCAATAAGTAGGTTAGTAGCTGCTGGTAACTCCCGTTCCGGAGCGTTCCTGGTGCAAAGGATGGTCATCGTTATATAAGCCCCTTAAGCGGGAGTAGTTCAGTTATGTAACAGTACCTGTGTGAAAAGACCCTTACACTTTAATTAGAAGTCTGTCTTGTTGCTGCTTCGCCTGAGCCGATTTTGTACTTTTTCCTTAACAAACTAACAATATGAGTACATGTGAATGTTCCTAATTTACTTACGGATTAGAAGATGAAGATATGCTTTTATCGAAAAAGCTCATGAATTTCATGAGCTCAGCTTGACGGCCTCCTCAGATGCTTTTTCGCGCCCCGCTACTGTAGGAAGAAGATATCGTTACGAATTATAAAAACTACTCTTCAGGCTTTCCTCTCGGCGCTGGAGCATCAGACGACAGTCAGACCATCCAGAATACGTTCTCATATGCCTTTTGATTTAATTTATTTTGACTTTTACAGAAACTACTACCGGGTAACCCCCCTGATCTCGAGAGGACTGAATGCGCCAGACCCTCGTTTATTAATCCGCAGATGTATCGGCTTGCAGGTGAAGTTGGCCGGACTATACGTGGAGGTCTTATACATCATCATTCAACTCATTGGTCCCTCAAAAGTCGTACCCTGTGCCCACTCGTCTCCTCAAATATTTGTAGCTCCCACTGGTTTCCTGGTCCCCTGGTCTGTTAAAGAACCTACTATTGATGTCTTTTGTTTATTTATATGCCCATTTAAGATAATTAACTGGCTGAATGGTTACAGTCATTGAATATCGTCGAATAGGCTGAAGTTGAAACAGCCTCGTAAAGTACAGGAAGGATTACCTAGTATAATAGTGACTCAATTTGTGTGTTTAGTTTACGCGTAAACTGTATAGTTACGTACTATTGCCGAGCTCAGTTTATTAATATCCTGCCTCGCTGTTTCACTTGCAACAAAGTATATTAAGTAAGCTACTCGGTAAGATGCGGTAATGTGAGTAATACATAAAAGGGAAATAACTTCGATAACACGTACCACAGTGGGCGAAGAGTGGAAATTTTCAAAAGGAAAGGCGATGGAAATAAGCTTACCGCCGTCTAGTTTGTCATGCACCATGCGACACATGGGGAAACATGCAGGAATCGGGTTAAAGGGACCCCTTGCCACTGACATATCGACTTTTATTTATTGTATAGTGCTTTCTATACCTATTTGTGCTTTGTTTTCAAGCGGTCTATAAAGTCATTGTTAATTATAGTTCAAGTTAAACTGCTAATTCCGTTATAATTATAAAGGAAGTAGAATCTAGGTAGGACAATAAGTATAGCACACATCATTGGAACTATTTAATTGTTAAGTTGTGCTGCAATCGGGGTATACAATTTATTTTTATGAAATTTTACCGCGTATGTTCGGAACGTGTCAGCTTCAGCCATTAAACTAAACAAAACAACAAATGCTTGCACTAAAATGTGCAAAACCACTACAGAGAAATCACAACTTTGAGTGAAGTGAGGCGTGCATTTTTGACCGAAACTAGGACTGACGGGAGGCCGAAAGCCGAAAGGCTTTAATTAATGGCCAGTTAAACGAATGTTCGTATCTCTCACTGTGCATTTTATTTACGGTCAGTTGGACGATTTAATTTGATTACGTTTTAGCAGTGGACTGCTGCGTTTATGCTCTTTGTTTCAGTTATTATTCATCATTTATTGACGCATATTGATTTCAATTTATAACGCTTTTTTTTTTAAGTTGAAGCTCCTTTAGGCATGCATGACTTGGGGGTTGGGGGAAAGCTGGTGAATGCTACGCGAACATTATGTACGAAGATTCACCTACGTGTAATTAACACCAGCTTACGTCCGTGGTTCCGCCGGCGGCGTGGTGTGAATGTCGGTAATAGCGACTTTTGGTCATATCTCCGGTTCTTATCAATCGATTGTGATCAAACAAACGTAAGATTTTAAGCCTGACCAAGACCAAGATTAAGAAAACTGCATCAAGATCCGTTCAGTAGTTTTTGCGTCCATCGCAGGCAGACAAGTTTCCAAAGAAAATATTCTCGTGTTTAGTAATTTGTATTAATTTTTATTTTTTCAAGTACTTATTTTTTTTAAATTTCTCCAATTTTACAATATAAAATATGTAAGATATAAGCACAGAATGGTTTATTTTGTAAGTATTCTGCTACGGAACCTTCCTGTAAGGGTCCCGACTATCACACGAACTCTATTATTTCTTGTTCCTCCTACAAAATATTTATAATATGTAGTTGTAAACAAGGAGCATATTATTCCTTTTATGAAGATAGTTGTACCGATCATTACTAATATCTCGAAGCACTGCGTCGATAGACTCACTAGACTGACTAACATCTGCCGTGTCACGCCTCTGGCGCTCATTAGCCCGCACTCGTCTGACTTTAAAGTTCATGTACTAAAAATTATTATAGTAAATTCAAGTATGTGTACACAGGCTTACACCGTCGTAGCCAGATAGAAAAATTGCCTTTAAAATCTACCTACGAAGGTGAACGCTCCAATACAAATCTTCACAAAGTGGAAATAACTGACTTTTTGATCAATGAGTAATGAATTTCGTAGAGATTTTGTAAAGAGAATCTAGGGTTCTGATTATTTAATCACAACATATTCATGTTATGTAAGTAACTCAAAAACTTGCATTTAACTAGAGAAAACGAAGTTATGCTACTTTCTTTTTTTTCAGGCAACAACTATGAAATACATAATACCTAATTAATCTTTCATTATTCAACAAAAATCTGCGTATCTAGTAGGTATAATAATCTACTAGTTAAGTAGGTATCTAATAAATAAACATTACATCCGAATTAAATAAAATCTCACGCTGTCACACAATATAATCACCTCCTTTAACCAGATAAAGATGGCAGTCTGTATTTAAAAGTGCGCTTTCTAACGAAAATATCTTTCTAAACAAAACCCTAATATCGAAATCTTGAGGTTATATTACCTACCGTTTGAATAAAACGTGCCCCCTCTGAGGAATGCTCTGTCATCTCAATGTTCACAAAAATGCGGATCCTGAAGTCTGTAAAGAATTTTGAATGGGTTAATGAGCCTTTGACGCATTACGTGAACAAAGCCCCGCTAGGATGGTTTATGAAGAGCCCTCGGCTGATTTGTGACGTCATGAATACAGCTTATATAAAAGCGACGGAAACACGTTGAAGATAAATCATTTATGGTAAAGGATTTTTGAGAATTTCTTCAGAAGTGTGAGATTGAAAAGAATATTATTTCGAAGTGTCGTAATGGTGACGGTAGCGATTTTGTGATTGGCCACCTCTATTAATACTTGTGTATATAGTATATTTAAATATTATCTATTAGATAGATAGATAGATATTATCTATTATCCATTTATAATATGTATACTATGTATAGTACAGTCAACATAGATCGTAAGTCTTAGAAAGAACTAAAAAGTGATTAAGATCACTTTGAAAGCCTTGGTTTTCCCCACTTCCTGGTGACTGATTGTTCTGATATTTGGTACACATCTTTAGTTTGAACAGTTGACTTGCTCCGCCATGCTTCAGTTTTAATGCCTTGGTCATAATGATCATGAGACTTTGCAGTCAAGATCTTTCTGATGCTGACTGTACCCGGCATTTGTTTTTGCTTTTTTTATTAGTTACATCGGCCAGAAGAATCTGGTGTCAGGGTTTCCTTCGATTTTGTAGAGAGAGGTTGCCAACTCAGCTTAAATGCTACACGACATGCCAAAAACCTGAAAGAAGATGTAAACGTGTTCATCATTTACACCTCTACATGACTTACCCGCAGGTGAGATGGTGTCGGTCTCATGAGATAGGTAGGTCCAACGTGAGCCTATCAATGATAAAAAAATTAATAAGAATAACAAGACCATAACAAGACGTATCACCTTTCTTACGTGATAAAATTATAATTATGTCGGAGTTCCCGCGAGTGGCAAGGGTCGTGAGGTTCCCAGGCGACAGACCGCGACGGGCACCCACCATTGTATGTGGTATCGAACGCAACGCGACCGGTGGGGTATCTCCTGTTACGATATAAGAGTTATTGAACTTACTCGTTGAAGGCAGATCGCGAGTGGTATTATACAGTTGCTTGTATATTTTAGGCAGTGAATTTCTGTGTCTGTTAATTTTTATTAACAAACTAATTGACCCCGCGAACTTCGTACCGCCTGACAGCCAATTCTTTGTTTTTTTTTTTTAAATTTTAAAATCGCCCTGTTAGTGGTGTGTGAAAAAACATCCGATGAGGGAGGGCCACCATTGTGCAGCACCGAGAAAGGATCAGAAAATAGGAGAAAGATTAGGAGAGTAGACTCCTCAGGTTACAAATTACAAGATTTGAATGCAACTGACTGATGATGATGACTGCTTGTTAAGGCTGAATTGCAGGGGTACCGCGTTCCTTCATTCGAGCACTATGTCTCTTTTCCATGATTAGATCAAGTTTGCAATTACGGGGGTGACTGCCGTCTTGCCTCCAACTCTAAGAGGAAAACGGCCGATATTCAATAGGTGTACCGGTCAAGTTGGCTTACGCCGCGTAGATTTTGTGGGACCCTAAACACCTCACCTCATCTAACCCGTCTCGTTTCACATATTCTACGAAAAATCTGTAGGTACCTACTGACAAAAGTAAAGCCTTTTTTATGTCATGCATCATTACAGTAATAATGTTTAAGATGTTGAGACATAAAATATATACGTATATAAACCTGGATGGAACCTAATACCGGTTTTATTTCAAATGTGTACATCGTCGTACTTTTACGTTCACTTGCCGAGTAAAGGTCATGCCACATAAGCTACTTTTGACATCGACAACTTCTGATTTTGGTAACGCTCAATCGAAATTACTAATATAAGTAATAATAACGAATCGGAAAATGCCAACTCTCATGCGCTAGCAAATTTGACAGTAGCGAGTTGATGAATGACCCGGTGTATCGGGTTAATTACAGTAATCGTGTTCAAATCTTTGGTTTGATTGCTATTACTTTCATTGGTGAAATCAGCCCTCAGTCACACTTTTTAGCGACTGTTTAATACTGCATTGTATTTCGGCGAAAATGAAAGTTAAATCGAATCGATGATACATTCATCCGTGTAAGTGTAAAAAGTGAGAATCCAGTTTAGTTTAGTTCGATTTTATTGCAGGCTGATCATTGATAAAATTCGGTCTAAATCGACGATGCTGAAAGTAGCATGTGTGCTCTGACCCTAAAGCTTTATCTGAAAGCATTTGTATCATAAACAGGGATTATGGTTGAAAATGTTAACACTGTCTGACTGGTTAATGGCTTTTTGTTTTACGTGCATTAAGTACGTATATTATGTAGAAAACGTTATTATATTATTGTCTAGCTTGTCCCATGGTATTTAGGTTAGCATGTGGACGGGTTTGATTCTCAAGCGAAGCAGTGCCAGCAGTAGGTATAGAGTCCGGATATGACAATTTGCCCCTACACATGTTCCAGCCAACTATGTAGCTTAATCAGCCGCTCAATCAACTAGCCTCTTTACTAAACAGCCTGAATGATATTTAACTGTAGCGTTTACTACATCTAATAAATTGACTGGCTAATCAATCACGGCTATACCGCACCGAAATCGAACCGTTAAAAGACTAAAAATAATAATTGTACCTCCATCACTAAATTATAACCTAAAAAAATTTAATCACGCAGGACTCATATAATAAAATTCATCTTTATTAAATCTTTTAAGGAAAACCAACTTAGTAATCAAATTATTCACCTAATTTGGATCACTTCAGCCTCAGTTGGAAAGCTTTAATTGAAAAATTCAAATTTATTTTCAACTTAACATTCCAAGTGTTTCAATCAAGTCAATTTGTCGGATAATTCGCTGGTCCCTATTAAAATCGTGGGAACTACAAAAATGCAATTTTTATTTTATTTCATAAAACGTGTCTATATACCTAGGTCTATCGTCAGTTAAAAAGAAAAAAATCTAGTATGCCTAGTTTTTGAAATAGCCATATTAAAAACGTTGGATATTACCTAGATAGCCCGTTAACATAGTCGGTTATTAACTACCTACGATCTTAACGGGACGCGGGGTTAGGTGAGCGCGTGCGATCTCCCAGTTCCGACCATGTTAGCGGGATTAACGGACTTCGCGCTGTCACCTGTCTTTTTACGATAGTTAATTGAAATAATCCCTTACCTTATAACACTGTTCACGATGTCTACGAGATCAAAACGCTTGATTAAGCTGTTTACTGGGCATGGTGAAAAAAAACAACAATAATAGAAATAGAAATGCGGTCGAAAATATTATGAAAGCAAAACATAGTACAGAAACAGGTATGTATTATTAAAATATTACTTTTACAATTATTTACAGTATAGTTCATGTTTTAATGTTATTGCGAATTTAATACCAAATTAAAGTATCATTTAATCATTCAAAATGCGTAACGTAATTTAAAATTGTAGGATGTACCACATCCGACTTTGTTAATTGGTTTCCAAAAGGTGTTCCAAGTCGGTAGTAGCACATCCGACGTTTTTTGTCGGGTTTTTAAATAGATCAAATGTCGGTAGTACCACATTCGACAATGTTAATCGGTTTATCAAATGGGTAAAATGTTGGTAGTACCACATCCAACGCTCTTAACCAGTTTTACAAATGGGTTATATGTCGGTAGTACCACATCCTACGTATTTTACCGTTTTTGTTAAGGAATTAAATGTTGGTACCATCACATCCGACCATAATGTTATAGTGGGATGTGGTAGAACCAACTACTCTGACACCCAAATACATAGATAACGAGCTTTGTTTTTAAAATCTAAAATGATTAATTTATTTTATGACATATTTATGTGAAAATTGAGTTTTTTTTTCAGCTTTTCGAGAGTCTCCCATACCTGCAAGCTTTGAAGCTGAATTAATTCAAATGCAGGATTCATTCGATGATGTATTAAATGACAATGACGACATAATATTAGCCAATAAAGCGAATGTTACTGAAGCCGTTACAACACCACTGTCAACACCTGCTGTGTTCAATGATGAAATAGAATTAGCTGACAAAGGTTGTGAACATAATTTAGTAAGTACTAAATCTCATTCCCAAATTGTAGTTGACAAGAATACTGGCGATACTAAATCTCCGACGCCATCACCAACTAACGAGGGTAATGAAGATATAGTACAGAATACATCTCATTGATAGTATGCCCTGCAGCGGTGCCGCGTTGATTGGCGATACATCGAGGTGCTAAGATGCCTGTATGACACTGCCACAATGTCCGTCCAGCTCCAAGACCAGAAGACGAAACCTATTAGCCTCCAACGTGTTATATCTCCCAAACTATTCACCAACGCATTGGAGGACGTCTTCAAGACTCTGGATTGAACTGGGCGGGGCATCAACATCAACGGTGAGTACATCTCGCACCTTCGGTTCGCCGACGACATCGTCATAGTAGCGGAGTCGCTGGAACAACTGGACGAAATGCTGCACAGCCTGAATGGAGCTTCTTGACAAGTCGGCCTCGGTGTAAACTTGGATAAAACCAAGATTATGTTCAACGAAGGTGTTGTACCGAGACCGATTGCCATCGAAGGGGCGACACTCGAAGTTGTTCAAAAATATATCTACCGGGAGCAAATGGATAACTTGCCCCCGGTAGCTCGGTAAAAACAACTTCGAGGAAGAAATAACCAGAAGAATCCAACTGGGGTGGGCAGCTTTTGGCAAATTGCGTCGGGTCTTCTCCTTCTCCTTGTTGCAATGCCTCAAAACAAAGGTTTTCGACCAGTGCGCCCTACCTGTTATGACCTACGGTGTCGAAACGTGGCCACTGACGGTGGGGTTAGTCCGTGACCTACAAGTCGCGCAGCGGGCTATGAAGCGAGCTATGCTTGGAGTCTCTTTGAAAGATAGAATTCGCAACGAGGTTATCCGACATAGAGCCAAAGTTACCGACATAGCTCGCAGAATAAGCAAGCTGAAGTGGCAGTGGGCTGGCCACATCTGCCGAAGGACTGATGGCCGTAGGAGTAAACGAGTCCTAGAGTGGAGACCGCTTGAAGGAAAACGGAAGGTGGGACATCCCCTAGCCAGATGGACTGACGACCTGCAACAGGTGGCTGAGACAGACTGTATACGGAAAGCGGAGGATCGGCAAACGTGCACATTGGGAGAGGCCTATGTCCAGCAGTAGACTGCAGTAGGTTAATTGGTTGATTGATTTTCACTAAGAAGACTGATTTTAACAATAAGTTAATCCTAATTTAATTGATGTAAGTTTTCCATAAAGCTAAGACCTTTGATTCAGTATTACCTAAGTGACTTAATTATAAGCAAGAAGATTTTGTATTTTGATTAGTTGTTTTTAGTTAAGGCAGCATGTTTTATAATAATTATTATTTATAATAATAAAGAGGTTTTACCTGAGTAACTACAAAATTTTTATTCTTTTAACTTTATAAGTCATAAAGTTAGATTTTTATATGATTTTCTCAATTGACCAAATTTTCTTTATTCATAGTCAATAAATATATATGCATAGACTTACATTTTTGGTGTTTTTTTAATATTTGAAATTTGAAATATTTTTATTTGCCAGAATGCAGGTAAACAGATAGATCTTATCGTTACAATGGCCCATGTACATCCTACCATTATGGTGTGCAAATATTTGAATGATTTGAATTACATTGCTATAGTCCTTCAGCATGCATGTACCTACCCAATAATTATCTATTTATTTAATGTCAGATTTATATTGTCAGATTTTTATTGACGTCGGACTTATATACTTATATATAATAATATGTCAGTTTTATAATAATGTCAGAATAATTATGAATTGTATTTATAAATTCTAAATATGATGTCAAATCGCTGTCAATATCAATCGTATCATTAATTTCATGTGTATAAAGGTATATTAAAAGTCACCTACTATCCCACGGTATGACATAAACTCGTCCAAATCGTAAAAACATTCTTTTATCAACCATTGCGTCAACTTTCTTTTAAACAAAATTAAAGGTAAATTCTTGAAGGTATTCGGTAGTTTGTTATATACCTTTATAGCGTTCATGTACGAGTTTCTTTTATGCAATTCTAGCCTGCATTGTGGTATATGTAACCTATATTTGTTTCTGGGAACTACATTTCGCTTAATAGCCTCAGTTTGCTTACAGAAGTATGCTGGATGTTGTTGTACAAATAAACATAACTCCTTAATGTACATGGATGGTAGTGGTAGAATATTATATTTTTTGAATAGAGGCCTACAACTATCCATACTCCAGGCCCCACAGATTGCCCGTATACACTTCTTTTGTACTCTGAATGCCCTTATAGCGTCTACCGAATTACCCCATAACAGAAGACCATAAGAGAGTACTGACGAAACATACCCGTGATATGCACTAAGAGCGGCTTCTGTCGAAACTGTTATTCGTAATCTTTTTATTGCATAAACGAATTTGTTAAGCCTGTCACAAACATAATCAATATGAGCCTTCCAATTACAATTCTCATCTAACCTTATACCTAGAAACATAGCACTTGGAACTTGTTCTATGACAGTATCATTATATTTTGCATTCAAATCTATTACCTTGCTTTTATGCGTCTGAAATTGTATCATTTTTGTCTTCTGTATGTTAATTTGCAAATTATTAGAAGACAACCATTGTACTATTTTGCTTATTGCTTCGTTTATTTCTAGTTCGTAAGTTTCTTCCCTTTCACATTTGACAATAAGAGTTGTATCATCAGCGAATAATATTGTGCTATGTCGGGTGACATTTGGGAGATCATTGATGTACATTAGGAAGAGAAAAGGCCCCAGTACACTACCCTGTGGCACCCCGAAATTATTTTGCCGGTAGTCACTTCTAAAAATTGTATTTTCATCCCCCTGTATTCTAGCAATCTCTACACATTGTTGCCTACCGCTCAAGTAAGCTCCCAACCAGTCATTCGCTTTACCTCTGATGCCATACTTTTCCAACTTATGTAAGAGCAATTTGTGATCTACAAAATCGAAAGCTTTACTCATATCTAGGAAAATTGCTGCTACTGGTAAACCGTCGTCAATAGCCTGTGTAACCGTTTTTACTAGATTAAAACATGCGAGTGAGGTGGTACTATTATGTCGGAAACCAAATTGTTCCTCTATCAGTATAGCATATGATGTCGTAAACTGTTGTAGACGCTTCAGCATTACCTTCTCAAAAATTTTCGACATAATTGGTATGAGTGTTACTGGGCGATAATTATTCATGTCAGATTTGCAACCTTTTTTAAAAAGTGGTTTTACGATTGAGGTTTTCAGTAAGTTTGGAAAAGTGCCCTCTTCAAATGACATGTTTATCAGATAACACAGGGGTTGACTAATGTGTGCTGCACACAGTTTAATTACTTTTGTTGTTAACTCGTCTATCCCTGTTGCGTTTGTATTATTGAGACTATTAATTGTTCTAAAAATTTCCCTACTATCACTTGGCTTAAGAAATATTGTCTTGTCGTTATTAATTTTGATAGTACTGTTTATCTCGTCAACTTTAAATTTAAAATTATTACTATTAGTCAATTGAATATAATAATCATTAAATAAATCACTCAGTTCCAAAGGGTCATCATATGTCAAGTTATCTTTAATTATTTTGTCAATTTGTGTTTTCATATTTTGGTCACCAATGTTTTCATTAATTACCGCCCATGTGGCTTTACATTTATTTGTCTTATTTTCAATATATTTCTTATTTTGTAACTGCTTAGATTTATGTATGCATTTTTTTAATATCTGGCTATAGGATGTATAATTTTTATTAAAAGTTTTTCTATTTGTTTTATTATGGACTTGTTTAAGGTATAAATGTCTTTTCCTTACACAAGACTTTTTTATACCCTTTGTTAACCAGTTACAGTTGCCTTTTTTTTATAGTAATTTGTACATACGACATGCATATTAATAGATAATAATCATTTAACAATGTAGTAAATGGCAGTTCCGACAAATAATTATAAATTTCGCCCAGCAACAATGTCGGTTTTGGTACATCCGACAAACAATTATCAATTTTTCCCAGCAACAATGTCGGTTCTGGTACTTCCGACAAATCAACATTAGTTCTAAACCGTTAAAAAGGTCACAAGTGACTTTTCTCACATTTACACTTAATATACCGGCTACTTATTATATTGTCCTGAACAGGCATAACTTGTACAGCATTATTCTAAACTTTCAGGACTCTGCTTAAAATAAGTAAAAAGTTACACGGAATTTAAACTTTGAAATGCTCTCCTGTAAAGTTGCAGTTTTTCACATCCGACGATTTTAATAGGGACCGTCGAATTGTCGTCGGCTGTCACTTCTAGAGTCTTCGCGTCACTTCGTGAGACTTCGAGAGGTTTTATAATGATGCATATAAATTGGTAGGACTTACTGACCTGGTTATGGACTGAAGGAGATATTTTTAATAATACTGAGTTGTTGAGCGAACAATTCTTTGAAATATTTTGTGTCGATTCTACGAAGACTAATAAGTGTAGTCCTCGGCAGTGTTCTCTCAGATCTCAGAAACTATAACACCTACAAATTTGAAACTTGGCAGGTTGGTTTCTTATAAGGTGTAGACATCGGCTAAGAACGGATTTTACAAAACTCCACCCCTAAGGGGGTAAAAAGAACGGCGGCCGCTAGTATTGTATAAAGTGACTAACTTTGAGAAAGTGCAACAAATCCGAGTGTAAATGTTAGTAACAAGCGTGTGCGACAATAGCGACATTTATGTGTTGTATACCAAGATTGCTGTTTCATTATAACGAGAATAACTGGTTTCTCTCGCATATCCATTACTTACCTCTTCGTAGAATTTTATACGACATTAGTGTTGTTGGCTGCGGCTTTGCAGTCTTCGCACTCAGACCTAATTATATTTGCATTGAGTGGGCATAGACACAATTAACATAACATAAACTCACGCCTTTATCCCCGAAGTGGAAGCAGAGGTGCAAGCTAGGTGGGTGGGCATAGAATCCAGATAAATAACATGTGTCTTTTTCACATCCTTTGCGGCTTCGACTGCTACGTAATAAGCTGCTGTCTGCTGTTAATAATTAGTCTCATAACACAATCTAAAATATGCTTACTTTGGGGTCTAGAGATAGGGCTGTGCTGTGTAGAATGTCGTAGAATATTTTACTCGCATATTTAGGTATTATTCAAATATTCATTAGGATATCTACTGAATGCAGTAGATATCTAATTGAGTATAGATAACGAGAAGGCTTTGAATGCAAACCGTTTCGTTCAATAGTTTGTGTGTGGTGTATGGTTCTGAGACAGACTTACAATGGCTGCTTTACAATAGTTAGGATGTAAGATTTCGTCTCTGATAATTTGCATACGCTACTAAAACTAACTTTGTTGCCAAGTATAACTTTAAATGTAAATGCCAACGTTACTTTATGAACTAACTGATAAAACCTGTACAATACTGACCATAGATGTAGAATATTCTAGATCCGGTAATCCGTTCGTCCTAGCCAGTAAGTATACTTAGATAGTTGGCACACTACCCCGCAACACGCATGTTCTTACGTTGCTGCTAATTATGTCTCTTTGTATTGAAAACATGCGAAATGCAAATCACAGACGATGCATCCACACGCAATTTTTTCCATAGTAAAAACAGGCACGCTACGCCGCGTATTGCGGGATAGTGTGCCAATTGCCGTAATGTTCTGTGGTCCTAAAAAGCTTCGGAAAAACTACTCGCAGGAATTCTCAGTAAAATCTGTTTTATTAAACTGAATTTTAACGTAGTCAGCACAGGTCTACGTAGTAGCTACGGACTCCCGATAGTGCTATTAACCTATATTTAACTTTACCGGTCAGTGGACGGTCGGCTCATGTGCCATGATCAGTGATGACAAAAAGTGACATTCTTTTAATACACCGCTGTATCTAGCCTTCTCTATATCTGTGACATTACCCCGCGTTTACATACTGCCGCTCGCATTGCTCATCGTGTTGCCAGAAATATTCGCGCGATTAATGCCCTAGCATTCACACACTCCCATCATCGCGTTGGTCCGCATTACAGTATTCGCCCTGCAACGGAGACGGACGTAAACGTATGGAGAACAACGCTGTAGCAGTGTACGCAATAAGCTTTTACAGCATAGCGAATTAATTAAATAGATTATTAATAAAAACTATCACTTTCAACTACTATACACTTTCCGTAGATCGATATAAATATTTTTAAAAGTAAATATTCGAGGAGCAATAACGAAAGTCGTGTTTTATTTAGCTTAGCGCCATCTAGCGGTCTCGTATAGTTCATCGCGCTAGTATTTGCGCAACATACGCGGCAGTACTCGCGGCATGACGAATATACCATTCACACCACGTCTCTGCCCACTTCTCTCGCCACTTCCCTCGCTCTGCCGCGAGTATGTAAACGTAGCATTAGGTTTATGCGTTGGTTATCGTTTATGTCTATTGTTTTTGCTGTGCAATGAGCTGAGACTTTGTCAGCTACTGAGCCATACTAGACTTACTAGCTGGCCAAACAAGTTTTATCTATCACCACAATCGAACTTGATGCACAAGTATAAAAAAATCTTACGCGTCTTATAATCTATACTATTATATAATTGTAAAAGTGGTCGTGTCTGTACATTGGAGATATAAAAAAAAATACTTGGGCTATGTTATGTTAACGATACTGAACACGAAAATATTTTTTTTGAATTTCCTGTCTGTTTGTCTGTTTGTCCGCGATGGACGCAAAAACTACTGGACGGATTTTGATGCGGTATTTTTTGTTAGAAAGGGCTTACTCAGACTTAAAATCTTACGTTAGTTTGATCGCAATCGGTTGAGTAGAACCGAAGATATGAGCAAAGGTCGTGTTAACCGAGATGCACGCGGGCGGAGCCGCGGGCGGAAGGCTAGTAGTACAATACAAGCGAACGTGATTTACCAGAATCGTAGCAAGTAGAAAGATGTTGTCTCTGCCTACAAGAAGTCTGGTTATTATGTATGTATAAAATGTATGGGGCACTACGAGTATACTGATATCCGTGATTGTATGTATGATTAAAAGATGGGTTTGTTCCCACTAGTACCACCAAATTGTACCACCAGGTACCTATGTGGACACCAACAGACGTCCAAGCTTAAATAGTGGTGATAAAACTGTTTTTCAGTTGGTTTTTTCTTTTGATGCTAATACAACTACCGGTTTCCTCACAAAATTAGCTTGATTTAAGTAAGATATAACCTGTTTACTTAAATTTAAAGTTTATTGAACTGCCACCTTATAATAATAGAATAAATAATACATTATAATATAACAATGGCTATTTGTTAACCGCTGTTCAAATAACTCGAATCGTTTGTAATTATCCCGTTCGCTAAGGCATAAAAAGTTTAATGGAAATTCTCAGGACCAAGCATTTTCGGTCGCGGGCGTTGGTTCGGCCAAAATCTAGGTTTTTAGAGTTCCGTTCCTCAAAAAGAAAAAATGGAACCCTTTATAGCTTACTTAGGGTCTAGTCAGCGTTGTGTAGAAGGTCCACAATATTTATTTATTATTTATTATTATTTTTAATAGGATCACTTCATTGTCCGTCTGTCCGTCTTATTGTCTGTCAAGATCTTTTTCTCAGGAATGCGTGGAGCCATCAAGATGAAATTCATACCACATACTCAAGTCTAAAACGTCTTTAAACTGTGTATAAATCCAAATTCTAAGTCAACGCAATCAAAATATATTGCGGTGTATGTACTCGTAGCTTAAGTTCGTCCCTGAATGCAATTTTGTATGGAGTCCTTGGCGCGCGAGTCCGACTCGCACTTGAACGGTTTTTCTATAACATTTTAATGCCGGCCAGCGAGAAGTTCTTTTATTTATCGCCTTTTTTAGCGTTCTTTAGACAAACGGTAAATGGTATGCTAAATTAACTTTTGGTTTGGACGATTATCCGGCGTTTCACTTGAACGGATTTGTAGATAAAAAGATTCTAAGATGGTAACGTCTATGATATCAGAGACACTTGTATGTATTGCTTGGGGCATATATTTTGGACTTAAAATGTGCTCTGCGTATAGAGCAGTAGGTACACGTTTCTTGGGTGTCTTTTGAGGATAGCACGGGGTGCTACTGCGGTGGACGAACTCAAAGGGGGTTGGGTAATGTTGGCGTCATGTTGGAATTGAGCGGCCATCAATGAAATTAGTATAATATGAAAGTACAGTTTATAGTGATCAAAAGTTACTATGGACAAACTTCTCTAAACTATATAGGTATTAGGTTACTTTCCTTCAATGTAAAGTCGAAATGTTCCACCCAGTATATCGCAGCTCCGATATTACTTACAATGAAAATAATGACATTTGTACGTGTGTTTAACACAGCACAATGAAGTGGTATCAAAATTATTGATGGCCGCTGAAAAAATTAATGACGCCACGGTCCATACAAGATTACCCAATCTCCTTTACCAAGCATAGATTATTACAAAACAAACCGCGCGCGCCAGGGTCCCGTTTGTCTCGTGATTTTGGTCCAAGATACATGTCCCGAGATATACCTAAGTATATTAGGTGCGTACGGTTGTGGTATGGCTAAAGAAATACCTGTGCAGGTACACAGTTTATTTGTTTATGGCCGTGTCTAGGTCAAAGGCAGGCTAGTAACGCTAGATAGGTTTTCTAAATACTTTGGTATTCCGTATGTTCTGTCAAAACTAAAATTGTGCTCATTTTGCAGATGGAGAAAGGGTTGCTTGAAATAGATGTAAATAGAAAAATACATTTAAAAAGACGTGTGGCACTCGGGGACTGCCGCGGTGAAGCTATTGCATAGCATTTTTCATCAACTTATGCAATTATAATTACTTACGTTAAGCGGAGCCACTTCGGAGCAGCTCGGCTCGATTCGTGCGAGCTCGGAGTTGGGGGTGTTAGGTTTTTTTCGTTACGGAATTTCTGGATTCGGTCTCCACGCTCAAGGCCCGCGATAGAAGCTATGCAATAGCTTAAAACTAATTACTTACCTAAACCAAAGGAGTTAATCGATCTTGGGCCAAAAAGAGGATCATATCTCAAAAAAAAAAATATTCCTTTCCATTAAGTATTTCCAGTAAACTTTCAAATATATTTTTATCACTCTCTGATAAAAATTGCGAAAATTGATTTTCTAATTTTCGCGCCTTTACAGATGTCAACCGAACGACAATGACCATGACGCGCTTAAATATTTTTTTAATACCATAGACAACATGAAGTTTCAGGTCAAAAAGTTATCTGTGTATGTATATAGAGTTAGCTAGCAAAAACCACACGACATTTTTGGCCATTATGATAATGAAAGGCGTCCCTTGTATCACTTGTCAGCTTCTAATTTTCTTAGTTACAGCGAGCAGGCTTTATGTTTTGTTCAAATGTGTGCATACGCCACATACTTTTACCTCATGAGGTTTCTTCTAACCCTATTCGCACTTGAAAATAGCATATCATTCCATAATACATCTCGGTAACAGATGCCGGATATTTAGTCGCAATTCTCCCCGTTCTAGATTGCTCTCGAACTTTTCTCCCTTAAAGTGTGATAAAACGCTATTTTAAAATAAAATAAAAATCGGGGAGGGGGGGGGGGGGACTCAAGAAAAGGGAATCGCGAATTTTGAGCCCTAACATCATAAATCAAACTGAATTTTATACGTGACAATAACTGAATGAAATATGTACATTGTTGTGTCATTTCATTAGTTTTCATCAGTAAAACACATCGTGTTATTTGTGAGGTCAAGTCAGTTTATTTAAATTAAATGTCTTAAGTTTCTTTTTGATAAATAGCGAACTATGACGTCATACTCTGCTATTGTCAATACCTATGTTTACTATTAGTGATTATAACACGATTAAAAATAAATAGAAACGTTACATTCAGAACGGACGTATTTTATCACTCTTTTGCTATTCTTTATTTAAAAACCTCTAAATAATCTATTTCTTATATTAAATAGTACACTACCCAATCGGTATTCCCTTTAACTTTTCCAACTAAGTTACTCCACTTGTGTGAGGAATGGGTTTACTTTGAGACGTGTGTGGAGAGTGGTTTAAAGTTTCGAATCCGCAACCTCTCAATTAGAAGATCGAGGCCATAGCTATTTTCTATCATTTTTGAATTGAAAACTTACTTTGACGTGTTGGGCATTTTTTGTAGGACATTTTTAGAGATGGGAAAAGACGTTATCGACTTCTCTTGTGACAGATGGTGACAATTCACCGATGTTGATGTTGATGTTTTTCTTCTTTATGACTTCAGTAGCAAATCGCCGCAACTTGCCAATGACGAGTAAATTGTTAATTACTAATAGCCAGACACCAATGTCAAGTTTTTCAAGAAATTCCCACGCCAATAGTCAATTTGAACTTTAATACCATACTATAAAGTTCAAGTGTTAGTAGAGAGGTTCCGGGAAGGTTTTCGTGTGCCCACCCCCACGAGATTCAGGTGGTCGACAGGAATGTGTGGTTGGATTTTAAGGGGCAACAATTCACCGATTGTGGAATTTCATAAAATAATTGTGACCCCTCTGTATACATTAAAAAATATAACATTCTGGATTAACACACGTAAAGATGTGTAATAAAATTTATTATTAAAAAATAAAAAAACCCGACTGCTGTCTAAAAGATCGAAACAAGCTTGATAGCAGGCGGTACCCATTTGCCAATCATAAACCGAAAGAAATTTAATGGGTACCGCCTGCTATCAAGCTTGTTTCGATCTTTTAGACAGCAGTCGGGTTTTTTTATTTTTTAATAATTAATTTTATTTTAACCTTTTTAGTTAAGATATGACATCTATATATTTTTGTATTCTCCTTTTAATTCTCTTCATTTTGATACCCTACTCGATAAATTCGAATGAAAAAAAATTTTTGACGACACATATTTTAGCATCAAAAATCTACCGTATAGTTTTTGTTGGAATTTTATGTACCCTATGACACTCGGGAGATGAATACCTTTCATTTAAGACCCCATTCATCGAAATCCGTCTAAGGGTTAGGCCTGTAGAGGGGAACAAAGAAAACTACATACATACATAGACACATACATACATACATACGCGCGAAACACATTACCCTCTCGCTGGCGCAGTCGGGTAAAAATAGAAAAACCTGCTAGATGAAAAAATATGTAGTAGAATGTCTATCTAGCATATTTTTTCATTAAAAATATAACCAATCGGTTCCGTTAATTTAATATCACACAATTTTAGTGGTCCGTGTTATGTTGTATTAAATATTATTCCCGCCATTACTGAAATGGCTGTCTGCGTACATATTTCATGAGTGAATAGTTACCGTGTTTCAATGATTAACAGATGCACCCGTTTGTCACTCAATGTGGCGTTTGACCGATAGTGTTAGAATCAATATTTAGGTATGGATAGTATTCGGTCTGTCAGAGATCTTGTGTGCTGAAAAACAATTGAAAAGTCGGAAAAGTGAAGGTTGATAGATAATAACATCTTCTATGTGACTGATATACCTGTTTATTAGATACTCAGGATACCTCTCATCCTTCATCCATCGGCAGTCGCTTCACGGAAAAGCGAAATCAAATCCGCAGTTGACTGGAAAAAGCAGACCCCAGACTCCGAGATAAAACTTTCAGGCGCGACTGGAATTAACGCTAGGATGAAGAAAAACATACTTGGGATACCTAAGTGTATGAAAATAGATGAATAAATATCAAAGTAAAAGCTACCATAGATAGGAAGAATGGGTTTCATCAATGACGGAAACCGAGATCAACTGAAACTGTTTAAACTGCTTTAAGACATCTTACTTAATGAATTTCATTCTATAAAACCTAAAAGAGTAGTTTTGTTTAACCGATTGACACTGGTAAAATTCAACCGTTTTCACTTATAAAATTCAACCATTTTCACTAGTAAAATTCAACCGTTTTCACTGGTAAAATTCAACCGAAATGCGCCAACGTATTCCAATAATTTCAAAATCTTTTCCCCATCAAAAAGTTATTCACTATTCACAAACGTATCGCACGTCTGATGACGTTCATTATACAAAGTTAAATTCAGAATTGTCAACGCGCTAGACGTCGTCGTTGTCTGTACGCCGCACGTCGACACGCGTTGCATACAAATGTACCATTCTGTATAATATCGGCGTAATGGTGCTGGCAGTACGGCGGTTGCAACGTTCATACCTTCGTTTGTGCATAACTGCGGTATGTTCAGATCGATGAGGGTGTTTCGCAGACAGAATAAATATATCGTTTCGTGAATTCATACGACACACACACAACAAAATCATTTAGGTATTTTTGTATGACTATGGACACAGAGATAGAGATGAAAGAGCTTAAGTATGCTTTCCCTAGACCAAAATAAAAACTTATGAATAACCTTTCGCTTAATATCTAATTTAAATAGCAGTATGCTTCATTCGTATGCTAGTCGCTACAGTACGTATACTTAGCTGAATCTGCGACTGAATTATTATTTTTATATTAAACAATGGATATAGCACAGGATATAGCGACATATACTACTAAATACCTACTACCTAATCCCACCAACTTTCGCCATTTTGATTTCTGTACACCGTCAACAGCAAAGACCCACAAAGCTGATTTTACATTCTTGTTGTGGATATTTCAGCACAGAATTGATTTTTATTTTTTTTAAACGTCATGTATCGGTAGAAACGATTTTAATTTTGTAACTCACCTTAAGATTAAGAATTAATTAATCTGAATAGTTCATTCAAGATAACCTCAAGGTCATACTCATAGTTTAACCGGACGCGACCTTGACCTTGACCCCAACTTTCTCTACGCAGAGAATCTATTCAGGCGAAAAATTAGGGTTCAGTCTGTTAGTCACAAGGGATTGATAAATCTGGGTCCAAAGTAGATTAAAACCAAACAATCCGATGCGCGCGACGGCCCGGATTTGGACAGCAAACGATATATCAATCAGTATCCGGCGCGTGAAGTGCGCTGAATCTATAGGCTTGACCATTTTTTACGTCTGAAAAACCCCTGGGATTTTACTTGACTGGAGCTAACGGTGAGGTAAAATCCCAGGGGTATGTGGAAATCGCGCCGACTGAAACCGCATGATGTTTCGTAGTAACTATGAGTACCAGTGTGGCTGCGGAATTAGGTATGCCCTACAGAAGTTAACCTTGAGACCTTGACCGACTTTAGCCGCCGACTTTCCTCTTGGGGATCAAATCCCCCCTTCATTTAATTAAGCACAAAGCACCATTTCAACACCGTCTACTGATTACTGACTACGCTATTATGTTTTATAATCCATACTAAATACTAATATTATAAATGCGAAAGTGTCTGTCTGTCTGTCTTGGTCGCGATAACCGACATTCACACGGACGAAGCCGCGGGCTAGTATAAAGACTATTAGGGTAATGGCGAGGATGCGAACTTTGAACCTCTCGATCGCAAGGCTGACTCCTTAACTACCAAGTAACCAACACTTAAATTCACATCTCTATAGTATCCTAGTACAACCTATCTCATCTCCCGACCACTAAGTCATACCATTCATGAAACAAACTGAAATACAAGACGAACAAACTTATTTCATATCCGCCCCAAACTACACCAAACATGGACTTTCAAGCCACAAACAAGCTTAATCTTGCGGAGATGCTCAAGTTCGTGCAGTTCGCGAAATGCATAACTTAATGAACAGGCTGGTTGACAACACTGGTGCAGACAGATACTGGCTCAACTGGGTCAAACGACGGGGCAAGTTGGTTGTGTAGTCCACTAAACTACAAAAGTTGACTACTGATCTTCATTCTGCACTATTTATAGGCAAATACAATGACTTTCACTGGACTGTATAGAATAAAAATTTGTTAACAAAACAGAATAAAAAACTCGTCTGGTAGATAGGAGACATAAGTAGCACAGTCGACTAAGGAGATACGGTTGCACTACCTATTCACGTTGGAGTCAACCCTCTCTTATACTATAATATGACTGTTGTAGATGACTGTACAAAACCTCCATACATTTTTATTTTGCCGCGAGATGACGACAAGAAAAATAGGTAAAATCGAAAGGTGCCAACCCGCGGAATTCAGCGAGGTTTTTTTTTTGGCGAGTTGACGAATGACCCTAAAGTTGTATGTAAAGGTGCAACCGTATCTCCTATGTCGACTGTACAAATTGTACATAGATCACGTGTGGTTAGTGAATACTTCTATAACGCTATCCATCCAGTATCGCAATCCAAAAATATTGACACGTATCGCTTTTGCACATCAATATTGTGTTAATATTGAGTATCAATATCATTAATATTATTATGGTATGTATTGATTGTTTAAACGCACCCATAAAAAATATTGGTGCAATATTTAGTAATCATCTTTCAGAAGATCACACGATTATTAATGATAGAGTTAGAAATGAATCATTAATCTTAGAATAATGATGTTAGAACAAATGGTTAGAACTTCATTTGTGAGTTTGCGAAGTTAATGTTCCGATTCATCAAGCACTTTGTAGATGCTTTTAGATGCGTATTTGCGGTTTCATTGTTTATTGGTTTTCGTGAAATTATTCTAAATTTGTACATTTTGCCAAGGTTTCCAGGTTTCATTTATTATAGGTAAATAAGTTCTATAACTTTATTTTGAACTCCCTTTAGAATATTAGTTTCGATAGCTTTATTCGGAATATTGTTGCAAAAGGACGCAAGTAATTTGAAAAGTTTTTCTAATATTTAACAAAATGTAGATATTTAAATAAAAAAGAATAATTATAAATTCAAATACAATCTTGTTCACCACTGGTAAAAAAATCAATATCCTCTATTTGTAATCATAGCGTAAATCTCTCGCTTAGGGTTGCCATATCCAACTTGTCGACTTGCGAACAATATTGTATTATTAATCTGTCAGACGCCTAAAATCCAACCACACGTCCTGATCGATCACCTGAAATTTGTAGGGGGTGGACAAACAGAAACATTTACTGTTGTGGCTAACGTGGCCCTGGTAGAATTTGTAGATTTTCTTGAAAACTCGATATTGGCGTTTCGCTATTAATAAAATTTAAAAACATTTACAATATACTCGACATTGTCAAAATTCCGGCGATTCGTTACAAAAGCCTTCTTCTTCTTCTTCTTCTTCTTAATGGCTTCTGCAGCAAATCGCCGCAATTTGCCAATCAAGAAGTAGAACATTGAACATTATTTACTGTCGTCCTTTTTGCCGAATGTGTCTTCAACTTCAACTTCAACTTTTAAGAGTGGCTTTTTGTGGAAGTCCACCACAATTCGCCAATGTCATGTGTCAGAAAGACAAACTGTCAAATGATATTACACGAAAAAGAAACCATAACGAAGCCAAAGGAAATTTTGTCTTCAAAACATTCATGTTCCATTTTCAAAATTCGCGCGTAATCCGAAATCACTTTGTACTTTGACGTATCAGTCAGTACCGTGATAGCGCTTTGAAAGGTCAAATCCATTTCTTTACATTTAATCAGGGTTCAAGAAAATTAACTTAAATCAAAAGTGTCGGTTTGTATTTTGTTTTTCTTAACAAATATAGCTCAGAGTTGGTACAGAAGATGAAAATGTTATTTTTTCTGCTGTCATTTTTTTTTTATAAATCTATCTGGCAAGTGTCAACCCTAATCCCAATACCGTACACAATGTTGATGGACTTAACTTGTTTGAACTCGAAACAGAGTTGTACGAGACAAGGCACTAGTGACATCTGGACAAGTTTGTTTGTAATTCTGTCGACAGCAGTTACTATTGAGACGGAGACACAAATAAAACTATTGTTGAAAATGTTTGGACCTTTTCGACGGAACGAGGTTTATAGATTTTCATAGTAAAATGTTTCTATACATTTATTGAAATGATTTTCAATAATAATGCTAGAAAAAAGTGTTAATAGGGTTTTATTTTTTTAAACTTCATACTTAGGTAATGGGGTGCTTGATCGGGAACCGTCATGCAGTGCACCCTGTACAACGAAGACTCTAACACCTCTCTCCCAAGGCTCTCTCCTACGGTAAATTCCGCTCAAGGCGGTAGTGGCTCTGTCTAGGGTTACTCTGAGACTTTCCACGTGTCCCTCTGACTAGCATAGGGCACAGTGGAGAGCAGGGAGGGTGGCGGGGTAAAAGTTCCACAAAACCGAAGCAGACCGATCTCAATCGGACTCACTCTTCTTTCGTCGCTCTTTTATTTCTATGGTCGACCCAAATCCAATGCCGTGTACTGTACCTAAGTTCAAAATTAGAACGAGAGAAGCAAACTCAATTAAAAATTTAAATTTAGAACAACAACGGTAAAGGCTCCACCAAACAGGCACAGGTTAACGGTTGATATTATCTGATGCGTTATTCCGATATCTATTCTCAGACCATAGAATAACGATGCAATTAAGTAGGACGCACAATTTGTATTCTAAACAAGGAAATATCGGTTATGTTTGTGTATCGATACTGTATTGAGGTAACGTTTCTTCATTAAGAAAGTATGGCGGCTTCTCCTATAAAAGCCTAGATTAGCCACAGTAAGAGGAACAAGCGTAGGAGGCATTGGAGTACCTGAGTATCACTGTGGAAAGGACGTAAAACATTGCTAATACATAAAAATTATACAAGTTGCTTGGGTCCTGGCTTAGCTCGGCAATACATACGTAAAACATCATATACCCTGAACGCAGCGCCATCTACCGACACGATTTTATTTTGCTAAGAACTTAATTAAATCTATCTCCGAAGCGGATATCGTATCAAAATTTGAGCTCAATCGATACAGTTCTTTTGAGTTTTTGAAGCAAAGAGAAACAAACATAAAAATTTTATATAAGTCAGCTCGGAGTCTGGGGTCCGCTTTTACCAGTCATAGCTACAGATTTGGCTAGACCTCGATATTTTCCGTGAAGCGATTGCCGTCTGACCTCCACGACCCAATGTTAACATTAGGCGATATCGAAGCTTTGCAGCTAGACCGTTGTTTTTGGACTTTTTAGGGCACCAACTACCCGTAACGACTGCCATAGATGTTCTTATGGCAACCGGGACCGACGGCTTAACGTGCTCTCCGAGGCACGACCAGACCAATGCAAATACAATGGTTTGTGCTCAGATGAATTGTTTGACATGATGCCCACAGCTACATTCTATCATCGCACTTCTCGTCATAGGCGGGGAGTTCATCCTCACACATTGCGACCGGAAACGGTGCGCACTGTGCGGTATGAAAGGAACTTCATCTCTCGCACACTCAAGCTGTGGAATGAACTCCCCGCGATGGTTTTCCCAAGCGACTACAATATGGGGTTCTTCAAGAAGGGCATTAGAAGGTTTCTTCAGGGTCGGCAGCACGAGTGTGACGCCCCTGGTGTTGCATACGTCCATAGGCCACGGTAACCACTTTCCATCAGGTGGGCCGTGTGCTTGTCTGCCACCTAAGTGGTATAAAAAAAAAAAAATACCCATATTTAATGCACACAAATATTTGCACTGAGCGGGGATCGAACCCGCGCCTCCTGCGTAGGCTTTCTCTTTCTCTTTATAATATTATTGTATAGATTATTATTAACTACTTATAGGTCGATGAATTAGGAGGGTAATAAGGATTACAATAACCGTTATTGTTACACATATTATATCAATGTGAAGAACCTTCAACGTTATCACAACATGCACAATGAGTACAGTCGCTATCAAAGTTCGCACCTGTCCAAGGTCAAGTTTACGGCCATTGATTCACAAGATCGTTGACCAAACGTATGACGTCACTAACCGCTATAAATGTTTACAATACCTAATTTAACAAACACGTTTGAAATCACATACATGAGACTCGTTAAAACAAACTAAATGAGCTCCAATTTGAGATTTTTTTATTTGGTTTTTTTTTAAGAGTTGTATTATACACATCCTGGCTTTAATAGATAGATAGATAGATAGATAGATAGCGTTTTATTGTACACAAACACAGTAGGTAGATACTACAGATGATATTATCATCAGATCCACGGTATATAAAATCTAGAGGAAATGCTCTTAAACCTCGTAAGTATGGAAAATAGTGTCACAATGGCGGTCAGTTCCGTTAAAGTCAAGTTAAGCCAAATCAGACTTTCCTTTAAGGATCGGGCACTCGCACCTGTACAAACTGATAAACCAATAATGGAAGAGCAAATCTAGGGCTCTAAGCTCTGATGATGATGATGATGATGAAATGCATAGTACCAGCTGAAGTACTAATAAAAGGATGTTAAAATAAATGAATAAGTATAATTTCAAGAGTTTTTGAAGAAAGACCTCAGATGGTTCATACAAGGCAGCACAAGTGTAAGTTGTGACGCTATAGGTCCATAGGCCACGATATACCGTCAGGTGGGCAGTATGCTTGTCTGCCACCTAAGTAGAATTAAAAAAAAAAATCTAACTTTGTGCCAGCAAGAAAAGAAAGTGTCGAATATATTGTGTGCAGTAACGGCTCAATGTCTTAACCATCTGGGTACTGGGTACATAAACTATACCCTTATCATACCTGTCAAACTATAATAGGATGTTTCATTCGGCATTGATTTATCACACGCAACATATTTACTTTTTATACAGTCACAAAAATTGTTGAAATAACTGTGTTTTGTTATACTGTGACGTCATAGGTCGTAGCTTTGATTTCCGGTCAATGTAAATATTGAGATTGAATATTTTTGTTAGCAATGGTTCAGTGTTTTTGTACGAGTAGTATATTATGTACTAGCTGTTGCCCGCGGTTCTACCCGCGTATTCCGTTCCACGACCCATGGGAATCTGTTCTCAGGATATCTTATGTGATATTATATTATAGGCTAGTATCTATATCTATGCGAAATTTCAGCACGATTCATTTAAACTAACAAGGAATTAAATTTTTATCAAAAAAGTAAGAGTAAGTATTTAAAAAAGAATGTTTATTCGCCATATGGTTACTGGAATGTACGATATATTATGTACAAGCTATGAAATATCTCACAACAGTGTTATAAGTTCATTATTATTGTTAACTAGCTGACCCTGCGCACTTCGTACCGCCTAACAGCCGAATCTGCTCTGTTCTCGAGATTTGCGCTTAGCAACACATTTAGGGATTCATTTTTATATTATAAGATTAATTAAATAAAACACTATTAATAATTAACAATATATTTAATTTATAATAATATTATATTCATTACTTAAGACGTAGTAACTACCTATTTAGTAATCTGTGACTTAAGTATGATAATAATTTAATTCCAGCATCTAACTTGATGAGAAAGAGTGAGCCGTAAGTGTTATTGCTAGATTTTTTCTCCCAGATTCTCATAATTACAGTTATAATAATATTAAAAGCAATAAATCTGGACTCTTATGAGTGTTACTACTGTACGAACAAGCATTCATCCCTTTTGCGAACGTTGCTTAGCCATAACTTAAAGATAACATGTCATTGCCTGAGTCGCTAAGTCTGTACCTGCTCGTTCTGCTTTTCTTGACATTATGACAAAGGCACAGTATATATCTTTTTTATTCTATGACAAAGGCAACACCGTCTATGGTCTACGGTTCGCCGGCATTCATCGGAGTTTGACCTTGACCCGGCCCGCTACCTTAAACTGGCAACATTAGCTCTCGGCTTCAGATTATTTTTGTACTTAAGTATGTACTTTGTGTTTGTATTCCGCGTTTCTTATGTCTGTAGCTGTAAGTACCTCCTACTATTACGTGTATAATAATATTGTAAAGTGGTCGTGTCTCTACATTGTATAATGTACCTGAGATAATTAAAAAAAACTTGGGTTATATAATAGTGAACACAATTTTTTTTGGAATTCTTGTCTATTTGTCTCTTATTCTACATACTTATAAACTTTTTCATTTAGAATATTCTACCTACACTTAACCTATACTAGTGTGCCCCACGTCGTATATTTACGCATTACGTGACTGTCTAGTTATAGCTTCTAACAGCAACGGTTCAGGTGGAAAAAATATGCTCCGCTATTAAGAATTTCATGCATTTTAAGTCCAGCACGAACTAACAAGAATAAACTTTTAATGGACTGTTCGAGAACTTTGATAGTTTTATATTTGCACCGTTACTATACTAGACTGTGTCTCCCTTGTTTCATTTTTAAATTGTTTAACGAGTAGGTATTCTTACTCTTACCTAATCAGTTAGCATAATTATTTTACATTTCACTTAGCCTACCTGAAACATAAAAGCATAGATTAATGTGTAACAAGTAGGCACCTACACAGGGTGTATTTTAAATTTTTATACACATGTATAATATAAATATAACATACCTACATTATTCCACTTTATTCATTTTCTAAACATGTAAATTATATTTCAAAATATAAAATAAAAAAACAAATATGTTTAAAAATATTACCTACGTGAATATTATATCATTATTAATGTATAATCGCGTTGATTCTCCTTATCATAAAGTTTTATCTAATCGCATTAATTCACGTTAAAAAGATTCGCATGTGTTTAACAATCGTAGAGTTTGTTGTTTACCAAACACGAAACTTACTGATGTTGAATCTATTCACGAATTCTTGAATTCAATTCAAGTTTCAGTTACTTAGCCGAGGCGGGTGCGTGATATTCCTCAGTTTTCCTTCTCCAGGCTTACGTGGGCATTTGTTCATCTTTGCCTAACATTATTTTAACACGGTAGTAAGAAGTGTGTAGAACGTTAACTGACAATTTTTCAAAGACTAATGTCATAAATAAGCTACCGATGTCACCAATTAAGTACTCGTACTTAGATCCCGAGTCCCGACAAGGCGTAACATTTTTTTATAAAATTCGTTGCAAAAGTCAGTTTAGAAACTTCCCTACCGCGCAGAAGTATTAATAACAACTTAACTACGTAACTTAACAAGCTAAAATTCTCTTTTATATACGTCTTGGGGATGACGCTGGAGCCACACGTTATCTAACCTATTTTTAGAATGTCTATAAAAAGTACTTTTTGATTCCCGGTGGAGTAGAATAGGGTCACCCCATCTCTTCCTATGGGTGTCTTAAAAGGCGACTAAGGGATAAGGCTGTTCTCCATCTGACAGTAAACATACAGCCCATGACAAAGTGCCTGCTAGTCGGCAATAGGCTCGAATCCTTATACGTGGGACCAAAAATTATAGTTCACGGAATATTAATACACCTCTGCTTACCCCTTCGGGGATTTACAGGCGTGAGTATATGTATGTAAATTCAGATTTCCTTAGCGAGTATAACGGAATCTTGGTACAAAGTTCTTTCTAAGTTATATTCAGCTGATTTTGCTGAAACATATTGTTGAATAAAAGATAAAGCAGGCACGTTCTAGCACACAGTGCTTAGTTTACACCCTCGCCCGTATAGCAATATAGCGAGCTGCGTCGAAACCGGTCTGCTAACTGTATTTCACGATAAATCTGAATTAGTGATGGGACTATATTGTTTTTATCTTAAGAATTATCGATGTTTTGATCGATTTTGTTTTAATACCACTTAGGTCGCAGATAAACACACGGCCTTATGGAAAGTGGTTACCGTGGCCTACAGACGAATGCAGCACTAGGGGAGTCACACTCGTGCTGCCGACTCTTTAAGAACAGAGAGATTCTGTGCCGTCAGCGAAGAAGACAAGCAGGACAAGTCTTTGATCTTCCAACAAAAAAATGGAATAAAGGTTCCTGAAGTTTTGATTCAGCGTATTAATATAGGTATAGTTAGTAATATAGGTATGGTTAGTAATGTCGACCGGGGTGCGAGGGATATGGCTACGACAATCTAACCTCCGGTAACCGATGGCCCACAGACGGCGTGCATTTTAGTCGGTTCGAGTCCGACATAACCTCCTCCTCCGGTTCCGGCGGGGGAGGTATCCGTGGGGATTTTTCGCACGTTAAAAAAAAGGTATGGTTAGTAGTTAATCATGAGACATCTGTAGCTATTTGTCAATTGAGACAATTCCGCTCCACTTCAAACACAATTACGAAGATAAATCTTAACTAACCGGGCTTACTTCTAACTTAGTACCTACTAAACTCTTCCTTATCTCAGTAAGTACGTTTCCAAGACACGATTGTTGAAAGTTAGCGAAGTCTACCTTTACTAGGCTTAAGCCGCTTGACTGACTCAGTCTCAGACATAATCCGATTCTACCTACTTCACAAGAATAACTACGATCATCTCGTCGCTTGAACGAACCCTCCAGTGAACTGACTCATTGGCAGACAAAAACTTTTAATGTTTTTAAACTGTGTAAGTTTTATATAGACTTAGTCTAAGAAAATAAAAGGTACAACTGTTATACAGTACTTAGAAGATATAAGAACAGAAAATAAGGTACTTTGTTTAATGAAGAAACAATTTCAATTGGGTTTCTTTTGCTTTTTAAAAGTAATTGCTTGTTGCTTTATTCATTTACTTAACTTGGTTTTTTCTACTAAGAATTTCTCGAATTTGGACTTAGGCTTATTATAAAGAATCAGGTTACCGATGTCGGCTAGGGGACAGGGGTTGTCATCAATATCAATTCGTCGTTTGCCAAAAAAATCACAAAGTATTCGCGCCCATATATTTCGACAGTTCCGTCGAACAAAGACGCATGTGCAATATCAAGATTATGCACATACGTCTTTTTTTCGATTAAACCGTCGATTTGTAAACATTATGGGCTCGAATGCGTTGCGATTGTTTTTACCAATGTGGTGTTAGAACGTAAATAACGAACTATCATAATTTTTGTTGCTATGGAAACTTGTCGCTATAGGTCGCCGATACTAAGTAACCTGGGGTCTTAGACAAAGTGACATTCTATTGGCGAAAACGCCAGTGGAATCGCTAATTGTAGTAGGAAATTGACATAAATCATTAATATAACTATATTTTTGAATGAAATTTGAGTCTTTGTAACTCGAAATACATTATTCAACTTATCATTATTACTATAACCACCACAATGTCCCGAACCATGGTTAAAACCTTAAAAATGGTTCGCATCAGCGCGATTCCATCAATAGAATGTCACTTTGTCTAGGGCTCCTGTTACTTTATTTAAGCACCCTTAGGAAGTAGATCTCGATTGATGACAATATTGCAGTTCGATATCGATAATAATTACGTAAGTATTTCTCCTCACTATTAAAATCTGCGTAAACAACTACGAAAATGTTTAGCTAGTATAATTATTTACAATGGAATGCAAAGTAATGAATGGATTTGCAACACCATATTTTTTAGCTATAACACTTTTTACATACAAAACCATCTGCTTGTAATTTAGACAAGAAATGCGTGATCAAACAAGTTTATTTATGGAGGACTAGCTTTTGCCCGCGGCTCCGCCCGCGTGGATGTCGGTTATCGCGACCAAACATAGCCTATGTCCTTTCTCAAGGTCTAATCTACCTCTATACCAAATTTCATCAAAATCGGTTCAGCGGTTTAGTCGTAAAAGTGAGACAGACAGACTGACAGAGTTACTTTCGCATTTATAATATTAGTAGGGATTAATATAGCACAACTTAAAAAATTTGGAAGGTTTAAATGTATGTATGAATGGAATGTGTGGGTATAGGTATGCATGAGCACAACTTGAAAGACTTAGAAAGTACAAGTGGTTTTGTAAATTATGGATGTATGCATTGTATAGATGGCTGAATGACTGTATCGTTTTCGTTTACGCAGAAATCGATGGGCACAGAGATGAATTATCTACCTATATTTTGGATTAGCACATAATATACACTATTTATTTCTAGGTAGACCTATGTCGTGGGAACGGGATCAGTTGTTTACGCGGGTGGAGTTACGGGCAACAGCTAATTGAGTGATATGTTAAGGTACAGTCAGCATCAGATCAATCCTGACTAGTAAACTACCCAAAATGATCTTAATATCTTAGGTAACCTACTAAGGTAACCTCTTTGTATCAGGGAAGCCGTGTGCTTTACCTAAGTGGTATAAATAAAAAACTTAGCTAGTCAAGATCAAGATTGATCTGATGCTGACTGTACGTATGACTAATGTGCTGTCGAATAACGTAATACATAGAATAGAATACACGTCCGGTGAGCTATGAGAACTAACGGTAAGTAACTGTACTACAGTAATCTTGTTTCACGCTTGTTTTTCACAGTCTTGAATTCCTCGACAAGTATTGTATAATACTTATTTTATTATGCATCATTTGGTCCAGCGATAGTAAGACTGTCTTTCATGAGATCCCTGTTTCGATTACTGGGACGGGCAATGCTGAATTTTTGTACGGAAATCTCAATGATAACGCAGAATCAGGAAAAATCAGCTTTAGGTTCACTTTTTACCCGAAGTACCGCCGCTCTACAGAATACCACGGTTATAATAACCTCGTGTTGTGTTCCCAGTGGTGATTAGGGTAGCCAGAGCTCACTGGAGAGGTTTTGTGCTGTCAATGTGAAGACCAAAGCCTTGTCTGCTGCGCTGACGGCACAGAATCTCCCTATTTTTACAGGGTCGGCAGCAGGAGTGTGACTCCCCTGTTGTTGCACTCGACCATAGGCCACGGCAACCACTTTCTATAAGGTAGGCCGTGTGCTTGTCTGCGACCTAAGTAGTATAAAAAACCCGACTGCCAAATAGGGATATTATAACGTGGGCCCGAGGACATAGCGGAATAGCTCTCTGCCTAGTCGTTCAAGGTTAATAGGGAAAATGTTAAAAATAATTAATTATATACCTACAACTGCTGATCCTTTTGGATCTTGTAGAAACTTTTGGATGTTGTTTGGGTGAAAAACAAAAACATCGTGTAAAACCTTGTTTACCCTAGAGCTCTTCATAATTTTCTGGAAAAAATATGAAGTAACAGTCTTCACAAATCACAAACCCACAAATCTGCCATGCACCTCCATGATTAGATATTAATTTTTACGGGCATAGCTTCCCTTGAATATCTAACTGGAGAATTAGTTAGTTGGAAAAGGCCTTAAGTCCTTATGCAAGAATACTGAAGTAGGCTTTAAACAAAGTGTATTTAGGTCTCTTCTAACATGGTACTAGTCTAAGCGCATCTACATAAACATAGGTAGGTACTCAATCATCTAAAATATTTACAATTTTAATAACGTGAAGGTAAAATCGTCCTCCCCGAAAATGCTTTGTAATTTGAACTCTATGCTACACTCATAGGGTTCTATATTGTGTACCTTTAAAACAGGATGATTTACATGTTAGCTTTTCACACCACCCAAAAAAAGGTTACGCAATTAAAACCAGATCCTACGGATTTATGTTCTGGAACACCTCTAAAAAAAAGAAATAATCATTTTAAACATTTGAACATGGAACGTTCCATTTAAAAATGGCGGGATTCCAACAGTCTAACGGTAAGCGTATCGGAGTAGATGTAGCAGATAGCTTGTTCTTGTATAATTTATTTTATTCACTTTGCTACACAGACTATACTTAGCTAGGTAAATCTTGCGAACTGGAATACTCACAGGTAATTTATAACCCGTTCAGTAACGTCGAGTCGATGTGCAAAATAGGATAAAGGAACGTTCGGAAGTGCTTCACAATCGGTAGGTAAGGGCGCGTTTACACGAGACGGTTTCTCGCCGGGAAAACCGTGCCCGGTCATCAGTCTTGTCATCATTATATCGGTTGCATACAAGATTGTACTTTGGAGCCCGTTGTCCGCTTTTCTACACTTTCAGATAGCTCCTCGACTGCCGCCTTACCTTCCAACACCATGAAGAAAGCATGCATTAGAAGCTCATCCGTTAGTCAGCAAGTATACCGCGAACCAAGTCATACAACTTGGTTTGGGCCTCAAAATATTGGTGGAGTTCTTACATCTAGTGGTCAGTCTAGAATAGAGCCATTACTATGATGTTGGCGCTAGCTCCGTTTTACTGTGGTACGCTCTGAAACCGGACCGAAACCGTATTGTGTGAATGCGGCTTAAGGGTAAATTTCCAATATATCAATCACTTGGGATGCGAATTTGTTTAGCGATGTATTCGTATTCTGTGAATTTGGAAAAGGATTATTCGTGTGATCACTTCGAGAATACTTGTTAGGTAGGTACGTACTTTAAAATGAAACTTTATCTAATTCTATTAAAACAATGATTCTTGTAATACATATTTAACCGACTTCAAAAAAGGAGGTTCTCAATTCGTACCCAATTTTTTTTTAATTTTTTTTTGTATGTTTGTTACGCGATTGTGAAGCCAATTCTAGACGGATTTTGAAAATTCTTTTTCTGTTCGTAAGTAGATTATTCCGAAGTGGTCCCATTTAAATTTCGTAAAGATCTGATGATGGGTTTCCAAGATTAGACCAAGGAACTCTTCAAAGAGTACCAGGAAATCAGCCGCGATTGCTGCAATGGCATATTATTGCAATGTTTCTGCCATTACACATCATAACATCAAGCCTGAGTCCTTTGAACGGGTACGCAGAAGTGTTCAGAATATTCAGCTATATTTCCGGTGTATATGCATTGATTTTAAAAATTCTTATTATTAATGCTTTAATAATTTTTTTTTAGCGTGGCCAGTTCGATCTGTAGTGCAGCGTCAGCAGCGCATGTACAGTCAGGTCACTATACATGAGTCGTGAGACTGTACAAACTCACTAAAAAGAAAAATATAAATTCATTTTAACAAAAAAGTTTAACCGACTTCAAGAAACGAGAAAGAGGCACTGAAAAGCGAAAAATAACTTAATTTACAGACTTACTGATTTATTAGAAGTCGGTGCCAGCCAACTTTGTTTGTTGTGTCTGAACTACTATGATGCAATCAATTGAAATATGGCCTCTCTTGGGCTAGGCACCGACTTCTAATAAATCAGTAAGTCTGTAAATTAAGTTATTTTTCGCTTTTCAGTGCCTCTTTTTCGTTTCTTGAAGTCGGTTAAACTTTTTTGTTAAAATGAATTTATTTTTAACGTTATTTTCGGGTCATACCTATAACATAACAGGTTCGGTAGCACGAGTATGACTCGCACATACTCGTATACCTAATAGGCCACGGTAATCACTTTCCATCAGGTGGGGGCCCGTGTGCTTGTCTGCCACCTAAGTTGTATAAAAGAAAAATTATTATCGGTGGTACCTCGACCGATTTGGAATTAAATCTACTTAATACTTAATTAGTTTACGTACATACTTAATTAGGCTTCTCCTTTTAATCTTGAACCTGAAAAAACAACCTGATTTTACACACCAAAAAACACTTGATTTCATTATAAAATGCCATGTCGTAAATCATTAAAGTACCTGCCTACTTCCATTGTTGTCGTTAAAAACAAGAAAATCCGATCGAAGCTCGAAACACAGGTTCTAATTAATTAGAGACGCAGCTTACCTAAATGTTACGTTCATTTAATTTAACTAACTAACTTAACATCGGACCAATTAATTTGATAACTAAGCGCGCCTTCATTTTCATGAACATTGTAATAACAACATAGTAATTAGTTCAGAAAACTAGTCGAATACAACAATCAACATTATCTTAAAAACACTGTACTCGCATGTACTATAGTGGTTGAGAGTGAGACTGTACCACAGAATAGATAATATAATAAATAGTTAACCTGTCGTAACTCTAGTACAGCTCAGTAATACAGGCTGTTATATTTTCCACATAATACGGACATTAATTTTAACGAGTAAGAAATACACACAACTTACAAGTAGGTTAGCGGTAATTTCTTTCTTGTCATTCGCATATTTGTGAATTATGAGCGATACCGTGTAACAGTACATATCTATGAATGACGAGAAAATCTTAAAGAAATCTCATTCATCATTAGCCACGAACAGTCGAATGAATTGAATGAATTAGAGTAACTTCTCTTTTTAGGGTTCCAGACGTTCATACCTTCCGACATCTTACAAAATAAATGCAAACGTATACAATTTTATCTAGGTAACTAATTGTAGTGAATCAAAATACTAGAACCGCGCGCGAAGAACCTTTATAATAATCTAAAAGGGGATCACTGTATCTGCACTGGTAAGGCAAGGAATGAAAATCGTTCCCCCGCTGGCTACAAAGTCGAGAAACAAGAACCAGCTCGGTGTATAAAAGCAGCAACAGACAGAGAGGCGATAAGTACAGTATACACAACAAAACACAATAGGTATAACATTAAGCACAAAATGATAATTACTTTATTGTATTTAAATTGTATTGTATTTAAATGTAATTAATTGCAATGCAATTGAAGCTGATGTAAATGATCTGGATAAATTTTGCGGATAATTATTAAATTTGGTCTGAAATGGAATAACATGTAAGTGTTTTCTTTTTACAATAAAGACTAAAGTGCATGCAATGCAGAAGTATGACAGTTAGTTTACAGATTATGTTATTAAACATTAAGTATGAAGATTTACGAATACAAGGAGACTGTACGAAAATTATCATTTGTCAAGACTCATTATTCAGTTGCGTACCAAAAAGACAAGTTAAATTATTAGACATAATAACATATCTAATTTCAAAATAAGTACTGAAAAATTGTGTTCTAAAAACAACACACTGTAATTATGGTTTGTATTTTATACTCACATATTTTTTGGAATTAACATACTGCGTTCCAACAACCCTCACCCATTCCTTACATTTTATTTGAAACATCGTTCCATAATTCTTTTTTCAAAACGTGCACTCACAAAAAGGCTAATAAAATGTAGCTAGAATTACTTTATCCACCCTCTAGCATTTCGAATTAAAGTCATTGCATCCGACTGTACTAAGGTTTCTTTTATTTTCGTCGAGGCTTCACTTTAATTAACCGATACTCAACACTTTTCAACCGACCTGTACTCCTAAAGAAACAGTCTGCCGGGTCTGCGGTCTCTTTGCCTCTTGTTTTAAACCCTAATTTAATATACTAGAGTATAAAATACCTCGGGGATGAATTAGGTAAGGCTGGAGTCAATTTGCATACGAGTAAACCAGTTTTGTTTGTTTCCATTTTGTCACGGTTTATTGGAATTGGTAACAATATTATATAGTTCTTTTTCTGCAAGTCTAATTGTATATCAATAATATAACTTATATATAACTAGCTGACACCCTCGGTTCCGTGCACGTGGCAGCCCTTTATCGCACAAGATTACTATTTTTCGCAATAATTGCGACTTTGCAATTGAAGTACTATTTCTATGCCTATTTTGCGTGAAAAGGTAGACAGACAGACATAAAGACAGTGACTTTCGTAAGAGTAAATTAACGTGCATCAGTATATCAAAATAAAGATCAATAATGTAATAGTCAAGGCTGAATATGAGAATAATACACATTACACAGTTATTGTACTATATTTATTAATTAAACAAATGAATCAATACAAGCATATAAAAGGAGACATAATTATATAAGTTACTTAGTTTTATGTTAAGTTACCTACTAGTAATTTCAAAGATTGAAGTGTCATATACTTTGAAATAACGTTTTAGAATCTGGAATTTTAAATCCAGTTTCACGTTATAAGTCTTAAAACATTCCAAAATCTGCTAAATATGAAAACCAATACAATCCCTGACTTCGGATTTAAAAAATCCGATAATATCGTCACGATAATCTCGTGGTATAACGAAAACAGTGTGTGCAGTGGCCGGCTGGTTCACGTTCCCTTTGCTTTTGTACGGCTACTCCCCTTTTGTTGTCAGTCCTTGTACTCTTTACTGGACATTCCACTCGTTAGTATTCGTTTCTGACCGAACTTCCACTATTACCCTATTGCGAATCTTATTTTGCCTATTTTTCGCATATCGTTGGACAGACTGTGTTTCTTTGTCGTTTTTTAACGTATTGGAAAATTAAAATTTTTATTTTCGCTTTTCGTTGGATGTCAATAATCTATCTTCCTATTCCTTCCTATCTTAAACAGGCGCGACCGCAGCCTAAGATTTGGTAGGGGAGGGGAGAATTTTTTAAAGTTCTGAAATTCCTTCAGAAAATGCCATTTTAGAAGATTTGGGGGCGAGGGGTCATGCCACCTGTGATAAATAGTAACTCATGTGATATTCCAGATTATAATCTATACTGGTGCCAAATTTTAGCCAGATCCGTTCAGTCATTTCCGGATCAAAATTCTAAGCGGGCGAAGCCGTGGGAAGCAGCTAGTATTAAATATTTATGTACAATATTCACTCCACGATACAGTTTAATAACGTTAATTATGCTCAAGCTAAAATTACACAATACATATTCAACGCAAGAGCTCTATTTTAAATTCACAATTTTCCTGGCGTGTAATAAAACTCTAAATATTAGATTTGATATTACAGAAAGGTCGGTTTCTGCCCAACTTTGTTCTATAGCCGCTCTTATAACCTGGATTTCCACTTTAATGCATAAAATAAGAGCTGCCAGATTAATTTCCAGGCTGGCCGAGAACCACGAAGAACATTTTAATGAGGAGGTGTAGGTATTCAATAGTAATGTGGAGGTAATGTTCCTCCAACCAAAGGGAGGATCCTCCGACCAGGCAAGGTGATCACGCCTGGCGGGCCGCGGCCCAACGATTGTCGTTGGGATGTTGTATATAGCTTGTACCAGCGCTGGAACTTCACTTTCGCGATTCAGGATTCGTGTGTCGTAGTTGTTCGGCTTGTTGTCGCTAGATGGCGCTGTGTACATGTGGTATCGCCACAGTAATATTATAAAGAGAAAGAAGATTTTGTTTATTTCTATGCGGGGATCGAACCCGCGCCGCCTGCGTAGGGTCCGCGTTCACTACCACTGAGGCTGTGTTTGTGTATTTGTAATCAATAAATTCAAACGGACTAATCGATTTCAATAATTAGGTAAATCGATAAACTCTGAAACTGATGAACCAATTGTTATAATAATTTCACCATTAGTAAGTAGCTTATTTATTTGCCGATATTCCTATGGGTAACGATATCAAGACTTACGCAGGTGAAACCGCGGGTTGATGCTAGTTACATATAAATTATACAGCGGCCTTCAATCTTCTAATGGCAAAGGTCTTCAAGTGTCAATAAAATCGATATGGGTATTTTTATAGAGACTTTCCATGCCGAAATTATACCTATCCAAAATTGCGATACTTATAGCTCATGATAATATTTTCTCTTTAAAATAAATTATTCTATTTTAAATTAAATATTTCTGCTCCTTCCTACTATCCTACTTCTTCTCCTTACTTATATCTTCCTTCTTCCCTACTCCTACTCTTCCTCTTACTCTTCTTACTTACTTACTACTACTAATCCTACTAATTTATTATTATTGTTACCTTCACTAATAAAATGTTATATTTTTTAACAAATTTAGCCATCCCAGTACTACGTTCAGAGTAGTTTCCTAAACCTATTTGCTGGCCGTACTGCGGTGCCGAGAACCGGCAGGATAATGAGAAGGTGTGGTGTATTTGCAGATAATTATACGGCGGAGGTCTTCAGGCTTCTGTTGGCACAGGGTCTAGTAATACGTACAGTAGTTAGCAATTTGCTACGCCTGTGTTGGACGTTCTTGTTCAAAGTGTACAGCTCTCTAATAGGTTTTAAATCATGTAGCTTGCAACAGTGTCTGGTTGCAACGATTTTAATTTGAAATTAATAATTTTCGGCTGTAAATAATTAATTACTCTCAATTTTTTGTTTTTATTTTTTGTACGTGCTAACGCTTGGGAGAGTGAGCATAGTTTATGTTTTTTTTTTGGTTTTTTTTTTTTTAAGTTTGAGATACAACGAAGACGAGATAGTGTTACATAATATAATGATATTTTTTTTATTCTTCTTTTAAAAAAATCGTTTGGGTTGTTTCCATCCGACAGTAAACGTACAGTCCATGACTAAGTGCCCGCTTGACGGCAAAGGCACGCCCCCTATTACTTGGGACCGAAGATCACAGTTGGCGAAATGTGGGTGTTAATACACTTCTGCCTGCCCCTTCTGTGATTTACAGGCGTGAGCATATATGCTGAAGAACACAACATGCAAATTATTTGACGGTGTAAAACTAGTAAAACTTTATTTAAATAAAAAATCCACGAAGTCATTAAACCAGTTTCCTTAGTCCTATTTATAAAATGGTAAATACCATTTTATGAATAAAATATTTACCCATTTAATAAATGTTAGAATAGATTAACAATAAATATGTACTGTTTTGTAACAGCACTTAAAGCACTTAAAAGTTATGATCAAACCGCAACTAATTACAAAGTTCTGATATAATTGAGCTAAATTACCTGCTAAAGTTTTATGGAACAGGAATTAGTGGGAAGCAAAAGTAATCTAGTTTGCAACTGTATTCATCCGAAGTTTAATTATTAACGCACCGGCAAATTGCGTATGTGTGGTTCAACGCGGCGCATTAGTTCACGATACGGAATAATACTGCAAAGGCATGATGTCTAACGTGACGAATACATACCGTTTTGAACGAAAATGTCCATATGTGAACAGGAATTTGAACGAAAATGTCCAGGGCGTCGATTCTACTAAAGCAAAACCATTGGCACACCACACAGACTGCGAAACATGGCTTTAAATTTTAGACTTTATTGCTATAGAGTCAAAGTCCAAAATTAAATGAAAAGAATTTAATTTCACTCTCACATTCGCTCTTCAAAAAACCATTTGATTTTAAACTTTAAATGCATTAATTAAAAAGTGTTTAATTCTGAGCTACAAGATCTGTTTCTGCTTCTTAGAAATAAATTCATTCATTCATTCATTCATTCATCCATTCATTTCTTCATTCATTCTGTCTTTACACATTTCACGAACTACGTCTACAGTCTTTAAATATTTTAAGCAATCTGTCTGTTTCAAGTGCTTTCTACTTGCCTTTTAGATAGATAAAAATTATAGTTAAAACAGTCCATTGGCTACTTTTATCCAGGTAATAAACATGTTCCTGTAGATAGCGGATATTACACGCGAGTGTAGCCTCCGGCTACAGCTATGAACAACATAAACACTCTATCGTCCACATATTAAAGCCTGGCAATAATCAAACGTCCATCCATCTGCCATTAACGCCTCAAAACAAACCCTTCCTCATCTTTATTAATGAGTTGAGTTGGGAGCAATAACAATTATAACTATTACCATATACTCTCATGAAGGACGGTCTCCCAGCCGTAAGCTCTCGTAACTTACCTCCACTTACTTGGGTTTGCCCACCCGACCGTGTAATACACTTTCCTTCGTGTTTTGTTTCATTCATTCATTCATTCATGCATTCATTATTATGTCTGCGGTTCAAATATGGCAGTATGATTCTGTTGTGTAAAGTGCAATCAGACATCTTTTTTTTATACTACTTTGGTCGCAGAGAAGCGCACGGCCTTCCTGATGGTAAGTGGTTACCGTGGCCTATGGGCAAATGATGAAAAATCTGTCATGGAAGCAAAAAACTAACCTTTTAGTAAATAGTCAAATTGTATAACAACGTTCAGCTCACTTCAGCGTCTAAAAAAGGTAAAAAAGAATATGCCTAGTTGCTTACTGTTCCCGTGACTTCCATTTAAATTTTTATATCTGTAGCAGGAATGGCAAAGTATACATATTAGGCTAGATTACAAAAAGTTGTCAAGTACGAGTCTTATTCAAGGCACAGTTCCGTACCTACCGACCGTACCATACATCATATTTATTTCATTGAACTTCTAAGATACACTAAAGAACTTGTACTTTTTACTGACTCTAGAGCTATTAACGAAAGCTGTATCATCACTCAAAGCCTTCTTAAAATACATCATTAAGTGTAAATTCGTAAAATCTCATACTACTACGTGCACTGAAAATGAAAATTGTCAAGCTATTTTCTATAATATATTTAGTCTTCATTGGTGGTCAACCAAATCTAAATTTACAGAAATTAAAACTTCGATGTAAAGCGTAAGAACTGTCTTCTTATAGGTACTTTACATCGAAATTACATATTTTCTCTGTCCACAATCAGCACTCACAGACAGCATTAATTTTGGACCTTCGAATACGGAACCCAAAAATTCTAATACATCGAAATTGGCTCTTCAAGAAATGTTATTATGTAAACGAAACTGTTCTCTTTGCTGGCCCATGTTTTCATATTCAATCGGAGTGAGTTTCTAACTTAATGAAAGAACATATGTTACGAGTACATCTGAATAAGTAAAACCAATATTGTTTTAACTTATTTCAGTTCTGTTCTTATTTACCTTTCTGTCAGAAATATTGTAACATACAACGGGATTTTCATTTGTTTCAAGTAACCGATATTTCGGCACTGTTACATGCGCCATGATCACAATGCACTCTACACGACTAATGTGAAAATGACCTTATCAATCTTATTTCTACCAAAAAACAGTAGGTTTTCTGCTTATAAAAACTTATTTACCAAGAAACTTTCTCCTCTCAGTGTGAGGACAGATCTGTTTTTATAAAGCACCCTTCCAGGTTTCCTTTAAGTTTCCTCTCAGTATGAGACTGAAGGCTGCCGCATAAATATGTTTTCACCATTGACACTCGAAAAAGGGCCCGTGATTCATCAAAAACAGTGAATAAAACGCTCTTTGTTTCACCGAGTGAATAAAAAAATTTGAATTTGGAACATGCGCGAATGTACGGATTCTAGTGAAACATACAAAGAGGTTGCACACTCTCACTATAAAAACGTACTAAAAGCCACCTAAATGTAATCACTGGCTGGATGGAATGTGGCTCAGTTTAAATTAAGAAAAAAATTATACCGCCATTTTCTGTGTAATTTTCCTTGTAAAAGTTTATGTTTGTCTCATAATCATAAAATGACTTCATCTAGTGATGAAAATGAAACTCATATTCTCGAACGCGAAAAGACTCCTGAGTCTTTTCGCGCTAAAGCGGTAGCTATTACTGATAATTTGCTGCTTCTTTTGTGTACTATCCATAACAAAATGTAATTCATAATCACAGAGTAATCGTTTTCTCGTAGTCAATGGTGAAAAGTTGAGTACCTAACACGTGAAAAAAGAATTCATCTCGGCTCTTGTATCCCTCAATCCACTCAGGTTTCTCTCTAGAACCCCTCGCTACGCTCGGGATTCTACCGGAGAAACCTTCACTCCTCTCGGGATACAACTTGGTGCCTCGAAAAGAATTCACCTTTTTTTCACTTGTTGGGTAATCTACTATTACAACACACCTGCTCATAACAGTGATATTATTTTACCGCAATTAAGCACAGAATGACACCTATTATAAAACTGTGACTTTTTCATTGCTATTATTCACAAAAGTGAGTTAAAGATTCTTTTTTAAATTTTATAGGAAGTGTCTATAATTGTCTATGTTCTTAAAAAAGTTTTGATACAAAAAATAACGTGTTTAATAGTACGAATAAATTAATACGCCTATTGTATGGTCATTTGATGCATTTTCGTATTTAAATAAATAATTTCAACTTGTAATACGTGTGTAATAAACAAAATTTTCGCTCAAATTTAACTTTTTTTTTTCTCTAAGTACAGAAAAAAAAACAGTAAAAAAAAGTTAAGTTCAAACCTCATTTTTTTTAAATATGGTCGACCGCCATTGTTAAATGCGCGCGCATAGGAAAACGAATTAATTTGTAGTATTGTTTATTTAGTATTTGTAGTATTATTTTATTCGCAAGTGTGTTGTAAAACGTCGTATGGCACGTGTGAGCATGATGATTACCGTCCTCGGCTGTCTTAAGACCCTCGCCTGGCGGCTCGGGTCTCAATGGCGCCTCGGCGGTAATCACCAACGTTGCTCACTTGTACCATAATGTACTATTATGTATGGTTCTCCCAACTTTTTATTTACAATTAACGCCAGTATGTACTTAATAGGCAGTTACTTATTGCTTATTTAGTTAAAATTAGAATCGTTTAAGGCCCACACCGAAGATGGAAAGATGGAATAGTTAATATATACTCTAAGGATGGAACGAATTATAACGTAAATATGTAACCCAGACACACAATGTAATATGTTTTAAACATAATACAAAATAAAAAGTAGCTCGTTTCTGATTCCTTAACTTTGTTCAGTCCATAGGTAATGAAAACTAATCTCTTACCGAAGTTCCTTTTAACTTTTGCTTCGAGGCAACACCGCTCGGAAGACAAAAGATCTAGAGTTGTAAACAACGTTTTCATCCCACCATCTCGGAAAGAGTACTTTTTTTCTTCGATATCTGAGTGTAAAAGTCGCTTTTACCCTCTAGAGTGGTAAAGTAAATTTGAATTTAGAACATCGTGTGTACTAGGTTTGTGAACTCAAAACATCATTAAACCTATTTACTTCTACCTCTATGGTGCCGATTTATCATACAACTTTCTTTAATTTATGAAAAACTCAACTCGGAACCTCCTTGGTGTACCTACTTTTTTTTTTAAATTTGCTTTGCGCGCATAATTTTTTTTTCACGTCCTATGGTTGAACATTGTTGTTGAATTTTATTTGTTGATATTTTATTATTAGTATTATTACACATAATTATTATACAGCCTCCGTGGCGTAGTGGTAGTGAACGTGGCCGTAACGCAGGAGGCGCGGGTCCGATCCCCGCTCAGTGCAAATATTTGTATGCATAAAAAGTTCAACAACAACGGTCTAGCTGCAATGCTTCGATATCGCTTAATGTCACCATTGGGTTGTGGAGGTCACATGGCAGTCGCTTTACGGAAAATATCGAGGTCCAGCCAAATCCGCAGTTAAGACTGGTAAAGCGGACCCCGAACTCCGAGGTGAAAGCTTCGGATGCGACTGGGAATTAACGCTAGGAAGAAGAAGCATTTCATTATTTCCTCGCTGAGGTGGGATGAAAAGTTACGTGTTGCACTCGAGTGCAAAGATTTTACACCTTGTGCTCTTTTGATTCCCTCGCTAACGCTCAAGATTCTAATTTATGAATCACTCGCTATGCTCGTGATTCAAATTTAGAATCTTTCGCTTGCTCGGTCATCAAAACTGAGCACGCGGTTAAAAAGCAACTTTGCACTCTTGTATAACAAATAACTATTGCTTTTGAATTTAAAGAAAGAAAGAAAGAAGAAAGAAAGAAAACATTTTATTTATGCAACGCACAATGTACACATCTTACACTATCTTACTTACCTACATTATTATAAAAAAATAAAAAAATTATAAAAAGAAGCATTATGCACATCGTGCGCAGACAAATATGGCCACCATCTCAGCATGAATGCTGCGCACACCCCGGACGGGGCCAGGTGTGTGCGCCGCGCTGGTTTTCAGATGGCGCCACTAGCGTGGTTCTGTCGTCACGCAAACCGACAAACCTGATAAATATACAAAAATTACAATAATAATAATAGTGACTACAACAACAATAACAATAATAAAAATTACAAATACAACAATACGACAACCACAAACAGGAAAGATTATTTCAAAGCGGCAAAAAGGCTCTTGCTCAAAACATTAAAATTCCACATGCATGACTCATCGAGCGACACTAGCGCCGAAGTTGAACCGACGCGGTCGCGCGCTCGTTACGTCACTGACATAACAATTATGAAACTTCTATTACCTAACACTGAGTGCAACCATTGCTTTAGAAATTTATAATTGCGATTGTGCTGTGATTGCCGTGTATTCCCCAGCCCGTATCGACCATGGACTCGTTGGACCACTGTACATATTTGCATTATAATAATTAAGACACCCATTTCTTTTATTGACTTTTTATTTTTGACTTTTATTTTTTATTTTTACTTTTTGTGTAAATAGTTTATTAGTGAAAAGTTCTTTTGTGTAAATAGTTATCCTGTGTAAATAGTTGTAGATTTAAAGTCTTTAAATTGTGTAGGTACATAAAGATTCTATTTTATTTTTTTTTTTTTTTTACCGCGTCGTGTAAAGTGCCCCTTGTATGTGACAATTTGTTATGTGTGTATTTAAAGTTCAATTTCGCGCGACCGTTTTTCTTTTAACACGATACACAAAAAAGGAGTAGGTATCTAATTTTCAGGGTTTTTGTATGCATGTTAGTTTCTTTATTTCACCATAATGCGTCGTTCTTCGTTATACTATTAATTTTATTGAAGGAAATGAGCTTTGATAGTTTCTTTTAACACGATACACAAAAAAGGAGTATCAAATTTTCAGGGTTTTTGTATGCATGTTAGTTTCTTTATTTCACCATAATGCGTCGTTCTTCGTTATACTATTAATTTTATAACATAACATAAACTCACGCCTATATCCCTTAAGGGGTAGGCAGAGGTGCTAGCACCCACATTTCGCCGTTTATGTTTAGGTCCCAATGTAATAGGTGGCGAGCCTATTACCATTAACCGGGCACTTATAAACCTGCGATAAATACACACATAACTTCGAAAAGCATCGAAAAGTCATTGGTGTGTGCCATGGTAAAACCTGGGATCGAACCCGAGACTTCGTCTTAGCAGTCCATTACCCATACCACTAGGCTACCGCGGCTACTATTAATTTTATTGAAGGAAATGAGCTTTGATAGTATTTTCTTTAAATCAAGTAGATTTTACCAAGTGTTTCGAGTATAAATAAAGTCTTGAAAAAAATACAATGCCCTGTCAAAATCAATCCATAGACTATTCGAGTTTTGCTAAAGGTCGAATTACATCAAACGCTCATTCTATTCGTTCTGCGTCAAATTCTATTAGTGTAAACAGTGACAGAACATTCGTTCGTTGTTCTTTCTTATGTAAACGCTGAAAATAAGGATTCATTTGCACTAAAACATTAAAAATAATGCTCGTAGATTACTCTTGTTGTAGCTCTATGTTCGTTTAGTTTAAATCAACCTTAATATAAACATATGGCTGCTGATTTTTTATAATATACGAATATAGATTATATTTATCTACCTCGCATTATAATCGTGACGTCATATACGTCCTTCGTATTCAGCTGACTGCTGGCTAGGGTTGCCAACTCTTTTTTCGAGAAAAAAAGTATATTTAGGTCTGAGAAGAAAATTGAACAGTATTCTAGAAAATAGAACAGTATTTTACAATTACATTAATTAATTTTAACAAAAAAGTTTAACCGACTTCAAGAAACGAAAAAGAGGCACTAAAAAGCGAAAAATAACTGCGGTGCCTAGCCCGAGAGGTTTTTAATTTATTTTTCTCTTTTTAGTGAGTTAAAATCGATCCATCGTCCATTCTTTGCTTAGGTTCCTATCATCAGCAGCTTAAAATCACGAGCAGATAATTTTTAAATGCAAATACTGAAATTAAATTATGTTAAAACAGCAGAAACAGTGTTTTGCCACCATTTTGAGGATTTCCCTAGATCCTGTTATCCAATCCTGACTCCCTTGATCCTGTCATCCGATTCTGGCTCCCTGAACCAACTTTCTCTCTCCAACAAAACAAAGATCATAAAAATCCGTTTCACAAAATACGGTTTTACATACACCGGTTCGTCACCTATTTTGCCCCCTTAGGTCTGTCTGTCTTAAAAGAAAGCATGGTTTCGTAAACATCTAAAATGGTAATATGGTTCCCATCAAATTTTTTATGGATAAATTAAACATAACATAACATAAACTCACGCCTATATCCCCGAAGGGGTAGGCAGAGGTGCTAGCACCCACATTTCGCCGTTTATGTTTAGGTCCCAATGTAATAGGTGGCGAGCCTATTGCCATTAACCGGGTACTTATAAACCTGCGATAAATACACACATAACTTCGAAAAGCATCGAAAAGTCATTGGTGTGCCACCGGTGGATAAATTAAAAGATTTAATATATGGCTGGCAAATAGAAGATAGCTGTGAACTGTATTATTTTCTATATTATGATTTATCATTAATAAATTTTGGATTATCATGGGACAATCAACACCTAAACTTATAAAATAACTGCAAATTGGTGCCCAATTAGTTAAAATTGTATCAATTGCTGCACATTTTTGTAGTGTTATGCATTTTGATGCTGAAAACAGTATTTTGGATACTGTTTTTTTGTTGAACAGTAAACAGTATAATTGGGTGCAAAACAGTATAATACTGTTTTAAACAGTATGGTTGGCAACCCTACTGCTGGCGGACGACACGTCACGCTCTGGCGTCGAGAGCGAGTGGTCGCGCTCCACCGGCCAACCATACACCACGATACGTTTAACATACTGCCCGATTTATAATTGTTTAACACTTTCCTTACTGTTACATATATGTGGGACTATTAACTGTTACATATACAATATGTCTGATACTACTAACTGTTACACACAATGGTTTTTAAAGTTACGCAAAGCTTTTCCTTTCTAAACTGCCAAGGGTTTTTTTAAGGTTTAGAGCATCAGCAAGTTATCGCTCTAGCTGTAATAGAAACACATAATAAATATTGTAGGACATTCTACACAACGCTATCTAGACCCAAAGTAAGCATAGCTTAACTAGCTTATTATAATAATAGTGATATGACTTGCGTTTATGTATCTATCTGAATTATTTATATAACTAAATATAAAATAACTATATTATGCTCATTAAATACTAAAATTAAAAACGCGTCGTGGGATTCCTCCGCATCACATGCCTCTTGTGGTAGGTAACGTCTAAGTTGTGGCAAAAGTATGCCCAATAACACGTTGCAGTTGCCAATATAGGTCCGTTGAGGTCCCAGGGACAGATAGATATCTTTGAGAACTCGACCGACTGAGGATTTCTTAGAGCATACCTAGCTGCTGCGGTTTTAGTTGTTTCGAGTCGGACTCCCGTAGGATCACCGTTACGCGGTGTCCTGCGTGAGCGACGAATACGACGCGACGCGACGCAACACGATGCGACGTAATGCGACGCGATGCTACACGCGACAAATGTCCTACGTGATTTTGGTCATAACTTCGCGAATCATGGAGAAGTACATTACAGCACGTAGGAAAAAAGGATACTGGGGAAAAGGGTAATTAAGGTAACTCCAGCGCTCTCACAAATCTTTAACTATAAGTTGTTTTGTAATAATCGGGTCATTCGTCAACTCGCTAAAAGAAAACTCGCCAAATTCCGCGGATTGGCACCTTATGCATGCTTGGTGAATTTGAGCTCGTCCACCGCAGTATCTTCAAAAGACACCCAATAAACGTGTACCGCGCGTATAGAGCATATTTTAGGTCCAAGATATTTGTCCTGAGCAATACTAAATGCAACATACTTCTACCTTAAAGTCTATATCAAGTGAAAGGGTGGTACTTACAAGGACGTGCTCGCTCATTCGTGTGGGAACTGTAGGAAAAGGCCTTTAAAAAGCCGCCGGTGCCAAAATTATGTAAGTTTCAGGATTTTACGACAGTTTTCGTTCTAAATTATAAGTTGTTTTTACAGCTTTCGAGTGAGTTATTATTTTGTGTGTGGTTTAACTTTTATATTGCCGACATTTTTATGGATTGGTGATATTATAATATTCCTTATATTCGCGCCTGTATATTTTTTTTTATAGAACTGAAATTACTAATTTTCTCTTTAACCCCTCCAACTAAGCTATATTGCTTGCGCTAGGAGTGGGTCCACGTCGGTAGTGTAATGGCCAGGATTCGAACCCGGGACCTCTCGATCGTAAGGCTGACTCCTTAACCAGTACGCTACCGACACTTATATTATCTATGTCCTGAAGGAATAGACAGAGGTGCAGCTACATGTTTATTAGACATGGTGTGGAGTTAGACTATTGTCGTCAATGGGATATGTTTCCTGATTCCAAGTGGTGATCGAAAAAATCTTTGCCCGACCCGGGGATTGAATCCCACGAATTCTAGTTCATGATTCTATACAAATACATATATAAGCTTAGATGTAAGTCACGAGACCCTCAGAGATCTTATAAAGAAACTTTTTTTTCTATTCAAATGCCTTTAAAAATTCAAAGATCTCCATTTCTTTTTACTTACAAAGATACCCCAAACCGCTACCAAAACAAATTTATATGAAGTGGCTTTACTTTTGACCCGAGGCAGTTGTTAAATTGATTTCTTGGTGGATTCGTTCACAAAAATGATTTAACTTTGCCCAAAGTTACAATGTAAACGGTGAAACGGTAACTGACAGACAACAGCATTTAAATTATACCAATAGGTGGAAGTGCTAGTACCGTCAGCAAATAAAAGTTCGACTTTAAAAAAAAACGAATTCTCCTAGTGAAAATATGTTTAAAATTCAGTGTCTATTTGTCAAAATCAAATTAAATGTCTAACACCCGTATTCACAAACAATACTTCGCTATGCGTACCACCAAAACTGTGCAAAGAACGACAAATTCTCAGTGCGTTCGTTTTGGCAAGCCTTTTTATTCATTGATAACACTTAAGTAATACTTCGTTGAGGGAACGCACTGCGTTAGATACTGCTCCGTGACGTTTGTGAATTAATTTTACCAGCCCTATGCGCTCGAGCACACTATGAGACCTCACAGTATCGTTTGTGAATACGGGTGTAAAACTATATTCTCGTGATACAATGTTCAAGAAAGACATGGATATTGCCGCGATCATTTTTATTGATTTTAACTTCAAATTGAAGCAAAAGAATGGTCCTTCACATAAGATTTTGAAATTGGAGCAAAAGAATGGTCCTTTAGATAAGATTTTGAAATTGAAGCAAAAAATGGTCCTTCAGATAAGATTTTGGTTAAAACAATGTCATCACCTTCTTAAAGCTGTTCCAGGTTGTATCCGAGACTTTTTGAAGGGTGGTCAGGATCCGCTTAATACTCCTCCTATAGATTCGGCCTAGCCAACTGTATTAGTGTTAAGCAATTCATAATATACTTATTTGCAAAAACAATTTATGACACATTTTTCATTATAAACATTCATTATGCGGCTAGTGTTTAAAAAAGTAAATCTGTGATATAAGTACATTTCAGTGGGTTCAAGTCCCGTCTGAGCATTTCACTTTTTTCAATATTAATCAAAGGTATAAGTACTATACTTATTTATGTTTTGACTACGCACTTTTGCTAACCGTACCGATGGGCATAGATAAAATAACCATAATAACTTGGAACTTCGAAGTCAAGAAGTCAGATGGGGAGAGTTTATAGAACCCTACGAATCCCGTGCAGTATTGTCTGTAAAAAAAAGGAAATCTAAACAGAAAGAAAAATATTAATTTGGCGCAGGTTAGTAACACAAACAGCAATGATTTTAGACAGATGCCTAGCAGCGGCGAAGGGTTAACATTTCTAAAAGGGAAGCCGTGGAAAAAAACTTACTTTAATCTAGTTTGTCATGCACCATGCGACTCATTGGAAAACCGGCAGGAATCTTTAAATAGCCCGTTTATCGAGGAAGGCCATAGGCTATATATCATCATGTTACTACTCAAGGGAGCGGAGCAGTAACCATGTCAATAAATCCGGCAAATTCCCGCACATTATTTTGAAAATATTAGTAATTTCGGTTGCTAATATTCGTTTTTTACTTTTTTTGTTTATTTTGTTTTATTTTTGTTTACTTTAATTTATTTAATATTTTATTTTTTGTTTACATACTTCTTAACACAATTGTAATATTTTGACGTTCATATATCGAGGGTATAGTGCTCAAACCCAATAAGTATGAAATTTTAACTTTCGAGTTATTCAATGTTAAAGGTTCAAAGACAAATATACCCATGATTTTCACATAATATCGTCACAATAAGTATTTGTGGTGAAAGTATATTTAGTTAACTTATTACTATCGAGTGAATTTATATTAATGACTTTATATATTGCATGATGAGAAACTACCACACAAGAAAGAAATTGTAATATTTGCATGCCATTACTGGTAATAATACAATGTACTGATTTTATTTTATGTGACCAACTTGTTAACTGTATTATGCGAATAAATAAATATTATTATTATTATTATTATTCATCATTCTTAAATTAATAGAAAATTAGATACATGAGGTAGTGACTTATTGGGTTTTACCCCAAAGAGAGAGATAAAATTAAACATTAATTGTATTTAATTTCTTAGGATTAATTAAGTTAAATTATTGAAAAAATAAATAAAAATCAGTCTGTCACTTTTGCGGGCTGGTTGTTTGGTATAATATTATGTCTTCATATTTTTTCACACTGGGACAGGCTGTTGATCCAAAACAATCTGCGTACCGCGCTTGCGTAAGGGCGCGCGCCTCGTGCTATCCCAACATGAGTCACTTTAAGGTGGAGTACAACAGAAAGAAAGAAAGAAAAATATTTTTTATTCAACCTAGCAATAGGTACACATTTTATAAAACTACAACATTGTGTTTTTATATATATAGCCACAAATGTCTGCAAGAGGGCTTAATATGTCAGAGCGCACAGCACGGTTTGGTCAAGTGCTAATGGCGCATCCCATGGGCAGCCATGGCTACTGGCCAAAGCTGTGCAAGTCAACTTCTGTCAGCCTTCCCTGCGTAGCGCGATGTCCGTAAAGTACTGCAATCACTCGATATCTAGAAAATCAGCGGGCCGGGCCTTATTCCAGCGATGGTTCTTCTAAAACGTGCAACGGAGTTGTCTCCAATGCTTACGCGGCTGTACCGACTCTCCTTATTCTCAGATACAGTGTCATCGGCTTGGAAAGAAGTGAATGTACAGTACAGCCGATTCCCATGAAGCGGGATCGCCCATACCCAGCCAACTATCGTCCCATAGCCGTCACCTCAAGGCTGTGCAAGGTATTCGAGCACATCATCAACATACAGCTCATGCGTCACGGATGATGCGTAAAGGATCACTCCTTAATTAATGACAGGAAATACATTTTTAGGCCGAAGTGGTTAACAGGTGATCTTCTGGCGTACGTTACCCATCTTTAGGGTGAGGCTTTGGACAAGCATGACGAGTCACTGGCAATTTCGATAGAATCTAGCTCAAATCGTTTCTTTCCAAGCTACCAACCTTTGGTCTGCCTGCTAGACTGTGCGCCTGGGTTGCTAGCTTCCTACAGGAGCACCGTATTCGCGTCCTTTGTGATGGACAAATTTTGGAGTTTTTGCAGGTAAATGCTGGCGTACCACAGGGGTCCGCCACTTACTTTATCACCCACTCTCTTTCTTCTGCATGTCAACGACATGCTGTCCATCAGCAGCATTCATTGCTATGCAGACGATAGCACCTTACACGGGAATTATCACGAACATCCTGCGGATATCGCGGCAGTCCGATATCGCGGAAAAAAGGCAGCTTATCGCCACTAAGCATGCCGGGTCTTGAACCACATTTCCCAATGGGGCTCTGAGAATGAGACGCAGAAATAAGACGCAGACATGAGCGTTTACAGCAATGGTATCTTCTTTCCTTCCCCTTCCCGCTCTTCAGAACACGCCTCTGCTACTGCAGGAAAATCTCAATATCCTCAGTATGGATGTTCTCTGCAAACTAAAGAACAAAAACTACATTGAAAGTATCATCAAAACAGCCTCGCGTAAACTCGGAGTCCTGAACAAAGTGAGACGTTTTTTCACACCGGAGTAGCGGTGTCTTCTGTACAAGATACAAGTGCGCTCCTGCGCGAAATACTGCTCGCATCTCTGAGATAGCAGTACTTAGGTACTAGACGCGACGTGCGTTCCGCATTATTGAGAATCCTGAGGTCATGAAAACCTTCGACGATGTGCAGATGCGCAGAGATGTTGCATCCTTGGCAGTGTTAACTGTCTCTACCATGGTGAATGTTCTGATGAGCTCTTCCAATTAGTACCACCCTCTCCTTTCCTACACAGGACAACACATGCAGGACTTAAATATCACCCGCATACGGTGCAGAATATTCCATAAAGAACCAAGCGGTTCGGCGACTCCTTCTCTTGTCCATTAACCTGGAATTCCTTACCAGTACACGTGTTTCCCGCTTTCTATAGTCCCTGTCCCTTGTCCATAGTGACATAGTACGTGTCTATAATGGTGACCCTCGTTTCCGAGACTTTCTCTTCAGCTTACCATCAAGCGAGGTGAAGTCAAATTGACGTGTGCTATATAAAAAAAGAGTTCACCACTAGTCGCAATCCACCCAAATTACGCGTGCGGTGTGAGTGGCATGAGTGAAGTTGTATGTACTTATTTTGATTTATTGGGTTATTCGTCTAACTATATTGGAAGAATCTTAAGTGAGTAAATCTATTTAACTATACAGGGGCCCGATGCGCTAACGCCACGTTTTGTATACGCGTGACTTGTGATCGAAATGGATTCGATAACTTAAAAACGTGGTAGTCTGTAAGATCTGTCAAAGTAAAACTTAGCAGAACTTTGGTATATGTCATTTTGACAACTTGCGTCACCCATACAAATGGCTCTACGTCAAAATTTACTTACACCACGTTTCTTCAAAGCGTGATTTCCATTTCGATAACTTATTAACGTGGTAGTCAGTACGATATGTCAAAGCAGAAGTTAGGTTTTTATGCTTCAAATCATGGTTTTCAAATCGCCAATAATTTTTTCACGATTTGTAAAACGCATTTAGGTTTACAACAATTGGGAGAGGCCTATGTCCAGCAGTGGACTGCAATAGGCTAATTGATTGATTGATTACTAAAATTATGAATATTGAATTGGTATCAATCACAGAAAAATCATTTGGTTAGTAATTCTATTCATTTTGACTATAGCATAAGTGATTGCTAAAGTCATGACATAAAATCAGAGAAATAAATATTCTACGACAATCTACATAGCGCTATCTAGACCCAAAGCAAGCAAAGCTTGTGTTTTGGGATCTAGAATGCGGATAAAAAAAAAAAAAATTTTTTTTGCAAATACATACAGTCAGCATCATTTTGACTAGCAGTTACATTTTTCCTACACATCAATACCACCGTGTTTGTACAGTCAGCATCAAATCGATGGAAGGAAATAATTTGAATACCAAGGTATTAAGATAATTTTCAGTACTATGCTAGTCAAGATCGATCGATGCGGACTGTACTTTATGATATACCGAAGAACCCAGACCAATGCAAATATATCATGCATGCAAATTTTTGTACAGAGTGGGCATCGAACCATACTATGCTTTACTAAATTCCTTCGGATGATCCCGCCGGGTGATAAGGGTGGTCATATCGGCTTTGAACCGACTGAAACAGCAGCGCTTTGGGTTTAAGATTGCCTAAAATATATTCCTTGTACCCCGACAGACCCAGGGACATCTCCAGTTTCGAGATGCTCCCCTCGTGTGTGGGAACCACGATGTCTCCATATTGCCTCTAGAAAGGGCGGCGAGGGGTGCGCATCGCATTGCAACGCATCCTAGCGTTAAATTCCAGTCGCATCCGAAGCTTTTACCTCGAAGTCTGGGGTCCGCTTTACCAGTCTAGACCCAAGTTTCTCCACCTCTAACGATGCCTCATTTGTCCAGTTGTAATAAGTAGTTCAAGAGGAAACAGATGATCATACATAGGTCCATTAATCACGTGATTTTTTTTAACAATTTTTAACCCCCCTCCCCCTTCCCACTATGGTGATACGTCGTGAGGTTTAAGACCAACCATCCTTCCCCCTAGACATTTTTAAGAAAATTAATCACCGTGACCAAAATCGCGCATTATAAGAAAAAATAAATACAAGTGATATCTCAATATACTGGGGGTAGTTTTAATTTTTTCCTCCCCTTGGTGATATTTCGTGATTTTTTCCGTACAATCCCTGATCCTTACGTGATTAATGGGCAGCCCCATATACACATATCTATACTCACGCCTGTGAATCCCTGAAGGGGTAAGCAGAGGTGTAATACCCACATTTCGCCAACTGATTTTCCATCTTACGTATTAGGGGCCGAGCCTATTGCCGTCAAGCGGGTACTTGTAACTATTAATAAATAAAGCACAACCCCCAATTATGGGGTTCTACAAGAAGGGCATTAGAAGGTTTCTTCAGGGTCGGCCGTGCGAGTGTGACGCCCTTGGTGTTGCATACGTCCGTAGGCCACGGTGACCGCTTCCCATCAGGTGGGCCGTGTGCTTGTCTGCCAACTAAGTGGTTTAGAAAAAAAATGGAAGAGTCATTGGTGTTACCATTACCTAGGCTGCGCCAAGCGCCATATTATGTTAGTTTCTGTACGTAGTACTATTGTTTAATGAATAAATGATGAATAATCCATAGTACTACAGTAACTATTTATTATTCTGTGGTACTACCCCGTCTTCCACTCCGATCAATTGAACGAATCAACCAGTTGATCAGAGTGGAAGTCGATTCAGGCATATGTTCTTATCTTCTGTCGATTTAGGCATATAATTTTTCTACTAAAGTTTCTTTCAAATGTGTTCCTACCGAATCAATTTTTATTTAAAAAAAAAAACGTTTTGATGAATTCATTATTATTCTCTCTTTATTAATTAAAATCACATATAAATTGCATTTTTAAATACATCCATAATTATTATTATTATTAATATTGTAGGACATTCTACACAACGCTATCTAGACCCAAAGTAAGCATAGCTTAACTACCTAGCTTGTGTTATGGGTTCTAGAATGCGGATAAACATACTTAGATTCATTTTTTTTTTGTAAAAACATACATATTATATAAACACCCAGACCAATGCAAATATTCATATTATTATGCATACAAATATTTGCACTGAGCGGGGATCGAACCCGCGCCTCCTGCGTAGCGGCGGCGTTCACTACCGCTACGCCACGGAGGCCGTCTTCAGATCTTTGATTTTTTAACTGTCAAATGTCAAAAAGAAAATAGCTCTGATTGATAATAACCATAGAAGATAAAAACCAGCCAAGTGCGAGTCGGACTGCACAAAGGGTTCCGTACAAAATTGTTAGCAATAAAAGAAGACCATTTGACGTTTATCGTTTATTCTGAGGGAAAAGGCTCATTTAAAGAAAAAAGTATGTATTTACAGTATCCATAACACAAGTTCTTAAATGAAACTTACTTTGGGCTGTATAATTAGTGTGTACGTGAAAAGATATTTATTATTATTATTTTCTAACTGATTTTTTGTTTTATCAACCTCTTGGATCGTTAATCAGGGACGGGCTGATGCCAAGTTTCCTGATCCTGGTGTATGAATGGTGATTGGCGTTTTCATGCGTGTGTGTGCGTTATGTGTAGATGAATTTATTTGGGTGAATGTTTTGGTTAGTGAATTGTAGTGCAGTGCATCAAAGAGTGAAGTAATACATCGGAAACAGTGTATTCTCTTTGTTGTAGTGAGTCAAGAAAATCAGGAAATGAATGTTTGAGGAACTAATATTTTCTTTTTGACGCAAAATGACCAATGCCTTATATTTGCAACACTCATCAACTGCCAAACAGTCAGCTGTCAATTCCTTGTTCTGTTGTAGATGCTTCGTATATCTTTTGCGTTCATTTAATATATTTACATAGTCTAGAGTTCAAGAATTTATTGACATGTACATAATAATTGTGCGGGTCAAGTCGTAGCAAAAGTATTTCAGGGATTTATTGCGATATATGGCCCAATTTCAGGCCGGCAAGCTGCTTGCCGAGTTGGACGATGTTATGGTCAAATTAACCGGTACGTACATATACTTAATGTTAAACACAATATGGAAAGTGTAATCTATTAAAAACTATTAGTGTTAAGTGAATATTCTTTGTTTCAAAGCATTATTTCAATTTTTGTGGTTGTCATTTACCTACGATTTTGTAAAAAAACCTACAACAATTAAACGTTTTTGAACATTCTTGATCCATTTTTAAGTACTTACGTTTATATTTCTTTCAGATGTTTTCAGAAATACCATGCCATATCATTTAAGTATATCGGAAAAGATCGAAGAGGATCAAATAAATTAAGCAGGAGTTTCAAGCAGCATTTCGGGTACCTCGACTTAGACCATTACTTTATTGTTGTGAATACATTATTCTTATAAAAGAATATAATGTAACATTTATTAAATTATATCATACCTATATTATACTTTCTTTCATTCTTTCATAATTTCATTACTTCTATTGATTTCATTTTTATAAATGTTAAACAACATCATCATCCTCCTTGCGTTAGTCTCAGTCTTCTTTATATCCTTGGAATCCGGGGTATGCATGAGGGTATGCAACCTCGGTTTTAAAGAAAAAAAGGTTTAAAGAAAAAAAGGTTTTTATGCAGAGGTGTATTAACAGCCACATTCTAATCTAAATCATTATGCGTTGATGATACACTAAACAAACAAACAAGTATATTGATAACACCTGAAGAAATTCGGGCCGTGAGATCCCGGCTCCACAGGGACATGGTGGCGGAGTGGGAGCTACAACTTGGGCAACCACGCGCAGGGCGCGCCTTAGTAGCGGCGGCAAGACCCATCATGGGGGAGTGGCTAGAGAGGCCACATGGCGGCCTCTCGTTCTGGCTGACGCAGATTATCACCGAGCATGGATGCTTCGGGCGGTATCTGCATCGGACCGCGAAGAAAGAGCCAACGTCCGAGTGCCATCACTGCGACGCGAGCGAGGATTCGGCGCTACACACGCTCACCGAGTGTCCGGCGTGGGAGACGCCGAGACGGGAGCTAGTGGCGACCCTGGGAGTGAGAGTTCTCACGCTCGCCACTTTGCTCGCAGCGATGGTTCGCTGCGCGGATGCGTGGGCTGCCGGCGCCTCCTACTGCGAGCAAGTAATGCTCGTGAAGGAGGCGGCGGAACGGGAGCGAAGGAGAATCGCAGACCTTGCGGCCCGCGAGGAGCGAAGGAGAATCGCAAACCGTGTGGCCCGCGCCTATGATATTTATTACTAGCTTTTGCCCGCGGCTCCGCCCGCGTGGATGTCGGTTATCGCGACCAAACATAGCCTATGTCCTTTCTCAAGGTCTAACCTACCTCTATACCAAATTTCATCAAAATCGGTTCAGCGGTTTAGTCGTAAAAGTGAGACAGACAGACAGACAGACAGACAGACAGACAGAGTTACTTTCGCATTTATAATATTAGTAGGGATTCACCTAACCGGTTTCGCCTTACGGCATTCACAAAAAATAAGAGGTCAAGTCGCGATATTACAGGGATACCAGGTTAATCGTAGCAGCGCCACCCTCAATCGTCACAACTTTCTCGACGGACTAACGCTTGACTAACGTATGTAAAGCAGCGCCACCCTCAATCGTCACAACTTTCTCGACGGACTAACGTTATGTAATTATTGCAAAAAAAAAAATTGTAGTTATTTTTTTGGTCTGGCATGTTTGTCATGTCATATATGACATATGACGAGCATGTCAATATATACTTACGTTTTCTTTTTACCGAAAACCCACAAAGAAAACTACAGTTTTACTCATCGAAATGTTACGTTACGTCTTAGTAAGTTACCAAAACTACAAAAACTAAAACGTAAAATTAGCGCATCGGGCCCCAGTTCTGTTTTTGTTTTTGAAATTATCGAACAATGAAATCCGATAAATTAGTTTGTTTTATTTCAGATTTTATTTTTGGTAACTTTCTTAACTATTAAAGTAAAGGTAAGACCCGTTAAATGGAAATAATGGTTTCGGCCTCTTCTTTTTATTTTGTTTAATAATCATAATGGATAAAGGTAAAACCAGATAAATAGAAATATTGGTTTTCATCATGCATGTTATAAAGCGATTTAGTAAAACTTTTTATACACTAAATGAAAATAAATACATTTATTTGGTTTAAGCGTGACATAAAAATATTTTTTCTCCCAATAAATCTACTTAGTGTGTTCTAGTTTACAGTTTTGAAAAAAAATACCTTGGTTTATTGGGTTATTACACCAAGTAACTTGAGTTCTACCGCGAATTCCGCTTATTGGATAATACCATTAGAAAGAGCGTAAAAAATCGATTAAGATGGACCAAAAAAGTCAATTTTCGATTTTTGCCTACTTATTGGGTTTTAACACTGGACCCTCGATATGTGCTCTTTATGTGCCTTAATTGAATAAACGAAATTGATTCTTTGATTGATTCTTTTCAACCTGACCGGTTTCGCCTCACGGTATACTCAAAAGTTTATAAAATATAGATAATTATAAACAGTGTCTTATGCAATATGTATGAAATATTATTAAAACCGTCCTTGTAAACATTTGAGAATGCAGTAAGGAGAACCGGTTAGGTTAAAGAAATACTGCGGAAAAGTACATAAGTACAAATGTCTTATTCAATATTTATACCTACTTCTACTAAGTGCCACAGTCAATATTATAAACAAAATATTATTATGTACCTGCCTTTTGTTTTCGTGTAGGTACCTACTTACCATTAAGTATTCCCCTCAGATATTTTTGTACTGGTTGAATAAGTAAATATTAAGTCGGACGATTGGAATTTAAATTGAAAATGGAAAATTACCACTCTCTCATTTAATGTCAACTTGTTCCTAGTTGTATAAAAAGTCCAAAATACTAACTATACATTAACCCTTTTAATCCCTACCTCCCTAGAAAGGTCCTCCCTGGATTATTTTTGTATGTTCATGCATGAAGCCTACTAAATGGAGACAATATTTAACCCTTTCTTTTATATTACAGGTAGTATCCACACAAAACGGGGTGAATAGAAAGGTATGTACAGTATCCTTTAATCTACAAATTAATAAGTGAAAGTGCTTCTTTGAGACCCATGGAAGTGTGACAGATGTAAATAGGACAAGAGTGATGATATTGATTATATAAAAAACAACTGTAACGTATAAACTATGTTATCACGTATTAGGATCTCATATATTGAAAAAGGAATGGCCCATAACTTCTCAACATCCAACGGGGTGCAGTCAACTGTTTTTTTTCATCAGACATTGGTATTTTCCCCTGGACTGGCAAGTGACCATTTTTTTAACGAAATTAAATATACCTACATCTACATTAGTAGGCATTTATACAAAATCATCGCGAAATCGTCGAAAGTATGCGCCTGTCGTCCCTCCAGCCAGGCAACTTACCTTTCACGACGTCAGCCATTTTAGTGGCAGTCAGCATGCTAGGCATTTTTGCAAGGGATACATTAAACGATTCATAAACCAATTAAAAAAAAGACGTGTGGCACTCAGGGACTGCCGCGGTAAAGCTATTGCATAGCATTTTTTATGAACTTATGCAATTATAATAAACAATAATTTGAATTTGAATTTCGTTTATAAAAGTTGTTTTAATAGTTTTACATATTAATACAAATCTTAATATTAGATCCGGAGGATCACGTCAAACTACTTCCCCCTGCCCAAACGTGCCCATCAGACTGGCGGCGTTTCCCCTTTGAATAGCTAGGGAGATGTTCTGTTGCAGGTATTGGCCCGAGCGCGGATCCCGCCCCTCCCTCCGCAGTCGGTACCCCAAATCGGCCACAAACCTCTTGGCCTCGAGGCCCCATGGACCGGCCGTCTCCACCGCGAAGGGGACGAAGTCGTACCCCGCGGCCTCCAGGTCGGCGTATTTGCCGTGTTTCACCAAGGCCGCCGACTCAGCCCCTGCCCCAGCCGCCCTCTGGGTGGCCGCGAGGTGGCAGGACGCGAAGGTGCAAACGCACGTGGCGTCCCAAATCAGGGAGCGGCCTCTCCTCCACGGGACTAGAGTCAGTCCGTCCGGCCGCTTCCCGTCGGTGCGTGAGAGGCCAGGGGGCTCCAAGACGCAAGGGATACCCGCGGAAACCAGTGCCCTTCTCACGATCTCGTTCAAGGCGTGGTGTCGGGGTCTTCGTCCGGCACTTCGGGCGCAACTAAGGCCGTGCAGACCGTTCGCTTCCACCCTTGCACCACAGACGCAATTGTGGGGTTCGCACACAGTGCAGCCAAGTCGGAGCGCGGCCGCCACCCTGAGAGAGTCGTCATCCAGCAGCGTGCCCAGGTTAGGGGATGGTAGGGCATGCAGCCAGGCACCCGACTCTGGCTCAGAGGAGGCATTAAGACGCGCCAACTCGATCCCCACCGCGCTATCGCGCAGGCGAGTGAGAATGCACGTCCCGGACGCATCATCCCAGCCCCTCTGCTCGCCCGGTCTGGCGGGCGGAACAGCCTCCGGGTACAATGCGGTCCAGGTTTCGTGAGCTTCCCTGAAGTAGGGAATGCTAATGTCCGCACCTACACGCGATAATATACAACCGACCAACCGCGTGACCCCATGGGAAGAAGCAAGAAAGGCGATCGGGCCACACTCCTGCAAACGGCGCACTCCCAGCCCACCGAATCGGATCGGCAGGCTGGCCTGACACCACTGCCGCTCGCTAAGGTCTACGTTCAGAATATTTTCGACGATGCCTTTGAGCACTTCGTCAAAACGGCGGACTTCGTCCGGGAACTCCCATGTCGGCGTTGTCCGAATGACGTACGTCAGTTTAGGCATCCCGAAGCAGGACCTCAGCAGGGAAAGGGACACGTGAGCCGGAAGGTGATGAAAGTGGTCCGCCAGTGTTGCCAGGACCCGCGTCCGGGTGGCCAAGTCACCAGGCATACCCTCCGGGAAAAGTGGCGAGCCCAAGAGGCTGAGCGAGTCCCGATCCATAAACCGGAGTCCGGGAATAAGGGACATAAAGTTCACGGCCAATTCCTGCGCCACTGGGCCACAGGGATAAAGCTCGCATTTCGCAGAGTTTATCTCCAGGCCCAAATCTTTTAATACGGGGAAGAGCACTTCTACATCCCGCAGCACCACGTCGGGGCTGCCACCGATGGTTCCGTCGTCTAAGTACCATACGTTGAGGGGGCTCTGTAACGACTGTATGGCTTTGTGAATAGCCATGCTGAAAATTAGTGGGCCCAGTGGGTCCCCCTGTTGCGCCCCAACCTGTGACCATATCGTCTCGCCGTCGTATGATAGTAAGCTGCGGGACCCGTAGCACTGGCGCAGGAAGGGGAAAATTGATGGCGTCAGCTCTCTCACCTCCTCCAGCAACGCTCCCCTATCAATGCTATTAAAAGCATTGCGTATGTCCAACTTTAACAGGACGTCGTCGCTCCCCTGGCGCATCACAAAAGCCCGCGCCGCGTGGATAGCCGCCTCGCAACCAAGAGGTGTGCCGAAGCCCAGCTGATGGGGTTGCAGTTAGGGCGATACCGCGCCCCGGACCGCCCTGCAACATAGCCTCGCCACCAACCTCCGGACCGTATTACCCACAGCAATGGGCCTAATACCACCGTCCTTCTTTTGGAGGGCAAAAAGAGATCCCCCGTACAGAAAGGGACAGACATCATCACTCAAGTCCCCCTTCAACAGAAAATTGCAGAGTCGCGTGAGGGATTCCAATAGTTTTTGGCCATTATCTCCCGCTGATTGGGAGGTCAACTCCTTAACGTGGTCAGGGCGCAATCCATCCATACCGGCAGCCGATCCACGAGGAAAAGATCTAATTGCCTCCGCCACATCCCCAGCGCTGACCTCCAGACAAGGTGATGAATCGATGTCTGGCGCCGGGGGAACAATTATTGGACGAGCGGGCGTGGGATGTTTCTCCCTTAGGGATGCGAGGGTGTCAGCCCCGCGAGGAGCAAATGAGCAGTCCGAGGCGAGAAGGCGCGCCGCACCCCGAAGGTCTCCCTCGTAGACTTTGGCCTGAACCGACTTGTAAAAAGACGGTGACCTTTGGGGCAAAGGATCTTTTGGGTACGGCAACTGGGCGCTCTTCGTTATATTTTCTTTTACCCTTGATGTAAGCGAACGACCGTCCCCCGCCCCTGGCAGTCTCAAGGCCGTGAATGCAAAAGACAACAGGGACACCCAGTCGGGGGCCCGATTAGAGCTAAGGCACTGCTCGATTAAAAACGATAACCTCCCGGCTGCCAAATGTCTCGCCCCCTTCGGCACGTGCCTGAGAACCCGGATCCTCGACCTAAGGGAGGGCAAGTCGCTAAGGCCAAGCTCCGCCTGTGAGGTCGCCGGCGCCACTCCCCCCGGAGACGCAGTATCCCCGGGCACCGCGTCACTCCCGACCCAAAGCCCCCGCCCCGCCAAGGACGCCCCGACGCCCTTATGCATTCTGCCAATGTGTACCCTAAGCCCATGAGGAAGGGCAAAAAGCCTAGCCGAGCCCGGGCAGTGTGGGCAAGGGGAGCGCGTGGGACTCGCCATAACAATAGCTACACGTACGAAATGAGGAATATTAATAATAACAGTATACAAAATTCCTACTAATTATTGGACGAGCGGGCGTGGGATGTTTCTCCCTTAGGGATGCGAGGGTGTCAGCCCCGCGAGGAGCAAATGAGCAGTCCGAGGCGAGAAGGCGCGCCGCACCCCGAAGGTCTCCCTCGTAGACTTTGGCCTGAACCGACTTGTAAAAAGACGGTGACCTTTGGGGCAAAGGATCTTTTGGGTACGGCAACTGGGCGCTCTTCGTTATATTTTCTTTTACCCTTGATGTAAGCGAACGACCGTCCCCCGCCCCTGGCAGTCTCAAGGCCGTGAATGCAAAAGACAACAGGGACACCCAGTCGGGGGCCCGATTAGAGCTAAGGCACTGCTCGATTAAAAACGATAACCTCCCGGCTGCCAAATGTCTCGCCCCCTTCGGCACGTGCCTGAGAACCCGGATCCTCGACCTAAGGGAGGGCAAGTCGCTAAGGCCAAGCTCCGCCTGTGAGGTCGCCGGCGCCACTCCCCCCGGAGACGCAGTATCCCCGGGCACCGCGTCACTCCCGACCCAAAGCCCCCGCCCCGCCAAGGACGCCCCGACGCCCTTATGCATTCTGCCAATGTGTACCCTAAGCCCATGAGGAAGGGCAAAAAGCCTAGCCGAGCCCGGGCAGTGTGGGCAAGGGGAGCGCGTGGGACTCGCCATAACAATAGCTACACGTACGAAATGAGGAATATTAATAATAACAGTATACAAAATTCCTACTAATTATTGGACGAGCGGGCGTGGGATGTTTCTCCCTTAGGGATGCGAGGGTGTCAGCCCCGCGAGGAGCAAATGAGCAGTCCGAGGCGAGAAGGCGCGCCGCACCCCGAAGGTCTCCCTCGTAGACTTTGGCCTGAACCGACTTGTAAAAAGACGGTGACCTTTGGGGCAAAGGATCTTTTGGGTACGGCAACTGGGCGCTCTTCGTTATATTTTCTTTTACCCTTGATGTAAGCGAACGACCGTCCCCCGCCCCTGGCAGTCTCAAGGCCGTGAATGCAAAAGACAACAGGGACACCCAGTCGGGGGCCCGATTAGAGCTAAGGCACTGCTCGATTAAAAACGATAACCTCCCGGCTGCCAAATGTCTCGCCCCCTTCGGCACGTGCCTGAGAACCCGGATCCTCGACCTAAGGGAGGGCAAGTCGCTAAGGCCAAGCTCCGCCTGTGAGGTCGCCGGCGCCACTCCCCCCGGAGACGCAGTATCCCCGGGCACCGCGTCACTCCCGACCCAAAGCCCCCGCCCCGCCAAGGACGCCCCGACGCCCTTATGCATTCTGCCAATGTGTACCCTAAGCCCATGAGGAAGGGCAAAAAGCCTAGCCGAGCCCGGGCAGTGTGGGCAAGGGGAGCGCGTGGGACTCGCCATAACAATAGCTACACGTACGAAATGAGGAATATTAATAATAACAGTATACAAAATTCCTACTAATTACATAAAATATTGTGCCATAGTGCCATATTAAAATAAATCGATCACTCACAAACACATACACAATAAAATTTTATCATACGATGTAAACAAATCAACTGCAAATTGCGGCGCGCCACTACCCCCAAACAGAATCACAATCACAAGTGTGTGGGTACATCCTCACTACGAGTCCGACGCGCGTAAACAATAGCAATGTTACAATAATAGTGTTTGACTAATAGGTTCTACAATAAAATGGAAGATTAGGAGATTCAATAAATTCATTGATCGATGTCTAATGATAAAATAGGTAAATTATAATGGTATAAATAATTATTAAAATCCACAATAATGTGAATACAAAAATAAAATTTACATTAAAATCTCAGATGACACAAATAAATAAATTGATCGATAGATGTCAATGATAAAATAAGTGAATTATAATTGTATAATAAAATTAGGATTATATTCATACGATATATTGTTGTAACTAAATTTCATAAGTAAATTAATAATAATTTAAAAATAAATGACTACCTATCTATCTCTTTATTAGGTCCTACGTGGATAACCTACATGAGAATGTATACATTATACCGAAATAAATAAAATTGTTTAAAATTGATTAAAATTACATCTTGAATAGCTCAAAATCCATACATATAGCACTGGAAAGTAGGTACACAATAATACGAACTCAGACTAAATACGAGTAACTTTCCGAAGATTGCACCAATTGACTCGTTCGATAGTTCGGAATTTCGGAATCACGGATGCGTCGACTCGATGCACAGTCGCGTAAATCCGAACTCTCTCGGCTGGAAAGTGTAGTCAGTTCTGCTTGTAGACTATCGTGGGTTTTACTGCTCTCGTGTGGACAGTTGGCGTGCCAACCCTGCTGGCACGGTTTGTAACATCGTGTTGTAGCTATAAACCTGTGAGTGATCTACTCAGTGATCTTCATACGAGTCAGTCAAATCGGAGTCCATTCATTGCAACAATTCTCAAAAAGAGTTTACTGGGGTCCGAGGATCGAACGCGTGCCCCGTGATTAGAGGGCGACCCCGTAACGGCTCAGTCGCGCCGACATTACTACATCGGCTGAAATAGTGGACGTCTTTTGAGAGGTCTTTCTGCGAAGTTGGTATTAGAAGTGTTTGTGACTCATTCTGCAAAAATGTCTAACACATTCTTTTACGCCCGTAGCACATCTCCGCTGTTTCGCGGCGGACAGCGGAACTGCTAGTTGAGTTTCGCTGTGTTCAAGTGTAGCTGGAGCAGCGAAACATGAGCGGAACTTGACACTTGTTATCTAATATGGAGCGCGTACCCGAATCTAACTGGTCCGTTTAGAACGCATGCGCCAACTACCTGACTTCTGATTGCTCCGTTCAACATGATAACGTCTTTTTCGCATGCGCGAACTTGATACCGTGCGTCAAGAACTTTCAAAATCAACAGGGCCGAAATTGGGTAATTGGCTGTCTAGTTAAATTATTAGTTACTTTATGGTGAGTGATAGGGAAAGGAGATGTTCACTTTTTGTATGGACAATGGGGACACTAATTTGCACAAATATAATATATATAAATTAGTTTTATATTTGGTACCATTATACGTTAACATTACATTTAGATAAATATAATATTAATACAATTAAAAGTCTATTATTATAATAAAAAGCGTACCTTCCACATTTAATTCTCTCTGAATTTCTAGCCATGCTTGCAATTTAATCACGTTATTTTTATAATGTGGATGGCTTATTAAATAAATAACGGGTCTATTTCTGATCTCTATGAGAAGCATTTCGGTATATTCCACGTCCATCATTTAAAAAAACGTAGTTACGTTCAGTAGCTTTACCATGAATTGATATATTAGCTACTTCTAAAAATACGTCAATGTTATTAATTTATATGAATTATATTATTATTTATATTAATAATATTTTATTATTACGTATTTATTATTATAAACGTTTTTTTGCGTGGCGCACTGTCGCGATTCTGATTGGTGCATAAAATGATGACCAAAAGTCATCATTTTTTTGTCGCCATTTTAGAGTGTGGACAACATATCTATAGTTTATAATATATCATTGGACCAATTATTATTTATATTATGATTGGACAATTTCTATGGTTGGACAATTAAAGAGTGATTGTCATTTTTCATAATTGGACATATAAGTCGTGCAAAGGACACATTTGACGTTATTGCTGGACTGGTCGCCGAGTGCAGACCGAGGGTTCAGATTCAGCCACCTGTCACCGTTTCAACCCGCTGGCGAAGTGGTGTGACATTCATATCCTTCCTTTCCGGAGTACAATGGGGACACCGTGCTTTTCACACCTGAGGGCTCTTAATTTATGGCCTAGAATCAGTCGGGGAGTGCGAGATAGGCGGGCCGTATATGGCGGTATTTGGCTGTCAAGTCAAATTAATTAATTATTACTAAACGTCTAATCAGTAAGTTATAAATAATAATATGTATACAAATATAATAAAGAGAAAAGAAGATGTAGCAACGGATGTGGCCCTGTGGAGAGGTTCCCTCCATCTGGCAGAAACTTGATACTCCGAAATTCATTAGGCATAACACATTTGACATTATTGGTGGACTGGTCGCCGAGTGCAGACCGAGGGTTCAGATTCAGCCACCTGTCACCGCTTCACCCCGCTGGTGAAGTGGTGTGACATTCATATCCTTCCTTTTCGGAGTACAATGGGGACACCGTGCTTTTCACACCTGAGGGCTCTTAAATTATGGCCTAGAATCAGTCGGGGAGTGCGTAATAGGAGGCGTGCGGTTTTGAGTAGGTGCGATGGCCGACCGGAGTGGTATTTGAAGGGACTACCGAAAAAAGTAGGAGCGTGATCAGAATTCGACGTGTGTGGAGCCGTGGGCAGCAGCTATGTATAATACTAGCAGTTGCCCGCGACTCCGCCCGCGTGGAATTCGGATTCCGTTCCCACTTTTTTTTCGTGCTAAAGTTCCCTCGGATATGGTCAGGAGTGATTGTCGAACTGAACTGAACTCTGAACCACTAAAAACGCATGCTATCACGGGTCTTTATTTGCTAGCCTATGTTACTCCCATTATTGAAATCAGTCAACAACAAAAAAAAAAAACAAGAAAAGGACTTTCCTCTTTAGAATATTAGTGTACCTAGATGTAGGTAATACCATCCTGTACAAAAAACTTTAGACAGCGAAAAAATAATCAAAGTAAAACTTTTTTACTGATCTTGATTCATTTGGAATTTAAAAGACCCCTAATGCGGCCCTGCAATTCACGTGTTACGTAAAATTGTCACGTGACAACACTGACAAAATAGCGGACGAAGCGCGGAGGTGTGAACGGCAAAGGCGAAACTGCGCGGCGAAAGAGATAGAAGATAGGTAAATCTATGCATTAGAACATGCCGTTTCGCTAGAGTTTCGCTCCTCGTACAACTGACAGAACATGGCGAAAACACCGCGGTTCCGCTACACGCGGTTTCGCGGCGGAGATGTGCTACAGGCGTTAGAATACCGCATTATATCTTATACACGAGAAGTGCTTTAATGAAAGAGATTGTATTTATTCTTGCTTGTTACACCTTAAACACTGTCACAACGCGTTGTTAAATTGCTTATTTGAAGCTCCAGTATTTTTTTTTTCAGGTTTAAGGGTTCAGTTGCTCACTCACACTAGAATAGTTATTTTTTATCTCTTTCACTGGTGTTTATGTTTGGATAACATTCGTACGCGTTATTTAACACTTGTTTGTCACTTTCGCATTGCTTTCGACTTTGTTAGGGCACTATTCATAACTTTATTTAATTTTGAAACGCGGAGCTAATGTTGACATGACAGCAGCGCCATCTGTCATCGAATTTGAATTTGAATTTGAATTTGAATTTGAATTTGAATTTGAATTTGAATTTGAATTTGAATTTGAATTTGAATTTGAATTTGAATTTGAATTTGAGTTTGAATTTGAATTTGAATTTCGGATTTCGGATTTCGGACTTCGGACTTCTGACTTCTGACTTCTGACTTCGAGTCCGAGTCCGAGTCCGAGTCTGAATTTGAATTTGAATTTGAAAACTAACAACTTATGCAATTATAATTACTTACGTTAAGCGAAGCTACTTCGGAGCAGCTCGGCTCTGTTCGTGCGAGCTCGGAGGTGTTACCATTTTTCGTTACGGAATTTCTGGATTGGGTCTCCACGCTCAAGGCCCGCGATAAAAGCTATGCAATAGCTTAAAAAATAATTTAAGTAAGTATCTACAATTTACTTTGATTTTCATTTTAATAATTTTATGTAAGGGTTGTGCTGATTTCCACAACTTATGTCGCTCCTCTTTCACTGTTTTCTATTTACGGTGCTTAAGGTTGTAAAAAACGGCAATATCAAGACAGACTCAAAAAGCGCTGACCTAGCAGCTTCACGTTTAGGTTCCATCAGAAAAAGTACGAACCTATTCAAATGAGGGGAATAAAATATGAAGGAGACGGCGTCTGCAGTTGTTGAAGAGTGCAAATCAGCTTAAAAGGAAAAGCAAATAAATTGAAATAATCGTACCTATAAAGTAACTGAAGTAGTTTAAACATTTCTAAAACAACAATCTTGATACATATTGTAAATTATTTTCATCAACAACTAACAACATACATTTTAAACTACAGAGTACTTTGCCCGGCAATGTTACCCTGTTGGATCAAACTTGCCGAATAATAAGATTACTTTAATCATCCAAACAGATGTATAACCTTCAAAACATCTGAAGACAGAAACTTTAAGCAAGGCACGAGGTACAGTTTGTTGCCACAACTTCACCTCGTGCCTTGAAATTGAAATCCCAGTTTACAATTTATTACATGAGCAATTTAACAAACTTTGCCCAGACATTTCTAAGATCTTCATATCTACAATTGCACGGGAATTACTCGTTTCTGTGTAAAACATAACTGTATTAAAAGTTTCGTCTTCAGTTTTAAATGTAATATTTAAAACTTTGCGAGGAACAAACTGTGACGTGTAGAATTGTAGATGTAGAAATTCTTGCCATTATAATTGGAGCATTTTTAATTACATACTTTACAAAAGAGCGCTATAATGTTATGCTATGCTATAATGTTGCAATGAGCGGTATTTTTTTAGAGAACATAATATAATAATAATTGTTTACAGTCATATGCATTCATTAAAAAGCTGTTATTTTAACTTTACAAAGACACTCCAATTTTATTCCTTTGTATAGATAAAACATGATATTAAAAAAAAAGGTTTCAATATTGTTTTTCAAAGTTCAATATGTATAAAAACAATTTTATTACGTTTCCCAACATTGCCTTATAGCGGTATTAATAAAAAGAATCTGTGATTGTTTATTTTATGTCTTATTTTATTTCAATCTGTTCTATTCTATCTTTATTTCGTATCATTGACAAAAATAACTTTGCCCATTCTGTCTCCAAATTATACGATCTATAACAAAGAAAATTGGGACATTATCTGATAATGTTAGGGAAATCCAATCCCCGTTAACTGATATGTGACTAATGAACCAGGCACGACTGGTTATCCTATGGCCGGATATACGAATATCCTCCAAAGTAGATTATCCCCATTCCCTTCCTTAAGGATAAGTGTACATTTGGTGAATATCGTGTTTCCCTTTTCTTCTAGGTGTTTGATTTCTCTAATGCGATTTTGTCGTTAGTGCAAACACTTCTTGTATCGATACTTCTAATTCTTATCAAAGGATATAAAGCTCGTATTTCTAGAATATCATTGGATTAGCCTAACTTCGGTATAAAGGGCTTAGATTGTTTGGAATTTGTATTATCTAGATGTTATTAAGAGACAAAATAGAATTCCATTTCACTAGCCTCTGTACTATCCCTTTATATATTGATATTGTTCTAGAAATAAGGGTCCTCTGAGTGCTTTTCTTTTGTATTAAACATAATTGAGTTTGTAATTTATGTGTAGTGAAGGCATATAGTTGTATCTACGTATTTAAGTGAATAATTTCCTACTAAAAACGAGTACTAAAATTGTGGGGCAAAACATCCGTTCTTATTTATAGTTTTTATTAATATTGAATTATCAACTCCATAGTATGATGTCATACTTTGTTAAACGAGTATCACGTAAGTTTCCAAAAACTTACCGTTTCGAAGTTGAATAAATAGAATCTCATTAACCTGTCAAGTCAAATCAGTTGTCTATTGACGATAACCTCTTGTTTCGTATGAAGATTAGAGATAAGGAATTCGTTTTCGAACACGAAGCAGGCCAAATAATATTATTCGAACGCAATAAATGTTCAGAAAACTCATTTTCAATAATGTGTTTTCCAAACTTTGAGAATATGGATCTAATAATCCAATCAAATTCTTTGCGCCGATTGTTTCCAACATGTGAAGGAAGACGACACGATTTATAAACTTTGCCCACTTTGAAAAACTTTGCCCAGTTTAATTCGGAATTAAACTCTTCCTGTGGGCAAAGTTTTTATTGAAAGCTGATATTAAGTTGTCGATTCACGGTAGGCGAAATTGGGCGGGTGCAACCCGTGCAACCGATGTCGTACGGCTACTAGACCGGTTTCTGCAGAATTTAATAAAGTCTTCACATTTTACGATATAAGTCGTAAAAGTTTTGTAACTGTACACTACCGGTAAGATGTTTCGGTTTTTATGATACAACTCGTTCTTGAAACGACTTAAACTTTATTACATTGTCACAATATTTTTGATGAAGTTATTATACGTATTAAAATGTTAATCGGTTAATTTATACTCGTAAAGGTTTGTAATAACTAAAATTACTTTTTTAAGATAGCATTAGCAAAGCAGCTATACAATGTCTAAAAGTTTTTGCCAGTATGAGATAAAGAACTCGGGATTCTAGAAATACGTGCGTTGGTGAAGAATTCCAATTGTTTATGGTGCGGTAAAGAAGTGTTGAACTTCTTAGTCCTAGAGCTGGATGATATTTTTTGCACCGTATCCACACTAAGACATATTTATTGGTAGGAGGGTGAACTTTTTTATCAATTTCGTCCACGATTTTAGGGAGAGGGGTAGCGTGAGTTGTGTTGTATACACGGTGGGTGAACAGTCGTCTGTCCCGACATAATTCAAATTAAGCCTCATGACAGGAGGGTCGCGGCCAAAAGTACCAGGAAGGTAGGAAGCGTTTGGAGGTGCCGCTACGTTTGTATACTTTATGCCTTTAACGTAATGCCTTTGTAGAATTCAAGTGCTGTCGTTGATACTTCCATTAATGAAGTTGGTTTTGGTGCATAATTATTTTGAATACGGAATATGGTTTTTGAGTGGCGTGGATTTGCGCAACTGCATAATATGTTGTGAACTTAGCTGTGTCGCGTGGTTTTTTTTTGTAGGATCAAAAGTAGGGCGTAAGTAATTATTTGATTTAGGATCTTGCTATCCTAATTTCCACCAATAATATGAATGTGAAAGTTTGTGAAGATGCTCAGATGTTTGTAACCTAATGATGCTGAAACGGCTGAATGGAACTGGCTTAAGTTTGGTACAGGGATAGTTAGATAGATACTTTTTATTACACACACTAAATACAAAATTTAAAAAAAATGTACAGTTGTATGTACAACGGGCGGCAAAATTTATAGTCCAGCTAGAATAACTCATAATATGTTACTTTTGTCCCTGCAATAGGTTCTTATGGGTTGCAGGAACGGTATCAAGAAGTCTCTGCGGCTAGAACCACGTGCACAGCTAGTAAAATATACCTAGTTACTTTTTATGAATAAAAGAAAACATCCCTCCATGTCCGGTGCTACGCGGCTTCGATACGGTCGCTTTCGTCCGTATAAAAACTGTACGAAAACAGGCGAATTGTGTACACAAATTTACACCCCATCCGTCTTATTCCTGAGGGAACTCTTTTAGGAGATTACGTGCGTGACCGCGCAATACATTTACATTGTAATGTCTTTGTAAAACACCTATAAATGTTTAATATAAAGGTTGCCAAATGATGTTTCTGCATTGCTTTTTTTTAATATTTTTTTCTATCATTTTATACACCTGCTGGACAGTGGTAGCTAGATCTTAACTAAGCAATGCTTATAATATGAAAAAAAAAAAAAATAGGTGAATTATTGAAATACATAAGTGCAATTACAAGTATTAGGATGAAGCTCTAAGGAACTACAAATTCTGTCTCTTTCAAACAATTACAATTCAAAAAATGTGTACACAAGCATGGAATATAATTAAAAATGTGTCTGTAACAGTATATTAATAAATACGTCAGTAATAATTTACGCGCTTTTTTAATAAACAGGTCTACAAATCTAAAGAAAGTGAGGTGAAAAAATAAATCAAAGTGGCCATCTTTTTTTCCGTACAGCCGGTCTAGATTCCACTTACATACCAGTTTTTGGTCTTACTATCCTAGTAATAAATACCTATTAAACACCAATGATGTATTATTATTTTAATTATACACCTCACATGCTTTGCAGGAACATGGCGGCTTTCAAAAATGGCGCAAACATTTAACTATAAACAATTATAGCTTTATTTTTACTCGCGTGAAGAAATAATACTTCATTATACGTCATTTATTATTAAGTTATTTGAATTAAATTATTATTTATTTGGAAAAAGCGAAATCAATTCTCGGGCGGGATGGATGTATTGGAAAAATTGGGTCACTCTCGGGCGAAGCTCGGTGGCTCAGTGGTCAGAGCGTTCCCCCTGTAAGGGAAAGATCGCGGGTTCGAGTCCCGCCCGAGAATTGATTTCGCTTTTTCCAATTTATTATAACTTGTTTAGTCTAGCAAACTAATTGCTTTAAAATTATCTCAATATTATTTATTTTATAATATCAGTATTCTTTAAAAAAAAAAAAAAAATATTATTCGATTTTATTTTATTAATGACTTATTTTTTTACGTAGCGCACTGCCGCGTCGCTGATTGGTGCGTAAAATGAGGATGGTTGTCCTCATTTTTGTCGCCATTTTAGAGTGCAGACAACGTATCTATAAATCGAGAGAGTGAATAGGAACCATCAGATGAACAAAAACTTGTAGGAGTTTAGTAAAGTAAGTAGTTTGTGAAACAGAAACCCAATTATATTTTATAAACTCACTTTTTGTTATAACTAACCATAAAAAGTGAGTTTATACTTGTAATAATGTAAAGAAAGTAGATTAACGATAACTGTACCGGTACTTACGATTATCGAGCTATCAAAACTTCCTTCCAAAATTAAAAAGTGGCGGCAAATCTGGTTTGTGATTTGTTATTGAAATCATTTTGGTTTAAGTTATAACCTTTTTATTCTAATTTTAAATTGAAAACAGATATGAAATCTCGGCCAAGTCCGAGTCGCACTCGCCCATAAAGGGTTCCGTACTATTCTGTTTTTAGTATTTATTGTTATAAGAGCAATAAAAATACATCATCTCCGAAAATTTCATCTATCAGGCTATCAGGGTTCATGAGATACTGCCTGATAGTGACCTGATGTAGACAAGTATTTTTTTTAAATGTCATACATACCTAGGTATTTATTGCGATAAACACTTGCAAATTTGAACTCTCAAAGGCCTAGTAGCCATGTCAGTAAATAAAAAAGTTAATTTGAACTCCCCAGTTCGAATTTAGAACCAGAATCCAATAGAACATCAATAGGAAAACCAAAAGCGTTCACACACGAGGAAACAAAAGCTAGTATTAAAACAAGACATGATAGTGGTGTACTCGTATATCCGTATGTCTTCAAAAGCTTCAATCTAATGACACATCCTCATAAATACCTCGGGACACGTATCTTGGACGTAATGGTAATAATGGGGCGTGAAAAAGCATCTGATGAGACCGTCAAGCTAGGTGCCACCATTGTAACAAGATACGTGTCTGTAATGGTGACCCTCTTTTCAGAGACTTTGCCTTCAGCTTACCATCAGGCGAGGCGAAGTCAAATTGACGTCTCCTATATTAAAAAAAAAATAGCGAGACAAACGAAGCCCTGGCATGCGTGGATTGTTTTGTAATAATCTAGGTACATTTTGTGAATTTGAGCTTGTCCACCGCACTAGCACCCCGTGCTATCCTCAAAAGACACCCAAGAAACTCATTTTGAGCACATTTTGGCAGCCCCGGATCTTCAATTTTTTTTAGGCGGGGCAAAAACTGAAAATGCCGCCCCCGGCCGCTTTTTTGCCCTACGTAAATTCCCTTGAATGCCGGCGGGGGGGGGGGGGTGTCTATCCGACAGGATTTTATTTTCAATCAAAAGTATAACCCATCTTTCCCTCATCCCACCTTGAGTCCTCGCTCGCATCACACTGACGACAGACTATAAACAGACGTGGACTCCTATCTGATCCGAAACAGGTGGTCCACGAGACACCCTCTCCCGGAGATCGTCTGCATCAGCCGGTACGGCAGGCTCCGTCCGTGTCGCCTCTCTAGCCAGTCCTCCATGATAACACGGCTTGCCCTGCGCTCGGTCGCCCAAGTCATTCCTTCTACTCCATCATGATGTCCGGATGGAGCTGGACTTCTCGAGGCTCGGGTTCCCGTCCCTGCTTCCACGTCAACTTACACCACTAATATAGCAATTTCCCAGACCAGAGACACTTGGGAGATGCACCCTGAAGCACCTGAACCTTATTGCGAAGCACACAGTCGTATCCGATGTTCCACAGGAGTCACTCCTTTGACAGGGTTACTCCTGTCAAATGAGTGACCCCAAGACCGATTTCTGCGGAGTACCGCATGACATTTGATGACGACCAAGGCCGGTCACTGTTAGGTAGATAATGGCTCTCTCCGTCAAATACACCCCGACTAGGCGGCAAAGGTAGAGATGCACTTCATGGTACACGAGCGCCTCTCTGGAAGTCCTGGTAAGTCTAGGGCAAGGTGTTGAACGCATTGGCGATGTGATGTCCAAGGACACCGCTAACATTACCTCGCCCCGGGCAAACTCATCCTTCACCAGAGCCCTCATGAGCATGGAATGGACTGGAATGGAAAGAGAACTCTTTTGTCCGCACTTAGCCTCATTTTTTGGGCCATTGTGCATGGACCTCATGAGCATGATGACATCTACGGTGGAGCACCTCTGGCTGAAGCGATATTGGTCATTCGCCATCTCCGGCCACAACCTGGAGCGGCGTCCGATGAGGCACTTCCCTATAACTCTTTCAAAGAGTTTGCGCACCTCGTCAAGCACCACTATGGGTTGGTAGGCCGGTGAGTCCACCGGGCGCCCTTTCGAACGGGGACCATTTACCTCTTCTTCCATGATTGCGGAAATTGGCTCCGCTATAAACATGCGTTAAGAAGCTCTGTCACTTGGGGACTTGGAGATCTTCGACTAGAGTAAGGACCCACTCTCGTCCTGGAATGACGTCGGGTCCCGGGGCGGTTTTGTTACTTCTTGGCTCTGATCATTGCACCGCCAGCCCTAGTTCTACCTCAAGTGACCTCGAGTCATCGTCGTCATCCACACTGGGCGCCATAGGCGACCGAGGCTCAGTAGTCTGCGGTGGAACGTGTTTCGTCAGCTGCGCTGGGAACAGGGAGCCATCAACTCCTCTGAATAGAACTGGTGGAGACACCTAGTCCACGGGGTCCAGGGGTGCAGCTTGCCGCTTTCCATAAGGCAAGGCCGCCCCCAAGGGGGCGGCCTTTCATCTGCAAAGTTTGATTTTGCCGCCCCCTGATGCGGCTTGCCCCCCCCTAGATCCGGCCCTGCATTTTGGGTCCAAGATATGTGTACCGAGCAATATATCCGTATATCTTTAAAAGCTTTTATCTAATGACTCGAACTCTTATGCCTCCGGCTATATGCCAAGAGATGCCAAGTAATGAAATTAATGCCCCGAGCACTTTGCCCGTCGGTGCTCGCTCATTTCATTACTCCATGTCTAAATCGATAGTGATCGAGAATGCATCTGTCGTCTCGTAAACGGAATAGATTATCATTTCTAATGTTTGTATACCGTGGTCTTTTTATGTATGGTAAAATGGTTATGTTGGTGATCAGTAAGGCTCTCGATATTTCTATGTGGGAGGTTAGTTTATAGGTATTCTTGTTTGTTTTAACTCATATTCATGGCATCGACTTGGTCGTGTTCGTGCATCCATGATCTATATACTAAACAAACTATTCAGAGCACAAATTGTGTCCTGGTTCGAGGATAAGGCGGGAATAATATACGAAAGTACAGTCAAGTCACACTTGTGCTGCCGACCTTGTAAGAACAGAGAGATTGTATGCCGTCAGCGCGGAAGATAAGTAGGACAAGCCTTTGGTCTTCCCACTGATACATACATACATACATAAACTCACGCCTATATCCCCGAAGGGGTAGGCAGAGGTGCTAGCACCCACATTTCGCCGTTTATGTTTAGGTCCCAATGTAATAGGTGGCGAGCCTATTGCCATTAACCGGGCACTTATAAACCTGCGATAACACCACTGATAACCTCCCAAAACCTCTCCAGTGAACTCTGGCTACCCTACTCACCGCCGGGAACACAATATTTTTGTAATAAACACAACAACACAGTGTTATTTAGCCTCTGCTTATTTGTCTGTTACCTTTTTACGCCTAAACAACTGGCCGACGATGTTGCAAAAAAGGGCATTAGAATAAAACTAAAAGCTGTGCTAAAAGGTAATAAATAAAGAAGGTCATAGTAACCTACTTATTACTCCAGCTAATAGTAACTTTTTCGGAACAAAGGATTTCTACGGTAGGCGAAATCGTGGGCAACAGCTAGTGGAATATAAATATGCAATAACTTCACGGGAAATTGTAAAATGAAATGAAATTCCTGTTCAAGTTACCTGACAGTTGGTTAAGTACAAAACTTGCAGTTCTTCAAGTTATACTAAAGTTAAGTGCCTGTTTCTTATAAATTGGTACTTGCTGTAAGAAATAGAATGGGACAATAAATACTTGTGAAATTCATTAATTTCGTACCTACTGATTGTACGCGAAGTACACGTTTCATGGGTGTCTTTTAAGGATAGCACGGGGTACTACTGCGGTGGACGAGCTCAAATACACCAGGCATAGTTCATTACTAAACAACCCGCACGCGCCAGGGCATCGTTTGTGTCACGATTTAGGTCCAAGATACGTGTCCTGAGGTATAGGCACAATAGTGTGACAGTAGTTCACACAAAACTTTTAATACTGGTCAGTAAGTAGGTAAAGATGCCAATAAAAAACTAAATTTGAATTTCGAATAAAAAAACTTTGGAATGCGTAACGAAGCTGTTAATTATTCATTCATTTGTCATTTTGTTTTTACAAATTGCGGCCATTTAAAAGCTCGCTTCGTGTGTCGAATACGCTTCATGATTTATTATGACTTTCGTTGATTCATCTACACCTACTGACATTATAAAAACGAAAGTAACTCGGTCTGTCTGTTTGTTACCTGTCACGGTTAAACCACAGAACCGATGGAAATATTCAGTCCCCATAGAGATGTTATCCGCAGCTTGAAAACCTTTTATCGCGGTCAGGGTATCAGGTATTTTCTTTTTAGGGTATACCTGGTACCCTGCCAAGTGTTGGGCGATTTTTAATTGCAATTAAAAAATAAAAATCCCGACTGCTATCTTAAAGATATAAACAAGTAAACCAGTGCTGTCTAAAAGGTCGAAACAAGTTTGACAGCAGGCTTTACCCTATTGCCAATCATAAACTGAAAGAAAATAATGGGTACCACCTGCTATCAAACTTTATTCGATCTTTTAAACAACAGTCAGGTTAATTGCAAGTTTAATTGCAATTAAAATTTGCCTAACACTGTTCCCCAGCCACACAGGAACACCGTAAAGTTGTAGTCGGTTTAGATGATAAGGAAATCTCGGAAATCTAATAGGTACTTGATTGTCATCCTGTCTGTCAAGACCTTCCTCTCAAGAGCGCGTTCCAGCGATTCTTATAATTCTTATTTTAATTTTTCAGTAAAATTATGACATCTAAACAAAAAGGCATATTTCGTAAGGGCCAATTGTCCCTGCTATATTATATTAATAATGAAAAAAGCAATTTCGTACATACAGATAAAATAAAATGGAAGTAATCATTTAGACAGATGATATAGGTAGACCCAGACAGCAGGTTTAATCCAGGCATTTTTATTATACCAGATTATAACTACGTGCCCGTTGTACAATGGTACAATGTCGGGACAGATTAAACTGTATGCGGGGATAATATTGATGGCATATTTTGGACGGCTATTGTTCACGAAAATATATATTTTTTCTTTTTTTTATACCTCTTAGTGGCAGACAAGCTGGCCCCTGATGAGAAGCTGTTGCCTTCACGCAAGTGCAAGTGCAAACAATGAACAGTATAATATTGGAAATGAGTGCATTCAATATTAACTAACAATTTATACACCTTCATCCATATCCATACTTTCATACTAATATTCTAAATGAATCTGTCCGTCTGTCTATCTCTCTGTGTGTCTACCTATCTGTCTATCTGTTATGCGTTCACGCATATAGGCTATGTTTATGAACATCTAGTACAAAATATGATACAAAGACCGAATACAAATACTTCACACCCTCACATGTTTTTATCTTTCAATCTTCACACGTTTAATGACCCTACACTCAATTTTATCCAACGCCAAATCCAATCATGTTACAGATCTGGCATCCAATTAAAACGTTTGACGACAAATCACTAATGCGCCCTCCTAAATAAGAGTACGAGACGCGACAATGACATGATGATCATGAATAATGCATGTACAGTACGCTACGGCACGGGCTGTGGAAGTGATCTCAGTTTCGGAGCCGGTAGAGTATTTTAGGATCCACTCACGCTTGACATTTTTAGGGTTCCGTACCTGAAAAGGAAAAGAGGTACCCTTATAGGAACACTTCGTTGTCCTTTTGTCTATCTGTCAAGACCTTTTTCATCAAGTTCAAGTTGAATTTTATACCAGTTTTTTTCCTTACGTAGTACAGGAAGACGATGGACGAAAATAATTGTCGAAACAGATTTATGAAACAAAGGTGAATGGTCAATCTGATTAAGATAAACCTGGCAATCAGATAAAGGACATTTTAAAGAAAGACCAAGTCATCTGTGTTCCTGAAAATCAAACGCGTAGTGATTTGTGTACAACGATCAGATTGAGGGTTTTTATATCAAACGCGCAGAGGAAACTTTGTGAAACAATCAGATCGAGGATGTCTTAAAGAAAGGTCAATTACGGAAAGTTTGTCCGATATAGCGTAAACTATTCGTACCTCTTTTTACAAGATGGCGGTCGCGGCACAAGGGTTGCGACTTGCGACCTCACAAATTTGTATTTCAGTTGTCGTGAACCACCTCTTACCATACAACTAATAAAATAGCGCTATCTGACTTTTGCACACAAAAATTAAAAAAAATGCAACATTTGAATAAAAGTGAGCGTCGGTAGCTTAGTGGTTAAGTAGTCGGCCTTACGATTGAGAGGTTCGGAGTTCGAATCCTGGCCATTACGCTACCGACGTGAACCCACTCCTAGCACAAGCAATTTATTTTAGTTGGAGGGTTTAAAGGGAATGTTAGTAAATCCGGTTCTTATTATTCTTTAAAAAATAAAATAGAGTTATCTAAAATAGCACATAGAAGATGGATAGAAAAATGACAGATAAAAACATCTGTCATTTTCATTTACGTATGAAAATCCCGTTGGCAATACCAACCACAGCATTTTTCCGCTTGTCACATTCCAAAGTGGTTCGTTGACGGTGTGATTTTAATTAACGAATTGCAAACTGGTGTCCACACTCAAGCTTTTTCGTATTTTTCACGTAGCGAAGTTAAATATTCTCTTTCGACTGGACTGATTTATTTTTGATGACGCAGCGTTTTTAGGTAAGTATGGTAGATTGAAATGTTTCTAAATTAAGATGTTATATTTGAAGCGTTCATTCCTATGTAGAGAAATAGTATATTTCATATACGCATTGAAACACTTTAGTTTTGGTGTATGAGGTCTCATTAATGTCTTCGGGACCCACAATAACCTTACAGCACATCTGGCTGATTTACAGACGAGGCTCAGGCACAGATTTTAAAGCCACATCTGGAGAAGATTGTTTCCGTCGGAAGATGGTATTTCCATCCCAATTGAACGGTCCGACTGGGGTAGTACCTCCGCCCTACAGGATACCGCAGTATAACCGGCGGTGAGTCGGATAGCCAGCGCTCACTGAAGAGGTTTTGTGATGTCAGTGGAAGACCAAAGGCATTTCCTGCTTGAAACTGAATCTCTTTGTTCTTACAGGGTCGGTAGCACGATGACTTCCCTGGTGTTGGATTCGTCCATAGGCCATAGAAACGACTTTCCATCAGGTGCCGTGTGCTTAGCTGCCACCTGAGTGGTACTAAAAAAAAATATCGCAAGATAGCAAATTGGAGCCGCGAGCTTGGAACGGAGAAAAACGCCGAAAGCTTGTACAATGTGCCGAAAGCTTGTACAATGCATCGAATTGAGGGCATAATAGAGTGTTTGCAGAATTTATCTTCTTCTAAAAACATTAGCATAAAAATGACCATTCATGTCACTGGAAGTTCTGACGTCCTTTCATGGTAGGTGCACCTAATTAATCAGGACCCTTTTCTTCTACGAGATCGCTCCTTCTCTGTCACACGTGTGATATGGAGCGGAGCAGTTAACAATTGGATTCAATTTATTATGCGCACCTTTGAGAATTGAGGAACTTATCTGGTCTTTGAGGTGGAAGTTCCGCTTTGTTCAAGCAGTGGAAATTGTGGATGTATTTTTTCTTTTTAACCGACTTTAAAAGGAAGAGGTTCTTTATTCACAGAATATTATGTTAGTTGGAATTTTAGCCAATTCTTTTTCCTCAGAGAGAGAGAGAGAGCGAGTTTACGTAGCTCGTATTTACTTCAAGCAAAAATGTATGTTAAACTGACGTAGGTAAGGTATTATACTAGTCCGTAAGAACGGTCAATTAAAAAGACGCTAATAATTCACCTATCGTCAGGACATGCGGTAATGTGCAGTGAGTGCGAGCGAAAACAAAGCAAAACTTCTGTCATATAACTAAGTACACTTAGCAAACGACTAAAGCAACTACTTAGAATGTCTTGCATCATACATAGCCCTCCAGATATGCCACACTAAAGTACAGCTCAGATCGTTCCAACCTGATTGGATTCAACATCGGATCATGAGACGGTTACTTTACTATACGACTTGTACCACCATTATTAAGTATGGTACATTATTACCGATAGATTACGATGTTGGCTCGGCGATATTTCAGACTTTATCTACAATTTGTGACTTCACAATAACCTGGAACTATAGTTTCACAATAGGCTAGGTACCGCAAGCTGTCTGTCTCGGCATTGCTAAGGAGGGTAGCGGACTTATTGTATCTAACCCCTCCAATTTACTTTTGATTAATTTCGTTGCGGGTTCCAAGGCATCTTTAACTTGACAAAGAGTCATTACTCTGTGTTTTGAGGATCACTACTGTTGATACTGATGCTACGGGAGCAGTAGGTAGTGTAGGTACAGTAGTAGGAATATGCACTAGCTTTTCGCGCTTTTCCATGGTCCTATACGGGGTGCCGAACACATAGTGTGAAAGCAATAATTCCCCTTTTGCACCAAGCTGTTTAAAGAGAATAGCAGGATAAAGAGTCTGTTCGTCTTACAATCCTGGTTCCTTTAATTAAAGTGAACGTGATCTATTGAGGCTTAATGGCGTTAGGGACCACCATTTTGGGATCAACTGAATCTGGAATGGGGGTGAAGTGAAGTCTAGTTGGACCTCACCTCAGCTTTTTACCGAGTGCAGTCAATTGATTAATTAAATATAAAAAAAAACTGCAATCGTTTGTATGGAATAATGATTACTTCAAAATTTCATTTATGCAATGAATTTATTGCAGTAAATCGTGAAAACTTAATTTATTTTAGTTCAAAACGGATGTTCACTGATCTGCAGTGACGTCACTGACGAAACTGACTAATGGCGTGCTTGTCATGCAATCGGTATTGACCAAAAAGTTGCTCACTCATTCTTACTGTTTATTGCAATGCGACATCTAGCCTATTTGAACTCATGAAATATTATGATTGTTTTGCTCTCTGCCTCAGCATTTACCAGCCACCCCTTTTATCTGTGGTCCTTTTTCGGGATAAGCTTTTTAAATATGATATCTATCTGTGGAGTTTAAATGGTAAACAATACTTTACGATTGGTTTTGATGTTGTAAATGTGGGTATACTCTAACTAAGGTATAGCAGTGCTAACAAAATGCATCGCAAGAAAGTCAAGAAACGGCTTGAATAACGCTCTAATTGTGAGTAAGCTAATGCCAATATTCTTCTTTAAGCTGTCAATGTGTGCTGTGCATGTCATGGAATGTACTCATAAATATGTCAACTTATACCGAAGTAAGTAGCTATTTTTAAGCCGCGTTGTTATGCCATTTACTGCGTCTATATTTTTCAAACATGAATACTTTTTTTTGGAAAATCTAAATATTCAAAACATTATTAAAAATGATAATACATACATATGGCATAATATTATATCCATAAGTTACGTCAGGAAAATATTTGCTCGAACCGTTTTCCTCAATATACGCCCCGAATTTTGTAGAAAATAATCAAGCCTCATTTTCTGAATCTTCCCGTATCCTGGATTCCTGAATATTTTATAACATCTATAGTACTAATAAATAATAAAACGGAAGAGTTTGTTTGTATGAACGCGCCATCTAGAACAACATGTACTTAGTACTTTAGTACTTAGTAGTTTAAATAATATTTTTAATTAAACTAAAAAATTAAACAACTAATCTAGATTAAGAAACTGTTATGATAAGTCCCGTTATACAAAATATATTTTTAAGTAAACATTATCTTAAATGTCCTTCATATTTAAATTATAATCACGTTGGACCTTCGAGCTACGCAATCATTCCTTTCACCACAGATTAAGACATTCGAACGAATCCGTATCTTTATTATAATCTGTGGGCTCGACCAGCTAATGGTAATAAGTCGAGTATCAAGTTGACACTGTTTAAAAACGTTCTACGTTCAAAATACCACACGTTCTAGAACATAGACGTAATAATGCGTAGATGTGTCTTTAAACTGTTTTAACTTTTCTAACCTTACTTTGTAGATATCTTACCAAAACATTTTCTTGCAAAATGACTCCAAGACGAGTTCACAATTATATTGCTTGCACTATATAAACTTTATCAGATCTTATGGAGAGCCTTAATTCTAAGAACATTATACCTTAGTCAAAACTTATGTAAATCTTCAAAATTTTTACTTCAGCAGCGGCCTTTTGATATCTTGCAATATCCAGTTTTAAATATAAGCCTCTCTATAATATTGGGCAATAGTAATATATAGATTGTGTTAGAATCATCATTTTTTTATACCACCTAGGCAGCAGTCTAGTCCAAGGCCCACCTGGGAAACTCTTAGGTACCGCAACCTTTGCTTTGGACGTTCGCACTTGCTTGCCGACCCTGACAATCAATGTGCTCAATCACACTAGGAAGATCACAAAACTATTCTATTTCTTTCTCTAATCTGTGGTTCTATAATCTAAAATACCGCATATTGTAGAGAGTCGACGTTTATATGCATAGACCTGTCTACATCGCCACTCAGTGGTGCTCGCTGGCGCGGGCGCGGCTAAACAATTCTCGCTGGCCATTAGGCGGGTAGCCAAAATGTCTTCGTCGGGATTAGTGAACTTTTGCCATACTGTCTATTATCGTGCTGTTTAAAGTTTGAAAAGTTCAGCCCGGAAATTACTTTTAAACGTACGTTTTTATGTGTTTTTAGATAGGGTGTTAGGTTCCGAGGTCGACGTATTTAAGTAGTTTTAGCTGAATTCAAAAGAGGGTGACGATTCGTTACATATTTTACTTGATATGCAGAATGTGTATAGGTCCTAAATATAATCTTTGGGGTTAAAGCCAACCTCTCCTGCTAACCGCTTTTCTACTTATTAACGGATGAGGCTCTAGCGCAGGCTTTCCTCTCTGGGTTGATGGGTCAGACGGTGGTCAAGATCATGGGCGTTCCCAACTTTCTTTAAGGGATGGGGCAAAACTCAAATCGGATCTTAACTTCGGACAGAGCAGAGCGCGGTGGGGCAAGCGCCCCCCTTGCCCCCGTCCCCCCTGGATTCGTCCATCGCCAAGATAATCCAAAGGCAAGGTAAGAAATAGGGGATTAAGAATACGAAAGTGAACTCCCAGACTTCTTAAATACGGATAAACATACTCAGATACATTTCTTTTGTAATTACATCATGCGTACATAGAAACACCCGGACGAATGCAATTCTTATTTTAATCGATACTGTATGCTTTCTAAAAAAGTATCGATTGAATGATTGTAATTATTAATCGATTGAATGATTGATTTTCACTTGTATATGCTTCATAAGACTTCAAAGCGATAAATCATGAACACAATAAGGTTCATCACATTCATCAAACTTGACTCGTCAGTTGTGTTGCTTCACTGGACAAACAGACATTACAGTTTCACAATCACGGAATATGATAGATATTATTAATGGCTCTAATAATATTTTATGTGCAATAGAAAGCTTTTCTGCACTTCTGGCATTCTTAATATTTAGGTAATAGGTATAGTGCCTTACCAAAATCTTTGATGCCTGCCGATCTCCCATGCGAACCGGATTCTGCTTGCTGGATCTGACTCTAGGGCAGGCTGGTTCAGGAGGTCAGATGGTATTCGCTTTCGTAAAAGTCAAAATAACACGTACTAAGGAAGTGCAAGTGAAGAAAAGACCTTGTACCTACCCCGGGCTCCGAAGCTTTGTATGCAAAATGCTATGCTAAGAATCAGATGATTGAAATAAAACTATTTTTTAACGGATTCTATTTACCTTTAGCACTTTTCGGCTACTTTTCACCAGCCATGGTCGCGGGGTGACTAAAATGGTAAATAACAAATACTCGTTGAAATCATGATGAATTAAAAATTAATTCGTTGAAAATATTTTTACTTCAATGAGTGAGATTCTATGTCCAGCAGTGGACTTCCTATGGCTGAAATTATGATGATGATGACGATGAGTGAGATGCGCGTCAGCTTCAGACAATATCATGCTAAGATGAATGTTGATACATATTAGGAATCGAACCAAAAACCGTATCAATTTGTTGGTATTGTATGTATCCTAATCCATGCATGTAACAACAATGTTACACCAGTATGCTACATGTAGTACGACAAACAATACGCAATCAGCAACAATGGCCACAGAATGACTGATGTCTCGTTGCATATCATTAACTATGTTCTACTGCCATTAGTTGGATTCACTGGCTCGATACATGTTGTGACGTCATAGTTCATGAATTTTGGATAATAAATAATAAAAAATAAATATTCTACAATATTCTACACAACGCTATATAGACAACTGATATTTTGGTCAACATTAAATAAGTGCATTTTTTTGCAATCGTTTTTGTAAAGGTTTCATTCAAAAAATTTCGTAGGTATATCTTTCAAGAATTTCCTTTTTTTTATAAACCACATGTTTCACAGAGATTTGATTTTTATGATTGACCCAGACCCAGGATTTATTTTTGTTTAGATTTTAGCCATATTTCAATAACTTAATTAAAATATTTATTTTTCTTTTCTCTTCTCGATCTTTTATAGATTTATTAAGTTTGGGAAGTGTTTTTGAAAATCTTCCAATTCATATCAGATTTGTATGTATAACGTAACGTAAACACATGAAACCGAAAATCATTCCTAGCGATATGTAGGTGTTAATAACAGGCGTGAATACATGTATGTATAATTAAAAAAAAAATTGAGTATACTTCTTCTTCGTCAAGTCAATGGCTCATAAAATTTCTTCGATTTTGTTGACCCAATATTTGGCCACGACTACAGCATTGTCCGTTGCCGTACTCAGATCTTCGATAGTACATGTGAAAGGGCACAGTGGGCAAGAGAGCAAGTGCAGCATGGACTCGAATGATGAGGAGCCCCGCAGTTGCACGACGCTTGCGACTGGTCAAAATAGCCCCATTTTACCAAATTTGCCTTGCAGCGTCCAACTTGGGTCCGCAGGCGATTTAATGCCTTCCAAGTAGGCCACGGAAGATTTCCTTAAATTTTACTATTACGGGTACTTATAGTAAGTACTTACTTCCAATGTTAATTTCCGTGCTATTAAAACTTTCAACCACTTATTTGAAAGCTGTAAAACTCTTATGACGCAAACATTTCCCAGTTTTCTGATAATAACTTATTTATTCTCTTTCCGGCTTGAGAGCTGCACTTCCAGACTTCCATTGCTGAAAAGGAAATTACCTCCTCTAATACTAATTTTATTATCGTACTAACTTTTACGGGTGCTTGGAAAAGTTGAATTTTTATGATTTTAATGTAAATAGCTCGTTAAGTTTGCAGATAATCCATACTTTCATATTATAAATGCGAAAGTAACTCACTCTACCTGTCTGTCTGTCTGTTACACTGTTGCACTTTCACGCCTAAACTACTGAACCGATTTCGATGAGATTTGGCTGGCTATCTTCAAAAGCATGGTGAAAGAGCACTACCTGAAGAATGCGAGAAACCGTGTAATCTGTACATACTTTGTACGTGTAACTTACTACTTACTTGTAACTTCTAAATCACTTTTCTCCCAATCACACTTAGCCATTAATAAATTACCAGTTCTTCATTCCTCATCAAATTTTCACCAAAAACTCACTCAGTAACATAACTGTCAATAAACTTTTGTACAACTTCACAAAGCGTGTAATCCCGCATCTAATATTAAGCTTTACAAGTTGTCAGACTGACACTCAAGTTATATCTAAGTTGCCGCTAAGTTACCCCCTCTTATCCAAGTACCTGATGGCTGATAACACTCGACTTCCTACTTCGTAGTGTAGGAAAAATAAGGAGTTTAACTTGAAAGTGATAATTAATTTTAATCTTCTGTGAAGTAATCTTTAAGTTAGGGTATAACTTTTTAAATTTGTATAATTTTGAATGAGGATTTTTTTTTTAAGAATTGTCGAGATTATTTGTGTTAAGTGGGTTTAGGACGGTCGAGTAATGGCCAGGATTTGAACGCGGCACCTCTCTTGGCTAACTCTTTAACTACTAAGTTAATGTCACTTTCTTCTTCCAATTTTCCGAACTGCAGATCGTTGGATTGCTACGTCTAGTCTGAGGATACCATTCAGTGTTGATACGTGATTAAAATAGATAATTTATAGAAATCAAATGTCCAATAAGTGCTACAAATTTTCAATCACACGTATAACAATTTATGCTCGATGTTCGCTTTGTACAAATTACGGTTTGCAAAATTTGTTTTCAATTTGCTGCTAAAATTTCAAAACAAATGACAATGAGAAAATAGCGTTCCATTTTCGAATTTTGAACTTGTCCTGCTCGTTTAGAAGTCACCAGTTCTAAAAACTTCAGTTTTTATTAAAAAAATACAATACACATTTCTAATTTCACGTGGCATTGTTTAATGAAAAACCTCCGAAAGTAATACTAAAGTACATTTATCATCATCATGATTCATGGTTCATCTCGCTCGCAATCGTGCGTGCACACAAATAGTGCGAGGGAAATGGTACTACTTTAGTATCACTTTATGCGGTTTCACGCGTTAGTTCTGTATGTTCCGTCTATGTAATTTTTTTCGTCTGAGCTAGTCTGAGAATATTATAGTTGTTTCATCGACATTTCCGTTGTTTTTCCTATATATAATATAAAATAAATGATATGATTTGATTTGTAAACCATTGGAAATCCACTAACTACAAGAACAAGCTCTTTATCTTCATACAACAACAAAACAATCCACCGCACAACCCTAATTAATAAACTTACGCTCTCGTAAAATATATGGCGTCAATTAGCAGAACAGAACAAACAACAACAATGAATTTTAATCGGCTTAGTTTACTTTGGTATATTTTAATATTAAGATCATGCTGTACTTAATTGTTCTAATCTTTTTGATACTTACTTCGAATTTCATTCGCAAGAATTCTAATGGGGCTGTCATCAGACAGATATATACAGCCCAGACTCAGCTTCAGATGCAATGGCTCTCTTGTTGGGACAATATTGGGACAACTCCAGCCAATATACCCATACTACTAGCACATGAATACTGTTAGGCCATTTAAAAGTTACATTTGGGGTAACATTTGCACTTGAGACCTCACTGGAGAGATTTTGTACTGTCAGTGGGAAAACCAAAGGCTTTAACCTACTTATCTTTTGCGCTGACGGCAGTTTTTCAGTCCCACGTAATAGGGGGCGAGCCTATTGCCGTCAAGCGGGCTCTTTATCTTTTTTTTTAGGGTATAATTCTTTAATATTGAAACATAGAATGTAATCGTTGAGTATTCCCATAAAGTAGAGAGATATACCAATTTCGTTTAAGTCGGTACACTATTACTTCGGCTTTTACGGGCGGTAAACTTCGAATTACAATCGTAAAGCGAAAGAAAAAGACGAAGTGCAGTTTACCGCTACCTACCCCATATTTGTATTCAGGGAGCGTAAGGGTTCGCTTGCACGGGGTTGTGACCTCTAAACAGTGTTGCTAGTACTATGGTGTACTCAATTTTGTTGGTAGTTTTTGGTAGATTTATATTAACAGACATCCTACTGATATTATAAACGCGAAAGTTTGCAAGAATGGATGTATGTATGGATGTTACTCTTTTACGTAAAAACTACTGAATGGATTTTAATGAAACTTTACAATAATATAGCTTATACATCAGAATACACAGACGATGAACGGGATCAGAATTCCACATGGGCGGAGCCGCGAGTAACAGCTAGTAATTAATAAGTTTAACATCAGACAAATATAAACAGTCCAGACTCAGCCTCAGATGCATGGATCGAGTCAACAATGGTGCCCAAAATACGGCAATAGACTCATCCCCTATTACGTGGGACTGAATACAATGATTGGTGAAATGTGGGTGTTAATTCACCTCTGCCTAACCCTGCGGGGATAAAGGCGTGATTACTAAGTATAATAAGTATGTGGAGTTTTTACCTGCGCGGCTGCGCAATGTTTCTTGACCGTTTTGCCGTCTGATTCGTAACCCTAAAGTGAAAAGCCTGCTTAGCCAGGTTCTCAATCAGCAGATATACCGCCTTGCAGATAAGACAGATAAGATTGACCTGGGCTCCAAGATCTTATTGGCGCCCCATAAACCCTTGTTAAAACACCCATTACGATGAAATATTTTCAACGATTTTCAGGGTCGGCGGCACGAGTGTAACGCCCCTGGTGTTGCATCGTCCATGGTAACCACTTTGAATCAGGAGCTAAGATCAATAGGCATAGGAACGTTATTACTGATTTTTTTTAAATCGGGAGACGTTTGATATACTATTAAAGTACCTACATAAAACAAATCTCTTATTATGTAGTCTGATTGAAACAATATTGGGCTCTATATAAGCTAAAACAATATTCAATACGCTCCTTTCTACTTTATTAAATCAAAATACAATAAATCTCAAAACGGAAATTTATTCCTGTATCCATGGAATTGTATTTCTTATTTTAGTATGTATTGTATTACTTTATTCCGTGGAAAGTGGGAACACCTGGCAAAATTTTAGAATTAGTCGCAACCTCTGCTATGTTGCAAACAAATGAAGAAAAAAGCTTCGCTGTGGATCAGAAGTACTACTGATTAGTACACCCGGTAGTACAAATAATACATTATAGTATCACTAGTACTACCAGTATTACTAGTGACCCTCTAGTACTACCAGTAGTACTAGTGACCCCCTTCGGATCAGTAGTTCTACTGATTAATACGACTGGTAGTACAAATGATACACTCTTCATCTAGGTACTATGCCTAGAGGATTAATCTTTCATGCGGGTGGGCATGGAAGATTATATTCTAGAACGATATTCAGACCTGAGTCTCGATTTATCTGAGGACAGTTGCAGCCTCAGTATAGCGGAATCAGCATCGATATGCTCAAGATATCTCTTCGACCAATGAAATCGTAGAAAAAAGGATGTCACGTGACCAAAACGTCATGATGTAGTATCTTATCGACTTCATTGGTCACATAGAGGCGAAGAGATAAATGTCTACGCAGCCATGCTAAGTCTGAAATGTTATAGATACATAGATTGATAGATTTGACTTCAAATTCAGATTCAGAATAAAGTACCATTCTAGAATACGGGTCCTAATGTAACTTAACTTAAATTCAATGGACTAACTACAACCAACGTTGTCACTCATTGTACTGGTATAAATTCACCCTCAACAAAGTCACCATCAAAAATGCGACAAGTACACTTAGCGAGACAATAACTTAGTGCGGGGAGAACTTTCAGTGATGCATTTTCACACAAATTGGTGTCCATTTTCATTTACAAGTTGCAGCGGTACACTTAGAATAAATTGTCGCTTACCGCCTTTATGCTGTCAGAGAAATTGCGGCGGGAGAACCGTAGGTGTTATTTTTAACACCGTTTGAACTCGCTGAAATATAAGTTTTAAGTAAATTGTTTTGTGGGTGAATGTACTTGTACAGTCGAATAAGGAGATACGGTTGCACTTTTTCATATAAAGTTACATGTAAAGGTGCAATCGTATATTTCCTTTGTAGCCTGGGCACATACATACATTGTATAAAATTGCTGTTTTGTTGTATATTGTTTGGTATTTTTGGTATTGAAATCTTTTTATTACTTAACGCTTTTTCAGTTTTCTAGCAAGTTTTAGTAACTTATATCCATACTAATATTATAGATGCGAAAGTAACTCTGTCTGTTTCGCTTTTACGCTTACACTGAACCGATTTTGATAAAATTTGGTACAGAAATAGGTTCGACCTTGGGAAAGGACATAGGCTATGTTTGGTCGCGATAACCGACATCCACGCGGGCCGAGCCGCAAGCAACAGCTAATTGAAAATATTTCTAGAAACAGCATCTTTATTACTTTAGTTTTATTAATATACGCCAAGAACCACAAGATATACTTATCTATCTAATCTAAACCCTAAATTCTCCAATACTAACATTGGTGGCAGTTGACACCTAATTCAATTTAAATGAAGTCGGTATCAAATGTAGACTTAACGACATACGTGTAGGAGCCAGTCCTAAATATCTTCTCCAATACCTTCATTATACAGCACCAGAGGGAAACTGTATGAAATATGGCTTCGAAGGGGAAAACTGTATCTGCGAGCGACGATAACGGGAATACGTAGGGGTGGGAAGTTTCGACGACAAGTTGGCTTCTGATGTTGGTAATGTTGGGGAAAAAGGCACGTAAATAGACATGACTAATAGACGTAGAGCCCGTGAACGCCAGACCTTCGTTATATTATAAAAGCTGAATGTTTGTCAGCGCACTGCGCATAGTGCGCATGTTCCCAACACAGGTAAGAACGATGGCCAATTATGAAATTTGGGTCATAGTGGCTTTGGCAGACATAATATTATCTATCACTAATTTAAAAAAAAAATATTACTTTTCTATTATTTTTCTTTTTTCTCGAGTAACTATGAGCAGGTTCTCCCTTTGCTTCCTGCTTTCCCTTAATTTTGGGACACGCTGTATGAAAATCAAACATAAAATAAAACATTTATTATTTCTTCAAAATTACGGGTGTCTGGCAAGGGGATAAGGAATCCTATTGGTCCTCAATATACTATTTGTATTTGATTCACAATACTGAATACTTCTAGTAATGTTCTAGGTACATGATACTGTGAGAAGTTTACGTGAATGTCACTCAGTGAATTAAAACCACTTTTTAACGAATTCGCGAGACACGAAACGTCGGGTTAAAGTAAATAATAACAAAGAAATCGCGACAGAATCCATTAAAAAGTGTTTTTATTTCAATTCGTAACTTTACATGCTCTGTAGTACACAACTTATTATCATTTTTATAAATAAGTACTGTAAAACAGGGTGAATAAGGGTCAAAGGGTGAATAGACATACAAGATCGAGGTAAGTTTTTTTTCCACCGGCTTCTTTTGTGAAAATTTTCACCCGTCGCCAGTTCTGGCTATACATAAAAGTTACTACCCAATACTCTATAATTTGCATCGGGAAGTATATTCATCATTTCTCTATTTCAATTAAGTAGTCAATGGCTAAGAAATTATCCCTTCATGTCTCTAGCATAATAATTATCATATAAAAATGATAATTATCAAGATGTCAGTCAATTTAAACAGCAGTGTGTCCGCCAGCGATGTCCCGTTGCGATTACGACATGAACAACTTGATAAAGGCATTAAAATATGCAAGTAACTGCCTTCGGAGCTCCTTATAACCAAGCGTCTAATTAGTGGCAAAATGGCTGACGGCACAATATAACCCCTTTGCATTTACGTTGTAAATAACAGCATTTTGTTATGAAAGGTATGATACCTGTTATGAAATTCTGTATAAGTAAATGTTTTCGGAATAACAAACGTCTCTGTACTTACCGGCTTATGCAAATAACGTTTAAATTCCTTTATTTTGGTGCTTTGTTTGGGTTATTTAATGGCCATAAAACATGAACATACAATTTTAATTCCTTCTGACCATGCTTTTAATGTTAGCAAAATTTTAGTTTGTAGTTTTTATACTGACTATGTATTCCACAGACGAATAGGTAGAACTGTTAAATGATTTATCATAAAAAGTTGTGGAATGCGTCGGTATTATTCTATCAAAATGTTAATCATTCTTTCAGATAGGAAGGCGCTGTGGATTTGAACAGTAAATTGTTTAGCAAAGCAAGAATTTGAGCGTACCGAGATAGAATATTGCGAACATTTAAGCAATTTTCCGAATTCAGAAACTCACATCGTGTTCTCGCAATCCAAAGTTAAAACTAATACAGAAACGTTGAAGTCTTTCAGGCCGCTAGTATTTTAGGAAACCTGTTTAGTCCCGGAACTTGTAATCCTTTATAGTAAGTGGAAATATGTGGTTTCTGCCTATACAATGTGAAGTGAGCGTGACTGAATGTAACATAACATTCAAACAATAAATATGTAATAACTAAAAATACCTATCACGTAGGGCCTGGTTACTTGTAACACAGGTTTTTCTGACCTTCAACGAGCACCAGCTCTTACAATGTGATTTTTATAACATCCCTTAAATTCGACTTATTCCCAATTCCCCCTTTTACCAATTCTCCCCGAAAATGATATGTTCTCAGACCGTTGTATCGTTATCAAACTGTACGCCTATTGTGATAAATAAATATGGTAAATTATTAGCTGTTACTCGCGGTTCCGCCCGCGTGGAATTCTGATCACTGATAGTAGCGTGATGATATACAGCTTATTCTGATAACTGATAATGTAGCTTTCTAATGGCTAAAGAATTTTGGAAATCGGTCCAGTAGTTTTTGAATTTATTCGTTGCATACAAATATACAAATCTTACTTTTTTTTTACAAATTCTTTGCCTAATATTAGTATCAGTGGCGAAGGGTGAAAAGTTTCAAAAGAGAAGTCGGTGAAAAATATCTTAGCTATTATAGAACGACCATAGGATTTTTTTATGGAATTCTTTGTAGAGCAAGCCGGTAGAAATGGGGTTATAGGGACTCCTCGCCACTGTAGTATAGATTAAATTAAAATTAACTAAAAATTACAAAAATACTTGTTGAAAGTATCACTTAAAGCACTTAAAACAATTAACAAATCATGTCCAAAGATTACAAATTATACACACATAATAAGGACAGACGTTGACTAACGACATCTCCATCAGATGTGCCACCCCAGGGGTGTGGGGTTCGAGTCCCAGCTGCGCACAGATGCCCGGCTAATTGCTCGATCAGTGTTATAAATGACTATTAGACATGTAAACTGATTACAGCAATCACTTTAATGTTTGTGTTTTAATGAAATTGAATTTGCTGATTCGATTTGATGTTGATTAAATTTGAAATTATGATGGAGTACGTTCATTTTGTACTAACTTTCCGCCCGCAGCTCCTCCGCTTGCGTGGATGTCGGCTACCGCCACCAAAAGTATTTTTTTCTAAACTGACTGACTTGTTATATAAACTTCCAATGCCTATTTCGCCCTCTCAGGAGTGAGTTTATCCAAGTATTAAATGTAAACTGTAAGAAACATCGGCCCTGTCGTACAAAAAAGTGGTAGGTTTTAAGATATTTAAAATATGCTATTATTTGCTGTATTATTTTCTATGAATAAGGAGGCTAGGCTTAGTTAAGCAAGTTGCAAGGTTAAGCAGTAATAGCTAGGTTAGTCTTCCGATGGACGACCATTCGTAAAAAAGTGAGACTAGCATAATATGTACAAACAATATAAAACTTCAGTGGTATTCAAACCTGAAACAAACTCCTACAAACGAATGTCAAGCAAAAATCCCCGTTAATAAAATTATCCCGCTCAAAAAAGTCCCAAAAAGGTAAAAAAGTACCACTTCATTCGAGGCATTTCGTTAAAAATCAGCGGGTAACTTTGATTATAGAGGCGCAGGTAAAGCCCGCGCTCGCCACAAATATAATAAACCCCGCCAATTTTTCCTCGCCACCCCTCCACAGAAGCATCCACGTTAAGTGCTATGCATACTGTATCGTGCCGGAACCGGTATAGTCCGGTATAGCTTTCAGAAGTTGCTGAATACCAACAAGTTTATAAACGATCCTTACGTTGAAATAAAATCATTAAAAGAAAATAAGATGCATTAGTTTATTTTAGTAATTTTCATTTAGAGTACAAATTTAACTGTTTTAAGTTAGTTTTATCTATATAGGTACAGTCAGCATTACATCTATCTTGTGAACAAAGTACTCAAAATTATCTTAATGCTTTGGTTTTCCCCCCTTCCTGTTGAATGATTCTTTTGATGTTTGGTACACACCCTTCGGTTCGGAGGATAATACAATTTAAATCAATAAAAAAATTGTAGCAAACCTAATGAATAAAATACTCAGGCTTTTTAAGGTATGATTCCAAGACCGATCGCATACGACAACGTCAGACGCATACAGCAGAAGTTATACGGGGTCGAAAATGGAAAACGATGGTACGGCCGTGCCGCTAGTTTTTGCTCGATTTGGCGGATATTTTAGCGACTGACTAAGTAAGTACTTATACCACCCACCAGAGCACTGGGTACTAACCGGATCAGAGTACACTTTACGTCCCAGCACGATGGGTGTGTAATGTTTGATATAATAACAAATGCTCTAATTTCAATTGAAATAACGTTCATATGTTATAATTTTCATATGCTATAATATCAAATAACCTAATTTCATATGATCTAATGTTTTATATGTTATAATCTTCCTTTGATATAATAACATTATTTTAGTATAAAGTTCATACTATATAATTTTCAAAATGCATAATATTCTTTTAATATAACGTTCATTTAACCTAATGTTCTTTTGACCTAATTGGTCGACGGAGCCCCGCTTCGCGGGGCTCCTACTTCTGGTTGGTTTATAAAAAAAATAACCACGAAGGGAATGGCGGGGTCTACGACCCCGCCATCCCCTTCTAACCTAACCTATCCGAGTCGGGGTGCCCTAAAGTCCAAATTGTATCCAGATCCTCCTGGTAACAATAGTTGGATGTGGCTGATGTATAGGGTATAAAGCGTGGAGTTAGCAGGCGTTTAAAATCGTATCAGATATTCTAAATTATATTAAAAGTTACTTAGTGATTATGAATATTATAGTAAATGAATAATATACTAAATGAATATTATGTCAAATGTGCATTATAAGAAATGTTCAGTAAATCAAAAGAAATTAGGTAAAATGAAATTATAACTACAATTCATTATGACAACTGATCGTTATATTAAACAAAATTATATTAAGTGAAATTATGTCAAGTGAACGTTAGATTTTTTGTTATTATATCAACCGTTACACACCCCAGCACGATACAGTCTGTGTGCTCCTTTAGCCTTCAGTGTTGCCATACTCGTATCACGTGTATTCTCCGAAAGTTTATCTAGTTGCATACTTATGTTGTTACTTTGAGTTATTTCACCAGGCGGCAACAGGTTGCGCGGATTGTTTTACACAAAGGAAACTTGCCAATTTATAATTTTATTCCCATATTGTTTTATGTGGGGGATACACGAAGCTACTGACTTAGAGTATAATAGTAAATCATTGAAATGCTTCAAACAGAAGAAAAAATTAAGAAGGGAAGTGCCAATTTCCCTTACCACGTCGACTTTAATCTTCTGCTGGTCCCCCGTTGATCTGAAGACCCAAGAAGAACCCAATGATATTACCGCCAGGGCTGCCAAAGACCGTGCGAAGTATAAGAGTGAAAGATTGAAAGCGGATATCTTGTTTCGAGATAATGGTCCTAGGAGCTCAACGCTGTGATGACCAACGTTTTTCTTAATAGTCAAATAAAAAATCCCGCGTTTTGAAAACGTGGAGTTACCGAATAGTCTCCTGCACGTTTTAAAGTGCGCCACATTGGTACGAACGGCTATCTAGGCTACTCTAAAACTGTGCTTAGATCAAAACAATGGGGTGCTTATAGCCGCTTAGAACAAACTAAACAATCTCTCTGCGGGTGGTGTCTATACCCATCATCTATAATACTCTAATCCTTCGGTGGTTTCAGGGAAACGGCCTTGTACTGAACCTGACAAAAACGCATCTAATACACTTTGACTTGTCGGGTCGACCTGTGAAGCCACTTACAGTGTCAGTGGATGGGTTGAACATCAAGCAAGTCGAGGTGATAACGTTTCTCGGGTTCGAAATAGACAGAGGCTTAAAATGGGAGAGCCATATTGACAAAGTGTGTAGCAAGGTGGGTAGCGCATGCTTTGCTCTCAGCCGAATAGCTCGGGTAGTACCGGGTAGGGAAGTAAGGGCTTGCTACTTTGCAACCGTGCACTCTCTACTCCAATATGGTACAGAGCTGTGGGGACGCGCTGCTGATTGGGAGCGAGCGTTCCGAATGCAGAAGCGTGCTATTCGAGCGATGGTAGGAATTCCACAGGACTCTTCAGCGAAACCCTACTTCACCCAGCTAAGAATCCTCACCCTACCTTCGTTGATTATATATCAGGTCGCAATGCATGTTAGGGCAAACCTTGAGAAGTTTGAGAAGCTGGGTGATGCGCACGCGTATTGTACACGAAGCCGTGAGAAGCTGAGAACGATGACTCGGTCACTAGCGAAATCCGACAGGACGACTCATGTCATGGGGCCGCTAGTGTACAACAAATTGCCACCTAGCGTGACTTCCGCTTCAAGTATTGTCTCCTTCAAGCTGCGATTAAGGCAATGGCTTATTGAGCAGGCATTCTACTCATTTGACGAACTTGTCACTGAACGATTTATAAGTTAATAGATATAACAATATTTAAGAATAATAATTTGTTGACATCGTAATTTTCATTTGTATTTTTATTTTTATTTTTTTATTTTTTTGTTTGACTGTGAACCTGACATGTTTAAATTATGAATTATTATTCTGGATATATTTTGGACGTGAATTAATTCAGTAATCTAATCAGTTGACATTGTAATTATTTTGACATTGTAATTATTTTGACATTTTAATTATTAGACATGATACCTGACATTCCGTTCTACATTGACATCTTTTAAATTGTGACATACCTACGTTACATAAGGGTGTTAAGTTATTGTTTATTTATTGTATTATAATTTACTGACATTGATATTATTTTACTCATTGACATTGTTAAAATTGTGTACTAACTCGATAAACACTGTGCCTAATAGGTACATGATGAATATAATAATTTAAATAATATAATTATGTTTGTATGACGTGTAATGTTCTTATGAATAAATGACTTATGACTTATGACTTACTTACTTAAATAACAGTTTCTCTTACACCATTCAACACTCAATATTAAAATAAATCGGCTGCTAAGTCCTCTATTTTCGTAAAAGGAAATATCTTTGTTGAAGTGTTCGGGAATTTCGATATTCTAGGCAAAGGGATGTTTTGAATTGTTTAGATGCTTTGATCAAGCTTTGTCTATATAAATCAGCTACGATAAAATTATCTACAACTAGCTTGCGGCTCCGCCCGTGTAGATTCGAATTCGCGTTTTTTGGCCATATACGAGTATCTGGGTCTATTCAACTTTCAACCGATTGCAATCAGACATGCGAAAGGTTTTAAACTCTGACTTGACCTTTGTAATAAAAAAACCGCATCTAAATTTGTTCAGTAGTTTTTGTGTCTATCGCTGGCAAACAAACTAGAATTTAAGAAAGAAGAAGAATCGTTAATATAACATACCTAACCCAAGATTTTTTTAGCGGAATAACGCTAAAATGATACTGATAACACTACACTTACCACCTGTAGGTACCCAAAAAGTATTACCTAATACAAAAAATCGAAATCACATCTCACGTGACGGGTAAATAAACTCGCAAGGGTAGCAACACTGCTAACATCGCCTAATTAAGAATAGGCCACAGCAGCAGCACTTACGTCGTAAGTCTGCGGGACTGGAAATCTCCATATTATGTAAATTTCATAGATGATGTTGTTACTAATTTATTAAGGTACTAATTCTGCGCGATGAAGCGTACCTCTGGGAGAATTAATCACCTTTACAGCTTAAGTTTACGCCTAGTTGAAAGATTAAAGTCTTGACGTTTGCATAATTTTATGTTTGGTACTTAGAGTATGTATACTCTAAGGTCTGGTATGATGAGAATTGTTAAATATCTACGTGCTTATATATAGGCATGGTTGTTACGCCAGTAGGTTAGGCAGAGGTGAACATATACCTAATTTTCGCCAATTCAGTCCCATGTAATAGGAGACACTACACCCTGTATGGAGGGCCTCATCATCTTTCGAAGTGGCGACGGCCGTCTGACCCCCAATTCCAAGAGGTAAACCTGCGCCAGATTCTCGTCCTTTATGATATTCATCTACTTGCAGGTGAAGTTGATTTGGGCCTCCAAGTTTTTAGTAGGGCCTGAAAATCTTTATGTACTATTAAAAAAACGTAAAAGGTCCGGGCTCCAAAGAGCCTATTTTGGACGCAACTAGGATAGTGCTATGACGATGCTTTTGTTACACTGATGCACCTGATGCACCTGATGCACCTGATGGCACCTGAAGTGGTTACTTTGGCCTATGGATGTGCGCAACACCAGGGGTGTCATACTCATACTGACGACAATGCCGACCCTTTAGGAACCTTCTAATGTCCGTCTCGAAGAACCCCAATCCCACCCCCCCCAGAAAACTATTACAGGGTGTTGATGATGATAAGGGAGGAGTCAGTCTTAAATTGTACTTATATAACACTCAAATCGCTTCAACAGTAAACATGAACTATATTATCTTAGAATATTGCTTTCAAGTTTTCGGCATCGTAAAGTCGATAAGCTCCTAACAATCTCTTAGAACTTAACTACTAAATGCCCTCAAGTTAAAATGAAAACAGTGAATCGAAACCTTCGCATGAAGTAAGTACAGTAGCCCAAACAAACAATACTGGGTTGGCTAATTGTCCGCCCATGAAATTGAATATAAACATAGGGTTGGTTGGTGGTGCGTCTATTTTTCGATATAATGTTGCCAGTTTCGGGGATATTGTTGACAAAAGTACCTACCCATCAAAATTTAACGATGGGGGTGAAATATGAAATGAAAATAGGAGCATGGATTTTTTTGGTTTTCGATTTGCAATTAGTTTAGTTTAGTCTATGTTTTCTATATTGTTGAAAACAGATTGTACTGATAGGGTTGGTGGCTGTTTTTTTTTCGAATTAGAGAGGTTACCATAAAATATACACGTCCGTAGTAGATGTTCTTCGAATAAACCTTTCTTCTTGAGTTTCGAAACATTCATTAACTTTTTTTTGACTCACTAGATGCTATTCATATTAAAAATTAAGTGTCATACATAAGTTGTGACATTTCTAACGAGCTAAGCCTATCAGAAATTAGAAGGCCCGTCCTGCACGGAAGATGGTAACACTAAGGTACAGTCAGCGTCAGAGAAAACAGACCCCCTCAATACTTAAAGAATATCGCCGCCTGCGCCGGCCGCGTCACTTGACTCACGAATGACGTCACGCGATGCGATCGTCGCTGAGCTGCAAACAGCTTCATCTGCCTTTTATTTGCATGTTCATATTTGTAATTTTCTGATATTTTTCGTCTTTCGGCTCAATTGTATACCAAGATACAACATACTCACAAAAAGATGCCACATTAATTTATGTGCCGTTTGAGGATACGAACCCGCATCTCCAGCGCCAGCCGATTAATTAGACCGCGCCTTACTCCACTAGGCTACGGTTCACTTGATAATAATGGCGAAAATATGAATTACATTACCTACTCCTATTATCGAACAAAGTTGATTACGGTTTTATTTTGTAGACCATAAGGTTTAAATTTCAACTACACCATATGTGATAATAATAACTGCTCAATTGACTAAAAGATAAGGTTGAAATTAGTATAGATTTCTCGTTTAGTTCAATAGATTACGCTTGATACAGCTTGTTGCACTACCGTCATTTTGTTTTTTACTTCAAAAACTTATCTGCTGTATGAGCTGCGGCTATAGTATTTTAATATCTGTGACAGCGCGCTAAGGTTGCAATTAGAATACTTCTTTGTCTTATTTACTAAACTGTGATTGAAGGTAACTTTATAATTCGTGGTAATTTGCATTGGTGTTAATCCTCCTCGTAATATTATTCAATTTATTAAGTTGTTGATCAGTTTTTTGAGTAAATTGAAAGTATGGTTCGAATAACAACATTTTTGAAAGCTAAAATTGTTATTCTCTGGGAGCAAGAATAGAGGCATAACGGTAAGAGTTACGATAAAAATATAGATATTATATACCTATTTATTGCTTAATCATGTTACATTTTCATTTACAAGTTAGATTTTTGGAGTTTCTTTTATTTATTATCATTTTCATTACAGAGAAATACAGTGCGTAGATGGATTCGAAAGTATCAAGCGACGGGTGATATAAAATGTGAACGCCAAGGACCTCGCCCAGTTGCTTACACTCATGAATCAGAACGGCACCATGATATTGTGAAAGTTCACTCAGTGGCACCCTTCAACCCTAAAAACGTATAAGTCTTAAGAACAAGCGGGCGGTTAACATGAGGTAGGTAAATAAATGATTATAATAATATTCTTTAAAATAAAATCACAAAAAAAAAAACAGATTTGAAAAGGTTTATTATTTTAGGTTACTGGAGATGGATGTCTTTAATGCGCCCAGGCGAGCTAGTGGAAATAGGTGGCCGCATGAACAGTGAGCGATACCTTGAAGTGTTGAAAGACGTAATGCTGCGCATAATCAGTGCGGGTCGCATATCCAGAAGGACAAATTTACCTGGTTCAGGATAACCCTTTAGTGCATCCCGAATTGTGCAAGACTGGCTAAATGCACAAGAAGATATAACGGTGTTTGAGTGGCCGCCTAAAAGTCCGGATCTTAATCCTATAAAAACTTGTGGGGTCAGATGGTTTTAAACTGGAACTAAGGTAAACAGAACTTGGGAACTAATGCGAAATAGTGTCCTAACATTCATAATAATAATATTGTATTATTATTAATACCTAATCCCATTACTCTTGTTTACAAGTTTAGTAATCTTCTAATGTGTTAACGATGCACTATCTGACCTCACATATTTTTCTAATGTTGTGTTAAAAGAGTTACTTATCAGAAAATGTGATCAAAGAGGAAGATGTATATTGCTATACTGTTATAGTTTAGCATGTTGGTTCTTTCTTTGTGATTCACAGGCATAAATAACATTTCATTTTTCAACCATTCTTTTATATTCAAAGATTATACAGAGTGTAAAAAATTAATGTTTGCAACTTTAAATAAATAAGTAAATAAATATTGTAGTTATGTTTCTAGAACTATGTGTAATATTAAACATTTTATACTTCACTTAGACCCTAAGTGAAGTAAACATTTTATACTTAGGGTATTGTGTTTTGTCAATAAATTTACGTTCTAAAAATAAGTAAATCTAAAAATAAGTAACCCCAATTTAACTCAGATAGAAAAACTGTATACTCAACCAGGAAATGGACTCCATGTAGTCCTAGAAATGTAATTTGAGAAATAAATTAATATTGTTTATACAACAAGCCTATCTTTTCTTACAAATCTCATACCTACTATAAAATTTGATTCCTAATAATTAACAAAAGTGCTTATGAGAATAAAAAAATTATTATACGAAATAAAAAAAGAATTTTGTGTCCGAGGATTCGAACCCCGGTTACCGTATTCACAAAGCATAGGTCATAACCGCTAGACCAACATGACATTTACACAAAGTTTCAAAAAACTTCAATGCTTTCATGTCATTATCAAGGGGGGTCCCTTTTCTCTGAAGCTTACTGTACCATAAAGTTACTGCGGACTTCCTTAGGTAGGATTCGGACCAAAACAAAGTCCCTTGCTGTCTTCGGGCCCGATTGCAAGCTAAATGCGTTTCATGTTCGAAACTTCGGTCCGTAACCTGACATGTATGTTCCATGGTAAGACCACGGTACACGTGGTAGCCTACTCTTCATTTAAAAAGCAGTGAATATGTACAATTTATTGAAACTATGGGCAACTATCCAATTATATTTGCCTACTAGAGCGTACGTATCATCCTATATTAATAACTCGTACAGTCTATTAGGTCCGTTCCTAAACGAGCGTGCAGGGACCTATTCCATTTCCTAATGTGGTATATAAAATAATGTATTCGATGCGAAATCAGTTGGATGGTTTAATAGAATGATTCTCTGTAGGGTTGGTAGGAACTAGGTATAGGAACTAGGTTCTTAGTGCGAGGTCATGACATTCGCTTAGTTAGTGCGTCAAAAGTACAGCATGATAATACACTTCTAAGATACTGCTGTTGCTGTTGCCCACTTTTGTGTTTCTTATCTCTTTTATTGATGTAAATTAAATGTTTAACTTATTTTTCTTCTTTTCCAGAATTCACCGGCAGAAGCTTGGCGTTTATAAAGGTATTGTACATAATTGTTTTGAAAAATACAATATATAAGAACTTTTTTAGTCTTCCGTGGATCCGTGCGGGTTTCGCGTCTATCCTCGCGCTCTTGAGAAAAAGTTCATAACAAATAGACGTACAATAAAGCGATTTTTTTGAAGTACGGAACCCTAAAAATTTAAAAGGTATTGCAATTTTTCGCAATCTCGTTTGTCAGGTCGTAATCTTTATTTAAGTTCAATATGTAGTCCTTATACTTTCCTAATATTCAAAAGCGCACAGTGCGTTCGACTAAAACGCTTTATAGATTTTGTATAAAGGAATAAGTTCGGTCTGGACGCCGAACCTACGTAAGATTTCTCTCTTTGAATACGCGAGTTGTAGCTTACAAATGCAATCCTCTACTCCTATATTATTCATATCGGTAGCTTCGATATTACACTGTATGATATATTTATGTAACCATGACGGCAGGTTATTTAGGAATGAATAAATCCATCAATTTATTCTCTTGTGTGGAAAAACCATCTGAATGCATTACATGTATGTTATATCTACCTATGTTTTTATTTTCATTTACTTACCTATACAAAAATATGCACATTTCTACTCTATTTATCTATTTGACTATAAGTAATTAAAAATTCCCTGCACATGCGTTCAGTTGTGGTGTGATTGAATATTAAATATTCATCAATCTTCTCCATTCATTCAAGCTTTCACATTCATTTAAATAGTATTGTAATTATTCGTAAAACTGAATCGAAATTCAATTTTATTCTAAAGATTAATTATGGAAGTCAAGTTTACAATTTTAATAATTTCCAGAAAACCTCCAGGCAGAAATAACTTTTTAAATTAAACAATGCCAGCAGTAGGAAATAAAAATGCAATTCGTAGGAATTAAAAGTTACATTTCAGAGGTCGGCATTGAAATTTATAAAAGGTCTGAAGCTGGCAACCGCGGCCGCGTTAAACTGTAAAAGATATTCTTGAAGAAATAGTATTTATCCTGAACCTTTTCTTTCCCAATTTTAATATTTAATGAATATTGAACGTCAGCTTTCAGAACGATGCTTTATTTATGCATCGTATTTTATCTTAGTTGATAGGTACTGACTGAATTAGTTTATCCAAATAAATTAAGAAGAAAAATTTAACATAGTAGGTACCTGCCTAAGTAAATACTTTAAAAAATTCTATAAATGATACTGTCTGAAGTTCATGGGCCCCATAAGCGATTTTATACTTTCTAAAGTGGTTTTATTTCAGTGTAATTTATATAAAGTTTTAACATTGACTGTAGTGCAAACGATATTCTGTTAGACTTTGTAATTTCATTGATATTGTAATTTTATAATGCGCGAGAGACGTGGGCATAAGAAGGCTGCTACATTAGTACATTATGGTACAAGTGAGCAACGTTGGTGATTACCGCCGAGGCGCCATTGAGACCCGAGCCGCCAGGCGAGGGTCTTAAGCCAGCCGAGGACGGTAATCATCATGCTCACACGTGCCATACGACGTTTTACAACACACTTGCGAATAAAATAATACTACAAATACTAAATAAACAATACTACAAATTAATTCGCTTTCCTATGCGCGCGCATTTAACAATGGCGGTCGATCATTTAAAAAAAAATGAGGTTTGAACTTAACTTTTTTTACTCTGTTTTTTTTTCTGTACTTAGAGAAAAAAAAAAGTTAAATTTGAGTGAAAATTTTGTTTATTACTTACACAAGTATTACAAGTTGAAATTATTTATTTAAATACGAAAATGCATCAAATGACCATACAATAGGCGTATTAATTTATTCGTACTATTTAACACGTTATTTTTTGTATCAAAACTTTTTTAAGTACATAGACAATTATAGACACTTCCTATAAAATTTAAAAAATAATCTATAACTCACTTTTGTGAATAATGAAAATGAAAAAGTCACAGTTTTATAATAGGTGTCATTCCGTGCATAATTGCGGTAAAATAATATCACTTTTATGAGCAGGTGTGTTGTAATAGTACATTATGGTACAAGTGAGCAACGTTGGTGATTACCGCCGAGGCGCCATTGAGACCCGAGCCGCTAGGCGAGGGTCTTAAGACAGCCGAGGACGGTGATCATCATGCTCACACGTGCCATACGACGTTTTACAACACACTTGCGAATAAAATAATACTACAAATACTAAATAAACAATACTACAAATTAATTCGTTTTCCTATGCGCGCGCATTTAACAATGGCGGTCGACCATATTTAAAAAAAAATGAGGTTTGAACTTAACTTTTTTTTACTGTTTTTTTTTCTGTACTTAGAGAAAAAAAAAAGTTAAATTTGAGTGAAAATTTTGTTTATTTCACAAGTATTACAAGTTGAAATTATTTATTTAAATACGAAAATGCATCAAATGACCATACAATAGGCGTATTAATTTATTCGTACTATTAAACACGTTATTTTTTGTATCAAAACTTTTTTAAGAACATAGACAATTATAGACACTTCCTATAAAATTTAAAAAAGAATCTATAACTCACTTTTGTGAATAATAGCAATGAAAAAGTCACAGTTTTATAATAGGTGTCATTCCGTGCTTAATTGTGGTAAAATAATATCACTTTTATGAGCAGGTGTGTTGTAAAATATATTATTTTACTTTACAATAAAACAGTATCCATTTGACAGTAACAACCGAAGTTCCGTGTCTTCACAGGATATCGTTGGTTTAAAATACCTAGTGTGTTTTCATATTTCTTTCCCTTTTATACGTCAAGTTGATACTTTTATGCTATCGTCATGTGACTAAACTCAGATTATAACGATAAATTAGATCATACCAACAACATCATACCATCAACATCCCGCATTTTTATGAGCAGAGAACTTATTTTCATTCAATTCGTAATTCAATCTCAATTCAATCACTTGCCATTCTGTGATGGTTTCAGATTACGAGAATTGGTCTTGAGATTGTGTTCTCCATACCGCGTTGGCTAATAACTTCATTATTTCTATTATTATTTGTAAATAATGTACAAATTGTAGTATGATTTAATGTGCTTACATAATGTGCCAGCGATTTGTTAGTTTAAATACTAAACTGACTGATAGAAAGAATGATGCCCACTTTCCATACATCCGTTGACCTGTCAATACATTTTTAAAATGCTATCGTATTACTGTACTGGTATCATTGATGAATAGATACTGCATCTTTAAAACCATAAAACCAATAATGGTTTAAATCTTTAGACTGAAAAATGTGTAATTCTTGTGTAATCAAGGTATTAAAACGTGTAGGTGAAGTATTTATTTATCTGTGCTTTGACTAATGAACTGTGTGACAGTGTCAAAAAACTTAAGGGGTCCATTACACGCTCATGCAAACGTCATGCATCATGCCGTCAATCATGAATATTATTGGTCAATCGGTTATTAGACGTTATGTTATTGGTCACTCACGGCGTGATTGATGGTTAAACCATGGCAAAACCTAGCGTGTAATGGACCCCTAACAACCAATGATCGTGTTCTGACATACATTTTACTTATACGCGGGTGCGACCGGGTCTAACGCTAGGATGATGACGATCTCATATTATCAAAAGTTAATTCTTCACAGTCAAGATTAACAAGATATAGGTAATAATTTAGATTTATTTCATGTCATATGCTCATATTCAGTGATTAAATGAGCTTTCAACAAACAATTTACTGTTTGCAATTTTTGTCATCATCATCATCAGCCTTGCATTCATTCTGGTTACATCCACGGCCTTGCTTCAGAGTCCGGGGTCCACTTCTTCCAGTACTACCACGACGCGGCTGAACTTACATATTTTCGGTGAAGCAACTGCCATCTGACCTCCAAAACCCATTGGCGACATTAAAGTATCGTGTAGACCAGTTGTTGGATTTATAGGGCTCTAACTACACCTAACGACTGCCATTAGATGTTCGTATGATAACTGGTACTGACGGCTTAACGTGCTCTCCAAGGCACGGAGATACCATGACCCAGGTCAATGCAAGTAGACATATTCATGCATGCAAATATTTGCACTGAGCGGAAATCGAACCCGCGCCTCCTGCGTAGCATTCGAGTTCACTACCGCCATGCCACTGAGGCTGAAGGAATTTTTGCATTCAACAATAACTAAATAAAATACTTTTTAACTTTATTGCTATTACAGAAATGACAATATGAAAAGTCAAAAATGAATATTAATAATTCAACCTTACAACATTTTATTCATTACAATTGGTATTTTTATTCGTCTATTTTTTTATTTTTATAATGTATGTGTTCTCTTATTATAATCATTGTCAAAATAATGTTGTGTTTTGAATTGAAGGCAGGAATCTTAGAGCCCAGGGTCTGTCTTCCGACTTTTCTAAAAGGTTAGGGCCAGTCCACACGGCGCGTTGCGTTGCGTTGCGTCGACGCAGCACTGTGCCACTGCGTCGCGTCGTTTTACATACAAATTAAATAATCATAGTGTCCACACGGCGCGCTTCGTCGACGCAACGCACACACGACGGAGCTGCAGCCCCGGAGGCGAAGCGGGCGGGGGTGTACGCGTTGTGACTGTGACTGCATCGTAGTAACGCTGTACCGTGTGGCCGGCTATGCGTCAAAATATTTGCGTTGCGTCGACGCAACGCAAACAACGCACCGTGTGGACTGGCCCTTAGGGTCTGTCTTCACTTTTCACTGTTTTGGGCATCACTGGTAATGAGATAATTGGCACGCATAACACATTCTACAACGATAGTTGAGCTAAGACTTCTTAGGTTTGCTCTGCTACCCGGCGGGGCGGTATTGCCAGACATTTTTATCATACACGTAGCCTGGGGGTTGCCGAAAAACTTGTCCAGCAATGAGGCTCTCCTGTATTTTATCTGCTATGTCATGGACAAGGATCCCACGGATGCGGGCATTGCTCTCCTCTCAAATGGGGTGATATCAGAGTATCAAATTGAATTTGAACGCAACAGAAAGAGGAATTACACTACACATCAGCAATAAAACGAAACCATGAAACCAAATGAAGCTGTCACTGTCATGTCATAGTCGGTGTTTGTTTATAGCGTAGAGAGAGGACAAATACAATTATTATTTGTAATCGTAGCAGGTACCAATAACACAATATAACAGTGGTATACCTACTAGGTATACCTAATACGATTATTTCATATTATTTTGATATCTTATTAGGTAATAGTCAAAATAATAGCGACAATGAGCGATATTATAATCTATGTGCGTGCGTTAATCCTAAGCCTGTTAAAGTATAAAGGAAAAGTTGGTCACTATTTCGTATTTATCTTATAGGTAATGTGTATAATCCGGCATTGTATAGAATGCCTAAGCATTCTATACATTGCCTAAAACGTTCAGGAAATGTGTATAATACGATTAATTTCATACATTGCCTAGGTATTGTATTAAATGCCAGAAGCGCATCAGGCAATGTGTTTATTGGACGGGTTGTTGTAAATTCGTCTCTTTAAAATGATATTTCATGTGCGAAAATTCGTCTCACCTTAATAAATAAGTACTGCTAGCAAACAAAGTACCTAATAGATTAACAAAGTGTCATTTATTTGCGATCCCTTAAGAAGCCCTCTATGGATTTGAAAAATGGATATTACTGCTGAAAGAAAAACTGTTCACTCCGACTTGGATAGATTAGGTTAGAAGTTAGGTTCGTGGTAGTTTTTTTTAATCATGCAGATCTCTATAGGCCACGGTAACAACTCTCTTTCCATCAGTTTAGGTGGCTGACAAGCACAGGGATGATAGTAAGAGAGTGGTTGCCGTGGCCTATAGAAATTCTGTACCTATGGTAATAAAAAAAATAACCACAAAGGCTAATGCGGGAGCTCCGCTCCGCACCCGCATTTACCTTCTAACCTAATCTATCCAAGTCGGAATGTGCAGCTTTGCTTTCACTGCTATGTGAGAAACATTCTACGCAAAAAACACGTAAGGTACTTAGGCATACCTACCAATAGAACACAATACATGTCTTATCAGCACTTTCGCTGGTGGAAGTTGAAATTAGGATTAGCTCTCAGAAGATTAGTATCTATCTAACTAAATCATAGAGAAGAAAAATAGATTACATACATTGCCTGAACGACCCCGGCATTCTATACATTTCCTAGGTATTGTATAGAATGCCTGCATTATACACATTGCCTATAACATTTACATTATATTGAATAGTTATTCAATATAATGTAATACGTCAAGTTGGACGTAGTCGTTTGATTGAAAAGTAGTGCAAACAGCCACTATTATTTACTGCAATTGGCTCACCCGGTATTACGTGGGACCCAATACAATGATTTAGTGAAATGTGAGTGTTCATTCACCTCTGCCTAACCCTCCGGGGATAAAGGCGTGATTATGTGTGTATGTGTGTGTGTGTGTGTGTGTGTGTGTGACTAATATTTGTCCTACTGGGTAACAGGAAGAATAACGTAATATCTGTCAAGTCATTTGTTCATTAATACGATTATTCTAAATAGTCCCGATTGTAACATCTCTAAAGAGAATATAATCACAACGTGACAGAGAGTAGAGAATATTTTCCGTCTATGGTTTCTGCTAAGATGGTGAATTTCGTCTTACGCAGATTGATATTATTGCTGATCATATTGATTATCATTAAAAAACTGATATCTGATTTTCTAGCCTAACACTTTCTTTCAAGTTTTTTTGTTAAAAATAGAAAAAAATATGCTATTTTATGAGCTAATTATCTAGGCAATACGCGCAAATTGCTTATTCTGATCAGACAGGTGAAAAGTGGGCATTGTTCTTTATGGTAATCAATGTTTTGAATTATACGCGTACCTATTTAGGATGCACAATATTGTTTCAAGTGAACCATGAAATGCGTAAACGTTGGATAATACCGCCGTAATCAAATAACTACTATAACATTTACGGGGAGTTCGTGGTAACATCTGTGTCAACCGCATTTTTTGAGGTTAGGAAAAAATTAAATATTATAATTAATATTGATAATTGAAACGTTTGAAAACGAATTGTCAGTTATGGAGGAGGAAAATAATAGTGAGGAGGATGATTTTAGTGATTCACGGGAAAAGTCTGACGCCGATATTATAGGAGAATGTGAGCGAGTGTTGAAAAGTCTGTCAGATCATGGTGAGCAAGAACCTGGAGGATCGAAGAGAATTCGTGAGAAAAGTGAGGATAGTAGTGAAGATGGTTTTACTACCGTAGTAAAACGAAAGTTGAAACGTTTGGCAAGAAGTGAGTCATTTATTAATAATAACCCAATGGAATCCAGTACAGAGGAGAAGTATAATATATCTGTCACATCTCTGGAAATTTTACCAAAACAAATGGCTATGGCCAGACTTTTGAAGTCCGAAAATATATGTAATATTATAAATATAAAATATAAAAATCCTTTTAAAGTTATCATGAATTTTGAAAAAATAGAAGATGCGAATATGCTTTTAAATAACAAAAAATTTCAAGAGCTCGGCTATAAATGTTCTTCTGCCTTAGAAACCGTATCGTACGGCTTAATAAAAGGTGTTGATCTAGAAATATCGGACAATGAAATATTAGAAAATCTGAAATCCACGGCTGAAATATTAGCTATCAGGAGATTGAAACGATACGATTCAGGAGGCAAATGGATAGATAGTGAGTCTGTGCGTATCTGTTTTAAAGGGTCTACTTTCCCAGCTTATGTATATGCATATGACTGTCGGTTTAAGGTAGAGAACTTTGTTTTCCCAGTATCCCAATGCTCTGGATGCTGGAAATTTGGACATTTTATTAAATTCTGCCCAACCAAAAAAATTTTATGCCCTAAGTGTGGGGGAAACCATGTCAATTGTGAGATACAAGACTATGTCTGCCTTAACTGTAAAGGTCCTCATATAACTATAGATAAATCATGTCCAATGTATATAAGAGAAAGGAAAATTAGGGAAATAATGTCCCAAGAAAGTGTACCATATGGGAGAGCTACTGTAATATTTTTACAGCGGGATAGAACTAATAAGGAAAGAAAAGAATATATACATATGCAGGAAAGTTTAAATAATACAGAGAAAACTTCAAGTTCAGCAGTAAATACTTCTATATTCAGCATTCATAAAGAGAATCATGTACAGTACATGGAGTTAGAAGGAAATAGCCAAGAAATAGAGAAGAGTGAGGTTAGACCAAAAAGCCCTGTGATAGGGCAGGGTTCTTTAAATTCCAAGAAAGGACGTAAGGATAAAAATAACAGTGGTATCAATATTCAACATCAGATACAAAGAAACTCTCAGGAAAGTTTAACAAATGAGGACAGCCATACAAAACATGAGAAGAACAAAAAAGATAATCAGATGATGCTCAATAAGATTTGGATTAAAATACAGAATATTATTTTGACAAGAAGTTCGTTCGAGGAAAAGGTTATCGCGGTAATAAAGTGCATTTTTGAAGAATGTAAGAATTTTGTTAAGAATTTTATACGGGAAGGAAACTGGTTAGCAAGTCTTTTTGGTAGCAGTCATGGATAGTATTAGTAGAAGTACGTTATTTATTAATATTTTGCAATGGAACGCTCAAAGCCTTAGACCCAAATTAATAGCATTTGCTAACCTAGTTTAAGTTTTGTTTATTGTTAATGTTATTTTGTTACAATAGGACTGTCATGTCGTAAGATAAAAGTCCTGTAAATAAATAAAGATTTAAAAAAAAAAAAAAAAAAAAACATTTACGGGTGAAATGGCATTGATTGATCAAACGAACGAATAGTCTCCTTTTCAGAATTGACCGAAACAGGGACTCACTCATTCACTCAGTCAGTCTTTTGCTTCGTATTCTTTTACAGTTCGTATAAAACACATTTAACTGATGCAGTTCGTTTTTGCTTTTGTATTTCGTATAGGTACACGTTTAATATGTCGACCATTTCTTTGTATGGGAATAAAAAATTAAAATTACCGATGATAGAACGGGGTGTAGGTCCAATTGATGTCGATAATAAATGAGCATACGAGCTCACTTGATAATAGTTACTATGAAACAGCCCAAAAAAAAATTCCCAATTGACGTAATCAGGCTCCTCCCTTAACGCGTAACTAAAAAACAGCACTAATACACCTCTGCTTACCCCTCTAAGACATTGCAGGCATGTCTATATGTATGTAATATAAGTCTCCGTGACACCGGCATCGTTTAACATTGTTAATAGAGAGTAAATCTCATTCATCTGTCAATTTGTCTGTCTCACGCGTATTAGAATACTAGATACGATCAGTCATGTGTTATGAAGTGACATTTAAATATACGCTACCTACCATAATTATGTCACTTTCTTTTATTCTCATGCCTGTATAAAGCTATGAGATCGTATCATAAAAGTAGAGAAAAACCGGTCCGAATTGTAGGCGCGTATAAGGGTCCCGTACCATGTTATACCCGGGAACCATGCGGCTATTCTTTTAGGTGCGGGCCTGGGGGTGACGGGTGGAGCCACCTGTCACCCTAGCAGAAGCAGGCCGCGGCGGTGGCGTGCATTGCGTGCCTCCCAATACCCGGGGGCGAGATAGGACTACGTTGTCCCCACATCGGAAGAGGGCCGGATCGAAAGGTATGGCCTTGGGTCGGCCGGGGTGCGAGGGATATGTCTACGACTACCTCACCTCCGGCATCTGACGGTCCACAGATGGCGTGCGTTTTAGTCGGTTCAAGTCCGACATAACCTCCTCCACCGGGCTCCGGCAGAGGGATTTCCGTGGGGATTTTCCGCACGATAAGAAAAAGCTTTTCTTTTAGGTTATGCGATCAATATTTACCACGGCAGAACCCATGGACATCAGCCAACATCAAATAACTACTTCAGAATCTGTTCGAATGAATTGTTACACCCAATTTTAGATGTAGATGTTAATTGAACAAGATTTGGGATACGCTAAACTTTGGTACCGTTACACATGCAAATTAGTTGTACATCCCCATTATGGTGTAGTACGTTGTGGACGATATTGCCACTAACATATTGTACAACTAGGATAGCGCTTTGTGTACCTACACGGGATTTACGTTACTAGCAAATTAGCATTACGTTAGGATTATACAGCGAGCTAAGAGAAATGTGATTATTAATTAAAACAGTGTTCAAATTAGTTTTCAATTCATGGTCACTCACATTACTATTAGAGATATCGGGATATTATTTAGTTTTTTTTTAGTTTGCGATATTCCAGCATTGCAAGCGCCAAATTCTCGGAGGAACTGAAGTAGTTTTTGGAGGAAACTCAAAATCAGAACAATACAGGGTAAATATCCCGATATTTTCAATGTCGTCCTTCATTACACATCATCATAATTTTAGCGTTGTTCCCAGTTGGTGAGGCTGTCACCTAAAAGAAGAGCGTCGTTATTAAGTAACAATTTACATCAATGCTGTCAATACATTCAAGAGCTACTAAGATCGCGATGATGGTGATGATATGAATATCAGTAAAATATTATAAAAATAGTAAATAATATCAGCAAAAATATTAGAATTCATAACGTAATGTGTCCAGAAAACTGTGCCCCGAGCACGAAAAACTATCGTAAACGTATCGAAAGAACGAACCGTTGCCATTGGCCGCCTGCTTACTGTGAACCTGTGTGCGTGTAAAGCTGGCCAATCGCAATGCTCCGTTCTCTCGATACATTTTCGTTATAAAATATTTATCATACTCGGGGCACAGGAGAACTGTAGACTGTAGAGAATATAAAACCAGGCTAATGATTGTCTAGATCAAGGGTGCCCAACCTTTTTAGCTGTCGGGCCAAACTTACGATTTGGACATTTTTGGCGGGCCAGTACATCTTTTTACTACATCCACAACCCCCCCCCCCCCCCCAGGTTTCGGAAGATGAAATTGGCTGATCTCTTGCCCATCTCCCTCAGCCCCTGGGAATGGGGAGGTGCAGGTGGCTCCACCCGTCACCACCCTCAGGCCCATGCTCCATGCTCATGAGGGACAGAGGCCTGTTCTGCACCTCCGATGCCCGCATCCCCTACGCTCGTCACGGGCTGTGCGGGCTGCGAATCCCCTCCGTTCCTACCCCGCCGTCTCCTTTTGGAATATTACTTGCTCACAAAAGGAGGGGCGGCAGCCCTCGCGCTCGCGCAGCGTACTATTGCCGTGAGCAAGATGGCAAGCGAGAGAACTCTCACTCCTACGGTGATGGCGTCTCCCGCGTTATAACGATGGCATTCGGTGGTTGACTCTTACCGGATCCGACGCAGAAAAACCCCGAAGCATCCGTGCCCGGTGATAACCTGCAGGATGGAGGAGTGGCTAGAGAGGCTACATGGCGGCCTCTCTAGCTTTCCCCCATGATGGGTCTTATCGCCGCTAACTACGGTGTGCCCTTCACGGCTCGGGTTCGTGTCCCCGTTCCCGCGCCTTTTTTCGGTAACGATATGGCACCGAAAGAACTTTTTTTATAACGTCAATTGGACTTCACCTCGCCTGCTGGTAAGCTGGATGCAGTCTCGGAAAAGAGGGTCACCATTATAGACACGTAAGTATCGTGTTACAATGGTGGCACTCAGCCTGTCGGCCTCATTAGATGCTTTTTCGCGCCCCGCTTAAAGGATCCGGGGCTTGTAGGAAGAGGGAAAAGGAATTCCAGGAGTTAATGGTACGGCAGAGGAAGGAGTCACCGAATATTTTGCACCGTATGCGGGTGACATTTATGTCCTGCACGCGTTGTTCTGTGTAGGAAAGGATAGGGTGAGATTAATTGGAAAAGCTCATTAGAACATTCACCATAGCAGAGACGGTAAAATTAAAATACTGCCAAGTATGCACAACTCTACGCATCTGCAGAGGCTCGAGGGTGTTCGTGATCTCAGGATTCCCAATATTGCAGACCGCACGACACTGGAACCTGTCGAGTGTATCAAGTAAGTACTTTGCGAAGCCATCCCAGAGATGCGAGCAGTATTCCACGCAGGAGACAGAAGACACCGCTGCTCCGGCGTGTTAAAACATCTCACTTTGTTCAGGACTCCAAGTTTACGCGAGGCTGTTTTGATGATAATCTCAATATAATTTTTGTTGTTCAGTAGGCAGCGAACATCCATACCGAGAATACTGAGATTGTCCCGCAGTGACAGTGCCCACGCCACAGAGGGAAGGAAAAAAGATACCTTTGCTGTAAATGCACATGCCTGTGACTTGTTGGCATTGAACTCGACCAGGTTCTCAGAGCTCTATTGGGAAATATGATTAAGGATCCGGTCGAGCTCAGTGACAAGAAGCTGCTTTTTTTCCCGCGCTCAGACTATACAGGGCGTCCCACGGCGATGCCACATGGAGGGCAAGTAAGTACCTTAAATCCTTAAGTTGGCTCATTTTACTTAAAGGAGACATCATTTTATTTTTAAAAAGAAACAAAACTGCATTCAAAGATTTTTAAAAATTCGCTTGCCACACCCGGTAATCGAACCGACTAAAATCCGAAAAAGTAACATCCTGTATTTTTATGGCATCAATCGATAGTGTCAATCAAAAGGATCAAATCTCTCTAAGAAACATGGTAAATTAAATTAAAGGAAGTCCTTGAAACCTAAACTTATAAATTCAATTTGGCAAAATAAAACACTTTAACTCAAAGTTCATCCATCCATCTGATACCATATTAACAATGAAATTCCATATTTAAATCACTTTTCTTTTTTTATCGTGTGGAGACCGCTGCATCAATCGATAGTGTCAATCAAAAGGATCAAATCTCCCTAAAAAACATGGTAAATTAAATTAAAGGAAGTTCACAAAATCTTAACTTATAAATCAATGCAAACAGACACAGCACTTTTACTCCAGAAACCATCAGATAAGGTATCTTATAAGGTCAACACTAGAGATATCTTTGATGAAATTTATTTAGTAAAATAAGTACATACTGAATGAATGAACTTTGTTACCTGTTTAGACCGTAACTTTATTGGGTAACTGCATGAGGTTATGTAGGTAGGGTAGGTAGTAATTTTTAGGTGCTTGATTAGAAACCTGCACGCGGTGTACCCTGGGCAACGAAGATGGCGAGTGAATTGCCCTACCTATTGGTTTTAGTCGGTTTGAGTTCGACATACCTAAATACTACTGCTGACCAGCAGCGGTCTCCACACGATAAAAAAAGAAAAGTGATTTAAATATGGAATTTCATTGTTAATATGGTATCAGATGGATGGATGAACTTTGAGTTAAAGTGTTTTATTTTGCCAAATTGAATTTATAAGTTTAGGTTCCAAGGACTTCCTTTCATTTAATTTACCATGTTTCTTAGAGAGATTTGATCCTTTTGATTGACACTATCGATTGATGCCATAAAAATACAGGATGTTACTTTTTCGGATTTTAGTCGGTTCGATTACCGGGTGTGGCAAGCGAATTTAAAAAAATCTTTGAATGCAGTTTTGTTTCTTTTTAAAAATAAAATGATGTCTCCTTTAAGTAAAATGCGCCAACTTAAGGATTTAAGGTACTTGCCCTCCATGTGGCATCGCCGTGGGACGCCCTGTATATCCACCCAGTCGCACTGTCTGAGAGGCAAACCAAAGGCTGGTAGCTTGGAAAGAAGCGATTTGTGGCAGACTCTATAAAAGCTTTGGCGATGTCAAGATTAATTGCCGATGACTCGCCATGTTTGTCCATAGCCTCGCTCTCCGAGATCCGGTAAGAAAACTCGCCGCGTCATAGGATATCGTGCAGTAACCCCTGATGGCCTTGATGGCCATCGTCTCTTGCTGTGCACGCGGTAGGTGCACGTGCCTATACTTCAGGGCATCCGTTCACACGGGACACCCGTATAGGGCAATGGAACGTACGATTCCCGCAGCATCTGCCTCCTGCTCTGCTCTGGCTCCCTCATGTTGAACAGCAGCCACGCCAGAGCGTTAGCTGTGCATCTTAATTTGGGAGCCAGACTTCGGAGACGCTCCCCGATATCTGGGCCGTCGAACACGAGCCCCAGATATGTCATCTGGGGCCTGATGCCGATGAGAGTGTCTCCCACTGTGAGGTTGGATCCCTCCGGTGGTGCACGCCGAGGCCTATGAGAGAACATGGCCTCAGTTTTGTACAGAGTCACCTCAGACCCAGCCGCCGGATCCGTTCCACGCCAGTGACAGCTCCTATTTTACTACATTTTTACGCGTATAAATTATAACTCAATAATATGGAATGTAACTACAAAAATTAGTATAATAACAAAGTGCACTAGTACAATATTAAGTTTATTATAATACCAAACTATCAATACAATCAAAATCATAAAAATAAAATAAAATAAAATTATTTTAAACTTTTTAGTTATGATATGAAGAGATAATATCATTTTGATGAATACTCGATAGATTTGAGTGAAAAGAAAAAATAGCATAGCATTTGCGACTGCGACTAATGCAATTGCTTTTGTACAAGCTTTTTTTTTACTCCTCTCGCAGTGGCTTGCGCGTGCCACCCGAAATTCGTCCGCGGGCCACATTGTGGCCCGCGTGCCTAGGGTTGGGCACCCTTGGTCTAGATGAAGCGGATGCAACTAAACAAAGTGTCCTTATGTTTAGTGTCATATCAATATAGGCACTAGAACATTCATGTCACATGCGGGCTCCCAGACTCATATTGCATAATTGCAGGATATGCTAATAATTGGCTAAAGAGTCTAAAATTGACTAAATCCCTTGTTATGTAGGTACTCAGTTCAAGGGCCTTAGTTTATAAATAGTCATAAGTGCGGTCGACTACTTAGAATAATAATATAATTGTTAGGTATGTGTGACTGTGTGAGCAAGATGGAGTTATGGTAATAGACTAATTAACGGTTTTTAGACGTAATATTCACAGTTGTAATGTTGCATCATTGTTAGTACCGTAATGGCTATGAACTTTGTCTAAACTAGAGGTTATTGAATATTTTTTACGCATTCGATCGTCTTTGTTCGGTTGGTGTGTACCCAGCATTATTCTTACGGCAACAAGTTTTGCTTGTATTTATTTTTGTGTGGCTTTTCTATAATGTGAAAATTAAAATTTATAGACATACCAGCTTTTGCCCGTGGCTCCACCCGCGTCGATGTCGGTTATTGCGACCAAACATAGCCTATGTCCTTCCTCAAGGTCTAATCGACCCCTATACCTAATTTCATCAAAATCGGTTCAGTGGTTTAGAAGTGAAAGCGTAACCGACTGACAGTTGTATAAAAAAAATAAACACAGCGTTCATAATAATACGTCTGTGGTCATAAAACTCGAAAAGTAGTCTATGGGTTGACTTTAAATTTTGACAGGTCGTTCCATTTTTACTCAATGGTGCGGGTCAGTAAGTCTACGTTAATATTATTAATCAACCAATTAATAAAAATTTTGTTGGATGAAAAGCTAGACTAACATTAAACGTTATCCTAACGAGGTCTAATATTATGTTAGGCAGAAAACACAACCTAACCGAAAGCCAGTTTTAATTCAACCATGTTTTGATAGTAAAATACACGATCTATGGCTGAATTCCCATCCCAGTGCGATTCAAACATCTGCTAAATTCATGTTCGCGCCATCCAGCCGTATTTACGATGCAATAAAATGATAACTTCAGAGTTTAGGGATCTCTGCCGATATACACACGACTAATACATGCAAATGGCAGTCTGTAAACTCGTTATTATATGTTCGTGTATGAGTTTGGATGTGCGTTTTGTAACTGAGACAACACCATAAGAGGATATTTGAGGAGTTTATACATGTTCTGTGGTGTAACATTGTTGTATTTGCAGCTGGCAATAATCTTATATTAAAATAAGGTGGATATCTGCCTCATTTTAATATTTAATCAAGCTTTCTAAGTACGTACTAAATTAAAAACTGTCTGTTGCCCGCGGTACTGCCCGCGTGGAATACTGATCTTTTTCCCCCAACCCATATGGTTTCTATTCCTGGAATGAAAAGTAGCGTAATTGATATTCCAGGCAATCTATCTGTCATAAATCACTGTACTAAAATTTAATTTATAGAAATAAGCAGTACCAATGTACAAATTTTCATCTTCCATTGTATGTAATATTGTTCTGTGTGTGAATAAATCTTAAATAAATAAAAAAATAAGCAATAGATATACGTTTACCAGTTAGCGTGATTGAGTAACAAACAATCAAACATCTTCACAAACTTCTTCATAGTCACCTATAAGTTCTATAGGCAGCATGAAGTTTATTTAACTATTTATAGTAAATTGCTTTACCCTTTTATAGAAAAGACACGCTGCAAAACATACAGAAACGAGGCGCAAATAAGATTTGGATTCCGCAATCCGTATGTTCTGTGAAAGAATATTATTATTATAAAACGGATTTCATATTCGCGTTTAATCCAAATGTAAAACTCGTCTATTGTATCTTTCATCTAGGCTTCACTTTAAAATACTTTTTATAAATTACCTACTAGCTTTCCGCCCGTGGATCTACAGGCAAATTTACAGACCGATGCGTGGTAATACAAATTTCCATTATGTCGAAGTTTATACAAAGGTTAATTCACAAATGATAGAAAAACAACCATTGTTTATTTATTTTTAACCGACTTCAAAAAAGGAGGTTCTCAATTCGTACCCATTTTTTTTTTTTTTATCATTTTTATTTTTTTGTATGTTTGTTACGCGATTGTGAAGCCAATTCTAGACGGATTTTGAAAATTCTTTTTCTGTTCGTAAGTAGATTATTCAGAAGTGGTCCCATTTAAATTTCGTAAAGATCTGATGATGGGTTTCCGAGATTAGACCAGGGAACTCTTCAAAAAGTACCAGGAAATCAGCCGCGATTGCTGCAATAGCATATTATTGCAATGTTTCTGCCATTAAACATTATAACATTACGGCCTGAGTCCTTTAAAGGGGTACGCGGAAGTGTTCAGAATATTCAGCTATATTTCCGGTGTATATGCATTGATTTTAAAAATTCTTTTTGAATAATGCTTTAATATTTTTTTTTTTAGCGTGGCCGGTTTGATCTTTAGTGCAGCGTCAGCAGCGCATGTACAGTCAGGTCACTATACATGCGATGTACAGTCGTGAGACTGTACAAACTCACTAAAAAGAGAAAAAAAAAATCATTTTAACAAAAAAGTTTAACCGACTTCAAGAAACGAAAAAGAGGCACTGAAAAGCGAAAAATAACTTAATTTACAGACTTACTGATTTATTAGAAGTCGGTGCCTAGCCCAAGAGAAGCCATATTTCAATTGATTGCATCATAGTAACTAGTTCAGACACAACAAAGTTGGCTGGCACCGACTTCTGATAAATCAGTAAGTCTGTAAATTAAGTTATTTTTCGCTTTTCAGTGCCTCTTTTTCGTTTCTTGAAGTCGGTTAAACTTTTTTGTTAAAATGAATTTATCATACATAATTTTCTCAAACAAACAAGACAGAAAACAAAAGCCATCATTATTCCGAAAGCATTTATTCACGGTTCAGAAACGGTGCAAAGATGCAAATAAACCTTTATTTCCGAACAATTTGCTTCGTTCGAAAGCCGAGACGGACGCCTGCAGCATCGCGTTCGGAAATTAAAAATTGCCATCTGTTCAGCCATCAAAAATGTTTTGCTGATAAATATTGAAATAACACTGTTTGTTTTTTTATTAAATTGATTGATTTTTTTGTAAAGGTAAGATTGACGCGGGCTGTTGTTAACGTTCGTTCTGAAATATGAGAACAATGAAATTAAACAAATCGTGACGCTTCACAAAATACAAGAAAACCCAAGGAAGTGTAAAGATTCCTCAAGTTTGTCCGCACAATGGTGTGGGGAGTTTACTTCGGTGGGTACGTGGGGTAGTAGATGCTATTTTTGCGTGTGTGGGGTTCTGGGTTTGGCTATCGGGTCGAGAAAAATACTTTTGATTTTTTATCAGAAGTTTTTATAACAGCATAACCAGCATTGATTATATCAGTCTATCTATTAGTTTATACATTACTAGCTGTTGCTCGCGGCTCTGCTTACGTGGACTGTTGCCTATGTTGCTAAGTAATAGTAGTAATGGAGAAATAATTTTTGAAATCGGTCCAGTAGTTTTTGATTTATTCGTTACGTACAAATCATTCCTCTTCATAATATTAGAATAGACTTCATTCTCACCCCTATTCGCTATTCTGTATTTAGAACAGTCAAATTCGGCGTACAGATTATCTGAAGTGGATTTGAACAAGCCTGCCAAATGTCATGTCGGAACAACACTTGTGCCAACGACGGGGGAGGCTGCCATTGTTTATGTTAGACGTTCGACTCAACTGAGTCTATCTATAGAGAGACACTTAGATCTTATATACATTAAGTAAATAGATGTTGGAGTTGTACCTACTCTATATAAAACTACTTGTTACATTCTGATCTAATTCCTGCAATCCATATTCCAACTATCCCATACCCACGGTATAGTATCGATATCAGTCCCGATTCCTGACAGCTTGCTCTACAAAGAATTATATTAGAGAATTCCGTACAAAATTGCATTGGTCGTTCTTTATCAGGTTAATTATTTTCCACCGGCTATTCTTATTAAATTTTTCATCCTTCGCCACTGATCGATATAGGACCTAAAAGTCTTGTGATAAAAAATGTGATAAAAAGGTGATAAAAAGGTCTTCAGCTTTATCATTAGTATAATTTCAATTTCAAATAGCTATAAAAATATTAAAAAATGTTATGAAAATTTTATAACGTAAAAGACGCAATCAAAATTCCTTCAAGAAACATGCTTCAATCATTTTTATATGAAAATTTTATGGTTACTCATTTTCGTCACGATGCTTTTCGTTTTATTAGATAGCCTAACTTGATTTGAAGCTTACCTGCTTACCTTTGAATACCTACCTACCTACCTAACAGTTTGGTGTAGGTACAGGACCCCACTAAGATCTTCGGAGGCACAGGATGTAGCATGAACACCCTCCCGTGGTTTTTCCAAGCGACTACAATATGGACTTCTTCAAGATGGGCATAAGAAGGTTCGACACTGTAGGTCGGCAGTGTCGCCCCTGGTATTGTACACAATTAAGCCTCGTAACCACTTTCTATCAGGTGGGCGGTGGTATAAAAAATCTTCACCTGCAAACCTGTACAACCTACAGATTAACGAACAACGCAAGCTTATCTTCCGGGATTGAGGGTTAGACCAAATAGGTATACATCACACGAAAAAAATAAAAATATTGCGTTGCCACTTTTGATACCCAGATTCGACCCTGGGTATCGAATTTTCGAGATTTCCGAGTTCAGCACCAGGCAATATTCATTAAATATGTTGTTAATGACGTTTAATTTGCCTTCAAACATAATTCTACGTTGATCGTGTGTTTTGAATAAATTAATACGCTTTTAATTAATAATGGTAATTACTCTAATTACACTTGTTAATCATGAACGTTTTTAATTTAAAAAATCCTTGCAGATTTTAATGATTTTTGTTTACTGATCAAATTGAAGATATTTTATTAATTTGTCGTTGGTGCTTGAACATTTTGCTAGTGAAGATTTGGGTTTTTCTCTGTAACCCAGTTTGCTGACTAGATATACTTAGATCGAGAATTAGATCTAGTCGGCAAACTCGTTCCAATTTGTAGAGCAGATTATCCTTTCATTACTGACTAATGTTAGTAGGTAAATGTTATCAAATAAGGAAGGAGTTTTTGTGTGGGGGATAAAGATTATAAATAGTAATGTGAATGTGTTATTAGTACTTATTGTTCACCAATTTTATTACCGACCATTATGTAGATAGACTATCAACTAATTTGTCTTCGGCGTTGCCTAGCCTAGGTCTAGCCTGTAACCAGAAAATGAATGCAATGGAAAAAGACTTAAAAGGTGTCATCTGACAACATTATTGAAGGCTAAGCTTACGTAAAAGAATACAAATATATCGTGATATTCGTGATGCGCCTCTAATACAGTCTTCAACCGAACATATCCAAAATAGAGTCTACCACGAGAGTTCGTGTCATCATTCATTCACACGATCGAGACGTTACGATATTGAACCGATAACACGTGATTTAACGCTCCGACTGGCTTGCCGACAATAATTCTTAATTCCTCAGAAATAGAAATATTGTTCTACCTCGAAACGTTGGTGTTGTTGACCGTATAATCGATTACGAGCGATACGTCTTTGTTATGTAATTCTTGCGTGATATTGTCCGGTTAATATCGATAGGTCTAATAAACGCTGTGGAAGTTTTATGGCTATAATATGACTCATCGTACGTAAGTATAATTGCTTTCATCACTATAAATATACCCTGAATGGAAATAGGCTTGAGTATATGTATGTATAAATATAGACCAGTAAATGCTATCTACGATGCCGTCTGCGTGAATTTTTTTTGTTTAACATTTCATGAATACGAAGGAATTTAATATCGGAGGTTGATGCTATAAAAATGATCTCTCTTCTAAATTGTGGAGGTGAAAGATTCCGCATAAATATTTTTTTAAATTAAATGTACCTACATTCGGGAGTCTTATGGAAAATCTATTTTTCGTAGAACCTGCAAAATATTGTAATTGCAAATTATTTCCTTTAATAAAAACGAATAAAATATGACACATTTTCCACGAAACTGCAGTACAGGGTTCTTTGCAAAAGTATTATTATAAAAATGATTAATAGATCTCGAACATACAACAGACAATTCTGGTACGGGTACGTATTTGAATACCTAAAATTATAATACCTAAAGTTAAATAACCTAAGTTCAAAATACCTAAAATCTAAATACCTAATGGTGGGTTGACCTAAATTTAAAATACCGAAAGTTTAAAATGGCTAAGTATTTGAATACCTAAAATTATAATATCTAAAGTTAAATAACCTAAGTTCAAAATACCTAAAATCTAAATACCTAATGGTTGTTTGACTTACTTTTAAAATACCCAAAGCTTTAAATGACAAATTGATATTATAGTGAGTACGTATTACAATGCCTTATTTGAAATTATCGAATTTCATAAGCCCTACGAACGGAAGGCCGAATATTAAAATCCCGAATGTTTATATGATCGAAAGTTCTAAATACCGAAAATTAAAATACCGACGACAATTTAAGAAATAATATGTGGTACGGCTTAAAGAAAAAGGGACACTGCTCACCCCGACTCAGATAGGTTAGGTTAGAAGGCTAAGGCGGGAGCGGAGCGGAGCGGAGCTCCCGCCTTAGCCTTCGTGGTTATTTTTTTTTATAACCACTCATACAAGGATTGTCTGCTCCAATCCTGAAGTTCCAAATCCTTGTATGTGTGGTTATAAAAAAAATAACCACGAAGGCTAATGCGGGAGCTCCGCTCCCGCCTTAGCCTTCTAACCTAACCTATCCGAGTCGGGGTGGGCAGTGTCCCTTTTTTTAAAGCACATATTGTTGTGTGTGGTGCATTATTTTTAGGTATTTTGACCATTTGGTATATTAAATTTTGGTATATCAACCTTTGTTGTTTTAACTTTAGGCATTTTAAACATTAGGTAATTAGCCCAATAGGTATTTCAAATTTAGGTATTAAGTACTTAGGTATTAGTGGTTTAGGTATTTTAAACCATTTGGTATTTAGATTTTAGGTATTTTGAACTTAGGTTATTTAACTTTAGGTATTATAATTTTAGGTATTCAAATACGTACCCTTCTGGTACTTATTGAATGTTTTTTTTGCAAAGTTAATAAAGTGAAAAATACCTAAACAAAATATAACTTCTCGCTGAATTGCCATTCTGCGTCACTGTTTCAGTGATATTTTTTTAATGAAACATGCCTCTGTCTAAAGATTTTATGCTCCAAAAACAAAGACAAACATAAAACTTTTCAGTAGAACTGAAAAGCTTTATTGTAAAAAAATACTAACAAGTTGCTCATTAGCTTCTCGTTCGTCAGAATAACCGCAGGGCCTCAAACACACACATTTGCTAAGCTACTTAATTATAGAGCCAATTATAGTATGAAGGCTTTCGTCTAATTCCAGCAGATCTGTCCGCTGCGCACCATGTTCAATATAACTGGAGCTCTGTAAGCATACCATGAAAATATATTCGCAGTTATGGATCGAAGTTTCGGTTTCGGGCAATCGATTCCAAGAAACATTTATCCCGAAATCGGATCCGAAGACGGCACGTGACACTTCGGTCCGACTTAAACCCTACCGAAGGAAAACAGAAAAAAAAAGAAAACTGAAATGATTTCATGGTATCTTTTTTCCGCATTTCAATGGCATTTGATGGTATTATTATATTATAGGTACAGTTAGAGTCAAATCGATCTTGACTAGCCAAGTACGCAATGTAATCTTAATACCTTGGTTTACCCTCCTTTCTGTTGGCTGATTGTTCTAATACATATTTGGTATATTTAGTTCGGACTATAATACAATTTAAATCAATAAAACAGTCTGGTATTACCATCACTATAGGTAATAGGCATTAAGATCATTTTGAGTACTTTGCTAGTGAAGATCGATCTGATGCTGACTGTACCTGCCTGCTAGCCTACCTACGATACATGGCTTTCGTGCGTGTTTCCAACGGGTCTCGTACGTGTCCGAAGTTTCGTATGTTTCGTAGTAGCCACCTGGAATCCTGTATTCGAAATGGAATGAGGAAATTTAATCGTAAAGACTGCTGGTCGATGCCAAAAATTTTAAGTTAACGTTTGCTTTGTGTGCTATGCATTGGTGAGTTTTATAATTATATTGAGGAAATTTTACGGTTTGTATGTGAAAGGATACCTCCTTCGAGTGGCTAGGCAGTGTTAATAGGTGAATTTAGAAGTAAATATTACATCATCAAGTTAAACTGATTATTAATACATACATAAGTATATGCATACATTCACGCCTCTTTCCTAGTGGGGAGAGGCCTATGTGCAGCAGTGGACTGCGATAGGCTAATTGCTTGCTATAGGAAGAAATTACCTCTACATTTCTCTGAATAGTTTTCCCTACAAAAATTCCAATCATGTAGTAAGAAAGCTGGTACAACCATATCGGTATTGAATTGAAACGTAAATAACAGCTAATAAGCGAAGTAACAACCATACCGACTACTGGTTATACCAATTAGTACCTAGATATCTTTCGAAGGAATATTTTTTCTTAGGCGTTTAGAGTATTAAGACTACCTTATAGGCGTGAATTACACGGAAAAGGAGTAAGGCATAGTCTACTTCGTGTCCAACTAAGTGGTATAAAAAAAAAAAAATTGTATACCATCATATAGAGGTGGTGATTAGGGGACCAAAATGCGGAGGCGACTCAGGCGTCGGAGGTCGCTCAACGACCGCCGTACTTTATGAGCGCTGGGGGTGACAGGTGTCCTGTCGTCTAGGTGACAGGTGTAGCCGTCTGTCACCTTAGCAGCAGCAAGACGGCAGCGGTGTGACGTACGCCTCCCCCTATCTGGGGGCAAAATGAGAAAACCGTGGTTCTCACTCCGAGGGGAGCCTCCCGAAACCGGCGATAGCCCTAGGTCGTCAGTGGTAATTTCTCTTCTGGTATCTGATGATTCACGATGACGTGCAGATTTAGTCGGTTCGAATATGACCTAACCACCGCCGCCAGCTCCGACAAAGGGAGGGGGATCCACACTATAAAAAAAGGGGACCAGAATGATAATGTTCTATGGGATTTAAAAAGAAGTTAATTTCAGTGGATCCGGGCGCTCACATCGTAGAAAACCCATGTTTTTTCCCAAGTGGCTATCTTTACTGTGTATAGGGTTCTTGAAAAAGGGTATGAAACAGCCATTTCCGATAGATACCATGTAACGATGCTGATAAATAATGTGATTTTACCGTCGTTTACAGGACGTAATCCCATGGGCTATCCACGGTTTTGTATCTCAATTTCATGTACTCACGCATACATATTTCTGAAGAGGTAGGCAGCACCGCATTTTGTAAAAAATATATTTTTATAAAAATTATATTGGTACCTTGCTAGATTCTGACCTACAAATGAAATCCTAAGCCTTACTAAACCAATTAATAAATGCGAAAAATTTGATGTAAACATGTAAGTGTTACTCACACAATTATAGGAAAGAAGAGGGTGGGACTAATTATATGAAGAGAATTTAACACTAATAATATTATACTACATATACCTACACTAGTTGTCGCCGGCGGCTCCGCCCGCGTTGAATTGTGATCTCGTTCCCGCTGCATGTTTTCATACAAAATATCCTGATAATACCGAACACAAAACAAAAAGTACATGTTATCCTATGTTGTGCAGTCTGTCGAAAGTTATAATCACCATATTTGTTTACTCGTTAGTACAGTAAGCTTCAGAGAAAAGGGACCCCCCTTGATAAGGACATGAAAGCATTGAAGTTTTTTGAAACTTTGTTTAAATGTCATGTTGGTCTAGTGGTTATGACCTATGCTTTGTGAATACGGTAAGCGGGGGTTCAAATCCTCGGACACAAAGTTCTTTTTTTATTTCGTATAATTATTTTTTTATTCTCATAAGCACTTTTGTTAATTATTATTTAAGGAATCAAATTTTATAGTAGGTATGAGGTTTGTAAGAAAAGATAGGCTTGTTGTATAAACAATATTAATTTATTTCTCGAATTACATTTCTAGGACTACATGGAGTCCATTTCCTGGTTGAGTATACAGTTTTTCTATCTGAGTTAAATTGGGGTTACTTATTTTTAGATTTACTTATTTTTAGAACGTAAATTTATTGACAAAACACAATACCCTAAGTATAAAATGTTTACTTCACTTAGGGTCTAAGTGAAGTATAAAATGTTTAATATTATACATAGTTCTAGAAACATAACTACAATATTTATTTACTTATTTATTTAAAGTTGCAAACATTAATTTTTTACACTCTGTATAATCTTTGAATATAAAAGAATGTTATTTATTCCTGTGAACCACAAAGAAAGAACCAACATGCTAAACTATAACAGTATAGCAATATACATCTTCCTCTTTGATCACATTTTCTGATAAGTAACCCTTTTAACACAACATTAGAAAAATATGTGAGGTCAGATGGTGCATCGTTAACACATTAGAAGATTACTAAACTTGTAAACAAGAGTAATGGGATTAGGTATTAATAATAATATAATATTATTATTATGAATGTTAGGACACTATTTCGCATTAGTTCCCAAGTTCTGTTTACCTTAGTTCCAGTTTAAAACCATCTGACCCCACAAGTTTTTTACCCTTCAGCCACTAAGATCCGGGCTTTTAGCCGGCCACTCAAACACCGTTATATCTTCTTGTGCATTAGCCAGTCTTGCACAATTCGGGATGCACTAAAGGGTTATCCTGAACCAGGTAAATTTGTCCTTCTGGATATGCGACCCGCACTGATTATGCGCAGCATTACGTCTTTCAACACTTCAAGGTTTCGCTCACTGTTCATGCGGCCACCTATTTCCACTAGCTCGCCTGGGCCCATTGAAGACATCCATATCCAGTAACCTAAAATAATAAACCTTTTCAAATCTGTTTTTTTTTTGTGATTTTATTTTAAAGAATATTATTATAATCATTTACTTACCTACCTAATGTTAACCGCCCGCTTGTTCTTAAGTCTTATATGTTTATAGGGTTGAAGGGTGCCACTGAGTGAACTTCCACAATATCATGGTGCCGTTCTGATTCATGAGTGTAAGCAACTAGGCGAGGTCCTTGGCGTTCACATTTTTTATATCACCCGTCGCTTGATACCTTCGAATCCATCTACGCACTGTATTTCTCTGTAATGAAAATGATAATAAATAAAAGAAACTCCAAAAATCTAACTTGTAAATGAAAATGTAACATGATTAAGCAATAAATAGGTATATAATATATTTTTATCGTAACTCTTACCGTTATGCCTCTATTCTTGCTCCCAGAGAATAACAATTTTAGCTTTCAAAAATGTTGTTATTCGAACCATACTTTCAATTTACTCAAAAAACTGATCAACAACTTAATAAATTGAATAATATTACGAGGAGGATTAACACCAATGCAAATTACCACGAATTATAAAGTTACCTTCAATCACAGTTTAGTAAATAAGACAAAGAAGTATTCTAATTGCAACCTTAGCGCGCTGTCACAGATATTAAAATACTATAGCCGCAGCTCATACAGCAGATAAGTTTTTGAAGTAAAAAACAAAATGACGGTAGTGCAACAAGCTGTATCAAGCGTAATCTATTGAACTAAACGAGAAATCTATACTAATTTCAACCTTATCTTTTAGTCAATTGAGCAGTTATTATTATCACATATGGTGTAGTTGAAATTTAAACCTTATGGTCTACAAAATAACACCGTAATCAACTTTGTTACTTTGTTCGATAATAGGAGTAGGTAATGTGATTCATAATTTCGCCATTATTATCAAGTGAACCGTAGCCTAGTGGAGTAAGGCGCGGTCTAAGTAATCGGCTGGCGCTGGAGATGCGGGTTCGTATCCTCAAACGGCACATAAATTAATGTGGCATCTTTTTGTGAGTATGTTGTATCTTGGTATACAATTGAGCCGAAAGACGAAAAATATCAGAAAATTACAAATATGAACATGCAAATAAAAGGCAGATGAAGCTGTTTGCAGCTCAGCGACGATCGCATCGCGTGACGTCATTCGTGAGTCATGTGACGCGGCCGGCGCGGCGCAGGCGGCGATATTCTTTAAGTATTGAGGGGGTCTGTTTTCTCTGACGCTGACTGTACCTTAAGGGCCATAGCGATGGATGGTACACCATTTGTTCTAATTTTCGTCCCCAGTACCACATAAAACCAATGGTCCCATGCATGTTGATTACATGTCTTGTTTATGGACCATGTAACGGACTAACAGCCGTTCACCCTTCAATGATGTAAGGACACCTTTGCGGCAAGCAAACAATTTGCAGCTAACTGTCTGTACCTTGAGACAATTGAGTATTTGGCTGTCTAGTCAAATAAACTTCTTTTTATAATAATTTCTTGTGAAATTTATGAGATAAAGAAGTAGATACTCGTATGTCGTCACACTTCATTATTTTCAAAAAGGCTAGAATTGATGACTTTTATCGCCTATCTATACGTTCTTAGCGCGCCTTTTGTAATGTTGTCTGCATAATAGCAACAAATAGCATTCGATTCGTCTACAACCTTAGGAAGTACGACCACGTTTCGGCTTGTCGTGCAGAGTTGGGTTGGCTACCCATACGACGGCGACGAAGTCTACGAGCTGTCACGTGGGTCTATACTCTATTAAATTCTCCCAACGCTCCACCCTACTTAAAATCCCATCTCCACCTACTCGGCTCGAACCACAATAAAAATCTACGCTCTTCTCACAATCTTCTTCTTCACTGTCCCACTCATACCTCAAGCCTTGTCCACTCTTCTTTTTCTGTACAATCCATTCTCCTTTGGAATGCGCTGCCATTAGAAGTCAGAATGTCCCCAAACCGTTTTACGTTCAGAAACAGAGTACGACAGATTTACAGCGAACCATAGGCAGAATAATATTCATCGGATTTTTCCATAATATGTATATTTATATGTAGTATTTATATGTAGTATATGTGCATAGAGTATAAATATTTGTGTATGTATATGATAGGTATGTATGTGTATATATATGTATAATGATACATTGTAGGTATATATTATGTTTATTGTTTGTAGTACCTATGTTTACCTGTTATTAACACCACTAGATTTATACTTCGAGCACCTACCTTGACAAATCTCTGCATCACCCTAAGGTTGACTGGTAGAAAATGCCCATGGCATTAAGTCCGCCTTTGTACACTTATTCGTGCATAAAGAATAAATAAATAAAAATAGTTACACATTGTTAGTGATCCATTTGTCCCTCTAGACAAGTGGCAATACGTTTATAGAATAGAATAGATAGATCAACGTATGGGATTGACATGACATTATGTCGACGACTGTTATAAACGTGTCACTCCATGCATTCATCATTCTATTCTCCAATACGCTGGCCAACGAATTGCCACTTGTCGAGGGGGCAGTACAGCCAGTCTTTAAGTATAGATGTCATTGGAAACCATGTAGAACTTCAGCTAGAGGCCACGGTAACCACTCTCTTTCCATTCTCTCTCCCTGTGCTTGTCAGCCTGTACACACATACACACTTATACTTGCAATGCAACAAAAATCCCTACTAATATTATAAACTAGCTGTTGCCCGCGGCTCCGCCCGCGTGGAATTCTGATCCCGTTCATCGCTGAATTCGCTGATATATAGCCTATATGTTAATCCAGGGTATAACCTATATACATACCAAATTTCAACCAAATCGGTCCAGCCGTTTATGCGTGAAAGAGTAACAAACATCCACACATCCACACATCCACACATCCACACATCCATTCTCACAAACTTTCACATTTATAATATTAGTAGGATGCGAAAGTAACTCTGTCTGTCTGTCTGTCTCGCTTTTACGACTAAACCGCTAAACCGATTTTGATGAAATTTGGTATAGGGGTAGATTAGACCTTGAGAAAGGACATAGGCTATGTTTGGTCGCGATAACCGACATCCACGCGGGCGGAGCCGCGGGCAAAAGCTAGTATGACAAATAAATAATCCGGTATAAACACTTTAACTTATCTTGCTTACAGTACTTTTTAAGATGAGACGAATTTTCGCACATGAAATGTCATTTTAAATGGACTGAGGCGAGCTTACTTACTACTATTTTTGATTGAGACGAATAATTCACTAAGTCGAATTTACTATAACCCGACTTACTGTACAGTCATCAAAAAAATGACAAGAGTCAGATTTCCTGCCATTTCCTTTATGTTTTTTAATACAATATTTATACTAAAATTAATGATTTGATTAAGTAACAGATACATAAATTACATTAAATTAACACGACAACTGGTTTTACGCTTTTATATTGTACCTATATTTAACTACCTATGTGCTCAGAGGTCACTCGCACTATGATAACCGGATTCTTTTTTTCTTCGTAGCCTGTGCACTCAGTATCTCGACAGACCTTTAATTAAGTGTCGTAATCATCTAGAATTTACGCCATAGCTTACAGTTATATCAAGCCTTTCTTGCCCGTGATACTACCATTCATACTACCAGTAGTAACACCGGTAATTAGTTTACCCGTGGTACTACTGCAGTTGAAAGTACTGCCATACTATCGCTTATATCCCGAAGACATAAACTACTGCCCTTGCAATATGCAGTCAAGTAGCTTACTAGAACTTTCCTTGTCTAATGAAATAAATTAGTTTCTTCCATAAAAATCAACGAAATTATAGAAAGAAAAGTGACTTCGAACTCCAAAATGCAAGCTTTAGATGCAATCGGGATAATCGTTCACATACAAAGAAAATCTTTAAAGCCAGTATCTTTAAGGTACAGTCGGCATCAGATCGATCTTGACTAGCATATAGGTACCATTAAGATCATTTAGAGTAAAATGAAAATCCTGAACATAAGTGGATAGAGGGAGGGGGGGGGGGCGCTGTGCACTGAGCCAGTCAGCCTGTGACCGACGTGGTCGAAGGCCTCTTCCTTGCCACCATTGTAACAAGGTACTTGTATATAATACGAGATTTCGCCTTCAGCTTACCATCAGGCGAGGTGAAGTCCAGTTGACGTGTCCTTTATAAAAAAACCTGACATTTGACATTTTGCGGCAGAATCTATGTTGGGTGAGAACCAATCCTTATTTTCAAACAGCTGCGTGGAGGCTTTGCTTTCGGACATTTCGTACTAAAGTCTCGTAGAGCCTAACTTTGATTAAGTTAGCCAAGTTTTACGGCGTAACTTGTATAGAGACGATACTAGTAAAGTTGTTCTTCGTATTTGTTTGGGGCGATAATTTGATGGGATTAGCGTGATCCTGTAAATTAAAGTTAGTTATTTGATTTAAACAAGGCTATCTATTGTTTTTAAATCCGTATGTTCTCTATTATTTAATGGTATAATAACTACCCATAAGTTATTATTGTGAGATACTTAATTCGTCGTGTTTCGACGATTTTTTAATTGATCCTCCTCTTTATTTCCGGTTAGTAGAACCGAAAACTTAAACCCCCAGACAAGTGGTGTACGGGATTCAACGTATAATATGACAGTTGTCAACGCATGTCATAAACGTAAAATCGCATACATTTGTCATTCTATTCTACAATACGCCGACCAACGAATTGCTACTTGTCTAGGAATCTAGGATGCTAGCCCCTCTAGACAAGTGGCAATTCGTTGCTCGGTGTATGATGGAATAGAACGCCAAATGTATGGGATTTGACGTATATGACAGGCGTCAACGAATGTCAAAAACGTCTAGGGGGGCTGGTTTCCAAACGAATAAAAACGTACTGTTTGAATTTCACTAAGAACTATAACAATTTAATAGTGTGAGGCGTTTAGCCCCTTTTATGCCCAAACATATTTTATGTAGGTACCTACAGGTACTCCACTTCGTTACAAATAGGAAGTTTGTAATAAACTTATATTGTGAATGAAGCTATTTAGAAAATGTAGATCGTAAAAAGTGTTACGATCAATTTAATTAATTTGATCGTAAAGAGTGTGAACTGAAAAAATGGACCGGTAGGTAGATAATTAAATTAATGTCTCAGTAGCTTAGTGGTTATGGAGCCGGGTTTACGATCGGGTTGTCCCAAGTTCGGATCCTAGCCATTGCGCTATCTACTTGAACCCACTTTTAACGCAAGCAGTTCAGTTTTATGGGATACTAGCAAATACCCTTTAAAAAGACACTATTTCCATTTATATTTCGGTACTAAAAGTAAAATAGGTATCCATATTGTGGATTAGTTCGAAAGCCAAATAATCCAGGCTTTAAATATCTATAATGTATTCGATGCTAAATTAAATCTAGCTTACAATTAAACCTAGTTTAACTTTACGACTGGGACAAGCACTAAGCTTGGGTATTTGAAATAGATTACGGGTCAACAGGCAGGGCTAACTAAAGGTCAGATAGTGCTACACTATAATTTATTTCTATATCTCTTACTGCGGTAATTTGTTATAAGCTACTATATTAGAACGTTCATATAGAGTCGGCAGCACTAGTCTGACGCCCTTGGTGTTGCACACGTCTATAGGGTACGGTATCCACCTTCCCCGTAGAAGTAATAAAACAGTACGAGACAAGTGTCAATTCGTTGACAAGTGTCAAATATGACAGTCGTCAACGTATGTCAGAAACGTCAAAATACGTGTCATATTATGTCAAATCTCATACATTCATCATTATATTCTATAACTAGCCTTCCGCCCGCGACTCCGCCCGCGTGCATCTCGGTTAACGCGACCTTTGCTCAAATCTTCGGTTCTACTCAACCGATTCCGATCAAACAAACGTAAGATTTTAAGTCTGAGCGAGCCCTTTCTAACAAAAAAAACCGCATCAAAATCCGTCCAGTAGTTTTTGCGTCCATCGCAGACAAACAGACAAACAGACAGGAAATTAAAAAAATATATTTTCGTGTTCAGTATCGTTAACATAACATAACCCAAGTATTTTCTTTTAATATCTCCAATGTACAGACACGACCACTTTACAATTATATAATAGTATAGATAGATAGATAGATACACCGGTCGAAGAATTACCCTTCAACACACTATACAGGGTGGAAAACCTTACCTGGAGGGAAAGTTCTCTAAATACTGGAGATACCGAATTTCACTCCAAGAAAACATTCCTTTATTTTTAAAAAGAAATAAAACTGCATTCATAGATTTTTGAAAATTCGCTTGCCACACCCGGTAATCGAACCAACTAAAATCCGAAAAAATAACATCCTGTATTTTTATAACATCAATCAATAGTATAAATCATAAGGATCAAATCTGTCTAACAAACATGGTTAATTAATTGAAAGGAAATCCCTGAAAACTCAATTTTCAAATTCGATTTAACAAAACAGAGAACTTAACTCAAGGATCCATCACCTATCATATTAAGAATAAAATTCCATATTTAAATTACTTGTCCCTGTTTTTCATGGCTGGCCTTCAATGGCCAGCAGGGGTATTTACTCTCTCGAATCAAACCGACTAAAACCGCATGCCGTCTCAGGTTAATTCAAAAGTCTCAATTAAAGTGTTATAAGACGAACCAATAAGGCAATTCTCTCGCCATCTCCGTTGCCCAGGGTGTGATGCGGTGTACCACGAAGTGCTTGCCAAGCCCAACCAAGTATACCTCGAGACACGTATCTTGGACCTAAATCGACATAATAGTAGCGTCGCCGTCGGTAGCTTAGTGGTTAAGGAGTCGGCCTTACGATCGAGAGGTCCCGGGTTCGAATCCTGACCATTACACTACAGACGTGAACCCACTCCTAGTACAAGCAATTTAGCTTACTTGGGGGGTTAACAGGAATATTAGTAATTTCGGTTACTAATATTCTTTATACATAAAAAAAAATTGGGAGACTTGACTACCTCATGCAGTCACACAATAACGTTACATTCTAAATCGGAATCAAAGTTTAGTCACTTAGTACTCATTTTACTAAATAAATGGCGTTATTGTTCATAAGGTATGTTGAGCAAAAGTACTGTGTCTGTTGGAATGGAATTTATAAGTTAGGATTTTATTGACTTCCTTTCATTTAATTTACCATGTTTATCAGAGAGTTTCGATCCTCATGATTGACGCTATCGTTTGATGCTATAAAAATACAGAATGTTATTTTTTGGATTTTAGTCTGTTCGATTACCGGGCATGGCAAGGGAATTTTCAAAAAACTATGAATGCAGTTTTGTTTCTTTTTCTTCTTTCTTCAATAAAATAAAGGAATGTTTCCTTTGGGTGAAATTAGCTATCTCCAGTATTTAAAGTACTTTCCCTCCAGGTAAGGTTAAAATCTTCCACCCTGTATACCTTTTGGCCGCTTTTCAAAATCAACTGTTTGTATGGATAATAATTTTACACTTGTACCTACTTTCACACGGTATTTTGATCAGTATAAAAACTGAGTTGTTGGCGGAATCGTTGGGAACGCCATGGAAGAAAAGAAAAAGAAAAGACGAATTGCCCCTTGTCTAGGGGGAGTGAATGCCTCAGCCCTTATCATTTCTGCAAAAAACACGCACCACCTTCAGTGTTGCAAGCCAACAATATAAACTTACCATTAGGTTTTCAAGCTTGTTTGTTAATGTAAAGTTAAAAACAATGCGAAATTATCTCTTATCAGGTCTATTACCCAGTTATAATAATAGTAATAATCATAACCATTATACAAATTATTATTGTTAAGACTCAGATGCCACCATTACTATTTAAGAGTGTTTTTATTGTCTGTGAATTTCTTGATAACCGACTTTGTGCGAGGCAACTAACGTTCATAACCAACAATATTATTATATGTATACAAAAATTAGTGAACGAATTTGCACTCATTGTAGAATGCATTCCAGTAGCAATTAGGCAGAATGGGTGACTATTATATAATATTAAGTTAATCACCTAATTTTCTTTTATTCATTTACTCAGAACCACTTCCAGTATCTTGTAAGGTCTGATAACAGTGATAACAGACGTATACGGTCTTTCGCTTTCCTGTGTTTGTATATTATATTATACGTATTTAGATCGTCACAGTAATCCATCTTCTGCCTGCACCTACCTCAATGTATCTCTGCATCACCCTAAGGTTAACTGGTAGATGATGCCTTTGGCATTAAGTCCGCCTTTGTCAGTTTTTATGTGCATAAATAAAGTGTAAATAAAAAAAATAAAAATCCAAGTAAGGGTGCAGTCTTCTACTCTCAAACTCTATTCTATTCTCTATTTTCCTAGTATACTGCTACCTGGATCGCGGTCTCGGAGGCGCTCATAAGGTCCACCGGTGTACAGGTAAATGGGCATGCAGCACACGTTAGCAGGTACCGTGGTCCGTGCAGCAACTCCACACTCGCACTGCAGGTCCGCGTCATCTGAGAAACCCCACTTATACCGATTCTCCCTGCTTCGGCTGACTTGTGTTCGAAGTCTATTTAGAGACTTCAACCTGATCCAGGAATGTTCGGGGGGAAGACTCTCTAACAGCGGGACGAAAGGGGTTAGTGGTGGGCTCCACGCTTTCCAGAGATTTACTCTGGCTGGGGAGGGATCGCCATCAGCAGAAGCAACACATGTCCAGAAAAAGATCCTAATGTTAATCAGGGCAAAAATATCTTAGTATTATGGTTGACATATAAAAATAATATGGGTCTACTAAATGGCCTGAAATATTTATTTTTTATGATAAGTAAACAATGTCTACCTCTTTCTTTTAAAAAGGAAATTACAGGAACAATAGTAGGAAAATAAAAGAATTTCAATTCTCGAAACTAAAAATGTCAACAATAAACTTTTTACCTAAATCATGGAAAATAGTGATAGATGAGCTTTTTGTCGTGAACACTTCGACTCGTCTTCAACAGTTTGGCTCGTTCATCCGTCGTTAGTGAGGGATCAAGGGTATTATCTAAAAAAGGCAGGGTCAATATTAATGGTAGGCCAGATGGAAATTTAATAGGAATGGTGTGAGGCACGCCTTGTGAAAAAAAAAACGATATATCTTTTTTTTTAAGTAATAACTACCCCGGGCAATGTTGAAAAAGTTGGTTAGGATGGACTGGATACGCAAGGCAGAGGATCGGATGCTATGGCACATATTGGAAGAGCCCTTTATCCAGCAGTAGACTGCAATGAATTGATTGATGTCCAAAAAATAAAACCTAAATATAAAAGCAGAATGGAATGTGACAAATAAATGACGATGAAATGAACTAGTTCTTCACTTTAGCTTTATATTCGGGTTGTTCCGTATTGATCCCACGAAAGTTGTCCCGAATTCGAAAATTCTTGTTTGCTCCCACTTTTACTTCCTTATTGATCCCACAGCACTTTATTTATATTTTATTCTTGATTGATCCCATTTTTGTGTAGTCTACTATTCTCAATTGATCCCAAACCATCTTTTTCTTATAAAAACACTTTTTGTGGGTACGGTTTTCAAATAAGGTAATTAATTTGAATGACTGATGAGGGGTGCAGTTAATTAACAGACTGAATATAAAAAAATGTTTACAACGCGAATTAATACACATAAGTCGTCCAGTGACCACGACCACTGAATCTTAGTCGAAACGACAGGCAGTTCAATAGTATTTTATTATATACGTACCTATAGATACATACGACCAAGAAGATACGGTTGCATCTTTACATATAAAGTTTTAAGCAAAGGTGCAACCGTATCTCCTTTGTCAACTGTACATGTTTGCGTTAATTTCGGCAAACATAACTGTATATTGTTGGAGCCACTTAGGCTTAAATCCGTAGAGAGATTACGTCCCGGAATGAGTGTTCTGTAGGTTGGTGGTAGGTATATGAATGTTCTTTAGTCTGTCTATATCTTGTTATATAGAGTTTTCAGACCACGTTAAAGCATCTCATAGAAATATTAAAATTCCAATCACTTTTGTTTGACTGAATGAATGCTAAACTTCTCTTTGGCATTCATTCAGTTTAGCAATTATTGTAAACTCGCCACAACGAAAATTTGCCACAATCTCTCACTACTAAACTCAGCACAGTTTTATTTTATTTTGTAGTATTTGACTTTTCGCCACACTTTAAAAGTAGATGACACAGTGTAAATACATACAGTAGTTGAACAAGTGAGGACATAATAAAAAAAACAAAACAAGACTACTTTTAAATCCAATAAAAGCACAGGAGCTTTAATTCAGTATCCTCCTGTATAATCACATCCTATTAGTTCATACAACAATCACTCGATAAACATCTCACGGCTAATCGATATTGAAAACCGACGCAATCGAAATGTATTCGAAACCGCAGCATAAAAAAATTAATACGAGTCCGTAACTAGCTCACGTCCAGGAAGCCAAATAAACCAGAATGATCCAATGAGATGTTTACGAAAGGAAAGAAAAGGAAAGAAAAATAAAGAGTGCGTGCAGGTAAACGCAAGCGCAACCGGCCCTAGCCTCCATTAAAACCACCTTACAAAATTGTCTTCTTCAATCTACAAAGCAAATTGTGACTTACGTCTATTAAGTTAAGGTTAAGATTTGATTGTAAGCGAAAATCCTGGAGGATTCGCGTGCGTCAGTTGCCATATTTTGGATGATAACTTTAATGGAATCCAACATTCATATTATAATGTTGCGTGGTAAACCAGTTAATATCCCTCAGGACTTCCATGAGCTGCACTCTAGTTAAAATTATGTAAATCAAGATTTGAGGTGAATGATTTCTAAGGCTCGTATTTCATCAATTTCGTCGCGTTCGTCCCGAGTTGATGAAATGTCCTAGTTATTAAATATTAACCTCTGTTTAGCCTAGAAGGCGTTTACCTGCGTAACGCGTTATTTGATAGACAACTTTTTACCATTGACTGGGTTAGTGATAGGTTAACAGTGACAAATTAACAGACGCAGTGATCTGCGGCCTTACCCTGTCATTCCACCAACTGCAAATGTCACTTTGTAATGTCATATTAAAGGACAGCAGTTCAATATTAACCTGTTTTAAGTGTTCATAGTATGGGCCCTGAGCTTTTCCCTTCAATAATGTCAAATCGTGCCAAATTGTCTTTGAATTAAAATAAAATAGTATACAATTGACAGTAACAACCAAAGTTTCTATTTTCACAATTTTACGGCATCTTTGGTTTATATATTTTGTTCTGATCAGCCGGTACCTACATTTTCCAGACGCTGATATCACATAATTCTGCCTATCTTTAACACATCGAACAACGCATAATTTCAACCAAACGTGGTGTGAATGAAAAAGGATGATAGTGAAGATTGCGAATGACCCGGGTCTGACAGGACCCAAGCAACATTAAGGAGTCACAAAGTCCACGCATCATTTCCTGTGGGACCCTATCCGTGGCCTTTCGTTGCCCATTTTTATACAAACGACATGTCGTCTGTATTAAGATGGTATAAAGCATGAGATGAAGCGAGAAAATATTATGTTAACAGTTAGTTAACATACTGAAAATGGTCGGGTTACACTTTTGCCGTAAAACTCAATGTCATAACGGACTTTGATATTATACTACGAACGAATTAGGAAGACGATTGAACTGCTAAACATTCAAATTCCTCGATGGTAACTTAAAGATTGTATTGCGTAATAGACATTATATTTAAACTCGGGTCACCATAAGTTAATTAGTAGTCGACATTAAGTGAGAAATCCCACAAAAAACTCACATTTCGTATACTGGCGCGATGTCTTTCTTCTACAAGCTACTCTTTTTAATAGTTTCCACCTCATACTCTGCTCTCTAGCGACTACAGTCGTAATCTGAAAAACGCTCTTCGCTCATAACTTACGAAATTCTCTTTTATTCGCTCGTTCCTCACATTTATTTTGGAAATTCTATTTTCCGGGGTAACACTTCGAAAAATCGTGGGTCATTTTGAATTATGACATATTATCGCTATTATCAATCATAGAATAGGTATTAGAGCAGCCAGTGCGCAGAATAGGTTGAGTAAAAGCCACACTTTTAGTCTAATCTTCGTGTAGAAATTCGAGGCTACTTACAACCTATAGCACCTGCTAAATATCATACACCTTCCCTCTAACTCCGGGACAGAACTAAACTATTCTTCTTCTTCGTCGAGTCAATGGCTCAAAAATGTTATATCCCTACTAATATTATAAATGCGAAAGTAACTCTGTCTGTCTGTCTGTCTGTCTGTCTCACTTTTACGACTAAACCGCTGAACCGATTTTGATGAAATTTGGTATAGAGGTAGGTTAGACCTTGAGAAAGGACATAGGCTATGTTTGGTCGCGATAACCGACATCCACGCGGGCGGAGCCGCGGGCAAAAGCTAGTATCAATATATTTTTTAAATTTTGTCGGTCCAATATTTGACCACGGCTACAGCATTGTCCGTTGCCCTACACAGGTCTTCGATAGTACAGGTAGAAGGGCACAGTGGGCAAGAGAGCAGATGCAGCATGGACTGGGATGGGGCCCCACAGTCGCAGGACTCTTGCGACTGGTCTAAATAGCCTCATTTTGTCAAATTTGCATTACAGCGGCCAACTTGGTTCCGCAGGCGATTTAATGCCTTCCAGGTTGGCCACGGAAGATGGTGTCCAGGTGGCAGATTTTCTTTAGGGCTAATGAAACCCGCCGAAACTGGATGATTGCTTGCCCACATTTGCTCTCTTACTCGCTGTGGGGAGCTGTTTGTAGTGGAAATAGTACATAACTAAAATAACGTATTAAACGATTCCGCGGTACGTTCATCATGCGTACTGCCAAGAAGTGGAATGCCTTGCCCGAATCTGTGTTTACGGATAGCTATAACTTGGGTGTCTTCAAGACTAGAGTGAATAGGTTAGTTCTAGGCATGAAGCGTGCTTTATCGTCGTGCACATCGTCACGTCAACGTCACTTGCCAAGATGTGAAAAAGTTTTCAAACGCTAGTCAATAAACCATAAAAAACCTTCTCCATTCACTACAAGATTTACACGACTTATCCCATTGAAATCTACAAACTACACATGTTACGACTTTCCAAACAGATTAAACATCTCCAACCCATTATGCGAAAGCGCGCAAAATGAAATACTGCCAATAAAAACCGTGTTGGTAATAAAAATAATCTCTTAGAATAAACTCAGTGAAATTGATAGATCGTTAAAAAATCACGTGGAAAAGTAAAAAAGCAATTGTACACCCCATTGTCGTGTGATTCTTAGAGCACTATCACATAAAGCCGTTTTATTCACGCGATGATAGTAGGTTGGTATATGGCGACAATAGCGCCTCGGACGTGCGAAAGTAGCACTGAAAGCTACTAGTCATCGTCATCTTAACGTTGTTCTCGGTTGTATCCGAGATTTGGGCTTCGGAGCTCAGGGTCCTCGTACTATTTCCTCCCTTAGGTGTAGTCCCGTCCAACCCCGTGAACAAAACCTACACCAGAACCTCGTCCACTTATCAGCAGGTGCACTGGCATGAGGATGAGGTTGACTTGACTCTGAAGTTTTTGACCCAAACCACTGAAGCCAAGAATGCCTAATGCCACAGTGATGGATGTTTTCTTCCTTTCCTACGTCTCAAGCATATTTAATTCATATTGAAAATGAACAGAAGTAATACTAACCACCGTACGTGAATCGCTGTAATGTAAAGGGTTCACCTTACAGCGTCGCCATAGCGAGACTAAAGCGCTTTTTAAGTGTTATGTAAAAGTGCTCTTACTGTAAAAATACCCGGGTACAAGTAATTTACCGCATTGAAAGGATAATCCTGGGACCCTATTTGTCAAGCTTGGCCCCGGACGACATTTCATGCACTCGCTTATGATGTTATATCCTTGCTGTAATTTTGTTTCATTTCTCTTCTATAATGGGGTGATTCTTTTTCTCTGTCACTGTTTTCTAAGATTTTATATACCACTTGGTTTTGAACACATTTTGAGGATATTATACAGGTCGGTCGTTGCCAGGCGTCCGGATAGAGCCGGACATAGTAAGGCTTTTTCATTGCGTTCGGCTAAAATAAACGGTGTCAGCCAAAGACTTATTTTTAATCTATTGCCTTTCATTACAATAGAATTTAAGTAGAATTTTAAAATGCTGATAAATGGTTATGTAGAATTTCATTAGAATTGAACAAGATTTATTATAATAGCTATTAAAAATTCTTGACTTTTTCGCACCTAGTAATACCGAGACGTAAAATCCTGAATAATGTAGGTTATCCGGTTCTCTTACTCAAATGTCCGGCCAAACTGGCTGGTGTGTCCGACTATTAGGTTTGGCGTCCTGGCAACTCTAGGTCGGTCAGATCTAGTTGAGGTTCGAACCCTAGCGTCTACCAACGTGAACTAACTCCTAACAGTCATCAGCATTTATGATATGAGTACAGTCAGCATCAGATCAATCCAGACTAACAAAGTCCTCAAAATGATCTACTACTGTTAGTAACGTGACCCTGAATTGTCACGAAAACAGCTCATTTATGTTGTTGACATACTCTAGTTTACGGTGTTATTTGTGTGTCCCACTCATATAAATCATTATAATAAGGTACTTCCAAGTATTATGACTTCTACGGTCCTGACACACGACTACTCGACATTACAAACAACTGATTTTGTCAACGGAAGAAAGTGTGCCAAAATGCTGTGACAATGTACAACGTTATAAGATGATACGCATTTCAATTGACTACTAACTGTCTTACTTCAGGTAAAGGACTTGTTCTCTGTCGAAAATGACTACCAATCACCAATGACTTCTTTGCCTAAGTATTAAACTGTACCGACGGAACAAAAAAAAAAAGAATCGCGTAACGCGTTGATGCTGTCATACAAAAAGTTGCGTTAGTCTGGTACACATAGGCATCAAAATGTATTAACTTATTTAATATCTGCAACCCTTTCCAAATTCGGAATTAAAAATTCGTTCCCGCCTCACCCAGAAACCGGGATACAATTTTTGTTCTAAAAAACTTGTGTAGTGTCCAGCTATATTGTATAGAAGTCATTACCAATCACGACAATCTTTTGTGTGTAGTCATAATTTGAGAGTTAGGCGAGACAAGTCCCATATCCCATATGACATAACTCGTTAGTAGGTTTCAGGCCACTTCCTCTTTATTCCATGTTTCCTTGTCGTAAAGAACAAGAGTCTTAACCTACATTTCGTAGTTATTTACATTTAGTTAACTTCATAGTTTCGTCTTACGTCACCGTAAGAAACCTTAGTGCTGTAGCTTAAATTACAAAACAAAAAAGTATTATCTCATTGGTTGACTTCCTGGGATATTAAATAACCAAAGATACTCGTATTATTGACTTAGGAGCCACTTCCTTTGGTTTGGTTTCCGATAATCGAGAGCAAATACGTGCTACTTTGTTGAGTGAACCTTCTTAAAAGAGTCAAACGGAAGCGAAATTAAAACCGGATTGGAAATAAGTTCTATTAAAATTAAGTTGATCATGGAAACGTTCCGATTAATCGTTCAGAAATGACATTTGTTTTGCGTACTACAAAATAATGATTACATATTATTTGGCTATGAAATAATTTACATACATAATGTATTCACGCTTATAAGTCTCAGGGTAGGTAGAGGTGTACTAATACTCACTCGCTTGACACATTTTTCGCCAAATACATATAATCGGGTCGGCATCGGCAGCGCGAGTGTTACGCTCCTGGTATTGCACACGTCCATAGGCCACGGTAATCACTTTCCATCAGGTGAGCCGTGTGCTTGTCTGCCACCTAAGTGGTATAAAAAACGATTTGCCGTCCCCGTACCGTACCTTGCATTTTTTCGCAAAGCGGTTACTGTGGCCTATGGACGTATGCAACACCAGGGGTGTTGCACTGGTGCTGCCGACTTATAACTTTTATATCAATTAAATGTACTACATACAGGGCGTCCCACGGCGATGCCACATGGAGGGAAAGTACCTTAAATCCTTAAGTTAGCTCATTTTGTTTAAAGGAGACTTCATTTTATTTTTAAAAAGAAACAAAACTGCATTCAAAGATTTTTTTAAATTCGCTTGCCACAACCGGTAATCATCATCTGCATATAGACGTATTCTCCTGATTGCATCCGTGGCCAAGATGACCTCGGAGCTCAGGGTCCGCCTTCCGGCTCTTCCTTCTCCACTTCGCACGATCTTGGGCGTCCATGGTAGTGAGACCATTAGCACGCATGTCACCCTCCACGACGTCAAGCCAGGACTTCTTTGGCCTACCCCTTTTACCTGGACCCGGCGGGGGTACCATTGCCAGGCATTTGTTCCCCACGTAGCCTGGCGGTTGCCGCAAGACGTGGCCGCACCAGCGAAGGCGGCTCTCTTGCATTTTATCCGCGATGTCACGGACATGGAGGCTGCCGCGGATGCGAGAGTTCCGTACGCGATCTTTACGCGTAACGCCGCACATCCACCGCAACATTTTCATCTCCGTGACACGCAGCTCTTGCTTATGTCGCTCGAGCAGCGGCCACGCCTCACAACCATACAAGAGAACAGGCCTAATGATCGTCTTATAGACCTGCCCCTTCAACCTGACTGGCATTTTAGGATCACAGGTGACGCCAGTCATTTCTCGCCACTTGGCCCACGCGGCAGCAATGCGTGCCTTGACGTCGTGGTCGATCTCACCGGTCACATGAAGTACAGATCCCAGGTACTTAACCTGGTCCGTGCGCTCGACCAAATCATCGCCTATGCGGACGGGTGTGGGATCTGCGGAGTTTAACGCTAAGTATTCTGTCTTCGCTACATTTAACTTCAGACCGCCGTTCTCAAGCGCTTCTTTCCATCCTTTCACGCGTCGCACCAATCTGCTCCTGTCCGCGTCCATGAGCGCAATATCATCAGCATACATGAGCAACCACGGAGGCTGCTCATGTGAGTTTCTAATGCTGTCCGACAAAACATCTAATACCACGCTGAACAGGTAAGGACTAAGGACGGATCCTTGGTGTACCCCGACGGTGATGGGGAAGGCTTTCGAGTCGCCAACAGCAGTTCGAACCACGGAACCGGAATCGTAGTACATGTCTCGGATGGTGTCAATGTAAGTTTCTGGAACACCCTTGGCCCGCAGTGCCCACCAGATCACCGCGCGAGGAACACAGTCGAAGGCCTTCTGCATGTCTAAGAATAGGCAGTGCAGGGGCGTGTTCTTCGCCCTGTATTTCCCCGCCACAACCCTTAGGGCGAACACTGGGTCCATGGTCCCGTGCCCTGGACGGAACCCGTACTGGCACTCCGAGAGTGTACTTTCCTGTCGGATCCGGGAGTCGATTATCCGCTCATAGAGCTTCATGGTGTGGGACATTAACTTTATACCGCGATAACTACCACACTCCTGCACCGATCCCTTGCCTTTGAAGACTGGCGTGATGATGCTCAGCCTCCACTGGCTCGGGATCTCGCCGGTGAGGAGTACGCGGTTATAAAGATTTGCTAGAATGCCCACACCACGGGCGCCCATTGCCTTCCAAGCCTCGATGGGGACTTCGTCGGGTCCGACAGCTTTCCGGTTCTTCATGCGGCGAATGGCAGTCTGGACTTCCGCAGGCGTTATCGGTGGCACTAGTCCTTGATTCGGAGGGAGGTCTGGTGGCTGCACCTCTTTATGCTGCTTATTCAGCAGCTCGTGGAAATATGAGCGCCATCTCTCCTTCACCGCGACTTTCTCGTACAACAAATTTCCCCCAGGGTCTTTAATGCAGCGGCACTTGGATAGACCCTGCGCCGCTTTGGCCCTGGAACGCGCCAACTTATATATGAGCTTTTGCCCCTCAGACGATTCCAACTTGGTATATAGAGGTTGCAAGTGGTCTCGTTTGGCGCTGGCTACGGCTCTCCTGGTGGCGCGTTTTGCATCTTTGTACGCATCGCGGTCGTCGGAAGATTTGGACGCTTGCCACTTTTTAAAGAGGGCTTTCTTCACCCTGATCTCTCTCTGGACTGTGTCGTTCCACCACCAGGTGTCCTTGTCACACTTGCGTCCACCCTTAGACATGCCGAGCACCACCCTCCCCGCCTCAAGAATAGCTGCCCGAATCCTGTCCCAAGAAACCTGTACTGGTTCGTCTACAGCATCGGCGCACTTGTCACCGATGGCTGAGACGAAACTTTGGGACTTAGCTTCATCAAGCAGCCACCACCTGATTTTGCGTTGGGCACGCTCGGCACGTTTGTCTTTGGGTTTCACGCGGAGGTCCATGACAAGGAGACGGTGTTGGCTAGTGAGACTCTCCCCGGGTATAACCTTGCAGTTGGCCACCCTGCTGATGCTGTGCCTCCTAGTGAGCAGGAAATCAACCTGGGTTAAGTGCCCCCCGCTCTTGTAGGTGACAAGATGTCCGGATTTCTTTTTGAAGTACGTGTTCACGATGGCCAGGTCGGCAGTCGCACACGTTCTAAGGATGTGCTCACCCTCTGGGTTGCGACTACCGTATCCAAAACCGCCGTGGACACGCCCAAACTCCTCACACCCGTCACCCACGTGACCGTTCAGGTCACCGCCCAGGACAATCTCCTGCGACAGCGGGACGTCACGAAGTACTCCCCCGAGTTGGTCCCAGAACAAGATCTTTTCGGCTTCGCCACGCCCAGCCTGTGGAGCGTAAGCACTTATCAGGTGGGTTATAATCCCATCGATAAGCACCCTCACAACCATAAGTCGGGCGCTATAGCTCTTCACCTCCAAGATGTCATCCTGCAACGCCCGGGAGAGCACCACGCGCACCCCGGCCTGCCCATCAGGTGCACCTGTGTACATCAGCTGGTAGCCCTCCCCAATGTGCATGGTGCTATCGCCACCCCACCGAGTCTCCTGCAGGAACGCAACGGCCACTCTCCGCCTGCAGAGTACGTCAGCCAACTCCCTCGTGCGACCGGTCAACGTGCCGATGTTCCACGTTGCGAAGCGGAGTTTTCCGGAATCACAAAGTTGGCCTAACATCTTTAGCCGTGCCCGGCTCAGGCACGGTAGCCCTTGCCCACTTGCGACACGAGGCGGGCGACCCTCATGCGCGCCGTTTTGCGGCGGCGCCCTACCCACATTGCGATTCCTTTTTCTACGAGCCATTTCATTTTAAATTTGGCAATTTTTGGCTTTTCCGGGGGCGACTGCCGTCCGACCCCCCAACCCCGAAGGGAAAGCCAGCGCCAGAGCCTCGTCCGTTGTTCAGCAGGTGCACCAGCTTGCAGGTGAGGTTGGCTTGGGGCTCAAGATCTAGGTGAGCCCCCATACACCATTTAATTTACCATGTTTCTTAGAGAGATTTGATCCTTATGATTGACACTATCGATTGATGCCATAAAAATACAGGATGTTACTTTTTCGGCTTTTAGTCGGTTCGATTACCGGGTGTGGCAAGCGAATTTTTAAAAATCTTTGAATGCAGTTTTGTTTCTTTTTAAAAATAAAATGAAGTCTCCTTTAAGTAAAATGAGCTAACTTAAGGATTTAAGGTACTTTCCCTCCATGTGGCATCGCCGTGGGACGCCCTGTATATAATTATTTATTTTATATTTAATATTTACAGAAATCTTGCCAGGCATATCATTAAAAGTTTTATAACATGTACACCGCTCCTACTTTGATTATGTCTTCTTCGAAATAATGTTGACTGGGCTGGGAGAGAACATTCTTACAGGAAGTTCACAAAAATAAGTTAGAACTTTATTCCTGTCTTTTGTCGAAGAGTTTTGTAAGCAGTGTAATTTGATAATCCGAGCAGAACATATGGAGCTCATCAAGACATTCCATTGTCGAACAAATATTCATACGACAACGACGGACGTGGGTCGAAGTTAGGGTTGCCAATTCCAAAGCCTGAATTACCTGAATAAATAAATATAAACAATTGGGTTAAGGTAACAATTATGTCAGGAGAAGGTACACATCATAGTAAATAATGTAAATATTTTGAATGTCGACGGTAGCCGGATATATGAAAAATGCTTCTAGTATTTTAGTATTTTGTACTTAAGCTTAGAAAAATCACAAATTTACCAATATTTCTCAGGATTTTTTTGTTTCTTGGGAGCACACATATGCAGATCGATCCCTCCTACCTGGCAACCCTTACTCAAGTACAAATATACAAGAGACCGGTTACTTTTTTTTACTCCATACCTCTGAGGCAATTGCATTGAGCTTACTTGTTCCTTGCTACTGGTTTTGGTATTGCTGGGAAGAGGTTTAATACTACAATTAGCCACCTGATGTTCTTTTTTAATTATTCTACTGTGGCAACTCAGAAGCGTAGGTCTGTACATACTTACGGCCACGTTCTGGTAAGCGGTAATCGTTATGTATGAAAGCTTGAGGTGTGACTAAAACGTTAAATTTATAACCGATTGATATGTGGCATTATCATCATACAACAGTACTGGTGGCAATTGGCATCCAAAGTTTCTCCTGTTTCAGTGGCCGGTAAACGAACTTGGACTTGTGTCCTGGATTATATTGGTGTATGTATGTGGTCCCTATGAAATGCAGCATTATTGCTACTTACTTATCTGAATCACAGAATAAATAACAGTACTACGCCTCAATGGCTATTGAAAATTTTTAAACTTACGCCACTGCTACGCCTGAATTCTTTATTACTAAAAATATTATATTATGCAGATATACCAATGAATAAATTTTGATTTATTCTACGAATTTACATAATCATTTTTTCTTATAAAGTCTAATTTACAATAACGAGCAAGTTGTAAGCTTAACAAGCGTAGGTACCTACCTAAAATCTTTAGATATTAAAGTGAAATGTGACATTGAAAGGAACTTCCAATAAGTGAAAAAAAACTATTCAGACAGACTTATCGCGTGCTTTGTTCAAATTAGGTACGCATCAATTTCGTAGAATATTTTTTAAGAGAATTTTCACAGACGGGCTAAACGAAATCGAGTTTTAGGGAATTAATCATTACTAAATTATCAAAGGAGAAGTCCAGCATTAGGCATGGCGAATCTACCAATCCAATACACTAATTAGGTCCCATCGACGTATCAACACATTTGGCCATTGCTGATAAGTAGATAGTTGTGAAAATAGGGCCTTAGAATTTTTCTACGTGTTCTGATTTTTAGTTGTGTCCTCATGGAGTTCATGTTTGTATGGGAATTGGGTGTTCCTATGTATAATTATGTACTATGTATTTACGAAAAAAAAATGTATCTAAGTATGTTTATCCGCATTCTAGAACCCATAACACAATCTAGTTAAGCTATGCTTACTTTGGGTCTAGATAGCGTTGTGTAGAATGTCCTACAATATCTATTATTTATTTTACTTGTTTAGTTTGGTCCTACGATAGAATAATATTTAAAAAAAAAACGTGTGGTACTCGGTGACTGGCGCGGTAAAGCTACTGCATAGCATTCGGAGCAGCTCGTCTCGATTCGTGCGAGCTCGGAGTGGGGGGTGTTAGGTTTTTTTTTACCCGACTGCGCCAGCGAGAGGGTAATGTGTTTCGCGCGTATGTATGTATGTATGTATGTAGTTTTCTTTGTTTTGATTTTGATTTTGATGAATAGGGTCTCAAATGAAAGGTATTTATCTTCCGAGTGTCATAGGGTACATAAAATTCCAACAAAAACTATACGGTAGATTTTTGATGCTAAAATATGTGTTGGCAAAAATTTTTTTTCATTCAAATTTATCGAGTAGGGTATCAAAATGAAGAGAATTAAAAGGAGATTACAAAAATATACAGATGTCATATCCTAACTAAAAAGGTTAAAATAAAATTAATTATTAAAAAATAAAAAAACCCGACTGCTGTCTAAAAGATTGAAACAAGCTTGATAGCAGGCGGTATCCATTAAATTTCTTTCGGTTTATGATTGGCAAATGGGTACTGCCTGCTGTCAAGCTTGTTTCAATCTTTTAGACAGCAGTTGGGTTTTTTTATTTTTTAATAATTAATTTTATTTGTTACGGAATTTCTGGATTTGGTCTCCACTCCACGCTCAAGGCTCGCGATAGAAGCTATGCAATAGGCGCAATAGCTTAAAAACGGTTCTACCATTATTCCTAGTACATACATCGCACATGTATTTAAAAATAAGTCGTATTTAGATGTACCAGCAAGCGATTAATAAGAGTGATGGGAAAGGACGCAATAAAGGTTGACTACATCGGCATTCGAAATTCAAAATACAAATTCGTAGCACTCATCTGTCAGAAACAAATATAACGTAATGAAATACCGATTTAATATTCCAGGAGCGTTCGAACCTTCGCTCTTTGACGAATGACTTCCATCGATGACAGGCGTTCCAATTTCAAATATTCACGGAATCTTATTTGAGAGATAGATGCCTTTGCCTACTGATTGTTTGCTTAGAAATTATTTTACAACAAAAGAGGATTCAAATAAATATTCAAATATATTTGTTTGGTTTTAAAGAGAGAATTAATGCATGAGCATGGCGGCCATAAGCTGACTCTCCAACTCCGAGAGGAAAGCCTGCGCAAGAGCCTCAGTTGTTAATCAGCAAGTGGACCGGCTGGCACAGAAGATCTAAGTAAGACCATCACACGGTACTCCTGCCTTGAGAAGACCAAAACCACAGAAGTATTTGTAACCAAAACCACAGAATAGATATTTATGGTACCTACCAAAACATAAAGCAAAATAAAGTGAAATTACAATAGGATTGAAATTTCACAGAATATTATTAGCATACGACAACTTGGCCGAGTGTTTCAACGTCGGTTTTACAAAGTATCTCAGCTACTCGAGTCTAAAGGACGCCGAGTATTGAGAGGCCCTTGTGATGTCAAGTGTGGGTTCACCCTCCTCAGGCCTGCGCAATCCCCTGCACCGAGGGCAGAACAAGTGTCTATTGAGAAAGTTAACATTTGCAATGTAGACACTTCGGACTTGTGATCTGGCACGTTGAAACTTTCTTTGCAAACATACTTCAAAAAATAAATGGGGAGAACATGTTTGGAATGAATTTGGAATATTTTGAATTTAGAAACTTTGTATTTTAGCACTAACTCTAGTGGCAATTTCGTTCTTTTAATACCTATATAAAAAAAAATAAGTCTTCTTCCTCCTAGCGTTAATTCCCAGTCGCATCCGAAGCTTTTTTCAGCTCGGAGTAAAGTAAGCGGACCCCAGGTCCGCTTTACTACAGATTTGGCTAGACCTCGATATTTTCCGTGAAGCGATTGCCATCTGACCTCCACAACCCAATGGTAACATTAGGTACATCGAAGCTTTGCAGCTACACCGTTATTTTTTTTTTTGGAATTTTTAGGGCTCCAACTACTTACCCGTAACGACTGCCATAGATGTTTTTATGGCAACCGGGACCGACGGCTTAACGTGCTCTCCGAGGCACGACCAGACCAATGCAAATACCCATATTTCATGAACACAAATATTTGCACTGAGCGGGGATTGTGAACCCGCGCCTCCTGCGTAGCGGCCGCGTTAACAACCGCTTTGCCACGGAGGCTGTCTATTTAAAAAAAAAAAGTATTGTATTTAAAAATTAACCCTCCCATTCCACTGCATCATATTCTTGCTTCCACCAATAGAGGATTCACTGAAAGAGATACACACTACACGCACTGGCGTAGCTATGGGTGGGCAAGGTGGTGCGGTGCACCAGGGCCCCCAGGCCCAGGGGGCCCCCAAGCTCAGGTGTCCCTCGAGCCTGAACTAGCAAATTTCATATTGAACTACCAAAAAAGTCTTACTTTTGTAATGCTAAAATGGGTAGTAACACAACACTAATCAGTGCAACTAATTAGTTGGGAATTTTATGCAGTATTGTCTCGTTGAAAGATTCGCCAATTGCCATCACATTTGCAGCTAGCTTGGGGGCCCCCTGATCCCTCCAAGCTTAATGTCTAGAGAATTATTCTAGCAGTCATAATACAATATTTTACTTATAGTCAATTGATTGTAATAATATTATAATAGTAATACGAGTTCCAGTAGGTACCTACTTTTTTTTGTTAGAGAATCGCTGGTCTTCTAACTGAAGACCATTTGTGATATGGGTTTGCTTCAGCCACCCCACCTATCGAATCGAACTTTTCCGGTACTAGAATAGTGAACTCTCCTGTACCACAGAAGGACGGTGGAGATCACGGAACGATCTCCTTCGACTAACTGTCTTTCTAGCAGAAGCAGACCTAGTAAGGTGGCGCGTGAGGTGCTTGGACGAAATTTGAGACGCGTGCACCCTGGGAAACGGAGACATCAGCGCCTGTCTCAAGATGGCATAGACGCTGCGGCCTAAGGCCAACTATGACCTTTTCACCGTCCACGTGTAACTCTGATTAGCAACTGTCGCAGTGGGAAGCAAGTAAGGGGGTGGGATGGTTCTGGGCAAGATGGAGATATCGTGGTTCCCATATTTGAGAGGGCCCATCTTAAAGTCGTATATGTCCCAGGGTCTGTTGAGGTGCCATGGAATTTTCTTAATGGTCCCGCTTACAGCCCGGCGATTGAGACCCGAGACTGCATGCAGTTGAAGTTGGTTCGATTCCGGCCTAAACAGCTTCACCGGATGTTTATGTCGCATTTTCCTGATTGCATCTGTGGCCAAGATGACCTCGTAGCTCAGGGTCCGCCTTCCGGCTCTTCCTCCTCCACTTCGCGCGATCTTGGTCGTCCATGGTAGTGAGACAATGGGCACGCATGTCACCCTCCATGACGTCAAGCGAGGACTTCTTGGGCCTACCCCTTTTACCTGGACCCAGCGGGAGCGCCATTGCCATGTATTTGTTACCCACGTAGCCTGGCGGTTGCCGCAAGACGTGGCCGCACCAGCGAAGGCGGCTCTCTTGCATTTTATCCACCATGTCACGGACATAAGGGCTGAAGCGGATGCGAGAGTTCGTCACGCGATCTTTACGCGAGACGCCGCATATCCACCGCAGCATTTTCATCTCCGTGACATGAAGCTCTTGCTTGTGTCGCTCTAGCAGCGGCCACGCCTCACAACCATGTTAGAGGACAGGCCTAATGACCTGCCCCTTCAACCTAACTGGCATTTTAGAATCACACGTGACGCCAGTCATTTCTCGCCACTTGGTCCACGCGGCAGCAATCCGTGCCCTGACGTCGCAGTCGATTTCACCAGTCACATGAAGTACAGATTCCAGGTACTTAGCCTAGGTAATCATCGCCTATGTGAACGGGTGTGGGATCTGTGGAGTTTAACGCTAAGTATTCTGTAAGCACACGAAAATAAATGGAAATTTACATCTACATGAAGGAGGATTGCTGTACATTCACATGTCCCTCTGACAAGCAAAGGGCACAATGGAGAGCAGGCGAGGAGCGGACCGGTTACCGAGCGCAGGTGTGGGGGTTTCATGTGCGGCCGCCTGTCATCCTTTCACCCCCACTGGCCCTGCGGTTCGATGTTCGTTTTCAGAGTCCTATGGGTACACCGTGCTTCTCTTTTATTTAGGGTGTGCCCTAGGAGGCCATTTTAATACCGTAGAGGCGTAGATGGTCCAGAATCAGCCGGGGTGCCAGTGATGTACTCTCGGTAACCTTACACTCCGGCAGCTTTTGTATCTGAAGATCCGAGATGGCGTGTGCTTTTAATCGGCCCGAGTCCGACATAACCACCCCCGATGGCCGACGACGGTGGTATCTGAGGAGATTTCCGCACGAAAAAGAGGGAGAGAGGAGGAATTTCATCCCCAACAGCACGTTAGCGACCGGTAGGGGATATGCCCACCTCAGCGTTTACTTCGGTAAGGTGACGTGCCACGCCCGAGGGAATTTTCGGAAACAAAAAAAAAAGGGGGGCCCCTGTTTCTTTTTGCACCAGGGCCCTTGATCATCTAGCTACGCCACTGACTACACGATGCATTACTGTCGCGAATTCTAATTTCTTCCAAATTTTAATATTAAATATTCAATAACTTGTAACGTTAGCAGCAGTGAGAAATGGTGTCAAGTGGTCCGGGCTTACTGCCTTTGATCCACCCCTAGCGCTTCCGGAACCTGCACGTATACTCTTTCAATAAAACAGACCAGTTTAAACCTTTATTTTTTTCTTTTGCGAGTGAAATTCCCCTCGAGCTTCATTTCGCCGGAGCCAACGTTGAGGTACTTATGACGGATTCAACCAACTAAAACCGCTCGTTGTGATCATTCGTCATCTCAACCTATGTGTGTGAGGAATTTGGTGTGGCCCTAGATAGGAGGAGAGCTTTTTGAATTTATCTACACCTTTTGTCATTTTCATTGCAAATTTAAAAAAAAAGAAAAAAAATAATGTGTCAATAATTCAATTTCGGAGTTTTCCACCCTTGAAACATTCCAACATGTAGTAAGAAGTAGTAAGAAATAACTGTACAACATCCTCAGGAAACATTACGTGTCATATAAATATTACATCGCGATTCACTGTTATATTAATAAAGTTGAGATATAAGATCACAAAATTCCATTCAATTCATACAATAGGAAATGGCCGTTAGAAATTCTGGAGTTCTGTAATATTTTTCATTTTGCCGCCGGTGCCGTGCTTAGTCTTATTTTATAAAACAGTATGAATAGAAATTTCAACCGTATTGCAGTATATCAAGATACATATTCATTGAAAGATATTTTCTTGTCTTAGCCTGCTGTGTATTTTCACAACGCGTCCGGTGTTGCAATATTCTTTGGCTCGGTTTGGATTTCAAATCATATTTTTGAAATCTTGCACGTTTTACGCGGCAACGGTAGCACTCACAGAACAAATCGATAAGGCCATTACGATATTAAATTATCTGTCCTGCTATTTCACGTCATTATTTGGCGCCATAACCTAAAAGATATTTTTTATGGTTTGTTGTTCCGAAACCTGGAAGGGTAGTTTAAATTTGATTTATCATTAGAGGGTCGATCCCATTCATTGCCAGTCATTAGATGCCAAACTGCTTTGATGATGGTCTTGCTTAAGTTGCTTAAGTAGTCTCAATATTCCTCAGATTATGTGAGATGCTATGATTTTAATAGACAGGGAATTTTCTTTTTTTTTAAGTTACCTATAATTTCAACCGCCTCGCGCATCTACACCTTTGTGCCTCTTCTTATTTATTTATTAAATAATTCATTCGTCGTTATAAAAGAAAATACTTAACACTAATAATCTATTTAAAAATCCCATAGTTAAAAATAAAACTCATCCATAATACATGTAATTTAAAAACTGACCACCTATACATTAATTAATGAGGTGTAGGTTGGGTTGGTAGGCAGAATACATTCGGCTCATTAATTAAAAAACTACCTATTCATTATCTCAAAACTAGACCGGGACCACTTTCAGAGTACATGCATTTTTTTCTTCCTTTGTTTGTAGTGGGATTATTTAAAGTTCTTCAGTTATTCTTTTTATTTTTTTATGTTCCTATAAGTAAATGCGATTAAGCATGGGAGAGACATTCTTAAAACGGGTCTTTAGAGATGCTCCCACTGGTCATGTGAAAAAAAAAGCTAAAAATATAAAGTTCGCAAATTATTTATAAACGTAAGAGGTAGGACACGACGGTATTGCCGGTACTTGTCGTTACAAACATTGAAGGTTTGTACTGTCAGTTGGAAGATCAAAGGCTTGTCCTGCTTTGTCTTTGAGAGATTCTGTGCGAGTATTGCACTCGTCCATAGGCCACGATAACTACTTTCCATCAGGTGGACCGTGTGCTTGCCTGCGACCTAAGTGATAAAAAAAAGTCCTCCGTTTCTGCAGCTGGTTAAAAGAGTTGTTGGTACAAAAGGAACAAAATGTTTTTATTCATAAAGTTTCCTTTGTTAAAGTTTGTTCATACTTTTCCCTGAAGTAAATTACTTACTAAGTAATTTGTCTGCGTTACTTATTTTTCGTCTTTGACTTCCGTACAGTCTTGTTAGTTAAATGGAAAATAAATCAGAAAATTTGAAAGCAACTCCACAGCAATAAAACATCAGTCTAACATATCTATGAGTTTTTAGGACCTTAGACAACATTTTCATAGTTTTCCTTCACACTAGTCCCATTTGCGTAACTGTTGTATTAAAAGAATACAATACTTTACCTTATGCTTATTACATTAAGGTTAAAATTAGAATAATTTACAGACGTTCGTTAGGACACTTATTTATAACTAGAATTTAATCCACTTACAGTAGACACGCAAGCTCTAACTTGTTTAACCGTATGGTAGCTCAATGTTAATTTGACTTTTTTGTAAACATATCTAGGATTCTTTATTCGCCTTTGGTCATTATTTTAACATTTTATGTTTTTGTTCGCGCAGTATAATAAACTTGGTGTAGCCGGAGTGCATACAATGTTGTTTGTTTTAGCTTTTGAACGAACGTTGAGGAATTTTAAATTTTATAAAATTTTGTACGCGGTTTTATTTTGAATCGGTCGTTTATGGGAATATGGAATGAGTAGGTTTTAATTTATTGCAATATCAACACTTACTAGTACAATACAAATACAAGGAATCGAAAAATGTGGTTGGCGAATTGTGGATGTTCATACATGTCTGATGAAGACTTTAACGTAACATTGCACATGCACTTCGAACACTGTCCCCCTCCAGAATTTGGTTTAGGTGGCTTTTACGGGAGCGATTGATGTCTGTCACCTGAAACCCCCAACTCCAAGAGGTGTACCGACTTGCAGGAGAAGTCGATTTGGACCCCGAAGATCATAATGGGGCCCCCATATTAAACCAATCTAAATACTAACATTTCGTTGTAAATAAGTTTAGATAAGAAAATTTTTTTTAGAGCGTGATTTTTCAATAGTCGGGGTTTAGTTTTTGAACTTAACTTTTTCAACTAATTTTTTCCATAATGGTCTATCTATAGTCTATACAGGGTCCATATAGGGTTTGAAGACTACAAAGAAAACGAAGTCTACATCTTTGAAATTCTGATTGATGGTGAATAGCCAAGTCATTACTCAATAAATGCCGGTGTTTTTTTTATTTGCAAGATAGCGACCATTTCTGCAAATTATGATATTCTGTGATGCACGACTAAAAAACTATGGTCTATGCACTAAGACTTACAATATCTTAAAATAAGTGTTAGCTAAGATATCTCTGAGAAGCACTTTGTGGATTCCATCTATTGTGTAGCCCCATTGAGCGTATTGTCCGTCCGTGAATGCCGGCAAATCGTATTGCCACCAGTCCCATTGACCTACCCTTCCCCCCTAACTCCACAAGAATGCTGTACAAAGATAAGAAAATAGATGTTGTACAGGGGTTCTGGTTATACTGGGTATGTGATGGCCATGTAATTTGTCCTATCATTGCGGATCGAGGTGCAAAAGATTTATATGCGTGTGTTGTTCCTTTGTTCGTGTTACTGTTGTTATTAGGATATAGTTTTTACTGCGACATATTATTTAACGTGCTATGTGGATTATTATGTTATTTGTGATGGACTTTCATATCGATGTTATACGGGATGAAATTCCCCATTCGTTTTGAAGGAGACAGATGAATTGATTCCCAATAATGTGTTGTGAGTTATACAGGGTCACCTTCCAACATCCTTTAGGTCGAAGCCAGTCTCGCTAGGTAGTCGGTGCACCTGATAAACAACGGATCAGGCTTTGGTGCAGGCTTTACTATAGTGGCGAAGGGAAGAAATTTCAAAAGGGGGCCGGTGGAAAAAACTTACCCCGATCTTGTTTGTCTTGACCCTTTGGGAAATCGGCAGGAATCGGGTAATATGGAGCCCTCGCCACTGCTTTCCTATTTGGGTCCGAAAAGCCGATATACCTACCAATCAAAACAACAAGGGGGCATCCAGCTCTAATGTGCAGGTTGCAATTTTAGTCAACTGGGAAATCGCTATGAGAATTATGATGAACATTTGTGGTCGCCAACATTGGCGACCAAGGCCAATGCGGATTTCAAGGATTTTCTGTCTAGGAACTGGAGATGTGATACCCTGCAGTCTTAGTTGGCTTTAGTCCAACATATCCACCTCAACGGTAACTCCAATTGTAAAGCTCGAGGAGGTTTCCACAGGTAAAAGAAGTCTTTTTATACGGTAGTTTCTTCAGATTTATTACTCTTACTTCTGTGTTTCTCCGTCTGACACTAACGCCGAACCACTAACTCATAACTATTGCACATAAAACGCTTCACAAAAGCGTTTACGATCAGAAAAGTCTTCCATGCACTATCTCCATTATTCAATATTTTCCCGCCACCGCGCAGCCCGCGATGTACAGCGACACATTATCCCATTCAGTTCACCGTTCATCCCGCAATTAGGGTTGCCAAATATAATATTCAGTATTGCACTACTTTTTTTATCGATGGGTCACACTTTAGGCCCATAAAACCAGAATACTCGTGTAGTCTGCTAAAGTAGAATTTACCAAGTGACAACTGCAATTTCGGGATTTTAAACAAGGCGTAAAGATTTTCGTTCATTTTTTAGAGTAGATAACGCGCAATTGTCATCCTTTCTATTGCCAAAGTTAATAGGCTATACCGCATTTCCACTAAACCTAGCAAATTATGTCCGGTCGTCAGTGTTGCCTGACACACTATGGAGCCATACTAAAAACGGTGTACAAACTGTCCCGTGTCCCGTGGGATTAAATTCCTATTCTTCTTTATCACATTAGTGGTAAAACAACTTATAAGTATATTTAATAAAAGCATATAAATCGCGATAAACACTGTTAAAAAGTGGTTTTATTTCAATTATAAATACAATTTTTGTAAGCTTTTTTAACTATAAATAAATCAGTCGGTAAAATGTTGACAACCCTAGTGAAAACATTGGTTTAACGCTAAAAGTAACTAAGGTATGAATGGGCACCGCTAAACCCTCTTACGTCGGTATCAAAAGGAACCCCCCGATATGATTTTCACACAAAATTGCTTAACACAAAAGGAATTGGACGCTTTTGTTGAAATCCCCGATTTATATCTGACGCATACGGACATACATCAAATGCTGGGCATACTGGGAAACAAATATTATGGTCCGTCCCCTCTCTACATATTGTTGCATGATGTTCCAAAGAAAATTTTAAATGCGATGTATTTCCATATTTCAAAGAAAATGTTTAGGGTTGTACGTACGGTGCGATATATTTCAATCATCCAAAGAAAATTTAAATGGGTGTACACACGATGTGATAATTTATGGACATCCTTTTCATTTATAATCACGTAATTAGTAAGGTTTTCCTCTTAACATAGATAGGTCCTATTGCCGTCAGTCGGGCACTTTTCCATGGGCTCCAAAAAGCCATGTTAGATATTGGTCAGGATTACGGATTGGCTGAATGTGTGTCTTTGCAATGTTATTTTTCACAGATGCTTAGCGATTTGATAATATTATTATTCTAATGTTCATGTACCGAGACGAAACATCCGCGTCTACTTTGCTTCTCGTTATTATGTGCAATAATCGCAGATGTGCCGCAGGGAAACCGCAGGCGTACCGCAGCCTCGTCTCCTTCGCTCGTTTGTCACTTGATTACGTTTACGCTGCTACCAACATCACATACTTATGTACCTAATTTTACAGAGCTGAGAAGCGATAGACCGTCCAGAGTAACGACACTGTTGCAGGGCGGAAGCGTCGCGGTGGCGGTTTGTTATGAGGCTGTCAACACGTCTACATAGTTAAATTTATATTAAGCAGAAAATTTTAAGAGTTCATGGTATGGGCCCTGTTCTTTAAACTGTTCGTGTAAATTGAGAATCACAAAATAAAAACGGCGGCACTTACAGTGTATTACAGTTCTACTCTAAAACTTAAAAAAAAATTCATGACACGAAAATTATAAAAAAACTCACAGCAATTAATAGTTATTTGTTATACAAGAGTGCAAAGTTGCTTTTTAACCGCGTGCTCATTTTTGATGACCGAGCAAGCGAAAGATTCTAAATTTGAATCACGAGCGTAGCGAGTGATTCACAAATTAGAATCTTGAGCGTTTATTTATTTATTTATTTATTTATTTAAGCTTTTTGCACAAATACAAAATCATTGTACAAAGGCGGACTTAATGCCAAAGGCATTTTCTGCCAGTCAACCTTAGGGTGATGCAGAGATATTCATTATCCAAGGTAGGTGCACGAAATAATGTTAAGAGTGTTTGGACTATTTATTGGTACAAATAATAAATTGTATGATGAAAATAATAATACATACTTTGATTGAAGACAAACAACATACACATATACATATAACCACAGACCATACATAAATAAATATACAAATATATACATATAAATAAAAATATAAACACATACATAAAAATATATACATATAAAGGAGCAAACATCTTACATACATAATATCCAATACAAGCAGAAAAAAAAAAAATTACGAATTTACGGATACAGTCTGATTTGATTGCCAACTCAACAGCCCCCCATAAACAGCTATGGGTTGCTGTATAGCTGGTACACCCTGGTTTTAAATAAATAGCGGTTTGTGGACATCCTGACTTCCAGAGGAAGTGCATTCCATAGAAGAATAGACTGTACTAAGAAAGAAGAGTGAACAAGGCTTGACGTGTGAGTAGGACAGTGTAGGAGAAGGTTATTAGAAGACCGTAAGTTTTTGTTATGGTTAGAGCCGAGTAAGTTGAGCTGAGACTTTAAATAAGCTGGGGCGTTGGGAGAATTTAATATGGTGTATATCAAAGTAACAGCTCTTAGACTGCGTCGCCGTCGTATGGGCAACCAACCCAGCTCCGCACGAGCAGCCGAAACGTGGTCGTACTTCCTAAGATTGTAGACGAATCGAATGCAATTGTTGAGAAGTCGGTCCATTTTATTGAGCAGATCGGCATTCAGGTCGAAATAGCACACATCACCATAGTCGACGATAGGAAAGATTAAAGTCTGCATAAGCATTGTCTTGGTCTTAGGTGGAAGAAGGTTTTTTAAGCGGTAAAGAGCCCTTAATGTCCCAGTCACCCTCTGGCAGACGTTAGTGACTTGAACCCGCCAACTCAGGGTTGAGTCTAGGTGTAAACCCAAGTTCTTAACACTTTGTGTGACAGGTATGATTTTACCATCAAAAATAATTGCTGGCATTGTCACGTCCTTTATCTTTCTCATCATATGGTTACTGCCTATAATAATACTCTGGCATTTATCAGAGTTGACTGCCAGTCCAAACCTGTCACACCAGCTACTTATAACGCCTAAATCTACGTTCAGTTTATCAATAGCCTCTGAGATTTCATCCGCAGGGGCTTGGCTGTATAACTGTAGGTCATCGGCATACAGGTGATACGTACATTGAAGATCGGAGGTTATGAAGTTAATAAATATAGAGAAAAGAAGAGGAGAAAGTATACCGCCTTGAGGGACCCCAGAGACAAGATCACACCAACTCGAGGATTTCTCGTCGGCACAAACTGACTGCTGGCGCCCCTGAAGATATGAAGCGAACCAATCCAGGTCATCAGATGAGATATTAATATGAGCAAGGATGGACAAAAGGATGTCGTGGTTCACACAATTGAATGCGTTGGAAAAGTCTACTAGGACCATCACAGTAGCCTTAGTCTTTTCCATGCCATCCGTGATGTCACCCGTTACTTTTAGGAGTGCAGAGGTAGTGCTGTGTCCCGGCCTAAATCCTGATTGTAAAGGATTTAAAATGTCGTTGCGATAAATGAAATTAGACAACTGTCTATGAACACATGCCTCCAGCACTTTGGATAGAAAAGGAAGGATCGAGATCGGACGAAAGTGACTAGGAAGCGAGGGATTAGAAATTTTGGGAAGGGGACGGACAAAGGCTTTACGCCACAATGTAGGGAATTGACCAGAATCTAGGGAAAAGTTGATGATATGTGAGATAGCCGGAAGGAGATGGTCCAGGATAGAAGTAATCATTGGCCGACTTATATTATCGCAGCCAATTGCCCTAGATTTGATGGATAGGATAATTTTTCTGATCTCATCCGATGTGACTGGAGAAAACTTGAAGGGTGTATAACTGGGACTGGTCAATCCGGCTATGAAGTCTACCGTTTGACGCTTGGTTAAGCCATCAATTGTAGGAGAGGTGGAGAAATGACGATTAATGGCATCCAACTCAATCGTCTTAGGTAGCTCCAGTTGCCTTGGTTTACCAATTCCCAATGTCCCAAGAAACTTCCAGATATCAGCAGGTGATGAGCAAGTTAAGTTATCGAGGATGTGTCGGCGTTTAGCGTTCCGTATCACCTGATTGCATCGATTCCTGACAGTTTTGTAAGAGTCCCAATTTATGTCAGAACGCTTTCTTTTAAATTTAAGAAATGCCCGATCTCTGCGTTTCATTGCAGTTCGGACCTCATTTGTAAGCCATGGTGCCGGGGGATGTTTCAACTTCACCTTCCTAACAGGGGCATGTTTGTCGAAGAGGGTATTTACAGTTGTGTTGAAGTACAAAACCTTGTCATCAACCGTGGTAGCCTCTGCTAAAGGCGCCCAGTTGATCTCAGCAGCATCAGCACACAATTTGTTGCCGTCCATGCGACCAAAACAACGCCCATGCAGCACTTTAGGTTTTACTTTAGGAGGTTTAAGAATGTAAGAAACATAAATTAGATCGTGATGTGAAAAGGCCGGCGCCAAAAACTGACCGTGAAGGTGAACAAGACTAGGAGAAGAAGTGAGAATCAAGTCGAGCCAGGTATCCTCCACTTCCTTATTGTGGTGTGTGGCCATAAGTGGTAAAATATGAAGACTAGCTGACTCGACTATTTGAAGAAGTTTGTGAACCCTGGAAGAGTCACCAGCGAGAAGATTAGTATTAAAGTCACCCATGATGATGTAGTGCTCGTAATCAGACCCTAAAGATTCTAATACCAATTCGAAATCAGTGAAATAATCAACCGTGGGGGGACTGTAGACAACGCCAAGGATCATTTTGACACCACTGACCCAGACCTCCAGGAAAAGGAACTCAGCGCTCGCCGAGTATTGTGATGGAGACGAGGCAACCACTTTGAACGGTAGATCACCACGGAGATAAATGGCAACACCTCCCCCTCCCTTACCCAACCTATCATTTCTAATTAAAACAAATCCTGGGAGTGGATAGTAAGTAGAGAGAAGATTAGGCTTCAGCATGCTCTCGGAAATCAGGATTGCATGGACGTCAGAATCCGCAAAGGTTGCCACAAGGTCGCTGTGATGTCCGGGCACGCTTTGTGCATTTATATGACACACATTTAATGACCGTCCCATGCTTTGTTCAAAACAATTATGAAGCTTTTCCCTAAGTGTAACCGCATTATTTGGGCTTGAACAGAAACTAGTATTATCAGCTGATAGAGTATCCGTATCGTAGGCAGAATGAAAGGAATCATCATCAGAAGAGTCATTACCGCTCATAATGATTATAATAATATGAAATAAATAGTATATAAAGTACTAATATTAAAATGTATAAAATAAATAATATATAAATATCTAATGTATTAATAATAATAATAATATTTAAAAAAATAATTAAAAATTAAAAAAAAAAATGTACCAGTACAATAAAAACGCTGAGTTGTTGTGGGTCTCAGTCTCTGCACCACCCGCCAGCAAACATTCACAATTGCTGCAAAAATATAATTTAATTTGTAATACACTGTAACCAAAATGCTAGTTAACATAAAATGAGAAATCACGAAAAAAAAAAAAGTTCTTAAACAAGACAGTGAGCAAAAACCCCTTGTGCCAGACAGTATAGTTCACCTGAGTGTACAGAAACGTCATAAATGTCTAAGTGACATTGTTATTATATTAATGCTAAAATAAAAACTTACATACAAGGAGGTAAACAGTAAAACCTTTAAAGACTATAAAACCTGACGTTATATATAAATTATAATAGGAAAATTGCAAGCTAATGAAACTATAGGGCACAAGAGTCACTAAAGTCATAAGGCGTATGCGATCACAAACAGTGTAAGACTTGAAAAACCCGTTCACGTTCAACACCCATGTCAGCACTAGTCCTTGGAGCCTGATGTAGTTTTGGGATACTTCTCTATGATGCGTTGAAGCTCCTCGACAGTAGTGAGTTTACAGCGCTGTCCATCCTGCACTTTAATGACTATTACGCCATCCTGCGTCCAGCAACAGCGCATCCCGAAATGCAGGCGGGCCTTAACGAACACAGACTGTCGCAACTTAGTCAAAAACTCCTTCACTGATATTGAGGACCCTCTCAACCGTGTCTTCGCATTCCAGACTGCGGCTTTTATACTTGATGTGCTAAATCTCACCAAGATGGGACGATTGTGACCTGTTCGAAGAGCTCCAAGACGATGGCAGGTTTTTATGGAGGTTGTTGTGATGTCCTTCAAGCCCATCCTGGTGTGCAGGATTCCCAATATGGTGTTAGTGCAGCTTTCATTGTCAGCATCTGGAATTCCTGCAAATATGATGGCTTTGCGGCGCTGCCAAGTATCGACGGAGTCGGTCGCCGTGATGCATTCAGTGATTTGTTTCCGGAGTAGCCCAAGAATATTAAAAATGAGTTCCCTGAATGTACGGAACTCATCAGCAACCTTAGCCACTGTGTCCTTGGCCGTACCTCCAACTTGCAGTTGCGCCTGCAGTTCATCCATTTTTTTAAAAAAGCTCTCTTCTAGACTTTTCTGCACAGATTTGATCTCCTCAAGTTTTGACATATTCGGTGTATTCAGCAAACAGTGACTGATGATTGCAAATTGTGTGAAGCCGGCAGGTGGTGTTATATTTTAGTTATTATGTCACATATAGTGCCACAAACGTAAGTTACACTTTATTAGTACTTATTGATGATAACTATAAGAAAAACTGTGATAAATTGTAATTATAACTATTTTTTATTAAAGGAGCAAATTTTAGACACTTTTTAGGTTTTTAGCACCTACCGCCTTTTTGCGAGGGACCGAGCGTTAGCGAGGGAATCAAAAGAGTACAAGGTGAAAAATCTTTGCACTCGAGTGTAACACGTAACTTTTCATCCCACCTCAGCGAGGAAATAATGAAATGCTTCTCCTTCCTAGCGTTAATTCCCAGTCAGCATCCGAAGCTTTCACCTCGGAGTCCGGGGTCCGCTTTACCAGTCTTAACTGCGGATTTGGCTGGACCTCGATATTTACCGTGAAGCGACTGCCATCTGACCTCCACAACCCAATGATGACATTAGGCGATATCGAAGCATTGCAGCCAGACCGTTGTTGTTGAACTTTTTAGGGCTCCAACTACCCGTAACGACTGCCATAGATGTTCGTATGGCATCCGTGACCGACGGCTTAACGTGCTCTCCAAGGCACGACCAGACCAATGCAAATACCCATTTTCATGCATAAAAAATATTTGCACTGAGCGGGGATCGAACCCGTGCCTCCTGCGTAGCGGCCGCGTTCAATACCACTACGCCATGGAGGCTGTATAATATGTGTATTAATACTAGTAATAAAATACAACAAAATAAAAATTCAACAACAATGTCAACAATATGACGTGAAAAAAATTGATGCGCGCAAAGCAAATTAAAAAAAAAGTACACCAAGGAGGTTACGAGTCTGAGTTTTTCATGAATTAAAAAAAAGTTGTATGATAAATTCGGCACCATAGAGGTAGAAGTAAATAGGTTTAATGATGTTTTGAGTCCACAAACCTAGTACCTACACACGATGTTCTAAATTCAAATTTACTTTACCTCTCTAGAGGATAAAAACGACTTTTACGCTCAGTTATCGAAGAGCAAAAATAGTCTTTCCGAGATGGTGGGATGAAAAAATAATTACTCTAAAGTCTTCATACGTATAAACGTCTACGCGAGAAGCTCTTTGTAAAGTTAAACTCCGAGCCCACTTCAGGTGGAAACGCGACAGCGATCCAAGAACAATAAGGCCCCCTCAAAACAAACTGGGTGCCTAGTGCCTAGGCATTGTACACCGCCGACGCTTTCAGACCACTCTTCGAGGCTCTTAATTAAGGGGCGATACGATGGCTCCTAGACGGCGAATGAGTCCATTCAGACGTGTACCGTCTGCGCAGAGATAACGAACCTCTCTCGGTTATTACAGCCTATTTTGTAGTTTTTTTTTTTACTTGGGTTGTCATATGTTTCGTGTATTATTGTTATTTATTTGCTGTAGCAAAAGTATCACAGTATTGTGAGAAAAAACAAGAGAGGGAATGACTAAAAAGAAGAGATGATGAACTGTGTGGAAGAAGGAGTGAATGCTGAAATGACTACAAGTAGGAATGAATGGAAAACAAGTCTTACCGACACCATATAAATATGGGATAGGGGCAAGAAGGTAATGTTGATGATTATCTGTATATTTTAGGATTTTTACATAATCGATTATATTTTTTTAAGACGGAAACAAAAAAACTCTATATGTAAAGGAAATGATAGAGGTATATTTGGCCCAGCAAGAATGACCTCGAAACGAGGAGGTACCAGACCCTATGTAATATGTCTCATAATATTATTATTATTTTCCTTCAAGAAACACCGTCCTCGTATATCCACATTTCTCTTTCCTTCAATTTATCAGACGTCAGACACTACATAAGTATTACTAATTAATTATATTAAAATAAGAGAACCGCCTCTTTGTAAATGTGGTGGAGGTACGAACAGAGTAACATTTTCGCTTGATTAAATAAGGAAGCGGCAGAATGAATTTACTTCGGTGCCTTCATGAAATCGCTATGAAAAAGATTATTGTAAAAAGATAACATGGTTCCCGCCATTTATCTTTCCGCATGGCGGGCTTTTTGTAAGATTAAATGTATTTTTCCTGTTTTAATCATAAGTAAGAGAAAGTGAAACATTTATTTATAACGTTATCGTGTAGTGCTTTCGTTTCGTCTACGTCTTGTGAATAATAAAACGTATATTTTATCTGTAGACTGTTCTTATCTAAAGAATGATTGGAAACTGTAATATTTTACCTGTGTGTACAAAGTCTTGTGTAGGTACTAGAATCCCTTCATCCGAGCGCCAATCCTGGTTGCATTGCATCTAAAGCTGCATTTGAACGGGGTTCGCTCTTCTTCGTCTTCTACATGATTTAGTTTGATTGACTTATACGTTAGGAATCGCAACAGAAAATCATACTGGATCGCGTAAACACCGAGGAAAACGTATTATAAGAAGCTATTTACATGTTTGAACTTTTAACGAACCTTAGTCCTCATTTGGAAATTGGAGCACGAATTTGGTTCAGAATAGGTTTTCTGGTACATATTAGATAAGAGCCTACATAATAATAAAATATAATAAAAGACGCAAATATTGGAAATATCCAATATTTTCTCTGATTAATAAGCAAATGATATCAAATCAGTAGGTTATTGAAAGCAGAAACAGTTATATCGAATTGGCGGATTGGAACGAGTAAAACATCGATCTGGTTGATCCCTACTAATATTATAAATGTGAAAGTAACTCTGTCTGTCTGTCTGTCTGTCTGTCTGTCTGTCTGTCTCGCTTTCACGCCCAAACCACTGAACCGATTTTGATGAAATTTGGTATAGGGGTAGATTAGACCTTGAGAAAGGACATAGGCTATGTTTGGTCGCGACTACTAATATTATAAATGTGAAAGTAACTCTGTCTGTCTGTCTGTCTGTCTGTCTGTCTGTCTCGCTTTCACGCCCAAACCACTGAACCGATTTTGATGAAATTTGGTATAGGGGTAGATTAGACCTTGAGAAAGGACATAGGCTATGTTTGGTCGCGATAACCGACATCCACGCGGGCGGAGCCGCGGGCAAAAGCTAGTTCTACAATATTGGATTCTTCAAAAATGAAAAAGGGAACAAAGGCTTTTTCTAAGTGAGCGAAGCTCCTCCGCTAGCAGTTACAGGTGTTCACAAGGTACTACACAGTGACCGTAGATGGTATCCCGCAACCCAAAGGAACTTATTCTCGGGCATAGGACTGATTCTCAGGCTACAAAATCTACTATGTACTGTACTGTCATACAAATCCATTCTGCCGTTCTAGCGTGATCGAGTAACCAATATCCACCCATACATTTAAGCTTGCACATTTACCAATTTTTGTCACCCTATTATTAATCGTTTTGCGCTGTCGATAAAGTGACATCCACAGGAATATGTATCCAAGAACCCGACTGTGGGCCCAGTAGCTACCCTGAATGCTTATCAGATTAGACAAAGAGACATAAAGGATCTGAAATTGGAAAGTTCTGTGAAAGAACATTCATTTCTTTTTGACGGGACTCTACCATGGATATTGGGACACCCACGCTTCCCCAAAAGGAGAAATGGTAGGTTGGAGATGTCGCGGTTGGATTGTCAGTACGGTTGTCGGTGTCCATATTGGACATAAAAATACCCTTAACCTCGTAAGTAAGTATAAGTATATCAGTTATATTACCCTCAATTTCTTATCACGCCATACACTGCGGAAAAGGCTCATTTAGACGGGGAGATGTCCTCGCACGTTTCGATCTGGAAAATCGTACACGACTATCACTAATCGCCAATCGCCATACCATTATCGTGTCAAAATGTTTACACACAGGCACAGAACAAATAATAGTACTAGACACAGGCAAACACTAAATTCTCGCCTACGATTTTATATCATACGAGATACGCAAGTAACGTATCGCCTGTGTCAAAATATATGATTATTGCTTGAAAATTCTGTTGACAGGACGAGCACTATCAATATTCATGTGTGTGTGGACGTATACGAGCGCCAATTGAGCTACGAATGTTTAGACGAAGCAACTTTTTTCTATCCTTTCGATATTCTTGCAGGCGAGAAACTTTCCTCGTTTAAATGATGCCTTAGTTAATAGTGCCTAGACACACCACGATATTATAAAAGTATACATACGTAGCCCAATCACATAATTCCTCTTCATACCACGTCTGTCGGAGTTCCACGTACGGGTCCATCGCCCCTTACGTTTCTTATAGCACTTGTTGCGCCTCAATTAAGTCCAAATTGCTTCAGCTTATTAGCTCGAATAAGTGGCAATTGATTGCCGTACTATTATGGGAATACCGTGCGAATACTGGTTCGAAACCCGTTATGCCTAGCCTTGAGAAACGGGATGCTGTTGCAATGAAATAAGATGAGCTTTCCATTATTTATAGCCTTTTCACTGTTAGTTTGTTGTAAGTTGCAAACTAGTACACATACTGTTTATACTGTTGAGCGATGGCACTTGGTGGAACTATTAAGTACCAGTGTATTCACACATACTGTGGAAAAGTCCCAAATAGTAATAATATTATAGTACAGAAACAAACTACAATCTTGGTTGAAACCGAAGCTTGTACTTCAAACTCCGGTCCGGTCTCCCTCCGTCCTATGGATTAGCTTATTCCTACAATACAAAGGTGGTAGACAAGCACACGATCCGCCTGATGGAAGGAGTTTCCGTAACCTATGGAAGTATGCAACACAAGGAGAGTCACACTCCTGCTGCGGACTCTGAAAGAACAGAGAGAGAGTTTCTGCGCCGTCAGTGCTCTTTATTGTACACCATAAAGTCCTTGGACTGTTGTAGTAACATATCCAACAATACTAAAATAAAATCCAGACTTAACACGACAAATAGAACGCCTAAAGTTTCGCTGGTCACTTCTCCTAATTTAATACAATCAATCACCTTACAGTCCTAATCTTAATTTCGGTTTTAATCTCACAAATCTATCTTATGGCATTCTGCCCAGATGCTAATAATTTGATTAAAAAAGTATGTCATAAATTAGGTAGAAGTTCTTTTATTGAATTATCTAAGCCAAACCAGGTTTATTTCTTACTAGCTGTTGCCCGCGGCATCGCCTGTGTTATTCCAGACTATATTCCTGTGCTATTTTTTTCCCTGTAGGTACCAAATTTCAATCCGTTCAGTCGTTAGAGCGTGATAGAGTAAAAACATCTAAACATACAAAGATCTTCACAAACTTTGACATATTTTATAGGATTAGTTAGTCGTGAGTTCGTGACATAGTGATTTTGGATTTACTTTTGTCGCACGGAAGACATTCAGGTACCGTCACACTGCTATGCCAGTTCCGACAGAACATTAACCAGCTAAACACCAAGAAACGCTGCTGTGGGTACACATATACCTATAGCAATTCATATGGGTATTATGGCTTCTTTTAGAAGGTATCTCAATGTCAACTATGGATTTGAAAACCGCTTCTTCATGCATACAATTGACATAGGTCTCTCCTAATGTTGGGAGGCTTTAGCCTTCTTTCACGCTGGCCAGAAGAATTGGTACAGAGCTTTATTTCGAGTTTTCTTTCTCTTGCAGTGATATCGTCTGCGTATTTTTCCGTTAGTCGCCTCTTACAACACCCTTTGGATGACATGGGGCGGTGATACCTGTATTCTTCTTCCATCAACACACGGATATTTAAGTTCTGATACAACTGTTCAAATATACCTACTAACTATGTAAGTAGTTCGTCACTTTCGTTTTCAATCATAACATACTAGTTTATTACTGTACTACATTACTCACCGAAGATGGTCAAGTCATCAAATAGATGAAATAACAGTAACCTGTTGTATAACGAAAAAAACAACTTGCGCAAAAAACTATGTTGATATATACCTTGGGACACATATCTTGCACGTAAGTCGCGAGACAAACGAGGCCCTTGCGCGCTTGGATTGTTTTTTAATAATCTATGCCTGGTGAATTTGAGCCCGTGCTATCCTCAAAAGACACCCAAGAAACGTGTACTGAACGTATAGATTAAGTTTCGAGCACATTTTAGGTCCAAGATATATGTCCCGAGGTATACAATCTGATATAGATGTTTTCCTCTTTCCATATAATCTATATAATTATGTACAAAAAATGGAGCTATACTATCGTCATTAAATAGTATAAAAAAGGTAATACGCGTGTTTGTTTCTTCATTAACTTTTTCTGAACCACTATGCATATGATACGTGTCGTATCGTAGTGTTTTTCATTATTATGTACGGAATGTTTATACAATAAATTATCGTAAATAAAATTTTACATAACGGGCAATCACATTGTACATCTGCGGTTGTATGAAGACCCACCAAGATTTCCGAAGTACGAGTCAATCCCACCTGCAAGTCAGTACACCTCCTGATTGATGGGAAGTCTTTCCTCACAGAGCTGGACAGTTTTCGCTTCTGCCAGCTAAAAAAACCAAATCAAGGAGTAGGAAATCGGACTCCAGTCTCCAAAGAGCAAGCTTTGGAAACAACCAGAATTAACTTTCGGATGATTTTCACGCTTCTATGTCTCCAAAGATAGGCAACAGTGTTTTAAACACCCATATTTCCAGAAGTTTTTGGTCCCACATATCAACCTCCGGAACTAATTCAAGGTACCTAACCTTTCCACAGTAAGAATGGAATATTCCATAGCAATATAGCAAGAAATGCCTTTGATCTAAACGAAAAGTAACAGTTATCAATATTGATTATTCATTCTTACACAAATTATATTCCCAATTATTCACGAACTGAACATCAAAGCTACGCGTATCTAGGTTATATTTTACGTCAGCATCCTGTCTGCCTTTAATTTAATTTAATGTTATAGATAATACACGTAGGCATGACAGGGCACAAACTACAAAGGGAGGTCTCGAATTAGGAGTCGACTGGGGAAATAATAGTGTTGTAACGTGATTTTCAATTATATTAACCGCGGGTCTAAGACGCTTATCAGCTGCCTTTCAGGAGGCCTAACTAGATGTCTTTAAAATTGTGATTTCGTACTATAGAACCTACTCAGAACAAAATACGTGTTAAAGAAGATACTCATTTTGGGACCTGACAATTTTGACAATCCACTCAATACAATATAGTCAATTTGGCTTCACGTCGCCTGATGGTAAGCTGAAGGCGAAGTTTCAAGAAAGAGGGTCATCATTACAGACACGTACCATGTTACAATTGTGGCACTGAGTTTGATGGCCTCATCAGGAGGACCTCTTTATGGACCCGGGACTGTAGGAAGGACACACGTGACAGTTCACGTAGTACCAGTGTAGTACCAGTGTAAGGAATTCCAGATTCACTTGGTTCTTGATGGAATATTTTGCACTCACTGCAGTTATTGTGACGTGTTTAGATGATGATGGAAAAAGTTAAACCGACAGGATAAGTTCTATACACTTAACCAGGTTTAAATCATTATGTTTGAACAGCACAAGTTCGAATGTTGATAACAGCCGAAGTTTCTTAGAACAGTCAATAGTTACGCTATGTTAAAAAGCTTGTGCAAACATTTAGTCTACTGCTTAGCACCTCACGTACTTAAGACCACAGATAATGTAGGAACGGTGGCTGACCACGGAAATGTCATTCGGTCAACGACCTCAGAACCACAACTTGATTACTATGTGAAATTGTTGTGAGATTACATTACGAGGTCTCAGTTACTAAGGATTAGTGATTACATGGTACTGTTGGGTATGGAGTAATAAAAAGTTTGTAATGTATGTAATAAATTGTACAGGAACTGAGATTGTTTGTTGCACTGAAATTACATATCCTATCCTATCCAATGTAGTCTACATAGGTATATCTACTACTATGGACTTATAGGAATCCTACCTACTACTATACGCTGTTTAGATCGAAAACTCCGTTTTCATGGTGAAGCGAGAATGTATTTGGAATTTATTTTAGTTTGGGTGTATGGGGAGGACCCCATACACCCAAACTAAATTACTGTAAAGTAGGAACTGCCAAGATTCCTGGGATCCAAACCATCCGCGTCAGGCAGGCGGTCGGTCCCTTAAAAGTAACAAATAAGAGGAGTGGCACCTGGATTCCAAGGTGCAAAATTCAAATTTGGCGCTGGTGGTTAGAGACAGAGAGGTTGGCTTCTTCATATAAAAATTCAATGTATAGCATTCTTGAACCGAATCACTAACTCCTCCAACTAAGCTAAATTGCTTGTGCTAGGAGTGGGTTCACTTCGGTAGTGTAATGGCCAGGATTCGAACCCGGGACCTCTTGATCGTAAGGCCGACTCCTTAACCACTAAGCTACCGACGTTCTTTTTAGTACCTATGTATTAGTACCTATCGGCAAGTAATCGATATTTTCAACGACTTAGAACCAGTATTATGATTATTTGTTTATCGCATAGGCCGTTTAGACATCGAGTATGGGCCCATTTCCATTCCCATTCCATTAACGAATGGGAAAATTTTATTAATGTGAGTATTAAAATAAACGTAAGTGGGCATTATTCAAAAGTGAATCTACAAGGAAAGAGTGTCGAACGGACTCACATACGGATGTTCACATTCGCTGGAATACGATGACGATTGAAGAAAAAAAAGAATACATAAATAAACTCTGATTCCCGTGCGAAACCGGGGCGAATCGCTTATGTTATAATAAGATATTTAGCAAAATATTATTTTCCATGCTTTAAACGTTCTCTAAATACTAAATTAACCTGAGTTAAATACAGGTAGCTTGCAGTAAGTCATTATAAATAATAAATTCATAATTTGAGTTTGAAATTCCCAGTAAGTGGTACCTAGTCACCGACGGCGGTAATCATAGGCCAGCGACCCCATCGGTCGATAATACTTGCACCGTTTTTACCTTCAGCTCACCACTATTGTTCATGGGTATAGTTTTTTCTCCCCATGAAACCGTTAATCATTGATAGATCAGAATCTATTGAATCGACTTTCGTCAATGTTTATTCAACCTTCTTCTCTTTCTTCTTTTTTTTATATTTGACTAGCTGACCCGGCGAACTTCGTTCCGCCATATTTTCTGATCCCGTTCCCGCTGCATATCTCAAAATTTATCAGTGTTTCTCTACAATATTATGCATGTATTAATACATACAAAACCTTCCTCTTGAATCACTCTATCTATTAAAAAAAACCGCTTCAAAATCCGTTGCGTAGTTTTGAAGATTTTGCGACTTTGTTTTATAATATGTAGTGATAAGTGATAGGCTCGCGTTTGACCACTGTCTTTGGTAAGTGACGATGTGGTTGACTGTGGAGCGCGCTTGCCTAGTTGTATAAGTTTTACGACTCGCGTTTGATAAGTATACTATCTTCGTATCGTTTTTTATGACGAAGGGAGGACGCTTCGCTAAAGTATACGGGGTAGTTAACGACGCGATACGCAGATACTACCTACGTATCGTAGACTCTGGCGACAATGTGAACAAAAGTAAAACAGGTACATATTAGGTATTCTGTCAGTACCGATACCGGGTGTATGAGGAGTCCCTCAAAGATCTTACCCAGTTGATGACAACATGTTTCGTGTTGCGTTGAACTAATAACACCTAACGGGAAGTGGACGTGTTAATTATAATTAACAAGTCCAAATTTCGTCTGCTGTATTAATAGATACACCTTTGCCTACACTTTCGTGTAAGTATATTATTATTTTTGTACAGATGTGTGTCTGTATTGTGTCTTCTTGAAGCCTCTCAGGGTAATGAACCAAAGTAATGTACTGTAAAAGTGTATTAGACATGTGAAAAATGTTTAATGATCTCGTAAAGTACCCAGAAAGACTGTAAAGCTTGTAAGAGTACCTATTTATAAACAATACTATAATAAAATTAAGCAAATAGCTCCTTTGTCATGAATTCTCATATATTAGTGTTGTCATAGGATCATAATAAAAGCGACCAAATCTTGTGAAATATAAAGGTCAATACTGACTTGCACACTTCTTTCCTTGAATATACGCCGCGCATTTGAATTAAAAAAATACGTTTCATATGCTCCGTATAATACGGTTGTTTGAAAAATACAAACGAAGCGAAATGAGAACATTTACATGCATCTGCAGTTTTCATGAGGCGTTTTACTGCATTTTTTTTTTCCTAACAACACATTTATTTAAATACTAGCTGTATCTATTCCTTCTTATATCTTCGATATTTAAATAAAACTATAATAATTCATATGCAAATTGACTGAAAATATAACTGAAGAAGAATAAGTACAACAAGCGAAGCAGATATCTTAGTTTTTAAAGTTCTTAGTTCTAATGTTTGCAGAGAAAAATCTTAAAGATTTGATCAATAAATTGTGTCGCAAACATTGAAAAAATATAAAACATATCAAGCAAAGTTCCTTGTTAAAATAACTGAAACAATGTTTAATCAATGTAGAGAATCATTCTTAACAAGGTAAATATTAACATTTAACGAACATCGAATATACCCTGTATGGTCCGGCCAAGTCTGTAACCTGCTTTATTAAACTAGCACATTGCTTAAGGCCTTTTAGACCGAAGGCCGACGACGTTCCAAACCAAACGGGTTCTCTGTTTGAACTCCCTAAGCAAATAACTGAAAATTATACTTCTATATTTAAGTAAGTACACAAGATATAAGGTACGATTCATATTGACAGGAGCCAGCGCGGACAGACGCCTCAAAAAACGTGGGACCGCGCGGCAGAGGGATGCGTGTGGCGCCTATACCACAGATACTGCAAAAAATAGCATTTTAATTTGGACTTACTGATATGCTGTTAAAGTCTAACATTAAAAAATGTTGTGCAGTGAATGAAAAAATTAAATGAGAATGTATGCGTTTTGACGTATATGACACATATTTTGTCGTTTATGACATTCGTTGACGACTGTCATATACGTCAAATTCCATACATTCATCATTCTTTTCTACAATACCTCGGCCAATGAATTGCCACTTGGCTAGGGGGCAGAGCATTCGCGCGCATACGCTGTCGACGTCTTGGTGTGAATCGTACCTAAGTTTCTATTAAATCACATCATTAAAATGTACTTAGTAGCCATTTTAACTGTGAATATTATAATTTTTTTTTACATTTGTCTTGGTGTACGTTTGGAGCTTAATTGGTGAGTTTTACTTATTAAACATACTCGTACATATGTGCATATTTTCTCGTTCTCACCGCAGTAGTTACTTGTCACCGGATATAAATGTTCGTTTAGTGAAATTCTGTCTGCATTTAAAGTTGGAAGTTGCATTAAAAATACAATTTCTTAACCCTTATTCGCTTATTTAAGTTATATCTATATACTCTCTTGATACTGTGTGAAGTTTACGCTAATCTCACTCATTGAAATAAAACTACTTTTTAACGGATTCTATCGTGATATTATTTACTTTTAGCCCGACGTTTCTCGTATATCTTTCACCTCAAATTAAAAAAAAAACAATCTATCTCAAAATTAATGAGCTATAATCTTGCTAGATAATCAAGAACGAGTTATATCAGTTAGGAGCAAATCGGCGCAAGTCGCATAAAAATATCACAGCATTCACAGCGGTATAAAGTGCTCCCAGGTATGAAGACATCAAAATATCGTATTTTTTACTGTTAACTTGTTTTAATCGAGCGACCAGTTCGAGTTCAATTGAATTGCATGAAGCAATTAAGACCCTTCTGTGAACAGCGCGATTATGCAGAGCAAAATAAATTATCTCGCATTGAATTTTAGCTCACTTCGAAAAAAGGACTTGACTTTCTGTTATGTAGACACTAACTTTTAAACATTCTCCTTCCATATTTAGTATTGCGTTAATCCCGATTTGAAATAAGAATATTAGCAACCGAAATTACTAATATTCCCCCTAAGCCCATCCAGCTAAGCTAAATTGCTTGTGCTAGGAGTGGGTTCACGTCAGCAGGATTCAAATCCGGGATCTCTCGGTCGTAAGTGCTGCTCCTTAATCACTAAGCTACCGCCGACGGTTATTCCTTTTGTGCCTCATTGCACAGTTCCAACATATATAATACTAGCTTTTGCCCGCGGCTCCGCCCGCGTGGATGTCGGTTATCGCGACCAAACATAGCCTATGTCCTTTCTCAAGGTCTAACCTACCTCTATACCAAATTTCATCAAAATCGGTTCAGCGGTTTAGTCGTAAAAGTGAGACAGACAGACAGACAGACAGAGTTACTTTCGCATTTATAATATTAGTAGGGATAATATTAGTAGGGATTATACTGATCTCGTTCTGTACGTGCACCGAACGGGATCAGTCTTTTGTCTAATATTGTACTAAAATCATTAATTCAGAGTTGCTGCCAAAACTTCATTAAAACCATGACACAGAACCTCCTTCGTATTATAGTGAGGAAATGAGAAAGTAAATCAAGTAGTAACTTTGTCTCCAAGATCCTTTCGTGAGCGTGCTCAGGAAACGTTCCTATTCATCAAACGCACACGTGAGGTGGTTAAATCTCTCTAGCTAGATCGTTCCGTATAAGGCGATGTACCTGGGGCCTGCAGACTAGCCACTTTTTGTGGCGCCAGTGCATTATTTCACGGCATTTGGATAAGTGACTTGATTGAATGGGAAGGTGTGAGCAAAATGTAAAAGTCTAAATATTTTGACAATTTTTTTTCTCATTCCGAAATGTAACTTTGGTCTATAAGAATTATATTTTGTGTCATGGTTTTAATGAGCACAAGCAATTTAGCTTAGCTGGATGGGATGGAATGTAACTTTGGTCTATAAGAATTATGTTTTCACTTACTTAAAACAGGCACATCTGTTGTTAATACATATCTACCCCCTTGTCTAGGAGGCTGAACATAGGATCTGGAACTTAATCGAAGATCCAAAATTTCTGATCTAAAATATCATAAATAATCTTCTTAGCTCTTTGTTAAAGTGGACCATTGTGATTTAAACTTATTCTCAGTACGCAAATAAGCCCATTGACCCCTCCCCTTATGGGCAACCAACTAAAGTTGACTTGGTTTAACATGTTTCCTAGAACCAAGATGCTGTTTTTTTTTGATAAAATTGCACTACAAACGGGTAGCTAGTCTGTGCGGTGCAACCTAAATCTCTCTCAGTCCGTACCACTGCTTTATACGTAACGTGTAAGCGTGCATGAGCTGCATAACAAACTACTATTTTTAAAAGTAAAGAAATCGAAAAGTTTGAATATGGGCCCGCCACAATGGCTGACACGGGAGGGAACTGTTCACCTGTCCATTTTCATATTCCATTTTATTTTAATCAAACGTATTTTAAAAAATACAACAAAGTAAGACACTCTAGATAAAAGCTTTATTTACAGCATATAATAAACTTCTATAAGGTAATAGGTAGTAAGTATAAGGTAGTTAGGTTATAGGTGTCTCATGTAAAAGGTTTTATCCATAAACTCAATATTTATTAGCGTACTAAGTTTATGGTTTTATCAGAAAATCTGCTTGTCAATTTTTAGATATTAGAGTATACTTATCGCAGAAGTGGCGCTGCGTTTTGACAGATATTTTAACACTACATAATGACATTATTGACGTTGTGAATAAAATAAAATAAGAAATAAATTGTTTGTTAAATAAAAATATTTGTAACCCGACATCACGTCTACTAGCTACACCACTCCTAAACATGTACTTATGGCAAGCGATGCTTAAAGCGCTATTACACCTTCCTGAATTTAGGAAACGATATTTAGGAAACGATTTAGGACGAGAAATTCAGTCGCCGGAGCTCGCGATTACACTTTTCCTAATTTAGGATCCTAAATCAGTTTTGTTGGACGAGCGGCAAGTGACGGACGTGTCGCAGGTGTCGCTGTCGAATAGAGATGGATGATAAATTAGGTTACGATTTTGATATCGATGTTATTGAATATTACTTTGATGATGTTACCGTATGATGTTACTGTTATATATTTCTAACAAATTACATTTCATAATATTGTTATGGTCGACTCTATTTGCTGAGGCTGCTTTTTTAATTCGTTACTTAATTTTTAAGTTAGCAACTTTGTCTGTCAATAATCTCATTGTGCGCATACTTCTGAATAAAAAAGAATCGATAATACATACATACATACATACATACGTACATACATACCTACATATATACGTACATCATACATACATACGTACGTACGTATACATACATACGTACATGCGTACATACATACGTACATACGGTACATACATACATACATACGTACATACGTACATACATACGTACATACGATAAATACATACGTACATACGTACATACATACATACATACATACATACATACATACATACATACATACATACATACATACATACATACATACATACATACATACATACATACAGACGTACATACGCTACATACATATATACATACGTACATATATGCATACATACCTACATACATACATACAAACATACATACGTACATACCCACGTACATACATACATACATTATGTCGATATATCGATAGCTTTATTATAAAATTATCAATATCGATATTTATCGATACAATATGTATCGATACTGCGGCGGTGAGCGGCCACTGAGCGTCCTAAATTTAGGAAATGCGATTACACTCATCCGATTTAGCCATTTAGGACGTCGGAAGCCGTCCTTTATCCTAAATCGTTTCCTAATTAGGATGCTACCGTCCTAAATGCGATTACACTTTCCTAAATTCAGGACGTCCTAAATATCGGATTCTGAATTTAGGAAGGTGTAATAGCCACTTTATTCGGACATCACGTCTACCAGACTACGCCAGTCCTAAAAGGTACTTATGGCGCGTGCGACGCGCCGCGTCGATCGAAGGACGAGACAGTCGGTGCCGCGCGGTGAGAGCAGACGGTCGACGTTGCGCTACGATAGCAAACAACCATTGTCGCGTGTGCCCTATTCTGTACGGTGTAACTTAACTTCCCTTGTAACCAATATAATAAAGTCCTCGTTACAAATTGCGCCCAACTAGTGGCCCGTACTCAAGTAGATACTAACAAGGCGGCACCGACGCGCCGCATTTACCTACCTGCGTACATCCGTGGACAGTTCCCGCGTTTTGAGTGCGAGTCGGATCGAGAACGAGCGTAGGCATAGACGACAGACATGCCAAGGACACGCCAACAAACCGCCGACGACCACGACAATGCCGGTTGCAGTAGCGAGACTGAAGGTCACGCTCACGCGGCGCTGCGCGCCGCGACGCCGACAACTAACAACGGAGCCAACAGCGAGACAGAGTACGTGGTTAGCGCCGACGATCACGTCGCCGCCGGTTGCAGTAGCGAGACTGGTCGTCACGCTCACGCGGCGCAGCACGCCGCGACACCGACGCCGACGACAACCGACGAACCCGAGGCAAACCACGCGACGACGCCGATGGCGGCCGACAGGGGCACGATCACCATGACGGAAGATCAACTTACGAGGCTCCTGACCAACGTGATGCGAGGTGTCGCGACACCGACGCCGACGCCCACGTTCGCCGAATGTGCCGGACCGACGAGCAACTTCACCAGATGCACGGCCCGATTCGACGGGGCCACCCGGAGCGCCGATGTGCTAGAAACGTTCCTCGAAAGCACACAGGTGTATAAGGAATGTGCGAACGTCAGCGACGAGCACGCACTACGGGGGCTACCGATGCTGCTGACTGGAGAAGCCGCCGTGTGGTGGCACGGTGTGAAAAATTCCACGAAGACCTGGGACGAAGCATTACGGCGGCTGCGTTTCATGTACGGCGCACCCCGCCCCGCGCACCGGATCTTCCGTGAGATCTTCGCCCGAGAACAGAGTGACGAAAGTGCCGATTCGTACATATCGCGAGTGCGCGCAAACCTCTCGCGACTACCGTATGATCTACCGGAGATAGTGCAGCTAGACATTGTATACGGACTCTTAGATCGTAAGGTTAGGGAAAGAGTGTCAAGAGATAGTGTTGATAGTGTCGACGGTCTGCTTTCACGAGCGAGGTATGTAGAGGAGTCGCTGGGTGAGGTGAGTCGATCAAATACTAATACTGCTCCCCCTAATGCCGCGAATAATACAATGCGTCGCAGTGTCAACCCTGCGATCGCCGATAGCAAAGTTGTAGCTAAACCCGAAAATGTAAACAATAACGATCGCGACTCTGCACAGAAACGTGTAAGGCCGCGCTGCGCTTTTTGTAGACGGTTTGGTCATACGATAGATGAATGTAAGGTTAAGTCAAAAAGTAGTGATAGTACAACGGACAACAGGGTGCCACTGGCTTGCTATGGCTGCGGACGGGAAGGTGTGATACGGTCTAAATGCCCGACATGTAAGGACGCCTCCGCAACTAATAAGGTTAGTTTCCAAAGTGCCGTCACCAACGATTCAGATGTGACGCGGCCCACAGTGATGATTCAAGTAGCATCTCGAACTGGTGTCGCCGTGCTTGACACCGGCGCCACCGAGAGCCTTGCGAGTCCCGGACTCTACAAGATTTTAACCGACCATGGGGTAAGTTTTACCGAAGTGCGTCGCTCCATAGGCCTGGCGGACGGGACGCGTCAGTCACGTGAAACCTTAATAGGTGACACCACCGTTACTATACAGGGTCGAGTTATCCCCGTAAGCTTTTTGGTGTTACCGGACGCCGACAACAGAACGCTACTCGGACAGGACTTCATAGCGAAAGCAGGTATACTACTCGACCTCCAACAGGGTTGTTGGTCTTTTAATAATTTACCAAAGGAGAAATTCCCCTTTGTGCAGTCTTACAGTCTTGAAGCCGCCAACGACGCAGAGCTGATGCGGATTAGTACCGTCAGTCTCAAGTTAAGGCAGGACGAGGGCTTCAAGCTGTCACCCGGTCAGAGAACGCGGCTGAACCAGCTTGCAGTGTCGAAGGCCGAGCGCTTCGCCGCAGCGAGACCCCCAACGCCGTGCGCTACCCAACGCATTCGAGTCGATGAGAAGCAGGAGCAGACCGCTTCCCCATTGTACCGGATGTCGCGAGGTAAGATGGAGCTACTAGGCGTTGAGATAGAGAAGCTGCAGCGCACTGACGAAACCAGGCCTTCCTCTCCGAAGATCGACAGTAGTGGTTACTGTCTCGGAACAGTTCCAATGCAGGGGGAGGGCCCCGACGACCCCATCAGGGGGAGAAACCGGTCCAACCGTGGATGTTTGATATCCGACGGAGCACCGTACAGGTGCGCACCCGAGGTAGATGACGTCGATTCCGCCTGCCTCGTGGTCCCTGTATGTGAAAGAGGAAGGGTATTTGCTGACTTCCATGACGCTGGGAAGGTCCATGAAAGGGCCCAGCGTGTCAAGAAGAGATACGGGGACAAAGGGAGACGAACCCCTTCTGATTGTAAGGTAAGTGACCTAGCCCTATTGGAGACGCGAGGCGCTAACGATGTGGCTGTGGATGTGGCTCCCAGCCAGTCCGCCAAGTTTATACCTAGAAGGGATGGCCCTTACCGGGTTAAGGAGGTGGCGAGCCCCACGACATACATAGTGGAAGGCATCACGAGAGGTGAGTACGTAGGGAAGTATCACGTCTCCCATTTGACACCTTACTTAGGCAGCGCCGTAGACCCACCCGTTAGGGAGAAGCGCAGACGCGGTCGGCCACGTAGGCTAATCGAGTGCTAGTCCGAACGCGAGGGCGCCTTGTCCGAACTAGAGGGGGAGTATGTAACCCGACATCACGTCTACTAGCTACACCACTCCTAAACATGTACTTATGGCAAGCGATGCTTATTCGGACATCACGTCTACCAGACTACGCCAGTCCTAAAAGGTACTTATGGCGCGTGCGACGCGCCGCGTCGATCGAAGGACGAGACAGTCGGTGCCGCGCGGTGAGAGCAGACGGTCGACGTTGCGCTACGATAGCAAACAACCATTGTCGCGTGTGCCCTATTCTGTACGGTGTAACTTAACTTCCCTTGTAACCAATATAATAAAGTCCTCGTTACATATTTAAGTAAAATTAGATATTTTATCTGTGGCATAATTGTGGCGGTTCTGGGCCATTGATGAAAAAAAATATGTAAAAAAATATATATATTTGTTTGTGGTCCTACTTGTAGTAACGTGATGGTTTTGGCGGCTAATTTTGAATTATTAATTATATAGGTATTATTTAACTAAACCAGTGCGGCCTAACCTGGCCTAACAGTAAGTATTAAATATTCTTTCTCTCTATAGCCTGTAATTTTAAACTCAACGGATGAAAGGAAATATAAACAGCTCAATTTTTTTCATGAACAGTGGAATACTGTTCATGAAAAAATGATAAACAAAAAATTACCATTGTGAACTTTGAAGACTTTCTTTTAGAGTTTTTAGACCAATAAGACAGTTAAGAGCAGTCTGTTGTGTTATAGACAAAAGGTTTTATTCATAATTGTATTATTACTGGCTATGTGCTATAAAATTGTTTAATTAAAATGAGGCCATTGTCTCAACGTTTATTGTTATGTTGGACAATTAAGGGGGACTTTTCCAGTACGTGTCTTGAGACTGAAAATTTATACATAAATGTGCAATGCAAATACTTATATTATGTATAAACATTGTATACTAACTATCTAAATTACTAAACAAGCATTTCAAAACAAAAAAAATTGTGATTGAGCAAAAAATTTATAAAAATGGACAAATGGCAAAACACTTAAAAAAGTTATTTATTCATAAAAATTGAACTTAACGGTATCGATGCTTAAGGCCAGGTTGGAATAGTTTTTAACATTTTTAAACGTCTGGATATCAAGTAACATAGCAAATTACGCCAAATAAAAAGCATATTCATAAAATAGACTAAACCCTCAAGGGTCGTGTGAAAACAGAAACACGATTCAAGATAATTGGCTCGCTAGAAATTATCGTCAAACATGGGTCTAAAACGCTCCAAATCGCTATTTCAAACACGTTTCTCACTAAGACACCATTATCAAATCATGCCGAAGTTTGTATTTAAAAAAAGAGCATAAAAATATCTAGAGATTGGTGAAGTTATAATTTATCACGCAGTTATTATTTTCTTCAAAAAACCGCAAATATCCTCAAAATTGCTGTATTCGAGCTCTCGTTTCGTCAGTCAAAATGTTCGAGGTAGTCTCACTACAATACCCCCTTAAGGTATGATACCGAAGGTGACCGCATAGGTACGACTACTGCAGACGCACGGGGCAGATATGCGTAATTCATTGCGGCTTCTCAATGACCCCTTTTATCCGTATCGGAGTTTAACAAGTAATGGGTACGTTGTATCTGCTTCATACATCTGCAGTTGTCGTATACGGTCGGCTTCGGAATCATACCTTTATAAGATGAAAGAGATCTGAGTGCAATATTTCTGTCAAATCAATCCAACTGTTTTTAAAAGTCACTTTTGCATAGTAATATTAGTTAGGATTCTCAATCAATCATCACAAATACTCAATATTGAGTCAGTATTTATTTGAATGTTTCGCAATCGTTCTGTTGTTTACAAAGCTCCAGGCAATATTATACCTATCGCACTGACACGGCTTGCCCATTAAGGTAACATACAATAAAATAAATATCAAACGTACCTACATAAAAATGTTGCCGCGTAAAAATTTAGATATAAAATAAAACGTTCGAATAAAAGTTTAATACCGAAATGAAATCGTTTTATCTGTGGCACTGTAACGCTAGGCGCGCGCTCCGTTGCATGCAGATTAGCTGATCTTCCTTTTTTCCGACAGCAGCGTTCAGAATACTGTCTCAAACATGTGTGAGGGTGGGAATGATATTAAATTTCTTTGTATTGTAACTGAGCCTGGGGTGAAGGGACGTGGCGTGTCTTGAGGAATGAGTTGAAATAAAATGGTTGACTAATCGCTCAATGGAATGTTTAACGCTCTCTTGTGCTGTGGGATATGTATAATTTTGTGCTTTTTTTATTTATATTTTATAATGTTTGTATTATAACTTGTAAAATATTATTATTTTTTGGGCATCCATCATGTATTATTTAATATTGAACTACAATTAAATTTGTAAATGTGGATATAATTCAAAGTAGTTATGATGAGTCACAATAGTTCGTCAATTATATACGTTACTATGGATTGAGGTACAATGGGGTTGGTATATCCAATATTATATTCAAGCTGGCCAATAAAATGCTGGCATGTAATAACTGCAATAAGTATAAAGTTACCTATTTAAAAGTTAATCATTGATTTTGTGAATTAAGCGTCTTACAAATCAACCGTATAAAGTGAACATGTAACACGAAATTATCTACGGCGCGCAGAAATATAAAGGGTTCATTAATCAACATCACCTCCCAGAGGAAACTGAACAATTCGTTCATTCACTCATTCATTTGTCAAAATTACCTACTAGCTATTGTGCGTCGACCAATTATTTTCATGACTGCCAATTAGTGAAAAAGTAAATTGAGAGGGCCGGGCACCTCAAGCAAATTCTTATAGGTTTACTTAGATTTTCTTTTTCACAAATCTTTTAAGATGTATTTTACCATTGCAAGTCCCCTCACAGAGTTGAAATGTAATGAGTAAAACGAAACGTTCAGTGAAATTCATTCTTACACCAATGATGGTGGTGGCAGCAGTAAAAGTGAAAATACAAAGTCAAAAATAATGTATTAGGTATATGTATAGGCATTTACAAAAATACAAAGAAAAATTAAATAAAAAGAATTACACTAACATATTTGCTAAACCGACCACCGCATCGCTTCAGAGCGCGGCCTCTGTAAGAAACACAACGGGCTTTTTTTACTCTTTTTACTTTCCCCATTTTCTTCTCTGTAGGTGACAACGATGTTCTTTTTTCAATTTTTCTTTTTTTTTGTTACAGATGACGCTTGGATAAAAGGACAAATATCTGACTTATAAAAGGTACGTACCTATTTATTATATGCCTGTTGCTAAAGGGGTAGGTTCCTATGCTTTTCGGTCCCACGTAATAGAGGACCATCTCTGCCTACCCTTTCAGGGATTTACAGGCGTGAATAAATAATACAGTATATATTCATATACTGTTGCCAAAGCAAAGAAATTCTACACATCGCTATATAGACCCAAAGCACAGGATAGATAACATCATGGATTCTAGAATGCGGATGAGCATTCTTAGTTTTTTTTTCTTCTAAATAGATAGAAATAGGTGTGTGATCGATTTAATAAAACGTTTTATATCCACTTAAAAATTTGTCGTCAATGTTTTATGATCAGATAATGCGATAAACGGTACCTTTGATGTGCATCCTCGACACTTAAACTTAAGGGTCAATTCAGACCTACCTGGGGGCCTACCGGTACCATGAACTCTTAATACAGGATAATAAATTGTACGGCTATCATACTACCAACTGCACATGTTACTTTGTAATCCTAAATCTTTATATGGGATTACATAGTTATTTATGCAGTTGGTAGTATGACAGCCGTTCAATTATTGACCTGTTTTAAGAGATCACGATACCCGCAGTTAGGAAAATGTTTTATGTGTTAATTAAATATGAACCTTATTACACATATACAAGGCTGAAAATAGTAGATATGTAGTAGTATGATAGGACTCTTTCAGCTTTGCCGTAATGGAATACCACTTAAAAAGTGCTCGAGCATATTTCCACTTAATTTAAAAGGACCCTAAGTCGAAACAAATCGAGATAAGCTTACGGGAACTTCGATATGAAACCAGTAGCCAACAATTAAAACTATATAAAATTAATTAGTTGTGTAAGCTTAGTCTGCTATGCAGGTATCATTAGTAAGGAATATATGCACCTGTTAATAATCTGTGGTTTAAGCATACACCTGCTATTCCACCCACGTAGCCTATTGATCCCTTTTGTCCTATTATAAATGTGGAAGTTGGGATGGATGATTTTATTACTTACTAGCTTTCGCCCGCGGCTGCGCCCGCGTGGATGTCGGTTATCGCGCCCAAACATAGCCTCTAATCTATCCCTATACCAAATTTCATCAAAATCGGTTCAGTGGTTTAGACGTGAAAGCGTAACAGACAGACAGAGTTACTTTCGCATTTATAATATTAGTATGGAAGTAGGTAAGTAGGTATTAGTAGGTATGGATTCGCGCCAGATCGACTAAAGCTGATCGGTAAGAAATTTGGCAGAGGTAGATTTAGATTTTTTTATATCACTTAGATAACACAGTTGTTGCCGTGGCCTATGAACGTGGGCAACACCAGGGGATTCACACTCGTGGCGACCCTGTAAGAACAGAGAGTTTCTGTGCCGTCTGTGCGGACAAAGCAGGACAAACCTATAGCCTTCCCACTGACAGCACAAAAACTCTCCAGTGAGCTCTGGGTACTCTACTCACCGCGGTATTCTGTAGGGTGGACTTACTTCCCCAGTCGGACTTTTGTGCCGCCTATACTCCGAAATGCTTGAGGTGATTTCCACGGCATTTTCAAAGACCGATATCTATTAAAAAATTAGTTTAGAAAGGAATTAAAGGTACGAGAAGCAATAAAACCCAAAAACAATAAAATCAAATAAAAATACATGTGAACGAAGTCGCGGGTAGCAGCTAGTGGCCGAATAACATACCACACAGTTTTATTACAATGTTAATAGGCAGTAAGACGGATGCACTTAATAAACATTAAAATGTGTTTTATTGGCAATTAAAAGTAAAAAGATTAATTAGAAGAGCAAGCTACAAGCATTTTTAATGTGTGATCTTCTGATCTTGGAATAATAAAGTGCAGTGTGTACGTAGCTCATAGTAGTATATCCTTACGTTAGACGTGGTCGCATCCGATGCTTTAGAAGTGTCGGGTTCGAAATATGATTTTTCTCGGGTCCGCTTGAATATAATGGTATTTTTCGGCAGAATTGGGAGCGGTTTTTACCTCAGAGCCTGAGCCCTGCTTCATTCCTTCTCCTAGTTTTGATTTTTACCTTTACGGGCTTAAAGGAGAGTAAACCCACTCCAGAACATCTTTCGTCAATCAGCAGCTGAGCAGATACGATTGACTGGATCATTAGAGCCTTTGCCGCACCATTGAGACCTGGAATTCCTTACCAGCTCAAGTGTTCCTTCTTCACGAATCTAACATAGAATCCACCGAGAACAGTCTTCCTACGGTCCCGGGTCCTTTATGCGTATATATGCGTCCTATAGGCCTTCAAACTAGTGCCACCATTGTAACATATTATTGGTACATTTCTGTAATGGTGACCCTCTTTCCCCATACTTTGCCTTCATCAGCTTACCATCAAGCAAAGTGAAGTCAAAAATTAACCTGTTCTATATAAAAAAATCACGAATGTACCTTAGAATCCTCTGGGAACAATACTTAAATATCATGATGATGCACATAAAAGTGAATTTACGTGTGTATTGTATTAAACATGATTCGAATGCGAATCGAAATCGAATCCCTGAATGTGTATCATCTGAAACATTAAACAACCATAGTACCAAATGAGCAAGAACAGCTAACACAGCATAGGTAATTACGTAGGTACGTATATATACAAATGCATTAACTATAGTACAAAGGGGTCCAAATGGAATAGCTGAAAGGGACCGGGATGGGAATCGAATCGGCTTTCCGTGGCACGTTTAATTGATAGCGCTATTAGCACTGCAGTGTCCACTATTTTCATGTGTTTGTGGGACATGGGAAATAAGAACATTGTTGAAACTTCGTTGTAGTTAAGATATTTATTATTTTACACTTTATTTCACATCAGGTGAATAAATTTAATTGAACTCACTTGGAGGCTACAGTAATATCACAATGGCATTATTGCTTGCAGAGATTTCTAACTTGACTGTCTTTTCAGGATTCCGTGAGTGTTGTGAATTTTAGCGCTGAAAGTCGAGCGATGAGCGCGCGAGCGCTGTGTCGACACTTTTTATCGTTGAAGGCCCAAGCGTACTCGGATCTGTACTTGACTCTCTACTCGCCTCTCTACTCGACTCTCTAATCATCTCTGTGTTTCATTCTCTACTCAATCCTGTACTGGACTCACTACTCGACTCTCTATTTGACACTTTCCTCGGCTCCGTACTGGATTTTACTCAACTCTCTGCTCGCCTCTCCATTCGCCTCTATACTTGCCTCTCTACTCGACTCACGACCTGCCCCTACACTCGTCGTTCTACTTGAAATGAGAAGTTATACCATGCCAAAAAAGTCTATCTACCTTACATAGGAAAACGTTGTCACCCTAGTCATCAATGATCCCAAACTCCCATAGCAAGGGACCTCACGTTTCGGCCAAACAACATCTCAATGAGTCATTTTCCGACCATAGACATCGGCTCACAGACAAACCGTTTATTTTTATGTCCGTCTAAGCGTTTATGTAGGTATCCTAGCCTTTTTGGTAAATTATTCTAGTTAGGTTTTTATTCGTGTCTGCATAAATGTTCATAGTTATTTTATTTTTAGTTAGTTCACTTTTCCTCATGTCCATACAAGACGTAAAATATATCAACGGAATGAGTTGTCCGATTCAATAATTGCACTAGGACTACTCATCCCGCTGGATAAGATCGAGTGGGATGAGTTGATCACACGGTCAAATACTCGTGCACTCGCTTGATTACTCGCTGTCAGAACTGGTTGAAAATGGAAACAATTTGAGTACCTTAATATAGGTAGTGTTTAAACGAAAAATTGAAAAATGTTATACATAATAGGTATCCTCGTAGTACCCACTTGCAGTAAAATAAAAGGACCAATACTCTTCCCGTGAACCTGTCGTATTCTGTTTATAAAAGTGGTAACCAAAGGTGTATTAAACACCCATATTTGGCCATCTTCAGTCCCACAGATGACGTAATAGGGCTGGAGTTAGTGCCGTCAACTGGACATTTTTCATGTTCTATAATGTATACTGGTAGACAGTGGTTAGGAGATACGCATACTCAACATAGTGACGCACACATTCGTTCTGAAATATTCACACTCACACATACACGCAAGTGCCCGTAATGTAGGGTTGCCATACGTCCCCGTACGCCGGGACATGTCCCCGTTTGAGGCCTGGTGTCCCGGCGTCCCGGCCAATAAGCAAATTGTCCCGGTTAAACATTTTTAGTATTATATTAGAGAGCTGGACTTGGTTGGTAAACAGTAATATACCTACAATAAACGCGACTAACGGCCACGTCTTGCGGCAACCGCCAGGCTACGTGGGGAACAAATGCCTGGCAATGGTACCCCCGCCGGGTCCAGGTAAAAGGGGTAGGCCAAAGAAGTCCTGGCTTGACGTCGTGGAGGTTGATATGCGTGCAAATGGTCTCACTACCATGGACGCCCAAGATCGTGCGAAGTGGAGAAGGAGGAGCCGGAAGGCGGACCCTGAGCTCCGGGGTCATCTTGGCCACGGATGCAATCGGGAGAATGCGTCTATATGCAGATGATGAAACGCGACTAAGTAGCTAGGCTATTAATACGTAGATAGAACGACGAAAGCGCTGATATTTTTCCATACATGAATATGTTAATGAGTAATAAAGACCCCGGGGCCAATGATTATACGAGAAAAACGCGATGAAGGACAGATGGCGCTCATACTTCCAACGACATGCTGAATAAGCAGCAAGAGGTGCATCCACCAGACCTCTTTGCGAAACAAGGACTAGTGCCACCGATAACGCCTGCAGAAGTACAGACTCGGCCTCGATGAAATGCCCATCGAGGCTTGGAAGGCAATGGGTGCTCGTGGTGTGAGCATTCTAACAAATCTGTATAACCGCGTACTTCTCATCGTGAGATCCTGAGCCAGTGGAGACTGAGCTTCATTACGCCAGTATTCAAAGGCAAGGGATCGGTGCAGGAGTGTGGTAGTAACCGCGGTATAAAGATAATGTCCCACACCATGAAGCTCTATGAGCAGATAATCGACTCCCGGATCCGACAGGAGAGTACCTACACTCTCGGAGTGTCAGTATGGGTTTCGTCCCGGGCACGGGATCATTGATCCGGTGTTCTCCCTAAGGATTGTGGTGGGGAAATACAGGGCTAAGAACACACCCCTGCACTGCCTATTCTTAGACATGCAGAAGGCCTTCGACTGTGTTCCTCGCGCGGTGATCTGGTGGGTACTGTGGGCTAAGGGAGTTCCAGAGACCTACATTGACACCATCCAAGATATGTACCTATCATGATTCTGGTTCCGTGGTTCGGAGTGCTTTTGGTGACTCAAAAGCCTTCCCCATCACCATCAAAGTACACCAAGGATCCGTCCTTAGTCCTTACTTGTTCAGCTCGGTATTAGACGTCTTGTTGGACAGTACCAGAAAACCACATAAGCAGCCTCCGTGGTTGCTCATGTATGCTGATGATATTGCGCTGAAGGACGCGGACAGGAGCAGATTGGTGCAACACGTGAAAGTGTGGAAGGAAGCGCTTGAGAACGGTGGTATGAAGCTAAATGTAGCGATGACAGAAAGTTTAGCGTTAAACTCGACAGATTTCACACCGGTCCGCATAGGCGATGATTCGGTTTAAGTACCTAGGATCTGTACTTTATGTGACCAGTGAAATCGACTACGACATCAGGGCATGCATTGCTTCCGCGTGGGCCAGGTGGTGAGAAATGACTGGCGTCACGGGTGATCCCAAAATGCCAGTCAGGTTGAAGGGTCTATAAGACGATCATTAAGCCTGTTCTCTTACATGGTTGTGAGAGCAAGAGCGTAAGCACGTAAGAGCTGCATGTCACGGAGATAAAAATGCTGCGTGAGGAACTCTTGCAGCCGCGGCAGCCTTCATGCAAATGCAAGAGAGCCGCCTTCGCTGGTGCGGCCACGTCTTGCGGCAACCGCCAGGATACGTGGGTAGCAAATGCCTGACAATGGCGCCCCCGCCGGGTCCAGGTAGAAGGAATAGGCCCAAGAAGTCCTGGCTTGACGTCGTGGAGAGTGATATGCGTGCAAATGGTCTCACTACCATGGACGCCCAAGATCGTGTCAAGTGGAGGAGGAAGAGCCGGAAGGCGGACCCTGAGCTCCGGGGTCATCTTGGCCAGGGATGCAATCGGGAGAAAGCGTCTACATGAAGATGATATTTAACTTAATGTTGATTTCGTCAAAATATTTTGTACAATTAACAGAAATTTTTGATAATTTTTCGCCTTTCAGAAAACATAGGAAGCCCGGGTCGCTGCCCGCTTGTTTAACGCTTGTTTAATGGCAGTGTTAAAAGTTGTTGTAATAAAAGTTCCTATTTTTCTACCTTTACTAATTTTTCTTCAAATGTCCCGGTCTGGGTCCCCACACTTATGGCAACCCTACCGTAATGGCTATTGTTCGCACAGGGGTTAAAATATTGCGCTAAACCAGGTATCAATGATACTTGCAAGTTTTGTAAAGCCGTGTGCAGATAGGTGTCTAACATTTTTGCAATTGTATAAATTAAACTCATCGCACCACACCACATCTTTTCCTGTGGGTGTGGTAGATACACCTCTGAATACCCCTTCGGAGAGTTACAGTCTTGAGTATACGTATATTATGTAGTAGAAAAATATAAAGCTGTTCACAACATAGATACATCTGCTCACTTCACACGTAAATCAAAAACACCGAAATCTGTAAATTTATGAACCAAATACCCCACAAAATACAGGTTGTAAATACCGTCAACAAAATAAATCATGTTGCGTGCAGTACCCGAGTTATTAATTAAACACGGCCAATATTATCGAAACACTGAAACCCAGGTGTAAAATGATCTTCCCCTCTTGGAAAATTGGAAAACGCGGATATTGGCTGCACAGGGACCACCCTATTAATTGGTGCCATTTATCTTTTGAACGTAAACGTAACCTCTACAGTCTACACGATTGGTCACGGAAACTTCCGAAGGGTGCCGATCGTCGGGAATTGCCACAGAGTAAATATACTGTAGATATGACATGTATCTATTGCAGCCATCTAGTTAAATCAGTCAGTTAATTGTCTAACCGTTTATTAAACGACGACATCCAATCCAATAGCTGGAGAACAACCACGGAGAAGGAAATGATTATTCTGTCCTCCGTGAGAACAACTGATCAAGTAATTGAACGATAAGTCATGTAGTCCTTTAGTTAAATTGAACTGACTGATGGATTACTGGATCTCTATCTATAAATTAGGGGTGTGCGTTGTTTTATAGCTAATTGTTTTATAGAATTTTGTTTCACATAAAATTTTTCTCATATTTTCGTTTCATAGAATAATCAAAACACAGAATACTTACTTTGAAGATTTTTAAATCATTGATTTTTGTTTCACATAAAGTTTAATGTTAGAATAATCATATCATAGAATAACAAATCAAATATTCTTTATTATCATAACATACATTAAATATAAAATCGTTTGACATACCACTCAGAAGATATAAAACTTATTTGCGCTAAGATAATTCGACGGAGCCCCGCTCCGCGGGGCTCCTATTTCTGGGTGGTTTTAAAAAAAATAACCACGAAGGCCTAAGGCGGGAGCTCCGCTCCGCTTCGCTCCCGCCTTAGCCTTCTAACCTAACCTATCCAAGTCGGGGTACTCTGAGTCGGGGTGTAAACTATAATCACAGTAAATGACGTGTTCTAATTTATTAAACGTTAGACCAAATTATTTTCGATTATGGTGGTGGTTTAATATTCCTTAAAAAATAATTCTACTGTTTGATAAGTTTATTAAACAAAAAAATGTAAATAAAAATTCATTAAATTATTTTTCTGTGAAATATGTTTCATTCTGGTAAATTGTATTTGAAACAATAATATTCGAAATAAAAATATAAGTACCAAATATTATGTGAAACATTTTCTGTGAAACGAAATTCTATGAAATTTCTGTCTGCGAAACAAGGGGCACCCATAAATTAGACTGACTGACGATTCCTGATTACTCTATCAGGCTTACACCCAGTTGCCGAAAGTCTGATCAACGTCAGGTTGACAAACACGATGATCAAATTAACCTATTTAACCATGTTTCTAACAACCCAATTGCTACTTGACAAGAGATTTAACAGCCGATTAGTTAATTTGACGATGATTAGCCTATCGGAAACTGGCCGTTAGTGAGTAAAGTCGACAAAACTCTGCTAGCAGCCTAACACGATGGGCGTGACAGAGGAAAGAGGCCAGAAAATCAAGACAAAGCAATCTTTGTTGTACTCTCATTCTTCTTGGACGTTAGTCGAAAGCCCGGTACTGCACAATAATGTTATCGTTTACAAATGTTTATTTAGGAATGTTTATTTAGTTATATCAAAATATTAAATATTTGTTAAGGTGGTGTGTCTCCGCCGTTTGTATAAACAAAACCTTTTGATCCAATAAGTAGTTCAACCCAAACTCAATTGCTTCGATGCACAGGTGTCTCTATTTTCTTTCAATTTCCCCCGTAGTAAACAAAACGTGTTCAACTTGCGCTGTTTCCGAACGATTTACCTCGGGTTTTTTATGGAAACTACTGCTACGGAGCTGTTTTCCTTTAAATTGCGTTATTAATATCTAGGTAATAAAGGAAGTGGAATATTTTTGAATATAAATCGTGCTCAATAATGTTTTAACAAGAGAACTACATCGCTTGAACTTCTTACCTAATGACTACATTTTCATTTAATTTTATATACCACTAGCTGTTGCACGCGGCTCCGCCCGCGTGGAATTCGAATCCCGTTCTTCGCTGAGAATAGCGTAATGATATATCAGCAGATAATAATGAATCATTTTCTCTTTCAGATGGACAAGCAGAGCGGTAGGTGGACGCGGCGGCATCGCTGTAGGTGAACCTGCCACAAGATGGTGCAGGCGTGTCTGCACGTGGTGGTCGCCGCCCTTGCGCTGGCGACTGCCCACGGTTACCTCATCCTCGTGCCAGACTCCGCACCTCCTGGACACGTGGTCCTCGACGCCGCCGTCTACAAACTCGGCTCCGAACGCACCTACAACATCGACGTACATCGAACGGCTAATTTCGTTCATCACATTCTCCGGGTCAATAGAACCAGCGGTCTTGTCACTCTTCGCAAAAGGCTCAGATGCGATGGAGTCCTCTACCCAAATCTCTTCACATTCTATGTCGACTCCACTTCAGATCGAATTAGGGATATCGATTATTACAGCCTGCCGATTCGATTACTGGTTACTGGAGAAGACTGCAGCCGGAGACATGCTGAATTGTATGATATCGATTTCGACCGGGTGTACGATGAAAGCGACTCAGCGTTACAGTACGAGGACGAATCGATTCCCACAAGGGATAAAAGAGAAGTGATATATCAAGAGAGTATAGACTGGAGGTTGCTGGAAGCTGATAATTTAGTCTCTAGTCAGTATAGTGTGTTGTCCACGGCGTATCCGTGGATGAACTCGATGTTCGAAGACTCCGTAGCGAGAAACAGGAGTAGGAGGAAACGATCTCACAACTTAATACCATTCGATATGGCCATAGATGTAAAAATAGCTGAAGCGAAGCAATGGATATCTGAAACGTACGCTAGTTTCGCAATACCGACTACGGATCGATGGCAAGGGATTTGTCTGAAGCGATCTCAATTCGTGAATTCCCTTACCGCGTTCCTGCCAAGGACTGTGCAGAAAATGTGTAAAGTGCAATTTTTGGATGTGAGTGATCCAAGGTTTGTCATCGAATCGAGTCAAGGTGACTTAGTGGCGAGTGAAGATGTGTGTATACAGGAACCAATGTGGAAAGTGTCAGTGCTTTTCACATTTAACTGTGATAAAGCTAACATCGTGGATTCAGATCATCGGTTGAAGATAGTGTATCACCATCAAGAGCTGAACGATACTGATATAGCCAGGAGAGTTAAAAGGGAGCTGAGGAATCAGTCACCGTACTTCGAGCAGGCATTGTACGTGGCGTCAGTGGCTGAGGAGCAGCCTCCTGGAGTGGTTGTTACTACCGTCAGAGCTCGGTAAGTCTTAAAAAACACCATTATCACATCAATATTTCCCACACTTTTTAAGCACACGTGCAAGCGTCAATCCCAGTTGGATCCAAAGCCAGTAGAGCCCGGCGTGCGCTCTCCTGTCTCTTAGTTCCATGATTGAATTTATTTTGACTTTAAATGGAGCGCCCGACCGTCCCTTCCCATACTCTTCCTTTAAATGATTTGGTTTATTTTCTTCTTTCCTTGTGTCTGGGTGTTTCTATCTATATTTTATTTGAAAAGAACTTTCCTAAGTGTGTTTATAGGTCCAGAAACTACATAACCAGCTATGTTTTCTAGATGACACTGTGTATGCTATACATTTACAGAGTATATTAAATATTTATGTAACTAATAGCTTAAAAAACTGCAGTACGAGTATCCTATGTCGTCCATGGGATTTTAATGATGGGTAATGTCATTGTTACTGCAATTTATGAGGATTAATGACTTTTACATCTCCTTAACCCTGAGTTAAGCCCAGGATGTAATCATTATCGTACTGTAATTCACTAACTGTCGCTTTACATGACACCTAGTGGCGAACCATCTGTTTTAATTGACTCCAAGAGAACTTTTATGGACTCATCTATTTTATGTTTTCCGGAGTCATTGTTTGGAGGCGGATGAACCAGCGGATCATGCTGTTTATTGTAATTAAACCTAATGATATAATATAAGTTTAAAAGTGTAATAAATGGTCAAATTGTCAAGGCTTGGGTACAGGAACGGAGGGGAGAAGGGAAATAAATTCTTACTTAAATAAAAAAATTACATAAAGCATCCGAAGCTTTCACCTCGAAGTCCGAGGTCCGCTTTTTTACATAGATCTATATTAGAGATAAAATGTACAAAGGCGAGCTGAACTCAATACCTATGAGTTGCTCCAGCAAACCCGTGAGAAGTAGAGGATAATGTATTTTATTCATAAAGGGAAGAATTACATTTGATCAATTTCAATATTTCGCAATAATTAGATGAGTGTTTCTACAAAATGTGGCATACTCCCCTTGAACTAAATCCCTTATAATTGTCAACCGTAAAACTTATATTATCCCACTGAACAGTTCACGTGTTTCCCTCCTCCTACAGTCCCGGGTCCTTTAAGCGGGGCGTGAAAAAGCATCTGATGAGGCCGTCAAGCTGAGTGCCACCATTGTAACATGATACGTGTCTGTAATGGTGACCCTCTTTTCAGAGACTTTGCCTTCAGCTTACCATCAGGCGAGGCGAAGTCAAATTGACGTGTCCTATATAAAATAAAAAAAATAAAAAAAATCCTAACGAAATTGTGTATATTTGTGCTCCCACCCTGCCACCTGAAAATACCTAGGTATGTAGGTAGATGTGCGATAACACCCGCATTTACCAACTATAGAGGGCGAGCCTATTGCCGTCAATGAAGCAATTTTTCATGAACTTTATTAGTATTATAATAATCTGAAATTATGCAGATTAGTTTCAGAGTACTACTTAATTAACACCCCTCCAACCTACCCGTCATTAAAAACGGACCAGCGTATGTCAACCTTTTTTATTGCATTAGTTTGGGTTGATAACCCAGGGTGAGTTGGGGGTTGGAGGTTATCAGTAATTGTCTTAGGGCACACAAAATGCTCGTTTTGATTTAAAACAATTGCTTTATTAAAATATATTTATTCATCAGATATACGTGCCCACCTTTAATTTAGACGTCCAATGAATTCCACCCAGATAGTAGTATCTAGATGGAATAAATTAGATTTCTGAATTAAGTGGTACGGTACGCATTTCGAGACTTATCTAAACGTCATGTAGGCCCATAAAGTGTTATCGGTGAACAGGGTGAACAGAAATTAGTATCCACACTAACAAAATAGTTAGATAAAGCAGTTATTTTTCTGAGGATGGTTTCACGTGATTGTTTTAATGTGGGTTGTTGAGGCCCCACTAAGACTTTCTTCTTGGGATTGGGGAGTCAGACGTTAGTCGCATCGTCAAAGCCAAATAACAAAAGAGCAGAAGAGTGGACTTAGGACTCCAAGGCGTCGCCCGCCTCGGTGAAGATGACTTTTGCCTGATAAGATCTTATAATGTAATTTGGGGACTGGAAAACAACAACGTGAGTTTTAATACTTAGATTTACAAATAGGGCACATTTTATTTCATGACTAGCTGTTGCTTGCGGCTCCGCCCGCGTGGATGTCGGTTATCGCGATCAAACATAGCCTATGTTCTTGCTCAAGGTCTAATCTATCTCTTTTCATCAAAATCGATTTGGTGGTTTAGGCGTGAAAGCGTAACATGCTGACAGACAGAGTTACTTTCGCATTTATATATTGACTGGGATTAACGCTAGGATGAAGAAGAAGTTTGGAAGTATGGATATGGATTCATCATAGACATTTTGTTTCTTTTCTCATTTATCTATCGGTTGCATTGCGATTATCTCTGACCATCATATAAGTGTTTCTTTCATTTCATTGTTTTTTTTTACATTAACCTGTCCATGTCTATTATTTTCCTGGTCTAACGAACATTAGTGTACCGATTACCTTAATTGATTACCGGATAAGAATACGGGTGACGGAAGAAGGGATCTCTCCCCTGGTAATTATCCCTGCGTCTACAAAAAAAAGGGGAGCATCTGTCGATTTTTAATACACTTTTATTAGCTGTTCCTCTAACTAATGGATTATGGTGTATGTAAACAAGTCTTGGCAGCTTAAAGCAAATTTTTAAGGCTGAATTTCACTAATGAAAATTCGTTCAACTCTTAGAGCTGCATTATGTAGGTATAGTATAGTATAGAGTGTGCGTATCACTCGGGTCTGTTGAGTCGAGCCGGTCGAGCGTTAGCAGATACCTACTGAGCGATGGTAGGTATAGCGCAAGTTTCATGCATTACAGAAAATATCAATATCGGACTTATGAATTTGGTAAATTTTATGACTTTTTTGTTCGATTTGCTATGGATGGATAAAATTAAAACCAAGACACAGAATAATGGTATCATTTTGTGTATAACGAAAACAATAAATACTACAAATATACGATGTTGTAGAAAATAATGATGTAAAATATAGAATTCAAAAATATTATTTGCTAAGTCACTTTGAAGGATATTGTTTTACTGTTCGTACTCGTGCCTACAGTTTATACTTAGTAAGTCGCGCTCTATAGCAATGTATACTCTAAGGTTCAACTAATAAAGCTTAAAACGGGATAACCCAGTTTAGTATTAATTGATCTCGTTTTATTTCTCACTGTCGAAATAGGCTGCGATTTGAGTCTATTGGACTAGGTAGACTTGACACAACCACTTCATCATACTCTAGGCGAGATGGTTACCCGGATGTTTCTACACAAAAATAATGTTTGAGCCGGTAATATCAATAAACTAACATACTCAAAGCTTATCACGTGCTACCAATCATACATAATAACATGTAATTCAGGTGAGATTTGACTCAGCATTTCTAAATTACGACTACTCTCACACATTTCTTGCTCACAAGCGGATTACGCGCCGTAATTCGCTTAATAAGCGAGCTCACTGTTTGAAAAAGTTTCTAACGCTCAATTACCTATTAAGTTTGGGGTCGAAATTGCAGCCAATTTGAGGAGATTATGAAGACTAGACTGGTTAAATGATATAATACATTGAGTGGACGTGTACGCTCTGTAATAGGACTGTCGTGAGCAGGGCCTGATTAACCCTTAGGCTAATTAGGCTGTAGCCTAGGGCGCGAGGACCGGGGGGGCGCGAGAATCGGGGCGGGGCGCGGGATCAGGGGCGCGCGCGCTGAAATCGTGTCTTCGCATGCACTATTCATCTAACATCATTGCATCCACCCTAAATATTTCAAATAGACACTAACACTAAATGCGCTATGAACTGATTAATTTTGAGAGGCCATGATTTTAAGAAATATTAAAATGTGCGCACAAAACCAACACCGACTCGAATTAAATAGTTTGCAAAAATCACACAGCAGCCGCCCCCCCTGGAATTCTGGCAGAAGATGTATGACTCGCGTTAATCACTATAATACTGCTTATAAACGGGGCCATCTGAAGGCAAGTTGTCCGTTCAAAATAAGCAAACCATTTTTCGGACGCTTCGTTTGTTTACCGGCTCTTCTTCCTCCACTTCGCACGGTATTGTGCGTGATAGTAGTGAGACTATTCGCACGCGCATTTCACCCTCCACGACGCCAATCCAGGACTTCTTGGGCCTACCCCATCTATCTGGACCCGGTGGGGGCGCCATTGCCATTAGCCTGGCAGTTTTCGTAAAACGTGACCGCACTTTTTTTTTATCGTGTCATAAACCTCCACGGATATCCCTCCGCTCCCGTCACCCCAGGCCCGCGCTCATGGGGGACAGAGGTCATTCTGCGACCTCCGACGCCCGAGTTGCCGCCGCTCATCGCAGGCCGTGCAGTTTGCGATTCTTCTCCGCTTGTCGCGGGCCGCAAGGTCTGCGATTCTCCTTCGCTCCCGCTCCGCTGCCGCCTCCTTCACGAGCATTACTTGCTCGCAGAAGGAGGCGCCGGCAGCCCACGCATCCCAGAGAGAACTCTCACTCCCAGGGTCACTACCAGCTCCCGTCTCGGCGTCTCCCACGCCGGACACTCGGTGAGCGTGTGCAGCGCCGAGTCCTCGCTCGCGTCGCAGTGATGGCACTCGTTGACTCTTTCTTCGCGATCTTAAGCAGATACCACCCGAAGCACCCGTGCCCGGTGATATAATCTGCGTCAGCCAGAACGAGAGGCCGCCGTGTGGCCTCTCTAGCCACTCCCCCGTCTTACCGCCGCTACTACGGCGCACCCTGCGCGTGGTCGCCCAAGTTATAGCTCCTACTCCGCCACCCTGTGGAGCCGGGATCTCACGGTCCGAATTTCTTCAGGCTCAGGATCGTGTCCCCACTCCCGCACCTCCTTTCCAAACCGATATAGCGCCGAAAGGGTTCTCGCTTCCAGGATCCACGGTGGCAATCTAGCAATGAGACTCGCTGCTTGAAAGGATATCGTGCGGGGTACCCCCTGATGGCCCTGGAGGCCATTTTCCGCTGTGGTTTACGCAGCCGGTCCACGTGCCTGGCCTTTAGGTTGTCCACCCATACTGTTCACCCATATAGAGCCATGGACCGCACGACACTCGCGTAGAGTCTCCTGCAGGATTCCTCCGGGCCCCTCAAATTGGGCAGCAGACGCGTCAAAAAGTTAGCTGTGAGCACTAATTTTGGGACTAGACTTCGGAAATGCTCCCCGAAGTGCCACCGACCGAGATATTTCATCTGGTGCTTGATGTCGATGGGAGAGTCTCCCACTGTGATGCTGGACCCCGCCGGTGGTGGTCCGCGCCGGGATCCATGAAAGAACATGGCCTCGGTTTTCTGCGGAGCCACCTCGAGACCTAGCCGCCGGATCCGCTGCACGACTTGGGCAACCGCGGTCGTGGCGTCGCTTCGCGGTGTGTAGCCCCGCTCGCCGTCACTAGCGTGTCGTCTGCATAGCACGTCACGGCAGCACCATCCACGAGCTCACTGCGAAGCACCCAGTCGTATCCGACGTTCCACAGGAGAGGCCCCAGGACCGATCCCTGCGGAACACTGCACGACATCTCTCTCCGACCGACACCGGTCGTACTTGGGTAGATGACGGAACGTGACCGCACTAGCGAAGGCGATTTTCTTGCCATTTATCTGCCATGTCACAGACATGAGGGCTGCAGTGGATGCGAGAGTTCCTCTCGCAATCTTTACGCGTGTCTCCGCACATCGACCGCAGCATTTTCATATCCGTGACACGTAGCTCCTGCTTATGTCGCTCCAGCAAGTATTATGTCTTCTCCACATCATCGGGATCATCATCAATTCGGGATCTTAAGAACTGAATATGAACCATATTAAAATTGTCACACATGTAAACAAAGTCAAACCTGCTATACTACTCTTTAAGGTAGACACACTTGATGGGGGCGCGTCTTCAAAATTAGCCTAGGGCGGTCAGAACTCTTGATCAGTCCCTGGTCGTGAGTCGTTTGGTGAAACCTACCTATATCTGCCCCCCTAGACAAGTGGCAATTCGTTGACCGACATATTGTAGAATAGAATGACGAATGTATGGGATTTGACGTATATGACAGTCTTCAACGCATGTCATAAACGTCAAATCCCAGACATTCATCATTCTATTCTACTGACGTATTTTCAATCGTCATTAAGCATTCTAAACTTTTTGTAAGAAAATTAAAATTTTATTTTTTACTCTATTTTCTAATTAATCAATTTTCTTTTTCTTTTTATGTTAATTTTCTATTAAAGTGGATTTTTTAGATTTTTAAACCGATTTATTGATAACTTTGAAACTACTAATTTGATTATTTATTTTTTGTTAAAAGTATCATCGAGTAACTTAGTTGTATACGTTTAGATGCATTATTCAAAATTTAGGTATTTTAACATTACAGACCCTAAATTTTATCTTATTATATTAAAAAAAACGGCATTAATTATCTTGAATTGTTTGACCCTACGCCTATATTTAAAGACGTCCGACTCGCACTTGCCGGTTTTTTGTTTCGAATTAAAGTACGTTTAGTAGCACCTGCTACAAATGTAATAAAAGTAATCATAATTCATCGCTTACAAAGTTTTGATTAATGTTCGCTTTGTGATTTATAATTTAGACCTTTTTTGAGTTGTTATGGAGCAGCAGCGATAAATAAGAATATAATTAATTGTTTTACTAGCCTACGCCCGTGGCTCTACCTTTATGGGATACTGATTCTGTTTATGTGTCATCATCACTGCGTGAGTCCCGGTTGCATCCTAAACTTTTTACTTTGAAGCCCGTTGTCCCAGGGTCCGTCCTCTTATTACTTCTACTTCCATTGGGGAACCCGTTGGCCCGACAGGTGATCCCCTATGCCTAATTGCATTGTTTAACTAACACGACACTTCAATTAATTTAGAGAAACTTGCTACTGATTATATCAACTGTCATAGAAGTTACCACCTACACGGTGTTTTACATAAATTAGGCATCACTCAAACTCAGGCAAACTATTTGAAATGTTGTTACAATTAATTAATATTGATAAGAACAGCGGGTCTAATATGGTCACATTGAACCATTCCGCTAAGAACGAATCACTTTATGAATTTTCAGTGGCTCTCAATCAATTCTTATAAAATTCGTAAAATAGTCACTCATCCTGAGCAGAATTACAACAATTCATTTACTAAACAGATTCTAATTTCATAATTATAAATATTGCAAAAGAAAATAAGTAAGAAGATAAGTTCGTCTTTCTCTTGCTTTTGGTAGAAATAGACACGGGAGTCCTCTTCAGCCCAAGCAATCATCAGGTATATAAATTCATAGGTGAGCTTGGCTTGAACCGCAATATCTAAAAATATCCCATATTCCCACTTTAATCCTAATCCTGTATATTAATAATTTGTTATCTCCAAAAATCTCTACAGTCTCACTGAAAGCTCACTCACAAAATCACACACACACACAATTCTTTATTTTGTTGAAACTAACCCACATCCTTCCTCATGACAGGGACCCAGAAAACAGTCCAGTGACGTATTCGATGTCCAGTCTCCTCGACTCACGGTCTGCTGGTATGTTCGCGGTGGATTCAAGAACCGGCGTGGTGACGACACAGGCGAGGTTGGACAGGGAGAGGCTTGATGTCCACTACTTCAGGGTCGTGGCTCAAGACGATACCTTCCCGCCTAGAAGTGGCACTACAACCTTACAGGTGAGATACACTAAATATTCTTAAGAAATGGTATTGCTAGGTACTATTTTTACCTGCAATTGTCTGGAATCGAGCGCAAAAGCTCGTGCTCAGTTCTTGCTACCGTTGCAACACAGAATCAATTCTTAAGGTTTGATTCCGTAGCCGACTGCATACGACAACTGCCGACGCACGCAGCAGGTGCGCGTAATTAATTGCGGCTTCTCAACTGTGCCCTTTATCCTTATCGGAGTTTAACAAGTTATGAGTACGCTGTATGTCCTGCATGCGTCGGCAGTTGTCGTATGCGGTCGGCTATGGAATCATACCTTTATGATGAAGGGGTTTAAGTGCAATGTGTTGAGTTTTTTTAATTTGAATCTTCCATGAAATAGTTATTGTACACTTGCTTAGCAGAAATACATTAACACTGACACTAAGGAGTCGATCCCGCGATTTCATCCAGCAAATGCTATATTTAGTTACAGATGTCATCAATATTTTAATCATTCTCCTATTCTCAGATCAATGTTTTGGACTGCAATGACCACTCACCAGTCTTCGAGATGCAGCAGTACGAATCGTCAGTTCGAGAGGGAGCCAGCCCCGGAACTACAGTTCTCACACTGAAAGCTACGGACCAGGATATTGGAAAGAATGCAGAGGCAAGTTATATATGTTTATGAAAACTTTCATTTACAGCTAACTATGTTGCACGGTGTTTTTTTATACTACTTAGGTCGCAGACAAGCACACGGCCCTCCTGATGGTAAGTGGTTTGGTTACCGTGGCCTATGGGCGACTGCAACACCAGGGAGTCACACTCGTGCTGCCGACCCTGTAAGAACAGAGATTCTGTGCCGTCAGCGCAAAAGATAAGAAAAAGCCTTTGGTTTTACTACTGACAGCACACTACCTCTCTAGTGAGCTCTGGCTACCCTACTCACCATCGGAAACACAACACGAGGTTATTAAGCCGCGGTCTTCTGTAGAGCGGAGGTATTTTCCCAGTTGGACTGCTCGATTGGGTTTTAGTATTTTTAGGTTCCAGCTCTACCCTACTGGTTCTGATGATTGCCTCAGTTACTTTACTTTCCTCTTTATCCGAGTCCAGGGTCTACTCTGTTGTTGTTTATTGCCTCATGTTTTGTCACTTACTCGGCATATTATCGTATAAGGGGACGAAGAAAAGTGTCCCTCGGGAGGACCTTATATTCTGCTTCGCTGCGTATGGAGTTTAATAGCAGTGGCGTAGGGTAGAGGTATTTGCCCATTAGAACTCATTAGAGCAAGTATTTGTGTGCATATAAGTACATATAGTTAGTTATTAGCTAGTTAGTATACCTAATACCTATGTATTTATTAACAAAAGAATATGGAACTAAATGTATCCATTTTCTAGAATTCATATTAAAAGCTGTACGCTAAGCTAAGCCGCGACTATCAGCTAGTGATAGTAGATTAAGTTAAGGAGTAAAAGGAAAAAAAGAGGAATTGGTCGAACCATTTCCCGCTTAGCAACATTCATTTTTATGTATATGAAGACTCAGGTTCGCACGGGAATTTTTCATGACCGGATTGCAATGGCATACACCGAATCCAATAATTCTATTACGTCTTCGCAGAAGTTCAAGCTTTATCGCAATCAGATGAACGGAACAACAAAAAAAAATACGAAAGAAGATTGTATTATGATAAACTTTACAGGTGGAATACTCAATCGATTCCGTGACAGCTGAAAACTTAATCACAGAAGACACGAACGACTCCATCGATACAGATCAGATCGATACTCAGGACGTGTTCAGAATCGACGGCAGGAGTGGAGCCTTGCTGACCAGGGCGCCGCTGGACAGGGAGAGAGTCGCGAGGTACACCGTCATAGTGAAGGCGACGGACCAGGCCAGCCCCGTGGCCGACAGGCTTAGCAGCACGTGAGTATAATATAAGGAATATCTTTTCAATCTACTACTTAGACTATGTACAAACTCTAGACCCAGCAAGTGTCATTTCAACGTAGCGTAAAAAATGGCTACTACTTCAGTATAAGTTGACATATACAATACATACACCCCATTGTATTGTACGTTTAAAGAACAATTTGCATTCGAACTACGATAAATCTAGAAAGTCATAAAATCTCTGATCGCCGATGCTAAAAAAATACCAATCGAATTGAGAATCCCCTCCTTTTTGAAGTCAGTTAAAAATAACTAAAGAAGAAGAAAAAAATTTAAAAAAAATTGTTAATTCACCTCTGCCTAACCCTCCGGGGATAAAGGCGTGATTGTATGTATGTATGTATGAAGGTATGTTAAAAATAACACGATGTGTATTCGACCATAAAATATGTAGGTATAAATATAAATGAAAAAAAAAATAGTCCATATCTTTTTCTATCTTTAGAACCGACCGCAATAAATTTAAAATTTATGTAAGGCCCTAAATACACAACATTATTTAAGTGTTGCGTGACCTTTTGATATTAAAAGGGAGGTGGTCTGGCAGTGGAGAGGATCTCGTTGTAAGCCATTCGCTCGTTAACATTATCATACAAAAGCTTTGCAGGTAAATTATATGGTTAATGAAGGTTTTACCTTTATTTCACAAGAGCTCATATTCCCGGAGGGATAGGTACAGGCTTAGCAACCCAATGACTTAGTTAGGTGACCGAGGTGCATTGGAACAATTTGGATATCTGTTGATATGCCAATGGCTAGATATAAGTAGAATTTCTTAAGAAGGACTGAGGCTGGTGCTGAGATATGATCCCATCAAAAACAATACCTACTTGTAAAAACTTCTTCTACCGCAAAAAGTTGTGAGATCCATGATCCATGTAATACCAAGTTGGTTAATTTATTCAGTCCCTACTTCAGATACCTTCTGTCCTAAGTTATTACGTAATAATCTTTTATGTTTTAAATGTAATAAATTGACTTGGCAATAGATATACGCTATAATTATCACCATACATGTTGGCCGCGTGGTTTCCGGCAGAGTAGAAACTGGGCAACCCCAATTCTTCCTATGCGGTGTCGTACAAGGCGACTGAGGTATAGGGCTGTTTAGAATCAGACAAATATATACAGACTCAGTCTCAGCCTCAGATGCATGGCTCCAGCCAACAATAGTGCTCGGAATGCGGCAAGAGGCTCACCGCACCGCCTATTACGTCAGACCGAATACAATGATTGATGAAATGTGGGTGTTTACCTCTGTGTAACCTTCCGCGGATAAAGGATAATTATATGTATGTATGAATGTTAATATTGACCTATTGGAAAGCTTTTCACTTTGGAAGATTTATGTTGCATTAGAATTTTGTGCTTTGAACTGTCGATCTTGTATCTGACTATGTACACAAGACCCGAATACTGTTTGTTCTCGGTCTAAACCTTTCCACCATAATCTACTAATTAAGCAATCAAATAGTGGAATTGATTAGGGTTCCGGTGAAAATATATTGTGGGTTATTTTGTATTAGTAAACTCGGTAAGTACTTGGTGTACGGGCCTCACCAAGACCTTTAAGACCCTGCCTCTCAGGATTGGAAGGTCGGTTCAGTTCGGTTAGACATCACTAGGTGGCGATGCGTGTAATTTCATTTACATTACATATACAATAAAATATATAGGTACTATTTACGAGAATAAAGGTGCGAATTTGTAGCCGACCGCAGACCGTAGCAGCATATGCATACAGCAGATACAGCGTACCGAGAAATAGATTTGAATATATGAAAATATTGTTTACTAGCTGTTGCCCGTGGCTCCGCCCGCGTAGATGTCAGTTATCACGACCAAACATAGCCTATGTCCTTTCCCAAGCTCTTATCTATCTCTGTACCAAATTTTATCAAAATTGGTTCAGTGGTTTAGGCGTGAGACTACAGGCAGACAGAGTTACTTTCGCATTTATAATATCAGTATGGATTGTTTTGAATCGTTCACAATGGTGCCGTTTACCCGTCTCGATGTTTAACAAGAAATGTATCACCTTTACAAATTAAAAAAAAAGTGTTTAGTGCCATCTAGTCTAGTTACTAAGTACCAACAAAGCTCGTGCTAATGACGTTCGAAAACCGATAACCGATAGTCAGATGGAAATGTGATTAGTGACTGCACTAGCCTCATATACTATGCACTTTGTGGTGACGACAAATTAGTAGCAACGCTGAGCTTGTAGCGTCCATGTCGAGAGATACGAACTAGAACATTGTATATTACCGATTGGATAATGTAGTCTATCTATAGTACAGTCGACAAAGGAGATACGGTAATACTTTTTAACCGACTTCAAAAAAGGAGGAGGTTCTCAATTCGTCCGAATATTTTTTTTATGTTTGTTCACCGATTACTCAAAGACGCCTGGACCAATTTGCAAAATTATTTTTGTATTTAATAGGGTACACTTCGTGAGATGGTCCCATGTAAATTTTATGAAAATCGGTCAAGCAGTTTATAAAATATCAACAAATATCGGTTAAAGTCGGTTTTTTTATAATTTTTAATTTGGAGATTAATTATTTATATAAAGTTGTATGGAAACCTTTCCATACAACTGCCACCTGGCAGCCTCTGTGGTGTAACGGTAGTGAACGCAGCGGTTACGCAGGGTTCGATCCCCACTCAGTACAAATATTTGTATACATGAATGTGGGTATTGCATTGGTCTGGTCGTGCCTCGAAGAGCCGAATTACATTTATGTTTGTTTATGAATATTCTCAATTCACAGAGCCACCGTCCACGTCAACATCTTAGATGACAATGACAACTACCCTCAGTTCAGCGAGAAGACCTACACCGTCACTGTGGACGAGGACATCAGCGTTGCTGACAACCCAGTCATAGCAAGAATCAAGTAAGATATATTATTTAATATTCGATATTTAAAAATGTAATGGTAAAATTACAAGCTTTCATATGTACTTTTGACTCCTAGGGAAATGTCTCATGGACTGCCTTAGACTTCGGCAGCAAGACTTGAGACAGCACGCGATTTTAAAATAACTCCGAAGTAACGGAGGAGGGGGTACCCGTGGGGCATTCCCCAAACACTCAACCACAGAATAAATATGAATGCAGTGTATAAAGATCATTCCCTCTTCAAAGTACGTGTTCAATACCCAATTTGTTTCGTTTTTAACGTTTGGTCAACAGAGAATTCCAAATGGACGGTGTAAAATGTATCAGTAAAAGCTATCAGGAGTGAAAATCGGAGGACGGAGGATAAAAAAGATGTTTACTTAGGCGTGATGTAATTCCCTATGATTGTGTTTCATATCATAAAAACTGGCGCTTAAAAGAGAAGCCGGAATTACGGATTTTGCTTATTAAATTGAGATAAAAATGAAGGCAATATTTAGAGATTCTATTAAGTATTTAAAGCCTTTAATATTTTGCACAGAACATTGCGGTTCATTGGCAAAGTACAATGGAAAGTTTTAAGTAATAGAAGAGGTGATACAATGCTTCTAAAGACATAGGTAACTATTTGGGAGCATTTTATCGCCTCTACTACCATGATGAGTTTTGCGGTATGCTCTCCTATTTAATCCCACCCTCTCCTTTTCTATCCGGCACAATACGCGCGGCTGAGGTGTCACCCTCACATTTCGGCAACGGCAAAGAATTCTCTCACGAATCTTTTTCCTGTATATTAAAGATTATTTACCATTGATTTTCTTTGGTATAATCGTCGTCATTTCACTTATCACTTCTTACCATCTCGAGGTCATGATGACGTCACCCCAGCACCTGAAGACCCAAGATGTCGTGCTATTTTAGTCGGTTCTTCTTCTTCCTCTTAGCGTTAATTCCCAGTCGCATCCGAAGCTTTCAGCTCGGAGTCTGGGGTCCGCTTTTACCAGTCTTAACCACGGATTTGGCTAGACCTAGATTTTTCCGTGAAGCGATTGTCATCTGACCTCCACAACCCAATGTTAACATTAGGCGATATCGAAGTTTTGCAGTTAGATCGTTTTTTTTTTGGATTTTTGAGGGCTCCAACTACCCGTAACGACTGCCATAGATGTTCTCATGACAACCGGGACCGACGGCTTAACGTGCTCTCCGAGGCACGACCAGACCAATGCAAATACTCATATTTCATTCACACAAATATTTGCACTGAGCGGGGATCGAACCCGCGCCTCCTGCGTAGCGGCCGCGTTCACTACCGCTACGCCACGGAGGCTGTCGGAGGAGGTTCGAGTCCGACATAACCTCCTCCACCGGCTCCCGCGGGGGAGGTATCCGTGGGGTTTTTCGCATGATAAAAAAAAGTCAAGACTATATTAAGAAGTAGATAAAATGGAACTTAAAATATACACTTACAATATCGTTATACCAAATTCCTGTAGGTAATATTTTTGCTGTCTTGGCAAGCTTCCTAGCTTAGCGTAGGTACAATGCACCGTCTGGAGTTCAAAATTTCTATACCAATAAATCGTTATTGAAATAGTTTCGGAAGCCAGCAATTTATTTATTGTTTTAGTGCGACGTCCAAACTGCAGTCGTAACATATTTCATTGGACCATTAGAGCCAGTAAACAGCTGGAAATTTATATTGTTTTATAGTACCTACAGCTGCAAATTATTCTGCTTTTCGTAAATTATAGTTTGGCCGTTGTGTTCCTACTTTTATTGAATTAATAATTTAACTAAAGTATTTGCGGACGGTAATGTGCTATTAAAATAAATGTGCACTTATATTTTCATGTTTCAATTAAATGTACACTTATATTTTCATTAAAAATAAACGTGCACTTATATTTTCATTAAAAATTAATGTCCACTTATATTTTCATGTTTCAATTAAATGTGCGTTCATGTTTCCATCATATTAGTTATGAATTTAGAATTAAAATTAAGACTATGCAAATGACTACAGCATATTTTATACAGTCCGTAAATTAACTACACGCGTCTGGATGGTAAGAAACTAAGTAGTGTGAGATCCTAATGATAAGGACCAACATTGCAGATGCTGAGAAGTCCAAAATAGTAGTCATTACATGTGTACTTCTATTTAAAATGAAATAAATCTATAACATTTCTATATTTGTAATACATTGCCGTATTTGCAGGGCTACCGATGCAGACGTGGGATCAAACGCAGCGATACGCTTCGCTATCATCGGCGGCAACACTCAGATGCAGTTTTCTATAGACAGCTTGAGTGGCGACGTGTCGTTAGTGAAGCCACTGGACTATGAGCAAGTCAGGAGCTATCGACTTGTTATAAGAGCACAGGGTATAGTAACATAAATCTTGTATTTTATTCGTAAAGGTACTCTATAGTATAGTTAATCACAGTTTGGCCATGTATTTACTAAAGGTGGCACTTCACATGGCTATTTGTATTTGTGTATTTGACCTATATGCCACCAATTGATCATTTACCAATACACAACTGGTCATCATCATCGTCTTAGCATTGTTCCCGGTTGCTTCCGAAACTTCGATCTTAGTGACTGACCTCCCAACCCGAGAGGCCAACCTGTGCCGGAGCCCCAATCCGTCAATTGAGACTCCGTCAATTAACATGGTAGGTGCAGGCTTGCAGATGAAGGTGATTTGAAGTTGGCTAGAAGGTCTGACGTAGTTTCCTCTCGGGATTGGGGGTTCAGAAGGCAGTTGTTGCCATAAAAGCAAAGATAAACCAAATATGAAAATGAGAAGCAGAAGACCAGACCTCGGTTTCCAGCGTACAAGCTTTGAATGCTACCGGGATTGACAATCGAATGAAGAAAACTAAACTATCTAAAGCGGATGCTAACATTTCTGAAGCATTGTTTTCCACTGAAGAAAACATTGGCTTTACCTAAAATTTGTTCACAGATGGCGGTAGTCCCTCACGTTCAAATACGACGCAGCTACTGGTGAACGTGAAGGATGTCAATGACAACGCGCCCAGGTTCTACACCAGCCTGTTCCAGGAGTCTGTCAGTGAGAATGTTCCTACAGGATACAGTATTGTTAGGGTAAGTGCAGTTCAATATGAAACTTTTTGTAGCGCTGGTCCCATTTCCACAACCCACAGGATAGGTTCCCAGGATAAAAAGTAGTTTGTGTGCTATTCCAGACCGTAATCTGGAATACTTCTAAATTCATTCAGCCGTTTTTGCATAAAAATTCAACAAATATAACATTAATCCCTATTATATCCTATCAGCGGCCAGTTGTCCCTGTAACCCGATTCCTACCGGCTTGCTATGCAAAGGGAATTCGTAGTAGACTTTTTTTTTTATTTAACACAAAATTGCTATGGACGCTCTATAAGGGGTAACAGAATTTTCCACCGGATTCCCTTGTCAATTTTCACCCTTCGCTATCCATCCTACTAATATTATATGTGAAAGTTTGTGTAGATGTTAGTTACTCAATCAAAGTCTTTATTTCTCAAAATAGTGCAACACTGTTACTACAGCTTTTTGACGTCAAAAACTCCTTAAAACTAAGTTTACCACCGCTTCCTAAGCGCTAATGGAGAAGAAACGGCGCAACAAACTCCACTGCGGCATTTTAAGGACGTCAGTTTACAAAAAATAAAAGGGTTTCTTAAGACTAAATATGAACGTATGTACATTTGTCTCGCGTCAAGTAGGTATATAAAAAATAAAAATAAAAAACCTTATATAAAATAAAAATAAGACAACTTCAAGAGGAGCCTGCACCATGCTCAATCACAGTCGAACAGGTGAATTAATCTGGCTGAAAATTGGTACAGGTATAGATTATAATCTGGAATATGGTGACTATTTTTTATCCCTGGAATAGATTCTCATGGGTTGTGGGAAATGGTTTAGAATTCCATGCGGGTGGAGCCGCGGGCATCTCCCATATAATTCATAATATCTTTTCATCCAACAATTTCAGTTCATTTCTCTTTAGATTTCAACTATTAAAACATTGTATTTTCTCTATTTCATATACAACAAAGAACATATCTCAATCGTTCTTATCATCTATCCGGGACCATTAGCTCTAGGCAAGAATTATTCATCGTATATTTATTTCCTATTATATAGCTTTTCTACCACGAATCATAATTTATGGAGTCATCTATCACTAGCAAGTCAGTAAATGCTACAATGTATACCGATATAAATGTCTAATCGGCATTTAATATACAATAGTTATTACCTTATACGGGCGACTACAATGTAATAGCAATAGCTTGTGGTTTGCACTGGGTTTATTGGTACTTATATTGTTTTAGTTTGATGAGGTCAATAATCTTATACCTATCGAAACTTCTTTGTCTCGGTATCTGTTCGACTTGACTAATCTTTGAAGCAACTGATCTGCTTTTAAAGGGATTTTGAATATGATCAATCAATTAGCCTATTGCAGTCCACTGCTAGATATAGGCCTCTCCCATTTCTCCCGATCCTCCGCCTTCCGCATCCAGTCTGTCCCAGCCACCGTTATGAGGTCTTCAGTCCATCTGGCTAGGGGGCGTCTCACCACGAATTAAGACTTGAAAATTAAGGCTACTTTGAGAAAAATATGGTTAAATCATTTATTTTTCAATTTCCCATTTACTTTTTTACCAAAATTGCCCGTGCCAAGATTACGGCCGCTGGTCATCATCACAGCGTTAGCCCCGACCACATTCAAAGCACACACTTTGGAGCCCGTAGTACCTATGTTCTCTTACTGGTTTTCTTGATTTGACTTTGTCGAAAGCGACTGCCAGCTGACTCCTCAACCCGGAGAGAAAGCCTGCGCCATAGTCTCATCTGTTAATCAGTAGATGCACTGGTGGCCTTCCCTTGCCTTGATGGTGCCCCAAACACCCTCATTGGTGGACGACCCCTATACCTACAAATTTACATTCGATACTATATTAGGAATATTCCTCAGGTACAAGCATATGATGCAGATGAAGGTACGAACGCTGAGATCACCTACTCACTGACGGATAAAGAATACAACAGCAACAATGGTTTACCCATCAGTATAGATCCTCGATCCGGATGGGTGTACACGTCAGGGCAGCTCGATAGAGAAGTGCAAGCCAAGTACCAGTTGATGGTAAGTGCATCTTAGGTATCATATTATATTTAGTCTAGGGTTTCTGTGCCGAAAATTATCTTTCTCGATTGCCCGGGAAATCAACATAATTTGCTGCCGGGAAACAACTTGTCGAAAAGTCGAGAAATGTAGAAAATTTACAATTCTTAAATTTCATCTACCCATATAACCCATAACACAAGCTAGTTAAGCTATGCTTACTTTGGGTCTAGATGGCGTTGTGTAGAACGTCCAACAATATTTATTATTCATCTATATGTCGCAGCCAACTAGCTTAATCACTAATCAGCCGTTTAATTAACTGCATAGGCTGTTACTAAACAGCGCCGTTCAATTAACGGCCTGAATGATATTCAGCCGTATTGTCTGTTACAACATTTAAAAAACTGACTGGCTAATACTTAGGACATTAGTACCACCCAGAAATAAGATAGAAAGTTAGTACATAATAGGTTTATTGTAACTTTTAGAACTATGCAGAAACCAGAGATTTGCCTTGCAATTACGATTGAACGGCTGATTAAGCTGCTTGGCTGCGACATAGATCTTGTATCTATGTCGCAGCCAAGCAGCTTAATCAAAAAGTAAAGTTCTACCAATCGAACTTTTACTGAACACACTTAAAATTATCATTTCGTCTATCAGGTGACAGCTACAGACGGTGGCTCCCCCTCTCGTTCCGCGACTGCCTCCGTGGTAGTCGTGGTACAGGATGTGAATGACAACGACCCGGTGTTCTCACCACCACAGTACGATGTGGAATTGGCTGAGGATGAGCCTCCTGGCACTCCCGTCGTCACTCTCACGGCTACTGACGCTGATGAGGATAATAGGTACGTAGTTTATGGTCAGCCGGAATACGAAAGGTCACCTTATGCTCCGTTAATTGAGACCCGCGACAGTGTGCGGTTTTAGTCAGTTCGAACCTGACATAACCACCCCCTGCCTGACGCTGAGCGGTGAGTACCCGTAGGAATTTCCTTACGAAAAAAGGTAAGTATGTACTTTATGGATATTCATTTCATTGTCTGTTTTTTTTTATTGTCTGTCTGTTTGTCTGTTTGTTGGCGATGAACGCAAAAACTACTGAATGGTTTTTTGTTAGAAAGGGCTTGGTCAGACTTAAAATCTTACGTTTGTCAGATCGCAATCGGTTGAATAGAACCAGAGATATGAGCAAAGGTCGCGTTAACCGAGATGCACGCGGACGGAATGCTAGTCTACTATATTTCAGTAAAACTTCATCAGTTTGAAGCTTCACACAGAAATACTTAACTGTAATTAAACTTTCTGTTTTTGCAAAATCCCGCCTCTTCGACAGGGTCTTCATAACCTTAATACCTCGACAATATTTTATCTCACTACTAAATATCTAATATCTTCAACCCCTCCCCAGACTACACTACGAGATCTCAGGTGGCAACACCCGCGGTCGCTTCTCCATCACCTCCCAGAACGGCCGGGGACTGATCACCGTCGCACAACCCTTGGACTTCAAGCAGGAACGTCGATACGTGCTCACCGTCACGGCGACGGACAGCGGGGGGCGAGCAGATACTGCCATGGTGCATATTAATATCACTGATGCGAATAATTATGCTCCTGTGTTTGAGAATGCGCCATATACTGCTTCGGTGAGTAGAACCATATTATCCATATCCATACTAATATTATAAATGCGAAAGTAGCCGCGGTAGCCTAGTGGTATGGGTAATGGACTGCTGAGACGAGGTCTCGGGTTCGATCCCAGGTTTTATCATGGCACACACCAATGACTTTTCGATGCTTTTCGAAGTTATGTGTGTATTTATCGCAGGTTTATAAGTGCCCGGTTAATGGCAATAGGCTCGCCACTTATTACATTGGGACCTAAACATAAACGGCGAAATGTGGGTGCTAGCACATCTGCCTACCCCTTCGGGGATATAGGAGTTTATGTTATGTAACTCTGTCTGTCTGTCTGTTACGCTTTCACGTCTAAACTACTGAACCGATTTCGATGAAATTTGGTCCTTGTCGTGGATGAATGGGATCAGACCTTGAGAAAGGACATAGGCTATATTTGGTCGATATAACCGATAAAAGCTAGTGTGTAATAAATACTAGTTTTTATAGTTATGGTCGAACTTAAGGCCACGGTACTTACAATTTAATTTCACTCAAGATTAAAAGTAAATAAATAAGGGAAGGGGGTATAATCACTCTAAAGCTCGCTTATCAATGCAATATACGTATTAACGGATCTAAGAGTGATTTCGACCATTTTGGACCCCTTGCTGTGAGGAATTGGAAAAATAAATTTTACCTAAATTCCCCAAAAATCAATTCCACACTGAGGTAGGGCCATGCTGTAGCCCACCTTACTGGCATCGGAAGACCCGAGATGGCTTGCAGGTTTAGTCGGTTCGATTCCGGCATTACAGCAGTGTATATTGCCAAACGAAAAAAAAATAGGGTGATGTAGGTATAGGTTTTTTTAAAGTCCTCTCTTGGGCCTCGAACATAAAAGACCTTTTCTTTTACCCTTCTTTTACCCAGGTATTCGAAGACGCTCCAGCAGGAACAACCGTCCTGGTTGTCTCAGCAACCGACAGCGACGTTGGGGTCAACGCGCAGATCACGTACAGCCTCAGCTCCGAGATATCCAACGAGGCAGTCACTCATCACGACCAGGAGTTTGTCATCAACCCTCAGACTGGAGCCATCACTACGAACAAACTGTTGGACAGAGAGACTATGAGCGGTGAGTTTTTTGGTTGAGTTATAGTCATCATTCTAGAGTTAATAGTCACCTGACTATTAACCCTAGCACCCAAAGTTCCACACATTGGATGCTTGGGTTCGTTCTCTTACTCTTTCTACTCTTGATTTAGCTTATCTTGGCTTTTAAGGAAGCGACAGCCGTCTGACATTACCTCCCCACCCTTTTATTGAGTACATTCATTCCGTTTTGTTATATTTGGTCCGTGAATAGTCAATTTTCACGTCCCGCTTGAAGAACCCGGGACTGTAAGGAGACTGTAACAAGTCCCTACAACTTAATAGCCTATTAGAGTTCACTGTGACACATAGATGTCTCCCAATGTGCGTCATAGTACCCTATCCTCCATCTTCCGCATCCAGTAAATAGCACATATGTTTTTTTATCCCTGGAGTGGATTTCTATGGGTCACGGGAACAGAATACATGTTTTCACGCGAACAGCGCCCAAAACTAGTATAAAATAAATATAAAAGATATCTCCTATTTCTAAGCTATCTAGTCTTTGCTCTCAGTTTACTTATTTATTGAGTAGTTTACTTTTAAAGTTTCTTACAAGAGTTCTAAAAATACAACACGCGAAGAAAATATCGGTTCGTATTCACGATGTTACAGTTTTATATCCATTCATCTCTGTCGGGGCCAGCGGCGCGGTAAACATGTGTTGTCGTATGAATATCAGAATATATCGCGAATAAACTTTACAGAATACAGCTTCGATATGTAGACAATTTTGAATGGAGAATATTCTTTGAACTCGAGAAAATTCTATCATTGCTAAGTTCTATTGAATGAAATTTATAAACAAAAATATCCGTGGGCGCCAGGGTCTTGTTTGTCTTGCATTACGTCCAAGATACGTGTCCCGAGATATACAAGATATCTACATAGGTAAGTACTGAAATGTATCATATAGGCCCATAGTATATATATTAATCTATGGGCCCATATAGGGTGTGAGGGCACCACCAATATCTTTGGGGTCCCAGCAAATTTCACCTGGAAGCCGATATATATCCTGATTACCGGTTGGTGGGTCTGATCACCCCCGTAAATACCAAATTATGAAGGAATAAAAGAGCAGCGGCCTTATCATAAACTCTTAAAACAGGTCAATATTGAACTGCAAATGTCACTTTGTAATGTCATATAAATATATAGGATTACAAAGTGACATTTGCAGTTGGTGAAATGATAGCAGTTCAATATTGACCTGTTTTAAGAGTTTATGGTAAGGCCGCAGACCCCGTGCTCCGAAGTACAACTTTTGCTTGTTACCGGGGATTGGCGCCTTTATAATTTGTATTTAATAAATGTTTATTCTTTCTTATCGTAGGATACCTATTGACTGTGACGGCTCGAGACGGCGGAGTACCTTCTCTATCAGACACGACCGATGTGGAGATATCCGTAGTGGACGTGAACGATAACGCGCCAGTGTTCAAGCAACAGCTGTATACAGCTAATATTGTGGAAGATGCTTTAGTTGGTAAGTTCATTGATCCTTCTTGTTTACCGACTTCAAAAACGAGGAGGTTCTCAATTCGATTGGTTTTTTTTTTCTATTTTTTGCACGTGCAGCAATCCTCTCAAGTTTCACCTTGTGAGGTAGGTATGTTGAACTCCAAGCAACTAAAACCGCACATGTATCGCCATATCTACCTGTGTCATCTGGAAACCAGAAATGCTCTAAAAAGTCTAAGACATTTAGGTAACAGGTCCGATTCCCGTGCAGTGCATATTTCTTTATACATGAATATAATATGCATACATTTTCATTGGTCTAAGTGTTTCTTTATGTAATACATGTGTACAAAAACAAGTGTATTTATTCGCACTCCAGAACTCCCTAGTTAAGTTAGGCTTACTTTGAATTCAGAAAACGCCGTGTGGGTTTTAAATTTTTTTTACCCCGTAGCGTAGTCGGGGAAAAAAAATCGGCAGCAAAAATCGGGCAAATCTTTTTTTTTTTTTTTTATACCACTTAGGTGGCAGTAGCAGGCACACGGCCCACCTGATGCAAAGTGGTTACCGTCCATAGGGACGTATGCAACACCAGGGGCGTCACACTCGTGCTGCCGACCCAGAAGAAACCTTCTAATGCCCTTCTTGAAGAACCTCATATTGTAGTCGCTTGGGAAAACCATCGCGGGGAGTTCATTCCACAGCTTGAGTGTGCGAGAAAACTCGTCAAAAATAAGTAACTACACAGTATTTTCATTCAATAGGTACCTCAGTAACTCAAGTGAGCGCAACCGACGCCGACGTCGGCCTCAACGGTCGCGTCCACTACGAGCTAGACCCCAGGGATCGCGAAGAGGGGTCGTTCGTGGTAGACCCCGCGTCGGGGGTCATCAGGACTAACAAGGCACTGGACAGGGAGTCGGTTGCTACGTATGATTTGAAGGCACTCGCCATTGATGGCGGTACTCCACCGCTTAGTTCTACTGTAAGTATTTTTGACAGACTTTTTTAGACAAGGTTTAACCATTTTGAAAAGCTTTTATTTAACTTGCACTGTTTGTATGTGTGTATGTAATATGTAAGTAGGTACCTTTATTCTACCTAGCCATATAGATGCATATAACATTGTTATGTATGCACAATTGTTGTAATTTTATTCTGGTTGCAATGCTGTGTATATTTTTGTTTATGTAAGCTGGGTTGAATAATAGTACATTATGGTACAAGTGAGCAACGTTGGTGATTACCGCCGAGGCGCCATTGAGACCCGAGCCGCCAGGCGAGGGTCTTAAGACAGCCGAGGACGGTAATCATCATGCTCATACGTGCCATACGACGTTTTACAACACACTTGCGAATAAAATAATACTACAAATACTAAATAAACAATACTACAAATTAATTCGTTTTCCTATGCGCGCGCATTTAACAATGGCGGTCGACCATATTTAAAAAAAATGAGGTTTGAACTTAACTTTTTTTTACTCTGTTTTTTTTTGTGTACTTAGAGAGAAAAAAAAGTTAAATTTGAGCGAAAATTTTGTTTATTACACAAGTATTACAAGTTGAAATTATTTATTTAAATACGAAAATGCATCAAATGACCATACAATAGGCGTATTAATTTATTCGTACTATTAAACACGTTATTTTTTGTATCAAAACTTTTTTAAGAACATAGACAATTATAGACACTTCCTATAAAATTTAAAAAAGAATCTATAACTCACTTTTGTGAATAATAGCAATGAAAAAATCACAGTTTTATAATAGGTGTCATTCCGTGCTTAATTGCTGTAAAATAATATCACTGTTATGAGCAGGTGTGTTGTAATAGTACATTATGGTACAAGTGAGCAACGTTGGTGATTACCGCCGAGGCGCCATTGAGACCCGAGCCGCTAGGCGAGGGTCTTAAGACAGCCGAGGACGGTAATCATCATGCTCACACGTGCCATACGACGTTTTACAACACACTTGCGAATAAAATAATACTACAAATACTAAATAAACAATACTACAAATTAATTCGTTTTCCTATGCGCGCGCATTTAACAATGGCGGTCGACCATATTTAAAAAAAAATGAGGTTTGAACTTAACTTTTTTTTACTCTGTTTTTTTTTCTGTACTTAGAGAAAAAAAAAAGTTAAATTTGAGTGAAAATTTTGTTTATTATACAAGTATTACAAGTTGAAATTATTTATTTAAATACTAAAATGCATCAAATGACCATACAATAGGCGTAATAATTTATTCGTACTATTAAACACGTTATTTTTTGTATCAAAACTTTTTTAAGAACATAGACAATTATAGACACTTCCTATAACTCACTTGTGAATAATAGCAATGAAAAAGTCACAGTTTGATAATAGGTGTCATTACGTGCCTAATTGCGGTAAAATAATATCACTTTTATAAGCAGGTGTGTTGTAAAAATATTTTCTTTCTTCTTTCTTACCTGTTAAGGCCATCAAAATTTGCAAGCAATTTTTCAACCTTTTCTATAAAATTTGACATATCTACAATTTGAATGACAATGCAGTAATATAGTACGATGAAGTTGGTTTGGTATTGAGAATTCCCTAAACTGAATATGGTAAACCTATGGAGTTTCGGCTCATATTTTTTGTTTTAGCAAACTATTTCTTGTTAAGATGGATTTACATCAGACGCGCGAATGCTCATTCTATCCGCTCTACGTCAAATTCTATTATAATGTAAACAGTGACAGAACATTCGTTAGTTGTCCTTTCTCATGGTAAACGCTGAAATTAAGGATTAGTTTACACAAAAAAAAAAGAATTTTGCAAATCCGTCTACGCATGGCGGAGCTATGAGCGAACAAACATTAAAAAAAAATATATATATATATAAACATCCGAATTGAGAACCTCCTCCTTTTTTGAAGTCGGTTAAAAATATTAAGAAAGAATGCTCTTGTTCTAGCTCTTGCTCTATGTTCGTTTGGTATAAATCCACCTTTACATGGTAGTCAAGTTCTAAAGATGGAATATAAGGACAAGATTCAAAACGTTAATATAATTCCAGGTAATAGTCCACATCAAAGTAGAAGACATCAACGACTCCCCGCCGGTCTTCGAGAGCGACTGTCTGACCTTCTACATCTCGGAGAACAGTCCCATCGGCACCACCGTGGGGGAGATATACGCACACGACCCCGACGAAGGACCCCACGCAGTCGTCCATTACTCTATAAAAGGTACATAAAGCGTTACTTCCTATTATATCCTACTAATCCTACTTCCTACAAAAATTATAATCTAAAAATTATAAAATATTGTGAAGATGTTTCGATGTTTGTTCCTCAATCACGGTCTAACGGCTGAACGGATCTGGCTGAAATTTGATACAGGGATAGTAATCTATCTATCTAGTTTGGAATAGGCTATGTATCTTGGGAGTAGATTCCCATGGGTTATGAGAACGGGATCAAAATTCCACGCAGGCGATGTCACGGGCAACAGCTGGTTATCGATAAAAAGACACGATCAAAAACTTCTTGAAGAATGAGTTGCGATTTCTTTCTGGAAAAATAATATCCTACCTTACTTGTAAATGTGTATCTGCGGGCACGGCAGTGCCCCCGCCAAGTCTAGCAAAAAAGAGCGGCACGGCCGTAACACTATTTTCTCGAAGCACTTCAGGCCATTTTCGACCCCCTAGAACTTCGTTGTGGATAAACCTAGAAGCCTGAATCTTCGGTTACTAAGTAGGCACTGTAAAAACACTTTATATTTCAAATTTAATTCAATTTGAACCAGTAGTTTAAGAATTATAACTAGTCAAAGTTTGCAAATTTTGCAAATTTTGTCACTCACTGACTGACCGATCATCAAAACTCTAAAGCACTTCTAGCAGACGTAGAAGCCTCAAATTTAGAATATAAGTAGTGTTTAGTGTACAACTCAAGGGAAAATTAAAATATTCGTTAATTTCAGCAATTTCACCAACTGCATAAATAACTTTGTAATCTCATATAAATATATGGGATTACAAAGTTACATTTGCAGTGAACGTTTCAGTGTACATGACCCAATTCATCCATACTAATATCAGTCTAACGAAGTATTATAATAAATGCGAACGTAACTATCTGAGCGTCTGTTATTTGTTAGTATTACGCTTTCACGCCTAAACTAGTATCTGAATAAACTTGATGATGACGAAAAGTGAAGAAGTGGGAGTGGGAGTGCGATTGGGAGTGGGAGTGGGAGTGGGAGTGGGAGTGGGAGTGGGAGTGGGAGTGGGAGTGGGAGTGGGACTGGGAGTGGGAGTGGGACTGGGAGTGGGAGTGAGAGAAACCGGAAAGGTAATCTACAAAAAGAACAAAAATCCCATCAAAAACAATACTTGTAAAAAAATGCCAAGCCTCGCCGCCCTCGGTTCTTCTACCGCAAAAAGTTGTGAGATCCATGTAATACCAAGTCGGTTAATTTATTCAGTCCCTACTTCAGATACCTTCTGTCCTAAGTTATTACGTAATAAGTTTTTATGTTTTGAATGTAATAAATTGACTTGGCCATCGCATGAAAACACAATGTATAGCACATCGCAATAATTACATTAAATAAGATTGTTTAGTGCGATTGCCAAGTCAATTTATTACATTTATAACATAAAAGCTTATTACGTAATAACTTAGGACAGAAGGTATCTGAAGTAGGGACTGAATAAATTAACCGACTTGGTATTACATGGATCTCACAACTTTTTGCGGTAGAAGAACCGAGGGCGGCGAGGCTTGGCATTTTTTTACAAGTATTGTTTTTGATGGGATAATATTCTACCAATATCTTTGAACCCCAAACCAACCTGCTGTACTGGCATCAGGTCTTTAAAATACCTCTTACTTCTAGGTGGAGACGACTCCAACAGCTTTTCTCTCGAAACTCGACAAGGTTCAGACAAAGCTGAACTTGTCACCATGGTGGACCTCGATTACGAAAGTCCTCGAAAGAAATACGAGCTGATCATCCGAGCAGCCAGTCCCCCGCTGTGGAATGACGTCAGAGTGGAGATAATGGTGACGGATGTGAATGACAACGCGCCTATGATGAAGGACTTTCAGATCATCTTCAATAATTACAAGGATTGTTTCCCTGTTGGGCCGTTTGGGAGAGTGCCTGCGTACGATGCTGATGTTACTGATAAGGTAAGGGATGAATTTTATTGATTGTTTGGGCCATGTTTAGTTCCGGTAAACCGATAAATATTTGACTAAGTAGTAAGTACATCTTGACTGAGACACTGATCACATAGTCAAATTAGTATAGTATTTAACATCAAATGGGTAAGGTCTGTGGAAACGTGTGACACTTAATAATATACTGGGGCATTATTCTGAGTGACATCGAGAGTCAGACACAGTTTTAACGTAAGAAGACGATGGATTATAATTGGTTAACATAGAATAGAGAACCGGCGTAAAACTAGACCAACTTAAATGTGTCGGCTTTTACGAACGCGCGTAGTTACATAATGGTTTGTCACTCAGAATAAGAGGCCAGTTAGTTAGTGGTTTGATGGAAGAAAATAACTAAATAGTGATGACAAAAAAAAACGGACATAACTGTTGTGCTGAATGTTAAAGCAGTGAAAAATAAAAACGTCAAAATTATATGAATACAAATATGTACAAAGTAATTTTTCTGCTACTAAACCTTTCATGTCTGACTTTTGAACTCTTTTGAACACTACAGAACAATTTGACTAGTTTAACTTTTATAACAAAGATATTACTAAAATTTTGTATCTTATCCAACAGTTACAATACCGCATCCTGTCGGGCAACAACGCGAACTTAGTCCTCCTGAACGAAACGTCGGGAGAGATGACGTTGTCACCGCAGCTCAACACCAACGTGCCCAAACTGGCCACCATGGAGATATCTGTTTCAGGTAACCGGTAACACTCTCTAGATTAGTTTAGATACTACCTTGTCTTAGTGCTTTCCCCAATTAAGCAGTCCAACTGAGGAAGTACCTCCGCCCTGCAGAATACCGCGGCTATAATAGCCTCGTGTTGTGTTCCCGGCGGTAAGTAGGGTAGCCAGAGCTCACTGGAGAGTTTTTGTGCTTTCAGTGGGAAGACCAAAGGCTTGTCCTGCTTTGTTTTCTGCACTAACGGCACAGAAACTTTGTGTTCTTACAGGGTTGGCAGCACGAGTGTGACACCCGTATTCACAAACAATACTTCGCTATGCGTACTACCAAAACTGTGCAAAGAACGACAAATTCTCAGTGCGTTCGTTTTGGCAAGCCTTTTTATTCATAGATAACACTTAAGCAATACTTCGTTGAGGGAACGCACTGCGTTAGATACTGCTCCATGATGTTTGTGAATTAATTTTACCAGCCCTATGCGCTCGAGCACACTATGAGACCTCACAGTACTGTTTGTGAATACGGGTGTGACTCCCCTGGTGGTGTATACGTATATAAGCCACGGTAACCACTTTTCATCAGGTGGGCCGTGTGCTTATCTGCCACCTAAGTTGTTCTGCCACCTAAAATATTTCATCCACACTCCACAGCCCCCAATTCCTCGGAGCTCGCGTGGGGACTGAACACTTCTTTACCTTACACTTTCACCCACAGATGGCGTGAACGAAGTAAAAGCGATGATGCAGCTGTCCGTCCGACTTATCACCGAAGAGATGCTTTTCAATTCTATCACCGTGAGGCTGAATGATATGACTGCGGAGCATTTCCTCTCACCGCTGTTCGGCTTCTTCGTGGACGGACTAGCGGCCATTATTCCTTGTCCGAAGGAGAATATTTATGTGTTCAGTGTACAGGTATGAGATGGATTTCTTTGAATATTTGTATTTATAGTTTAAAATGAGCTATTAGTATTAAAGCCAAAAGACTAGTTGTTCTTACGTGGTAACCATGTATTTTAACAGCGTGCGCTGTTCTATGCAGTCATATGTATTTTCTGCACGAAATTACACACACGAAATTGCACCCTAAACCTCATCCTCTACCCCACAGGACGACACTGATGTGACAGGCAACATCCTGAACGTATCATTCTCCGCGAGACGTCCTGAGCCTGAGTTAGGCGCGGGAGCGGCGCCGTACTACTCGCCCACGCACCTGCGCGAGCGAGTGTACCTGCACCGCGCCACGCTGGCCAGGCTCGCCACTGTACAGGTACGTGACACACTATATAGCTCGGCGCCGTACTACTCGCCCACGCACCTGCGCGAGCGAGTGTACCTGCACCGCGCCACGCTGGCCAGGCTCGCCACTGTACAGGTACGTGACACACTATATAGCTCGGCGCCGTACTACTCGCCCACGCACCTGCGCGAGCGAGTGTACCTGCACCGCGCCACGCTGGCCAGGCTCGCCACTATACAGGTACGTGACACACTATATAGCTCGGCGCCGTACTACTCGCCCACGCACCTGCGCGAGCGAGTGTACCTGCACCGCGCCACGCTGGCCAGGCTCGCCACTGTACAGGTACGTGACACACTATATAGCTCGGCGCCGTACTACTCGCCCACGCACCTGCGCGAGCGAGTGTACCTGCACCGCGCCACGCTGGCCAGGCTCGCCACTGTACAGGTACGTGACACACTATATAGCTCGGCGCCGTACTACTCGCCCACGCACCTGCGCGAGCGAGTGTACCTGCACCGCGCCACGCTGGCCAGGCTCGCCACTGTACAGGTACGTGACACACTATATAGCTCGGCGCCGTACTACTCGCCCACGCACCTGCGCGAGCGAGTGTACCTGCACCGCGCCACGCTGGCCAGGCTCGCCACTGTACAGGTACGTGACACACTATATAGCTCGGCGCCGTACTACTCGCCCACGCACCTGCGCGAGCGAGTGTACCTGCACCGCGCCACGCTAGCCAGGCTCGCCACTGTACAGGTACGTGACACACTATATAGCTCGGCGCCGTACTACTCGCCCACGCACCTGCGCGAGCGAGTGTACCTGCACCGCGCCACGCTGGCCAGGCTCGCCACTGTACAGTTACGTGACACACTATATAGCTCGGCGCCGTACTACTCGCCCACGCACCTGCGCGAGCGAGTGTACCTGCACCGCGCCACGCTGGCCAGGCTCGCCACTGTACAGGTACGTGACACACTATATAGCTCGGCGCCGTACTACTCGCCCACGCACCTGCGCGAGCGAGTGTACCTGCACCGCGCCACGCTGGCCAGGCTCGCCACTGTACAGGTACGTGACACACTATATAGCTCGGCGCCGTACTACTCGCCCACGCACCTGCGCGAGCGAGTGTACCTGCACCTACAAAACGTCAAAATTTAAAAATAATCAAACTAGTTTAGCAAATAGACCACCGCCGCGCGTATAAAGTTATATCGAACATAAGGAGTTCTAAAAATCTGATTTCATCCAGGTCCTACCGTTCGACGACAACATCTGCGTGCACGAGCCGTGCCTGAACTACGAGGAGTGCCTCACAGTGCTGAAGTTCGGCAACGCGTCTGGCTTCATCAACAGTGACTCCGTACTCTTTCGACCGATATATCCTGTCACCTCCTTCACTTGCCAGTGTCCTCGTGGCTTTACAGGTAAGAAATATAACAACAAACTACAATATCATGTCGTGCATCCATACTAATATTATAAATGCGAAAGTAATTCTTTTTGATTCAATCCGTTAATTCCCAAACCCCTGAACCGATTTTGATGAAATTGGTACAGAGATAGATTACACCTTGGGGAAGGACATAGATATTTGATCGCGATAACCGACGTCCACGGACAACAGCTATGTAATATTCATTTCAGTCGTTAAGTCAAGGCGAAGGCCTATATGGGTGACCTGAACAACTCTATCAGTGGTTGGCCACTAATCACAACTTAGGTTGGGCATCAGACAGTAGTAACTTCCATATAGTCAAAAGATTAAGCTACATCATTTTTAAGCGGACTCCTGATGATGATCTGATGATGATCCTTTAGCTTAGCTAGCTTGCATTTTATAGCCTGGGAGCCTCTCTCCTTATCCTTTTAATATTTTAGTTAATCTTGACTTTGCGGTAGTAGGTGTACCGACTTGAGTCTATCGCGGGTGTGAATAAAGATACATAGTTGGTCTATTTATTCAGACTCTTGTTGTTTTGTAGCAATGTCTTACATACAAATGAACAGTTCTTATATTATACTGCTATTTGTGGAGTGGGAGCGGTGCTTGTGGTCACGTCCTATGTTCTCGCTGAATTGCATAATTCTTGTTATGGCGGAGGACGTGATTTCATAACTTGCATTCTAATTTCCTTATAGAAATCACTTTCCTATCTGCCATATGTCCTTAAGATCTTGATGGCGCCCATCGACTATCATCAAATTTCAATCGAAACACTAGAAGAAATTACGAAGATTTGTTTTGACTGTTTGTCATATCCCTTGCCAGGTTCTCGAGAACACTACATGTGCGATACAGAAGTGGATTTGTGTTACTCGTCGCCCTGCGTCAACAACGGAACTTGCATCCGCCGCGAAGGGGGATATAGCTGCGTATGTCCAGCTGAGTATACAGGTAATTGTTATAATATGTTTATTTGATGGATGTTTTAACTCAACAGCGTATTAATTTGCGAGACAGCGACCGCGATCAAAAAGTTCACAGCACTGAGATTTTAACAGCGTTTACGTCTAGAAGTGTGTATACTTATGAATTTACAAGAAAAATACATTAATGTTTATCCATAATATTACATGCTTTATTTACTACAACTGCAGAAGTCTTAATAAAACAATGGCACACCGGCTGTACCGACATAGGTGAAAACGTGTCCAGTAATTTATCACATATGAATGTGTCACGTCACATAGGAATGTGTCACACACGACACATACGCGTCACATATGAATTGTTACAATCGAGTTCAATGATTTTTATGTATGTTCACCGATTACTCAAAGACGTCTGGACCGATTTGCAAAATTATTTTTTGTTTGATAGCTTATACTAGACCCATACTTCCCAGGCAGTTTATGAAATATCTTTTTTTTTTTTTTTTTATATAGGACACGTCAATTTGACTTCGCCTCGCCTGATGGTAAGCTGAAGGCAAAGTCTCTGAAAAGAGGGCCACCATTACAACACGTACCATGTTACAATGGTGGCACTCAGCTTGACGGCTTGACAAAAATCGGTTGAAGTCGGTTTTTTAAATTTTTAATTTGGTGATTATTAAGTAAAATTTTACCCATAGTACTACATACTATTATTATCAACAGGTATAAACTGCGAAACCCAGTTAAAATCAGCGACTTGCTCCATGTCGTCCGCCGTCTGTCGCAGCGGGTCCCAGTGTATCTCGTCCCGCGAGGGAGGGTTATTGTGCCAGCCTTGTGCGTTGGACGCGGAGCACACCACCGCCTTGTGTGAACTGAGGGCCAGGAGCTTTCCCGCCTCGTCCTTCCTGACGTTCCCTGGACTCAAGAGGAGGAATAGACTGCATCTCAAGCTGAAGTATGTACACAGTGTCACAGTGGACAAGTACCTACGAAGTCAGTTTCGCTGGCTTGATAGGTACTTGTCCAGATATTCCACAGGAAGGAATACTAGGTCAAAAACAAGCATCTATGTAGTATTATTACGTGATTTATTTTAGCAGTGAATGTAAAATTAAATATTGTATTATGTAAAGAGACCACTTAGCTTACCTCCGATAGAGGTACCTCACTGTTATGTTATGTTAAGTACTTGTCATGATGTTGGTAAGCGTTCTTATTCTGGTCGACAAAGAGAGAGGGAACTATATACACAGCCACATCCTTCTTTGTCTTTTGGAACACGAACACTTTAACAGGTCGTGGTCACGGTGAGCATTCATCATCTTAGTTGAACCAGGTCCGTGATGCACGGTGTTATTCGTCTTTTTTCTTTCCGAATTCAAAGGAGCAAGGCTTCTTTAATTAGGTACTCCTTTATTTACTTTCACTAATAATAAGGTTGAAATTTTTAAAAATCTGTATTCAAATGTCATATACAGGTCACATTTTTTGTGCAAATCATATTGTGCGAATTCAAATAACTTCGTGCAAATATAACATGAAACAGTTCCTACGCGTCCGCTTTCATGCACACGCATATAATGTCCTCACATAATATACTCATCATATTATTTCCTACAGATTCTCAACAATAACTCCGAACGGGTTACTACTCTACAACGGACGGTACAACGAACGCCACGACTTCCTCGCTCTTGAGACAATCAGTACCGGCGCGGGGAGACAACTGAGACCTGGCCTGAGGTTCAGCTTCGGTCTCGGAGGGACCAAGGTCGATGTCACCGTCGCTGGGAACGTAGCTGACGGCAACTGGCACACTGTCGAAATTGAGTACTATAATCGGGTGAGCTTTAATGAAAATAATAAAGTGAGGGCTCATACTTCTTGATGAGCACAGACTTTCCTCTCGGGGTTTGTGATAATCGAGCCCATATAAACCAAAATTAGCCGCTACGACTTCTTGAAATAATTAGCCAACATCACCGTGAGGAGACCACTGAGAATTAACTTTGGTCTTGTAGGGACGAAAGATAACATACCACGGACTTCTTCTTCATCCTAGCGATAATTCCCAGTCGCATCCGAAGCTTTTCAGCTCGGAGTCTGGGGTCCGCTTTACCCTTTGCCAGTCTTAACTACGGATTTGGCTTGACCTCGATATTTTCCGTGAAGCGATTATGCGATATCGAACATTAGGCGATATCGAAGGTTTGCAGCTAGACCGTTATTTTTTTGGATTTTTTAGGGCTCCCTATACAGAAAATACACTTACGTGATTGTTTCTTTCCACAGACGGCAACACTAATTCTAGACGATTGTGACAAGGCGTTGTCTCTGGCGGGCGCGGCGGAGTTCAGCGACAAGTTCGCATGCGCCAACTACAGTACGAAGATTTTACCTCCGCGCTGTGATATTCCTACAGAAACTTGTCACAGGTAAATTACAAACATATTATTTATATATCACACCACTTTCTCATCGGGGTAGACAGAGACAATATGTTTTTACTTTCTATCATTCTGGCTTACAACTTTTATTATCGACTTTCAGTCAGTTGTATAAATTCAGTTGCTTGCTCAGTGTAAATATGCCCTGTATTATACTTAAAGCACTCGGTTTGATGCACCTAGGGGAATTAAGTAAATTACAAATACATTTAATACACTAATGCAAATTAGCAAGTACTTACAAAAAAGTATCTAAGTATCGATTAAGATTGGAAAAAGTGAAATGCTCAGACAGAACTTGAACCCGCGACCTGTGGACAATGCTCTGACCACTGAAAGTCGATAATAGTTAGTACACTAGTTGCTTTAAATTTTTCTTTAAAAATAATCTATAAGTATGTTTATCTACGTTCTAAAACCCATTCCTGCCCTAATATCACTATCCAAACTTCCCAAAAACTGGAATTTAAAACCTGTTTTTCTTCGCAGATTCCTCGATCTAACAGGTCCCCTACAAATCGGTGGGCTCCCAAACATCCCTAGCAGTTTCCAAGTGAAGAACAAAGACTTTGTCGGCTGTATATCAGACCTGCACATCGACCACAAGTTCATTGACCTGAACTCTTACGTGTCTGACAACGGCACCCTCGCCGGTTGTCCAGAGAAACGTTCCCGGTGTAGCTCCGCGCCTTGCTATAACGGGGCCGAGTGTAGGGACCTGTGGGACACCTACCTATGTGACTGTACTGAAGGGTATACTGGGAAAGATTGTGCTGATTGTGAGTATATCTTTTTTGTTATTGAAAGTAGTTTATTGTCATGAAGTTTTTATGCGCCAAGATCTTAGAGGTCCAAGCCAAACTTACCAGTTAGCCGATACACATACTGAAAAACAAACCAAGCAAAAGCACAGACATTGCTTTCGGAGATGACATTTCAAACGGTAGACGCTTCCTTAAAAGTGTTCGTTCAGCATCGTAGTGTTGTTCTTGCAACTACCGACGGATGTAGCACATACAACGTACCCATTACTTGTTAAACTCCGATACGGATAAAGAGGACCATTGAGAAGCCGCAATGAACTACGCGCATCTACTGCGTGCGTCGGCAGTTGTCGTATGCGGTCGGCTATGGAATCATATCTTAAGGTTTCACCTCGGACCTTGGGGTTCACTTTTGGCTCATACGGCTTTTATTGAAGCTACTGTCGCCTGACCTCCCAACCCCAAAAAGGAAGCCTCATTCGTCAATCAGCAGGTGTATCGCCTTGCAGGTAAGATTGCTTTAACCTCAGCTCAAAGGTCTTGATGGGACCCCAAACAACCCCTGAAAGTCCTGAAACTAAAATACCGTTTCTTACAGCAACGACTCCACCGTGGCGATTCAGTGGGGATGGTATGCTGTCATTCAACCCTCTGCTCCGTCCCATACAACTGCCCTGGCTGAACGCATTCTCTCTACGAACTAGGGCCCAGGATGCCTTCATTATGTCGATACAAGTTGGGCAGAACAGTACTATATTGATTACTGTAAGTATAAGATTTTATTGAATTAGACTTTTAGAAAATCATGCTGTATGAGAAGGGATGCGAGGCGTCTGTTAGTCTATCTATAAAGCCTCGGCCCATGCTTTCTATTTTATAAACTTCACTGAATTTAATAATGATCGAATATTTCGACATCCATTGCTTGTTCCATGCACAAATAAAAATAACACCGTTGAGATGCCCCAATCCATAAAAACTATAAGCGCAGTCACTGACTGTACACAAATACATTAGGTTTTCGTAATCGAGCGAGTTGACGACAAAAAATAATTGGCGAGCGATAAAGATAAAGCTAATTTGACGCTAGCGAGTTGATGAAAGACCCAGCCATTAAGGCCGCTGTACAGAATACATACAGAACTTAAGCTCCGTAGCACTTAATCCTTCACCATTCTTTTTTCATGAAACTCAGTTCAACAATATCCTATCCCCTACAGCTAAAATCTGGCAACCTCTACTACGCTTACAACGGAGAATCTATGTATCTCCCAACAACGACCCTCTCTGACGGCGACTGGCACAGAATAGAGATCAAATGGCTCGGCACAGACATCTCGGTCAGCGTGGACTACGGGCTTAGGACATCGTTACTGCCGATGTTGGCTAATAAGATTCAAGGACAGTACATCGGAAAGATTCTGATTGGTGGACCGGATACTACTGCGGGGTTGTTAGCGTCTGAAGTTGGCTTCTTTGAGGGTTGTATTCAGGTATGTAAAAAAATCAGGTAAATAAAAAAAAAATAAAAAAAAAAAAGTAAAAAAAAAAAAATGTGTTGTTTGATCTTTAATTGTAAAAATAAATAAAATTAAGGTGTATTAGAGATTAAAAAGTAAGATACTTACAACATAAGAATATTTTTTAAGTATTATTATCATCATAATCATCATCCTCTGAACCTTTTCTCAACTCAATTGCAGAGAGCTTTTAGTATTAACTTCGAAACAGTCAAACTTCGATATTTTTCGTGAAGCGGAATTCCTGTCATCTGACCTCCACAACCCACCATCACCGGTGGGTTGTGGAGGTCAGATGGCAGAAATTTCGCATAACAAAATATACAATAAGTAACTAAAATTTAATTACTTAATATTTCATTTACAAAGGGCATAATTTTATCTAGACCAGATAACAGATCTTGTATATGGTAATAGATATATTGTAACATTATAAATTTCATTTTCATATCTCTGCAGGATGTAAGAGTGGGCACTGCACAATCTCTGCTCAACCGACCAACAGTGAGGGAGAATGTTCGAGACGGGTGTCAGTCACGGGCTGATTGTATGCTGTCCATCTGTCCACCATACGTAAGTAAAGTTATGGAGGTAACATGAGAATTTTGTACAGTCAGCATCAGATCAATCTTGACTAGGAAAGTACTCATAATGATCTTAATACTTACTAATGATGTTAATACTAAACTGTTTTATTGATTTAAATTGTATTATCGTTCGAACTAAAGGTCTGTACCAAATATCAGAACAATCAGTGGACAGGAAGGACAGTTTACCAAGGTATTAAGATTAGTTTGAGTACTTTGCTAGTCGAGATCAATAATTATGATACTGACTGTGCAAGGTACATTTAAATTTAGTTGTGTTGGGTCTACAAGAAACTATTTAATTTTAGACAGCAACATAATGTTAAATTCTAAAATTCAATAGATTTTTTATAGTAATGTCCTGGTGATTGTATACAAAACTTTATCGTATCGTATAAAACATGCGTAGCGTAAAAATGAGGCCGTACTAATAGTTTGTTAATTTCAGAGTTCCTGCGTAACATCGTGGGACAACACAGAATGTACCTGCGAGCGGGGTCGAGTGGGCCCCCAGTGCATACAGGCGTGTGATCTCCACCCTTGTGGGGAACACGCCGCGTGTGTCCACGACGACTCCGATAGGGGCTACCGGTGTACCTGTGACGATGGGTACATGCTCACTGGTGAGTACTTATAAGAATCTGGATTGTGATTATGTCGGGGTCGAACCGGCTAAAACCGCACGGCGTCTTGAGTCTCAGATACCACGGGTAAGGTGGCACCTCGACTAACCCTGGGGTTGCTTAGTATCCCAACAAAGATTCAATATGAATGACAACGCATTTTTAGTTTATATACCTCAGGTCATCATCATCACTCGATGACATGAGGTTGCTTGTCCTGGCTGTATCCAAAGTATGTGCTTTGGGGCCCGGGATCCGCTCTCCTATTATTTTTTTATCGATTTTTGACCTCCCAGGAAAGGGTCTTGCCACAACTCATCAGTCGTACCGGCTTGCATATGAGTTGTGATTGGGCTCTTAAAATTGTGGTAGGGCCCCAAAATCACCCTATTGTGGGACCCCAACAGGAAGTTTGGTAAATATAAGCTACATCAAGAAATGTACTATTGTTCCAGCGTCCGGCTGTGTAGAATCTGTAGCCCAGGAATGTCCGGGCGGCTGGTGGGGAGGCTCCAGTGGCGCGTGTGGACCTTGCGACTGTGACGTCACGAAGGGATATCATCCGCACTGTCATGCGACCACCGGACAGTGTCATTGCAAGGTAATCTTTATATGTACAACTAAGGTAGCAAATAAACTTTCGACTGACTTGAAAGTGACTTGATAACGTGGTAAATTGTGCTCACGATTCGTGGTGATCACCTGTAGAAAACAAAATATGTCCATGAAATGCGTCCTGATCTAGATTTTCCTACATTTTTATTAAATCCATTTTTTTTATTTTATAGTAAACATCACAAGTTTTGAGCATAATTGCAAATTTGCTGGAAACCTTGAATAGAATTTGAGTGTATTAGTTTTGTATGCTAAAATAGGTAAAGTCAACATACTGAAAGAGATTTGAATCTGCAACAGTCGCCTTATCGCTTTCTAGAAAGAATACTTTACGAACTAGTGTGGCTCTTTTTATAAAACCCATTACAACTCTCCAAACAGGTTGAGATGGTTCAGTTAGCCAAATATTTCCGCAATAAAGTGACTATTTCCCGCTCAAATCTCATCCATTTTCCGATTATCATGTTATATCACATCCTGGATACTGGATACAACGGCATAATCTTTACATGTACGTCATTAGGAGAACCACTACAAGCCCGTGGGCTCGTCCGCATGTCTCCCGTGCCAGTGCTACGCGGCGGGCTCCCTGAACAGCTCGTGCGGCGCGACGGCGGGCCAGTGCCACTGCCGCGGCGGGGTCATCGGCCGCGCCTGCGACGCGTGCGCCAACCTGTACGCCGAGGTGGCGCCCAACACCGGCTGCGAAGGTAACTGACCATTGAAGACTCCGGTATACTTCTAGATCATCATCATTTCAGCCATAGGAAGTCCACTGCTGGACATAGGCCTCCCCTATAGATCGCCAATAAGAAGACCGGTTGGAAGCGGCTCGATACATACTTCTAGATACATCCTATATATTGTGATTGATTAATATCCCAGTTGCGTCTTCGGTGGGCCTGGGGGTAACGGGTGGAGCCGCCTGTCTCCCTAGTAGAAGTAGGACGCGGTGATGCCGCGCCATGCGCGCCTCCCCATACCCGGGAATTAAGTGGGGAGTCCGTTATCCCCACATCCGAAGGAGGAAAGCTCGAAAGAGATAGATGCGAGAGAAGATACGTCTCAGTCAATCTCGCTTTCGGCAACTAACGACCCACAGATGGCGTGCGTTTTAGTCTATTCTAGCCCTACATACCCGGGTTCCGTCTGGGGGAGGATATCCGTGGGGATCGTGCGCTCGATAAAAAAGACTTCGCTTATTGTTTTTGATTAATGTGTCGGCTTTTTCGGAATCGACTCTCGTCAGACCTCAAAACCCCGAGAAGAAAGCCTGCGCCGGAGTCGTTCATCAGGTGACCGACGGCTTACGGATAAGATTGGCTCGAACGCGAAGATTTTAATGCACCCCAACACCTTGTATATCATGGTTAACTTGAGTTAAAATATACAAAAATAAAGTTACCGTATTAAGTAAATGAAAAACTTATACCTATTATGTTTGTTCCCTAGTTGTCTACGATGGCTGCCCTCGGTCTTTCTCCCACGGCGTCTGGTGGCCGCGGACTAAGTTCGGTATTGAAGCCATAACGGAATGTCCTGCAGGTAAGCTAATAATATATCAATAAATATCTTGAACAAATATCAGAAAGTTCACCCATGTGCTCTTTATACTAACCTTTACTTCGAATGCCCTTTGTAGGAACCAGTGGTAAGGGCACTCGAATGTGTGATGAAACTCAAGTCGTGCCGTGGCAAGAACCAGACATGTTTAACTGTACTACGTCAACATTCTACCAGCTCAGGAAACAGGTATCCACATGTCTTATATCTTTCGATTTATCAGTATACTTGCGATTTTTTACAAACTTTCATCATCATCTTGGCGTTATAGTCCAGGGCTAGCTGATTCCTCTTCCTCTTGATTTAGCTTATTCGGTTTTAATGGGAATGACTTGTCTCAAAGTTTCTGTTTGTCTCTTAATCTTACAATGACTTCATCTAGTGACGAAAATGAAATTCTCGTTCCGGAGTTTTTTCACGTTAAAGCGGTAGCTATTGCTCATAATTTGTTAGGTACTTGTTTTATGTATCACCTATAAGAAAATTTAATTCATAATCACAGAGTAATTATTTTCTAGAGTACCTAACACGTGAAAAAGAATTCATCTCGGCTCTTGTATTCCTTGATCCGCTCAGGTTCTATCTAGAATCCCTACGCTCGCGATTCCACCGTAGAAACCTTCGCTCCTCTAGGGATACAACTTAATGTCTCAAAAAGAATTCACCTTTTTTTCACTTGTTGGGTAATCTACTAATACTCATGACACCTACAAGATCAATCTCATATTCCATAGCTAAGCAAAATCGAATCAGGCGAGCTCTCTGTGAACACGTTCGTGGGAGTTCGTCTAGCGGCGGACGTGACGTCAGCGTGCAGCAACACTCCTCACTTGTTTGGCGCCGATATCCTCATCGCTGAGGGGATCCTCCTGGAATTACTCAACTACGAGCTGAAGCAGGCTGGGCTGAACCTTACTCATAGTCAGGACAAGGATTATGTGAGGGTAAGTGTATCGTAGACAAAAAAAAACCGGTTAATAACGAATTAATATCGAATAATTAAAATCTGACCTCGCATTTGAATACTGTGAATCAATTTTATTTAGTAAACTTCTGAAGAAACTGAGAATAAATAGGAGAGTTGCCCTCAAAGGCACTTTGACCAATTTACCAAAGATATTTACATTGGATCTGTTAATAGACCTGTTATATCTGCTAAACCGTGGGAAGGATAAAATATATATACGGGTTCGTGTAGCTCGTTTAATGACAGACCACACACGTCACCGACAATCAGGCCATAGATAACTTTCACTACTACAAAACCTTATGTTAAACTACCTTTCTTGCTGACTGTACCTTTTTTCATGGGAAAATCCCCACAAGTGCCCTCCCTCTTTCCAGCTCGAACCGACTAAAATCGTACGCCGTCTCGGGTCTGAACTACCGGGGTAACCCAAGATAGCAACCTACTGCAAGGTGGCTTCCGCCACAGCCGGAGTTGGCCGTATTGCTGACTGTACCTATTCATCTTTTGTTTCAGAACCTAATAAAATCAGCAAACACTATCCTAGACGTCCAGTACGCGAAGGAATGGCGTCGCATCAGAGAACTGACCGGCCAGGGAACCGAACTTCTAGTGCAGAGGTTCGACAAGTACATCGCGGTACTGGCAGAGAGCCAACACGACACGTACACCAGCCCCTTCGAGATCGTCACTAGCGATTTAGGTATGTACTAAAAAGTGTTGATGGCGCAGTGGTAAGAATTGCGACTGCTGTGTATGGTCTTGGGTTCGTTTCCCGGGTTGATCATAGATTTTTGGGTAAGCGTTGGTAGCTTAATGGTTAAGGAGTTGGTCTCATGATCGAGAAGTCCCAGGTTCGAATCTTGACCGAACTGCGATAAAAAAATAAAGATGCCATACTTTAGTGTTTAATAAGACTACACGTGTGCGCGTCTGCTACCTAAGTGGTTCTTGAAACACCAGTATGTGTTAAAAAAACAAACCGCAGGCGAGTTTTTTTATAGTATGACACGTGTGTTTTAAAACCAAATTATGTGCAGTTTCATACACTACTTTAACTAATCACATGAAAAAGTTAAAATTATTTGCATAAAATTACACTGTTCTTTTGTATTTATATAATATCATCATCATCATCTTTGCATTAATCCCTTTCGCATCCAACGCCTCGAAGTCCGAAGTCCCAATATCAAATTTAACATTATTACTTTTGTTCCAGTAATCGGCGTAGACATCGTCACAGCAGAGTCCATATACGGCTTCGAACCGCCCCAACTGAACCGTTTCAACCAAGACTCATACACCACCGAGCGAGTCGTCCTGCCTGACACATCCACTTTCATACACTCACCCATACAAGTGCCCGTGTTCTTCGCGAACGGGAAAGTGAACAAGCACAAGAAACCGTCAAGTCCGACCGTTTCGTTTCCTAAGTACAATAACTACGTGAAGAATAAGAATAAGTTTGATAAGTTTACGAGAGTGTTGCTTCCGTTGGATCTGCTTGGAATTACTAATAGTAATATACAAGGTGAGTTCATTTTTTATTCACGGGATATAAAATTTAGAGGTATAGTCTCGTAGTTTCTGCTTGTGCCGGAATACTGTACAGTACCGATTCAATATAATTTACAAGGCAATTCGCTTGTAACCAAAAGTCTACTGAGTTTCTTAAAGAGTTTTCTCAGGGGTTACGTTGGAAACCGGTCAGTTTAGTAAACATGAGCAATTTTTTATGAAGTTTTGTAAGCGCCTTTTAAATGTAAAAGTTTCTGTACAGACCATACAGAAACATTTACATTTACTTTTGGAAATTATAAAAATTACAACCAATCATTCCGCTGTGTTTGTAATGTGCTTCGCCATATTATAAGAGTTTGGCGACACTAGTGGTGAATTTATACTCCGTAATATCTATACCTACTACAATTTTACACCACCATTCATTAACCAAAAATTTACAAAACTTCCAGAAAACCTAGAACTAAACTACGAATCACGCGCAGTATTCTCATACCTTCAATACTCTCGCAACACATCCCAACTGATGCCTCTCCGCATGGACGAATCCGTCAGTCAACGCTGGGGGGTGAATATCACCGTGGGCTCACCTGTCATACAACTGGCACTATTCGTACCAGAGTATGTGTGGATGAAGGAAGCCAGTGACGCTAGTGAGGATAATTCGCTAGAGAATAATGCTGAGGATGTTGAAGGTTAGTAATTGATTAAAGAAATATTCTAGCTAGCATACTCGACGGTAATAAGCTCGGCACCTATTACATGGGACCGTAATTCAGAGTTGCCAAAATATAAGTGTTGCCTATGCCTACCCCTTCAGGGATTTACAGCCGTGGATCTTCTTCTTAATCCTAGCGTTAATCTCAGTCGCATCCAAAGCTTTCACAAAAGGAGTGGGGGTTTTGCTTTTGCCAGTCTAAGAGCGCTCGTAGACGTCCGTTTTTTTCACCGCATAACGGACCAAATTTGTTGTCGGATGCGCGGTGGTGTATAATTTACAAGAAACACGGTCCGTTATCCGGTGAAAAAAACGGACGTCTACAAGCGCTCTAACTGTGTGTTAGACTAAACTCGATTTTCCATGAAGCGACTGCCATCTGACCTCCACAACCCATTGCCGATAAAACAGGCGTGAATATAATGTACACTTTCTACACAACCCTAACTCGACCCAAAGTAAGCTTGTATTATGGATTCTAAAATGCGGATGTGACTTTAAAGATACATTATTATTTGCACAAAGGCACAGAGCCATTCATTAAGGATTGAACTGCTTTTTTCATTCCTGTTAATCTACTAGTAGTAGATAGAGGTGTATAAAATTCCTCAACAGGATTGCTTGTTCCGCTTGGAGTTATCTGTACAACTCATTTAATTATATTTTCAATTTCCGACAGGTATCGTATACGCCAACAAAGGTAATCACCATTCCCATCAAACCGACAACCTGAACTCAGTTCCTCCACAAAACACCTGGACATCCGAAGACACACAGAACCAAGAAAACCACGGTCCAATTCTAATACAACCAACTTTCAAAAAACAAGACAAATCTTTCACAAGCGACAACTTACAAGAAAATGAATCTCTATACGTGGCTGATAAACTCGAGAGTGATGAACCAAAAGTGATGGCATTAATCAGCGAAAGTGGAAATATAACTAAGGATGGTGTGAAGAAGAAATTGATGTACAAAAGTCTGAGTGGAATAAGACTTAAGAGACCGATTAGGCTGCAGATGTGGTTGGATATTGATAGAGAAACGTTTGGGTCTAGGACTAATCCGCAGTGTGTTCACTGGTCTACTTTGAGAGGGTAAGTTTAGCAGTATTGTTTTTGATGTTACCTATGTACTGTAATTTGACAAATTATTAAGGTACGGCTTCAGGTCATGTTTTTTGTAACCTTTTCACCTAGCACAACACATCAAGACATGGATATATCTACATGTCTATGGTTTTTCACAACATTTTAATTATGTTGGCACTTTAGAGAAAGAATACTTTCTCTTAGATGCTTGTTGTTACTAGTTGTTGTCTTATGGCACCTTAGCGAAAGTATTCTTACTCTGAAGTTCAAAACATCATGAAAAATGTTGCAAATAAATTCATTTTTTACAAAAAAGTTTAACCGACTTCAAGAAACGAAAAAGAGGCACTGAAAAGCGAAAAATAACTTAATTTACAGACTTACTGATTTATTTAAAGTCGGTACCTAGCCCAAGAGAGGCCATATTTCAATTGATTGCATCATAGTAGTTCAGACACAACAAACAAAGTTGGCTGGCAACGACAAACATAAAAAACAAAAAAAAAAACAAAAAAAATTGGGTACGAATTGAGAACCTCCTTTTTTGAAGTCGGTTAAAAATATGAGTCCTGGGCGATGGTTAAGACAATGCATCATCATTGCATCATTCTCTGAGCCTTTTTCCCAACTCAGTTCGGGTCGGCTTTCACTCTAACAGTGATGGGGCTGAAATTCGATATTTTCCGTGTTCCGTTTATACGAAAACATTAGCATACTAATCGCTTTAATAAATTCATAGAATTTCCTTTTTAGCTCATTGATTTTTATAATCTGTTCATAGGTCTGGCGAATGGTCGCGCGTGGGCTGTCACACAGAGATAGACTATGACTGGTCTCCATACTCCAACGAACCACTCCTCATCAATTGCACCTGCAATCATCTGTCGACCTTCGCTGTACTGGTTGATGAAGTGGACATCGAAGTAAGTATTGAATAACAGGTATTTTGAGTGAATCTATTAAAATATTTCAAATGATTCTATGGCGGTGCAACATGTAACCAGCGCCATCTAGGGAAAGCATGGTGTGCTTTTTCTCAAGAAGTACCAATCCGGCATCGCGTTATAAAAGATTCCGCATATAAAATGATATCTCTCTCGTTCCCGCAATTCTTAGGGAGCGTCATAATGATGTGCGACGTCTACTAAACTTCAATAGTAACGGTCGAACTATAGTAAAATTGTAACATATAACTCAAGTATGATAGGCATAGGAACATTAATATACAAAACATAGTGTTAATTTTGAGGGTAGATATAGATTCAGGTTAAGTCACTATTGCTGAATTACAATCGTTATTGGCTTCAGCTGACCATTCGTAATTTTGCAATTAAATAGTACGCTGGTAGCTGGTAACTTTAAAATCATAACTACTACCTTTTAATTCTTAGAAGTGGTACTAAGGTGTAATAATCTCAATTTTTATTTATAACTAGCTGACCTCGCGAACTTCGTACGGGAACTTATATGCGTATAACAGTCGATTTTTTTTTTCTCTCCGTAAGAACCACCCTCAGACTTCAAGGAATATTCTAAAACAAGAATTAGCGAAATCGGTCCAGCCCACGGAGGACAGAATATGGTCCAGCCGTTCTCGAGATTTGCGCTTAGCAACACATAAAGGGGTTCATTTTTATTTTTATTAAAAATTCCTTTGTCAACAGTTCGTCCCAGAAGCATCCCTCCTAGAGTCAGTGACGTCATACACAGCGTTCAGCATCTCGTTGCCTCTACTGTTAGTGACGTGGGCCGCGCTGTGTCTCATGCGAGGCGGCGCGGCGACCGTCTCCAACTCTATCCACAAACACCTCATCTTCTGCGTGTTTATGGCCGAACTGCTCTATCTCATCGCACTGAAGGCTAGAACTTCTTTAGTGCAGAACGAGGTTTGTACAAATGTTTTAATTCATTTAAATAATATTTAAATTTTATATTAATTTTAAGTACTACTAGATAGAATTTGCACTACGTCCATCATTTATACTTGAGTTGAGCCTCCTTATTATCATCAGTCCGCTTGGTTTGCCACCATTTGGTTTGGCTTATACGGCTTTTATAGAGGAGAAATTGCCTGCAAAATTGGTCAATATGCCACCACCTCTCGGTGTTTGCTGCAACCTATCATAATAAATGTGACTTAGGCTACCTCCCCTCTGTGTTTGCAGCAACCAAGCACAACATGTTACTTAGACCACCACCTCTCTGTATTTGCCACAAGCAAGCATAACATATTACTTAGGCCACCTCCTCTCTGTGTTTAATGGAACTAAGCACAACATGATGTTACCTAGGCCACCTCTCTGTGTTTGCTGCAACCAAGCACCACAATGTTACCTGGGTCACCTCTCTGTGTTTGCTACAACCAAGCACCACAATGTTACATAGGTCACCTCCTCTCTGTGTTTGCTGCAACCAAGCACCGCAATGTTACCTGTGTCACCTCCTCTCTGTGTTTGCTGCAACCAAGTACCACGATGTTACTTAGGTCACCTGCTCTCCGTGTTTGCTGCAACCAAGCAATACAATGTTACCTAGGTCACCTCCTCTCTGTGTTTGCTACAACCTAACATAATATATTACTTAGGCCACCTCCTCTCTGTGTTTAATGCAACTAAGCACAACATGATGTTACCTAGGCCACCTCCTCTCTGCGTTTGCTGCAATTAAGCCCACTATATTACTTAGGCCACCTCCTCTCTGTTTTTGCTGCAACTAAGCATAACCTGTTACACCATATCCTCTCTGCGTTTGCTAAAACCAAACAACAAATTACTTTGGTGACCTCCTCTCTATGTTTGCCGCAACCGAACATAACATGTTCGTTGTTTGTGCAGTTCGTGTGCAAGCTGCTGGCCATGGCGCTGCACTACTGGTGGGTGTGCGCGCTGGCGTGGTGCGCGTGCGACGGCTGGCAGCTGCGGCGCCTCGTGCGCGAGCTGCGCGACGTCAACCACGGCGGCCTGTGCGCGCAGCTCGCCACGGCGTACGCCGCGCCTGCAGTAGTGCTGGCGCTGGCCGCTAGCCACCACCAGCATCAGTACGGGAATGCGCTCTTGTGAGTACTACCACATTAAAAAAAAAAAAAGGGATGCCGGTAATTAAATTTTCTTCATAAAATATTTTCAAGAACATTAAAATTTTTAGGGCACTTGAAAATTTTTATTCGGTTTAACATTTATGAGTGACTCTTAAGGGCTCAATCTAAAAGATTACTAAGCGTTTGTTCTTAGTGCAAATGCAATTAAGAAGGCCGCGTGCTCCGCATAATTGCGGAAATAGTGATGTGTTTAGGCATTCATTATATACACTTCACATCCCTTCATTGCCATAACTACTGGGTTAAATGGGGTGAATAGTAACCAATGGCTGAATAGAAATAAAATGGTCAGTTTCATTCTGTAATTATTTTCTGTCAAACGAAACTATGGACTAGTTCAATGAACAGAATTGTCAAATATCTGGTTAGATACTTACATGAAAGAAATTATTTAAAAAAATCTATCGTCCATTTTATTTCTATTCACCCATTGATATCTATTCACCCCGTTTTACTACTCCTCTGCTACTGAAAGGTTTCCGAGAGAGAACTCATATTAAGTTAAGCTCGTCTTTATTCACATTTCTTGTAATTTTTTTTGTCTGTGATCTCTGTCCTGCCTGTGTGCAATAAATAATTAAGAATGAAACAAATAAATTACCTCGATCTAGTTTACCGTTTTGTACCTGTGTACCAAAGCTGCTGCATTTGCTACATTATACACGTACCTTCACTATACACGTAATACTTATATAAGCATTTACAAAAGATCAATTTCATGTAGGATAAATTCGGGACAAAGACAATCCGATCTCCACCCCCGAATAACAATCCTAAATCCACTAATTATAAGTTTTTAATAAATTATGGTGCTGTTCAGCTGCTGGGTGAGCTGCCACGAGCCTGTGGTATGGTGGGTGGTGATACCCGCCGCTATATACGCGGGAGCTGCCATTATATTCCTCGCCGGGGCCACGAGAGCAGCGTTTACTGTTCGAGATCACGTCATTGGATTTGGGAACTTAAGGTGATAATCAAATTCAAATTCTTTATTTTTCAAAATAGTGCAACACTGTTACAGCTTTTTGACGTCAAATTCTCCTTAAAACTAAGTTTACCACTTTTAGAGTACTCACAGTGCAGTATAAATGTTACAGTTTTCTTAATGATGTCAGCAAGCTAATTGCCGTACATTTACTCAGCAAATGCGTCTTGATAAGAGATCTCAAAAGACGAAGCGGCAAACTACTCGAGCCGTTTTTAAGAGTTAATTAAATATCAATCTTATTTCATTCAAACAAGGCTGCAAATAGTATGCAGCATTAAATCTTATCTGTTAAGAATTGTTGCTTACTATTTTAAGCTTTGTTTAAATGGAATAAGGTTAATATTTAATTATTACTTAAAAACGGCTCGAGCAGTTTACTGCTTGGTCTAGAATGACCCTAATACACCTACTAATACACCTACTAATTCACTACTTATACACCTATTAATACACTTCCTAATACACCTGCTAATATACCTCGTAATACACGTAATACAGCTACTAATACACCTTCTAACACATCTACTAATACATGTACTAATACACCTACTAATACACCTACTAATACACCGACTAATACACCGACTAATACACGTACTAATATACCTACTAATACACCTACTAATACACCTACTAACACACTACTAAACTAATACACTACTAATACACATAATACACCTACACTGACCTCTATATACTGTCGGTACAGGATGCTGCTAGGCGTGAGCGTGGTATGCGTCCCCCTGGTGGTGCTCGCGTGGGCCGCGGCCCTGTTGCTGGGCAGCGAGTGGGGCGCGCGGCGGGACGCTCTCAGTGCGGCGCTGGCCGCCGCCGTGGCCGCACACGCCGCCGCCGCCGCGCTCGGGTACATCGCGCTCAACGTGCGCGTGCGGGACAACCTGCGCAGGTACCGTCCATACTCCATAAAAATAATAAAATCCTCTACACAAAAAAAAAATATATAGACAAACAGTCACCGTCAAAAGTTGATGATAATTGCACAAATAATAAATCTGAAATAAGTGCTATCTTGACCTAAAGTATATCTGTTCTGTGCCTAAAGTAAGCATAACTTATAATATAGGTTCCAGAATGCGGATAAAAATACTTAGATTTTTTTTTTGTAAATAGGTAAATATCATACATACAATGCAAATAAACATAAGCATAGACCAGACAGACACTGACTGTACATGCATATAACTCCGGACACGTATCTTGGACCTAAATCGCAAGACAACCGAGGCTCTAGTGCCCGCAGATTGCTTTGTAATAATCTATGCTTGGTGAATTTGAGTTCATCCACCGCAGTAGCACCCCGTACTATCCTCAAAAGACACCCAAGAAATGTGTACTACGCGTATAGGGCACATTTTGAGCACATTTTACGTCCAAAATACGTGTCCGGAGTTATACAGTGAATGGGGTGCCACCCACTGCAAAAACAGAGAGGAGGAGGCCTATGTAACTGTGACTCTAGAACCTTCACAAATCGAGAAGTGTAATAATATATTTAAAAATACAAAAATTACCATCGCATCTCATCACATTACACCTAACAATACTAACATTAATGCTTTCAACAGGACTGTACTGAGATGCCTAGGAAAGAAAGTGCCTCTAGTCGACACTTCCATCATAATAACCAGCAGCGCGCAGAATTTATCACAAATTAACAGGTACGTTCAATATAAACTGCATTATCAAGTTACGTAGCTAGAATAGGGCAACTCCATCTTTCCTTTGGGCGTTATAGAAAGCCTAGGGGATAGGGCTGTTCTCCATCCGACAATAACCATACAGTACAGCCCATGACTCACCCCCTATTACCCCGCGTTTACATACTGCCGCTCGCATTGCTCATCGTGTTGCCGGCAATATTCGCGCGATTAATTCACTTCGATTCCTAGCATTCACACACGCGTATCATCGTGTTGGTCCGCATTACAGTATTCGCCCTGCAATGGAGACGGACGTAAACGTATGGAGGACAACGCTGTAGCAGTGTACGCATTATGCTTTTACAGCATAGCGAATAAATTAAATAGATTATTAATAAAAACGATCACTTTCAACTACTATACACTTTCCGTAGATCGATATAAATATTTTTAAAAGTAAATATTCGAGGAGCAATAACGAAAGCCGTGTTTACTGATTAGCGCCATCTAGCGGTCTCGTATAGTTCATCGCGCTAGTATTGCCGCTCCTTTGACTCGCGCCGCCAAGCCGACATTCGCAGCAACATACGCTGCAGTACTCGCGGCATGACGAATATACCATTCACACCACGTCTCTGCCCACTTCTCTCGCCACTTCCCTCGCTCTGCCGCGAGTATGTAAACGCAGATTTACGTGGGAAGACATATAGTTGGCGAAAAGAAGGCGTTCACACCTAACCCTTCGGGGATTTACAAACCTGATTGTATGTATATCAAATGATTTATTATAGTTTAATCACTGGAATACAAATGACATTGTATTCTTATTTGTAACTGTAACGTAAGCTTTCAATTACTTTTATTTATTTATGTGTCAGAATTTATAACTATTTTTATATTCATATAGGTCTGCCCTAGCGTACCACAGTAGCACAGAACCGGGACGTCAGCTGAGGAATATTGGCATATCTGCGTCATCAACCACGTCACGATCTACTACAAAAACTAGCTCAAGTCCTTACAGGTCAGTAGTAGTCCTTAAATCTTTTTTTTCTTATATACTTACCTCTTTACCTACCTCAACTAAGTTCTTAGTCAGATTGTGTGCCATTTTTAGTTATTTCCTAAAACTTAAGTGATTCATTCTCTGAAACTTTTCCCGACTCAGTTGGGGTCGTCTTTCCTTTCTAACTGTGATGCGGCTGAACTTCAACATTTTCTGTGAAGCGACTGCCGTTTGACCTCCACAACCAGTTCTGCTGTTAGACTAGTCGGCTTTGTGGGCTCCAACTATCCGTAACAGTTACCATAAATGTTCGTATGGCATCCGGGACTTAGGGCCTAATGGAAACACCCAGACCAATGCAAATAAACATTATTCATGCATACAAATATTTGCACTGAGCTGGAATCGAACCTAGAACTTACAATAAATAATTTCTCGTCGTAGTCGCAGCGATGGTCAACTGCGCCACACGAGTACTTCGACTTCGAACTACAACACGAGTGCGAGCGACATGCCTGCCTACCTTCGCGGGTTCGACTCTTCACTGCACACCAGAAAAGATGGTACGTCCAGTATATTGGTGAAGTATAGTTTGTAGATTAATAGGTACGATTGGCTTAAAATTGGATTTTACACAACTTGGACTCCAATTCTGCTACAATTTATAACATTTTCATGTTTCGTTTCAATAGTGCCATGTTACCTTATTTCAACTGTAATTTGTAAACCACTGCCATACCACAGACACTGCAAAAATACCATTTAATTTTAGACTTTCCTGTTATGCTGATAAAGTCTAAAATTAAATGGTATCTTTAAAAGTGAATGAACAATGTAATGAACACTTCTTCTAATTATTTTTTTTTTCATAACTGTCAATGTAAACCTTTAGTGGAAAAATTTAAAATATCGTGGAAAAATACAAGTGAGTTATCAACATGTGGAACACTTTTTCATTGAATTTTGAACTTTATATCTCAAATCAAATACGTTATTCTACGCACATGGAACATAAATACTAACACATTTGGTAAAGGAATATTTATATAAATAAAAATGGATTGTTAGCTACGGAAACCCCGAGAAAAGAGTGAGAAAATTTATTACCAAATGAAGTCCCATATTTTGCTTCGTTTGCTTCGCACACCATTTCATACATACACATACATACATACAATCACGCCTTTATCCCTTCATAGTTTTTGAATAGATATAATACGGTAGAAATTACAAATATTCTTTTAGTACCTGTTTACAAATATGCTCCTATCTCATTTGAAACACATTCGTCGTATAGACGAAGGTCGTCGCCGCCGCAAGGCTGCTAGAGAAGGCGAAGCGCCGGCTGAGACTGGCGAGGAGGCCACGGAGGGGACTGATAGTGACTCTGACAGCGCGCGTAGCCTCGAGCTAGCGTCTAGCCACTCGTCGGATGATGATGAGACCAGTACACGCCGGTCTAGCCACCCGCCTTCCACCAACAGTGAGTACACTTTACACTTTGTACTGCTAGAAACATATCCGTCGATCAGACGAAGGTCGTCATCGTCGCAAGGCTGCTAGAGAGGGCGATACGGGCGAGGAGGCCATGGTGGGGACAGAGAGGGACTCGGACAGCGTGCGTAGTCTCGAGCTTGCTTCTAGTCACTCGACGGATGATGATGAGACTAGCACGCGCCGGTTTAACCACCCGCCCTCCACCAATAGTGAGTATACCGCTTTGTACCGCTCGAAGATGTTCAATAGCTAGAAAAGTACCTAATGTGCTATTTTTTTATACTACTTACGTCACAGACAAGTACGCGGCCACGGCCCACATGATTGTAAGTGGTTATCGAGGCCTATGGGTGAGTGCAACACCAGGAAAGTTACACTCGTGCTGCCAACCCTGTAAGAACAGAGAGATTCTGTGCCGTCAACGCAAAAGATAAATAAAACAAGCCTTTGGTTTTCCCACTGACAGCACAAAACCTCATCAGTGAGCTCTGACTACCCTACTTACCGCCGGAAACACAACACGAGGTTATTTAGCCGCGATATTCTATAGGGCGGAAGTACTTACCCAGTCGGACTATACTCTATTGTGACGAATATGCGTTCGTGTCCTACCTCCTAGTGATGTAGTCACATCATTCAGTTTGGAAGAGGTGGTCAGCTAGCCTCGGGGACATGGGCTACTTTCGGTCGGGGCGTTAGGACGATTCGCAGATAACCGCCGAACTATTTGGGCATTGTCTCGGAATCAAATCATTTTTAATATTGTTTATTGGAGGGTTGCTTTAAGTTTCGAGAGGAACATAACTGATGGGAGTCTAGAAACGTTCCCAATAGAGTCATTGCTTGATAACTACATACAGTACATACCACCACATACAAACCTAAAATGCACTTCTTCTCTAACAGGAGATCGGGGGACAAGCGCATCCAATTATTTGCCAAACATCACTGAAGGAGCTCCGTTAGCGATCCCGCCAAGGTGGCCACCACACGTCAGGGAAGGTACGTTGCTCTAACCTTTATTTCACTCGGTATTAACACACCACGGTTGCATACATTACGGAGATAGGAGCCTCAAACCCGTATGAAGACCCTGGAGGCTCCGGGATCTTCGTAGCAGTTGGCCTCGGGGTCAAAAGGACTTTGGCCAACCTTGGCCAAGATTGGTCAGTTTACTAGTATCGGAAAATACTGAAATATCGATTATTTTAAGAAATTATTTAAATGAATTCAAAATAAAATCCACAGCGATACAGGTTATATAGCATTTTACACGAACTGGGCTATTGAATACAAAAATATTATTGTACTGTAAATTAGCAGCATTAATTTTCCAACAGTACAGTGTACGGAATCCCATTCTAACAATATTTTTTTGCTTCAACCAGAATCGAACCGACCAGAAATGGGTCGCTGGTCCCAAGAGACGGGCTCAGACAATGAAGGAATTAATGCTGGCTTGGCGTCACCGTCACCGAACCCACTGCCCAACCCGGACCTTACTTCGGACGTGTACCAACTCAGCAGACATCGGATGAAGCCGTCCATTCTGGAGAATGTGCACGATACCTACGTAGCCAGCGTTGATGCTTCGAGATTACCGCTCGATAATAGGTAAGAAACCACTTGATTTATGTAGATTTTTAAGCTATTGCATAGCTTCTATCGCGGGCCTTGAGCGTGGTTGAGAAATTCCGTAACGAAAAAAACCTAAAAACGATTTCGGAGCAACTTTGGCAGACACGTAATGGAAAGTGGCTATCGTGACCTATGGACATATGCAACAACAGAGACCTATCACTCGAGCTGCTGACCCCCTAATAAGAAAAGTAGAATCTGTAGGGTACACGGAATGCTGTTCAGAGGTTTTTTTTTTATATCTAAGAGTGTTATGTGCGTCTCCGATAAGCGAGGGATAGGCGTTAGGCAATCTTACACCCCAGGCATCTGGAGATCCGAGACGTGTGCGGTTTTAGTCGGTTCAAGTCCGACGTAACCACGAACGGCGGGGCCCCCATTCGCATAAAAAAGGGTGTTTCGTTCGAGTTTGGTGCTGCAATTTATTCGTGTGAAAATTCTAGAAATTACCTTGAAATACATTTAACAATATATGTATGTAAATTCTAATCAAAACTTGATAAATCAGATCCGTTGTGGTAGGTGGAGACGGTAGGGTTTTTTTTTCAGATCACTCTGGTTCGTTTTCCAAGGGAACTATTTCCTTCTCAAAATTCAGTTAAGTTTCCTCTAGGGGGGGAAGCACTGCGCCTGCTAAAACAGCGATATTGAATAGGAATTTCAATTATTCCCAGCTTCACATAAAACACTCAATACCTATTGTTTAAACGTTAATATTGCATCATATAACTATAGTTCTCTCTTACAGATACGGTGTAATGGACGACGAATTAATGTACGGAGTACTACCGAACGACACCGAAAAACAAATACCCTATGATCCAAACTACCCCATTTCCCCCACAATGTACAGACTACCCGGCAATCCCTACGGGTCCAAAACATACTTGGCCTCAAGAACATCCGACTACGGGTACAGTCCAACGAAGTATTTGAATTCAGAAACGAATGTTTACGGGTCCAGGGATTTTCGAGATTCGGGAGTATCGACAAGGGAACACGATGGGTACCCACCGAGGGATTATAGGGATTCGGGGATAGCGACTATGTTGAAGAGTGACTATCAAAGAAAGATGGATAGTCACTACGGAGGCGAATATAATGATAGAATGTCTGATGGATCGGAGAAACACCATCACGACAAATATTTATTCCCATATACAGGTATGTTGTTTTAACTTTTTAAATTATTGCAATGCCAAGTACACACCAAGCGTACGAAGGCGACCGAACTGAAATTAAACTGCGGGCCTACCATGAAATGTGCATCTGAAGTTGCAAACATTTTTTTTGGGTAATTAATAATAAAAATAATTTATTTCCAAAATTGTAACATGAAACGCTGTTATCCCACAATCTGACTGAAGTCGACACGTGACACTTAGTTCGGCTTAAACCCTACCAAAAGTAATTCCAACTAACTTCATCATAGGTAAATGCTACGTCTTCCGTTCGTACTTCGTGCGGGCTCGACTTTTCGGATATACGTTCCATGGTAGGCCTCAGAAAATAAGTAAAAGGGATTCTTCATCGAAACCACAGTCTCGGCAGCGTGTAGTTCATTCGTCTTCGTGCTATTGGTGTGTACCCAGATTACCTTTAACCAACCAATACAGTAAAAAGATTTTTTTGTGTGTACCCAGCGTAATTAAATTTTCCAGTTTATATCCAATCCAGTATAAAGATTATCGTGTATATATCATTTGTATAATAATCCAAACCAAAGTGTTATTTTTAGTGTGATTCTAATTTCGAGTGTGCTTTATTTTTTTTTTCGTTATTTCCAATGCTATTAGCGTGTTAAAAAGCTGCTTTTGACGTTATCGTTTCGCTTGCTTTAGCTGAGGAGGACCACGCACACTTGCGTGCGCTCAGCCAGTCACCGCACGTCCGTAGTAGTGAGCCGCAATCAGGTAATACACGCTTTTCAACATTGGACACACCTTTTTTTACCTTTAGGCAGTTGTCCCACCGCCAGCGAGTGAACAAGTAACTATCGGCTATTTTCCTGTTCAAGAAACTTACAATAGATATAACATTCTGCGTAAACAGTTAATCGCAATCAGCCATCACACTGCCAGCAGGGACTCGTTTCACTAGTTTGTCACTAAGCTACAAGAGCTATCAAAGATAATCCTCGCTCAGCGATGCTCGCTTGGCGGCCAAGAGACCAACTAGTAGCACTCTCTTATAGTCCAGCGAGAAAACTATCGGAACTACACACTCGCTTCCCGCTACTTGCCAAGTCGTTTCTAGTTGCTGCTAGTTTTACTCGTTACTCGTTCATCGTCGGCGGTCGGACAAATGTCTTAGTGTTGTTTTATGTAACTTTTTCGTTGTTAATAGTATTTTAAAAAGCTTTTAGATGAGCTATGAGTACCTACGATCAGCAATGTAACCTCGTGAACTGTGCCTAGAGTACGAAAAATATTCAAATTTATAACGTAAACGTATTGAGCAAACGGAGCAATGCGATTGGCAGGCTTTACACACACACACAGGTTCGCAGTAGGCAGGCGGCCAATTACAATGCTCCGTTCTCTCGATACATTTACGGATTCGAATATGTTTCGTGCTCAAGGTACACGATTCAACCGCTTACAAATACATACGTCTCAGTTACATTTCATTTTTTTGGGCAAATTTTATGTAAAATTTATTTATCTATCTTAGCTACGAGTAACTATATTTTCAATATTTAATGCTTATAGGAGAATCTCAACAGCAACAAATGGGAGCACCTCTAGCGAGCATGGGGGAGACTAGCGAGTAAGTTGTATTAAATTTCAGTTCAAGAGGCATGAATATTTATAATTGTGCATGTTTTCTATACCACACTTATCCTTACAGAATTCCATGTCTAATAAGAAATTATTATAATCTGTGGGTACCTCACATTCCCAATTCTAAAACTACCCTCTAATGAGTACAATTATATAAATTGTATGGAACGGGAATATTTAATTGGTCTTTTTCTGCCTCATTTATTTATATTCCTTTTCTTTTCATTTGTGTATCTAATTCATCAATCTCATCTAATTTGAAAAAAATTGGAAACAATAGTATTTTCGAATTATGTTGTAAGTTGTAACTATGAAATTCTGTAAGATGATAAACAAAGGGTCATCTATTAGAAAATATACAAGAAAGTACTGCGACGCGGCAGTGACCGGGACTTGCGACCCAGACAAAGTAACATTCTATTAGCGATAACGTCAGTAGAAAACTTCAGCAATGTATGGATATAGACATAATCAATAATGTAACTACAATTTTTTTTTACAAAGACTTTGTTGAGGCAAGTTACAAACTTGAAATAAATGATTTATTGAATAGAATCGATATCGTTACGAAGCGATATGGCGAATGGCATTTTGTATGTTGACGAATTGACAGATGTCGGGTCAACCGGTCAAATTCTGGGTCACTCTATCTCCTGCGACTCCTGCGTTAGTAGCTCTACTACGGGACATTGGCGGAATTGATGCTAAAAGCACAGAGCCATTCATTAAAAAAAAGACTGATGTCGGTATAAGGAGTAAGGAGTACGTCTAGCGACGCTTCAGCGCTCAACTCCACTCTGTCTATTGTGCTCCCCTCTCCCTAACCAGATTGATAGCATCTTGTCAGACTCCTTTACCTACTTCAACAAAGTCAATCCATAATTTTATAAGTAAGTTATATTATTTAATCGCGAAAAGTCAAATTATTACAAAAACTATGAGTTTACATCGCGATAGTTTAAAAATAAAGTCTTATATGACTTAAAAATAATGTAATGAAGCTTCAATCTTCTCTATATAAACTAATAAATGACCCTTAGATGGCTAATGTGTTGTCCCAAATATATGTCGACGTTGAAATCAGTCATGTTAACGAACTTGTCAATAGATGGTGGCGGTTGTATGAGAAACACTCATTGTAAATCATCTTTTGCTTTGCTAACCGGTGGTGTGGCCGCGCGCAAAATCATCTTCAACCATTTTAGGGAGGAGGTAACTGAATGTTTGTTTATTTGTAGTTTAGAGCAATGAATGTTTATATTTATTTTTTTCAACCATATCTATTTATATTCACAATTATTTTTATTGTAAGTAAATTTCTGATCTATTAATTTATCTAACATTCAGATGTATAATTAAGCACTAGTGAGAAAGACAAAACCATTGTCGTACCACAGAGACTGCAAAAAATGGCATTGAATTTTAGACTTTATTGTTACTAGCTCAAAGTCCAAAATTAAATGAAAAAAGTTTCATTACACTCTCTCATTCGCTCTACAAAAAGCCATTTAATTTTAAACTACATTACTTTACAGGCTAAAATTAAATAGGAATTTCTTGCAGTGTCAGTGGCATGACAGTGGTTTTGCTTTAGCAGAATCGAGGGTCTGGTCTGCCCACTAGACAACTGGCAAGTCGTTGGCCGGCTTATTGTAGAATAGAATGAGAAATATATGGGATTTGACGTATATGACAGTCGTTAACGTATGTCACAAACGTCAAGCAAACCCCATACATTCGTTATCGTTATTCCATTCTACAATAGATCAACGAATTGCCACTTGTCTAGGGGGGCTGGAAAAAATTCATACGGTTAAGGAAAAACGTACCAGAGCGTACTTAACATAAAAACTACTAGATGCATTTTGTATCCAATTTATTCACAGAAACTAAGAATCTGCATGTTAGCTTTAATAAATATACCTATGTACTTATTTTCGTGTTCGTGTTGCACGATAATACCTAGCTTTTTATACAATTCTAAGTAATTAAATTTTCAAAGTCAAAGTCAAATCATTTATTTGCATGTGCAATATTATTGTACCAACCCTTGTTTTACTAAGTATGTTTGTAAAGAATCTTATTATAAATACCTACTAATTAAAATAGTGTTCAAATTTTTATACTTTACTATATAATGTATTAATTTCCTTCTTCTATTTATAGGAAATCTACTACTGAAGACGATGCGGAAACAAGAGTGTAACAACAATTTTAGTACAAGATTTCCAATGAATCTCAATTAGTTATAATTTTATACTTCTTAGTACTTTTATAATGATTAGTGTTAATTTATACAAAGACTGTCGACCACTCAGTACCCACTGCCATAGTGTAGAATAATGAGTATTTATTTTGATTTTTGTCTATGCTTTAAGTAGGAACATGAACTATAGTGGAACCTAGTGGAACTTACCTAGTGTTTAGTAAAACAATACTCATGATTTTTGGTGGGTTTAGCGCTTTAAAAGTCTGCTTTTATATTAAAAATTTTGAGCAAATAAGTTCTCATTGCAAATAATCTTTTAAGAGAAAACATTTCTATGATTACTCTAAAATTGGGTACTTCTATTTTAAATACGTGTATATACGTGTATGTGTCTTCTAGAAATTCTTACGCGTTACAACCGTAGAGTATCAAAATATATAATGAAGTATTTTTATTATCATTTGGTATGAATGATGATAGATGATGATTAGCAAGAATGACACTTAAAGACAGTCATGTAAATAGTTGAAATTTAGCATTCGATCCGACGCTCCTCAGTAAAAATTATCTCGTATTTTCAAAATAAAAATTGAATAAAGAGGAAGAATATGACAACATATTTGAAACTTTTAATTGATAACTCTATGCAAGAGTTAACGTTAAAATAATTCTGAGAATAAAATGAGTGAAAGTTGGTCGAAAATAGATTAGTGCAAAATATGAATTACTATTATTTTTATATAAGAAAACCAAAAGTATCGTTTGTAAACAATGTATTTAGCGTTAAGGTAATGTTTAAAATGAATTTGTCGTTTCCTTATTAGTGTGAGAGCGGTGTGATAGGTATCCGGTATGACTTTGCAATGTTTGTTTTCAAATCGGGATTTTAAAAAACCCCATTTGTGTTTAGCTGTTTCTGGTTGTTGTGTTTTTGAAAATCGAGTCAATACAAATTTAAGAATTTCGAGTTTTGTATGTAAATAGAGTGTTGCGTGCATTGCTAGCGTAATTACGTTTTCCGCAGCCAGAGGGTACAAGAAGGAAACTAGAATCACTTAAACGAGATTTATTATACTTATTTAATTAAATCTAACTAACCTAAAGGTGGTGAATGTACTCGATATTAGAAATACATTACACCGTACTAGCCTAAAGGTGAATGTACTTGATATTAGAACTACATTACACCTTACTAACCTAAGCGAATGAGTTCGATACGAGAACTACATTCTTAACTATACTAACGACTACGTTCGATGCTAGAACAGAAGTGAATTATATTTATTTTAATTAAAGATGTAAAATCAGTTCGCGTATTGATGCAATCGATTCTTAAATCTGCTGACGGTGCGGCACGAGGCGAATGCACGAGGCTGCTCGCTGCACGGGGCGCTGATGCTGCAACTCGTACTTGCTCTCCTTATAATCTGGGTCGTTATATGTATAGCGGGTTCATGCGGGTTTGCCTATGTAATTCCTCCACCCTCAGAAAAGCAATTATTTTCCAACTTTCAGTGAAAATATTGCTGGTATATTCGGTTTTCCAGGTTCTTCATGTGTCTCATTTTGTTGGACGCTGGGATTCTTTTCTGTTGAATTTTGTTGTTTCTTTCTCCAGAACCGGCGAACTATGATGCTTGAGATACTTATGATTGTGCCAGTTATAATTATATAGAGTGGTATAGTTGTGTGATAAATTGTTCCAGAGGAATTTTCCAGTTGCAGCGGAGGCTGGGTTATAATTTTATCTTGACTAGTATGTAGTGATCTTGACTGGAGCGCATGAGTTTTTAAGGGCTGATTAGAGATGATTCCCTGGATACAGTCGAGAAGTTCTCCCATTGGATAATTCATCTCTTCCTCGCAGAGATGATACTGGTTCAACTTCGGGCATTCAGCCTCTATGTACTTAAAAGCTTTTGACATATGTTGCTAGGAAGGGATAAGGAGGGATCAAACTATATTCTAGTTTGTTGGGAACTATAGTTAATCTGTATAAATCGAACTTGGTGGGAGAGATTATTGGTAATTTGAATATAATAACTATTCTTTTTCCTGTATAATAGTAACCGGGTTTTATTATAAGGTAGTATTCTCTCAAGTCTAGATCTAAAATCTGTTCAGAGCTGTAAATTAGTTTTAATATGTTAACTATGATGTAGAGTTACCAGGAATTGTTTCCTGAAACTTGGGTAATTTATATTGGTACAGGTGAATAGGGATTCTAGTACAGTCAGTAATTAAATAATTATCTTTAAGGTCTATTTGAGCGCCATCTAACTGATCTAATCCTATTTAATCGTCGAGATGGTTATGGAATTTATAGATAAAAAAAAACTTTACATTAGACTGGTCATTAAAAATTTTGATATACTAGGTAAAACTGGTAAGGGAAAGAAAAGGAAGCAACAGTTTAGAAAAGTTTCAAGTACTTACAAATACAATTCTTCTTGCGTATCGGTAGCTGGTTATTCTCCCTTCTTTTGATGGCTGCAGCTCTCGTAGGTAATAAATTAAATTCGTTTTATATAACTAGTTTTTTTTCTTTTTTATACTATATTCCGGATCCTTCCTGTGCTATCAATGTCTGGATAACCTCCCCTGCGGTTTCACGTAGATTCTGGATATTCGATGAGGTATTAAGATACCGACAGCGACTATCGGAGTCAGCACTCAGCAGGTTAACGATTTTTGGAAACCTATGCCGCGCCGCGCACTGCCTCGAATATCCTACCGACTGCGCCAATTACGTTTTCCGCAGCCAGAGGGTACAAGAAGGAAACTAGAATCACTTAAACGAGATTTATTATACTTATTTAATTAAATCTAACTAACCTAAAGGTGGTGAATGTACTCGATATTAGAAATACATTACACCGTACTAGCCTAAAGGTGAATGTACTTGATATTAGAACTACATTACACCTTACTAACCTAAGCGAATGAGTTCGATACGAGAACTACATTCTTAACTATACTAACGACTACGTTCGATGCTAGAACAGAAGTGAATTATATTTATTTTAATTAAAGATGTAAAATCAGTTCGCGTATTGATGCAATCGATTCTTAAATCTGCTGACGGTGCGGCACGAGGCGAATGCACGAGGCTGCTCGCTGCACGGGGCGCTGATGCTGCAACTCGTACTTGCTCTCCTTATAATCTGGGTCGTTATATGTATAGCGGGTTCATGCGGGTTTGCCTATGTAATTGCGTTCTAACGAAGAGTCCACCTATTTTGTAAATAAATAGATTTTTACACGTTTAGTAGTTTAATTAGGATTTAAAATAATAGTGGAATATTAAGTGAAAGCTTTATTTAGATATTCTCTAGTGTCAGATTGCCATAATTAATATTTAATGAGTTCGTAGAATGCACTTTATAAATGAACAAAGTTATTGAATATTTTCTAATAATACATACTAGTGTTTGCTAATAAATAAAATCAGGCGTTTCTTCGTAACTCGCATTCCCATTAAAAGTGGCAGTTTGTCTTAGATACGATTATTTATTATACGTACTTATGTTCGTATTAGTATTTTATAATTTAAAATTACATACCTACCTACATAATTCATATTTATTATTAAATCAGTAGTCTACAGAAATACTCAACAAAAATAAAAACCAATGAAGAATGATAATGTAATATTGAAAAGAGGTAGCGCTGTTAATTAATTTAATACGTACAACAGGGCCTCTAGATAGTCTAGACTCTAGACAAAGTGACATTCTATCAATTAGCGATAACGCCAGTAGAAACATTCGCTTATTAGCGTATAACACAATCATCATGTGACTAATATTTAATTAAATTTAAGCGAGTCTTTGTATCTTGAAATAATTTATTATTTTAATATCATAGATTTATCGAAGTATCGCGTAAATCGTGATCGATTGATGAAAACGAATAGAAACGGATTTGCTTCGAAGCGATTCCACAAATACTTTTTATCTTTTGTCAAACACTTTTGACTACGCGGTATACTGAGATGGCTCTACCTCATTTTAATTTAACATCATCAAGAAATCTGTCTAATCCACTGACCTCAGTAACTGACAAAAATATGACTCGTGTCAATTTAAATTATTAATTTATATTTGATATTTTCGTATAATATGTTGGTGTTAGGAGGAAACAATTGTGACGTCATGTACATTCCCTGTAACCTTACATTCCATTTATTCGTGCTCAAATGTACGCTTTATGTATTAGGAAACAAGTTCGATATTGCTTTGTACTATTTGTATTCGCCACTTTTATAAACAAACATTTGGCTCAATTTTCTTTCTCATTAATAGTGTCTATCTTCCCTCATTTTTATTGTACTTTTTTGTAAGTACTTTAACAGGCAATATTTTAAATAGTGGTACAAACCTTTAATTGTTTTTAATGAAATAAAATATTTTATTGCTAAAATTACCTTTTATTTAATTACCTACTGTGAACACTCACTCAGCCTCAAGAATTGATCTCATTGATGCTCCAGGTTTGTGCTCCGATGAATTGTTTGACATGATGCCCACAGCTACATTCTATCATCGCTACGCTCGCCATAAGCAGGCGGTGCGATGATAGAATGTAGCACACGGTATCATCCTCACACGGTAGACCGGAAACGGTGTGCACTGTGCGGTATGAAAGGAACTTCATCCCACGCACACTCGAGCTGTGGAATGAACTCCCTGCGGTGGTTTTCCCAAGCGACCAGAATATGGGGTTCTTCAACAAGGGTATTAGAAGGTTTTTTCAGGGTCGGCAGCGCGAGTGTAAAGCCCTGGTGTTGCATACGTCCATAGGCCAAGGTAACTACTTTTCATCAGGTGGACCGTATACTTGCGCTTATGGTCGACTATTTTCAAAGTGACTATGGCTAGAATTATACTCCTCCTGATTGACAAATATGGATCTGGCGTCTCGGCGTCAGGGGTCAGACGGCAGTCGCTCTCCTAAAAGCCAACTAAACCAAATTATGGAGCAATAGTGAACTCTCTGGGCTCCTAAAAGCACGCTTCGGATGCTACTGCATTACTACTCGGATGAAGAATATAAGACAGTACTTAAATGCAATAGTCGATGACTGGATGGATGAATGTTCGAGGCATTCAGGGACCCTGCCTCGAAGATTGGATTCAGGACACTCATACATCTCATGCTTCTGTCTGTTGTTTAGATCAGTGTTAAATTACTCATAAAGTCAAGATAGGAATTGCCAGACGGGCCCTACCACGTGTGGGTCCCATTCCTGCCTACCGCCTACAGTCCTTACTACCTAACCACGTAGGTAGGTATACCTACCTAAGTGTAGATAATTATATCAACTCATACATGTGACTCATATTATGTCTCAATAGCATAATATTAGGTATAGTCATAACATAACTCATAAGGAAGAACCATCTAATAGGTAAGTACCTATGAAGAGTATCTTGTATAAATTAAGCGTCATAATTGTCCCCTAACTACTTATTTACATATTTACTTACCATAAATTCAGATAAAATGGCTCGCCAACGTCGCAGATTTTGTTTTTATACCACTTAGTTGGCAGACAAGCACACGGCCCACCTGATGGGAAGCGGTCACCGTGGCCTATGGACGTATGCAACACCAGGGGCGTCACCCTCGCGCGGCCGACCCTGGAGAAACCTTCTAATGCCCTTCTTGAAGAACCCCATATTGTAGTCGCTTGGGAAAACCACCGCAGGGAGTTCATTCCACAGCTTGAGTGTGCGTTGGATGAAGTGTCTTTCAAACCGCACAGTGCGCACTGTTTCCGGACGCAATGTGTGAGGATGAATTCCCTGCCTGTGGCGAGAGGTGCGATGATAGAATGTAGCTGTTGGCATCATGTCAAACAGTTCTTCTGAGCACAAACCATTGTATAGAATAGACCGAATAGACGGTAAAAGGCTGATCATCCGTTTGGCATCCGGTGTCCCCGTTTTGAAAAGTCATACTGGTATGATAACCTGGTGTGACCACGAGTCCGGAGGGATAATGATACCTACCATTGTTAAAGTTGATAAAAACAAGTAATTACAGAATTTACAGACCTGTGATTACAGACCTACCTAATACTAATGGATCCGTAAAGGGAGAATATAATGGATCCCTTATCCATCGGACAGGGGCTTTGTCCTACCAACCTGTTTAGGGTTTTGTCGGGTTGCCTGTGAAAATATATATGCTACAGCGACACCAATTCATGTACCTAGATAGGTTCAATTAACACTAATTTGAATTGTAGCTAATGTAGGTACCTACATACCTGATACAAAAATCAATCTTATTGGATAGTTGTATACCTACTGATTTTATTTTAAAAAGAAAAACATCAGCGAATCGTGCTGTTCGAATTAGAACATAATAATAAGTAGGTATGTGACCAGAAAATGATTAGTAAACAAAATAAGAATGGCTATCTACAAGATAAGAGATTGAACGCACCGTCTGATAATGTTGGATTACATGATAGATTACCTGCCTATATATAAAATTCACGGCAAATCGGCTACCTTATGTAATTGTGTACCTACTCACGCAGCAGTTGGTCACGGGTCCCTCTCCCTACCAAGATCTTCAAGGTGCCAGCCTCGTATGCATGCTGCTGACGAACGAGGCCCTTGCGCCGGCTTTCCTTTCAGGATTGGGGGGGTTACACGGCAGACACTCTTATAAAAACCAAGATAAACCAAACTCACTAAGGGGTAGGCCCAATAAGTCCTGGCTTCACGTCGTCGTGGAGGATGACATGCGTGCCAATGATCTCACTACCATGGACGCCCAAGATCATACGAAGTGGAGGAAGAGCCGGAAGGCGGACCCTGAGCCCCGAGGTCACCTTGTCCTCGGGTGCAAACAGGAAAATGCGTCTCCACGAAGATGATTATGATGATGATGAAACCAAACTATAGGAAGTAAGGTGAAGTAAGAGAAGAAACCTCGAACTCAATTATAAATTATGGATATTTTAGATTAGATACGACCGGCATCGGCGCTCATCATAACATGATGATAAGTTAATGTAATGATGAATTTAATTCAAATTTAATTGCCTACCAATAAACAATAAGAAAATATGAGTTTTAAGTAGGTATTTTACTACATGGCGGGGAGGCCATCCTCATACATTACGACCGGACACAATGCGCACTGTACGGTATGAAAGCAACTTCTTACAGAGTCGGCAGCACGAGTGTGACTCCCCTAGTGTTGCACACATCCATAGGCCACGGTAACCACTTTTCATCAAGTGGGCCATGTGCAGGTCTGCCACCTAAGTATAAAAGACCCGTTTAGTTGGTTTTTAGGGTTTTTTGTTTTGTGGTCGTATCGTATCACACTTCTACTAGTTTTAATCTGTTTTGTGCTTTACTCTATGGCATAGAATCTATGCATCTATGGTATTACCCGATCACAAAACGGGGTTGTCATGTAAAAAAAAAGATAGGAATTTTTACACATTAATTTTCTTAAATTAAATGTTCACTTCAGTAGAATATATTGTATCTACCCCACGCGTTTACGATTATTATAAGCTACTGGTCTATTATTATTACGCTACAGTTATTAATTAGTTAATTATGATATGATTCCGTAGCCGACCGCATACGACAACTGCCGAAGCACGCAGCACATGCGCGTAATTCATTGCGGCTTCTCAATGGTCTCCTTTATTCGTATCAGAGTATTACAAGTAATGGGTACGCTGTATCTACCGCATGCGTCTGTCGTTGTTGTATGTGGTCGGCTTCGGAATCATATCTTTACAGTAAATTGTGTTTGCATTCAACCTGGAGAAGCAATATTTATTTTTTGTCTGGTAGCCCTTATGATCAATTTCATTTTGAAAAGCATAAATATAATAATGATATTATCTTAGCATTATGGGTTCTAGAATGCAATCAGTTATTAAATACTTTATCATTTGAAATTCGACAAATCAAAAAGGGATAAACTTTTTATCTATTTATTCATCAACATACATAATATCTACATTTGCACAAATAAAATATATTTAACTTAGAATTACATCAGTAAGCAATTTCGTAGACTGATATAATACTTTCTCGATTTGTTCCAAAATGTGAACACTGCTTACTTTAGCCTTCAATATTGATATATCGACGATCTATGGCATTCACAACACCTATATTTAAGTTTATGCAGATATGAATTTACAAGTACAATAAATTAGGTAAGGAAGCAACTAATATTTACAATTGGTAGTTATATCTTTTTTTATATTTTTTATATAAATATAAAAGGGGAAACAGTGCTTTATACCAGAGAATGTTAACAATTTAGATATATTCCATAAGACACAAATATTCCCCAAATTTAAATTCATTAGCTTAGGTATTGTCTCCCAAAATGTTTCCTTACTATTATATTTTGTGCTTTGTAAACATAAAAGGGCATCAGTAATGTCGGTAAACATAAATTGCCCAGCTACAAGTTTGTGTCCAATGGAAAATAGCTTATAACACCAAAATACTAAATTTTATGTACATTTATTAATATTACTATGCATAATAATATGGGATACAGAGTGACCAATGAAACCTTGACAAACTTGAAATAAGGTTTTATGGAATGTATAAGCCTTATGTATGACTAGGTACAGAATTAGTTGACAGATCGGGTGACATGTTAGGCCATGGAAACATTAATACCTAGTCAATTCAGTTTAAGTAAAACACTGTTATGATAAAACAACACAATCTCGACTGGTTACTTATAAAGATGTCAATAAAATACTGTAAAACAAATTTCTTGTCAAATATCTACGACCTTAGCACAAAATACATACGTCAAATTGCATTACAACTGTAAGGTTAAAAAGTCCAATAGAATACTAGGAGGTGCTAAGATCAGATACTTTAGATAATAAGATGAACAATATTTTACTTTTTAAACACATCAACAATATGTAGGCAGGAGTTAACCTACACAAGTTCAACACTCAAATAACTTGAAGCTTCTTTTTTCTTCGGTGATTAATAAGTTATGTTATAAGCACTGGAAACTCTGAATGTAAGGTCTAGGTCAAGGCTGGTAACATCCAGTGCTGATGTACACTGTAAATTAAAAAAAAAATACATTAGTTTTGTAAAGAATTTTAATTAATAATTCAATTAACATAATAGGTTATTTATAATACAAATATAGATTACAACTTAAACAAAACCAAAAGAGTATAATAGATTTCTTAAGTTTATATTTATAGGTAAAGATGTTTGGAAATAGCAAACTCAAGATCATGTGATTACATACAGATTATCAATTCTTATTGGTGTGTAATTTCTGTTTACTTTTTTCTTCTTTAATATTACAACAAATGAACAGAAGTAAGCATGAATATGACTACTGTAAAGCTTTTCATATCTTAATCATAAATTAAAACCATACAAAACTGATCTAAGATTTATATTTCATAAATCACAACTGGCATCAATATTCAAAGTTCATTAACATCTGTAATGGTTTTGATTCACACCACAGCCACAATAATGAAAGTCACATGAATCACTATGTCATTTCTATAATCATTTGTTCACAGAAAATAATACATCAAAATATATGAATTAAAATGTTTCACAATATAGCTCTAAAACAGAAATGCCTCACACATTAGATGTAATATGTAAATGCAAAATTTTTGATTAATACTTACACTTAGATTCAAGTTTTTATTTATTCTTAAATTACTGGTTGCCCATTTTGACCTTTGACGTCATGTAGATACCAACGATGAGACCAAAGAGACCAATGGCTGATCCGAAAATCTCTACAATTAGGATCTTTACGAACAGGGCAGCATTGGCAGCATCAGCAAGGGCGGCTCCTGAGCCCACAATCCCGACGGCGATACCACAAAACAGGTTGACGAGTCCCACGGCGAGTCCAGCACCGAACATCACATAACCTGCCATAAAGTTCTGGTTCTTGATGGTGGCGTCAACCAGGGGCTCTGTATACTTCTCCAGCATGCCAGACAACACGATAGCAGTGATCAATCCGTAAATGGCAACGGCTTCGCAGAAGATGACTGAGATCAAATTCTTGGTCTTGATTCTGGGTGCTTTGACACCTCCTCCAACTATACTCACACCAGTCGTGTGGATGCCCATAGCAGCCCCGACAACGGAGAAGGCGACGGCAAAGGCTATTCCCAACGTTGCCCACATATAGGGCGATGTGTTTTCTAAGAACCATCCGAAGCTTATTTGCTCACCCTTTCCTTGGAGTACATAGAACATAGAAAATATTGGGAGCACTATCAGCAGCAGCAACGCCAGCAGGTAAGTTAGGAAGTACCTCATCTTGAGATGTTTTTTTTAACAAATTGGAGCTGTTTTACCCGATTTTCCCGAAAGGGACGGCCTTTTTTCGCCCAATTTTTGCCTTGACAGAAAACTTAAAATCGGAGAGGTCTTGTGATCACAAGTTGTCATAGACAAAAAAATGTTGCTATCGTTTAATTACGTTCTTGTGACCAAACTTTTAATATAAAATATCGATTTTGAATTAAAGTTGAATTAATAAAATACAATTTTCATAATTGTATCTATGCGGTCATTCAAGTTAATAAAATATAGTAAAATGTTTAAGACACTAAGAAAAGAACGGTGTGTTTTTATTTGAAATCGTGCTCACTTCTAGTCTATGATATAAGTAACTTTACAAACTTAAATATTTTTATTCTAATCAATAATATAAAAAATTTATATGTAACATGTTTGAAGTGATTAAAGAGAAATATAATATAAACGTAAAGAAATCAAAAAGGAATAAGGTATAATAAATATATATTTTATTACTTGTCAGAGTTATCAGAGTCTGGATTTTCCTGTAACATAGATTTTTACAATAGTAGTATAATACGTAGGTACAGGCAAATTCAGAGGGTCAAAATTAGTTCGCCAAGTTGTCAAGCAAACTAAATACTTGGCCAGGCAACAGGCAAGTTGAGTTGGCAATATAATGATTGTGGGCGATATTGGGTTTGACAGCACAGAATATTTTTTTAATCTGTGTAATATAAATATATTTTATTTTTAGTTTGTGTATTTTGACATATTGAGGAGGAGCGAATCTTTATTCCTTCCATTTTCCCAATGTGTTGATTATTTTAAGTTGCAAAATGTGATCCCTTTTCAGTTAATTTAAAGTAGCTTCGGTGAGTTGGGTATGTGTTATGCTGCTTTGAAAAGATGGTGCAGTGAAATAACTATGAGGCCCGTGAAATCATTACATAAAGATGTTGTCAGCTTACGCCAGGTTTATCGTCCGCCACTCCTACCTTGTTATTTTTACCGTAACTGTGATTTCAACCACGCTCACTGTGATTCCATTAGTGTGCCATAATTTACCCTCATTTTCTGATCCAATAGTTGGTTTCGAAACGCGAGGAACGACCTTGGCACATCGTTTCATTGCATGGGAAAACCTCATCGACGAAACAAGACCATCTCGTAGACTCGCCGTTAATCCTAAAGATATCGAAGATCAAATACGTATGAATCAAACATACCACAATAGAACAAGGCAGGACAGACCTAGATCCGGTCGCGGCCGCTCCAAAAATAAAGGGCGCAATAAGAAAAAAAAAATAAACCACAACAATACTGTTTTCGAGAAATCACGATCTGATCTAGCATCAGATTCAAATATTTCTAATGGCCATGTCCATTGGGGATTTGGAACTAACAAAACATATGAAGATGAAAATACAGTAATTTTGAAAGACCACATGAGAAGACAGTGGGGTTGGATTATTGAAGAAATGCAGAAGGAACCTGACAAACCAGTTTTTCATAATTATGCATCTGGGACTTGTGGACCACCTATGTCAGAATATGCTCACTTAGTTATCATAGATACAGTAAATACGTCTTTGATATCATTTGAAAATATAGAAAAAATGTGTAGATATCAATCAATTATAGTGGAATTGGGAGGTGCTGGATATTACAAAATGTGCCAAAGAAGTACAAATTCAGCGGAACTTTGTTGTCCAGTTTGGAGTGTGCCAAATTATATAGCTTTATTGTCTGGTAAGAGTTCATGTTTAGATTTAACTAAAGGAGATGTGGACAACACTGTGCAGTTATTAAAAAAGTGTGCAGGATATTTTCATAACTTTACGTTAATGGCATCATGTGATTTAGATCGTTGTAAAGTCCCTAAGTATTGTACTCAGTATGATGCAATATATAATTTGTTGTTCTATTTAATAGATTCAGAAGCGTTTATACCTTCAGATGTTTCGCAGACATTTGTAAGGCAAGTGATGCTTTTCTTACCATTGCCTAGAAGTAGTACTGTATTACATTATTACACACAATTGCAAAGTTCAAATTTGTCTTATGATACACTTGTTGTTCCTGCTATGGATTTTGGTCTGACAAATGCACTTTTTGATTTATGGGTAATACAAGATACTTGGCTGATTGGTTTAGGTGGACTGTTTGTATTTATGTGTGTATGGGTCTATACAAAATCCCTTATTCTCACGTTGCTGTTATTTACGGCTGTAACATATTCACTTGGTATAGCATACTTCTTGTATGTCTATGTGTTCAATTTGGAATTTTTTCCCTTCATGAATTTATTAGTAGTAGTTGTTGTCATAGGTATCGGAGCAGATGATGCATTTATCTATGTGAAGATGTGGAAAATGATTGGTAAACAGCTGATTAGAGACAATGCTGTTAATCAAGAAAATGGTCTCACTGATATTAAGAATGTGTCTAGTGCTGGTGAAACAATTCTCACACAAATACTGGAAGAGACTATGAAGCACTCTATAGTGACAATGTTTATTACTACATTGACAACTGCGGTTGCATTCTATGCTTCATATGTGAGCTATATTCCAGCAATTAATTGTTTTAGTGTCTTTGCTGGCACTGCTGTTCTAGTCAACTTTTTTCTAATGATTAGTTGGTTGCCTGTATCAGTATTTATCATAGATGTTAAATTATTCACGAATCAGAGAAAACTATTAGACTTAATACATAAGAGTATTAATGAAATTTGGGATGATATCCGAGTAATAATGAATAGGTTTATTATAACTTGTGTGACAAGATTACACATAATATTTGTTATGGTATTGGGTGCTATAGGAATCGCCAGTATTATTGTAGTTTTCTACTACCCAGGGTTACAACTGCCTGACTCCAGACAGTTTCAAATTTTCCAAACTTCTCATCCTTTTGAACAATATGACATGGTATACAGAAGCAAGTTTCTTTTTGAAAGATTTGGTAAAGATATTGACACAGGCAGTAAAATGCCTCTAAGGTGGATATGGGGGGTAAAAGCTATTGACAATGGGAATCATATGGACCCTGCCTCAAAAGGTCACTTGGTTTTTGATGAAAACTTCAGTGTATCAGAGCTTAACTCTCAAATATGGTTATCAGGATTCTGTGCCAGGATTAAAGCTCAGCCATTTTATCAGCAGACTTTAGGTCCCCTGCTACCGAACTGTTTTATAGAAAGTTTCAAAATGTACATGAGCAGACGATGTGTTGACAATATAGACAAAATAAACAGGGCCCCATGTTGTGAATCATCGAAATTTCCTTATAAAAAAGAAGTATTTGAATCCTGTATTATAAAAGCTATTGAGTCCTTGTACCAAACATCGCGCCAAATATTTATGCCAGGCGTGGCAGGACCTAAATTTCTTAAGAGTACTACTCCTCCCACTGTAGCAGCAATGGTCGTGGAATTTGAAAGTGTTATACCTTATTCAATGTCTTATACAGCGATGAATGATTTTTACGTCCAAGTAGAAAATTGGACTCAGCATGAATTAAAAAATGCTCCGCCAGGAATGCAGGGTGGTTGGTTTTTGTCAGATTTACAATTTTATGATCTGCAAGATACTTTAGCTAGCGGAACTGTGATGGCTCTTGGTCTATCGGCTAGTTTAGGTTTTATAGTTCTTATACCAGCTACATTAAGTGTTGTTATTAGTATTTGTGCACTAGCAGCTATGACATTTTCTGCAACTGTTACAATTGCTATTTTAGTATTAAATGGCTGGAAGCTTAATATATTAGAAAGTATAGCGATATCGACGTCGGCTGGGTTAGCTGTTGATTTTAGTCTTCATTATGCCCTTAGCTATACTCATGCCAAAGGCGTAAAATCTGCGCGGGTGAAGTATGCGTTATCGGCTTCTGCAGGCCCCACTGCCGCAGCCGCGTTGACTACCGGCTTTGCTGGTATATTCCTACTCCGTTCAAATCTTCTTCCTTATTCCCAAATAGGCACATTTCTTGCTCTTATAATGATAGTAAGTTGGACGTACGCTACATTTTTCTTATGTTCATTGTTCCAATTATTTGGATGTAATTCCATAAAAGAGACTCCACAAGAAGAAAGAAAGTCTGTATCACGAGTTAGTTCCGTATGTTCAGGGGTACCCAATTTGGAGAGCCATGAACTTGAACATTTAGCTGATAGTAATCGAACCAATGTCACACATTCGCACAGCCCCTCCAACGTTAGCGCAACTACCGTGGTTTTACATGACGAGTACGAAAGTTCTCACAATAAAATTCTTAATAAGTCTAGTCATATGATTAACATAGTTTCTGAAAATGACTGAATGTTAGATCTAAAATAGATAACTAAGAAGTATTTTGAAGTATTTTTTTTATCACAAAGCAGTATTATTTTTATCTTTTTTACTATTTGCTATTTCTTTTTATATATTTTTTTACTGTAGTTTGGTCTTTGTAAATAATTGACAAATCTGAAATGAACTCAATTTATAGGAAGAATTGATGTGACAATAATTATCACATAAATATTCACATTGGACAATATAAGATCATAACGAGCTTAGATTAAAATTTCTTTGCTTGTTAATATAACATTTATTTTCACTTTTCTCAATGGAAAAAGTCTAGGTATTAATTATGATCTGATGTACACATGTAGGTACTTTCTTAATGTTAGATTTTATAATTCTATATAAGTATAGATATATAATTGATGTTACTTTGCACTGTTGTATAATTGATGTACTTATATTCGTGTTGTATGCAATAAGTTTATAAACTAGAAAATAATGTCAATTCCAGTCACAATGAAATTGTTAAGTACCCATTTTGTACATGAAAAAGGCGGTACGTTTTTCCTCAGAATTTATCCATGCCACTAGGTATGGTAAAACGCGGTGAATAGAAATCAAGGGGTGAATAAAAGTAAATTTTAACCATATCTTTAGTGATTTTACAAAATATAATAACATTGAAACAGTCTACACCTTAAAATTAAAAGAAAACAATTAAATAAAATTTACTCACCATTTTATTCACCCTCGATTTTTACTCACCCTGCTTTACCTGATAACTACTTTATATATATTTAAATGTTATTTTAACAATTGTTATGTATGTAAAAGAAAAGTAAATTAGTATCAAAGGCCATAAATAATATAAAGGTATTGGATTGCATTTGAATATATTTAATGTTTTCATGATCTTGCAGTCCTATAGTACCTAAATAAGTGTACCTAACCTAGTTATAGTTTGTTCGTGATGTATTAATTATCAATGTTGAAAGTAAAATGATGAAATACAAGCATAGTATTTAAGTATTTTTGCAAAACCATTGTAAAGGAACGTACTTTAACCCCACACTCTCCCAGTGATGCTCTGTGAAGTGAAATCCTCACCACAAAGACTTTACAGTTGATACTTTAGTTGATAAGGAGAAAAAAGCTGCTTAACTAGGTGAGCTAGATGATCCTAGCTCCTTGATTCGTTGTCGTTTAACTGGGATCTAAAAAACCGCCATCTTTCCTAGCTACTTAACAGAATTTACACGTAAATTGTGCCAAACTAGTATTAAATCAGTTCAAAACTGTTGTCTTCACTTCCAATAATATAATTACTCAGACTAAAAGTATAATTATGCGGTACGCCGTAAGGTTTGATAAAGTACAGTAGACGCACATAACTAATGGACGAACCCTAATTAAATTAAGCCAACGCCTAAATAGACTTGCAGAAATATATCGTACAAAAATAGTAAAATATTTTTCTTATAAAAGATGTTATGCCATTTGATGATAGTTATTTAGATAGAACTGGATTATGAATATCAAATAAGTATACTATACAGTACTTATTGATGACTATGTATTTCTCTCAAGATTTAATTTGTAAGTATTAAGCACCTACTTAAGATTTTTTACTAAATGGATGTATCGAATGTTGACGTACTGTATTATTCTTAGAAAAAATATAGATAACACGCATCTGGTACTCTACCAAGGTAGAACAGACTCAATAGTATCAGTAGGTATCATTGTTTAAGAACAAATAAAATGTTAATTTTGTAAAATAAGTAGTTTTTTATTTCCCTGTAACGACTTCAGTAATAAAACCTGTTGCCGTTATACCCAAACAGAAAAACCCAATAACCTACCCGACACAGAAACCGAACCTGAGACAGTTAGGTATGTACCATTTTCGTTTAGAGTGCTTGGACAAGAACCTCCGCGCTGTGCACCCTGGGGAACGGAGCCAGCGCGGCAGATCTCCCAAGGTAGGTGAGACGTCACCGTCTCACCCACGCGGCCGAATACTTATCAATAAATATATTATGCGACCATCAGATAGTTTTTATTAAATTGAAAAATTAATCTTTCAAGAGAATTTCATATGAAAACATTTCTTATAGGTAGTCATTAAATTTTCACACTAAAATTACGAGTAAATAGGTAAGTAACTATATTGATGTCATTTTACAAATCTACAGAATCCTCTTTTAATTCTATTACTGTAAAAAGCTTTGTCATTCATCAACAAACATGCAAACATCGAAGTACTAAAAATAGCTTCGTAAACTGTATCCCGAATATAAAACTCACCGTGGGGTGAGCACGAAAAACTATCGTAATCGTATCGTAAACGTAACGAGAGCACGGAGTATTGTGATTGGCAGGCTTCACCTGCACACACGTTCACAGTAGGCAGGCGGCCAATCGCAATGCTCCGTGCTCTCGTTACGTTTACGATACGATTACGATAGTTGTTCGTGCTCACCCCATGGTCCCAAATGTGAACCCTGGGGAACACAAGAAATATTTTTTGTAACCGATCCATAACCGTTATCCACAATGTAAAAGTGCCCGAATATTAATACCATACGCACGCAGTTTGAAATTTAAATACTATACAAGACGCGATCAAATGATTCAAAAGTTTATTCGCTATAGGTTCTTAGGTAGGCAAAAAGTGAAGAATTTTTTTGAAGTGAGTCTTCGTTCATTTCCCATTTAAGTAGGTAGAAACTATAATTAAACCAGATAGGTACCTACCTACACATTAAAATCACTTTGATCAAAGAATCACGTTTCAAGACTTAAAAAAATATGAAGAAGAGGAAACACCCAGGAGGTTCCCATGACGGTGCGCTGGTAAATCGACTGTGAAGTCTGCATATAGTAACGTTGTGCAGATTGTGCAACTTGGTGATAGTGATAAGGAGTGGAGTGGCCCACTAAAAAGCGGTGGGTGAGCAGTTGAGTTATCAGAAATTCTCAGTCAAGAAGGAGACCCCTCTTGGCCTTGGCTGTCACCATCACCATTGTAGCCAAGGTGGCGGCTAAAGTAGGCATATAAGTGTAATAAATGCTAATATATTGCACGACGATTATGATGAATTGGCTACCGCTATCTATAGCGTAAATTAAGATTGAAGTTTGAATGAAAGAGAGTAATTAAACTCCATTTAATTTTTGACTTTATTTCTATAGAAATAAGACTAAAATGTAATGCCATTTTTGAAGTGTCTGTGCTATGACAGTGGCTTTGCTTTAAAGAGCTTTAAAGACGCTCATAAGCTCGTCATATTTATTTTTAAAGTATGGCAAGTACAAAAAATTAAAAATTTAAAGATGTCAAATTCTGAATTGACACTTGCTTGACACTGACACTGTTAATTTATTTGGTCCGTTGACAGATGGTTGACAGTTTTCGGTTTTCGTGTTGTGTTGTCCTGTCTGTAAACACATTGTAAACAGCTTAATATTTCTAGCTTTGCAAATACTTTTTCTTTGTCTAGCATAGGCAAATATAATATAGCTATCTTCCTTATTGATTTTACTCATACTGTCAAATGACGCAATGGAACGGAACGACTTACTATAATATAAATCTGGATCTGGGTGATTCATTCTTATTCATACAAACAGTAAATAATTAGAGTTAGTCATTCGTGATCCTGTATAACGTAAAAATTATTGTGGAATAATTATATTCATAATGTTTTCCACAAATCCCAATTATACTAAGCTGAAAACACACTTGAGGCTATCTGTAAATCGCCTCAAGTTGCTTGAGAAGAAGAAAACCGAACTAGCCCAGAAAGCCAGGAAGGAAATCGCAGAATATATTGCAGCGGGCAAAAGTGAGAGAGCTAAAATACGGGTTGAACATATTATAAGGTCAGTAGAACTTTATCCATTACTTTGGAATATGAAAGTCTGTTTTATTGGTCAACTCAGCCTTGAAATGGAATGTGTTTACTCCTGCTCGGCATACACCTTATAAATTACGTCATGTTTTAAGTAGGATTTATGAATAGCGTCTGTTCTATTACAGGATTGTTATTTAAACAGTATATTCCTACTTCCCTACTAATATTATAAATGCGAAAGTAACTCTGTCTGTCTGTCTGTCTGTCTGCCTGTCTGTCTGTCTGTCTCGCTTTTACGACTAAACCGCTGAACCGATTTTGATGAAATTTGGTATAGGGGTAGATTAGACCTTGAGAAAGGACATAGGCTATGTTTGGTCGCGATAACCGACATCCACGCAGGCGGAGCCGCGGGCAAAAGCTAGTTTGTTAGTATAATAACCTGTTCTGTATACATTCCCAATGGGGGTAGGCAGATACTACATGTTTCCATTTGCTATGGTCCTGGCATACAACTTTCGAATCTTCTACTTTCTTTTACCTGACTGTCAACCCGAGAGCACTTAATACCAAAGGTGGCTTACGGAAAATGAACCTCCTTCAGACAACATCCAGCCCACTGAGAACCTGCCACCCGGGCATGAACTGAAATGGACCACCTGGAAAGCCCTAGATAAGTTGAGATCTCAGGTTGGTTGCTGTAGGGCGAACCAGGTAAAATGGGCTTACCGGGACAAGGGGTGGTGCTTGTGATTGTGATGCATCTCTGCAGTCGATGGTTCACTTCCTATCATGCGGTTGTGACCCTAAACTATGCTAACTATGCTTTTATATTGAGTTTTGGACTTCTTAAGTTGCTCACAAAAAATATATATAGTGAATAGTTGAATTCTTTTTACAGAGAAGACTATATGGTAGAAGCAATGGAGATAGTGGAGATGTACTGTGACCTGGTGTTAGCCAGATTTGGTCTGGTGACACAGATGAAGGAGCTAGATGAGGGGCTTGCTGAAGCCATATCAACCCTCATTTGGGTTGCACCACGGATGCATACGGATGTACAAGTTAGTAGCTTAACCATTAATAATGCATTAACTCTATTACTGAGGATCCTGTACTACTAAGGCTCTGTATAGCGCCACCAACAATGCTGTGACTGTGGCCAAGTATTGAGCCAATAAAATCTAATATGACAACAGAATATTGCCAGCCATTGGTTCTATGAAGCAGATCAACTCTATTGTAACTGATTTAAAAAAATAATTTATGTTCATCCAAATTTTTAGTCTCAATAGCGCTGTCAAATATGTCCTACATATTGTATTATTTTTGAGATTTATTTAATAATTATTAAGACAAAAGTGCTATAAATTACCTTTAAGTAAAATATTATACTTACATTTGATTTTAATATTTACAGGAGCTCAAGGTCATATCAGATTTACTGACTGCTAAATATGGCAAGGTTTACGCAGATGCCTGTCGGAATGAAAATGTAAATACAATAAGTGACAAATTGAAGCACAAGATGTCAATACATAGTCCACCGAAGATCCTGGTTGAAAGGTACTTGATAGAGATAGCAAAGAATTACAACGTGGAGTACACACCTGACGAACAGATCATGAGAGAAGGGGAAGGTATGTATTTGTTGTTTAATAATCTTCCAAAGGTACTTAGGTCCGTTTTTTCTAGCTAGAATGATACTCTTGAATCTCGATTTATAACTAGATATGTGGACAAATTGTATTCTAGATGACAGTTCTATTGTTGTTGTGAGAGTTGATTCACATCTGAGAGTTGTTCTGGAATATGGGCCTTATTGTGGCAGTGTCAGAGATTCTTGTAATTGAAGACCTTTGTGGTGTAGTGGTGGTAATGCACCACCGACCAACCACCAACTGCTATGTCAGGGGTGCAAATTTGATTCCCATTCAGTCCAAATAGTTGTTTGCATGCATTGATCTGGTCATATATAGATACACACAGACTTCAATTTTATCCTGCTTGCTATTTATTTTTGACCCCTTGTCAGCACTAATATAGGTGTGTGTATATAATTGCCAAATTGACCAGAACTAGTCAGGTTAAATGAACTTTTTATCTTTTTTAAGCTGTAGGTCAGGATGCAATGCTTATTGACATCAATGGACCCCCCATGCCACCTGGATTTATTGGATACCCACAGCCGCCTATGCCTATGCCGAACCTGCCTAATATGCCGCCCAATGTACAACCATTCAACTATCCCAGTGTAAGTACTTATTTATTTATACCATTGGCTACAATAATTTTTACACAAAACGCTTCAGAGACCACTCGATGACGTACAGTATGTTGGCACACTAATTTTATTGAACTTCAGTATCACTTTTACCGAAATGGGTGGTGGAATCGTGGAACTCCCTACTAAAAACAGTAATAAGTGCTCTGAACATTTTTTAAAATAGAGTGGACAATCTTTTAAAAAAGTTTAATAAGGCAAGTGTGCACGCATAAGCTGCTAGTGTATTTAACAATAATATAGTAATAATAATATTTAAAAAAATATACTAATATTGCTTTTGCATTCATTATTTTAGGAACCATCAGGTGGTAAAGCAGGCGGCTTTATTGCAACCCCACCGGCAAACTACGGTGGGCCGAGTCAGCCTCCAATGGGATATCAGTTACCTCCCGGAGTTGATTCCAAGAACTTGAGCAATAGTTTCTTACAGGTAAGAAATTCACTGTATTTGTGAATTGTGACCGAAGCTAAAAATCAGTGGACGCATTTGCCCCTGTTAAATGTGGTGAATAGTAATCGTGGGCATATGAAGAAAATTAAAGGGTATTTAATTTTTTTTTTTACGATTCAATCGAAACTGGTAATAGTCCAATAGAAAACCAACTGCAAAATTGATCTGACTATTGTAGGTATTCACCACTTGACTTCTACTCACCCCTTGATTTCTATTCACCCTGATTTTATTTATCGCCTTTTACTTTATCGATTTTATTTATTCACAAAAGCTGCATGAAATATATATGTGACGTCTATGTGCTTGATAAGACTGGTTTCCTTTTTACAGGAGGAAATGAGCAATCTACCACCTGCTTATGACAGCATCCATCACGATTTGGTATTTAATTTATTATTTTATTTCATTTATCCCACTCATTTTAGTGCGCATGAAAAAACATACCGAATCAAGTTTGACAGGACTGAAATGAAGGTCTCCATTTTTTTATCTACCCGAAGGCCAGATAAAAATAGAGGATGCATTTTTGTTCTATCACTCTTGTTTAGTTAAATTTTTGTAATAGAATCCATACTGCTGTACAATTTGTGTGCATGTTGTTAACAGCCATAAGTCTTAATAAAATATCCATTTATTATCACACCTTAGAACAGTGCTAACAAGCGTAGAAGTAGATGAAGAACCCAAAAATTCAATAAATTCTGTCTTAATGTCATAGATATCATAAATATACTAAAAAAAAGAGTTAATATCATAAACAGGTTTTATTCTTTTTTTTCCACCACATCAATAAGCCACTCCAGGTACGATTTTACGCAGTTCAAAATTTCGTGCAGTCGACTTAAATCAAATCATTTATTTGTCATCATCTTATTCACGCCTTGTATCAAATAGGCTTTCATATCTGTTATATAGATACTTATAAGAACTTTAACTTCCCAGCCGGCCCACCTTCCGACGCCACAGCCGCGTTCCCGAGTACCACCACCAGCGAACCACTTCCCCGAACTCCCAGAGCTACCAACAGTACCTTCAGACTTGCTTTTACCATCAGTGCCCCATAGCCACAACTCGAACACGGCGAATGATCCACCAACGGCTCCTGGCGGTTCCGATGAAATAGATTTTGACGACTTGAACCGCAGGTTTGAGGAGTTGAAGAAAAAGAAGTAATTGTTGGTTGAATCAAGGGTTGTGTTGCCCGAAATGTTGGGCTCAATGAAATCATGTTTGTGTGTATGCGACCAAAGATTTAACACTACAACATCTAGCCTGAATAGTTATTTCTTTGGCCGTGTGTACACACGATTTATTAATACTTTTATTGCTTAGCAGATTTTTGACTTGAGACTGCACTAATGATGCAATTGTAAAATGTATCAAATAACTCTTATCTTATCGTCATTTTCTCAGCCATAGAACGTCCACTGCTGTGTAAAGAAAATGTGCTTTAAATAAAGTATGTATAGTGTATAGTTCTCTTTATTTAACTTTTTTATTGATGATTGAATATATTGAGCATTTAGCATTCACGATCTTTGTGTAAAAGTATTTCGAGGACCCAGCTCAAAAATAGCTGCCAATAAAATTGTAATTGGTCTATTAATGACTCAATTTAATTATAATTTTCGACCAAATTGTTATACGACGTGGCCATCATAATTTTATTAGTCATAATTCTTACTTGAATGTCTTAAACTTGGGGGTAAGTTAGACGTAGACCCAAGAAAAGTTTTCGATATTGAAAACGGGCTCATACCGAGATTGTAATAATATAATTAAAGAATAAAACATAAGCATACCTTTAGAATTGTGCTGTTTAAGCCCATATTACGACAATTGGGCCCATAGTAAGATGGTTGTGCATGTAGACGTCAGTTTAAAATTGAGTTATTTTATTTTCTTTAACACACTTTATCAATAGCCTAAAGTTATACCTAGTACACTTATGTGATATTAATCAAGAATGTATGTAATCATAAATTATGTAATATTTTTTTATAAACTTGTATCATAATATTTTAATCATTACCTGTCTTAGGACGAATTGTTGATTATTTCAGTGGTTACTGTATGTAATAATTAAATGTAATATTTTTATATTGATATCTGTATTTTTCTTATTAGTTGCTACGGAACTCCTCTATAACTTTAATCAATGACTTCCATGAATACTACTAGCTATTTAGAACAATAATAAAGTTGTAGTAAATAAGGTACCGGGTAAAACGGGGTGAATAGAAATCAAAGGGTGAATAGAAATCAAATACACAACAAAATGGACTATTGCAATGTAATAATGAGCATATCTGGTTTGTTAATGAAATCATATGAAAGAAATTACATTTTTATTTGTATAGACTACTTTGTTTATTCACCTCTTCATTTCTATTCACCTCGTTTTACCACATTAAGCAGATTTCAACTTACCTACATAAAGCATCAAGTACCAATGATTGTGAGGCCACTTGCACAATAAGAATCTCTGATTGAACAATTTTTTACAATTTCTACAGGATCGATATTCTGTACTTTTGCTTGAATTAATTTCGTTTCATTCATAGCTAACATCAGGATATTTTTTAAAATACAAATTTAATATTAATAAACGTACATACCTGAATGAAAAGAAGTATGAAGAAGTTGAATTGAATAAAATATGCTAAAAATACTTAGACCATCCGCTGCCTTAAGCGCACGGGGAAGAGAGAGACACAAACAGATTAAATCGTTAACGTTTATTATTTAACGGTAAATACTTCGAAGACAGTAAAGTGTTAGTGTTCAGCTGACATAAAGCAGGTATGTACGTCCTCAGAAGTACTAAATAATGACATTGTGCCTTTTATTCTGTTAGTATGCCCCCAGTTGTTCTTGTAAGGGTAGGGTTATTTTAGACGCTTAAATAGATATAGGTATTCATTCATTATTTATTATTCTGTTAATTTTATACTATACTAGCGAAATATATCGTTTTCTATTACATACTAATATTATAAACGCGAAAGTTTGTAAGTATGGATGGATGGATGTTTGTTACTCTTTCACTTAAAAACTACTGAATGGATTTTAATTAAACTTAATATAGCTTATACATCAGAATAGCTACGTTTGGTCGCGATAACCGATATCCACGCGGGCGGAGCCGCGGGCAACGGCTAGTTAAATATATATTGTTGTTATAAAATGGTGCAAGTGAGCCTAAATTTATATTTTGTATGAAAATCACTACGACTGTATAAAAACTGTATACCGGTACTATGGGGTGAATTAATAGGGATCAATGGGTGAATAGGGATAAAATGGTCAGCTGAATTCTGTAGTTATTTTAGTGAAATTATGGATTAGTTCAATGTAATAATGAGCAGAGTTATCAATAATATCTGGCTATCGATTCTGCTAAAGCACAACCACTGTCATACCACTGCCACTGCAAGAAATTTCTATTTAATTTTAGCCTTTAAAGTAATGCGTTTAAAGTTTAAAATCAAATGGCTTTTTGTAGAGCGAATGAGGGAGTGTAATGAAACTTTTTTCTTTTAATTTTGGACTTTGACTCTATAGCAATAAAGTCTAAATTTTAATGACATTTTTTGCTGTCTCTGTGGTATGACAATGGTTTTGTTTTAGTAGAATCGACGCCCTGGTTATATACTTGGAATTCGGGAGAAAAGAGAAAAATATTTAAAAAATTTAACAACCATTTTATCCCTATTCACCCCATTTTACCTTAGGTTATGAATAAAAATATTCTTATTTAATTCAATGAAGCCATTCTTGCATCATGACAGCGGGCTCGTGTTATCGCTACATGTATCAAATACACGTACATTACATTTACCAAGTGTTTTATTATAAAACAGCATCCTCCATTGGTAGAAATTCGATCGTAGTCATCCATATGAGGCTCGGGTTTGGACACATTCGTACAATTTCCACGTTCGTACAATTCTACATTCGTACAATTCTACATTCGTACAATTCCACATTCGTACAATTCCACATCCGTATAATTTCACATACATACATTAGATTACTCGATTACATTGCAGGAACGACAAGGAATGAAGCCAGGCAAGGAATGGTACAGTTTTAGTTTCAGACTTTCTTGTTAAGAGAAGTGCCTCTTTTATGTTATTTTAGTTCCTCCTATTTAGTTGTTTTAATAAACCTCTTACTTACTTAAAAATTATACGAAAGATTATCTATCCTTGATTAACTGCTGTACTGTTAATGCAGACACATCTATACTATTATAAAATTGTAACTAAGTTTTGTCTGTACATTGAAGGTATTAAAATGATTGGGTTATGTTTAGTAGATGATTCTGAACACAAAAATATCTTTTTTGGAATTCTTGTGTTTGTCCGCGATGGACTCAAACTACTGGACGGATTGGAATGCGGTTTTTTTATTAGAACGGGCTTGGTCCAACTTAAAAACATTAGTGATTGCAATAGGTCTACTAGAACCGGAGATATGACATCCACGCGAGCGGAACCGCGGGCATCAGCTAGTATACCTGTTTGTACGAATTTGGAAAACAATTTAGGAAAAATTGTACGAATGTAGAATTGTACGAACGTGGAAATTGTACGAATGTGTCCAAACCCTGAGGCTCGGTTCACACGGCAGCGAATTCAAATCGACAGCGACGCCAAAATCAGTGTGTGGACGTGAGTATTAGCAGCTATTAATTGCTGCTGCGTCATAAATAGCTACTTTCAGAATTCAGGTCGATAAGCTGATGTTGACGTTGCCGGCGAGTCGCTGCCGTGTGAACCGAGCTTAAGGCTGCACTTCCACTTTGGAGCCTACACCAGAGCCTCGTCATCTAATCAGCAGGTTTGCAGGTATTGGCCCAGAAGATCTTGTATACACATGCACTCAATAAAAAAAACAAAATTAAAGCTAGGTAAAGAAATAAAAGATAGTCTTTTCAATTTCAATATTTTATAAAACTTTAATCGTCTGATATAAAATAGTTCCAGGGTGACAGATAGCAAGCAAATGTCAAGACATGTAATAAAATACAAGTATCCTACATGTACTAAGTGATTTTAAGGTACAATTCTGATGACGAGGCATAAGGCCGCCGAGGATTAGCATTCCCTAGTCCCCACAACGAGAATATAGGCATGGTTGAGGACTTGCCCGACTTTAAACGTAAAATAACAGGTTGTTATGGTTGCTCCCATCAACCACCTGAGTTTAAATCACCCAAAAATATTTCGAGGGCTAAGTATAGCCGGCGACTATTCCAAGCTCTCAAAATAAACTTGAAATGTCTACAATTGAAATATTACACTGAAAATTTTTACACAAATTTCAAAGAAGAAATGCACAAAATGTTATAAAGTTCCTTCTCCTAACTTACGTGCACTAAATTCTAGAAAAGTCTACATAATATTGCTTCACGCATCATCATTATATTATTGCTTTATTTACTAAAAAGCTAATAGTAAATCGCTGCATGTAGATCACCGACAAATCTCAGCACGTGACTGTAATCAAAATATTATCTAATCACACTCAACTTTGTCATTCGCGTCTAAACATCCCTGTACATTGCCTTTAAAGGTGCGTACAGATTATGTAACATGTTGTATAACTTGTGTTATATAACACGTCCACATTATCTAACATTGTTTTATAACTTTGCAACATTGTACTAACTTCAGTGTCTACATTACTGAAACATGTTATATAACATTGTTTTATAACATGTTATGCTATATAATTTGTACGCACCTTAAGATGAAACGAAACCCTTACCTATGAAAACCTTACCTATGAAACGAAAGACTGACATATTTAGACGAATAGTTTAAAAATACGTTTAGTATACACCTGCAAAACTATTTGTAACATTTTGTACCTATTTTTCGTGCGGAAATCCTCGAACCGACTAAAACCGCACGCTGTCTGAGGTCTTCAGATGCCGGGGTATAAGATTGCCTTAGATATATCCCTCGTACCCCAGCAGACAATGTTATACTCATTTGTATAAATTATTTTCGTCAGTTAAGATATCTCTTTATTAATAATGTAAGTATCTCTGTCATATCCCGTGCAGTACATATTTTTCTCATAGGAAGGGGATGAAAAAGGAAAGAAAAGCAAATCATTTTTCACTCGGGCGATGAACTTTGAATCCCTCGCTGCGCTCAGGGTTGTATGTTAGAATCCTTCGCTAGTTTGCTCCTTGTCATACCATCTACTATTTTAACCAAAATGAATAATAATCTCCGAGTTAAGCCAAATTGCTTGTATTAGGAGTGGGTTCACGTTAGTAATGTAATGTCCACGATTCAAACCCGGGACCTTTCTATCGTAAGGCAGATTTAACCACTAAGCTACCGAGTACCGAGTTGTAAAAGAGGCGCATTAAAATATGTGCCAACAAAATATTACAATCAATAGCGATCTTAATGAGAAAATAGAAAAATGATATAATTAATTCTAATATAAATAACAGCCTTATCGAGTAGTTTTGGATTAGGGGTTGTTCATAAAAGTCTGATAATTTGCCGCGAACAGGTTGCTATTTTGGCTAGGTTAGCATCCGCTGGTGTGGTGGCGCTGTCTCTTTTCAGTTTATTGTGGATTTGAGTGTTTGTGACTATTCTAGTTTGAATTTGTAGCTTGTCTGGAGATTCAGCTAGGAGAGTGCCGAGGGCGACTAAACCTCTGTAACAAAAAAAAGCATATTTCAGATAGATAGGTAATAGCAGTACGGTATGAAAGGTACATACATCATTTCGAGCACGCTTAAGCTGCGGAATGATCTCCTTGCTGTGGTTTTCCGAAGCCACTACAATAATGGGGTTCTTCAAGAATTGCATAAGAAAGTCCCGCTCAACGCAACCGACGACCTAAAGCCTTGTCAAATATTCATGCACTATTAGGTGAACATGCCATTCAAATTGGATCTCTCGTGAAAATTATATTTTTTAAATAGTTTAATATAATGCGTCAAATATTATCTAGATTCAATATCTGCAGCTCTAGTGTAATAATTGCAAAAACTTCTTTGAACAAGCGGTTTGTTCAAATTATTATCATCATTATTACTAGACCAATTTTCCTAGGTACTCTCTTACTACTTATCAGAATGGTACATTTGTGTTTGTGCATTGTCAAAACATGATAAGTTATCTATCGGTTTGTCATTATAATTTATAGAAACAATGATTAATTATCTTGAGTCATCCAAGTTATTCAGATATCACCAGTGATTTGTGGAGGTCAGACAGCAGTTGCTTATCGAATATACCGAAGCTTAGCCGTAGTTGTTTCGTCCCAATCGAGCAGTCCGACTGGGGAAGTATTTCCGCCCTACAGAATACCGCGGCTATATAACCTTGTATTGTATTCCCGGCGGTGAGTAGGGTAGCCAGAGCTCACTGGAGAGGTACTGCTGTCAGTAGAACGACCTGTCCTACTTATCTTCTGCGCTGACGGCACAGAATCTCTCTGTTCTTACAAGGTCGACAGCACGAGTGTGACTCCCCTGGTGTTACATTCGTCCATAGACACGTACTAGTACACGGTCTAGCTGCAATGCTTCGATATCGCCTAATGTCACCATTGGGTTGAGGAGGTCAGATGAAAGTCGCTTCACGGAAAATGTCGAAGCTCAGCCAAACCCGCAGATAGACTGGAAAAAGCGGACCCTAGACTCCGAGGTGACAGCTTCGGATGCAACTGGGATTAACGCTAGGGTGAAGACGAAGCTGGCAGTCGCTTATCGAGTACAAAAACGTCAAACCTATACATTTGTCATTCTATTCCATCATACGCCGAGCAACGAATTGCCATTTATCTAGGAGGGCCAATGTTCAGCCGTAGTTAGAAGCCAAGTAGACTTCAACTGATTGTGGAGAAGGCTCGGAGGGTGATGATGATGGTACGTACCGGAAGTAAGCCTCGTTGTCGTGCAGTTTGGCGAACAGTTGTATCAGGCAGTCGGCTAACTCGGCGCTGTCGGGCTGTTGGGCTAACGCTACTGACAGGTTTAGTAGAAGGGACGTCGCCGCGATCTGGAATAATAATAGTGTTCATTGTATGTAAATGTATAAAAGCCTCTCCCAATATGGGAGGTCTATGTCTAGCAGTGGACTACAATAGGCTAATTGATTGACTGATTGATTGTATAAAAGTCGGTGGCTGGTACCGGTAACCTGTTTTTTACATGTAAGTACCCTAACAAAAGTCTTAATAGACAACCCGCTGGATCCCGATAAGAGAGGCAGGCCAAAAACTGTTAGTTTATCGTCGTAGAAATCAATGTTCTCGTTGCCAGAAGTACCCAAGACCATGCAAAGTGGAGGAGGAAACTTGGAAGGCGGACTCCTAGCTCTGAGGTGAAGGCCTTACGCTGTTATAATGGAAGTGTCTGCATGTAATGTTAAAATGATCATAGCAATGGCGCTCATTGGGGGAGATCTATTACTGGACATACTCGTAGAGTCCAGTAATAGACTAGGTAATTGATTGAATGTTAAAATAACAGCTTTATGCAATACATATTAATGTATTTATGTTATGACTAATAGTAGTAAGTCTACACTTTCATAGTGGGTTTAACTTAAATTTTGTAAGTTAGAGCATTTTCACATTATCCGATCCGATGTCGGAGGAAGTAAAATGTATGAAAGTCTGTCTTTCACATTGTCCGGTCCGATATCGGATATCGGAGCCGACAGCACTGTGTTGTCAGCTGTCAGCTTTCAGCTATCGTCGTCCGACACCGATAACAGACAATTAGGAACTGACCAATGCAGCAATGTTGCCTTGCTTTACTGTGTTATAATTTAAGAATATTGTATAGCGAATATACTTTCACACTAACTTGTGCATTATTGTTGAGTTGTGTGAGACATATCAGCGAGTGTAGGACACTTTCTCTCGCCGCTAGCACCAACATCTCTCCCGGCAAGTCGGCGAACGCGTTCACCAACACTCGCATCGCCAGCATCTGGTTCGCTGGCAGGTTATCTGAAAGTATTGAATAAATGGATGAGAATAGAATTCTTCTTTAAACTAATCTACAGACAGCCTCCGTGGCGTAGGGGTAGTGAACGCGGCCACTACGCAGAAGGCGCGGGTTCGATCCGCGCTCAGTACAAATATTTGTATGAATGAATATGGGTATTTGCATTGGTCTGGTCGTGCCTCTGAGAGCACGTTAAGCTGTCGGTACCGGTTGCTATACGAACATCTATGGCAGTCGTTACGGGTAGTTGGCGCCCTAAAAAGTCCAACAACAGTCTAGCTGCAATGCTTCCATATCGCCTAATGTCACCATTGGGTTGTGGAGGTCAGATGGCAGTCGCTTCACGGAAAATATCGAAGTCCAGCCAAATCTGCAGTTAAAACTGGTAAAGCGGACCCCAGACTCCGAGGTGAAAGCTTCGGATGCGACTGGGAATTAACGCTGGGGTGATGGAAGAAGAATGGAATGAATCGTTGAGAAATATTTAACCCAAGACTTTGTAAAACTGTATAACTTACCTGGTGTAAGCAGAGATAGCAGGAAGTTGATGAACGCTGGTCCGTACACCGTATCGAACATAATTCCGTTGATCTCCTTATTTCTAACAGCTAACCTAGTGATGTCCAACACAGGGAACAGGATTTCTGAAAATATAACAGATGCAAACTATTATAAGAAAACATATAAGGTACATGACTGGTAAATGGCGGTAACCTCACTTCTTAGCGATAACTTAACTAGATTGGCTGTATAGAAAGGATTTCGTATCGCGAGAGACCTCAAAGCGACCATTAATCACAAAAAAGCAAGCTATGCCTTTACAGATAGGTGATAAAATGAATTAACGCAAGTACTAATTCTATGCGTCCCAATCACACATCTTTTCCCCAGGACACATTTTTTGTTGTATAGAAACGTCGTATGTATCATCGTAGCAAATACCGTATTAATTATTTTCTACATTAGTAGTATAATTAAAGTAATCTCTACAAACCTTTGGGCCATTGCAACATTTCTTTCAACAAGCCTATAGTCTCGTTACTATACGTATTATTCTGGAACAAAAGAGAACAATTTTATTACATAGCATTCAGCCCGATTTGTTCAAAAAAATGTTTGATGAAAAAAAAAATATCTTCATAAAATTTCTTTCTACTATATGTGAAAGTTTGCGGTGTTGACAGCCTCCGTGGCGTAGCAGTAGTGAACGCAGCCGCTACGCAGAAGGCGCTCAGTGCAAATATTTGTATGCATGAATATGGATATTTGCATTTGTCTGGTCGTGCCTCGGAGAGCACGTTAAGCCGTCGGTCCCGGTTGCCTTACGAACATCTATGGCAGTTGTTATGGGTAGTTGGTGCCCTAAAAATTCCAACAACAACGGTCTAGCTGCAATGCTTCGATGTCGCCTAATGTCATCATTGGGTTGTGGAGGGCAGATGGCAGTCTCTTCACGGAAAATATCGAGGTCTAGCTAGATCCGCAGTTAAGACTGGTGAAGCGGACCCCAGACTCCGCGGTGAAAGCTTAGGATGTGCGACTTTTTGTTTGTATGTTTGTTATTCAATCAGGCTCTAACAGCGAAACAGGTTTGGCTGAAATTAGGTACCTACAGGAATAATTATTAGTCTGGAATAAAACATAGACTACCTTTTTACCCCGGAATAGAGAGAACCATGGGTAGCAGGAATGGGATCAAAATTTCACGCGGGCATAAGATTTTCACTTTGGTATAAAGTGCGTACTCACCAGTTCGCCAAGTTTGACGACAGTCTTCAACTCTTCTTCCGTCATCTCGCGGAGACCATCGCCCGCCTTGCTGTTGAACTCCTTCAGTTTATCGTGGATCGCTTTCAGATTGGCTTGATCGAACCTAGGACAAAGAATATATTATGTAGTACTAGCTGTTGCCCGCGACTCCACACACGTGGATGTAGGATGTTGGCTATCGCGACCAAACATAATAGCCTATGTCCTTTCTCCAGGTCTAATCTATCTCTATACCAAATTTCATCAAGATTGGTTCAGTGTTTTAGGTGTGAAAGCGTAACAGACAGACAGAGTTACTTTCGTACTCATAATATTAGTATGGAGTATGGATATGGATGGATGTATGTATATTGTACACTGTATAAGATGTAACCTCGTGCTGTTACACGACTTTGAGTTCGTTCACGCGAACTTAGGTGAGGGAAGGAAGTGAGTAGCAGCTACTTTTTTGAACTGAATCTATTACTTTTTTTTAGAATACAATTAGCCTAAATTATACTTTATAAAATTCTACCATTTTGAAAGTCCGTTCAAAATCGACCCAGCTGTTTAAGATTAGTCAACCAAGACAGATAGAAGTGCAAATAAAATGTTTTTAGTTATGTTTACCATTATTACCATTTTTAATATGTGTTAAAAATAGTTAACATTACAAACGACATATCATTTTTATTCATTTTACAGATTTTACCACTAATTTAAAAGGGAGAACGCGTGTATGGGGTCCTAATAACATCTTTCCCAAACCCAGGTTAAGTTTCTTCAGGCTATACCCTACGTAGTTCCACAAACTTACCTAATATAAGAATCATGCGGGATGAGTTTGCCCTCGTCGGTGGCGGCGGCTGCTGACGTCATATAAGCGCCTCCCCCGGTGAAGGGGTCGGCGGCCGAGGGCGGCGGCAGGCCCGGGACGGAGCCCGACCCCGGGATGTAACGTCCTGAACCTGTGAATGGGTCCGCAAACCTGCGAGAGAGAAAGATATGTTACTGTTAAAGCTATCGGGATATTTACCATGTACTGGTTGTTGTATATTTACCACTAGCTTCCGCCCGCGGCTTCGCCCGCGTGGTGTGTTGATAAAAAGCAGCCTATATGTTAATCCAGGGTATAACCTATATACATACCAAATTTCAACCAAATCGGTCCAGCCGTTTATGCGTGAAAGAGTAACAAACATCCACACATCCATTCTCACAAACTTTTACATTTATAATATTAGTAGGATGTAAAAGAGTGGCTGGGAATTTTTATTGCCACTTTTCAAATTAAATTTCAAATTATTTATTTGCCAAGGTTCCTTCAGGCGTGCCAGCTTGACCCTTTCGACTTGGTGCAAAGACGGGCGTTGAGGCTCGTCGGCAATCCCATACTCACAGGCGATGTGGAGCCTCTCAGTTTCAGGAGAGACTTTGCCTCAAAGTGTGTGTTCTACCGCCTATACAATAGTTTGTGCTCAGATGAATTGTTTGACATGATGCCCCCAGCTACATTCTATCATCGCACTTTTCGCCATAGGCGGGGAGTTCATCCTCACACATTGCGAACGGAAACGGTGCGCACTGTGCGGTATGAAAGGAACTTCATCCCTCGCACACTCAAGCTGTGGAATGAACTCCCCGCGATGGTTTTCCCAAGCGACTACAACATGGGGCTCTTCAAGAAGGGCATTAGAAGGTTTCTTCAGGGTCGGCAGCACGATTGTACGCCCCTGGTGTTGCATACGTTCATAGGCCACGGTAACCACTTTCCATCAGGTGGGCCGTGCGCTTGTCTGCCAACTAAGTGGTACAAAAAAAAATTGCATAAGACATTTTCTAGCAGAATTTACATATTGACTTGGAAATCTGGCTGTAAACGTAGAAACAGTATGTCAGAATAAGTACCTAAATGTTTGTGATCAAAATTAACAAAAATATGTTTAGTATGGCGATTTATTTAGTCCTTGTAAATGATAAATCATACCACAAAAATATTGTATGTTCTCGTATACCCTCAAGATTTGGACCCAATGATTTTAATTTAGCTCTCATTTTAAGACCCATTTATAGTTGAAGTTCAAACTTTGAGGTCGTATGGGTTCATAGCCGAACATTCATTAAATTTGTTTAATTTCCAAAATTACATTAAAGAAAGAATATAAAAGGAAGTTATTTGAAACTCACCCATTACTAGAAGCCGGTTGTGAGTCCAATTTGGCGTTAGTGATGATGAAGTTTGCTACCTGCTCCAGGTATACTTGTGGAAGTTCATGTCTGTAACAGCACACAATGAGTTTATACTATACTAAACAAGACAACAGGTGCGATATTTGAGATCTGAAGTTAGAGTAAAATTTTTTAATGCTCTAACTAACGTAATGACTGCCACAGATGCTCATACGCAACCGGGACGGACAGCTCACTATGTTAAGAATGGTTATCCATTCTAAGCGATTAGCACCCTTTTGAGCGAATTACCTAAATTGCACGATGCCTATGAAGCAAATTGCCTAAAGTCAATGTCTAAAACGCAGGATGCCTATAAAGTTTAATGTCTATAAGGTTTTAATGCCTACGAAGCAAAATGCCTATGTTGTTTAATGTCTACAAAGTATAATGCCGGTGCCAGTCAATTGCCTACAAAGCATGAGTCCAATTTTATTACATCAAGAAATCTTTTTGCTAAAATATGACACAAACATATTCCGACTCTTTAGTCTTAATGTCATAATAGTCATACAATCACGCTTATATCCCCGGAGGGTTAGGCAGACCTCTGCCTAACCCTCCGGGTTTGCCGGGTCCGGATTGATTGGTAAAATGTGGGTGTTAATTCACCTGAATTAACACCCACATTTTACCAATCAATGTATTAGGTCCCACGTAATAGGGGGTGAGCCTATTGTCGTATTGCACACTGCCGCATATCACGTAGCGTAATCACGAGAGTGCATCGTCTTACCTCGCTTTGTATTGAAAACACGCGTAGAAGATGCATTCTTACGCATCGTTTTTTCATAGTACAAACACTGCATAAGAATGCATGCACCCGATGCACCGCCTAAGACTGACCTGCCCCTCTAGACAAGTGGCAATTCGTTGCTCGGCGTATAATGGAATAGAATGACAAATTTATAGGATTTGACGTTTGTGACATTCGATGTCACAAACGTCAAATCCTATAAATTTGTCATTCTATTCCATTATACGCCGAGCAACGAATTGCCACTTGTCTAGAGGGGCTCGATAGTATTGCTGTACAAGGTGTTAACCTACTCAGTGTCCCATGTGTTACCTACTGTGCCACAAGTCATTCCAAGCGGCCATAGACTAGTGAAGCTTATTGTAATGTTTCATTGCGTATTTAGTTGAAAACTTACGTATGTATGAATGCTTGAGCTGCAACCCAAGGGTCTTCGTTCTTATTGAATGGCAGCTTTATTGGTGGCGCACCATCTTTGATGTCGACGCTGAACACGAAGTCGTATTCCTGTCAATAAATATATCCTCTTATAAGCTACTAGCCTTCCGCCCGCGGCTCCGCCCGCGTGCATCTCGGTTAACGCGACCTTTGCTCATATCTTCGGTTCTACTCAACCGATTGCGATCAAACAAACGTAAGATTTTAAGTCTGAGCAAGCCCTTTCTAACAAAAAAACCGCATCAAAATCCGTCCAGTAGTTTTCGCGTCCATAGCGGACAAACAGACAAACAGACAGGAAATGAAAAACAAATATTTTCGTATTCAGTATCGTTAATGTAACATAACCCAAGTATTTTTTTTAAATATCTCCAATGTACAGATACGACCACTTTACAATGTTATAATAGTATAGATATTCTTCATAGAGTTGATATCTAGAGACATAGTGGCAGCGAGTACTATAAGTGAAGTTATGGGTTTGGTTCCCTAGTATAGAGAGATATTATTTGCCTACCCCTGAGGAATATGCACGCGTGTGTACGAGGTAGGGAAGTTAGCAGTCGGCCTTCAGGGGTTCCTTAGTTCGAATCCAGGACTACCAGCTGGTAATAATAGTTACTAACTCTTTAAAAAGGTCATAAGTTGACTATTGCATTCACTTATTATTGTTGAGGTTCAGAATCAGATAGTATAAAGGTTGATTTACATCAGACGAACGAATGCTCATTCAGTCCCCTTTTCGTCAAATTCTATTAATGTAAACAGTGACAGAATATTCAGTCATTGTTCTTTCTTAAGCATATGCTTGAAATAAAGTTTCATTTACACTAAAATATTAAGAAAGAATGCTCTTGTTCTAGCTCTGGTCTAGTTCGTTTGTTCTAAATCTACCTTAATAGGAATACATAGACTTCAAAAAAGAGAATTGCATATTACCTTTCCTTGGTACATAGTCTTTCCTTCACTAGCAGGATTGGCGCCCATGACGTCACCAATCTCGTTCCACGTGTTTTCTGCTACGCTCCAAGAGTAACACTTTACATTTGTTCCTCGTCTAACTAACTTAGTTTGACCGTCGGATTTGCCTGGCTCCAGAAGCACTTCAGGACCGGGTAATCTGTAATTACAAATAATATGTTAATGGAATTTAATACTTTCTTTTATAGGCTACACCAGGGTCTTCACACCACAGGGCCGATGCGAGAGGCACCGGGCGGTTTTCATAGGTTTAAGCCCAATATACCCATCTCACCATTAGTGCCGGTGAGGTAAAGGCCGAGGGGCTTTCTGTACATTAAATTTACAAACGTTAAAAAAGAGTAACAGTACCCCCAACACTAAAAATATACGTTTCGTAACGTACCGAGAAAACGGAGCATTGCTATTGGCCGCCTGTGTACAGCGAACGTGCGTATGTGTGAAGTCTGCCAATCGCATTGCTCCGATCTGTCGATACGTTTACGATACGAATATTTATGGTGCTTGGGGTACTGAACATAGTTCTTGTGAAAGTTGGGTGTATAATAGGACCCCAATCACCATTTTGTTATATTCTTCATACATACTCGGAAAGTTTGAATCCCCCGATTTCTTGTTGTTGGGCAGCTTGCATCTTCTGCACTTCCTCCTCAAATGCTTTCAGTGTCGGCTCATCTGCGTACCTCGCCGGGTCCTTTGTGAATACGCGCACCACTCCATCACTGGAACCTGTTCATACAATCAATGTTGTTTGAAAATAGAAGTAGTATGACTACAATTCTTTCACTAGCTATGTCAAATTGCTTGTGTCAGTAGTGGGTTCACATCGTCGGTAGTGTAATGGACAGGTTCAGTGCTGCGAGCAAGAAAAATGATCGAATTCGTAACGTGAAGGTATGAAGAGAGCAGAGAATTGCGATTGGCAGCCTACCTACTGTGAACCTGTGTGTGTGTGTGTGTGTGTGTGTGTGTGTGTGTGTGTATGTATATGTATGTAAAGCCTGCCAATCATAATGCTCTGGTCTCTCGATACCTTTACAAATTCGTTCATTTTTTTAGCTCAGGGGACTGAAACTGGAAACTCTCAATTGTAAGTAAGTTAATTACACCATACTTGAGAATGTAATATTTTCAGGATTCCTAAGTTATTGATGTACATGTATGCACAAATATTGGTAGCAAGTTGATACATTACATAAATACATACCAGTCACAATATCTCCATTTTCTAAGCAAGTGACACTCCATACCGACTGTACTGGTAGGCGGATATCACGCACGCAGTCTCCGCCAGTCCATAAACGTACACTACCATCCTCACCACATGTTGCGAAGCCTTGCTCAATGGCAGGGTTTATACTAATACTGAAACATGCAATGAAAGAAAATGAAAAATAAAAACATAAATAGATCAAATCTGGGAGAATGTACAGTCAGTGACGGCATCGCAGTCGCCGTGGGCGAGTGATCTTATGAAACTTATACCTATTTTAAGCTGCGTTTACATACTCGCGGCAGAGCGAGGGAAGTGGCGAGAGAAGTGGGCAGAGACGTAGTGTGAATGGTATATTCGTCATGCCGCGAGTACTACCGCGTATGTTGCTGCGAATGTCGGCTTGGCGGCGCGAGTCAAAGGAGCGGCAATACTAGCGCGATGAACTATACGAGACCGCTAGATGGCGCTAATCAGTAAACACGACTTTCGTTATTGCTCCTCGAATATTTACTTTTAAAAATATTTATATCGATCTACGGAAAGTGTATAGTTTTTATTAATAATCTATTTATTTAATTCGCTATGCTGTAAAAGCATAATGCGTACACTGCTACAGCGTTGTCCTCTATACGTTTACGTCCGTCTCCATTGCAGGGCGAATACTGTAATGCGGACCAACGCGATGATGGGAGTGTGTGAATGCTAGGGCATTAAGGTGATTACATACGCGAATGACTTTGACCATACAAATGCTCAAGGTCATTCGCTTGTTTTTCAGCCGTAAAAATCAGTAAAACTAATTTTAATAGATAATTTTATAGGGGACGATTACAAACTAAGAAGGTCACGTCATGCTAATACACTCATTTAACATAATATATCTGAAATTTTAGATTATTGGGATACATATTGTAGAAAATATTTGGTTTCATAAGAAAGAGTAGAGTGATGTTCAGAGCCTCTTTTCAACTATTTCCTTCTTTTTTATTGAATTTATGAAAAGGTGAAGTTACTCTGCATATCCTGTAGTATGCAGGGATGTAAATTCCAGATCTTTAGGTTTTATAGTTAAAAAGAAAAACGGTTTCGAAAATACCGATTTTTCGATGCTAATCTGATTCGGGGCCTTAATCGCGCGATAATTTCCGGCAACACGATGAGCAATGCGAGCGGCAGTATGTAAACGCGGGGTTATACATGAATGAGGATGGGCAAACGTGACACGTGACGCATATTGAGAGAGGCCTATGTCCAGCAGTGGATTGCAATAGGCTAATTGATTGATTGATAGTTTAAACCTTAAGAAGGGACATGTATGGTCGCGAAAACCGATATCCTCGCGGGCGCAGCCGCAGACAACAGCTAATGATCTGTTTAAGAATGAGAAATGGGAATCGCCCCAGCGGGACTGAATAGTTAGCATACTATTGCTTTTGAATTTTATTCAAAAGCCCGTAATCTGTACTAATAATAAAGCAAAGAGATTGTTGGAACATGTTATTCTGTGGCACTACATGTGCAATTTGTAAAATTCATTCTGCATTTGATAGCCCAGTTTTTAAGGAAAGTTATATACCACTTAACTTCACGCTACAACCTTTAGGAGCGGAGTGAAAAAAAAACACTTCAGGTATTATTAATGACCTTGTTCTATTTGTGGTGAGAAATTACTAAAATAACTTACCTATAAATATAGTTTGAATGTCCATAAAATGTATTGAGGCACTGTCCTTTGTTAGTCCATAATTTAATTGAAGCATCATTGGAGCAACTGAGGAATGTCTCCGCATTCGCCATTACTATACCTCTAACACAGTCTGTATGTCCTGAAATATTCACAACAGACTTCTATGGAACAAACAAATTCACAATGTTAAAACTTAAATGTATTATGGCATAAAAGCTATCACAGGGACAACTCAACCCAGGAAGCCAGATCCTGGGAACCCACAATGAAATTAATCAGATGAAAAGTGGAGAAGTTGTAACTATAATAGGAGACAAAAGATTTAAGCAGTATAGGCAAATAGCTTATGAAACAGAAGCACTAACACAACAAGATTATAAAATTTGCAAGTTTTTCTGTCCTTTCAATAATTATATCATGCGGGCGAGAAACTCACCTTGTCTTCACGACGCTTAAAGAATCGCAGCTAAAATTGGCAACCAAATTGTAGCAGCTAAAATTCGCTACAAAATTGTAGCAATTATGGCTGCCAATTTCAGCCTCATAGAAATCAGATGACTTCAATACAAAGTTATTACTTATTGTTCTTAAATTTTTACCTGTAAGTGTACTAATGAGAGATCCATCTTCTTTCTTCCATAATTTGATAGTTTTATCAGCAGAAGCTGTTGCATAAGTACCATTGAATAGTTCTATAACTGACCACACTGCTGCCTGGTGTCCCTTGAGGGTCTTAGGGGCTGATCTCTGAGCACTAAGGTACCATACTTTGGCGGTGCTATCCCAGCTTGAACTATAAAAATAAGACATATATAACTCGGCAAACATGGTGCATATTGGGAGAGGCCTATGTCCAGCATTGGACTATAATAGACTAACTGATTGATATATAAATCCTCTAACGCTTCGGTAGCTTAGTGGTTAAGGAGTGGGCTTTACGATTGAGAATTCCTGGGTTTGAATCATGGCCATTACATTACTAACGTGAACCCACTCCTAACACGAACAATTTAGCTTAGCTGGATGGATTAACAGGAATACTAGTAATTGTGGTTACTAGTATTCTTTATAAAATCAAACTGATTAATATTATAATGTAAAAATTTGTATGTTTGGTTGATGGACAAAGAATGTTTATACCATACTTCATTTATTAATTTAGCCAGTAGTGGATTGGATACTAGATGTTTTGGTTTTAAGTTATAATATGGAGCAAATCAATATGTCTGCCAAGGTGTTGCAATACTAACTATAACTATACTTTACTTTACTTTTTAATACTTTACTTTACTTTTATTACTTTACTTTACTTTACTATTTTACTTTACTTTTTTTTTTCAATAATGAGATGTAATAAACAATGATGTACTATTATTGAATAAGACACTTGTACTTTTCCACTTTATTTTATTTTCCAAACTGACCGGTTTACCATCATGGCACTGTCAAAGGTTAACATTGTCATATTTATAATATAAACTTTTGAGAATGCTGTGAGGTGAAACTGATCAGGTAGAAAAATAAAATGAAGTAAAAAAGTATAAGTGTCTTATTCAATATGTGTAGCAAGTTCCACCAAGTGCCATCAATCAACAGTGTAAGCAATGAGGTACTATGTAAAAAACTAAAATTACAAAATCATATAATATGATTCAATTTAGTAACCAATGGTAACTCACCTCATCAGAACTCCAGGGTCTCTGCCAGGTTGAACGCTGCATACAGTGTTCTCATGGCCTTCTAAAGTCAGTTGAACCGAGCCATCTTGAAGGTTATATCCTAGTATGACGTTATCATTACCCCCGGTCACAACCAGCCCATCAGGGTAGGCTTCGCAAGGCGGCAACCAGCATACACATGATACAAAATTTCTATGTCCTTTGTATGTAACTACGTTAACAAAGTCTTTAACTCTGGGGAGAAAATATTTAAGTAAATTATACACACTTGTTTGAAGAAACAGATGGGCTAACTAAGGATACTAAATTACTAACCCCTCCGGATGCCACAGCTTCGCAGTTCTATCGCGTGAAGCCGATAATATACAAAATTCTTTTGTCGTTGCGACACACCTAACGTCGAGCGAATGGCCACATAAAACAGCACTCAATTTATAATCTGGTACAGCCATTGGGATAGTGTTTGTTTCAGTTCAGTTAAGTTTTGTTTGTAAAATGCCGTAAGTTATCAGAAATCAGAAATTCAGAAACAATAGCGGTGAACAAAAGTTGTCACATCATGTTGACGTAAGCTGTCATTCACAGACCACATAGAAAGCTGTCATTGGCTGGTTGGATCGCAATTAATTTTTTGGGCTGGCAAAGGCATAAAAGCAAAGCTCCGAAAGTCTGTGTCAAAGCCAAGGTCAAAGAGTTTGGAGTCCATTCAGTCCATCACACGCTTAAGGGTCCATTACACGCTTATGCAAGCGTCATGCATCATGCCGTCAATCATGAATTGGCCAATCACGGCGTGGTTGATGGTTAAACTGACAGCAAAACCTACCGTGTAATGGACCCTTAAGTGTCCGAACTCCGAAACTTCCCCGATTACATAATGCCCCGGCCCCGGTCCGAATGCCCACTGTCTTTTCTGAAAAATTAAATAACTTTCTTAATTTCTAATTTATACTGTATTCCCATTTTTCATTAGACAAACGTCCAAAGAGTATAGTAAAATACAAACGTCCCAAACGGTAAGCATTACCGTGGTCTATCGACGTGTCACGTGTGCACTTATAATGGCTCTTTGGTTTCCGTACACGACTACCAATTTACACAGACTGGAATTTATTCAAAGAATTCAATGTTGGATGCTAGAATAAGATACTTAAGTTGCACTGGGGTGCAAGATCGAGTCTGGAACTTCCATGCGGTAGATCTTTATTTTTGGACACAAATAACGATTCCACTCTCTGTATTCTTAATGTTTCACAATTCGCAATGTCATTTGCATGAATGTGTGTGACATAGGTAATAATAACCCAACAGAAAAGGATGGTAAAGAGTAAAAAGGGTCATTCCCGATTAAACTGGGACGTAAGGACAAGGACTCGTTGTGCCTTGATCACATGCACCAAGTGGAGTGGTGACTAGTGAGACAGTAAAACGTTATCCGGCTGAGACAGTGATGTCAACAATTAAAGTTCACATGTTTCGAAATTTGATAAAGTCACTTCTATTCTATTGAGTTGAGACTACTACATTTCGGCTACGATGGATCAGGATCAGATTATTATGACGACAACAGTCGTGCGGCGAGTGGCGAGACAGTGCAGTACACATGCGGACCTGCCAAGTGAGTCCGATTCCAACAGTGCGAGGAAGTGGGAGGGTGGACACTCACTGATACAGACTCCGCTGAATTGGACGAGCACCGAGCTACTGTTTACGAGCACCTTGTTCCACTAACAAGGTGCTCGTAAACAGTAGCTCGGTGCTTGTCTCACCGATTTAACGAGGCCGAGCACTGGGTCGAGTGCTTGGCCCAGTACTCAGCGCTCTGCTTACACGTACCGAGCATTCGGCCGAGTGCACTACTCGCCACTCCACTAGGTGCGTGTGGTCAATGCATGATGGTGTATGTACCTATATAATACTCAGCATGATCCGGTTATATTCAGTTTGGATTTTTTCTAGCGATATCTTGGACAGCATAACCAATAACAGTATCCGCACATCACACTACATGATCACTGCGGATTTGCTGTTATTATTAAAATAATAAACGATAAAATGAAGGACATTAACTTTCAAGATTATTGAACGAAATATTTCGTTATTATTTTTAGCTGAAAACACTGCATAAAATTACGCGCGAACTTTAAGTTTAATAAATGTCATTCAACCCAGTACAAAACATATCGTTATCGTTCGTTACCTACTCAATATATTTTATTTTTTATTATCTTAGTTAGTTCAGCTTTATGTAAATACGTTCAATAACGTATTTCACTTGCTTAAATTTGAATTTGTGCTTGTGATGCATTATGAACAATAATGTAAAGATCAGCAGAAACAATTTCTAATGTCCAGTGTAGATAAAGCGTGATTTCTTTACAGGTTTTATCTCAGAATATTGAAGATCCCAGTTTACTCTATTATCATTATGCAGACGTATTTTCGTGTGACAATACAGCAGGCAATCAGCTCGTCTCACTACTTTTTCGCTTAGTAGCGCCGCCAGTGCGATCGGAACGGTGACCGGCGCTATAGACTATACATACCAAGTTGTACATACGTAGTGTAAAGATGGCGTCGACGGTGTGTGTTTCTAGGTGCCGACTGTTAGCAAAATTAGAAATAAATCGTGGTTTGTGTTTATCACCGATATTCAGGGATTTGTCAAATAGCAGGGTGAGTATCTGATGTTTTACTATGATTAGATAATCTTCTAAGATACTGTTTCATATATGATTACTATTTCGGAGACCAATTTTCGATATGCACGTGCATATACCTAACCGTATATATATCGATAGCAGCTGTCAAACGTCAAAAAATTGTTTTTATTTTTTTTTGTGGTCATTTTGTTTTAATTACTTTTTTATTATAAAGGGTGAATAACTTATAAATGAATAGGTATGGAGGTATTTTTAGCATACATTACCGGCATGTTTCATAATAAAGAGAATTAAACCGCGGATTTAAGTGTTTTTTTCTGCTATCACATCACGCTTACTTCTGATGACCTTTTTGTTATTTTACGAGTTACAACCGGCGCGGTTTCGGCAAGTGTCTATACCTACATATAATAACAAAAACGGAGCCTTTTTTTGTATAGGTAGACACGTCAAAATGTCGAAAGATTAACCTCTGTATAATTTTAGGTACGGGTTTTATTTCGACGAATTCGAATCTATTTAGTTAACTATCAAAAATCCGATTAGAATCTAATAAGTCATAATTAGATTGTATACTCAAAAAATTAGGTATTTTAGTCTACTAGATGGCTATGTATTACTATGCCAGTATTAGCTGTAATACAGCTAGGTACCTATATACACTACAGCATTGTTTTGTTTATGGACGCAAGTTAGATAAGGCAATGAATATCCCTTCTTGCTTGTAAAACATCCAGAATGTTGAATTAGGTTTCTGATAAGAATAATTAGATGCAATGTGTGTACAGTTCTAAAGAGATGTATGTACTTGTACAATGTACATTGTACATTGTACTGTTCAGTGTGTTAGTGGTCAATTATGCAAGTTATTTGCAGCGTGTCCGAAAAATTATTGTCGTATTGTTTTTTTTGTCGAAAGATTTCAGGTTGTTTTTATGTTTCTTTTGTTGTAATTATAGTTAAATGTAGGTAGCTACCTACCTAATTATTTGCGCGTTATTATTTTTAATTTTAAGAACTTTGATCAATGTTAAGAGTAAATAGCAGTAACATATTTAAAACCTCGCATAGTTGAAATGAAATATTTCAATATGGAAAGCAAGGAAAAAATCGTTATCGTTAAAATAAATAGAAAAACAACTGCTCCAAAACGACAGCTTCATTCATGAACAGCTGATAAGCCAAAGTCTAACTTATCAAATCCATATGGGCATAGCCATGCGCTATCAACAATTATTATGTAATACATAGTAATGTTGTACGTGAAATGTTGATCTCATTCCCACAACCCATGGATTGGATTCCCGGGATAAAAAGCATGCCTATGTGTTATTCCAGAATATTATCTATCCCTGTACCAAATTTCAGCCAGATTCGTTCAGCCGTTAGAGCGTGAATGAATAACGAAAATTCAAACATCCAAACATCCAAACATCTTTACATCCTTTTTTCATCAAATATTTAATTGCGGTGTAAAAATATTTTAAATGCCGACCAACGTTTTTACGGCATCAAGAACGAGTAGTACAATATTTTACCTTATAAGGATATTTTTGGTAGGTACAAATCCTCCATCCAATAATCTTTTCAATATTCCGACGCCAAAAATGAAATGAGGTTTTGAAATGTTCAGAATGGGTACCGTTTTTTTTTGTGCAATTTTACATTTCAAATCTGTGCAACCGTTGTCAAAATGTGCTGATATTATGAAATTCTTCCAAAACGCTTATTCGCAACGATCATCCTCATATAATACGACTATATACAACGATATTCTAGGCTGACAATTTAATTCCGCTTTCTGTAATAGACACACCGAACTATTGAGTAGGTACAATCATCTGTCAACAGCTGGTTGGTCGACGCTATTGAATTAATTTACCGATTGTAACCTTGTACATAAACTCCTCAATTTGGAACTACTGACAATCTTATCTTACTACTATATCAATGCGAAAGTTAGCATGCACAGATAGACTGACGGATAGATGAATGTTCGTTACTCGATCAGTCAGAACAGTTAAACGGATCTGGATACAATTTTGCACAGTGGTAGATTCCATTCCATCATCATCTTAATGTTGTATGTAGTATGGGATCCGCTTTTTCCTTCTCCACTTCCCACGATCTTGGGCATTCATTGCAGAGAGACGCAGGACAACCATAAATGCACAGAAATAGATTATAGTCTAGAATAGCACAATAGGCTACTTAATATTCCGGGAATATGTTCATGTAGGTGGCAGGAACAGGACTAATATCTACTCCACTTGGGTGAAATCCCGAGCTATAGCTATAAATCATTATAAAACCTATAAATCAATCACCTACTAGGTATATTCCTTACTTCCTATGTCATGGCAAGTAATGGAATTTACAACTTTACACTTAGTCAAAGACTGAAACAAATCAGTTTACGAACGAAACTTAGACTAAAATCATTACTTACTAGACCGAAACTTTGCCACTTATGGAACATCCAAGTCATACTGAAGTTCTCGAGTAAACTCCTAGAGGATTATTTGAAGTTACATGCAAAATTTTGTGGGTTTCCGATACGTGACGAATGTCAATTTTATACTTCGTAATTATGTAATACATACCTAGGGTAACAAATCTCAAGATCATAGCAGGACAAATAAGAGATAAAGAAGAGGGAGATACAAATGGTCCCGCGATTGATGCCGAGATCTGCTAGTGTAGCTAAGTTTTTCTGTTTAAATACTCAGTAACATCACGTAGTTTGCGAAGAGCCTTTTAACAGCAATAGGCACGCGCCCATGACCTGAGATCAAAATATGGTTGACAAAATGTGTAAATAGAGACTCCATGACTTGAGCATACAAAAACAAACCCCGTACAGGCTGTGACGTAGAGATTACTTACTCTTGTAGATTAGTACTACACGATATATTATTCATGTTACTTTGTTGTCCTTCGTACGGCGAGAGCATCGACCTGACCGATGTGTGTTCTATGTATTAGTATGTACGGATTGGATATGGTTTAGGTAAGTCACATGTCGAATCTCGGTCAATGTATAGTTAATGAGATTTATCCCTCATCTAGATAGGCTGAGAATGTGTTGAAGTCTATTTTCTCGGCAATTATGAGGTTGTGTTTTGATTCTGACATAAGAAAATAAAATACTTACAATAAAATATTACTCATACATTCAAACTTGTAAACGGTCTTGGACAACAGAAAAATATATTGTGTTGAAAATTGTATCTATTCAAACATTAGATAATGGTTCTGTTTACGACAACAGGACGACGCTTGTTATACAATACAATGAATAGGTACTTACTCTCTAAACCAGGCGTGGTACCCCCTTCCCTATAAATGGTGCACGTCAAATTGAAAAATCTTTTAAAAAGGGATTTTCTGAAGGTATTTCCGACCGCTAGACTAGACTAAAAATCGTAATGAAACTACGAAAACTACAAAGTACCTACATCAGAATTTCTCATTTCATTAATGTCTCTTTAAAGTCTAATTCTATGGCAAGTAGAAAGAAGTTGCGAAATTCAAAATTCAAATGAAAACATTTTAGAAATAGTTGAGTGAGATGCGTTGAACAGAATCTACACCAATATTGTGCTAATCGTGTAAAACGGTGGCGGACCGTATTTACAACAAGATTTCTAGCGGCTTATCTCTTCAGATTACGTGAAAGATATTTGTTTCGGTAAGAAAATGTGTGTGCGTCAGACATTATCGAACTATCCAACTACAGAATAAAGGTCAATAGCTAGTGTAAAAAAAAATACAGTTCTTCTGTGTATTGACCTTGAACTTCACGTATGTAAAATATTCTCGTATTGCTATGCGGTTTTTAAACCATGAGCGAATTCGAGCAATTCACATTTTTATCGTGACCACGTGATGTAACGAAATATTTACTGTGAGCACATGATGACGTAGTTTATCATGACGAAGTCGTTTAGTTTTCATTTGATCGTTAATCACTCGAGTTCTGGGATGTGAGTTCGATCTAATGTTAGTCATGATAACATCTAGATTTTTCCTTGTACCTACTTAACTATTTCGTTAGTTAGGTACATACATAAATTTAGTGGAATTCGTTGCCAAAACACACAAATTATTGATTAAAATATTACACACACAACTTGGAAGTTGCTAAATTTCCTACCAACCCAAGTTGCCCTAAAGAAAATATGGCAAAATGGACTTATATATACCCGTCGCAAGTGCCCTGCGATTACGGGGTCCAATCCCAGTTAATGTCATATTTGCTCTATGTCCACTGTGCTCTTTCACATGTACAACCGAGGGCTCATATAAGGCAACGGAACAAGCCATGGCTGTGCCCGTGTTTTGGACTGACAAAATATAGGAAAGGACTCAGAAGTTCATTGACTTGACGAAGAAGAAGAAGAAGATGATAGTAACTGGATACTTATAAAATATAAAAGTAATTTTGCATAGATCACATATTTCGTTCAGGAATCGTTTAATATAGCGTTGACAAAAGTTCACGCATGTTATTTGGTTATTTATGTTCTCAGACAAGACAGTAATAAAATTATGAACTACTTAATGTAACAAGACACAATGACAGTATACGTCCGCCGGCTGCCAACCTACACGCATATCAATTGAAACCCTTTGTGTAAGATGAGAATCTCTTACATTTAAGACATTTGAGCCAGTAAGTAAATATAATTATGATGCGCTATAAATGCCTATTTTACCGTACTAATTTTTAACGTTTAAAGAATTTATCCTCCTAAACACAGAAAGGCAAATGAGAATATACAGAAAACAAGAATTTATTAAACACTAGTTGTTGCCCGCGCTGCAGTTTCGCCCTCGTGGAGTGTTGTTCCCGTTCCTGTGACCCATGGGAACATTTTTTAATAAAAACCTTCCGTGGGCCTTAAGAACATACGAAAAAAAATGGCCGATTTGGTCGAGCCGTTATCGAGATTCACGCTTAGTAGCATTCATTTTTATTTTTAAGAAGAAGATTATGTAATAGTTGCCTACGGAAATTTGAAGAAAAGGTACCTACCCAATTGGTGGTTCTTAATATATTATTATATGCAAAATCTCTTATACATGGGCTAGTAATAACTACCTATAAATGATAGAAGTTACAAACTAAAAACAAGCTTTTAATTGACACTTATCAAATCCATGAGATTTTTTTTAGTTAGGTTGGGGTGTGGTATCTCGTGCTCCATAGTAATAATTGTTGTTCTTTATTAAATAATTCAAACATACCAAATTGGCAGGGTTATCTTGACAGCCTCCGTGGCGTAGCGGTAGTGAACGCGGCCGCTACGCAGGAGGCGCGGGTTCGATCCCCGCTCAGTGCAAATATTTGTGTGCATTAAATATGAGTATTTGCATTGGTCTGGTCGTGCCTCGGAGAGTACGTTAAGCCGTCGGTCCCGGTTGCCATAAGAACATCTATGGCAGTCGTTACGGGTAGTTGGAGCCCTAAAAAATCGGTCTAGCTGCAAAGCTTCGACATCGCCTAATGTTAACATTGGGTTGTGGAGGTCCGATGACAATCGCTTCACGGAAAATATCGAAGTCTAGCCAAAATCCGTAGTTAAGACTAGTAAAGCGGACCCCAGACTCCAAGCTGAAAGCTTCGGATGCGACTGGGAATTAACGCTAAGAGGAAGAAGATCTAATAATTACTGAAGAGTTCTACTAAACAGCACCCTATGGTATGGAACCATTCTTCCAGCAGACACTCGTCACCAATTGTGATGTAAACGACTCAAAAGATTAATAGCCCCTGTAGGCTTTCTTAATTCAACAATTTAAATTATAGATAGGTTCTCCATCCCACAATAAACGTACAGCCCATGATAAAGTGCCCGCTAGATGGCAATAGGCTCGCCCCCTATTACGTGGGACCGAAAATGATAGTTGGCGAAATGAGACTTTTATTTTAATACACCTCTGCCTACACCTTCGTGGACCTACAGGCGTAAGTATATGTATGTATGTAATAGAGATACTACTTCTTATCTAAACATAACAACTAATAAAAATGTTACCTCCCACAAACAATAATGATTCTAAACTGCATGTAAACACAAATGTATGTCACCAAGGCTGGCAAGGTCCACAGACAGTATATTATCAGGTCATTGATCTGAACCTATTCATAATACATAACGTGCACTTGATAAAAAAGATCGCTTGCACACTCACATTGTGAATTATTATTGTTATGCATTGTGCCAAGAACCTGCTTCTTGTTATGTAGTCAGTGAAGACTTTGTATAATCAGGTTTATGTAACAACTTTTAACGAACGTTTGAGGAACTTTATAGCTTGACCGGTTTAGTAAAATACTTTTAAATTTATAGCGGGACCGGAAAATGAGAGCTCCGCCATTACATGGTTGGTTGTCAATAAAATAAGAAGCCAAAATACGCTTTCTCATTACCAAGAAAACAAAACGTACATACTGTTGGTAGGGCAAATATTTCAGCGTACTCGTATCATGAACAGATAGAAAGATTGAAATATCTGGCAACCCGATTTGTGCCCGAACTTCGTTACAAATGCCACCATATAGCTCTTTACCGAGTCTATATTGCCGAGATGCTACTTATTTTTGCCTAAGGAGCAGCCAGGTATTCGTCCTTAATGTACAATATTATTTTACGTTCACCTTAAATTTTTTATGTCATGGCACTGATGGCTCCAGCGTTTGGGTTATATTAGGATAATGGTGCAAATGGGTTTCGAATTTTATATTTAGGTCGCGGAGAGGTACTCGTAAGCATTATTTCAGTAAGTGAAGATTTTGTAACAACGTCGGGAGAATTCAAACTATAGCTATCATCCGTTGACCCCAGATACACAGAGTACTCCATTGTGAAGATTTAAAATCATTGGAACCATCAAATCTGGATAAGGTTCCCTTTTTGGACAAGTCACAATAATCTTCACGGAAACCTACTCGATCTTTATCTCACTGGTGCTAACGATGAGGTGGTTATGTCGAAATTGGATCCACTACACACACAATACCGCAGGGTGACTGTTATGAGGACACAGTGAAGCTCCATCCACTATGCAAGCCTTGAGAACTTGACTTTTATCAAACTATCAACATCAATCATACCGCCATTTCGATTCCTAGTAAGGATTGAGTGTTGAGTGTGTATTGAAAATGAAATGTGGTTACAAGTTACAACCTGACACTTAATTTAACCATCTCCTAGTTATTTGTAGTTCGATTAATTTATCGCTCCTAATTTTGAGAAACAAAAGCAATGCATAAAATACATACTTGCGGGTGATTTGTTGTTTAATTTATTAATGATCTCTCATTCATCAACTGGTTTAAAAAGAAATTGAGTCTTCTATTGACGGTGAAATTGAAGTGTCACTCAACAACATAATGGCATAAATCATGATACGACTGATTCGTGCCGTGCCAATAATGTCCGACCTGTTTGACTTCATGACACAAATTAATCTGACATTTAAATCGTTACAAGAAACCGCTGCCGCTGTTGTGTTCTTGCGGATACATTGTATGATGTTGATGAATGTAAATATGTATGTAAAAACATACTTCTCGGAATAGAAGCCTGTCCCTGAATAGTTAAATAGAGATCTGTGAAGATTTTAAACAACGAATTTATTTTTTTAGGTCATGAAGGGTAGATATCAAATTGAACATTATGAAAGAGCTTCTTTGTGTCTAAATGAATTTATTATCTGGGGGCTGTTTAACATCAGACACATAAATACAGGCCAGACTCAGCCTCAGATACATGGCTCGAGTCAACAATAGTGCCCGAAATACGGCAATAGGATCACCCTCTATTACGTGGGACCTGAAATGTAGGTGTTAATTTACCTCTGCCTAAACTTCTGGGGATAAAGGCATGATTATATGAAGTAGTTTTAGGAACTTGGAACACGAAATGTTAAGACTCGTGCAGAGCTCATGTTTTTCGCTACATACCATAATATAACAAAACATGGAAAACTATGGTTTTCACAACATTTTTTATGATGTTTGGCACTTTAGAAAAATAATACTTTATCTAAGATCTGTGATTTTACTTTTTTACGCTGATTTTCGGATGAAAACACTCATAATCATCTGAAGGATGAAAATACTAATTTTAGTATTTTACATTAGTCGACCGCAGCCAGTATGTCTGTAGGTATGTTTCAGATAACACTGCATATTTTGGTTAGTTTTCCCTGCATTGTAATTTCAGTAAATAAGGAAGAATATAATTAAGTGCTTTGTTTATCGTAGCACAGTTATGATCAGCGTTCGGATCGAAACACGCTATCTTAATATTATTCATCATCATCATTTATTATGGCGTACATTGAGAGAGGTCTGTGTCTAAATATAATAAACTAGCTGTTGCCGCGGCGATGTCTGTTATCGCGTCCAAACATAATTTTCCCAAATTTCATCAAAATCGGTTCAGTGGTTTAGGCGTGAAATCGTAGCATAAAGATAGACAGACAGATAGAAAGACACACAGATTTACTTTCGCATTTATAATATTAACATATGGAAGTATGAATAAATAATGAGTAGATAGTGCTTACCTTTATTTACGTCAGATATAAAATATTTTTTACTCTACACCTAAGCACAAACAGATTAAAACTATTTATAAATAAACAAAAAATTAACTGATAAACTTATCGCAAGATAGCTCTAATTTAATATTGCATGATAAGATGGATTTTCGTTTCAAATTAAAGATTATATTATACGCTAATCCAATTACTTATGTATATTACACATACAGAATGCCTCGATGGCACTGCGATAGCGAGAACGACTATACTGTGCTTGAAATACCGGATTCAATTGCCGGGCCGGGCAATGTTTTACAGGGTATTTTATAAAATCCCCATCATTGTCCTCCCAGCGTGTATGCCAGTTGTCTCTCCAAGGCTCCTAGGAATCCAGTGTCCGCTTTTCATCTTTTTACTCTCCGCTTTGTACGGTCTTGGGCATTCCCAATCGTGAGTCCATTGGCACATATGTCATCTTCACTTTTGGGTCTAGATACTACATCTGCTAAGGGACACGGCTTAAGTAGTCATTTGTTTTGTTACCCACCTGGAAGTCCCTAAATAGGTTGAGGTCTCAGATTGGCTGCTATAGGGCAAACCGAGTAAAATGGGGTTATCTGGACGCGGGGAGTGGTGGTAGTAACTAAGGTGCACCTCTGCAGTCGATGGATCTTCTGCTGTCGTGCCCGCTGTACTCCTACACCTGTACAACTGCCGACCTAAATGAAGCCACGGAAGTTGCAGCCAATGTCGCCGAGTTCTGGGCTGGGCGTATCTAATTTGTATTTGCTGCCGAAGTAGAAGACCCACATAGCCTGACGGTTGCCGCACCAGCGCAGCGTACTCAAAAGGATCATCCTTATTCATCTATAATGCATCGTAGACTATTATCAAACTACTTTGATGCTCTCAGAATATTCCCAAGAGGTTCATAAACTGTTACTTCAACAATTAAACATTATAGTCAGGAAATTATTACAAATGGTTGTGTAAATGTCCGAGATGATTAAAAGCCGTGAACGATTTAGCTCTTATCGCTGCCGTGCAGGCCAGTGGCGTGTCACCACATAGCTACATTTCCGTTGCTGACAACTGAAACTATAAAACGTACCGTCTCTTGGCACGGGCAATCTACAATTGTAAATAATGACTCAGAGATTTACAGGACTGCAGTCGTTGAGGTCTTAGCCGTTTAAGAAAATACCAATTTTATCACTGCTAGATAAACCAAAATAAAAATATTCGTTTTTTTAACCGACTTCAAAAAAGGAGGAGGTTCTCAATTCGGATGTTTCTATGTTTTTTTTTTTTTTTTATGTTTGTTCGCTCATAGCTCCGCCATGCGTAGACGGATTTGCAAAATTCTTTTTTTGTTCGAAAGTAGATTATTCCGAAATGGTCCCATTTAAATTTCGTAAAAATCTGATGATGGGTTTCCGAGATTAGACCAAGGAACTCTTCAAAAAATACCAGGAAATCAGCCGCGAATGCTGCAATCGCATATTATTGCAATGTCTCTGCCATTACACATCATAACATCACGCCTGAATCCTTTGAAAGGGTATGCAGAAGTGTTCAGAATATTCAGCTATATTTCCGATGTATAAGCGTTGATTTTTAATTTGGTTTTGGTTTACTTTTGAGGTAGATATGTATGTATGTTCACCGATTACTCAAAGACGCCTGGACCGATTTGCAAAATTATTTTTTTGTTTGATAGGTTATACTTCCCAGGTAAATTTTATCAAAATCGGTCAAGCAATTTATGAAATATCAACAAAAATCGGTTGAAGTCGGTTTTTTAAATTTTTAATTTGGTGATTATAATTATTGTTCCATCTGTTTATTTTGTAGGTGCCTATATATTTTTGCGGGATCCAAGATTTGGGGCTAAAACACCTGCCTACCGGTTATCGACCAGGCTCTGTTGCAGGCTTTTCTTTCGTGGTTGATTGTGGAGCAGTCGTTCCCATAATTACTTAGTAGATTATAGTAACATAATGTACCTACATACATACGTACAACGTACACGCAAACATGTAAATGCCCGAAGGGGTAGGCAGAGTGTTATTAACACCCACACTACGCCAACAATGATTTTCTGCCCTACGTAATAGTAGGCAAGCCTATTGCCGTCAAGCAGGCACTTCGCCATGAGTTGTATGTTTATGTAAATTAAATACCATAGCCATAAAATATTGATACTCTTTACGAAGTTATGTTTACCAACCTCCGATGCAATGAGAGATAACTTCATAATATGAAGAATAAACATCTTATCATCAATCATATCAGATATGTAGGTCATCAACGACAGATTTGATTTCAAGATGTACTCATGTCTGACTAAATTTCCTTCAAAAATTCGTTTTTCTCTACGTTTTTAATTCGACTATTCGTTTTTAAAGATTTATTTCGTTATCACCATCTCAGCGAAGAGCCCTAGTCGCATCCGAATCTTCGCGCACTTGATCTGTGTTAATTTTACTCCTTTCAAAACACTTGTCTATCTCTATTAGTTTTTTGCCGTGATGGTTCCCGGTGGAGTAGAATAGGCCCACCCCATCTCTTCCTGTGGGTGTCTTAGAAGGCGACTAAGGTATAGGGCTGTTCTCCATCCGACAGTAATCATATAGCCAGTGACTAAGTGCCCGTTTGACGGCAATTATGTTTGTTTTTTATAGGCTCGCCCTCTTTAGGGATCGAAAATCATAGTTGGCGAAATGTGGGTGTTAATACACCTCTGCCTACCCCTTAGGTGATTTACAGGCGTGAGTATATGTATGTATGTGTAGTTTTAAAATGAGAACTGCTCTGCTTTAAATGTTATGGAATAAAACCTAGTGTAGAGATCCTTCTCTACATTAAGTTTTATTGTATAATATTTGAGATCTAGTAGAAAAACAGTTATTATTTCCAATAAATAATTGGCTAAACCTATATTTTCATTATTTACCAGGAGTCATGGTGTCGTCGGTGGCGGCCCACACGCCGCTGCTTTTTCACAAGCGCGTGCGCACACGGATCCAAAGCAACTTCAAAAGCTGACACCGAAAAACCTGAGGGTAAGGATCTAGGACAGGCAATAATCACAGCATTCAAAAATACATTTAATATAGAAATTAAGATACCATCACCATTATACACTTTGATAGGGAATCTTAACGTGTCTATGTTAAAATAATGCCTTATTTCTAATTTAGATACATGTATAATAAACTAAATATTAATAATAATAGGTACTATATTTGCTACCAATAATTTATTAGTGTTATTTGAATACAGATCACATTTGATGTCAACAAAAGCTTATGATAATTTCTATATTCATTTAATAATATTATTTTAATGACTTATTACTATTTAAACTATCGTAACACGACTCTAAAACTTCAAACTCTTCAAACACCATTTCTCCAAATTTGCCGGGTGTAACTTTCCCTTGATCTAAGTTATCATTTACATAGTAAAATTTCTTTTCAAAGGTGTTAGCATTAGTTGCTTGTTTGTCGGTTTGAGCTTCAATGTTAGTATTTTCTGTACATTCTTCTTGTAGTTCTTGTTTTGGTTCCTCTCGAATGGTCTCTGAAGTGATAAACTGTTGTTGTGGTATAACTTCATGTTTTTTGACATTCGCTTCAAATTTTTTGATAGCCTCTAACTTACTTTTGATTACGTCTTTTTTAATTTCATTTTCTTTTTTTTCAAAAGGTTTCTTAAGTATACCTTTACTATAACTTTCTAATCTACAAATTTTATTTTTTACGGAATTTTCGTCATCATGATGTAATAACGGTGGATCTTCCTTTGATGATTGTTTCATATATTTGCTATTTGAGTGCTTATTTTCATCAGTACCAGTTAATTCCAGTCTACTGCTACAACTGTTTGATTTGACTAACTTAAACTTGAATCCTGGAAATGTGTCAGTGTGTTTGTTTATGTCGTTTTCATGTGTTTCATCTACTCGGTCGGGTGTAATATTATAAACTGGTTTGTCGGGAATCAGTTGTCTATGTTTATCTGCTGTTAAACAAGAGCATTTTTCTCCTCGGCATTTTGTTTGACATGAATAACAGTCCCTACTGCAATTTTTTTGTAGACTTTTTATTTCTTCCATTATAGCTTTCGTCATGGGACTTACTGTTGAACCAGTTTTAGAATTTAATACTTTTCCACCATAATACGTGACTGACGTTCCACATTCTCTAATTTTTTTCAAGATGTCGGGGCTCACATATTGACTTTCACAACAAAAATCTTGATTCATAGAGTCACATAAATATTCATCGCTTGAGCTGTATACAGTGTCTTTTAAATTTTTGTGTGAAAATGGGCTCAATGCTTCATTTTCATACTCGTTGTTAGAACTGAGATCTCCACTCGAAACTCCACTAGAAAGACTAGCATTGTCCCACTTTTTAGTACCAAAATTTGTGTCTATTGTTAACTGTCGAATGACTTTCTTTCTGCCATTTTTACTTCCTTTAGATTCCTCACTAAGATTTCGATAAGATGTGGCTCGTCGCGATAGACCAAGATTTTCTTCAATTAATGGTGGGTCATGTGACATGGGACTTTTCATTTTTAAAGTGTCTTCAAATAAGTTTCTTACTTTTTTAACTGTATCAGGATTTGGCAATTCTTCTTCAATTATTTCTTTATTCACACGAATGGGGTGGTAAAAGAAATGTCGGCGTACTGAACTTTTGGGTTTCTCCATTTGACAAGTATTTTCGTTTTTCTTAAGCAAATTCGTTGGAATTTTGCATGTATCTGTATTTTTTCGTGGTGCTGGCTCAACTTTTGTTCTTACTGGTTCAATTATTACTATGTTATTGTTCACTAATAGTTCTTGAAATCTATAGTCTTGCAGATATTGTAATAGTCCATCGAACTGAGCTTCCTTACGATAATTCGCAATCATACTATTTTTAAACAGTTCCGATTTCATTACTTTATATCGCACGTGGTCAAAGTCATCGCCATCGGTTTCATAGTTCTTTGCTTTGATAAGTGTAGCTTGAGTTTTTTGATTTTCATTATCATCGCAACTCAACTCGACTATCTCAATTTCTGGCGTATCTCTGCATAACTCTAATTCAGATTTCTTTATTTCATTTTTATCATATATGTTGGAATCAAATTCTTTAATAATTTTATCTAAAGTGGCCTCTTCTATTTCAGAATCACTTTTAACTTTCTCAGCTTCATCCTTCCATAATTGCAATTTAGTTTGACTAACTTTACGTATACTGTCAACAATTTTAACATTTTCCAAGGACTTCACAATATTTCCTACTGAGATTTCTGATAAATATTTGTTGTCATCGTTTTTTACAGCAATATTTTCTTCTTCCCTTTCAGTATTGACTTCATTGTTGTTGTTATGGCTGATATCTTCTGGTTTTACAAGATCTACTTTGAAATTATCTTTACAATCTGGATTTTCTACCAGCTTAGACCAATAGTTTTTCACAGAATTGATTTTTTCTTGGTATTCGATATCTGTCATTATTGCCTTATTTAATTTGTCTTTAACTGTATTATCATTTTTAGGCGATTTATTTTCTTCTTTTACATCCGTTGAAGTAATAATGTCAGCCTTTTTGTTAATATCCGTATTAGAGCCACCATTGTGTTCCAACTTCATGGACGTGTTTTGTTTTTTATTATTTTTGGAATCAATTACTTGTAAAACCTGAGGTCTAGTCATGTTGGAGCTTACTTTCTTAAACGTGTATACAGGTGGTTCTGAGTAACTTTGATTATTATCTTTTATTATTAGTTTCGTTGGTGGCTTTTCAAACTTATTTTGAACAAATGCAATTTTATCACTTGTTTCTTTTTTCAATTTCGGTATAGTAGTTTTGACAACTTTGTTTAATTTTATGGCTATAAATGGATCTTTAGGCGTATAGTAACTTGATGTATCAACGCAATTTTCAGTTGACGTTGTCTTAGTATCTTTTGGATTTTCTGTAATGATCTCTAAAAGTGTTTTTGGCTCAGTTTTTGGTGTGATTTCGTTGTTTGTAGCTGCTGCTGTATTTACTTGTTTTTCCCGTTGTGTTACTAGCAACTTGTCATTCGAGTTTTGTGTAAGTGGTGGATCGATTACTATCGTTTGATGACCGCTTAGTGGAACTATCGCAATATTTGAATCTGAAGATGTTTTAAACGATTGCACTCGTGATAATAATGAATGAGTGGTTGAATCTTCTGTAGTCTGCGATGTTACTATAGAATCATTGATTTTAGTTAAGGTTTCTTCTACAGATTCTGGGCTAGGAACCTGGTCAATTTCGTCCTCAGGTGGGTCCCGTTGACGTAGAGAATAATGTTTTTTGACCACAGGCTGTGGCTTTTTGTGTTTAGAAGTTTTAATAATATTATCGTTTGAAAAAGATTTTACCACATTTAGTTCTGGTCTGTAACTAGAATTTGATATTTTCAAACTTTCAGATTTCGTGATCAACTTGTTGTTACGAATTGTTCCTTCTATTTCATTTATTTCTCTTTCGTTTTGATGGTTATCTGATCGAAAATAGATTGCTTCTTTTTCATCAGCGTTAGAGCTATCAACAGTTATAATAGATTTCAAATCGTCTTCGAGTTTAGCAAAATTTTGCAATAAGTGGTGGTCTGAATATTCAGGTAGGTAAATGTTATTATTTTTGTGAATTTTAGTATTATGAGCTGGTTTTAGGTAATTATTTTTCAGTTGACCATAATTATCGGAACCTTTGGTTGATAATATTTCTCGAAAATGTGTTTGTGCTATTTCATACGTATTTTCACAAGGTATATCTTCTGGATCTTCTTCTCTAAGTTGGGCGTCAATACGCTCTGACTTCCTTAGACACTTGCTAATATTTATATCAGGAAGGGAATAGTATTGGTTTTCTGCTAATGTGGGGATATAAGATTCTGTTGTTAAATTCTTAGAAATACAGTGGCTCTTCGTAGAATAAGTATCACTTTCTATACAAGTGTTACTGACGTAAACTTCGTTGTCTTGCTGTTTTAATATTTCACTGAATAAGTTATTATTATGTTTCAGGAAAGAATTTCTTCGAATATCTGCAAAAGTTTTCTTTTTGTTCACTTGCGTATAAATAGAATCAGTTTCTTGATGATCATTTAAATTTATAGTAGTAGACGACACAGAACCATTCTCTTTAAACTGAGAATCACAGTATTCATCAATTTTTTCAGCAAGAGAATTGGCTAAGTATTCCAATTTATTGGACTTATCTGAAGATGCAATAGAAATTGAAATATACGACGTTATGCTATCACACGGGCTAGATATAATTTCGTCATTTTCAGAAGCTATAGATTGTATATCGTTGTCATTTGTTGTTTTGTTTGCGTGTATTAAGCTATCTGGTTCAGGATCTAAGTTTATTTCACTTTTCTTGCTTATAATTGAATTACGTTCACAATCTTCTGAAAGTAGTGGCTCCACTGGATTATCCTTTTCACTTCGTGTTAAACTGTCCTTTGTAAATGATTTTAGTGTATTATTTTCAGATTTATTTTTGCCTTCGTTATCAGTAGCATGTTCATCTGTAGTCACATAGAGTTCTTTACTAGGAATAGGCGATGTAATAGACCTGTCAGTTTCAGGAGAACTGTCCTTGTAATTTTTTCTGTGCGCTTCAAAATTGTAATGTTTCCTTACGTAGTTGGAGTCTAAGCTATCAATCTCGCTCGGGTTGCGTGAATGTCCGACACTATCTTCTGAAATATTAGTTTGCTTTATTTCTTCAGCTAGATTAGGCCAACTTCCACTTGCTGATCGAGATCGATTGTCTTCTTTACGAGAGGAAATTTCTTCTTTTTCTAATCTATTTTCGTTGTTTTCAGCTGTTTCGTTTATTTTTTGCGCGTTTATGTCTCCAAAACAAGAAGCGGTGCTATCAATATAGATACTTTCCAGAACTTCCTCTTTGGTTTGGTATTTGGCACGTCCTGGCAACCTGGAACGAATATAGCAAACAATGTAGTTTAATGATGATGATATTAATGACGAGACACTGCGATGGCTATAACTATACATTATGTAACTCAATACTGAATTATCTATGCATTTGATTCAATATAACCATAAGCACTATACAGATTGAATAGTGCTTAATTTCGTTCATACCACGTAATCCGTTGCATTGGCAAATACATTGTTAGAGTACGGGACAGTACCATCTATTGATATTTTCGGTAATGCATGAAACTTCACTATAGGTGCGCTATACCATCGCAAAGTATCTGCTAACACTCGGCGCCAAAGACCTGAGTGATAGGCGCGCTCTATATATAAAATGTATACTCTAAGGTTCTGCTGGTCTTAGCAACCGCAGCCACAAGTGTGTTAATTTCATTTTGTTACATACACTGTTCGATGTCCACGTCAGACGTTTCGGTGTTCTAAGTATAATGAGCATGATTTAAAAAAATGCATTTATGAGTATCATTATCCGCATTCTAGAACCCATATTACAAAGCCGTACTTAGTTTAAGTCTAGATGTCACTATGTAATCTGTTCTACAATATTTATTAAACAATAGAATTGTGCCAGTCGGAAATTATTTAATTTTCGTAATTTTCTGAACGAATAACATATTAAATATCGACTAATAAATATTTATATCAATAGCAGAATCCGAATTCAAGAAAAAGTGACCAGAATAATAATTGATGTTTGACATCAAACAGCAACTGGAAGTGAATAAATTGTTAAACTATATTCACTAACCCGCATGGTTTCATTCATAGAGATAAAAAGTAAATGGAAGTATTCATCTAAGTTCATTTGAATTGGTCCAGTCATTTTAACTTGAAAGAGTAACAAACAATATCATATTATACATACATACATACACATTCGCACATCTACTGTACTACATTCCAATTAATAAAATAAGTTAGATTAAAAATTACCTGTCTTTGAAGCAAGGCTTGTCGAACAGGCGGGCGCGGGGTATCAATTGAGATCTCTTGCTCTTCGCGTGATTCTGTATTTGGAGATCAGTGAACGTTTCCTCTCTAATCACTGCCAAGCTTCGACTGCGTCGCAAATTAGCACCCTCAAGGTCTTTGTGTTTACACAATCTACCGTAACTGCCGCTAGACTCAGTGTCAGAATTTGAGTAACGTTTTTGAAGAAGTTCTTCGGCCGCTTTAGATCTCGTTAGATGCTGATAAAACTCATCCTGAGGTAATTGTACTGGTAGTTTGTAGTACTCTGCTAGTTTACTCTGGTACTTATCGTGTTTCTTGTTTTTACTCTCACACACGTCTCTATCTTTCTCTTTTACTTTGGATAGCTTCCTCTTCTTTGGACGTTCTTCTCGACCTTTCTTTGACTCTAGTGAACCTAGCGAACCTCGCAGTTTATCAAACTCTAACGTTTCTGTAGGATTCTCAAAATACTGGATATCAGCGACGGTGTTTGCCGCGGACTTGTGCTCGTCCTGACTCGATTTCCTTTCAACAAGTTCTCGAAGGCGACTTCTTGTTGAGCTGGTGTTTGATGTAACGCTCTCTGGTCTTTTATTTGAGTATTCCAAATTGGATGTCGACCGCCGAAAAAGGCTTGTTTTGATCGAGCCTAAGTCGCAGTCGTCTTGACAAGAAGCCCCTGAGAAATTCTGTGCCCTTATACGGTCAACGTGATTCTGGCTAGAATACGACGCGACCGAGTCCACCGAGTGCCTGAAACGAAAAATACCATAGATTAGATTAAGATGTATCTTCCTGATAGTAACATTTACATAAGATATGGTTTACTTGAGACAGCACCTTTTAGTAGGTCATATTGTTTATTATGGTATTGGCATCGTAGGACAGATATCGTGTAGATCTGTAGTATTCAGTGAGAGCCTGACTGGATTAGATTTACGATACTGGCAGTTTGCCAAAGACGTTGACATTAAATATAGGTTTTGTATAGAACACGCATGTATAATGTTTTTGTAATTATTCACTTGCGAAACTTGTTAAGTACCTCAATTAAACAAGTTAATGGAGTTTGGCGCACGCAATAATAGCACATGCAATAATTAAAAATATAAATTCATTCACTTAGCCCAATGTACTGTGCAAAATTTCACTTTCGGATGCATTTTTGGAGTTATTTCAAAATAATAGCGTTGAATAATGGTAGTAAAACAAAGATTCTCCAAATGAAGTTGAGATGAATGCCCTCTTGTATTAATAAAACGTAGATTGCGGAAAGAAGTGATTTTTCAGCAGTCAGTGACATTTCACCTCGTACTGCCGAAATAGAGTGCGTAAAATATTTATGATGTTTTGACCTACAAAATGGTCTCATTACATTTTCCTCATTTTCCTGAAAATTTATCTCCAGAATAATCAATCTTCATTATTCATTTTCGTGACTGTAATTTATTTTTATATTTAAAGTCATTACACAAGAAAATATTGTAATTTGGTGCTTGACTTAATTTTTAGAATTTCAGGGTTAATTAAATATATCATGTTTTGTATTCTTAATGTCTATACTTCATATTTCCTTGGGTTTAAAGAACGTCTATTTTTCATTTAAACCAAGTTCCACCACCACAAGGAGTGGATCCTCTCTCTCAACTTTATATCTGGATGAATACAACTTTATTAATAAATAGGTATATTAATTATTCGAGTTTGTAGTTACAGTACAAAGTTCAAATAACTCCGATCATTTAAGATGCTGCTGCTGGTCTCAGAAAATGTTGACGTTCAACTTAATGGTTTAACGAGTTTAAAAACACATGACAACTGCAGAGGACATTTGAAACTGTGCCAGAACGCCCAGCATTTACAAAGAACCGACGCCTTGTGCTCAAAGACTAATGTTCATTGCGTTCATTTCAGGACTTCAAAAAAAAGCAAATTAGACTTTCCATCATTGTTTATCTTTCTAAAATGTGATGACGACATAATCTGACTGAAGACACTCGACCTATCATCATCCTAGCGTTTATTCTGGTTGCGTTTAACGTTTCCGCTATGGAGCTCCTCTTCATTTCGTACGGTCTTTTGGCATATTGTTAGGTAGACAATTGACCCACATGTTATCTTTTACAACGTCAATTCGTAGCATGTCCTGACATTTAGTACCCACGAAGCCACTGTAGCCAGACAATTGCTGCAAAACCAAGACCGTTCGTGTAGTACTCTTGTAGTTATTTTATTTAGTTAGCTTATTCACTATGTTACGGCAATAATATAGCAATGGATCGTTTGGTTCGTTATAAATTCACTAAGATATATGCGTTACTCGAGTAATTAAATATCTGATATTGGACTTTCGAATTGAAAATTATATAGTTCATCCATTAATTAAATTACCAATGTTCCACACGAATGGTTCTTTGGACTATAGTTATCGATTCCGATAGCCATTAACTTTTTTACTATTCTATATTTAATCTTTTCTGCTATATTGTACCAAGGAATATCAATAACGAGAGGACATTGAAGAAGCTACTATGAGATCGTAAAGCTAGACAATTGGTGTCTCAGCAAAGAGGTGGTTTATGACTGAGGTATTATGTAATGAAGATGTTTTACTCCTGCCATATTTTACCAAGTCGAGTATGCAGTAAATCTGTAACGACGTAAACAATAAACCTATAAAATTGTTTTATTGTGTCAAAAAGAAGAAAGTCTTTAGTATTTGTCACTATAATTCCACTATTATAGTGACATATATACTAAAGACTTTTGACTACCACTAGTTAGTATACTGATGTAATAAACAAGCTAACAGGCCAAATTAATAAGTTCTGATTCAATCTTTATTGACGTTATATTGCACATTATTTATATTGGTACATTCATAAGTATGCCAAATGATTTTATGGCGTTTAAAATAAATTTCGCTGGAATTATTATGTCTATTCTACAATTAGGTATCTTAGAGGATTACACATTGTATATTACCTATTCATTAGAATTAGTATTTTGGATTGTGTTAGACTGGAATAGATTTTAGCGTTCATCTATTAATTTATCTAACAGTCATACTATACTTTGATTGACAATTTATGGGAATTTAGTTCTGTCTGTGGTTTTATACTTATCTGAAACCTTGCATAGGCATATAAAAATAACTGAGTGGATCGATTGTATGCTTAATGAACGCTTCTAATGGATAACTAAGTATGCCCTGCGGATTTATTCACAATTGATTTGTGTTACTGCGAGTTGTAGCATGATGTGATTGCAGTGATTGCTATAATCAGACTTAACAAATAGCCTGTCTAACGAATTTTCTGATAGCTGCAAATTCTTTAGTTTCAACTTAATCAATATAGATTAAAAGACTTAAAATATTTTTGACATATCGCTGTCAGATAAAACATTATGTATGTGGCTAATTGCTGCAAGGAACTCTTCGTGCAGTACTAATCTAAAGTAACATAATTCGAAGCTATCTCACGTCACGGGGTCCTACGCCGTACCCTTCTAACCTAAGCCATCTGTGTCAGGGAGTGCGGTGCACGAGCTTGCGTCTCTCAAGTCGCGGCGTCCAATTAACTGACTGATTTAACTAAATGGTTGTGATCTGTATAATGTTTCTGACGCTTCGAATGGAATGCCTGACTGAAACAACGAATATAAAGTCGCGAAATAAAATTTATACATTTGGAAAAGTGAAGCATGTCGCATTGGTAATATTATTATACATTCAAATTATGAAGAAACGTTTCCCGCTTAATGTGGCGGTGCGGTGTTGCCATCGTTATTCCTTTGGGCACCACCATTTTCTGGCGAGACTGTTTATAAATATTCATAGCCATGACACGAGACACTTAGGAAGACTGCTGTCTATCTATTACAAAATTGTGCCGGGACTTTTGATATCGAAGCGAAACCTCATAGTATTAATATTGGCAGTATATTTGCTCTGTGTTCAGAATGCATTGCATAGATATTCTCCCTTTGTTATGATAAGAGAATTATTTTTATGTTGTTATAGTACAAAATATTTTAATAGTAACTATATTATTAATTTTATGGAAGCATGAGTCTTTTCATAGATCAAAGCATTTGTTTTTATAGCCGATTAAACATTAAATTTTATAACGTTTAGTTTGACATCAAGCCCGTCATAATATCACGTTTACTATCATGATACGCAGAAATTAGGGTTAATAGCAAATCTCAAGGAACGATCAACTGTTTTGGAATCTACAAACGTCTTAGAGCGGAATTCAGCCCCCCTAGACATGAGGAAATTCTATGTATAATACGTTGACGACTGTCATATAATTACGTCAAATCCCATACATTCGTCATTCTATCTCTAGGGCTTTGATTTGTAATGGTAGCTTTGGGTTAGCTTTTAAAAATAACGCCCTTCTTTCCTAAAAGGTTTCCAGCTCCTACAGAAGCAACATATTAAATAAACTTCCATCATACTTTTGTCGAAACTTCCGTCTTCAAATTCATTATATGACATATTTGTTCTTGCAATATTTTCCGGCATTTCTTTTAAAACAATTCGGAATGTGACCTATATTGGCATAAATTCGCCTCGGCAAAAATCCATTCATATATTATCTTTTGTGCTCGTGTTCCTTCCTTGTGGAATAAGGAATGACGAAATAAACATGAGAGTAGGTTTGGCTTGTTCTTTATTTTTATTTAGGCATGTGCGACCGTTACGACGACGACGCGACGCCGGTGACATCTGCACACGTTGTCATACAGCAAAAGATTGATAGGACAAAACTAAACTGTCTCTAAAATGGTTTTACTTTTATTTAAATTTCGAAGCTTTATTCTATTTGTTTATTTAAATCTTTCTTATTTGTAAGCTTTTTCTTAGTTTTCCTTTTTTTTTCTTATTTCTAGTCTTAAATAAGTCTTTAAAAGAAAGAATTAAAAGTCAATTTTGATGTACTGATAACTTTGTGGCTTACCTACATCGATTTGACTTTTGCAATTTTTAGTTTCGTCTAGAGTTTTGTAACCACAAAGTATTACTTAGCACATGAAATTCAAATTTAATTCCTAATTTCTATCCGATGCCAAAATGTTTTAAAGACGAATACTTAAATGAAATGTGCAACCTAATGTCAATATTCGTATTCTACGAGTAGACTGTAGGTAAGTAAGTTACTATAAATAAATGTTCATGACAGACTTACTTAATTAATTATTTCGATTTGGTTCGAGCTTTATAAATGAAATAATTTATAATATTAATTGATAATCCTACGAATAAATACCGTTGGTAAATTATATTTCTGCAAACAATTGGGTTGAGTGAAGTTGGGTGAAGAAAATTTTGTTTCAACTTCATCTGTTTAGTGAACGTCTGATGATACCAGATGTCTGTTTCGTGTACTTATTTATTTACTTTAATCCGCCTGGCTATATATATTCAGCTTTTTTTAGTTTAAAATGTATTCTTAGGTATCTCAAGTATTTACAAGAATCAAAGATCTATAGTGTACCAACCCTACTAACAAATATTTGTATTATTATTGTAGTATACCTATAATAGTAGGTAAAAGGTATTATAAACTTTATCTTCTAAGATTCAGCTTACAATAATATATAATGTGTCTATTAAATTGTCTGTTTAGATTCCAAACTAAGTATAACTTGTACCATACCATGGTTCCTTAATTTACTTGTGATAAATGATAATGCACGAAGAAATAGAAGCTCCACTATGCGGGGCTCCGTCGACATCGCGCAAATATTCAATCAGCCAGTTCAATTTAGCTAAATGTTCAAATCATCTGGTTAAACGATCTGTTTTTCAGGTATTTGATTGGATGCCAGTGTTTGAACGGCCTAGGCGGCCAATTAACTGATTAATGTGACCAGTAGGGAAACTTGAATCCATTTATTTTCGCTAGTGAAGTCCCATTTACTATTTTACCAAGATATTGCCTTTGGCGATAAGTAAATTTGCCTAGTACCAACACATTAATCTGTATGACTGAAGGACATCTATAATGATAGTAAGATTCATTTTGCAAAAGGTCTGCAAATACAGTGTTATCCACCTATCTCATACACAGTACATAATATAGAAATGCACAGGACGACCTCAATTTTACGTAGATTCACGTAGACGAGAACAATACTCTATTAAGCAGAGGAAACGGAAATTATAATGCATATTTTTATTTGTTATCTCAAATATGAAGTCTACGAACGGTACTTGAGAAATATAAAAAATAGTCGGATTCTAGAACCCTTCGTTCGTATCTAAATTGCGCTCTATTCTGGAACCCCCCAGACTGGTGTAGAGTGATTTCGTTCCCGCGGCTCATATGAACCTAATAACGGGGTTAAAGGTACCCTGTCTGTGTAATATCCTGACAAGTCAATCTCTGTGCTAAATAACATCCAGATACCCTCAGCCGTTCTGGCGTGATTGAGGAACAAACATCCATTCCAAACTTCTTCAATTTTGGTTAATTTTATCTCTTTATTTTTCAAATAAGTTTAATCGTTATAATAGTTTGTGATATGAAGTTTCTCGTATTGTACTGTCTGTTACTGAAGTCACGTTCATAAAACAAGATGATGAAGGGTTTAGACGGTCACGTTAGCCGTACGTACAGGAATTCGAGGCACGTCCCGTCCATAGCTCTGTCCAAATGCACTTGTTAGAGTAATAACTGCTGACATTTTCTTTTTAACGGAATCACAACTACTGCAGTACGTGGACAAGATGTTTAGGTTCGTCTTCGAAAAACGAACGCCGATAAAATTGGCGATGTTATCAAAAAGACAAGTTGAGTTATTGGCCCTCCCCACTTTTTTGTCTCCTGCTACGTCGTGTTGATGGTAATTTTCAGGGAAATTAGATGTGTTCAACCCAAAATTTGGCTTGCGCAGTTGCCTTGTGGAGGTCCTCCATTGTGCAGGTATTGTGGCACAGCCGAAATGATAGAAGGTAGCCTATTGTTTGTAGAAAAGCGCCACAGTTACAGCCCCCCACTCTCTGCAACCAGGTAGCCCCATTTCACCCAGTTTGCCCTTCAGCAGACAACCTAAGACCTCAGTCTATTAAGAGAGTTCTAGGTCGTCCACTGCAGTTCATGCCGGGGTGGTAGGTTTTCGATGGGATGGATGTGGTTTATGATATTCAAATACTAATTAAAGTTGAAGAAAGCGAAATAATTTATACGCTCTAACAAGTATATTATTAACTTTAAATAATAGAAGCTTGGCTGCGTGGAATTTCTAATTATTCGAGAAGAGCCAACTGAGCCAAAATTGTGCTCTCAATTAACTGAGGTTTAAAAGATCTTCCAATTTTCTTAGCTTTGCTTATTAGCCATATTTTATTTGTCTGTTTATATAAAAACTAGTGACCAGGCTTCGAACGAGTACAATCACAAATACTTACTAATAGCAAGAAAGTTTTTTTATTCGTATAACGAAGATAACTATTGAGATTTATAATAAATATGAAGGTGCTCTCTAAATGCTCTTCAATTTCTGAATAGACACTCTCTAGGGTCTTCAAGTAATTTTCCTGTCCCTACTGTGTGAGGTTGAAAAATGGGAACGTGCCCTGACCTTAAAAGCCGTACTATTTTAATTCTTAACAGAAGGGCCTCCAAGGATTGGAATTTATTTCGAACTAGCTATTGCCCGCCGCTCTGTCCACTTAAAACCTTCTTTTTATAATAAACAAAGATATAAGGAATTTTTATGTACTTTTTAAACGAATAACTCTTATAATAGCAATTCGTATTCTACCTGCTCAAGTAATTTCTTGCTTTTAAACATATTGCGTGGATTTTCACTGCAGGCGCCATTTGACTAAGCGATGCAATGAGCAGTTTTCCAGTAGGTATAATAATCAGTTGGTTTTTAAGTCATCAGGAGATGGCGCTAGCATAACTTTTGGTAATTTTAATGTAATCTGTGGTTTGTTTTTGTTCTTTTCGCGTCGGTCTGTAATTTTAAATAATGATATTATAATTTAAAATAATTTCATCAGAAAACATGTCAAAACATCTATGTAAAGTAAATCAATACAAAACCGAAGATCATTTTTTCCATAAATTAGTTACCAAAAGTGCCGGCTGCGCCATCTAGCTTGTCTTTAGGAACCCTATAAATACCTACTGGAAAACTGCTCATTATAAGAGTGCCGTTCTAATAATAATATACCGTAGGAAGCCTGCAGCCGACTTTAACGTTTATTATATACTAGCTTATATTACAGTATGTGTTATATACTAGTATGTATATACCTATACAAAAGGTCACTATCCATTTTTAGATAATGTAGTATTTATGCGTACCTACATGTATAACTGAAGCTTACAATAAATAAGAAAAAAGGTTTGCAAGAGGCAAAGCTTTGAATGCAACTGGAACTAGAGCTGAGATGGTGATGATTTTTGGGGGAAGCAAGTGTATCTTCTTCTATCGTGGCGATGGCGCCTATTCTCTCAAATGGTGTTCTCCCAATGTTATAGTATAGTAGGCAACCTCACGTTCTAGTCATTGCACCAGCTAAGCAACGGGGTTCTAAGCCAAGATAATTACTCTGAATTGAAAGGGGGAGAAAAAATAAATAGACCTTGAACCCACAGGTGAAAAGGTCGGATGCAAACGTGAGGAACATCGGGATGCTGATAGGTGGAGTACGAATCCGCTAGTAGAGTAGAGATCCTAAAGCGAACAAATTAATAAAAAATAAGAGAATGCTGAGAACTTGGGACTACCGCATGAAGAATATGAGCGGATAATAAAACTCCTATAAATATAAAGCAGGTGCAAACAGATGAAAACAGTATTCAAGTTTAATACTAAAGAAGTTAGTAGGTAATATACATAACCGCTTAAAGTAAAGTTATCTTATAAAGACTGAATATCTAAGCACCAAAACTTCTTGTCGTAAGAGCTCAGCGGATTTTAATGAAATACGAAATGGAAAAGTTTAAACGTTCAGAAAGGTTACTTTTTAGAACGAATAGAAAATAAACCACTGATCAAATCATTTTCATCAGCCTACTATCATAAATGCGAAAGTTGGAACAGCTAGCTAGATGGATGTTTGCCACTCAATCATGGCAGACAGTTTGAATGGATCTGAATGAAATTTGGCACACAGATAGGTATCACAGTAGGTATAGTCTGGAATAGAACATAGACCACTTCACAATACTGGCATTAAGCTCAGTGTGGGTCGCGGGAACGGAACCATTATTATACACGGGCGGATCTGTTGGTAAAAGTTGAGCATTTAAATTTCTCAGTATTAAGAGTCTACATTTTATGGAGTACCTAGTGCATAAAAAACGTGCCTCGGAGAGCACGATAAGCCATAGGTCCCGGTTGCCATACGATCATCTACCTATGGCAGTCGTTATGGGTAGTTGGAGCCGTCAAAAGTCTGACTATCTATCTGCAGAACTTTGGTATCGCCTATTGGTTGTGGAGGTCATGGCGGTCGCTTCACGAAAAATATCGAACTTCAGCCTGACGCACAGCTAGACTGGAAAGCCGACTCCAACTGAGTTTGGAAAAGCTTCAGAGAATGATGACTGCATCAAGAATAAGTCGCAATATTTTGTTTCTATTTGAACTTCATGTCTAATTTAAAAAGTTTCGTCCATTAAACGAAATAAGAGTTTCAGATTACTTCTTCGCAAGTTTTTTAACTTTACTCGGCCTTCCCAAAACTGATTGTAACTTTTTGGCCTCTTTCTGGCCTTCATGGTCCTATGTGAGTAATTTGTTTTTATTTATAGAGTCTAAGTTTGTCCTGTGAATCGGCAACATAAATCATGTTGAAAAGAAAATAAAATTACTAAGCAAAAATGTGTGATGGCATTCTGGTATTTGCAAGGATACTAATATTAGAATGTCTATGACGCATCTGTTGTGATGGTAAGTTATAAATTATGGAAGTTATTTGCTCTTTCTGTTAAGCGTGTCCAGTGCATAAACGCAAATTTTATTTCTTTTCTTTACTACCATTTTCATACAGAATGTTTATAATAACCTTTCTGCCTTTAATATCTTGGCCAATCGACATAACAATATACACAGTTTCAATAAACTGGCGCCTAAAAAAATATTTACTTAATCTTTTATATTGTGTAAAAGTCACACACATGTGTGTATGGTTTCAAATATCCACTGTTCACTTTCAATTGATGTCAGATACTCTGTGGCCGCGAAGAGCTGTGGCCGTGTCCCCTCCCGTTTCGAATTACTTTTACTAATAATTGATGTACTTTATGTGTTCGAATTTTAAACTCATTTTTATTTATGTTCCTTACATATTTTCAAAGAGACAGCTGACGTAAGCGGACGACAGAAAAAACACTTTTTACAGTCTCCACGAGTGTTGCCGACAATTTTATATTTATAGAATAGTAAAGATAGAGCTTTTTCGATTCAATGTCAGAGAGTATTTTGAGATACTAAACAGATCGAAGTTTGTTAAACTAACAGAACAGTAATAATTTTATAAATTAATTGCTTAATTAACGTTAACTAACTTTTCTTCTTCATCACTGCTACGAGTATAAACACTATCCGACTCAGGCATCAAATATAATTTTAATGAAGTTTTGGGACTAATATAAAGCCGGGTAAATGTGAACGTAGACTACTGCCTACCCTTTGGAAAATACACAGGCGTGATTTTTTTCAGATTTTCGTTTCGTAAACGCAAATAATAAAATTATTGCGTAATTTAATAACTTTGCCGGAAAATGCAGCCTGTTGTCTGCCTTACATGAACGAGCTTTTTTAAAAAAAAAATCGCCTACTTATTTAAATTGAACATAAAAGTTTTAATTTTCAAGTCTTTAATCAAATAGCCTTCTTAAATATGCCGTTTTAAGACGTAAAACGCCAAATGAGTCGTAACAGCTGTATTAAAACTTTATTCTGGGCTGTTTTCATCAAATGATACTCTTGGAGTTCAATCATAATAATAAAATTAGCCTTGTAGCCAACGGAAAAATACGCAGACTATTACGGCAAGAGTAAAACTCGAAATAAAACCCTGAGACCGAAAACCAAAAGCCTCTGAACATTGGGAGAGGCCTATGTCCAACAGTGGACTGTGCTGTGGGATAGGCTAATTAATTGATTGACAGCCTTGTAGAAAAAACCAAAACAAAGTAAACTGTAGGTACAAGATTTTGTTGAAGTAAGTAAAGTAGGTTGTATAACCTTTTAAAGACCTAAATGATTACCATACGCTGGTTACCTACTTTGGAGAAAAACAAAGAAAAAAAGTATGTTTGCAACTTTTACATTTGACGCGGCAAAAACCATTTGGAACTTTGGAACTTGATTCAAGAGGTTAATATTTGAATATTATATATTGAAACGATTTTCACATTTATTTGTTCCAAATATTCCTGATATATAAAGTACAATATTTTAATGATTGTATTGTTCGTCATGAACTTCAGTCAACGGATTAATTAACCTAATTTATTATGGAAAACACTACTATGTGTCTGTGTGTCACGCATATTTTCCATTTGTTAAACTAAATATTACGTTTGCTAACCACGTAATTGTATATACGTTAATGAACTCACGCCTTTTCGTCCCAGGGGACAACAACCCTTCGTCTGTGTCTATGCTCAGCTCACACACCTCCATATACTTCTTCTATCGGCATTTAACCTTCGGGTGTTTATAACCTCTCTATTTTTAGGTCATACATACATAATTCAATAGATGTAGAGTAATGCTGAGACCTTCTTAGAGCCCTTAGACTATATACAAACTCTAGGTATACTTAGGTGAAGCAAGTCTCATTTCAATGCGGCGTAAAAAATGGCTTCTACTTCGGGCTATATGCACAATATGCACATATTGACAGTTAAGCACAATATTGACATTAGCTTACTCACAAGAAACGCGTTTTCCGCGCCCTTTTTTTGAAGCATTTTGTTAACAAAGCTGTGTCTATACAATATATTATAGTCTAAGGTTTACAACTTTATCAACGATGCAAATTCCTAAGATAGATGTTGAATATTTTGAATTAGGTACATACATACAGTTGAACCTCTGTTCATTGGGGTAGGCAATGATCATATGTTGCTGTTCGGTTCTTCCATTTTCATAATGACTTGTGAAATGAAATTGCTTTCATGCTCGCACTTTCCTTAACATGGCTTCAATCTGCTTGACATACTGCACCTAGGTCGACTCTTGTCAGGTTGCCTGTTCAGCTCCTTGTCCCTGTACCTGTTTCGTTCATCTTCTTCCATCCATCCTCTCTACGCATCCGAAACATCTTTCATTACGTTAATTATATAACTTGCCTATGGATACAAATATGGCCACCCCACTATCTTGTATTTATGTCGCAGCTAACTAGCCGTTCAATCAACAGCCTAGCCTCTTTACTATAGTATAGTTAAAATCTCGCTGCAGACTCGGTCATGAATCATTCGAGTGTTTCGCTCTCTTACAGTAGTATAAAACCTTATAAACGTGTTTTCATGTAAATCGACAGGTGAGCATTCTACCACTGAACCACAGATGCCGTCGGTCAACTAGCGCACATCCCGACGCCGATTATGATTTATGACCGAGTCTGCAGCGAGATTTTAAGCCTTGTTCCCGTTGTGTCACACCATTTTGTGTAACACTGTTACCCATTGGTAAAAAAATTACCCATTAGTAACACTGTTACTCAATGCCACATTTTTTTTTCACTTTGAGTAACAGTGTTACTCAACAAAACTCGCAATTGGTCCAATTTGTTTATTATAGTTAACACCCCGACTCAGAGTACCCCAACTTGGATAGGTTAGGTTAGAAGGCTAAGACGGGAGCGAAGCGAAGCGGAGCTCCCGCCTTAGCCTTCGTGGTTATTTATTTTTAAACCACCCAGAAATAGGAGCCCCGCGGAGCGGGGCTCCGTCGAAATATCTTAGCCCATTTAAGTTTTTGTTTTTTGAGTGGTGTCACTCAAAGGGAAAAAAAATGTGGCATTGAGTAACAGTGTTACTAATCGGTAATTTTTTTACTAATGGGTAACAGTGTTACACAAAATGGTGTGACACAACGGGAACAAAGGGATTTTAACTATACTATAAACGTTTTGTTCAACGAGCTTTATGAATGATATTCAGTCATTTGATCAATCAGCTAGGCAAATTACTCGGATCGATGACGTTTCATTACATGTATACAGTACAGTATGTCGTACCGGACATAGGTAATGTAACTTTTTATCCACATCCGTAGCGGCCGCTTTCTTCCGGCCGTGACACCCCAGTTGCGATCTGTGCCTGCTATGCAATTAGTATCATTACTCAATTATAAATACACGTAGTAAATATAGGGTATCGGTTTTATAAGCTGTTACAAGCTTCCGACACTCATAATTGTGTTTACAACGGTAGCCTTTACAAGCTTTTTCATAATAACTGCTTTGGTACGGGACGATTGCTGAACTAAAATGTGATTTATAGTGGGTATGTACCTAATAATATATAATTTATGAAGCTGCCTGTTAGAATGTTGCTAAGCTGGCCATTGTTTTATCACTCAAAACAGGACAAAGGTTTAGTTATTTACAGATGCAATTTCCAACCATTGAGAACAATCTATAGATGCTAGTAGACTGATAGATTTGATTGTTTTTCTGAATTGTGATTCATCTGTCTAATATAAGTAGGACCTAATAATAATAATATAATATGTAATGCTTAGAGTATACATTAAAAATATAGAGCGCGCCTATCACTCAGGTCTTTGGCGCCGAGTGTTAGCAGATACTTTGCGATGGTATAGCGCACCTATGGTGATGTTTCATGCATTACTGAAAATATCAATAGATGCACTTATTAATGTAGTTTGTTGTTATGAAGTTTTTTGTTCGATTTGATATGCATGGATAAAATTAAAGCCGAAATACAAAAAAATGGCGTCATTTTGCGGTATTTTTGCGTCATTATTACTACAAATATACGATGTTGTATAAAATTTTGATTTAACAAATCGAATTAAATATTATTTGCGAAGTCATTTCGACGGGTATTGTTTTGCTACTGATTGAGGTTGAGCCAGGAGCCTCGGTACTGTTCATACCCGTGATAGCAGTTCATACTTGTAAGGCGAGCTCTATAGCAATGTATACTCTAAGATGTAATGTAATTTGTAAATCAGGTTTATAATAAAGAGAAACACATTCTGTTGACAATCCAAGTTTCGATTTATTTCTTTATATTTTTGGAAGAGAACAAAATATATTTTAATAAAACCAGTGACGATTCTAAATAAGCAGAACACATTTTTTTATCGAACGCGGTAGTTTAGATGCGAAAGGCGGAGCGGGCGCTATGGCGCTCAATGGGAGAGGTTTATAGCCTTTAGATTTGAAACCTTTAAGTGAGCCTTTTCTGAAGACGACTGATTCATCAAAAGGAAATACTCTCCCAAATGGTAGCTTAGCATCAAGTATGGGAATCAACAATCCACACACGTACTCAACCTTTAAAAATTTCAAAACGAAATGTTTCGTTTCCACTTTGATAAATTGTTATTAAACGAATGCATTTGAAATGGAATAGCTTTTATAAAGTTTTGATACAGTTGTGAAATAGTAACTGTTGGAGCCGTCAGCGGATTGTCGTTAACCAACTTCTGTTCGCTGATAAGTTTCTGCAAGTTAAATGGGAAATCATGAGCCGAGAGGCGTTGGATCTATGAAGGCGATATCTAATTCTATCTTGTTTGATTTGTTGATTACAGTCACGTCTCTCATCTCTGACTATACCAGATAAGAAATTTGTATTAAAAAGATAAGGATTGTTGTGGAAAAACTGATAAATAATTGGAAAGAAAGTCATTTATTTGCGATAGCTTATTGAACGTTAAATCATTTTTTTTCATCAGACGTCCAAACGGTGAATTCTACGGCAAGTTGTTAATAGGCATAATATTTAGTCATGCCGTGCTTTCAATAATTTTAGTATTAAATATTAGTTCCAACTATTAAAAAGTTGGAACCGGTCCTATTGGAGATCTATAGGGGAGGCCTATGTCCAGCAGTGGACTTCCTATGGCTGAAATGATGATGATGATGATGATGATGATGATTAAAAAGTTTGTGCTGGGTTGGGTGGATGATATACTTATTTATTTGCGGTAGGTACTTTTTTTATTTAATAAGCTCAATTATTTTAATTAACTATGCAATGGGTAATGGATCCATTTGTTTATGTAGAGTACATTTACACGCGATGCTGCTATTTATAAATGGTTTTTCAATGACACCATAATAATGTGCTTTTGAAAAGAAACAGTTATGTTGTCTGACCATTCTGACGCAATTGAAATTGAAGAATTGGGTCGCGTCTGTGTGTTTTGTGGTTGTCTTATAATGAGTTATACATTAGTAAATGTTTATTGTTTATCTATACAGCAAGTTCTTCAACCTATCTTTTCGAAAATCTCTTTTGTCGCGTTTTTTTTCAGTAAAGAAACGAGTTAAATAACTGTAAAACAAGACTACCAAATATTTTCTCGTCCATTTTGTAAAAGCGGTTTCTCGGTTAGGAATAGTTCGCTTCGAGAAGTTTTAATTAAAAACATTCATCAGTATGATACAGTACCTACAACATTTTAGTACAACGTATCTTAATCCTAACCTTAGTTAAGTATACCTCGGGATACTTATTTTGGATCTAAATCGCCGAATCGCGACACAAGCGAGACCCTGCTGATCTCGGACACCGCCACAGCACCCCATGTTATCCTCAAAAGAGACCCAAGAGACGTGTACTGCGCGTATAGAACACATTTTAAGCACATTTTAGGTCCAAGATATTTGTCCCGAGCAATACACTATAGGTATAGGTAGGTACATTGCCTAGAGCTAGTAATACGCAGATTACAGCCACAAGGTTACAGGTTCTGGTATATTTTTACAGTGACTAAGTGCCTGTATAAATATAAGTAGTTAATCTTAGATACCAGGAATATTTTAAATCTTCTCTATAAATATGCTTCTAAATCTGTATGTTCAGATTAGGTAAGTTGTATGCCTCAAGGCCGAGTAAACACAGCCATTAGAAAAATATTGCGTAGGTAAGTGCTCAAAGAAGCTAAGAAAAAAATCGTTTGCCTTAGAAAAGTAAGACTTGCGTTCACTAAAGAGCTAAATGATAAAGTACCTATTGTGTCTAGCGAGCAATATGGAATTAATGGCAGGTATTTTCCCTTTTAGCGCTGTACAACAAGTCTAACCTTCCTATTATGTAGGTACTCGTGAGTATAATTGCATTTATAACCATTGGTAATTTCTAGTTTTGCTCAATGTCAGTTGAAGCTATGGCCAGTAGGTAAGTACCTATCAATTGATCTATAGTGCTATTCTGTAATTTAGAAATGCGATGTCGAGTTTCACTCGGACGAAAGGGCTCACTTTGGATTGGTGTGTTCGGGGTTCCCGCTATAGTAGTTTCGCCCAAATATACACAGCATTGACTTCACCCGCATGAATTGGGCTGTAGCGTGCTGAAAGCGCCAATTTCGAGCTTTCTGTGTGTTAGATATGTATACTCGTAGTTACGTCTCTTTACCTTTAGTACAGATAGAGACATAGGTACTCTTTCCACTTGCTACAATCCTGACATACGTCCTTCGCTTCTACTTTCAAGGGTTTCTTTTATACACTCATACTGGTTGCGAGTGTACCTACTCTTGAGCTGGCCTTTCCTTAAAACGTCCTCCATCTGATGAAACGTCTCGTCTAGGTCGACCTTTAGTTGCCTATTCACTTGTCATCATTACTACGATGCTAAAATGTGTTGAATATTTATTTATACGCGTGAAGTGAATCGTTCTATTTACTATAAAAACACTTGCAATTCTTAAATCATACGGACGTCATTTTCAGCCTCATATGATTTTTCTTCGTCATTGTATTACCGTTGTCCACTTGCCAAGTGCTGGATGTTAATGATCGGGAACGAAAGATACGCCTCAAAAATAAACTATGACTGTACACGACCACCTGTGATGACATAAAGATTTGTTGTTTAGTTCACCAGGTCTAGAACGAGTGAATGAGTGAGATTGAACTGAACTCAACTTCATTCTTTTTTGTCGTGTTTACATTTTTGTTTGCATAGGCCTGGAATACTCCTAATCGGCGAGCATGATATGTATATGGAAAGACCGAAAGGTGTATATCAGGATCCTAGTAAGTAGAATCATGTGGTCTATGCCTATCTCAATAAGAAACAACATGTGAAAAAATAATAGATGCACAAGGTCAGGTACATGTCATACGTATTCTTAAAAGTATAGGTTACCTAACATCATGTAATGAACGGAATATACGGTCTACTGGTGTAATAAGAATTTCCTTGAATAGTACACAAGCTAGAAGATAACAATTAAAATTCGTATTTTTATGTTAATTGCGTCGTGTCGCCATGACACATTGACAACTTGATAGAAAAAAAACCGTTGGAATGCAAAAACGGCTGTCAACGTCGAAAAAAAGCTAAGAGGCTAGAACTCTATTGATATTTTTTCAGATTTTGCGTAACAAAAGAAAAACTTTAAGAATATATTACCTAAAGGTAGATTTAGCAGAACAAGAGAATTCTTTCAAATATTTTAGTGTAGGTAAACGAAATCTTATTTTCAGCGTTTACATAGAACAACGAACGAATGTTCTGTCTTTGTTCTTAATTTGACGTAGAGATAGAATGCTTGTCTGATGTAAAGTACAGTTTATAGAGTTTTTAAAACAATAATGCATCGACAATTATGTTTGTTTTGTTACGGCTATGCTCTACCCATAACGAAACTCACAAATTGTCATCTAATCTTGAACTTCTCAAAGCTTGTTTAAAAAGCATAAGATTTTTTTAAATTACCACTTTATGATTTGGCAACCACCGTGCGTCGGACAGATTACAGAATATTTTTATGCGAAATTCTTGAACGAAACTAGTGGTTAATCTATTTACAGCTTAAATGAGAGATTGAACGGGAATGTTATTGCTATTTTAAAACTTTGTTACGCATTTGCCCTAGGAAGATTTTTTTCCAATAAATATATTACCTACTACTCTATTGATCCGTTACTAAAATTAAATCTAGAACTGCGTTTAGGTTTTATTTGTCTCCATGAGCGCATTTAGTATAAATCTCGATTTCAGCTTGTATACCTACATAATACATACCCAGCGGCAATAATAGGCTCACAATAATGCACTAATAGGCGACATGTGGGTGTTATGCACCTCTGCATAACCCTTCGGGGATTGAAAGAACGACATGTCAAATACATACGTTGTACGTAGATGTATTTGACATGTCGTTAGGTTTGCGTATGTATTTGACATGTCGTTTTTGGTTCAGATAGCTCCTGTTAGGGCACAGATTGTTGCAACTTTTATGTAAAACGGTATGTAAATGATAAACAGATGTACTGAAGAATGTTCGTCAGGATTAGATTAAAAAATATTATTACAATACGTAAGTGTTGTAAACAATAGGTAGGTATATGTGTAGGCAATAATATAAAACCGGACTGACGCGTGGTTCCCGGGAGATTAGAATTTGGGCCACCTCATCTCTTCCAATGCGGTGTCGTACTAGGCGACTAAGGGATAGAGCTGTTTAACATCAAACAGATATATACAGGCCAGACATAGCCTCAAATGCATGGCTCGAGTCGAAACTAGTGCCCGGAATACGGCAATAGGTAGGCTCCACTCCCTATTACGTGGAACCTAATACATACGTTGATTGATGAAATGTAGGTGTTAATTCACACCCACATTTCATCAATCATTAACCCTCCGGGGATGAAGGCGTGATTATATGTATGTACCTATATGTAAGGACAGTTTATAATCTATGAAAGTTATTATCACTATCAATAAGAGCGCTTTTAAGATCAAGAAGTCCTTGATAATAATTAGAACACTATGAGGTACGGGTCCTCATAGTTAAAGAAAACACGAGAAGTCTTCGGGTATCGTTTATTGTGATACACAGTAATTACACAATGAGTCAATAATCACTATATAACTTAACAAGATAGGTAGGTTCGACAGGCGCGCGCGTACATATACACTTCGTGGCTAGCGGAGGACGACTGGCGCGGCGCGGGAGCGGTGCGGCGAAGTAGCGAACCATCATTCGGGAAAGTTCGGGAGTGGTTCGTTTATACTCGGTAGGCACAATAAAGTTAGAAGTACAACCGCGAGAGGCTCGTTGGGGTAAAGATTTAGGGCGGTTTACTACATCCTCCCCCTCCAGTTCAGGTGGGCGTCCTCGCTCCTGGACGTGACTTACCTTCCTTTTTGGGTCACCTGGTTCGGGTGGGAAGCTCTTGTTATTGCCTATCCCTAAAATATTTATTTTTAATATTGGACGCTCCTCACGACATGCAAGCCTCTTGCGTTTGTCTTTAGACATAATGAGAGAGCAACTTAAGCTACTTTCTGTGTTTGCAGAATTATTGTTTTCACAAACTTCATCGGTTCCTATACTATAATCTGTTAATTGTATGTTTTTCAAACATGTAACCGTGTTAGTTTTGTGACAAAAACCATGTTTTGAGTGAACATTGCATACAAAATTGGGTTTACAAGTACATGCATACTTATTCTTACCATTCCGATAACACAAAATTATATTTTTGTTTTGAATGGTGCACGGATCAATTTTGTTACTAATTTGATCGGACTTGACGTCTGTGTTGAGGTCATCATAACAGGTGAATGAACAATTTTTGGAATTGTTCTGTGCATCATTCACATCATGCATATTTTTACAAATAGAAAAATTATTATTGTACTTCACATTATCATTTTCAGAAATAGTACACATAGAAAAGTTCTCATTTTTAGTTATAGCATCACATATAGAAAAGTTATCGTTAGAACGAATAGAATTAAATTTATCTTTATTTGACATATCACACATAGAAAAATTTTCATTAGAATGGATACGACTCAAATTATTAATTTGTGGATTATCACATATAGGAAAACTATCATTTTCATTATTATCATCCGAATAAATCGAGTTCAACTTATGATTATTAGATACATCACACATAGAAAAATTTTCATTAGAATGGATATGACTCAAATTATTAATTTGTGGATTATCACATATAGGAAAACTATCATTTTCATTATTATCATCCGAATAAATCGAGTTCAACTTATCATTATTAGATACATCACACATAGAAATTTTATCATTAGAATGAAAAGGACTTAAATTATTGATTTGTGAAATCTCACATATAGGAAAACTATCATTATTATCATTAGAATAAATTGAATTCAACTTATCATTTTTAGCACAATCAGACACTGAAAAGTTATCATTGGATTGAATAGTATTTGAATCATTGAATTGTGAAATATCACCTGTCGAAAACTTATTGTGACTGTCCATTGAGCTATAACTTCTCCGATGGACCTTGGATGAGCACAGCTCAACACTGTAAAAGTCAGTTTCCCTATTTGTCTCATTGTCAGTGTCTTCAACTATTGAATTATCGGAATTCACATTATCATAATATATAGGAATAGCGTACATAGAAACGTCATCACTATTAGAAGTATCGTACATAGAATAGTTATCAGTTTTAGAAGTACACATAGAAATATTATTATTTTTAGGAATATCACATACAGAAAAGTTATCATAACTGTCCGTTGAATTATAACTTTTCAGTTTCACTTTGGGTAAACCCAGTTCGACACTATAATTTTCCTTATTCTTCACATTATCAGCTGATGGCTGCGTCGAGCGTTGCACTGGCGCGGCAGGCGCGGGGCGGAGGAGCTCCGAAGCGGCGGGTGCCACAGGAGGCTCCGTTGCGCGGCCGGGGTTGCGGCGCGGCTCGGTAGGGTGCGCTAGAGCGTGCGCGAGCACGTTAGCGGCACTGTTGCTAGGCATGTGGGCGGGCGGGCCGCCGGGGCAGGGCTCCGAAGCGGCGGCGGGTGCCACACGAGGCTCCGTTGCGCAGCCGGGGTTGCGGCGCGGCTCGGTAGGGTGCGCTAGCGCGTGCACGTTTGCGGCACTGTTTCTAGGCATGTGGGCGGGCGGGCCGCCGGGGCAGGGCTCCGAAGTGGCGGCGGGTGCCACAGGAGGCTCCGTTGCGCGGCCGGGGTTGCGGCGCGGCTCGGTAGGGTGCGCTAGAGCGTGCACGAGCACGTTAGCGGCACTGTTGCTAGGCACGTGGGCGGGCGTTGCGCCGGGGCAGGGCTCCGAAGCGGCGGGTACCACGCGAGGCTCCGTTGCGCGGCCGAGGTTGCGGCGCGGCTCGGTAGGGTGCGCTAGCGCGTGCGCGTGCAAGTTTACGGCACTGTTGCTAGGCACGTGGGCGGGCGGGGCGCCGCCGGGGGGTGCGGTGAACGTGTCTACGGACTCCGTCGCTAGGCCTCCGAACGTGGCTCGGCATCGAGCCATCGTCGTCGCGGCATCGCTTGATATAGCTGTAGCGCTTGCGGTCGTATTCATCATCGTTCTTATAATTTTCTTTATCGCTTCAGCCTGTGATTTTTGCATCGCGGAGATGATAGCCGCAACACTGTCCTGGGAAAACATCGTCGCAATGGGCGTTGATGTTACTGGCGCACCGGTACCAGCGTCTAACACTCTTCTTTGGTGCTGAGGCGTGGTCAGATCCTTGTGGCCGAAATCTTGGGCAGCGTTGGCAGTAGGCTCGTTGCCTGTAGACGCGTTCGAGTCGGAAGGGGGAAACGACGCTTCGTCAACGACGTACTCGACCCGGCGCGATTGGCTACGACAACGAGTCTCCATCTTTTTGCGGTAGGTATCACGTAATACTGTTTTATGCGAAGTAGGTATTCACGCGGCGGCAGTCTTTTTATACTTAGACGCTATATAGGTACGGCACTTGGTACTAGCTAGCTGACTGAATAGTAGGACAGTCTTTTACCGCGTGGAGTCACTCACACTATGTACTTTACACGAGTTTAGTTTCGCGCGGCAGCCATTTTTTTTTACACTTGGGCGCCATATATGAGGTACGGGTCCTCATAGTTAAAGAAAACACGAGAAGTCTTCGGGTATCGTTTATTGTGATACACAGTAATTACACAATGAGTCAATAATCACTATATAACTTAACAAGATAGGTAGGTTCGACAGGCGCGCGCGTACATATACACTTCGTGGCTAGCGGAGGACGACTGGCGCGGCGCGGGAGCGGTGCGGCGAAGTAGCGAACCATCATTCGGGAAAGTTCGGGAGTGGTTCGTTTATACTCGGTAGGCACAATAAAGTTAGAAGTACAACCGCGAGAGGCTCGTTGGGGTAAAGATTTAGGGCGGTTTACTACAACACTCAATTATAAGTGGGCGTTTAAGGACGTGTACACACCACGAAAGTAAGCCCCTATCTTATTGCAAGTGATACAGGTTTTGTCCAATCTGATTTTTGTTTAATGACCGACAAAGACCAAGGCAGACAACTAAACTGGTGGTTTATAATACTTTTAATATCGTCATACCTTACCAAATACGTATTGCAGCTTTCATCGAGTTATTAAATCAATCCTTGGATATTTTATAAAGCACTGACAGCACATAAAACCGTTATACTTATGCCTACCTATATTTATGTTTGAATATCTTAATACATAATGCATAATCCATACCTACTATAATATTATAAATGCGTAAGTAACTCTGTGTCTGTTTATCTGTCTGTTACACTTTCACGCTTAAACCGTTGAATCGATTTTGATTGAATTTGTTACAGGGATAGATTCGATCTTAGGAAAGGACATAGGCTATGTTTGGTCGCGATAGCCGACATGCACGCGCATAAATAAATAAATAAATTCATACTATAATATATATAAATGCGAGAGTGAAAATGGCAAAATAAACTCGAGTTAATAAGTTGTGTTTATTCATGTGACCTACCCTCTTGGGATTAGTAGTATTACTACGCAATTAATTTACCAGAGACATAATATTACATGCTGCAACTAAATAAACGCTGAGATTGGATTACTGAATTGTATGCCATGCTGTTTCCATTTAGCCCCGGTAGAAGGGGAAGTCCCAAAAAGTGTTGGTTTGGTCGAAACACTCTCAAAAGTGACACTCGCTAGGTGAATAATGATGATTGAATTAGTGAAATATATAAGAATTTAATCTCTTTGTAATTACAGACTGTCGCAAGTTTATATCCTAACTACTAATTAAGTAACAATATACTAAATTAACTAAAGTAGTCACTATAAAGGTAGGGTCTGATATGCTAACCACTGAATTTAAAACAAAATATTTACAAAAAGGAGTTTACATCGACATGGACTGGTAATGTACCCAAAAGACTGGTAGAATTATCTTGGATGACAATTCTGTGGTTAAACGATAATCTAACAAGATATTCAAAGTTAACAGCTAGATAAGACACATAGTAGGTACTTCCTATGAGATCGCACTCCTAACAATCTAATGGGTCAAATTGATCAATTGTTGCCTGCTCAAATGGGTTGCTATCTAAAGATGTCTCATCTGTAGACGGATTCCTTTGTCAACATCATGCTATCGGAATATTACTTTTTTTTTATTGGAACATGATGTCAATTGTTACACTCGTATATATTGGAAATCATACCTACATGTATAAAAATATCTACCGAATGTCGATTTCAATACAATCCATTTTCCTCATAACAGTCGTACAAAAACATTAATTTTATTTTCCTTACTTATATAAGTTTTTGCCTGTACCTACCTACGAGTACCTTTCAATGGAAAATTCTTTGAACGTTATGTTAATATGGAATATTTTAGCATAAGTTTTACAAAAAATATTATCAACCCGTTTATAAAATAGCTAAGCGTAATAATACCTACACTTCCCAGAGTATTAATTTTATTTTCATGATCTTTTCCCATACTGAATATTCATTGCTATCCATATCATACTTAGTTTGAGAACCAGCATTCTCCTAGCCAGAATTTATCTGAAAGGGCACGACGGACTGCATATTTTGTTCTTTTTAGATACTAAGTTATAGTTTCATAAAACAACATTCTATTAGAATAGTTGAACTGAAGACTATGTACATATTGTACATTGTCGTACTACAAACCTACAAGAGCGTTTAGGTACTTTGTGGGTTGTCAAAAAAATTACCTTAGCCTTGGATTTCATTAAGAAAAAACACGCGATACACATGTTGTGATATTTTTTATCTATAGTACCTTTGACATGTCAACGGTGCCTTCATCGCGATCATGCGATTGTCTGCGTTTGGCTCCGGAATTGCGTTCGTTGTTAAAAATGATGTGTTTTTCGTCAGGAGTTCACGACTCTCGTTTCATATCATCCACGCCTGCTTTTACATTCACCCACCAATAAAATTTTGCCCTCAAATACAACAGTGGGGTGTTGTATTTATTGTGAAATTGTTTTTTGCCTTTTCCATTATGTATTTTTGCGATGACATCGTTATCATTCACCATATTGCTGAATGTAAGTTATTCTTTATCAAGGAGATACAATAAAAAGTTTAGCTTCTTAGAAATAAGAAATAATTCGATTCTGTAGTACGCTAATAGCAGGAGGTCTGTAATACTGTTTATTAGATGCGCTCCCTGCTGGCAACACTTGAATGAATTCAGTGTCGTGCGATGAATGTGTTTTTAACTGACTTAAAAGGAGGTTCTAATTCGCATACTTTTTTATATATTGTAGGTAGGTACGCCGATTTCTTTGAGATATCTAGGCCGATTTACGTTGTTCTTTTTTTTGATCAACACGATATAATTTTAAATTAGATAAAATTATATGCGTTCTGCGAAAATGAGCCAATAAAAGGCACAAATATAGGTCTCGAAAATCAGACCGATTATGGGGGGTCTTAGTTTAATACCCTAAGTCCAGAATGAAATACTTTTTGATGTCTTAGCTGGTCTTATATTTGGTGTAGAACCGTGACACTATGCTTCATAATATCGAAGTTCTGCAACGGCGACAATGCCTTAACAATCAATTATTCAAATCGCTGATTCGCCGACTCAACGATCGATTCACCGAAGAAGGTTATGCCGAATTAATAAAATAGCATCTACACAATTAAAATGCCCGCATCAGTGGTTTATATCGTGTCATTGTCGCACAGGTTCACAATAGTGTCAAGGTTGGACAAATTGGTAAGGTTTGTTTACGATACGACTGTTATTTAGTAAATCGCGTTTAAGACCTTTCTTGGTGTATGAAAGGATTTCTTGTTTTATTTATGAAGTTTCGAGCCCTTCAATAAAACAAATGGTGCCTAAGGGATAATATTATTCGGTAAGAACACATGTTGGAATAAGAAATATAAAATTAGAAGGAAATCTCGTTCGTATAGCAGCTAGTGTTCCCAAACGCACTCATATTATGACTAATCACGTGACCCAAAACAGTAACGTGATTGGGTATTCCAATTTTAAAATGAGAACAACTGAAAAGTAAATGTCAGTTATGTCAGCCAATCAAGTAACGAATCTTTTTGAACATCATAGCATTACGGCACAGAAATCATAACTATGGGTATTTGCTTTGAATTTTATATTCTGTGGTAATGTCAGTGTGTTGTGTTGTTGCCAAATGTTGCTAAAACAAAACTTAGAAAAAGGTTTGGAGACAGGGTTAATTCAAGTTAACCTATATATTCTCGTTTAATATTACTTTAATAGGTATAGCGTGCCATATTTCCAAGACATTACGTCTATAGCCTATATCACTTACTGAGCCATTTAAGTTGGCAATAGAACACTTATTTTTTTCCTCGATTTTTAAAAATCTTTTCCTGGTATCTTTATAATCTTTATTGGATAAATAAACAACCTTACGATGATAATTGTTCAAGGCAGTTACTTAAGGTAATTATAATAATCATTGTTATAATTTAACGAGACTGGAATAAGTAGATTAGTGATCGAGAGACCTCGTGGCTTGAGGGCTGCCCTCAGATCATGAAGTATCTCAATCACGAATTTTATATAGATAGGTACTAGAACTAATTTGCATATACCTACATCAAATTGGCTAATACTATTGTTATTTTACATAACAATAACATAAGTTAGTAATAAGTAAGCTAGAGCGTGGCATTCGGGTGAAAAATAGTGAGGTGTCGTACTACCCCACTATTTTGAAATCTATGAAGCGTCGGTAGATTAGTGGTTAAGAGGATGGAGTCGGTGTTACGATCAAAGGGTCTCGGGTTCGAAACCCACTCCTAATACATATAAGCTATTTAGCTTGGCTATTTAGCTTTAGAGGGAATATTAGTAATTCGGTTGTTAATATTCTAGAAAAAAAGCGGACCTCAGACTCCGAGGTGAAAGCTTCGATGCGACTATAGATGGATACTTTCTATCTATAGATGGATAGTATTACTGTGGATTAACGCTAGGATGAAGAAGATTATCCTTAAAAAAAATACTAAGTGGTACTCTGTAGCTGATTCCATTGAGAATGTCGATACAATCGTACCTACCGGTTGTGGCAAATATCATGTGAAAACATTACTTGTATTTATTTATTGACTTACACGAAAACTCACTCAGTGTCCTCGCAATTAATTTTTTGTTTTTATTTTTTCCTGTTGGAAACGAATATAATCATATAACTTACGCCATTATGGACACGACACTTAAGTGAACAGTTTTATTTTGTGCATTCGTATCAATAGGTCAAGATCGAAAAACTGGGCAATGTATGCTCGTGCCTCAGACCCACTTCAATAAAAAAAAAACTTCACTTTATTTTCGCTTACTGCGAATCATTTCAATTGACAAACACATCACGATTTCTCCATCATAATATTTTATGACAAAGGAATTTGGTCGTTATTATTACAAAGATAAAGTTTTATATGTGAAATTGAATAAATTATTGGCTTGGCATATATTGCAAGTGTTTACCCTCACCCCATTTAGCGCAAATAGCGCTAACATTGATGTGTTGATTAGTATTTAGCATATTACTTAGCGAAACCAAGGTTGTACAAGGCTGCTTATAAATCAATAGTCACGCTTTGGTTGTCCGTCCGTATAATAACAAAAATATCTATATCGTGAATAGCTACTTTATATGGCTGAACATTTCTTCTACACCGAATTTCCATGATGCGACACAACCTGTTGTCGAGAGAATCAGGTCATGCAATCATGCAATATCGTTTTTGATTTAAGTGACCGAATTTTTTTTATGCTTAGGTAGGTAGGTATATATGTTTATCCGTAACTAGAATCACAAGTGAGTTATGTTGTACATATACATACATAGGTAACATAAAAGCACACGACTCACATGATGAAAAGTGGTTACCGTGACCTATGGACGTGTGCATCATTAGAGGTACTCGATACTCATGCTTTTGACCCTGTAAGAACCTTCCAATGTCCTTCTGGAACCCCATCCGTTCCACCCCAGTCGTTTGAGCGTGATCAAGTAACAAACATCCAAACACCTTATTATTAACTCTAGTTATCCTCAGTTTGACAGTTCCACTTATAAGTCATTGAACTCTAAGAAAATCCGTCTCCACTATTGTAGGATTTCCAGCAATTGAAAACTCGTGGCGGGCATTAATTTATTACTTGGCCAGCTGCCGTCTAGCTCGGGGAAGTCCACAACAATGCCATTGCTCTCGACTTAGTCTGTCGGTCATTCTTTAAGGTCTTCAGTAGGTACTATTATTATATTGACGTTATACCATGTTACTGTCCTATTGACGTCAAAGTTTCGGCAATAATACATATTTAAATTATTCTGTTGTTCTCTTAATTAGAACCTGTCAATAATCGAGACAATGAAGTGTATAAAATCTGTTTGAAAATGTACATAATTTTTACTTGTCAACAAATAACTGAATAACTTAGCTTCTGTTCGAGAGTCCTTTTCAATCGTATTACGTATTAGTTGTTATAGGAGATTGTGCCGCTATTTGGGTCCATTTCCATTAGTTCTGTACTATATTTCTTTACACAGAACTAATGAAAATTCTGTACAGAGTAATAGAACTTTGACTTGACCTTAGTCGTACTTATACCTAATTTTATTCTTACTAGGTCTTCTGATAACAGCAAATATTCGCGATGTGGAAGAAGGACATTAAGTATCACAATTAACTTTTAACGTAACGTAACATATACAGAACAAGTGGGAACAAAAGTCTCATTAGTTCTATGTACAGAATTAGTGTATGTGCACATAAGTCTCATTAGCTCGGTGCAGTGTGTACAGAACTATTTACTGAAAATAAAGCGCTTTTTAGGAGTTGCTTCTATTTAGCTTCGAGAATCATTTGCGAATACTTACTATAGTCTAGTCTGAACTAAACTGGTCAGCAAATAATAATAATAATATAAATAATAAAAATATTTTTATTCTCTCAAACAAATAACCGTCAGACAGATTACTGCTAATAATCTGTAGGTATTCTTGTTTATTTGCTCGTGAAACATGATTAATATAAATAGATTATATTATGTATTTGGGTAGTAGGTAATGAATGACTATTTGCTTGGTAAACGATAGATTGTATTATTTATGTTGTATACATGTTACATATCTCCAAAGCAGTAAACAGGTGTACAAACTAAGTAGGTTTTCGGTTGCACGTTGTTGCATGTTGGAACTGACATGATAATTACTAGTAGGTACTTAGATTATAATTATAATATTAGGTGCTGTAACGGACATTATCCCACCTGTGGAAGTGAAGTGGTAACACTAGTTTGAATTTTAACTAATACGTGTGACAGGCTTATTATCTTGTTGCCTCAATCAGATAAGATTATACAAATAGATTAAAGATTTCACATCTATTTTTTCTGTGAAACTGCAAACACTAAAATGACTTATGTCAAGGCAAATTTTGTAATAAATATTGTGAAAGATTTCAGTAATGTAATTGCAATCACTTAAAATTTACTGAGTCAGGCAATCTTATAAGAAGACTAAACAGCGACGAAGGAAATGTAATAGACGAGTTCATATTTAAAAGTCAATATATATGATAATGAAAAGAAATCATCAACGCTTAAAAACCGTTTAAGAAAAATGGCGGGAAGAGGCTTGTGGCAATTTGGCGTCTTTGAAATTCGAATCATTTTACCCGCACAAATGCTCGCTTTGCTTCGGATTGCGTACACGTAAACACTGAATGAAAAATAAATGTGAACGAATGATGATTTAACTTTGCTAGAATTTTGATTAATAAATAAAGGTTAAAAAAAGTTTAAAAAATATCTTTATATAGATAATAGTTTGAATTAGAAAATAATGAAAGGATCAAAACATTTATTTTATTGTTTAGAAGCGTCATAAAATGATAACTTTAATAACACTTCTAACTTTATCCATGCAAGACGAATACTTTATTCGTCTCTGATAAGGACTTAAAAAAATTGATTAAAGTTCTTTTAACCAACTTCATTGCATTGGACAAAACCTAATTTGAATGATATATCAGTCAAAGCTACTTTTGACTGATTTAAATCTTTTAAGGGGTTCGACTATAACTAATACGTTAATGTGCTTAGATCATTAAATATATTACACGCAATGTTTATTGCGTCTAAAGGCTTATGACAAATTAAACAACTTGCACAGCTTTTTTCGATCAACTGATGTGGTAAGTTTTTTGTTTCTTTCTGAGATTGCGAAATTATATTTGTAATGGCTTATTGTGTTGTGTTCACACAGGCTCTTAGCTCACAGCTATACTAAATACAGCCTTTACTGCCGCTACCAAAAATCCGATTACTTGCAAGGGGGATCCGAGTGGAACACAAAATCGAATTCTCAGTTGGGCGATACTTATCGATATCACAGCGATATATCCTATTCCGCAAAGAAGGTATCGTATCATGTTATTTGTTGCGACATATCGATACAAGGTTTTCAGAATCGAATCGATACGATGTATTGAAACAAATGATATTTTCGTTCATTTCCAGTCCTAAGTGCCTATAAATGTTTTAGGGGCTCGGGGCGGAATAAATCTTCTAATATTTGACAGTGGACTAAACATAATATGGTTGAGGTCTTAAATCATGAAAAATCTAATACAGAAGACGGGTGCGCGACCGGGAACGGGACTGCTGACCTTGTAACTCTGAGAGGAAAGCCTCCGACAGAGCCTGGTTTGTTAAAACAGCAGTGCCTCGAGCATGAAAAACATTCGAATTCGTAACGGAAATGAATTGATAGATCGGAGAATTGCGATTGGTCCCCTGCCTACTGTAATTGGCTAGCTTCACACATACACAGGTGTGTGTGTGTGAAGCCTGCCAATCGCAATCCTCCGTTCTCTCGATAAGTACGTTACGAATTTGAATATTTACATACCACGAACATCTTGGTGGGGCCATTTACGCTCATTCTAAGCTATTCAGCGCCATCTATTGTCACTATCGAGGGCGGAAAACAGTCAATCTACAATTTGCTCAATGCGAACAATACTAATTGGTAGAACTAATTAAGTTTTGTTCGAATCGAGCAGATAAGCTATTTTACCCCTTCACGATAGTATCAGTACAACCCGCCAGTCACGATAAATCACTTACATCTGTAGAATAATCTAGATTAGGAAATGGAAAACTGCCTTTCTTTAGCCTCCACACTGGTAAAGGAAAATGGACTTTCTTTTCTTTCTATTATACATCAGACTGCCAATACCGGTTGCTTTCAAAGCATTCACTTTGGAGCATCTTTCCCCTGGAGATCTTGCCCGAAGCACCTGGAAGTCCTTAAATAGACTTTGAACGGACTTCGGCTGAAGAAACGAAAACCAGATTAGGTGGGGTTTTTAAGATGAGGTGGACTATGACCCACCTGCTTACGTGTGCTGCCTACCCAAGTATGTGTACACCGGAAGAACTCATGAGTGCCTCTGAGAACGCTATAGGGGTGGCTGCACACTGGGCAAACAAAATATGACACGATATGCCGTCAACTCGACAGAAGAAGACTTTGGAGCAGGTAGTCTGCTCTTACAATTGGTTTGTTTACTATAACTTTTAGAGCTGTCATCTGAACCCTCAAACTAATGAGGAAAGCCCGAATCAGAGTCTCGTTCGTCAATCAACAGGTTTATGGCTTGCAGGTGGAACACGACCCTTGGCAGGTCACATTACAGATAAATGTGTGAACCTGCACAGCTGTCGTGAGATCGTGTTTATGTACTCGTACCTATATTATTTACGAATAAACTTCAGGAAAATATCAACAGTCTAGAAATCTTGAACGACAAATTGTTTTACAACCACAACATTCATTAAGGAGGCTTTCAACAACCTGTTAAATAAACAACGATATAATTCGAGGAATTCTTACCTATTTGCGTGGCCTATGATTTTATGGGCTTAATTATATACGATTTACTTCACGATTTACGACTTAGCTTTTACGATAAAAATATTTTTTTACTCGAAAAGGCTGTTGGATAAATTGGCCAATGAACGAAATGACCTAACCCTTTCAACGTATGCTAACCAATTTGTTGTGTATGTCGACTTTTGCGAATTTGGCGGTTTTGGAATTCGAATTGAGCTTATAAAGTAAAGCTCACTATTGAGTCTATTCCACTGATTTCCACCGTCAGCAAAGAGGTCGAAATGGCCGCGTTTATTTGTGAAAAGTCTGCTTGATTTTTTATCTGTGCACTGGTTTAATATTTGGTTTACTGTTACAATTCCCACTGGGCTCTTTTTAGTAATTTACTTTTATTAAATTCGGGTACAATTGCGATTCCATTTTAAGAATAGGTACTTTTTCGGGTTGGTAAATGATATGACTACTGGAAAAATATATTGTGGGCGCTCATAAGGTTCGAGTTAAGTACATTTGCTGGAAGTCTAACCTAAGTAAGTAAGAAAGGAACGTAGGCGTTCCTTTTTTTTGCAATTTTCATTTTTGCCTTTCTCATTTCGTTGTTTGCTTTGGCAATATATTGTCAGAGAGCTATCCCAGTTAATGCGTGGACAGTGTCCATCGTTCGCCTTCCGCTTTCTATCCCATCCCGTCTATCCCACCTTTCAAGTCGTCAATCCATCTGGCTAGGGGGTGTCCATGCGTCCCACCCACCTTTCATTGGCCGATTTGCGGTCTCTACTTTAGGACCCGTTTGTTTCAACAGTCATCGATCCTTTGGAAGTTGTGGTCAATAACTAGTTTTTTGTAAGATGACCTCATTACGAATTTCATCCTTCAAAATAAATTCCAAGCATAACTCGATTCATAGCTGGATGCGCTACTTTTAATTTGTGGACTATCCCCACTGTCAGTGTCTACGTCTCCGCGCCATAAGTCATAAGGGATTCTAAGGGAAAATATCGAAGTCCAGCCAAATCCGCAGATAGACTGGTAAAGCGGACCCCAGTCTCCGAGGTGAAAGCTTCGAATGCGACTGGAAAAAATGCCAGGATGAAGAAGAAGTAGTCATAAGGGATTAAATACAGTTCGGTCAATATTGCCACATGGCAAATAAAGAGATAACAAAAAGAGTTTTCCTGTGAGCCTTCCGTGCGTAACTGTTAAAATAAAACGTCCCAATAATAAATAAATGGCTACAATTTCCAAAGCTGTAACCGACCACGATTATGACATCACAAATCAGAACGATATTGCTATAACGATATAATTTAACTGACGTTTGTTTCCATATCTTTACGGATGATCGTGAGGTCATGGATTCGGTTCTTGGGTTGGTGTTATCTATAAGATATTCGCATGAAATTCGCAGCACGGAGCCTGGAACGTGTCCGATAAACGCAATTTGAATCGCACATAATTGTGCGAATTCAACCCTAAACTCGATGTAAACCAGGCGAGGTCTACTTAAGCCTCTAGGCCATCCGTCATTGGGTATTTAGTGAAAGAGCTTATGTAAATTTGATGTAGTGTTTATTGGTTGGCCGTTAACGATTAGTGTTGGTAGTTTAAAGGAGATCTGAATTTTTGGGGTTGGATATTATTAAATGTTGTTCTATTTTTGTACAGAAAATCACTATGAAAACTAGATTTTCAACAACTAAGTATTATAGACATCAAATCCCAGGAAACTTGGGAATTCAAAAAAGATCTCATGTTATATGAGATGAGATTCGACCACGCCTACGCATTAAGTCGTAACGCGATTTTTTCACAAATTGAGATTTTTGTGCCATCAGAACAATATTATATCATACTAACTTTTCATGAAGACAGAATTTTTAAAATGTCAATAAATAAGGAGATTTTCAATCGATAACAGTTGTAACTTTTAAACGCACCCGCGCATACAGTTGCATTGCAAGTTACAATCATATGCGCCGATCAGTTGATTGCGCATGGGTCAAACTCAACAGAGTTCCGACGTCGTATGACACATGGTTCCAACGCACAACGTCGTAACATGCATGTTACGACTCTATGTGACAGTCTATTAGCATATTTTGTAGTTAGTTACGACTTTATACTCTTCAAAAATATTACACCTGGTGTCGTAACTTATACTTACGGCCATATGCGCTGTTGAAATTTAAAATTATACAAGCGTATATAGGCGTATCACAAAGATAAGACTGTATGCTATGTTACATACTAAAGATACTGCTATTTGTTTTTTAATAATTCACATAAATACTATTAAAATTTTACTTTTTCGTAGATATTGTACAATTTATGTCAATAATAATTATTTCCCTATGTGTTCGAAGTACCGGTGGCACTTGAAACTGACTTTCAGATTTTATTCATCAATCAGTGTTAGGAGAGCCAGTACACAGTTCACTACCATTTTGAATCAGAATACTTTAGTTTGTTTGTCTAATAACAGTGAATAAACGTAAAGATTGCAAAAATATGAAATTAAAATATTTGAATAGTTGAGGAAAGTGCATTTATTTGAGTAAAAATGGAGCGCGCACTACCATGTTCAATTTCTGGGCAAAATTCTTCTAAAATTAGGATAATGTATCAAGGAAGATGGACTAATAGCAAAAGGAATACAGATAATTATATGAAAATGTACACCACTACAACTCGGGTATCATTCTAGGTAATGAAATTATACTGTTAATCGTACCTTTTACTAAATCTAACTCGGATATTACCTTTTAAGGTGTTCATCTTTAAAACAAAATTCCTTTACACTCTTTCAATAGGGAAGAGAATAGTTCAAACATTATAAAAAATTGGTACTTAGGTAAATGATCTGTTTCTCAGGATTGGTTGGAGTAAACTGGACCTATTTTGATAGGTGATGAAACCAAACAGTGAGACGGAAGGTCTTAACATGCCCTAAAAGTTACTAGTCCCGGTTAAATATTATTATGTGTGCAAAATTTTTGCTAATTTTATCCAAAGAATGATGACGAATGATTAGGTTTACAAAATCCAACAGAAACTGACATATGTATTTGCTTTTTATAGGTAAATTATTATTGCAAGAAAGCATGGTGCATACGTTGCTAAACTAGTAAAAAAGTTTTGTAAGATTCAGGATTTTTGGACCAATTTTATGTTGTTCCTTTACCTATTACATGAGCTACATTTATTTTAATTATTTGTTAAGTATTGATCAACGTTTATAAGGGACCATTAGGTCTGTCTTTCTATATGGCTGCTGCTGGTGTGATATAAGCAGGAGCTGCTCGTCATGGAGATAAAAATACTGCGTTGGATGTACGGAGTTACACATAATGATCGCGTGAGGTTCTCCCGTATCCACGGCTGGTTTCATATACGTGACATCCCAGATAAAACGGTAGGTCTTCTTTGCTGGTACGGTTATGTTTTGTGGCTACCGCCAAGCAACGTGGGAAACAAATAACTGGCAATGGCTCCTTCACTGGGTTCTGGTAAGGGGTAGACCCAAAACGAGCTAGCTTGACGTCGTAGAGGCTGAGGTATATCTGTGTGTAATGAGGAAGTAATTTTGTTCCTCAAAATTATGCACTACAACAACATGTTTTTTGACATCAATTAAAAACGTAAAGGCAAGTATAGTAATCCAGTAAAGGAGCCCGCGAGTAGCATACTTTCGGTCCACAGTAAAATTACACTAGATTTATCTGAATAATTTTGTTTGTGTAATACGGTTAGACTCCTGTCCTTACCTGTTAGATTCCTGTTAGGTATACTTTAAAATAGTTTTACAGGTAACTTCCCATTTTTCTATATTTTCAAGAATTAGGTTATTATAGTTATCAATCAATCAATTAGCCTACTGCTGTCCACTGCTGGACATAGGCCTCCCCCAATGTGCGCCACGTTTGCCGATCCTCCGCCTTCCGCATCCATTATAGTTATAAAAAATTCATATATATAAGTATGATTTTTTTATTCCAACACGTGTCTAAAATATTAGAGCAATAGACACTCGCCTAATATACCTAATTAAATGCCAAAATTCACAAAATGTAACTACTTTTTTGCATTTGTTTTTTTAATAAATTGGAATAAAGTTGTTCTCATATCACAAGCACTACATTATCATTTATTATTAATTAATCTTTATTTTTCAAGCAAAGACTCACAGAGAAGTTCCGTTAAATTTTATGTTTTATATCAATAAAAAATAATATTACAGTGATGTTTATAGAGAACAAACATTGTGTATGATTTGAACAAGCATTATTGCAGTTTTGTATTGTGTGATACCCTGATACGACTGTTTTTCTTAGATGTATAACGGTATGCCACGTGAAATACTACGCGGTATACCGTCGTAACTTAAACACACGACCTTATTCGTGTTGTCTAAATTGATCTGAATAGCGGCATATGGTCATAACAATGACATACGACCTTTGGACTACTCGTATAAGGTCGTAATTCACTAAATAAGGCTATATTTTCGTAAATATGACTTTTATGAAATCCATATTTCAGCACAATATTTTTATGTCAATTATTCATAACATTACACAAAAACATCGGTGAAAAAGATTAAAAAAATCGAATTAGACAAGAAAATATCTTAAAACGGCTCTCCTGAAAAAACAGCTTTTTAGCGTTTCGACCTTATGCGTAGGTGTGGTCGAGATGATCTCATAAGTCAAAATTATTAGAAAATTATTAAATCGTTTTTTATCCGACTGCCAAGAAAAGTTATATTTTAATTAGACCGCATTAGTTTTCCCGGACACCGTTATAATGACATAGCATTCAATAACTTTCGAAAATTGTTTGCTTAATATGCGATTAAGTTTGTTATTTCGGTATACCCAATGGGGTAAGCAAGGGTATTTTTCGCTATGTTTCTGATCGCACGGCGTAAAGGGGGTAAGAACATAATTAGACTGGTTTTACAAGCGTTTATACTCAAGGGATATCGTTTACCATTAAACAGGTCGTATGTAATCAACTTAGAAAGTGTCTAGATAATGAATACTTCAACACTCAGTAAGTGAAATTTATATTCAATCTTCCAGAAATGGTGACGACGTCAAACGATGAGATTCACAAAGAATTTCATCAATGTAGACAGTAATTCATTATCTTTCAAATTATATACTAAAGACGCACGCAATTCGTTCTCGGGCACGCAACGAATAGAATGAATGAACTTGGAATTATGTTGACATTTAAATCTCATTTCGTTCTTCGGTCTGTGAACCAAAAAGACGATTTTTATGAAGAGTGAAGAAAATAGTGGATCATTTTAGGATATATTCAACTGATATATTACAGATTTTTGGTGATTGATATTAGGTATAGACTATTGGGGGCCATCCAATATAAGCTCCTTGTCATCATTTGCTGTCAGAGAGTTTATTTCCTACATACCTACCGTGGAAACCCTACTTATAGGTATTATAAGGGTGCTTACATAGAAAAACAGGTTGCCGGTAACGACTACCTGCGCCGACTAGTTTCCATAGCAATAAAAATGGTGATAATTCGTCGTTTACGTTCTAACACTACATTGCTATGTAAACCTGTTTCTCTATATCCATAAGCACCCTAAGAAAAATACCTACTACGTTTAATGTGACTTAAACAAAAGGAAAGATAAAGCTGCGTGCAGACAACACGAACAAAGCACACGTCAAACGTACACGTTATTATGGCGAACTAAAAGGACATTATTTCCTTTTTCGTTTATGAGGACATTGTGTCCGCCAGTGAATTACGGTAATACGCGATTTTGTGGACAGACGTGATCTTTTATCCGGGGGCGTAGTGTCGTATCATATTTCGTACCGACATTAAAATTGGTTTGACGTATAAATCCAAGTAATCTAATTTAGTTGTTATGAGTTTACTTGGATTCGCCGAATACGTTCGATGACCGTGGAGAGTGGGTGGGTTTTCATTTATTATGTAACGAAACGTGTTTTAAAAATCGTCTGGATTGATTCTTGATGCAATGCCGGTAACAAGGCGATATTATTTTGTGTAAATAAATATTATGCACGTCAGTAAAACGTGGGCGGAGAATAGAAATGACCGAATGAATGAATCTGTTAGATCTATTAATAAATCTAGTACAGAGTATCTGATTTAATGAATTATATTTGGTGAAGTAGGTATCTACGCATATAATAAATACACGTTGAAGCATGTGTGTGAAAGGATGTTTCATTTATTTGTAAGTAGTACCTAGTAAAAGAAAAATAATTTGATACACGTTGAAGCATGTGTGTGAAAGGATGTTTCATTTATTTGTAAGTAGTACCTAGTAAAAGAAAAATAATTTGAGTTCATGATATTTGCTCTAAGATGTGTGAAAGCAGTAAAACTAGGTAAACCTAATAAGTTTTTAGTCATAAATTCAGAATACTGTTCTGTATTCAGAAATTATAAATAAAAAAAATGGTAATCAAAGGCACATTAAAACTATTTGTGTCTGTGAAAATTTCAACAGCCTAGCTATTTTCCTGGTGACTCTTTGGGTATAGAACTCAAAATATATTTGCTTACTTAGTTTACGTCATACATTTCATTAAAAAAATCTCGAATCGAAAGATTAAATATAATACGAGTGTGTGCTTCCAGCAGTGGAGGAATGGAATGGAATGACTTTTTGAACACTTGTCCGATCGAAGCTCTTAGGAACTGAAGTTTAAACGCAAGTAAGAGAAGCCATTGGAATAACAAAAGCGTTTGCCAATAGAATTTGAATCACAATCACGTTTGAAAAATACCGTAGAAGAACTTCTTTTATTAGACTAACATAAGTTGGGCTTTTGTGTGTGGTTTAGTTCAGGTCAGTGTTGAAAGGGTTAAAATCTTCCTTCTTTCTTGAATTTCATAATATTTTGGTAGAAATTGTGAATATTATGGAGTACTTTAGTAGATTTCTTTCTTTTTTCGTTTTGTTCAAGTTTGTAAATATGTTTGAATGTTTGTTATTAATAGATAGGAGGATGGATTATAATCTATCAGGAATAAGAAGTAGCCTATAACAATCTGATAGATTCCAGACTATCTATCAGGAACTTTCCTTTTTAATTTCTTCGAATAACACATAGGCTACTTTTTAATTTCTCCTGGGTTGCGGGTACAGGATCAGAACGCCACACGAGCGGAGCCTCGAGTTACAGCTAGTTTTAAATAAAAACAAATCGTATTCATAATACATCGTCTACAAATATTGACATAGAGAGACATATTCTTCGTTTATTTTATTGATAAACGAAGAATATGTCTACTAAATATTTACAGAAACAGACAATTCAATGCACTAAATAGGTTAATCACTTTAACAGTAATCTGTGTTCATTAACCACATTAGCTGGTTCTTCTCGACATGTACCTTGTATGTCACGTCCCGTCACGTCCCATAACGTTCTCAGACTACAAACACGTTAAAGAATGTTTACCCACGTTCTAAGCTATTTATCAAACGGCAGGTACGGCTAATTCAATACAATTATATTATCCCAACTCAAACTTGTTTAGAGAACCAATGAAGTATAAACACGATTGAGTGAACCCCTACGTCTAAGAAGCTAGCTAAACTTCTGCTGAATAGACGAGTCTATAGTAATTAAATTAGAGCAATCACATCTACAGGAGATTGAATAAAACTAACTTTTTTCCTTACGAAAGGGTTTGCTATCGTGAATCTGTATTCTGACCTGAAGATGCTCTTATGAAGAAACAGGCTACCGGCTATCATTATTTTTGTTGCTATAGAAACTTATCAGGGTAGCTAGCCGATACCGGTTGTTTCTTTATACAAGCACCCTTTTACTAGTTTGTAAATCCATGATGGTAATACACAACGAAAGTGTACCTATAGGTTCCCTTCACATCAAGATCTTCTGGGCTTCACTGTCTCTTTCATCTGTGGACTACAATATGGAGTTCTTCAAGAATGGCATTAGAAGGTTCCCACAGGGTTGGTTTGGTAGCACGAGTGTGACGCCCCTGGTGTTACACACGACCACAGGCCAAGTTAACCATTTTTCATCAATCTTCTTCCTCTTAGCGTTAATTCCCAGTCGCATCCGAAGCTTTCAGCTCGGAGTCTGGGGTCCGCTTTTACCAGTCTTAACCACGAATTTGGCTAGACTTCGATATTTTCCGTGAAGCGATTGTCATCTGACCTCCACAACCCAATGTTAACATTAGGCGATATCGAAGTTTTGCAGATAGACCGTCGTTTTTGGATTTTTGAGGGCTCCAACTACCCGTAACGACTGCCATAGATGTTCTCATGGCAACCGGGACCGACGGCTTGACGTGCTCTCCGAGGCACGACCAGACCAATGCAAATACTCATATTTCATTCACACAAATATTTGCACTGAGCAGGGATCGAACCCGCGCCTCCTGCGTAGCGGCCGCGTTCACTACCGCTACGCCACGGAGGCTGTAACCATTTTTCATCAATATCGTCATTTAATTAAAAAAAAAAACAAATTTATAGGTCAAATGAAAGGCTCGATCGAAGTTAGGGTTATAATGTAATCCGTGGTTAGGGCAGGGTAGGGACTAGATACAATATAATTTGTGTATAAAGTAGATTTAGTCTAAAATTTTCTCGGAAGGGTAGTCGGTAACCCTAGTTGGTCGGTACCTGCTCAGATTATTAATTTCACGTTAAATTAATACCGTCTTTCCGCATAATAACATCATTTGCGAAATACTTGAACGGGTTTTTGTATTTATTAATGAAAGCATTTCGAAACGAAACGTGATAATGGCTCCCGCGGCGAGTTAATTTAAAAATTCTTAATTAAAATTAGACATAATATGTCGGTAGGTTGTCAGTGGGTTGGCGACTATATTTGCGATTGTGGAGGTGAGCGCGACGACGCGACGGTTAGGTTATTAAGTGAGAAAACTATTTTATTCTTTAACTAGCTATACCTGCGACTTCGTTCTCTTTGAAGCGAAGTTCTTTTTGATGCGAATAATCCTAATTATTTTTCAAAACTTAAAGTTACTTTTAGTTTAATTACGCCTTCAGTGGCCAAAGTGTCCCTATAAACCCATTTCTACCAACAATACCAGTTCCTACCGCAGCTTTTTCCTTTACAGATAAAGGGAAGCTACGGTAAGAGAGGTGATTGCTCCGTGGCACTACCGGCACTAATGGCACTACTGGTAGTAGACTGGTATGGTCGTTCGATAATAGTTAAGATTTTTTTCTACCGACTTTCCTTTCGACAAATTTCACCCTTCGCCATTGTACGTCTTATAAACTATCTGCCAGTCCTGACTAAATCGGCCGAAATGTCTAGTATACTCGTTAACCCCTTCAGCTAATTTAAAATGAGTAGTGGTGTTAGGAGTGGGTTCACGTCGGTAGTGTAATAGCCAGGATGTGAACCCAGGCCCTCTCGATCGCAAGGCCGATTGTAAACATTAATTTCTGATAACTCTCCCGTAATTACAAGTTTTCGCCGGAAACTGCTGCGGTGAAAAGTGGTTTTTCTTGTTATATCTTACCAATAAATGAATCTATAAATAGCAGTATTGATGAAAGTTTAAAACGATAGACAATAATGTTTTTAATATCTATATTCTTACAACCGTACAATATAAGATCCGTAGTTATATAGAATTATGTAGGGGAGACCGGGGCTAGGCTAGTTGACTAGTTTTCAGCTTAAAGGAATAATTTTTTTATTGTGTCAAAAACATGGGATACAAAGGTAGTATTTGGAAATTTCTTTTAAGCAACAAATGCCCGTTTTAGGACCTAGGTTACCTTCCGAAAGAAAATTTCATAGCAGGCTGAACCCATTTGCAAATCGTAAACTGACAGAAAGTTCTGTCATGCCTGCTATCATTTCGGTCTTTTAGGGTTTATAAGTCGACTTCATTTACAAACATACAACAACAATTATGCGCGAAAAACATAACCCTTTCTTGGCAATCCAGGCAAAAAAGGCGTATGTTGATCTGCATTCTGAGGACTCATATAACTAATCAACCTATCTACCTACTTCTATACATATAATTATTCATTCTTTTTCATAGTTTTTCCTATTCAAAAGAAATAAATACGTACACATTTCTTACATTTTCTAGTAAAATGTTTTGTAATTATAATTTCTGTAGTACAGTTCTGCGTATACAAGTAATGATGCGTGAATCATCTGTAAGCGAAGAAACAACAGTTGATCTGTTTACTGTTCATCCTACTCATAAGTGTGAAAGTTTGTAAGATGTTTGCTATTCAATTATATTCAAACAGCTGAACGAACTGGCTGAAATTTAGCACAGAGATAGATTTGGTTCGGAAAGACATATAGGCTTTTTATTCCCGGAATAGGTCCCCATGGGTTGCGCGAACGGGGTCAGAATTCCATCTGGGAGGGTTCCGCGGGTAACAGCTAAAGTGATATAAATTAGGTTAGGCACTGCCTAACCCAAAATATACAAAGATCCCTGACGCCTCTCTAATGGGAGGCAATAATAAACCTTTAATTCGTATGTTGCTCTACCACTATGTATTGTGTATCTGGCATATTGTCAAAATTACAAACTTCACATTACGCGCACGCATAAACGTTATATTGAAAAAGGAAACAAATTTTAGCTGTCATATTGTGAACTTTTAACAAAATCGTTCCGTATCAGTTCAACTCGGATGCATTTTTTTGAAGACAGCCGGAAAACCAGCTCCATATGAGTTCAGAATGTTACGGTCGTCAGACTTTGCTTTTGACGCATTATAAAAAAACAATTCTTGCAAATTTCAAGCAGGAGCTAAAAATTACCATAATAATGTCATTTATTTATATTATTTATTGTTTGTTACAGGTAAGAATACAATAGACGTTATAGTTTAGCGTAGTGGCAGTAGTGGTCCAAGAGCCTCCGAATTGAATTGACAAAAAGTGGAAAAAGGTATGTACTTAGTTATGTTGAGAAAAAAGCAATAACAAATGTTTTCTGAGAGTCTTCTAGTCTAGAGTGAATAGCTAGCTTCTAGGCAAGCGTTTTCTAATTTTATGGACCGTCTGGATCATACTTGGGGTAATTAACAGTAAGAAACGTAATTATGTCGCGTATGGATTACTTACTTAATTAGCTGTTCTATCATTCAGTAAATTAAAAATTTCAGGAAATTATATTTTTTTTATTAGACTTTATGCACAATTACATAGGCGTGTTGGGAATTCAAGTTTATGGGATTCAGCATTCCGGGCATTCAACTTTTATAGAATGCAACTTTATGCGAAATCAACTTGATAGTCCGAAAAGGTTTTACAAAACAGTTCCATAGCCTGTATTCGCTGACCTGCTGCATTGATACAACATGCAAAACGTTGATTAGCTGTTTTACATACCAGGATCTGTTTTGTCAAATAGGTAGCGGTTTTGCAAAACGGCTAGTTGAGCGACCCACGGATACGTTTTTAGTCATGTCATACTTGTTTTTTTTTTTGAAATCCTTATTTCTTATTTTATAACGACAGAATCTACTCCTCCACCAGTATCATGTCAAGTCAAGCTTGCCAAATCTCCTTTATCTGCGATAAGATTTGATAAATCTCTTTATCTTGGTCTAAGCCGATGACGTAGGCTGTCACAAATCCGTCTCCTTGTAAAAAGAGCCTCTCATAAGACCTATGCTCAAAATGTCATCCTTCATTAAATGTAATGTTTTGATTTTTTATTAAACCTATCCATTCCATGATATTTTATCATATTCGTTGTCACTAACCAATGATATACCTATGGGACACGCGTCTTGGACCTAAATCGCAAGACAAACAAAACGTTTAGTCGCATAATGCCCAATTTGCAAAATGCCTACCGTGTCTCAAAAGGACTAATTCGCGAAAGGACAAATTCTCAAAAGGACCAATTCGCAAAAGGACTAACACTTGATTATCTTAGATAATAATGGTTTACTAATGTTTGCCATAATAGTACAAGCGCCTGCAATTTTTATGTTAATGAGTAAGTTAATATATTTTTTGTTATTAACATATTCACTGTTAAAGTAATAGTATGAGGGTAAAATAAAATAAGTCTGGCATAAATAGACAGTCCTTATTAACATTAGTCGTCAATTCACTATTAGTCGACGGAGCCCCGCTTCGCGGGGCTCCTACTTCTAGGTGGTTTAAAAAAAACCACGAAGACTAAGGCACTGAGTCGGTGTGTTATCAAGTGTTAGTCCTTTTGCGAATTGGTCCTTTTGCGAATTGGGCATTATGCGACTAAACTAAACGAAAGCTAATTTTCTTCGTGAGTTTGAGCTCGTCCGCCATAGCACCCCCAAGAAACGTGTACTGCGCGTATAGAGCTAGTTTTGAGCACACTTTAGGTCCAAGATTATGTCCGGAGCAATACCACTCGCCCTCCACGAAGGAGGTATGGCGATACTTCGCTAAATTTTACACAGTAACATGTTTACTATTTAAACTTCATAACCGTATACTATATCCTTATTGTCCGCCATGTTTTTGAACCCTAACAAATACTCATATTAGTTACAAAGTGATAACGTAAAAACAATCTATACAATAGCACCATACTAGTTATTTATAAATTTCTATAGTTTTTCTGTCATTCTATTGTCTTCGCGCCATTCACATATAAGTACTGTTTATCTATTGTTATGTTAACTTCTTAATTATCATACACAACATGTTTATATCGTCATTATGTGGGTACCTGCGGCTTCGCTTGCGTGGCAAATGTAAAAACTAAAAATTAATAACCGCGACCGAGGCCTTCCTGTTTTACAATTATTTTAGAAGGTTTTAGAACATTCTGGAAGCAACTACATTAGTGGCATGCTTTATATTATAGCGAACACACGTTTGTACAGTTCGCAAAGGATATAAGTATACAACTTTTCATATAAAGTTCCAAGCGTTTCGGCGACTCCTTCTTCTGCCACACTATTAAGACTTGGAATTCCTTGCCAGCTCACGTGTTTCCTTCCTCCTATAGTCCCGGGTCCTTTAAGCGGGGCGTGAAAAAGCATCTGATGAGGCCGTCAAGCTGAGTGCCACCATTGTAACATGGTACGTGTTGTAATGGTGGCCCTCTTTTCAGAGACTTTGCCTTCAGCTTACCATCAGGCGAGGCGAAGTCAAATTGACGTGTCCTATATAAAAAAAAAAAAAAGTATGCATACGTGTATACTTATATCCTTTTTCAACTGCGTGGGTGCTTATGTAAAGAAATAGGCTACCGGTTTCGGCTACCTACTCCGACAAGTTTCCATAGCAACAAAAATGTTGATAGTTCGTCATTTACGTTCTAATACCTGCGTGGTTAAACTCTACGCCGTAGAAGTAGGAGCAAGGGGAATTCCAGCTAAATCCCTGTACAACTTACTTAAAGACCTCGGATTGCCAAGAGCTTCAGTAAGCTCTTTACTAAATCGAATATCAAAAGCGGCATTGATAGGATCTTACCAAATTTGGATAGGTAGGGGGGGGGGGGGGACACTACTGACGGTGGAGGTGAGCGCTGATGCATCACAAGGTGGCCATCCTAAACCTACATCTACGTCACGGTGTTCCTCTCTGTATCACGCTATGGACCCGGCGACCGCACGGTGTATCCATGGAGTGCTGAGAATCGTATCTCTAATGGTAAAAAACAATCGCAACGCTTTCGAGCCAATGTTATTTGAGAAAAGTGACGAATCATGTAAACTGACTAGTTAAGGAAACTGACGAATTAGGGAGACTGACGAGATAGTGAAACTGACCACTTAACGAAATCTACAAAACTGACGAATAGGGAAACTGACGATTAATGGAAAATGACCAATTAGAGAAACTGACAAGTGGCGACCTAACTCTTACAAATACATATGGCGCGAATACTTTGTGATTTTTTTTGACAATCGACGCATTGACATGATGGCAACCGAAAGCCCGTAGCCAGTTTCTTTATAAAACTATCCTACTACTCACTATATAGTACGAGTATATACCTGGTTTTCGATATAGCATTTCGAGAAGAAGAAGGAGAGTTCGGTTAATATCGGCTAGCATCGGTTTTGTGAAGCGTTCTCTTTACCGCACGCCGCATGTGTGCATAGAGCTTGATATCTTTCTAGAGTGGTTGAAACCGAAGCTATAGATTTATTTTTTTCATAAACACACGTTAACTACTCTTTATAATTATGAAACCGTCACTATTTTAGTAAATATTCATGCAGTTTCAGCTGGATCTGTTCAAAGATTTGCTGGAAGAGAACTCATTAGTCATTTTGAGTTAAGCTCGCCTTTGTACATGTTTCTTAAAAATATTATGTATGATATCTGTACTGTGTGTGTGCAATAAAGAATTAAGAACTTTCATACTCGATTATTAACCAGCAGACAAACAGACAAACACCCCCATTTTGGCACAGTTTCAGTAAATATAACAATTATATTATATGTATATGTATTATCTTGTTCGTATCGTGGCGAACCTACTTCGTATCCTGTCCTCGGGTATATCATTACGTGGCTATAACTTAATATTACGATGTTACGCAAACGTTAACGTTATGACTGAGACAGGGTTGTCTACTGTCTTAAGTGTCTTTGCTAAGTGAGGTCCCCATAAACGGATTGAGTACGTATTCAAAGCTACCCAATTGATTTCTCCTGGTCGAGAATATTCTATGGTTAGGGGGAATTTATTTTATACTAGCTGACCCCGCGAACTTCGTACCGCCTAACAGTCAATTCTTTTTTTTTTTTTTTCAATTTTTCTCTCCGTAAGAACCATCCCCGTACTTTAAGGAATGTTCTAAAAAAAGAATTAGCGAAATCGGTCCAGCCGTTCACGCGTGATGGCGTGACCAAGGGAAATAGGGATTCATTTTTATATATAGAGATACATGTAGGTACTTACGCCTGTAAATCTCCGAAGGGGTAGGCAGAGGTATATTATCACCCACATTTCACCAACTAAGATTTTTGGTCCCACGTAATACGGGATGAGCCTATTGCCGTCAAGCGGGCACTTATTCATGTGCTGTATGTTTACTGTCGGATTATACTATAGTGTTATGTATAGCTTTTAATAATAGTATTGGTCACTTTTAGCATCACTATAATTGCTATAATAGTTGCCTTCATTTCGTTATTCAATTACAGTTTCTTACCATCCGAGTTATCACAATGAATTTAATAAACATAATAAATAAGTAAGACGTAAGAATTCATTATAGTTTAACTTGATCACAATTGTTTCACTGTGAAATTTGATCTTTTTTTATGATACTTCGCAGACAAGCACACGGCCCAACTGATGTACAGTAGAACTCAAAAGTGCAGTAGCAATCCTACGTAACTATAGCATCAACATTCTAGCGCTACTTGTGACCTTTTTCTTTTAAGACAATATGTAGTTACCTTGGTCTATGGACGTGTGCAACACCAGGGTAGTCACTTGTGCTGCCGACTACAGGGTCGGCAGCACAAGTGTGACTACCCTGGTGTAAACCCTGTAAGATCTTAGTCGCAAATGAATTAATTATGACCATTTCGAAAAATCAACTACACAGAAAATGGCTTGTCCGCATCGCTTTGTCAAAAAGTTTACAACATACAAGTACATCTTTCATCTTCTCTTTTTTCTTTTTTTTGTTATCTCCGACCCAACGAGAATGTCATATCCAATACCACAATCTAAACCGCTGGAATACCTGGTTTTGACAGAATATCCGCTGTCTATTCAGCCGTAGTATCAAAGGCTTGTATTTTTGGCAAACAGAAAGCATAGTCTCGGTCGAAAGTAAATAAATTTTAGGAAACAACGCGGTTGACGAAAATTCCATGCGGCTAGACCGCAGGCCGAACCCTTTTCAAAACTAAAGTGACACAAAACTTTCAAAGCCTTTAATGTTTTTTTTTGTTATACCACTTCTCTGCTTATCTCGTTTGTCTACGAGTATGTATATCGAGAATCTTTATGTTTTAAGTACGTTAAAATATGGATACTAGTGTAATATACCAATACAAGCACTCCTACCACTACCAAAAGGAGTCATCCTTTTTATCGAAAATTATGTTGTTAAAAGATAAAAGTAGCGTTGAAAGCAGCCACCTAGAAAAGTGGCAATTCGTTGCTCGGCGTATGATGGAATAGAATGACAAATGTATAGGATTTGACGTTGACGCCTGTCACGTATACTATGTCAAATCCCATACATTTGGCATTCTATTCCATCATACGCCGAGCAACGAATTTTCACTTGTCTAGATGGGCGCATTTCAGGCCCCACAGAGCCTGGGTCTCGTTTTATAGCTTTTGCCCTTCCTGACAGCACCATGTTCAATTCCTTACCAGCTCACGTGTTTCCCTCTTCCTACAGTCCCGGGTCCTTTAAGGCCCCGAATCAGATTAGCATCGAAAAATCGGTATTTTCGAAACCGTTTTTCTTTTTAACTATAAAACCTAAAGATCTGGAATTTACATCCCTGCATACTACAGGATATACAGAGTAACTTCACCTTTTCATAAATTCAATAAAAAAGGAGGAAATAGTTGAAAAGAGGCTCTGAACATCACTCTACTCTTTCTTATGAAACCAAATATTTTCTACAATACGTATCCAAATAGTCTAAAATTTCAGATATATGTTAAATGAGTGTATTAGCATGACGTGACCTTCTTAGTTTGTAATCGTCTCCTATAAAATTATCTAATAAAATTAGTTTTACTGATTTTTACGGCTGAAAAACGAGCGAATGACCTTGAGCATTTGTATGGTCAAAGTCATTCGCGTATGTAATCACCTTAAGCGGGGCGTGAAATAGCATCAGCTGATGAGGCCGTCAAGCTGAGTGCCACCGTTGTAACATGGTACGTGTCTATAATGGTGACCCTCTTTTCAGAGATTTTGTCTTTAACTTTCCATCAGGCGAGGTGAAGACAAATTGACGTATTCTCAAAGATAATATTTCTTACAGTTACTAGCATATAATAGTATGTCTGAACGGTTTTTTTACATTTTCCAAGTATGTAAGGTTTGCGACACAATTCACACAATAGAATGTATTTGTTTCACGGTGCGCTAAATTTATTTAATATATTATGCATTGTTAAATAAATCTGGGGGCAATGAACTTTGTGGTTTGACATTTCGACGAATATAGAACCAGACTATAACAGAACCATCGTTGATTCTCATAGCTATTGTCAAAAATTACGTATTTTGTGGCGTATTTTTGTTTTATAAATATTACAAAGAAATATTAATATATTTGAAGACATTTTTTTATACCACTTAGGTCGCAGACGGCCCACCTGATGAAAAGTGGTTACCATGGCCTATGGACGAGTGCAACACCAGGGGAGTCACACTTGTGCTGCCGACCCTGTATGAATAGAGAGATTCTGTGCCGTCAGCGCAGAAGACAAGTAGGCCAAGCCTTCGGTCTTCCGACTGACAGCACAAAACCTTTCCAGTGAGACATACTAAATACTTCGCCCGCAAGGAATTTCCTTACCTAACCTAGAATTTCCCGGGACACATGGGAAAATTCTTTCTTTTACGCGCTTGTCTTTTATTAAATCTTTCCGTGTGCCTTAAAGGAACATACGAAAAAAATAATTAGCCGAATGTTTCAAGCCATTTTCTCTCATTCTTTTTTATTTATATAAATAAATCCTTCGTACAACTACTAAACATTTACGTTAGAACACATCCCTGTTAAAATCTGTATTCACGACCACCCTTATATTACCAAGAGAGACACTTTCTCATAAAACGACTCAAGTATATAATCTCCTAATCGCGACTTGTATCATACTTAATTAAATACAGGACGTGCCACGCTAACTGATTATCTAGACTAGACTGCTGGTGCAAAATAGTCTTTATAGACTTGCAGCAATACGTAACGTCTGTAGTCTGCGTTCATATCGTCATAGTAAATTAATAGTCAGTGCAATATCGTCAGATATCTCGTCACAGATATCTAGATGAAAGTTTAATGTCTCTGATGGGCAGAAATGAGGTTAGGTCATTATTAGTTTTGAATTCATTTTATATTTTTATAGTGCTACTTCGTGTACATTAATGGCAGACTACGAGTGTGCTTGTTCAAATAAGTTAATGTAATGATGAGCATTGAGCAATAGTGTATAACTGTTCTAAACGGAATTGTAACTATATAATGCCATACTATTCATGACGAAACCATCTATTTATCAATAATATTTATAAAATAAAGAGTGCCAATCCCCGTTGTCCAATGCTTGTAGTTTAGGAGCCTGGGGACCACTTTAGTTTATGGCTTATCTGAACTTTTACTTGAAGGACTGTCGTTTATCTACCCAATACCGAACGGCAAGCCTGCGTCAGAGTCTGGTCCGTATACAGCAAGTATATACGGGCTTGCAGATGAGTGGGACCTGAAGATATTGGTGAGGATTCACCCTCATAATAATATCTCACAAAATAACGTTTGTTTATGGCCACTCGTAGTTAATAAATCTTACAATACTCTGTTGTTCGTGAAACTAATGGAAAAATATGTATCAACTGTTGTTATAAATCTCAACCCCAACACCTCCACAACACAACAGGTATAAAAGCTAATTCTGTTATATTATTTCGTTCTTTTGTTGTTTCGCGACCCCATTTTGTGTGAATTAACCACCTACGTCATCGAAATTAGAATAAAGTGACGCATGTGGGAACTGCAAATTATTACCACTTGCAATGAAAATATGACCTTAAAGTTGGGGTAATAAGAGTGGTTTTGCTTTAAAGTTTTGTGGCTAATATCCTGCCTGCTAAGCATAGTTCCTGTGGTATTGTCTCTGTACAAATACGCGCTGTTGATCGTGTAGTTTGATAACAGCTGTTTGCTGTTTGAACATTAGTAAGGATTTTTTGGTAATGTTTTTAGGAGCGATTGAAATTCCATTATAGCGGTTTTATTTTTTCTTTTGACCATAATGTTAGTCATTGATATTGAAGAACGATGTGCAGTTAACGATTAAATGTGATTAACAGCTGAAGATATTTAGAGAATTTAGTTCAATAGGTCAGAGTAGTCCACCTATAGGTAGGTACCTAAGCAGGGTGTAATACCTGACTTCGAAAAGTGTAACACCGAATACCACGACCCTGTAAGTTTGCTAATACGAATCACTGGTCATAAATCTAGGAAAAACTTTAGAAATTACACATATTTACTATAAGGTTTGTAGTTTTAATTTAATTTAGTATTATTTTTAACTTATTATAATATTTTTAAGGTGATTAAACAAATACGAGATTAGGCTAAAACATGACTAAAAGTACACTCCGTCTTATAACAATATTTTTGTCTCTATTATGTGACCCCTACTACAGAAATAAATATTTTTATTTCGCGATAGACTTCACGTAAATCCATTTTACGAATAAAAATTCTTTGAATTATACAATCTGTACTTAAAACGGAACAACTCGAATTGGCTGGTGAAAGTGACCCCTCAAAAGACGCACCATCTGGACCCTTATTGCAATGAGCAACCGTATTGTGGACGTACTTGAACACGCACGTTCGTATTGGCCAACGCGGTAAGGTGGTTTAGTTCTGGTCCCAGTGTCACACACTCGATTTCACACAATTTTCATTGCGAACGTGATTAAATGATAATGCAAGTATTGCCGAGCCGTTTAACCTGAACTTTGGTAATGAGAAATGGGCTTTTTGTTACAAATTGTCATCTTTCTCTCTATACATGTATAAAAATGTTAAGTTTTCTTTTTAAGTTGATTTGTTTATTGTATTTCAACAAGATAGATTTAGCTTAAATTTTGACTCGATATCCGGTCCGCTATTTTTTCTCGCATTGTGGTGGCGCTGCAATCGGATTATAGGCTTTTTTTTCCAAATGTATTCCTGGACGAAACCGGGATCAGAACCGCTACTATGTTACAGTTTATGATTAGAATTCTACTCGGGCGAAACCGCGGGCAACAGTTAGTTTTTAACAAAAATAAGGTCTACTCAAGCGGCGCGTAATAATTGCTGACTTTTTTGACCTTATAACAGATTCATGCGGTGTGAATATTATATTAATTTGATCTCTATCGTGAATTTTCTCCTCTGTGAAGTTAACCAATTAGTTTAACATTTACATTTTACGAGTAGCTATTGGTACAAGTTGCTTGAGCGGGCATTATTTTTATTGAAATTACAGTTTGTAATGTAAATATCTGGGGGAACTTAAGTAAACAATGGTTAACAAATCTTTTTAAATTAGTATATTGTCATCGATCCTTGATAAGTGTGCAAAGCTTCAAACCAATTCAATATTTAGAAGCGAGATTTTGTTATACAAACAAACAAACATATCTACGAAGGTAAAAAAAACGTATTAAAAACACAACTGATGCGTTATGCCAAAATTGTCTTCAAACTACACGAAAGTATCGTTGGTTTTGGCAGTGGCAGTTCGTAAACACTTAAACTAGTCAGCCATTCGAGCATTCATGCTTTCGAAGGGTAGGCAAGGGGTGCGTTCCGTTTCGATGCTTACTAGGAATTTGCTTACTATACGGATAGGTACATGAGGACAAGTGGTAGGGGCCATCAGCTTAATTTCGGAGCCATTTCGAGTTAAAACCAACATTTGTTTGTTGTCAAAGTAATCGGCTTTTCGGTCCTAAGTCGCCTCAATATTTACTTTCGCCACGCTTGTTGCAATATTGTAAGGGTATTAGAATATTTTGAAATTTCGTTCTTTCGGTGTGTACAGAGGCTCCTATGGATAAGAAACGGCTTAGAAAGAACGCTTTGTGAGTTGATTTTATTAGGCCATTTTATAGTTGTGTGGAAAATGAATATCTTCTGTTTCATCCGAGTGAAAATTACGGTTGTATCTAAGTGCAAACCATGGATCTGGATGCTCTACTGCCCGGGAACGGCAATCATCCTTTCCGTATTTTGATTTTGAGCTGAGTGACTAACGTGTACCCGACCCATAACCCCATCTGTTACCACCTAGCAGGTGAGGTTGATCTGAGTTCTGAGTTCGAAGATATTATTAGAACCATACATCTCAGCCCCTCTACGCGAGTGGCAATACGTTTGTCAAATATAATAGATTGATCGATGTATGGTATTGACAAACGTTGACGACTAATTATGTTCTTTCCGACACCAACATATATCTATATTGTAAAGTACCAAAACACGACTTTGTACATCATACTACCCGAACATAGACTCGAACTCTTTTCTCCATCCAATGGTAGCCTGTAAGACATTGCCACTAGTTGTATATCTAATGTACTACCTAATAACATGATTTCTCCTTGATGTGCACAATAAAGATATACTTTACTATACTGTCATAAACATTGAAATACGTGTTAATTCCATAGATTCAAATGGGATTAATTCCATAGATTCAAATGGAATTAATTCCATAGATTCAAATGGAATTAATTCCATAGATTCAAATGGAATTAATTCCATAGATTCAAATGGAATTAATTCCATAGATTCAAATGGAATTAATTCCATAGATTCAAATGGAATTAATTCCATAGATTCAAATGGAATTAATTCCATAGATTCAGACACAGGTACGCTCCGGGAGATCACCAGCAGCATTAACAGCCTGCTGGCGTTTTTCAGCGAGCTAGGGTCGCTGGAATAAAATGCCCACCCTTACGCAAAAACCGCGCCATGACGTGGAGTTGCGGAAACCAGCCCGCCATACCATACCATCCATAGATTCATCATTTTATTCTACAATACGTCGCGTCGGCCTAAGAATTGACACTTGTATAGAGGGCAGGTCAACGAGCATCTACAAAAATTTCAAAATACTTCCAAATCTAGTTTTCTGAGATTTCGAAAAGGAACCATGCATCACAGGTGATAAACTTGTTTGTGTTAGTCTAGTTTCGTTATGATATTTCTTAGACCTGACCCCGAATTAATTAATAATATTAGCTCAGATATCGCTCACGGCTTGATTGTAAGAAAAAGTAGATATGTTAATCTTAAATAGTCCCGTTATAAGGAGGTCAAGTTTGTTTGTAAACTTGACAAGTTGTACAATCTGTAATATGTGATAAATTGATATGTAATATTAGATCAATTAGTATGCTCACTTGGTTAAAAAGTCGGCTTTACGATCGAAAAGTCCCGGGTTTAGGTTCGTGGCCCATTACAGTACGTAAGCCACTTCCTAACATAAGTTTATTGATATCAGATTATTGTATTGTATTTTGTTCCTAATTTGAGAATTTAAATTGCATGCCTATTATGGTGCAATATGGCGAAACTATCTACCTACCTACTTTTTATAACAGTTTATATAACTCACATTTGCAAAGGATAAATTAATTTGAATATTGGAGGATGGGAGAGGGGTTCATTTAAAGAGATGCCAATGATCAAGAATTGCAGGAGCAATTTGATTACCCCTTTTTTTCAAAAAAATATTTAGGATAAATTAGACATAGAAATCTTCCGTTCAAAATAAATATGAGTAAGAACCGTATCAAAATATGTCGTGTCCTTTAGAAATTAACACAGCAAGTTAGGTAGGTAAGTAATTTCTGTATTAAATTAATTAAATTAATGTCCGCAAGGTCGTCAGGTCACTCGTAATTGTCAAGACATGTAAGTGAAATAGCTTGTTACCCAATTCCATCATCGCTCAAGACATTACATGTATCTATGACAACATGTCTGCCTAATCATGTGGACATGAATACGCTGGACATGGTTACGATAACGTTTTAAGTTACGGGTTTACGTAATTCACCTGTAATATTATGATGTATTGGAGGCGAGCATTGAGTAAATAGGGCGAGCAGATGTGTATTAACAATTACATTACACTGCAGTACCGAGTAAAACCGGGTGAATAGAGATAAAATGGTCGTTAGATTTTTTTAATGTATATGTAATGTAATGTATGTAATGTATATGTAATGTAATAAGAATACAAAATTTCAAGTATCTGACTAAATATAAATAAATATTTGCATTGGTCTGGGTGTTTCTATGTATAATATGTAAGATGTATTTACAAAAAAAAAGTATCTAAGTATGTATATCCGCATTCTAGATTCCATAACACAAGCTAATTAAGCTTACCATGGGTCTAGAAAGCGTTGTGTAGAATGTTGTGGAATATTTATTTATTTTATTTATTTAGATATTCATTTGATAGAGCCGGCCGGGGTGCGAGGGATATGACTACGATAATCTCACCTCCGGCAACCGACGCCGACGGCCCACAGACGGCGTGCGTTTTAGTCGGTTCGAGTCCAACATAACCTCCTCCACTGGTTCCGGCAGAGGGAGATTTTCCTCACGATAAAAAAGATACATTTTTGATAGTTTCACTTGAAAGAAAATAACTACAGAATTTAGCTGATCATTTTATTTCTATTCACCCTTTGATCTCTATCTATTCACCCCGTTTTACGGCACCCGGTTTATTATTGGACACATTGGGAAGAAGACTGCTAGTCCAGTTCATTCCCTTAGAGTAAACTCGAGGCTCCAGCTTGCGGGACTGCTATCCCAGTCTTCCCTTGCATATCATTCCATACTCTGATTTATATTAACTTTTACAAAAACGACTCATATCTTTCCGCTCAACCCCGAAAGAAAAATCTGCGCTTCCATACACCCATCAACAGGTGTCCGCTTGCGTTTCGGTGATGGCCATAAACGATCAAATCACGAAGCACGCAAGAACTGAAAAATCACCGTTTACATAACAAACGCAAACAAAACAATCATAAAGAAAAAGTAACGTTTAAAGTATGTCATAGTCGTATCATTTGTTCAGCGCAAACACTCGTCCAATATAGCGCTATAAAATTAAACTATACAGTTTACTACACTAAATTACTTAACGTTACACAGATTTATGACTGTGAGCTTGATAACTTTGCATAATCAGTAGGAAGTAGCGGTAATAAAATTCGCTGGTGTATATGGCGACAAAATTAATTGGATTCATAGTAGTGGTGTTTTTAATTTACTCATTTGTTTTTGTCTGTATTTTGACAGTTATTAGTGTTGCTGGATTTAAATTGGCTAGTGTTAGACTTTGACCGACTTTCGACGGTTAACATTATTTAAGTTTTAAAAGAACGTGGAGAAATTGTTGTTCGTTTAATTAATAAAGAGCGTTACATCGTTCGCGGTGCGTTCTGATGGGCATTGCACTTCAAAGGGTTTCCTTTCCAGAATCTTATGTTGATATTATCCTAGGTATACACCACGACTCCGTGATTTGGACCGCTGTTGGCGACTCGAAACCCTTCACCATCATCGTATGATTACAGCAAAGATCTGTCATTATTTCGTATTTGGTATTTGACGTCTTGTTCAACAGCATCAGAAACTCATACGAGCAGACTCTTTTGATACTCATGTATTCTGAAGATATCGCGTGTGTGTGAAATTGTGAAAATAAAACAATTTTATGTTGGCTTTGAAGTCAACATAAAATTTAGAGATAATTGGCTACGTAGGTACTTATCCTATCATTAAATAGATATCTAAACTAAAAAAAAAAAATAGATAAGTAACTATGTTTTTGCTCCCAACTAAATGTTGTGTTAAGAATGGCATTAGATCGCTAATGAAAGGATAGTGCCACCGTAAATTCAATGTCTTCAAATCCTGCTAAATTCACTTCAGTGTGTAATTACACTAATTACCTACTCAGTATGCATTTGACAGTGACAACCGAATTTTCAATTTTGAACACGTCATGGAATCATTGGTTTATCTATACGCTACCGCAACCACTATGTTAGGTATTGCAAATACATGATACATGATAATCGCCATTTCACGTACACAAACATAAATCACAGAGCGTTTCAAAATTGGTACGACTCTAGAAAGTTAGCACCTCTAGCATCTACGACATTCAGTCGAAACAGTCCTTTCTCTTATCCCATATGCAATAACGAATAGTAACACGGAACTAATTACCAGTAAGTTCGACCACTTGACTTTATGCAGCCATCTGTATTCACGTCGGTGTACGAAATTGCGCAAGATGCGGCAGTTGGAGTTGAAGTTTGTAGGTAATAAACTGTATTATCAAGCGATACACGTAGATTTGCAAGCGAAAGTAGATTGTACATCAAACTTTACAAAATGCCCGTGCACTGAAATAAAAAGAAGTATATTTTTTTAGAGCTATGTGTGTAGATTGGTTATCGCTTTTGACGGCGATTGTGCATTATAAACAGACACAGCATGGACTCATAGACACACGTTAGAATAGAAGAGGAACCAAGGTTAGTCCCGGTTGTAACCAAAGCTTGTACTTTGGGGCCCTGGTCCTAATCTTGATTTAACTTATTCTGACTTGTAAGAGCGACTATTGTCTGACTCTCCAGCTTCAGAAGGACAGTCTGCGCCAGAATCCGTTGGTTAGCAGGTGTACCGGTGACCAGGTAAGGTAAACTGGGGCCCTGAAGATCGTGATAAACCCTCCATTTACGCTCGCTTTAGAAAACAAGGTTTCCATTGAATTAAGAAGAATATTTGCAGCATCGCAATCAACTGATTTCTGTACTTTTGTGAAATTTTTACTCTTTGCTTATATACATAAGAACTATTTCTCTCCAGCAAGAGTAGGCAATTTAAAGACCTGTAATACAGTAAACAGCTTCAATAACCTTGAAACAGTTTCTTCAAGATAAGTGACATCACATCTGAATACCCCCTATCTTATGCACGCACGGGGAGAACCGTCCCAGTGCGTGATAATTTAGTTAGACAACTGTCACGACAGTCTCAATAAACGTGATATTTTGAAGGTTTTTGCATATTATTTTTATTATAAAGTTCAATATTGATGTCATTGTGACGTATTATAAGCTAATGATGGAAGGTTCCAAATAGTGTATTGAGATCCGATTCTCAGCACTCCATGGATTCACCGTGCGGTCGCCGGGTCCATAGCGTGATACAGAGAGGAACACCGTGACGGCGACTGGGACTTGTGACCCAGATGTAGGTTTAGGGTGGCCACCTTGTGATGCATCAGCGCTCACCTCCACCGTCAGTAGTGTCCCCCCCCCCCTACCTATCCAAATTTGGTAAGATCCTATCAATGCCGCTTTTGATATTCGATTTAGTAAAGAGCTTACTGAAGCTCTTGGCAATCCGAGGTCTTTAAGTAAGTTGTACAGGGATTTAGCTGGAATTCCCCTTGCTCCTACTTCTACGGCGGAGTAGAGTTTAACCACGTAGCCGTTTTTGGTTAACTCGTTAGTTAAGTCAAAGTATTTGTTTGTCTTTATAGCGTGGTCTTTAGGTATACATAGGTTGTTTGTATTCCATGCAATCCTACGTATTTATTATAGTAATCACCTGACCAGTCGAAAACACAGGACCCATCGGTCTCGGCATGAAAATGACCGGCGCCTATAGGCATATAAAGTTGCCTGTTGCGTATTGAGATATCTTTATGGTATTAACAGTCATGTATAATTACGATTGTTGACAGTTGTGGTAGGTACTCTATTCGCAAGAGTCAGTATTGAACAATGTACTTATATTTATAAGATCATATTACTATTTGCCTCCCTGTCCTAAATAATGTACGATTCTTGAAAACTAAAAATCATTCGATAATCTTCAGAAGTTTTGTTATCGTGAGCGTCAGGCAAATAACAACATTGTGCACATAATTGTATTAAAAGTGACTTCATATCACATTTACATTTTCAACGCATCCTTTGCAAGTTTTTAATTGTTAATTTGCTCATACTTGTGCTTAAGTCAATATGAAATTTCAAAAAATTGGACATTGCAAGAAATCGAGTATGGCACCAATGATCGACACCTGTCTGTCACTGGCATATTCTCAACCAATTACCAATATCAATAACAGCCCCCCTAGACAAATAACAATTCTTTGGCCGGCGTATTGTTGAATAAAATTATGAATGTATGGGATCGGCAAGTACCTACTTATTTTGACGTTTAAGACAGTCGTTAATTTATGTCAATCCCATACATTGATTGATCTATTCTATTCTTCAAACATATTGCGCTTGTTTAGAGGGTCTGATACGTTTACATTACTGCCTATACTATGTTTTTTAAATATATTTTTTAACATAATACTTACACTTATATATTTCCATAGGAGTACCCAACTTATCGTTAGTTCCGGTGAGGTAAATCCCGAAGGGGTTTCGCACGAAAAAAGGGGTAGGAAGTTCACACATTTTGCCAAAGGTTTTTTCATTCCCACGTAATAAGGACCAGCTGCCTATTGTATGTTTACTGTTGCATGATGAAAAGCCCTTCTCTTATCCCTTAATTACCTTGTATGATACCATATAGGCAGAGATAAGGTGGCCCTTCAATTCTACTTCGCCGGCAACTACAATTCAATAAATAGGTCGTTGATATTATTTCACTTTACCATAGTATCTCTGGATCTCGTAATAAAACCGGCAGGAATATTTTAATATGTATGTTTATATGGAGTTGAAGCGAGTTTAATATATGTCAGTTATGCCTTTCGTGTCGATTATGAGTAATTTAGTTCCAAGAAATTAATATCATACAAGAGTAAATATAGTACGTTATACGTTAGTTATATCATCTTATTTACATACATATAGAAGGGCTCGTTACTAAGTGGTAACCGAGTAGATTTACATATTAAAAGGTTAAGCAATACCAGGCCAATATTACGAGGGGTGACCACTTGTAATACAGTGGGACCCCATGCCTTGGAGTCCCCATTGCCATAAAAACATCTGTTCGTTACGGGTAGTTGGAGCCTTAAATAAATAATATAGCCAGTTGGTTGTGGAGGTCAGGAGGTGGCAGTCGTGGCAGGGTGATCATACATTATAGCGAATATAGGACACCACACACTGATAATACTACAGAATTTGTAAACGAAGTGTCCCATAGCTATCGTCGAAGACGCGCCGGTATATTCTGCAGGTGTACCAGTTAGGACATAAGATTTGTGTGAACCCCTAAGGCTTTGGTGGGGCCCCAAAGCGTCTCACCTCTATCCATATGCCCAATAACCCAATAGCTCTTCTTTCAAGAGTATTTTCTGGTGTTTTCACACTCTCTACATTTACTTCTTGACATAACTGTAATATTTTGACGTTCATATGTGCTCTTTATGTGCCTACTGAATAAACGAAATTGATTATGTATTCTGGCTAGTTGTGTCGGTATATTACCATCGTAATAAATGAATATTATGTTTCTTTTTGTAATGCACAAAAATTAACTGAAGAATAGTTGGTAATCCACCAAAATTTTCAGTTCGTTCTGTTTACCTACTTAACTCGAAATTAATTACTGTTTGTTTCACTTGCGTCACCGGCTTGCGAATGAGCGATAAGTTTTAACATATTATGCAAATATATTTGCTATCAATACAGCCATTACAAAATGGATACCGTTTACGGACTTTACAAAAATATGTTCGCCAATACCAATTTTCTTTCTTTCTTCCTGGAGTCTTTTTCTGTCGAATCGACGGCACTTCTACTCTCAAATTCTGTTTTCCTAGTGTGTCCTACAAGGACTACTATGATATTGTGATGATAGGAATACTGTGATGATGATAAGGTATTCAAACATTCTTACATTGTCAGCGACAGAATACTTTAGAATTTAAATATTATGAAAAAATCAAGTGTTATGTTGAAAGGGAAATTTAAACCGGGGCTTACCTTTCCTTTTCAACATACTTCTTTACAGCAAAGAATAGGCTAAAAAGTAGGTATGTAAAACAAAATAAAAAAACCTGTTTCATTATTTGGCACATGTTTTTAAGCAAGCAAGATAAAACTCATTCCAAAATAATACCAATCTATCTCCTTCACTATCGATTTCGCTTCGTCAGTAACAATTCATCAATTTCAACGGTACAGAGTGTTTGAATCATTTTCAGAACGCTTATTTACTGTCTATAGATACTTAGATCTTTATTGAGCAAAAACAAGTCATTGATTAAGTCTCTGAGATTGATAATTAAGATTTCTAGACCGATGCTGAGATTAAGTATCTACTGACATTATTATTCAGTTGAAAATAGTCACAACAAAATATCAACCTGGATAATGTTCGATTAAGACCACCGAGCTACTGAATCTCTTAAGATGTAACTCGGTAGCGCAGTGGTCAGAACATTCCCCTTGTAAGGGACTAGTCGCAGGTTCAAGTCCCGTCTGAGTCGTTTTTCTTTTTCCAATCTTAATCGAGTTGAATAGCGAGCATACTAATACGTAAGTACTAACTAATTGCTTTAAAATTTCATTAAAATCGATAATGTTTCGAGAGATTTGTGCCTCTAAACAAAATTTTGGCATCATACATAAATTTTATTGTAAGTTAATCTGAATGTATCATTTTCAGTACGTATTGTCTGTACTCGGCGAAAAAGCTTTGATAGTGCATATTAGAAATATACGAATCTAAGTAATTCGGCTTCTAGAAGACCATGATCAACTCGTAGGATTAATTTTGTATTAGAGATTCATTTCTTACTGAACTCAATGGAAAACACTTCTTAAGTTTATATCAGTAATTTTCCAAGTGAAATTATTATTCTTCAATCATATTACCTCATCGCTTCTTACTAGAAAACAGATTAAATCTCTTCTCATATAGATAGGTAATCTCAATATATCCTTCTCAAAGGTACACTGAACGATACAATATCTTTTATCATTTTATCTATCTTCGTATCTGGTACGGAAAACTCAGCATTCTGGACCAAAAGCAGATATTTTGTAATAGGAAATTACGCGAAATATCCCTACACAATGCTTGTTCACCGAAAACAAGAATTTTCTGACTGCGAAAATGAATGCGAATTTGTCACATGAGATCTTCGGTGTACGTGTGTGTACGATTTGGATGAATAGCAGAAAGGAGCGAGTATCTTGCTGTGTGTAAGTGTTGAAAGGGTTTCGAACAATAAGTCTAAGAAAATTTACTGTTGCATTTCTCAAACTACGATTCTACGAAACCGCTTTGAGTGCGGGAAATGGCGCGAAATTTTTATCGTAAACAAAACTAATCCATGGATATGTCTAGCTTCTTACTTATTCTGACTTCCGTTAAATATTTTGTTTTCCAGCTATGCGAACCACGGTCTGTGTTCGAGGATCACAATATCTCATAAGATCTTGTGCATTATTGTCGTATACAAGAAAATTCACAGCATTCTATTCTTACATAATTAAATGACAATAGAAATAAACACAATGTACATGGTTAAGCATGTGAACAGCCAATTACATTATCACATATAATTATAATTACGCGAAACATTGTTTACTAATAGATAACTTATCGTTAATTCAAAGTCAAGGTTGAATTAACTTAGATGTAACTTAGTTATTACCTTTAAATACATGTCTATTCCCACAGCCAAGCACAGTTCACACAAATAATAATAAAAAAAACACAGTTAATTGTCACTCGCGGTAAAGTCAAGTGTCGTTTGGAGCGGTTTTGTCGGTTATGCGCGGGAGGCTGTCGCGCAGCAGCGGCGCGTCTGACGGCTGCGCTCGCGCACATCACGTGCGAGTACCACTAGCGCCACCGGACCCGGCTTTGTGCGGCCAGGTGCGGTACTAACGGGACTTTTCACGGTCCAACGATCTGTGAACTAAACGGCCGTGTCTGACGAAACGTATCGCAACTTATTAGATATTAGTTGAAAGGTATTACAAATTGGACTCATTCAGTCTTATTACAAAAAACAGAACAAAGTCTTGTTTAGACCCGAACTACAGAGTCCAGGCTTAATCTCAAGACCATGGTTTATACCTCTCCTTATTACAAAAGCTGAATAATCCGGAGACTACTTAGTACCTGGTTTAGACCTTGGCCTAAATAACAACCACAGATAACTCCAACTATTGTTCGTTCATTATGATATCATTCGGTCGCAACGTTTCGTTTCAAAAATTTCTGAAATCACTAATAAATAATATTTACTAAAAATGCTGAAAACAATATTTAATCATAAATATTTTCATTAAATTCAATTGCATGAATAATAGTTATACTTTATTTTATAATATAATATCATTATTATGCTATTATTTAGCAATCATTGTTATAATATTGTTATCATTGTTATAAGACGTTAAATGGAACGAAACGTAGTTTGCCGGAGTTCGCGCGTTCTGTTCTAAAATTTTTCCAATTTTTATACCCACTTTTAAATTTAGTTTAGTATACATAATATACCTATTTGCAAGTTATTTTACGAGTTGGAACGAGAAAAGAGAAAGAGAGCCGAAAATTGGACTTCCAAAAAAAAGTACCTATGCCAAAATTATGACGTATGTCAAGTCTGATGTATTATTATTGTGACATTACTTAGACCAACGTTAAACTAGGGGGCACGCAGGTTTATCTTAAGACCAGAGATAGTCCTTGGTTTAGTACTAAAACGCTTTTTGTAATAACATTTTTCTTAGACCATGGTCTAAAGGCGATTTAGACCTGGGTTTAGAGTTAGTCCGTGTTTTGTAATAAGGCTGATTATGTCAAGTTTTAACTGTTTTGTAGAATTTCAGTTTACATAATTTAGTTGATACGTGGATTGGCAGTCATAATTTTTTAATGACTTAAACGAACTAATGAAATAAACGAACCGTTATAGTGCTTTGTTTATTGGTTTATAGATGATACCTTTATACCATTATAATAGAACTTTATTTTGACCCGGAGAAGGACTATGCTTGAATGAATCACTCTCCTTCTTAATATCATCGATAGCAGTAGTACGACGGCAGACCTTTGGTATTTTTTATGCCACTTAGTTGGCAGACAAGCACATGGCCCACCTGGTGGGTAGTGGTTATCGTGGCCTATGGACGTATACAACACCAGAGGCGTCGCTCGCGCTGCCGACCCTGAAGAAAGCTTCTAATACCCTTCTTGAAGAACCCCATATTGTAGTCGCTTGGGAAAACCACTTATCAATCCTACTTTAGGATGTTTGTTCCTCAATGACGTTCAAATGGCTGAACAGTTCTAGCTGCATTTGGCACAGGGATAGTCTTGAATAATAAGTCACTTTATACCCTTGGAATAGGTTCCCATCCTATCGGTTGCGGACGGGATCTGAATTATACGCGGGTGGAGTCGCGGGCAACAGCTAGTAGGTATTATAATGTTGTCATTACGTACCAATCTCGAAAACATTAGGCACACAAATAATGAGATTAGAACATTTATCCAAACTGTGGTTGATAATAACATAGTTATAGGGGCTATCAAATGGCAGTGAGAGGTGTTTTTGTGCGTTTCATAGATTTCATACCACATTTGTCTTCATACCCGCATCACTTTCACCAGAAATAATGGAGTGATTACATATTAAACTGTTATGTTGCAATAACTTCTATTTATGTGTATACAGAACAAAAAAATTGTATCGCGAAAGACCACTAATGACCAACCAATAATGCACAACTTTTTGTCGCTGTTATACATACGTCATTATAAAAAGGCGGTCTAATAAAGATAGATGTCAATTCATTCATCAATTCATCAATCTAGTCTATGCGTCCCGTTCCAAATTTGAAATTCAAAGGATCGTGTGACACAATTTTTCTCGTCTAGATCGTAAGGTACGGGTGACTGAGGTGCACCCCTGCAAGCAATGAACCACCTCATGCCCCTTGTGCCCCTAATACCTGCACAGTCGGAGACGAGTACGAGGCAAGTGAGGTGGTCGACGTCGCCGAGTTTTGAACAGGACACATCTAATGCCACACATAATGGCTTCACGTCGTGGAGGATGACATACGTGCCAATTGTTTCACCACCATGGACGCCCAAGACCGTGCGAAGTGGAAGAGGAAAAAACTGAAGGTGGACCCTGAGTTCCGAGTGCATCTCAGCCTCGGATGTAATCAGGAAAAACAGCTCCATGAAGATAACGTCTAATGCCACAGAGGTATATTTGTATAATAAAATCTTGCTTTATGAAGAAGAACGCACTTACGTAATAGTTATGAAATAGTAAATTGTTTATGTTTACGATTCTTAGAATGTTTTGCAAACTTTGCAAGGCGCTATGTTCAAATTAAAAACGAATTAGCTATCAAAGTATCAGTTTTTTGTGGAGAGTCAATCTGAAGGTGATGTTATAATCTGTACAAGATTGTTTACATTGTTAAGGTCGTGTCATATACGTACGGCATCTTATAAGTAAGAGAGAGCAGAAGAAAAATCGATAGGCGTATATTAGTTTCGTATTAAGTAGAAATATGGTATCTGCCTCAGTGGCGAGGGGTCCTATAATCCTCTTCCTGCTGGTTTCCCAATGGGTCGCATGGTGTATGACAAACAAGACTAAGGAAAGGTCTTTATTTCCAGCGGCTTCCTTTTTGAAAAGTTTCACCCTTCGCCGCTGAGAGCAGCGGCAGCAGATTCTTGCATATTATGGTAGGTAGAGGGCTACCATAATATGCAAGAATCTCGACTATTATGTATGTGTGTATGTATTTACTTTTTCTATTTCAAGATGATGGCATAGCGCTCTAATGTCTCTACGTGTTGCCGAACACATTGGAGAACGTGTTGGCCAACACCTGTTGGCGGAGACGTGCAGAGCGGGCATTTGTGTCATTCTTATGATGGGGAGTCGACACAGTGGCGAACGCGATGGCGGCATTGATTTAAATTGTTACTTAATAATTGGTTGACCGACACACCTTATGTTGGTCCGCGAGGTCGCCACTGTGCTCGCCAATGTGTAAAGCGGGCACAAAGCCTAGATAAACAGATGTTTAGCTCATTTGCGGCTACTACGCTGACAAATGTGGAAAGTCCTTTATTAAGCACTTAAACAATTAGATATGGTTCTGGTCATGAATATGGTAAACACAGGATTTATGAAAATGTCACGTTCAATATTGTTGCGTGTTCGTGTTGGTAATATTCCGTTCATGAACACATTAATCGTAACTTTTTGCAAGGTTTTAGAGTTCCGTAACGAATATGGAATTAGCTACCAAGGGAGTCCGATTACTGAGACACTATACTCTGTTCATTTATCAGCGGGTTGTATGATCATAAACTGCAGTACTTAGACAGCTGAAATTATTCGTATTACAATTACCGCTAAGTTTGTAAATAATGTGTAAGTAAATAATGTTTTATTTGTGCCAATATACGCTTACCGCGGTAGCCTAGTGGTATGGGTAATGGACTGCTGATACGAGGTCTCGGGTTCGATCCCAGGTTGTACCATGGCGCACACCAATGACTTTTTGATGCTTTTCGAAGTTATGTGTGTATTTATCGCAGGTTTATAAGTGCCCGGTTAATGGCAATAGGCTCGCCCACCTATTACATTGGGATCTAAACATAAACGGCGAAATGTGGGTGCTAGCACCTCTGCCTACCCCTTCGAGGATATAGGCGTGAGTTTATGTTATGATAAGTTGTGCAAATCCCAGTTGCAATTTGGAGCCCAGGTCCGTCTTCCTCTCCTTTCCTCTCCTTATGAATTGGTTTATCTCGGCCTTCATAGGAGGCCTTGGGCGTTGGCTTGGGTCTTGAAAATCTTGAAGTATGCGACACCAAAGTTCAATAAATATTTTGTACGATAGGACGGAACCCTTCGTGAGCGAGTTCTATTCACACCTACCTGATGCTTTTTATCGTTCGAAAAGTTTGCGGCTCATTAGGATTTATGGAAAGTTACAATAGTCAGTTTTAAAAAGAGACTGACAAGGCCTTAGCGTTTTGTATAGACTTCTTTAATGATTATATTACTTAGACTAAGTAGTTACATCACGTTAGGTTTTAGAGGTTGTCATGAATTAATACTAGTCATATTTTTACTCTACTATCTAATATTCTGATGAATATATTTACTAAAATTTGGTTAGTCAGGGCAAAAAGGATTTTGTTCTTAGTTTGGGTACTAGTACTAGTACTATTATCTGTTCTGTGGTTTGGGCATGTTATAAGAATGTTGTTAAAGTTGTTAAGAATGTATCTCATACAAGTATTACTATGCATTCTAATTATCCCGTTATTACATGATTGCGAAAGTTGTTGAAAAATTTTCAGGGGGAATCTATAACAGGGGAAATTGTGACTCAGCATCCTCATAGAGACTTATTTTTCTGATTGCATTCTTGGCAAAGTGAACTCGGAGCTCAGGGGCCGCCTTTTGGCTCTTCCTCTTCCACTTCGCATGATCTTGGGCGTCCTTCTACCTGGAAAACCGAAAATCCGACAACATTTTTTCCTTGCGATAAAAACTCTTATTGAAATGAAAAAGATAAAAAAGCTTCGACGGGTCCTTTTGTGACTTGTAGGTCAATAGTACCGTTCGGAATATGTAACAATAGTATTTACAAGCAGCGTGTGCCTACGCTGTGTGTTGTGTATGTTGTGTGTGTGATTTGCATTCGTAATGACTTGTAGAACATCTTGGGAACGGGATGTTCACTCCTAAGTAACGGTTGGATGGAGATCTATAGAACTACTGTAAATACGCGATTTTAAAGATTTTTATATTAGGAATAATGCTATCTATCTATCTATACATAATGCTAAAGTGAAGCTCCAATGTAAAGGCGTGTTTACATTGGAGATATATGTATATAAAACTTGGGTTAAGTTAATTTGTGGATTTATTTATCTTGTCTACTCGGACCGACTAACCCCCCCAACACCCAGAGGATAACTGCGGCAGTAATTTTTGCCGCTCTTTTGCTTTCTTTACTTTTAAAAGTAATTACCCAATTATTCGAAATTTATTGTACTTAGAAAAATCACAAATCACGGTTTTTACCTGCATTTGCAAGCTCTATTTAACGTCAAAACTTCCGTGTTTGTAGACGAGAGGTGCGGGGTTCTAATGAACTATGAAGTAAGCAGCAAAACAACAGACACACTTTTATCAATATATTTGAATTGCAAACAAACTAGAGCTATGATATAATACAAACTAGGGACATGAGTACAATGGTTACACAATTACCACGTGCTGTTAAGACTGCCTATGCGTGGCAACTGCGTAACCTACTCGGTCAGGAGTTTGTGCAGGACTGCCGAGGAGCGGGTCACACGCCAACACCAGCACGACCCCCGCCGCACCGCGCGCGGGCCCTTCCTTAGTTACGGTGCGCTGGCGTTGACCACATCTGTTAATACAATGGACCCATCCCTCGGCCACTAACAATAGGAACTTACCTAGGCCCGAGGAGCGGGTCTCCAGCCAACACTAAAACGACCCCGACGCACAGCGTTTACGACCTTTTCTTTAATTACGGTGCGTTTGCATTGGCCACATCTGGTAGTACATACAATGGAGACCCATCCCTCGGTTACAACAATGGAATCTTACCTACTTAACTTACTATTACACAAAATATTCTTAAATACTACGTAGGTACATTTCTTAAAATATCACGATTAGTCGTGCTCCTTAACACCACCCCCCAGTTGGAGGCTTCAACCGATAACTGAACCGGTAGTAGGTAGCACGGCTACTCGAGTTACGGGACGACGCAGCATCCCTGTACTTGTTTTTATGTCAACTACACGCACATGTCCGCCACTTCCCGGATACACTTTGTCTATTACGCCGCGGGGCCACACATTACGCGGTTGTTTACCGTCACATATAAACACTATATCACCCACTTTCACTGAGTTGCTTGCCGTAGTCCACTGCTTGCGTCTGCATGCACTTATAAAGAGAAGGACGCGCGCAGTAACACGCAAAACTCGCGTCCACGTAGAATAGCGCGTCACGTCGATCAGGGGTTGGGTGTTGTCACCCATTGCCAGTACTCTCTCGATGCGCTCTGTATCATCAGCGGGTAACTCCTCACAGCTGTAGCTCGGCGACGGTACCTGGGGATCACAGAGAAACGGAGGACCCGAAAGCCACATGCCTTTATTATTAGGCCAGTCCATCCTGGTTGCTTCGTCAGCAGGGTTGGACTCGGAAGGCACCCAGTGCCAGTTGCTCCTCTTGCTTAAACTGTCGATTTCGGCTAACCTATGAGAGACGTATTTTTGATAGTCTCGCGCGTCAGAGTTAATCCACATAAGAACTGTTTTTGAATCAGTCCAGAGGTAGAGGTTCTCTATATTGAGATCAATTTCGCATTTTACTGTCACTGCCAGTCTGCATGCTAAAACTGCTGCCTGCAACTCGAGACGTGGGATGGATACTACTTTAACAGGTGCAACGCGCGCTTTTTCGGCTACCATCGAACATACTCTATTGCCCTCAATATCGGTACCCACTAGAAAGGCTACAACGGCGTAAGCGCTCTCACTAGCGTCCCCAAAAACATGCAGATCCACCGCTGTCCGTTCCAAACCGTGCCAGCGAGGTACAGCTACATTTGATAAGGCTTTTAATTTGGAAAGCCACTGGAACCAAATAGCGGCCTCGGAGTCCTTGATGCACTCATCCCACAATATGCCCGACTGCCAAATACGTTGCATAAGGACTCGAGATTGTATAATGCACGGGTACACGAACCCGAGCGGATCAAAAATGCTCATTATGAACCTGAGAAACTCGCGCTTGGTAGGCTTAATCTGACCTTCTACTAATTCCGTTGAAAGACGCTTAAATGAGAGATCGAATCTCATACAGTCACTTGACGGGCACCATATCATTCCTAAAGTGCGTGCGCTGTCAGATTTATCTAGCTTGACTCGGCCTGGAACAACATCTGGTAACATTTCACGTAATTCGGGTGAATTCGTCACCCACCCCCTGATATCAAAACCACCGGCTCGGTGTATGTGGGTGACGTCCGCGATCAGCTGTTGTGCCGTGTCAATAGAGTCTACACTGTCTATATAATCGTCTACATAGTGCCTTTTCCGTATGGCTTCAACCGCGGCGGGATGTGAATCTTTGTATTGCTCTGCATTTTTATTCAACACGTAAATGGCTGAAGTGGGAGAGGAAGCCGCGCACTGACTTTTCACTAACGCATGTAAATCGTCATGAGGTACGGACATGCAGTTGGCAGAATGGAACTCGCTGCTATTAACCCTTCCACCTAGCGGGCCATGGACGACCCAACCTAACCTGGTAAGTGAAGCAACTGGACGACCAGATTTACCTTGACGAATCTCCTCTCCAACGATGAGCTTCCAGTTGTCCTGTCCCAACAATAGCATAGGCTTCGCGTCCTTCATCTCGCTGCAATCCAGACTCCGTAGGTGAGCGTTGTCTCTGATCACTCGCGCTGGTAACGTCTGAGACGGCAAGTTCACGTTACGTAGAGTACGCACTACAATTTTATGGTTCGCTCCGTTCGGTCCGCGCACTATAACCTTAACACTACGTGAGTTGTTGTCGGTCACACAATGACCGCGGGCCGTCATCAACTTAAGAGGCACTATTGGTCCGTCTACATCACTTGTGAATTTGTCATCTAAAATGGATACGGATGCGCCGTCGTCCAATAACGCGTACGTTGAGTGTTCGACCCCATAATTAGTCATAATAGTCACCGGTAACACTTTTAACAAGGCCCGCGCACGACTCTCACCAACATTTGTCAGAGTTTCATATCTAACCTGCGGGGGTGAGGTCTCAAGCGGCGATGTTGCATCAGGCGGCGGCGGTACGTTAGACGGTGGCTCCACTTCGGACGGCGGTGCCACGTTGCGATCTTTATGCAGTAACTCATGGTGTGGCCCATTACACTTACTGCAACGTTGCGCGCGACAATATCTTCTTGCGTGACACTTAACAATACACTTACAGCATATTCTATTTTGTACGAGCAAGTCCCAACGTTCATTTACAGAAATATTCTTAAAGTCTCTACATTCACTTAAATTATGGTTCCCTTTACACTTAACACAAGTAACCTTATTTTTACTGGTCTCAGTCCTCGTAAATGCGGCGATTGACTCTACCTGCGTATGCACGCGATGATTTGCTCCACTTGTTCGCACTGGCGCTAGACCCTTATCTCTGTCGCGGCGGGCGGCCGCCAACGATCCGAATGCCAGGCCGCCGCGGGCGCCGAATTTTCTATTCGCGTCGATGTAACTTGCGTCGTTTAAGCTCATCGGAACATGATATAAGGACGCACGAGTTAATTCACTGAGGAAGTCCACTAAAATATTTAAGTTTGGAGACACTCTTAGATCAATGCCACTGTTATTATCCAAACGCATCGCAATTTTACTGAGAGCGTTGGTATGGTGTTAATTTGTTTAATAGTTCAGTCACTAATTGTGGATTATTTATATATCCGTCCGCACGTATACTTCTTAGCACTGCTACACAATTTCGAACCGTACTCGTGAATTTACGAAGTTCATGTCCATTTTCGGAAACTTTCGGTAAATCCCGCACTTTCTTTATAGCACACTCTAACAATCGAATAGGGTGTCCGAACTCGTCTTGAAGGGCCTCAAGCACTTCTTCAGGATCTGATGATGTTCTCAGTAGGTCCCGAACTGCAGCTTTCGCCTCACCGACGAGCGCCACCCTTAGGCGCGCCATATTCTCCAGCGGTCGAAAATCATGCATCATACTGGTGCTACGATATGCTTGCTGAAAACTCAGCCAATCTGCGGCATTACCATCGAATTGTGGTATCTCGTACACTTGTCGCGGTACATTTCGCCCCTGCCCTAGCTCGCTGATAGCCTCTGCTAGCCGATCAATATCTGTTAGAGCCTGGTTCTTCGGCGGCATAGGCGACGCTTCGGATGGCGGATGTAATGGAGAGGGCGCACGTGTCGTGGTTGGAGGCACCACGTGCATCGTAGAGACAGGCGCGTGGGTTGCAGCATATGCCACGTGTGTCGAAGCGTCGGGTGCGTGAGGGGCAAGTGGCGCCAAGTGTATCGAAGCGTCGTTCACGTGGGCGGCAGAAGACGCCACGCGCATTGGAGTGTTGGTCGCATGGGCGGCCGCGGATGCCACGTGCATCGTAGCGTCGGTTGCGTGAGGGGCAGCGGACACCACGTGCATTGAAGCGTCGGCCACGTGGGGGGCAGCGGATGTCACATACCTTGAAGCATCGTTGCCAAGCGCGGAACGCTCGTTCATGCAGGGGCCGGCGGATGCGTCGTCTAGCCAGCGCGTCACGTGTTCCGATATCTCATCGCTTGCCACGCTTCTCGGTGCTCCATTTCGCTCCATGAGGTCTTCTTGTGCTGCTATTTCCGCCATATCGAGTGCGAGTTTCTTTTTTGCCAGACCTTCTTGTATCCGCGCAATCTTCAGCTCCGCTTCATATTCAGCGCGCATTACTAGCGCGTCGCGGCCTGCCTGGCTCATCCTTGACGATGCGTGGCTGACGCTATACGGCGCACGAACTGTGCGTACTGAAGCCGGTGTTAGCTCCGATGGCGGTAATTCCCTATGGTCACTTAGACCACCTACCACGGAGCTCCTAGCGGGCTGCTGCGGCGCTCTTACCTGAAGATCCGGGGGTGATGAAACTCGTAATCCCGACTCTGAGCCTGTTAAATTATTCATTGCTTTTGTTGCACTCCGTGTCTGTCGCTTTCCACTGTAACTCATGGTTACTTACTTCAATCCGGCTCGAAGGACCAATTTTGTAGACGAGAGGTGCGGGGTTCTAATGAACTATGAAGTAAGCAGCAAAACAACAGACACACTTTTATCAATATATTTGAATTGCAAACAAACTAGAGCTATGATATAATACAAACTAGGGACATGAGTACAATGGTTACACAATTACCACGTGCTGTTAAGACTGCCTATGCGTGGCAACTGCGTAACCTACTCGGTCAGGAGTTTGTGCAGGACTGCCGAGGAGCGGGTCACACGCCAACACCAGCACGACCCCCGCCGCACCGCGCGCGGGCCCTTCCTTAGTTACGGTGCGCTGGCGTTGACCACATCTGTTAATACAATGGACCCATCCCTCGGCCACTAACAATAGGAACTTACCTAGGCCCGAGGAGCGGGTCTCCAGCCAACACTAAAACGACCCCGACGCACAGCGTTTACGACCTTTTCTTTAATTACGGTGCGTTTGCATTGGCCACATCTGGTAGTACATACAATGGAGACCCATCCCTCGGTTACAACAATGGAATCTTACCTACTTAACTTACTATTACACAAAATATTCTTAAATACTACGTAGGTACATTTCTTAAAATATCACGATTAGTCGTGCTCAGTACAATGGTTACACAATTACCACGTGCTGTTAAGACTGCCTATGCGTGGCAACTGCGTAACCTTCTCGGTCAAGAGTTTGTGCAGGACTGCCGAGGAGCGGGTCACACGCCAACACCAGCACGACCCCCGCCGCACCGCGCGCGGGCCCTTCCTTAGTTACGGTGCGCTGGCGTTGACCACATCTGTTAATACAATGGACCCATCCCTCGGCCACTAACAATAGGAACTTACCTAGGCCCGAGGAGCGGGTCTCCAGCCAACACTAAAACGACCCCGACGCACAGCGTTTACGACCTTTTCTTTAATTACGGTGCGTTTGCATTGGCCACATCTGGTAGTACATACAATGGAGACCCATCCCTCGGTTACAACAATGGAATCTTACCTACTTAACTTACTATTACACAAAATATTCTTAAATACTACGTAGGTACATTTCTTAAAATATCACGATTAGTCGTGCTCCTTAACAGTGTTAGCATTCAAAAGGGCCTTCCCAAATGTTATATAACCTTAACTTGTGTGACTTGGGTCAAGTTTGCTAATTTTATGTTCCACGTACTCCTATGAACTGTTTTAAGTTCTTTCCTCAACATGCTGACGTCACGTTGATTTAGGTTAACGCAGTTTCTTATACATTTGCAAGCAAGGCATGTAAACTTTTGTTGAATTGTGTTGTTTGTTGCATATTGCATTGTACTCGTATGTGTATGTAGATATTGTAGGTGTATCTATCACACATGTTTTCAAACATGCTGCATAGACAGCAATTCATGAAATACCTTAATTACTCGTTGTTGCCTGAGTGGATATCTATGCAAGTTTCAATTTATCTATGTATCAAATTTTATCAGATTATTTAAAAAATGACGAACTTTCATACAAACTCGTACAAAACATCCTCTATTTGAACCCTTTTAATCCCTTTTTTCGCGATAAATTCTTTTCCCAAGCTTTAGTATATCTCTTCAATGTATTAAGATCGGTTTGGTGGTTTTTAGGTCTGAAAGCGTAACAGACAGACGGAGTTACTTTCGCATTTACAATATTATTTCCATTTCATGGATTAATAAATTCTCCTGACCCTCAGTGAAACTTATGATCGTAATATTTATACCTATTTGAATACGAGCCGGTTCGCATAACAACACTTTCTCTTTAAAATTTGAGTAAAAATGTCCGTTGACCTACTAAAGTCCCGTTGGTACACAAAGATCCTTCATACTTCCCATAAGAGGGGCTAACTATAAAAGGGTCTAAGAAGATTTCCAACTAGCTTAACACAGTGTCGATGTGTTACGTCTTAAGCCGTGAAGATCGTCTCACTCTTAAAGGATTACTGTAACGAGGGCGAACACTGTGAGCTGAAATCCCTTGGCTCACTTAGACGGATTGTGATTCATATCGATCAATATTATCAACTGAAAGTCTTGGGTCAGGTTAAATTCGTTGTTAGAGTTCCGTAGCCAAATGGTAAAAAACGGAACCCTTATAGATTCGTCATGTCTGTCCGTCTGTTAGAACTGAAACTCAAAATTTTTTTTTCATCAAACCCATACGTGTCAGGTATCTATAGATAGGTCTTTAAAAATGCTATTATAGTACATTATGGTACAAGCGTGTAAAGTTGGTGATTACCGCTGAGGCGACATTGAGACCCGAGCCGTAAGGCCGGTAAGAGCCGAGGACGGTAATCACCATACACGCGAGTGGCATACGGCTATTTTCAACACACTTGCGAATAAATTTATACTAAAAATACTACATAACACAATCAAAACACAATAGTAAAAATCTATTTGTTTACATAATTATGCGCGCGCAACTCACATTTTTTTTATTTGTTTCTTTCGGAACAGGCTAAGGTGCTATCACCATTCTGCCTTGTCATCTACTTACTTATTTGAATTAAGGTAACTGTACCAATGCTCGACACTTTAAGGAAAAATAAAATTTCAATCTAAAAAATTTAACAAATTAATTACAGCATGGTCGTTACATTCTTTTTTAACTGTTACAGCAACAATTAGACATTAACTTTTGCCCATAAAATCTTTAAAATCTATCATACTTTTACTTTAAATTAAATTATTATGCACTTGGTCGAAAACACCAATGCTAGACATCATTGTCCCAATGGTCCAAGTATGTCAATAACTTCAATATTTATAACGTTTATACTAAAATTAGTAATAATCATAACTTATAAACAAAAAAATCACACCTATAAAAATCAGTACCCTTGGCAAAAATCTTAAGAAATAACACGACCGTGTTCACGGAGTCATATTATTTGCTGTCAACAGTCTTTCTAAATTTACTTCGGATGGTGTTGCGAATATTTGAACATATCTTATAGATACCATTAGGCATCTTTTAAGTCAATAGTCTTATAAAATAAATGGATAATTTTCTCAAAATACTGGGTTTTGTTCGAAAGTGTCTAGCATTGGTACAGTGTCGAGCATTGGTACAGTTACCTTATGATTTTTTTTCTCTGTAAATACTCACAGAGAAAAAAAATACATTTTAGTGAAAGTTTTGTTTATTAAACACGTACTACAAGTAGAAATTATCTTTTAAAATACGAAGTTGCATGAAATGAGTAAGCAATAGGTATATTAATTCGTTTGTAATATTGGACACGATCTTTTTGTATCGAAACTTTTTTAAGAACAAAGCAACTTAATCAATGAAATTAAAAAAAGAAGTCTATAACTCACGTGTGAATAATAATAATGAAAAAGTCACAGTTTTATAATAGGTGTCATTTCGTGCTTAATTGCGGTGAAATAAAATTCTGTTTATAAGCAAGTGTGTTGAAATAGTAGATTACCCAACAAGTGAAAAAAAGGTGAATTCTTTTCGAGGCACCAAGTTGTATCCCGAGAGGAGTGAAGGTTTCTCCGGTAGAATCCCGAGCGTAGCGAGGGGTTCTAGATAGAAACCTGAGTGGATCGAGGGATACAAGAGCCGAGATGAATTCTTTTTTCACGTGTTAGGTACTCAACTTTTCACCATTGACTACGAGAAAACGATTACTCTGTGATTATGAATTACATTTTGTTATGGATAGTACACAAAAGAAACAGCAAATTATCAGTAATAGCTACCGCTTTAGCGCGAAAAGACTCAGGAGTCTTTTCGCGTTCGAGAATATGAGTTTTATTTTCATCACTAGATGAAGTCATTTTATATGATTATGAGACAAACAGAAACTTTTACAAGGAAAATTACACAGAAAATGGCGGCATTTTTTTTTTTCTTAATTCAAACTGAGCCAAATTGCATCCAGCCAGTTATTACATTTAGGTGACTTTTAGTACGTTTTTATAGTGAGAGTGTGCAATCTCTTTGCATGTTTCACTAGAATCCGTACATTCGCGCATGTTCCAAATTCAAATTTTTTTATTCACTCGGTGAAACAAAGAGCGTTTTATTCACTGTTTTTGATGAATCACGGGCCCTTTTTCGAGTGTTAATGGTGAAAAGGTTTTAACATCATTTTTAAGCTATTGCATAGCTTTTATCGCGGGCCTTGAGCGTGGAGACCGAATCCAGAAATTCCGTAACGAAAAATGGTAACACTCTCGCACGAACAGAGCCGAGCTGCTCCGAAGTAGCTTCGCTTAACGTAAGTAATTATAATTGCATAAGTTGTTAGTTTTCAAATTCAAATTCAAATTCAGACTCGGACTCGAAGTCCGAAGTCCGAAGTCCGAAGTCCGAAGTCCGAAGTCCGAAATCCGAAATCCGAAATCCGAAATCCGAAATCCGAAATCCGAAATCCGAAATCCGAAATCCGAAATCCGAAATCCGAAATCCGAAATCCGAAATCCGAAATCCGAAATCCAAAATCCAAAATCCAAATTCAAATTCAAATTATTATTTATTATAATTGCATAATGCGAGGGATGCGAGCCGCTTCCAACCGGTCTTATTGGAGATCTATAGGGGAGGCCTATGTCCAGCAGTGGACTTCCTATGGCTGAAATGATGATGATGATGATGATGATGATAATTGCATAAGTTCATAAAAATGCTATGCAATAGCTTTACCGCGGCAGTTCCCGAGTGCCACACGTCTTTTTTTCTAAACTGAATAGTTTGCGCGAGGGACACTCCCACAGCGGAAAAATGTGTGTCCCTCTCCCTCTAACTTCTAAAATAAGAGAATGATAAATCTAAAAATCGACAGCCTCCGTGGCGTAGCGGTAGTGAACGCGGCCGCTACGCAGGAGGCGCGGGTTCGATCCCCGCTCAATGCAAATATTTGTGTTCATGAAATATGGGTATTTGCATTGGTCTGGTCGTGCCTCGGAGAGCACGTTAAGCCGTCGGTCCCGGTTGCCATAAGAACATCAATGGCAGTCGTTACGGGTAGTTGGAGCCCTCAAAAATCCAAAAACAACAGTCTAGCTGCAAAGCTTCGATATCGCCTGATGTTACCATTGGGATGGGGAGGTCAGATGGCAATCGCTTCACAGAAAATATCGAGGTCTAGCCAAATCCGTAGTTAAGACTGACAAAAAGCGGACCCCTGACTCCGAGCTAAAAGCTTCGGATGCGACTGGGAATTAACGCTAAGAGGAAGAAGATAAATCTAAAAAAAATATATGATGTACATTGCCATGCAAAATTACACCGAAAATTGGTTTGAACGAGATCCTGTAACTCCTATAAATAGTTTTTTTTAATAAGTACATCATAAACCGCAATTTTCGCCTTTGCTGCTACGGAACCCTTCATGGGCGAGTCCGACTCGCACTTGGCCGGTTTTTTATGTGTTATTGAGATGCAGGAACAATTAGAATAAGTTTAAAAACTAAAACCCTACTACTAAAAAATCGGGTTCATGGCTTATAGACTACTGGCCCGTGTACAAAAATGATGGGTCATTTGAACCACCAGGTGACCTATATAGAACGATATAAGAACATAAAATAATAAGATTCAGCACTATGCCGTCACTTGTAAGCTGTCCAACTGAGTGCAGGTGAGTACAGGTACAAAGTACAGGTAGAGTGAGTACATTTTGGTCATATATTTTTGTACGGCATTCTTACCATCGATAGATCCATGAAAAATAACAAGCAAACGCGTAGTGCTGTACAAAAAATGGTGAGCCACAAAGTCGGAATTTTTATTTTATTTTCCGACATTACCAGGGTAAATTTGGTCATTTGATTTTGTACGGCATCAGTTTCATAATATTTCAATACTGCTTCTAATCCATTATTCCGCAACGCCGTACAAAAATCATGCGACATGGTGAAGTAATCGTGGGTTACAACCCCCTCTTCTTCACCTGCGCTCAGTTGGACAGCTTACAAGTGACGGCATAGTGCTGAATCTTATTATTTTATGCTCTTATATCGTTCTATAAAGGTCACCTGGTGGTTCAAATGACCCATCATTTTTGTACACGGGCCAGTAGTCTATTAGGCCTCCGGTGGTCGACGTCCCCGTGGCCGAGGCCCCTGAATCCAAACTCGTATTGTTTCTACTTTTGCACAACTCTGTAGGTTATTGGCTGGGTTGGGTTTTGGATGGGTGACCGTTCTTCACATTACGAGGTTAAGCAACATTGGCTGGGTCAGGTTTAGGATGGGTGACCGTTCTTTACATTACGAGGTTAAGCAACATTGACTGGGTCTGGTTTAGGATGGGTGGATGGTAAAAAGTATTAAACAAGAAAATACATAATCAAAGATAGCCGTGGTCGTGTGCGTGTGTCACGTACTTATCCCTAGCATGTATTGTTTTGTTAGAGTAACTGAAAAGGTTACCTTCTTAGTTTTTGCAACCGTTGCGAAACAAATAAAGGTAGGTCACAAGGCAAAAGAAAGTGTAGGTTTAGATGTTTATTTTGTTAGTGACCTCCCAGGTAATTCTTGGGTCGTGTGTACCTCCGAACGATTAAGATACAGTATTCTACCGGTACAAAGTAAAACTTCGACTAGGGTGTCCCTTATTTTACTAAAAAAAAATTGGGAACGCCTACCTGTGTTATTCACATAAAAACAGTCAAAGTTCAAATAAACATAATTAGATTGTATGCGTTGCAATCTATGTTTGTAGTATCTTTGAAGGATAGAATTCGCAACGAGGTCATCCGGCAAGGAACTAAGGTTACCGACATAGCTCGCAGAATAAGCCAGCTGAAGTGGCAGCGAGCTGGCCTCGCATCTGTCGAAGGACTGATGGCCGTTGGAGCAGACGAGTCCTAGAGTGGAGACCGTGAGTAACCAACTGGAAGGCGGGACGCCCCCTAGCCAGATGAACTGATGACCTGAAAAAGGTGACTAGGACAGACTGAACTGCAGAAGGTGAAAGATCGGGCGAAATGACGCACATTATAATGAATAAATCTTTATTATTCAGAAAATGTACACAGTTTACATTATGAAGTTGAATTAGGGAATATGTGCAAATATGTGAAACTCTGACCTCTAGAGACTTTCGTCTGTATTTTCAAAGTCAGACATTCATTCGGAGATCTTCGATTCGGAAATCACTGGGAGAGGCCTATGTCCATCAGCAGGATGCAGTTCTGCTGATGAACTTTTGATGGATTTTTCAGGCACGCATCAATGTAATTGATTACAAAAAAAACCTTCGAAAATAAGGGACAGCCTACTAGACACGTGTCCGCTACTACACGTACTACATACACGAGACCTCGAGACAGCTTGGCAGCTAATAATCTCTAGCTGGTACCACTTACCTAACGAACTTGTAGTGACTTACCCGTACGTTCTAAAGTAGCCGGGTAGCTTATAGCACCTAGACGTTCATTAACTCGAGATTTTATTTCCTCGTATAAAACTTAAACATGTGTCGTACCGCTAAGAGCTTGTTTTATTGTCCAGGTTATTTGATGTCGTTTTATGATACCTATTTAGACTGTTTAAATTTACTGTTTTATGTGTTTTACTCGTGTTAAGAAATTGGACAGTGACGATGTAGTTAACTAGTTGTTACTCGTGACTACGCCCGCGTTACGGAGTTTGAACGCCGGCCAACAGTAACTTTGATTACTATTTTAAAAATAGACCTGAAACATTAAAAAATCGTTATAAAGAGCTACGCTTACAGTAACCGCTTGTCACTAAGCCAGCTATTTCCTATTAGCCAGAAAACATCAATAACTAAGAATGAAATTTTCTACTCTATTCTTTAAGCCTTTTCAGTCAGCTTCGCTTCAAGTATAGACAACCAGCTCGCAAACACATTAAAGTTAATGAAGCAATATTTTATGTCCGATAATTCTAAACACTTCAACACTGTGTGAATGTAGGTGAAAGATATAAAAAGCGAAATGCACAATGTTTATCTATATAGGTAGGTCTTTGTTGATATGAAGTATGTGCAATCTACGAGATGATTTTTACCGTAGATGTATAATTCTAGAGATATTTTCATCAGACCGCTTCTGAGGAGTCGCGTTGTGAATCGGTTGAACTATTTAAGTTTGGTCAACTGATTTTTTTCAGTATTTTTTTTCTTTGTTAATACCGTTTATGGTTCATAAAAAGTGAATGATTTTTGACATAAGTGTAAATGTATCTGAGTTACAGTGTCACAGACTCATCGACAAATAGTTATACAGCATTTACATTGCTCGCTTGACATTATGTCACCGATATGCGTTCGCGATTGAAATTAAGCAGTGAAAAGTTACCGACTTTTGTGATTATTTTTGCAAGCGGTAATAGTTTAATCCTTTTTGTGATAAGTCTGCTTAACATTTGACTCTTGTAAAAATATTTTTGCTGGCGTCGTTTCATCTCTACACTATATTTGCTCTATGGCTCGCACTGAATCACCAGTATTATCAGATGACGTACAGCCATGCACAAACATTACTTTATCACTGTTAGTATGTTAAACAAACAACTATAATATTAAAGCGAAGATTACCTCATGAAACTACGTAAAGTGTTGAAGGAATTGTCTACACGATTGTCCATTATGAACTCAAGGCCGTCACTGAGGCGGTAAATGAATGAAAATTAGATAAATAATAAGATAATGACTGTCCCTTTCAAACGTGATTAAGTAAGTAATTTGGAATAATTCGATGGCGCGCCCTTGTTTTCTTGTAATCAGATTGGTAAAACATTCACTGACTAGTAATACTGAGGTTTCACTCAAGTTAAGCGTTGTTTTAGCGTGGTGGTGTTTTCAGCGGCCTTACCATAAACCTTAAAACAGGTCAATAATTGAACTGCTGTCATTCTGCCAACTGCAAATGTCACTTTGTACTGTCATATAAACATATAGGATTACAAAGTGACATTTGCAGTTGGTAGAATGACAGCAGTTCATTAAATGACCTGTTTTAAGAGTTCATGGTATGGGCCCAGACCCCATTAAGTTATTCGAAGCCCAAGGACAAGGCTCGAGGCCGATGCTCTGGCGCAGGCTTTTCTTTCAGGATTGAGAGGTTGTACGGCAGTCACTCCCATAAAAACTGTATAAGAAATGAAAGGAGTAAGCGGACTTCAAGGCGAAAGCCTTGGATCTTGGATGCAAAAGGAAACAATGCTAAGACGATGATGAGGTTAAAGCATAACATTTATTGACAAGTAGCCCATGTAAGGGCGGGGTATAACCCGATGCCTGCTGGCTTGCACTACAAAGGGAAGCCGTAAAGATGTAAAATTGCTATCGTCGTTCTATTATGATATTTTAATATGATAAACTACAGACAGCCTCCGTGGCGTAGCGGTAGTGAACGCGGCCGCTACGTAGGAGGCGCGGGTTCGATCCCCGCTCAGTGCAAATATTTGTGTGCATGAAATATGGGTATTTGCATTGGTCTGATCGTGCCTCGGAGAGCACGTTCAGCCGTCAGTCCCGGTTACCATAAGAACATCTATGGCAGTCGTTACGGGTAGTTGGAGCCCTAAAAAGTTCAAAAACAACGGTCTAGCTGCAAAGCCATTAATGTTACCATTGGGTTGTGGAGGTCAGATGGCTATCGCTTCACGGAAAATATCGAGGTCTAGCCAAATCCGTAGTAAGTTAAGACTGGTAAAGCGGACCCCAGACTCCGAGCTGAAAGCTTCGCATGCGACTGGGAATTAACGCTAGTATGAAGAAGAAACTACATACAAAAATATTCTATCTATTATTTTGCCACACCATTCTTCCAAATAAATCTTCTCTTTATCAATCAATCTCACTCCACGCAAATTGCACAGTGATCTCAGAATTATTGGTACAGAAACGTTCATACATAAAAATATTTGTTCTGAATAGGAATAGTACCGGCTACATCCAACTTAGCAGTGATGAAACTAACTGCTACGCCTCTTGGTTGATGCCCTTTAGCGATATCAATTTGTGTTACGTACAACCGTATAGTCAGTTTTATACATAGAAGTGTTGAATATATTGCTCATATCTTGGACCTAAAATGTGCTCTATACGCGCAGTACACATTTCTTGGATGTCTTTCAAGGATAGCACGGGGTGCTACGGTGCTTCGTTTTGACTCGCGATTTAGGTCCAAGATACGTGTCCTGAGGTATTTTAAGCTATTGCATAGCTTCTATCGCGGGCCTTGAGCGTGGAGACCAAATCCAGAAATTCCGTAACGAAAAAACCTAACACCCCAAAGCTCGCACGAATCGAGCCGAGCTGCTCCGAAGTAGCTCCGCTTAACGTAAGTAATTATAATTGCATAAGTTGATAAAAAATGCTATGCAATAGCTTTACCGTGGCAGTCCCCGAGTGCCACACGTCTTTTTTTTTATTATTTTTCGGTGAGTACGAAGATCACGTGTAATTTATACACTCGTCAAATAGTACTGAAGGTCATCGTTGTCGGAAATGCATTAATGTACTCAATGCTACTTTTTATGCAGTCTCGTCTTGTGTCTAGTCGCCTTGTACATTTTATCTGCTAGGCTGACAGTTCTAAAAATCCTTTCTATTCCTAAACTATTAGTATTGGGTGGATGATTGAAAATTAATAAAAACGTAAAGAACGAAACGTAATTTTTAACGGACTACAAAAAGGTGACGGTTTACAACCCCTATATTCGACATATAGAAAGTCGATGGATGATGCACGTCCATAGATTTCTCCGTCATTAATCGTAATCGTAACGGTAACGTAGTCATTTTTCCTTAACACCACCCTAATTTTCACAAAATATCTATATTACGAAATTTTGCCCGTCCTTATAAAGGCTCAGTATATTTTAGTGGCATAATTTTAGTAAGATCAGTCACAAAGATTACACTATTTTATGTTATAGTATAAAAATTGGTCAAGCGCGAATAGGGTTCGTGAATTGAGCGTTCCTTTCTTTACAAGGTTTTTTTATGTCATCTCAAAGTATTAATACGCTAAGTGAAGCCATTGATAACTTACTTAGGGATCTGGCATAGCCTTCTTTTTGAAATTGAGGGTCAAACAGGTGATTTCCGTGAAAGACAAGTAGGTAAACCAAATTATAGAGGAGCTAAGTGTAGGGATAAAAAAGAAATGGACCTTGGACATTAAAATACGTGCTTAGGATACGTGAATAGGAGTTTGAATGAAGAGATTATTTTGCTGAAATTAAATAAATACTTCATGAGTTATATCGACAGAGTAACTAATTTGCTTTTGTTGCCAGTACCTATCTAGATACTACGGCTCTATTTTCATGTTTTTCGGAGCAAAATAACTTCGGGATATTTTAAAACTGATTAAATTGTGACTGCGCGATAAGGCTTTCAATTGTATAGTCCCGCATAATCTGTAATTATTTATACTAGTTTGCTTATTTTACTCTCCCTTTCGCGTACAACAAAAGTTACTTTAGAACGGTGTAGTAAAACCAACTATTGCGTGAACTGAAGCCGCCAATTTCCCTTCAGTAATGTCAAACTGTGCTGAATTGACTTTTATTTGCAGTAAAACAGTATGCATTTGACAAGGACAACCGTAGTTTCTTTGTTGGTTTTAATTATAAGTATTATCTTTAGGAATGAGCAAAAATATAATTTGTATCGATGCACCGTATCGATTCGAATAAGAAACACCCATCGAACCCTTTCGATACGGATCTCTAAAACTGACGTTGCATTTTATTATGCTAATATTTTTTAATACCTATCCACTGCTGGTCTCAGTACAACGTTAATGAGACACTTTTCATACAATTTTATCGTTGGACTTTCAGTTATAATTCTACTGTAATTTACGTGGTAGCTCTATACTTTTCGTGCTATCTTTTTTATGAAATATTCAGCTTTCGCAGCTTTGAATTTTGCGATATTTTTTTAAGATGACATCGTTTTTAACCAACTTCTATACAACTAGGAGGTTCTCAATTAGCATAGCTCGGTCATTGTTAATGTTTATTTTTAATTTTTAAGTTTTATTTCAATTTTTTTTTTTACTTTTCAGTGCACTTTTGATCTAGAAGTCGCTTTAATTTTTTGTCAAAATATACTTGTGAATTGTGGTTTTGTTCTTCTGTAATAGTTTATTTATATAGTTCCTGGATGTTAAGTAAGTTGCTTTTTATTAAATTTTGATAAGGCGTGCGGTCCGAATATACAAAATGTTCTTTTTGAATAATAACGCTATTATTAAGAAAATAAAGCAACGTATATTGTGCATGACATTTTAGTTGATTTGTTCTTGAAAAAGTAACTGTCTAAATAATTTTCGACTGAATTTTTTTAGATTACCTATTTCTGTATATTATTGAACTATTTGAAAGTAACATGAATAAAACATTCGTAGAACAAAGATTACCTGTATAAAAACACTTAGAACAAAGAAACAGTTAAAGAACAAAAAACTCATTGCATGCGCCATTTGTGTGGTCGTAAAAAGGTGTTGGAATGTAGGAAAGTCTTTTGATTCCATTTGTAAAGATTACTGCAAGAAAACTCAGTATACTGAGACTGTAAGTTTAATTCTAAAGTATTAGAAAGCATTTTATTTGTAAACATTTATCTTTTATGGTTGCGTTGCCTTTTTTTAGTTTAAGTAGGTACTTAGTCACTTATTTTTTTTATCATGTAGACCCCTCTTTTCCCATACATAATACACGGTAAAAAGGAAATGATATTTATCATAAAATATTTATTATATCAGGAGATTTGATGTACGAATTTTGTACTTAGACTAAAAATCGACTCTAACTTAGGTGGGAAAAGTCTTTTAAGTTAGTTAAAAAGTTGCAATTAAGTCCAAATAGTCTATGTTCTACGTCCATATTGCATAATATAAAGTAGTATTGAGATGTTAATCTTTATCAGCTATTCTTGTCTCGTTTCAGTACCTGTAACAAAGAAATAATTTTTAATTAATAAACGTGAATTATAATTTTTGTTAAACGAAATGTCCAGGAATTCTAAGGGAAACTGAAATTCCCGTTTCACCAAATACTGGTTGAATTAGGTGGATGAACGGGTCGTGTACCGGTTTACCTAATTACGTCATTAAATTTTAGTATACCAGCATATCTATAGCAATTTAGTTGTGCTAAGTCCTTTATGTTATCTAGCGCCTCGATTTAGTCCAAAATGAACTATTTTCTCCCTGTCTATTGTTCCGGATCCCACTTCTGACAACTGGCTATTATCAGAAGCGGGATATATTTATTTTAGTGAAAATTATCGCTTATTTATTTAATACCCATTGTATGACAATCTGTGTGGTGTAGCAGACAGTGTTGTGCCTGTGCTCGAGGCCTACGTCAAAGGTTATGGGTTCGAATATCGCTCTCTAAATCTATAAAAGCGAAATACCACTCACTTTTTAATCAAGAAATCTCAGAAACTATAACACCTAGAAATTTGAAATTTGGCAGGTAGGTTTCTTATGGGGTATAGACATCCGCTTAGATTTTACGAAACTCCACCTCTAACCCCGCGTTTACATACTGCCGCTCGCATTGCTCATCGTGTTGTCGGAAATATTCGCGCGATTAATGCCCTAGCATTCACACACGCGCATCATCGCGTTGGTCCGCATTACAATATTCGCCCTGCAATGGAGACGGACGTAAACGTATGGAGGACAACGCTGTAGCAGTATACGCATTATGCTTTTAAAGTATAGCGAATTAATTAAATATATTATTAATAAAAACTATCATTTTCAACTACTATACACTTTCCGTAGATTGATATAAATATTTTTAAAAGTAAATATTCGAGGAGCAATAATGAAAGCCGTGTTTACTAGCGCCATCTAGCGGTCTCGTAGTTCATCGCGCTAGTATTGCCGCTCCTTTGACTCGCGCCGCCAAGCCGACATTCGCAGCAACATACGCGGCAGTACTCGCGGCATGACGAATATACCATTCACACCACGTCTCTGCCCACTTCTCTCGCCACTTCCCTCGCTCTGCCGCGAGTATGTAAACGCAGCTTTAGGGGGTAAAACGAACTCCACGCGGTCATAGTCGCGGGCAGCCGCTAGACTTTGTATATACTGAGCTACAATTTCAATTGCATCTAAATTCTTGAAGACCGAAATCCGCTCTCCTGTTTCTCCTTTCCCAGATTTAGTTTTTTTACCATCTATGTATATTATATAGACCGTTACTATATCTACTACCGTTTAACCCCCCATTTCAAGAGGACACCCAAACTTTTCAGGTAAAGGGACCAAATGATCCTCAGCTATGCACTTCAGAAGCCTCATTAATTTTTGTGAGTGCGATTACACCCTTAAATTCGGCGAGCGTAACTCCCTGCATTTCTGTTTAAGAGTTTGATTAGGGCCGACCCACATTTCAGCTTCAATTGGCAGCTCTTTCAGCCTTTATAATTGTCTCATTATTCGTATTTATCCTCGAATTTACCTTCTGGGTTTTGTTTTATGTGAAACCTGCAAGCGACACAACCTTTCTACTCTTAAAACGTAATATTTCTGTGAATTGTGAATATGTTGTACGCTATTTTCAGTTTTACTTGAAAATAATATATGTATGTTGTGTTAAAATGTTATAAGTACGGTTTTTGTCATTGTAGTACGCTACGCATTGTAGTATTGTGTTACGATACAACTTAAATAATTTGTATTAGGCAACAATCCATACTAATATTATATTATGCGAAAGTTACTCTCTATCTGTCTATCTGTCTGTTACGCTTTTACGCCTAAACCACTGACTGATCTTGATGTAATTCGGTACAGAGATAGATTAGACCTTGAGAAAGGATATAGGCTATAACTTCAACTTGTAAGTAAACGGGTTATAGTTTAGAATTTCATTCCAATCTATCCAGCTGTTTCGGTGTAAATGTTTTACAAAATAGTAAAAAACAAATTTTTAACATTACATATATACATATCCCACGTAGATAGATAGATAGATAGATAATTCTTTATTGTACACCAATAGATTTACAGTAGTACTAGTAGGTAGCCTATTGTCCTCAAACGGGCACTAAGTCATGGGCTGTATGATTACTGTCAGATGGAGGACAGTCTTTCTAACATCAGTACAATTTATTTATGCTCTTTCCTTTAATACAATTTAGAATATTTAAGTAAAACATTCGTCTTTTTCGTTGACCTGACATAGTTGTTATATCTTGACATTTCGTTCGTAGAGTCTCTAGGTAGTATCTATGACGTCACTATAACGTATTTATTGCTATACCATGCGGTACCACGAAATAAATGTGAAGTAAAAGCCTCGTTTATCACAATTGTTTTGCGGGCTTTGTAATATTAATGAGAGTGAATATTAATATTGAAATGAATGTTCATTTCCGTCATTTTATAATTTGACTTGCAAAAATTTACTTTTTTACACCATTTAGATGATAACCTACCTAGCTAATGGCAGGATAAACCATAATACTAGTCCATATGAATGTTATGAAGGCAGAAATAACTTTCTGTTACCTTTCATGTTTAGACTTTTCCTAACCTCGAAATGTGATTTAGGCCCGTATTCTAGATAAAAACTCAGTCCTGAATCTCGATTTATCTGACGATAAATTGTATGATAGATTTGACAAAAAGAAAAATAAACTGAGTTTTTGAATAAAAAATATTAAAAGAATAGATACAAATTGATTATTACAAAAAAGAAAAATAAACTGAATTTTTGAATAAAAAATATTAAAAGACAAATCAAGATTGTAATAGAATACCTAACCAAATGGAATAGTAATAAAAATCTTTGATCAAGTACCCAATTTCATCATCATATAAAATAGGACTCAGAGTATTTTAAAACTTTTGATCTTGATAGTTCTACAAGTCTTTCTGCAAAAAGACCTTATCGGGATCAACGAAATTGAACTTTTCTACTCAAGAATGAATGGCTTCTCGGACTCAATAGTTTCACGTCGCCATTTTTAAGGTTTATGAACTTTATATTCTCGAGTTTCTTTTTCAACAAACCTTGCCAAGTAGGTTACTAAAGTACAAAATGGAAAATTACTTTTATTTTGCCAACGTTTTCATGTTCTTTTGAAGTAATCCTTATTTATGTGTGATTGTTAACAAGTAAGTTAGTTATCTTAATATAAGTACATGGATTCATTATTAAAATGTAAGAAAGAAATTGTTTTATGATATATGTATATGTATTTTGAGAGAGATATTTTATTTTTATTTGTTTGGAAAAATTCTCATCTGAGTCGGTTCCCTTTTCACAATCTTAATCGATGTAATTAAACTATGAAAAACTGTTTCAAAAATCTGTTTTTACCAAAAACCGTTACTTGCGAGTATTTGATTTATTTGCGGAACAAAACGATGTTCAAGGTCGTTGTATAACGGTTCAATCAGTGTTCGTACATAAAATAAATAGACGCGTTAATGAAAGGGCAGCAATGTCTGTTTGTCAGGGATTAGGTCGTTTGTCCCCCTATCAGGGGCTTAATTGGTTCGTTTGACGACGAGTGATTTATTGTAGTTCAAATAGCAGTGTTAATGCGATCGATCGTGTTGACATGTTTTTTTGTATCAAGACTTGTTGTTGAAGGCATGAATTTGTATTTATTGTAAGAATTTTTTTAACCCGACTTCTAAAAAGGAAGAGGTCCTCAATTCGGATGTTTTGTTTGTGTTTGTGCTCCGTCATGTGTAGGTAGTTGGATTTGCGTAATTTGCCTGCATAATACTCATGGAGGACAGAATATGATGATAATACTGCTTTGGCTTGGCTACCGACGCGACGTCAACAACAGTCCTACGAGCATTTTTATCTTTTGAGTTATATTTGTATGTTTTTTTTCTTTTCAGTGCATTTTTGTTGGTTTAATTTTTTGTTAAAATATAAAAGTAATATTGGTAACCGAAATTACTAATAGCCTCTTCAGCTTAGATAAATTGCTTGTGTTAGGAGCGGGTATACCGATCACGTCGATACCGCTAATGACCCGATTTGAACGCGTGACCTTACGATCGTAAGACCGGCTTATCCTGAACTGAATCTATAACGAATAGTTTTTTCAGTATAAAGAGGTACGTAATGAACTCCCGGCTGTGGTTTTTCCAAGCTGTAGTCGCTTATAAACTGTATATGGGGTTCTTCAAAACATCAGTACAATTTAGAAGGCATTGGAAGGTTCTTACAGGGTCAACAGCGCGAGTGCCCCCCCCCCGTAGTGTTGCACACGTCCATAGGCCATGGTAACCTCTTTCCATCAGGTGAGCTGTGTGCTTGTCTGCCACCTAAGTGGTATAAAAAATATACAATCGCTATGTAGTTCGGTAAAATTAACATTCGCCTAAATTACCTGATGCTTCTAATTTTATAGTCTAGCTAGACTATAATATAGTCTCCCAACATACCTATGTTGGCAATTGCCTCGTCGTACATGTGTAAACTTTATTTCAACTCCTAAGTATACTTTAGACAGTCTTGCGTTATTTCATTTAGTAGGTACAAACGCTATCGCAAAGTTGGAGTTGCGCTTCATTCTTGTTACAATACGAGCCTACAAATGCGCAAAGCTACACAACTTTTGAGTTATCTTTGCCAGAGGAAGTACAAAAACTTCGAACAATACCTATATTAAGCTAAAATACACGTCTATTTATAGAAGAAAGTAAAAGGAGATGGAAAAGTTTTGGTTTTAGAAGTATTTTTTGGAGAAAATGTTTTGAAATTCAACCGAACGTGTTTCACACCATTTGCACCTTTAAGGTATGATTTCGAAGCCGACCGCATACTATAACGACAGACGCATGCAGCAGATACAGCGTATCCATTACTTGTTAAACTTACGGATAAAGGGGACCATTGAGACGCCGCAATGAATTACGTGCATATGCTGCATGCGTCGGCAGTTGTCGTATGTGGCTTCGGAATCATACATTTAGCATCGCGGGTAAGATTTGTATTTCTGCGGGAAATGGAAGACCAGTAAAACATGTTACATGACCAAACCCACTAGCTAGGCTCCTGATTCGTACTCTTCGTGATAAAAATGTAAAAATAAATTTTTATCCCCGAATATGGGTCTGCCAAATATTTCGATAAGTGTCCTTCGTGGACAGTTGTTATTCGCGTAGGTGATATTTGGCTGGGTGCTCTAACTGGATCTGTATTTATTTGTATTTGTGTAATTGCTGTTAATATAACTATAGTTACTATTACAATAGCAAATATACATCACCATATTAATGTGTTTCTATATTGTTTCAGGTAAATATTTGATTTTGATACAGAAGAAAGGTAAAAGTAAACTCACTATAAGCGACTGTTTCATAAAACCTCGAGAGTAAACTGAACATGATAGTAGAATTTATATAAAAAAAAAACAAGAACTTAAATATTCAGTTAAAATTAAAAGTAACAAAATTTGTTTCGGAAGTAGGTTAATTCCGTTACATGGTTACACAATTGGAGGTAAGTAAACTACTTGTAGGTATTGTATTTATTATGTACATAATAGCCTCCAATTTTTACATTTCGCTAACTATCATCCTGAAACTTTGAGTTGATAATTTTGTAAAAAAAATCTCAAAAATACTTTCGCGATCGAAGTATCGAACTCGGGGCTCTAGCAGTAGCGCTGCATCGTCGAGGTAGCGGTTGTAAAGAACGGAGGTCGCAGTTTATAAAGGATGTAAAAATAAAGCATGCCTCGAAACGGACTGAAGTTTCGACCAGGTTGGTTCACACTACATACCTACTTAGTTCAATTGTTGCCTGATGGACGTACGGGGGCGGGGACAAAAAATCCACCTTGCACGTTTTTTAGTACTGCAATAAGGTTGCATTTTGTTCGCGCAATATCACCTGGCGGGCATACGTATGCAAAATGCAACCTAATGATAGTTATAATAAAAGTTATTTTGCTAACTCCTGGGCCGTCGCGTCGTCTGCGCAGCATCTAACCAAACATCATGCTGTCATCAACATAGAAAGCGATAATTTAAAAACTAGTATAACACAATTTAGGCACTAGAACTCGCAAGATCAATGAATACGACTTAAAGCTAGTAAAGTTCCGGCAATTAATCAAAAGATATGTTACTTGCTGGTACAAGTACTTAACCATTTTGTTTGACTTGTGCTGAAGTTATCGTACATTGTATGGCATTTATGTTGTGAGCGCTTTGCTTAAAAGTTTACAGACTTTCTTCCAATATTAGCTTTCGCTTCATCTTTCCTATCTGTTAAAATCTTTTGTTGATACCAGAAAAGTATCAAAATTGGTTGTTTGAAATAAATTGAGTAAATAAATAATAATAATGATTATAATATTTTTGTGGTGATTGTGATAATATATGGGTATGATAAGGTTATAGGAAGTTTAAAAAAAAATGCTTATTTATAAAATTACTTATCCGAAATGACTGACTGACAGATGAGACCTTTAATTTAAGGTAGATACTACCGTTTTAGTCTAAGAATTGGTTCACGAGGTTGCGTGGGTAGTTTCTTGTGGTACCTATTTGAGGCAATCATAGAATAATAACAAACTATCATAATCCCAAACCCTACAAAAAAACATGTCAACTTATGTAGCATTTAATGTTACATAAATTTTATTTCCCTGCCTGATATAAAATACATTTGTTTATATCTCCGAGTTCACTTCCATTGCTCTCTCTGTAGGGCAACAAATTCTTGTCAGCTTTCGCGAGCGACATTAGGAGGTTAGGAATTAAACGACACTTCTACCCTCTTACCTCTTAAATCATTGTGTTATCGCACATACAACGATGTGGTCCTGTGGTACAGCGTGGCGCCGTTTTTCGTCTGTAAATATATATGATCTTTTTATCTTGATTATTACTGAAGGAATATTTAATTTAAAACGTTTTGAGGACTTTCTTAAAAAGCTATTTATACTGTTGAGTGATGATGACACTTGATGGAACTTATACACATATTGACAACACACTTGTACTTATCCACGATGTTTATCATTGAACCTGACCGATTTCTATCTGTCTAACTGTCAAGTGTCAATGTACAAAATCTTCCGCTATTGGTGACTTGATGAAGCCTAGATAGATAGAGCACTGTTGGCTTGAAATACAGGATCCTACCTAGTTTGGGCACCAGTCTCACACATTAACTGCTATAGTAATGTTAACTCCAACTATGTAAACAATGTTGTGGTGAGAAATAAACAATTTAAGAACATCAAAATCGTTTCAGCAGTTTCCGAGATAGTAATGTATACATTACATATGAGGACATACAGGAATTCCTCGTTTGATAGTAGATGCATTTATGTATGTAACTTGAGTTAGTAAGATTGTGTAACGAACTGTAGTTGTTAGGAGAATTAGCTTTCTGGGAAATACGATCTCTGTGCTGTAGCAGCTAAAGCGTTCGACTCAGAGATCGCGAGTTCGGTTTCCTCCCAGTGCAAATTTTTGAATGCAAGAATATGAATATTTGTACTAGTTTGTGTGGCATGATGATACTTGATGATATGTTGATACCATGTAGCTTTCTAATGGTGAAAGAGTTTTTGAAATTAGTCCAGTAGTTTTTGAGTTTATTCGTTAAGCTGCGTTTACATACTCGCGGCAGAGCGAGGGAAGTGGCGAGAGAACTGGGCAGAGACGTGGTGTGAATGGTATATTCGTCATGCCACGAGTACTGCCGCGTATGTTGCTGCGAATGTCGGCTTGGCGGCGCGAGTCAAAGGAGCGGCAATACTAGCGCGATGTACTATACGAGACCGCTAGAAGGCGCTAATCAGTAAACACGGCTTACGTTATTGCTCCTCGAATATTTACTTTTAAAAATATTTATATCGATCTACGGAAAGTGTATAGTAGTTGAAAGTGATAGTTTTTATTAATAATCTATTTAATTAATTCGCTAGCATAATGCGTACACTGCTACAGCGTTGTCCTCCATACGTTTACGTCCGTCTCCGTTGCAGGGCGAATACTGTAATGCGGACTATTATGATTAATCGCGCGAATATTTCTGGCAACACGATGAGCAATGCGAGCGGCAGTATGTAAACGCGGGGTTACATACAGAAATACAAGTCTTTCCTCTTTATAATATTAGTACAGATAGATGTAAAAATATGTATTTCTTTCATCCATTTCGGACAACTTTTTATTATTAATACGCCTGTCAGGATAGCGGTCTGATACGCGAGAAATTATCGCGGCCGCAAAAGCGAAACAAGAAAAGTTGAGCTATCAATTCCGAAAGTTTTTCCTATTGACATTCCTCATATCATAAGTATGAAACAAAATAACTTTTTTAATGTATAGAATATACCTAGCCAGCAAAAGCAATAAAATGCTTTATAAGTAGGTTTACTTATTCATGTATTTGTATACAGTCACTTTCTTACAGGGGTAGGCAGAGATACCATCTTTCCACTGAAGCGGTGCGTGCGAGGAACGCACGCACCTTTTGCTTCTTTTACTTTCTTAATAGTTGTTTTCTGTTTCTTCATGAATGGAAATAAAAATTACTAAATAGATTTTATATTCATATTGTTTTACAAGCTGCCATTGATGTCTATGTTAAGTAACCCAACCCTACACATATGGGTCCTAGAAAGTAACTTTGTAACCCCGAGGTGAAGCACGGTTCCCAGAAAGTAAAAATGGAACACCTAGGTGTACCTCGCGACACATATCTTGGACCTAAATCGCGAGACAAACGAGGCCCTGGCGCGTGGATAGCTTTGTAATAATCTATGCTTGGTGAATTTGAGCTCGTCCACCGCAGTAGCACCCCGTACTATCCTCAAAAGACACCCAAGAAACGTGTACTGCGCGTATAGAGCACATTTTGAGCACATTTTAGGTCCAAGGTATTCTACGAGCACGAAATAGTTTTCGTGGTACACCTACGGGTTCCACGAGGTGTTCCACGGCTAATACCCCAAATTAAGACACTGTAAAAGCTATTTAAATATTTAAAGCTATTTTTAAACGTTCAATCGGACATGATTTGTCAATTTTATAACCTCGTCATTATGTTGTTTTTATAGCGTTCGGGCTTCTGTTGTTTACTCGTTAACTATGAAGATTCATACCGTAAACGTGACTGGTCAAATCGACTAAATTATGGACCTTTTCTGTTGGAAATAAAAAAGAACAGCTAATAGCACATCTTAAGATATTATGTAAGATAGATTAACTTAATAATTGTCGAAAGTGGATGAGTGTTACTCAATCTACCAGAATGTCTGATCGGATCTGGATGAATGCCTTTTTTATACTATTTAGGTCGCAGACAAGCACACGGCCTACCTGATGTAAAGTGGTTACCGTGGCATATGGACGAGTGCAAGACCAGGGTAGTCACAATCGTGCTGCTGACTTTGCAAGAACAGAGATTCTGTGCCGTCAGCGCAGAAGATAAGTAGGTCAAGAGTTCGGTCTTTTCACTGACAGCACAAAACCTCTGGTTGTGTCAAGTATATTTGACACTACTGGTAGTGTCATGGGGAATATTTTTTCCCCTTGACACTACCGGTAGTGCCATGGGGCAAGAATTTTACCCTTGACACTACCAGTAGTGTCATTGGGTAGTGCCACGGGGCAGTCACCCTCTTTTCCACTGTCTGTACGGATTTGAATGAATGTCTGAACGGATTTCGCACTGAGACAGATTATTATAGTCACTTAGAATAAGCTATTTTATTCTGTAAATGGGTTCCGTGGGAATGGAATCAGTATTCCAAGCGAGCAGCAGCTGCTTACTTAGTAACAATAATAATAATATTAATTTAAGGAACTTGTAACCAACGTGATGTTCAGAAGTTATGCTAACATATATTACGTAAATTCATGAGGATGAGTGAATATTTTGTATATTTAATTGCTTTTTTCTACGTAGTTAACAGCCTCCGTGGCGTAGCGGTAGTGAACGCGGCCGCTACGCAGGAGACGCGGGTTTGAACCCCGCTCAGTGCAAATATTTGTGTTCATGAAATATGGGTATTTGCATTGGTCTGGTCGTGCCTCGGAGAGCAAGTTAAGCCGTCGGTCCCGGTTGCCATAAGAACATCTATGGCTGTCGTTACGGGGAGCCCTAAAAATCCAAAACAACGGTCTAGCTGCAAAGTTTTGATATCGCCTAATGTTACCATTAGGTTGTGGAGGTCAGATGGCAATCGCTTCACGGAAAATATCGAGGTCTAGCCAAATCCGTAGTTAAGACTGGTAAAGCGGACCCCAGACTCCGAGCTGAAAAGCCTCGGATGCGACTGGGCATTAACGCTAGGATGAAGAAGAATTGCTTTTTTCTACGCGTGTTAGAGCATGCATTTTCATTCTCCGTTGCCTTTTTCCCTGGGGTATACCTAAACAGACGTAAATAATTCTTTGTTTAAAGAGTGAGTGAATTTATTTTTTGATTAGTTGTGATCCGCGGCTCCGCCCGCGAGGATGTCGGTTATCGTGGTTAAACATAGCCTATGTCCTGTCCCAAGGTCTAATCTATCTCTGTGCCGAATTTCATCTAAATCGGAAGCGTAACAAACAGATAGAAAGACAGACAGATATAGATCCTTTCGCGTTTTACATTAGTATGGAAGTACGGACTTTAAATCGTGGACCCTGTCGATGTTGATAGGATAGATACACCCAAATTATATATTAAATAATATTATACTGCTTTGCATTCTTAATTAAATGAAAATACGCAATATTCAAAACACAGGAGATACCTACGTAAGCCGCCACAACCCCCTATACGCTTACAAAATTAATATTCTCATGTATCAGAACATTGTACGGAGTAATACTCCCGGATCGAACATTAATCTTACCAGGATCGTATGTCAAACCGGGTATTAATATTGGCTGAACGAGGCCAGACTTTGTTACACACTGATTTATCGTGGTTACTTTGAGTAAAAGCCGAAGAAAAATTAACCCGTCAAATGCGAACGGGTACGTAGGCCTACGTTACATTCAATGGAAATGCTGTCACGGATCTTCACAATACAAGTTATTGCATATGTATAATATAAATGACTAATAACAGGGACATTGCGTGGATTTACCATAAGTGCGTTTCAGCGCGGGGGATAGTAATACTAAGGAGTATTTCTGATCGCCATGAATACAATAATAATAATATTCTATGATATATTACGAGCTCTAAGTAGAGGCTAAGTATAGCTTGTAATATGGGTTTTAAAGTATCTATGTATAAACATACATTTGTTTTCGTGTATAGGTAAGTATGACCGGCATTCTGTATAATGCAGGTATTGTATAAAATTCCTAGGCAATGCTATTTTATAAATTACCTGCTGCTAAATGTGTAAAATAAATAGATCTTGGTCTATATTTGCTTTGCAGAAATTCTATTCCTGGATGGTTTAAAAAAATAACCCCAAAGGCATAATCTATCGAAGTCAAATTACGCGGTGTGGACATTGCGCCCCGATTTGGATAGATATAGGTTAGAAGGCAAAGCCGGAAGCGGAGCTCCCACGTTAGCCTTCATGGTTGTTCTTTTTAAAACCACCATTTATATTTCTTGTTATCATTTCATACATTGCCTATCCGCACTCGGTATTCTGTACATTGTCCAGGCATTGTATAGAATACTGGATTATCTGAGCGCAAGGGTGCCCCGCCAAGTCGAACAATAAAGTAGCACGGCCGTACCATTATTTTCTCGAAGCACTTTAGGCCACTTTCGACTCCCTATAACTTCGTTGTGGTACATATTGACGGTAACATATACATGTGACATTTATATTGTACTCGTACATAGAAACGTCCGGACTAATACAAGAAGACATTTTCACATAATGTCACCATATTATATTCTTTTACATTGTTTTAGCGATGATACTAAACGCTAGGTACCATAACCTAACATAACAGTACTTTTTATTCATACCTTAAGATCAGACGTAGACCATAAAAAGGTATTACAAGAACGTGAGAATTCTCAACCTGTTGATCGTAAATCCGAAGCGTAGCCATTAACCCACCGCTTTATATGCGCTAACTATTCGTACTAAATCTAAAACATTTCGAGTTCACTCGTATTACTTTTTGAAGTAGCAATCTCGAAATTCTTCCCCACAGTCAGGGTTGGTAGATTGAGTTTGTGTATTTTCCCCATATTTATACCTATATTCTTTTCCCAGAAATGATTATGTTTTGGAAGCTTTTTGCCAAATTTTCAAATAAGGAAACATTGTAATAATTTATAAACAACATAATTATCTCGAAGAAACATATATTATATGTTCTGCTCGGAGGCTAAGACTACCAATACTCCTTTGGTGTTCCATTTATCTCGAAAATATGGTCGCTATTAAATTCAAGTCTATTGGTGATTACTATATAACTTTCGGCACAATTTGCTTACATTACGGTATGCACATAAGTCTAAGTTACTAAAATATTATTTTTGAAATTCCATAATTTTATATTTTCTTTTTGCTCCATTTTTTTTTCTAAGAATATGTTTCCCCATACCTATAATTTCCCCAAGAACATTTTCCCCGAAATTCGCGAAAATCGCTCAATCTGCCAACCGTGGCCACAGGATACTTAAGCCCTTCTAATTAGTCTAACAGGATTACTACGAGTGTAAAACCGCAGCTTGTTCTGAACGAGTTCCGGGTCGGTGTTGGTCCGCGGTCGCTTATGGGTTAACTCCGTTACATACAAAATTCAACAGTTTTGGTCAAAGTGAATAAATACTTAGAATGATGCCTGCGGTTCTGCCTGCGTGGATGTCGGTTACCAGGACTTTTGGTATATTTTCGGTTCCATTCAACCGATCATCATCATCATCATGTCGTATGGCTTTTGCTCGAGTCCTCATACGTCAACGTCCAGTTGGCGAAGCCAGTCTATTGCTGCCGGTGTGAGGTCATGTAGCTTACGCATTCCTCCAGGGAAACGACGGAGTGGACACTCCTCTGCTATATGCATCGTTGTTTGCTTTGGAGCTCCACAATCATAGTCCGGCACTTCTTTGAGTCCCCACTTGTGAAGATGGTAGTTGCGTTGATGATATTTCAACCGATGATATGACCTTGTGAAACGTAATATTTTAAGTATGACTAAGCGCTTTTCACATAAAAATCTGCATATATGCATATACACGTTCACGCCTATTATCTTCCGGGGTAGGCAGAGACAACAGCCCGCCATTTGACTCTATCCTTACATACTTCACGAGCTTCCTCTTCTGTCATTAATCCTTTCATGCAAACCCGCCGGTGCCGAGTCGTAGTTCTTGCGTCTTACGAACAAAGAGACAAGAATTCTGTTTCTTTTTATATATAGGACACGTCAAATTGACTTCGCCTCGCCTGATGGTAAGCTGAAGCAAAGTCTCTGAAAAGAGGGTCACCATTACAGACATGCACCATGTTACAATGGTGGCACTCAGCTTGACGGCCTCATCAGATACTTTTTCACACCCCGCTTAAAGGACGCTTTTAAGGATTTCTTTTTGTTTTGTTTTCTAAATCGTTAATCAACTTATCCTTGGTATTTCTTTTTTAATTTCTTCAATAAATAGACAGACACGACCACTTTACGATTTTCTATAGTACACGAACGATCCCCGGCTTTCCTTAAGTTAGGAAGAAAGGTTCTCAGTAATGTAATTAGGTTGTTCAACAAAATTCCTGGTGTTTATATATACTTAAACTTTGTACAATGGACGCACAGAAGCGGATTTTAGCCTTAGGCATTTTCCCCAGGCATTCTTAGGGCGGTGAAAATAAAATTATGTGGAAGCTTAACGAAATTAATTAAAATATCATCAATTAAATTAGAATCTAATATGAGGAAATTAATTGTTTATTAATATTTCAAGAGAAAGCCCACTAGACATCATTGCAACTTTAAAAAAAAACCCAGCTAAGTGCGAGTCGGACTCTCGCATCACTTTTGTCGTGGGCTGGGCTGTATTCAATATTTATTTTATTCTTTTTTAGTATTTGTTATTACAGTTGTAACAGAAATACATCATCTGAGATAACTTCAACAAAATTTCAAGATAGACAGACAGACGGACGGACAGTGGAGTCTTAGTAATAAGGTCCTGGTTTTTACCCTTTGAGTACGTAACCCTAAAATACTGGCGATATTCATAAAGTTAACTCGTTTGGTTAACAGTATATATTAAAGTCTGTTGTTATTCACGAACGATGCCTTTGGGGTTTACTCAAAGTACAGAAAGAGAATAACAAAGATTTCAAAACTCAATTCAGCGTTTCTCAAACTTGATTGTACCCGCCGGACCCCTTTATTTTAATGTTTCACCAATATGACTGATCACGCTTAGATGGTTAGGGCACATAGTGAGGATGGTCAACGCAGATTTTTAGGGCGAGGCTGAATAGCCTATCTACTACCTACCTACTTTTAATCTGTTCGAGTCCAATATAACTGCTCCCACCTTATCTGAGGGGATTTCCGCGCAAATAAAGGGTATGATAGTAGAAGGAGCGAAATGTTCATATCAGGGCGTAGCAAGTGAAAACGTAAGGTTTAAAATCCAATGAGAATGAGCCCTAATATTTTGTTTTTGTGACCCGGTACGGGGTCAAAACACATTATTTGGGAAACACTGCCCTCATAAGTAGAAATAAAGGCACTCTGTTCAATTTGACTTAACTTTTCTGTTATCACATTCATCTTAATTTGAGAACTTTGATTTGATTGTGCTATGTGTTATTTGATAAAGTTAGTTTTATTATTTTAGTAATTTATTGTTGTGCTTCGGAATTCCACAAAACTTTCTGTTTACTAGTTATTGCTTGCTGCTTCACCTGCGGCCACTTCTTATACCGTTCTTGTTCCTGTGACCCACAGGATTCTCTGGCGCAAAATTATTATGAACAGGTGAAAAGAACTGATGGACGTTCGTTACTCAAGGACTTGAGAATGGCTAAACAGATCTGGATTTTTTAGCACAGAGATAGTTTATAATCTGTAATAGCAAATTGGCTACTTTTTATATAACATAACATAAACTCACGCCTATATCCCCGAAGGGGTTGGCAGAGGTGCTAGCACCCACATTTCGCCGTTTATGTTTTAGGTCCCAATGTAATAGGTGGCAAGCCTATTGCCATTAACCGGGCACTTATAAACCTGCGATAAATACACACTTAACTTCGAAAAGCATCGAAAAGTCATTGGTGTGTGCCATGGTAAAACCTGGGATCGAACCCGAGACCTCGTCTCAGCAGTCCATTACCCATACCACTAGGCTACCGCGGTAACATTACTAGGTACTTTTTATATGGAGGATAGATTCCTGTGGGACGTGGTAAGCAGTAATTCAAACAGGTGAAACTGTGTGCTACGACTAAACATCATTGAGCGCCAATCCCAGTGTTATCTAAAGCTTGCACTTTGGAGAACTAGGTCGGCTCTCCAACGTCTCCTTTTAACAATTAATATACATACATAAATTCACGCCTGTAAGTCTCCTGAAGACATAGGCAAAGATGCAACTTCCACATTTCATCATCATCATCATCATCCTCCTACCCTTATCCCAAGTTTATTTGGGGTCGGCGCAACATGTGTGCCTTTTCCATTCATCTCTATTTGCAGTCTCAGCATTCACTCCCTTCTTAACCATATATCATCATTCACACAGTTCATCCACCTTCTGTTAGGTCTTCCTCTCCCCATGTAGCCATCCACTTCCATAGCTAATCCCTTTCTTGTGACATTGTTTTCATCCCTACGCATTACCCCGCGTTTACATACTGCCGCTCGCATTGCTCATCGTGTTGCCAGAAATATTCGCGCGATTAATGCACTAGTGTTCACACACTCCCATCATCGCGTTGGTCCGCATTACAGTATTCGCCCTGCAACGGAGACGGACGTAAACGTATGGAGGACAACGCTGTAGCAGTGTAGGCTATGCTTTTAGAGCATAGCGAATTAATTAAATAGATTATTAATAAAAACTATCACTTTCAACTACTATACACTTTCCGTAGATCGATATAAATATTTTTAAAAGTAAATATTCGAGGAGCAATAACAAAAGCCGTGTTTACTGATTAGCGCCATCTAGCGGTCTCGTTTAAGTCATCGCGCTAGTATTGCCGCTCCTTTGACTCGCCCGCCAAGCCGACATTCGCAGCAACATACGCGGCAGTACTCGCGGCATGACGAATATACCATTCACACCACGTCTCTGCCCACTTCTCTCGCCACTTCCCTCGCTCTTCAGCTGCTCCGTGATTAGTGCTACTTTCAAACTTCCTCTAATATATTCATTCCTAATCTTATAATGACTTCCACATTTCATCGAACTAATATACCTAAAGATATAATTATATTACTTTCCCTATTCAACTTGTATATCTACATTTTCATAATCATATCTACACACGTACACACGTCCCTATTACGAGCCCTACAGGGTACACAAATGCCCACTGGACAAACTACAAATACAATTTCTGAGTCGTCAAGGCCAAATCTGTCCACTTAACCCTAAATAAATACGCTGCGGACAATCTAATCAGGGAAAATAAGATTTTTCCTCATTTACTAAGTCAATATTTTCAATAGATCATGTCTGTATGTATTTGACAGCGCAATCTAGTGAGTAAATCATTCGTAATTGTATCTAGCTTTGTGTTTCTCATCAATATCTTGTCTTAAACAATTTAGTACATATCTATTAAGATACGATGGAAATAGTGAAGGGAAAGATCGCGGGTTCGAGTCCCGCCTGAGCTGATTTCTATCTTAATCGATTTGAATAGTTAGCATACTAAATACTTCAAAATTTCCTTGAATTTGGTAGTTACATTTCTATAAATAAAATAAATTAATTAACTGCGGCTAATGAAATGCCACTTGTCTAGGGGGGCCTAGACAAGTGGCAATTCGTTGAATAGAATGATGAATGCATGGGATTTACACGTATTTTGACATTTATGACAGTCGTCAACGCATATCAATCCCATACATTGATCAATAAATTGTATTCTATATCTATTCTACAAACGAATTACCATTTCTCTAGAGAGGATGAATTTACATCAGTAGATTACGGATAAGACTTTACATTTGATAGATCCCGGGTTCGAATCCTGCTCATTTTTGCCTGTCATTTCACCGATTTTTTATTTTTCTTTATTGAATAAGCTCAGTTAAATAATTTATTTTAACAGTAGAAAAGCACCCAATCGTATTTTTCATCAAAATCTTGTCTCAAACAAGATCTTAATGAATAACACCAAGTTGTACCTATATTTTTCTTTCCACAAATAGAGTTATATTTTGTATTTAGTCAAAGAGAAGCTTATCGTAATGAAATCTCTTGTATTTACAGTAGCCACAGTGCTAAGAAGGACTTAGATTTTATTTTAACAAGGGCTGGCAATCATTAGCTTTCGTCTGTAACATTTTTTTTTATATAGGACACGCCAATTTGACTTCGCCTCGCCTGATGGTAAGCTGAAGGCAAAGTCTCTGAAAAGAGGGTCACCATTACAGACATGTACTATGTTACAATGGTGGCACTCAGCTTGACGGCCTCATCAGATGCTTTTTCACGCCCCGCTTAAAGGACCCGGGACTGAAGGTAGGTGTAGGTCATTTTCCTCCATACATTTCTGACACATGTCATCTTCCTCCATACATTTGTGACATATGTCAATATCTCAGTCACTCCCTTCCTTCCTATGTCCTCTATAACGCATTCCATCAATCTTTTCTTAGAATGCGTGAAAGACGATACGTCAAGGAAGAGAGTTACTGAGGAGATGACTTTAATAAATGGAGAAAAATGAGAGGTAGGGGCTGGCAATACTGGCTCAAAATCCGTAGTGTTTCTAGCGCCGATAGCCTATAAATTGGATTCAAAACTGAAATTTTCCAAAAAGAACGTTAAACGAATGGTGCAGTTCGAACATAAAATATGTTAAAACTTTTACGATAACCCCTCCAAGTGGATTCGACCCTAGAAAATCTATATATCTTCTAACTTAGATTTACTATGACATTAGTTTCCTGTGTCAGTTTTACCGCTATACTTATTAGGTAAGTCTAGCAGCATACTAAACATATCGGACACATTTATATCACTTCTCGCATAAAGGTAAGCTAAAGGTGAACCCTCAGGAATGAGGTCTCAGAATACTACGGGTATAATAACCTCGTGTTGTGTTTCCAGCGGTGAGTAGGGTAGCCAGAGCTCACTGGAGAGGTTATGTGCTGTCAGTAAAAAGACCAAAGTCCTGTCCTGCTTGTCATCTTCGCAGACGGCACAGAATCTCTCTGTTCTTAAAAGGGCACGAGTGTGACTCCTCTGCTGTTGCACTCGTCTATAGGCCACGGTAACCACTTTCCATCAGGCGGGCCGTGTGCTTGTCTGCGACCTAAAAAAATATATATAAAAAATAAAACAAATTAGGGAAATTGTAGCATTATTTATGTCTACAATGGATCACCCATTGTAGACATAAATAATGCTACAATTTCCTTCCTTCAATGACCTCCGGCTTAACGGCCTCAATAGTGGTGTGTTTTCATGCCCCGTTTATCACTGCCCGGTACTCAGAGGTTACACAGAAAATGGATTGACATTTATTTTTAAACTCGGTCAGTAAAACAAACCTTCGTTACTAGTAGGGGAGGCGTAGAAGGAAATTCGGTACTTATTCGAGCGAGTTCATCCAGCCAGTATGAGCTTTTAATATGGGTGGGTGCGCAAAAAAAAAAAATTGACAGTTGGATTTTCACGTACGCGTCAGATATAAGAGAAGTTAGTTACTAATTAATAAGTGTCAATTTTGCTAATCAAGTTGGTCAAGCTGCAGAAAACGAAGTCTGAATTCACTCAGAACTAAGATAAATGTCATATTATTATGTATTTATTATGATGTTATGTAGAAAATGCAACATTCTTTTTTTTGGTTCACGAAACTGGACATTACATTATTAAGCATAATCGTTACATAACCAACCTGTCGAAAAGTGATGTAAAGTCCTTCTTGACGTTAACATTATATGCGTTAAACATTAAAAAGAAAAGTAGATATATATAATGAAGATAAAAGTTACAAAACAGAGATGATCGTCATGGTCGTCCAGTTCCACATTATATACCATTAATCTTTCTATCATCTAATCTACCAATTATTCTAATAGGTTCCCGCGATGCTCGAATCGTCTCGATTTAGCATACCGACGATACTAAGTCTAGACGATTCGAGGGTCGTGGAAATCCCCTACTAGGTAAGTATAGTAATATGATAAAATTTTACATCTGAAACAAATCTGCATTTATCTTTCTCATACTCTATCTCTTATATGGAATCTCTTTATCTTCCATACGGAATCAGTAAGGTAGGTAATCATGTAGGCAGTGATATCAGGCCATTAATGGTGATACCCTCTTAATTTAACGATGTACCCTGTGGCAATATCGGCGTCGTATATCAAAGGATATTGGTTTCCCTTGCGTGTAAATCTTCTTTATAAGGATCGCAACTTTGGTCTCCATTACACCATGTTAGTATTATCATAATGACTTTGAATTTTCATGTCTTTTTAGCGAGCCAAAATACTTATTTTATGTAAACGTTCCAAAAATATTTGGAGTGGTGATGTTTAATGCCATACAAAAGTCAAGGGACCAAGCTTAGGGGTTCGATAGTAAACATACAGCCTATGACGAAGCGCCCGCTTGATGACAATAGGCTCGCCCACTATTACGTGGGACCGAAAATCATAGTTGGCGAAATGTGGGTTAAGGAGAGGAGAGAGAAGAGATTTATTTTTGTATAAACGAGATTACCTTATATGCGATCTTCAAAGCAAAACCTTATCTAAATAAAAATTACCACTTAAATCGTTATAGCAGTTTCTGAGATAAATGCACAAATATAGAACCAAGAATTGCTTACCTAACAATATTAGTTCTGCTATAAATATTTTTATCCATAATTTTGTTGTCACGAATGATTACTTATACAATACAACGTGTCACATGTCTCAGTAAACAGCCATTGAATGGAGATCTATTATCACTTCGAAGGTCGAGACACACATACAAGTAATGGTAGGGTATTACGTTCCAAGTCTTGTGATGTTAAACCACACATTAAAGGTATGATTCCGAAAACACATCTAGCAGATACAGCGTACCCATTACTTATTAAACTCCGATACGGATAAAGGGGACCATTGAGAAGCCGCAATGAATTATGCGTATCCTGTGTGCGTCTGCAATTATCGTATGCGGTCACCCTCGGAATCATACCTTAATAGGAGTTGTTCTGATATTCGTGACCGGATAGTCGTATTATCACTGTTATTGTAGAAAGATGTGAACCATGAAGATTCAAGGTGAAGTTATCTTTATGTGGCATTGTTTTAAAATATTCTGCTTAGTGTATAATAGGATCTGTGATTGTTTACGTGATATGTGTATACATTGTATTATTTAAATAATAGACCACCTACCGTATGGCATACTACGAAACTCATATCACCCCTTTAAGCCATATATGCCTGCAACCTGCATATTACTAATTTTGTAATAACATATAGGAATTTACTGGATATGTGGACATTTATGTTTACTGCTTTGCTGTCTTCAGTAGCAGCGTAATGATGCCTATAACCTTCCTCGATAAACGGATTATAAGACACAAAAATATAATTATTCAATTCAAATAGTAGTTCCACGTTCTAATATTAAGTATAGATTTCATAATTTACAGGGTAGAAACGTCATATATATCCAGATGATCTAGCTAGACCATTCTTTCGTCAGAATATTGTAAAACACTAAACTAATATGAAATCAAGATGAGAACCATTTTGGTCACGTTTGAGTATAAAATAATATTCCTGGAAATTCGGGTACTTCGTCGATTCACACTACAAGCTGTTCGGACCACGGTGTGAATCGCACAATTATTTATCTGCACATTATGAAACTACTAGTCTCGTTTCAAATAAAGCGGCTTGCTACAGCATTGTCGGGAGTGAGTTTTGTGACAAGTGTACAAGTTTAGATACACGAGCCTATGTATGTTAACAATGTCTGTTGTTCGGACATATTCGTTGGTAAACTAAGGTTGTATATCCACGGGATGATACTGTACACGACTCAGCCCCTCTAGACAAGTGGCAATTCGTTACTCGCCGTACGATGGAACAGAATGCAAAATGTATGGGATTTGACGTATATGACAGGCGTCAACGAATGTCCAAAACGTCAAATCCTATACATTTCTCATTCTATTCCATCATACGCCGAGCAACGAATTGTCACTTGTCTAGGAGGGCAGTACGTTTTAAACTAGTTTGTCGGTGGTGTGAACCGATATGCTAACTCCAGTCCCTCTAGACAAGTGGCATTTCGTTGTTCGGCATATTTTAGAATACAATGATGAATGTATATGATTGACACGTATTTTGACGTTTTTTTTATACCACTTAGTTGGCAGACAAGCACACGGCCCACCTGATGGGAAGCGGTCACCGTGGCCTATGGACGTATGCGTTTATGACATAGTTACGTTGACGACTGTCACGAAGCGTTGGTAGCTTAGTGGTTAAGGAGTTGACCTTACGATCGAAAGGTCCCGGGTTCGAATCCTGGCCATCACACTACCGACGTGAACCCACTCCTAATATAAGCGATTTTAGCTTAGTTGTAGGGGTTAGTAATTTCGGTTACTAATATTCTTTAAAAAAATACGTCAAATCTCATACATCAACGAATTGCCTTTTGCCTAGGAGGCAGTTTGTATAAATGGTTGCTATACAAGGCTAGTCCTTGTCAGTTTAAAGATGGCTGATCAATTATATCATATTAAGACCTTTCCATGTCTTGAAGACCAGGGTAAGCTATATAGATAGGGCTAGTAGCCAGTAGGGTGACGTTGCTAGTAGGTTGTGGTTATCAGATGACATTCACTTCATAGAAAATATCGTAAGTATCGGTTCGTAATTTGACAGACAGCTAACCCGAACTGCGTTGGTAATGGATCAGAGGATAACGAGTGGAAGTCAAAAGTAACGATCAGATAGGGTTTACCGGACTAACCTGGTGAGATAGGTACCGTCTTGTGGAAACGTGGCTTAACAGTTGGGGCATAGAATTTCAGTTATTACAGCACAGGTTTGTCTTTGTTAGACTTTCAGAGAAATCAAACTTGGGTATACCCGATGGAAAGTTATTCCGCATTGCAGAAGATTTGCATTAAGACATTTGCCTTCTTATTTGTGCACCCGTTATACAGTTAGTTTCTATTAAACTTATGGTATTTCTGTCAAACCAAGAGAAATTGTAGATATTGAACGGCAATGGAACTATATATTCGCATGTCAGTATCCAGTAAAAAGAAATGACAGTTTTGTTTTTATCGAAAACATTGCATGCACGAAAAATAAATTATTCATTAACACAGAAATAAATATATCGTCCTGGTAAACATGAAAAAAGAAAATCTTTATCATCCGAGTTATTTGGTTAATTTTGACTTTTACGGAGTCGTTTAGAGACGTAAGTCTACATCAGTGTACTGACACAAATGAGATTGGGGACTATCATAAGAAGTGTCTTGTCAACAGGACGTTAAACTCCTTAACTTAACTCGATCACATCAACTTACAAACCGAAAAAAAAACAGCATCAAAATAGGTCTATCCATTACAATACGATGTTACAGACAAATACTTACATAATATCCTCATCATTGAACTTATTCTAAAACTCTTCCTTTAGCTACAGGGGTTAAAATATAGGTTAAGCATTACGTTATACTACAGTGTACTCGTAAAATGCGTACTGCACATTATAAAGTTCATATTATTGTTACGTGATTAAGGTCAAGAAATATGTCGCAGTGTAATACTTTCAGCCATTTTTTTAAAAGAAGCTCGCACGTTCTTGGCTTTAAACGAGTGCATTATTTGCATACGCAGTGTCTCATCAGCGTTATATACGAGGCAGGACTTGCGCCATAAATGGTATTTGCATCAGGAAGGCATTCAACCGTAGTTGTGAAGATATCGCTGGCCTGTATATTGTAAAGCCAGTAAAGCTAGTAACGTTACTTGCATATTATGCAAGGCAATCTTTGGTAAGGCCTGCGCAAACGAGGGATTTTTATCCGCGGCCTTTTTAGTCCTCTAAAATAGATCGCTTACAATTGTATCGAGTAACGCAAACGAAGGATTAAAAGTACCGCGTACAAAAAGTCGCTCGAATTACCGCGGACATGCAGGGAGCGGACCGGACAAAAGTACGGGGGAGTCCCCGAAAAAAATAGAGCACGTGTGACTGTGCGATGCAACGCACATGACGGAATTTAATCCGCGTGGTGCGCTCGATAGTGATGTATCGGTGCGGTGCTTCCTCGTAGTCAAACTTTTTGGTCAAACTTCATTGACATTACACCTTTTTATCTCCCTGTATGCATGCAGTTTATGTATGTACAGTCATAGATAAATAAGATAATGTCAAACGTCAAGTGCGGCGATTTCTTTCCTATATATAATTTAATTATTATTCACGACGATAAATGATGACCCAGGAAATAGAATGTAATATTTTAATAAAAGAAGTCGAAAAAAGAACTGCTTTATATGATACGTCAAAAAAAGAGTATCACGACCGAAATTTAAAGAAAAAGTTATGGAACCAGGTATGCCAAGAGGTTTATTCCACTCCTGTATGGGACTTATTATCGAATGAAGAAAAGCTAAATATGGTAAGTTTTGCTCATTTATTATTGTAAAATAATTAATAATAACAATTTCATATTAACTTTATAATTCACATCACATCATTCACATCTCGTTCATCATTCATTTCTTTCCTCTGAATATTTGCTTCCATAGCGTGCACATCTCTACTTTTCCGGACAGCAAATGATCGCACACCGTGTGCGTTGAGTACGTGGTAATTCCGCGGAGGACTTTTTATTGACGGAGCGTACTTTTTGCTCCGCCGCGGAGAAAAATCCCTCGTTTGCGTTGGCCTGTATTGTCACAGAACAGCCCCCCTAGACAAGTGACAAGTCGGCGTATTGTAGAATAGAATGACGAATGTATGGGATTTGACGTTTATGGTATAATATGATGACGACACTCATATACGTCAGATCAAGTGGTCACTCTAGAATTACAAATGTATGGCATTTGTAATTCTAGAGTGATCACTTGCCACTGGTCGCAGCGATTTTACGCCTAGATAGCGTAACATTTAACGCCGGTATCCAATCAAATGATTGCCCATTCAATGGTCAGCAACAAGTGATAATTCATTGGTCAGCGTATTTTTTTTTTATATAGTACACGTCAATTTGACTTCGCCTCGCCTGATGGTAGCTGAAGGCAAAGTCTCTTGAAAAGAGATTCACTATTACAGACACGTACCATGTTACACGTATTTTGACGTTTGTGATAATCGTCAACGTATGTCAATCCCATACATTGATCAATTTATTCTATTTTATTCAACAAACGTAGCACCACTTGTGCAGAGGGGCTGGCCAGATAGTTATGACAAGTGATTTCAATTATTCAGTTAGAGATTCAGTATGATTCAGAATTGATGGGCAGAAAATACTCCGGGGAACGATAGTGTGAACTACTGGGAAAAAAAAGTTGCGTTCTTCAACACTTAACGATTAGACCAAAAGATTCCCGTTAGTGAATAGGGTTAATGACGGGGTATTAACGAACGGGAACGGAACCCCCGAGCAGACAGCAGTCGCTTCGCGGAAATTATTGAAATTCCACCGTTTCGTAGTTCGACTGAAAGTCGATCCTGAGTTGGGAAAAGACTCGCAGGATGACAATGAATTGCTATTCATAAGCCCGTAAGTCACGCGACCATCGCGGCTAATGCGTTAGCCTTCTTGACTACATTTACGGCCACGACAACGGATGTGTTCTCGTGTCATCCGGCCCTAATAAATTACGTCACTGAACAAACACCATTGTTTCGTTATGAAACACCCGGAAAATCACCGAATGCAGCGTAAGAGGTCAAGGCGTTTTGAAACGGCCACATCATCTTACACAAAACAGTAGTTTACCTCAATTATTTTCGTGTTATCTCGAATGAGATTTTTTATGACAATTTCCGAGGTACCGTCCTTGGGACTACCTCTGTGTAACATAACAATATGAAAGGGTAATCGTTTTATTTTATCTATACTTATTTTTGTAAGTGGTTTTACTGGGCATGATGTCGGACTTTTATCGTTGATCGTTGTGAGATGTAACATGAATACGTGGTTTAGAAATGGAAGGGGTGTAGGGGGTCCCGCTAAGACCTTCGGGGTCAAGCTAACCCCACCTGTATGTCAGTCCATGTGCGAGGCTCTGGCAAAAGTATTTCTCTTGGGATCAATTACCGTCTGAGTGGATCTCCCTCAGATCGCTCTCATAATCCCTACTAATATTATAAATGTGAAAGTAACTCTGTCTGTCTGTCTGTCTGTCTTTCACGCCCAAACCACTGAACCGATTTTGATGAAATTTGGTATAGGGGTAGATTAGACCTCGAGAAAGGACATAGGCTATATTTGGTCGCGATAACCGACATCCACGCGGGCGGAGCCGCGGGCAAAAGCTTGTATCCTTATAAGTCCGCCTTTTAATCAAACTTGGCAATGGCGCCCCCACCGGGGCCAGGTAGAAGGGGTAGGCCCAAGAAGTCCTAGCTTGACGTCGTGGAGGGTGACATGCGTGCCAATGGTCTCACTACCATGGACGCCCAAGATCGGGCGAAGTGGAGGAGGAAGAGCCGGAAGGCGGACCCTGAGCTCCGAGGTCATCTTGGTCACGGCTGCAATCAGGAAAATGCGTATATATGCAGATGATGATTAATCAAACGTAGAAGAAGGAGTAGGTACGTGAACCCCGGACTCTTGAATTGAAAGCCAAATGCAATCGGGAATACCGCTTAGATGATGATTAATGACACTTTCTAATTTCCAATAACCTCAAACATATACTAGAGTGTGTTATACCAAAACATCTTTCCCGTGTGTCAAAAGTACATAAAATAAATGTCTTACTTACAACTATTGATTCTCAATATGTCTATCGTCCGACCTTTGTAACCCACGTGTGTCTAGACTATCTTCTCGGTAACTACATTTGTATGAGAGTTATGAAAACAATGTTATTTGCTTTATCATCCACTTGAGTAGTCTGTAATGGATTTAAGTTTGTTCGGGGATTGGGAAAAACAATGGCTATGTTATAAGTAATACTAGCTATTGTTCGCTGCTCCGCCCGATAAATACTTAAATAGTCGTTAAGTTTTCTGAAAATTTCTGTGTAATTTTGGCAGTTTTTCTTTCCGTAGGAACCTAGTGTTTCCGGCGGTGCCAGAGTTCACCAGAGGGGTTTTGTACTGTCATGCAGTGGGAAGATCAAAGGATTGTCCTGTTTGTCTTGTTCACAGACGGCACAGGATCTCTCTGTTCTTAAAAGGAGTGTGAATCGCCTGGTTTTGCTCTCGTCTATAGGCCACGGTACCTAACCACTTTCTGTCAGAAGAGGCCGTTTGCTTATCTGCGACCTAAGTGGTATTAAAAGAATCTTCCAGTTAAGGCGTTCTTATTAGCACGCTAATAAGGTTATACTTTGTCCGCGGAATAGCTCATGTGCGCTTGAGAGTAATTCTAGACCAAACTGCGCAAACGGTTTTAAGGGGTCATTAAATATCAATCTTATTGCAAGACAAAGCTTAGAATAGTAAGCAATAATTCTTGTTGGATAAGATAATGTGCTGCATATTATTTACAGCATTTTCGGATCCTTACGAGCATATGCGGGCAAAATGCAACCTAATGACAGTAATAATAAGGACAGTAAAAGCTTGCCATGGGAACTTTGCCCGTCACTATCATTCATCTGCACAGGACCTAGGAGGCGTTATGAAAACTGCACTGAATAAATAGCATGAAATTTCAATCAAGCTGAGTCGAAGTTAAATACAAAGTCTGAGTTAAGCTTTCATTAATTTAGTTTTAATTCCTTTTAAACAGAGCTTAGCTATTATTTGTAAAGAGCAAAGAAACTACTTACTCACTTAATGGATTCGCAACGTTGAAATTCCCATAAATTACGATGAGAAGTAGGTACAAATGATCGTTTAGACAGTTTGATATCTTCATAGAGTAAGTCAACCCGTTTGTTTCTACAAAATGATATACTTAACTATAGCGTCACTCATAGAAATAAAAACCACTTTTTAACGGATTCTGTCGCGATGTATTTGGTGTTATTTATATTTAGCCCGACGTTCCGGCTTCTTTTCAACAGCCAGCTTTTTAGCTTTTGGGTGGGATGTTTTAACTACTCTAATAATATATCAAGCTGTGTATACTTATGCGTGATAGAGAAGGAGAGCTTTCCAAAATCTAAGCAACCTGACTGTTACATTGTTGCCGGATATACCAAATAAATAAAAAAATCGAGTACCTACTGTAGGTTCATACAGTATTATTAAGAGTTAAGTCTCTTATTTAAAAACTAACATTGATATTATTCAAAACGTAGTATGGGGTCCGCTAAACAACTTTTCCTTCACTTACACCAGTACTGGGTCCCTGACAATGAGTCCATTTGTACACATGTCACATACTACGACGTCAAGCATGCACAGTTCACAGTTCAAGACAGTACAGTTACATCTTATAAGTCTGATAGTGCCTTAACAAGCTAAATGACAAAGTTTGTGCTACTCATAAGTTGGTGCCAAACATTTGATGAAAAAACTTTCCGGGAGGTTTGGATTAGTACGGGATAAAGTTATTAGTAGCAACTTTCACTTAGCGAGTGTTACAAGTTGACTCAACTATTGATATAATTGGATACAAGTTAGCCGATTGGATACTGCAAACTCCTTACTGTTTTTCCTCTTTTCGATTTGACTTGACTTTTATGGTGGTGACTGCCGTCTAACCAACCCTGGGAGGGAAACCTGCCTCTGTGGCGTAGCGGTAGTGAACGCGGCCGCTACGCAGGAGGCGCGGGTTTGATCCCCGCTCAGTGCAAATATTTGTGTGCATGCATATGAATATTTGCATTGGTTTCTATGTATGATATATGTAATAATTTACGAAAAAAAAATATCTAAGTATGTTTATCCGCATTCTATATTCCATAACACAAGCTAGTTAAACTATGCTTACTTTGGGTCTAGATAGCGTTGTGTAGAATGTCCTACAATATTTATTATATTTATTATTATTAGTTTTGTGTAATTGCTTATAGCGACTTATCCTCCAAAATCACTTGTTTATCCCAGTTATGTGGTAGACAAACACACGACCCGCTTGATAGGAAGCGGTTACCGTGGCTTATGGAAGTGAACAATGCCAAGGGCGTCACATTCGTGCTACCAACCCTAAAAGAACAGAGAATGTCTGTTCCTTGAGTGCAGAAGACAAAGCAGGACGTGCCTTTGTTCTTCCTACTAAGAGCACAAAAACTCTCCAGTGAGCTTTGGCTACCCTACTCACCAACACACTTTAGCCGGGGTTTAAAAAGTTTGTGAGCGGTGTGAATCGGTTAATATTCTAGTGAGTGTTCAAAGATGTGGTGTTACACTGAAACTTCGCTGCACGCTCTGCTGGTTTTTAATTCGGCTTTATTATTCGAGACCGCTAACGTGAAAACGATAGAGTTTATAGGTACTAGACGTGTAAAATATCGTGTTTAGTGAAGGCTAAGTCTTCTTCATCCTAGCATTAATTCTAGTCGCATCCGAAGCTTTTACCTCGGAGTCTGGGGTTGGTTTTTTCCAGTCTAACTTGGACAAGGGCTCCAACTACCCATAAAAAGTTATTCAAAATACAATATCGATCTAATCTAAAACTCCCAAATGTCAAAAACTATCACGACAATATTTTTTTCCAGAATTAAACCACGATCTAATGTTAAATTAAACGATCACGATGTCAATGTTCTTTTCTTCAAAATTTGACATTGATTTTGACAGATCGCAGCCGTCTGTCAAAATCAAATGAAATGTCAAAACAAAAGAAAGCCGTATGCAATCAGAACCTCTGATTGCATACCGGCTTTGTTTATTTACTTACAGAGTTTATTGGAGTAATGTTGATGCCAAATCCAACTTTATTGTGTTATTTTAAAACCCATTGGATATTTATGGTTAACAAACATATTAATGGATTATTTATTTGATTACCTACATTATTGGCTAATTTCCAATGCCAACGCAATAAAATAATCACATAATTATACTATTATTAATATCGTAGATTTAAAAGATTAAGGCCCGTATTCTAGAAGGACACTCACCTGAACTATTTATTCTATGCCTGAACCTCGAGTTATCTGAGGACAGATTGACAGATTTGACACAATCTGTAGGTACGCATATATATCGATATTCAGAACTGAGTACCATCTAGAATACGGGCCAAGGGTCCTCTACACGTAGACATATTCATCTACGGATGTTAGCAGCGGACGCAGACTGCCGGTACCTGATGGTGGTGCGGTGCCCACGACCTCCATTGCGTTGATATTTTTAATTACACACTAACACACTAAGTACTAATAATGAAGCTAAAGATTCTTATGGCTCCTATACACGTAGACAGATTCATCCGCAGATGTCATCGGCGTACGCGACCGCCGACGTGTGGACGGGGTGATTTGCTCGTCTGTGGTAGATATTTAACGTTAAGGTAATTACACACGCGAATGACTTTGACCATACAAATGCTCAAGGTCATTGGCTCATATTTGAACTGTAAAAATCAGTAAAACCAATTTTAATAGATAACTTTATAGGCGACGATTACAAACTAACAAGATCACGTCATGCTAATACACTTATTGAACATACCTATATGTGAAATGTTAGATTATTTGGATACATATTGTAGAAAATATTTGGTTTCATAAGAAAGAGTAGAGTGATGTTCAGAGCCTCTTTTCTACTATTTTCTCGTTTTTAGGGTTCCGTAGCCAAATGGCAAAAAATGGAACCCTTATAGATTCGTCATGTCTGTCCGTCTGTCTGTCTGTCTGTCCGTCCGTATGTCACAGCCACTTTTCTCCGAAACTATAAGGCTTATGCTGTTGAAACTTGGTAAGGAGATGTATTCTGTGAACCGCATTAAGAATTTCACACAAAAATAAAAAAAGCATTAAATTTTGTGGGTCCCCATACTTAGAACTGAAACTCAATTTTTTTTTTCATCAAACCCATACGTGTGGGGTATCTATAGATAGGTCTTTAAAAATGCTATTGAGGTTTTTAAAATAATTTTTTTCTAAACTGAATAGTTTGCGCGAGAGACACTTCCAAAGTGGAAAATGTGTGTCCCCCCCCCCTCTAACTTCTAAACTAAGAGAATGATAAATCTAAAAAAAATATATGATGTAAATTGCCATGAAAACTACCACTAAAAATTGGTTCGAACGAGATCCAGTCAGTAGTTTTTTTTTAATACGTCATAAACCGCAATTTTCGCCTTTGCTGCTACGGAACCCTTCATGGGCGAGTCCGACTCGCACTTGGCGGAATTTATTTATTTAATTTATGAAAAGAAGAAGTTACTCTGTATATCCTGTAGTATCCAGGTATGTAAATTCCAGATCTGTAGGTTTCATAGTTAATAAGAAAAACGGTTTCGAAAATACCGATTTTTCGATGCTGATCTGATCCGGGGCCTTAAATATCTACCACAGACGAACAAGTCGCCCGTCGGATGAATTTGTCTACGTGTAGAGGAGCCATAAGAATCTGTATCTTTAGCTCTATTATTAGTAGTGTGTTAGGTATTAGTAGTGATATCAGCGCAAAGGAAGTCGTGGGCACCGGTTAGTTTCTAAATCTATAATTTTATAAACAAGACATTTTCCCGGCCATTATTACCTACTTTCACTGTTCGAAATAAACATAAAACTACTGACGTCTGAAAATAAAATAAATAATATCCTATAATGTGAGAGCGTACAACAGTAAACTAAGTTCCATCAGATTACCGCATGATATGTAGGTATAGCATTAGACGCGTCTTTAATCGGAGAACACGCAATGACTATGCTGCAAGGCTGAAATCCTGGTAGTGATACCAAAAATCCATTTTGATAAACCGAAAAATATCGGGATCCAAATGATAAGATTACCAGAAAACACCTGGCTCATCTGAAAGATCATCTAATTCTGTGTATGAAAAGCCAGTGCTGCAATCCCTTAACACTGACGAACGTGGTGGCAGCAGTGTTTGAAGTTCACAGAAGGCGTCTGTTGGTTTTGTATTAGCAATTATATCAATGTAGAGTTGTAGACACAGATAGAATTCTGTCTATCTATCTAACACAAAACCATCTGACTTCCGCAACCAACTTGCGATATCGGAGCATTGCAGTTATCGGAGCAATGCAGTTGTTGGATTTTTTAGAGGTCCTACTGCCAGTAACGACGGCAATAGATGTTTGTTTGGCAACAGGGACCGATGGCTTAACACCAATGCAAACAGCAATATTCATGCATACAAATATTTGTACTGAGCGGGGATCGAAACCTACCACCACGCTAGAGATGCTGTCAAATGCAAAGTGATGAGTAACTGGCGCTAATCAAAATTTATTAGACTCATTAATCTGTCGACCAAGCGTCGTCGTGATAATTAATGCGATCGCTCCTAATTATCGCTATTCAGGGTAAGCTTAAAGTGGTCTTTAGTAGATTTTGAAAATTATAATGAAATACATTTTTTAAAGAGTTCGTAGCCACTGGTGTGCTTTCTGTTCAATAAAGAATCAGTGGATTTGATGGGTACATTGTAATGCCAAAAAGTGCTCAGATAAAATTATATTTTATCTCTAGGTACCAACATAGGCTATAATAATATATCATCACGCTACTATCAACGATGAACGGGATCAGAACTCCTCGCGGGCGGATCCGCGAGCAACAGCTAGTAATTTATAAAGTAATTAAACAGGCAAGCGATGCTGGTTAAACATGATAATATTAATTCATAAGAAAGATATTTCCCCTCATAATTATTATCTGGTTGTATTCTTCACAATTTCAGCCGCGTAATTTGCATTTCGCCGGGATAAAAGACCCTTTGTTGTTTTCTTCCCTTAATTAATTCTACTGTGTCTAATTTAGAATAATTTATTATTCATCACATTATTCGTTGGTGCTTACGTCACTGCAGCAAAGAAACCTCAAAGGATGGCGAAGTTATGAAGTTTTAGAAATAATGCGGCAAAATTTGTCTACTGAATAGTACCTGGGTACTCTCTCTTGTTTCGTTTTTGTGAACAAAAGGTATAAATTAACTGGTCTCCTACCCGGGTACCAATGGGCACCTATATAGGGGTCGAATCTACAAATTTTATGTATCGAAAAGTAAATAAATAAATGTTGTCGATGGCATGATGCCATTTAATTAGATGTATTTCTATGCAGTCTACTGACCTCCCGGAGACAATAATCCAAAATGAGACTAGCAACATCTCCTATGAAGAAAAAGAAAATGAAGAAAGAGGCGTTTCTCGTAGACGGCAACAGGCCCGCTCTTTATCTCTAATATATAAAATTCTCGTGTCACAAAATGTGCGTAATCGAACTCCTCCGAAACGGCTTGACCGATTTTGATGAAATTTTTTGTGCTTATCCGGTATCTATGAGAATCGGCCAACATCTATTTTTCATCCCCCTAAATGTTAAGGGTGGTCCACCCCTTAATTTTATTTTTTTATTTTTCAGAAAAAAAATTTTGTTTTTATTTTTTTATGATACATCATACAAAAATACATGCAACCCTAAATTTTCACCCCTCTACGATCAACCCTTATTTTTTATTTGGTAATTAAAAAGTTTTATTTTCTAATATATAAAATTCTTCTGTCACGGGGTGCGTAATCGAACTCCTCCGAAACGGCTCGACCGATTTTGATGAAATTTTTTGCGCTTATCCGGTATCTATGAGAATCGGCCAACATCTATTTTTCATCCCCCTAAGTGATAAGGGTGCAGCGGGAACGGGATTTGAATACCACGCGGGCCGAAAATATGGCGGTACGACGTTCGCCGGGGCAGCTAGTTACATGTAAAAATAAAGTATAGGTACTCATAACACAATGTACTCAACAATAATAATAAAAAAATCCTGATTATATACAAACTCTGTACGTAGATGCAGCAAGTGTCGTTTCAACTCAGCGTTAAAACGGCGAGAAAGACGCGTTGTGAGTGACACACAACACGTTTTTCACGCCGTTTTTTGCAAGGAATTTTGTTAGCATATTGTGATCTAAGAAAGAAATACATAATACCTAAAGCTATTCTGACCTACAAGTAGGTACTGTACGCATTTCATAATATTCGCCTTCATAATGTTTTAGGTTGGAAGCTACCATTACATCTCAATCAACAACATAATAAAGTATGTATGAATCTCTCCACAGGCGACAATGCCGACAGCTTGGCACGGAGCCGCGACACCCCATGAATATTTATACCTACCCTCGCACTTAACATCATTTACACCAGCTAGGTTTACGTACCGACAGTTTGAAAATAATTATATTTCAGTTCTTCAGTGCCTTCGGCTTGACCTTCGGAGATAGCCTACCTTACCTAAATGTACCCACATGCATGTACTTACCACCTTTCGTCTCTGTGCGTGCTTTAAGTGCAAGGCGTTGCGTATGGAACGTCACGCCTGCGCGACGGCTAGTGCGCGAGCGGGTCGCGATCGTGCTTTCTTCAGTACGCTTATTTATTACCTAGTGTGCACACGTGTGTTTGTTTTTACTGTTTAAAAGAAGAAGGGTGTAGTGAATTAACGTTGTTGTAACGTTTTACCGCGTAGATCGAGGTAAGTCATTACATCATTTATCTTTTTTCTGTCTCTGTGTAATTTTCAAGTGCAGCTTTTAGGTCATGTTTTTTTGCAACCTCAAGCTTATAAATTTTAATTTTATTTCTTGAGCTTGCTACTAACACATGCTTTTGTTAGATTTATAATGTTTGTCGGACATTCCATCCACAAACTATGTAGGTGAATTGCTTTCGTTGGACATACCATCCACGATTGAATGCCTACTGATCTGGCTATGACGCTACTGTTGCAGCCAGATGAATCGAATTACCGGCTCATCAGCCGTGATTCTACCGGTCGTACCTCACCCGAGTGCTGACCGCGAGCCCTGTTGCACAATGCAGCTCGAAATTTGAGACTTGCGGCTCATATTCTGAGCCGCGCGGCTCATTTTTCGAGCCGCGCGGCCCGTAACTCGAGCCGCGCGGCTCATAATTCGGGCCGCGCGGCTCACACTATCGAGCCGCGCGGCTCACAAATCGTGCCGCGCGGCTCGTCAATCGAGCCGCGCGGCTCATGGTTTCGAGCTTCATTGGGTTCTGTGCTTTGCTTAATGGCATGATTATTTTTGCTGAGCGCTTGCTTACATTTTGCTTCAGATGACTCAACAAAGATTGCTTATAACTCTCGGCAAGCTGCTAGACGAGCGAGCAGATACGGAACAGGACCAAGAGATTTTGGACCGAATAAAATTATTGGCACAGGAACACCTACCCGATGGATGGACTGGCTGGGAGGTAACAACCGCCACCAAGGAGGAAATCTTTGGGGAGAATATTGAGCCAAACATTCTCAACAAGCTAGTTTACGCCTTGCCCACGGTAGGTTTGGTTCGTGCCTTCCTACCGGACGCTGAACGTTTGTCGGAAAAGGCTTATCGTGAGATCAGGTGCAAGATGCTCGACTGGGCTTTTACGAGGGCTCTTATTTTAGGCCCACCATCAGTAGCGAATCGCATTCGTGGTTCTGCAGTTCGCACTGAACTGTTCAAAGAGGCAGTGGATGCTTTGCGTCCGTTGCTACACACTCGGACTGAGGCTGATAACATTTTGTCTGGATACCAGGCTGCGACCGAAGCAACCAGCCGGAAGAGGAGGAGTGCATCCTCCTTATCTTCCTTAAGTGTTGAACCGTCGACACGCAAGCGTAGGGTAGAGTCTCCCACACCATCCACATCGCAAAATGCTAGAATTGATGCCCTAGAGGAAAAGATGGAAAGCATGTTTTCTTTGCTATTGGATAGAATTGAACAGCGGCAGCAAGTAGATATGGATTCGGATAAAGAAAATTATGTCTCGGACAGTGACGAAGAGTCTACACCTTCCGGTACATCATGGAGAGCACCGCCCTTAAACTCAGGCGCTGAGTTAGCCGAAGAGGAACTGGAATTCCTACCTTTAATAAAGGAAGCAGATCCAATTGTACCCGAGCCACTGGATCATATCAAAAGTGAGGGGATAGAGTGCCAAAGGTTAGGCACGGAAGGCTGGAGCCGCATCCGCTATAAAGAGGTGGAGAAGCATCTACGCGCTGGCTCAGTCTTTAGTGCGCTTAAGATCAATAATGCGCTGGGCACTTTATCCTCGCAACCATCTCCGTGGGTAACAAAGCAAGAGGGAATTCTAGGTACAATTACCCATGGTCTTTTACTCCAACGCAGGGCTCTGGCGGATGGTTTAAATTCTATTATTAGAAAGTGTCCGAACGCCAGTGCAGAATTAAAGTCCCTATTAGCAGATGATTCTAAATTTAAGGTGGTTTCCGATCAATTGCTACAATTCGTTTGCGCTCATAGATCGGAGACAATTGATCTCCGCCGCAAAGCGTTTAAAACAAAGAACGATGTTCTTAACTCTGCCCTACATAGCATACCTCCTTCACCTACTCATTTATTTGATGATAATAAACTGTGCTCATTTGTTAAGGATAACGGTGGTATATCCACCATTTTTGTACAAAAACCAAAAGTCACCGAAGGAAGATTCTCCAATAGTTTTTATAAACCAAGACCTCACGCCAACGCCAAGTCTGTTGGATCCAATTTTCGTTCTCAACAAAACCGAAACCCAACAAAAAATAATTCTTCCTCACAGCGTAACTTTTCCGCTAAAAGATCGTCAAACCAACGAAAAGGAAAGGAAGTCGGCAGCAAAAAATTACGAAATGCACGCAGTTCGCACTGACTATTTTCGAGGGGGTCAGTTGCGAGAATTCCTACAGCAATGGGAAAAACTCGGAGCCCCAAAAGCGATTCTAAAAATAATTACAGGTTATTCGATTCCCTTTGTTTCAAGACCAATCTGCATTCCTCTTCAAGAGAATTTGGAAAGATTCGCGACCAAATCTTCGGACGCGATGACCAAGGAGCTCAAAGCGCTTATGGCCCAAGGTGTAATCGAGAAATGTCGGTCCGAAAGAGGGTTTTTGTCAAGAATGTTTCTCATTCCAAAAGCAAATGGAAAGCTGAGGCAAATATTCGACCTTCGACGCCTGAATCTTTATCTGAACCCTCGAAAGTTTCGATTAATAAACCAGGCTCATGTCCCCAATTTTCTTCAACCCGGAGATTACTTAGGAAAATTAGATTTGAGTCAAGCTTACTTCCACATTCCGATAAGAGAGACTCATCGAAGATTTCTGGCATTCGGTTACGCCAACGAACTTTACCAAATGACATCGCTCCCCTTCGGTCTGTCCAGCGCCCCACTAGCCTTCTCTCAGGTCAGCAAATGGGTTGCAGGGTTCCTGAGAACAAAGGGCCTAAGGGTTTTGGTTTATTTGGACGACTTCTTGTTTGCACACCAAGACCCCCAAACGCTGATGGAACACGTGAGCTATGCAGTGGATGTTATGTGCAGTCTCGGTTGGTGTGTAAATCTAGAAAAGTCCGTTCTACAGGCGACAAGGAAATTAGAGTTTTTAGGGATTGTGTGGGACACCGAAACAAACGAGAAACGTCTTCCGGAGGAGAAGATATTGCGGATTCTTACAGATCTAAAACAGGTGTTGCAAATAGGACGTTGGTCATGGCGCATAGGGACTTCACTCATAGGTCGGTTAGGTTTCGCTGCCATAGTGACCCCTTTGGGCCGTTTGTTCACCAGGAACATACAACGAGCCGGTCGGCAACTTCCACAAGAGCGTCCCAGTCAATCTTTGGTACTAACTCCTCGGGCCATCGAAGACTGTCTTTGGTGGACCCGCAATATAAGGGCTCCGGGCAAAATATTCTATCCAGAGCCCACGATATTTATTACAACAGATGCGTCCAACGAAGGTTGGGGTGTTCAGATCGGCGATTCTCATTTGTCGGGACGATGGACAGCCGAACAGATGACTTGGCACATAAACAGAAAGGAAATGTTCTCGGTATTCATTGCATTAAAAAAGTGCCACAATACTATAACAAATGCATCAGTTATGATTCAATCAGACAACAGAACGGTGGTTTCGTATTTGAGAAACCAAGGGGGTACAAGGTCGGTCACTCTGACGGAAGAAACCAGGACAATTCTGTTGCTAGCGCAAAGTTTGGGAGTAATCATCCAGGCATTTTACCTACCAGGCCGATACAATTCCATAACCGATTGCCTGTCAAGGGGGAAGGTTCTTCCAGATTGGCATATCTCAAACGATATCACGAGCAGAATATTCACGAGGTGGGGTTCTCCACAGATAGATCTCTTTGCGACCAGTCGTTCAAAAGTAGTCCCAACGTATGCTTCAATAGAATCATGGGATACGCAGGCTGCATTCATCAATGCATTCAGCCGGGTTTGGCATTACAAGCTGGCATGGGTCTTCCCTCCTCCTCCTCTAATACCCAGAGTGCTGCGGCACCTCAATCAATCCTCAGGGATTTACCTGTTGATGGTTCCGCGTTGGGAAACAGTGTTTTGGAGAGGCGACTTGAAGCGGCGAGCTCTGAGCCCTCCGTTTCAAATACGACACGTCAACAGGTTCTTAACCGACCTGTCCACCAACTGCCCGCTACCCAAAGCGGAAGGTTTCTCTTTCGAGGTCTGGAAGATACGGGGTGGAGTGAGTTATTAGCAGATTTGGACCCAAGTGTCATTGATCTTGTTCAATCTGCGTGGCGAGATTCCACGTGGCGTACATATAAATCAGCCTGGATACAATGGGTTTCGTGGTGCAGACAAAATGAGAAAAGTCCTAGTAATCCGCGTCCCCAAGATGTAGCTACATATTTATGTTTCCTAACTCGTGTTAGAAAGCTCGCAGTTTCAACAATTTTAGTGCACAAGTCGGTAATTTTGACGTTGGCTGATCCCTCTCAGGAAAAACGTTTAGCAACACATCCGTTAGTTTCGACTATGGTTAAAGCTATTAGCTTAACGAAATGCACGTCATTGACACCCAAAGCAAAGATTTGGAACGTTCAGGATTTGTTACAATGGTTAAGGTCTCATATCCCGGCAGTCGATAGCTTATTCCAGGTGTCTCGGCATGTGGCTTTACTGCTTTTATTAGCGTCAGGGCGCCGTATTCACGACCTGACTCTTCTAAGTATTGACGATCAACATTGTGATAAATCAGACAATGGTATAACGTTTTGGCCCAAGTTCGGATCTAAAACGGATAATAGCAGGTACCGTCAATCAGGATGGCAATTATCTGGTTCTGACGATCCTGCTTTTTGCTTGGTCACATGGGTAAATCAACTCATAAAAGTTTCCAGAGCAAGAAGGGAGGCGCGATCCAATTTGTTAAATTTATTTATTACTACTCGTGGTGAAGTAAAGGCCGCTTCTAGAACTGTTATCGCCGGTTGGTTGAAAGGTCCTTTCCACGATTTAGGGCTTAATTTTGGTCCGGGTTCAATCAGGGCAGCAGTGGCTTCTAATGATTTTGAAAACAATGTCCCCCTAGATAGTATTTTAAAAAATTGTAATTGGAGAGGATCAGATAATTTTTTTCAAACATTACTGTAAAACTGTAGATCGTCCTAGAATCGACAACTCCAACATTCTTAGAGCTTCATTCTCTGCAGTGTTGTAGATCCTTTAGTGAGTTAATTAAGTATTCTGTTACCTACATCTTGTTGTAATAGACTAGAAGCAGTCTTAAGTTATTTTTACATATTAGAATTTTTTATTTGGTTTTAATGGAAAACAAGTTGCAATTTAATTTATTAAAGACTTTTTCGTCGAAATAGAATTTTTCATTTTGGTTGACTGCTTCGCACCAACTAAAGTCTGTCACAATACGCTTAAGGGCGCCGGCAGAGGTTAGACATATCTCCGAAGGTCAAGCCGAAGGCACAGAACTGAAATAGGAACGTTTTCCACCCCGAAGGGAAGAAAACGATTATTTCAGGTCTTGCCGAGGCTTGACCGTAGCAAGTCCTTGCCGGCTCTTCGGAGTAAGGAACTGAAGAAAGCACGATCGCGACCCGCTCGCGCACTAGCCGTCGCGCAGGCGTGACGTTCCATACGCAACGCCTTGCACTTAAAGCACGCACAGAGACGAAAGGTGGTAAGTACATGCATGTGGGTACATTTAGGTAAGGTAGGCTATCTCCGAAGGTCAAGCCTCGGCAAGACCTGAAATAATCGTTTTCTTCCCTTCGGGGTGGAAAACGTTCCTATTGACGTAAATCGAGAGCCTTTTAAATTATGTCCTCTCATGCGGAACTTGATTCGTGAAAAAATAACGATGTTAAGTAATTTATTTTAATCGCTTCTGGTGATTTTTGTACTAAATAAGTATTATTTTTACTTCTTTATAGGTATGAATTAAGAATAGACACAGTTTAAAATTAAGAATGACAGGCGTTTAGAACAGAAAATAAATAAATATGGTAGCCTTAAATATGCCGCGGGATCAATGCGGAATAAAAAGCGGTATGACATAATCTCAGACTAGAAGAATAATAGTTAGTCCGAGGACTCAATATATTTCGAAATGGTAGTAGTATTTATTAAATACCTACATACATATAATAACGCCTGTATTCCCGGGGGGCATATTAGGCAGAGGTAAATTAAAAACCACATTTCACCAATCATTGCATTCGGTCCCACACGTAAGGGTGAGCGTATTGCCGTATTCCGGGCGCTGTTGTTGACTCGAGACATGTATCTGAGGCTGACTCTGGGGCTGTATGTATTTAATATAATTATCTGTCTGATGTTAAACAGCCCTATCCCTTTGTCGCCTTGTACGACACCGCACAGGGGAAGGAAATGGGGTGGCCTAAATTCTATTCTAGCGGGAACCACACGGCAAATTTTTTTGAAATAAAAACGGGAAATTAAATTGCACCCCTGCGAAGCCAATCTTTACTTTCGATGAAAAGTAATGTAACGCTCGAACGCATTTCTGTAAATGGAGTAATATTCTACATACAATCCTCCCTTTCACAGCTGCCGCATTCCCTCAATATAGATCCGTTTGCAACCTCATCCTTTCTTATTTGCATATAGGGCATATAAAGTCTTAGGCTGAACTCACACTTACGTAGAGGCGAAGTATCGTGTCGCTTCATATTTTTCGCCTATATCATATTACTCTCTATTATCTCATTCTTGAGGTGCAATTATTACCTAAATATGGTAGTGATGTAATTATTCTATAGGTTAGAAAAGTCAACATTCAACACGTGAATTGAACCCCAATCCCCTTCTAGGGGGGATATTCTGTCCAATTATGTCTGAACACGTCTTAGATATGCGATATTCTCCTTTAAAATGGATGAATAGAGGTAGAGAATACTAATTATTGGCGACAAAATGAAGCGTCGCGACATTTCGACTCTGCACTAATTTAAAGAATATTTCTGCAGCATTAAATATTTGCAGCTTTTTCATAAATCTCAAACGTGTATTCACAAGTAATAGGAAAACTTCACTCGCAAAATCTTTCCAATGGACATACATTATGTCTTTGAATATTTTATTGCTGTGCAGAGCGGTTTCATCCATCTCAACGGAGCTGCTCCGTTCCTATAGGTAGTACGATGGTGATGAATGGACACAGCTAAGGCCCGTCATTCATCGTATCGATAAAATAAATATGTTATGTAAATAAGACCGTTTCGCTTAGGATGGGTTATAGGTATGTCAGTATGTGACGATACCACATACGTTACGAAAACAAGAATCATAAAAATCCATTCATAATATTGACGTTGCAATTGCGTAAAAAATCACACAAAAAATTGCTTTTGAATTCAGAACCTCCTCCTTTTTTGAAGTCAGTCAAAAATGTACCTATAGCTCAGATTTCAGAGGCTCTACGTTCTTGAATCAGGTGCAACAAGTAATCATACACGTGTAAGATGTTGTGTCAAATTAAATTTCTCAAGGTATGCAAGAAAACTTCCTTTCTTTTCCGACATGCTTGGTAGACCTCATTTCATTGAGCGGAATGTTGCTAATTCCTATCGATTAAATCCGGCTTGTTTAGTCACACGCGATATTGCGCGTTCATTATCTACAGGCGTCAATCTAAGATATCTACTCGTACTTTAATAAGGCAGAAGAGTTTGTTTGTTTGAACGAGCTTATCTCTGGAACTAAATGTGCGATTTGGAAAATTCTTCTTGCATTCGATAGTCCAGTCCTTGGGCAAGGTTACATGGTATATAACATCTCGCTGCGCTACTTAGGAGCTGGGCAATTTGAAAAAAAAAAAAAAAAAAAGACAGTGGATCAGCGATCAGACTTCGGAGATTAAAATCAAGTACGGCAAGTGAAGCTGTGCGACTCTGCTAGTATTCAAACACGACGTTTTTACGCGTTATATGATTGGTGAAAGATAAAAATGCTTTAGATGTTTATCGAAAATAAACACAGAGTCGCTAGATGAAATTATCCTCACGTAATAACAGAATCTCACCATTTACATTAGATTTATGGCACTATTAAGTCTAGTGCAATAAAGTGATGTTTCAAATGTATCAAAATGACGCATGCGATTGTTAATTATTACGAAATAATGCAGATATGGACGAAATGTTTTCAGAAGCATTTAAATGCAGTAATATTTGGACGGTTTGAAAGTTAATTGTTGACCAAAATATTATAATTTGTGGGGATTAGTCTAGTGTTCATGTTTATAATAATGTGTGTGAAGTGGCGTGTATTTACGGAAGCGATTACCGTCTTACCCCCCACCCCGAGACCATAGTCTGCGACAAAGCCTCGCCTGTCAATCATGAATCTGATTATACATATGAATGAATTAATGAAATGATTATGATGACATTGGTCTGAGTGTTTTTTTTTTGTAAATACATAGCTAAAATGTGTAGGTATGTATTTGCAAAAAAAGAATGTGTTTATGCTTCGCATTCTAAAATTAATTGCACAAGCTAGTTAAATAATGGTTACTTTGGGCCTAGATAGCGTTGTGTAGAATGTTGTGGAATATTATTAGGCATCACATCATATAATCTACGGGAAGGCCGCTCCGCACCTAGGTTCCTTCAAACATAGACCTAATAATCATTAATTTGACTAATAGCTACTATTTTCAGGCTTAAATGTTCATATTATTCATGATATAAACTTTTATAGTTGTCTAGTATACACCAGTGGTTGTACCTACTTGCGTAGCCTATCGGAATAAATAACCTATTGAAATCGATTAAGATAGAAAAAAGTGAATACAGCTCAGGCGGGACTCGAACCCGCGATCTTTCCCTTACAGGGGGTACTGCTCTAACCACTAAGCCACCGAGCCTCGTCCGAAGCTGATCCAAAATTTTCTAAAAGCACATCCGTCTTGGAGCAACGGTTTTCAACTTCTGCACGATAATCGATTTTAATAGTTAGCATGCTAAATGCTTCAAAATTTCATTCACTTTAACTATCTAACTATCCATACTTACTTACTTACTAATATTATAAATGCGAAAGTAACTCTGTCTGTCTGTCTGTCTGTCTGTCTGTCTATCGTCTGTCTGTCTGTCTGTTGCGCTTTCACGCCTAAACCACAGAACCGACTTTGAGAAAGGACATGGGCTATGTTTGGTCGCGATAACCGACATCCACGCGGGCGGAGCCGCGGGCAAAAGCTAGTATCATATATTTCAACTTTCTCGCTATGATATCGTTTCCGAATTTCCAGTAGCCGCCTTTTAAGACACCCTTTGAATGCGATGGGGTGGTGATTCTTTTATTCTTTCTCCATCACCACACTAGTGGCATATAATCGGGTTTTCTTTCAAAACTATTTGAGTTCAGAAGTTGAAAACTGTATGTACATTTGAATGATGGTGCCACGAAAATGAACACGAAAAACCGTGGGTTAATTTACGGAAATATTTCATAATTTTATCTATTACCCTTATGCGGGTTGTTTATGAATGGGGTTCAACTTCAGAGGAAAAAGTTCAACCGAAAGAATTTTTGTCGTCACGAATAAAAACGCTGAATTTATTCCCTTCGAAGCGCAGGCATAAATTACGTGTTTTTATTTTTTTATGGGAGTTTGCTTAAGTAATGAATATATGGAGGGTAGGTAGGTAGGTATGTTATTTGTATGTAAAAGATTATATCATAATAATATGATTAACTGAAATGGAATTTGAATGAATTGAATGAAATTTTGTAGCTAAATTGATTTGATATAAATAAATGGATATATGTACCTATGAAGGCCTACCACGACCTTTGTAGCCAAGAAACATCATCTGCTGATTAACGGACGAGGCTCTGCTGCAAGTTATGCTATCGAGATTAGAAGGCAAGAGGGTAGTTGCTCCGATAAACTGAAAGCTGAAAGCTTTGGATGCAATCGGGACTAATGCTAAGGCCATGATCACTCTGTTAAACGTCAAGTGCGTTTTTCATCGTTGGATTTTTCAGGAGTTCCATCTCTTACCATGTAGGGGAGAGGCCTTTTCCCTGATCGATTTAGATTGGAAAAAGTGAATGCTCAGACGGGACTAGAACCCACGACTAGTCCTTGGGAATGCTCTGACCACTAAGCTACCGAGTCACGCATTGAGCATTCGAAATTCTCCTATACTACCATCTTGGAGCAAAGGTTCTTAAATTAATTTCGTTTCATCAAACTTTTTACTGAATTTTAAACGTGTTGCAAAGACGCTAGTTAATGCGAGTATCCAAGTGAATCCAAGCAAGCAAGGGTGTACTTATTTTCTCTGTGATAAGAAGTAAAAGGCGGTCAAATATCTTCATTCAATGACCGGCATCCTGTAATTTATTATTTGTAAGGGTTCGCTCAGTTTCAAGCAAAATAATTGGACATCATACGCCATGAAGATATCGCCAGAAAAAACCCGTAAAAAGGCACACAGAATACCCTTTTTTTGACAGTTAATGTTGCTTTCAAAATATATTGGGTTGCCCATTGTACTGTAGGGTATAAGTATAGGGCCATTGTACTATTGTAGTGATAAAAAACTTGCATACATACCTTACCTGTCTTTCTTCTCACGTTTCCTTCCCATTGGGATAGATTACATACATACATACATACATACAATCACGCCTTTATCCCCGGAGGGTTAGGCAGAGGTGAATTAACACCCACATTTCACCAATCACTGTATTAGGTCCCACGTAATAGGGGGTGAGCCTATTGCCGTTTTCCGGGCACTATTGTTGGCTCGAGCCATGAAGTGGCTGAGTCGTGGCTGTATATATCTGTCTGATGTTAAACAGCCCTATCCCTTAGTCGCCTTGTACGACATCACATGGGAGGAGATGGGGTGGCCCAAATTCTACTCTGCCGGGAACCACGCGGATCACAAAAACACCTTTACTTCTTCTACTCTAATTTTTTTATGGTGGATAGGTCGCATTTCACCACTATCTCACCGTCGAAGGTGGAGCACGCTTGCCTAGAAGTAGCCTATTCACTTTAGCTAGCTACATCCAAGTTGTAGCTATCCGGAAAAACAGATTCGGGCAAGGCATTCCATTTCTTGGCAGTACGTAAGTGGCTTGGTAGTGGTTGGCAGTAAGTTTTCACTGATTTCAGCCCAAATAATGGAATGCTGACCCCGGGTGGTCGGATGAAGAAAACCTCCTTAAAAAATATTAGATTATTCTTTTTCTTGAAAGTAAAATCAGTGCGTATCTACAAACTTCAATGGAAATGCTACGAAATTTTACACACATTACCTTATATAGTGTAGTGAGTGATAGCGTTATACAAAACCCTAATAAGTAATTGGTGATTTGTGACTCAAGTCAAAAGCCCAGAAACTTGTCACGCAATCAGGTTACGAGTTACTAAATTGGGTTCGGTTATAAAAAGGTTATTATGGTATAATCGTCAATGGCTTTGCCAGAATAGTGTAAGTAGCTGTGTAGTGGAGTAATACATACATACATACAGTCACGCCTCTTTCCCAGTGGGGTAGGCAGAGACCACAGTTTTCCACTTGTAGTGGAGTAATGGAAATTTTTTATAGAAAAAACTTTTAAAAACAAACTTTTCTTTAAGCTGCTATACTAAAAAGATAATAATAATAAGGGTTGTACTGATTTGAAAAGCTTGTATCGCGCAAGTTCTTTCTGTATTTTCTGTTCAAGCTACGTACATACATACAATGCAAGTCAAATAAAAACGTCTCCGGTTCTTTTATGAAATTTTTGAATTTCTTTTTTGATATAACTTATGGTTAATTTATTAGTAGTAGCGTGGAGGAAATAATGGAAGTAGAAGTTCTAAATTGAATTAGCTACCTAACTAGATTGCGTGTTAGGTACATCGGAGCGTGCTTCCTTCGTCCCTAGATAAAATATATTCTGATCAGCTACACCTAACGCGCCACAAGAATAATAAATTATAAGAAGTCTTCGAGTTACTTACAGCTAGCTTTTCGCACCTCTTCGTCAATATAGTACTGACGATGAGGTGCGAAAAACGCCTACCGGGGCTATCACCGTCCTGCAATGGTAGCAATATGTTGAAAAGCTTTTATTGCAAATATTTGTGTGTAGTGTGTACTCAACCACGCTCAAACGGCTGAACGAATCTAGTTGAAACTTGTTACAGGAATAGATTATAGTCCGGCCGGGTGCGAGGGATATGGCTACGACAATCTCACCTCCGGCAACTGACGGCTCGTAGACGGCGTGCGTTTTAGTCGGTTCGATTCCGACATAACCTCTTCCTCCGGCTCCGGCGGGGGAGGTATCCGTGGGGATTTTTCGCACGATAAAAAAAGGGATAGGTTATAGTCTGAAATAATACATAAGCTACTTTTTATATCTGGAGTAGGTTCCCATGAATTGGGGGAACGGGATTAGAATTCCAAACGGGCACAGCCACAAGCAACAACCAACAAAATTTCTATAAATCGCTTTTTATTTTCTTTTGCTGTTGTTATGCAGTTACGAGAAAAACTGCAGAATAAAGCAATACGTGCTTTGTGTTCGAAATATTTCAGTGTATAATGTATACGGTTAAATATTTAAAGAATACCTACATTTTAGACAGCAACTCTCAATGTCAAACATAGCAAGACAATAAAAAGATGATAGATACTTTGTCGAAGTATGGTGGCATCGGGGTGTAATAAGAGGCTATTGACATCTGACATCCATGACCTTCAGTGACACGGGGTCTAGGGCAGTTTGTGACGTCATCAATACTGTCTACACCAATAAGACACGCGATCATGTTGTTCCATGTAGCATGATAAATATGATAGACTTATCGATTTAGATTGACAAAAGTGAATGTTTAGATGGGACTTGAACCCGACTAGTCCATTACAGGAAGAATGCTCAGACCACTGAGCTACTGAGCCACGCTTAAGCATTCAAAATTCTCCTATACAACCATCTTCGTGACGGTGGGAGCCATTTACCGATATTCATACGAACTATCGGAAATAATTATTGATGTTATAAATAAAATCGAAAATTGCCAACTCGCTACCGCTAGCGAGTTTCGGATTAGCGAGGTGATGAATGACCCATAATTTTTAAACATGGTTGATTACTCTGCCCAAATAATTTAATGAAATTTTAAAGCAATAAGCATTGTAATTGCTTCAAAATTTCATTAAATAATTGAATATTGATAACATTCCCGAATCCTATATCAACTTATTCCCGGGATAAAAAGCTTAATATGCTATTCTAGATCATAATCTATCTCTGTCCCTAATTTCATCTAAATATATTCAGCCGTTTTGTCGTGTTTGAATAAACAACATCCATACATTCAGTGCAAAGTAAGATGGTAGAATTGTATGAGTAGGATAGTGTTCTAATACTACGAGTATTCTTAGCAATCCCGAAAATATCGAATGTCCACAGTTCAGCCAGTTCAGGCAAATCCGCAGTTAGACTGGTAATGCGGACCCCAGACTCCGAGGAAGCTTCGGATGCGACTGGGGTTAACGCTAGGATGAAAAAGATCACGAAAACATTTTCCTATAGGTTGCAGCAAAGCAGGCAGAGTCGCGGGCTTAGGTTAATTTGCTATGTTAAAAAATTGATATAGGTACATGAACCTCCTCCTTTTGAAAATGATACACATTGATGATATCGATAACCAGAATATTTCAAATCATTAGTGTATTTTAATGGTATACTTAGGGTGTCAATATACCACCTTATACAGTTGAATTGCGTGACTACTACTCGTAAACACTTCATACCGAAGTCGCGTGTTAACGGAACACGGCCTTTATTCGGCTTGACCACCCATAACATACCTACGTGGGTCCGTAATAGCCGACACATTTAAGTTGGTTTACTTTTACGCCATTTCTAGGTTTAATCTTATCCAATTGAAGTCATCCGCCTACTCACGTTACGACTGTGATTAAAACTCATGGTCAAGTAGAATTATGCACCAGGTGGGACGATAAGTGAGCTCAAAATGATACAGGAAACAAATATTATAGAGTGCTTAAGCCACTTAACCATCGTCTTAATAGAAGGAGGACCTGGGTGCCCGCTCATCGTGTTTTGAGGGGTATTTGATACCGGTGACAAGTGGAGCTGCCTGTCACCCTAGCAGAAGCAGGCCGCGGCGGCGGCGCGCATTGCGTGCCTCCCCATACCCGGGGGCGAGTTGGGGACTCTGTGGTCCCCACACCGGAAGAGGGCCAGATTGAAAGATATGACCCTGGGTCAGCCGGGGTGCGAGGGATATGTCTACGACTATCTTACCTCCGGCAACCGACGGCCCACAGTTGGCGTGCGTTTTAGTCGGTCCAAGTCCGACATAACCTCCTCCACCGGCTTTGGTGGAGGGGTATCCGTGGGGATTTTTCGCACGATAAAAAAGAAGTATTTGATACCCAACGAAATCAGGTTCCCCAAGCGGTCGAGCAAGGCTGGGTGGGGTCTAACGGTTATCCTTTCTAGGGGTTATCTAGTTAACAAATAACACAGGCAGATGTGAGTGATGTGAAGAAACCTTAGGCGTTTTTAATCGATTCGAGTCCAACGAACGATGTGACTATATGTAAGAATATTCGTAAAATCTTCGTAATTTTAGAAATATGTTTGGTTTGTCGACATGTAGGATGTTGCATTGGCGATCAATTGCTCCGATAGTCCTATCGGCTCACGGTCTAATTGCTAGTAGCTTCTAACAACACCTCTACCGGCGTTTTGTTCAAGGATTTGATGCAGAAGGCTGTTCTTCTAGATATGGCACGACGTCAACCAACGATGGACTGGTCCTCGTACTATACAGGGTAAAAATAAGCCTGGAGGGAAACTACCTTAAATCCCTAAATTGGTTCATTTTACATAAAAGACATTTCTTTATTTTAAAAAGAAACAAAAAGCAACACCTCCGCTGAGAGGGGAAATCCCGCGGATTTCCGCACTTAAAAAAAAAGTAAAACTGAACACTCTGTACAGCCCTATAATAAATGCATATACCTATTTGTAGTTTCAGTTTAAAACGTCAGACAGTAATTTACATAACAATTCATGCAAACAATGACAAATTGATATCATCAATTCCCCTGAATGTCCTGTAAACGAGTTGAACACAATTTAATTCTGAAACTTCCAGTGAATTGCTATAATTGTACAGCCCGCTGTACCGTGATTGTTTGATATTTAAGCTCTTTGTATATTATATTAGCGTTGGTAGAAAACGGAATAACGTTTGGGTTGAAATTGAAAAAAAAATACATGGGTTGAAATCGGAACCAACTTAACATTCATCATTGATAACGGTGACCTCTACGATGCGACGCGCGGCATCCTGGGAGCTAAGCGAGAGATAATGGATTCGATTCCCGCTAAGCGCGGATATTTTTTTTTTCTGACGCCTTCTACCTGAAGTCGTAGCCCTATTTTTTTGCTGGGAAATATATTCTCGTTGTTCCACTCAAAACCTTGTTAGGCTACAGTTCTTTCTCTTTTCTTTTGACACTACCGTTTTGATCTCAGTATTATTCTGTCCTCGTAAACATTCACATTCTCGCTCTCATTCATCTCACTCATTCATTCTATTGCTGTCATTCGAAGCACGAATATTTGTTGCTTTCTTCTCCTTTGTATTAGCTTCAGACAGCAATCGCTTCCTTAAAACCTACGATGAACCAAATCATCGTAGGTTTTAAGGAAGCGACTACTGTCTTACCTCCCTACCTCAGGAAGATAGCCTGAGCCAGAACCCTCTATCAGCAGGTGAACCCAGATTAATTTTGTATCAGATGCTATATGTATAAATATCAGATGTTAAATCAATGAAAGATTATGTCACGATGATAACGATTGAATTAAAATTCCAATGAATGAATGTACCGTAACCGTTGAAACAAATAAATCAACAAAAGATGCATGTCTAGAGGTTGTTGCTGTTGAGATATGCGCATAAATCTCTACTATCTGTTCAATTTCGATTAATTGATTTTTCATTACTAAGTTTCTAAATTGTGTGCAAACAGTCATTTTATCTCAATTTAAATGGAGTTTTTATATCGACGAATGATTTTTTCTTTAGTAACACATTACTAAGTGCCCGTTTGATTTATTATTATTATTAATTTTCATTCATGTTATTTAATATTTCTACACCGAATTACGGTAGAATATGTGAGACTAATAGCTTTAAAAACACCTGTATGTACCATATTCTAAGGAATAAATGATTATTATTATTATTATTATTGACGGCAATGGCTCGCACTGTATTATTTAGGACTAAAAGTCATAGTTTGATGCCCTTCATGAATTGGCTACAGACGTAAATGCAAGTATGAAAATTAGAGGTTTATAAAAATCTGTCTTATTAGTAGGACTTTATCCAGTGTAATTTGGTTCGACGGGATCCAAACCAAAACGGTAGTTACATCAGGTGACAAACGAACAGGTTCTGTCAGAGCCTTCCCTCTCGGGGTCGGGGTGTCAGATGATAGTCGCTCCTGGAACAGCCGATACACCAATCATAAACATAAGGAAACATCGGGATCCTTAGTACAAACCACGCAATTGGGCAATCGTGATGAATCGTTTACACACACAACGTTTCCCAGTATACATACATACATACAGTCACGCCTCTTTCCCAGTGGGGTAGGCAGAGACCACAGTTTTCCACTTGCTACGATCCTGGCATACATCTTTCACTTCTTCTACTTTCCTAATTGCTAATTCCCAGTATAGGATGATATTATTACTGTTTATTAATTATGTACTTGAAGTCGGTTCACCCTTGTTTGACAAAAAACGTATGACAAAACATCATTTGACAAACAACGTTTGAAAAACTAATCATTATATAAAAGTATATAAAAGTAATCATTTGATATAATACACGTTTCGCAAATGTATTACTTAGAAAACATTTCGATTGTTAAAATTTTATTTTAAAAATGTTCATTTGACTAAATAAAGTTCTGCATGGTTATATAAAAAAATAACCAATATAGCCTTCTAACCTAATCTATCCAAGTCGGAATGAGACGCTTTCTCAATAATCTATCACTAACTGTCTGTTTGTCAACTAACATGTTTTTAAAATAATCAATTTGTGCAATGATGTTTTATGTAATGAATTTTTTCCAAATAAATATTTTGTCTAATGAGTAGTTTATTAAATAATAGTTTGTCAAATGATATATTTATCAAGTATAATTTTGTCAAACGTTGTTTATCAAATGAAAATTTGTCATTTGTTTTTTGTCAAATGATAGGACACCACTTGGAGTCTAATAACTCAACCTAATTATTCCAGCTGAATATGTTTTCTTTCAGTATTGACTTTGACTAGCGTGACTTGCAACAATAACAGTTTTCTATGCAAATGCGTACTTTCCCCATAAATAAATTGATTACAACTTCACTTCAACTAATGTAGAGAAAACTCCATTATTATTTTGTCAGACTAACATACACAATTACATACATGTTGTACCTATCTGTTACTAATTAGCTAATGGAAAGTAACTACAAATATAACCTATTAGCTTTTGCCTGCTGTTCCGCCCGCATTTATGTCGGTTTATCGTGACCAATCATAGCCTATGTCCTTTCCTAACGTCTAATCTATCTCTGCAGCAAATTTCATCAAAATCGGTTTAGTAGTTTAGGCGTGAAAGTGTAACCCCGCGTTTACATACTGCCGCTCGCATTGCTCATCGTGTTGCCGGAAATATTCGCGCGATTAATGCCCTAGTGTTCACACACTCCCATCATCGCGTTGGTCCGCATTACAGTATTCGCTCTGCAATAGAGACGGACGTAAACGTATGGAGGACAACGCTGTAGCAGTGTACGCATTATGCTTTTACAGCATAGCTAATTAATTAAATAGATTATTAATAGAAACTATCACTTTCAACTACTATGCACTTTCCGTAGATCGATTTGAATATTTTTAAAAGTAAATATTCGAGGAGCAATAACGAAAGCCGTGTTTAATGATTAGCGCCATCTAGCGGTCTCGTATAGTTCATCGCGCTAGTATTGCCGCTCCTTTGACTCGCGCCGCCAAGCCGACATTCGCAGCAACATACGCGGCAGTACTCGCGGCATGACGAATATACCATTCACACCACGTCTCTGCCCACTTCTCTCGCCACTTCCCTCGCACTGCCGCGAGTATGTAAACGCAGCTTAACAGACAGACACACAGAATAACTTCCACATTCATAATATTACGAGTAGTATGGATACCTAACTGGCGTCCTATCCTACTAAAATTATTTTTTTTTTTTTTTTTTTTTTCAAATTATATACATCTTGCGATCAATCATAATTTGTGACTATAAGCAGATGAGGTGTGGGCACTGTTGGCGTTCAGGGCGTCGCCCCCAATGGAACTTGCCCTATCCTTATATTTGCCTGGATTTTAAAATCCTCTAGGCGTCAAATATATCGCGGCGCTTTTTGAGCCGACGTATGGTTTCCGGTATAGTGAGCTGTCCCGCTAGCTGGTTCGGGTGTTTTGATAGCCTCGATTTGTATTCAACTCCATGGGCTTCTATTTCCTCCTTAATTGTTGGTATATTCAGGACTTCATGAACCACTGGTGTTCTTATGAACCAGGGCGCATTAGATATCTGTTTAATAATATAGTTTTGTGCTCTCTGTATGATCATTATGTTGGAGGCGCTGGCGGAGCCCCACAGCTGAATACCGTATGTCCAGATCGGTTTTAGGATCGACTTATATATCAAGAGTTTGTTATCCATGGATAGTTTTGAATTACGTCCCAGCAGCCAATAGAGACCTTTGTATTTCAGGTTGATTTCCTCTCGTTTTGTTTGGACGTGCTTTCTCCATGTGAGTCTACGGTCCAGATGCATGCCTAGGTATCTTACTGTCTGATGGTGGGGCAGCTGTATACCGCTTAAGTGGACTGGAGAACAATCTTCTTTTAGGAGTGTGAAAGTAATATGAATCGATTTTGACACGCTGACGGCAATTCGCCATTTACCTAGCCATTTGTCGATTTCATTCAGGCTATTTTGCAAAATCTCTGAGGCTTTAATAGGGCAGTTATCCGAGGCGAGCAGGGCTGTGTCGTCAGCAAAAGTTGCAACAGTTACTCCCGGAGTTTGTGGCAAGTCATACGTATACAGTGTATACAGAACGGGTCCCAGTACCGACCCTTGTGGGACTCCTGCCAATATTTTATAGAAATTGGAGGTACAGTCCTTCTCTCTTACTTGGAAGATTCTGTCAGATAGGTAAGACTTCAGAGTGTTATAGAAAGTGTGTGGCAGCACAGATTTAATTTTGTACAGAAGCCCTTTGTGCCAGACTCGGTCGAAGACTTGCTGAATATCGAGAAAGACTGAGGAGCAGTACTCTTTCTTTTCCATTGCCTTCCGAATTTCTCTACACACTCTATGCACCTGTTCTACTGTCGCGTGTTCCTTTCTAAAACCAAACTGGTGTTCTGGGATTATTTGTCTTTCATTTATGGCATTCATCATTCTGTGCAAAAGCGACTTCTCAAACAGCTTCGACATTATAGGCAGGAGGCTGATTGGCCTATATGATGTGACGTCGTGAATAGGTTTACCCGATTTGTGGATCATTATGATGTTTGAGACCTTCCATAGGTCTGGGAAGTATCCAATTCTTATTATTGCGTTGAATATCATTGTTAAATATACGGTCACTTTACGCGGCGATTCTTCCAGTACCTTTTTGTCAATAAGGTCGTACCCCGGTGCTTTATTGTTTTTAAGTGACTTGAGGTTTCTCATTACTTCTTTTGGTGTCACCAATTTTAGGGGATAATCAAGTTGAAGGTCTTGGTTCAGAGCTGAGTCAATGTAAGTTTCATCCGCATTCGATGATTCGTTTGGGTACTAAAATTATTAACGTAAAAGTTTGTGAAGATGTTTGACTGTTTGTATGTTTAGAATTCAATCACGCTCTAAAGGTTCAACGGATCTGGCTTAAAATTGGTACAGAGATAGATTGTAATCTAGAATCACACATAGGCTTACACGGAACAAAAAAATCACGCGACCCGACCCGGGGGGAATAGCTAGTACAATATAAAGAAAAGTAAAGTCTTCGCTTATTAGCGTATTAATAATTATTTAGTTAAATATTTCATGTTAACAGAGTTGTTAACGTGATAATATATTTAACTAAATAATGATTTTTCTTACTATTTGTTACCGAAAAAATAGTTACCTTCTTTTAGGTGATAGTGTAAAAATCATTTTAAAATAACACGTTGTATTACATATACATAGGTAGGTACTTACAGCAAATTAGTGTGAAACATTTTAATTTAATTATTTCTTTCATCAACTCCTTCCGTTTTCATGTTTTCCAACTGAATCACTTTAAGATGTGATGTCGCTGAACTGAATTCACCCTCAAGATGGACGACCAGTGGAAAATTTAATTTAAAATCTTACCAACGACGGCGGTGCCAGATGCTGAACAGGCTAGCGATTTAAAATTTCGTAACCAGTTTGAAGTTTCAATTGCATTGCATTCTATGGTGTTTACTAAATGACGTTAATATACTCTTCATATAGTTAATTTGCTACTAATACTACTATACTAGCTTACTACTACTAGTTACACTGCTAATACTAATTGCATTCAGTTTTCTTTTTATGAGGCTAATGCCAAAATTGCACAATGCACATAAATAATACTATGATTAATAAGTGGACTGGTAAAAGACCTGTAAAATTTCGATCATCATTATCAGTCGAGGGTCAGCTTCGACTGACATAATATACCTAATATAACGGACAAAATATAAACGGGTTCCGTTTCTACCCTTGGGTACAAAACGATAAAAGAGCTCATATTATAGTTTCTTAAAAGACACTTAATCAAAACTGAATTTGCAAAGAATTATTGTCATATTACCTCGGGACACGTATCTTGGACTACAAACGAGGCCTTGGCGCGCGCGAAATGTTTTGTAATAATCTATGCTTGGTGAATTTGATTTCGTCTGCCGCAGTAGCACCCCGTGCTATCCTCAAAAGACACCCAAGAAACGTGTACTGCGCGTATAGAGCAAGCATATTTTGAGCACATTTTAGGTCCAAGATATAATTATGTATGACTTTTCGTAAGCCTAGCTCAAAATAAATTTCCTTTCTGAACCCTCGTCAGGTTCAAAACACATGTTCTACTGTGTGTACCGATTGTCTTCCTGCCTGCATTTGCAATATAAATATTTGCTTTCGGATTTCGGAGGAATTCGTTGCGAAACAAGTTGTTAGTCTGTGTATTTTGCGCTGCCGTCGCTTACAGAATACTTTATCTGGAATCAGTACCTGCAACAAAGAGGAAACCTTTTTAAAATTAATGTGATTTCAAAACTGACATACTTGTAAGCACCTACTTATCTACAAGTAAAGCTGAAGAATTTGTTTTTTTTTTTTTTGATTGAACGCCAAATTCTCAGGAACTACTGGTTTGAACTGAAAGAATATTTTTGTGTTGAATAGCCCGTTTGTCGAGGAAGGTTTAGACTAACTATCGTTATGCTACTACTCAAGAGAGCGGAGTAGGAACCATAAATGTCATCAAATACGACAGATTCTTATACGTTATTTGAAAATTAATAAATTGCAGGTACGATATGGCTTAAAAGTATGATTTCGAAGACGACCGCATACGACTACGATAGACGCATGCAGCACATACAGTGTACCCATTACTTTGTAAAACTCCAGTACAGATAAAAGGGACCATTGAGAAGCCGCAATGAATCACACGCATGTGCTGCATGCATCGGCAGATGTCGTATGTGGTCGGCTACGGCATCATACCTTAAAGATGTGAATATGGTGACAGATATCATAGGACGTGATCCCGATATACCAACTATGTCAATATAAACAAACAAGAAAGAGAAATCTAAAACACGTAAGTGTAAATTCTTCTTACAATGTGCTACTTTGGAGTAATTTTACTGTTTCGAAGTTTCTTAATGAATTGGTTTCTTGAAAGCAAGCACCTGTGAATGCGGCCCATAAATTATCTGACGATGGTTTTATAACACGAGTTTTCTATTGATATTTACGTAACTGTGGCGAAGCCTAAATAAGGAGTCATATGTTAAATACATAGAGTATTTATGTTTATATGTATTTTCATTGTATGAACTTAGACTCGGATAGAATGAGGTAATTTAGGTAAATAACGTGAACCACAATGTCTCTGACGAAATTTTATTCCAGTCGAATAACTTGGTGTAAAGTATAAACGTACAGAATTAGTATGAGCTACGAGTTGATTTAACTTATTATCAAGCATTATTCTGCTTGACAATGTTGTTTCAAACGCAGTCGTGACGTGAGTAGACAGTGGATTTCAATTGGTTAACATAGAAGTTAGAACTGGCCCAAAACTAAACCTTGTGTGTCAGTAAAAGACCCAGCCTCCCTAGACAAGTGGCAATTAGTTGATCGGTGTATTATACGTATATGACAGCCGTCAAAATATGTCATAAACGTATAAATACGTGTCATATACGTCAAAACCTATACGTTTATCATTCTATTCTATAACTCCGGACACGTATCTTGGACCTAAAATGTGCTCAAAAGGTGCCCTATACGCGCAGTTCACATTTCTTGGGTGTCTTTTGAGGATAGCACGGGGTGCTACTGCGGTGAATGAAGTCAAATTCACCAAGCATAGGTTATTACAAAGCAATTCGCGGGCGTCAGAGCCTCGTTTGTCTTGCGATTTAGGTCCAAGATACGTGCCCAGAGTTATACAATACGCCGGTTACCGAATTGCCACTTGCCTAAGGGAGCATGTTCGTATTCGCGTAAAAATTGTATTCCAGGTGTCAGTGTCCTTTCTAGTTACCATCTACATACCGAGCGATATATATTAATATCACACAAATATACATACATACTGTCTTATCAAAGGTATCCTTTTAACCCTTGAAGGCTTTCGCCTAAAAGGTAACTTTGAGGCTTTATTTGTGCCATTGAAGTCGTTTCCATTTCATTTAATCGTTAATTGAATAGCCTTTCGGCTTTGGCTTTAACTTGGCGAACTTGGCTAAAGCTTTTGTACATCTCGCGGGTGTTACTTTAGAACAGAATTGTTGTAAGTTTTATTTGTTTTGTTTCTTTGTTTTAATAGCTTTGTTTTTAACAACTTCCAAAGAGGTTTTAAATCCGTCGGAATTGATTGAGTGCTAAGTTAATTAATAGATCGTTTCCAGGTTAATTATTTAATTCATCGTCATCATCATCATTATCATCTTTTCTTCCATATAAAAGCTGGTAGTTGTAGTTGCATAAAAAAATTGTTTCAAAGAATCGCGTAGCCAGCGTGTTTTTCTGTAAATATTTAATAATCAAGTATTCTTAGAAAGAGAATAATGCCATCTATTGACTATAATGAAACACGCAAAGAGTAGAATTAAAACAGGAAAAAAATACAACTACAGCATTGATGATAAGTATGATAACGCAAAGAGTAGAAAAAGGAAAAGCGAAAAAAGCTACAGCATTAATGATAAATTCTACGAAATACCGAAACTAAGTGAGATATTAAGTGACTTGAAAGACGGTCGCATTTCCTCCTTCAAGTCCGTTAGTGATTGAAAAAGCGTGGCTCTCCCACCATTCAATCACCACAAAAGTGCAAACCTATAACAATATTTAATCCCAATTCTTTGTGTTGGACCGGGATTTGGTTCCCGCCGCCATTTTGAGCGAATGCTTTTAGGCTGATGAATTTGTGTCACAGTTGAAAGATTTTTATTACAAACGAACTTGTATTTTGAGGTTTTGCTGTGGGTTTGTTTAATTTATATAATAAACTAGGTGATGCCCGCGACTTCGCTCGTGTGGCTGTCGGTTATTGCGAATTTTGGTCGACTGCGGTCTGCGGGTCAACTCAACCAATTGTAATCAAACAAACATAAGATTTTAAGTCTAATCAGGCCCTTTCAAATAAGAATGTCTGTCTATTTGTCTGATTGTTCGCAATGGACGCCAGAACTACGGAACGGAATTTGATGTCGGTTCAAATTCTGTTCAGTAGTTTTTGAGTACCTACATCTTTATTTCGAAGTTTTGTTTGATTTTTTAATATATCAAACATTGTTTTATTAGTTGTTTTATTTTTACAGGTAATGTATGCTGTTATTTTAAAGAGGCTACAGGTGACGGGTGAGCAAATACTAATGAATATATTTCTACCGTGACCAACTTGGAAGGCATTAAATCGCCTGCGGACCCAACTTAAAATGCAAGGCAAAATTGCAGACGTATGCAGCAGATACAACGTATCCATTACTTGTTAAACTCCGATACGGGTAAAGGGGACCATTGAGAAGCCGCAATGAATTACGCGTATCTGCTGCGTGCTTCTGCAGTTGTCGTATGCGGTCACCTTCGGAATCATCCTATCTGTAAAATAAACACGTCCAATTCCTTTTTTGAAGTCGGTTAATGGATACATTTAATCACATTTTTAATCTATTTTCATCAAGTATTTATTCTATTTAGGATAGGTATATCTATGATGTTCTCGATTTTAAATTCTGCGGGTATTAAAATTTTACGTCTCAGTGTTTACAGCCCTCATAAAAAAGTTACGAACCTCTATGTATTGTCTGTCTTAAAAATATATTGAATATTTACAATCCTGTGATGTGACGCTGTTTCACGGCCTCATCCGTTGACGATCCGAATTTTAAAGGTGATCTTATGTTTTCACCCAGAACATAAATTTTACGTTTATGTTTTCACCTAAACATAAATGTAATATGTTCTTCGACGATTTGCATGTGACTTTTGCGTTCTGTTGCTAACGTCATTATTGGTTTTACATTTTCTTTATTAACTTCAATGACCAATAAGAGTATGTTTATTAGGTATATGGACGTAAAAAAAAATTGTATGCATGTTAGCTCAAGAACATCTACTTCTTCTACTTTTGGTTTAGCTTATACGGCTTTTATAGAAGCGACTGTCGCTAACCTCCCAACCTGGAAAAGAAAGTCGACGGCAGAGCCTCGTCCATAAATCAGCAGGTGTACCGACTTGCAGGTGAGGTTGTCTTGGGTCCTGAAGACCTTAGTATAAACCTAGCGATCCAAGTACCTAGGACGGGACTCGAACCCGCGATCTTTCCCTTACAGGGGGAACGCTCTGACCACTAAGCCACAGTGAACAGTTAGCATAGTAAATGCTTCAAAATTTCATTCATGCAAATAGCCATATTCATGCATTCAAATATTTGCACTGACTCGCGCCACCAGTGTACTACCGCTATGCCACAGAGGCTGTCTAAGTATATAAAAAATATTCACAATTTAAAACTCTATCGCAAAGTAATGTTTCATTCAAATCTTTAAAGCAATAAAACCTTGCTTAACTTGATTTACATTGCTACGAGACCTGCTACGGAGATACGTAGAGGTATCTACGAGCTACGCAGCTACACGTAGAATGATCTATGGTTGCGGACTACGTTACTTTTCACACTTATTCAAGTACGCGACAGTGATAAATGACAATGAATGGAAAGGCTATATCCCTGGAGTGATAGGTAGAGGTGTAGTGTACACCCAGATTGCGTCAGATATATTTGATTCATTAACATTTATGATAGACGATGATCTGATGAAGATTTTTCTTCCATCCGGCAAAGTTGATGAATCAAATTGCAGTATCTCTCGTAAAAGCTTAACCAAGCAAATAATGCAGTGGACAGAGAACGTACTCCAAGTTCCAAAGTGCGAGTTTTAAACGCATGTGCAGGTATTGAATCTTGGATGAATATAATTTCTGAAGATCATAAAAATAATCATAAATTTATTTGAATAATCGTTAAAAATAAATAGATCGTTTATATATTAGTTTATACAAAAAATTGTATTCAACAAGTTTAGGGGGCCACTGTACTGTACCATCGTATCGAACCAATAAAACTACAAACTACAAGATTCTGTCGGAAGCTATACTGAAATATATATTGAAATAATAATATACTGAAATATATATTGAAATAATATATACTGAAATATATATTGCTATATTGAAATAAAACCACTTTTTAACTGATTCAATGAGTGACATTCACGTAAACTTTAGAAAGTATCATATACAAATATAGTTTTATTTCCATTCAAACTAGTTACTATCAAAAAAATATTTGATACGAAAGCATGTTGTGTTCTTGTTCGTTTTGTTCAGTTACGGTATACATCCGTGATTGCGTTATCTCATTCAGTGCATAAACAAATTCCAACATTTTTGTTCGTGAATTTGTAGAACATGTCCAATTCATATTATAATATTCGGAACGCGTTTCGGACAGAATTGTGCCGGTCGAGATTTTAATGGGCCCCGACTGTTATAGCTTGAATTAGATTTGTTTTTTTTTATTTTCATTTTATGCAGTCGGGTATTTTTTTTTTCTTTTTATTACCAAAATATACATGTAGGTAAATTGAAAATATAATAGCATTTATAAACCACTATGGTTTGTGCATAATGCTACTAGTCTACTAAATTAGGTAGGTACAAACTCAATAAGATTTATTTAGATAGGTAGGTAACCATTATATTATTATTTTTTTACATACTTAGTACTTTGCTTAACTATCTAGCCAGACAATTACCAGCCATTACTAGCGAGACAAGGTGTTATGAATGTTAATTTTTTCGTTTTATTTTATGGCTATTTTTCAATAAAAGATAATCATTATGCTCATAGCGACTTCCCAGTTGCGCTCAGAGTTTGTTATTTCGGGTTTTTCTGCAAGCAACTGCCGTATTACCTCCTATTCCCTATAGGAAAGCCTGCACTAGATTCTCATCCGTTGTTTAGTAGGTGTACAGTCAACATCAGATCCTTCATGACGGACAAAGTACTCAAAATGATATTAATACCTTAATTTCTGACTCTGATATTTAATACACACCTTTAGTTCGGACGTTATTACAATTTAAATCAATAAAAAAGTTTGATTTGCTCTTAATACCTTAGTATTAATATCATTCAAATTCAAATTCAAATTCAAAATTTATTTATTTCGTGAAACATAGGTATAATAGATGTAAAACAATAATAGGTACAAGCTATGTTCCGCCAAAAGCATACAAAATATTGAATGGTATCATCACAATTCATTAGATTATTGTTATTATTTATGTAGGTACATGCAAAAATTTAAATAGAAATGTCAAATAGAAAATGTCAAATAGAAAATGTCAAATACAAGGCATGTCACATATTAGGCATGTCAAGTGTTAAACATACATTGTGCTATTCAAAATCAATTAAATTAAGAATTCAAATCAATCATTAAGGTACTCATTTACAGAATAATAAGCTTTAGAACATAGTAGCTTGAAGAGCTTAGATTTGAATCCAAGAACATTTTTACATTGTTTAATATCATCTGGTAATTTATTATATAGTTTAGGTGCCATTACATACACGCTTTTATGAAAGAAGGTCGTTTTTGATGGCACCAAGTGCAAATTTTCTGAGCGACGTTGACTTTCTACGCGCTTGAATAAGTGCATATTAGTCTTTACAAAAATATTTACTTCATAGATATAGAGAGATGGCAGGGTCAAGATATTGAGGCTTTGGAAATGTGGTTTGCAAGTATCTGTTCGATGCAATTTACAGATGGCTCGAATACATTTCTTTTGGGCTATGAATGCGTCGTTGGCATTTGTGGCATTACCCCAAAAGAGTACACCATATCGCAAAGTGGAGGCGACATAGCCATGGTAGGCTGTTAAAAGGGCAGTTTCATTTGCAATTCTACCTAACTTATACAGGGCATAAGAGAATTTGTTGAGTTTCAAACAGACGTTGTCAATTTGAGTTCTCCATGACATATCACTATCTATATGTAAACCTAAAAATTTTGTGTTATTCGTTTCCATTATTTGGTCGTCATTATAATTAATTTGTAATTGTAATTGATTTGTTTGTTTTAATTTAAATGTCATAGTTTTAGTTTTACTTAAATTGATTTTTAAATTATTAGCATTTAGCCAGTTAATAATTGTAACCAGGCTTGTATTAAAGTCGTATTCAATTTCTTTATAGTCACCAGTATTAAATATGACCGTGCTATCGTCAGCAAATAATGACATTGGTTGGGGAATCATATTTGGGAAGTCGTTAATATAGCAAATAAAGAGCAGTGGCCCCAAGACTGATCCTTGAGGAACACCGTATAATAATGATCTGGGGCTAGATGAGCTTACTACTTCATTTTGAGACTTTACTGTCAAACGTTCTGACACTGTATTGTCTAGCATGTAAGGATGACTTGAGCCCCGAAGGCCCTTTTCACTCGAGTGCATTATTAAATATCGACCGCCACTTATTACATATTTAATCCATCCATACTAATATTATAAATGCGAAAGTAACTCTGTCTTTCTGTCTGTCTGTCTGTCTCTTACGCTTTCACGCCTAAACCACTGAACCAATTTTGATGAAATTTGTTATAGTGGTAGATTACACCTTGAAAAAGGACATAGGCTATGTTTGGTCGCGATAACCGACATCCACGCGGGCGGAGCCGCGGGCAAAAGCTAGTTAGAAATAATTAACTGTGATAAACATTCAAGTATGCCGTAAATACGGTCATGGCCACTACCGCATAGAAGTCACGCAATTGATATTGTATGTTTACAATGTATTCCACTTAGCGTTATACATATATATGTACCTATAGGTAGGTGGCTGCTGCAAGGAAAATATACGGTAAAATGGGGCTATATTGACCGGTCGCTATTGCCCTATGATTATGGGGTCCATACTCTTTTTATGTCGCATTTGCTCTTTTTTATGCCGCTTAGGTGCCTTTATATTTTCGAAATAATATGTATCTTTGTCAAAAATTATTCTATTCGACTAACTTGGTGACTATGAGAATAGCCGAACGAGACATAAAAACAGGTTACATTCACCTCAAATTAATATAGAACTATTTAGAAGGAATGTTTACTGCATTATGTATCAGAATATTTATAAATCTTCCATCAAGTTTGACTAACCTACGTATGACATTATTTAAAAAACAATTATTTGAAATGTTATTAAACAAAATGTATTACAATATTAAAGATTTCTTGGACGATACAATAGCATTTAACAATACCTTTTAATGTAATTTATTTTAGCATATAAGTATTAGCTGTAGGTATAACCTGAAAATTTGCACGCCGTATGTAGCAGAATGTGAGGAAACAAAGCAATTTGTAATATCTCTTGTACCATATTCTAGCAAATAAACTATTTGAATTTAATTGACAAGTACACGGTCCACCAAATAGAAAGTAGTTATCGTTGCCTATGGACGTATGCAACACCAAGGGAGTTTCTGTACCGTCAGTTTAGAAGACAAAGCAGGACTAGTCTTCGGTTTTCCCACTGACAACACAAAAACTCTCCAGTGAGCTCTGATTACCCTATAATTTTTTACCCACTCTGCCCCTCTGGAGGGCAAGGGTTGAAAAGGGCAAGTTACCTAAAAGATACAATAATTAGATTCTGGAAACACAAATTTCAGCCAGATTCGGTCAGCTGTTTGAGCGTGATTGTATTGATAGTGTTAGAAAATACCTAAATACCTATCTAATATCTTACACATAACTGCTAGATCTGTGGTTGTTAAATACTTCGATCTCACAGATCCAGCAGTATATTTTCTACTCATCTAACGTGCATTTCACCAAGAATATACCAACTCTAAAGCCACTGAAATTGAAGTACCACTCAAATTGGTGACCATCCTTTTAAGATGGCATCCTTTATGTGCACAGAACACGACATCGCTCCCGTTAGTGCATTCATAGGTGTACTAGAAACCAACGCATTCATGCCCTGAATGGGCTGAATGGGTTTAACTTGAAAGCTTCCCTGGGGTCCGATTAACATAAATTACGCTTTTAAAACGTGTGATTTCAAAACTTGCTTGCATGCCTGTAAATCTCCGAAACCTGCTTATACCAATTTATGTCTCCCGTAATAGATAGGTGCCTATTGCCGTCAGGTGGACCCTTTATCATAGGTTGTACTTACGTTTATAGTCGGGTGGAGGAGTTTTATCGCATTGCTGTCAACCTGCAATCTTTTTGTTTTATTACTCGGCTGCTGCACACGACCCACCTGATGGAAAGTGGTTACCGTGACCTATGGACGTGTGTAACACCCTTTCTCAAGGTCTAATCTACCTCTGTACCGAGTTTCATCAAAATAGGCTTAATGGTTTATGCGTGAAAGCGTAACAGATAGACAGAGGGAGTTACTTAAGCTTTTATAATATTAGTATGGAGTGTGTAATAAAGCCAGTTATTAATAATTCTGCAGAAAACCTGCAATAATTCCATCTCTTTATCCAAAAAATTGCTGAAAAGGGTAATCTGAACGAATAATTAAATTAAGAATCGATTATCCAGCGTCTTCAATCATTTCGGTAACAAAGTAACATTCATGAACATCTAGATTAACCCGTCTACATTTTACCTGTACAGCCAAATAATAAATTCACCACTACTTTATATGTTCTCCTTGTCCAGAGAGAACACAATGGACATATGCGCAACTAAGTTACGTTACCAGCAGAATTACGGGCCATTTATCCCGGAAACATGGCAGAAATACCCGGGAACAAGGAACGAGTTAGTCAATGTTGCCCTGGAGAATTATTTTAAAATTGTAAAGCTAAATTTGGGTGATAATGGGCAGTACTTCGCAATGTTTCAGTCGTTAGTTTTGGTCATTTACATTTTGTTGGTTTCATTGTTATCATTAACACCCTCGTCCAATGATTTTTTGAAGGGAATCTTAAGGCGCGTTGGGAATTTTTCGTAGAATATTTTTTGGGATGGGAAAAAAACCATTGGACTTGCGACACCGTACCGACATAACAGGAATGTTTCCACCATCGTCGGATTTTCACCAATATTGCTTTTTTTTCACATCCTAAAAGATGCATTATAAAGTAAAATATTGCTCAACTAAATTGAAACTGATTTAGTAAACTAAATTAAGTTTAAAATAACGTTTTAGGTTCCTTAATAAATTTTAAAATACTTTTATTATGAACTATATACCTACGCGTAAACGTAACGTTGACCGAGTTAAATGCGGTATTCTCGTGCACTCCATAGATTTGCTCTACGCGCTACAGCGTCCTCTACTCCAGTATGTTCAACTATCTGTTCAACCGGTTGAACAAATTGGACAACTTTTCTCCAGGTTTTTCAACTTCAGAATGTAGTTGAACTAGCTCGCGCGTGACGTCACCTGCTTATAACTATGGAGCGTTTTTGGGCGACTCGAAAAATTTAATTTTTAAAATAAAATATCATTAAAACTATTTTTTCGTAACAATATTTAATTTTAGCAGTTCATTTATTATTTTAAGGTGACATTTTTAAAGAACAAGAAAATGTAGTCAACATCCCTATTTATAATATATATATAAATATCTACACATACTTAACATCTTGGCCAAGTTTTCACTTCTGTTGGCATTCCCGGAGTGCCACTGTTTAATTTGTCCTGTGTAGGCAGAGTTGGCAACTACTTACTATTGCTTTAACTACCTTCTTTAAAGATAAACTCCATATAGGTATACCAACTACTGGGTGGCGCAAAAGTAAAGACCCTATTTGGTTCGGCTATAACATTTTTTCTAAATTAGAAAACTAGATTTAGGTTTTTTTAAATGTATATTTGTACCATTAAATTTCGTACCATTAGGATTTAAAGATGATGTCTTTTAAATGGTGACCTCCAGAGTTGATACACATTTGAGCCCTATTTATGACATTTTGCATAACTTGCCGTAACACTTCCTGCGATATGTTCGTTATTTCTTGACGAATGTTTTCTTTTAGAGCTGCGAGAGTCTGTGGCTTGTTCACATACACCCGAGATTTCAAAAAACCCCAAAGAAAGAAGTCTGGACTGGTCAGATCGAGTGATCTTGCAGGCCAAGGCAAATCGCCAAAACGAGAGATAACTCGGCCTGGAAAAGCGTCCCTCACTAAGTCCATAGTGTCGCGCGCTGTGTGTGCCGTAGCGCCGTCTTGTTGAAACCAGATGTGCTCCAGCCCCAATTCGTCCAAACTGGGTATCAAAAACTCACGTAACATGGTTCTGTAGCGTTCTCCAGTGACAGTTATCGCATTGCCTCCAGCGTCTTCGAAAAAATAGGGTCCGATCACTCTGTCAACACAGATGCCACACCATACAGTAACTTTTAGTGGGTGTAGAGGTGTTTCTTGAATAATGCGCGGATTATCAGTGCCCCAGAACCGAGTATTCTGCTTATTGACATGCCCTGAGAGATGGAAATGCGCTTCGTCACTCATAACCAATTTTGAAGGAAAATCATCCTCTTCAAGGTTGAGGTTTATGACGCGCTGGCAGTAATCTAGACGAGCTCGGTGGTCAGCAGGCAGCAGCTGATGAGTCATTTGAGTTTTATACGGGAACATCTTTAAGTCTTTCACCAAAATACGCTGCAGGGTCCGTCTGGAAATGCCCAATTGCGTGGCACGTCGCCTCGTTGATGTTTCTGGACACTCTTCCACATCTTCGCGCACAGCATCGATATTTTCAGCTGAACGGCCTGTTCTTGGTCTCCCAGACTTAGGTCTATCCAATGTTGAGCCAGTTGCTTCAAGGCGTGTGGCAAAGCGTCGAATTGTGCGACCAATCGGTGCCGGACGGTGGGGAAATCGTCGACGAAATTCACGTTGTGTTCTTATCACTGATGAATTATTCCGTAAGAACATTGACACAATTATTCCACGTTCTTGGGGAGTAAAACGGTCCATGTTTATTTTCAGTGTATTTTACATTTGTTCACTACACAATTTTCAACAACAGAATGACAGAAAATGTCATATAAAAAAAATAAAGGTATTTTCTTTAGTGCCAGTACTTTTGCGCCACCCAGTCCACATTACCGTGTTTGCTGTCCGAACTAGAAAATTGAAACGTAGCAGTTTCACTACAATAACTTTCGTATAAAGTTAACAGGAAATCTCAAAACGCTTCTATAATTGTATTGCGAACATCAACTTCTTCTTTGTAAGAAACAGAACTTTGTATTTTACCAACACAAAGTTATTCGCTTCGTTAGCCGGACGGAGCAAGACTAGCCTGAAGCTGATCCAAATTATCCTATACATCCGGTATAGGATAATTTGGATCAGCTTCAGGCTAGTCTCTGTGGCTCAGTGGTTTCCCTCTGTAAGGGAAAGATCGGGTTTGAGTCCCACCTGAGCTGATTTCGCTTTTTCCTGGCTTAATAGATGAGATAACTTTATTGACAAATAAAATAAGTCACCTCTCGACTATGGCTGCTGAAAAGTGGCGAAACGTCGGACTAAAAGTAAATAATAATAATAATAATAATAAAACCTTATTTATTCCTTTATAAAAAAGCATGCAATTTACAATAAATACTAAAATATTGTTTAAATTATAAAGGACCTCTCTACAGAGTAAAGGCCTCCTCCATTTCTTTCCACTTGTCTCTGTCTATAGCTTTTTCCGTCCAGTTGTTTCCCGTCATCTTTAGGATTTCATCTAGCCACCTTTCCATTGGTCTACCTCTGTTTCGCTTGCCGGATGGACCGTACCATGTAGTAATTCTTTTTGTCCATCTATCACCATCCATACGTGCAACATGACCGGCCCATTTCCACTTAAGCATTTTACAGTGATGCACAGCGTCTATGACTCCTGTTGTATTTCTAATATCTCTATTTGTTCTTTTATGTTTTAGTCTTAATTTAAGAGTGCTCCGTTCCATGGCTCTTTGGGTTGTTGTTATTTTGTTTCTTGTGAATTTGTTGAATATCCATGTTTGCGATGCATAGGAAAGAGATGGTAGAATGCAAGAGTCCAAGACTTGTTTTTTTTAGCCCCACTGGAAGATTTGATTTTAAGATTTCTTTTAGGCTCCAAAATTTATTCCAGGCCATGTTTACTCGTCTATATAATTCATCTCGGTGCCTAGATTTTTTGAATGATATTTGTTTACCTAAATAAACATACTCATGGACATATTCTATTGGAGCATTAGCAACAACTATGGGGACTGTTTTATTATTTGTCATAATTTTTGTTTTGCTTGTGTTTAACTGTAGACCAATTTGATTGCTAACATTATGTAATTCTCTCATCATAATTTCCAGTTGTGATGCAGTCTCCGCAAAAAGTACTATGTCGTCAGCGAATCTGAGGTTACTTAGATATTTGCCATTTATGCATATACCCTTACTCTTCCAATTTAGATTCTTCATAATGCTTTGAAGCACGGCTATAAACATTCTGGGAGATAACGGGTCACCTTGTCGAACGCCTCTACATATATCTATTTCAGATCCTGGTTTTTCTAATATAACTCTACTTTTACTTTTCTTATATATATCTTGAATAAGTTCAATGGTTTCTGCGGGCACATCGCACTCTTGTAAGGCTCTCCATATACTATTGTGTGAGATAGAGTCAAATGCTTTGGCGTAGTCTATAAACGCCAGGTAGAGCGGGCGGTTCATTTCTTCGTACTTCTCTATAACGAGTTCTAGAGAGTGGATGTGGTCTATCGTTGAATAGTTTCTTCTAAAACCGGCCTGCTCCACCGGCTGTTCTTTTTCTATATACGCCGCGAGACGATCTTCCACACAAGAGGCAAATAGTTTGTAGATATTAGGTTGTAAACTGATTGGTCTGTAATTACCTATGTCAGCCGGATTTCCTTTCTTGTACAGAAGAATTACATCTGATTTAGCCCATTCTGCAGGTATAGATTTATTGTCCAATATCCTATTGAAGAGCTCGGTCAAGAGTGGTACTAGTATATGCTCACCTGCTTTAATTGCTTCATTTGGTATACCATCTGGCCCGCTGCTTTTGCCATTTTTTAATGCTTTTATTTTTGTAGAGATTTCCAGGCATGTAAATCTTTGTAGGACGGTTGTGTTTTCATTTAGAACTTGGGCTTTATCATTTGATGGGGTCTTGGATGAGTATAGATCTTTATAGAACTCAGTTGCTAGTTTTATTATGTCTGACCTTGAGTAGGTATTTTTACCATTATGTTGTAAGCAGGGCATCCATTTTTTAGTCGTTCTTAGTACTTTTTGACCTTTTTTCATGCTTCTTGACACATTTAAATGTTTCTCAATAGTAGATATTCTAAAATCTTGATATTCTTTCTTAATAATTTTATGAACGTTTTTGTATAAGTAGGTTCTTTCTTTCTTTTCTTCAATTGTTAGCTGTTTTTTATTTGTTAGTTCATTTCTTCTCTTAATCAACAATTTTGTTTCATCTGAAATAGTATGTTCTCTTTTTTCATTCTTATAGTTCTTCAACGTCGATTTTAAGCTGTCCTCGATCGCTCCTTTGATTTTTTCATACCATAACTCTAAATTGTCTGTGTTTTCCAGTTGTATGCTGGAACAGTGTGTTTCCAGAACATCTTTAAAGTGTTGGTGCTGGTCAGCGGTTTCCAGGGCGTAGTTTTTGTTTTTATATTTGACTCTAGATTTTTTATGTGTCTTCAGTGTAATAGTGCTTCTCACAAATCTATGGTCGCTTGGAAAGTTGAATTTATGTAATATTTCAAAGTTTACAAATTTCTCCTTTATGTTAGATAATATGTAGTCTATTTGGCTTCTATTCTTCTTAGGTGAGAGCCATGTCCATAAGTTTTTTGTGTTTTTGTGAAATAAGCTATTTATTACAAACAAATTATTCTCCCAACAAAATTGCAGTAGAATTTCACCTCTTTTATCTCTTTTTCCGAAGCATGAATTTCCAAGTATGCTGTCCTCGTGTTTTAATTTACGGCCAACTCGAGCATTGAAATCGCCCATAATGATAAGATTTTTACTACAGTTTATCAGGGACTTTTGTAATGGGTCATAAAAATTTTGTATTTCCAGTATAGTAGCATCAGAGGTGGGAGCATGAACTTGTATAAGAGCTAAGTTTGTTGTTTCAAAGTTCATGTGTAAAATACAGATCCTTTCAGATATGGCACTGAAGCTTTCTATATATCCTTTGAGGTGTTTCTTTATAAGGAAGCCTACCCCATACTGACCCTTAGTCTCACCGTAGTAACAGAATATGTGGTTTCATCTTCCTCTATGTTATATCCTGTGCGTCTGATCTCCGCTAAACCAATTATATAATAATTAATAGTTGATATTGCTTGTTTAAAATCTAGTAACCTTTCGTGTGATAGTAAGGATCGAGCGTTGTATGTGCATATATAAAGTGGGTGGAGTGGAGGGTTGTAGTCTGTGACCCCCGCGGTGACCGGCCGTATTGGGGGACGTAGAGAGGCGACTGTCTCGTGTCATATGTTGGATGTAGAAGGACCTTTTATGTCTTTCCGTGAAGGTATGTTTTCTGTATTATTTTTTGTTAAGTATTGATCCATTTTATTTTTCTTCATAGGGTTTTTTGCTGCTTTTTTCTGACCTTTATTGTCATTTTGTGTTTCAGGTGAGTGTGATAAAATTCTCTTTTGCCGGTTTTGATGTTCTAATAGTTGTTTTTCATTCTCTTTGCCCGATAGGATGACTAGTTTGTTGTTTTTTATGTAACCTTTCTTTCCTTGGTCTTTTTCTCTCTGAAGTTGGGCGAATAGATTTTTTCTTTGCTCTAGAACTTCAGGCGGATAGTCTTGCTTAATATAGTACGAGGTACTTTGTAGCATTTTTTTGTTTTTAAGTATTTCAAAAAGCCGACATAGCCCAGCGGATTAGCAAGTTGAAATGGCAGTGGGCAGGGCACATAGCACGGAGGACTGATGACCGATGGGGTCGAAAAGTCCTCGAGTGGAGGCCACGTATCGGCAAGCGCAGCGTAGGACGTCCACCCACAAGGTGGACAGACGACCTCATTAAGGCCGCGGGAACGCGCTGGATGCGAGCCGCTTCCAACCGGTCCTGTTGGAGATCTATAGGGGAGGCCTATGTCCAGCAGTGGACTCCCTATGGCTGAAATGATGATGATGATGATGAAGTATTTCAATCTTTTTTCCCATTGTAGTGAGGGTGACAATAATTGGTCTAGTTTTGTCAGACTTCTTACCCATTCTTGTTACATACTCTAAATCTCCTTTTTGACAGTCTATTTTCATATGGTTCAGTATAATATCTAAAATTTTATTTTGTAGACTGAAATAGGAGTTTTCAGTCTCTTCAACGCCAAAAAATATTAAATTCTTTCTTCTTATAATACTTTCAAATAACTGAATCTTTTTAGTTTGGTCTTGGGTAATTTTTTCTAGTTGTTGTTGTCTAGAATCTAGTATAAGGAATTTCTCATCAATATTCTTATTTATGCTCTTTGGTATATTTTCTTTTATTTCCTTCAGTTCATTTGCTTGTTCATCTAACTTTATCTGAAGAGATTTTAATATTTCTGTAATTTGTTCCATATCGTACTGCTTGTGCCCTCTATTTTATTTTTTTAGAACTTAGTATTTAAGCCCTCTAGCGATTTTTCAGTGGACTACTTAGATAACTATTGGTAGCATCATTGATCTGTGAATGAGAAAGCACTTTCACTCAGCCGTTACAGCTATTCCCTCACAGATGTCGCTATTTGATATGGATTTATGATGATGACTTTGTATAATTTTAAACAATTTAGGTTATGTTTTCATACGAAATAGGTAATTCTTCACTGATAACTTTGTAATTCACGTAGTTTTTTCTTGCACACTTCAGTTCATATGGCGAAAACAGTTCGTTACGTTATTTTGCATTTTTTAGATGAATAAACTTGCCAAGTTGCCGTTACGGTACTACTGTTTATACAACGTATTTACGTATGTTTTAATAGTTCTGTATATTTCTGTCCATAATTCTTGCACTTATTCACTTCTTTATACACTTTTTGCACTGTTTAGTCTGTATTTTCTATTTTTTACAACACAAATATGCAGACACGATGTTGACACTATCGTAGCAGCAGTAAAATTGTAAAGCTAAATTTGGGTGATAATGGGCAGTACTTCGCAATGTTTCAGTCGTTAGTTTTGGTCATTTACATTTTGTTGGTTTCATTGTTATCATTAACACCCTCGTCCAATGATTTTTTGAAGGGAATCTTAAGGCGCGTTGGGAATTTTTCGTAGAATATTTTTTGGGATGGGAAAAAAACCATTGGACTTGCGACACCGTACCGACATAACAGGAATGTTTCCACCATCGTCGGATTTTCACCAATATTGCTTTTTTTTCACATCCTAAAAGATGCATTATAAAGTAAAATATTGCTCAACTAAATTGAAACTGATTTAGTAAACTAAATTAAGTTTAAAATAACGTTTTAGATTCCTTAATAAATTTTAAAATACTTTTATTATGAACTATATACCTACGCGTAAACGTAACGTTGACCGAGTTAAATGCGGTATTCTCGTGCACTCCATAGATTTGCTCTACGCGCTACAGCGTCCTCTACTCCAGTATGTTCAACTATCTGTTCAACCGGTTGAACAAATTGGACAACTTTTCTTCAGGTTTTTCAACTTCAGAATGTAGTTGAACTAGCTCGCGCGTGACGTCACCTGCTTATAACTATGGAGCGTTTTTGGGCTACTCGAAAAATTTAATTTTTAAAATAAAATATCATTAAAACTATTTTTTCGTAACAATATTTAATTTTAGCAGTTCATTTATTATTTTAAGGTGACATTTTTAAAGAACAAGAAAATGTAGTCAACATCCCTATTTATAATATATATATAAATATCTACACATACTTAACATCTTGGCCAAGTTTTCACTTCTGTTGGCATTCCCGGAGTGCCACTGCCCAACAAACATTTTAGTCGTATAAGTAAAAATTACACGACTTTATGTTCTATAAACATCGTATTGAAGTCATTTTAGGTTATAATACGACTTAGCGCCGCTTCACCCTTATACAACTTGTAGTCGCATAAAGACGTCGTATAAACATCTATGCGACTGTTTTCTATGACCATTATACGACTGTCAGTGGTAAAACCTATGATGTCGCCTTACTAACGTCTACACAACTTTTTCACCAAACTAAATCGTATTAGAGTCGCAAGAACTACTTATACGCGATAATCGTGATAGAGGGATAAATTGCACACTTATACGACTTTTAGTCAATTTGAACACTATTATACTACCATTTAGTGACTGAATGTCGTATAGCTGTTGGGTACATTAACATTACAATTCAGTCATTCTTTATCTCTATTTTTAATGAAAATGAAAGTGGTTCCGTACCTACAAAATTTAATTTTAAGCTCAAGAGAGAATTTCTAAAGAATAAGAATGTAATTCCTAAGAATGTAAATAAAATACTAAATAGTCAAGTAATATTGGTTGGTTTTATTTATTATAAAGAAGAAGAAGAGGTTATAAATGTTGATTCTGTCATTTTTATATGAAAAAAGAAAATAGGTATTTGTCATTAATTATGTACAATATTCACATTCATCTTCAGGGTAATGATGATCGTACATGGCAAAATATGCGCAGCATGGGCACCAGAAAAAATCAAAATGTATCATATATTTAACATTCTCGTTTATCATTATAAAATGTGAAGGTTTGGTTAGGTCTCTATTTATCAAAAATCCGCAACCAAAACAGCGATCCGCTCGTATAAAGTGTGTGGATATCCATGGCCATCTCAAATACATATTACGTAAGTATCAATTTCAAAAAATCTGTCTAGGTTAACTTATCGACGTCCATTATATCACATATCATCTTTACTATCAGCAGACTACCTACAAATAGATAAAATTTAAAATTTACTCGTTGAACCCTAATTTTGTTAATATGGCTGCTTATTATTGCACATAAAAATAACTGCACAGGGTGAAAAGTCGTTTTGTAGTCGTATTACGGTTATGTCGCGTCTTAAAGTCGTATAAAAGTAACTTTTAGCACATGCGTTAAAAATATAGTAAGAAATATTCTTTGATTTAAAATATTTGTAAGGCGCATTCAATATACTAAGAAAACTAGCGCATATTACTCGATAAAATTAATTCCCCAGTAGATTAATGTGCTTCAACACGCGTTTCCAAGATATAACATATTGACAATAAATTAATATGGCTAACTTATTATAACTTGGTAGAAGCTTTGACAACTCTCATTTATAATGTCTGTCTCACTCTTTCACTGTTGAGTACAACAAAATTCAATAAAAATGTCGTCCTTTGCACTGTCATTCGACAAAGTGTCGTAAAACAGTGGTACTGTAAACCATAATGCAGCAAAAAATGAATTTCACTACATCTATGCGACCATTACACGACTAAATATGTCATTGATGTGACTACTATGCGACTCTATTACAACACTAAGTCGTATAAAATGGGCCCTTTTTCGGTTGTAACGACGTGGCAACGACGTTTTAGCAACCAGCTTATAGAACCAAAAGTCACATTCGGCACGTTGTGGCGACTTCAAAAATGTTTGTTGGGTGTTTATTTTGTCCTGTGTAGGCAGAGTTGGCAACTACTTACTATTGCTTTAACTACTTTCTTTAACCTTTAACTGGTGACGTGGGGGCCGCTCAGGCCTAGCTAAAGTAATAATATTGAATTACTCCTCTCCCCCGCACGCGACGCATACGTGGCTTCTTGTAGCTTCAAGTTAAGCCACCGAGAGGTCGTTAAAGGTGGTGCACGTGTCATCGCGCGCAATTCTGGTGAGTAAGTTCGTTATAAAGTTTTTTGTGGGCCTCTCAGGCCCCACATCAGTATGTACGTAACTTTTTGAAAAGTTGTTTATGTTTGGCTATGATATGCCTGAGCGTCCAAAAGTTCTAGAAGAAGACGTAAAACAAAGGAGAAGATGCCACATGTGTCCACTGAAGCTTCAGAGGAAGTCTACACATACCTGTTACGTATGAAAAAGCCCGATTTGTCTTCAATGCCCGAAGGAAGTATGCCCAGATTGTGCGTAAATTGTGAGATTTGATGCCTTGCAGTTTTTTATTTCCTTTATGATACTACGAATGTTTATTAGTTAGTTTATTAGAGGCATTATTGAACTTTTATAATAAAGGTTAATTTGTTTGATTTATTCAAAAAAATTAAAGCATTTAAGGTGATTTCTGATCTCAGGTAATTTCTACCAAATAATTATTAACTATAGTTTAATTGTTAAAAAGAAGTCTTATTTTGATATTTTTTTTTTTAATAATTTTGTTTGCTTTATTTTAATATACTTATTTAATGTTATTATTAAATATCAGGATAAATAAAACCTCTAGACTAATAAAAAAACATATTTTTAAGTACGGGCCTTTGAGGCCCCCACGTCAAGGCTTACGTAAAATGAAAACCACGACACTAGCTAAAGGTTAAAGATAAACTCCATATAGGTATACCAACTACTAGTCCACATTACCGTGTTTGCTGTCCGAACTAGAAAATTGAAACGTAGCAGTTTCACTACAATAACTTTCGTATAAAGTTAACAGAAAATCTCAAAACGCTTCTATTGTATTGCGAACATCAACTTCTTCTTTGTAAGAAACAGAACTTTGTATTTTACCAACACAAAGTTATTCGCTTCGTTAGCCGGACGGAGCAAGACGGAAGTTTAGGATAATTTGGATCAGCTTCAGGCTAGACTCTGTGGTTCAGTGGTTTCCCTCTGTAAGGGAAAGATCGGGTTTGAGTTCCACCTGAGCTGCTTTCGCTTATTCCTGGCTTAATAGATGAGATAACTTTATTGACAAATAAAATAAGTCACCTTGCGACTATGGCTGTTGAAAAGTGGCGAAACGTCGGACTAAAAGTAAATGATCACTACATATTATAAAACAAAGTCACTGTCACTGTCTCTCCGTCCCTATGTATGCTTAAATCTTCAAAACTACACAATGGATTTTGAAGCGGTTTTTTTTAATAGATAGAGTGATTCAAGAGGAAGGTTTATATGTATAATACATGCATAATATTGTAGAGAAACACTGATAAATTTAGAGATAATACCACGCGGGCGGAAAATATGTAGGTACGAAGTTCGCCGGGTCAGCTAGTAACAAATAAATCACGATAGAATCCGTTAAAAAGTGGTTTTATTTTAATGAGTGATACTCGTATTCGCGTAAACTTTAGAAATCAAATAAAACAATTAGGTACATACGTGTACGTCTGTCTACCAAGTAACAGTTATAAGTATAACACTTGAAATAAATAACAGCTAGTCGCCATCAAGACTAGTCCTTCCCATTTCCGTGCCAGTAACGTAACAATGTTACAGGTAGGCTATTCTGCAGGTAAACCAGGTTGTTGAACTTTTTAGGGTTCTAACTACCCGTAACGAATGTCACGAATGTTTGTGTGGCAACCGGGACCGACAGGCTAACGAGCTTTCCGAGTACGGAGCAGTCTCATTGTGCTAAGATCAGTTTTAACGAAGAACAGGTAAACTAATTTGTTATACTGCGGAAGGCTTTTGTATGCGCTTGACTTTGACCAGTTTTATAATTTCCTGAAAAAATCCTACAAAAGTAATACTTGGTTTTAAATTTGCAGTTATTTTATAATCTAAGAAAGTATAACACCTACAAACTATGAATAAGTTATGGAGTTATGTATGCCTACTTCGGAATGACAAAAAATATATGTGAAAGTTAGTTAGTTCACGCGAACTCTAATTTTCTTAAAATTAAATGTCATGACAATTCGTTAGATAAATACCTACCAGCAATGAGAATAAGTAACCATTTAAATCAATGCCCGCCAGTCTTCAGAATTTTACTTGAAATGTATTTATTACGAACCCTATGTATACCTATGAATACCTATCTTATTTTCATCCAAACGCCAATCGCAGTATACATTCTGTAACTCGATTGTGTACTCTCCAGTTCACGTGATGAATTCCATCCTTCACTTTGCTGTAATAAACTTAAAACATTTTTCCTAACACGTAAAAATAAGAATCACTTCAAAAATTCATTATTTACTCTACCTATATCTCTTCATCCTTTAAAACCCGCGATGAGTCGCCTTCAGAGCTTCCCTCTTTAGGAAGCTTAGACGTGGGAACGTTGCAGAAGATTATATTTCTCATTCCTTATCCATCTCGCAATTTCAACAGGGCTTTGAATCTTTCATAGTAGCAAGATATAAGTTGCATTAGTACGATTGAAAAGCGTATTTTATAACAATGAATCGCGATAGAACATTTTTCGTGGGTAGAAAATTTGGGTTGAATCGCAAAGGATGATGAGGGTATTCCCTATACGCGCGTTAGAAAAAAGGAATAGCCTTCGTTGCATTTCTGTCAATGGGTAAAAGGGTAAACACAATTTACCTAAGACCCAAGAGAACCGATGTCAATACATCATTTGTTCACTTTTTTAAACGAGTGCAAAATCCCTATGGATAAGCCGCCCATTACGCCAATACGGTGCTTCTTCTTCTTCATGTTAGCGTTAATCCCAGTCGCATTCAAAGCATTCACCTCGGAGTTTGGGGTCAGCTTTACCAGTCTATTTGCGGATTTGGCTGAACTTCGATATTCCGTGAAGCGACAGCCATCTGACCTCCACAACCCAATGGCGATATCGAAGAGTTGCAGCTAGATCATTTGTTGGACTTTTTAGGTCTCCAACTACCCGTAACGACTGCCATAGATGTTTGTATGGCAACCGGGACCGACGGCTTAAGACGGATCTCCAAGGCACGACCAGATCAATGCAAATACACATATTCATGCATACAAAATATATCGAACACGTGCCTCCTGCGTGGGGCCCCGCCACAGACTGTCAACAGCGCTACACAACGCTAAACACAGCGTTATCTAGACACAAAGTAACCAAAAAGCGATTCAAATATCAAAACATCTTCACAAACAAGAGCGGGAATCGAACTAGTGACCTCTAATTTAGCAGTCGAACGCTCTCTCACTACACCACACATCTTCATTGTTAGTTGATGGCACACACATAATATGGTTTATGTGTGGCTCTGTAAGTCAAATCGTCGGAATTTTCCGCTCAATTGACTCCGCTAGTCGTGCGAAGCGAACATTCCACATTATACGTCGAGAGAACTGATGTTACTTCCTCACACTTCCTTGAATATTTCACTAGCTGTTGCCCGCGGCTCCGCCCGCATGCATGTCGGTTATCAACTTATCATGACCAAAACAGAGCCCATGTCCTTTCCGCTATCGTGATTATGAAACATAATTTCATTCCTGCAACTTTTATCTTCTAAATATAAATAATCTGACTACACTGTGGTTTTGTCCCTCAGGAATTAAGGCAGCATAACAACCCTTTGGGACATTCTCGTTGTTTTACTTCAGAAACATTTTACAATAGAATGTTGTACAGTCGCCGTCAGTGTTAGTTTAAAATATTCCAAGTTACTAACCTTAGCTCTGAAACTTTGCACATAAAAGTTATGAAAAAAAAAACCGTGCTATCCCGAGAGAACTGGCGGAAGACTAAACTTAGCCAATATAATTGATTACATAGACTATGTAACGAAGGCACAGATGACAGACGGGGCAGAAATGCGGGGAAGTGTTGCCATTGTACAATAATGTTTTTATTTTTTTAATTTTGTTATTTTTGTATAGGATTCACATCTGAAGTGAAGTGATATTTACTATAGTGTGAAGTGATATTTACTTTGACTGTTTTGTGTGCTGCGGGTCGAAATCAGCGTATTTTTCTTTGGTATGATTCCGAAACCGAGCGCATACAACTGCAGACGCGTGCAGCAGATTGATACAGTATTGTTAAACCATAAAAGTCCAACCCCACCAAACGGACGGCATCGGCCCGGATTTTACAATCTTTAAACAAAATAAATCTTATATCACAATTTTTATTTAATTTTGTTTAAAGATTGTAAAATCCGGTCGATGCCGTCCGTTTGGTGGGGTTGGACCTTACTTGTTAAACTCCGATACGGAAAAGGGGACCATTGAGAAGCCGCAATGAATTACGCGTATCTGCTGCGTGCGACTGCAGTTGTCGTATGCGGTCACCATCGGAATCATACCTTTAAAAATAAATAATGAACAATGACGTCACATTCGCTTTTTATATAACCAGAATCCAGAAAATAAAATGGGGTAAAGTTTCACTTATTGTGTTCTGCATGAACAAAGTCACATTTAAACACAGCGCTCAGATTGCGTGTTCTGTAAATTTTGGGGATAAAAATTTTGATATTTTTTTTATATGAAGAAAAGCTTTCGTGCGTTCGAGCTAATTATTCTCTTTTGTTCAACACGCTATGACGAGCTTAGAAAGTCTTTTATTATTATAGTTATTGCAGTGTGCAAAGGTTTTTAACGACCAAAAAGGTTGGGCACAGCTGAAATTCCCGCTTTAATTGTAACTGTCAGACGTTGTACACACAAAAGTTACTAAACATCAATTTTCAAACATCCTTTACTTTGAAATGTACCAAAAAATATTTTTAGCCATTCAGTCGTTTGAGCGCGATTGAATGACAAACATTCAAACATCTAAACATATTTCACATTTATAAATATTGATAGAAGATGATACTTAAAACAGAAAAAAATAATCTGTGACTTCGGCTGCGATTTAATTCGTCTATTAATTTTTATCAGTAGATTTATGTAATCAGCTACGAAAAAGAATTAAATTACATACAATTTTCGTAGCGAAGTTTAGCTAAAGTTTAGCCCGCTACGTAAGAAGAGTTTTAGTTCCATTTTCATACCAGGTTATTAAACTTTTTTTCGTAGCATACGTGTATAAAAGGACATTTTTGGTCGAATTTCTTTTTTTATCTGTGCCAAAGTCATAAATATATATATCACATAAAGAACCAACCACGTTACATAGTTAACCAGTAATATTAACATGCGCGACTGGAGCGAACTAAAAAATGGATGGTGTCATAAAAACTGCGCAAGTTGAACCATTTCGGCTCGGTTTAATATTTTATTTTTGCACGTTTGGATCCAATGCGATTCGGGGTATACGCGCGTGTCGTACATCTAGAATTTTGTATGTTTTTTTTTTATTATCTTTAACCTACCATATTGAAATTCGGTTGGACAGAAATAGTTCGGCGTCGTCGGCAGCTTAATGTTCAAAATGTCGGCCTTACGATCGAGAGGCCCCTGGGCTCGAATCCTGGCCATTACATCCGTGAACTCACTAACGCAAGTAATTTAACTTTACTTGGGGGAGGGGAGGGAGAATAGTTACTAATATCAGTTGTTAATAGGTATTAAAAATTAAAGAGAGAACAAGTTCTGCGGTAGTTTTAATACCCCTAAAATGGCAAATAGTTATAGGACTTAAATTGAAGATGGTCCTAATCTTCTGCCCTTCTAAATAATGGCAATTCGTTGCTCGGCGTATGATGGAATAGAATGCCAAATGTATGGGATTTGACGTATATGACAGGCGTTAACGAATGTCAAAAACGTCAAATCTTATACATTTGTCATTCTATTCCATCATACGCTGAGCAAGGAATTGCCTCTTGTCTAGAGGGGCTGATGTTTCTCCTTCCGAGTGTCGATGCTGTTTGCATCTAAAGTCTGCGCTTTGAAGTCCAGTTATCCCTTTGATTTGGCTGAGCCTATGTCAGAGTCTCGTCCGTTTACCTGCAGGTCGCCTTTCTACATATCCCTACTGATCTATCCCTACGTGTACAAGTATGTTTTTTCCACATTTAGCTACTGTGTATCGGCTAGCAAGTTTGTTTGGGCCCTGAATATCTTAGTCCACTCCAAGATCTTCGTTGCCCAAGCTACAAGAATTGTCCTATATTTTTTAAGGAAATTGAGTACTGAATATATTAGTTCTTGTTTTAGAAAATGTGGGTCGTTTGGCAAGGAATTCACATACATACGTACTTTATGTTGAGCTAGACAGCCAACGCATTTAGGTCGGGACATCCTGCAATGCGTAGACTAGTCTAGTTGTCGCCAAAGAGACGCAAGATTAAACTTCTTTAATTATTATTGGGTCAAACATTAACGTAAAATTTGCAGAACCTTTCATAACCTGAAAATGTCTCATAGCAATACATTAAGTTTTATTTCATTTTTTTACCATTATTTACTAGCTTTTGTTCGCGGAATTCACGAGTGGAATTCTGATCTTGTTTCTTTTCCTTGTTAGGACATCAGTTAATCATCAGGTTTATCGGCTAGAAGGTGAAGTGGTTGGGTCCCGAAGATCGTGAGGAGGCTCTTTTTCTCTTTATTCTGTAAATTCGTTGGCTAGCAAAATTCGAGCACATTTTGTTTGTAAAACTTACAAACAAACAGCTTCCCGTATACATTTTTCTATCTTATATTACTTTTCTCTAATTTCATCAGCCAATAAGATATTCTTTGATGCCATATACAAACAATAAAACATTCAATGTATATCGTACAATAACATTTTAGTATTTCGATATACGAATTTAGATTCTCGAAGGTAATAAGTGGATTCACACAATGTTATCGTAAAGGGAACGTCATAAAATATTACTTTTGGGAAAACCGTTAGAGGGCATTCTCAATTCGAACGTCCGTGAATGGAAGTTCTTGAGACCGCATGTTATGCTGGGTACACATGAACGAAACTGGGCGAATGAAAGATAACGAATGTTAGGAGAAAAATGAATGGTTTACTGTGACGTCCATTCATATGAAGAACGAGGTGTGATATTCCTTTGACGCAGAGAGAGGATTCTCCGTCCAGGCAAGGCGAACACGCCTGGCGGGCCACGGCCCAACGGTTGTCGTTGGAATATAATCATTATTATCTAGCATGTGAACTTCACTTTCGCGCTGCAGAATCCATAGTTCTCATAGTTAGTATCGAAGTAGTTCAACTTACTGTCACTAGATGGCACTAAGTACATGTATTATTGCCACACATTCCCCCATACTCGGATACTAGATGGCACTAAGTACATGTATTATTGCCACACATTCCCCCATACTCGGATAACGTGAACACTCGTGTTCGTATTTGCAGACACATTTATGTTATTTAGTTTGACGCTAGGTCTATCTTTTATGCGAATCAATTTAAATCCATCGACTACCCACGTTACGACTGTGGTTAAAACTTGTTTCCAAATATAATACACTGGCCCCGATTCAATCGCATTTGTTCGATCAATCGACGTGTACGTGGCAAAATAAAAACTAAATGAGGGTAAGTAAAAACCAATGAACAGAATTCGTTTGACAACACGCTGTTAAAGTAGCATGATGCATAAATAAAGCCTACTTGCCATCACCGTGTCGTCGTCGTCGTTTGCGTCCGTCTGGCTTATGTGTACCCGGCATTACGAGAATATTTTCAAAGAAACATATATTCGAAACTTGCTATGATAAGGCATAAGTGCGATGGAGCACGTCTAGAAGATACCCAATCCCCAGCGATTTGAATACACTCAGGCTAATGCTCTGGCGTGATAGGTAAACAGTATGATAACAACATACTGTTACTTTGAAGTTGATATTCACTATTATTTAGTGAATATGATACAGTCAGCAACTAAAAGTTAGGGTAGGTACTAATTTACAAAAATGATCTTTTTATTTATGGACATGCCTCGCGCCTTTTAATTTGTGACTTCCCGAAATATTCCTTAAATATTCAGATTCCTAAATTAAATTGCTGAATTGGGTGAGTTCAGCAATTTAGGTTAGGAATCTGAATATTTTGTTGTTCAGTTGAATACGCTATATTTTTGAATATGTCATATTATTTGCTTTAATGAACCATTTTTTCTGGTCTAATAATTCGATGTTTAAAATGTGCAAAAATTGTGGCGGGCAACAACTTTTGTCGAGAACTGTCCTTCACTAGACGAACTCATTTTATTTCTTTTACACATTATGTTGTATTTTTAATTTCATTATTAATTAAATTCGGTTAATATATTTAGTAGGTATGCCAAAAAGGTATGCTTTGACATTAAAACATCTTTTCTCATAATCAACCGGTTTAAAATGCCTTAGCATGAATAGTACCCCATTATTCCACTCTCATACATGATCATGTCCTACCTATAAAGTTTCCTTGTTACCGCCAAAATTCCGCGTGGCGACTGGGACCTTAAAATATAAATTGAGGCAATCTTGAATTATACATGCTGAGGCGCGCCGACTCGCCTGTGTTACAGTCGGTATTAATAGTGAGTGATTGCGATAGTGTGTTTGATATTGCAACGTTTTTGCTTCAGAGTATAATCACTTGATGAAGTAGCGGGCTGTGTCTCTGCTTATCCTCGAGAGAAATAGTCGTGAGCATATGTTTATATTATGTTTTCAGATCGAACCTTAGTCATTGTATCAATTAGAAGGAAGTCTACACCATATAATGATATCTAAAGGCATATTGCCTATTGATATACTTACGTGTCTTGTAAATTACGAAGAAACTATTATCCAATAACAAAAAATAAACAACACTGTAGATAACAACGCTTTAGCAGGCTTATCTTTAATCTTATCAGATGTATTGTTCCTGTTGTTCCATCAACAAGTCTGTTCCATTCAGCCTGTAATATTTTATCTACACAATAATAAATCAACCTGTATATCTACAGTTTATACGTACCTAATTGCTATTTTCTTTTCAGCAAGATATTTTAATAGCATATTGTGGTTGTTTACAAATTATGCCCCTAATTAGAAAACCACAAAATTGTTTTCTATCTCTGTAGGTACCGCATTTATTACACTTCTCAAATCCCTTATTTCGCACAACCTAATCGCGCGGTAAACGCTACTTGAGGCTGAACCAGAAAATCGTGTGTTTGCGTAAGAATATACCTACTGTGGAATCCTGATAAGGGAATCGTTTAAACATGCGTATACATGAGACGCCGCAGATGTACTGCGACCGCACCGCTGCCGCCTCGCCGCCGCCGTGTAGTTTGAACGACAGTGACTAGATTTTTATCCATGTGTATTCGTATAGTCAGCGGTGAAGTCATAATTATTATTACGCATTAGACCATGAACTCTAACAGACATCTAAGAGGCCATTCAATGAAACTAAGTAAGCCTCGGTGTGCCAGCAACCCTAGGTATCACTTCCTGCCAAACCGCGTAGTGCGAATGTGGAACTCCCTACCGGAACATGTAATACTAGGTGCTCATAGTGCAAATGCTTTTAAGGAGCGACTCGATAGACATTGGACAAATTTAAAAACACAAAGCACTGAGTGATATGGACATATCAGCAAGAGCTGCTCGTCCATTAATCACTAATAATAATAATAATTAGACCTGTTTGCATCCAAAGCTAGTAATTTAGATTCTGGAGCTCACTCTCACTTTCAGTTCCAAGAGTAAAGCCTGTGACAAAACTGCGTTCATCAATCAGCAGTTATACTGATTTGCGTTTGGTAGAGGATGGCTTGGAACCCAATAACACGCAGACAGCGTTACAAGTTGTAGATGATTGTTTTCAGATTTTAAATATTAGTTTTTGAGTAAACTAATTTAGGTTCCTTAACTTAACCTACTTTAACTATGTAGTGAACCCGAGTACCAAATATATTTTAAAGAGTACCTAAATTATAATTGATGATTTTCGTTCAGATTTTTAATTTTGAAAACTGTGCAATCATTATATACTTCTGACGCTGACTATTTGTGTATAATGTTCATGGCTAGCAATATATTAGAAGGTTCAGCGATATGCCAAAATCTTGCGGTGAACGCAGGCGTGGCGATGACGGTGCGGCTGCGGCGCGGTCGCGGCTCACATACTGTGTACATACGTGCTAATGATGTAAAATATTTGCTGTAATTTATCAATATATATGTCCTATAATTTAAATGTTTATAATTTAAACCTTTCAGGTATACCGGCAGTTAAGAAACGAGAAAAGGCGGCAAAGCGAGACAGTTTAGGTATTCTAAGCATGTATGTTATCAATGCACGTATACACGCGTCACATCGTTGTCCGTGGAATGAATACTAATATTAAATTTAAGATATCACATCCAATATAAGATCAATCGCCGGTTCAGTTCCTTTGGGATACATATATATCGTCACGCTTCTTTCCCATTGGGTTAGGCGGAGATATCTTTCACTATGATTCTGGCAAAGGCCTAACGCTTCTTCTACTCTCATACTTTTTCATACATGTCGGTTGTGGGTATTCTTAACATGGCATTTTCTCAAATATTCCCGAGCTCTTCCGGGTTGCCCAAAATACTACTGATAAATACTAACTTAAGTAAGGTATCAGGTTATGGAGCGTAACCTCAGCCCCGTGTCAAGAATTCTCATGTGTTACGAAAGGTAACTAATATGTAATTCACTGAAATTCCTTTTTATAAACTGCCGGCAGTTGCCGAACCTGCCTTCTAATTACCACCCTTTTTTGAGTTGGGTATTGCCATCTGACTGCGCCTCACTGGCACCGCCAACGATGAGGGAGGTATATCTAACGTGAACCGACTTAAACCGCACGATGATTCGTTACATCGGTCTATGTAGGCAAGGTGTCTGATATGCCTAGACAAGATATCCCAAAGACCGACTGGCCTTGGCCACCAGTATTGGTGATCCCGAAAGACTTTTCGGGATTAAAATCCCCTGAAAATTTCCCTTCTAATTACCACTAATCGAAAGCTAACTTATTGGAAATAAAATTAAGACCTAATGCAATAGCAGTCTTAATTATTATTTATTCAAAAGGGGTGAAAATGTACGTGTAGAAATTTTTAGGTCGTGAAAAGAACTTTGAAACAAGAAAGTTTTAAAAATATTGTAAACTAAGGAAAGTTTCGGACAAACTTTCGTAATTATGTGAAATAATTTATTTGAGTTGGTGAGTCTTTTCGTACAGTTAGGTGTTAGTATTTTAAACTGTATTTTTTTACACATTAGCAGATTCACGCGGCTATGCCCATATGAATGTTCGATGCTTCAATTTTCAATTGTATTCAAACATACGGCAATCTCTAGTCTGATCAAGACCGTATCAAAATTGGTTTAGTAGTTTTTGCGTCCCAAAGCAAACGAACAGAAAAACTACTAACCTACTTGACTTCCAAAAAAATAATTCTTGGGTTCAGAATCGTTATTTTTTTTTATATCACCAATGTACAGAAACAACTAATTCACAATTTATTTAGTATATACATATAGAAGTTTAGGACTAACTCTGTCTTGACTAGATGTATTATGTTTATGTAGTATGAATTCACGTTGTTATATGTTGTTAACAGTAGAATGAATGAATGAATGAACTTGTGAAACAATTAGAATGCTAACCTTTTCTATAAATTTCAATCGGAAAATGTCAATATCCAGAACCCTAATTCTCTTAACTGTCAACCACTGTCATATCACAGACATTGCAAGAATGCTATTTAATTTAAGACTTTACAGTTATGCTGTTGAAGTCTGAAATGAAAGGACATCTTGTAGAGTAACTAAAAAAGTGTATTGAACTCTTTGTCGTTTAATTTGGGACTTAAATCTTATATCAATAAAGTCTTAAATTTAATGGCATTATTTGCAGTGTCAGTGGTATAACAGTGGTTTGATAATGACCCGTCGATTCCTTTCTGGGAAAATACGCAACTAAGCTACGAACTTCTCACTAAACTAATGGGATCAAAGAATGATGTTACAATCACTTTGAGTGAATGAAATATTGACTGCTGCCGATTTAAATTTTTAGTTGAATGAATGAACGTCCTAATCTAGTAGCAGCTCAATTAGAAGGTATTTTTTATCTTCTATGGAGTACACCCTGTAGATAAGTGTGATTGTAGTTGACATGTAAAAGAAAGAATCTACGATAAGAGCTTGCACTAGCTGATCTGCACGGTACCACAACTAAGAACGGGCGGTACGGCAAGTAAGTATGGAAGGTACGGCAAATAAGTACGGGAGGTACGGCAAGTAAGTACGGGAGGTACGGGCATTAAGGTAGCAAGTATGGTATTTTTGTGTGACGAATGGGCTTCAGCAATATGAATATACAATTAATCAATAATATAAATAAATACAAAACGAAGCAACTAGTCGTATTTACAATTTACATTCCAAAGAAAACCGTAACTACAAATTGAAAACATTCAATGAGTCTTTTCGCCATTGTTTTACGAACAAAACCAACTTTACATAGCTGGGATAAAATGGAGACGCAATGCGGAACCGGAAATGTAGCCTCCACACTTCGCACTTCCGGTGTTATTTATTATCAGTAGGAGTTCCAACCCCGCATTTTTTAAAATAATACTTTTTATAACATAACATAACATAAACTCACGCCTATATCCCCGAAGGGGTAGGCAGAGGTGCTAGCACCCACCTACTTCTTATATCACTCTTATTTAAATTTATCTATCTATCTATCTATAGGTAATGTTTGCCTGCTTAGTCAGGGGTCGCGGGTTCGATTCCCGCTCGGTGCAAATATTTGTATTTATTTTGGAGTGCCTAGATAAAACCTGACCCAGCCAATTAAGCTTAACCTCGTAATGTAAAGAGCGGTCACCCATCCAAAACCAGACCCAGCTAATAACCTACAGGGTTGTGCAAAAGTAGAAACAGTGCCTACCGGGGGCCTCGGCCACGGGGGCGTCGACCACCGGGGGCCTAAGCCACGAACACAGTGTTAAGGGCAAAGATATTACACAAAAAAGTATCTTCGAGTAAGTATTAGTTTATCTTTTTTTATACCACTTACGTGGCAGACAAGCACACCGCGCACCTGATGGAAAGTGGTTACAGTGGCCTATGGACGTATGCAACACCAGGGGTGTCACACTCGTGCTGCCGACCCTGAGGAAACCTTATAATGCCCTTTTTGATGCCCATCTTCATTCGATATTGTCCAAACTATATACTCGTAATTCAACTAGGGGACAGTCTGGGTTTAGTTTTAGTCTAGATAGCATTGTGTACAGAGCTCAACAATATTTAAAATTTATCTTCTAATATATAAAAATCAATGCCACTTTTCGTTGTTATTTTATTACTCAAGAACGGCGGAACTGATTTAGCTAATCTTAGTCTTGAAATATTCGTGGGTGTCCAGGGAAGGTTTAAAGGATGAGAAAATAGGTGCAGCGGGAACGGGAAAAATATGGCGGAACGAAGTTCGCCGGGACAGCTAGTTTACAATAATAATGTATTCCTAGGTATTTCCGTGTACGTCAATAAGTTGATTATGTTAATTTGAGTTTCAAAGGTTCCTTCAATCTTGTAGCATACAGTGACTGATGATTTAAATATTTCACGTCCTGAGAGCGTATATTATCATAATTTCTCTCAAATTTACATAATAACCAATAATTCAATAAGTCCTTTCCTGAAGGCGTACTTTATGTAATTTAAAAGACAAGAAAAAGCCTCTTTTTTCATAAGTAGATACACTTAGAAGATTCTTTCCAAACTTTTCCTTAATTTTCGATCATTCATTAAGTGATCACCAATAGGATTAATTAACCTTTTTTGCGTCTGTAACAAAAAATGTGAGAAAATACTCCTGAATAAGAAATTGCGAAAATGCGTTATCGTTTTTGTGAAGTTCAGATCTTACTCGCTACGCTATACAGTTCACATAGTTTCACAGCTTAGCTTTTAGATCCTAGCTAGCTGCACAGCACATCTCTAGTGGAAAGGCAGCCTTATACTACCAACGTGAACCTAATTACCACAAGCAAATTAGCTTAGCTGCCTCTCCAGCTTAACGAGAATACTAGTAATTTGTATAATTAGTATTTTCATAAAAATACTTATATGAAAGAAACTCGATGTGAAACCTCTAACTGTAAATACAAAATGTGTAGGTATATTAAGGTAGTAGCAGTTTTAGTTGTTAGGTATGTGGTTTTTTATACTATTCAGGTGGCAGAGAAGCACACGCCACGATATGTGCACCACTAGGGGAATCACACTCGTACTGCCGACCCTGTAAGAAGAAAGAATTTCTGTGCCGTCAGTGCAGAAAACAAAGCCGGACAAGCGTTTGGTCTTCCCACTGACAGCACAAAAACTGTCCAGTAAACTCTGGCTACCTTACTCTCCGCCGGGAATACAACACGAGGTTATTAATAGCCGCGGTATTCTGTAGGGCGGAGGTAGTTCCCCAGTCGGATTCCTCAATTGTGACGGAAATACCGTCGTATCTTACCTCCGTGGATGATGTTAATGAACTAATAATCAAAACTTATTGTAATTTAAACGTTTCAGATGTACCAGCTTCTAAGAAACGAGAAAAATCACCAAAGCGAGATAATTTAGGTATTCTAAGCATGTATGTTATAAATGCACGTATTTAGCGTCACATCGTTGTCCGTGGAATGAATACTAATATTAAATTTAACATTTCGTTTAGGCCTATCTATACGTTTGTAAATATTTTATTTATTTATTTTAGTTCATTTTAGCAATAATAATAGAGTTTTAACTTAATGTAGTATTATTTATGTTATACTCTTATTATATTAAATAAACTAGCTGTTGCCCGCGGCTCCGCCCGCGTGGAATTCGGATTCCGTACAAACTTTTCTTTCGTGCTAAAATTGCCTCGGATACCATCCCCGTCAGCCATCAGGAGTGCCATGTGGAATTCGGACCCACTAAACAGCATGCCGTCGCGGGTCTTCAGTTGCTGGAGTGTAAAATTGCCTAGGGCATTTTCCGCACCCCCCGGCTGACCCTGGGCCATCCACAATTTTAAGATGGCCCTCTCAGAAGTGGGAATCACGATGTCCCATCGAATTCCGGAAAGGGAGGAGACGGGCGTGAAGGGATGACAGGAGGCCGGACCTATAATCCTCACGTCCGCGCTCGGTGACCAGCCCTTCCCTTTCCTGCTCTCTACTGGGCCTCCTCGTAGTCAGAGGGACATGTGGGAAGCCTTTGATCAGCCCTCTATAGAGCTGCTCCCGTTGCTGTATGTATTTGCCGTAGGCGGTAGCGCCTCCCCTGGGTGAGGGGCGTTAATGCCTCCGTTATCCAGGATGCATCACATGGAGGTTCCAATCCCGCATTCGGATCCCGTTACCGTTGCATCTTGTGTTCAGCTGACTTTCCCTGTCTTCGCTCGTGAAATACTTCGAACACCCGTGGTTGCACCCTTTTAGCCCATGCCCGTAATAATAATTAGTTTTCAAATAATGTATGGTAATTTACCGGATTTATTGACATTATAATTTCGTAATATCTTTTGAATAGAACGTCCGATTTCAATAATTCAAAAAGTAATCAACAGGTATTGAAACAATCTTAAATACCAAATGATTTATTTAGATAAGAATTAATATAAAGGTATAGATTCCGTGGTCTGACTTTGATCGGCATTTCGGCTTGAATTTATATCGTCGCGCGTTACTTTCATACTGCAATAGATTCTAAAATATTCATTATAATTATACAGTGTAAAGGGCAATTTTGATCTACATTAAATGTACAATGTATCTAACGTATTTAGTCAGATAAGGCTTAACACTATATTGTTAAAAATAGCTTCGAAAATGACACATATTTTTTTATAATTTGTAAAAGATAAAAATGGTTATTGTGAGCTTCTCTTATTAGATAGACATATGCTGTCGCGGACTTTTATGTAGACCTTTTTAAGTTATACATTTCTACAGTACATTATTTTGTTCTATCTTCAATAGTTTTCGCAGCGTACGCGATGTAAGGAATTTTTTAGGTCATTTTTTTTACACCTTGGGTTACATTATTGAAGTTTTATCCAGGATCTCTATTTTTTTGAAAATTAATTGTAACCTATGTTAGTCAGTGATAGTGCAGCTTTCTAATGGTAAAAGAATTTTTGAAATCGGTTCAGTAGTTCTTGAGTTTACTCGAATACAAAAATACAAATCTAATATTAGTAAAGAATGTATGGAAATCTGCCCGATTTATTGACATTTATGCTCACTGCTCCGCTCCCTTTAGTAGTAGCGTGATGTTATATAGCCTATGTTACTCCCAGATAGTGTAGCTTTCTATAGGTGAAAGAATTATTGAAATCGGTCCAGTAGTTTCGGAGCCTATTCGTTACAAACAAAAAAACAAACAAACAAACAAACAAACAAACAAATCTTTCCTCTTTATAATATTAGTATAGATAAATGTATACTAATATTGTAAATGCGAAAGTAACTCTGTTTCACGCTTAAACTATTGAACGGGTTTTAATGAAATTTGACCCAGGGGTCTAGATTAGACCTTGGGAAAAGACATAGGTCATGTTTGGTTGGTCGCGATAACCGACATCCAATTGGGTGGAGACGCGGCCTTCGATTCTGCCAAAGTAAAACCACTGTCATACCGCAGACACTGCAAAAAATGGCATTAAATGTAGACTTTTTTGCGATAGAAGTAAAGTTCAAAGTAAAATAAAATTAAAAGAGTTTCATTACACTCTTTTATTCACTCTACAAAAAGCCATTTTATTTTAGACATAAAGCCCTTAAATCGTTTTTGCGATGTCCGTGGTATTGAACGGCCTAGGCGTCTAATGAACTGGGGCATTTTTCCGAGTGACATCGAGTTATAAATAAAGTACCTTTTTGATTATAAATCACAGACTGAAATACAAAGTCCTTAACCCTTTATTTATTAAAACAAAAAAAAAACATTTTACTTCATAGTTATTAGGTGGGATATACATTATTAACTAGATTTGTTTACATATTATAGTTACAATGATATAAATAATTATATAACTATGACTCATGTTTTATCTTAGTAATTATGAGATTAACTAAGAATTGCCCTACTTGAATTTATACTAATCTTTATAATATAAATCATTAGCGTATCATACACAGATTTCAATAGGTAGACACTACTCGGGACTTTTTTCGATAACATTGTCATCATCACTGTCATCTTCGTCTTCTTTTATACCCTCCCCCATAACTTCCCAATAAGACGGAGGTGGGTCATTGTCAGTATCTTCATTTATCGATTCAACATTTTCTGTATTTTCACGAATGACTCCAATCTGCACCGGGACATCAAGTACTATGTTTCCATGAGGTAAAGGTAATTCTGCAACGATTCTAATCAAATAATTTCTTGAGACCAACTTGGAATTCTCTAAACAATATCTATCAGGCGTAACATTGATGTCTATAGCCTCGTTCCGAGTGTCTTGAGAGTTGACAGCTGATGTTATATTAGCCTCGGTATCGGGTACATCTTCTTCATATGTCACTGCACTGTGACCTTCTACATTAAAGGTGTACGCTTCAATCAGTTTGGTCAATATACTTTTTACATTCACATGACTATTGTTTTCCACTTCATAATGTACCTCTATTTTATCGCCGATGGATAAAGCCGAGTTAAGTATCGTTGCTTTTATTTTGATAAAGCCTTGTGTCAGTGAAAGTAATCGCACTAACTTTTTTGATTTTCCGTAAGTTATTGGCTCTTTGGGTAACCTTGGAGCTACTTCAGACACAACAGTTAATAATTTTTTAAAACGTTGTGTGGCGACAACTCCAGGTCCTTCGAATTTCACGCGAATATAATATTGAAAAAAGCATTTTACTTCATAAGGACCAAATCGCTTAGAAAGGTTTGATGTTGACGGTATTTTCTCAGGCAAAGTAAAACTGAATTTAAATTCGTTCGAATCACCGGACGCCATCTTGACATTTCCATCTTGAATCACATTATCAACATCAATTAGAACTTCTTTAGTCGAGTAAGTAACTCGTTTCTTTTTGTGCACTACTAAAACAATGTCACCAATACCTTTTAAGGACGTTGTTATTTTCCGAACTGTCATAGATTCAAGCATTTCATATTTTATCACTCCAGTTACAACTTCACCTGGTTTAAAAACTTCATCTGGTGGTTTAAATAGATTTATCTGACATGATATTTTTCTCATTTTTGAACAAACTCACTGAACACAAGTTATACTCCAATGTTATATTGCTCCTTTCGTCGTTGTTGACAGACTAACACAATTGCATAGAGTTGATATACAGTATCATGCTGATAAGATATTTTTGGTTATGTGTAGATATTAGTCATAAATGTATACTTTGGATTATATCTATAGTTACGAAGTTTGTTATCTACCAAGTACCTATATAGATAGTGATAACTAATGCTTGTAGGTCGTGTTGACCGAGGTAGCTTCAAGTATAGATCAAGTATGAGTATAGGATAGTGTTTCTACTAATATTCATTAATGCGAAAGTTTGTGAATATTATTTTGTGAAGATGTTCAGATATTTAGATGTTTGTAACTCAATCGCGCGTAAAATCGTTGAACAGATTTTGATGGAAATTGAAAAGATTTGGATTAGACAGTTTCTTCGATTAATACAGGATACCTATCTCCCTGAGAACAGGTTCCTGTGGGGAACAGCCCCTCTAGACAAGTGGCAATTCGTTGCTCGGCGTATGATGGAATAGAATGCCAAATGTATGGGATTTGACGTATATGACAGGCGTCAACGAATGTCAAAAATGTAAAATCCTATACATTTGTCATTCTATTCCATCATACGCCGAGCAACGAATTGCCACTTGTCTAGGGGGGCAGGAAAACTACACAGTGTGGGCAGAGCCACTGGAGTAATTATGTAACTAATATTTGTAGGTCAACACTAAGGTAGCTTCAATCTTCATAAATGTTATCCCTTAAACTTATATAGATTGGATAGATTGAAAAAACACCAACAGCTATGACCTTGTCATTAAGGCCCCGGCCACAACACCACGGCACGGCGCCGTCCGCCGTCGCCGTTGACGGCGACGGCGCCGCGCCGTCGAAATTCACGGCGCCGTGCGACACAATGGCTACAAAAAGTGGACGGTGTGTTGCAGGGGGCGATTCTCAATCGAAATTTCTCAGATGGCGAGCGCGCAATGACATATAGTGTCTTACTAAAAATACGTCAATGTTATTAATTTACATGAATTATATTATTATTCATATTACAACATTTTACTTTAATATTTCAGTGATATATTAATAATATTTCATAAAATTACGAATTCATTATTAAAAACATATTTTTTGTGGGTGGTGCATTGTCGCGATTCTGATTAGTAATTAGATACGCAATGGACGCGAAAATCCGCCCCAACACAACATAGGATCACGGTCCTATGTTTCGAATCGCGTCTTTCAAAGACTAATGATACGTCAACCAAAAAGTGACAGTTTGACAACAAACGTATTAAATATATGATGAAAGAGTGCGTTTTTCAGCCTCAAATATCAAAGAACAAACGGAACTACATTTCACGCTTAATTTTATTTTTTCTATATTTACATTTCTTGAAATAAGATTACGAAACGTATTATAAAAATTACAAACTATATCAAATTTAGGGTTGTCAATACAAATAAAAATTAGTTTTCCCATGCATTTGGAAGATTTTAATTAATGAGGTGAACTTCTTTGCTAATATCAAAAATGAACTTTCATCATCTGCATATAGACGTATTCTCCTGATTGCATCCGTGGCCAAGATGACCTCGAAGCTCAGGGTCCGCCTTCCGGCTCTTCCTCCTCCAAAAATGAACTTTAGACAGTAATAATAATTATGTATAATTTAAATCATATTACATATTTTAGCTATCTGAAGATCTAAGATGCGCGTTGGCGTACACTTTTAAGCATTTCGAGTATATAAGGTACCAGCCATTCTGCTGTACTGTTATGTCGTTTTTGTGGGCATCCGAAGGGATACCCACACGATAAAGAAATAACAGACTTATAGTTTGGATGACATTATAGGCTACATTTTATCCCTGTATAGGTTCCTCTAGATAATTTTTATAATGACTATCGCATTGAGATTAAAAAACCCGACTGCAAGCTACTTTCGACCTTAATGACATTTCTTAAAAAATACGTTTTTTGACATGTACCTATAGATGACGTTGATCACGAATATGAAAAAAAAACTGGGTATTAGTTGCCGTCGATAAGGTCGAAAATGGCTTGCACGTATTTTTGGAGTCTCTGGGTTATAGTCAATGTAAAAAATAGGCGCAAGCCATTTTCGACCTTATCGACGGCAACTAATACCCAGTTTTTTTTTTCATATTCGAGATCAGCGTCATCTATAGATGTCAAAAAACATATTTTTTAAGAAATGTCAATAAGGTCGAAAGTAGCTTGCGGTCGGGTTTTTTAATCTCAATGCGATAGTCATTATAAAAACTATCTAGAGGAACCTATACAGGGATAAAATGTAGTCTGTATTGTCATCCAAACTATAAATCTGTCCTTTTTGTTGAGCGAAAATCCTCTCAGATACCCATAAAAAAGGACATAATCGCTAGGCAGGGAGATAGATCTTTTTTCTATACGATTTAGGTGGCAGACTAGCACACGGTCCACCTGATGGGAAGCGGTTACCGTGGCCTTTGGAGGTATGTAACACCCTCTTAATTTGAAATAATACAATTTAGGTATCCCGAAATTAGATTCTTGGGGATTGCGGAAATAGGATCTCTTTTATTTCATGCAAGCGGAGCCATGGTCAACGTCTTGTTATAATATTTACATAAAATAGAAACAATAATAGAATCCGTTACAATTCGTTTTTTATTCTAATTTAAGTTCAAATTGCAATTTAGTTTTTATTCTTATCCTTATTTTTTTGTATAGCTTCACTTTCTTCTCACATTTGCGTTATTTTATCCGAAAAAGAATTAATCGTGAAAGACATTTCAGATGTAATTTAACAATAATTATTTAGGGAAAATTTTCATATGGTACGCCACACTGAATTTTTCTCTGAATTAATATCGCCATTTCAATCAAACCGAGACGTCATCCGTCAAGCTCGCGACTAGTGTGAAAGGGATAAAATATAAATGTTTACTTCAGAATTTTTAAGTTCGTAAAGCTTCGTAAAGGTTCGTAAAGTTTCGTTTTCAGGTTACAGTTTTTTTGACGTCGAACTATGAAGTCGACTACTCTAATTGGGGAATTGCCCTCCCTAATGTCACACTTTCCACGGCGCCGTGGCACGGCGCCGTGAATTTCTACGGCGCGGCGCCGTCGCCGTCGACGGCGACGGCGGACGGTGCCGTGCCGTAGAGATGTAGCCGGGGCCTAAGGTATATTCCGAAGCCGACCGCATACGACAACTGCCGACGCATGCAGCACATACAGCGTACCCATTACTTGTTAAACTCCGATACGCATAAAGAGGACCATTGGGAAGCCGCAATGAATTATGCGTATCTGCTACGTACAGACGCACGTTGTCGTATGCGGTCGGCTACGGAACCATACCTTTAGGAGTATTACAGAGACAGCACACGTGGGATACCTTTAGTTGTACCAATTCAGTAAGTTCGACTTTTTGTCCCTTTTCAACTTGTGATATCCGTAAATCACTAGTGACTACGGAGTGGAAAGCGTACCGTAACACCTCCACTAGATAACGGACAATCTATCAATGTCAGGGTGCCGTCGAATGATAAAGGTGCAATGCTACTATTTATCGGAGAAGTCTTTGTCGTTTTTTAGTCAGTCTTTTTCCAAATTCCGATTTTTCTGCCATAAATGGTACTTATAGCTAAGGCTTTAATACTGTAGAAAAGAACAAATATTTTGTTCAATATTATTGAATATGTATTTACCCATGTAGGTACATGTCTCAGTACGGGTTCTTCGTTTGGGTACAGCATTCTAAAGCTCGCTCTCAGGATTTTTTTGTTAATAGAATGTTATGTTTAATACATAGGTATTACGTTTATTTAAAGGAATTACTCCAAAACTATAAATAGTTTCAACAAGATTCTGTAGAAATATTACAAAAATTAAATTTTATTACCGTAGGGTTTTTCCTATGAAAGTTATTTTATGTTTTTAGCAATTCCATTCCAGACCCTGGGTAGTTCAACATATTGTCACGAAGAAAATTGTGCTTTTACTGCCGTCACTGAAGGTTGGTTTTACGATGTTAGGGGACCGCACTTACTTATTGTTCTCTTACATTCGAGGAGTACTGTGTGGGTGCTGTCGTTCAAATTAACGAGGCTATTCTGTAGCTGTCAGCATTTGAGAGACATGTTTGAGAGTGTCAGATTTAGAGTACGCGTTTGTATTCAAATTTCATGAAGTCTTTAAGCACATAGTTTGAGACAAATTTGCTAAAGTTGTTGTAAAGTCAGTTGTTATATATGTGAATTCTGTATAAAGTCTGGCAGTGTAATTTTCTGGGATGTGAGTTTAGGAATCTGATAGCTGATAGTTAAATTACGATTTAAGTTTCGCAATGGTGACTTCACTTGTTGAAAACAGGATGCAGTCATGGAGACGGGATAAGTGTTTAACTAGGTATGTGCCGCTTATAGAGCTGATACAATGAATTTATTGAAGTCATACACCCTCCTATTAAATATCGACGATAAAAACAAATATTGTTAAATTACAGGAATAAAAAGACCTTTGTGTTATCCTAGATTATATTCTATTCTTGTATTAAATTACAGCTAGATCTGTTCAGCCGTTTGAGCGTGATTAAGTAACAAACATTCAAATATCTTCACGACGACAAACTGTATGATTACCTGTCGTATTTACGTTTTCTACATAATCTAAGTGAGTAAAAGTGCTAACTACAAAAGTTCTTATCCTAGAGAGTGCTACAAATACCTTACTATTATCTAAACCGAGGCTCTTTTTCAAACATACAAACTAAGAGTTGATTTACATAAGACGAGCAAATGCTCATTCTATCGCTCTACCTACATCAAATTCTAATATTGTAAACAGTGGCAGAACATTCGTTCGTTGTTCTTTCACGTAAACGCTGAAAACAAGGTTTCGTTAACACTAAAATATTAAGAAAGAATGCTCTTGTTTTAGCTCTAGCTCTATGTTCGTTTGATCTAAATCCACCTTTAGATCATATAAAGGTTTTGCAAATTATTCTCTGAGGCGATTTCCTCAACAAAGTTTAGAAAACATTAGAATAGGACCCGACCTTTTTGCTTATACTGATGTGACATTATTGTAACAACTGATTATCCCTTCGTTATTTCGCTTTCCTAAAGCAGTTTCAAGGTTTGGACGAAGATAAAAGCAATCAACTGAACATTCCTAAGGAAATAAACTTCATCAAGAATTCAATTATGAGTTAACTTTTTGCCTTTTTTATATTATCGTTGGCTATCAGCGTCTGAGCTTTTTCCAACCAGCTGATATCGACTTTCAATCTAAGTACGCAATGACTGAACTGAGATATTTTCCGTGAAGGTATGATTACGAACTCTGTAGCAAGCAGTAGTGCTGCACAACACTACAGCTGGTCCCCATATAATCTCTTTGACTTTATATGAGATGACATTCCAAACTACGCTCGTCGCTGCAGTTGTGCTGCGCAGTACTAGCAGTGAATGATTATTCATTCACTGCTAGTACTCACCAACAGCATATCATCACGAACAGCGCAACACTGCTACGCAGCACGGCTGCGTGCTGCAGAGTTCGGAATCATGCCTTGAAGCGACTGCCATCTGGACTCTTCAACTCACTGGCAATATCGAAACTCTGTAGTTAGCCCTCTACACCCGGTATCTATTCTCCCCATCTCAACCAAATGCTTTCAAGTTCCTAAGATCTCTGCAGCAATTAAGAAATCATTAGGGAACCCCTAATGATCTGATAACGAGGTACTCAAACGTGTTTCGTTAAATACATATTATCAAGTAGATTTCTATGCGTGTTAGCGTGGTAGTGATGTTCTTGCCGATTGTGTAGCTTGTAATTTATGATACGTTATTTTAATAACGTATTATAATTTCTGATATTATTGATCACCTTCGCGTGATATGTTACGGCATAACCTATTCAAGGTTGTGATTTCATGTCCTGTTCACTTATGTTCGTGTAAGAACTTACGTTATGCTAAATGTTGAAGTAGTATAATTTCTAAAGAAGTATGGAATTTTACTTTTTTCTTTAGGGTTTTTTTTTTAAATAGAATAGAATAATTTATTTGCCTTTGAACATGGTAACATTGGCTCTTACAATAGGTAGGTATGTGTACGCACAACATGTTTAGCTGCAGACTGCAGCATGCAAATTTTATCAGTTACATAGGTATTACAATAAAATTAAAAACATGACAGTGGTAGGTACATTATTCACCAGTCATGGCATGCAAACATTAAATTTATTTTACTACATAGTGTAGTATACCTACGCATAGATCAATTGGCAGCACGAGTGTCGGTCGGCAGCACGAGTGTGACGCTCCTGGTGTTGCACATAAATCCACGGTAACCACTTTCCATCAGGTGGGCTGTGGGCTTGTCTGTCACCTAAGTGGTATAAAAAACTCATGAAAATTTTGATTCGCCGATCACGCTGAGTAAATCCGTCTAGTATAGTCAAAACCATTCCCCCGAGTGTCTATCTAAAACCAAACCAAATATAGATATTATCTTAATTCAATTCACCTATAAAATCTTAAATATACAAAAGTCTAACTAAGAATACCAACTCACGTGGGTGACTATTCTCATTGAAATTCCAGAAGCGATACTAAATTGATGTATGATTTGAATGAAAATTGGCTAGATAGTTCAATATCGTCTCCGAAGATTGGCTTACTGAATTGCACAATTTCCTACATTGAATTGTCATCCGATTAAGTGGAATCGATGGAATCACCTAGTCTCATCGGTAATCTGGTTGCAACGGCCAGATTACCCTATCTGAAATTTTCATCTTTCGTTACGGTATATTGCTTGAAGTTTATTAAATAGATGGCATCAAATACTGTTCATGCATAGATGTGAAGCCTAATCTAATAAAAAAAAATAGGAAAAAAAGGAAATTTAAAAGGTTTTATGCTTTAGTTACAAGGAAAGCAGATAATAACAGTAAACATTTCGGAAATGGTTGGAAGAACGAGAATTTTACGGGTGAAAAATCATTGTCACGATTGCCAGCGGAATTACTCTTCTTATCGAAAAAAGCTTAAATTTAAACGAAGGTCTAGAACTTTTTTACTAGCCATTTTTCATACATATTCACTTATACTTGTCTTCAAACATCGGCAATATAGTTTTTGGTGTTTAGTTCTTATTCCCTTTAATAACTTTTTGTTTGCCACCAAATTTCGTGAATAATATGATAATAAACGATATTTGGTGGTTTGTCAGGGTCTGATAGACCCGGAACTTATTCATTTTTAAATATTTAACAGACAATCGTCCAATTGAAAGAAAAAAAGTATTCTCTTGTTAAAATATACATTCATACATACATACATACATACAGTCACGCCTCTTTCCCAGTGGGGTAGGCAGAGACCATAGTTTTCCACCTGCTACGATCCTGGCATACAACTTTCGCTTCTTCTATGTTCATAATTGCTAAAATATGACGAATTCTAATTTAATTACCTCATACTATAAGAAGAACAGAAATGAATGAACCATGTTCACTGAGTGAACGGTGATCGAGCTTTATTAATATTGGTCTTGTGTAAATCGTTATTCTATTGGAGGTGTATTCATATTTCAGTAGTATTTGTAATGAAAGTCTTTACTAGTTCCGACATAATTTTTTTTCACTAGCGTGACGGAAAGTGGTTACCGTGGCCTATGAACGTATTAAATACCAGGGGCGTCAGATCATTACCTGTAATATTAATGTTTCTTCTATTTCTACTTACCATCGACACCATCGATTTCGATTCTGTGGTACAGTCAAGTTTTAAAGCTAATTCAGTTATTTGTTTCCAAAAATAACAAAAACTATAGCCCAAGGGCCCTACCCGCCCTGCCTGCGTGATATAAAGATCCCGTTTTAGCCACCCATGGGAACTTAATTCCCGGGCCAAAAAATATACCTGAGTATTATCAGTCAGGTCTTCATTGGAAGCTGGCTACTACCACCCTTAGGTATCCTTAGTGATCTAGCCATATATTTTACTTTAACCCGTCTCCTTTTAAATCATGAACGATCGCGCTAGGGTCGCGTTTTTTAATATTTGAAAGATAAATATATTATATTTAAATTTTCAATAAATTTTGCCCAAAGTGATCTATATACAAACTTTACCATCTTTCAGGCAATTTTAGAATATCAATCAGTAAGTCTGGAGCGTGATCAGCTGTCTAAAGCACCGTTATCACTAAAATTTCGCATTCGACTGCTACGTTGTGCAAATATTTGTATGCATGAATATATCTTTTTGCCCAATGCAAAAAGATATATTCATTTATACAAATATGCGGTAAAATCGAGTTATTTCCAAGTATAATACGTATGTACACGTATTTCAACTTACTTATAAGTAAGTATTCAAATCAATGTATTTCAAAGTATAATACGTGTTTACAAAAGAAAATGAATTAAGTATGTTTGTTTACCCGCATTCTGGAAACGATTTTGCACTAAACCACGCCTTAAAATATTATATGAGCCTTCTTATACCTCAACCAATAAATTAGCGTATCACAGTCCACTGCTGGACATAGGCTTCTCCCAATGTTAGGAGCCTTTGGCCTGCCCTTTCCACGCTGGCCAGAAGGGTTGGTACAGGGTTTTATTTTGAGTTTTCCTTCTCTCGCAGTGATATCGTTTGCGTATATTTCCATTAGTCGCCTCTTACGACACCCTTCGGATGAGATGCGTTGGTGATACTTGATTTTTTCTAATACCTTTATGGATATATTATTTAAAACTGGTCCGGTTATTTAAAATACACCCTAAAATACTATGTAACGATAAATAATTCGATAATATGCTTAACCTTTTAGAAGAAAAAGTACTTTTACGTGAAAAGTTAGGGGGATAATCCGCATGGACTTTTGGCCATCCATTATTATCGTTATCTTTCTACATTGTAAGGTTTGTCCACCCAGTAACAGTGTTTGGGTGTTACAGAATGGGAATACGCCATTTTAGGGGACCAGTGGGGTCGCGACGACTATTAGGCTGGCCTCATTAATAAGTTTTAATAAGATAAGACTGAAAAGAGGATTTATTTAACTCTAAAAGCACATGAGTCATTATTTAGCACTTAGCGTTCAAATTAAAATAATTATAGCGCCTATTTGATGATCATTTGCTATCTGAAATAGCGGAAAATTATCTAAATATTTCTTCGAACAAACAGAGCGTGGTAATGAGCATTTATAGGGTTGTCGAAACTGATATAAATTAGTATCAATTAATTTTAATTCCACAATAAATCTATAAATATACGGCACATACGACCAGCCCCCCCTCTCCCCTAAGCAAGTGGCAATTCGTTAGTCCGCGTATTGTAGAATAGAATGACGAATGTATGGGATTTGACAAACGTCAATGTTTGTCATAAACGTCAAATCCCATTTATTCGTCAACGTCACAATACGCCGGCCAACTTTTGAGTGTATGGGGGTCATTGTTAGACAAAGTTCTGGTTCAGGCTATCCTCTCGGGATTGGTGGGGTCAGATAATAGTCGCCCTCGCAAAAGTCGCCAGGTGGCGAAATAAAACCTTAACCGCTACGCCATTCGTTCACAATATCAATGCTTGACAACCCTACGATAAAAATCATTATTTTGTAGAATAATTTTCATGATCTTCATTAGCGTGTACAATGTTCAAAGATATCAATATCAAAGAGATGTCTGTACCAAATACTTATTACGTACCTGTATGGAACGAATTTATGTGGTTGTGAGTGAAGACTGTGAAGAGAATTGTCATGTAACGAAATGTAGGCTGTATGTGTATGTGTGTGTGCGTGCGAGTAACGAGCACCACCACTTAGGGGGTGGATAAGCACACGACCCACCTATTGGAAAATGGTTGCCGTGCCTTATGGACGTGTACAACACCAGGGGAATCACACTCGTGCTGCCGACCTTGTAAGAACCCCATGTTGTAGTCGCTTGGAAAACCCCAGCAGAGAGTTCATTCCACATCTTGAGCTGAGGATGAAGTTCCTTTCATACCGCACAGCCCCTCTAGACAAGTGGCAATTCGTTGCTCGGCGTATGATGGAATAGAATGCCAAATGTATGGGATTTGACGTTTTTGACATTCGTTGACGCCTGTCATATACGTCAAATCCCATACATTTGGCATTCTATTCCATCATACGCCGAGTTGCGAATTGCCACTTGTCTAGAGGGGCTGAGCGTACTGTTTGTATGTGCACGCGTGTGAGTGCGTTGTGTGTGCATTCTATATTCAGTTAATGTTATGTATTCTTTTATGTGTTAATAGAAAGAGAGCGTTGACAGTTCTGTAAAAAAAACTTTAAAGGAATAATAGGTAGGTACCTGTCGTTATAAGTTTTATATTCCGGATCGAGTCACTTGAAATACCAACAATCTTTGATGTTGTTTTTGTAGAGATTTTATTTTCACTTCGAGTTACATTTTCACGGTAAATTAGGGAAGTGAATCGTAAATAGTTTTAAAGGCATTCCTTTGATCAGTAATTGCCTTTTCCAGGATATTTTATTTACTTTTCAGTACACGAACTCTCAATGAAATCACTGCCATCAATTTTAAGCTATTGCATAGCTTCTATCGCGGGCCTTGAGCGTGGAGACCGAATCCAGAAATTCCGTAAGGAAAAAAACCTAACACCCCGAAGCTCGCACGAATCGAGCCGAGCTGCTCCGAAGTAGCTCCGCTTAACGTAAGTAGTTTTTTTTTTTTTTTTTTTTTATAGTTATAATTGCATAAGTGATAAAAAATGCTATGCAATAGCTTTACCGCGGCAGTCCCCGAGTGCCACACGTCTTTTTTACCGATGTTTTGTTTGTTTTAAAATAACACTCCGTAATACCACGTAGTCATATTACTTATTCTGTGGTAATACTGACAGTACAAATATTACAGGAGTGTGTAGGTCCCAACCAACATTCTTTCTTGAGGCTCAAGTCATCCTCACTTGCAAGCCGGTGCAGCTGTTAAACGACGAGGCTTGGAGGTTTACCTTACGGGTTGGGTGGTTAGGCGGCAGTCGCACCCGTCGCAATAGACTAATCCCGAGCTCCAAAATGCAAACTTAGGACGCAACTAGGAAATCACTATGAGGATTATGATGACGTTTTAATATAATAGGACCCATAAATGTAAAATTTCGAATTGAAGGTTTTTCATTACAGTAAAACCAATTTTAATAGATAAATTTATAGGCGACGGTTACTAACTAAGAAGGTCACGTCATGCTAATACACTTATTTAACATACATGTGAAATTTTAGATTATTTGGATACATATTGTAGAAAATATTTGGTTTCATAAGAAAGAGTAGAGTGATGTTCAGAGCCTCTTTTCAACTATTTCCTCCTTTTTTATTTAATTTATGAAAAGGTGAAGTTACTCTGTATATCCTGTAGTATGCAGGCATGTGAAATCCAGATCTGTAGGTTTTATAGTTAATAAGAAAAACGGTTTCGAAAATACCAATTTTTCGATGCTGATCTGATTCCCGGCCTTAAGCATACGGGCGCGAATGCGTTGCGATTTTTTTTGCCATATGTGGTGTTAGGACGTAAACGACGAACTATAAATCATTTTTTTGCTATAGAAACTTGTCGGTGCAGCTCACCGATACCGGTAGCCTGTTTCTTTATATAAGCACCCTTAGATGGGTGACCTTGTAAATTAAGAAAGCAGGATGATTGGGGTCTACCACGTGAATACACCGGCTGATATTGTAGGCGTTCTTGAGCGAAAGATTTTAGTGACGGTCTTAATCACGGTGCCTTTGAAAAACATCACCGCAACCACCAACTCGACAAAAGCGCAGGCGCCATCGAAAATATTATTAATCTTCCTAAAAGAAGTGAAATACCACTCACTGATTAATCACGAAATCTCAGAAACTATAACAAACTTGAAATTGCAGGTTGGTTCCATAAAGGGTTTAGACATCCGATATGAACGAATTTTACTAAACGCCACTCCTAAGGGGATAAAACGAATTCCACGCGTAGATACGAAGTCGCAGGCGGCAGCATTTTACGATATTTGATTTTTTTTACTGGATAAATTTTAATAGTATCTGTCTTTTTTTGAAATTATAACAGTATCTTTTTTGTATTGTTTTATGCGACTGTTTTTTTTAAATTTGTTATTCTTAGATTTCGATACTTATAGGTAGACGTGGACGCGATCGAAGATGCCAGATACATGCTGTCTGTGTTAAATGAAATTAATTAAACATTATAAAATATACTTAGGTCAACACACCGCTCCTTTATGCCGGTATCGCCTTATCTATAATTACATTACATGATCACTAGGGTACCTAACGACAACTGGGCTTAAATCATTATGACCTTTCATGGTCCCACAGATGATAAAGCCAATTGACAAAGGTTGTGTCGAGTGAACGAATTGCTTATGTCACGGCCCGGACTTGAACCCTCTTGTGACCTTTTGTTAATTTAATAGCATATTGTACCTCAACGGTTATTGTAATGCCGTTTCTGTGAAGACTATGACTTGTTCAGCGTATTATGTGGAGATAGAGCTTATAAAAACATTACCCTCTTTTTTATATTACTTAGGTGGTAGACAAGCACACGGCCCACCTGATGGAAAGTGGTTACCGTGCTCTATGGACGTGGGTAACTCCAGGGAGTCACACTCGTGCTGCCGATCTTGTAAGAACAGAGTTTCTGCGCCGTCAGTGCAGAAAATAAAGTAGGACAAGCCTTTGGATTTCCCACTGACAGCACAAAAACTCTCCAGTGAGCTCTGGCTATTCCACACCAAATTCACCGCCGGGAACACAACACGAGGTTATTATGGCCGCGGTATTCTGTAGGGCAGAGGTACTTCCCCAGTCGGACTGCTCAATTGGGATCGAAAAACCGTCGTGTCCTACCTCTGTAACCTCCTTTTTGGTCAGTCGGGTGAAAATACTTTTTTTTATAATTATAATAGACAAACGAGACGTCAATATGACTTTGTATCTCACCTGATGGTAAGCTAAAGGTATAGTCTCAGAAATAAAGGTCACAATTACAGACACCAACAGTGTTACGATGGTGGCCCTCAGTTTGACGGCCTCATTAGATGCTTTTCACACCCTGTTTAAGGGACCCGAAACTGTAGGAAGAAGAAAACACGTGTGCTGGTAAAGAATTCCAAGCCTTTAGAGTGCAGCAAAGAAATGAGGAACCGAATCGTTTGGTTCTTGATGTAAGTTCCTGTATCATTAGTATGTTGTAATACCTAGTCCACTCGGATTGACTTTGATTACTTACCGTTCATGTTAAACTATTTATACTTTATTGTACACCATATAAAATACAAATTTAAAAATTATGACTAAGGAATCAGTACAAGGGCGGCCTTATCGCTATAAGCGATTTCTGCCAGGCAACCTTTGGATGGTCATAATGTTTGTAGGATTGAGTGGTAGTTGTTTTGGCGTACTTTCTGTCAATATCATAAGTAAATACATAAAAGACAGGTATCATATCTAATTTTATTTACATTAATACACACATACACATATACATACATACATCCATAATACATACACATACATACACATATACATACGTATACATACATACATACATACATACATACATACATACATACATACATACATACATACATACATACATACATAAAGTTTATACATATCTAGATATAGTAAACTCGCCATCACAGAGCCCCTTCACAGTAATAGATAGTGTTCCTTTACCATGGTTTTGAAATTATTTAAGTTCTGAGCTTTTCTTATGTGTACTGGTAGGTTATTCCATAGACGGATAGCCGTAACTGTGAAGGAGTTGTCGTAAAATACAGTTTTGTGCGACGGCATCCTTATTCTTAAGTTCTCTGATGACCTTAGGCATTTCGAATGTGTATCGTGTAGGAACTCGAAGCGTTCCTTAAGATAGGACGGGGTGGAAGGATGAAATAAAATACTGTACAGCAAAGAAAGGATGTGAGCATTCCGGCGAAGTCGTATGGGTAGCCACTTAAGCTCTGTTCGAAACTGTGAAACATGATCATACTTGCGTAATCCAAATATAAATCTTATAGCGACATTTTGGAGGCACTCAAGTTTATCTAACTGGCTTTCGGTTAAATCAAGATAACTGACGTCCGCATAATCAAGGATGGGCAGTAACAATGTGTTTGCCAGCGAAATTTTGGTAGCAATAGGAAGAAAATATTGTAACTTACGTAGTGATCCCATTGACGCAAACATCCTACGACTCACCTCCTGGAGTTGCGAGTCCCAAGAAAGACTGGAATCCATATATATCCCGAGGTTTTTTACTTTGTCACTAATCGGAACTACAGTGCCATCAAAAAAAACCGGCGGGAGCTGCGAAGTAACAACTTTGGCTCTAATCAAGGAGCTGCCTACAATGGCTACCTGAGTTTTTACGGGGTTGACTTTAAGACCGTAGATCTTACTCCAAGCAGCTATACGAGTCAAATCTTCGTTGATCATCTCCACAGCCTCCGCCAGCTGTGCATGTGGCGCCTGTGCATAAATTTGTAGATCGTCTGCATATAGGTGGTAGGAACAACGAAGATTATTTGAGATAGAATTTATGAAAATTGCGAAGAGTAAAGGAGATAGAACGCCACCCTGGGGTACACCAACAGAAGTATTACACCAACTAGACAAAGTATTTTCATTGCGGATACGTTGTCGGCGACCACACAGGTAACTGCGAAGCCAATCAATCACCGTCGGAGATATGTTAAGAGAGTAAACAAGGTTCGAGAAGAATTAAGTGGAACTAAATGCCTACTTCGTTCGCAGCTCGAGATCATTCTGACCTCTGACACAATTGACTCAAGAAGTGATTATGTGCAGACCCCAGAATATGGATGTCCACATGAATATTGAAACTAGCTGACCCGGCGAACGTTCTACCATGGTAAATTATGTATATTGTAGAAGAAGTCGTTCGTCTATCGTGAATAAACATCCAAGATTTTATACGTATACTGCGCTAGAGAGAGTCATGTGTTGGGTGACAGACGTGCGAGTAAGTACGCGGACTTATGGCTCGGCGACCTTACTCGCACGTCTGTCACCATAAGTTCGCGTACTTTAAAACCGCCGAGTAAGTTCGTTGGCGATCTAGCAAGTTTGAAATTTTGCTCGTAACTAGAGGTTTGCACCGGTGCGGAATTTCGTGAACCGGTGAAAAACACCGGTGTTTTAGCAAGCTCTTAAAAAATTATGACATAATAGAATTCCTAGATAGCACCAAGCCTCTTCTCTCGACGACATTGCAATACAGGTGTGAGCAAGCTTGACGTCTGTCATCGACGCGACGGCGAGCCGAGTAAGTTCGTGAACTTAAAAACCGCGTGCTTAAAATACGTACGTCTATCACCCACTTTACGCATGTTATGTAGGTACCTGTGTATCCATGTTACCTATGTAGTTTTCTTTGTTCCCTCTATAGGCCTAAAATTTGGACGGATTTTGATGAATGAGCTCGCAAATGAATGGTATTCATCTAATAAAGTAGTAGTAACAAAATTTCCAGAAATCCTTTCTTAGTGGATACCTACTAGCAACATGAATCCATCTACTGCCAATATTTCAAGTTTATAGGACCAGAGGTTCACGCTATGCGTTGATCATATGATTCAAACGAGAAAATAATAGAATATCCACCATCTACACAAGTTAAAATTGATATCTTTGTTCATATAAACACACTTTATAATGTATTCTTTCTGTAAGGTTATTTACAAACTTATGCGATCACTATCAAAGTGTTACGTTTAGAAAGTGAAAATAACGACGAATGTTTATAATGCATTAATGCGGCATTTGCATAAATGTAACTGCGATATGCCGTGTGTGTTACACGCATACAATCCTGTGTTTATACTTGTGGTTTCGTAATATAAATGTTTGGGTACAAGAATAATTTGATAAGTCGACTTGCACGAAATTATATTGTGGAAGTAAACACTACTTCCATAAAGACGGTGCGTAGCGGTAGAGCGAATGCTACGCAGGGGGCGAGAGGGTACGATTCTCGCTCAATGCAAACATTTGTATGTATGAATCCATAGTAATATTATAAATGCGAAAGTAACTCTGTCTGTCTGTTTGTCTGTTACGCTTTCACGCCTAAACCACTTAACCGATTTTGTTTGGTCGCGATAACCGATATCCACGCGGGCGCGGGCGGATTTTTTTTCGCCAAATTAATAAATACTTCCAGATGCTTTCGCTATCGAAACGACTACAAAATCACCTTGTATATAAAAGCGAAATATTTCAAATTCCAATTCATTTATTTGCGTGTAATGTGTTACAATATGAGATGGTAATATGATATCAAATCCGAGCACATTTCGCCATAAAATTGGCATGCAAACACAGATAATTATACATAGCAGTGATAGCAGTATCTACTTAGTATCTAAAAATATTACAGTCACGGGTTATAGGCACCCTTTTTAATTTTTTTTTATTGTGCGAAAATTCCCCATGGAGCCGGAGCCGGTGGAGGAGGCTACCTATGTCGGATTTGAACCGACTGAAACACACGCTGTCAGTGGGCCTTCGTCGGTTGCCGGATGTGAGGTAGTCGTAGACATATCCCACCCCGGCCGACCCAGGGCCATATCTTTCGAACTGGCCCTCTTCCGGTGTGGGGATCACGGAGTTCCCACCTCGCCCCCAGGTATGGAGAGGCACGTAATGTGCGCCGCCGTCGTGGCCTGCTTCTGCTAAGTTGACAGGCGGCCTTCTTATTTCTACCATCTAAATGGGTACTATCAGGCTACAGTGCAAGTGAAATTTTTAAATGTACAACACCATATTCGATAAAGATCGTTACCTAGCGTAGCGTGAAGCGATTCATCAGTACATGTGTGTCATCAAGAAATATGTAGTGTGGAGAAACGCGAGAGAGGCAAGCACGGTACACGCTCTACTGAGCGCGTTTTTGTACATAATCTTAGCGGGTAGGGTCCCAATGATGGCGATAATAAGCTTGACAACGAAGCCGTTTGTCAACGCAATATAAAAAGGTCGGATTAATTAGAAGACAATTGCTAGATGTTGTAAGTCTGCTGGAGTCAGCGGCTCTACGCATTTTGATGCTCTTTTATGCTTGGCTTAGCTTGGAATTTTTACGTGTACAACACATCTCGTTATCTGTATATTGCCACAGGATAAGTGACAAAAGAATGAGAACAAACAAATAATAATAAATAATCTGCCCTTCGGTAACTTTAATGTATGAAACGCAATTTTTGTTCGTACTCGTATCTTATGCGATGTCGCACCGTTGTTCATCCGATTGGGATAAATCTTTGTCGACTTGTTTAAAATTTGCGCAAAAAGTTTAAGGGCATAGTACAATTATTGAACCCGATCAATTATAATAATTTTATTTTTTATATGAGTAAGGAAATAATCGCTTTCGCCTACACCTCAGATTAAAAAATAGTTACTACGTAACCTGCCTACACCCACATTTTTTGTCGCGATTTTCGAGAATACATGAAGAGTGACAAACATTCTACATTATATGGCAGAAGAACATTAGCCGAGTCAACTTGATTTAACAATAATAAAATTATTATTACACCTTATAGGTAACTCTGCAATCAGGCTATTTTTAACAAATAGAATGTAAATAAAAATCTTTTCCTAATTTGAATATACGCAGGGTTCCATTGCTGACAATGGAACCCCACCTCTTATATCGCAATAAAGTCAGCTGGTACGCGGCCGCGTACGGTACGCAAAAACGACTTAATTAAACACCTCATCGCGACCACCATTTGCGTTATTAACGCTTGCTTAGCGAAGGGAAAAGCCAATTTACCTAACGCGTTGTGAAAAAATCCAAAAGCCAGAGGTGACCTTCGTGGCATCATATTTAGTCATAGTTGGAAACGCTTGCAGGTTCCGCATACTCTTGATTTTAGACCAGTTTTATATAAATTACTGTGCCACCTCACCGTATTCGAAAAAAAAATTAATTTCAACTTTTGTTAACACAAAAAGGTTTTTAAAAGAGGGTCAGCAACTCTAATTCTGCCTCAGAGAGGTAAAAAACCGATGTGCGTGTACATTTTTTAATTGTCTGATCAGAAGCAGATGTGTCGAAGTTTTGTACTCGTTAAAACCATTCACCCCTTGTTTTACACCTTAGGGGTGTAAATAAAACAAGCACCGAGAGCATCATAACAAAAAGAAGACGTGTAATCTATATAAAAATCAATGCCACTTTTCGTTGTTAGCTTATAACTCAAGAACGGCTGAACTGATTTGGCTAATTTTAGTCTTGAAATATTCGTGGGTGTCCAGGGAGGGTTTAAAGGATAAGAAAATAGGTGCAGCGGGAACGGGAAAAATATGGCGGTACGAAGTTCGCCGGGACAGCTAGTTAAATACTACAAATACGGTTCAGACCATAACAATATACTAAAGATAAGATTATGTACTAATAAGATCAGCGGCACTTATAAGATAAAATAAGAATAAACTTTAAAGTGAAACTTCTAACGGACTTTAAAAGCGTGCTAAATGGGACTGGTTGCCTCAAAATGAAGTGCAATTTATTCATTATTACATTTTTAATTTTAATCTTGCCCCAATTTTTTTACTTCATAAACAGTTTGTTTACTTGTAAATCTCGGACAGTGACTCGTCCCGACCTCGTCCGGATGCAGTTTCATTTTCATTTTCAGTTTATAAACAGTTTATTTACGGTGAATTATACAGATAAATCTTTTAAATGTATCTAAATGATAACTAAAACCGTGTCAATGCCCGTTGTGTGGTTTAAAAGAAGTTAGTCAGAACTCAAAACCAGACGAGTAAAAGTTACTTTATTTGTTTTAAATTCACGTTAATATTATATTCAGTGATATTACAATCTCATTACAATATTGCTTCACTATTGTTGTAGTATATGCATATTTTTGGATTGAATAACACTGGAACGTGCAGAAACACACTTTTATTTTGGTATTAGCCATACCAAGTTACCTACTACCTTACCTACTCAGATCTATTCTACTAATTTTATAAACGCGAAAGTTTTTAAGTATGTGAGGATGTATGTGAAGATATATGTGAGGATGTAGGTATGTGACGATGTATGTGAGGATATATGTGAGGATGTATGTGAGGATGTATGTAAGGATGTATGTGAGGATGTTTGTTACTCTTACTCTACGTAAAAACCACTAAATGGATTTTATGAAACTTTACAATAATATAGCTAATACATCAGAATAACACATAGCGATGAACGGGATCAGAATTCCATGCAGGCGGAGCCGCGGCCAACAGCTAGTTGGTAATATGCATATTTTCGGATCAATACCGGTATTGCGGTATTGTGGTAACACACCTATTTCGGTATTACCTTAACACTTGCCGACTACCGTAGTTAGAGCTAAGGTAGTCGGTAACTTTAAAAACAGAAGTTGTTTTTTTTTGTCCCTGAAGATTACAAAAACTGAAATATCAATTATTTATTTCGATGTAAAGATCGTTTGTAATTCGGCAACTTCTGAGGGTGATATTTCAATAAATCACAGAATCTAAACACTGCATAAAAATATTCCTGTACCATGAAGACAAATGAGTCGTTATGCAATAGTTAGGTAGATACTAACTTAATATTATTTATATTATAATACAAATTACATGAGTCTCTCAGTATTAATTATTAGATCTTTTTATACAGTTCCGGCTGGTAGTGTTTTTAAATTAACATTTTTTTTTTGTAATATTTTGTACAATGTTTGTAAATTTTGACCAGTAGACGATTACTTGCTTCCGGTACGTTTAAATATTCTTTAGGTACTTAAAAAACCGGAACCACATTTACATCAACCTTTTCTTTCTTTCTTCAAAGTATTAGTTGCAGATACCTATCTAGTTTCACGTTCATGTTTAACGAGGTAGCGAATTTTTTATAACAGTATTTCTACAATCTGAGGGTAACGACAATCTGGTAAGATTGTCGAAATACTGTCAACAGAAAGAGAAATATACGACGTTTATAATTTTATTTAAAAAACTGGAGTCCATAATATTATGAATTCCAATGCAAAATCATCCAGAGTTCCTATTTCTAGGAGTTTATAAAAATAAAAGACAGCACGATCGAGCCGGGAGCTACGGTCACCTTAACCTTCTAACCTAATTTATCGACATCGAACTAAGTCCGTTCCGAGTTTACAATATAACGGCCAGACTTTATAATATCCCTTTGCGTATGTTATTGCGATACGTGAGATCTGCCGACAATATTTCGATAGCTCTCAGTCGCGTTATATCATAAAATAAACAGTTTTCACAAATTTCCGTAGGTATATTAAAGTAATATTGGCTTGGTAAACATTTTTTTCTCATTTACATGTATTTTAAACCAGTCTTTGACTTTTATAAGCTTCAATAAGAATTATTTCTCTCAAAGACATTCAATACATATTATTTTTTCTTTTACCCGTGTATAATAAAGAAGGTAGGACACGACAGTATTCCCGTCCCAATTGAGCATTCCGACTGGGGAAGAACCTCCGCCCTACAAAATACCCCGGCCATGATAACCTCGTGTTGTGTTCCCGGTGGGCTGTGGATAGGGTGACTCGCCTGGTGTTGCACACGTCCATAGGCCACTTTCCAACAGCTGGACCGTGTGCTTGTCTGCCGCCTAAGTCGTATAAAAAAAGGAAACGTGAAAGTTAGTTCTACTATCAAATTCAATATGGCCATTTTTAAGAATCGAAAATATCATTATTTTTTTTAAAATAAGGTTTGGTTTATAACCGACAGATATGGTGCAACTTATAGCTTTTCCTTTATTTTGTATAGAATTTTAGGAGCATAGGTAATATTTTTCTCCGTTGCTTTTCCTTGCCAGTTCACGTTTCTAAGAATCGAAAATATCATTATGTTTTGAAAAATAAGGTTTGGTTTATAACCGACAGATATGGTGCAACTTATAGCTTTTCCTTTATTTTGTATAGAATTTTAGGAGCGTAGGTTAGCTGTTTACTGAATCTAGCTATTGTGTTGCGGTAGTGAAATGAAGCCAGTTTTATGTATGTAATAACTTTTATATTCACCTTCACATTGTAAACAGAACAATTACTATGTCTGTTTTGTACGTGTTGTGTAAGTACGTGGTTTGGAAGTGGTTTAGGCGTGGTTTAGGCGTGGTTTGGGCGTGGTTTAGGCGTGGTTTACACGTGGTTTGGACGTGGGTTGGTCGTGGTTCGCACGTGGTTTAATGAATCACTCGATTACTGACACTACGGCAGGATTTAGATTCACATTCGATGTTTGTAAATAGTACTAAATACAGTAAATACCTTATTTTGTCTCCGGTTCTGATTTGTATACTATATTAAATTAATTGAATATTACGGTACTTATGAGAATGCTTTTGTTAGCAATCGCAATCCACGTTATTTTATAATACCTCATGAAGGTATTGTGTTTGTTTGGATAGAAAATAATTGAAAAGAATTTCTTTTGTTCACTGAAAATATTATTCTCAAATAGATATTATTATTATTATATTATTATACCTACAGAGACTTTGTGTTTTGCAATCTAAATCGCTCATGTATTTGTATATAGAGTTCAATAAATAAATAAAAATGTATATGCTAGCTTGTTTGACATCTAAATCTATCCACTATGTATTGTGCCACGCTTCTGTCTATATTTTTAACAGCATTTTAGTAACTAACATGGAACTTCTAATGCAAAAAATCTAACTTAGTAAAATTGAAGATATGAGTATAATATACCAATAACAATTTCTAATATTTTATGTGTATTTAAAAATATTATTTAGAAGTATGTTTATTTCAATAAAGAAAATACTAATAATTTAATTTAGGTATATTATGTATTATAAAGAATAAAGGAAATACTAATTATCTTCTTTTTTGTTTCAGGTAATGTAAACAACAAATTCATTACTTCAGTTTTTAAACGTTAATAGGTAATAGTTTAATTCCTCATAGAAACTGCATGACTGTGTCGTTCTAAGTTTTTGTTAAGCAGTATAATTGTTTTTCATATTATATAGATATTTAATTAAAACGGTTATACGAATAACGCATAAAAACATTTATTTCCTTTTTAACAAGGGTTCATTAACAAAAATTGGTTAAACAGTACATTTTCATTGTTTAATGAAGGAAAACTGAAACCAAACTGAAACTTGAATCTTTACTAACAATTCTTTTGCTCAGTTCAGTTCTTCAAGTTTAATAATAATCCAGTCCCGATCTCATCAATCTCTCTAACTTCAAAAACGGTATTCTCGTAACACAATTTTCGTTTTAAATTAACGATGTTTTTGTCATTTGGTAAATTGAGATTAGAGGAGGCAGAACAGATTTTTATGATAAATCGGGACATAATATCTTGGACCTAAAATGTACTCAAAATGTGCTCTATACGCGTAGTAGGTACACGTTTCTTAGGTGTCTTTTGAGGATAACACGGGGTGCTACTGTGCAGCTGTGGTGGACGAACTCAAATTCACTAAGTATAGATAATTACAAAACAATCCGCGCGTGCCAGAGCCAGATGTGTATACGAGAATTGTCCCTTTGATTAATTTTATCTATCTAACTATTAGTCCAGTCATTTGGTATTTTTACCTGGAAAGTTTTCCGGGAGTTTTGAAAATTGGCAATTTTATAGATTTTGATATGCTCTTTCCAAATTTGAACTTTGCCACCTCGTATGCTTGCCGCTCGCGCCGCCATTTTGAAAAAATGGCGCCCAAAAGCAGTTTTTTGATAATTACTCCTTTCCGACGCATTTTACAGGAAAAACATATTTAACAAAATAAAAGTAGAGAAAATTTCCTACAATATGTGATAATTTTTTTTCCCTAAAATTAATAGTTTCGGTGTAGGAGCGCCGTAAAGTGTAATTCAATACACGTTTCGGCAGAAATACTCATTTCCACACCACCATGAGGTAGAGAAATTGGCGCGTTTTTTTATCGTGGTATCCCTTCTGTCTACTTCATTAGAAGCCATGGCTCTGTAAATGCAAACGACACTGTGAAATGATAAACGTATACTGATGACTCAGACTAAATATTTCTGTTGAGCTCAGCCGGGGCTAGATGTTTCTTAGAAGGGAAAGAAGGGGCCTGACACAGAAGGGGCGCATTTCTTTATACCTGCGGAGACATGACAGACTATAGTTACCTATAATTACTATAGATAACCTTCGTATAATTTTTATAATTTACAAATCACAGTATGAGCAGTTTAAAGTAAATATTACACGTTGGTGTGGATGTATAATGGTTTACGGCGCTCGTACGCCGAAACTATTGATTTTAGGAAAGAAAAGGTTTGACATAAATTGTAGGAAATTTTCTCTACTTTTATTTTGTGTAATATGTTTTTCCTGTAAAATGCGCCGGAAAGGAGTTATTATTTAAAAACTGCTTTTGAGCGCCATTTTTTCAAAATGGCGGCGCGAGCGGCAAACATACGAGGTGGCAAAGTTCAAATTTGGAAAGAGCATATCAAAATCTATAAAATTGCCAATTTTCAAAACTCCCGGAAAACTTTCCAGGTAATGTTATAGGTTTTCGCCCAAATGACTGGACTATATGTAGAATGTAGATTATTGTAGACTAGCTGACCCGGCGAACTTCGTACCGCCATATTTTCCGCCCGCGTTGTATTCTGATCCCGATTTATCAGTGTTTCTCTACAATATTAGCATGTATTATACATATAAACCTTCCTCTTGAATCACTCTACATAACATAAACTCACGCCTGTATCCCCGAAGGGGAAGGCAGAGGTGCTAGCACACACATTTCGCCGTTTATGTTTAGATCCCATCTCTCTATCTATTAAAAAAACCGCTTCAAAATCCGTTGCGTAGTTTTGAAGATTTAAGCATACATAGGGACAGACAGACAGCGACAGCGACTTTGTTTCATAATATGTAGTGATAATTGATAGTAAATATACCAGTTTTAAAATACTTAATAACATTAAATATTTTTCATTACAGCTCTGTAGATCAACAAATAATTTATTTACATTACCCATCACCAATTAACTCGTAATAATGTAGGTATGTTTATAACTGTGAAACACGCTAACATAAATAACGTAATTAATCGATGTAGATCATGCTAAGACAATAATTACAGTAACATCAGTTTTTTGTTTGCCTTAAACTTACATTTTTGCAGTTCGTAATCACCCTTATTTAGACACTGTCGGAGTAGGTAAAGTGTGGGTTAGTATAATAGTTACGCCCAGTTTCCGGAAGGCTTATCAACGTCAAATTAACTAATCGGCTGTCAAATCTCTTGTCAAGTAGCAATTGGGTTGCTAGAATCATGGTTATTGATCATCGTGCGTGTCGTTTAAAATAGCTGATGATCAAATTATACTATTTAACCATGCTTCTCTTCCCGTCTTTGAGACGGGAGATACCGTCGTGTCCTACTTCCTAGTTAAAATATGATATGATGACCCCAGTTACGTCACAACATGTACTCTATATCTGCAGTACGTGTATTTTAGGTCTTTTTTGAAGAAAGCACGAGGTGAGATGGCGGTGGTGGAACGCAAATCTATCAATCATAGATTTGAAGCATAGATTAGATTATATCAAATGAATCCATGCGCACCTCGGGTCGTTCCTCTTTCACACCAAGAAAATCTCGTGTCTCTCGCAACTTGGGGTCATTATATATGGCGGTAACTATAATAAATGGCATAGTTAGTTGGTATACATAAATAGGTACCTAGATTATAATCCGGAATAACATAGCCTTTATCCCGGGAACCGGGTGAAGGCTTCAGGAGATTGTTAAAGGTTTTTTCTTCCGAATTTAACCTTGGTGATGTGTCGGTTGCTTAGTGGTTAAGGAGTCGGCCGTATGATAAGAAGGTGCCGGGTTCGAATCCTGGCCATTACACTACCGACGTGAACCCTCTCCTAACACAAACAATTAAACTTAGGGAGGGAATATTAATAACTAGCTTTTGCCCGCGGCTCCGCCCGCGTGGATGTCGGTTATCGCATCGCGACCAAACATAGCCTATGTCCTTTCTCAAGGTCTAATCTACCTCTATACCAAATTTCATCAAAATCGGATCAGTGGTTTAGGCGTAACAGACAGACAGACAGAGTTACTTTCGCATTTATAATATTAGTATGGATTAGTATGGATTTCGATTGCTAAATTTCTTTATTTAAAAAAAAAATGAAAAGAAGTTGGGATTCGGGCCGATAGTGTAGCTACTAACAGTTTTCATGTTTAAGAAGTTTTATAATCCCCAGAAAAAGTTAAATTGCTATATTTCACGTTTCGTTTAGTGTTATATGGAAAGTCAAAGAGCTAAGGCGAATAAATTCAAAATTGTGAAGCTACTTTTGTCGTTTATTGTACTTTGCTAGTAAATTGGTAGGTACATCGAAGTACCTACGAGTACTTACTCAAGTATAAGACCTGAATGTTTTATGATGACATTAAGTTATCGTTTCCATTATTTTTACATTACCTATTGAAAGCCATTTTTACCTTATTTTACCTTTTACGACTCGCTAATTTTGTGAGGCTTATAAATTACAAGCATTTCTATTTTTTTTCTGTTACAATCTAGGTAAGATAATGAGAAAAAAATGGTAATTTTTATGAGAATTTTTTACTAGTAAAAAACTTGTATTTTTAGTAGCGTAAGCTTTGTTTTATTGATTACTAGCTAAGTATTTTCCGCGGCTATGTCCGCGTGAAACAGCTTACTGCACACCAAAATAGAATAAAGTCATAGGCCACGGTATCCACTTTCCTTCAGGTGGGCCGTGTGCTTGTCTGCACCTGAGTGGTATAAAAAAGTACAATATTATAACTAACCTACAATCTAAACTCGTATCATTGGCGGCCTTATTGCAGTTTGTAATCGTTGGTTCAACACAAGCGAATGCGGTGGGCAGGGTCAAGTACTGGATTTTCTGTTTGAAATTTATTAGTAGGTAGTACGAGTTCGTATGGCTTAAGGAATCTATAGACTGTTTAAGTAGGTCTAGATCCACCACTGTTTGCGACTCGTTCGGTGACAACTCCAGGGTTATCAGGACATCAATCAATTACTCTATTGCAGTCCACTGCTGGGCATAGGCCTCTCTCAATGTGCGCCACGTCTGCCGATCCTCCGCCTTCCGTATGCAGTCTGTTCCAACCACCTTTTTCAGGTCGTCAGTCCATCTGGGTAGGGGGCGTCCCACCTTTCGTTTTCCTTCTCGCGGTCTCCACTCTAGGACTCGTCTGTTGCAACGGCCATCAGTCCTACGACTGTTACTTCAGCTTTATCAGGACATAAAAATCAAAAATGTGTTCCATTTTTCATATACATTCATATGCTTACGCCTATTTCCCGCCAGGGTAGGCAGGCATAACAACTCGCAATTTGCTTTGCATTTCTCGATATCATAAACCGTTTTCAATGGAGGAACTTAGTTATGAACATTGCATTTACAGAGGTCATAGAGTCATAACAAATGGAATGTACCTAATATAAGTACATTTAGTATAAGGTCGTTTGTTAGTAGAAAAGTAACAAATACGTATACAAAATTTTGTATTTACTTACTTCAAAATATAAGATTACGTAATGAGGTTTACGAGGCATCGCTTCGAAAATATTTCATGTTTACTAAAAGTAGGTATCATTGCGCAAACCGTTGAAGGAATATTGTTCAATGCAGTGTCAAAGATATTAATACAAATAGTGTTGAATGAATGACCAGGTACTATGTACATAATTCTAACTGGAACAAAAAATTGCTATCGATATATGATATGACCATAAATTGACCATTAACTTTTTGTAGCTGTCATATAGTTAGATGATGATATACAGAGCCCATACTATGAACTCTTATAACAGGTCAATATAATTGAACGGCTGTCATACTAACAACTGCAAATGTAACTTTTACAAAGGGTAATACAAAAACAACTGGGTGGATTATTTAGGTGGAATGCGGAACCGGGATGTAGTCTAATAATTATTAATTGAAGCGGAAAACTCACGAAAATATAAAATAAACAATTTAATACTTACCTATTTGTTCCGTTTAATGTAATGAAAAAAATGTTCATTATGTTATTAGTTTGGTATTATTTAATTATTTTTTGCATAATTTGAAACATTCAACTTTGTCTGGAGTAAAGTCAGCCATAGTTTCTTCAATTGTTCGTATGAAGTAGCTCAAAGGGATTTCCACTCTCTTAGTTAAATCCACTTCAAGGTATGTTTCCACTTCAATTCAACAATCGAGAGTTTTAAATTGCATAATTTTTGATGCTGCGATAAAATGGATGAACGTTTTTGGTCGTTTGCAGGCACATACAAATGAAATAAAATTATTTTGGACTTTCTATCGTGTTTTATTTAGTGTTATTTTCTACCGATGGTTCACAATGCGTCTCCTCTGGAGTCTGGAGGAGACGCTGGCACAAAATTATTGAGATTTTTGTATTCTGTTTATCAATCTAGGCGGTAAAAAATACTTCCTGGTTTTTGCTTTTCAGTAGCCGTGGACACAGTTACAGAGACGGAAACATCGAAAACATTTTACTCCTTGTTATCAGCCCCTCTAGACAAGTGGCAATTCGTTGCTCGGCGTGTGATGGAATAGAATGCCAAATGTATGGGATTTGACGTATATAACAGGCGTCAACGAATGTCAAAAAGGTCAAATCCTATACATTTGTCATTCTATTCCATCATACGCCGAGCAACGAATTGCCACTTGTCTAGGGGGGCAGGGCTGCTGAAAGCAACCGAAACATCGGGATCAGTGTATAAAATAAAATACCACCTGCGTACCCATCCTCGTAACAAACGAGTAGGTAGGCAGTACCTGTGGTACCTTGCCAACAAGTTACATGTAATTACTAGATCGAGATCGAGAGAGAGTGTGTTAGCTAACATTATTAATGTTATTTTTGTGCTCCGCCATTATCATAAACGCAGGTGTCCGTCACGCTCTCTTCCCATAACGTCTGTCTACAAGTACACGTGGTCACTCGTTTACTATTGTCGATAAGGCCCTCTTTTTGTACTCTAACATCTGATAAGATATCGATCTCGAGTGTGTAGTGAAACCAGTAGTAGTGGTGTTGAAAGCATTGGATGTGCAGTGGCCATGATGGGCTACAGCAAGCTATTGTGTACAGGAGGCATTGGTCTAAAGTAGCGCACGATTGGCCATCGTAGCGGCAGATTTATGAGTACACTTCGAAGGAATTTTGGCGTAGCATTGAGCTACGTACCACTATGGTAATGAGCTACAGCCGTGCATTGTAGGGCATAGCCCATCGTTGGCCACTATGTACTGGAAACATACCTAATGACATGTCTCACAATAATATGTGTACCTATCATGATACTTATAAAAGATACGTGTCTGTAAAAGAAAAATGCATGGCTCGAGTCAACAATAGTGGCCGGAATACGACAACAGGCTCACTGTACTACCCAGGTAACTTATATGATGTAATACTACATTCTTTACATCTAATTTATATGTAATTCGTGCTCTCTGTATAGTAAACGAGAATAGGTACATAATTTAGACATACACTACTAAGAGGCCTTATTAAAACGCAAGGAAGTTTTTACTAGACACTACACACGAACTATAGAGTTTTTTTATCACATGCCATTATTAGTCACATCACAGTAACAGTTACCAAACAGCCAATAAAATATACAATACTAGCTATACGTAAATGTCGGTTATCGCGACCAAACATAACCTGTGTCCTTTCCTGAGCTATAGGTGTACCAAATTTCATCTGGTTATCTTCAACAATGACGAACTTTTATTCCAATTTTCTTCTTCTATTTGAATCCCGTTACCTCCCTTTTTCGCGATTAAAAAAGACTTAGTTCTTTTAACATGCTATGCTCATCTCTGTAACAAATTTCATCAAGATCAGTTCAGTGCTTCAAGCGTGAAAGCGTAATAGACGGACAGACAGACAGAGTTACTTTCGCATTTTTAGTATTAGTATGGATTCTTAACATTGCATTTAATTTTGTAAATGAAATGCAATATTTATTATTGAATTGGCAACAGAGTTATCAATTAACTTTTTAATTGTATTTTTTTTAATTATTTTAATAGTTGTTATTTTTTGGTGTTATGTGGGTGTGTAAATTTTAATTGTGTAATTAATTAAAATTATAATTTATTTATTTAATTGTTGAAACCTATCGTCCAAGTTTATCGTCAAAGTCCCAATACAGTAACGATTTTTTTCAGCCTTTTTTAGCATTTGTGATTATTGTACAACTCGAACAATTTTGGGAAACGCTCTGCGTTCATGTTTCCCGTGGGAAGTCATTACGCACTGAAGGAAGATCATTACTCTTTGTGATCTATGGCAAAGCTTTTATCTTTTTTATTTTGAATTAACTGCCACCCGTGACTTCAAGTGCAACTTGTTTTGTTCATAATTTGGGTATTTTAATGTTTTTGCCGACATTGGGAGGGGCCTATGTCCAGCAGTGGACTGTGTTAGGCTAATTGATTTTTTTTTACGCGGAACTACTTTTTTAAACTTTTTCTGTGTCAACATTCATAGGTAAGATAGGCATCAATAAAAAGCTTTTATTTTAATATTATCAATAAACACTTCTATTTTGTATAGATATTTAATATTAAGTATGTATATCCATCGGTGAAATCCTGATTTAATTGGATGTTTTATTAGAAAATGTCAAAAAGCATTAAGTTTAAATTATTTCTTAATTATTACTTTTTCTTTTTAAAATATAAACTGATTAACAAAAGCAATACATACATTTGATTGCTTTTTTAAATTTGTAGAATTGTTTTTTTTGCGCAGCACTATATTGTCATGATCTTTGCCGACCATTACACCAGGTATGTTTCGTACTATTACCGACAATTTCCTAACACTTTGCTTGACTCTTATCGCTAACATCACTATATTACGTAAACTTAAGACCACGGGTACAGTCGCGCTCAGAAGTCGCTGAACACTAAGAAACTGAAAAAATCAAAATACCGAATTTCAAAAACCCGAATTTGTACTTCGGGATTTTGTACTTTCGGTATTTTGAACATTCGGTCAAACGAACATTCGGGATTTTGAACTTCGGTCTTCCGTACAACGGTATTATGAAATACTGCATTATGAACTTCGGAATTTTGTTATGTAACCAACAAAATGATCTTTACAGTTCAATATCAATAAATAAATCACTACATATTATGAAACAAAGTCGCTGTCGCTGTCTGTCCGTCCCTATTGTATGCTTAAATCTTCAAAACTACGCAACGGATTTTGAAGCGGTTTTTTTAATAGATAGAGTGATTCAAGAGGAAGGTTTATAATGTATAACCCCGCGTTTACATACTGCCGCTCGCATTGCTCATCGCCTTGCCGGCAATATTCACGCGAATAATGCCCTAGCATTCAAACACTCGCATCATCGCGATGTTCATCGCGTTGCCCAACACTCGCATCATCGCGATGTTCATCGCGTTGCCCCGCATACAGTATTCGCCTTGCGATGGAGATGGACGACTTTAGTTAAGTGGACACCTAACCGAATGCAGTATAGGCATTTTATTAGGCTAGGCTATCTACTTAGATACTTAGCTAGTAGGTAATCAGGCTAATTTGGTAGGTAGGTAGGTACCTACCTACCTACCTATTTTAATTTGGTAGGTAATTAGGCTAATTTGGTAGGTAGGTACCTACCTACCTACCTATTCTAGTTTGGTAGGTAGGTACCTACCTACCTATTCTAGTTTGGTAGGTAGGTACCTACCTACCTACCTATTCTAATTTGGTAGGTAGGTACCTACCTACCTACCTATTCTAATTTGGTAGGTACCCTAGCTACCTGTTTGGTAGGTATACTTAGGCTAATTTGGTAGGTAGGTACCTACCTACCTACCTATTCTAATTTAGTAGGTAGAGGTACCTACCTACCTACCAAATTAAAATAGGTAGGTAGGTAAATTAGGCTAATTTGGTAAGTAGGTTACCTACCAAATTAGAATAGGTAGGTAGGTACCTACCTACCAAATTAGCCTAATTACCTACCAAATTAAAATAGGTAGGTAGGTAGGTAGTACCTACCAAATTAGCCTGATTACCTACCAAATAGGTAGGTAGGTACCTACCTATTCTAGTTTGGTAGGTAGGTACCTACCTACCTACCTATTCTAGTTTGGTAGGTAGGTACCTACCTACCTACCTACCTATTCTAATTTGGTAGGTAGGTACCTACCTACCTACCTATTCTAATTTGGTAGGTACCCTAGCTACCTGTTTGGTCGGTATACTTAGGCTAATTTGGTAGGTAGGTACCTACCTACCTACCTATTCTAATTTAGTAGGTAGAGGTACCTACCTACCTACCAAATTAAAATAGGTAGGTAGGTAATTAGGCTAATTTGGTAAGTAGGTTACCTACCAAATTAGAATAGGTAGGTAGGTAGGTACCTACCTACCAAATTAGCCTAATTACCTACCAAATTAAAAAAGGTAGGTAGGTAGGAGTACCTACCAAATTAGCCTGATTACCTACCAAATAGGTTGGTAGGTAGGTACCTACCTATTCTAGTTTGGTAGGTAGGTACCTACCTACCTACCTATTCTAATTTGGTAGGTACCCTACCTACCTATTTGGTAGGTATAATTAGGCTAATAATCTTTTATATACATATGTATTACCTATATTATTTAATTAGATCCGTAGCAAGCATTTCAATAAATTCTATTGATTTTTCGTTGGACCATTCGATTGGTTGCGTCATTGTCATGATAATAAATTCGAAGTAATCCTGTGACTGTGACACGCGCGTACACAACGAGCGCTCGATGCGAAGTGTGCGCGACGCGAGTATGTGAATGCTTCATCGCGCTAGTATTGCCGCTCCTACTCGCGCCGCCAAGCCGACACTCGCAGCAACATACGCGGCAATACTCGCGGCATGACGAATATACCATTCACACCACGTCTCTGCCCACTTCTCTCGCCACTTCCCTCGCTCTGCCGCGAGTATGTAAACGAAGCATAATACATGCATAATATTGTAGAGAAACACTGATAAATTTAGAGATAAATACCACGCGGGTGGAAAATATGGCGGTACGAAGTTCGCCGGGTAAGCTAGTTAAATTATAATTTGTAGTCTTCAAAGTATATTTTTAAATTTTTGTTTATTATTATTAAGTACTATGAAATTCCAATCTAAGATGGTCGGTATGTACTACATTGATTTATTATGTTTATATTTTTTAGATCTATTCTGTGAGAACAATGTACGATTTCAAGTAAATAAAAAAATAACTTGGAATGTGTTAACCTAATGCCTATGGCGACTGTACCTACGAGTACAATGAAATAATTTTCACTCTCTCCAATCACAATTCACTCATCAATCACACAATTATCACTCCATCAAATAAAGCCAATCAGATATCTACCAACATCTTAGAAAGCAGAAATTGACTTACTTAATTACACGGTAGCATTTTCCTTAGTCATAGGTAAAAAAGTTGATAACGGCTTATTACTGGCGGGTTCTGTTAGGCCATGCTCCAATTGTTGTTATAGCGGTGCGCGCGCGCATCTCCGCTGGACTTGGTCAAGATGGCGCGATCTGCGGCTGGACTACGCTTCGGTGGTAATAGTGTTTTTACTGCGACTGTATAAGTGTACATCAAATGTTACATTTTTAATGGGAATTGTTATGTAATTTGTAATGTGGTTGTGTCTGTACATTGTAGATATTAGAAAAAAAACTGGTGTTATTATACAGGGCGTCCCACGGCGATGCCACATGGAGGGAAAGTACCTTAAATCCTTAAGTTAGCTCATTTTGTTTAAAGGAGACATCATTTTATTTTTAAAAAGAAACAAAACTGCATTCAAAGTCTTTTAAAAATTCGCCTGCCACACCCGGTAATCGAACCGACTAAAATCCGAAAAAGTAAAATCCATAAGTTAGCTCATTTTGTTTAAAGGAGACATCATTTTATTTTTAAAAAGAAACAAAACTGCATTCAAAGATTTTTAAAAATTTGCCTGCCACACCCGGTAATCGAACCGACTAAAATCCGAAAAAGTAAAATCCTGTATTTTTATGGCATCAATCGATAGTGTCAATCATAAGGATCAAATCTCTCTAAGAAACATGGTAAATTAAACGAAAGGAAGTCCTTGAAACCTAAAATTATAAATTCAATTTGGCAAAATAAAACACTTTAACTCAAAGTTCATCCATCTATCTGATACCCATATTAACAATAAAATTCCATATTTAAATTACTTTTCTTTTTTTATCGTGCCGAGACTGCTGCTGGTCAGCAGTAGTATTTAAGTATGTCGAACTCAAACCGACTAAAACCGCACGCCGTCTAAATTAACAGGTTATAAGTTGATCCATAGGGCAATTCTCTCGCCATTTTCGTTGCCCACGGTACACCGCGTGCAGGTTTCTTCAAGCACCCAAAATAACTACCTACCCTACCTACATACCTCATGCAGTTACCCAATAAAGTTACATTCTAAACAGGTAACAAAGTTCATTAATTTAGTACTAATCTTACTAAATAAATTTCATCAAAGATAAATCTCTAGTGTTGATAGGTACCTTATAAGAAAGTGTTTTAATTTACCAAATTGTATTGATAATATTAGATTTCAAGGACTTCCTTTCATTTTATTTACCATGTTTCTTAGAGAGATTTGATCCTTATGATTGACACTATCGATTGATGCCATAAAAATACAGGATGTTACTTTTTCGGATTTTAGTCGGTTCGATTACCGGGTGTGGTAAGCGAATTTTTAAAAATCTTTGAATGCAGTTTTGTTTCTTTTTAAAAATAAAATGATGTCTCCTTTAAGTAAAATGAGCTAACTTAAGGATTTAAGGTACTTTCCCTCCATGTGGCATCGCCGTGGGACGCCCTGTATATTCTAATTGTAAAGTGGTCGCGTCTGTACATTGGGGATATTAAAAAGGAACTTGGGTTATGTTATATTAACGATACTGAACACAATTTTATATTCTTATTTTTTTGTTCACAATGGACGAATAACTACTGAACAGCCCCCCTAGACAAGTGGCAATTCGTTGCTCAACGTATGATGGAATAGAATGACAAATGTATAGGATTTGACGTTTTTGACATTCGTTGACGCCTGTCATAACGTCAAATCCCATACATTTGGCATTCTATTCCATCATACGCCGAGCAACGAATTGGCACTTGTCTAGAAGGGCAGATATTGGTGCGGTTTGACATCCACGCGGGTGGAGCCATAGTGGGCGCGTAGCCTAGGCTAGGTGGAAACATGTTGGCATTGGCTTCCTGTAGCTGTAATCTGCTTTAATGTTTTTTTTTTCTTTCTAGTTGAAATGTGCACTGTTGCTGTACTTAATCGATGAATGGATGTATGTTTGTTACGCAATCACGGTAGAACGGCTAAACGGATCTGGATGAATATTGGCACATGGATCATGGTAACAGGATCAGTAGGTGTTTCACTTGTCGGATAACAGCCCTATCCCTTGGACACATTATAACACCCGTAGAAAGAGATGGTGTGGCCCTTTTCTATTCCAACAGGAACCAACACGGTCTTTTCTCCATCTGGTCCGGGAACAAAGGTATTGCAACTTGCCTAGAGCGGCTAGGCTTTTTTATTTTTTAATAACAATTCCTTGCTTTACATTGGACGTGAATTGTGTAAACGCGGCGAGGCCGAACTTTGACAGATTTATGACTGTTGTTTACATTATATAATTATGGTATTAGTTGAAAATAATGAAACGAGGACAACACAAAGTACTTACCTAATTAATATGAATTGCAAATTGACTCATTTAAGTATGAACTGTACGAGAATTCGTTACGATATCGTTCAACGTTCAAACTGCTTCGGTAAATCGAGGCGTGTATGTGATAAATTAATACTACAGTTTTTCTTTTTATTTTCTGAAGCACAGACCCTTACAGCAAACACCTCTCACTGTATGAAATTAGAACACCGTGTTATAATAATACACTTTTTTTATCGTTCAAAACGCAATCTGTCCAAAAACCAATGTGTCCAAAACGTAATCTGCCTGAAACCCAATGCTTCCAAAACGCAACGCGTCCGAAAAGCAATCCATCCAAATATCTACTCTCAAAGTCATCTTTTCGTTCTAGTAAATAGCGAAAAGTGTGAGTGAAAAACAGCTCAAATCAAAAACATGAAATTCAGAGAACATCACCAAAGCTCGGTACGACAATCCGTAATCATTTTCATTGTGAATTTTCTGTCGCCGCGATAAGCCGCTGGAAGCCGGCTTTGTTGGAAGCCGAATGGAAATACTAATTATATCTCAAATGTTCCGTAGGAATATAAACGAAAATTTAAATTATATTTGTTTTCCTACTTGAAATTTTTAATTTGGTTACCTAACACTCACATTAAATAGTATTATCATCATCCGAACGTCAATCTTGATAGCATTCAAGGTAGCTAGATAACACTTTAGAGCCCGTGGTCCGCTTACTTAGATTTTACATGAACGACAGCCGTCTGACCACCACACCCCGGGAAAATAGCCTGCGTTATAGTCTCGTCCATCAATTACTAGGTTTGCCGGCTGGTAAGTGAGATTGCCTTCCAACGGGAACGCCTGCGATTGGGCGGGTGATCTACCATACTGTGTAACAGTGACGATGGGTCATATAACCAGATTCCTACTGGGACTTACCTTTACAGAGATGGTAGAGGTGTAATATCTAACACTCTATGAAATAATATCCATAATGCATTATCTAAGACTTATTGTATTAGCAAACCAATCAACTGAACATTAAATTATACTGCCCTGTAATTCATTACGTGACTAATTGGATCGAGGTAAGATTGTCTTTTCGCCTCCCTTTGGAAAACTTCCACTCTTCGCCAGTGCTGTTTAGAAAATTTTACTCTTCAAAGTTGCCTTAGACTGTGAAGATTTTCGTAAAATTAAATAATGTTTCAAACGATTTTAATATCTAGGAATGACTGGTTAAAAAAGAACTAAAGGACGATTATGGCTTGCTTTTTGGTAACAGAAGTTACCAAGTGTGATAATTTGTTGGCTGGGTGCCAAACTATATTGAAGTCTAGACCGATAACGAACCAGGCTGGATCCTTGAACCCAATGAGTGTTCCTAATGGATATAGTCTTGTTACTTACAGGCTATAAAGTGTTTGATATTTTCGAGTCGTATAGTGCTTAATTCTTTATTGTACACTGAAAATTATACTTTAAGAATCATAACAAATACATTTTGATGTACAAAGGCGAGCTTAACTCAGTACCTATTGAGTTTTCTCCCAGCAAACCTTTGGGAAAAGCGCGACAAAAGGGTAAAAGTAGTGCCATAATTTGTTATGAGTTCGTAATTACGAATAAGATTGACATACATATCCAGCATATTCACGCCTATATATCACTAAAGGGGTATCCAGAGGTGTATTAACACTCACATTTCACCAACTTTATTTATGAAAATTTTAAAATTGCACCCTCCTCTTGAACTAGTTTTTTTTTTTTTTAAAACGCTATCTAGATCCATGGTAAGCTTAATTAGCTTGTGTTATGGAATCTAGAATGCGGATATACATACTTAGGTACTTTTTTTTGTAAATACATACTTATTATACATAGAAACACCCAGACCAATGCAAATATTTATATTCATGCATACAAATATTGGCACTGAGCGGGGATCGAACCTGCGCCTCCTGCGTAGCAGCCGCGTTCACTACCGCTACGCCACAGAGGCAGTAGATAATTAATTACTGTGCGTTTTTTAGTATGTTCACGTATTCCTGTCTGTCATTCATCAGATTGCAATTAAACGTTAGTATGAAGTTGTGCACGTGGCCGTGAAGGTTTTAATAAAAGCATTGCAGCGTATTATATCTGTAAGTATCATATAATTTTTTTTGTTATTTTTTTGCGATTACAAACTTGAATTTATTTTACAGTTCGAGAATTTGACCGTGATAGTATACCGCTGTGTAAGAATCGCTAATCTTATCTTATTTTTTTTATTTTTTTTTCTCATATGAAGGTCTGAAAAGAAATGTTTAGATATTGTATACAGGTTTTTTAGAAGTTGATCATAAATCTTACGTGTGTTTGATAGCAATCGGTTGAGTAGAACCAGAGATTATGACCTAAAGTCGCAATAACCAGCATCCACGCGGGTGGAGCCGCGGGCATCAGCTAGTAGGTGTAACGGGGCAACAAATTAACATTATAAGTAGATTGACATGGTAGAGAACTTAAGAGGATCCTTTGAGGTGGAGGAAGTTGGAACAGCTCAACAGTAATGGCAAAACCCTAACAATTTAAGGGTCGGCAGCGCGATTGCGATACCCCGGGTATACCACACGCCCATAGGCCATGGTAACCACTTTGTAGCATGTGGGCCATGTGCTTGTCTGCCACCTAAGTGGAAGCTGCGTATGTTAGAGGAAACGGCTGGAAGCGCAAAAGAAGCCCAGCCTGTAGCATAGGTGGACTTGTATGAAAGATTAAGTTTGTGAGATGAAAGTGGTTAATTTTTGATAAAGGTACATAAAAAGAGGTCAAACAGGACTTCGAATATTATATTTTAAAGAAGGTCCAATGGTCCAATAAATGAGGTATTTGGTCTCTATCACAAAAACATTGTACGGGTGTTTTTGTCATAGGGTCCAAAGGGTGCAAAACTTGTGTAACCCAAGAAACAAGTTGTAGACTTGTTTGAAATACTCGTACAAGTCGTCAAAACGCAATTTTTCGTATTCAACATGTAATGAGACTTGTCTCAAACACTCTTCCTGTGCCGCCAACTTGTATAAATACAAGTTTACAAGTATCCATGATTGATGGATAACATGTATACAGACATGTTTACAACTTGTCGTACAAGATTTGTACGACAAGTTGTAAACATGTCATAAACAAATCTTTCAACATGTTATAAACATGTCTATGTCTGAACGAAGACATGTCATAAAACTTGTCAAATACATGTTTTAGTAGACCCTGGTGTACACGAGGGGTAAGGACAAGCCAGTTGAGTGAACTGTGGTGTCTGCTTTCCCTGGAGGGAGAAAGGCGTGACTTGTTTACGTAGGAATACTTACATAAAGAAAGTATAACGTATAAAATTATGAATACAGCGCATTACTTTAAGGTTTTTTACTTTTTTCGTCGAAATTAACCTTGATTCACTGAACTTAATATAATTTATTACTGTCTATATAACTTTCCTGTTTATAATAACATACTGTAGTAGGGTATGATAGTATATTGGTAGTATCATATCTAGTTATGTATTAGTGTTCATCTATTCAATGGCATCTCAATAATGCACCTAATCTAGTTATGAGGAATATCTATCAGGAATATATCCTAAAGGTACGGTTGATATTTTAATCGGGCGTGCCACCGTCCGCGCGTCCCGGGGAATCTCTTAGACATATAATTTCTGGATGTTCTTGTCTTGCCAACGGCGAATATTTGCATAGGCATAACCAAGTAGCCAGGATAGTCGCGACAAAGGTTAGGTATACTTCAGGGCAAGTTGTTGATGAACTTGCTCTGAAGTATAACCTTCGTTGCTCCAGAATACGATCGTGAGTCTTTTATCATCTACATTCGCCGAGCATAACTTGATGGTTTTTTTTTTAATTTATAAGGGGTTTTAGTATATTTGGACTTCCTCACTCCATTAATCATACTTACAATACAATACAATCACCTTCAGGGTTACTCAGGGATCGATAATATCTTACCAATCACGGCTGATATGGCCCTACTCTAGAATGTAATTCCGACCGGTCGTTAAAAAATCGTATTAAAAACAGCAGACAAGACATGCGGACTGTCATACTGAATTTCGAAGTTCAATGCGTCGTCGTAGACTAAACTGCAAATTGTGTATGAAACTTCAAAATTTTAATATCGATCGGTCGGTATTAAATTCAAGAATAGGCGGTGTGCTGTATGCCTAAAACATATGTGATTTAGGAATTTTCTTCTAAATAGTGAGACTATCAGTTAAGAATTTCTCGGAAAAAAGTTAACCATTTTAATTTTAGAACGACATAATCCGTAATTTAAGGATATAGTTTTATTGATATACAATAACTTTTTAACGGATTCTTAGTTAGTTTTAGTTCTATATTTTGACAATTTCACTAACTCCTGTAATGTCTTAAAACATCTACCAATTATTTCACTATTTTCTTATTCTCTTCAAGAATAAAGTTCTAATTATAACATTTTGACACTTTCATTATCTATTGAGGCTAGCGGGCATTAACAAAATGCTAATTATTTCAAATTTAGAACGATATAGTCCACCATTTTTTTTATTTTTACTGTTCGCTGCCGTTGTATCTTCATGCTCTGACGGTTCTATCTACAAACTGAGGTTGTAGTAATTATGTCGAAAGTAGGTATATCTTTATCGATAATTACCTACATGAATAGAGTAACTATCGATTAATTTTTCTATGAATTGCTTAGTTTATTATCGGATGTGCATTTTTTAATCGCAATCTATTGGATGTTATAAAATTAATTAACAGAGAATGGAACGGTATTTTATGTACATGTAAGTAAATTGATTGTAAACCTTAATTTGAAGTGTTGAAGGTTCTTTATGAGTAAGTGTTTGAGAATACAATAACTAGTATTTGCGGCATGGTAAGATCTAGTAGTTATTGCAGTTGCTTTGTAACTAAAAAGGGTAATGAGACAAGATCTCGATTTATCTGAATATAAGCGATTACTGGAAGGCTACATAAATGTTTATTTAGCTACGGTTTCCTGTACTATGTAGGTAACTAAGCACCTATCTCCCTCTTTGAACAAGAAGTACCTATTGAAATGCTCTTCATGCAATGCAATACAAAAATATAACTAGGTATCACTAATTTTTGCACTTCAAGTGTAACTCGCAATAGATATATCTACTCTTTCTGTATTATAATGCTCTAAGCTATCTTAAAAGTATTAGTAGAAATGATTTGTAAGAAAAAAATATGACTTCTATAAAAAAATTAGCATCGTTAATTCTGGGTCCCGTTCCAAATTCGAAATTCCAATTTCCCGCCATAAAAATTGGTATCGTGAATTCCGGGTCCCGTTCCAAATTCGAAATTCAAATTTTCCGCCTCACCCACAAACCGTGACTCAACTTGTGGTCAGTTTGCCTAGAAGTAGGTATACTTATGCTCATATTCCAGAACATCGCTCAGTTGTAATTCAACTCTCACAATGACATAAGAACTGTCATCTAGAATACAATCTCTGTCCTCAGGTCTAGTTTTAAATCGAGATTCAGGACTGAGCATTGTTATGACTAGAATACGGGCATTAGAAGGCAATGATATATGTAAGTAATCTATGTACCTTTACATCTTTTTATAGGTAGGTACGTTGTCATAACAGTACTGTAATAAGTGAACACAGCTCATTATGAAAGTAACTCGTCTTTCATTTTTAAATATTTACTTTCATCCAACTTTAATTTATTTATAGACACTTTTAACATTTTTGTCGGTTTGGCAATGCGTGGCCTATGTTGAAATTCTAATGTTGCAAGCATAGATACAATTTAATGAATGTTATACCTATTTATTTTATATTCAGTCCATCAATTAAAAGCACCTTTTAACGGATTCTATCGCGATTTATTTCTTATTATTATTTATTTTTAACCCGACGTTTCATAGTTTCGAGTAGACGACATCATGATTCGCGTACTTTGAGAAAATTTATACTTCAAACTAAGTGACAACTAGTCATCGTGCGACCATGCTGCTGAAAAGTAGCCGAAACGTCGGGCTAAAAGTAAATAATAGTAACGAATAAATCGCGATAAAATTCGTTACAAAGTGGTTTTATTTCAATGAGTAATATTCACGTAAACTTCAGAAAGTATCATAAAAGCTGTCGTATATCGCGACTTTTTGTAATTTCATCCGTGTTACAGCAAAAAAAAGTTGCTCGTCTTCCGTGATACTATATTTTTGTTCCAAACAGCTACTCTTAGAAGTCATTGTATGAAAACAATGGTATTACACAATCTACTCGGGTAGTCACAAAAACCAGTTTCCTACAAACTTACCTCCGCCTCCTACTATGCGACTTCCGACGATCGCGGGCGGGCGGGTCGCTTGCGTACGCGCCGCCTTCCCCTTCAGCACTGTGTCCTGCTCCCATTGCTACCCCATGCCACTTCACACACCGTCACTGACAGACACACGCTCCTACGACACCCCTAGCACTAAAACCAGGGTGTAATGTTAGCACTTTTCGGTAAAAAGGTCTTTTAACGGCACTAATCGAGGCACTAGTAGAGGTTTGAAGGTCTCTTGGGGTGTCGTGGTGTAAAATGCCCCCGTAGCGTTGTACTCGGGCGGCTCGCGACGCGAATGTGAAACGTACCGACGCACGCGCAGCGCCCGCCTTATGTTATTGTTTTAATTAATTTGTGTTAGAAGAGGACAGCGGATGTGTGGTCAGTGTATTAGCTCACTGCGATTTTTGTGAATGGTGTATGGAATTTCAAATTGTTTAATATAGTAACCTCGATGAATTATAGTTTTATTATTTCTATTTGAAAGTCTGGTTATGAAAACGTCGTTGTTTTTTATTTGTTTTAATTTTATTAACGTTGCCTATGTAGTAGACTGTAAGTGAATCTGTAATTAAAAAAAAAATAGTCGAAGTTTTATTTTCGGAAGTGATATACCTATTCAACTGTATTGTAATTTGTTGTAAAAAGTGAATTAGGAGACTTTAAGTAACAAAATAGTTTTTTTTATTATTTTCTTCTAATTTAGCACCTACTATTTCTGTTTATACCTACTGTTGATTGATGAGTTGATGACACTTGATGGAACTTATTATTACACACTTGTACTTTTCCACGATATTTTTATTAAACCTGACCGGGTTTACCTTTTTCATTAATCTTTTTTTGAAATTATCTCATACTTTGTACAAGTTTGTTAAGGAACGAAAAAATAAAAAAAGCGTAGAAAATTAGAGAAAACTGGACGACTATTTCTGTATTCCAAGTAGGCTTGGTTATAATAAAATTTTAACGAAGAACAAGTCTAATAGTAAAATTCTGTGAGTAGCCAATCGCGTTGTGAATTATTTTGAATATCATCACAGCATTATGGCACATAAGATATGATACTGTAGGACCCTTTCTCTCGACCTGAAACGTGATACCAATAAAGTTTATGAAGCGAGGGCGAATGGGCAACCGGGTAAGGGTCGCCGTAGGGATATGTACATCAATCAGATCGAGGATATTTTAAAGAGGTCACGGTTCGAGACCCTTATTCTGCGAACAAGGGTGCGCTACGGTGCGCACTGTGCGGTTTGAAAGGCATTTCATCCCACGCACACTCAAGCTGTGGAATGAACTCCCCGCGGTGGTTTTCCCAAGCGACTACAATATGGGGTTCTTCAAGAAGGGCATTAGAAGGTTTCTTCAGGGTCGGCAGCGCGAGTGTGACGCCCCTGGTGTTGAATACGTCCATAGGCCACTGTGACCGCTTCCCATCAGGTGGGCCGTGTGCTTGTCTGCCAACTAAGTGGTATAAAAAAAACAATGTATAAAAATAATTATCATACATGTTCGCAGAATGAACATTATGAAAGCTTAAGAAGCGAAAGTTTCATGCCAGGTTCTTAGTAAGTGGTCTCTGTGAAATTAGCAGGAGGTAGGACACGACGGTATTTCTATCCCAATCCTGCAGTCCGACTGGGGAAGAACCTCCACCCTACAGAATACCGCGGGTATAATAACCTCGTGTTGTGTTTCTGGCGGTGAGTAGGGTAGCCAGAGCTCACTGGAGAGGTTTTGTACTGTCAGTGGGAAGACCAAAAGTTTGTCCTGCTTGTCTTCTTCGCTGACGGCACAGAATCTCTTTGTTCTTAAAGGGTCGGCTAAAGACTCCTCTGATGTTGCACTCGTCCATATGCCACTTTTCATTAGGTGGACCGTGTCTGCGACCTAAGCGCCTTCGCTGCGTTAAGCGGGTGCGGGTCGCGGATGTCCGCGCAGTGCGTCCGCCTGTCCGTCGCGTGCGACGGGTATCCGCCTCACGCAGCGCTGCTCCTGCAATATCATGAATAAAGCACGCGAAGCGGACGTCCGCGCCGTGCGCCCGCTAAACGCAGCGAAGGCGCTAAGTGGTATAAAAAAAAATTAAAAGGAAGCGTGACTTCACATATGTATCAATATCATGGTACCAGTAAAGTGCCAGTACATAAATCGCCGATCGCTCATACCTCAGAGCACACCTCGCGGGCTACTAATTGTCGATCCGCCTCGGAAATCGGTTCGCTCTCGTTTCTACTAATTACACGAACGGTTGCTTTCCCGATGGAAAACGTCGCTCACCGGAAGGAACAAAAGCACGCCTACTGTCCACATACCCGTTTATTAGACGGATTAAACTCGAATGGACATCGGCATGGTCGCGCGCCATTGGTTACAATAGTAGCCCTGTGCAGTCGGCGGGACATTTCAATTTCTCGGGTAGAATTTTTTTTATGAATTGACAATTTTTTTTCAAATTTCAAATAGTAATGTTGTGTTTGTATTTTGTATAGAAATACCGAAATAACTAACACGTTAGGTACACAAAATGTACTCTATATGCGCAGTAGGTACGCGTTTTTTGGGTGTTTTGATATAGTACTTCGAGAATAGAATAGTAATGCTACGACGGTGGAGGAGCTCAATTCCACCAAACATGGATTATATTAAACAAAAGATCGCGAGCATCACGAAAGACTCAATCCAACTACTAGGTATTTGTTACTACATTTAGCTACATTACTTACCTACATAGATGTCATTAGTATACAAAAACAACCAATGTGTATCCACACCTCACTGTTATCTTCTAAGATATGTTTACATACATATATGCTAGTCTATAACTAATTATAAAGATCAATCAATCAATCAATTAGCCTATTGCATGTTCACTGCTGGACATAAGCCTCTCCCAATATGCGCCTCGTTTGCCAATCCTCCGTATGTAGATATATAAAGCTTAATGAATCTTAAAAAGACTTCCGCATAATTTGTTCCGTAAGATTTATCACAAATTCAATTTAATTTCAAATTTGCAATAACATCATTATGTGCATTTGCCGCTATCGAAAATAGCTCTAGACTAGTCTAACTCCGTACACATCTAAATTGGTTCAGTAGTTTAGTCATGCAAGCAGTTACTTTTGCATTTTTAATATTTGTACGGATTAAACTAGATTCTGGTCCCGTTCCAAATTCTAAATTCAAAACTCATTCCCATCTCACCCTGGAACCGTGACATATTTTTTGTTCTAAACACAACAACAATATAGATAGAAGTAATTGGCAGCATTATAACAGTCCATAAAGCTATTAAGTTCAAGAAAACCTCGGAGCCGTTGTGATTTTCTCTTTCACTTCTGTCATCTGTACCGGACAGAAATTGGCACTTCATATAATGCGCTAACGAGTGATTGATCGTTTGACAGTAAATTAAATTTTCTATATTACTGAGAGATGACTATTAGTAAGTAGGTATACCTCGTACTGTATGGAACAAAAAAAAGTAGTGCGCGAAAGACCACGAGCCGTCATTATAATATAGATGACATCACAAAGAGCGCGCTATTTATATACAGATAGGTACTTATTAACGGCCGTTCCCAATAACATATCTACATATAAAGGTAAAGGTAGAGATAGTTCCTTTGTCAAATCCTATTGTTATTTTCCTACTATGAATTGCGTTACCATAGAGATTGATGACGTTTTTATCCTTTCTAATGTCAAAACTAGCGATAAATAGGTTATGGGAACGACAGTAACAATTTAAATCAATGCAGATAGGTGTCAAAACTCATTGATTCATTTGTCTATTTTTAGTCCCGTTCCAAATTCGAAATTCATGTACCGTGCCACACTGTAGTTCCATAAATGGAACTACACAATGGTACTACATTCATTATTCTATTCTGCAATACCAACGCATTGCTATTTGTCTAGGGTGAGCTGAGATATAGATAGTTCCATGGAACTCTACTGGGAGAAAAAAATCTGTGTCGGCCAGGGTGCGAGAGATATATCTCAGCCAATCTCACCTCCGCCAACCTACGATCCAATGTCGACGTGCGTTTTAGTCGGTTCAAATCCGACATAACCGCTCGCGCCAGCCCCGGCATATCTGTGCGGATTTTACGCACTATAAAAAAAGTAGTTCTATATGTAATGAAACTAGATAATTTAGTATCACTGGGATCACGCCAATTTTCTCGTTCAAATGAATGCTTGCTTGCTAGCCTACTGGTAGATATTCATAGAAGTATTTTAGTAATGTCATTTCTATGACACCTGCCTATAGTCACGCATTGTGGCTGGTCACGTTGCGCTCTTAAATCGATACCTAATTATTGTTCCCTAGGCGAAGGCGATACGTGCATCACAACAAAACAACAAGGACTACTTTATCGGGATATTTATTTGTTTGTTCGAGTTTCCGATGTTTCCGCACTATTGCTGAAACATCGAGAACTCGTCAAAACAAATAAAGATGAGAAACATCTCGATGGTAGTTACGCTTCGAGCTCTTTCCCTATTCTGTTAGGGTCGCCTTCAAACGGCCGTACTTCGATTTTTCCTTGAAACACATGGGTTAGGGGAAGTTCGATGGCAGTCATTTGATATTCACAAGTTCACAACCAACTCGCAATAGAAACCTGTTCAAAATTCATTCTCGATATAATCCCAAACTCCCAACTATTAAAAATCATCACGATATCAATGAAAATTGTGTTATGAAAATAACTTTTTTGACATTTGTTAGGTTAAGATTAGGGTTGTTTAACATCAGACAGATGTACAGCCCAGACTCAGCCTCAGATGAATGGCTCGAGTCAAAAATAGTACCCGGAATACGGCAGTAGACCCCCTATTACGTAATTTACCTAGGACCGACTATAATGATTGGTGAAATGTGGGTGTTAATTCACCTCTACCTAACCCTCCGGGGATAAAGGCGTGATTGTATGTATATAAGATTAGAGCAAGACTGAACTTCAAACAGATTTATATTAAATAGTTGACCTTTTTCGGTTATCAGACTTTTTAGGGTTCCAACTAACTAACTTCTTCTATCGAATCAACGACACTTCTACTCCCAAATTCTGTTTTCCCAGTGTGCTGCTACCAAAAGGTCAGCTTGAAAGAGATGGCTATGTCGGTATGCGAGAGATATGGCTCAGCCAATCTCGCTTCCGGCAACCAGCGACCCACCGAAGGCGTTCGTTTTAGTCGGTTCAAGTTTGAAACTTTCCCCTACTTCTCCGCTCCTCCCGGTATCCGTGAGAATTTTGCACGTGATAAAAAAAAGTTGGAGTGCCATGCAACACACGTTACAGGTAGACCTTGATATATGGTAAACCTCCACACTCACTCCGCAGGTCCGCGTCATGCGAGAAACCCCACCTAGACCGATTCCCCCTGCGTCGGCCGACCCATGACGAATGACACAGATGTTTGTATAGCAACCAGACAAACAATATCTCTTTTTGTTTCTAGTTATAATGAGGCATAATATAGGTAGATAAGTTATACCACAATCTTATCTTATAAAAGTTATAATCTTATAAAAACCAGAATTTGTGCCAACCGTTTTTATATAACAGATTATAAGTTTTTATCCGTTATATTATTAAATTATGTTTAAAAAAAAAACGGTTCTCACGAATTTCCGTTATAACCCGTTATAAATAAATAAATATTCTAGGACATCAAACAGCGCCATCTAGACCTGAACTAAGTAAAGCTTGGGGTGGGTTCTAGAATCTATTACTTATTCTACAATTTTTTTAAAAATAGTAACAAGTAATAGATTCTAGAACCCACCGTTCTACATTCTACACAACGCTACCTAGAGCCATGGTAAGCATGCCTGCTAAAAATACGAAAATATTGGAAACTCTAAACGATATGTATCTTTCATAATAATGTATTATTTACACCAGAAAACATTGTATTTACTTGGCAAGGAGTTTAAAATTACCTTAAATTTTGTCGTAAAAGCACAAATAGCTGCACATTTACGCAGTTTTAGATAGCTTTGGGGAAATATTCCCTTGTTTTGCAGTTACACAAGACCCCTGTTTATACAAAGATAAAACAGTAGTAAATGCCTTGTGCCATAATATTTATTATTATGGCAATATCCGTGAATATGCCTCACTGGTTCATTAAATGTATACGTTTTAAATTTTAAATTAAATTGGCAACATTTAGCTGAATAATCAAATGATTTCCATAAAAAAGGGAGTGAGGTCGTAATGGCGGACATCATAGAGATTATTATTAACTCCTAGCTGATGTCCGCGGCTCCGCTCGCGTGAATAGCGATTTTTTAATACCATTTAGGTGTCAAACAAGCACACGACCCACCTGATGGAACAATGGAACAAACGTAAGATATTTGTTTGAAACCAAGACCTTTCAAACAAAAAACTGCATCACTCTATCTCTCTATCGCAGACAAATGGATAAGAATCCAAAAAAAAAATTGTGTTAAGTAACTAGTATATCTATAGGTAGGTACTAATCGTAATATCTATACTAATATCTACACTAATATATCTATACTGCCTCCCCTAGACAAGTGACAATTCGTTGCTCGGCGTATCATGGAATAGGATTTGACGTTTTTGGCATTTCGTTGACACCTGTCATATACGTCAAATCCCATTTATTTGGCATTCTATTCCACAAAACGCCGCGCGCCGGCCGACGAATTTTCACTTGTCTAGAGGGGCTGATATCTATACATAAGCTATATATCATCACGCTACTATCAGCGATGAACGGGATCAAAAGTCCACTTCCGGAGCCACGAGCAACAAATACTATAACATAACCCAAGTTTTTTTCTTGAACCAATGAACAGACATGACTTCTTTACAATAATAGTTATAGATGAGGCTAATTGTAGCGTGTTAAGAAGTATTTCATTATTTACCGTAAACACACCGTCTGCAATGGCTGCTATTTGAACAAAACGGTATGCCATTCTACTAATAAGATAAATGCAACGGTGCGTGTGTATATTTGTTACTATGTCACGCCGTAACGGCTCATTGAATTTCAGTGAAATTTTGCGTTGAGATAGCTCATATTTTATGCCGAAAAAGCTAACCGCTGCAGTAAGAAATATAATTAATTAATTGCAAGAAAGGTGTTTAAAATAATGTCATTAAAATACGATATAAAATTGACGACCTCTCCGGCATAGCATCATATAGTCAGTGGGTTCGATTCTAATAATCGACTGCAAAATTTATTTACTTATAGGGATATGTATAGGTATTTGCAGTAGTCTAGACGTTTATTGTATTGTATGTTGTGTTCACAAAAATAATGTAAGTTTGTTTATCCTCATTTTAGAACCCATACTACAAGCTAACCTAGAATATTATAAATTTTATCATAAAGTGTTTTAAAAATTATGTCCGTACAAAAGTCGAGATTCCCATATTTCAGTCGAAACCCCAAAATTTATAACTTCCGGAATTTAATGGAGTTGGCTCGCTGTTCAATGCAGTTTATTTAATTTAAAGCACATTTTCCAACCACAGAATATATTCAGTTTGCGAAAAGTATAATAAGGAAGAAAAAATAATTACTTAAAACCTTTTTACGTCAAAGATAAAAGGATAATTACATAGTAATGGATACTCTAAGATAATTACAAAAAAACAGTGTCACTTGTAGATTACCGACAAGAGTAAAAAACTCTATTCTTGTGTAAACGGGGCCAATATAATGTAGGACATATATCTTAAACCTAAAATGTGCCCAAAACGTGCTCTATTACGCGCAGTACACATTTTTTGGGTGTCTTTTGAGGATAGCGCCGATAGCACGGGGTGCTACTACGGTGGACGAGCTCAAATTTACCAAGCAAAGATTATTACAAAACAATTCGCTGTCGCCAGGACCTTTTTTGTCTCGCGATTTAGGTCCAAGATACGTATGTTCGTTAGGAAAGCTATTCATCAATGAAGATTAATAAGTCAAAGTGGGTACAAATCGTATTGCATTTGCAATTGCCCGATCAAAATGTCAAAGGACATTCAGCCCGGTCTCAATTGCCCCACAAATAAACGTCCACCCTCTGACGTCAGCCGTTAATCACAGGCCTTCGTTTGTCAATGTCTTGTTATCCTGTGGTTTCATGTTGCACAAAATTTGTTGTTCGATTTTTGAATAAAATATTTCGAATTTGGCTCTTTGGACTAAAAAGGTACCTACATCTTTTGTTCGATAAAGTCGTGTGGGATAAATACCTAACCCTAAATGTATTTTAATTGGTTCATAAACAACGGAAATATTGGTCATAAATCTAACAAGAAAACGATATTATTTCGAATTTCGTATTTGATTTAACTGTGTATCTCCGGAGTTCAAGGTCCAATCCCAATAAAAATAAAAAGATGAGTTACACCGAACCCAATGTAAAATTCCGCGTCGTCCTATCAGTCGGACGAAGCGGGCGGACCACGCTGCCACAGCCTTTTAAAATTGGTTCCTATAGGACTTACTTATCGGAAAAAAGGAAATATCGAAAAAGATACATACCTAACAAATAAAAATACTACTTATAAGAAAATATTCTAACAATCAAAATAAAAGTAAAAAAAAAATCAGATCTTCACATTTGTAAAGTAAACATTGGATATCCACAATTTTTTTAGACGTCAGTTGCTTAACACTGAAAAAGTAAGTAGGTAGGTACGTATCTCGAGTATGGAGTCGCGGGTATTTATTAAATCTGTAGATATACCGATTACATTATCAACAGGTGTTGAGGTATCTAAGAGGGTTCGTACAATACGTGTAGATACGGTTCCCTGCAATTTCCTCGTCCAATCTCGGCGTATCTCGGCACGTATAAAGGCCCATGAGGGTGGGACAGTAGGACTCAGTCGGAAGTTCGACAAGTCTTCATAACGACACAGGAAGCAACTACGCTGAGTACTTTTTGTACGACAGCGTGTTTTAACCGACTGCAAAAAGAGAAGGTTATATTTTAGATGTATAACTAGAATTTATCGATATATATGTTCGTCGATTTCCTTACCATTTTGATTGATTAAATAATGACTTATGTTTTTACGAGAACGTCTGCCTTTTGAACCTCAACCCCGAAGGGAAACCCTGCGCTAGAACCTCATCAGTCAATCAATAGGGTATAAACTTACAAGTAGGTTTGCTGGGCTTCGAAGCTAATGATGAGGCTCCATATATCCTGGTGGTTGTTGGACCCCTATATAAGCTATAGTAATAAAATAACTATTCTCACATCAGGGTGTAAATGGGCACCCAAATAGAGGACGAATCTACAACTTTTATTCCGGTTTATAATTTTAGGAGACCAGAGGGTTCGTCGTCGTGTTAACCCCCGAAGGGTTGGCAGAGGTGTATTATCACCCGCATTCCGCCAAATATGATTTTTGGTACCACGTTATAGGGGGCGAGCCTTTTGCCGTCAACAGGGCACTTTTTCAGGCCTCTGCGTTACAATAACAGCTTGTTACAAATATATAAAAAAGTTTTAAAATTAAATGCGAAATTCCGTTTATCACCGGTGACTAAAAACACCTCGTCTAAAATATCCAGTATTAAACCAATACCGGACCTAAAGCCGTACGTGACGGAGAAGGGAGTATTTTTCATTCGTGTCACGCAGCTAAGTGGATTCCGAGAGCGCCGGCCGGGAATGAAGTCGTACCTTATCACCTGAAAATGTTGAAAATGTTAGAACATTTTATTGGTTTGTCACCATTTTCGCCAGGTATTTCAGAAATGTCCGTAACGGTGTTCCATATTGGAATCGTGTTCAAATTTCGGATATTAGAACGTGGATATATCCCTATCCCTACTAATATTATAAATGCGAAAGTAACTCTGTCTGTCTGTCTGTCTGTCTCACTTTTACGACTAAACCGCTGAACCGATTTTTATGAAATTTGGTATAGAGGTAGATTAGACCTTGAGAAAGGACATAGGCTATGTTTGGTCGCGATAACCGACATCCACGCGGGCGGAGCCGCGGGCAAAAGCTAGTATTTTTTATATTTAATCCGTCCGGTCCATCAATTGACTGCCCCGTTAGATGGTAAAAAGCTGAAGTGCAGTCCAGAAGATGCGGACCACCATTTCTGATGCTATTGCCCTTAAAATAGTGATCCCATCTCTTTTTCACGCCCCGCTTGAAGGACCCGGGACTGTAGGAAGAGGGAAACACGTGTGCGGTGTTATGTATGCTAATATGGACCAGTTATAAAATTAAAAACTGTAAAAATAGTGCCAATGTTGATTGCATCCCATACTTGCACTTTAGATTCCGGAGTTCGCTCTTCTATAATTCCATTTTTGTTCTCTAGGTAGTAACTGCTATCTGACCCCCAAATCTGAGAGGATAGCCTGCGTTAGAACCATCGTTTGTCTATCAACAGGTGTTGCACACTCCGGGAACGAACATAGTAAATACCCAGCTTAAGAAACTATCAAAGTAAATAATAAAAGCTTGAAATGGTGCGGAAATATCGCGGTATATAGAGAGCGCGCCTAACTAAGTATTAACCGAGTGTGAACAGTATCGTGGTTGCAAATCGTAATACATAAAATTCTACCATTATTTTGTATCTTGTTTTTAATGTTATCCATCCTTAGCAAATCGATCAAAAAAATTCATAACATTATACTGAATTCATAAGTCCAACTATTGATATTTTCGGTAATGCATAAAACGTCACTATAGCTGCGCTTAAACCATCGCTAAGCAACTGTCTCGGTACTGCAGGCACATGCTGTAACAAACATCTCGAATGATCGAAGTGAGCTCGATAGCTGAATCCGCGGTGAGATATCAATTTGTATGCGAAATTGACATCTCACCGCGGATTCAGCTATCGAGCTCACTTCGATCATTCGAGATGCAAGTTACAGCATGTGCCTACTGTTCATACTCGTGCCTGCGCTCGTCACAACGGACCCGAGCGATACGCGCGCTCTATATAGGTATAATGTATACTCTAAGAAGGTAAAAACCTTTAAAAATAACTCATCCATCTCTCGTCACGTCATGTACATCATCGTCACGTCATCTCTAGTCACAGCTCAGAGATACCACGAATTTTAGTTCAAAATTTTCACCTTCATTCCAATTCTATTACTCCAGTAGATAATCTACTTTAAGCATAATTGAGTTTAACGTGCTGCATTTAAACTAGGGTAGCTAATTACCCCTAAAATGTATCCTGGCCCCTATTCGGCTTGACCACACGTAACGTAAATACCCACGTTTGTATTAGCCGACACATTCAAAAAGGTTTAGCTTTACACCAGTTCTATTCACAATTGAAATCCACCGTCTACTCACGTTACGACTTATGCGTTTAGAACTCATTGTCAAGTAGAATAATGCCCCTGACACGTTTAACAGAAATTCCCTAAAATGAGTTTTGAATTTCATGAAGAGTAATGAAACCTGCACAGCACAATACGAACAGAAATGCATTAATCTGTTCAAATAACAGAAGTGGGATCGCGTAACTACCGTTTTGTGAGCAGTGGGATTGCATTCGTTTGTGCATCGAATCGTTTGTCGTGTGCAAATATGAATCGATTTCCTTTTTGATATTCGATAGATTTTTAGCTTTTATTTTTTAACAGGATTTGTTAGATTCATCTGTAAATCACTATTGTGAGTAAGCAAATATTGGTAAACCAAACTTTTTGATTATCACATCGATTCGAAATTTTGTATTGTAGTTTTTACTTCAGCACGTTAAGTTAGAGTTCAATTAAGATCGACTTGCTTTGGTTTTGTAGAGCGTTCTCTTTATCATACATCGGGCTGACAATCTGATAACTTTATAGAGGAGTTAAAACCAGTTGTGTTTATAAAGTACTAGCGGCCGCACGTGACATCGTACAGGGTGGAATTTGGTATAATCCGTTCTTAGCGGATATCTTCATACTACAAGGAACCTATCTGCCCAAGTGCCCAAGTGAGTGGAGGGAAAGGTTTATGGCGGGGCATGAGTGGGGGAAGGGTGAAAAAGGTGGGGGTCATTATGAGAATCGAGTATAAAGTATAAAGTCAGGTGTTATAGTTTTTGAGAATTCATAAGTAACAACTAAACGATATTACAACTCACTGGAGTTTTATTATCGTTTAAGTGTTACTCAAAAATTATATACTTCTGTAAACATAAGCGAAGCGATAGAAATAAGTACCACTTTTATTATTCCATATCATTATGTTATTCTGAACACGTACTGAAAAGGGACGCCCTTGGTAATTCTATTGTAGTAGACCTTCCGTATCTGATTAGCGACTAATTAGTACGAATTCAATGGAAGCTCGAAATATAAGCGAATATTTAAAGGACTTAAAACGCTTTTCTTTTTTTTAGTGTCATACAATTTTCCTTCACTCCACCAAATACTTGCGTGAGGTTCAAAACTAAAGACCACCATTCCAGATGCTAATAAGTCTACAAAAGGGCAAGCTGGTCTTGCGCATTTATAGACTGCGGACGAGTCTCTGGTGTATACTTTCTTTCGGGGACTTCCCGGGACTTGCCAGGACTGAGGGGTCAGGCGGCAGTCACTTCCATAAAATTATTATATAAGGGTTTATTCCCTTCGTTGTGTGATGGATTTCAAGGACTTGTATCATAAAATCAATCACTCATCGAGTTTATGTTGTGAGAACAATACCTCAGGGGTAACGTGAAGAATGTATGTATTGTTGAACTGTGGACGCTAAAGCGGTCGCCAGTGTTGCCATTCATCAATAATGGGTACAACGAGAAATATTGAACTTTTCGACAAACTGTATTTCTGTTTGTACAAATTGATTTTGTGAATTATTATAGCTGCTGCCTACGGCTACACTCTCGTAACGTTAGAAAGTAATATATAAACCTAAATATCAATATGTTATTCCAGACAATAATCTATTCCTGTGGGTCGCAGATAACAGGCAGATCCGGTCAGACGTTGAGCGTAACTGAGTAATTGCGAATTGCGAATCTATACCCTGTCATTTTCAAACTCAGGGGAGACAAACCACCATAAAGTTATTGAAAAATATGGCTATGGCATCATAGCCATATTTTCTTCCCTTTTTTTCTCCCACTTTGGCTATGTCTCCCCCGCCCAGGGGAGCAACAGCCCCTGCCATCATTCCTTTATCTCCCCCAGAAGACATGACACCACACCGCACCATCGCACAAATATCCAGACACCTTCACAAACTTTCACATCCTACTAATATTATAAATGTGAAAGTTTGTGAGAATGGATGTGTGGATGTGTGGATGTTTGTTACTCTTTCACGCATAAACGGCTGGACCGATTTGGTTGAAATTTGGTATGTATATAGGTTATACCCTGGATTAACATATAGGCTATATATTAGCGTCGAATGGGATCAGAAGTCCACGCGGGCGGAGCCGCGGGCAACAGCTAGTTTGTAATATAAGTTGGATAGAACATGAAGTTCACGTAAATGAATCGCGGTAATAATATAAAAGACTTTTTCATCCCACCATCTCGGAAAGAGTACTTTTTTTCTTCGATATCTGAGTGTAAAAGTCGCTTTTACCCTCTAGAGTGGTAAAGTAAATTTGAATTTAGAACATCGTGTGTACTAGGTTTGTGAACTCAAAACATCATTAAACCTATTTACTTCTACCTCTATGGTGCCGATTTATCATACAACTTTTTTTTAATTTATGAAAAACTCAACTCGGAACCTCCTTGGTGTACCTACTTTTTTTTTTTAAATTTGCTTTGCGCGCATAATTTTTTTTTTCACGTCCTATGGTTGAACATTGTTGTTGAATTTTATTTGTTGATATTTTATTATTAGTATTATTACACATAATTATTATACAGCCTCCGTGGCGTAGTGGTAGTAAACGTGGCCGCAACGCAGGAGGCGCGGGTCCGATCCCCGCTCAGTGCAAATATTTGTATGCATAAAAAGTTCAACAACAACGGTCTAGCTGCAATGCTTCGATATCGCCTAATGTCACCATTGGGTTGTGGAGGTCACATGGCAGTCGCTTTACGAAAAATATCGAGGTCCAGCCAAATCCGCAGTTAAGAATGGTAAAGCGGACCCCGAACTCCGAGGTGAAAGCTTCGGATGCGACTGGGAATTAACGCTAGGAAGAAGAAGCATTTCATTATTTCCTCGCTGAGGTGGGATGAAAAGTTACGTGTTGCACTCGAGTGCAAAGATTTTACACCTTGTGCTCTTTTGATTCCCTCGCTAACGCTCAAGATTCTAATTTATGAATCACTCGCTATGCTCGTGATTCAAATTTAGAATCTTTCGCTTGCTCGGTCATCAAAACTGAGCACGCGGTTAAAAAGCAACTTTGCACTCTTGTATAACAAATAACTATAGTCAACCCGCGCAGCAATAACTGCTGAAAATTAACCGTAACGTCGTTGGGCTAAAAGTAAATAACTTCTTATTCTTCTTCTGTCGAATCGATGGCGCCTCCACTCTCAAATTCTATTTTTCCATAATGCTGCTACCTGGATCACGTTCTTGGAGGCACTCATTAGGTCCCCCGGTGTACTGGTAGATGGACATGCAGCACACGCTAGTAAATAACAACAAATATATCGCGATAGAATCCGTTAAAAAGTAGTTTTATTTAATTGAGTGAGATTCGCGTAAACTTCATACGGTATAATATAAAAGCGATGAACAAAATCGTATAATTTTATTGGCCGTTGATCATTGCTCTGGCTTCCCACAACAATGCTAAAATTGATTCACCGTTTCGTATAATGGTTGCTCGTATCATCGAGCTCATGAATTATGCCGTCCAGCAGATTCGAACGGGCATCACGTGCATGGTGAGATTGAATCTGCGGTTTTTCGATATAATTAGTTTGGTTGTGTTCATTATACGCCCGGTAAGTCAATCGTGTGGGAAATTAATAGTACATTATGGTACAAGTGAGCAAAGTTGGTGATCATCATGCTCAAGCGTGGCATACGACGTTTTACAACACACTTGCGAATAAAATAATACTACAAATACTAAATAAACAGTACTACAAATTAATTCGTTTTCCTATGCGCGCGCATCTAACAATGGCGATCGGCCATATTTAAAAGAATGAGGTTCGACTTTAACTTTTTTTTACTCTGTTTTTTTTTCTGTACTAGAGAAACAAAAAAGTTAAATTAGAGCGAAAATTTGGTTTATTGTACAAGTATTACAAGTTGAAATTATTTATTTAAATATGAAAATGCATCAAATGACTATACAGTAGGCATATTAATTTATTTGTACTATTAAACACGTTCTTTTTGTATCGAAACTTTTTTAAGAACATAGAAACTTAACCTATGAAATTTAAAAAGGAATCTATAACTCACTTGTGAATAATAGTAATGAAAAAGTCACAGTTTGATTATAGGTGTCATTACGTGCCTAATTGCGGTGAAATAATAGCGATTTTATGAGCACTAGTTAGAGAAACTGACGAATTAGGGATACTGACGAGATAGCGAAACTGATCACTTAACGAAATCTAAAAAACTGACGAATAAGGCAACTGACGATTTAGAGAAAATTACCAATTAGAGAAACTGACGGGTGGCGACCTAACTCATAAATTATACTTTACGAGCCAGATATGTCGCCAATGGTGAAACGGATCCCAGACTCCGAGGTGAAAGCTTCGGATGAGACAGGAATTAACACTCGGATGAAGAAGAAGATATGTCGCCGATGGGTGGTGGAGGTCAGATGGTAGTCGCTTCACGAAAAATATCGAAGTTCGCCTGCGTCGCGGTTACAAGAGGACAGCCTCTGTGGCGTGGCGGTATTGAACGCGACTGCTACGGAGGGAGCGCGGTTTCGATTCCCATTCAGTGCAAATATTTATGTACATGAATATGACTATTTCCATGGGTCTAATCGTGCCTCGGAGAGTACGTTAAGCCGTTGGTCTCGGTTGTCATACCGACATCTATGGTAGTCATTACGGGTAATTGAAGTCCGACAACTGTTCTAACTGCAATACTTCGATATCGCTAATGGGTTGTGGAGTTCAGATGGCAGTCACCTCACAGAAAATATCAAAGATTAGCCAAGCTGCAGTTAGATTGGAAAACACGGATCCCAGACTCCGAAATGAAAGACTTCGGATGCGACCGGGATGAAGTAGAAGCCTCAAGTAAATAGGTGCTGACAGGGAACTAAACCCGCGACCCTATACGCAATAGCCCAACGCTCTACCATACTAGACAAGCCATTTATCTATCTAACGACTGAAGAAGCCATTAACATGTAATCTTAAGCAATGTTTTGCTGTTTTAGCCCACACAGGTATGGTGTAATGGGGTCATTATAGTACATTAGCATGAAAACAATATTAACACAAATAGTTAATTAATAATGTTATACAATTAAGTTTTATACTTGCTTAACTTGACATTGAAAACAAGCTGTAAAATATGCATGAAAAAGAATATAGCTAATGAGTTAATGACGTACATATTGAACAAAAGTCAGCGTAGTGACTGCGTGCACGCTATCTGTGTGGTGACGAAGAAATAATGCAAGTATGACCACCCCATCTCATGTGAAGGGGTAAGAGGCGACTAACGGTAAAATACGCAGACGATATCACTGCGAGAGAAGGTAAAATTTGAAATAAAACCCTGTACCAACCCGTCTGGCCTGCGTGGAAACAGTAGGCCAAAGCCTCCCGACGTTGGGAGAGGCCTATGTCTAGCAGTAGACTGCGATAGGCTAATTGATTGATTGAGTAACCTGAATCTCGATTTATAATAAGTACTGTGGGCAGATTGTCATCGACAATCTGTCAAATGTGTCAAATCTATCAAATCTGTCAAATCTGTCAAATCTGTCAATTCTGTCAAATCTGTCAAATCTGTCAAAGTTGTCAAAACTATGAAATCTGTCACTGAAGATTCAGGAGTATCGTTCTTTATGTAGTTTCAACGTCCCGTTCCGAATTCAAAATTCACTCGCGGAACGACACAAAAATTATGATTTAAACATCTTTTCTAGTTTTTAGGAAAATATTTCTAATACCACACGACTCACTTTTCCTTCAAGAAACCTTCAGGAAACTTTTTCTTATCCATTATTCAACTACATGCTCACACTCACTCCCCAAGCCCCGTTGTAAATAGTCATACACACAAAACACATACAATTCTGCTGTGTACAATGAGAATGGCACAGGCTTAGATTTCCGGCGGGACGCTTAATATATAAACCGCAGTTATTGTCGGCTTTCCTTACAATGTGTTTATTTATTAGAGCATGACTTCTACTTTAGGTCTAATACACAGAATGATAATGGAAACCTACATTATTTGCTAGTAGGCAGAATATATTTTGAAATAACTTTGCGATTTAGGCTCGTATTCTAGAACGATACTCAGTCCTCAATCTCGATTTATAACTAACTAGCTATTTTGATAGCGGCTCCGCCCGCGTGGAATTCTGATCCCTTTCATCGCTGATAGCAACGTGCTGTATAGTCTATGTTGGTATCTGATAATGTTGCGATTTTGAAATCCGTTTTTGGGTTTAAAAAAAAACTGTCCTCTTTATAATATGTATTGTTATTATTAAGTATAGATACAGAGGACAGATAATCCTCAGATTGTCCTCCTGTATAATTTCAGGACCTCCCGACAAGGTACAAAGTATGGTATACCGTATAGGTTTAGTATGAGAGAGCTATACATAACAGCGCAAGCTCCCAGTGTTGCATGGTCGTAGGATATTTCCCCTGACGAAACAAATAAAAGACAAAGATATCTTGGAGCTTTATACACCTAAATAAAAATAACTTTTATACACTTTCCGTAAGCATAAGCCCAAATGCACAACACCCGAACACTTTTACAAACGATTTGTTCCTTTATGGAGACAAGTTGACAAATGGTTGCGTATATCAGACCAATATATTTGCGCCAGTGACTTCCAGGATAAAGAATAGGTAAAACAATTGTGTGAACTGAAACTTTAGGTAGTGGAGCACTTCAATTTATTTACGAAGCATTAAGGTATGAACCTAACTCTGCAGCACGTAGCAGTGCTGCACAGCACTACTGGGCCGATACCATGAACTCTTAAAACGGTCAATAATTGAGCTGCTGTCATTCTACCAACTGCAAATGTCACTTTGTAGTGTCATTTAAATATATAGGATTACGTAGTAAGGCCGCTGATCCCCATATAATTTCAATTAGTTTATATGAGACTACATTACAGCATTACTTACGAGCTATGCAGCAATGTCACTGCAGCACTGCTGCGTGCAAATAAATGAAAACAACAGCACATCACCACTAGAAATCAGCACGGTGCTGCAGAATTCGGAAACATACCTTTACAATATGGGGTTCTTCAATAAAGGCATCAGAAGGTTTTTATAGGCTCGGTAGCGCGAGTGTGGTGTTGCACACGATTTCATCGGGTGGGCTGTGTGCTTGTCCGTGACCTAAGCTGTATAAAAAAAGGCTGCCACAATTAGCAGTTAAGTACATTTTTTTCATCAGAAAACATTCTACAAAGTGAAAATTATTCAACACAACCCTTGTAAATACTATTCCATTAACAGCCTTTTGCAACAACATTTTCTATCTTCAATCTCTTCGGTAAACTGTAATAAATATAGCAGGGAAAATTTGTTTAGTTATTTGAGCAACGGTATAATCAATATTTACTTTGGATATTGATTTGTCAACAGACTTTGCTTGGGACTCAGGATATTCAGGGGACGGGATAAAAATATTGAAACCTTTGTCACGATAATAGCGGTGTAGAGCTTTAGATGGGGATGAAATATTATGTTTGGTTATATTATCGTCATTCATGGAGTAAATGTTATATAGCAGCTATTGGAGTTCGTGGAATTCCCGTTCCTACAACGCATGGGAACCTTCTTCGTCCTAGCGTTAATCCCAGTCGCTTCCGAAAGTTTCATCTCGGAGTCTGGGGTCGGCTATTTCCAGTCTAACTGCGTAGGTTGGTAAGTTGACCACTTTTGAACTGAGAAGTATCATATCGATGTACAATATTGTATTTGGGAGGAGGGGGAGGGGGTCCAATGAGACTAAGACTAACTAATTAAGACTGGTAAAGCGGACCACAGACTCCGAGCTGAAAAGCTTCGGATACGACTGGGAATTAACGCTAGGATGAAGAAGATCCCTCACGGATTTGAATGGGTTCCTAGACGGTTCGTAGAACTGACGCTATAATCAGGTTTTCGAAATTTTCCTATTCGAAGCTGGATGGGCCCTTTAGTTTTTTCATGTGATTTTAAAATTTGACATACATTATATTCACGCCCATAAGTCCCCAGGATGTAGGCATAGGGGTATTAACACCCTCATTTCGTCAACTATGATTCTTGGTTCCACGTAGCTAATAGTTTATTGCCATCAAGGGGGCGTCTTCACTTTCGCATAGAATAATGCCTTTCAGTTCAGTCAACTTTGTATGCAAATGAAGAGACATAATAGTGATTATCATGTGAATGCATGCTTTGCATGTCAGCCTCACAAGATGCATGGATCGCGTATCGTACTGTCTCACAGGAGAAATTAATTGAACGTAATTTATTACGCATAGTTAATTTCAGTGTTAATCAATTTGTAATCAAAAGATCTACCTACGTTTAAAATTCTTTCTCTCATATAATTCTGATTCTGATGTGATAGTCGTATCAGCAGTGGGTCAAATAAATGTGGTTTTGGAAAAAAATACAAGTGCCTGAAGCATTTGTAATACAGAATAAATTTTATTTTTTACTTTGGATGTACGGAGGAGAATGTTACGCCGACCCCAAATAATTGGAACAAGGGCAGGTAGATGATGATTAACCTAACTCTTCAATCTTCTTTTCATGACGTAAAAAATATAGCAACAAGTTGGTTACTTCAATATGACTATGACGGTACAGAAGCAATACTAAAATTTCTGGAGTGAACACTTTAAATAACTAACATACACACACACACACACACACACACACACATACACACACACACACACGCACACACACACATTCACACAATATACATACATTCAGGCATACATACATACATCATAACATCACACATACATCCATACTGACTAACATTATTATACTATACTACGCTACTTACTCAACACGAAGTTATAGTGATTTGTAATATCTTATCTAATATAAAATGAATGTTTAAAACTTACCTGGTACAATAATTCCTGTAACTAAAAGTCACTGTGTCACTCAATTGTAACGTATTGTCAAAAGAGAACTGTTTCCCAAGATACAGGTTTTGGCCTAGTTTGGGAATCAGCATCAACATAAATTGCATGAAAGATAAAGCACAGTTATTGTTTGTATAAAAATATTGTAATGTCTTTAAGTAAAATAAACATTTATTATTATTATTATCTTCTATTGATAAAAAAAACACATTAAAATCCATTACGCGGTATATAAGATCACAGTAGGCGGGCAGCGACTTCGCTTGTATAAAGATAAGATAAATCCATAATGGATTGATGTAGGAAAAAAAAATGTATTGTCGCATGCAAAAGTGATCTCTTTTAAATCAAACATCGCAGAGAAACGCTAAACGACGAGCGATGATAATTAGGAAAGTGACAGGGCAATTACGTTTGTCCACATATACACGTCGGTTTACGCTGCGTACGCGCATACTAAGCTATGAGCCGCAAGATGTTGGCTGTAGCGAGAGCGGGTAATCGTAATCAAAGTAATAGTTATTATCTATTAAGCCTTAGAAAGAACCCTCTCCCAAATCGTGTACGTCTAATTGAAAAGTCTTCTAAAAAGGTATTTTCTGGAGGAATTTCCGCACCTAAAAAAACGTGACACAAAAAAGCGACACCCACTGACCAAAGCTAAACCCCGAAAGAAAGCCCTACGCCTGCCTCGTCCGTCAATCAGTAGGTAACTGAATCGGCTTGCAGGAGAAATAATCTTGGGCTTCATATACCTTTTTGCAATTACGTGATTGCTATTATGTATGTAGGTATGTATGGACACATGGACAAAGCCCGTTTAATTAGTAGTTATACAACAAAGTCAACAGCTTAATGTGCTCGTAGATAGTAATCTTACTAACAAAAGCACGTATATACTTTAGTGCTACTAATCTCTTGAAATTACTTATCCTGTCGCGGCATTGGGGAGTAACTAATTCAATTAGAGCAGATTACCTCATACTGTTATACGATTATATGTTGTAATATAAATCATCTCAAAGAGGATTATTCTTCTTCATTTGACAACGCTTGTATTTTGTAGTCTGGGAGTCTGCTTTTCCATTCCCTCTAACAGAATTTAAGTTATTTATACTTTTACGAGAGGGAGTGTCGTCTGACTTCCGCAACCTTGATAGGAAAGACTGCGTCAGATTATCATCTGTCAATTAGATGTACCGACTTATAAGTGACTTATGTCCCGAAGATTTTGATGGGGATCTTGGGGAAAACACCACGTTAAGTGTGGTTCAGTACAGTGTGAACTACAGATTGCGAGGTCTTGGGTATTTTTCCCAACTCGATCAAATGTCAATTTAGATTTTTTAAATGCTGTGCAGCAGCATGGAGTTTGAAAATGGGATTGTGTGTTTAAAGCTAAGCGTCCACCTTTCGGAATCGTAAGCATTTTTCATTTTCATCTGACCTGTATTCCGAACGACATCATCGGCACGCATCGCAAAAATTGCCTCTCGGAGCAACAGCGTTGGCATTGCCGATAAGCAAATGCGTGCGATCCGTACGATGTGGATTAGTGGACGCACTTTTTTAACTTTCTATACAAGGAATACTATGATTCATTTGATGCGTTGCATCCGTTGCGTACGATATCGATAGGACGCTTAGCTGATGATGTAGTACGTCAGCAGGACAATTAAGTACATAAATTATTTAGAACTATGTCATTTTCGATATTGTTCACTTCAGAGAAAATAAGTGTTGATAGGACTAGATGTTATAAATATCTTAATATCTTTAAAAGTGCTCAGGGGAAATTTTATCTTGTTTTGAACGAGATATAAAATGAATATGGGCTCACCTCGAGTAGTCGCTGGGGTGTAATGCCGACCACCTGTGGCTGATAAATAATGTATCAAACGCCTCTTTAGATACACCGCTGTGTCCGCCGCTCCGTAAAGATCTTTTCACTTTTAATAGTTTTATAGGGCACAAGCGAACCGGGACTTTTGCACGGCAAAATGTCGCAAAAAATAATAATTTTACGACCCGATTACAGCACATCGTGTGATAGTATCCTGAAGTAGAATGGAACCACAGAGTGGAGAATGGAACAGTGTTACGTGCCAATTATGCGTTTCCAAAATTAGCTTACATTTTGCGGTTTTTCTTTCGAACTTAATTTCAATCTCAGTATTATCTCATTAGCTAACTGAACCTTATATTAAAACATAAAATAATTACACAACTTGCTTTGGTAAAAGCCTAATAAATCAATACTTAGCGATATATTTTTAAACATAATACTACCTACCAACTAGAAAATAAATACCTAAACATAAAACTTAATTAAAACATATTACTGAACGCTTCAATAAACCTCGAGTTAATTTCAATAAATAAATTATATCTGAAGTTAGAAACATCTCAAAAACTTCCTCAATACGATAACGAATTGCTATGTATGTGTTCATCTATCGAGAAATTAAATAATGTTATGTTACAATACGGTCCCCGAACGAACGAATTCCAATGATTTACCTGTAAATTAAATTCCGTACAAGCTAATTTTCTCCGTACCGAATTTCCCATTACAGTTGTTACATTACGCGCAACTTCAAAATGATCTCATTAATTTCCCGCTCCCGCTCCCTCTTGTGACTTTCGCTACAAATAATTATCGTACGTCTCTTTCTAACCAACGATTAATCTGCTTGAAAGTTAAACAAAGTATTTTGTACACTTGCGTGCGGAATTGTTCATTAACATTTAGAATTTAATTTGACGGGTCGTCACTGCAGTGTAGATGTTTTTTTTATCTGCTGTAATAACTTTTTCAATTTTTTTTAACATTTTTTTCATTTTGTTGTTAGATATACTGCTTATGTATTACGTGAAATTTAAAATTGTAAAGAATATATTAAAACAACTTCTGACGCCGAGTATATTATTAGGAATCCCTGCGGGAGTAGGAACCACCACCGGCAAAAATTTAAATTACGTATTCATATTTTGCTTTTAGGTAAAAAATAACCTAAAAATTAATCCGGCTGCCAATCGAGTGGTAGGTATCTCCATAGAGAGCGGTCGAATTAGCAGAGGTCTAGTTTACTTTAGCAATTAAGCTGCCCAGTAGTTTGACAACGTAGTCATTGCTTTTCGTGACGTATCAACATTGTTATCGCCCTATTCTACCTTTTGTGATCCAGTGGGCTGAGCACGAAAAACTATCGTAATCGTCACCCCTAGGTGCAGTGGGGTGAGCACGAACAACTATCGTATTCGTATCGTGAACGTAACGAGAGCATGGAGCATTGCGATTGGCCGCCTGCCTGAAGCCTGCCAATCGCAATGCTCCGTGCTATCGTTACGTTCACGATACGATTACGATAGTTGTTCGTGCTCACCCCACAGTACTCGTTAGAATACCGTTATCCTAATTTAATTTTTGGTAGCCTGATGGTAGCGGCCAATGTAACCAGTAGACGCTCGCAACACAAGAGGATTAACTCCTGCGTTGCCAATTCAATATTGGGAGAAAAGGGGGAAATAGAGGTATTGGAACTCATAGCTACTACATGAATGCAGTTCACTGCCCATTTAAATCCATTGGGCTAGTCTATCTATTTTATTAGCCCTGGAAAAAAATATGGGTTTATTTTTTATACCACTCAGGCCACAGAAAAGCAAACGGCCCACCTGATGGAAAGTGGCTACCGTGGCCCATGGACGAGTGCAACATCAGGGGACTCGTGCTGCCGACCCTGTCAGAACAGAGAGATTCTGTGCCTTCAGCGCAGAAGACAAGCAGGACAAGCCTTTGATCTTCCCACTGCTGCACTGGGAGCACAAATTCTCTCCAGTAAGCTCTGGCTACCATACTCACCGCCGGGAACATTACACGAGGTTATTATAGCCGCGGTATTTTGTAGGGTGGAGGTACTCCCCCAATCGAACTGCTCCTACACCAATGCAGATATTATTCTAATCAATTATCACCTATAAGGTGCACGCGATGAACCTAGAAATGCAAAACTAATGGTTGACCCTAGGTGAATTTTGTATTCCCATAGCCTTAAAATGGTGTACCTAATATACGACTGTTCAGTGGTCACCGGCCTTACTTAAATTTTATCTAAATGCATTCCAGTTGACCCTACCCGACCAAAGCAATCTTGTCAGATGGGGAAAAGCCACAGATAAAACATTATATTGAATCTAAGTCTCGTCGTTCACATTCTCATAATTGTCATGTCAAACAACACAGAGGTAAATTCAAATTTTAACATTGTCATGAATATTGAACTCCTCTGTCACGCAACAGTTGGCTCGGCGGCTTCAGGTACACGTCCCAATTGTACGATGTAAGCCGAAATAATTCATTGTTGCTCTGTTGCTCGCACACCCGTAAGCCGCTGGTATACCGTTGTTTTATTATTTCTGTTAACCTAATTTTACGTCTCGGTAAAGATGTCTGTAAATTTCGGAACTGTAAGATTGAATTTGTTTTTATGTTGTTATCATTTAGTTATATAATCATCATGGGCCCTACCAAAGTCTTTGTGCTTGAACCAATCTCACTTACTCGCTGCTGCAACCACTGAGCGTCATAGGCCTCTTTTGGGATTGAGAAGAAAGACCGGCAGTCGCTTTCTATGTTACCCCGCGTTTACATACTGCCACTCGCATTGCTCATCGTGTTGCCGGAAATATTCGCGCGATTAATGCCCTAGCGGTCACACACACGCATCATCGGGTTGGTCCGCATTACAGTATTCGCCCTGCAATGGAGACGGACGTAAACGTATGGAGGACAACGCTGTAGCAGTGTACGCATTACGCTTTTACAGCATAATAAATAGATTATTAATAAAAACTATAACTTCCAACTACTATACACTTTCCGTAGATAGATATAAATATTTTTAAAAGTAAATATTCGAGGAGCAATAACGAAAGCCGTGTTTACTGATTAGCGCCATCTAGCGGTCTCGTATAGTTCATCGCGCTAGTATTGCCGCTCCTTTGACTCGCGCCGCCAAGCCGACATTCACAGCAACATACGCGGCAGTACTCGCGGCATCGGCATGACGAATATACCATTCACACCACGTCTCTGCCCACTTCTCTCGCCACTTCCTTCGCTCTGCCGCAAGTATGTAAACGCAGCTTAATACACAAAACTAGTCAATTTTTAAAATGTAATTAGGTCTTACTGGTACTACTCTCCAATATCAAGAGCAACATCTACATTCCCTTCAACTCAACTAAGTGGACAAAAACTCAAGTGGATCCAAGAGCTCTATCGAATACTATTTCTTGAGCTGGTGCTTGGCTATATGGCAGACTTCTATTCCGGGAATAGGTTCCTGTGAGTCACGGGAACAGGATCAGTGTTCCACGTAGGTAGAACCGCGAGCAATAGCTAGTACTTTATATTTAGGTTAATATCTAAAGATAAAATAATTTAACGTGCAATAAATAATGGTTTAAAATGCAAAAAAATGTATCTATTTAACATAATAATACAGCGCCATGTCTGATCTATATTTATGTAAATATTGATAACAAATCTGCGCATAAATACATAACATTTAAAAAATAGAGCAAATCCGTGCCAAAAAATGGCCTAACAGACTCTTAATGGATGTCATAATTTTTAAAATACAGATAACACTTGTGTATCTAACAGTACATAGTAAGTGGAGCGTGCAGACTATCTGGTTGCGTCCGCTAACCATAATGAAACATTTTTGTTACGATGTACAGCCGAGTGCTATGGCACCAGTTGCTATGCTTTTAAGGTAAATACTGAGCGAGTTGCATTTCCACTTTCAACTCGTTCAAGTGTAAATGCGTTATCCGTTGGTGATTGCAGTTTTGTTTGGTGCAATCGCTTTGATGGCAATACAGCTCGCACAATAATGCAGTAGATTGAAACAGAAAAAAGGTATAAATACCATCGATAAATGGGTGCGTGTGTACTTCTATGTGTAAAAACTAAACTTCTAAATCTATAGGTACTATTATAAAATTGCAATGTAGGCGTGTCTGTACATTAAAAATAATAAAAAAATACTTTTTGAGTCCTAAAACTACTAAACGAATTAGTTAACGGCCTTCCTAATCCTGAGAAGAAAATATCAATGACCAACCAAATCCGCAGCTACACCGGTAAAGCGGACTCCAGACTCCGAGCTGAAAGCTTCGTATGCGACTGGGAATAAATCCTCATCCGTTAGCAAATTCCCCGTCTAGTAGGTGTGGTCGCTTAGGCCATAAACGTGTTGATAGGGCCTTCACTTCCCATAGATACGTCACTTTATTCCCTCAGTAGTATAAAAAAACATTATTTTATTACATTGATAAATATATTAAGAGACGAAGTAAAGTTTACGAATGAGACATTAAAATTCATAACTCCGAAACGTTAATTTTCAATTTTATCTTAGCTATAACTTTAGCTTTTAGATATAATCTAAATTAAGTTCTTAATCAACTCTCAGGGCACCTTTTATCACAGTATTCAATTTTCCCAACGATTTCGTTCTAAAATATAGTTCCTTTAAATTCTGGACCTTTATTCTGAGTGACAAAACTATCTCGTAAATACGCACGATCGTAAAGGTCGACAATTTAATTTGGTCTAGTTTTACGCCAATTCTCTCTTCTATGTTAACCAATAGGGTTGTCCTATTTTTTTATTATTGTGAACTGTACAATGAAATGTTCTCCGCATACCTTTTGACACTTGCACACCAGTTCTAGTCGTGATCGTTTATATTTTGACCTATTTTGGGAATAAAAATAATGAAAAGTCCTAATTTTAGTTTAGTCAAGCAATATTTTAGTTCACTATGCATATTTTTTAACTTTTTTTAAAGAGAAAAGACTGAGATATTAAGCAGTATTGATAAGGATCTGATGACCCAGGACTCTATCCAACGCCTTCTCACGTTACGACTGCGTTAGAAACTCTATGTCATTCAGAATACCCCTGAACGATAATTTGTTCGAAACTTCTGCAACTTGTACAAGTTATTTTAGATATAAATTGCAAACATTGAAAAGGGACGCAATAAACTAAGACTTGGTAGAAATACACTTACATGTAAGTTTTTGACCCGTACGTGATCGACCCTGCTGTACTAGTAGAGTTTCTTTTTGGCCCCTTCATCACACAACGAAGGCTCGACGCTATATACCAAAATCGTACGTATACGAACATTATGTCGCGGCCAAATATATAGTTTAATCAGCCGTTTAAATAAACAGCCTAGCACCTCTTTACTAAAAAGCACCGTTCAACTTGTCTTAGCGTTTTTTACAACATTTAATAAACTGCCCCTTAAACAAGTGGCAAATCGTTAGCCGACGTATTGTAGATTAAAATGATGTATGTATGCAATTTGACTGACTGTCAATATACGTCAAATTCCATAGAAGAAGAATAAGAAGAAAAGTTTTTTATTGTGCACAGATTTGTACGAAAACTATATAAAAAAAACAATAGCTTATCTGAAGTAGGTATCGATACTCCATTCGGTCAGGCACTTAACCAAAGGAAAACAATATAATTATTATCTACTAGCCTTCCGGCCCGCGGCTCCGTCCGCGTGCATCTCGGTTAACGCGACCTTTACTCATATCTGCGGTTCTACTCAACCGATTGCGATCAAACAAACGTAAGATTTTTTAAGTCTGAGTAAGCCCTTTCTAACAAAAAAAACCGCATCAAAATCCGTCCAGTAGTTTTTGCGTCCATCGCGGACAAACAGACAAACAGACAGGAAATTCAAAAAAAATATTTTCGTGTTCAGTATCGTTAACATAACATAACCTAAGTAGTTTTTTTTTAAATATCTCCAATGTAGGTACAGACACGACCACTTTACAATTTTATAATAGTATAGATAGACTAGCTGACCCGGCGAACTTCGTACCGCCATATTTTTCGCCCGCGTGGTATTCTGATCCCGATTTATCAGTGTTTCTCTACAATATTATGCATGTATTATACATATATATAAACCTTCCTCTTGAATCACTCTGTGTATTAAAAAAAACCGCTTCAAAATCCGTTGCGTAATTTTGAAGATTTAAGCATACATAGGGACGGACAGACAGCGACAGCGACTTTATTTTATAATATGTAGTGAAGTGATAGTGATGATTATCCCATACAGTCCTCATTCTATTCAACAATACGCCGATCAATGAATTACCACTTGTCTAGAGGGGCAGCTGTGACGAGTGTGATATTTCACTAGTACGAAAAATGTAGTGCATCATTTATTTCATTTATAATTTCATTTTCCTGCATTTTCCATTAAAAACCCACTGCAATATTCCATAGGTCAGTTCATTCATAACCTTCTTGTGTTAGGCTAGTCTAGGAGTTCTTTTGCGCTCTTAGAAAAGGCGCAATAACCAGAGGGCACTTTCTATGGTTTTCACTTTATGCTCAAAAGGCACTTTTATAAAAGGATGTATAGACTTGTATAGACTTAAAGGACTGCTCATACAAAGACATGTAGTACAGAGGCGTAAGAGTCATAACGTATTGGTATAGCCACGCAAAATTGTTACTGTATTTTTGAATTTGTTGCTTGCGTAAAACTGGAGTGAAACTTCGCGCCCAAGAATATCTACTACGGCAACTGGTTAAATTGTACACATTATAGTTGGTTTCATCTGTAGGCAAGCTAACAAAACTTAAAAGCGTTATCTAAATCCAAACTTAACATCGTGTACTAGGAGTTCTAGAACGAATGGGTACATAAACTGAAATTCATTATGTAAATTCATGGATCCGGCTACATATTCTTATTCTTGGATTGTCAGATAGATAATATCGCCTCGTTTACATTTTACGTAACCAAACAATATTTACGTTGATAATACACAACCCAATACTGTGGGATATTTTTATTCTTGACAGGTATTTTTTTGATAAAGTATATTATCAACCGAAATTACTAATATGCCCTCTAACCCCTTCAGATAAGCTAAATTGCTTATGTTAGGAGTGGGTTCACATCTGTGGTGTAATGTCCAGGCATCGAACCCGAGACCTCTAGATCGTAAGGCCGACTCCTTAACCACTAAGCTACCGACGCTTTTCAACTAAAACATACAAGGAATTGGAAAATACTTGTTCGTACGGAAATCCTCCATGGATGGCGGCGGGGTGGTCGGGTCTTCACATGTAGACCAGGGTGGCCCATAACTCAGGTCCAACTACGATATGGGGTTCTTCAAGAAGGGCATTAGAATGTTCTTACAGGGTCGGCAGCACGAGTGGAACGCCCCTTGTGTCGCACACGTCCATAGGCTACTGTAACCACTCTCTTTTGAGGGTGAGCCGTGTGCTTATCTGCCGCGTACACATACTCTAACATTATCATTTCGTTGTTACAGAAGTGACGGTGACATACCGACGAGGTCTGCCTGTCATCACGGTGCCATTACCGTCACGCCGGGAACGATGCCGTTTTACTCTTCGACCCGTCTCACAGACAGTCGGCGACCTCCTCGACCAGGTGAGGACTATCCAGGGTTTGATCCCTTTTAGTTTTTGGACTGGCAGGGTGTAAAAGGGACGCAGCACCTTTGGGACTCAGAGGAACAACCACAGTGACGAGGCTCTGGCGCAGGCTTTTCTCAAAGGGTTGGGAAGTCAGTTGGTAGTCGCTCCCCTATTAGCTAAGTCCGTATTAGCGGATCCCAGACTCCAAAGTATAAGTTTTGAATGCAACCGGGACTAGCCCTGTGATGATAAAAGGACGAAATTGAGTCGCTAATAATCCTGACACAGTCTTTCACAGCGTGAATGAGTGACGTAACATTCATTCATTCCAACAAACTTCATAATATTGGTAAAAAATAGTACGGAGTTATATGATACTCGTTCACGCCTATAATGCTATAAAGAGCAATCCGCGTAAACGTGTTAACTTTAATTAAGTATGATGTATCCAGATTTCAAGAAATTATGATAAGAAAATGACAACTTTTATGACTTTCACTATTGTAATCGTTAAAATTAAACGCCTCATAATCTGACCACCATTTTATTTAAAGGTGTCTCCTAACCAGGAACAAGTCTTTTCCCGCTCTAAACAATATTATTGCTCGGGATATACTTATTATCTTGGACCTAAATTGTGCTCAAAATGTGCTTTATACGCGCAGTACACGTTTCTTGGGTGTCTTTTGAAGATTGCCAGGGGTGCTACTGCGGTGGATGAGCTCATTCACCAAGCATAGATCAGGCGCGGATCCAGACGCGGAACTAGGTTGTGGGCACAGGTACCTGAAGATCGGTCAAGTGCGAGTCGTAGTGCGAACTCATGTCAAGCATGTTAAATACGCTCGAGGGGGGGGGGGGGGGGGGTGTATTTGGCTGTGTTGGTCTCACATTGATCTGTTGAATTGAACGCGGTGAGACGGACGGAAATCGAACCTCGAAGTCAGCTTCCTCGAGTAGCTTTCATTAATAGTTCCTTTTTTAAGAAAAACCCCAACAGGAAGTGGACTTGGTAACGCCGGGACTCTGCGATAAGGAACGAGACAGACTTTTTCATAATGGACAGTAGTTACGCACATATTTAGAGATGTCTTTGTGATCAACAAGTTTCAAACTGGAAGCGATCACCAACTTATCCGATGCTCTCTAAATATCAACATAAAGGCTGAAAGATTCCGAATGATATATAGCTCTAGGGTCCGAAAAGTTCCAACTGGAACTTCAAAATCGTTTCGCAATGCTGGAAACCTAGCGGCATTGACGAGAAGGCCGACATAGTGGTCAAAACAATGCAGGAAGTGTCTCGAAAATTGTTTCCCGGAAAACGCAAACAGCAAGAGTCCAGGCTCTCTCCTGAGACTTCCGAACTTTAAATCAAAAAGCCGATACGACGCGACCTTGAACGCTCCAACACTCGATCCATCCAGGAGACAATCGAGCGATATAGGGGGGTTAAAAGTGTTCGCTCAGCAGTTGGGAAGGCCCCATCTGACGAAACTTACTTACTGAGCTATACGCAGCACGGATAAGTAAACCGACGGGACACAGCGACGAAGACCTGTGCAGAGACACACCTGGACAGAGCCCCACTCACGCGCCACTACACCGAGGAGATACCAGATTTCGAATAGGGATCTCAGGCAACTGAAGAACAACAGATGCCCTGGTGATGACGGAAATTACTACTGAGGTGCTGAAAGCAGGTGGCACAACAATCCTGAAAGAGCTAGCGAGTCTCTTTAATTCCATTATCCGGCAAGAGCTAACGGGAACACCCAACAATTCCGAAATATTTAATTCCGAATTTCAATATTCCGATTTTCAAAATTCCAAATATTATAATTCCTAAGAAACAAAACTCCGAGTATTCAAAAACACGATAGTTCTTTATCCGAAAGTTATAAATACGAATGTTCATTCCTCCGAATTTCATTTTTACGAATAATTAAAAATCCGTAGTATTATTGGCCCGAAAAACGTTATTCCGAATTTCAAATTTCCGAAAATTCATTGCTCAAATTGAAAATTTGTATCAAAAATTAGGTAAAAGTTAAAATTGATTTGACATGTTGCGCATTTAGAGTTGATTTTTTATAATAATAAATTAATTTTCTCGCCAATTATTACGTATAAAAATTAAGCCAAACCCGACTTGCCGTGGTCCTACTGCCGTGGTACTTGTTTGCCCTACACTAGAGTGTTATTTAAAAACCGGAGGCGCGGAGGGAGGGCAGTCCTCGCCCGCAGTAACGAAGCTCAGGCGCCCCGGCGAGCTGGAGCGGCTGAGGCTGGTCGCCGGAGGCGACCAGCAAGCCGAAGCTGCGGAAGCGAGCATGGGTGCCCGAACTTTGTTACGCAAGGGCGGAAGGACTGCACATCCCGTAGCGCCGGAGAAGAGCGAAACTAATGCATGCCTGCATGCTTGCCTGAATGCATGCTTGCCTGAATGCATGCTTGCCTGAATGCATGCTTGCCTGAATGCATGCGTGCCTGCATGCATGCATGCTTGCCTGCATGCATGCTTGCCTGCATGCATGCTTGCCTGCATGCTTGCCTGCATGCATGCTTGTTACTGAAAGTTGTATGGCAACGTGTATTTTGTAATCATTAGCTTATGTAAATTAAAATAATAGTTCAATAATTCTATTTCCTGTTTATCTCGTGTACCCCGAAAATAGCAACTGTCCTACTTACCTCATGCAGGTTTACAAGGCGCTTGATTGTCGGGTTTGTATTGTTTCGGAGTTTTGATAATCGGAATTCGTATTTATGATATTTCGTATTATTAATAATTCGGAATTGTAATGGTTCGGTATCTTCAAATTCGGATTTTTAATATTCGCAGTTATAACCGTTAGGAATTTTGAAATTCGGGTTTTCAATAAATAGGATTTATGATACATCGGATATCTGACTTTCGGTATTTTGAATGATTCGGAATTATGAAATTCGGAATTTTGAAATTCGTGATTGTAACTTTCGGAATTAGGCTTTTCGTATTTATGTAGTGTACCCGACACTGCCACAATGTCCATCTTACTCCAAGACCAGAAGACGAAACCCATTAGCCTTCAGCGTGGAGTGAGACAGGGAGATGTTATATCTCCCAAACTATTCACCAACGTATTGGAGGACGTCTTCAAGACTCTGGATTGGACTTTGGCGGGGTACCAACATCCTCGGTGAGTACATCTCGCATCTTCGGTTCGACGACGACATCGTCATAGTTGCTTAGTCGCCGGAACAACTGGGCGAAATGCTGCACAGCTTGAATGGAGCTTCTCGACAAGTTGGCCTGGGTGTAAACTTGAACAACACCATGATTATGTTCAACGAACATGTTGTACCAAATCGATTGCAATCGAAGGGGTGACACTCAGAGTTGTTCAAAAATATATCTCCTGGCGCAGGTTATCCAGCTCGGTAAAAACAACTTCAAGAAAAAAGGCTGAAGTGGCAGTGGGCTGGCCACATCTGTCGAAGGACTGATGGCCGTTGGAGCAAACGAGTCCTAGGGTGGAGACCGCGAGAAGGAAAAAGGAAGGTGCGATGCCCCTTAGGCAGATGGACTGACGACCTGATAAAGGTGGCTGGGACAGACTGGATGCGAAACACGGAGGATCGGCAGACGTGGCGCATATTCGGGGAGGCCTATATCCAGCAGTGGACTGCAATATACTTACTGATTGATTGATTGAATGTACTTACACCTCAGACCTATGCTCCTTAAAAAGGCGAACAAAAAAGCCGCAATAATAGTGTGTAATTTCTGATATTGTAACAGTACGAACACATGCTGGTATATCGTCTATTGCACTATACGCTATGTTCCAAATCACGCGTGATTCATGATTCATTTGTTTGGTTTTTTTTTTCAATAAACCATAAAAAAAGTGACGTCAAAGGTCTATTAAGGTGGTGGGCATGCCCATATTGCCCACCCTAGTGGATCCGCGCCTGGCATAGATTATTACAAAACAATCTGCGCCAGGGCCTCGTATGTCTTGCGATTTAGGTCCAAGATACGTGTCCTCAGGTATAAAACTATAACACTAAACTGTCGTAAGAACGTTTATTTGCAAGGAAAATTACAAGTTAAAAATAATACTAAATTAAATTATCACTACAAACTATTATTACTAAAATAAACTAAATTAAATAAATAAAATATTTACATGCATAATGCGTCGTGAAATTCCTCCACATCGTCACCGACCGGTAACGTTCCCAGAAGGCTGGCAGCATTGCCACGTTGAATGGCAATGCTTATTCTCTGTGCAAGATAATAACCAGCCTTCTGGTCACGCGTAGCGTCGATCAGCCGCTTTGTCAAATCTTTGTACACAAAGCGGGCGCTTGGGCCCCATGTCCCCAACGTTTCTAAACTGTCTAGTTTTAATATTCATTGATAGAACTCGTAAATTGCTCGTAAAATTATTAAAATTTACCGCAACTCTGGGAAACTTGTAAAACCCTGGTATGTGCGGGCTAAACTAGTTAAGCAGAAACCAAATAACTTTTAGATTGATGGCCCTCTGAACTTTGATCCGTCCCAAAAGGGAGTATAAAATTAATAACCCTTGGAGATAGGTTTAGTATCATCGATAAATACATTAAATTTATTATTTAATTTCCATTTTGTGAAGACATTTCGACAAGCGAGATTTACGTGAGTTTAGGGAGTAATATAGTAATTGAGCTGTGTTGGTCCCTTCTTCTTCCTCTTAGCGTTAATTCCCAGTCGCATCCGAAGCTTTCAGCTCGGAGTCTGGGGTCCGCTTTTACCAGTCTTAACCACGGATTTGACTAGACCTCGATATTTTCCGTGAAGCGATTGTCATCTGACCTCCACAACCCAATGTTATCATTAGGCGATATCGAAGTTTAGCAGTTAGACCGTTGTTTTTGGATTTTTGAGGGCTCCAACTACCCGTAACGACTGCCATAGATGTTCTCATGGCAACCGGGACCGACGGCTTAACGTGCTCTCCGAGGCACGACCAGACCAATGCAAATACTCATATTTCATTCACACAAATATTTGCACTGAGCGGGGATCGAACCCGCGCCTCCTGCGTAGCGGCCGTGTTCACTACCGCTACGCCACGGAGGCTGTCAAAGTGTTGTCTCTGTGTTGGTCCCTATTAGAGTAGAATAGGGATACTCCATCTCTTCCCCTGGACGTCGTAGAAGGCGACTAAGGGATAGGGCTGTTCTTCATCCGACAGTAAACCTAAGACTCGTGTCAAAATATCCTCTTGACGCCAATATGCTCGCCTCTTATTACGTAGTAAATGATAGTTAGAATTTAGTACCTAGAAATAAAAGCCCTAGAAGTAAGTACAAATTTTTTTTTTAATCATGATATTTTATCTCCAGGTGAAAGCCGAAGACCGAGGGGTGGAGCGCGCGGCGGCGCTAGCGGCAGACGAGCGCGTGCGCATCGCCGCGAGCGACACGATCGAGTCCTTGCTAGAGAATGACTTCCGACTCATCATCAACGACACAGAGTATTATGTACATACTCCACCGCAGGTTTGTGCAGTTCCTTCATCTCTTAATACTATCTGTGTTTAACCTGGTTGAAAACTAGCGCCAGGCACCACTATGGCATATGCTGAACCAGGCCCTGTTCAACATGCCTGCGAGATGTATGAATTTTCATGATTGCTGCTGTTTTGGGCTAGCAACTTTTTTTTCTTATTATTTTGTTATGTGTACCTATCTCGTGGGTTTATGTATGAATATATACGTAATTTCTTTCTTTCTTTTTTTCAAATTGTAATTGTATACAATGACTTCTATGCAATGATGTATCATAAACTTACATAGACGCGTTGCCCACACTCTAAATTGGGAAAAAAGTTAGGACAATTGTCCTGATTTTGTGCACCAATCAGAGACGCGACAGTGCGCTGCGCAAAAAATACGTCATTAATTATAATACCTACTAAGCAACATATCAAGAGGCTCGCGTTAGACAGTTGGGTCAAAGGCCTGATGCAGAAGGTGGTACTCCTCGAGAAGGCTTTCACTCTCTGAAGCCTTACCCAGCGGTGGCATGGTCCTTGTATACATTTTTTTTTATTTTTTTTAAACTTATTTTTAGGTATATTTAGAAATATAATTTACATGTAAATAAAATGAAAACAGGAAATTGTAATAAATTTCAATTTCCGTTTACGAAAATTCCATTTTCAAAATTTCCATTTTCAATATAAAGTGAGCAATATGCTCGTAGCTGTCCTTATATCGTTTGGCACACGTGTTGAAGCTTCATTTCTTGGCAGCGCAACATTGCGTATTACACATTTGAACGTTCGAACCTGCCTGTTAGCAAAGTTTGCTTAAGTAGGAAAGTGAAGTTAAGCTCTGTCGCATTTTGGGGGTCTTTTTAGAAGTATTTTATTAGAGGGTGTATAGGATTCAACAAACATCTTCGGGGCACAAACCCATCTCATCTTCTAGTTACACTAGCAGATAAATGAACGAAGTAATTTCTCCTCCTTTTGATTTGACTGATAAAGTTTTTACGGGATCGACTGCCTTTTGATCCTTTGAGATCTTCACCTTTCAGTCAGCTGGTGAAGAGTTTGAACCCCAAAAGATCTTGTGTAATGTACTGCAAATTAACTTAATTAGTATGAAAACAAAAAACCCGACTGCAAAGTAAAAAAAAAAACGGAAAAGCAAAAAAATACAATAGGTACAGTCAGCGTCAGAGAAAACAGACCCCCTCAATACTTAAAGAATATGGCCGCCTGCGCCGCGCGCCGGCCGCGTCACATGACTCACGAATGACGTCACGCGATGCGATCGTCGCTGAGCTGCAAACAGCTTCATTTGCCTTTTATTTGCATGTTCATATTTGTAATTTTCTGATATTTTTCGTCTTTCGGCTCAATTGTATACCAAGATACAACATACTCACAAAAAGATGCCACATTAATTTATGTGCTGTTTGAGGATACGAACCCGCATCTCCAGCGCCAGCCGATTACTTAGACCGCGCCTTACTCCACTAGGCTACGGTTCACTTGATAATAATGGCGAAAATATGAATTACATTACCTATTCCTATTATCGAACAAAGTTGATTACGCTGTTATTTTGTAGACTTTAAGGTTCAAATTTCAACTACACCATATGTGATAATAATAACTGCTCAATTGACTAAAAGATAAGGTTGAAATTAGTATAGATTTCTCGTTTAGTTCAATAGATTACGCTTGATACAGCTTGTTGCACTACCGTCATTTTGTTTTTTACTTCAAAAACTTATCTGCTGTATGAGCTGCGGCTATAGTATTTTAATATCTGTGACAGCGCGCTAAGGTTGCAATTAGAATACTTCTTTGTCTTATTTACTAAACTGTGATTGAAGGTAACTTTATAATTCGTGGTAATTTGCATTGGTGTTAATCCTCCTCGTAATATTATTCAATTTATTAAGTTGTTGATCAGTTTTTTGAGTAAATTGAAAGTATGGTTCGAATAACAACATTTTTGAAAGCTAAAATTGTTATTCTCTGGAAGCAAGAATAGAGGCATAACGGTAAGAGTTACGATAAAAATATAGATATTATATACCTATTTAATGCTTAATCATGTTACATTTTCATTTACAAGTTAGATTTTTGGAGTTTCTTTTATTTATTATCATTTTCATTACAGAGAAATACAGTGCGTAGATGGATTCGAAGGTATCAAGCGACGGCTGATATAAAATGTGAACGCCAAGGACCTCGCCCAGTTGCTTACACTCATGAATCAGAACGGCACCATGATATTGTGGAAGTTCACTCAGTGGCACCCTTCAACCCTAAAAACGTATAAGACTTAATAGAACAAGCGGGCGGTTAACATAAGGTAGGTAAGTAAATGATTATAATAATATTCTTTAAAATAAAATCACAAAAAAAAAACAGATTTGAAAAGGTTTATTATTTTAGGTTACTGGAAGGAGATGGATGTCATAAATGGGCCCAGGCGAGCTAGTGGAAATGAACAGTGAGCGATACCTTGAAGTGTTGAAAGACGTAATGCTGCGCATAATCAGTGCGGGTCGCATATCCAGAAGGACAAATTTACCTGGTTCAGGATAACCTTTTAGTGCATCCCGAATTGTGCAAGACTGGCTAAATGCACAAGAAGATATAACGGTGTTTGAGTGGCCGCCTAAAAGCCCGGATCTTAATCCTATAAAAAACTTGTGGGGTCAGATAATATTATATTATTATTAATACCTAATCCTATTACTCTTGTTTACAAGTTTAGTAATCTTCTAATGTGTTAACGATGCACCATCTGACCTCACATATTTTTCTAATGTTGTGTTAAAAGGGTTACTTATCAGAAAATGTGATCAAAGAGGAAGATGTATATTGCTATACAATACTGTTATAGTTTAGCATGTTGGTTCTTTCTTTGTGATTCACAGGCATAAATAACATTTCATTTTTCAACCATTCTTTTATATTCAAAGATTATACAGAGTGTAAAAAATTAATGTTTGCAACTTTAAATAAATAAGTAAATAAATATTGTAGTTATGTTTCTAGAACTATGTGTAATATTAAACATTTTATACTTCACTTAGACCCTAAGTGAAGTAAACATTTTATACTTAGGGTATTGTGTTTTGTCAATAAATTTACGTTCTAAAAATAAGTAAATCTAAAAATAAGTAACCCCAATTTAACTCAGATAGAAAAACTGTATACTCAACCAGGAAATGGACTCCATGTAGTCCTAGAAATGTAATTCGAGAAATAAATTAATATTGTTTATACAACAAGCCTATCTTTTCTTACAAACCTCATACCTACTATAAAATTTGATTCCTTAAATAATAATTAACAAAAGTGCTTATGAGAATAAAAAAATAATTATACGAAATAAAAAAAGAACTTTGTGTCCGAGGATTTGAACCCCCGGTTACGTATTCACAAAGCATAGGTCATAACCACTAGACCAACATGACATTTACACAAAGTTTCAAAAAACTTCAATGCTTTCATGTCATTATCAAGGGGGGTCCCTTTTCTCTGAAGCTTACTGTACTTAAGTTTTGACGCCAAAAATTCGCCATTTTGATTTTCTAATTTTAATATACTTACCTGGTGTCACTCACACAATTACGACGAATCAAATGACACCTCGCATATCAAAATCCGTGAAGCCGTTCAGGCTGTTGGGCGAGCTAAAGAAATGTACATACATACACACCAGTCTCGAAAAACATTACCCTCCTTTCTTCAGCAGTCGCGTAAAAATACCTTATTTCCCAAAATCCGTGAGTAACAAAAATCTATGCCTCCAAATTGATCACATTACGAAATTAACTTAACTACTACACACAGGGTGTTTGGTTTCTCGCATGTTTGTATACGCGAGCCATTTAATTGATTTTGGCTAGGTGCCAATCAACAACCCACACAGCATGGATGCGGGTATGCTAACAGAGATTTGCGGACAGAGATGAACGGTGCTTACCGTCTATTAATTGAATGCCAGTACGATTAGCTGGTTTGATTGAGTGGTATTGAACGGTGTTGGGAAACCGCAAAATGGGGAGACAATCTAAATGGGAAATGTGATTTTGGGGAAAGCTAGGATTTATTAGACACTAGACGACACGTTTCGCCCGTGACATATTACCGCATATTTCGATAATTTTCAAATTATGTACCTATAGGAATCTGCCGGCTCCGTCGAAATTTATGATTATTGCTCTGCTCCTCTGAGGAGTAGCATGATGATATATAGGATATATCCTTCTCCATAAACAGGCTACTCAACATAAAAATAATTTTTCAATTCGAGAAAGTATTTTCTGTGATTTATACGTTCAAACTCTTCAGTTTTATCATATTAGTAATGATTTATTTGTGCGATGCGAGTTTTGTGATAGCAATCGAAATTGTAACTGATATTTAAATACAAAAGTGAGCGTGTATATTATATAGTTTATTTGTTACGCAATTAATGCAAAAACGACTGGATCAAATTTTGCACACAGTGTGCCGAAATACCGACAATAACCCGATTGCGCGGTATGATAGATGGATGGATGGAAGGGGACTCTTTTGTCCGCACTTAGTTTACTTCGCTTACCTTTTTTGGGCCACTGCGCGGTACGATGGCCAATCGTGTACCACAGTATACAATTTATACCATGGCCCCCTTGTACACGATAGCGATGGCTTACCATGGCTTCATGGGCCATTAGTTCTGGACGCTTAATACAATGTTTAAAATAAAACTCTTTTGCATTTTCAAGTTTAAAACAACAACAAAGTAAAAATGTTTCGTTACGAGAATAGTATCTTCAATCTGAACACGTTGGACTTTATTGCTACTATTTGTTCGTACAAGGGCAAACGTATCCTGCACTTAAAGGCTCCCTCGTAAAATGGCATTAACCGTTCAACCTGGATTTTAGGCACGAAATTTGGCACTATGCCTTACAAATTGCGGCACGTTACTTCTATCGTATTGAATACTAGAGGCTCCAACAAGCTTTGCACGTAAAATAGGCCAATTTTATCTAAAACATCGTAAAATAAACCGTAGGATCAAAAGTTCACGACCCGTGAATCATGGCCATTCGCCTGACTGTTGGGAAAAGAAAGGCCAACTCCGTTCCTTGGCGGGATGTACAAGGCCCTTACTATCATCCTTGAGGCCCAAGGTAACCTCACCTTTAAGTCGATCCACCTGCTTAACAACGAAGCAGACTCTGAGACCTGCTTTCCTCTCAGGACCAGAAGATCAGACATACTAATCAAAAATAACCTCGGACTCCAAAGTGCTTAGGAACAAATACAGTATTGGACGAGAGTGAGCGATATATTGCGTGCTTAAAGTCCCGTGGGTCGTTAGTTGTCTGATGTGAGATTGTTTGAGACATATCTCTCGCACCCAGGCCGACCTAGGACCTCTTTCGAGCTGGCTATCTTCAGGTGAGAAAACAACGAGCGCTCACGGCGGTACCTATCTCACTCGCTCTCAGCTAATTCTCTTTCCTTACCTCACCATCGCCACGCCGCGCGTGTAGCAGTACAGCGGTCTTGGTAGATCTATAGTTCCAAAGAATTAAGTTCAAAAGTATCCTAAAAATATAACGTTTTTGAAGTCGAAAGTTTTTTAGTCGACAAAATTCTTGAATTGGAACACACTGGCTTACAGTTTTATAGGCCGACTTGAGTTCACAAGAAACGCTCGTATAAATCAGGATTAAGAAAGTCACGGTCCTCCGCAGATCGTTAAGCAGCCCATAAACCCATTTATTTTGGCCCATAACAAATATTCTCGTGATGTAATTGTTACCACTTGGTGAAATATATTAGGCCATTTGTTTTACAATTAGCTCTTTCGTTTGTATTAAATGTTTTAACCCTCTTAAGGGAACCCACGAATTAACGATGCTATTAAAATAAAGATTACTCAGAGAATGAAGGAAATATAAAATTGCTGATAAAAAAAACTGCTGTAAGATTCGTCAGTTAAGATAAAATTCTGTAACCGACCTCATACGACAACTGCCGACGCAGGCAGCAGATGCGCGTAGTTCATTGCGGCTTCTCAATGGTCTCCTTTATTCGTATCGGAGTTTAACAAGTAGTGGGTACGCTGTATCAGCCGCATGTGTCGGCAGTTGTCGTATACGGTCGGCTCGGAATCAGACCTTTACATAATACGGGAAAATTAGCTCAAAATTGACGATAAGATCAAATAATTCGTGTAGTTTTGAAAGTTGGTACACTTATTCCCTAAAGTGCCCCGATCAACATACGAGGCTAACCGATGATAACCGTTAGACTTAATCCATGGATTATATCGATAACCCGCACTTAAGCTACGAATAATTCTGCTGTCCGTACAGGCTCATCGATAAATCGCACTTAAGCAACAAATAATCCTGCTGTCTGTGCAAGCTACCGGAGCGAAACGACCCTTTAGCTGTCGTTAGTGAACAGATGGCTGAAAGATCAAACGTCTTGAACAACAGTTGAGTAATTTGTGCAAATCTGTGCATTATCGGACTAGCTAAGAAACCAATAAAAATATTACGACAACTTCTACACTGGCTTGTGTTGTGGGATATTATATATTTTTTTGTAAATACATAAATCTACATATTATACGAGTACATAGAAACATTCAGACCATCTTCTTCTTTCTCTTTATATAAAAATCAATTGCTGTTCGTTAGTCTCGTTAAAATTAGAGAACGGCAGAACCGATTTGGCTAATTTTAGTCTTGAAATATTCGTGGATGTCCAGGGAAGGTTCAAACGGTAATAAAATATGGAAAAAGGAACTGAATTCCACGCGGGCGGAAAAAAATATGGCGGTGCAAAGTTCGCGCGGGGCAATCCCGTTGCGTAGCAGTCGAATCCTGTACTGCTACATCACACTTTTTCTTGACTTCGTTTTGCTACTAAATGGGAATACAACCCAGAACCGTATGGGTTGATTGTCACACTGAGTACCGCACCACGGACGTATTATTTTTAAGATCAAAGTCCACTCATGACCAAGGATAATCAATCAATCATTCATTCATTTTCATATAATTGATTGTAAATTCTGTGAAGTCATGGGGGCTGTTATTTTCTAAGTAACAGCGGATTATGGTTCAAGGTCTAGAGTCAATCAATCAATCAATCAATTAGCCTACTGCAGTTCACTGCTGGACATAGGCCTCTCCCAATGTGCGCCACGTTTGCCGATCCTCCGCCTTCCGCATCCAGTCCGTCCGAGCCACCTTTCGCAGGTCGTCGGTCCACCTGGTTAGGTCTAGAGTTTTTTAATAATAATAGAATAGAAGAATAGAATTTATAATAATAATAATAATAATAAAACGTCTTTATTGTACACCAAGGATTTTACAAATAACATGAGTCACAAGTTTGTGGTAAGTACAGATGGCGGCCTTATCGCTCGGTGGCAATTTCTTACAGGTAACCATAGGATGGATAGAAAATAATAGGAAAAAGAAATATTCCAAGAAATTAGAATAAATTGTTATAACTAGCAAATTAATAAAGAAGTAGGCCAAAGCCACCCAACATTTGGAGGGGCCTATGTCCAGCAGTGGACTGCGATGGGCTAATTGATTAATTGACTAATAAATAGTAGAGAAGGCACATTATTGACACATTCATTATGTGTCGTTAGTGAGTTGAATTTAGGTACACTATCGTGAACGTTCATCTGGAATCTTGAACCTCGAACCTCCACAAAACACAATGGAAAGACGTAGCATCCATCCCTGAAAACTTATATTTATATGATATTAGCAGGATTAGATATCAATCAATCAATTAGCCTATTACAGTCCACTTTTGGACATAGGCCTCTCCCAATGTGCGCCACGCATCCCGTCTATTCCAGCAACCTTTTTCAGGTCGTCATTCCATCTGACTAGTGGGCGTCCTACTTTCCGTTTGCCTTCTCGCGGTCTCTACTCTAGAACTCGTTTGCTCTTGCGTTAGCTAAACGCTCAATGAAAGACAAATATGTATTCATAAATGTACCTATGGCAAAACGCCTAAAGGGAGGGTGATCCACCTGATTTATAAACATAATTCTTGACTGCATAAACTTTATAATATGCAGTGTATGTAACTACACCCTAATATTTCTCTGAAAACCAGCGCTGTCCGCTTGCACTACAACGCGGACAGCATTAAGCTGAGAGGCGGCCTTTATTCTACCTAGCCATATAGATGCATATATAACATTGTTATGTATGCACAATTGCTGTAATTTTTTATTCTGGTTGCAAAGCTGTGTATATTTTTGTTTAAGTAAGCTGGGTTGAATAAAAATATTTTCTTTCTTCTTTCTCTTTTTCTATTTAACAGTAAGTCGCCTATATCAAGTTCGAAATAGCAGGCGTAGAGAGCTAAGTGGCTAGTGTATTGTAGAATAGAATGATGAATGTATGGGATTTGACGTATATGACAGTCGTCAACATAATAATATGTCATAAACCTCAAAATACACGTCATATACGTCAAATCCCATACAGTCGTCATTCTATTCTACAATACGTCGGCCAACAAATTGCCACTACTTATCTAGGGGGGCAGCTCTGTATGGCATTTGGTAGAGACTAGCTCGGTACTCGGTCGACGACGGTGCACTATCATAACAAGTTTATAGTTTTTATGGAACCGAAATACACTTGAATATTGGACCACGGCTTTATTGAAGCTGGCAGCTTTAGAGAACAGCTTGGGGAAGTCGGGAGTGCAGTTAGTAAATTTACAATATTTTACTCGCTCTTGGGTAAATAGTTTGTAATTCATTTTAAGCCAGAAGCACAGAAGTCAGAAGTTGGCTTAAAATTAATTACAAAATATGACGAAGAGTAGACTCAACATTATTGCATAGCTGTGAATTGGATTAGGCAACATTCAAGGTCTAAAACGAAATGGGGAAAAATTATGAAAATTTTAACAGCTCACGCCTATGAAGTGTTGAATTTTTATGTGTGATTAATTCGTTAATTAAAACATATACCTAAACATAAACTCACGCCTGTATCCCCGAAGGGGTAGGCAGAGGTGCTAGCACCCACATTTCGCCGTTTATGTTTAGGTCCCAATGTAATAGGTGGCGAGCCTATTGCCATTAACCGGGCACTTATAAACCTGCGATAAATACACACATAACTTCGAAAAGCATCGAAAAGTCATTGGTGTGTGCCATGGTAAAACCAGGGATCGAACCCGAGACCTCGTCTCAGCAGTCCATTACCCATACCACTAGGCTACCGCGGCTTAATTCGTTAATAAATTAAAAAAAAGTTAGTTAACAATCGAAGTGCCAATGTCACATACGTAATGACATATTTGTGCACACTGGCAGCAAATATAAGACACGACTTATTTTTAAGAAACATCATGGAAGGGAAGGTGCAAGGAAAGGGGAAAAGAGATAGACCAAGAGGAACGTTTATGGCACAGATAAAGGAAAAGATACAAGTTGCGTCGTACCAGGAGGTCAAGGGATTGGCGGAGGAGAGAGAAGAGTGGCGATTACCTTCTCCGCGAGTTTAGAGAGAGGCAGCAGCTATAACAAACTTTTAATATTGTTTAATTGGTATACGCTTATAAATCTACTCAATTACGATCGAATTTCGACTCCTATTATTCGCCAATGGACCATAAATTTTCAATTTACAAGCGTATATCCGTATCAAGTCTTCATAATTGGTATGCCGAACAAAGTTTATTATAGACACAGATATACACGTCTAACGTGTAGGGTGGACAGTAATCTCATTAGACCCGCTGCGCTTCCAACCCAGTTGAAATTTTTATTGTCTGTGCAGAACGTTGGGCCAGTCTCGTTGAACAAATTCGCCAACTTTTTTCTTTAACCAAATGAGTTTTTGAGCAGTTCACTGCGTTACTTCCTTTTTTTTGTGACTTTTAATCTAGTTCGTAAATTAAGTGTAGTAATTAAGTGGAGACAAAATATGTGCAATAATAGCAATAAAATTTGGTATCTGCGGTCTAACATGACACGTAATTACCTACATTCAAATTAGTAAATTGGTTAGTAAATTTTATTTAAACCATCCGCTTAAACTATTACTTAGGTATATACCTCAGGACACGTATCTTGGACCTAAATCGCGATAATAACAAGGCCCTGGCGTGTGCGGATTGTTTTGTAATCATGAATGCTTGCTTGTTAAATTTGAACTCGTCTACGGCCCCGTGCTATACTCGAAAGACACCCAAAAAACGTAACATTTTAGGTCCAAAATATATGTCCCGAGCAATATACTTATAAACTTAAGAAGTCATCCGTCATGTTATTGGCCACTAGAGAGTCATTAGGGTGCGATTCGACTTACAACTTCACGATTACAACCCCTTTGGGATTGCCTATCTACCGAATCTATTTTTGTATAGGATTGTCATTTTGACTTTAGAAAGAATATAATTTTCATCATCATCATTGAACCTATTTACTTCTACCTCTATGGTGCCAAATTTATCATACAACTTTTTTTTAATTTATGAAAAACTCAGACTCGGAACCTCCTCGGTGTACTTTTTTTTTTTAATTTGCTTTACGCGCATCATTTTTTTCACGTCATATTGTTGAATATTTTTGTTAAATTTTTATTATTTTGTATTTTATTATTAGTATTAATACACATATTATACAGCCTCCGTGGCGTAGTGGTAGTGAACGCGGCCGCTACGCAGGAGGCACGGGTTTGATCCCCGCTCAGTGCAAATATTTTGTATGCATGAAAATGGGTATTTGCATTGGGTCGTGCCTTGGAGAGCACGTTAAGCCGTCGGTCACGGATGCCATACGAACATCTATGGCAGTCGTTACGGGCAGTTGGAGCCCTAAAAAGTTCAACGACAACGGTCTAGCTGCAATGCTTCGATATCGCCTAATGTCACCCAATGGTTCGTGGAGGTCAGATGGCAGTCGCTTTACGGAAAATATCGAGGTCCAGCCAAATCCGCAGTTAAGACTGGTAGAGCGGACCCCGGATTTTTGCAAAGATTTTTCACCTTGTGCTCTTTTGATTCCCTCGCTAACGCTCAAGATTCTGATTTGTGAATCACTCGCTATGCTCGTGATTCAAATTTAGAATCTTTCGCTTGCTCGGTCATCAAAACTGAGCACGCGGTTAAAAAGCAACTTTGCACTCTTGTATAACAAATAACTATTATTTGCTCATAAACTCACAATGATCTTACATTATTACCTACAAATACAGCATGATTAACCGCAAACTGTGGCATGCAAATTTTACAAAAATATGCAATAATAAGATGATGACCATTATTAGGTACCAATAATGATCATTGCGAGGTGTATCATAACATCATTAATTTATGTATCAATTTATTTCTGCCTACCCCTTTTATGGATAAACGAATATAAGCTTCTACTTCTGAACCTACATACGAGTACACACGGTTATCACATGAAAGTTATGAGAGGAGGACACGACGGTATTCCCGTCCCCAATTGAGCACTCCGACTGGGGAAGTACCTCCGCCCTACAGAATATCGCGGCCATAATAACGTATTGTTGTGTTCCCGGCGGTTGTAGGGTAGCCAGAGGTCACGGTAGAGATTTGTCAGTGGAAAGACCAAAGGCTGCTTTGTCTTCTGCACTTACGGCACAGAAAATCTCTACTTTTACAGGGTCGGCAGCACGAGTGTGACTCCTCTGGCGTTGCACAGTCGCACGTCCATAAGTCACGGTAACCACTTTCCATCTGGTGGTCCCTGTGCTTGTCTGCCACCTAAGTGCTATAAAAAACATGACATAACATCGCCCAGAGGTGTCACTCACCATTTCTCCCAAATTAATGTGACGACCTAACTCACCAGTAGAAACTCAATACTTAACAAGTAGGGATGTTTAACCGTACTTTACTTACTCAGGCAGAAAGCTCCGGAACAAAATCCTCCCTATGATATCATAGGAGAGTCAATATTTACAAAACCCTTTACCTTTCTCACGTCGACGTCACGTCATTATTGACAGCCTAACTTTCAATAACCAACGTGAAAGTAACGTAAGTGTAAGCTAACAGCGGTAATAAATCCCTACAAGACGTGAATAAGATGGTAAGTAGACAAGCATACAAATTTTGGAACACCTTTTAGGTGAACTACTAAAACAAAGTTTCCGGTGGAACACCTAAGCGATCTACTAAATGTTTCACATGTATGTTGCCCGAAAAATATCCACCTGTAGGATGTCGGTTAAAATGAGATTCTATTTTTTGGCCATATGTTCGGTTGCTCTCAATCAATTACAGTCAAACACGGCACTTTATAAGGCTGACCAAGAGTTTTCTAACGAAAGAAATCAATATGAAAATCCTTGCAGTAGTTTTTGTGTCCATCAAGAACAAATAGGCTAGAATTTTAAAAATATATTTAGTTACATATCTCCAATGTACAGACACAGCTGATTTGCTATTATACAAGGTGATTTTGAAGTCGTTTCGGAACGAAAGATTTTGGGCACAGTTTCGATAGCGACTATAAAATCACCGAGTATAATAGTATCTACTTAAAGGCAAGCTTCAGGATTCACAAACATACTCGTAACATCACTTATAACATTGTTCATAAAGCCAACGGTTCGTACCTACCACTCCGCAACAGCAGACAGCGTTTGCTTTTGTATTTACCGAAGCAGTTAGGCAGTAAATACGAAATAAAGTTAGAAACTAAGCACAAGTTAGGTAACTTACGAACTTCGGCTATTAACCGTAGTAACGAACATGAAAACCACAATCATCTTACTTAAGGCGCAGTCCGATTTCATAATAAATCAAAAATTTCAATTCTTCAAACACCATCTTGGCAGGACTCATCATCTCCGAGCCCTTTTCCGACTCGGATATCCGTCTAACTACCAATTAACCGAACATCGATATTTTTCATGAAATGATTGCTATCTGACTTCCTATTGACGAAAAGGCTAGGACGATGGCTCTGAAGACAAAAAAAAAATAATTATGGCTAACTATAATTATACAGAGTACCTACTTGAACGCCAAAGTTTTATTAATACAATTTTAATTTGTAGTACTTTCAGATTTAAAAAAAAGTCATAAATATCTCTAAAGTACAAAATATCACAAAAGTCTTATCAAAACAACACAATTTATTCAATTTTAAACTCTATTAACGCGGGTTATTATATTGAAGTACCTACGACTTCGCCTTAAATAAAAACTTTAAACACAATTTTCCACTTTCAAAAGGCGTAACGGCAGGCTGCAAACAACCCATAAAATACTTTATATATAAAATAATAAAGTGTATAATTCACTTAGACAGTGAAAATGGATACTCCTTCATGAATACACCCATTAGGTAGGGGGGAGCAACATTCATTACGCGTCGCAGGTGGAAATTACGTGTAAAAAATCTATTAAAAATTTCCCTTCGGGTAAGCGAGAAGCTTTGGTTTTAAATCCGGTTTAATTTTATGACTAATGGCATCCTACAGTTGTAGTTAAATTACATAAATAGGATGGTTTTAAGGCGCCACCAAAATGAGGTTTTTAAGTAAGTAAGTAGGAAAGCTATGTATCTCTGCATTACCCTAAGGTAGACTGCCATGGTAGATAACAAGGCCCCCTTTGTACATATTTACTGTGCATAAAGTTCTAAATTCAAAACTAAAAATACTCACGCCTAAAGATCATAAGCATGTAAATGTGCATGTAGTTAAATAAATAAATAAATTGTTTTTTCATATAATTTTGTTAATAGCATTTTTTAGTTCTGTTAAACCCTTTCAATTCATTTTTCTTGAGATTATCCCGAATTAAACGAGGCTTTCACGTTATCCAACTTTTTGGTTAGACTAACTGATAGTTTTTGTTCTGTATGCTCAAGATTCTTCAGTATTCACACAGTTATTTTAAATTTATTCATACACGTACATATTTTAGTTATATATTCATGCGGTGGCCAGGTGGTTTATCTGGCTCTTTCTGTTGTCTTGTAAGATAAGACATGCTTGGAAGGTACTTGAAGTCATATGTCACAAACCATCTCACATGCATGAGAAAATATGTTTAAAGTACCGCAAAAAAATCTTCTTCTTCTACCTAATGACTTCTGCAACAGAATCACTGCAATTTTTCAGGATATGTGGTTGAATTTTAGGAAGCATAGGTACCGAAATAATTTAGCGAGACATACAGAATTATTTTGGAATTGAATATCTGAAGATTGAGATTGAAGGTAACTGCAGACGCACGCAGCACATGCGCGTAATTCATTGCGGCTTCTCAATTGTCGCATTTATCCGTATCGGAGTTTGACAAGTAATGGGTATGCTGTATCTGCTGCATGCGTCTGCAGTTGTCGTATGCGGTCGGCTTCGGAATCATACATTTATTCTATCATGAAAATTATATTCGTACAAGTTGTCCGATCCATGAAATGCATTGTTATTTCGCAATCCGGACTTTTGAGATGAGTTGCGTTAATGATTAAATTGAATTACTAAATGGTAATAATTATGTTTAGATTTATATCTTAGCTTTGTCTGGTTTTTACTCGTTTATGTATCTACTATCATATATCTAATATAGTCATGTGTAAACATCTTTAAAAGGCGCTTTTATAATTTACCGTCACACAGCACGGCCGCGGCACGGTTTATGACGTGCTTGCACTCACGATTCACCTATCGTAAATGCAGTGTTGCATATGATCTACGCTCAATTACGCTAAAAATCAATACCATCTTCTAACGAATATTTTCATTCCATTTTCTTTTAAATCTAGAAACTTTCACTCCATTTACTTTTAAATCCAGCAGCTATCACAAAATTTATGAGATGATCTAACAGCTTAAGCGTTCAATAGCATGTCGTTATTCTCGACTGAAAATTTAAAAGTGTCTTCAAACAATTCCATAACTTAAACTTTCCTATTATGTCGTAGCGATAAAATGTGCCGTAGCCGTGTCAAGTGGCGGTAAATTATAAAAGCATTCCATAGTTACATTCATAGTTGCCAGCATATAACTAAGGTGGCCCCAAATCGCGAGAGAATTCGTTTGGGGATCCCATTTTTTCTCATAATGGTTTTTGTCCTAATTTAAATTGTCATAACAAGTTAGGCATAATTTTCTTCGTCATAATAATAGTGTGTCATAATTGGTTTTTAGCATACTATGTTATTAAGCATAAATATTGTATAATATCCTAATGTTTTTAGGCATAACTTTGATATGCATAAAGTTGTAAAGCATATTGTTTATTTGTCTAATAGTTATTTGGCATAATGATAAAAAAAAAAATCTTAACAGACAGTGATAGATTTATTGAGAAAGCCCCTGAATCCGACTTGGATAGATTAGGTTAGAAGGCTAATGCGGGAGCGGAGCGGAGCGAAGCTCCCTCATTAGGCCTTCGTGGTTATTTTTTTTTATAACCATGTAGAACTTTATTTAGTCAATATAATTTGTATGCTTAAAATAGTTATGGTTACGCGTCGTTATGCTTAAGTAAACTTATGCTTTGGGACAGTATGCTTATGAAATATTATGCTTATAGTAAATAGGATTAAAAAAATTATGATTAAAAAGTTATGGCAAATGAGTATTATGCGTAAATAATGTTAGGACAAGTAACATTATGCAATGTTAAATTATGACATAAAATTGTAGGAATAAAAATAGAGAACCATTGGTTTGACATCTATGATTCGTGGATTTGAGGTCCGGACGGTGCCGCGGCGCCATCGTAGAACCCCGTGCTATGCTCAAAAGACACCCAAAAAATGCATACTGGCGCATGATATTTTGTGTCGTGACTGGGGTCAATATATGCCAATAATTATACTTGTCAACAACATAAGTATCTATGCATAGTGACGATACTACGATATTAACTCGACGTGTCTGTCGTATGACTCGTATGACAAGATACAATTCCGTTTTGCAATTAATATAACCACAATTTCTGCTTTAATAACTGTCTGCGGCGGGGCTCATGTCTCTCTGAATATAATTTGCCTTGGGGCACATATCTTGGGCCCCAATTCGTGAGAGCAACGAGGCCCTGCAGCGCGCGGATTGTTTTGATATAATCTATGATTACATTTGAGCTCGTCCACCGACGTAGCACCCCGTGCTATCTTCAAAAAACACCCAAAAACACGTACTGCGCCGCGTATAGAGCACATTTAGAGCATATTTTGAGTCCAAAATGATAAATGATATACCAATAACTTTCCTCATCATGGCAGAGCTTTGTATCCAGGAGTTGATACTTGATTACATAAATATTAGCGTCAATTGTCTTGAATTAATGAAATACTAGCGCTATGTATGCGTCTCTGCCCGCATGGGTGTCGGTTATCGCGACCAAACTCAAGATTATCTGTTCTGTGCCCAAGTTCTAATCTATCTCTGTATCTCATCAAAATCGGTGTGTATGAAGCCTGTCAATAATTAACCAATATTTGACAAAATGTGAATATTATAAATCTTATCAGTGTCAAACAGCCGACAGCTAAAAGATTCATTACCACGATCAAGTTCAGCCATTTGGACAAGAGTGTCTGCCCCGAAAGTTCGCCCATCTTATCTTATTCTTATAAGATCTGTTTATTTAATTATGAGTTCCAAGATAATATTAATAACCCTTAAAAGTTTAGACAGATCACTTTTGTACTTAACTTAAAGTGCGGTTCTTTCGATAAATAAACAAACAAACTTTTGTATAAAGTTTCTACAATTTGAGCAATATTTTGATTGTAGAACTTGGGCTCGCGGTTATTCTATAGGTACTAATACTATAAATGCGAAAGTAACTGTTTCGCTTCCATAAACCACTGAACCGATTCTGAAGAAATTTGGTCCAGAGATAGGCTTGAAGTTAGAAAAGGACATAGGCTAACTTTTATCGTGGAAAAAAGTGCAACGCAGCAGATACGTAAGTGATTCATTGCGACTTGTTAAACAAACGCTGTATCTGCTGTATGCGTCTGCAGTTGTCGTGTGCGGTCGGCTTCGAAATCATCAACCTTTGGGATAAGGACGTCAACAGCAGTTTCCAAAATGTTCATAAAGTTTTTATTCAACTCCAAACTTCACCATAATTTTTGGGAATTACCGATCATTCTTCGTAAGGGCGTAGTATGATCGATCTCAATCTTATAATATGGACCAGTATTTACCCGGAAACACCACTCTCATGTAATATGTAGGGACGACGGTACGCACGGATTAACATCAAAGGAATAAGTTCCGTGTATACGCCAGGTAAGATTAAGACATTGTTGTTCTTGCTTGCCGAGTTTTTCTTCCAAATAAGGTTTAATAGGTCGTATATTGTACAAAACTCGCCGGAAGGCACTCGCTCATACTGTTTGAAGTGCCTGCAGACTACTAAATTCTTGCCGAACATTTTTTAATAATGGCTGATTGCATGGCAACCAAAATCTAAGTAGGGTATACCTTGGTGCATAAGTATAATGGACTCGAAATATGCTCAAAATACGATCTATACATGCAGTTCGCATTTCTGGGTGTCTGTTGAGAACAGTACAGGGTACTACGGTGGTGGACGAGCTCCAATTCTAGAACGAACTCCACGCGTATGAAGTCGCAGGCGACCACTAGTAATTGTATAAAAGCTCATCAACAGGTGCACCTGCTTACAGGTGAAATTCGAAGTCAAAAGTCTTGATGGGGTCTCATAAACCTTTTACAATTACACATATCGTGCACAATATCAAAAATATATACCTACACATATCCCTGAAATTCCTTTCAAAACAAAACCAAACATTAAACATGTTACATGAACATCAAATCACGCAATACCTTATTTAGCTTCATTCCTTAACATCCGGCTTACCTTAATCTGCCTTTTTCTGGTTCCATTCCGTATAACATCGTCCCCTAACGTTAACGACTGACTTTCATTTACGCATAACACCTGGGACTGGGACCGCTGACTGAGGCCCGCTGACGAAATATGCAAACATCAGATTGTTTAATTTTGTTTTCATTCTGCGACATGAGCAAACGTTATTAAATGTCAACGTTTTTGATTACACTTGGAGTTTTAAATATTTGTGTGTTGAGGGACGAGGTTAAACATGTTGATTAAATATTTTAGGGTTTTGTTTCAATATTGTAGGCGCCAAAACTGAATAGAAGGCTACGGCAAGTAATGACTAGCCCGGGCTACTCCCTTCTTCTGGTGTGGGCCTCCAAAGAGATGGCCCTGATTCGGCTCGGGTAAGAGAGATATGTCTCGTGCAATCTCATCTCTGATGCACAGATGCCAGGGTGTTAGATTGCACCCCGTTGGTTTCAACCGGTCTTATTGGAGATCTATAGGGGAGGCCTATGTCCAGCAGTGGACTTCCTATGACTGAATTATGATGAATCTCATCTCTGGCAACCTATGAGTCCTAGGCGTGCGTTTTAGTCGGTTCAAGTCTGACATATCCTCCCCTGCTTCGGCCTATCTGTAGAGCGTTGTCTCTGTCGCACATCAGACTGTAGCTTCTTCTGTTCCTACTTCTCGGCTCATCGACTTCCATCCTCCGTGAGCGCGTGGTCCTAGGAGTTACAGGTGGAGCCGCCTGTCACTTTAGCAGAATCCGGGGCGGCGGCGTGATACACGTCCCACCTTTCAAAGTCAAAATTCCGTATAAATCATTAAAACGGCTCTTACTAAACGTCAAAATTAAAAAAATATATATATATAAAAGACTAGTTTAGTAAATGGACTACCGGTTCGAAACGCGACGCCGCCGTGAGAAGACTCCCACAAGAAACTCAGCGGGCATTTCCGAAGGCCTAATGAGGGCAACCGAGGGGGCCATCCCAAAACGGGCTGCAATCTAATACCCTAGCATCTGTGCATCAGAAATAACACTCTACAATATAATAATATATGGAAACAAACTAATCTTAGCCGGACCACAGGCCCGACTCTCTCTCTCTTGCCGATGTCCCAACCCAAACGCCGCACCGAGTGCTGTACTCATTAGAAATTTTCTAATTACAAAACTTAATGGAGTATATGAATATTTGATTTGCACTTACCTGCTGTACCACGATAGCCACTTACAAGGGGACGAGAAAGGGTGGAATCCACTCGGGTTTATAATCATTGCAAAGATTTTAAATAGTGCTAGAATATGCATTGGGTTCCGCTGTCGAGTTGTCACGGTAGTTTCAATGTTACTTACCTAAAACATATATTTTATCTAATACTGTGTTTATTTATTTAACAAGCATTTGGTTGCGATAAAACTTACGCGAAGATAGCCACTAATCCATCGTACAATTATTGAACCCACCGGGTGTTGCAAAATGGGCTTTTGGATTATTTTTTAATCTTCTACTTAACTTGTTCTCAGCTTAAGCCGGGCCGGCTCGGGTTGGGAAGTTAAAATTTAAAAGAAATATCCATTGTATGTGAATAGGTAGACTATGAGAAACTATGATAATATTATAAATATGGCAATAACCAATCACGGCCAATTTTTTACACTTAGGTATTTAAGGCTATCTACTTAGCAATCAAATGAGGCATTCAGCTCAAATCCATCACAATATTTTGCTCAAAAACTAAAATGCTTTTTTTTTTCAATTTCCAGGAGCGTCTAAGCCAAGAAGAGGTGACCAGGCTGTCAGATGTTCGGAATCTGGTGAACCAGTTGTACGAGGCGCTGAACGTGCGTGAACACCAGATGCGGAAGGAACGGGAGCTGCGGTCACAGTTGGAGAAGTTAACCACGGAACTACAGCCGCTAGAAGAGGTACTATTTTCTAACTTTAAAGATTGTTTTATACCGCTTAGGTGGCAGTTGGCAGATAAACACGCGACCCGCCTGATACAAAGTGGTTATAGGCGAGAGAATTAGAGCGCGTCTATAGGCCACGGTGTCTACTAGACGCGTAACACTCGTACTGGTGACCCTATAGCAGTGGTTCTCAAACTTTTTAAATGACGGAACCCTTTTGGGAAGCAAAATACTTGATGGAACCCTACAATAAAACAATTATTTTTATAAGTGTATTCTTTATTAATGAGCATAATAAAAGTACAATGTATCAGTAACTAATTATTATTTACTTCACCACTTGGTAAGGACAATAATAGAAAACATTAAAAAAGAAAAAATCTAACTAGTGGGAGGTATGAAACTGTTTTTTATTTTTCATCAATTGCTTGATATCAGGTTTGATGGAAGAAAGTTGGAGTCTCATATCAGCTTCGGCGTCCAGTCTATTGCGATATTTTGTTTTCGTGGCTGCGTAGGTAGAGAATCCTGTTTCGCACAAATATGTAGTTGGGAACGGGAGAAGAATATCCAGAGCCATTTGGCCAAGCATTGCATATTCATCTTGGATTCTGCACCAAAAATCATTAAGAGGCGTCGTTTTGAACAATGACTCCATACTTGTGTCTGATGACATTTCTAAAAGAGATTCATATATCTCATTTGACATGTTTTCAGGCTTTTCCAAGTTGGGTAAAAAAGGATTATGAATCCAGGAGTTCACTTTAATTTTTGTATTGTGTTCTTCGGGAAAATACTTTTCAAAAGATGCGCGCATCGAACTGAGATATTGGACCAATTCTTCAAACACATTATCTTCAAACATTTCTGAGTCGTTTTCGCTAACAAACTCACTGAGTAATGTAAAACTTTCTATTTCTTTCTTACCAATGCAAATGATCCAAAAATCTAATTTTCTTTTAAAAGCAGTTATTTTATTATAGGCCTGAAACACTGTTGTCTGTTTACCTTGCAACAATAAATTTAATTCGTTAAGTTTTTGAAAGATATCCGCCATAAAAGACAATCGGAACAACCAAGTTTTATCATACAAACGGTCCTTCAAATTAAAAGAAGTATCTGCTGAAAGAAACATTTGTAACTCGGCTCTAAGTTCAAATAGCCTTGTTAAAGTTTTTCCCCGAGACAGCCATCGCACTTCTGTATGGAGCAGCAGTGTTTTATGTTTGCTGCCATAATCTTCACACAATAATGAGAACAATCGGGATTGTAGTGGTCGTGATTTGATAAAATTAATTATTTTTACCGCTTCATCCATAACTAATTTTAGATTAGACGGCATTTGCTTCATCGCAAGTGCTTGTCTATGCAGAATACAATGACTGGAACTACAATTAGGCGCTTTATTTTTCATTCGTGACACTGCTCCTGCTGTTTTACCTGTCATCGCCTTGGCCCCATCTGTACAAATGTCAATGCAATTGTTCCAACTGAGATTATGTTCTTCAAAAAATATATTTATTTTATTAAAAATATCTTCCCCGGTAGTGTTTGTAAGCAGCGATGAACACATAAGCATGTCTTCTTCAAAAGAACTTTTATATGGATATCTCACAATAACCAGCAGGATAGCCAAACCAGCGACATCAGTCGACTCGTCCATTTGCAAAGCGAATCGTGTATTTTGTAGACGTGTAACTAGTTCTTGTTTGACGTAGCTTGCCAGATCATGGATTCGTCGTGAAACAGTATCGTTTGATAGCGGAACAGTAGAAAGATGCTTTGCAGATTTTTCATCAAGCATACATTTTGTTATGTCTAATACACATGGTTTTATTAATTTCTCAGCGATAGTGTGCGCTTCACCTGCTTGTGCAATGCGATAGCTAACTAAATATGATGCCTCCGTGGCCTTTTCGTTGGTAGTTTGTGTTACATGCATCATATTTTTTTGACTTTCTAATAACTGATCTTTTTTGCGAACAAAAAATTCTTTATTCTTGTCTTTAGTCTCGGGGTGTACGGTTTCTAAATGTCGACGCAATTTGGCAGGTGCCATGGAACTATTAGGAAGCAGTTTACTACAGAGCATGCAGAGAGGTGAGCCGTTGGAATCAACAAATCCGAAACTGATATAAGATTCATCATACTTCCTTTTTTTCGTCTTTGAAACCGTCGAGCTTGACGTCGTGGCACTCGTGGCATCATCTTCTGGATCGGTGATTGCTAAATTCTCCGCGCGCATTGCTTTTGAACATTCAGCGTCATTAGAAGATGTTGTTGGAACACGTTTAACACCTTTAAGCCAACGTTCCGTTCTTCTTTATTTATAATGTTACAAGTCAGGATAGTGGGGTTTAAATAATGCACAATCGTTACTGCGTATAAGAGACTAAATTTAGAACCTACAGGGAAGAAATGTATAAAACTGAGACAACAGAATACAGCAGGCAGTAAAACAATGAACACTAGTTTCTCGCTAGCGAGCTTGTAAGTAGGTAGTAACTTATCGCTCCGAACGCTAATCATCAACTGACGACGCCAACGCGCGATCGCCGCTTTTATACTTAGTCCTAGACTCGATCTCAAATATTCTCGAAAATACTCGAGTCGGCACCTTTGATAAACAAAAAGCAAAAATAAAAACAGAAATTTAAAAATAGCGTTGTAAACAATATCGACTTTATCCTTTGAAGTTAGAGACGAAAGTCGCTTGTTGACAACTATAGCGTCTAATTCAGAGGCGGCTTTTATCAAAGAGACTGAGCGCTTACAAGTATACTACCCGCTCGTTTTAAGTTTGCCGCTGGCGATAGGTATGAGTGTATGACGTTCGAAATTTTTTATTTAATTGTAACAATAAAAATTGTGTACGTTAGATATTTGGGTAAAACTATGACACATTATAAGTTTTGTTGTCACGTGGGGGAGGGTACGCGCATTCCACAGACCGGCAAACTTAGAGCGAACGCGTTGTACAAGTATAAAATTGTTGAGACCAAACTTATGAGATATTGTACCAGCTAATGTAACACAAGCTTATACAAATACAAATAAATAAATAAATAACATTCATAGCGTTTTGTCTCCGCGCGGCCGCAGAGTCCGCACAGCCGCGGAGCGACCAGAGAGAGGTGTTTTGATTTTTTTATTTCTAAATTCTTGCGGAACCCCGACAGAGGTATCACGGAACCCTAGGGTTCCGCGGAACACACTTAGAGTATAGCTGCCCTATAGGAACCTTCTGATGCCCTTCATGAAGAACCCCATATTATAGTCGCTTGGAAAAACCACAGCAGGGAGTTCATTCCACAGGTTCAGCGTGCGTCTGAAGTTTCTTTATTGTCTTGTCGTACATAATTTTCTGTAGATCTATCTATCTATACTATTATATAATTGTAAAGTGGTCGTGTCTGTACATTAGAGATATTTAAAAAAAATACTTGGGTTATGTTATGTTAACGATACTGAACACGAAAATATTTTTTTTGAATTTCCTGTCTGTTTGTCTGTTTGTCCGCGATGGACGCAAAAACTGCTGGACGGATTTTGACGCGGTTTCTTTTGTTAGAAAGGGCTTACTCAGACTTAAAATCTTACGTTTGTTTGATTGCAATCGGTTGAGTAGAACCGAAGTTATGAGCAAAGGTCGCGTTAACCGAGATGCACGCGGGCGGAAGGCTAGTTGTTAAATAAACGTGTTGGTTCTCAGTGGAGTAGAATAGGGCCACTTCATCTCTCCCCATGGGCGCTGTTTGTCGTGGAAGGCGAATGAGGGATAGAGATAGGGCTGTTCTCCATCCGACAGTAAACAGAAGCCTATAACCGAGCATGACGTCAAACCTCCATTTTTACAAAAGTTGCCAGTTAACTTACCGTTTTGACGTTTATTAAAAAGTCGAGTACTTATCCCGAATATCACTTAATTATAATTACATACACTTTTGATAATATTCCCACCTGTAACATTCAACAAGATTGCTGTCAAACGAGCACTTATTTATTATGCTACGTTAAACAATTTATTTTAATTAGAACACCGAATGTCCTGTGTAACATATCATCCGCACTTTTGAAACCTTATAACAATACCGTATCCAGTTCAATCAATATGTCAACGCTCAGGCCAGGATAAGGATAAGGCTGTGTGCTTGAATATTATAGGCTATTGTGATTGATTGATTCGATTCCCGGCTGCCCCATCAGTCTTTATCGCTGATGCCCTCAGTTTCGTATTCGCATTCCTACTTCGGCGTATAAATTCGTTATGTGGCCAATTGGCGTTATTGGAGGAGCATTTTGAAGAGAGAGATACGTTTTTTCAGTTAGATATCTTCATAAAATCGTTAAGATTTCTCGATATTTTCTTTGTAAACATTAAAAAAAGATAGCTTGTATTGCTCATGACATAATATTAGGTACTTACGTAATATGAAATCAGCGTTTTGTCGTACTGACCACTTTGATCTGAAATATCTCCTCTTTGGTTAAAAATTCCAAATTCAAATTTATAAATTCATTTAGCTGGTACATTAAAATTTGACATAACCCTCCGGGGATAAAGGCTTGCTTGTATGTATGTATGTACATTTGCGTTTTGAAAACAGTCATTCATTTGTTTTTTCCTCATTATTTCTTTGTTTGGCGTCGTTTATTCCCGCACAATTGAAAATAACACTGTATTAAGTGACAAAGGTAAGTGACAAAACTGTATTAATCCACTTGAAGCAAATTGGGAAAGAAGTAAAACTTGAACGATGGGTACCTCATGAATTGAGTGAATCGAAATTGCAAAAACGCATCGACTGATGTGTTACTTTGCTCAACCGACATAATAATGAAGAGATTTTAAATTGAATCATTACTTCTGATGTGGATACTGTACGATAATCGGAAGTGCTCGTCGCAATAGCTCAACCCTGGAGACCCAGCCAAATCCTGCCCTAAATGGAAATTGACTCAGAAAAAGTTACTTGTGATGTGTGTCATAATCATTAAATTTGTCCAGCTTTCAAAAATCTGGCCAAACGATTACGGTAGATATCTATTGTCAACAACTGCAAACCATGAAGGAAGAACTAGCTGGCACTGCTGCTTCATGACATTGCAAGGCCAAATACTGCACAACAAACAACCACTAAGTTAGATGAGCTACAATTGGTATGTCTGCGACATCCACCGTACTCCCCGCACCTTGCTCCAACAGATTATCATTTTTTCCGGAATTTGGACAATTTCTTACAAGGAAAAAAATTCAACTCCGATGCGGCAGTCCAAGCCGCCTTCGAAGAGTCTCTCGATTCTCGCCCTCATGGTTTTTTTAGTAAAGGGATCAATAAACTACCATGAGATGGCAAAAGTGCATAAATAACAACGGTGTCAAGTGCCAAAAAAAAAAGACTTTATAATATTCCTCCCGTACAAAACGCCAATTTCATATGTAAGGATCTAATATTATCTTGGACATAAATTATGCTCTACTCTATACGCGCAATACACGTTCCTTAAGTGTCTTTTGAGGATAGCACGGGATGCTGCTACGGTGGACGAGCTTAAATTCACCAAGCATAGATTAATACAAAACAATCCCCGGGTGTTAGGGCCTCGTTAGTCCCGCGATCGATAATATTGTATAGTGCTCCAATCCGACTCTGAACAGAACATGACTTCCTTCCTGTTCTTTGACTTTGCAAAAAAGATGCGTAATCTATTTGCAGTTATTTTTTGCTATCATCATTGAATTCACATTTCAGAAACGAATGAGCCTCGAAGTAGAAACGACTCGGCGCACCTCAGTGCTCACGTGGGTGGGCCTGGGGCTGATGGGCGTGCAGTTCGGCGTGCTGGCCCGGCTCACCTGGTGGGAGTACTCTTGGGACATCATGGAACCCGTCACTTACTTCGTAACTTACGGAACCGCGATGGCTGCATATGCTTACTTCGTTTTGACTAAACAGGTAAGAATTTAGTTTTTTTGTCGAATGACTACACTGAGAATTTGTGAGTTTTTTTTGATGACTTAAAAAAATGGAAATTGTCAATTTGTCGGAAAATTCATTAATCCTGTATTAATTCCCTGGAATAGGTTCCCATGGGTTGCGGGCACAGGACATTTTTTTTAAAGAAACGGCCAATTAGTTCATTTAGCCATGGCATTCACTATACACTGCATAAATAACTTTGTAATCCCATATAAATATAAAGGATTACAGAGTAACATTTGCAGTTGGTAGTGTGACAGCCGTTCAATTATTGACCTTTTTTAAAAAAGTTCATAGTACGGGATCAGATTATGTTAATGACACTTACAACACTTCAAAACATGTCTTTCATACCTCTACTCGTATAACTTATTTTATTGTGATAGCGAAACAATCTTCCGAATTCCGTGTTTTTCCAAGAACATTAGGTACGTCCTACTATTATTTATTCCGTGGCATACTTCAACTAAGACCTCACTGAAAGCTTACTTTAGAAACAGTGGAAATACTCGAACGAGTAACAGTACCTTCTAACAATGCTTGTAAAGTTGTTACCTACTTCCCAAACTCGTTAAGAACTTGAATTCAGGTTCATAACAGAATTTATTAGATTTTGCGAAGAGCGCCTCAGCCTACTTCAATATTTATTTTGGTAGTACTTTTATCTGTGGCGACGCTTCCCTCTTTCAGCAAAAAGGTGATTATTTTCGAGGAAAAATAGTCGGTTATCACCACGGAGAGGTTATCTGGCCTAACACTCGCAGCAATTGCTGATAACATCAAACCAGGCTTTGTATCTGCCAAAGCAAAACCATTGTCATGGAAAAATGGCATTAAATTTTAGACTTTATTTCTATAGATTTAAAGTCCAAAATTAATTGAAAAGAGTTCCATTACACTTTTTCATTCACTGTACAAAAAACCATTTTTTGCAGCGTTCGTGGTATGACAGTGGTTGTGCTTTAGCAAAAGCGAGGCCCAGGAACGAGATGTGATTTTCTCCACAAAGGAAGGGTCCTCCGACCAGGCACGGTTATCACGCGTGGCGAGCTGAGGCCTCGTAATATTCTAGCTTGCTGTCGTTAGCTGGCACTGGCTATATGCAGTATTGCCACAAACCCTAATTTGCCATCTAGCAAAATATGAATTCATCTTTTTTTAATCTTGCTTACTTAGCTAATTTACCTTTTTATCAATTTTTACAGGAGTACATACTACCAGACGTGAAGGATAGACAGCACCTATTGACTCTGCACAAGAAGGCGAAAAAGATAGGCCTAGACATCAATCAGTACAATTATCTCAAAAACGAGGTAAATACCATTCGGTCTTTTTTAAACGACTTCAATAAAGGATGTTCTCAATGGAATAATTCTTTAGCAAGTTGTCCCATTTCAATTCTTTTTTTAAGAAAGTTTCAGAATATTTTTACTACTTATATACTAGCTTTTGCCCGTGATTCAATCCCTTTGACTTGTAAAATTTGATTTTTTACATCACAAATTTTATGCGATAAAAATTGCAAATTAGTTTGCAATAATAAAATATAACAATTATTCATCTTTGAGGGAAAAAAATATTTGCGTAGTTATTATTTACATATTTTAAGCTATATTAATAGTCGTCTAATAAAAAGCCTGAATAGAATTAGGGGTCGTCACAATGTCATTTCCATACTTGGCTCTCAGATCAGATATCTGTCCTTTCTCTTTTCCTTGTCATAACCTCTTCCACGCAATATCATTGGACCTATTTTTCAGTGGTTATAATTTTTAATTCTTTTTAAATATCCAGGTTGCAAAAGTAGAAAAAGACCTAGGCCGACTTCGTGATCCCTTGCAGATTCACCTGCCGTCCTATGACTTAAAAGGTGGGGATGACAAGCGTTCCCCCCTCACAAAGATCAAAGATATGTTGGAGGAAACTAGCAAGAAAATGAAGATCACGTAATATTGGCTGAAGACTTAGCGCCTTCTGTAGCGCGGTAAAATGGTTGTTTAGGGAGTAATGCTTGTTGATACCTATTGTATTGTAACTTGCTTGCTCGAGATAATGGTGAATTGAAAATGTGAATATGTCAAGTCAAATATTTTGCTAGGCATACCATCGACCTTATTTATGTGTAATAAAGTAGCAAGTTTAATTTAAAATTCATTGTTTCAGTTTCAGTTTGTGTAGGTAGTTTAAAAAATTTGCCGTATTTTTATTATTTTTGCTAGATATTATAGGCAACCTTACCTATTCACTAGTGGTGAAGAAAATGTGACGTCTGGATTTTTTCTGATTTAATATAAATATTTAGAAAGAAGAAACAGTTCTGTCAAACCATATTATTAGCCGCAAAAAATAAGTTTGATGTGTGTTATATCCTTTACTGGAAAAATTAACCTAAACATTTCAAAAGTTTTCCTATTAGAATGCATATCTATCTTGTAATTTTTTTTTAAAAATCAACCTTAGTTAACAGCAGTGAAGTTGCAAAAATATTGTTTAACAAATTTTTGCAACCTTTCTTTTAATATTATAGCAGTATACATTTTATTAAAGTAAATAAAATAACTACCTACATTTAGAGAATATTTTTAGATGTCAATAATATTTTTAATTCACCATTGTATAAATATGAGCATTTTGTTCTTTTATAAGTTAGTTCATTGTAAATCAGTACTGAAATATGATATCTAGTTGTTAATTCTCTTCTCACATAGGTACTTAGTCATATTTATAGTACGAAATAATTCCCAAAAAAAACGCAGATAGGTACGTCCCTTGGAACCAAAGTATAACTTGTTTTTTCTTGCCTGTGTTTGATTGTAGCAAAATTTATAAAAATTTATAACATTTTTCTTTAGATGTAGTAGTTGAATTTTTTAGATTAAAAGCTACGCTCATTGAATTGTTTCCTATTTGTTATAATTATAGTTTATTAAATATAACAATGGTGTTACTAATTTTATTTGGAATGTGCAATAAACTAATAAAAAATATAGGTGCCAACGAAAAAAATACCAATTTCAGAGAAAGTAGATTTTTTTAATAACATTTTTGTAGTTTAAATTATACGAAATCTAGTCGGATAGCTAACGTTCATTGTGGATTATATTCCTAATTAAATATGGAGAATAATTTTAGAACCATTCGTAGTCGGAAAGGGTGAAAGGGGTGAAAAGTAACCCATTTATAGGTAAAAAAAGGCGTATAAACAACTTTTTTTGTGATTTATTTAGGACACAAATATTTATCACATACTAAAATGGTATGTTTAAATGGCTTTAAGAAATAAATTTTTGTTTTCTTTTTGTTACATACGTAATAAAATAAGTCAGTCGTCGAATTTGTCGTTTTAAGAGACTCCTGAAGTCATGTAAATAATTTAAAGCCGCTAATATATTCTGCAACTGTATAAAACTTTGTGTTCTTTTCCACGTGTGAAACAAACTTAGATTTTAATTCCTTTAGTTTATTGCTGTCATAAATATTTAACTACAAATATTTATTATTTTTGCCCGAAAATGTTGGAAAAGAAGTTGGCTTGTTTTTTGCTTTTGTTATATAATTATTTGCTTACATTTTAGGGTTCAAATTGCACAAAACATGCTCTTTTATAGATTTGTTAATTTGTATTTGAGTTTTGATTGTAATTGTTTGTAATTAAATATTATAAATTTATAATCGTGTCTTTGGTGATTAACATGTCTTTTTAAGTACTAATTTAACCTTTTTAAGTATAAATTATTAAAATATTCGTACTTTAAGAGCAGAATGCGTTCAGTTTTTCAAAACTGTATTTAAGTATAAAAACTATTAGTAATAATATTATGCTTCGCACACAATGCAGAATTAATTTAACCTACATTTTATTAACACAATACTTTGCTGTTTTCACATTGTTGTGTTGTTTTTATTGATTAATAACCTTTAATTTAACAAACTATAAAATGGTATGAATGAATGGAAGAAAAAATGTCATTATGCTGGTAACACTAGACGAAAAAGTACCATACTTTTTCAAAAAATCTGTCTGTATAGAACAGATATTATCGATTTTTGTGCAAAGATGTAATTTTTATTACTTGTATCTGATAAAACAAATAGTAAATGTTGTAGGCAAAATATTGGCTGTGAAATTAATGTGAACAAGCATTATTCAGTCCATAGATTAAAGACGCGATCGTTAGACAAATAAATATAAATTACGTAAAGAATTTTATAATCACTTAAATGCATCGAAATCGAAACCGTAATAATGCAAAAGCAAAAAGAAATAAATTAAAAAAACAAGTTTAATCAAGTTTTAATACGGTCAGCATAAAAAATGGGTAACTTTAACAACAGTTAAATTAAAACACTCCGTTTGGTTAGGTACTTAACTAAAGGTAAACCATCCTGATGTGTTATTTAATATTTTTTATTTAAAAACTCAGTTTATTTATCCTTTTTGTTTAAAAATTCAATTTAAACATAGTTTAAACAGAACTACTGTTTAAACTATGTTTAAATTGAATTTTTGATAGTATTTGCCTTTAATTAAGTATTAGCTACTATCAAACGGAGTATAATATATGTAGGTAACTAAATCGACGATATGTTAGTGCAACTCATGTTAAACAGTTTTATAACAACAGATCTGAAATAGAAAGTAGTAATAAATTATATAATAAGTGTGTATTTGTATTTTATTACTCGTAAGTACTGCACACATTGGGTGGGACTATAACACGGCCGTTCAAACAGTTTTCCTAACTTAGCCTTCTTTAGTTAGGCATATTTGGTAAATGTCGCTAAAAGCAACATATTTAAATTAAAAATAATGAATAAAGTAATTTTAGACATTGTACGTTAAAATTGAGCTTAACCCGTTGTGTGCAAGAGGCTTGAAAAGTGATAAACGAGTACAGTCAGCAACAAAAAAATCTGAAAGCTGACATACTTATAAAAGTACCTATACTTACGGATGCATTATTGAAATGCAATCAAATGCGTAGTCGTAATCGCCCAAAACCAACAGCTTTGTTTCTTAAACCATAAAAACCATTAAAATAGGTAAACCAAGAAATTATATACTAAATTATATTGATAAATCTTCAACGTACACCCATATTCTGCTTAGCACATAACAAAAAGATTTTGCGTTATGTGTAAATTGTAATAACTTTCGTTGCTGACTGTACAAAATTTAAGTGTAGTACTTTGCGAATGAGAATATAATAACAGAGTTTAGCAAATAGAATACCTACTTGTAAAGCCTTGGGCCCAATTATGTGTCGTGGTTATAGGTCCCAGTACATGGATGATGAATGTAGTATTTCATTCGGTAGCTTCGCACAAGTCTGATGTTTCACCTGTAGAAAGTTGGTCACCGGTATCATCTTGCTATACATTGTGAGTTCTACGTCATATAATTCGCTTAAAGTCAAAATATTATACCATTGTATTAGGCCCGGTCGCATCTGAAAAAGAGGCTTTTACCTCAGAGTCGACTAAATAAAAATATACTACATTTGTTTTGAATGCTTGGTTTCGTTGATAAAAATTCCTGAGTCGTCTTGTCAGTGAGAAAATATCCAGCTTCGTTCTGTTGGCGAGAAAATTCCAGCTTCGTCCTGTTGGCGAGGAAATTCCAGCTTCGTCCCGTTGGCGAGAAAATTCCAGCTTCGTCCTGTTGGCGAGAAAATTCCAGCTTCGTCCTGTTGGTGAGGAAATTCCAGCTTCGTCCTGTTGGCGAGATAATTCCAGCTTCGTCCTGTTGGCAAAAAAAATCCAGCTTCGTGCTGTTGGCGAGAAATTTCCAAATTCGTCCTGTTGGGGAGAAAATTCCAGCTTCGTCCTGTTGGCGAGAATATTCCAGCTTCGTCCTGTTGGCGAGAATATTCCAGCTTCGTTCTGTTGGTTAGAAAATTCAATTTTGTAACATTCTTTCTGTATAAGCTTCTAACAGTTCGAATTTGGAGAGGTTGGTTTCAAATCCCATCGAAAACAGCATTGATATGAAGCGTAGAGTACTCAATGATCAATACATTTCTCAATAAATAACGTCAGATTCCAATTCTTATGAACCTGAATGCAATTATTTTCAGTGGTGAATTCTGATCTTGCTTAGAGGAGTTAACTTGAATCTACATTAGTTTATAGGCTTTAAATAGACTACTCTGTTAGTTACTCAAAAATTAAGTGATATAGCCACGCCTGATATCCTCTACGGGGTAAGCAGAGGTGTATTACCTAACATTCACATTTCAATTACGAATTAAATGACATAGAACTCAAATAAATTGTCTATAGGGATTAGATCTTACATTCTAGAGATCTTTCTCCACAAATAATATTGCCTGCAATTGCCCCGAAAGTAAATTGCCTTATGTACAATTGAAGACACTGATATGTCGGCTTTAACTCCTTGTGAATACGGTCTAAACTTCTTTGTATATAAACCTTGTACCTATCTAATTATAAGCACGCACATAACATTATTCGCTCAATAACGGCTTCTTCTTGTGATTTGCTGATTTGCCTTTTATAGTCTTTTTCTATAAATAACGTTTTTCTATCTATACAAATAGAAAAATTTATATACATAACTAGGTAGAATAAGATTATGGAGCCAAGCTTCTGGTTGATTAGTTAAACAAATTACGTTTAATATATTTCAAGTAATTTAGTTCTATATTTCGTAAATTATTGTATTACCATTTAGTTAGTATGTATCATGTATCTACAGTCGACAAAGAAGATACGGTTGCACTTTTTCATATAAAGTTGTATGCAAAGGTGCAACCGTGTCACTTTTGTCGAGTGTGCATAATGTTTTCAAATTCTTGATAGTTCTATTTAAAAAATACTTAGTTAGAAATTATCCGCTTTTATAATATCACAATCGGTTTAAAAAAATCTTGATGGTATTTGGGAAAGGAATGGACTTGAACGTTGTTTTCTAGTCTAAACATTAAAAAAAATGTAAATGTACTCATATGAGTACAAAAATACAAACGTAGGTACATGGTTAATTTTAAACTCGTAATTTATTTTTCTGTTGAATTTATTCATAGTGCGTATAAATACGTTATTGTTTCTTTAAGACGTCTTGAAATAATATTTATTTAATATCTTAGATAATTGTATCCAATATTATACATTTTTGAAATTATTAAGGAAAAAATATTAGGCATTGTTTGATAAATTTCACATACGAGTAGTTAGGTACTTCATTATATAAAAATATTATCTATTTAGACTATATTAATTTAACCACAATAAGGGATAATTCAGGCTAGAGCAAAGTCGAAGCATATCGAAGTGTGGTGAAGCATAGCGTATCGTAGTGAAGGATAGCGAAGCAAAATTCTGCCAACCAACCAATCAGCTTAGTCCATACGCACCGTTCGCAGACGCACGTTCGGTAGAGTGAGCTTAGGTGCTCCATGCGTTTTTTTTTTTCAGAAGAGAAATATGTGCATTACGTTGTTGACACTTGTTGAGTTATGGTTGAATAAGAATTAAACGCTTCGATTCGCTTCGACGCTGCTGTAGTGTGAATTGATCCTAACTTTCCTGATAATATTTCACTAATAATTGAGATTGCCAAATTTATCCCTTCCATTGATACTCCTAATATTTATTCTTGTTATTAACTTTGTTACACCTTTTGCATTAATCCTATTAGCTTGTTCACATTAGGCGACACGATACGACACCGATACCATGACTAAGAACTTCTTTTTATATCATCCTGCTCTATCTATACTTAACTACATCAATAAATTTTTCAAGTAGGCACGAATGATCAAATCCGAAACTACGATGAACACCGAAAAGTATGACCTCAAAGAAGCCTCGGGTCTGATATTACATACGAACGTAAGACCTTTATTTTCGAAGGGTTATGGGTTATGGTTGAGCCTCACGTAATAGGGGGTGAGTCTAATGCCGTATTCCGAGCACTATTGTTGACTCGAGCCATGTATCTGAGGCTGAGTCTGGGCTGTATATATCTGCTTGATGTTAAACAGCCCTATTCCTTATCCTGATTTTGATGGAAACTAAAAATGGTATTCCTAGCTAGGATAAGAACAATTCAATAAAGCTCTCGTGTCGTGTCAGTGTCGTGTCGCCTGCTGTAAAGAAGCGTTATCGTTATTATATTATGGGGTGACTACGGGAATGCCGCATGGAGTGACTGCACACACACACACAACCCGACACCTTGTAACAGTTACTATTTTGCATTTTGTTATTACAGTCGTGTTGTTCGAATAAATTTTTAAGAAATATTACAAAATGTTTCATTTATATTATTCTTTTATATTATAGAAGACACGTCAATTTGACTTCACCTCGCCTGATGGTAAGCTGAAGGCAAAGTCTCTGGAAAGAGGGCCAGGGCTTGACGGCCTTATCAGATGCTTTTTCACGCACCGCTTAAAGGACCCGAATTGTAGGAAACTAAGAGGAATTTATAGTACCTATGTACAGTCAGCATACTATACATAGAAAACACTCAGACCAATGCAAATATTCATATTCATGCATACAAATATTTGCATTGAGCGGGGATCAAACCCGCGCCTCCTGCGTAGCAGCCGCATTCACTACCGCTAAGCCACAGAGGCAGTCAGCATCAAATCGATCTTCACTAGTCTAGCAATTTTATAATGACCAAGGTATTTTTGTATAGGTACATACACGTATTTTGACGTTTATATTATACGTTGACGACAGTCATATACATCAAATCCCATACATGCATCATTCAATTCTACAATACCTACACCGGTCAACGAATTGCCGGTCTTGACGCAGAACGTCACTTTCGCAAAATGTCATCGTGAAAAATTCGGTCACTTTAGCTCAATGTCACTTTCGCAAAATTGACACTTACTTAGAATGTCACTTTCGCAAAAATGTCACTTTCTTAAAATGTCACTTTCTCAAAAATGACACTTTCTTAGAAGTGGCGAAGAAGGCCGCCCACTGTACAATCAGCGGCCTTACCATAAACCTTAAAACAGGTCAATAATTGAACTGCTGTCATTCTACCAACTGCAAATGTCACTTTGTAATGTCATATAAATATATAGGATTACAAAGTGACATTTGCAGTTGGTAGAATGACAGCAGTTCAATTATTGACCTGTTATAAGAGTTCATGGTATAGGCCCTGTAGTTTATTTATGTCCATAGTATTAATGTCTTGTCTTATTGTGTCCAATGAAGAGTTTTCTATTTGTCTTAGACTAGGTAAGTATATCCAAAACTAATCAGGCGTTTTAATAATGTGTTAGACTAAAAAGATTACATACATACATGGACCGTAGACCGTAGTAGCATTACGCTCCTTTTATGGACAGTCGAGTAAATATATTTTTGACAGGTTGATGCTAATGTTATGATAAATGATGTACCTATTGTGATTTCACTCTTATCATTTGATAGATAAATGTACCATTACCAACGCTCATATTCTACAGATAAGACAGTAAGTAGGTATAAGTACTTAGAATCTATTCTTACATAGGTATACAAATAAACAAAATTGATGCATCATTCTGTCTGTGATAAATATAAAAGCGAAGTATCTATTAGATCTGCAATGATTATAAATTATATTCTATGCCAGTCTACAAAACACTATCTAGACGCTAAGCAAGTACCTAGGTATAGCTTTACTAATTTCTAATATAGGTTCTAGAACACGTATCAACATACTTCAATACTTAACTACCTACTCGTAGGTATACCTCGAGAAGTCGGAACACGTATCTTGGCCCTAAATCGCAAGACAGATGAGGTCCTAGCGGGTGCGCATTGCTTTGTAACAAAATAATCTACTTATGCTTGGTGATTTTGATCTCATCCACCGCAGTGGCACCTCGTGCTACCCTCAAAAGACACCCAAGAAACGTGTACTGCGCGTATAGAGCACATTTTGGGCAAATTTTAGGTCCAAGATTTACAGATGCTGTCCAAAATATATTATATCCCGAGCAATACCTACTACTGTAGATACTAAACTACACCGAAGCAGCGGGTAAAAGTGAACACTATAAATATTTTAAAAATGTAATACATCACTATGAGTTATTTAATCTTATCAGTCTTATCTCACATATATATTGTAATGGCGTAATAATATTTCAGACATACGAACAATAAACTGTGAACAGTGTGTGATCTTTTATTAAAATGGGCATATTCTGTGAGATGAATCTGTTCAAACCGCCAAACGAAGTTTATCGGCCAGGCCAGATTGTATCAGGAGTGATAAAATATACTATAGACGAACCTATGAAAGTTGAAAGAATCACAGCATCATTAAAAGGCATTGGTTGGATAGTGTTAAAAGTTCGCCCAGGAAGCAAAAAAGAAAAGACATACAGGACTTCACAAAATTATGTTAATATAGACACAATCATACAAGAAGAAAAAAGTGTTCTTCCGATTGGTTCCTACGAAGTTAACGTTAGCTACGTTATACCTCAAGACATACCTGCGAGTACGAGGTTCTACAGGTACTTCAATGGCTTTAAAGTCAAATGTTTCATTGGATACTACATTTGCATGAAGTTTAAAAGACCAGGTTTCTTCAGTTTCAGCAAATATTTCAATAGAGAAATCAACGTGTTACCAGAAATAATGCCAACATTACCAAGAGAGCCTATTATTTACGGGGAAAGTAAGAAACTAACTCATTTATTTGCAAGTAAAGGTAGTATTGTGAATATTAAAGCAACTATTCAAAATTCCACATTACGATCTGGCGACGAAGTAGTGGTACATTATGAAGTAGAAAACATTAGCCGTGTTTTAGTTAAGACTATTATGACAGTATTAATACAGTCATACAAGTTTAAAGCAATCGGACACCGTGAGATAACGTATTTCGAAATTGTACCAGGTACTGATGAATTACACACTGCATCTATCAACCGTGAAGAGACTCAAAAGATGTCCATAAATATAAATGTACCACCAGATTTATATAATATACAGAGCGCCATGATCGTTAGCAGACAATATTTTATTAGAATTATAGCACAATTACCTATACCACATAGACCCGTAATACTAGATATTCCTATCGAAATAGGAGTTTGTGATGTAAATGAAGATAGGTTTGAAGAGATCAATGCAGAAATAAGATACGATGATCCACCTCCATCGTATTGGGAAGTTGTGGGTGAAGAGAAACAAGATCCTGAATATGGTAGTGACAATTTTGACGATGACCTTGACAATGAAAAATATGAAAAGTAATAGGCATTTTATCAACGGTTTATAAGTTCGTAGACAGAGATTATGTAAGATCTTCCTCCGAAACTGAAGGATATCTTAGCTGGAGTCCCACTCGGAAAAAATTCCGACGTGCTAATCAAAAGCCAGTAAGTCAGTAAGATCCAAGGACTTCACTGGCAAATCGATTGATGGACGAGTGCCAGCCGCAGCCTTACTGTCGGATTTAGGTCCAGATAAACTGATTCATAAGAAAAAGAGTAGTAGGAGATCTGATTAATTGAAGGAGATGAAGTAAACGGAACCGGGTTCAGAAGAAAACGATTTAGATACAACCGGGAAGGTGATAAGGCGATTTATGTATTGTAAAAGACAATCTTCGAAAATTATGCTATTAAACAAATATGATTATGTATATTGACGAAGTTAAACAAAGAAGTATTTTTACTTATCTATCATGTTTGAATAATGGTCTTTATTTCATTAAAATCCATGATTCATCCATTTGGTATATTCTCTATAATAAAATTATTATTTTCAAAGTTTTGTTTTAATTATTAGACTTTTTTTTCTAATTTCTTAATGAACTTATTGTTGAAGCGTATCGTACTTACCCTGGGAATACATTTTTACCTAATCTTCACTATTAATATGCAAACCCTTATTTTTACCCGACTGCGCCAGCGAGGGTAATGGGTTTCGCGCGTATGAATGTATGTATGTATCTATGTATGTATATAGTTTTCTTTGTTCCCCTCTACAGGCCTAACCCCTAGACGGATTTCGATGAATGGGGTCTCAAATGAAAGGTATTCATCTCCCGAGTGTCATAGGGTACATAAAATTCCAATAAAAACTATACGGTAACTATACGATAGAGCCAAAAAAAATTTTTCATTCAAATTTATCGAGTAGGGTATCAAAATGAAGAGAATTAAAAGAAGATTACAAAAATATATAGATGTCATATCTTAACTAAAAAGGTTAAAATAAAATTAATTATTAAAAAATAAAAACCCGACTGCTGTCTGAAAGATTGAAACAAGCTTAATAGCAGCTGCTGCTCAGGCGGCACCCATTAAATTCCTTTCGGTTTATGATTGGCAAATGGGTACCACCTGCTATCAAGCTTGTTTCGATCTTTCAGACAGCAGTCGGGTTTTTATTTTTTAATAATTAATTTATGCATTGTTTTAGCTTCTTACTACCCACGGTGCTAACAAAATTTACAACATCCACCCCTCCTACCAGAATCCGGGGTTAAAATAAATATACCTATATTCTGAATTATACGCATTTATAAAAATTTGTATAGAAATTTGTTATAGCGTTGTTTGCAACTAAAAACACTAAATTCAGTAATATAAGGATCAGGCTCCAAGATACATAGCTTGCAGAATATTATAAGCAAACTGAAGAGGTAGTACATCTGCCCGAAAGACTGATGATCAGTGGAGCAAATAAATTAGCTATTCGAGAATGCGAATCAGCACACGGAAGGTGGGATGATCCACACCAAGATGAACGGACAACCTGAAAAGGTAGGTAGGATAGACTGGACGCGCAACGCTGAGGATCAGGTGCAAATGGCGCATATTGGGAGAGGTCTATGTCCAGTAGTGGATTGCAATAATACTTAAGGTGATTACATACGCGAATGACTTTGATCATACAAATGCTCAAGGTCATTCGCTCGTTTTTCAGCCGTAAAAATCAGTAAAACTAAGTTTAATAGATAATTTTATAGGGGACGATTACAAACTAAGAAGGTCACGTCATGCTAATACACTCATTTAACATATATCTGAAATTTTAGATTATTTGGATACATATTGTGGAAAATATTTGGTTTCATAAGAAAGAGTAGAGTGATGTTCAGAGCCTCTTTTCAACTATATCTTTCTTTTTTATTGAATTTATGAAAAGGTGAAGTTACTCTGTATATCCTGTAGTATGCAGGGATGTAAATTCCAGATCTTAAGGTTTTATAGTTAAAAAGAAAAACGGTTTCGAAAATACCGATTTTTCGATGCTAATCTGATTCGGGGCCTTAATTGATGGATTGAAATCTATTCAATACTACAATCTACGATTCAAGTTTTGCTTTACGAATGAGTCAGCGAAGGCAAGTAATTATTTACCAGATATATAATATATAATCTTATCAGTGTTATCTAGGTATTTATATATTGTATCGACGTAATCATATTTCAACAGACGACGAAAAATTTATATCAGTGAAGAGTGTTGTTCTTTAACAATGGGCATATTTTGTGAAATAGGGCTTTGTAAGCCGCCAAACGAAGTGTACCGACCAGGGCAGGTGGTATCAGGGGTGATAAAGTATACTATAAATGAACCTATGGAAGTTGACAGAATTGTAGCGTCATTAAAAGGTACTGGTAGGTTAATTTTAAGAGTTCGTGAATCAAGTAACAATGAAAGGACCTACAGAAGTGATCAAACTTTATTTAATATCGATGCTTTGGCTGAAAACAGAAAAACTACGATTGCAGCTGGTGCTTATGAAGTTAAATTCAGCTTCTCTTTACCTCTAAACATACCTTCGACTTTGAAGTTTGATAAATATTTTGATGGCTACAGAGTCAAATGTAAGGTTGGATATTATGTTTCTATTGCATTTCATAGACCCGGATTTTTTAGTATGAACAAGCATTTTAATAGAGAAATCAATGTAGTTTCTGAAATAATTGCATCATTGCCAAGAGAACCTGTTGTTTATGGAAGGAATAAGCATTTAACTCACTTTTTTTCGAGTAAAAATAGTGTTATCAACATTAAAGCAACTATACAAAATTCTAGATTACAATTTGGTGGCGAAATCGAGGTGTATTATGAAATTGAAAATAACAGTCGTGTTACGGTTGAACGGGTTGTGAATGTTCTGATACAAGCATACACTTTTCGAGCACATGGATACTATCAACAAGTAACGAATTACGATCGAGTGCCAGGTATTGATGCTGTGTACACTGGAGCCATTAACCGCAAAGACACTCTAAAAATGACAGTAAAAATGATTGCACCCCTACATATGTATAATATACAGAATTCCAATTTACAAATAGCCTGCAGACAAAATTTCTTTAGAATCATGGTTCAATTACCCACACCTCATAGAAATGAAATACTTGATATTCCAGTTGAAATTGGAGTCTATGACGAAAATGGTGACGGAAATAGGCCTGAGCAGCACTGCAATTCACTAAGCGAGCACAACGATGCGCAGGTCAATCTGGTCAATGAAGATAATATAAACTACTACGATGCACCTCCAACGTACTGGGAAGCTATGGGTGAGAAAAACCAAGACGGGAGTGATGATTAAATTAATTGAGTTAGGTTTGAAAGCCAGGCCAAAATTTATATGTAGATACGTATGAACAGAGGTGACATGTACCTAAATTATCATAATCTGTGAATTGTCACCATCTGTCACAAGAGGTAAGTCGGGTCTAATGCTAGGATCAAGTATACTCTGGATTCGTCAAGCGCGTACACCCGAAAGGGACGACAACATAGTACTTATGATACCAGTGTTGTTAGTCCCTACCAAATTTTACCCCGCGACTTTTTTAAATCCGTTAGGTGGTATATGAATTTAATGTTTTCTGGCATTAGTGGCATTACATCCTTTAAAAAACACAAATAAAAAACAATTTAGGCATCTGGATCTGGATTTGGAAATCTAAAACAACATTTTCATTAATGTGAAGTTTTAAGAATAAATAAGAAATACCCCACATTATGGGTAATTTACCAGTACCTCAACTGGTATCCCTAATAATTCTATAACCCGGACAAATCATAAAGTAGATAAAAATGGCGGACAAGTCTGGCTTTTGTTTCGAGTTCGATAATTTTAACTCACCACTTTATTTGGTTGGTTAATACACGTATTATGGTGATAATAAATCAATATTTTGAGCCATTATTTCTACTTTAAAGAACTTGTTAATATGCTACGGCTCTTAATCTATTAATATCTTTACAAAAAAAGGGATATTTTGTCTAAAAATCGTACTTACGTATGATAGGTTATGTCTTGTGATTTCCGCTCACTACGGCTTTTGCAGCCTAATATATAACATATCACCATGTTGAATACAATGAGTTTTAAGCAACAAACTTATGCCACTTAGTTTCACCACTTAAATTACTGTCTATTATGAAGAATTCTCAGAACAATTTCAACAATTCACGATCACAAAAGATTTGTTGGTCACAACTTTCCACTTGTGACCAACAAAAAAAACAGAAACTCTGACAAAGACAGAGCATATAGTTTTTGTCCTATTCATTCCTTACAGTTTTTGTATGTTGTGTCTCGTTCATACGCGGTATTATTATTTGCGTAGCATATCCAGAGTATACTTGATCCTAGGGTCTAATGGCAAATAAGTTTTCACTTCAACAACAATTTAGTTACAGAGTTGAAGATTGAAGATTTTTGTCACAGTGCTGAAACTAATTAACTACTTATCTAGCATTTTAGGTTATGAATGTGCTACTTTTATTTTATTTTTTACTATTTTTGTATTATATTATTTATTTTTAGTGCTATTTTCACTTCTTTGGAGTGCTTGATACCTACCTATATTTCTCATGATAATGAGCAGTTTTCCAGTAGGTATTTATAGGGTTCCTAAGGACAAGCTAGATGGCGCAGCCGGCACTTTTGGTAAGAAGAGTGTGGTCTCACATCTAGTGTTCCCTAATTTATGGAAAAAATGTTCTTCGGTTTTGTAATAATTTACTTTACATAAATGTTTTGAAATTTTTTTTTGATAATATTATTATAAATATAATATTATTTTAAATTACAGACAGTGACCCGCAAAGAATTAAGCGTTTTATCATATTTTATCTATTGTAATATGGGTAAATGAAATTAAACTTTGGCAACATCGCACAAACAAACCACAGAGTACATTAAAATTACCAAAAGCTATGCTAGCGCCATCTCTTTATGATTTAAAAACCAACTGATTATTATACCTACTGGAAAACTGCGCATTGTGATTTTATATAGACAAATTTCGACAATAATTAACGTTAGTGTATTGTTAGTGTATTGTTTATATTTTTTTGTGTGTGTTAATTAGTTATATTCTAGATTATTGCAAACGATCTTAGTAAATAAGCGAAATATGACACAATTCTGCGATTAAATAGATGAAATCGAAACAGAGCTTACTATTCTAACAGTCGTACTTATGTAGTTAAGATAACTTTATCTGTCGATATTATAATTTTACTCAACGAATTTTGATTGCGGTCAAAACTTTTGCGACAACAATTGCAAATTTTGATTCGATCATTTTATTTTTAGAAATCCTCTTGCCTCTACTTTATTCATAGATTTTTATTCGTTAGTTTTAATAGTCGTAAATACTCTGGATCATTTGTAACTTTGGGAGTACCACAAGGATCAATTCTTGGGCCTTTTCTCCTTTTGATACAAGTTCTAAATTGGTTCACAACTAATACTTAGATCATTGGATTAATTTACTTCTAAACGAAAATAAAAGATTAGGTACGTTCATTGTGCCTAATAACAAGAATTTCAGGACAAAATATAACTTATAGTATTGAAAACCTATGTAGTCTATTGAAATAAAACTAATATTATTAATTACTTAAGTGTCATTATTTATTTTAATACCTACCATCATCATTATCACAGCGCTAGTCCCGGTTGCATCCAGGTGAACGGGGACCGGAACCTCCACACAGTGCACTCTGGGCAACGGGGATGGCAGCGGCAGGCGGAGAATGTGGGTTTTAGTAGATATTCCTTACGGGATGCACACAGCATAATAAATGCTCTTTAATGTAGAAACAAAAAAGTAAATTCTAACACCCGTATTCACAAACAACACTGTGAGGTCTCATAGTGTGCTCGAGCGCATAGGGCTGGTAAAATTAATTCACAAACAACACGGAGCAGTATCTAACGCAGTGCGTTACCTCAACGAAATATTACTTAAGTGTTATCAATGAATAATAAGGCTTGCCAGAACGAACGCACTGAGAATTTGTCGTTCTTTGCACAGTTTTGGTAGTACGCATAGCGAAGTATTGTTTGTGAATACGGGTGTAAGTTTAAACGATACAGATTGAATAATCGCCATACATATCTTTGAATAAATAAGTCGATGTTGATAAAATATGTAATTTCACTTAAGACATTGACATTTTGCTTTTGACATTCCTATAGATAAGAATATTTACAACTCGCTTTTGCTGGCGGTCCGTTTAATTAAAATGATTGCATGTTCCGATTCAGCTGCGAACCGATGTTTAACATCAGACAGATACCTATTACCTACCTATACAGCCCAGGCTCAACCTCAGATGCATGGCTCAAGTCAACAATAGTGCCCGGAATACGGCAATAGGCTCACCCTCTGTTACGTGGGACCTCCGGGGATAGGGCGTGGTTATATTGTTATGTATCATATACTAGCTGTTGCCCGTGGCTCCGCCCGCGTGGATGTCGGTTATCGCAACCGAACATATACTGTGTCCTTTCCCAAGGTCTAATCTATCTCTGTAATAAATTTCACCAAAATCAGTTCAGACAGACAGACAGATAGAAAGACAGACAGACAGGGTTACTATCGCATTTATAATACATAATTATATTAATATCTATAGTTCAGGATGTGTTCCGATTAGAGCACAAAATAGCTAACTGGCATAATCCTAGTTTTGATTTGGGGGATCAATGCTACGATAATATTGAAAACTAATTACATCCAAAGATTGCACTTTGGAGTTCAGTATCCGCTCTTCTTCCTACTCCTCCATTATTGGGTAATCTTGGGAATGGCTGTCTTCTAAACCCCATAAACTGAGAGGAGAACCTGTGCCAGATTCTCATCCGTCGATCAGTTAGGTCTACTGGTTTGGTGATGAGGTTCGATAGCCTCTAATCTTGGTGGCGCCCTTCACCTGTCTCGTCCAATTTTTAAGTCCCGATATGCCTGGCAATTCATTGCATTCCATGGTACTCATTTAGTCATTTTTTTGCTCAATTGAGTAACAAACAAACTTCCAAACTTTACACTGTTAGCTATGTTAGCTGGATAGGATACACAACACACGTCACTAACTATAAACTTCTAATTTTATCAGTTTTATCATACGTATATATAGATAATATGCATACCTATCTATATCTAGTATCACTGTGTTATTCATTCGAACGCACGACAAAATATGAACACAAAAATTGTATCATCGAAATATATTTGTGAAAAGTGATAGATAATTTAAAAATAAAATGGGCATATTTTGTGAAATTAATCTTTATAAACCTCCGGGTGAAGTTTATCGACCAGGTGAAATTGTTGCAGGAGTGATGAAATATACTATAAATGAACCTATGGAAGTTGAAAGGATTACAACGTCACTAAAAGGTATTGGTATCATAGCTTTGACAGCTAATGCAAGGACTAAAAATGCAAAGACCTATATAACTGAACAAGAATATATTGATATCGATACTATAATTCAAGACACAAGAATGCAGATTTCACCTGGTTCATATGAAGTTAGATTTAACTATGTTTTACGTCGGAATATACCTTCGAGTCTGAGATTTAAAAAGTTTTTTAATCTTTACGAAGTCAAATGCTGTATCGCGTACTACGTTCGTATCAAATTTGAAAGACCTGGATTTTTTGCATTCAATAAACATTTTAGAAAGGAAATCCACGTAATATCTGATATTTACCCAACATTGTCAAGAGAACCGGTTATATATGGAGAAAATAAGAAACTGATGCATTTATTTTCGAGTAAAGATAGTACTATCAACATCAAAGCAACTATACATGACTCAGTATTACATTTTGGCGGTGAGGTAGAAATAAATTATGAAGTGGAAAATACAAGTCATGTTTCAATTAGGGATATCACGACTAAGCTGATGCAATTATATATATTTAAATCAAAGGGGTACCGTACAATAGATTATGAAGAAGAAGTACCCGGTACTGAAGCTAGCACTACGCCCATTAACACTAAAGGCAACCAAAATATATGTATAAAGATAACGGCACCCCTAAATTTATATAATAATAATTATAGTATTGACAGTGAACTTGACAGTAAAAAAAATGAAAAGTGATATTTTTTCATCGTTGTGTACCTATAACTCGGCTGAGTTCTGCCTTTTTAAACTCTTAAGTCTCGAGTCTTTGTGTGATAATGATAGTTATAATAGGTATTATCTTAATCCAATGATGTGCGCAATATCATTTGATTATTTCATCAAAGCTATAACCTAAGTCAAGAATAATTAAAATATATTGAAATAAGTACCTAACTATTCTTTTGTTGTAAATTATATCATTACCGAACCATCTAATATATAAAATTCTCGTGTCACAGTTTTCGTTGCCATACTCCTCCGAAACGGCTTGACCGATTTTGATGAAATTTTTTGTGCTTATCCGGTATCTATGCTATGAGAATCGGCCAACATCTATTTCTCATCCCTCTAAGTGATAAGGGTGCAGCGGGAACGGGATTTGAATACCACGCGGGCCGAAAATATGGCGGTACGAAGTTCGCCGGGGCAGCTAGTAATTTATATTATATTGTAAGATTTTTCTGATCTATAGGTACTTAATATTATGCAGCTGATGAGTTTATTTTTTTGTTAAATTGTTTCTATTATGTTTAAGTATCAAGACGTTTTCGAAAACTAAAAAATACTGACCCTGATCCACTGACCTCTAACTATGTCCTGGTGGAGCTGGATTTCTTGAGGCTCCCACGTCAACTTTCACCACTAATATAGCAATTTGGAGACCAGACTTCGGAGATGCACCCTTATTGCGAACCGAACTTATTGCGAAGCACCCAGTCGTATCCGAAGTTCCACAGGAGTTGACAGGAGCGATCCCAAGACCGATCTCTGCAGAGTACCGCATGACATTTGATGACGACTAAGGCCGGTCACTGTTAGCAGTGGCGTAGCTAGGTGACCAAGGGCCCCGGTGCAAAAAGAAACAGGGGGGCCCCCCTATTTTTTTTGGTTCCGATAATTCCTTCGGGCGTCGCACGTCACCTTACCGAAGTAAACGATGAGGTAGGCATAAGCCTACCGGTCGCTAACGTGCTGTTATCCCTCCTCTCTCCCTCTTTTTCGTGCGGAAATCCCCTCAATACCACCCCCGTCGTCGGCCATCGAGGGTTTAACCTCTATTCCTACTAGTTCAGTTGTCTAGTTCAGTTGACTGAACTAATGAGATTGTTTTTCTCACTTGTTCAGTTGAAAATAAAACAAGCTTTTGCACCTGGTGCCACACGTTAATACAGTCCACTGAACTTGACAACTGAACTAGTGATATTTTTTTCTCATTTGTTCAGTTGACTAAAATAAAAATAATATTTTGTTTAAATCATTTTTTTAATTAATGCTAAAATTTTTTAAGAACATAGCAACATTAATCTCGCCTTGTACAAATAATTGCATTTGACAAGAACTTTTCGAATGAAGCAATCGTTTTCGATTTGTGTTTTAGTTCTCAGCTTTACACAGTCATGTATTATTTTGGACCTGGATAGTACGAACAGAATTTTTTTTGCGGATTGTAACTGGCCTTGTCTTAAACATCCCATTTATGGCACGTTGCCATCCTTCAGCACAGATTGTAGTTCTGTGGCGCCTACCGAAGACATTCCAGGAATCTTTACGTTTCATCCAAAATTTCATATATTGTATGAAGATATTTAAATTAGAGGTATCTTCAAAATCTTATCCCTATTCCGTTGGGATTGTAAAATCATTGGTGAAATGTAGGTGTATTTACTTAGTGAAGTATTTTAAACTAAACTGAACTAGTGAGAAAACAGTTCTCATCAGTTTAGTCAACTGAACAAATGAGAAAAAAAATATCACTAGTTCAATTAACTGAACAAGTGAGAAAAATAATCCCATTAGTTCAGTCAACTGAACTAGTGGGAATAAAGGAAGTTATGTCGGACTCGGACCGCTTAATACCACACGCCGTCTCGGATCTTCAGATACCAGAGCTGCCGGGGTGAGAGGTTACCGAGAGCATACCACTGGCACCCCGGCTGATTCTAGGTCATCTACGGTTTTAAAATGGCCTCCTCGGGTGTGAGAAGCACGGTGTTCCCATAGAACTCTGAAAAGAGACACGAACATCGAACCGCGGTGCCAGTGGGGGTGAAAGGGTGACAGGCGGCCGCACATGTAACCCCCACGCATGCGCTCGGTAACCGGTCCGCTCCTTGTCTGCTCTCTATTGTGCCCTTTGCTAGCCAGTGGAACATGTGAAAAGTCTCCGACCAGCCCTCATCAGATCCGCGAGAGAGGAACGCTGCCGTCTCCGTTACCCAGGGTGCACCGCGTGTTGACTGCGGACCCCGCACCCCAATCCTCCTTCCCTTGTAGAGAGACGTATATTATATATTGCACTGACTTGAGTGGTGCTACAACCAAATTTTGCATTCCAAAATTAAGACTTTTTTGGTAGTTCAATATGAGATTTGCTAGTTCAGGCTCGGGCTTGGGGGGCCCCCTGAGCCTGGGGGCCCTGGTGCACCGCACCACCTTGCCCACCCATAGCTACGCCAGTGGCTGTTAGGCAGATGATGGCTCTATTCGTCAGATACGCCCCGACTAGGCGGCGAAGGTAGAGATGCACTTCATGATACACGAGCGCCTCCCTGAGGTAAGTCTCGGGAAAAGTGTTGAACGCATTGGCGATGTCCAAGGACACCGCTAACATTACCTCGCCCCGGGCAACTGCATCCTTCACCAAAGCCCTCATGCGCATGATGGCATCTACGGTGGAGTGCCTCTGGCTGAAGCGATATTGGCCATTCGCCATCTCCGGCCACAACCTGTAGAGGTGTCCGATTAAGCACTTCCCTACAACTCTTTCAAACAGTTTGCGCACCTCGTCAAGCACCACTATTATAGGTTGGTAGGCAAACGGTGAGTCCACCGGGCGCCCTTTCGAACGGGGACCATTTACCTCGTCTTCCATGATTGCGAAAATTGGCTCCGCTACTAACAAACATACGTTAAGAAGCTCTGTCAGTTGGGGACTTGGAGATCTTCGACTAGAGCAAGGGCCCACTCTCGTCCTGGAATGCCTTCGGGTCCCGGGGCGGTTTTGTTACTTCTTGGCTCTGAGCATTCCACCACCAGCTCTAGTTCTACCCAAGTGACCTCGAGTCGTCGTCGTCATCCACACTGGGCGCTATAGACGACCGAGGCTCAGTAGTCTGCGGTGGAATGTGTTTCGTCGGCTGTGCTGGGAACAGGGAGCCATCTACTCCTCTGAATAGCACTGGTGGAGACTCCGAGTCAACGGGGTCCAGGGGCGCAGCTTGCCGCTCACCATAAGGCAAAGTTATTTTTATTAAGTTAATTATTATTAAGTTTTCATCTGCAAAGTTTGATTTTGTCGCCCCCTGATGCTGCCGCCCGGGGCGCGTGCCCCAGCTTGCCCCCCCCTAGATCCGGCCCTGATTGCTGCCTCAGTAAAGTGGTGGAAACTTTACTAAAGGCTTCTACGGAGATTTGAAACCAACACGAGAAGTCACAATCTACTGTAATACTTCACTTTCCTACTATTGTGCGCGTTTTCCAAGACGTTATGTCCAAAGGTGGAATACCTTTATCCCTACTAATATTATAAATGCGAAAGTAACTCTGTCTGTCTGTCTGTCTGTCTCATTTTTACGACTAAACCGCTGAACCGATTTTAATGAAATTTGGTATAGAGGTAGATTAGACTTTGGGAAAGGACATAGGCTATGTTTGGTCGCGATAACCGACATCCACGCGGGCGGAGCCGCGGGCAAAAGCTAGTTACACATAAAAACTCGAACTCACACGAATTTCGGAAAACAAAATAACACCGTGACCGTGATGCGTCTCCTAGAATGAGCAGTTTTCCAGTAGGTATAATAATCAGTTGGTTTTTAAGTCATCAGGAGATGGCGCTAGCATAGCTTTTGGTAATTTTAATGTACTCTGCGGTTTGTTTGTAGTATTTTTTCATGAATTTGCGATGTAGCCAAAGTTTAATTTAATTTACCCATATAATAATAGATAAAATATAATAAAAAGCTTAATTCTTAGGGAACACTAGATGTAACACCACACACCACACTCTTCTTACCAAAAGTGCCGGCTGCGCCATCTAGCGCGTCTTTGGGAACCCTATAAATACCTACTGGAAAACTGCTCATTGCCGCCAAAAACTCCCGGTCAGTGCCCTGACCAGAATAAATTGTTGCCAGTTTAAAAAATGATTTGTTCATATTTCGTTGTCCAGACTCTAGCAACTGCAACCAAAACTGTGTTGAGGTAAAGGTAGGTAAATTATACGAGAAATGTTATTTTCCTGCTTCACACTTTTTTGTATAATCAATAAAAGTAAATTTCAATGAAGACGAGCAAGATGTTTCTTTAAGCTTTCTTCGTAAAACACCCTGAACTAAATCAGCTGTCATCTGTCATGTCAGTGATGTAACTGTCAAGTGTCAACTGTCAACTGTCAGCATCAGCAGTACTGTCAAAACAAATTGTTGTTTTATGGTTGTTTTGGTGGGTTGGGTTGGGGACCAAAACAATTATTTAACTTACACGTATGTTTTTCAACGGGGTATATTTGTCTTCTGTTTTAATTGGCACAGGCACAGCTGACATAATATCATTTTAAGTCACAATAAATTATCCGGCTCGTTAGTCATATAAGTATTATTCCTGCCACTCCCGGCTACATAATAAATTGAAATTGAATAACAAGAACTCCTGGCCATGGATTTTACGTCATTGCGAATAAGACCAAGACGATTAAAGAATCTAAACCAGTTACACAGTTCGTTCAGTGATATTGAAGATTATATTTAATTTACTTGAGTCTCCAGACAGGATTTACGGTCTATATTAAGAACTCTACGTAAGATGGCAATGTGATGGTGCTTTCTGAGGGCTTCCAGTTTGTGACATTGATGGCACATACATAAATAAGATTATAAAGACCAGAGTACTGTTATGAAACATGTGCAGTTGTGGATTGTGAATAATATACTCAGAGCGTCACAATACAATATTAAGTATCATTAAGTAACGATATAAGGGTATCATAAAAGAAATTTGTTGCTGTTGAAAATTGTAAAATGTATACCTACCAAAGATTACACCTACTAAGAATATTGGATGGCACAGGTCTGCAAGATGTTTATAGTACTTATATATCTTCATTAAATTAAAAAAGTGCCATATCCTGAGCTTTGCTGTGCAGCAGCGTTATTAACAATGGGTATAAATTGTCAGATTAATCTATTCGGACCGTCAGCTAGATTTTATCATCCCCCACAGGATGTGTCAGGTGTGATAAAATATGCTGTAGATGAACCCAAGGAAATTTTAAAGATTATGGCATCATTAAAAGGTATTGGTAAATTAATATTGACAGATAATCCTGGCATTCATCGTGAAACAACTTACAAAGCTATGGAAACATATATTAATAAAGATACCATTATTCAAAATAAAAAAATGGTTATCCCGGTTGGTTTGAATGAAGTCAAATTCAGTTTTATTTTACCTCCAAATATACCTTCCTCCATGAAATTCATAAAGAAATTTAAGAATTATCAAGTCCAATGCTGTATTGAATATAACATTTGCATAAAATTTGAAAAAGCTGGTCCGTGTTCTCATAACAAACATTTTAGAAAAGAAATCTATGTTATGTCTCCAGTTGTAGCAAAAATATTAAGGCAACCTGCTGTGTATCAAGAAAAGTGGAAATTATTTCCCATACGTCCATCTTCAAAAGAAGACAGTTTGGTTATTATTACAGCAAGTATTAGAAATTCGGCATTACCAATTGGGGGCAAAGTCATAGTGCATTATGGAGTTACCAATAAAAGTCATGCAAGAATTGGAATGATTAATACGAAATTGATAGAAGCACACATGTTTAAAGCAACAGGGCATCATCAAGTGACAGATCAAGAAGATGTGCTTAGCACTAAGGCGGAACAAGTTGTATCCTTGAACAGCGGACAGACTCTATATAGGTCTTTAGAATTCAATGTACCCCGTCATCTATATTCTCTGGAGAATGCGGTGATAGCAACCAGATTTTATTTTATTAGAATTACTGCTATATTACCAAAGTTGCACAAGGAAGTAGTACTCGATATCCCTGTACAGATTGGTGTTTTTGAACAGAATAGAGAACAAACGACACATGCACGAATGTCTAATGTCGTGAATTATGATAACCCATCTCCATCAGTCAGCTATGACAACCCACTACCATCAGCACCTCCAGCAACGAGTTTTGGTGACCTACCTCCATTGGTGAATTTTGATGACCCTCCTCCAACTGTTAATTTTGATGACCCTCCTCCATCGGTAAATTTTGATGATCCCCCTCCATCGGTAAGTTTTGATGACCCACCTCCATCGTATTGGGAAGTCATGGGTGAAATGAAAGATAATGAAGACGAAGAACCTCTTACTACGTAGAAGCTTAATGTTGATATCATATTTCCTCATTTGCTTTAAGCAATATTGATAGTTCAAGTGTTTACCTAGTCAAGTAGTTATAGCTACTATAATATATTATGCTATGCAAAGGTGATTGGTGCATGCCATTGAGCACATTCAAAAATTATTATATAGCTATTTATAATAATTTTAGTGCAATTCGAAATGGGTGTGCTGGCTGACATGCCACAAGAAAATTTATGTTGTAATGTAATTATGATTAAATGCAACCAGCTTCAAAAGATGAGAACTATTATTTTTTTTTATTCACGTCGGTTGATGGCGCTGCAATCGTGTTATTAGGACCAGGGCCGCTGATAGCGGGCGTGCAACGCGTGCACCGCACGCGGGCGTCACGTCCAGGGGGGCGGCGGTCCGCCGCCCCTTGTTCATCAAACCTTACCAAGATTTGCCGTCCGCCCCCTGGACGTTGAATCTGCCCTAAATTGCCCGCCCTCCTTGACGTCAAATCTTCTCTTATTTTTTTTCCCAACTCGCCCCCGGGTATGGGGGGGCACGCAATGCGTGCCACCGCCGTGGCCTGCTTCTGCTAGGGTGACAGGCGACCCCACCCGTCACCCCCAGGCCCGGGCCGTTGATCGTGAGCCCGGCGTAGGAAGCGCCGAGGCAGGTACTCGTGGCGGCCCTAGGACTGGGGGTCCTCTCACTTGGCATCTTTCTCACAGATGGTATCAGTACCGGTACTGTACGGTAGGTATCAGTACCGCCGGCAATCCAAGTGTTCGCGCCGGTAAGCACCTCCTTCTGCAAGCATGTAATGCTCGAGATGGAGGCTGTGGGGTGGGCTGCTTCCGCGGCTCGCAGTTTCAGGAAAGACCTCTGCCTCTGACCCGCGAGGTGCAGAAAGCAGGCCGAGGTGGCGCGATTCGAGGTCAAAATAACCACCTCTAGGTGGAGGGGGGTTATACGAGGGATTTCCGCACTACAAATAAAGGGGTGGCAAAATCGATCTTGCACGCGGGCGCTCAGATAGCTAGCAGCGGGCCTGATTAGGACTTCTAAGAATTTATTTACGCGTGGTTCCCATGCGGTGTCCTTTGGTAGAAGCGCACATGTTTATAGCAATGGGGCACCGTCATGTTACGGATCAAGAAAATTTACTAGTTACTAAGGCTGGACAAAGTGTATCCTTAAACAGCGGACAAACTCTATATAGGTCTTTAGAATTCAATGTACCCCGTCATCTATATTCTCTGGAGAATGCAGTGATAGCAACCAGATTTTATTTTATTAAAATTACTGCTATATTACCAAAGTTGTACAAGGAAGTAGTACTCGATATCCCTGTACAGATTGGTGTTTTTGAACAGAATAGAGTACAAACGACACGTGCATGGATGTCTAAAATGTCGTGAATATGACAACCATGCACCTCCAGCGACGAGTTTTGGTAACCCACCTCCAGTAGCGAATTTTGGTGGCCCACCTCCATTGGTGAATTTTGATGACCCGCCTCCATTGGTGAATTTTGATGACCCCCCGCCTCCATCGATTAATTTTGATGACCCGCCTCCATCGGTAAGTTTCGATGACCCACCTCCATCATATTGTGAAGTCATGGGTGAAATGAAAAATAATGAAGATGATAATAAACAGCACATAGGCCGGCCCATAGATTAATATAGGCCGGTCGGCGCGGTTTATTAAAGGATGTATGTTCAGGTTTATCAACGCTTGAATAGTAGCAGGATTTTATAGATAAATAGCACGTTGCGTTAAATATAAATTGAGTCAGCAATTTTACTCAAGTTTTAAAACTTGTACCAATTATAACTGCAGTAAATAATAAATTAAGTTTCAACCCCATTTTATTTTATAAAAAGTAAAACCGTATCCGTAAACAGCTCCATGTTATTAGAACTGTTAAAGGGTTGGAGTTTTGCCGCCAAAGCGAGAATGAACGATCGTGCCATCGCGGTGTTATTTTATTTTCCAAAATTAGTGTGAGTTCGAGTTTTTATGTGTAAAAATGGTGGATTTTTAGACATAACGTCTTGGAAAACGCGCACAAGAGTAGGAAAGTGAAATATTACAGTGGATTGTGACTTCTCGTGTTGGTTTCAAATCTCCGTAGAAGCCTTTAGTAAAGTTTCCACCACTTTACTGAGGCAGTAATCATCATCATCTTCATCATCATCGTCATCAACTCATCATCATCATCAACATCATCCTCATCCTCATCATCCAAATAATGATAATAAAATATCAAAAAATGAAGACATGGCTCAAAGGTCTTTGAAACCAAGCCAAAATCATTCCAAAAAAAAAAGACTTAAAGGTTAAAAATAATATGACAGCGGTCTGTCAGAGTTTTGGCGCGAACGCGTAGATGATAAATCACGGTGTTTTACGGAAATTGATGTGAGTTCGAGTTAAGTATTATGTGTAAATATGGTGGATATTTAGACATAACGTCTTAGAAAACGCGCACAAGAGTAGGAAAGTGAAATATTACAGTGGATTGTGATTTCTCGTGTTGGTTTCCAATCTCCGTAGAAGCCTTTAGTAAAGTTTCCACCACTTTACTGAGGCAGTAATCATCATCATCTTCATCATCATCGTCATCAACTCATCATCATCATCATCATCATCATCATCATCAACTCACCATTATCATCATCATCATCCTCATTATCATCCAAATAAAAATAAAAATAACTGATGACAAGGCAGCATGGTCATAGAACCTTAGCCTGTTCCGAAAGGAACAAATATATTAAAAAAAAAAAGTATGACAGCTGTCATTTAATCTATGGCTGTCATTCTCTAGTATAATATCTTAGAGTATATAGTATAAGAGACGAAACTACTACGATTTCATTCATAAAATCGACTGAAGTTTGACGCCAAATCGCCATCTTTTGTTCCAAGCAACAAGTACATAGTTACGTCATTCGAGGCTTGTTTACCATTGTTTACTACGATTATCTAGCAAATAAACGTGTAATCCAGTGATTTTGGTGTGAAGTGTGAAAAAATACGTGTGACAAAGATGCCTACCTGCTCAATTGTTGGATGTGGATCATATTATGCAAGAAATAAGCCAGAAATAACATTACATAAGTACGTATTCTTCTCATCGAGATATCATTGTTATTTGTTGACCTACGACATCAATAGTTCGTTTTGTCTGTCTGTAAAGCAAACAAGCTTGTAAAACTCACAATTTAAATCAATAATTACGTCGTATTTTTCTAAAATTCAATAAAACATCTTTGTATGGAAAACGCTAGTGTTGCGGTGATACGATTTTGATTATCGATATTTTTTTTGTAATTTATATATTCATAAATTAATATCCACTCCGTATTGTTATTCGACTGGCCCACGACGCAAATTTTCTACACACGTATATATATGCATGTACTTTTTTTTGTATGTATTAATTTATTTATTAATAGATACATAATATTCACAAAATTTTCTTCACCAAACTGCTACAGCAGTTTGTAGGCATTCGCTCATACAACCTTTTATGTTATTTCTATATAAAGTTCGCATCTTGTTTTAGGCAAATCCGTCAGTACCTTAAGACGAATTGCATTGGAAGGACAAAGAAATAAAGGAATTTTCACCACATCAGGAAAGCATAGAGCGGGACGGCCTAGAAAAGAAGACCCACCCAAGAGAAGACCCACCCCAAAGCTCAGATGAACACTTTTCTGGCGTGGAATATTTGGATGAAAGTTTTTTAGATTCCGATTAGAACACATTCAATTGTACTATTAAATTGTTTTACATTACACTCAGTTCAATCGTTTTATTCTTTTTCTTTTAGGGATTAACGCTAGAACTAGCTTTAATCCGAGACGCATCCGAAGATCTTACCTCGGAGTCTGGGGTCTGCTTTACCAGTCTTACTACGGATTTGACCGAATTTTGTCATTTTTCGTGAAGCAACTGCCATCTGACCTCCACAACCCAATAGCGATATTGGGCGATAATGAAGTATTGCAGCTAGACCAGTTTTTAGACTTTTTTAGGGCTCTAACTACCCGTAATGACTGCCATAAGATGTTCGTATGGCAACCGGGACCGACGGCTTAACGCGCTATCCGAGGCACGACCACGACCAATACAAATATCCATATTTATGCATACAAATTTTATCAAATATACTGACAAACAGAAGTAGTAGGCACATTTTATAAATAGTGTACAAAATCGAAGTATCAAAGCTGTTTTGGTCGTAGTATATAGGGTGGCTACATGCACGATTGTGGCGCCCCTATTAATTTCACGACTTTTTTGCCAAGCTGTATTTAAACATACAATAATTATCATTTTAACGAAATAATAAAATTGTGATTTAAGTAAAAAGTTTTACAATATTATGTAACGAACTGCCCGTTCTTCTTTGTAATATAAAGGACATATTGAATAAAAGCACTTGTACTCTTCCACAATTATTTAATTTTTTGTTGCCTAACCGGTTTCGCCTTACGGCATTCTCATAGGTTTACAATGGTTCAAACTATTATATTTAGCAAATATATGCTAAATACTAGCCTTTCGCCCGCGTGGATCTCTTATCTTCAGTTCTACTCAACCGATTGCAGTAAAACAGACGTAAGATTTTAAATCCAAACAAGACCTTTCTAACAAAAAAAACTGCATCAAAATCCATTTTAGTAGTTTTTACGTCCATCGCGGACAAACATTTTCCATTTATAATTATATAATAGTATAGAGTATAGATAGATAGATAATAGTTTAAACCCTTGCTTACATTTTTAGTCTGTGCTTCTTTTATATCGATAAGTAGTTATCGACAGTTTACTGGGCTTCTCTATTATAGACGCCATTTAATGTTCTTATCCAAGTTTAGGTATACAGTTTTTTTTCGTAGGTATGCCACCTCTTATATACTCTAAGTATAATATACTCTAATTAGAGTATATAAGAGGTGGCATACCTACGAAAAAAAACTGTATACCTAAACTTGAATAAGAACATTAAATGGCGTCTATAATAGAGAAGCCCAGTAAACTGTCGATAACTACTTATCGATATAAAAGAAGCACAGACTAAAAATGTAAGCAAGGGTTTAAACTATTATCTATCTATCTATACTCTATACTATTATATAATTGTAAATGGAAAATGTTTGTCCGCGATGGACGTAAAAACTACTAAAATGGATTTTGATGCAGTTTTTTTTGTTAGAAAGGTCTTGTTTGGATTTAAAATCTTACGTCTGTTTTACTGCAATCGGTTGAGTAGAACCGAAGATAAGAGATCCACGCGGGCGAAAGGCTAGTATTTAGCATATATTTGCTAAATATAATAGTTTGAACCATTGTAAACCTATGAGAATGCCGTAAGGCGAAACCGGTTAGGCAACAAAAAATTAAATAATTGTGGAAGAGTACAAGTGCTTTTATTCAATATGTCCTTTATATTACAAAGAAGAACGGGCAGTTCGTTACATAATATTGTAAAACTTTTTACTTAAATCACAATTTTATCGTCTAATAAATACTGTCTAAAAATAATTATTACTGTTATAATAATAAATAAATAAATATTGTAAAACATTCTACACAACGCTATCTAGACCCAAAGTAAGCATAGCTTAACTAGCTTGTGTTATGGGTTCTAGAATGCGGATAAACATACTTAGATACATTTTTTTTTTGTAAATACATACATATTATACATGGAAACACTCAGACCAATGCAAATATTCATATTTCATGCACACAAATATTTGCACTGAGCGGGGATCGAACCCGCGCCTCCTGCGTAGCGGCCGCGTTCACTACCGCTACGCCACAGAGGCAGTCAAATAATAAATGTAACATTCAGTAATATATTAAATGGCAAATGTAAAGCTTATTTTTACAACAAATTTTTAACACACTCATAATGTAGCTTCATCATTTAATATCATACTGAAATGTATACAATAAAAAATTAAAAATAAAACTTTAATGAAGGATAATTATGATCTTTATGCACAGAGTATCAAAATAAATTTAAAAATAGTACATTATGGTATGATATGCGTATCATAATCGAGGAACCTATAAAAAACTTTGATAACGTTTCAATATTCAAGTCGCCGACACCATCACGAAATAGAATCCATGATACTTAGCACATGCATTATATTTCATTCAGAACACATAATTCCATCACATACGTTGTAGGTATTTTTTAAATTCAAATTCTTTATTTTTCAAAATAGTGCAACACTGTTACAGCTTTTTGACGTCAAATTCTGCTTAAAACTAAGTTTACCACCGCTTCCTAGGCGCTAGTGGAAAAGAAATGGTGCAACAAACTCCACTGCGGCATTTTTAAGACGTCAGTTTACAAAATGTGGTTTCTTAAGACTAAATATGAACGTATGTAGGTACATTTGTCTCGCGTCAAATATATAAAGGAGCGATGTGCCAGACTCTATCGAAACCTTTGGCAATGTCAAGACTAATTGCCAGTAACTCGCCTTACTTGTCCATAGCCTCACCCTAAAGATGGGTAACGTACGCCAGAAGATCACCAGTTGACTGTTTCGGCCTGAAACCATATTGCGGGTCGTTAATAAAAGAGTAGTACTCTAGGTGACGCATGAGCTATGTGTTAACGATTATGTGCTTGAATACCTTGCACAGCACTGAGGTAGATAGATTGTTAATTTCATTAGGGTGCTTGTTGATGCTTGCTGCATGCTGCATGCCTGATGCTTGCTGCATGATAAATGCCTGATGCTTGCTGCATGCTGCATACCTGATGCATGCTAAATGCCTGATGCTTGCTGCATGCTGCATGCCTGATGCTTGCTGCATGCTGCATGCCTGATGCTTGCTGCATGCCTGATGCTTGCTGCATGCCTACTACATGCAGGGTTTATGCTTACTCGTTTGCATGCATGGATTATGTTAGCTTTTTTATATAGGATTTGTATGCCAATTTGTTTGAAGATTATGCATGTGAAATGTATGCCAAGTGACGATTCTGCGTGTAAATTTTCTGCGACATGACGGTTCTACTTTTTGATTATTATGCTTTAAAAGTTATGCCAAAAGATGATTCTGACTTACAAAATTATGCGTTATGAAAGTATGACGAATGACTGTATGCCAAACCTTTTTCTGCAAAATGAAGTTTATGCTATGCGTTGTTATGCGAAACAAAATTATGACATAAAAAATTCTGTGAAACGGGGAGGAACCGTTTTATAATACTAATAGAATTATTGACTACTGATATTTACCATACTATGAGCATCAGCTTGAGACAGTGCCATACAAGGACCTGCATTTCTCTCACTTAGTATTTTTTGGGTATTTATAATACCGGCACATCTCTGCAAAAAAGAACATTGTACATGTGACTTAAAGTATTGTGATCGATGGATGTTACTTTCTTATACACTAACATGATATTTGAGTACAATAAAGAGTTATCTATCTTGATATTTATCATATAACATATGCATCACGTTGATACATTGTTAATTGTATCAGATTACAATAATATTGCTTGTCCTGTGTAAACGACAACATCTTTGTAATTGTATAATATACTTTTACAACACACCTGCTCATAAAATTGATATTATTTCACCGCAATTAGGCACGTAATGACACCTATTATCAAACTGTGACTTTTTCATTGCTATTATTCGCAAGTGAGTTACAGATTCTTTTTTAAATTTTATGGGTTAAGTTTCTATGTTCTTCAAAAAGTTTCGATACAAAAAAGAACGTGTTTAATAGTACGAATAAATTAATATGCCTATTGTATGGTCATTTGATGCATTTTCGTATTTAAATAAATAAGACTTGTATAATAAACAATTTTCACTCAAATTCAACTTTTTTTGTCTCTAAGTACAGAAAAAAAAAAACAGTAAAAAAAGTTGAATTGAAACCTCACTCTTTTAAATATGACCGATCGCCATTGTTAGATGCGCGCGCATAGGAAAACTAATTAATTTGTAGTATTGTTTATTTAGTATGTGTAGTATTATTTTATTCGCAAGTGTGTTGTAAAACGTCGTATGCCACGCGTGAGACCAACTTTACTCCCCTATACCATAATGTACTATTATATGACTTACGGGTAATCGTCGTGAAGGTAGAACATTATCATGCAGCTTCACATAATTCAAAGTGCGATTGAAACACGAATCTTCAAAATGCAGAGAACAAACATAGATAGTTTTGTGTGACTTTAAATTTTCCACCCCTATACTTTCTAACCAAGCATTTCTTATTTTCACAGCCGCCGGCAATCTAAAAATATTAATACATTTTGTACCACCGAGTTATACAGGTAATAAAATAAAATAACCGACTGCTGCTGGAAAGATGGGTAGATTTAGTGTAGATATAACTATAATAACTGTATGAGCGAATGCCTACAAACTGCTGTAGCAGTTTGGTGAAGAAAATTTTGTGAATATTATGTATCTATTAATAAATAAATTAATACATACAAAAAAAAGTACATACATATATATACGTGTGTAGAAAATTTGCCTCGTGGGCCAGTCGAATAACAATACGGAGTGGATATTAATTTATGAATATATAAATTACAAAAAAAATATCGATAATCAAAATCGTATCACCGCAACACTAGCGTTTTCCATACAAAGATGTTTTATTGAATTTTAGAAAAATGCGACGTAATTATTGATTTAAATTGTGAGTTTTACAAGCTTGTTTGCTTTACAGACAGACAAAACGAACTATTGATGTCGTAGGTCAACAAATAACAATGATATCTCGATGAGAAGAATACGTACTTATGTAATGTTATTTCTGGCTTATTTCTTGCATAATATGATCCACATCAAACAATTGAGCAGGTAGGCATCTTTGTCGCACGTATTTTTTCACACTTAACACGATTAACACACCAAAATCACTGGATTACACGTTTATTTGCTAGATAATCGTAGTAAACAATGGTAAACAAGCCTCGAATGACGTAACTATGTACTTGTTGCTTGGAACAAAAGATGGCGATTTGGCGTCAAACTTCAGTCGATTTTATGAATGAAATCGTAGTAGTTTCGTCTCTGTATACTATATACTCTAAGACTCTAATGCCCGCTACAGACGCTCCAATTCGGTCGGGTCCAACCATCCGACAGCTTCCGCTAGCCGACAAGACAAGTGTTGCCGTTTCGGGAAAAATAAAAAAGTCAGTGTTGCCGTTTCGGGAAAAATAAACTTTACCAAAATGTCACTAGATTGTAAGGAATAAAATAATTAAAATATAATAATAATAAATAATAATTAAAATATAATAATAATAAATAATTATTTTTTTATTTTATTCCTTACAATCTAGTGACATTTTGGTAAAGTTTATTTTTCCCGAAACGGCAACACTGACTTTTTTATTTTTCCCGAAACGGCAACACTTGTCGGCTAGCGGAAGCTGTCGGATGGTTGGACCCGACCGAATTGGAGCGTCTGTAGCGGGCTTAAGACATAACGTCTTGGAAAACGCGCACAAGAGTAGGAAAGTGAAATATTACAGTGGATTGTGACTTCTCGTGTTGGTTTCAAATCTACGTAATAAGCCTTTAGTAAAGTTTCCACCACTTTACTGAGGCAGCAATCATCATCATCGTCATCATCATCATCATCATCATCATCATCAACTCACCATTATCATCATCATCCTCATCCTCATCATCATCCAAAATATATTAGTATAAAAATAACTGATGACAAGGCAGCATGGTCATAGAACCTTAGCAAAGCAAAAAAAAAAAAGCTGTCATGCTGTCAAACATCTGTCAAAGTTTGATTGTTCGTTGTTCTCTTCTATGGATTGTTCGCATTTTGCGTGTGTGTATTTACAAAATTATTTAACTTAAAATACCTAATATGTAATAGTTTCATGTTTCGTTCAAGTCGTGCCAAGGTATTGTACCATGTATGACTCAGGGAATCTGTCCAAGTGCACCTACTTTTCAACCGGGACTGTTGGACCTCAGTTCTAATTCAAACTATTTCAAGATTTTCAAATCACAACAATTAGGTACTTACAAGAAAGTCTATTCGTGCTACAGTCCTACAGAATACAGTGATATTAAATAATAGTGGACACACGATAATAGATTTGCTCACTAATCCTTCAGAAGTGAATCGTTTATTATTGCAAATAAGGCAATATATACGAGCTTTATGTCAAAAACCGGGAGCCGAGTATGATATTCAAGCATTTTCTTATGTCTCCAGACGGAATTTGAACTCAATATTAAGAAATCCATGATGAAGAAGACAGTGTGATGGTGCTTTTTGAGGGCTTCCAGTATCTGATATTGGTAGCACATAGATATTTACTTAAAGAAAATTATAAAAACTTCATGTGAAAATTGTGCAGTGGTGAATTGTGAATAACTTATAAACCAAGTACCTATAAATTGTAGGTGAACTATCAGTACTATAAGTACTAATAAGTTATTAATACTATTTTAAATAAAAGAATTATGCATCACTAAAAAAATTGTTGCTGAATTAAAATTGACAAATGTGTTCCAAAGCTTTAACTAAAAGTATTAAACAGGCCACAAGAAGAATAAGTTATTTTTAGTCATATGGAAAGGTTTTGTTTTGAAAACGTTGTGCCATATTTATTTGTGAACTGCATTTTGCAGTAGCATAGTCAAAAATGGTTATAACCTGTCAGATTAATACATTCAGACCGTCAGATGCAGTGTATTATCCCAGACAGGATGTATCAGGAGTGATAAAATACAGTCTAGATCAACCCAAGGAAGTTTTAAGCATTACAACATCGCTGATAGGTATCGGTAAAGTAGTATTGAAACATAATAGTAGTAATCGTGAGAGTACTTACAAAACTAGGGAAACATATGCTTATATAGAGACCATTATTCAAAATAATAAAATGGTTATTCCAGTTGGTTCTTATGAAGTCAAATTTAACTATAATTTACCTACAAATATACCTTCCTCCATGAAGTTTAAAAAGAAATTTAAGGGCTACAAAGTCAAAGGCTATATTGAGTATTATATTTGCATAAATTTTGAAAAAGGTCGGTTTTCTGTTGACAGAAATTTTAAAAAAGAAATTATGGTTATGTCTCCGGTGAAGGCAGCATTATCAAGAGAACCAGTTACGCATGAAGTAAGGAAGAAATTATTTCAACTTAGTCCGTTTACGAAAGAAGACAGTTGGGTCATTATTACAGCCACTATTCTAAATTCTGTATTACCAATTGGTGGCAAAATTGTTGTGCAATATGCAGTTACAAATAAAAGTCATGTAGTAATTGAAATGATTAAGACAAGATTGATAGAAGCATACACATTTAAAGCAAAGGGGCACCATAAGGTGACAGATGAAGAATCTGTGCAAGGTGCTTTGGCTGGACAAGTTGTAAACTTAAACAGAGGAGACACTCGAAATATATCTTTGGAAGTCAATGTACCACCTTACATATATTCTTTAGAGAATGCAGTGATAGCCACCAGAAATTATTTCATTAGAATCATTGCTATTTTACCATTGCTACATAAGGATGCAGTACTTGATATCCCTGTACAGATTGGTGTCTTTGAACCAAATGCTCAGCTTCCATTGGTGAATTTAGGTGACCCAGGTCCATCTACGAGTTTTAATGACCCAGGTCCATCGGTGAGTTTTGTTGGCCCACCTCCAACAGTAAATTTTGATGACCCACCTCCAATAGTAAATTTTGATGACCCACCTCCATCTGCGAATTCTGATGATCCACCTCCATCATATTGGGAAGTTATGGGTGAAATGAATGATAATGAAGATGTCAGTGATGAATGTGATGATGAACCTCATATTACATAAAACCTTGTGTTAATATCATATTTCGTATATACTTAAGTGATATTGTATAGTTCAAGTATATACCTACTCAGGTAGTTTTGAAAAATTATCTCATTGCTTATTTTATTATACTATATAATTGTGCTGTGCGGAATTATAATTTTGGTGCTATTCAGAATTGGTGGACATAGAGTTATGCTTTGATAAAATACTCAGTTGTCAATTGGGTGGGAGTTGAATACTTAAGTGTTTAATTTAATAAATCATGATTCTTAGTATTATTACTTATAAGTAGTAATAATACAGGTGTAACAGTGGTGAGGGGTCCGTGGATTTTATCATAAATTACCCTTCATTTAATTTATTTTTGGGATGATGGCACGATGATGCGTAAAGGTTCGTCAACCCTGCACTAGTGTGAATGACAAGTATTTTATTAATGTTAGTTATACTGTTGCAATTAATACACCAATGGGGTATAACCCAATTGGGCTGAATGTTAATTACCCGTGCAAAACCGGGCGTTGCGTTGTGTACTAGTCATGTAAATTTAAAAGATCTCCATAATTTCTAAGTGTATTTTTGTGATTATAATCATACTTTTATACCTACTAAATATTATAAATATTTTAATATCTCTCTGTGATTATATAATATTATTTATTTTAGTTGTAAGTTGAATGTTGAATGTTAAATTTTAATTCGAATTTATATTGTTAAGTCAACTATAATGTAAATTTTTTATATTGTTATAATTTCTAAATATTTACATATTAGGTATTCGGGACATTATAACTTGGACCTAAAATGTGCTCTACACGCGCAATGCCTACACGTTTCTTGGATGATTTTTGAGGATAGCGCGGGGTGCTACGGCCGGCGGTGGACGAGCTCAAATTCCCCAAGCTTAATAAATTATTTGTTTGTTTGTCTCGCGACTTAGGTTCAAGATACGTGTCCCGGGGTTTACCTTCTTAGATACACGGTACCTTACTAACTAACTACTTATATATTTTTCGTGATATTGGACGTTTATAAGTGTACTATTAGAGTTTACATACTCTCTTAATGTGCTACTGCTATTTTATGTATGTATGTAAGTAGGTACTATTCTGACACGGAACAGAAAGAGCAAGTAAGTGGAAAAGCGTGTCACTCTTAAGAGTTTACTCGAAAAATGCACAAATTCGATAATAAAAATGCTTCAAGGCAATATGAACCTTATTATAAGATGTTAAAGTTTTAATTATCTTTCTATAAATTACACTGACTGTTGTAGCATTATGAATAAACTGAAAATATAATATTATGAGATGTGAGTACTTCATTTGGTTAGGTACCTCCTTACTTAAGTAGCTACTTAATTTAGATAATAAATCATAATATGTCTCATAATAGGTATTTGTTATTTAAAAACTCAGTTTATTAATCATTTTTGTTCAAAAAGTCGGTTTAAAAATAAAACGCGACTAAAAACCTAAATCGAACCACTAGTAAGTATAAGCAATAGTTTATTTTTTTTAATATCCTATCACTACTATGTTTGTGTAAAAAGTCACTTCAAGATTTCGTGTAAAAGTCACCTCTAGTGGATCTAGTTAAGTAACGGTACCTAACCAAACGGACTATAGTATAAATTCAACACAACACGTGTTATATTGTATTGTAACAATATAAACAATTATCATATTCTCAATTAAACTATGTAATCAATAATTAATTGTGTATTATTTTGTCAATGACAATAACGCCTGAGCAAATATTTACCGCAATTTTTCAGTTTATATACTGATTGCAATTTTTTTTGCGCAGGAGCCAATTCTCTTCATTCAAGTGCCAGGCCCTGTAGCACCTGAGGTCGGCTTGTTCCTTTCAATGATTTTTTTGGCTTTTACGAGAGTGACTGCAAATCCCGAGAGGAAAGCCTGCTCCGGTGCCTCGTCAGTCATACAGCAGGTGCGCTGGGTAGTCAATGAAGTTAGCTTTGAGTTTGACTGTATATTTACTACACACGGAGTAACGTCAAGGGATGGATCCCTATTATCAGGGAGAGGTAGTTAGAGAGCTTCGGTTATTAACCACGGTAATTCTATCTATCTATAGATAAATACCGTGGATTAACGCTAGGATGAAGAAGAGAGGCTTTGTGGTAACAAACCATTGGCTGATATTACAACTAGGTCTAACCCTGCACGTGTCGGTAACCTTGTGCGTCAGGTCCAAATATTTAGTGTTTTTACCTGCTTCTGCCCGAATGAGGTTCTCGTCATAAAAGATAGAGACGTTTACAAGAAATATCCTTGACTGCTCGGTCGAACAGCATGATATCAGGCTTATTCGTCAGAATAGTCCTGTCTACTATTCTGACTCATCGGATAGACCGGTTTCAAGAGGGCTTGCAGCGGTAGGTAATTTTCGAGTCCGCTACATTCGTAATGTACTTGTAGTATGGCAGATTAAATTTAGTTTGTGAGGTAATATCCTGGCTGCTCCTAATTATTTCTGTCAGTGGCGAAGGGTGAAAATTTTCATAAGGGAAGCCGGTGGAGAAAAAAACTTTCCTAGATCTAGTTTGTCATGCACCATGCGACACATTGCGAAGCCGGCAGGAATTGGGTTAAAGGGACCACTTGCCACTGGTATTGTATTGCAACATTGCAACTCAATCGGTTTTTAAAAAGTTCGGTTTGAGACCATCTGACCATTATTATTATTTCTTAATTGTAGCAAACTTTTTCGAACTTTTCAAAAGTTACAATAGGTATCTACTATCACCTTTTCCGAATATAGGTAGATTGATTTGACTTAGGAGAAATGATGAGGAGTTTAATATGTAGGTACCTAGTAGATGTCATACGAACATCTATGGCAGTCTTTACTGGTATTTGGACCCCTTAAGAGTCCGACTAGTCTAACTACAGAACTTTGATATCGTCAAATGCTTGTGGAGGTCAGATGGCAGTCGCTTTACGGAAAATATCGAAGTTCAGTCGCATTACAGTAGGATTGGAAAGCCGCTCCAAGGTCTCTTTTGTCCCCAAACCTTTTTTCCGAGTTGGGAGAAGTCTCAGGGAATGACGACTCTCTACATCTACCAGTAGCGGCTGCAGTCTGAAATGAGAGGTCACTTTTATAACTACGGCAATTCCTTCAGTAAATAACTTTTTAGAGGACTTTTCAATTAGATATGCACGATTTTGGGGTATCATGTCCCCTATGACCACCCCTCGGACTGCGCATGACATCTACCTACCTAGGACGCAGAATTATTATAAGTAAGTAGGTACCTTCATCTAGACATGCTCTTTAATTTAAATTCAAATTTAATTTAACACTACATGCAGTGCTCACTTGGAGCCGATATCACTATATCGACACCCCCATGCAACATCATTGTGATTCACTTTTCGTGTTTTTCGAGGAGAGCGATTTGAAGTTTTGAAACGTTATATCATTCTACTGTTTACCTATACAGTTACAAAAACTTTTGTGACCGTATTTTTTTTAGTTAAACTATTTAGAGGTGCTGTCAGATTATCAAAGAAAACACGTTTTCATGGTTTTTCATGACTTACGTGAAAAACAGTCCTTGATGATAGCACATCGATTACAATGAAAAACATTGTAACTCTGAGTTACATTGAAGTTTTTCATCAGAGTAATGCTCGTGTTACAGTAAAATCATTGTAACTCATAATTACAATTAATTTGCATGGAAAATTTAAGAAGTCTAATAAAGTTTATTATTGTAAAACTTAAGTATTATCATAAAAATACTGAAAAACCTTTAAAGAACTTTAAAGCAGATATTAATTTTAGAGTGGAATACTAAGAAAAACGGTTTTTATTTCGTATATTTACATTATTTCATTGCTAATGCCTAAATTATACAAACGTTTTTTTTTTTATTTTAGACATTTTTTACCATTTAGGTGCTAGATAAGCATACCACACCTGATGGAAAATGGTCACCGTGGTTAACACGGCCATAGGGGCCGTGTGCAACACCAGGGGCGCCACACTCACGCCGCCAACCCAGTGGAAACCTTCTAATGCCCTTCCTGAAGAACCCCATACGGAAAACCAGGACAGGGTATGTCATTCCACAGCTTGAGCATTCGCTGGATTAAGATCCTTTCATATCGCACAGTACGCACCGTTTCCGGTCATAATGTGTGAGGATGAATTTCCTGCCTATGGCAAGCGGTGTGGTGATAGAAAGTAGCTGTGGGCATCATGTCGAACAATTCTTCTGAACACAAACCATTGTGTGGGCGGTTAAACACACACAGCGAGGCAAAGTCCCACCTGAGGTTAAGGGGTCCCACACCGCCCGTAAACATAGAGATTTATCGGTGATCCTCAGCGCCCGTCTTTGCACCGAGTCCTGCCCCGGCAAAAAGGTAACAGCAATACTCGCATGTGGGGCCGAACCTGCACCTTATAAAGGCCTGGAAGAAATTGCGTAAGGCCGCCCTTTGTACTAATCCTGTATTCTTAATTTCTGTATCAAAACATTGTTATTTGGCGTACAATAAAGTAGGTATCAAATAATAAATAATAATAATAAAGTACTGCTTTGCCTTGTTGAGTACTACTAGTTTCTTGGATGTCAGCTTTACCTTGTCTTCCTAGTGACTGCGGTACTGGAAGTCGCTGCAGATATCGACACATAGGATCCCTGTACTCGAAGAGATGGTAAAAGGTGTGTCCAGGAAATGCGGCGCTATTGTAATTGGGAGTACTGTAATAGGTTTTCTTAGTGAATGCACATACTTGTATCTTAGTGGGGTTGAATTGGACTAAATTTAGTCTATCCCATTCAGATACTCTAGTGAAAGTAGTCTTGATTTTAGACACAAGTTGTTCGCGGCTTTCTTCCTCCACGGATCGACGGATGTTTACACGGTCCATGTAAAATGTGTTCCAACAATGGGTGAAGTCATCAGAAAGCATGCCATTAACATTCAGCAAAAATAGGATCGAAGACAACACGGAGCCTTGTGGTACACCGGCATTTATTTTCATGCGGTCTGAGCAAATGCCATGGCTTGGATGCTTCTACTGGACCAAAAGCTGGCAAACTATTCACATGGCAAACAGTCCCTCTGGAAGTTCATGAGATGGCAACTTCGCAAGCAGACCTCTGTGCCAAACCCGATCAAAGCTGACCGTTAATGCCTCGCCTTGACTCTCGATGGCTTGCGCCCTGTGGTTTGTGAGATATTATGCTACACGGTCACCAATTGAGCGACTGTGGCGGAAATCGTACTGTCGGTCGCTCAATAGTTTGTATCCTTCCAGGTATTCCAAAAGCTGTGAATTATTAACACGCTCCATTACCTTCGAGAGGAGGGAGGTGATAGCGATAGGCCTGTAATGGATCGGTTCTGTTGCCTTTTTTAGGCATAGGATGCACGAATACGGTCTAAGAAAGTGTGAAAAGTACAGGGCACAAATCAGAGGCGCGGTGTTTAAGCAACATCGTATGCCATCCGGCTTAGTCGACTTCCGAATCCGACCACCCGTTTTGTGATCTTAACTTTTGCATAGAAGTCATGGGTGGCTCGGCATTCCCATCATTTGTGATAGAGTTTGACGCAAAGAGATTGCTTAAAACTTCGGCTTTCTCCTTGGCGTAATGGGCTAGACTAGTGGTAGGTGTAGTGGTAGGACTAGTGGTAGGACCGGACACAGACATTTCCTTCGGCAGCACGACTATAGATGTAAGGCCGGAATAATTCCAAATATTCCGATGAGGATAAAACGAAAAATCCCGAATAATTCCCAAATGACCCGGAATAATTCGGAATTATTCCGGTCGATATTTATGTAGATAGATATAGTAGGTATTGAGAGTCTTGACTCTTGTTGATAGTCTTGTGACTCGAAATGCAGTTATCTATATACTGACTGACTGACATAGTGATCTATTAATCGGGCTGAAATTTGGCATGCAGGTAGATGTTATGACTTAGGCATCCGCTAAGAAAGGATTTTGATTAATTCTACCCCCAAGGGGATAAAATAGGGGATGAACAACATTCCAAACTTAACGCGGACGAAGTCGCGCGCAACAGCTGGTTGGTGTATATACCTATCGGTATAATTAAGAAAATACAGTCTAAGACTTATGTTTTCCTGAGTACCTACTTATACACTTTTAAACTCTATAAGAGTGTTTTCACACCATCCAATATCCGTATCAGACGACGATGGCCGACATCCGATATCCGACACCATATTATTGTGTTGTTTTCATATAATTATCCGATAAGATCGGTCCGATTTGGCTATTTGCTACATAGCACAGACTAGTTAAGGATGCTAGGGATAAAAAACCTTAAAAAACGTAGTGCAAGCAATTTTGGACCTTATTGACATGACATAGAATCGAGTTTTTTTTCTTATATTCGTAATCAGTGTCATCTATTAGCGCAAAAAGACACGTAATTAAGATAATGTCATTAAGGTCGAAAGTCGCTTACAGTCGCTGTTTTAGTATCTGTGTGAAAGTTGTAGTCATATTATGTAATATTCCTACATATTATAATAAAATAAGTAGGTACCGTACATCTTGACTTGACCCCAAGTCGCGAGAGATGCTTGGAATTCCTTTGATATGGTCTATGATTGGTGGATTTGAGCTTCTCCGTCACCATGGTACACGGGGTACCATGGTGGCAGAGAAGCTCAAATCTACCTAATCCACAAAAGACATCCAAAAACGCGTACTGTTACTCGTACTGCGCATATACATACATATAAGTTGGTACATTTTGTGACGTCACTGAGTCAAGATATATGTAATATTCCGGTATCTACCTACCTATATACCAATACCTACATAGGTCTGTACTTAAGTTTTCGTTTAGTAGGTAGGTGGAAGCACAGTTATTTCATTTTTGTAGGTGAGTTAAGCGGGAATAATTCCGGAATATTTGGGAATAATTCCGAATAATATGGAATAATTCGGAATTATTCGGGATTTTTACATCTATAAGCACGACTACCGGATGGGTACCGCGCCAGCTGCTTACCATTTCTGTCGATGAGATCGAACTTAGCCCTGGCTTTTGTTAACATGATAACACAATTCCAAATGCTATAAACATGTAACCACTTTGTCTTTTTTTTTTTTTAACACTTAATGCAGTCACACGGGCACTATACTATCCAACAATGGTGGAGAGAACTATCGAATGAAAACATCGTAATGCATTATACAGGTCAAATTCTGTCAAGTTCTAATAGAAATTTTCATGCAATAACATCGTAACGTATGATACAGGTCATAAATTACCAAACAAATTAATAATACAGTCGTGCAACAATGTTGTAACTAATGTTACGATGAAGTAGCATGCTGTTTTGGCTTCATTGAGTTCGAAATTGCCATGCTCTAAGATTGTAAATAAATTTACAACGTTGTTGTATGTCATCGGTTGAATGTTCATAATATTTTTATGTAGATACGTAAATGATGTTACAATGGTTTTGCTCCGAAATTCAATTTTTTTAGTGAGTTACAATGCCTTAGCCACAGCCATATCTCGGAAACGAAGAGACGTAGAGTTACGTTGATTAGACACATCGAACGACCTTTCTTAAATACATTGCCATAGCATCGTAACTCAATTTGGCCAAAAAGTGAGTTACGATGATGTTGCATGGGGGTGTCGATATATGCCTCCTATTGCTTCCATTGCAAAAATTAAAAGATAAAAATTGACTAGGTACAATAGATTTTCCCATCAAAAAGGCCCAGAATCAACCAATTACGATAAGCTTTTTGAATACCATTAGAATAATAAAATAATACTTCCTTCTACAACTCACGGAACGGTTTCAAGTAACTAGTATATCACCTTTAACTCTGAATTAAGATAATATTTCCAAACAACCACTTATAATACTTAATATTCTGTCTCCCACGGGTTTTTGTTTCCGGATTTAATAAAATTTGACTTTATCTGCGCAAAATATCTATTGCGTGTTAAAAATATAATTTATTGTTAGCTAAGAACGTAAGGATCGTGAGAGATCTTAAGTAATTAGCTTGGTAGACACTATGGTCAATTTTCAACAATGACAATTTGATAGTTGGAATTACCTTAATCGGTGCCTATAACACTAGGGAATGTAACTCTGAAACCTTATCGTTTAATAGCTTTAGGTTTTGAAATCTTCAAGACGCATGTTTTATAATTAATAGGTATATAGGTACGCTCATACATAGATACTTTGTGCACATATCTTTCATTTTCATTTCATTTATTCATTAACAATTTTTTACAATCGTGTCTGAATGTAGGTATCTAATTAAAACATAGTAAAAAATTTTTTTTTGTAGTTAGGTACATAATCAAAGGATTTCAACAAAATAAAAACTAGATAAATTCAATGCAATGTCAAATAATAGATACAAATTATACTGAGTCAATTTCTAGGAAAATTTATGAAAGTCAAGTTAAAAGTGAAATTAAGATGTCCTATTTAAATAGATTAGCAAATAAATTAGCATACCGTGTGGTGATTGACAGCCTCCGTGGCGTAGCGGTAGTGAACGCGGCCGCTACGCAGGAGGCGCGGGTTCGATCCCCGCTCAGTGCAAATATTTGTGTGAATGAAATATGAGTATTTGCATTGGTCTGGTCGTGCCTCGGAGAGCACGTTAAGCCGTCGGTCCCGGTTGCCATAAGAACATCTATGGCAGTCGTTACGGGTAGTTGGAGCCCTCAAAAATCCAAAAACAACGGTCTAACTGCAAAAACTTCGATATCGCCTAATGTTAACATTGGGTTGTGGAGGTCAGATGACAATCGCTTCACGGAAAATATCGAGGTCTAGTCAAATCCGTGGTTAAGACTGGTAAAAGCGGACCCCAGACTTCGAGCTGAAAGCTTCGGATGCGACTGGGAAATAACGCTAAGAGGAAGACCGTGTGGTGATGGAGAAAGAATACAAGTAGGTATCACCACCCCATCTCATCTCATCCGAAGGATGTCGTAAGAGGCGACTAACGACAAAATACGCGGATGATAATCACTGCGAGAGACGGAAAACTCGAAATAAAACCCTGTAACAACCCGTCTAGCCAGGGTGGAAACAGTAGGCCAAAGCCTGCGATAGGCCAATTGATTGATTGACATACAAATACATAGGTACATTTATAAACTGGCGCCGTTTTGTCCTTTGCTTCTGCCCTTAAAACATGCGGACCAACGCGATGATGGGAGTGTGTGAACACTAGGGCATTAATCGCGCGAATATTTCTGGCAACACGATGAGCAATGCGTGCGGCAGTATGTAAACGCGGGATTACACACTTCGTGAGCTTCCTCTACTGCCATTAAACTTTTCTTGTAAGTAAGGCTGCCAATTTCAAGTGCTTTAGATCTGTCGTTTTTATACCAGACATATTTATTATCTTTCATTAATATCTACATCATCATTTATTTGATCAGTCTATATTGTGCGAGTTCGACCGCGGCCTGCCTGCCCACTTACGTGCCTACTCAGTGTGTCATTCGCTCAGTAGGTACCTAGATATAGGCCACATCATTATTTTATTAATCTCTGCATCATCCGAGCGTCACTAGCAGTTGTATCCAAAGCTAGCTTCTTTAGAGCCGGCTCTATGGTGATGATGATGATGAAGCAGTGAGAGAATGCATACCAGCGTCCGAAACTTTTGATGTTACCAGGATTGGTGCTCAAATGATTGAGCCATAACAAATCATGGCTAGGTTTAGTTATGATGCTGTAAATAAGTAGTTCAAATGACTGTTACCCTATAAGATAAAACTCGGAGGGTAGGTTTAAACGTGTTACCTACCCGTGGTGGTTGCTGAAAGAAAAGCAACCGTAATGACGAATTATTGTGCTCTCTGAAACATGGAGAGGCCTCATTGTGTCTTTGGAATGGTCATTGGTCACTGATCGACTGATCCCAAGCCTGTCGAGGTTAATGGATAATAATTTAACCTTATAATGTGCTACCAGCCCCCCTAGACAAGTGGCAATTCGTTAGCCGGCCTATTGTGGAATATAATGACGAATGTATGGGATTTGACGTATATGGCATGCGTTGACTACTGTCATATACGTCATCAAATCCCATACATTCATCATTCTATCCTACAGTACGCTGGCCAACGAATTGCCACTTGTCTAGATGGGCTGGTCATCACTTAACCACGAAACCTTCATCAGAAAAATATTAAGTACATTCCTGTTTGAAGTTTCATCAATATGCTAAGTATTATATGCGTTTCCTAGTCATAAGCCCGTAGAATACAAAGTTAAAACAAAATAGATGATCGCTATCTTCCATTGTGTCTGTGTCTCACGACCTCCCGGATCTGCCCAACGAAATTCAATTGTGAGACGATAATGTTCACCTTTGTAGTGATGTTTGTTAATTATCGTAAACGTAGGTAAGTTTTCCTATGTAGGTATATAATAGAAGTTTTTATAGAATCTGTGGTAATATGAGGTGAGGAGCTAAGAGTGATAGATGTCTCATTTAGGCTCGTATTCTAAAATGGGAGGTACTGGTTCAGAATCCTGGCCTAAGAAGTCCTGGCTTGACGTCGTGGAGGGTACATGCGTAGGTACGAATGGTCTCACTACCATGGACGCCAAAGATCGTGTGAAGTGGAGGAGGAAGAGCCGGAAGGCGGACCCTGAGCTCTGAGGTCATCTTGGCCACGGATGCGATCAGGAAAATGCGTCTAATTATATGCAGATGATGTTTGAGGTACCTATTCAGTTCTGAATCTCGATTTATCTGAAGACAGCTTGTAGGTATAGATATTATAGTCATTCTGTCTATACCAGGGTTTCTCAAAGTGGGGTACATGAACCCCTAGGAGTTCGCCATTTCACAGTAGGGGTTTTGCAACAAGATTCACGTAATGGTGTGTCGATGGCCGATAGACACGTAGGCACGCATCGTCGATCGCTCTTACAGGCCCTTTGATGTAACTCTTCAAGCTGATTTTAAAAGGATGTCTTTGATAGATATTTGGGCAGGTAGACTCCTGTCCTCCTGCAGGTAGTTTCCTAGCTCCATCTCTGGCAGAACCAACCCTGGTCTATACCTACTACCTATCTGTCCTCAGATAAAACGAGATTCAGGACTGAGTGTCGTCGGTCTAAAATACGGGCCCCATTAACAGAAACTTTGAAAATAAATGGTTATTGATGAAATTTTGAAATAATTAGTACCTAGCTAGATGCTAACTTTTCCTTTCGATTTAAACCGAAAAAACACAAGATAATAGGTAATTGAACACACGACCACTGCAGCCAGTCTAGAGGAAATTCATTGACCGACTGAGTTATCTAGACATGTCCTGGAAAGCCGTCATTTTCCTATCGGTATCTACCTACGTGCGCCTTGGGCCGAAACTGAAGCCATCTATCAAATTCCTTATGAACTAACGCCTCAAGACGTAGATGTACCTATAGAACAATTTCAGCTTTATTGATGATGATGAGCACATGTAGGTACAGTCAGCGGCAAACCTTACTTTTTGGAACATTATAGTACCTACTAGTAGTACTAGGTACTAGTGAAAATTGCCACAAATATCATTCAAGAGTTTTGAGATTCTGTTTTCAATCAGCTTCTTTACGCTGACTGTACACCTCCGTAAGCCGAGCATTGTGAAAATCGTTTCATGGACATACAGCTTTATAAAAAAACTAGCTGCCCCGGCGAACTTCGTACCGCCATATTTTCGGCCCGCGTGGTATTCAAATCCCGTTCCCGCTGCACCCTTATCACTTAGGGGTATGAAAAATAGATGTTGGCTGATTCTCATAGATACCGGATAAGCACAAAAAATTTCATCAAAATCGGTCAAGCCGTTTCGGAGGAGTATGGCAACGAAAACTGTGACACGAGAATTTTATATATTAGATAACATACATTTTACAATACAAGTTCCTCTAGTACCAAACAGTGGTCAGTACACAAAGTGGTACCTACACTACCTAAGTGCACGGTTGCGCCTGTCAGTGCACGCACCGTGAAGATGCAGTGATGCCCTTCGAGCCAGCCATTGTGCCCTCCGACCTCCGTCCTCCCTGCCAATAGTCAGTTGTGAAATTTTAAGACCTTATAGATTCTTGTTGTGATTCAGAATGTGGGCTAATTCTGCGTAAACGAATGTACCTACCTATACCTACCTATCTACCTATCTAAGGGGCTGTCCATTAATCACGTGATATTTTTTAGCAATTATCTAACCCCCCTCCCCCATGGTGATACGTGGTGAGGTTTTAGACTACCCTCCCCTAGCCAAATTGAATCACGTGTATTTTTGTATATATTTTTTAATGCTAGAAAACTAATAATCGTGACAAAAATTGCGAGTTACCTACAAGAAAAAATAAATACCCGTGATATCTCAATATACCCCTCCCTCCCCCTGGTGATATTTCGTGATTTTTTCCGAACACACCCCCCCCCCCCCCTCCTGTGGTGCCTCACGTGATTAATGGACAGCCCCTAAGGATGAATCCAGAACGAATAATGCTTCTTGAGAAGAGATGTCAAGAAGAGTATAATTCTTCTTCTTCATCCCAGTCGCATTTGAAGCTTTTCACCTCGGAGTCTGGGGTCCACTTCACCAGTCTATGCGGGTTTGGCTGGACTTCGTGAAGCGACTGCCACCTGACCTCCAACAACCCAATAACGATATTGGGCGATATCGAAGCATTGCAACTAGAACAGTTTTTAGACTAAAACAAGAGGAGCATGCCTAATTATGTTTGCAATAGCTACCTAAATGATATAACAAGTCTATACGAAGATGTATAGAAAATGAAGATAGAGGAAATAGATTTATTTATTTATTTATTTATTTAGAAACTTAACAGCTTACATAATATGATACATGAGTAAGTTAAGAATAAATTACATTGGACACTTAGCCAATACAAAGTTTCCCGACAAGCATGATAGCGTTCACGACTTAATAAATTAGTATATATTTATATAGGTATAAGTAAGTATCTTAATGCAACAGAAATTGAAAGCAAGTGCAAGCAAATCATATTATACAATTCTCGTTAGAATCTACAAGTACGAGTATGATTGTAACTTTTTAATAATTTCTTTTTTAAAAACACTTTTCGAAAGGTGGAAGATGTCAACGTCATCAAAGTAATCATTATAGCAGCTAGGTAAACGAGTAAGGACTGCATTTTTACCGTAATTAGTTCGATGCAGGGGAACACTGAACAGGCGGGTATGTCTGGTACGAGTTTTGGGTGCACTGAAGCTAATATGGGAGAGTAGATCCATACTATCGATTCCATCTCTCACAATAGCAAATAGCAAATAATAGATGGAGGAAATCTGAAGCTATTTGTAGCTTTAGATTTTCTTGAGATAGCTTGTTACCTCAAGAAAATCCAGGTCAAAAAGATCACACGAAAATTTAGTCAGTTGCAGGTCCAGCGGAGCGTGCAGCAGTTAGTTTAACATTGAATGGAGGATAGCAACACCAGGATGTTGCCCAACAAATATGACTTGAGATAGAATAACGATAAATTCATTGAGGCTCAGCCCTATTGTGTTCAACACATTGTTTTTGTTTATAACTAAGAAGATTTTACGTCATACCTATTCATACTTAGCTTGGTTTGTTAGTAGTATGTACTTGGAGTAGGTATATAATGTTATAATCCTCGGAGCCTTTTCAAAACTCAGTTGGGATAGGCTTTTCAGTTTAGACTGAAGCGGCCAAACTTCTAGGTACCTATATTTTCAAGAAGCAACTGCCATTACACCTCTACAACCCACTGGTGATAGCGCCGTTCTATAGTTACCCCAGTTATCAGACTTTAAGGGCTCCAACTACACGTAACCACGGCCAGTTTGTATGGCAACCGGAAACATTCTCTCCGAGGAACCGAGGGTTCTCAATGCCTTAAGAATGGTCACCCGTTCTAAGACTAATCTAGCTAGTACCTTCTGTTACCACTTTACAACGAGCCCTACGAGATAAACCATAATATTAAAATGAATCTATGTTCCCCTTGGTTACGCGATAAGATTGAACAACTTATACATTCTTCTTTTTCTAATAAAAAGGTTCTTACGAAAACAAACAGTGCGAATTACTATTTAATGTCAATATATTATGGAGATGATAACTGATACTTATCAAGCCCAAAAAGCACTTTAAATGTTTTAGCTATTCTGTTCTCCAGGATTTCCTTGACTCCAATAACAATGCAACCACTGCACTGAAATTAATTCTATTTCAGTGTGACTTAACGCATAGTACTCCTTCATTAAATCTTCCACCTTAATTGTAGACTGACCAACTGGGAGCTATTGTTACCCATCATTATAAATCTTTGGTGCACCAAACTTATATATCGCACAAAACAATAGCGAGTGAGGAAGGACACATGCAAATACATATCTCACAGCCAGCATTTGTTGGACCATGGGTCTAAAAGCGGATAGAGCAATTAGAAGCGAGACCAGAGGTCAGAGTTAGCTTTACAAGTCAGTAAGTACAATTCGACACTATAATCCGAGATGATCGCACCGGAACGAGCATTGTTCGGTGTGTTTTCATTATTCTACGGATTTGAAAACTTTATTCTACTTTAGACGAAGAATGGAAACATTTTTATGAAAAAGCATTTGAACGAATGAGTAAAATAAATAAAACGAAATCTAAATAGTGAATCAGACTGTAATTCTGGTCAAAAACTTGAAAAAACCTTCACACATGAAAAGAATAATAGATCTCTAAATGAGTACGATTAGCTACGACCTCACACAAACTCAATTAAAAATTTACAACTTTTTGAAAAACTTACATGATACGTCAAAACGATTGTATCGCATCATAATGGAGTCAATCTTCTCAAAGGTCTCTCATCAGAATTAGACATTTATTACAGCATTGTGCTACATCCACAAGGCTCAGCAGACAGGGAAGTGAAACAAACGCCGGACGCTGATATTAATTAAGTCGATAATGAACGGAGACCATTGATGATGGACCTATTATGCGTCCTTGGGGTACCCACTTAATATCGTGAAGAAAAAATAACGGAAGCTCATACAAATTTCATGTTTACACATTTTCCGTACTGAAATCTTTCGTTTAGAATTTTGTTTACATGGTTTTCTTACAATCTTGCGTCGATCTTGTCTTCATCTGAGCAATAATCATTCATGGTTGCATCGAAAGTTCTTCCCTGGAGTTCACTCAACCTTCCCTTCTTTCCATTCCACAATTTGACTTATTATGAATGAGTTTGGCTACAATACTGTGTTTTATTGACATCTAAAAATATAATTATTTTCTGACTTTTCGAAGAGCGATAGTCGCTCTTGAAACGTCAAAATCTACCCTTCCAATCTCGAAAGAAAAGCGTACTCTAGAGTTAAATCCGTCTAACAGCAGGTGAGCAGCAGACCCCGATAATCTAGGGTTCCTTAAACTCAGAATTTAGTACCTAGTACTTCGAAGTTCTATGAGAATAATTAATGATATGATAGAATCGTCAAAAGCCTATTAAAACACAAATACACACACTTTGTGGGTTAGATGGTGATTGAGCCTCACAATTGAATCCACACGACGAACGCATACTAATAGTTATATTATTTCTGTGTTTGTTAATTAACTGAAATGATAATAATGTTCATTGTTAACATGTCTTATGTTAAATTGTCTGAATGAATGCCAGCCCGTATGAGCATTTAAAACTCTTAAGAACGTGTGATATTCTGCAGTTATTTGCGATTCCTTTGTGTGCCTAATGCATATGGTATCTATCTGACAATGATAAAGTACTTAGTTGGTGAATTTTATAATACAGTAGTTCAACATAGGCCTTTATAAGAGCAAACAGTGGAAATTATTTGAAAGAAGGTATTTTCTTAGTTTTTATGATTTCGGGACATTTCGCGATTAATTTTAAGGAACTTACTTTTGCCAACGTTTCGGATGCGTTGCAGCACCCGTGGTCCCGACTCGACTTGACTGATAATTCCATAATTAATTAATCGCAAAAAGTTGCAAAATCACAAAAAACTATGAGTTTACGATTAGCGATAGTTTAAAAATAAGGTATTTTCTTTGTCCAGAATTTGTCTTGTTGTAAAAATTCGTATTAAATTTTGTTACATTTGTATACTCTGCGGTAAGGATATGACCTATACCTACTAAAACAGTGACCTCAAGCCAAATAGGTACATTGTAAAAAGATAATTTTTATTGTGGTTTTGTTTCATAGTCAACGTCTGTTGTAGTAGCTACATAATTGCCTATTATGCGTTCATATTACATGAAATATTAAATCACTAATGAATTGTGTACTGACTCTGGACAGCTTCGTCCATTCTCGTAACTGTCATTTTCATAACCAGCAACGAACGTGGAATTTTTTTTCTTGCTTTCATAACCAGTTACGAAAATAGAATTAAATTGGACTTAGGATATCCGAAAAAAATAGACATTGAAATATTAGGTTATATTTACCCACCTTTCCTATTATTATAAATGTGAAAGTTTTGGAAGATGTGAATTTTTGTTATTCAATCACACTCCAACCGCTCAGCGGATCTGGTTGAAATTTGGTAGAGGGATAGATCGTAGACTGGCATAAAACAGAGGCTATCTATTTTTATGGTTTTTTTATGTCTGGAAAAATTACCTATGAGTTGCGATAAGGTGATCAGAATTCAGTGTCTCCACCACGAAACATATTCGTATTCGTAACGTAGAGGTATCGAGAAAACGGGACATTGTGATTGGCCGCCTGCCAACTGTGAACCTGTGTGGATGTGAAGCCTACCAATCGCAACACTCCGTTGCCGCGTTGTCACGATAAGGTTTACGTTACGAATACGAATATGTTTCGTGGTCGGGGCACAGATTTCCGCGGGATAAGGTTAATGGCACATAAAGAGGCTGCTTTCAGACTTTTACTTTGACATCCATGGTAGTGAGAACATATTATTGGTACATTTGGTACCTACTCATTGGTTTTAAGACGTAGCAAGCCAACAATTCACCCCAATTGTTTCAATCTGTAAATTTTGACTATCGACTGAGAAAGGTGAATGTGGGAGCGCAGAAAGGCACGGAAAGCACTGCACCAGATTGGTAACATGCTGCAACAAATAGCTTGCGGTATCAATCAATTAGATTATTGCAGTGCCATGGGTGTACCCAGCTTTCTTTAAAGGGTGGATTAAAAGTCAATCGGATCCCTTTAACTTCGGGCAGAGCCGAGCAATGTGGGGCGAGGGCCCCACTTGGGTACGGTCATGTGCAGCCACTGCAGCTGGAATTAAGTTTCTTTTAATGTGCGCTATTGCTCCCGATCCTTCACTTTACGCTTGCGCTTGCGGTATAATCACATGTGGTGACACATCTATTTGTTATGTAGTAGGTAATCAAGCGAATGGGGCCAAGAAGATATCGGGCCCAAGATAACCTCACCTACTCCTACTAGCTGGAATATCTGCTGATTGATGGATGAGAGCTATGAAACAGGCTTTCCCCTCAGATTAGTAGGTCAGACGGTCGTTCCCACAAAAATCAAGACTTTGCGTTAGTTGCGCGTCCAAATTTTACACTTTGAAGTTCAGGGTCCCCCCTAGACAAATAAAGAGAAAGAATAGAAGGGGGAAGCCTGACCTCCAAAGTGTAAAATTTGGACGCAATTAAGAAATTCCTATGAAGATGACTTATCTTTTTGCAAAGATATTACAATAAATGTAGACTATTAGTTCCTCATCATAAATAGAGGATGTAGTGGCCCCTGTATCTCTAGTGGCTGCATCTCCTTACATGGCCCTACTACACTGACAGATAAGCTATAGTGAAGATATAAAGATACGATTGTGACACTTACTAGTGGCTTGACTTTGCCCTGGAATAAAGTCGTAAACATATCCTATAACCTCATGGCACCGCCTCCTCTAGGGTACAAATTGTAAATGTAAACAAAAAAGAACCTAAACTGCTACTTTCTAATCGGAACATCCAAGGGGTAGGCCTCTGGCACATGCTTTCCTCTCAGAGATGGGAGGTACAACGGTAGTAGTTTTTTACAAAAAACCAAAAACTGAAAGCTGGCCTTCGTCTGTCAAGTGCAATCTTTGGACGCATCTGGGTAGGTAATCATTATGAAGTTGATAATGAATGATTATTACATTATGCATCATTAACAGATAAAAGTTATAACTAGGGCAAAAGGGGCAAGGATAATATTTATAAGATATCTAGGGCAATATTTATAAGATATTTTTATACCACTTAGGTGGCAGACAAGCACACGGTCCACCTGATGGAATGTGGTTACCGTGCCTATGGACGTATGCAACACCAGGGGAGTCACACTTACTCGTGCTGCCGACTCTGTAAGAACAAAGGGTTTCTGTGCCGTCAGTGCAGATAACAACGCAAGACAAGCCTTTGATCTTCCCACTGACAGCACAAAAATTCCCCAGTGAGCTCTGGCCACTCTACTCACCAATTCTTGACCATACAATCGTATTTTGTCAGTGTATACATATTTTTGTAACTTTTTATTGCTTTCAGTGGTGTACGAGCCTTACAATAATAACAATGACGTCCGTCCATTTTCACGCGGTATGCCTCCGCTGGACGCTCATTTTTACCGCCATATATAAGCCACACATTGTTTTTTATCCGCACAGTAATCCCAAACACGAACGAATATACAAGATAAGTGTGTGATGCAATAATATAATATAGTGAAAATGTATTGGACAATTAAAAGTGCGTATTTAGTGTGCTTGTGTGCGATAGTAAGGACTCAAGTAATTCCCGGGAAAGCTCGCGTCAGTGATGGAGAGTACAACAATGTGAATCCTGATGGATCTTTTGATTTTGGGTAGATATTTTGTATTTTTATTATTTTATTTTTAGATCAAGGTTTTAATTTTTTGAGGAAAAATTTACGGAAAAATTATTTGAAAATTAGGTTACGGTTGTTATTAATAATTGGCTATTCGTGTCCGACATAATTTAGCTGCTAACTTCTAAAATTTTCTTTCACAGTAGGTGCTTAAATCTTTTTAAAACAATAAAGAAAACATCATGCGGATTGGTTGAGCGATTCTAAAGTTTTGAGTTAGCAAACAATTAAGAGCTTTATATTTAAATAATGAATAAAATATTTTTGATTATTTTTTATACAATAAAAATTAAACATGTACGATTTCAAAGTACTATTTAATTGAGTAGTTTTAATATTTCGCCTTACACTTTTAAGCTTCAGTAACCTACTTGAACTGAAAATTATTAAGTAGGTACATAACAAATATCGATTAAGAAAGAGAAAAGAGAATCGACCTCGGGCGGGACTCGAATCTGTGATCTTTCACTTACGTAAATTTCCTATAATAAATGTAAAAATAAATAGACCTCAAAACCTCACTAATTAATTAATTTTTTTACTAAATTATTGGTCCCGGATTAAATTTTCCGGCAAAGTATCACTATTGGATTTTTCTGTATAGAAGTGCTGAGAGCACCCTGCAGATGGCAATGAGCATTGTCCATTATTATTTTTCTTTTTAGCCCATTAGAACTTTGACTTTAATCCCTATTCGGGGATACACAAACTGGAATGTGTCATCGGATATGCTAATACCTAATAAAAATATATAAAAAGGAAAATAGTTAAGTAATTGTTCAGTAAGTGAACACTCAACTCACTCAACTCGACTTTAAATCACGAACTCACGAAGTGATCTAAATTACGAACATAGCGAACAAGCTAGAGTGAGAGAAGATGAGATAAATCATTTGCTCTCGAGTGAATCATAACGACTTTTCACCTCAACCTCTGAGAAAAGTGTTATGGGTGAGAAAAACACGAAGACCACATTTGAAATTGTTGTTTAAAAATTGCGTTTCTAAAAGCTTTTCATCACACATTTCTTTATCTTACCGCCGAATAATTCCAAATGGTGATTGGAATTTTGAATCACACAATTGGTGTGACTACGGATTGGTCGTAAAAATATTGGTTGTTTTCATGTTAGGTATGCAAAATGGAAGAATAATTGCTTTTCACCTCTTCACCATGAAAAACTTGCAGCAAAACTGCATTTTAACGTGAGCGTTATTAAAAGTCATTTTGCATTACTGTAAGCGTGAATAACAGTGATTTTGCATTACTGCAAGCGTGATTAAAAGTGATTGTGCATTATGGTCATGTAAAAAAATATTCACGCTCGCAGTAAAATTCGGTGTTGCCGTAACGTTTTCATGCTGGGGAGGTGAAAAAAACATTTGATATATTTGCAATTCACACTAACACGGAAACAAACCGCATAAAATTATAAATAATATAAATTAATTTAAGGGGCGGGTTAATAGATTAAAATTAATGTGACTTTGTATTGATTATTTATATTGTAGACAATTTAAATTATATATAAACAATTCACATTTATTTTATCTCCTAAAATAAACTCACCAGTAATGTTCTGTTCTGAGCCTTCTAGGAACATATTATAATATTCTGTAATAATATGGAGGTATTCTATGACGTATAATATATGTACCAATATAAGGTTCGATTCCCGCTCAGTGCTAATGTTTGTACGCATGAATATATCTATTTGCATTGTTCTGAATCTAATATGTATGTATGTTTTTGCAAAAAAATATTCAAGTAGGTAGGTAGGTATGTTTATTCGAATGGGACCCATACTACAAGTTTCTTGTTACTTTAGGTCTAAATTGTGCTGTGTAAAATATGCAAGAATATTCGGCGACCGATACGTAGTCACACCAAATTGTAACACTGGTGTGACTATGGTTTATTTTATTAATCCATAGTCTCACTAGTGTGACTACGAATAAATAAAAAATATCCATACGGATAAATAAAAATGATCCATAGTCACACCAGTGTGGCAATTTGATATGACTACAGATAGGTCGCCGAATATTCATACTAACTCTGGGTATACCCAGTTCGTAAAAAAATCCTATGACTTGATCTCTAAAAACAGTTAAAAAAAATAAAAGTATAAACCATCTTTAAAGTGGATTGTAGATCGCGTCAAAATTTTACTTCTAAAAAGTGTACACAATCCACCTTTTTTTTTTTTATCGTGCGCAAAATCCCCACGGATACCTCCACCACCGTAGCCGGAGGAAGAGGTTATGTCAGACTCGAACCGACTAAAACGCACGCCGTCTGTGGGCCGTCAGTTGCCGGAGGTGAGATTGTCGTAGCCATATCCCTCGCACCCCGGCTACACAATCCACCTTAACATCTCTGTCAGTATAGATTTCTTTATAACTAGTTTATTTCTGTTTCAACCATTTTCAAATGATTAAAAAAAAAACAAATTTAAAAAAAAAACCTACTTTCTCCAACTATCTCCCCGAGGGGGTCTTGTTGTCTCATCTAGTGTGGGGAGGCATCAGAATTTACTGTTAAAACTTATATTTTGAATAAGTTCCTAGGTACTCGTAAAACCAAGTAAATTAGTTAAGTATCTCTACTATTGTATTTATTTATATCCTCATATATTAAAAAAAAAACGTATAATTAACTAATCGTAGGAAATCTCTCTCAACAACATCAGTATTCAAGGATTCCAAAATCTTCTATTGTCAACAGTTTTTTTTTAATTTTATCGTCATAATGCATAGAGGTAATCACAAAGGCCAATGTATGAATGCTATCTGATTTTAGGTACGCGAACAAAGATCGGGGGGCTAGCTACCATCTCGCACATGGAAACAGTAACGGGCTGGTAGGAGGAAGATTTGGAGCTAAGGATCCTGCTACAGATACTGTAAAGGAGACTGTGTATACGGCGGGGCCTAGAGGGTAAGTTATTTTAACTTTTTAAATAGTTTTATTAATAAAATTACCGACAGCAATTATTTAGCTGGTGATAGACAAACAGTTGGACTGATCAAAAGGAGCATATGAATGAGACACGCTTTGACTTTTTACAAATTTTTGGTACTTCCACTAGTAGAACTTAGGTAGGAGATAGGCACGATGGTATTTCCGTCCCAACCGAGCAGTCCGACTGGGGAAGAATACCGCGGCTATAATAACCTCCTGTGATAAACTGGACAGGTTTTGTGCTGTCAGTGGCAAGACCAAAGGATTGTCATGCTTTGTCTTCTTCGCTAAAGACACAGAATCTCTCCGTTCTTAAAGGGTCGACAGCACGAGTGTGACTCCTCTGGTGTTGCACTCGTCCATAGGATACGGTTATCACTTTCTATCAGGTGGGCCGTGTGCTTGTCTGCGACCTAAGTGGTAAAAACTTTCATTTAACAACACCTTTCTTCTAGAGTGACATCTGATTCAATTCCACGCAACATTAACAGAAAAACCAACGCTACACTAACTATATAACAGAACCTAAGATAAAGGATAGAGGAATCATGGTGTTCAAATACCTACAAGATAAATCTTTTTTAATAACAACAATTTTCAACCATTTCTTACCCACAGTTTCCGCGCGAAGGGTCCAAACATACACAGAAAAATAGATCTCGACCAGCGGCCTCGAGCAAATATAGGCAACAAAGATGACCCCTACTTTGACCCCAACGAGGATCCCAGCTACTCTTTCAAGATTGACACACGAACATATACGAAAAATGAGAATGCTGATAGTAGAGGTGACGTCACAGGTTAGTAAATTTTAATCTACTTACGTTGGCGAACGATCTTGTGCTTGACGCTCCGTTACTAGATTCTCATAATGAGCGTTGTGTGTATTTTTCAAACAATATTGAAATTAAAGGCCTGAATTGCATACTGCATGAAAGTACGTGTACTTTTTACCTGAGTTCAAAAGGGGGAGTTCGTTGTCGCAACATGCGAAAATTGGCTAAAATTTCGGTTCTCAATATTTTTTTCCTAGGATCTATATTTTTTATTTAAATATACCTGCACCCAAATATGAAATTTATATAAGATCATTGCCTACACCAAACGAGGTGGTTAATTTTTACAATAGAATAAAACTTTTGACAATAGACGATTACATTAAGCTGGATGAGCTTTCTCAGTCGAGGAGTGTAACATAACGGGTGATTTTATAGTCGTTCTGGATAAAAAGATTTTTCCCATAATGTACAGGTAAAAGGAACATTATTCCTATACATTACAAAAAAAAGAAAGTTTTCAGCATATAAGTTCATACTTCCAGATGATTTTGCTATCGAAACTGCATCCAAAATCTTTTTATCCGAAACATCAAAAGTTAGATACTGTCACATTCCCTTCGACATCCAGGTCACTATTCCTTCGTCGACGATGTGGGAGAGCGCCACGAGGTATCATACATCGCGGGGCGTGACACCGGCTTCCATGTGTCATCAGCACATCCCGACAACCCCAGCATCATAGGGACGCCGTTCCACCGAGTACCGTTAGTCAGGGGAGAGACGAAGGCTAGAGGAAGGACAGCTGTACAAAGAGGAAGGGATGGATCTTATAGGTAAGTTTTATTTGATTACTAGCTGACCCTGCGAACTTGGCACTGCCTAAAAATCGTTTCCTACATTTTTTAGACCTTATCAGGCAATTTTTTAAATTTTTCTCTGCGTAAGAATCATCCTCGTACTTCAAGACATATTCTAAAAAAGAATTAGCGAAATCGGTTCAGCCGTTCTCGAGATTTGTGCTTAGCAACACATTCAGCGATTCATTTTTAGAAGATTGAGCTGACGTTGAAAGTTAAGTTCATAAAGAGAATTTGCACACTATGATTGCGATATGAAAATTATGAAAAACAGTGATCTGACCGGACATAATTTCCATCATAGGACATGGGATGGGTTGAGAATAAAATTCTGCTAGGGCTTGGCGTGTTATAACTTTTGGGTTCTAGATGAGAAAGAGGGATCGAGTTATATCCTCTTTTCTTGATCGGAATACGAAGCCCTCATTCATTAATTGTGTCTAAATGACACAATTAATGAATGAGGGCTTCGTATTGGCCTGCGTTCTAAAGATTTGCAATTATGAAATTGTGGGCTCGAATTCCACCCGATGCAGCACATTATGAATATGATATAACACAAGAATTTGACTTTAGCAGTATCCGGAGACGAAGGCCTCATGCGATGGGACTAGCGCAAAGATGATAATAATGAGAAGTTGTCTTTGTTTGAATTAAGTTATCGATGTTTTTAACAGGTTTATATCAGCCGGCCCAGATCAGCGAAGGACAGAGAGCAGCGATTCCGCTGGCAATGTTAGAGGATCATACACATTCCTGGACGACAAAGGTGTTCAAAGGTATGTTTCTTTTTTTAACGATTACCTATCCAATGTATATCAAAACCTGAAAGTAGAAGTTCCCGGTGGCGAGTAGGGTAGCCAGAAGTCACTGGAGAGGTTTTGTGCTGTCAGTGGGAAAACTAAAGGCTTGTTCTACTTATCGTCAGCGCTGACAGCACAGAATCTCTCTGTTCTTACAGGACGGCAGCACGAGTGTGACTCCCCTGGTGTTGTCGTCCATAGGCCACGGTAACCACTTTCCATCGGGTGGGCCGTCTGCTTATCTGCGACCTAAGTAGTATAAAAAAGTCGACATTGTTCACTGAACTCATTAACATCAATACGCCATGCTGCTAAGTTCAGTTTTACATAATATAACAAAATTACAGTATGGCCTATGTGATCATCTGATTTATATTTTTAAATTCTGTGATAACGGTTATTCGCATAAGCTAAAGTATTCAACTCTTTAACAGGACGGTCAATTATATAGCGGGCCCTGGCATCGGATACCGCATAATTAAGAATGGTAACGACCCTTACATACCACCCTACTTCCCGACGTTACCGAGCCCGTACGATGCAGACTTCGTCAACGCTGGCACCAAGTACGGTGTTGGTAAACCTCCACCTCCTTCAACAGATGATGTATTCAAAGGTAATAGTTTTACTTATTGTAGAAGATAACGTGTAAAAAATTCTGATTTCTAATTTTCTTTTCGAACTAAATGCGCGAGAAGTGACCAAATACTGAATTTATTTTACCCATCCCAAGGTTAAAGGGGAGGCCTATGTCCAGCAGTGGACTTCCTATGGCTGAAATGATGATGATGATGATGATGATCCCAAGGTTGCTTTTTTAAACATAATAATGTTCTCTTCTACCTTATTTTACGACTACTGAGTCAGATGGCAGAGACTGGCAATAAGGCAATTTTCAGTCAAATCAAAATTCAATAAGTTTACAAATAAATATTAATCTTGCTCCATATTTGTTTTCAGGACCCGATGGTACAGCTGCATCAGGCCATGTAAAACCACCTCCATTCTCAGTGAGCGATTCTAAAAACCCAAGCAGCAATGTTCCTTCACCAGTCCAAGTACCTCCTGAATCTAGCAACGAGAGTACCGATGCTGAATATAACTCACCGCCAAGCTTCGAGCCAAGTTCCCCAGCTGCTGAAGAAATCTACATCGACGAAGATTCTGCTCCTCCTGGATCGTTTGGAACCCCACAGGCAACACAAGGACCAGGTGATGAATAGCACCGGCAATGATTGATGTTAGTGATCTTGTTTTTAGGTTATGAAAATTTAGATCTTGAATCGCTTTTCTTGAATGGCCAATGAGACAAGACGTAGTCAGCGAATCGTCTTAACACATTGTGTCTCCAGGAAGTCGATTTGAGCAATACTGATTTTTTTGAAAAAGCTTTTCAGAGAGTTTTGCCCTCAGAATTCTGATGGAGAGTTTTTATATTTGGTTACAAACGATATTAGTTACTTTCTATTATTTTAAGTATATAGCTTGATAACTATACTAACCGAAATCAAAAAAGTCAATGTTAGGTGATACAAGATCACGTATCAATCCGCTTGCGAAGGCTGAAGATGCACTCGAATATTATTTATTATATTTGCTTGAACGCAATAAATATTATTCATAACCAATTTGGTTTTTATTACACCAACACCTCACGGCACGCAGCACATACGCACTGAACAAAATATTAATATAAAGAAAATTTGAAATGATTCAACAATTGCAGGCAAACCCAGCCGTCCACCCAGCAAGCCTTATAGGCCGGCGAAGAAACCGTATGTGCCGCTAAAACCTTTCCAGACACCGAATGACATTACCAATCACGCCAATCACGCCAATCACGTCAATCACGTCAATCACGTCAGTCACGCCAATCACGATAGTAGTAATGAAGACCATGACAGTAATATCAGTAATACTCCACAGTTCGCTGTAGGTTTTAACATAAACCGCAATAGGCCTGGCACTACAATTATTAGGAATCTAGGTGAAGACTACTTCGGTGTACCACCTGGAGTATCTGTAAGGGCACATGTTCAAAGTATCGATTTATACCCTTTCGGCTCTAAGCCCATATCTCCATCAGAAGCTTTAGCAAATGACCAAACTGATTAAATTAGTAAACGGTTTCTTAACACGAAGTATTATATTCGCCTGTAAGTAATGTGATTTAAACAAATAAAGATGTCAACATATTTTTTTGTTTGATTTTGAAATGCAATTTCGGGTGGAATTTATATGAAATTACGTCAACGCCTACCTCAAACACTAAAGAAACAAATAAGAATCCTAACTTTGGACATAATATGAGACTACTTCTCCGTAGCTAACTCAGACACTATACAAAATACCTCATGACACAAAATCATCAAAGTGCAGAATGCTTTTAATTTCAGGATTTACGTAATATTAATAAAATAAGACACCTACAGTTGATGAAATTACTCATTTGTTTCAGTTTAGTAATTATTACTCTGTTTATACATGAAGAAAATGTTGATTGGTGTTCAAATATGTTTATTACGAATGTTTTTATCAAAATCAATAATTATTGCTTTTACATATTTTCTGGATGACGCATTATTTGCCAGATATAACGAAAAAAACAATCACACCCTTTTCTCAAGATTGCGTTCGCGGGGCAAGAGTTGCGACTTTTTCAACATACAAATTCAGCAAGTAGTCCCTTAAAAAGTTACATAATGGGGTCTAAATTGTCAAAAGAAAGAAAGACCAAAGAAGATCATTTCAAAAAGGAACTTTAGAGTAAGTCCTCAAGGACCACATCCAGCGTTGATGCCTGCATGAATGTATAATTATGACAATCGTCAACGTATGTCATAAACGTCAAAATATGTGTCATATACGTCAAATCCCATACATTCACCAATCTATTCTACAATACGCCGGCCAACGAATTGCCACTTGTCGAAGGGGGCAGTGTAGGCCCCATCTGGTAACGAGGTGATATCTCTATATCTCTGGATACATAATGCAGATTAAAAAGTGTGTAAAAACGAATAGGAATATTCAATAGAACTAGGCAAATTTATCAACTACTTACCTACGTTTTTCTTGGAGGAGAAAAAGCTGAAAGGTGGAACCTTGGAGGTGAATGTTATGGATGCAATCGAGACACAGCGCCTAGATGATGATGCGAGCAGATTGTCGTGAACGTACAGTCAGTATCAGATCGATCTTGACTAGCAAAGTAGGTACTCAAAATGATCTTAATACCTTGGTCAACAGGAAGAGGGGCATTGTTAATCGATTTTTGTGATACATGGTACACACCTTTAGTTTGGATGTTATTGTAATTTAAATCAATAAAACAGTTTGATATTAACATCAATAAGTAGTTAATAAGATCATTTTGAGTACTTTTCTAGTCACAAACGATCTGATGCTGACTTTTTGTTTACTTTTGGGCTGTATAATTGACTGTCGGATGGAGAACAGTATCATCTACAGGAAGCAGAGTAACCCTTGTATGCATCATCATGAAAATATTATAATTGTATTCGACGTAGGATGATAGTCACTCATATAACTCATAATAAATATTGCTATACCAATTTGGAAGGCGCTACAGCTGAAACCATTCAATTTATAGAGTAGTTAGTTGACACTCTAACACTATGAAGTAGATAAGCTCACGTATCAATGAAGAATTTACGGCCACCTTGATGGTAAGCAGCCACCGGTGTCCACAAATGTTTACCACACCCTATATAAGTATTTCGGATTGCTATTAGCTTAGTAGGTAATATAAATGCCTGGTATTTTCTCTCAGGAAGATCTTACTCTATAGCAAAAAAACCCTAGGATCATGTTGTTCATTTGAAGTTTATACTGTTGCCGTTTGGACTATATAATATACCCGGTTCCTATAAGTGGAGCGTGAAAAAGTATCTGATGAGGCCGGCAAGCTGAGTCCCACCATTGTAACATGGCACGTGACCCTCTTTTCCGAGACTTTGCCTTTAGTTTACCATCAGGCGAGGTGAAGTCAAATTGACGCGTCCTATATAAAAAAAAACCTAACAGGGTTGTTAACTAATTCAGATCAGTTGGCGGTCCTGTTGAGTGAAGAGAGTTGAAGCTATATCTTTTTTTCTCGACCGGACCACAAACAGTGACAAACACTTATAACATGTGATGTTAGAGTTGCAAATTTTTGTTAGGTATAGGTCTAAATAATAAGTAAACTAAAGATTGCAGAGCCTCTCGAGAAGATTGCGAGGGAAATGCCTTACTGGGTTACCTTACACCCCAGTCGGTATTCAAGAACCGAGGTGGCGTACGGTTTTAGTCGGTTCGAATCCGATATTACCACCCCGCTTATGGGAGATTTCCATAGGGATATTCGTTCGAAAATACGCTTATGCCGGATCCTCGTCTGGATAATACCGAGTTATAAACCGGTGGTCCAATTGCTAAACATTAGCTCTTTTTAGAGTTCCGTACCTCAAAAGAAAAAACGGAACCCTTACAGGATCACTTCGTTGTCAGTACGTCTGTCTATCTGTCTGACTGTCACGATCTTTTTCTGAAGAACGTACCTACGTATAGAGTAGAGTTGAAATTCATACCACATACTCAAGTCTATAATGTCTTGAAACTGCAAAAATCAAACTTCTTAAATCAACAATCAAAATATGTTGTGGTTTATGTAGCTTAAGTTACGGAACCATCGGTGCGCGAGTTCGACTTGCACTGGGCCAGCGTTTAGGATTAGGATTTAGGATTTAGCGATTAGGAGTAAGAATTCCTACATCTCAAATATCAGAGGCATTCAGAGGGATGATTCGCAATCTTCCGGTGGGGTGAACATCATGAAATAAATATACAACACATATTTAGATATATACAAATCTTTATTACATACAACTTAAAGCTATGTTACATTCTATCAGTTCGTTAAAGATCAGCTACCATAAGATTAAAAAGTAAAATCACAAACAATGAAAATATATCATTTATTTTTTTTATAATAACCAAATTTTCATTTAGTTTCATTTTGAATTGATATTGTCATTGTTCGCGACTGTACATTACACTATCTAAATATTTTTGAGTTGCAAGTAGGTAGTAGAAGAAAAATTAGAAAAGAGAAAAAATAGTAGATACCTAAATAGTTGCTAAAACCAGGAACACTGTATTTACTGACAACTAAAAATACCCCATAATTATTATTATAATGCATACATCCTTACATTATATTCACGGCTGTAAATCCCCAGAGGAATGGACAGACATGTATTATCATATTTCGCCAACTATGATTTTCGGTGCCACGTAATGTAACATATCACAAAAATTGAAATATTAATTACAAAAATTGTAATTATGTTGCTTAAAATATTGGGTAGGTATTACAAAATTGTACAAACATTTTAGAAAAAATAATTTGAAAAAATACGAAGGGAAATTATTTTATAAACTTTCTTATACAAATTAAAAAGGGAGAATTTGACAGTTTCAAAATTTTTACAGTTTCCTTGAAAAACCGTGGAAGTTATCTTACAACTAAAATTATTGAGCATCACATTTTAGTATTATTAGCTAATTATATTTATTTACATAGTTATTAACTTATCTAAGGTTTTGTTTTTATTGGTAACTAATTAATTTGAAAATGGTAGAGTCCAAAGTTCTTTTGGTGTTCTTTGTGGCATGATTTGATGTAAATATTTATTTTATTCAAACATATTGATAAGAAAAGCATTAAGATAATATATGTTTAAAAGAAAGATGAGTAAGTAACTTTTATACTGAAAGGGTGTGTTGTGACATAATGTACAGTCAGCGTCAAAAGTACCCGCTAGTCGTTATTTTCAGATTTTATGGCCCCCTAAACAAGTAGTGGCATTTCATTGGCTGGCGTATTGTAGAATAAAATTAAGAATTTAAGAGATAATATGACGTTTATGACATACGTTGACGACTGACGTTCATGAATTCCATACATTTATCATTTTATTCTTCAATACGCCGTCCAACCAAAAAATTGCTACTTGTCTAGGGGGACTGATAGTATTTTCATAAGGAAATAGAAATTGGTTTGCTGAAGAATATAAAGTCTGAAAATGATCATCTACTTTCGATGCTGACTTATGTGAAGATGCATACAAAGAATACAATTATGAATGTGTCAGATAATAAGAAGCGTATATTACAGAAAGAGATAGTTAGATATAGTGTTGCACTTGAAGAGCAAACATTTGTTCGTATGTATTTTATGAAGATTTTTTTTATAAAGAATAATAATATTAGTTAGAAATAGAATAGATTAAAAGTTAGAAAGAATAAATTAGTTCAATAGTACGAATTACTACTGTTCTATCTGTGCAGAATTTCTTCCAAAATTTTAGCATTTAAAGAGCATAATAAAATAATATTAGTTTTAAAATATTTTTCATTATCTCTCTTTTTTGCTTCTTCTTTTTTCTCTTTCTTTCTTTCTTTTTTAATCGATTGCGAGTGTTTAGAGTTCCGACTTTTCCAGCTCCGTTTCGATTTCCTGTTAGCACTCATTGAAAATATTTTTGCATTCTGTTGTTATTAGAAAATATATTTATTTGTACAGTCGCAATCAGTATTAGCACAACACATTATATGTTGCTGATTAGTAGGTACTGAAAGTTTAACTTGCAGCCAATTATTTTTGATCAACCGCAGTGTTCGGCAACTTTTGAGCGCGACTGTACGTGATTAAATAAAAGTTACAATATGATTATAATAATAAATAATGAATATTTGTTGGTTTCGTAACGTTTTGGGTAACCTTAATAGTAGGTATTATTTATCTTATGATGCTGCAGAATTTTTCGAATTATACAATGTTCAACCGACGTCAAAAGTGCACAATTCAATTTTTTGTTAATTATTCTATAATTTCATTTAAATCATGCCACATATTCTCTTAGAAGCAATGTACTGTGTTATTAGTCCACTTCGTCGCAAGAAACTGGTCTGTTGTACTAAAGTCCCGAGGTCCCGCAGTACTCTCCGATGCGGTCTGATATGCACTCGAAAATGTCGAAAGACACATCGCAGTTGCGTCCGTTGTCTGAAATGAAAGAAAAGAAATTAAAAAAAAATTGGAAAAGCAGCTTCGCAGGCTTGTTGGAATGATTTTCCGGTTGAACTAAACTAATAAAAAGTATATTAGTGTTCGATTTTCACAAATTGAATTTATTAGTGTGCGAATCGACACCTATAGAAAAATATAGTGACGATGCGCAAATACTTTTTAAATGAAAATATTTATGAAAATGGTACAGTTGCGCATAAAAGTGCTGCATGTAATTAAAACAAAGAAAATAAATATAATATACATATATTCTTAGTTGAAAGTGATAACGTCTTCGCTTGTGACATACTTCGAATCCCCGTTGCACCCCTTTAACCCGTACATATTTTACCCTCGACACTACCAGTAGTGCCACTGGGTAGTGCCACGGGGCAGTCACCGTTCCATTTTTACAACGTTATCAGATTTCAATGATCATTTTTTAAATTAAAGATATTATAATATGTTTTATAAGATCCTCCGGTGACCTTACGGTGCCTCATATACCATTCCTCATATGAAATGGTATCATGATCTAAAGATGGAATCTATGAAAATTGGATGGAGACCGCGAGAAGGCAAACAGAAGGTAGGATGCCCCCTAGCCAGGTGAACTGACGACCTGAAAAAGGTGGCTGGGACAGACTGGATGCCGAGGGCTCGGATGGACCGGATGGAGAGAGGAGGGGGATCGGGAGAGGTCTATGTCCAGCAGTAGATAGATGCAATAGGCTAAAATTGATTGATTGATATTGAGTATTTGCAAAGGCATCTGCACGAAATAAATCAAAACAATTTTTTATTAACCAAAAACGTTATTTATGACTCTTTGTAAAAGGGTGAATTTCAACAAATGCCATTTTTTTTATCATATCGGTGAACTTTTTCATTTATATGGTTTTTGTATATTTTTAAGGTTTTATGTAATCTTTGTGATAATCATGTATCCCCAAATTTAATATCATCAACGTATCATTTAAGATTATGGAGAAAATTCAGTTTTTATTTTGGTTTCCACCGACATGACAAACCCGCACCGATTATTTTTTCTGTACACCGATTTGATAAGTCTATCCACCGAAATTATATACATATCCACCATTATGATAAAATATTCACCGAAATGATAATCTATCCACCTTTGAACATCAAAAAGGAAATAGTAGGTGCCTTATTTTTACAAGAGTGACTTAAAACTGAATGCCTGACCTGAAGAAGATCATATCCGACGAGAATAGAGTTCTTGAAGATCCAATGAAAATATTATATTTTTTGAAATTATATAGGTACCTATTTTATTATATTTACTTTCTTCTATTATTTTTTTATAATATATAATAAATTTAAAAAAGAACGTTTATAAGCTGGTAGCACAAATCAATCAATTAGCCTATTGCAGTCCACTGCTGGTCATAGGCCTCTCCCAATATGAGCCACGTTTGCTGATCCTCCGCCTTCCGCATCCAGTCCTTCCCAGCCACCTTTCGTAGGTCGTCAGTCCACCTGGCCAGGGGGTGTCCCACCTTCCATTTTACTCCTCGCAGTCTCCACTCTAGGACTCGTCTGTTCCAACGGCAATCAGTCCATCGGCAGATGTGGCCAGCCCACTGCCACTTCAGCTTGCTTATTCTGCGAGCTATGTCGGTAACTTTGGTTGTAATGTCGGATGACCTCGTTTCTAATTCTATCCATCAAAGAAACTCCAAGCATAGCTTGCTCCCATAGCCCGCTGTGCGATTTTTAGGTCACGGACTAACCCCACCTTCAGTGGCCACGTTTCGGCACCGTAAGTCATAACAGGCAGAACGCACTGGTCGGAAAACCTTTGTTTTAAGGCATTGCGGCAAGGGGGAGGAGAAAACCCGACGTAATTTGCCAAATGCTGCCCACCCCAGTTGGATTGTTCTGGCTTCTTCTTTCTCGAAGTTGTTTTTACCGAGCTGAATAACCTGCCCCAGATAGATATACCTATTTTTGAACAACTTCGAGTGTCGTTCCTTCGATGGCAATTGCTCTCGGTACAACATGTTCGTTTTGTATAAAACCAAGATTATGTATCTTGGTTTTATCCAAGTTTACACTGAGGCCGACTTGTCGAGAAGCTCCATTCAAGCTGTGCATCATTTTGCCCAGTTGTTCCAGCGACTCCGCAACTATTATGATTTCGTCGGCGAACCAAGGGTGCGAGATGTACTCACTGTTGATGTTGATACCCCGCCCAGTCCAGCCCAGAGTCTTAAAGACGTCCTCCAATGCGTTGGTAAATAGTTTGGGAGATATAACATCTCCCAGTCTCACTCCACGTTGGAGGCTAATGGGTTTTGTCTTCTTCTTCGACAGTGTAATACAAGCTTCTCAGCACCTCGATGTGCAATCGAGGCGGCACCGCTGCAGCGCATCCAGCACTGCCCAGATTTCGATAGAGTCGAAGGCTTTTCCGTAGTCCACAAACGCCATACACAGCGGCTGGTTGTACTCCTGAGTCTTTTCTACAATCTGCCAAACAGTATATGGATGTGGTCCACGGTACTATGGTCTTTTCAAAACCTGACTTGCTCAGGTGGCTGGAACTCGTCGAGCTTACCTGCGAGGCGATTTGTGACGACTCTCGAGAACAACTTGTAGACATGACTCAGGAGTGAGATGGCCTGCGTTCTTCAGCAAGGTCTTGTCACCTTTTTTGAAGAACAGTACCACCGCACTCCCGCTCCATGCCCTAGGTGTTAGCCCTTGCGGGATGACGGAATTAAAGAGGCCTGCAATGGTTTGACCACTAGTCGGCCTTCCCGTCAATGCCTCCCTAGAGGTTTCCAGTATTGCGATCCTAGAGCTACTTGGAGCGGCGTAGGTGGGAGGGCTGACCTTATCATTCGGAATCTTGATATTTAGAGAGCCTCAGATAAGTCGGTAATCGCTTCCAGTATTAAACTTGTTGATCACACTTTTGTTGATCTCTGAATATGTACCTAGGTACCATTATGAAAAAAGTCTATATCGTTCCTTATTATAGTCCACTGCTTGTGGGGTATTTTCTTAAAGAAACTATTCATTAAGAAGAGATGCCTGTGACTCGAGGAAGCTGACTAGCATTTGCCCCCTGCGATTTCTGCATACCACTCCTTATGATCCGATTTTCTTCTCGTCGCGTTCTTGTATTCCCACTTTGGCATTGAAGTCCCCCCTATGTATGTATGTGTTTATATGTATGTTCTTGTATGTTCCATTTTTCCTTTGTATACTTAACGAAATCGCACGGGATCAACCGATATGATAAAACGACTCACCGAGATGAAAAAATATCTACCGATATGATAAAGCAATCCACCGATGTGACAAAACTGTGCATTGGTCATGAATCAAAACACCGATATTAGGTGTAAGACACCGATTCGTCTTTTCTTATCATTTTCGGTGTAAATTATCATATCCGTGGTAATAAAGACCACCGATTACACCGATATGCGAACACCGACGTGAGAAATTTCACACATTTTAGAATATTAGAAAAAATGCATAATATCTAGGTTAAATTCAATAACAATCAATGAAGCTAATTCACTTTCTACCTCTATTAGAACCAAAAAACAATAATAAAACTGCTTACTACACTAGAAAGATGTCACCACCGATAGTATAAAATAATTGTCCGGGAGCAACTAAAATGGCGTACTTATATTATTGGCGGGAATATGCAGTGATTTAACATACGTCCGTCCTGACTGCGCACTAGCAGGCACTAACGAGAGAAATAAAATTGAGGTGGGGACACTGTCGGACTCGTGGATATAAAGTTATGTGTAAATTACTTTTGGTCACCGATTTGAGAACATTTCGCAGGACAAGTACGTTTGTGCCTCTCAGTAATAATATTCGTTAATTATATAATAAAATATGACTTAAATTAATAATAAAACTAATATTCTATGAAATAGAATAATTTATTATACTTAATTTACTTATTTTTATTAGTGTATAAGCTTTTTTGTTTGTAAAAAAAGTAGAGGGACAGCACCGATTTGAAGAAAATAGAGGTTTATGTATTTATTTCTACCTTTATATATAGTCCTAGCCTAAATATATTTTTGCCACAACTCATTAACAACCTATTGAATACTAAAAAAAATAATTCAGAACAATATTCCTTTTTTCAAATACTAATTTCACCGAAGACAAAAAAAAAGCCATTTGGGAAATTCACCCAAAACTTTCGTTCATTCATATTACTTATCCTATCATTTCAAACTTTCAACTAATCCCTTACGATATCTGTCTTAGTACAAGTATGTAGACAAATTTAGCAATTATTGCGGTAGGTGCAATTTAAAGCACTTGCACGACCGTACACTTTCAACGTTTGCTTTCCTGCATGATAACTGTGATAAGTGCTACTCTCGATAATGACAATGCCAATCTTACCTACTTTGCGGATAAATGGACTGATGTAGGTATAAGCACCTTTTGTCATATTTAAGAGGCCTTTCTCCAATTTTGGCGGTTTATAAATTACCTACTTTAATTCGAGGAGGAATAAATTTTAGTAACTCAGGCTATCATTTTTTACATTACATTTTTTTTTATATAGGACACGTCAATTTGACTTCGCCTTGCCTGATGGTAAGCTGAGGGCAAAGTCTCAGACATAATTATATTCACGTCTGTAAATCTCCGACGGGGTAGGCAGAGGTGTATTAACAGCCACATTTCACCAACTGTGATACAGCCTGTGTTCTACGACACCTACACGAAGAGATGGGGTGGCCCTATTCTACTCCACCGGGACCAACACGGCTTGATAATATACTGGGTGATTTTATAGTCGTTTCGGTTAAAAAGATTTTGGACACAGTTTCGTTAGCAAAATCGTAATTCGTATTACTATACTGCCCCTCTAGACAAGTGGTAATTCGTTGCTCGGCGTATGATGGAATAGAATGCCAAATGTATGGGATTTGACGTATATGACAGGCGTCAACGAATGTCAAAAACGTCAAATCCTATACATTTATCATTCTATTCCATCATACGTCGAGCAACGAATTGACACTTGTCTAGGGGGGCTGGAAGTATTACTTTGGCGAAAAAAAAACTTTTTTTTTTCACAATCCAGTATAGTATACAGTATGCCTTTCACCTGAACATTAATCCCATACATTATAGTATTTTTTTCTTTCGCCAATTTAATACTTTCAGACGATTTTGCTAACGAAACTGTGGCCAAAATCTTTTTTATCCGAAACGACTTTATAATCACCCAGTATAACTTGATAGATGTATAAAAAATTGGATTTAAAACGAATCTTCATGTTAATCTTAGAATGGACAGAATCAGACGTTTTTCACGTAATATTCAATTGATATTCTTTGAGTTAAACGTGATAAGGCAGTTTAATTTCAATTGATCTCGGTTCTTAGCATTGGTGAAAGGCTCCTGGGACTTTCTCCAAGAACGACTTATTAAAAAGTTATCAATATAAGTTTTAGCTTGTAATTATTTTTAATTTGTTTTGTTCTGTATGTACAGTCAACGACAAAAGTAGCTTCACAAATAATAATGATCACGATGATCACTATGATTGTTAAATCGATCATAAAATTATAAACAAAGTTCGATATATAATTTACTTTTTCCTCGGGGGTCTCTAAAACTACTTGTACATTAACACATGTATTCCATTGTAAAAAGGATTCTTGAATATTTTGTGTTAATCACGTGGGTAGCAAATGCGTGGTATTGGCCCCCGCTGGGTCCAGGTAGAAGGGGTAGGCTCAAGAAGTCCTTCTTGGCGTCCGTGGAGGGTGACATGCGTGCAAATGGTCTCACTGCCATGGACGCCCAAGATCGTGCAAAGTGGAGGGGGAAGCTCCGCGGTCATCTTGGCCATGGATGTTATTAGGAAAATGCGTCTCCATGAAAAGATGATGTGAAAAGATATGATTCCGTAGCCGACCGCATACGATAACTGCCGATGCACGCAGCAGATGCACGTAATTCATTGCGGCTTCTCAATGGTCGCCTTAATCCGTATCAGTGTTTAACAAGTAATGGGTATGCGGTATGTGCTGCATGCGTCTATCGTTGTCGTATGCGGTCGGCTTCGGATTCATACCTTCCTTAAATCATCTTTTACCGTCCACTATTTTACCGATGTTTTTATTTTGGGTTTTTATTTCGTAATCATGTATTTCTTCTTTATCAAAACTCATATGCCTACCTATCTTTTCTTATAATATTAACTTACCCATAGGCACACTCCTGGAGAACTTATCGTGATTCTTCATGAGACATTCGCGCGATGCTTCAAGCACAGCCATGAAGTAGCCGCGTTCATTCACTCCATCGGAGTACAGGCCCACCAGACCTTCCAGGGTAGGGAAGCCATAGCCGTCAACCTGAGGAAATAAAGATTGTATTACAAAATATCTTGGCAAGCGGAGGGTGTAGCCAGATGAACTGACGACTAAACAGTTAGGTAGGTTTTTATAAACTGAATGCGGCAGGCGGAGAACTAGGTGATACCAGCCTCTGTGGCATGACAGTAGTTTGAAGAGAACCCAAATGTTATGAATAGGGCGCGGCCCGCGGGTTCTGTACCCGCTCAGTGCAAATATTTGTTCGCATGAATATGGTCTCGTATTTCGTATTTACGTTGGTCTGGTCGTGCCGTAAGCCGTCTGCTCCGGTTGTCATACGAACATCTATGGCAGTCTTTACGGGTAATGGGAGCTCTAAAAAGTTCAACAACTGATCTAACTGCATACTTCGATATCGCCAATGGCTTGTGGAGGTCAGTTACAGTCGCTACAGGTAAAAATATCGAAGATTAGCCAAACCCGAAGTTGGACTGGAAAAAGCGGATCCCAGACTTCGAGGTGAAAACTTCGGGTGCGAATGGGAATAACGCTATGATGAAGAAGATACATAGTAACAGCCCGTAAACATCACACGCCGAGTAACGAATTGCCTCTTGTCTAGGGGGGCTGTACTGTAATACGCTTCCTATATAGAAATGATATTGCAGAAGATACTTTTAGAGGTCATGAAATTTCAAATACATATTGTTAGCAATATTTCTAAATATAATTTGTACCTATTGTTATTTCAACTATCAACTATTATTATTTCATACTATTGTCCTAAGGTTACTTAAATATTATGTTTATTGTTGAAATAATACTATTTTAATACAATTGAGGCTACTGTCGTTATTCGGACACATGCAATTAGTTTCCCGCGGCTCTGCCCGCATGGAATTTTGACTCCGTTCCTGTAACCCATGGAAACCTATTCCAGGAATAAAAAGTACGATTCCCGACAAAAATCTATGCCTGTACCAGTAAATTTTAACAGTTTAAGCGTGATTGAGGTAAAAAGCATCCAAACGTCTTCACAATCTTTCTCATTCATTATAAGTAGGAAGTATGATTAAATATCACTAAATTGTATTACAAATATTCAATATAATACACAATAAAAATTTCCCAACGTTACACTAAATAATCGATAAAAAATTATATGCAAATGAAAAAACATTACCTACTACAGTATGTTGTACAGTACTACTCAAAAAAATTAAATAAAAAAACTGATCCTCTACCCATCGTTTTCATGGGGTAATAAATAAATAATGCCCACTTAAGCAATAAAATTAAGTACAAATTATTACTCTGGGAATAAAAATGACGGTTATGTATTGAATACGAATACTTTAATTTTACACTCCTAACTATTGGTATTCTCAGAAAAATAATAATATGTATCACACAAAAGAAATTTATGCTCAAAAAAGTACAGCCAGCAAATCATGGGGTCCGACTATTAAATTAAATATAGCTTTTTGAGTATTACAAAAATAAAATTGGAATTACTCCGCTTGTACTCTGGTTTTATGGCCGTAATATGCCAGTTCAGAGGATTTCATGTATAATAAATATGTACGAATTTTTCTTTTTGAGATTTACGAGACGGTATGCTATAGTTTATAGTTAATAAATTGCACCAATCAGCTCGTGACAGAGCTATAAAGCATTAAAACTTGATTCAAATATTTATTTTTTTAGTTTTGCTTGTACGCATAGTAGATTCTCTCATGTTGGTTTTATTAATGTTCAATATATTCAATATATTAATGTTCAATATAATAACGCTTTTAGGGCTGTGTTGGGCCTCCCTCGCTATTGCAGTGCCTCAGGCATGTTTGCGGATGCGCGAACTGATTGTTTCCACACCACCATGCGCAAGCGGTGCGCGTCCTTGGTGCGCAGGGTGAGGGCGAGCTCTAATGCAGTCCTAGCCATGATTGCTGGTCGCATTGACTGTGCCTACATCGGGCACTGCTGTAACAGACACCTCTGTTATAGCAGTGCACGATGAATCTATCTTTTATATTTATGCATATTGTGTGTGTGGAGTATGTAATTAATCAATATTGTTAATATGGATTTTATGTCTGAAATAAACGAATTATAATTTAATTTTAATTAAATTAAATTTAATTAAGTAGGTATATATTGCATTTTTAAACGATAGTTAAGGCGACTGCTTTGCTGACTCTACATGTTTTACTTATGTTGCATGCATATAACATAATAGCATCTGCTAATTTTTATTTCCATACTAACTAGTTGTGCGTGCCGATATTGGGTACCCACCATATTAATATATAAAGTTAGGGGGACTATACTTAATAATTTCAGTTACTGACATATTCCTAAATAATGGTGTTTATCAAATTAATACTTACAGCTTTCACCTTTCGATACACGCATTGCAGCAAACACTGAAATGATAAAAAATATAATTAAAAATATAACAATATTCCCAACACAATATTCTTATAACCTTAAAATAATGCGAAAAAGATAACTTTTTCGTACAAATGTACTTTAAAAAGCTGCGACTTTTTACACAGTAGTGTCTTCAGTCTGTGTGCGTCTGTATTAACTAAAAAAATAAGACATAAAGTAAGTAGGTACCTACGTAATTCTAAGAATTGAAAATTCGAACTCCAAAAAAGAGTTATGGCTGTGACTGTACCGATAACGTCCGCAAAGGATTTATTTCCCATAAGCATTTAGGTGTGCGACATACTTATCCGAATTCCGACACGGTTTTTATCATTATAATCGACAAAATAATTAATGTTTCCTGTTTAATTTAATTAAATATTAAGGCCTGTATATGCGCAAGGGTAGGCAGGCAGAGGAATATTTTGCTCTTACATTTTGACTTTATTTTTGGAATCTCGTATGGTTTGACTGCAAAACTTCGCTGAAAAATAGCTATTTTGTTTTTACTTGGCATGTGGAAATACAGAAACTTTTTCAGGTGGGTACCACACCGTGATTAACGATGAAATAGTAATGTTTGAATCAAAGCGTCTGTAGTTTAATATTGTTAATGAGTCGGCCTTACGATCGAAATGTCCCGGGTTCGAATCCTGGCAATTACACTATCGACGTGAACCCACTCCTAACAAAAGTAATTTAGTTTAGCTGGAGGGGTTAGCTGGGATACTAGTAAATTCGGTTACTAATATTCTTTGAAAAATATAACTAAAACCAAGATTTTAGTCAACTGTCAAGCCTAGGTATAACCTGGAAGAAAGACCATATTTTTTATACAGGTACAGAGTAACACAGATAATAACAATGATGAGTCAATAGAACAATAATTGGTAAAACACGGAAGAACGAAAATCACATTTTAGTGTTATAAGATTTTAGTACCGTGGGAAATACTTAAATTCATTACCGCTGTACTACTTTACAAGCATACAACATACATTTAACAGTAATTAATTGGAATGTCAAAATGTTTTATCGTGAATAACCGTTAATTACTAATAAACCGTACAGCCTAATTGTATTAGACACCATGGTAATAGTCCGTGAATTGACCTTGAAATATATCATCATCATAATCCTGGTTGCATTTAAAATTTTAAATTGTACTTTGGAGCCCTGAGCCTTTTTCTTACTTTTAGGGGAGTGACTACCATCTCCCCAACACTAAGAGAAAAACTTGCGACTGAGCCTCGTCTGTCAATTAGCCAATCCTGATTGCATCAAAAACTTGAATTGCGCTTTGGAGCCTAGAGTCTTACTCTTGATACTCGGTATTTTTGCTTACAGCCCTCCCCATCAACCCCGAGAAGAAAGCCTGCACCAGATTCTCAACGTCAATCAGTAGGCATATAGACTCCTAGGTGAGGTGGTCGCAGACTCAAGTCCCCTCCTGGACGTTTCCTTTTTAATCCCAGCTCAGTGCAAATATTTGTATGCACGAATATGGGTATTTGCATTGGTCTGGTCGTGCTTCAGAGAGCACATTAAGCCGTCGGTCCCGGTTGCCATACGAATATCTATGGCGGTCGTTAGGGGTAGTTGGAGTCCTAAAAAGTCCAAAAACAACGGTCTAGTTGCAATGCTTCGATATCGCTTAATGTCTTCCCATCGGGTTGTGGAGGTCAGATGGCAGTCGCTTCACAGAAAATATCGAAGTCCAGCCAAATCCGCAGTTAAGACTGGTAAAGCGGATCTCAGACTCCGAGGTGAAAGCTTCGGATGCGACTGGGAATTAACGCTAGGACGAAGAAGCTTTAATTAAATCAGCATTTAAGTAAGGTGAACTAACCCCAGCGATTCTCTTCTCGTCGTGTGTGAACGGCACCTCTCGCTTGTCTCGCCGCCTCTGCGCGGGCATCGTATGCTCTTCCTTAATCACGTCAAGGGCCTCTGAAATACGAGAACGGTATAAATTAAAAATACATAAAAAATGTTACATACATAAGAAACAAAAAAAGTGCTCGAAGTGCCATTAAATATTGATTTGCTCAGTAGATACTAAATATAAATCAAAATATGTATAGTCGTTAAAGCTATCATCTTATGGGATAAAAATATATACCTATATATTATTTTTATACATAGGTATATACATAAACTATACCTTTTGAAACTACTGTTGGTCAAAGGACGTTCATAATGAGCACCCACGAATGATAAGCGAAGTAAGCGATTCCTATACTTTCATATGTGAGCTCTAGCAGCCTCAGCATGGCGATATAGACACTATTATTCTCTCCGTTTCTCTTTGACAAGTGACATTGAAGCATGGAAGAGATATTATGTGTATATAGCAGCTTTTTCCAGCAATTTTATTGGCCGAAGAGAAAAGGCAATATATTTATATATCTGTGTCACCATTTCCGACATTGTCTTGTTTTATTCTTCATCACATAAGGTAAATGAGGCTCAAAATATTTCAGCACAGATCTTATTGACACGTTCCTCATGATTTCAAGCCGCCAAAAACGTATCTATGTCAAGATCAATCACACTTGAGACCGCAAGATCGAATGTCTTAAACCCACATACCTACATAGAAGCATGTACGTAAATATGTAGATCTAGATTTGTATTTACGAGTACTTCTTATTTAAGTTGGTATAGCTATATCAAAATGAGAGAGTCCGTACAGGTCGGTACCCTCGGTACACATCGTACTGGAGTTGGCTTCCCAGCCATTGACTTATAAGTTTAGGTATTACTTGAAAATTATTATTCCCACTATCCCCCATCAGTTTTGCCCCCACTGGTGGCAACTGGGAATTCACTTTAAAAACTGTTTGTGTGACGGAAGAAGATTTTCTACATCCCAAATGGATATATGGAATGTATTTACGCACTCTCTCTAGATTTTGGAGGCAAAGGCGTGTCTCAGGGTACCATACTCGATTTTAAATCGTTTTAAACAATTTTCATTGAGCACTTAACATTTACAGTTTCATCAATAATTGTATCAGCTAAGAGGTGACGGTCTTGGGCCCCGAATGTATTAGTAGGATCCCATGTGTAGTCCACAAATATATGGTCCACTATAATTATATTTTAACGATCCAGAAGTTTAAAGTAGATTCTGGTGTCACAGTAACTGCTTGGTATCTCCAAGGGGTCTATATGCGCGTTAGTGGGGTTCTGTGGTATTATCATCGCTAGTGCATTTTTCCCTCTGCATTCTGTGCATTCTGGCCCTCCTCTGAAATTTTTTAAACTTTCTGGCCCCCATCAAGAAAATTTGCCCGCTACTGCTCTAATAAAAAATCAAATATTTCTGTGATAATTACGTAGGTATATTATGCATTTTATTAACACGTAACATAGGTGAACTATTAAACTGTCCAGTATTGGCTATGTCAGTTGTACTATAACTTAGCGAAGTACTGCATATAAAGTAGGACGAACAGGTCACGATGCAATCGCAATACATTCACTTTCAATATCGATGCTGCGAGAATCGAGAAAAGGTTTCTTGAGAAACCTTAAGAAATCTGGATTTGGAGTGAGTTGGTAAGTCTTCATGTATCTCGTATCTATCTATCGTTATGCTTAGCGAAAATATCTATGTCGATGGTCGTGAGTTTGACTCCCGTTAAGTACAAATAGTATGGGTAATGGACAGAAAATTATAAAAAACCTGATTTACCCATTTAAAGTTAGTGTACACGGATCATATTCTTGAACCTAAGTCGCGAGACAAACGAGGCTTTGGCCCACGTGGATCCATGCTTGGTGAATTTGAGCTAGTAGGATTTGAGTAGGACCCCGTGCTATCCTCAAAAGACACTAAAAAACGTTTAAAAAATATGAGCTATCTAGAAGAGCTAAATGAGCAGAGAAACGGGCATTCCAATAAGTACCCAGTGTTTTTTTTAATAAAGCAATTCAATATACAAAAAATTTAGCAAGTCTATCAAGAAGTCCGATTCAAACCACTTATTGGTAAATGTTGGTAAATCAATGATCTATGGGCCAACTATGTATGTTACAATATCCTTTCTAATAGAATCGAAGGAAACTAGCCATTTATCTGCGAGTTTCCGTCCATTGGCACTGGATTGTTTGTCAAAAGATTTTTACCATAATAGACTAATCAATACAAAGACTAATATTTGGTAAATCCATATTATCCCTACATTAAGCTTCGATTAAAACATTGAAAAAGGGAGGGCAGCTTACAACAATAATTTATCATAGAGCACGCTATGCATTTTAATAATAAAATAAATATTTTTATTTTGTGACATTTTAGTTAAGTCTTCTATAGGCGGGTATATATACAGTCAATATTACAATCCAATATTGTAATCCGGTGTAAGACCAATCATGTTCGCACATCAATAATGTTGGTGCGCATCAAATGCAACTATTGATCACGACATTGGATCGCCAAATCTTCACTCGTGTTTTTTTTTTTGTTTTCTTTTTAACTGTTATTTATTTTCAAAGTCTCAATAATCATTTATCATAACTCACAGTCAATCAGAGCCTGACTCCCGAGTTGTTCTAGTTCACACACATCCAATTAAGTATTATAGTTAAGTACTTATTTCTCTATTTATTGAAATTGGCAATGCAATTCAACGGTTAAACCAGTTGCTACGGATCCTTATAATAATTTAGATCGTAAATCTTTAAGGTCAAATGCAATTTCAAAAATGTGGGACGTGTAGTAAAAATGTGAACGATGGTTTTATTTTCAATATAATATGTTTGAGCTCGTATTATTTATTGCTATAGATAAAATGAATATAATTATCATTTAGCTTTTATTTTCATTGATTATTGGCGTGTATTGTTAAGAATTTATGTGTATGGTAGGGATGAATGAGCTGAGTGGAGTCTTAAAAGTAAGAGAAAGGAAAAATAAGCAGTACGATTTTATTTCTTTTCACATAATGAAAAGTGGTGGAAGCTTAATGGCTGTGGTGCTGGATTTGCGAACGAAAGGTCACAGGTTTAAAACCCATCATTATGTTACTTATAGGTACTAACGTGCACCCATTCCTAACCATAAGCAATTTAGCTTAGCGTGATTAATGGGCATACTTACTAGAAATTTTAGTTATTCGTAATAAAAACAGTTTACCTACTGATAAATTAAGTGCCTCCCGATTGGCGAAGCCTTTTTTTTATGGTTGATAGGCTCGCGTGTGTCCACTATCTTATCTGTTGGCAAGTGACGGTGTGGTCGACGGTGAAACACGCTTACCTAAATGTAACCTATTCACTCTAGTCTTGAAGACACCCAAGTTATAGCTATCCGGAAACACAGATTAGGGCAAGGCATTACACTCCTTTCCTTGGCAGTACGCATGATGAACGTAGGTATCGCCTAATCGTTTAATACGCATAAGTGGAATGTCTACGGTGTACCGGTGGCGAGTCACCGTGCGTCTGATCGTTCGGTGATTAAAGGGGTTTGGAGGAATTAGGTTTTGCAGCTCCAGCGCACACTCCCTGAAGTGCATCCGATAAAACTCCGAAAGACATGCAACTCTTCGCCGAAGCTCTGAAGCCTATTCTCGATTAGAGCAAGAGCATCGTTGTTGAGAGTTTGCGAGGCGAAGCTTGTATCTCGGTTATTCATTTTGTTACTTATTTATTTAGATATCGGTACTATACATACCTACTTATTAAACAACGTCCACGGCCAAAGGTAATCGTATAGGTACCTTGTATAAACATGCATTAATTTGTGGTTATAATATTATAACTTTGTATAAATGAAAGATAACATAGGCAAATTATTTTGTAAATAATGTTATGCATGAAAACCACTTTTTAAATATTTCCGTATGAATTTCCGCTTCATACCGAATGTAATTAAAACAATACAAATATAATTGTATTCAAAACTACATATTTATAATCATGAAATTACTAAATTAGAATTGTAATAAGTTTAATAATTAATATACCTATCTACATATTTTTATTTTTATTTGTAAACAGTATTTAAATTATTTATTTTATATCATTTAGGTTGCAGACTACTGTGGTTCCCGACAGAGTAAAATTTGGGCCACGCCATCTCTTCTTAAGCGGTGTCGTATATGTACAAGGCGACTAAGGGATAGGGCTGTTTAACATCAGACAGATATTATACAGCCCAGACTCTACCTCAGATGCATGGCTTTAGTCAATAATTAATAGTGCCCGGAATACTGCAATAGGCACCGAATACAATGATCGATGAAATGTGGGTGTTAATACACCTCTACCTTACTCTCCGGGTATAAGGGCGTGATTCCTGTATGTTTGTATGTACGTTAACTTTAATTGATATCTAACAAGGCTTTCCCAATGCATTTATCGTAAATCTAACACAAATGTACACTCCCAGTAGGTACGGTACACCTGTGTAAATGTGCAATATTTCGCAAACCGATTGCAGCTGAGTGCACATTGCATATCCTGCGTTGCGACTGCAACCTGCGACTTGTGTAAGTGTGACGCAAACCTGTACCTACTATATAGGTCAGATGTTGCTTGGTAACAAGTACCTACTAAGAATATTCTAGAATGTATGGATTTCCAACTGATTTATAAAACAATTTATAGAACAAATTACCATCTACATAAGAATATTTTATTTTCTACTCATTTGCACATAGAGCCAAATTGCGACATTGAGAGTATTTGAGAGTCGCATTTTGTGAGTAGAATATTTAATTTGGTGAATGAAAGATGTGATGCGAAGGTAAATAGGTACTGTAATGTCTACATCTGAACTCTGTTATTAAGACATCAGTCTATTTATAACGAATATAGAACAACCATTAATTTCTTTGAAATTAGGTCTTCATGTTAATTGTACACATATTGTAAATGTCAAAATAAAATTAAAAATGAACTCCGAAGGCAGTTATGACAAAGATATTTTATAATTAAACCAACTGGTGCTTTTGGAAATTTGTGTTAAAAAGGTTATTACGAACGGTTACATAATTACCACTGAACACATATATCCATTCAGGTAATTACAGCATCCGTAGGTCGCAAAACTCGAAAGGTAGTGAAGGAAATGACTTGGACTTTTAAAAGGTTGGTGAATTTTTGCTTCAAAGTATACCTATACATTTCTTTATTTCACTAGCCTTCCGACCGCGGCCCCGCCCGCACGAACTAACAGACAAGAATTTGTGTTTTTTTACAAATATTTCCAATGACAGGGACACTTTACAATTATGTAATAGAGCATATAAGATAGATTTACTTTGTCGATGGCTGGAGGGGTTAAATTCACTAAGATCTTCGGGACACAATTGCATAATTTGCCCGGGCGAAGCTAATTAGTAATATGACTAAATAATCATATTAAAACAAATAATGTAGAAGGGTTCCAAGAGGTGACCGTGCGGACATCGAACCATTTTTGGCAAAAGTAGGCGATCTTGAATGGTCAACCTTTCATTGCCGAGTCTCAATATGTGCTGCAATGGCGACACTTTCAACGCAGAGATGGTAGGGTTTAATATTCTGATTTGGTTTCTAATTGTCATTAGACAAGGCTGTTCATTACTAATTGTGCAACTGTGCCTACCATACTGAATGTTTGTTACTTAATTAGGTCTAGGAATTCATTACTAAACACGTTGTGTTGTTTGATTAGGTATGTAAATAAAAGACTAGATGCTCAATCATGGAGCAAAAAGTTAGGAAAAAATGTGTACCTATTAGTAGTAATTAACTGTATTGCTTGTCAGTTCACTAGCTAGGTATTCACATGAAAAATGTTCTTTTTTCTTACTATTTTGTTATTGCGTTTCAATTTACGAGTACTGCATGTCGAATTGTTCGAATTTCGATAAAAAAGGGTGCCTAACATTAATGTTCAGTTGATGTTTATTTTAAATTAACTCAGGAAATTATTATTGCTACTAGCGCCGAGGTGAATTACTGAATCCATATTCCATGTCCGCAAGTCGTAACCCATAGGAACCTTTGTTCAATACTTTTAAGCGTAAAATTTCAGTCAAATGTGAAAGTGACAAGCTAGCAAACTAACTTTCGCAATATAATATTCATCATCATCACAGCGTTAGACTAAGTGGTATTCAAAATTTGTATAGGCAGGCATATTGGTGGTCGGAGTATTTTTTCATTACTTAGGTGGCAGACGAGTACACCACCCACTAATGGAAAGTGCTTACCGTGGCCTATGGATGTGTGCAATATCTCTTTGAACTTTTTTGGAAGCGACTGCTGTCTGACCTTCCAATAACGAGAAGAAAATCTGCGCCAGAGCCACTTGCAGTTGAAACATGGCTTGCAGATGATATTAACTTTTTGTAGATCTCTCTTTAGATTTCACTAATAGCTTACAATATTAAATGAGTAGAAGCCACATGTAATGAAAAAAAATAAACAGGAAATTCTGTCACTTGTTCTTATATTTACGGCTTTTGATTTTCGTCTACTGGCCTTTAGACACACACATGCGCGTGGGCAACACCCCTTTATGGAAGGTTGAATCTCTAACTGTACTAACTGAGATCATTTTCTGAGTCATGTGTCCTTAGTGGACAAAATTAACATTCATGACTAGTAATTGTCAATCGCCTGACATTATTGTTTGTCTAGAGTTCTAGAGCAACTAGGTATTCTAGGTAATATCGTATTTTAAAGAGAAACGAGAACGAGAAACTTGTATTGCGCGTATAGAACACATTTTAGGTCCAAGACGCCTATCTTGACACATTACCTAATGTCCCAAGCAGTATCTGTATGTACAGTAAGCTTCAGAGAAAAGGGACCCCCCTTGTTAATGATATGAAAGCATGAGGGGGTCTGTTTTCTCTGACGCTGACTGTACCACTTTTTATAAGAGCATTTTAAAAGAGCTTTTAATTTAAGTATTTGCAACAAATTGCGTAAACTGATTTAGTGAATTTTTTTTGTCATAGATAATTTTAACTGCCATGATGAGGGTGAATAATTGGCCCAACTGTTTTTCCCAAGATGTAACGCAATTGACGTTGTCATTATCATCATGATTACGTTAGTCCCGGTCGCATCCGAGGCTCCCACCTCAGATTCCGTAGTTTGCTTTAGGTACGACTTTTCCTTCTTCATTACGCATGATTTTGGGTTATCCTGGTAGTGAGAGTCAGTGCTTCTTGATTCTACACGTCCTACCGGGACCCAGACTAAGTGGTATAGCCAAACATTTGCTAACCCCCACGTAGTCATGTAAATAATTCACCCAACTGTTAAACGTTTGGTGCCATTGTGGTTTAAAGGATATTTATTGTCGGAATGTGAATGAAATCGCAACGCAAGGAAAAAAAATAATTTGGAATTGAGTACAAGAATTGAAAATCTAGGGTATAGGTCATTCCATACTAATTTATCTACACCTCATCATACTTAAATTATTGTCAATTGGATTACTTACCTAAATGTTACTTGACATTTTCCGGCAGATTATTATTTGTTATGATGTAAGTAAAATGTGTTAGGAATGAAAGTCCTGAAAATGAACCAAAAGTTGCTATCAAGGAAGAGTGTCATTACATGAAGTTATTAATCTTAAACATAAGTACTTTGAATAACTTCATCTGTATCTAATTGCATACGTTACAAAATCTTTATGTGGAATTTAACCAACTGTTACTCTGACGTATACTTAGTCAGTAACTTTAGAAGTTCGGGAGATAACGCTAAGTGTATTTTTTTGTTTATAAACTAAAGTAATTTTATTTCAGCACGATTCGACGTGTCGATACCCATCGAGGACGCTTCACACACGTAATGACGTAAAGGTCTTACAGAACGTTTCCACGATCACCGTTATTACATTAACCTCGATGTTATATGCCCTGTACACACTACTTTGTGGAAACAATTCAACAGGATTCGATACGGGCAATATTTGGACACTATCATCTGTATTACTGTTATGTTGAACGAGAGATGTCTCAACGGATTGGCTGCAGTTTTGAAATAATAAAATTATGTAGAACACACTTTATGGTTTAGCTGTTGCTATTTCGGATGATATACGGCCGAAATCTAATTAAAATTTTATGGAGATCATCGATTGCCAGTTTTATGATTTATATTTAGAATTTCATCATTATATTTAGCAAATATAAAAAGTTACATATTGCGAAAATTATATTTGCAATATTTAGCCGTCAAATCATCTTGTAAATTATTCTAATACTTAACAATAATTAAGTCGCTTGGATAGATTTCAACAGGGTATAAATTATAAAACATTCATATTATAAAAGTACAGTGTCAAAAGCTTTAGCTGAATCCAAAAACATTGTATTGTTCGCCTAGTAACATGACGCATTGCATTTATATACTAAACTTACTCATAAAGTTAATACCTAAAGTATACTATATAAAATGAAATTATTGTAGGTACACACAATACTAAAAAAACTAAAACTAAAAGAACTATTATACTAATTACTTATAGCAAAAATTCAAATGCGTCGTATACCTAGGTATCCGCATCGCATGCCCCCTATGGTACCGTTCCCAGAAGCGTTCTTATTTCTCATGAATTTTAAATAAAAGTTATCAAAACAAGAAGGTAGATTACATTTTGTGAAGAACTGGAGTATGATATTCCTTCATCATAAAAGGAAGAAGAATTGGACTAACCTAGGTAATATAGCGTAGCGGGCTGTGGCCAAACTTGGCTTAGAGTCCATGATTTTCATATTACGATATACGATAATTTATTTTGTTGCAAAGTAATGAATTTATTTCATTACTCTGCTCAGTATTTCCTACTTCGTATACTCCATTAAGTTCTGAACTTGAGATAAGTATGACCTGTTCAGCATAATGTGCTAATTTGGTATAAGGTCACTTGTAAACATTTTTGGTCTAATTTATTTACTGTTTTTTTACATCATGCTAATATTATTTAAGCATTAAGATCATTTTGATATTAAATCAATTATGTTTCTAGATCAGGGTGTTCTATTCAAAGGTTGATACAAAACGACCTTGAAGTATTATTATCCGGAAAGTATATTAGTCATGTTCTTGAACGAATGTAATATGTCTAGACTACAACTACAAATAATACTAAGCAAGTGAATATCATATTCATCTAGATTCTCGGCTACACGTAGCGGATCGCATACGACAACTGCAGACGCACCAAGCAGATACGCGTAATTCATTGCGGCTTCCCAATGGTCTCCTTTATCCGTATCGGAGTTTAACAAGCAATGGGTACGCTTTATCTGCAGCATGCGTCTGCAGTTGTCGTATGCAATCCGCTTCGGATACTCGATCTCAGCAATTGCACCTTTTTGGGTGATTACTTGGTGTGATTATTTCCACTTCAGTTCCTCTAGGAGAAGCTTAGCAAGCAAACCCTCAAAGTTCTCAATGGTTTCCTGTTTTAAAGAAGAAAATTGATCTACATGAGCTCCAGGGTTCCAATCACAAGACTAGCAAAGTGATATTGATTTTTTAATGGAAAATTTTCCAATAACAGCACAATCTGGGAAAAAAGTGTATACTCCGGGGTACATATCTTGAACCTAACTCGCGAGACAAACGAGGCACTCTGGTGCGCGTGGATTGTTCTGTAATAATCTAGGCTTGGTGAATTTGAGCTCGCTCACCGTAGCAGCACCCCGTGCTATCCTCAAAAGACACCCAAAAAACGTGTACTGCGCTTAAATATGGAGCACATTTTAGGTCCAAGATAAATGCCCTGAGCAATAAAATAAGTTGCCTCCTGTTACGTAGGCCCCAAAAATCAAATCGGATTCGTGAAGTAGGTGACAGACGTGCGAGTAAGTACGCGGACTTATGGCTCGGCGACCTTACTCGCACGTCTGTCACCATAAGTTCGCGTACTTTAAAACCGCCGAGTAAGTTCGTTGGCGATCTAGCAAGTTTGAAATTTTGCTCGTAACTAGAGGTTTGCACCGGTGCGGAATTTCGTGAACCGGTGAAAAACACCGGTGTTTTAGCAAGCTCTTAGAAAAATATGACATGATAGAATTCCTAGATAGCACAAAGCCTCTTCTCTCGACGACATTGCAATACAGTGTGAGCAAGCTTGCCGTCTGTCACCGACGGCAAGCCGAGTAAGTTCGCGAACTTAAAAACCGCGTGCTTAAAGTACGTACGTCTATCACCCACTTTAGTCTCAATTTAATGGCGCTCTAACGGGCAAACTGACATTGATATGTTTTTTTACACTTTAGGATGTGTCTATACTTAAGTACCTAATTACTTCCAGTGAGTAATTAACACCAATAGAATACCCATATAAGTGGTATTTAATTTAGTGTTGAAATCATTAAGAATATCGTTTCAAATACTTACGGACTATATCAAAGAAACGTTAGCAATACCTTGTTAATTTTTTGCAGTTGCAATTTCATAGAATACTAGCCAACTCGCTCCGACTTTAGCCGTGGTGGCAAAACCTTTTAAGATAAGATAAGATAAGATATTCTTTATTGTACACCATAAAAGTATTACATGATATCAATTTAACAAAATTAATATATAATGCACAATGGGCGGCCTTATCGCTAAAAGCGATTTCTTCCAGGCAACCTTTGGATGGATAGAAGCAAAAGAGAGGATAGATTAAGCCGTTATTAATTTTCAAAAAGCATATGAGAATCTGCCGGATGTTTTGACATTTATGATTACTGCTTCGCTCCCTTAAGTAGTGGCGTGATAATATATAGGTAACCTATATCCTTGATAAATGGACTATTCAACACATAAATATTTTTTCGATTTGAACCAGTAGTTACTGAGATTAGCGCGTTGAACCAATCAAACAAACTCTTCAGCTTTATAATATTAGTATATATTCACTGGACTGAGACTGGTTTTCTATTTAAATGAGACTAGACATAAAAAGACAGAAAAGGAAGGATATGCAAATTTTGTGCAATTATAGTAATTATTTCGTCAAGTCTTCAATTTTGTGAAATATTTACAATGAGATTTACAGTACGGTCTCTGTATAAAAGCGTTTTCAATACTTAACGGGAATTATTTAACGTAGCTTAGTGGTTCAGGAGCTTACAGCTGTAGCGTCAATACGACTGCTACGCGGGGGACGCGGGTTCGATTCCCGCTCGGTGCAAATATTTGTATGTACTCAGACCATTGCAAATAGACATACAATTTGCAATGGCTAGGTAGAAGTCTTCACAAGAAAAAGGAATATACTTTCTTTCACCACATCCATTCTTGCAAAACTTAGATTGTGAAATAATTAGGTACCTGCTATTTATTCGGCCCTTAAGAGCCGAGTAATAACAAAAAAAAAACAAGCGAAATCGGTAAGTGAACCCGTGGGGTATAACTAGTAAGTAATTACGCGACCGTAACGCGTTTATAAGTACCACCTATATGGAGAGTCGCGTTTCGTTACGTTGAGCATTCATTGCGTTCACTTTCACTGTTAGCTGACCTTGACAACGCGTGACCGCGAGTACCGCGGGTACCGAGACTGATTGAGTTTTATAACAGTGATGAAAAAAACAAACATTTGTACTTCAGTGTGGATAAACCCTTATTTTAGAATACGGCCGTGAATAAGAAAGGGGGCTCATAAAAAGCGAAATCAGAGGTGGAGAAAGAATAAGGGGTCCCCTAGACTAGGTGAAAGTGACTCTGATGCATGATGAACTACGCTGAAATAATTAGCACTAAGTTGTACTGGCGACTTCATTTGCATGGACTTAGATTTGAGTTTTATTTTTGTGCATGAAATCGTAAATAGATCCTATTTCTACAATAAAAGTAGACTAAGTTACGCCTGATAATATCAAGCGGTCAAAATCAAACCAGCCAATTCTAATTCTTTTGTTATAACATAGTACTTATCGTACATAATCTACTTAACCATAAACAATAAGTTTAATGAATCATGCGTTTATATGAATAATGCAAATTATTTTCTGGCAATTTATCATTATTATTTTTAAACGATTAAAATAATACCTACGATTTATCCGAAGTGTGGCGCCCGTCACAACAAACCAATACTGTAACCATGAGGTAACTTCCGCTGTACCTACCGTTTCAATAAGTTACAATTACGTCACATCAATCACGTCATCGTGATTACATCATACGGATAATGCTTTTTTAACTAAGTCACTCTAGTCCCTCCCAACACGGGTTACGGCGTGGATCATGGGGTACATTTTTAGTTTTGTATCACCTTTTTTAGATAGTAGAGCCATATTTTCCCATTGTGGATAGGTTGTCTCTATGAAGGTTGTACCATATCGACTTGAGTGGAGTTAAGCAGTCGTCGGTCCCGGTTGCTATACGTAGGTCTGTGGAGTTAGTTGGTTAGTTGGAGCCTTATACAGTTCGATAACTCATTTAGGGTTGACTATTAGTCTTAACTTCATTTTCCATTTCACACACCCACAGATTTTCAATATTCTGTGAAAATCTGTGTGTGTGTATGTTTGACTTAATGTACCTACCTAAATATTATAAGCCGGTGTATTTACCCTATTTCCTATTCGTAGATAACTATAATATGAGCACTTCAAATAAACAAGGTCAGTATGAACCCAATATCTAATATGCACCAATCAAAATTAATATACTTGGTTGATTTGATTGAAAATAAATGCCAAATATGTTTTTTTACCATCAAGGGTTATAAATATGTCGCTCAACAACTATTATACGTTTTTTTAAATTAAATAGATATCTGTCTGTTAAATCAGCACTTTTAATGTCGAGAAAAAACACTATTCTGATTAGTTAGGTAGGTACATTTTTTGTGAATTATGAGTGTCTAAATAATTTGAGACAACTTGTCCAACAGGAAACCAATTACTTGTAGATAATATACCGCTGTAAAGCACGACATTTCAAGAATGACATAACTCACCATAGGGTGTTGAAGTAGTTCATCCATTTTGTACTTGATAGGTATATCCGCACCGGGCCCTGGTAAGAAGGATAGATCTAAGAAGGTGCTGGCTTATACGTTGTAGAAGAAAACACTCTCTCTACCAAGCCTCGAAGTGGAGGAGCAAAAGTCGGAAAGTGGGCACCGAACTTCGAACTACGAACCTCAAATGCGACTAACGTAAAGATGATGTTAATGATTTATATATAGGTACTTAGGTCCAGTAGGTACACAGCTTTTCAATTGGTAGGTACGTTGTCGTAATAATATCTAGGCTAGCCCAGAAACTACCTATAGTATCTACCAACTACATTTAATATTGACCATGATATAAGTGAACCTCACTTCATAAGGAGAGCTGCACTAGCGGTAATATTCTCTAAATTATTCCGATCAAAACTATTGTTGACATATACATTGTTGTCTATGATGATTTGCATAAATTCCATGGTTGAAATTGACTATGCAAATTCTGAATATACCGCAGAACTGCAGTTACTTTGCGGAAGCTGTTCAAGTACATTTTATAGATCAAGGTGAATGAGAATCTTTGAAAGTCGTCTACCACTAACAAAGTAAATAAGTCAATAGTCTCACCTCTTAGTATAGACAGTTTGATTTCATCTTGACACAGAGTTATGACCCTTTCGATCTTCTGAGGAGCAGTCGGTGGGTTGCGACATCTAGTTTCCTGAAAATAAAAAACATACTTTAATTAAATGTATATAAAAGGTCAGATGGCAATCGCTTCAAGGAAAATATCAAAGTTCAGCCAAATGTGCAGTTAGACTGGTAAACGGACCCCAGATTCTAAGGTGAAAAGCTTCGGATTCAAGTGGGATTAACGCTAGGATAATAATAACAACAACAACATCAAATAAAAAGAATAAAAGAAAGGTATAAAAGTAGGGGCAAAACGTTCAGGCGTCAAAATGGTCATTCTAGAATGGATCAAATCAATAGATGGGCTGCAGAAGTCCGTGGGTGGCTTAAGATCCTTCGAGCACCCAGGTGTACTTTAACAGAATGAAATGAAGATGACGTTAGCTCTGCTATCAAAACTAACAAGCACATATTACACACAGAAGCAGAGAAAGAATGAAAGAGAAGCATTGATTTAAAGTTAATACATTGGTTAATACCAGTCTATTACTTACAAGCTGAAATGACAAAAGGAATTAAGAAAAATCTAACCCAATTTAGTGGAGAATTGTTCATAATTCAGGTATTCTAAGTATAAAGATAAAACTTTACGCTGGTGTTGCAAACAATAAAAAACAATTAAGCATTATCTTAATCTGAATCAACGAAGACAATACCTCACATACGAGGACATTTAACTGAACAAAGAGATAATTTTAAATGAATGTGTAATTTTCTCAGGTTTTTCATACGTAGAAAGGCGCTAGTGTTGTGAAAGCATGTCTGTATAGAAGCACTAAGAACCGATTTCGCCAATGATAGAAACTGATTGAGATCAATCTATATAAATCTATACTAAGATAAGATAAGATAATAAATATTCTTTATTGTACACCATAAAAGTATTACACGATATCAATTTAACGATGTTAATATAATATAATGCACAATGGGCGACCTTAGCGCTAACAGCGATTTCTTCCAGGCAACCTTTGGATGGATAGTAGTAAAAGAAATGTTTGTTCGTTTCTTTGTTTGTTCGTTCGTTTGTTTGGTTGGACGCGCTAATCTCAGGAACTAATGTTTTGGAATAAAAAAAAGGTTTTGTGTAGAAAAGTTCGTTTATCGAGGATGATTACAGGCTTTTTGCTTAATGATTTTATCTACCCAGTTTTCATTACCTATTCCAGTTTACTGTATTGGTTCCCGGTGATTAGGGCCACCCCATCTCTTTTCGTTGGTGTCACAGAAGGCGAGTAAGAGACTGGGCTGTTCTCGGTCCGACAGCAAATCATAGTTGGCAAAATGGGGTTTTAATACACCTCTGCTTACCCTTTTGGGGATTTACTGGCGTGAATATATATATCTCAGATAGGGATTGCAAAATTCGAAAAATTTTCAATTTCGAATTATTCGAATTCCACTCGACCTAAATTCGAATTATTCGAATAATTCGAATTTTTCCAACTTTTTTTGCAAAGGAGCATATTTTATTACATTTGGACTTTTTAGTGAGCATACCTACACTGATCAATAAGAAAAAAAAAGGCAGCCAATTTTTATACAATTTGCGTTTAATAAACTTTACTTAATTATATTTGCTTGGTATCTTGGTATCTTATTAAGTGAGCATTCCCACATTCATACTCACTCTCAATTTAATAAAAGTAAATCTTCTTCTAAACATTTAAAATCACAGTCTCAATCTGAACTTAATAAAAGTAAGGGTTTCGTCTTCTGGTCTTGAAGCTGGACGGACATTGTGGTAGTGTCATATAAGCATCTCAGCACCTCGATGTATCGCCAATCGACACAACACCGCTGCAGGGCATCCAGCACTGCCCACGTTTCGATAGAGTCGAAGGCTTTTTCGTAGTCCACAAACGCCATACAAATGGGCGATTGTACTCCTGATTCTTTTCTACAATCTGCCGAACGGTATGGATCTGGTCCACGGTACTATAGCCTTTTCGAAACCCGGTTTGCTCAGGTGGCTGGAACTCGTCGAGATTACCCGCGAGGCGATTTGTGACGACCCTCGAGAACAACTTGTAGACATGGCTCAGGAGTGAGATGGGCCTGTAGTTCTTCAGCAAGGACTTATCACCTTTTTTGAAAAACAGTACCACCGCACTCCCGCTCCATGCCCAAGGTGTTAGCCCTTGCTGGATGACGGAAATAAAGAGACTCGCTAGCTCTTTCAAGATTGGAGCGCCACCTGCTTTCAATAGCTTAGTAGTAATTCCGTCATCACCAGGGCACTTGTTTTTCTTCAGTTGCCGGAGAGCCACGTCTACCTCGCACTGCTCGATATCTGGCGTCTCCTCGGTGTAATGGCGCGTGACTGGGGAACTGTGGTCTTCATAGCTGTGTCCCATCGGTTTACTTATCCGTGATGGATATAGCTGTCCATAAAATTTCTCGATCTCTTCAAGTATCTCGAACTTTGAGGTAATCGTTTTGCCATCCCCAGTTTTAAGTTTCGTTCTTTCACTTTCACTCAATTGCCTCCGGGATAGTGCGAGTGTTGGAGTGTCGGAGGTCGCGTCATATCAGCTTTTTGATTTGTTGGTTTAAGGCTCTCCCATCCGATGAAGATGACTGTGTGGATGGTTGTTCATGCCTCTTCCTCATAAGTTCGAGAGTCTCAGAGAGAGCTTGGACTCTTGCTGTCTGCGTTTTTCGGGAAACAACTTTCCAGACACTTCCTGCAATGTTTTGACTACTATGCTGGCCTTCTCGTCAATGCTGCTAGAGGTTTCCAGCATTGCGAAAAGATTTTGAAGTTCTAGTTGGACTTTTCGGACCCTAGAGCTACTTGGAACGGCGTGGGTCGGAGGGTTTTATCTTATCATTCGGAATCTTTCAGCCTTGATGTTGATATTTAGAGAGCCTCGGATAAGTCGGTGATCGCCTCCAGTTTTAAATTTGTTGAGCACAGAGACATCTCTAAATATGTGCTTACTGTCCGTTATGAAAAAGTCTATCTCGTTCTGTATCGCAGAGTCCCGGCGTTGCCAAGTCCATTTCTTGTGGGGTTTTTTCTTAAAGAACCTATTCATTAGAAGAGCCCCTGTAACTCGAGAAAGCTGACTAGCATTTGCCCTATGCGATTTTTGCTTCCCACTCCATAACGTTAAATTTTCGTCTCGCTGCGTTCTTGTACTCCCACTTTGGCATTGAAGTCCCTCATAACAATTTTGTAAGTGGCCTTGGCGGTGTGATTAATTGCCTTAGCAATATCCTCATATCGACGCTGGAAAGGCAAAATGTTTCAACAGCCATTTTGGGCGATATTGACTTATATATATGGTTGGAATCAGGAAAACGAGATCTTTCGAATGGTCTCGGTTTCAGCTCGATCTGACGACTTTTATGGTCGTTAATACACCTGTGATTTTGATGATTTTCATATTTTTGTGTGTTTTAACTCCATAGTAAATGATGCATTTTTTCATTAAGACACCTCTTAATTTGATAAATGACTTTAAGCCACTTTGCCCTATATGACTGTAACTAACTAAAAATGTTAAAACACTTTACCAAATTTTAATATTGTCTGTTTCGTATTTGATACATTATACCCAACTTGATTATGCTTAATCAATGGAGTTAAAACATTTTACTCCGAGTTTTAATATTATTCATTGTCAGTTAATACATTTTACCCGAATTTTAAATATTAGTCATTGTAAGTTAAAACGTTTTACTCCACTCTAGAATAATATTGTTCACAAGATAATACATTTTACACTATCCAAAATATGGGGACATCGTGCGTTGAGTCGTTTTACTGTTCTTTCTAAAAGCAAATTTTAGTACAATAATACAAATTTACTTGCTTTTTTTTACAAATAAAACATGCGTTTAAACTGTCTGTACTAGTTTTATTATTTGCCTTAAACTATCATAATTTTTTGTATCGCAAATCAAAATCGGTGGTTCATTCATACGAAATAAAGCTAATCTGTCGCTTCAGTCACCCCTCTCGTGCCAAAAAGGGCGGTTGTGTGCGCAAGAAACAGAAGTTTTATGTTTAAGAAATAACACTTTGATGTTTTACAAAGAACAGTTTTATGTTTTTATATGTAAGATTGAAGTAGAGACCTAAACTTACGATTACGATTTAATAGGCAATGCACAGGGTCATTATTGAATTATTGTTTTTTATAAGGTCTACACTGATGTTATGCTATTATGCAATTGTGATACTTTAAAGTCTTGAAACTGACACGAGGATGTTCCTGTAATATTTAAGCGTTAATTAGTATTTGTATGATTCATACTTTCATCATCATCATAGGAGCTATGGGGGTCCACCAAGATCTTGGGCCCAAATCCAACCTCACCTAGAAGCCGGTGCACCTGCTGAACAATGGACGACGCTCTGGCGCTGGCTTTTCCTTCAAGGTTTGGGGGGGTCGAACGGCAGTCGTCCATGCACATTGGGGACGGCTACCAGCCGATATACACAGGTGCACCTGATGGGCAGGCCGGTCTGGGGGTGGTGCTCTCCCGGGTGTTGCAGGATGACATCTTGGAGGTGAAGAGCTATAACGCTCGGCTTCTGGTTGTGAGGGTGCTTATTGACGGAATTGTAACCCACCTGATCTCATGGGTGTGAGGAGTTTGGACGTGTCCACAGCGGTTTTGGATACGGTAGTCGCAACCCAGTGGGTGAGCACATCCTTGGAACGTGTGCGACTGCCGATCTTGCCATCGTGAACACATACTTCAAAAATAAATCTGAACATCTTGTCACCTACAGGAGCAGGGGACGCTCAACTCAGGTAAATTTCCTACTCACTAGGAGGCACAGTATCAGCAAGGTTACTAACTGTAAAGTTATACCCGGGGAGAGTCTCACTAGCCAACATCATCTCCTTGCCATGGACCTCCACGTGAAACCTAAAAGCAAACGTGCCGAGCATGCACAACACAGAATCAGGTGGTGGCTGCTTGATGAAGCCAAGTCATCAGCCATCGGTGAAAAGTGCACCGGTGTTGTAGATGAACCAGTACAGGTTTCTTGGGACAGGATTCAGGCAGCTATTCTTGAGGCGGGAAGGCGGTGCTAGTGCGGCTCCATTAAAGACCCTGGGGGCAATTCGTTGTACGAGAAAGTCATGGTGAAGGAGAGATGGCGCTTATACTTCCAAGAGCTGCTGAATAAGCAGCATAAAGAGGTGCAGCCACCAGACCTCGTTCCGAATCAAGGACTAGTGCCACCGATAACACTTGCAGAAGTTCAGACTGCCATTCGCCGCATGAAAAACCGGAAAGCATTCGGACCCTAAGAAAGTCCCCATAGAGGCTTGGAAGGCCATGGGTGCCCGTGGTGTGAATATTCTAGCAAATCTTTATAACCGCGTACTCTTCACCGGTGTGATCCCAAGCCAGTGGAGGCTGAACATCATCACACCAGTCTTCAAAGACAAGGGATCGGTGCAGGAATGTGGTAGTTACCGCGGTATAAAGATAATGTCCCATAACATGAAGCTCTATGAGCGGATAATCGACTCCCGGATCCGACAGGAAAGTACACTCTTGGAGTGTCAGTACAGGTTTCGTCCCGGGCACGGGACCATGGACCCGGTGTTTACCCTAAGGATTGTGGCGGGCGAATACAAATACAGGGCGAAGAACACGCCCCTGCACTGCCTATTCTTAGACATGCAGAAGGCCTTCGACTGTGTTCCTCGCGCTGTGATCTGGTGGGCACTGCGGTCCAAGGGAGTTTCAGAGATTTACATTGACACCATCCGAGATAGTACTACGACTCTGGTTCCTTGGTTCGGACTGCTGTTGGTGACTCGAAAGCCTTCACCATCCCCGAGGAGATACACGAAGGATCCGTCCTTAGTTCTTACCTGTTCAGCGTGGTATTAGACGTTTTGTCGGACAGCATCAGAAACTCACATGAGCAGCCCCCATGGTTGCTCATGTATGCTAAAGATATTGCGCTGATGGACACGGACAGGAGCAGACTGGTGCGATGCGTGAAAGGGTGGAAAAAAGCGCTTGAGAACGGCGGTCTGAAGCTAAATGTAGCGAAGACAGAATACTTAGCGTTAAACTCCACAGATCCCACACCAGCCCGCATAGGCGATGATTTGGTCGAGTGCACAGACCAGGTTGAGTACCTGGGATCTGTACTTCATGTGACCGGTGAAATCCACCACGATGTCAAGGCACGCATTGCTGCCGCGTGGGCTATATGGCGAGAAATTACTGGCATCACATGTGTTCCCAAAATGCCAGTCAGGTTAAAGGGGCAGGTCCATAAGACAATCATTGGGCCTGTCCTCTTGCATGGTTGTGAGGCTTGGCCGCTGCTGGAGCGACACAAGCAAGAGCTGCGTGTCTCGGAGATGAAAATGTTGCGGTGGATGTGCGGTGTCACGCGTAAAGATCGCGTACGGAACTCTCGCATCCGCCGCATCCTCCATATTCGTGAAATCGCGGATAAAATGCAAGAGAGCCGCCTTTGCTGGTGCGGCCACGTCTTGCCAGGCTACGTGGGGAACAAATGGCTGGCAATGGCGCCCCCACCGGGTTCAGGTAAAAGGCGTAGGCCAAAGAAGTCCTGGCTTGACATCGTGGAAGCTGACATGCGTGCAAATGGTCTCACTACCATGGACGCCCAAGATCGTGCGAAGTGGAGGAAGAAGAGCTGGACTGCGGACCCTGAGCTCCGTGGTCATCTTGGCGACGGATGCAATCAGGAGAATACGTCTTTAAGCAGATGATGATGATGATTCATACATTGTTTCAGTTTAAAGCTAAATGTTAATGTTACTTTTATATTTTTATAATAACGTTTATGTTTGATAAAAGTTTACAGTGTCTCGTCATGAAAATTTGTTTTTTGATTGTTGGTTATGCCAGTCTCAATGTGATAAAACATTCACGTACAATCAAGCAAATATGCTTATTTTGTAAACATTACAATAATTAAATAACTTTAGTAAAAAACTATACCTCTTGTATTTCATTTTTCTTAAATTTTCAGGTTTTTCTTAACTTGAAAAAAGAAAATGTTTGGGAATAAATTATAGTAAGGTATAAAGTTAAGTCACTTCGCTCTCTTTGTTAGAGCTCAATGATGTCAGTACAACTGTTTTTCCAGGATGGCATAGATATAAAATGGTTACATAAAACTATTTACCTCTTTTTAGCCATGATTAGATATGCTTTTAAGTAATTCTACTCGATAACAATATCCAGTTCGTTTGGATATAAAACACCTTACTTGAAAATAATAAAATTTATTTTGGAGATAAAACACTTTGCTTGACATTAACCGGATTTAGTTTCGGCATTTAAACTAATTTTACCTATCTGAAATTTTGAGGTATTTTGTATTAACTCCAATAATTGATAGAAATAATAGACACACATTATTTTTGTTCATTTGTATATAATTGTAATAAATTTATTATTAATTAACCCAAATTTCATAGATATATCTTCAATACTTTAGAAGTTACGACATTTTTGAAACTTTAATCGTCTCTCCTGAACATTTTACTAAATGGCTGTTAAAACATTTTGCCTTTCCAGCGTCGATATACCACCTCGGCAGTTTCTTTGGGGTAAGACGAGGTCGGCGCATATACCTGTATCACCTTCAGCGAACGACTGTTCGTGATTTTCAGGACAAGGTACAGACAACTTCAACAACGCTGCTGATGAGGTCCTTTTTACCAGAAAGCCGACTCCTCCCTGGGGGAGCTGATCACCTTCTCTAAAATAGAACAGGTCGCCTGACTCAAGGGTTGTCGTGTCCTCCCCTTTCTTCAGATCTCTGACAGTCTCAATATGTGCCAGTTTATGCGAATTAGTTCTACCTCGAGTTCGGTGAGGTGCTCGTCTAGTCGTAGTGTACTGCAGTTATAAGCTGCCAGCAGTTAGTAGATGGTTCCGGTAGCTTCCCGCTACCATGGCTGGGAATAGCGGGACCATCGGGAACTGGGGGCCTTTTATTTTGGCGTCTGTGCATGGTGAGAGTGTCTAGCCTACTATTGCGTAGTAGTTTTCATGATAGTAACCGAAATTCGAATAATTCGAATACATGGTTTTAAAATTCGAATTTATAAATTGGCCCAAAAATTCGAATAATTCGAATTGTTCGAATTTCGAAGTATTCGAATTGCAATCCCTAATCTCAGAGTAGTCCAATCGTGATTATGTTATAACAAAATGAAATTAACGTTCAAAGTCATCCAATTCGGAAATGTTAAAACAAAGAACATCTTTTAGTGTTATTGAAAAAAAAAAACATCAATAGGTAATACTAAAATCGTGCAGCGTGCAAGGACATAAAAATAATACAGTTTAAATCCATGACTAAGGTTTATTCTATAAGCTGTTTCCCCAGGCTCTGTCCACGTGGAGTTCTGATTCAGGGGAACATATTATTTCTCCAGGGTTATGAGCAGTTTAAGCGATATTCCAGACCTCTATAGCTGTACCAAAATTCAGCCAGATTCGTTCAGCAATTAGTGTTCAATCATACTAACTGATGAACAGCCCCTGGTATTTTTATTTATTATGGTATTTGACGTAAATGACAGGCGGCAACGAATGTCAAAAACGTCAAATCCTATACATTTGTCATTCTATTCCACCATACGCCGAGCAACGAATTGCCACTTGTTTAGGGGGCAGATCTGCCAAGCGAACGAACGAACAAACATAAGCAGTCATCTTTCAAAACTATCACAATTATTTAAGAATAACCTTTAGAAAAAAAATCGTTTTCGTGAATATGATCGCTAGGGACTCGTTTGTCTCGCAATTTAGGTTCAAGATACGTGTCCCAAGTTATATTATGTGAAATATGATCGAATGTGGAACAAATTACTTACAAGAAAATATAATTGCATCATATTCGATTTGAAATGATGATGATGATGATGATATTCGATTTAATCCGTTCACACGTAACAAAGCCACTTTGAATTTAGGTAAGTATTACATTCACTCTCATACATGACATGTCTGGTATTAATTTTTAATCCAATGATTAACTTTCACATCTGTGCGTACAACAATTAACATAAGACTCATCTCACTCGATTCCATTTTAGTTAATGACATAGCAACGTAGCTATATAGAATAGCAATGAGTTGTAATATAAAAAAATACTAAAAATACATTTATATAATACCGCTAATATAATATTGATCAAATGTAATGAATCACCGAAATTTTGCGACTTGGAATTAACGAAGAAGATGATGAATCACCGAAATATAATGTGCCATCGCGTTTGGCTTCGGCACTACTAACTACACCAATTTAGGACAATCTTTTTTTTTTTCAGGACAAGGTTTGTAGAAAAGAAAATTTAAAATGAAAGAAATGAAAGTTTGGGAATGGAATCAGAATTGTACGCGGGCGGAGCTGCAGGCAACAGCTAGTAATAGGTACAATTTTTTTTGTTCATGTGTAGGTGTAGCACTCTAGAGGCTGTCTGGCTATCGAAACAATGTAATAAATTAATTGATTTTTAATTACAACAACACGAATGAAACAACATGGGGTCAACCGGATATCGTAGATACGTGACCTTTGATATTGACCTATTTTTTCTTTTGCATTGTAGAGGACTGTAGTGTACAGTCGCCATCAGTAAGTATTAGCTTAACACAATCCAGGTCACTGATCACAGTGATCACTTTAGCTCTGAAACTTTTCATCCTAAAAGTTTGTGAAGACGTTTTAATGTTTGTTACTTAATTTAAACGGCTGACTGAAATTTTGTACAGAGATAGCTTTCATAGCACATAGCCGTCTTTTATCCCTGGAATAGGTTCCCATGGGTAGCGGCAAAACAGTCTTCTTTATACCTACGGTAGCTGTAACGGGATTAGAATTAAACGCATGCGGAACCGGCAACAGCTAGCAAAATAATATTTTGTCCTCTGAAGATTTCAAAAGTCATCAATTTATTGATTGATTTATTTCGTTTGTTTTATGAGTGTTCAGCAACTTCTGATGGCAACTGTACATCAGACACGGTCATTGATTGTGACACGATATAACCACGGAGATAAAGGTTTTTGTCCGTCGTGTCCACGTATACCCAAACAATAGATATAAGAATTGGATATTGAATGACAATGTGTGCCAAGGACGGAGTTGGACTAGCTTCTAAAGTTGCCCTGTCACTCCGCCTATCGACGTTGGATATCCGTGGCGCTATGGCAGTCGTTACGGGTAGTTGGCCCAAAAAGTTCAACAATTGGTTTAACTACAACACTTCGATATCGCCAATGGGTTATCAGACAGCAGTCTTTTCACGAAAAATGTCGAAGTTCAACCAAACCCGTAATTACACTGGTAAAAGCGGACCTCAGACTCCGAGGTGAAAGCTACGGATGCAACTGGGATAAACACTAGGATGAAAAAGTGTACAGGCTGTTAAAACATGAGCCAGCCTGTCACCCTAGCAGAAGCAGGACCGGGCATCGGCGCTATGCGGGTCCCTCCTCTTTGGGACAAGATGGGGACACCGTAGTTCCTATACCCGTGGGGGGCATCTTGAAACCGGAGATGGGCTTGAGTCAGCCGAGGTGAGAGGGAATGTCTTGTAGGCAACCGAACACTTGGGCATCTGTGACAAAAGACTTTGTAGGGTATGTAGGCGGGAGTGTTCGTGGAGATTGTGACACGAAAAAAGGGACTGATTTAACAAGTTTTACCTGTAGGCACCTGCTGCACTTACTATTTGGAATGGGCCGCAGAAAATACGTGACTAAATGAATTTTGACACCTATCTTTAAAAGCATAGCGCGCCTTTTTTTGTTATATCACAGTAAACGAATTCATATGAAAGAGTTGGTTAGACTGTGGTACGAGTATTATCATCTGTATGACAGCTACAAAAATTTACCCTAAATATTCTATTATTTTATATAGGGCACGTCAATTTGACTTTACCTCGCCTGATGGTAAGGCAAAGTCTCGGAAAAGAGGGTATACACCTACCATGTTACAATGGTAGCACTCAGCTTGACGGCCTCATCAGATGCTTTTTCACGCCCCGCTTAAAGGATCCGGGACTGCAGGAAGAGGGAAACACTTGAACTGGTAAGGAATTCCAGGTCTATGGTGAGGCAGAAGAACAAGAAGTCACCAAACCGCTCGGTTCTTGAAAACTTTATTGCTGGTTAAACTTTATTGCTGGTCAAGTAGTGGTCTTTCGCGGTACCAAATTTTTGGTTTCGTACAGCCAGTCTCGAAGTTTAACTACATAGAAGTCATTGCATTCAAATGAGGAGTTTGCAATGTGTTAGGTAATAAGTACGGTGTCCGCATAGGCAGGAGGTGTAAGTGAGTTCTAGGACACGGTTAGAAATAACAGAAATTATTGCTACATTTTTGAACAGTTAGCATAGCTTGCTTTGTTTAAAAATGGTGAGAATGTGGTTTTGTTTAGTTATGAATCTGTTACAAAATCGTAAATCTTAACTAATTTGCTCTAATAAAAAAGCAGATGACGAGTTGACGACGCAAATATAACACTATTGATAAAAACGTTGTGTAGTGTTTAGAAAATCATCATCACTTGAAAATATAATAGAATTTTAAATTGTATTAACTTAAAATGAAAATTTTTGTCTAGTCTGAACCACAGTCTGAACGTCCCAAATGAAATCCGTGTATCTGCGGGAATTTTGAAAAATCATGGGCGAGATTCTAGGGCTTTCATATGGGAGCTGTGGGGTCAGACGGCAGTCACTTGCATATAAACAAGGCTCCACCTGGAGCCTGGTTTATTTTTGGGACTAATTGGAACTCAGATAATGATGATAATGATTATAGGTAGGTAACGCGAAAAACAAAACATTTCAGTACAATTTAAATCATCGTTAATTTTGATATCTAAAACGTGTAGTTTTGGAAACAATTAGTTTTTTTTTCCACTTTCAAATTAGCGATCTGATTTGAACCACTAGCTTTATTCATTTATAGTCAATTAATTTATAGATTTTATTAGATGTATTTACCATCTATAAAACGCTAAAATATTATATTAATGTAAAGTAGATCAATCACAGCTCAAACGATCTGTGCGTGGGTGAAATCTTATGCCGTTAACCATAAATCATTTGAGTTTACCCTTTATAAACACATTTCATGGGAGAAAGTTATTTCTATTGTTGATCTAGAATACTATAGGATATTTCGAGCACCTAAGACGTGACTATAGGTCAATATTCTATATTTCTATAGAATATTGACCTATAGTCAAGTTGAATTGAACGGTAAGGGAGATACATATAAAATTGCGTTATAGAAGGAGGTCTATGGGAAGATTACCTCTGCCCAGGCACTCTGATCTACTATTATATGCGTATGCTGTTGTAAAGTGGTTGTGTCTGTACATTGGACATATTAAAAAAATACTTTGGTTAAGGTATACCTACACTTATTAACGATACTAAACACGGATTTTTTTAAAATTCTTATCTGTTTGTTCGCGATCGACGCAAAAACTACTGAACGAATTTTGTGCAGTTTTTTATTTTGATTGAAAGGTCTTATCAAAGGAGAACGGGCACTTTTGTATGAGCTGCGTCCCAACCCTTGTAACAAGTTGCGACTAGTGTAAACATGTTCATTGAGTCTATTTATGTGTAAAAATGAAAGATTTTTATCAGAAATTCGTGCAGGCCCAAAGTTATAAGGGTGTAAGTAAAAAATATTTTTTGTGCAATTAGGCTTTGCAGTATAGTTCTACGGTTTTGTATCATTTCGCCGACGGTCATTACAACTACGGTTGACTCAACTAGGGTTAATTCACCTACTGGTTGACATGGTTCATGGTTGTACCGATCACATATTTTTAACAAAAAAAGAGGGGTGTTATAAGTTTGACGTGTGAGTGTGTGTGTGTGTGTGTGTATGTGTGTGCGTGTGTGTCAGTCTGTCTGTAGCATCGTAGCTCCCAAACGGCTGAACCGAATTCAATTCTGTTTCTTTTGATCGAAAGATGGTTTAAACGAGAGTATTCTTAGCTATGTTTCATAAAAATCGGTTCAACCATTTGAAATATATTATGAGGAATGAAAATCAATCCAAAATCTAATCTATTTTCAAATATACCCGTATTGGGTATCAAATGAAAGGTCATAATTTATACATCACGATACAGTAGGTTTTATAGAAATCGGTTCAGCGGTGGTAACCATAAAACCTGCTATTATTATAGGTATATAAAAAGCATGAAACAAAAAAAATTAAAAGCAGAAACCAATATTTTAATTTTCTCTTTCTAAATCGATTTGAATAGTTAGCATAATAAATGCTTCAAAAGAACATTATTCACGCTGCATACATTTTTGGTCCAAAATTGAAAGTGCTGGCCAAATACGATATTTCGTTAGAACTTGTTCTTATTGGGGCGTCAAAGTTGAGGGACCACTTCCTTCGGTTTTATTTGAGTTCGAAAATCTTGAAAACATACATTTTTTATGACACAAACTATTGAAAATGGATAAAAAATGTCGTGCTACATTGGAAGAATAGTTAATAAAACTAATAAAAAATAAACCCCATACTGCACACCGTTGTTTTTCGTCTATTTATTTAGGTGCTAAATTGAAAATAAGTAGCGGCCAAAGAATACAAATATGACATTCCGTTAGTCGGGCAGTGGACCCTCAGCTTTGACGCCATAATAAAAAATGCTAATGAGGACAAGCTCTAACAGAATATCATACTCGTATTCCTTGGCCGGCACTTTCAATTTTGGACCTAAATAAATGGGTGAAAAACAACGGTGTGCAGAATGGGGTTTATTTATTATTGATTTTATTGACTATTCTTCCAATATAGAACAATGATTTTTATTCGTTTTTAATCATTCATATCATAAAAATGTATGGTTTCAAGATATTTGAACTCAAATAAAACTGAGAGCAGTGGTCCCTCAGCTTTGACGCCATAGTAAAAAATGCTAACGAGGACAAGCTCTAACGGAATTTCATATTTGTATAGGGTACTTTGGCCAGCACTTTCCATTATGGACCTAAATAAATGGACGAAATACAACGATGTGCAATATGGGGTTATTTTTTATTGCTTTTATTAACTATTGTTCCAATATAGAATAAAGTTTTTCATTTATTTTTAATAATTCGTATCATAAAAAATGTATGTTTCCAAGATTTTTAAATTCAAATAAAACCAAGCGCAGTGGTCCCTCAACTTTGACGTGGTAATAGAAAATGCTAGCGAGGACAAGTTCTAACGGAATATTGTATTTATTTTCTTTGGCCGGCACTTTCAATTTTGGACTAAAATGGGTGATGTCCTTTCATTCAAAAATCCCAATAATTTATACATATTTGAAATGTACTAATTAAGGCCTTTAATTTGATATCAAACACGGTATATTTACCTCAATTTTATTTTTTAACGCAGTACTTTATGACCGCTAGAGGGCGCCACATTAAATTCAGTGACACATTATGTAGCCTATAATAAGTGGACGATCAAGACACTTCTAACAATACCTTACTTGTCCAGTTCTAATTAGTAGTTGAAGAGCTATGAGGGAATTAGTGAATATACATACATAGTTCATACATACATACATAGCCTGTCAAAATCATAATCCTCCTTTGGCTTTAACATAGTCGGGTAAAAATAGCATAAATAAATAGGTATTTTGTCATAAAAACACTAATTATTTAAAATAAATTAAATACTTTCTTAGTAACTGAAACCCCCACAACTTTTACCCTGCACGAAATACAGATTTATGTCCATACAAAAAAATAATACACTCATTGAGACCTTTCATTTGATATAGGTCAAAAAGTGTTACACCATATGGGACGAAACGCCCATTCGCCTTTAAAACCTTACGTTTGTTTGATTGCAATCAATTCAGCAGGACCGGAAATATGAGGAAAAGTCGCGTTCCGAGATCCGCGTGCTCGGAACCGCGGGCGAAAGGCTAGTATCATATAAATTTACTTCTTTTTTCTATTTTAAGTTGCATCGTAGTCATTTATGGCGGCCGGCATGGTATTTCACCAATTATTCAAACGAGTGTCTTAATATTTATGCGCCCATTGCACTCGTCTCTTAGGCAATTACATTATGCCATTACGATCCTGTTTGAGTTGAACCAGCACCTAACGTTATGTAAATGGCTATAAATAAATTCGACATACATACTAACTGGATATTTTAATACCTATTAGACAGTTAATAAATTATCGCGATGCAATATCGTGATCCGGAGTCAATATTGTTACGATACCAATCGGATTTACACATCAATAATATTAATGTGGTATACAGGATCGCGAAGATTGTGATATAATTATAATTATCATAGGACAACTTACTGCAGACGCGCGCACGCAGCACATGTGCGTAATTCATTGCGGCTTTTTAATGGTCCCCTTTATCATTATCGGAGTTTTTTGAACAAGTAATGGGTACGCTGTATCTGCTGCATGTGTCTGTCGTTGTCGTATGCGGTCCGCTTCGGAATCATACCTTAATACATTATAAACCTTTCTCTTGAATACCTCTGTTACTGAAAACTACATTGAAATCCGTTCAATAGTTCAGACAGACAGACAGCGAAAGCGACTTCATTTTTATACTACTTATGTAAAAATATTCTAGAAAATCAGTCAGTCTTGATTTAGGAGGAGTTTATCGAGTCAATCTTTGCTGAACCTTCCGCAACACAAAGTTCCGTGTTACGGTACTATGTAAGTTACTTGACATTTTGACTGGGAAAAGTTTATTTTTGAATTATCATGAATTGGGAACAAGATTTTTGAAAGGGTTCCTTTCATTTTGGTTAGGGTTGGTTTGATTTGTGCCATTCTTTGCCACAACTTTCACAACATGTGCCTTTTTATGGTACATACATTGTGACAAGTTCCATAAGTTCCTTAATAAGCAGGCTTCGGAATCATTCATTTAACTTCTACTCTATACAAATTGTAAGTAAGTATTTCAATAGTCGTCCATAATAGACGAGAAAGAACGATAGATCTCGCCTGAAAACCGATCACTTATAGCCGATCACTTATAGATAAGCGATCGATTTTCAGGCGAGAAAAATAGATAGAGATATACAATATACTTCTATACTTCTTTTTCGTCTATAATAGACGATAGCACGTCATGGTAGGATCACAGGTTTCGTATAAGCATCTAAAACGGCAGATGTATCGTAACAAGTCAGAACTTAACTTGAGCAATAGGTTTTACTTAGGATAACTTTGCTTGTACAACAACTTATATAACTGTTGCTGGACACGTAGGTGGAACAGAAATGGTTATATTTTTTTTTTATACCACTTAGTTGGCAGATAAGCACACGGCCCACCTGATGGGAAGCGGTCACCGTGGCCTATGGACGCATGCAACACCAGGGGCGTCACACTCGCGCTGCCGACCCTGAAGAAACCTTCTAATGCCCTTCTTGAAGAACCCCATATTGTAGTCGCTTGGGAAAACCACCGCAGGGAGTTCATTCCACAGCCTGAGTGTGCATGGGATGAAATGCCTTTCAAACCGCATAGTGCGTACCGTTTCCGGACGCAATGTGTGAGGATGAATTCCCTGCCTGTGGCGAGAGGTGCGATGATAGAATGTAGCTGTTGGCATCATGTCAAACAGTTCTTCTGAGCACAAACCATTGTATAGACGGTAAAACATACACAGTCTCTTCTGAGACTGAGAGGTTCCACATCGCCTGCGAGTATGGGATTGCTGACGAGCCCCAACGCCCGTCTTTGTACCGAGTCAAAGGGGTCAAGCTGGCATGCAGGTGCCCCAGCAAAAAGGTGACAGCAGTACTCCATGTGGGGCCGAACCTGCGCCTTATAAAGGATGAGTCGTTGCCCCGCAGTGAAGTACCGCTTCGCCCTGTTGAGCACCCCAAGCTTCTTTGATGCCAGCTTCACCTTGTCTTCTAAATGACTACGGTATTGGACGTCGCCGGAGATATCGATACCAAGAATCCCGATACTCGAGGAAATGGTAAGCGGTGTGCCCAGGAATTGCGGTGCTACAATGAATGGAGTTTTCTTAGCGGTGAATACACATACTTGTGTCTTAGAGGGGTAGAATTGGACTAAATTTAGTCTGCCCCAATCGGAATGGTTATATAGCTATGACAGGTTCTTATGATAGCAATGGGCGTTTCTATTAATTGTATTTTGTTTGATAGAAAACAATCAAGATCAATTATATTTTTCATTGATGTCTTAGAATCATCATTATTTACTTCGTGTTATTCCCGATTGTATCCGAGGCCATCCTTTCGAGAGGAAAGCCTTCGCCAGAGCCACTTCTGTTGTTTCCTGGGAACCATGACTACCATGAGGCCAATACATTTTATTTTTTCTTACGGTTTTAACTTTTTTATATTTGTGACACTTCTAACCGTAATGTTAAAGGAAATAGGAACCGTATTAAATGTACCGTTTTAAGTACTCAGGTCAATGTTAGTTAATACCTACTAAGTTTGTTTAAAATGTTACAGTTTTTTTTTATTTGGCACGTCCTCGTCACGTTGGAAAGAAAAATGAGAATGATCACTTTCTGCATTTTTTTTTCAGCAATTATGGTGTCTTTAGAATAGTGCAGGATATAATAAATTTATGAGGGTTAGTTACCGTAGTATGCCGTAGTTCATACCTTCATCTGTTCTCTAATGGCAAAGAAACAAAGGTAAACGATGACCACAAAGCATTATCTATACTCTATATACTATTATATAATTGTAAATTGGTCGTTTCTGTAAATTGGAGATATTTAAAAAAAATACTTGTGTTATGTTATGTTAACGATACTGAACACGAAAATATTTTTTTCTAATTTCCTGTCTGTTTGTCTGTTTGTCCGCGATGGACGCAAAAACTACTGGACGGATTTTGATGCGGTTTTTTTTGTTAGAAAGGGCTTACTCAGACTTAAAATTTTACGTTTGTTTGATTGCAATCGGTTGAGTAGAACCGAAGATATGAGCAAAGGTCGCGTTAACCGAGATGCACGGGGGCGGAGCCGCGGGCGGAAGGCTAGTTACCCATAATATTTAACTTCGTTTAGTGAATCGTGAAGGTGATGCAGCTTAGAACTTATTCACACAAAACGGACAAAAGGCGTAATGTATGTGAATCAGTCAGCTCACCTCATCAGCGAGTGGGCGCGGCCTTGCTAAACCGACTGCTCGCTTTATAAGGTATTGTGTGGGTGAATGAAGTAACTACTTAGACACAATTTTCAAACCTCCAGATAACCATCTTGAGGTTTAAAAATATATTCTTTGGAGATTTTGATAACGTTAGTGTACACTAAGTGTGAAACGACAATACCAAAGGTATTGTAGTTTTCAGAATTGCGCGAGGTCTTTTGTTAAATTGCCGATTGTTTTGTTAGAAACTATTATATTTTTTAAATCATTTGAATGTTTTGGTAAGATGGTTATCTTACCAAATATTTTTCAGGAGAAAAAAGAGTTTATTGTCCAATCTATCAATTACCACCATCCTTATAGCTACCTATTTCCTAATTGCTTCCAAAGTTTTCACTTCGGAACCCAACGTTTGCTAATAGTTTTTGATTGATATGTCGATCTTTCCGGAAGAGCTGCCATCAGCCCTCCTAACCTTGAGAGGTAAGCCTGAATCCTATGCCAGAGTCTTGTCCATTGTTTAGCAGGAGCACTAACTAATAGGTGAATCTGCCTCAAGGATGGTAGAGAACTCTACACCTAATATTTTAAATCAATCAATCATTTTATTTATATCAGACCATCTGAAAATGTACACTTACTACAATGGCAATGCATACGTTTCACTGAATTGGTAACAGATGATCATGAAACATTTCTCCCGTCTAGCGTGACCAAGTTATGACAGTAACACACTTAGAAATAAAACCGCAACTGATTTACATGATAATGGAAACCGTTTATTTTGTTGTTTTCTTTCGATGTTCAATATTTAAGCTGAACAAGAAATGTTCTAAGTCAACCAGTTATTATAACACCTGCTTCTGATACTGTCTGAAGTTTACGCGTTTAATACTTAACACCTCCTTCTTCCATCCTTCGATCGCATATCTGTCTGGGATCGAATCTTCTTGTACAGTAACGCCCGTAGGAAATACACATGGCTCTTCTTCATTATGTTATTAATGCTAGCAACTTATGGTATACAGCAGTCCCATCAATTAAAGAGAAAGTAATAACTGCAAATTATGGTGCTCTACAGATTTTTGGAAAGCTATAGATTTTTTAATGAATCCAAATTATCCGAAGTATCCATAGTATCCAATCTAAAACTAAAGAGAACTCGCCATGGTTTCTCAGGAATAATTCGTGAACTCTTGTAAATATTGGGCGGGGACTTATTATGAGGTAAGCAAAATATTGCAGTAATGGGTAGTTATATGTTTTTGGTACGGAATAATTTTTCTTTACAGGGTCTTCAGTTGGTAAAGCCATTCTAGCAGTTACTTTTCGTTTGTTCTATGCCTTAATTTTCTTCTAACCTCCGCTCCATCTATTAATGTAGAATATTTATTGATTGTAGTTAGTATACCGTTCGAATCAGGACTAGACTAAAATATCTACTAAATTCTTTTGATTGATTTCAAAGTAGTATTCCAATCGCCGTATAAAATTGATTTAATTAAACACATAACGAGATTCTAATTGAATAACGGCATTTTGCAATATGTTATTAATATTTTAGATTTTTACATCTGCATTCCATTCTAATGGATCTTTGAATATGAATTATGAATGAATTACACGGTGCAAATGCTGATGCTATTGTTCGCTACAATTTTACTCTTTTGTAACTTTAAAACCTGGTAATATTAAAAATCATGGTGTATTTCTACGATTTCTGTATTGATCCTTAAAGGTAGGCTAGATCTTTCTCACATTACATGGTTGACCACAAATTGTAGATAGTTATAGCCAAATTGCAGGAAAGACGACTTTTCTGTATTCCAACAATATCAGTAGGCATTGATGCCAACTGATGAAGTGATGTGTGCCTTGACTTGAAGGCTCATGGGTTTTAAGGGAACACAGACACTATCAAGGTATTTGACGACAGGCTGTTTCGAAGCCCATTTATAATACGGTCTGTTTCAAGACTGTGGATCGCACGTTACAGATTTATTTGCGCTTCCACGATGCGCTGGTGTCGGTACGGATTGATCCGCTTTCGTCAGCAAAATCACGTACCTTGGTAAGCGGCCTTAAGAATCAACTGCCTATCAGTGGCGAGGGAACCCTATAACCCGATTCATATCAGCTTTCCAATGGGTCGCATACCGCATGACCAACTAGATCGAAGTGAAGGTTTTTTCCACCAGTTTCCCTTTTGAAAATTTTGAACTGCTATATTATTAACCAAAGATAAGTAAGTGTTTTCTTAAACCTCTTTATGGACTTGAGTTATCGGTTACAGAACCATTCTTGCAGTGTAAATTGCCCATAAATATGTACGAGTATGTCTCATTTAAGCTGTATTGTTATGACTAAGTTGTTATGAATGTCGGTAGGTACCTAGTGGTACTACTAGTGGTACTATGTTCCAATATTTACGTATGAATCAGAGGAAACGAGGCTAAAAGGTTTACGTTTATCTTTGACGGGCACGTGCGGTTCTTATTTAGAACATCTGACCTACCCTCCTAGACAAGTGGTAATTCTTTGACCGGTGTATTGTAAAATAGAATGACGAATGTATGGGATTTGACGTATATGATAGTCGTCAACGCATGTCACAAACGTCAAATCCTATACATTCGTCGTTCTTTTTGGAACCTTATTTTCTAAGGAAACGTTAGGTTCGATATGTTCGTAGAGCGTTTAATGTTGTAGATTGGTTGTAGTATAACAAGGAAGTAGGGCTAGTATGGTTCATTAAATAATTGTGTGTAGGTAATCAAACGCGTTCGATGCGATACTATACGGTTTGAGGTACCGAATTATAATTGACCGTATTTATTTTATGCAGGGTGACCATAGAGCTCCATTCTGTATAATGGGTGGTTCCTTTCTGTATAAATACAGCCAATGCCAGCCAATATGACACAGGGCTCTATCCAAATCTGTTGTTATTGTATTCTGTTAAGTACCTATATAGTTTCTCGTTTAAATTCCTTATTATTATTTACCTACAAAAAGATTACCTATACAAAGACAACAGACACCACTTGCTTATAAATCCTCATTGAATTCTCAGGTATTTGAATCTGCTAAACTCGTAGAGAAGTACCTATTCTATAAATCAGGTGGTTTATTTTACACAAAGTTTGCGTGTGGACAGAAGTTCCAATTTTAGCTAAGAATGCACATTAGATATGTGTAAATTCCATGAGCAATACCTATACAAATGTTTAATATGCGCTAACGCAATACGAATGATCCAGAACTTGTAAACAAGTAATCTCATTTTGAAATTTAGTCTCGTTGCATCAGGAATTGTCAACCTTGGGTGATATTATAGAAACTTACCTCATATTCAAATTGCAAGCTTTGGATGCAATCGGAATTGATGCTCTGACAATGAAAACGACTTTTACAAGTAATCTAACGTCAACGTTTCATAATTATGATTGAATTCATTTTAATATACCAAATAGAAGTAATCAAATGAATCAATTAGGTATGTATATGAAATGATGATGGTTACTTGACTGCTGTAATAAGGGAGCTGTAACAGCACTCTGCGCGTTACTATTGTGTAATCGTGCATCGAACTTCGCACAACAAAAGAGAATTGAATGCCGTGCCTTGCAATTTTGCGGTTTTATTGTAACTAAGTACAAACAAAATAAGTACTTTCATTTACGTAACACACACAATAAACTAAATACTTGATTACTGAAAATGACTTCATTTTGTCGCAAGTCATTCTAGTGTTAACCATTATTATTTTGATAAATATTATTTCGTATTCACAATTACTTTCACTGTTACAAGTGTTAATTTCATCTCAATTATTATATAATCCGAAAGGACGAGGGTACAGGGGACATTACCTCCTCCCCTCAATATCGTGTACATCAAATTTGAATTTCTGCCAAAAAGGCATTTTTGGAGGTATTCCCGCACTTAAAAATAAGTGACCCCTCCTCAATTTTAAGTAGCAGCCGCACCTGATATTACCTCCTGTCCTCCTGTCTTAAGTATCTCGCAGGGTGTCCGCTGAGTTACACTAAGAATTTCTATTGAAAGAAGTAATAGTTACTTTGTCGTAAGAGAGAGTTTAAAGCCAATGATAATAACCGTCACAAATTGTTTTCTCCATGCATCACGAAAGTCTTGTTATTTAATTTGACAACAATTTGGGTGTTTGTCACCAAAAAAGCCACGCGTATGTTGTTACTTGTGGAGGTATCTAAGGAAAATATTATAAAAATAATGGGTAAAACGAATAAGGCAAAGCCCTCTTTGATGATGTCGAACTGCAGATTCGTGCTGGGCGAAATATGGACATATACCTACGGTTCTACTAAATTATAGTTTTCAGTGTTCTTTGTCGATTAGTCAAATTTCGTCAATGAATCATTGTTTAATATTTTAACCGAGTCATGACAAACAAATAGTTAAAATTAGGGCAAAAAAAAATCTTTTTTTTTATTGGCATCTTAGAGGTTTGTTCATAGCTATGAGCGACCAAAAAATGGGTAATAATAATTAGAGTAAAAAAGATAAAGGTAAACCATACAATATCTGTATAGTCTTTGTAGGTAGATACTTCTTGGCTTCCGGCAATAGGTACCTACTCAACGAAGAAAAAAACACAAATCTAAAAACACGAAAGCCAAATTATCTAAACCGGTTAATCTATTTTAGCGTGAAAGCATAACGAAACAGCACACTTCCACAACACTATCTTTAATAATAACTATTGTTTGAAAGTATTAAAATCTGTAGATAAAGTATTTCTTTGTTTATTACATTACTTTCCACAAAATAGAGAAGCCCCTTACTTAGCATACGGCGTTATAAGAGTAGGTGAACGCACAAAGCACTCACTGTGCTCATCGCGTTCACTAGAACACTTTCCCCCGTCTCGCTTGACGCACCAATTGTTGACGACACCTGTATTGGTCCATACGCTTGCAAAAACATTGCATTGACGTGTTTCCTTCAGTTTCATAGTTAATTAATCAGGTCTTTGAATATATTTGCTAGTGATTTGAATATGATTCAATGTTGAGCAATGTCATTGGATTATCGGTTGGGTTGCAAATTTTATAATAGGTTTACTAGGGTTTCTGAGGCTATCGCAGTTGTATTATTCGAAAAAAGATTAATTTACTAGATAGATAGAATTTCGTTATTTTTAATTTACATTTCAAGTAATTAAAATGAAAATATTTACTTAATAAAAAGGGGGGATGGAGTACAGTTAAAACTAAAGCTAATTTTTAGGGGTCAAAATTCCTCCCCATCGATGTTGGCTGGTAAGGTACAATGTACCCAACATGTTGGCGTTATTGCTGCGTTAAAATTATGGCAATGCCTCTTCTAGAGGTCAGCCACTTTGCAAGTTCTTACGATATATTACGATTTTTTGTTTAGTAACTTGTTTTATTATTTTGTAAAAGAGGTAATTCTTTTGTAACTTTAACGCGAACCAATGTGTAACAAAGTTATGTGACTGAAAACGAAGCAGTACATAAGTAGATGGCTACTCTTGAAGTCATGTTAGTTAGCAGAGAATGTAAGATTATATTCAAACTGACTCATCATTATTAATGCCTATCTTTAATCCATTTTCCAGTGGAGGCAACGTCGATGTGGATGGGGAATAGTGGTAAAATTATTTGGAAACGGTGCAATACGTCATTCACCTCCATCCCTTCATTCCAGTCAGGGGTAATTTCCATAGTCACTTCTTCATTCAAATAAATTTTACTTTGGGTCTAGATAGCGTTGTGTAGAATGTCCTACAATATTTATTATTATTATTATTATTATTATTATTATTACGTGCCAAATTCCCACTAGACCATACGTATATGGTAACTTATCTTAGACTGTGGTAGTAATTTCTTATATGTAAGTATATGGGTTGAATCACCTTAACTAGGTATACCTATCTGATTTGTAAAAACCACATAATTTGGTGATTGAAAAGAAGAGTGGGCGTGATTGCATTGCGAATCACGATTATTGCGACCTACATGATTATGGAATGGAATCGTAATTACTTAATCATGTAGGTAGATAGGTAGGAAACCATGCAATAAAATACATTCATGAGGCAATAAGTCCGTAAATAGAAAAAATAAAGAAAGATTATAATTAACTAGCTGACCCGGCGAACTTCGTACCGCCATATTTTCCGCCCGCGTGGTTATCTCTAAATTTATAAGTGTTTCTCTACAATATTATGCATGTTTTATATATATAAACCTTCCTCTTGAATCACTCTATCTATTAAAAAAAAACCGCTTCAAAATCCGTTGCGTAGTTTTGAAGATTTAAGCATACATATGGACGGACAGACAGCGACAGCGACTTTGTTTTATAATATGTAGTGATGATGAGTCATTGAATCGGACCGAAAATCATATTTGGCGAAATGTGGTAAGTTAATATACCTCTGCCTACCCCTTCGAGAATTTACAGGTATGAGTGTATGCATGTATATAGGTAGAACTAAATAAGATTTAACGAGAGAAAATCAAAATGAGGAGAACCTACTGAATGTTATCGATATAATAATAGGCGACAGCGTTACCATTTTGAGTTAGTACTTATTTGATGATAAAATATAAACTGTGCTGCCCTTAGAGTAAGCAATGTATAGGGACTCTAAGGTGCTGACAAAATACAAACTTGGATGACAAATTATAAACTTTACAGACAAAAAATATTTGCCGTTAAAAATATCGTTACATCATTCACAGTTCTTCAACTTCATGTTCTATTTTTGATCTTCTTTTCATTTATACAATGCTTGAGAAAATTCTGTCATATTGCACCACAATCCACAATACATACATTGAATAGTTTGCGCAACCAATCACGGCTGTCTCAGTCCAGGTCATCAGTTCATGAGGCTGGGAAGTGTCTCACAGTATGCACTATCTAGGATACATGAATGTTGTACTTTTTGTACATTGCAACATGCTTTCGATAACATTCTAACAGCTTTTTGTAGTTTGCAACCCACGGTTCGCAGTTCATTAAAATTAATATATGCATGTAAGTTAGTCAATGACTTATGAACAGAAGAAGTTCCAGCAATAAGCTAAGGTGCAAGTATCTGTCTGACACAATTTGCACATGTGAAACGGTATTTTTTATTTCATTTAACGAAGTTTTTAACGAAGCATTTAACGAAGTTATACCTCGGGTCCCGTATCGCCGACCTAAATCGCGATACAAACGAGGGCCTGATGCGCGCGGATTGTTTTGTAATTTTTTATTTATTTATTTATTTTATACTTTATTGTACACCATTTAAAATACAAATAATAATAATCTATACTTGGTGAATTTGAGCTCGTCCACTTTAGTAGCACCCCATGCTATCCTCAAAAGACACCCAAAAACGTGTACTGCACGTATGGAGCACATTTTGAGCACATTTTAGGTCCAAGATATACCTACGTTCTGAGCAATAATCGAAATTGAATTCTGATGTTCTGGTGTATTATTCACTTATGTCCTTTCCAAAGTTCTAGCACATCTCTGTACCAAAGGACTATGCCAATTTTGGTCTAACCTTCTAATAGCTATGTGTGTTATATCGCTGGATAGGTATTTTCGAGCTGAATAAAAGTTTAAAATCTGTTTAATGGTTTAAGCGTAACTTACAGACTGACGGACAGATAGAGTTACTTTAACATTTTATAATATTAGTATGTACTTATATTGTTAAGATGGCTGGGAGAGACTGGAAGCGGAAGGCGGAGGATCGGCAGACGTGGCGCACATTGGCAGAGGCTTATGTCCAGCTGTGGACTGCAATAGGCTAATTGATGATAATGAGTGATGATTGTTAAGATGTCCAACTCTTTTAGAATTGCTCTTATATAGGAATCAAATCAAACAAAAAACGTTGTCAAACAAAAGTTCGGTAGTTCCTACTTCTTACACGACAATCTTACAGCATTCAGTATTATATATAAGTACTAGCTGTTGCCCGCGGCTCCGCCCGCGTGGATGTCGTTTATCGCGTGGTGTTATAAATTTTAGTGCAGAGAGTTGCGCGTTGAACGCTGATTAGAGGAGCTTTATTTTTTAGATGAGGTAGGAAACGACGGTATATCCGTCCCAATCGAGCAGTCCGACTGGCCCTACAGAAGATCGCGACTTACCTAATAACCTCGTGTAGTGTTTCTGACGGTGAGTAGGGTAGCCAGAGATTTTGTGCTGTCAGTGGGAAAACCAAAGGCTTTGCCCTACTTATCTTTTGCGCTGACGGCACAGAGTCACTCTGTTCTTACAGCATAGCACGGGTGTGACGCCCCTGGTGTTGCATTCGCCCATAGGCCACGGTAACCTCTTAACATCAGGAGGGCCGTGTGCTTGTCTGCGACCTAAGTATGTAGGATATATAAAAAAAAGATTAAACACTGTACTCGCCTCTCTATTCGGCTCCTACTTGACTCTGTACTCCACGTAGTGTAGGTACGAGTACTCCACTCTGTATTCGCGTCTCTACTCGATGCCACTATACTCGACTTCACTATTACAGTACGACTCACGACAATAGTATTGGGATGGGGTACTTCAAGAAGGGCGAGTGTGACGCCTCTGGAGTTGCATACGTCCATAGACCACAGTAACCACTTTCCATCAGGTGGGCCTGGTGCTTGTTTGGCACTTAAGTGGTATATAAGAATGTTCCTACCTGGATATCTACTCGACTCTCTATTGTAGTCCCCATTCCTTTGCCCTTCTCGCACTACCTGTACCTACCCTGTGTACTCAACTAATAATAGGTACTTCGCCTTCGCCAAGCTCTAATCTGTCTTTGCGTGAAAAACGATTTTGTAAGATCTTAAGACTGTATCAAAATCTATATCACAAATTGACAAATTAGAAATTGAAAAAAGTAATACTAAATACCGGTTCGCGTATATCGGTAGTTTGAAACCAAACGATAGCTTGAATTTAAACGCGAGAACGCCATCTAGTTATGATTCTGTAACTAAATCTTAAAAATTCAAATTTTAATTTCATGATTATAAACGCATTAGTTTACACAATTGTGTATGTAAAAATAAAGTCTATAAATTGACATTCTTGCTCGGATGTATTATGCTATAAAAATTGACCAATAATAATAAAAAGCGCCATCTGTCTATCGGGCCATTTTCCGTTTATTATCATAATTGTTCACAACTTCGGTTCTACTCAACCGATTCCGATCAAACAAACGTAAGATTTTAAGTCTGAGCAAGCCCTTTCTAACAAAAAAAACCGCATCAAAATCCGTCCAGTAGTTTTTGCGTCCATCGCGGACAAACAGACAAACAGACAAACAGACAAACAGACAGGAAATTCAAAAAAAATATTTTCGTGTTCAGTATCGTTAATATAACATAACCCAAGTATTTTTTTTTAAATATCTCCAATGTACAGACACGACCACTTTACAATTTTATAATAGTATAGATGTATGTAAGTATATTGTGTAACGACAAGCTAGATTACTAGTTTGACAACTTACATTCGATACTCAAGGCTATATATCTAGAGCAGAGTTCTCCGGTAAGGTCACAACTTACATTATAGTAATCTGTTAAATTATAGTATAGCAATGACTTCTATTCTATGAACAAAAAATTTACATCGAATTAAGACTACTACCATAGAACAGATTAATAGAAGGTTATAGCGCTACTACTTGAACAACAAATGGTCTAGTTGCAATGCTCCGATATTGAGTTGTGGGGGTCAGATGGCAGTCGCTTCACAGAAAATATCAGCAGATAGACTGAAAAAAGTGAGCCCCAGATTCCGAAGTGAAAGCTGAATGCGACTGGGGTTAACGCTAGGGTGAAGTGTGAAGAAGATGAAGAAGAATTGAACAGCAACAAATGCAATAATTCAACCACTCTTCGTTTCTTGGTATACTAAAACTTGACATATTTTAGGGTAGTTCAAACCGTACCGCATTAATTTGAAAACAAACTGTTTAACTGCTCTACAATTTAAATCATTCAAATGACTATTAGTGATTTCAGGATATTTACCATGTATTGTTTTGAGTTTACGACATTTCGGCACTGTTGCAAGCACGATGATCACGGAGAAACTGGAGTTTTTTAAATGTTGTAACAAACGATACAGCTGAATATCATTCTGACCGTTAACTGAACGGCGCCGTTTAGTTAACAGCCTAGGCCAGGGGTGGCGAACCTTTATGCATCAACGTGCCATATTTCTAAAAAAAAGGTCAATGAAGTCTTAGACGTGCCAACGGGGGAGGGGGGGGGGGGGGACTGAAGTTGCTCTGTCTGTTTGCTACGGTTCATTTGGCCGCCCCCAACAATAAAAAGGAGTTTTAGTATCTCCCCTTCCTGAATGGAAACGCTAGTACTAGAAAATCCTTGCGTCCCCCACAGGGGAACCAGCTAGGGGAGAAATCAGTCCGAAAGGAAATAAGTGTACCTATCCCTCCCAAGATTATTTGGGGCTGGGGGAATATTCATTTCTGATAATATGGCATGATCCGCCAATAAACAGGTATAGGCACAGATTACCGAATGCCCACCTAATAACCCAGGTGGCACTGGTGGCATTGGTGGCGTGCCCAAAAAATTGTGCCGCGTGCCATCTGTGGCACGTGTGCCAATGGTTCGCCATCCTTGGCCTAGGCAGTTAATTGAACGGCTGATTATGCTAGTTGGCGGCGACAGATGGATACAGTCGATCGTTCATAACCAGCTTACAGTTTTTTTAATTAGGTACGTGTCACACTTAAAGATGATAAATGCAACAATGCATATAAATTGAGTACCTAAAAGGATTCTTATAATCAAGGATATTTAGACGTTCTAGTTGTCGTCTAGGCCATACTGTATGACAAATACGAGGACAAAATGCCTGTTTGAAAAGGAATCTGATATTCTGTGGCAAGGGCACACGTTGTTAGCAAGATTCAATGATCTTTTTATTACACTTTGAGGCCCTTTGAGGGTCAGGGTTGGACTAGGCCCAAAGAATCCGTGTTCGGTCAGTATAAATTACCAAAACTAGAGATTTGGGGACGTGGAAATTCTGCGTTTTTGAGGAGTACAGCTATGTGTCTCATTGACTTGTATTTTGAATCATGGCCGGCATAGACGTTCAAGTAATTTGACCAAACAGGCTGATTGATCAAACTGCTTGAACCAGCCTGTTTGATCAAATAATTTGAACGTCTATGGGGCCCGTAGGTTATCTTCTTCTTTCCCTTAGCCTTCTTCCCATTATCTGGGGTCGGCTCTCCTTGTCTGCCTCCTCCATTCTTCTCTATCCTTTGCCGTTTCTGCGTTTATATCCGATTCTTTCAGGTCTTTCTCGACCGTCGTCAAATACATAAATATCAAAGCAGAAATGAGAGCTACCTCCATTTGCAAAAAAATATGTGTAAGTATCATCATCATTCTATCATATTAGGGTGATGACTTTTGTGACACCTATAGTAAATGGTTGATGAAATTAATTGTGTAAAACGTGATATTGCAGTTCGAATTAATCGAGGTTACCTACTGTCATTTTTAAAATCTGCTCATGCGGAATAAACGAAGGTACGAGTACTTAATGATATTGACGTAAGGTATTAAACATAACCTTTTTATAGTTCTTTCATAATTGCGATTACAAAAAAATTATATAAATCGTTTCAGATCTCGGTGATAAAGAAAATGTATATTGTACACAAAAAGGGCTCTATACGCGCAGTATACGTTTCTTGGGTGTCTTTTGAGGATAGCACGGGGTGCTTCTGCGGTGGACGAGCTCAAATTCACCAAGCACAGATTATTACAAAGCAATCTGCACGCGCCAGGGCCTTGTTTGTCTCGCGATTTAGGTCCAAGATACGTGTCCCGAACAGGGCCGGTCGCAGCTTGAAGTTTGGGGGGGGGGGGGGTCACTTCGGAAATTCCTTAAGAAATTTAACCCCCCTCCCCTCGTACTGGGACTTTTCAATATGACGTACATGGTTTGGGGGGGGGGGGGCATGTCCCCTGTGCCCCCCCCCCTCGGACCGCGCCTGGTCCCGAAGTATACCTACATATCAATAGGCCTACCATGAAACATTCGGAGTTGCGGATGTTGGCAACCGTACAAATGGTTCCATAGAACTCAATCAATTTGCCTATCGCAGTCCACTACTGGACATAGGCCTTTTCCAATATGAGTCATTGCTTCTAATCCTTCGCCTTCCGCATCCAGTCCGTCCCATCCACAATTTTCAGGTCGTCAGTCTATCTGGCTAGATGGCATCTCACCTTATGCTTGCCTTCTCGCGGTTCGTGGAACACATTTAGCCCAAAATCGGATCCGAATATGGTGGTACATAAATACAAAATATGGTAGGTATGGTGTACTGTGTCTAACTCTACTGGAAGAAAGCCGAAGTGGTTTCATCCTACGACCTGCATGGCACAACGCGACATCTTTCATTTGTATTTCGTGCGGGCCCGAAATTTCGGGTGTTTCGTGGTAGTCCTCCTGTTTCTTAACGACTCGCTTTTTAATTACTAGTTAAAAAAAATAATAGTAACATTTACATTATTCCGGAAGCACCTTCAGCCCGAAACACGAATTTTCTTCCTATTTATACTTAATAATTAAATTCGTTATGTATTATGTAATATTTACCATTTATTATATGCCTTGAACTAATAAAGCTTCCTGTACAATAATATTTTTAGTCACGCCTCAAGTCGTATTACATTATTATGTGAACTTGATTATATAAAAATATAAAATATAAAAAAAAAAACATGTAATGAAATATTGATTAAAGATTGTAAATGTTAAGTATAGATTATTACTACGAATATATATATTTCGGCATTGGTCTGATGTTAATGTATGTAGGTTTTTCAAAAAAAAATGTATTTACTTAAGGACGTTGTTTATCCGCATTCTAGAATCTATATTATAGAAGTTTAGATCTAGGTGGCAATGTGTAGTAGTGTATGTCTTATGTATTAGATATTTTTCATAGGATATTGTAAATCAATAAATATTACAATCGATATGGTCATATTTGTATGTTTTTCAATTTTACATCTTGTTTCATTATTTTATGTAGGTAAAACTTCAGAGCAAAGGTCGGTAATTTCCCTGTTTTCTCGTAGTCCCAGGATTTTGTCCCATTAATGGGACCACGAGGGAGAAAAATGTAATACTAATGGCGACTTTAATATTTTATTAATGCTTAAATTTTATTGAAATCTTTATTGATTAAATTAGAAGAATATTAATTACCCCAGAATAATAATCTACCCCGTTTAACAGGCCAACAATCATCCAATATTTTCTTAAGTTTACAAGAAATATAAAATTAAGTATATGGAATTTAATAATTAAGTAATTACAACTTACTTTATCCGATATAGCACTGTCACTTAGCGAAATACCGAAGACGCAGAGGCAACACAAAAGTCCACTAATTTTACGAACCATATTTATTTTCACAAACACTTTCTTTTCAACAAAATAAAACAATAAAATTATAACAATTATTTTTTAACTACGCGCCTTTTTTTTTAATTGTGCATGCAGTTTGGTTAGACTTCAACGCGTTCGAAATTTGAATATTTTTATTTTTTTAATATGATTGTTATGGCGTGCGGCGAAAGGTGTGCGGCCGGTCGCGGTATGGAATGGAACTCGCGAATGTGACGATTTTTGAAAGGCCCGCGTAGGAGGGCTTCGCGCCTATTTCGTTTACGTTTCATTACAAGCACAGTCAATAAGAACGATTGAATGAGATTACGCGCTTATTATAATTTTACGTCAACGTTTTGGTTCAGTAGTTAATTTATATACTTAACTAGCTGACCCCCGCGAACTTCGTACCGCCTAGCAGTCGATTCTTTATTATTATTTTTTTTCTTTGCGTAAAAACCATCCTCGTACTTCAAGAAATATTCTAATAAAAGATTAAGCGAAATCGGTTCAGCCATTCTCGAGATTTGCGCTTAGCAACACATATTTTAGGGATTCATTTTTATATTATAGATAGATTGACTTGTAGAATTCTTTATTTTTTTTCTTAAACTAAATGATTTGAATAGTTAGCTTATTAAATGCTTCAAAATTTAATTCAAATGTTTTTTTTTAAAGTTCATTCTAGCTGTGTGCCCCTGACTTCTACAGCGTGAACTTAATATCTGGATTTTTATGTTTTTACCGTGTAGTTATTATTGTTGCAATTAGGTACCTACCCTAAAACTGTAATTACAACTGCTGATTGACGGATGGGGCTTTGACGCAGGTTTTTCTCTTGGGGTTGGTAGGACAAAGAGACGGTAGTTGCTCCTATAAAAGCCATACAAGTCAAACCAAAAGTAGTAGCAAGAGTAAGCGGGCCCTGAGCTCCGAGAACAGCGGTAAAAAGATAAGACCAATAAATCAATGACCCGTATGTTTGATATAAGTACCTACTTACTTAATAACTACACGCTTACTTAAGTAGGTACGTAGGCTATTAGGTAATCTGTGACGTAGGTATTACGAAGGACTACTAATGGACCATAATTGTACGACAATCTACACAACGCCATCTAGACCCAAAGTAAGCATAGCTTAACTAGCTTGGGTTCTAGAATGCGGATAAACATACATACATACATTTTTTTTTTTAGTGAATACATACATATTATACATAGAAAACACCCAGACCAATGCAAATATTTATATTCATGCATACAAATATTTGCACTGAGCGGGGATCGAACCCGCGCCTCCTGCGTAGCAGCCGCGTTCACTACCGCTACGCCACAGAGGCAGTCATTTTCCATAACCATAAACAACGCTATTTGTAGCTGTTAAAAAGATGTTATTACAATAAAGATGCCCAGAGTACAGTCATTTTGTGTCATGTGATGTATTCAATATTATTTCACTCAGGACTTGTGACACAATTTTTGTTCTAAATAACTCGTTAAGTTAGCTGACATCGAAGATCAGGCAAAACCGCAGTTAGACTGGAAAAAGCGGACCCCAGACTCCGACGTGAAAGCTTCGGATGCGACTGGGATTAACGCTAGAATGAAGAAAAATAAGTAATAATTTATGTATTTCTATCCGACTATTTGTAGAAAATTTTGTACAAGCGCCTTTTGGAATCATTTTTACAATAGGTACTTATGCAAGTAAATGATAGATCTTTAGTTTACCTACTTCAGGCGCTTTTCTATTGTGCTAAACTTGAATATATTATTATGAATGCCTAGGTACTCAAATCAAATATACATACACATAATCACACCTGCGGTGGTTTTCCCAAGAGACTACAATATGAGGTTCTTCAAGAAGGGCATTAGAAGGTTTCTTCAGGGTCGGCAGCACGAGTGTGACGGCCCTGATTTTGCATAGGTACGTCCATAGGCCACGGTGACCACTTCCCATCAGGTGGGCCATGTGCTTGTCTGCCACCTAAGTGGTAATAAACAAAAACTTGTAAATCTCCAAAGGGGTAAGCTGAGGTGTATCTACCTCTACACTTCGCCACCTATGATTTTCGGTCTCACGTAATAGGGGGCGAACCTAATACTTTCAAGCTTATAAAAATTGTACTTAGAAGAAATAGCAGCTAAATATCTCTCACAGTTATTTATAAGATAATACCTAATGGGAGATATAACACAGAGAAAATAAAATGAGGAAAATGAACTGTGCAACATAGGGTAAGCGTAGAAATATAAATATGTAGATTATAAAATAGATATATATACTATGTAAATGTACATAGTAGTTATTAGAAAAATATAAGGAACTTTGTAACTTTTATAAATAAAATAAAATAAGACGCACAAAGAAGAACTGGAGTGACAAAGAGGCCGGAATGAAAGCGAGATTCAATGAAATAGTCAAGATAATTTAGTTTATAATTTTGAACCCTGCGAGGGTTGTTATAAAGTAGTAGCCTAGTGAGAAATATATTGAGGACATAGAATCCAACTTCGAGTTGGAGGCGTCAGTTAAAAAAAAATCTTCAAGCGGACACTTTATCATGGACTGTTTGTTTAATATCGGATGGAAAACAGCCCTGTCCCTAAGTCGTCTTTTACGACACCCACGGGCAATGATTCTACATAGTAGATAGTAGTACATAGCTACACATGCAGTCTGGCTATTTACTGCACAACAGCAGTAAATATAGCCAAACTGCATAGGTATGTATGTATATCTCGGGTCACGTATCTTGGACCTAAATCGCCAGATAAACGCTTATGCTTTGAATTTGAGCTCGTCCACCGCCGTATCAACCCTCAAAAGACACCCAAGGAACATGTAGGTACCTACCTACTGCGCGTATTATATTAAGCACGTTTTAGGTCCGAGATGTATGCCCTGAGCTATACTTACCAACATAAACACACTTCATCTAATAGATAAAGTATCAGTGTTAGTCTAACCTTGATGAGGTTCGCACGTATATAAACAATAAACTGAAAAACATATCGCGAACATGAGTAACAAATGGGACAAAGATGAGGTGGTTCAGCGATTAAGGGAATATCTTAGGATCCCTAGCGTCCAGCCTGATGTTGATTACAGTAAGTGGTTTTTTCTTCTTTTCGTATAGGTACCTCGGGAATCGTATCTTGGACCTAAACTAGACTCCACTTTGGATATATTTAATAAACAATACAATTACAACTGTAACTGGAAACGCATCATGATTAGTATATAGACCTAATTAAAACAATAATAATTGTGTATCGACACCATCACCAATCGATTGTGACAATAATCGATTCAGGCAAGTAACAATATAAATCAATGGATTTAGGTAACAAACAATAAATTTCAACTGTACATTATCAATCACGTCTTGCAGCAACCGCCAGGCTACGTGGGGAACAAATGCCTGGCAATGGGTACCATTGCCGCCGGGTCCAGGTAAAAGGGGTAGGCCAAAGAAGTCCTGGCTTGACGTCGTGGAGGGTGATATGCGTGCTAATGGTCTCACTACCATGGACGCCCAAGATCGTGTGAAGTGGAGAAGGAAGAGCCGGAAGGCGGACCCTGAGCTTCGAGGTCATCTTGGCCACGGATGCAATCAGGAGAATACGTCTATATGCAGATGATGATTATCAATCAATCAATTAGCCTATCGCAGTCCACTGCTGGACATAGGCCTCACACAATGTTGGAAGGCTTAGGCCTACTATTTCCACTCTAGCCAGACGGGTTGGTTTTATGCCGAATTTTCCTTCTCTTGTAGAGATATCGTCTGCGTATATTTCCGTTAGTCGCCTCTTACGACACCCTTCGGATGAGATGAGGTGGTGATACTTGTATTCTTTCACCGTCACCACACGGATTAGTTACGTCAGGTTAAGCCTATTATTAAGGGCCTTCAGCCTGTTATCATGAAAAGCACAAAATGAATTGGTCATGGCTGTAAAGTGTAAAGTGATGATAGGTACCTATAGTTTGTCCCCACACCGGATGAGGGCCAGTTCGAGAGATATGGCCCTGGGTCGGCCGGGGTGCGAGGGATATGGCTACGACAATCTCACCTCCGGCAACCGACGGCCCACAGTCGGCGTGCGTTTTAGTCGGTTCGAGTCCGACATAACCTCCTCCTCCGGTTCCGGCGGGGGAGGTACCCGTGGGGATTTTTCGCACGATAAAAAAAAAAATGTACCTATAGTTTGTTTTGTTCTAACGATAACGTAACCAGGACTATTTATAGTTTATCTATTAATTTCAGTGATGTGGTTTACCACGATTAACTTGTGGTTTAACTTTTAAACATTTTTACATTTTAAGTTTTAAACCTGTAAATAAGTAACTGGTTAAAAATAAAACCTTACTGGGTACCTACATTTATATTATGATTGCAAAAGTCTGGAATTCCTAATCAAGGCAGAACGGCTGTGCAGATCTCGATGAAATTAGAGATACAGAGGTAGATTACAGTGCATTATGGTACAAGTGTGTAAAGTTGGTGATTACCGCTGAAGCGCCATTGATACCCGAGCCATCAGGCGAGTGTTTTACAGAGATATAAAAAGTTAAATTGTAGTGAAAATTTTGTTTATTAAACAAATAGGTACTGAAATTATTTATTTAAATACGAAAATGCATTAAATGAGCAAACAATAGGTATATTAATTTATTCTCAGTATTGAACACGATATTTTTTGTACTTATCGTAACTTTAATTTTTTTTTTAAAGAATACTCTTAATCACTTGTGAATAATAGCAATCAAAACTATAAGATGTCATTACGTGCCTAATTGCGGTGAAATTTTTGAACCAATTTTATGAACGAGTGTGTTGTAATAGTACATTATGGTACAAGTGAGCAACGTTGGTGATTATCGCCGAGGCGCCATTGAGACCCGAGCCGCCAGGCGAGGGTCTTAAGACAGCCGAGGACGGTAATCATCATGCTCACACGTGCCATACGACGTTTTACAACACACTTGCGAATAAAATAATACTACAAATACTAAATAAACAATACTACAAATTAATTCGTTTTCCTATGCGCGCGCATTTAACAATGGCGGTCGACCATATTTAAAAAAAAAATGAGGTTTGAACTTAACTTTTTTTTACTCTGTTTTTTTTTTCTGAAATTTGAGCGAAAATTTTGTTTATTACACAAGTATTACAAGTTGAAATTATTTATTTAAATACGAAAATGCATCAAATGACCATACAATAGGCGTATTAATTTATTCGTACTATTAAACACGTTATTTTTTGTATCAAAACTTTTTTAAGAACATAGACAATTATAGACACTTCCTATAAAATTTAAAAAAGAATCTATAACTCACTTTTGTGAATAATAGTAATGAAAAAGTCACAGTTTTATAACAGGTGTCATTCCGTGCTTAATTGCGGTAAAATAATATCACTGTTATGAGCAGGTGTGTTGTAAAATACCTTATCTATTAGCTGTCTAGTCTGAAATATCCATATCCGAAGTGTCCTATACAAAAAAAGCAATAAAATGACGACAAAGCGTGCGATTTAACGATTCTGTTTACGATGAGCATAACATTAGCAGTAAATAGCCCGTTTAATCAGTTGGGTGCATCAGTTGCACAGTTTCATTAGTTGCTCGGTTTGCATTGCATACTAATTCAGACACAGTAGGATCTAGCTCGCTCTCTTTCTCATCGTGACGTCATTATTCTTAGTTACATCCGATGCTTTGGCTCCTTTTAGCTTCTTCTTCATCCTAGCGTTAATCCCAGTCGCATCCGAAGCTTTCACCTCAGAGTCTGGGGTCCCCTTTTTCCAGTCTAACTGCGGGTTTGGCTGATATTCGATATTTTCCCTGAAGCGACTGCAGTGACCTCCACAACCCATTAGCGATATCGAAACATTGCAGTTAAATATGATTTGTCCACACCACATTGACAACCGGGATCGACGGCTTAACGAGCTATCCGAGACACGATCAGACCAATGCAGATAGCCATATTCATGGATACAAATATTTGAATAGAGCGGGAAACGAACCCGCGACCTCTGCGTAACAGCCGTGTTTACTATAGCCACGCCGAAGAAGCTGACACTCCTTTATGGAAGCGATGACCTACCAGCCGCAAGAAGAAAGCCTACACCATAGTCTCTTCCGTTAATTAACAGATGTGCCAACTTGCAGATGAGGTCACGAGGTCGACTTGGCCCTAATGGTCTTGATGTAACCGCATCCATCCTTAAGGTCCAACCCCACCAAACGGACGGCATCGGCCCGGATTTCACAATCTTTAAACAAAATTAAATCTTATTATCACAGTGTTTGAAGTTTATATTACCAAGTCACGCACAACAGCTTGACAGCGACGTGCGGCGGCATGACGCACGTCAAGCTGTCATGCGTGACTTGGTAATATAAACTTTAAATGCTGTGACATTAGATTTATTATGTTTAAAGATTGTAAAATCCGTTTCGATGCCGTCCCACCAAACGGTGGGGTTGAACCTTTACTCTACTCAAATTCTGTGATTTGACCCACCACTTTAATAATTTCCAGATGCCTGCGTAACATTCTTGAAGAAACAAGCGGAGCAGATTGGTCTACCTGTGGTCGTTCATGAGCTGGTACCAAAGAAACCGATAGTGGTGATGACTTGGGAGGGCCTGGAACCAGAACAACCTTCGATACTGCTGAATTCTCATATGGACGTGGTGCCTGTTTCTGAGGTAAAAATATTCAGCATCATCATCCAAGGTCTATATGGCTAATATATGGTCAATATATGGCCTTTCTAGGTTAAAACCTAGGCGTATATAGGTACCTACGTATGTTAAATAGATCGGTAATATCTTAAGGAAGGTCAAGTCAAGTAGTGGACACGTATTTTTTATACCACTTATGTGGCAGTCAAGTACACGGCCCACCTGATGGGAAGTTGTTACCTATGGAAATGTGCAACACCAGGGGCATCGTACTCCTGCTGCCGACTCCATAAGAACCTTCTAATGCCCTTCTTCAAGAATCCCATATTGTAGTTGCTTGGAAAAAATATTCCACAGCCTGAGTGTACGTGGAATGCAACCCCTTTCATACTTCTCTGTGCGCCCCGTTTACCTCCGGCAACCGTAGACCCAAAGACGGCGTGCGTTTGAGTCGGTTTGAGTCCGATACAACCACCCCGGTATCCGCAGGGATACTTTTAGCGCTGGATAGGATGAGTTCTCTGCCTGTGGTGAGCGGTGTGGTGATAAAATGTACCCGTGGGTATCATGTCGAACAACAAAATTCTTCAGAGCACACCGTCATATTTTATTTATTGAAATATTGACGTTACAAGATAAATGATGTTACTATCAGGAAATTCTAATATTTACAAGCAATAAACACATTATTAATGAACGACTGATAAGATAAGATGTAAAAAGTAAATAGTATCAGAGAAATAATACTTAGGTAGGTAATATTTATCCGTACTTATAATTTTATCTGATATCTTGAAATACTGAAAAATACACAACAGGAAGATATACCCTAATTAGGTAATCCTTATTATGTGTCCTGGCGCGCATAGATGTTTTGTAATAATCTATGCTTGGTGACAGCCCCCGTGGCGTAGCGGTAGTGAACGCGGCCGCTACGCAGGAGGCGCGGGTTCGATCCCCGCTCAGTGCAAATATTTGTGTTCATAAAATATGGATATTTGCATTGGTCTGGTCGTGCCTCGGAGAGCACGTTAAGCCGTCGGTCCCGGTTGCCATAAAAACAACTATGGCAGTCGTTACGGGTAGTTAGTGCCCTAAAAAGTCTAAAAAACAACGGTCTAGCTGCAAAGCTTCGATATCGCCTAATGTTAACATTGGGTTGTGGAGGTCAGATGACAATCGCTTCACGGAAAATATCGAGGTCTAGTCAAATCTGTAGTTAAGACTGGTTAAGCGGACCCCAGACTCCGAGCTGAAAGCTTCGGATGCGACTGGGAATTAACGCTAGGAGGAAGAATCTATGCTTGGTGAATTTGAGCTCGTCCTCCACCGCAGCACCTCGTGCTGTCCTCAAATTAGTGACATCCATGAAACGTGTACTGCACGTATAGAACACATTTTAAGCACACTTTAGGGCCACGATATATGTCCCGAGGTATATATTTCCCGAGGGAATTCGTGATTGTGTTTTTTGGAATAAAGTTTTTCGTATTTATGTAGTATAGGTACCTCCAGATTGCAGAGAATAACATAGGGCATTAATTGACGGCTTCAGCTTGAATTTGATTACAGGAACACTGGACCTACCCTCCATTCGAAGCTGTAATCACTGAAGATGGCTTCATCTATGCAAGAGGGACGCAAGACATGAAAGGCGTCGCGATGTTACACCTAGAAGCTGTTAGGAGACTGAAGGACGCAGGCGTGAGACTGAAAAGAACTGTCCATATCAGTTTTGTACCTGGTTAGTAGTGTTAGTACTGACGAGAGAGAACTTTTTGTTTTTTTTTTATACTACTTAGGTCGCTGACAAGCACACGACTCACCTGATGGGAAGTGGTTACCGTGGCCTATGGGCGAGTGCAACAACAGGGGAGTCAAACTCGTGCTGCCGACCCGGTAAGAACAGAAAGATTCTGTGCCGTCAGCGGGGAACAAGCCTTTGGTCTTTCCACTGACAGTACAAAATCTCTCCAGTGAGTTCTGGCTACCCACGCCAGGAACACAACCCGAGGTTATTTAGCTGCCGTATTCTGTAGAGCGGAGGTACTTCCCCAGTCGGACTGCTCTATTGGGTCCTACCTCCTGTGAACGTACCCTTCTCTGCTTCTGTTACAAGCGTGCTAAGGGGAACTACCCACATCTCTAGGGCCCAAAACATTCTCACCTGCAAGCAGTGCACGGTCGAGGCTCTGGCGAACATACTCAGTCTCCGGAAACGGCAATATACTTACTCGCCATCTGGGATTAATGAAGTGACTAACGTAACGTGGGCGTAATAAGCACCTATGCCTTCGGAGATAAAGACGTGACGTGTGTAGGTATAGTATTGACAACAGAGAACCTTCCCTCCCTTATTATGGGCTTCATATCACCGGAGGTATCGGTGGTGATAGTAAGTAAGTCGGGATTGTCGGGTAGGTGGGTATGTCGGATTCTAACCAGCTCGTTTAGTATACCTGGTACACTGGTATTTTCCCTTCTTCCTCGTCGTTCCACCAACTTGTTCCACCAGTGGCACGAGAAGGAATTGTCATTCCTCTTCGTACCACTGAATGCAGATACATGCAGTAATGGTAGCTCTACTTAATTTCCCTTTAGATATTACTCAATAAATAATTGTGGTCCTTAACACAATTTTCCTGTAACTGCAACTTTAGTCAAGTACCTACTCGTACTTTGTTGTTTAAACTCTATGGTGCGAGAAATAATATAATAATAATAATATTTTGTGCACCCCTGACTAGCCTGGTACCTGTACATTTGCTTGTGCTTAATCAGCTTTATCTTACAGATGAAGAAATCGGAAGCAAGGCTGGTATGGAAATATTTGCCGTATCAGCGGAGTTCAAGCGACTGAATGTTGGTTTTGAATTCGATGAGAGCTGCCCAAACCCTAAACCCAATGAGTTCATCGCTTTCTATGGTGAAAGAACAAGCAGGTGTAAGTTTCGGAATCACGCTAAGGTTATCTCTTAGGTTAAGGCTATAGCAGCATTTAGACTACAACAGAAAGAGAGACATTGGGTGCAATGTGACAAGATCACGATATCTAGAAAAAATTATTAACGTAATAAGAACGATTACCAACCTCAGATAGCTATCAACATGCTCTGTAAAGCGAAATCTTACAAGTTTAAGCGACAATTAGTTTAAAGATAAGATCAGTTTAGCAACGACAACTAACTCGTAAACAGTGGTTAAAGCGTTCCTTGTGAAACAATTATGTATGGACTGGACTAGAAAACCGTGTTATGCAAACACCTTGTATATACACACAACGAATAGAAATACTTTAACCTGATCCTAATTTAAGTTCTTAATTTAAAATCAGAATGATGGTACATCAATCTATGAGATAGAGGTTAACGGGTAGTCTGTAGTAGATAACACATTGATTATTGTCCCAACTCTCAGGCGAATGACGAAGATTTTATTTCTCCAAAAAAAGGCGAAGTTATGTTCGAATTAGGAACATTAGGTGAATGTTCCTAATTCGAACATAATAATGATTCACATCTCTCAATCACTATATTGAGAGATCGAATTAAATAATTGAAGTTTGATAACTATAATGCTTAAGTTGTGTGACATAAGAAGTTCCTTATTAGTGACACTTCACTTCTTCATCCTAGCGTTAATCCCAGTCGCATCCGACACAACCATACCAATGTAAATACCCATAGGTATTCACTGCATACAAATATTTGCACTGAGCGGGGAAATTACACTATGTATTATGACACTACGTGTATCGGTGTGATAATACAGGACGTGAACTTTTTCATAAGAATGGGTTCGATTACATTCCTGGCTACGAATTTTGATTATTTAAATTCTAATGATGCAGCTTTTTCATCGAAACCGGGCTCGAGTCTCCTTTGAGTATTTTCGCTATTCCACATATTTACGGATGGATTTAGTCATCCACGCCCAGCTGAAAAAATATTTCTGTAGAAAAATTATCTACTATAATGTGACATTATTTCAGCAATCATCGTCACATGCAAGGGTCAACCTGGACATGGCTCAATGATGACCGCAGATCGCACAGCTGGTGAAAAAGTTTGTACAAAACACTGATAAAATCAATTTATCAGTTTCATATTTTGAAATAGCAGACAACGTAATCGCCTCGGCCATTATATTATAAGATAAGAAATACTCTTATCTAGACTAGATTACTATCTCTAGAAGCTAATGATGATAATGATTACCAGTATCATTATCATCTGCTAAGAGAGGTTCTCGGTTGCATCCAGACTTTCTTCTCAGACTTCATCTCAGAGCCCGAAACCTGTTTACACCTTCTCCACGTTTTTATCTTAGGTAGTTTTTATGGAAAGAACTGCCACCTGAATTCCAACTCCAAAAGAAAACACTGCACCATAGCCTCGTCCGTCAATCACGAGGTGTACCGACTCCTTAGTGAGGTTCTTTTGGGGTCCGAAGACCTTGATGAAAACTTAGATAAACCTGGACGTTGTGATTGATAATGATTATTATTATATTCATCATATGCCTGCCCTTGTCCCAATTATTTAGGGTCAGCGCAACATGTCATTTGCCTCCATACATTCATATCAGATCTCTTTCAGGCAATCCATCTACCTTTTCTTAGGTCTACTCCTAAAGCCCTTTACATTTATAATTTAAATCTTTTTTAAAATATTACTTTCATCTCTTCTCAATGTCTATACCACGCCAGTCGTTCCCTTCTCTATTTAAAAAAAAAAAATGTGTGCTTTTAAAATTCCAGTTGCACTACATCATCGACCGGTTCATGGCGCTGCGTGCTCAGGAAAAGGCCAAAATAGATAATGGAGCTTGGTTCGGTGACGTCACTAGTATTAACTTGACACAAGTCCAGGTAAAAATGTACATGTTCGCCTACCATGAACTCTTAAAACAGGTCAAAAATTTAACGACTGTCATACTACCAACTACAAATGTAACATTGTAATCCTGTATATTTATATGGGATTACAAAGTTACTTATACAGTTGGTGGAATGACAGTGTTTTAATTATTGTCTGTTTTGAGAGTTCCTGGCACGGGCTCACCAAAGAAAACTAAATAGTTGAAATTATATTTTTTTTAATCTTGGTTTCCAGGGTGGCGTACAAGTAAATGTGCTGCCAGAAAGTCTGTCAGTATCATTCGATATAAGAATTGCGTGTGACGTCGATTGCAACGAATTTGAAAAGATGGTAAGTAAAATCTATTAAGATAGGGACTTTCCTCTCGGGTTTAAGTAGAAGGTCAAGCAGACGATTTTTGCCTCTCTTATTTATGTGTCACCAATAATACTTCACAGATAACTACATGGTGTAAGGAAGCGGGCGAAGATGTGACATTTGAATACTTTTACAAAGATCCAGAAATTAAGAGTACAAAACTATCCACAGTGCCTTTCTGGGACGCTTTACAGAGGGCTGTTAATGGCATGTAAGTATGACTTTATAAATTATAATGACTTTCTAGACAATGAAGAGTATTCTAACGCTTATAGACTAAAATTTACTTAGTGAAATTCTTTAGCTCACCTGAAGACGAAGAAACCTGGGTGGATGAGGTATTATCCTCTTCGGGACTCAAGGTAACCTAAACTAGTCTAGCTAGCTACCCGCCAATAAACGGAGGAAACTCTGATGCAGGCTTAGCCAAAATAAGTCAAACATACTTCGGGCTCCGAGGTGATGGCCTCGGATGTAATAGGGACTATTGCAAAGAGATGATGATGAAGAAACCTGAATGCCTTTTTTATTAACTCCGTGTACCTGCTTCTCTTTCCATGGGTGTCATAGAAGGCAACTAAAGGCTATCCCTATGGTTATTATCCATCCGACAGCAAACATGCCAAAGTGCTTGCTTGTTAGTTAGTTACCAATACGAGTCTATAGAGACTATTACTATTGGGAACGAAAATCATAGTTAGTGAAAAGTTCTACTTCTTCGGGGATTATGTAATTATGTATGTATGTCGAAACCATTTTGTTCCAGGGGCTACACCGTCAAGCCGGTGATTTGTCCAGGAGCAACCGATGCCCGGTTCATTCGCCAACAGGGCACTCCCGCGATCAGCTTCACACCATTTGCCAACTGCCCAATACTCGCCCATGCTAATAATGAAAGATTACATGTAGATATTTTTAAGAATGGGATAGACATCATGGAGAAAGTTGTTGAAGCTGTCGCTAATGTCTAAGCTAAAGACCTACGTGACGTAATGTCCTCATTATATTGATCAATCAAAATAAATATATTCTTCGAAATATTTAATTCAATACAATACATACAACACGTTCTTACAAATGGAAAGTCAAACGAATGAAAACATTAAAACATTCATAAAAAAATACTGTAGTATTTATTTTCACATTTTGTTTGAAATAAGTGAACGTGTCGTCTCTATTAAAAAAAATAGAAGGCCTTAGTAGCCGTTTTGTGTTATCTCTTTTGGCAATACAACAAAAACCACATGTGGGAAAGGATAAATTTTAACAAAAAAAAAATTATTTATAGCCTGGTGTGGTTTGTGCCATTAAAATATCATAATCACCAGATTCAAGACAAAACATTCAACGGATAATGTGTGAATTTCTCAGATTCCTCTCGTAGATTCTCAATCTTCTCTGTTGAATTCGTGGTTTTAAAATTTTAAGTTATCCATCTGACTTCTGTAAGTCGATAAAGATGATTATAGTCAAGAACATTAGCTAGTTAAGCTATGTTTTGGGTTTAAATGGCGCTGTGTAGAATGTTGTAGACTATTTATTATCATAGTCCTAAATAATTCTAAATTCTGATATTTAAGTGTGTTAATTACCTTTAACTTTATTTTAGTTATTTCTTAGCATCCTTTTCTTTTTTAGCTCGTTCTGCATCGTCACTTGTGCTTGATTCATCGCTGCTTGAAGAGGTTTTTCTTTCAGCTGTGTTATCAACAGTTGAATCCATTTCGTCCTGTTTAGTCATATCCCTAAATTGCTTCCCCATAAGTAAAGATACAGACTTTTTACTTTCACGGCTAGTGATTGACGTTGGTCCTACAGATCCATTACGCCCAACATGGTCTCTTCTCAGTTTGTGACGTCCAGCATTTTCTACCATATCATTTAAGTTGCTGGCTTTTCTGGACTTCTCGCCAAATTGGTGCATACTTGAAAGTAGACGCACTGTAGCTGGACTAGCGCGGTGACCTTTAAAGTACTCTTCTATTTCTTGTAACGTTAAGCCTTTTGTTTCTGGTAAGAATAGGAAAAGAAATATGTAACCTGAAAAATAAATTGAAATAAATTTTACTAAATTTTATAAGAAATTAGTTATATCGGTGCTGATTTTGCTAATAGAAACAAAACTCTCTAGCCTAGTTATTTACTCTTGTCAGAACTATGTAAGTAAACCGCAAAATAATGTCAAAATACTATAAATACATGAGTTCTTCGAGGTTAAAATTAAAATAAAATTTTAAAGACCTCTTTATTAGTCTCCTGTCCATGTAAAGGTTGCTTGGAATAGCAGGTTGTTTGCAATAATAAGACCACCCATTATTTCTGTGCATTTGATTGTTCTTGGTGTATATTGAAAGATATTATCTATTTATGAGGTAAGTAGAAGATATTCATTTTTTTTTTCAGTTGCAGTTTCGGCACTAATATGAAATAATTAAAATTAAAGATATGACCTAATCTTTGCCTTCAGCTTGCCATCAATCGAGACGAGGTCAAAAAGATGTGTCCTAAATTATCTAAAAATGACCAAATCACGAGTTGAATGCCTCATGCAGATTTTTATTTTCTAAAATGGAATTTATAAATACCTGAATGAAAAATCTTAAACAAAATAATATTAGGATACCAGAAACTTACAGAAGAAGGCACTGGCACTAAACATAAGTACAACGTTCGGTACACCAAAGGCCTCTCTTAAAACAGGGAAACATTTAGCCGTCAAGAATAACTCAATGTTCGTAATCGCTATAGATATACCAGTAAGAGTTCCTCGTATCTGAAATTAAATTACAAAAAATTCCAAAAATAACATGTAGTTGATTAACATAATAATCTGTAATGGTGGCAATTATTAAATAATATAACAGCAAATATGTTTGCTAAAAGAATCGACACAATTGTGCAATATTACCTAAATCAAATCTCGCTATTTTTAGCATGGTCCTTTGATAAAAAAAGGCTTGTAGGAAAAGTTTGATGACGAGTAGTGAATCCCTGTGAAGGGTTTAGTTAGACCCTTCACAGGGATTCATGTGAGAATTTTCATATACAGAATGAAAGGTAGACAGTTGTATTTGCACATCAGCCCAGTATTTATATAGAACAATAGGTAACACATAACTATAATAGTTACTTACTTGCAATGGATACAGTTCCGACATCAAAAGAAAAGGCAAAACGTAGAAACTCAAACAGGCAAAAGCCGTAAATATCATCAAAAACATCTGGGGGGCAAAACTAGGTCCTGGCCCCTGATGTAAATACGCTCCGAATGCTAACCATGTAAGGCTCACTCCGCTAACTGTAATGAGTATTTACTTTTCAAATATCAGAAACTACTTTTTTGAAGAGGGCTTTCCTCATCCTAATCACAGTTTGGGGACAATTTGTCCTTGAGCTTCAGCAGAGACCATGACAAGGAGATGATATCGTACAGTAAAACTATCTCCGGGGATAACTTTGCAGTCCGCTACATAAACTTATGTAGTTAATTTACAAAAGTGAATTTTTCGGGAGAATCTGAATTTCAAAAAAAAAAAACATTCTTTTCAATATAAAATTTTACTTACAAACAATCACCTAATAATTCATGATCATCGTATGCATGACCGTCCATATTTGTACCCATTGAATAGTAACGACCGGCCTTTGCACCAGCGCGTATGTTGTTCATATTTACCCTAATACCAGGTTTATCTCAACTATTTTTGATAACATTTTAATAACTATCCGCTTAATATTATGAATTACTAGCTGATCCCGCGAACTTCGTACCGCCTAAATGAGCAACCGCTCGACCGATTTTGTGCAAACTTCACATAAACCATCTACTAAATAGTCCGAACAAAGCCTAACATTTGGTTTGGATAGGTGAATCCGTTCTTGAGTTATAAAATTACAACGAAAAGTGGCATTGATTTTTATGTATTAGATATATTGATGATATAGTAGTCAACTTACCTGAGATTAATGCCATTGTTTTCCTGGGAGTCCTAAACAGAAGCACAAAAGCCACTATACCAAAAGTCAATCTGGTGAAAGCTACATAAAAGTTACCCTCGTAAACATCGAATGAAGAATTCGTTGCCTGTAATAGAAAGGACGTGATTTAAAATATCGCCAAAGTAGGTAATAGTGACCGCGTGGTACCCGGCTGAGTAGAGTTTCGACCACCCCATCTCCTCCCATGCGGTATCGTACAAGGCGACTAAGGGATAAGGCTGTTTAACATCAGACAGATATATACAGCCCAGACTCAGCCACAGATACATGGCTTGAGTAAACAATAGTGCCCGGAATACGGCAATAGGCTCACCCCCTATTAAGTGGGACCGAATGCAATGATTGGTGAAATGTGGGTGTCAATTCGCCTCTGCCTAACCCTTCGGGGATAAGGGCGTGATTATATGTATGATTATATGTCAAAGTAATAGGGTTTGTCCGCGAAATAGTACCTAGACCGACTCTGACGCCAAAATGTAGTCTCGATACGAGAATATATTTCTTAGTGCGTTACCTCAAGTAACCTAAACAGTGGGATGCGCGTTGTTGTATTCTATGGACAATAATCAATGTATTTGATGACAGTTCTGCCATTTTGAGTATCTACTAAAATTTGATGAAAAAATGCAAACTTTGCCGAAGAAAAAATGATTTTTTCAATCAAAACATGTGCAATGAAGTCTAAGATGTATTAATGGATTATAATAATGAATTTATTTCAACTTACTTCATCAAATATGTAGTACCTAAGTTGAAATAAATTCAAGGTCAGATTTGCATTAGGCACCAGTGAACTTTTGAATGATACAATGATAAGTAGATACCTTTAATAGTTCTATAGTCCAAAATGTAACAATGGGACATCCAGTCAAACATCCAAAAGTAATAAAAGTAATTATAATGCCGAATGGCTGGCAGGCACTTCTAGAGAACATTTCATTCAGCTTTTCAGAAAAATTTAAACTGGAAAGGAAGAAAAGAAAAATGTCTTTTATTGAGCTGATGAATCGAAAAGCGTATGTTTTATTGATGACTGCATTACAGAAGAATAATGTGCGATTATTACCTTTAAATCTGAATTTCTAACATAATTCTCAGAAATAAAATTTCTCTTGAAATTATTCTAGTTTAAAATGATTGATTATAAACATATGAATATAAACTGAAGAGGATACTTTTAACACTTAGAATAAAGAAACATAAAAATGGTCAAGCAGTTTCGGAGTTAGATAAAGAAAAATAATAAAAATTATAACCTACGAATGTTGTTATTCTGTTTAAACTCGATGAGTTGATTGATTTCCATACCAAGGTTATAATCTTTTGCGCGAAAAGCTGCGAGTGCTTTCATAGCATGCGCCGGAGTTTCTCGTAACAGCATGTAATATGGTGTTTCCGTCAGAAAATAATAGGAGAAGAACAGCGTTATATTAAATGCACCTGAGATGTAGCACAAGTTTGTCCACGGAAAAAGTAAACCTAATGCAGCCTGTAAAATAACAAGTTTAAATACGGCTGTGGAAACTAGTTTTAATGGACTACGGTAAAGGTATCGATTTGATACTGGACCAGTAATTATATATAACTAAACTATGGAAGTAGATGGCTACAAGGGGAGAGGAAGACCTAAAAGAAGGTGGATAGACTGTGAAAGATGATAATGATTAAGAAGGGAGTGAATGTTGAGATGACTGCAACTAGAGATGAATGGAAAAAGCATACAAATGTTGCGCCGATCCCAAATAAACTTGGAATAAGGGCAGGAGGATGATGATAAGGTCCTGGCAATGTTATCTACTAATACAGACAAGATTGCTTCGGTGCTGATAGATTCTCTAAAAGTGAAAATTCCAACAATCTTCAACAAGTCCTACTAATGTTCCCTACCACAGCTATATAAATTGGACCATTGCGTATAACTATTAAACTATTAATTATTGAAACTATTAATGATCATATCATTCAGCAACAGTAATACTTTCGTACCTGTAGAGTGATTCCCAAAGATAGAAAGACGTTTGGAGTTCCACCGAGTAGACCTCTCATATTTGGCAGGCTAATTTCAGATGTATACAGTCTTGGAGGACCCATAGCCATGCCACAACCCATACCTAATACTGCTCGCGCTGTAAGAATATTAACAAATATAAACAAAAATCTTATAACGTATGTTCCATTAAAAACCCGTTTCTTCGTGGTACTACTAATTTAAAAGGTGCATTCCGCGGCGCAAACAGAAAGAATGTGGCCTAAGTACATGTGTACTCCGATTCTCAACTAGGTCCTGATATCATGACAGTAAGAGTGACCTTAGTGTACTGTCGGTGTGGGCCCTATGCACAGCTTTCGTCTCAGTGTCTTGGTGTCCCTAAACGTATTCGCTGCTAGATGGCCATTCTCTGTGTTTGCTCTGTGATACGTTTAAAACAAACACGGTTACATACCTATAATCATATGCATAGCGCTTGTCGCCAAAACTGTATATATCCATCCTAAACACATCGGTAAATGACACACCATTATCATTACACTACGACCATACTTATCCATCAAAATTCCACTAAGCACACATCCAATTGGGCAAAATAATGACAATATACTGGCTATCCAAGAAGCTTCTTCAATTGTTACTTTAAATTTTGAACCAGGATCATTTAGCTGAGGTATCTGAACAGACGGGAACCCGTAGGCTAGTCCAATTGTCATAGTTGTCAGGTTTGCCCATATCCCGTATCCCAGCTGTATCAAAGATGTCTTCGTAAAAAATCCTGGATAGGTGTTTGACTGAGACATTTTTATCATGTCTCCAAATTTGTTTCAGTTCCACATAGTTAAATTACTGTGTAAATGCCGCATTATAGGCGTATGTGTAATATTTATTATGACTTTAAATTCTTCAATAATAAACAAGTAAAAATCATGATGAAGGAACAAGCTATTCTTCTCTGTTTCGTGTAATTTCTCTTTCGCTCTAATACTTTTGGCCGAATCTCGGTAGGGAGTTTGTAATAATTTATTTGATCTCGGGCATCGGTTTTATTCAGTCTTGAGCAGCATAGATTAATATATATACTAGTTGAGCAGTCTTGACAGTTTCATTATCAATAGTATCAACCATAGAATATTTAGAATAGATAATATTAAAAAGCTTTCATGCTATCCATTGTATTAGAACTTATTTAATTTATCTATTTGGTTTTTTTTGGCGGTATTGTGTTGTCGTCATACTTTGTTTGTTGTTGGGTGATTCTTTGTAAACCAGATTAGACATGTTTTTAACTGAAGAACACATCAATTTATTCTCCAATTATCACAAAAATTTCAGGTTACATAGTAGATAAAAATGTCTATCGACGCATATATTAATTAATTGGGATTATTTAATACAAGCAATAATTTTACTAACAGAAAACAGTAAAAACTAATTAATCTGGTGTGTCCCCATGCCGCTTTTTGTTGAATTATTAGATTTTTTGCGATCTTAAGAAGCAATTATATTAAAATAAGAATGTTGCATCGATATTTGAATATATGTTTTTTGATATGTTATAACTGAAATTCAAAATAATTGGATATCTTCGTAATTACATTACTTTAAAAAATGTCCCCGACGAAAATGATAATTCAACTGGCGCATCTTGTTCAAGCATAATTTCAATGTAAACACAAAATATTTGCTTAATGAATACCGACTCGTGATTGGTCGCGTCAATCAGTAGCGAGCTATCGAACACTTGCACGTTCAAATGTTATATTTTGTTAAAAAATACGACTGAAAGTTGTTATTTGGGAGTTTGTCACGCATGTCGCATAATTAATCTGTATTCTTTCATGGATTGCGGGTTTTTAGTTATGTTTTGAAACTTAACCAAGGTCTGTCATAATGTTATCTATTCATGTTAATTACACCTTTAATTCTATCTGTTCATAAATAAAGGTGCAGGGTTCGATTAACTATAACTTTCTAATTTGTCTGGCTCCCATTAGTCTGGTTTTATCTGGCTCTTATGCCCAGATGAATTTGACCGGGCCAGATAAATTAGGATTAATTAAAAATAACAACAATAATCTCAACTTATGACCAGTTTTTTTACGTTTTTATGAGCTTTAATGAAAAAGAATTTTTAGGTGCAAGGTGGTCCACCAAGATCTTGGGCCCCAGGCCAACCTCACCTGCAAGTCGGTGCACCTGCTGAAGAACGGACGAGGCTCTGGCGCTGGCTTTCTCTTCGGGGTTGGAGGTTGGCAATTGCCCCCGGAAAGGCCAAAAAATGCCAAATCACAACATAAATGACAATAAGAATAAGGGAATACGATGAGGGTAGGGCACCGCCGCAAAACGGTGCGCACGAGGGCCGCCCGCTTTGTGTCGCAAGTCGGCTACGGCCACCGTGCCTGAGCCGGGCACGGCTAAAGATGTTAGGCCAACATTGTAGTTCCCAAAAACTCTGCTTCGCAACGTGCAACATTGGCACGTTGACCGGTCGCACGAGGGAGTTGGCTGACGTACTCTGCAGGCAGAGAGTGGCCGTGGCATTCCTGCAGGAGACTCGTTGGGGTGGCAGTAGCTCCAAGCACATTGGGGACGGCTACCAGCTGATGTACACAGGTGCACCTGATTTGTGGTGCTCTCTCGGACGTTGCGACTTATGGTCGTGATGGTGCTTATCAATGGAATTGTAACCCACCTGATAAGTGCCTACGCGCCACAGGCTAGGCGTAGCGAAGCCGAAAAGATCTCATTCTGGGACCAACTCGGGGAAGTGCGTCGTGACATCCCACTGTCGCAGGGTGTCCTGGGTGGTGACCTGAACGGTCATGTGGGTGGTGGGTGTGAGGAGTTTGAGCGTGTTTACGGTGGCTTTGGATACGGTAGTCGCAAGTTGCAACCCAGAGGGTGAGCACATCTTCAGAACATGGGCGACTGCCGTTCATGCCATCGTGAACACGTACTTCAAAAAGAAATCCAAACATCTTAACACCTACAAGAGCGGGGGGGCGCTCTACCCAGGTCGATTTCCTACTCACTAAGAGGCACAGCATCAGCTAGGTGGCTAACTGCAAGGTTATACCCGGGGCGAGTCTCACTAGCCAACACCGTCTCCTTGTCATGGACCACCGCGTGAAACCCAAAGGCAAACGTGCTGAGCGTGCCCAACGCAGAATCAAGTGGTGGCTGCTTGATGAAGTCATGTCCCAAAGTCTCGTCTCAGCCATCAGGGACAAGTGCGCTGATGCTGTAGACAGTGTAGACGAACCAGTACAGGTTTGCTTGGACAGGATTCAGGCAGCTATTCTTGAAGCGGGGAGGGCGGCACTCGGTATGTCTAAGGGTGGACGCAAGTGTGACAGGGACACTTGTTGATGGAACGACACAGTCCAGAAAGAGATCAGGGCGAAGAAAGCCCTATATAAAAAGTAGCAAGCGTCCAAATCTTCCGAAGACCGCGATGCGTACAAAGATGCAAATTCGCCGCCTGGAGAGCCGTATCTAGGGCCAAACGGCCCTGGCTACGGCTCTCCACTTGCAACGGCTATATACCAAAGTTTAAAGTTCAAAGTTAAAGTTCAAAGTTCAAGTTCAAAGTTCAAAGTTCAAAGTTCAATGTCCTTTATTTGTTGAATATGGAACAAAAATGATGTTTACAAGTGGAATCGTCTGAGGGGCAAAAGTTGGCGCGGTCTAGGGCCAAAGCGGCACAGGGTCTATCCAAGTGCCGCTGCATTCAAGACCCTGGGGGCAATCTGTTGTACGAGAAAGTCGCGGTGAAGGAGAGATGGCGCCCATCTACCAACAGCTGCTGAATAAGCAGCATAAAGAGGTGCAGCCACCAGACCTCCCTCCGAATCAAGGACTAGTGCCACCGATTACGCCTGCTGAAGTCGAGACTGCCATTCGCCGCATGAAGAACCAGAAAGCTGTAGGACCCGACGAAGTCCCTATCGAGGCTTGGAAGGCAATGGGTGCCCGTGGTGTGAGCATTCTAGCAAATCTCTATAACCGCATACCCGGTGAGATCCCGAGCCAGTGGAGGCTAAGCATCATCACACCAATCTTCAAAGGCAAGGAATCGGTGCAGGAGAGTGGCAGTTACCGCGGATAACCGACTCCCAGATCCGACAGGAAAGTACACTCTCGGGTTGTCAGTACGGGTGGCACGGAACTATGGACCCGGTGTTCGCCCTAAGGATTGTGGCGGGGAAACACAGGGCGAAGAACACGCCTCTGCACTGCCTATTCTTAGACATTCAGAAGGCCTTCGACCGTGTTCCTCGCGCGGTGATCTGATGGGCATTGCGGGCCAAGGGAGTCCCAGAAACTTACATTGACACCATCCGAGACTTGTACTACGATTCCGGTTCTGTGGTTCGGACTGCTGTTGGTGACTCGAAAGCCTTCCCCATCACCGTTGGGGTAAGGACACCAAGGATCCGTCCTTAGTCCTTACCTGTTCAGCGTAGTATTAGACGTTTTGTCGGACAGCATCAGAAACTCGCATGAGCAGCCCCCGTGGTTGCTCATGTATGCTGATGATATTGCGCTGATGGACGTGGACAGGAGCAGATTGGTGCGACGCGTGAAAGGGTGGAAGGAAGTGCTTAAGAACGGTGGCGGTCTGAAGCTAAATGTAGCGAAGACAGAATACTTAGCGTTAAACTCCACAGATCCCATACCCATTCGCATAGGCGATGACTTGGTCGAGCGCACGGACCAGGTTAAGTACTTGGGATCTGTACTTCATGTGACTGGTGAAATCAACTACGACGTCAGGGCATGGATTGCTACCGCGTGGGCCAAGTGGCGAGAAATGACTGGCGTCACGCGTGATCCCAAAATGCCAGTTAGGTTGAAGAGGCAGGTCTATAAGACGATCATTAGACCTGTTCTCTTACATGGTTGCGAGGCGTAGCCGCTGCTGGAGCGACACAAGCAAGAACTACATGTCACGGTGATGAAAATGCTGCGATGGATGTGTGGCGTTACGCGTAAAGATCGCGTGAGGAACTCTCGCATCCGCAACCTTCGCGTCCGTGACATCGCGAATAAAATGCAAAAGAGCCGCCTTCGCTGGTGCGGCCACGTCTTGCGGCAACCGCCAGGCTACGTGGGTAACAAATGCCTAGCAATGGCGCAGATGGTGCCTCCACCGGGTCCAGGTAAAAGGGGTAGGCCCAAGAAGTCCTGGCTTGACGCCATGGAGGGTGATATGCGTGCAAATGGTCTCACTGCCATTGACGCCCAAGATCGTGCGAAGTGGAGGAGGAAGAGCCGGAAGGCGGACCCTGAGCTCCGAGGTCATCTTGGCCATGGATGCAATCAGGAAAATGCGTCTTTATGCAGATGGTGATGATGATTGCCAGATATTTTATAATAAAGTTGATTGAATATAATATGTTATTCTCATTTATCTGCATGCTTCTAATTAATATGGTGCAAAAGTCCATTCATCTGCCTTGGTCATCATTAATCTGGTTGACCAATTTATCAGCACTGTCTATTTCCTAAACTACTGGGTACAAATCAGTGCCTTCGAAATATGATATAACATATAATGATCCGGTCACGATTTTATGTGAGTTAAAGTCTAAAAGTTAAAAAAAAATTGAGCCATATCAATGAGGCAAATACACTCGGTTTCAAAGAAACACCCTGTTATTTCGGCAACTTCATCTTAGAATAAATAAAATAGATAGTTTAGTTTTAGTCTTGTAACTTTTTCTTAACATTTTTCTTCAGCCGATTGTGTATGCCTTGCTTTGATTTATATATTATACATGTTTTATCTTATTAATGTTGATATCTGAAGAATTCAATTACGAAACGAAAGTTCACCAATTGCTTACCATGTACCACGTATCTGCTATTTGGTGTAGCCTACTGAATAGCAGGCAAATCGTTTCTTAGGTTTTCAGAAGTTTTTTTATTTATTTAGTTACAAAACTATACTGACAAAAGTGTTAGAAGGACATACCTATCTCGGGTCTGACAAATCAGACACTTCAGATTCACCTAATCTACCGGGTGTTAGGGAAACGCTCCCGCAGCCGAAGGCCCAATGTCCCTACTTTGGGTACAGTAGGTACATATTGACATTCAAAAAATTACCATACAATATTTTTTTTATACCGTTTAATTAGCATTATTCACTCTCCATCGTGTTAGTAAAGCTAAATGAAACGATAATATCACAAACGATACAAAAATCCAATTACATTGAACGCATCGCTGATGGTTGTAAAAATGGAGCATTAGAAATAAATTTAAACTTCGCTTTACATAATATACAATAATGTTAACGGGAATTAATGCGATCACAGTATACACTAACCGATCGAAAGTTCAGGCAATTCCAAGTTATGGATATCCGTATACCCTAATTGCATTAATTCCCGTTACTCGTAACATTATTGGCTGTAAACTTAACTCAAATTTTCAGTCCAGTATCATCATTAATTATGTTTGTCTAAGCAGATATTTCATAACTGGATAAATAAAAATGCAACATAGTTTTAAAACATACTAAGTAGGTATTAACATAGAAATATTAGAAGCGTTTGTACTCATTTAAATTTTTAGTAGATTTGACAACACTTGGGTATATAAAAGGGTTTGTAAACTTATTGTTAACGTAGTGTGCTGTGAAAATTGGCTTCACGGTCTCCTTCAGGAACTGTTTCTTGATATTCAATTCGAATTTCGACAGGAGCTTCAGGAGATTGCCTCGGGAAATTTTGTTGTATTCATAGCCATTTTCTAGTTTCGTTAGCTTTACACCTATAAATAAGGATTTGATTTTACATTTGCGAAGAGTATAGTGCTGAAAAGGATTGGTTATACATTTGTTTGTAGAAAGTATAGGGCTAGGGGCTAGCACTATAGGACATGTAAAAGTTGTAACTATGTAATATTGAGAAATAAGGGAGTTTCAATCAATTGCAATTATTTGATCATTGCTATTGATCAACGCTGATCAATAGCAATGATTTCATTATTACTATTGATCAACGCTGATCAAAGCAAAACGTTTTTTTACAATTTTTTTATTAGTTTCATAGTACATTTTATCTTCTCTAATCTTTTAAAATGGAACTTTAGAGGTAGGTAAAATAAAAGAAAATAAAGAACGACAAAGGATGACGTATTATGTACAAACACGCCTGATAAAATTATAATGCAATATCTGATCTCAACAGTTGTAAACTCTATGAGAGAAGAAATTTTATAAAATGTATAACCACAAAGAATAATTTCAGTTTAGTTCAGTTTAGTGCTCATTATATTTTTAATTTGTAAGGCACATTTTTTCAGTAGGTAAAAACTATGATATTAAGCAATATTGAGTAGAATCAGATGACCTTGTCATCATCCCTATTGTCCAATTTTTTAATGTATCTTATCACTCACCATATTTATTATGTTTACATTTGCTTGCGTAACATATCACTATGCAATACAAAAATGTTAGAACTAACTTCATGACAAAAACTTCACTTTCACTTCAAGAAATCGCTTTTCGATCGCATTGGACTACAAGGCTATAGGAGGAATTCAATAACAACTACATCCCCAACTATTGAACATTATTCAGTAGCTGAGATTGTTCTGTGATGAGAGAAAAAATTATTAAGGAGAATAATTGTTATTATTTTACTTCACTTTATAATCTCATCTTATACTTATCTAGACTTGTGTCCATTTTTCTTTCCTGAGTTATTATGTATTTTTATATAACTCCTTTCAAGCCCTCGGTTGCATCTAAAGCTTAGCTTTGAAGCCCAGGGTCCCCTCTTCTATAATAACATTATTTAGTTTATTCTGGCCTACAAGAGAAAAAACTCTGCACCAGAGCTTCGTCCGGCAAAACGCAGGTATCGAGTTTGCAAATGAAAATTTTGGTAGGGGACTTCTTTCATTCACTTTCTTTTTACTACACATGTTTACAAAACACACAAGGAAATTGTACGGTGCGAAGAAACAACACAGTATTAAAACATTTTATTTTTTATTTTCAATAAATCAGATATGTTCAACATTTGATAAAGCTATATCTATTCTAAAACTATCACAAAATGCTTTATGTACTATTTTTTGCATTTAAAATAAGTCAATAAATAAAATGCATTGAATGCCACAGATAAAAAATGTATCTTTAACTATAACATTTAATACAAATTGTTAATAAATTAGATTATTAATAAAATTTCAGAATATTTATTCACTGTGACCAGATATATATGCAGTTAAAATGGCACATTTAGACTTAGTACAATATCTACAAAAATAGTTTTGATTAGAAATCGTTTCTATTAAAACCTAACTACAGTATAATACTTTCACAAAATATACAATAATATACCTAGTCATTTACACCTTAACACTTTAAATGGCTCATTTTATATTGCCCGCTTTTAAGAATATAATAACGTCTATCAATATGACCAGAAATGTTCATAATTTTGTTCTATACGTTTCACTAATACGAGTATAATATAATTTACTATAATATATCGACATACTGTATTGATAATATCGTATTGATATGAAATGAGACTTTGATCCAAAAATTCATTGAAGTTAAACTTACCAATTGATTAAATAGTAGGTACTTATGGATATAAACATCATTTTGAGAACTAATTCTAATATAATCGCTGACAAAATAAGTTCGTACGTACAATTTTGCAATACCTATATGGTTGGATCGAAGATTGAAGATTGAAGATGTGGTTAAATATTTTAGCAAAAAATCATGCCTTTCCTTATTATATCACAATTATTACATCATATTGATCACATTTCTGAAAAAAAAATACGATTGTTAAGGCATTGCAAGACTACGATCAATAATTTAAATTCAGATCACTGTGAATCAAAGGTGCTTCGTGTAAGCATTTTGATCGCACTAAATGATGATTGATTTGAAGATTTTGAAGGCACATCAATTCCAGTATTTTTAACATTCTTATTATAAAATGTATTCATTTCACCGACGAGTTGCAGCCTAGATAAGGTGAAAGAAAATTGATAAATGAAGTATATAACAAACATTTACATTCTTGGGATGTAAATTTTTGGTCGACAGTATTTGACTAGATTTCATTTGTCTCGCATTAATTTTTCACTTCACTTTGTCTCATCGATAAAAAAATGCATTTTATTACGTGATGACCAATTTTAAATCTGTTTGAAAATGTTCAAGAACTAAATATGTCCACAGTACGTTTTTCTACACCTGATCATATTGAAATAGTTTGTATAACTTTCTTATAATGTATAAAGTCTGTATCATTAATATATTAAAATAAAATTGTACTTATGTGTACTCGAAGAGTTTTTAATAATAAAACATCTCAATAAAAAATTAAAAGATAGCGTGTTTTGAACACGTCAACATTATTATTTTCCTTCTTTTGCAAAAACGCAATATTTATATTATACTCCTAGACAACAAAATAAATGTTCAGAAATTGAAAATTTTTACCGTTTATGCTAAATTAATTATTATTTGTGACAGAAATATAAAATAACACTTTACAGCTTACTAATTTGCTATCCTTAATTAAACTCATTCACACTCATACTCACTAAGTACAGATCGTTTGAAGATTTTCGTTGAGAACTTGAATATAGCAGACATTTGTGTCCAGCACAACATTGTTAAAATTATCGAGGCTTAAAAAATCTAGAAAATATATTAATCGTCGATGCAGGGGACGAATTAAATAGTTAACTTACATTCAGTTTTTGTATCAAGCTTCCAAGACCAAACACTAACAATCAAAATTCTGTTACATCAGAATTTTGTCAAAGATAAATTTTATAATTTGTAAATTGTTGATCGAAAGTTTGTAATTGTAAAATGTTGATCATAAATATATTAATTTACGAAATTTTGAATTATTAGTTTATTTGTTGTAAATTGCTGCTCTTAAATTAATCGATTGTAAATTTTAAACTTGCACCCGTCTCCCTAAAGTATTCGAATGGGAAACCGAAAATGCTAGCGCAATATAGACGTTAATACAAATCTGATTGATCCTTTTGAGATATAAAGTCGTGAGTATTTAAAAATAATAAATAATAATACTAAAAATAATATACAACAATATTGCCTCGAGTTCTTCCATCTGTTCGTTTTCAAGTTCTTGGTAACTTCCAGAAACTTCTAAAGAAGTAAATCAGTCACATACTCTTATTCGAATTCAAATTATTCGTCTCCCCACGTCTCCCTCAGTCCTTCCCACTCACGCGCCCTCACACTGAGTGTTCCGCCTGCCCCCCATCACTTTCGTTCTGCCGCTGAAGAAGTCCTCGATCTCCTGAAGTGTTCTGCCTTTAGTCTCAGGAAGCCAGAAGTAGAAGAATATAATAGCTGTAAAATAATAAATATAGATCAGTTTTACTTATCAGCTGGTATACCCCGGGATACGTATCTTGGAGTTAAATTGCGAGACAAACAAGACCCAGCCTCGTGGATTATTTTGTAATAATATACACTTGGTGAATTTGAGCTGCTCCACCGCAGTAGCACCCCGTGCTTTCCTCAAAAGACACGCAAGAAACGTGTGCTGAGCGTATAGAACAATTTTTTTTGTCCCGAGCAATATCGAACATTCTCATCATCTGCATATAGACGTATTCTCCTGATTGCATCCGTGGCCAAGATGACCTCGGAGCTCAGGGTCCGCCTTCCGGCTCTTCCTTCTCCACTTCGGACGATCTTGGGCGTCCATGGTAGTGAGACCATTAGCACGCATATCACCCTCCACGACGTCAAGCCAAGACTTCTTTGGCCTACCCCTTTTACCTGGACCCGGCGGGGGTACCATTGCCAGGCATTTGTTCCCCACGTAGCCCATCCCCATCGAACATTCTAACTATATAATATTAAAATGCGAGAGTTTGTGAAGATTTTTGGATATATCCAATTTTACAATTTTACTCAATCATGCTTAAACGGCTGAACGGATCAGGCTCTTTGGTATAAAGATAGATTATCTGGAATAACAAATCGACTACGTTCTATCTTTTCAAGTTCTTATGGGTTGTGAGACTGGGATCAAAATTTTTCAATGATCAAAAAACTTAACTATTTTAACGAATGATCGAAAAAATAAATTAGAGCGTAAAACTACAATTGCATTTATGTTATGGACACATTATTTCAAGATTCTATGTTTAAAAGTAAACCTAAGAGAAAGAAGAAAATAAGAAAAAAAATAAGAAAGCCTCATAACTGATAAATGATAAACCAGTGATTGTCGGTTAAGAATCCACGCCAACTTACCAAGTAGAGACATAGTGCCGTAGAGGCCGAACACTCCGTAGTCGTTGAGCGAGTGCTTGAGGAAGGGGAATGTCTTCACCACCGAGAACACCGACAAGTGAGCCACCATAGTCGTCATACCTCCCACGATGCCTCGGACCTGGGACAAGGAATTATTTGAATCAAGTATTCTATTGTTATTGTTGAGCTTTTCTTACATAATAAGGGCTCCTAAAAAGCCTTCTCCACTGAAAGGTTAAACTTGGGAACAATCTGCATATACCCGTAAATGAAATATTGAATGTCGCAGTGGAGCATGTTGCGCCGTTACTTCTCCATTAGCGCCTAGGAAGCGGAGGTATTGACGTCTTGAAGTTATAAATATGTTCTATTATCTATACTAATATTATAAATGCGAAAGTTACCCTGTCTGTCTGTTACGCTTTCACGCCTAAACCACTGAATCGATTACGATGACATTTGTTAAAGGGCTGGATTAGACCTTGGGAAAGGACATAGGCCATGACTGGTAGCGATAACCGACATCCAGGCGGGCGGCGCAGCAGGCAACAGCTAGTGTTGAATAAATAAAATGAGTTGAATTGAATTGAAAAATTGAATAGTCAGAATGCACAAATTCCGAATAAAAGCAGCAAATTGAATAAAAAAAAAATTGTGTTCATTATTGCCAGGTAAAGGTTTGAATGACAGAATATTTTAAACTTTAAATTGGATTAGTCAGAAATAAATTTCGGCATATTGAACATTGTGTGATTAACGGGTCTGATATCAACTATTCAATTAATATCATAATACTGCTAATTTTTTTTTATAAAGAATATTAGCAATTCCTCACCTGTGTCGGATAAACTTCACCGATCATAATCCAGGGTATGATCAGGTAGCCGAGGGTACAGAATATCATGAAGATATAGATGCTTGCTACGGGGATCCAAGAGTACTGCGGAGGTGTATTGCTTTCACGCCACACCTTCACGAAGTACATGTAGATGGAAAGACATATCATCGTGATGCCGCAACCGGCAGCTGTAGAAATAAAACTTGGTTCATTAGTGTTTATTTAGAAATTACTGTGCGTGAATGACAATGAGAATGACGATGCTGATGATATATAAAAAAAAAGAATTTAGAGAAGAAATGAAGGAATAGAAAGGATTGCATTATAGAAATAATATGCAAATAGATAAGAAATTAATTAAGATATAATAAAACAAGAAGACAAAGCAAACACTGCTTAGTCTTCGTATATGTAATTAAAAGTAAAAAAGATTGTAAAAGGTAAATGTAATTCATTTGGTAAAAATAAAGACAAGAATAATCGAAGAATTTGAAATCTATTGTAGGTACAAAAGTACAAAGTTTTTTCTATCTATTATAAAACGTAAACATGATTGCATCTGTCTTTGACCCTCTTTGAACTGTTAGAGATGATCAAACGGCGTGCTGACTCACCAGAAATGAAGGTGAGAATTCTTCTACCGCATTTTCTGCAGAGGATGCAACCGACTACGGTGAAGATGACACGCAGGATTCCCATTGATATCGTCAACCAGTATTTGTTCGCTGATGCACCAGATGCCTGTCAAAAAAAGAAAAATACTGAACGGAACCGGCTTAAAACTGAAAAATATAGATTTTATATTATAATCTGGAATAATAGATAGGCTATATTTTATTCCAGGAATAGATTCCTATGGGTAGCGGGAATGGGATCAAAATTTCACGGGGGCAAAGCCACTGGTAACAGCCAGTAATATTTATGATTTTGGCATTTTTTTTAATAGCACAGACCAGAGGTAAAAATACTGGACAACCCATGTGGCGTGGCGGTAGTGCCGAGTAGCAGGAGGCGCGGGTTCAATCCCCGTTCAACGTAAATATATATTTGTATGCATGCATATGGGTATTTGCATTGTGCCTCGGAGAGCACGTTAAGCCGTCGTCGGTCCGGAATATGGACATCTCTTGCCACTGCCAGGGCTCCAATTACTCGTAACCACTGTTACGGGTAATTGGAGCCCTAAAAAGTCCAACAACTGGTCTAGCTGCAATGCTTCGATATCGCCCAATATCGCTATTGCGTTGTGAAGTCAGATGGCAGTCCTTCATGTAAAATATCGAAGTCCAGCCAAAACCGCAGTTAGACTGGTAAAGCCGGCCCCAAACTCCGACGTGAAAGCTTCGGATGCAACTAGGATTAACGCTAGGGAGAAGAAGAATTTGAGTCAAAATACTGTTTCCAAAACTACTATTGCAAAATTTAATGAAGATTTAAACTTGGTGTTTTCTAACCTCAAAAACTTCAACAGCGTAGAAGGTGACGGTGTTGACGCCACACCATTGGTAGACAAAGAAGTAAATAGCGAGGATTGTGAACGGTTTCAATGTTGAAGGAGACAGGAGCGCCTTGAAGGTCTCACGAAATCCCTTCAGCCTGAAAAGATAAGTAAGCATTAATATCATAGGTAGTAAAACAAAAGGTCGTAAATAAATAAAGTTTGTTAACGATAATAATAAAATGATAAATGATAAGTGGTCCCTTTATCTGATACTTGCCGGCTTGCTCTGTAAAACAGAAGCCGTGGCAGAGATGTTTGTGAATTTGCACTTTAGTAAATTATATATCATAATGCATTATTTAAAACTGAATGCATCAGAATTTTAGTAAGTTCTACCTATTCACAAAATCGCATTAGTATATTTTCATTCGCATGTTTGTCCAGAAAATTGATGCTTTGTTTCTGTCTGTCTCGTAATACCCATTGATTAACGAGCTTTCACTCTTACTACTTCATCAGTCGCACTTGCATTGATTCATACTTATCATCATCACCTTTTTCACAATTATTTGGGGTCGGTACAATATGTCATTCTCTTTCATACTTTCTAAGTTACTCAATAGACTGGCTTCGCCAACTGGACGGCGATATATGAGGACTCGAGCAAAAGCCATACGACATGATGATGATGATGATACTCGTTTCTTTATTATGTCCTCTTGTAATGGAATCCATTCATCTTTTTAGTCTTACCTCTGCTTATAAAGCTACATTTATGTTTTAAACATTTCTAACAACATTACTCTCATCTCTTCTCATAGGTATTATATGAATACCAGGACCATCAATCGCTTTTTTTATATAACATTAAAGCAATTAGTATGTTCCCGTTCTTGTTCCCGTCTTTCCTCTTCCCGTCCCCGTCTTGATCTTTCACTTTTTCCAATCTAAATAGATTGGAACCAATAGCTTCTCATGTTTTTACTCACTGGCGCAACTTTTAAACAACCATCCACATGATTCATTAGTCAATATCCATTGTTTATATTAGTTGCACAACTAACTGCAAATGAACGAGTCTGCTCTTTAATATCGTATTTATTAATAACTACAGTACCTAATGTCTCATAGCATTATTAGCGACATACTTCTAGATAATGAAAATCGTGACTACTAGATGAAAGACACATGCAAAACCTATTATAAGACCAACGTTTCATGCTATTTCTCTTTAAGTCTAAATAATGGGTATGACCAACTTGTAAGGGGTTGTTAATTTTTATGTGAAAACCTAATATGTAACAACTTAATTCCCATTGGAATAGCCAGAGTACACAATCACATCATCTTTTCACGTGACTGCAGGAAACACGTGTGGTGGTAAATCAATCCAAGACTTTATATTGCGGCAAAGAAAGAGTCGCCACACCACTTGGTTCTTGATGAAATTTTTTGTCCTGCATATATTCCTATATTAGAAAGGAGGTAGTAGACTAAAAAAATAAGAGAGAGTGATGAAGTTCCTTTAGTGATAGTCCTACACTTGTTGAGATAATTTTAAAGCATTTAGTATGCTAAACTAAACAAATTATTTTAAATTGGAAAAAGCGAAATCAATACTCGGGCAGGACTCGAACCCGCGATCTTTCCCTTACAGGGGGAATGCTCTGACCACTGAGCCACCGAGCTTCGCCCGAGATTGATCCAAATTTTCCAATACATCCATCTTAGGGCGATGGTGGGAGCCATCTACCGATATTCGTACGACGTACCGATTCGTAATTCTACACTTGTTGATTATCGCACGGTAACAGAATACATAAGGCGACCAGAGGTACACAATTCTTCTTCTTCTTAAGAAGAAGAAGAAGGTACACAATGGCCTGTCGCGGACACGGCAAGACATTACCAATGTGAACCGCAGGCAATGGCCCGCAATGGCGCACGTCTGGTCATCATGAGGTGCAATATTAATGGGATTTTGTAGGTTTTATGGCACATTTTGAAGAAACCGTGGCCTGGCAATGAGATATGCATGCACCGTTATATGAACAACTACGTTATGATGGCCTATGCATGGCCCATCACTGGGCCACTGTATTGTGTGCACCGGCGACATAATATTATGTAGAGTTCTACTTACGATTTAAATATTTCTACACTTAATTAAGAGGTATTTAACGCGTTGTGTTCGTAGGGCCATGCATAATTTCGTTCTGCCTAAATTGATTTCCAGGGTTGTAAATATGAACGCGTGAATGATATGACCTGTGGAGAATTACATTACTTTCTATCCTCATATTTTCGCTTTAAAAGCTTGTAACATAAGGTGCATTTTGCCTTGTTTACTGTCGTTATATAGATCGCAATATTGTCACACAACGCGGAAGTAATAAAACATAGTAGTAAACATGGATGGATGTTTACAAACAACTACTTTACTTTGTTCAATATTCATGATTATGTTTATCTGATATCGAACTATTAATTAGATAGATAGTTACATTAATAGTTAGATTGATCAGAATGATATCTATAATAACCCAAGAGCTTCTGGTTAAAAGGTAACCGAGTAGAGTAGTACATTGCTAGCTTAATAAAACTAGCCAGCACTCTTAGACAAGTCTTCTTTCTTTCTTCTTTGGCCGGCTTATTGTAGACGTCAAAATACGTGTATACATTATACATTCATCATTTTATTCTACCTTGTCTAGGGAGGTTGAACAGATTTTAGATGGATGACCATTCGTAACACAGCGAGATCCCTCCGTCCATTGGAGGAGCACGTTTGGTATGTGTAGCATTCGTTACGAGTAGTTGGAGGCCTTAGAAGTCCGACAAGTGGTCTAATACAGAACTTCGATATCAACATCTATATATTAGAGGGTAATCGCTGCATGATGACAAAATGTCGAAGTTTAGCCGCTTTGTAGCTACACTGAAAAGCCGACCCTAATTGAGTTGGTAAAAGGCTCGAAGGACCATAATGAGATAACTCTACTTACGGTTCCACATGGTTCTTTTCTTTAAACGCAAGCATCTTCTGGATTTCATCTTCCAGATTGCATGTAGACCCCCTGAGCTTAGCTAGCGAGCTCTCAGCTCTTTCCCTACCCTGCTGCTGTAGGAGGTAGTTTGGCGTCTCCGGTAGAAACAGCATACCGAGGAACGAGGCTATCGGGACTGATGCACTGACACCTGCTAGAATATTCCACGTTGTTGCACTGCCTATCACGTACTGAAAAATGAGAGAAAATAATTATATAGCAGGACACAATAGAGTGTTTGTGGACCCCACCAAACTCAACTACAACCTGCTGATTAATGGATGAGGCTCTAGCGACGCGCCGGTTTGCCTTTTGGATTTGGGAGGTCTGAAGATAGTGCTCTCATAAAATTCGTATAAACCATTTTTTTGTTTTGTTTTATATACAGAACACGTCAATTTGACTTCGCCTCGCCTGATGGTAAGCTGAAGACATAGTCTTGGAAAACCATTATAGACCATGTTATAATGGTGGTATTCAGCTTGACAGCCGCATCAGATGCTTTTTCACGCCCCGCTTAAAGGACCTGGGACTGTAGGAATAGAGAAACACGTGAGCTGGTAAGGAATTCCAGGTCTTAATGGTGGTGGTAAAAGGAGTCACCGAACCGCTTGGTTCTTGATGGAATATTCTGCAACTTAAGCGGGTGGCATCTTAGTAGCACGTGTTGTTCTATATAGGAAAGGTGAGGGTGGAATGGAATGGAAAGGGGACTCTTTTTTCCGTACTTAGCCGCCTTTTTGGGCCATTGTGCGTGGAGAGTGCTGGCTATAGTAGCCAGCGAAAGGTGAGGGTAGGATTAATTGGAAGAGCTCAACTTATACCGAAGTAGTAGCCATTTTTTACCCATTTGAAATGACACTTGCTGCATCTAGGTATAGAGTTCGCATAATTATTGAAGTTAGGTAGGTATATAAGATTAACTTTTGCATGCCTTTTGCATCAAGGTGGCATATAGGTTAACGAGGCAATAAATATCCTTAATTAAATGATAACTCAACATCATGTTAACCTATCGCACTCGTGACTAAGTATTTTGTAACCTTATTCATAAATGCAGATATCGTCTGCTTACGGGTAAAAAGTAATAAGTGCAGTTAGTGTCAATTCGAGTAAATGCATCTTTAAAGTTTACGTTCTAATTTGATCTAATTCAAACACATTAATTAAAAAAATGTTAAAGTAAAATGGTGCAATAACTATCCTATTTTTCAGATATAATCTTAAATATAATTTAGTGTACTTAAAAACTGTATAAAATTTAGTTTAGATCGAAAGGGGGTCGCATTTATTACATTTTACTTGTACATTACAAACATGTTATATCACCCGAACTCATAGATATTAAATTTGTTGGTTTGAAATATTACGTCCATGATAATAAATGCGTTTATGACCTTTTCTCGGAATAATTCTTACCATTTTACTATTTAAATTATAAAATGTAAAAAGCTTTAGCCGTATTTATTATTGTTTAGCTGTAAAACTAAAACGAATTTGAGGAATAACATTATTTATTATGTTATACTGGTATATATTTTTTAAATATGAGGAAATATTACTTTTTCAAATTCATTATCTCTGCAGCTATTGGACATAGCATTTATTCGATTTTACTAGTACATAGCGCGTAAAAAAACACATTTAACTGCATTTTTAACTCAATTTGGTAAAAAAATGCATTTATCTGGTTTTACCAGTAAGCAGACGATATACTTAGCACTTGTGCGTATGTACTAATTCGTATCTTGTTATTTTGATAGTATGCTAATAACTAATAAATAGGGTTCTTTTGAAAATCATCACTTATTTCTTATTAAATAGTAGATGCCTGTGAAAATTCAATAATGAGTTTGGATGTACAGTCGCCCTCAGAAGTGATTCACTACTGACATTACTATCATCACAGTGAAATAAATAAATAAAATAAATTGATGTATGATAATTTTGAAATGTTCAGAGGATTAAATGTATCCTTTTTCATTTTTTTTTTAAATGCACAAAACACATCACAATCATATACGAATTATATCCTAAATACAATGTTTAGATGTAGATCGTAACGTAAGTAAATAATATTAACGTAAATAGTATTTTTACTTATTAACTGTAAATTTTAGAGTTAAAATGGTCGGTATATAGTCGTCATAATACCCACAGCTTTCAACTTTCAATTTCGTATCAATAATGACGGCTTCTTTCATCAGATTTCACTCACAGTTTACCATTACCATTAACTGGAGTGAAGAAATATTAACGTGCAACAAAAAAGGTCAGCTTTATAACACATTTTCCTTTGATTTGGCAGGCGTCAGACGTCATGGATTCGATTCCGGCTCATTGCAAATATTTATGATACATGTGTCTGTGCACATTGATATGGGTGTTTCTATTTTTATTTTGACCCTGGAGCCCGTGAGCTGTTGATTTAGCTTCTACTGTTTTTGTTGGAACAACTGCTTTCTAAACTCTCAATCCTGAGAGGGAAACTTGCGCTAGAGCCTCGTCCATCAAGCATCAGGTAGAACAGCTTGCTAGTGACATTATGCCCACAGCTACATTCTATCATCGCACCACTCGCCAAAGGCAGGGTATTCATCCTCACACATTGCGACCGAAAAAGGTGCGCTCTGTGCGGTTCGTCATACGCTCAAGTTGTGGTAATGTATGAATATATCTATACTAATATTATAAAGAGGAAAGATTTGTTTGTTTGTTTGTTTGTTTGTTTGTTTGTTTGTTTGTTTTTTTGTTTGTAACGAATAGGCTCCGAAACTACTGGACCGATTTCAATAATTCTTTCACCTATAGAAAGCTACACTATCTGGGAGTAACATAGGCTATATAACATCACGCTACTACTAAAGGGAGCGGAGCAGTGAGCATAAATGTCAATAAATCGGGCAGATTTCCATACATTCTTTACTAATATTAGATTTGTATTTTTGTATTCGAGTAAACTCAAGAACTACTGAACCGATTTCAAAAATTCTTTTACCATTAGAAAGCTGCACTATCACTGACTAACATAGGCTATAATTAATTTTCAAAAAAATAGGGATCCTGGATAAAACTTCAATAATGTAACCCAAGGTGTAAAAAAATGACCTAAAAAATTCCTTACATCGCGTACGCTGCGAAAACTATTGAAGATAGAACAAAATAATGTACTGTAGAAATGTATAACTTAAAAAGGTCTTCATAAAAGTCCGCGACAGCATATGTCTATCTAATAAGGGTAGCTCACAATAACCATTTTTATCTTTTACAAATTATAAAAAAAATATGTGTCATTTTCGAAGCTATTTTTAACAATATAGTGTTAAGCCTTATCTGAATAAATACGTTAGATACATTGTACATTTAATGTAGATCAAAATTGCCCTTTACACTATATAATTATAATAAATATTTTAGAATCTATTGCAGTATGAAAGTAACGCGCGACGATATAAATTCAAGCCGAAATGCCGATCAAAGTCAGGCCACGGAATCTATACCTTTATATTAATTCTTATCTAAATAAATCGTTTGGTATTTAAGATTGTTTCAATACCTGTTGATTACTTTTTGAATTATTGAAATCGGACGTTCTATTCAAAAGATATTACGAAATTATAATGTCAATAAATCCGGTAAATGACCATACATTATTTGAAAACTAATTATTATTACGGGCATGGGCTAAAAGGGTGCAACCACGGGTGTTCGAAGTATTTCACGAGCGAAGACAGGGAAGGTCAGCTGAACACAAGATGCAACGGTGACGGGATCCAAATGCGGGATTGGAACCTCCATGTGATGCATCCTGGGTAACGGAGGCATTAACGCCCCTCACCCAGGGGAGGCGCTACCGCCTACGGCAAATACATACAGCAACGAGAGCAGCTCTATAGAGGGCTGCTCAAAGGCTTCCCACATGTCCCTCTGACTACGAGGAGGCCCAGTAGAGAGCAGGAAAGGGAAGGGCTGGTCACCGAGCGCGGACGTGAGGATTATAGGTCCGGCCTCCTGTCATCCCTTCACGCCCGTCTCCTCCCTTTCCGGAATTCGATGGGACATCGTGCTTCTCACTTCTGAGAGGGCCATCTTAAAATTGTAGATGGCCCAGGGTCAGCCGGGGGGTGCAGAAAATGCCCTAGGCAATTTTACACTCCAGCAACTGAAGACCCGCGACGGCATGCTGTTTAGTGGGTCGTGGAATGACGGGGATGGTATCCGAGGCAATTTTAGCACGAAAGAAAAGTTTGTACGGAATCCGAATTCCACGCGGGCGGAGCCGCGGGCAACAGCTAGTTATTATATATATATAATGTAATAATATGGTATGAACTCCCTGCTGTGGTTTTTCCAAGTGACTACAATATGAGACTTTTCAAGAAGAGCATTAGAAGGTTTATTCAGCGTCGGCAGCACGAGCGTAACACACCTGGTGCTACATACATGTACACGCCACGGTAACCACATTCTATCAGATATTCATAACCATATTCTTGTCGGGTCCCGTACGTAGTTTCGAATGACGTTGCAGCGATAGGTCGTTGTGGCGAAAAACTTTTAGCGTGGTACGCTGGAGCGAAAAGTCATTGAAGCGAATTCCACCCGGGCGAATGACACCGTAGCGACAAACATTGTGGCGAAAAGTGTTTGAAATTGTACATAATAAACGTACTATGCAACTTTAAAACTATTTTTTTTGATAAATTATTTTATTATTAAATAGGGATAGTAATTTAAAAGCCTTGTATGGAACCAGTTCTGAAACTCCGATTCTGTAGACGGCCGAAGGGATATCAACAAACTTACAATTATGTATACGATACAGTGTAATATATACTTCCCGTTTCGATAAGAAGGTAAATAATTCTACAATAATTACATACATGCCTGTAACCAATGCAATATTAATTATTTTCTGTAGGTACGAGATTAGACAATGTGCAAACTTTGGATTCGACCAGGATTGGCAGACATGATGATGCTGACTTTGTTTGACCATCATGTTCGTGATTATTACCAGTCAAGTATTACAATATTAAGTACCGTGAAGTTCTTATATTATTCATATTATTCTTACTTAATTACGCTTCAAGTTATTACCGCTAATGCGCGCTCAAATTGTATTCTTCTGATGAATGTACCTTACTATGGCAAAAATATTCAAGCCCAATACTCTTCTAACTATTGAACATTAGTCATACCATTCGCAGTCTTTTGTTTTTGCTTAAAACTGTTATTTTCTTAACAAAAGTATTGTCCAGTCGTCATAGGTATTAGCGTAACGCATTCCAAGTTACCGACTATATTAGCTCTAACAAAAAATCATTTAAAAGTTTATTTTGTTTTCTGAAGATTTCGAAAATAATATAATCAATAATTATTCTTATTCGTTTGTAAAATTAATCTTCCAGAACTTCTGTTGGCGACTGTACATTGTATAACTATAAGAATTGACCTATTGATGATTTACGTCACACTTGTGTCTTCTTTCATAAGTTTGTGGGTGTTAGTGGGTTGATATTGATTAGACTAAAGTGGGTATTGGCTCCCCCCTGCCGTTGTACTGTCATTGCATAATTAGTAATAGTGCAAAGTTACATGCAGCTATCAAATTGGACGTTTAGGCCGTTCCTTAAATAACCCCGCGACCATGGCTGCTGAAAAGTAGACGAAACGTCGGGCTAAATGTAAATAATCCCTACTAATATTATAAATGAGAAAGTAACTCTGTCTGTCTTTCTGTCTGTCTGTCTGTCTATCTGTCACGCTTTCACGCCTAAACCACTGAACCGATTTTGATGAAATTTGGTATAGAGGTAGATTAGACCTTGAGAAAGGACATAGGCTATGTTTGGTCGCTATAACCGACATCCACGCGGGCGGAGCCGCGGGCGAAAGCTAGTACCAAATAAATCGCGACAGTATCCGTTAAAAAGTGGTTTTATAGTCCAGAAGCTTTCAGTAGATGAATACTTACTTGTATCAAAACGCCAGTGGAAACGCCGACGGACGCTAAAGCCCCCAGCATGCCTCGTAGATGGGGCTGCGAGACTTCACACGTGTACACTCTGGCGGGAGCACCCACCATGCCGCATCCGAAGCCAATCAATAACCTGCCTGTAAATAAGGTTATTGGGTTAGAAAAGGTTAGTGACAACCCGGCCTAGAAATATAGTAGGCTAAAGGCAATAGCAATTTTCTCCTCTCTTTAAGAGCGCACGTGGTTTCTCCATCTAGTTTACTGGGGTCCACCGCCACAATCCACCAGTTATAATAAACATCACTTTGAGGCATTTTACTGTGATCCGTTGGTCTATCGATAGACTATCCTATCCGAGGTGCCGCCCAAAGTTTTTGATTAGTTGGTATGTCGACATTCCCGGGTGCAACTACTGTCTGTCCTCCAAACTCCGGGAGGAAAGTTTCCGCAAGAGCCTCATCCGTTGTTTAGCAGGTTCACAACTAGCAGGCCCTCGATTCTGCTAAAACACAACCACTGTCATACTACAGAGACTGCAAAAAATGGCATTAAATTTTAGACCTTATTTCTGATTCACAGTCAAAAATTAAATGAAAAGAGCTTTATTCGCTCTACATTAACCATATTACTTAAGGCTAAAATTAAATGGAATTTTCTTGCAGTGTCAGTGGCATGACAGTAGTACGGCCGTTAGCAGAATCGAGGGCCAGGCGAGTTTCGATAGGGTCCCAAATCCAATGGTAGGATCCAATGCACTCTAATTTATACCTTGTATAAAATTATCAGCTATTTATTTCCTAGCAAAAATTGTGACCGTTATTTCACTTAACATTCATGTTTTAAGGAATAAGTACTTACCAACATAGATCATAGGAACGTTTTGCGCGAAAGAAATCAATAACCATCCAAGTACGAGCGGAATTTCCGTGACGAGAAGGGTCTTTCGGCGCCCGATGTGGTCCATCAAGTAGCCGCTGAGAAGACATCCGATTGGAGTACCAGCTGCGCTGAGACTGGCTGTAAAAATAAATGGAGAGAATAGAGTAAATAGATATTCTTTGAAGGAGCACCAATCCCGGATGCACCAGCTTGCAGTGATGAAGGATGAAAAATTGCAAAGGCAAGCCGGCAGGAGCCGATTAATACTCTATCTATTTTATGCACTGAACGCTTGCATTTTATCCGTCTCCGATCTCCTACTTCCCATCATCATCATAGGGACTTGCTAGTTTTTAATTGGTAACCGAAATTAAAATATTCCCACTAACTCCTCTAGCAACGCTAAACTACTTTTGTTAGGAGAGGGTTCACGTTAATAGTGGAATAGCCAAGATTCGAACACAACATTTCCTTTTTTGAGACCGATTTTTTTTTAATACGTATATCGGCCTACGCCTGAAACCCTGCCTATGCCAGAGTCACGTCAATTATAATTTACTTGATGGGTCCTAGTTGAGGTTAGTTTGATTTATTTTGTCCAAAGACCTTGGTAATGCCCCAATACAGTAATTTACAGCATTATGTACTCAAGCGACAGCTGCGGAGTTCTCTTCCTATTGACACAGTGTGATGCTAACAAATTAAGTACACTTTCCTAGGTTGATAGTCATAATTGATCACTTCGTAAACAGTGCGAAAATACTTTCAGGAAGTAAGTATTCTGCGTAGAAATATCTCCGTGAATTATCATGAAGTTTATTATTCTAAGATTATAACGCTGTACATTATCGTAAACTATACATTTTATATCTGCTGATTAATGAAGAGCGGACCCGGGGCTCCAAACTGCAAGCTTTGAATGTAGCTGGAAGCCCGCACCTTGGAGACAGGGGTTCTCTCTCCTTCTCTTTCTTTTGATTTGGTTTCTCTTGACCTTTGCGGTCGCGACTGCCGTCTGACTCACCAACAATGAGAGGGAAACCTACGTCAGATGTTCTTCCGGTGTTTGGTGGAGGCTTATCAGCTTTCAGATGGGGAATTTTCTATTCTAACTTAAACTCCCCTGTGTGACGTGATTGGTCGCAATATGCGCGTTTGGTGACTCTAGTTTCCATACTAACGAGGTCTGAGGTCACTTCCTCTTGATTTTACATCCAAAACGGAAGATATTTAAATTTAAACGCGTCGACACTGGGAGCGGTGTTTAACCTCACAGTCATAAAGCTATAAAAAGACTACCTCGTGTTCCACCGTGCGAAACAATAACATAATTTTAAAATTATTCTAAATGTTCGAAATCGGACTATTTGGAAATTTCCATCAAGAGCTGCCATTTTAAGAAGGTGCAGTCTCTTTTTTACATCATAATACACGATTAACTACAATATTGCTCGAGACAGTTGCTTTCGGAAACTGTCGAAGTTCTACACGTAGTTCGACTGAAAGAAGCGGACCTCCGACCCCGAGGTGAAAGCTGCGGATGCCACTGAGATTAACGTAAGGATAATGAAGAACAAGATAATATCATGACATGATATCATGGGAGGGGGAGTGTCAGCTTATGAAGAAATGAGATTAATGTTGTTCGAAAGGTTCAAAGTATGAATATAGAGAGCTTTAGAGGCAGACGTAGACCAAAAAAAAATGTCAATGATCTCACTTTGGATACCTGAGACCACGAAAAGTGGAGGAGGAAAAGTCGCAAGGTGGACTCCAGATTCCGAGTTAAGAACTTTGGATTACCTACTGTTCCAACACCATGATGAACAGGATGAACGATTTATGACCTCCATTGGCACTTTAAAAGATGTAGGACTTACCAATCCAACTAGCTTGACTTTCAGTGATATTTAAAGTGGCCTTCAAAGATGGAAGTGCCGTCGCTGAGAAACCGAACGCCATGCCAGTATTGATGGTCCCCAGGTTGGCGACGAATGAGGCCAGAACCTGTTTGAGGGCCTTGCCTCTCCCTTCCTTGCTCGCCTTCTTGTCTGGGAGCACTGTTTTGATGATGGTGGCTCCATTACCATTTTTTATGAAGGGTATTCCGTCGTTCCTGTAACAAGGAAAGTTTGATTTAGTTATTAGAAGAATTTTATTGAATTTTGAATGACTGGCTGCCACTCCGTAGTTTGTGTAATTTATCGCTTGATTACTCAGAAGCTAGATAAATACAATGAGTGTATTGAGGCTCAAGCGGAACCTCGTCTCGTCAGATAGTAAACATCCGACATCATATCCTAAAAAAAGGGTTTGATTGACGGCAATAGCTCCTGGACTATTAAAAAATATTCAATACAGACAAAAGACACAATGATCCATGGGAAGAAAAGCCTAGGCGACATTTAGACGGGGATAGTTTCTCGCCTTCAGGCTGCAAGATACGATTATCGAAAGGACAGCGGTTTATGGTAACATAAACCTTAAAACAGGTCAATAATTGAACTGCTGTCAGTCTACCAACTGCAAATGTCACTTTGTAATCCCTTTGTAATCCTTTAAATTTATATGAAACTAGCTTTTGCCCGCGGCTCCGCCCGCGTGGATGTCGGTTATCGCGACCAAACATAGCCTATGTCCTTTCTCAAGGTCTAATCTACCCCTATACCAAATTTCATCAAAATCGGTTCAGCGGTTTAGTCGTAAAAGCGAGACAGACAGACAGACAGACAGAGTTACTTTCGCATTTATAATATTAGTAGGGATTACAAAGTGACATTTGCAGTTAATAGAATGACAGCAGTTCAATTATTGACCTGTTTTAAGAGTTCATGGTATGGGCCCAGAAAGGGACAGAAAAAAGTTGCTTCGTCTAAACATTCGCAGAAACAATTTCCGCTCGCTCGTCCACGCGGTCCATGCCTAGCGAGAATTGCCACGCATTTGACATATTGGTAGTGTCCAACAGAATTTTTGACACGGCGATATTAGTGTCACTTGCGAATCTCGTAATATAATCGCAGGCGAGAATTTAGTGTTTGCCTGTGTGTAAACACTTTGGATACGATAATGATATGGCGATTATTGCTAGTGATAGTCGCGTAAGATTTTTCGAACCGAAACGTGCGAGTAACTCTCCCGTCTAAATGAGTCTTAAGTGTAGGTATGCACGCCAGTCTTTTGAATAAGTTACACCTAGCACGTTGTATCATTTACATTAACGTCATCACTTAACGATAGTACATAGCAATCATTGTTCAGTCGACCTTGGTGGACGGCGGCGGCGGTAGGGTTATCTCGAGCGATAACGGGTATCCCTCGACCTCCGAACACACGTCAACCCTCCAATCATTCTCTATATTTTGTATTAATCATTGACTTGTTTATGCAATTGCATTATTGCTATTACAATAATGAAGGCAGAGTTTAATGACTGGACAGATACCGGCAAATATTTGAACAAAAGTTGGCGTAGTTGGGTGGAGTTCGTGCATGTGCACTGTATGACCCAAACAAAAAATGACATGAAAGGACTGTTTAACTAATATACACTATAGCTTTGAACCTGTGATTGGTTTAATATAATAACCAAATCCATGATCGTTTTTTTGCCGGATATACCGCATCTTCAGTAACTAAATGATCTGTTTTTGGCACCCCTTGCGTTGCGTCTTGCACAATCATTCAAAAACGTTCTGCGTAACAAGAGCACATTGTCAAGATCTTTGCCGGGCAGGATACAAAACGATCTTTCATCAAATTATAGGTATAATAAGTTTGAGAACCACAGAACATTGATACACGTGAATTGAGTTAGAAACACGTTACCATATTATACAATAATATCTACATTACAATAATAAATAGATAGCATATAGCAGTGGATAACAACTACAATCACACATTATGCCATCACTAAAAATCAATTAATTTCATGAGTTCATTTAGGTTATCGATAATAGTATCGACTGCTATCTCAGAAAACTAATACCTATTTTGTTTCTATCGTAGTTACATCGATAGTTAATATCCGATAATTTTATTAATGATACCCCGAAGATTTATGGAGTTCGAGTCAACTGTCAAATCTTCTTCGTCCTAGCGTTAATCCCAGTCGTATCCGAAGCTTTCACCTCAGAGTCTGGAGTTCGGTTTTGACTAGACTTCGATATTTTTCGTGAAGACTGTCATCTGATCTCCTAAACCGAATAGCGTTAATGGACGATATCCTTTCCGTCAAATCTATACATAGGTATAAAATTACTTGTCCCGACTGACTGACTGATTCATCAACGCAGAGCATAAACAACTGGACCTACAAACTTGAAATTTTTGCTGGTGATTACTTTTATGGCATCCACTAAAAAGTTTTACCCCTTTAGTGTCTTCTGAAAATTTCAGTAGATACTTAAGGGTTAAAATAGGCGATCAACCGTGATATGGAGAAAGTTCGTATAGGACTCTTTTAGGAATTTTAACCGGGACCTGCGCAGCTTCCACACCTTCTTCTTTTTCTAGGTTAATCCTACAAATGAAGCTACCATTTTTGTCATTCGCGCCATTCGGTTTAATATGTTCATGACTGGAAGTTCATACTTTGACGATTGATCTTATAGATGGCATGATGCATTTGAGTGACTTGATGTGTTGTCGACGTCATAATATTATACCTGATGATGTCAGAACATGACATAAAAGTAATTGCTAATTGTTATTATATCCAATAATAATTATCACAGCCAATCATAACAAACGATAAACTATTGTATTTTATTCGTTTTTGGATTATATCTTTCAATTTGGCGGCGTTTCAAGAGAAATTACTGCACATATGGATTGCCTCCCAAGTTTGTACCTACTTTGGAGCCCGGAATCCACTTATTATTTTTGATTGGTATGTAGGCTTCGCCGTGAATGACTGCCGTATAACGTCCCAACCTTGATAGGAAAACCTGCGTCGTCCATTGTTTAACAGTACCCCTAGCCCGAAAAGCAATCGTAATCGTAACGTCAACCAATCGAAAGAATGCAGCATTGCGTTTGGCAGGTTTCACACGCACACATGTTCACAGAAGGCAGGCGGCCAATCGCAAAGCTCCGTTCTCTCGATACATTTACATCACAATTACGCTAGTTTTCCGTGCTCGGGGTACAGTTCTGGGGCCCTAACATTCTATTGATGGAATCGCGCTGAAGCGAACCATTTTTAAGGTTTTAACAATGGATTTCGGGACATTGCGGTGGTTATAGTAATAATGATAAGTTAAATAATGTATTTCTAGTTACAAAGACTCAAATTTCATAAAAAAATATAGTTATATTAATGATTTAAATCAATTTCATACTACAATTAACGATTCCACTGGCATTTTCGCCAATAGAATGTCACTTTGTCTAAGGCCCCTGGTGCACTAGCTTTCTGCTAAGGTTGTCTTGAACCTCACGGATGTATAAGGTATTCTTTACTCTTATCATGTTACGCGTAACACAGGAAAATAATATAAAAAGTAATAGCACACCTCTAAATATGTCATTAAAGTAATTACTATGCCGTAGAGCTTTACAGGAAAATCAGTTTAGGCCGTGACATCTGCGAATTTATTTAGCATGGGTATTAGTACTCGTAGGTGAATTAAATGAAGATCTTCCTATAACAGTCCCGGGTCCTTTAAGCAGGTCGTTATAAAGTATCTTGTGATGCCGTCAAGCTGAGTACCACTATTGTTTCTGGAATGGTGACCCTTCTTGAGACAGCCTTATTTTACCATCAGGCGAGGTTAAGTCAAAAAGATGTGTCTTTTAAAAAAATAGCTTCTTGGGGTCTTTTTTTTCGTGCGGAAATCCCCACTGATATCTCCCGGGGTGGTTATGCCGTGTCGGACTCAATCCGCCCAAAACCGTCTCAGGTAGTCATTACCCCCGGCCGATGCCGGGAGGCCGCGGCAGGGGGTAATGTAGCCTCTAGCTTATCCCTTACAGATGGCTGAGCTCCTATCCCCATACAATTAAACTAATCACCATTAAAATAAGAACAAACTCAAAATGTAAATAAATAGGCATTATTCCTTAAGGTAAGGACAATTGAAAAACCATGGCGATAATACCAATGCCGATATTTAATTGAATGCTAAACACGAAGCTGTTACTTTTGCATATACCTACGAATAATGTGACTGACATTCCAAAAAGGACGACAAATAATTCGTGTGCGAACCGTTCAATGAAACCAAAATTATGTTAACCTCTTACTAATAGTATTTATATTTTGAAATTTAAATTAATAGTATTTTGCGACATTACATTTGGGTTACCGTGGCCTATGGATGTGTCCAATTTATACCTACCAGGGGCGTCACACTCGCGGTGCCGATCCTATAGAAATCTTCTAGATAGCCCTTCATAAAGAGCTTTACTTTTTATGTTGTTTGTAGTTTAGGTAGGCCCAGTAGATCAATCACGTCTCTATCCTCTTAAGGTTAAACCGCACTACGCGGCAGCGACGCGACAACACTACACATCAAAGTTGACCAACGTGTCGCGTCGTCGCTCCGCTGCCGTGAAGTGTCGTCGCCCAGTGCGGTTTAACCTTTACAGGTGAAGTTGTCTTACACCCGTCCCGTATTCACAAAAATACTTCGCTATGCGTAGAACCAAAACTGGGCAAAGAACGACAAATTCTCAGTGCGTGCGTTTTGGCAAGCCTTTTTATTCATTGATAACACTTCGTTGAGGGAACGCACTGCGTTAGATACTGCTCCGTGATGTTTGTGAATTAATTTTACCAGCCCTATGCGCTCGAGCACACTATGAGACCTCACAGTGTTGTTTGTGAATACGGGTGTTAGTCCTGAAGGGATTAGTAGAGCCCTATACAGTATAATATACACCTAATTTATGGATGGATTTGTCCAACCATCCACATGGTGATGGAGAAAGAATACAAGTATCGCCACTCCATCTCATCCGAAGGGTGTCGTAAGAGGCAACTAACAGAAAAATACGTAGAGCATATTACTGCGAGAGAAAGGAAATTCGAAATAAACTTGTACTTACCAGCCCGCCTGGCCAGCGTGGACTGCGTGGACTGGCCAGGCCAAAGACTTCCAACATTGGGAAAGGTCTATGTCCAGCAGTAGACTGTGATAGGCTCATTAATTGAAATATTATATCCCATGAAAAATACTCGTGGAAACAATCCAAGTTGTTTAGATAAATGTTTTTTAAGAAGACACATCTCATGGTGTCACAATTTTATTATGAACTAGATCAATGTTTACCTGAATTATTGACTCAACGTACGTTTGACCCTGGCCCACTACGTACTTTATTTACAATTCATATTATAACTCAAGATAAATGCATGAAGAATATTTTAATTTTGATAATACATTTTATGCATACATGCATGGTACCGTTCCTGTGCGGATATAACATAGGATACCACCTGGCGGAGCCGTGTTTATGTCGGGCTCGAACCGACTTAAACCGTCTGCTGTCTTCAGTCATCAATGAGAAATGGCTCCATCGGTTGATGGACTACTGTGCCCAGATCTTGCCCTGAATAGGAGTTTTTTTTATATAGTAGGTAGTCACGTCAATTTGACTTCACCTCGCCTGATGGTATGCTAAAGGCAAAGTCCCGAAAATAGGGTGACCATTATAGACAAGTACCATGTTACAATGGTGGCACTCAGCTTGACGGCCTCATCAGATGCTTTTTCACGCCTCGCTTATAGGACCCGGGACTGTAGGAAGAGGGAAACACGTGGAAAGAATGATAAAGCGGACTTTGGGCTCCTTCGTGAAAGTCTTGGATGCAACTAAGATCATCGCTAAGTACCTATATGATTTTTCATCATACTACACCACGTTTAAAAGTTGTAAAAACCCGAATAACAATTTTCGTTTATTATAACATGATGTGTTGTGATAGTAACAATAGGTACCAGGCACTCTCTATAACTAGGACATAGCCTCTTGACATTGGCACAATAAGAAGCCAGAAAAGATCTATACTGTGACGCAAACAATCATAGATTCCTGTGATCTCATCGATGCTAAGGTTATTTGATATTTTAATCAAATAGGTTTCTCACCCATTACGCAAGTCTGTATACGTGGTTATATCTACTTACAGACTGGCTTTGAGTCCTGATTATTATTGAGGGTAATTTCACGATGCCTAATTTTTTGCTAATTTCGGTGGTATTTTTCAATCATAGGTTTTCCAATGAAAGAATTTAATGGAGTTCTTTGAAACACATCAGTATTCTAGATATTATAAAAGAACTCCGTTAAATTTTTTCATCGGAAAACCTATGATTGAAAAATACCACCGAAATTAGCAAAAAATTAGGCATCGTGAAATTACCCTTGAGAAGTAGGTGAGCTCCTAATATAAGTTTAAGAGGAAAACCTGCAGTAGAGCCTGGTCTGTTGTTTGTCAGATATACCGACTTGCATGTGATGTTAACTTGGACCTCAAACACACCTTGTCTGGTGGTAAGCTAAAGGCAAAGTCTCCAAAAAGAGAGTTACCATTATAGACACGTACCATGTTATAATGGTGGCACTCATTTTGACGGCCTCATCAGATGCTTTTTCATGCCCCGTTTAAAGGACCCGGGACTGTAGGAAGAGGGAAACACGTGAGCTGGCCCTCGATTCTGCTAAAGCACAACCACTGTCACACCACAGAGACTGCGAGAAAATTCCATTTGATTTTAGCCTTTAAAGTAATGCGGTTAAAGTTTAAAATTAAATGGCTTTTTGTAGAGTGAACGAAAGCGTGTAATGAAAATTTTGTCATTTAATTTTGGACTTTAACTCTGTAGAAATAAAGTCTAAAATTTAATGCCAATTTTTGCAGAGACTGTGGCACGACAGTGGTTTTGCTTTAGCAGAATTGAGGGCCTGGTAAGGAATTCGAGGTCTTAATGGTGCGGCAGAAGAAGGAGTTGCTGAACCGCTTGGTTCTTGATGGAATAATCTGCACCATATGCGGGTGACATCTAAGTCCTGCAAGTGTTGTCCTATATAGGAAAGGAGAGAGTAGGACTAAATGGAAGAGCTCATCGGAACATTCACCATGATAGAGACAGTAAAATACTATAAAAAAAAATTGTAAACACGTTATACTAAAATCTTCACCATACAACAATGAACTACTTACCGATTCATCAAAAGGCGGAAGCTGCGTAATGTCGAAACTACGTTCAATTGTCCTAATTAGCTCAGCCGGGAATCGAAGTCGCTAGAATAATTACAACCAAACCAGTACCCATCAAAACGGACAACCGACAACATTTAACCCAATACATTAAAAACGATAGCACGACAATTTTATATGCCTGTTTGTTTGTTTTTGTTCTCTTTCTCACTTTCATTGCCATCTCACTTCTCCTCCACACGTTTATGAATAACAGTAAGCGGTTACCATCAGGTGTATTTATTACATTTAAGCGGACCCAGGACTCCGCAGTAGTCTCGAATGTGATGAAGACTGAAGGATGATAATGATAAACCTGAATGACGAGAACCCCAATTTCTACAATTTTTGTTTGCTATGTATGCTGTACCAAAAACAAATACCAACTCTCACCAAAATCCAACAAATAGAACCCTTTTAAAAATCATGTTCCAAGACCTTACTGCTTATGGAACTTGTCACAATGTATGTAGTAAGCATCATAAAGTTGCGGCAAAGACTGGCACAAATCAAACCAACCCTCACCAAAATGAATAGAACCCTTATAAAAATGTTTTCCCAGTCAAAATGTTATGAAACTTACATAGTACCATAATACGGTACTTCGTGTTGCGGAAGGTTCAGCAAAGATTGGCTCGATAAACTCCTCCTAAATCAAGAAATATATTAATAACTGATTTTCTAGAATAATTTTACATAGTATAAAAATGAAGTCGCTTTCGCTGTCTGTATTTATCTTTAAACTTATTGAACGGATTTCAATGTAGTTTTCAGCAACAAATAGAGATATTCAAGAAAAAGGTTTTTATTTGTAATACACAAATATCCGGGGACACAGCCACGGGTAATAGCTACTTTTAAATAAAGAGAAATAAAACATAATTTCAATGAAATTTTATAAATGCGAATGGTTGGTTTCAAGTGAGATGATTTTGTAATTTGGACCCGATAGGTGCTGTGGTTGAGCAAAATGGATTTTCTAACTGGCAGTCAGAACTATCATGGCTGCCATCCTCAAATGGCAGAGCAGCCACAGCCAGTTATGGCACCCGCCTCAATTTTAGTATCGTGTAAATAATGAATGAATGAATGAATGATAATGTGCTCGATTTGAGCACAATGTTTGCCGTATTAAAACAGAATAGAACCACACTGTTCCATTCCCCATTGTGCATAGTTCCATTTTGTTTAAATACGTCCGTATATACCTAATACATGATTAAAAATCTATCTGCTCCCACGCATGTACAGTGTGATTGTAGCAGCACTTCGCACAATTATTCGCGTTACTATCCCGCCTGTTTGATAACAGATGCGTCAGAATTACTACAACCGCGATAAATTTGTCATATTACGATAAATAATACTTATTTATTTGTAGATGTATTTCCCCGGGTCAAATACAGCCGGTATAAGGATATTGAACGTATATTAGGTATGTCAAATTATCTGAGAATTTTTACCATAAAACAGCTTAAGAAGAAGAAGTCATGTCTCTATAATTCGTTCCTATAACTCCGAACACGTATCTTGGACCTAAATCGCAAGACAAACGAGGCTCTGGCGCACGCGAATTGCTTTGTAATAATCGATGCTTGGTGAATTTGAGTTCGTCCACCGCAGTAGCACCGCATGTTATCCTATATCCTATATGTTAGAGCACATTTTAGGTCCAAGATACGTATCCGGAGTTATACCTACTGCCTATTCCCGGAAAAGGTAAGAACAAGTAGCGTAAAACTGTGGAGTATATAATAAAATTTGGACCCACTAAGCGACGTTGCCGTATAGGATTTTACCGTCTAAACTTGGGAATATTTTGTTTGATATAGTTGGAAGTTTATCAAAGGAGGTTCCCAGCGGTGAGTAGGGTTGCCAGAGCTCACTGTAGAGATGTTGTGCTGTCAGTGGCAAGAGTAAAGCTTTGTCCTACTTATCTTCTGCGCTGACGGCACAGAGACTCTGTTCTTACAGGGTTGGCAGCACGAGTGTGACTCCCCTGGTGTTGCACTCGTTCAAAAGCCATGGTACCTTCTATTAGGTGGGCCGTGAGCTTGTCTGCGATCTAAGTAGTATAAAAAACCTAACCTTGTTAATAGTCAATGATATCACTCCTCATTCTTATAATCACTTAAGTATTCAACAAATAAACAAAGTTTTGTTTATATAGATTGCGTTATAACTTAAATATTAATTACTCTAGTCATGCGCACCTTTATCTAAATCAAATAAATTTAAATACTCATAAATGTTTCATTATTTTACAACTTTCCCATTTTTTCGTGATAAGGACAGTTTACTGAATTGTGTTTACTCGAAGATAAGGCTGAGCGATTGCGAGAATCATGTAGAAGGCAATCGGTTTAAGAACAAAGAGGTACACGATTCTTGGGTAAGGCGGGATACGTAGAGTCATTGTAGGCGATAGGGCCTAGTGGCTAGGCAAAGTGCAGGTAGCAAGTAGGACATGGCGGTATTTCCGTCTCAATTGAGCAGTCCGACTAGGGAAGTACCTCCGCTCTACAATACCGCGAGTATAATAACCTTACACCGCATGAGGGCCAGATCGAGAGATTTGGATTCGGCCGGGGTGCGACTATGGGATATGACTACGACAACCTCACCTCCGGCAACCGACGGCCCACAGACAGCGTGCGTTTTAGTCGGTTCGAGTCCGACATAACCTCCTCCTCCAGCTCCGGTGGGGGAGGTATCCGTGGGGATTTCTCGCATGATAAAAAAAGGTATAATAACCTCATGTTGTGTTTCCGGTGGTGGTAACCAGAGCTCATTGGAGAGGTTTAATGCTGTCAGTGGGAAGACCAAAGGTCAACTCACGCTTAAACTGTGAAATGAACTCCCTGCCGTGGTTATTCCAACTATAGTAAGTATGGGGTTCTTCTAGAAGAGCATTATTACAGAGTCAGCAGTGTGAGTGTGACGCCCCTGGTGTTGCATACGTCCATAGACCACGGTAACCACTTTCCATCAGGTGGGCTGTCTCTGGAACCTAAGTTGTATAAAAAAACTCATTCTCCGACCCTTTTCCCAACTCAGTTTCGATCAGCTTTCAGTATAATTGCAATGCAGCTTCGTAATTTTCCGTGAAACCTATCCATTTTTTTTGCAATGCAAGGTTGCCTGGTAGAAATCGCTTAAAGCAATAAGGCCGCCCATTGTACTGGTTCCGTAGTCTGATACTTTATAATGATGTATTTTAATGGTGTACAATAAAGTATATAATAAATAAATAAATAAATCTACCCATATTATACAGGGTGTCCCACGGCGATGCCACATAGAGGGAAAGTACCTTAAATCCTTGAGTTAGCTCATTTTACTTAAAGGAGACATCATTTTATTTTGAAAAAGAAACAAATTTTAGGTTTCAAGGACTTCCTTTCATTTAATTTACGATGTTTCTTAGACAGATTTGATCCTTATGATTGACACTATCGATTGATGCCATAAAAATACAGAATGTTACTTTTTCGGATTTTAGTTGGTCCGATTACCGGGTGTGGCAAGCGAGTTTTAAAAAATCTTTGAATGCAGTTTTGTTTCTTTTAAAAAATAAAATGAAGTCTCCTTTAAACAAAATGAGCTAACTTAAGGATTTAAGGTACTTTCCATCCATGTGGCATCGCCGTGGGACGCCCTGTATATCTAGATTATAGTTCAAACATTTTGGCGCCAAAGATCCGCCATTTTGAATTTTTATATTCACTGACTGGCTGGTCGAAAGTTGAATTCTTTATTTTAGTAAACAAATATGTGACGTTAAACAATTGTAACAGATACGGCCAAGAAATTAAAATATCATGTAACACGGCCATTCATTACAATAAAGACTGCCTACGATAATGGTTCGTTTACAGCGATGGACGTCCACCAACCATAGCATGTCTTTGATGCAGAACTTGACGTAAATTTTGTGAAATTCTATATATTTTGGGATAAAAATTCCGTGGAAGATATTTTGATTGTTCTAATGCAGTTGATTCTTAAAATTCTTTTATAACTTTCGCTCGCAGGTTCGCTAGTATGATACCTACCTAAGTTCACTTACGGTTCTAGACTATTATCTATCTATCCATCCTATTCTTATTTTTTGACATTCATTTTTGAAATTTTAACTCAGCGTAACAATGTCTATTACTTCGGTATAATATGTTGGCATACACATGACATGTACATTGTACACATTGACCATTGACATAAAGAATAATATTTTGACATTAGCTTACTCACATAAAATGTATTTTTCACGCTATTTTTTGCGATGCATTTTGTTAGTACGGCTGTATCTAGATATACTATTTAACCTTGTACCAAAAATTTCAACCAGATCTGTTTAACCGTTGGAGTGCGATTAAATACCAAACATCCAAATATCGTTACAAACTTAAACATTTATAACATCAGTAGGATAGTAAGAAGTAGGATAATAATATGTAGGGCTAAGAGGATAAATTGCGTAAGTCTAGATAGTCACGGCATTGGACCACTATGTTCTTTCCATTGTGCCACCTAATTTTTAAGCTGTGGTAATTTCTTGCAAGTGCGATATAGATATTCTATTATGGCGAATTTTTTCATTATGACAAGTTTACAATAACCTGATTATTTGACCACAATTTTTAACCCTGCACACTGTACAGCACAGCCGTATCTAGTAGATAAAAGTCTTTATACTGGTGTGCTGAAATTAGTTGGGCATTTACGAGATCGGGACATTACAACACTGTATATTTTCAACGAATAACACAAGCCAGGTACACTAAAAAAGCCCTCTAAATCATTCACTTCAAAGAAATGGCCTCAAATGCTATTTCCATGAACCTGTCGTTATTTTTGGAATGTCCAAGATCTGCCAAAATGCGAAATAATAATAGAGAAATTTCATATGTAATAATAACTAAAGAATGATTTTCCATTGCGTATATCCGTCCTCCTACAGTGCTGGGCAGGGTTTCCAGGTCGGAACATTAGTTATTTTGGCAAAATCCTTGACTTTTCAGTATATTATTCTGACATTTTGTTTCCATGCAGCTGAAATCATCACCTCGGAGGCCAAGATCCGCTTTTTTCGAGACTAACTGCAACTGTTGGACTTTTTAGGGCTGAAACTATGTGCTATCGATTTTCGTATGGCAACTGGGACAGATACAACGCCGTAACGTCTCCAAGGCACGTAATATTAACATCATCATCATCATCATCATGACGTTATTCCCGATTACATTGTGAAGCCCGCGGTTTGCTTACTCTACTTCCTCCATTTGATTTGGTATTTTATTGAAGCAATTCCCGTCTGACCCTTAACCACGAGATGAAAGGCTGCACGTGTGACGTTAGCTTGGGCCCATAAGATCATGGTGCGTGTCCATACATCCAAAAAATATAATTATAAACAATATAGCTCACCAAATAAGATCATAATCTAACATAATCCAAGTATCTATTTTTTAAATATCAGCATATGTACGACTATTTTACAATTATATAATACCGTTGTATCTATAATATTATAGCATTGTGACGTCAAAGCATATATATACAAGTGTGCCCAAATATACGCATAACACAATCGCAATAAGGCTGTATTTGTACAAGTCTAACTGACAAAATAATATCTAAATGATCAACATGAAGAACCTACAGTTATTTATAAGGCGTTTAGCAACACAAACAGTCCTATATAAAAAGAATATTGGAATTAGAAAGAAATAAAGTAGCAAACAAGTTGCCAGTCTGCTAATCTCACATTTAAAGCCAATCAAATATTACATTTGCAATATCTCAATACCGATTCGCACGAAAATAATTAGCCACTAACTATTTGCCTAATCTTAAAAATCATATAACCATGACGCGAATGACGGGCAGTTAACAAATACATTATTATAATGATTTCACACAATCACACCTCCACATTTAATCGATATGCAGTGTCCTCTTGAGAGTACCTCCGGAGACATCGTGCTTCACACATTAGTGACTAAGTCTATTATAGAAAATATAATCTCAATGGTGGTATAAACACGTTTAAATACAAACGTGATTTTCCAATTGCATGGTCTGTTTGTCTGTTTATGTAAAATCGTGTTCTAAAGTCACATGGTTATTTCGGAAAGTCCTATGGAATTCCCACCAGTTTTAGTAGATTTTGATCAACATTGCTATCTTCAGTGGTTTACTTTCGTCCATCAGGATGAAAGTAAACCACTGAAATATCCTGTCCATCAGGACAGGATATTTCCTGTCAAAAGAACAGAAGTCGAAAGACAAAAACAAACCGGGAACTTGAGAAGTAAGAAGTGCGCCTATTTCTCAGACCTATGTATCAAGAGATGAGAAACTAATAAACCAACAGAGTAATGTTTTTAGACCTTTTTTTTTCATCGCAGTCCTTAGCCGATTGGGTTCTATGATCCATTTACAATACAGAACGTAGTAAATCCACCCGCCATTGCATCGATTCCCCATTTACTTTGTTGGAGGGATACTTAGTAAACCGGAATATATCATCCAAAAATGGATCATAGATTCCAGTCATGCCTTTATCCCCGGAGGGTTAGGCAGAGGTGAATTAACACCCACATTTCACCAATCATTGTATCAGGTCCAACGTAATAGGTCGTTCCACGTTCCAGTCATAGAAATGGATCATAAAAATCATAGAATTCCAAAGAATGTAGACATAGCGAAAGCGAACCCACCCACCGCTTCGCTGTTTCGCCGTTTGTGGTTCCAAAACCGCGTACCAAAAAACTAGTAAGGTATTGCACGGAGCGATACTCAGAAAAGTACGTAGGTAAACAAAACGAAATTCTGCCACTCCTTTACCCTTTTCTACGTCAGTGGAATCCAGTTCTAATAATAACTGACCATAAAATATACATGCAGCACGTGAGCAACGTGAGACTCGACTAAAATTTTGCATGTTCATATATGCCAAATCAATTAGCATATTAAGTAAATGAATTAACAATAAATTTATAATAAAGTCCATATAAAATGGTAATTTAATTAAGAATTTTATATTATGATTATCTTGAATGTGATGGTATGGAAATATTTAACATATTTACTTAGTTAAATGATTGCAATGCAATAGATGTAACCAATATTATACCTAAGAATTTGTCGAGGTGCCCATTTCAATAAAAGAGAATGAACTAGAGCTGGAGAATATTTTGATCATCATAAAGGTTCCGAAGATGACCGCATACGACAACTGCAGACGCACGCAGCAGATACAGCGTACCCATTACTTGTTAAACTCCGATACGGATAAAGGGAACATTGAGAAGCCGCAATGAACTACGCGTATTTGCGGCGTGCGTCTGCAGTTGACGTATGCGGTCACTTTCGGTATCATGCCTTAATTGTATTACGCCATTTGGACCTAAATATTTTTTGAAGGAGTAGACAAAAGATCTGCTATTGATTTTAACAGAAAGGATGATGTAGATGGTGAAAAGGACAGAACAAAATCACTGGAAACCTGCGGATACAGGGAAGCTCATGAAATGTATAAAGACTGTCTTGCCTACCCGAATGTCTATTACCTACTTCACTCACAGAATTCACTCACAGAAGAAGAACGTTATATTTTCGATACAAAGATGAACAAGGAACTTATAATAGGTACGCGATAACATATTTATGCTAAACAAACCATGTGTAGTACAATTGATTTGTATAACAAATTATTGTAATTCTAATATACTTGGTTGCTATAATGTTGATACGAAATAACATAATAATGTTCTTATGATTAAAACTGTGTAGGCTTATTAAGGACTTGGGTAGGTATTAAGGTTCGTATTTGCTTCAGGCCGCCATAAGTATATTACGTAGGAAAATTTTACTAGAAATAATAGTTTTATCATATACCTACGTTCCATTGACCTATAATCACATATGTTCATTATTTACAAATTTGGTATATGGTGCCAGTTTTATCAGTACCGACTATTTTCCTGGTACGCAAAAATACTAACAACGTCAATGAATTTAGTTTTTGACTGGCTCGGTCGCAGTCGTTTGCTATTTGTGAGATTCTGGGTTAGGTTAGGTTACCTACCTAATATATTCTCGACTGGAGATAAAGTCTTGTGTTAATGGGTGTTCTGTTAGGAAAATCTTGATCTATCAGTCTCAGACAATGAGTCTGGGAATCAGACCAAGCGACTGAGGTTCTACAAGAAGGGCATTAGAAGGTTTCTACATGATAGGCAGCACGAGTATAACGCCCCTGGTGATGCACACGTCCATAGGTCAGGCTGTGTGCTTATCTCGTTACCTAAGTAGTATAAAAAAGTAGCTGATTGCCCATTGTACATTAAACTATATACATGCTACCTACTTGTCATACTTATAAATCTATTGGCGTACAAAAAAGTATTATCTATCTATCTATCTATCTGATTGAAGGTTATAGGCTTACTCCTAATTTCCTACTATTACGAGTATGACTGTGCCCGCCACTTCATCTGCGTGAACTTAGATTCAGGTCATTCAGGTTTTATTAATTTTTTGCGTGGCCGTGGAGCCCTACTTTTTCTAAAACAATGGTAGCTTGAGTTACGCCTGATTACATCAGCTATGTTATGTGTCAGGAAAGCCTGTCTTTGGAGTTATAGACAATCGACCACTACCAGTTTAAGGTAACGGATATATCATGAACCATAACCGTCGAGTAAACATCACTATTGTATACTTACATAATTATATACATTTAATCACGCCTTTATCCCCCGAGGGTTAGGCAGAGGTGAATCAAGACCCACATTTCACCAATCATTAGGTCCCACGTAATAGGGGGTGAGCCTTTTGCCGTATTCCGGGCACTATTGTTGACTCAAGCCATGCATCTGAGGTTGAGCGTGGGTCATATATATCTATACTAGCTTTTGCCCGCGGCTCCGCCCGCGTGGATGTCGGTTATCGCGACCAAACATAGCCTATGTCCTTCCTCAAGGTCTAATCTACCCCTGTACCAAATTTCATCAAAATCGGTTCAGTGGTTAGAGCGTGAAAGCGTAACAGACAGACAGAGTTTCTTACGACACCGCATGGGAAGAGATGGGGTGGCCCAAATTCTACTCGGTCGCGAACCACGCGGCAATCACTACTGAAGTTTGATAAAAGGTTTACTCGTAGTAATGAATTTCCATTCGGTCCTCACATGAATCACATGTCTCCCTATAATGCTCGATATCAGTACAGATATAGATAACGCTAACAGTATTATTCGCCTAGTATGACGACTTTCTGTGTAAAATTGCTGCGTTGGAAAGGGCCAGGGCTGAGGATAGGAAAACTATCAAGCAGCTAGAAGAGAAGGTGGAGATGATGGACCGCACGGCACGTATGACTGGGCTTGAGGTCAGGAATATCCCAAAACTCCAACCTGAAACAAAATCCTCACTCTCTAAAGTAATAGTTGCACTTGGTGAGAAATTGGATTTAAATATCCAAACTAGTAATATACGGGACATCCACAGAGTCAACTCGAAAGACAACACAAACCCTGTTGTGGTGAATTTCACCTCCGTTCTTCTGAAGGACAGGATCCTGGCGGGTATTAAAAACTTCAACAAAAATAAAACGAAAGAACAAAAACTCAACACCTCTCATATAAACTGTTCTGAACCCATTGCGCCATTGTTTGTTTCTGAAACATTAACGCCCGGTACTCAAAGGCTATATTACTTAGCAAGAACTTTTCAAAAGAGCTGTAACTACACTTTTTGTTGGACTGTAAATGGTATGGTGTATCTACGTAAAGAACCTGGTGCCCCCCAAATTCGTGTTACCTCGGAGGAAGTTCTCGAATCGTTAAGAAAGAAACTGTGACTGTTCTCGGTGTATGTGAGGAGTTATAATTTTAATACTATCCATAATATTATGTGTCAAATTGGATATGGTTCCTTATTTTTTAAGTGTCTTGCCGTTTCTAATAATTTTCATTATTACCTGAATTTATGCATGCTATTAGTTAAGTTATTGCACAAACACATCACACTAAACACACACTTGAATAACGTACATATAGACAAACTACCCACACTCACACATAACACAAAAACGATTATAACTATTCTACAAATAAAACTAAACCGTTATACTCACCTGGGTACTAAAACATTTAATATAACAACAATAATTGACGACCCACCAATAAAATGCTTATTTTTCCGTAACGGCGGTCAATTGATCGAGAAGCCCCTGATTAGTCAGCATTCATGGCTAATATAGACAATTTTCTGGAAGACGTGGATGGGTTTGCTGTCTCGGATTCTGTGGCCTGCCAGGTGGAAGAGTTCAAAAAAACATTCCCGAGTCATCCGTCTCTGTCTATACTTACTCAAAATATACGGAGTATTAATTGCAACTTCGCAAGTTTTCAAGTGTTGCTGGTGGAGTTGGGTGTTGATTGGGATGTAATGATACTCACGGAATGCAGGCTGTCCGTTGCTCCGACGGTACCTATCATTAGTGGTTACAACTCCTTCGTATCTACACGAAACCCAATTCAGAATGATGGAGTGGTTGTATATATTAAGGACGAACTTACCTTTTCAGTCGAAGAAATTGAGATCCATAATTGCAACAACCTACTCGTTAAAATTGGCAACAATGATACCGCTGTACTGGCAATTTACCGCTCACCCTCATATACATGCCTGGAACCTTTTCTAGCTTCTCTAGACGCAGCCTTGGAGAATTTATCAAATTTCCAAAACGTCGTGGTCATGGGTGACATAAATATTGACATTATATCGGGAAAACAAGACTCAAATACGGATGAATATTTGGATCTAACGAGCTACCATGGCTTAATGCCGGCTCACTGTTTTGTTACCCGTGATGCTGGCGGAACTTGCATAGATCATGTAATGATTAAGGCAAATATCCCTTCGGTTAGCATGGTTATCCAAACTGCTATCACGGACCACAAGGCAGTTGCGTTGTGCCTTAAAAAGAAAATCACAAGGCAATTTGCGTATACAACAAGAACACATATTGACCAGGAGGGACTGAGCAGGGACATCTCTAATATTGACTTTGACCCTGTATATGCAACTGACGACTGTGACACGGCAATGAGCTATGTTATCAATAAGTTGAAACTAGCTCTAAATAATAACTCCGCAACAGTTACTTTATCACGCCGTAAGAAGGTAATTAAACCCTGGATCACTCAAGGCCTGTTGCGTTGTATGCGAAATAGAGACAGATTACACAGGAATTCCAACGCCTGTCCTGATAACACAATACTTAAGACAACTTATGTTCGGTACAGGAATTTTTGTGGTTCAATTTTGAAAAAAGTAAAACATAACTATGAACGAGATTTGATCCAGAAAGCTGGCAAGGATAGTAGAAAGATATGGGAAGGTATTAAACACATTACGAATACCAAGAAAGATACGACTTTCCCCAAAGAGTTGCTTAAAATATCTGACACACCACAGGACTCAGTAAACTTTATAAACGAGTATTATTCAAGCGTGGGTGCGACACTTGCTGACAAAATAGCTAAGGCACAGCCTAAGCCCTCGGAGGGGTCAACGTCTTTGGGAGGTCCTCTTAATTCATTTGTACTCTTAAGTACGGATGAGCGAGAGGTGGTAAGTCTTATCTCAGCACTTAAAGGTGGATGCTCTGTGGGTTGGGACGGTTTATCCGGCGAACTTTTAAAGCAGCACAAGGACATACTTGTTCCTCACCTGACCCATGTGTTTAATTTATGTTTGACAAATGGCGTCTTTCCCAAGGACTTGAAGAGGTCACAAATCTTACCGGTTCATAAGTGTGGTGGCAGGGAGGGTATCGAAAGCTATAGACCAATTTCAATTCTATCATCGCTCTCTAAAATTTTAGAAAAAATAATTAATAATAGACTTATCGATTATTTAGAAAGTAACAACATCTTATCTGGTTCCCAGTTTGGTTTTCGAAGAGGCAGATCCACGGATGATGCAGTTTCTGACCTTACTGACTGCATTACTACCAACCTAGATAAAGGTAACAAATGCATTTCAATTTTCTTGGACCTATCAAAGGCTTTCGATACCGTCTCTGTCCCAATCCTGATTAGTAAACTGGAAAGGGTGGGGGTTAGAGGCACACAACTAAAACTTATATCTAACTATTTAAAGGACAGATCTCAATGTGTTAAAATTGGTCCCTATATTAGCACGAATCTCCCTGTTACCTATGGTGTACCACAAGGGAGCATTCTTGGTCCTACTTTGTTCCTTGTCTACGTGAATGATTTGCTGGATCTGAATCCCTCTCAGGGCAAACTAATAGCTTATGCGGATGATACGGCTCTAGTCTTCACGGGAAAATCATGGAATGATACCCAAAATGCAGCCCAACAAGGACTTAATTCCGTTTCACAGTGGCTCAGAGGCAATATGCTCACACTAAATCCTGACAAAACCAAATATATAGCCTTCTCTATCCGCGGATCTGTAGCAACGGATACGGTACTGACTGCGCATCATTGTGTTCCTTCTCGTTTGAATAATTTGACTTGCGACTGCAAACCTTTGCAGCGTGTCGACAGCATAAGATACTTGGGTGTGGTAGTTGATGAAAATTGCAGCTTCAAATTGCATATTCAATTGTTGAATAAACGAATACGTAAACTTATTTATATGTTTAAGACTCTGAGAACTATTCTTACACCTACAACCCTTAAACAGGTATACTACGCATTATGTCAGTCTTTGATCTCATACTGCATTACTGCCTGGGGCGGTGCACTTAAGGGAACGCTCTTTCAATTGGAGATAGCGCAAAGAACTATATTAAAATTGTGCACTTTTAAACCGTTTCGTTACCCAACCAAGCTTCTCTACGAGTATTGTGACGTGCTGACTGTGCGACAACTGTTTCTGTCTCGAATTATTCTAAAGCAACATTCCATCGTGGATTATAATAGTACTCCACAGGTTAGACGAAGAGACTATGCGGTTTGTGAGCGAGTACTGATGCCGAGAACATCCTTTGTTCGTAGATTTTTTCCTTTTCTGGGTCCCTTTGTGTATAATAAATTGAACAAAATAATTAAAATCCACACGTTAAATAAAACTGAAGCTAAGGACACAATTTATCAATGGCTCGGTAAACTATCATATGACGAAACTGAGAACTGCTTGAACATCCCAGAGTAGTTCTCGACTCACAGCTACCGACTTAATCAATTGTTTCTTCATTGTTTTCATAAATGTTACCTAGACTGATTATTGAAACACTCACTCACATTCGCACACACACACACACACACACACACACACACACACACACACACACACACACACACACACACACACACACACACACACACACACACACACACACACACACACACACGCACACACACACACACACATACACATACCTGTATGTCCATGGACATAAGTCTCATGCCCATCATACCATAAAATTGTGCTCAGTATCTTGGTGAACTGAAGTATGATATATAAATGACATACATTATTGGGGTTGCAAGGCTCTGTATGCTGAAATACAGGTATCAATCCTAGCTCAGCTACAGACGTGAAATTGTTACTTACACTATCTTATATAATGTGATCTTTGGGCTAAACATATCAATGTTATTATAGTATATGGATATAACCTAAACAAAATATGTACATATTTATATTGTCTACACAAAATATGTATAGGTATGTTTAATCCGTTACGCTGTGTGTCTAAACTTGTAATTTTGTATTTTATTATTATTCTTAAATGGACTGTCTATTTTAATTTTGATTGATAATGTAATATCCTATGTATTGTTTTTTGAGCTAATAAATTATTATTATATTATTATTATTATTATTATTATTATTGCTGATAATGTGATAATGAGGCTATTTAATTAAAATCAACATAGATATCTGATACTATTAAACGCTTTGAGTATTTAATAAAGCGAGATGCATTGCAATAAAACCACTCTTCTACGGGTACCTTTAAAGTAGATGAATATACAACTTTTATTCCAAGGGATGAAACTCGGGTGATCAACGAGTTCATTCTATCGCGATTTATTTGGTATAATTAAAATTTAGCCTGAAGTTTCGGCTACTAAGCTACAAACTTTGGGGTAAATGTAAATAATAGATACCTTTTCTCACTATAGAATTAGTTAAAAAAGTGATTTTATTGCAATCTGTACTAATATTATATTCATATACCTTTAGAGACATACATAAATACAGACAGAGTTACTTTCGCATGTATAATATTAGCATGGATAATGCTTTGCTTGTGAAGTTAATTTGTATAGACATCTATCCTGAAAAAAACTTGTAACTAATAATCGAGTTAAGAGAAGTATCATTCAGGGTTGTCACGTTGACAACCCTGAATGATACTTCTTATAATTCGAACTCACATGCCTGAGTAACCATTTGAGTTCTCCGACTCCATATGCTCAATTTCAACCTTATTAGCGAAAAAATTAGCCAGTAAGTTAGAAATCAATAATTTAATGGCGGTGTTTATTTTTTTAATAAGTGGGCTCTAGTTACGTATGAGACGTCCATTCATACATTTTCGTGACCAATCATGTGCTAAATTGTATGACACGGACTGCGATAGTGTTACAAATTGATAAACATTTTCAAGGTTAAAAAACTGATGCTTGGGTGTAGGCAAGCATACGCCCCCTTTTAACCATCTAAGTTTTTAGTCTCACGACCCCAGACTATATTACTTTTTTTATTTTATTTTAATTACTTTAGATAGGGATGACAAACAGTTATAATCTATTTACATAAAAGCGAAATATCACTCACTGAATAATCACGAAATCTCTGAAACGAACTTGAAATAAGAACTAGATAATAGGGTTTTACGAAAGTCTGCCTCTAAGGGATTGTTAACTAACTCCACGTGTACGAAGTCGCGGGCGGCAGCTAGTTTAGGTATATAGTACAATAATAAAAGCAAACAGGTTTTATATGCGTAATATTGTATTTATATTATATATATCCATATATATTTTATTTCATAATTTAATCTGCAGATAACATAGTGGATGTTATCTGCAGATTAAATTATGAAAATTACTATTGAGAATTTTCAAACAGAAAATATCAATGTTACTTTGCACCACTCGGATATCGAACCCAAGTCCTTATGAACAACAGGCGTGCTCGCTGTCAGTCATTGGGCGACTGCGGATATTACGGATATTTAATGCGATAAGATGAGTGTATCATATCGTAGATAAAAAAATGTTAACCTAATTTTTTTACGCAACTAAGGCTGAGCTATTAATGATAATGCAAATGCTTTGTACAAACATTAGGGTTGTCTTTTAAACGTTGAAGATCATATTAAAAATACAAAACTGTATTTTTTTTTAAAATCGTATGTCATTGATAATATAATCATTACCCATAAAATTTTGAACCAATTTCAATGCTGTCTCTATTTTAACTCGGCAAATATCAAATGCCAAAAAACTCCACGAGAGACGATTTCTTTAACATAAACAAAACATTAAATTATAATAAATATGATCTGCGTAGGAAAATTTCATCGAAAACAATATAATTGTGTTAAATCAAATTAACATAGATAAATTTTATTAGTGTTTCTTGTAGATTAGAGCAGGTTTTATTAGATTATATAATATTATATACTCGTAGATATGTGTTTTAAAGACATTACCGTTTTACTGACAATAGGTACCTGCAGCCTTACCATAAACTCTTAAAACAGGTCAATATTGAACTGCTGTCATTCCACCAACTGCAAATGTCACTTTGTAATGTCATATAAATATATAGGATTACAAAGTGACATTTGCAGCTGGTAAAATGACAGCAGTTCAATATTGACCTGTTTTAAGAGTTCATGGTATGGGCCCTGAAGTCAAGTCATTAAGTTAATGATGTACTTACAAGTAATAGATTAAGCAAGATCATGATTAACCGCCGCCGTACCTATCAGTAGCGATAGGTCCCTGTAACCCAATTCCTGCCGGCTTACATCGCAAAGAGAAGCCTTGGTTATCTACCAAGGCTTCAAGGCTTGTTATTATACTCTAAAATTTTTTTAAATGTATCTGAAATTCGTTATCTGAGATCAGGACAACCATACAAAATAGCCATAACCGTTTTACACGAGGTTAGGTTTAATTTTCACCGGCTTCCCCTTTGAAAATTATCACCCTCCGCCACTAGTTATACTTCTATTCAGATGCCTGAAATTTATTTCATAGAAAACGTGCACTGAAGGTAAAGTTATTTTTCTTACCGGAGTCAATGTCAAATAATTTTACAAAGCGCTAATTATGAGCGTTTGGCACTCAACTTCATTTCTCATTACCGTTCGTACGTCCGTCATACGTTTTTTGCTGATTTACTTAAATAGAGACCACACCCACTTCGTTATGTAAGCGCGTACGCCTCAGATTACACGGGTTTTACAGTTCTAGACTGTTTCTTAGTCGTGACGATTTTGGGTTCAGAAATAACTCAGGGGTGTGTTAGTCTGTTTATTGTAATGGTGGCTAGGTGCGCTGCTCGTCACTTTGCTCGGGCCAGAGATGGAGGCTTGCTCTTGTCTCGCAAGCACTTTTTTGGAGGGAAAGGAGCTTGCTCTTCTACTTAATGGCAGGGTCGTGATCATAACTTTCTGGGAGCTGGTACGTAGGCCTTTTGCAAAGCAAGCATGTTTCAAAGAAGTTTCTTAGTGAAAGCATGGCCTACAGTAACTTATCTATTGAAAGGCGATAGGCTATACACTGCACTGTAACAAAATATTTTGGAACATTTTCTTTTCAGGTATTTATCTAACTATAGTAGAAACTTTTATATCAATTTCACTTACTTATATTAAATAAAAGAAATCTATTCTCAATATTGGATGTATAATTCTTACTCAAAGTCAAAATTTGAGTGCATGTAAACAAATGATAATAGCCTTGGATGCTTTTCACAGAACATGACAAGTGAAGGTGAAGAAGCCTAGTTAGAAAGTCACGATAAAGACGTAGATAAACTTTAGTTACAACGAAAATACAACAAAAATCATCACAACGATACGATATTGGCGACAGCTATGACCCTTGCGGTACCCCAGCGTTTATGTTATCAGCTTTAATATAAGGCATCTGTCTGAGAGACCCGATCAAAGGCATTTGTTAAAACATGATACTAAGAAAATTCTAATTTTGGAGTTTTGTTTACAACGATAGTTACGGTTACGGGTGAAGATAATAAAATCAAATAGTATAATAAGCGTATAGGTATGACGAAGTTTTAATAGTGCATTACCAAAATACCGCGTTATAAATACTTTATATAATACTGTTTTGTCATATCTACTAAAATGAACGAATTTTAAAATACGCCAATTCAATCTTTGTACAAAGTTCATGTTGCCAAACGCCAAAACGAGTTGTTTATTTATAGGGTCATCACGTGTTAGCCACAAGTCTAGACGTATTACTGTTTCTACTGGCAACCATACATTTCTCATTAGTAACACTCTTGATAAAAATATGATTGCGTAGCTAACCACAGACCGCAGCAGCACGTGCATGCAGCAGATACAGCGTACCGTGAAATAGAGACTTGAATATGATAATTGTTTTTGTTTTAATTCATCGCGGGTTCTCAATAATGCCGTTTACCTGTATCGAAGTTTAAATGACCAAATAATGTCTGTGAAATATTTCAATGGGCCGTATACATTACTTGTTAAACTCCGATACGGAAAAGCGGGATCATTGAGAAGCCGCAATGAATTAAAACAATATTATCACTAAATCTATATCATAGTACGCTGTATCTGCTGCTACGGTGTGCGATCGGTTGCGAAAATCGTACCTCAACACTAAATTCAAACTTTGAACTTCTTTGGAAAATTTATTATCTATAATCAACCATAATTTTGCTATCGAAATGCCAAAATCTTATATAATAATAAACATGTTTGTTTTTGTAATACAGTTTGTTATTTTTCGTATCTACTACTCTTACTTTTTGCGCTTTGGCGCATTTCATATGGTGTAGGTATATTTAAAATAGAATGACGAATGGAAATACCTACCTAGACCTTGGCCAGTATTTAGTACTGTTTAGTATGCGGTCGCATATTGGCTTATATTCAGCTGCCGTCGAAGTGGTACGAGTATAAATAGTTTCTAAGGAAGTCATTTGGAAGATGGTTGCTTGGAAACCATAATTTTCTACACTAACTTTTAAACTCTCGTGTTTCATGATATACAAAAATGTTAGTGATCGCACTGATCGCGTTAATCTCGGGATCCACTCTCCTATTTACCTACTCTTTTTCTTAATTTGACTTATCTTGACTTTTGTGGAAGTAACTATCATCAATCGCTGCCTATCAATGATGAAAAAAGACTAAATTTTTGTTTTAAAGTCCAAAACGTTCATTCGCTTTACAATTCTCATCGTGTTGTCAATCAGTCTTCGGTAAAGTTACTGCCGTGGCTAACGTGGCTCTGGTAGAAAATATCTTGAAAACTTGACATTGGCGTTTCGCCATTAATAATTTTATAAACATTTATAATTTACTTGACATTGGCAAACTGACGGCGATTTGCTGCAGACGCCATTAAGAAGAAGTTGAAGTTGAAGTTGGACATCGATGAGACAAAATTATCTCTAGTTTATGTAATCAGTATCATTATAGATATTATATAAATGTTCATATTGCTTATCTGCGTGAATGTGCGTGATTAACGTTGTTTGAACACTAGTTAACGAGATAATGGCGACAGATTGCCCTGTGCGTGAATATTGGCTATGTCTGCACAATCGGGAAGAGCCGGGTAGCACAGTTCCTCATTCAAATATGATCGGCCGTTCCCAATAACCTATCTATCGCCAGTTATGTCATTAGAAAGGATAAAAACGTCATCAATCTCTATGGTAACGCAATTCATAGTAGCAAAATAACACAATAGGATTTGACAAAGGAACTATACCTTACCTTAATCTGTAGATATGTTATTGGGAACGGCCGTAAGCGTTGAAGTGACTAACTGGCATCCGAGACGTTTCACTCATTTTAGCCATTTCTGATATTAAAGGAGAAACCATGGACAAACCTAAGAAGGATACCGTGGTGCGTACACCCGAAGAGTCCATCTCGAAACTGGAGATGGCCTAGGGTCAATCGTGGTGTGTGTGAGGGAAACCCTGGCATCTGAGAAAAAGCACGCACTAAAAAAGGTGCGCCTGTTGTTTGACGGATAAGGCTCCATAAGCTTCTCTCATGATTTATGGTCCCTCGAGCTAAGGCTCTACAGTCAGTATCAGATCGAGAGTACTCAAAATAGAGCTGTTTTACATAAAATAAAACAGTTATTATGGCCGAAAGAAAGACGGTATTAGTTTGAAGAAGCTGTCTGTGATTTTTCCCTTTTTTAAGCGTTAACATTGTTAAAATCTTACCTCTAGTCCTCTTTCGTCTATAGTTACCCGTTTAAATCACCGCTAGGGGCGCCACTGTTTCCAGTCGCACATCTTTATGTCAATCATAGATCATAGTGTCTTCTCGCCAGCAAGGACCTTGCTCTAATACCGTCTTTCTTTCGGCCATAATAACTGTTTTATTTTATGTAAAACAGCTCTATTATGACCTCCGAAAGACGGTATTAGTTTGAAGACCTGTTTGGTTTCTGCTGGTGATGGTAACTATAACAACGCTATGTGATAATATAGAAAACAGTATTATTTAGCATATGAATTAAAATAATGCATTATTATAATTATTAATCATAATAGAATGTTTATATAAAACATGCAACTAAGATGTATATCATATTCATAACATCAAACATTAATTAAAATTTATTACCAAATTGAGACTTCCAATTTCCTCAACATAAAACCTATGCCATGGGCATAATTATTACAAGTCAACCTTTGAAGGCAACTGCGGATCTGAAGCTACCTTGAGCCGCATCAACATGTACTGCATAAAAATAGATCTTATCCATTCTCCTAGGAGTGTCGTGGTAGCTGCTCTAATTGAGATAAATCAACTAGTTACATCAGTAACATAGACCGCAAGGTTGAGTGTACTGAAGTACACAACTAGGCATTTTGGTGTTTGACAATTAGCACCGATTGCCTATGCTAGCTACAATCAGTTTTAGAATATTATAATGTATTCTGGCTTTCACTTAATTTTATCTTCGACTTATAAATGCACAATGGGCGGCCTTATCGCTAACAGCGATTTCTTCCAGGCAACCTTTGGATGGATAGAAGCAAAAGAGATGATAGGGTAGCGTACAATTTTTCAATGAGATAAAACAATGAAGCTGCGATACTGCGAAATTGATCTAATACGTGAAGTCATGTACTCACCTGTCTGAAGCTAGAGACAGAATAATGGCAACTCTTCTAGAAATGTCTAAAATAAACTGTTATATGGTACTGAAAATAGTCAGTTAGATATTATTTGGGTATCCCATCACTTCTCGTGGTATGGGTTACCAAGGAATAGGGCTATTCCCCATCCGACAGTAGACATTAGTGATTAGTCATGACTCATGACAAAGCGTTTATCTGACTGCAATAGGTCTGGCCCCCGTCATGTGAACTCATAACTATCTGGCCAAATGTGGGTGTCAAATATTACACCTCTGCCCCATGGAGAGGTTCACAGGCGTGAATGTATGTATCCCATTCAGGATAATTAATGGCCTGGGCTTTCCGTAGAAAAACTGTCTACATTTGTAGCACAGTACGGAAACACTGCAGATCGTGTAGATCTGCAGGCCCTGCAGATGTTAATTATTAAATCAATTGAAATGTAAGCTCAAAATAAAATTATGTTTAAAATGGGGATATGCAAAATACATTCCTGCCGTATGACATAAAAGATTGCCATTGAATATGCAATATGTAACCCATAGTTGTATGGGTAGGTATCCCGTACACTTAGACTATACACAATCTATACAGACCCAGTAAATGGCCATTACCGTCACGACGTAAAAATAGCTACTACTTTGGAACAAGTTTGAGATATACTATAATCTCATAATATGCAAATTTGACATGCAACTGATACTTTGTCAATACAGTGTATAGTCAAAGCATTGATCAAGAGTGGTTGTCCGCTAACTACAACTTGATAACTCCAGTTTTCCTCTTTTTCAATTATTATTTCTCACCCCCCCCCCCCCTTTTTTAGGAGGATAGCAACTCTCTACTGAGGGGTCAATTAGGATCTCCCGGAGATCTTTTATCGGCAAGGGATCGATTAGGGCTCTCAATCAGCCCAAAGTACTGATCCCACTATGGGATTATATTTAGAATTTGTGTTCCCTTGGCATTGTATAGAAGGGCCAGCCACTGAAGTATTAAAATAGGTAGGAGAAAACATCCATCCCAATTCCCAACTGATTTATTAGGATCTTCCGCAGATCCTTTATTTGTCAGGGGCCGTTAGGGCTGTCAATCTAAGATTAATCAGCCCAAAGTACTGATCCCACTATGTGGCTATACTTAGAATTATTAAAATAGGTGGGGGAAAAAACCTCCATCCTAACTGATCTATTAGGATCTTCCGCAGATCCTTTATTAGTCAGGGCCGTTAGGGCTGTCAATCTGAGATCAATCAGCCTAAAGTACTGATAGGTATGATGTAGTTCCAGTTTAACTGAAAGCCTTACATGTGGTCACTGAACCACCTTTGAGTCCCGCGTCATGCACTGGGGAACGACGGGTGAGTCCCTTTGATATGAAAGGGTTGATATTGCATATGTCCTGATCTTTGATCGAGGCCATTGCGACTCCTAGCAGAAGTTCACATTGATGAACGAATCAGCCTCTTGAGACGAGGTCAAAGAATCCGTTTAACTTCTCAGGGAGATAACCATCAGTATTATATTGAACTGCTCGGTTGATTGGTCAGCTCTAGAGGGGTTAAGGGGCAAGTGCGCCCATCATTTCAGTTGGCTGTCCGACTGAACCAGTAGTGCATTTTGTACATAAGCAATAATGCTGCATGCACTGCACACAACTCCCTCACATTGGAATGCCGTTTTTTGTAGGCTCAACTCCATTTGCTTGACAACATAAAGTTGTTCAACTTCAGTCCCCAGCCCGCGTCCGCCGCGTTCTGTAGTGAGAAAGTGAGTCAAATTTTGCCTGTGTATCACTTGTGCACTGTGGTTCCCATTCCTGAGCCGCCACTGCAATTTGCACCTCACTAAGGGATCCAGAGCCCATCTTCCTCTTAGCCTACCTTGTTTGAAGCAAGCAAAAATAAAATTGCATCCTGAGACAATGATATTGATCATCCTAGTCGTCAGGTTAACTTCAAGTGTCTTGCAACTATAGTACAGTCAACGACAAAAGTAGATTAATTAGTAGTACTATGTAGTTACTTTGTTTTCTAAATATTATACAACTACTTATACATCAACTTAATTGACACATTATTAAGCAATGTAATGTAGATTTTTTTTTTTTTATTTTATTTTTTTTTATTTATTGAAAAATTGATTTTATGGACTTTTGATGTTGACTGTATCGCTTGGAGGCAAGTCATAGTTTTTCAATTTTTTGGTAAATATACCAATTACCTAGTTTAGTTACTTTGTGGGCAAAGGCATCAAGTTGAAATCTGTGTTTCAAGTGACTCTAGGTGAATTGATTGGATTACCTACCGATCCAACTTTAACAATGTGACTATATGTTATACTTTAGATATGTTCACGGATAAAAACATTAATATGGCATCATTAAGTGGGTATTAACCAAAGGCCCAAAACAAAAATTGTGAAGGAATTGTTTAGCAAATGAACCATGACCATGACTTGTTTCCAAAGGATTTCCGCAATCCAATTAGTCGCAGTTACAATGGTATAAGGTGAAGATGAGGCTGAAAGAGTGGGCTCTTAGAGAGACAATTTCTTTTCCATATTAGGTATTACTCGCAAGAGCTTCCTGTGAAATTACTTTATGCATAGATGAAGAAATGCCTGGTGCAAGTCTTGTCATCCAATCTACCTGTTGTAAGAACTGAATCCCAAATAATTGGAATTTGAACTGACATGTTAAGTTCAAACATGTTAATTTAGGCTTTTAAGTTTAAAAAGGGGTATAATGTCCCATCTGAACTTTTATTAAAGATGTTTATGAACAAGAAAGAGCTGTTCCTCAACATTTGATTTAATTATTTTTTAACTACTTATGTGGGTATGTGTAAATTAGTAGTTATAAAAAAATGTTAAATTCTTTGCATCCTAAGATGACATGCATTTATGCCTACTACTTTCTTACAATATAGATTAGTATTTTTATAGATATTCTTGTTTTAACGTATGAATATCACGCCAACTAGGACACCCTCAAGAATTCAACTTGGAATAAACTTGGAATAAGACTTAAAATGCAGTCATTGGGCCTATTGTTTAATGGTATAAAAAGACTTGGAATGTTATAATATTGCTATTTTGTAAGCCAGATTTTAGAAGTCCTGCAATACTATGTATATAAGTACGCCATTGACTGTTCAGTGCTGGGAACATAATCATACCTTTTATTAAGGTGATACATCATATAACTTTTTTATTTTTATTGGGCCGGTAAATCCAAGTGACACTACACTCATTATAATAGTCCATAAATCAAGTACCTCTCCAGGTTTCCAAGGAACGATCTTATTGTTTTCGTAACAAATATAATAATTTTATATTTTCCAATAAAAAAATTAAAGTACCTACATCAGTAACTAACGAATGTAAATGATTAAATATAATTTTAACAGGTTGATTTTTTGTAAAAAACCTTACCATATTGCGGAATGAGTTCCGAGCGTGAGACCGAACTCTCAAACACATTTCGAAATGACTTGGTTAAACCGCTTATTTATTCGAGGATGGCGAGGCAAAGTCGTTCTGATCTTCCGAAGATGAGAACTATTTTTGGACTTATTAGTGCTTCGCTCTTCGCTCTCCCTCGGGAGCAACGATTCCTCAGCGGTATTCATTAATTAGTATGGTACAATCTACTTACCGAAGCTCACGCTCACGGAAAGAAACTTCACTAAATAAGATACCTTGTACTTATTTATGCACTGTACACATACATACGGTAAAAACAATGTAATTACTATTTAATTAGTTATTTAATAACTTTTTTCTTGACTTGAAATTTTTTTCACCTTTACGCGGTAAAATCACAAAACGCTATGATCTATGATTGACATAAAGATGTGCGACTGGAAACAGTGGCGCCCCTAGCGGTGATTTAAACGGGTAACTATAGACGAAAGAGGACTAGAGGTAAGATTTTAACAATGTTAACGCTTAAAAAAGGGAAAAATCACAGACAGCTTCTTCAAACTAATACCGTCTTTCGGAGGTCATAATGATCTTATACTCACTATTAATAATGTTAATACCAAACTGTTTTATTGATTTCAATTGATCATCGTCCGAACTAAAGGTGTGTACCAAATATTAGAACAATAGAAATGGGGGAATACCGAGGTATCAAGATAATTTTATTTAATTACCTACTACTTAATCAAAATCGATCTGATGCTTGCTGTACACATCATGGGTCAATGCTCTCTACTTGTATCATTAATTTTGTCAGAATCACCACACATTGTCTTAAATATATTTACAAAAAAATAATCACAAACACACTGTCTGACAGTAACACATTACATTTTCCACTACTTTATTTATAACCTAAACAGCACAATGTACGTAAAAGTACTTACTACCCACATATGACTTTTTTCAGTAGCACGTGATCAGGAATTACTGGGGAGTTGCAAGTGCCAAGAGTTAGGTGCAAGGTGAAGGTTAGTGGGCTCCAATCCAGAAATGTTTAAAGCTCAGTGCGCACCAGCGGAATAACTGGTGGTTTATGAGCTTTGCGTGAAATCCACTCATAATAATGTTTCAGTCAGAACAATATTATGAGTTTAGATAGTAAACATACGGTATTGAGGACGTGATGATGCAGCTGGACTAGTTTCAGTAACTGACCTATTTATTACGCGTTTAAGTTTTTTTTTTTCAAAGAATATTAATATCGAAATTACTTAAGTAACCTCTCCAAGTAAGCTATATTGCTTATATTAAGAGTGGGTTCTCGTCATAATAGTATAATGGCCTAAATTCGAACCCGAGACCTCTCGATTGTAAGGCCTATTCAATCTCTAATTCTGCCCCTTGGTGCGAAACATTAAGAATTTTTGTGTTGATTCGGTCAAAAAGTGCGCCTGAGCAAGCAGTTATGATAACATTTGTGCGAGTCCTTTATCCCAGTACGACTCCATCCTAAGCTTACGCTTTGGAGCCTGGATTCTTTCTCTTACATTCCCCTTTCAAGTTACTAATATTAAGATTCATATGCATTATTGGATAGGAAAACATAAATTTTAATAAGAATCGCACGTCTGTTCTAGCCCTTATGCCCAAACGCACGTGAGCCGGTCGACAACCGCTTGACACATGCTTCACAAAGAAAATTGTCATCTTCACTCTACCCTTCAACTTTTTTTTAAAATGAGTGATTTGGCACTTACGTTCGTCCGACAGATTTTCTTTTTTTTTCTTTTCTGTTCTATTTTTAAATGACATGTGACAATATCACCTTTAGCTATTATGTATTTAAGTTATGTCAGTAATGGATGGGCTGAAGCGTAATGTCAATATTGTTCAAAAATAATGTAAATGTTATTCACCAGCTCATCAATCAGTTGACTGATTCGGTTTAGGGTAAGGGCAACCATCCTAACAAATCATAATAGAAAACCGACACATTAATAATCAAAGTAGAAAACAAAGCAGTTTTGGATTATATGTGGAATTTACAACTTTATAGGTGCTAAGACAGGTGTAAGAGGTGGTCTATGTAATATAATAGTGAAAATCCAGATTTTTTATATGAAACTATGTAATCAGATTCTATCGATGTTTATTTGGTGTTCCCCTGTGTTCCCTGTAACCATAGCTGCCGAAAAAACGACCCAATCGTTGGGATCAGTGTAAATAACAAAACAACATTAAACAAATGGTGACAGAATTAATTTATAATATTTTTAAATTTTCGGATATTAAGTTAAATAAGTTTATGCAAATTTAAATTGAGTTCACCTTGTTTATATTCACCGATGGAACTCAGCCTAAACATGTTAAATCCAATAATATCGATAAACCACAGGATAAAATCTAAAAACCGCTTAATCGACCTTGAAAGGTGGTAATCGAATTTTAGTATCGAAAATAATCGCGTTCAAGTTTAACTAAACGCGCATATAACTTTTTTGAACGTGATAACGTAGTATGTTAGTTTGACTTGATCGCAGTAATTTTCACTGGGGAAACTCAACCTGCTGAAGGTCTTATGTACCTATTTTCAGATAATAATACTATACTTCTTTCAGTTAGGTACTTAACTAAACGTGAATCAAAAAACAATCTTGATGTATCTTATTAATCTTCTTCATCCTAACGTTAATTCCCAGTGGCATCCGAAGCTTTTCAGCTCGGAGTCTGGGGTCCGCTTTACCAGTCATAACTACAGATTTGGCTTGACCCCGATATTTTCCGTGAAGCGATTGCCATCTGACCTCCACGACCCAATGCACAGTGGTCCCGGCTCTTAAGAAGGGCGGTCATAGGAGTTGTAAGTCGGATTAAAAATTAAATAACGACTTTTTCACCTAAGAAATGATTGTTTTGAGGTTCTAAAAGTTATAACAAGTAAAAAAAGTGTATTTTTTAGAAGCAAGTTAGATATAATATTCCCAAAAAAACATTTTGTCGTCTAAAAAGCAGGTAGGTAACATTAAAACTAGTTTTACTTCTACTTTTGAACATAGCTGGATTGGTATATCAAATAAGAAAACTTACTAAATTAAATCTCAGAAGTAATCGGTTTCGATATTTTTTGCACCTAGCCAATTGCCTGCTAGCATTTCAAACACTTCGCGAGAGCTATTTTGCCACATTATTTTTAGTTTTTGTGGATAACCATGTGTGTAGAACATGTATTCGACGAAAAGAGCACTTTATAGCGGTACCTGCAGAATCATAAAATAATAAATGACCTGAGGTATCCAATTTACCTACATATTACCTAGGACTTTCAATGACCTATAGTCAATCCTCGGAGCAGTTTGGAGCACCTAAACGTTACAGTTTTTGAAACTAGAGAAACTAGAGATTATTTTGATATATGTTTCATCTTTGGCGATTCGTTCCTTCCTAAGTAAAAGTCAACTTGAATATAGGAGAGCGGCAAAAAACAAAGAAATTTGGAACTCTCTCTTTGACGGTGCTTATTATCAATAATAACAGGCTTAAAGTAAAAGTAATATGACTTAAAATGTCGTACATACCTTCTATTTGAATATACATAGTAAATTAATATCACAAACAATCACGTCCGATAGCAATAATACTTTGAACATAACAGAATTTTCAGTGAAAAAATAACGTTAATGAGCACTATTGAAGTGTTACCACTTTGGGTGCAAAAAATTAATTGTTCTACATATTTTATTGCAATTTATTTTATACCTAGGGGTAAAAGGGTTATTTTTCTTCCCTCTAACAATAATTAAAATCATAAATTCACCATCGACATTTTCGCCCTATGACCTATGAGCGAGACCACTGTGCAATGGTCACATTAAGAGATATCGAAGCTTTGCAGCTAGACCGTTGTTTTTGGACTTTTTAGGGCTCCAACTACCCGTAACGACTGCCATAGATGTTCTTGTGGCAACCGGGACCGACGGCTTAACGTGCTCTCCAAGGCACGACCAGACCAATGCAAATACCCATATTTTTATGAACACAAATATTTGCACTGAGCGGGGATCGAACCCGCGCCTCCTACGTAGCGGCCGCATTCACTACCGCTACGCCACGGAGGCTGTCACTACGCCACGGAGGCTGTCATGTCATTGATGTATCTTATTAATATCTTATAATTAAAAATTCAGTTTACATTTTTCTGTTTAGAGACTTATTTTGAAGACTTAACACCCGTATTCACAAACAATACTTCGCTATGCGTACCACCAAAACTGTGCAAAGAACGACAAATTCTCAGTGCGTTCGTTTTGGCAAGCCTTTTTATTCATTGATAACACTTAAGTTAAACTTCGTTGAGGGAACGCACTGCGTTAGGTACCGCTCCGTGATGTTTGTGAATTAATTTTACCAGCCCTATGCGCTCGAGCACACTATGAGACCTCACCTCACAGTGTTGTTTGTGAATACGGGTGTAAAACTGAAATTGAACCACTTATTAGTCAGTTAGTTAGCCTAGTTTATTTGTTTAATATGCGTTTTAATGAAAGTAATTACAAGATTGTTTACCTTTAGTTAGGCACCAACCAAATGTTACCAGACTTCTTTTTTCCCTGTGATATGTATTTTTCCTTATTATATTAACAGAACTAAAATTATAATTAAATCGCAAAAATAAAGTAAATTTATGATCTGTTGTAGTGGATGAGTCCTTGGTGAGTCGTATTATCAGTGTGCACAAAAGGTCTACGACTCCTTATCACATGCATGCAGCCCGTATTTAAATTGTATAGTAAGTATACCTATCTATATTATTAGAACTCATCCGAAAAGGGAATACGCATATATATGTACCTATTTTGTTTAAAAAACAAAGTTTTTTGTTGAAATTATAGCATCCTAACTTTAGTAGCTATTCGTTCAACTACATGTAAGCGCTGCGTATAAGCCAAAATAAAATGTGAAAGAGACAAGTTGCAGTGCGAATTTCAGCTTCCAATTTGTAAGCTTTGGATTGGATGCAGCTCTTGGCAGACTGATTCACCAAGTCAAACCTTACCAGCTACAGCTATAACCTTTTAAGCATCCAATAAGGAGTGATAACTAGAAAATTTCACCCCTAAGAGGGCAAAATACCTACTAGCAAATTACTTTTTTATTAGAAATGCCTGTTTCAGACTTATAATTTTGTTGTATATTTGATCGCAATTGATTGAGTAGAAGCGGGAATATGATCAAAAGTTACGATAAACTACATCCGAACTCGTAATCCTTACTTAATATTATGAATGTGATGATAACTCTGTCTGTCTGTCTGTTATGCTTTCACACCTATAAAACTGAAGCGATTTTGATGAAATTTCGCATAGGAGTAGATCAGACCATTAGACCTTGATTAAGGACATAGGCTATGCTTGGTCGCGATAACCGACATCTACGCGGTCGGAGCTAGTTAGCCATAAAACTAAGGCCAGTATTTTAGAATAATAATCAGTTCTGAATCTCGATTTATCAGCCCCTCTAGACAAGTGGCAATTCGACGGCCAGCGTTTCGTAGAATAGAATGCCAAATGTATGGGATTTGACGTATATGACAGGCGTCAACGAATGTCAAAAACGTCAAATTCTATACATTCGTAATTATATTCCATGATTCACCGAGCAACGAATTGCCACTTGTCTAGGGGGGCTGAGGACAGATTGTTTAGACCGATTGACAGATTTGATAGACTGTCTGCACAATCTGTCCTCAGATAAATCGAGATTCAGAACTGAGTATGCCATTCTACTCGTAGCATGTGGGCCTAAAACATTCAAATAGGTTCTGCCTTTATTCACAAATAAATTAAAGTACTTATTACCATATAGTAAGGTAGCAAATATATATCAAAGACTAGCCTTCCGCCCGCGTGCATCTCGGTTAACGCGACCTTTGCTCATATCTTCGGTTCTAGTCAACCGATTCCGATCAAACAAATGTAAGATTTTAAGTCTGCGCAAGCCCTTTCTAACAAAAAAACTGCATCAAAATCCGTCCATCGCGGACAAACAGACAAACAGACAGGAAAATAAAAATAAAAAATATTTTCGTGTTTAGTACCTATCGTTAACATAACATAACCCAAGTATTTTTTTTTAAATATCTCCAATGTACAGACACGACCACTTTATAATTATATAATAGTTAGTATATAGATTAAACACAACATAACCGTCCATAGAACGATATATCGTTGACTCCGATATCACTGGTAAACATAGTGTTGATATCACATAGATACCTATGTTATGAATTAGTGATATGAACTTACAAAGTAGGACTAAAATAGTAGTTGAAACTGTTGCATAATAAGGGTTTTTAAAATATGAATGTGATTTTATAGTATCACACGACTGTTTTATAACCAAATTCTGTGCAGTTTCATACACTACTCTAAGTATCTAATCTCATGAAATAATTATTATATTTTGCGTGTAAAATTACAGGAACGTAATGCCAAAATCCATTTACTGATCGCGCATGCTTGTTGCGCCGCTTCCACAGACTACGTAGGAAAAGAATGGTCTGTTTGTCCGACTGATCGGACGATATCTTCCAAATGGCTAAAAGAATAACAGGAAGAAGATTTTTTTACTGGAAATGCAAAGTAACATAGACAATTTCAATAATATTGAAATTCGATGAAATCGCAGTCGATTTTACGTCAGTACAAAATGTTACAATTCTACGTGATATTCTGATCTCGTCTCTGCAATAGCAGCTGCCTCTGTGGTGTAGCCGTAGTGAACACAGTGTATACCTAATGCATTCCAAAATCGTACATACTGCGTCAGTGATTACTCTCGTATTCATTCATAAATAAATAAGATCACAACCGAACATCGGACGCAGCGTACGATAGTAAATATCGCAACATTCTAGCAATACCAATGTTTGTTTTATCCCATTTAAATGTTTCCATGAGATTGAGAGACATTGGTTGCCAAGATTCATAAACATTATCTTCGAATTTTGTATAGGTAGACACAATACGAATAGATTGATCAATGTATGTACGGATACGGATTAACATTCGTTGGGGACTCTCTGGGGTTCGTTTACTTCATCTCCTCATTTTTTTTTACTTATATCCACGGCTGTTATGAGAGCGACAGTCGTCTGACCCCCTAATTGCTGGATGAGGCTCTAGCGAAGGAAGAAAATAAGATCTCTCTTGTAAAAACTGAGATATAACTTATTCTTTTTATCTCAATTCGTATCATTACTAAACTGTGCTCCGAAGTTGATGTTAGGAAACTTCGGATCGCCAATTTTCTAATTTTACTCCAGAGTAGTTCTTATGTATACAGTTAATGAGGTGGAATGCCGGTGCACATGCACAGATATGTTTAAATAGGTAAACACTGCCCAGATAGCTGACGAGGTCATTATTGTGTACTTATTTATTTTATTTAGATATCTTTAATTTAAGTATTACACTCATATTTTGTTAATAGATCCACATTAGGTAATATTAATGTTTCCTTTTAAATTTTAATTTTTGAACATGTAGATTGTCATTGATGTAGTAGTCATCTTCAGGAGGGAGAAAGAACTTATTTAGATATAAGGCACTTTTGATAATATAATAATACCTTGCTTGTTCATCAATCATTTTTTGGTTTTCCCTAGCGACTACAATATGGGGTTCTTCAAGAAGGGCATTAGAAGGTTTCTTCAGGGTCGGCAGCATGAGTGTGACGCCCCTGGTGTTGCATACGTCCATAGGCCACGGTAACCACTTTCCATCAGGTGGGCCGTGTGCTTGTCTGCCACCTAAGTGGTATTAAAAAAATAGAAGTATTCAATCATCCATCATTCCGCAAGAACTTCTACTATAAGACAAACTGTTCAGAATAAAAGGTGTATAGGACCCACCAAGACCTTCTGAGCCAAGTCAACCTCACCTGCAAGTTGGTACACCTGCTATTTTTATACCATTTAGGTGGCAGGATAAGCACATGGCCCACCTGATGGAAAGTGGTTACCGTGGTACCGTTCTTGAAGAACCCCATACTATAGCCACTTGTACCTACTATAATTGGTTACTTTAGCAATTGATGAATGGGGTATAATAAGGTATACCTAGTAGATACAGATGCAGATAATGGGATTTTGTAGTTGAATCAAATGTAGTTGAAAAAGTTTGTTTATTGATATTCTGTTGCCAACAAATACAAACAAGATACAATACAAGATACAAGATCAAAACCTATGTAATCTAAAATTAACTCTGTATGCTACAAACTTTTGAGCAAAATAACTCATGACTATACCTACTATTTGATGACTAAACCAGCAGTTTTAATATAAAAAAATTGTAATGCGGTTCGAAGGTGAATCAGGAATGGTGAAACACTCTACAAAATTCATTAATTCATTACCATATTTATAATCTTTTGGTCTGATGAATGCATTGAAATGCATTTAATGATTTTTGGCGCCTTCAAAGATGATAGCTTACGAAGACTACAAAAAAATTACGTGTTATTAGTTAATTGCAATAATTGTCATTAGCTAAATGACAAAATTTTTGTTCCGTAGGTAGGTATAGTTACTAAATAGTAGACAGATTGACAGATTGCCCATACAATCTTTCCTCAGATAAATCAAGATTCAGAACTAAGTATTCTAAAATATGGGCCTTACTCTACAGTATAAGTACATAGAAGTCATTGAGTAGGTATACGTAAGAATACTAGCCCATTATAAAATTTAAAAAATAGTTATTTTCATTAATGCATCAATTAAATTAAAATAAAAAAAAAATAATGAGATTTGGTGTTGCTTCTATAATATGGACGATCTTATTTGATATAATATTATATTATTTTCAACAAGTAATGAAAACTAAATTATGAAAAAACAATAATAATAGTTACTTACTTTTCCGACGTCATTTTTGATAAAGAAAATCACTTCAGTAAAAGTTATAAAAAAATAAGTCAATTACACAATATCACAGGGTATTACTTCACTTAAAAATTACTATCACATTATTTTTATTAAACTTTAAGGCACTTGATACGTATTATATTTCGATATATTTCCCGCGCATGTTATCGCGAAACACGTGGTGTCTCGTCTGCGTTCGCGCGCGAACTGGCGGGAAGTGAGTTTTCCGCGCAATTTAACGATGTTTTTCTCCTCACGCGACAAAGCTTTGCGTTCTTTATTTAAACTTGTGACAGATGAAGCCTTTTTGTTTGGTTATTTTTAATGTTATGTGGCCAATATGCGGATTTTTTAAAAATAATTCAGATATTGTGTTTTATTTTCCATTTAGGTTTTTAAAGCAATAATATGATCTTATTACAAGAATATTTGCTGTAATAAATTAGAATTCAGGTTCCAGTAATAAATAATTCAACCTATGGTCTTATTACTATTACCGGTTGTTATTTAAAATAGTTTCTAAATCTTTTATCATATTGTACTTGAGTGAGTCTTAGCTTACTACTTTTTTATATAGAACAAGTAAATATAACTTCACTCAAATCAATACATATACCTCGGGATATTAATCTTGGGCCCAACATATTTGCTCAAAATAAGCGCAGTACACGTTTCTTGGGTGCATTTTGCAGGATAGCAGTGCCACGGTGGTGGATGAGATCAAATTTACCAAGAATAAATTATTATAAGTAAATCAGCCCGCGCGCGTCAGGGCCTTGTTGATCATGCAACTTAGGTCCAAGATATATGTTCCGAGGTATACCTACCTTGAGCGATGATTTCATTAACTCGTAAAATAAACAACAATAACATTCTAGCTTAGTGGTTAAGGAGTCGACCTTACGATCGAGAGGTCCCGGGTTCGAATCCTGGCCATTACACTACCGACGTGAACCCACTCCTAGCACAAGCAATTTAGCTTAGTTGGAGGGGTTAACGGGAATATTAGTAATTTCGGTTGCTAAATTCTTTAAAAAAAAAAAAAAAACAACTATCAAATCTAACGTATGCTTGTGCATGCACTAAGTACATCTATATATATAAAAGAAAGTCGTGTTTGTTACAACACTTATAACTCGAGATCTGCTGAACCAATATTCATGGTTATTGATTCGTTGGATTTGTCTCCGCCCTGAATAGCATAATAAATATGAAAAACAATGAAAATGAAATGAAATTAAATTAAATGAAAATCTATAAAAATAAAGTCGTGTTAGTTACAACACTTATAAGTCAAGAACGGCTGAACTGATTTGGCTGAAAATTGGTGGGGAGGTAGCTTAGAACCAGGTAAAGGACATAGGATACTTTTTTTTTATTTATTTTTTTATTTTTTTTTTCACTCAAAGGAAAATTCTAAGGTGAGGAAGTTCTCATTCCAAAGATCCCGATGATCCCTACCGACATGCCGTTTGAATTTAAACGACTTCAATTTTCAATCCGTCTGGCATTGGCCATGACCATAAACAAAATCACAAGGACAATCCTTAAAAGTTGTGGTCTGAATCTAGAAAATCCATGTTTTTCCCATGGTCAATTATATGTGGCATGTTCACATTGTTCACGGGTCTGGGACGGTGCAGCGGGAACGGGATCAGAATCTAACATGGAAGTTTGAATAGAAGGTACAGCGGGAACGGGTCTGAATCTAGAAAAGCTATGTTTTTCCCATGGTCTATTATATGTGGCATGTTCACATTTTTCACGCGTCGAGGACGGTGCAGCGAGAACGGGATCAGAATCTAACATGGAAGTTTGAATAGAAGGTACAGCGGGAACGGGTCTGAATCTAGAAAAGCCATATTTTTCCCATGGTCAATTATATGTGGCATGTTCGTGCACAGGTCGGGAATGGTGCAGCGGGAACGGGATTAGAATCTATCATGGACATTTGAATAGAAGGTACACGCGGGCGGCAAATATGGCGGTACGAAGTTCGCCGGGTCAGCTAGTACACATATAAATAAGGACACAAGTGATAGGTATTTGCTCGAGTTCTACACACTAGGCTTGTGTCCTAAATTTGAAAAAATGGTTAATACAATACTTCTATACCTAAATGACCCCAAAAATATATTATTTTGATATAAAACAATCATTTACATGGTTTATTTTGAGATTTAATAAGTCGATTTGAATTTATGTCAAAAACACTCCAAACTGTAATGGCGACTTTTGTTACGTCACGCCGTGTCCCCGTGTCAAAACTGTCAAACAAGTTCATGATGTGTAGTGCATAGATTAATATATATACTGGTACGTACTACGTATCGTAAACAAAAACAATAACGCAAACGCAAGCAGTGTTGTGTTGCCAACCACGCTTGGCCTAATATCGCCGTTTTTCATTCCCAAAGTAGCCTAAAGTAGCCCAAACGCCAAAATATCAGTATATTAATATAAAACGTTTTTTTTTTCAAGTTATCATCACAATTTGTTATTTTACAGTTAAAAACTGTAAAAAATAACTAAAAACTTAGTTTTTTTTTTTTTACTTTGACTTAGTATTATAGATTATTTTATGTATTATAATTTAAGTTTATAGGTATTGTTTTGACTTCACTCCAGTTATAAATTTATTAATTTAAAGAACTGTTTTCCAATTTTCGTCTAGGCCTACATGGCGAAAAATCACCTACGTTGTCAACACAGGGCGCAAGGCGTGACGTCACGCTCTCTGATTGGTGTTTGATGTCACGTGACTGAATGTCTAATTTCTCTAAATTTATTTTATAAAAATAAAAGTAATCCTTATTTTATATACCAAACTATTATGCTTTTTGCTATCTTTATAACAAGAATAGTCGCTAGGAACATACATCAACCCGATTTATTCTTAGTGGACACAAGCCTATTAGATACGTTTTCTTTGAAATAGATGTTAGTGTTACTTATTAAGTAACCATTTAAATCAAAGGGTTTTCTATAGATATACACGCTCCATCAACTAGCCGTCCCGAAATCCCACGGGAAAATTAAAAAAAAAACATCTGCTACACCACCAAACCTATCAGGTTAACAATCTGTTGTCTAAAGGCAGAAAAAAAGATGTATGTTTGTTATTTCATTGCCTTTCAATTCCGGCGCCTGCGCAACGTTGCTACGATTGATCTACGTCACTCCGTAGCTATTTTGCTACGCTCGTTGTGCTTAATCCGTATTTAATCGTAGCTTTTGGTTTTTATCGATTGAAAGTTTAATGGATTAGCATTCCAATAGGTGATTGATGGATAGGGGCCATAACGACAAATTTTGCGAGTAACATTTTTAATTTCAATGTACTACCTATGTATTTTATTTATTTATTTATTGCTTTATTGTACACCAAATAATAAGGAATATACCTAGATATTAATAAAATCTAAAAAAACTAGAGAAACGGTATAATGGGCGACCTTATCGCTTTAGGCGATTTCTACCAGGCAACCTTTGGATGGTACTTAATTATGGCTGCAGGATTGAGTGGTAGTTATTTTTGCTGGCCTATTTTGATAATCTAAAAAAAGGGACATACCTACCTAATACGCAGATATATTCATTCCTAATTTACATTAAATATATTCTCAAATTAATATATCTATAAGTATATAAATACAAATAATAATAAATATGGTAGGATATTAGGTAACCTACCAAATTCGGAAAAAAAATTAAGTAGTATTTTGCAGCATTTTGCATCTTGTTTTTTTTATTTATACTTTTATCACCTACTGCTTATAATTTTTAAACGATAAATTAATACTTGTACTTATTGCACGTGCTTATGAAAAGGTGATGACTACTGATGAGGTGTGCGTCGGGTTGGCTACGAGCCCGAAAGCGTATAGATGCAAACTGTCATAATGTACTGCCAGTAACAAAAATTGCCTAACATGTTATTTACCGTCGGTTCTGAAACCTTAAAATAATAAACATAACATAAATATTCGAACCCTGGTGTGAAACGACCCATTCAGAAAGAGCACTGGGGCAATTCAAGCAAACCGGTATCTGCAACGACCCATGACCCAAATTTACACAAGTACCTTGTACCTACTTACATATATGCATCAATGGATTATAAATTTTAAATCTAAGTATTTTAACCTTCGCACCTCTTTTTCACCTTCCAGCGGATCCTTCAGTTGCCGAATTAAATATTGAAAAAGCTATAATGAAATGCAAAGTTTGTTAATCTCTGGACTTATCAAAATATTCAGCTACTTTTGATGCCGACTGTACTTCGTCTGGTCGAAGACTTACGACTTGGCAGAGTGGTCGTAGGTAACATTCATCATTCAGTGCACGACTCACCGCGTGTCGTCACAAAAATACTATCAATTCTCTGAAACGCCCACACCAGAATAAATTTATAGACTTTGCTTTCATTCTTACAGTCATCATCATTATCATCCGAGCACCCATCCCGGTTGTATTCGAAGATGATGAGATGACAGCCTCCGCGGAGACTGTGTCCTTGCGTAGCAGTAGAATGTACTACGCATTCAACTGCTACGCAAGAGCACGGGTTCGATTCCCGCTGGGTTCCGATTACATGGGTGTAACAGGTGGAGCTGCCTGTTACCCTAGCACCCTAGAGGGCCTTCGATGGCATGGGTCAGCCGGGGTGTGCGATAGATATGTCAAAGGCTGCCTCACCCTCGGTAACTGATGACCTGAGATGGCCGAGCGGTTTCCGGTGACGGTTCGAGTCCGACATAACCACCCCCGCTAGCTCCCGAGAGGGAGTTCGTGGTCCGTGGGGTTTCCGTACGTTAAAAAAGTACCAATACGTACCTACCAGTATCCGCCCTCCTTCCTCCTGAGCATGATTTGAACCCTTTCAGGGAAGCGACAATCGTCTGACCTGAACCTTAGATAGGAGTTAAATTATAGCTACTCATAATCTATCAATATGAGTAGTTATTATTTAACGTCGTGAACTTACCCAGACAGGTTATTACGTGGGTAACTGATATTAAATATTGGAGTGTATTTTGAGGTAAACAAACTCATTATCGTGTCAGCCAACAGCGTGACAAACGAATGTTAAGTGAGATAATAGTAATATTATTCATAATATTTACTGTGGCAACGAAAGCACAATATTTATTTAGACATAACAAAATCAATTTGGAAAATACGTGCAAAGAGTATTATAACCTAGGGTAGAGAATTTCAAGTTTGGAACCCGAAGACCTATAGTATAACGAGGTGCGTTATTACGAGTATAAGCACCAGTAGGTAATAGCCAACAAAAGCAACCTAATAACAAAATATTAAGTAGACACGATCACTAAATATTAGCGCTTACGCTTCACGATCTCTTTCTAAGTGCCAATTATGGTTCAATAGGTTGTTTATTACGATAATTCTTTCAGTAGATACTTACTAAACAAAATTCATCACATGATGTTAATTACATACTTCATCTTAGCATCAGTTCTGCCCCCTTAGTTCTACCTTCCTATTCTAGAATAGAATAACGAATGTAAGGGTACGTTTATGATATAGTTATTTACGTTGTGGACTGTCATATACGTCAAATCCCATACATGCATCATTTTAATCTACCATACCATACCGACCAATGAATTACCACTTGTCTAGAGTGGTAGGTTGCATCTCACGCTTTCAGCTTGGAACCAGGGATTCGCTTACTTACTATTTCGCCTTCTTTTGGTTGGGTTAATACGACTTTTGTGGCAGTGGCTGCCGTCTGAACACCCAACCCCGAGAGAAAAGCCAGAACTATTCTGTACTATTAATATTATAAATGTGAAAGTTTGTGAAGATGTTTGGATGTTTGTTACTCAATCACGCTCTAACGGCTGACCCCTTTTCAAGAGATTTCAGTAAGAACCTATTATCAGGATAAAAAGTATATGTGTTATTCCAGACTATAACCTATCCTTATGATGACAGATCCGTTCACAATTGCGCATTAAAGGTGAAAGTATATAGTAAGTGTAAAAAATTAACTATAATTGCATTTCTGTCACTCTATTTTACACAAGTTGACGAAATGTGGTGTTAATATACCTCTGCCTATCTTTTCTGGGATTTACAAGCGTGAATGCGTGAATTTATATAGGTATGTTAGACTCAATTGAGATAATTTTAAAGCAATTAGTTTGCTATAATATGTTAGACTTATCTCAAAAGTTCTAAAAAAGTTTAAAAAACTTCCATAGAAGTTTAGTCTAAGCACTTAATCGTTCATTATAGCATTTAAACGACAAGTCCACAAGTCTGAAAGTCTACAAACACAGGTATTTAACTAGGACATATATTAGGTATTTACTTGTCACTTTGTCAGTCAACAACTGAAAAATAAATAGCCCGGTTTGAAGGCCAGTGGTTTCGTTTTGGCGATCATGTGAGGGTATGGACGAGGCCAAACAAACATTGTCTCTTCTATTTGCCCAGACGACGTACACACAAGGACGGAGGGTTCATTTTCATTATCTGTGATGCTATTTTTGATAGTAAGTATTGGCTGTTACAGAGAAATTCGAGTAATCTATCAATTAGATATAATATAGGTTTTGTTTCACATGACAGCCTCCGTGGCGTAGCGGTAGTGAACGCGGCCGCTATGCAGGAGGCGCGGGTTCGATCCCCGCTCAGTGCAAATATTTGTGTGCATTAAATATGGGTATTTGCATTGGTCTGGCCGTGCCTCGGAGAACACGTTAAGCCGTCGGTCCCGGTTGCCATAAGAACATCTATGGCAGTCGTTACGGGTAGTTAGTGCCCTAAAAAGTCCAAAAACAACGGTCTAGCTGCAAAGCTTCGATATCGCCTAATGTTAACATTGGGTCGTGGAGGTCAGATGGCAATCGCTTCACGGAAAATGTCGAGGTCTAGCCAAATCTGTAGCTATGGCTGGTAAAAGCAGACCCCAAACTCCGAGCTGAAAGCATCGGATGCGACTGGGAATTAACGCTAGGAGGAAGAAGGTTTTGTTTCACCTTTAGGACACACATTCATTGTAGGTATATGTCGCAGCAAACTAGGTTAATCAGCCGTTCAATTAACTGCCTAGGCTATTAATTAAACGGCGCCGTTCAGTTAACGGCCTGAATGATATTCAGCTAAGTATTTGATTAAACAGCTACGCAAATGCAAAGGGAAAATAGATCCATGATATTTAATTACTTGCCCAGCCATTTCTACAATCAATCAATCAATCAATCAATCAATAAGCCTACTGCAGTCCTCTGCTGGACATAGGCCTCTCCCAATGTGCGCCACGTTTGCCGATCCTCCGCCTTCCGCATTTCTACAAACAGCTAGGCAAATCTCTCGTTTCTGCATGGTTATTGGTTATAAAAAAAAAATAACCACGATAGTTCATGCCTTAGCCTTCTAACCTAATCTTTGGTTTGCTAGGCTTTTAGGGGAGCAACTACCGTCTAACCTAACTGTTGTCAATTCCATCAAAATTAATGGAATACTACATTATTAAAGAAAACATAGGTAATTTTGGTTTTAGAATAAAACGCAAATTATTTATTTTTATGATAGCAATAAAATGTTTTTCCTTTTATCTTTTATTCTCAATATATATATCATTAATTCAACGTAACAAAGACATAATTACATATTATTTATGATTTATCGGGAGAGCCTTTGAAAGCTTCTTAATATTTTTTTCTTCGAATATATAACATAGATTGCTAATTGAAATGATTTAAACAATTTATCGATGTTTCATAGTTATTCTAGGATCATAAAATGCGAGTTACAGTCGACAAAGGAGAATATACGAGTGAAAGTGAAAAACGCAATAGGTCCATTTTCCCCTCTCCGAAGCAAGATGACGAACCAAGGTGGTTCTCACACCCGAAGGGGACTCCGGGCACGAGTCTGGGCTGTATGTATACATCTGTCTGTTGTTAAACATCCCAATCCCTTAGTCGCCTTATACGACACCACATGGAAAGAGATGGGGCGGCCCAAATTCTACTCTGCCGGGAACCACGCGGCAGTTCTTTTCAACTTTTCTTTAAAAGAGACACAATATCATTTGAGTATACTTTTGAATATTTGGCTAGCTGCCAGCACTCGACATGGCATTCAAACTTGCTATTCAGACGGAGGAAATTCAACCTCGAACCTCGAATAACGATTTCAACTTATGACCTCCATAAATATAGCACAAACTGCTCTGCCAATTGAGCTTTTCAAGATCCCTGTCAGCGTGGTGACATTTTCCTCTGACGTGTGACCCTGCCTATCGAAAAACGTGAGAGTAATGGTACAAACGTCTTTGCATCCTTCCTTATTTTTACGTATTGCGAATCAAAATTATGTGCGGTCTGAGGGGGGTGGGTCACACCCCTTCCCTCCCCTCCCGCCTTGCCCAAAATCGTGCACGTCTAATCGAAAGTCTTCTAAAAAGGTATTTTTTGAAGGAATTTTTTGCACTTAAAAGTGACGCCCCAAAACTTCAGGCTGCGGCTGTGCCTGATCAAAATGGCGTCTCCCCTTTTTATACCTCTTAGGTGGCAGAAAAGCATACGTCCTAGCTGGGGAAGTGATTACCGTTGCCTATGAACGTTATGCAACACCAGAGGCGTCACACACGTGCTGCCGGCCCTGTAAGAATTTTCTGATGCCCTTCTTGAAGAACCCTATATTTGCAGTTGCTTTATTTTGTTACCAACTCAAATATTAGTTCTGTTTTGATTTCAATAATGCTGTTTAGTTTACGAATCATTTGTTATGTCCCTTCAGGACCTACCTATCAACCTACTCATCGCTTACAAAGGTGCACTTGTTGATGCTGTAATGGGTCCGAAGAATAGCCTACCTACGTTAAATTCTACTACAGTAAACTGTGACAGAACAATCGTTCGTTGTTCTTTCTTATGTAGGTAAACGCTGAAAACAAGATTTCGTTTACATTAAATTATTGAGAGAGAATGCTCTTAGCTCTAGCTCTATGTTCGTTTAGTCTAAATCCACCTTTAGAAACTTTAGGTAAGTTATTATATATATCATTTAAAACTTTTTAGTTCTCTAATGAATATCTACATTATACCTACCTACCTACCTAAAGGAAAACTAGTAATTTTCGTTGCTAGGCACTTTATTTCCGAAGCTTCAACAAACATTTAAGAATGAAGATCTGTTTTTCTAGGTCACGATAATATTTTGTGATATTTTTGATTCCAGTGACGAGTATAAATAGCAAGCTGTATGTAAATAGTTCGTAAGCTTATAGGCATTACGTACTGGCTCAGCAATGTCGCTAGTTAGACATTTTCAGAGTAAAGGTGAACGACTTCTTCACAGAATAAATAAATATCTTTTGTGAGCGACTATAATTATCTTCCAAATAGATTTATTGTGATATTTATTACCTACGAGTAAATTTTGGAAGAAAATATTTCTACGTTTTAGATTGGAATTCAGATGCTCAACACGGGACTTGAACTGTTTTACTCCCAATTGCCACCGCTGGTGACGCCACCAGTGGTGGCAAGTGGGACATTTTTTGGAAAGAAATCCCATTTGTCACCAGTGGTGGCGTCGACAGTGGGGGCAACTGGGAATAACCCCTTGAACTGACTACATGATAAACATGTCTGGAGCACTCGAAATCTATAGGTACTTTTATTCTAATATTTTAAAGCTAGAGTTTTAGTTGAACACGCCAATCTCAGGAACTACTGATTCGAATTAGAAAAAATATTTTCGTGTTGAATAACCCGTTTATCAAGGAAGGTTATTAGGCTACATAACATTACGCTACTCCTCAAGGGGGCGAATATAATCATAAATATCTACAAATCCAGTAGACTCCCATAAATTACTTGACATTTATTATTATCGAAATATGCCACGGGCGAAACCGAGGACCCGACGGGCAAGAAAGGAAACCGAGGCGGGTCATCTAGTTCTCTTAAACAACCATCTTGGGGTTCGGGATAGATCGTAACCCTTTTTTGTCAAAAACCTTGGATTCAATCGGTATAAAGACTGTAAATATAGGTCGAAACAGGTAAACGTGAAGCTCGTGAATCGCTCGTATGTAAGGATAGAACCAAATGGCGAGCTGGTATCTTTGCCTATTCTGGAGGGTAACAGGCGTGAGCTTATGCAATATGTATCTATGTATGTATGTATGTAAATATAAGTCCTTTAATATAAGTACTTAAGTAACTCTTACCGCTAACCTAGAGTTACAAAATTTGGCAACGTGCAAGGTCTCATTCTAAGGAAGGAAAATTAAAAAGCCTTTAGGTAATTTGTAGTTGTATCACACTATTGATTTACCATTATTACAAACTTATACCTATTTGTTTTTGAAGAATCGACCGTGATGAGTTCCACTGTCACAAAGTTGATATTATCAGGATCATAGAGAGATATCACATGGTGTATAGGACCCCATCAAGATCCCCGAGGTTGACTGGCAGCTGGGGTGTTTACCTGCAAACCGGTATACCTGCTGAGCGACGGACCAGGCTCTGTTTATCGTTCATCTCGGGGTGTGAACTCAGACTGCAATCGCTCCCGTAAAAAGATGTTGGCTTAGTTTTGGATTGATAAAATTTTTAATTATAGGACTACACCATAGAATTTAATAGTTAAGATAGAATGGACAAGTGAGCGGGGGAACGCGTGGCAACTTTTTAGACTATTCCTGCCGTATGAGACAAGAATTTTCGAACGCTTAGGTACCTACAACTCAGTACCTACTGTAAAGACTAGTTGTTTGTAATAAAATCTCTCTCACATCCTAGCGTTAATTCCCAGTCGCATCCGAAGCTTTTTAGCTCGGAGTCTGGGGTCCGCTTTTACCAGTCTTAACTACAGATTTTGCTAGACCTCGATATTTTTCCGTGAAGCGATTGCCATCTGACCTCCACAGCCCAATGGTAACATTAGGCGATATCGAAACTTTGCAGCTAGACCGTTGTTTTTGGATTTTTTAGGGCTCCCAACTACCCGTAACGACTGCCAAGATGTTCTTATGGCAACCGGGACCGACGGCTTAACGTGCTCTCCGAGGCACGACCAGACCAATGCAAATACCCATATTTCATGAACACAAATATTTGCACTGAGCGGGTATCGAACCCGCGCCTCCTGCGTAGCGGCCGCGTTCACTACCGCTACGCCACGGAGGCTGTCGATAGTTGTTTGTAATAATATCGTTAAAAATATCGTGAAAGGCACCATACTATGCTATTTCCAACTGTAGAATAAAAATGGAGAAGTGCCTAAATTAGAAAAATAGAGGCTTTTCTTATCTCTCGTGAGTATTTATTTACAGTGAAAAAGTCGCAATGCTTATAGCCGTTCTATCCTAATACATCTAAGGTAATTAGGTATACTGAAACAATTTTCAACATACCTACCTGATTAGGTATATTGAAAACTTTATCTAAGTTATTTAGTTTACATACCTGCCATGTCACTAGGTTTATAAAAAACGGAACCTTCAGTTATGAATGAAATCAGTAGGTAGGCCAGAACTATGTAGGCAAGTATGTAGATTCTGCATAGGGGAATTAGCATGATGATGGGGAATGCTCATTAAAATACCGTTGCATTATCGATAAATTGTTGTTTATATCTAATTTATTTTGACATGTCGTCAAGTCCAACCTCTAAAAGGGTCACTTCAAGGAAATGCAAGAATGTGTAGGTACTCGTAGGTACAGTAGTCCTCAGAAGCACCTATACACGTAGATAGGTTCGAGTTATCCTAATTAAATTAAATATCACAAACGATTTTTTCCTAAACGTCATTTTCAAGAAAGGAACATTGATATCGTAATCGTTTTAACATTGAATTGAGAATTGATACCTACTACGAAAATTGGCCCTTTTCAGGATTTCGTAGCTCAAAAGGAAAAAAAAACGGTACCTACCCATATAGGATCACTGCGTTGTCCGTCTACCTGTCTGTTTGTCAAGACCTTTTTCTCAGGACTGCGTGAACGGATAAGCTGAAATATTTACCAAATATTAAATTCTACAACCCCTTCCAGCCGTGAAAAAATCAAACTTCTAGGTCAACGCAATAAAAAGATATTACCGTTTATGTCACATAAGTTCGTCCCTCAATTCAGTTTTGTACGGAACCCTCGGTGCGCGAATCCGTCTCGCACTTATTCAGTTTTTATTTCATTGAAATCTTGATGTCTCTGGCAATATATTTAGGAATTTAAGATTAGGTCGAGAATGGATTTTGAACAACTTTTTATAAGAATTGGTCTTCAGGTTTTCCATTGGGATCCCGTTACAATCCCTCAGGGGATCGAAAAGTAATTTTTATTACGATGTCCCACTACGATCCCCTAAACTAGAGTATCAAACAATACAGCACACAATAACAGACGATTAGGTAGATTTAACCATAACATTTAGGTAGTAACATAAAGCAGATAAAATGTCATATGACAGCTTAAAGGTGCGTACTAATTATATAGCATAACATGTTATAAAACAATGTTATATAACATGTTTCAGTAATGTAGACACCGAAGTTATAAAACATGTTAGTGAGTTATATAACACGTTATTTTTATTTTAAAAGCACTGCAACGTCCAACGAAATTGTTATAAAACATTGTTATATGACATTGTTAAATCTAATGTGTACAGTATTTTTAAATGTTGCAAAGTTATAAAACAATGTTAGATATTGTGGACGTGTTATAAAACACAAGTTATATAACATGTTACATAATCTGTACGCACCTTAACAAGTCGCATACAGAATCACTCATTTTATCTCCAATGTTTTTCTATTTACACATAGGGGCGTGATTGTCATGCAATTATATTTATTAGTACCTACCTACTTAAAGCCTACCTGGCTTTTTAGATCATTACTACTTCTTTGTAAGACTACTACAGTAAAATACTGTGAGTTATTTAGTTATAGGGGTTGTGATAATAGCTACAGACGGATTCAAGAACACCCTGTATGTAATATTGTTTTTTTTTTAAGGATCCATCATCATCATAGGAACGCCAATCATAGTTGCAACAAAATTGAAGTATTCAATCAAAAAAGAGCTGCGTTATTTCAATAGTTATATTTCCACACATTACAATACAAAACAATAACTGATTAATAATATTATGTTAGAGACATGAATACTTAGATCATTACCTGTAATAAACATTTATTGCCCATTTATCATTATTATTAGTTAATTTAAACAATACTGACATAAAAATAATAAATTAGATTAATGTAATCAGGCATGGATATATAATTTTGTTACAGGGTAACAATAAAAAACATGCACAGTTGGCAAAGGGTGCGAAAGACCGAAATTCAAAATACCGAAAGTTCGTTTGTCCGAATGTTCAAAATAAAAGTTAAAATCTCGAAAATTAGATTTATGGGTGGTTATGAAAAAATAACCATGAAGCTTGGCGCCCGTCTTAGCGTTCTAACCTAATTTATCCTGTCTCTCTGCCATAAAACTAATAATTGTAAAAAGGAACTAATAAAATTAAACCAGATGAGAGCCTACCATTGGTAACGAATCCCGCCCGAAGTCAAATTCTCTTTTCTCTTTGTAAATCGATTTGAACGTATCAAAATCTAATTTTCTGGATTTTATATTTGGGATTTCGAAATTCGATATTTTGATACGTAATCGTATGTATACCACTTTTTCATACACATATATTATATGAAAAGCTGTATACTTATACCCTTTGTCGACTGTACCTACACGTGGTGATACAATCCACATATCTCTAGTGCCATCTAGCGTAGTCAAATTGAACTTTTACGAAACTATCGATCCTACATCGCGCAATCAAAGTTCACACGCTGTTTTAAGGTATTGAAATTAGTCAAATTAGAGTAATCGAACTTTTATCGCACATCGGATTGTTGTGTTGGACTCGGTGACCGAAGCGCGCTACATAGCCAATCAGATTATAGCTTTAGATTATATTGAACCAATCACGGGCTCAAACGGCTGGTATCATTGATTGATTAGTCCTTTTAACAGATTTTGATTGGTCCATATGGCCGCATACGCGATATTTCCCCCACTACAGTCTTCTCACTGTATCCATGCCTGTATATTATGTTTCTTACACTAGTTAGGTTTAGAATACACAATAAAATCGGAAGGTTATCTAAATTCAAATTCAAATTCAAATTCAAATTCAAATTCAAATTTCAAATTTTCAAATTTCAAATTTTCAAATTCTAAACACATTTCTTTGCTAAATAATTGTGATCTAACTAGTACACAGACGACAATACAACAATAATAATACTACTACACCTAAATCCTGTGACGTACTAAAAATCGTAACACAGAGGAATTCTATAATACACAATTCTATATTGTTTAGTATTGCTACACATAACACGTACGATTCCTGTAACACATTAGATTCCTATAACATAAAGGAATATTGTAATACTAGGAAATACTGCGACAGAAGAGAATACTGTAACACAGAATATTCCTATAAAATTAAGGGATATAGTATCATAAAATTAGAATTCTGTAACACAAATAACGATAGGTACAATAAAGAACAATAAACAGATATTCTTTATGGCACGGGGATACAATATCCATAAAAAATATTATTATAATATGTAGTTATATTTTAGCTGCTAAATAACACGTCAGACAAAAATGTGAATGCGGCCTAAGTAATGTATGAAAGTAGGTAATATAAAATGTTCTAGCATATATATTTTGTACTAATTATACTAAGAGACGGAATTATTGTTTATAATATGCGTTACAAGTTTGTGAATACAACGTAGTGGCTGCAATATTGAAAAGTCTAAAAATACATCCACAGTATAATAAACTAAATAAAAATAAGTATATATGTAGTAGGTACATATGAGTATATTTATTTATATATTTGACTACCTATCTAGTATTTAGAATTCGTTATCGCATCACATTTTTAATAACTCTAGGGGGCTACTACCATCTCGAGCTGTATTATTTTGTGACTTTCATAGTGTGAATCGGACCGTCAGGTTCCACCAGGATACTCAGGTTAGTAGTGTTATATGGTCAAACTGGATCAAACAGTATATCTTACTGCAGTGCATATATTTATCTAATTTGTTAGATTCTGTGCCGCGTTGGTTCCCGGTGGAGAAGAATAAGGGCACCCCATCTCTTCCTGTGGGTGTAGCAAAAGGCAACTAGCTAGGGGATAGGGCTGCTTTCCATCTGACAGTAAGCATACAGCCCATGACTAAATGCCCGCTTGACAGCAATAGGCTCGCCCCCTATCACGTGGGACCGGAAATCATAGGTGGTGAAATGTGGATGATAATAATAATTATTGATAATAGAAAGAAGAAAGAGAGAAGAAAGAAAGACGACGACGGTTGACAACGATCCGAGTCCGATTCACATTATGAAAGTAAAGTAAGAATGCAATAATAGGTTAGTTTTAAGTGATAGTAGTAAGCCCCCAGGACACATGAATTTAACAAATGTTTACCATAAATTATTATAAATAAATGGTTACATACTTTTATCTGTCCTAATATTACATTAACGACCAGTCCAGGTTGCACCTACCTTTCCCAGTGGGGTAAGCAGAGAGAACAGGTTTATACTTGCTACGATCCTTGAATAGGTACACCTTGCGGTTCTCGTTCTATTTTACTTTTCACTAGGGAAACTGGTAGATTTTTTCCCACCGGTTTCCTTAGAGAAAATTTTCACATTATGCCACTGATACACAGTTACATATACATAGACATTGATAGATACCTAGTATGGCTCCGGACATATATCTAGGACCCAAAATGTGCTTTATACGCGCAGCACACCTTTCTTGGGTGCCTTTTAAGAATAGCACGGCGTACTACACTGCGGTGAACGAGTTTAAGTTTACTAAGGTCAAAGCATAGATTATTACAAAACAATCCGCGGGCGCCAGGGATTTAGGTCTAAGATATATATCCTGAGGTATACCATAAGAATATTAACATACCATCACCACTTTTACATCTACATTTGAACCTAAACAAATTTATTGTTCCAATATTTGTCTTATTCTTGTTGTCACTAATTGTTCGTTTCCCGTTATCACCACTTAAACTCACTCTGTTATCACTGTACCAATAATGTTTTTTTTTATTTAAAGTAATATCACTTATATTTAACGTGGAATAATATCTTAAGAATAAACAAAATATTGGTATATTTTATATTGGTTATTTAATCTTGTCAATAGAAACTTGTAATAAAATTGTATTATTTTTATTATAACAAGTCAACATTCGATGGGATTCAAACCGGTGACTGTCCAATTTTGTTAGAAACTTCTATTCAAAAAGCTATCGTAGTTCCTCCAAGCCACATTCAAGCTGCGTGGTTCCCGGCAAACCCAACTCCTCAAAATCCATTGAACACACTCACTCCACCAGCAGTCGTACAAACTGCTTTCCAACGTGCTATCTTCGTTTCCTTTCGCACTTCACTTGAAGCCTGAAAGTGCGACAGAGACAGAATGATTTCTCGCTGCTCCGTACTGGGCGGTCCTACGCTGGCGCGCCCTGGTAGGGCTCCGCTGAAGTAGCTTCGTGGACCTCGGTAGTAATATCGTCTGTAGGTGTGGTCATGCCCGGCAGTCGTATGTACCGCGGGCCCCTGTTGGGACAAAATATAGTTTTAATATTTATTGATTTGGTTTGAATTTACAATTTAGTTATATACTAGCTGTAGCCCATTCCCACAACCCATGGGAATCTATTCCCGGGATAATAGGTATATGTTATTCGTGACTGTAATCTATTCCTGTGCCAAATTTCGGCCAGATTTGTTCAGCCGTTATAGAGTGATTGAATAACAAACATCGAAACATCTAGACAACTTCACAAACTTACACACACACACATAATATTAGTAAGACAGGACAATCACAAATAATTCTATTTATATAAATTATGTATTCGCTTAATATACAGATTATGTGAGTGTAGATGGCCAAATCTGAGACTATGAGGAATTGCGAAAAGTACTGAAAAGACTCGGATCCTATTTCAATAAAAACTAAAATTAGGTCATTGGATTTTTGTTTTTGAAAAAAAATATATATTTATAATAGTATTGCTATAATACTCGATATATAATATATTTATAGAGCACACCATTCACTTCAAACAATGTTTTAGCAATTCTGTTTCAAAAACTTCAGTGAGCTCTTTTGAGAGGACTAACAATCACCTTTTCTTTGCCTATCAAAAATAAGATAAGGATACATTTTAGTTTTCTAAAATTCCTTCATGCTACATGCACCCAAAAAGTAGCCTAGTTCATACCAGCTCTCAAAAATAAGGAAGAAAGCACGTTATTACTTCAGTAGAAATATTCGGGAAACAAAATTGTATGAAAAATCATTTTAACGTTCGGCGGTAAACAATGGTGTGTGAAAATTCACACATTCATCACATTTGAATGAAATTTTAAGATATTTATTAAACTAAACTATTTAAATCGATCAAAATAGCAAAAATTGAACGAATAAGGGAATCATCGCGGGTTCGAGCCCCGCCTGAGCTGTATTTCCTTTTTCTATCTTAATCGAATTCATCACATGTATTATTTATCGCTTTTAGTATGCGTTTAAGAACCACGGTACGATTAATGAACGTTTGCAATACCAGACCGTATTTTGGCAAACCTTCCAGGGATAAAGACGTGATTGTATGTATGTATGTAGGTATTTTGGCAATTAGTTGAAATGTATGGGCCATTTATGAAGGTCACTTGAGCAGATCTACAGACGGGAAGGAAAGAGGCACACGGTTCAGAGGAAGAAGGCGTACTGCTCCATCTCTCTCCCTCTGGACCGCAGCCCAAAACTGAAGTCTTATATTAAGCTGGCTGAATAAATTAAAATCTTCTGGCACTTTCCCGTACCATGCGGTGCCCGGAACGTCCACGCGGTGAACCCTGGGCAACGGAGACGGCAGAGCCTCATTTTCTCCAGTAAGATACAGCGTTAATGGTAGGTATTAATATAATATTTACAGTGACACTACACAGTTGCCAGTAGTTTCACGGGATTTTTTTTAAGCTATTGCATAGCTTCTATCGCGGGCCTTGAGCGTGGAGACCGAATCCAGAAATTCCGTAACGAAAAATGGTAAACACCCCCAACTCCGAGCTCGCACGAATCGAGCCGAGCTGCTCCGAAGTAGCTCCGCTTAACGCAAGTAATTATAATTGCATAAGTTGTTAGTTATCAAATTCAAATTCAAATTCAAATTCAGATTCAGACTCAGAACTAGGAACTCAGAACTCAGAACTCAGAACTCGGAACTCAAATTCACATTCAAATTCAAATTCAAATTCAAATTCAAATTCAAATTCAAATTCAAATTCAAATTCAAATTCAAATTCAAATTATATTATTATTTATTATAATTGCATAAGTTCATAAAAAATGCTATGCAATAGCTTTACCGCGGCAGTCCCCGAGTGCCACACGTCTTTTTTATATAGGGCACGTCAATTTGACTTCGCCTCGCCTGATGGTAAGCTGAAGGCAAAGTCTCTGAAAAGAGGGTCACCATTACAGACACGTATCATGTTACAATGGTGGCACTCAGCTTGACGGCCTCATCAGATGCTTTTTCACGCCCCGCTTAAAATTATATCACTATTACTTCACTTGGTACGTGTGTTCTACTTTGAACCATAACTTTGGGTATACATACATATAGCCACGCCTGTAAATCCCTGACGGGGTAGGCAGAGGTGTATTATCACCCACATTTTGCCAAGAATGATTTTCGGTCCCACGTAATAGGGGGTGAGCCTATTGCAGTCTAGCAGGCATTTTGTGATGGGTTGTATGTTTACTGTCGGATGGAGAACAGCCCTATACTTTGTGTATATGGGTCTCAAAATTATTTGTTTGTTAACGATTATATTATTAGTTGTTGATTAACGCATGAAGATCTGGTGCAAGCTTTTTTAATTTGTGGATCAGACGGCAGTCGCTCCCATACGTAACCAGTATATTTTTTTTATTTCTGTTTATTGGAGTCTTTTATGTTGCAAGTACCTATACATCAGTAGCATATCAATCCATTATCCTAATAGAGTCCTCTGCTGGACATATTTTGCCTTTACCAATGTGCGTCATAGCATGTGATCCTCCGTAAATAATTTACGATAATTTTCTTTTTGATTTACAAAGAGAAAAGAGAATCGACATAGGGCGGGATTCGAACCCGCGATCTTTCCCTTAGAGGGGGAATGCTCTTACTGCTCTAACCGCTAATCGTGCGGGCTTCGGTGTCTGTAGTTTTTGTGCTAATTTTTGCCCATAATTATATTGCTTTTATTTTTTGATCAGATAGTCATCAATGAATATATATTTACTTACGACTTTGCACCCCATGGTTTACAAACAGCAAGATGCGGATGGTGATACGAGTACATCGATGAATTGATAAATGTCGAGTTTAGAACATTCAGTCATAATTTAATCTAGATTCATGATTCTCTGAGCTTTTTTTCAACCCCAACTAGGTTGGCTTTCTAGTCTAATCGTGATGCGATTGAACCACAGACTGAACTTCTATATTATCCGTAAAGCGACTGATGATGATTATTATAGGTCCAACCCCAGCAAACGGACGGCATCGGCCCGGATTTTACAATCTTTAAACAAAATTAAATCTTATTATCACAGTTTTTAAGTTTATATTACCAAGTCACGCACAACAGCTTGACAGCGACGTGCGGCGGCATGACGCACGTCAAGCTGTCATGCGTGACTTGGTAATATAAACTTTAAATGCTGTGATATAAGATTTATTTTGTTTAAAGATTGTAAAATCCGTTCCGATGCCGTCCGTTTGGTGGGGTTGAACCTTATTACTAATGGGATATTTACTATGTTTATTTAACAGCAGATTTGTGATTATGGTATAGCAGTACTCACATATTCATAAGCTCATTAATGTAAACTGTATGTAATATCCAATTAATAAATAGTTATAAAAGTAAGCTGCGACTACCATGAATAAACGTACAGGTTTGGTAAGAAAATGGTACTAAATATATTGACCACTAAAAATATTTGATACCCTCATCAAATATTTTGATACCCTGTTCAAATATTTGATACCTTATTCAAATATTTTTTTAGTCGTCAATATATATTTTACCTAAATTTCAATAAGTAGATACTGCAGCAACTTCTAGGGCACAGACCCATAGTAAGTAATTAAAGAGATACTGATAGCCATAGGAACACATGACGACCTCGACGTTTGTTGACCATTTCAGTTTTGTTTTATTTGCGTTTTTTTCAAATCCCCTCTTTTAGAACAGTAATGGGTTTTATAGCATTCACGGGTTCCCATTGAGCCTAACGATTTCATTGCGAAATCCAGTGTAACAATATTTTATGGAATATATCAAAGAGCTGTTTAACATCAGACAGATATATACAGCCCAGACTCAACTTCAGATGCGTTGTTCGAGTCAACAATAGTGCCCGGAATACGGCAATAGGCACACCTCCTATTACGTGAGACCAAATACATACCTACAATGATGATTGGTGAAATGTGGATGTCAATTCACTTCTGCTTAACCGTCCGGGGATAAAGGCGTGATTATAATGTATGTATGTATTATAGATATCTTCGTTCCAAATCAATTGTTAAGTTACGAACAATTAAAAATTGTTATAGAGTAATAATTATATACAGCAGATTCAATTTAAAGGTCCATAGGAAAATAAATAGAAACAACGCAAAATGAAGATTAATTTATTAAATACCATAAACAAATCTTACAAACTATTTCCTAACAATTGACAGGTTCACGATCATAAACTATAGAATTGATAGATATTTGACACTTTATGAAAAAAAAATTGCAGAATGTTGCTGTAATTATAAATATTGGGAGGGGAAAAGGTGATGATAAACTTATTTTTAAGGATGGCAATCAAAACAGCAGTGATATAACATTTTTCACATTTTAATATAAAATGTGTCTAAAACAATCACAGATCATTGAAAAGAATGACTATGTCATTTAACAAATCATAAAATGTTCACAGACATAATAACTAGTAAATACAAATTCGAAAAAAGTATACAATAATAAATATTTTCCCTATTTTGAGCAATATTACTAAATTCAGTGATGGCGTGATAACAATATTTGAGCTATGCTATGCATACGCTTTAAAAGAAAATTATCATATTCTATAAGAAGGTTTAATCTTGACGGCTAAATCCGAGGTGAGATATCACATTCGCAATATCGCCGTATTAAAAAAAAAGCTCGCTGAGTTTCTTGCCGGAGATTTCTCAGGCCGGGTCGCGTTTCGAACCGTCCATTTGCTAAACTAGTCTTTGATATTTTTTTAATTTTGATGTTTTGTTCTATGCAAAATTAATAATTTTTAACTTTGACAATAACAAATTTGCTATTGATATTGATTGCTCATTTCAGCTATGCGAGATACATAAACGTACTTACAGAATAGCATAGCTGGTCTCATCGAAAAACTTATATTCGTGATAAATCTTCATAATATTCTCGAATCGTCTGCCAGTGTTTTGCTGGCTTAAAGGCATCGAGGTGGACCCTTATTGGAAGGAAGCCCATGTCTAGTAGATTATTAGCTAGGCTGATATATTAAACTAGACTATGGAGAGGTTAATATGTTAGGACCTGCCTAATAATTATCATCATACTAAAAAAAATATTATTATTATTTTATTGCATTATTATGGCAGTGAGATAACCAAATGCCGTTTTCCTAAGAAACTTCCTCAATACTGTTAACTAACTATGCTAACAATTAACTATTCGCTTTAACAAAAGTCTAGAAAGGTATATTCGATCGTAGTCAGAATAATCACCCAATTTATAGTTCAAAAGTGAACCTTATTGTGTTAGAGTTAAGAGCTAAATTAAAACTATGGAGTGGTGGCACATTTCGGTCTGCTGTCTTCATCACGCTTTGACGTCCAAGTCATATTTTTTTTCACTGGAGTGCCTAAAATGCAGAAAATGTAAATAGCTGTTCGGACTATTAAAAAAAAATGAGGCGGCGAACTCTATTGATTGCACACAAAAAAAAAACTAAATTTAAATTTAGAATAATACCAAAAAATGCACTTACATTTTAAATTTCGAATAGTTACCTATCTGGTTCAAAACTTAGACGCACACGAAGTGATGTGTGCATAAAAAATATTTTCGCATAAAATAGACTTATACCATGCAAGAATTGTAAAGAAAATCGCCACCTCTACTAACTACGGCCATAAAGCAACTATCTACGAAGGACAATAAGTTCTATGTATATTACAAGACGAGCTGTATGGCACAAAAATTCTTTCACGGACGCAGAAACTACATGAGTCAATGTATTTTGACACCTATATGTATAAGAATAGGGCGCTTTATTGTTATGTCATCTGTATGACAGCTACAGGGCCTTACGACAATCTCTTGAAAGTAATATTCCAATCCTACGTTACTTTCATAGTGTGAATCGGACTCGGACCGTTGTCGTCTATGGATATTTTGTGTACTGTATTTTGTAAAACAAGTATAAAATCTAACAAAGTAACCAATAAATATATCCACTACAGTTAGAGATACTGTTTGACCCAGTTTCACAATTTAACACAAGTATCCTGACGGACGCTGACGGTCCGATTAACACAGTAAGATTAAAATAATATTGCTAGAGATTGTAGTAGATTGTGGTGGTCTTCCGGGATATCTTTTTTTTTTCTTCCGTACCAGTCTGGTAATATACATAGAAATAATTAGATACAGCGTGTGTTATTGAAAAGCAGAGTAATACATACCAACAGGATCGACCAAAAGGAAAAATTCCTTGCCCTCACCACTGCTCGACATTTCCGAACTTTCGTCACTACTGTTTACCTTCACAAAACGTGTATCGTTTGAGTGCGATTCTCTGAAAAATATTAACCACAAAACGTTCCTTCAATCTGTAATATAGCCGCCATTTTGATTCCCAAATGATGCATTCACAAGCTAAAGCAATGTCCCGATGGTCTATGGAATAGAACATTTTTTGTAATTTATGATTTGTTTATATTACAAAAAATATTCTGTTTTTTTATATTTGTTTATGATTTGTCTTCGTCCATTGTTGCGTGCATTTTGATGTACCTATTCATTTTCTTGAGTCAATTTTTAAATTTTTAAATTGATTTCATCAGCTGTGTTTCTCTTCAATTTTGATGATTATCTCGATAGGTCAAAAATCTTCACTTGTTCTAAATTCATGTTCATGATGCCGCCTTGGCGCCAAAACATCACACTGGTAACTTTTTTTTCGATGCTTCTTGTCATAACCCGCCAGTTGTCATATTTGTAGTTTAAAATCTCCGTGCTGATATTCTTCTATATAGTTTGTGGTTAGCCATTCCATTTTCAAAATATTGAAGTACCAATTTCAATTGTTTTAGTAGCTCTTCAAGTTTTATCGTCATCATTATCATTTCAGTAGGCAAATCGACTGCATCAGAGGCCTTCAACTGGAAGCCCGAGGTTAGTTTTCTGGCTTCTCTTTCTCCATTTCACACTGTCTTCCTCTTCTACCAGGGACCAGTAGAGATGAAAATAGTTCAATAGTGTCCAGGAAATTCTTCTTTCTTCCTTTTTAAGTAAGTTTCAGAATTAAGTTTAAGACAGACATTGCAGAGATTTGTTAGTATGTGAGTGAAAGTGAGTCACAGACCCTTAAGACTATGTTAGTGTTACCATCACCGCAACGCGAAAGTACGTGGAAAAGTGTTATTTTTTAATGTGTTAGGTCCACGTAACAGGTTTTAAAAGCCGAAAGGAAGTTGCCGTGTCCTTTCAAAGTAATGGAAAAACTAGTCTTGGGAACAAACATTCTATTTAACACACAGATGTACGCCCAAATGTATACCCAAATTAAGAATCTCATCGAATTATTCAATAACTAGTGAAGTGGTGTTTAAAACAAAATAAAAAATTATAAACGTTGAAAATTTTCGATAAGACTCTGAAAACCATGCAAGAATGAAAAAAAAAAAACAAACAAAAGTGGCTTATAATGTGGGAAGGAATATTCAAGTCAAAAAGAAATAAAAAAGAACATCAAAGGAATTCGAAAAACAAAATTTGAAAGTGGAACACGACAACTTCCATATAATTTAAAAAATATAGTGACGTACCTGTAGAACACATAGTGTTGTAGCATGAAGAAAATGTCGAACGAGAGACTGAACAAGCCGAGGCCGAATTTGGTGAAGTCGCCGAAGAATGAGGCCCAGTCGTTGTAGTTGTACCCGTTGAGGACCATTTGTAATACGGACAAGAAACCGCCGACGAAATCCAAGAAGATGTTGCCGATACTCCAGCCGACGGTGGATTTGCGCTGGTAGTTCATATAAGCCTGGAATAAGAATAATATAGGGTTATTAATTTAGTGGAGCCAGTGTGTCCTTACGGCTGAATGGCTCTACAGCTGAATAAACATCATCATCATAACCTTTAATCCTGGGTGCATCTAAATGTTGCATTATGCGATCCGATCTCCTATCATAGGAGATCGGATAGGAGTCCTATGCTTTCTCCTCAAAGCCACACTATTTAAATAGCCACAATATATAAAGCATCTTGATTTTCATGAGAGCTACAGCTGCCCTCTGACTTCCAATCAAGAACTTCGCAGAAGCCTGCGCAAAAGCTTCGTCCATTAATCAGCAGGTGTACCGGATTGAACGTTGGCGTGTGCCCGAATATCTTGGCCTTTTGCAACTACAACCAACTATGTACCAAACAAAGCTGACACGAATAAACAACGATACCAACCTGCGGCACATATTTGATGAGAGTGATAGACAACTTGATGTAGCTGCAGTAGTACAGGAAATCGAGCCATTCGATTTTCCCAGCGCCGCTAAGTCCAGCAGACACGACCACAACACAGGCGAAAATGCCAAGGATGCCTCGAGCCGAAGTTGACACCCGTTGGTCGGCTCGCTGAAAAACAAAAAAGAACTAGTCAGGAAGAGAAGTGGCTTAAGAAACAATTGTGGAGGAGCGGGGTGAGATGTTCTTCTGACGCAAAGGGAAGATCTTGCGATGGAAAAAATTAAGGTGCCTAGCTGATCACGGCTCAACGGTTCAACCGTGGACACTCAGGCAGGCGCCTGCACGGGACGTTATATCAGGATGCTATATTTAAAATGTCGATCAGCGTCAATAATAGCGTGATGCAGGATCAATAATTTCGAAGTAGATCAGCGCAAGTCAATTTATACCGAAGTATCGATTTATTCGATCGAAGTATGATCTGAATTTATAGTTAGTATTTTATTATGTTTCAAAATTTCATTCAATTATACCGAAGTAGTAGCCATATTTTATGCCACGTTGAAATTGCCCTTGCTGTGTATGGGTATAGAGTATGTGTATAATCTAAGCATTGTAGGTAGATATTTTGACTTCGTTCTATCTCATGCTGATATATTTTTTCCTTATGCGGTTAGAAAGAGATAATAACCGGTCATTTGTTTCTTAATTTTTTGTAAAGAGGCCGTTCATTTTTGGCGATTCTGACCAACTAATTTACATTATATAATTCATATTGTTTAAGTATCGAACACCAAATTTTACATGACTAACAGAATTATTACTCTTACTTCCTACGAAAGGTCAAGTTCAAAATCACTTCCTTTTGTCCTATTGTTACCTTGACATTGTACCTACTCTACAGTTCATATTGTAATTCAACTTAAATGCAATAACAATGTTGAGATCGAGGTTACGTTTGGTTGACTCATGACCTCTAAAATTGTTCATTTCGTACGAGTCATATCATATATCGTGCTGTAGGGTATTGACGCAAGTATTACATAAAAGATGATTAAGTCTATCCATATAATTATACTTCAGGACACGTATCTTGGACTCAAATCGCGAGACAATCGAGGCGCCCGCGGACTGTTCTGTAATTATCTATGCTTGTTGAATTTGAGCTCATCCACCGCAATAGCACCCTGTGATATCCTCAAAAGACATCCAAGAAACGTGCACTGCGCGTAAAGAGCACATTTTGAGCACATTTTAGGTCCAAGATTTATGTCCCGAGCACATTATGGTACTTGATAAATGGCATATCATAGGGCAACACACCGCTAAGATCAGTAAAGCTGCTCAATTGGAACAATAGCCTTGATGATATTCAAGTAGTCGGAATGTCAAGTCAAGGTCAAGATCAACTAATCGGATATAAAAACCTATGAGGAAAGGTCAGAGGAAAATTGGATCTTAAGAACTAAGTACATAAAATGTGTAATTTTATAATAGTTGAACTGGTTTAATTGAGATTTAGTTATTGTATTTGGTTCTAATGTTAGAAAATGATCTATTCTCCAAATATCCATGTTTCAAACTTTCACAGTTGTAATATTGCGTGCTGTTTTACACGCATGAAATACGGATCCCGAACCCGCGACCCACGTGTATACCCAGAAATAGGTACCATTTGCTATTTCTAGACAATAATATATTGGAGTATAACGTGCCTTTCATCCAGATTCGTTCCAAAGGTTTTAAGTGTATTACCACTATCATGTACCATACTACATAGTATTCATCTATCCTCAAAAACTTTCACATTAACATTAGTTGGAATAAAAATTATAACCAATATGTTCTTCATTTTAAGGTCTGTCACAGTAACTTTCTGTTTGAAAAGTCAAAAGACCGATTATATTCGTAATAACATTTGCAGATACTGGATCACGATTGTTGTAGCGTATCTTTCAAGCTCGTCGATACGTTTACATAATAAAGAGTTCACTGTATTGAAAACAGTGATTTTGTATCAATCGTAACTGATTAATCTAAAGAAGATTCATTCACATTCTCGCAAATGCAAATCATTGACGATGACAGGCACTTCAAGCTATTCTTTGTCATCAGGCTTATGTGTTGAATATCCGACCTATTTAAGTAACATGGGTGTTCGAAAGATCAATATAATATCAAATTATTATTATTATTTTTAATAATATTCATATTTCGATTTAATACAAAAAATATAGCATTATTATATTTCCTTTCAATTATTTTTGCCACTACTACATAAGCAATGATCTTATAGCTTACTAGCTTTTTCCCGCGGCTCCGCCCGCGTGGATGTCGGTTATCGCGACCAAACATAGCCTATGTCCTTTCTCAAGGTCTAATCTACACCTATACCAATTTTCATCAAAATCGGTTAAGTGGTTTGGGCGTGAAAGCGAGACAGACAGACAGACAGACAGACAGAGTTACTTTCACATTTATAATATTAGTAGGGAAGTAGGGATAGCATAAGCACTAACTTACAATATAAGTCCTATTACTAACACTACGATCGGTTACCTCTTGGGGGTGGGCGTTAATAACCACGACACAGTCTTTGACTACTGTGGTTATTATCGTACACATTATTATTGTATGTTTTGTTACTGTTTCTTTATAATAAATAAATAAAAAAATAAAAAAATACTGACCTCGTACATAAAGCACTGTACAATAGTGATGCACGTAGCGAAAGTGGCGTGCATGGAGAAGAAGACATCATTCAAGTGCACCGGGTTTAATCCACGTGGGTGACGTGCGAAGTACTCGTGCTGTAAATATTTTCAATGCATTGTTAATTCAAAGAAAAACCGAGAAGACCCAATAGAGTACCTTGAGGTACTCCATGACCTTCACTCAATTATTGTACTACCAAAACTGGCACTTAATCTAATTTGAAACACATTTTATATGAATGAACTTTCAAAATTAAAATTTCGTAAGCAAGATAATGATATTTATGGTTAGATAAAATAAATTGCTGAGAAAGTGTTTGTCAACGATATCAAAAACTCCATACACATCCAGTGTTCACGTAACTTACTTCATCACAGTCATTTTATTTATGTGTCTATTGTCGAATAATATCCACATTGTTTAAATAGATAAAACAGTATACCATGGTCATTAGCTCTATAAAATTGTGCAGCAAATAGTTTTCTCTCTAAGTGACTTTATTGTCGCTATAAAAAAAACAATGGCTTCATAAATAGACTGCTATCTGTATAAATTTCTTTTCACAAATGCCACGTAATATTAAACTATAACCATGGTTTATCAGCGCTTACAACATCTAGATGTTAATTAAGTGGAGTGTTACTACTTGGGGAAAAGTGACAATATTTTCGCTATCACAAACTGAACGAGAAGCAGCAAAACATACGTCGATATTATGTGAGAGAGTCGGTAACCATAAGAAGAAAAACCGGATCAGAAGGTCTAAATAGCAAAATGTCTAACAGCGCGCAACGTGTAATGAGCAAGTCCAAGTCTAATTAGAGAGAAGAGTGATACTTACTTGAATAGCTTCAGAGAAATACAAGGCGCAGTTAAACATTGAATACATGATAAATCCAACGATGTTCAAGCTCAAGTAGTCAAAATTGAGACCGACGACACTTTTTCTCTTGAAGTTGATGTAGATTTGCGGGTAGAAGGAGATTGACCACGCCGCGAAGTAGATCCACCCCATGATGTACGAAACCACTTTGATGACGTGGGAATGCATCACTGTTACACGCAAGAACACTGAGTTGTGACTGAAAATAAGAGATTTGAGATTTTATAATCAATGTGCATCATAATTAATGGACTACGTGAGGAGCAATGTGACAAGAGAATGATAGGGTATGGAGAAGATGTATTGCAAGACATGTACCAAGATAGAGAAAATAATGTCGCCATATGAAACCGCGCTTTTCCGGAATCGCAGATGAACGAAACAGTCTATGTGCTGTGTAAATGAAAGACGAACCAAACAGGGGCGTATTTACCCTAGGGCCAAGGGGGCCATGGCCCGGGGCGGCAGGTTGCGAGGGGCGGCGGTGCCGCCCCGAGCGTCTAATTTTTTTTTTTTATATCACTTAGGTTGCAGACAAGCACACGGTGCGGCCCACCTGATGGAAAGTGGTTACCGTGGCCTATGGACGTATGCAACACCAGGGGCGTCACACTCGTGCTGCCGACCTGCCGCCCCGAATGTCTATGTCTCTGGGCGCCTTAATCTCGACTCTAAAAGGCGCCTATTGGGGTTCAATGGGGACACCGACTACCCACACCCGAAGGAGCTATCTTCAGCCGGGTTGCGAGGGAAATATCTAATTGGGTAACTTTACACCCGATAATTGAGACCCGACAGAGACGGTGTGCGGTTTTAAACCGGGACCGCATGTGGCACTTCACGAGGAATAATCACCCCTCGCAGACGGCCATAACTAGCACTAGGACCTGCGGCGAGAGGTTTCCCGCTCTGACGTTTTCTTAAAGAATACAACGCGTGAAGTGGCATATATACATGGAGGAGCCCAGGCAGAGGTGGCATTGCAGGGGTCAGCTCCTGATCTGTATGTCTCAGGAACTCACCGAAGCAGCCATAGCTGGGCGCTGCTGTAGTCAGCTGGTAGGAGAAGCTACTGTGATACCTCTATCGCGTTATCGGCAGCGAAGACGTGTGAGAACCCCCTTCGAGCATCACCTCATCCGAGCTAATCTTCTCCTTTTGTCGAGTCGACGACATCCCTACTTCCCTACTAATATTATAAATGTGAAAGTAACTCTGTCTGTCTGTCTGTCTGTCGGTCTGTCTGTCTGTCTCGCTTTCACGCCCAAACCACTGAACCGATTTTGATGAAATTTGGTATAGGGGTAGATTAGACCTTGAGAAAGGACATAAGAAATATTTGGTCGCGATAACCGACATTCACGCGGGCGGAGCCGCGGGCAAAAGCTAGTATGTCATATTTTGTTTGCCCAGTGTCCAACCACCCTGATGGCGTTCTCAGAGGCACCCATGAGTTCCTGCAGTGTACACGTGCTTAGGCATGCAACACACGTTAGCGCCTACCTCACTGTAGTTCCGCATTCTCACCGTGGTGCCTGGGTCCACCTTCTCTGAGAAACTCCATCTAATTCGGTTTTCGTTACTTCGGCTGACCTGCATCCGAAGTCTATTTAAGGACTGCCAGGTGGTGTATGGGCAGCCTCTGTGCTCCCCACACATCAATTGGCCAGAAAGGGTTCGTAAGTAAGAGAACCAGGTATGCCCACTTCAGATCCAGTCACCAAATACGTCCAAGGACTTGGGTAACTCCAGCTGTGGCTTACTTGGTTGCTTCTGATTTCGTGCTGTCACCATCCAGTCCTAGCCGATGTTCCACAGAAGCGGCCCAAGATCCGCGCCAGCCGGAACACCCCGCCACATATCTCACTTACCAAGCCCTGTCCTACATGGGTAGATACTGGCTTTCACCGATAAGTAAGCCCCGACAATGACGCGAGGATAGAGAGGCACCCCCTGCTAAAAGAGTGCAGCTCTGATGCAGCTCCATGGCAAGGTGTTAAAGACGTAGGCAACAATAGACACTGCCAGCATCAACTCGCCGTGCCACTGCTTCTTCCACCAGGGCCCTCAAGCGCGTGTTGGAATCCACGGTGTTCCCGACTATAACCAAATTTATTGTCTACCAAATTCGGCCTCACTCCTGTAAGGCGCTCGATGTGGCACTTCACGAGGATTAATTCGTTTAAAACACCTGCATGACTGCACAACTTGTCCATCAATACAATGAGCCGATAGGCGGACGGTAACTTTGCAGAAGAGGACCAGTTTTCCTGTCTTTCAAATTTTCGGAATCCGTCTCTACTTGGATCCGAGTGCCTTTAGAGCCTAGAGTGCTGCCAGGTCCCAAAGCGGTGCTTTAGCTGTTGCCTTTGAGCCATAAAACATCATTCTTCACAAGCTATTGCTGTACTCAAGTGATTTTTGGTTGCGATATCATCTTCTACGTAGGGCGCTTTAATGGAATGGAATGCAAATATTTCCCCTTGAAGGGATTCTGGTTGAGAGCCTGGGTTAGTGGAGAGATCGATGGAAGTCACTTCCCTCGCACCATAAGATAGAGATCTCACGAATCAGGCTTGAAAATCTCCAGCAATTTCTGACGGACCCCTATTTTGTGTCAGTTTGTGTTCCTTAAGAAATTTAACCCCACCCCCCCTCCCCTCGCACTGGGAGTTTTCAATATGACGTGCATGATTTGGGGGAGGGGGGTCATATCCCCTGTGACCCCCCCCCCCCCCCTCGGACCGCGCCTGCATAGGGGGCGGCAAACCTAAGTGGCCCGGGGCGCCAAATCTTTAAATACGCCCCTGGAACCAAATGTATGAAAAAGGTTATAAGATGTGAGCTGATGTCAAATAATTGGAGAATTATTTTCTTTAATAAATTTTGTAAATTGAAATAATTTTAAAGCATTTAGTATGCTAAACTAAACCAATTGTTATAAATTGGAAAAAGCATCATCGCCCTAAGATGGATGTATTGCAAAATTTGGATCAATCTCGGGCGAAGCTCGGTGGCTCAGTGGTCAGAGCATTCCCCCTGTAAGGGAAAGATCGCGGGTTCGAGTCCTGCCTGAGCTTGATTCCGCTTTTTCCAATTTATAACAAATTGTGTAAATTTCACATACCGTGATGATGAATTATTATAGTACTTACTCGACAAATCCAACAGGCGTAACATTGAATGTGACTTCAGAGTTTCCTGGGCTCTTAGCGTACACCGATATATCGTACGTTGTTTCCACTGTACTGTTTGGTTCTTTGGAACCCGGGATGTCTATCTGCTGTGGCACTAATTGGACTATATCTGGATGTTGGATTACTGCATTAATTGTCAAACTGGTGTTGTATTGGCCGCTGAGGAGAGAGAGAGAGAGAAAAGATATTTATATGGTAACAAGTTTTTCGTCATAGTTAGTTCTAAATCTATCCATAAATTTCAATTTGCATTACCATTCTCTGAACCTTATCTCATCCCAACTCAGTTGGGGTCGGCTTTCCAGTCTAACTGTGATGTGGATGAACTTCGATATTTCCGTGAAGCAACTGCCATCTGACCTCCGCAACCAATTGGCGATATCGAAGTTCTATAGTTAGACTAGTCGGACTTTTGAGGGATCCAACTACCCGTAACGACTACCATAGTTGTTTGTACGATAACCGTGACCGATGGCTTAACGTGCTCTCTGAGACAGCCAGACAAATAAACATATTCATGCATACAAAAATATTTGCAATGAGCGGGAATCGAACCCTGAGTAGCAGCCGCGTTCATTACCACTACGACACAGAGAATGTAAACTCATCATTAGAAGCTTTAAAAGGTGAAAACAAAACATGATTCACCTTGTTTCATTCTATTAATACAATTTGTTCTCAATGTTTCCATTTACCTTACAAATACTACTTCATAACAAATTAATAAATTACGTTACATTATATAATCAATCGTTAACAAATACCGTAACATATTATTATACCTCGGGACATGTATCTTGGACTTAAATCGCGAGACAAACGAGGCTAACGCGCGCGGATTGTTTTGTAATAAAGGTTCAACCCCACCAAACGGACGGCATCGGAACGGATTTTACAATCTTTAAACAAAATAAATCTCATATCATAGAATTTAAAATTTATATTACCAAGTCACGCATGACAGCTTGACGTGCGTCATGCCGCCGCACGTCGCTGTCAAGCTGTTGTGCGTGACTTGGTAATATAAACTTCAAACTGTGATAATAAGATTTAATTTTGTTTAAAGATTGTAAAATCCGGGCCAATGCCGTCCGTTTGGTGGGGTTGGACCTTAATTCTATGCTTGGTGAATTCGAGCTCATCCGTCGCAGTAGCACCCTGTGCTATCCTCAAAAGACACCCAAGAAACGTGCGCTACGCGTATAGAGCACATTTTAAGTACATTTCAGGTCCAAGATATACTATGTCCCGAGCAATATCTACGTAATTTTTTCTTATTTACTTACATTTGTATCAGTTTCACGAGTTCTGTGCCATCCACTAGTATGCTGAGATCTGTTTCATGAAAATACAATTTCTGGGAATGTACACTTGGTATACCTGAAAAGAGAATTTTATTGTCACATACTTTTATTATTAACTTCACGTGCTTAGTATAACTTCGATGTTACTTTAGTATCAATGAATTAGCCCATCACAGTCCACTGCTGGACATAGGCCTCTCCTAATGTTAAAAGGCTTTGGCCTACTGTTTCCACGCTGGCCAGATGGGTTGGTACAGGGTTTTATTTCGAGTTTTCCTTCTGTCGCAGAGTCGCAGTGATGTTGTCTCTGTATTTTACCGTTAGTCGCCTCTTGCGACACCCTTTGGATAAGATGGAGTGGTGATACTTGTATCCTTTGTCCGTCACCACACGGATTTATATATTACTTTAATAATTACTATTAGAACTATCGGGATATTTACCAAAGATCCAGATATAAAGATAAAGAGAGTAGATCGATATAATTATGTGCTCCTAAAAACTTTTTTACCGTTTACCGCCAGTACTACAGTTCCTCCGTGATCATGGTGCTTGCAACAGCGCCGAAATATCGGAAACTCCAAACAATACAATACATGGTAAATATCCCGATAGTTCTAATAGTAATGTAAACGACCATGAAAGTTTAAATACCTATACTTTAATAATTATAGTAACGTCTATTCTGTATTCGATGTGATTTTAATCTAACCTTTGAATTTCTTTCTTATTTTATGACCGAAAAGCTCGCGTTTGACCACCTGTAGGTAATTGATGATGTGGCCGATGAAGCACGCTTGCCTAGAAGTAACCTATTCACTCTAGTCTTGAAGACATCCAAGTTATAGCTATCCGGCAACACAGATTCGGGCAAGGCATTCCACTCGTTGGCGGTACGCATGATAAACGTATCACCGAATCGTTTGGTACGTATAGTGGAATGTTCACGGTGTATCGGTGACGGGTCGCCGTTCAATATCAATTCGACTACAATGTTGCATATTGGCGTTTGTCTCATCTTAAAATAGGTGACATACAGTATTGTATGCTCACCAGTTAAGCGTATTACTTGTACAAAGGTACACGATCGACTTATTGAATAGATAATCGTTAACTCGGGTATAGCTTTCAAAATATTTCTAAGAGCAAACTATCAATGCACATACATAACTCAATAAGCAAGGTTAAGTACATTTGTAAATCTTGAAAGAATCGTCACAGAGTATTAAAAATTAGTATTTTCCAAAGCATATATACAAATAGAATTTGTAACTTACCTAAGAATAAAACTACAACAAAAGACATGATTATCCTAAGACTAGGTGCGCACGCGTCGCGCGCCATCAATACTGTTCCAATGCCGGCCATGATTCTGTTTTATTCGATCTTCTACTCTATTTGGATCTGTGGACAAAGAAAATCAATTATTAGTAATGTTTAAAAACATAAAAAACGACTACGATAGGAAAAAGTGAAACGACTCAGGCGGGACTCGAACCCTCACGGGACTGATCCCTGAGCTATCGAGGCACGCCTTAAGTGCTCCAAAGTCTCCTAAAATCCTGGGGTGAATGACGGTATGAGCATAGAGAGATCCGATTCTCAGCACTCCATGGATTCACCGTGCGGTCGCCGGGTCCATAGCGTGATACAGAGAGGAACACCGAGACGGCGACTTAAACACGTTCATCATTATCATGGAAACGTATTTTCCTGATTCCATCAGAGTTCAACTCGGAGCTTAGGGTCCGCTTTTCCTCCTCCACTTCGCACGGTCTTGGGCGTCCATGGTGGAGAGGTATAGCATATGACACTCAAAACAGTTCAAAATATAGTTAATTATCTTCAAATTTTTCATACAGAATTATTACATTATCATGTTAACAATAAATGCTTGCTTTCGAACTTTTAACTTAAACTTTCTTCTATCTCTCTACTTTGTGCGACTTATTACTTTAAAGTCCTACATTTCCATTACCGTACTGGTAATGGAAATGTAGGACTTAATACTTCAACAACACTCATACACACACAATACTCTACCAGGACTAAAAAAACCTCGAGTTTTTAGATCACAAAGACATTTGAATCAAATTGTAAACACACCTCCAAATCTTAATACGTTCTTAAATTAAAACTCAGCACTAATTTCTTGATTAAATCCACCATTAAATGCCCTAACTAAAAGACTTATTTATTGGATAACCAGTATCTATACGACACGATCACTCTGAACTATTGAAGGCTAACAACTAAATGTGCGCTAAGTACAGGTATTCGTAATTAATTCAACCAATGTTTACATTAAAGGAACGGTATTCAATATAATATTACGTATGTACACGAAATACGATCGTAAAAGGCTTTACATTTTCTTATATAAGCTAATTTGATTTCTGTAATCACGTTTTGTGATTGTTTTTGTTATTATATTTTACGTTTTATTCCCAGAACATAATATAATCCTATTGTATCCATTGATTGTATCTAATTTCATTCATATGTAGGTATATTTTCCGTTATAAACATCAACATTATTGACACACAGATTTTAATTCTTTCTATCCCATCCATAATAGCAAGAGGGATGGGGATATATCCAGAAGAGGACCAATAAATAATCTCACTTTTTGCAAACGACGACGGTCGGTTCGAGTCCGACTTAACCCCCATTGGCTCCGGCGGGGAAGGTATCCGTAGGGATTTTTAGATGATGAGATGGGGATATGTATACCTAGTATGTGGCTTTGTATCATTGATTTATGTTGTTACTATAAACCTTCCTAACCCAGAACAAGAACGTTTAACTAGTCGTACCAATGTAGCTGTATGTCAGAATTGATTGCAGTAATTACATGACTTGTATACAAATTGTACAATATGTAGGTATATCTCAATGTGTGTGTTATAAAGGCATCATATGTTTCCACAAAGTCAAAGTCAAAGTCAAAGTCAAAAATCATTTATTCTGTATAGACCATCAAAACGGCACTTACAAAACGTCAATAATATACATATATGTACTAAAGACTAGCTTAGCAAATGGACCACCGGTTCGAAACGCGGCCCCGGCCTGAGAAGACTCCGGCAAGAAACTCAGCGGGGTTTTTTTTTTTTTGGTCTATTTACAAAAAATGCTTAGTCTACTTAGTCTAAATACAATCATTTGTTTGAGAAGCATGCATGAGTGAACAGCTCAATTCCAAGCAAGTTTATCATCTAAATATTCTTGTATTTTATAATAGCCTTTTTGGCACAATTTCCTCTTAACTTCATTTTTAAATTTATTTATAGGTAAATCCCTAATTTCATTAGGGAGCTTGTTAAAAAAACGTATACAGTTACCCTGGAAAGAATTACTAATTTTTTGGAGTCTGCTATCACAGACTACAAGATTGTTTTTATGTCTCGTATTTACGTTATGCCTGTCACAAACTTTTGGAAATTTGGAAATATTTTTCCTTACATACATTAGGTTCTCGAAAATGTATTGTGACACTACGGTCAGAATGTCTATTTCTTTAAACTTTTCTCTGAGGGAGACTCTTGGGCCCAAATTATAAATAGCTCGCACAGCCCGCTTTTGTAATATAAATATTGTATTCAAATCCGCGGAATTACCCCAAAGGAGAATTCCGTAGCTCAAAATACTATGAAAATAACTGAAATAAACTATTCTAGCCGTATCCACATCTGTCAGAGTCCTAATCTTTTTTACAGCGTAGGAAGCTGAACTTAATCTACTGGCTATTTTATCAATATGTGATCCCCACTGCAGTTTGGCATCAATACTTAAACCCAAGAACACTGTTGATTCCACAAGGTTCAACACCTGACCATTGAGTTGTACATTGGTTTCCACCTGTTCAACATTAGGTAGGGTAAATTTAATACATTTAGTTTTATTCCCATTAAGGCAAAGATTATTTGTACTAAACCAATGGACCACTCTTGTTAGTGCACTATTCACTTCGTCATAATTGTTTAGTTGCCTCTTAATTTTAAATATTAACGAAGTATCGTCAGCAAATAAAATAATACTATTTTTGTCTCTTACGTAGTAAGGGAGGTCGTTTATATAAATTAAGAATAAAAATGGTCCTAGTATCGAACCCTGTGGAACGCCCATTGAAACCACAGATCCTACTGAGCGTGTACCGTTAACATCGACCCTCTGAATTCTATTGTTCAAATATGAAGTCAGAAGATCGAGAGCCTTGTTCCTTATTCCGTAATGTTCTAATTTCCTGATTAATGTGTCATGGTGGACGCAATCGAAAGCCTTGGATAGATCACAGAAGACACCTAATGCATCATGCTTATCTTCCCAGGCTTTGTGAATACAATTTAACAATTCTACACCAGCATCGGTGGTCGAACGTCCTTTAGTAAACCCAAACTGTTTATCATGAAACAGTTTGTTTTCACCAAAATGGGTTAGCATCTGTCCTAGAATTAGTTTCTCAAATACCTTACTCAAGGTCGGCAACACAGAAACGGGTCGGAAATTAGAAGGATCTGTGGTGCTGCCAGCCTTGAACAAAGGTATGACTTTGCTATGTTTCATTAAATCAGGAAATATACCGTTGCTGACACAGTCATTAAACACAGTTGCTAGGTGGGGAGCAATGACATCAATAATACTTGATACAGTTTTGACTGATAATCCCCATAGATCCGCGGTCTTTTTAATATCAATAGATTTAAACGCTTTGGTGATATCCTTGCTATTAACAACTGAGAATACGAAAGTGTCCTCACATTTTTTTACTGATTCCATAAGCAATGACTCGGCGGAGGTGGAAGACGACTGGAGAGTTTTGGTTGTCAATAAGGGAATGTTTGTAAAAAAATTTTCAAACTCTGTCGCAACTTCCATGTCCTCCGTGACATGGCGATCTTCTATTTTTAAATGGAAATCTCTTGCAACTGATGAAGATTTCCCACATTCAGAATTTATTATGTTCCAAGTAGTCTTAATTTTATTAACAGAATTCGCTATTTTCTTTTTAATGAAGTTTGACTTCGCAAAGGAACAGGCTCGCTTGAATATTTTGGAGTAATTTTTAACATAATTCTGAAAAGCAGGGTTGAAATTGTATGATTTTTCAGAATACAGATCAAACAATCTCCTCCTACTTCTATAGATTCCCGTCGTTGCCCAGTCACTGAAAATAGGACGCTCGCCAATCGATATTGTTTTTGAGGTAAAAATTCTCCCAAACTCAGTATTGATTAGGTTAATTAGATCCGCATAAGACTCTTCTACACTAGTATACGAGGGCAAGTCGGGTAGTTTATTCACTATACTTTCTTTAAAAGAGTCTAAACGATGCTGGTTAATCGGCACAAATTTAATTTCCTTTTTACTAACTTTACAATTATTTCTCTCACAGGATATTAATTGACCACGGTGGTCCGAGCCTACCGCATCCACAATACATTTATTAATTGGTTTAATATCTGTGAAAATATTATCAATACATGTGGCACTAGTTGCAGTTATTCTGGTAGGTTCCAAGAACATATTAATAAGATTAAAGGACTTGAACAGATTTAACATTTTGTTTCTCTCTACTGGCACTAGGGTGTTTTCTAAAATATTTACATTGAAGTCTCCACAAACTATTATTGCCTTTTTGGAGTAACGGCATTTAAAAAGCGCTTCTTCCATCCTTTCTTCAAATCTTGCATAGGGCGCGTCCGGGGGGCTGTATACGCTTAATACAATGAACTGCTCAAACTCAATACTCGCTATCTCAATAACTCGCTCAATAGAGAGGCTTACTAAGTCTTTACGTTCTTTAAATTTTATATTCTTATTAATAATTATTAGGCTGCCTCCACGTTTGAAATTTCTTCTACTGAACGAGCTTGCGACCTGGTGCTTTTTGAAGTTGAACATGATCTCATGGTCTTTCAACCAATGCTCAGTTACACAAAAAATATCGATATTTTTAAGGGTCATGTGCAACTCCAATTCCAATTCTTTGCCCTTTATCAAGCCCTCAACATTCTGGTGCACCAGGTTTAATATCTTATTTTTACTATTTAAATTGCATACGGGAGACTCGACTGTCTCAAAGGCCGTATGACCATGTCCAGTACATTGGGACATATTGTAAAAAAAGTTGCTAGATTTTTTATCTGTTGTCAAGAAGTCCTGTCACTTATTTTGGATAAAATTATCCACTATGTCAGTATTGTTATTATTATGTCGCTCAATAAAAGCTATGTTATTAGACAGAAAGTTGCCTAGTACATTTGCAACCTGTCGTTGCAAAGATTTCGATAGTGTAAAACTATCAAATGTCAATATAAAATTGTTCTGTAATACATAATTACAGTCAAATAATTCTATGGTCCTACAATATGTAGATATGGTATGTAATTTTCTATTTATATTATACCTTATGTTATTTTCCCCAACTGTAAAAGATTTACTGTAAGGTAATGCGCACAATATTACCTGTTTAATTGGTAACTTTGTTAATTGATCATAAAAACTTATGAAGTCATTTATATTTGATTTACCTCTTCTTCAGAGTCGACAAAGCGTGACAATGGTCCAAAAGTTCATAGTTACATAGGTTTACAGTTTACCATCGCTTGTGCTGTTTGACGAACTGCTATAAAAATATTGACACAGATCTACATACATGAAAAATGTAGCTAGTATTAGATAAATGTTAAGTAAATAGTGAGAGAAAGGTATATTATGAGTTTATAAGTCGAGGTCAGGCAGAACGAGAGGAAAAAGTATAAAAATCTGCTATAACAATTTTATAATTTTTTTCCGGTAAACCGCGAGTGTGTTGTCTCTAAAATTAAATGTATAAAATGTCAACATACAAAAATCCGTATATGGACCATTGGAAAATACCCATGGATCTGATATCAACTAAAGTCAAGTAAAATGTGTCCACCAACAATTTAATAACAAAAAGCTATATTTTGCTTGACAATGCCAAAAGTGCGTTGATTCTACTGTAAACGCCATTAATAAAAAAAAATCGGCCAAGTGCGAGTCGGAGTCGCCCATGAAGGGTTCCGTAGTAGCAAAGGCGAAAATTGCGGTTTATGACGTATTAAAAAAAACTACTGACTGGATCTCGTTCGAACCAATTTTTAGTGGTAGTTTGCATGGCAATTTACATCATATATTCTTTTTAGATTTATAATTCTCTTATTTTAGAAGTTAGAGGGGGGGGGACACACATTTTTCCACTTTGGAAGTGTCTCTCGCGCAAACTATTCAGTTTAGAAAAAAATTATGTTAGAAACCTCAATAGCATTTTTAAAGACCTATCTATAGATACCCCACACGTATGGGTTCGATGAAAAAAAAAATTTTTGAGTTTCAGTTTTAAGAATGGGGACCCCCAAAATTTAATGCTTTTTTTTTTCATTTTGGGTGAAATTCTTAATGCGGTTCACAGAATACATCTTTTTACCAAGTTTCAACAGCATAGGCCTTATGCTTCGTTTACATACTCGCGGCAGAGCGAGGGAAGTGGCGAGAGAAGTGGGCAGAGACGTGGTGTGAATGGTATATTCGTCATGGCGCGAGTACTACCGCGATGTTGCTGCGAATGTCGGCTTGGCGGCGCGCCTCAAAGGAGCGGCAATACTAGCGCGATGAACTATACGAGACCGCTAGATGGCGCTAATCAGTAAACACGGCTTTCGTTATTGCTCCTCGAATATTTACTTTTAAAAATATTTATATCCATCTACGGACAGTGTATAGGTAGTTGAAAGTGATAGTTTTTATTATTAATCTATTTAATCAATTTGCTATGCTGTAAAAGCATAATGCGTACACTGCTACAGCGTTGTTCTCCATACGTTTACGTCCGTCTCCGTGGCAGGGCGAATACTGTAATGCGGACCAACACGATGATGCGTACGTGTGAATGCTAGGGCATTATTCGTGGGAATACTTCCGGCAACACGATGAGCAATGCGATGGGCAGCGTGTAAACGCGGGGTTATAGTTTCGGAGAAAAGTGGCTGTGACATACGGACAGACAGACAGACAGACAGACAGACAGACAGACGGACAGACATGACGAATCTATAAGGATTCCGTTTTTTGCCATTTGGCTACGGAACCCTAAAAAAGAATAGATATTTATCCAAAATTAAATTAGGAAACCATTTGAAATTGGAAATCACTTTTAATACTCAGGAACACGAATCACAAAAGATTTTGCGGTGCCCTAATTTTATAAGCTCACAGACCCTTGGCGCCTACTCTATGATACGATACGAATACGAAAGGAGTCGCAGGATCCAAAATGCTCAAAACTAACACTGAGAACACGTACCTTGTCGATCGCTAACCACAGATGTTATAGCTTCAATAAAGTACAGATTCATGTAACGCCATAACAGTCAGCGATAAGGCGTCTCACAATTGCACTGAAACGCTTACTTCACTTAAATTATTGAAAAGAAAACAATCAAGTTTTGCGTACCATAAACTTCAATATAACGTGTATATTAATTTCTATACATAACTATGACGACAGCTTCCGTTAGAGACTAAAACAGGTGAAGAAATAAGTAATTTATTTCAGGCAAATTTCTCTGAATAATTCCTTTTAATTGGGGTCAAAAGGATAAACTTATGTCTACCTAATAGTGGACTGCGAAAGCCTAATATTATAAATGCGAAAGTAACTCTGTCTATCTGTCTGTCTGTTACGCATTCACGCCTGAACCACCGAACCGATTACGATGAAATTTAGTACAGGGGTAAATTAGACCTTGGGAAAGAACATAGGCTATGTTTGGTCGCGATAACCGACATCCATGCGGGCGGAGCCGTGAGTAGGTAATAGCTAGTTAATTATAATAAAAATGGAAGTAATTCGAAAACTTGCTTGCATGAAAGGTTTAATGAAAGTAGAGGGAGCTCGAGAAAGCATAGAAGCCGATAAGTAGTAGGCCAGGTGCTGTCTCTGCCTAGGTACACCGGAGGGAAAGGAAAAAAAATTTCTAACCCCCCTCCCCCATGGTGATACGTGGTGAGGTTTTAGAAACCCCCCCCCCCCAGCCAAAATCACGTGTACTTTTTTATTTATTACTTAATTATTATTTAGTGCTAGAAAACTAAGAATCGTGACAAAAATCGCGAATTGTAAGAAAAAATAAATACACGTGATATCTCAATATAACCCTCCCTCCCCCTGGTGATATTTCGTGATTTTTTCTGACCACCCCCCCCCCCCTCCCCCCTCCCTCCTGTTGAGCCTTACGTGATTAATGGACAGCCCCAAAACGGTGTGATTTTATGTATATAGAATAGGGTAAAAGTGTTACTTCTAAAAAGAGTACACCTACACTTAAACTATTACCTGTTCGAATGGGAATGGGAAAGTACTCGTACCTAACTCCATTCTAATGAAAACCGCAGTAACCTATATAGGTGGAGTAAATATAAATAAATATAGTATCTAATATACCTGCCTATGCCTATATAGGTAGAGGATATCCTTTTCAGTGGACGACATTCAGGATTACATTTACTTTGAAAAATAATTTTATGTAACTTTTACTTTCGATATGTTGTACATTCGACAAATAGATGCGGTTGCACTTTTTCATATGAAGATGTATGTAAAGGTGCAACCGTATCTCCTTTATCGACTGTACATAGCATCTACAATTAAGATACCTAATAGTTTAAAGAATATTTAACTATCTTTTTTCTCTTTACTATCATTAATATTAAAATTGATACAATATTAGGCGTGTTTAATATACCGTTCAAATTAGTCATGTTTGTACTGTCAGTGGGCAGACCCAAGGCTTGTTCTACTTATCTTCTGCGCTGACGGCACAAAATCTCTCTGTTCTTTCGGGGTCGATAGCACGAGTGCCACTCCCCTGGTGTTGCACTCGTCCATAGGCCACGGTAACCACATTCCATCAGGTGGGCCATGTGCTTATCTGCGACTTAAGTAGTATAAAAAAATGTTTACAAATAAGAATATTTCAGCTATTCTACGGCCATTAGGTACGCCGTATGTTCGGCCTCTACATTTCACTGCCAATGTTTGTATTATGTTGCGAACATTCAACACAACCTTGCGCCATTGTGATCGTGTTGTACGCATGTTTACAAGTCTTAGTTTAAACCCAATTATGTTAAATATTATGAAACCAAACTTACTGGTACACACAGCAAAAGAAATGAGTAAGCAACACACATTGACAAACTTATAAGTGTGGGTGTGCGTGTGAGATTATACATAATAAAATAAATAAATAAATATAAATATTGTAGGACATTCTACACAACGCTATCTAGACCCAAAGTAAGCATAGCTTAACTAGCTTGTGTTATGGGTTCTAGAATGCGCATAAACATACTTAGATAATTTTTTTTTTGTAAATACATACATATTATACATAGAAACACCCAGACCAATGCAAATATCCATATTCACGCACACAAATATTTGCACTGAGCGGGGATCGAACCCGCGCCTCCTGCGTAGCGGCCGCGTTCACTACCGCTACGCCACAGAAGCAGTCAAACAGTGAAACTTGGATGGGACTCGGATAAGTGAGAAACCTTCATAACTGGAACTCATGCTGAGGTCCCAACACTTTGGCACTGAATCTATTAATGGAACACTTTGTAAATGAGACAGATATTTATTTATATCTGGATATCTGACACACTAGGTAAGTAGACTACCTCAATGTGCAGGTCCCTTGAGGTCTCGCTTAACCAGGTTAACGTATAAGTATGAAGAATTAGCAGAATAAAACTATTTTTTGTTATACCTTATCTATAAGGTACAAACCAATAGTTTATACCTTATCTATGATGTATTAACTACCTAGTAGTAGTTCATTTATCTAATGAATTAATTACCATCTATTAATTGATTCTTTAGATTGATATGTCACATGTTCCTTGATTTATTTATCTACTGATCTTTTCCGTAAACAATTCCTCAGAGATCAAAGAATGTAAGGTTAAGTAGTGTGTGATGGAGAATCAAACTGATAATGTTTTTCTTTAGGCGATATCTTACCTCTTCGCCTTTTATCGTGTACACATGGCAAAGGAGATAAGTATACACTTTTATAAAGTTGCACGAAAGGTGTACTTATACATTATTTTCTTTGCCTATTGTAACGGGTGGCGCAAAAGTAGTGGCACCAAAGAAAATACCTTTATTTTTTTTATATGAAATTTTCTGTCATTCTGTTGTTGAAAATTGTGTAGTGAACAAATGTAAAATACACTGAAAATAAACATGGACCGTTTTACTCCCCAAGAACGTGGAATAATTGTGTCAAACGCTTTTCCAGGCCGAGTTATCTCTCGTTTTGGCGATTTGCCTTGGCCTGCAAGATCACCCGATCTGACCAGTCCAGACTTCTTTCTTTGGGGTTTTTTGAAATCTCGGGTGTATGTGAACAAGCCACAGACTCTCGCAGCTCTAAAAGAAAACATTCGTCAAGAAATAACGAACATATCGCAGGTAGTGTTACGGCAAGTTATGCAAAATGTCATAAATAGGGCTCAAATGTATCAACTCTGGAGGTCACCATTTAAAAGACATCATCTTTAAATCCTAATGGTACGAAATTTAATGGTACAAATATACATTTAAAAAAACCTAAATCTAGTTTTCTAATTTAGAAAAAATGTTATAGCCGAACCAAATAGGGTCTTTACTTTTGCGCCACCCGTTACATACTAAGCGAACGTAGACGAACAGACTAAAGAAAGAATACGAACATATAAATATAAATATTGTAGGACATTCTACACAACGCTATCTAGACCCAAAGTAAGCATAGCTTAACTAGCTTGTGTTATGGGTTCTAGAATGCGGATAAACATACTTAGATACATTTTTTTTTTTTTGTAAATACATACATATTATACATAGAAACACCCAGACCAATAACATATACCGTTAGCCATCGTGGATACCATCAGAAAATTCACCTTAATGAATAATGTTCGTTATTATGATTGAAATCATTATTAGGTATAGAAAAAAAAAATAACACACCATCCATCCGTACAGTCAACCGGATGTACGAAATGACTATAATTTGATGTCGCATATAGTATGAACATAATAATCGAGGCTTTGATATAAAATGAAAATGTTACTGACAAAGCCGATAATTTGGCGACGAACCGACTGATGTCCTAAAATTCGTTCCATGGAAAAATCAATGTAGATTCGTCCCATATATGGTTGCCCAGAATGACGAATGTATGGGATTTGACGTATATGACAGTCATTGTCATAAACGTCATACTAGGTTTAAATAAATGGTTCTAGATTCTACTCCTAACCATGTTCCTATTCCTGCCAGTTTCCTAATGGGTTGGGTGGTGCATGACGAACTAGATAGAGGTAAGCTTTTTCCCACAGACTTTCCTTTATTCCTTCGCCACTGATCTATATAAAACGTTTAGTTCTAGATCGATACCACCTCATTTCTTTGCCGACAGAAAGCAATGCAGGAAATCAGAGTATAACCTTCAGGCCTGAAGAGGCACATACAGAGAGAGGAAGAGAAAATCAATAATAATGTTTTTGAACCTTGAAAACTAGTTGCACAATGGTTTATAGTCGATATATTCTACTTAGTGTGAAGGTTAAGGTTAATATCGGTTAATATTTAATAGCCAATGTTTTAATAGTAAAAGGCAGGAAATTAATTTCTTAATTGCTTTTATGGTGAGTGACTGAAGGTAATATCGATTAAAATTATCGATTTACTCGTGGTGTTTTGCATAATTTAAATTACAAACTACATTTTAGGTGTGCTCTACACATTTCTTTATACAATTAAACCAAAAAATAGTACGTTATGGGTTATGGAAGAGTTCTGAGCGATTATTTTTTACCCCCCAAGAAACAGTATACTTTTTCTGAATGAAAGGTGCTTTTTTAATCCATTTAGGTGGCAGAGAAGCACACGGCCTACATGATGGAAAGTGGTTACCGTGGCCTATGGACGTACGCAACACCAGGGGCGTCTTACTCAAACCCCTAAGTCTTTTGGAAAAGACTCTGAGAGATCCTGTTTATATAGAAACATCCAGGCCAACGCAAACATACATTCACAAGTTTCCACTAAGCTGGAATCGAACTCACTGCTCCTGAGGTTGCAGTCATCAACTGGTAATTTTTTTTAATATACAATACTAACCTCTGAACACTAAAATCCGAAACAGAACTAATTTAATCTTCAGGTTACACAAGTTCTTCTAAAATCACGTACGAATCAGGTCACAAATCGCCAATCACATGTCCGCATTTATAAGTACTAATACTTTCCACTTATTATTCCTTGAATTAGCATTCACTAAACACACTATTCTATATATTAGTCTCCTATTCGCCACAGTTAAAACACGATATTTACAGTAAAAGCTGTTTATCCGTTAGTAAAACATGCGCCGGAGTGGCCTGCCGCATCGGTATTTATGCAACGTACGCGTATCAATGTGGGCATTCTAATATTGGCCCAATGTTTTCTTACGAGGACGATCGCTACGGTACACGAACAGTTTGTAGTTAACAATCGATTGGAAATAATCGATTTCTGTACAACGGTATAGGAATTCGATTGTTGATCGATTAACAAATGTGACCATGTTTTGATACTACCAGCTCTGCAAATTGAAGCCGTGGTAGAGATGTTTACTCTAATAAAAAAGAGGAGAAGATTTTTTCCACCGGCTTTCTTTTTGAAAATTTTCATCCTTCGCCACCGGATCCTACCATTGTTATAAATCAAAAGTTTGTGAGGATATTGGGACGGGTTGTGTGCTAATCGGCCACCTAAGTGGTAAAGCATACCAATTTCAAATCAAGATAATTGAATACCTCTTTTTATGAAGTCGGTTACAATAGGTATACGCATTCCATACTGTATGACACATTTTCGCTAACTAAACATTCATATCTTCACACTTTACGATACGTTAATTATCGCGATTCGCTAACTGGCTTTCTACGTGCGATAAATAAATATTATTAACTGGCAGCCGAACAGGAGCATCGACTCGTGCGCATACCACATAAGGATTTGTAGATGTGATTAAAATAGATATAGACAGCATATAAACAGAGTACCCCGCGGTGACTAGGGTAGCCAGAGCTCACTGGAGAAGTTTTGTACTGTCAGTGGGAAGACCAAAGGCTTGTCCTGCATGTCTTCTTCGGTGACGACACTTCTGTACCGTTACCGAAGAAGACATGCACTCGTGCTGCCGACTCTGTAAGAACAGAGAGATTCTTCTTACAGGGTCGGCAGCACGAGTGTGACTCCTCTATGTTGCAAACATCCATAGGCCACGGTAGACACTTTCCATTAGGTGGGCCGTCTGCTTGTCTGCTACCTACGTGTGTAAATAAAATTTGCTAAAGTACCAGTACTTAAATTTTAAAAGCAATATCGATAAGGATAAGTGAAATTAGGTCAAGATAATTGTCTAGTGGGGCGTAATCGAAAAGATATTGAACTCGTACAGATATTGCTATTTGTTGGTGGTGGGTAATCGTAATCCAACTACCACTACTGTAAGTTTACACCAGCAGTCTTAGCTTCTCTGGTAAAATTCATGTCATATCTCCATAGATATGACATAAGTTTTACCAGAGAAGCTAAGACCCCATGGTGACTTCAACATGTCGGCCGGGGCGCGAGGGATATGTCTACGGCTACCTCACCTCCGGCAACCTTTGGCCCACAGATGGCGTGCGTTTTAGTCGGTTCAAGTCCGACATAACCTCCTCCACCGGCTCCGGCGGAGGGGTATCTGTGGGGATTTTTCGCACGATAAAAAAAGGGTGACTACAACGAGTCATTTCATTGGTCAAAGAGAACCAAGAGACCCAAGAGACGCTAGTCTAAAGTGCTATCTAAACTGCTGTGTAGAGTCCTCTCCTTGGTCCCCAAACCCAAAGAGAAAGAAGAGGGCCAGCTCTAAAAAGTGGGATCTCAGCTATGTGCGGTCCAAGTTTTAAGAAAGCGCCAGAGGTCTTATATAAAAAGTTCAAATTCCCACATTCTTCCCCTTTTCTCGTCTTCTCTGTAGCTTAGCAGGCAAGCGCTAGAAAGGTATACCTGTCGTAAGAACAAATATTTATAGGTTCATGTGTGTGTATAGCTAATTATGCTGAACGAATTCATACCATATTATTCTGCATCGCGTAATTGATATTACATGACTGAATCGAATCAAAATGATTAATTTTTTTATGACGCAACAATGCCATCATATTGAGTACTCGTGTAAGGCAAACTTTTAAAAATTCAATTTACAGCTTTTTACTTACACACTGGACTTGTTTGGAGATGTGTACAAAACCAGCTTTCATCATCTCCAATCTCGTCAACATTCCTCTTATTATGCACTTTTTTGCTAAATTACAGTATGCAATGTTTTGCCAAAAAATTAAATGCACATTCGACATGGTAAGTATTTGAGGTCCCTCCGAAACGCAATTACAGTACGGCTTTTAAAGGCGAATGGGCGTTTCGTCCCATATGGTGTAACACTTTTTGACCTATATCAAATGAAAGGTCTCAATGAGTGTATTATTTTTTTGTATGGACATAAATCTGTATTTCGTGCAGGGTAAAAGTTGTGGGGGTTTCAGTTACTAAGAAAGTATTTAATTTATTTTAAATAATTAGTGTTTTTATGACAAAATACTTATTTATTTATGCTATTTTTACCCGACTATGTTAAAGCCAAAGGAGGATTATGATTTTGACAGGCTATGTATGTATGTATGAACTATGTATGTATATTCACTAATTCGCTCATAGCTCTTCAACTACTAATTAGAACTGGACAAGTAAGGTATTGTTAGAAGTGTCTTGATCGTCCACTTATTATAGGCTATATAATGTGTCACTGAATTTAATGTGGCGCCCTCTAGCGGTCATAAAGTACTGCGTTAAAAAATAAAATTGAGGTAAATATACCGTGTTTGATATCAAATTAAAGGCCTTAATTAGTACATTTCAAATATGTATAAATTATTGGGATTTTTGAATGAAAGGACATCACCCATTTTAGTCCAAAATTGAAAGTGCCAGCCAAAGAAATAAATACGATATTCCGTTAGAACTTGTCCTCGCTTGCATTTTCTATTACCACGTCAGAGTTGAGGGACCACTGCGCTTGGTTTTATTTGAATTTAAAAATCTTGGAAACATACATTTTTTATGATACGAATTATTAAAATAAATGTAAATCTTTATTCTATATTAGAACAATAGTTAATAAAAGCAATAAAAAATAACCCCATATTGCATATCGTTGTATTTCGTCCATTGATTTAGGTCCATAATGGAAAGTGCTGGCCAAAGTACCTATACAAATATGAAATTCCGTTAGAGCTTGTCCTCGTTAGCATTTTTTACTATGGCGTCAAAGCTGAGGGACCACTGCTCTCAGTTTTATTTGAGTTCAAATATCTTGGAACCATACATTTTTATGATATGAATGATTAAAAACGAATGAAAATCATTGTTCTATATTGGAAGAATAGTCGATAAAATCAATAATAAATAAACCCCATTCTGCACACCGTTGTTTTTCACCCATTTATTTAGGTCCAAAATTGAAAGTGCCGGCCAAAGAATACTAGTATGATATTCTGTTAGAGCTTGTCCTCATTAGCATTTTTTATTATGGCTTCAAAGCTGAGGGTCCACTGCCCGACTAACGGAATGTCATATTTGTATTCTTTGGCCGCTACTTATTTTCAATTTAGCACCTAAATAAATAGACGAAAAACAACGGTGTGCAGTATGGGGTTTATTTTTTATTCGTTTTATTAACTATTCTTCCAATGTAGCACGACATTTTTTATCCATTTTCAATAGTTTGTGTCATAAAAAATGTATGTTTTCAAGATTTTCAAACTCAAATAAAACCGAAGGAAGTGGTCCCTCAACTTTGACGCCCCAATAAGAACAAGTTCTAACGAAATATCGTATTTGGCCAGCACTTTCAATTTTGGACCAAAAATGTATGCAGCGTGAATAATGTTCTTTTGAAGCATTTATTATGCTAACTATTCAAATCGATTTAGAAAGAGAAAATTAAAATATTGGTTTCTGCTTTTAATTTTTTTTGTTTCATGCTTTTTATATACCTATAATAATATCAGGTTTTATGAAAATCGGTTCAGCGGTGGTAACCGCTGAACCGATTTTCATAAAACCTGCTGTACCGTGATGTATAAATTATGACCTTTCATTTGATACCCAATACGGGTATATTTGAAAATAGATTAGATTTTGGATTGATTTTCATTCCTCATAATATATTTCAAATGGTTGAACCGATTTTTATGAAACATAGCTAAGAATACTCTCGACTAAACCATCTTTCGATCAAAAGAAACAGAATTAAATTCGGTTCAGCCGTTTGGGAGCTACGATGCCACAGACAGACTGACACACACGCACACACATACACACACACACACACACACACACACACTCACACGTCAAACTTATAACACCCCTCTTTTTTTGTTAAAAAATATGTGATCGGTACAACCATGAACCATGTCAACCAGTAGGTGAATTAACCCTAGTTGAGTCAACCGTAGTTGTAATGACCGTCGGCGAAATGATACAAAACCGTAGAACTATACTGCAAAGCCTATTTGCACAAAAAATATTTTTTTACTTACACCCTTATAACTTTGGACCTGCACGAATTTCTGATAAAAATCTTTCATTTTTACATATAAATAGACTAAACGAACATGTTTACACTAGTCGCAACTTGTTACAAGGGTTGGGACGCAGCTCATACAAAAGTGCCCGTTCTCCTTTGCAGTCATCAAAACGCCAGTTATGATTCAATTGCTTCTGTTTTCTAGAACCGTAGAGCGTAAATCCTGTGAGAAAATAACTTAGCAATAAAACCCCACGGCCAATTTTTTAACACCAACAACACATGGTTGAACGGATCTGGATGAAATTAAGTACAGAGATAGATTATAGTCTGGAACAGCAAATAGGCTATCTATTTATTCTGAAGTGGCGAAGGGTCCCTACAACCTAATACCTGCAGGCTTGCTCTACAAAGGAAAGCCGTGATAAAGATGTTTAATTTATACTTAGTAACTGAAATTAAGTACCTATATGAAATTCAGTATCTGAAATCAGAGCGCCCAGAGGTCCATTTAAAATTGCTATGGTCGTGCTATAAGGGGTGCCTAAGATATTTTCCACTGACTTTCTTTTAGAAAATGTTCACCCTTCGCCGTGCATCCTGGGTATAAAGGCCCTTTGGGTCGCGGAAACCAGATCCGAATTCCACAAGCTAGTTATTAATTTGCCTCCAGATGGCGTTGATCTATAATACAAATCACAGTTTACTAGCAGTCACAAACACGTGGTCATAGAACATTATGACAACAGAAACAACCTTCTAGCACGCAGTAAGGATCTATATCGGTTTATTTCTATTGTTGCATGCCTGATATTATCAACGAACGTACCTATTTATCAAAAGATGTGTTATCTTAAAAGGACTGAAGCCGTCAATACTGTATTATACAGTTTCAGAATGGGATATAGTCATGAGAGGAAGTTTCTGAATATCGTGCAGTTCTATTCAATGGTATCAAAATATGAAAACTGCTAGTTTTCGACTTGAGCGGTGGGTTATTCGGTGACTGCCCCATGGCACCCAATGGCACTACTGGTAGTGTCAAGGGTAAAATTCTTGCCCCATGGCACTACCGGTAGTGTCAAGGGTACAAATTATTCCCAATGACACCACCAGTAGTGTCAAAGGTAATTTTCGCAATTGTAAAGTAATATCCGTGGAGGTTTTGCGCACGATATAAAAAAAAAGAGAAAAAAGCACCTGGACCGGTTGGGAGACCTTTTTGACCTTGACTTTTATCCGCTGTCAGTCAGATGGTAATCAATCTCTTCACCCCTCAACTGCCTAAGCTTGTACCTATAGCCAACGCGAGGTAGGTGAACTGCGTATTAGGCATACAAGGCGTAAAGGAACCAAACAATAGGATGAAGGACTAGGTAAGTGGGTCACGGGTTCCGCAGTGAAACCCTCAAATGCAACCAGGAACAAGGCTAAGATGTTGACTACCTCACCTCCGGCAATCGACGGCTCACAGTGGCGTGCGTTTTAGTCGGTTCAAGTCCGTCATAACCTCCTCCACCGGCACCGGCGGAGGGGTGTCCGTGGGGACTTTTGCGCACGATAAAAAAAAGGCTGTTATAATATTGATGAAATTAGTAACACTAGTTTGCATACTGAGGTTCTTTCCTTCTTGATTTTATATTCCGTGGCACACAGGCCCGGCTAGTGCTTCACGTGAGGTCCGTTACGTATTCGGGACGTTCATCTTTGTTTATTAATTCAAACCAGTTCAGCGGATGTTTTTTTAAACTTTAGCAGGTTTGGCAAGGTATGACTCAAAAGCAATTTTTTAGTGATGTCATCAAGTATATTTCCAATATTGACGAACGAAATATTTATTTATATTTTGCACCATATAGATTGAAATAAGCTAAGTATCTGCTATTACAAAAGTAGTTTGGATGGATGGTTAAATAAATAAATAAATAAACATTCTACGATATTCTACACAATGCTCTCTAGGGTCAAAGTAAATATAGTTCAAGTAGATTGTGTTATGGGTTATCTATGGTGGGTGGGATTGCGAATAAACATAGGTACTTATACTTTTCTTCATAAATACATACCTACATAGAAATACCCAGACCAATGTAAATAGTCAAACGGATCTGGATGAAATTTGAAACGTGGATATTTATACTAGTATAGGTACATATATTATACTTAGGGGTCTTGTTGTCCCGGAAACAGGTTATCAATCATCTAGTAATACTTAAATCCATACTAATATTATACATGCTAAAGTATCTCTGTCTGTTACGCTTTCACGCCTAAACTACTGAACCGATTTTGATGAAATTTGGTACAGAGATAGATTAAACGTAGTAAAGGACATATACTATAATTTGGTCGAGATAACCGACATCCACGCGGGCGGAGCCGCGGGCAAAAGCTATTGCTATATAAAACAAAATGAAGTTATTTATATTTTATCTTTTACTTAATTAATCATTATTATCGAAAACATTGATTGATACTTAATTCAAATAAATCAGTTCGCTTGATAAGTTACAGCACTTCTGTGAAGATTATCATAATCTTGTCGATATCGATTAATATCGATAAAAATTACATTTGGCATTGATCAAAAATGCAACGGTATCAAGAATAATTCTTGATAATGTTGCATTGATGGAGAAATTCTTTATTAATTTCTTCACAGAAGGAAACTGAAGTTATGGTATTCAATTCCATGGCTTCATGGTCAAAGAAAGGGGAAGCTAGTTTACTTTTTTATGTAGAACGTGTCAATATGACTTCATCTCGCTTGATGGAAAGCTAAAGGGAAGAGTCAGAAACGAGTTACCAAAGTCACCATCACCATAACGCTACAATGGTGGTCAAATTCCTACAATAATGCAACCAGAAACGTTATGAAAGTACATTGTAAAATGTGAGGGACTTCATCCCGCGGATGCTCAGGTTGAGGAAGATCTCTCTTCTATGGCTTTCCCAAGCGATTACAATATAGGACACGAGTGTGACGACCCTAATCTTGTACACGTCCATAGGCTACGGTAACCACCTCCCATCAGGTCAGCCGTATGCCTGTCTGCCACCTAAGTGGCATAAAAAATGACTACACTATTTTCTTCTTCATCCTAGCGTTAATTCCCAGTCAATAACGTAATAAATAATACGTAACTGAAGGCATTATTATCTTATGAAAATTTATTATTTAATTTATATCATTGTGTTAACCTCAATGAAAACATGTTATTGCGAGCGAAAACCTCATCACTCGTTATTATTATTGCATAATTATTTGCTTAGCAGTAAACTTATCGAACTACGTTGGTTAGATATAGATAGAATAATAACAATAAAATAATAGTAATAATGTTTACTATTAAACGTTATTTCACTTTACACTTTCATCACTATCACTGAATGTCATTACATTCAACCAGTCCTGTCAACAGTGTCAATTTTTATTTTAAAAATCAGTTCTACCCGCGAACTATAAAGTGCAGTTGCATCGCCAGACCTCCTGAATTATTTTACACGTCAATTACTGATGAAATAATTACCGATAGATGACTATTCATCATTGATTTGTCATATTTATTGGTTAAATTAGTTCTAAACAGTATAAAGACAATAGGAAAGCTGTGGCTGTTGTCTCTGCCAACTCCGGAGAGAAATAGGCGTGAGCGTATGTATGTATGTATGTATGAAAGCTGTGGAAACGGGTCCCCAACCCATGGCTAACCTCGTCCGAGAACTAATAAATAAATGTAACACCTCAAGTGTAGGGCTGCTCAAGAAAAAAATATCGATAAATGTATCGACCCAATTATCGTTATAATTGAGAAAGTTATAAACCATAGTATACTCTCCGTTTCATCCATCATACTAGATTTTACCCTATCGCGTCTATTCCACACATAAGCAGACGCCGGTCTTTCTCACCTTGCACATTGCTCAGCTCCTAAGGCTTCTAGTGTCCATAGTGGGCATAGGCCCAGTGAATGAAATTGTTAAAACTCCATCATCTAATTTCTGAATTCAATGAGTGAGTATAAATTTTCGTACCTCAGAAAATAGGACGTCCCTATATAAGCTTATAGGATGGATGGGTTTTACTTGTATGATGGGGCAGGATAAAAACCTTTTGGTTTAGTCTTCTTATTTTTAGTCAAATACTTGGCTACGGTTATATTCTTCAAAACTAAGGAGGGGTTTACAATTACGTAACCAAATATCAGCGACATCTATAAAAATGCTCAATATTATCGACAATCGTATCGATAGAAATATCGATAAGTGTTAAAATAACTGCATCCCTATTGAAGTCCCAGTAATGGATGAGTGACACGGTCATCTCGTATGAAAGTCGCTTTCGCTATACGCTCACCGCATATACGCACTTAGGTAAGTATTTTTTTATAAGTTACTAGCAATGCCTCGTGGTTTCATTCATCATGGAAGGAAAACGGAAGGTGGTACGCCTCGAGCCAGATGGACTGACGACCTGAAAAAGGTAGCTGGGACAGACTGAATGCGGAAGGCGTAGGATCGGCAGAAGTGGCGCACATTGGGAGAGATCTATGTCCAGTAGTGGACTGCAATAGGCTAATTGATTGATTAATACATCCTGATCCCGACGTCCTAGAAGTAGCTTATGACATTCAGTGATAATGTAGCAAAGGAATGATGAAATAATATTGAAATAGATCCAGTAGTTTTTGAGTTTATCGATTACAAAAACACAAAACTCTCTTTATGATAATATTGGCATAGACGTACACAAGTCTCCTTGGGCGGTCAACGACCACAGTATGTCAATTGGTTTAATAAACCCAAGGTTATAAAGGGTATATTTGTTAATTACGATCAGTTTAGTATAAAAACTTCTTATTTGCGAATGGATCTCATGTAACATGTATTTTGGAGTAGGTATAAGGCCAAGCTCACACTGCTTTATTTCACCATGCGATATTTTCCGCAGGATTCTGCGATGCACTTGCGATAAAAACCGCGCGATATTAATTCCGCTGCCAACCATTACTTTTAGGGGTCCACTACACAGTATGTTTTTCCATGGTTTAACCATCAATCACGACGTGATTGATTAATAACATAATCTCTAATAACCGATTGACCAATAATATTCATGATTCACGGCATGATGCATCAGCATGACGCTTGCATAAGCGTGTAATGGACCTCTTAGACGATATATGACCGTACCTACTAGATTTGACGTACATGACAGTCTTCAACGTATGTCATGAATAACAAACCCCAAACATTCATCATTCTATTCTATAATACGCCGCCCAAAGAATTGCCACTTGTCTAGGAGGTCTGAATGCAATTTTCCACTTTATAATATTAGTATAGAAATGCTTTCACAGTCAACTGACATTAAATATTACCTCATTTAACAGTCAACTTCGTCCGAATTATAATAAAATCGAAAACTATATCGTCACGTTTAATTTTAAACCAACTGAAATAGCTAATGTACGCAATTGTATTATTTCAATGTATTATACAATGGTTCTATTCTGTTATCGATGGAGGTGGAACTAAAGAGCGTTACATTGGTCTTTGTAAAACAAATGATTATAAGTAGGTATGTTATCGCGTATGTTCAACACCTGTATTGACGCTGAATGTAAGGGGTGATTCATTAAATAGGTATTTTGCAAAATAGTTTATTAAAGATATGGTGTGAGGCCCCTTGAAGACCTTGGAGACAAGTCAATCTACCTCTACCACGGCGAGTGTTCTGAGGACTTAAATTTAAACTACGGCGTGATTGTTCATTTCTGCGAGACCTCGTAAGACAGCTACGTTATATCGTTTTTGTTTTTTAATTTTAGTGTTGTTACTGTATAGACTACAGCTGTCAAAATGCACCAATTAAATTATTTCAACTGTAGACAAGTGGCAATTCGTTGGCCGGCGTAGGTATTGTAGAATAGAATGACGAATGTATGGGATTTGACGTTTATGACATACGTTGTCGACTGTCATATACGTCAAATCGTCTAACAAGTCTAACAAATATTTAAATCAAACGAGCGGGTTGTTATGATGTTTGAATGAATAATGGTGCTCTTTTATCCATTCGCATTATTCTTGATATATTGTATCCTCAACTTATTATACCTGGTAAACTGATTGTATCTCCGTACAATTTTAAGCAGTAAATTTTCTTTTCAACACATTTGCTTATAAACAGGCTTTTATTTAACCGCAATTAGGCACGGAAATTTCATTGATTAAGTTGCTTTGTTCTTAAAAAAGTTTTGATACAAAAAAGATCGTGTCCAATATTACAAACGAATTAATATACCTATTGCTTGCTCATTTCATGCAACTTCGTATTTTAAAAGATAATTTCAACTTGTTGTACGTGTTTAATAAACAAAACTTTCACTCAAATGTATTTTTTTTCTCTGTGAGTATTTACAGAGAAAAAAAATCATAATTCAAATAAGTAAGTAGATGACAAGGCAGCATGGTGATAGCACCTTAACCTGTTCCGAAAGGAACAAATAAAAAAAATGTTAGATGCGCGCGCATATTTATGACAAGTATGACAACAAATAGATTTTTACTATTGTGTTTTGATTGTGTTATGTAGTATTTTTAGTATTATTTTATTCGCAAGTGTGTTGAAAATAATCGTATGCCACTCGCGTGTATGGTGATTACCGTCCTCGGCTCTCTTAAGACGCTCGCCTTGCGGCTCGGGTCTCAATGTCGCCTCAGCGTTAATCACCAACTTTACACGCTTGTGCCATAATGTACTATTATAATATAATGTTGCAAATAAATTAGCAATGAATAATACCTAGTATTTTTCTTCAGAAATGACGGAGACATTGTTTGGTTAGGTAAACAATGGAAATACAGTTGACAAGTGTTGCTACAATCTGAATCATATATTTTCTATTAAAGTAGGGTGTTATTTTCAGTGCCCAAGTCAACTTCACCTGCCGATTACCGAACGAGGCTCTGGTGCAGAATTTCTTCTAGGAATGGGGGATCAGATAGCAGATGTCGAAAGTCGTGTAAGTCAAGCCAAAGGGAGAAAGAACAAGCGGGCCTCGGACGAGTGGAACAACGCTAAGATGATTTTCCGCCTGAGTTGCAGTGGAGTTGGTTGAGCAGTTTCCGGAGAAGAAACTGCTAGCGCTTAGAAAGCGGTGGTAAACTTAATTTTAAGCAGAATTTGACGTTTATTTTGAGAAATAAAGAATTTGAATCTGTACTTGAAGTTGATTTCGACTGGCAGATAGCTGATGCTATAAGGCGAAACTTAAGCTAGTTTTATGTTAGAAAAAGTATTAGAGTACCACGTGAAAAAAATTAAAACGATAAGTAAGTTCCCACGGCGTAATATCGTGCATTTGACAATAGAACTATTAATATTAAGGCGAATATCTTTAGATACCTAAGAACTAAAAGATGCCTTTTTAAGATTATTGCTAAAAACATACAACAGGAAATCGCTGATAAACAGACAATATTGTTATTCAAAATTCTTTGTCGTAGCAGAGGATTTTGCATGACAATATAGTCTAAATCGCTTTTTACAAAACGTTTTTTGTAGGTAGGTACAGGTATTACACGATTCCAATCAGTGTTGGTTTAAGGCGCTGTCGTACTTCAATTCAACAATCCAGTTAATTATTGTTTTACTTTTGAATGAAATTTTAAAGCATTTAGTATGCTAACTAACTACCTATTCAAATCGATTAAGATAAAGATCGTCCATCGACCGTCGCCCTAAAGTGGGTGACAGACGTGCGAGTAAGTACGCGGACTTATGGCTCGGCGCCCTTACTCGCACGTCTGTCACCATAAGTTCATGTACTCTAAAACCGCCGAGTAAGTTCGTTGGCGATCTAGCAAGTTTGAAATTTTGCTCGTAACTAGAGGTTTCCACCGGTGCGGAATTTCGTGAACCGGTGAAAAACACCGGTATTTTAGCAAGCTCTTAGAAAAATATGACATGATAGAATTCCTAGATAGCACAAAGCCTCTTCTCTCGACGACATTGCAATACAGTGTGAGCAAGCTTGCCGTCTGTCACCGACGGCGAGCCGAGTAAGTTCGCGAACTTAAAAACCGCGAGCTTAAAGTACGTACGTCTATCACCCACTTAAGACGGATGTATAGAAGAATTTGAATCAGCTTCGAGCGGGTCTCGGTGGCTTAGTGGTCAGAGCATTCCCCCTGTAAGGGATAGATCTAGCGGGGCTCCTATTTCTTCGTGAAGTCCTAAAGTAACCTGCGTGTCTGTACATGTGATTGAAAAGGCCCATCGTTCAGTTAACCCATGGGTTAAAAAGCGTTTCGATGATTTGACATCGTAAAAATAGGCTTCGCAAAAAATTTTACGGAAATGAGTATGTACGAAACCTGTAGAAGTTTCGTACATACTCATTTCTGTAGACTATGGAGAACCATACTTGTATATGTATATAGTCGTATCACAATCTTTTATTTTTTTGTTAATTTGAGGTCGAACCCCGCCTTAAAATTATTTTTCATTTCTATTCAAGTAGATGATGTAACAAAACTACTGCGTAGAAAATAATCTACATATTAATACTTTCTGTCGTGATCTATAACGAAGGAGTTCATCACCTTTCCAACCAATGAAATTGTATAGAAAAAATATTCATGCATTGTAATTTTATGATAAAATTATTCATGTGATTGAGTAAACGTTTTGGTTTCGATATGACACAGAAAACTGTTCTATATCATATTGAACCACGTGCAATTTGTAGCAATCTTTACAAGGAATATAGGAAAGTCTCCTATGGTAGAATACCACATTTCTTAACACTACAAGCGTGCAGTCTACATTTTTTTTCAAGCATACTCGCATCGATTTATCGATGCAGTTCCAACGGTATAGTACGATCGTAACGATTTTTTGTAACACGTGTGCTAACCATTACACACTGCAAGGAATCTTGTAACGCAGTCGGTGAGGCAAGTCGGTCAGGTTCAATCTCGAAAAACATACTCTGATCAAATTGATGAACATTCAAATGTGGTGGGTTTGTGTGACAGTATGACGGTAGAGCACCTAACTAAGATCTCTAAAGGTGGAAGGAATGGCGGTCTGCTGTCCCGGGCCGGTAGAAGTCAGTTGTCCGGAATCAACGACTCACTCATACATAAAGATTTGCATAGTGTACAGCACTAGAGGGTTATGTTTATTTTAACAGGAACTGCTAACATTTTACTAGAAATTGCATACATTTTACCAGAATTTGCATCATTTTACCAGAAATTGCATACATTTTACCAGAAATTGGATACATTTTACCAGAAATTGCATAACGTAACTGATGGCAGCCCTATCGGAACATCTTTGGACTCATTTCGTAATAGACTTGATAAAGGTCAGATACATAAGTAGGATCATTGAAAGTCTAACTAGACGAGTCGAGGACGTTGTCTATTAGTTTCAATAATCTAATCTTATTAGTCTTTGTGAGATAAGTACCTACGATGGTAAGTACTCTAGTTCGTCTCTTTTGAGAATCATTTGTTGTCAGATAAACAGGAATGTAATCTTATTTCATCTCTTAATGTTAATACTATCGATGTGTTTCAAGGTTTTTAATACGGAATCATCTATACAACTAAACATATAAAATGACTTGCCCCGCCTGAATGATTCATCAACGCAGAGCCTAAACCACTGGACCAACAAACTTGAAATTTTGGCAGGTGATAATTCGTCATTTTTGAAGTAAGAAGTATGAAATTTCATTGGTCTCTTGATTCTTTCTTTCAAATCAAACTAGTGGTGATCGCAAATATCTAATCATACTTTCATATGGATCGCGGGAACGGGATTAGTATTTCATGCAGGCGCTGTTGCAGGCAAATCAGGCAATAGGTAGTATTATATAATAACAAAACTGAAATAATCTGTATGTTTACAAAACTGTAGTATGCGTAACTGTAATATTTGTTCTAGGTCATAGTCGAGCGGTCAGCAAAAATATTGACTCACATAGGGTCAATGACACCAAATTGTTTTTTTTTTGTTTGTGACGTTATTTCTCAAAATATCCCAATAGTTAATAATAAATAAATAAATATTCCACAACATTCTACACAACGCTTTCTAGACCCATGGTAAGCTTAGTTAGCTTGTGTTATGGAATCTAGAATGCGGATATACATACTTAGATACTTTTTTTTTTTTTTTTGTAAATACATACATATTATACATAGAAACACCCAGACCAATGCAAATATTTATATTCATGCATACAAATATTGGCACTGAGCGGGGATCGAACCCGCGCCTCCTGCGTAGCAGCCGCGTTCACTACCGCTACGCCACAGAGGCAGTCTGAAGATTTTGATTTAATTCATAATAAATTTAAAAGCCAACCAAACAATAGTAGTAGTTTGCTACTCCTACGGATTTGTTTGGTTGCTTTTACGGAAGCGACTGCCATTTGACCTCTCAACCCCGAGAGGAAAGCCATCGCCAGAGCCTCGTCCGTTAATCAGCTGGTGTATCGGCTCGACATACGTATGTCAGTCAGATCGAAGACATTTTAACGAAAGGACATATTATTATGTCAAGAGTAGGTACCCGAAACCGGCGAGCATGCATGAAAGCAAATATGAACGTAGAAGAAGCGAAAGATGTATGCCAGGATCGTAGCAGGTGGAAAACTGTGGTCTCTGCCTACCCCACTGGGAAAGAGGCGTGACTATTGTATGTATGTATGTATCGGCTCGAAAGTGAAGTTAGCTAGGGCCCCTAGATCTTTTTGGGGCCCCATATACCGACTTATAATATGTATTATCATAATACACGTCATGAACTAAACTCGCGGGGTTGCGTGTGCGCACTCATAGTCAATATTAAATATTATGAAGTCAAGTGTGACATACTATAAACATTTTTGCGATAAGTTATTAACAATATATTGTTGCTACACGATATAGTTACGATACCGCAATTGATAAATAAAGCTGCGTATACACTGGTGTTGTGGGGCGTAACGTAACATTTGCAGCGAGCACGACGTTACACCGCGCGCCGTGTACCGCAAATCCATGTAAACTCATGTAGTCAGCGTCAAAAGTCGATGATGAATAATCGCATTGATTTCATAATTAAATCTGAATGAAAATTTCAATTATTTTCGAATCCAAGATTTAATATCTTAACAGAGCCGAGCATTTTCACAATCCCACAAGGGGAAAGAAACATAATATATAAGGCTCCACTAAGTCCTCCGTAGTTCAAGTCAAAGTCAAGTCAGTACACCTGCTGTATGACGACGAGGCTCTGCTTTCATCTCAGGGTTGTGGGGTCAGACAAGTTTAAGATGCAACCGAGATTGGCAAAGCGAGAGGAAAAGAGGGAGCCATTCTTACATGGATTTTCGGTACATGGCAAAACATCATGCTCGCTGCAAATGTTACATTACACCATGTAACATCGGTCAGTAAGCAGCTTTACAGACAATAACGTAATATTTCAAGACGTGACGTCCTCCATTCAGAGACTTTTTGTAACATTCAAATAATTAAAATGAAATTCAATAATGTCGCTGTAATTTGAGTTCCAAATTAACGACAATTAGTGGATGGAGCAAGATAGAATGTTTCATCCATTGCCTCATCAAGTACGTTACGTACTTCGGTCCTCAAACCTCGAATAATCTTCCCTTTCCTGGCTGTTCCTACTTATCCTACTTCCAACTATCCTACTTACTAATATCTTATTCTACTTCCTACTATAATATTCTAACTGTGAAAGTTTGTGAAGATGTTTGGATTGGATACTATTATTCAATTACGCTTTAACGGATCTGCTTGAAATTTGGTACAGGGATAGATTATAGTCTGGAATAACACAGGCTATCCTATCCCGGGCATAGATTCTCATGGGTAGCGGGAACGGGATCACAATTTCACGAGGGCGGGGCTGCGGGCGTCAGTCAGTAGGTATATTAATATTTTCTCTTGTTCAGCTTTGTGTTGAGCAAAACTCTCCAATAGTTTTTCTCGATTGTAACAATGAATTTGACGTTACAAACATTTCTAGATGCCTGCTGCTATTGTGTTTCAGTAGTAAAAACATAAAAATGACAAATAAAACGTATCAAATAAATATCTCGCGATAATACAGCAACCATTTTGATAGAATGATAACTGTTTGTAGTGCTAAGAACACTTCAACGCTATCCGGTAATGTCTAAATATAACCATCATTTTATCACTTGTTAGGCCAATTTCGTGGCGCGATTATTCCCGCAGGATTGTGTGATATTATAGTGGAAATTATATTAAGTTGGTTACGCACTTGCGAGAAATAACCCGCGCGGAAATAATTCTTCTACGGAATATGTCTCGCCACGGTGCGATTTAAATTTAAGTTAATATTTTTTCACCATTGTACGAAACTTTACCAGGTCCTCAACAGACCTGAAAAAATTAGGAAGAATTTTATTCACCGTGCGTTTAGTTAAGATTCAGTACACGAACTATAAAACTCCAGAAAATTATTGCAAAGAAAAGACTGCTTGAGCGATCTACATCGTGACTTAAATATAGATGAGTAAATGAATATGACATAGGATGAGAGTGCCAATTACACAGCAGCAGACCTGCAGGAAAGGCTAGTATATTATAAAGACAGCTGTACACTACTGGTCAGAGTGCCTACTAAACCAACTTAACTAAGAAAATACAACACGTGTAACCGCTGTTAGTTTGTTGCATATTTACATAAATTAGAATGCAACAATGAGGTTTGTATTCCAGTTAGTTTTTTCACGTGTTAGCTTCATGATACTTAGAATATAATTATATCCTCATTAATTCCTGTGGCAGTGAAGATACTGCTTCCAAATTTTATGCGCAATATGTACCACAACTGACGTTTAGCATGTATATGTATATGGCATAATTTTGCACATATTTTATGTGTTATTGCCAGGGTTCGATTTTATATATCCAAACAGGCAGCAGAAAGCGTTATTGGGCTTTTTCTTAACAACATTTCCAAAATTAGAGGAGTTAATATTGGGCTCAATCCCTACGAGTATTACGTAAGTGCACAAAATATAATTGACGAAATGTGGACACCCGAAGGATTAGTAATTTCATCTATGGTTAGTATAACAATGGTAAAGGGTCCAAATAACATGTTCAGCATTCCCTTGGGGCCTAGGTATGCATTTAAGGCACTCAGAATTTCTTTTACATTATTCATGTTCATTGTCAATCACGTACTTATATTGCGAAAACAAAATTCACAACTGTACCTACAGTTGAGTGAATTCTAACCAAGGCTATTTAGCAGACAATGATACGTAAAACCAGCTTTTCTTTTGGATTTTTTCTTCATCATTTGTCCAGGCATGATAATAATGAAGTAGGTTTTTCAGCGTAGGTACTGTTTTTACTAGATTTTACCTTTATGTTAGATGGTTTGCGAAACTCAAATGACGAAGGCGGTGATCGATAGATCGTGTGTTCGAACCCCGGTCATTAAATTACCAACGTGAACCCATTCCAAATACAAGCAATTTAGCTTCGCAGAAGGCGTTAACAGGCTCTTTAACGCACTTTAGTCAAAAGTACAGCCAGTTGGGTATGTCGCCTACTATTAAATACGAACCACACACCTACAGAAGTAGAATCAGAAAAAAAATATGATTGTTATACAAAGGTAGATATGTCCAGGATAGAGATTGCAAAAGAAAATGAAGGTAGGACCACAAGCCAGATGGACAGACGACATAAAAAGAGAATCTGTAGGTAGTATAGATGCTGGAAGCGGAGGATCGGCGGAGGAGCTATTGGAAGAGGTGGAGGATGCCCTGCAGTAGTTAACAGTAGACCAATAGATTGATTGATACAGATGCGAAAAGAATGCAGAAATCAGTAGGTAGTCAAAGGAATATCTAGATCATAACAAAATGTTTCCTGCTTACTTTTAGGTAATCAAAAGACTTGTTTCTTTCTGACTATGAATACCATTTAAAGTAAGGCTGTAAGGAAGAAAGCTGACCAAATACGTTAACAAAAATGATTAGTTAATATACACAATATGTACAGCTAATTATTTGTAACTGACTGTACCTGCTAGACGGGACAGCTTTCGAACAGATTCCGAGTAAATTGTTGGTGTTGAACGAGTCCAACTACGTATGTTATGCTCATTATTTGCTCGTAGTAAAAGGTTGTGTTTACGTCTGGATTTAGGTTAGGTTAGGCTGCCTACTGTAATCATCATCATCATCATCATTTCAGCCATAGGAAGTCCACTGCTGGACATAGGCCTCCCCTATAGATCTCCAATAGGACCGGTTGGAAGCGGCTCGCATCCAGCGCGTTCCCGCGGCCTTAATGAGGTCGTCTGTAATGATGGCTGTTAATTGACCCAGCATTGACATGCAAATCATAGGTATATCATATGCTAGAAACGGGTATGTGAGGGGGGTAATTCTTCAAGAAAATTTCAGTAACAGCTTTAGTCTGATAAAACTCCTTGCCATCGGCTCAACATCATGATAGGAATTTAAGGTTCGGTGCGACCAGCTCCAAAGTACAACTAGACACTATTAGATAAACGATAACAAATATAAGAATTATTCGTACAATGCTTTTCCAATATGATCTACTGATCACAAATTCACAATGAACAACAAATCAATGAAACGATTAAATGAACCCATTTGATTAAGAGCAGACTCCGTTTAAGATAACATACCTAGAAGGAAACAAGGTCTTCAACTTCTTAGAATAGGTAACCATCTGGAGGTATGTAGTGCTATCATTAATTAACTTCTACCAGACAGTGTCGAGGTAGACAGAGGTATAAGTTTTCCTTTTATTATTAAAACTTAACTCTGGTGAAATGTGTCACTGGTAACACAGGCTGTAGGTACATAATAAACCAATTCCCAAATTTCTGCAAATATACTGCATCGTCTCAGAAATAATATAGAGAAAGTTGTAAATACGAAACTAATAGGAACTAACATAAATAATCTCTGCTTACGTAAAAATAGTAAACATGTATAATTCACACCTACGAGTATAATAGGTGATTTCTCTGATGTATTGGCAATTGTTATAGCAACAGAAGCAATAATCTATTGGCTATGGAAAACAAACCTTCTATTCCTTACGTTCCGTTAAAAAAAAAACAGAAAAAATGGCACCGAAATCCGTTCAATGGATTATGGCAATTTCAATCCTTGATCTTTTTAATCCACATCTTACATAACTGAGTTGCTTTATCAAGTAAGTAAAAAAAACAATTTTCTTTGAAGTGCAATGCGATAAATTCGATAATCTAGTTTTATAAATATTTATGTAATCATTATCGTTCGAGGTTAAATTAAATAAAAGAACGACGTCATTAATTTATAACTGATAGAAACGTCCAACTGTAATCCATTTATAAATTATACCAAGACGCCTTACTTATACGGCACGACAATTTCTCACGGCACGACAACTTCTCACGGTACGGCACGACAATGACGCATCGCGCGCCGTGCCGTTTCACAACAACGGACCCGCAGCGGTTGTTATGTGGCCGGGCCCTTTTATATAAAACTTGGCACATAAAAAAAGCGGAGTTAATGCATTTAATTTCCCGTGAAGTAAGTAATAAAAGGCTTGCAATTATTATTTATCTGGCCCGAGCCATAAAAATTAAAATTGCGATGTTTTTCTCCCAAAAATATTTAATTTCACGCGACGAACTCTTATGACACGAATGACCAAAAAAGGAGTGTAATGATTTCAGAGTTCATGAACGGTGAGATTTTCTTTATTTCACCAAAACTTCTGAATGCCTGAACAGATTTGGATGAAAGATATCTTTAGGATCTAGAATCTTTAAAATCTCTTCCTGTTCTCGTTGTCGGTTCCCGGTTGCACCCTTCGAACCCGGGATCCACTTACATTTTTCCTTCCTTCTAATTTGACTTACCTACTATGTTTATGAGAGTAAATGCTGTATAACCTTCTAATTCCGAGAGGAAAGCCTGCAAACATTATAAAAAAGGCAGTACACTCGTGGTTCGGAAAGCATAAGCGTGCTCGAAAGCGTAACTCGTATTCAGTTGCAAAACGCGTAAATATCACTAACTTCTTAACAATTATACATCGTGAACGTAATGACACAAAAACTTACTGAATACTCTCGAGAACTATTCGTGTTTAACTTCAACTCATTATCGGATATTAACTGCAATTTTAGTCGGACAAAACAACGGAATAACTATTAGACTAAACCAGTTTAATTATCTAAGCAGCCTTCAATATATTATAATGCTGGCATAGCTAACACACGGCAATACTTCGGCAGGAAGTGTAAACATTATATACCTTTTATAACAATCATATTTGGTAATGTGTATAATTCTCACGGATGTACCTACTCCTAGATTACACTGGTTATAGTTTTATACCCTCGTATGTGATAAGATAACGCAACGAACCGAAGACCACGTGAAACGAAATTTAGACTGCCAGTGACCTCCTTTAACGAATTCCGGCAGAAAATTACTAGTAAGGTGAAAACATAGACAGACAAGACAGTATCGAGAAGCAGTTTACAAAAGCAGGATAGGATGTTGCAATTAGTGTAAAGTAAATTGTTTTGAACGTAAATGTGTACTAGTCGCATTGAAATTCCCACAGTTTAGGAATTCGTAGAATCCGAACGGTGTTGCTAAACAGACAAAGGGTCGTACAAATTGTAGTAGATAAGGCAGGCATTCTGACGCAAAACATTAAATCGTTTAAATCATTTTCATAAATATTTTGAAAGCTAGTTACGTTTCCTTTAAAAAAACCATTCATTACGATTTCAGTTACGTATTAGCCTATAGTATGTCAAAATTACTTAGGAATTAGATTAGCTATAGCCTTTAATTGCCTTGAATACTGCACATAGTACTTAATATACATTATACATAGAGATAACATAGAAAAAAAAATCGGTGGTCCCTTTGATATTCGTCTAATAAATTTTGGGACCAACTCCAACTGCAATGTACCTATTAGTCAACTGTACCAAAGGGGGATTTTAACCCATGAAGTAATCTCCACTTGGTACAAACAGATGATAAGGCAGGCATACACGTAAGATCTGTTTGAAAGTAAGCGGTTACCGTGCTTCAATAGTCAATAAACAGGGAGTTTATTTTCCTCCTCATATATTCACGCCTGAAAAGAGCAGAGGTTTATCAACATCCACATTTTCACAAATGATTTTCGGTCCCATGTACTTATTACGAGACGAGCTTATTATTGTTGAGAGGGCCCTTTATCATGGCATTTATGTTTACTTCCAGATTGAGAACAGCCCTATTCCTTAGTTGCTTTTTAGGACACCCATGGGAAGAGATGCAGTTGTCCTATTCTACTCCACCAGCCCCTCTAGACAAGTGGCAATTCGTTACTCGGCGTATGATGGAATAGAATGACAAATGTATAGGATATGACGTTTTTGACATTCGTTGACGCCTGTCATATACGTCAAATACCATACATTTGTCATTCTATTCCATCATACGCCGAGCAACGAATTGCCACTTGTCTAGAGGGGCAGGAACACTAAAATGAAGCACAAATTTCATTCTGAATAGTTACTCTACTATGTAGTACATATAATTCTATGTCAGTACTGGATAATTTGGCTGCGTCCACAATTTTCCGCATTTCATTACAAACTGAGAACATAAAACTGGACGTATTTGAGTGCACATTTTCGTTCCTGCAACAATAAACTAAGTGCGCGTAGTTTATAGGACACGGTACATGTTCGTACCATTAAAACATCACTATTGGAGCTATTTCTAAATGTTGTGAACGGATCTTGGTCTATCTCAACTTTGTATAACGTTTTGTGTTAAAGGATCCCTCACTACTACCACTCGTCAAGACTGAACTACTTCACACACCTCTTTTTGGCTTGGCTCATGCGATTTCTACAGGAGAGGCAGTCTTTCCCATACAAACTCCTCTAACCAGTCTAAGCTCTTAATCAAATCAGCAGCAGGCACATGCTGTAAGAACATTTCATTTTCAGTGATGTATGTCTATGTGCTCGACAACGTGACGTCACCAAAATAACAGCACGCAAAATTTAAATCTCACCGCGGATTCAGCTGTCGAGTTTGTTCGTACGTTCGAAATGTTCTTACAGCATGTGGCTACAGGTGTACCGACTAACAGATGAGCTTAACTTGGCTCCATAATAAGTCTTGGTGGGGCCAATACATCCGTAGTATTTAGTATATAGTGCTGTGTACCCCAACCCCATATTACTCACATTCTCATGTAATCCCTACTAATATTATAAATGCGAAAGTAACTCTGTCTGTCTGTCTGTCTGTCTGTCTCACTTTTACGACTAAACCGCTGGACCGATTTTGATGAAATTTGGTATAGAGGTAGATTAGACCTTGGGAAAGGACATAGGCTATGTTTGGTCGCGATAACCGACATCCACGCGGGCGGAGCCGCGGGCAAAAGCTAGTACACACATACTTCACACTACATTAAAATTTCCTATAGTAAAATTGCATTCTGGTGCCAAAAATACTCCAGACAACACATTATGTACTAGGTCTGGATTGCGGATTCTAGTGACTAATATTTCACTGTGATTTAGTTACTACACATATTAACATTAAGAATAGAAATACATACATAAAGTCACGGCTCTTTCTCATTGGGGTAAGTAGAGACCGCGAGTTTCTACTTGCTACGACCTTGACATACACACCTTTCGCTTCATAATTGTTTTCATTTAGCTAGCCTTTCTCTAGAACCTCCTCGATCTGATCGATAGCAACCATGTCGACGTAAACAGGGTTGATATTCACTATCTATGGCCTCTAAATATGTTCGAACTCAAAACGTCGCATAACGAAATGCAATGTCAATCGCAAAATCTCTGATTGCTTATAGGTCCCTATTAAAAGTCAGTATGTGCGCTTTTGCGGCAACATCTAAGAGCAGCTTTCCACGTTGTGCGTTCAGATTTTATTCCGCACAGAAGACAGCCATGCACCACGCGTCATTAGCTTACCACTTGCCAGCTATGTGGTTCTGTCCTGTCCCCCTAGGCAAGTGGCAATTCGTTGGCCGGCGTATTATAGAATAGAATGACAAATGTATGGGATTTGACGTATGTGACAGTCGTCAACGTCTATCTTATATATAAAACTCTTAGTCCTGACTGACTGACTGACTGATTGACTTAGAGACAACGCACAGCCTAAACCGCTGGTCCTAGAGACTTGAAATTTATAGAGAGTGTATGTTTTGATGCGTGGAGGTGTACTAAGAAACGATTTTTCGAAATTCGGTCCCTAAGTGCCTAAAAAGTGCCAAAAACGTACTTTCTTATAACTCAAGAACGGCTGAACAGATTTTTATGATCTTTGGTTTTTTTAATTTGGCTTTGTCGCCGAATAGCAATTATCACAATTAAAATGTGGCAAATTCACAAAATAATGTAATATTAAAGAAAATACGAAATATTATGGCGCTAATATCGCTAGCAAAATTGTTACCATGACAACGGAACTAAAGTGATGGTGTCACATTTTGATCTGTCAAATGATAATATTCTTAAAACGTCACTCTCTGTCACGTATAATAAGCAAGAACGTGAAAAATATTATGTATGTACTGCAAACAATCTAAAAGAATAGATTCAAAATAGAATCTAATAGAATCTTCAGTAAGTTCCACGGCCTAAAAGCAATGCTACAACACGTTATCATCCAGTTGAATACTCACTTACTGGCCCTGAAACAGCAAGGTATGTGAATTTAAACCTATTGACGCTGATACAATATAAATGACAACACAAGGGACGCTGGTTCATGAATTGTCTCACGAGTAAGCTCGATGAGTTCCAACCAACGGGGGCAAACCGGATTTTGAAAGGGTTATAGTATTGTAGCCAACATTGTCCAGCAGATCATACAAAGGACCTGAGAGTACAATCAGCCGCTGTGTACGGTTTTTGTAGATTACAAGAAACCCTTCATCGAGACTTGGGTATTTCTAAATTCTCTACTAAGGTATCGTGCTGATATGACGTATCAGTGCTGAGATGCCTACATGATACCGCCATAATGTCCGTCCAGCTCCAAGCTCATAAGACGAAGCCTTAAAAGCCTACAAAGTGGAATGAAACAACGGAGATACCCACCGCAAGGTCGACACCCGAGGTTGTTCAAGAATAGGTCTACCTTAGATCACCATAAGGATCCAATTGGGTTGAGTTCGCCGAGTTTACTCCATATTATGACTTACGGGGCCGTAACGTGAAAACCGACAATGGGGACATACAACCAGAGAAATTGGGTGGAGGATTGGGTGCTGTTTCACACATTGGACAACAGTGGACTGCAATAGGCTAATTGATTGATTGATATGAACGAAATAGTATAATTTTACGTATTCAAATTTTTTCATACCAGTCTTTTCTTGCCATTTACTATTCATGTAAAGATACCAATGTCTTACAGTCTACTGTGTCTGTATGACAGGGCCGATGTTTCTTATTTCTTCTGTTTCAGCGTTAATTCTCAGTCGCATCCGAAGCTTATATCTCGGAGTCTGGGGTCCGCTTTACCAGTCTTAAATGCGGATTTGGCTAAACCTCGATATTTTCGTGAAGCGACTGCCATATTCTGACCTCCGCAACCCAATGGTGACATTAGGCGATATCAAAGCATTGCAGCTACACCGTTGTTGTTGAACTTTTTAGTGCTCCAACGGATTAACGTGCTCTCCGAGGCAAGACCAGACCAGTGCAAATACACATATTCATGCATACAAATATTTGCAGTGAGCGGGGATCGAACCCGCGCCTACTGCGTAGCGACCGCGTTCACTACCGCTACGCCACAGAGGCTTTCGATGCTTCTTACATTTTACATTTATTATTTTGAAAAACTCAGTTACTGAGAGGATGAAATAGGCGTTATACCACTTAGTTGGCAGACAAGCACACGACCCACCTGATGGGAAGCGGTCACCGTGGCCTATGGACGTATGCAACACCATACAGAACAAAGAACATAGACCTGGAGTGCGGTGGTACTGTTCTCCGAAAAGGCCAGAAGAATTACAGACTCATCACTTCTGAGTCATAATATCTACATGTTGTTCTTGAGAGTTGTCATGAATTGTCTCGCGAGCAAGCTCGACGATGCAAATGGATCATGCAAATGGTCTCACTACCATGGACGCCCAAGATCGTGCGAAGTGGAGGACGAAGAGCCAGAAGGCGGACCCTGAGCTCCGAGGTCATCTTGGCCACGGACACAATCAGGAAAATGTGTCTATACGCAAATGATGAGCACTGAGATGCTTACGATGCCGCCACAATGTCCTCCAGCTGTGTCCAGCTCCAAGATCAGAAGATGAAGCCCAAAAGCTCATATCGTGAAATGAGACGAGGGAGATACCCATCGAAAGGTCGACTTTCGTAGCTGTTCAAGATTAAGTGTACCTGGGGTCACCAAAGGATCGAATTGGGTGGGCTACATTGGATAAATTCGTCGAAGTTTCTACTCCCCTGTTATGATATGACACACGGGGCCGGAACTTGGAACTGACAGTGGGGATATAGTAAAGCAGACTGATAAATGTAGGATATTGGTTGATGCCTAAGTCCAACAGTGGTGTGCTATAGGCTAAATGATTAATTTAAATGACATTGTATAATATTTAGCAATTATTGTAAATTTTTTCTAACCAGTATTTTTCTTGCCATTTACTATTATTAATAAAAAGATGCTAACAATATTTTTATTCTGATATAATGTTCTTAAAACCTACCACTTTTTTGTATGACAGGGCCAATGTTTCTTACAGTTTACATTTTGAAAAATTCACTACTGAGAGGGTGAAATAGACGTTGAAAGTTTATAACAACAAGTCCGTCAGTTTAGAACAAATACTAATGTGGCGGTAGCCGATATCCACGCAGGCGGAGCTGCGGGCGAAAAGCTAGTACTATTATATAATTGTAAAGTGGTCGTCTGTACATTGGAGATATTTAAAAAAAAATACTTGGATTATGTTATGTTAACGATACTGAACACGAAAATATTTTTTTTGAATTTCCTGTCTGTTTGTCTGTTTCTCTGTTTGTCCGCGATGGACGTTAGTAATTTTTCAATAAAGACATTACTCGCCAAACTCGCAAAAACTACTGGACGGATTTTGATGCTGTTTTTTTTGTTAGAAAGGGCTTACTCAGACTTAAAATCTTACGTTTGTTTGATCGCAATCGGTTGAGTAGAACCGAAGATATGAGCAAAGGTCGCGTTAACCGAGATGCACGCGGGCGGAGCCGCGGGCGGAAGGCTAGTAGGTATATCATAAACGTCAAATCGCATACATTCGTCATTTCGGGGGCTGTTCAGAAACCCCGCTACGCACTTGTTAGCGCTTCCACAGACGATAGGTACTCTTTCCAGAGTGCGTCGATATGGACTGACCCGCGGTCATACAGAATCCCGCAGCGTGGAAATCCACTTTAAACGAGTCAAGCAGTTCATAAACTAGATGACCTTGGCAATTGCGTGTTCGTAACACTTAATTTTACATTTATATCTATAACATTTTCAATTTGATTCACCTCCTCGTGATCTAAGGATTCGTATCACGCCATGCGTGTCTTTAGATCGGCACGTGATGTAGAACATGCAATATTACTGACATGATTACTATTAGGCATAAAAGATTTCGAATACCTACTGACAATGGTATAGTTTTCCAGAGAATGATATAATAATGTGATACAGGAGGCCGACAGGAAATGTGTAACGTACGTATCTTTTACTTTACCTTTTAAAATCTTGATTTAATAACAAAACATGCAGCAGTTATCAATAACGGAATGATAGTAATCATTCGAGTAAATACTTGGTAGCTTTATCAGTTGTAACACTTTCTCAGTGTTATCAGAACTATTATTTCTAATCCGTACTATGTAATTGATCGAGCGAGCGAAGCGAACGAGACATGATTTCTCACAAGTTGTTCTAAAAAAAAGCCTTGTAAAGGTTAAATTTGTTTTAAAAAAGTAGATGAGAAAAAAATCAGATCCTCATATTCTGCAATTTGCCGGCCAAGGAATTTCCACTTGTCTAGGGGGGCAGGGCTAGTTATTTCTTTTTAAGGCTACCAGATTTGACAAAGGGTACCAGAAAAATATAGCAAAGGATGCTCGCGAGGTCTACTGTTCACATAGCTACCTACTACTAAATATTGTTTAAGGAATTAAGGGTCATTGAAACCAAATAAGTTGATGGGGGATCTCGAATCCTGAGACTGTCCAGGGCCCGTTGCGGTGCGAGGGAAATACCTTATTGGGCTACCCTACACCCCGGCATTTGAGACCGGAGACCACACCGGAGACGGTGTTTTACGAAAACAGTGTAGGTTCTACAGAGAACACTTTTATCATAACAAGTACTATTTCCTTTACCTAAAGTATATTTTAATCTTATTACGTAACTTCATTAAAAATCGTAAAAAAAAAACTGGAAAAAACGCATACTGTAATTACTAGACAGGAAGAATTGCAAAAATTTTCCTGTGGTTTTTTGATGGCACGTGTTTTGTACAGTAAATTTTTCCTCTATTATATAGATACATGGTGATACTCAATAACTTGTGCATTATTACTAATAGCGTTAATATTTATCATAACAAATAATGGAGTAATAGCGAAATTAATGGCGCAGAATTAGTTTCCCTAGCTATAGCTATTAATTTTCATGATAAGCTGTTGAATAATATGAAAACTGTATTATGTATTAGATTTTAACAATTATGTATTTTTACTTGAACAATAATCCCTACTTCCCTACTAATATTATAAATGCGAAAGTAACTCTGTCTGTCTGTCTGTCTGTCTCGCTTTTACGACTAAACCGCTGAACCGATTTTGATGTAATTTGGTATAGGGGTAGATTAGACCTTGAGAAAGGACATAGGCTATGTTTGGTCGCGATAACCGACATCCACGCGGGCGGAGCCGCGGGCAAAAGCTAGTCAAAAAATAAACATGATACATACACGCAACCAAACAAGCACGCATGAACACACACACACACGCGCGCACTCAACTGTGCAACAACAAATGCTGTACACAGCTGCTGCTGTTTTCAAGGTGAGAACTTATATCAAGTTTTGAAGACAAGAAAAGTTTACCTATCGATAAGTTTACAACATAAACACGGTTTATATTTTAATATAAACTCAGACAATAGACAATAATACCAATAACTGTTTGAAAGACTGTGTTTGAATGCATTTCAATGTGTTTTCTATACATCTATGTTTAATAAACAACGGCATTAGTATTAAAGAAAATAGACTATCTGTGCTTATTTCCTCGTGCAAATCCGTGTAACTGTGAAGCAGCAGTAGCAATGAGCTGTTCTTCGTGGTTCCGCCCACGTGAAATATTGATTTCAATAACCCACAGGAACAAATGCCCTGGATGAAGTGCACTTTTCAGACTTCAATCTATCTATGTGCCCAAGTTCTTAAAGTTCCAAGTTCTGATTGAGTAACAAGCATTCATCTAACTAAGATCAGAGATTTACTGCCAGCAGAAGACGCCATTGACCGGAAGGGTGATATGGCCTTCTGTGTTGGTCATTTCACTCAAGATTTCAAAGTGGCGACTTATTATAGTCCCACAGTTCGTCAACTAGGAGTACTAGGACTGTAACTCACATTGCTGGATGACGTGAAAGTATTAATCCATTAATCAAGCCTGTCAAGCTAATTAAAGTAGTTAATAGCATAATGAGAAAACTTCATTACATTACGTGCGAAACCTATGTTTATTGTTTATTATTTTATGGAAAAGAAGCATTCTGGCTGGAAAAATGGTAATTTAAACAAATAACCAGTCTTTGTCTAATAAATCCACCATTTTGACCATGGGATATCCTGGGTACATCTTTTAAACCTATAATATAATTATGTATATTTAAACTGTCATGGTAGATTATACTGTGACAAATACGAGGACACTGATCAGACGGAAGACAAATAATACATATTCAACAAACATTTCCATAAATTAAGTCATAGAATAGTTTAAAAGAAATAAGTTTACCGTTTCTGCATTTTTGCTTTGTGTCTACATTATTCAAATTTTACCAAATATTTTGTTCAACGAGAATAACAATGGCAAGGAATCCTTACAATACGATTTCCACCGGCTTCTTCTTCAAGACTAGTCATGTATTGTAATGCCTTGCCATTGACTAGTAATGAGAGGATTGGTCAGCCTAGACCCTGGCTGCGTTACCGGGTCTAGCTGCTTCCAGTTGCACCTTAGGGAGGCTCCTACATGCAACCTCCTTCATGTATTGTTAGTTGTTATTACGTAACAAAATCATCCATACTAATATTATAAATGCGAAAGTAACTCTGTCTGTCTGTCTGTCTGTCTGTTACGCTTTCACGCCTAAACCACTGAACCAATTTTGATCAAATTTGGTATAGGGGTAGATTAGACCATGATGCATAGGCTATGTTTGGTCGCGATAACCGACATCCACGCGGGCGGAGCCGCGGGCAAAAGCTAGTTTCATATAAAGTAAAACTTATTACCGCGCACGCGCTTTTTGTGTGCATGTGCTCGTGCGTGCGTGCGTGCGTGTGCGTGTGTGTGTGTGTGTGTGTGTGTGTGTTCGACCGTGCGTGTATATATTATGTATTATTATTTTTCTGTACCATTCAACTGATTGACGTGAAAAAACTTTACCTATTGTTACCATGCAGACACATTAACAAGGCAATAAGTAAAAAGCATGTGAGAAAATAATGTGTTAATCGCTAGTAGTTTCAATGACTTTGTTTACAAACTGTATTAACAAGTCAACTTGAAGAAATCACTACGAGATAAGACCGTTGATTGTGCAATTATATTTTTGTGGGTATACCTGGGGAAACGTATCTTGGACGGAAATCGCGAGAGAAACGAGGCCCTGGCGCGGATTTTATTGGAATAATCTATGCTTGGTGAATTTGAGCTCGTCCACCGCCGTACCACCCCGTGCTATTCTCAAAAAGACACCCAAGAAACGTGTACCTACTGCATAGTACACATTTCTTGGGTGTAGACCTCGTTTCTCAGTAGGTATAGAGCACATTTTGAGCACATTTTAGGTCCAAGATATATGTCCCGAGCTACATATTGTTATTGTTACTACCTACATATTAAATAAGTTTTTTTTTTTATATAGGACACGTCAATTTGACTTCGCCTTACCTGATGGTAAGCTGAGGGCAAAGTCTTGGAAAGAGGGTCACCATTATAGACACGACCATGCTACAATGGTGTCACTCAGCTTGACGGCCTCATCAGATGCTTTTTCACGCCCCGCTTAAAGGACCCGGGACTGTAGGAGGAGGGAAACACGTGAGTTAATTTTGTATGATTAATCATAATATGTAGTACCTACATTAAAAGTTACATAATTTCTTGACCTATCTATTCAGCTATTTAAATTAATTATAATGTAAATTATTATATTATTATATAGGTACCTATTATTAATAAAATCCCTACTAATATTATAAATGCGAAAGTAACTCTGTCTGTCTGTCTGTCTGTCTGTCTGTGTCTGTCTGTCTGTCTCGCTTTTACGACTAAACCGCTGAACCGATTTTGATGAAATTTGGTATAGGGGTAGATTAGACCTTGAGAAAGGAGGCTATGTTTGGTCGCGATAACCGACATCCACGCGGGCGGAGCCGCGGGCAAAAGCTAGTAAAGTAATAAATGTTCAATAACCAAAGTCATTACAACAAGTTTCATCCTTTCTTATTAACTTACTACTAGTAAATGGGAAAGGTTATTAATGACTTATTAATGATTAATAAATAAAGATGTTACATAGTTTCTTGGCTTATCTAAAGTTTAAACTATTTATAATGTAACTAATTATATTATTATATACCTATTAATAATAAAATTAAGCAATAAATGTTAAACAGCCAAAGTCATTACAAAAAGTAACCTCTTCATAATAATTCACATCAGTTTTACAAAATTTTCGTAACCGAAACAATGATACATCGCTACTACTGTTACCCACACGCTATCGAGTTACACGTGAGTTCTATAAGCGTAGACACGTACTCGATACTGATACTCGTAGATACTAGATAGTGTCACAATACCCCGCGGTGTAACCTTTCTTCATTGTTACATGACACTAGTAGATAGTTTGTACTTGAAAGTTTAAGGTGAAAATATTTCTGTTTACAAATAGTAAGGTGATTAATAATTACACAAATTACAAATATGTAAATTAAATGTCGAGAGAATGGCATGTTCAGTTGGTGCAAAACTTCAAATAGGCAAGCTTCTTTCTAGGATTTATTTTAGACGCGATTTATCAAAAATCTCGAGAAAAGAAGGCCGTTTCCGTTTTCAAGAATTCCAATCTTCTTTCTCCTAGCTATTATCCCAGTTTAATTGGGGTCAGATCTCCTAGTACCTACTTATGCGCCATATATTTGACACACAATTTCCAATGAAAAAAAAAAAAGATTTTGAGTTGTTTTCTTTAAGTTTTCTTTTTATTTATTTGTGTTTAATTTATTATTAGATCATCATCATTCTTATAGCGATTTCTAAACTGCTTCCCATTATCATGTCGGATTATCAAGAACCTACTATCACCGGATAACCCCGAGCGGAAAAACCCTCATGTATGTGCACTGACTAGCAAGTGAGGTTGGCGTGGGCCCCGAAGAACTTAATTGGGTCCTCATATACCTGCTATTGTACACAAACACAATGAACGTATAGCGCACACATAATAACAACAACTTGAGAAACATACAACTGTTAAAGTAGCCTTCAAAAGTAAAAACTAATTATGAAAAACATGTCCGTAAAAAATCATTTTAAATGCTTTAACGAATAATGAAAATTCCAAATACGTGTTAGGATTGTTTGCATTTTAATTAACTATGTTATTAGGTTATGGGGACCACCCAAGTATTGACATAAGTATACATATTATCTCGTACCCGTTGTTCAAGTGTTCAACGGGTATCATCTTGTACCCGTTGTACACATAAGTGTTCAACAGGTACTATCTCGTACCCGTTGTTCACTAGGTGTTCAAGGGGTACTTCCTTGCACCCGTTGTTCACCCAAGTGTTCAACTAGTACTTTCTTGTACCCGTTTTTAACCTAGGCGCACCAACTTTCCTGAACATGTAAGAAGAGTTTTATCTCACGTTTCCACATTGTGTCACAATTTGCTCATGCATAACATAACCTAATTAAACGTAATTATACACGTTAAAAAACGTTACAACTACAGTACTGCAATCATGTTATTGAAATAATACTTAACTACACATACTGTCATAAAGTATTTCATAATAATCCTCACAGCATAGATAGTATAACTACGATGTATGTTTTGACAGTTTGATAAAAATGATACCTATCATATTTTAAGTTCTAACATCGCGGAAGTCAAAATAGACTACTTTTCAGGAGAACAGATAAGCTGTTTTATAATTTTTAAAGCGATCCCATAAAGAAAGTCATTATGCGTCATCATAAGTCGTTACGGATGGTTGGAGCCCTAAAAATTCCAATAAGTGGGCTAACTGCAATCCTTCGATATCGCTAATGGGTTGTGGACGTCACGTGGCTTCACAGAAAATATCGAAGTTCAGCCAAACCCGCAGTTAGACTGGAAAAAGCGGACCCTGGACTCCGAAGTGAAAGCTTCGGATGTGACCAGGATTATTGCTAGGATGACGATGAAGAAGATAAGTCATCATGAGCACAGCATTAGTCGCGGTTGCAATAAAAACTTGTACGTTGGAGCTCTTCTTCTCTTGATTTGGTTTATCTCATTTATTAAAGCAATTCGTGTAGCCCTTCCGTACCGAGAAGAAAACCCGTACCAAGAGCCTAATTCGTCAGTCGGTAGATTACCGGAAGTATCATAGTTTAGAAACAGGATGAACAGATGATACTGTTGTTTTTCAAATTATAATTGATAATGAAGACTAAACATACTGTTTTCCTCTCTTACAGATCTCATTGTGGATCGTAGAGTGTTGACTGATGTCAGGTAGTGAATAAATATTATGGTGTAAATATGCCCTGAATTGTTAAGTACATCCATTATAATGCATTAAGATTATACATATTTAATATTTTTTGCTATGTTATACGTTACGGTCACGATAATTGACCACGCAATGACTAATCTTTAAATAGAAAGGTAGAATTCAGTCAAAATATTCGGAAATAATAGCGAACGACGTTATTGCCATCAACCGGACCCTTTTTTCAGACTCCAAGCACATGGAGGAAGATACTCCTAATCGAAAAAAAAATACTAATTTCCAACACAATAGTCGAAGCAGGTGGGCCGTGGTGTGCTTGTCTGCCACCTAAGTGGTTTAAAAAAAAAAAGCCGAGACATCACATCACACAATCGCCACCGCCAATAAGTATTATATTTAACACCTGCCAAAGTTTACATTACATTTAAGATTATAAATCATGCAATTTGCATGCTTCTTTTTTTATTCAGATCTTTGACAATAATTTCTGTTAGGTATATAATTATTTATTATCAAAAACATTCTAAATACTTAAGTAAAAATTGACATCGGGTTTTCCCCAATCAATAAACTAAGAAACTCATAAATGCACGTGCAATCTGCAAAAGTTAAACTTGGGTTTACCGTGGTTATCTTCTCGATGGGTTTACCCCAGTAAAAAAAAGAATTTATGAAAACTCAAAGTTGTTGTTCGTATTTGCAAAAGTTGAAGTTGGGGTTTTTCCCGATCAATAAGATATTCATTGAACTCTTTAACTTACGCATTGCTTTTGCAGTTTTCAAAACTTGGGTATCCGCCAATTGACATTTTCATATTATCGTGAATGGACATTCTTAATGCCCTAGATCAGGGTTTCTTAAGCTTTTGGCTCCACAAACCTCTATTGAAGTTTCTAGATAACAGCGAACCCTTAACGAATTTAGTCTCGACAAGGACACAAAAATCTATCAAATACATCCTTTTTAAACCAGCTTGAAGAGTTTCAAAATCAAAATTGTTCTTTTCTTTCTTTGCTTTTCGTTCTTGCTCTTCACTTAGCTTTGACCGATTGGCTTCTGCCTAAAAATATATTAGCGAAATCGGTTCAGCTCTTCTCGAGATTTGCGCTTAGCAAGACATTCGGCGATTCATTTTTTTATTATAGATAGGTAGATTAGTAGCATAAAACTTATTATTTGTATCAAATTAGGTCAAACTCTCACCACAAATACATCGTGTCGTGCACCTACCTGTGACATATATCTCTGCATCACCCTAAGGTTGACTGGCAGAAAATGCCTAGGGTTAGTCCGCCTTTGTGCAATTATTTTGTATTTGTGCAAAAAGTTTGAAATAAAAAAAAAATTAAAAAAATTCTGGTAAGTAGTCAGTTATGGCAGAAAATGGTAAAATAAGGGTCAATATACTTTTAGACAATAAATTCCTAACAGCATTCGAACTTAATTTTAAATGAATTACGATTGATTTCAATAGGTACATACTCCATTCGATAACTTAAATCTGCGGGTCTAACTAGATTACACACTCTCATAACAATTTTCAAGCACCTACCTCAATTATTATTATTATTATTATTATATTCTCTGCATCACCCTAAGGTTGACTGGTAGAAAATGCCTATGGCATTAAGTCCGCCTTTGTACATTTTATTTGTGCAATAAAGTTTAAAATAAATAAATAAATAAATAAAAATGAGTAACATTATGAATACCATTTGATCTCAATATATTCCTATAAAATTCGTAAGTCACTCATATATGGGCAAAATCACAATAATCAATTTACTAAGCCGATTCCTCCAATTGCGTATAAATTCCGTCACAAAATATTATCCTAGCACGATTCCAATGAAGTGGCCTTTTTAGACCAGCTGAACTAACTAGTCAGATATAAAGGATATCATTATTGAATAGCTAGACTCGTAACAAATAGGATAATTTACCGTCTAGACAGGCTCTATAGACCGGTCTTATGTCTGTGTATATTGCGATAGACGACCTGCCTGTTTCTATCTAGCTTATATACCTATAAGGTATTAACCGCTAAAAGGTATATTGAATTTCAGAATTCTAGACTATAATATATGACGTGTATAAAACACGTCATATAGTTTAGGAGGAACATCACACTAAGTATATATTTTTCCTTATGCAACAATAATATATATCGGAAACCGGTTTTGTTTATTTATAGACGTAATTCAATCAATGACCAGGTAATATTTTTTCATAATTAAATATTTTATTGTCACAAAATATAAACACAGTTAATAATAATTACGAATTAATATTATTAACGTAGTTAATAATTTATTTTTTGGGTTCCGTACCTCAAGAGCAAAAAAGGAACCCTTAAAATGTATTATTAACTGCGTTAGTATGATTAATAATATTAATACGTAATTATTATTATTATAGGATCACTTAGTTGTCCGTCTGTCTGTATGTCTGTCAAGACATTTTTCTCAGGAATGCGTGGAGGTAACAGATTGCAATTCATATTACATACTCAGGTCAATAACTTCTTGAAACTGTACAAAAATTAAACTTCTAAGTCAACGCGATCCAAATTCCAAATATATGGCGGTTTATGTAGGTACTATCAGATCATCCCTGAATCGAATTTTGTACGGAACCACCGGAGCACGAGTCCAACTCGTAATTAACCGGCTACGTTTTTTATTTTATTTATATAGAAAAATTAACAGTCACACAAATGATTACAAAGAAAAACTTACAATAAAGAAGTACTCTTGTAGGACCATCTACATTTTCCGCGTAATAATATATCTACTTGCGTATAAAAAAGAACATGTCATGTCCATTACGCTGTTAATTGTTTTGATACACATGCAAATAATGAGGGTAGATAGAAAAAAAAATATTAAATTTAAAAATAGAATAAAATGAACTGTCAACGCATTATACTCGTAAACCTATGTTTCATTGATGATCTGATTCTGTAATTTTTCACTTTGTAATTACAAGTCATTAAAATAAATATATGTAAAATCAATTCATCATGCTTGAATATAAACGATTAGACAACACAATATTTACATTAAAGGATAAACCACAGAACAATCTGTTTAGTCTCTGTTCTGTGTGATAGACTTTAGGTATATACAAAGTTGTAAAAAAATAAATACAGTATTGTAAAGCGCAACATGTTTATATTCTGGCAAGACCAGGGTTCTTTAACCGCTGAGAAAATGAAAACTCGGAAACCTATACTTACAGTGAAAATTAAAATTCAACGGTGCATTTAATTCGTTTCATTCACATACTTAATAGTGTACTTATGTACAGTATAAAATTTTGCAGTCCTTGGTTTGCAAATTAATATAATATAATAGAAAAAATAATTTTCTAGCAACATGTTTTTGAATACAATTAAAATTAAATAAAATAATCACTTACAATTAAAAGAAAATCAAATCAGGCAGCACACTTCGCACAAAACACACTGACTTATATTAAAAAAATACTGTAAAAACAGTTTTTTATGGCGGCAAATTATTTAAAAATCGAAGTCTTTCGATATATTTATGGCGGCGACACGCGCGTTCTTAGCGGTGGAAGAACGCTGAATGATAACAGGTTGCGTCGGACGGAGCGTAATTATATGAATGTAGTCTTGCGTGCCTCGACTATCAAGTATTTTTCTGCTCAGGTGTAGGCAGTAGGAGTCACTCACATCTAATAAACTAGCTAAGTGAGTAATAACGTCATTTTGCTGTATCATACCCGCTTGCATTAAACCGTTCTGAATGAGAGCAACTTGTATTATCTGTGTAAAGTATTGTTATGAAATAGATAGTGTGAATATAGATATTTAAACAATCATGGTCGTTCACATCACTATTAAAGCTATCGGGATATTTTGTATTGTTTGATGATGAAACTCCAAACAATACATGATAAATATCCCGATAGCTCTAAATAGATAGTGTGAAGTTTGACTATATGCATTTTGATTATATTTATAGGTATGCGAAATCGTCTTATTAGTCTACTGACGTTGCCTCGAGGGTATGAATGTATGGATCAACCTCCAGGCTGTCTCCATTGCTAGAGTACAATCAACCACTTTGAAAGAAAAACAGTCTACCTCCCCTCGGCGTTTTTCCATGACATCTTTATATGTATACCACGTCCATTGGTCAGCAGATCTCAATTACCAGGTTACCCATTAAAGCATTTTACCCCCGGTTGACCTTTCCATGATATCCCCGAGTCACTCGAGTGCACCGCGAAAATATTTTCTAACTCAGTGCCAATTCGACGTGCGATTAAACTTAGTAGAAGATTTTTGTCGCCAAGACGGGTGATGTACACAATAACTTTTATCGAACCTAAGAAAACGACAAAAAACTAGAATTCATCGCAAAGTATGTCCAACGATTTCTCCGTCACAACCGTTTGCCCGTCTATTAATTTAGGCCTTTCGTAAAGATACTTCGGTACATGTGTTTCTGCTAATACAAGGTTTACCTTTGTATTGAAAGTATTTCATGATCATGTAATACATTTTCACCAATTTAAACCTTGTTCTCAAAAATATGCCATGTATAATGTATAAACTGTACAGACTTCAATGTTTCATGGCCTCCAATAGTAACTGGGGTTCTTTATAATAATAAAGAATTTCAGTTTGGCGGCCTACCTAAGAGCAATCTCTCCTGATTCTTTAATCAGGTCATATGTTGCTTAGTCAGCCTTCCAACTGCAGCCCACTTCTTCATCATAGCGTTGTTCCCAGTTGCTCTGATGACCTCAAAGATCTTGGTTTGGATCCAAAAACCCTCTATGCGAATTTGTATTGCGGTTATAAGCAATAGGTACAAATTACTTAATGATGTGACATTTATAATGATCAGAGTTTACATGTAATGCTGGTTTCATAACGCAATAGACAGAGCTTTTAAAAAGGAACCAAGCAATTAAACCTCATTTTATGCCGAATTACGTTGTGACTTTTATGATTAGCATGAAATAATGTTTCATGAAATAATGTATTCGAGGCGCAATGCACCATTCTGCTAGCGAGGATTGTCAGTTGGCTAGACGGCTTTTTTAGACGGAATCAAATTATTTAATCAAAGGCATTGTACGATTTCAGAGACGGCGTTTTTACACGACTGCTCACAAAGGAAGAGTAACGTTTTCAGTTCTCAGTTTAATTGTGAAGATGTTTGGATGTTTTTTCATTCAATTACGCCGAAACGGGTGAACAGATTTGGCTGAAATTTGATGCAGAGATATAATCGGGAATAACGCAGGCTACTTTTTATTCCGGGAGTAGAATCCCATGGGTGGTGAGAACGGGAACGGGATTCCACGCGGGAAGAGTCGTGGGTAGAATAAATTCAATAACATTTTAAATTTACACACGCGTTAAATATTCAACAATGTCCAAACTATTGTTCGTAAAACAGATGGAGTTAGAAGTATTCGTAGTATAGTGTCGTTGGCCCTCGGGCTAAACGGTACGGCCTTTCATCTCATGAGGAATTAGAATAATAAATTCTTATTCCTCTTAAAATGTGCACACGGAACGTACTATCGCAAAGAGGTCACACTATCAAATATTTTGCGCACGGTGGATCAATTTATGAGTACGAATAGGGCCGCTTCTTGAAGTTACAAAATTGAAACTATTATTTAATAACGGTTAATAGTGACTTTGTATGGTGTTTCAACCCCACCAAGATGTCTGGAGCCTTAATATCGAACTATGTTATCCCTAAAATGCAAGGTACCCAAACATACGACTTTTCTTCGTTAAAGATTTGTTTGCAAAATCTCAGCAATACCCGCTTAACCAATTTTGCGTGATTGCAAAACAAACAAACAAATAAGCAAGCAAAACAACAAATAAACTACATGTACAATATCGTGGTATGTAAGCTATGCAAACATCAAATCGAGACGAGGTGATTCTTTGGGTTAGACTGTTATGATGATAGACTAATAATACAAGAGAATTAATTATATAATTTGTATCATAGAAAAGTAAAATTTTCAAATAAATAAACTGTAAGTAGAGCTTATTCTAAATGCTAATTGCTAATGCTAATTCGGAAAATATCGAGGTCTACCCAAATCCGTAGTTAAGACTGGTAAAGCGGACCCCAGACTCCGAGCTGAAAGCTTCGGATGCGACTGGGAATTCACGCTAAGAGGAAGAAGTAGAGCTAATTCGCTTTCTATCTGTCTCTTTGTCCTTGGTTACGCCTTGATTGAAGATCTTCTAACCTATGGATAAATTAGCAACGTTATTGTCACTGTGATGTGCAGATTTTATGCAATGTAAGCATGACTTGCCTACATCTCTTAGGTTGGTAAAAAACTGAATCAAATAGGTAAAAAAGCAATCCAAGTAGCTAGACCACACGTTTTGACTAATCCCTAAGGCCTACCCCATTATGTACTTGTCTAAGCGTTACTTTACATGCAAATATTTCTAGTGAGATAAGTATTCATCCGTCTGACAACCCTAAAGAAAACTGTGTGCAAAACCAATTCGTATGCCTACGGAACTCGGGTTAAAAACATCGATAGTGAAATATAGCTTCTATGATTCTGTGTCACTTCTTATCAAGATAACTCTTAAAAAGCTCTTTATGTCTCATGTGAACCTGAGCGGTGCGGTGAGGCGTCGAACTTTTAATCTCGAGGTCGCAGGTTAAGGAAAAACAAGAGTGTACAACAACAAAATAATGGTGATCTAAAAGGCACACGGTATAGGGCGACATAATATATGATGGTTAACGGAAATGTATCACAAGAATGAGATGACCCAAATAATTGGGGACAGGATAGCGCATAGACTGCGGATTTAACTGGACTTCACCAGCCAAATCCGCAGTTAGACTGGTAAAGCGGTGCCCAGACTCTGAGGTGATAGCTTCGGATGTGACTGGGTTAACGCTAGGATGAAGAAGAAATTATTGGGGCCAGGACAGAAACTGTGGATAAAGGGTGGAGTGGTAACGAAGTCCACGCGGTAACCATGTTGCAATCGAGCTCGCGAGAGGTTCCTAGCTAAAAGCAACGACCCCGGAACTGAAATTATCTTTACTATCTGGAGTTGGGCTATGTGAGTGTGACCTACTTACTGTAGTCAGGGTACTGAGATTCGGGACCGGTGCAATACAGGATCGCGTAGTCCTGTAAACCGAAGTCATTTCAGGAAGACATCGGGCACTTCAAGGGCCTACTAGACTTCTTAGAGGACTTGGGTTGGTAATCGCCACAGAAGTGCCCTACGCAAGTAAGGCACGTTTACTGAAGCCAGTTGCAGAATTCAACTCGTTCACACCGAGAAATGGCAGTAACTTCACTGAAAATATATCGCAGTTCAGCCGCGTCGCGATAGGATTTGAAGAGGAAGACCCCGGACTCCGAAGTTAAGGCCTCGGATGAGATCAGGATTAACGCAAGGACGATGAGAGAGAGAAAGACAGCTACAAGTTCATCTGTGTATTATAACTTATAACATCCTCAATTATTTTTCACGCACAAAACGTGGTTTATCGTATCTGATGATCAATAAAACAATTTTTGTTTTGTTAACCTCTAACATCACTGATAAATGTGCGGGTGCGTGGAATGTGTTCTCTATGTGTAACTAGTATTTGACACTATTACCTACTAGTAGATTGCACATTATTATGATAACATTGTGCAATATTTTTATATGAATTCATGGGGAAAATGACTTGCAAGCTTGCAACTAATGAATAGTGACAAGAACTGTAGGTAGCTATTATTATGGAAATGAAAAAGAAAAAGACGTCTGACCATAGTACAATTTTTTGTACTAATTTATTTTTATATTTGAGGTCAAAGAAAAAAGCAGGTAAAGAAAACATTAAAAGAAATTAAGTACTGTAATTTTATTACATCAAAACAATTTTTTATGTTTATTTATTTTATCGAGATCAAATCAAAAACGAGAAAAATAAATTAATTGCTTTAATATTATTAAATCGTAGCTCTTGATCTTATCATTCTTGACCTCGGTTGCATCCGCGACTTACACTTTGGTGCCCAGGGTCCGCCTATTCCTTTTCCTCTTGGTTTTTAAGGAAGCTACTGTTGTCCAACCTCTCAACTCCAAGGAAAGCCTACGCCAGATCCTGACAGTTGTTTAGTAGATGCATCGACTTGCAGTTGAAGCCTGAGGCGGCCTGGTTCCCGCACCTGAGGGGGTCATCTTGAAATCGAAGATGGCCCTGGGTCAGCCAGGGTACGAGGTAAATGCTTTATGGACAACCTTACCTACACCGGGGTATAGGTAAGGTTGCCAATGGGGTCATGCAGCTGGTTCGAGTTCGAAATTTAGAAGATCGAAAAAAAAAGTCGGCCGTTAGGGGTATCGTATTGATTTATGGCTATGTACACCTTCTTTCTTACTATTTTGTTAAATAAAAATACTTGGAAGGGCCCATAAGACGGATAATTGGAAATAAAATACATCTGGGCAGAAACTTTCTCATATGCGCCGCAGCACAGCACAATGCGTGTTTAATAAAAGTGAAACGGACCATACGATGCGTTTCAATATCGCATCACAAATGGACCATGGCACGTGACGTCATATATGCGCACGCGCAGAGGAAAAAACAGAAGCCGTTGCATCACTTTTCGCATAATGGCTGTAATTATGGGTTGCAAGAGATAGCGCATTGCACTGAAAGATGTTGGCGTCGGATGATTTGCATGTATTTAATTAGTAATTCTCGAAATTTATGATTGTTTTGCAGATTGCAATGTCATAAGATTAATAACTAGCTGTACTCGCGACTTCGTCTACGGGAATTTGCATTTTTATCTTATAATCGACATATCTACCTATCATGAGCTCCAGTCAAGTAAAATATTATTTTCTTGCGTTAATCCCCTGTGATACCCCGAACCGACTAAAACCGCACGCCGTCTAGGGTCTCCAGATGCCGGATATAAGATTGCCTACGATATGTCCCTCACACCTCAGCTAACCCAGAGGCATCTTCAGTTTCGAGAAGTCAAGTGAAGCCCAAGAGGTTTCCCGACGCAAGAAAGGATGCTGCTGCGGCTTGCCAAAACTGCAATAGTACTCCACGCGAGAGGAGTCACGGGCCTATACTAGTAGGTAATTTAAAAACGATAATGTGATAACAATTTTATGTGGTTGAAAGTTCACGGTTAAGTAATGGATTTGATAGATATGATTCCTGCTATCGGTCCACAGTAATTGACCGGATGAACCCAACGAAAATAGACGAATCTTATCAGTCAGTAATTGGAATTCAGTTTATTACAAAAATAGTGATTTGTGGTTAAGTACGAATCGTTTAGGGTGCTTGGTCCAGAACTTGGACGCAGTACACCCTGGGCAACGGAGATGGCAACGCCTCTCTCCCGCACAAACTTAGGTACCTATCTGGGAGATGCTCACGGGAGATGCTAACGCCTACGGCCAATAACGGCCGCAGCAGAAGTGGCCCTGTTGAGAGCTGCTTCACATGTCCCTGTGACTAGCAGAGGGCACAGAGGAGAGCACGCACCTCTTCACCCCTCTCGGCGCTGCAGTACGGCGCGCGCCCATTCTTTCAGGGGTTCGATGAGGCCATCTTAAAACCATAAATGGCCCAAGGTCAGCCGGGGTGCGAGGGAAACGCGTTATTGAGTAACCTTACACCCCAATATCTTCTTCTTCTTCTTCTTATATATAAAAATCAATTGCTGTTCGTTAGTCTCGCTAAAACTCGAGAACGGCTGAACCGATTTGGTTAATTTTAGTCTTGAAATATTCGTGGATGTTCAGGGAAGGTTTAAACGGTGAGAAACTATGGACACGCGAAAAAAGAAATGGCAGTACAAAGTTCGCCGGGTCAGCTAGTAATTGATAAAATTAAGCGCAAATAGAAGTCTGGAATAGTACTTGTTATCTCGTGATTAGATTGCTATGGATTCCGGGAACGGGATCAGGATTTAGGTAAGTATTTCACGCAAGCGGGCAAAAGCAATACCTATGAAATCTTGGAAAATAGTTGTAGGCAAGTAGGCGTAGGCATTTTGCGATAACAGCCCCCTAGACAAGTGGTAATTCGTTGGTCGGCGTATCGTAGAAAAGAATGATGAATGTATGGGATTTGACGTATATGACAGTCGTCAACGTATGTCATAAACGTCAAATTATACAACGCGCCGGCCAACGAATCGCACTTGTCTAGGGGCGCAGGCCGCGCCAGGTCTGTGCAAAACGGGACTAGTTTTGAATAATTTGAAGATATTTTAATCTAGATGTTCTTGACATTTAGGTTATTGGACTTATTTTTTAACACAAGGAGATAACTTGTAATTAGATTGCAGCAGGTCAATAAATTACGTAATATTATGAATAACCTTTAGGTAGGTATATTTCATTTTGTTCAAGGTAGATAAAAGTACTAATTATTGCTTATCTGATTCCTTCTGCACAAAAACATCATTTTTCTTACACACATACATAATATACCCTCCAACCAATCCCCGAAGAGTTATATTAACACCCAAATTTCGCCAATCATGATTTCTGGTCTCACGTTACAGAGAGTGAACCTGTTGCCGTTAAGCGGGCTCTTTATCATGGGCTGTATATTTGCCGTCGGATGGAGAGCAGCTCTATTCTACTCCACCGGGAACCAACGCATAATTTTTCTTGAACCAACTAATCTGGTTAGCCACTCAGGTGGCAGACAAGTAGGAACACTGCCCACCGGAGAGTGGTTACCGTGGCCTATGGACGTTTGCAACAGCAGGGGAGTTACACTCGTGCTGCCGACCCTATAAGAACAGAGAGTTTCTGTGCCGTCATTGAATACAAAGCAGGACAACCCTTGACATTCCCACTGACAGCAAAAAAACTCTCCAGTGAGCTCTGGCTACCCTACTCACCTACCAGGAACACAACACGAGGTATTATGGCCGCGGTATTCTGTAGGGCTTCCCCAATCGAACTGCTTGATTGGGACGGAAATACCGACGTATCCTGTAGGTATATTTCGAGAATATTTACATTAAGTACCTACCTATTTATAATACTCAAGTGTGAACGGTATTGAATTCGCACCCAATTTCAATTGTTATAATGTCCTAGCGTGGGTTTTTCCGTGACCACAATTATTGTGGTTCAGTCATAACGTCGCATCGTGTGGTCAGGTTAACAAAAGGTATTGTGTCTTATGTGAGCTCTATTTAATAGATGGAAAGGAAATAGATAAAAAAATACCGCTAGATTATAGGTAGGCAGGTATCTACCACCAGTATCATAAATGGAAACGTATGTATGTTTGTTTGGCACTCATATCTTCATGGAAACGTATTTGCCTGATTGCATCCGAGGTCACGATGACCTCTTAGCTCAGGGTCCGCCTTCCGGCTCTTCCTCCTCCACTTTGCACGATCTTGGGCGTCCATGGTAGTGAGACCATTTGCACGCATATCATCCTCCACGATTTCAAGCGAGGACTTCTTGGGACTAACCTTTCTAACTGGACGCGGCGGAAATGTTTGGTACTGGAGTACACAAAACGACTGGACGAGCTTGTATGAAAATTGGTACCTACCCAGATAGACCTATAATGAGGAGGAAATAAATTGTGATATTTTTATGCGAGCAGAGACTACTGCAGGAGCGATGGCCAGCCGTCCTCCCTAAAAGCCTTGAGCCTTGACTAGAAATTGCTAATCTATCCAGTACCTATCCATATTTGAATCTAATCGGACGATCACGCAAGCACGCGTATCAACACGCAACAAATCAGACTTCCATATTATACTGAGATCAGTTATATACTTATAAGTGTACTATGAGATCTCTTATTGGTTTGAACTTTTATGATACACATCAATTAAAATTAATTGTTTCAGTACCTAGTTTTTTTATTAATTTTTATTCACCAAATAGCGCTTTAAATTCTTGGCAATACATCAGCGTGCAGACACATTTCGTCAACTGTTTATGTTCGATTAAGATAGTAATAGGAAGATAAGAAAGGAGAATTTGGAGCACTCAAGGCTTCACTCGGTAGCTTAGTGGTAAAGGCATTCCCCTTGTAAAGGACTGGTCACGGGTACGAGTCGCACCTGAATTTTTTCACTTTTTCCTACTTTATTTGAATATTTAGCATACTAATTGTTTTAAAGTTCATTCAACTATTTATATTTCCTAACTCCATACATATTGTATACACAATAACCATTTTTATACAAAACGCTTCTTCACTGTCACAAGTCTGTAAGGAATTTCACTTACCGTAACATTAAGACCACCATCCTGATGTTTCCAATCTTACTGCTAGTATACTGATCTTTATGTGTCACGGCATCTCCTGCAACAATACAATACAATAAGGAATATTTTTAAATGCACATCTGTATAATTTTTCAGAAAACTACGTAACTCCACTAATTTACTGAATGCATACCAGAAACATGAATGCTGTGCAAAAAAACTGACTTGCACACTAACTAAATCAAATGATAGATTTATTGAAAAAGGTGTGCAAATATATTTTTTTTATTTAACCAAAGGAATTGTTCTGCAAATTTCATTAAACAGTATATTTAATTTGATTTAGTTAGTGCGCATAATTAGTGTGCAAGTCAGTATTTTTGATATAGCTTTGAAATATTTTGTTAGAAAAAAGGGACTATACAAATATCGATTTAAATACATGCCAAATATGACGAGGCTTGGTTATTTCGCTTGGCCGCCCATAGATCATAGTATGAGAGCTGATTACACTAAACCTAGTCTGATCAGATTCTTGAATGAGATGTACATCATTAGACGACGCGCCTTTAATTGGAGAACACGAAATGGCTATGCTGCAAAGCTTAAAAACCTGGTGGTTTTCAGCGTTTTTTTATTTTTCATGCAGAGGACACGACGGTATATCCGTCCCAATCGAGCAGTCCGACTGGGGAAGTACCTCCGCCCTACAGAAGACCGCGGCTTAATAACCTCTTGTTGAGTTTCCGAGGGTGAGTAAGGTAGCCAGAGCTCACTGGAGAGATTTTGTGCTGTCAGTGGGAAAACCAAAGGTTTTGTCCTTCTTATCTTTTGCACTGACGGCACTGAATCTTTCTGTTTTTACAGGGTCGACAACACAAGTTTGACTCCCCTGATATTGCACTCGCCCATAGGCCATAGTAACCTCGTATCTACCATCAGGAGGGCCGTGTGCTTGTCTGCGACCTAAGTAGAAAAAAAAACTCAAATTCACCAAGCATAGATTATTACAATTTACAAAACAAACCGCGTGCGCCAGGGCCTCATTTGTCTCGCGATTTAGGTCCAAGATACGTGTCCCGACTGCCCGAGGCTATCAATGGCGTTATTAAGAGGTACATTTCATATAGAACGCAGAAAGAAGTTTCTTACTTAGTGCCTATTATCGCCTGCTTTATTATTCCATTGCAGAGATATTATTTGTAAACACTGTCGTAACGAAACTTTCGTCTCTCCACACCACAGTACACTATATAAGGTCTCTACACTTTCATTTACTAGCACTTTTTATTTCCTAAAAATAATAAAGACATTTTTACCGAAGCAATGACTGACAAATGGCGTATCGTAAAATAAAAACTAATTCTGATATGTAATCAAGTTTTTATATCATAAACTAGTTTCAAACTCGTTCGTTTTTATTCAACATGAATAATATATAAATTACGTCCCCATTATTTTTCAATTTTTATTTTTATTTTTTTTATACCACTTGGGTGGCAGACAAGCACACGGCCCACCTGATGAAAAGTGGCTGTGGCCTATGGTGGACGTATGCAATACCAGGGGCGTCACACCAAAGATAAAAATATAAAGATAAAGATAAAAATATTGTATCCCCGTCTCTAATCATAGATACCAAAGGTAAGGCCACGACGGGATACATATTGGGTAAAACCGGGATAGATGCCCCAATGGGATAGTTGCCCCAGTTTTAAATTCATTATTTTAGGGTCGTTATTGACGTTAACACTTTAATAGTACATTATGGTACAAGTGAGCAACGTTGGTGATTACCGCCGAGGCGCCATTGAGACCCGAGCCGCCAGGCGAGGGTCTTAAGACAGCCGAGGACGGTAATCATCATGCTCACACGTGCCATACGACGTTTTACAACACACTTGCGAATAAAATAATACTACAAATACTAAATAAACAATACTACAAATTAATTCGTTTTCCTATGCGCGCGCATTTAACAATGGCGGTCGACCATATTTAAAAAAAAATGAGGTTTGAACTTAACTTTTTTTTACTCTGTTTTTTTTTTTCTGTTCTTAGAGAAAAAAAAAGTTAAATTTGAGCGAAAATTTTGTTTATTACACAAGTATTACAAGTTGAAATTATTTATTTAAATACGAAAATGCATCAAATGACCATACAATAGGCGTATTAATTTATTCGTACTAATTAAACACGTTATTTTTTGTATCAAAACTTTTTTAAGAACATAGACAATTATAGACACTTCCTATAAAATTTAAAAAAGAATCTATAACTCACTTTTGTGAATAATAGCAATGAAAAAGTCACAGTTTTATAATAGGTGTCATTCCGTGCTTAATTGCGGTAAAATAATATCACTGTTATGAGCAGGTGTGTTGTAAATTATTGTAAGAGGTCCTCATGCAGACTGTAGTGTCATAAAAATTATCAGTGCAGCTCAACCCTAACATATAGAGTTTAAAACTGGGGCAACTATCCCACTGGGGCATCTATCCCGGTTTTACCCTTAACCCTGTAAAACTCCATTAGTGCAGTTTTAGTAACCGCTGCATCGGCACCATTTTCTTCGTCATCCAACTATTGGTATCCGCCTTCCATCTCCTTGCCGTGTGCCTCTTTGGTCTATCAGCCATTTGGTTAAGAATACTAAGACACCAAAGACCCACATGGCCGACCATCACCGACATTAGATAGTTGCCAGACTGACTAAACAATCTATTACCAAATATGGAATAACAGAAGTGCATTCTCCAATAAATCAATTTTATTAGCTTTTACCTCCAAATAGAAAACTTGTTTGTCTAGCCAGATAACCAGCTAGCTATATGGTGAGACGCGTCTAGAACGTCGGCAAAATCCACTCATCCACCCGTCCGCAATCTCTCCTCGTTAAGCTGTCTATCCACCTATCAATCTGACATTACAGTACACTGAATGGTGGTAATTTGCGATTGTAAGCCAGTTATCCTATCGTCGGATTAGAGAGTTCGGGTGTTCGCAATTGGACAATTGTCGGGTCGTTAAAGGACTTCTTACGATTTGTAAAACGTCATGCGGTCATCGGAAGTCCGATCAAGAGCATCACATACACGCCAGTAAATTTCCGAAGGGGTAGGAGAGGCGAATCAAACACCCACATTTCGCTAACTATGATTTTAGGTACCACGTAACAGGGGCGAGCACTTAATCATGGGCTGTAGCTGTATGTTTAGTATCAGATGGAGAACAACCCTGTCCCGTAGTCGCCTTCTACGACACCCACGAAAACAGTTGGTCATATTGTACTCCACTAGAATTCTAGGAACCAACACGGCAGTATAGAGTGGATATAAGCGCGAGAACGCTATCCGGAGGGTTCTCCAGGTAACGGCACACTGGGAGAACACTGAGAGTCGAGGCGCCATCGCCACGATTGAAGAAAAAGAAGAATAGTGGATATATAATTGGGTCTAGTTTAGTTGCTTTTGCAGGGTCCAATTATAACAGGTTCTCAAGAATCTCGAAGAAATAATGCATGGTGCGTTGCTCGCACTCCTTTCCGGGGTTCGAAGGGTTACACCATGCCTCCCACACCTTTGCTTATCTTAAAACCGTAGATCGCCCACGGCTTATTGAGTATCCTTACACCCCGGTAATTGAGACCCGAGGTGGCAAGCGGTTTTAGTTTATCCGAGTCCGATATTGCCACTCCCGTCCCGATGGCTAACGGTGGCGGTATTGCCGCCGAAAAATAAAAGGTATCTTTTTTTCAAGTCTTTTAACTTTCAGGTTTTACTTCTCAACTCAACTTCCGCCAAGAATGAATTCAAAGTTTTATAGTCCTAATGGCCCTACAAGTATCCGTTTCTAAAGAAAAATTTACATCAAGCCAATATAAAACCAGCGAAGTGCGACTTGGACAAATACCAAGTCTTCCATTACACTGTTCTGACCTGACTGCACTGAATCTGACCTTTTAAATAAATGGATAAACCACTGATAAACTTTCTCAATAACATAAATATTTTGATCTCACATTTTCATACATGTGATGTGAATAAACGGATAAGGGTCGTTGACAGAAATAATGAAATCAGTTTGAAATGTGACAATATGTGCGTGGACTGTGAGATAAACGCAATTTTTTTTTTGGATATCTAAAGTCTAAAGTGAGTTGTTACATGGCAATCAGTGCCGAGTGGTTCCAATAACCCTTTTCATGACTATGATGCATGGCTAACTAGATCGCACTTTCTTTCCACCGACTTCTCTTTTTAAAAAAATTCACTCTTCGCCACTGGTGGCAATCCTTGGATTGACGGATGAGGCTCTGGCGTAGACTTTCCTCTTGAGGTTGGGAGGTTCAAACAACAGTCCTTCCCATAAAACCAAAGTATTTTAATGTATTTTCGTTAGTAACTTTGTCATATTTGATCCTGCGAATACGAGTCACAGATTCCAGTTCTAAATTCGAAATTCAAATTCATTCCTGCCTCAACCGGGAACGGTGACAATTCGTGTTCAAAATCATGCCATGGTCTGACGCCATTTCTTTTTTAAGTAATCAATGTTATATTTCTTTTCAGCTCACTGAATTAGCACCCTGTATTGTAGGTTAATCAGTACAGTAATAAAACATCGATTAATTATGATGTAACTAGGTAATCGATGTTATAATGCAACTATTAAATAGTGAAGTTAATCAAAGGATTACTTCACAGGTCGCGTGCGTTGTTATCTCTGACCCCGGCTAGCGGGTATAGAAATAATTTGACCCTTCAATAAAAGAACAATTTTGCAAATTTATTACGATAGAAATTTAGTTTTACTGCAGTTGCGTATTGCAATAATCTTGGTGGGGGTTCATACAGGGTGTATGGAAGATGGTATCTACAGCATTCTGAAAACTATCTCATTAAAATAACATATTCAATAAAATCTGTAAATCCCCAAAGGGGTAGGCAGAGGTGTAATAACACCATATTTCGTCAACTATTTTCGGTCCCACATAATGAGGGCGAGTCTATTCCCGGCATTGGCGCCAAGCGTGCACTTAGTCATGGGCTGTTTTAATTTACTGTTGGATGGAGAACTGCTGTATCTCTTCATCGCCTTCTACGACATCCAAGGGAAAGAGATCGGGTGAACCTAGAATAGGTTCACCCCGGTCATCGGGAACAAAACACTTCTTCCTCCTAGCGTTAATTCCCCGTCGCATCCGAAGCTTTTTTCAGCTCGGAGTCTGAAGTCCGCTTTACCAGTGTTAACTACAGATTTGGCTAGACCTCGATATTTTTCGTGAAGCGATTGCCATCTGACCTCCACAACCCAATGGTAACATTAGGTATATCGAAAGCTTTGCAGCTAGACCGTTGTTTTTAGGAATTTTTAGGGCTCCAACTACCCGTAACGACTGCCATAGATGTTTTTATGGCAACCTGGACTGACGGCTTAACGTGCTCTCCGAGGCACGACCAGACCAATGCAAATACCCATATTTCATGAACACAAATATTTGCACTGAGCGGGGATTGAACCCGCGCCTCCTGCGTAGCGGCCGCGTTCACTACCGCTACGCCACGGAGTCTGTCATCGGGAACAAACACTACAAATACATTAATAAAAAAATTACTAACAATCATTCATGTAGTTCGTATAAAAGTTAAAACGATATTTAAAAACGTTTATTCCTAACAATCATAATTATTACTATCGTTACACTGGCATATAAAGTTACTCAATGAATGTTTCACAACGGACAATTGATTATCATTTATGGTTGCCATGTAATTAAAACGATTAACCGTTTTAATAGATGAAGTAGGACCGCTTTCGTTTGCCAGAATCAATTTAAAACAAAACTCTTCTCAAATTAAGACAAATGTTGGTAGTGAACACTTTGTGTTGTCAATTGACAAATTGCTACTAAAATAATGGGGAAAAGTGAAGATAAGGGAGAGTTTAGAGGAGAGTGAAAATTTATTGTCCTGTAATGCAAGCAAGTCACAAGCAAAAGATTAAAAGAAAAGAATATTTATTGTTCCGTTAAGCTATGGTTATCAAAAATAACTATGAATTTCAAAGACTACTTCTAAAGTAGGTAATGGGCTTATCACACCTTTTTCTCCTGTAGATAAGATTTAAAATTGAATGAAATTTTAAAGCATTTATTATGCTAACTATTTAAATTGAGTAAGATTTAAGAAAGAGAATCGACCTCGGGCGGGACTCGAACCCGCGATCTTTTCCTTAACGTGCCCTAAGACGAATGTATAGAGAAGTATTTGGATCGACCTCCGTAGCTTAGTGGTCAGAGCATGATTCCCCTGTAAGGGCAAGATCCCGCGATCGAGACTCGAACCCGCGTTCGAGTCCCGCTAGATGTAGATTATCTTTTCTATATCTTAAAAGATTTAAAATGCTTCAAAATGCATGCATAAATAATTCATAAAAGCCAGTGCTGGCCACTGCTCTTTCAGTGGGGATTGAGCCTTACTAAGTTTAATGAACCAAAGTTTGATACAATATATATGTTTTACAAAATATTTAATAACATTAACCTATTGAATTATCTGTGACATAAAAATATGTTCATGACATCATAAAATTATGACATTTTTAGGAACAGAACATTCCCAAAAATTGTTTTTTTTTATATCACTTAGGTGGCAGACAAGCACACGGCCTACCTAATGGGAAGTGGTTGACGAGTGCAACACCAGTGGAGTCACACTCATGCTGCCGACCCTGTAAGAACAGAGTTTCTGTGCTGTCAGCTCACTGGAGCTCACTGGAGTTCTGACAGTGGGAAGACCCTTCCCACTGTCAGAACACAATGTCTATAGTGAGTTACATCACATAGACAATTTATTTGGAGTATGGAGGCCAAATATGATTATTTATAAACATCATCATCACCTGAATAAATGAGTTTATTTGGTAGTATAGTATAGTAGTAGCATTAGCTTTGGGGAGAGGCTGTGTAAGAACTTCATTTGTTTAACCAGCCTCTCCTGCGAGCTGGTATGCCTGGTGCTTAAGGCATACCAGCTCGCAGGAGAGGCTGGCTAAACGCCCCAAAGGTCATGGCTGTCCTAGAATGTAGGAATAACTGGGTTATTGCTTATTATATACTTTACTGCCACTAGGCTTGGCTACTGGAATGTAATACAGTAGTTGGCATTAGGCTCAACTTACTGATTGTGATTGGTCAAAAGTAGGCTGATAATGGTACCAGTATGCTCCTTAAACCTACCCTATTAGCACAAGCGTTTGGAACAGTTACGAGCACCGCCGTCTGAGTCGAAAATGGTATTACTAATGCCATCTAGAAGTATTTAAATAAGTAAATAAGAATAACTGCACGTTGTTTTATATGTTGCATAGAGTGTAATAAATAAGCTCATTCAGTTACAGACAGTTACTTTTCAGTAATTCATGACAATAGAAGTAGGTGTGTAGTGCCCATAGAACTCATAAGTCTTCACTTCAAGAAAACTGTTAGGTTAAAATAAGTAGTCTTGGTATGGAATAGAATAGAACTTACTTGAAAACACTTCCTTCCTGTCTCAGACAGCAACACATGGTACATCATCTTACACTTACTCACTTTTCACCTTTCTGTTTACATTTTAGTATATAAAAAAGTTATTATTTAGCGTTTATTGTTATAAAGAAAACCGCCCACAATAATTTACGACCCGAGCAAAATACAGCCAGTCAGCTGTCATTTTTGTCATTCTGCAAATGACAGATGTCATAAGCATAACTCAAAACAAGTGGCGCATGCTGCAAAAAAAAAACAGGACAAAAATCTCTATGTTAGGTAATTATTCCGTCGGATCGGAAATAATTGCGAAAAAAAATTGTTAACATCTCAGAATCAATAACGGCCTTCGGTAATTATGCGATCATTGCGCGTTATCAAAAATTAAGGTCAATGTCATGTTTAATCGACTATTCCTGATAACACCCAGATGGGTGGCAACTGTGGGTGAACTACAAATTATTGACCGACTCCCTGACTAAAGGGAATTCCACCAGGGAATGGGGAGATGCCTATGCCTATTAGATAGTCTTTAGGGTTTAAGGCGTGGGTATATATAAAACAATTCATTAATATAAAATATTTTTCTTTATTACAGGTACATAAAGTGGAGGTAGTTCGTTTCAGTGTTCTTAAATTATATTATAATACATATTTCTTTAATATTACATTGTTCCTAAGTGTTATACATAATAATGATTGATTGATTGATTAGAGATTCATTTTGAGATTTTATAAGTACTATAATAGTTTCCCTATCCCACATGGGTGGGCTGAAACCACATATTATTATTCGATGAGAAAAACTTATTAATCTGATGGATATGGTCTTTTCATTGCTTTCTTCTCTTTGTTAGCTTTATATGCAACAGACATTTTTGTACAATTCACTTTGTGTATTTTCTCATGTTCAACAATATTTTTTGGATAATCTTTGCCAATAATACAGCCTGCTGTAGCTTGAACTGATTTCGGAGCCTTCCAAGGCTCATAAATAAAGGCAGTAGGATACTTTTTCAGTTCAGGAACATACTTCCTGATGTAAATACCTTCTTTGTCAGTCTTCTTACCAAAAGCCACAGGACTGTACACTCTGAAGAATTTATAAAAGAAAGCAGAGGCTGAGAGCCACATCCAGTTACCAGCATTCAATGACCAATCATAATCTAGCAAGTAATCTTCAAACACTTTAGCTCCTTCCTCCCAAGATATCCACAAATCTCCCCTTGTAAGGAAACAAGCCACCATATGCCGAGCTAAGTGATGAATCCAACCTTCCTGCTTCAGTTGACGCATGATAGCATCCACAAATGGATAGCCAGTCCTTCCTTCTGCCCAAGCCTTTAGGTGCTCATCATTCTTGCCCCAAGGTATTTGTATACAAACAGGATTTCCAACCATTTTATCAAAATTCTTAGTTCCTGCCCCTGCTGTGTAATAGAACTCTCTCCACATCAGTTGCCCCATTAAAGACACTGGTGGATCTGAATGGGGCATACCATTTTCAGCTTCTTTTAGTTTGTGGTAAAATAATTTGGCTGATAAACAACCGTGACTTATATAAGGACTTAAAACTGTTGTGCTAGGTTCTAAGGTGTTAGGGGAAGAGTTGGGCTTCTCAAATTTACATACCCATTCTCTTCTACCCATATACATATGCAACCTCTTTACACCTTCTGTTTCTCCACCTGGAAACTTTAAAGGTTCTAAGTCAGAGTCATCTACTTGCAACTCTGCTAGACTTGGAACATCATATTTCTTTGAGTCTTTGTCTTTGGGTTTGCAAGCATCTGAAACTGATTTTGTAATTTCAATGCATTCTTTGACTTGCACATCTTGTACCAGAGAAAGGAATTTCTGATATGTCATAGGTACACTTCCATTGTTTTTCTTTAACACACTGTGAACATCATAAACAGTGTGCTGTACTCGTTTTACTATATAAATGTCCTTCTGCTCTGCAACCTTCTCTATTACTTCATCCTGTTCTACATATATCGGGTCAATATCAACCTGGCAAGTCAAAAATTTTACCTGCCATTGGTCAAACAGTTTTGGTAAGTCATCAATAGCATTGCCCCTAATGCAATATAGTCTGGAATTGAGTTTCTTCAAATTAGCATCCAGATCTTGTAGACTTTGTATTAGAAATCTTAACCTGTTTATCCCAACCTTGTTTTTAATGTCAGGATCTATGAAATAGACTGGTCTTAGGTGATGCTTGCGATTCTCTGCCTGGAATAGATGAATGGTTCCACATTATGCACAATTTTTTAATAAGTACCTACTTCTACAGATTTCAGACACTAGGTATGCTGTGAAACCTACCTCATTAATTGCATTGCGAAGCGCAAGATTATCGTGAATACGTAAGTCTAACCGAAACCAATGTATAACCGAGGGCACTTTAGTCATATTGAATAAATTCGTAACTTTGTGTAGCAAATAATTGATGAAAAGGGAGCCTAGCTACGAAACACGCGGTGTTTCTACGCCTGTAATTATACACGTAGCAAATACGCTGTACGATAGGTATTATTTTTAGTTTTTCTCTTGTGAATGTGAAATAAAATAAATTGTGATGTTGTGAGTGTTGTGACGCAATTAACCTTAGATTAACCCGCGAACTGGGTTTTGTTTTGACACTTGACTTGACAGTTGACAGTTGACACATACCACAATTTGACATAAGAAAGACAGAGATTACTGTACGTTTAGTAATTAGCTAGAATTTTATAAACTTAACATAACATCTAAATTCGAAATTTATAGAGTTTAGAATCGTATTAGACCACTTGTTTGCAAAAATAATTTCATTTCTTGGAAGCCTATTATTATAATGGATTTTCCTTTACCTATTTTCGTCTACATAAAATAGGAATTCCAGTCAATACCTATCTCATTGAAATGTTCCTAAACGAAAGCGATAGAATGAAAATTGATATCCTGTTGTCATGGTAACATAGAGAACTAAAGGTGATTGGTTCGTTGATCATTAAATTTCCCCAGATTGGCCAATCAGTATTATCAAATCCAGTGATAGCGATATTAACCAATCAACATGAAGTATGTCTGAAGGAAGTATGGTGCCCATCACAAACCGACATAGTTTGTCCTGTCAAAATATTAAAAATATCGTAAACATTGGATACATTACCACGAATTTGCAGAGAAATTGAGAATGAGATAAACAATGTCAAATCTATGCAATAAATGAATAAGGAGTCATGCTTTCGGCCATGTGACGCTGCAACATGCCAAAAATTATCGAGTTGACAGTTGAAATAGATGTACAAAAAGTAAGACATTCCAATTCATTTCATTTCAATTCATTGAATTAATTCTTAGCCATGAACTAAATTTATTCGTGTCCTAGTATCCTTTAAGCTAAACTAATGCGCTGCTCATACATCACCCAACATAATCATCATTCAATACTATATCCCAGTTCCCAAAAAAAATTATACTTACCTAATTATTTAAACCTTACATTCAAGTAATGATGATACGAAAATGACAGGGTACAAACACTTTAGTAATATCTGTGCTGTAGTAGTATCTGTAAGAATGTATGAATGATTACAGGGGTTCCACTAAGCCCTTTTGGGGCGAAAGGAACCTCACTTGTGAGCTGGTACACCTGCTGATTACCAGACAAGGTTCTGGCACAGGCTTTCTCAATCTGGGATATCCAACAGCAGTCTCTCCCTTGAAAGATGTAGAAACTAAGCCAAAATGAGAAACAGATCCATAAGACTTATAAGAAACTAGTTTTTGCATTTATAATATTAGTATGGATTGGATAGTTCTATTTAAAAACCCATACAACATTTTCAGGTATCATGTCCCGGTGTCTGGTTATGTCAAGGCGGCCGTGTCTGTCTGACGGTGTTCGCCCTTGGCACCAGCTACCAGACATGTCTTCTCCCACCGGTCTTCCCGCTCATGTTCAAGGATGTGTTCTACTTCAAGAAACGTTTCCAAGAAACCTGTGCAGTGAATAACATCTGTTGTTTGTTGAGTGAGTACATACATTATACTCATGCCTTTTTTATTCTGCAGTAGGCAGAGACAACAGCCAGCTCTCCATCTGGTTCTGTCTTTATTCTCTTCATATGCTTCATCATTAAACCATCTTCAAGCCTGCCGGTTTCTAGACTGCCTATCATCTGACCTCCCAATGCTGAGCGAAAATCCTACACCAGAGTCTCGGTCATCAATCGTTCGGTGTACCTGCTTGCAGATGGTTCCAAAGATCTTAGTAGGACCTCTATAAGCTCTTTAGTATTATTACTTAAGCTTCATTTCTTTTTCTTACAGAGGATGAAACAATATACTGCGAGTTGGTACAATGCGGTACAAAATGTGAAACGGAAGAATGTATGGTACTGGCTCAATACCTCGGTGCAATGAATGATGTACTGTTCCCTCCAAACATGTGCTCCAATGACGGTGTAGATCTGCTCATGAGGAGGTCTAAAATTTTCCCTGTAAACATTTTTTTTCTGTATTACTAGATCATTTTGTAAGAGCCTGCGCTGCATTATACATGTGCACATATTAGGGCACCTGTCTCGTGCAAATAATAGTGAGCTAATTTCGTATAGATAATTTGCATAAAATCAATCAATGAAATCAAATACAATCAAAAATCCTTACGATTTTTGCATTACGCTCGCTCGGGCGCCCGCCAGCGTATTAAGCAGAGAAGGCGGCAGGGTGTTGTTATTTGTACCCAGTTATACCAAAATGTACCAACACAGTATAAAATAGATTTTAGGAAAATCACATTAAAGTTTCAATTGTAAGTACGTTTTCCATATACTTATGTGTGGTATTGTTAATGGACAGTTGCTAAGTGTGAATGCTGAACTATTTAGTGAATAAGACTATTTTTGATAATAATTCGTGGAATGGTACATTTTGGCATAAATGGTGTTCAGACTTCAGCTTGTTTAATAATCTCTTTTTTTTATACCTAAGTAAGGTTACAGATAAACACACGGCCCTCCTGATGGTAAGAGGTTACTATGGCCTATGGGCGAGTGCAACACCATCTCTGAGCTACCTGTACACAGGTTCAGGTCAGGGTACAGTTTCGACCTGGACAGCCGTCTATTTACGCCCTAGGGCGGTTAATTTCGGTGACTATGAGTACCGTATACTATAAAGATGGAAAAAATACTTAACACTAATTAGACTAAAATTTTTAGGGTATCTTGTCCCCCAAAATTGAGATAGCAACAAAGGTTCGTATAGATGAGGTGTGGGATGTACCACCTTGCCAGTTTGATTCCGGTGTCAAAGTAGACGAGTGTGAATGTGCGGGTAAAAATAAAGGAGCTAGGCAGAAGCAAGTTTGCCACTCAGCTGGATACCACAGGTAACTAAATTCTTCATTTAAAAGACCACTTATAAACCCATAACACAAGCTAGTTAAGCTATGCTTAGCTTGGATCTAGGACGCGTTGTGTAGAATATCGTACAATATTTACTTATATTTTTTTATACATTGGAAATGTTTGTCCGCGATGGACGCAAAAACTTTTGAACGGATTTCGATGCGTTTTTTTTGTTAGGTCTTGGTCAGACTTGAAATTTTACGTTTGTTTGAGTGCAATCGGTTGAGTAAAACCGGGGATAAGAGATACACGCGGGCAGAAGGCTAGTTTTTTACATTTCTCATATTCGGCTCATAAAAATAAAACTCTAGAACCCATTCTAATCTAACACATCGAAAAAAAAACGAATAAATTAATTTGTACAACCCGATTACATCGCCACGTCGCACACTGTGAGATTTTCCTAATCTATCTCGATTTAATTATTTATTATGACAAACTAACGATTTTACAAATGTTTTAGGTATTTAAGATGAATTAAACATTTAATTCATGAAATAAAAGATATTTACTAGATTTAAATATTTTTACTCAAAACTGAAAACAAGATTTTGAAAAAAAAAGTAATAAAATGTAACAGAATTTTATTACTTTTATTTAAATTAATTTATTAATTACTGTCTGTCGGCTGTGTAAGGGAATCATTCAATTGAGGTACAGTTAACAAAGATAAAACAGTAGGCTCCATTACACGATGCTTAGTTTTGGGTGCATGTCGTAGACTCGCTATATATGGGTCAGAAGATATCGAGAGTCTGTTCATCAAATCTGAATTGGTTGCAATACGGGATGTTTTTCTTGTGAATGACTCTCGATATCTTCTGTTATTTTTGTTGCGAGCCTCTTGGGCCTCTTCAGACATTTGTCCAATAGGTAGTATACATGTGGCAATCGACAAAAGTTTTACTCGGTCTACCTGGTCTACTTTGTTCTGAACTTTAAGATGAAGAAGGGATTTCGTTAACTACAACTTCTGGTAAAAAAATATTTTCATTCAACCAAGACGCGTATTTATTTAAGAAGCGGTCTCGATGACGATGAACAGTAGCCATTTTTTTTCTCAAATTTGAAGCATAATGTTCTTAAACGGACCTTTATTTTCTTTTGGGCTTCTTCCGAAAACTGTACTGATGCATATTTTAATTGAAAAAAATCAAGAACTGCTTCAAAATGGTTTTCAGACCTACTCGTATTACACCATACATCAAAACATTATTTTTGTACAACCATTCTAAAAAATGAAAAAAAATGTTTGGGTGTCACAACTATGCGCAATAACTTCTAATCGAATGCAAAAGCTCAGGGTTATGGCTAAATTACTAAATAGTTAAGAGAGGTGAATAACCCTGAATAACTTTTTTTTTTCTCCAATTTACTTTGACGATTTTTTATGAAAATGCCCTTATTTTATCATTACCAATAAGATATTAAATGCAGTTGAAACAATTATCCTTTTAACGTAATATGTCGCACATACCTTAAAGTATCCAATAACAGAAGTTTTGTAACTATAACAATAATGAGGATATTTATTTTGACTCAGCAACTATCATCTAGTGAACACGTATTACTAAGAACAATAAAATCTACTGAGTTTAGAAGTGTGTCATTCATTTTCCTGACAACCCACAATAAAAAATAAATTAAAGCCTTTATGGAGAACTTATCTGCTGTATAATATAAAATTTCTACGTAAATTGGAGTAAGTAGACATTATCAATTAAATCGAGCTAGATTAGGAAAATCTCACAGTGTGCGTCGCTGGTATAATGCGATTGTTTCCTTTTGTAGCACACCGTCCAACACGCAAATCTTCCAACGAAAAAAAACGTATTTCGTCCAACACTCATATCGTCTAACACGCATACCGTCCAACACTCAGGTCGTCTAATATGCATACCGTCCAACAAGACAAATTATTTATAACGAATAAACTCAAAAATTTCTGAACCGATTTTGTAAACTCTTTTACCATTTGAATGTCCCATTAGTAACACAAGCTTCTCTTATCCCTTTCACACGGGATCAGAACTTTTGCGCGTTTAACCGCGGCGCGATACTGGTATTATGATCGTTAGCCATGTTAATGGTATTAATAACTTTAAGGGTCAGGTGCACACCCCGAAAGACTTCAGCTTCAAGGGCCTCGTCCTGTGCAAGGTCGCGATCAGCTGACTCCAGCTCACTCCACAGTCTCAAGCAGAAAGCAGACCACTGCAGTTGTACCAAGTATGTATTTGACACTGTCTGTTGATTTCCATCAGACGAGCGAATGCTCAATCTATCCCTCCTACGTCAAATTCTATTAGTGTAAACAGTGACAGAACATTCGTTCGTTAGTCTTTCTTCTACAAATTATATAGCAAAACATGTTATAAAACAATGTTATATAACATGTTTCAGTAATGTAGACACTGAAGTTAGTACAATGTTGCAAAGTTATAAAACAATGTTAGATAATGTGGACGTGTTACAAAACACAAGTTATACAACATGTTACATAATCTGTACGCACCTTTATGTAAACGCTGAAAACGAAGTTTCGTTTACACTAAAATATTAAGAAAGAATGCTCTTGTTCTAGCTCTAGCTCTATGTTCGTTTGGTCTAAATCCACCTTGAAGTTTACGCGAATCTCTCATTGCAATAAAATCAGTTTTCAACGGATTGTATCGCGATTTATTTGTTACTAGCTGTTGCTCACGGCTCGCCCGCGTGGAATTCTGATCGCGTTCTGATAGTAGCGTGATGGTATATAGCCTGATCTGATATGTTGGGACCTTTCTAATGGCGAAAGGATTTTTTAAATCGGTCTTGTAGTTTTGAGTTTATTCGTTACATACAAAAATACAAATCTTTCCTCTATATAATATTAGTAGGTATACACTATTTGCTTTTAGCCCGACGTTTACAGATAACCAATTAATCGCGATAGAATCCGTTAAAAAGTGATTTTATTTCAATAAATATGTATTTAATTGAAAAAATTTACAGAATTTTTCTTCTTCTTCTTCTTTCATGTCATGTCAAGAAAAAATTTGATATAACTTCTGTGCGTCAAAGAACAATGCCCACTTTTCACCTGTCTGATCAGAATAAGCAATTTGCCCGTATTGCCTAGTTAATTAGCTCATAAAATAGCATATTTTTTTCTATTTTTAACAAAAAAACTTAGAAAGAAAGTGTTAGGCTAGAAAATCAGATATCAGTTTTTTAATGATATTCAGAATGATCAGCAATATATCAATCTGCGTAAGACGAAATTCACCATCTTAAAGCAAAAACCATAGACGGAAAATATTCTCTACTCTCTGTCACGTTGTGATTATATTCTCTTTAGAGATGTTACAATCGGGACTATTTAGAATAATCGTATTAATGAACAAATGACTTGACAGGTATTACGTTATTCTTCCTGTTACCCAGTAGGACAAATATTAGTCACAAAAGGCAATGTGTATAATGCAGGCATTCTATACAATACCTAGGAAATGTATAGAATGCCGGGGTCGTTCAGGCAATGTATGAAATGATATTCAAAGTTTAAACTATTTTACACTTTGCCTAGGAAATGTATAGAATACCTAGGCATTGTATAGAATGCCGGTCGAAGCATAGGTAATGTATGTAATCTATTTTTCTTCTCTATGATTTAGTTAGATAGATACTAATCTTTTGAGAGCTAATCCTAATTTCAACTTCCACCAGCGAAAGTGCTGATAAGACATGTATTGTGTTCTATTGGTAGGTATGCCTAAGTACCTACGTTTTTTTTGCGTAGAATGTTTCTCACATAGCAGTGAAAGCAAAGCTGCACATTCCGACTTGGATAGATTAGGTTAGAAGGTAAATGCGGGAGCGGAGCGGAGCTCCCGCATTAGCCTTTGTGGTTATTTTTTTTATTACCATACAGAATTTCTATAGGCCACGGCAACCACTCTCTTACCATCATCCCTGTGCTTGTCAGCCACCTAAACTGATGGAAAGAGAGTTGTTACCGTGGCCTATAGAGATCTGCATGATTAAAAAAAATTACCACGAACCTAACTTCTAACCTAATCTATCCAAGTCGGAGTGAACAGTTTTTCTTTCAGCAGTAATATCCATTTTTCAAATCCATAGAGGGCTTCTTAAGGGATCGCAAATAAATGACGCTTTGTTAATCTATTAGGTACTTTGTTTGCTAGCAGTACTTATTTATTAAGGTGAGACGAATTTTCGCACATGAAATATCATTTTAAAGAGACGAATTTACAACAACCCGTCCAATAAACACATTGCCTGATGCGCTTCTGGCATTTAATACAATACCTAGGCAATGTATGAAATTAATCGTATTATACACATTGCCTGAACGTTTTAGGCAATGTATAGAATGCTTAGGCATTCTATACAATGCCGGATTATACACATTGCCTATAACATAAATACGAAATAGTGACCAACTTTTCCTTCATACTTTAACAGGCTTAGGATTAACGCACGCACATAGATTATAATATCGCTCATTGTCGCTATTATTTTGACTATTACCTAATAAGATATCAAAATAATATGAAATAATCGTATTAGGTATACCTAGTAGGTATACCTAGTAGGTATACCTAGTAGGTATACCTAGTAGGTATACCTAGTAGGTATACCTAGTAGGTATACCACTGTTATATTGTGTTACTGGTACCTGCTACGATTACAAATAATAATTGTATTTGTCCTCTCTCTACGCTATAAACAAACACCGACTATGACATGACATGACTGTGACAGCTTCATTTGGTTTCATGGTTTCGTTTTATTGCTGATGTGTAGTGTAATTCCTCTTTCTGTTGCGTTCAAATTCAATTTGATACTCTGATATCACCCCATTTGAGAGGAGAGCAATGTCCGCATCCGTGGGATCCTTGTCCATGACATACCAGATAAAATACAGGAGAGCCTCATTGCTGGACAAGTTTTTCGGCAACCCCCAGGCTACGTGTGTGATAAAAATGTCTGGCAATACCGCCCCGCCGGGTAGCAGAGCAAACCTAAGAAGTCTTAGCTCAACTATCGTTGTAGAATGTGTTATGCGTGCCAATTATCTCATTACCAGTGATGCCCAAAACAGTGAAAAGTGAAGACAGACCCTAAGGGCCAGTCCACACGGTGCGTTGTTTGCGTTGCGTCGACGCAACGCAAATATTTTGACGCATAGCCGGCCACACGGGCGCTGCGTCACCGCAGCGCAGCGTTACTACGATCGATGCAGTCACAGTCACAACGCGTACACCCCCGCCCGCTTCGCCTCCGGGGCTGCAGCTCCGTCGTGTGTGCGTTGCGTCGACGCAGCGCGCCGTGTGGACACTATGATTATTTGTATGTAAAACGACGCGACGCAGTGGCACAGTGCTGCGTCGACGCAACGCAACGCGCCGTGTGGACTGGCCCTAACCTTTTAGAAAAGTCGGAAGACAGACCCTGGGCTCTAAGATTCCTGCCTTCAATTCAAAACAACATTATTTTGACAATGATTATAATAAGAGAACACATACATTATAAAAATAAAAAAATAGACGAATAAAAAAATACCAATTGTAATGAATAAAATGTTGTAAGGTTGTATTATTAATATTCATTTTTGACTTTTCATATTGTCATTTCTGTAATAGCAATAAAGTTAAAAAGTATTTTATTTAGTTATTGTTGAATGCAAAAATTCCCTCAGCCTCAGTGGCATGGCGGTAGTGAACTCGAATGCTACGCAGGAGGCGCGGGTTCGATTTCCGCTCAGTGCAAATATTTGCATGCATGAATATGTCTACTTGCATTTACCTGGGTCATGGTATCTCCGTGCCTTGGAGAGCACGTTAAGCCGTCAGTACCAGTTATCATACGAACATCTAATGGCAGTCGTTAGGGGTATAGTTAGAGCCCTATAATTCCAACAACTGGTCTACACAATACTTTAATGTCGCCAATGGGTTTTGGAGGTCAGATGGCAGTTGCTTCACCGAAAATATGTAAGTTCAGCCGCGTCATGGTAGTACTGGAAGAGGTGGACCCCGGACTCTGAAGCAAGGCCGTGGATGTAACCAGAATGAATGCAAGGCTGATGATGATGATGACAAAAATTGCAAACAGTTTGTATGTTGAAAGCTCATTTAATCACTGAATATGAGCATATGACATGAAATAAATCTAAATTATTACCTATATCTTGTTAATCTTGACTGTGAAGAATTAACTTTTGATAATTGAGATCGTCATCATCCTAGCGTTAGACCCGGTCGCACCCGCGTATAAGTAAAATGTATGTCAGAACACGATCATTGGTTGTTAGGGGTCCATTACACGTTAGGTTTTGCCATGGTTTAACCATCAATCACGCCGTGAGTGACCAATAACATAACGTCTAATAACCGATTGACCAATAATATTCATGATTGACGGCATGATGCATGACGTTTGCATGAGCGTGTAATGGACCCCTTAAGTTTTTTGACACTGTCACACAGTTCATTAGTCAAAGCACAGATAAATAAATACTTCACCTACACGTTTTAATACCTTGATTACACAAGGATTACACATTTTTCAGTCTAAAGATTTAAACCATTATTGGTTTTATGGTTTTAAAGATGCAGTATCTATTCATCAATGATACCAGTACAGTAATACGATAGCATTTTAAAAATGTAGTGACAGGTCAACGGATGTATGGAAAGTGGGCATCATTCTTTTGTCTACTCAGTGTACCGCTACCCTAATAGCTTTCACAAAGATGTTCATGAATTCTTCCGGTGTAGGTATATGTGTTTGGGCTTGTACCACATGTTAGTAGGTGTGCCATGATTTGTGGAGTAACTCCACATTCACACTATATGTTTGTCTGTGAAAATGATGAATGATGAAACGTCTCATCCATAATTGAAGATGGAATACCACAGGTTATCAGAGACCAGACCAGTTCATAGATGCGAACACAGGGCATTCTTAGAAGGAGTAGCGTACACTGGGCTCCCAATAAATTTGTGGCCATTTAAGAAAGTGTAAGGCAGTAAAATATGAACTGTTTAAAAAAAATTAAACTATCGCAACGTACTCATAGTTTTTGTTAAACCGGGACTTTCCGCGATTAAACGTCAGCACAAATCAATTCCAGAATAATAAATTAATCGCGAAAAGTTCCGATTTAACAAAAACTATGTGTTTAAAAAATATTTGAAAACTTATTTGTAACAACAATTTAAAGCAAGTTTAGCCTAGGCCCTGACGTCTATGATAATCTCAATGCGCAGTTACTTAGGTCACCTCCTCTTTGTTTTTGCTCTGTTATCACTACCTACTACTACATCTAGTGACAATAAGGATAACTACTTCATACTTACCAAGTAGTACAGTTGCAACTAAACTAGATGGCGCTAGTTATATAAGCCGTGTTATAGGGGTGTTGCTACATGAAAAAACAAATGACGATGTCAACTTTTTTATAAATTTATATTTTCTACCATTACACGTAATCCTACATCCTTTTTCCTCATTCCTTTTCTCCTCTAGACCTACTACACCTTGCCCGCCGCCCCGTCCTTTGTCATGTGCGAGTCGTCCACGTCCCTTGTGCCGCAATTATTGTGGATATAGCATGCAAACTTCGCCCCGTGAACGAAGTCGGGGGCGTAGGGATGAGATGTACGACGATCTTAGCGATGAGAACGTGACCAGGTGACCGTACTTCAATATAACACTAAACTGTAACTTCTCCTTCGTGAAATTTTGATCCCGTTACCACAACCTATAGGAGCTTATACCCGGAAAAAAGGCTGTAGTATATTCCTGTACCAACTTTCAGTCAGATCCGGCACCCGTTAGAACGTGATTGAATAACTGACATCTTCACAAACTTTTAACGAAGATCGTTTTACTTCAGTTTTGTAATGGTAGACGGTTCCCGGTTACGTTGAATTGAAACTGAAGGTATGATTCCGAAGCCGAAGAGAGAACGACAGACGCATGCAGCACATACAGCGTACTCATTACTTGTCAAACTCCGTTACGGATAAAGGGGACCATTGAGAAGCCGCAATGAATTACGCGCATGTGCTGCGTGCGTCGGCAGTTGTCGTATGCGGTGGGCTTCGGAATATTATACAATTTTGTGAAGTGTGGTCAGTTATGTAGTAATACAGCTGGACCTGCGTCTCACGTTACGGAATTTGATGCGGTTGATAGGCGGGACCACGCGAAAGGATTTCGTGAGGAATTCTCGCATCTGCGGCACCCTTCATGCCTTACAGTCTAGTTACGTAGGATACCAATATCTGGGCAAACCGCTCCCACCGCATGGCCAGACATTCATTTCCAAAGTATAATAACCGCATATTGAAGTAGTATAGCAAAGTGTATAATAACATGATTTATTCTCATTAGTTCTCAACGGCATGCGGATTCCAAACGCCGTTCGGGCTTGTCCCGGTTCCGTGATTATTATGTGTACAACGTACAAACCCCTTCACCACTGCAGGGAAGATCTTCCAGTTATGAATACGATGCAAATAGTGATGAGCTGATAAGGTGAACAGTAGTGTAGAACGTCAGTACAGTGATAAATAGTTTGGTTACTTTAGTCAGTATTTATTGCGTCAGTATTAGCAAAATGTATTCAATACTTATTATTTGTATCATTGGACTCTTGTCAAAATCCTTCAAACACCTAACTTGATTTATCTCTGTAGAACTCATTCGTTGACTGGTAGAAAATGCTCACGAAATTATGTGCGCCTTTGTAGAATCAATCATATTATTTGTGCAGAAAGTTTAAATAAATAAATATTTAACATACCTTAGTAGAAGACACTAATATACCTTAGTAGAAATATTCATAAGGAATAATAAATGAGAGAAGTATTGTATTGTTTTGTATTGAGATTTCCTTTTGAAAGAAGGCCTGAAACTTTGCAAGGGCAAGGATATGGCGAAGACGGATTAGATACTTCTTCATTTTCAGTACTATATGCGAAAACTTATAATTAGCTATTTTATGTTATGATTGTTTCTCTTCATCTGTATTCTAACTGTTCTGAAAAAAAAGTATTCACAAGGCTGTGGTGAAGTCCCACTTCTTCAGTTTCCAAGCGGGTTCTAACTTCATTTCATACTATGTCGATGTTACTACGTAGTATACCTATCTCCCGTCAGATATCACTGTAATGTAACAGGGATGTATTCAGATACAAGGTGTCGCAATCTAGCATCTAGTAGAATTATTATTGAAAATAACAGGCTAACGGCCGAATACTGAAACGGCACTCAAATATTTAACGGCTGCTTAGATGTATAAGTAGCTCTTAAATACAAAATTCGTATTCTCAAACGTCAATTTTAAGCATGTGTTAAACTTAAGTGTATCCTAAATTAAGTTGCGCTCAAACGCCACTCAGTGTAAAATTCGTATACTGGAATGCCACTTAAATAATTAGCTGTCAAAATGAACTGTCAAACTGATTTGAGCGCCCCTTACATCTGAGAGTGGTCGCGAGGTCTCCTAAATCTGTGATCGTATTTATTCAAACGTTAAAATAATGTCTTTATCATCGTTTATCTTCTCTTTCTGATCATGAAAGACCTGCAGTGAGTAGCCGAAATGTGGTGAAGCTAAATGCATTTAAAAAATACGGTGATGTGGAGTTACGAGCGCGGTTTCGTGTTTCCAAAGAGACAATACAGCCAGTGGACCAAATACTCATAGCCTTACGGTTTTATGCTACAGGCAGTTACCAACGCGTAATAAGCGATATATTTCAAGTTGAACAACAAGTTCAACAGGAGGAGCCCAATCTGAACTGTATCGCAACAGGAACATCACTGTGTTATGGACTGGTCAGCCAGAAGCCCAGACATGAACCCGATTGAGCACATGTGGGAAGAGCTAAAAAGACGTGTTAGGGCTAGTCAGCCGGTTGCCCAGACGATGCCGGAGTTGAAAACTGCCATAGAAGAGGAATGGGAGATGATCGCTCAAAATTCCATATTACGGTTGATAAACTCTATGCCTAATCGTATGAGAGCTGTCGTAGATGCCCATGGAGGCAACACGCGTTGCCTCCATGGGCATCTACGACAATTCGTCGTTAAATTAAACCTTTATTTGATAATTAAACCTTTATTTGATAAAACAATACATGTTTTTTTATTCAAAAATCAACTGCTTTCATCAAGGCGCATACCCGACTTGTTATGCGTAGCTCGTTGTAGATTGTAGTATTGAGGACATAACATTCACCATGGCAATATTCTTTTGAGACCTTTGTTTGAGGTTCTCATAGATAGAGGTGCCGGAGTTGTTGCCATGTTCTGAAGCCGCTTGCAGCTACAGCATTGTACTGCTGACAAAATAGAGTCCCAAGCTTCGCGCTTTTTCAATATCATGCCAGCGTTGGTTTCCTTATTTTCAATAATATTCTGATACTTATTTAAAAATATGTAATTATCAATCTTTACCCAAGTGTCATTGTCACTTGTCACTTACTTACAAGCTAGTACGTTTCATTCTACGAAAATTTGGTCGTAATTGTTTACGTTCATTTTGGAGATATTTTTTATGTTAAATAGTGGAACATTATATAATAATGAATGCAATTGTGTATGAAATAAGACTCTTGTTATTTTGTATTATTTTGAATAAAATATGTAGCATAATAAATATTCTATATTCAAACAATGCTGCGTAAAACTAGGCATCGTGAATGTTGCCATGACGTTAATTATTTGACGGCTGCTTAGCTGATTATGCCTTGAAATTAGTTAAAATCGTTTAAGTAGCCTTTGTGTATACCACTTTAATTGGAGAGATGCTTATATTTAACAGCCCTTCAACTGATTGTTTTATTTGAGTGGCGTTTCAGTATTCGGCCGTAACAGAGCTAGGCACGGGACGAACTTCAGTCTATTACCTAAGGCATGACCTATGACGATGGCGACAGGCTATGCCCTCACGTCATTGAGAATCATAGCTACTTAGGCCTCCTCCTCTTTGTCTTTGCTCTGTGACCATATTACATACTTAATCATTAGTAGGTATTCAGTTTGTACTTTTTTTCATCCTACGCATCTAGTATTTTTAGTGTAAGCATTATTTAGTGGGACTGCATTATTTTAGTAATAGTCTTCTAATCACATGAGCACTAAAACCTATTTATTTTAGGATAGAATGTGATGAAGTATAGAATGAAGAATGAAGGATTTGACGTACATGACAGTTGTCAACGTACAAATACCATACATTCTTCATTCTATTCTACAACACACTGGCCAACAAATTACCACTTGTCTGGGGGAGGGGGGGGGGGGGATAAATCGCCTTTAGACTTGCCTTACTTTACTTACCTTACTAGACACTTAAGTTGGAGATTAAGATTAAGATCTCCAACTTAATTGTCTTAATCTTAATGGAAAAGGGCCTAAAGACTTTTGTACCATTAACTATTTCTAAATGTCTAATTTTAATTATATACGGTCTTTACAGATCCACAAATAGTCTATTGGACGCTGCAGAACAAACGCCTATGAGAAATACAAACGAAGACGAAACAAAGAAGTTAATACTAGAAAGCCGTTATATCGAACAAGACAACTGTAAAAAGCTTCCGAAGTATAATTCTAAGATTTACTACAGAGCGAAAGCAACCCCATGTGTATGTGAAATATGTAGAAGGTACCATGAATTGTTTCATACTGAATAATCATGAACAAAATATACTTTACAACTATATTATTTGCTCGGGACCTTGGACCTAAAATGTGCTCTATAGGCGCAGTACACGTTTCTTGTGTGTTTTTTGAAGATATCACGGGGTGCTACTGCGGTGGACGAGCATAGATTATCAAATCCATCAAGCATAGATTATTAAAAAACAATTCGTGGGTGTCAGGGCCTCATTTATTTCGCGACTTAGGTCCAAGATACGTGTTCTGAGGTATAGTGTTTCAATAAGTAGTCCAGTTTTTTTTTTTAAATTCAAAATCCACTTAACAATTCTAAAATTTTTCATGTCATTGTTATTTATTTAAAAAGTTGCTCTATCTGTTAACAAATAAGGTGTATTATTCTATTGTGAGATTTGATTGGTTTTAACGCTTTTGTAATTGTCTAATATTGCAGCAAGTTGGTTTATTAGTTGTTATATTATAATATCTTCTATTGACTGCCCCAGTTAGTAAATATCTCATAAATGTAAGTGCACTTATAGAATGTTAATAATGTGTCTTCTGAATATGGCACAACTTCATAGGATTTTAAAAATTTAGCATAGTAAATGTTTAAAAATTTATTCGTACTATTTTGACCGTAGTCATCATAACAATGATATTTTTCATCACTTATACGAGAATCACAAGAATCAGCAGAGGTCTTTAGATACCTAAAAGACTGATGTGGGTTTATGGAACGCCTGAAATTTCATATCTAACACAATTATATAATAACTATTGATAATGTTGAATGTATCTAAATTAATTATTGCAATACTTATTGCAACAATCAAATGAAGTTTTCTGTTTAGTATTTTTATTATATTAAATAAATACATTTTTTGAAATTATTCTTGAATCATAAAAAAAAATTATAGATAAAATATTGTAAATGGTTTTTAGATTTGCGTAATTTCTATTTATATTTTGTTTACTAATTTACAAATCATTGTTACTGTCGTTTTAAGTTATTATAATTATTTAAAATCATTGTGTTCAATTATCTTAATATATTTTACACGGATAAAAAAATCGTTATAATAATTATGTTATATTTCTCGTTTGTGTAAAGCAGTAAATCATGAAATAAAACGAATTAATAATTAAATTACTATTTTATTTATTTTATGTATAGTTTTGACGATAGGGTAACTTAAGAGTAATTTATAATTAAGTGATATGGCTTCACTTTATAAACTAATTTGACAATTAAACTTATGATTACGAACTTAATAAAATGATTACTATTATTTAATTAATTAATGATTTTATCTACAATTTCTCGGATTCTTTTTCTACTGGAACGGAGTGGGGGTAACATGATTCAGTGGGCTTGTAACATCAAAAGACTATTCGTTATAGCTTTTAGATCTCTGAAATGAATATTATAATGATTGTTGTATTATAATGACAATCTTTTTTATTCAAATTATAACAAAATGTAAAAGTACTATTTCTATCATATTTACAAATTCAATATTTATTCTAACATCTTGAAAAAATCATTGAATATTCTCACATCAAATATACTGTAGTTCCGAGTAAACGCCTTCGTTTCATAGATATTTTTCTATAATTAAACCATCCAAACTGATACAATATAAAATCAACTTAAGTACAATTGGAAACAGATAAGCTTCTCAACATAGTCCACATATCGAGAAGCAATTGTTGTCCAATTGTGGCCATTTTACCCTCATTTTATTATATATTGCCCGAACTACATTTGTTATTACATTTATTTTTTATACTAGATAGAGGAAGAAAGGGAAAAGCTGGTCAAAGACTTGGTACAGTTAATTTAGCTATGCTTGTGGAAATCGACATAATAAAAGAATGAAAATATAATTTATTTCTTTGCCAGATTTCTGGATCGAAGTGTACTAAAGGAATTTAAAGACCAACCAAACTAATTGTAGTTATAGGAACAATGATATAATATTTAGTTCCCACCACAAAATCATCAAGTAAATAGTCAATAATTGCGTCATCCATGGTCTGGAGACTTATAGAGAATATTCAAAAATAAGTAAATTTAAAGATGAAAAAGTATATAAAAATAGTGGTGCGTTTTAGCTTTCATTACCCTATTAGATAAATTCGATAGATCCTTCACTAATTAACGTACTATATTATAGTGCTATAATAGTATTTTTTAATTTTATTATACCTACCTATTGATATGGACGGAAGACCTATAGTTTTTAGCCTTATCAACTACAAAGTTGAACTAATTATATATTTTATTATTATGACAATTTATACCTTTGTACATTGTTCGACTTCTATATTTATTTAAACATTATTATATTTAATTACTATTACAATAATCTGCTCTAATATTGAGCTAAATAATTTTGTTTTAATATTTCAGCTGATCAAAAAATTAAGCTGGGTGTTAATCCCACCTATATGAATGTTCAGAGGTATGTATGTCTTAAAATCCATATGGTGATGCTTTAAGTTCTGGATCAGCCTCTACAATCATGGCTTTTTAACTATCCTTAATTAGGGCATAGTTACATGTTAATTCCTGTACCAATCCGTCTGGCCAGCGTAGAAACAACAGGCCAAAGTCTCCCAACATTGGGAGAGGCCTATATCCAGCAGTGGACTGCGATAAGCAAATTGATTGATACAAGTTAATTCCGCCGAGCGTATTAGGACTGGGTCATTTACTCGAGATCGTGTAATATTTATTATATTATGTCATTTAACAATTCTATTGACCTTTCTATTTAGCTTGAAATAAAATAGAACTTTAATGATCTAATGATAAATAAAGAATTAAATTAAAAAAAGTAACTGAAAGTTGAAAAGCAATTGTATCGCGGATTGATTTAATTTACCCCCACCTACCCTTTTGAACAACAGAATCTGATTTTAACCACAAGAATCTGATTGATTATACATTTCATTTAGGTTACAATATTGTATTACGAGAATATATTTTAATAATAGATTACTAGACCCATTTAAATTATTACAAGACTTCATTTAAATTAAGTTATTGTATGTTAAATAATCTATTTTATGTGCGGTGGAAGTTTTTAATCGTAAAACAAATGGATTTCTGATTCAATATGGCGCTCAGTATCATTTTTTTTTATGAAATAAACATTATCTATGCCTCTCAAGGGGTATTAACACTAATCTTATGCCCTTTTGTAGCAGCCCGTTCCTTGCTCTTGGAATACTTAGTACAGTCGGCAACAAAAGCTATGAATCCTATTAAAGCAAATATTCCGTAAAATATAGCCAGTGCTATGAGGAAGCTCTCGTTATTCCATTCCCATATGTTGTCAGATCGAAGGTAGTCGTAGTTCGAGAGTACTTGAGTGCCGTCAGGCGTGGGACAAGGAGATTGGACGATAATGTCGCGGTAGGACTCCTGGAACAAATAATTATTTGATTAATATTGACAATGCATTTACAAAATTACCCACCCACTTTAACTGTTTGAAATTACATAATTCAAGAAATGGCTACGAATATGGTCACATTCAATAAGCTTCATAGCAAGGAGGGAGGGATTTCAGAACAGGTTTGGATCCCCAAAGCCGGTCCACCCATATACGTATAGATAAAGTTACGCCCATGCGCCCCATATTAGAATTACTATTAGAACTATCGGGATATTTACCATGGTATTGTTTGGAGGTTTGGAGGAGAGGAGTAATGTGAACGACCATGAAAGTTTAAATACCGATATATTAGAAATTTTTAAAATGAAGTGTACTAAGGTTTTTTTTTTGTATCCATAAATCGTAATCTGCTTTTAACGATGTAACCATTACTTATTAGTATTTTAAGAAATTGCTTAAAATAAACGCATCGTCTACAAAAAAAATCTCACCTGTTTATTCTGACACCTAATATCTTTACTAATACTGCTCTTGAGCGCCGTTTCACTCAACTCCATCATAAGTAACTCCGGCAGAGTCCACCTAGATGGCGACACGTACTTCAGCCACGTGACGTAATCAGGCAGGTCTGTCTGGTGCAACAGCACGCCATTGACCAGTGTAGTGAGTAGCAGGTAGAACCCTGTTATGGCTGTGGCGGTCTTCTCCATTGGCACAAGGAATATTGTCGCTCGACACAACATTTGTATACTTATTAGATACAGCAACATGTAACCTGGAAAAGATATGAGAGTGACATGACGAAAGCAGTGACCTGGACACCGATTTTGGTAATAATTGTCAATCACGGTCATACCATAGGCATTTAATTGTAGACTTTACTGTCATGCTGTTAAAGATTAAAATTAAATGGAACCTTGTAGAGCAAATGAAAGAATGGAATGAACTATTTTTTATTTAATTTTGGAGTTAAATTCTAATTAATAAAGTCTGCAATTTTATAGCATTTTTTTACAGTGTCAGTGATATGACAGTCGTTGACAAATAAAATTGGAGTATTGGAAGTCTTCAAGCCTAAAGTGAATAGTTGCTTGCACGCAAGCAAGCATGATCCATCATTGACCTCATCATAACTTACAAGAGGGGAGATAGTGGTCAAATACGGACCTATTCGTAATTATAAAAAAAGTTTTTGCTATCCTCAAGCATATTACCTACTGCAATGCAATTTCTGTAAGCGCACAACGTTGCGACAGCCTTGATATAGATTTTCATTGGTCGATCTCCAGTGACGTCACCCAGACCGACCAATGACAGGTTGTCGCAACGTTGTGTTTATTTATTTATTTATTTATTATATACTTTATTGTACGCCAAATTACAATATTGTGATACAGGAATTATGAAAACAGAAGCAGTACAAAGGGCGGCCTTATCACTTTACGCAATTTTTTCCAGGCGCTTACAGAATTGCATTGCTGATTAAAAAAGAAACTGCCAAAGGGAATGAATGTGTAGGTATACCTAAGCTGGGAGTTTTGAAATATTACCTAAATATAAATAGAATCCTTCGAAGGACATGAGCGACTGCGCGTACAGTCCGCTCATGGCGTAGCTGGGTACTAAGTACGCGAGCCACGTCAGCCCCGCAGACCACAGCTCCAGGAATTGCTGCAACATTAATCGTTCATTTGAATAAAAGTAAAATTCAGTCAAATAGACTACTTTCTATTATGAAAATGAGGTCTGTTTTTTCACCTACAGTAAGCTCCTCTGGTTTCACCATTGTGAAATGTGGGTATTTCGGATTAAATCCGCACGGCGTTTCGCCACATGTGCCTTTGTGACCGAGGAACCAGGTTACTCTAGAGTGGCCCTATATCCCTGAGGCCCCGACCGGTTTTGGCCACCAATATTGGTTACCTCGCCGCGTTTTTTAGAATCACATTCCTCGTCTCCTATCGAAGGAGCGTGCGGAAACACGATTAAATTTTCATAAAGGAAAACTGTTGATAACTTTGGCAGGTACTTAGTTGTAGAGTACTATTATCTGTTCTGTGGTCGTAGTTAGGCCTTATGGTCCACCTTACACCCCCACTCCGCCTTTGGGGGTTTCTGAGAATTTCCACACGAAAAAGAAAACGGTACTTAGCCAAATCATTCCGCACTTTTTTAACGAGGGGAAATCTCCACGGATAAAGGAGCCAGCAGGGGTGTCGGACTCGAAACCGACCATAACTGCACGGCAGTCTCGAACCATCAGTTGTCGAGGGTGAGGTAGCCTTTGGCATGTCTCTGGCACTCCAGCGGACCTTGGGCCTTAGGTCTCCTTGGGCAATCATTCGCTACTTACATCTAAGAGTATGAAGACGCTCCTGGAGTACAGCCCCACGCCGATGTCTCGCTCGACGTGGTGGCGCATGGAGCTCGCCTCGCGCGCGCTCAGCCACAGCAGCAGCGGCCACACCGTCAGGCACATCACCGTGTAATGGAAGCCCACTCGGTCGTTTTGACTTAACTGAGAACAAAATAATACACATCACAAACTTTTCCAAAAACTATAGGTATACCTACTTCTGTGGCGTAGCGGTAGTGAACGCGGCTGCTACGCAAGAGGCGCGGGTTCGATCCCCGCTCAGTGCCAATATTTATATGGATGAATATAAATATTTGCATTGGTCTGGGTGTTTCTATGTATAATATGTATGTATTTACAAAAAAAAAGTATCTAAGTATGTATATCCGCATTCTAGATTCCATAACACAAGCTAATAAATAAGCTTACCATGGGTCTAGATAGCGTTGTGTAGAATGTCCTACAATATTTATTTATTTTATTTACCTACTTATTAGTGGTGTTAAACTTTCAGCTTGGGTTGTGCCAAAAGGGTGACAAGAATTTTTAAGTAGGTATTCATTACCGTAACGAATGCCACATAATATCCGTATAGCAACCGGTAGTGGCAGCTTGACGTGCGTCCCAAGGAACGGATGGGTCTCAAAGTGTGAAAAACCTATTTAAATGGGTTCATGGGTGCATGACCTAAATCTGAAATATTAATTCTAGATTTGGGACCTACGAATGCAGACAAACTTCCACATATTATTAAATCTAGTAATTACTCACCCTTGAGTCGGTAGCTGGCAGGTCCCAAAACACAGTGCCGGTGATAAGAGACATGATGGCTGCGAGGAGAACTCGACTGATCACGTTTGATAGTGTCGTCATTTGAGTGAATACTAGACTTTTTCTGAAAACAAAAACCGTTTTGTTTACGACTTGGTCTTGTATAAAAATCGTTCTGTCTTTACTCTAAAATCCCCTGGGCATCCAGTAAAATGGTAATTTTTCAATATGGATGTGTTTTGACCCCAAAACCATCTTGTAGGTCCAATTTAATCTCACTCGAAAGACACTACAGGTTTTCCTCTCGGGTTGGGGGTTCAGACGACAGTCACGCGTGCAAACTCCGTAATTAGCGACCGAGACTAAAGCTGTGATGATGATAAAGCAGTTTATGAATAGTTCTAAGATATTAAAGTCATGGTTAACGTTAGTTTCCTTGAATAATAAGATAAGTATAACACTCACTGTATTAATGCTTTCGTCTGCACGAACACGTTTTGAGTAGTAGAGGGGGCAGGTAGCGGCACGGGGGGCGGGGGATCTGGTGGGGAGTGCGCGCTTGCGAATACGCCCGCAAGAGCTTCGATGCGACCAGACGATTCCAGCATGGCGGCTGCTGATAGCTCGTCCAAGGTTACTAGATCCACTGCAAGCAATAAATCAATGAGTTAGCCTATTGCGCCGTTGCTCCCGATCCTCCAGCTTCTTTATCCAGTCTATCTCAGCTACCTTTTCAGGTCGTAAGTCGATATCTAGGGGGTGTCCAACCTTCCGTTTGCTTCCTCGCGGTCATCACTCTAGGACTCGTTTACAGAAATTTTGAAGCAACTCATATGCTAACTTTTCCCCCCTCATATAATCCACGACGTTTGTATAGGATTTTGAATATCCTGGATGTGTCCAGGTCGCTCAGTGGATCTGAATATTCCGGGAATAATGCTACGTTGATGATCATAACTTACAATAATAATCCGAAGGATTCTTGAATGCTGGACAGGGATAATCGATGGAGGCAAAATATGGCAACATATCCCTTCTGTAACCGCTGAACATCGTTCTACCGGCTGATATTAGCACCACCTAGAAGAATACTTTAAATCATTAATCGGCACTACGAGCACATATTTTTATACCAGCTTTATGTCTTGTCAGTTACCGCGATCAAAGATAGTTCACGTCCTTTCCTATGATCTTATCTATCTGTGAACCACATGAAGTTATCTTTTAGAAATTACGAACTTTCATACAAACTTTTATCCCCTATTTGAACCCCTCTAACCTTTCCCATAATCTAATTCATCTTTCATCAAGATCGGTTCAGTGGTTACTACCTAAGTTACTTTTGGATTTATAATGTTAAAGTATGGATATGGATTCTGTGTTGATAATGGTCAATATAATGTTGCGGTCTTACCTTTGTAAGCATAGCAAAGATTTCGTAAGTAGGAGGATGCAGTGACATGATCACTACGCGACCGGTACTGGCCCAATTCCTCAGGTATTCGACTAAGAAGAACGTATCAAATATGTCCATCTCTTTCGTTGGCTGGTCCAGTATTAGTACCGCCATATCGAGGAGTAGCTGACAGGCTACGTTGAGACGACGGATTTCGGAGCGAGTGAGGCGGCCAACGTTTGTGTCTCGGACTTGTTCTAGGCCTAGCTCTTCGATTAGCAGGTTTATCTGGAATGGAAATGAAGAAGAATGAAATATTTACAATTGTGGTTGAAGCGGTTCTGTTCATCGAAATTCTATTTGCAGTTTCAAAAATACTTATCGAAGATATAGGTATATGTGGCATAGCGGTAGGGCATTTGATCCACAAATAAATTAATTGAATTGAATTGAATTTAACTAGTAAATCAGAGGTTATGGGTGTCATTTAGTGCGAATATTTCAATGCATGATCTCCATTGTTCTGGGTGTTTTTATGTATATACAAAAAAAGTTTATCCGAGTTTGTATATTCGGATTTTAGAATCCATAAGACAAGGTATGCTTAGTTGAAGTCTAGATGCCGTTGGGTAATTTTTTGTAGATTAAAAAAAATAAAACTTACCCTGTCTCGATCATCCATCTTTACATGGTTATTATGCCTAGGTCTCCTCAAAGCCGCGTGGAACCTCAGAGTGTGTTTCACCGTCATGTTTGGACATAGCGATGTGTCTGCTCGTACGTACGCGGCCACTTTCTTCAAGGTAGTAGACGCTACTGGTTGACCATTTAGAACTATATCACCAGTTAGTTTCTGTAAGAGAAATTATGCAGCTATCAGTTAAAAATCCGTTGGAACACGATAACTTAAATAGCAGGAGGAGGAGGGAGACTTCCTCTGAGCCTCGGAGGAAGTCACTCAACTCAGTTGAGGTAGGCTTTCTACGAACCGTCTGAACTCCGATATTTTCTGTGAAACAAATAAATGATCCCAGCGATACGATGTTATCCGACCTCCATAGCCCACTGGTGATATCCAAATTCTGTTATTAAACCAGGTTTTCGGAATTTTTAGGGTCCCACAAATCCGTAACGACCTCTATATTTAGATGTTGCACAAAGTTTAAAAGCAGTTTTCCAAAGTGGTTCATACCTTCCGGACACCAGCTAACACGTCGAGCAGTCCAGTGGCTTCATGCTGCGACGTAGCCAAAACAGCGAGGATCTCTCCTGACTTGACTTCGAAGCTCAGACCGGACACTAATAGTGTTGACTTGTTTTCTGGTGACGTTATTTCTAAACTGTTTACCTGAAAAAGAAAATATTTTGCGTCAATGTGATTACACTTTTACAGTAGTAAGTTTTGTAGTTTATATATATTTCCAGACCACGCTGCTGCTGAGAGTTGTCCAACAGAATCTGATCAATCAACTTGGGAACTGGGAATATCATGCAAAGCACTCGCTCTCGGTAAGTAAACTAAAATATTGCCATCAATTATTTATATTTTGTTGTAGTCCCTTAAATAGTTTTAACTTTATAGATTGGTAACATTGGGTCAATATGCATATTATACTGTATACAATTTAGCGTACTTACATAATAATTAGGATAAATATACGCAGAATGCGTGTATCCGTCCAGATGGTCTCCAGGTCGAAGCGTGGAGTGTTTCCTGGACTGTGCTATCGACATGTGACTACCGGCTTTTGACATACGCCCTCCTAAATGTGACGGTGACATTAAGTAGCTGAAAATAAATAGATAGAATAAGAACACTGGGAGTGGGACACACATCTCGAAAAATTATCGTGTACTGACTACCTTATGTTACTTTTACTGTTAGACTTTAGAATAATAGCTCACACCTTTAGTATAAATCTTAGTGAAACTTTTCGTTACGTACTTTCCACGGAAAGTCGTAATAGGTTGCAGTTGCCTTTTGGGTTGGAAGAGATGGTGCGAACCATGAAAAATAACGACTTTGTTGATCCGATTCGTATGAATCTCAAAGTGATACAAATCAAGCATTTATTATGCATAACACTCACGGAGTCCCACTTTGAGACAAACCATCTTGAAACCCGCGAGGAATTTAAGCAGAACAAGTGTACCTAATGGAGTTTCAAATAAAATGATTAATCCACTATCTTCATTAGGTACCTAAACAGGAGACAAACGAGAAGGCATCACGAGCTCAGGAAGATTTACCTTTGATGATCACCATCAGGTGCGTAGTCAGCGACACTGTTTCTTCTATTGTTATAGTGCGTATGAGAGCGATGTTGTGACTTTGCCTCTATGCCCAATAAATTCGCCTCGCTCACAGACTTGTGACGGGAATTTGTCCATTGAGGCTCACCTCGAATGCCAGCTTGCTGCATCGCGACTACTGGCATACCGGTATTCGGCTGTGGACAAATAACGGAAGTTAAGTTAATGTTATTGGGTACAATTGCATTCTCACTCAAATTGGAGTCACTAGATTAAAAACTTATGATATTCTGTGACCTGAGAATATTCCCACCACTAAAAATTTCGTTCCAATCTAATCATATCACATAGGCTTGTAATCTGTTTCTGTATGATGTAAAGTTTTTTAACATAAAGAAGGAACACCTCCATTTGCCTCCCCAATCCCGAGGCAGGCTTTTCTGCCTGCGCCAAAACCTTGTCCGTCAATCAGCAATTCAGGTTAATAATATTCCTTTTAATAAAGAAATAGTTATTTAGTATTACATACCTGATATGATGGGTGCAAGTTCTGCATCCTAAAATCGGGGTCGGAGCGGTACTTGCGACTGTATTTGTAGTTGGTGGTTGTCTCGTTATCTGAACTGTCGTAGCCCGATGACGTCTCTCGCAATCCTCGACTTTGTCGTTGAATTCTGTAAGATATGGTGAAAATATATGAATGTAGACTTATTGAGTAGCACATAAAGACTATAATTGCGTAGCAATCCCACTCTTTCTGAAAGCATTTCTGTGGAGGCTGTCAGGTATCGGACTACCATTTTAAGATCGACAGCATGTGGAATAGTAGCCACTGTAGCCAGAAACTTTTGGAAGTCACTCTAGCTTCTTCAGCTTCAGCTGGAGCTGGGAAATCGTCCAAAAGTTAATCTGGTAATCAATTGGGGACTTAATCTGTATATTCAGTTCCTTCTTCTTCTTCCTCTTAGCGTTAATTCCCAGTCGCATCCGAAGCTTTCAGCTCGGAGTCTGGGGTCCGCTTTACTAGTCTTATCTACGGATTTGGTTAGACCTCGATATTTTCCGTGCAGCGATTGTCATCTGACCTCCACAACACAACCCAATGTTAACATTGTGCAATATCGAAGCTTTGCAGCTAGACCGTTGTTTTCGGAATTTTTAGGGCTCCAACTACCCATAACGACTGCTATAGATGTTCTTATGGCAACCGGGACCGCTGGCTTAACGTGCTCTCCGAGGCACGACCAGACCAATGCAAATACTAATATTTCATGCACACAAATATTTGAACTGAGCGGGGATCGAACCCGCGCCTCCTGCGTAGCGGCCGCGTTCACTACCGCTACGCCACGGAGGCTGTCTTCATTCAGTTCCCAATTGTAATTAAGTAATTGGTGAAATAATTGGTAATATTCACCTGGGCGCTGGTTTCATGCCACTCCCAATGGAAGTCTTGGGTTTTGGCGTCCCAGAGCGCTGCGAGCCGTTATGATTCGGTGGAAACACTCGAGGTAGTCCGAATTTCAGGTACGTGTACATATTCGATCCAAGGGCCGATCTGTGGGTAAAGGTGATATTTTTGTTACTATAGTAGGGCAAGGTAAATTCATAATAATGCTGTTGTAATTACCTATTTAATTAATCTAATTAGGTAGGTACTTATAATTAATTAGGAATCAAATAGCCAGTATAATCGTAATTATTAAGGCGATCATACTTGTGATAGTGAATAAAAGGCGTGATTGTATGTATGTATGTATTGGTACACACAGCCAAGGAAATAAGTTATGATTTTTTGTTATTTCCTTGACCGTGGGTTCTAATTACTGGTCAAATATGAGAAGAAAGAGAATATTCATAATTGCACTCACTTGGGTCCATATCGAGGATGTGACAATATAGACTGCACAGTAGTATCACGGAGTTGGAAGTTGCCATACGGGAGAGGGCTCTTATCAGTACTTCCTAGAGCGCTGTCAGTGAAGTCAGAGTTCAAATTTTGCCTGAAAAGAAAAATAACCATATTATATGTATAATATGTATTTAAGTTCTCGAAACAAAACTAGTTCTCGTTTACTCTTGAAATTAGACCTTCAAATGTTCTAAAATTGGTATCAATGTTAACACAGTAACCTGCGTTGACTTCCTACAATAAATCTAGTGTCCAACAATAAGATTTATATCAAACGCGTATGGTGTGTCCAATTATAATAATGGAACGTTGTAATAGAATAAACATAACATGTTCACAGCTGTGTTTTGTTTAGCAAATTATTACTATTAGAGGCAATTTTCCCACAAGCTGGTGAGAAGGAAGTACCCTGTGGCACTCCAGTTTCTTAGGGTGTCACTCCGGGTAGAAACTGGAGTTCCACAGGGTACTTCATTGAATCTAAGATCGATGAATGATTTATTATTTTAAACTGGTGAAACGTTTACCTGTATATCGACCAAGCGTGCAGATCCTCTGACTGCATGCCCCGATGGTCGTGCATCAGCGGGTTAGAGGGCACCGAGTACCGCCGCTCCCCACCGAGGCCTAGCGCTGACTGCGACATTGTAGCCTCTATTGTACCTGTCATACAAATAACAGCATTGTTTGAAAAAACAAAAACTTCATCTAAACTCATTTGAATATGAAATTGCTGGGTTGCATGTTAATCCACATAAATCTAGGAAAGTATTTGCCCAAGGAGAGAAGATAAGCTTTTACTGCGGACGCAAGCTGGGACCCTGGGACAGAACTCCGATTGGGTTAATTTGCAACCTCCGACAGCAATGCGGCCGGTTCATTGCGGTCGGAGCTGCGAATTGACTCCTGGGGATTTACTAGGCCCTACCTATGTAAAGCACTCAGTGCAATTTTTGAAGTTAATTCATAGTGTGTTGCTTAAAAAAATAATCCGGATTTTTATTGTATTGTAAATATTTACCAGTGTCATTCCAGTATTAGATTGTCTTCTGCTATCTTGAGCTTGCACATGGCCGTTAGTATTGATACTCCATCTGTAACAAAGAAACAGAACTTATTACTTCTATTGTCTGGCTTTTGTAGTTTTCTTTCTGTTCTCAGGGATCCATAATATGTTCATTTAAGGAGCCTAGGGTTTGAAGATGTTCTAATGGTTTCATTATCTTTGAACACTCAAAAAAGTATACACATACTTGCTGTGTATGCAGATGATGGTCTGTTGCTAATAGAATCTGATACTAGATCAGGGTTTCATTGGTTAGACAACAGATGTTAAAACTTATTAGATATCTAACCGGTGTGAACAAAGTCGGTTTATTTTCGCACGTGATAAAACCTTCCACTTCAAGTCAATTTTGAAGATTAAAACCATTACACCTCGTATTACTAAAATCAAGAATATTAGTAGTTAGTCATTCCAATAATTAGGTGATGTAAATTTGAACACATTTTATCGAAACAATACGCGATCCATCCATTCGCGACAATCGCGACCGATCACCAAAAATCGAAAGAGTGACAGTGATTTTTCACTGCTACATTTCCTCACAAGATTTACCTTTTGCCTTGCTATTCTGGCTGTACTTAAATATAAATGCAGAGCCATAATTTTAACATTCACAAGTCTTACTATGTGATCTAAATAAATAAAGATATTTGAACTGTCTTTCAAAAATACTTGTTGCAATCTCATTAGCATATGATAAAATCATATTGCTTCAACGTCACTCATTCTTAGCCACTAATCATATTTCATGTGATTTCGACAATCGACATTGGCCATATCCTATCGGACAGAATCCGTCTGCCGGACGGCATGTCGAATCAAAGGCCACATTGCGTCACATGCAGCCGGCTGTTGACTGTCCACCGGACGTGCAGTCAAATCTCACCATCTCATTGTCAATTTTACGCAATTACGTCAACGAGATCGGTAATTTGATTTGTAGTAATGTGTTTATTTGTGTGTGAGTGACGTCGGGAAGGTCATAGAAATTAACACATTTAAAGAAAGATGGTTCTCGTGAAAGCGAACATGGCAAAGAAAGTACTTGGGAGATGACGCTTTACAAGAAGGTAGTGAAGAAAATGACATGACTAGGATATAATGTTGTAGTATGATACACGGGATACCACATACGGCTACACATTTTGTAGGCAGAAGTAGTGGAAAGGAATATTTACCTATAAACACGAAAAAAGGTTACGGTTTTCTAGCTACAATTGAAATCGGGCAAAATAAAGTAGGTTCAGCCAAACACAGTTAGATTGGAAATTAAAAAACCCCCGACCCAAAAAGAACCGAAAGTTAAATTATAACTATTACATTATGACCTACCCTAAGTATTGACCCTTTTGTCATTTGTCTCGTCGGGGGACCGCTAAGTACCTTGGTATGCTCTATACCCCCCTGGCGGTCAGACGGCGGTCCCCCGGCAATAAAAATACCCCGGACTCCGAGGTGGAAAGTTAAGTATGTGACCGGGATTAGCACAAGGATGAGAAGCGACGGGATAATTGCACCCGTCGCGTGGACACCTTGAGATACCTAGATGTAATTATCTCCTGTTGCAGCAATTCGCGATTACTATTCTTAACACGTTCACTGCGGGAGGATTTTTAGTGTACTTTTATCTGGTGCGTGTGAGGTTATATAGACTCATGGAGGACTTTTTAACTGTGCGTATGTGGTCATATTGACCCATAAAAAGTTCAGTTTTAATATAGGTTTTATTCAGTGGTGGTAGCGATTTTTGTCTGTTTTTTTTTTGCAGTACATAGACCTTTATATGGTGTATATGTGACTACCGGCGTTTTTGGCTCCCATGTTTCGTTTATGCTATAGAAGAGAAACAATTTGTGAGTTCATTTTGACCACACAACGCACTGAAGATATCAAAAGGCTAGTGATGGGAAACACTTCTGTTCATATTCATATCGATAAATTGACGTAGAGCTGTATTACTTATAGGTTATACTAATACCGTTGGAATCTTAGAGGCTTAAAATGAAAAATCAAAGACTTAGTAACGGTTTATTTTAATATGATGGCACCTATGTCACGTTCCTCAACAGTGCTGCCCTTCTTCCTCAATAAACTATTCATATCAAAACATATATGTTAATTCAAAAAATTCTATTGAATTTGAGTAGATGATCCATAAAACTATTTTATTGACTTTAAAATCAATCCCTATGATTAATAACCGCGTCTATCTTGTTCATTTTTAACAATTTTTTTTCGATATGCTGAGTTTTTCTTCTCTTCTATTCTGCTCTTCTCTTCGTTTTCTACCTCACTGTCATAATTTAGTTTTTTCTACTTCGTTTAGGCATTTCTAACACTTGCCGAGAACACCACGTTACCTAACGAGTATTAAATACTAAAACTCAACGATACAAGAAAGATCGAAAATGTAGGCACTCAAACGACGTGACATCTACGATGTCGCTCTGCATTACAACACTACCCGCACAAAATGACGCCAGCGCATCGTTCAGTGCGGATGTGAGGTGCAGAGAGTGTGTGGTCATATTGAACTCACACCGCACTGGAATGAAATATTTTTCTTCTGGTGCGGGTGAGGTCATATTGGGTCACGACTATTTAAAAATGCTGGATTGTTCACATTAAAGCGGTGATCATAATGGTATATTCATCTCTTTCCTGTAAAATATATTCTTAAAATTATCCCTCTCGCACCAGGGGAAAGTACGCTATTTTCGTCCCGCACCAGACAAAAGTTAGCTATGAGCCAAAATGACCTCACAACGCAGCGAACGTGTTAAGCCATCAGAAATCGTGATCAAAAATTATGAAGCGTGCTCAAAATCAGACATTCATCGACAAATTATGCGGCATTTTATTCAGAAATTATGCGATAACGTAATCATAGTGCAGCAGCACTAACGTTACGGGGCTCTCCGCTGACCAAAAGGCAGCTAACTGTATTCAATTTTTATTTTTCTTCTTTACCTACTTCCACAGATCTGAATCTGTGATCTCTTCTCTTTTTCATTCTAGCGTTAATCCCAGTCGTATCCGAGGCTTTCATCTCGGAGTCTGGGGTCCGCTTTACCAGTCTAACCAGTTGTTAGACTTTTCAGGGCTCCACTTACTCGTAACGACTGCCATAGATGTTAGTATGGCAACCGGGACCGACCGACGGCTTAACGTGCTCTCCGAGACACGACCAGACCAATCCTAATATCCATATTCATGCATACAAATATTTGCACTGTGCGGGGATTGAACCCGCGCTTCCTGCGATCTGAATTTTTGATGTGTGATGTGTTGATATAAATCATACGGCAGCATACCTTGAACTAGACAAGCACTTCACCCGTGAACAGTTAATAGAATCATTAACAGCCGTGGGACCGCTGCGGATCTCGGTATTGTTTCACAATTGTGTGCTTCATTAAACGGTGTCAACAATCATTTGCTCTTTGAATCTTTTTTAATTAAAAATGGCTGCAATACGCGAAGCATAGGTAAACAGTTATATCAAAGCTATGTAAAATTGAAAATTAAAGGTTTATGTAATTTTCAGTTCTATTTCTGTTACTACTGTACAGTAGACGACGTGGAAAGTCCCTGAATAGGTTAAGGGTTCAGATCAGCTACTGCATGGAAAACCGGCTATAATGGGGTTACTTGGATGCAAGAGGTGTGGGACGCAACCACATCGTGTTGTGGCTGATGTGTTCCAACACTCGTGTACAATAATTGAAGACTTGAACGAAGTGATTGAGGTAGCTGTCAATGTCGCCGCATTTTGGGCTGGACAGATAGGTGTATTGCCATTAAACTCGACGAAGTATAAGAATTTCGTTATATGATAATTCAACTTATGGGTGAAGGCTAGGCTCATGGGGCAATAATAACAAACGAACAATAAAAACATGAGCCACCCCCGCCTCTAACATGACTGTCAAGTCAACCTTTTTAGAAAGCCACAACTGAATCAAATCCACAAAACTTCGACAGCTTCATCCTTGCAGTAGTTCCAACTGTCGTAAACAATGTTACATAATTTTCCATTGCTTTAAACGTTCTTAAGTAAACGTCTTCTATGTCATGTACAGCAACTACTACGCAATTACTGTCATCACAAAGATACTTAGCATAACTATCACCTACTACGAGTACATTATACTTCGGAAGGCGAAGACCCTCACCTACTTCGATAGTATGGTGTTCAGCATGACATTGCATTGGCACTACCGGTTTAACATCGCGTGATGCTAGAATTATGATAATAACATGTTTTTCAGGCCTTAGGCATTGAGTAATGAGCTGTCTACTTGCGTATTGTTTTCCATGAATTATGCGATAATGAAGAGGAAAAATCGTCTTAGAAAGAGTGTTATTTATTTATTTTCAAGAGTCTGAATGTACTGAATGTCTGAGTATAATTGAGTCTTTGTATCTATTTAAATAGATAACTGAACTAGCGGTACCTAAAGTTTCGTATTTGATACCAGGCTAAGCTGGGCAAATTAAGACCTATCTTGAAGGTGAAATTTTCATGCTTACAAGATAATATATCAAGGACAAGTTTTTGCCCAGCAGTTTAGGCTCTTCGTGGTATATTATTTCTATGCTGTTGAATGTGGTCGTACCTATATTGTTTTACCTATGAAAGTTGAAAAGAAATGGAACTAAATTACTATAACTAGGTACTACTTTTTACAGCTGTGACACAATTTGTGTTCTAAAATTTAGTTTTTGTTTATCAAATGGTAAATACTCAAGCGTATAGACATGATTAATAAATTGAATGACTCGAGAATGATAATATCCGTTTGTACAAACCAGTCAGGTATGCAAATTGTTTAGATTTTAGATATCAATTTAAATGATAAGTTTCTACAAAGTATCATCACGTCATGTAACTATGCGGTAGTAGAAATGTTCACGCGGACGCTCGATTAAAAAACCGGACTTTTCTGTTCCCGGCAGGGTAGAATTTGGACCACCCCATCTCCTATATAGGCTAGGGTTCTGGATAGGGCTGTTTAACATCAGACAGATATATACAGCCCAGGCTCAGCCTTAGATACATGACTCGAGCCAACAATTAGTGCCCGGAATACGGCGATAGGCTAACACCCTATTACGTGGGACCTAATACAATGATTGGTGAAATGTAGTTGTTAATTCACTCCTACCAAACCCTCCGGGGATAAAGGTGTGCTTGTATTTATGTATCTGTATGTTTTATTAGAATTATTGCGTGAATATGAAATGCTTATAAAAGGTTTTAGTTTTAATAATAATAATTTTATTTACGTTCCGTTTCCGTTGTTTTTTAGCAGCCATAGTTGTCTCGTCTCGCGGCCATGGCTGCTGAAAAGCAAAATAAACGTCATGCTTACTGTTAAAATAAATCGCGATAGAATCTGGTACAAATACTTAGTTTTATTGCAATGAAATATCTTATTAATCACTAAACTCAAGAGAATACAATACAGCCATTCATTACTTATGTAGGCTGTATAGTTAAAATATAAGATAACAATAGGAGATGTAATTTGTTTCATTATCCAACCTATTATACTTATAATAACCACGTCTTTTATAAGCTACTTCGATGCAGATGTAACTGGTATTATTCTTTGGTAAGTATGTACTGGTATTTTAAATACCACTGGTTTGTTAGCAAGTATTTCGTCGACTTGTAAATAATTTACAAGTTTAATTTTATTAAATATTTCTCTGTTATTTTCAATGACTTCTATACCTCCGGACATATATCTTGAACCCCAGTCGCGAAATGGAAGGTCGGCTTCGCAGGGGCGTATTTAAAGATTTGGCGCCCCGGGCCATTTAGGTTTGCCGCCCCATAAGTGATGTTCGCGTTCACCGTTAGCCTGCGCCCAAGGGGCTGACCCAAAATAGGGGCCCGTCAGAAGTTGCTAGAGACTTTCAAGTCTGATTCGTGAGATATCTATCTTATGGTGCGAGGGAAGTGACTCCCATCGCTCTCTCTACTAACCCAGGCTCCCAACCAGAATCCCTTCAAGGGGACATATTTGCATTCCATTCCATTGAAGCGCCATTTTTTTTTTTATCGTGCGAAAAATCTCCACGGATACCTCGCCCGCCGGAACCGGAGGAGGAGGTTATGTTGGACTCGAACCGACGTTCTGCGACCTCCAACGCCCGAGTTGCAGCCGCTCGTCGCGGGCCGCGCGGTTTCCGATTCTCCTCCGCTCCTCGCGGACCGCAAGGTCTGCGATTCTCCTTCGCTCCCGCTCCGCCGCCTCCTTTACGAGCATTATTTGCTCGCAGAAGCATGCACCGGCGGCCCACCATTAAAGCGCCCTAAGTATAAGATGATATGGCAACCAAAAATCACTTGAGTATAGCGATAGCTTGTGAAGGAGATGTTTTATGGCACAAAGGCTACAGCATAAGCACCGCTTCGGGACCTGGTAGCACTCTAGGCTCTAAAGGCACTCGGATCCCGTTTTGAAGGGCTCTTTACTCGTAGCATATGCCTCAAGTAGAGACGGAATCCGAATATTAGAAAGACAGGAAAATTGGTCCTCTTCTGCAAAGTTACCCTCCGCCTATCGGCTCATTGTATTGATCGATAAGGTGTGCAGTCATGCAGGTGTTTTAAACGAATTATTCCTCGTGAAGTGCCACATCGAGTGCCTTACAGGAGTGAGGCCGAATTTGGTAGACAATCAATTTGGTTATAGTCGGGAGCACCGTGGATGCCAACATGCGCTTGAGGGCCCTGGTGAAAGAAGCAGTGGCATGGCGAGTTGATGCTGGCAGTGTCTGATTCGTCTTTAAAACCTTGCCATGGAGCTGCATCAGAGCTGTACTCTTTCATCACGGGGTGCCTCTCTATCCTTGCGGCATTGTCGGGGCTTACTTATCGGTGAAAGCCAGTATCTACTCAAGTAAGACATGGTTTGGTAAGTGAGATATGTGGTGCTGTGTTCCGGCTGGCGCGGATCTGGGGCCGCTTTTGTGGAACATCGGCTAGGACTGGATGGTGACGGCAAGAAATCAGAAGCAACCAAGTAAGCCACAGCCGGAGTTATCCAAGTCCTTGGACGTATTTGGTGACTGGATCTGAAGTGGGCATACCTGGTTCTCTTACTTACGAACCTTTTCTGGCCAGTTGACGTGTGGGGAGCACAGAGGCTGCTCATACACCACCTGACAGTCCTTAAATAGACTTCGGATGCAGGTCAGCCGAAGTAACGAAAACCGAATTAGATGGGGTTGCCGAGCCTCCCCGATCGTCTATCTTTGGGCGCCTTTTAGATTAAGGCGCCCAGAGATAGACGATCGGAGAGGCTCGGCCGCCCCTCGCAACCTGCCGCCCCAATCGTCTATCTCTGGGCGCCTTAATCTAAAAGGCACCCAAAGATAGACGCTCGGGGCGGCAGGTTGCGAGGGGCGGCCGAGCCTCTCCGATCGTCTATCTCTGGGCGCCTTAATCGAAAAGGCGCTAAAAGATAGACGCTCGGGGCGGCAGGTTGCGAGGGGCGGCCGAGCCGCCCCGATCATCTATAATCTCTGGGCGCCTTCATCAAAAAGGCGCTAAAAGATAGACGCTCGGGGCGGCAGGTTGCGAGGGGCGGCCGAGCCTCTCCGATCATTTATAATCTCTGGGCGCCTTCATCTAAAAGGCGCTAAAAGATAGACGCTCGGGGCGGCAGGTTGCGGGGGCGGCCGAGCCGCCCCGATCGTCTATCTCTGGGCGCCTTAATCTAAAAAGCGGCCACAGATAGAAGCTCGGGGCGGCTCCGCCGCCCCTCGCAACATGCCGCCCCGGGCCATGGCCCCCTTGGCCCTAGGGTAAATACGCCCCTGCGGCTTCGGAATCATACCTTTACGCGCGCGGATTGTTTTGTAATAAATATATGCTTGATGAATTTGAGCTCGTCCACCGCCGTAGCACCCCGTGCTATCCTTAAATGACACCCAAGAAACCATGGCCATGATGGTTCTCCCAAGGTTCTCTTATTAAGAGTTCTGTCATCATATGATTAATAAGTAGGCAAGTACATCAGAAGGTTTGTAAGCGAGGTAGGTAGATTATGTCTTTGTATGATAATTATTTGTAATTTCATACTGCCATCGTGACCTTAACCGCGTCAATGAACGAGGAAGTTCTGAAATGACAACCACAACTCGCATGTGTAGGAGTTCCTACATACCTACTTCTTAACATTATTTACTTTAATATCAGTTTGTTACTGAATGAAGGGGTAGGTACCTAATTATATTTCCCGGATCGATGATTACGGTATGCAGCCACCGACACTGCCCTTTTGTGGCCATGCGATGCCTGATATCCGTATCAGGCAACGCGATGTCCGTGCTGTATTGCGGTCACTCGATGTCCGGAAAGCCAGCGGACCGGATGGTATTCCAGCGGTGGTTCTTCAAAAATGTGCAGCGGAGTTGTCTCCAATGCTGGCGCGGTTGTACCGGATGTCGTACATCTCGGGTACAGTGCCTTCGGCTTGGGGGGAGGCGAATGTACAGCCGATCCCCAAGAAGGGTGATCGCTCGGACCCTACCAACTATAGGCCCATAGCCGTCACCTCAGTACTGTGCAAAGTACTTGAGCACATTATCAACAAACAGCTCATGCGTTACCTAGAGGATCACTCCTTAATAAACGACCGGCAATATGGTTTTAGACCGAAGCGGTCAACGGGTGATCTTCTAGCGTACGTTACCCATCTTTGGGGTGAGGCTATGGACAAGCATGGCGAGTCGCTGGCTATAAGTCTTGACATCGCCAAAGCGTTTGATAGGGTCTGGCACAAATCGCTTCTTTCCAAGTTACCAGCCTATGGTCTGCCTCCTAGACTGTGCGACTGGGTGGCTAGCTTCCTGCAGGGGCGCCGTATTCGCGTCCTCTGTGATGGTCGAACTTCGGAGTTCTTGCAGGTAAATGCTGGCGTGCCGCAGGGGTCCGTCTTATCACCCACTCTCTTTCTTCTGCATATCAACGACATGCTGTCCACTGGCAGCATTCACTGCTATGCAGACGATAGCACCTTACACGGGAGTTATCACGGACATCCTGCGGCCAAGCAGTCTGATATCGCGGAAAGGAGGCAGCTTCTTGTCAGTGAACTTGACCAGACCCTGAACCTCGTTTCTCAATGGGGTTCTGAAAACCTGGTTGAGTTCAATGCCAAGAAGACGCAGGCATGCGCGTTTACAGCAAAGGTATCTTCTTTCCTTCCCCTTCCAACTCTTCAGAGCACGCCACTGCCACTGCAGGACAATCTCAATATCTTAGGTATGGATGTTCGCTGCAAACTGAACAACAAAAACTACATCGAGAGTATCATCAAAACAGCATCGCGTAAACTCGGAGTCCTGAACAAAGTGAGACGTTTTTTCACGCCGGAGCAGCGGTGTCTTCTCTACAAGACACAAATTCGCTCTTGCGTGGAATACTGCTCGCATCTCTGGGATGGCTCCGCAAAGTACTTACTAGATGCTCTCGACAGGTTGCAGCGACGTGCGGTCCGCATTATTGGGAATCCTGAGATCACTTACACCCTTGAGCCTTTGCAGTTGCGTAGAGATGTGGCATCTTTGGCGGTATTTTACCGTCTCTACCATGGTGAATGTTCTGATGAGCTCTTCCAAGTAATCCCACCCTCTCCTTTCCTATATAGGACAACACGTGCAGGACTCAGATGCCACCCGCATACGGTGCAAAATATTCCATCAAGAACCAAGCGATTCGGCGATTCCTTCTTCTGCCGCACTATTAAGACTTGGAATTCCTTACCAGCTCACGTGTTTCCCTCCTCCTATAGTCCCGGGTCCTTTAAGCGGGGCGTGAAAAAGCATCTGATGAGGCCGTCAAGCTGAGTGCCACCATTGTAACATGGTACATGTCTGTAATGGTGACCCTCTTTTCAGAGACTTTGCCTTCAGCTTACCATCAGGCGAGGCAAAGTCAAATTGACGTGTCCTATATATATAAAAAAAAAAAAAAAAAATTTATTAGTATTTGACTGCCTCTGTGACTTAGCTGTAGTGAACGCGGCTGCTACGCAGGAGGCGCGGGTTCAATCCCCGCTCAGTGCAAATATTTGTATGCATGAATATGAATATTTGCATTGGTTTTGGTCTGGGTGTTTCCTATGTATAATATATATGTATTTACAAAAAAAAATGTATCTATGTATGTTTATCCGCATTCTAGAACCCATAAAACAAGCCAGTTAAGCTATGCTTACTTTGTGTCTAGATAGCGTTGTGTAGATTGTCGTACAATATTTATTTACTAGCTTTTGCCCGCGGCTCCGCCCGCGTGGATGTCGGTTATCGCGACCAAATATAACCTACTAGCTTTTGCCCGCGGCTCCGCCCGCGTGGATGTCGGTTATCGCGACCAAACATAGCCTATGTCCTTTCTCGAGGTCTAATCTACCCCTATACCAAATTTCATCAAAATCGGTTCAGTGGTTTGGGCGTGAAAGCGAGACAGACAGACAGACAGACAGACAGACAGACAGACAGAGTTACTTTCACATTTATAATATTAGTAGGGATGTCCTTTCTCAAGGTCTAATCTACCCCTATACCAAATTTCATCAAAATCGGTTCAGTGGTTTGGGCGTGAAAGCGAGACAGACAGACAGACAGAGTTACCTTCACATTTATAATATTAGTAGGGATTTATTCTTATTCAATCAAATACTTATTATTATCAATGCACAAAGTTTTATTCATATTTTATTGATAGTTCCAGAAATTACCGGGTTTTCATAAACAAACAAACTCCTCGGCTTTATTATTAGTATGGATAAAAGTTCCCTCCTCCCCTAAAAGTCCTCAGTCTCAGATGCATGGCATGAGTCAACAATAGTGCCCGGAATACGGCAATAGGCTGACCTATTACGTGGGACCGAATACAATGATTGGAGAAATGTGGGTTTTAATTCACCTCTGTCTAACTCTCTAGGGATAAAGGCGTGATTATATGTAGGTATGTATGTCTCTCAAAAGTTAAAAAAAAATGTCGATAAAAATCAATGAGACCGCATGATTGCGCGGACGCACACAGTTTGCGTAAGCGTCCTCTACATTTTTGACACTTACGAGTTTGCGTGACTGATTAGAACCTAGTACAGTGAGTAAGTGTTAATATATCAATGGGTACCTACAATGAATACCCCAATAATTATGGCATCTTACCATACTACATATTATGCCAGAGAGCATGGGTTCTGCCGGAAAAGGCAGAACCTTTTGCATTTCTTCATTTCGCACGGTCTTAGCATTGAGGCTACTGGCACGCACCTTCTACGACGCTGACGTCAAACCTATATTCTTGGGTCTACCTGTCCTATCGCGACCCGGCGACGGCGGGGGTGGCATTACCAGACTCTCTCAAAGGCTTCCTTCCAAGTCTCAATCTCAATATCAAGTATCAAGTCTCTATCTCTATCTTATTTATTTATTTATTTATTAGATATATACTTTATTGTTCGCCAATTACAATATTCATGATACAGAAATTAAGAAGACAAGAGCAGTACAAAGGGCGGCCTTATCGCTTTACGCAATTTCTTCCTGGCAATCTTAATTCTCAATCTCCAGCTCAAGTCCCTCTGAGTAAAGACATGTGTCGTATGGATCACATGACAAAGTTTTCTGCTATTTTATTGGACAAAGACACTCAACACGCATCTTCCCCGCGAAGTCACGCGGGTTGTGATTACAAAGACCTAAATAACTAGTGACCGAAAAAGGTAATTACTTTTAAATATTGTATAACAATAAAGAGCGGAAACACACGATGCGTTGCGGCGACGCACCGCAGAAATTTCGCCGCAGTAGCGGGCACACGAGCGGTGCGACGCCGCTGCGTTGTTATGACGCAGCGGCGCCGCGTGCGCCCCAGCTGCGTTGTACAGTCTGTTAATAAATCATAAGGGGCTGTCCATTAATCACGTGAGGCTCAACAAATCGGAAAAATCACGAAATATCACCAGGGGGGAGGTAGGGGTATATTGAGATATCACGTGTATTTATTTTTGATCATGTAACATGTTGTATAACTTGTGTTATATAACACGTTCACATTATTTAACATTGTTTTATAACTTTGCAACATTGTACTAACTTCAGTGTCTACATTACTGAAACATGTCATATAACATTGTTATATAACATTGTTATATAATATTGTTATATAACATTGTTATATAACGTTGTTATATAACATTATTATATAACATTGTTACGTAACCATTGTTATATTGTTATATAACATGGTTACATAACAATTGTTATATAACAATGTTATATAACATGTTATGCTATATCATTTGTACGCACCTTTATAACTCGTGATTTTTGTCACGATTCTTAGTTTTCTAGCATTAAATAATAAATAAAAAAATACACGTTATTTTGGCTAGAGGGGGGGGGGGGTTGTCTAAAACCTTACCACGTATCACCATGGGGGAGGGGGGTTAGAAAATTGCTAAATAACATCACGTGATTAATGGACAGCCCCTAATCAACTACGCGGCGGCGGCGGTGCGGCGCGCGCCGGAGCGGCGCCGCTCCGGCGTCGCAACGCATTCACTCCTCCCCGCCTCGTCTCGGTGGTTCCAAGTCCGGTGCGGCGACGCAGCGCATCGTGTGACATGCTACAGATATTTCTATGTAAAACGACGCAGCGACACCGCTCCGGCGTCGCGCCGCCGCCGCAACGCATCGTGTGTTTCCGCTCTAAGACAATGCGAACCCATCAATATAACATTATTATTGTCAAGGCAATAGAGTAGTTAGCTTTATCTATCTGAGATATCTAACGTTATGGAGAAGATACTTTAAGATTTTCATCTTAAAAGTACATAGTAAAGATCCTTCCTATTGATGACTACTGGCGTTATAGCAGTAGTGTAGACCGTTTGACTGCTGACTCGGAGATCGCGGGTTCGATTCCCACTTAGTGCAAATACTTGTACCTACTTATGCATAAATATTTGCATTACAGAAATACCCTGGGTGTTTCTGTAATTGTATAAAAAAGGGGTGGGCCGATTTTGATGGAATTAATAATTTATCTAAATAGGTAAGTTTTGGGTAATCTGCAAACGGCATGGCCGATTTTAATGAAATTTTCATTGGGAGATAGCTTATTTATGCTACTACTAGGTACCTACTAGAGTTCTATTTTTATTTTAGAAACATTAAATCTCCGCACGAAAAAGTTAAAATCAAGATCTGAGTTCATGCAGACGAAGTCGCGGGCACAACCACGGAGGACAAATATGATTTAAGACGCAATATTCCATCTTAAGATGAAAATATTATAATATCCTCATCGTATATAACTCCCTTAAATAAACAGAAAAATGCAATCATGATTACAGCTCACGCATTTCCCATTATAGGTTCTACGCAAATTTCTCTGTTCCACGTTCTAAAGTAAATGGGATATGCGTGTACAGAGGCAATAATACAGGTTATAGATACGAAGTCTATGGATGCAAGAGGTTATTTTTATACCAGGGATGGCGGATGGCATGCCGCCCGGCGCCATAGGGTCACTGGCCTAGTCTGCCTCCGCCATTTTCTTTCCGAGCTGATTGTTAGAACAAAAGTTATTGAGACAAATTGCTTTGGTTATTTACTTAGTTTTTTGTTAAAATAGATTGGAGAAATAAGGCTTTGTTTAAGTATAATGTAGTGAAATTGATTTAGTAGTCCTATTGTAAGTCCATTGGTTGGATTTCGACCTATAGGTATCTTTGCGGAAAGTTTAGGTGGACTCCAGACTTCGAGGTGTATATAGGTTTTGAATGCGACCGAGACCTGAATAAGGATAATGATGATTAATGATGGAAAATTAAATGAAACATGAGCTAAAAACTGTTTTCCGTTATTTTTGTAGACAACGTCTTAAAACTCGACAATTTTATCAACACCAAATTATTAAAAGACTAGCTTTTGCCCGCGGCTCCGCCCGCGTGGATGTCGGTTATCGCGACCAAACATAGGCTATATCCTTTCTCAAGGTCTAATCTACCCCTGTACCAAATTTTTTTCATCAAAATCGGTTCGTTTGAGCGTGAAAGCGTAACAGACAGACAGACGGAGTTACTTTCACATTTATAATATTAAGTATGGATATGGATTTATCAATAAAAAGCTATTGCTACGAAAGAAAAAGTAAAGAAAATTGCTTGATATTAGAGGAAAAAACGTATAGTTTCTGCGTCGTTCCAAATTCAAAATTCCCTTGATGACTCCTTTTCCTTCCTACAGTCCCGGGTCTTTTTAAGCGGAGCGTGAAAAAGAATCTAATGAGGCCGTCAAACTTTGACCATCATTGTAACATTATTGGTGTGTGTAATGTCCTCTTTCCTAAGACTTGGCTTCAGCTTGATTGAAGTAAAGTTATATTGAGTATAAAAAAGTACCCGGAAACGTGATAAAAAAGAAGTCAATAATAATATGACATAACTTGGATTGGCATTATTTGTAAAACAAGTTAGGTATGACACTTAAAGTATTCATAAGACATTTACAAGTTATTTGCGTCCGTGATTCTGACCTTCACAAGTTAGTTTATATTGGACATTTTTTCTAAACATGTTACGTATAAACCTATTTTTTTTCTTTAAACTTGCACCCATGGTGTGTGCCTACTCTGTACATCCCTTCAAAGATATTATTGTGGAATAGAATAACGAATGTATGGGATTTGACGTTTTTGACATACGGTGACGAACTGTATATGTGCTATACTGCTTTCAAAAGTACATACACATACATTTAATCACGCCTTTATCCCCCGAGGGTAAGATAGAGGTGAATTAACACCCACATTTCATCAATCATTGTATTCGGTCCCACGTAATAGGGGGTGATGCTATTGCTGTATTTCGGGCATTATTGTTGACTCAAGCCATGCATCTGAGGCTGAGTCTGGGCTATATATATCAGACAGACAATAATATATATACTTACATACTATACAGCCCAGACTCAGCCTCAGAAATTTGGGCCACCCCATCTCTTCTCTTACCATGCAGTTTCGTACAGTACGACACTGCATGGTAAGAGATGGGGTGGCCTAAATTCTACTCTGCCGGGAACCACGCGGTTGAACAAAAACTTACAAAAGTAACTAAGAGTAATTTGGTAGGTTTGGTATTGGGTGGCTAAGGAATAAGGGAGATTTAGATCTGCAAACATACAGCCCGATAGGTGTCTCATCCCCTATTTACATGACACAGGAGAACATAGGTAGTTGGCCAAATGTGGGCCTTATAGCCTCTGTTTTCGATGAGTATGTATTACTATGTATGTGTTGGTAATAAAAGTGTAGAACATGATTAATTAACATCTCTCACGCACTTTTTACCTCAAGAACTCGAGATCCGCATTCCATAACCAAAATGATAGATACAGCCATGAATTACCTACAGCAGAAAAATGCATGGTTACAATTCGTCAGACGTACAGATATGGAAGCTTTTTTATTCTGCCAAATCGGGCAAACAAAGCTAACTCGCCTAGTGGTATGCGGCCAACTGTACCGATAGCAAAAAAGTCAAATACCTACTTATTGCAAATTTAAATTCTTAGAATATGTATACTGCCGTCTGACCCCCGAAACCCTGCGACAACCCCCAGAGAAAAGCAAGCGCCGGAGTTTCATCTGTCGAGCACTTGGCGGCTTCCACGTGATGTTGACTTGTGCCATTTTTACATTTAATCATGCCAGATTGAAAAACAAATGCTCTGGAGGAGACCACCTCTATCATAATTCATAAGATACTTATTTAGCTTTTTATCGTGCGTAAAATCCCTCAAGAATACCTACCCCTCGCGGAAGCCGACAGGGGTGGTTATATTGATTAAAACACACGCCATCCGGGGATCGTTGGTTGCTGAAGGTGAGATTGGCTAAGACACATCTCTCGCAACCCGACCGATCCAGAGAAGAGATATTTACTTCCCTATTCTGTACACTATGAAGATCTTTAACTAAATAATATCTACGAAAAATAAAATAAATATTCTTATAACAGCTGTTAAATGAAGAAAAACAAGTTTATTTTTTATTGCTTTGCTTATGTTCAATGTTTTTGTTCGCTATGAATGTGACCGGTTTACATAAAACTCGCTATAGGTATTTTAGCAAGAGTTTAACGTTAAAATTCGGGGTGACCCCTCACGAAATGTGGCTTTAACTTCGAGATTATTAACCCTTAACCACCTACCACCGGTCTCTGAGACCGCAACGTATTTTTAAATTCAAATATTTCGATCTGTATATGTCGTAGGACAGTGCGCGTCTATATACCTTTTCTACACATCCAACAGTACCGAGCTTGCACTCAGGGAAGTATAGACGTGCGCGCGTTTGGCCAGGGTAAGCAAAAATATTTCGTCAGCGGTCTCTGTGACCGCACGTAGGTGGTTACGTGATTTTTTTTCACTCATACGATTTTTTTGTTTTAGTGAAAAAAAAATGATTAATAAATAAAAAAACCCGCCTGCCACTAAAAAATTGCAATAAGTTTGATAGCAGGCGGTACCCATTTGCCAATCATAAACCGAAAGAAAATTAATTACCCGACTGTCGAAGAAAGGAGGGTAGGTAATTTTATTTATTAATAATTGTTTTATATTATACTTTATAGTTATGATATAACATGTATATATTTTTGTAATCTCCTTCTAATTTCCTTCATTTTGATACCCTACTCGATAAGTTTGAGTGAAAAAAAAAATTGACAAGATACGTTTTGGCGCCAAAAACCGCCATTTTGATTTTATAAAAAAATATATATATATAGTTGGTGTCACTCATACAATCATGACGAATCAAATGACACCTCGCATTTCAAAAACTATTCAGGCTGTAGGGCGTGCCAAAGAAATATACATACATACATAGGGGAAGGTGAGGTATAATGATCCCCTTAAGGGAAAAACTTAACTGTGGCTAAAGTCAGAGGCAAAATCGAAAGATTTCTATTGTTGGAGGTAGTGAATTTACTGAACTTTGTAACTGCATACTTATTTTCTATTATATGTATGCAGTTTTTTTGTATTAGAGGTTTTTGTAAGAGTTTAGAAAAGGATCATTTTATACACACCTATGGATAAAATGATCCCTGGGGTAAGGGTAAAATAATCCCAGGGATCATTTTATACCATAAGTTATAAATATCAGTGAAATAAAACATTCAGCTGTTTATTTTAATCATGTGAGTATGTATTGTTCATAACAATTTAAGTATGTAAGCAAGTTACACAAAACTTTGCTGTCTTCTAGTTTTATTAGAGATCTTTTTTTTTTGTAATTTATCTAATACTTAATCAACAAAACTAAGCATTAAACATTGCAACAAACTTTTAAAAGGTTTGTAAAATTAACAAGATACCTATTCAAGCAATTGGCAAATAACTAGTAAACAAATAAACTAAAAAAGTAGAACAGGACGCCTGACTCAAGGGTTATCGTGTCCTCCTCCTTTCTTCGGATCACTGACAGTCCAAATATCTGCCATTTTATGCCACCTAGTTCCACCTCGAGTTCGGTGAGGTGCTCGTCCAGCCGTAGTATACCGCAGTTTCAAGCTGCCAGCAGTAGTTGTTTTCGGTAGCCTCCCGTCACCCAAACCGGGGATTAGGATTACCGGGACCATCGAGAACTGGGGACCTTTTATTTTGGCGTCTGTGCATTGTGAGGTTATTCAGCCTACTATTGCCACGCTGCGCTAGCCAGAAGGGTTGGTGAAGTGTTTTTCTCGAGTTTTCCTCTCTTAGGCCGTTTTGACCTCGGCAGAATATCGGCCAGAAGTCGCGACTCCTCCATAAGTTTTTCTTTTAGCGTAGTGTAATGTGTAGACGGCATCTAATGCCTTTTTCATTTATTATTCCAGGAAATTTTGGCGATTAGTTTTGCGTATAAATATTCTCGGCATGATCTTTAACAATAACTTGGTGAAATGTTTTCTCGAGTTTTCCTTCTCTCAGGTCGTTTCGACCTCGGCAGAATATCGGCCAGAAGCCGCGATGCCTCCCTAAGTTTTTCTTTAAGCGTAGTGTAGTGAGTAGACGGCATCTAATACCTTTTGCATTTGTTCTTCAAGCCAATTTTGGTGTTTAGTTTTGCGTATAAATATTCTCGGCATGATCTGTAAACATAACAAATACTAATGAGGTAAAATGATTCCAGGGATCATTTTGAACACAAGAAAGGGATCATTTCGCCCCAAACACCAAATTCCAAGATATCGATCAAAACATAACCTTCAAATACCGTGTGCGGTGATCGAACACTGCTTAAATATTAGCTAACTGCTATTAATACCCGCAAGTAAAACAACATTTTAATAAATATGAACACGTAAAAAGCAATGAGAGTCCAAAAACAGGCTTACCTTAGATCTGAGCCTCACTTTTTGATTATTTTTTAATAAAATCACGCCAAGTGCTCGCACCGTCATGCCATTTGGAGAAGCAACTGGCAGGGGTGCGGAGAACATATTTCATGCGCATTTGGATAGATGGCACTAGTTGTTTCTGATTTACTGAGGGGGATCATTTGACTCTCAGGGATCGTATTACCTCACCTTCCCCTACATAGTCCCGAAAAACATTACCCTCCTTCCTTCGGCAGTCGGGTAAAAATAATTAAAAACAACGAAAGTATTGAAAGATGGTTGCAACAGGAGATTTCAAACGATGAGCTTATGCCAGACGAAGATTGCAGTGACGTGGAATCCGATGGGGTCGAGTATACTGTGCAGGTTGAAGACTAGAAAAATTGAGAATGTTTGGGGGTTGCAATTTTGTTGATTTTTACGATTGATGTTTAGTTTTTTTATTTAATCTAATAGTTAGAGTCCTAAGTTAAAATAAATATATCAAAAGAGGTTCATTTTTTAAGTTCCTTTTGAATCAGATCCAATTATTCAAAAAGAGTATATTTTTGAGTTATAATTACTATTCTTGAAAGATAATAGCATAATATCAAGATTTTATTATAGTTTATGATAATTGAAAGTCTAAAATAAAATATTAAAACATAAACAAGTATTTTACTCATTTAAATCCTTTTGATACTATAGAACCCGAATTTACGGTGGTTATTCATGAGCGGTCTCCAGGACCGCACGTAGGTGGTTAAGTTCCAGAAATAGGTGGTAGGTAGTTAAGGGTTAAATATCATTTTTTGTTAAAGTAAGTAAGTATAATTCGTATTAAGGTAGGTGTATATTTTATTCTGGCGGTCAGGTCTTACAGAAACCGCCAGGCTACGTGGGTAACAAAGAAGAAGCAGGCCCAGGGCTCGCCTTTCTACAAAGAGTCGCCAATATTGGTGTCCACGTAAATAAAATGCTGTAGGTATAAGATTATCAACGATTTGCTCACATTATACCACTAGCTGTTGCCCGCGGCTCTGCCTGCGTGGATGTCGATTATCGCGACCAAACATAGCCTTTCCCAAGGTCTAATTTAGCTCTGTACCAAATTTCTTTGAAATCGGTTCAATGGTTTAGGTGTGAAAGCGTAGCAGACAGACAGAAAGACTGACAGACAGAGTTACTTTTGCATTTAGAACATTAGTATGGATAAAGAAGGATACAAATACAAAAGATGATAGGTGGATGATGATGGAACCACAACCACATGGTGCAGTTGTATTAGGAGAAGGAGAGCTGTCCCCAAATAAAATGGCATATTAGCAAGGACAAAGAAGAATATTTTCTCAACAAAAATAAACACAAATAAAACTAGAACACACTCTGAAGCATCGTAACTATCATGAAACAAAAAAATCGGAACATATTACGATCGGACGTTACGTACAGATTTATTCAATCGTTGCACATACACCGGTAACGCGTTACGTTCCAAGATATAACCGCAATCTCTGGTTGCTATTACTGGCCAGTAATTAGTAATTACACATAGCAAATAGTAAAGTTGCTTGTTTACGTCGATATTCATCTCATTGAGATGATGCGATAAGGAATACCGATCGCAGATCGCTCTACTTTCATTTTTATAGACTTTAATAGGTAGGTTCGTTCACTGTATATCGTATGATGGTATGGTGTCATGGTTTATGAGCACATTGATAGATACACGTACGAACAGATGATGTATATTGCATTGGGAATCCTACTTCCAACTCCTATTTATCTTACTACTCGTATTCTATCCTAATCCTACTTATATCAGAAATGTGAAAGCTTGAGAAGATGTTTAGATGTTTGTTTTTCAATTACGCTTAAACGGCTGAATGGAACGAGCTGAAATTTGAAACAGGAATAGATTATTGACACAATAGCACATAGGCGCTATTTTTTAATCCGGGATTAGATTCCCATGGATCGCGGAAACGGGATCAAAATTCTATATGTGCGAAGACGCGAGCATCAGCATATCTATAGATGATAATCATCAAATAGCTTGAGCCTGTGTTTTAAATGAATTGCACCTTTTCAGCCCTTCTGGAGAAAAGCGTGCGAGTCCAAGATTCGCATACAGGTGGCATGACTGTGAAAAAGGCAACACGAAAAGTCCCACCTCGAATTGTTTCAGACGCGGGACTGAAATCTGTATTCCACTCCTTCTTCTGCCGCACCATTAAGTCTTGGAATTCTTTACCAGTTCACGTGTTTCCCTCCTCCTACAGTCCCGGGTCCTTTAAGCAGGGCGTGAAAAAGCATCTGATAAGGCCGTCAAGCTGAGTGCCACCATTGTAACATGATACGTGTCTGTAATGGTGACGCTCTTTTCAGGGACTTTGCCTTCAGCTTACCATCAGGCGAGGCGAAGTCAAATTGACGTGTCCTATATAAAAAAAAAAAAAAACATGGGTATAGACTATGCCTTAGGAAAAGTCAATTTGAATAGGATCTTACACAATAAAATATTTTTTATACATAGGTACTCAATGACAAGGAAACAAAAGAATTGTTTAGAAAGTCGACCTAATTTGATATGATAACTCATAGAACACCTGTTCTACTTCGTTGCGCTTATCAGCTACCAATTTCGAGAACAATGCATATCTGCCATAACACTTACTTCTCATACAAGCAACGAGATGTAGGTACTTGGGTGTATGAACATGTGTAATGGTATTGTTAGGCTGAGTTCAGACAATCAAAGCTAACCTAATGATCATATCAACGTGATAAACTTGATCATTTAGATGGAGTTTTTTTTTCTTTTCAAAAAGGCCTGTTAGTAGTAGGGAAGCATGCATACTATCCGGTTCAAATTACAAATTATCTATTTCAAGCCTTTGGGCTGATGCGTCGCGTTGAGGAATTGTATATGGGGCGGCCAAAGTAATAATGCTCTCAGTCATTCTTCATAATGACCGGTAGTAGTTTCCTTTGCAGAGATGGTAGAAAAAATATTTGGCAAAGTAGATCGAGGGAAGAACTTTTTTTCACTGGCTTCCCTTTTGAAAATTTGCTCCTTTCGTCACCCATTCTGATACTGTCCTAGTTGTTCGTAACATACATTATACTAATACCACGAACGCGTTATATTCTCAGTAATACTATTTTAAATCAATAAACGCCGATTAAAAATAAAAAATTAGCAACCGAAATTACTAATATTGCCTCTAACCCCTCCAGCTAATCTAAATTATTTGTGTTAGGAGTGGGTTCACGTTAGTAGTGTAATAGCTAGGATTCGAACCCAGGACCTTTCGATCGTAAGGCCGACTCATTAACCTATCTAAACAGTTTAAAAGTTAAGTAATAGTTACTTACTCTTCCTTTTCTACATCTCTGTAACAACTTACTGAAGAAATCAGCTCAAATAACTGTGTGAAACTGCCCTTAACGTTCAACCTTTATAAAACTTATTACCTACTTGAGTCACTATGTAATGCTGCTCGCATGGCATGTTGTCTGAAGTGACGCAGAGGACAACCACGCGACTGTGGGTTGGCCCTTTTGAACACGCACAAGCTGGGTCAAGCAAATACATTCCAACGTATGTACGGAATTATAAATGTTAATGTAGATATAGCAAATATTGCACTGTGTTCGATACTGGATAACCTTTTTTGTCCTGATTTAAAAACAAGATAGTTGGGTTGAAGTGCTGTGCATGCAAAAAGATATATAACTGCTCGGTGGTACCCGGTGGAATAGAACACCTACCTATCTATCCTATTGTAGGACATTCTACAAAACGCTATCTAGCTAGGCTAGACCCAAAGCACAGAACAGATAATAGTACTAGTGTACCCAAAGAAAGCATAGCCTAACTAGCTTGTGTTATGGGTTCTAGATAGGGATAGAGAACAGCGTCACTCCATCTATTCCCATGGATATCGTTGCTGTTCTCCATTATATAGAAAACATACAGGCTATGACGCTTGACGTCAATAGGCTACCCTCTATTATAGATAATATAATCGTAGTTGGTGAAATCTGGGTGTTAATACAACTCTGCCTACCGTTTTGGGGATGTACCGGCGAAGGCATTGAAATCGAAAGAAGAAACACGGCATATTGGTATTTTAGATAGGAGGAGTACCTACACCCAAAACTTTGACGTCGTCAAAAATTAACCGTTGTGGTATCCCTGAAGGTAGATTTGACTATCAAGGATGTCGAATAGTCCGAACTCCGAATACCATGGCTGTGGCGGAGAAGAAAAATTAGGATAGTGCACCCCCTAATTGGAAGGTTTCAATCTAACCGAGTTGATAAAGGATAAGTCAGAAAATGTATATATTATGTAAGTAACGTGCTTTTGGGCGAACTGACACATTTATGCTGGCGAAAGCATGACGTTTTTACCACATTATTTGTATATTGTATTAAAATATACTAAGAGAAAACTTTCATTGTTTCGTTAAATATAGTACGCTAGTGCTATAGCCAATACATGTCGTAATTTCCATTGCTTAAACATATAAGGAACTGTTTGTACATATACAATATCTAGTGAAAGCCTGCATACTTATAATAGTGCCTGTTGCAATTATTGCGAATGCTTTTCATTTCGTTCATTCATTGAGTTCGTTTACCTCAATCCATAATCGAAACTCCTTGGAGACTTTATTTGCATAAAATGTATCTACTTAAATGGAATCTTTCGGTCTCAGGACATGACAAGTAATTTAATTGATATATGTTTTGATAAATAGGCTGCGCCCAAAAAAATATTTTAGATATAGGAAACTACAGCGGCCATATTGAACAATGTAACAAAATGACATAATGAATAACAAATGCGAAAAAGATGATGGCTTCTAACGCAATACCATATTGTTGACAAATGTCTACCGTTAGAAATTCATGGTAGTATCGCCATTGTACGTAATTCACACGATAGGAAATTGCAAATTAAAATGACATTATCTAAACGTCTTTATACGGTAATGTAAGAAAATGATACGTTGGAGGTAAGTGGTCATCATCCACGTCATCGAGGTCTCTGTGCTCCGTTCTAGGAAATAAACCCTGGGATTCAATGTTAAATTTAATATTAGGACTTAACGCCATCATTAGATCAAATGGATATCATCCGGAGCCTTTTCCCAATTCAGTTTTGGTCGGCATTTAATACGAAACGGTCAAATTTAGATTTGATTTGATTGATTGCCGCGTGGTTCCCGGCAGAGTAGAATTTGGACCATCTCCTCCCATGCGGTGTCGTACAAGGCGACTAAGGGATAGGGCTGTTTAACATCAGACAGATATATACAGCCCAGACTCAGCCTATACATGGCTCTAGCCAACAATAGTGCCCGGAAAACGGCAATAGGCTCACCCCCTATTACGTGGGACCTAATACAATGATTGGTGAAATGTAGGTGTTTATTCACCTCTGCCTAACCCTCCGGGGATAAAGGCGTGATTGTATGTATGTATTTTGATTTTCTCGTGCAGTGACTACCATCTGACATCGCCGACCGAATGGCAGTTTCGAAGTACCTACTGTTGTTAGACCAGGCCCTTGATTCTGCTAAATCAAAACCACTGTCGTGCCACAGTCTCTGCAAAAATTGGCATTATATTTTAGACTTTATTTCTATAGAGTTAAAGTCCAAAATTAAATGAAAATATTTTCATTACACGCTTTCGTTCACTCTACAAAAAGCCATTTAATTTTAAACTTTAAATGCATTGCTTTAAAGGCTAAAATCAAATGGAATTTTCTCGCAGTCACTGTGGTGCGACAGTGGTTTTGCTTTAGCAGAATCGAGGCCCTGATTATCGGACGTTTATGGCTCTTAATACCCTTTACCTGCCTGCTTAAAGTACTCCAAGATACGGGGTTTGTCAATGTGGTGGTCAGTAGTCGCCAAAAAGAATAAAGAATTACTACTTATTTTCTATAGTCTATGAATTCAGTACGAATTTGATCCAATTTGTGTAAGGTAGACACAAAATGGTTTAGTAAGAAAAGACTTTATAACCCGTAATAAATCTTTAGTTAAATTCGTTCAGTTTAGAAGTCGACCCTAATTACGGATAACACGGTTAGGTAAACGAAGTTTAAGCCGCAATTAAGCGACGGTAAACAGTTAACGATTACGATAATGCCTTGAAGTGATTACAAAGAACTCAATTTGTTTTTAAAGATTACTGCCCGAGGCACTGTTCGCGTGAAACACATTTTCTGCGCAATTTTCAACAATTTATCTTTCCGTAAGAACCTTCCAGAAATTAGTGGGTCCGAGCTCCGAGGTGAACTCTTAAAGCAATGCAACCGAAGGTCAAAGCTACACTTTGATAATGTACAGGTACAGTCAGCGTCAGAGAAAACAGACCCCCTCATGCTTTCATATCATTAACAAGGGGGGTCCCTTTTCTCTGAAGCTTACTGTACAGTCAAGGCTATATTTTTGCATTCCCAATACCAGACACATCCAAAACTCGCACTTGGGAGCCCAAAGTCCGCTCTACTAGTCCTCTTTTTATAGGAGCCCTCTTATTATTGTCCTCCTAGTACATACATACAATCACGCCTTAATCCCTGGAGGGCTGGGCAGAGGTGAATTAACTCCCACATTTCACCAACCATTGTATTAGGTCCCACATAATAGGGGGTGAGCCTATTGCCATATTCCGGACACTATTGTTGACTCGAGTCATGTATCTGAGGCTGAACCTGGGCTGTATATATCTGTCTGATGTTAAACAGCCCTATCTCTTAGTCGCCTTGTACGACACCGCAAAGGAGGAGATGGGGTGGCCCAAATTCTACTCTGCCGGGAACCAAGCGGTAAGTTCGGAAAGGAAAATGTGCCAGTCTCGTCGGCACGTGCCTCGGCTTGCAGATGAAGTTGACTTAGGTAGCAACGATGTTGATGAATCCCAAAACATCCAAATAAAGTCAAGAGTATATTATTAGATAGAAATAGAAAGTTTAGAATGTGATTGAAAAGTTGCTCGCAATCAGATCACGTCGATAAACATCCAATCAACAAAGATACTTTACAGCCAATCAATCAGCTGCAATGCCAGTCGTCTGCGCATCTTTATGTGTAATTAAACAATACCGGCTCTCATTCAATAGATCGTAACTTTTTCCTAATGATAATGAAATCTGTTTATGCGGCATTTGTGTTTATTGCTTTCACCTGTAGTCGTAGAAGATATATATTTGGCTGTAATTTGTTAATACATATAATATAATTATTATGTACTCAAGTAGTTATCATGTAGGTAATCTTACACTACGGTACCAGAAGACCCAAAATGTATGGCAACCTTAGAGTATCCATCTTTAAGATGGCAACTGAACCGACGGTTTACTCGGCTTTCGAGGCATGGTGGCGTCTCAATATGCTAAGAATGGTAACCCATAGTAATTCTGACTTTCATAGTATTACTTAACCTGGCAATGTATTCTACTCGGTTACCACTTCTACTAGGTACAGTAGAAAATACACAATGATTCATTTAATTTATATTCAATATCACAATGAGCTCATGATGGCGCAATGGCGACCGTTAAGATTCAGCGTTGTAAATCAATATTACCGCGAGTTTGGTCCATAGATAACAGATCGATTGTATAAAGATTTGAGACTGTCAGTGTGACAGCCGGCTGTCACGATTGACATTGACAGTGACAGATAAATTGGCCTAATCGGAGAATCTCATGATCCCTTGTTGCGCGGGTCAGGTGGAAGTTACTCGGTGGAAATACAGTTATTTGGACGATCTTGTTATTTCTGGGAATCTGATACACGTTATAGTAAATTTTATAATATTGTATGTACTGTTTTTATTATCTTTCTCCTGTAGGTGACCTATCACAGAAAGAGTAGGTGCTTTAAATAGAACAGAAAATGGTATTTCCTCCTTTCTATTGACTGATGGTTCTGATATTTGGTACACGACGATAATAGATACAATTTAAATCAATATTTTAGGACATTCTACACAACGCTATCTAGACCCGAAGTAAGCATAGCTTAACTAGCTTATATTATGGGTTCTAGAATTGCGGATAAACATACTTAGATACATTTTTTTTATAAATCCGTACATATTATACTTAGAAAATACCCAGACCAATGCAAATATTCATATTCATGCATACAAATATTTGCACTGAGCGGGGATCGAGCCCGCGCCTCCTGCGTAGCAGCCGCGTTCACTACCGCTACGCCACAAAGGCAGTCAATAAAACAGTTTGGTTTAATATCATTAGTAGGTATTAAGACCATTTTGAGTACTTTCCTTTCCTTTCCTGACTGTATCCAATGCACGTTTGTCAGGCTGACCCGGTCCTATGAAATCTAGTAACGAGACTTATATCAATCTATCGTACTCCTTGATACAAGCATACGTACGTCACATTATTTACAGTTATTAAATTTCCAAAACTGCTTTATGAATGAATGAGTGAACATTCAGTTACGTTAACCTCATTTTGCGAACATGTTGCTAATTGTGCCTACCTATGTGAATTACCTACCGTCAATCTTGCATATCCAAGTGGGTCAAAATTGCTGAGAATTAAACAACATTTAGCCTGTCCACGGAAGCGAGTGTTTCTATAAATCCGTCATTATATCCTTCTAAGGCAGCAACAAAAATTGCGCAAGGCAGCTATTACTCATTTTCAAGTAATGCCATGGCAATTTACAACCGGATGCCGCAACTAAGTAGTCACAAAGGAAACATATCGCCGATATGGTCAAATTGTCAATTTATACTTCCTTTGGATATTATCTCAGGCTGGTTCTAATATCTATGGATATTAGTCTAAAGCTGCTGCACACATTGGCCAAATATGTGCGTAATTTGACTGCAGAATGTGTATGTTACAGACAGCCTCCGTGGCGTAGCGGTAGTGAACGCGGCCGCTACGCAGGAGGCGCGGATTTGATATCCGCTAAACGAACATAACAATTTTGTGTAGAATTCTCTAATGGAATTGTCTAATCTATTCTAAATTATTAAAAAGTGTACAAAAAGGAAACAAATATAAATTATAAATATACTAGCGCATATTATGAAATAAATTCAAGTTTAATTTATATAATTAACTAGTAAACATGGCCTATATTCACTCATTAAATCATAACTTATTATAACAGAGTCGTTATACATACAAATTACTTACTGTAATTATAATCTTGTGAATGCTTCAGTAATAATATTCGTCTATTCATACTAATATTATAAAGCTGAAAAATTTGTTTGTTTGGTTGAAGGCGCAGGTAATCAGAAACTACGGGTTCGAATTGAACAATTTATGTTGGATAGTCCGTTTATATCCCGGTTGCCATACCAACATCTATTGCAGTCGTAACGAGTAGTTAGAGCCCTAAAAACTTCAACAACTGGTCTAGCTGCAATTGTTTAATATCGTCCAATATCGCTTTGGATTGTGGAAGTCCAGCCAAACCCGCGTTTAGACTGGTAAAGCGGACCCCAGACTCCTAGATGAAAGCTTCGGATGCGACTGGGATTGACGCTAGGATAAAGAAGAAGACCGTAATCGAGGAAAGGTTATAGGCTGTATAACATCACGCTACTTTACAAGGGAGCAGAGCAGTAACCATAAAAGTAAACAAATCCGGCAGATGCCCAATTATTATTAGAAAATTAATACATTTCGGGATATATTATGGTGATGCAGGATTTCGAAGTATACCACGGGTAAAGCCGGGCGGGTTGTCAAGTTTTTTAATATTTGTAACAGTTAGATACTCTAACATACTAAAATTATTATACAAATCCATTTATAGATATATTTTTAAAGATACGGATATTTTGAAACTAATTAACGTTAAATTTATTTCAGTATTGAGTAAACATGGCCCAAATTCACTCATTACATATTCAGAATTATTATTATTTGTATATTTATTAATGTTTTTGTAATATTTACCAGCTTTGTTATTCATGAGCTGCGACTATACTGAAGGAACTAGGTCATTAGTCTAGGTCAAAGACATTGGCTTACGACAATAATACTAGTCTAGGCTCGTCTTTATTAAATTTAGTATTATTTTTTATATACAAAACCTAGAATCTTCATCCTAGCGTTAATCCCAGTAGCATCCGAAGCTTTCACCTCAGAGTCTGGGGTCCGCTTTTTCCAGTCTAACTGCGGCTTTGGTTAAGATGAATTTGGTTAATCTCCGTGAAGCGACCACCCTCTGACCTCCACAACCCATTGGAAATACTTGTCAAAGAATTGAAGTGAACTTTTTAGAATTCCAACTACCCGTAACGACTGCCATAGATGTTCGTATGACGACTGGGACCGACCACTCAACGTGCTCTCCGAGGCACGACCATACCAATACAATTGACCATATTCATGCATAAAAATATTTTCACTGAGCGGAAATTGAACCCGCGCCTCCTGCATAGCAGTCGCGTTTACTACCGCAACGCCACAGATGCTGTCAAAACAAGACCTAGAATAAGCTATAGGCACTAGGTCATTACTGTAGGTCAAAGATACCGACGAAGACTCACTCACTAGGTCAGTCTTGGAAATAAGCATTTAACTTCCTTACGATACTTTCACCATCAGGATGCACGTTAATTACCATATTCTAGAATCTAGAACATTCTACACAGCATCATTTATGGAGGTACGACACGCGGTATTCCCGTCTCAATCGAGCAGTCCGACTGGGGAAGTATCCGTCCTACAGAATACCGCGGGTATAATAACTTTGTGTTGTGTTCCCGGCGGTAAGTGAGGTAGCCAGAGCTCACTGGAGAGTTTTTGGGCTGTCAGTGAGAAGACCATAAGCTTGTCCTGCTTTGTCTTCTGCACTGATAACACAGAAACTCTCTGTTCTTAGGGTCGGCAGCACGAGTGTGTCTCTCCAGCCTTTCTAGACAAGTGGGGAACTTTCTATCCCGTATGGGATTTGACGTATATGACAGGCGTCAACGAATGTCAAAAACGTCAAATCCTATACATTTGTCATTCGATTCCATCATACGCCGAGCGACGAATTGTCACTTGTCTAGAGGGGCTGGTGTTGCACACGTCCATAGGCCGCGGTAACCACTTTCCGTCAATCTAACTACGAAAGAACCAAACTTTGATATTTTCCGTGAAGTGGCTTTTGGCGTAATCTTACTACCCTACTTCCTACCTTACTATCTTATATCCTACTTCCTACTATTATTAATGTGAAAGTTTGTGATTTTTTCTACAGTTTAGTACAGGAAGTTATAAAATTAATTAACAAATAATCCAAATACGAAACAGTTGATACAGGTGCGTGTCAAGGTTCATTGACACAAGGCCAGCTGATTTGCCAAGCGTAAAATCGTGTTAATATCTTACTATGTTTTGCTTAACGCGCCTAAGTATAATATGTATTGCTCGACATAAGTGTCTTGGATCTAAAATATGCTTTATACACGCAGCGGTGGAGGAGCTTAATTCACCAATCATAGCTTATTACAAAACAATCCACGCGCGCCAGGGCGTTGTTTGTCGTGCGAAGTGGAAGAAGGAACAGCCGGAAGGTGGACCCTCAGCTCCGAGTTCACTTGGGCTTCGGATGCAATCAGGAAGATACGTCTCTATGAGGACGATGATGATGACGTTCGCCTGGCTGCCTGCTGGAGGACAAAAGATGGGAAAAACCTTTCTTTTCATATTTGGCTACACACGTCTTGTGGTATGTTGAATAATTTTAATGACGGAAATGGTCATGCTTTGTTTCACGGTTTGAGCCTTTTCATTTCTCTCTGGATACATTTGACCCATTTAACCAGGGAACTGTTCCTTAACTCCTTATCTATCTGCTTGTAAGGTTGGATTGGGCTCACACAGACTGAAATACGTAAGGCAGAAGCCACCTTGACTATTATTGCCAGTCTTGGCCTGCCTATAAATACAAAAATGTAAATATCAACGACCTTCCGTTACCTAAATCTTCCACTTAAAACCATGAAGAACTGCTGTCACGCGAATTAACGGTAGCTTAAACTACGGTTAGGTAACCGAGCAAGAGTTTCGCACACAAAGCATTTCAAGGCGCAAATTAATTAGCCTTTCAAACACTCTAGTTAGCTTGTTCCACTGCGTAATGGAAGGAATTTATTTGCACAATACATAGTTTAAGTGGTCGGACACCACAGACTTCGACTAACTAGTATACTAGATAGCGCGTGAGCATTACATAGTATGAAAACACGCGGGCCACTTTGTGCTAAGCATCATGTAGATATGTTGAAATAAAACCCATTTTTAACGGATTCTATCGCGATTTATTTGTTATTAAGTATTTACTTTTAGTCCAAAGTTTCAGCTACTTTCAGCAGCTATGTTCGCGGGGTGACTAGAGATGGTAGTTGTCACATCGTTTTGAAGTATTTTCTCAGAGTAGGTACCCGAATCACGATGTTCACGGTGTTACTATTTACGCAGAATGAGCTCACTGTGTCGTTAAGTCTTGCTGTATTTTGCTGTTTACTGGGTTTGATTAAGTGGATGACGGTCTCAGGCTGGTGGAACGCTCCAACCATCTTCTCCATTGAAATTAGGGTGTTTTTTCGCTAGGCGAAATCATGCTTGCGTTAATCCCGGCCACATCGGAAGAATCCTCGGAATTCGGGATCAGCTTAAATATGATGTGGATTGGTTTTTTCGACTACATATTTTTTTTAATAAGAATACTAGTAACCGAAATTACTAATATTCCCTCTAAACCCTCCAGCTAAGCTAAATTGCTTGTGTTAGGAGTGGGTTCACGTCGGTAGTGTAATGGCCAGGATTCGAACCCGGGACCTCTCGTTTGAAGGCCGACTCCTTAACCACTAAGCTACCGACTCCCTGTCAGGGTTGTGGTAAGTTTAGGTTTACACCTCCGTCTCGACTCTTGACCAAACGACTACTGACATCGGGGACCGACTTTTAACGTGTCTTCCGAAGCACGGAAGCGCTGAGATGAAATACCACTAAGCGGTCACATAACCAAACGGCAACCACGTCTAGGTAACTTAACTCACTGATTGTTCACTGAACAGTGGACGCATCTGGCAACAAATGCTTCACTTTGTGATAATGCTTCCTGGAAACAGTGCAGTCTTTGGAGCACAAACGACCTCACTTGCAAACCGTCTCACCAGCTGTTAACCACGACGAAATCAAAAAGACGAAGCTCTGATGAACAGTTTTCCTCTAAATGTTGAGGAGCCAGACGACAGTCGCGACGAAAGCGAAGATGAACTAAGAACCAATCCCTAAGGCAAAAAGGAGAAAGAAAAGAGAGCGGTTTCTGGGCTCCAAATAAGTATAAACTTTATAACACCCAACGTTAGATATTTGTCGTGGGTTAATAGAAATTGGAAAGGGTGTATTCACTTTGTGAACAAGCCCTCTTATAAAATAATGGAAACAGAGTGTCATATTTTGTTAACTGCTTGAAATCATTATTATAAATATACTCCTATAAATAAATTATAAAATAACTGTTTAGCCATTAAAGACAATCAATAGAAATTATTTCTGAATCTTTATTGAGATGAGCGAATTAACTTCTTGGGTTACAAAACATAAAATGATCGCTTAATAAAAATAATATTACATATTTATTAAAAACAGTATTTTTTAATGATAAATGTAGACTAATAATAATAAAATTAAACCTATTCGACTGTAAACTTTCATTTTAATCTTATAATAAAATAATAACTAGTATTATTTATGACTTAAGTGATTAAAGATTCACATTTACGATACAATCATACAATGATGGCGCAATAGTTGAAGTTACTTTTAAATTAACATTTTCACAATGAAAAGTTATTTTTTTATAGGTATTCAGTTCGCCATAATCACGTCACCCTGTGACCAAGTCCGGTCGCAGTTTGAAATTTGGGGGTTCACGTGCGGAAATTCCTTCAGAAAATACCTTCTTTTCATTAGAGGACCCTCTCCTTTCCTATATAAGAAAACACGTGCAGGACATACCACCCGCATATGGTGCAGAATATTCCATCAAGAACCAAGCGGTTCGGCGACTCCTTCTTCTGCCGCACCATTAAGATCTGGAATTCCTTACCAGTTCACGTGTTTCCCCCTTCCTACAGTCCTGGGTTCTTTAAGCGGGGCGTGAAAAAGCATCTGATGAGGCCATCAAACTGAGTGCCACCATATCGTACGACCATATGAGTAGTATCTGTATATATAAAAATATAACCGGACCAATTGAGAATTTACGTCAAGTATATCTCGTCTAAAGCCGTTATTAAAAATAGCAATAATCATTCATTAGTTAAAACTTCCATTCATTCGTTCCAAATTTAGAAAATATATAAAAAAGATACCGTATTCGACTTCATTCAGTTCTTTTTATTTAAAATTCCACATACCATTTTGGCATCTTGCTCTGGGTCAACCAGTTTTTCTCAAACATGTGTTGCCAAGTAAGTATTTTAAAGTAAGGTTTTGCCTCTCTGTTTAAAATTAAGCATTTGCACTATATCACTATGTGCTGTCGTTTTCATGTCCTCGAAAACATTTAATTACAAAGTTGTAACGTTTTATAAGCACAGATAAAATAATTGATGGGTATGCAAGCAAGAGATGTTACCTATCTGTAATGGTGTCTCCGTAGTCGATTTAGTTACACCTCTCAAAGTTTTTACTTTTTTGTAATGCAAAAAGAAAACATAAGAGTATGTCTGTAGGTACTTCACAGGAATAACCAATGGAACCCATAAATACGTTTAAAAATGTAATGAAAACCATCCTTGTTAAAAAGCGATTACCTAGGTATGATTAAAAAATATTGGAATGAAAAACAAGTTTGAAAACTAACTGAAAAGCGATCAGAGTCTGACAGAAGGCGAAAGAATGTTGTGTAGTAATTAAATAATGGACCCATTACAAGATGGTCTCGGGCGATTCTTTGCGTTCCGAACCGCTTACAGACCCGATTTTCCAACACTATTTTAAAGCAACATATAAGTAAAATAATATTAGAAAATAAAGCAGAATTTCAAGTAGAATTAAGCCGGTTTTAAAATTGCAATGTTGTACGAAAAGTGAGAGTTTGACTCGTTTGGTGCAACTAAGCCGAGATTTAATCCAGGGCAGGTCCGGGGAAACTCTGTCATTCTACAAACATTGTAACGGATGGAGAATACAGATGAATGTGTAGCCTAGATTGAAATGTCCTCTGGAACCACCAGCGTGGGTCTAGTTTTTGTTAAATTGTCCATTGTGACTACGTGACTAGATTCAGTATCACACCGAGTATATTTTTTCTTTGTATTTTGTTTTGTTGGACTAGTAAGTAATGTACGCTACGGTCGGTATTTAGCTTAACATATTTCAAGTTACCGATCGCCTTGGTTTTAATAGTTTATGTACATGAAATTAAATAAACAAACATAAAAAATATGCTTAGGATTACAAAAGTTAATATTACTTATACAACATTGCTGGGATGCGAATAGTTAACTTAAACCCGATTGTCTCTATGTGAAGTTCGTTTAATAAATGTGTTAATATTCAACAACTTCCGAGGGTACGTGAAGGAGGGTGGATATAGAACTGTATTAAATTAAATTGTAGGATTGTCAAGTAATTTTAATCGTATATTGAATTGAAGACGTTCATCACAAAAACGCCCGTACGGCCGCTCTCATTTTAGAAGCAATTTATAGATGAAACCTTGAGTTCATACATGTACGAGGTACGTCTGCACGTGCACCTTAAAGTCACGTAATAACATTGATGATACGAAAGCTTTTCCTTTGAAATTATAATGAATACGTAAATGTTATGTGAAAGTGAATTGCAGTCGAATCGCATGTTAAACACTTTATTAAATTTCGCTGCACCGATGAAAGTGAGATAGATTTTTGCTTATTGAATCTATTAGTAACATTAGTCAGTGATGTTTAGAAACCTATTACCCGTGAGAGTTGCTGTTTGAAAATACTTATATGTTTTGGTTTTGGTGTAAGCTTTCACCAACTAACTAACTTTAACTTCGTAATTTAGCCCATAAAGAAATGGGTTATAATAATTACGCAGACGGCAGACGTTTACTAGGAATTTAATGAAATTTTAAAACAATTTTTAAGAAAACTTTAGGTACCTATAGATCGGAAGACGTCCAAGATGGGACTTGTACCCGCGACCCGTCCCTTACAGGTGGAATGCTATGACCGTGCAATCCTCAAAAGACCCAAGAAACACATAACAAGAAAATAACCTCGTTGCGATTATTTATTATCCTTCAAAGAAACTACAAGCATAGCTTGCTCTATAACTGACTGGCGCTAATTAACGACTTTTGCTTTGTGGACTAGCCCCATCGTCATTATGCCAATATGCAATTTCAATTATTTATAGGTATATTATATACCCATATTGGTATTTATAAGTATTACTACCCATATTTGGAGAACTGATACAATAATATGTTTCCTGATACCGATATAGAAAGTTTTGAATGATAACTTCCTAACGAACATAATGTTTACGCATGATTAGATCGATTGATATAATCGAATGCGTAATCGAATCAGCTATTATCGCGATTAATCGATTATCGCACCTCTCACGTCAGATGTTTTGTATTCCACTAAGTATTCTGTAATACACAATCACTGGTTACAGACAAGCTGTTATAAAAAAAAATGACATGTCTGTTTCTATTGTTAAAATGCATAAGGATAGGATACCTTATATAGAAACACTTTTTTGCAAATTTTATTCATCTGCCTTTCTGTCGGGTTGTTTCGTGTCTTAGAATATAGTTTCGAGTAATATACGAAGTGACTGGATCAAGTTTGACGGGATTTTAACTGCAGATAGCTGGTGACGTTATAAAGTATAACTTAGGTAGGTGTAATTTTGGAATAAAAAAAATAATTCCCTACAGTTTCACGCAAAACATCGAAACCCAGAATGTTCTAAGTCCACACGACGAAGACTCTAGCTAAATTGGAAATATGAATTATTAACTGTAATATTTTATGTTTAACTTAATGTATATTTTATGGATAATATTCTAATGCATACAGTTATCTCAGAGCCCTTTCGACTTGCATAACGTGTTCCGTTATCCAGTTAATAAATCGTATATGTCTTAATCTTAATTATTGTGTTATTATTTTGAACCAGGTGAAATCTAGTATTGAAAAGTAGACAGAATGCGAATAGGCTGATTGCTAAGTAGGAAATTTGCGAAGTTGTCTCCACAAAAAGTAGTCAAAATGAGAAATAGATAGTTTGATAAGTAGACCCCTGGTGCCTCAGCGAGGAAATCTCTCGCATCTGTGGCAGTATTCATATCCGAGATTAATTGTAGAAGAGCCTTCACTGGGACAGCTACATTCTGAGGTGACAGTCAGGTTACGTGGGTAACAAATTTCTAATCATGATGTATCTGCCGGACCCCATTTAGAGCCGCCGGTACATACTTTGAAGATGGCTTAGCGTCGTCACAATACCAAGGATGCCCAAAGACAATGCGAAGTGGAGAAGTAAGACCCGGAAATGGATCCCGAACTCCGAAATGAGAGTCTCGGATGCAACCGGGACTAACGCAAAGATGACTATGAAGATGGTGATAAACCAGTTTTCGCGCTTTTTTTTTTTTTTTTTTTGACATTCTACACAATGCTATCTAGACCCAAAGTAAGCATAGCTTAACTAGCTTGTGTTATGGGTTCTAGAATGCGGATAAACATACCAGAACAGACCAATGCAAATATTCATATTCATGCATACAAATATTGCCACTGAGCGGGGATCGAACCCGCGCCTTCTCTTCGCTAATATGCAGGCAGAGCTATCTATCATAATCTACATTGACTTGACGGCTACTGCAAACCAATCGTCACTTACTTTGGCAGTGATTTCAAAACTGTTGCAGGCACTCCGCGTCGAATTAGTTAATTCTGCAACAAAGAAAAACATATAATATGTAAGTACTCGAAAAGGGAAAATCGTATTCATTGACGTGAAAGCAACCATACATTCGAAACGGTCACGCATGCGAACTTATGATACTTTACATAGGTACTAAAGCTGTCAATCCCGACGTGGAAAAATTTCTTCACTATTCTTACGTCATGGGGCGTTTTGTTTCCGACGGCTGACGATGTAACTGCGACAGTAGCCGCATGTTGCAATCGTGAGTCGGGTAACATACGCCTTTTAGAATCAAATACCCTCTAGATAAGTGGCAATTCGTTGACTGATTTGAGAATGATGAGTTCCTATTTTGAAGTTTAGGACAGTCGGCCGTCAGCGAATATCGATCCCATACATTGATCTATCAAGCTCTGTCTATTCTATTCTATTCTATAAACGTATTTCCACTTGTTTAGCTAGAGGGGCTGGCATTATCTTTGTTTTAAACAGCTGTCGGCGAAGCTTATACTTTTAGCTAAATAGGTAAATATTTTTAATTATATCTGCTGGCATATTGTTTCTTTTTTCTTATTGTATTACTAGCTTCCGCCCGCGGCTTCGCCCGCGTGGTGTGTTAATAAAAAGTAGCCTATATGTTAATCCAGGGTATAACCTATATACATACCAAATTTCAACCAAATCGGTCCAGCCGTTTATGCGTGAAAGAGTAAAAAACATCCACACATCCACACATCCATTCTCACAAACTTTCACATTTATAATATTAGTAGGAAGTAGGATAGTAGGATAACGAAAAAGAGGGAGACCACTGGGAAGATGGTCTGCTGAGATTGCAAAGATTCCTGGAGAAAATTGGATGGAGCTTGGTAAGGATAGAAGGAAGTGGAAGGAGATGGAGGAGGCCTATACTCGAAGAGAGGTCTTTAATAAGAATAACTAAAAAGCATCAATTGACATTCAAGAAAAATATTGACAGATTTATGTAAGTTAACAATGATTTATTTTATTAGTGTAAACCAAATGTAAACTGACTTAATAAGGAATTAAATGGCTATAATAATAATTATATTTCGTCGCTTCATTCTCGATATAAAGATCATTTACAAGGTAGTCCCTTTAACCTACAAGGTAGCATCGCACGTTATTTTAAAGTTAACTCGATTTCACTTTTTATTTTCAAATCGATTACCGGTATCGATACCGGCACCGCCATCTTAGTTCCTCATTCCTTTTTCGTGCGAGGTAGCGAACGGACGTCTTACACTGAAATATTACATTACCATTAATTTTAGTTAGAAAAATGCCTAAACGCAAATCAGATGAAAAGTTAGCCTATTATCGTGAAAAAATTAGAAAGATTCAAGAAAAAGAAAACAAGAAAATACAGCGTCGATTACGAGTATTATTGTCGGATTCATCAGATTCCGAAGAAAATGCAAGTAAGTACTAATTATTTGTATTTGTGGTGATAAAATAGAAGTGTAATTAGCTTTCAAACACCATTAGAAAATCGGTATATAATTTTTACCGGGGGGTTGGCCGCGAGTCAACACGATGGCAAAAATTTTTGCATACCTACCTACATAATTTTACAATACCTGGAGGTTAGTCGAGAACTAACACAAAGGTACTAGTTGAGAATAATCACCGGTCGTTGGTCGAGAATCAACACGTACCGGCTTCTATTCTTTCCACACACGCCTGGAGGTTGATCGTGAATCAACACAAAGGCATAATTGTATAAATAATGCAAGAGTTGGTCGAGAATCAACACATGTACATTATTATACAAACCTATACTTACCTGTCGATCGAGAATCGACATAAAAGTATTAGTTTCCTATATACATACAATTTTAGCCTGGAGGTTGATCGAGAATCAACACAAAGGCCTAATTCTATAAATAATGCAAGAGTTGGTCGAGAATCAACACGTGTGCATTATTATAAAAACCTATACTTACCTGTCGATCGAGAATCGACATAATAGTTATTTGTTATACAAGAGTGCAAAGTTGCTTTTTAACCGCGTGCTCAGTTTTGATGACCGAGCAAGCGAAAGATTCTAAATTTGAATCACGAGCATAGCGAGTGATTCATAAATTAGAATCTTGAGCGTTAGCGAGGGAATCAAAAGAGCACAAGGTGTAAAATCTTTGCACTCGAGTGCAACACGTAACTTTTCATCCCACCTCAGCGAGGAAATAATGAAATGCTTCTTCTTCCTAGCGTTAATTCCCAGTCGCATCCGAAGCTCTCACCTCGGAGTTCGGGGTCCGCTTTACCAGTCTTAACTGCGGATTTGGCTGGACCTCGATATTTTTCGTAAAGCGACTGCCATGTGACCTCCACAACCCAATGGTGACATTAGGCGATATCGAAGCATTGCAGCTAGACCGTTGTTGTTGAACTTTTTATGCATACAAATATTTGCACTGAGCGGGGATCGGACCCGCGCCTCCTGCGTTGCGGCCACGTTCACTACCACTACGCCACGGAGGCTGTATAATAATTATGTGTAATAATACTAATAATAAAATATCAACAAATAAAATTCAACAACAATGTTCAACCATAGGACGTGAAAAAAAAAATTATGCGCGCAAAGCAAATTTAAAAAAAAAAGTAGGTACACCAAGGAGGTTCCGAGTTGAGTTTTTCATAAATTAAAAAAAAGTTGTATGATAAATCGGCACCATAGAGGTAGAAGTAAATAGGTTTAATGATGTTTTGAGTTCACAAACCTAGTACACACGATGTTCTAAATTCAAATTTACTTTCCACTCTAGAGGATAAAAGCGACTTTTACACTCAGATATCGAAGAAAAAAAGTACTCTTTCCGAGATGGTGGGATGAAAAAGTATTAGTTTCCTATATACATACAATTTTAGAACACTCAACGTACGTTTTAAACAATTACCTACTAAAAACCAACATTGATTAGTCTAAGTACTTTATACATAGGGGATAGGGGGATTAGGTATGATCGTATGAGTGATATGAATAAATATTTCGATATTTGAAGCAATAAATTTTGCTTGCAGGTATCGGATTTTTACCATGCGATAATATATTCCCGGCACACATCGAAATGGCAACGAATGACGAGCAATCGCAGCATTCGCAGCCAGGTGATGCGGAAACGTCGCCGGAGACTCCAGCTACGGCACCTCCACTCACTGGCGCGCCTAGAGAAGATGACGTGACGGCCGCGCTAGACCTAGATCCCGAAATTTTACAAGCTTTAGGAGCTAATACCGGAGATGATCCTGTATATGGAGGTAAAATCCACGACAATTTACCTCAGCTGTGGTTGCCATTGCTAAAAAAGGGTATGTCTAAGGAAGACAAAGAAACAATCCTTAAACAGTATTTGATACCCCAAAACTGTACATTGCTACAGGCTCCAAAGCTGAATTTGGAAATTTCGGCGGCACTAACTGACAGCGCCCTTATCAAAGACAAAAAGTTGGTGGTATACCAGCAACAGTTAGGTCAGAGTATTACGGCCATTAGTAGAGCAATGAACCTATTGCTAAATAAAGAATGTGATGGTAAATTAGACGCCATAAAGCACCTCAGTAATGCATGTCGTATTTTGTGCGACCTCCATTACGCTAACTCTCAAGTTCGAGTAAAATTAATAACCCCTAGCTTGGATAAATCCTTTTTAAATGTGGTCCAAGATTGTCATCGAGATGACTCATTATTCGGGGATAAATTATCCGAAAAAATTAAATCGTCTAAAACGATCGTGAAGCAAGGACTTCGAATAAAAAAGGTGGTAGCTACCACTCTCGCTCCCAGTGCATTGACATCACGTCCAGCTCAGAATGTGATCGGGACCTCCCCGCTGCCCCTCCAACAAGAGTGGGCGGGGAAGGAACAAGAGAGCAGCTTCGGCGCGGGAACCAGCGGTCCATGCGCACCCACCGCCGCAAACTCGCCAAGCCACCAAGCACCAGCAAGCACGAGCTCAACCGCAGCACTAGCTCGGGTACGGCATGCAGGCCGTGTTCAGCTGTATTACAATTGTTGGGAACAAGTTACCGATAACACATTAGTTTTGAAGTGGATCCGTGAAGGTTTAGATATTCCGTTTAACGAGAAAGTCGTGCAACAGTATGTTCCTCACTCTTCATTTACAATTAATGAGAAGCGTGATATGCATCTTGCCATACAAAAACTGATAGACTTAGGCGCTGTATCGACATGCCTAGATTCACCGGAACAATTTGTATCTAAAATTTTCCTAGCTCCTAAGCCCAATGGCGAGAAAAGATTTATATTGCACCTTAAAGGCCTTAACAAGTTCATAAATACTACCCATTTTAAGATGGAAGATCACAGAACTGCTTCAAAACTAATTCCTAAAGACGGAGTTCTAGCCACGATTGATTTAAAAGAAGCGTACCTGTCTATACCTATACATCCAGCTCACAGAAAGTACTTGAGGTTCTATTTTGAAGGCAAAACTTATGAATTTACAGCTATGCCCTATGGTTTATCCATAGCACCAAGGGTTTTCAGTAAAATAATGAGAGAAATCATTACATTCTTGCGATCTCGTGGCTGGCAGTCCGTCATATATTTAGATGATATCCTATGTATAGGCAACGACATTAACGAGTGTGAAAGTAATGTACAGGAAACCCTTAACTTACTTGAACGCCTCGGATTTACAATCAATTATAATAAAAGCAACTTGGAACCTCAAAAAATTTGCAAGTTTTTGGGTTTTCTGTTCAATACTGAGAGTCTAACCCTATCATTACCTCTCGAAAAGAAAGACAATATTGCACAATTAGTCGCGAAATTTTCTCATTTGCCTCGTTGTACCATTAGAGAATTTTCACAGTTAATTGGTGTTCTTGTAGCGGCCTGCCCAGCAGTGCGATATGGCTGGTTATACACCAAAATCCTGGAACGACAAAAGTATCTTTTTCTGCTGAAGAATGACGGTTATGAATCCAAAATTCATCTTCCCGAGGTCATATTAGACGATTTAGTTTGGTGGTCCCAAAATATTTACACAGCTTCTTGTCCTATGAGAACTTTAAGTTATAAAAAAGTCATATACACTGACGCATCTTTAACTGGCTGGGGTGCGTTTTGCGAGGGAAAACGGACTAACGGCAACTGGAAAGAGCATGAACGTAATCTTCACATTAATTTCCTGGAATTACTAGCTGTTCTTTTTGGATTAAAGAGTTTTGCTCGAGATGACCATGATTGTGCAATATTGCTAAGGGTTGACAATACTATGGCCATCAGCTATGTAAACCGTCAGGGAGGCATACAATATCCACATTTGAATGGGGTAGCAAGAGAGATTTGGCAGTGGTGCGAGAAACGTAAAATTTGGTTATTCGCATCCTACATTAATTCCAAAAACAATAAGGACGCTGACGAGGAATCGAGGAGAATTAACCCCGATATCGAATGGGAACTCTCACCGTCAGCTTATCAGCAAATTATAGAAAAATTTAACCAGCCTGAAATTGATCTCTTTGCTTCTCGTACCAATGCAAAATCTCAACGCTACATTTCCTGGAAACCGGATCCTGAGGCCATGACAGTGGATGCGTTCACTGTTGATTGGAGTGAATACTATTTTTACGCATTCCCTCCTTTTTCCCTCTTACTAAAATGCCTCAGAAAAATAATTGATGATGAGGCAACCGGAATAGTAGTTTTCCCATGCTGGCCATCACAGCCGTGGTTTCCTATCATGAAAGAATTAATACAATCCGAAATTTTGTATTTTTCTCCGAATAAGAACCTCTTGTGTTCTCCTTTCAAAGAATACCACCCGCTCCACCGGCAACTTACCTTGGGTGCCACGAGGTTCTGCGGACGGCGTTCATAAGGCACGGCTCACCGGCAGAAGCGTTGGACTTGATACTGGCGTCTCTCTCTAATAACAGTTCTACGTGGGACCCTCAAATTAGTTTTGAACCTCGTTTCGACTTGGGTTCCAAATCAAGATATTTCATTAGATAAACTTACTAAAAAAGTGGTGTTGTTAGAGAGCGGCATAGATGTAGGTATCTATGTTCAAAGCGAGCACTCATCATGCTTCCACGTCAGTGGATAGTGTTGCAGGGGATGGCATTGATACCATTCGAAAGGCAGCAGGATGGTCCGCATCATCTTGTGTCTTTGGCAAATTTTACAATAGGCCAGTGATCGACGAAGGCCAGTTCGTTAGATCTGTTTGCCTACAATCAAAACAATAAATAAATACTGATTCTTTTTGTTTTGTTACATTGCAGCTGAATGTAAACTTACATCCTTTGTTCATTAATACAATTAATATTAAAACTCACCTTTAAAGTAAGTTTTTTATTTAACAGCAAACCATTCTTCACTCTGAACATCTACCTTGTAAATGATCTTTATATCGAGAATGAAGCGACGAAATATAATATAAGATCAAACGAACTTCCTAAGTGAAGTTCGATCGATATTATATGAGTCGCTTCATTCGAAGATATAAAGACCCGCCCGCCCATTATCCCATAAGAATGGTTTGTGGCATACTTTGCTAATCACTCTGAAAAAATGAGGAACTAAGATGGCGGTGCCGGTATCGATACCGGTAATCGATTTGAAAATAAAAAGTGAAATCGAGTTAACTTTAAAATAACGTGCGATGCTACCTTGTAGGTTAAAGGGACTACCTTGTAAATGATCTTTATATCTTCGAATGAAGCGACTCATATAATATCGATCGAACTTCACTTAGGAAGTTCGTTTGATCTTATATAATTATTATTATAACGGGACTTTAAGTAGCGGTTGTTAAAATGGGATAAGTCCATCACTGAGTTAGTTTTACTAGTCTTCATCAGATACTAAATTAAAAATGAAGGACAGAAGAGTAAACTCGTGCAGTGCGTAATGACAGGGTGTAGTCTATGCCTACCTCTTAGTAAGAAAGGTGGCGACTCACGCCTAATAAATACGAAATACTAAGGCATGTATGGCCTACGTACGTAGGTACAACTAAATTAAAACAACAGAACTTGCAATTACAATATTTCAAAATATAATTATTAGTTTACGAAGAAATTAAAACATATTATCAATCACGCAACACATCTTTTATCGAATCTAAAACTATGTGATAAATTGTAGATTGTTAGTGAATTGTGAATTGTTGCTTCACTAACATCGTATTGTGTTGCGTAAAATTACACATCGTGAGTCGAAACCTGTATCTTTATTAATATTGAAGCTGAAGAGTTTGTTTGAAGACGTTAAGATGATCACGAAAAGTTGTTAAGCTATTTTTGAATATACTGCGCGATTCTCTAATTACAGCGTCGAACACAGCGCTGGGAAAGCCTCGATAGAGATTGTCATTGGTCGATGGTCGATCTCCTGTGACGTCACCCAGTCTGACCAATCACAACCTCTCTCAAGGTTGTCGCAGCGCTGTGCTCGACGCTATTATTGAATTGCACAGATGTACTTATTCAACAGCAGAGTTCTAAGACACGGTGCAATATAATGAAATTATTAACGCGAGCCAGAGCTAATCCAGTTTACCACGGTGGCAACAATTTCATCGCCAACTGTACTGATCTAGTCCACTTCGCTTGGAATGTGCCAGTTGGTCTAAATTCCACGACCAATCGCAAAGGGACGGAGATAATACACCGGAATTATTGTTACAAATTATGATTGTTAGTTGAGAAATAGATTTTATTGGCGTCATGCACGAGAACGAGAACGATAAACGCACGAAAGGCTACGTACCCGTACGACGTAAAATTGGTGGGGATTAATAGGAACATTAGTGGTACCTTACCTGTGGTTTGCGGCGTTCCGCAGGGGAGCATACTTGGTCCTTCTCTTTTTTTGGTATAGGTACGCTAATGAAATATGCAAGCTGAACCAAAGCAAGGCTAATAAAAAGCATGGATCTCATCTAGAAATGGCCCTTACAATGAGGTCATACGGGTGCTTTTGTGATGGGATCCTAACTTTGCGGTCGTATTAGTACGTAATCAAAATGATAAACGGACTGTAGTACTATAGATTATATTATCTGTAGTCTTCCTATAGTACTGTAATCAAATCAATGATATTATTTTGTACTATATCTTACTATTATAAAATTAAAACTTAGTTGTGTAGGTCTATAGGTACATTGGAGATATTTACAAAAAAAATTACGTTATTTTAAATTAACGTCACTGAAATATATTTTTTTTATTCTTGTTTTATTTTCCAGATGAATGGAATTTGATGCGGTTTTTTTTAATGAAAAGGTCTTGGTCGACAACGCGGGTGGAGCTATGGGTTTTGTTTTAGCTACATAAAATAGTAAAAAAGAGAAAAGATTCTTACGACAAATGCGACACGAATCATGTCGCAAGTTTACGTGACTTGCTGAGCAAGTTGATTAGAGAGCAGATAAAATATTATATTCTATAATTACAGCAACAAAATTCATGTACAAAATTATCATCACCATTATATAAAATATAAGGTCATGCTCGCCATTTCGATAGATTACTTATTATATTTTTTTTATTATCATCGCTTAGCCTTTATGGTTAAACAGTACTCAACTAAAGTAGGATATTTTGTCGTAGTTACTTATTTATTTAACCATGTGGTTTTTTTGTCAGCCCAATTCAGACATAACCACCTCATCTCATCTTTATGCCCATTGAGGTAACACGTAAAAAAGCAGTTATCTATTTGAGAAGAATATCGACTAACCATCTGTAAAAGTTACATAACCTCTCTAATCGATTATTCGGTAGTTAGGCACAATGAATCAATCGATCATTAACCAACAACCCGTACTTAACCTCTCATCGATAAGATTAATCAACTGTCAAAATACAAACTGATTGAATAAATGCCACAAGAACAAACCAGTATGGCAACTCCGTACTTATTTCAAATAATCCAGTTTGCATTATGACAACACTTTTACAAAACAATGGTAAGCAAGCAGTATTGTCGCAATCATGATAAATATTCATTTGGTACTCTTCGGAGATAAATCGCCTGTCAATGTCTAAAGCTAGTCGATTTATCGATGATAATGACAATCGATTTAGTCGATTAATGTCTATCGTTTCAGAGATTTCTTGATTGCTTGAAATAGTTACACAATTTACTAATATTTTGCGAATATCTACTTAAATTTTACGATAGATTTTTAGAAATATTTGGTTATTAATCTATAAACACACGATTTTAGAATGATGGCAATGATAAACAATATTGAAATTACAAGATTCTTGTCTTGAAAATGGAACCTAGGTTGATTAACTGTGACCCTTACACGAGCAGTATATCGCGGCTTCGCACCTAGGTACTTGATTTGATTCCTCACTCTTCAAAGATTGAGTAAGGATGAAAAATACTCGTGAGATCTTCTGGGCAACCTTTCCTCAAGGTCGAATACGTTCTGCAGGTATTTGTACTTACTTACAATAAGTGCCATACTTATACCGAACATCCGGAATACGGCGTAACGCTCGCTGCTTACTGCGAATGTTACACTACGCCGTATAACACTAGTCAATACGCACCATAACATGAATGACCTACAAAGTATGTATTATATTATCAATTATTCAGTGCGAACGAGATATCTAGTGAAAACATCCACTATACTACCTATCACATACAATTAGACATTGATTATTCTACGAGCATCCTACTTTATCCACCGATGAACACTTATCCGTTTACCTGACGAGAAGTGTGAACATTTTAATGGTAATTGTATTAATGAATGCACTTGATCAAAATAATTACGAGTTGACAAACTAGTTTTAGTCACGAAGTATGTGCTTGTGCAAGTCAATTAATACCCAATTACATCTATCATCTACTTGAATGGCTGGACGGAACATGAAAGATCACTGCTTGACCAGAAAAAATGCTTACTTTTTGTAACTGTCATACAGTTGAAATCATAAAAAAGTGCGATACAATGTTTACTCATTATCTAATTTATGCCGCGTGGTTCCCGGCAGAGTAGAATTTGGGCCAACCCCTTCTCCTCCCATGTGGTGTCGTACAAGGCGACTAAGGGATAGGGCTGTTCAACATCAGACAGATATATACAGCCCAGACTCAGCCTCAGATACGTGGCCCGATTCAACAATAGTGCCCGGAATACGGCAATAGGCTCACCCCCTATTACGTAGGACCTAATACAATGATTGGTGAAAATAAATGTGGGTGCTAATCCACCTCTGCCTAACCCTCCGGGGATAAAAGCGTGATTGTATGTGTATATCTAATTTCTAATCATAACGTTCATATCGATTAAGATAAGAAAAAGAGAAACGACTCGGCCGGTCTTGAGTCCTCCATTTTTTTTTAATTTCATTAAATACTAGCCTTCCGCCCGCGGCTCCGCCCGCGTGCATCTCGGGTAACGCGACCTTTGCTCATATCTTCGGTTCTACTCAACCAATTGCGATCAAACAAACGTAAGATTTTAAGTCTGATCAAGCCCTTTCTAACAAAAAAAACCGCATCATAATCCGTCCAGTAGTTTTTGCGTCCATCGCGAACTAACAGACAAACAGACAGGAAATTAAAAAAAAAAATATTTTCGTGTTCAGTATCGTTAACTTAACATAACCCATGTATTTTTTTTTAAATATCTCCAATGTACAGACACGACCACTTTACAATTATTATACAAAAAAATTCATTTTTACTCATTTTCCCGTTCCAGATTCCAAATTCAAATTTTATTCCCGCTTTATCCACGAGCCGTTCCAATAGAATTATCAAGCTAAATCAGTAGGTAGGTATATAGGGGCTTTTTGTAAAGCTTTAAGTATCTTGTGTTAGGATCACCCGTCTGTGGGTAATAGTAAGCTCCATACAAACAGGAAATCTGTTTTTCTGTAATGAAACCGAGAATCTACATTTTTTTAATCACAATGTATGTGCTTAAGCATTAGCATTACCTACAATTGAGCCACTGACGCAGGCAATTCATATACCTAATGTTCACTGGAACCTGACACATGTTGCTCAGAGAAAAACGATGGGAACTTGTGTAACAATTAAAAAAAACGAAGTGATAAATAACTGGCAACACACGTCACGCGGGCTTTGATCATGAAATAAAAAAATGCACATTTGCACATAGCTCACAATTAAATTATTACGCCCGATCTAGGTCAAGAGTACTAAGCTAGCGACTTTGACGTTTGCGAAACCGTTGCGGGGTGCAATATTCACATCAATGTTTTAGTTATACTATAGACCTCTTCCCTAGTATAGTCACTGACATATCTTGGCCCCAAATTGCGAGAGAAACGAAACGTATTGGTTTGATATAATCTATGATTAGTAAATTAGAGCTCCTCCATCGCCACGCCGTAGCACCCCGTGCTACCTTTTAAAAGTGCGCTTTTGGAGTACATTTGATTAAGTAACTTGGTTCAAGATATATGCCAGGAACCATACCAGCAGCCTCAGCATGGCAGCATAGTCATTTCGTTATTTTTCGACCAGTTAAGTTTTGGTCAGGTGACATCTTTTTTCAGCATTTTCATTGGTCGAGACTCGCCGCCTCGTAGGATATACAATGTACGATATCCTGAACAGTCATCTAGCCCGTAAATTCGGAAGAAAAGTCAGTTATTCTAGCAGTTGAGGTTTGCTTGGGCTCCAGAAACCTTGGTTTAAACCCTCATGCACCATGTTGTATCATACTCGTATTAAAATAGTTACAGTTTTATATATGTTCCGTGACCACATTTATCGTGAGTTCGTAATCATGTGTTCCGGTATTTAAATTAAAATAATAACTATCGTGAGTGATATTCGTAATTGCTTGAGATAAGGGGAACCACATAGTTATTGAGGAAACGGTTACATGTGTGTATTTTGAGAAAACCCCCTTTTTTATACTACTTAGGTTGTAGACAAGCACTCGGTCCATCTGATCGAAAGTGGTTACCACGGCCTATGGACGAGTGCAATACCAGAGAAGTCACACTCGTGCTGCCCTATAAGAACAGAAATCCTGTGCCGTCGGCGCAGATAGGATAATCCTGGTCTGCCCACTGATAGCACAAAACCTCTCCAGTGGGCTCTGACTACCATAATAGAGAGTTTATTTCATACAAATTGCCATATAACTTACCGTTTTGATGATTAGTAACTAATTTGACTAGACAGTCAAATACCCAATTATATTCATATGAATGATAAATGATTGTACTTCCAATAGTAGGTAGATAGGTATATGTATATAATACTTTCAGCTATGAGATGATAAGGCCGAGCTATTGTCAGCCATATTCCAAAATCACATTCTTTTTTCAAAATCAAAAATCACAAAAAATTCTCTTTCAATTTGTCATTGCAAAATATTTTCTTTCGCACTGTGGCAACCCTATCATCTAAGCACTTGTACTGAGCTGATTAGTACCGGATGACTACACATCACAATTGCAGGTTATAACTTAATTGGTGTATTAGCGGTTACCCACATGGTGAAATAGAACGAAGGTATGTTTGCATGCGCAAATTTGGTATGCATGAATGATTTGTACAGCTATGTCGTGTGTTCTCCACTATCCTAATAAATGGGAAAGTTTGTGAGAATGAATGTATGTGTAAAAGTTTGTAACTTTTTTGCTGAAAATGGATAATCTGTTCAATTTTCTTTTTAATTTTCTTCTGTTTAATTTACAACCGCGGTAGCCTAGTGGTATGGGTAATGGACTGCTGAGACGAGGTCTCGGGTTCGATCCCAGGTATTACCATGGCACACACCAATGGCTTTTCGATGCTTTTCGAAGTTATGTGTGTATTTATCGCAGGTTTATAAGTGCCCGGTTAATGGCAATAGGCTCGCCACCTATTACATTGGGACCTAAACATAAACGGCGAAATGTGGGTGCTAGCACCTCTGCCTACCCCTTCGGGCAATATAGGCGTGAGTTTATGTTATGTTTGTTATCTTAATTTTCTGCCCCTATAGACAAGTGACAACACGTATGGTATACAATAGAATACCATATTGGTCGTCTGCGAAGGGTGGCTGGGACGGACTGGATGCGGAAGGCGGAGGATCGGCAAACGTGGCGCATATTGGGAGAGGCCTATGTCCAGCAATGGACTGCAATAGGCTAATTGATTGATTGATTGTATGGGATTGATATACCTACGTTGACAACTGTCATAAACGTCAAAATACATGTTAATCCCACACATTCATCATTCTATTACCACTTGTCCACGTGGGCTGCATGAAATTTGCCATAGAGATAGAATATAAGCTTTTTATCGTGCGCAAAATCGAAGCCGGCAGGGGAGGTTTTGTCGAATAAGAACCGACTAAAACGCACGCCGTCTGTGGGTCGCAAGGGTTAGGCATGGGATCAGTATATTCTCGGCGAGCCGAGCAACAGTAAACAAGTATGTGAATATATTGCTAAAGGTCGTCTCACAACGTACCGAAATCATTTAACATGTCGGTCGCAATTAACATTAAGATAAACGCGTAGTTTATAATGACAGATAGAGCCTGCGAAAAAAATAACAGACAATATTAACCCACGGCCATTCTAATCTCGATAAATAAATAAAATTGAAGTATCTGTTTTTAAAATTATTATTTTTTTATATCAATGCACGTTTTGAACAAATAACATACATACATACATACGTATAATCTCGCCTTTATCCCCGGAGACTTAGGCAAAGGGGAATTAGCACCCATATTTCACCACTCATTAGGTATATTCGGTCCCACTTAACAGTGGGTGAGCCTATTGCCGTATTCCGGGCACTATGTCGACTCGAGCCATGCATCTGACGCTGAGTCCAGACTTTATAATATATCTGTCTGATGTTAAACAGCCCAATCCCATAGTCACCCTGATATCTTTTCTTTCGTTCTTCCTTCACTCTCTTTCGTTTAGATACAAAAAACAAAATTATCATAATGTTCAAGAAGTCTATTTCACGGCAACGAGCGTACCCATTTGAAAATCATAAAAAAAAATTAAATTTCAACATCTAAAAGAAAATATGACCGATTCTGAAGGTTTCATATCATCCCGAAAACGTAAGTAGGATTTATTGCGACAGGTTGTATTTTTTACTTTTGACGTTTTTCTTTCTAATCGAATTCACGCATAATGCTTTACAATACCTATCAAAGTAAACAAATCTTAACTTCACTCTTCTTCTCATCATATAAAATGAAAAGCCGTACAGCACTTCATTATACTTTAAAAAAATCCAACTTCCGTAGGTAATTGATTCTAAATCTAAACAATATTAGGATTTGATATAAAAATTATTCAATTGTAACGAGCCATGCATCTGCAGTTGTCGTATGCGGTCAGCCTCGGAATCATACCTTATAAACCAAAAAATATGTAATCAACACCATTCATAAGTACCTGTGATCTAAACGTATTCTCACATTTCTCACTACCAATCACAAATAATCTTGAATCACACGTATTTACGATACAAACAAAAGCATTGTACCTATTCTACAACTTCGATATCGTGTCATTTGTATTGTGTAAGGACAGAATAACTGCAATTGTATTTACAAATACAAATAACGAAGGTAACACATAAATAGTAAACATATTTCTATGACTATTGATATAGTCATTGCATTCGTGAGAAATATAGTCTTGTTTATTCAGCCACGGTAAAAAGAAATGTTTATTTGATTCAAGTTTACATTGTAATGAAGATTTACTCTTTATTTATGGTTCATAGGCTCGCGTTTGATGTTATTCACTCTAGTATTGAAGACAAGTTGTAGCTGTTCGGAAACAGATTCGGGCAGGGCATTCCACTCCTTGATTTGGTAGTAAGCATGATGAACGTAACGTATCTTCGAATCGTTTAGTGCGTATAACCGGAATGTGTTTCGGTATGTGGACACTATTGTTTCTGCGAATGTTTAAACGAAGCAACTTTTTTCTGTCTTTTTTTATTTAAGAAACGTCAATTTGACTTCGCCTCACCTGATGGTAAGCTGAAGGCAAAGTCTCTGAAAAGAAGGTCACCATTACAGACACGTAACATGTTACAATGGTGGCACTCAGCTTGACGGCCTCATCAGATGCTTTTTCACGCTCCGCTTATATGACTGTCGGAAGAGGGAAACACGTGAACTGCTAAGGAATTCCAAGTCTTAATGGTGCGGCAGAAGAAGGAGTCACCGTTTCCGATAAACGTATCATCACCATCATCATCATTTTAGCCATAGGAAGTCCACTGCTGGACATAGGCCTCCCCTATAGATCTCCAAAAAGACCAGTTGGAAGCGGCTCGCATCCAGCGCATCATGCAGGCGAGGAACTCTTCTCGTCTGAATGAGCCTTTGATGGGTCAAAAACAATCTGATACTGACTGTAAAAATTTAATCTAATGAGGTCAAACGCGTATACTTTATACTATACACACAGTTATGTCTCTTTTCCATAAGAGTAAGCAGAATGCTTTGCTGCCTTACCAACTGCATGTGTTCCTATTTAATGAGCAATATAATCATTAAGATGGCCATTAACCGACAGAAAAATGAGAAGAGTGAGCGTTGATGACACAGTTACCTTGACCGAGTGTAACCTCGTGTGAATAACATTAGCATAAGAATCGGCGGCAGAATAACAGCTAACGATACGCATCTTTCACATCTCTTTATAGAAGCTAATATGGAGGTTTTACAATTACTTGTATATTACTAGACGCGTGGTCCCCGAGTAGAATTTGGGTCACCCCTTCTCCACCCCTACGGTGTCGTACAAGGTACTAAGGGATAGGGCTGTTTAACATCACACAGATATACAACCTAGACTCAGCCTCAGATACGTGGCTCGAGTCAACTCACCCCCATTACGTGGGATATATACAATGACTAGCTGTTGCCCGCGACTTCGTCCGCGTTAAGTTCGGAATGTTGTTCATCCCCTATTTTATTCCCTTGGGGGTAGAATTAATCAAAATCCTTTCTTAGCGGATGCCTACGTCATAACATCTACCTGCATGCCAAATTTCAGCCCGATCCGTGCAGTGGTTTGGGCTGTGCGTTGATAGATCACTATGTCAGTCAGTCAGTCAGTCATCTTTGAGTTATATATATATTTAGATTGGTGGATTGTGGGTGTTAATTCACCTCTGCCTAACCCTCCGGGGATAAAGGCGTAATTGTATGTATGTATGTACTAGACGAACTGTTTACTTTTAAGGTGGATTTAGACCAATTAACGAACATAGAGCTAGAGCTAGAACGAGAGCATTCTAAGAACATTCATTCTTAATATTTTAGTGTAGGATGAAACCTTATTTTCAGCACTGACTTCCGATAGTGTTTTTAGTTGTTTGATGGATGAAATAAGTGAAGTATTTTTTTTTTGTTCAGTTCAGTCCTTCTGGAGTGACTGTGTAGAACAAAAAAATTACGAAAACGAACAATTAATGACCTTCTGGTCTTAATTAAATTATTTGTACCATGCATTTTGTGGATGTGTAGTTTTTGAACCTATTACCTACATGCTACAGCGTTAACTATCGGGCTCAACCCAATCGAGAATTTATTCTATTCAGCTACCGTAAAAAAAATTCATCGAAATAAATTCATTCTATTAGGAGTTCAGTGACATACATAGGTACAGAAGGCTGTACATGAAAATAAACTGTTATCAGCATAGTTAGTAAGCGTTATAAATCCTATTATGTACTGTTACGTAATTTAAAACGATGATTCATATTTTACAATACAATTGGAGTTATTGTTACTACTGTTTAATAAATGTACGAGCACATCTTGTTGGTTTGGGAATATCAGATAAAAGAACCAGATTATTATTGTATAAAGTGAGAGAACAATGGATTTTAATAACCTGCTAACTATTAAAGCATATTGTTATACTGGTATCACAAAAAAATAAAACAAAAGTCCAGTTTCTTATGACGAGAACGCGTACAGTCGACAGAGAAGATATGGTTGCACCTTTATATACAACTTTATATGAAAGTATGACCGTATCTTCTTTGTCGACTGTACTTATAGAGGTTTTACTACTATGACGTGTTAAAGCGTCCGTATTCCTAGCAAGAAAAAGAAATGGAAGTATACACCCTGTATAGCGTTATCCCTTTTTTGGTAAGTCTTCAGGTACCCGGCTGATTTGACATATCGCGTTAATAAAGAAGAGCTAGTGTTCAGCAAGTTGGACTTGTTTTGTTTATGTAAAGCGTTTTCTCTGTTGCACAGCGCTTGTCTACAGCTTGATATCTTTATAGAGATGGTAAACCTGAAGTTATAGTTTGAATATATTTCAATGGCACGGACCATTTATCTACTCTATAAAGTTCTGTAGCGATGAGTAAGAGAGTAGACCTCGGATTCCAAATTGCAAGAGAATGCAACTGTAATTGACGTTCATATGATGACAATAATCCTTTTGGTAAAATAACGAGAGTAAGTAGAGAATAGACACAGCATAGAAACTATCGTAAGTAAGGCGTGTGCTACTTATGAGATCGTAAACTATTGTGAGCCGTCGTGAGACACCTGGCAGCTCTGAATCATCTAAATTCATAGCTTTATGTTCAGATGTTTTATATATACAGGATTTTTTTGTACTACTTAGGTCGCAAACAAGCACACAGCCCTCCTGATCGTAAGAAGTTACCGTGACCTATAGGCGAGTGCAACGCCGGGGGAGTCAGACTCGTGCTGCCGACCCTGTAAGAACAGTCATTCTGTGCCGTCAGTGCAAAAGATAAGTAGGACAAAGCCTTTGGTTTTCCCACTGACAGCACAAAATCTCTCCAGTGAGCTCTGGCTACCCTACTCACCGTCGGCCATACGGAAAATTACTTCTATTTATATCTACTACAATATCGGACGCCCTTTGCAGATATTTACAACAGATCAGTCGTAGTCGTACCTATATAACCACACCATTCAATCGATCGTCGATCAGGCCACATCAATCGACAACCGATCGATTGTTGTACCAAAAAGCTCTTGTTTTATATTTGAAAGAATCATGACATCAATCAATCAATTAGCCTATCGCAGTCTACTGCTGGAGGCCTCTCCCAATGTTGGGAGGCTTTAACCAACTGTTTTCACGCTGGCCAGACGGGTTGGCACAGGGTTTTATTTCGAGTTTTCCTTCTGTCGTTGTGATATCGTCTGTGTATTTTCCATTAGTCGCCTCTTACGACAGCCTTCGGATGAGATAGAGTAGTGATACTATTCTTTCTCCGCCACCATACGGATTGTCATCATGATAAACTGACTAACAGTTACTACAATATCTCACGCCCTTTGAAGCCCTTTGATACGACAAGCCTGTCGTATATCCCTTCGAAGTGCGTCATTATGGGTGTTACCAAACCAAAAGTCCACAATTATCGACAACCGATCGATTGGTGTACCGAGAATCTATTGAAATGTAGGTAAGTGTAAAGTGTTGTGATTTCATTTATAAAGATTACTGGCAAGAAAATTACATGTGCGTTATATTGGTTCCACGAAGTTATAGAAATTTTACAATAATTAAGTTTGCTTTATCATCTTTTTTAAGTATGGTAGATCGCGTATGATTATTATCTTAGAACACTATAGAAAAATTTTGGCTTCGTCCATTTTCGTAACTGTCATTGTGATAACCAGCTACGAAGGGCTTTCTAAGAAAATAATCATACGCGATCGTTAGCGCTTTTTAGTATAAATCAATGAATCAATTAACCTATTGCAGTCCACTGCTGGACATATGTCTTTCCCATATGTTTAGTATGTAGTAAAATATTTATCTCTTTACCTAAAAAGGACAGCCCCTCTAGACAAGTGGCAATTCGTTGCTCGGCGTATGATGGAATAGAATGCCAAATGTATGGGATTTGACGTATTAACAGGCGTCAACGAATGTCAAAAACATCAAATCCTATACATTTGTCATTCTATTCCATCATACGCCGAGCAACGAATTGCCACTTGTCTAGAGCGGCAGAATTGGTGCTGAAAAGAAAATTCTTACCAACCAAGTCTAAACTCCTCCTATTTTGACTCAAATTAAAAACAGACACGCCTCTCTCGTTCTAGTTCATAATATTAAAACAAAAATAAACTGAGCGAGTTTATTTTGTTTAGCTCTGGGAACTACAGAAAGGTTAAGAGCGCCCGTTACTTTACCGTAATGCCCGAATCTTGGTTCAATGCCGTCATTTTACTGGTCACATTGTCTTGATTAACCTACTTCTTGCACGTTAATGTTGCCAGTTAGCTGTAAAACATAATTATATCTAACAAGGCCCTTATTAGACTTGACCAGCGGTAACGTAACTACGGACGTTCATATCAACCGACACATGGTTTGGATGGATGGTTTGGTTTTACACCAGTGCAGCAGTGGTCTAAAAAGGCCACTTTATTCAATTCAATTCAATTCATTTATTTCTTAACAATATTTAGGTACATTGTGTTGAAATTTATTACAATCTAACTTATTGTTTTAGCTGTATGCACATGTCGTTATGTTACGATCCAGAACGGAACTGTATTTTAGTATTATTGTTTTTCAATTATTGTAATGTGTTTTGTGCGCCTAAATAAATAATTTAAAAAAAAATTCTAAACACGAAATAAAAAGCTAATATTGGAATTATTATTTCGTCATGCGGCGTTATTTACACGAAATTGAAATCTGGTTAGTGAATGAATTATTGTGAATATTATAGGAATCTATGAGACCTACTAGAAATTCATACAGTTATTCGTTATTAGCGGAATAGTTCAATGTATTTTACACCCGCTATTCTATCTCCTACGTAACGAATTGAAATTTGACGTCTACTCACGTTACGACCGCGTTTGAAATTTATTGTCAAGCAGAATAATACGCTAGTGTTGCTGTTGAGTGTTGAGTCTTTTATATTATTCTCACAGCAGGTGTAGACTTCGTAAGTAATTGGTATGTTTGCTGAAGCGCGTGTCTGTTTTGATGGAAAATAAATCATTTTTATTATGTTAATTATGTGTTTGTGGAATTGATAGCGTGGAATTGATTGTGATGTACTGTAGGTACTTCTTTTTGATTCTTCGTTCGTTCATCGATCTCAGTCCGATTATTCCATTTATCGAACTACCTTCAATGGGGTAACTTTTCTAGACTTCATACTGCTACTGGCAAATTGAATGGAAATTGAAATGCAAAACAATCTGGAATTTTTGACCTACACCTACACGTCTTGCAATATGTCATCAATGTGATCAGTGTACCTCGTTCTGCCTATCCACCTACAAGTGCCTTACATACTAACGGCCGTTCCCAATAACCTATCTATCGCCAGTTTTGACATTAGAAAGGATAAAAACGTTATCAATCTCTTGGTAACGCAATTCATAGTAGCAAAATAACAATAGGGTTTGACAAAGGAACTAGGTATCTTTACCTTTATCTTTATCTGTAGATATATTGTTATTGGGAACGGTCGAGTGTGTCATTCTCACAGTACTCATTCGTTCTGCTTCTATTTTAATAATGAAGTCAAATTGAAGTGACCGTTAAAAAAATACTGTATAATGATAGTATCTCAACTGTGTCCACTCTACTTAATAATGTCATAATCATAACATAATGTAATATATTTTAAAGATAACACTTACTTATATTTACTTAACTAGAATTTATAACATAAGTCTTACTTAGTTACAGAACCGTGAAGTTACATCCAGAAATATCCGAATATAATTTTTAAACATTTTTGTTATTTACGAAAGTTGACTATTGTGCAATATTTAAACTTATTTCTAACTTAGTTAATGCTAAGTATTCCGGAGTGAGCCTAGGGCTGTCTACTCATATGCTTTTTTTATATAGGAAATGTCAATTTGACTTCACCTCGCCTGATGGTAAGCTAAAGAGGGTCACCATTATAGACATGCCGACGACACCATTTTACAATGGTGGCACTCAGCTTGATGGCCTCATTAGATGCTTTTTTACGCCCCGCTTAAACTGTGGGACTGTAGGAAGAGGGAAACACGTGTACTGGTAAGGAATTCCAGGTCTTAATGGTGAGGCGTAAGAAAGAGTCGGAACCGCTTGGTTCTTGATGGAATATTCTCCACCGTATAGGTAACATCTAAGTGCACGTGTTGTCCTGTGTGAGAAAGGAGAGGGTGGAACTAATTAGAGCTCATCAGAGCATTCACTATGGTACAGACGGTAAGTACTGCTTGCTTCCAGTAGGTGTACCAAGAAAGAAAGTCTTTGAGCAGCCCTCTACAGGATCGTTCTCATTCTATTCTACAATACGCTGGCCAAGGAATTGCCACTTGTCTAGAGTGCAGATAACTGAGACAGACTGACGGCCGTTCCCAATAACATATCTACAGATAAAGGTAAAAGTAGAGATAGTTGATTTGTCAAATCCTATTGTTATTTTACTACTATGAATTGCGTTACCATAGAGATTGATAACGTTTTTATCCTTTGTAATGTCAAAACTGGCGATAGATAGGTTATTGGGAACGGCCGTTAGATATGAAAATTTTGGTGGGACCATTAATTTGCGAAGTTAATGGAGTAATTAAATATTCGGTTGTAACAAAGTATTTGTGTCTAATCGTCGGTGCAAACGACCTTAACGGTTGACTACGTTCAGGGTAATGATTGTTGAAGCTATTTTTTAGTTGGATTCAAGTCTGAGTCACTAAATGCCGGGAACTGAGATCGTTTAATCGCTTTGATGATTTAAGTTTGTTAGACAGTGCGGGGAACTTGCAGTGAAATTTTTGGATGTTTATTACCCAATTACGCTCAAACGGCTGAACGAATCTGACAGTTTGGTATAGGGATAGATTATATTCCTGGAATCTATTCCATGGATAAGGCATCAGAATTTCAGAGCAGGCAGAGCCGCGAGCAACAGTTCTAAGTATTATCATTCTCTGAGCTTTGGGGTTTTGAGCCTTGAGTTGGGGTCGGCTTTGGAAAACCGGAGTCTAACACTGTAATGCGGTCGACACGGGATCAGAATTTCAGAGCAGGCAGAGCCGCGAGCAGCAGTTCTAAGTATTATCATTCTCTGAGCCTTGGGGTCTTGAGCCTTGAGTTGGGGTCGGCTTTCCAGTTTAACTGTGATGCGGCTGAACTTCGGTATTTTCCGTAAAGCGATTGCCATCTGACCTCCACCACCAATTCGCGATATCGAATTCTATACGTATTATGTAAAAACATGCTACTTTTATCACTGGAATTGGTATCCATGGGTTTCTTAAACGTCGTCAGAATTCCACATGGAACTCCGAGCAACAGGGAACATAATGTGAGAAATAGCACAAGGAAGTGTCATTCATTCAAGTTCACTGAGAATAGCACACAATCTTCCCAACATGTGGACTGCGACAACCACTGGCCTGTGACTAACCGCACCTCTGTAACCCAGTGGTTAGCTCTGTTCTTGTAACTGTCATTTACTACCGGTTGGGAAAGCACTATAGCTAATATCGAATGACTTCTTCGTATAATAATAGATGGGGTACCAACAATTCTGTTAACCGAGGGATGGCACCACCGTTCTTTCAGTGTTGTCAAATCGTAAATTGACTTTCATGTGCAATAGAACTGTACCTATGCAATCGACAGTGACAACTGTTAACCGTAGTTCCGATTAGTAGGACTACAATGTACTAGCTAGACTGTCTGTTCCCTATGCAACAAATCATATAACAAAAAAAAAGGAATCAAAATTCATTATCGAAGGCGTCTTTCAGACGGGGAGAGCTGTTTCTTGCCTGCAAGATGCGATTATTATCGAATGGACAGAAAACAGTTGCCTTCTGCCGTCTAAATGACGCTTAACTCTTTTTCTGTACCCCGTTCCAAACTCAGAATTAAAAATTCAGTCCCACCTTAGCATTTTTGAGGGTTGGCTAGCAGCCCTCAGAAATGCTAAAACCTGAAAATATGATAATGAAAAATTATTATAAATTACAGCAACATATAGGTACTTAGACTAGAAACACTAAAATATTACACAAGAGAATACTTTTTGAACTTACATTTTGAAACTGGGAAAGACGATGTCGTACCTAGGTATATTGCGTGCATCACATTCCTATTATTACATCTTTTCCTTTCGCCATATTTTGAAGCTTCAGCCGTAATTTAATTTCTCAATATAGATATAAATATTATACTAAAACTATATTTTATTAACTTCTTGCATGATTTTGTATCCTTGAGCTATCTATGAGCAGCCACTTATAACATAGTATAATTAACTAACTGTTATAATGGGTGACTTTTCGTAAGACAATTATGATATCAATATTAGTCTGCATTTAAATTGACCATGTATTTTATAGCATCAATCGCCAAACTAACGATTCTGTCATCTATCTTGATTTTAAGAATGATATATTTTTTTACTACTTTTTTAATTTTTATATTCAATGCCAATCTTTATGCTTGTCTATCAATATCACGACACCTTTTTGTCTGTCGTTCAATTTAACTATTCTACGACAACATAAAGTGTGAAAAAAAAATCTAAACAAGAACTGATCGAAACAGATCCGCCATTTTTAAAAAGCTACAGATTAAATAATCAATTTTTAAAGCAATGATCACAAAATGATACAGCCAAAAATAACAACATTCGGCCTGTCACGGTACAGTGTTCGAAATTCAAAAGGGGGACACGCGACGCGCTTCATCAGACAAATTATACAGTAGTGCACATAAGAACAGGTGAGCCTAGCACAGGTGAGAGCAAAATAACCTTGATGCGACCGAAGAAAGCGCCCGGAACGATCGACGAGAGATTCCAATTACATGGAATACTGATAAACGTAAGGTGAAATCACTGAGTCGAACCTCGTTCACAACGCGGCAACTGTAAATGTTGATTTAGACCAAACGAGCATAGAGCTACAACTTAAACAAGAGCATTCTTTGTTAATATTTTAGTGTAAATGGAACCTTATTTTCAGCGTTTACATAAGAACGAACAACGAAGGAATGTTCTGTCACAATTTGAAGTAGAGGGAATAGAATGAGCATTCACTCATTTGGTGTAAATCAACCCTAAGCTCCCTCCGTACCAGAGACACCGTGATTTCCATTCATTAAAAATAGATACGTAAAGAGGTCGTAATCTTTATGGTTTACGAAACCGCTTCGATAACGATTTCTCGTGGTGTGATAAAATTAAATAATATTGACGTTTTATTGTCACGATTACTTCAAAATTGTTGGACAAATTAAAAACCTTGACATTTACAAGTCAATCTTATTTGATGATTGGTTTATGCCTACCATTAATTTTTAAATGGTTGTAAAAGTAATTAAGTAGTTGGTGGAGGTCATTAGGTAATCTTAGCTAATATTATAGATGCGAAAGCGAGATTGATTTTACGCTTTCACACCTGAACTAGTCAACCGATCATCTTCAAATTTTGCATAGGTCCGAGATACAGAAAACGATATAGGGATACGGCAGCCCAAAAACCACAAATACTTAAATTCAAAATTTCTTTCCACCTCACCCTCACAAGAATTACACGCTCGGTTTTCATATTATTTAATGCATATTGGCCCCTAAAATCTAACCACACGTCTTGATTAACCTTGATCTCTTGGGAACGTGGCTAACGTGGCTCAGGAAGTTTTTTGTAAAACTTGAGATACTTTAATAATAATTCTGCTGCAGAAGCCATTAAGAAGAAGTAATTTATATCTAACCTTCTCAAAATACGTAGATGGGGGACTATAGTTACTACTTACCCAGAAGAAGAAAGGTGTAAGTAAATGCATGTAGTTAAGTATGTATTATTTGAATGACCGTGTTGACAAGTTTTAACTACTTAGTATGAACAACAATATCATCAACACTGTACCTACTACAATTACGTAACATGACCCCAACGAAGGTCAGTGTGGAAACAACGACCACTAAGGTGACCTAGCACCTTAGTATGCCGACCGCATACAATGTCAGCAGTGTTGCCACCTTGCGATTCGGGATTTCTCCATATTTGAGGGAATTTTGGCAATGTTGTTGAGGTTAAAAATGTGTTATAAAGAAGGCGGTCTGTGTCTAGACGACATCAGTTTTTAGGATCCAATAATTTGACTGCACCTGGTCTGGTGGTAAAGCGGCCCTGAAGTTCAAAAAGTCAATCAATCAGCCTATTGCAGTCCACTGGTGGACATAGGACTCCCAATATGGACCATTGCTCCCGCTCCTTCTGCAGAACGCACTTGAAGGTTCCAGGATTTTAGGAAGAAGGAAACACGTGAATATCGTATCGTGTGAGCAAAATTCCAATTATTTATCGTAACATATTAAAAACATAATGCTGTAATTTCATTAATTAAAAACATAACATTATTTTTTTATAATTAACGTAATAAAAACAATTCATAAGTACCGGCGTAATATAAATGACTTGTGAGATGCTAATGAATAATTAAATATTATAGTTTAAAAAATAAAGCAGGCTTATTATAAAATGTAATGAGCATTTGCTAAAATGACTTAAATAAGACCTCATTCTATTCTATACTACCTACACCTTTCAACGAATTGCCATTTTGTTTGAAGGGGGGGGGGAGGGGGGCTGATTTCAACCGTTTTCCGGAATCATTGGTACATCTATAGAAGTTAGATCTCCAAGATCTGTTTTAGTGTAGCTAATAGAAACTCTTTGGAGCATGACTTGTGTCCATCAAAACAGTGTTTTAATAATAGGTACGTAAATGACGAAACGGCTAACACAAAATGCGCGTTTGAAAATAATCATTGCACTTTGTATGAAAATATAGAAAAATTTCGGACACCCCAAATGCCCCAATCCTTAGAGTATCTATCTTACTACCCCTATCTCTTTAGAAGGTATTACCGTTTAAAAATTAAAAATAGAACGATATGTTACCAAATTACTATCTACTAATTTTCATGTTAATTGTAAATATCAGTTTATTAATAAAATACCTTGAAGTACCCATTAATTTGAATGTAGTACAAATTACAAGTATATTAACCGCACTGTATCACGTTTTCTTGATGACTCGTTGGTTTGCGGTAAGTTGTAGAACCATAACATAATGTTATTTTATAATTGACTATTTAATGGTAAAACGAAAGGCGATTTAATTAGTTAATTAAGTTATTTATATTAACTTGACTTGCAATAATGTTATGTTGCAATTCAGTTTTCATCCACTTTCGAACTTTATTTGAAATGCGATTTTTGGATAGATGGATGGACGAAAAGATTGATTTATTAAGAATATCTATATATATAAAAATCAATGCCACTTTTCGTTGTTAGTGTTTATAACTCAAGAACGGCTGAACCGATTTGGCTAATTGAGGTCACGAGAACGAGGTAGTACCTCGTTCTCGCGACCTGGGAGGTACCCATAATATTTGCCCCCGGTAGAGCCGCAGGTTACGGGTTACAGCTGCACTGCACAGCAAGATCTGAGACTGGTCATTAGTAAAATAATCAGATAAATAGAAGGTCTTCAAATCTGATGGTCGAGTAATAATTTCCTCTTCAAACAATATCTGAAGTGGATCAAACACAAAGTGGGCGTGAAATAACGGTCGCTGATGCATTCCTAGTCTATAACGGACAGCTTCACTACTGTACATACTATGATGAGATTGCACATTTAAGGTGAATTTACCGGTTCGGTGGCGCAGCGGTGACGGGTTCGACTGTTGTGCAAGAAATCCCGGGTCGACCAAAATTCTGTTGGGTTTTCGATGTCACGGAACGGACAACGGAGGGTCGATTCCCGCTTGTCAATGACATTTTAAGAGATAATCCAGCGGGTAAAAAGGTCACATTGAGTGATTCTGCTAAAAACGAGTAACTTTAATGAATTCCCAGTAGATCTCACTAGTTTCCTATAAAAATCGTATAGATAATGGTCACTCATAGGCCGAATCACAATAATTAATTCACTAAACAGATTTCAATTTCGTGTACCTAAATATAGCCACCTGACCAAATATTATCCTAATGGGGAATTACCACCGTACCCCCAGGTGGTCTGGGAAGGTAGACGGTGGGAAAGAACCGGATTCTTACAAAGTGGCCTTTTCAGACCTGATGTTCAAGCACAGACCCTCAACCCTCAACCGGGCGTTGAAAGTATGAAGATTATGAAAGTAGAAGAAGTGAAATATGTTTGTAAGTAAATGGAAACGTGTAGTGTCTGCTCTACTTATGCCATTGCGATAGAGGCGCAAATATTTGTCTATTTGTATTGGTCATGGTATTTTGTGTATAAAATGCATGAAACTACAAAACAAATGCATGTAAGTATTCTGAATTGGAAATCTCCTCATAATTGCGTCATGTAGCTATCTATATATTTTTTAAATATTAATTTCGATTCTAATTAATGAATACAAAAAATGTATAATTATTTTGTAATTTGTTTACATTTTTAACTTTATTTTGCACTTTTTGGTGGCATATATTGCAACGTTATCTTATAATATTAATTAAGCAATTGTATTATAAATAATATTATAATAATATAAGCAATTGTACTCTACATTCAGTGCATTAATTTTTAAATATTAATTTAAATAATATTTAAAATAAAATTATTTTGAACGGATGTTATTGTGACATACTTTTTTATAAATCAGTTAAAATGCACAGTACATTTCAAATATTAAGTAAGTACCTATTTACATAAAAATCTTTTATCTCTTTTCATCCTAACTTTAATCGCAGTCGCATCTGAAGTTTTCACCTCGGAGTCTGGGGTCCGCTTTTTCTAGTCTATCTGCGGGTCTGGCTGAGCTTCGATATTTTCCGTGAAGCGACTATTATCTGACCTCCATAACCCATTGGCAATATCGGAGCATTGCAGTAACCATAAAAAACGTTTAACTAATGCATTGCTTTGAAGGGCACAGTTATTCCGTGTTAATGTTTAATAAACCGTTAGTTTTTACATATTACTCTCAATTACAACTAAGTAGATAATATTTAAATAAAAACCACGAATAACTTAGTACTTTGTTCTAACATTACACGGTTTACTATAACAAATTGCGTTATACCAATTTATTGTGACAGCGAAACTGACAGATTATCGCGTTAAGTGTCACATCGGTTAGGTAAATACCGTTTTGGTTTACTGTTACACTTTTGTGCGCGTCTGTACTTGGAATTATTATTTTTATAGTGTGAGATAGAAATGCAGTAACTTTTGTTAGTTGAGTACAATGTTGCTTTAAAACTAATGAACTAGAATTCTAAACAATGACTTCTATGTGTATAGACAAGCAGTGTTGATTGAACAAAAATGGTGTCACCTATTTCGGGAATATTTTTTTTAAATTTGAATTTGAATTTCGAATTGGATTGGAACAGGAGGACGTAGAAACTGTATCTATAGGTAGTACATGACTTAAGAATTCAGTACAGTCCAGTAAGTAGTTTACTGTACATATAAATTTTGAAGTGAGGTGAAGATAAGGTTTCTTTGTTTTATTTTCATTGAAAGACTAACCACCTGACTACGTTCGCACAGTTTACCTAGGATTTTACTATCGCATAGACATACAGACCTACTTATTTGATTTGAAAAACTTGACTAGTTTTGTTGTTAGTGTTTTGAAATCAAGTTCTAGACAAACCAGTTTAGATAAGTAAACATCCGTTTTCCGAAGAAACCAAAAGATAAACGTATAAATATAAAATATATCTGTACTAATAAGAACGGAGATACACTCGTAGAATACTGATTTGCTCTCATGTACGTTTTTTTTAATTAGTAGGTACCTACTTAACTTTCAAAGAATCAAAGAATCAATTTCATTTATTCAATTTAAGCACATAAAGAGCACATATGAACGTCAAAATATTACAATATCATGTTAAGTTAAAAAAATTATTTAATTTTCCTTTTTGATATTGCATTATTTTACCATTCATTTTTTTATATTTGGACCCCACTTCGCTCTTATTTAAGCATCAGTTTCCGTAACTACAATAGAATGAGGAATGTATGGGATTTGACGTTTATTATATGCGTAGACGACTGTCATACATATACGTCAAATGCCACTGGCCAACGAAATGCCACTTATCTAGAGGGCTTGGTGTTTGTACGTTAGAATCACAGTGTGAGTCCGTAATAAACAAGAAATGTGAAAGAGATCCTAGCTCATGTTTCAAATAAAATCATCAGCAAAAAAATAATATAACATTTTTAAATAATTTCTCTTTCGGTAGGTACACTTTCGCTGAATTTATCAAAGTGAAATTTTATATTTACAAACGCATATCATTCGAACGGATCAAACATTTTTGATGCAAAAGCGAAAGCTTGGATCGGTTTGGCATCGACACTAATCCACTTTGGATCGTTGCTGTGATAAAAGTGTAAGACAATGGCATCCGTTCCATTGGGCGAGCCGCGCTTGCGCAGGTGGAGTTGCACATATGCCTAGGAAACTATCCTGCGTTGTGAAACATATGCGATAAATTATATTAATTGTACCTTTTTAAATACAAAAATAGGCGATATGAATCTTTGATGCAAACCTTGGTGGTTGCGTAAAATTATAATAGTAGATTGTCTAACAATTAAAATCGAATGGAGTAAGCGTTTGGTGTGTGAGTAATGGCTCGCATGTATTTCAGTCAGTTTTTAACTTCATTATGTAAAATTAATCTATTCGTTTAAAACCATTTACTTATACATATTGTTACTAAAGTAACTTTCAAACATTATAATATTATGTTGTTTAACAGCACTTCTTCAAAATATTTACAATAACAATTAATACAGTTAGTTACAATTAAATTTTACTATTTATATTTGTGTATTTGGTGTAAAAAGAGATTAAAATAACTAAAAAACACACACATTTATATTCTTAATTTTTCATTGCAAAACCACACAAGTCACATCGAAAATCGTCAAAAACCAATTAATTTTTGAAATATCTGCAACTGAAAAGTGTTAGTAATATTATGATGAATGTGATTTTTTTTTAAATAAGACCAATCTTCATATTTTTCAAATTAACATCAATTTAACCCTAACTCGACATTGCGTGTATTCGACCATAACCTACCATTGAGGGTCATTGTACAAAGAAATGTGGCAACACTAAACGTTAATAAATGATATTGAATTTCTTAACCGTCTTTATAGTCTATTGTTGAATATACTTAAACGTGTGAATATTTGTTTATTGTTTTGCTACAATTCGCAAATTGATAACGATTGAAAATACGGGTACTTGTTTATACAATCACTAAGTACCTAACGATGTTGTCAATTTAACGCCAAAACTAAGTACATATTGAAATAAATTAGTTTGAATATATTTTGTTGTAGGTACCTTATTTAGTATTTGGTGTATACTTAAGTTATACCATTTTTCTTTATTTTCTTAATTTTTTTAAAGAATATATTAGTAACCGAAAGAAACAAGACAGTAACTCTGTCTGTCAGTCTGTTTTTGATGAAATTTGGTACAGGGGTAGATTAGGCGTTGAGAAAGGACATAGGCTAGGACAGGGATGGCGAACCATTGGCACGCGTGCCATTGAATTTTTTTTTGAAATATGGCACGTTGATGCATAAAGGTTCGCCACGCCACCCCTGGGCTAGGATATGTATGGTCGCGATAACTGACATCTACGCGGGCGGAGTCGTGGGCCACAGCTTGTATATAATTATGTAGATACTTAATAACATTATAGAAAGAAAAATCGATTGTACCCGCATTCGCCTTTCGACTTATGAGTTTTGACTAGGATCTAAATTTCTTATTCGTCCTTGTATTCCTCATTCGTTCCGAAATCATTTTAATGATGTACATACCTAATATTTATTATTTTATTCCGTGTTAACCCTATTCCTTTTCGCCCCAATTGCTATTGTGTATATATTTTTAACAATAATGGAGGCCAACCAAAGTAATTTTATTATACCCAGAGGACAAAGTTACTGTATTTAGATTATGATGTTTATTATTTAATGAAAACTTTAAGTAACTCTTATAAGTTTCATGTAAAACAAAATTAAAATTAATCAAACTATTTTTGTTATTGACTGTACCTACTATTAAAATAATCCATAGGCCACGTTGGCCGCTTCCTATCAGGTGGGCCGTGTGCTTGTCTGCCAACTAAGTGGTATAAAAAAAAATCTCAAATATCTCGCGCACTCTACAAAACCTTAGTAGACAGAACGGCAATTCTAATTCTACTCTAATCCTACTTCCTACTTCCTACTAATATTATAAATGTGAAAGTTTGTGAGAATGGATGTGTGGATGTTTGTTACTCTTTCACGCATAAACGGCTGGACCGATTTGGTTGAAATTTGGTATGTATATAGGTTATACCCTGGATTAACATATAGGCTATATATAAGCGATGAACGGGATCAGAATCCCACGCGGGCGGAGCCGCGGGCAACAGCTAGTTTATAATAATATGATGCCATATTGACTACAACATTATGTACACCTGTTTGTCCGTAAAGTTTCAATGATAATTGCACTGTCTTCAAACACACTACAATATCCTTATTGACTTGACTGATTTATATGATGATTCATGTATTTATGCAATTTTTGGCAATAATCCCAGTACTTTAGTGTTCAGTACCTACTTTCCAGTTGATTAAACTATTATAAGCTTATTTTTCATAACAATTTTTACTCACGCTGAACCATTTCTATAACTATGTAAGTATAGCTTCCCTTTTGTAGCCATATGAAATGCTCCGACCGTAATTAACTTGATATACCTCCATAGCATGTCGATAATACTCACAAACCAGCTAAGACTCTAAAATCAATAGATTATAAGTACCTGAAACAAACAAACAAGCTGCAATTAATATCAATCATAAGTCAATTAATAGTATAAACTTACGTCCAAGCCTGAAACAACTGCATTCTGATAAACGATTCGAAAACTTCCAGGATACGAAATCATTCATGAAAATAAATTTAATATTTTTTTGTGAAACATACAGAAAGCATTCTTCTTCTTCCTCCTAGCGTTAATTCCCAGTCGCATCCGAAGCTTTCAGCTCGGAGTCTGGGGTCTGCTTTTACCAGTCATAGCTACAGATTTGGCTAGACCTCGATATTTTCCGTGAAGCGATTGCCATCTGACCTCCACGACCCAATGTTAACATTAGGCGATATCGAATCTTTTGCAGCTAGACCGTAACGACTGCCATAGATGTTCTTATGGCAACCGGGACCGACGGCTTAACGTGCTCTCCGAGGCACGACCAGACCAATGCAAATACCCATATTTAATGCACACAAATATTTGCACTGAGCGGGGATCGAACCCGCGCCTCCTGCGCAGCGGCCGCGTTCACTACCGCTACGCCACGGAGGCTGTCAGAAAGCATTATTTCCATAATATATGTATTTAAAAGATATTTTATTAGCAAATTAATTTATATTTCTTAATAAAAATGCTATTTAACTTAAAATATAATTGATATATTATAATTTTCATTACATTTTAATTAAGAAATCTCTGCAATCATCTACTTTTGACACTACTTATACAGACTGAACCTCCTTTGGTACGAACGTACACAAAAGTTCCCAACAAAAAATCTAAAGTAACATTTTGTAGCCTACCCGTGGATAATCCACATCTTTGTGCAGTTTGTACTTATGTCTCGTGCGGTAACGGTGTTGTTAAAGAATGGTGTAAAAACCACCGATAAAGGGGTTTATAGGGCACTCGTGTTTTGGTTAGTAGGTATAGTAGCCGACATAACCCATACTTATACCCTAAGGCTCGAGAGAAAAAAATAATCTTCGACAGCAACTAACTAAGGGCCTGCGAATTCCACCGAGAATGACTGAGACTTCTTCTGGGACTATATATTTTTATAGGTCTCTGCTTACCCCAATGTATGTAATAATGTAAAATTTATATATTTTATTCGCAACTTAATTATCTAGCTATTTAAGTTTGTAGATAGCACATGATAAGCTACAAAATTGTCTGGTGTATGCCTGAAAACATAATAAATACTAATAACAATTCAACTTTAAAATCCTAAGTGAAAGTATTAAGACTAAAATATTCTTACGAAACAGGCCTAGCTTCGTGTAGGAAGTTTTAGGCAATAGCCGACACGATCTTCTGCACTAACGTTGTATAACAATTATAAATATATTAGTAATTTTTAGTGCAGAAAATGTAAATAAAAATATTTTAGTAAATAAATCTAATTAAACCATTTGTTGAATTGTTAATCAAGTTCGTTGCACCTCGATTCACGAGACTCGACTCTTAGTAAAGACTCTGCTTCTTTAACATATCGATACGATAGATACGGGGTCTAGCTCCAAACTCTCCTGCGTACCGTATTTATTCTTTTATTTGGATAAATAACTAGCAATTATTAGGAGGTTGGACATGACGGTTTTTTTTTTCGTCCCAATCAAGCAGTCCGACTGGGGAAGTACCTCCGCCGTACAGGATACCGCGCCTACAATAACTTCATGTTGTGTAGCCAGAGCTCACTGTAGAGGTTTTGTGCTATCAGTGGGAAGACCAAAGGCTTGTCCTGCGTGTCTTCTTCGCTGACGGCACAGAATCTCTCTGTTCTTACAGGATCGGCATCACAAGTGTGACTCCCCTGGTGTTGCACTCGTCCATAGGTCACGGTAACAACTTTCTATCAGATGAGCTTGGCTGCGACCTAAGTAGCATGAAAAAACAAAATGAAATCGACCATAAAAGGTTTATCAGTAGAATATAATAGCATAGATTAAAAAGATTTACGAAACGCAGCTACTTGGTATGTAATAAACGGCCTAATAAATCTCAATAAACAGATCAAGGAAAACGAAATAAATCTTCGGAGTCTTTGTCTATTGTAACCGTCAGACTTAGTGCAGTAATTTACATACAAGCGAGTAGATTTATAACGGGAACTGCCGAATAATAAGTTTTCTCACATCTTAAGTTGACTTACATTTAACCACAGTTAAAATAATTACCCAAATTTCACGATTCTCACAATACTTAATGATCTGTGTATCGCGATTTGTATTTACATAGGGACATCGGAATATAGGAAAATGTGTAACCTATATCCATACATAGGTATAAAATTACTTATTCTAACCAAGTATTGACCCTTATATCAAAGTAGAGCTTTAATAACTCAATGATTTTATCTCTCATATTTTAAGAACTTTAGGAAGATGACCTCCTTGCCTTAGTTGATGAAAATTCTTCTCGAAATAGTGTGCTAAGGGACTATCCTCAAACTGCCGCAATAGAAAGCAGCCGTAGCCGTAGGCATCAGAATTCTTCAGAACACAAACCGATATACAATTGTTAGAACGCACACAGGAAGGGGAAATCTCTCCTGAGGCTAAAAGTTCAACACCGTTTGTGTGCTTAAGATAAATACGAAAGAATAAGTTAGCAATCTCTAAAGAAAGTGCACACAAACATGAGCAGGGGGATATTGTAACCACACTGTTTTGTAACACATTATTGCTACATTAAATAAATATTTTTTTCTTCAATAGATAGAAACACATTTACACTTCCACTGCGGTTTACTCCTGAACAACACCGGCACCGGCTCAAAACATAGCTTCATTGGTCACCATCTAGGCAAAGTTGAGATCAGAATGTCTTAGAATTCGGGTCAACATTAGTCAGATAAAGATTCGATGAAAGAAGAAATATAATGTCTACCTACATTCTCTTCTTAGCAAAAAACAGCACCCACAGATAAATAAATCATTTTTTTTATGTATGACACGTCAATTTGACTTCACCTAGCCTAATGGTAAGCTGAAGGCAAAGTCTCGGAAAAGAGGGTCACAATAATTGAAGACGTGAGTGGAAGAAGGAGGTAACTAACAATTTCTCAATATTGAGATAATCGGCTTCAAAGTTTGAACATTTCATTTGCAAATATTATGTTTTCTGATTATTTATGTCATCATATTATGGTGTCAAATTATTGTAATTGTCCATATTTATTATTATGGAAGCATAAAAATAAAACTGAGTGGATGGAAATGTATTTATTTGACAAAATGTGTATATACATTCTTCATCCACTGACAATGTAATATGATATTATGAATACTAAGCGTGGAAGAAGGGAGTATATAACATTAAATATATAAAAAACTAGCTATTGCCCCTGGCTCCGCCCTCATAGATGTCGGTTATCGCGACTAAACATAGCCTATGATATTTTTTTATACAACTGAGGTCACAGACAAGCACACGGTCCTCCTGGTGGTAAGCAGTTACCGTAGCCTATGAGCGAGTGCAACACCAGGGGAGTCACACTCGTGCTGCCGATCCAGTAAGAACAGAGATATTCTGTGCCGTCAGTGCAAGAGATAAGTGGGACTTTGGTTATCCCACTGACAGCACAACCTCTCCAGTGAGCTCTGGCTACCCTACTCACCGTCGGAAACAACACAATTTTAAGCCACGGTATTCTGTAGGGCGGAGGTACTTCCTCAGTCGGACTGCTTGATTGGGACGGATAAACCGTCGTATTCTATTATTTTTTATACTACTTAAGTCGCAGACAAGCACACGGCCCTCCTGATGGTAAGAGGTTACCGTGGCCTGTGGGCGAGTGCAACACCAGAGGAGTCACACTCGTGCTGCCGACCCTGTAAGAACAGAGAGATTCTGTGCCGTCAGTGCAGAAGGTAACCTGCTATATTGGTAGCTATGTCCTTTCCTAAGGTCTAATCTATCTCTGTACTAGATTTCATCAAAATCGGTTTAGTGGTTTAGGCGTGAAAGCTTATTAGACATACAGAGTTACTCTTTTTATTTTATTTTTATACTACTTAGGTCGCAGACAAGCACACGGCCCTCCTGGCCCTTACTTTCATATTTATAATATTATTATTAGTATTGCTTAGAATGGATATATACATAGTTATTGCAACTTTTTGTCATGGGCAATAATGTTATCAATATTGATATTCTGGTTTCAGAAATTTTATGTTTTAATACTAACTTACGTTTTTACACAAATAAATTTGTGAGCAAGTGCTATATTTTCTTCCAACCTCAATGTCTACTGCTCAACCTTTTAACATAATATCATCATAATTTTTGACTGCCTCTATGGTGTAGAGGTAGTGAACGCGGCCGCTATGCAGGAGGCGTGGGTTCGATCCCCGCTCAGTGCAAATATTTGTATGCAAGAATATGAATATTTGCATTGGTCTGGGTGTTTCTATGTATAATAAGTATGAAAAAAATGTATCCAAATATGTTTATCCACATTCTAGAACCCATAACACAAGCTAGTTAAGCTATGCTTACTTTGGGTGTTTTTTTTTCTATCGTGCGAAAAATCCCCACGGATACCTCCCCCGCCCGAGCCGGAGGAGGAGGTTATGTCGGACTCGAACCGACTAAAACGCACGCCGTCTGTGGGCCTTACTGCTTACTTTGGGTCTAGATGGCGTAGAATGTTCTACAATATTCTTTTTTATTTTTTTATTTCAGTGTTGAAGCCTGGTCACACTCGAGACTTTTTTGTACTTTAGAACAGGCATGACAATCATTCGTCATCATCTGTACATTAGTCCCGGCCGCATCCGAGGCTTTCACCTCGGAGTCCGTGATTCGCTTTCCGGCTTTTACTTTTCCATCTCGCACGGTCTTGGACAGAGTTGGAGAGGAGTCGGCGGGAGTCGGTTTAAAGTGGGAGTAAAGTAGAGTTGGAGGGACTCGGAATGGAGTAGAAGTTAGTCGGTTTGGAGTTGGACTGGAGTCAGTTTGGAGCCGGAGTTGAGTTGCTTTGGAACCGGAGTGCAGTCGGTTTACAGCCAGAGTGGAGTCTGTTTGGAGTTGGAGGAAATCGGAGTGAAGTCAGTTTGAAGTTATAGTAAAGAAGTAGATTCGAGTCGGATTGAAGTCGGTATGGGGTCGAAGTAAGTTGCTATGGAGTTGGAGCAGAGTCAGAGTGGAGTCGGTAGGAGTCGGTTTAGAGTTGGAGTCGAAGGGAGTCGAAGTGAAGTTGGTTTGAAGTTGGAGTGTAGTCGGTGCAGATTTGGAGTGAAGTCGGTATGGAGTCGGAGTATCAGAGTGAAGTTGGAGTGAAGTTGGAGTGAAGTGCGTTTGGAGTTGGACCGAGTCGTAGCGGAGTCAGTATGAAGTTGGAGTAAAGAAGTCGTATTGGAATCGGAGTGAAGTCGGTATGGAGCCGAAGGTTAGAGTGGAGGTTAGTTTCAAATCAGAGTAGCGTTGTTTGGAGTCGGATCTAAGTCGGCATGGGGTCAAAGTGAAGTTGCTATGTAGTTGGAATAGAGTCAGAGTGGAGTGGGAGTGGAGTCGGCAGTCGGTTTAGAGTTATGTTATAGCGAGGTTGGAGTCGAAGGGAGTCGAAATGAAGTCGTTTTGAAGTTGGAGGAAATCAGAGTGAAGTCGGTTTTGAGTCGGAGTCAAATCAAAGTAGAGTCTTTCACATTTAACGCGCAACACGTGACGCCCCTGGTGTTACATATGTCCATAGGCCGCGGTAACTATTTCCCATCAGGAGGGCCGTGTGCTTGTCTGCCATCTAAGTGGTATAAAAACGAGGTGAACTAATGAATTCTGACATCATTCTGTATATCTATAGTGTGCCTTTTTATACTGTCATGTATAACGGCAACAAAAAGTTGGTCATTGGTGCTGATCATGTAGTGCTTTTCAAAAAACTTACAAATTTTTTTGTTACACACAGCCAGTCTAGTAATACACATAGAAGAGCAGGAATGAAAGAACATGGTCATGAATGAAATAAAGCATCGTGGCAGTACATTTTCTTGCACATAACACCTTCTTCCATTGAAGAAATACGTTTAATAGACCGATTTTCAATGGAAGAAGGCGTTAAGGCACATACCTCCTTCTTCCATGTAACTTTTGCTTTTTTTGTTGCAGTTATGCCCTTCATCTCCTGGTATTTTGGAAACTAAGCTTAAATTGCAGAGTTTTTTGATCTAATATGGTTTATATACACCTATAACCGTCATATAACGCAAAAAATCAAAAATCTCAAAAATGTTAGTTACCCCCTTCATCCACTCACGTCTTTAATTATAGACACGTACCATGTTACAATGGTGGCACTCAGCTTGACGGCCCCAGCTTCACGCCCCGCTTAAAGGACCCGGGATTGTAGGAAGAGGGGACTACGTGAGCTGGTAAGGAATTCCGGGTCTTAATGGTGCGACAATAGAAGGAGCTGTCGAACCCAAGCGGTTCGACAGCTCCTTCTATTGGCACCATCCATCGACCATCCACAAAATATTCTTGATGGAATATTTTGTGGATGGTCGATGAAATATAAAGTGTCTTGAAAACGACATTCAATTAAAATTCTACATAGCATTCGGACATTCTTCAACTTATTTTGTATTCCGTACATATCACAGAGTCACAGATAACGATATTAACTATTATTTTAGTCCTGTGCACAGAGTATACTCAACTTATAAGGCAGTATTAATATCAATGCAATCGGTGACCGGAAAAATTATAAAAAGTGAAAAGTAACGTCGTCTAGCCGCATAGATTATAAACGACAGAATACCGGTTTTTAAACGAATAAAACTTCTTTGTTTACTTTTTTTTATAAATATCAAATGGACCATGAAACGTGTTCCGTTTTCACAAAACGTTTGTGCACGAATTAGAGAGGCGATTTGGACGGATGTTGTCTGATGTGTGCATTTGTATCGGCCCTTTTTTTCGAAAGTGACGTGGTTAAATATGTATGAACCGAAATTGGGAATTATTTGCCTGTTTCAATATTCAAGTGCACGCAGCAATAACTCTTTACTCGGAGGAAAGTATCCTACAATTTTGGAATATAATATTCGGTAATGCCGTTCTTGAAAATACTACCTGCTTTTTGACGTAGAACCTGACTCGACCTTTCGCGGGGTCAACTCCTGTGCCAAATGTCAATGAAAAAGTGAAGTCACCAAACATTTAGTAGCCTTATAGGTTTTATTTATTCATTTTTACTTAATGTAGGTACAATAAAATGTATATAAATGAAAAATAAAATGTTATCAAAATAATATTCACGGTTACTTGGTCAGTGTGGCGTGTATTCCAAGTTTAAAAAAAAAACTCAACTTCTAAAGTCTCAATTAAATAAAAAAGTAAAGTCACCAAACAATAACAAAATTAATAGTAATGGTTACTTGGTTATTGTGAAATGTTTTTAATTTAAAAAAGTTTTGTGCTAAGTGTCAATTAAATTAAAAAGCAAAGTCAACAAACAATAACAAATGAATATTCACGGTTACTTGGTCGTTGTGAAATGGTTTTAATTAAAAAAAAGGTTTACAACCTTAGATTAAATGATGCCTAAAATCTGTACAACAATTAATTTTGAATGCCTACATTCAATATTCCTTTGTTAAGCTACAACAGTAACTGATGTTTATAAAAAGTTAATCTGAATATCGTTTAGTACTATTGTCTTTAGAAAGAAAAAATAAAATATTTCAGCTGATGACACGTTTACCGAGTTCTCATGATGCATTGTTTTTTTTAAAATCAAGACTACTAGCAAGGAATACTAAATATTAATCCACCTATTACGGTTGTATCCTAAACTTACAGCTTGGAGCCCGGAGTCAACTTTACGGGAGTAGAAGAGAGAGCTCAAAGAGAGGCTTTAGGCTTTAGCGTATGACAAAGCTTCAACCATAAATAAGCTAGTAACCCTTCTGTAGACCAGCCCACTGGTCGTGAGGGATATGCCACAGGCAATCTCACTCTCGACAATTGATGACCCTCAACGGCGTGCTGTTTTAGTCGGTTCGACCAACATAACCACGCCCGTCGGCTCCAACGGGAGTATCTGCGGGAATTTTCATACTATAAAAAAATCAGCTGGTCATGTTCATACACCCTGACTTGTATAGTCGTATCTACACTATAAATACCCATTAATGTATGCTTAGACTAAAAGGCGACTCAAACTGAGTTGTGACAACACTCGGAAGATGATCCTTATACTAAATCCTAAAGTGGAATTGAACAGATCATTTTAGAGATAAAGTGTGCATTGTGCATTGATATTATTATAATTATGTACCTACTCGTAGTATATTCATGCACACAATAAAGAATTATAAGCTGTCTAAATGACTGCACCAAGGGCCATGATGTCAGTCAGTAATATCATGAAGTCATGACGTCATGATGCCATCATCGCACGTCTGAAAAATTCAATGTCACTGTCATAATTGAGATTTAGCGATACTCATGTATGGTGTAAATAATTCACGCATTGGTGCTAATTGTATTTTCTGTCCGTGATTCTGATTGAAGTATTGCTGATATACCTAATGGTTAATATTCTACAGAGTTAAGAGATTCACACACAGCAGCTGCAGATTCACATAGAGCAGGTAGAGTAGATCAGAGTAGCGGCTAAATCTGGATTGATTTGGAGAGAATTTAGGAGTAGTAAATTTTCAGGGCAGCAAGGATGAAAACCATCGAGAATTTCTTCAACAGCTTAGTCGTGACGGGCTCAGTGGTTAATCGATGGAACTGTGAAGGTAGCAGTAGTTGATCCCACTTAAAAGTTTCTGACGGTATGCGAGCCAATGGAGCTCACTACCATGGGTGCCAAAGACCGTACGAAGTGGAGAAGCAAAAGTCGAAAAGCGGACCTCGGACTCCAAAGTGAAGGTCTTCAAAGCGATTGGGACTAAGTAACGCAAAGATGATGATGATGAGTAAAGGCAGCAGCAGATGTTATCTTCCTCTGAAAGAATGGGACTGTACTGCGGTAGGTATTTGCGTCAGTTCATTTCGAAATAACAACTTTTTTCGTGCTCTAAACGAGTTGGTACTTTAAGGAGCAAGGAACCTATGAAGAAGATTTAGAGACGTTATAGAAAACATATAATGGCGTAGGTAGACTAGGAACACCTACATTTCATCAACTATGATTTTCGAGACCGAATAGGGGATGAGCCTAATGCCGTCAAGCGGGCTCTGTCATGGTCTGTATGTTAACTATCGGATGGAGCAGCCATGGGGCTGTTCGTGAGTGTCATTGAAGGCCACTAAGGGCTATCCCTTAGGGCTAGGGAAGCGATGGGGTGGAGAAAAGAGAGGGGAGAGGAAAGATCAGTGGAAAGCCTAGTATGTCTGAAAGGATTATTAATATAACTGAAACTCATCACCATGACACCAATAAGTGGGCGACCATCGATCGCAGCCTACTTACATCGGCCTCGGATGCGCAAAATAATAAATACCTACCAAACAATGGAATTACGCAAGTGTACGCACCATTGGGTGGGCTGGTCGCCTTCACGCGTATTCAGTGTTGTAGGACGCGTTAGATGTTCGTGGAACTTGTGTCATATGCATTGCAATAACTAACTACACGTTAATTTACATATACCTATCCCTGTATAAAGTAACAGAGATAGGATTAGAGTTTATGTTATAAACTTTTTCATTCTAGCAATACCGTTCTGTTGCAATTCTTAAGCTTCGTCCATAGCTCATGTTTTTCACAACATGTTCTCTAAAAGTACGCAACAAAACATGTAGAGATTTACAGTTTAATGGGGCCAAATATCATAAAAAAATGTGAAAAGCCATAGAGCTGTAAATCTCTACATGTTTTTTTGCGTGTTTTTAGTGAAAATATTGCTCAAAACATGAGCTATGGACGAAGCTTTAGGTACGTAGGTACTGGCTGCTTAGAAAGAATTCACCATCCATATCTTTAATCAAATATTCTAAATTTAAAATGTATGATCATGTTCTACATGGTTGGACACTATTAGTTCAGTTAATGGCTCGTTGACGGACACCGCACCCGTTATTTACAAAATATTTATTCAATTAAGTATTATCAATTGTTACAGATATTAGTTCTGTTCTTATAGGTGGTGCCCTGCAGCACCACCTAGCAAAAATTGGGTGATAGTAGGTTTTCTTAGCGGGGCAACTCGTGCGATATACAACGTCTTTTTGTGTGCACCCGGGTAGTTGGACTAATAGCAATTTGTTATTTTTCAATGGCTACCCCGAAAACCGAGCGGATTATCCACCCGTTACATTTTTTTTAAAGAATATTAGCAACCGAAACTACTGATATTCCCTCTAACACCTCCAGCTATGCTAAATTGCTTGTGTTAAGAATGGGTTTAGGTCCTCTAGACAAGTGGCAGTTCGGCCGGAGTTTGGTGGAATAGAATGCCAAAATGTATGGGATTTGACGTATATGACAGGCGTCAACGAATGTCAAAAACGTCAAATCCTATACATTCGTCATTCTATTCCATCATACGCCGAACAACGAATTGCCACTTGTCTATGGGGGCAGGTCGGTAGTGTAATGACCAGGATTCGAACCCGGGACCTCTCAATCGTAAGGCCGACTCCCTAACTATTAAGCTACTGACGCTTTATATTCAGGATACTTTATACATTCCTCAGAATATAACTTCACTATGTAGGTAGCAATCTCTCTCATCCTAGCGTTAATTCCCAGTCGCATCCGAAGCTTTTCAGCTCGGAGTCTGGGGTCCGCTTTACCAGTCTTAACTACAGATTTGGCTAGACCTCGATATTGTAGGTAGCAATACCTGTATATAATTGATGTGGGATCATCAATGTTTGTTCTGAGTAATAACATCGTAGACCCTGAACACTGCATAGTCACGAATGCAGCCTTAATGGCCAATCAAATCTGATAGTCATTAACGCACGCGGGTCAAACGTCTACTCGTTTGACCTGCGTGCTTTACAATATTCGTTTGCATGTTACACGCATGTATAGGAATATTGTTTAGAAGTTTTTGTTTGACTTTGAAATCTTGTAAAGTTGTGTTAATTTGTTTGCGAATCTTGTAACCTGAATTAGAATCACTTCCTGTTATCCTACGGAGTTGATTTTTCCGTGTTGGTGCTGGTCCGATAATACTGCCTTCTTATGTCAAGCATGACCAGAGGGCCAACTATGTCGTGTTCCGTGAGAGGAAAGGATGTACATAGGTAATAATAATAACAATTTACATAAATCGCATTTATGCAAATTAGTGAATAAATAAGAATAAAAAAAAAAGCTCCTTTGCTCGCTTTTGCGAATGCTTTTACTCGGACCTAAATTTCTAGCTATCTGCTCCATAGCCGAATTTATTATTTACAAAATTGAAGTAGGCTGTTCGGTCGATTTTTATATTACATAGCCCGAGATTACTTCGTTCATAATTCGCAGTAGCCGATTCAGGAATGGATCACATAATTATTTCTAGTAGGTCCTAGCGGTCTCCTAAGCCGCACTTCAAGATGAATGGCAACCGGGAGTGATCAGAGCTCAGTATTCTATTTCTAGTGAGTGAAATACATACATTAAAGTACACATATGATGTATAGACCAACACAAGATATCTCTATACAATAGGAAACATGCTTTGGTAAGCAGGTCAATGACTCACTTTATCATGTTTAGAAGGCGCTAGTACCTCTACGAACACGACAGTCTATCACGATATTCGCATAATTATTGTACTACATCCTTTGATTTAGACTGTGAACATGGCGATATAGTAACGGCTATACCTTATTTGATGAGTCACAATTAGTTTTGGTAAATATAACAATAGCTGATCAACAAAACATCTTTAATAGCTATGAGAACGTATGAAACTTGCTTTGCATTTCTTTTTAACCGACTTCAAAAAAGGAGGAGGTTCTCAATTCGGATGTTTATGTTTTTTTTTTTTTATGTTTGTTCGCTCATAGCTCCGCCATGCGTAGACGGATTTGCAAAATTCTTTTTTTGTTCGAAAGTAGATTATTCCGAAATGGTCCCATTTAAATTTCGTAAAGATCTGATGATGGATTTCCGAGATTAGACCAAGGAACTCTTCAAAAAATACCAGGAAATCAGCCGCGATTGCTGCAGTCGCATATTATTGCAATGTCTCTGCCATTACACATCATAACATCACGCCTGAATCCTTTGAAAGGGGATGCAGAAGTGTTCAGAATATTCAGCTATATTTCCGGTGTATATGCCGTTGATTTTTAATTTGGTTTTGGTTTACTTTTGAGGTAGTCCTGTATGATTTTATGTATGTTCACCGATTACTCAAAGACGCCTGGACCGATTTGCAAAATTATTTTTTTGTTTGATAGGTTATACTTCCCAGGTAAATTTTATCAAAATCGGTCAAGCAATTTATGAAATATCAACAAAAATCGGTTGAAGTCGGTTTTTTTAATTTTTAATTTGGTGATTATTATCTATTTGTCTTCCGTTTGCTGAGGAGGTAAGTAGACTTGAGAGTCCCAGGGATAGTGTCTTGGACTGTCCCCTGGACTTCCGATCTTTTTGTGTGTAGACTGTGCATCCTGGGCCTCAATTCTGCTAAAGTAAAACCACTGTCACACCACAGATAGGTACTGCAAAATATTGCATTACCTTTTAGTAGCCTTTATTGCTATGGGCTTAGAGCACGTATACCTAAAAGTTGGACCTAAAGTTCAAAATTAAATGAAAAAAGTTTCTTAATACTCCTTTATTTACTCTACAATAAGCCATTTAATTTTAGACTTTTTTTTTTTATACCACTTAGGTGGCAGACAAGCACACGGCCCACCTGATGGAAAGTGGTTACCGTGGCCTATGGACGTATGCAACACCAGGGGCGTCACACTCGTGCTGCCGACCCTGAAGAAACCTTCTAATGCCCTTCTTGAAGAACCCCATATTGTAGTTGCTTGGGAAAACCATCGCGGGGAGTTCATTCGACTAAAATTAAATTAATGTTTTACAGTGTTCGTGGTATGACAGTGGTTTTGCTTGAGCAGAATTGAGGGCCTGGTTTAAAGAACTCACAACAGTGCTAGTGTAGTCTCTATTGAAGGCAACGAAAAAATCATCGTGTGTAATTTTTACAGTCTGCTTCAATGAAATGTTTTTACATTTCTATACTTTTGCACAGTCTGTGGTGATTCATGAGTCCCAGTAGCGTTGCTTTCTTCATCACCTCGGCAAGCAAGTTAATCCGGTTTGATCTAGCATAGTCCTATGTAGTTTATAGACATGTTAAATGGCTTTTGCTAGAAACGGTACGAGTAACGGAAAGCAAACACTTCATTTAAATTTAAATACTTACTAAAATAATTGTAATATTGTAACTTACGGTATGTTTCCGGACTCTTCAGCACGAAGTAGTGCTGCCACTGTGGTGCTACGCAGCGGTGCTGCTTATCGTACCTGCCAATTCCGAATGGTGATGTGCTGTTATAATGAATGCTGCGTGCAGCACTGCTGTGCAGCACTGTTGCGTAGTGCAGGCAGAGTCAGAATCATACCTTTATAGTTTACTAGCTATAACCACAGGGGTTATCGCGAACAAACATAGCCTATGTCCATCTCTGTACCAGTTTTCTATTTGAAAATACCGAAGGAATACTGGAAAAACACAGTCGATGTCCTTTGATTTCTGCACCGAATTTCATTCAAATACGTTCAGTGGCATGGACGAACAGACCGAGTTACCTCCACATTGATATTACTTAGTAGTTATAGATAAAACTACATTATTGTAGGTACTTCATCAAGAAACAAAGAACGCCTATCCTATCTTGAAGTGCGGCTAAGGAGACCACTAGGAACTACTAGGAATATGTGATCCATTCCCGAATCCACTGCGAAATATAAACAAAGTAATCTCGGGCTCTGTAAAATAAAAATCGACCGAAAAGCCTTCAATTTTGCAAATAGTAAATTTAGCCGAATTTATGATAAGGAGAACTTTTAGACCCCATCGGTCATGCAGTCCTCCGTGCTATGTGCCCTGCCCACTGCTATTTCAACTTGCTAATCCGCTGGGCTATGTCGGTAACCTTGGTTCTTCTACCGCGGATCTCCTCATTTCTGATTCGACCTCGCAGAGAGACTCCGAGCATAGCCCTCTCCATAGCTCGTTGGGCTACTTTGAGCTTATAAGGCCCATAGTGAGGGACCACGTTTCAGTTTCGTAAGTCATCACTGGTAACACACACTGATCGGAAACCTTCGACTTGAGACATTTCCATCTCTGTACCAGTTTTCTATTTGAAAATACCGAAGGAATACTGGAAAAACACAGTCGATGTCCTTTGATTTCTGCACCGAATTTCATCCAAATACGTTCAGTGGCATGGACGAACAGACCGAGTTACCTCCACATTGATATTACTTAGTAGTTATAGATAAAACTACATTATTGTGGGTACTTCATCAAGAAACAAAGAACGTTTTACGCAATCGTAACATTATTGAATGTACCTAATCTAAATTGGCGGATAATTAACTTCGCCAATACCTAGGTACTCGCGTATGCAATCTGTTCTTGCACTAGTTACGCGTATTTGCTAAACAAAAGGAAATTCCAATCGCACGATAGCTATTGAGTTTGTAAACAAATCACAAAGTAAAAGTAACACTCATTGAGGAGATGGCTTCCAAATCGTAAAATACTTCTGCTGTGTAATTTCAAAGCAAGGACATCTGCTAGACAGCCTCTGTGGCGTAGGGGAAGTGAAGTGCTACGCAAGGGGTGCAGGTTCGTGTCCCGCTCAATGCAAATATTTGTATGCATGTATGTCTATTTGCATTAGTCGGGGTACTTCAATTAAGAGCCATACATTTTTTATAACACGTAGGTCACCCGTCACAGACAAGCACACGGCCCACCTGATGGAAAGTGGTTACCGTGGCCTATGGACGAGTGCAACACCGAGCACACTCGTGCTACCGACCCAGTAAGAACAGAGAGATAAGAAAAGTAGGATAAGCCTTTGATATGGTATATGGGTATGCCAAGCCAAAGATATAACCATCCATGGCTGTCGCCAGTAGGTACATAGGGGAAAGGGCTGATGTCTCTAACGCGGGGTCCTTACTATAGGTCCTTTAAGCGAGGCGTGCAAAGGTATCTGATGAGGCCGTCAAGCTGAGTACCACCATTGTATCATGGTAGGTACGTGTCTCTAATGGTGATCTTCTTTTCCGAAACTTCGCCTTCCGCTTATAATCAGGCGAGCTGCCCCCCTAGACAAGTGGCAATTCGTTGCTCGGCGTATGATGGAATAGAATGACAAATGTATAGGATTTGACGTTTTTGACATTCGTTGACGCCTGTCATATACGTCAAATCCCATACATTTGGCATTCTATTCCATCATACGCCGAGCAACGAATTGCCACTTGTCTAGAGGGGCTGAAGTCAAATTGACGTGTCCTATATTAAAAAATCACTCATCCTGCCTATGGTATCCCCGCTGGGAGTAGTGGGAGTAGGAGAAATAAGGATGCCTACGAGAAAGTCGGTCAATTACATCAAATTACTTTTAGGCGATAATTGTCCTACAGAAAACAAGAAAACATTGTTCACCCTTGAACAGTTACGAGAAAAAATTGTTTGTAGTAGGTATTACTTACAGATAGCACATTTCGTCGAAAGCACGTTACGAAGAATATATGGTTCGTCGATACCACGACTAGCCAATGTCTTAGTTCACAGAAATATGTCAGAACGAAATATAAACCAAGGGTTCGATGTGAATACTTTGAATGCAATCGGGATTCAACGCAGAGATGATTATGAAGTATTATTTTTATACCTCTTAGGGGTCCATTACACGCTCATGCAAGCGTCATGCATCATGCCGTCAATCATGAATATTATTGGTCAATCGGTTATTAGACGTTATGTTATTGGTCAATCACGGCGTGATTGATGGTTAAACCATGGCAAAACCTAGCGTGTAATGGACCCTTAGGTCGCAGCCATTCATGGAGGAGTGCAATACCAGCCCCTCTAGACAAGTGGCAATTCGTTGCTCGGCGTATGATAGAATAGAATGCCAAATGTATGGGATTTGACGTATATGACAGGCGTCAACGAATGTCAAAAACGTCAAATCCTATACATTTGTCATTCTATTCCATCCTACGCCGAGCAACGAATTGTCACTTGTCTAGGGGGGCAGGGGAGCCACACTCGTGCTGCCCTGTAGCTGTGCCGTCGGCGCAGTAGTAGTAGGTAGTAGCGAACAGTAACGACTGCCATAACATCTATTACAACCGCGACCGACGGCTAAACGTGCTCTCCGAGGAAATACCCAAGCAAATACTAAGTATATCTTGCATACAAATATTGGCATTGAGCAGGAATCGAAACCGCGCCTCCTACCTAGCAGTCGAGATCACAACCACCACGCCACAGAGGCACCTATATGACCCACAAACTTAAAACCTCTCAAAAACCTTTCATTCGCCGAATACGTGCGTGATATTTTGGTACAATAAAACCATGGCATATTCACCTACGCTAATATTGAACGGTAATATTTGAAAAGCTATTATTTTGTGTGCACATATGCAACGGTAGTTACACCGGCCACGTTAGATAATGCGAAGTAGGACAAACGCTCGGCTCTTTATTGAAACATGTACCTACACGATAACATACCATACGACACAGTTTTATTCTAAATTCCTTGCAGCGTAAATAAATCCTACGAAGGATGCGTGTGTAGGTATGTGTGTGTGTGTGCGTGAGTGCGTGCGTGCGTGCGTGCGTGCGTGCGTGGGAACATGCGTGCGCGTATGTATGTTTGTTTGTTATTGGTTTTTTATTTCTACGTGATTGATGGTATTAGATTTCGAAATGAAGGTGGAGTCCCAAAAACACAACTAGGTACAATTACTATGATTTATTCATCGTGATCATTTAAATTCACTATGAACACGTGTTTCTCTATAATTTATCGTCACAAACTACACATAAAACAATCAATCGAGGAATGAAGTTAAATGTATAAAATACTGTTCTTCGAATACTCGTATATTGCAGCAAAACATAACACAATCACTTAATTTATCTAACGATGAAGCTACAAACGCAACGTCAATCAAACCAACGATGTTTTAACATCTGTCACTTTTTTTCATGTGAATATTGCACTGTTTGGCGCTTATGAAAACGCAACTTCATAATTATTAATGTTACGTTAAATAACGGTTAATTAATACTTCAATCATAATTTGATAGACTAATTGATTTGTTTCAGGTTTTTTTGATGTGACTATAAATTATATGAGGAGACTTATCGGCGTATATGATGACCGCAGGTACATCGCAACACGGGTTTCCTACTTTAGTGCAAAAGCTATATAATAACCCGCGCCACGTATCTTGGATCTAAATCGTAAGACATACGAGGATTGCGGATTGCTTTGTAATAGTCTATGCTCGGTGAATTTGAGTTCGTCTACCGCAGTAGCATCCTGTGCTATCCTCAAAAGACACCTACTGCGCCTATAGGGCACGTTTTGAGCACATTTTAGGTCCATGATACGTGGCGCGGGTTATACATATAAATGCGAAAGTAACTCTGTCTGTATTTTTTTTATACTCCTTATGTCGCAGACAAGCATACGGCCTTCCTGATGGTAAGAGTTTACCGTGGCGTATGGGCAAGTGGAACACCAGGGGAGTGCGTCTAGGTATCGTTTCTCTTGCGACTTGAATTTATCATAATATTTTATGTGCTTATAAATAAACCTACCTGACTTTTGATTCGGTAATCGGCACGGTCTTCGGAGGAATAGTGAGTCTGGCTAAGGTCTGACTGACAGCAAACAAATGATTCGAACTATTTATTCAAAATTAAAATTCAATCGGTACACAGTTGTACGTGTCTCGCGATTTTATTAAGACCCCGGTCACCCGGCTTCCCAGTATTGCTCGACTTCTAAGGGTTGTATCGAGATGTTAAATTAATAGCTAGCACGTTGCAACCTTTATTGAAAGTAGGGCTATCAAATGCAAAACGATGTTAAAATTCGAAATAAAAATTAGATCGTTATGTACCTACATAAAATGTCAAATCTACAAAGATTTCTGAACTTCAATCATTTCGGCTAGAAATCGGCCTCCCGCGTAAACTGTGTCATGTTATACCATTTCTAAACGACGCGCTATTAGTTATGGCTGAAAGACTCCGCACTCTGAATCATTCAGTTCAAAAACTTCAAAATACTTGTTCCACTCATCTAACACTTCAGACAAAATTGCGATTACCTCTATCATCGTCACGGTCCGACGAGGGGGCAGCTACATTAATTGGTCTCAGAGCTTATGTTCTAAACAGACCGAGGAATAAGATCCAAATATTAATTAAACGAATTAACAAATGTTTTAAGCCGAACGGTATTTAATTATGTGGTAACACCAACACGGCCCCGTGGCAACCCAAATTGTTAGGAATTATTTGATTTAATTTCACATTGTGAATTGTACGTGTACCTATTGTATACTGACACTAGTGTTTTCGTGTTGCTGCAATCAAAGGTCCTTAAAATCGGACATTTTTATCATTTTCACAGTTTTAGTAATCGACGGAGACATTACATGCGAAAAAGTTTATTAGTTTGAGAAGTCGATCCTTTGATCGGAAGGTCTTAGGTTCAGATTCTGGCCATTACACTGACACAATCAGCTTCTAACTTTAGTTAGAAGTGAGTTCATGTCATGTTGGTTGTTTCTTGTGCAATTTAACTTAACTAGACGGATTACCGGGAATACTAATGGGGTTCGATTTTAGAAAAGCGACTGCTATCTGACCTCGATAAGATCTCTATGCAACCGATATTGGCACTTGGATGAAGAAGATATAAGAGAAAAAGAAGCGAAACTAACTATAACACTACATAATACTTAATAATAATTTAAGTAATATGTAGTATATAATACGCTATGTATATATGAACAAGTCATCCTCTGCTGGTTCTTAAGAAAATTTTCATTCCTAGGAGTATCTTTCTTTAACTTGAAAAACAACAATCAAAGAAACAACCGCTATGGTTTTGTATGTTTATTTATAAGTACAATAGCTAATGCAAAAGAAACCATTTTTGAAAACGTGCTTACTCGTTTCTTGTGAGCTCACAAATTTTCCGTAATTATTAGGTATATACCAGTAACTGCCACTCGCGACTTGGTACGCGTGGAGCTCATTTTACCCTCTTAGGGGTGGAGTTTCGTAAAACCCGTTCTTAGCGGATGTCTACATATATATGGAACCTATCTGCCAAATTTTAAGTGTGTAGGTGTTATAATTTCTGAGATATCATGATTAATCAGTGAGTGGTATTTCACTTTTACATATAAGTATACAGATTATCTTCCGAATGACAACCTGGTTACGTCAAAAACTTGCACTTTGGATCCCAGGATCCGCTTTCCTATTCTTCCTTGCCTTCTTCAACCTAGTGTTTTCTAATCCCTCCAGCTAAGCTACAAGTAAATTACTTGTCTTTGGAATGGGTTCACGTCAGTACTATAATGTCCGTGATTCGAACCCGGAACCCCTAAGTTATAAGGCCACCTCCTTGACCACTAAACTACCGACGCTGTCAATCCCAAAAACTAAAAGTACTAAAATTTCAATCTGCTGAAGCGAATATCAATTCTAGAATTTTTTTACGAACTTACGTAGGTTCACTGAGGTTAACTGAGATCAGCGACCTTTAAATTACAGTGCAGCCTTCTATTATAATAAAACTAGTATACAAATAGCAAAAGAATAGCGTCTGTCATTAATATTAACCACAAAGAAGTGCAAATAAACAATCCCCGACATTACAAACACTTAGCCGCTAAGTAAAAGCAAATCCACTCATTAGTCATTGGTAATTTTTTAAATTGTAATGAGGCAACCATGACGCAAGGCCTTGGTCCTAATTGGTCAACAGTGTAAGGTTTTATACAAGCAAAAAGAGCACAAGTACAAGTAAAAGTAATGTAACTATAATTCATGAATTATTAACTCTAATACAAGTAGTGTTAGAGTTATACTCGACATCGGAAAACCAATCGCGGCTGCTATCGAAGTTCACACTTTTAATCCCGGTCCCGGGGTCCGTTTTCCTACTAAATGAGCAAAAACCAGCCAATCTCCAGGAAAGCATGCCAGAGCCTCATTGGTCAATTGACCTCCACTCCGAAGGCATTACTGGGATCCTACACAATCATCCTCTTTAATAGGATGACTGTGTGAGGCTACCAGAACCTATGAGCTATTTGCTATAGTATAGTACCCTTTATACTTACTAGCTACTATGAAGCTTAGTGTGAATTTGTATTGCAGTCGCTTTTCGGTCATTTCGTAGTCCGACTGAAACAGCTTAGATTGAGCTACCAATACATCCCTACTATCCCTACTAATATTATAAGTGTGAAAGTAACTCTGTCTGTCTGTCTGTCTGTCTGTCTGTCTGTCTCGCTTTCACGCCCAAACCACTGAACCGATTTTGATGAAATTTGGTATAGGGGTAGATTAGACCTTGAGAAAGGACATAGGCTATATTTGGTCGCGATAACCGACATCCACGCGGGCGGAGCCGCGGGCAAAAGCTAGTATTCAAATAATACTCAAGTGAAATCGATCCTCTTTCACGCAAACGATTATCTTTTCTTGGGCCTCTGCTTTGCTCCTAACTTCTAAATTTCTCTCTCTTCTCTCATTTCTACTCCCACTTTATCAACAGTTTTAAAAAATATCTATTGTTTTATAAATAGCTACATATTTATCAATATCACTAACCAAACAAAGCTTCACAAGTATTCTTCAGTTAAACTTATTATCATAACAGCTTTGAAGCTGTTCATCTTTAAATTGAGATTCTCAAACTCGATTTCATCGTTGAGTGATTCATTAAGTAAATATTTTTCCTGTTACTCAGTCGTAACTTTCAAAATCGCATTCGGCGAATTTATTTTTGCATACAATCATGCCTCTTTATCGCTTGATGCAGAGATAGAGACAACATCTTTCCATTTGCAATGAACTTGGCATTTTTTGCTACCTCTACTTTCATAATTGTTTTTAAACACGCTCAACCTATTTAAAATATCGATGGTCTGATTGACATACGTAGGCCCCATTACCTAACTCTCTTTCTCATTTGCTTTTTACCCTTGTCATATAAATCTATTTCATCAATCTTCTCTCGTTCATTCTCTTTACGTGATCCAACCATCTAAGCAGCATCCAGTTATCTATCGTAGTCACTACACTACCTACAACTTCTACTTTACCACAACATTCGCTTATCCCGCTGTTCCTCACATGGTTTTAATATATGTATTGAAATATATCATCTGGACAAAAGCACCTTTGTCCAAATACTGTCATAAAGTTTTTGAAACGACCAGAGTTTACTATTAAATTTTATAATTTATGGCTTACAATGACTCGTTGGCAATATATTATGTCTAATGATTTAGTGCGAAAAAAGAAATCGAGCCTAACTACTTAAGTATACAATATGGCGTTACGGTTGAATATATGAATAATGACTCATAATTCTATCAACAGCCTCCTACTGCAGCTGCTGGTGATGGCTAATATATACAAGTACATAATGCTGAGATAGACATGTTATCTCAATACCATCGCAATGCCAAAAGAGTAACTACATACGGCATTGTATAACAGAAGTTCAAACTTTGTTCTCGTTCGCACTATCGTGGTCCTGTTGCACTCATGCTTGCGTTGAAGTATGAGTGTAATAATTTTGAGGAACGTAAAATAGTGGTTGAAGAAACACTAACTTGACGGCCTGGAACTTCGATAGGTGCAATGTCACGCCCCGTAAGAATCCAGAATTATATCGACGGTGGAAAGGCAGAACACTTCAAGCGACACTTTGGTCGAAAATGACTTAAATACATAACTGGAATCCACATTAAATTCTGCATCGATTGGTCTTAGTTTCATAACGATCTGAACACTTTGATGTCGCTTAATGTATTGCAATTTGGTATGGCATTTTTTTTTTGCTATGAATGAACCGACTCAAAATTTTATCTATTTTGATGTTATTTTCCTTGATTTAATAGATATACAAAATGTATGTTTGGCATTTAGGTTAATTACGCTTTCTTAGTTCCACTTATAACAAGTACTTAATTTGTTTTTGCGTACCCTATAATGCCCCTACATGACCACTTAATGCGTTTTTCTATGGTTGCCTAGTCTGTCGATTTGTCGTATAAATTGTTTTCCCGTTAAACATTATATTCACAGTATGGATATAATGTGTTTTGCTAATATCTCGATACAATTTTTCATGAGATTTAATTGGTTTTGGCAGTCATCTAATAATATACAAGTGTCGCTTAATTTACCTATGTTAAAAAGAACACGAATATTTTAAAATTAACCGATAGTACTTTTTTCAAATAAAATGTCGCTTAATTTATAATTTGAACCATTTCGAATGTATAAATAGAAGAGACAAACAAATGGCGCTTCATTCATTGACGACACGCGCTTTCATGAATAGACCGAGCGTAAGATATTTTCTTATTATTTTGTTAAACCTAGTTTTAAATTGTTGGGTAACTGGGTAATTAATTAGTATGATTAATACGAGTATGATAACTGTGTAGCTAATAATAAATTTGATGCTTATTCATTTTGTTTAAATTGTATGTTATAGTTTTAAAATGGATCGTAAAACTTACTTTAAACGAAAAATATTCGAAATGACTGAATCACAGTCAGTTATGAAAAAATCATGCCGACGTAAAATAACATTCGAAAATGAATTAATCAATCAATTAGCCTACTCTGCAGTAGGCTACTGCTGCAGTACTCCACTGCTGGACATAGGCCTCTCCCAATACGCGCCACGTTTGCCGATCCTCCGCCTTCCGCATCCAGTCCGTCCCAGCCACCTTTCGCAGGTCATCAGTCCACCTAGCTAGGGGGTGTCCCACCTTCCGTTTACCTTCGCGCGGTCTCCACTCTAGGACTCGTTTGCTCCAACGGCCATCAGTCCTTCGGCAGATGTGGCCAGCCCACCGTTGATGTTGATGCCCAGTCCAATCCAGAGTCTTGAAGACGTCCTCCAATGCGTTGGTGAATAGTTTGGGAGATATAACATCGCTCTGTCTCACTCCACGTTGGAGGCTAATGGGTTTCGTCTTCTGGTCTTGGAGCTGGACGGACATTGTGGCAGTATCATACAGGCATCTCAGCGCCTCGATGTATCGCCAATCAACACGGCACCGCTGCAGGGCATCCAGCACAGCCCAGGTTTCGATAGAGTCGAAGGCTTTTTCGTAGTCCACAAACGCCATACACAGCGGCTGGTTGTACTCCTGCGTCTTTTCTATAATCTGCCGAACAGTATGGATGTGGTCCACGGTACTACAGCCTTTTCGAAACCCGGTTTGCTCAGGTAGCTGGAACTCGTCGAGCTTACCCGCGAGGCGATTTGTGACAACTCTCGAGAACAACTTGTAGACATGACTCAGGAGTGAGATGGGCCTTTTTTGAAAACAGTACCACCGCACTCCCACTCCATACCCTAGGTGTTAGCCCTTGCTGGATGACGGAATTAAAGAGGCTTGCTAGCTCTTTCAGAATTGGAGCGCTACCTGCTTTCAGCAGCTCAGTAGTAATTCCGTCATCACCAGGACACCTGTTGTTCTTCAGTTGCCTGAGAGCCGCCTCTACCTCGCACTGTTCGACATTTAGCAAATCCTCGGTGTAATGGCGCGTGAAGGGCTCTGTGGTCCTCATCGCTGTGTTCCGTCGGTTTACTCGTCCATGATGCATATAGCTGTCCATAGAAGTTCTCGATCTCTTCGAGTATCTCGAACTTCGAGGTAATCGTTTTGCCATCCCCAGGTTTAAGTTTCGTCAGATGGGGCCTCCCCAACTGCTGAGCGAACACTTTCGACCCTCTGTTACGCTCAATTCAAATCCCTCCTGAATGGTGCGAGTGTTGGAGCGAAGATGAAATGTCTGACATATCCCAGGAGCCGAAAAAGCAATATGACGTACTTGGAAAACACTATTGGTCGGGGGTTGAAGTTAATAGGTCCGTGCATTGTATAATAACGCATTATTGGACATGCAATGATTGTATTGATAAATTATCTTAGGACGGTGAAAGTGTTAAGTAGTGCATTTTAGTTTCTAAAAATGAGGAACTTCTTAGTGCCTGTGCCTACCTAAAATAGAGTAGATGACTGATATAATTATTATAACTAGACATATTGAATAAATCACTTGTACTTTTCCACAATTATTTATTTATTTGAACCTTACCGGTTTCACCTTACGGCATTATCAAAGGTTTACAATGGTTTGTATGTGTAGCAAGTTCCACCAAGTACCATCAATCTCCAGTATAAACAGTATTATAACTAGAGTTAAGTTATAGAAGAGATAATAGTGTTAAGTTTAAAAACATTTATGTTCTGTTGATATCCTAAAAAAAAAATTACCATGAATGTTCCTGGTTAGTTAGTAAGCGAAACGTAAGTTTTCTTAATAAAAAGAGTGAATTCTGAAATTTGTTTATTTTCACTGCCTTAATAAAAAAATATTAGGAGCTTAAATTATTTCGTTGGTTTTACATTCTAATTTCTCAAGCACTTAAATGGTTTACCCTAAGTTAACCATACAGACATTGCGACACTTAATTTGTTTTGGCCATACAATATTAATATAAATTAATGTTGTTAAATTCTATTGCTTGTATTTTATAAACCAAAATAGTGGCGGTTAAAGTATTTTCCCGTGATCATTTATCGCAGCTCGGATTGCGTTAATGTGTTTTGTCGTAAACTATTATATCGGCAAAAAACATTAAGCGCCACCTATTTTTATAAATCTTGTAGGCTTTGTTTCATTAGTAGATTGAGATTATGGACTTTTAAAAAATAAAACAACTGCTATTTTTGATATTCTTTTAGAAGTAATATATTTTTTTTAATGATCATTTTACCTCAAATTACAAAGTTTTTTGGGTCTGCTGTAAAGTTTGAAAAATGGCGCTTACTTTAATTTGCTTTTCCACCGTCGATATGGAAGAAGGGAATACAGGCGTGGGTAGAGAAATAGGAATACTTTTTTTAAGACAAAGAGAGGAACTTTCAAACCGCTTGGTTCAAGTCAAGTTGTTTGTACCGTATATGGCTGACACATTAATTGCTTCGTTAGTAGCTGGTACAAACGCAAGCTACATAATAAACTTAATACACTTACATAATAAAAATGGCATATAACGATCAGAAAGGTCAGTGGTTAGCGGGTTGTACGCACCGGCCGGTGGCGAGACACGCAAGACATTGACTCCCCGCCTTCAAAGTTCGTTAACACCGCCATTGTTTTGTGAAGGCATTTTCGACAATTCATGACACGGATTAGCTGAAGTTGCGGTCAAAATTTTGATGCTCGTAGACACTTTGCAGCAAAGTTTTTGCCTACATTCAGAAGTTCAACTTAATGATTGAGTCATTAGGATCTACGGTTTTTAGAATAATCCTTTGGAGTCCTTGATACATATGTTCAGGTTTAGACAACATAATTGAAATCGCGAGGTTGTTGTTTCGAACTCCGCTTAGTATACTACCGTTAAAGGGTTATAAGTGTTAAAAAGGATCCTAGTAATGAATGGACATCTTTCTTTACGGCATGTCAGTGTTTTCTCGTATTTACTGACCATTCAAAGACATGAAAAATCAGATCAAGATGAATACCCATACTAAGTACTTCATAGAAAAGTTGACGTATCTTAACCTTCTCGACTACGAATGATGAAAGTATTGTATCCTACCATACTGTGGTGTGGCTAGTTCCTTCGGAAATTGATATAACTCAATGAGAAGTTCAGTAAAATTTGAAGTCTCTAAATACCCTAAAGTCCAGCGAGCGTGGTAAAGAAGCAGTAGGTATACTGCCGAAAGATGTCCTGTAAGTACTGTAAGTAGCAACTTACGGGCCTTTCTGTGCTTTCATAACCCGCGATACAAGTTCCTTCTACGTATTAACCCAGGGTCCAAAAAGGTTCACAAGTCTGACCTGATCCAAGTAAAACTATCACTGAAACTTCACAAAGGAACGATTAATTTATATGCAGCTGTTGAAGGACACGACTTATTGAGCGACTGACAATACTGCTTCCGCCACGGTTCTTGTATATCTCACACATCGTTGGACGTAAGTCATTGAGAGTCAAGGTGAGGTATCAGTTTGGATATAGCAAAGGCCTTTGATAGAGTATAGCACAGATGTATTCTATATTCACCAAAATGCCTAAGCTATTAATGTACAGACTGTTTCAGATATTATGTTTTTGTTGGTAGTTTTAGTCTAACAGATGCATTGGAGCCGGTCCAGATGGTAACTGCTCTGTTTACAACCTGAACATACGAAGGGGGTCCTGCAAGGCTGTGTTCTAGGTACCATCGTAACATAACGATATGATTTCTATTAATACAATTCATTTATTTTTCTATTAATAGTATTTATTTGATTGATAAATTTCAATGACGACACTTAATGAACAGCTGTTATTTTAACATATCAAATAGATGCTTAAATTGTATTTTTTTATACGTATAGATTATGAGAATAGACATCTGATAAAAGAAAACTGAGAGAAAAGTGGTATTCTTTGTATAATATAATTATAGACATTACTTTCAAACACGTCTACTTAACCTTTCGACCTAGAGGTGCAATGCTTTCTCAGATTACAGATAGTTTACAAATAGCTGCGTCTTTCACAAAATATCTACAGCATTACGTAGGTACAATCGCCCTCAAAAGGGTCAGAAATTTTTGAACATTAACTTTACATAAATGTTCTTTACAACGAAATAAATAAAAAAATCCTACTAATATTATAAACGTGAAATTTTGTAGATACCTATTTGGATCACACTCTAACCGCTGAAAGGATCTGGCAAAAATTTGGCACAGGGGTAGATCACACACATTAACGTAATATAGGCTAGGGCTTTTTATCTCGGCAATAGGCTCTCATGGGAAGCGGAAACAGGAACACGTTTCCGCGAGGGCGAAGGCGGAGGCCACAGCTAATGTGAAATTATTTTGCAATTTTAGAAAGCTTATTATTTTATGTAAATTTTAGGACTAAGGTGGTTGGTAACGCAGAATATATACTTAAATCTGATACCGATTGCGACTGTACTCCAGTAAAATTGACAGAAAGTAAAGTTATCTGCGACTTTCAACGGTTCGCTGAAGCCTTAGACGATTCAGACTGGCATTATTACTAGCATTAGGTCTGCGGTCAGGTCTTTTGTTAAGAATTGTTTAGGAATAATGAATGATAGTAATTATTCATTAAACAGTATGTGGTTTGAAAGGCTTTTTGTTGTATTTAAGGCATAACTAACGAGTAAGTCGAATATTAATGTTCTACGAATATCCTATACCTACCTACCTACAAATAAATGCAATCGAAGTGTCTATTTGTAATATTAATCATACCTGTACACGATTCTGTCTATTGGGATAGGCCTATGTCCATCAGTGGACTGCAATAGGCTAATTAATTGATTGATACACGATTCTGTGTGTTTTTGCCCGACTTCTCCGACATCTCTGAAATAGCTGGACAGATTTTTTCGGGATAACAGATAACTGATGTTATAATGCGAAACTTTAGGTTAGTTTTATTTTACATAATGATTTAGGAGTCCGAGCAGTCCACAAGGACGAAGCGGGAACAGCTATACTTAGTAGAAAATAAAAATGATAAGTTATAACAAAATAATAACATAACGGACAAAAGACTGACCCAAAAAGCTAAATTTCATAATCAGTGTGATGCTGATTATGAGATTTTCGGGATGATATTAAAGATTTTAACGATTCTGCATACATCCAAATTTATTCAGATGTGTTAAAAGTTATGGAAAGATAAAAGACTTACTCACCTACTTACATACATTAACCCTAAAGATAATACACTATATTTTTGGCAGTCGTGTATTTAAAATATAAGTTTACTGATTATACATTTCATTTCAGTTTTCAGAAAATGCTCATCATCATCATCATCATCATTTCAGCCATAGGAACTCCAGTGCTGGACATAGGCTTCCCCTATAGATCTCCAGTAAGACCGGAAAATTAGATATTTTTATGTCCTAGTTTTCAAATCATTTGACGTCTAAAACGAAAATTAAAGAATTCCATTTTTTTTACAGAACCTCCTAATACTTTACCCTATGCAGAACATCTTGTATAAAGACAATAAAACTAAAAAAAAGTATTGCAATGTCAACAGTATTCAACTTACCCGCTAACACAGCCAACGGGACTCCAGCCACACACTTCAACAACACAAAACACAGATTCACCGGCCAAACTTCTACACAAAACTCACTAAAACTCAAAAACAAATATTTTTCAAATATTCTTTTTGTTATTATTTCATTGATTTTCGCTCGTTTCGATAACCGATCTCGTTAGAATATCAATTCTTATTTTAGCGAGTTGTAAGTCTAACTCCAGCTACTTTACCACTGTGCGGTGTCAGACTGAGTCAGTGACACTGCGCAGGTAGCCCCTTCTCTGTCTCACCCTACCATACTTAGATCAAAAGAGCGAGACGAATAATCAATGGAATGCATCAACATAAAGAAGGTAGTATTGCGTGGGCGTCTCACCTTCGTATCTAAATCTGCAGTGAGTGCGAGAGGGACGCAAATTGCGTTTAGCCTTTCTGAGGTTCACGGTGAGTATGTTTGGCAACGATGCGTAGAAAATATATGGGAAAATCAGGCTTTCATCGTTAAGGCGAAGCGCTTTGATTGACAATTATAGTTAATCTTACTGCTGAAGTACCTATTGAATTTCCAATTTTAAGATTCAGTACACTTTTGATTAAATGGAGTTTCAGTAAGAATTCTGGTGATGCAAATTCCCTCGAACGGCATTTAGCTGTAGGAGTGCCGTCTCAGGTCCTGACTATCATTTCTGGGTACTCTTGGAATAAACCAAACAAGGCATTTGTTTCTTCAAAAGCAAAGTCAAAGTCAAAGTCAAAAATCATTTATTCTGTATAGACCATCAAAACGGCACTTACAAAACGTCAAAAATATACATATATGTACTAAAGACTAGCTTAGCAAATGGACCACCGGTTCGAAACGCGGCCCCGGCCTGAGAACGTAGGTACCACAGGATACCACAGGTCTTATCCAACCCATTACTCGGGTCAGTCCTTCAGGCCTATACCAGATTCATCCAGTTCCACGAAAAATTCCGGAAATAGGAAACCAGACCTCATTTTGCATCTGTCAAGTTGTATCATTATTCAAGTAGTTCTACACCTAAAGGTATGATTCCGTAGCCGACCGCATACGACAACTGCTGACGCACGCAGCACATGCGCGTAACTCATTGCGGCTTCTCAATGGTCCCTTTTATCCTTATCGGAGTTTAACAAGTAATGGGTACGCTGTATGTGCTGCATGCGTCTGTCGTTGTCGTGTGCGGTCGGCTTCGAAATGATATCTTAATTCTAATAAATTGGAAAAAGCGAAATCAATTCTCGGGCGGGACTCGAACCCGCGATCTTTCCCTTACAGGGGGAACGCCCTGACCACTGAGCCACCGAGCTTCGCCCGAGAGTGACCCAATTTTTCCAATACATCCATCTTACGGCGGATCTTGGGCGGAGTTATCAAAAATCAATGTTTAAAAATGATTGCAACATCATTCATTGATTCCGATAGTTCGTACGAATATCGGTAATTACTCCCACCATCGCCGTAAGATGGATTTCGCTTTTTCCAATTTATTATAATTTGTTTAGTCTAGCAAACTAATTGCTTTAAAATTATCTCAATATCTTAATTCTTTCGTCAATAACATTATCCTTAATAATTATAACTTATTTTTTTTAAAGTTTAGATAAAGAAGAATCCTAATCCTAGATGAAAGCTTCAGATGCTAGGTTGATGATGATGATAGAGAAGAATCATGACCACTCCTAGCTTCATCTAATTGACAAACTAAACATAAAAAATGCAATTAATGAGATAGTACATCGCCTTAACGACTATGTCTCATCAACGTCACGTAAAAATATGTCTTATCCTATTCAAATAAAGTACTTAATCGTGTAACATGAGTTTTATTTCACAAATCAAGTGCAGTTATAGTAATGAAGTTAGTCACAAATAAGTCTGGCAACGTTGCTAACTGTCACTTTAAGTTTGAAGTTGACTACAAGTTAGTTAGTTTAGCAAATCTCATGTGCGGGAAGGCTGTGTCGCTCGGCGATGCAGTTGTTTGAATTATTTATTAATATTTAATGTTTTGAACACAAATTGTTTGAAGAAAGTTGTTTCAATCATGATCGGAAGTGATTATACGTTAGAATTGTGTAATGTCTTTCATTCTGGACAGGTTTGTTGGTTTGTTTATCACCTTTAGATGTAGTCGTAGGTTAGGACAAACATTTGGACAAACTTTTGTTGTTATTCTGTGATGTTGGTATAAAATTGACCGCATTTTATTTGTCTTTGTGATTAAGTTTTGACCGACTGCAAAATTGATGGGAACTTTTTTGGTCTATTTTATGAGTTTGTTTAGCCTAGTGGTTAAGGACTTGTAATCGATAGGTCGCGGGTTCGAATCCTGCTGCAAACGTGAACCCATTAATTATAACGTAAGCATTTTAGCTTGGCTGGAGAGCTTTACAGGAATAATAGTAACTTTGGTTACTAATTATGTTTAAAAAAAATGTTATATCTTGAAGTGTTATTAGTGATAGGGGCTAATTGAATTCGATCAAAAGATTACGAGTTCGAACCCCGTCCATTACACTAAGGGGGTGAACCGAGTGCTAACACAAGCAATTAAGCCTAGTTGGAGAGGTTTGGGGCGATTCCAATAATTTAAATTACTAATATTCCTTAATATATTAAAAAAATAAAATTGTTAAGCTACTACTTGACTGTACCTAGCTATAAATACACTTTATCCAAAACAACGAGGTGCAAGTAGTACCCACTATTACTCACCCTCTGAGCCTTTTATCATCTGAATTCTTAATCAAATTTCGATAGTTTCTGCGAAGCGACTGCCATTTGACCTCCACAACCCACAGGTACATAAAAGTTCTGTAACAAAACTAAGACATCAATATCCAAAAAGTTTAAATTTTCTTTGCTTTTCTATAATTATACGTATACTCTCGCTGTTTTACCTTCGGAGTAAGCAGAGACAATAGACCAACATCAATTTTTATAATAACGCACTTCACGAGCTTAATAAATCTGCCATTTTTAACCAACTTCAAAAAGGAGGAGGTTCTCAATTCGATTGCTATTACTCTGAAATCATACAACTAATTAGTAAACTACATAGTAATTAATAAAGCAATAAAATCAAACAATTCAAACCAATCAACCGTAAAAGGCGTTCGTTGATGTCTTTTGTATGGTCACATTATATTAAGTTACGCGACTGCCCAAAAAAGGATTGTAATGTCTTCCGGGCTAATGTATGTAATGTAGGTATGTAAATTTCTTTATTGCATTCACTGTAAATTGTAAATTTGTTGTAAATTTCTATAACGCTGTTATTTATTAAAAAACACAACTTAATTGTATTTATTTGTATAGAATGAAAATGATAATAATATTATGTAGTCCGGGGGTTTGAACCCTAAACCCCGATGTGGCTGGACTGGACCGATTGTTAATGTATTTTCGCTGGTAGACAACTATTGTTATAAGACGTAGGGTATAACGGAGCTATTAGAGCATAGGTTATCGCAGGTTTATAAGTGCCCGGTTAATGGCAATAGGCTCGCCACCTATTACATTGGGACCTAAACATAAACGGCGAAATGTGGGTGCTAGCACCTCTGCCTACCCCTTCGGGGATATAGGCGTGAGTTTATGTTATATGTTATGTAGAGCATAGGGGCAAGATGGGCAATCGAAATATTTCGAAAACTGTCCATCACACGCGTAGGCTTCCTAAAGATATTTACTACTCAATCAATCAATCAATTAGCCTACTGCAGTCCACTGCTGGACATAGGCCTCTCCTAATGTGCGCCACGTTTGCCGATCCTTCGCCTTCCGCATCCAGTCCGTCCCAGCCACCTTTCGCAGGTCGTCGGTCCACCTGGCTAGGGGGTGTCCCACCTTCCGTTTTCCTACGCGCGGTCTCCACTCTAGGACTAGTTTGCTCCAACGGCCATCGGTCCTTCGGCAGATGTGGCTATTGGATATTGTGTGTGGATAGTGGATATTTACTTCTTCCTCTTAGCGTTAATTCCCAGTTGCATCCGAAGCTTTCAGCTCGGAGTCTGGGGTCCGCTTTTACCAGTCTTAACCACGGATTTGGCTAGACCTCGATATTAGATATAGTGGATATTTACTATTACCACTTTTCTTTTTCAGAAATATAAGGGTTTCGCTAGATACAATAATTAAAACTTGGCACAGGTGTTATGAAATTTTAAAGCAATTAGTTTGCTAACTATTAAAATCCAATAAGAATGGAAAAATAGAATCGACTCAGGCAGGACTCGCACCCGCTACCAGTCCCTTACCCGGTGGCTCAGTGGTCAGAGGGTTCCCCCTGTAAGGGACTGGTCGCGGGTTCGAGTCTCGCCTGAGTCGTTTCTTTCTATCTTAATGGATAAGCCACAAGTAGTTAATTATAGCAGATAATATTAAGATAAGTACGTTAATTATTCTTCATTTAGTTATGAATCTCTCGACATAACTGTTTTTGAATAGTATTTAAATATCACCTTGACACACATAATAGATTACAATCAACGAACAATTCCATTGACTGCCTCCGAGGCGTAGCGATAGCGAGAGAACTGCTGCCGTGAAAGATGATCCGGTTTCGATTTCTGGGTCGGGTACTTTCATGGGGTTTTTGATAGCGAATTCTCTATAGCAGTTTGGTAGCAGTAAGGGCGGGGGCACATGGTGCGTTGCGGCGCCGCACCGCAGAAATTTCGGCCAATCTGCGGCCATACGAGCGGCCCCGCACCGCTTGTGTGGCCGCTGATTGGCCGAAATTTCTGCGGTGCGGCGCCGCAACGCATCGTGTGCCCCCGGTCTCACGTCACACAGATGGTGGTTTCCCAAGCGACTACAATATGGGGTTCTTCAAGAAGGGCATTAGGTTTCTTTAAGGTCGGCAACACGAGTGTGACACCCCTGGTGTTGCATCCATAGGTCACGGTAACCACTTTCCATCAGGTGGGCCGTGTGCTTGTCTGCCACCTAAGTGGTATAAAAAAATGTATACACTATACAGCCCAGACTCAGCCTCAGATGCATGGCTCGAGTCAACAATAGTGCCCGGAATATGGCAATAGGCTCACCCCCTATTACGTGGGATGGGACCTAATACAGTGATTGGTGAAATGTGGGTGTTAATTCACCCCTGCAACCCTAAGGGACAAAGGCGTGATTATATGTATGTATGTATGTACGTATCGGCAAGCGCAGCGTAGGACGTCCACCCACAAGGTGGGCAGACGACCTCATTAAGGCCGCGGGAACGTGCTGGATGCGTTCCCGCGGTCAACCGGTCCGCTTCCAACCGGTCTTATTGGAGATCTATAGGGGAGGCCTATGTCCAGCAGTGGACTTCCTATGGCTGAAATGATGATGATGATGTATGTAGCAGTATGGAGGACTTTCATTTATCATCTTTAAGTACCATTTGGTTCTTAATAGAATATAGTGTTATCCTTTTCATCTTCTCTCACCCTCTGTGAGTCAGTTACATCCTTCAAAAACTGGCCAACATACGCCTTATTGCCGTCACTCGGGCAGTTTTTCGAGCTGCTTGTTTATTATACGTGGGACCAAAAAAATAATACACTTCTACTTACCCTCTCTGGAAAATACATTTGTAACCTTATATACAGCCCATGACAAAGTGCCCTAGACAGATATAGGCTCGTCCTATTACGTGGGACCGAAAATCATTGCTGGCGAAATGTGGGTGTTATACACCTCTGCTTACCCCTTCGGGGATTTACAGGTGTGAGTATGTAATGTATGTATGTATTTGTATGATTATTAAGTCTTTGTTCTTTTATGGCAGGTGGAGCCGGGCAGTTTTTTCCAGCGCGTGACGGGCGGCGTGAAGACCGGAGTCATACTCAAAGATGTTTCCTTCACCACGCACAGCGGGGAGGTCACCGCTATACTTGGATCTAAAGGTAAGCAGCTAGACATAATCCTATAGGTGGTTTGATAACATTTTCTTGGTTCTAGATTACCGTAGTAAGAAATTCAAAAACACCAATCCATTGCATCAAAACTGAAAATTTTGAAATCAAGATTCGCTATTTTACTCCTCCTTTATTTATTTTGAGTTTTACAAGAGCAACTGCCGATAACCAACTGCCCATGAGGTTGACTGCAACCCCAAAGATTTTGGTGCGGTTCCACACACCCTTTGTGTATAAAATATTGTATTGTAGGTAGCGGCAAACGCGCTCTTCTCGACGTCATCGCCCACCGCGTGCCGTCAAAAGGTCACATCTTGCTGGAGGGTATACCGCTGGAGTCAGACCACTTCAACAGTACGTGCGCGCTGGTTCGGCACAGCACCCGTTTGCTGCCAGGTCTTAGCGTGCAGCAGACGTTGAGCCTCTCCCTCACGAAGGTAGGTTAGACTGTGAGGCTGCTAGCTGACCGTCTCTCTTCCTATTTAGAATAATATGTCACATCTTCTGGATATGAAATCGCTGAACTGCGACTGCAGTCTCTCGCACATACTGTACAGTTAACGACATAAGGTGATTAACAATAAAATATTTTAGAAACCTATTTTTTTTTCAAACTGTATCAATCATGATGTTAAACAGCCTTATATCCCTTAGTGGCCTTGTACGACACAGCATGGGAAGAGATGGGGTGGCCCAAATTCTAATCTGCCGGGAAACACACGGTGAGTAAGTAAGTAGTTTTATGATCCCTGGAAGATAAAATTTGTGTACCTATTTAATGTTTTGTTCATTATTTTATGTGAGGTTTAGGGGCCACCATTATCAAAAAATTAGAATTTGTTAAGCTACTTTTGTCGTTGGCTGTACAAACCCTTTACGCGGGGTGGTTCGGGACATAACCCGGAACGCGGACAAATATTAAACTTCGTACCTACATTGATTGAACTGTAGTGATTTTTTTTTTTCATTTCCAGATTTCGGGATACCTAAAGTCATCAAAAGTTAAACAAGTCATGGCTGATCTAGCGTTGTCAAACGTAAGTTCTAATTTCGCTAGTTATTCTTTAATACCTATGTAGTTTTAGAACGTTTTCAGAATAAGAGCTTCAGGAACATTTAACCGAACCACAGAATTATTCACTGTGCTTCTTTATCACTGTGCCAACGAGACAGTTGGTTTGACTTTACCTTTATGGGAATTATGGGAACTGAGAGGAAAGTCAAAGCTTCATCCGTCAACCAGTTCGTCTAGGCTTAGAAGATCTTGGTAGGCCACAGAACATCATCGGCTCTTTTCAAATGTAGTCTCTTATAATATGACCTGTCTAGTGCAGGAATAACCTATACTGATTTGCTTGCAGGTCGCTAACAAATGCGTCACAAATCTCACAAAGAGTGAGTACAGAAGACTTATTATAGGTGTGCAACTGATCCGGGATCCAAGTAAGTACCGCTAAAGATTGTGTGTAACCTACGCATACGTACACGACCTTCTTTACTTAGAACAAAATAACAAAAATAAGCATGAAAGGATATCATTTTGCTTCTGAAAACCAGGAGATTAATTGTAGTTAACATTTTATTCCTTAGTTATCCTGCTGCTAGACGAACCGACGTGGGATCTGGACCCTCTCAACACGTACCTGGTGATTTCTATACTGTCCAACGCCGCTAAGAAGTATGGTACCGCCATTGTCCTCACCATGGAGAAGCCGAGATCAGGTATGAGACTTAACCTTCCAGATAACATAGGTATCTACAGCATGAAAAGGATGACGTGTAGGGCGGAAAATCCCGTTCGTACTCCGGGGCTCGTGATAAATTGGTACCCAGTAGGTTAACACATTGCGAGATCGTATTATTGATAACTTGTAGTGTAGGAATGGAACTTATTGTGATTTTAACTGTTCAGAAGTACTTAGTCACCTTGTCTGAGTTGTCTGCGACTATACCACGGCAAAAAAAAACATACCACAATGCAATGATAATGTCTATTGGTACGTTGGAAAACAAAACTTGCCCTTGCGGGTCGCGTCGGTCCCAGGCGCCATACAAACATCTGTCGCATTCGTTACGGATAGTTGGAGCCCAAAAAAGTCACACAATCTGGTATAACTATAAAACTTTGATATCGCCAATAGGCTGTAGAATAATATTTATTTTCTCACGAAGCTGCCATACAAAATGGAACCTAAATCTTTCAAAATAACAAAACGAAAAATCAACTCAAACATTTCATTTTGTTGCCACAAGTGCATAGATATTTTTAACCTACATACCTATACAGCGCTTTTATCATGCTAATCATAGTTCGTAGGTACATATTATTGAACAATGTAGTTCAGTTAGATTCTGTGGCTTACTTTAACCCAATATTGGCGCTTTGTTTACAAATGTTGGCACAGCTGCCTTTGTACATAGGTAGATAATATATGTCACAGTTTTCACTTGTATATTTCGTAATTTTGTCACTGGGTCAGTGTACTGTAATTACCGTTTACTGTACTTATTTTGGTACATAACTATTTAATTTAATTTTATATAATTACATAGTTAAGAGTACTCTCGTACCTACTAAGTCTCTTTTAATTTTCATATTCTCAGGTCGAAGTTTTGACCGTCTTAAAAAAGTAGGTAGTTTAGATACAGAAGTACGTTGGTGTAAGTGCATCTGGTAGGTAAACAACGTATGAAGCCCCGGTGCAGGCTTTCTTCTTGGATTTAGCAGGTCATATAACAGTCGCTTCCAAAAAAATCAACAAATCAATCCAAATAATGAGCTAACCAGAGCTACAGAGTCTGGACACACCTGAGAAATGGCCAAGAGGATGATACGAAACGAATCGAAAGTCTAAAAAGATTTGATACATTTTCAGATGTTTTCCCGTTTCTGGACCGCGTGGTGTACCTGTGTCTGGGTGACGTGGTTTACGCGGGGCCCACCAGGAACCTGCTGGATTACTTCGGGAGCATCGGCTTTCCTTGCCCACAGCTGGAGAACCCACTTATGTATTACTGTAAGTTGCCCAAGAAACTCCAAATGGATTTCTCTGTTATGACTGATATTTGAAGAGTCTTCTCAAACTTTTATGCTTAAATGTGACCAGCGAAATACTATTAGCTGTCCCGTACAATTTTGATTTACAAAAAAGGTAAAAGGTAAAAAAAAAACATAATTTTAATGTGAAACTTACCTAAGGGTTATTCCTGCTATCCTGGGTGAAATCCTCCCTTTCGGCCACTTTCATAACTGTTTTTTCTTAACTGGTTAAGAAAAAATACCTTTCTGTATGTTTTCTTAACTGGTTAAGAAGAAATACCTTTTTGTATATTTTCTTAACTGGTTAAGAAGAAAAATTATATGCGCTTTTTCATAACCAAGTATCAATCAAAAATAATTTCATAAGGGCGCGCACACGCCCTAGGAAAAATCATCGGGCCTATACAAGAACCGTTTGAAAGTTTTCATAACTGCAGCAATATTTCGTCCACAGTGCAGACATTTAAAAAAAAAATTTACCCCTCCGTCCACTAGGATCCCTTGATAGATAAAATCTTCTAGTCTATATGATATATAATAGATAGTCTAGATGGCGTTGTGTAGAATGTTGTGGAATATTTAAAAAAAAAAAAAAAAAAAAAAAAAAAAAAAAAAAAAAATACATAATTTTATTAGTGGCCAGTGTTGTGTGAAAGTAGCCGAAAGGAGTTTTGTGTTGAAAAAAAGTTCTTGTATAGGCATAGGCTTATACTACGCGTTCACTTCGAGAATGCCGTCGTCGCGCGTCGGTTCAAAATAACTTGATTGGTAATAAAATCCTAATTTTTTTTTTTATATCTGCAATGTGCACGAAATATTGCTGCAGTTATGAAAACTTTCAAACGGTTCTTGTATAGGCCCGGTGATTTTTCCTAGGGCGTGTGCGCACCTTTATGAAATTATTTTTGATTGATACTTGGTTATGAAAAAGCGCATATAATTTTTCTTCTTAACCAGTTAAGAAAATATACAAAAAGGTATTTTTTCTTAACCAGTTAAGAAAACATACAGAAAGGTATTTTTTCTTAACCAGTTAAGAAAAAACAGTTATGAAAGTGGCCGGGGATCTGCCACAGGGGGTAATGCAACTAGCTAGGTACCATGCTGACGATGATAATAATGAGTTACTTTTACTAAGAACTCTCTAACAGAAAAGGGTAACCTCAAACATACCACGACTTGACGTGAACTGACAATGGCGCCCCTGCTGGTTCCAGGTGTAAGGGGTAGGCCCACAAGAAGTCCTAGCTTGACGTCAGGGAGGGTGACATATTATCTGCCAATGGTCTCAATGCCATGGACACTCAAAATGGTACGAAGTGGATTAGGAAGAGCTGGAAGGTGGACCCTGAGCTCCGAGTTCATCTTGGCGTCGGATTCATGGATGGATGATGATGAACGTGAACTGTATTTACTTTCTCTAATTTTTCTGTAAGCAACTATGTACTAATAGATTATCCTGCCCTCAGTGTGCCTATCAACAGTAGACCGAAGATCAAGAGAGCGGTTCATAGAATCCAACCACCAAATAGCGGCTCTTGTAGAGAAGTTCAAGCTGGAAGGCCAGGGCATCATGCAGGGCAACCTACACGAGAACAACCGCATCATCAACCCTAACAAGATACAGATGAACTACGGAAGACCTGGAGGCATACATGTGATCTGGATGTTGTATTTGTAAGTTACATTTCTTTGTAAGTTTCACTGGAGTATACCTACATGAGGCCCTACTACGATCTTTGCAACGCAAAGAACTTTGTCATGAGCGGTATGTTTACTGTCGGATGGAGAACAGCCCTGGTGGTTATGCTACATTCACTTATTCGCTGGTTATACACCTGCTGATTGGCGGATAATTCTCTGGCGCAGGATTTCCTCTTAAAGGTATGATTCCGAAGTCGACCGCATACGACAACTGCCGACGCACACAGCAGATGCGCGTAATTCATTACGGCTTCTCAATAGTCCTCTTTAACCGTGTCGGAGTTTGAGTCGAAACGCCAATACATGTTATTTGAATAGAAGTAATACAACTACCTACATACTAAAACGCATGTCTTTTTTTAGGAGACTCCTGGCATCGATATTCAATCTAAAGAAGAATGGAATCAAGCAAATGTTTATGCGGCTATTCTCTTTACCGATATATTTCTTCATACTATGGATATTCTACAATGAAGCGAAGGTAGGGTGCACTAGATTCATATGGCTACCCACCTAACTCAATGTTTTCAGACATGTGGTTAAATTTGACGAAATTTTACAGGATTATCAGCGAGCATTCATCACGAAAAGCGGTCTGATATTTAACGCGATGGTGGGGACTTACTTCATCAGCATTATGAACACAATATGCCTCTGTAAGTATTTACGGCGCAAGTCTCGATAAATCAGTTATATCTCTTGCTATTTCGTTTTATGCTTACAAATCGACTCCATTTTTGCATTGTTTCAGATGGTCCATATCGCACAAGATACTATCAAGAGTCACAAGAGGGATTATACAGCGGTGCAAGTCTGCTATTGTCCTGGAATCTAGTCTCCCTGCCTTTCTCACTGCTGAGCACGTGCGCTTCTGCTGCTATTATTTATCCGTAAGCTTTTATTTAAAGTTATTTCATTTAATAATCACCTCTAAACCTTCTTAAAATAATAAACCAAACATGCCTTTCGGAACATAATGTACTTATTTCCGATTCACAAATATATATTCCCAAGTCAAAAAAGTTGTTAAATTCAACAACTTTTGCAGTTTACTGTACTTACATAAATATAATATTTAAGTAGCAACATTGGTCAAGTACCTAATCATTTGTTGCCAACATCGAAAATTTATATCTACCGTCTTTTTTTTCAGAATCCTGTCTGACATATCCGAGAACTTGGACTTCCTATACTTTGCCCTGGTGCTGTGGTCGTGCTACATCTACGCGGAGCAGCAGGCCATAGCCACCATGATGTTTGTGAAGAACGGCCTCGTCGCCGCCGTCGTCAATATGTACATCACTTGTATTTATGTGATGCTTGCCAGTGGAGTATTGAGGTGAGTCCTTAGATTTGGCCACGACCCTAAGAGATAATGGTAAACTTTTGCTGTGGCCTACACTTGCCATATTAGAGGTGTCACTTACGTGTAGCCAGCCTCAACACGGCGGGACACGTCAGCAGATTTAACTACCCGAACAGTTATTTTATTATAGTTTGTCTTAGCCTAATTATGGTCCCCTTCACCAGCACACATGCACAGAACACAAGCAAATTATTGGCGATCAAATTCATGAAACAATTGACGTTTTACACAGATGATGTGAATGTGTGGGGTGTGTCATTTGTTAAGGCAAGCTATAACGTATTTACTGAAAATACATAGATATATACGTTTACTCCGAAACTACAATAAAAATCTAATTGAACAATAACTGTTTCAGATCATATAAAGGCTTCGAAGAATGGCTGTACTACATAACGTACATCACGCACACTCGTTACGCGTCAATATTCCTCCACAGGAACGTATTCAAGCAGCCATCTTTCAACAATCTTCCATACAGTGACAAAGAGAACTGTACATCGACGGCCTCAAGTCTTTTACAAACCTCTTCAAGTTTGAATTCGAATTCGAACGCCAACTGTCGATATACGAGCGGGAAAGCATTTTTGACAGAACGATTTTCGTCCAAAAACTTCAATGGAGATATTGATTTGTCGGGTGATTTCCAGCCAGAGTTTAACTTGGGCGTCTCATTCGCGTTCTCGCTCGGAATTATGGTCTTCAACAAATTCTTATATTTGATACCTTTGCCTAGTTACATGACTGATAAGTTTAGAGAATAGTTTTTTTTATTTATTTATGAGTCAATATCTGATCCGTCCTGTCAGTCTTATATTCGAATGTATAATAATAATAGTTAATTACTTTTTAATAACATAATTTACGATAAATAATTATAAATGAATATGATTAAAAGTTTTAAAAGATATTTGAATTTGTTTTATTTACCAGTAAGTACTTAAGTACTTAGTATTTTATGTAATATCGGAAATTGAGAATGAGGTCTGTAACACAAACAATACTTGAGGTTATAATAACTATATTTCTAGCAACAATACTTACAGCTAATCAATTTAATACATAATACACCAATGCCTTCTACGTGTACTTTTAGATAGATACTCAAAGGGTTTAATGGAATAAAAAAAATGGCATCCACCACTACTGGACCAGCCAGCCACTTTCTTTAGTAGCTGTCATTCCTGTCATACAAACAGATGACATTATAAAAAGGCGCGCTAGACCTATACAGATAGCTGTCAAAATTAATTATCTTTAGCTCATTTATCTAGTTTCTGTGTTCCATTCCAAAATCAAAATTTATTTCCGCCTCACCCAGGAACTGTAAATCCATGCCACCATTTTGTTCTAAACAACTTGAAAAGTACACATAGAAGTTATTGTAATACACAAAAATATTAAAATTAAAACTAGCGTCATCTCATCTACCTACGCAATTAATTACTATCGTATTTAATTATACTGCACAACGTAATATACCATTAAAACTCTTTTGATGCATGCTAACTTTTCAAAATTTTCGTTGATACTGACTTGCCAATTACTATAAAAAAAAAGAAACCATTCCAAACGCCCAAGCCTGGAAGACTAACCCGAAAGACCCGGATGGCCAGCGCTGACTGACAACACGGAAGGGCAAAGATTTTTTTTTTGTCGAATAAGAATAGACCTTATCTAATATGGAAATCTCAACTTAATGTCGATGTAGATAAGGTCTTTTCTTATTCGACCAATAATAGTACAATATGATACAAGTGTGTAAAGTTGGTAATTACCGCTGAGGCGCCATTGAGACCTGAGCCGTGAGGCGAGGATCTTAAGAGAGCTGAGGACAGTAATAACCAATACCCACGTGTAGCATACGACGTTTTTCAACACACTTGCGAATAAAATAATACTAAAGATACTACAAAATAGTAAAAATCTCTTCTTTATGAGCAAGTGTCTTAAAAAATTGCTTTATTGTGCCGTGCAGTCCAGTTTGCACCGGCTCTGTTACTTGCAATTCTGTCAGAATGCGACCTACATAAACCTCGTGGATGGGCCACTTGTGTGAAATAATAATGAAATAATCACTAATTTATAAGGGAGAAAGAGTGTAATGGTACCTATACCAATAACTTCTATATATACTACTAAAGTAGAACAGCTGTTTAGAAAATATTGTGTATGCAATACAGAGGCATTGCATGCTTTTTGCAGTGCTATCTGTACGACAGCATATGATACAAAGAAGTTATTGACACTGTTATTGATAATTTAAATTTAATTACTGCATTGTTTGTTACGAGAATGTTATATCTTCCATCACTTTGGGATTGTATGCGTAGAGGACTGCAGACTCCGTCTGTGTTTCATTGTCATTTTCAGCTGGAACACATGACGAACCATCCTCTGCAATAAAAAGGTTAATTAGTCAATATAGTCATTTGTTAGATATCCAACATTTGAGTGAGTGATTGGGCCGCACTTTGGACTTACAAACAGACTTAGAAACAGACAGCCTGACAGCCTCTGTGGCATGGCGGTAGTGAACGCGATCGCTACGCAGGGGGCGCGAATTCGATCCCCGCTCAGTACATATATTGCAGTGCGCTTTGTATGCATGAATATGGGTATCTGCATTGCTCTAGTCGTGCCTCGGAGAGCACGTTAAGCCGTCGGTCCCGGTTGCCATATGAACATCTATGGCAGTCGATATTTAGGGGAAATGGGTGACCACTCAGAAAGGTTGAGCACCCATCTGGACAACCGCATCCCCAATGGAAGTAATGAGTCTTTCAGAACTGAGGTTGTTAGCCATCCTCGGTTCTGAAAGTATTGCTGATCGATGGAGGAGGCTCTGGTATAAATTTTCCTCTCGCGTTAGAAAGTCAGACAGTACTCTCTCCCATAAAAGCCGTATAAACCAAACTGAAAAGAGGGAGTAATCAGACCCCGGGCTCAAACATGTAAACCTCAGAGCGCTTACTTCCAGCAGAGGACGCCCTTGGCCTTAGCATGATACCCATGACTTTGGATGAGGAGGAATAGTTTTTTATTGGGGAGGATTTAATAATAGAGGTGATAAGGATATATGTATAAAATTTTTAATGTAATATAAAAGTTTGCTTACCTCCATATAAAACTAACGTCTTGTTCAATTTATTCATTGTTACCTGCAAGTAAAATCTGACATACATAAACGTGTGAGATAAAATCGACACAAAATGCATTGACAATAATATTTCAATAATAATGGTGGGTATGGCAATGGTGGCCTATGGCACCGATTTTGGCAATTGTTCTGATTTCACACTATTATAAACAGTGGATTATCATGATAATCCAATGACCTTCATTCAGTAAAATGTGAGAGCTAAATTGAAAAGATTTTCGCTGATATGGTGACAAGAGGACTCTTTTGTCCGCACTTAGCCGCTTTTTGGGCCATTGTATGTGAACACTGATATGGTATTATATTTTTTCAATGTTATATAGTTTAGAGACAATCAAGTTTTAGTGGTATTTCATCTTAGCTTTTGTGTACTTTGGAGAGCATGTTAATTTTTTTTTAATTTATTTAAATAAGATAACAACAGTAAGCAAATTATATACAGCATCACCATGGGGTGATTTAATGAGTGACCTAAACAGCACTGCAATGGTTCGCTACTAACCACAACTCAGGCTGAGGGGTCAGATGGCAGTTGCTCCCAATATTGGCAAAAAAACAAAACAAAATTCCAATTCTCCGCAGCACTATGTCAAAATATGACTTAGCAATGTGAATACTTGGAAATGTTGGTTAGTTTGGTGTGATGGAGAACGCCTCTGATATAAATGAGACTAACGCGAGGATCATGACATGACGTTGATGACAAACAACAAATTATACATTGATTTAAATCAAATTACCTACCTATTTGCATGATATTCTTTTTATCCGACTGCGCCAGCGAGAGGGTAATGTGTTTCGCGCGTATGTATGCATGTGTCTATGTATGTATGTAGTTTTCTTTGTTCCCCTCTACAGGCCTAACCCCTAGACGGATTTCGATGAATGGGGTCTTAAATGAAAGGTATTCATCTCCCGAGTATCATAGGGTACATAAAATTCCAACAAAAACTATACGGTAGATTTTTGATGCTAAAATATGTGTCGTCAAAATTTTTTTTTCATTCGAATTTATTTATATAATTATTATTTTTTTTTTTTTTTTAATTATTAGTATAGGTAAGCAGGCAGGCAGTGATAGACAACTGATAATGCCTGTATCCAGTTTCCCTTCTTTTATTTTTTCAGTTTGAGATAATGTGCATCAAGTCTGTTTTTAAACTGATTGATACTGTCAGCTGAGATAACATGTTCTGGAAGCTTGTTCCACGCTCTGACCACTCTATTACTGATGAAGTGTCTGTGGGGGTTTTTGTTTCAAATTTTATGAAATTCCCTTTTATATCATTTTTGAAAGTTTTTGTGATTAATTGTATGAAATTGCAAACAGTGTGAATTGTTTATGAATAAATAAATCAAATCAAATCAACTTATTGAATAAGTAGCAACTTACTGGTGATAACACAATCTCTCTGTACTTCTTGAGATAGAGTCTCAAAGGCTCCACATAGTTATCAAAGCCGAGTGCATTCATAGCAAACAGCACATCTTCGCCGTTGATTGTTTTCCTCTTCTCCACTTGACATCGGTCACTAGCTTCGCTGGTGACGAAGGATATGAATTCTGATATACATTCTTGAACGCATTCTCTTGCGTCTTTGGCTATCTGTAAGGGATATAGACAAAATTGAAATATTCGGAAAAAATCACGAAATATCACCAGGGGGGAGGGAGGGGTATATTGAGATATCACATATTTTTTTTCTTTTAACTTGATTTTTGTCACGATTCTTAGATTTCTAGCATTAAATAATGAATAAAAAAATACACGTGACTTTGCCTAGGGGGGGTACTCCAAAACCTCACCACGTATCACCATGGGGGAGGGGGGGTTAGAAAATTGCCAAAAAAAACATCACGTGATTAATGGACAGCCCCTAATATGATATAATAATAAAATAAAGAGTTTGTTTGAATGCACTAATCTCTAGAAAAACAGTAACTTATGCTAGATTGAATTGAATTGAAACTGTCATTCTAGCTAAATATAAAAGTAAATTATTAACCTACTGACTAATTTTTGTAATTTATTAGTACAAATCTTATGAAGAAATCACTTTAATATCTTACCTTTCCATTATCAGGGATGGCTCTCTTCATAATCTTTGCTATGTTGGCAATGGGCAAAAACCTGTCTTGTTCCCTTAATGGTGCAAGTTTACCACCAGAGTCAGAGTTATTCTCGTCATCTGAAATCATGCAGTTATCAGAGCCATGGTGCGCTAAAAGGTGGAAAGATACAATTAAATGGTTATGAATGAAAAATTTTTAATTATTAAATTAACAGTGTGTGATACAGGTTAAATACCTGTATCTCACACTATCACAGTCACTTATAATATCACTGTTAGAGATAATGTATCAGGATATTTATCATGTAGCAACTAGCCGCCTGATAATATGATCATTGTTTGGAGCTTTCAATATTTTGGCGCTGTTGCAGCTCCAAAACTCCAATACATAGTAAATATCCCGATATCTTCACTAAGAAAGTGTATGAGATGTAAATTTCAATCACAAGTATTAAAAACAATAATTATCATAGAAAACTACAAGAGAAAGTTCTTTAAAGATTTGTAATGTTAAAGAGACTGTTTATACATACCTAAAACGTCGTCCGAGTTTACAACATATTCACAACGTATGTTATTTTCATCGTCTACGATGTAAGCATTGTCCAATCTAAGGTCGTTACCGATTTCGTCGTTTTCCATGATTCAACATAGAGATTACCACTAACTGGGGTTATAATATTTCTTAAAACCTCCAAGAAGGTTAATGGTATCTAATTTGAATGAGCACAAATATTTTATTCGTGCTAACAGCAAAGGCACTGTGTACAATGATTGTTGGCGAATAAGTATAGGGTTTAAAAGACTATATATGTACTCAATTTGTTTATAACACTATGTATATCGAAGAGCGTAGGTGATATTATTACTCTTATTATGATCTATCTATGTCGGCAAAGAAAAGTGCATCTAAATCTATAATTTTATAATAATTATAAAATAACGCAACGCGCAACGCTATGAAATTATGGTGACAAGTTTGACAATGACAGTTTGTCAGTTTGTCATTTTTGACAATGACAAATTAAATGACATGACAAACGCAAACCATAAAAAAAATCATATGAACCACAGAGCAATAATTTACTGCTTCACAGATAATCTTTGTAATGTTAAACCGGTAAGTACAAGAAACTCCGGTTTCCTTGACAGCCGAAGGGGTTCTAGCACCTTGCGGGATCGAAGCATAGGATGTAAGCAAAGAGCTCTTTATTTATCGCTAGGCTTTTAGAATACTACGTAGTTCAGTTTCAAATTTCACATTAAGTAATTTAACTAAAACTAAAACCGAGTGACATGTGTGACAAATATTATTTCTGTCACTTCTTAACTATTTGTAACACTATAATTTCCCACTCTCTGTGATTTCCCATCACTATAAAATTCTCCGTTCCGCGATGTAGGTTGCTGGAATATTAGATTTTCACAACATAACATTACAAATAATCATTACCATCTTGTAATATTCAATCATTTCAATCAACAGGGGGTAGCGCTACTATCTGCAGTGTGCGTTGGCAAAGTTAGAACTTCAAAGTGAAATAGGTTATTTCAGTTAGGGGTCAGTGGACAATAAACGCATATCAAGCTTATTTATTGCCAATACATCGCAAAACAAACACTCAGAATGGGAGTACCGAAGTTCTTTAGGTACACCAGCGAAAGGTACCCCTGCCTCAACGAGCTGGTGAAGCAGTATCAGGTATTTTCATATCTTTACTTTTTTCAAAATGTAGCTGTCTACCTGCTTTTAAATTTTTAAAACTATATTTTCGGCTGCTATTATAATTCTTTCGAATAAGTATAGCGTTCTTGTATATCTGTAATAAAATTTACTTTTTATACAGAAAAAGCAGGATGTCATCCATATGTTTAACAGATTTTCTTACTTCATAACTTTTTATATTTGTTGCAATAAATTAATAAAGTACTCTTAAGAAAATAAATACTCATTTTTCATTACACATGGCTGCAATTCACCAGTGAAAATCCATTAACCTTATCTGAATGTTCATGTTTTTTACTCTTTAAACTCATTGAGTCTAATGTGATTATTTAGTCAATCTTAAATTTCAACAGTGAATTCCAACTTCACTATCTTTATCTCTTTGGTGTTTGTACACCTTGCAGGTTCAATACCTGTCCAGCGCTTAAACTTTAATTTTAATTAAATTTGTGTTATGCACAACACAAATTGAATTTTGGGGTTATTCTGTGAAGGATCTACCTTTAAAATTAAAATAAATAAATAAAAATGTATTTTCTGATTCTATGGCAGATTTTTAAATTAGGAAATTGGATTTCAAAATTGTAATGTTGTGTAATAATTTTCTATAATATTGTGTAATATAGAAATAATAATTTCTTTAAATAAATTCCCTATAAATATGTACATTCAGTACATGGGCATACCCAGCATTCTTTAAGGGGTGGGGCAAAAGTCAAATCAGATCCAGGGGGGGGAACAGATTTTATCATCTACTTTTATATTTTCATACATGCACACCAGTCGAGGGTACTCTTGACCTTGCATTGACCTCTCCTGTGTCTCCTTAATCTTGATCTGAAGACATCTTGCTAATATTATTTTAGAATAGTATGTGACTGGCTTAAAGTGTAGTAATCTATGTGTGTGTCTTTGACATTTCAGATTCCTGATTTTGACAATATGTACTTGGACATGAATGGTATCATACATAACTGTTCACATCCTGACGACTCCAACCCTCACTTCCGAATCACGGAGGAGAAAATATTCCAGGATATATTCCACTACCTCAGCATACTGTTTCAAATCATAAAGCCGAAAAAGTTATTTTTTATGGCTATTGACGGTGTGGCTCCAAGAGCTAAGATGAATCAGCAAAGAGGCAGAAGGTAAGAATTCTAAACATTTCATTACAAGCCATTTTCATTTTTATTCTATGCCATTTGAAATTTTATGAGCGTACTTAAAATATGCAATAAGAACTAATAACTGTAATAAAAAATAGTAGTTCTAATATTGCCTTTTATAATTATTGATGGCATTTTTAAACAAAATTTTAAAGTAAAAGACTTTTGGGATAAGAATTATATTCAATTAAATTTTAAAGCTATCAGTGTGCTAACTATTCAAATCCAATTTAGACTCTATCTAGAAAAAGGGAATACCCTAGATGGGACTTGAATCCACAACCATGTTTTGAATGAAATTATTAAGTCTAATGAGAATATTCACCTGAAAGGCGACTATCGTGTACCAGTTTCCTCTCAAACATTATACCTTGGGGCACATATCTTGAACCCAAACTGTACTGAAAATGCGCTCTATACCACATATACGTTTGTGGGTGTCTTTTGAGGGTTACATGAGATGCTATGTCAGTAGAGGAGCTCAAATCCACCAATCATAGATTGTATCAAAAAATCCGTGCGCGTTAGAGCGGGGGCACAGGAAATTTCTGCGGTGCGGCGCCACAACGCATCGTGTGCCCCCGCTCTTAGGGCTGTTTTAATGTGCATAAATCCCTCAAAGCGGGTGCCCCCAGAACGCTGTTGTGTTGAACTCAAACTAACGGAAATCACACACCGTCTCGGGTCATCACTTGCCGTGGGTGAGGTAGCCTATCTATATCTCCCATTGCCCGGCTGAATCAGGGCCTCAAAGGCCCCCTTGGGTGTGAGACGACAGTGTCCCAATCTTTCTCCAGATAGAGGGTAGGCACTGCTTGTTAGGTAATCCGCGACTTGCGTTCAAGATATGTGCCGAGAGGTACAGCAACAGCGTGATCAGAGTATGGAACAAGCTGAAAGTACCGTTCTGTTTGCCTTTAACAACAGCCTTTATAAATGGCATCTGATATTGAATGAAACATTAAATAAGGAAGCTTCAATACCTACCTAGATCTACGTTTACCTTATCAGTAGTAGGAATATTAGTGCATGCCTGATAATAATTTAATCAACAATATTGCTTCTATATTACTACTTATCTGGGCCCTTAATATGCACTAGTTTTACGCCAGTTCTATTTTCTGTGTTAACCAACTGAAATCTACGTCTACTCATGTTACGACTGGGTTTGATACTCATTGTCAACTTATGAAAATGATCCATCCAATAAGATTTCCATTCTATAATTCAATAGAATCGAAATCTAATTGGAAAGGAATCAAAGGATATGTGATTCTGAATATGAGATTTTGTTTTGTCAGATCACGTGGAATATCATTTCTTTGTGATTGAATTGAAATCACACGTTTTGAAATCTTAGTGTTATTGAATCATTGCCCTGAGCAGATTGAGATTATAGATTTATTAGTTAAAACCAAAAGGGATACATTTTTAATCATTAAAAAAATTCATTGATTGAAACAATTAAGTTCTACAGATTCAGATCTGCGAGGGAAGCAGAAAAATTGGAAGCGGATGCTAGAGAGAAAGGTAAATATAAATTCATGTGTAGTAGTGGTATAGCATAAAGGTATGATTGCGTAGTCGAACGCATACGACAACTGCCGAACCACGCAGCTGATATGCGCGTAATGCATTGCGGCTTCTCAATGACCCCCTTTATTCGTATCGGAGTATTGGGGTCTGTATCTGCTGCATGCGTGTGTCGTTGTCGTATGCGGTCGGCTTCAGAATCATATCTTATTAGTCATTATTCTTAAAGCCATTTCCACTTATAGCAGCTCCAAAGATTATTCTTTGGAGCCAGAGATCTGTTTACTCTTTTGGATTGGTATATCGACTATTTCGGCAGCGACTGACCTCCCACCACTGGGAAGAATTATTCAAATTGATCAAGACCAGAAAAATCAAAAGTTCAATTCCCATACCAGCGTTTCACTTTTTAAATCTTAATCGATCGGGAGGAAAGCCTGCACCAGAGCACATTTATTTTGTAGGTTTATCAGAATTATCTCACGTAATTTATAAAACGAAGAATGTGTTTACAACATTTTCTCAAAGTTTTTAATATTCTTTTTACTAAAGACACCCTCAACCCAGGCGCGGTCGCAGCTTGAAGTTTTGGGGGGGGGAGGTCACTTCGGAAATTCCTTAAGAAATTTAACCCCCCCTCCCCTCGTACTGGGACTTTTCAATATGACGTGCATGGTTTTGGGGAGGGGGGGGCATGTCCCCTGTGACCCCCCCCCCACCCTCGGACCGCGCCTGCCTCAATCCGTTAAGTAATTGCTTAAATTTTCTCAGGCGAGGTCTTACCGACGGAGAAACGCTTCGACAGTAACTGCATAACGCCGGGTACGGTGTTTATGGCGCGTTTGCATGCGCAATTGCGATTCTTCGTTAAGCAGAAAATGTCCTCCGACCCATTGTGGTCTAACGTTAAAGTTATACTGTCGGGACATGAAGTAAGCAATATTCACAATATGATTTCCGCACACTCGTACACGTGCACACACACTTATAAACTCACCCTCACTCAATCAGTAACACACACATATATTCACACACACCACTCGTTCGCACACACATTCTCACTTCAATTGAATTAGGTAAATATGTTTGTAAAAAATTCCCACTGAGATTGTTGCCAGTCGCCAAGACGAGGCCACCAGTGAACCAGGGGCCCAATCAGTAAACATTCATTCTTTTTTTTTTTGACGTTTTGTAAATGCTGTATAGACTCTATACAGAATTACCTAATGCCTATATATCTTGATACACACACACGCACTCACGCACGCGCCCACACACTCACACAGTGTATGTACGAATATGTTCCTTCCTTATTTCTACATTGAATAGTAGCGACTCACAAACAAACTTTTCAACAGACTCCCGGCGAAGGTGAGCATAAGATAATGGACTACATTCGCTGGTCGCGGTCACAGCCCGACTATGACCCAAACACGCGCCATTGCCTGTACGGGCTCGACGCCGATCTCATTATGTTGGGAATGTGCACGCATGAGCCGCACTTCGCGTTGTTAAGAGAGGAGGTAAGATGTATTTCAATACTCAGAGTATTAGACGAGTATCCTATCTCAGTCTACTTTGCAGGATCGAGGTAAATAGTAGTACATTATTTATCAAATGTATCTGTTGTGACGCATATATGCGTCATGTACTGGACTGAGGATGTTTTGACGCATATATGCGTCCTTGGCCACGAATCGTTAAATAAATACGCTGTGCTTAGCAAATTAAAGTTTTAATTCTAAGGTAACCGCATACGACAACTGCAGACGCACGCAGCAGATACGCGTAATTCATTGCGGTTTCTCAATGTTCCCCTTTATCCATATCGGAGCTTAACAAGTAATGAGTACGCTGTATCTGCTGCATGCGTCTGCAGTTTTCGTATGCGGTCGGGTTCGGAATCATACCTTTGATTTGCTAAGCACATTGTATTTATTAACCGATTCTTGACCAAGGACGCATATATGCGTCAAAACATCCTTAATCGGGTTTATGACGCATATATGCGTCATAACAATATTACTTATTTCCCACAGGTTAAATTCGGCAAAACAACGCAACGCGCGACCAGTCCTGAAGAAACGAATTTCTATCTCCTCCATTTAAGTTTGTTAAGAGAATATTTAGCACAAGAGTTTATAGGTATTAAGGACAATCTGCCTTTCGAGTATGATATAGAGAAGGTGGTTGATGACTGGGTACTCATGGGCTTTTTAGTGGGTAATGATTTTATACCAAATTTACCCAACATGCATATTAGTAATGACGCCCTACCGGTATTATATAGGACTTATATGACTGTGCTGCCTACTTTAGACGGTGAGTTTATATATTTGTATTGTTTTTTTTAATTAAACAAATAGATTCAGGTGTAAGCTAACCTCGGACGGAAGTAAAAGACGACCGGGTCTGACGCAAAAATGATGCAATGATTAACGCATGTTCGGATGGTATAATTAGGTTCAAAACCAATATATTTATACCATTGATACTCCAACGCCCGTGTGGCGTGATAGAGCGTTTAACTTCTACCTCGGAGGTGACTGGTTCGATTCCCGCTCGGTACAAATATTTGACTGCTGATTCCGCACTCTAGAACTCATAACATAATACATGCTAGATAACCTATAGTTTGAGTCTAGATTATTGTAGAATATTTGTATTATATTACGGGAGCGACTGTCGTCTAACTCCCCAACCCTGTGCATCAGAGCCTCGTCCGTCAATCAGCAGGACAAACCGACTTGCAGTGAGGTTGTCCCCATATACCCTGCTTTTCATACTTTCCTAATGAAACGGCCGGAACAAGCATCATCATCTTTTTCATCCTAGTGTTAAACCCAGTCGCAGCCGAAGTTTTCACCTCGTAGTATGGGGTCCACTTTTTCCAGTCTAACTGCGTGTGCAGGCTCGCACAAAAGGGGTTATGATTGAAACTAGTATTGTTTCCTTTAAATAAAGCTGCACTTGCAAATAAAATTTAATACACCGGAGCTACGAGAGTGCTGTCCTAGTGTCCGCAAGAGAGAACAATGGGGGACGCGCGCGAACCCCTGACCAATCACAGGCGAGTTACGAGCGCGTTTACGAATACTCCTTTGAAGGAGGTTCGCCAAGTGCGATATTGTCTTATTATAACAATGTCTTCAACTATGAATATTAAATTAATTTATATAATACTAATTATTAAGCACTCCAATGCAATGATGTGAATGTAATAATACAATATGTAATTATAAGTACATGGCGTAGACACTGCGGTTTTGGCTAAACTCCGATATTTTCATTAAAGAAAAGAAAAAGAAAAAAACCAGTTATTGGACGTTTTAGGGCTCCAACTACCCGTAACGACTGCCATATTTTCGTATAGCAAGTCGTACCGATTTCCCGTGCTCTCCGAGGAACGGCTGTGACAAGCATGTCATTGATAATGTGCTTATTTGTAGGCTATATAAATGAGGCAGGTGACTTGAATCTAGCAAGGTTCGAAATATTCATGCAGGAGCTAGCTAAGATAGACCTGGAAAATTTCCAAGACACATTGGCGGACTTCAAGTTCTTGGAAGACAAGACTGGATCGAGGCGACCCACCGCTAGGGAGAGAAGAGACTTGAATGTGAGTCTCATGCTATACATTTTTAAATCTCCGACGAAACGGACATCATTCACGCTGCATACGTTTTTGATCCAAAATTGAAAGTGCCGGCCAATGAAAAAATATACGATATTTTATGGCCGGCACTTTCAATTTTGGACCAAAATGGATAAAGTCCTTTGTATGTTTGTGTATTTATTTATATAGCTGTGTGTTTTTTGGTGAAATAACCCACCCAGAAGGGCAGATCACCCATCCGGTGAACGACGTCCCCCTGATAGCAGTATCTGTCAGTGTCATCATAGCTCCTAAACAGATGGATAATTTTTAATGCAGTTTTTTTTTGTTGGAAAGCTAATAACTGTTTATTTATTTTTTATTTATTTATTGTTATCTCTTCTACATCTATCTTTACAGGGTCGATATGGTTCTTGGATTTTAATTATAAAGATCTGTTCAGGCGCAAACTCAGTATTATACATCATTACTTGCTTAGAATTGCGTTATGTTTTGCTCAAATCGTGAAAATTTACGTTCTAATGTCTAGTCCATCTGTCTAAATTCACCTATTGAATTATTGTGACATTTGTCTGACTTTACACTGCAGTTTCTTGTAACTATTTTTTCTTTTCAGTATAAACCAAACGATGACGAAACGTTCAACGTGAACGTAGAAGAAATTAAGAATGCTAGCAGCGCTGACGATGAGCTTGCGAATCTAATTAATCGCACGAAGAATATGGTAAGTCCCGGGGCAAAGCAAAAAACATTGCACTCGAAAGCCTCTGTGGCATAGCAGTAGAGCGTTCGACTGCTACGCAGCGGGCGCGGGTTCGATGCCCGCTTAGTTTAAATATTTGTCTGCATGAATACGTATATTTGCATTCGTCTGTGTATAATATGTATGTTTGTACAAAAAAATGTGTCCAAGTATCCGCATTCTAGATTTCATAACACAAGCTTGTTAAGCTATGCTTACTTTAGGTCCAGATAGCGCTGTGTAGAATGTCGTAGAATATTTGTTTATTATTTAAGAATAAATGAAATGAAATATTTTATTTGCCAGAATGCAGGTAAACAGATAGATGTTATCGTTACAATGGCCCATGTATTGTACATCTTACCATTATGGTGTGCAAATATTTAAATGATTTTAATTACATTGCTATAGTCTTTCAGCATGCATGTACCTACCCAATAATTATCTATTTATTTAATGTCATGAACATTTATTCCCATGAAACACAGTGTGAAAGATGTTACATTGGTTTAGTCTCAAACGTTCAAATCTCCACAAAACACCTACATGTCAAAAGTTCATTTGATTATGTTTTATTGATAGATTGCTGGTAGAAATGGACGCTGCGTGCGCTCCGACATAATTATGATAGATTAGATTAGAAGGGTATGGCGTTTATGGTGAGATGGCACGAATAAATAGGAGCCGTAGTGGTATCTCGTAACCATTATTTTTCTTTTCAGTTCAGACCAGGAAAAGACGAAACGTCCGATAACAGGATGGGCGACGGTAACAGAAATGATGACGGAAACAAAATGGACGACACGGATGAAAAGGTGAGAACTACCATCAGCATTATCCTAGTGATTGCGAGGCGAGGAGGTAGTGTTTTAAGCGCCTTATTTATGGTTGATAGGCTCGCGTTTGCCTAGAGGTACTCTGATTCACTCTGGTCTAATTTTTTTGACCGATTACTGACAACTAAATTTGGGTCACGAAAATCCACCGTTTGAACAGGTACAATGTTGAAATCGTCGGTAGCTTAGTAGTTAAGAATTCGGCATTAATATCGAAAGGTCCCGGGTGCGAATCCTGGCCATTACCCCACTTCAAACACAAGCAATTTAGCTTAGCTGGAGGTTAGAGGGTTGTTTGTAATTTCGGTAACTAATATTCTTTAAAAACATGTGCACATTTTTGTTGTACCTATGAAGCAATTACATTATCATTTAAATTTTGTTATATATGAATGTAGTACTGAATGTTATTTTTCTATTGCAGGACTTTAACCCGTGGGATAGCGATGAAGAACCAAGTGATGGTATGTTTGTTATTATATTTAGATAGTTGAAGTGACCACTGAGCTACAGAGCTGACTCAGGCGGGATTCAAACCCGCGGCTAGTCTCTTACAGGGGGAATGTTCTGACCACTGAGTTACCAAGTCACGCCTTGAATCCTTACCTAACATTTTCATATATAAATCGTCGCCCCAAGATAGTTTTGTATATAAGAATCTGGAGCACTCAAGGTGCAAGTCGGTACCGCAGTGGTCATAGCATTCCCTCTGTAAGGGACTAGTCGCGGGTTCGAGTCCCGCCTGAGACATTTAACTTTTTCTTATCTCAGGGTTCAACCTCACCAAACGGACGGCATCGGAACGGATTTTACAATCTTTAAACAAAATAAATCTTATATCACAGCATTCAAAGTTTATATTACCAAGTCACGCATGACAGCTTGACGTGCGTCATGCCGCCGCACGTCGCTGTCAAGCTGTTGTGCGTGACTTGGTAATATAAACTTCAAACGGTTACCTATCTTAATCCCGAATTTTAATATTCCGAATATCATAATCCCGAAAACGTTTGGCCATTTTTTCATAATCCCGTTTTTTCAAATTCCGAAGTTTTATTTGCCATATAATCGCAACTCCGAATTTCATTTGCCCAATTATTCATTTGTACGACGTTTTATAATCCAGACGAACGAGTTCCAGACACACGAAATCTAAATGCACAAAATCCAGATGACCGTAATCCATATGCATGAATGCCCAAATTTTAAAACACAATTTTTTGAAATGCATTTAATTGATAACCAGACAAACAATATCCAGATTTTTAAAACCAGCTAGCATCAGGCATGCAGCATGCAGCAAGCATCAGGAATTTAGCATGCAGCAAGCATCAGGCATGCAACATGCAGCAAGCATCAAGCATTTAGCATGCAGCATGCATCAGGCATGCAGCATGCAGCAAGCATCAGGCATTTACCATGCAGCAAGCATCAGGCATTTAACATGCAGCAAGCATCAGGCATTTAGCATGCAGCAAACATCAGGCATTTACCATGCAGCAAGTATCAGGCATGCAGCATGCAGCAGGCATCGTTTCTGTCACAGCTCCGGCGCTGCGGGGCTCCAGCGGCCCCACACGAGCTTATCGTCGCAGATGGTTGTAACGCCCACCACCGCAGCTTCGGCTTGCTGGCCGGCTGTGCCGGCCAGCCTCAGCCGCGGCGGCGGCCATTGTAACCACCTGCTCCTCAGCTCGTGGGCCGCCTCGCCCCTCCGCGCCTGCGCGGGCTTAAATAACACTCTAGGGGTAGGGCAAACAAGACTACGTGAAGTCGGATTTGCGGCAATTCATTTCTTTCACTAACTTTTTTGTGACAATTTTTGACTTTTCAAACCAATAATTTAAGGGTTAAACTGTTAATTTTTCCGCATAAAATTCCGTACAGGGATAAATAAAAAAATAAAAAAAAACCTAACCTATCCGAATCGGATTGCACTGAGTCGGGGTGTTAACGATAATTTTAATAATTTCGACATTGAAATTTCTAAATTAACGTACCTTAATTTCTAAATTACTAACTGTACCTAATAAATGAATCATATAAATTTACTGAATTTTACTATACTTGTATATCGTTTAGCTGGAATACGATTGTATGGGAACCAAATAAAACGATTATGAAAATTTGGTAAATGGTACGATGGGAAACAAAAAAAAATATTTTGAGAATCTGGTATAACTATATTTGGATTATGACAATATGGGAAACAAAAAAAAGCTATTTGAAAATTTGGTTTTAGTGCACCTGGTAATTGATTTATCTGGGAAATGAAGAACGGAATTATAGAAAGTTGTCATTCATTACATCTGTCTTTTAAAAGTTCTACCAACCGTTTTCGGGGTTTTAAGATTCGGGTAACAGAAATTCGATATTTCAATAGGTTACCACTTCAAACACTGTGATAATAAGATTCAATTTTGTTTAAAGATTGTAAAATCCGGGCCGATGCCGTCCGTTTGGTGGGGTTGGACCTTTTATCGAATATTTCGTATATTGTAATTTTAAATTTGTTTGCAGAGGAACTTACTATAGAGGAAGAGTTCACTCTACACAAAAAAGACTACTATAAGAATAAGTTAGCTTATACTACAATAACAGAGTAAGTTTTTAATATCAACTACTATATACTAAACTACTAAGGCTGACCCCACATTAGGCGCTTGTGTCGCTCACACGCCCGACGAACGCGCACGCCTAATGTGGGGGAGGCCTAATCCACAGAAATGAGGCAGGTTAAGTTAGCTAGGCTTGATATGTGGATGTGAATGCGATTCCTTTCTCTCCATGAACGAATGAAAGAGATACATAAAATGTGCAAAAACTGTACTATAAAAAATGTGCTCACGTTGTACTGGGTGGCGCAAAAGTAAAGACCCTATTTGGTTCGGCTATAACATTTTTTCTAAATTAGAAAACTAGATTTAGGTTTTTTTAAATGTATATTTGTACCATTAAATTTCGTACCATTAGGATTTAAAGATGATGTCTTTTAAATGGTGACCTCCAGAGTTGATACACATTTGAGCCCTATTTATGACATTTTGCATAACTTGCCGTAACACTTCCTGCGATATGTTCGTTATTTCTTGACGAATGTTTTCTTTTAGAGCTGCGAGAGTCTGTGGCTTGTTCACATACACCCGAGATTTCAAAAAACCCCAAAGAAAGAAGTCTGGACTGGTCAGATCGGGTGATCTTGCAGGCCAAGGCAAATCGCCAAAACGAGAGATAACTCGGCCTGGAAAAGCGTCCCTCACTAAGTCCATAGTGTCGCGCGCTGTGTGTGCCGTAGCGCCGTCTTGTTGAAACCAGATGTGCTCCAGCCCCAATTCGTCCAAACTGGGTATCAAAAACTCACGTAACATGGTTCTGTAGCGTTCTCCAGTGACAGTTATCGCATTGCCTCCAGCGTCTTCGAAAAAATAGGGTCCGATCACTCTGTCAACACAGATGCCACACCATACAGTAACTTTTAGTGGGTGTAGAGGTGTTTCTTGAATAATGCGCGGATTATCAGTGCCCCAGAACCGAGTATTCTGCTTATTGACATGCCCTGAGAGATGGAAATGCGCTTCGTCACTCATAACCAATTTTGAAGGAAAATCATCCTCTTCAAGGTTGAGGTTTATGACGCGCTGGCAGTAATCTAAACGAGCTCGGTGGTCAGCAGGCAGCAGCTGATGGGTCATTTGAGTTTTATACGGGAACATCTTTAAGTCTTTCACCAAAATACGCTGCAGGGTCCGTCTGGAAATGCCCAATTGCGTGGCACGTCGCCTCGTTGATGTTTCTGGACACTCTTCCACATCTTCGCGCACAGCATCGATATTTTCAGCTGAACGGCCTGTTCTTGGTCTCCCAGACTTAGGTCTATCCAATGTTGAGCCAGTTGCTTCAAGGCGTGTGGCAAAGCGTCGAATTGTGCGACCAATCGGTGCCGGACGGTGGGGAAATCGTCGACGAAATTCACGTTGTGTTCTTATCACTGATGAATTATTCCGTAAGAACATTGACACAATTATTCCACGTTCTTGGGGAGTAAAACGGTCCATGTTTATTTTCAGTGTATTTTACATTTGTTCACTACACAATTTTCAACAACAGAATGACAGAAAATGTCATATAAAAAAAATAAAGGTATTTTCTTTAGTGCCAGTACTTTTGCGCCACCCAGTATATTCCTAATACATTCGTTTCTCTAAGAAATGCTATAGCGAAATTAAAAATTAATTGATATCTGTGTTTTATGAATAGAAGCAACAAATTAGACTACTAGTTTTTGATTTTTCGGCACTCTTCTACATCGGTTCTATAAAAAAAAGTTATATAAAAATCATCGCAAAGCTTCACTCAGTTTTTTGCTATGTTTTAAAACCTAAATGACGTTAAATTTATTAATACAATTAATTAGCCTATTGAGGCCCACTCCAGGACATATGCCTCTGTCAATTTACACCATTGCACCCCGTCTTCCACTTTCTGCATTCAGTTTGTCCAATCTACTTCTTTCCAACAATAATTCCTTCTACGTTTTTGGTTATGTCTACTAAATAGTGATATGAACTAAAGGGGATTGGGTAATCTAGTATGGACAGTGGCGTTCTTAATTTTTTCAGCGGCCATAATTAATTTTGATACCACTTCATTGTACTGTGTTAAACACACGTACAAATGTCATTATTTTCATTGTAAGTAATATCGGAGCTGCGATATACAGGGTGGAACATTTCGACTTTACCTTGAAGGAAAGTACCCTCATACTAAAGATAGCGAATTTTACTTAAAGGAAACTTTACCTTATTTTTTAAAAGAAACAAAACTGCATTCAAAGACTTTTGAAAATGCCACACCCGGTAGTCGAACCGACTAATATTTTACAAAACCTTCTTTTTCATGGACTTCCTTTTATTTAATTTACCAAGTTTGTTAGAGAGATTTGATCCCTATGATCGACCCTATCGATTGATGTAATAAAAATACAGGGTGTTATTTTTTCGAATTGTAGTCGGTTCGATTATAAGGCGTGGCAAACGATTTTTCAGCATTCCTTAAATGCAGTGCTGTTTCTTTTTTTAAAACACACTAAACTGTATTCAAAGTTTTCTGAAAATGCCACACACGGTAGTCGAACCGGGTACGAGTACCTACTCTTACTACCGGAGATAGTTAATTTCATTCAAAGGAAACACTCTCTTATTTAAAAAAGAATACAAAGCTGCATTTAAGGAATTTCAAAAGATCGCTTGCCACGCCCTGTAATCGAACCGACTAAAATTCTAAAAAATAACACCCTATATTTTTATTGCATCAATCGATAGGGTTGATCATAAGGATCTAATCTCTCTAACAAACGTGGTAAATTAAATGAAAGGAAATCCATGAAATAGACGATTTAAAAAGATTTTATTCGGTTCGACTACTAGGTGTGGCATTTTCAGAAAACTTTGAATACAATTTAGTGTGTTTTTGAAAAAGAAACAGCCCTGCATTGAAGGAATGCTGAAAAATCATTTGCCACGCCTCATAATCGAACCGACTACAATTTGAAAAAATAACACCCTGTATTTTTATTGCATCAATCGATAGGGTCAATTATAAGGATCAAATCTCTTTAACAAACTTGGTAAATTAAATAAAAGGAAATCCATGAAATAGAAGATTTAGAAAGATTTTAGTCGGTTCGACTATCGAGTGTGGCATTTTCGGAAAACTTTGAATACAGTTTAGTATGTTTTTAAAAAAGAAATAGAACTGCATTTAAGGAATGCTGAAAAATCGTTTGCCCCGCCCTATAATCGAACAATTCGAAAAAATAACACCCTATATTTTTTTGCATCAATCGATAGGGTCGATCATAAGGATCAAATCTCTCTAACAAACTTGGTAAATTAAATAAAAGGAAATCCATGAAATAGAAGATTTAAGAAGATTTAGGAAGATTTTAGTCGGTTCGACTACCGGGTGTGGCATTTTCAGAAAACTTTGCATAGAGTTTAGTATGTTTTTAAAAAAGAAATAGAACTGCATTTAAGGAATGCTGAAAGCTCGTTTATCACGCCTTAAAATCGAACCGACTACAATTCGAAAAAATAACACCCTGTATTTTTATTACATCAATCAATAGGGTCGATCATAAGGTTCAAATCTCTCTAACAAACTTGATAAATTAAGTAAAAGGAAATCTATGAAATAGAAGGTTATAGGAAGATTTTAGTCGGTTCGACTACCGGGTGTGGCATTTTCAAAAAACTATGAATGCAGTTTTGATTCTTTTTAAAAATAAGGGAATGTTTCTTTTCAGTGGAATTCGCTATCTTCAGTATTTAGAGTACTTCCATCTAAGTAAAGTTGAAAAATACCACCCTGTATAGCTAAGTCCCGATATAGTTTAGAGAAGTTTGTCCGTAGTAACTTTTGATCACTTTATACTGTACTTTCATATTATACCAATTTCATTGATGGCCGCTCAATTCCGACACGACGCCAACATTACCCAACCCCCTTTGCACAAAGCCAAGCTCGTAACTGCGTCATTTTTGTGGACAAATAGTGTAATATTATATTGGCTAATAAAACATTCACGAACGTATGTGCCGCAGGTATAACGATATGTGCCATTACTTTAGGTACGTAGCGAGTTCACTTGTAACATTTACATGTAATATGTAACGCTTCATTGTAACATCACGTGTAACAGAGACTTGACTGACTTTTGATTGGTTCTTTCAAATGCATGCTCTTGAATAAACCTGTCAAAATTAACATTTTTTTTCACTTCCTGCACTTTCCTGTTGTTAAAATATTGTAGTTTATGAAACTGTTGAGTGAGTTCAAAAAACGAGCCGCAGGCGAGTTTTTTTTATAGTATCACACGAGTGTTTTAAAACCAAATTATGTGCAGTCAATTGTAATAGAAAAATATTTTCGGTTAAATGAATGCTCGCTTTGTAACACGTCGTGCATCATATTACGTGTATATGTTGCTAGTGAATACAGATCTGCGAATGCATTATTTAATTTATGGTCAATGTGTTTTGATTGTAACTGTCTATGTAATTTGTTATGTACCTATAAAGTAGTAGATGTTATTTTAAATGAATTCACAATTTTTTTTTTCTGAACATTTTGAGAACCGGTATCCAATGGAGTGCTGCATACTGTCAATACATATACAGTACAATTAAAATCAGTTGAACATTCGGCTTTTTTCGAGTATCATCGCCTAAATCCGGAGACGGAAATGGCACGACATACATTACCGCGATTTCTTTTATGTAGCATTTAATTTGAAATATCATAAACGCAATGTATAGCATCTGCCAAGATGACATTACTAACCGTAGACCTAAGAAAATTATGCAGAAGCGACATGAATTTGAAAATTCATTATTTATTGAAGCTATACTTGTATACATTAAATAAAAAAATACATCGATATAAGTCAATATTTTACTGTTTGATGTAAGTAACAGTATCGTACTATTACTTACATCGGATTAATAATTGATAATAATTACCAAATTAAAAATTTTAGAAACCGACTTCTACCGATTTTTGTTAATAATACTTAATTTATCAACAAAAAAGAAGAAAGTAAATTTTCTTCTTTTTTTAATAAAAGATCTTCTTTTTTAAATTAGTTATATACATTATTTATTTACAATTTCACGAGATTGAGCAACAATTATTTTACCACGCTTTAAATTTGTTGAAGCCATGATACATAACTACTGTAAGGTAATTTTGATAAAATTTGATAGAATCGAATATTTTCACGAATGAAATTAGCGTTCATAAACATAAATGTATCATATTAATCGTCAAAATAATATTTTGTGTTAGTTTTGAGCTACAAAGGAGGTTTTGTTGGTCATGTCGTGCTTGTATTGTATTCAATAAGACAACGGGTAATATAATTAAAGGTCATATCTGTAAATTGATAACTCTATGTGAGAGACGAGGGATTCACGACTATTACCGAGGTTGGCCGAATCTTCAACTGATTTTAATCGTACTGTACATATATGTATTTTTTTGTTTAATATAAAATTTCAATAATATACACCAAAATGGTGTTGTACTTGCTACCAGAATTGGTCATTTATCGTACTGGCAACACACAAGTCTAGCTACTACTGAAATAGTCAAATATACTGACTGACACCATTCATATCCAGTGGATACCGGCTGTAAATGTGACAATTGATTAGATTTTTTTTTAAATATGTCATTCTCTTTTCATTATAAATGTTGAAGAATATATTTCCAATTAAATTTCTGCCTTTTGAATATTAAATTCATATACAGTGTTCAGGATTTTTATGACTATTGAATGAAGGTACTAGAGCCATCACCATCACACATTACGGCACGATGATTACTCCCAGCCCACAGTTATGGACAGTTTTGATTTGATTATTAAACTTCAGTCAATGCCCGCAACGATTTAAAATTAACTGTCACTGGCGATCAACGCAGGCGCCCGCACCATGTGCACGCATAATGCAGCGGATGACCTTATGTATTGCTTACGTATGTTCAGTTTGTGTGTACCCAGTATTATATCCTAGAATATTATTATTATAAAATGTTTATTTTAGCGAAGTTTTAGCCGACCAAGCAGAGGGCTACGTAAGGGCTATACAATGGAACCTGTACTATTATTACAAGGGGTGCCCTTCGTGGTGTTGGTTCTACCCACATCACTACGCGCCTTTCATATCAGATATCAAGGGCTTCAAGGATTTGAAGATCGAATTTGAGCTTGGAGAACCTTTTAAACCTTTTGAACAGGTAAATACATTTCAGTAAAGTAATAGGTAGAATGTTAGTAATAGGGAAACACTCCTCTGAAACCTGTATTCCAGACCGATACTCAGTCCTGGATCTCGATTTATAACTAGATCTGAGGACAGATTATATTCTAGATGACAGTTCTAATGTCATTGTGAGTCCAGTGCATTTGAATCCAGTCAAAATAAACGAAATAAAATTAACAATTCCCATAGTATGTTTCATCAACACAGAACCTCAACCGCTTTGTTCTATAGATTTGAAATTTTGGCAGTACATGCTTTTCATGTTTCTTGCATCTTAAAGAAATATTTATACTTACAGAATTATTAATACTTACAGAAAGGATCTTTGGAAATATCGTTGATAGGGAGGTTAAATAAGGGCTGAAAGCTTGTATAGAAATTCTTTTCCGTTTGTGAAAGTTTCAGCGCATTTGCATCGACTCCCAAAATTTCAAGTTCATAGGACCAGCTGTTCAGGCCTTTTCAAGCTGTTTTTTGCCTGTCTATACAGTATTATCAAAGAAAGTAGGCTATACTGTCTTAGTCACCTAAATAGCACCTAAAAGCCAAGCTCCTCTTATAGTTACTAGCAGTATTACCGGCAGCGAGCAAGCAGTTGCTGCCGACGCCGTTCCACTATCTGATGACGCACGACCAGTCGCCCATTGTTCACTATTACCCGGTGGCATTCGAAACCGACCTTAACGGCAAGAGGAACGATTGGGAGGCGGTTGTACTCATACCTTTTATTGATGAGGTGAGTTATATACAAAAAGCATATCAGTATCAGTAATAATTCACCTTATATTAGGTGAATTTATAAGTTTTTTTATTTAGGCTTTTTTATGTACTTGACGCGAGACAAATGTACATACGTTCATATTTAGTCTTAAGAAACACACATACATATTGTAAACTGACGTCACGTTGCGCCGTTTCTTCTCCACTAGCGCCTAGGAAGCGGTGGTAAACTTAGTTTTAAGTAGAATTTGACGTTAAAAAGCTGTAACAGTGTCGCACTATTTTGAATAAAGAATTTTAATTTGAGTGGCAAACGCGGAAAATTTTGTTAAAGGAAGCCAGTGGTAAAAAAATTGCCTCTAACCTGGGTCGATCGAGGTGTGAAGGAAATAATGTGCCACCTTGCACCCCGGCATTTGAAGACTCAAAACGGCGTGCGGTTTTAGTCGGTTCGAGTCCGACAAAACAGTCCCTTCCTGCCGCCAAGGGGTATCCATGGTGATTTCAGCACGAGAAAAAAGGGTACACCTGTGATGACGTTAGAGTACCAAGAGTCAACTCAAGAGTACAGTTCCTAAGCCTCCTCTCTATATTTACACTATGCAATAGACGCATGCATGTTGATGATGATCAAAATAACGATAAAATCGTTCATATTTAAGGTTAATCTCCTATCTGCAATGGAGCCCTGCTATCAAAGGTTAACGGAAGAAGAGAAGAAACGCAACAAACATGGCCCTATGTTAGTCTACAATTGGACGTCTCAAGACCAAGGTAACGAGCTAAATTATATTTTGAATATATTTTTTATTCGGCTGTTTAATATCAGACAGATATATACAGACCAGACTCAGCATCAGATGGCATGGCTCGAGACAACAATAGTGTCCGGAATGCGGCAATGGCTCACCTACTATTACGCGGGACCTAATATGTACAATGATTGGTGCTGTGAGTGTTAATTCACCTCTGCCTAACCCTCCGTGGATAAAGGCGTAATTATATGTATGTACTAGCCTTCCGCCCGCGGCTCCGCCCGCGTGCATCTCGGCTAACGCGACCTTTGCTCATATCTTCGGTTCTACTCAACCGCTTGCGATCAAACAAACGTAAGATTTTAAGTCTGAGTAAGCCCTTTCTAACAAAAAAAACCGCATCAAATTCCGTCTAGTAGTTTTTGCGTCCATCGCGGACAAACAGACAAACAGACAGGAAATTAAAAAAAAATATTTTTGTGTTCAGTATCGTTAACATAACATAACCCAAGTATTTTTTTTTAAATATCTCCAATGTACAGACACGACCACTTTACAATTATATAATAGTATAGATGTTTTTTTATAAGTGGCCCATAATATGGGCAATATTACCTTGCTTGGAGCTGATGTGAGTGCCATTACATTTTGAAAACGTGTGATTTAAAAACTTACGCTTAGTTGTAAAATTAGGAAATCAACCTAGGACACTAGGTTAATCGAGCAGTCCGACTGGGAAAGTACCTCCGCCCTGCAGAATACCGTGGGTATAATAACCTCATGTTGTGTTTCCGGCGGTGAGTAGGTTAACCAGAGCTCACTGGAGAGGTTTTGTGCTGTCAGTGGAAAGATCAAAGACTTATTCTGCTTGTCTTCTCCGCTGACGGCACACAATCTCTCTGTTCTTAAAGGGTCTGCAGCACAAGTGTGACTCCCTTAGTGTTACACTCGTCAATGGGCAACGGTAACCACTTTCCATCAGGTGGGCCGTGTGCTCTGTGACCTAAGTGGTATAAAAAAGCAGAGATTCGACAAGGTCTTTGTGGGTCATACACCCCCTTTATAACATTGAAATCTTTCACAGGAACCGTCTGTGCGCCGGAGTACTTCACACCGATAGCGGAGTGCCACGCTATAGAGAAGTTTGTGTGGCGAGAGGAGTTGGAGGTCCCAGAGTCGATGCTCAAGCGAGGCATGTTGCCCAACGCGAAACGGGACATGCTGTTCCCTGGTTTCCCTACTATGAGACATCTTAAGTATCAGGTGTGTTTATGAATGTGTACAGCAATGATATTATGTAATTTATATTTTTACCTGACTAACTTGAAAGGAGCGTTATATGTATGTCTGTTCCTATATTTCTTTCTTAACTGCTAAACAGCTGAACTTATTTTGACGAGTAATATGTATTTAAACTTGGTTACTCGTGTCACACTGTAATTCCGAAAGGGCTTGACCGATTCTTATGAAAAAAAAATTGTACATATTCGGTAGGCCTAAAATAAATTAGTAAGTAGTTATAACATAAATGAATATTGAAGGTTTTGTACAACCCTCACCGAACCATATTTATATGAAACCTTCAACTACAATCAATTCATATTTTCCCAGACAAGTATAAAGAAAGGCAAAGTTAAAGTATTCGATCAGCAGTCTCGCAACGAGAACATGATCGTAGAAATAATAAGAGAAGAGAAACAATTCGTTCTAGAAGACGTCGCCAAGGAAGTACTCGGCAAAGTGATATGGGTCGGCTGGCCACATCTTACCAAAGCCAAGTAAGTGTATCATTTTTTTTTTTATAGGACACGTCAATTTGACTTCGCCTCGCCTGATGGTAAGCTGAAGGCAAAGTCTCTGAAAAGAGGGTCACCATTACAGACACGTATCATGTTACAATGGTGGCACTCAGCTTGACGGCCTCATCAGATGCTTTTTCACGCCCCTCTTAAAAGACCCGGGTAGGAGGAGGGAAACACGTGAACTGGTAAGGAATTCTAGTTTTATAGTTTTATTAAGGACTAGCTGTCCCGGCGAACTTCGTATCGCCATATTCTTTTCAACCCGCGTGAATTTTTGATCCCGTTCCCGCTGCACCTATTTTCTCATCTTTAAACCTTCCCGGGACATCCACGAATATTTCAAGACTAAAATTAGCCAAATCGGTTCAGCCGTTCTTGAGTTATAAACTAACAACGAAAAGTGGCATTGATTTTTATATATTATATAGATTACTAGTGGTGAAAGGTAAGAATATTCCCGTCTAGCCAAATCCGTAGTTAAGACTGGTGAAGTGGACCCCAGACTCCGATGCTGAAAAGCTTCGGATGTGACTAGGAATTAACGCTAGGATGAAGAAAAGTAGGAATATTCCCGGTAAAGAAAATTTTACATACATATACTCACACCTATAAATCCCGAAGTTATGAATAGAGGTGTATTAACACCCACATTTCGCCAACCATGATTTCCGGTCCCACGTAATTGGGGCCGAGCCTATTGCTGGCTAGCGGGCACTTTGTCATAGGCTGTATGTTACTGTTGGATGGAGAACAGCCCTTCCTTTGTCACCTGGGTGTTGTACCCACAGAAAGAGATGGGGTGGCCACTCCACTGGGAATCGTGCACTCGCCTCCCATAGGCCACGGTAACCACTTACCATCAGGTGGGCCGTCTGCTTATCTGGGACCTGGGTAGTGTAAAAAAAAAATCTAAATCTGTGTTTATAACTATAATCCAATTTTTTGCTCCGAGTTCACTTTGGCCTCGGAAATCAATCAGAAAAATACGTCTCCATGATGATGAACTATATTTCAATTTATTATTTCAGAGTAATATCAGTATCGAATGAAAAGAAAAGGTTGCACTATGTAGACAATAGTCCGAATAATTATACAACCGAAACTAACGCCGGGAATTTGCACAAGCAGTGGATCGGCGAGAGATCCACCATTATTGAACAGTAAGTACATACATACACACATACATACATATACATACATACACACACATTCATACATATAGTTATAAATATTTCCTCTTCTTTTGCAGTAACATGAATCGTCTTGGTATAGAATTAGGCGACGTCAAAATAATACTTCATGCAGTTAATTTAAAAGGTAAGTCGTTTCGAGAGCTTTTTTAATCTGTCACGTGATTTATTTTAACTAAAAATGTTGGAGAAATGCAGCCTTGTGGTATAAAACAAACAAGATAAAATCTCTTTCGATAATTGACACTCTTACTTCCAGCTAAACGTATGATTCTGAAGGTGACCGCATACGACAACTGTAGATGCACGCAGCAGGTACGCGTAGTTCATTGCGGTTTCTCAATGGTCCTCTTCATCCGTATCGGAGTTTAACAAGTAATGGGTACGCTGTAAGTGCTGTATCCGTTTGCAGTTGTCGTATACAGTCGGCTGATCATACCTCAATACTGAAAGCTCAATAATGCTACAATATACTGTGTTTCGTTATAGAATATTTGATAAAATTTTAAAGCAATTAGTATGGAAACTATTCAAATCGAATAAGATTGGAAAAGTTAAACGTTCAGACGGGACTTGAACCCGAGACCAGCGGAGAAATGTTCTGACCACCGAGCTATGTCTTGAACATTCCAAATTCTCCTATACGGCCATCTTGGGGGCTGTCCATTAATTACGTGAGGCTCAACAGGGGGGGGGGGGGTTCGGAAAAAATCACGAAACATCACCAGGGGGGAAGGGGGGGTATATTGGGATATCACGTGTATTTATTTTTTCTTATAAGTCGCGATTTTTGTCACGATTGTTAGTTTTATAGCACTAAATAATAAATAAAAAAATACACGTGATTTTCGCTAGGGGGGGGGGGAGGGATAGTCTAAAACCTCACCACGTATCACCATGGGTAGGGGGGTTAGAAAATTGCTAAAAAAAACATCACGTGATTAATGGACAGCCCCTTGGGGCGACGGTGGGAGCCATCTACCGATAGTCGTACGAACTATCGGAAACAATGAGTTATGTTACGATCACTTTTTAACATTATTTTATTGATAATACCTTTTTTTATACTGTCTGGAATTTACGGTAATATCACTCATTGAAATAAAACCAGCATTCAGCAAACATGGTCGCGCCATGGCTGCTGAAAAGTAGCCGTAACGTCGGGCTAACAAATAAATCGCGATAGAATCCGTTAAATTGTGGTTTTATTTCAATATATTTTTTTGTTTTAAACTTATCTCCAAAACAAAGCCTCACAAGACATATTTTCCAGGCTACAAATATATAATCCAGGACGACGTGCGAATGGTGGAAGAGCCGGAGTGGTGCAGTGTCCAGTGTGGGTATGCCCACCAAGCAGTGGTCCAAGACGTCAGTGCCCATATCGTACAGGAAGGGGGCAAGTTCAGTACGCCGCAGGAGGCATACCCAGTCGGCGATAGGGTCGTACTGCTCACTAATGGGGAACATTACGGGGCTGTTGGAAATGTGAGTATACGTATTAACTATTAGAAAATAAAGAAAGAAAAAAAAATCATACATAAACCTGCGAGATACACATACCGGAACAATAAGAGAAAAACAAAAAAAAAAATATAAATATCTTAATTACTAGCAATCACGAACAGACATAGTATTAGAGCTCTAGTCTAGACATAGTATTAGGCTTGCAAAGGAATATATTCTGAAAACATGTCCTAAAGGTACCTACGAGATACACATACCGGAACAATAAGAGGAAAAACAAAAACAGAAAAAAAAAAAATTAATAACTTAATTGCTACCAATCACGAACAGGCATATAGTATTAGAGCTCTAGTATCTGGCATGCAAAGGAATATATTCTAAAAACATGTCCTCAAGGTCATATCACTTATATTGCAGTGCCATTCATTTATAAACCACTAGCTGTTACCCACGGCACCGCCCGCGTGGTTGTTGGTTATCGCGACTAAACATAGCCTATGTCCTTTCCCAAGGTCTAATCTATCTCTGTACCAAATTTCATTAAAATCGATTCAGTGGTTTAGGCGTGAAAGCGTAACAGACAGACAGAGTTACTTTCGCATTCATAGCAATAGTCTCACTCCCTATTACGTGGGACCTATGACCTAATACAATAATTGGTAAAATGTGAGTGTTAATTCGCCTAACCCTCCGGGGATAAAGACAATATTCCATCAAGAACCAAGCGACTCGGCGACTCCTTCTTCTACCGCACCATTAAGTCTTGGAATTCCTTACCAGTTCACGTGTTTCCCTCCTCCTACAGTCCCGGGTCCTTTAAGCGGGGCGTGAAAAAGCATCTGATGAGGCCGTCAAGCTGTGTGCCACCATTGTAACATGGTACGTGTCTATAATGGTGACCCTCTTTTCAGAGACTGCCTTCAGCTTACCATCAGGCGAGGCGAAGTCAAATTGACGTGTCCTATATTAAAAAAAAGGCGTGATTATATAATATAATATGTATGTATGTATGTTTGTTGGTTCCCAGGTAACAGATTCCGAGAACATCAAGTCTGGCCGCATCAAGGTGGCTTTCATGAATCGCCCCGAGCCCATAGTCCGCGCGCAGATGGTCCCCAATACGTACAAGAATGCCAATCACGCAGCTGCCCTATGTGGTAAGATATTTTAACCTTAATATATGGTGTAAAGGGCCCCAACATATTTTAATTTTTTTTTTAAATATTTTAGGATATTCTACACAACGCTACCTAGACCCAAAGTAAGCATAGCTTAACTAGCTTATGTTATGGGTTCTAGAATGCGGATAAACATACTTAGATACATTTTTTTTGTAAATACATAGAAAACACCCAGACCAATGCAAATATTCATATTCATGCATACAAATTTTTGCACTGAGCGGGAACGAACCCGCGCCTCCTGCGTAGCAGCCGTGTTCACTACCGCTACGCCACAGAGGCGTTCAAGATCAGAGGGCCCCAGCCAACTGCACCATGAACGGTTGAGGCTCTGGTTAGACAAACAAACAGACATCTATTAACAAATAGATAGTACATAAGCAAACACAGAGAGAGGGAGGTGTAAGTAAGAGGCTATACATTAGTCACGTGAGGCTCAATATGTCGGAAATAATCACGAAATATCACCAGGTATATAGAGTATAGTGAGATATCACGTGTATTTATTGTTTCTTATAACTGGCTATTTTTATTACGGTCCATAATTTAGCATTAAATAATACAAAATTCTCAAATTATTCTTATATTTGTTGCAGGTATATCAACACAGCTGCTCTCTCGAGTCACAGGAACAATATTGGTATCGCCCGGCAAGAGACCTGAGCAGCCTAACGAGAACGCCAATAAACTCAATATAGGACTCAATTTGAAATTTAACAAAAAGGTATGTGAACGTGTTTAAAACCTATGTATAATATTAGGTCCTTACGTATGAAATTGGCGTTTTGTACGGGACGAATAAAAAGTAAGTTTTTTTTTTGTAAAATATATTTAATTAATCAAAGTATGCACCGTTGTCATCTATGCACTTTTGCCATCTTATGGGTAGTTCATTGCTCCCTTTACTATAAAAACCGTGGGGGCGAGAATCAATAAACTCTTTGAAGCGGTTTGGACTGCTGCATCGGAGTGGAATTTTTTTCCTTGTAAGAAGTTGTCCAAATTCCGGAAAAAATGGTAATCTGTTGGAGCAAGGTCCGGCGAGTACGGTGGATGTCGCAGACATTCCAATTGTAGCTCAGCTAACTTAGTGGTTGTTTGTTGTGCAGTGTGTGGTCTTGCGTTGTCGTGAAGCAGCAGTGGCCTAGAGCGATTGACCAATCTCGGTTGTTTAACAGCTAGTTCTTCCTTCATGGTTTGCAGTTGCTGACAATAGATATCTGCCGTAATCGTTTGGCCAGATTTAAGAAAGCTGTAGTGAACGACACCGGCGCTAGTCCACCAAACACTTACAAGTAACTTTTTCTGAGTTAATTTTCGTTTAGGGCAGGATTTAGCTGGGTCTCCAGGGTTCAGCCATTGCGGTGAGCGCTTTCGATTATCGTACAATATCCACTTTTCCGGTCTTATTGGAGATCTATAGGGGAGGCCTATGTCCAGCAGTGGACTTCCTATGGCTGAAATGATGATGATCCACTTTTCATCACAAGTAATGATTCGATTTAAAATCCCTTCATTATTGTGTCGGTTGAGCAAAGTAACACAGCAGGCGACCCGTGTTTGCAAGTTCGATTCACTTAATTCATGAGGTACCCATCGTTCGAGTTTTTTTACTTTCCCGATTTGCTTCAAGTGGATTAATACAGTTTTGTCACTTACCCCGAAGCCTGCTGCTATCTCTGAAGTGCTTTGTGATGGATCCGCTTCCACAATAGCCTTTAATTCTTCGTTTTTCACTTTGATCTCCGGCCGTCCACGGGGTTGGTTCTTAAGGTCGAAATTTCCAGAAGGAAAACGTTGAAACCAAAAACGTACCGTGCTTTCTTTAGCGACACCAGCGCCGTACACATCATTAATTCTTCGAGCTGTTTCTGCAGCACTGGTGCCACGGTAGAACTCGTACTCGTAAATATACCGATATTTCATGTTTTCCATTGCGCGGTAATTAGCGACGCCAAAGAAAAAAATAGTGAGGAAAATAACAAATGAATGACTGTATTCCAAAGAAAAAAAACCAGCTAAATGAATTTATTAATTTGAATTTGGAATTCTTAACCAAGGAGGAGATATTTCAGATCAAATTGATCAGTACGACAAAACGCTAATTTCATACGTAAGGACCTAATAATGCATGGCTATCCATCACAACCCTGTAAAATTATAGAATATTTGTGGTTATTATACAAAAAGAAGTCGAAAATTTCTTTCGTAAAATTATAGATTTTTACTTTCGACCCACTTTATCTTATCTTGGTGAAAAAAAGTACAGACTCCACCCATCCTTTTTTTTAAATTGGCGCAACTATCCAAGATTTCAACATGGTAAGATTTGGATAATTGATAAATGTAATAAAATAGGTACTCAAAAAAAAATTGTAAATAAGAATCATAATATTTCAATTTGTTAATAATATTAATCATACCGAAGGATTTTAAAAAGGTTTGAGAAATTTAAAAAAATAGAGACATATATTTTTTTTTTTCATATTTTCGCCAGAGCAGCCATAAGTAGGGCCACTACCAATTTATTTGTTTTAGAATCTTGAAGTATCTGGGTACACACGTCGGGGTAAAATGATCCAAGTCTGGACATACTCGGACCGTTGTGTCGAACTGGTGAAGAGTTACGCGAGAAAGTACCCGGATGTGTTCGACCGTCTGGCGCAGGCTGTCGGCAAGGACGTATACTATGAGAGCGATCTCTTCCCTGAAGAAATGGGGTGAGTACACCGTTGTGTAATTTAAAAAATCTTTTTCGCTAAATCAAGTTGTACTCATCTTTTTGGTCCTTCGAGCCGGATTGATACAATTGGGTATCGATCCGGCTCGAAGGACCAAAAAGATGTACGGTAAGAGACCTTTGAAAGTCTCAGTCGCATATTATTGTACATTACTATAGAAAATTTTGTATCTACTTATTTAAAACTCGTATTAGTATAGTTTTATTTGTGCGACGATCGAAGGACCAAGATGCGCGGGATGAAACTTGCCAGACCTTTACGTTGCTATCTATACATAGGAGAGATACAGGTTATCCTTGGTGTGTTTATGACCTTTTTAAGCCCTAACGGTTTCTTGGAAAATATTTATCCCGAAATCGAATCCGAAGACGTTATGTAACACTTCAAATCGGCTTATATCCTACCCAGAAGTGAATTTGTGATACCTAAATGACTAAATACTATGTCTTTTATTCTTGTTTCGTGTAGTTACGGACGTTGCACTCTTGTTGTCTTTGTTCCCCGTGTGTTTCTGTCTCTGTCTTCAATGTCATTATACATTTCCAGTAAAAACAAGGCACAAGAGATAAATGAGTGGTTAAAGAGCCAGCCACACACGAGTGCACCGCGACGCGAGTGCGGCTCGGAGTGCCTGGAGCCGGAGGAGATGCTGGCGCTGGCGCGGGGGATAGAGGCGCAGCGGGAGAGACTCGAAGCTGACGAGAGACGCCTCACGCTGCAGGTCAAGTGGTCGCTGCTGTACAAGGTGCGTCACGTAGCTAAGTGCGGGGGATAGAGGCGCAGCGGGAGAGACTCGAAGCTGACGAGAGACGCCTCACGCTGCAGGTCAAGTGGTCGCTGCTGTACAAGGTGCGTCACGTAGCTAAGTGCGGGGGATAGAGGCGCAGCGGGAGAGACTCGAAGCTGACGAGAGACGCCTCACGCTGCAGGTCAAGTGGTCGCTGCTGTACAAGGTGCGTCACGTAGCTAAGTGCGGGGGATAGAGGCGCAGCGGGAGAGACTCGAAGCTGACGAGAGACGCCTCACGCTGCAGGTCAAGTGGTCGCTGCTGTACAAGGTGCGTCACGTAGCTAAGTGCGGGGGATAGAGGCGCAGCGGGAGAGACTCGAAGCTGACGAGAGACGCCTCACGCTGCAGGTCAAGTGGTCGCTGCTGTACAAGGTGCGTCACGTAGCTAAGTGCGGGGGATAGAGGCGCAGCGGGAGAGACTCGAAGCTGACGAGAGACGCCTCACGCTGCAGGTCAAGTGGTCGCTGCTGTACAAGGTGCGTCACGTAGCTAAGTGCGGGGGATAGAGGCGCAGCGGGAGAGACTCGAAGCTGACGAGAGACGCCTCACGCTGCAGGTCAAGTGGTCGCTGCTGTACAAGGTGCGTCACGTAGCTAAGTGCGGGGGATAGAGGCGCAGCGGGAGAGACTCGAAGCTGACGAGAGACGCCTCACGCTGCAGGTCAAGTGGTCGCTGCTGTACAAGGTGCGTCACGTAGCTAAGTGCGGGGGATAGAGGCGCAGCGGGAGAGACTCGAAGCTGACGAGAGACGCCTCACGCTGCAGGTCAAGTGGTCGCTGCTGTACAAGGTGCGTCACGTAGCTAAGTGCGGGGGATAGAGGCGCAGCGGGAGAGACTCGAAGCTGACGAGAGACGCCTCACGCTGCAGGTCAAGTGGTCGCTGCTGTACAAGGTGCGTCACGTAGCTAAGTGCGGGGGATAGAGGCGCAGCGGGAGAGACTCGAAGCTGACGAGAGACGCCTCACGCTGCAGGTCAAGTGGTCGCTGCTGTACAAGGTGCGTCACGTAGCTAAGTGCGGGGGATAGAGGCGCAGCGGGAGAGACTCGAAGCTGACGAGAGACGCCTCACGCTGCAGGTCAAGTGGTCGCTGCTGTACAAGGTGCGTCACGTAGCTAAGTGCGGGGGATAGAGGCGCAGCGGGAGAGACTCGACGCCGACGAGAGGCGCCTCACGCTGCAGGTCAAGTGGTCGCTGCTGTACAAGGTGCGTCACGTAGCTAAGTGCGGGGGATAGAGGCGCAGCGGGAGAGGCTCGCCGCCGACGAGCAACGCTACACTACTACATATTTACTAGATTGTATGACAAGGGAGCAAAATGGTATTTTTACAGCGAGGGCGCCACTTTAAGTCAAGAGCGAAGCGAAGGTTTCTAGAATAGAATCCCGAGCGTAGCGAGGGGTTCTAATGTGTACAAATAAATTACTATACCTATTGTTTGCTCATTTGATGCAACTTCGTATTAATAAAAAAAAGTTAAATTCAAACCTCATTCTTTTAAATACCTATGGCCGATCGCCATTGTTAGATGCGCGGGCATAGGAAAACGAATTAATTTTTACAAACGTCGTATGAATTATGATACACGTGTGTATTGGTGATTACCGTCCTCGGCTCACTTAAGACTCATCAGCGGTAATCACCAACTTTACACACTTGTACCATAATGTACTATTTTTCCTCATTTCAGCCTGAACTCCACAGCGGAAACCTCCAACCAGACCCAAATGCGGACTTCAAACTATATGACAGAGTGGTATCTGTGGCCAAAAATATGACAGTACCAATGGGCTCTTCAGGGACCATCACCGCTATATACTTGCCTAGTAACGCCAACACGGTGCGGTTGTCGGACAAACTGAACGCCGAACCCACCTACCAGGTCATGTTCGATAAGACGTTCCCTGGTGCTATGTCGGAGGATTTGTTTGATGAACCTAGGTTTTATAGGTAAGTTTTCTTTTAGGCCTATATTCTAGAAGGATAGTCAATCCTGAATCTACCTGGCAATGGCGCCCCCGCCGCGCCGGGTTCAGGTAGAATGGGTATGCCCAAGAAGTCCTGCCTTGACGTCGTGGAGGGTGACTTGCATGCAAATGGTCTAACTACTATAGACGCCCAAGATCGTGCGAAGTGGAGGAGTGGACCCTGAGCTCTGAGGTTATCTTGGCCACGGATGCAATCAGAAAAATGTGTCTCCATGAAGATGATGATGACTTAATCTTGATCTCGATTTATAACTAGGTCTGAGGACATAATATGTCCTCAGACCTAGTTATAAATCGATACTATTATGGCGCATATTCTAGATTCATATCTATTAGATAATATTATATTCCAGATGACAGTTCTAATGCCATAATAAGAGTTGATTCACAACTGAGCGGTGTTCTGGAATCAACTCTTATTATGGCATTAGAACTGTCATCTGGAATATAATAATATTATATTCCAGATGACAGTTCTAATGCCATAATAAGCATTAGAACTGTCATCTGGAATATAATAATATTATATTCCAGATGACAGTTCTAATGCCATAATAAGCATTAGAACTGTCATCTGGAATATAATAATATTATATTCCAGATGACAGTTCTAATGCCATAATAAGAGTTGATTCACAACTGAGCGGTGTTCTGGAATATGCGCCATAATAGTATACAAAAATGTTCATTGGATAAACATGATTTTGCTTTTTTAAAGAAGATTATCTTAAGCAACTAAGGTGAATTGCTTGGAGTGGATTCACATCGGTAGTATAATAACCAGGATTCAAACCCTAGACCTCAAAATCTTAACACCTCAGCTACCTACACTTCAATATATGTTATTTTATACAGGATGTCATCATCCATGCTGGTAAACCTGTCCTACGGGCGCAAGTTACGTAGCGCATTGATGGACCCCCCGGACCCGTACGCGATGCCCAGTAACAACACGCCGCTTACTATACTGCGGCCTAATGATGGACACCACTCTGCATTTGCTAATTACAGGTATGACGTCATCAATATTACCTTTCTCCTACCTATATTCCGGGTTATCTTTTATATTTATTATAATAATATGTGTATTTATGTCTATGTATGATGTAATATGAATGTATGTATAAAATTAGGTTTATGTAAAATACTATTAAAGTATATAATGTATGTATTCTATAGTTTAAGTTAATGACTACACAAATAACTACCCAGTTATTTTTGTTAAAGTATTTTAAAATAAGTCCATCCAAAGGTTGCCTGGAAGAAATCGCTTGCAGCGATAAGGCCGCCATCCTACTAATATTATAAATCCTACTAATATTATAAATGTGAAAGTTTGTGAGAATGGATGTGTGGATGTTTGTTACTCTTTCACGCATAAACGGCTGGACCGATTTGGTTGAAATTTGGTATGTATATAGGTTATACCCTGGATTAACATATAGGCTATATATCAGCGATGAACGGGATCAGAATTCCACGCGGGCGGAGCCGTGGGCAACAGCTAGTTTGTACATATATCTTATATTGTCCCTAATGTACTGTAGTTTGTTTGTGTACAATAAAGAATTATCTTATCTTATCATATATTCTATTCGGTTAGGTACTTAACTTCTTCTTCGTCTTCTTCATCCTAGCGTTAAATCCCAGTCGCATCGTGGAACTTGCTACACCGGTTTCGCCTCACAGCATTCTCAAAGATTTGAAAATGCAGTGAGGTGAAATCAATGATATATTATAAACTATAGATATGTTGTCCACACTCTAAAATGGCGACAAAAAAATGATGACTTTTGGTCATCATTTTATGCACCAATCAGAATCGCGACAGTGCGCCACCCAAAAAAAAACGTTTTTATAATAAATACGTATAATAAAATATTATTAATATAAATAATAATGCAATTCATATAAATTAATAACATTGACGTATTTTTAGAAGTAGCTAATATGTTGTGTTTGCGCCATTTTTGAAAGCCGCCATCTTCGTGTATGACGTATCTATAAAAATAATACATCATTGGGTGAAATCAGTTACGTGCAAAAACAAAACATTGTGGAAAATTACAAGTGCTTTATTCAATATACCTTAAATCCTTAAGTCACCCTCTTAGGGGTAATTTATTTAAAAACATGAAAGCCTCATACACATTTTCGTAATTCGTACATATTTTCTTAATTCCATTTTCACAGTTCTCCAGGAGAAAAAATGTTTTTACAAGAAAGTCGCAGCGAGTCCAGTAGTACTGCGAGGGCTAAAACACCGCCTCAGGTAAGTGCGGCGTGGTTCCCGGCAGAGTAGAATTTGGGTCACCCCATCTCCTCCCATGCGGTGTCGTACAAGGCGACTAAGGGATAGGGCTGTTTAACGTCAGACAGATATATACAGCCCAGAATCAGCCTATACATGGCTCGAGTCAACAATAGTGCCCGGAATACGGCAATAGACTCACCTATTACGTGGGACTAATACAATGATTGGTGAAATGTAGGTGATAATTCACCTCTGCCTAACCCTCCGGGGATAAAGGCGTGATGGATGTATGTAGGTAAGTCCACAAGGAGCGCCATTACCACCATGTCTAAACAATTTTGATAGGTTTTTCACAAATATATATTAGCGCCTGTGAGTCCCTAAAGGGGTAGGCACAGGTGTATTAACACCCAGGGTTTAGGTCGGCTTTCTTATATCAAATTATAGACCAAAATTATATCATTCACAGGATAACGCATCGTACCTTCTTAGAAGTTTGTTGAAAATAAGCGAGAGTGAAACACCGACCAAAAAACCCGATACAAAGACAAAGGTAATTTTTATTTTCTTTATAACCGCATACGACAACGGCAGACGCATGCAGCAGAATAAAACGTACCCGTTACTTGTTGAACTCTGATCAGATAAAGGAGACCATTGAGAAGCCGTGATGACGCGGATCTGCTGCGTGCGTTGGCAGTTGTCGTATGCGGTCGGCTTTGGAATCATACCTTTATAGACCGACCGTGATCGCTATACCGTGCCCTGGGTACACATGACTGGGGACGAGGTAAAGAAAGAGCATGAGTCGAGGCTTGTTACCGCCGTGAGCGTTGGCGGCAGACTGACCAAATCTGACGGAAGATTGGTCGATACCCAGCCCGTCTCGCCACGCATATAACCAAGGCGCGGTACAGTGCGGTACATAATATAAAAGTAATGAACATAATAAAAAAAGAAATGTACCATTTCTTTTTTTAATATGTTCATTATTCAAGACAAGCATTTTCTATTGAAAAAGGACCTTTCCCTTTAGACAAGTGGCAATTCGTTGCTCGACGTATGATGGGATAGAATGCCAAATTGTATGGGATTTGACGTATATGACAGGCGTCAACGAATGTCAAAAACGTCAAATCCTATACATTCGTCATTCTATTCCATGAATTACACGCGGCAAAGCAAAAAAAAAAATGGCGGTATGAAGTTCGCCTAGTCGGCTACTTTATAAAAAAGCTGACCTGGCGATCTTCGTATCTTTGCACTTCGGTAATTTAAATTCACTAATTTGTATGAACATAAGATAATACTATTGATATTACCTTTATAACATGGGTTTTGTAACCTATGTTTCACTTAATAAATATAAGAAAATATGCTTGACTTCAATCTATTTTTTTAGCCCTCTACTCCAGAGCAGAATAGTAATTGGCGAAAGAAAACTGATGCCTCGCCTACCTCACAGCCAGTACATTCGCAAAGGTAAATGTTCTTTTAAAGTATATATTCATATATAATATTATACTCACGCTTTTCTCCTTTCAAGGTAGGCAGAACCACTTGCTTTATCCACCGCCATGAACTTGTTTACATATGTTTACTTGAACTGCGTTGCAATTTCTTATTCAGTATTCATATATTAATACTATTCAGTTCAATTTGGTCAGTGTAAGTATCGCGAGGTTATACAGTTATTCAAGTCATTCTTAAGTAAAATTAAATAAAATGAGTATATCAATATTGTAAAATGTTGCCTAATTATCCTTTGCAAGCACTCCTCCCGATCATCCACTCTGGAGGTTATTTTCTGGGTAAGAAATTACTTTAACTGTTCTATGTATAGATATCTACGTGTATATGAAAAAAGAAAACATCTCTTCCAGGCAACTTTGTCGGACGACAATACATTATCGCTAAAAGCAACCTCTTCCAGGCAACTTTCGGACGACAATATATTATCGCTAAAAGCAATCTCTACCAGTCAACGTTCGGACGACAATATATTATCGCTAAAAGCAATCTCTACCAGGCAACTTTCGGACGACAATATATTATCGCTAAAAGCAATCTCTACCAGTCAACGTTCGGACGACAATATACTATCGCTAAAAGCAATCTCTACCAGGCAACTGTCTGTTGGAGCAACCGATAGTTAGCATCTATTTTTTATTACAGTTTCACAAATTGGTCTCCAAATAAGTCTTATACGAGGCGTTTCAATCCTGATCGTACAGTCCCACCCGCTGCAAAATCTCGATATCATCATAGGTATATAAAATATTAGATAAAAGGACGTATGACTGATTTCTGAATTGAGAAATTGAAGTTGAGTCTCTTCGACGCCTGGTTACCAACAGTTTCGTATTGAGCACTGTTTTTAAGCAGGCGTTGACGAATTTCTTTTTCTCAATTTAAAAATTGGCCATGAAAAGTATTTATAGTAAGACCGTGACCGCTGTATCGCGCCGTAGGAAAACGTGGTGTGGCGGGGGACGAGATAAAAAAAGAGAAAGATAGAGTATGATCGAGAGCGGACGAGATACCTCCGCGAGCGTCGGCGGCGGACTGACCAAATCTGGCGGTCGATTGGTTGATGCTTTCCCCGTCTCGCCGCGCATATACCCAAGGCGCGGTATAGCGGTTGTGGTCGGTCTATAGAAGAATTCTAAGCATTTTGGATAGGAATGGGTTTCATCGATGATATCAATTATAACTAAACTGTATTATCACGTTTTACACAATGAATCTGTTGTAATCACTCTAATTGTAGTCAGAAGTCCAATTTTCCTAATAAAAATTTGTTCAAAATTCAATCTCGGATCTAATCTCGGTGTCCCAAATGTCAAAAACGGTATTCTCGTAACAAAATTTCCAACAAAGAACATTGATAGTGTGCTAGTTTTTGACATTTGGTAGATTTATATTAGATCGGGACGGGACTGAATTTTGAATCGATTATCATTACGAGAATTGACCCTTCATGAGTTACTTACATGTTGAATTACCGTAAGTTTTATTAGTGAATGGTAAGTGGTTATGGTATTCATTTTGGTTGTGAGCAGGGTGATATCACTTTCAAGGCTACGAATGTGAACTGATCATCTTTAATCACAACGAACAGACGTACAAAATTATTTATTAACCCATAGTTACTTCTCGACTTCCGAACCCCGGACTCCCGAACTATGATACATTTTTTTCTGGTGGTATACATTGGAAGTATCTGGTGATGGTTATGGTATAATTGATTGGTTTTGGTACTGAGCACGAATAAATTAAAAAATGTGTTCCAGAATTTGGCAGCCATTTTGAACACAATTTTTTGACTCGAGCCGTTTTTGAAAATTTTAATAACGGCTTTCGATGTATTTTTAAGGTTCCCGTATATGTATTTGACTTGTTTTTCGAACATTTTTTCACAGCTTAGTTTTTCTTCTTTTACCAACTATGAAAATGAGCCAATTTTTGAACCACGACTTCTCGGAGGCCTGTAGTCCAACTAGTTGAACAGAGTAGTTGAATCACTGCCCATACCAGAAAATCTTTGCTAAACACTGTCTCTTATATAGGATCATCATTATCCTCCTTGTGTTAATCCCAGTCGAGTCCGAGGCTGGAGTCCGCTTTTTCCAGTCTAACTGCGACGCAAATAAACTTCGATATTTTCCGCGAAGCGACTATCATATGACCTCCACAACCCATTGGCGATATTGAAGTATTACAGTTCGACCAGTTGTTGGACTTCTTAAGACTCCACCTACCTCAAAGATGTTCATATGACAACCGGGACTGACAGTTTAACGTGCTTTCCGCGGCACGGAAATATTCAGACTAATTCAAATAGACTTCTTGCATACAAATATTTGCATGCACTGAGCAAGAATCGAACCCGCGCCTCCTGCGTTCAGTCGAGTTCAATACCAGAGGGGCTGTTAAAATAAATGAGTATGTGGTACTTAACAGATCAGCTACTGTGGCTCCGCCGACGAACTGGCGCAATGAGAGCGCGGCCGCCCCGCCGGGCCCGCCGCCGACGAGCAACAACCGTCAGCCGCCATTGTTCAACCAGGAGTGGATGAACAACACCTACAAGGTTAGAACAATAGGTTTGATAATATCACCCGACATCAGACAGATAGAGAGAATCAATGAGTGAGGTTCGCGTAAGTTTCAGACAGTATCAAGTTTGAATGAAACTTTGAAGCATTTATTTAACTATTCAAATGGATTTAGAAAGGAAAAAGAGAATCGACTCCGGGCGGGACTCGAACCCGCGATCTTTCCCTTACAGGGGGAATGCTCTGACCGCTAAGCGGGCTTCGGTGGCTTTTCCTTTCTAAATCGAGTATCAAGTTTGTTAATATTCAAATTATTTATTTCGTATTACAAGATCGAACGGAACAATATGTCTTATGTGTCTTATGTGTCTAACAAAATGCATCGCAGAAGACGGAGTTGTAGTGGCAGCACTATGTCTATAGAGTTTGTATATGGTATCATTATTAAACTAGTGTATTTAAACGGTCTCATTATAATGTTATTTGATTTATTAACTATTAAATAATAAAATTAGTATCAGATTGTAAACTGGTAACCTACAAATTTAAAAAAAGGTATTGTTTGTATTCTGATGAAATATTACAAAAAATTACAGAAATAATATTTTTTTATTGGGCTACGATGTGTGAGCTGGACCTAAATATCACGTATGATATTCAGGTCCAGCTAACATATAATCAAAACTGAATTGACAAACTATTCAGTTTGTTCATGTGTGAGTTATTATATCAGTCACACATAGTATTATCACCATGACACGTTCACGTTTTGTGAAATCATTATTTTTTATTTGTATTTATTGATTATAAATACTTTCATTTTGAATAATGTGTAATACATTTCTTCTTTCAGAATCAACCGCTAGTACCCCCATACCCCCCACCAGTGTACGGGCAACCCTTCCAAGGGCCAGGACCCAACCAGATTCCCTTCCCCCAGTTCTCCAAGCCCCACTTCCAACCACGCAACAACCAGCCTTCTAACCAACCCTTCGCATACGGCGTACGCCCACCGGACCACGCTGGGTTTAACCAAGCTCCTCCACCGCAAAGATTCTCGGACCAAGGCTTCCCCAAACATTTGCCGAGTGTTGCAACCAATGTTACACTTGGACCAAGTTGGCACCAACCTAGTAATCAAACGAGATTACAAGTGAGTTGGCTTCTTATTTTGAAAATTTTGTTAGTTTTTTTTTATGTGCAGTTCACAAAGGATATAAGTATAGACATTTTAGCACAACTTCATATGAAAAGGTGTTTACTTATGTCCTTTGACGACTGTGAAATGTATGTTCCGTCAATACCTACATTTCGCCTGATAAGGAGGGTTTGAGACAATTTAAAAATTAAAGAACGACATTTGAAATCGTTTCTGAATATAAAATCCACTATTTTGAAATTTTTAGGCCCGTATTCTAGAATAACGCTCAACTCAAACTCAATTCAGCTGAGGCAAGATTATGTGCACAGATTCCTCAGATTTGACAGGCTGTCAGGCAGATTGTCTATAGTTCTATACAAACTGTCCTTAGGTAAATCGAGATTCAGCTGAGTGGTATTCTAGAATACGGGCCTTAATGTGGAGGCCTCAATAATGCAGGTTTATGTCCCACTTAAGAATAGGGATACATGTGGATTAAGTGTGGGTAAAGCCCTCAGGATTCAGCCCTCAAACCAATCAGTAATACGCTGACCCCGGGGTCTAAATTAAACATTGAACGCCTCCGGGGAAAAGCTAGACGAATGATGAGTATTAGGGAGTTATTAGTAGTAGGGTAATTATAAATTCATGTCAGTGCGCCGAGCACAAAAAAATATTCGAATTCGTAACGTAAACGTATCGGAGAACGGAGCATTGCGATTGGCCGCCTGCCCACTGTGAACCTGTATGTGTGTGAAGTCTGCCAATCACAATACTCCGTTTTCTCGATATGTTTACGTTACTAATGCGAATGTATTTCGTGCTCGTGACAGAAGCTGTTCACGTGATTTTATCATGAATTAAAGTCACCCTGTATAGTGTATACTGTTAAGTATGCATATAACCTTCTACAACGATTACGGTTCGGCTTAAAATCATAAGTGGTACTTTTGTATACAGAAGTACCACTTATAAAACTTTAAACAACAAAACACCTATCATGAATCTTAGATCTTTTCATATTAACAATCACGTGATATTACCCACTTATGTTTATTACTCATGAAAATTCTAGATAGAACTGAAGTACTAGTCTAGTCATAGATTTTACAATTGATTCTGCGAACACTAAAAAAAACCCAATAATTTTAGACTTTATTAAAATATACTTAAAGTCCAAAATGAAATGAAGTTAAGTTGATAACATTTTTCATTCCTCTACATTTTTTATTTTTAATCTAATATACTTGTATTAGGCCTAGTGTACAGTAGGCAACAATGTTGCACACTATGTTGCGCGACAACGATACACAATAATTCTGAACAATGTTGCCTGTCCTCGCAATCGTCGATTAAACAACAAGCCGCGCGTCAACCCGGCAACATCGCGAGTGTTGTGCAACGTTGCCGAACTTTCAGCAACAAGTTCGGCAACATGAATATTAAATTTTATTAGGGGTTCACGTCAGTATTGTAATAGCCAGCATTCGTATTTTTTTATTACGAATGCTGGCTATTATTGAATTCATTCGTACCCTTGACCTCTCGTTCATAAGACAGACTTCTTAACCACTAATATATAACATCAATATTTTACACAGAACGCAATGCCGCCACCACAGACTGGCATGCCACCGCCACAGACTGGCATGCCGCCACCACAGACTGGCATTCCGCCACCACAGACTGGCATGCCACCACCACAGGGCATGAACATGGCATATCAGCAACAAAACGCGCCCCCATCGAACCCTAGCCTTGACAGGGCCAATAACCCCTTCGTGCCACTACAAGTACAGACCAGGTAAAGCCTTCATTTAATCAATAATATATAAATATGCATGGAATAAGGAGCCATGTGATGGTGAATTGAATTACTTTTTGTATTTTTTACTCACGACGGAACGGAGACGGTATATGCGTTTGGGGTGAGAGTCCTCTCTTCCCAAGCGCATATAAAATGGCACCATGGATTTGCACAAATCAATGGGTCCATTTTTCTCCAAAACTACTAATCCCATTTTTATGTAGGTTTCAGTTATGGGTTCGGGTTTCATGGGTGCATGTTCTTAGATAGGTGTTACGGTGACAAGTCACAAGGGGGCGCTGCTGTTTTTATGCAATACAATGTTATAATTTTTCTTTAAAACTAGTCTGATTTTGATGTAGTTTTTAGTGATCGGTTTGGGTTTGATTGGTGTATGTTCTTAGGTAGGTGTTACAGTGACAACTAACCAGGGGGCGCTGCAGCTAACTACTAATCCTATTTTGATTCGGTTTTCAATAATGGGTTTGTAGTTGATTAGTGAGGGTTCTTAAATAGGTATTACGATAGTAGCTAACTAGGAGGCGCTGCATTAATATATTTATTTTAATCTGTGCTCTCTAAAAAGTATAAAATAAAAAAACAAAATTAAAACTTTGAAAAGACGACACAACTGTTATCCTGGGTTTATTCAAGCTTTTTAATTTAGTTGTGGTAAAAGTAATTGGAACCGCAAATTAAAAAAAAAACACCCCAGACAAGAAAATACCTCGAAAAAGTTAAATCGTGTTTGATTAGCCCTTTTATATTTAAGTATATTTTGATTCCAACGTTGTTGTATCGCGCGACCCTTAACTGGTAAAGCGCTCCAACATGTTCCCCGACACGACAACGCTAGAATCAAAATATTACTAAATTATAAGGGCTAACAACACGATTTAACTTTTGAGAGGTATTTGTGTCGCGGGTGTTTTAAACTTTAGAAAGAATGAAAGAATTTGCCGCCTTGTTTACGCTTGCCATACTGCAATTTGCAGTCAAAGATACGCTTCCTCTTTCTGTCATCTGGTTCGGCATCATTTGGAAGACATAATCGCACCACTGAAGCTGCCGTCTTATGCTCGTCCAGGACCGGTCGCATTAAAGGCCTTGACTTCTCCTGTTCAATCTTCGACATCAATATTTAAAAACCAAGATTCGAAATATTGGTTTCATTTTGTGTGTTACCAAAACAATAATTGCTACTGTGACGATACCACATGTACCTAGCGCCATCTAGCGACAGCAAGCCGAACTACTACGTTACTATGAATCCTGCATCGCGAAAGTGAAGTTCTCGCACTGGTACAAGATATATACAACATCCCAACTACAATCGTTCGGTTATGGCCCGCCAGGTGTGATCACCTTGTCTGGTCAGAGGATCTTCTCCTAGTGCTGGTGGCACATCAGTAGGCACATGCTGTAACTTGCATCTCGAATGATCGAGCTCACTTCGATCATTCGAGATGTTTGTTACAGCATGTGCCTGCTGATCTCGTTCCTCCACACCACAAATATACGAATATAAAATATTGACGTTAATTAAATATTATTTGATAGGTCACTTTGAAGGGTATTATTTTGTTATTGTGCGCGTTTAAGTATTGTGATGGGTGGAGCCACCTTGTCACCCTAGCAGAAGCAGACCGCGGCAGCGTCGCGCATTTTGCGCCTCCCCATACCCGGGGGCGAGTTGGGGTCCCCACACCGGAAGAGGGCCAGATCAAGAGATATGGCCCTGAGCCGTCCGGGTTGCGAGGGATATGTCTAAGACAACCTCACCTCCGGCAACCAACGGCACAGACGGTATCCGTTCTAGTCGGTTCGAGTCCGACATAACCCCCACCAACTCCGGCGGGGGATGTATCCGTGGAGATTTTTCGCACGATAAAAAAGGTATTGTTTTGCTACTGATTGAGGTTGAGCAAAGATCCTCGATACTGTTCATACTCGTGTCTACAGTTTATACTTAGTAAGGCTCGCTCTATAGCAATTTAAGCCTGTAACAGTACCCTCTCTTCATGATTTTTCCGTAGACGCATAAAAACAGCGTTATCATAAACGAGCGAGGATTCATACATTAGGTCTATAGATCACGTTTTATCACTCAAAGCCTAGCACTTGTCCATATTGTAAACACTTGCAACCAGGGCCTACCTGCCGCCTATCGAAGTGCTTTTATCGATTTGTCTTATCGAGTAATCGCTACTCACCAGGGGAAGTACGTTTTCAGGGTTCCGTCGGAACGGACGGTTGCAGAGAACCTTTATCTGATTTAAATCATCTCATTCACTTAAATAATACTAGCTGACCCGCCCCGGTTCGCCCGTGGCATATTTCGAAGTCTCGTATCACCCGTTTAATCCGCATTATGCTCGCAATTTATTAATTTTCAAATAGTGTATGGTAATTTGCCGGATTTTTTGACATTTATGGTTATAGCTCCGCTCCCTTGAGTAGCGCCATGATATTTAGCCTATAACCTTCCTCGATAAACAGGCTATTCCACGCAAAAATATTTTTTTCAATTAGAATCAGTAGTTCCTGAGATTAGCGCGTTCAACCAACCAACCAACCAACCAAACAAACAAACTCTTCAGCTTTATAAAATTGTTATAGTACAGACTATTGCCAACGCGTACAATTATGTTCCCCCTCCCGCTGACTCCCGCAATCCATGTAAATCTATTCCCGATATAAAAAAGTAGACTATATATTAATCCATACTTTAGTCAATCCCTGTACCAAAATTCAGCCAGATCCGTTCAGCCATTAGAGCGTAATTGAATATCGAACATCCAAACATCTTCACAATCTTTCATATTTTTAATACTGGTAGAATAGAATAACAATTACGTCCATCGCCAATCGACATGTGTAACAAATGGGCTGGGTGCCTGGCAATGGCGCCCCCGCCGGGTCCAGGTAGAAGGGGTAAGAAGACCTGGCTTGACGTCAAAGAGTGACATGCGTGCAAATGGTATCACTACCATGAACGCCCAAGATCGTGCGAAGTGGAGGAGGAAGAGCCGGAAGGCGGACCCTGAGCTCCGAGGCCTCGGATGCAATCAGGAATATACGTCTACATGAAGATGATGGTGATAACAATTACTTAAAGAAAGATCGGCAACATGCGTGTCCTTCCGTAGTAATCAGGGCAGAAGTCACTTCCTTCTGTACAATTTCAGAATAAACGAGAAATCCGTTGTTTTTCAGGCGCACACAGCCCAGCGGTTCTTCGTCGAGGCGTGATGCTGGTCAGAATCAGGCACAAAGGTCCGCACTGGCAAGACCACAACCCATCAATCCACCTGTAAGTTCATTCACATATTTTCTTACAAAATTTTCTATGTACGGGTGCTTACGTAGCGAAACAGGTTACCGGTACCGACAACAAAAAGATGATAGGTAATTCGTTATTTACTTTCTAACACCACATATATGTCAAAGAAAATCGCAACGCATTCGATCACACAAAATATATTTAAAAACATATGGGCGCGAACACTTTGCGATTTTTGATTAAAATTTGAAGCATTTATTATGCTAACTTTTCAAATCGATTTTGCGATTTTTTTGACAAACGACGAATAGGTTTTCCTTACCGGCCTGCCTGTACCGGTAACCTGTTTCTCTATGTAAGCACCCTACTACCAGACTCGCTGCGGATCAGTAGTTCTACTCATTAGTACAACTGCTAATACAAATGCCTAGCAATAATTTTTGTGTCGATTTAAGAGCACAACCTAACCATAAACTGTTTGTAGCCTTCATACAGATGACATTTCAAAAAGGCGCGCTTGTAATAGCATTTGCGTTCTGTTTCAAATTCGAAATTCAAAATTCATATTTGCCTCACCCCGAAACCGTGATAAAAATATTCTAACAATTACTTTCTATGCAATAAACATAATACGAGTACAAATATACTTATTTTAGCTATGTAATGTACCCCAGAATATCATCATATTATGTATATATAACAGGTACAACAACCCCAGAATCCGGCACCGAGACCGGTAAGAAGGAGAAAACCAAGAATAGCAGCCAACCTACCGTTCGAAACAGAAAATCCCCAATAATTAAATTTATTTTTAACGTAACATTTACTGGCAATATTGTAGACTCTGTCGGTCAGTGAGATATACGAGAATCTCAGTCTTCGTTTTTCTTGCGTCATATTTGAAACGAAACCTCTTTCGTCTTGAAATTTATCAAACTTAATTTTATTAATAATACAGTAGAACTTGTCTAAGCTCAAATGATGCCCCCCTCCCCTTCCCCCAACCACTCTTACGCACACAATAAATTATTGACGATTGTTTTCGGATTTGTTGGGCAAGTAGTCATAAGAACTTATATTTATCACGCGACTAATCGACCGCAAGGTTCGCATACAGTTCATGATACAATCGACATTTTTACACAGAGGAAGTAAATGTGGTGCGGTGCGTAATTCAGTTTAGACAAGCTATACTTTTGAAATGAGATGGAATACATAACGTGATTTCTCGACTTTCGCCGACTACTAAAATATATCCTTTTAAAGGATTACATTACCGACTGCAGTTGCGTTTGAAATCTAAAAAAATCTCTATTGATCATAGACTACAATGTTGCCAGTACAATAATTTTAAATAAACTGATATTGCAAATTAAAAAAAAAAAGTAAAAGAGTAAAGAGGAATACTGACAAATAAATAGTAAATTGATTCATCTCATCGTTATAGATAAGAAAACCTTGTACATTTTGTAAATAATATGAAGTTATTGAAATCTATGATAATGGGTGTGATCTTTTTATTTAAATGAAATGTGAGCGAGAATATGTGTGTTCTATTTTAAAAGTCAGAGTAAATTTATTAAAAAGTAAATTAAATAGTATTTGTGTTAGTGAAAAAAAAAATGGGCCAAAAAATCGATGCATTTATTCTCAGTGTAAATTTAACCAAAAATTCCAAGTTCCTTAGCTTTATTGCTGTCTCTCTCTTGTTAATGTCGGCCCTACGATTGACAGAAAAAATGAAACAACACAAACATATTCTGTTTATTCTCTTTTCTACATTCAATTATCAGAAATATATTGTTTTACGAATAATAATAAAATACATATTCCATAAAATGGATTCTACATAATCTAAAATATGTTGCAAATAAAGTTGTTATGCTGATCTTATAAGAAATATAGCTAGAAAAGTCAATACTGGGATGCTCTGCAAACTGAGCTATAAAAGACCTTTCTGATGCAATAAAACGTATTATAATAGAATAATAAAACAGAAACTCAACAATACTTACATTTTATTGCTAAATAATTACTATAAAATTGTGTCGTTGCAATAAAAGTACAATCAAATCTAATACATAACTGGTGTGTCACTATATCTACAGATAGATATATTCATGAAACAACTCTCACGTCCGTCAAAATTAATAAGAATAATCTAATCTAACATCCAAATTTAACGACGGTTCAATACTCGTATAGGACGCGTCATGTCGACCATTGAAATATAAAAAAATCCTATGCGACATTGACGGTTGAAAGGTAAATTGTCCTAAGCGACAGCAACAGTTGAAAGTGTAATTTTTACCTCATGGAAGCATGAGGTTATTCCTCCGTCCTGACAAGAAAAAGTAAATACATATTATAAATACAGTGAAGTATAATGCAGAGTATTGGCACATATTCTGCATTATACTGCACTGTATTTATTACTCAATATTCAGTTAGTATATTGAGTATTGGCACGTTTGTTTGTTGTAAACTGAGATGATGTAGATTGTTATACAAGTTCAAACCTAAAATATAAACAACTTCTTCATTTCATTTATTAAAATAATGAGATTAAAAGTAAGAATTATAATTAATGTTATCGATATAAAGTTTGTATAAAATTTTAATAATACATATTAATTAATTTATTTACCTAACTATCAAATGCCATATAAATGTTTGAAGATGTTGTTCGTATTTATGTTAGCAATAGTAATACTTATGTATTATATGTTTTAAACATATGTTTTACTAAAAGACAATCAACTGGCTAAGATTTATGTGCTTGTTGTGCTAGATCTGCTTAAACTACAGTCTACAGTAGACAAATCGACTTAAAATCATCTTAATGAAATAAGAAATACATACATAGCTGTGAAAATCATAACCCTTCTTTTTGCTTCATCGTAGGCTGGTAAATATAATTTTTTATCCTCTTCTATGTTCATTTCGTAACGCCTGACTAACTGAAAAGTTAAAAAAAAGTCGTAAGCGACATCGACGGTTGAAAGTAAAACTAGGTACGATTTTTGTTTCAACTAACTATTTTTGTAGCTGTAGATGTTACTTAAGTATATTTTTGTTTTAACCGCCAAAATATTTTTCAACGAAAATCTGTTCAATGAACAGATGAACTACCGACAACATTTCCAGTTGCATTTTAAATGATAAAATAAAATAAAAATATACTTAAATATTCCTCAATTAAGGCAAATTTAATAAAAAGTATTTGAAAGTATCAAAAAGGTGGATACAACAAATTCTATATGTACGAAAAATATTTCTTTAAATATTTGGATATGTCAAAGGGCTTAAATACAGATTCTATAAATATGCATAGAGTCTGGCCAACGAAAGATGGTTCAAGAAAACTTTTACTCTAAAACATAACTAATTAAAATAATGACCAGTAATAGAAATAATTAATTCACTCTGAAAGTTATCGGAAAATTGATTATCAGTCTGAGTATCAAGACGTTTCCGAAAACTTGTTCATCTTTCGTTAGCCAGAGTCTATGACCTGTGATGAGTGAAGTCGGAATGTCGCTTTGGACAGACCTCAACACTAAATGCAGTTTTCAGAGAGAGAGGTATAGAAACAACAGGGTCTGTAGAGTAAGCGTTTTCAATCTTAGACAATCTTTTGTCCTAGTTGTATTTGTGCGGTGTGTAGTTGTAATTCTAACATTTAAACTCCATTTGTTCAGGTACTTAACTAAAGGTTTACAATCTTTTACAGACTTTTTATGAAAACACATATTAAACTAATAAACTAAGGTTACTAACTAACAAGTGGTTTGAATACTGTTTTAGTCTTTAAAATGAGTTTCTAAACAGAAATATATTAATTGCGTTTAAAAACTTTATAAAAAAGACAAATCAAGATTGGTTACGTTTAGAAAAGTACCTAACCAATGGAGTCTAGATTAATCAAATTTAATTACAAGTGTTTAGTATTAGATCTAGGCCTGTTTTTGAAAACAGGTCATAGATCTAGATCAGTTTTTGAGTTTATTCTGTTTTTGAAAAGTGATGTAGATCTACGATCTTCATTAAGTTTTCTATAACGCTTTTAAAAACAGGTAATAGATCCGTGTTCGTTTTTAAAACAACCGGTTATATATCTAGACCCCACTAGATCTACATTACTTTTTAAGAACAGACCATAGATCTATATTAGTTTTTAGAACAGGATATAAATTTGATTCAGTTTTTAATATCAGTTCTTAAATCTAAATGAGTTTTAGGAACAGGTCATAGATCTACATCTTTTTTATGATCAGGTCATAGATCTAGGTCAGTTTTCAAGAACAGCCCCTCTAGACAAGTGACAAGTCATTGCTCGGCGTATGTGCTCGGCGTATGATGGAATAGAATGCCAAATGTATGGGATTTGACGTATATGACATGCGTCAACGAATGTCAAAACGTCAAATCCTATACATTTGTCATTATATTTCATCATACACCGAGCAACGAATTGCCACTTCCACCTGAATCTCGTAGGGGTGGACACACGGAAACAAAGTTACTGCCGTGGCTAACGTGACTCTGGTAGAAAATATATTGAAAAATTTGATATTGGCGTTTCGCCATTAATAATTTTATTAACATTTATAATTCACTTGACATTGGCAAATTGCGGCTATTTGCTGCAGAAGCCATTAAGAAGAAGAAGAATTGCCATTTGTCTAGGAGGGCAGATCGTAGATCTAGACTCGTTTTTAAGAGCAGAGTCTAAATCTTAGTATTACTTCCCGAGGCATAAACTTTTAAATCTGCGTGCATATTTATTGCCGCTGAAAAAAAAAACACATTATTCAAAAAGCGTTTATAAAAAAGATACATTTATCGAGGTTTTAGTACTTGTACTAATATTATTTAAATACCTAGGTGATCACTGATCATAGTTTTTTGCAAAATCACTAATGTTTTATCAATTCATATGACCGGACAATATGTAGCTCACAAATGTTATTTTCATTACTGTGGAAGATAATGTGGTTATGTCGACTTATTTTTTTTATAAATCAAGATTATGACTCAATAAAGTGAATTACTCTGACTTTTTTGTTTTATGTAACTACCCTTCATTCCTGTTCCTCGTTTCAGTTCTCAATTACTGAAAGGTCTTAAGAGTGTTAATTAACTATCAATCTTATTACACTGAGGCAAGGCTGAAAATTGTATACAGCGTTAAATCTTATCCGATAAGACAGTAGCGCTTTATTGCTTAAAGCTTTGTCTTAATGGAATAAAGTTGATTTTATATTACCACTAAATCTTCCGGAGCGTTTATACCCGTGATTTGAGTGCACCCTAACTACCCTAAGCAATAATCAAAGCAGTACCGTACGTATCAATGTTCGATCCGCAACTGCGGATGATTCATGATAGGCCTACAGAATGGTCCCACGAAAAGTGGGGTTTAGAAGGTGAGATTGACTTGAACCTCGAAGCTCTTGGAAGATATATGGACTATAGATTTGAGCAAAATAACATCGTCAGCATGTAATTTTTCTCACAATAAAGCTCGAAGGTCTATTTTGACCAAATCAAAACCGGGCGTCAGGAAGTATTAATATGTGTAGGTTTTCAGAGCACATTTATCCAGAAAAGATGTACAAGAACTTCTTTTTCAATTTCATTATAATATGAGAATGTATTTTGTTTGTCCGAACAATTGTACAACTGCAAATTAAAAACATCTAGCGTAGGCTTTCCTCTTGAAGTTAAGCCACATCAGGACGAGAAAAGATCCCGGATTCCAGTGCAAGCTTAGGATGTTTCGAGATAGCCGCTGAGAAGAAGCAGCATTTAGATACATACATACACAAAATCACTCCCCGGAGGGTCAGGCACAGGTGAATTAACACCCACGTTTCACCAATCATTGTATTCGGATCCACGTAATAGGGGGTGAGCCTTTTGGCCGTATTCCGGCACTATTGGCATCTGAGGCTGAATCTGGGCTGTAATATGTTTGATGGTAAACAGCCCTATCCCTTAGTCGCCTTGTACGACACCGCATACGAATAGATGGGGTGGCCCAAATAATACTCTGCTGGTAAGAGATTTCTCAAAGCCTGCCAGAAACAAGGATATTAGTTGAAAATTTTCCAACATCATCGAATAAGGTAGGTACCTATTCATTATAATGTTGACTAATACTCAAAAGTATCCTTATAGCAATTAATTGTAAAGTAGCTATGATTAGATAATATACATGACAATACGTGGAAAGGTATGCAGAACGCTTATAGTGCACTTGAATACTCTGTTATAAATAGGTGATGGTCAATACCACTTCACTTGCGATACCGCAGCGAATGCAGATCGACTGTATTCATTATTACATTACCTATAATTTTACTACAATATTATTTATGAGAATTACAAACATAGGGTATGTTAAAATCTACTAAAAATCTTTGTGTTGCAATTCCATAAAAATACTAAAATAGTAATTTTCAAAAAAGAGTGGTAGAATATGAAATAGTTCTTAATTCAAAAAAAGGTTAATGTATTTCGTTCAGTAAAAATGCGTGGTTCTATGGTGTGGTTGATGTTGGTTGTCGGAGCGGCGTCTCTGGTGGCCGTGAGTGGTGCTGCGTGGTGGGAGTCAGCCGTGGTGTATCAGATATACCCGCGCTCCTTCAAAGATTCCGATGGTGATGGTATCGGGGATTTAGCTGGTAAGACTTTTTTCTTTTACACACTTTTTATTACACTTTTGAAACAAAGTTTTTTTTTAAATTAATTATTTACTTTTGAGTGATTTTTTAGGCGTTTAGGTAGTATGCTAAACTATTCAAATCGATTAAGATAGAAAAAGCTAATCTACAGTTCAGGCGGGACTCGAACCCTTGATTTTTTTACCCCCGTCGCCCCAAAACGGATGTATAAAAAAATTTGCATCGACTTCAGCGAGGCTCGATCTCTCAGTGGTCAGAGTATTCTCTGACCACTGGATCCTGACCCGGAGCTGGGTTCATAATGGAATATTCTACACCGTACGCGGGTGACATCTTTTTTTTTTATATAGGACACGTCAATTTTACTTCGCCTCGCCTTATGGTAAGCTGAAGGCAAAGTCTCTAAAAAGAGGGCCACCATTACAGACACGTACCATGTTACAATTGTGGTACAATCTAAGTCCTGTATGTGTTGTCCCATATAGAAAGGTATGAAAGCTCATCGGAACATTCACCATGATAGAGACAAAAAATATATAGGTATTATAGAATACTGCCAAGGACTCTTGAAGTAATTTAACACGTACCTATGTTATGGAAGCAAATGTAGGTACAATACTTACATATTCTGACAAACGTTACATTCTGACAAAACATGGACACATGTTGCATGAACACCCATTCTCCTTAACTTTCAAGTTTTTAATGTAATAGGAAGTATGATTTCTCTATTATCACTTTTTTAAATATGCCCAGGTATAACGTCCAAACTGCCGTACCTGAAAGAACTTGGTGTGGACGCGATATGGATGTCTCCAATCTACAAGTCACCCATGTACGACATGGGCTACGACATTGCAGACTACAAGGCTATAGATAAATCGTTCGGTACAATGACCGATTTCGAAATACTCATGTCTTCGGCTAAGAGCTTGGGTAAGTTTAAATGATCCTTTACTGCCTTCTAAAGGTCTGGGTCCCTGGGTCTCATGTGTCTAGAGGCCCTTTAGGCGCGGCGCAGACGGCGGGGCGGGCCGGGCCGGTCAATTTCACCGCGAACGATAGCGCAAAGGGAATCATAAACAACCAACGCACATGAAGGACAAAAAGACCGCGCCGTAGGATCCCGCCGGGCTGGCGGCGCGGCATGTCCGTGACTGCTCTCCATGGGTTTGTATGAAGTAGCGCAGAGGGCGGCACGGCAGACCGCGCCGCGCCGCGCGCTTTCTGAAGAAAATTTCGCTAGAACAAACGTCGTGAACTAATTGCCCCTGTCCGTCGTGTGCGTTGTGTTCGCGGCGAGAACAGTCGCGAGCGTCGACGGGCAGACGCGGTCTTTATTAGGTACTTCGCGGTCAAAAAGACCGGCCCGCCCCGCCGTCTGCGCCGCGTCTTAACGGGCTCCACTAAAACCTTTGGAGCCTAAGCAAATCTCACCTGTAAGAAGTACCCTACCAAAGAGTTGCGTCAGTGTTACTAATAAGTTGTAATCAACATACTTAGCTATTTCTTTGGCTATGTGTACACCTGGTGATTGAGGGATTAAGCTCTGGCGTAGACTTTCATCTTGGGATGTCAGATGACAGGTAATGGGCATATAGACTGCCCATTACCTATATTACCTATATTCACGCCTGTAAATCCCTAGTGCAAGCTTTAGATGCATTCGGGACTGGCGCTTGGATGAGATTTCCTCTTCCAAGCGCCAGTCCCGAATGCAACCAAAGAGACCCTAGTCACGTCACAAAAAATTATATACGCAGTGCGTGTTTTTTTAGTGCCTTCTGAGGATAGCTCGAGGTAGGTACTATTACGGTGGCGGAGGAGCTCAAATCCACCAATTATAGTTATATCAAATCAATCCGCGCGAGACTGGGCATCTCTTCTCTCGCGATTTGAGGTCAAGATGATGACCTAAATCGCTAGACAAACAAAGGCCTGGCGCGCGCGGAATGTTTTGTAATAATCTATGCTTGGTGAATTTGAGCACGTTCACCGCCGTAGCACTCCTTGCTATTCTCAAAAGACACCCATGAACCACCCACTACTCGTATAGAGCACATTTTGAGCTCATTTTAGGTTCAAGAATATGTCCAGACCAATATTAAGTATGTTTGTCTACAGGTATCCGAATCATCATGGATTACGTGCCCAACCATACGAGCAACGAGAGCGAGTGGTTTACTAACTCAATCAAGAGAAACGGCACCTATGCTGATTACTACATATGGGCTGATGGCACGACGGTCAACAACACGCGTGCGCCACCGAACAATTGGGTAAATTTAGTATTATGATAATGATGCCAACTATAAAATTATTAAGAAAAACCCTGCAACAAACATCCAAAAGTTAAGAAAAAAACGGAATTTAGATATACCCGTAATTGTACCCAGCGTAGTCGTGATATGTTTGTTTTAGAGAAATGCTTTTCCTCCGTTTGTCACTCCAGCAAGCGTAATGACGTGTTACTGGACTTTTCAGAGTAGGATGGGGCCGTCTGAAAACAGTAGATGGTTCTATAGGCTTGCCCTAGTCAGTCCACTCCAAATCAAAACACAAAAATTTTATTATACCTAACCTTTTGCTGAGTGGCATTTTTTTCATCAGTGGTGTACCTAACCCCAGGCTAGTCACTGTTGTCTACCCATTCAAAATAGCTTGAACCAGGAAGGAACCAGTAAGGAACAACAGAGACGAATAGACTTCGAACTCGGGTCGAAGGTGTCAGACAAAAAAACCCTAGGCTAGTCAGTGGGCCTACTAAATAATGAATGCTCTGGCGCTCCTCGAGGCTTTCCTCTCGAAGCCGACACACAAATCAAAAACATTAACTGGGTTTACTCTTTAATGCAAATTTTGGACGCACCTAGGAAATCACCTAGAGGATGTTAATGATGACTTGGTTTCCGCAGGTAAGCATATTCCGCAAGAGCGCGTGGGAATACAGCGAAGTTCGCCAGCAGTACTACCTACATCAGTTCGTGATTGGACAGCCTGACCTCAACTACCGTAGCGCGAAAGTGCGTGAAGAGATGAAGGTATTGTAGGACCTTTATTGCTTATTCTACGAGTATAGACTCCTATCACAGAACAGATAATAGTAATAACGTATCCTGTTATACTGTTGATTGATGGCAATTGGTGGAACTTGCTACACATATTGAATAGGCACCTGTACTTTTCCACGGTATTTAAATATGGAAAGTACAAGTGTCTACTCAATATTTATGTTATAGACTCCAGATTCCAGGGCCTCGATTCTGCTAAAGCAAAACCACTATCATACCACAGGCACTGTAAAAAATGGCATTCAATTTTAGACTTTATTACTATAGTCTTACACTCCAAAATTAAATGAAAAGAGTTTCATTACACTCTCTCGCTCACTCTACAAAAAGCTATTTAATTTTAGACTATAACGTCATTACTTTAAAGCCAAAACTTAAATGGCATTTTCTACAGTGTCTGCGATATGACAGTAGTTTTGCTTTCTGAATCGAGGTCCTGTTTACTTAACAATGAGCAGTTTTCCAGTAGGTATTTATAGCGTTCCTAAAGACAAGCTAGATGGCGCAGCCGGCACTTTTGGTAAGTAGAGTGTGGTATCGCATCTTATGTTCCCTAATTTATGGAAAAAATGTTCTTCGGTTTTGTAATGATTTACTTTACTTAAATATTCTTAACATAAATGTTTTGAATTTTTTTTTGTTTTGATAAAAATATTTTAAATATAATATTACTAGCTTTTGCCCGCGTGGATGTCGGTTATCGCGACCAAACATAGCCTATGTCCTTTCTCAAGGTCTAACCTACCTCTATACCAAATTTCATCAAAATCGGTTCAGCGGTTTAGTCGTAAAAGTGAGACAGACAGACAGACAGACAGACAGAGTTACTTTCGCATTAATAATATTAGTAGGGATTATTTTAAATTACAGACAGTGACGCGAAAAGAATTAAGCGTTTTATCATATTTTATCTATTGTAATATGAGTAAATGAAATTAAACTTTGGCAACATCGCACAAATAAACCACAGAGTACATTAAAATACCAAAAGCTATGCTAGCGCCATCTCTTGATGATTTAAAAACCAACTGATTATTATACCTACTGGAAAACTGCTCATTAGCTTTATTACTAAATATCGATGTCCACTACGACTTCCCTGGTGGGGCTTTTAAATTATTAGAATTTACAGTACGATCATAAATTCCAGGATGTCCTACGTTTCTGGCTCAACAAAGGCGTATCTGGGTTCCGTATCGACGCCGTCAATATGCTATATGAAGTTGATCCAGACTTACACGGTGGTGTCTACCCAAGTGAACCACTCTCTGGTAAGTTTTTTATTTATTTATTTATGTACACACACGAACAAGTTCTAGGATCAATCAATTAAAATTTGAAATTGAATTGACTCGCTGTATACATTTTTTAAGTAGTGCAATAATTTAAGGAAATCCAGTACCATAGATAAATACAAGGAAACTGTCTGAAGAAGCATTTACTGTTTAATTTTTACCCGACTATAGCGAAGCAGAAGGAGGGTTATGATTTTGACAGGCTATGTATGCTATTCCCCTTCCCTAGGAGTGCTGTTACTAAGCGGACGTCTGTGCTAATATTTATTTAAAATTAAAAAGTTACATCACTCGAATATAGTCCGTATACATAAAACGTAAACTCATAAATTTGCAGTATCGCGTAGTGTGTTATACTTCGCTTCGGTTCTGAGTTCCCGCGGCTCACGCGTCGCTGCTGGTTTACCTCATCCCCCCGTACTTCGATCCGCGAGAAAGAGAGGTACTTCATAATTTGCCTCTCGCTTACTCGGTCACTAGTCATCCATCACTCATCGGTGCCCCACCAATCTGTGGCCCCACTACCAAGCAATATCCTACCAACTAAAGTGCTACGCTACAACCATCTGCTACGTCGCCGTTACTACGAGGCTACGAACTACAGCTGTCAGCTACTCACTGCAAACAGACAAAAAAAAGGTAAACAATACCAGTATTATGTCCGAAAAAAGGACGCTGCCTGTTAAAACGTTATCAATACCCAACCTAACACAGCAAACTTCTATAAGCTACGGTTCTGAGCCTAAACTATCTACGCAAATGGACATGGATCGCAACGAGGGGGAGCGCACGCCTCCAAACTACGTTTCTCAACGCAACAAGAGACCCCGAGAAGAATCTATCTCTCCCTCACAATTTCACAACTTCAAAGAAGACATGAAGGAGCTTATGTCATCATTAATTAGTGAGCAGAAACAGGAATTAGCCGAGATTACTAAAAATTTAAAGGAAATACACCAATCTAACACAAATATTGAACAATATGTCTCCCTGTTAACGTCCCAAAATGAGGAGTTTCAAAAAAAGATTGAGTTTTTGGAGTCTCAATCTAAAAAGGATCAAGAATATATAGCTACATTGGAGGACAAAATAGAGGACCTACAGAGAGTTACACGGAAGACTACTGTTGAACTTAAAAACGTTCCGCGCAATACCCCAGAGAATAGAGACAATCTAATCAACTTAGTCATGAACTTATCTAAAACTATAAACCTTGATATTTGCCAACGGGACATTAAAGACATATTTAGACTAAAGGGAAGAAACGAAATGGATAGAAGCCCTCCGATTATCGTGGAACTCGGTTCTACTATATTAAAAACAGAACTATTGAGAAAGACTAAGGATTTTAACGTTAAATACAAAAGTAAACTTCAGGCGAAACACCTGGGCTTCACCACGAAAGAGGACACGCCTATCTACATTTCAGAGCAGCTTACTGCAAAAGGAGCACGCTTGTTTTTCCTATCTCGTGACCTGGTAAAGTCTAAACAGTATAAATACTGTTGGACTTCTTTTGGAAGGGTTTTTGTGCGAAAGGACGAAGCTGCTAAAATTATTTGTATTCAAAACGAAGCTACCGTGCACTCACTTTTGCAAAAATCATGACTAGTTACTCTAAGTTATAATTTCATTTTTTATATTGTTTCTTATTACTACAACATAGAGATGCCGTGTAACAGAAATTCTTTAATATTTAAGGTTCTTAAACATGTTCTACTGGTTACTGATATACCTATATCACTTTCACACACAACTACACGAAACCGTTTACTCTTACACACTCACATCCACACACCTATACACAATCACTACACTATCCTACTAACAATGGGTCTGAACGTCTATCAAATCCAATCTACTACTCACACACTTAAAGTACTTTTGAACCTACAATATCAAACCATACACAAGCTTCTTTTATTTCTAAATGTAACATTTAATGCTATGACTACTATTATGTGCAATTATTCAATATGAACAGTATCCACACTCAACAAGAATTAGACTCTTTACAAATTTCGGAATCATTTAAATGTAACATACAGGACCTTTCTAAACATGTGTCTACTAGTACTGGAAATGATCTTATTGTTATTACGCAAAACATACGGAGTATCTACAGGAACTTTGACGATCTACAAATAACACTTTCTCAACTAAATACCGAAGTCGACGTGCTGATATTAACAGAATGTAGACTTAACGCTAGCAAACACTTACCATCACTAAATAACTATTCATCGTATGAATCATACAATTTATTGAATCAAAATGACGGTGTGGTAGTGTATATTAAAAATCAATATCAATCTAAAGTAACAGAACTCAGTCTCACTAACGCTACTGGACTACAAATTAAAATTGCAAATCACGTCCTTCTTGCAATATATCGTTCTCCATCTCACCTTCATGCTAACGACTTTATTGAATCCCTTAACGTACACCTCGAAAACATTTCAAAATTCAACAATATCTCAGTCTTTGGTGATATTAACATTGACTTAATTTTCACAGAAAAAGAAAGATCTCACGAACGTAGTAATCGGCTTAATTACCTGAACGTCCTATCACTACATGGTCTCTTACCAGGCCACATGTTATCCACCAGGGATGACTCCTGTCTAGACCACGCTATGCTTAAGTTTGACACAAACTCTCATACCGTTACTGTTGCCGTCCTGAACACTACAGTCACAGATCATAATCTAGTCTATGTTAAATTTTCTAATGTATATAACAAGCCTGCTGTTTGTAACCGCAAAACAGTAACAGATTATGAAAGCGCGTATAATACCCTTATAGCTACTGATGTATCCTTCCTTAATATATGTAAAGAACCAGAGACTTTTGCCAATTCATTCATAGGTGTGATCAAAGCTGCTATCTTGACTAATACCAAAACCATAACTGTACCTAGAAGTAAAAGGCTTTTAAAGCCTTGGATTAATTCTGCTGTTCTAAAATGCATACAACTTAGAAACAGTTTGCAAACTAAGCTTAGTAGAGAACCTCACAACATAATCTTAAAAATAACATATAAGCGTTATAGAAATTTTTGTAAGAATTTAATATCTAAACACAAAAGAAATTACAACAGACAGCTAATTAATAAAGCAGTAAAACAACCTAGAAAATTATGGTCAACAATAAATGAGGTAACGCAATATAAACTACCGAAATCTAAAAATGTTGAATTACTAAATATAAAATCACAACCACTAAACTCTGTTAATCATGTTAACAGATACTTTGTAAACATTGGGTCTAACTTAGCTGACCTCATAATTAAACAAACCGGAATGAAGAACCATGCTTTTAACGTCACACGTGGTAGCCATTCTCATCTCACTTCGTTCGTACTACTGGAGACAGATCCTGCTGAAGTTGACAGCATACTCATGGGCCTCAACTCTGGTAGCGCACCCGGCTTGGATGGTATTACCACTGCCTTTCTAAAGCGTGCTAGAGACTTTGTAGTTCCACACATTACCATACTAGCCAATCTTTGTTTTAGTACAGGAGTTTTTCCTTTATCTCTTAAGCGATCAATAGTAACACCTGTTTACAAGAGCGGAGACAGATCCGATGTTAATAATTATAGGCCAATCTCTGTACTAACTTCAATCTCAAAAATAATAGAAAAGCTTATTAACAATAGGTTAACAAATTACCTTAATAAATACAAAATCTTATCTAATTTTCAATATGGGTTTCGAAGAGGAATATCAACTCAAGATGCAATCGTTGACTTGGTCTCTACTATAACTGAGGGAGTCGACAAGGGAAACAAATGTATTACGGTATTTCTAGACCTTAAAAAGGCCTTTGATACGGTATCGGTCTCGGTTCTTGTAAATAGGCTTGAGAGCATTGGGATCAGAGGACTCGCACTGTCGCTCTTTACGAGCTACCTCAGCGATAGAACCCAAGCTGTAAAAATAGAAAATTATGTTAGTGACGAATACAGTATCAAATTTGGTGTCCCACAGGGGAGTGTCCTTGGCCCGACGCTATTTTTAATCTATATCAATGAATTGTGTAATTTACAAAGCGTCGGGGGAAGGATATTCTCCTATGCGGATGATACTGCTATCGTTTTTACGGCTAAGACTTGGAGTTCCGTACACGAGATGGCTGGAAAGGGTTTAGCGCGTGTATCAAAATGGCTTAGAGACAATCTCTTGACTTTAAACATTCAAAAAACGAACTACATCTGTTTTTCTCCCTATACATCTTCGCAACCATCAAATGACTTCTGCATCAAGATACATCGCTGTGCAAACCCAGAAAACACCTTGTGTGATTGTCCCTTGATCAACAAAGTCAACCAAACAAAGTATCTTGGAATCATCGTTGACCAAAGGCTAAATTGGCACTCACAGCTAGAAGCTGTTATAAATCGAATCAGAAAATTAATGTGGGTATTCAAGACTCTAAGGTATATCATGTCAAACACTCTGCTGATAAAAATTTACTTGGCCCTTGCTCAATCGGTCATCTCCTACTGTATCCCCATCTGGGGTGGAGCCAATAAGACCATCTTTCTAGAGCTTGAAAGAGCTCAAAGGTCCCTTATAAAAGTAATGTACTCCAAGCCTTACAGATTTCCTACGAACAGCTTATATCAAATCAGTAACCTTCTATCAGTCCGAAAGCTTTATCTACTTAGCATAACTCTAAGATGTCACAAATCCTTAACCTTCATTCAACCGTTACAAAAAAAGAGAAGAAATTATACTGTTGCTTCTATAGCTCGAGTGCGTACTAACTTTGCTAGAAGACAGTACCCATGCCAGTCTGGTTTTATATACAATAGGCTAAACAAAATGCTAAATATCTATCCTAAGCAACTATACACATGCAAAAAATCTATATCACAATTTTTGGGTACACTTACATATGATGACGCTGAAAATCTTCTCACAAGAATTTGCTGACATTATACCTCACCTTATCACACTCACAAAATGATATTTATTTACTCAAGTCACTCCCTAAACACACACAACTAAATAGTCACACAAACACTCAAACATACACACACACACACACACACACAAACACACACACACACACACACACACACACACACACACACACACATAAACAAACACACACACACACACACATACACACGCATACCTACACACTCCAATGTTTATGTTTCTATTTTTCTATAACTCTGTAATCTAACTGTATTTTTAAGGGAAGTAGCGAGCCATTCCCAATACGAGTATCTTTGATTACTCACTGGGAAGTCTCAGCAAAGTGTATGCAAAAGATTACTGAAATAAACGTTATTATTATTATTATTATGTTCATCTGGTGCCGTATAGCTCCTCAACTACTTATTAGAATTGGACAAATGAGGTAGCTATCGTTAGCAACGGCTTGAATGGTAGTTATAGCCATATGACGTGTCACTGCATCTAATGTGGCGCCCTCTAGCAGTCATAAAATACTGTGTTAAAAAATAAATTTCAGCTAAATATGCCGTGTCTGGTATCAAATGAAAAGGCTTCATTAGCGCAATTCAAATATGTATACATTATTAGCTGTTGCTCGCCCCAAAATAATATAAATTAAAAATTAAGTTTAAAGACCAAAACCCGACTACTGAAAAATCACTCTCTAAAATTATTAAAAACAAGAAAATATCAAGGATAGCCGTGTTAAATATGCCACATTTTCCTTAAAATGTATTGTTTTGTTAAAGCAAGTGACTTTGCTTTGGCGTTATATAACACAAGCTATTTAAGCTATGCTTTGCGCTGTGTAGAATGACATAGAATATTTATCTACCATTATAATTCCAGGTGCTTCTGGCTACGGACCTGATGACTACGAATACCTAAACCACATATACACGAAAGACCAGAACGAAACATACAACGTAGTGTACGACTGGCGATCGGTTCTCAACGAGTATACTGAGGAGTCTAAGATCATGATGACGGAGGCCTACACTGATCTGAACCTCATCATGCGTTACTATGGCAACGCGACCACCGACGGCTCCATGCCCTTTAACTTTGTATACCTCGGTGAAATGACAGCGACCTCCACAGCCAATGAAATGCAAGCTATAATAAATAAATGGATGAGTGCTATGCCCTCTGGAAAAATCGCTAATTGGGTGGTAAGTTATCTTAACTATAGGTACTAGGTATGTGGTATTTCAAAGCGAATACAATATGGGGTTCTTAAGCAGGGCATTAGTAGGTTCCTACAGGTTCCGGCAGCATGAGTATGACGTTCCTAATGTTGTGATCGTCCATGGAAACTGGGAACCACTCTCCAAACGGTGGGCTGTGTGCTTTTGTTTGCCACCTAAGTGGTATAAAAAATACGCTAGTTTTTTTTTTGTATGTGCCAATCTTTGGAACCAAAATAAATAGATGATCTGAATTTTTTTTTATAGCCCTTTTTAGTAAGGAGGTAAATGTAACCCTCAGGAATGGGAAGGGCATAAAAATTAGCTTATGTGTTATTCTAGATTTATGCCAAATTTCATCCGACCTCTTAACCCTGAGAGTGAAGCCTGTGCTAGAGCCTTGACCGCCAATCAGCAAATACACTAACTTTCAGGCGAGGTTACGGACTAACGGGGTCGTAATGTGAATCCGTGAGTCCCCGGGGCCCTTGTGATCAGATGGCAGTCGCTCTAAAAACCATAACACCTGAACGGACCTGGATGAGATTAGACATAAATCTAGAAGAGCGCATAGACCACTTTTTATGACGTTCCCATTCCTGTGGGTTACGGAACGGAATCAATATTTCACGCGGGCCGAACGGGCAGAATATCGTATACCCTTTTTTTTTTCATCGTGCGAAAGATCCCCACGGATACCTCCCCCACCGGAGCCGGAGCAGGAGGTTAGGTATGTCGGACTCGAACCGACTTAAACGCACGCCGTCTGTGGGCCGTCGGTTGCCGGAGGTGAGATTGTCGTAGCCATATCCCTCGCACCCCGGCCGAATATCGTATACCTGTATTTCGTTTGATTTAATGTGTGTATGATCTTTTACAGAACGGCAACCACGACCAGAGCCGTATGGCGACCAGATACGGCATCAACAGAGTCGATGCTATGAACATGTTGGCTCTGCTGCTTCCAGGAGTCACCATCACTTACCAGGTACGCTCCGGGGTCATTTTCATTTTTGTTCAGCCCGTAATCTATAATCTTCGGAACCACTGCTCTTATTAGAAATTCACCATTTGAAGGTTATATTAACCCCAATGGCATAGGTATTACTACTCAAGGGACACCATCGCATTACTAATCAAGGAAGCAAAGCAATGCTTATTTATAACCTCCCCCCCCTCCGTCCATTAACATACGAACCATGATCCAAATATACAGAAAACCATCATTGTATCATCGTTAGCATTTATAACGCTATCGATTAACAGACTTCACTCACAGCTTACCATCATGCGCACCGAAGTCATATTAACATACTCTTCCACTATATATTTTCTCCCCAGGGTGAAGAACTAGGCATGACAGACGGAGAAGTCACCTGGGAGCAGACCACAGACCCTCAAGCTTGTAACACAGATGACCCCATCAACTACAAGTCCCATAGTCGTGACCCCTGCCGCACGCCCTTCCATTGGGACGCGACCACCAACGCGGGCTTTAGTGACGGCAACTGGACGTGGCTCCCGGTAGCTTCTAATTATGCCACTGTGAACGTGGCCTTGGAAAAAGCTACGAGTCGAAGTCATTATACGGTAAATATCCTTAGTAATATTATGAAGGTGAAAGTAGCTCTGTCTGTTACGCTTTCACGTCGAAACGATTTAGCCGATCTTGATGAAATCTAGTACAAAGCTGGGCCCATACCATGAACTCTTAAAACAGGTCAATATTGAACTGCTGGCATTCTACCAACTGCAAATGTCACTATCTAATCCTATATATTTATATGACATTACAAAGTGACATTTGCAGTTGGTGGAATGACAGCAGTTCAATATTGACCTGTTTTAAGAGTTTATGGTAAGGCCGCTGTACCTGCGGAAGCTTGGGAACGGACATAGGCTACCCTTTATCGCGAAAAAAGGGGTTCAAATAGGGGATGAGATATAAGTTTGTATGAAAGTACTTTAGTATTATGTTATCTGTGATGAAAGTTCGTAATTTTTTAAGATAATCTGATGGCTGTGAATGACTTAGATCTTGGGAAAGAACATACCTAATAATTTATGCTGTTTGGTCATAATATCCGACGTCCACACGGTCGGAACCGCGTATTTCTTTTGATAATGTAGGTATGGGAATTATATATAGGTGATTGGAATAATGTATGGGTGAACGTAATAATATAATATATAAACCTCTTTCGCTCTGAAATGACTATAAAATCAGCCGGTATATAGCTCGCCGTTTGCTTCTGTCCTGTCTTAAGTAAGGAGATGGATTCATATTAACGGAGGTGGATTATAGATTAACGGTGGTAATCCATAATCCACTTTTGCTAGTGTGTTGTAACAAAGGCGTTTCATTCGTCTTGCAGTTCTACAAAGATGTGGTTGCCTTGAAGCATACAGCCGCTGTAAGCACCGGCACTTTAGGAACCACTGCGGTTTCAACCAACGTACTTGTGATTACCAGGTATGTTTTTAATTATACCTAATGTCCATCATATTGGTTCTTGGTGAAGTAGGGCTACCCCACTTCTTCCTGTGTCGTAGAAGGCGACTCCATCCGACAGTAAACATACAGTTCCTATGCAAAGTGCGCGTTTGACGGCAATATGCCTTATTTGAAAGTGCTCAAAATATAGTGGGGATCCCCAAAATAAAAAAATGTCGGACTCAAACCGACTGTAACGTACGCCGTCTGTGGGTCATAGGTTGACGTAGATGAAGATGCCGGATACATGCTTCTATTGGGTGATAGGTGGCTCCAACCGTCACCCCCAGACCTCATGTCGACGAATGGGGTCATGGGGGACGAAGGTCGTTTTAATACGTACTGAAAATCGTAGATAACGAAATGTGGGTGTTAATACACCTCTGCTTACCCTTCTGGTATTTACAGTTGTGAATAAATATATGAATATAACACCAACATGCTATTACAACCTGTTGAATGAACTCCCCACGATGGTTTTCCCAAGCGACTACAATATGAGGTTCTTCAAGAAGGGCATTAGAAGATTTCTTCAGGGTCGGCAGCACGAGTGTGACGCCCCTGGTGTTGCATACGTCTACGTCCATAGGTCACGGTAACCACTTTCCATCAGGTGGGCCATGTGCTTGTCTGCCAACTAAGTGGTATACAAAAAATAAAAAAAATTACAGGTATCTAAGTAACGAGACCGTGGTGGGAATCATCAACTTGGCGAGCACCGCACAGACCGTGAGCCTTAGCGCCATTGCCGCAGTGCCGACGAAGCTGAAAGTGGTCGCTACGGGCATCGCGTGCAATCTTGAAAAAAAGTAAGTACATATCTCTCCTCATATTACTATTATCCACCTGCCCTTGTTATTTAGGCCGTCCGTTGCATTGAGCGAGCGCATAAGTGAGTATACGTGCGTGCTATTATTTCGTGAAAATACGTAGAGCAACGCTGCATTAGGCGGTTCGCCAGTCACATGCATGATTAGCGGGCTCAACTCAACACAGCGGGGTCGGTGCAACATGTCATTCTCCTCCTTACATTTCTACATACATACATACTTACATACATTTCTGCCCATGCCTAATCCTCTTTCACGAATGCCATCCAATCTCTTGGATCTGCCACTGCTCCTAAAGCCCTTTAAATACATGGATTTATTTCATTTTGTATTTGTATTATGTATTTTCATTTGTAAATTTTTCGTGTACAGCGCCACTGTGGAGAAGACAAATTCTATAAGTTTGCCGGCATATTGCGCCATCGCTTTCACCGGCGACGCCTACAGAATGACAACGGCGTCGGTTTTAGCTTATTTTGTTTTGTTTGTCTTACATAAGTTTGTAAACTGATTTTATAGTGTAAATAATTTAATTTCAAGAAATCAAAAATGAAATTTTTAGAAAAAAAAAATTGATCAGCCAGTAGTTTATTTAAGAATTTCAAATCGAATTTGTGAAATTTAAAAAGTAATATTTGATTAACTTACAGCAGTATGATATTTTTTAGGTTCTTTTTAAGTCATATTTAATGTAAGAAGCGCAATTGTCGTTATTTATATTGTAGTTAAGTACTAATTATTATTTGTGTAATAACTTATTGAATTATAAATCAGAGACAGAATATGGAGTTAACTTTCATGAAAACTGTTTTATATTCCGCGAAAATGTGGATGATAGAATTATATTATTTATTTATTGTAAATTTTTTAATATTAAGGATAACAATGAATGGTATTTAGTTCTGTAAAAATGAATATGAAATAAATTATATTTATGTTAACCTATATTTTATTTTCATACTAGCTGACCGCGCGAACTTCGTACCGCCTTTTTTTTTAAATTTTTCTCGCCGTAAGAACCATCGTCGTACTTCAGGGAATATTCTAAAAAAATAATTAGCGAAATCGGATCGGCCGTTCTCGAGATTTGCGCTTAGCAACACATTTAGGGATTCATTTTTATATAATAGATTATAAATTGTAATACCCAATGAAATGGAACAAGTGACTCCAGTTGCACTTAGACATTGCATTTAGATGGTTTTCCCAAACGACTACAGTATGGGGTTCTTCAAGAAGGGCATTCGAAGCTCCTTACCGTGTCGGTAGTGGGAGTGTGATGCCCCTGGTGTTGCATACATCCATAGGCCTCAGTAACCACTTTCCATCAGGTGGGCCGTGCGATTATCTGCCACCTAAGTGGTATAAAAATTTTGTTGGCAAAATCATAGTCAGCAAGAAAAATATAAGTTGGAATGGAAGTTACATTTGAAAAGAAAAATCTACAGAATTACTTATAACTTTATTCTTAGAAAAATGATTTTTAGCAGCACTAGTCAACAGGTTGTTCAAAAATCCATGGCACCTTCCAAAAAACACAAGCAGTCCACTTTGTTTATAACTAAATCAAAATCTTTCTTGGCTATGATTTTCCTCTTGTTGGTGGCTGTGTAAGCATAGGTTTCCTTTGCTATCGTTTCTAAAAACAATTCCTGAAAAAAAAATTCAAAAAATTAGTGTTTCAAAAACTTATGGAAACACAGTGAGTTCTTTTTTTTCCAAATAGCTATTAAAAATAAATACAATGAAGTAAATTTATATATGAATAGAATAGAAATAGGTGAAATACTGGGAAACATTCAGAATATGACTGTAATTAGGCCAAGTACAAGTCGGACTCGCGCATAATAGGTTCCACACCAATATCTGGTTTCAGTATTTGTTGATAGCCAACAGTAATACATCATCTGTGGAAATTTCTGAAAGAATTGTCTAGCTATCACTGTACAGAAGATACATCCTGGTGACAAATATACAGCGGAGTTCAGACTCCTACTACTAAGTTGAATGAAATTTTGAGGTTCCATTTTGTAACCTTTGGGTACAGAACCCTAATAAGCAATCATCCGTTAAGTTTTTATTGTAGCATTTACGCAACCTCGGAGGATGTTTACTTGAGTTTCATTGCCATGATACTTTTAAGAGGTTCAAATATAATTTGCAAAGTCTGGCTAAAAGCTAACATTTAGGTAGATAGATAATTCTTCATTGTACACCAATAGATTTAGTTTCAGGCTTGTTCTCCTGCTTAATCATAATTTTTCTTTCTTCCTCTAAATTAAGTACCTATGTGTACCTATAAGAGTGTGGCGGAATTTAGGTACGCTAACAGCTTGAAAGTTTAAAACCTCTATGACACGGCTAGTTTACGAGCTGCTAGCCGGTGAGTTTAAAAGCTAGCGAGCGAGCGTAAAAATGCAGATTCTAAAAACTCATTAATACGGAGCGAATTCACAAGCTGCTCGCAAACACGGTGGCTAGTAGCTAGTAAACTATCCCAGTGTCATCGAGGTTTAAGATAAAATAATAACAGACTGACCGTGGCTTTAGTAACCAAGAAAACCGCATCTCCCGACACAACACTGACATCCGGGTCCATTTTCATTATATTCTTTATCCTAGCAATCGGTAACCTTGTTGATCGTATAGCTTCACTCCTATTCTGAACTTGAGGCCTCTTTTCATCCGCTAATTGCTCATCTAAGTTTGATTTTTCCGAATCTTGTATCGTGCTTATACTATCTAGTTCTGTAGGTTCTGTGTTTTGTTGTTCACTGTCAAGATAGTGTTCGGAATCCTCAATCATGTCCGATATATCCACATCGTCGTAGTGTTCTTCCTCGGCCATAATTACAATTATATGAACTTAGTTTGTTAAAATTTAAAATATTTATTCAATCAAAACAATTTAGGCGCGATCGGCAACCAACCAGGCCGTGGACACTTAGAACATCGGTTTGAACTACTATGATTTCAAAGAAAAATAGCCCTTATTATCATTCAGCATAAGACTATGAGCAACAACTGAGGCAATAAATAGACAATAATATTTACGACTGAATGTTGGCCAATGTTGACAATTAAAAAAAAATGACATTTAAAAAATCAAAATGGCTGTATCGCATGCGATTTCACTTTTTGATTTTTGAAAATTTACACAATACGCATACTTTTTTTGCGAGTTTTATGTAGTGAGATAGTGACTCTTATGTTATGTGATGTTTTTCTTTTTGTATTTGAAGACAGTGACTTACAATTTTGTATGATATTTCAATTCCTATTTCGGAAACGTTTTTGTGCTATATTTAGTTTTTATTTTGAGACAGTGACTCTTATTAGTTTATAAGTAGTGTAATTTACTTGTCTGCAAACATGCCAGGGACAAAGGGCACCAAAAGGTGTGAGCTTTGCCACAAAAGGAGATTTCCAAAATGCAAATTATTTTTGTCGAAATTTCCTCTAGATCCAGACCGGTAAGTTAAAGAAAACTATGTCGGACTATGTCCCTACTAAATTACGTATGAATCAGTCGAGTTCATTACTATATGGGCACTTCCAGACTAAAATATATAAGCATAAAGAGTTCGTAATGACAGCTATTGTTGCATTTTCGTTAGACATTTCGACAGTCGTTATGGGTAGTTGGAGCCTTAAAACCAACAACTGAAGAACAATGCTTCAATATCACCATTGGGTTATACAGGTCAGGTGGCAGTCATTTCACAGAAATTTTTGAAGTTTAGTCAAATCCATAGATTGATAAAGTGGTCCCTAGACTCCGAGGTGAAAGCTTCAGATGTCACCGGGATTAATGCTAAGCTAGCTAAGAGGAAAAAAGTGCAGGATACATGAAAAAAATGAGTGCACACATGAATGTATTAAACTAAAGTACAAAAGAAACTCGATTAAGCATACCATACTACATTTGGTTAGGTACTTAACTGAAGGTGTACAATATTCTAGCAACTTATTATAAAAACTTATATTAAACAAATAAACTAGGCTAACTAATTGACTAACTAGTGGTTCGATGTCTGTTTTTGGTCTACAAAATAAGTTTCTAAACAGAAAAATATTTAATAACTGACTTTTTAAATAAAACATATTAATTAAATAGACACATAAATATTGTTTACCTTTAGTTAAGTACCTAACTGAACTGAGTACAGTTGTTGTTAGGCATTCAGATAATCATACATTATAAAGAAAAGCCTGTTTTGTGCATTCATGTAGTACATAATGTATGTGTATTTAATAAAAGCAAAAAATACATTAAAAAAAAATCAATGTTTATTTTAAGAATTAACAAACAGGTACATTTGGAAATGAATGTATGCATTTACCTATATGCACATGTTTAATTCTCTTATGCTTACAACGGCATTGCAAAATTTAGCGGTAACATAATATACATTTTGATTTACTTTTTTTTTCAGATTGATACTTCGGGCGTCGATTTTCAACTTTCTGTTCTGTCGGTGACATCACTGGAGAACAATCTATAGGCTATCTTTCGACTAACCTATCGGCTAACTATCGACCAATGACAATCTATAGGCTGTCACAAGACTGTGGCCGTCGTTGTGCGCTTACAGAAGTGCATTGCTGGAGCGGTAGCGCTTCTTCTCTATTGAAAATGGTCACTAGTTATTACATAATAATTTATTCTATTATATTATTGACCATATAATTACTACTAAACTTTGGATAAACCAGCTGATATAAGATTTAATAGTACCAACACTATATTATGCGATAATTTGTTTAGTAGTTATAGCTAAGCTATGGTCATGCAATAATAACATATACAATAATTAAAATGTACAACTACGTACGTATATATTACTTATTTAATTTTTAAGTCCTATAATATAGGTATGAATAAAAATAAACTATATGGTTGCCTACTTAATATAATATGTGTTGATTGTACTTTTTGTATAAAGTTATTAAAAATAAAGAAAAAAACATGTGTGTATGCAGTGTAACTAATCAGGTATTAACCTTAAAGTGATATGAATATCAGACTCACGCCCAGTTTCCGAAAGGCTGATCAATATCAAAAGTTTATGATGGACGCAGAAACTACTGAACAAATTTTGATGTGGTTCTATTGATAGCAAGGCCTTGCTTAGACTTAGTCTACCGTAGAAGTGGAAGTTTAGATATACCAAAATAATATATATAATTATTATAATAATTCACGTAGATAGAGCTGTGATTATTAAATAAGTAAAATATAAATATATTATAACATATTGTAAAATATTTATATTGTGATATTTTTCTACCAGATATTTTGTATTTTGGAATAGTTTTGAGGTAAAATGCTATTAAATTCTTATGCATTAATACTTTCATAATGTGATACCTATATATTGTAATTAGCGAACAATAAAATAATTAATTAATTAATAAAGCTACTTTTTAGTTAACAATAAATTCGCGGTACCTTACCGCGAATTTATTGTTAACTAAAAAGTTCGAATCCCGCCCGAAGTCAAATTCTCTTTTCTCTTTGTAAATCGATTTGAACAATCAGCATAATAAATGCTTCAAAATTAAATTCAATAAAAATAAATTATTTTTTGAAACATTTTTGCAGTAATATACTTTATAAATTAATTTAAAGCTGTGTTTTAGTTAAAACTAACATTTTGTAATATTTTTTAACCTTTCTGGTGCCACAGTTATATTTTTATAGTAAAATACTACGTATATTAATTTAAAGCTGTGTTTTAGTTAAAACAGTTATATTTTGTGATATATTTCATGTAAATTAATTTAAAGCTATATGTTAGTTGAAACACTAATATTTTGTAAATTAATAGGTTGTGTTTTCGTTAAAACAGTTATATTTTGCAATATTTTTGTAGTAAAATACTATGTAAATTAATTTAAAGCTGTGTTTTAGTTGAAACAGGTATATTTTGTAATATTTATGTAGTAAAATACTATGTAAATTAATTTAAAGCTGTGTTTTAGTTGAAACAGTTATATATTGTAATATTTTGAAAGCAAATTAATTTAACCTCTACCGGTCGTTGACTCTTATTACTTGTACCTATTTTATGACATAACAATCAATAAATACAATAAAATTATAAGTTGTTGCTGGAAGTTTTATTTTAGAGTTTTGACATTGAATTTAAATTTTAAGTACCGGTTGTGAACCGCTAAAAATATTTAATCGATATCGATATATTAAGGCGCGTCACTATCGATGTCGATGAGTTGAGGAACATCACTCATTCTTCTTTCTTTAGGTTGGTATTACTTAAATGTCATTTTCAATTTGACATTTGACGTTCCCGTGTCACGTTGGTAGTATACATTAGTTCATTTGTGTATGTGTGCGTGAGCTCAATATGAATGTACTAAGTGCGGCCTCTTCATACGTAGTATATTACTTACTCTGTGCAACCAACAATAACATAACTTGACATTGACAGTTGACAGACAGCTGACAGTCACAGCAAATAAAAAATTTCGTTCTGAAAATTCTGGTACTGTAGATTACACTTATGTAAGTAAGTATTACTTACTTACTTATGCTTTTTACATTTAAAACTTTTATACCCTTATTTACACTATCAAGGCTACGGTGACCCAATTACAAAAATGTCATAATTATTATGCTCTAACAGTCTAACGGTAGAACAGGCTTTTTTTGGGGTTCAACTAAGCCCTTCAGCGGTATTGACGGACAAGACTCTGGTACAGGCTTACCTTTCAGGCTTGAAGGTCAGATGGAAGTCGTTTCCGTAAAAATCAAGATAAACCGAATATGGTGGTAAAGGCACGAAACAGAGAGAGTAGACCCCGAGCTCCAAAGTGCAAAGTTTGTATGCAGCTGATAATGGTGCTGGATTATGATAAATTGTGTATTGAGCGAAAATTGTGAAGGCGGGTTGTTAGTTCTAAATAATAAAAATATGCGAGTATGTTAGACAGTTATTTCCACCAGTATTATCCCATTCATAGTAAGTAGGTACCTCAATGAAATAGGTCTATGAGGTACCTAAATTACTGGACGAAACTCGTCGGTCAGCAGACCTAATAACTGTAATAACTCCTATCCTTGTATCTTTATGTAAAACCATTAAGTTCATATTATGTAGGTACATAATACGAATGTAGTGTAGTAGGTACACTATCACGTAGATGCAAAGCAGTCATACAGTGAATTACTTCGAAGACACACGCGTAAGTAAGTGATTTTGTTTTGTTTTTAATAACAAATCTTTTTATTATTAATAATAATAATGTTTCTTTATTAATAAAATATTAAATAGAAAATATATTCCGTCTTCGAGAAGGTTGGATACCTTAAATTCATACCTTAATTTCTAATACATAATATATGTTTTTTCTCTAAATTTGAAAAACATAGCATAGAAATCGAAGTAAATTTAGAAACCTAGTTAATTTTTTTTATTATAATAATAATAATAAAAAATAACTAAATAATATTGTAGGAGATTCTACACAACGCCATCTAGACCCAAGGTAAGCATAGCTTAACTAGCTTGTGTTATGGGTTCTAGAATGTAGTCCTCTGTAATCCTCCTGCATAATAATTATTAAAACATATTAAAAAGACATAATTTTTGTAGTAACTATGCGTTCTTCAATGCTATGGTGGATATCTGTGCTCGGAGCAGCGTTTCTGGTGGTCGTGAGTGGTGACGCATGGTGGAAGTCTGCTGTAGTGTACCAGATATACCCGCGCTCTTTTAAAGACTCCGACGGAGATGGCATCGGGGACTTGAACGGTAAGAGAATAGCACTTAAGCTTTTTTATCCCGGGGATAGCTTCTTATGGCGGGAGGGGTTAGTATTTTCAGGCACTACCCTATTTTGCCATGGTCTATGGTTCTACATTGCCGAAATAATGAATCTAGTTTCCTATCCTAGTTTCATCCAAAACTTGCAGTACTTGCACTTTAGATCCCGGGGACCGTCCCCCAACTACCTACCACATTAATTGACTTGTCTTGACTTTCACGGGAGCAACTGATGTCTGATTCCGCGGGAGACTCGTCTATTATAATAAAGGTAGTATAATTATACTAGGTACCTATGAGTGTAAAAGTCTGGACTCGAAACGAGGAATCAATTCGCAATACAGGATTCATGGAAAGGCTAAAATGACATACTTAGTAGGTACCTAATGATTAGTAATGAATGATGCAGGAGATAGTGGATTAGCCCTTTCTTTTCACATTTGCGTGCAATCGGGGCCTGCCGTTATTTTCTTGTTAAAACAGTGCTTACCTACCTACGTATAACTCCGGACACGTATCTTGGACCTAAAATGTGCTCAACATGTGCCCTATACGCGCAGTACACATTTCTTGGGTGTCTTTTGAGGATAGCACGGGGTGCTACTGCGGGGACGAACTCAAATTCACCAAGCATAGATTGTTACAAAGCAATCCGCGGGCGCCAGAGCCTCGTTTGTTTTGCGATTTAGGTCCAAGATACGTGTCCGAAGTTATACCTAAGTAGGTACCTACATACTTACTTGCGTAAACAAGACTACACACATCTTCTCACCCCACAGTTTGACCTCGATAGCAATATCGATAGTTAAGTAGTAGATAGGTACAATAATAGCTGTACTCCCTGTTGGAAAATAATAACAAAACATAATAATATCTATAATTAAAGGTACGGCTACAGGTCACGTTTTTCGCAACATTTTCAGTAGAAACTCGCAAAAAAGCATATAGAGTTAAAGTGCCAAATATGTGTAAGTGCATAAAAAGTGTGTTAAAAATATAAAAACCATAAAGATGTAAATCTCTACATGTTTTGTTGTGTGTTTTGTTGCGAAAAACATTAGAGCTCTGGACGAAGCTTTACGCCTACGAAATCGAGTACAGACCTATTCCTAAAATATCCACCACTATCGCCTCTACGGCACTACCTCCCCGAAAGAAAGATGAGGGGCGTTACTACTTCCATTACCCAGAGTAGTGTTAGTTTCTGCTTTGATACTTCAGCAATTTGCAAAAATATAAACCTCTGAGAGAACTCCACGTTAGAAATCTTAAGATAAACACGGCATAATTTAACCATTATCTTCCTCCCAATGATGTTGGGAGGCTTTGTCCTTTACTGTCTCCACGCTGGCCAGATGGGTTGGTACAGGGCTTTAAAAATTTCGAGTTTTTCTTCTCTCGCAGTGATATCATCTGCGTGTTTTGCCGTTAGTTGCCTTTTACCACACCCTTCGGATGAGATGGGGTGGTGATACCTTGTATTCTTTCTCCGTCACCACATGGATATTGAATAAAGTATATCTAATCCTCAGAATTAATACCTTTATTCAACAGGTATAACAGAAAAACTACAATACATCAAAGACACGGGCATCGATGCGATATGGCTGTCCCCAATCTTCAAGTCGCCCATGTACGATTTTGGTTACGACATAGCGGACTACAGAGCTGTAGCCAAAGAGTACGGCACTATGGAAGACTTCGACAACCTTATGAAAGCAGCTAAGAACTTAGGTAAACTGCTAACTACTTGGGTAATTTCACGATGCCAAATTTTTTGCTAATTTCGTTGGCAGTTTTCAATCATAGGTTTTCCGATGAAAAAATTTCATGGAGTTCTTTTAGAATATCTAGTAGTATATAGCCCTTCATGGTCAACTGAGCCCACATCCCATTGATTTTGAGTGGTGTCACTCAAAGGGAAAAAAAATGTGGCATTGAGTAACAGTGTTACTAATCGGTAATTTTTTTACCAATGGGTAACAGTGTGCCACAAAATGGTGTGACACAACGGGAACAAAGGAAAATTTGGCATCGTGAAATTACCCACTTAATTGTCATTACCATTATTTATCGTCAGTTAGTTCGGTTGCATCCATCATCATCGGACTTGAACCTACTAAAACGCACGCCGTAAGTGGGCCGTCGGTTGCCGGAGACCCGGAGGTGAGGTAGTCGTAAACATATCCCTTGCACCCCGGCCGACCCAGGTGTGTGTGTGCACGCACCGCCTAAACATGAGAGGAAAACCTGCACCAGAGCCTCTAGGTAGTTGGTTGGTACCAAGGGCCTCACCAAGAGTACCAAGACCCTTGGTGCCATGTCAATCTCACCTGCAGATCAGTACATCTAGAGGTTGTGGTGCAGGTTTTCCTCTCATGGTTAGGAATTCGGATGGGAACGGCTTTTGTATGGTCCCCATCTTACCTCGCTTCCCCGTCATACCCCACCTTCCCGTACACTCAGAAAAAATCGTTTCGATATAAATAGTAGTTATCTAAATTGTGTGTTATTTATAAACATGTAAGTATGTACTATAAAATAAATTACTACAAAGTAAATAATATGCTTCTACACTTCTATGGCATTCATACAAAAGCGTATTTGTAATTATAATAATCGCAGTACTTATAGTTATTACTATAAAGACTACGGTAAGTTGTTTATTGATCAAAATCTACAGCTTTTAGATATCATTAAACAAAGAGTGTTTTTAAAGATGTGATAAACGTTGACCAAGTACCTGCTACATATGCTAAATCAGGCGCGGTCCGAGGGGGGGGGGGGGTCACAGGGGAGATGACCCCCCCCCCCCCCAAAACCATGCACGTCATATTGTAAAGTCCCAGTACGAGGGGAGGGGGAGTTAAATTTCTTAAGGAATTTCCGAAGTGACCCCCCCCCCCCCCCAAACTTCAAGCTGCGACCGCGCCTGTGCTAAATGTGTGGAGGAAGTGACTAAGTGAGGAACGAGGTTTGATGTTTGACGGCCTTGTCGTACATGCTTTTTCCCAACTCATTTGGAGTCAGTTTTCAGTCTATGAAGCTGGTGAAGTTTGATTTTTACCATGAAGCGACCGTTATCTGCAGGTCTAAAAAGGCCATATTACTAAAATCGTATCAGGATAATATTTTATCATTCGACGTTATTTACACAAAATTAGAATCTGCTTAGTAAATAATCATTGTGATTCTGCGCACATGAGTGACCATTTCACGAATTTCATAGGAAATTCATAAAGTTACTCGTTTCAACGGAATCGCTCAATGTGGATTTTTGGACCCTCTGATTTCCACAACATTGGCGATATATTGAAGTTCTGTAGTTTATCGTTAGGCTACAAATTACCTCAGGCGAGTACTCCTGGTGGCTTTTTCCGATTCACGTGCCGATTTAGATCCAAGGGCTCTTACCAATTTGTATCTTGACGTAGGAATATTCGTACAACGGACCAAGTATGCTACCTTGAGGTACACCAAGAGCCCTTTTTCATAGCTCAACGTAATTGTACCTATCATAAATACCATGATTTTAGTATTGTACTGAATATAATTATAGGTGATGTGCACCTCCTATCCACTATATTACACATCTTACCAACATACAGACGTTAAAATTAATAATACTAATTATACTGATATCGAGATTAATTGGGTGCGGAAGGCGAAGAATCTGATGCTATGGCGCACAATGGGTAATTTGAATGAATTTATGTTGAAGTTTTACATTGGGAGATAAATGGCATATATTGTTACAGAACAATTCTGAGGGCATATAACGGGATGATAAACTTAATGTAGGTACCTTTATCTGTCCTTCTTATAGGTATTCGCGTAATCCTAGATTACGTGCCGAACCATACGAGCAACGAAAGCGAATGGTTCGTGAAATCCAAACAAAGAGACCCCGTATACAGTGACTACTACATATGGGCAGATGGCAAGCCAGACTCTGATGATCCGAAAAAATTGGCACCACCTACCAACTGGGTATTTATAACCATTTGCTTAATGTTAGCGTATAAAAATCTACCAAGAATCTGATTTTATGAACCCATTTATAACGTTCAATCGTCAACTGAGGGTATGTATACGTGAATCCTCGTAACGTTATGGTTGGTTATGTAGTCATACATACATAACCAACCTTGAGTATCTTAAATCTTATAATCTTCATTAATTTTTATTGCCTATGGAACAAAAGTGCCTAAGAGTGCGGCCACTATAATAGGTACGTCCGTGCCGATGCAGTTAGCACAAATGGAACCTTTTCTTTTAACTTAATCTAAGTAAGGGTAAAGTTAAGTCTTGTTCCCCAGGTAAGCATATTCCGCAAGAGCGCATGGGAGTATAGCGAAACTCGCCAGCAGTACTACCTGCATCAGTTTTTGATCGGACAGCCTGACCTCAACTACCGTAACCCGAAAGTGCGCGAAGAGATGAAGGTATTGTTGAATGTTTACTGCTTCTCACTTATCTCTTAGCTTTATTACTGAATATGGATCGCCAACACTACTACCTATATACTTAGTTGCCCACAATCCACGAAACTAGCTATGGAATTTTTTTTTTTAATCTCCTGATGACTTCATGTATAACTTGCAAAATGTTCAATACTGCTTAACCTGCTGCAATACCTCAGAAAAGAAAGAAAGAACCTGATCTGACCATCTCTGACGCAGGCTTTTGTCAGGCTCGAGGTTGAGGTGGGGGATCATACCTACTGTATCCCGTCAAAACAAACCAACCAAATTAAAGGAAGAGTACCAAAACGGATCCAGGTTTCCAAAGTGAAACTCTCCAGAGATTCCGATGACTTAATTTATACGATTAATCTATTCTTTCGTGTGGAACGATTAACCTATCCTCTCGCGTCCCAGAGGATAAAGGATATATTATATTTTATATGTATAAAACGAATGTTTTCGAAAAGATTTCACTGTCCCATATTGTTTTAGGATGTTCTTCGATTTTGGCTGGATAAAGGCGTATCTGGATTTCGTATGGATGCTATCAATATGATGTACGAAGCGGATCCTGCTGACCACGACGGATCTTATCCAGATGAACCACTATCTGGTGAGCTTGTAGAATTCGAATTCATAAACTCCAAAACACATTTTGGAATTGCTTACATAATTTTTTTTTTTCCATCATATACTTATTTGCTAAGCTGAAAGCAAAGTCTCGAAAAAGAGGGTCACCACGTTTTTACAAGTTAGTGAAGCTATCACTCACTATGGGTCTAGATAGCGTTTGTGTAGAATGTCCTAAACTAGAATATTTATTTATGATTTATATGTATAGGTGTACCTGGTGCGACGCCTGATGACTATGAATACCTGAAGCACATCTACACTAGAGACCTGGACGAACTATACGATGTCATTTACGATTGGAGAGCAGTTCTTGACGAGTATACGAACAAAGAGTCAAAGATTATGATGACTGAAGGCTACACGGATCTAAAGAACATGATGCGGTACTATGGGAACGGCCAACGGGATGGTTCTGTCCCATTCAATTTCCTTTTTCTGGAAGGGTTGTCGAAGGATTCCAACGCAAGAGATATGAAGTTCATGGTTGATAAGTGGATGACTTATATGCCGAATGGGAAGACTGCTAACTGGGTGGTAAGTAGCATTCTTTACTACTATGGTATAAACCGCGCCACGTATCTTGGACCTAAATCGTAAGACATACGTGGCTCTGGCGCCCGCGGATTGCTTTGTAATAGTCTATGCTTGGTGAATTTGAGTTCGTCTACCGCAGCATCTCGTGCTATCCTCAAAAAACACCCAAGAAATGTTTACTGCGCGTATAGGGCATATTTTGAGCATATTTTTGGGTCCAAGATACGTGGCGCGGGCGCGGGTTATAAAAGCGATAGTTTGAATGAGATGGATGTTTGTCACACAATCACGCAAGAACTTATTGGATTTGAACGAAATTTCGCATAAAGATAGATTATAGTTCGGAATAATACGCAGGCTTTTATTCCAGGATTAAGAACCTGTGGAATGCAGGAAAGGGATTAATAGGTATATATCAAGCAAGCGAGTTCCGCTCTCCTGCGACAATATGGTTTATCTTTTACAGGAACATCATTACAGTCTCATCCTGTAATGGGTGTATCGTTTCGCAGGGGAAGTTGACTTAACCCTAAAGATCCCCATACATCCTAAAACTAACAACATAAAAAACAAACCCAGTACCAACTTAAGATCAATGTTTTTACAGAATGGTAACCACGACCAAAGCCGTTTGGCTACCAGACACGGAGAGAACAGAGTGGACGCGATGAACATGTTAGCCCTCATACTCAATGGAGTCACGATCACATATCAAGTAGGTGAAACTCTCTTTAGGGAAATATATTTTTGGCATCCAAGTAGACTGAAATGGGAATTTTGATGTAGGTACTTATCAAAATTCACATTTCATTAATAAGTATATATCACTATAAAGTCTAACTTTAATCCGATATCAATTAGGCAAAAGTTTCAAATGCATCAATTATCTTCATAGATCTGGATGATAAGTTGCCACCTTCAATAAACGTTTCAATAACTTCACCAGGGTGAAGAGTTAGGTATGACGGACGGGAAAGTGTCCTGGGAACAGACGAAAGACCCTCAGGCTCTGAACACAGATGATCCTGTCAACTATTGGAAGAAGAGCCGCGACCCGGCTCGAACCCCGTTCCATTGGGACGCGAGCACCAACGCTGGATTCTCTAGTGGTGATCAAACATGGCTACCAGTGGCTGATAACTATGCTACTGTCAATGTGGCAGTTCAGAAGGAAGCAGATAAGAGCCATTATAAGGTAAGTAGGAAGGTACCTAACTAGACAAGTAGATTATGTGACTTTTATATACCACTTAGGTGGCAGACAAACAGGCCCTTGATTCTGCTAAAGCACAACCACTGTCGCACCACCGAGACTGCAAAAAATGCCATTAAATTTTAGACCTTATGTCTATAGACTTACAGTCATAAAATTAAATGAACAGAGTTTCATTACACTCTTTCATTCACTCTACAAAAAGCCGTTTAATTTTAAACGTTAAAAGCATTACTTTAAAGGCTAAAATCAAATGAAATTTTCTTGCAGTCATTGTGGTGTGACAGTGGTTGTGTTTTAGCAGAATCGAGACCCAGACGGCCCACCCCAAGGAAAGTGGTTACTGTGGCCTATAAGAGCAACACCAGGGGCGTCACACTCGCGCTGACCCTGTAGGAACATTGTAATGCCCTTCCTGAAGAACCCAATATTGTATTCGCTTGGAAAACCCACGGTAGGAAGTTCAATCCACAGCTTACGCTTGCGTGAGATGAAGTCCCTTTCATACTTAACTGTGGGTACCGTCTCTGGTCGCAACGAGGGAGGCTGATTCAAAAATTTGGATTGCCTTTGGGCGGGTCACGGTGGCTTAGCGGTCAGAGCATTTTCAAAGGGAAAGATCACGGGTTCGAGTCACGCCCGAGGTCGATGCTCTTTCCTATATATCTTTCCTGCTCTTTCTTGACGAAGCCGTATATATAACCAAATAGTTTTGTGCCGTACACGGTACAACGAGTCTAATAGTATAAGTAGCTACCTTTTTTTTTTCATGCGGCATCCCCATCTCCTTCATCACATACTTTGAACTTACTTGCCTCTTCTTTTGTAACAGTTCTACAAAGACATGGTAGCCGTGAAGCGCTTGCCGGCTGTTCACTCGGGTGGCCTGCACGTTCAAGCTATGTCGGACTCCATCTTAGTGGTTATGAGGTGAACTATTTATGTTTAACGTTATGTATACCTCGGGACACTGATCTTGGGCCTAAACGAGGCCCTGGCGTCTGCGGACTGTTTTGTAATATACTTGTACTTTTGTCATTGCTGAATTTGAGCGTCCAATGTCGTAACACCCCGTGCTATGTCCAAAAGACACCCAAGAAACGTGTACTGCGCGTATAGAGCATATTTTAAGTCCAAGATATATGTCCCGAGCAATACTTATATCGCTTATAATCATCATCATCGGTCGGAGCACCTTGTACCTACATCTTTTTTTTTTTTTTCGTGCGGAATTCCCGCTACCAGGCGGTTATATCAGACTCGAACCGTCTAAAACCGCATGCCGTCTCGGATCTTCAGATAGAGCCCTGCGGCCTTACTATAGATGTAAAAATCCCGAATAATTCCGAATAATTCCATATTATTCGGAATTATTCCCAAATATTCTCAAATATTCCGGAATTATTCCCGCTGAACTCACCTACAAAAAATGAAATAACTGTGCTTCCACCTACCTACTAAGCGAAAACTTAAGTACAGACCTATGTAGGTATTGGTATATAGATAGGTAGATACCGGAATATTATATATCTTGACCTCAGTGACGTCACAAAATGTACCTACTTATATGTATGTACTAGCTGTTGCCCGCGGCTCCGCTCGCGTGGATGTCGTTTATCGCGTGGTGTTATAAATAGTGCTGAAAGTTGAGCGTTGAACGCTGATTAGACATTGTACTCGCCTCTCTATTCGACTCGAGGAGGTAGGTACACCACGGTATATTCGTCCTAATGGAGCAGTCCGACTGGGGAAGTATCTCCGCCCTACAGAAGGCCGCGGCTTAATAACCTCGTGTTGTGTTTCCGACGGTGAGTAGGGTAGCCAAAGCTCACTGGAGAGTAGCTTGTGCTTTATGCGATCAGTGGGAAAACCAAAGGCTTTGTCCGACTTATCTTTTGCGCTGACGGCACAGATTCTCTAAGTTCTTACAGGGCCGCAGGGTAGGCAGCACGAGTGTGACTCCCCTGGTGTTGCACTCACCCATAGGCCACGGTAACCACTTACCATCAAGTGGGCCGTGTGCTTGTCTACCACCTAAGTGGTATAAAAAAAAATGTCTACCTGCATTATTTACTCGAGTCTCTACTCCCCATACCTTTGCCCTTCCCCCACCCTCTCCCCTACTCCTTCCCCTTCCCCTTTGTATCTCTTGTCTACTCCACTATATAATCCAGGAATGGCGAACCAATGGCACGCGTGCCAAAGGTGGCACGCGGCACAATTTTTTGGGCACGCCAGCAGTGCCACCACAAAGTACCTAGGTATTTAGATGCGCCCGTGTTATACGATAGCCACAAAAAAGGTTCGCCATCCCTGCTCTTAGTTCTTACAGGGTAGGCAGCACAAGTGTGACTCCCTTGGTGTTGCACTCACCCTTAGGCCAAGGTAACCACTTACCATCAGGAAGGCCGCGTGCTTGTTTGCGACCTCATGACTACAGTCTGTACGACACCCGACTATAGTATGGGGTACTTCAAGAAGGACGAGTGTGACGCCCCTGGTATTGCATACGTTCATAGGGCACAGTAACCACTTTCCATCAGGTGGGCCGTGTGCTTGTCTGCCACCTAAGAGGTATAAAAAAAATGTTCTACCTGCATAATATCATTAATATCTACTCGACTCTCTACTCCCAATACCTTTGCCCTCTCCCCTACTCCTTCGCTTCCCCGTTGTATCTCTTGTCTGCTCCACTATAATATCCTTCACCTGTTCACCAAGCTCTAAGTAATCTCGTCTTTGTGTGGAAAACGATTTTGTAACTGATCTTAAGACAGTACCAACATCTATTTCATACCTGACAAAACAAAATTAGAAAATTAAAAAAAAGAAAAGATTAAAAATGCTTATATACGTCCAGTTGGAACGAAACCATAGTAAGTTCAAAACCGCGTTAACGCCATCTAGTTACGCAGGTGGAAATAAATTCATTGACAAAAAAATAATAATTTCATGATTAAAATCGCATTTGTTTACACAACTGTAAATGTAAATTAAAGTCTATTTATTTACATACTTGCTCGGATGTAATAAGATATAAAATTTCATCCATAAGAATAAAAAAGCGCCACCTATATTTCCGCTCATATTCCGTATAATATCAATATTGTTCACAACTCCGGTTCTACTCAACCGATTGCGATCAAACAAACGTAAGAGTTTAAGTCTGACCAAGCCCTTTCTAACAAAAAAAACCGCATCAAAATCCGTTCAGTAGTTTTTGCGTCCATCGCGGACAAACAGACAAACAGACAAACAGACAAACAGACAGGAAATGAAAAAAATATATTTTCGTGTTCAGTATCGTTAATATAACATAACCCAAGTATTTTTTTTTAAATATCTCCAATGTACAGACACGACCACTTTACAATTTTATAATAGTATAGATAGATATGCGCAGTACGAGTAACAGTACGCGTTTTTGGATGTCTTTTGTGGATTAGGTAGATTTGAGCTTCTCCGTCACCATGGTACACCCCGTGTACCATGGTGACGGAGAAGCTCAAATCCACCAATCGTAGACCATATCAAACCAATTCGAGCATCTCTCACGACTTGGGGTCAAGTCAAGATGTACGGTACCTACTTATTTTATTATAATATGTAGGTAATATGATATAATATGACTACAACTGCTACAACTTTCACACAGATACTAAAACAGCGACTGTAAGCGACTTTGGACCTTAATGACATTATCTTAATTACGTGTCTTTTTGCTCTAATAGATGACACTGATTACGAATATAAGAAAAAAAACTCGATTCTATGTCATGTCAATAAGGTCGAAAATTGCTTGCACTACGTTTTTTAAGGTTTTTTATCCCTAGCATCCATAACTAGTCTCTGCTATGTAGCAAATAGCCAAATCGGACCGATCTTATCGGATATTTATATGAAAACAACATAATAATATGGTGTCGGATATCGGATGTCGGCCATCGTCGTCCGATACGGATATTGGATGGTGTGAAAACACTCTTAAGGAGTTTAAAAGTGTATAAGTAGGTCCTCAGGAAAACATAAGTCTTAGACTGTATTTTCTTAATTATACCGATAGGTATATACACCAACTAGCTGTTGCCCGCGACTTCGTCCGCGTTAAGTTCGGAATGTTGTTCATCCCCTATTTTATCCCCTTATGGGTAGAATTAATCAAAATCCTTTCTTAGCGGATGCCTACGTCATAGTAGCTTAATGCATGCAAAGTCTCAGCCCGATCGGTTTAAAATTGACAAAGTTTCGTACAAACTTTCATCCCCTATTTTATCCCCTTGGGGGTAGAATTAATCAAAATCCTTAAAATGCCTAAGTCATAACATCTACCTGCATGCCAAATTTCAGCCCGATCCGTCCAGTGGTTTAGGCTGTGCGTTATAGATCACTATGTCAGTCAGTCAGTCAGTCAGTCACCTTTGAGTTATATATATTTAGATATATCTATAACCGTATAAAACGCGAATCATAACTGCATTTCGAATCACAAGACTATCAACAAGAGTCAAGACTCTCAATACCTACTACATCTATCTACATAAATATCGACCGGAATAATTCCGAATTATTCCGGGTCATTTGGGAATTATTCGGGATTTTTCGTTTTATCCTCATCGGAATATTTGGAATTATTCCGGCCTTACATCTATAGGCCTTACCATAAACCTTAAAACAGGTCAATAATTGAACTGCTGTCATTCTGCCCACTGCAAATGTAACTTTGTAATGTCATATAAATATATTGGATAACAAAGTGACATTTGCAGTTGGTAGAATGACAGCAGTTCAATTTATTGACCTGTTTTAAGAGTTCATGGTATGGGCCCACCCTAACATTGCTTGATGCTTGTTATGTTTAGTGTTTAACATTATTCCTCAATGGACAATAATTTTATTTCTCTGTCTGTCGTGTACAGATTACTGTCAGGGGAGCACGTTATTGCTGGTGTAATCAACCTGTCAGATGAAGAACAGTCCATCGACCTGAGCCCGTTGCGCCTTCTACCGGACGAACTGCAAGTTGTCGCGACTGGCGTCTATTGCTCACAAGATAATGGGTAAAGTTATTGGCTGAAATCGAATTTTGTGTTCCACTGAATTCTGACAGCAGAGGTTTTTTTATAGGTATTGCAGATATGATAAACCTTTTTTCGATTCTTTATTTTGTAGTGCACTAAATAGTCTGTGAATCAGGTTCTATGGTTCACATTGGAAGAGGTCAGTAAACTGCAATAGGCTTGATTACGTGCGATTAACATTTTGATTTAAGTCAAATTAAATAGGCTAAAATCAAAATGTTAATATGGTAATTTTGATGCAGTCCGTTACCCATTTAGTTTTTCCAATTTTTTTTTCATTTAGTTTTTTTTTAAATTATTTCAGGGCAACAGTCGCAAAGAAGAACGGCATCGTGTTGTCGGGGCATTGTGCGATAGCACTCGAGTCTAAGACAAATTGTTGTTTTTATGATAACAACTAGAAACATCTAAAATGGCTTATTACGTATACTAATTAAAATATTAAACTGGCAGTAAAAATAATAAGTAAGTAATCAATAAACTTGTATTTAGAATGTTCTTTTTATTTACCAGTTGATGAACTCCTCCAACCCTTTTCTCTACTTTTAGATATCTGTCTTCTGTGCTTTTGTGGGTTTTTGTGACGAAAAATAAAACATCACTACTGAATTATAATAAAATATTATTATCAGTTCGTGTTGAGTATCAAACAACATTAAAATAATAATCCATATATACACTTATAACATCTTAAAATTATAAGATTAAAACTATAAATAGGTATTTATTTTACAAATCATACATCGCTTATGTCGCATTTATTGGGGCCCTTTTCCCCCCAATTTATAACCATAGATAATTCTCTGTGATAGATTATAATATAAACAAGCAGCGTGCAATGAGTGCCGCCAAAACTTAGGCGCGACCGTATTTTTTTTAGGTTAGGAAGAAACCTTTGTGATTGATGAAAATATTAAAATAGCACTTCATTAATTAATAAAAAAAATGTCAAACAAACGGCAGGTAGCTGTAATTTCTTGCAATTATTTCATATGACAACTTCATGTAAGTAGTAATTTAAAGTTGCCATGTAAAAATATTTAAAAAAAGATGTGAACAGTAATGAAAATAATTGACAGACAGGGACTAACTCCCTTGCAATAACTTTTATATAATATTAATAAAAAATATGTGTTTAGATGTCGGATAAGATTGTTTATCAATTATCTCCTTTACATATTAGATAAAATAAGTAAATAATTTGATTTAATTTTAATCTGTATTATGTTCTACATAAGTCTACTAACAATAAAATCGGAATAATTATACCGGTTTAAAACGTAGGCCACATCGGGAGTTATGCAAAGCTAATTATAGAAACGTAAACAAAGATAAAGTCAGATATCATGTAGGTATATCACAATAAATAGAAACTAATATTTACAATTAATGATTATTAACATTGTGTCATTATATTCATAATGAATAGTCCATCTGCAGTACCCGGCTTTGATCTAGCATATCGAGAAGAAGAGTTCGGAGCGACTGACAGTATGATACCTTTATAGAGTAGTTAAAACCCATTTATGTTGATAAATATTTGAAATATAGCTTCGGTTTTAACTACTCTAGAAATATATTAAGCTATAAACATACAGCGTGCGACAGAGATACAAAACGGAACAAGTCAAGCAACATGATCATAACCTGATTCTCTCTCACTCTTATTTCCGATGTGCCAAATAAAAGCTGGATACTCTAGTTAGGTACATTTAATATAAACTCGTTGCAATCGATTCTTTTATCTAGGCCAAGGCGTTTGAGAAGCCTTGCAGTTATATTCGTAAGTAGGACTAATAAGTAGGAATTAACATTATATGTCATGAAGACTAAAGCTGGATTTCACCAAAAAAAAGTGGTTTTATAAATTCAAGATTTACGTTTTACGATTACGTAATTTAAAAAGTTATTAAACTTTTAAGTATGAATCGCAACGTCAATGCCATCAGCAAATCAACTATATTGAAACCAATATTCTCATGAACTGAAGGAGGCCGCCACTTTCCCTTCAATAAAGACAAATCGTGCTAAATTGTCTTTGATTTGCAATAGGTAAAACAGTATGTATTTGCAGGGACAACCGTTATTTTTAGCACTTCACTGAATAATTGGTTTTACTGTATGCGCAAATTCTTGAAGCTGTAATACAGATAATCTATACCTGTTTCTAGGTGTCAATATTTATTAACCCTCCCCCATCTTCGCCTCACAATTATTTTAAACTAATAAGTTTAAATTGATGCCGATCCTATCATTGGTGAAATCCAGCCTTAGTAGGTATGTGAAGTGATGCAGAGTAATTATTATGTTTTTACTTATACAGTGTTGCACTCTTAACAATTATAATTGCTACTAAATACAAATCTATTGCAGTAGTATTTATATAAATAGTAGTAAATTTTCTAGCGAGAAAAAGTAGTTTTATCGGTCACAAATCACAATAATTGCTTGGCATATAGTATAATATTTAATTTGATAAGGCACCCATCATCACCATCTACATATAATTTATTTTTCGTCTAACGTCGGACTATATCCAATTGACAACACTTGGCAAACTTGGTCCTTAAGTAGAGTACGTGTATTTCATCACATCATATACAAAGTACATAAATAAAATTGAAGTGTATGTTTGTAATATTAAACATTTTTTATAAATGCAGCACGCAAGTACGATAAATATAGCAAAAATCCATTTTTTGAAATTTTTGACCGTTCTGTCTGTTTGTTCTGGGATAATCTCCAAAGTGCCTGGGTCGATTTTGACTCGATTTCACCGTAAATAGCAGATATATTATAAAGTTTAACTAAGGCCGAAAGAGGCAGCGGTCTGTGCGTCGTGCATTTGGTTTTATGAAGTGAGACACGAAGCAAGAATTTACTTCAAAACGAATAACAACTGTTTTTATTAATCTATATCTAGACTCATTTTTAATGTTAAGATTTAGCTTTTTTAAGTATGTTGTCATAAGTACAGCCTATGTACCTAACAACTTTTATACATTTTTGTGTCCGAAGTTTATTGTATCTTGTTTTATATAGAAAGTTAAAATATTTAATATTAAGTGACTAGAGCAGATTCACTGCATTTAAAAATGTCTCCGCCTAACACTTTCAATATTTATTAAATATCTAACTGATATGAAAAAGCTTAATAGGTACAACTAATTAAAAGTGAAAAAGATAGAGGAAAAAAATAGCAGAACTAAGAATTTGAAATTTTAAAGTATCAAGGATTGTTTTATCAAGACTAGTCTCGTAAATGGATATCAAGGTACATAGATAGGTTTGTGTACACTTCCAAAACTCAAAATGTTGTGCATCGATTGGCCCTACAACTTTGACACGATATGCAATATAATAAAAGCCACTTCAACTATCTATGATGCTTTTCATCATATTTTAGATGGTTTCGCTGTAGGTACTGCTATCGGCTTATAGATTTTTTCGCATTTTTTTTTTCGTTCGGAACCAGAAAACTGGCCGCTAGTATACTTATTAAAATCAATGTTTGTTTGTTCATACTTTACGCACTGTCGTACCGCTCATAAGTGGTGTGTACGACAGTTTATCACATCAGATAGTTTTTGTGTTGCTGAAATGTGTATATCTTATGTATGCTAGATTGAATAAAAATATTTTCTTTCTTTCTTTCAAACCATATACGTTTGCGATAAAACGGTATCAATTTCTTGCAGTTGCGCGAAGGTTAATAGGTCTAGTAAGTACGAATTATTGATTGATTTTCGCTGCAATTCCGGTTAGCAAGCTTAATTTTTTGACAACTCATATTTACTTTAACATTGTGTTCAAACATTTAAATATATATAACAAAATGCCATTTTCATATTATTTACCTATACATACTTACATCTCTTATGTTTCGAGCAACAAATATACACTGTACACAATAACTTCCCAAATAGGCTATAATAAAATAGTATTTTTTTTTCTAAAACTAACTTAAACACAATAATTTCTTCCAAAATGGTCGTTTCGGGTGTACGATTGGCAACCCAGCCAATATAGCGGCGTCAAAGGCGTCTTTCAGCTGTTTTCTCGTTTTCGCAGATGTTTCAATGTAGACTGCACCGATTTTCGTTGCTAAGGCTCTCGCCTCGAGGTCGGAAACCACTTGTTCATTACGCCCCTGAAAAATGCAATGAAAGTTTATTAAATACTATACTTTATTAAGTCAACAACTTTAAGAGGGACCCCAACCAGTATTGCCAACGTTGGATTTAAAAATATCCTACACATTTTTACAGCCGAATAAGCCGTAAAAAAAAAATTGGTGTATGAATAAATAGATATTTTGTTCATGTTTTGCTTATGTAAGTGTTTCTTATGAAAGTTTTAATACTGTTTAACTATACTTAGTTAGTAAGTAGGTAAGTGTAAATATTATTTACGCCGAGGAGATAAAAATGAGATAATGTCCAAACAATGCTATATTGCGTGTATCAAGATAAGGAAATGTTTTAATAACGCTGCGGACCTATGTAATGTTTTTAGCATCTATCCACAGACTATTGAAATATAACCTTGAATAAATTCAGGCAGATTTCTTTTTTAACTTTCGTAAACAACGGACTGTAATGGATTTTGAATAAACAGTTTGTCATCCAAAGCACTTGTAAACACTGTTCTTTTAGAGTCTGGGTCTGTTCTTCAAATCAAATCATAATAAATCGAGGTATACAAACTGAAAACAAGCATTTTAGGCCAATAGATACATTGGGTCGATACCAATGGAGACATTATGCCATTTGCACCACTCAAGCTACATGGTGCGAAACTACCCATTCAAAAAGCGCTCTGGGGCAATTCATACCGTCTGATACATACACCGTCCGAGCCGCTTGCAATATGAAACGACCCACGACCCGAAATAACCGTCCAATAACGAGCGCAAAATTTGAATCTCGAAATCTATCAACAATCTCTACTAGGAAGGTTATTTAACGGAAGCGCTGAACTAGTTTTAACTGCAAGACCACCTACATCGGCAGACAGTAAACGAAGTACTATATTTGCACGAGACCGAATCATTGTTGTTGTTTTTAACTCACAATTAGCTTCACGCCAATGACGTGACGTAAATGTGCTACCTCAGCGAAATTTGTCAAAGATTAGCATAATTATTATGAATTGTCATCTATTTATTTAATACGTCTGTTTGTAGAGTGATTCGGTAAAGATTAATGAAGCAAGGTGTAAGGTTATGCATGATTTGGATAAAATATTCTTCGGTATTTCGTTAAAAGGTAAAAAAAAATCGGTAAATGATATTGCCTAGTTTAAGTGACAGTCAGTCAGATAGAAGTCTGGACTTACTGCCACTTCTGCCTTTCTGTCTCATCTGTCCTTAAGAACCTGTCTTTAAGGAAAGAAAAATGAAGGAAATTATGCAGAAAACTGAGAATCTCAGAAAAATTTTCGCAAAATTTTCTGACATTCACAACTTGCCGCATAATGTTCTTAATTTCAGTATTCTATAAGCTAAGAGCAACAGCAAGGGTAGGATAAAAAGTTAATCAAAATAATCACCTTTAAAGTCTGTAGCACTCTCGAATCCTGCGCCAGGTCACTTTGCGTCCCCACCAGTACTAGGGGCGCCTTGACGTTGGCGACAGCTTTGGTCCACCTCTCAGCAACTGATCTGAAGGTCTCGGGTCTCACCACGGAGAAGCACAGCATGAGCACGTCGGTACCAGGGTAGCAGAGTTCGCGGAGTTCAGACATTGAGTCCTGTAATGTGGAAAAATTATAGAGTTATTAAAATTCTTCGCCAATCACGAGTTAATCAAAGCTATGCACTTTGGGAGTCCGGGTCCGCTCTACTAATATTCCTTTATTTATGATTTGATTTGGGTGGCTTTATTGTAGCACTGTGATCTGGCTCCCAAATTCTGAGAGGCAAATGGGAGCCAGAGCCTCATTTGTTATTCAACAAGTCTACCGGCTAGCAACTGGAAGGCTTGATCATGTTTCAAGCAGCGGGCATTAAGTGAGATGAGCGTGAAGTGACTTTGACTAGATTGCAATATTTGCTTATGAAATCTGACTAGTCGCTTGAAATAGGCCAAAGGGCTTGGGCTCATTTTGGCTAAAAAAAGAGCAGGAAAGTGGATACCGAGTTTTAAAGTGCTTGCTTTTTAGATGTGAATGCAACCGGGACCAGACCAACGTTGTGGTAATAATGGGATGACATTATGTGCAATGGTGACTTTTTACCTGAGACCTGTTTTTAGACATCTAATTTATTAAAAAAAGGAACTATCAATATTTGAAAAAAAAAAAGAAAAAAAAATAAGTCAAAATTTTACAAAATATTTTTTAATTTTCGAACACATCTGTATAATATGTATGTTCGAAATTCAAAAAATATTTAAAACCATGACACGTTTGTTTCAAAAAGGGCCGAAGTTACGTATCAAGTAACGGTGAGACCGGAGTCGGCGCGTAACGGGTTCAATGGCCAATGCATTTGATAAATAACTGTATAGGTAAGTACATCATCATTATTCCAAACAACTAATTACCACAGATAACGCATTCGAAACGCATAGATTTTATGCATGCATGTAAACATCGTGACCTGCTGTTTGTGATACAATGTGCCTGTTAAGTCAATTAACCCGGAGAAATTACGGCGATTTTGAGACAATAATATTTACGACAGACACAGAATGCATTCTACTTAAAATATTATAAACTAGCCTTTCACCCGCGGCTCCGCCTGCGTGCATCTCGTATAACGCGACCTTTGCTCATATCTCCGGTTCAACTCAATCGATTACGATCAAACAAACGTAAGATTTTAAGTCTGACCAAGCCCTTTCTTACAAAAAAAAACTACTTCAAAATCCTTTCAGTAGTACTTATACAGGAAATTTAAAAAAAAATTTTTTTCGTGTTCAGTAATTCATCTAGGTATGTACAGACACGACCACTTTACAATTTATAATAGTATAGATAGATAGATAAATGAGAAAGTAGGTACCTATTGCTCGAGACATATAATCTTGGACCTAAAATGTGCTCAAGATGTGTTGTGTTCTATACGCTCAGTACATGACGTTGCTAGGATGTCTTTAGAGGATTGCACGGGGTGCTACGGTGGTGGACGAGCTTAGCAGATAACAAAACAATCCGCGGGCGCCAGGGTCTCGTTTGTCTCGCGATTTAGGTCAAGATTCGTATCCTGAATTATATATTAGGTTATACTTATAATACATAGTACTTTTAGTATAACAGACAGAGAACAGGGTTATACGAGAACGAAGGAAATCGCGACTAACCTAGATTTTTAAGCCAATCGTTCTTATCGACTGAAGTTTATATTTTGTTCAAATTTAAATGTATCAACTTTATTCGTAACCTTCAGTGATGTATCTTATTACTTTTATAGATAAAGTTACCTTCCTGTTGAAAAGTTCAAGCACATAAAAATAAATCGTTTTTAAATAATGTCTTTCAATTACAGCATCGAATCTATTTTTGGTTACACTTAAAAATTTAAATTTTCTGTTGATTAGTACCTAGTTGATTTTTCTCGGGACATAATATCTTGGACCAAAGTCGGCATTAAATAATCTAGAAGTCGTATCGACACGGGAGCTTCACTCTGATGTTTCATATATGATAATGACTACAGTATTCAAGAAGAAAATGGAGGTGACAGAAAATCGGCTCTTTTGAAACATAGTCCATAGGCCACGGTGACCGCTTCCCATCAGGTGGGCCGTGTGCTTGTCTGCCAACTAAGTGGTAAGTATAAAAAAAAAATGTGCTCAAAATGACCTTTAACCGCACAGTAGGTACTTAGTAGGTACACGTTTCTTGGGTGATTTTGAAGGATAGCACGGGGTGCTACACTATGGTGCTGCTGCGGTGGACGACGATAAATATTTAGACACTTATGATAATAATATAATTATGTATTCTCAAGTATAGGTAGGTATTCTCTAATAGATAGTAATAATTAGTATCTACTAAATAAAGCAATTTTCTCTTCTTATGTCAACCTTTCCAATACAAATTCATTAATCAAAATAGAAACAGCATACCCATAAAAAAGTGATTGTTTTGACTTTAGAGTATGAGTGCTAACAGCCGTGGGTGAAAGTACCCAGGTACAAACACAACAAAAGAATTACGACCCTAATACACGGCAGCAATCCAGCTAGTGCAGCTACAGATCAATTTGTCAGCGGTGGCGATCTATTTGTCAGTCGTGATCAACAATTAGAATGGTCAAAAAGTTCTAATTACTTCTTTATGGCCAGTAAGTAACAGAAGTTATTAATACAAATCGAAAATATGACGTTTGTTATAAATGTCAAGTTTAGATTTGAAATTCGAATTTGCCGCGTGAATGATATTGCAATAAAGTTTTTTATAGATGTAAATCATTGCAAGGTTTACCGGTCATATTATTCAGTTACGACTTGCGACTATCGATCAGTGGCGACTATGGCGAGGGGTCCCTCACTAAACCGATTCCTGCCGGTGTCCCAATAAGGCACATGGTACCAACCGGATTCCCATTTGAAAATATTCACCCATTGGCAGAAGTTTGGGTGAATGTCTGGGTTCGTCAATTAAAAAAAAGCACGACAGCCAATGATATCTACAAAGGTACCTAAATAGTACCGCACTATCTAAGGAAAACAGGAGTGCTTCGAACTGCAAACTTTGGATGCTACTGGGATTGGTGCTCGGATCAGCATAGTGATCGGATCGGATCGGATCGAGACCGTGTATACGGGTTCTAATAGTAGGTACCTACTCGCTAAATACGGCAAGTTACATCACTTCCCTTTACAATATGATGACGCCTTATAAGCTGGGCAGCGTATCAGTTTGATTGAACATTGTATGTGCAAAACATGTTTTCTAAAAAGGTTCTATGAAAGTCTGTACATAAGTCTGGCCAACGAAAGATGGTTCAAGAAAACGGCGGCAAATGGAAAATCAACAGGTTGCAATACTGACTATACATCGACAAAATAGTTGATAGGTACTATGATTTAACCTACAAGATTAATAAAATCGCAACAATATTTTCAATGTACACTTTCCGTAGGTACATTGAAAACATATTAAAAAAATAATTGATAATAAATAATGCGTTCTGGATTGATGCGGAAGGCGGAAGATCGGCAAACGTGGCGCATATTGGGAGAGGCCTATATCCAGCTGCAGTGGACTGCAATAGGCTAAATTGATTGATTGATTGAATGTGTTCTGAGAGCGATAGGTATCTATATGCCTTAAATGTGTTTTATTATAATGTTTGGTGGCAACCCTGTTATAACCATTATATTTTCACTGAAGCCCTAGAGAGATTTCTCTAATACAACAATCACAATACAATAAACTCACGTAGACGTTTCACTTTCTTAATACTTAATAGTCATTCACAGTTGTCATAACATACCAAGATGGCTGAGAACAATCAAAACAAAAGAGTAATTACTTTTTAATGTTTATGATGCAACCACAGAATATAGCAAAATACCTACGTAACGGTGAACTCTACTTCCCACTAGTGACTGCGGCGGAGTGATACGTGCCCCCCTTTTCCGTGGGCAAGATGGGGACACCGTGGTTCCCATACCCGAGGGGGGCAACTCGAAATCGGAGATGGGCCTGGGTCAATCGGGGTGTGAGGGATATGTCTTAGGACTCTTAGGTTATCTTACACCCCGGCGGTATCTGAAGACCTAAGACGTCCTGCGACCTAAGAAGTCCGACATAACCGCCTCTGGGTGGCGGGATGGGAGGTATCCGAGGCCTCTGAATGGCGGGGTGGGAGGTGGGAAAAAAGTACTTAGGTATAGTAGTCATGCATGACAGAGATATGTATGATTTCACTAGATGGTTTGTGCAGGGAAAAATCTTGCCCCCGTAAGCTTGATTTATATTTTTTCTCGATTCCATCATGCTGAACTTAAAGAGCCCTATGAAAATAAGTCCACTAGTGTTGGAGAAAATGTTTGGACAAATAACTACAATAAAGTTAGGATAATTTCTTGTTTCTCTCTTAAAACTCGTAAAAGGACTTCAGCCCCAAGATGCAAGGTTTGGAGTTCGGAGATAAATGGGACTAACACTAGGATGCAGAAGAAGATTTTAACAGCTAGCTTGGTTACGGAATCGTCGACCTTATGGTCAAGTGGTCTCGGATTCAATTCCTGGCTATTATACAACCGACGAGAACATCCTGATTCGAAAGTTTAACTCCCCTGGTCAGTATAAAAACAGTGTTGCCATTATTATGTTTGTCGCAAGTAGTTTACATATTCAATAACATTTGTCACTAGTTCGCAGAATTAGTTTCTTTATAAATTACTTGTATTTGTCACGTTTTACGATAAACATAAAATTTATTGATGCAAAACATCTTACGAAGAAACCTTAGTGATTTCCGAACGAATGAATAGCACACATTGGAATACAATAGAATACGTTTGCACAAAGCGGGGTAATAAAAAAATTGGAATCCATTGATAAAATTATACTAGAAAAAGAAATCTGCTATAAATCTACGGCACGGGATACGTGGTGCATGTGTCAGAATGTCAGAATGGACTACAGATTTCATACATTTCGGTAAAAAAAAAATCTCATTTTATCATTTATCAATGATCCCATGACGTTTTTGTATGATCATTACGTGTCTTAACGGATATTTGTCAGAGTACCGAAATCCATACTGGAAAGAAAGGATTCTTTCCATTTTCCTGTCATATTCTTTACCTTTGGCGTCAAAGTAACACCTGTAAGGCACCTGCTGGTTCAGACGTTGTCCTACGTGAGCGACAAGCGCGGTAGCGCAACGCAACAAATCAAGTAGCCGTTGTTCTTTATTGTGTCCTACGTTGTCTCGCGTCAATAATATTGACGCGAGACAACGTAGGACACAATAAACACAACGTAACATATTATGTCACGTGAAGTATAGAAGGGTAGGTCACGTGTCGCGTTGCCGCCCTGCTGCGATTGTGGCTCACGTTGGACAACGAGTAGATAAGGCTCTGGATTCTTCTCCGAGTTGAAAAGTCAGACGGCAGTCGCTTCCGCCTTCTTACAAGTAATAAACAGTCTGCAGGCTGCGATGTGAAAGCCTCGGATGCAACCGGGAAGAATCTTAAGATGATCTTTAACCTCACCATTCTTGAACAAAGGACACCTTTGATGTTGCAACCGTTCGTGGAGCCAGCTAACCAAAGAACCACTTGCTTGCTACTTTAGTAGTACAAAAAAGCAGATGATCACCTACATACCACCTGCACAATTATTTTCGTTGGTGTATTCAATACGACAAAACTTCATTTTTTGTGCCGGCAACACAGGTAGAGAAACTGTGGGAATTGTACTATGGCTCATTGTTTGTGAAAAAAAAAGAGAGCTGTCGGTTATGGATTAGTATGTAGGTACACGTGCTATTTTTTTCTAAAATTCCCGCCTTTGAATTCAATATGGCGCCAGGTGAATGAAGATGGCGGTGAAGTATGACCGTGGGATAGACGTAGACGTACGAATTAATACAAAATCTGGTTTATGTTTTATTATTTTTTTATTTCCTGTTTTTGCTTTTTCTCTCTCTATTTATTTTTTTAGTTTATTTTTTATGATCAGTTTAACTGTGATGAAAACATTAAAATGACAGCTTGTTAAGCTACTTTTGTCGTTGGCTGTACCTCTAGACTAGACACAAATATTGCAAATATCCATATCTTATCAATGATGATGGTATGATAACTGATTGATAATTGTGGCTTTCTAGTGGTCTGATATTGGTATCACTAAATTATGTCATGGCGATCGTTTTGCGATAACTCCGAAAATAAGTGTTACCAGCATTTTGCTAGTTCATATACGCTGTTATCTGACCTGGCAACACCGAAATTTTCCAATAATATACATAATTATGGTCTTATTATTAATACGTCCTTACCGTCTTCGCTGGTTTAACGTACGAATACAGGCGCTCGGATTACTGTTTCGTGCAAATCATACCTTTTTTTGCACGAAACTATTTATATTAAAGGAGGATGGGCGTTTTGGGCCCACTTACAATATTGTCCAATCGAAATGAATTTACCATCGTTGGATAGTTCTTATCAAGAGTATAAAAAACGACTACGGCAGCTAACCTGTATCTATTGTCCGTTTTGTAATATACTCCTCAGAAGTTACTTCGAAATAGAATTTAAAAAAAAAAATATCTGGCTTGACCGATTTTGATGATGATACTATTCTTATTAACTCTAAGTGTACGTAAGCAGATAAGCATTAAGTTGGCACCGGTTTTCTGAAATTATGTGCTTGATTTTTTTTTATACCACTTATAGTCCAGTCATTTGGTATTTTTACCTGGAAAGTTTTCCGGGAGTTTTGAAAATTGGCAATTTTATAGATTTTGATATGCTCTTTCCAAATTTGAACTTTGCCACCTCGTATGTTTGCCGCTCGCGCCGCCATTTTGAAAAAATGGCGCCCAAAAGCAGTTTTTTGATAATTACTCCTTTCCGACGCATTTTACAGGAAAAACATATTTTAACAAAATAAAAGTAGAGGAAATTTCCTACAATTTGTGATAATTTTTTTTTTTCCTAAAATTAATAGTTTCGGTATAGGAGCGCCGTAAAGTGTAATTCAATACACGTTTCGGCAGAAATACTCATTTCCACACCACCATGAGGTAGAGAAATCGGCGCGTTTTTTTTATTGTGGTATCCCTTCTATCTACTTCATTAGAAGCCATGGCTCTGTAAATGCAAACGACACTGTGAAATGATAAACGTATACTGATGACTCAGACTAAATATTTCTGTTGAGCTCAGCCGGGGCTAGATGTTTCTTAGAAGGGAAAGAAGGGGCCTGACACAGAAGGGGCGCATTTCTTTATACCTGCGGAGACATGACAGACTATAGTTACCTATAATTACTATAGATAACCTTCGTATAATTTTTATAATTTACAAATCACAGTATGAGCAGTTTAAAGTAAATATTACACGTTGGTGTGGATGTATAATGGTTTACGGCGCTCGTACGCCGAAACTATTGATTTTAGGAAAGAAAAGGTTTGCCATAAATTGTAGGAAATTTTCTCTACTTTTATTTTGTGTAACATGTTTTTCCTGTAAAATGCGCCGGAAAGGAGTTATTATCAAAAAACTGCTTTTGGGCGCCATTTTTTCAAAATGGCGGCGCGAGCGGCAAACATACGAGGTGGCAAAGTTCAAATTTGGAAAGAGCATATCAAAATCTATAAAATTGCCAATTTTCAAAACTCCCGGAAAACTTTCCAGGTAATGTTCTAGGTTTTCGCCCAAATGACTGGACTATTAAGTGACAGACAAGCGATTTTCACTTGGCATTACTACTATGCATTTATAATATTAGTGTGAATAATAATAAGAAGAAGAAGGGCTTTAGAAAGTTTCTTCAGGGTTGTGTGACGCCCCTGGTGCTGCATACGTCCATAGGCCACGGTAACCACTTTCCATCTGGTGGGCCGTGTGCTTGTCTGCCACCTAAGTGGTATAAAATAAAACAAGAAACAAAGTGTATATTCACTTATTTCTCGAAAATCTTACTTATTGTAATTATTATTATTATATTTATAACATGCCATAATCGAGACCAATAATAATAGAAGTGTATGCAGGATGCTACAAAAAAAACAAAAAATACTGCTTTCGGACAGCAAATCGGGACTAGCGCCATAGTTATTCGTAATCCACACAAAAATACCTTTCCAATGGTGTATCATTTATTCCGATTGGAGGGTGGGACCAAGTTCCATACATTTGTGCCCATCATCCTTTGCACAGTATTACATTTGCACGAAAATATTTATATTAAATTCGCACAGTATTACATTTGCACGAAACAGGTGTCCGCAATCCGCATGTGCGCCCGCGCACACGCATGAGGAAGCGGACGGAAATTTAAAAGACGAGCGAGTACCCACCTACCGGAAAGCCTGCTAACCCAATTTAAAAATCCAAGTAAAGGTAAAGTCAAGTAATGTTAATATGTGTCTATTTTTATTTCTATTATTTGCTGTATTTTCGATTATTGCAATTTTTTTCGTGGCTATCGCTTCAAAAATTATATTTTTATATTTTAGTAAGCAAAATATTAAGGCGTCTATAATATATATGGATATATAGCTCACCTGTCCCGCAGTATCACAGATTTCCACGCAGATCGGTCTGTCGTCTACGTCTACCACAACTGTGAACAAACAAATTAAAAAATAAATAAAAATAAAAAGTATTTAATTTACCAAATATGGCGGGACGAGAAAAAGCGTCTCTACCTTTGAGTATTAGATACTCTAAGGTCTCTACCAAATCCTTCAAGTTAGGGACTAACATTTTAGGGTCAATAGCATCAGAAATGGTGATCCGTATGTTCTGAACTGCACCTCAACTTTTTACTATCCAGCTTGATGGGCCATATATAAAAAAAGTGTCATAAAACTCTTAAATCAACGTTCACAAAGCGCGGGAAAATTTTTAAAGGAAAGAAACCTGAATTCTGTTCTGGTTTTGTTACATCTAGCCCAAAGAAAAATGCCCTAGTAACAATTTAAAGAAAACCCTATGTACACGTGAATACTTTCGTAACTGTAGTGTACAACGTATTGTGTAATGTAGTAATATTTTAAATGTCAGTATGAACACGCTTTATAGGCTCACAAGTCGAAGTATCGGCAAGTTAGGTAACCGTCGGTCGGCTTGCATGCCGGCTTGATTCTTATCTATTGTTACATATTTACCTACTAATTTGACTACCTATCTTTTTTCACGTACTTAACCCCGCGTTTACATACTGCCGCTCGCATTGCTCATCGTGTTGCCAGAAATATTCGCGCGATTAATGCCCTAGCGTTCACACACGCGCATCATCGTGTTGGTCTTGATTCTTCTTTGATTCTTTGATTACAGTATTCGCCCTGCAATGGAGACGGACGTAAACTATCACTTTCAACTACTAAACACTTTCCGTAGATCGATATAAATATTTTTTAAAGTAAATATTCGAGGAGCAATAGCGAAAGCAGTGTTTACTGATTAGCGCCATCTAGCGGTCTCGTATAGTTCATCGCGCTAGTATTGCCGCTCCTTTGACTCGCGCCGCCAAGCCGACATTCGCAGCAACATACGCGGCAGTACTCGCGGCAAGACGAATATACCTACCATTCACACCACGTCTCTGCCCACTTTTCTCGCCACTTCCCTCGCTTTGCCGCGAGTATGTAAACGCAGCTTAATAAGGTATGATTCCGAAAGGGACTGCATACGACTACTGGAGACATACCCAGCAGATACGCGTAATTCATTACGGCTTCAAATGGCCGTCGCTTCACGGAAAATGTCGAAATTCAGCTAAATCCGCAGTTGGACTGGTAAAGCGGACGCCAGACTCCGAGGTGAAGGTTTCAGATTCGACTGTGATCAATGCTTAGATGAAGAAGAATAGATTACCATAGACTACGTGAAAAAAACCACTCAGTCTCAGGAGAGACTTTGCTTCACTGTGTGTGTTTTACCGCCTATACAATGGTTTGTGCTCAGATGAATTGTTTGACATGATGCCCACAGCTACATTCTATCATCGCACTTCTCGTCATAGGCGGGGAGTTCATCCTCACACATTGCGACCGGAAACGGTGCGCACTGTGCGGTATGAAAGGAACTTCATCCCTCGCACACTCAAGCTGTGGAATGAACTCCCCGCGATGGTTTTCCCAAGCGACTACAATATGGGGTTCTTCAAGAAGGGCATTAGAAGGTTTCTTCAGGGTCGGCAGCACGAGTGTGACGCCCCTGGTGTTGCATACGTCCATAGGCCACGGTAACCACTTTCCATCAGGTGGGCCGTGTGCTGCCACCTAAGTGGTATAAAAAAAAAAAAAAAAAAAGATAGGCAAAAAGAATCAAAGAGATATTATGTATTGTCTATAGTCTATATGGTAGGTATGCCACGATACCCTCCATGCTGAGAGTGCAGAATGTGCAGATGTATAGTCAAAGTATGACCCTATTGTATACTACTTATTATCAACCCACTATCCCTTTCTAATAACGTAAAAAATACAGATGATGAGAAAACATTAAAAAATAATTAAAGATACTTAATTAATATCATAATAGGTTTTCGCGTGATCAAATTAATTTTAATTAAAACTTAATTACTTATTAATTCGTACCTAATATTTTTGAAATATGTTCTGCTGTAGGTATAATAAAACCATAAATATTAACAACAAACATGGAGAACTACCTTCTTATAAATAATTTTAACGATATTGACCTTTTGTAGGGCTGAATCTTCAATTCACACTTGATTTGTTGTTTTCTGTGCGTTAGTAATATTATTATTGTAAAATTATAAGTAAAACGTCAAACTTTCTAAAATTAACTGAATTATAGACAGTTGTTTTGCTTGACTACTACATACTTACGTCATAGCGGTGTTTTCCACTTTCCATATTCTCCATTTCAAATAAAGTGTGTATTGTCAAATCATAGATAATAGCAAGCATCAATATTTTATACCTGTTTTATTATATGTATTTATATTATCTATGGACATTTTTACCTAAATGATTTGTTAGATATTAAAAGGGAAACGGATTTGTATGATACATACTTGTAACTTATAATAATGACATACAGTACATTATGTATTTATTTATTTAAATCGACAATAATTATTTAACGATAATGATTATTGATACAAATAAATATGTACTTATTACGGTAGTCGGTATATTATATAGGTATGGCATACATATAGGTTTGGCTAATAATAGATTTTCCTTACCATAATGTACTTAATACTTACCAAGTATAACTCAGTTTCTGAATGAGGACAGTTTAATTAACTATGTAATTTAGTTCAATGGATTAATTTAATAGCTATTTTATAACTACTAAATTGGTATTTTATCTTATAAGAAACCAGCACATTTTATTCCAAAGAAAGTAAAATATCAAGGCGTATTTCAAATCAAGTTATTCGTATTCAATGTAAGTAAATATCGGAATTTTTGGACTTGTCTCTTGTATTATACCTACCCCAGGGACTTATAATAATTATGACTTACGTTTCCCAGAGCTCTATTAAAAAAAATACAAGGCGCGAAATTGCCGAGTTCTTTTTTCAAATTGTACCCTGACCATAAAGTCCAGTGAGTGACACCTGATACGTCATCCTCGGCCCGGATACGCGCGGTAAACAACGCGCTTGCCGAACATCCTGGCTTTTGTTCGAAAACCTGAACTGCCGCCATTACTGACATTTACTGGCCGGTAAGTGTCACTAGCGTTTTGTTGTTACTAATATTGTTCTATGGGCAATGTGACCATACGTCTCGTTGTGAACGGGACCGTTTTATGGCTACTCTGCACACTGTGCACAATAAAGCTTCTTCCACAGCTCGTGCTTTTCGCAATATTTTCACTAAAAAAACACAGCAAAACATGGAAATCTTTTTAAGGTGCTTGTTGTTAAACGTTTGGCATCTTAGAGAGAGTATTCTTTCTCTAAAGTGCCAAACATCATTAAAAATGAAATTTTGAAGCATTTATTATGCTAACTTTTCAAATCGATTTAGAAAGGAAAAAGAATTGACCTCGGGCTTTTTTTCCTTTCTAAATCGATCATTAAAAATGTTGGGAAAAACCATAGAGGTATAGAGATTTCCATGTTATGTTGTGTTGAGCTTGTGAATATGTTGCGAAAAACAGGAGCTGTAGCCTTAAGAGCATCGCGTCGGTACGCGATAATGTCCCGTTTTTCTAGACAATAATCGAAAATAAAAACAATAAATATATGAACTGTTAAAATACGGAATAAACTCGACTTCCAACCCAATAATAATTTCCCATAACTTCGTCCCTTAGACTAGCAGGTAAAAGGACTGAGATTGGCCTCAAATTATTCATATTTGTAATAAAATTGTCCTGGCTAATTTAATCAAAGCAACTGTCCTGTTTGTCTATAAATATATGGTCACATTAACTATGAGTACTATGACATGTTATTGTTTGATTCAATTAAACGCACAATCGTATGATATGCAAGAATAACCTACCCACAATTGTTTCGCGATACAATGACATTGTTATTACAAGCCTGGAATTTAGAAGGAAGACTTCACTAAACAGGCTTGATATCAAATGTTTTTGTTATATTATTATGAATTACTTAAGTGTTGCCATTGCACGCCGTTCTTGCTCCAGGGTAGGCAGAGATATCAGGCCGTTTCTGTCTCACACACCTTACGAATGTCCTCTGTAATCGTTAAACTTTTCACCTTTTCAAGCAAAACTTCTTGTAGACAACCTTTGCAAAGCTCTAAAAAAAATATGTCCCGGTTAGGTACTGGGTGAGGCGGGCGTGGGAATGAATTTTGAATTTCTTTAATTAAATTTAATTAATTAATTTTGATGTTTTAGGTATGCAAGCACTATATTTATTCTGTGGTATAGGCCTTTTTGTAATGTCATCTGTATGACAGTAACGAAAACTTGCGGTACATACATGATAAGTACACCACACGTTATTTTGATCAGTATAAAAACTGAGTTGTTGGCGGATATATTGGGATCGATCGCCATAGAACAAAAAAACAAAAAAAAAGATAAGTACACGATTTTCCGTTGAAGGGAAACTCGGTGAAAGCGTTAAGGCTGGTAACACATGCCTCCTATGTTGCAGGTGTCGGCCGCCTCAGCATGGCAGGAAAGACTCGTATTCGAGTCGCGATGACCAGTTAAATTGTAAAAAAAATTGTCACGTGGGGAACCAAAAATACTCATTGGTCAAAGAGACGCGAGGTTAAAGTGCAATGATATGGTGGTGGCAGGAAGGATCAGTGCTTATGGTCACTTCTGTAAAATAAATTAAAGTAAGGTCCCCGATTTCTAACTAAAAATACCCATAAACAACAATTTAATTACTACACAAATAGACACTTGTTACGCTAGCAACAAGTAAATGTCATAAGCAAAAAGGTCATTGACTTTTATGAATCATGAATCATAAACAAGTAAAAACATTTACTAAAACCTCATCAAAGTTACGCTATAGGCATATTGTACAACAACCAGCAACAACGATGTAAAAAGTCCATTAAAAATAACGTTGCAATAAAAGGAGGTCACGAGACAGTAATAAAATAGAAAAAAAAAGTTTGAAATCGAGAGCGTAACTGGCTGTATGTTCAAAGTCCAGTGCCTCGACTGAGTCATCGAGACTCTGTGGTCGTCGCCGTGACCGTGTGTCACGATTATTCACAGTTTACAATCCTTGGGCACTATTAGATTAGTTACGTAAAATTATTTTTACACCGTAGGTACACGATCAAATATCAAGCTATAACTTGAACGATTTTACCGATGTTATTTGTCTTTTTTAAGACTTTACCGATTTCATTTATTTTTCTTCAAGTATTCTGTTACTTACTCCTTCTCACATAAAGAAATGTTAAGAAAATTGCGCAGAAAGTAGGAAAATTTCAGAGAACTTGACGACTAGAACCCCAAGAAGGAAACCTGTGCCAAAGTCTCGTCCAATAATCAGCAGGTGGAAGTACTGACTCGCAAGTGACCTTGGTTTGGACCCCGAAAATCTAGGTGGACCCCTGTTACTGTTGCAATCTTCAAACAAATAATTTTGACATTGATTTTAATTAATTACTGTCTACTAGAATTTTATGTATTTAAGTAGTTTATCATTAATTATATTTATGTAGGTACTAATACTCGTATACCTATAATTAAAAATAATTATATATTTTATTCGTAATACAGTAATATTACAATATTTGACTAATAAAATCATAAAAACGAAATTTAAATTAAATTAATTTGTATATTATGCACATAAATTTCAATCCGCACTGCAAACATTTCCTATTTAAAAAAAAACTTGAATAATGAATACCAACGAAACGATAATATGTATTACTTTTATTTTTCATTAAAAAGTCAATGTCTTGCAATGAAAATGCAGCCTCCCGCTATAGTACAAAGACGTGAGACGGGAATGAATGACCTCGTGTTACAGAGAACAAAATAAACTGGTCTAGACAAACAAAACATTCTGCCCGAAGTTCACATTTGTACAGCACAGACTATACTCGTACTTCTTTCTGCATAGGTTGGTAGTTAAATATTGCGATAAAAATAAAATTATAATTAGGTTCGTAACAGTAAACATGAAGTTCATAATCAAATATTTCATAATCAAATATTTTTTATTAAGTAGAAAGTAGTTGCCACAGAGTATATTATAATTTTAAATTTGTATCTATGGTAGTTGCTCTTGATGGTTTATAATGAATAAACGAAGGCCATCATCGGCCACTCGCGTTAGGATTTTTTTTGCCTGTATAGGCAAACGTAGATATCGTACACCATCCGCAGAGGTTTCATTTAAATTAAATTATAAATGTCCTAGACGTAATCTAGAATATATAGATTTTCATCGAATTCTACGCACGTAATATAAAAAATCCCGATTTGCACCTCATCCTTCTACAGAGAGGACATGATCTAATTTGCAACCTTTATTTGCCATTTGACGGTTCGTTGACATTACTAACCCCGTTTATTAGGCGCCAGTGTGACCTTCCGAAGATCTAATACGACTTGACCTGACCTATTATCGAACAAAGACACTTGTAATAGACACCGATAATACTTTATCTGTGTCATTTCTTAATATAATTATGTAAGGGTCTTCGGATGTATTGTATGGGACAGTAATTACTTAGGACCTCCGGCCAAGCTAAACTAACCTGCTAGTCGGTACACATACTGGCTGACAAACGATGCTTCCTTTGCCTGTACAGACAAAAAAGAGGACCTAACGCAAGTGGCCGAGTGTGATTGGTTTCTAACTTCATTATTTTAAAAACCATCAAAAGCAACTACCATAGATATAAAATTATAAAATGTATACTCTGTGGTAATCAACTTCCTATTAACTTTTCTTTTTTCAAATAAAAAAAAATCAAATTAAAATATAATAATTATGTACATAATTACAATTACATAATCGATTTGAGTATTTTTTATTGTTAGTAACTAACCAAAATTACTTTCCTCCTATCCCTTCAGACTTCACTAAGTTTGCTGTATTAGGTTAGGTAGCCGTAGGATAGGAGAGACGTCGATAGTACTATAGTGGAATTCGAACCCTCTCAATCGTTAGGCAAATTATTGTGAACGTCTTCACAGCATCGTGATAGCGATAGCTGAAAGCATACTTAGTTACTGTAGATGTTATTGCATTGTAGTTTGGTCGTTGACTGTCTGTTCAAGGTTTTAAAAAGATTATTTAGCAAAGACGTCACATACTTAGATACTTGTAGGTGTTCACGAGAAGCCTTCTTTAGATGTCCTTGGATCTACGAGTAGGTATTTTAGTATTCTTTATTCAAAATAGATAAGGGATTTTTTGAAAATGTACTCTACATCAGGAAGGGAGAGAAGGTAAGAAAATGTAGAAAAGGCAAAAGAAAACAGGAAAGGGAAGATAAGGGAATGGATTTGTATGGATGTTTGTATGGATGTATCCAACTATGTATTAAGTAATCTGTAGTTATATGTGCAACTCTGTCTGTCTGGCACGCCTTCACGTCTAAACCACTGAGCCAATTTTGATGAAATTTGAGAGATATACATACATATATTAGATCTTGGAAAAGGATATAGGCGGCGTGGATACAGACATCCACGCGGGCGAAACCATGGGCAACAGCCAGTAAATCCATAAAGGCAGGAGTTAGATTGTACAACTCCGTGTCGACCAGGGATATAAAATTAATTTCAAAAGCGAGGACAAGATGATCAAAAGAAAAACCAAGATCAAATAATATTTAACGCTTGCTACACCCACAAGAGCGGAGCTCCTATAAGAAAAAATAAAGATCAAAGCGATTATAATAAAGAAACGGTTAAGTGCGACTCAGACTTCGCATATGAAGGGTCAAATAAACCGCGTAGGTTTTTTAAATAGAGAACCTCTTTAATTTTTCACATACATACTTCACAAAGGACGTTCTCAATTTGGGTTTTTCTTTTACTCCGTTATTTGTGATTCGATTTGGAACTTATTTTTTTTATTGTGTACTTCCTTACTTTTATTTTAAAGTCTGTAGTGTAGTCTACATAGAAGTCATTGGGATTATTCCATGAAACGCAGTCCTGCCTGTCGGTCAAGTTATATAATCTGTGCTAACCCTAATTCAAGGGAGATTTTAGTACGCCATTAAATTAGGACCAACTTTACGACTTTTCGCGCTTTTTATAGTGGTCTGGCTTTACGAGTGTGTTGGCCAAGATGGCGTGTAAAGCGCTCGTCGCCTAGACTTCACAAATCAGACAATCCAGTTAGATGGATCCTCGTAGGTACCTATATAATTACGGATTGCATGCATGCCTCACAGATGCGTTTTAAATGTTAAACAAAAGGTACATACCTGTAGTTGATTGGCGGTAAATAATAAGAGCTGTCAATGCATAATCTGTCTGTGGTGTGGTGTAAGGTGACAGTTGACAAGACTTCACAGCAGCAGTATGATAGCATCAAACTTTTTTTTAAATAAGGCGCTTATTATGTGCCAACCTCCATAATAAAATATTAAAGTGTCAATCAAGTTAGTGTATGCCATGATTACTTACAGAAAAAAAGTCTTCTTTTCCTCTACAGCTGGCCCGGGTTCAGTGGACTATACCTTAACCTTCGTAATAACTAATAACCCTCCACGACACGTTCGGACTCAAAAATAGAACGGCACAAAATCGCAGGTCACCTTGCCCTACACTTTAGTTAGCCCGAAGTTGGTTCCCTTTTAACATGCAGACATAGTCCGGTGTGTGATTGGCATTCAGTCTTTGGTCGAAGTGGAATTGATTCATACATTATGCAAGTCAATCCTAATCGATTACTTCCTACGCAGAAAAGTCTAATAGTAGAATTTAAATCACAGGGATTGTTTTTTACGTGAGCTGTAATTTAACAATCGTATCTAAACAACTGTTAGTTAGTAGAATAAGAATATAAAATATGCTAGTGGAATACATATTGATAAAAAAAAAATAGAAGAAGCTACAGTAAGTTGTACGAGTATGACAGATCTGCTGATTTCGTTAATTCCTATCTTAAACGATTTGAATTTACAAAGTCTTCAATATCAAGCCAATTATGAAAATTTCCAAAAATTACGTAAGCCCGTAAACCTTATTATTTGAGGCAAACAGATTTTTGCTTCATAATTTATTTTATTTATACTATAAAATAAACCTTCGTTTAAGTAATTTTATGAGCTTCAAAAACTTTCAAACAAAAATAATTGCAAATACGTTATTGAATTTAATAACTCAAAAATGCTTGCCAATTACTTTTTTTTATTATTAGGTGCGAGGTTGTAAACATTAATTTGAAGTATTTAATAACCTACTTAAAAACTTTTTTTTTTAATTTCAACACATGTTTCTGCAGGCATTATTCTGTTGCATTCTGCATGTAATAACCTCGCTCTATAAACTGAAGAACAACAAATAAAGCGAAGGTAAGGAAAGGTACAATTATTTGGCAAAAGGTGAAGTTTAAAGATCAAGGCCAGATGCAAAATATCGCGGTTTATTTATAGACTTAATAAGAGTAATGTTAAACAAAAACAATATGTCATTTATATTGGCATACCGAAATAATTGAACCGAAAGATGGCGCCACCGTCTCGTCAATCTTGTCTAAACGTGCTAAATAAAATTGTCTTTGATGTGCTTTAAAACAGTATACAGATAACAGTAAGTTCCGATTTTTGTCATTTTACTAGTGTTTTTATAATTTTTTTTTATTTGACGTAAAGCGGATAGAAAGATCATGCGCTCGTTTGATGTAATTCAACCTTTAGAGTAGAGTAGGATTACTTTACAGCACATTAACGTAAAACCTACATTCTCACAAATTCTTATCATAATAATAAATTAAGACCAATTGTTTATTCAACAAGCTTTAATCTGTGCAGCGTTAGTTGATAGGAAATCACGCCATTGTCTTTCAATGTTTACATTTAGTTATCAAAACATATGACCAAATTGAATGTTTACAATATTAGACATGAGCTCGCATAGGCCCAGTGGCACTGGTTAACCGTAGAGTCTTTCGTAAAATATTTTTGTTAATTGGAAATTTTAATTTTGGTTGTTGGCTTTAGTAGAAGAGCTAGAATAATTAGACCAATATCATGTATTCAGAAACACGCTGTTAAAGGTGTATTGTATATTATAAATTAGTATGAGTGAATGGGGTTGTATCAAGATATTCGCGGCCAAGCGAAGTTAACCTACCTTGCAAGCCGGTATAGTTACCTGTACCTACTTGACCGCAAGTCACCGAAGACCCTGTGCTATCCTCAAAAAAAGATACCCAAAAATTGCGTAATGCGAATATTGAGTATATTTTTGTGAAGTGACTGGGGCAAGATATAAACTGTACACCTGCTGAATGAGGACAAGACACTGGCTTAAGATTTCCTCTCGAGGTTGGGAGGTCAGTACATAAAAGCCGCATAAGCCACATCAGCCACACCAAAATGAGAAGGAATAAGTAGACCCCGGGTGCCTAGGTAAAAGCCTTGAATGCAATAATTGGGAAATAACGCTAAAGTAATGATGTCATTATGTAATGTACTTAAAAATCCGCTGTTACAGTTTGTAATACCTCGTCAACCATAAAATTACGCACAATTATATCCTTAAGTTTAACCACAAGTATGCAGTGGAACTGTTCTGTCATAACATCGTTAAACTCAATGTAACTAACAGTTAAATATAGCCTTGGCAGTAATCGTAACCGCCAATATGGTGCAACCGTACCTTTTATTGTTTGTATGTTTTCTAACCTCATTTTCGCTATAGAAAGACCACCGAAGAAGACGGTATTTATGTAATACATATCTGTTTACAATTTTTGAATTCATTAGCATTAATTACGGAAATAAATCAAGCTTTTATGACAGTTAGAGTGCTATTAATACATTAATGTCGGATTTATATATAGTTAAAGTATTGTATAACAACGAAATGAGATGCGTATGGAAATGATGAGTATTTCAGTTATTTATCACTCATGTCTGTTTTGATAGTATTTTAGACTAGCCGTTGCCTGCGGCTCCACCCGTGTGGATGTCGGGTATCGCGACCAAACGTAGCCTATGTTCTTTTCCAAGGTCTAATCTATCTCTGTGCCATATCTCATCAAAATCTGTTTAGTAGTTTAAGCGTGAAAGCGTAACAGATAGACAGAAAACTCAGTCAAAATCGACCCAGCCAATTCGAAGACTGTTTTTGATATAATTATGGTGTCATACATCCAATTATTTAAAAAAACTGTTATTTTAACACACACTCCAATTTTATTTATTTGTGTAGATATGATAGTATGGATCCGGACGGATCCACGGGTAGGGGCTATAGCGTATTCTAATCGAACACAACTCACACAACACAATACGATTATTCTTAAATTATTTTAACTAACATCACTCATCGTAGTTCTAAAGTACAGACACAGAAATAGAACCCATTCAAACCCATTACATATTTTTCATTCACAGATAATATAAAATCACTTTGCTTTTAACGTTCTAGTGTAGTTTTCTAGACCACAGAGCTTATTAAATTATATTCTAGGACACAGCTCTTTCCAGACCCAAAGTATAACTTAACTACTTCGTAAAATGGGTTCTGGATTTGTAGAATGTAGATAAACATAGTTAAATGCTTTTTTTATACATCAGTTCGTCAATCAGGACCAATGGTAAAAAGTTAGGATGAAGTCCAGAAGATTGGCTTTCATTCCAGCAGTGCAATTCTGCTGTGCAATTCACTAACAAGCACAACGATGCGACAACGATGCGAGTCGCAACGATGTGCGCGATAGACACTGTCATTGGTCGATTTCCAATGACGTGATACAATCTGACCAATGACAATCTACGTTGCGCCTCGCATCGTTGTCGCATCGTTGTGCTCGCTTAGTGAATTGCAGTGCTGTAAGTGCACATCAGCGAGCTCATCGTTGCGACATCGTTGTAACAACAATGTGCTTGAATTTGGAATTCACTAACACTGTACACTAGCGCTCTAGGGTCTAGGTCTAGGATATACCGTACGTTGTAAGAACTACTCGACAACCTGTCAATAATTATAAAAGCTCCAAATTGTAGATGCTGATAATCTTAAAATGATGATCCGTACCATGACTGTCTCGATAGATGCTTCTTCACGTTCTGTTTAAAGATCTCGTGATCGTAAGAAGAAGGAAAAATGTCTGGTGGTAGAGCATTTCAGTTCTTTATCGTACAATTATGAAAAAAAAACGAGAATCGATCCTACAAACTCTGTCTTAGCCGTTAAACATTCTACCGCTAAGCCACAGAGGTCGTCAATAACAGCTTTTATCTAGGTTTCACTATACGCTAGTTGTTAGAAATAATAGCTTTATGAATTATATAGTGAGAAGCGATCTAGTGACCTACATGCGATTGCACATATCGATCGTATGTGGAGTAATATAGTCGTATTCGCATTAACATTGCTAGAAAAGCTGATGGCCACGAATAGTACATTATTGCAGTCGCATTGCAGCTCTGGAAATAGGTGAATTCTTTTTTTAAAAGATCTCTTTTTGCTTGCAGAACCCCCTTCGGGCATGACTTCATTGGGGTAAGGTTTCGAATCAAAAAATAAAATATCCGAATGGTGTTTCGACACATAGGCCTATGCTGCCAAGGATTCTAAATGTATGGGATTTAACGTTTATGACATACGTTGATGACTGTCATATGCGTCAAATCTCATACATTCGTCATCCTATTCTACAAAACGCCGGTCAACGAATTGCCACTTGTCTATGGGTGGTGTGACCTGAAAAGGATATCCCAGAGAAGAGACTATTTGTGCCAATTTAGTGACTCTTTTATGTATTAAAAATAAAAAAGAATTTCTAAAATCAATTCACAAATGACGGAGAAATCAGGTATCGTCAAATATATAACCTCCTTATTTGAAGTCAGTTAACACTGGGAACGTGTATAGATAGATGTCATGCGTTTATTTCAAACCAGTTTCTTTCAAAGATAGATACCTAATTGAGAGAAATATGTCATTGTACCGCATAAAGGCGTAGTGTTTGACTCACTTAATAAACTGACTTATAGGTCAAGTCAAAGTTCAATTAAAATACTGGTCAATTGAGTCGCACTAAATTGACGGACAGTCGTTGTACGTAAATCACTGTATCTGGTTGATGTGTTGTTGATTTGTAACATGTAAGGCGACAAACTCTAGTAAGTAGTATCACCATTTCAATGACCTTCGGTATCGGATTTCAGTTCTTGGATCTACAACATAGTCAACATACTCCGGAACTTTTTTACGTGCCCTTTTCGGAAAATCATGCAAAGCTAGCCAATGGAGACGGTCGTTTCTAATTTGTTCTTTTGTAGCGTGAAACCTCATTATCACTCTTCAGTTACGGCTTACGTCACTGCCCTTTTAGACAAGTGGTAAGTGGTAGTTGTTGACCGGTATATGACGACTGTCATATACGTCAAATCCCATACATTCTTCATTCTATCTATATACTAATAATAAAGCTGAAGAGTTTGTTGGTTTGTTTGTTTGAACGCGCTAATCTCAGGAACTACCGATTCGAATTGAAAAATTCTTTTTCTGTTGAATAGTCCATTTATTGACGAATGTTATAGGCTATATAACATCACGCTACCACAAAAGGGAGCGGAGCAGTGATCATAAATGTTACGGTCTACGAATTTGTAGGTTCGCTACATTATGTACTTATGAAACTTTTCTATTTATTAGCAAAATAAAGTACGGCAGAAATATGCATCTCGCCCTAAGTCAGCCATTAAGGTTCCAAGGTAATCTGTGTGTAGGTACTAGGTACGAACTAAACAACCAGTTCAAAATAATAAAAGTTCCGATCAATCCTGAACATAGAAACAATACAAGCTCAATAAAAAATAAAAACAGAATAGGTACCGTCCTAGCCTTTGAGCAGAGAGGCGGTTAAGCCCGACTTGTCCATCTGCCTGCCAATTACATTGATTGCGGAATGGCACCCCGGCTTTGAGCGCGATTTGATTCTCGTCCTGGCGCCCGATTCAGCAACACTACTTTTTCATAAAACGTGCTTTCACCCGTTTGAAACACGTAATTTTACTAAATTGGGCCCCTTGTTCATAATGTATTTGTATTTTGTATACAAACAGTTAGGTATGTCAAGAATATCTAAATTTAAAACCTGTAGGTACCTATTCTTAATTTCTGTATCAAAAATATTGTAATTTGGCGTACAATAAAGTAGACCTTCTTGAAGCCCGCCCACAGGAATCCTAACATTGCGAACTACAACATAGTTCGGAACGATAGGCTAAGTTCCAGATTGGGAGGGACTCTCATCTATTACAGGAGGTCTCTGCACTGCTCACCTATGGATCCACCAACGCTGACGAACGTTGAGGTATCGGTCTGTCGGCTAGGGATGACTGGCCATCAGTCAATAGTTTTAGTGTCAGCTTATCTGCCACCTACCAAAGACCTACCCGAGAGCGATCTCAGGGCCCTACTCGACCTCGGTCCGTCGGTCATAATGGCCGGCGATCTCAACTCCAAGCACTCAATGTGGAACTGCCTTTCTACCAATACAAGAGGCAGGGTCCTGGAATCGCTCTCGGACCGTCTCAACTTCGACATCATAGCACCGATGGAAGCCACGCATTATCGTTATATCATTATCGTTAATTAACGATTGCTCGCGGAGGGCCCCGGCGGCGGAAGACCGTCGCTGGAGCCTCCCCGCTGACGTGCGCGATCTGCTGAGGAGGAAGAACGCCGCCGTGCGCGCCTACGATAGGTTCCCTTGCGAAGGCAACAGGGTTAGTCTGCGTAGCTTAGAACGGGAAGTTAATGCACGCATACAGGATTTGCGTCAGATTCGATGGGACACTACACTGAGCGAACTCGAGCCGTCTCAGGTCGCTTTTTGGCAGTTATCTCGATCTTTGAGAAAGGACATAGTCACCCCTATGCCTCCCTTAACTAGACCGGACAAGTCAGTAGCTTTCGAAGATTTAGAAAAGGCGGAATGTCTGGCCGAAAGCCTCGAGCTTCAATGTTCGCCCAGCACCCTACACCCCGACTTAGAGCACATACGCGAGGTAGACTCAGAAGTGGAACGGCGAGCCTCACTCCCGTTACCACCAGATAGCGACAGCCAATTCGAGGCTGTCACCCCGGAAGAGGTCGAGGAGATCATCAAGGGCTTACACAAGCGCAAAGCGCCCGGCTCGGACGGAATCACAAATAGAGTCATTAAATTATTCCCAGCTAGGTTACTCGTCCTTCTGACATACATTTTTAACGCAGCGCTCACGAATAACATCTTTCCACAGCAATGGAAAGATGCCGTGGTCATTGGGATACCCAAGCCCGGCAAAAAGAAGTCCGAGCCCACCAGTTATAGGCCCATCAGTCTGCTTAAAGGCTTAGGGAAAATCTATGAGCGATTAGTATGCGATAGGCTGAACGCGTATGCCGAAGCAAACGGTCTCATTCCACACGAGCAGTTTGGATTTCGCACCAAACACTCATGCGTACAACAGCTCCACCGCATCGTTGAGTATACCAGCGAGCGGTTACAACGTAACCAATTCACAGGGGTTCTCTTCTTCGACGTGGCGAAAGCGTTCGACAAAGTGTGGCACAACGGCTTGATCTACAAGCTGTTCGCTATGGGAGTGCCATACAGACTCGTGCTCATCATACGAGACTACTTGTCGAACAGATGCTATCGCTACCGAATGGAAGGGACCCACTCTAGCGCTCACCCCATCCGCGCCGGTGTACCGCAGGGGTCGGTACTTTCACCTCTTCTGTTCACTTTATACACGTCAGATATCCCTTTGCTTCGGCACGTGCAGAAGGCACTTTTCGCAGACGACACCGCCATCTATTACTCGGGATTCAGTCCCAACACGGTAGCTAGGAAACTCCAATCCGCAGCCGACACCCTGGGGGCGTGGTTTCGGAAATGGAGAATAGAGGTCAATCCAGACAAGAGTTAGGCTGTGCTTTTTCATAGGAGAAAGCTCAGTCTGTACCCCTTAGAGGGGATCACACAGATTAGGATGTTTGACAAGCCTATCCCTTGGGCTAGGCAGGCCAAATATTTAGGTATCATCCTTGATGATCGCCTCAACTTCAAAGCACACCTTAAAGCGGTCCGCGACCGGGCCGCTTTCGTATTAGGTAGGCTCCACAGTTTAGTGAACTCTCGTTCAAAGTTATCGCTTAGGAGTAAAGTCAGACTTTACACTTCTTGTGTTAGGCCAATTATGACATACGGATGTGTCACGTTCGCGCACGTTAGTAAACAACGGATCCATAGGCTACAGACATTACAAAATAAATTCATGCGCCGGGCGACGGGAGCACCATGGTTTATGCGTAATGTCGAGCTCCACACCGACCTTGAGCTGCCGACCATCAGGCAGTATATAAAGCAGTGCTCCCTTAGCTACTTTGACTCTGCCCCGACTCACCCCAACCCTCTAGTGGTTGCGGCCGTAGACTACACACCGAGCTTAATTTCACGCATACGTAGACCTAGACATGCTCTCGGAGAGCCAGATGATGCAACAACACTCGCTCAACGAAGAGCCTACACAGCTCGCGAAGCTATACCAAATCAACCGCGGTTTCGCCTTCGCCGACGAGGGCGGAACACGCGCCGCGCTTTGTTCGTAAATGTGGACCTAGGTCGTCCCAGTATTAATTCAGCAGCAGACCAAGCCGAGGTCGCCTCTCTCTGGGACCCTTGAGCCTGTTGCTTAAAATCAACTAAGGCTGAGAGCCCTATGCGCTCGCCACACTGTTCGCGTAAGGTTGTAGAGGCCTGTCGGCCAACAACCAACACCCCACACACCCCATATATTGAAGAAGAAAAAGGAGAAACGAAAAGACGCGTAAGCAGTAAAAGCGACTTGTTCTAAACATAACTATATGTCTATGTAATGATGTTAAGTACCTACTTATCAAAATAAATTGATTCATACTTACCTAAACATTAAAATGATAAGAAAATGAATCATCTACAATCCATAACACAACAATCGCAGTCAAGAAATCCATTTATTTGCATTAAAATATTCGATAAGATAAAATAAATTATAGGTAACTACTAAGTAGCTACTTATTCAAGGATGGCGGAGTGACTTTGCGGTTTTCTTGCATTTTACAAGGTCTTATTTTAGGTGTTCTGCAATCCCTAGGTACACTCCTTTCGATTTTGCATTAGATCATATAGATTTGTTTTCATATTTTAAGAGTATTGGGTAGATTTCAATAGAAAAGTATAAAAAAATAAACAAATGAATCTGTTGTAGGTACTTAAGTACAACCAACTATGTATGTATTAGGTAATCTGTGGTACATACAACCCATTCGTATTTTGTCGTTTGAATTATAGCTGTAAGTAAGTAACTGTCGTTTTTCAGGCCCTGTTTTTGGTGTACTTTGGTTTTTCAAGTCCTTTATATTTTTTAAAAATTGTATGTTAAGTATACTTATCGTTTTATTTACTTACATTTTGTATAAACGTATAATAGAAAATACAAATAAAGGATTCATTTTTATTTCATATAATAGTATAGACAAGTTTCCTTAATAAAACTGCCGTAAATAGTAACTAATTTGACTAGACCAGACAATCAATTGCCCAATAAAGGCCGTACCCTAGAACGGGTTAAGGTGCCTTTCACGTAATATTACAAATAAAAAGGTATGATTATAAATATTATAATACATATCATGTTATCTATTTGTATACACTGCAAATACAGTAATACATATCTTAGTTCGAACACCAGCAGCAAGAAAAGGCAGGGTTGTAAATAACAGAATTTATTTCGTATGCAACGAGGTCATCCGGCATTGAATCAAAGTTACATAGCTCGCAGAATAAGCAAGCTGATGTGGCAGTGGGCTGGCCACGTCTGTCGAAGGACTGATGGGCGCTGTAGCATACGAGTCCTAGAGTGGAGACCGTGAGAAGGCAAGCGGAAGGTGGGACGTGAGACGAAAAGGTGGCTGCGACTGGGGACAGATTGGATGCGGAAGGCGGAGGATCGGCAGACGTGGCGCATACAACTATGTTCCACAAATAAATGATGATTATGATTTTGATTATGATTATGATTGGGAGAGGCCTATATCCAGCAGTGGACTGCAATAGGCTAATAATTGATAGATTGATATTTCGTATGAAATTACGTTACAATGAGAATCATTGTTGTATAATTGCAAGAACCTTTATTAGTCATTAAAGTAGGTAAGTTGCACGTAGCCATTTCCGATAGTCGATAATTTCGCGCCAACACGATTAATTTCAATATTATCTGCAACTGCAAGGTCTACAGAGTACAGTACTAACATCCGTATTTTCTTGTTCCTTGTAATTGATACGTTGCGCTGTGTAAACTTTCAGGTTCTATTTCTTTTTTTTTTTTTTAAACGGATTGTTTTACATTGTACGAATTATATTTTTAAATCATAAAATTATATTTTAATACTAGCCAATGCCCGTGGCTCCAGCACCCACAAAAACCGATATTCACACAATGTCGATTATCGCAACTTTTGGTTTTACTCAACCAATTGAGATCAAACAACCGCAAGATTGTATGTGTGACCAAGACATTTCGAAAAGAACCGCATCAAAATCCGTTCAGTAACTTTTGCACCCATCGCCAACAAATATTCAAAAATTCCAAAATACATAATTTTTGTGTTCAGTATCGTTAATGTAACACAACTAAAGTTTTTTTGAAATATAAATACAGACAGATACAGCTACTGTACGTTGCTACTATAGTTCAACACGTTTCCTAACAGAATAATGCCCCTGGCTACCCAATCACTCTAAAGACTACCAAGAATAAATCTATGCAAGTAATGATATTAAATTACTCCTATAGCAAAAAATATCAATACAGGTTAGTGGTACTTGCCATACTTGCTTAAAAAATAATTTTGATTTGACACTTGACATAATTCAGTCAAGTCAAAAGTCAAGTCAATTAGGTATCTAGCTACTTCCTACAGTTGAAATAAAGGATGATGGGCACAAATGTATGGAACTTGGTCCCACCCTCCAATCGGAATAAATGATACACCATTGGAAAGGTATTTTTGTGTGGATTACGAATAACTATGGCGCTAGTCCCGATTTGCTGTCCGAAAGCAGTATTTTTTGTTTTTTTGTAGCATCCTGCATACACTTCTATTATTATTGGTCTCGATTATGGCATGTTATAAATATAATAATAATAATTACAATAAGTAAGATTTTCGAGAAATAAGTGAATATACACTTTATTTCTTGTTTTATTTTATACCACTTAGGTGGCAGACAAGCACACGGCCCACCAGATGGAAAGTGGTTACCGTGGCCTATGGACGTATGCAGCACCAGGGGCGTCACACAACCCTGAAGAAACCTTCTAAAGCCCTTCTTCTTCTTATTATTATTCACACTAATATTATAAATGCATAGTAGTAATGCCAAGTGAAAATCGCTTGTCTGTCACTTAAGTGGTATAAAAAAAAATCAAGCACATAATTTCACAAAACCGGTGCCAACTTAATGCTTATCTGCTTACGTACACTTAGAGTTAATAAGAATAGTATCATCATCAAAATCGGTCAAGCCAGATATATTTTTTTTTTTAATTCTATTTCGAAGTAACTTCTGAGGAGTATATTACAAAACGGACAATGGATACAGGTTAGCTGCCATAGTCGTTTTTTATACTCTTGATAAGAGCTATCCAACGATGGTAAATTCATTTCGATTGGACAATATTGTAAGTGGGCCCAAAACGCCCATCCTCCTTTATTTACCACAGGTTATTAAGAATATAATACAAGAATTTGATTGTAAAAGAGCGGTAAAAAATTACGTCCGTTCTTTTCCTATCATTTTTTTATCTATTTTTATTCATTCGCTAAACTACATATAAATAAAGTAAATTATTTGTCAATAATGAGGTGTGACGTCATGTCTCTTTATTTTTTAAAAGGACTTGCCGATTTGACGTTTAACAAAAATAAACTGATTGGACTTGACAGCTAAAGTACCCATAAGTATCCAATTAAAGTGATTCAATACACGATGGCTTCGTTATTGGCCATCTCTTTATTAAGTAGGTACCTACCTATTTGGCGACATTTTCCTCAATAATGATCCCACTCACATAACGACGGTTAAAAGGCGAATTGATTCAAGCGCCACCCTGGGCGATATTGAGTTATATACATCATTGGAATCGTGGAATTTTTCCGCGTCTTTTGAGCCGGGTTTGAGGTTAATCTGAGCACTTTTTTGGCGCTTGGCTCCATTACGAATTTGGGTATCTTTTCTACTTACGAGGTATCAAGTGTAGCAATTTTGGTTGTTTTTTTCAAAGCATGTATATAGACCCACCAAAAAAATTGTTTTGTCTTACTATCTGTAGTTTAAACCATTATTCCCTGGATCAAATAAAATGGTTTTGACGTTGAATTGTTTTTACTTGATCTTAAATAATTTAACATGGATGTTAATTCATTTTGCTTCAACCAGATTTATTAATGTATGCAACTTAAATCATTTTGCCTTGTACATTTGAACATTATCTCTGTCGCTTGAATCAATCTTACCTGAATAAGTAAAATGGAAGTATATGACTTGTGCTAATTATCCTTGACCAGTTTTTAGTGTTTATGCCATTTAGAACAATTTTCTCTATGCATGAAATAAATATCTGCACGCTTGATTCCTTTATATTAATTTAATAATTAAACTTATGTCATACTTAAATCAGTTTACTTCTTCCACCTCGCATTAAAAATGGCATTTATTATCTCAAGCGACAGAACACAAACCAACGCGGGTTGGTACTTGGACCCACAACACGCGTGTCGCGCGTGGATTCGAGGTCGGTTCAGTCTACTGCGCGATGCCAGATAAGTCGGATGCCAATTTTATCTTTTTAAGTGACCGAAATTTACTTTATTTGTATAATATAATATAAGAATATATTTAAAATATATAATATGTCTAATAGCATAGCCCGTTCCTGACCGTTCCCGGTGGAAAAGTGCCCATCACACTCACCGCGTTTCCACGCTGGATTGCGATGACCAGTCTTTGCACCAGGAACGACCCGAATCGATAGTCCCCTGTTGCATTATTCAGTCTTTGTCTCAATTTCTTTAGGCTCTAGCCTCCTTGCCTTAACTCCCCAGTCTTTTTTTTTATCGTGCGAAAAATCCCCACGGATACCTCCCCCGCCGGAGCTGGAGGAGGAGGTTATGTCGAACTCGAACCGAATAAAACGCACGCCGTCTGTGGGCCGTCAGTTGCCGGAGGTGAGATTGTCGTAGCCATATCCCTCGCACCCCGGCCGACCCAGGGCCATATCTCTCGATCTGGCCCTCTTCCGGTGTAGGGACCACGGAGTCCCCAACTCGCCCCCGGGTATGCTTCTGCTACGGTGACAGGCGGCTTCACCCATCACCCCCAGGCCCGCGCTCATGGGGGACGGAGGTCATTCTGCGACCTCCGACACCCGAGTTGCCGCCGCTCGTTGCGGGCTGCGCGGTTAGCGATTCTCCTGCGCTCCTCGTGGGCCGCAAGGTCTGCGATTCGCCTTCGCTCCCGCTCCGCCGCTCACTTCACGAGCATTATTTGCTCGCAGAAGGAGGCGCCGGCGGCCCACGCATCCGCGCAGCGAACCATCGCTGCGAGCAAAGTGGCGAGCGTGAGAACTCTCACTCCCAAGGTCGACGTCGAAGGCACACGGGGCGTTAACGGTGCGACTAAGGTCACGGCTACTGTGCTGACGCAGGTTGCGTCCCAAATTAGGCACTTGCCAATCTTCCAGGGCACCAAAGTCAGCCCGTCTGGCTTCTTCCCCTCCTACCTACTTAGACCCGGAGGCTCAAGCACGCAGGGAACGTTCGCCGATATCAGGGCCCTGGGAACGATATCGTTCAAAGCGTGGGTGTTGCAGAAACCTCCTAGTGCACCTCCGACAACTCAAAGCGTGATGGCCATCTGCTTCCACCGTGGAGCCGCAGGTGCATATATGGGGTTCACACACCTTACAGCCCAGGCGAAAAGCAACTGCCACCCGCAGAGAGTCGTCATCGAGTAGGGTACCCAGGTGAGGTGAAGGCAACGCTTGCAACCACGCTCCGGATTCTGGTTGCGACACCGCCCGCAGCCTGGACTTATCGGCCCCCGTAGCATCTCCTAATAGTTTATCCTGGAGCCGCTTCACCCCTACATCATCCCACGCCCGCTGAGGATGCATTGCTTCAGGGATCGATGCTCCCATGCTGATGGCCGACCAAGCGGTCATAGCACCCGACACAAAAGGCATGATCCCCCGTCACTATTAGAATTGAATAAAGTAGTGACGAGGTTCTCAACCCCATGAGCAGACGCCATTCCATTCCTGGCGCCTGACGTCACATGAGTGATGTGGATCACTCATGCGACGTACCCCCAGACCACCACACCTGATTGTCAAAGCCGCCTGAATCCACTGGGTCTCATCCAGGGAGATATTGAGGACTGACTCTACCACCGACCTCAGCGCAGCATCAAAGGATGAAACTTCCTCAGGGCAGAGCCAAGTCGGGGCGGTTCGCATTAAATAGGTGACCCTAGGGAGAGCGAAACACATCCGTAACAAAAGACAGCAGCTTCAGACAGCAGTTAGGAGACGTTGCTTCCGAGTAGTGATGGCCTCAGGAACAGCAGTGAGAAATATTGGAGATCCCAAAAGGCTGAAGTTAGACAATGAAAGTTCCTTGAGGCCGGGGAGAAGGGAATTAAAGTGTGAAAAGTGTCTTCGATCCTCGGTGCCACAGGGAAAGAACTCGCACTTCGAGGGGTTGACCTCCAAACCCAGGTTTCTAAAACTGGGGACTAAGGCCTCCAGGTCCTGGAACACGTCTTCTGGTTTGGCCCCGATAGTACCATCATCCAAGTACCATAATATGTTAAGGGTGGATTTGAGATCATGGATCGCCTTATGGATAGTCAGGCTAAACACCAGAGGACCGAGTGGATCTCCCTGTTGGGCTCCCACATTTGAGAGGATGAGTTTATCATCTAAGAAAAGATTGGAAGGGAGTCTGTAGACTTGGTGAAAAAAAGGATATAGAGACGGGATTTTTCCCTTAACCTCACTCAACAAAACGTCTCTCGCCAAAGTATTGAATGCGTTACGGATGACCAATTTCAACAATATCGAGCCTTCTTTCCTATGATCCATAAAGAACGCTCGGGTGGCGTGGATTGCGGCCTCGCATCCACGGCGTGTCCCGAAACCCAGTTGGTGTGGCTGTAGGTATTCGGCCATCTCCTCTTTGACAGCACGGTAAGCCACTTTGGCAGTCAAGCGGCGAAAAACGCTACCGACTGCTATAATATTGGTCTCAAGCCTCCATCTTTTTTGGCCAATACAAAGAGGGTGGCCCCGTACGGATATGGACACACTTGAAGATTTACTTGACCACTGAGTAAAAAGTTTACCAGACTGGTCAAACTTGCCAAGAGACGCCTACCGTTCTCCCCCGCCGACACACATATCAACTCTTTGAGGTGTCCGGGCCGGATCCTGTCTAATCCCGCCGCCGAACCCGTGTAAAAAGACCCTAGTGCCGAACTCACGTCCTCTACGGCGACATTCACTGCTGTAAGGGGTAAGCCCGGATCTGGTGGGAAACTGAGCGGATGCGAAGGAGCAGGATGCTTATCCTGTAAGGCAGCAAGAGAGGCAGAACCGTCCGACACCACAAGGCGGACGGCACCTCTCAAATCGCCCTCATAAACCTTCGCTTCTATCCTATTTAAGTTACTTTTCTTAAAATTGATGTGTCATTTCATTCGCTTTCCCTACATCGTGAAATTTATTTTATTACCTTTGAGCTATTTTCCTCAATTCAGATTCAAATAAATCTTGCGATTAAAACAATTTGCTATAAATAGTTATTATAACACTGTGTAATTAGAGTCATTCCTCCTTGAACAGTTACAACTAGGTGAGCGGTTTAACTCATTTATCCATGAACAATTGACAAATAGGTAAGTGATTTAAATCATGTATCCGTGAACAGTTGACAAATGGATAAGTGATTTAAATCATTTATTCTTGATCTGTTCAAGAAGCAAGGAACACATAAACTATTTTGCTTTGAATACATAAATCGTTATCGTGTACATAGACCTTTCTGCCCTGATCAAAGAATTGTGCAAAATGGCTCAAGTTACATCTAACTTGCTTTAAAAACACCTTTTATTTGTTATAATATAATCATAAATTAGCATAAAATATACCGCTTTTTAGTTGGGGCGATTTGTACATTTTCATTGTATACTTTAGGAACAGTGATTTTTTTTCTTAAAAAATAAACTTTAAAATGCTCTCCTGTAAAGTTCTCAAAATGGCGCTTGAATCAAGTCGCCTTTTAACCGTCGATAATTAAACTGGTTTAATAATATTGCACGTGATGAGTTAGATGAGTATGATGACAGCTATTTTGATTGCTTCTATTTTTAAACGGATTATTTTTATTTATTAATTGATTCTATTTTTGAACTTACTTTTAACAAATAAGTTTACATAATATCGATCCGAATTCGAAGGGTTCATATTTTTTTTTAATTCTTTGATTCCCGCATCCCGCCTTCAAAATGACGTGCATTAAATGCTTTGATCAGAAGTACCTAGAGTACAGTTTGTGTATAATTTACATTACATACATTTATTTAACTTATAATAATTGCATAACATTTTGCGGATATCACCTTCAATGCAATTGCATACTTTCATTGGTGCAGTCATGCATTTAAGAAGTTAAACTAAACTATGTTATCAAGTATATAACACGATAGGTCAGTTTGATTTGATCGTGATTTCTTTCATCATTGGTAACATCCATCCTTAATTATTAAGATTTTACTTAAAGTCAGATTGGTTCTTGAAGTTGTTGTTTTAATTGTTTTTATGTTTATCGGTTTGTCCACGGTTCCTGTTTATCACCCCATTATCCCAGTAATTTATTATTAAAGCATCTTGATCTGATAACATTACATTTTATTAAACCCTGTTCAGATGGTACCCATAGACAAGACAGGGGAGCGCAGAGCTATGATTATTTTGTCTTTGTATGTTGGTGCTATAGAATACAAACTTTAAAAAAAGAAACGGTTCTACAATAATTTTCAAATATGTTTCAGGGAACTCTTTTAATGTCTTTATTAGGCTGTTTGTTTTAGTTACGAAAGATACAACGCTAGGAATAATCCTAAATAAAATTCTAGAAGTTTGGTAGTTTTATTGTTTATTAGCAGCTATTTTTAAGTATCGTTATTAGATTTCTAGAAGCTAGCTCAAAGGTCTAATCAGCGAAGTGAAACGAAAAATGTACTCCGTTTAAAACTATGCGGAATACTTCGGGTAGGTACAAACAATTTACTTTCAGTTGAAATAAATATAGTTAAAAAAAGTGAGTATCTACCTAACTATCCTACAAGATACTGGATATCCCATGGAATAAAGTACCCTTAAATTTATTTATTTCATGGGGTATTAGAGTGGTGGACATATAGCAATAATTCAGTACGAACCGCCTACAATACGCCTCCCGTGTACGGCGTAAAGTTATGCTGACTGGTATGGCGCCTGGCATCAAATACACGGTCCAAGTGTTGCAAGGATATAAGAAATAGCAGTATTTGTACAAACATATTTTTGTATTAATTTATTCTTATCTATAGGTAGATATTTATTCATTTTCTCTTTTTATCGTCTATCTCTGGTCTAATTGCTCACATAAAATCGTATAATCCTAATCAGAAGGAGTAAGCAGACCCGGCTACGAGGTAAATGCCTAGAATGTAACGAGACTACCGAGTACCTAACAATAATGAATATTCTTATAAAAAAATTAGATAATAATTTTTTTTTTTTTTTTTATATATAGGACACGTCAATTTGACTTCGCCTCGCCTGATGGTAAGCTGAAGGCAAAGTCTCTGAAAAGAGGGCCACCATTACAACACGTACCATGTTACAATGGTGGCACTCAGCTTGACGGCCTCATCAGATGCTTTTTCACGCCCCGCTTAAAGGACCCGGGACTATAGGAGGAAGGAAACACGTGAGCTAGCAAGGAATTCCAAGTCTTAATAGTGCGGCAGAAGAAGGAGTCGCCGAATCGCTTGGTTCTTGATGGAATATTCTGCACCGTATGCGGGTGGCATCTAAGTCCTGCACGTGTTGTCCTATATAGGAAAGGAGAGGGTGGGATTACTTGGAAGAGCTCATCAGAACATTCACCATGGTAGAGACGGTAGAAAACCGCCAAAGATGCCACATCTCTACGCAACTGCAAAGGCTCGAGGGTGTTAGTGACCTCAGGATTCCCAATAATGCGGACCGCACGTCGCTGCAAATCAACATTTCAGGGGTTTGCCATACCATTTTTAATAGCACCAATTTAAATCGCACCAAAATTATATTCCATGGCTGTGAATTTTGCTGAAATTCTAAATTTAGTGCGCTTAATGAAATTTCCCCATTATTGTAAGTTACATGCATACAAAATTTCAATATAGATGTACAAACATATTACAGGCATTGCCCACATGTTTCAATGGTGACGATAAGTACCACTAATTCAACGAATTGGATGAACAAAGACAAATACAAACGTGAAGCAAATACATTTCTACGAAAAATTGCACAGACATTTCTTTAAAAACGAAGGAAAATTGTACAGTACTGTAAGTAGGTTTACTCAGAAAAAACATTTCCTCACTATCTCTAAATGAGAAATAGGTCTATATTTCGAACATTATCTCATAGGCTGACTTGTTAAAATTGATGAAGTTTTATAATATTACATAATTATCTAAACGTATTTTATTAGATAATGAGCAGTTTTCCACTAGGTATAATAATCAGTTGGTTTTTAAGTCATCAGGAGATGGCGCTAGCATAGCTTTTGGTAATTTTAATGTACTCTGTGGTTTGTTAGTGGTATTTTCATTGTATCAGAAAAAATGACAGAATATTTAAGTAAAGTAAATCATTACAAAACCGAAGAACATTTTTTCCATAAATTACACTAGATGTGACACCACACTCTTCTTACCAAAAGTGCCGGCTGCGCCATCTAGCGCGTCTTTAGGAACCCTTTAAATACCTACTGGAAAACTGCTCATTGACAGTAGACTTTTAATTTGGCCTTCTATAAGAATAGGTCATTGGATGCTAGTCTTTACAGAAACTCCGATATGGTTACATTACAAAACGAATCCAATACAGATGCGAATAATAAGGTTGTATAGAATTCAAATCTGATAAAGAACCAAATGTCAGATTATAAAATAAATAAAGATGTCCAAATAAAGATTGTAAAGTAGTCTCAACGTAAGAGGCCCACTATGACATTTGTCATTTGGACGTAACTAGGGATGTAACCACACCACTCGGTACACGATACTCAAGATAAATCGATTCAAGTTTGTATGCGTATTTGATCGATTAGAATATGTATTGTATTGTAGTGTAAAGTTCATTGGCTTAAAGTTCTAATTAGAAAATTTAATCTAAACTTTGATATTGTAGGTATTTTTAAACAATACAATACTGCGAAAAGTCAATTTTCTTTCATTTAACATTTTTATTACAATAATATTCACTCAATAATAACCAATAGAAATCGCATGAAAATGAATCTTTAGTAAATCATTTTCTTGATACCTACTGTCTGAAGTTTACGCTTATATCACTTATTGAAATGAAACCACTTTTTAACGGCTTCTATCGCGATTTATCTGTCACTATTTACTTTTAACCCTACGTCGGCTACTTTCTAGCAGCCCTGGTCCCGGGGTGACTTAAGATGATATTTGAAGCCTAGGAATAAAAAAACCTAGATAACAGCAAACACAACAAAGTCACAAATTGGGATAATGTCATATTTGTCGATGAGACTTGGCTGAACTCGAATCATACCGTGCCGCAGTCATGGACAGATGATACCAAGGCCTCTTGCTCAAAAGTGCCAATAGGAAAAGGTGGACGCTTAATCATCTGCCACGTCGTCGGGTCAGCTAGTGGTGGTTTTGTGAATGATACCTTGCTCGCATTTGAGTCTAAAAGTACAAAATAATATCACAGAGTGGTTTACTAACCTGTTAGCAAACCTCTCTGAACAGTGCATAATAAAATTATTGTGTACAATGCACCGTGACCACTCAGTTCAAATAAATAAAGCACCTACTCAAGCAAACAAAAAGGCCGATTTAGTAGCATGGATACAAAGATCAGGCGTTGAAGCTGATACGAAATAGTTAAGAGCTGAATTGCTGTAACTGGTAAAAAAATTAAACCTGCAAAATTAAAAAATTAAATTGATGAATGGGCACTTCAGCATGGACATAAAGTGACAAGAACGCCGTCATACCATTGTCAGTACAATGATATTGAGCTGATCTGGGCTCAAATGAAAGGATATGCAGCACGCCACAATACAAAGCGGCCATTCTCCACTAAGAAAATGATGACATTACTGAATGAAGCTTGTGCCAAAATTACTAAAGAAGACTGGGTAATAGTTCTGGGGGTCCAGGGCTAGGTTTCTAGGCTTCCAGGCTTCTAGACATAATTAAACCTACAAATAAAATTTAAAAAAGACCTAGAAAACAGCATAAAACAGTCAGACTTAACGAAACCGCGAGCTCATTCTACGTAAATAGTCGCTGATGTTTAGTCACTCCGCGACCACGGTTGCTGAAAGTTAGCCGAAACTTCGGGTTAAAGTAATAAAGAATTAATCGCGATAGAATCCGTTAAAAATGTTAAAATGTTAAATGTTAAATGTTAAACGCTTCCTTTTATTTGTGCTCTATGACCTTGCTTCGTCTCACATTTCAGGATTCTCGCTCAACGAGGAGTACCCTAAAATCAAACTTCTAATTCAACGCAATCAAAGTATTGCCGGTCTTGTAGTATATTGCCGGCCATGTAGCATATTGCCAGTACTGTAGCATATTGCCGGTCATGTAGCATATTGCCGGTCATGTAGCATTAGTTCGCATCACAATTCAGTTTCGTGAGGAATCTTTAATGCGCAAACACGAGTCGTGTTTGCGCATTAACACACGTTTTGCACTTGACCGGATTTTTACAGATAAGTGTACGATCTTTAACTTTGTCTTAGACATTTTTATGATAAAATTGAAAAAAATATCTTAATCGATTTATTTTTACCTTAACCAATTTATTAATAGTCTGTGGAGAGTATAAAAAACTCGTTATGGACAGCACTGAGCGGAGTGGGCGGTACCCATCGATGAAAAATGTCATTCTACGTTTGAAAAATATCATTGTTTTACGTTCTCAAAATTGAGAACTTCATGGACTTGAAATGTCCAAACGGGCTTTTTAGATAGCGATTACTTTTTTTTTTAGTAACTCGTTATAGTAAGAGAGCTTGGATCATTAACTCCGGTACCATCAGCGTACTGAATGAGATGTACATCATTAGACGCGCCTTTAATTGGAGAACACGAAATGGCTATGCTGCAAAGTCAAAAACCTGGTGGTGATACCAAAAATCAATTTTGAAAATGCTAAAAAAATCGGTACCTAATATTGAAAGATTACCAATTTTCGTTTGTTCCTGGCAATAGAGGAGATTTAGGACTATATGATAGTGCAGTGCTGCAAGCCTCCATAACTGGCCTTGTCAGAGGCAGCACCTTGCAAAGTGCCGCCTGAAAACAGGTATCTGGTACGATCGAATTACCAAATAAAACCGGGCTCATCTGAAAGATCATCAAATTCTGAGTATGAAAAACTGGTGCTGCAAATCTTAAACACTGGCGAAGGTGGTTGCAGCAGCGGTTGAAGATCGCGAGTTGCGCGTCTCGGTTTGGTATTTTCACATTTATACGATCGAGTTACCAAAAAAAAACAGGGCTCATCTGAAAGATCATCAAATTCTGTGTAGGAAAAACCGGTGCTGCAAATCTTAAACACTGGCGAAGGTGGTTGCAGCAGCGATTGAAGATCGCGAGTTGCGCGACTCGGTTTGGTATTTTCACATTAGTACGATCGAGGTACCAAAAAAAACCAGGGCTCATCTGAAAGATCATAAAATTCGGCGTAAGAAAAACCAGTGCTGCAAATCTTAAACACTGGTGAAGGTGGTTGCAGCAGCGTTTGAAGATATCGCATTGCGCGACTCGATTTGGTAGGTATTTCCATATTAGTACGATCGAATTACCAAATAAAAGCGGGCTCATCTGAAAGATCATCAAATTCTGAGTATGAAAAACCGGTGCTGCAAATCTTAAACACTGGTGAAGGTAGTTGCAGCAGCGTTTGAAGATCGCGCGTCGCGCGACTCGGTTTGATTTTCATATTAGTACGATCGAATTTCCAAAAAACAAGTGTTTAAGATTTGTAGCACCGGTTTTTCTTAGGCAGAATTTGATGATCTTTCAGATGAGCCCTGTTTTTTTTTGGTACCTCGATCGTACTAATGTGAAAATACCAAACCGAGTCGCGCAACTCGCGATCTTCAATCACTGCTGCAACTACCTTCGCCAGTGTTTAAGATTTGCAGCACCGGTTTTTCCTACACAGAATTTGATGATCTTTCAGATGAGCCCTGTTTTTTTTGGTAACTCGATCGTACTAATGTGAAAATTACAAAACCGAGTTGCGCAACTCGTGATCTTCAATCGCTGCTGCAACTACCTTCGCCAGTGTTTAAGATTTGCAGCACCGGTTTTTCCTACACAGAATTTGATGATCTTTCAGATGAGCCCTGTTTTTTTTGGTAACTCGATCGTACTAATGTGAAAATTACAAAACCGAGTTGCGCAACTCGTGATCTTCAATCGCTGCTGCAACTACCTTCGCCAGTTATAATAAATTGGAAAAAGCGAAATCAATTCTTGGGCGGGACTCGAACCCGCGATCTTTCCCTTACAGGGGGAACGCTCTGACCACTGAGCCACCGAGCTTCGCCCGAGAGTGACCCAATTTTCCCAATACATCCATCTTACGGCGATGGTAGGAGTAATCTACCGATATTCGTACGAACTATCGGAATCAATGAATGATGTTGCAATCATTTTTAAACATTGATTTTTGATAACTCCGCACAATCAATTGAGATAATTTTAAAGCAATTAGTTTGCTAGACTAAACAAATTATAATAAATTGGAAAAAGCGAAATCAATTCTCGGGCGGGACTCGAACCCGCGATCTTTCCCTTACAGGGGGAACGCTCTGACCACTGAGCCACCGAGCTTCGCCCGAGAGTGACCCAATTTTTCCAATACATCCATCTTACGGCGATGGTAGGAGTAATCTACCGATATTCGTACGAACTATCGGAATCAATGAATGATGTTGCAATCATTTTTAAACATTGATTTTTGATAACTCCGCACAATCAATTGAGATAATTTTAAAGCAATTAGTTTGCTAGACTAAACAAATTATAATAAATTGGAAAAAGCGAAATCAATTCTCGGGCGGGACTCGAACCCGCGATCTTTCCCTTACAGGGGGAACGCTCTGACCACTGAGCCACCGAGCTTCGCCCGAAAGTGACCCAATTTTTCCAATACATCCATCTTACGGCGATGGTAGGAGTAATCTACCGATATTCGTACGAACTATCGGAATCAAACTAATTGCTTTAAAATTATCTCAATTGATTGTGCGGAGTTATCAAAAATCAATGTTTAAAAATGATTGCAACATCATTCATTGATTCCGATAGTTCGTACGAATATCGGTAGATTACTCCTACCATCGCCGTAAGATGGATGTATTGGAAAAATTGGGTCACTCTCGGGCGAAGCTCGGTGGCTCAGTGGTCAGAGCGTTCCCCCTGTAAGGGAAAGATCGCGGGTTCGAGTCCCGCCCGAGAATTGATTTCGCTTTTTCCAATTTATTATAATTTGTTTAGTCTAGCAAACTAATTGCTTTAAAATTATCTCAATTGATTGTGCGGAGTTATCAAAAATCAATGTTTAAAAATGATTGCAACATCATTCATTGATTCCGATAGTTCGTACGAATATCGGTAGATTACTCCTACCATCGCCGTAAGATGGATGTATTGGAAAAATTGGGTCACTCTCGGGCGAAGCTCGGTGGCTCAGTGGTCAGAGCGTTCCCCCTGTAAGGGAAAGATCGCGGGTTCGAGTCCCGCCCGAGAATTGATTTCGCTTTTTCCAATTTATTATAATTTGTTTAGTCTAGCAAACTAATTGCTTTAAAATTATCTCAATACCTTCGCCAGTGTTTAAGATTTGCAGCACCGGTTTTTCCTACACAGAATTTGATGATCTTTCAGATGAGCCCTGTTTTTTTTTGGTAACTCGATCGTATAAATGTGAAAATACCAAACCGAGACGCGCAACTCGCGATCTTCAATCGCTGCTGCAACCACCTTCGCCAGTGTTTAAGATTTGCAGCACCAGTTTTTCATACTCAGAATTTGATGATCTTTCAGATGAGCCCGGTTTTATTTGGTAATTCGATCGTACCAGATACCTGTTTTCAGGCGGCACTTTGCAAGGTGCTGCCTCTGACAAGGCCAGTTATGGAGGCTTGCAGCACTGCACTATCATATAGTCCTAAATCTCCTCTATTGCCAGGAACAAACGAAAATTGGTAATCTTTCAATATTAGGTACCGATTTTTTTAGCATTTTCAAAATTGATTTTTGGTATCACCACCAGGTTTTTGACTTTGCAGCATAGCCATTTCGTGTTCTCCAATTAAAGGCGCGTCTAATGATGTACATCTCATTCAGTACGCTGATGGTACCGGAGTTAATGATCCAAGCTCTCTTACTATTACATTATCATTCTTTACAAAATGTCTTCAATTGTTTGGACATTATAAATCTTGACCGCAATCAAAAATCAAATTCGGAAACAAGTTGTTCGATCCTTACGTCACTTATTCATTTTGACAGTTATTTGTCTATGGTCTCTGTATCTCTGTATCTGTATAGTATGTATTTATTGAATATACATTTATACTTTTACGAAAAACTTCAACTTCAGTGTTTTACCGCCTATACAATGGTTTGTGCTCAGATGAATTGTTTGACATGATGCCCACAGCTACATTCTATCATCGCACTTCTCGTCATAGGCGGGGAGTTCATCCTCACACATTGCGACCGGAAATGGTGCGCACTGTGCGGTATGAAAGGAACTTCATCCCTCGCACACTCAAGCTGTGGAATGAACTCCCCGCGATGGTTTTCCCAAGCGACTACAATATGGGGTTCTTCAAGAAGGGCATTAGAAGGTTTCTTCAGGGTCGGCAGCACGAGTGTGACGCCCCTGGTGTTGCATACGTCCATAGGCCACGGTAACCACTTTCCATCAGGTGGGCCGTGTGCTTGTCTGCCACCTAAGTGGTATAAAAAAAAAAGCCACTATCCCGTGACCCGCGACTGCTGAAAAGTAACTGAACCATGCGTGAAAAATTGTTTTATTTTAATTTGTAACAATCACGTAATCTCCCGACAATATCATGAAGTTTCCCGCTAACTGCCATATCTTAACCCATAAACCTTCTCCCCACATCCGCAGGGCAATCATTTGTGTCCATATTTGTCCCATATATCGTTTGCGAATTAAATAATTTTATCTAAGCTGACCAGTCCAAACATGGAGTGTCTATGACTTACTCTATAATTTTATTGTACATGGATAAAATTGTTTACCTTTTAAATATACCATAAGGAATTATTGTTATTAATCTATTATGACTAAGCTGACATATAGCATTTTGTATTATAAGTTTTTATAGAAGTAGGTAGGAGAATTAAAAGGATGTGGCAAACTGGCAATTCAAATAGCACCAAAATTATTCCATAGTTAATTTTGGTGTGTTTATTTTTGGCTCCCCAGATTTTCAATATTTAAACACTAAAGATAGCATAACGATATGCTCGTTGCGAACGTTAAATACGCTATGTAAAGTCAGTATTAATTTAATTACTCTGTGACGGAAAGTCGGAAGCCATTACACGCGCCACTTTGCGAAGTGACACAGGTCCGGGATAATTTACATACTGCGACTCAAGATCAGGGACATCGGGGTATAGCGGAAAATGTGGCGCCAGTTATAAATAGTTTCCAATACAGTGTCACCATTAGCGGGTGAGTAATACAACTGGAAATAATTGAGCCGTCCTTGTTGATAGATTAGTGCGGGCTGTCTTTCGTCTTTGTCTTACTTTCAAGCCGCGTTTGTAGATCGAAACTCCCTTTTTTGTACGGATATCCCTTCGGATATTCGCGTCACAGTAGATATTTGCTATCTAGGAATGCTTAAGTATGTGACGAGGAAGACTCAATACATTTTAAAAGATGATCAAATGCAGTTACTATAGTACTGGCGATAATGTCGCCTTCGAATTGACTAAAACCGCATGTCGTCTCGGGTCTTCAGGGTATAAGATTGACTACTAAAACATAATGTATCCCTCGCACCCCGATTGACCCAGGGCCAGCGTGGACCGATACTCCCTGCGTATACTATCGTAACTGCAGTTGACCATCTTTAGTAATATTATATTGGATCTTCCTCGTCACATATTTAAGCATACCTACCTAAGCTGGTGCGGCCAGGCTTTGTACATACGTAGCAAATATCTGGCCAGGCCGCCTCCACTAAATCCCATTAAGAAGGGTATTATACTCAAGAAGTGTTGTTGGCTTAAGCGTCATAGAAGATGCATGCCATTATTGCCATCTTCTATGCTATGCTTCTACCATCTTCTGGCAATGGTCTCGCTACCGAAAAGCCAATGAGAGCCTCGGATGCAAATGGGACTCAACACTGATGATAAAAGTAAACTATATTTAGTACTACATATCGTTTGTTATCGAATCAGATAACTACGATCATAATCATATCCGATATAGTTTCATCCGACAAAAGTTTTAGCTCTTAATCATCCTATGACGAATTTAAAACATGAATCAGCGCCATTGCCTTGAACGAGGTGCCTATTTGCTTTTATTTGCTCATTGTATATGTTATTATCTTTTTTATAATGCATCATTCACGTTATATTGACGGAATAATATTGATAGAACATCGAACGTTCATATTTTTGCGAATTTTAAAATAAATTCGTTTTAGCCTCCTTCCCTAGAAATTGTGTCAATTCGTTGTCCGGCGTATTGTAGAATAGAATGATGAATGTATGGGATTTGACGTATATGACAGTCGTCAACGTATGTCATATACGTCAAAATACGGTGTTGCACACAGGCACACGTTCATATGCCACGGAAACCCCTTTTCAACAGGTGGGCCGTGCCTTGTGCTTGTCACCGACCGCTAAAGGCGGCCATCCACTTACAGTCCGCTTGCAGTTTTTCGTCTGTCCGGCGGCCTGCAGTCCTTATGTCATCAATATTTTATTACCTCAGACTAAAAAAATAACATTATTAATTTTATTCTTTTAGTCTGATGTTATTCTTATTACACATAAAATGCCGACGGCCATAGACTGTCCGGCCTTTAACTGTCTTTGCTGACCGGAATCGTCAAGCGGCCACACACATATTATCCGTCATCGTCAGTCCAAAATCGTATACGAAACTGTAAGTGCAATGGCTATTGCAATGAACTGACAGACCGATATCATCCGGTTGTCGTTCGATAAACTGTTAGTGGGTGGCCGCCTTTAGTAGTATAAAGATCCGATAACACAAGCTTGTTAAGCTATGCTTAATTTGGGTGTTTGTGATTTGCGTGCGCATGCAACGTTTAAATCTCTTCTCGTCCAATTAGTTCTCTTTCTCGCTAGCCGTAAACCGGTTACCCACTGAAGTGAAACGGTTACAGTTGTACTGGACAGTATTTGTACTCGTTTCAATGGTTTATCACATTAATTACGTAATTTCTCGTCATTTACTGTACGTCTATAAAGGCCCGTGCACACGAGATTTTTTTAAAACAGTACTAATAACCGAGTTTGCCAGTATTTCTGTTTTAGACGTATTTAGCCTCACTGGAGAGGCTAGTTAGGCTAAATTCCTTGTGTGGAGTGGGTTTACATTGGCAGTGCAATGGCTAAGATTCGAATCCAGGACTTATAGATAGCAAAGTAGACTCCTTAACCACAAGTTACCGACAGGCGGTAGCAGGTTATTATACGGTCCATTGTAAATAAGGTTCCGTACTATGATATATACATCATTAGACATTATACTTATTATAACTTTTTTAGTTTCAATTATCTCGTATCTATTATTAACAAGCAAAAAAACTTTGTAATTTTTTTTTTAAATGCTATGTAAGGTGTACAATAAAGAATAAATGAAGAAATTTATTGTATGGCTAACCCTTAACTATTTATATATTTGTTGTTCTAGCTGCAAAATATTTACATTATCTGTGAAAATTTCAGCTATCACGGTTTCTACGATACAGCCTGGTGATAGACAAAGAGCGTGTCAAAGTTTTAGTAATAAGATTCCGTTTTTACCTTTTCGATTATGGAACCCTAAAAAAAAAGACAAAGCAATTTTTATTGCACACAGGAGACAATAATTAGGTAGTACATTAAAGTTGTTAACCCAGTTTTAGCAGATTAAAGGGCAGTCCCAACCGGCCACTCGTATGGGAAGTAATTTACATTTTTGAAAAGTTATCTCTTAAACACGTTTACTGCGAATTTCTTTGTCATTATTATAAAATATTTATGATCGTGGACAACGGTATTTTTGTCATAAAATATGTCCTGGATATTTACTGTTTGATCAGCTTTTAATTCGCACCAGAAAAGCTTTTGTTCGTCTTTTTATCGAAGAAAAAAAAGACTCAGATAAAAAATTGTCTAAATAGACTGCATTAGCACAGTCTCACAAACGACTCGTTCAATCAATCAATTAGCCTATTGAAGTCCACTGCTGGACATAGGCCTCTCCCAATATACGCCACGTTTGCCGATCCTCTCCGATAGACTCGTTATATTGCGGCATTATCATGTTTTACTATATGAATTTCTGTAACTGTACTGTAAACTGTAAGGGACTCGTCGCAGGTTCAAGCAAGGTAAAAGTTCAAGGGAAAATTTGATCCACGAATTTCATTTAGTAAGACGTGAGAATTCAGGCTAAAATCATCCAAACCACGATCATCACGTAGTTAATTTCGCAATGATTATGGTTTCTATGATCTATCATTGTTGAAAAGCAGCTTTAGTTTTGACTCTTGAGATGAAGAAATATATTCTTGATATTTATAAAAACCTAATAAAAGTATCACATTTATAAAGACCTTCTAAACGTGCCCTATTTATAAGAGTCCTACTTATTTCACAAGGTTATCGTATTTTAGGAAACAAATGTTTTCGTCGACTACATTTTGGAAGAAAATTGTGTAACGTTTATTTTTAGTGGTGACATTTGGAAATACAAAATGAAGTCTTTCATTTGAAGATCGGTTGCTTTTCAATTGAAACACATTTGAGACATAATATGGTGGATGTTTTTGCTTGACAGCCTCCGTGGCGTAGCGGTAGTAAACGCGGCCGCTACGCAGGAGGCGCGGGTTCGATCCCCACTCAGTGCAAATATTTGTGTGCATGAAATATGAGTATTTGCATTGGTCTGGTCGAGCCTCGGAGAGCACGTTAAGCCGTCGGTCCCGGTTGCCATAAGAACATCTATGGCAGTCGTTACGGGCAGTTGGAGCCCTAAAAAATCAAAAAACAACGGTCTAGCTGCAAAGCTTCGATATCGCCTAATGTTAACATTGGGTTGTGGAGGTCAGATGACAATCGCTTCACGGAAAATATCGAGGTCTAGCCAAATCCGTAGTTAAGACTGGTAAAGCGGACCCCAGACTCCGAGCTGCAAGCGACTGGGAATTAACGCTAGGAGGAAGAAGATGGTGGATGTTTTTGCTAATGATTTGACCGTTGACGAAGTAACTTTTTTTGTCCTTTCGATAATCGTATCTTGCAGGCGAGAAACTCTCCCCGTCTAAATGAGCCTTTATGGATCCCACTGTTATTCTGGTGGTGGGTTCTTGAAAAAAATCATTAATTTTGACATAGACCTATTCATAAAATAATATAATCACGCCTTTATCCCCGGAGGGAGCAGAGGTGAATTAATACCCACATTTCACCAATCAATGTATTAGGTCCCACGTAATAGGGGGTGAGCCTATTGCCGTATTCCGGGCACTATTGTTGACTCGAGTCAAGTATCTGAGGCTGAGTCTGGGCCTATTTATAAATTCCAGATAATTAGTTTTTTGTTCAAAACTTTTTTTAAACTTTTAAACTACTTACTCAAATATTTTTTTAAGTTGATTTATTAGATTTTTTTTAAACATATACAAATAAATAATAAAAATAAAAAAAAACTCTATAAATTTGACAACTCAATAACGCGATTTTGACAGCTAAAATACCTACGTGTTCTGACATCAGCATCTGACAACTGTGACAGTTCTGCGTATGACGCCCAATTACCATAGTCAATTACAAATTAAAATCCGTCATTTAAGTGACATTTTGACACTGACTTAGCCGATAAACGTGATGTGATGAAATAGCAATCATAAAATGTTGTAAAGGCCCTGAGTCGGTTACTATGTAATATTACTATACTATAGTATAGATAATTACTAATTTATATTTGTTCATTGGTTGAAATTTGACTATAATTATTGCCTATTGAAAATATGAGAAAAATATTAATAAATGGGGGGAAAACGCTTCTTGACTTTCGTTAATTTAACATTTTTTGTAGAGTACAACCTAGTTCGCACGACAATACTCGCGCAGAATTAAAATATCTTTTTGTTTACGAAAGTTTTTCCCAAGACAATTCTCATCCCAGGGAATGATATAATTGTGTGGCAGGGTCCTTTACAAGCGTGCAATTAACAGACATAAAATACGCCGACACTCTGCACAACAATCTGTAAATCACCCAAACAGACTCGCAGAGAGGTCAGAGACAGAGAGTCGGACCCCCAGAGGTCGGTCACTTGACATTTGGAAGTTCGCGAGCCCTTTAAATTGCAGTCAAAGTCGATAATTGTTTGGTAATCTACTCCTGTTAATGAGTAGACCTTTCCGGAGCTCTGTGTTCGGCGGTCAAGGCGGGAACCTTTGACATCAAACAAATGAGTAGAGAATTTAAGTTATAATAGGTGAAAACAGTGACACACGCCCAATAATATAAGTTAATCTCGGGCCAAGTCGGTCTCAAGTCTCAACCTCTTTTATGATTACCTACTTGCTCTTCTGATGGGTAACACAATATGTATACCTAAGTATAACCCGCGCCACGTATCATGGACCTAAAATTTGCTCAAAACGTGCCCTATACGCGCAGTACACATTTCTTGGGTGTCTTTTGAGAATAGCACAGGATGCTACTGCGGTAGACGAACTCAAATTCACCGAGCATAGACTATTACAAAGCAATCCGCGGGCGCCGGAGCATCGTATGTCTTACGATTTAGGTCCAAGTTACGTGGCGCGGGTTATATCTACTAGCAGCCGCCTGCAACTTCGTACTCGTGAAGTTAGTTAACCCCCAATTTACCCCCTTAGGGATGGAGTTTTGTAAACTCCATTCTTAACGGATGTCTACACCCTATAAGGAACCTAGCCGTCAAATTATAGTTTCTGAGATTTTGTAATTAATCAGTGAGTGGTAGGTATTTCCCTTCTAGATAAGTGGCCGCCCGCGACTTCTTACGCGTGGAGTTCATTTAACCCCCTTATGGGTGGAATTTCGCAAAATCCGTTTAAGCGGATGTACACTTCTGAGGCCGGGATCCGCCTTCCTATCCCTCCTAGACTGTTTTATCTTTGCTCTATTTTTTACCTTAGTTGTTGCGAACATTTAGTTTACTTTCAGTCGAGCCTTATTTAATTCAGTAAGTATTAACTAGAATGTTCTAAAAATACATTTCGTTTATATTATCATCATGTTGATGACTATGCGATCACGCGGCTGGCTCAAGTCCCTATCTGGCTGGATATAATAACACCTCATTCATTGATAAGTAAATTCGCAACCATAGATAACGTACCTGTATGACATTTTATAACGGAAACAAACAATGCATTTTCTGCTGATAACGATACGTATTTTGACAATTTTTAAACGATGGATCATATTGATAATGACGATTTGCATTTTATTATTTATGTGCCTAATACTTTTATTATACTTTGGTCATCCAATAGAACACTGGCGTAATTATTTTTAAGCATTTGTAGGAGAACGTTTTTAGTACATTTCTTTAGTTCGGACAATAACACAATTGAAATCAATATAACAGTTTGATGATCATTTTGAGACTTTGAAGTCAAGTTCGTTCTGACGCTGACTGTATAGTGTACAAGGAGGCTGACATGACAGTAACGAATTCAACTTTTTCATTCACACGCAGTTATCGAACGAAATTATACTGTGGAAGGAATTGATTGTCCAGTACTGGATAATATTATGTTTTTGTATTACTTGCATTTGCAGCATTCCCTTGCTTGCATTATATTGACATGCAGTAGAACTATCATTAGGTATAACATTTTAATGATATCGATCGCGATTTCTTTGTGTCATTTTTGTATCTAAGTTATTTCTCAACTTTTCAGTGGCTTTTCAGCAGCCATGGTCAATGGTCATGGCATTGGTCTAAGTTTATCTTTGTATACAGTACTGTAAGGTCTTCCTTATAAAGATATAGATTTGACTGATAGTTAACTGCCCTATTATAATAACGAAATCATCATCATCATGTCGTATGGCTTTTGCTCGAGTCCTCATAATGTCAACGTCCAGTTAGCGAAGCCAGTCTATTGCTGCCGGTGTGAGGTCATGTAGCTCACGCATTCCTCCAGGGAAACGACGGAGTGGACACTCCTCTGCTATATGCATCGTTGTCTGCTTTGGAGCTCCACAATCACAGTCCGGCGCTTCTTTAAGTCCCCACTTGTGAAGATGGTAGTTGCATCTCCCGTGTCCAGTTCTGAACCGGTTGACCCTTGACCACATCATGCGACAACTGTCAAAACCGGGCGGCTTAGTGGTGGGGTCAGGTACCAGGTCCTTCCAGGGATGGTCCTGAAACGCCTCCCACGACGCCCGCCACTGCTCTCTAAGGTCGTATTCCTCCAAAAGGGCCTCCATAATTCAAATAATCAATTTGTATACAAACATATCAAATTGCCGCTAAGATGCATTACAAATATAAGTCGTCACGTAAAAAGTAATGTCTATTAATACCCAATGGTTTATGGTCTTCTTTTGTTGCCGCCATTTTGAACTGAAGTTGGCGCCAAGAAGTTTTTGTTAGTTTATTTTTATTACCAAATCAGTATTGCGTTGCTTTAGGCACAGCTTTAGGGCCATGGTAATGAGTAATGAGTCACATTGAGAAAGTGAGTTTATATGCGTGAGTTAATTTTATGGAGGGATTGCATTGAGTGATATTGTTCATGTTTCAAGCAGGAAGATTCATGCATTGCAGTTATTTTAATGCTCTGGATGGCTCTATTTTACGATACTTATACAGCTTCTTTTAATTGTCCTACTTTGAAAAAATATTATTATTGTGGACCGTTGACGTGCGCTGCAGTTTCTGCCACTTATAAGAAGCAGTATGAGGTTAGTAAATATTCGATACACCTATAATAATATACCTACAATACTTTTTGATTGACAAGTTCAAATGTCAAGTGTATCGCAAAAATACCGACAAATAGGTATATCTCGGGGCACATATCTTGGACCTAAATCGCGAGACAAATGCCCTGGCGCACGTGGATTGTTTTGTAATAAGTTATCTATGCTTGGTGAATTTGAGTTGGAGTCCTAAAAATCCAACAACATCGTAGTCCAGCCAAATCCGCAGTTAAACTGGTAAAGTGGACCCCAGACTCGAGGTGAAAGCTTCGGATGCGACTGGGATCTCGTTCATCGTGGTGCTATCCTCAAAAGATACCTAAGAAACGTGTATTGCGCGTATAGAGCACATTTTAGGTCCAAGATTAATGTCTCGAGCAACATCTTACTTATTCGTAAATATAGTAGATCCTATGCTAGGCTTACAAAAACATTGGATTTTCCCATCTCCTTTATTTTCTTACCTGTAACAAAAAAATAAATAAATTAGATTTAAAGAAGAATAGTGACGTCAAATAATTAGTCATTTCTCTTTGCTATAGCAAAGCGTATAGGTACTAAGCGAGTTTTTTTTAGAAGAAAACGGTGTTATGGTTCCTGGGAGAAATGGAAGAGGTGTAAAGAGCGCAGTGTAAGCTAATGATTTTTTACAAAAACCCACACGTTCCCACTAAGTAGCGTGTAGTTCCAGCGGGTACTGGGAACGTGTGGATCGTGGACGTTGGGCATCGATTATTATTATATGTACTTAAGAATCTTGATCCTTAAGATATGATTCCGAAGGTGAGCGCATACGACAATCGACAATTGCAGACATACGCAGCAGATAGGCGTATTTCATTGCAGCTTATCAAAGGTCCCCTGTATCCGTATCGGTTTTTAAATCTAATGGGTACGCTGTATCTGCTGCATGTATCTGCAGTTGTCGTTTGCTTCGGCTTCGGAATCATACCTTAAATCGATAGATATGAATACAAATTAAATCTTATTCGATATTCATGTAGTGCCATGCAAATAGTATCCAATACGTTCCCAGAACTCGCTGTTATGCATTTATTCCTTGTAACCATAAAGCTAAATGGCGATAAATAAAGCATCAAACTAACATCCGAAGTTCGAACAATAGCAGCACCTATTGGACGCAGGAATGCACAGCGCATGCGCGACGTCCATAATGAAAATGAGTGCGGTACCCATCACTCAGAGTCGAGAACTAACCGTTATATAAAAACAAGTATCTACAAAAATCTGATCAAACCAAAATAAACTCTAATGCAGTGCAACAAGATACAAATAAGGTGTCGTTATACGTTTGTCTGATATAAATGCAACCTCCATACATGGGAGTAATGTAATATCGATCACACTATCGATTTTTCATTGGTGTTTTTTTGCTTCGAATTGCTACTAGGAATTTTTCATAAGTCAAAAAAGTCAAACAAAGATTTACCACTTTTTGGGGTATAAATCAAAAAATATCGATCCTAGAAAAAAATTAAGGAGGGTTAGATTGTAGAAAATTTAATTCTAAACAACTTTGTAGTAACAACTTTTTGTGTAAAATTAGAATTAAACGATTTATTCAGTAAACAAAAATGTATCCTTAAATTCAAGATCACGGAGAACGCAACGAACCGAATACCACGCAAATCGAAACTTAGACTACCAGGGGCCTCCCTCAACGAATTCAGAAAGAAAATTGCTACTAGGAATTTTTTCTAGGTTTGCCCCTTAATTGAGCTAAATCGGTTGTACTAATAACAGTCTGTTTCTACGTATTTTCAGTTTAGTTTCATTCATTCTCATTATGAACTCCTACCTACTTATTATTGTTTTTATTGAAAGAATATGTATTATGAATACATACCTAGTATTTTTCTATTATGTGTCATTATGTTTTTGTAGCATAATGACACATTGCTAACATTTTTCTGATGTCAATGTTTTGTTACAATGGAAGTTTCCTGTACTTAACATATTGTTTAACCGAGTCTTTTTTCTATTATTAGTTATGCGGTATGAATTACATTGGCTTTTATTTTCATTATTTTAATATCCAGACATTTTGTTTTTATTTAATGGTAAATTATAGAAAAAATGTGAGTGCTGGCACCTCTGCCTGCCCCTTCGGGGATATATAGGCGTCAGTTTATGTTTTTTATGTTTATAGACAAAACCACCAAAACAAGTTTGATTGGACTGAGTTATCGCAAAGATGGGGAGTTTAGTTTAGAGTTTATGGGGAGACATTTTAATCCTATCAAAGTAGTTTCACAAGTTTTAGTAAAACCACAATGATATAATAAGGAAAACGACCAATCTGCCAAATAATTTGTCACATAAGTTACCGTTGTAACGTTTATGAAGGGAACTTCCATTGCCTTGATAGTCTATTTAACATATCTGTGCTATTTGAGCATTGATATCTATAGATATTTTAAAAATTAAATGATATTGAATGAAATATAAAAATGCCAACACGCCCAACACGCGTGCTAAATACAGTAAATATAAAAGAGATTTCAATCTCTTTGTGTCACTTCTAAACAAAGAGACATTCTATTATTGTCAATGATGCATACACATAACCCGCATTTCAGTTGACAGAACAACATATTTATTCCTTCAGATAGATAGATAAATAAATCATTATTTTTATACCGTTTTTATACCGACTGTAATTGGTAGGTTACGTTCAAAGCATAAAGAAATAATACAGTTAATAAAACTTGCTTTAATAGAAGACCAAACTAAAGACTACAAAAATGTTTTTTTTTACTTTGGTAACTTTTTTTTACTGATATGGGACATTTTTTTGAAATTATTGTGTTGTCATCGTTTATGATGAGAGTGTTTATTAGCAATTTATTAGATGTTGTGAAGTGCTCAATCAATATAATATATTATATTTGTGGTGAGGGTTTAGACGGAAGTCTAGATACCCTACATTTCCATTCGCCTCTTTTTTCGCCCCTTTAGTTCTACAGGTGCAACACGCGGGACACCTGTGTTGCAAACCTTCAAAGTCCGTAACTGCTAATATAAAAAATATAGCAGGCTAGAACTGGCCTCCAGATCCATAGTCATCGGTCTGCGATAAAATACCCTACCATAAACAGAAATTCCTTATGAGTATCGGAACCCATATCTGGCAAGACTAATGTTTCACCTGCTGTAGATTATTATAGGAGGCTGTAAAATAGATCTAGTGAAACCATTGAGTGGACCAAACCGGTTAACTGGTAATATTTAATAACAGCTGCTTACCCGTCATTATGATTGGGTATACTTGAGATGTTAACTAAACTTGTGCCAAGCGATTTTATACTTTTATCCAGAGACGTAGAGTAAAAAATTATACAGCGTGATGTATAACCGCAGCGTCCGCAGCTCGTAAATATTTTTTTAACCTTTATGAATACGTATTTTGGCGTAAAAAAAACTGTATATGAAAGTAATGGCCGAAGATGGTTTTATTTTACAAGCAGCTGACGAGATCCAAGTTTTTGCGCCGTTTATTGCAATTAACCAACTTGGGTAGGTACTTGTACACAGCAATGCGACGGCCACATCCCGTGGCAATTATATTTTTTGTTTGTGGTAACCCCTAAGGGTACTATATAACTGGGTAAATTGTTGAAATTAAGCTTACTAAAAGCACAAGGTACTATAGGAATCTTGCTGCCGGAACCGGGTGCCGGGAAGTTAAAAAAAAAGTGATTTAGTGCCCCAAATTTTATGAATCACACCATTATTATTCCAAAAAGCTATCGAATAATTTTATGCAGTTTATATTGGTGCGATCAATGGCATGCCACTTCTGAATACAGCATTATAAATTTACGAATAAGTATTTAATACAAGTCATCATAACTCGTCATTTCTTCTAAGCACTCCACTCCAACTTGTCATCGTCAATTAATATTTCTATCCGTTGCATCTTAAAATCTAAATTGCAATTAATTTTAACTGTTCTATGACCTGAAAACGCTAAAATAAAGTTTACTATTACGCTACACTTACTATTATTTAAATTACTCAGATAATGATGTAGTTTTTTTTTTACTTAGCAACATTTACCTGCTTGACCCCCTCGACAGTTATATTTCTGGTCCACTCTTAAAAAAGTAGAAAAAAAGTATTTTGGCGCCATTCTGTCTTGTCTATGTATTCGCCGTGTGAGTTAGCAAAATCATTCATCATTGACATCATTATAACTGACTAACTGTTGCACGTAGCTCGTAGCACCTGGGCAACCTGGGTAGCAGTTAGCACTGTCCGGCGACGGCGCCCGTTTCAAATATTGAAATATGTACCTAATGTTTTAAGAATTTCTGCGCAGTTTTCTTAATTTTTCTCCGTAAGAACCTAAAAAGTTAACAAAACTTGCAAAAAAGCTAATGAAATCGGTAGTCATTTTAAAGTTATGGCGTGGCAAAGGGAAACAGGAATTCATTTCTTATATTTGAAAATTCACAAGACAAAAATTTTCTACAATTTTCATCACAAATCCAACATGGCGCCTAAAGCCGTCTTAACTGTATGTAAAATTTCAAAGACTCTTATCGTGTCCTACCAGAGGTTTGTAAATCTTAAGATTCTTATCATCGTAAAATGCCAAGCGAGCACTCTCAAATCGTTTTGAAACTTTTACATGGGCGTACGAGCAATCTCTAATTAAAATACTGCTCATTCTTGTTCGACATACGCTTTAGAGTATTTTGTGCATAACGATAAACAAAGAACATGGTGACGGGCATTGTATGCAAATTTAAAAGCAATTTTGAAAACAATCAGATCGAATGTTAAGAGGTGCTCAATGTCATCTGTGATATATGTATTGTTAAAATACGTGATAATTTCCATTCGATAGGATCCAACAACACAATGTATTAAAACCTAGTACCACAGTAGTACCTACTTACAATTCTGCACATCGTAAAGAATCAAGAGCTATTTAGATCAGAATGTAAAGTAAAAGCCAGCAATCTTACCGCATATAGACTGCTTTATTTACTAGCCAGCCAGCAAATTTACTCTGGAAGGTTGAATATTTTCAGTAGAGGAAAATCTCGGCAATAAGAAGTCTATCTACTAAGTTCAGGGTTAATAATGACGATTTACCTAAGGACTTCCAAAAAATTCATAATAAAGGGATCATAATTGTCTCGATAGCTCCTTGGGAGGAAAAAGGAAGGAATAAGACTCTCTGAGACAATAAAATCAGCTGTTTCTTCAATATAACAATAAACCTTTATTCCTCACACAATTTCTATAAGGTGTTTTGCTGACCATATTTGTTTGCCTCTTGGCAAAGACCTCCTCCAATGCTTTCCAGCGGTGATTGTGCTGCAGAAGCCATTAATAACAGACGGAGAATGCTTTTCATCCATGTTTTTCTTGCCACTCTTATCCAATTGTGGCCTGATATGGCTTCATCTTGTCTACCGATTTCTTAAACTGGCGTCCTCTGTATCTTTTCCTACCCTATGGATTCCTTCAAAGCAACTTCTAAAGAAACTACTGAGCATTATGCATTATGATTATAGTATACATATCTTGTAAATTAGTTAGTGATTATTAATAAAACTTATCTTGCATGCTTTTAAATATTTAGGACGCCGATATTATCTGTAAAGTTTTGTAACCAATGTAGTACATTTCTTTCACGATTGCGTCCGTAAATGTAGCGAATTCCCTTGCTGTTAGATAACGTGTTGACCCGGGGCCTCGGCATTAAGCAATTTAACCCATTTAATGGGTTCATTCAGTTGATTGTTGCAATCAACTGTGGCTCTGATTGATTGCTACTAGAGACGCCGCGAGCTGCGAATAGCAATAGTCGAGAACCGATTAATCGCCATTCATGACGATTAAAAGAATAACTTGCCATTATTATTTGAATTAAAAAGAAATATGAATAATGATTTATTCGTTTTAAATAATAGCATTAATCGGTTGAACTGTTAACATTGTAATTCGAGAAAAATCTGGGAAAAAAATTCTAATTAAAAAACTTCCACATGACCGACTTTCGCCTAAATTTTTTCGTTTAGGTTCAGAATGTCCAATTCCCAGTGTCCAAAGGGTTCAAAACGTCTATATCCTAGAATGTCCTATCCCAAAATGTCCAAATTTCAGAATCTCCAAATCCCAAAATGTCCCAAAAAAAAATGTCGGGTAATATCGAATAACATCTAGTGACTATCAACCGCATCACTAATCCACACAGGCTAGATGTAATTAGAACTGGCATAATTGGTGCAGACGAGCCAGTTGATAATTTTAACGTTGTTTACTTTCATATTGACAACGACAATCTTTCATTAAGTATAACTTTATGAGTTTGAGTGGATAGTAACATGTTTACGACAAATGACATGGAACGACCGCCATTTTGATTAACGGTCGCACCGTATCTATTATATTTAGTTGATGTCTTTAGAATAGGGTGTATAATGACAACTTACATAGTCAGTTCAGTTGTGTATGTGAGTTATCGCGACCAAACATAGCCTATGTCCTGTCCCAAGGTCTCATCTAACCCTCTAACAAATTTCATCAAAATCGTTTCCGTGATTTAAGCGTGAAAGCGTAACAAACAGTGTTACTTTCGCATTTATGATATTAAATAGATATAGATAACATACCTAAGTAACTAAGCGTGTACAGAGCCTACCAACATCCATGAGGCCCAAACCAAGGTCACCTGGAAATGGGTACTCCTGCGGAACTACGGATCAGGTTCTGGTGCAGGCTTTCCTCTCAGGATTTGGAAATCAGACGCATTCGCTTCCAACAAAGCCGACATACCAATTAAAGACCATAAGCGGAGCCTGGGCTCTAGTAGGTATGCAAGCTTTGGATGCAGGCGAAAGATGATGATACCTAAAGTCGATTCTAGTAAAACCATTGTCTCCCACCACTGTCATAAATATAACTGCTAATGCCAATAGAATTGAGAACCTCCTCCTCCTTTTGAAGTCGCGAGTCGGTGTAAAACACATTTGCCAGTTTCGTTAGCAAAATCGTCTGTAAGTATTATTTTGGTGAATAAAACTTTTTCTTTTTACAACCCAGTAGGTATGCCTTTCACCCTGTACATTATTCCCACACATTATAAAAATAAAGTTTTTTTTCACCAAATTAATACTTCGAGACGCTTGATCGCTATAGAAACTGTGCCCAAAATATTTCGCTCCGAAACGACTACAAAATCACCTTGTATGTTGTATATTTTAGAAGCCTACATTCAGTAGGTATATGGACACAAAAGTGACGACAATCGATCGGTACTCACACAGAGACTTTACACTGAAATTTTCATCCTTCAAAAACATAATTTCCCAGGAGGCCTAACGAGTTGTGCAGCAGGCAAAGCTAGCAGCTTTACCTCATATAGACCGCTTTATTTATTAGCCAGCCATCAACTTTTCCCTTGAAAGTTGAATATGTTTGAGTGGGTTCAGGATGGGGTAATTTTAAAGCTTTTTTCGATGCACTGACATACTTTCAGCTGGGAAAAGATTTGTCTGAACGCTGAGAGACTCTACGTGGACCAAAAGTATAATTTTTTACGGGACCAATCCCATTCCCACGTCCGAAAATCTAACGTAAGTCGTGATTCGGGCAATTCTAGGAACTCCCGAGATATAAGTCTTGAAGCATCGGTAGCTTAACTGTTTAGGAGTCGGTCTAACGATCGAAAGGTCCAAGGTTCGAATCCTGACAATTACACTACCAAAGTGAACCCACTCCTAACACAAGCAACTTAGCTTAGCTGGAGGGGTTAGAGGGAATATTAGTAATTTCGGTTGCTAATATTCTTTTCTAAAAAGTGACAAAGAAAAGTTTTGAAACAAGAACGTGCCTTATTAGTAGATCAAACTCATGATCGTCTTAGTGTTGTTCCCGTTTGCATCCGAAGCCATCTCCTCGGAGCTCTCCTTTTATTAGGTTTATACGGAGCCAGTGCCATCAGACCTCTTAGGATGAACGCAGACCTAGCCGCACCGCACTCATCGCTGTCCCCGCATTCCGAATTCTTTATATGAAGTTCTATGCAACCTCGCACACATAGCCGCACCGCAGTCGCCGCAGTAGGTACCCGAAGCGGTCCAATACAAAAGCGATGACTGCGGCGACTGCAGTGAGTGCGGTGCGGCCCGTGCGGCTAAGTCTGCGTTCATTTATAAACCCGAGAGAATAGTCTGCGCCAGAGCCTCGTCCGTCAATCAAAGGTATACCGACCGACTCTCCGAAACTCATGATGCTTTGCATTTCAACTTGTATATTTTCCTAATTTAGCCTGTAGGTACAAAATGGACTGTCCAAGTCCATGTAAAAGTGAATTGAAAGCTGTACATATAACCGTATTCTGTAAACATACCATAAGCTATAACGCGGCAGTCACGATTCGATCCTCAGACTGGCGCACGTGTTGGAGAACTGGTTTATCGAGACGGGTAACGTTCTATGTTACACCGCATATATCGATGTTAGTTGCATCGTGCAACCAGTATCGATTAATAATCCAGGTATTTTAAGGACCGAGGACGCAGGGTTAATATTTTTTAATAAATAAATATTGTAGGACATTCTACACAACGCTATCTAGACCCAAAGTAAGCATAGTTTAACTAGCTTGTGTTACGGGTTCTAGAATGCGAATAAACATACTTAGATACACTTTTTTTTGTAAATATATAAATACATTTTTTTTTTTTTATTATTTATTAAGCATACAATTTATAACTATTGCAACTACTAGATGGTTCACAAAACTGTTTTGAACAGTTTGTCTGTGAACTCAGTTGAGTCTCTGTTAAAAACATTATTAGTTTATTTATACATATATGTAATGGTGTATACCTACGTACTGATATTTACTCAATATTGTGTAATAGAATTGCCTTGTCAGACTTTTAAATTTATTTTTATTTGACTCCCACCTGATGTTCACAGGCAAACTGTTCAGCACATACGGTACATAGAAACACCAAGGCCAACGCAAATATTCATACAAATATTTGCCCTGAGGTGGGATCGAACCCGCACCTCCTGTGTAGCGGCTGCGTTCACTACCGCCGCGCCACAGCCTCTGTGTCAGTCAGTCACTGCTTCACTATAGAAGAGAAGGAACCTTAGAGTATATACTATGCATGGACTTGGATAGCAGCTATCCAAGTCCATGCAAAGTGGAAGAGTAAAGCCGGAACCTCAACCGGACCTCAACGAAGTTATGATGATCACCACTATAACACGGATAACACCGATAGCTTTGAACGTAAAACGCTAATAAATATTATAAAATAATGACACTTATAAATGAAGACGGAAATTAATTATGAAGATAATTGGCAAACATATCATAAACCTATTAAGAAAGTAGATAAAATAATATGATTAAATTTTACACAATCGATTAAATTACGCCATTTTGAAATTCATCAAGATTATTCATTCAGGCAAGGAAATCATTCACTTTATTGTTATTTAATGTTTTCATGCGGGTAGGTATACATAAATATGAATCCACATAACTATCAAATCATATTTTATACATACTTAATTCATAATTATCATGTTTTATAACATAAACATGCACGTTTCCTACTGAAACTAGTAGTTTCAGGGCTCAAACACCTGCAGAGTTCTACATCTAGCCCACAAGTCATTACATTCAATGCGGGATGCGGGTGCTTAGTAATGAAAAATAAATAGATAGGTACAGAAAACTATATTCTTCGCACACAAAAACACATTCTCATGAAGATCTCAGTTCGGTTCGGACGACTTGGTGATCTTACTAGTAGTGAATGCCTGACCAGCCTGACTGACTATGAAGATACAGCGATCATAATCAATTGATTGTGATGTGACGGATATCATTATAAGTAGGTCTAATTCTTTCCATTTTTCCGGTTAAATCTAAAGCTTGCACTTTGAATTCTTCTCTCTCTCTCTCCTCTCCTCTTCTCTAGATACTCACTGCCGAACACAACACGAGGTTATGACGGCCGCCGAATTACTTATTCTGTAGACAGAATAAGCAACTTTTGACTTTGACAGTCGACTCAGCTTTCTGTCTGTGTGTATTTACTTTGCGTATGCATTGCGCGAGGTAACGGTGCAGTATGGTATGCCCGCATCGCCCATTACGCAATGTAGTACGCACTGTCCTGAATGCCATTATAGACGTGCCGGATCATTGGGAAGGTCGTGAGAAACGTTAATTTATTATTCGGAAGAGTTGCGTTAACCTCCTTTCGGAAACTAAATTGCCTTTTGACGTGAATACGTATGCTTCCTTAGTGCGAGGTGATCCATGAAACTTGATGATAACAAAATCGAGAGGTAAATTGCACGGAAAATATCGAGTTCTGCCGCATTATAGTTAGACTGGAAAGACGACTTCAACTGAGTTTACTGAGTTAGGAAAATTCTCAGAGGATGAGGACAATTTGGTGTTGCAACCAGACTTCTATCGTCTACAACTCTCTCATTTTCTTCATCCGAACACCAATCCCAGTTGCATCCAATAGCATTTCAAGCCCAGGGTCTGTTCGTTCGTCTTTCCCTTATAGACTGGTTTATCTTAGGTTCTACGGGAGGGACTAAAGTCTCTATCCCTATCTCCAAAAGGTAGACGCATTGGTCGTCAATCAGTGTAGGTGTTCAAGTTGCAAGTGAGATTGGAACTTTTTTTTGGAACTATTGTGGTTGGACCCTCACTTAGGTAAGTGAATTTAGCTTGGGCCCCAATAGTTGACGAGATGAGGTCATCTGCAAGACAATAATTTAAATAATTAAAGTCAGTTAGAAAAATTGACGATGAAATGTAGGTATATTTTTTACTTAACACTATCACTTTATCCATCCTCGTAGCACGTAATTAGCAATTAATTGATGAACAGCTCTATCACAATATTAATCGTATGCACCAAAGGCATCTGATCAAAATTAAACTGTTCATAACCGAAACGGACTTTCACTCGATTGGAAAAGAAATTCTTCGTAATTATAACTGAGATGCGTGAAAGTAGGTAATTTAGTAGTGCCGATAAGATTTGCGCGCCATTACATTTGTCTATGGTGTCAATACTTTATAATTTATTGTGAATGACGAATGTTTTGCCAAGATATCAGTTACGGAGCCTTCGCGAACAATAGACAATTTAATGACTTGTTGTATTTTTTAATCAATGTATTTGTTTGTTTGAACTATTGTTACAATATCTGTAAAGTCTGTCAATTGAACAACTGAATACGTAAATGTTTTGTTTTTTCTTTTGTTATTGTAAACGATAGAGAGTTCTATGACTCGACGTACCAATGTGCCAGATAGTTACTCGTAAGAATAAGAGATATCCGAAGATTTTAGATATTTTTTTTAGAAAAGTTTAGAGTGAACTGTAATAGGCTAATTCGCTAATTGAATTGCATGGAGTTTATAAGTAAATAAGTAATTTATTTCCTAGTAGAATGAACGAATAAACCAGTGTTGTACAGCTCGACATTACTCAAAAATTTAACGGTTCGTTGGAATTTTATCTCGATTACAACATTAACAACAGAGTTCCTAACTGCTAAAGCTGTTGTTAATTACTATTTATGCATAGTACGAAGCGCAACGCCCGTCTTACATCATTGCCGCATTCCGTTCCATTATTCGAATTTCAATATTATAATCATACTTTCAACGTTAATAAATCTATGGTTACATACAATGACGTGTTTTTTCCAGCAAACAAAACCTTCTTGCTAGTACTTTTGTCTTAATATCTATCTGTTCTCGAGGGTGTATGGAGTTCCACCAAACACTTTGGAGCCTAAGTCACCTAATATAGTGGGAACAAGATCCCAGATACGTAGACTCGTAGTCCCTACTAATAGAACAGCCCCTCTAGACAAGTGGCAATTCGTTGCTCGGCGTATGATGGAATAGAATGCCAAATGTATGGGATTTGACGTATATATGACAGGCGTCAACGAATGTCAAAAACGTCAAATCCTATACATTTGTCATTCTATTCCATCATACGCCTTTAAAAAACGACTTACGTTTATGGAATTCTTATTTATTTGTTCCGATGGACGCTAAAACTACTGAATGGATTTTGATGCGCTTTTTTATTAGAAAGGTCTTAACCAGGCTTGGGTAAGTAGAACAGCATAAATGACAAATAAAGAAAACCGACAACCACGCGGGATAGTAGATATATTATAATGTAGAAATAATGTAAGTAAGTCTGCGACATTCACATCATTTACGTGTTATCTGAAGCAAGCCAGACAATACAAGGACAGTCGCCAGTCGCCACAGTATCTCTAGACACGTCCCGTCCTAACGACACTACATACCAGTAGAAAACCCGGCTGTAAAACGACTATATTCCATCATGTTTACGACCCTACATAAACTAAATATAAAATAGGGAAGGTACATCGTCCTAGTTACATGATAGCCTTGAAATCTGTACCGTAATTAACATTCCAAGTCTAATACATTACATTAAAATCAGTCTTACTTTTTTCTACATCAAATGCGCCGGCCATAATGGTCTCAGACTGGATCTCCAACAAAAAATGGTAGTATGAACATCCCGAAGCGTACCTTTTCTATAAGGTAAACGCTCGAGGTTGTTTTTTTTTTCGTTTTCGTAGAAGGCAAAGGCACAAAGAGTTGAGGCAGCTGTTAAATACAGCTGGCTATCATATGGTTATCTGTATATTTTTTAAATATCACCTGGGCAACCTGTGATAATCCCAGTGCATTCAACTTTAAAGAATTTATAGATTTTTTAAATTGAGTACCTAATTGAAAATTTAAGCGTTCGTAACGCGGCCTTTTGGTCGAGTTGTGTAGCGTGTGTGTGATATAATTAGGGCGAAGTTTGTAATATTAGGTAACCAATTTATGAAAATGTACAACATATTTAAGTTAAACTGACCTAATGTCTAACGAATATTCAAGTAATATGAATTCTTGTAAGTAGTTGTGTAGTAACTACAAGCCAATTTATTTCATAATAAAAACGTTACACGGCAACTGGAAACTCATTACACTGTCAGTGTGATATATGTTTCAATAAACAATGTCAATAATTTTCTTCCGCGAACAGGTTATGAAAGACGAAAGTAACATTTGAGCACGCAAAGGTTTTGTCAATAAATATTAAAATAACCTTTACAATCATTACCACGACTGCATCCGCCTCAAAAGTATGTTCAATATTCATGTATTCCAATCTAATTCAGGATGCGCCCTTATTATACCCACTTCTTATCGCAAATATCCCAGCCGTTGACTGTCAGTTCAAATCAGTTTCTTTTCAGGAAACTTGTATGAAATAACGAGGTATGACGTCATACCACGTTGTTATAAAATAATTATTACTAATTGATTAAAAAATAATAATAACAAGCAAAGCGTCATTAAACTAACTATTTATTCAAATTACCTACAGGAAATTATCTCATTTAGCTACACGCTATTAGATTCTAAATGACAGTTCATTTGATTCGAAATTCAATTATGTAAATTATGTTAGTTGGCCATTATCTTCTTTTATTAAAAAAAACATAGGTAAGGTAACTGTACCAATGCTCGACACTGTACCAATGCTAGACACTTTCGAACAAAACCCAGTATTTTGAGAAAATTATCCATTTGTTTTATAAGACTATTGACTTAAAAGATGCCTAATGGTGTCTATAAGATATGTTCAAATATTCGCAACACCATCCGAAGTTAATTTAGAAAGACGACAGTTGACAGCAAATAATGTGACTCCGTGAACACGGTCGTGTTATTTCTTAAGATTTTTGCCAAGGGTACTGATTTTTATAGGTGTGATTTTTTTGTTTATAAGTTATGATTATTACTAATTTTAGTATAAACGTTATAAATATTGAAGTTATTGACATACTTGGACCATTGCCCGCATATTTTGATTAGGTTTTGTACCATTTATATGCTATGTCTAGTATTGGTACAAAAAATCTTAGATGTTCCAATGATAGACACTTTGGAATAATGCCTTTATTTCATGAAAATAAGATGTTATACCTACGCTAAATGTGATAATATATACATTGAGATTCATCACATGTTGTTTGTTTGTTTGTTTTCTAGCTTCTTTGTTTACGTGATTTTAAATGTTTTTTTAAAGTTTATTTATTAATAAAGTTAGATACTTATTCCAATAACAAAGCCTCTTTATTTCGTATTTCTAAAATACATTATGTAATGTTAGTATGGGAGTACCTATGGAGTATTCAATACCTTTACAAGAAATAAATTAAATTAATAAGTTAAATCCCCGACGTCAAAATACCTTTGAAAAGTAAAAAAATAAATAACAGTAACAAAATAATTCAAGCGTTGTCTTGGATCTTGGATCGGTCCGATATCATGTCGAAGAGCTTCATCAGGTAGGAATCCTCCGATTCAACAACAAATTATGGGAGTTGTGAGAAGAAATGTAATCCGCATTTTTTAGCGGCGGCCATCTTGGACCGATTTTTAACCCCCGACAAGAAAGAGGGGTGTTGTAAGTTTGACGTGTGCATGGGTGTGTATGTGTGTATGGATGTGTGTGTGTGTATGCGTGTGTGTGGCATCGTAGCTCACAAACGGCTGAACCAATTTAGATTCTGTTTCTTTTGTTTGAAAGATGGTTTAGTCGAGAGTGTTCTTAGCTATGTTTCATAAAAATCGGTTCAGCCATTTGAATAATATGAGGAGTGAAAGTGGCAATGTAAAATCTAATATTTTCAAATATGGTGTGTTGGGTATCAAGTGACAGGTCATAATTTATACATCACGATACAGCAAATCTTATGGAAATCGGTTGAGTGGTTATACCTGTAAAAAGTATGAAATAAAAAAAATAAAAAAAATTAAAAAACCCCCGATCCAAAATGAACCTTTAAAAAGTAAAACCCACCTTTTGTCATTTGTCTCGTCGGGGGACCGCCGTCTGACCGTCGCTCGGGGGGAATAGGGCATACCAAGGCACTTAGCGGTCTGATATTCAATTTTGTAGAGAGAAATCAAAGTGTCTACTATTGGTACAAATAGGTGTCTAGCATTGGGACAATGATGTCTAGCATTGGTGTTTTCGACCAAGTGCATAATAATTTAATTTAAAGTAAAAGTATGATAGATTTTAAAGATTTTATGGGCAAAAGTTAATGTCTAATTGTTGCTGTAACAGTTAAAAAAGAATGTAACGACCATGCTGTAATTAATTTGTTAAATTTTTTAGATTGAAATTTTATTTTTCCTTAAAGTGTCTACCATTGGTACAGTTACCTTACTTCCTGAACTACCTATTTCCTTTTTTTTTAAAATAAATCTCGGCAACGGCGCGGTCAGTAAAGCAAACAGCTTTACATCACTATCTATATATTATCTGTCTACAAACATGTCAATACACACGCCTACTTGAAGTGTCACTAAGTGCATCTGTTCTTTAAAGCTAACATTTACAAGACTTTCTAGTTTCCTTGACCTATTTATGCTTTAAAGCGGTATTGAGTATCTTCTTCCCAATATTATTTCCAATATCAACCCTTATTAGCAGATTCAGTTGCCAGTAGTTTACTTTAGGACAAAGTTACCCGTGTGTAGAAGGTAAATGGAAATATTTAATTTATAAAAGACTAGTAGTAAACCTAGCAGATGTTATCCTACACTCCTGCCACATGAGTAGATAAGCCTGCCACAGAAATACTTCAAAGTATTTTTTTAAATCTTGCTAACAGCATCTATCGGGTCCAGTTCTCCAATTACGAATACAACAAATCAGCCAGCTGCAGGTGGGGCTGGTTTGAGCACCGATGATATTAATAGGATTCCATACACTGTCTAATAATGAGTATTATTACTGAGCAGGTACCTATTGTTGTACCTATCTAGTAATAAAAGAAAATGTTATAGAAAACCAAATCTAGAGAACGAAGAGTACTTAGAGTACTTCGTAATAATTCAGACACACAGAGATTCAAGTTTATGCACGGTCATTGTCCTAATACGAATATCTGTGTTACTGAATCGCCTTGGCATAGCGCTCAGCTGTTTCGTGTTTGCCATTTTTAACAAAGCGCACTAGTTATAACTCCTTCAATTACTTCTGATTAGTTTCAATGCGGGTTCCATGACTGTTTAATTGTTTCTGGGACTGTCCGACTGTCATTCCTTGGTGTTTTGTGGGTCCCTTCCCTACTGTTGATCCTAGGTGCGGAGTTATAGTTATAGCCTTGTGCTCTGGGACTGCCGGGAAGTAAACGATATTCCGTAAAAAAGTTATAATTACCATATGGACATTGTGACATTCATTAGGTACAGTGGTTGGAGCCCCTAAACTAAAAGTTCTACAACTCGAAATCGCCAGTGGATTGGGAAAAGATCCCAACTTAATTGGCGGATTATCGGCAAACGTGGCGCACATTGGGAGAGGCCTATGTCCAGCAGTGGACTGCTGTAGGCTAATTGATTGATTGATTGATAATTGGGAAAAACCTCAGAACACAAGGAGGCAAAGAGTACGATGTAAATGTTTCCAAATCACTATCGAAATCATAATTTTCCTGCATACCTAGTTCAGAAAATGACTCAAATTATGAGTAACTGCATATATCAGTATCTATCTGAAGAATTTATGAGTAAGTACTCTGTACCTACTATTCAGATATCGTATTCCTCAAGACACGTATCTTGGACATAAATCGCGAGACAGACGAGGTCCTGGCGCGTGCGGACTGTTTTGAAATAATCTATGCTTGGTGAATTTGAGCTCGTCCACCGCAGTAGCACCCCGCGCTATCCTCAAAAGACACTCAAGAAACGTGTACTGCGCGTAAAGAGCACATTCTAAGTCCAAGATATGTCCCGTACTGTACCTACCCGTGGTCATTATCTTGAGGATACACTTCAAAAGTGCACTGACGTCATTATACCCGTTTGGATAACATTAAATCCGTTTAGTATTACGCGAAATTTTAGGAAAAATTTGGACAGCAACGTCATCAAGTTATAGAGAGTCATCATTAGCAACAAGGCTTGAAGGACGAGGCTCTGGCTCTGGTGCAGGCTCTCCTCTTTTAGTTGTGACTGTTGTGAGGTAACGGCGCGCGGCGGTGGGAGCTCCCATAGTTGCCGTACGAACAAAAGGAAGAGGAGTAAACGATCCCTGAGATCTGAGGTGATAGCTTCTGATACGAGTATAACTGGGAAAAATCCTAAGTTGATGATGATGAACTAGCTTGTAATGTGGGTTCTAGATTGTGATAAATATATTTTGATATATGTATAGTACATAGAAGCATCCAGTCCAATGCAAATAGACATATTCAAGCAAACAAATCATCATCATTGCCTGCATTAGTCCCGATCGCATCTTAGACCCTCACCTCAGAGTCCTGGGTCCACTAAGCATACAAATGTTTTGTACTAAATTTATTAATGCATGCCTGCTGCGTGGTTCAGAGTAGAATTAAGCCACCTCATCTCCTCCCATGCGGTGTCGTACAAGGCGACTAAGGGATAGAGCTGTTTAACATCCGACAGATATATACAGCCCAGACTCAGCCTCAGATACATGGGTCGAGTCAACAATTAGTGCCCGGAATACGGCAATAGGCTCACTCCTTATTATGTAGGTGTTAATTCACCTCTGCCTAACCGTCCGGGGATAAAGGTGTAATTTGTATGTATGTAAATCATTAAACGGGAATCGAACCCGTGACCTCCTGCGACGTATTTGTACACATTTGACATTCATTTGAAGGCAGTTCAGTCATAAATAAGTCAATGACCGTTCTTGAACCTGACATTATAAAAACATTTTATTGTTTGTTTAACATAAACATTGTTATGACTATATTATTAGTTTTTATATCATCCCAAATGTTTTTATTAGAACCACCGGTTTTATTACCATAAATAAGCTGCATGCATCTTATTTCATTGTCTATGCTTTGTGTGTCGCACACAGATAATCTACAAGGACGTGCATAGATTAAATAGTCATTAATAATTTTTATTCATTATTTATTATTTAGTTTAGATGATTCAGCCAAAGTGGTTCCCGGTGGAGTGAAATAGGGCCACCTCGTCCCTTCCCGTGAGTGTTGTAGAAGGCGACTAAGGGATAGAGCTGTGAAGTTCATCCAACAGTAAACGTCAGCCCATGACAAAGTGCCCGCTTGACGGCAATACGCTCGCCCCCTATTACGTGGGACCAAAAATCATAATGGCCAAATGTGGGTCTTAATGCACCTCTGCCTACCCCTTCGGGAGTTTACAGGCTGGAATTAATTATGTATTTTAGATTATTCATATTAGAAACGTGTTCGGGCTAGATGACGCTGTACGCCTGTACAATATCGTGCAATATTATTTATTCACGAGCTATGCTTACAACCCGCTTGATAGAAGGCGGTCACCTTAGCCTGTCCTATTTATTAACACCAGGGGTATCGGCACGCGTCGAAAAACCCTTTTTTACTAGTGAATGAATAGTTTGTTTAGAATAAATATCTACTCTAAAGTCGAACTCGTTTGCTTATTTACTCTACACTCGAACAAGTTTTGTTAGCCATAGATATGTTTTCATAGAGTATTCGTTTGCCCACGTGTCACTTAAATCTTGGAAAACGCGGGAATCTTTGACAGCTAATGTCAACAATCAACATTACTCGGAAAAGATCTGATTGCATTTCAATGTTATTTATTTTATTTTGTGGTTTTTTAAAACGACTTCACCTTACTCGTTATTATTCTAATCTACGAGTGAAGTTCAAAAAATAAAATTCACTATTCAAATAATCCTCCTGTTTCGACGTAGTCGGATACTAAATAAGATGATGGTTAAGCGGTTTTCTTAAGAGAAATGGCGGGCACTATGGCCAGAAGCTTACAAATTTCCATAATACCTGCATGCTAGTCTCACTAGTCTGTCGTCTGTCCTGTGTAATCAAAAAAATAACTGACAATATCAGGGTCTACATACTTAATATACCTTGAGACACGTATCTTGGACCTAAATCGCGACTTGCGAGACAAACGAGGCCCTGGCGCCCGCGAATTGTTTTGTAATATTAATCTATGCATAGTGAATATGAGCTCGTCCACCGCAGTAGCACCCCGTGCTATCCTCAAAAGACTAGGTGTCTTTGTCAGAAACGTGTACCTACTGCGCGTATTCGAGAACATTTTGAGCACATTCTTCTTCGAAGATATTAAAGGCATGAGTAAAAATAAACGCTGTTGCCAAAACAGTTTGACGGAAATAACATCACGACCTAAGTTTAATGCATTCCATCATCAGTTTAGACACAAGCATCATCGGACATTCGACCCAAATCTATCGCCATTAGCGTCGTGAAGACTTCCGTGCTTACATTAAAATGGCCGAATTCTTAAAAGGCAATGACTTATTATGTATACTACTACTAGACAGGCCGTTTAGAATAAAAATTGTGTCACGGTTCCTGTGTGAAAAGGAAATGGAACTTGAATTTCGAATTTGGAACGAAGCTGGATAAATGAGGAAAATAATCTGTAGGCCAATTTGTGGTACCGGAAGGGGCCGTCTGGAAACCGGAGATGGCCTAGGATCAGTCGGGGTGCATGAAATGTGTTATTGAGCCACCCTACACTCCGGTATTTGACACCCAAGACGACGTGCGGTTTTAGACGATTCGAATTCTACTTAACCACTCCTGCAGCTTCGCTGGCCAACGGTCGACGGGGGTGGTTTCAGTGGGAATTTCTGCAAGAAAATCTGTTAGAGCTTTACGTGGTCCAAAGAATATTGTAGTGTGAATTTCGTGCAAAAAATATCCACGATACGATTTGCACGAAACAGACTGCAGAGTGCGGGCAACCGTATGCGTGTCACGCAAGTCAACAGACTATGTTATTAAAAGGTAAGTACCGCTGATTATATTATTAGTTATGTGGTAGGTACCTACCTAGATACATCTCAATAGTATATGTGGTTTAAATACTTCACTATCACTGTATTTGGATTATTAGAACAAGCTGAACAAGTGTTCTTATACAGTAACAGTCTCGCCTGTGAGTCTGTAAGTTTGTGAGACTGACCCGATTTGATTGCAACACGGTTCCCTTGAGTTCATCGAAAATATAGGCCATGTCGAAACAAATGCACGTAGCAAATAAACATTGTGAAAACTTTCGATTTTAAAGCATTTTTATTACACATTCTTGTTTTACCTACACCATCTTATATAAGTAATTTTTTACATGTTAAAACCACAGAACTAGTAATACGTATGTATGAGGTTATGGAGTGAAAAACAAAATCATAAAGAAGTAGGAGAGCTGATCTTGGGCTCCAAAGTGTAAGCTGTGAAAACATCCGGGATTGCGTATCTTGCAGACCTTCGAATAATTTCTTTTTCTTTCTTTCTTTTATAAACTAAAAATAGGTAGGTATGAATGTATAGTATAATCAGTTCACGGAAAACATCGAAGTTCATCCAATCCCGCAGCTACACTGGAAAAAGCGGACCCGGGACTCCGAGATGAAAGCTTCGGATGCGACCGGGACACCGGGATTATCGCTCGGATCAAGAAGAAAAGGTGTGTATAGTCTGTGGGCAACTTAAAATTCTAAGCTCATAGACTATACGAAGCGTAAGTTTTAAAACCCGTGTGTTTCTTTTTAAACTAGTTCATCGTGCCTATAAAAAAATAAACGGACCATAGTCAGCAGCATTTTTGCAACTTGTTAATGGTTAATGATCACGTCCGTGCGTTCTCCATTATGAAATATCGTACGCAACACTGACCTTCGTATAATATAATATAACAGGAAATATTATGATTAATTGGGCTTTTTAATTACAGAAGATTTCTTTTTATATTGCTATGTAAATTGCTAAATAGAAATGGCGGTAATAAACAGAAAAAGCTAACAAGTGTTAGCTCAGCCGGGGTGTAAGGATATATTTTAGGCAATCCTACACCGAGGCAACTGAAGTGAAGACGCGAGACGGCGGCATGCGGTTTTAGTCGGTTCGACATAACCGCCCCGCACCGGGGGGAGGAGGGTTGGGGTGCTCGAAGAGTTTTCCACAAAGTCAAAGACATTTGACAACCTTTTTTTCCTCTCTTAAACCTCAACATTTACAATAGGTAGGAACTTCAACACAGAGGTGCTACCAAGAAATGTCCGAGGATATTATGGGATGATTCAGGCAGGGCGCATTCCGGCTGTCTGACGAAGAAAAGACCCATTTCTTAAACGCCTTTCACGACATTTCGTTGTATGTATTCTACTTAGCCAAGTAGCTTAATCAATTAAATAATTTATTTTAATTATAATAAACTACCCCATTCGCATGCTCGGATGGCAACCGGCGAAAGTACCAAGTACCGACATTGTCTGCACGCTTTCACACATTAGCATGCAGCCATTACCGTGGAAACTTCCAGGAACACCATGATATACAACGTGTGTTCAGCATAAGCAATGATTTTATGAATGTATTGTGCAAACGCGGAAGATGGCCGTTTCTTCATTCATATAGTGACGTGAAACGGCTTATGCCAATCATTTCTTTAGAAATTTACTGTTTGTTGCAAGTTATGTGCAAGTTGGGCTTTATTTCTAACTAATAATGGTGCATGTAGCAATGATTTAATCAAAGAAATAAGTCCAAAAGTCAAGATAGAAAAGTCTAACTGTTTAGAACAAAAAATTGTATCACGGTTCTAAGATGAGGTACCTATGCTGGTATGCATGAACTTTGAATTTGATGAACGGCTTAGCCAGTGTTCCAGTGGCGAAGGGTCCCTATAATACGATTCCCACCGGCTTGTCTGTAAGACATTGAGTTTTACTACCAACATCAATGCTTATAAGTTTGTATGTATTACATGGTATCCATGTGTAGTAGTTAGGTACAAACCAATGGATCGCATGGTGCGTGACAAACAATTTCCTTTTCACCGGCTTTCCTCCACTGCAGCGTTCTATTTTATTCGTCATTATTTAAAGAAAATATCAAGATACCTAGTAGAAAATACCACCAATATTGGTTACTCTACTTATAACCGATTTAGCGTTCAGTGGTTAAACTAACCACAGGCAGTATACAATAATATTTTATCTGGTTAGGTACACAGGCACTGGCCATTAGTATATTTTGCAACGATGCGGTGGGTCAATCATTAATATCCTTATTATGTCATACTCAATTACATTTGCAACTCAATTTGCAAGTCGTTAGCACAAAGACAGATAATAAGCAACACAATATTTTTTTAATCATTAAATTGCCAATTACCACATTATGGTAGCTAATGGGACAGATTAAAAATTCATTCGCGTCACGAACAGTGAACGTCGGATCGATCTTGACTACTCGACACTGTTACCATTACCGACACCTCTGTATAAAATTATCTACCAAGATCTACCTACATAACATTGGTTAAGTTTTGACGGCATTCTGTCACACTGTCGGCACTTCCCAAATACCACTGTTTTTTATGAGACTTCTTATTATTTAAAAAGATTCTGAACTAACACGTTTCGAAAAATAGCAAAGAACAATGCGGCTTCTAAATAAAATGCCGTTAAACTTCAACTTCAACTTTTAAGAGTGGCTTTTTGTGGAAGTCTACCACAATTCGCCAATGTCATGTGTCAGAAAGACAAACTGTCAAATGATATTACACGAAAAAGTAACCATAACGAAGCCAAAGGAAATTTATAGAGATCACAATAATATTGTGATAAAACAAAACTAGTATTGATATTGAAAACATTAAATAAATAATTAGATATTTATACATTTAGACGGATAAAATCGAATAAATATTAACATAAGAAAAGGAAATATTCTTGAATATTAACTTAAGAAAACAAGATCTTATTGTTATGTTATGTTATGAACCTTTTTACAGTTTAATTTTATTAGCACTAATATATCTACCTAGAGTATTTACAAAAGAAGTAAAGACAAGTGAAAGAAGAGATTTAATAGAAGTAGGGCGTGGAATATTATGAGGAATAATATCATAAAGAGAAAACCTTGTCCTAGGGCAATTAAAAAACATGTGGTCCACAGTTCCTTCGAAAAGACCACAATCACAAATTGAATTATCCCTAATTCTAAGTTTAGCCAAGAAAACGGGAGTACACGAATGATTCAGTCTTAAGCGACAAATTGTAGAGGTGGTGGATTTATCCAGATTAGAAAATATGAAGAACCAGGGTTTACGAGGAATTTCAGGCTGAATATCACCATAAAATTTCCCAGTGATAGTTTTGGAAATTCGCCAAATTCTAGACCATGAGTCAAATAGATTTAATTTTAAAGATGAGCATATATCATGGGAATATACTTCAGGATGGTCAAGAGAACCTGAATGGACAGTATTTTTTGCAATGGAGTCCACGGTTACGTTTCCTGAAATACCTGAATGACCAGGAATCCAGGCTAGAACAACCTCTATATGCAAATTATGACACTCTAACAGAAGATTTCTTATTTTAAGTATAATAGGAAAACAGGGATTTGATCGAAAAGGGTTTGACAATATTGATTGAAGACAGCTTTTGGAATCTGTAAAAATTATACTTTTATTTAAATTGTGGGATTTAATGAAGGAAATAGCTTCAAGGATAGCAATTGCTTCACCTGTGAAAACAGATGTGATAGCTGAGCATTTGTAATTCAGAATTATTCTTGAAGATGGAATCCATACAGCAGCGCCAACTGGGCCATTGTCTGATAATTTAGAAGCATCCGTAAAAATTATACGCCAATTATGGTAATTTGAGGAAATTTTATCAATAAAAAGACTGTTAGCTTCTATTGAATCTTTATTTATATTAAAATCCAAGATTATGTTGGGCTGGAATATCAACGCTTCATATGGCGTGAAGAAAAGGGGTAAAACTGAGTTTTGGAAGAAAGGATCAGGCAGTTGAGAATAATGATGATAAGCTTGAAGTAAACAAGGAATAGCATTTGAACGGGGATATCGGGCGTTAAATAAGTTGGATAGATGACCAAGTTTTATAAGAAGAGGGTGATCTAGATTTTGAGCAAGTTTAAAGAAAAACCTTTTAGCAAGAAATTGTCTACGAATAGAAAGAGGAGGATCGACACATTCTACCTGCATAGCATTTATGGGAGAAGACTTCATCGCCCCAAGAATAATGCGAAGGCATTTTGATTGGATTTTGTCAAGTTTTTGCAACCCCAATTTGTTGCAAGGATCAATAATAAATAGACCGTAATCCAAATGACTACGAATAATGGCGTTATATAATAATTTCTGCGAGAAAGGATGAGATCCCCACCAAACCCCAGAGAGACAACGAAGCACATTAATATTCTTTATACATTTCTGCTCTACGTACTCGATATGATTGGAACCTGTAAGTCTGGAGTCTAACCACATTCCGAGAAACTTAACCTTGTTATCCTGCAGAATTTCTTCATTATCTACTTTAATTACTACTTGGGGAATAGATCGCTTTTTAGTAAATACCACCACCGAACTTTTAGAGGCCGATAAAGAAAGACCGTGACGAAGAAGCCATTCTGATAAGTATTTGAGCGCAGATGATAGATAATTCGCCGCCAGCTCAATGGACATATTGGAAACATATAAGGCCAGATCATCAGCATATTGTAAAAGATGACAATTAGGCTGAATCACTAGCTCTAGGTCATACGTGTACAAACTGTACAGGAGAGGGCTAAGCACTGACCCTTGAGGTAATCCTTTCCAGATAGTCCTGGGAGGAAGAGAGAAATTTCCACTTCTAATCGATATGGATCTTTCCAAAAATAAATTACAGATAAAGCGAACTAATTTTTCTGGAATCATTAGCTGATAAATGAGTTTATTTTTCAATAAGGGAATTATGACATTATCGTAGGCAGCTGAAATATCAAGGAAACACCCAACAAGATATTCCTGGTTCAAATAAGATATACGAATATCCGAGGTTAAAATACCAAGGCTGTCCATAGTGCCTCGGCCCTTTCTAAATCCGTACTGAGATTTAGCTAGCAAATTTTTGTTCTCCACAAACCATTCAAGGCGATGTTTAATCATATGTTCTGTGACTTTAGATAAGACTGAGGATAATGCTATTGGTCTATAGCTATTAGGGTCGGAAGGACTCTTACCAGGCTTAAGAATGGGAATCACTATTTGATTTTTCCAAGACTGAGGGACAGAGCCTAAATCATAATAATTGTTAATTAAATTTAAAAAATATTCCTTGCTTTTATCAGATGCATGAGTCAAAAATGAATATGGAATACCATCCACTCCAGGAGAAGAATCTCGTAGACCGTCAAGTGCCAACTGAAGTTCAGAGAACGTAAATAATTGATCAAAACTATTTTGAGTAGGAAGAGGAAAGGAAGGAGAAGGAAAGTAATCTAAATTAGGAACAAAAGGAGGAGAAAGTTTATCAGAGAAGTTCTCAAGCCAGGACGAGGGATCATTGGCAGTCATATCAATACTGTTGCAGGAACCTCTGAACCTTTTAATTTGTTTCCAAACTAAAGCAGAGGGAGTGCGAGGGGAAAGGTTGGAACAGAACCGAACCCACCCTTCTTTCTTTTTCTTCGAAAAAAGTTTTCTTGCTCTGGCAGCTTTCAGCTGATAATCTAATAAATTTTCAATGGTCATGGAAGAGTTGTAAGTCTGTTCTGCCCTTTTCCTATCATTAACTGCAACAGTGCACTCTGAATCCCACCAAGGAGTGGAAACTTTAGAACTATGAGGTTTTTTTAAAGGAAAATTTTCGTTAGCGCTTGAAATAATAGAATCAACAAATTTAGAGTAACAATCTGTAAGGTTACTGGATTCGGGAGAAGGAAGAGCAGCTAGTTTGTTTTCGAGAGAAGATGAAAAAGAGGGCCAATTGGATTCTACTATTCTATATTTAAACGAAGGGTTAAAGTTACGCATAGGACAGACCCTGCCAGAGAGCGATAAAAGAATAGGAAAATGGTCACTACCGTGAGAGTTAGATAAAATATTCCAGGAGAGAGAAGAGGACAAAGAAGCAGAACAAATTGAAAGATCCACAGCAGTACTAGGGTTTTGTGAAGGGAGGACTCTTCTAGTGGGAGATCCATTATTGATAACACAAAGATTGGCATCATCTAAAATTTCAAGAAGAGAGAGAGCAAAGGAGTCGTTGTAATAACAGCCCCAAGATAAGTGGTGGGCATTGAAATCGCCCAGTAAAATGACCGGCGGAGGGACAGAAGAAACAACTAACAAAAGGTCTGGGATCAAACTAGAGTGAGGATTTGGAGGAATATATACAGAAAGGAAAGAAATATCAAGAGCCCTTACAGCTACCATATTTATCACTGGAGAAATTGGAGGAAGAGGAATTTGGTAAAAAGGGAGAGAACGTCTAATAAGAAGAGCACTACCATTATGACCAACAGGTCTATCATCACGAAGACATGAGAAACCTGACACTCTAAACCGAGCACCAGGCCTCAGCCATGACTCCGAAATGGCAATAACCGAAGGACTAAAAGAATTAATAAGGTAAAGGAGTTCATGTTTCTTGGCACGAAGACTGCCTGGATTCCACTGGAGAATTGTATTCATAATTAGAAGAAAGAGAGGAGATTTGAACAAGTTTATGGGCAACGTTGGGCGGTAAGATGGATCTATCCTTTGGAATCAAATTAATAATCAAAGACAATAAAAGCTCAAGAAAATCATTGTTAGAAGGAGGGGAGGAATGCGAGGCAAGAAGAGAAAAGCCATTTGGCAATGAAGAAGGCTCATTGGCGATAATGGCCTGATGGGAAGATTTGTCAAAGGACTTACCTAAGGGAGCCCTAGAACGAGGGGAAGAGAAAACTGTTTTCTTGTGAGAAAAAGATGAAGCAGGAGAAGACTGCTGATTAGGAGGTGATGGAGAGAAAAGAGGACGAGGGACCGGAGAGTCAGTGACGACTCTAGAAAAGAATTTATTTACTTTAGGATAGCGAGAGCTAGCCTCTTCATAAGAAAGATTCTCTTGAGACATTAAAAGTTTAATATTTTTTTGTCTGCCCAGCTCCGGGCAACTATTGTTATTGGCAAAATGGTTGCCATGGCAGTGCAGACAAGATGATTTGGCCTCGTCGACAATACAAGAATCCCCGGAGTGGGGTTGAGCGCATCGAAAGCATCGAGGTTTGGACCTACATTGAGCTTTAACGTGGCCAAACCGACAACATTGCCGGCACTGAATTGTTGGGAAAACGTAAATTTCAACGGGGAGAGATGAGTGGTAGGAAAAAACACGATCAGGGAGGACTTGACCATGGAAAGTTAAAACAACAGACTGGGTGGGAACCCAGACTGCTTTGCCATTCTCAATGACTTTTCTATTCAGCCTTCTGGCCTTCATAACCTCACAATTAATTGGAAATGATAATGACTGGACAAATTCGTCCATTGACCAGTCAGTTGGCACTTGGCGGACCACACCCATTTTTGAAATAATAAATGTAGGTATATCAGCTTTATATTTATTTTGAGGCAAGATGGGGTTGTCTAGGAACTTATTCGCATCAACAGCGGTAAGAAACTCAACAGAAATTTTATTTCTGCCGACCTTCTTTACGCCGTCAGCGCGAATGTTTAAAATTTTATGTTGATGTAAAAATTGGCCAAATTTAATTGGACGAATTGAATAATTATCTAAGGGAACGTTCGAATCAGACCGAGAAACGTGGACCACAAATGGACCTTTATCTGAAGGTTTATATGCCTTAAAACCTAGGACAAGGTTTGGATGTATAAACATGTTTTGTACCGACGGGATCGAAGATTCCCTATTAAAAATGGACATCTTAGAAGCAATGCCGCTATCTTCTGACACATCATGATGACGCTTACCATGAGCAGCATTGCTTGGCTGGACATCGATATCCATATCTAAACTGTTTAAAAAAATATCAGGATCCGGAGGATCAAGAGGGATTGGGGAAGGCGGGTCCATAATGGAACCCACCTTCCTAATAAAAGGAAGAAAAGAAAAAATAGAAATATAAAGACACTAAATATATAAATAATGAAATATTATATTAAAGATACTAGTTTTGTTAAAAATGAAAAGAAGAAATCATAAATAAAAATAGGAAATTTTCAAATCAAGTGACAGGTGACTAACCACACCGACGTTCTTCAGGCGAAAAAACATGCCGTTAAAGGGATTTGTATTTTATTGGTTTCTCAACGAACGAGTTCTTTGTCACATACCGTCACAGATAAAGGTACAATAGACACCGCCCTAATCATTATAATAGTTTTTTAAAGACTTCATTTTGTCAGTGGACTGGACATAGACCAAACAAAGATGGTGTCATCCGTTTTGCATAATCTCGTAACGTAATTTATTAAACAAATTACTATTTTACACTCTCATTTTCTAAAAATTTACGAGTTTCACGTTATTAACAAAAACATTAATCAGATGTTCAAAACTATTTTACTAAGCGTGGGTAATAAATCTTTTTAATTATGTTAAGATAATGTTATCTATGATAGATTAATTCTCAAGATTCGCTAAAAGCGGTGAAACGGAGCCTGTCATCGTGAATGATTGTAGCTAAAATTAGATTTCGTTAGTAAATCTAAAACGAGAAACGCAATGTAAATTAATTATAGCACCTGTTCTATTTAAAGATTATGTACTATACACAATACTGGCCCCTTATGACACTTTAGAACTTTGATATCGCCAAGTGGTTGTGGAGGTAAGTCAGCCGTCCCTTCACGGAAAATATCAAAGTTCAGGGGCATCACAGTTAGGCTGGCGAACCGATCCCAACTGATTTGGGAAAAGATTCCAAGAATTATGATTCTGAGTGATTAACCGTTTCGTAACTATGCGCTGCGGAAGGCGGAGGATCGGCAAACGTGGCGCACATTGGGGGAGGCCTATGTCCAGCAGTGGACTGCAGTAGGCTAATTGATTGATTGATTGATTGAACTATGCGCTAGACGCGTTTACTAACGTAAAAGCCGACGTTAGTCTAGTTTTACGCCATTTCCCTCTTCTATGTTTACCAATTGTAATCCACCGTCTTTTCACTCGACGGCCTTTACGGCTGACTTTGAAAGTCGATGTCACTCAAAATAATGCCTCTGATTATACAAGTTCTGAACATGTGGAAAATCGTCCTGAATTCGTTCATAAGCGGGTATAGTAGTGCATCACTTCGGAAAAAGTTCAACAACTTGTCTAACTACAGAACAGGGGTAACGCCAATGGGTTGCGAAGGTCGGGTGGTAGTTGCTTCACGAGAAATATTGAAGTTCACCCAAGATTAAAAGGCCGACCCCCACTAAATTACGCAAAGGTTCAGAGGATGATGATGAAATGAATTAATTCGTTCGGTTTTCATTTACATGATTATGCGTTTCATATCATCAATACTTTAACCTCATTTTGTTTCCTGTAAATCTAAAAAAAAATGATATTTAAATGTTGGCCATCGGAAATGGAGCTTGGATGTCGATTCGGTACAAAAAAAACTATATCGGGAGCATCCAAAATAATGCTATTAAAAATTTGGCCGCGGAAATAAAGTTATAGGTAGGATGTGAAATGGGTCCGGAAAACTATATCGGGAGCGCTTAGATTTGGCGGTTCATCGGAATTTCATTGCCTTTCTGTGTCAGGTGACAGAAATTTAACCAATAATAACCGAATTCCTTGACGCACAAAGTGCAATGAAGAGCTTCAAAACAGAGTTTATATTTAAAAACCAAAAGAAGAAAAATAAGAAAAAAGAACACCAATATTATAAATGCGACAGTAACTTCGATTTTAATGAAATTTAGTAGAGAGGTAGATTAGACCCTGGGAAAGAACAGGCTATGTTTGGCCGCGATAACCGACATTCACGCGGGCGGAGCCGTGGGCAACAGGTAGTATTTTAATAGTTCAACAAAAAATAGATACACTGTAGTAGTAATTAAAAACAATTTGTTGTGTTAACTATAAATCAAGTTGACATAATTATTATCCTTAAGGTCCAACCCCACCAAACGGACGGCATCGGCCCGGATTTTACAATCTTTAAACAAAATTAAATCTTATTATCACAGTGTTTGAAGTTTATATTACCAAGTCACGCACAACAGCTTGACAGCGACGTGCGGAGGCATGAGTCATGCGTGACTTGGTAATATAAACTTTAAATGCTGTGATATAAGATTTATTTTGTTTAAAGATTGTAAAATCCGTTCCAATGCCGTCCGTTTAGTGAGGTTGGACCCTTAGGATCAAAATAAGTAAAGATTTAAAAAAAGAACGAGTTAAAAAGCCAGCCTGTATCATGCATATGACAAATTATATTTTATACAGGCAACATTACTAGCTCCGTCTCCAGCACATCCTCTTGATTAATAAATGTCAACTCTTTGTTCCACTCTGTATTCAGATCCCAAAGGCAGTGTAACATTAATTGGTCTCGGTAATAGCTGCTACATATTAAATAGGGTCAAAGAACGCAGGTACGTGCACGTATGGCAACAATCCTGTTTTTTTTTTAATTTTAAGGAGTGATATTCTATTGTCAACCTATGTTAGGGCATGACAGGAATTTAATTTAGGAATCTATTAGGCCGAATACGGAGCTCTAAGCGCGGGAAAAACCATAGATAATAATGATCTTTGTAATTTACATAAATTATAATTAAAATACGATTAATATTCTCCATCCAAGAGTAAACATACAGCTCATAACAAAGTGCCCGCTTGATGGCAATAGTCTCGCCTCTTAATACGTGAGACCGAAAATCATAGTTGTTGAAATGTGAGTCTGTTAACATACCTCTGCCTACTTCTTCAGTAATTCATGCGTGAATATAGGCATGTATAATAATCTCTATATATAATAAAATCGGCCAAGTGCGAGTCGAACTCACCTATGAAGGGTTCCGTAGTAGCAAAGGCGAAAATTGCGGTTTATGACGTATTAAAAAAAAACTACTGACTGGATCTCGTTCGAATCAATTTTTAGTGGTAGTTTGCATGGCAATTTACATCATATATTTTTTTTAGATTTATCAATCTCTTATTTTAGAAGTTAGAGAGGGGAGACACACATTTTTCCACTTTGGAAGTGTCTCTCGCGCAAACTATTCAGTTTAGAAAAAAATTATGTTAGAAACCTCAATATCATTTTTAAAGACCTATCTATAGATACCCCATACGTATGGGTTTGATGAGAAAAAAATTTTTGAGTTTCAGTTCTACCCCCAAAATTTTATGCATTTTTTATATTTTTGTGTGAAATTCTTAATGCGGTTCACAGAATACATCTTCTTACCAAGTTTCACCAGCATAGGCCTTATAGTTTCGGAGAAAAGTGGCTGTGACATACGGACGGACGGACAGACAGACAGACGGACAGACATGACGAATCTATAAGGGTTCCGTTTTTTGCCATTTGGCTACGGAACCCTAAAAATGAATCCCTATTTCCCTTGGTCACGTCACGCCATCACGCGTGAACGGCTGGACCGATTTCGCTAATTCTTTTTTTAGAACATTCCTTAAAGTACGGGGATGGTTCTTACGGAGAGAAAAATTGAAAAAAAAAAAAAAAGAATTGACTGTTAGGCGGTACGAAGTTCACGGGGTGGGCTAGTCATAAATCTAATATATAAAATTCTCGTGTCACAAAATGTGCGTAATCGAACTCCTCCGAAACGGCTTGACCGATTTTGATGAAATTTTTTGTGCTTATCCGGTATCTATGAGAATCGGCCAACATCTATTTTTCATCCCCCTAAATGTTAAGGGTGGTCCACCCCTTAATTTTATTTTTTTATTTTTCAGACAAAATTTTTTGTTTTTATTTTTTATGATACATCATACAAAAATACATGCAACCCTAAATTTTCACCCCTCTACGATCAACCCTTATTTTTTATTTGGTAATTAAAAAGTTTTATTTTCTAATATATAAAATTCTTCTGTCACGGGGTGCGTAATCGAACTCCTCCGAAACGGCTTGACCGATTTTGATGAAATTTTTTGTGCTTATCCGGTATCTATGAGAATCGGCCAACATCTATTTTTCATCCCCCTAAGTGATAAGGGTGCAGCGGGAACGGGATTTAAATACCACGCGGGCCGAAAATATGGCGGTACGAAGTTCGCCGGGGCAGCTAGTATATGTGTATAATCCTTGTACAAGTTTATCACCTGTATAACCACACCCGCTGCCTTTATAAGGACACTATGAACTTAATTAATTCTACACATGTTTTAAACCTTGATAGGTAGGGGGACAAAGCGGTCGCAAATAATCTTGTTTACCTGCAAACGCCATTAGAATAGTAAACTGAGGTCATCTTTAAATAAATTTCAATAAATATTATTAGATCGGGATATTTACCATGTATTGTTTGGAGTATTCGACGTGAAGTATCCCGTTAGTTATAATAATGTGAATGACCATGATAGTTTAAATTTAAATAATAATGTTCTTATATAAGCCGGCTCCGGATAAAGTTCTCTTACTCCTTCTACATACATATATTATGCTCTGGGAATGGGAAAGGCAGAGACACAACAGCCCGCCCGTCATCTGGTTCTATCTTTACATAATTCACGAGCTTCCTTTACTGGTTTCGCGGGACTATATCTTGGACAGTACACCTTTATGGAGTTTCTATTGAGGATAGCACGGGGTGCTACTGCGGTGGACGAGGTCAAATCGCCAAGCATAGATTATTACAAAACAATCCGCGCACGCCAGTGCCTCGTTTGTCTTGCGACTTAGGTCCATGAATGTGTCCCGACTCCCGAGGTATATTCGAGGTCGACCCCGGCTGACCTGTCCTTCACATTTCTTACTCTTTCAGGGGAGTTTGCAGTCTAATCCCTCAAGAACCCTGACAGGAAAACTACAGAACCTCTCGTCAAACAGCGGAAAAATATCAGGATTATTCACACCTTTTCACTACACAAATATTAAATAAACTTACTTTTTATTACTACCAATAAAACAATATCGAATTCGCATTTGTTCCACGAAAATTTCAAGTCCTGATATCTAGATTTTCGTAACGATAAAAATGTTTTAGATAACGTAAGTATATTTAACCATGAAATGATAGCACTTTATAAGATTTCAATTATTCCTTTGATGTTGATGCGAATTTGATATTTTTCCGTTATTTAACCAGTTTACTGAGGATAGTTACAGGTTAAGAAGGTATCTGTGTGGTGATGGAGAAAGAATACAAGTATCCCACCCCAGCTCATCCGAAGGGTGTCATAAGAGGAGACTAACGGAAAAATACGCCGAAGCGAAGATAATATCACTGCGAGAGAAGGAAAATTCGAAATAAGACCCTGTACCAACCCGTCTGGCCAGCGTTGAAACAGTACTGTAGGCCAAAGCATCCCAACATTGGAAGAAGCCTATGTCCAGCAGTGGACGTAGACTAATTGATTGATTGAGTTACAGATGAATATTACGGTATAATCTGAAGGTGTAGAGCAGTGAATAAGGTAACCAGAGCTCACTGGAGAGGTTTTGTGCTGTCAGTGAGAAGACCGAAGGCTTGTCCTACTTATCTTCTGCGCTGACGGCACAGAATCTCTCTGTTCTTACATGGTCAGCAGCACAAGCACAGATTACCTAATAAGTGTGACTCCCCTGGTATTGCACTCGTATACAGGCCACGGTAACCACTTTACATTAGGTGGACCGTGTGCTTGTCTGCGACCTAAAAAAGGGGTTATTAGACAATGTTGTTGGGGTTATATCAGTTTTAAAATCTAGACTTTCAAGGATGTAGATATTTTAGGTTCGCAGAACTGCTATGCTTGAAAGATAAGTTATCAGTTTTATTAGTGACGAGGTTGGGCTCGGGACATAACGATACGAATTCATAATGACAACATGTTTTGTTATTGTAAATGTTTGCTAATTAAATCTGTATCGAGGAGATACAAGGGATTTCCCATGATACCAGTTTCCCCAAGCCTAGATTTACGTTTTTCCCGGTTGCATTCGAAGCTAGGAACCCAGGATCCGCTAAATCCGCTTACAAGAAGCACGCTACGTATACATCTTATGTGTACCAATCCATTAACTAGCACCATCTAGTGACACCAAGAAAGACTACTTCGGCACTACCCGCACTACCGATCCTGAATCGCGCTATGTAAGTTCTCACGACGTTTACGATGTAAACAATGTGTTAACGTCAACTGTGCAGCACATACTGCTTCACTCGATCTCGGTGATCGTGTGGAGCAGTGTTGGCTACTTCTTTTGTGCCGAAAAAGCAAAAAGCATACCGTCCTGCCTGATCGCAGACTGAAATTTGTTCTGTGGTGTCACGTGCGAAAATTCTTTCAGAAAATAGGTACCTTTTTGGAAGTTGAGGAGAGGGGAATGTCATGTCATTTCGCGCTTTCGTGGTGAAAGCCTCGGATGCAACCCGGGAGACCGCTAACATGACGGTTTTGTTGGTTATTACGTTCAGGGTTGAAGCAACATCAGTAAAATTTTGTGTCAACGGAAAGAAAGAAGTTTGTGCTTTAGGCGTTTTCGGTATAAAATACGAAATACTTAAAATAAACATCGCGAGAACTCAAATAGTGCGATGCAGGATCGATAGTATCGAAGTAGTTTTGCTTGGATACACTACATGGTTCTAGTCGTAGGTATATACCTAGTGTTGCGATATGTAATTAGTGCAACTAATTACTAAATGCCTTCGGAAAAGCTCCCGAATAGTCCTTTTGTATTTGTAGTATGTACCTGCCTGTTTAACAGTCTATTCAAATAAGTGCAAGTGCATCCAAGGCAACCGGAAACCAAGTAAGATTTTTTTTTTATAAAATTGTTGGAAATTTAAATTTACAGTTGGTACGAAATTCAAATTCAGATTTCCAACGATCATTTTCAGACAGGTTGTTCAACAAAATATATTTACAACACGCGAAACAGATCTGGCTTTATTTACGCGCGAATTCTGAGTAATCGTGAACTGAGTAATCTGTGTCGTGATTTTTCGATTATGTTCAACATTACAGCTGTTCGGTGTCTGGCAAATGTTACCGATGCACTTCAGTGGGTTAGTAGCGTTATGTTTCCTAGAAATGCCGTCTTAACGTGTTTGAAGGTTCAGAATTATTTATAAACGCTTGTAAAATGTTGAACACAGAATTAGTATCACTATTTCTTAACATTACCGAGTTCTACAATAATGTATACGCGTAGTAGGTACCTACCTACACAAGAACTGCCTTACATAAGGCCATGTAAGTGGATACTCAGATTGTCAGTCTGAGGGATATTATGGACATAGGATAGAAGAATCATGGGATCTGGCTGGATTATGAAACTTTCTTCGACTTTCATCATGAAAGTCGATATCCCTTGGGTACACCTTCCATCATAAAGTGTGTAGGTACTTACATCTGAGGATTACATACAATATGTCATGAAAGTAAATGAGATGGTGACACGATAATCAAATCGTGTCTTTGACGAATCACGAAAGTTTGAAACGAGTTGCGACTTTGCGAGTTTTTCCAGAACAAAGATGGCGGTCCTTCATTTGTCAGCTGTCAATACTCAATTTTGGCGGTACCATGGCGGTACCTAATCAATGTACAAATTTTATTCGTTTCCTACGAATTGTTTGAATATAAAAACTTAATAATAAGCAGCTGAATGCCATAAATTACAATAAGACAATTTAAATTATGTAATATGAAAAAAAAAAATGTTTCTTAGTGGCCAGTTATAAATTGAAATGAGAAAGCGTAACAGGAATTTTAAATAAGAAACCGACCACTGTGTTATTGCTGCGTGTGTTTAAAACAAGTTTCTTTTGTTGATAAGCCAACAGAGAATATCTGGAAGTGTCGTTGACTCCTGCTGTGTGCTTTTATTTCATACATTAATGCATGGATATTGTTAATGTATGTATCGTCAGCAAACAAAGATGTTGAACGCTAATAACTTTACAAAAATAAATAAAAGTTTCATTTCATCTTTCTTTCCATTCATTCCGCGAACTTTTTGATCTCCCCTCGTACTATCATCACTAGGTTAGCATAAAAAATGATATATATTATGTAAAATATATTTGGTTTATTATTTCATTTTGTTTTATTATTGTAAAAAAGTTTTTACAGATAAACTGAAATTCTAAGTAAACTGGACGTTGACATATGAGGACTCGAGCAAAAGCCATAACGACATGATGATGATGAACTGAAAATTGTACTTTTGTATAGTCAGCTACTTTTGTTGCTCACTGTACTACTTATATACTTTTTTAACATTATTCTTCTGCACAAAATACAAATTAATTGTATCATGCTGATGTTTTTAATTAATTTTAATTTTAGTTTGGAATCCCAATTCTGATATTTTGGTCCGGGATCCGGGAGGCATAGAAAGTACGCAAATATAGCAGGTTGTTATCATTAATTATATTATAATTAGGTACACTATTATTAGAATTATATTGTTAGTAGATAAAAATAATCAACATTTTTATCATCCTTGTATTCTGATATCAGTCCTCTTAAATATTTAAGTTTATTTAAGTGAGTACACATAAAATATTTATTCAAAATATGAGATGTTCATATCAAGATATCTTTGCCTTGTTATCATTGCACGTGCATAATTTATCAAGTACCTATATTAGTTGTGCTACGCGGTTTCATCTGTGTTAACATGGCACATTCTGCTTTGCTTCAGTAATTCTGCAATCTGCATAATATTCCGTAATAATATCCATGATATAATTATAAAAAAATTATAGAATAAATATCAGAAATCGTTACAATTAATCATTTGTTTGTGTACCTCTAGACTTGCGAATAGCTTTTACACGGCTACAAACGCAGCCTTTGCTAGAGCGACACGCCCACATTCACGGCTGCCTTCAGGTCTGTGACAATGCTGATAAAATGCATGAAAGTCATGCTCACTGGTGCGGCCTCATTTATTTTACTGTGGTCGTCAGGCTGTGGCTATGATACCCCGATCGTAGAAGGTGATATGCATGCCAATGATTTCACTACTGGATACCCCAGATACTATGACAATTGGCGGAGTAAAAACCGGAAAGCAGACCCCGGACTCCGAGGTAAGACTGTAATAGCCCCGAATGTGGTCGGGATCGGGATTAACATATTTGATGGTGATGTTTTCTAGCGAGATGAGAAGGCTCTCACTCACCTTCAAAAAGGATGGTGGGCCCTTCTTGATTGGTTTGTATAGCGCATATGCACGAACTTTTTGACTTTTATCCAAAATGTTTTACAGTATCTGCGCAAACATTCTAAGTTAAATAAAAAGTAGAACTGGCATGGTGGAACATACAGAGCATGAAACGAAAAATCTCATATAAGTACGGCACGGTGTCGGTACTCACTCGTAGTAATTGTATTTTATTATCTGTACAGAATAGAGATGCGTTAGATCTAAGTTAAGGAAATTTGTACGAAGCAAATGTGGGCAATACAACCAATACAACTCTAACGTGCAGACTGACCGGCGACGTTATGTTGCGTCACATTCGCATTGAACATTACATTACGCTATATGCTGAAAACTTCACGCACAATGGGCCAAAAAGAGGCTAAGTACGGACAAAAGAATTCCTTTTCCATTCCATTTTATTGTCATACTGAAAATCTAAGGACGGCTCCAGGCTCCAGTTGCTCCAATTCTTAAATCTGGGTCCAGACTTGTAATAGGACATTACAAGTCTGGACCCGGACTCACCGCCCGTGAGGAATTCTATTTCCGTTCCCGTGAATGAGGGAAATGTTTATTTTTTATAAAAAAATCTTCCGTAGATTAGAAAGAGCTAAGGAACATTATATGAAAATTTCAAAAAGTCAAATTGTTCGAACCTTTCCCGAGTTTAACTCTTAGCAACGTTCATTTTATTTCGATTTTTCTTTCCAATACTGGATTACTTATGAAGTTATAAATTATTGTATAAGTTAAATGTAGTAAGAATAAAAACAGTAGGTCTTCCTTAGTAAAAATATGTATAATTAGCATAATGATTCATTATTAAAATGACAATAGTATTCACCACAGAACTAATCTGTAGGTACCTCTTATAATTTAGTTCAGTCTGTGTGTTCACTGTTCAACCGGTTCAATGTGCATGACACGCTCTGTAAATAACCGGTATGTACAATATGTACATTGTACAATATGTAGGTACATACCTAAATTTACCACAAAATTTTCAAAATAATCTTCACATTGAAATACATTAATGTGAAGTACATTAATAAATGCCTTATTGATGTACTTCAATGCGAAGATGGTTTTGAAAAATTTTGATCAGCAACTTTTCTTGTTGACTGTACCTATCTGTCAATTTGTATTTTGATTAGCTTTCGCCACCTTACTATTAGGCAATTTGGGTAAGCAATACCTACTCGTAATGAATCCTAACGAACTTGTATAAAATACTTTACCTGATCTACAAATAAATCAACATTCCAATCAACCTCATTCTCTTAATGGATTGTGTGCACCTACATACCTAATTCTTATCTCGAAGGAATTGTTTGGTGGCGCCAATATTAACAAAATACATTAAGTATAGGTACAAACTAAATGCACATAGCGATATGATTGTTCCTCAAATGATATCTGTACCTAGCACAATATCAATAATTATCAATACAAATCAGGGACGTTTGCGATAAGTCACGCAACTCGCAAGATACGAAATCCGTCTTTGTCCGCGTTTATGAAGAATTAAAATACTGTTAGGTATATTTATTTTGAAAACTTACCGTTAAATGTGTCGTATGCTGTAGGTTCATATTCATCTCTGAATTTATTCTGCGCATATGCAGCAATCAACGAACTCTTCCCCACAGCTCCATCACCCACCAACACACACTTAATTTTCTCCTTCTTTCCACCTTTCACCTTCCTCCTATCTCTTATCTGAAACATCCGATTCAAAGTCCGTTTGCTCTTCTTATTACTTACAGCCCATTCGTTCACTTTATCACAGCAATTCAACTCTTCAGACACATCGTCTCTCATCACTGTGCGACCATTCTCTTCAGCTACTTCCGAGTAATCGTAATCGTCCTCGTCCCGTCGCGATATCGGGAACTGGCTTGGACTGTGCACTCCGAACACGAAAGGGCCGTCTCTTTCGGGCACACGGGCAGCGAACCCGTTCGCTGGAGCCGCAGGTTTAGCGTAATGCACTACCGGAGCACGATACTGATTCGAAAGGTAAGCATCTGACGCCTGCGGTTCGAACCTAAACACTAGTTCCGCTTCCCTGCGATCCAAACTCAAATCCGGAGTAACTTTGTCTTGAAAATATCCTACTTTCTCACGTGCCCTCGCTTCCTGAAGTCGCCTTTCGAGTTCGACGTTCGATGGTTTCCAATAATCAGGTCGGTATTCGTAAGGGTTCGCCGTAGGCAGGTTCCTCGGCGGCGGCAAGGCTCTATGCGGGCCTGTATCGCGGGGAGGTGCGCGTGGTGGGACCATTAGAGGCTTTTGCGGTTCCGCCAACAACGGTCGCCGCGCCGAGAGGTTTGCGTTTCTGTTAAACATAATCCCTTCTAAACTGGGAGACATTTGCACTGTCACGACTGGTTGCGTACTAAGAAATTAACACTATATGCGTTCGCGCACATAACTCGCGCGACGTAATTACAATAGATCGCGGTTGGGCGAGCGTACGGGCTCGAGCAGTGACGTGCTCTCACTTCGGAGGATAAAACGCGACTGCCGCGGTCGGTGGATGGCGCTCGGCTCGGGTTGGCTGATAGCTGGCGGTAGCCGCGCGCCCCTCACCCGGAGAAATGACCTGTTGCTTCTGTTACCTTACCTGTTCAGGTACAAGCGACCGTTTCGCGAGCAAAGCGCAGCTGCTGCTGCCCGCTAACAAATAACAAAGCCCCGTCATATGGCGACGCCAGCCGTCTCACATACCCGCAAGGAAATTCATTTCATTCACGATATCCAAAGATGAATGAACAACAACGTGTTTTGTTTACCAAATGTTTTATGTTTACGTATTAGGAATACCTACCGAGTCCTATGTCCTTCTTAGTAAATTCATTATTTGTATTGTTATGGTCGGGTTTATGACAGCAATAAGTTATAGTTAAGACCAAAGGTACCAAAGGTCACAAGTTTCTGTGGCAATAGGTTTACGTTTAGGTTTGCGCTACGATTCTGAGGGTTTGGGTTCGATTACTGGGTCAGGCTGTCAGGTCAGGTTTAATCAACATCAAGTTATGCGCGCTCGTAATATCCAGTTCTATCTCCTATAATAACCAATTTAAATCAACTGTCTACTTACGTTAAGACTGTGAATAAAACTAAGTAACTCATTTGTCAACAAGAATAATGCCTCTTAGCGTCAATCCCGATTACATCCAAAGCTTGCAATTTCGAACCCGAGATCCGCTTACTTGCTTTTCATTTTCATAATCATTTTGACTTTTACGGGAGCGTCTGTCGTTTGATCTCTCAGTCCACGAGAAGAAAGGAGGTGGTAAATTTTCAGTCACTAATAATTAAATAGGTATACCTAGTACATAATTGGTTGATAATTATTTTTAATAGACATTGAGTAGGTACCTGAGTCCATGTAACTTTAAAGGTCAGCATATCTTAAGATATTAATTGAAAACTGTCGTGATTATTACTCAAAATATATAAATAGAACTGAAATTTTTCTTAACCCAATGGTTCACAGTAAAAGGTGTTTGTATATATGGGTATAAATCATGTACTAACACAGAATTTGTTGCTGTTTTTAGTTTTTATGCGAACCTACTGAAAAATAAAGAACAAAAAATCATAATATCAACTTTTGGTGTAAACTCAGTGTTGCATTGCAATTTGCCGCCGTCATCCCGTTTTCTTGAACCACCACAGACATAAAAGAAAGATGCTCTTAAATGTCTGTGGTAAAAGCCAAAGATTTTGTTCACTAGATGGAAAGTGGAAAAGTTTTAGAAAGCAAAATGGAATCTCACACAAAATCTACTTATATTAATTTCTATCCAGCTTACTAGCTTATTCATATTAGAAGTAGTACCTTGCGCTGTTTCATTTTGCTTTGCTTGTGTGACTAGTGACTATGTCATACAACTTGTATCAACTTGTATAAAATAATATTTCTGTTATCTGACGTAAAATGTATCTATGGTTTTTTAAAAGAAAAGCACATGGCAATTGTCAATGTCATCCCAGTGACATTGTCACTGATCGCCATGCTCGATGTCATATGTTGCGGTTCAGGGCAACAGCTAGTAATACCATTGGCATATGTTGTACGAATAAAAAGAGATAAAACGACATTAAGTTACTAGTCCAGAAAGAGATACAAGATACAGAACATAAAATTTGTTTGTGATGGTTGTCAAAGTTGAAGTTGACTGGCACAGAGTACTTTATATAATATGAGGATAGAGACATCAGTTCATTTCTGGCACTACCGCCATCTATCGCCTAGTTTCGTTACTACTACTACCTATTTGTATAGATAGTATTCTGTCCTTATTATTAAATTATAATTTTATGAATTGAGAATTTTTATATTGGTAGCAATATAATGGTAGGTATTCCTACCAACATAAAAAATCTCAATTTTCACATGTTTAAAACAGATCAAAGGATTATGTACTATTATCAATCACAAATAAAAAACAAAGGTTGTGTTTATATTTTTATTTCCTTCTTTTTGCATAATAAGTATAAGCCATTTTCTGAATTGCGTTTGCACTGTCGAAGTCACATTTGTAATATCAGATTATACGGCTGTCCTTCTCCTGGTGTGCCCTATAATAAATATATATTCATAAAGTATAACTGTATGTAGAAGTAGTGAACAAGAGACATACAGGCTGTATTTTGGGGCAGTAAGGGCAGGTACCAAGGCATAACAAAATGTGGCATCTACCCACACGGACTTTAAGCGCGATAAATAGCTGTTCGGCACCCGTAAGGAATTTTATTAGGCACGCATCCCAGAGAATTCGTGAAATCACTTTTTAATTCGTAGTTTAAATCACATAAAACAATGAACTCCCCGCGATGGTTTTCCCAAGCGACTACATATTATAGTTCAGACATTTAGTACTCATTTTAATAAATAAATGGCGTCAAAGATAACTCTATAGTTGATATCTGATGACTCCTTGAGTAAAAAAGCTGTGTCTGTTGGGATTAAATTTGTAAGTTAAGATTTTATGAACTTCCTCTTATTTAATTTACCATGTCTCTTTGAGAGCTCTGATCGTTATGATTGACTCTATCAATTGATGCTATAAAAATACAGGTTGTTATATTGCCATTGCTAATGACAACTGGACACAGAAACACTAGACCAATGCAAATAGACATATTATTTAACGCATACAAATATTTGTTCTGTGCGGGAATTGAAACCTTGTCCCATGTGCAGTAGTTGTGTTCAGAACTGCCACTCTACAGAGGATGTGACTTCACAAACATATAATATGTACTTAATATTGTATTAAAAGTATTTGGACTAACCTGGCAAATGAAGAGTCGGAATCGCATTAGGTGATAATAATTTACTTCGGGTATAAAATCGCTCTTCAAAGTGTATATGGCAAACTCTGCGGTTTTTGAAAATACACTGATTATCCAAAGCGAGAATGTCACCACCAATAGCATAGATCCAACTTCGGAATCGTTCTGGTTTCAAGTCCGGTCTTGGAAAAACATGAAGACTTATATTATCTTTCCCTTAAAAAAAAGCAATTAATTAAATTGTGTAAATTTTGAAAATAGCACTGTATTGATCTAAAGTGACATGGAAAACAATATTCTCAGAAACACCGGGCTCTTCAAGAAGGGTGTTAGGTTTCTTCAGGGTCGGCAGCACGAGTGTGACGCCCCTGGTGTTGCATACGTCCATAGGCCACGATAACCACTTTCCATCAGGTGGGCCGTGTGCTTGTCTGCCACCTAAGTGGTATAAAAAAAAAAAGCAACATTCATTACTTATTTAATACTAGCTTTTGCCCGCGGCTCCGCCCGCGTGGATGTCGGTTATCGCGACCAAACATAGCCTATGTCCTTTCTCAAGGTCTAATCTACCCCTATACCAAATTTCATCAAAATCGGTTCAGCGGTTTAGTAGTAAAAGCGAGACAGACAGACAGACAGACAGACAGAGTTACTTTCGCATTTATAATATTAGTAGGGATGACATTACAAATATAAAGTAAGGAAGAATGAAGTATTTGTCATTAAATATTAAAACATAATAAACATTATTATTTGAAGCAGCAGGAAATCCAGGGTATCCTCCAGGGGTTGTTAGGTCAAACTGCAGTTGCTCCTAATCTACATCGATATTGATATATAATATATAAATGAACAATATGTGCAACATATCAAACTACATTAGAATGTGCCCAATCGCACTTGTGGTCTCTAACTAAATGGTAAGAGAAATGACTGAAATGATGAGGATATAACCATATAATATACTTAAGCTATTGCTCTGGACATATATCTTGGACGTAAAATGTCCCTTATACCCGCTGTACACGTTTTTAGCCTGTCTTTAGTGGATAGCACGGAGTGCTACTGCGATGGACGACCTCAAATTCACCAAGCGTTATAGATTAAAACAAAATCCGCGCGTGCCAGAGCCTCGCTTGTATCGCGATTTAGGTCCAAGATACGTGTCCCGAGGTTTATATTGATACAATTAAAGTACATGAAGTGTAGGTACTTACGGGTTTTATTGCCATTAGGAACACAACAAGTGGAAGCAGACATGATGCTGGAAGTAACAAAAACTTTGCAGGGTTTCGTGAAATCGAAGTGTAGTCTGTGTAGTCGCCGTAGTCGGTGTTCAGATAAGTAAGCCAAGTTGTACTTGAAAAGAGTAATCGCCGAAGTCCAAAGCGTGCCAGGTTGTTTCATGTAATAACAGAGTAGTCGGTATCCAGAGACGTAAGCCAGGTCGTATATTATAAGAGTAGTCGCCAAAGTCAGTAAAAACGTGCCAAGTCGTTTGAAAAAATCGAAAATATAGAAGTAAAACATTCAGTAGGTAAAAGCGGAAAACTGCGGAAAACAGAATGACGTTTATTTTAATCAAAGTCTATGCGTTTATTTGAATTTGAATAGCTGCTAACGTTGCGTTTCGATTCACGTGCCTATGACTTTTGAAATAAAATTAGTGATTCGTTTAAATAATTTAAATTTACGTTTTATGAGTAATTTATAATTTAAAAAAAAATGCTGGTCACAAATTACATGTTTTGTAATTTAATTAAGAACATCCATTAAAATTCGTGGCAAAAATATACTTTGCGCCATCTATTGAACTGTAACGTAACAACTTTTCAAGCATTTTTTCAAGGACAATATGTTGTTCGAACTGAACACACTGTGTTGACTGGCTATTGTAGGTTATGTTTAGGATAACTGCTTGTAAAATTTATTTATAATTACGCATTACTTGTGTTAGTGGTATTTATAACATAATTTTAAGTGAACACACACAATGGCCAAATTCAAGTTGAGTAAGTAGAACGGAAGATGTGTAAAATCATTAAACTTGTAGAAAATATATTGTAAGATTATAATGTTCCCACATTTTCCAACCACCATGGTTTTATTTCTGTATTGCTCAATGGGATGGGGAAATGGATGAAGTGGTTAGAATTTTATGCCTGTGGAGTGTCTCATCTAGCATCCACTGTAATTACATGTTTAATGTTACATATTGCATGCCTGTTGTACATGTTTCCTATTTATGCTACATTCTATCAATTATTATCCTTCAGAGAAACCATCAAAGAGGCAGCCGGCACGCCTCCGCTATAAAATAGAGAAAAAAGTAAAAGAACACAACAGAAAACAGAAAAAAGAAGCAAAAAAGAATCCTAAGTCTAAGAAAAACAAGCCAATTCAAATCCCAAATGGATGCCCTTTCAAGGAGGATATCCTTAAAGAGGTGGAAGCAGTCAAGAAGCATAAGGAAGAAGAGAGACAGAAGCGGAAAGAATTAGCGAAGCAAGAGAAGCAGAAGAAAATGGAAGAAAAGAAAAATAATAATACTAGCATGGATACTATGGTTAGTGTACTTTTTTACAAATACAGTTCACATTAATATTAAGTTTAGATCTGAGAATAAAGAATAACATAGATAGAATGTATTGAACTAGCAAGTGAAGCTACCTAAAGTAATAAAAAAAGCGGGTAAAATGGTACTACCAATTCACTCGCATTCAAAAAAAAATTGTGCACATGCAGCACAAAATAATTGTTTTTTATACCACTTAGGTGGCAGGTAAGCACATGTCCCACCTGATGGAAAGTGGTTACCGTAGCCTATGGATGAGTGCAACACAAGGGGAGTCACACTGGTGCTGTGACCAGTGACCATGTTCCATCAGAAGTGTGCGGAGGGTACCTATAACCTGATTCCTGTCAGCTTCCTAATAGGTAGGTAAATGCATGACAAATTAGATCGAGATTTCTACATCCACTGACTTCCTTCTGATAATTTTCACCCTTTGCCAGTTCCATCACAATTGAGTGAATAATCGGACTTAACATCTCTCTCTAAAATTTTCTGTTGTTAATTTCTTTACAGGTAGCCAATGCTACAGCAAGAGGAAAAGTACACGAGGCATTTAAAAGTGATGAACCGTCAGACGATGTGGAGTTTGGCAAAGACAGGAAGAAGGAGAATTCTCTAAAGACTTACTACAGAGAGTTTAAGAAGGTCATCTCTGAAGCCGAAGTTGTTTTAGAGGTGGTGGATGCGAGAGATCCTTTAGGTAGGAGTTTTATTTAAATTTTAGGTACTAGTTCTAGGTTACCACATACATTAGGAACTAAAGTAAGCATTATTTTATTTAGACCCCGGATCCAGGTCAGACTATCCACCCACGACATTTGCGAAAAAGTACCTTACTAGGGGAATACGCTGATCAAATGATCTATCTGGAAATGTCCCAGTTATTTGGGAAAAGTAGACAGACAGAGAAAATATGGCTTTTATTATAAGTCTCGTACATGGTAGATGACATCCATTTACATAATGTATTAATTAATTAAAGAGTTATTTTTTTTTTTATCATATTAGATAGAACACACTTCAATTTTATTAATTTGTGTAGACTAATTTGGAATGCAACTCCACACGGAATATTGATCATGTTCCTGCAACCCAAGGGAACCTATTCCAGGCATACAATGTAGCCAAAGACACAATCATCAAACCATTCTTCCTAACTCCCCAGGTACAAGATGTACACAAGTAGAGGAAGCAGTACGAGATGCTGGCAAACGTCTGGTCCTAGTCCTCAACAAAGCCGACTTAGTACCCCGTGCTAACCTCGAGGCCTGGCTGAAGTACCTGCGCCGGTCAGCCCCGGCCGTACCATTCAAAGCTTCTACACAAGACCAGCAGCATAACCTTGGTACTAGGAAGATGAAGCATGTTATTAAAGAAAAGCAAATGAAAGGTGAGTGTATTATATAATGGTTGGATCTTGCGCGTTCGGCCGCCATCGCAACTTGTGATTCGTAACCAGCGATGGAAGAATTTTTTACCTTTGATGGCGACTAGTTGCGATAGAATAATGTTTTCTCTTAATAATACGCAGTTTCCTCCTAAGAATTTATTAAATGTAAAAAATATTCAGAAATTGCCGCAGAGTGATAAGGCCGCCATCTGTACTTACCACATACCTAACTCAGTTCTCATGGTGTACAATAAAGACGTTTTTTTTAACTTATTTACTGGGAATATATTTACCAATTTCAATAGTTAGCATACTAAATGCTTTAAAATTTCATTATATATAAAATAATTTATTGTTTTCTAGGGTCTGCCAGTGTTGGAGCAGAACTACTAATGGGTCTACTAGGAAACTACTGCCGCAACAAGGGTATCAAGACCACAATCACAGTGGGCGTGGTGGGACTACCGAACGTCGGAAAGAGCTCCATCATCAACAGCTTGAATAGGTCTAAAGCTTGTAATGTTGGCAGCACTCCTGGGGTTACCAAGTAAGTGATTTGAAATTATACTAGCTGCTACTACTACTACTAAACTGTCCATATACTGTATAATATGTATACACAGCTATCAAAATGCATCCCGAAAAACGACGAAATAAACGCATTTTGCGTGAATTATCTAATGTCAATATTGTGTTTTAAACTGTCAATGTACTAGCCATTTTTTCCGCCGCGTTGAAATGACACTTACTGCGTCTATGTATAGAGTTTGTATATAGTGTAAGCTTTATACAGAACAACACGGTGTAGGCCCGAGGCCCTCATATTGTACAAACAATTCCATCAAGCACCTAGCGCTGCGGTACCTTTTTTCCTTGCCAAACCGTAAAGTCTTGAAATTCTTCCTCGATCGTAACTGTATACATCATGTATACAGTTACGATCGAGACCTACTTGTCTCTGCTGTAAATTTATTGGTGTACAATAAAGTATTATCTATCTATCTATTCTTTACCAACACACGTGATTCCTTCTTCCTACAGCCCGCTTAAATGACCGAGTCATTTAAGCGGGCTGTGAAAAAGTATCTGATGAGCCTCAAACTTAGGGCCACCATTGTAGCATTATTGGTATCAGTAGCAGTAACACTTATTCTCTTTAAGCTTACCATCAGGCGTGGTTAAGTCATATTGACGCGCCCTGCATAAAGAAAAACCTCAGTTTACAAGTATGTATATAAAATATAAATAACAAAACTCCATTCTTGTTCACAGACAAATGCAAACCGTCCAACTAGATTCCAAAATCAAGATCCTGGACAGTCCGGGAATAGTGTTCCACTCCGGTCCGGAGAGCGACTCGTCCGTGGCGTTAAAGAACGCGGTACGAGTGGGCGCGCTCAAGGACCCATTGACCCCCGCCTCCGCCATCTTGCAAAGGGCACACAAGCAGACGCTGGTCGAGTTGTATTGTGTGCCTGAGTTTAATACACCACAGGTGAGTGTCCATACCTACTGAAAAATACTGTCATGCGACCTTCACAACCCATTGGTGATATCGAAGCGTCGTAGTTACACCAGTTATTGGACTTTTTAGGGCTCCAACTACCTGTAACGACTGCCTCATTATGTGTTTTTTTTTGTACTGTACTGTTACAGAGTGGACAGACTACTGGCAGACGTTGTTTGGCACCCAATTTGATTGTTTTTAAAAACCATTCGACACAATCTCAAAATTACTGGGGAGTGGGGACACACGCATCAGCTCAATAGCTGTTGATGTATTTTACATAAAAAAGTTAAAAAAAGATCTTGTAGGCCCAAGGTTGTAATGTCAGTGCTTTCGATCGTAACTGGTTTCGAACTAGGAAGAAAATATCCTCGATCGTAACTGGTTGCGATCAAGGACAATAACTACTTTGACCGCAACTGGTTATGAAACAGTTACGACTGCGGCCGGGTTACTACACCTGAGTTGATTAACGGAAGAGGTTCTGGCGCGAGATTTACTTTTAAAGTTAAAAGGCCATACCGGGGCTCCACAGGGACATGGTAGCGGAGTGGGAGCTGCGACTTGGGCGACCACGCGCAGGGCACGCCGTATTAGCGGCGGTAAGACCCATCATGGGGGAGTGGCTAGAGAGGCCACACGGCGGCCTCTCGTTCTGGCTGACGCAGATAATCACCAGTCATGGGTGTTTCGGGCGGTATCTGCATCGGATCGCGAAGAAAGAGCCAACGTCCGAGTGCCATCACTGCGACGCGAGCGAGGACTCGGCGCTGCACACGCTCACCGAGTGTCCGGCTTGGGAGACGCCGAGACGGGAGCTGGTGGCGACCTTGGGAGTCAGAGTTCTCACGCTCGCTACTTTGCTCGCAGCGATGGTTCGCTGCGCGGATGCGTGGGCCGCCGGCGCCTCCTTCTGCGAGCAAATAATGCTCGTGAAATGGGAGGCGGAGCGGGAGCGAAGGAGAATCGCAGACCTTGCGGCCCGCGAAGAGCGTAGGAGAATCGCTAACCGCGCGGCCCGTAACGAGCGACGGCAACTCGGGCGTCGGAGGTCGCAGAACGACCTCCGTCCCCCATGAGCGCGGGCCTGGGGGTGACGGGTGGAGCCGCCTGTCACCCTAGCAGAAGCAGGCCACGGCGGCGGTGCGCATTGCGTGCCCCCCCATACCCGGGGGCGAGTTGGGGACTCTACGGTCCCCACATCGGGAGAGGGCCAGATCGAGAGATATGGCCCTGGGTCGGCCGGGGTGCGAGAGATATGGCTACAACAATCTCACCTCCGGCAACTGACGGCCCACAGTCGGCGTGCGTTTTAGTCGGTTCGAGTCCGACATAACCTCCTCCTCCGGCTCCGGCGGGGGAGGTATCCGCGGGGATTTTTCGCACGGTAAAAAAAAAAAAAAAAAAAAAAAAAGGCCATACCGGCGGTCGCTCCCAGAACCAAAGTAAGTCTAATCAAGAAATCATGCAGGAAATTGAGCGCCTGGTTCCAAAGTGCAAGCCTGCATATGTTAGTTTTTAAGGGAGCGACTGCCGTATGACCACCCAACCCTGAGAGAAAGACCACTAGTACGTTGTCTATCTATTAGCAGGTGTACCGACATGACATTGATTTGGATCCCGAAGAACGCTGTGTTATAGTTATCGTTAATAATATCTAACTTTTTTACAGGAATTCTATGCACACCTGGCGTCTCGTATGGGCAGATTCAAGAAAGGCGGTGTCCCTGACCAGGAAGCAGCTGCTAGGATATTACTGAATGATTGGAATACAGGCAAAGTACGACATTTTTGTAACTATTAACAGGGTGTATTTTTGAAACGGTTCAGAAGAGCAGGTACCTCAACCGTTATAGTTACAGCAAAACATTCTTAGGAGACTATCCCTAACTTTTTAACGTTACGATTTTGCAAAAATCTGTGAATACAGCTTAGAATAACTACATACAAAATACAAAATCCTACAGTCATCAAGAAAAATACTCAAATCCAAAAAAAAGACTGAACTACTCTGAAAGCCTTTTTTGACTACAACCTGTCTAAAAGTATACACAGAAGTCATTGGTTTAGTTATATTTTTTACATTTTGTCATAAATTGTTAGTACTCAAAATTATCTGCCGCGACAAGTCGACGTTTCTCGAGACTACATATTGGAATTTTGCTGCCAAACCCAATTATTTTAGCAACAAATAAATTATACCCTTTTTTTTCTAGGTGAGATACTTCACGGTGCCTCCAGAGACGGCTGACGCCGATGTACACGTGGACGCTAAGATCGTGTCTGCGATAGCCCAGGAGTTCGACATTAATTCCTTTGAAGCGATGGAGACGGAGGCAATAAACGAACTAGCCTCACACGATACTGGAGTTGAAGGCATTAAGGTACAGTAAACCTTAGTCAAATCTATACGTAGGTATATTATTACTACTACTACTAATATTATAAAACTGAAGAGTTTGTTTGTTTGGTTGAAAATGCTAATCTCAGGAATGCTTCGAATCGTCAACAAATCTGGCAGATTTGCAAACATACATAAGGCCTAACCACTAAGCTACCGATGCTTATTATTTGAATTAAACGGTGTTATCACGTTTCAATGAACATCACTGAGAAATATATGTGATAACCCAAGTTCAAGTAAACTGGGTATCCAAATTTTGAGCTTGAATTTTTTTGGGATTAAATTGCAGTTCTCAGCAGTACCTCTGACTGGTGTACCTTCCATTTGCCTTCTCACGGTCTCCACTCTGGGACTCGTTCCTAACGACCATCGGTTCTTCGACAGATGTGGCCAATCCACTGGCTCTTCGGTTTGCTTATTCTACGAGCTTTACGCCATATATGCTCGGAAATTTTATCGCCCCTTAGCGATCGAGATGTCTAGGGATTCTAATTTTCCCATTACACTACCGACGTGAACCCACTCTAATACTGCACAAGTTATCTTAGCTGAAGGGGTTAAAGGGAATATTAATCATTTTGGTTACTAAAGTCTGTTGAATAGAGCGCGTATGGCAGTCATTACATACTAAATATCCATAGTGCCTAGTCTATGGTACTTTAAAAAGTTATGCTGGTACGTCTCTGGTTCCGGCCATTCAGTCGGCCCTTTTTCCGTCTGCGACTGGTGCAAAGAACACCGATAAGTTAACGCTCTGCTTAGCCTTGACCCTCGGCCAATCCTGAAGATACTACCTATTGTGCACAACAGGTAATCACTCTTAATATGTAAGCTGATTGTATTGACAATAAATACTGCATGACAATTGATGAACGTTGTTTGTTATTTGCTCACACCAACCAAACTACACTCTGCAAATGGCGTCGCCGCAATTCCAATAAAGTCGTCGGTAAATTCACTCTCAAAACACATATTTCTTTTTTACAGATTTCAAGCACAGGCCCAGTCAAAGCAGCTTTAGAAGACAACATGCAAGTAGACGCAGAAGACACAAGTCTATTACCCAAGTCTGTAAACATAAGAACAAAACTAGAAAAAGGTAGCAAAGGTAAAGGAAAAGAGAAGACCAAGATAGACGCAGAAATGCAAATAGAAGGCAACACGAAACAGAACCAACTAAGAAAGAAACAGTTCAAAAAAGATAAAAAGAAAAAAGCAAGGAATGAGAAGCAAGCTGTGAACTTGGCAGATATATTAGAAAATGTTACTCTTAGCACTTATAAGAAGGATGACTATGATTTTAAAGAGGACTTTTCGCTATAAGATATTGATGTTTATTACAATATAAAAAAGATACAATACATATTCTTTTTATTTTTATTGTCTTCCTCTTCATCCTAGAGTTCGCATCCGAAGCTTTCACCTTGGAGTCTGAGGTCCGCTTTATCCGTTTTGACAGATTTTAATTTCGCCAGATTTTGGTTTCGTCGGATTTTCGTTTTGCCAGATTTTTGAAAATCTGACGAAACCAAAATCTGGCTAAATTAAAATATGTCAAAACGGAAATAACTCCGCTTTACCAGTCTTAACTATGGATTTGGTTAGACCTCGATATTTTCCGTGAAGCCACTGCCACTGACCTCCATGGTGACATTAGGCGATATCGAAGTATTGCAGCTAGACCGTTGTTGTTGAACTTTTTGGGGCTCCAACTACACGTAACGACTGCCATAGATGTTCGTATGGTCTTTTTATTTTTCTTTTCTTAAAGACGAAAGGTATCATGCTATTACGTAATATCATATATTTATACTCCATTCGGTTTGGTACACTAAACGTAAACAATCTTGGTGTGTCTTTTTGTCATTTTTTATTTAGAAACAAAGTTTATTCATATTTTTCTGTTTACAAACTTATTTCAAAAAGACTAAAAACCGAATTCGAACCACTAGTTAGTCAATAAGTTAGCCTAGTTTATTTGTTTGTTATGTATTGTATACAAACTGGCTCTTATGATACAGGTTAAACCTAGTTTAACCCTTAAAAGAGCAATGTAGTTTTTAAACAACATAATATTAAAATGAATTTTGTCTTAACTAATAAATATATATTATTAATTTTAACCATATGTAATAATTATTTATCTCTATAAATAAATAAATACACTGGCAACATATCAACATTTTAACATTTTAAAACTATTTTCGTGTGTCACTTTTTTTGGCGGTAGCATTAAAATAATTTACCGATATCGTAGGAGGAAACTTATGAATAAAAATTGTAATTTTACAGGTAAGTTCTATATTTTTTATTATTATCCTTATAAATATGTTTGATTACTCATTTATTTATATATATTGCATAAACGTAATATGCAGTGGTATCAATAAGGTTTGAATAGTTGTGTTGTGTAAAAACAACACTGCGCCTTTCTCGCACATTGTGAAGTATGACCGATGGAAATAATTGTGGGTAGTATTTCTTCGTTTCATTGTTTCCGTGTGTTGTGTTTGTGTCAAGAATACAAGAAAAGAATCAGGGCGCGCCGTAGTAGCGGCGGTAAGCGTAAGACCCACCATGGGGGAGTGGCTAGAGAGGCCACATGGCGGCCTCTCATTCTGGCTGACGCAGATCATCACCGATCATGGATGCTTCGGACGGTATCTGCATCGGACCGCGAAGAAAGAGCCAACGTCCGAGTGCCATCACTGCGACGCGAGCGAGGACTCGGCGCTGCACACTCTCACAGAGTGTCCGGCGTGGGAGACACCGAGGCGGGAGCTGGTGGCGACCCTGGGAGTGAGAGCTCTCACGCTCGCCACTTTGCTCGCAGCGATGGTTCGCTGCGCGGATGCGTGGGCCGCCGGCGCCTCCTTCTGCGAGCAAGTGATGCTCGTGAAGGAGGCGGCGGAGCGGGAGCGAAGGAGAATCGCAGACCTTGCGGCCCGCGAGGAGCGAAGGAGAATCGCAAACCGCGCGGCCCGCGACGAGCGGCGGCAATTCGGGCGTCGGAGGTCGCAGAATGACCTCCGTCCCCCATGAACGCGGGCCTGGGGGTGATGGGTGGGGCCGCCTGTCACCCTAGCAGAAGCAGGCCATGGCGGTGGCGCGCATTGCATGCCCCCCACATACCCGGGGGCGAGTTGGCCGGAAGAGGGCCAGATCGAGAGATATGGCCCTGGGTCGGCCGGGGTGCGAGGAAAATGGCTATGACAATCTCACCTCCGGCAACTGACGGCCCACAGAAGGCGTGCGTTTTAGTCGGTTCGAGTCCGACATAAACTCCTCCTCCTGCCCCGGCGGGGGAGGTATCCGTGGGGATTTTTCGCACGATAAAAAAAAAAGAGGTGCAAATATCCCAATTGTTCGGGATTTACTTACAGGAAATGTATGAAATGCAGTGTGTCTCTTTGCGATACTAAAAATAAAAACTGTTTTTTTAAATACCATAACGAATAAAATATATTAAAATAGCATAAATATTAAAATGAGTATTTATTCAATTTCCTCTTTGCTCGTTTCGTCTAGTACTTCGTGATCTCAGATAAGCACGCAATGTTGTTTTTAAACAACGTAATGTTTTTTTTGTAAAACTGGCACATTATTTAATTTAGATTTTTTTTTGCATTTTTTTCTGTGTCCTAAGGATACAAATAACAACATATATTTATTTCACAAAAAATTATTAAATCGCTCTTTTAAGGGTTAAGAGGCAGTGTTTCACCTTTTGATGTTATACAAAGGCGGCAATCTTCTACGGTAATCGAAAAGAAAATGTACTAAAACCTTTTTTGAAAAAAATGTAAATCTTTATATCTATGGTTTTGAAATTATTTTAATTTATTTTATAAAAAGTAGCTACAATATTGTTTAACCTTTAGTTAAGTACCTAACCGAATGGAGTATTGTTACCATCATTTACAATTTGTACGTGGTGTTGTATTTTTAGCGTGATAATGGCCATTAATATTTAAGACTGGTTTAGTACTTTAAAAAGCAATTAATTACAGCTATCAACATTTACAACGACGACCACCAAAAGGTAGTTAAATTCGATGTGGAATTGCAGAATTTCAGTGTACCTACAGTAGTGTTGCCATTTATTATGGTTAAAATGGGACAGCGGTTTGACAAACTTGATTGAATGCAGCTAGTGATATTTTAAGTAAAGAATAAAATTCCTGCTCAATTTTTATACACCAATTTTTTTTATACTACAGTTCAATATTTTTTATTTATACAGTTATGTAGGTACACGGCCCACCCCTTAAGAGTATACATTGCTATAGAGCGCGCCTTACAAGTATGAACTGCTATCACGGGTATGAACAGTACCGAGGCTCCTGGCTCAACCTCAATCAGTAGCAAAATAATACCCGTCAAAATGACTTCACAAATAATATTTAATTCGATATGTTAAATCAAAATTTTATACAACATCGTATATTTGTAGTACTTAATAATGATGCAAAAATAACGCAAAATGACGCCATTTTTTTTTGTATTTTGGCTCTAATTTTATCCATGCATATCAAATCGAAGAAAAAACTTCATAACAACAAACTACATTAATAAGTGCATCTATTGATATTTCCGGTAATGCATGAAACGTCACTATAGGTGCGCTATACCATCGCAAAGTATCTGCTAACACTCGGCGCTAAAGACCTGAGTGATAGGTGCGCTCTAAGGCCCACCTAGTGGAACCAAAGTGGTTACCGTGATCTATGGTCATTTGAAACACTAAGAGCGTGGCTGCCGACTCTGTAGGAATCTTCTATTGCCCTTCTTGAAGAATCTCATATCGTAGTCGTAATAAAAAAAGGTACCTACTATCAATATCGCCTATACTAAATCAAGACCTGTAACTTTAAAATAAGTACTAGTTGCGTGCTCTGGCTTTACCCCATTCCAATTATAACACATTACCCGTGTAAGTATACTTTCTAAAAAAACCCTTACATCGAGAGGACGAGAGGATTGTACATCAGTGCAAATAAAAACAATTTTGCGTTTCGGAGCTCTTTTCGTGGACACCGCGAAAGAGAACCTATAAAGGTGGCCTCGGACCGTCCCTTCAAAACAGGACGTATGGTCACTCTAGTGTTCACTGACGTAGACTCATTATTGTCAACCAACATACAAAGATAGTGTAATACCTAAATGGGAATGCGTGTTGTTGTGGGAATTCGACCTTCGTAATTAACGAATGTACCTACTGATAAAAAGTAATTAAGTAATCACTTAATCAGTAAACATAAAGTATGATTAGCTACCTACCTATTAATTTAAGGAAAATAATATAGATACAACTTTTAAACTCTCGCCACAGAACAGAGCTCTTGCGGTCCATGATCCACACCACACTAATTATTATAATGCGAAAGTAACTCTGTCTGTCTGTCTGTCTGTTAAGCTCTTACGCCTAAACCACTGAACTGATTTTGATGAAATTTGGTACATAGATAGATTAGACTTTGGGAAAGTACATAGGTTACATCCATGCGGGTGGAGTGGAGCTGCAGGCAACAACTAGTAGGTACCTAGTGTATAAAAAATAAGACGCCGATGTGTGATGTCATGTAACCGATAATTCTCAGAACAAATAACGGAAATACCTACCTATCTACCCGTAGGTACTATTAGCCTGAAGAAACTTCCCATATCGGTATGTTTACAAACAACATCTGAGACACAAGTACCTATCTTTGAAGATAAGTACGTTTCATGGAACAACTCGTCCCTCGTACCAACTTCTTCCTCTTAGCGTTAATTCCCAGTCGCATCCGAAGCTTTTTCAGCTCGGAGTCTGGGGTCCGCTTTACCAGTCTTAACTACGGATTTGGCTAGACCTCGATATTTTCCGTGAAGCGATTGTAACCTGACCTCCACAACCCAATGTTAACATTAGGCGATATCGAAGCTTTGCAGCTAGACCGTTTTTTTTTTTTTAGGGCTTCAACTACCTGTAACGACTGCCATAGATGTTCTTATGGTAACCGGGACCGACGCCTTAACGTGCTCTCCGAGGCACGACCAGACCAATGCAAATACTTATATTCTATGCACACAAATATTTGCACTGAGCGGGGATCGAACCCGCGCCTCCTGTGTAGCGGCCGCGTTCACTTCACTACCGCTACGCCACGGAGGCTGTCCCTCGTACCAACTAGGTACCTATTGGGTAATCTGCAACGCAACAACCTTGATAAAGATTGTCATTGGTCGGACTGCGTGACGTCACTGGAGATCGACCAATGACAATTTATATAAAGGCTGTCGCAACGTTGTGCTCGTCGTTGTGCGCTTACTGAATTGCATTGCTGTGCTAGATTGAACTGCAGTTTTTAGGTGGAAGTTGGTGCATACCTACCGGATACAGCCTAACAGTAATCGGACGCTGAAGCAATTAGTTCTATTTCTATGCATGGTAAACGTTGATATTGCGGAAGACTGCAAATAGAACTTACCACCAACGATGCGTAACTTGTAACTTGTAGCTGCCATACCTACTATTACTCCCAACTATTTAGGTATTCCCAACTATTTGGTATAGAAATACCCATAGATTAATATATATATTGGGAATACCTATATATTTCTCAAAGACGGCATGGAAAAGCCCACAGAAATGAAGGGCAAGACCCCATCTTTGAATATGAAGACCTTCCGCTGCCACGAATGCCACGATAGAGCGGTTTCGGCCGCAGCTGTAAACTAGCAGATCTTTGTGCAACAGGTGTAGATAGTTAGCAGGGGCAACTGCAGCCCCCACAACAGCTTTCATTTAGGTAATCTGTGGTACTACTGCCGGTGAAAAAACTGTAGACTAGAAGGGTGAACAGCCATTCCTTATGGGGCATTTCACCCATTTCCATAAAGGAAAATATGTGCTACGTAAACGACTGCCATAGATGTTCGTATTACAACCGGGAACGACGGCTTAGCGTGCTCTCTGAAGCACGGTACCCGACCAATGCAAATAAACATATTCACGCATACAAATATTTGCACTGAGCGGTAATCGAACCCGCGCCCACTGCGTAGCAGTCGAATGCACAATCGCCACGCTACAGTGGCTGTAGCCTGCTGCCTTACACTTACACACCTTACAGTTTTTACAAAAAAGGCACTCTATGCCTAGGTATACGTACAGCCTTAATAAGTCCTTGATATCAAGGCCGAAGAGGCGTTAGACAGCGCAGGTTGTCACGCTCATGAATCTGTATAACACTTGAAAACACGAGTGTGACTCACGAACGTCCACTATTAACTTTATTGTAATACATTAATTTTGATATTTATAACGTGACGCACAGACTGACACAACCTATCAAGAGAACACCGGTTAAAGAATGTCCCATCACAGGCTGTTCTGTTGGTCCGCTTCTTCCACCAGCAATCGTAACGTGTCTAAGTGGTAACTGAATTGATGAGAAGGTTAAATAATACTAGCCTTAGCTTAGTCAGTCCTCCTAGGACTTTAGTCAGTCCTAGGAGGATGCGTGACCATTCTTAACATATTGAACCTTTTCGTTTTTTTTTATACTACTTAGGTCGTAGACAAGCGCACGGCCCTCCTGATGGTATGAGGTTACCGTGACCTATGCAACACCAGGGCAGGGGAGTCACACTCGTGCTGTCGACCCTGTCAGAACAGAGAGATTCTGTGCCGTCAGCGCAAAAGATATGTACTCGTAGGTCAAAGCCTTTGGTTTTCCCCCACTGACCGCACAAAATCTCTCCAGTGAGCTCTGGCTACCCTACTCACCGTCGGAAACACAACACGAGGCTATTAAGCTGCGATCTTCTGTAGGATCTTCGTACTTCGGAATCGGTCCCCGTCCTAATTCCTATACGAATACCTGTGAGAGCTCATATGAGACTGGGTCTTAGATTTAGAGGCATAAGAAAACAAGCCAATAAAAAGTGCACAAAATGTCATTAGATCGATGACCCTTGACTCAGAGGTCATCGAATAGCCCTGAGGCGTAGCGGTAGAGCGTTCGACTAGGACAGAGGTCGTGGGTTCGATTCCCGCACAGTGACAATATTTATTTATTCTTAAATTATGAATATTTATGTGCACCTATACCTATTTTCATTCGTCTGATCCAATGAAATATGAATAGGTTATGGTAATAGGTTATGGGTTATAGGTTATCTTTCATTCATAAATCATAATACATAATTATTATGTTAGTCTCGCTAAAACTCGAGAACGGCTGGACCGATTTGGCTAATTTTAGTCTTGAAATATTCGTGGATGTCCAGGGAAGGTTTAAATGAGTTTAACGGGCTAAAAAATATGGCGGTAGGTACAAAGTTCGCCGGGTTAGCTAGTTTTAAATATAAATAGGTTATGGAATATCCTTGGTTTGATCATTCCAGATTGCTTGCTTGCATTGGCTAGATAGTGCTGTGTAAAATATTGCAGAATATTTATTTATGTGAAAAATTTAGGAGAGGAGGGATGAGGTATCGAACTAGGACATCCAACGCAAGCAATGAGTTTGGCTCTTATAACTCAGTTATAAAAAGTGTACTTACCTAGAACATACCGTTACACAGTCGTGTAACCACCTATATTCTATTCCACTGATAAGATAAGCCGCAAGGCATGTTGGACAATTACACGCCGCGACAATGATAACGTGCAATATGCACTTGTAATTCTTATGCCGAACTCACAAACCTTGTCACAATTATCTCGAGTCTCGACTGCAATTACAAAACCAGTGATGCGAGACAAATTTTATTGTTATTTATTCTTTTTATCATTTTAAATTAAATTGTTATAATGTCGATAAGCGTTGTTTTCAACACTTTGGACATTATAGTAACTTACTACTTTAATTTATACCACTTAGGTGGCAGATAAGCACACGGCTCACCTATGGAAAGCGCTTACCGTGGCCTATGGGCAGGGAGGCGCGGTGGCAGCCTCAAATTTTGGAGGAGATTACTTTTTATGTGCGGAAATTCCTTCAGAAAATCCCTTATAGACTTTTCAAATTGACGGGCACGATTTTGAAGGGGGAAGGAAATCACCTCTCTCCTACCCCCTTCGGACCACCTGACAAGAGGTGCGTTACATTCGTGATGTCGACCCTGTAGGATATTTAATGTCCTTCTTGAAGAACCCCATATTGTAGTCGCTTGGGAAAACCACAGCAGGGAGATCTTCCACAGCCAGACAGAACGACCACGGAATGAAGTTCCTTTCATACTTACTTAACTCATTGTGTGCACCTATCTCTAGTTTATAGTTTGTCTCATAATAACCACGATAAGGCCCAATTAGATATCGAAAAATATTGAAGAAAATCTTATGAATATTGATATGATTGATTGACTTATGGACAGGTAAACTAGTGAATTGCGTTCACAGAAATTATGGAAAAACACTATCTTTGTTTTTGGGGCAATATTTAACCACATCCGGGAATCGAATTTGGGATTTCCGGATACACATATAAGGTAGGTAGGTCACGGTCACAGGCTACATTACGGAACAACCAAACTACCTGCTTACTTCCCCTACTCAGATACTCACATTTTAATTAATTACCTACCTTCAGCAGGTATCACAACTTTGAAAGGATTTTTTTTTCAGTTTGAATTTTAATGTTCAGTACCTACCTACTTGTCAACTAATGTTTTATTTATAGCAAAGCCTAATTAAAAGCTAATTTACAAATTTCAAGGTCGAATTTATGCCTAGTTTAATTAATCAACTACGTGTAAATAAGTATCTGAACAATATATCGTACAATATACAAATTATTACAGCACAGCTAATCTAAAGAGTCCACGACATTCCCTATCCACGTTAACGCAGCAATAGCTTACCTTCTCTTGCAAAGGAATTCTGATATTTCGCTCTCTTTCTGATGCCATGTGCACTAGCGATTGGTGGCGGTCGACCTTACAACGTCAATAATATACTTGCTATAAATGAAGTTTCTCAATGATCCAACAAACGAAATTAAATAGATTGAACATAAACAAAAAGAACTTTTTTCACATAATTATTTTATCAGATGATCATCACAATCCGTTGAAGTAACCTGTGACAATTTAATATTTTATAAGCAAAAATTATATTACACACATCCAATATTCGTAATTTCCCGCCAACTGAATTGAATCATGAATGTTCCTATCGTGCAGTGTGTTCAATTCCTATTTGCTAATAGTCCGCCAATGGCGGCTTTCCATCTGTCTGCGTAATTTTATGAAAAACGTCAAAGCTTTTTGGCGTCTCTTTCGCACTTACCTCAATATAAACGTCATTGAATATCTCCATCTCACCTAATTATTTCGTAATAGCATTGCGTTTTCTTGCTATCTCTTCCACTCCACAGCAATTTGCTTTAAACAGAGGGAGATGGTGAATCAGTGAGCTCACAAACCGGTCGAAGTAATAATAGAGAATTCGCCAAATTTTGAAGTTATTCGTGGCCAGTCCTTTGCGAATAGAGGTGGTTGTGTGAATCAAAAAATGAAGTCTCTTGTTGTAGCTCTTGTCAGTTTATTGGCATTATCGCTAATTAATGGTGAAGTGTTTTTCGAGGAAAAATTCCTTGATGGTAAGTTATATTTTATATATTTTAAAAATTTCAATTTTGGGACGAAGCCGGCTTGCCCGCGTGTGCGATCGATTCGATCGTTCTGTCGCCGGTTTATTTTAGGGCGAATCCAAGGTGTTAAAAGACTATATTTTCCATTTCAGACGCATGGGAAAATGAATGGGTTTACAGTGAACATCCCGGCAAGGAATTCGGCAAGTTCAAGTTAACTGCTGGCAAATTCTACAATGATCCTACGGAAGATAAAGGTGGGTGAGGTGTCCCTTTCTAGTGTACAATACGATAGACATAATTATCTTATAAGAATTCTGTATTACACAACGCACAAAAAATACTCATAGTGATATATAATAATCGTGTACTTTCTACTTTACATGAATTATTGCAAAGTTCAGTGAACCTAATTACATACGCGTACCAATTACCTATACCACCGGTAACGCAATATACATAGGTGATATAGTGATATCAAGGACTCTGTCACAGCTGCTGAACATTCCTCTGTTCTAATTCCCAGGTCTGCAGACGTCTGAGGATGCGAGGTTCTATGCCTTGTCACGTAAATTCAAGCCTTTCAGCAATGAGGGCAAACCCTTTGTTGTGCAGTTCTCAGTCAAACACGAACAGGACATCGACTGCGGAGGTGGTTACGTCAAGATCTTTGACTGCAAGCTGGACCAGAAGGACATGCATGGAGAGAGTCCGTATGAGATCATGTTCGGTCCAGACATCTGCGGCCCTGGCACAAAGAAGGTAGGAATGTTGTCATTATATAAAATAAACAATGCATGAGAACAATCGCTGACTGTTTACAAAGAACGGGATCTTCAACAACAATGTGTATTGACTCAAGTTAATTGTATTCCTAATATGATGTGATGATGAGATTGTACTTAAATCAAGATAAAATTCAATTCTAATTTGATTTTGTAGACTTCTAGTAATGTATCCTCTATCATCAATATGTGTAACAAAAAGTATCTAATCAGTATTAAAGATATGTATTACAATATGTACACAAATATAAATTAATTAATAATACTTAATTATTTATATTGGAAAATTTATTCCAATTTGAAAATTATAAATTATTTCACTCTTTCACCAGTATTACAAAGTATCTTATTCAATATTAAAGCTACCTACTTTTATATCCAAATATAATAGTCATATTCAATTTATAAAACCACAACATTTTCAAATACAATAAAACATGTATTTGTATCGCAAACATACTTATTATAATGACTTGTCTGCCATTACCAGATCGTTATCTAAATTACACATAATACAAATACTCTTACAATGTAAACTGAATTATTTAACTAATAAGTATTGATAATATTGATGGCAATTATGATAAGGTTGACAAGGTCTGAGCTCAATTGACCATTTACCAACACGTTTGTTGTTACAAACCTAATACTTAACAAAAAGAAGAAAATTATATTGTCTATTATGACTTAGCTGCACAGCCAATGCAGCTAAGTTGTAAACACAAACAATGTCATCATTATTTCATTTTATTACAAAAAAATAAAAAAATATTCACATGCATTCTAAATTTAAATCGAATCTCTCACACTCGAACTTGAATGAGTGTGTTAACAATATAGTGTACAGTCAACCACATAAGTTGATAACACTAAAATATTTTCAATAATTTTTTCTGAAATGTTCCATAATTCATGTATAAGTATTTTTACAATCCCCATAGGACAAACTTAATGTATTTAATGTTTTGTTCATTATTATTTTTATGTGAGGTTTAGGGGCCACAGTGGTCAATAAATTAGAATTTGTTAAGCTACTTTTATCGTACACTGTACATTAGGTACATAATCAGCTGGTGACAGTTATCAGCTGTTTTAAATGATTAACCTATTTTTTTTCTTTATCTGTTTGGTGGAATTTGATAATAGGTGTGATAAACTGATAACTGACAATTGATATTTCTGTAATTCATATGGCATTGGTATCTTTTCTACCAGTATAATAATTAAAACTTTTTTCCTTTAAATTGTAAATGGAATCTGGCTAAAATATTACGTTTTAAAATATAAATTTGAAATCGGAATTCTATGTTTCTTATCAAAACTGCATGGGAGTTAATTTTTAACTGCCATAGTTTACGAGTTGATACAACTTGATAAGGAACTATAGCTATTATCTGCCTAACAACTACACTCGCTTTCTATGGTAACGTAACTTTTTTAATATTATGTTACACGTGTTGGTATCTACCATTATCTATTTTTTTTTTTCATTTTAATTAAAATTGTAGGTAATAAAAAAGGATATGTACCCGTACGACCTCAAAATTTGAACCCTATCACAAAAACACCCTTGCGGTCCAAACTTTGAGGTCGTTAGGGTACGTGCCATAGAAAAAATGAATATATATTGAGCATACATTTGGTGGCGCTGCATTCGAGTAATGTTATATGTATTTAAAATTGACCATGTACGCGTACGACCTCAAAGTTTGAACCCTATCACAAAAACACCCTTGCGGTCCAAACTTTAAGGTCGTAAGGGTACGTAGCCATAGAAAAAATGAATATATTGAGCATACATTTGGTGGCGCTGCAATCGGGTAATGTTGTATTTAAAATTGGCCAAATGGTCGTACGCGTCCTCAATGTTTGGAATTGATCACAAAAATACCCTCATTTTAAGACCTATTTATAGATGAAGTCCATACTTTGAGGTCGTATGGGTATGTAGCCGTTACCATGCGGTGATATCCATACAGATAGAAAGGGCCTGGTCGCGGGTTCTAGTCCTATTGGGGATGTTGACATTTTCATTTATATACTTGATATATAAATCACACGAACAAAGAGTTCAGTAACTGCATGTGAAATGACAATTTATGGACATTAACAATATCGTTATCATTATCACAAATGCGTGTTTAATGGTTATTAATGACTACGTCATTAATATGTTGTATTGTTACTGCAATCTATATACCTAGGTACGTAGATTGCAATGTGTTGCACGATTGCAAACATAGGTACCTACCAAAGAATGTAGTGCCAACTCTGAAACAGTTTTTCTCTTATTACCAAACGCGAATTAGTTCCAACTTTTGTAATAAAGGGAATTATGATTACATCCGACGTGCTGTGAAAAAAGTGCACGGATCATGCTCATACTGGTTCGATTGCCGGATCGGGCAAAAAATGTTAACGAATATCCAATGAGGTGTGACTGAGCCAACTAAAGGATATTGCAAGGTCTATTTGCCGGATAGTCGATTTCATGCGGTTTCTTTTGTCTTCATTTAACAATTTAAGTTCTGTACTTACACAATTGTTTCAAATCAATGACTTCATAATAAGCTAGTGGAACATTATTTAATTATTTTATTATAACGTCAGGATATTTGCCATGGCGCTTGATTCGTTTTTGAATCATCGCGAACAAATAGACAAGAACGCCAAAAAGAATTTGATGCATGATTGTTAGTATGATATAGGTCCCTAATCTAAGTATTTCTTTTTAAAATATATCCAATGTTAACTACTACTTTACAATTTTATCCCACTAATTTTCAATTTTATAATTGTAAAGATAGTAGATTTAAAACCTGACAATTTGAAATGTCGCGGATGAGAATTCTACGCATTATGCTCATACGCCGTCACGTGTCATGAGCACATACGTAATATTATCGTCTCATTTTTTAAACTTACCGCATATTTATAGTAATTTTATACATAATTAGCTGCAGGGACCTCTGTTGCGTGGCGGTGCGGTAGAGCATTTGACTGTTCACCCGGTTCACCAGTCGAGGAAAAGCTGGTAGATAGACCCGTGCACATTCTTTACCCTTCCATTGCACACGGTTTTGGGCATCAGTGGCAATGAGACCATTGGCATGAATTTCATCACTTACACCATTTCTTTGGTCTCCTCCTCCAACCATAGCAAGCAAGTCTTCCTAACCATTAACGGGAATTAAATTTTAATTTTGTCATTGTCCTATTGTGGTTTAACTTTAAATTCCACTACTCCCAGAGTAGAAAACATGAACTAACATGAAACTAGGAAGGAAGCTTTAAATAATAATTGTTCACTGATTTGGCGTAGTTTAAAACGCCTGTGGTTTAAACCTATTTTTTGCTTGATGACATGCATGATTGCACCACAACCCAATTTACATATCTGGTTAGCTCTAGACCACCAAATGTAAAATAGAGCATAAAATCATTTAACCTTATCCTTTGAGGACAAAAAGTCTCTAACATTATTAATTTATTTGGTCGTTGCCCCTGTTTTTACATGCTTTACCACTTTTTTTATAATAAAAATGTGTTTTAGAGTGCTAAATATAAATAATAATCTCACTTATAAAAAACGATCACTGCATATAGGTATATTATTTATACGAAACAGAAATTATATCTAACTTAAGTCATAACTGGTTCTAACAGACATACCTACTAATAAATTATGCGAATAGTCATCGTTACGTGGAAGTGCAATGACCTTTCAGCTGACACCAATCCTGTGTACAAAACGAGAAAGTTTGGACGGGACTGTACGTCACTATCACTCGTCACAATAGTTTTTTAACGTTTGTACAGTCACGTGCGTATAAATCACACGCTGCCTTTGTGCTGATGATGCTTTCATATCTCAGAATTGCACAGATATCAGGTCAGACTCTAAATTAGTATTTACCGGCATAATTTTAAGCGGAACAAGATGCGTGCAGCACTTGTGTGCGTATGTGTACAACAGAGTTAATCACCATGTAATAGTAGCAAGTAGGGAATAATGTACGAAGCTTTGCTAGGATTTTCGGGGCCCAACTTAACTTTATTTACCAGTAGGAAGTATATGCAACTTGTCGTACAATAGACAAGGTTCTGACGCAGGCTTTCCTTCTATCGTTGTTAAAAAAATCAGTCTCCGGGTCAAAAGGTAACTGCCAAAAAGGTAGTAATACAACTAGAGTCCGCACGAAAGCCCCTATATCAAAATTCGATAAATTAATCTAAGTTCACGTTTAAGAGTATACGGTCTATGAATCTCAGGCAATGTTACGGTCGTTTCACACATTTTGACCAATGTTCTGACGATAAATAAAAAGAATAACATACTATATCGCGATTTATTATGTAATTTTATAATATAATTACGTGAAATTAGTTTCGTTTTCATAATGTAATAATCGCATGATATAACTTTGATAATAATATTTATAACTGTTCGACAGTATTATAAAAGTGTTCAGTCTAGATGTTCTTATATTCCGGCAATGCAAAATCAGACGGAGGATATAAAATATCTTCTGTATGAATGTTAACGTCTGCCGGGGGTTCGAGGGGAATCGAGAACGAAGAGACGATATTATTTTCATAATATTTAGGGGAAATAAGAATGGGGGAAAATCTGATTTTACCCATTACCTTCCAACAAACAATATTAAAATCTTTTTAGGGGGAAACAATAACGGGAAAAATAGAACTTTCCTGTTCTAGGTAATGGGTTAATTCTAATTTTCCTCCATTCTCGTTTCACCCAAATATCAATATCGATCTAATTTCCCCCGTTCTTCTTCCTCCTAGCGTTAATTCCCAGTCGCATCCGAAGCTTTCAGCTCGGAGTCTGGGGTCCGCTTTTACCGGTATTGACTACGGATTTGGCTAGACCTCGATATTTTCCGTGAAGCGATTGCCATCTGACCTCCACAACCCAATGTTAACAATAGGCGATATCGAAGCTCTGCAGCTAGACCGTTATTTTTGGACTTTTTAGGGCACCAACTACCCGTAACGAATTTCCCCCGTTCTTGTTTCCCCAAAAAGAGTAAATGGTTTTAGCATAATAATAACCTATAATATTCAAATCTTTTCTATATTAACCTTCAATATCTTTGTTCATAGGTACATGTAATCTTCAGCTACAAGGGCAAGAACCATCTGATCAAGAAAGACATTCGTTGCAAGGATGATGTGTACACCCACTTGTACACCCTGATCGTCCAGCCCGACAACACCTACGAGGTGCTCATCGACAATGAGAAGGTGGAGTCTGGAGAGCTGGAGGCCGATTGGGACTTCCTCCCACCTAAGAAGATCAAGGTATTGTGTACTTTTATAGACTATATCTTTCCCCCTTCGAGCCTTTTCCCCAATGAAATTGGGATGGTTTTTACGTGCTGCGACTGCCATCTGAAGGTATCGTGGTTCTGTAATTAGAAAAAGTCTTCGGACTTTTAGATATTGTTCGTATGGCAACCGGGATTGACGGCTTAACGTGATCTGCTCTCCGACGCAGTTTGAATTTAAAGTGATTTCAATTAAGTAAATGAAAATGAAATGCGGCTAATCATAACATTACTGCTGCAAGTTTTAATCTTAAAGAATATTGGGTACAACCTTAAAAATTAGGCCAAATTTTAGTGTGTTACGTCCTAGCCCGGCCACGGCGGCAAAAAAAGCCGTGGCAATGTCAGTAAGCAGTACGGATGCGTACTTTTCTGTACTCAAAAAGAAAAAACAAGTACCGCTTTATTTCACCAGATATGGAACATTTTTTGTGGCCGGGCTATAACGCATGCGTCCCAGCCCGGCCACGCTTCTATCTAAATGAAATGGGACCTTTATGATATTATTTACGTATGGGGCACTCGTACACATCGTGTACCATCGAATCGAAGTAGATTTTCTTTGAAATCGGTAGTTAATACAGTATAATAACGAATCAAACTTTATTATATGAAATGCCTTATAAAATATTAGAGCAAAAACGTAATTTGACATGTCGAGTTTTCTTATGTAGGCGCAATAGCTCGTCCAATGAATATTATTTTAAAATAAAACGTAATATAAATACTAAACGTAATTTTATTTACTTTTGACTATTTAGAATTAATAGTAAGGGCTTAACATTGTGACTTAAAAAGTAAAACGCTTTGAAACAGGTAAACCACCGCTCAAAATTTTCTATACAATTGAGTACAATTAAGTACAATTTCATTTATAGTATTTTTCACCTTAAAGTTGTAAGAAATAGGTACCTAAAATGTGTAGTGGTCGTGCCAGAAAGGTACTACAGGGCACATACGTTATATCAGCGAAAATATCAGAGTACATATATTTTATTCTATAGTACAATAAAGTACACTTTTTTTTATGAATTTGTACTACATGAAAATTAAGATAATCATCCGTGGTCGTGCTACGGAGAATCACACACGAGCTATTGCGCCTACATAAGAAAACTCGACATGTCAAATTACGTTTTTGCTCTAATATTTTATAAGGCATTTCATATAATAAAGTTTGATTCGTTATTATACTGTATTAACTACCGATTTCAAAGAAAATCTACTTCGATTCGATGGTACAGTCAGCTTCAGAGAAAACGGACCCCCTCAATACTTAAAGAATATCGCCGCCTGCGCCGCGCCGACCGCGTTACATGACTCACGAATGACGTCACTTGATGCGATCGTCACTGAGCTGCAGCCTTTTATTTGCATGTTCATATATTTGTAATTTTCTGACATTTTTCGTCTTTGGGCTCAATTGTATACCAAGATACAACATACTCACAAAAAGATGCCACATTAATTTATGTGCCGTTTGAGGATACGAACCCGCATCTCCAGCGTCAGCTGATTACTTAGACCGCACCTTACTCCACTAGGCTACGGTTCACTTGATAATAATGGCGAAAATATGAATTACATTACCTACTCCTATTATCGAACAAAGTTGATTACGGTGTTATTTTGTAGAACTTAAGGTTTAAATTTGAACTACATCATATGTGATGATAATAACTGCTCAATTGACTAAAAGATAAGGTTGAAATTAGTATAGATTTCTCGTTTAGTTCAATAGATTACGCTTGATACAGCTTATTGCACTACCGTCATTTTGTTTTTTACTTCAAAAACTTATCTGCTGTATGAGCTGCGGCTATAGTATTTTAATATCTGTGACAGCGCGCTAAGGTTGCAATTAGAATACTTCTTTGTCATAATTACTAAACTGTGATTGAAGGTAACTTTATAATTCGTGGTAATTTGCATTGGTGTTAATCCTCCTCGTAATATTATTCAATTTATTAAGTTGTTGATCAGTTTTTTGAGTAAATTGAAAGTATGGTTCGAATAACAACATTTTTGAAAGCTAAAATTGTTATTCTCTGGGAGCAAGAATAGAGGCATAACGGTAAGAGTTACGATAAAAATATATTATATACCTATTTATTGCTTAATCATGTTACATTTTCATTTACAAGTTATATTTTTAGAGTTTCTTTTATTTATTATCATTTTCATTACAGAGAAATACAGTGCGTAGATGGATTCGAAGGTATCAAGCGACGGGTGATATAAAATGTGAACGCGAAGGATCTCGCCCAGTTGCTTACACTCATGAATCAGAACGGCACCATGATATTGCGGAAGTTCACTCAGTGGCACCCTTCAACCCTAAAAACGTATAAGACTTAAGAACAAGCGGGCGGTTAACATTAGGTAGGTAAGTAAAAAAATGATTATAATAATATTCTTTAAAATAAAATCACAAAAAAAAAACAGATTTGAAAAGGTTTATTATTTTAGGTTACTGGAGATGGATTTCTTCAATGGGCCCAGGCGAGCTAGTGGAAATAGGTGGCCGCATGAACAGTGAGCGATACCTTGAAGTGTTGAAAGACGTAATGCTGCGCATAATCAGTGCGGGTCGCATATCCAGAAGGACAAATTTACCTGGTTCAGGATAACCCTTTAGTGCATCCCGAATTGTGCAAGACTGGCTAAATGCACAAGAAGATATAACGGTGTTTGAGTGGCCGGCTAAAAGCCCGGATCTTAATCCTATAAAAAACTTGTGGGTCAAATGGTTTTAAACTGGAACTAAGGTAAACAGAACTTGGGAACTAATGCGAAATAGTGTCCTCCTAACATTCATAATAATAATATTATATTATTATTAATACCTAATCCCATTACTCTTGTTTACAAGTTTAGTTTTTTTTTTTTTATATAAGACATTTTTTTATATAGGATAGTAATCTTCTAATGTGTTAACGATGCACCATCTGACCTCACATATTTTTCTAATGTTGTATTAAAAGGGTTACTTATCAGAAAATGTGATCAAAGAGGAAGATGTATATTGCTATACTGTTATAGTTTAGCATGTTGGTTCTTTCTTTGTGATTCACAGGCATAAATAACATTTCATTTTTCAACCATTCTTTTATATTCAAAGATTATACAGAGTGTAAAAAATTAATGTTTGCAACTTTAAATAAATAAGTAAATAAATATTGTAGTTATGTTTCTAGAACTATGTATTATATTAAACATTTTATATCACATTTTATACTTAGGGTATTGTGTTTTGTCAATAAATTAACGTTCTAAAATAAGTAAATCTAAAAATAAGTAACCCCAATTTAACTCAGATAGAAAAACTGTATACTCAACCAGGAAATGGACTCCATGTAGTCCTAGAAATGTAATTCGAGAAATAAATTAATATTGTTTATACAACAAGCCTATCTTTTCTTACAAACCTCATACCTACTATAAAATTTGATTCCTTAAATAATAATTAACAAAAGTGCTTATGAGAATAAAAAAATAATTATACGAAATAAAAAAAGAACTTTGTGTCCGAGGATTTGAACCCCCGGTTACCGTATTCACAAAGCATAGGTCATAACCACTAGACCAACATGACATTTACGTAAAGTTTCAAAAAACTTCAATGCTTTCATGTCATTATCAAGGGGGGTCCCTTTTCTCTGAAGCTTACTGTACACGATGTGTACGAGTGCCCCATACGTAAATAATATCATAAAGGTCCCATTTCATTTAGATAGAAGCGTGGCCGGGCTGGGACGCATGCGTTATAGCCCGGCCACAAAAAATGTTCCATATCTGGTGAAATAAAGCGGTACTTGTTTTTTCTTTTTGAGTACAGAAAAGTACGCATCCGTACTGCTTACTGACATTGCCACGGCTTTTTTTGCCGCCGTGGCCGGGCTAGGACGTAACACACCAAGTATTCACTTATTCGTGAACACATTTATTTGGCTACATAATCCAATTTTCGTCCGGTAATCTTTAGGGCAGTTACATACGGCGACCAGTCACATGCGATTGATCGATGCCTTTAAAACTTAACTGGTTTCGAAGTTGAATGGAGTTATGTGGTTTACATAATAAGTCGTCCGTCCATATATTATACTTGTGTAGCGCGACTAAATGTTTCTGCAGAAATGCTTCAGAGTTGTCAAGTTACTGCAGCATGCTCCACGCGCGTGGAATACTGATAGTCGTAAATTTTTCTGGACTGTTATATTTCCTGCCCAACTTTGCAAAACTATTAGAAAACTTTAAAAAAAGTAACTAAAATCGGTCAAGACTGGAAAATCTTAAAAATTCACTTCTGTCACTCAGGACCCCGAAGCCAAGAAACCCGAGGATTGGGACGAGAGGGTCACCATCCCCGACCCCGAGGACAAGAAACCCGATGACTGGGAGAAGCCTGAACACATTCCAGACCCTGATGCCACCAAGCCTGAAGACTGGGATGATGAGATGGACGGCGAATGGGAGCCACCAATGATCGATAACCCTGACTACAAGGGTGTTTGGGCACCAAAACAGGTATGAGTTGAATTGTTTTTTAAATTTTTTTTATTGTTAAATTCAAAATCTTTATGACCAAATCTTGCAAGGTCTGATTACGGACGAAGCTCTGGTAAAGGATTTGACGTTGGGGGTCGAAGTTCATTCTAGATTCCATAACACAAGCTTCTAATCTATGATTACTATAGGTCTAGATAGCGTTGTGTAGAATGTTGTAGTTTGAATATTTACTTTATATTGAAATTTTTTTTTTTGGGGTTTCCGAAATATTTAGGACCCAAGTCTTCAGGGTTGGAAGTCAGATGAATAAATAAACCAAATGGAAGACTATGTATGTATTCATATGAGCTCAGTTTGAGCCTTCTATAAATGGGTTTTGTAAATAGGGTCGGACGGGTATTTTTGGGATAGGGTTCAAACTTTGAGGTCGTATGGGTACTTCGCCAAACTAAGAGACGTAAACAAACCTTAGGCTTAGTTTTACTGTTGCATCTAGTTGAAAGCCTCTGATTCGACTGAAAACGACTTTTAGACTTCACAAACCATTTCATATAAAAAATGAATACAATTTTATTACAAATTAGCATCGATATCTTTTGTTTAACATCTCCGTGTCTAACTTTATTTAAAACACAAAGAGTAGCGACTATTGGCTCGTGAGACTATGACGTCACAAAAAAGTTATAATGTCGCCGTGTGTTTGCGTAACTTATAAAACGTGTATTCACCGGCGTTACCGTTAGATTTCGAACGTGTTCTATTCAAAGAGGTTCGTTAATCTAAAACTTATCTGTGGTTTGAAAAGTCCCATGTTGTATAGTTTTTGATTGTGCTGTGGTACTTTTCCAAATTTAATTTTATATTTTGGGAGGATACTGAAGTCTTGGGTTCAAATCCGGGGCCAGAGAAAGGATGACTTTTCTTTATTGGATTTTTTTAATATTATAGATTAATGACGAGACTTGGCAGAGGAAGCGGGTTCGATTCCACGAATATTCCTTTGTTTTTTAATTTTTTTTAGACCCTCGAATAATAACGAAAATTTTACACAACCAATAAAAAAAATAACCCCATCTATTCACAGATTGATAACCCAGCATACAAAGGACCGTGGTTGCACCCAGAAATTGACAACCCCGAATACACCTCAGACCCAGCCCTCTACAAACGGGACGAGCTTTGCACAGTCGGTTTAGACTTATGGCAGGTCAAGTCCGGCACCATCTTTGATAATTTCTTCTTTGGTGATGACCTCGAGGAGGCTAAAGAACGTGGAGAGGCCCTCAAGAAGAGGCTAGAAGGTGAGAAGAAGATGAAGGGTGAGCAGGACGAGGCGGAGAGAGAGAAGGAGAAGGCGGAGAAGCCTGATGATGAGGAGGATGACGAGGATCTTGATGATGAAGCTGGTGATGCTTTGCCTGTGGTAAGTTGATTTTTTTTTCTACGATTGTAGGTTTGGCTAAGTAATTAGTTATATACAAAATTGTTTTAAATTTTATTTATTAGGAACAAGAACAATTTTGCGTTACAGTTGTACCTAAAAACTGGGTACAAAATAAAACGTACAACCCCGCTTTTGTCCATGAAGCTAATAATATGCTTTACTAGCTGTTGCCCGCGGTTCCGCCCGCGTGGATGTCGGTTATAGCAACCAAACATAGCCTACATCTTTTCCCAAGGTCTAATCTACCCCTGTACCAAATTTCATCAAAATTGGTTCAGTGGTTTAGGCGTGAAAGTGTAAAAGACAGACACAGACAAAGTTACTTTCGCATTTATAATACTAATACTTTGTCCGGACCACGCTAATATCGTCGTAATTCTCTCGAAATAATTTAATATAATTTATTTTTAAACACAAAGTCATACCTAACTACGCGTTAAAATCTTTTATTTCTTTGTTCTTTCTTGGCAGTTTGTGTGATGTTAATAATGGACTTGAAGGACGTTCTCTGTGGCGTAGCAGTCGTATTACCGTTTGCTTAGCGGTCGCGGGTTCGATTCTCGCTCAATGTAAATGTGCATATAGCACTTTACTTCCAGCAGGGGACATTGATGATCGGATAGGTGATCTACCCTTCTGTGTGGGATATTTCACTCATTTCCCCTATTCAACTCCTGAAGGGGAGACCCATATACATAGCACCTTACCCGTGAAGTTACCAAAAATACAAAAAAAAATCACTTATCTATTTCGGTATACCTGGACACGTATCTTGGACCTAAATCGAGATACAAACGAGGTCCTGGCGCGTGCGGATTTTTTTGTAATAATCTATGCTTGGTGAATTTGAGCTCGTCCACCGCAGTAGCACCCCGCGATATCCTCAAAAGACACGCAAGAAACGTGTACTGCGCGTATAGAGCACATTTTAGGTCCAAGATATAATATCCTGAGCAATACATAACATTTTCTTTCATACAAAAGGTTTCTATAAGCTCCTGAGAATAATGAAGACAAAAAAATTACTCCTATCTGATTCGGTGTAGTTGTACTGATATTACACAAAAAAATAATATTACTCATCTGATTCGGTGTAGTTGTACGGAAATTACACAAAAAAAAATACTCCTCATCTGATTCAGTGTAGTTGTATTGTACTGAAATTACACAAAAAAAATTACTCATCTGATTCGGTGTAGTTGTACTGATATTACACAAAAAAAATTACTCATCTGATTCGGTGTAGTTGTACGGAAATTACACATTACGTTGATTCATTTCTATTTACACACAAGATTTATAATGTTGTCTTATTTGTCCACAGGAGGACCACGATGAGCTGTAAAAAGTGTATCAGTGAGTGCAAAAAGACAATGAGTATCGCCGGGTACGTGAGCTAGTGAGTGCGCGAGTTCCAAAAACTTAGAAGAACATTAAGTTCGTTATAGTGCGTCATAGTGTGTTACGTTGCAATGTTCTAACTATATGTATAATAATTACAAGCTGTAAGATTTTATTCACTACCGTATAGCGTGACTCGAAATATTTCATGTTGGGTTGGTTGTCACACCGAACTATTTATTTTTGGGTTGGTTGTCACAAGGATTTATTCATAGAATGAAGTTACATGTGATTTTTCTTCGTCCTAGCGTTTCCCAGTCTCAGCCGAAGCTTTCACTTTGGAGTCGAAAGTCCGCTTTACCCTGTTATTATTGAACCAAATCACTATTATGTTCAAATACTTAATAATGATTTATTCATGAAAAGTAAGCTCTTTCAAAGAATTTTAAGTCAGTTTACAAAAGACTGAGAAATCGCTGGACATACATTGCGATGAATTCTAGTTTAAATAACATCGAATATATTTTATAACCTCTTCATATTTGAAGTCGGTTATAAATAAGAGCTACAGCAAGTCAAATAACTGCTTTATGAAGTAGAAATACAGATCTTTGTTCTATGGATAGGTCGATATATTTGCCCCAACGTTCTGATTTTGTATAAAGTTGCAATCACGCTCAGTTTTATCGTATTAATGTTGATACGGCACTGTGTGTCGTCGAGTGCTGGGATTTATTGTACAATACTAGTCTGTAACCTAAATTTTTTTGTAAGAATTTGACTATTGTTGTAAAATAAATCTGTGAGTGAAAGTTTCTCATTTTTGTTGTGAAACGAGTCTGATTAAAATTAATATATTAAATTTATGTTTTGTTTTATTGATTTATTAAGATTATCAATCAATTATTCCATCGCAGTCCACTGCTGCTATAATAACCTCGTGTTGTTTCCGGCGATGAGTAGGGTAGCCAGAGCTCACTGGAGAGGTTTTGTGCTATCTGTTGGAAGACCAAAGGATTGTTCTGCTTGTTTTCTTCGCTGACGGCACATAATCTCCTACGATGTTGCACTCGTCCTATGTCACGATAACCACTTTCCATCAGGTGGGCCGTGTGCTTGTCTGCGACCTAAGTAGTATTTATAAAATAAAAATAGACCTCCCAATGTCGGGAGGCTTTGGCCTCCTGTACCAACCTGGTCATACAGGTCGGTATAACCTGCGCCACGTATCATGGACCTAAAATGTACTCAAAACGTGCCCTATACGCGCAGTACACATTTCTTGGGTGTCTTTTGAGGATAGCACGAGGTGCTACTGCGGTAGACGAACTCAAATTCACCAAGCATCTATACTATTATATAATTGTAAAGTGGTCGTGTCTGTACATTGGAGATATTTAAAAAAAAATACTTGGGTTATGTTATGTTAACGATACTGAACACGAAAATATTTTTTTTTAATTTCCTGTCTGTTTGACTGTTTGTCCGCGATGGACGCAAAAACTACTAGACGGATTTTGATGCGGTTTTTTTTGTTAGAAAGGGCTTGCTCAGACTTAAAATCTTACGTTTGTTAGATCGGAATCAGTTGAGTAGAACCGAAGTTGTGAACAATTTTATTATGATAATAAACGGAAAATGGCCCGATAGACAGATGGCGCTTTTTATTATTATTGGTAAATTTTTATAGCTTATTAAATCCGAGCAAGAATGTCAATTTATAGACTTTATTTTTACATACACAATTGTGTAAACTAATACGTTTTTAATCATGAAATTAAAATTTGAATTTTTAAGATTTAGTTACAGAATCATAACTAGATGGCGTTCTCGCGTTTAAATTCAAGCTATCGTTTGGTTTCAAACTACCGATATACGCGAACCGGTATTTAGTATTACCTTTTTTAATTTCTAATTTGTCAATTTATTTGTGTTATAGATTTTGGTACAGTCTAAGATCCGTTACAAAATAGTTTTTCACGCAAAGACAGACTAGAGCTTGGGGAAGACGAAGTACCTATTATAGTTGAGTAGACAGGAAAGGTACCTACAGGTAGTGCGAGAAGGGCAAAGGAATGGGGACTACAAATAGAGAGTCGAGATATCCAGGTAGGAAAATTCTTACTTCACTTTCCATCAGGTGGGCCGGGTGCTTGTTTGCCACTTAAGTGGTATATACCACTTAAGTGGCAAACAAGCAAACAAGCACCCGGCCCACCTGATGGAAAGTGGTTACTGTGGCCTATGGACGTATGCAACTCCAGAGGGGTCACACTCGCCCTTCTTGAAGTACCCCATCCCAATACTATTGTCGTGAGTCGTACGTCGTAGAGACGCGAATACAGAGTGGAGTACAGAGTCAAGTAGGAGCCGAATAGAGAGGCGAGTACAGTGTCTAATCTTTTTTTTATTATACTACATACTTAGGTCGCAGACAAGCACACGGCCCTCCTGATGTTAACAGGTTACCGTGGCCTATGGGCGAGTGCAACACCAGGGACGTCACACCCGTGCTATGCTGGAAGAACAGAGGGATTCTGTGCCGTCAGCGCAAAAGATAAGTAGGGCAAAGCCTTTGGTTTTCCCACTGACAGCACAAAATCTCTGGCAACTCTACTCACCGTCAGAAACACTACACGAGGTTATTAGGTAAGTCGCGAACTTCTGTAGGGCCAGTCGGACTGCTCGATTGGGACGGATATACCGTCGTTTCCTACCTCCTTTAAAAAATAAAGCTCCTCTAATCAGCGTTCAACGCGCAACTCTCTGCACTAAAATTTATAACACCACGCGATAAACGACGTCCACGCGGGCGGAGCCGCGGGCAATTACAAAGCAATCCGCGGGCGCCAGAGCCTCGTATGTCTTACTATTTAAGTCCAAGATACGTGGCGCAGGTTATACAGGGTTTTATTTCGAGTTTTCCTTCTCTCGTAATGATAACGTCTACGTATTCACCTACTACGTGATACTACGTCATTATTCGTAGTCGCCACACGTCGGATTATGATGATTAATGTTATAATAATATGTATACAACATACCTATGTGTATCCAATCTCGTCTGCAAGCCGATACATCTGATTGTCGATGATTGGTGCAAGCTGTCTTCTGGGCATTGAGATGTCAAACAACAGTCAGTCCCGTAAATGCCAACATAGGGCAAATAAAGAGAAGGAATAGATGAATAGACTCCTGGCTCCAGTGCAAGCTTTGGCTGTAACTGGTACTATTGCTTGGGACATAATTATGTAAATCCTGGACCTAAAATATGCTCTACGCGCAGTACTCTGACTGCCTCTATGGCGTAGCGGTAGTGAACGCGACTGCTACGCAGGAGGCGCGGGTTCGATCCCCGCTCAGTGTCAACCCCGGTGACAAATGGGAAGACAATTCCCAGCTGTCACCCCGGAGGACAGGGCTAGAGAGGACTACTGGGAATAATCGCAATATTTGTATACATGAATATAAATATTTACATTGGTCTGGTTGTTTCTATGTATAAAAAGTATTTACAAAAAAAAATCTAGATCCCATAACACAAGCTAATTAAGCTTACCATAGATAGCGTTGTGTAGAATGTTGTAGAATATTTATTTAAAAAAAAAGTACACATTTCTTGGGTGTCTTTTGAGGATAGCACGAGGTGCTACGGCGGACGAGCTCAAATTCACCAAACATAGATAATTACAAAACAATCCGCGGGCACCAGGGCTTTGTCTTGCGATTTAGGTCCATTATGTTTGAAGCGTACGCAGATTCCCCAAACGGAGGTGAGTATGCTGGGCGAAAAGCGATGCCCGATACGTATCGATATTTTGGTGTATCGATACAACACCATGCGATATTTCGATATTTTGTATCGATACACATCAATACGATATGTGGAGATATCGTATCGCTTCTCGGGTATATCGCATCAAAAATATCGTATGACTTAACTCTAAAGTAATACATAGTTGTTCAATCAAATGTTCAAAAAGAGATAAGCTGACTAAGTACATTTGGAGACTTGAATCTTTGTTATGATCATAATAAATTATAACAACGATTGAAAATATTATAAACAAACTTCTTTTAATAGTGCCGCCAATGGCAGGCTGTATTTTGTAATATGATGTGGGTAGACTGTAAATGATTTGTTGACGTTAGTTTTGAATATCGGTAGATACCTTCAAAAAGTAATAAGTTATTTCTGTTAGCACTGTGTGATTACGATTAGTTCATTCGAAGCGTCTCCAAATTTAACCTATCAAATCTAGTGTTTGGTCTTTTTTTATTAAGTGCCGTCAGAGCGATTGTTTTCTTCAGCTAATAATACGCTTACAGAAAATCGCAATAGGTTGGATCCGCAACGATTATCAAAATTATTATTCCTTAATGATAGATAAATGATAGATAAAAGATGAAAAATTTTTTGCAATTATAATTTTATACTATACTAGCTAACCCGGCGAACTTCGTACCGCCATATTTTCTGATCCCGTTCCCGCTGCATGTCTCTAAATTTATCAGTATTTTTCTACAATGCATGGTATTATACATATAAACCTTCCTCTTGAATCACTCTACCTATTCAAAAAAACCGCTTCAAAATCTGTGGCGTAGTTTTGAAGATTTAAGCATATATAGGGACGGACAGACAGCCACTTTGTTTTATAATATGTATGTAGTGATGATGATAGATATACTATAAAATTACAATTGTGATTTTCTGTACAGGACTGTACAAAAAACTAGTGTGACGAATATTAAAATTATGTTTATGAGTTTGAATTTTGATACGATATTAATACGATATTAACAATATCGATACAAAGCCATACGATAATATCGTGTATCGATACATTCAGTTACGATACATTACGATGCGAAATATCGATACAAAGTCAAATATCGGGCATCGCTAGGCGAAACCACCTTCGCCCAGCATACTCATAGAACTATGGCTGTAATTTCGTAAGTATAAGAGAACTATTTTTTTCCTTTGGCAACTATTTAAAACTATTTCAGAACTATTTTTTGGCATTCATGAAATATCAAGATTCCATGATGAGTATGCTGGGCGAAGGGACACAAGATAAGTGTCTCGAGGTATAACGCTATGATGTTTTTTTTTTTTTATATAGGACACGTCAATTGGCTTCACCTCGCCTGATGGTAAGCTGAAGGCAAAGTCTCAGAAAAGAGGGTCACCATTACAGACACGTATCATGTTACAATGGTGGCACTCAGCTTGACGGCCTCATCAGATGCTTTTTCACGCCCCGCTTAAAGGACCCGGGACTGTAGGAGGAGGGAAACACGTGAACTGGTAAGGAATTCCAAGACGGCATGCGGCAGACGGGGTAAATAATGACAAAATAATAATAATAAATTTATTTCACATTGAAACAGACACGCTTCAGACAAACTGGCTGAGTTTTCAGTTTGCGACATTATACTCTGTCCAACCATTAGCTTTCTACCCAGGCGTTACAACGTATGGTATGGTATGTGTCGCGGGCTATACTCAATTCGGTTAGGTAGGTACTTAACTAAACGTAAATAATCTTGATGTGACTATTTAAGGGGCTGTCCATTAGTCACGTGATGTTTTTTAAGCTATTGCATAGCTTCTATCGCGGCCCCAGCAGCCCCTAATAATATGTTTAATTTAAAAACTCAGTTTGTAACAATGATGTATTATTTTTATAGATACGTCATACACGAAGATGGCGGCTTTCAAAAATGGCGCAAACACAACATATTAGCTACTTCTAAAAATACGTCAATGTTATTAATTTATATGAATTACATTATTATTTATATTAATAATATTTTATTATTACGTATTTATTATTATAAACGTTTTTTTGGGGTGGCGCACTGTCGCGATTCTGATTGGTGCATAAAATGATGACCAAAAGTCATCATTTTTTTGTCGCCATTTTAGAGTGTGGACAACATATCTATAGTTTATAATATATCATTGGTTTGTAAATATTTTTGTTTAGAGACTTATTTTGAACACTAAAAGCCAAAATCGGACCACTAGTTAGTCCGTTAATTAGCCTAGTTTATTTGTTTAATGCTGTTTTTGTATAAAAAGTCGCTACAGGCTTATTTATCTTTAGTTAAATACCTATAACCGAATGAGTACAGACTGTATCCGCAACTCCACGTTAGGCGCGAAAGCAACTGTTAAATTTTTGTAAAAGGAAACTTTGGAATACGCGGCAAAACAAATAACTGCCTAATTATAATTTATTTAATTTAATTTAATTTTATTTATTTAATTTAATTTATAACCCATTAATAATTAAAATTTATTTATCATAGATTGATAAATAGCGCCGTCAAAAGTTAAAGTTGGGCAGAATATAAGATAAGTGTTTACAAATTGTCAAATTATAGGTACATTATTTCTACATTATTTAGTACATTTAGTACATTATTTCTCAAGAGCTCAGCCTAATCAATTTACAATTAACTTACTTAAATACTGAATGTCAATTGATTTACTATGGTAATGAAAATATATAAGTAATCAATTTTATATAATTAGAAATTAATTCTTCAATCGGGTTAGGAGTCGGAGTCGGATTTGACTTAGCAGTTGGTGCTGTTTTAACGATTTCGGTTTGACTAGTTTCACTCGGATTGCCTTCTGATGGCATCTTGACGATCACTGTTCAGAAAACACTGATTAAATGTTATATTCATATATTATGACAAACATACATGATTATAAATGTAATATTTATTATTTATAATGTATAATTTAAAAGGAATAATCTCTAAAATACGGTGGTTAATTTATTCATAGTCTCACGAAGTTGTGGTAAGCGCCATCTACCCTCTTATTTTGTAACTTCAAGGTGTAAAAGCATTTATCAGCGACTTACTGAATTCGACGAACTCTGAAAATATACAAAGGTAACATATCAGTATATCGTCATTATAATAATAGTTCTAAATTTGATCGCAAAGCGGCGCTAGAAGTCATCGAATTGCGATTTATCCAAAGATGTTATATAAAAAGAAGTAGATATGTTATTGCGCGAAAATCGTGAAGATCCGAAAACGAGTCAATTGGAACGTTTGCCTCTAGTACCGCGTGCCGAGCGGCGCCGGTCGGACGTTGAGCGGAAGCATCAGTGACTTAAAAAAATAACGAAAATGCCATCGTATGTTTATAGACACTGCACGAACTATTACTGTAAAGTTAATACACCAAAAGTTTAGATGAATTAAAAATGTGTGTGTGTGAGTTCGGCACATTTTTCTACGTCGTTGATTTGTAAGCATATGACATGTCTATGTTATGAAATGTCATTGGATTTATCGCTTAATCTGGCAACCCTTACTGAGTTAGGAAAGGGATCGGAGAATGAAAATGAGTTGTTCGATATTGTGTTAAGCGCCATCTTTCATCAAGATTATGAAACAACACTTCCACTCTCAAACAGTACCATAATAAAGTTATTAAATAAAATTATTTAATTGCAAAAAACTTGAAAGCAATAAATAGTTACAAGTACGTAACAACAATAGTGACAGTAGTCTACATTTTGTGCTTGTGTTATTGTGCCAAATGTATCGTGCCCTAGTAGGTGGACACTATGACTAGGGCAACAGAATAATCAAATCATTGGGCAAAACTAGCTTCAGTTATTTTTATACCACTTAAGTGGCAGATAAGCACACGATCACACAACCCACCTGATGGATGGGAAGCTGTCAGCAAGGCCTAAAGACGTGTGCAACACCAGAGGCGTCATAGGTACTCGTGCTGCCATTCCTGTAAGAACCTCCTAATAGGGGTTCTTCACGTTCGTTATAGTAAAAATAAATGGGAAGTATATTTTTTGTCAGCATATTTTCTTTAAATATTGGTACTGAAAATGGTAATCTGCCGCAAAATGTGGTAGATTTGCCACCAAAAATATATCGACTATTGTCCAGATATGGGTTAGAAGAGCTTGGAGGTCTCGCAGATTCCTTAGAAGAAATAGGGGCCTCGTCGAGGTTGCTCGAGACTACGTTTTGGCGTCAATGCCCCGAGCACGAAATTCGAAAAATATTCGAATACGTAACGTCAGAGAAAGGCGCATTGCGGTTGGCAGGCTTCACACACACACACACACAGGTTCACAGTAAGCATGCGACCAATCGCAATGCTTCATTCTCTCGATACGTTTACCATATGAATATTTTTCGTTCTCGAGACACTGACGAACTATTTTGCGGATAACCTTATTATTTTGGCTACAGCCTAAATCACACCTACAATACGAGTAAATGTAAGTCGCTTAGAAAAATCAGTTTAGTAAAAGTATATTCCCTTTTAGGTGGCAGATAAGCACACGGCCTATGTCATGGAAAGTGATTACCGTGGCCTATGGACCTGTACACACACAGGGGCGCCAGATTTGTGCAGCCGACCTTGTAGAAACCTTCTAATGCACTTCTTGAGGAACTCCATATTGTAGTCGCTTAGGAAAACCACAACAGTGAGTTCATTCCACAATTTGAGCGTGCGTGGGAATTGGGATGGTTCCTTTCATACCACACAGTGCGCACCGTTTCCGGTCGAAATGTGTTAGGATGAATTCCCTGCCTATGGCGAGCGGTGCGATGATAGAAAGTAACTGTACTTACTGCTCGTAACTTCCTTGATCTTCTCACTCTTAGGTGCTGTAGTGGGAGGGGCAGGCGTGGTAACTGCGGGCATTGTCGGCATCATATGCTTCAAAAACTCGCAGGGGACTGGGAGCGCCGATACTGCAGTGGATAAAAAAAATATAGTTGCTATTAAATTTGTACAATAGCAATAATAGTGTGATATTCTGATCTTGTTCCCGGAATCCATGGCAACTTATTTCAGGTAAAAAGAAGCTTAACCCAGGTTTTATAGTCTTTATACTGTATTAGGATAGTTCCAACTACCCGTAACGACAATCCGTGATGAATTTTTTAAGACTCCAGCTCAAAAAAACATTCAACAACTGGTCCAGCTGCAATGCTTCAATATCGCCATTGGGTTATGGAGGTCAGTGGCAGTCGGTTTACGGAAAATACCTATCGAAGTTCAGCCAAAGCCGCAGTTAGACTGGTAAAGCGGACCCCAGACTCTGAGGTGAAAGCTTCGGATGCGACTGGGATTAACGCTAGGATGAAGAATGTCATAACCGACAAATAATATTGGCTATTCTTCTGTAATCTCTAATTGTCTCATTACTAGTAGGTCCAAACTTCGTTAGTCTAGGCCCCTATCTACTAATGAGCAAACAAAAAAAAATCAGCAAGTTATTAAAATAACTGTTTAATTAGTATGAGCTGTTATTTAGATAGATAATATTTTATTTGTTGGTAGGAACCTAGTGTACCTACACCATGTTGACTATGTAAGTATAATATTATGCTAGATAATATATAATAACAACTAACTGATAACCGCGACTCCGCCCGCGTGGATGCCGGTTTTCGCGACTTTCGTTCATAATATCTCCGGTTCTACTCAACCTAGACCTTTCTAAACAATATTGCATTAAATAGCGTTCAGTAGTTTCTGCGTCCATCGCGAACAAACTGAGAAACAGACAAGAAATGAAAAAAAAAGACCATGTCTCTCCTATTTAGAAGAACTTTGCAATGACTTACATTTAAGTAGGTACCTATGTGTTATGGGAATATTCTGACGTCAAGGTGCCATATGTGCGTAGGTGATCGTTTGCGTTCGTATCTAATTGATAGGTATTCGTATCTACTTGACAATTCGACATTTTTCTAATTCATTTCCCACCTTTTACAATAAGCAGCAAAAAGTAACAACTAGCTAGGTATATTGAAGTTATTTTGGAGTTTTGTACATTTGCTATTGTTATTTAACTCGTTTCTCCACAGCCAGCAGCAGCCGATGTGGCGTGACGGTAGTGAACGCGGCTGCTACGCAGGAGGCGTGGGTTCGATCCCCGCTCACTGCAAATTTTTGTAGGTATGCAAGAATATGGGTATTTGAATTAGCCTGGTCGTGACTCCGAGAGCACGTTAAGCCGTTGCGTCGGTCACGGTTACTATAAGAACATCTATGGCAGTCGTTACGGGTAGTTGGAGCCCTAAAAGGTCCAACAACAACGGTCTAGCTGCAATGCTTCGATATCGCCTAATGTCTCCAATGGGTTGTGGAGGTCAGATGGCAGTCGCTTCACGGAAATATCGAGGTCCAGCCGAATCCGCAGTTAAGACTGGTAAAGCGGATCCCAGACTTCGAGGTGAAAGCTTCGGATGCAACTGGGAATTAACGCTAGGATAAAGAAGAGTCGTCAACGTTTGTTATAAACGTCAAATCTGATATATTCGTCAATTACCACTGGCCTGTTAGTCCTATGTGAATTTATAAGAGGGGTCAAGATCATTAGGTATGACGGTAACTAAATATAGCGAAGGAATTAAAGGCTCTCGATAACATTACCGAAATGTTTTATAAAAACCTTACCTTCATGATGGGCACTCAGGATTAAAATCTGAAAATACAGAGGTCATATTAGTATTAAATTCACCATGCGAGGGATATGGCTACGACAATCTCACCTCCGGCAACTGACGGCCCACAGACGGCGTGCGTTTTAGTCGGTTCGAGTCCGACATAACCTCCTCCTCCGGCTCCGGCGGGGGAGGAATCCGTAGGAATTTTTTCGCACGATAAAAAAAGGGATTTGCTACCGATTGAATGATTTGATTTCTTTTTTCGTGTAGCAAGTAGAAGGTATGCTGGGTCGGCCGAGGTGCGAGATGGGCCGCCGGGGTGCGAGAGATATATGTTTCAGTCAATTCATCTCCAGCAACCTACGACTACGTGTAAATGGATCGCTTGATTTTTGCCCCATTCCTTAAAGAAAGCTGGATACACCCACGATGATAACTTTGACGAGCTGGATTACTATGGCATGAGCCGTAAGCCGTAATCTCGGCACAGAACAGATAATAGTACTCTCGGTCAATCAATAGGATAAATGTCCACTAAGGTATTTCAGCTGTGTGTCAATTACACGCGTCACTGACTCCAAGAGAATCAAGGCGATAGGCCTAAGTGACATTCTATTGGCGAACACGCCAGAGGAATCGCTAATTGTAGTATGAAATTGACATAATATTTTTTTATGAAATTTGAGTCTTTGTAACTCGAAATACATTATTTAACTTATCATTATTACTATAACCACCGCAATGTCCCTAAATCCATTGAAAACCTTAAAAATGGTTCGCTTCAGCGCGATTCCATCAATAGAATGTCACTTTGTTGATCTTGATGTTATTTCCTGCATGCTATCGAAACTTTGGAATGGGAAATATGATGTATTCCCTTCAAGATATTCAGGTCCAAGCCAATCACACCTGCGATCTGTACACCCGATGATTAAAGGAGGAGGTTCTGGTGATGGCCTTCATTTAGTGTTTGCGGGTTTGTGAGGTCATAAAAGTCAAAATGCCAAAATTTCAAAATTCTCCAGATGTATGTTACATCTGGAGAAAAAACCGTCGGGCAGAGCAGACGCCGGGCTTCAAGGACCGGACACAACCGGGATTAATGCTGGGATGATGAAGAGCGTTGACTTTTTATTGGTCTTTGAGGCAGATATCAGAATCTTGAGATCATTGTTAGAAAGACATGTGGTCCTAGTCATATAAGCTTGCATTTCGAAACTCTGGACTTTGCAATCTGAAAGGCCCGTATTCTAGAAAAGTACCTATTCAGTTGAGACTGTATTGACATTCTATCAAATCAGGCTTAGCATGGCGGCGTAGACATAATACGTCTTCGCTTCTCTTCGACCAATGAACTTGATGAGAATCCTCAGATATTTTTTGGTCACATGACACCTTTTTTCAACGATTACATTAATCAAAGAGATATCTCGATTTTGTCGATGTCTGCGCTGAGGCTGCTATCCTCGGAAAAATTGAAGTTCAGGACTGAGTGTCGTTCTAGAATATTGGCCTTAGACTAAACTATATTTTTTGTCATCTATAGAAGCTGTATTTTGCGCTGAAGCTATAAGCTGAGTCATGCTCAGGTACTGGTGAGACTGACTGCTTAGCTGTTCCGTGTGAAGCATTGAAATTGGATAACAATAGCTGAAAAAATTTAGGAACATATACCTCACGAGACGAATCGCAAAACTCTTCCTTATTGCGAATGGTAAAAACATGTGTTAGTTTCGGTTATTTTGCAAAGTCATGGGGTACAGACTGTTCTGGAAAAGAGTCTGTCAGAGTCGTTAAGTATCTCTAAGACAATGGTTGTCCTTTAACACCGTGAATGACGATGCTGATTAGTTATGTATTTAAATATGTATTAACATTACAATGGCATGTGCATTTGAAAATATGTTCACAAAAAAATATTATCCATATCCATACTTACTAATACAATATATGCGAAAGTATAACTATATAATCTGTCTGTCTGTTATGCTTTCACATTTAAACCATTAAACTGATCTTGATGAAATTTGGTACAGAGATGGACTATAGCTTGGGAACGGTAATAGACTAATTTTTAACGAAAAAGGGTAAAAGGTGTTAAAATAGGGGATGAAAGTTCAATAGGCTATTTGACAACATTAAAAATATACTACAAATTATGGTCATCCTATTAGAAAATAACGTTAAAAGACCTACGAGACTACAATTTACTCTCAAATATGTGTATTTTATGAGAATTTCAATCATAAAAATGTTTTATTTTGTTGATTTATTGTCTATGGCAAAAACGCTCGTGATTGGTCAGAGCTCTGGGTGACGTCATTGCTACAAAATATCTCCAGTTGTATATCAGCTATTATTGTTTGTTTCGGTGTTATTATTTGCTTTTTCCTTGATTATCGCGAGTTTTATGGACATATTTTGTGATTAAGTTCGAAATGGATACAAATTGTGTGCGAGCTGATGATAACAGCAACTTACAGTGACGTCAATACTCACACGCATCGCCATTTTGATTAAATATAGCGTTTTCCGCGCACTTCAGAAAATTTAAACTTTATCATTGATTTTTTAACATAATGCGTTGTTTTTTTACAGAAATATTAATGTGATATGTTTATACTGTAATAAGCAATCATTTAAAGTGGTTTTTGAACATTAGTCAAATAGCCTATTCAATTCAATTTAATTCATTTATTTAATGCGATATATGGGTACAAAGATCCGTGGCGTAGCGGTAGTGGACGCGGCCGCTACGCAGGAGGCGCGGCGGGTTCGAACCCCGCTCAGTGCAAATATTTGTGTGCATGAAATATGGGTATTTGCATTGGTCTGGTCGTGCCTCAGACAGCACCTTGCGAGAACTGGGAATGGATATTAGAATATATTTGGTCGCGATAACCGACATCCACGTGGGAGGAGCCGCGGGTAACAGCTAGTGGATGAGAAAATAGAATCAAAGCAAAAATATTTTCTTTCAAGAGTAAAAAAAATAGTCAAATAATCTATTAAGTACAGATATTATAAAGTTTATTAATTAACCTATTAGCCTATTATATTTATTATTATTATATTATTATTATTATTAGCCTAGTGGTATGGGTAATGGACTGCTGAGACAAGGTCTCGGGTTCGATCCCAGGTTTTACCATGGCACACACCAATGACTTTTCGATGCTTTTCGAAGTTATGTGTGTATTTATCGCAGGTTTATAAGTGCCCGGTTAATGGCAATAGGCTCGCCACCTATTACATTGGGACCTAAACATAAACGGCGAAATGTGGGTGCTAGCACCTCTGCCTACCCCTTCGGGGATACAGGCGTGAGTTTATGTTATGTATGTTTATTAATTAAATTGTTTTCAGTTGATGAAGCGACCATAATGACTCAAGGTTTTTTTTAAATAAATCCTCAGTAACGTGGGTCACACACTATTAGCAAGTACCTATTGTCACAGCTGCATGTCAAAGTAAAACCACTCAGACAAAACAGGGGTCAGGGTCCTTTCGTTATCACATAGTTTAGTTCACGAATTACAAGGTTAATGTTGAATAAAATATTTCAATCTCACCAAAACGGCAACAGAACACAAAAAATACGCAGAAGCCCGCATGTTGTCTATAGCCGAGCATAGACAAAATATACTGGAGCATATAGAGCGCTCGTCTTATGTTTATATGGCGGGAAAACAAACGCCACAGATACGGTATATTACACGCTTGTTAGCACTAGCTGTGGTGTAGAATGTGACGAAGAAAATAAAAATAAAAATCCTTTCAGATATTTTGTCAAGGTATTGTTTTGTTACAAATGATATGATAGGTATTTGTCTTAAAAGGCTTAGTACACCTTCCGTGATGTGGATTCACGGTTAATATACTGCCCTTTATGGTATCTGTCAACATGAACAGGGAATTTGCTAAAGGCTGTGTCCAGACTAGATAGAAAATAAAATGGAATCAAAGCAAAAATATCCCTACCCGCAATAAGATTTTCGAGTCTCGCTAAAATAAATTAGGTTCAAATGCTGATTAACGAACGAAGTTTTTACGCAGGCTTTTCTGTCGGGATTGCGGGCAATGATATATTATAAACTCCAGATGTGTTGTCCGTACTCCGTCTTTATCCCCAGAGGGTTAGGCAGAGGTGAATCTACATCTACATTTCACCATTCTTTATATTCGGTGCCAGGTAATAGGTGGTGAGCCTATTGCCGTATTCCGGGCACTATATTGTTGACTCGAGCCACGCATCTGATGTTAAACAGCCCTATCCCTTAATCACCTTGTAGGAAATAGGAAGAGATGAGGTGGCCTAAGTTCTACTCTGCCGGGACCACGCGAAGCTCTATGGAACGTGTACATCAGGGTTTCTTAAACGGCTTCATGAACCCCTATTAAAGTTTCTAGATGACAGCCAACCCCATAAGGAATTAATCCCTCACAACCTCGGCATCAAATCGTTTCTGTATTTCGTTTTTATCATGATCAGTGTGAAAACACACTCTCATTATAAGTACCTAAAGTAATCGCAAAATAAGAAGCCCGCTTGGACAATTCAAGTCCATGAAGTTCTCAATTTTGAGAACGTAAATCAATGTCATTTTTTCAAACGTAATGACATTTTTCATTGATGGGTACCGCCCACTCCGCTCAGTGCTGTCCATAACGATTTTTTCATACTATCCATAGGCAAGAGAATAATTTCATAGCGGGCTTCTTATTTTGCGATTACTTTAAGTTGCAGCAATCGGTAAAAGGAAGTTCACCACTTTGCGTGACAGTTGGAGCTTCCTGTCTACCTGCCCAAAAATCTATCAAATAGATCCTTTTTATATCAGTTTGAAGAGTTTAATTGAAGAGCCGATCAGAGCGAACTACGAATACAATCGCGCGCGCTCCACGATGCAATGAGTCATCATTACGTAAATCTTGTCGCGAACCCCCTACGAATGGTAGGGGTTCCCGTACCCTACTTTGAGAAACCCTGGTGTACATCAATAAACTTTAATATAGAAAACCCCAAACCTTTATCAAGAAACAATATTTTTGTTAGCTCCAAGTTTATTTTAAGCGCCGTTTTATAGGAGCCGTCCTTTTGTTTTCATAAACACCCTTAAGTTCATACTCCTGTACCGCTCTAAAAGACCTTGTGTTGAAAGACATAAGGTTTAAAATAGTTTGTTTGGATAGTAAAGTGTGTTGGTGCCCTTAGGGCGGGGTGATAACGCGAAGTGTCAACATTTGTCCTGCATCGCGCTGAATATCCGGCGTTGAGTGACACGACCGTTTTGTGTCCAAGGACAATAATATGGGTGATTTGAAAGTGATATAGGTTTTTTGTATGTAGGGCACGTTACTTAACCTCGCGTGATGGTAAACTAAAGGGGAAGTCTCAGTCAGCGGACACAAATAAAGGTATAAGAGCTCTCAGTTGCTTTCACGCCCCATTTAAAGGATTGTAGGATAGAAATATGAATAGGGATTTTGATAGAGATGGTTAAGAAAGTCGAATCGAGGTCCTGGCGTGCTGCTATACGAATTTTTTGTGTGCTAAACAGTAGTAGGTATACATATACATATTTTAGCTTAGTGGTTAAGGAGTCGGCCTTACGATCGAGAGGTCCCGGGTTCGAATCCTGGCCATCACACTACCGACGTGAACCCACTCCTAGCACAAGCAATTTAGCTTAGTTGGAGGGGTTAACGGGAATATTAGTCATTTCGGTTGCTAATATTCTTTAAAAAAAAATAAAAAAAAAAAATCTCGGGACACGTACAGTATCTTGGACCTAAACCGTGAGACAAACGAGGTCCTGGCGCGCATGGATTGTATTGTAATCCATATCCATACTTCCATACTAATATTATAAAATGCGAAAGTAGCTCTGTCTGTCTGTCTGTCGCTTTCACGCCTAAACCACACAACGGATTTTGATGAAATTTAGTACGGAGATAGCTTAGACCTTGGGAAAGGACATAGGCTATGATTGGTCGCGATAACCGATATCCACGCGGGCGGAGCCGCAGACAAAAGCTAGTAATCTATACTTGGTGTATTTGCTCGTCCACTGCAGTATTATACCGTGCTATCCTCAAAAGACACCCAAAAAACGAGTAGGTACTGCACGTATCTAATAGAGCTCATTTTTAGCACATTTTAGGTTCAAGATATTACTTATGTCTTGAGTAATATACAGTAATCTGAAGCCCAAATTGGCTAGTATACAAACATCCTACAAAATATTGTTAGGATCTACATACGTAGAAAGAAAATAACTACAGAATTCAGCTGACCATTTTATCCCTATTCACCCATTGAACCCTATTCACCCCATAGTGTACCAGTACTTTAAATCTAGAACATCATTCATTTATTTGTTTATTTTTCGCCAGTAATATTTCCCGCCACTCCCTAACAAAGTCTGTTGACACGTTTAAAAACAGCTAACACAGCTTGTTCAGAAAGTGATGGACACTTTACTGCAGTATTAAATTCATGATGCCGGCCTGCCTTATGACATTTTTATGCCTGGGTAGGGACGACAGGGGCCAAATCGATGCTAACTCGATTAGGGGAGCGGACACCGTTTGCGCCCCACGAGACTTCAGAATAGGGGAATTGTAAAATACTTATGAAACTTGGAATAGAAACATATGACATTGCGGTCGATGGAAATTGACCTTTCGTAGAGGCGATAGCATCAATAAAATGCTATGCGTTACAGTGGCGAAGGGTGAATATCTTCAATAAGGAAGCCGGTGTTTTTTACCGTGATCTAGTTTGTCATACACCGTGCAATTCATATTATTGGTATCTACCGTATTTGCAAAAACAAGCGGGCGGACTCGTGTTATAGCGAACCCTCGCCATTGCTTATTACGTGTTAGGTTAGGGATTTTCATTGAGTGAAATATGCGAATCTAGAATCTAGCGATAATTAAATTCTTCAGTCTTAATATTCAAAAGTACACAGTTAGCGTTGAGGAAAATCATTTTTCATCATCACTAGCTTTATAATTTGCACTTTGGAGCCCGGCGTCGCCTTTAATTAAGGCTATATTACCGTCTGATTCTTTAACCTCAAGACGAATGCGTGCACTATACCTAACCCTGACAGTCCAGTCCTTCATTACGTACCGGCTTGGATCCTGAAGATCTTGGTACTCAAATTATATAAAAAATAGTAAGTATGTTGTTCGAGAAGGTGGGTACGTTGATGGGCACTTTTGATCGAGGGGACGTAAATTTGACATGATCCTTAACCGGACCGCATACAACAACAGACGCATGCAGCAGATACAGCGTAACTATTACTTGTTAAACTCCGATATGGTTAAAGGGGACCATTGAGAAGCCGCAATGAACTGCGCGTATCTGCTGCATGCGTCTGCGGTTGTCGTACCTATGTGGTCACCTTCGGAATTATACCTTTATAAGAAATAGCAGAAATAAAGGTTTGCATGTACTTTTTGAGAGAATTGAGCTTTAGCTATCCTAATGCGATATTGTTAAATGTTTACGGGAATATTACACATTGAAACAAAACAATATTTTAACGGATTCTATCGCGATTTCGCACCATACAATGTGTGACGTTAGTGCCTTTCATGCGGTAGCCATGTTTTCAACTAGACGGCTCAGACTAAAAGAATAAAAGAATCTTTTAGTTTGAGCTAGACGGTTCTACTGAGTACAAAAGATAAGGAAAATCTTAACTTATTCAATTAGACACTGAACTGGGGACCGTATTAACTGACTCATAGCTACAATCATAATTATTTCTTAGAAATATTTCATGACAGAACAATCATTCTACTCGGCTCCATCAAGATCTTTAGGGTCAACTTCACCTGTAAGCTGGTACACCTGCAAGTTTGTTCTACTGCTGAACGTTGTTACTGAACTACCGATTGAATTGCTCCGAATGAACGAATGTATGGGATTTGACGTATATGACATTTATGGACGATTGTGATATTATATACGTCAAATCCCATACAAGCTTTGTTTCCTCTATTTCTTTTCTATCAATACATCTTATATCTAATTTATATGATAACTACACCATTATCTTTTGTATTGTCTCATCACTGTCCATCCCAAGGTTGCCTGGAAGAAATCGCTTCCAGCGATAAGGCCGCCCATTGTACATTAAACTGTATACATGATACCTACTTGTCTCTATTGTAAATTTATTGGTGTACAATAAAGTATTATCTATCTATCTATCTATCATTCTATTTCAGAATACCGGATTGCCATTTATCTACGGGGGCTGCTTACAGTTGTAACAGCGTCCTCTGCGTTAAGCGTGTCACATTGTGGGCGCCCACCCTGCGTGCGTGTCACATTGTGGGCGCCCACCCTACGTAGGATACTGTTTCGTGTAAAATACCTTATGAATTTTTGTACGACAACCATACTTATTTGCACTAAACAGGCGTCCACATGCGTGCACCGTACGAGGCAACAGATGTCCTTACTATTGCACTTGACTTCATATGAATTACAGCAGTTCAAAGAACTCTCTTTAAATAGCCAAAATTCATCATCACCTTCACAATTTCTTACAAAAGATAGTGGATATAATTGACAGCGAGTTAATTATAGTCATAGAATGAATATTTTTTGTTTATGTCGTTCAAGTGTCAAGTAGAAAATGTCTTGTTGGCAGCGCGCGCGTCGCGTGGCGAAAGCATTTGTCTCGCATTTGATAAGGCATCGTTCAAGGTCATAGATATGTTCGTTTTATGTTAAACAGTGGTGTAGGATGTTCATATATTTCTACTGTTAAGTTTAAGGCCGTTTTACATACACGTATCGATTTTCTAGAATCTTTTTTTTAATCTTCATCGAGTCAATGGCTCATAAAATTTATTAAATTTTGTCGGCACAATATTTGTCCACGGTTACAGCATTGTTCGTTGCCTTACTCATGTCCTCGATAGTAGAGGTAGAAGGGTACAGTGGGCAAGAGCAAATGCAGAATGGACTGGAATGGAGCTCCGCAATCGCACGGCGCATGAGACTGGTCTAAGTAGTCCTATTTTTACCAAATTGGCCTTGCGGTGACCAATTTGGGTCCGCAGGCGATTTAATGCCTTCCAATCCTATCGAACGTCTTTTTTTAAAACACTTGTTTTTTAAAACGCTTAATAGACGCTACCCGTGACCAGAGGGCTGGTTTATTCCTTGCACACAGGATTGGCATTGCCATTCAACGTGGCAATGCCGCCAGCCTTCTGGCCACCCTCCCAGTTGACGTCGATGGGGAGGAATTCTTTGACGCTTGAACCTGCAGCTTTGTATATAGGTATATTAAGTGTTGTTTTTTTTTATGTAATTATGTAAATATTCCTTTTAATTTATTTTTCATCCCACCATCTCGGAAAGAGTACTTTTTTTCTTCGATATCTGAGTGTAAAAGTCGTTTTTACCCTCTAGAGTGGTAAAGTAAATTTGAATTTAGAACATCGTGTGTACTAGGTTTGTGAACTCAAAACATCATTAAACCTATTTACTTCTACCTCTATGGTGCCGATTTATCATACAACTTTTTTTTAATTTATGAAAAACTCAACTCGGAACCTCCTTAGTGTACCTACTTTTTTTTTTAAATTTGCTTTGCGCGCATAATTTTTTTTCACGTCCTATGGTTGAACATTGTTGTTGAATTTTATTTGTTGATATTTTATTATTAGTATTATTACATATAATTATTATACAGCCTCCGTGGCGTAGTGGTTGTGAACGTGGCCGCAACGCAGGAGGCGCGGGTCCGATCCCCGCTCAGTGCAAATATTTGTATGCATAAAAAGTTCAACAACAACGGTCTAGTTGCAATGCTTCGATATCGCCTAATGTCACCATTGGGTTGTGGAGGTCACATGGCAGTCGCTTTACGGAAAATATCGAGGTCCAGCCAAATCCGCAGTTAAGACTGGTAAAGCGGACCCCGAACTCCGAGGTGAAAGCTTCGGATGCGACTGGGAATTAACGCTAGGAAGAAGAAGCATTTCATTATTTCCTCGCTGAGGTGGGATGAAAAGTTACGTGTTGCACTCGAGTGCAAAGATTTTACACCTTGTGCTCTTTTGATTCCCTCGCTAACGCTCAAGATTCTAATTTATGAATCACTCGCTATGCTCGTGATTCAAATTTAGAATCTTTCGCTTGCTCGGTCATCAAAACTGAGCACGCGGTTAAAAAGCAACTTTGCACTCTTGTATAACAAATAACTATTAATTACTAATTACTAAAGTATCTACACTAATATTATAAAGAGGAAATACTGACATTCTTGTTCAGAAAACATTACACTCAATCCATCAATCGCAGTCCACTGGTGGACATAGGCCTCTCTCAATGTTGGGAGGCTTTGGCCTACTACGAGTATTTTCGAGTTTTCCTTCTCTCGCAGTGATATCACCTGCGTATATTTCCGATAATCGCCTTTTACGTGCCCTTCGGATGAGATGGGGTGGTGATACTTGTATTCTTTCGCGGTCATTCATTACACGGATGTTTGATCTTCTGTAGCGTAGCGGTAGGTACAGCGTTCGACTGCTACGCTGCTACGCTAGAGGTCGTGGGTTCGATTCCTGCTCTGTGTAACTATTTGTATGCATGAATATTTATGTCTGTTGTACTGGGTGGTATGATAATTGATTGCTTAATTGTTTAAGAACCTAGACTGCGGATATTCTTTTTTTTTTTTTTCAAATATAGGTACATACTTAGATATATTTTGTTTTCTCAATACATACATGTATGTATGTATGTATGTACCTATATTTGAAAAAAAAAAAGAATATCCGCAGTCTAGGTTTCTTAAACAATTAAGCAATCAATTAGCCTATCGCAGTCCACTGCTGGACATAGGCCTCTCCCAATGTCGGAAGGCTTTGGCCTACTGTTTCCACACTGGCCAGACGGGTTGGTACAGGGTTTTATTTCGAGTTTTCCTTTTCTCGCAGTGTATATCGACAATGCAACAAAAAATTGGATGTATTTGTACTTACACCTTTATTGACCTGGGGCTGCAATAAAAGGTTTAGTAAATATTGTTACTGTTAATCGACTTCTGTTGTTAACTATGCATATACATGCATTACAAATAAACACTTGAATTTTTTTTTTACTTGTACAGATAAAGCTTAGCAATCTTCCATGCATTTTGTGATTGTTTTGGTTACTTATCTACTTCATTTAAATATATTACGTAGATGGGTGCTCGTCTCGCTTCTTATCTGTAGTGATAACAAATGGCAATGAACACACCGTTAATGGCGGCCAGGTAGCGCATAATTTAATTAAAAAATATTCTAAAGGATCCATGCTGCCGCAGCCTTGTTTGTTGGTAGAATAATTAAAAAATAAAAACCGGCCAACTGCGTGTTAGTCAATCTGAATTTAGGTTATATTGGTTTTTATGGGAGCGACTAGATATTGTCATACCCCTCAACTTCGAAAGGAAAGCTGGCGACAGAGAAGCCTGTAGGTTGGCAAAGATTTTTCTGGGCCCGTATAATCTGGAGTTCTGGACCCCGATTCTGCTTGTCATGCCACAGACACTACAAAAATGAAAATGCCATTTACTTTTAGACTTTACTGTTATGATGGTAAAGTCTTAAATAAAATGGCATCTTGTAGTGAATAAAAAAATGTATGTACCTAATGATTTTTTTTCATTTAATTTTGGACTCTATATTTTTTTATACTATTACGTGTGGCCTAATACAATGATTGGTGAAATGTGGGTGTTAACTCACCTCTGCCTAACTCTCCGGGGATAAAGGCGTGATTGTATGTATGTATGTATAAAATCTGTAAAATGTCATTCTTTGCAGTGTCATTTATGACAGTGGTTGACAATGATTGACATCAGTTGTCAGTGTTAAATCACAGTACATCTTTCTATATGGAGGCTTTATATTACTTATTAAGTTAGGTACTTAAGTTAGGTACCTTTTTATTCAATGTTATTTAGAAATGTGAAAGTGTAGTTCTGCTTTGGGATTTTGATGATTAAGTACCTACTTATGTTAGTGATTTATTTGTGTTATGTATATTTGTATTATGTCCAGCAGTGGACTACAATAGGCTAATTGATTGATGTCTATTTAGATAATATCTGTGACATCTATAATATAAGAATCGCTGAATGTGTTGCAGATCGTAAATCTCGAGATCAGCTGAACCGATTCCGCTAATTCCTTTTTTAGAATATTCCTTGAAGTAGGTACGAAGATGGTCTTACGCAGAGAAAAATGACGCCACTACTTAAGGGAGCGGAGCAGTAATCATAAATGTCAACAAATCCGGCAGATTTCCACACTTTGCGGGCCTATAGATGGCTGAAAAGGGTGATAAAGTACGGGACTTCGAAATGTGACGCGGGCGAAGAAGGGGCGGGTTGGCTAGTTAGGTATAAAAAATGTCAGCGTGTGTGCACCTATTCGTAATGGTTATCCTCTAACCTCTAAAACGGCTTCACTGATTTGGATCCTTTCATTTTGCTCTCAATACTTATAAGCAATAATATTTTTTCAGCTCGCACACCGAAGATTTCAAAGTGCAGTATCTACGTAATTTCTGAATCTGTCATGTCTAAACAACGAAAAAAATTATATCAATGTCAATAATAAAATGGGTATTCAACAAGTAGATACAGCCAGCATCAGAGCTATTTTGACTAGTAAAGTACTCAAAATGACCTTCTTGGTATTACCTACCACTTTCCTGTTGACTGATTGCTTTTGGTAGTCAAGATCAATTTGATGCTGACTGTACATATCAATATATCTTACACAACCAACACCATGAAAAATAAACCTAAAAAAGTATACCTTAAATTCCTGGTAGTAAGTAACTACACAATTCACAAAAAAACTACTAAATAGTAGAATTTTATAGGCTGTAACAGTAAATCTTAAATTAGAGCCGTTTTAATCTGTGGTTGGGCGTGCGTATTGGGAATGTAGTAAACAACAATAAAATTTGCCGTAAATCAGGCATCTAGAGCTATACCTACCCACTCGTTTCGCTACCCATAAAAATTTATACGAAGGGAGTTAATGGGAGTTAGTATATAGGGCCGACGGCCTCCGTGGCGTAGCGGTAGTGAACGCGGCCGCTACGCAGGAGGCGCGGGTTCGATCCCCGCTCAGTGCAAATATTTTTAAGCATGAATATGGGTATTTGCATTGGCCTGGTCGTGCCTCGGAGAACACGTTAAGCCGTCGGTCCCGGTTGTCATAGTTGAACATTTATGGCAGTCGTTACGGGTAGTTGGAGCCCTAAAAATTCCAACAACCACGGGCTAGCTGCAATGCTTCGATATTGCTGTCACCATTGGGTTGTGGAGGTCAGATGGCAGTCGCTTCACGGGCAATATCGAGGTTCAGCCAAATCCGCAGTTTAGACTGGTAAAGCGGACCCCAGACTCCGAGGTGAAAGCTTCGGATGCGACTGGGAATTAACGCTAGGTTGAAGAAGAAGTCCCCACCAAGACGGCTGCCCAAATTCAAAACCCAGGTGATGCGGTTCCCTATGAAAGTTCGAAATATGGAATAAAAGTGTTTTCGTAAAAAAATGTCCCTTACTGGGTTTTGAATTTGGGCAGCCGAAGAGTTCTAGCCGGTATACCCTGTAGCTGTTCTGCCTCTCTAGACCTAGAGATATGTATCAAACATAAAAAAAACTAAAATTATAATCTGTGTAATTCCACATAATATTGTTGTGTTGCACTCGTCCATAGGCCACGATAACCACTTTCCATCAGGTGGGCCGTGTGTTTGTCTGCGACCTAAGTGGTATAAAAAAAACAACAACCTTCCTAGTCATTGTCTATGGGCCGTGATAGCCACGAGTTGAGAAATAATTATCCGTACCTATTGTGAGTATTGTGATATTCAACGATGATTGAAGGCGATACTCATTATAAGGGTATTTACGTCCATTATATTTATTGTTAAAATCACGATCAGGGTTACCACATAACAAATTAAAATTCATCGCACTGTAATAGCCTACTTAGTACTTTTTATCTCTTCTTCAACCTAGCGTTAATTCCCAGTCGCATCCGAAGCTTTCATCACCTCGGAGTCTGGGGTCCGCTTTACCAGTCTGACTGCGGATTTGGCTGGACTTCGATACTTTCCGGGCGATAATTGGGCGATATCGAAGCCGTACTTTTTATATAATGTGAATACTTATTCTGAAGTGGGGCAAAAACTGTAGTACGGTTACAAACTCGGTTATTTGACGCCTTCCTGTCTTGTATCCCTGAAGGTGGTAAGGGCGGCCACCCACTTACAGTCCGCCTGCAGTTTTTCGTCTGTCCGGCGCGGCCTGCAGTCCTTATGTCATCAATGTCATCATAATTTTATTACCTCAGACTAAAATAATAACATTATTTTATTCTTTTAGTCTGATGTTATTACGTATAAAATGCCGACGGCCATAAACTGTCCGGCCTTTAACTGACGACGTTGGAGCCAGAGTGATCTAGGGCACAAAAGTATGTTTTCGAGAAAAATAAGGAAACGCGTTAGGCATTGTTTCAAGAAAGTTATGCGCCTTATATTATTATATTTTAGTTTAATGTACCTCTGATGAGTTTAAAATAAAAGGGGAACACGTTTTGTCAATTTAATTTATTTAATGAAGCGAACATTTTTAATTTTTCATGTAAAAAATCGCTTAGATCACAATGGCAGTTCACAAATTTGAAAAATGTATTAACAATGTAGGTAGAATCTTCGTTAATCAAAACCACATAACTAAAAATCTTAAAAAAAAATCTTTTAATCATCACCTAACACAGCAGGTAACAAGTCTTTATCAACTAGTGCTTCCTGATTGCCTCTTCTTCTTGTAACATGATTGTGGGAATGTCAAGTAAAACTGATGATGAATGGGAGGAACGAATTTTAGATATTTTTTTTATACCACTTTTATTTATACCGGTGGGCCGTGCGCTTGTCTGCCATGACTAGCACACAGCCCACCTGATGAGAAGTGGTTACCGTGGCCTATGGACGTATGTAACACCAGAGGCGTCACACTCGCGCTGCCGACCCTGAAGAAATCTTCTAATTCATAGCCCATAGTTTTAAGCCCTTATTCTTATGTCTTGCATTTTTTGATATGTTACTGGTCTTGTTTCGGGGGCTTTTTCTAGTATATAAAACTCTTTAGGTTTATAAAAAATGTTTTAGAATCCATCCAGGTAAGTATGGCTTCTGACGAGAAAGTACATGGTTATCGAGGGGGTGATCCATTGGCGAGCAAAACCGCTAGTACGCCAACGAACTCGCGAGCCAAAGGTCTAAACAGCTAATGGAGCACCTAAAAGTCCGCGGACTTAAGAACCGACGGTTTTGCTCGCTGGCTCTTGGTGCATGCTTGAAATTCTAAGACTGCGGTGCGAATTTATTGTTTTTATTTTAATAATTCATTTGCTCTGTCTCCTGATGTTACAATATACCCAATTAACGAAGTAACTCCGTCTGGGAACACGCCATGACTTCGCTAACGATGAGAGAGACTATTTGGTACGCTACTCGTAATGGATCACCAAAGCGGTTTGACGAGCCAGCGGTTTAGACCGTAGGCTCACCGGCTCGCCAATGGATCACCCCTTTAAACAAATATCTGCCTTAGGTATGTAAAAGTGTAAATTAAACTCCGTTTTAAATATTTTCGTGCAAGCACTTTTCTTTAAAATTGGTTTCCCTTCTGACTCACATTTTGCTTTCAAAAGTTCATACATGCGGTTCATTGAAAGGTCTGGGCGTAAATATGGGCTATTTATTTTATGATAGTGTATTTAAACATAAGTATGAGGTAGATGACATAAAGCATCATAATTTATTGTTTCTTTATTGCACTTAGATCACTTTGGTTTTCCATAAACGTTAACAAATCAGTAGTAAAATTGGGACTATAGTGATCTAAGTGCGTCTCATACTTAGATCAGTGTGGCATGCCTTCATTTCGCAGACCGTACCAATTCTATAGTGCCATGTTGTGATCCCTCAAGGAAGAAAGCAATCAATAGCGCTTAGATTAGTGTGGCATGGAAGAATTATGGTTTTTCTGTGTCATTGTGTAATAACCTCTGTATTGGCAAAAATGTCACTTAGATCACTCTGGTTTCAACGTCGAACTGTCTTTGCTGACCGAAATCACCAAGCGGCCACACACATATTAGCCGTCAGTCCAAAATCGTATACAAAACTGTAAGTGTGTGGCCTATTGCGATGAACTGACAGACCGATATCATCCGGTTGTCGTTCGATAAACTTCTAGTGGGTGGCCGCCTTAAGATAAGGGAAGAACGGTTGAATGAAAGTTCGTCATTACAAAACAGTGCCATACCTTGACATACCTTAAATACTGTCATATACGTCAAATCCAGAGGCTATGTCACCCTACATTTGCCGTTCTGTTCTATAATACGCCTGCCAACGAATTAAATACCTATCACTTGTCTAGGGGGGCTGGTCAGAAGTACTAGAAAACGGCGAGCTGAAACGTTTAATGATAACTAGCTGACCCCGCGAACTTCGTACCGCCCAACAGTCAATTTTTTTTATTTTTTTTTTCAATTTTTCTCTCCATAAGAACCATCCCCGAACTTTAAGGAATGTTCTAAAAAAAGAATTAGCGAAATCGGTCCAGCCGTTCACGCGTGATGGCGTGGCCAAGGGAAATAGGGATTCATTTTTATATATAGAAGATAGAGGAAGCTTGAGAAGTATGTAAAGATAGAAGAAGGTGGCGGACTGTTATCCCTGTCTACACCAGAGGGACATAGGCGTGAGCATATGTATGTATATGATACGAGTACCTCAGTTTTAATGTCGCTAATATAGGTGAAATCTAGACACATAAGACAGTCCAATCTACTTAAGTCTAAGTTAAGCTCAGATTAACTCCAGCTGCCTTAGAATCAGCAATTGAATGTAGTAGACGTTAGAAATATCTCCAACATATTTGAAATTGATCAAATTTTTAGATCACCAAGAAATCCAGACGTGATCTAAACTTGCAGAGTAGAACGGCTGCAACAATCACCTAAATGCAGCGTCGCGGAACTCGGCCGAGTACACGAGTCGCCGACCTTACTTGCAGCCTCGCACACACCAAAACATTCTAACTCGAGGCGGTTGGTACGAATTGCGTAAGTTACATTGCTGGGTTTGTTTGATTGAAAGTTTTCGGGACGATTTTCGTAGTGCAAGCGGCAATTATTTTTTGAATAATAAAATAAATGTATATTAATAAAATTTTATGGTTTATGCCGTGTATCTTCAGGTTCTATCCGTGTGTTGACGAAGAAAGAATACAAGTATCACTACCCCATTTCATCCGAAGGGTGTCGTAAGAGGTGACTAACGAAAAATATGTAGATATTACTGCGAGAGACAGAAAACTCGAAATAAAACCCTGTATCAACCCGTCTGGCCAGTCTGGAAACAGTAGGTCAGTCTCGCAACATTGAGAGAGGCCTATGTCCAGCAGTGGACTGCGATAGGCTAATTGATTGAATTAATTGATCTTCAGGATCTAAACCAACCTCAGCAGTACTTGTACCAGTTAGCAGGTGCTGCTGATGAACGGCTTTTCTCTTAGGGTTGCTTTGACAAACAGTAGTCGCTACCCTAAATGCTAAAATAAGCCGATTTAAATGAAAGAGTGGGATTGAACCCCGTGCCTCAAAGTGCTAGCTTTTTATTACAGCTGAGATTATGATGATGAGTTGGTATGAGTTTCAGAATGTTGTGTGCTTTTTTTGTTGTCCAACTTTTATTCATATTAGCGCACATCCAGATTCGTTTTAGATTGTAAATTAGATTGGTCAATATTTCAAATTCAATTTCAAATTAAAAGTTAACTAAAATATGTTAAACATTAATTAATGCAGTAAACATTAATTAATGCAGTAGAAGTTACAACGTGAAATTCTACATTTTTCAACTACAAGATTATGCGCATACTAAACGCGTAATGTATATCGAAAATAAGTAAGAATCACAAGAGGACCGACCAAAGTACGGAGGCGCTCAGCCCCGCTTCCCTCACAGAGAGGACTTCCCTCAGTCCTCTCTCTAACTTCGTACGGAGTGCACGCCTCTCGCGTAGTAACCGAGTGTCGAATAAAGCAGTTGCATTTTTTGTAATAAAGAAATAACCGTGCTGTGTTTAACATTTTCTAAGAGAAGTTTGGATTTTTATTTATGTAAGTATTATAATAAATTATTATTCTTGAAAAAGTGAAAGCTTTGAGCTTTGAAGGTTCAGCTTAGGCCATTGGAAAGGTGAATGAAACAGGGTGAGCAGCTCACTGTTATCTATTATATTGTCACTTTAATATTAACTGTACTGTTATTTAAATATGAATTTACACTACCATTATAAAGAAATACAATTAAAACACCACCATTATAGGGTCTCATGGCTTTTTATTCGTTTTCGCATCAGCTGTTTTGCCGCTCTTTTCAAATCAGCGAAAGCAGAACGCTGATTAAAAACAATAATGTATGGTAATATTGTCTACAATTATGCAGCTTTTATTACACGACGAATATAAATGTCCTAATTAATTACATAAAGTATAACGCGTAATTATATATAATGGAGGAACTCTGTGTTTTAACTGAATCTGACGTCAATGTAGAGTCGAGATTTTTAATTTATTTTTAATTTATTTCTTACGTGTGAATGTGACATCATATTTATAAATTAATTATGTAGGTGTAAGTAATTAATTGTGTCACAATTCGAAGGTACAGACAGCAGTGTGAGGGTGAAGTGAAAAAAAAAAAGAAAATCACATCAAATAGCATTACTTACATACTCAAATTGTCAATACCCCTACTGACTTGACTACTGAAAAGAGCTCTGCGGCAGTGCATACCACAGTCCCATCGGCTTGCGGGGTGAAATGACCCTCGAGCCTTACTAGACCAACTTCTCGAACCTTTCCAGTTGTGTAGAGATTGTTAAAACGAGCTCTTCCTATTAGACCCACCATCTCTTTTCCTATCCTTTGACGATTTTTGGGATTTGACGCATATGAGTTATGACATGCGCTGACAACTGTCATATACGTCAAATCCCATACATTTATCGTTCTTTTCTACAATACGCCAGTAACGAATTGTCACTTGTATAGGGGCAGCCCCCCCTAGACAAGTGACAAATTACCTGTTATTCATGATAGGAAAAGTAATAGTGTGACTAATTAGGCCACTTGTCTAAGAGGCAGGGCTGAGATGTCATCGTTATACTGTGCAACCAGTTCCATCCAGTACATAGTTCGACACTATTATCTTTGCCGCATAATAAAGACTTGAAATTCTTCACCAGCACACGTGTTTCCGTTTTCCTACAAACTTGTACTTTAACCGGGGCTTAAAAAGCATTTGCTGAGGCTTGAGAGCCACCATTGTAACATTATCGTGTCTGCAATGATGACCTTCCTAGCCGAGACTTTACCGCTATGCGAGGTGAAGTAATGAACATTTTGCATGTTTATTTATATTTCCGTTATATAGATAGTGAACGGATAGTATTAGATATCTATTTACCTGCCTGCAGTGCAGACTAAGTACCTACTTCAAAAAAATATTTAATAACTTTTTAATATTAGGATCTTGGAGGCCAGGATGTGGTAGAAAAGGTCAGCTGATAAAGAGTTACTTATCTATGGGAAGGTCAAATATCATAGTTAATTTTAATTACGTAGGTATATACTTTTAGAGATATTAAAATTAAGTTTTAGGAACCTAAGCAAAATGCAAATTCTCCTAATAAATTGTTCAAAAACGAGTTTCGAGTCCCTAATGTCAAAAACGACCACGCTTCAATGAAAATTGTGGCGAAAATTTCACTTGACATTTCATTTGATTTTGACAGACCGGGGACTGAATATTTAATAGATTTTTATTAGGAGAATTGACCTTCAGATCTTCTTTTATTTTATGTGAGAAAATTTTCACGCTATGAGTTGAAGCTATTGCACAGACCACAGAAGTTCTGTAGAATAGACGAACTCTCAATGACTGATCGTAAGAGTAACTTTTGAGTTGTTGTACTAGAGCTAAACAATTTTAAAGCTCACAAATTACTATGTAGATAGATTTATATTTCTTTTTTCGAAATATGTTTTACTTATTTACAGTAAAACATATTTCGGTACATACATTTAAGGAGTTTTTATTAACAAACATCCAGTTAATCTAGCAGGCTGGCAACATATCGGCATACTTTTATGTGCTTCCAACATTTTTGGTTTCTGATAACTCAATCCGATAATAAATAACTGAAATTCCTTATGAGTTATCGTTTCCTCTTCACGACTTATCATTATCTTATCTTATTCTTAAAAAATCTGTTCAAATTGTGAAATATTTTAGTCCGTAGTTATTCGGTTAAACGATTTGTCATATAAAAATATTTTAAGCTTTTGTCGGTCTGTCTTTTAATGGTCAAATTGACCCATCCATTTCGGTGTTTAATCGATCTCCGAAATGGCTGGGTCAATTTGGATGGGCCATTTATTGAAAGATAGTCGAATGGATGAAAAATTTTAGGAACTTATGAAAAAAATCCCGCGCAAATAAATAAAACACAAATCTAAGTAGACGAGATTGGGGTTAATTAAAAAAATGTTACGGACTGGTAAATGCACAACTGTTGCACAATTTGTAAAAAATATAGAGCAGGGTTAACATTTAGTGTCAAAATTATTCAAAATCGGAATGCGTGGGCGAGTGAATTTTTTATTCACTAAAAAAAAAACTATACGAATTCCGTAAAAATATAACAGCCAGGTTTGTGTTGATGCAGTGGCTGAAAACTGTTTCTCGTGTAGAAACCGACATTGTTCAATTTCGGTTCAAGCAAGCTGCTTTCATGCTTTTTAATGAGCCTAACTCTCGAAAACCGTAATCGGTTCAGTCGCTTGCCAATTCATGTTGGATAGATGTCTGCGGCTAGGTTAGCGTAAAAAATGGATTTTCTGGTATTTTTTGTTATACCTAATTGACACGGCCAAACTCTGATTGGACCAGTGAAAATGTATTTTTACTAAACTAAGTTCTCATTAAAGTTTTAGCAAATGAAGTTCATTTAGTAAAATGTGATAACGCAGTTTAAATTGAAATTAATGCGTTTATAAACATTGGAGAAGCCTTAGAAGTTATTTCGAACATAGTTCCTAACAGCTTTGATCAAATCGCATTTGGACTGCCGTTTTTAATCGAAGTTATGTGTTTAACTTTTCATAAAGTCTGTGATAAAGTAGATTAGACGATTACTTGGTATTATTTTGATCGTAGCAATGTTTTTTGTTTGATCGCAGTGTCATACAGTTAAATCAGATGTATGACTGTATGACCCCATGATCAGATGACTAAATAGTTTCCATGGGTGACCTCATGTAGCGTTGGCACACTGAGCGCAAAATAGCCTATAGCATGATATTATGTAGATAAGCAGGTTTCAAAAGTAGATTTCCTATTGTTATAAACATATAGGAAAGGTACAGCACTCCAGACAAGCTCAAGTAGCTTATCGTTTGCTTCCTATGTACGCAAATTGTATATTGTGAATGGTAATAAATAAAATAAAAAAAAAAACAAAAGAAATTCATGTTCAGAATTTAAAAGATCGTTTTTAGTCCAGTCATTTGGGCGAAAACCTAGAACATTACCTGGAAAGTTTTCCGGGAGTTTTGAAAATTGGCAATTTTATAGATTTTGATATGCTCTTTCCAAATTTGAACTTTGCCACCTCGTATGTTTGCCGCTCGCGCCGCCATTTTGAAAAAATGGCGCCCAAAAGCAGTTTTTAGATAATAACTCCTTTCCGGCGCATTTTACAGGAAAAACATATTACACAAAATAAAGAGCGGCAAACCGTATGTTTTCCAAATTTGAACTTTGCCACCTCGTATGCCAGGTGCCAGGTGGCAAAGTTCAAATTTGGAAAGAGCATATCAAAATCTATAAAATTGCCAATTTTCAAAACTCCCGGAATACTTTCCAGGTAAAAATACCAAATGACTGGACTATTTTGACTAAAACTAAAAATTAATATTACGTAGGCCGGTAAGAAAATAATAGGCTCTATGTAATTATTGTAATGTAATGAATAATTTGCAATCTGTGTAATATATAGATAGTCATCTACCTGTAAAAAGCAAATAATCACAAAAAATGCATTGAGTTGGTTTTATACCGGCGGCGAGGCGAGTAGTGAATGGGCCTTGAGCGAGAGTTGAAATTTGTAGACAAAATTTTCTCCATACCCTGGCCATCTTTGGTATGAAAAATTGGAAAAATTGGAAGGTGGATGTGCGAGGAGAGAATTAAAAGGCTATGCGTGATTTCAGTTCATACCCATCCTATTCACGCCTCGCTTTGCCGGTATAAAACCACTTTTACAGCCTGATTTTTTTTCATTTTATTCTCAAGCTCCTACAAAATTTGCTCCTTCCAAATAGAAATGTAATTGTCATATGATTGCCATTGCCGAGGAGTCCTTTGTTTGCCAATTAGTTCATTGACACGACAGTACGACACTACTCAATGGTAATCGTGCGAACGCTACAGAATACCAAGCAGTCGGAAACATAGGAAGGCGTCGAGAATCTGACAATATATTATGACGAACCATGACGTATTTTTCAAACTGTCCACTATTGTTATAAAGGTGAAAGTTTGGTTGGATAAATGAACGCTAAAACGGCGAAGAGATCTAGGTACATAGGTGACATTATCATCATGGAGAGGTATTTCTGATTACATCTGAGACCGGAGTGAACTCGGATGGTCGGGGAAAACTCGGAACAGGCTGGGGCGGACTTGGATGATTGAATATAGGATATGTTATTTTGTAAATATGTTATTTTTATCAGTAAAACTGCTAATTGGCGTGGAAGGCTCTGGCACAGGCTTTCGTCTCAGGGTTAGAGATCAGACGGCAGTGTCCCCGTAAAAAAAAATGGGAGGGAGAGGGCGGTCCCGTAGCACCAAATTGTAATAACGTTCGGATAAAACAGCAACAACTGTACATTCCAGAAGGGGTAAGCAGAGGTGTATTATCATCCACATTTCACCAACTATTTTTTTTTAATACCACGTAATAGGTGGCGAGCCAATTGCAGTCAAGCAGACACCTTGTCATGGGCTGTATGTTTGCTGTCGAATGGAGAACAGCCCTATTTCTTAGTCACTTTCTACGATACTCACGGCAAAGATAGGGTTTCAAACAATTATAAATACGGAAGAATTTATTGAATTGCCATAAGTGATGTAAGTGTATCTCAATAAAATCAATAAAGCCCATGCTACTTTCACATTTTTTATACTTTCTGTCACTTTATTATTAAAATGTCGATTAAAATACGGAGATGATATCTTTAATTATGTACGTGTGCTTTCTTTGACACAATATTCTTAAAAAAAATTGTAGCTTGTAAGAGTGGATTTCACCGATGAACATCAACGCGTTTAATTCTTTTTAAAGCGCATTTGTGTAACTTTATGAATATAAGTAATTGAGTTAAATGTGAAAATACTGTTATGTTAGATTTTCACTAGTGAAAATCACTAATAACTTAAATAATTAAATCTCTATATCTATATATAAAAATGAATCCCTATTTCCCTTGGTCACGCCATCACGCGTGAACGGCTGGACCGATTTCGCTAATTCTTTTTTAGAACATTTCTTAAAGTACGGGGATGGTTCTTACGGAGAGAAAAATTGAAAAAAACAAAGAATTGACTGTAAGGCAGTACGAAGTTCGCGGGGTCAGCTAGTATTCTATAACATTGAACCGAAGCAAGCAACTAACTTGTATTATGCGTATTATAAACATACACTTCGATACTTTTTAGTAGATACCTAGATACGTACATTTACAGAAAAACCGTCATGATAGAAACATAGTCTAATGGGAATATATAGCTATATATCCATATTATACATACTAGCAATCGCCCGCGACTTCGTACGCTTGCAGCTAGTTAAGTCCCGTTTTACCCCCTTAGGGGTGAAGTTTCGTAAAATCCGTTCTTAGCGTATATCTACACCCTATAAGGAACTTACCAACCAAATTTCAAGTTTATAGGTATTATAGTTTCTGATATTTCGTGCTTAATCATTTCGCTTTTATAGATATAAAAATTTGCACTGCCTGGGAATTGAACTCGCGACCTCTGACTTACTCTGACGTAGATACAGGTTCTACCACTACGCTACATAGATAAATATTGTGCTAGAATAATAGATTGTACCTTAGAAATTAGAATTAAAAATATGTATCTATAAAACCTCACACACTTTACAAGAATAGAACTACATTATGTACATATATGTATAAGCACTTAGTGCAAGGTTGTAAAAGGTCTGCGCCGGCGCATCTTGGCTTCGTGTTCAAGTATTCAATATTCTCGTAGCCGTTCTGGGAAGTGAATTCATATCTGATGTTGCAGTTATATTATACTAGCTGACCCGGCGAACTTCGTACCGCCATATTTTCCGCCCGCGTGGTATTATCTCTAAATTTATCAGTGTTTCTCTAAAATATTATGCATGTATTATACATATAAACCTTCCTCTTGAACCACTCTATCTATTAAAAAAACCGCTTCAAAATCCGTTGCGTAGTTTTAAAGATTTAAGCATACATAGGGACGGACAGACAGCGACAGCGACTTTGTTTTATAATATGTAGTGAAGTGATGATAGTTGTACGACTTTGTCGATGATTAAATTTAGATAATATACTCGTAGTAGTGATAGAAACCTATCTAGATTGGAAAAAGTGAATGCTCCAGACGGGACGTGAACCCTTGACCAGTCGATTACAGGGCCCTGGCCAACAAAGCTATATGAGCAGAGCACGTCAGGTAAAAAAAATATGTGATAGGTGAAACTAAATAAAAGCTTATAAAAAGCTTATAAACTCCTTACAAACGTTTTACCCCGTAGTAATATCGCTGGCTGAGGTTTCTATCAACAGATCAACATCATAAAGATGATCTTCTTCTTCCTCTTAGCGTTAATTCCCAGTCGCATCCGAAGCTTTCAGCTCGGAGTCTGGGGTCCGCTTTTACCAGTCTTAACCACGGATTTGGCTAGACCTCGATATTTTCCGTGAAGCGATTGTCATCTGACCTCCACAACCCAATGTTAACATTAGGCGATATCGAAGGTTTTGCAGTTAGACCTTTGTTTTTTTTTGGATTTTTGAGGGCTCCAACTACCCGTAACGACTGCCATAGATGTTCTCATGGCAACCGGGACCGACGGCTTAACGTGCTCTCCGAGGCACGACCAGACCAATGCAAATACTCATATTTCATTCACACAAATATTTGCACTTAGCGGGGATCGAACCCACGCCTCCTGCGTAGCGGCTGCGTTCACTACCGCTACGCCACGGAGGCTGTCAACTGCATAAAGATGATAACCAGATGCTAATACTCAATTTTAATCAGATTATATAAAGACACCAGAAACCCTATATTTTTGCCTGCATTGAGTGCCCCCATTGTAACATAACATGGTACGTGTCTGTAATAGTGACCCTCTTTTCTGAGATTTTGTCTTAAGCTTACCATCATGCAAGGTGAAGTTGAATTGATGTGTATTATATAAAAAATACAGCGCTTCACGTTTAGTTCCGTGTCTTAACCATTAACCTATAGTTTTTGTTTCTGTATTGCGTCAGTACCTAATTCCAAATACCTATATACTTATGTCTAAGTCAGATTGTAGGTGTAGATAGAGCTTATTTAAACAAGTATTATTTATTTAGCATAAAGTTGATTGAACATCATTATGTTTGTACATGAGTTTGCAGATATATAATTAAATCGCTAAATATTGATTTTTTGCATTTAATGATAATGGTTTAGTCAGATAGTAAGCATCAGACATACTTACATATAATCACGACTTTATCCCCGGAGGGTTAGGCAGAGGTGAATTATCACCCACATTTCACGAATCATTGTATTTGGTCCCACCCCACGTAATCCCCTAAATCAATAGATAACCATATTATATAGCCATTCCTCACTTTATATGTCTTGGAGTAGGTAAACTTTTGCAGTCAAAAATCCAAATTAATCAGTCATCCTTACTCACCATAAAAAGAACTTAAATTATAAAAAAAAAACAAATAGAAAAAACGACAACTTTAAAAAAGGAACGCTTTTTCAAATCAAACAGAGCGAAGACATTTCATTTCACAATGGCAACACCAGCATCTAGATAAATATACATTATCTACATTTTGCATTAGGGAATGTCAGGAGAGCATTGTTTGCGGCTCCCCCTCCGTAGACAAACGGACAGCCTCTGATGTTGCCTTGTTCGATGCATAATTTATGTCTTGAATTCTATACGAGGCTGTATAGCTTTTGTCCAGTGTTTGTAGCCGAGTAGTGGAAAATTATGTATTCTGTGACGCAATGTAAGCCCTTCTCTTTAGGGACTTTGTATTTATGGCCGTTTGGACGAAGATCGCGTTTAAAAAGTAATAATGTGGGGACCCGTGTCACGAGCTGTCAGTGGATTCTCTGTGGCCATAGATTCTTTTTACTTTTTTAGAGTAACCTACTGGGTTAATTAAAGGCGTAAGTACTTACTTACCGTTTGCACTTTTCACTTGATATGTTGCCAGGATTATAAAAACAGCTAAATAAAAAAATGTGGATTATTTATGGTTATTAATTTACTTGGGTTCTATTTAAGTAATAGATTATACATTACATTCAAAGCTCCACGTTGTACACTAGACTTTGCCTCTAATTGTATTGCAATTCCTCTGTGCACTCCCGGATTTGCTGGAAGAGAACTCAACTTTGAGTTAAGCTCGCCTTTGTACATTATATTTCACTGTATTGTGTTAATGCCAATCACATTAAATAATAAAATAAATAAATACACTAAACCAAGTTATGACTTTCATCTCTGTATTTCATTGTCCATATTATAAAAGCTTTTATTTATCTTGTAATGTACCTATGTTTGGATTTTCGGATCAAATCTTGCAAATGAATTTTAAAGTAAGTATTCTAAAGTGATTGAGATAAGATTTTGTGCATCATTTTTCACTTTTTCTTTGTGAAAAAGTGAACAAACTAGAGCTTTGAATATTTTTGACGAAAAGTTCTGTCCGTGGAATGCAAACCCCTACATTACACAACGCAAATAAATTGCATATTGTGTTTATCTTCTCCAATATGTAAATAACTGGTAATTCTTATGAATTTTATGGTAAGTGTAACTTTCACCAAGGCTCCGTCCAACTCAAGATGTTACTGAATTGGCACTTTTTACCTACTTCCATTCTGCCTGCCTAAAGGAATGATTCCATAGCCGACCGCATACGACAATTGCCGACGCATGCAGCTGATACGGCGTACCCATTACTTGTTAAAGTCCGATACGAATAAAGGGGATCATTGAGAAGCCCCAATGAAATTCGCGCATCTGCTGCGTGGGTCGGCAGTTGTCGTATGCGGTCGGCTACGGAATCATAATCCTAACCATCCGGCATCCATGTCGCCAGTGTGTATATCCATGGGAATGACAACATCGTGGGGATAACATCATCATCTTACTTACTTACTGTGCGGTATGAAAGAAACTTCATCCCACGCACGCTCAAGTTGTGGAATTAACTCCCTGCTGTGGTTTTCCCAAGCCATTACAATATATTCTTTAGAGGCATTAGAAGGTATCTTCTGGGACGGGAGCACGAGCGTAACGCCTCTGGTGTTGCATACGTCCGTAAGCCACGGTAGCCACTATCCTAGGTGGCTTGCCTGCCACCTGGTATAAAAAAATTACCGTTATATCTTGATTGTATTCAAGGCCCTCACTTCGGAGCCCAGGGTCCACTTTCTGGCTTATCCTCATCCACTTCGTACGATCGCAGTGAGACCAGGGACCGGAAGTGACATCTCTATGTTAAAATCGCAACGATATTCGAAATTCGTATATTTGATTACCACCTTTTTCTACAGCTGCTGAACTAATCTTTCTAATCTTGCTAAGTCAAATGTTACGCTACGTAAACACTGATTAATGTTTTAATATGTAACGATCTTCTTAATAGTCGTTTAAAAAATTATAATACCACAAAATATAGGAACGTAGATAAGTCATACATAAGTCAAAAGTCAAAAATCATTTATTAAAGACTAATGGACCACCACCGGTTCGAAACGCGGCCCAGACCTGAGAAGACTCCGGCAAGAAACTCAGCGGGCCTATTTTTTGGTCCGTTTTTTTTAAATATTGGATATCATAGTGGATATAATATGATATACGCACTTGAGTTAACTTTTAATCAAGTGTATCAACTATATGCCAATATGCAGAAAGATTTAAAATTAATTTCCTGAATTTAAAATTAATTTAACTAGTTTGCAGTGGCAAAGGCTGAAAATTATCTAAAGAGAAGCCGGCAGGAATCCCTCGCCACTAGCAGTTTGTTAAATGCCAAGAAAAATGGTGTGTTTATGAAAAATGTCCTTAAAACACTTCTCTGGTAGCAATGTCTTTAACAAAGCTGTGGAAAATTCCAGAAATATTACCAAAAGCTTTTACCAAGCTTTATGGAATTATGACTGCGATGTGTAACTCCATAAATTGTAGCTTCTTACTGAAGGTCGGATCGTAATGTCGGGTCGGGTCTATTTGTTCAACAAACTCTGTAAACGTCATATTATTGTGAATTTGTGGTTTAGACTCAACTTGGCGTATTTTGTGATTGGTTTGTTTTCATCGGAGTCGATCGAGTGGTCCTGAGTTCGAATACTAGGTGCATAATGCATGGTATAACTAAATGCTGTAATTTACAAATTTTTGTGTTGAGTCAATACTCTAAATAGTAAATAATATAGTTCAACATTTTTTTTTATTTTTTCCTCATCAGAATATTCATCATGGTAGGGACGGTAAAATACTGCCAAGGACGATATCTCTATACATCTGCAAAGGCTCGAGGGTGTTGGTGACCTCAGGATTCCCAGTAATCACTTATCAATACAATGTTAATACCTATTTGAGAACAAAGTTAATTAAGTCTCAAAAAGGTGATGCCATTTACAAGTTTTCGAGTGTTAAAGAAGGTTTCCCGGATAACAACATTCTTCATAACTGTAAAGACGTATAGAACGAAAATAATCCCTTCTCTGAGTGGTTTACATGAAACTAAAAAAAGCAACCAGTAAGCAACCACCAAATCCATGTATTTCCAAACAAAATTATGATACAACAACAACAGTGGATGTTATTTCACAAAGTTTAAGTATTTTATTCAAAATAAACGACACACGCCTCACCACTGTTTGTACAAATGCACACGGCACTGACGCCTCGTCACATGTTTTATAAAATGTTTTTATATTAATACTCTATGGTCCTTGAATGATATGTTTTCTTTTGTCAATTTCGAGACGGCTTTTTGTTATCTGTATTTATTTAGGGATGCGGGTTCTTAATTTGAAATGAGATTGGAAATAGGGGTGCTGACAATGTTGACACGGACATTTTTGTTAGAATGATTTCGGATATGACATGTGGCGGTCTGGGATTCTTTTATAACATTACTTATTGCTTTGAAATAATTCCTTATTATTTTTATACAAGCTTTAAATTAGATGAAACAATAATTCGCGAATGAAGTCAATGATTGTCAGATTTGGCATTTACATAACTGGGGTTTTCCATTATTGCCGCAAAAAAAAAACAAATTTCAGTAAAAATGAAAAGAAACCCCTGATTTTTTACAGGCTGAATTTCAGCTTAAAAGATATTTTAGACTAGCTTTTGCCCGCGGCTCCGCCCGCGTGGATGTCGGTTATCGCGACCAAATATAGCCTATGTCCTTTCTCAAGGTCTAATCTACCCCTATACCAAATTTCATCAAAATAGGTTCAGTGGTTTGGGCGTGAAAGCGAGACAGACAGACAGACAGACAGACAGACAGACAGAGTTACTTTCACATCCTACTAATATTATAAATGTGAAAGTTTGTGAGAATGGATGTGTGGATGTGTGGATGTTTGTTACTCTTTCACGCATAAACGGCTGGACCGATTTCGTTGAAATTTGGTATGTATATAGGTTATACCCTGGATTAACATATAGGCTATATAAGGTAAACGCTTCTAATTCCGTGGTATTTTCACCAAATCTCGAAAGAACCTCAAAAATTAAGTATTCATTGTAACTTTTTCTACATAAGGCTATTTTTATTAGAAGTGTAATCTATCTTATTTTTGAAAAATACCATCAATTTGACTCTAGAAGTTCATTAAAACTGTTAAATTAATAAAACAATCAAAAAAGTCAGATGCGACTAATTCCGTGGTAAATATTCTAATTCCGTGGTATTTGGTTTCTAATTCCGTGTGTAAACAGTATGAACGTAATGACGTGGAGAGAATGATACATGGTGTTCAAAAATGGAATGTATTTATTTTAGCTTTGTATTTCAAATCAGTCTCTATCATTTATGTCTAACAAAATAGAATCAATCACAATTGGCAAGCATATTTGTTTGTATTAACAATAATATAATATATATAGAACATAATATATTATAATAAGGTGGTACTCCTCGACACGGCACGTATTGTGAGGAGGTTCCTCTCCCTGGAGCCCTAACCACCGATAGCTTGGTCCCTGTACCCGATGCCGGTGGGACACTATTTTTTATATTTATAAATATACCTATTTAGTTTAGAGGTTCATAAACTTATTGTATATAATAGTATATATATAATATAGAAACGGTAGCTTATCCAAGTCTATACTTAGGTAAGCTACCGTTTTAAATACCCACTAGCCACCGCTAGTGGTAGTAATATCTTTACAATTTACTAATAATACTAACACGTCGAGTAAAATAATGAACAGGCTGTATATAACAGGTGTCAATACCACGGAATTGGTCCCCATGTAATCTAATTACCGTTGTAAATACCACGGAATTAGTTTTTATGACACAAAATCAAGTTTTCTAATTCCGAGGTATAAAAACTAGAAGATTTTTTAATATCATACATCTAAGTTAACGTTTAATTGCGATATCATCGACATAATATATAAAACATACTCAAGGAAATATCAGAACACATCAAAAATCTCGTTTTCTGTACTTAGTTCCTCCATACAAGAAATTAAGAAAGTACCTAAGTATACAATGTTTGACCGGCTATAATTAGTAAATGCGACTTCAAAGTATGCCACGGAATCAGTTTTTTGTATTTATTGGTTATTCAAGTTATCAGAACTGAAATATGAAGTTTGTAATAGAAAAACTACCACTAAAATTTTCAAATAAGATAAACTCTATAAAATTGTAATTCCGTGGTATACAACGGTAATTAGAAACACACAAAAATATTTGACACCTAATGCCGTGGTATTTTTAACACTTATTTTCTCCTCAATTTGTTAATAGAATACTCCAATGTTAAGTGTATTCGATACAACGTATTACCCTTTCAATATTTTACCCAAAACCGAATCTCTTGTAGTATAAAAATATCGTTTAAATACTATTTAGCAAATGGTAGTACTTACGCGCATAAGGTCCGAAATGTATGGAGCGTGTGTTCGACTCAGGTGGCAGTGGCAAACTAATCGATTATTTTAAAATATACACACACCAAGGTACTTTTGTCTTCACATAAATATGAACAGATAAATTATTATTTGATTAATGGGTCTTGCAGTCAAAAATAATTAGTAATTTGCTTTATAAAGCTGTTTTTCTAAATACCACGGAATTAGTAGCGGATTTCTGCACCCCACGGAATTAGACGCGTTTACCTTATCAGCGATGAACGGGATCAGAATTCCACGCGGGCGGAGCCGCGGGCAACAGCTAGTTTATAATATTAATATAATATAGTAGGGATGAAGCAAGGGATATTTTCCAACCGCCGTCGTCGGTAGGCTTCCAAACATCCCAGCCATTCCGATTGCAGCAATAAGCTCTTCTTGTAATGCATGGCATTGAAAAACATAAGAACTTCCCAGTGCCTTGCCCTCCTAAAAATAAAATACCTATCTATGGTTATCAGTTAATAGTAAAATAAATCATGCCGTCAGACATAAATGGCGATGTCTGTATCGTGAACTTTACCTGTGCCTACGCACCGCCCACGGAGTGCACTTTCCTTATGCGAAATGTTTTGAGCTAAATGTGCTCTAGATTGTATTACGTATGTTTTAAACTACATAAACATAATATAAAGTGTTGTTACGACATAATGTTTTGTTAAAAAAATTGTTAGTAGAGAGAGCGCTGCATAATGTCGGTAAGCAATTGAGTGCACCAATTCAAATCTGTGTGGCGTAGCGGTAGAACGTTGGACTGCTATGCAGGAGCCGCGGGTTCGATTCCCAATCAGTGTAAATATTTATATGCATGAATATGAATATTTACATTTGTCTGGGTGTTTACGTACACCACAGGTATGTATACATATGTAAAAAAAATATCTAAGTATGTCTATCCGCATTCTAGAACCCATAACACAAGCTAGTTAAGCTATGCTTACTTTGGGTTTAGATACGCTGTGTAGAATGTCGTAGAATATTAACACGTTCACGGACACATCGTCGAGAGACGTAAGTTAGTACCCTCATAATATGGCAATACGGCTGTGGCCGATGATTTAAAATACGTCAAAACTCGAATTACGTCCATAGCCGGCAGTTTCCCATTATATTTGTAGGAAGGATATGACTCTGTGCCATTTTAGGCTGTATAATACAGATCGCTAGTGTCACATCAAACACTCTTGCACGTGCACACAAGTTACCTCTGTCACGCACACATTGAAGAACATCGTGCTGTGGCACCCCGTCTGTGGCCGGACGATCTACCTACACTTTCGACCGATCAGTCGCCCCGCGCCACAGCGGGAGGAAGTATGTCCTTGAGGTGCGCTGTGGCGATTTTTTGTGACTGGTACGTACTATTTAACTCATAATTCATGATCATAATTACGAAATATTTATTTGCCGATTATTTCAATGTATAGTGAATGATGTTAGTGTGAATTTGGTGCTGATAAAGCCATGTACTCGTAGACAAAAAGTATTATAAAATTCAATTCAATTTTCGATATTGAAGTATGTTATACCTATAAACCGATGCTATTCAATTAGTCAATCAGCATATCGCAGTCCGCTGCTGGACTTAGACCTTTCCTAACACACGCCATACTGACTGATGCTATTATTATTACTATTTTTCGAATTGTAATCGCATAATCTTATTACAGATGGCGTCGGGTAAAAATACCACACCTTTTAACGTTCGGCGTAGTTTGTTTGACTCCGACTATGACTCGAGCAATGAAAATCAGGATCCGTATAGTGATGTAGATGGTGAATATGGTTCTGATGGAAATTATGAACCTGTAAATGAGACTAACTTGAGTAGTAGTGCCATAATACGACGTTTAGAATTCACCTGGTATGAATGTCCGTCTACAGGCGGTTACGTCTCTGACCGTTACTGCCGCAACACACACTTTGAAAATCGAATAACGTGGCAGTCCGTCCACAGACGTGATACTATTTTGTATGGGAAATTTGTGTGTCATATCACAAATTTTTGAGAATGGTTTGTGTCCGTGAACGTGTTAAAAAAAATTAAAAAAAAACATACCAAACCGTTCCTTCGTAGATGTATGGAATAGTTTTGGTGCTATTTAGAATTGAATTCATTCGTCTACCGCACGATAAAGAGCTGGAATGCTCAACCCGCGCACGTGTTTTCCTCTTTCTACAGTTCCTACAGTCCCAGGTCTTGACGTGAAAAGCAGATTCTATACGACCACAAAGTTTGAAACCTAAAACATCCGTACGACCTCCATTTTAACACTATTTACATCCCTACTAATATTATAAATGCGAAAGTAACTCTGTCTGTCTGTCTGTCTCACTTTTACGACTAAACCGCTGAACCAATTTTGATGAAATTTGGTATAGAGGTAGATTAGACCTTGGGAAAGGACATAGGCTATGTTTGGTCGCGATAACCGACGTCCACGCGGGCGGAGCCGCGGGCAAAAGCTAGTAATATAAAAGAGGTCAAAACTTTGAAGTTGTACGGGTAGCTGTAGGGTACTTTGAAGTTGTAGGTATATGTAGCCGGTATAAATAGAAAATTTGGACCAATGCTTTTAAAGTTAAAAGAGATTATTACTTTCATAATAATAAGGATATGAATTATTTTATACACATTTGCCTAAACGAGACGGCGAAGAGACTGTGCCATTTGTTATGTAACGCTCAGACAGCTGCAATAGGATGTTGGTGGATAAAGTGAGCTGCATTGTAATGTATAAACATTACAGTTATATATACATTATACAAAAATAATGATAAAACTGCATTTAGCCGCGTTTGATTGTGCAATTATATCGTGACATAATATCAAATATTATAGGATAGGACATTATTTTGAATGAATTGATACGTTAGTATATTTTAATGATCATCATCATCATCACTATCATCATCAAGGCATTATCATCGGTTATATCCGATTCTTCACCTACTCTGGGTCTAAATTATAGGTACCTAATAATAGGGTCTAAATAATAATAATTAAAGGGGGAAAAGGATCTCCTCCTTTTCTTATTTATTTGGTTTATGCGGAGCGACTGCCGTCTGATCGCCCGATCCCTAAAGGAAAGCCAGTGACAGAGCCTCGCCCTTCCAACAACGGGTGATGCTGGCTTGGCCCTTGCCCTTAAAGCCCTCCTGCCCCCATACACAACTTAATAATTCAAGATATGCCAAACCAAAAAAAAAATAGATAGAAAATAACCTCAAATTAATATATAGTTTACTTTGAAAACCTTAGATAATATAATTAACAACTTTGAAAACATTGCACAAAAACAAACAAAAAAAAGCGGGAGTTAAAATTTAAAAAAATATCAATTACATATACAAAATGTTAATGTATTTTATTTCAAAATGTTGATTGATTGACATCCGGTGATGCAAGTCATTATAGATGTTTACTACTGAAATAAATTGAAATAAATGTAAGACATAGTCTTTAACTTGTAAAAATGAGTATTATTGTATGTTAAATCCAATTACGGCAATGTTTGACTTCATAATTAACATAAAAATCAGTAATAAAACTAACATTGACCTCAATGTAATAAACTATTATATACATTTTGACTTGTACAAGTTCCTCTGTTGCGTCACTTAATGAAAAAGAGCATAAAGCATTATGGTTTATAAAAAAATAAACTTTTAAAAATCGAACCAACAATTCGCGCCATCGTCCTTCAATGTTGTCAAATCATTATAAATTTTTTATTTTTTTCACTTGCATTAATTCCGCCAATGTTCCGTAGCTAGCGTAGCTACAATGCTTCGATGTCGCCATTGAGTTGTGGAGGTCATTATATGATTGGGATCAGATCTACCCAACTTAGGCCAGAGTGGAGCCAACTGGTTTCCCCTGGTCAGCCGTACCCCGTGATTGTGGAGGTCAGATGGCAGTCGCTTCACGGAAAAAATCAAACTTCAGCCGAATCCGCATTTAGAGTGGTGAAGTGGATACCAGACTCCGAGGTCAAAGCTTCTGGATTAACGCCAGGATGAAGAACCGTGGTTTCGATTTCGGCCATTTCACGAATCGTACATCATACCTATTTCGCCTACGTAAAATAGCATTTGTATCAAGTTGAGGCTAATCAAAACATTATAACGAAACCAGTTTTGGAATGACTTGATTTTGTTTTTTAATGCCTTTATGCGCAAAATACCAGATTCGCAAAATACCAGATTCTCAAAATACCAGATTCTCAATATACCAGATTCTCAATATAGCATATTTCGCACATTCGAAAACAAAATTGTTATTATTTTATTCACTTACTAGCAGCTCCGCGCGGTTATACCAGCGGTAAACATAATTATAACAATAAAGAAAAATAATAAATAAATATAATTGTTTTTAATTTTACAAATCAATAGTATTTTCAGAGCGTATTCGATTCAAATAAACAAACACACAAACAATCAAATCTTTCCTCTTTATAATATTAGTAGGAATAGACAAAAGTTAATAAAGGTTATTATTACTTTTCCTGTTATTATTCCATAAATAAAAAAATAAAAATATTCCATAAATTGAATTTCAGTGAATACCAAGAAGGTCGCGAGATAACACATCTTTGCTCACAATTAGCATTGCTTCCTCCAGTTATTATTCCCGAAGCGTACCTCGCTATAAGTGAAATTGCGCCAAAAATGAGATAACAACGAAATTTCTAGGCTATTTTAATAGCCAATGGATACAGAAAATCACGAATGAAGTGTTTAGTTGTCACGGAGAAAAAAATATAACAACTAATGCTGTAGAAGGTTGGCACCGAAGAATTAACGCCTTAATTCCACCCAATCCTTCGCTATTTCAGTTTATACAGAAAATGAAATCTGAAGCACAAAAGAATAGAATTAAAATAAGTAAGAAGAAATGCTCTCTACTGTCCAGATAAAAAAAGAAGGGCAAAAGACATGGCAAAAGACAAAAAAATTCAGAACATTATTTCTGATTGTATGAGTAACAAAATTACAGTTACCGGTTGTATAAATCTTTTAGCTACAATAACGCGATTTTGAAGAAATCGTTTCTGACTTGTCACACCCCGGAGTATATTTACGAGTATAAAAGATACTTTTAGTTTTTCTGTATAGGTACTTTTATTTTGTTTTTGCTATTAGGTACAATTAAATAAAATACATTCAATTTTGTTCCTTCTCTTTTCTTGCCTGTAGTACAAGTTATGCATTTAAGTGTACTTCTGGTATATTGAGAATCTGGTATATTGAGAATCTGGTATTTTGAGAATCTGGTATTTTGCGAATCTGGTATTTTGCGCATAAAGGTTTTAATGTTGGGGCTACAGTTCAATAACACTAGATTTGAATTTTATTTTTTACTTAAGGCAAGGCTATTTACTAGTTTTTTTAAAACTTATTTCTAATGGTATCTCGTGAGTAAGAAGTTGTCATTTATCAACTGAGTGTCAAACTCTGTTGCTTGGATGCAACTTGTGGTTTGGAGGTGATGGACGAAAGAGGTTCTGATTTTCCTGACAATAATAGGGTGTTAGACCACTTTCGCTCTCGTATAAGTCAAAATAAACCAAATTATGGGATAGAGGAGTCGGCAGGCTCGGAGCCTGGGTTCCGGTCCAGGAGATTTGGATGCAATTGGGGATGTCGCTCAGGTGATGTAGAATGGTCATCAACATTGAAATAAAATCACTTTTTATCGGATTCTATAGCGATTTATGTGTTATTAATTAAATTTAGCCGAACTGAGTTGAGAAAATTCTTAGAAGGTGACAATGATGTGACTGTATTTACACTAAAACATTTTCGTTTAGTTTCGCTAAGTAAAGTAGCAATATGTACTTATTAAACAAGTTGATTGGACTGGTTGTTATGATTCTTAACATAAATACGAACAAAATGTCAAATTGTTTAAAACTGGACCAATAAATGTACTTTTAGCCGCCACTAACAAATCAAAGAGACAGAACTAATAGTAGGGGAGGCGTAGAAGGAAATTCGGTTGTTACTTGAGCGTGGTAGATTAATTTATAGAAGGATACCTTACATATTGATAATTCCTCCTGTCAGTATGAGCGTTTAATATGGGTGGGTCCACAAAAATAAAAAAATCGACCATTGAATTTACACATACGCGTCAGATTAATATAAAGGAGTTTAGTTACTAACTAACAAAGTGTCGATTTTGCTAATCTGACGATTTGAGCGTAACCTAAGGGCGTGGGAAGGTAGCAAATTTGCAATAGACGAACTCTGAATTTACTCGAGAGCGGTCGTTTTTATTTTGGAGGCAATCATACCAGAATAACTGAAAAAGATTAAATATGACCAAAGTAATACAAAATGTTAATTAAAATGAATGACATATGTATGTATCACCACTGAAAGTGAAAACATTATATACCATTATTCTTTCTATCATCTAATCTACCAATTCTAATAGGTTTCCACTCTGAAATAAAACCAGATTTTATGGGATTTTTTCCACGAATATAACTCATTAAATTTTCAATGACTGATATTCGCGTAAACTTCAGATAGTATCAGTGTCAATACCAGTTTAATGACATTGCTATATTTTAGAATAACACAGAACTTCCATAGTAACTTCACAATCAGAATCGTTAGCTCCCCTACTATAAAACCTCCAACTTTCAATGTCTTATTGATATACAGAAAACTTGTATACATATCAGACTAAACCAGTTCTCGAGTCAGCGGGCTTCAAAAAACTAACGCGTTGGTTTACGTTCATTTTACATTGTTTCCAAAGCAGGGGCATGACGAAAACGGGGCTAGAGCACGTTCGGAAACGCTCGCCGGTGAGTCACCGGCTATAGATAACGTTATGTAGATATGCAGTGAGACGGGTGAGTCAGCTGCTTGCATTTGAATCAGGACTTGATCCTGATAACATAACATACAATGTTTTTACGGCTTTAAAACCTTGATTAAGACCTTGTTGAGACACCACTTCATGCGGTTAAACTTGTAGATATTGTTTCAGTATTTTGACGACTTGAATTTCTGTTTCCTGGTGGAGTATAATACGGCCACCCTATCTCTTCCTGTGGGTGTCGTAGAAAGCGATTGAGTGACAGGGCTGTTCTCCATCCGACAGTAAACATACGTCATACAGCCCATTACATAGTGCCCTCTTGACGGCTATAGACTTTACCCCTGTTATGTGGAACCGAAAAGTTGGCAGAATGTCGGTAGATGATGTTTGTTATTCAATAAAGCTCTAACAGCTGTACGGATCTGGCTAAATTTTGGTACCTACATGGAGAGATTGTAGTTTGAAATACAAGATGGCGTCTTTTTATCCCGGCAATAGTTTCCCAACCGGTTGCCGAAATGGGTTCAAAATTCCATGCGAGTGAAGCCGCAGGCAACTGCTAGTACAGACATAAAAGTTAATGGGTTTTACCTTTGACATCTTCGGACTAGTGGAGGTGCATTCTCGTGATGTCGCGTCGTGTAAAGTTATAAATTATTGGAGCGTGAGAACGCTTTCGTTAATGGACGGGGATCGAGTGTCATGAGAGCATGGAATCACCATAAAAATCTTCGCCCGCAAAAAAGTATACGCTAATACCTACCTGTATTATATTTTTTTTAAGTGCGAGTCTTTTCGTTTGTTCTCGCGAAAAACATGTCGAAACGCAGGGCCGGTTTTAGGGGACGGCGTCCGTGGTAACTGCCCCGGGGCCTCCACAAAAGGGAGGGACAGATAACAGAGGCTGGAAAAAAAATCTTTCAAATTCCTGCGAGTAGGTAAACACTAGTAGCTACTTTTACTTTGATATTTTTTCTGCTGTTTTGCATTTACTTACAGTACTTTGTACAAAAATGATTACATATTATTATTGTTCTTAAATATAAAAAAAAAGATTCACCTAAGTATTTAGTAAGTATACTGTTGTAATGCCTATATCTGGAAATAAAAAGCATTAGGTCGGGTATGAAAACCCAAGCCCCCACTACTTTGTTGCCCCACACTCTGATATCCAACCCTATCGATACGACCTTATGTTTGCTTCTTACCTTCTCTGTACAATTCACGCCTTATAGCTATTTCTTTCTCGACTATAGCGTTGACATGAGCAAGTGTTTGTAATTACGGTGGTTGACGAATAGAAATACTGTTGCAATACCGTACGCTTCGCGAAGCGGTTAATTGATTCTTGATTTAATACCATGACTATCGTCACGCGTTATTTAGCACTCACTTCAGTCATAAATATCTGGACACGTTATGTTTCATAATGAGCTCACCATGACTTATAATAAACTATGGACATTTATTTGATTACTAGGTACCTACTGGTATAATTAGCACCAATAAAAAAAAAATTAAAATAAAACCTGCGGCAATGATTTTTGCTCGTTAGATATCATTCGCCTATTTACGCTTAGTGTGTCACTGACTGAGACTGTACAGTCAGCATCAGAGGGGTTAGCACGAAAAACTATCGTAATCGTAACGTAAACGTAACGACAGCACGGAGTATTGCGATTGGCAGGCTTCACCCACACACACGCTCACAGTAGGCCGGCGGCCAATCGCATGCTCCGTGTTCTCGTTACGTTTACAATACGATTACGATAGTTGTTCGTGCTCACCCCACATCGATCTTGACTAGCACTTTGCTAGTCAAGATCGATGTGGGGTGCACTCAAAATGATCTGTAATTCTAAACGCAAAAAGTGTTATTGCGGGAACATGTTCCGAACTAAACCTATGGAACTTGGTATAAGTTCTAAAACAATTATTGCTTTATTTAATTAATGAGCCTTACCCCAAAGCATTTTTTATTACGTCTATAAAATCTGTAACTACGAAATGTTTTATTTATAAGTAGCAAATACTTACATGACAAAAATCCTCCCTCCATATTGTCCCTCTACATTATGTAACTGGGCTACCAGGTGACCCATAATAAAAGTTACTTTTATTTGGTATCATCATAATCTACCTACTTTAATTAATTAAAAATATTTCAATTAGTTAAATTGGGTATCCGGCCCTCCATATCAAATAAAACTCCCGGTCTCCCGCCCTTTTTTGTGCGACCATAGATTAAATATCATTATTTTTCATGCGCCGCGGGGCCTGTCAGAGCGTATTGGTCACGGAAACCAACCCTACTGTTTACATTTGACCCATTTCTCATATGATTAACCACAATCTAAAATTGATTAACCTAAAATTAAATTTTGTGGAATGAACTTCGCAGGGAAAATTTTAATTAGTTAATCTTGAAACTATCTGTGGTAAAGAAATATGTATTGTGATTATCGTTAGGTAACATGAAACAACACTAATGGCCGTTGGATATTTTCCCGCGCAGTTTGCTCACGATGGGCTGTAAAGATACCTACAAAGATAATTTTATTATGATATTCATACATTTATCAAGCAAACATTAAACTTGAGTAACCAGGTAGGTATTATAGACTAGTTTTTTATGCACCGTGAAGAAACTACAACTCATAGCTTGTTCCACAAAAAGTGAGTATTCGCGTAGAGCCAATGCGTAGAGCTGCCATATTTTTTTAATCACCCTTCCTTACTAACTTAATAAATTAGTTAGTATGTGGCAGTCAAATCAATTTACAGTATTTTTCAGCATTTCAAACTCGATAATTTCAGAACAGTGTTGGAGAATCGTTTTACTTTTAATTTTAAAATTAAAACGGTATGTACATAATTCGTTTTTTTTTTGTTAAAATATTCAAGAATTAGGTACCTATCTGGATGATTAAAAATTCTCCGTCTAATTTTAAATTTGTACTTATCAAAACATGTCTAGATCATATTTCAGGATAATTAGGCTTGCACACCTCAAAACAATGTATGCAAATTGTGACAATTGGCAATAAATATTTGGATAGTCGCTCGCGTTTCGTACTCTTTTGATTACCACTGTGAGTCAGCCTAACGGTAGAGGATATTAAATACCTAGATATCATTCGACAATATCTCTAACCTATTACAAAACATATACCCGGGTTATTCCAACCCTGTTTGCAAAAAGGGTTGAAAAAAACCTGTTCCAATTAAAATTCAATACGTAGGTACCAAATCTCACCTTCCTGCAAACTCCTCCTCCATTTGTACTGAAACAAACCAGTAAAAACCTAGAAAGGTGAGGGTGTCTTGAGCTGTAAATGTCTTGATGAGGCCTCCATGCACCCTATTTTAATTACAAATGTACGTAATCAATACAGAGTAAAATAATTAAAAAGTAAAAAGATGCGCATGTAATTAGATTCGTTGGAACGTGATGCGGTTCTTGATCTGATTTCTGTAATACGCGCTCGATGTGCAGGAGTTGAATTACAAAGACGATGATATTCTCGTTTCATTTTCTAATCACTTTTATTTGTAATGAGCAGTTTTCTAGTAGGTATTTTTAGGGTTCCTAAAGACGGGCTAGATGGCGCAGCCGGCACTTTTGGTAAGAAGAGTGTTAATGTATGGAAAAAATGTTCTTCGGTTTTGTAATGATTTATTTTACATAAATAATTTGTCATTTTTTGTGTTACAATTATTTTAAATACAATATGGATACGACATATAGGCAATAATCGAAACCATATACTTAGTACCCCCTAAGCTTCAAGCAGGAAAAGTTTGAACAAAATTGGTCCAGTATTAAGGCCAGAAACTAGAGTTTTAATTTTATAGAATTTGAACAACTTTGAGCACTCTGTAGAATCGCATGTTGCCGCTTAGCTGTTCAAGTAAGTTACCTACTATGCCTATTGTTGTGTGTGTGTGTGAAGTTGTTGTGTGTGTGTGTGAAGTTGTTGTGTGTGTGTGTGAAGGTGTGTGCGTATTTATTAATGACTTATGACACAGTCAATGACTTTAAAGCAATGGATGAAACTATTTAATGACTTATACAAGTGGTTGCATTTTCTACATTTATTTTAATAATTATTTTGTTAGAAAATTTCGGATTTTATAAATTAGGGAATTTAAGTTTAAATTTAATTTGGTTCTATTCCTACGGACCAGGATGCTTCGCGGTTTCAGTATTTGCACATATGTCGTATCCATATCGTATAATGTTATTACTTTAAATTACAGACAGTGACGCGAAAAGAATTAAGCGTTTTATTATATTTTATCTATTATAATATGGGTAAATGAAATTAAACTTTGGCAACATTGCAAATTTCATGAAAAAATACTACAAACAAACCACAGAGTACATTAAAATTACCAAAAGCTATGCTAGCGCCATCTCCTGATGATATAAAAACCAACTGATTATTATACCTACTGGAAAACGGCTCATTTCATTACAATATCGGTAATTTATACTGAGCTAGCTATTGCCCGCGATCCCGCCCGCAATTCTGATATCTACTCTTGGGACAAAAAGTAACCGGCTAGGCTAGCATATTTCAGACAGCTCCAATCAGTCATTTGAGTGTGATAGAGTCATCTTTAAGATGCCAGAAACTTTAGATTTATAATTTTGGTAGGATTAAGTAGTAGAAAATAGGACGATATCTTCTATCTATGCTATGTAATATTAAAATTGAAGAGTTGTGTTTTTTGAACGGGCTAATTTATAGAACCACGTGTGCAATTTTAAAAAATCCTTTTTGTGAAAATTCCAATCAACAAGCAAAGTATACTAAATCAATTAGGGTATCCATCTAATTAATCTGATTGACGCTCAATAAAACCGCCAAATTATATTGAGAAACGTTTTCTAGAATAATCAATAGAATCACTCGCAATAACGTTTCGCAAGTAGATAACGTTGAAATTATCGTTGCATCGTTTTCGTTATTTTCCGTACGTTTCAAATTCAAATTGTAAGCATCTTATTTGAATAGCTGCATTGAACCGCAACGTCTGCATATTGCAACGGTCTGCTTGCCATTGCATTTCTTGTTTTTGTATTATTTACAATCCCCTTCTAATATTGCTAGCTGCATTGCATATTTCGATAAAAATGATTTTTGGTTTGTTCAGCACCGTTTACTGGATAACTGTTCACCTCTAGTTATTAAGATTGGTCTTGATGACCTACTAATATACATTTAATAGCCGATGCCCGCGGAATCATTTTTTTTCTAATAAAAAGAGTATAACCTGTTCTGTCCTGACACTCTTTTCATGACATATATGAAAAAAATTGCCGAATTGGTCGAGCTGTTCTAGTTTTGAGCTTAGCAACATTCATTTTAATTTTTATAGCTAATATAATAGATCACTACTTATTCTAGATACAGTTTAAATTAATTAAATCCTGGACATTAATTAATCAATGTGCGTTATATATTATACGTTTTTTAAGTTCTCGTTACGCAGGAATAATTTTCTTGTTCTCATTATCTTGATGTAAGTCACGTCAGTAATGATATCTGTAAACCCTTATTTGGTCCGAGTGGTTTAGATGTTATCTTAAAGAAAAAATGTGTATAATGATCAGAATAAAAATAATCATTAACTCAAGGAACTATAAATTAGCAGTTTCAGCACCGTAAGAAACAATAATTGCAAGAAAATAACTGGTTATTCTAGGTGTTTTGCAATATCAGATTTTGTTATTCTAGATTTGCTTCCACAGTGATATTGGATAAACATTCTGCCTCCAACCTAACCTAAACACTATTTTGATGGTAAATGAGTCGTGTATACCTAGCACCACCAATACACTCAGGGCGAAGCCAATCTTCCCTGCAAGCATCTGCAGATTTATCTCTAACCTAACCTAACTTAAACACTATTTTGACAGGAAATGGGTCGTGTATGGATTCACGAAGATATTCAGGGCGAAGCGAATTTTACCTGCAAGTCTTTACACCTGCCGATTGCACAGACGTGGCTCAAATGCAATGCGACTAACCTCTTGAGGGTGGGAATTATTCCAATATTTCCGATACAATCGGCACTAGTCCAATGTAAAGAAGGTGTAAACGGACACCGGACTTTGAGGTAACTATTTAGGCAATCTGTGTCTGAGGTGAAAGCCTCAAATGCAGCCGGGAAACACGCCAAGATGATGATTCAATAAAAATAACTAGTTTTTTAAATACATAGAAACAACGATTTTGTATTAAGTATACACGTTTTATAGAACCGGTTACGGAAACAATAGAAGTTGCAAGGTTGTAAGTCTTTATTTCTGCATAGAAATATGGAAGTCGATGCCAAGAGGTGGTGCAGGAATATAAATTATGTTTTAACTTAATATCTTGTGGCTTAACGCTGATTAATAGAAATACAGACATGTTTGTGAATATGTGAGATCGATATGTTTTAAATAAACTGTTGATTTCAGTTCTTCAATATTCCGTATCAGATCTGTCAAAATTTACCTCCATTTGCGTGAGGTTATTAAACTTTCCGAATCAGTATAACTGACCACCTTAGTGGACAGCAGGTGGTTTGATAGGAATTAAATTCCTAACTGACCACCTCGGTGGATGGATTGAGTGGTCCGTTGGTAACAAACGAAAGCTTTTAATTCTAACGACTGTCATCTGACCACCCAGCCACGATGGAAAACCCTGCATCAGAGCATCATCCATCAATCAAGCTAAATTTTTACAACTTTTACCATGGTTTGGCGACAAAATGGGTTGGTAGCGAGCGGTCCAATTCGTAAATATATTTGAACGAACTCCTCATTTTATTCGCGTGACATTGAAGAAATTCACTTCAGAGACTAGTAATAGGTGCTAATTTGTCCTTAAATACGAATTAATGCCAAAAAACAGAACTAGTTAGTTAGAACAATAATACTAACACAGTAGCACGTTCGAAGGCTCTTTAGATTATTAATCTCAACCGGTTTTCCTTGATTACGTTCGTGAACTCATAAAGAATTATAAGTTCGCCGCGGCTTCTTATAAGTTCAGTAAGCCAATTCTTGTAATTAAAATCTATTCAAAATTCAGTCTTGGTGTAATCTCCCAAATGTCAAAAACCATCACAATTTAGATGATCAGAGGATCAATTTTTGTAAGCTCATCTAACGATCACAATGACAATGTTCTTGTTTTGCTTTGTTTTAGAAAATCATGTTCTTACGAAAAAACTGTTTTATACACTTTATTTAATTTTAACAGATCGCGACTGATTTTTTACAGATTTTTATTAGTAAATTTGGCCTTCAGTTTGATTTGTGATTCTTCAAAAGTTTTACCTTCTTATTTTTTTATTCACTTAGGATAAATCACACATGCAGAATGAGTGGAGACCATAAAAAAATAGATAAATAGTTATTTTCATTATTCTATTCTGTAGATTCAAATATAGTATTTACAGCAAAGAAAAAAAGAACCAGGTAAAGAAAAAAAAACAAACTTATAATTTTTTTTAAAAGTATTAGCAAAAATAAAAAAAAAACGAACTCAAAAACAAAATTACGTCCACAACTTATCACCGAAACCGTAAACCACGTCAGGGTTTTCCTCAATTTGCTCCGCTCACAAACCCAATGACAAACTTTTTTCTTTTACTTCCCCAACGAATATAAACAGGTGTGAAGACTGTGAAGTAAGGCGACATGGATACCTACTTACATTTTCACATTTGTATAAACGAAATAAGGTCAAGCAGTACTTGATAATATTACAAACAGTTTGCGAAACGAGTCACACTTCGGTGGAGCATGTTATTCTAGACATTTCAGCCTTAGAAACTTCATTCGGCTTGTTAGAATTTGTTGCTACATGTAGGGACTTTCATTCTCCGTTTGTTACATTTATGAACTAACTATACCTACAGTATTCGTATATAACAACTATCTACTTACCTGTTGACTTCGATGAGTTATTGAGGACATTCTTCTCCTGCATCCTAGCGTTTATTAAATGATTTTTTTTTTTTTGTGATTAAGTAATTGTAATTTTTGTATTCCTTATTTTATACAATACAGGTCGATTACGTAATAAAAGTTGAGCCTATTGCTATCAATCGGGCGTTTTTCACCGTTTTCCTACAACATTGTGGCGCTTTTGAGAATATCTTAAGCCATCAAACCCAGTACGGTATCATAACGGTATTTTATGGTGTGAATGTTTACGATACAGAATGAGATATTACGACATGATCCATTTTCCCAAGTACCATATAAATTTAACTCGTTTCTTGTTAGTTATAACTTAAATGTCTTCTCAAGTAAAATATGAGACAGCTTGTCTCAGGGCATATTTAGAATAGATTCTCTAGAAATTGTAAAGGTTATACTGAAATGTTTTTTAAACTACAATATTTAAAGTTTTATATACATGAATCCATACTAATATTATGAATGCGAAAGTAACTCTATCTGTCTGTCTGTTACGCTTTCACGCCTAAACCTCTGAACTGATATTGATGAAATTTGGTACTGAGATAGATCAGACCTTGGGGAAGGGCATAGGCAGATGTTTGTTTGCGATAACCGACATCTACGTGGACGGAGCCGTAGGCAACAGCTAGTAAATAAATAAAGAAAATACACGTACAATTAAAAAGTTAAATACAATGTAATATTGCATGCATGTGTTTTTTTTAAATAATATCGGAAAAGCGACAAAGATATATGCATAGGTGTAAATATAATAATGAACTCAAGAATCAATTGCAAGAAAATCTGATAAAATTAGTTTTATCTCAATGTAACTTTCCTTATTCTCGAAAGATTAAAGATTACACGTTCCCATCTCTTGTTACATATATAAACACTAATATAATCTAAGTAATTAACATCTAGAACGTATTTAACTAGTGACTTAATATATGCTTACTTTGAATCTAGATAACACTGTGTAGAACATTCATTAGATGAATTTAAACACAATTACGCAACTAAACATTCAGAGTAAATAATAAATGAGTTTATAATTGAAGAAATAACAAGAAACGCATTATTGAAACAATAATAAAGCTTCTCGACTTGTAACTTTCTTCTAATGGATCACAAATACGGCCTAATTATACGTCCATTCTCTTCTTCACTTTCTAAAGTCCAGAACCTGTTAAAGGAAATAACATGAATTAGTTATGTAAGCTACATTACGTAGGGATCAGGTGCAAAGAGCCTCCAGCACTTACAAACAAATTTACAACTGCTATTGAAATACACTCTAAGTAGTGGGCCCAGGCTTGTCCCCTGGAGAACTCCATTGTAAAACTATTATTGTACAGTAGAAATGTAATGTTGATATACGTTTTATTTGTAATTTGACCCTTATTTGGATTAGAATAAGGTTGAAAATTTGTTATTCGGTATGTAGGATTAAGTTCGAGCTCCGAAAAAGTAGGGCGACGTGGTCACGAGCTTAAGTCAGAATGTTTTATTTTAAATCGTGACAGATAGTAGGGCTAAGGTAGAAGTTTACTGTAATTGTAAGTATTAGATAAAATTACTGGGCTTAATATCAAATGACACGGGCTCACGACAATCTTTAAAAGTCACACAAAATAGGACGCTATCACTTCTTATTTATTTTATTTATTTGTTGTGGGTACACACTTACAATCACCAAAATATGCCAATATCACAATATTCATAGTGTTAGCTCGACATTTCACTTTAGGGGTTAAGTCATTGCTTCCTAAAATAGAGCCTGAAATAGGCCTTGTGTTATAATAGGATAAGCAGCAGCAACTTCTAAATCAAAGAATTTTAATAAGTTTTTAGAAAGTTTTTGTGATTATTACGCCAAGTATAAGTAAAGGTAAAAGAAGGAGAAATATTATTGAACACTGATTGTTTATAATTAAAAGGAAATAGCAAGATAAATGAAAGTTAAGATGTGTTCATTATCATTATCTCTTGTCTTTGGTATTAATCAATGGACTTCGCTCAACCCTCGTATTCATTTATTCTCTTCGTAATTACATGTACATATTTGAATAATAAATAATTTGGCATTTGACACGCTTTTTCTCATTGACTTTTGAGATAAATGCATTTATCTCAAAATACATTTTCATCAATTTATGCATTTTTTTTACATAATCTTTTACCAAACAAAAAAATACTACATTGTACCTTTTCATGTAAATTTTATCTTATGTTGTTCATTCTGTACATAATTTGGAATCTTCAAAATTGTGCCTATTTTTTAACCGACTTAAAAAAGGGAGGATATTAAAAGAGGATATTCGACGTACAGAAAGTTTGCGCACAGATTTTTATAGCTCAAGAATGTCAATCGATTCATTTCAATTCATCCAAAAACATTATTATTTTGTACTAGCTGTTGCCCGCGGCTCCGCCCGCGTGGAATTCTGATCCCGTTCATCGCTGATATATAGCCTATATGTTAATCCAGGGTATAACCTATATACATACCAAATTTCAACCAAATCGGTCCAGCCGTTTATGCGTGAAGGAGTAACAAACATCCACACATCCACACATCCATTCTCACAAACTTTCACATTTATAATATTAGTAGGATTTCACACAATGATAAAACATTCCATATTGACTATCGCATCAATTGCATCACGATACAAATTGATAAGTGCTATATGATTATTATCTCGGACAGTTTCAATCGATATGTCATGATATATTGTATTGTTTAACGCTACATCTGGTAGTACCAGGCTTTAATTAAGTACTTGTAATTGGACAGCCAATTAAACCCTTCTAATAAATGATTTTGGAAGGCCAGCGGTGTGGAATCAAAGTGGTGACTTATACTGTTAATTGAGTAATAATTACTCAATTGAAGGAAAGTTGTGGGCTTTGTTTTGTGTCTCTGAAAGCATCGCAAGTAATTTCTTATTCGATGTTTAAGTAATAATGTTGCTTGCCTAGACGTATTCTTTTGTGATATCAGTGGTGAAATTGAATTGAATTAACTAATTGAACTTGAACAGATTTTATTATGATATTTGGCATTCTGGTACCTAACAAGGGGAGCCCCTTGTTTCGCAGACAGAAATTTCATAGAATTTCGTTTCACAGAAAATGTTTCACATAATATTTGGTACTTATATTTTTATTTCGAATATTATTGTTTCAAAGACAATTTACTAGAATGAAACATATTTCACAGAAAAACAATTTAATGAATTTTTATTTACATTTTTTTGTGTAATAAACTTATCAAACAGTAGAATTATTTTTTAAAGAATATTAAACAACCACCATAATCGAAAATAATTTGGTCTAACGTTTAATAATTTAGAACACGTCATTATAGTTTACACCCCGACTCAGAGTACCCCGACTTGGATAGGTTAGGTTAGAAGGCTAAGGCCCGCCTTAGACCTTCGTGGTTATTTTTTTTAAAACCACCCAGAAATAGGAGCCCCGCTGAGCGGGGCTCCGTCGAATTATCTTAGCGCAAATAAGTTTTATATCTTTTGAGTGGTATGTCAAACGATTTTATATTTAATGTATGTTATGATAATAAAGAATATTTGATTTGTTATTCTATGATATGATTATTCTAACATTAAACTTTATGTGAAACAAAAATCAATGATTTAAAAATCTTCAAAGTAAGTATTCTGTTTATTTATTATTCTATGAAACGAAAATATGAGGCAAATTTTATGTGAAACGAAATTCTATAAAACAATTAGCTATAAAACAACGCACACCCACCTAACAAGGCCTATATTCAAAGTTTATATAGTTAACGCAATTTTGAATAAATTTGGGTACTCTAGTCTTCAAAGTGCTTTTGGCTAGAAAGGAGATAAATTAGAAGAGTGGAACGTTCAGAAAACTTCAGTATTATTATTATTATCCACATAAGTACTTTTAAAGTATCGATAGCTATTAAATCTGAAAAGGAAACCGACATAAATCCTGTTATTAAGAATCAGACCATTGAACCCTATTGAACCATACAATTTTAATGTTATCAAAAGTTCAAAGTACTGTAAAATAACAATGAATCCTTAATTCTATGGGATTTTCACCTAAATTAGAAATGGGCACTGAAATTATAGAAAGGTAGCAGGTAGCCGGGTCTCCAATTAAGGGTCAGTCACCATTGTACCTAGACTATTGGTTAAAAAGGTCACTGCTTACATCTGTAGCTTGGTGGTTAATGAATCCGGCTTACAATCAAGAGGTCCCTGGTTCGAATCCTGACCACCTCAGTACCGACGTGAACCCCCGTAACATAAGCAATTTAGTTAAAAAAGAAAGAAAAAAAAAATATTACAAAGAGAAAAGATTGTATATCTGTTTGTAACGCATAAATTCAAAAACTACTGGACCTGGATACCCATAAATGATTTGAAATCTATTAAATTACGGGAATATGTATCGGTTAAAAGGGCACAACAAGGGTTTGAAGTGTATCACGAGCGAATCTAGGGAAGGAAGTCAGCTGAAAGGGATTAGAATTCTACGCGCGCGGAGCGGCAAGCAACAGCTAGTCTCTTATAAGTAAAAAAAAAAGAAAATTCCAACATTATTGAAAGTTCCAAGTACTATAAATAACAATGAATCCTTAATTCCGTAGGATTTTCACCTAAATTAGAAACAAGGTCTGTAACTCTGAAATAATTGAAGAGTAGCGGCGGGTCTCGAATTAAGGGTCATTCACCGTTGTACCTAGATTATTGAAAGGTCACTGCTTACTAACGATCTAGAGGTCCCGGGTTCAACTACCGGCCACCACAATATCGACGTGAACCCACTAGTAATACTAGTAATTTTGTTTAGCTTAATAGGAATACTACTATAGTAGGGAGGGATTAGTAGGAATACTAGAAATCAGTGGCGAAGCGTAAAAATTTTCGAAGGGGAAGCCGGTGGAAAAAAATATTAATGTAGAACGACCATAAGAATTTTGTATCGAATTCTCTCAATTTTAGATACAGAATTTTAGACACACTCAGTTTTAGATAATGCATTATGTATGTTACTAATTACAGAATAATTTTAAACATCTTTACCACGACTTCCATTTGCAAAGGAAGCCGGCAGGAATCGTCATTTAGGACCACTGCTACAAATATCGGTTACTAATAGTCTTTTATAAGTAAAAGAAACGAAGATTCTAATATTACCGAAAGTTCATAATATTCTAAACTTAATTTCGTAGGATTTTCACCTAAATTGGAAACGAGGACTGAAATAATTGAAGAGGTCTCGAATTAAGGGTCATTCACCATTGTAACTAGATTATTGGTTAGAAAGGTCACTGTTTACGTTTGTAGCTCAGTGATTAAGGAATCAGCCTAGTAGAGCCTAGAATTAGAATCCTAGCCACCACACTACCGGGGAGAACCCACTGCTAATACAGGTAATTTAGCTTAGCTGCATGCCGTAGAATAGAATAACAAATGTATGGGATTTGACGTCATGACAGTTGTCAACGCTTGTCATAAACGTCAAATCCCATACATTTGTCATTGTATTCTACAATATACTGGCCAATGATTGAAACTTGTCTAGGGGGCTGAAAAGTTTAGATTGAATACTACTTATAATTTAAAAAACATAGGATTGCGATATGAAATGCGAAAAAAAGCTATATAATTATCGAAAGTTCAAAGTACTCTAAATATCAATGAATCCTTAATTTCGTAGGATTTTCACCTGAATTGGAAACGAGGACTGAAATAATTGAAGGGTAGCGCCGGGTCTCGAATTAAGGGTCAGTCACCGTTGTACCTAGATTATTGGTTAGAAAGGTCACTGCTTCTATCAGAGCATGAAACTGTGAAGAAAATGATCATTTTAACTGTTTTTACGCGACAAGGTACGACATAAGTTGAGGAGGAAAATGATATTAATCTTATCCAAGTATATTTAAGTTGGTTTGTGTATGCTTTAAATAGGTACTCAAATTGTGCATCGATTTAGCTCAATTTTATCGATATCGCACTCGGTTTATGGGGTTATAGGATTATAGCTTTTACAGAAGTAGGTAGGATACGACACACGACGTTCCGTCCTAATTAAGCAGTCGGACTGGGGAAGTCCTCCGCCCTACAGAATACCGCGGCCATAATAACCTCGTGTTATGTTCCCGGCGGGGAGTAGGGTAGCCAGAGCTCACTGGAGAGTTTTTGTACTCTCAGGGGGAAGACTAAAAGCTTGTCCTGCCATGTTTTCTGCACTGAAGGTCCAGAATCTCTCTGTTATTACAGGGTCGGCACCACGAGTGTGACTCCCCTGGTGTTGCACTCATCCATAGGTCACGATAACCACTTTCCATTAGGTGGGCCGAGCCGAATGCTTGTCTGCCACCCAAGTGGTATTGAAGCTGTATATTTGAAAACGATCATCTTTGGAACTACTAGTGCCGTTTAATGATTTAAGGAAAAGTTTAATTAAGGCTTTACATCACTCTACGAATCTTAGAACCCCGGAATGCCGGGTGGCTATCTGAATACCACCAATTACAAGAGAAACCACAGTGCAAAGCTACTGAGAGATAAAATCTCGAATACAAAATGAAAAGCCGTAATATCATTTGTAACCTGTCATTGCTGCACTTTATCTTAGTAGATCACAGAAACAATATTGCACTTACGAGTGTAGGTATCTTATCTAATCGTGACCATTTTTAACAGGTTTGACATAAAAAAACAACAACCTAAATATGAATTACGTAAAGTACGAAGTAATATCGAGTTGTTGTTCTTATGTAAGGTATAATAGGGCGGTTTGTCGAAATTTGGTTGAGGTACCTTTCGTTGGTTTACATACTGACTATGTTGATTATCCAAACCAATGCAAATGGAACACATTTTCTGTCACCTAACAGTTCAACATCTACTTTTCAACGGATTATCAATATCCACTGAATAATGCATCTATATTTTTGTCCATCTATCTATACATACACTACTCAATCTGTCTATAGATATTTTACAGCTACGAACAAAAAATAAATCTAGAAAAAGTTATGGACAGGCTTGGCAGGTTTTATAACCATTAAGAACCTACAGTCTCGGGTCCTTTAAGTGGGTCTGGAAAATCATCTGATGAGGTCATCAAGTTGAGGGCCTCCATTATAAAATTGTTGGCGTTAGTAACATCTACTTCCTGAGCCCTGGCCTTCAGGTTACCATCAGGCGAGGTGAAGTCATATTATAAACAAAAAACCTACTGGTGTCTCCTCAGTACCTTTTGCGGATTGCCTCAATAAGAGTCATAACACTAGAAATTTAAGTGATATTCTAAACCCGTTCTATGATTGTATTCGAGAGAACAGCCATTACGATTCATGCAACCAAGCAACCGCAGCACGGCCTCGGGTCAAGGTACAAGACGGTGCAGTTATTATCTATGGTTCGGTTGTTTTAAAAATAAGGTTTTAGTTTATGGTCGATAGTGTACGTTATATAACTTGTATTTTACATGATAATAGTGAAACATGCGGTTGGAAGAAAATTGATACAAAAAATATATACCTACAATCACGCATCGTTTCCATTCCTGCGAGGGAGGTAATCTCGAAGCCAGAGATGGTCATGGGTCGGCCCGGGTGAAAACGAAATACTATGGGCTTTGGTAGGGTCAAGTATGACTTAACCACTGGCTTAAGGATGTTCGAGGGAAATTCCGAACTATAAAAAATTTAGGCACAGGCAGAAACATCAGATTCCACTTACTACGATCATGGCCTTACGCCTCCTTTCGCTTCTTCTATTCTCAAAATAGTTGTACATACCCCTTCTTCCTCGTCGGTCCACTAACTTGTTCCACCAGTGGCACGAGAAGGGATTGTCATTCCTCGTCGTACCACTGAATGCAGATATATGCAGGGATGGTTGCTCCACTTAATTTCCCTATAAATATTACTCAATAAATAATTTTATTGTTGTCTTTAACACAATTTTCCTGTAACTGCAACTTTAGTATTATGTACCTACTCGTACTTTATTGCGTTTAGGCGCGATTGGTCTAATTCGCGATTACAGTTTGCCGATTGTGGGCACTCTCTTGATTGCTTATAGCTTACTCGATCTGGTTGATATTCCTTAACAAATCCCTAGGTTGACTCTTACCTGGTTGCCCTTTCATCTTCACCTTATAAAACTGTTTCATCAAACTGCTTTCCTCCATTCATTCTACGTGTACGAACCACCTTAGCATTCCTCTCTTTATCTTAGTCACTACATCTTCTACTATACCATAACGTTCCCTTATGACGCTGTTCTCACCTGGTCCATCAAAGTCACGTTATCTCAAACTCAAACATTTCATTTCCACAGCTTTAATTATAATATTAAACAATAAAGTATAGTCTAATCTAATGTATAACCTTAAGATTTAAGATATCACTTTACATTTTATTGTTATAGATTGGTTCTAAATGTCAAGTTCATTATTATAAATGAAACAGCGTGCAATGGCGTAACAGTATACCTAAGTTTTAGTTTATGTTAATAAAAGAAAACTTGAAATTTTGTCACAATCTATCTGACAACATAATACTGCTTGATAATGAGTTTTAATCACAGCTGTAACGTGAGTAGGTGGTGAATTTCAATTGTATAATATAGAAGATAAAACTGGCATGAAGTTAAACCAACTTAAATGCATTGGTTAATACGAACTCGCGTAGTTAATAACGATTGACCAATTCGAATGAGGGTCTAGAACCAAAACAGCTGACAATTGAAAGTCGCTTTCATTGATGCAGCTATGTTGAAATGCCAGGATATGTGGGTTAAAAAGATCTGGCCATACCGCCTCCGCCGGACCCTGGTATGAGGGGTAGATCCATGAAACGTTAGCGTGGCTTCAATGCATATTGACAATCATGTGAAGTGAAAGGTTAAAAGTGGGATAGCAGGCCTCGGATTTCGAACCTTTTTTTAAAAGTGCGGTCAGTGCGGATATCACTCGGACTGCTAACCTCGAGGGCGACCGGGATATAGGATATAAATATTTGATTATTAAAAAAAAAAATCGATCTAGTTATTCGATTTCATTTTTTAATTAGATTTTATCCAATAAGCATATGAGATCTAGATAGCAGGTCTTTTCTAAACGAGGAGCTGAGAACAAAGCGACCGTTTGTATGAATGGAGGCTCTTTCCGGTGTGTCTGTCTGTATTCTGTGTACTTATTTGTATCGGCTATAATTCAATCTATTGTGTGTGTGGCCTTGGAACGCCTTTCACCGCTCCGGTTGAGAAATTACGTCTAAAATTTGAACAGTTTTACTGTGGTGGAACTATGTTTGTACAAGTAAAAAGTTGTTGCTTAAACAATGTCCATATTGCACCAGATTTGTTGTTACGATATCGTACATCAAATTGAGTGATATGACATATACTGCGCAATAGATATTATTTTAGCATGGAGTTGATACATTCTTATATGCGAAAAAGTAGTTGTGTACAATCAGCATCATAATATCGATCTTGACTAGCAAAGTACTCAAAAAGTTCCAAAAGAAAAAGAACCATAGGTATAAAAGAAGAGTAGGTACACACATGATTCCCTCTTCTTATGATCTTGGTTTCTTCAAGTGGAGCGTGAAAAAATATCTGTCAACGCTGTCAAGGTCTGAACTGGCGGTCTTCAAAATCTGAACTGCACCCTAGTTTCTTTACATCCAGCGGGTGTATAGATATGTATAAAAAGTAGTAAATGGATGATAAAGTATCGATAAATCGTCATAAAGCAGTAAAATTGCTGTAAAAATGTATTTACATACTTACGTATATCCTCACCTTTCTTCCTTTGAGTTAATTAAAGAAAACAATCCTCCCTTCACTTCTATCCTTTCACACTATTGTGTTTCCTTTAACTAGGTACCAATAAACCACTGGCAAGAGTGGTTATGATCACTGGTTCACAATGCGGCCCCGTCTTCAAAAGATTCCGGCAAGAAACTCAGCGAGGTTGAAGAAATTCTTATAATTCAATCGAATCTAGTAGAAATAATTTGAGTATATTGGACTGGCGAAGTTCTCTGATCCCTGTTCCTAAATAAGATTGACAAGAAATTCCATGGCTATCCTCCCGCAAGCTTTCTATTTTTTATACGCCTGTCTAGATCTAGTTAATCATAGCTGTATACTAAAATTCAACACAGTCATATCGAATAATGGAGGCTTCATTGTTAAAAATCTTGAGAGATGCGAACAATCTCCAGCGGCATCTTTGGCGAATCCAATTGGTCTAAGAATGGTATATTTTGGAAAACTATAAGGTATAACGCATTTAGGGAACATATTTCATAAATATGGTTACTAATAAGAACATGAAATTTTTATAATAATAGCTGCATTCATTGTGGAATTACTACTTAACTCCAAGGCTTTATTATGTATTGAGAGAAAGGTTTTACGCTGATTTTGTCTTACTCTAAAAATATTAGTCCTAAACGAAATAAAATTAATTGTATTACCAGTTATTAGGTACCCTAAGTCCTCCAGCTAAGCTAAATTACTTTTGGTAGTAGTAGGTTCACGTCAGTATCGTAATAGCCAAGAGCCAGGATTTGAACCACAAAACTCATCGTTTTCTTACTTTTGTACTATTAATCCACCAAATATAGTATGAATTCGAGTTATGTTTGACTCCAGCAGCGGACTGCAATAGGCTAATTTTAATAGATTACAAATTGATTACTACCTATACTATTTTACCGAGTAAGTACCTAACCATAATGTTGACAAATGTATAGGATTTGACGTTTTTGACATTCGTTGACGCCTGTCATATACGTCAAATCCTATGGGCATTCTATGTATGCATTTGGCATTCTATTCCATCATACGCCGAGCAACGAATTGCCACTTGTCTAGAAGAGCCGAAATTAACGCGATTAAGGTATAGGCACAGTCTAACGTTCGACTCGTTATACTTATACTGTGGTATAGGTACATACATACATATCTTTTTGAGTACTTTACTAGGCAATAGACAAGATCGATTTGAAGCTGACTGTACATACATAACTACGCAATACAGATTTGACATTAATAGAATACATAGATTGACAGATTACCTATTAAAAAAACAATTAAAAATGACTGTTGTTCTTTAATTTTATCGGTTTTATTATATGTTGTCTTTTATGTGGCAACATTTTATTGCCAATTTTTTATAGGAGCCAACACAAAACGGTATCTTTTTAATTATCACGTGTAGCTAATCTTAGGATTCAAAATTTTCCACTGTATTGAAATAATAATATGTAAATAATAAACAGGTTATGTGGCGAATTTGAGAAGACATGATTTTATATGAAAATTTTTACATAATTCATGACAATTAAGTATATCGATCGCTATAACAAACGGTTCAGATTACAAAAATTGGCAACATTTTATTGCCAATTTTTATAGGATTCAACTCAAATGTCGCAAATCTTAGGATTCAAAATGGGTCACATGACAATATCAGTCTTAGACCATTTACTGTATAGACACAGCGTTGCTCACAAAAGTCAGAAAGTCGTCAACGTATGTCATAAACGTCAAATCCCATACATTCCTCATTCTATTCTACAATACCTACGCCGGCCAACGGATTGACATTTGTACAGGGGGCCTGCCAAATGTCAGTCGTTTTTCCAAATTAGGTTTCACGATATATTCAATGGGTTGTGGAGGTTAGGGTTAGCAATCGCTTGTCTTGTCTTGACTTGTCTCCCTAGACAAGTGCTGGTTTCGAGAGCTTCTGACCTGCCAGGGGGCAACCAGCAGGCTTGCATGAGACCCATGAGAGGTTTAATGACAGTAGAGGGAGCTCGTGAAATATATCAGGAGAGAGGCAAATGGCGGGCTGCTGTCTGTACCTCTCCCGGATATGTATGAGTTATGAGTATGATTCCAAGTAAGTAGTAGGTATTTTCTTAGACGTCATGCTCTCGCGGATGTCAGACAAAACACACTCATACCTCATAGATGTGAGAGAAATGACCTCAGCCGTCGCTACTTTTCTCACATTATTATGCAAGTCATCCACAAGGAAAGTAAAAAGCTGTTTTTTTGCTTGCGATAGCTACTTTCAAACATTTCTCAAATGTAAAACAATTATGAATACATTTTGTCAATTCCCATGAGTGATGTAATGAATGAATTGTATTAGGTGAAGGTGGGTTGGGGCCCACTCAGATCTTAGGGGTATCAACTGCAAGCAGATACATCTGCTGATTGAAAAGCAAGGCGTAATTTTTCCTCTCAGGATTGGAGAGTCAGATGGACAGTTCCTGGTGTTACAAACGTCCAAAGGTCAAGGGAACCACTTTCCATTAGATGGACCGTGCATTTCTCTGTCACCTGTGGTATAAAAAAAATTACAGTCGCTCCCGTAAAAGTGAAATGAAATGAAATTATGATAAGGAGAAGTACTAGAGCGGATGCAGGGCTCCAAAATGGATACTTGGTTGATGATGATGATGACGAAAGTGGATGTTGAACTCTCGATTACGTGCGCTTGAAGTGTCTGGTTGTAATATTAAAATAATGATAATTATTAAGTAAAATTAAAAATCTAAAAAATACAAAAATCTCATTTAATCTTTTTTATGTCTGTTTTTCAGTCTGATTTGATCAATATCTAAAATGGCTGGGCCAATTTTCATGAGATATTTATCTATTGTTACAGGTCCATGGTGTCGCGCAGAAACCGCTGAGAATACAGTGTCTCGCACTTTCATCTTCCTAGGTATGTTATCTACATACATATTTAATTACCTACTATTCATTTAGATACTATTACTATTTAGAATTTTTTAATGAATAACTACTAGGAGTACGGACGAACAGACAGACAGACGGACAGACATGACGAATCTATAAGGGTTCCGTTTTTTGCCATTTGGCTACGGAACCCTAAAAAAAATAAATAAAAAAAAAATGTTTCATTAAAAAATTATAGGTATGTTAATGATTTATGTCAATTTCATACTACAAATTTAGCGATTCCACTGTTGTTTTATCAAATAGAATATCACTTTGTCTAGAGCACGTGGGTTCGAACTTGCAATCCATCAATTGCAAGTCCGACACCTCAGCCACAGGCTACCGCTATTATCATCATCATCATAGTACATGTTTATTCAAATCGATAGAGCTGTTTCCAAGATAGGTACAGTAATATACGAATTAGGTACCTCATTTAATAGTAGGTACTATATTTTTTTACATATTATTAAATGAGGTATCTACCATTTATTATATTCATTTATTTACTTATAACATCGTGTATGTTCCGTATTATGCTGTACAAACATCTAAATTACATTTACTTACATTTTTTCATAACAAACAGTAATGTTTATGCTGTACTATCTTGAAACAGAATAATTACATAATAAAAACGTATTTATAATGATTTCCTTCCTAATTTTAAGTTTACGAACACGTTATGCAATGTGAATTGCAGAACTAATAAATTGCAATGTATGTTTGAAGTATGCAATGACTTCTAAATTCAAATTCAAATTATTTTTTTCATGTCGGTCACAAAGTAGCACTTATAATTTATGAACGTAACGATATATTTGATTCTGTCGGTAAGTACGCGATTGACATTTTTCTGAAATAAACGTTTAACAGATTCTATCGCGATTTATTTGGTATTATTTACACTTTCCCTGACGTTTCGGCTACTTTTCAGCAGTCACGGTCGCGGGGTGACTAAAGAACTCGTTAAAAGTAGTTTTTATTTCGTAAAGATTTATTTCTTGTGCATTTAAATTTACTGCCAGATTTGCAAGGTAAAACCTGTAAAAAAGAGCCTGAAAATAGTCTCATTTAATTAAATACTTAGGATCTTTTATTCCCGGAGGGTTAGGCAGAGGTGAATTAACGCTTTCGTATCGAAAGGACATTTAAGCACAATGCCCTAATAGCAGAATGTCCTAAAAGCAAAAAGGCATATTAGCATAACGTCCTATTAGCAAAATGACCTAGTAGCAAATGGGCCTAATATCAAAATGACATGTACAGTCTTCACCCACATTACACCGCCGCATTGCCGTATTCCGGGCACTATTGATAACTTGAGTCATAGGTACAAGGCTGGGTCTGGGCTGTATAATGTATATCTGTCTGATGTTATACAGCCCTATCTCTTAGTCGCCTTGTACGACACCGCATGGGAAGAGATGGGGTGACCCAAATTCAGCTCTGCCGGGAACCACGCGGCTAATAATGTATTAATGAATGAAAGTATCCGGTTGTTCATTCAGCAAATCGCAGGTGCAACAACAATCGGTAAATCTCACAGTTCAGAAATACCGGAAGCTTAATCAAATCCTTGAACTAACTAATCGATACCTGTGATCGATAGGTAATCATTTTATTACATGAGTAGTGTAATTATGTCCGCTAAAAAATAAAAAAATATTTAAATATCGAAGCTGCATAGCGGAAACAACGCGGCAACATAGCAATCGAGTCGTGATGTGGAACACGTTCAGTGTATTTGAACATCGAACATTAAATAACGTTTAAAACTATTATATAAATTATAGACAATATTATAAACCTTATCGAATTTACCTTGTAGTTTTTTATGTTAAGTTTCTGAACGAAACGTTTAGTTTCACTACTCACATGTCAGTCGACCATAGTTGTTATGATTATCGTTTATTATTATTGAATACATTATGCTCATTATACACTAGCGAAAGGTGAACATTTTCAAAAGGGAAGCAGGGGGAAAAAATCTTAAAACTTATAGAACGACAACAGCAATTTGTGTATTCACGGCGCGGCGTTCATAATTTAGATAACTGAATAGCAGATACTGAATTTCAGATTCTGAATTTGAAAATTTCTACCACGGTGTCCCTTTGCAGAGCAATCCAGCAGGAATCAAGTTATAGGGACCGGCCGCCACTGTTAGCTTAGTCTAGGTACTTATTACTCTAAAGTGTGTGTAGAGCCATCGACGCTACGCCGCCGTAGCTAGACTCGTAGGCCGCGGATTCGATACCCGTTCAGTTTAAATATTTGTATACATGAATATGTCTATTATTATTTTTATGTATTAACGTTTATATGTCCTCGCAATAAATGAAAGTATGGGTGACATTAGTTCATGAAACATTTCTCTATGACACGGGCCTTCCGGCGAGAAACTGTGTAGAAGTAACGGCCTTAAATTATGTCTAATATAATAGATGCAGTTACTTCCGACGTTAATCTCTATAAAACTTAATTGTGATAGTTATCTTTCAAAACGATTATCGGTACTAATAAGTACGTAATCAATTTATCACAGAAAGTATTTCATTAGTTTTAAACGTCATAAACTCGGGATATACTAAACATGCCGTTAATACTGACATCAATAATATGAATTTGAAGCGCTTGAGTCGATTGAAAAATGGGCCAAGACGCTCATCAACGAATGATGCGCTGAGACTAGGCTTGAGAGCTTCCCACAGCCAAGTGGGGGCATTTCAAAGCCGGAGAGGATTCTGGGTCAGTCGGGGTGTGCCGTGTGAGGCATATGCTCTAGGTAGTTTTACACCCTTACATCTGAAGGTTCAAGACGGCGTGCGGGTTTAGTTGGTTGGAGTCTGATATAACCGCCCCCGCCGGGCGTTTGTTTCGGCATCTGAGGGGATTTCCAAACGAAAAAAATTCAGAGCCTGCCACATCAACGCAGAGTTGCTAATCTTCCGAAGGTCTAAAATTCCGAATACGATAGACAAACTTAAGAAATTACAAGAGTGACAGTTATACATATGGATGCAAATTATCCCTATAAATAATATAAGTAATCAATACTTATTGAACTTGAGTGATCTTCCAATGAAGGTCACAGTCATCACGCCTCAGACCGATTTGGACTGATGATCTCAGTGCATTCAGATATTGCTACGTACTTACTTACATATTAATATTATTCAATCTACATTAATAGACCATATACAATGAGGTATTTTTTAAATTGGTATCGCGAAACATCAATATTTGACCATCGACAATGCGCGGCTTTTTGTAGCTGATGTGATGACATTACAAAAAGGCGCGCTTTGCCTCTACAGAATTCCAATTTCAAAATTCCTTCTAACCTCACTAACTAACTCACTTCTAACATTCGGGAATATCTTGTCCTTGGCTTTAGGAGCAGATGAAGAAGAAGAGATGGGGCGGTCTTTCGTAACACTTTGCAAAGAATTCTCTAGAACGAGTAGTTGGAAACTCTGATTAGACCTAATATCTTTCTCACTTCAAGCCAAATCGAGTACGTATGAATGCGATCATTATACTATTAAATACATTTGTAATTGATGCCATAATATAACGAAGCACATGTTGTAATCGATTCGCAAGAATGATTAGTATGTATGACAATACTCGTATCAAATCCATGTCTATGGTTGTCAGACACTATTACGATGCCGCCGCCATAATAGAATGTCAATTTAAATACCACTGCAGTGTTAAATACCTACGTATTATGGCGGGCCAGGTGCGATCTGTAGGTATAGGTATAAAAAATGTGGAATTAAGATGGTACTAAGACACTAGTACCTACTAAAGAAGTGGCTTGAGACCGCATGGCATTCCACGTCTCCCTTTTGTGAGAATATGTACGCATGAAGTGATAGAATGAAGACAATTGACACGCATGTGACTTCCTAGCGACATTTGTTACCCACGTAGCCTGGCGGTTGCCGCAAAGCATGGCTGCACAATGTGATTTCTTGCACATTATTTATTTATTCAGTTGTGGAATATAGGTTTTACAGAATAGATAGGTAGGTTTTAAATATGAGTAAGTGCACTATGTCCTATCACTAAGATGGCGTACAAATTAAAATTAAATGTCATCATGGTTAGTATTGGGATTTTGTTTGCGATGTCATGGACATGAAGGCTTCCATGCAGGGCCGGTCGCAGTTTTGGGGGGGGTCACTTCGGAAATTCCTTAAGAAATTTAACCCCCCCTCCCCTCGTACTGGGACTTTTAAATATGACGTGCATGGATTTGGGGGGGGGGTCATGTCACCTGTGACCCCCCCCCCCTCGGACCGCGCCTGCTTCCATGGATACGAAAGTTCCTCACGCGGTCTTTATGCATGACTTCACACATCCAACGCTGCACATCCATCTCTGTAACACACAGCTCATGCTTATATAGCTCTCACTGCACCTACCCCATAAGCAGTATACATATTGTATAGCTGGTATCAGGTTTCGGGCACGCTGTGCAAACCAGTTAGTAACCTGTTCTCAGATAATAACTCTTATGAAGTGCACACCAATCATCGGTAAAGTTACGTAACAGGCAGGGGATACTGACCTTAATTTCGTGGTAAAATTTCAAGAGTTATGATATATGGACAGTTTTCTGTGGTAGCGAAATGGGCAAGATAGTACGCCTACGAGTACTTACCAAGGCGAATCACACTATCATCTCATTGAAAGGAGTGAAAGGTACCTTTCTTAGTTTCACGACAAATTACTAGAATGGATAGCTCTACCTTATTAAAATTCCGGATTGTTTAGCGGGGCATGGAAATGCATTAGGTAGGGACCCCCGCTTAAGGATCATCAGAATCTGGGAATGAAGGCCTGTATTTTCTAGATTTTACCTGGCTCTTGGCTTCCTACCATTCAGTTATTTGACAGACTCTTTATAAATGTAACTTCGTTTATTCTATCATAACTTTGAAAATGTCTAAACAGTTTCAGATGATACCCCAGTATCGTTAGATCCTTAAATCGTCCCGAGCGACACTGGCTATAAATAATCGCATTTTAAAATACCACTATTGGACTGAACACAAAACAAGGAATAATGAAGTGCAAATACGATTACGTTCGTGCTCTTTTGGAGTTAGCTCACGATGTAGAATTTAATTATACACATAATCGATGCTCATCTTGACATAACGGAAGTGCCGCAGTCAATAGGTAGATGGTCAATAATGACTTTTCGGCCAGTCAAAAAACTGCCGGACTCAACAAGGTTGAACTTCAAATCTTGTTCAAACTGAAAGTCGACGTAGAGTGTCGAATCTGAATGTTGCAACGATCGATGACTTTCAGATTCAAGCGCTATAGATAATAATATAATGAAATTATTTCTCAAATCTATAAAATTAATGGTAGCGCCTCCGTATTTGATTCTAACGAATATTTCATATTTTTATGACTTCAAGCAAAGCTGGATTGCGTGAAGACTTAAGACCTTCTAGTAAGGATAATATGTGATTCCAAGTTTAGCTCGTACCGGCAAGTGGTCGAAGGCCACATTATGACAGACACTGCGTCATAGGCGCCTTTCTCGCAAACCAGTCCTGTGCAGCTGCCGTCGTCGACGTAAAACCGACTAAATTGTTATAATGAATCTTTTTTGTTTCGTCGCCTTATTGTTCTTCTATATCAAAGAGATCGGTTAGACTGTTGAAAGTTTTTTTTATTGTTGTCAATAATTGTTTAAATTTCGAACTCGTTTGAAAAGGCATTTCATCTATTCATTGCGGATATTTTTGGCGGGGAATCGCTTTTATCACTCACATTTTACTTGAACAAATACAAAAAAAATTTAGCATTTATTTGCGACTTTTAAGTAAGATCTCTTAGAACATTGTGCAACTAGATGAAGATAAATACTTTGTAGAAATAGATATGGTGATAAGATTCTTAAACTGCTGTATTTTCAAATTGCGTTTCAACAGCGGATATTATGGTGAAATGCAGTAATGTTTTTATCATTTTAGGCGTTGTTATTGATAAGTTTGATGTATGGATGATATACACTTATAGATATGACTTTCTAAAATAAATGTGATAAGAATGAGAGTCTGAGATTAGAATCCGAAAGCATCTGTTACCTATTTCGAAATTATATGATAGAAACCTATGAAGTAAGTATGATATCATCTCCACCTTATATGCCCTTATTCCATTTCTTTTGTGGTCAATCTGCTTGCAGTCAACTCAATATTTACTTCCTTCCCAATCATAATATGTATCACCTTTCACAAACTTAAAAATATATCTTCATAACCATTTTCATTTTCATCTTTATTCTCTTAGGTTTTACTCTATCCTTGGAATCATCCACTTCCATATTTAGTGCCTTCCTTTAATACATCACTTTCATCTATCTATCACTTTTATCTATCTTCAGGAGCTTTATAAAAAATAGTAATAAAATAAATCAATGTTTCAGGATAAACGATTTTTTCACAACTATGTTTTTTTAGGCAATTTTCACAACTATTCTTTATGATTCTCGCCATTTTCGAACTACCGAATTAGCCATGATTTTTTTATAAATTCCTGTAACGCTCTATGGTTACGCTATATCGAAATAGAGTTATCTCATTATTTATTTATATGTTAGATAACATTTGATTTATTGAAAACGGTCGAGATATGCGATTGTGGATATGAGCACATACATCTAGGTATGTTTCAGATATTGAAATATATTTATATTGACATACGTGAGCGATGTTCTATTTTAATCGATGAAAAGGGTAGGAATTTCAAGCACATATCACTAATGGTAGAAATGGAGAACAGCAGGTCTAAAAAGGCCACTTTATTGAAATCGTATTATTATAATATTTTGTCATGCGGCAATTTTTACACGAAATTGGACTCTGTTTAGTAAATGAATTATTGTGATTCTGCTCATATGAGTGACCATTATACGAATTTTATAGAAACTATTGAAATCTGAATCTGATTCTGATTCTGGATCTACTGGGAATTCATAACGTTACTCATTTTTAGCGGAATTGCTCAATGTGGCCTTTTTAGACCCGTAAATCGCACACTCCATGCGCGCAATATTCCTAAAAAGGGATTCGAAGGTTTCGCTTCATGTTTTAATTTAACATACAGATTACCATATCGCGCTCGTATAAAGACGTAACTGAATCCACCATTCGTTTAGCATGTTTATTAACACGTGTTCGTGTGATAACTACGCCTATTTATATCTTCTAACATTTGGGCACGTGGGGCAATATTTGTTCAACGCCTATCATCAGCTGGTGATTTTTGGGGGAAGTGGCTTGTGTTCAAACTGTTGTAGTTAAGTTTCAATACCGAACGAGTTTTGAGAAATGGTAGTTAGGAATTTTTTCTCATTAATAGTTCGTAATAATAAAGTTTCTTAATGTTTATAAATAATAATAATATTTTTTATTGATTGTATTATAAATAAGATTGTACTAAGTATGAAAACCCCTCGCAACTCAAATTGTGAAAAAAGTTACAAGTTTTTAAAAACGCTATAAAAAAAATTCGTAAGACTCTGAAAACCTTTTAATACGAGCAAGTTACACAATGGTCTTTTACAAAAGTAACTACTAAGCATTTTGAGCATTAAAGAATAAAACCTAGCAGATTATAAATTTAAATACGTAGTTTTTCGCAAATTTATTCATCTACTAATTACGCGTCCTTATTTTTAACTTGTTTTGTGACCGAAATATCAATTATGATGTCACTCTACGACAAACTTTAATGGTAATATATGAGACGAGCTAAATTATTTCTTTACCTGCGAGTAATATGGCTGCCAGACACAATAACCATGTTGACTCCATTGTCTGGACCTAAGTCGGTTAGCCTTCGAACGTTGCCTACAAGGTGAATGTCTCTGCTCCCTTACCCAATGCTCACTCATCTCGCTGCACTTGACCGAGTGGCCAGTATTTCAGAATTTATTTTTAGAATGCGGAGCAAAGACAATATAGACTGTATTTTTAAGCTGTGAACTGTTTAATATGGCGCCAACTTATGTCAGTAAATTGGCGGTAAATATTTCTAAACGAAAGGTGAAATTATTTGTTGGTTTGGTATAAATTATTTGTTTTATAACTTTGATTTTTATGGCGTAACATATAAGTATTGGTAAAGAATATTTATGTCGTACTTTAAATATTTATTACTTTAATTTATAGCACAAACGTGTGACCTCCTTGTAGTTTACTTTCTTACTTGAGGTATGTACCTACTTGAGTAAGATTTTAATACTTTTTAGGGTTCCGTACCTTAAAAGGAAAAAATGGAATACTTTATCATCACTTTGTTGTCCGTCTCTCTGTCTGTCGGTCTATCCGTCAAAACCTTTTTCTTAGGAATGCATGGAGGTATCAAGAAATGAAATTCATACCGAATGCTTTGAAGCTGTGAAAAAAATCACACTTCTAAGTCAATCCCATTAAAAGACAGCTGTTTAAGTACCTAGTATAAGTTCGTGCCTCAATCCATTTTTATTCGGAACCCTCAGTGCGCGAGTCCGATTCGCTCTTGACCGGCTTTTTTATTTGAGTGCCGAATCACATCGCATCACTTTTCCTGAAAAGAAAGAAAGGGGGAACTTTATTATTAATAATTTTCAGCACACTGAAAACTCTATGAAGGGTCAAACATTCTGACAATGAAATTGGTTCCAAGTTCCGATTGTAAGTTGTGAAGTATCAAGCCAGCTGAATGTAAAAAAAAATGTAGGTAAGGTACTATGGGGGCTACCTTCGTTTTAGACTTACAGCTTTCGGACGGGATGAATTTGAAATTGGTAGTAGAAATGTTTGTCACCTCAGAAACTGGAGTACCTACCCAACATATTCAGAGGAGTTCTGAGAACCCTACTTACGTAACCTAGTACAAGTAATAAAATGTGGGCCAGCGAAAGTGGGCAAAGCTCTCAAATGTAATAAAATTGCAATCAATTTTATAAAGTCTATCATCATACTTCAGAGTCTGGGGTTACCTTTCCAGCTTTTACTTTTCCAGTTCGCGCGGTTTTGGGCATCCATGATAGAGTCCGTGTTCTTTCATTCATAGATTATTCGTTTAACTAACTTCCAATTATAGATTAGACATTCGTATTAATGCCATGACTTAGATCTAGCATAAATAAATCTAAGAATATTGTTATCTAAGCTAAACGAATCCAATTATTCGCATTATCCAATCATAAATAATTTATTAGAATTAATTTACATAATGATGCAGGAAGAAAGGAAATTGAAGACCGTAGTATAATCTGCGGCACAAGTAATAAGAGTAGATGTGATATGTATAGCTCGGGACACATATCTTGGACCTAATTCGCGAAACAAACGAGGCACTGGCGCGCGGTTTGTTTTGGTTTTGTAATATCTATGCTTGGTGAATTTGAGCGCGTCCACCGCAGTAGCACCCCGTGCTATACTCTAAGAGCGGAAACACACGATGCGTTGCGGCGACGCACCGCAGAAATTTCGCCGCAGTAGCGGGCACACGAGCGGTGCGACGCCGCTGCGTTGTTATCAAACAAATGAGCGGTGCCACTCCGGCGTCGCTACGCATTCACCCCTCCCCGCCTCGTCTCGGTGGTTGCAAGTCCGGTGCGGCGACGCAGCGCATCGTGTGACATGCTACAGATATTTCTATGTAAAACGACGCAGCGACACCGCTCCGGCGTCGCGCCGCCGCCGCAACGCATCGTGTGCTTCCGCTCTAAAGATACCCACAAAACGTATACTGCGCACAGTTTGAGCATATTTTGCTTTAGCTCGGGAACCAGGGATTCTTTCACACAAAATGTATTTCTTTGTCAATAAAGATATTTTAGATCCAAGACATAATATATTCGTATGTCCCGGTCTCGAGCAACAGTCGTATTTATTTGATTACCTGCATTTATAAGTCTATTGAGGTTAATGTAAAAATGGCGCTATATTTTAATTCGTAAGTATAATTTTATAGATGTCAATAAAAACTTGCTAAAGTGCACCGTAAGGAGTTTTAATTGAGTTGTTATTCGTTTTATTGTGCAAAAAATATGTACACTGTAGGCGGATCTCAATAGAAACTTTTTAATTATTGTATTTTTTTTACGGATTCATAAATTACATTTCATAATTTATATTACAAACTGAAAATTTGTGTTTACGATCGTAATTATAATTGCATGTCTTCATAAAAAATAATAACAATTCTGTGAGGATTGTAGTAAATATTTTAAACTGCAATGCGTACAGCTATATTTACAAGAATTTCTAAAAAGAGTAATACAAAAGTCCGCCATTTTCAACCGCTCCCATTTCAAAATTGGAAGCAGTTAGGTACAGAAAATTATACTCCTACATTGTCGATGGTCCTACTTTTTTTTTAATGCGTAAATATCACTGTTTGGCACACAATATCAAGCCCACCTACACGGTAATTTAATTCTTGTATAAGGTAACTGTACCAATGCTCGACACTGTACCAATGCTAGACACTTTCGAACAAAACCCAGTATTTTGAGAAAATTATCCATTTGTTTTATAAGACTATTGACTTAAAAGATGCCTAATGGTATCTATAAGATATGTTCAAATATTCGCAACACCATCCGAAGTAAATTTAGAAAGACTGTTGACAGCAAATAATGTGACTCCGTGAACACGGTCGTGTTATTTCTTAAGATTTTTGCCAAGGGTACTGATTTTTATAGGTGTGATTTTTTTGTTTATAAGTTATGATTATTACTAATTTTAGTATTAACGTTATAAATATTGAAGTTATTGACATACTTGGACCATTGGGACAATGATGTCTAGCATTGGTGTTTTCGACCAAGTGCATAGTAATTTAATTTAAAGTAAAAGTATGATAGATTTTAAAGATTTTATGGGCAAAAGTTAATGTCTAATTGTTGCTGTAACAGTTAAAAAAGAATGTAACGACCATGCTGTAATTAATTTGTAAAATTTTTTAGATTGAAATTTTATTTTTCCTTAAAGTGTCGAGCATTGGTACAGTTACCTTAAAATAAATCGTTCGCGATCAATATTAAGATTCGCGCGCTATTCTATCCGCTATAAATATTAATCGTTTGGAGCCATTGCTCTAACCGGTTGGTGTAAGGTCATGATCTCGAAGAATAATTATATCATTTAAAAATAAATAAACTTATTATTTGTTATTTATTTTGAAACGGTATTATGGTTATAGATTGTTTATTTACGTTATCCTATTATCGCATATCCTAATAACGCGAAACTTTCTTGTTTTTTCCAAGGTCTCATTACCCCTGTACCAAATATCAATATTAGTATAGATTAAAAATGATATCATTACAAAAATTTGTAATTTTTAAGAACTCATTGTTTTTAATGCTATTGACAAACTTTTTCCATCAATATGGAAAATAAACCAGCTACATTTACGCTTTCATTAGTTAGGTAATTATGTTACTAACACTAAAACTATGTCACGTCACTCACACGTTGCCGACCCTGCCCTGTTTAAGTCATTCAATACCTTTACAGAAACTGACTTTTGAGAAAACCATATCATCCCCCTTGACATAGGTATGACACTTATTTTGACAAATATGACATACGTTGACGACTGTCATAACGTCAAATCTTGTAAGACTATGCCGGTCATCGAATTACCACTTGTCTAGGCTAATAGTTTACTTCCTAAAATAAACAATTTCTCAAAATTTTACTAGTATTCTACTTCTAATTTACCTACCTAGTAAAGCTGACTAAGGCTAGCCCATTTTGCTGAATACATGACGGTAATAATATGTATTTATGACAAGTTGGCATTTATATTTCTTACAGGTTTTGACAAAAGTAAAAATTAAGAATAAGTCAAGTTTACTCATCGATGCCTACTTACTTCACTTGTAATAAGCAGTCTTCGCAAAACCGATGAGATTGTTGACATTGTAAAGAATACATTTCAAATAGAAAATGGCCGACGCTGTACTGTAAGAGTAACCGTTAGAAATTATTTAGGTCGTGTCGCACAAATCTCTCAAAGTATCAATCGCGGAGCAAATTCATTGCAGTAAAATCAAGACAGTTTAGTTTACAACAATAATTGCGCCACAGTTAAGAAGCGGGGGCAGAGTTGAGGGGCGAAGAAATAAAAAAAGTAAATAGAAAAACATATAAGAAGGTATTTAATTACTTTCAATAAGTTAAACTTTATTATTAACATTTTACATTTGTTTTGTTTTGCACAAATTACTGGGAAAAGTCATAAACGTCAAATTTATAAAGTTATAATTTTCGCGCCTTTACAGTTGACAGTTAAACCACAGACTCTAAACTTTATAGATGACAGCTAAACCACAGACTCTTTCTTCTACTATTGCTCCAAATAAAGTCGATCAAAAAATGCAAATAATCAAATATTTTGTTCCGTACATCCGGTTACTCGTGTACATTAAATGAACTTGAATTTAAGGTCATTTACATAATAACACTACCCACGTGTGGGTATGATATAATAATAATAATTATATATATATCTAAAAAATAAAAATATTATTAAACATTCACAATTAATTTCTGCGTAGGTATAGTTCTAGATAGGCTATTTAAAAAAACAATTATGACACGGTTCCTGGATGAGACGGGAATGAATTTTCAATTTCAAATTTGGAATTATAGCGCGCCTTTTTTGTCATCTGTATGACAGCTACAAAAAAGTACCAACGCCTGCATTATTAGTTTATTTGTGGCCTTCCGCAATACCAAATTATTTGTTCCATAGAACCAGTCTGGTAAACATAAACGACATTGTAGAAGTCTCTGCATTTTCTGAAATGAATTGTTCTATGATAAGATAATTGTGGAAATCTAAATAAGGTGACTTTCTCTGGCCTAAATGTTAAATGAATTGCTTTACAATTAACATTGTTGTTACATAAATTGATAATAGGCTCGTGGAAAACGAATGAAGCGTTCAAATGGAGCTAATTGTAGACCACAGATGATAATAATTCGGTATTTCATGATTGTCATTAATCATTCATCTGTCATGGGTATTTTAGCTGAAGGTTTAAATGGTGATTACTCTTTATTAGTAGGTACTGTATTTTATGGAAAGTTGCATTTCGACCTCATTTTAGGAAAGTTGCATTTATCTTAAGGTTCTTTTGCAAAATCTGTACTCTAAGGAACAGCGATTTAAAGTGTGTTTGATTTATTTGTGTTACCGGTGATTTTTATAATTCAGGTATTCTATAGAAGGCAATGTGATACCATACATAATGTCTTGTGCTCCACCGGCAAAGTTAAAATGATATAAAACAGATCTTGGTCTATATTTGCCTGTGCCTCTTGGATGGCTTTGCGAAATTTGCGATAATTATATTTCTAGAATTCGTTCCCACAAAACTAAGTACAACTTAAGCTCCAATTTCAGGGAATTAAGATAACTTACCTAATTAATAAATAACTTAGTGGATATTAGTTAAATGTATTGTCAACCGGATTAAGTAAGTACTCATTTAGGTACAACATTTTTTATATATCTGCAATCGATCCGGAAGCTATAAGTATCTAATCAAATTGTATATTAATTTAAAGACACTTAAGCAGATCCTGTGCATTAAACTAGACTGGCCGTACGAAGAAAAAAAATGTGTAAACCACTATAGTACGCGCCAGTTAGTGTGGCAATACGAGTGGAACAAAGTCTTACGAATACGAAGTAACAAGAAAGGTAAATCAAAAATATTAAGAATTAAGAATTATTACATTATCTTTTAACATTGAAACTGTCGTTTTTGCGAATTTCGTATACCTACACCACTGTATGGGGGAATGTAAATGACTCGTATTGCCACACTAACTGGCGCGTACTATACCTACTTGATCATTGGCAAATTTGCAAGCTTTTTTTCGCTGTCATACACTGGTGTAACAGGCGACATTACAAAAAGGCGCGCTATACACTATACAGAATTACAGATGTATCAAATTTCAAGTGTCTGTGCCCCGTTCCAAATTTAAAATTCATTCCCGCCTCACCTTGGAACCTTGACACAATTTTCGTTCCAAACAGGTTGTCTGGTACACATGGAAGTCATTGCCCTACTGAAAACAAAGACTTTCAGTTCCATAGTTGCAGTAACGTCACTTTAAATACTATATGTGGCCCTCGGCTCCGTCCGCGTGGATGTCAGTTATCGCGACATTTAGTCATACCTCCCTCCGGTTCTACTTAGCCGATTGCGATAAAATATAAGTAAGGTTTTAATTCAAATACCTTTCAAATATCGTATCAAAATTCATTAGTACTTTTTGTATCCATTGTGAACAAACGCATATTCCAAAAAAAAAAACAGTATCCTTATTAAAACACCAAAGTATTTTTTTAAATATACTCCAATGTACAGACACGACTTTTTTACAATTATAATAGTAGGTAAATAACTATAACTATGATTTATTAAGTAGTATAGAATCTATGCGATGGTTCTTTTCGGATACAATGTGAGGAAAGGAAAGTGCAAGGTAAATTAGTCATAATTCACATTTTGGCGGCACCGTTTTGTTTTTTATATCTTCGGCTATTAGCAGATTGATGTGTTGTCTATGACATGAATAGCCAAAAATACCGTGCGATGATTAATTTCACGGACAACTTTGAGCTTTATATCTTTAAAAAAGCATTCATTGTAGGTAATGATTGTAATCGTCCTATCATTGTGCAAAATAAATCAATTAAATTTGAAGACGAAAATAGTGATTTAGTGACTAAAACTTTCCCGATCAAGATCTTCGGGAACCAATTCAAAATCACATGCATGCCGGTACGGTAGGTTATACACCTGCCCCCCTAGACAAGTGACAATTCGTTGCTCGGCGTATCATGGAATAGAATGACGAATGTATAGGATTTGACGTTTTTGACATTCGTTGACGCCTGTCATATACCTACGTCAAAAATCCCATACATTTGGCATTCTATTCTACCAACGCCGTCCGATGAATTGCCACTTGTCCTCGTCTTGGCCTGCTGATTTGGGGACGATGGTCGGATTGGTCGGGTGCAGGATTTCGTTTCGGTGTTGGAAGGTTAAATGGCTGTTCCGTTTTTCTCCCAACGTAATATCGCTGACCAAGTTTTATAATATGCGGACCTAACACCCGAAGAATGTCAGCTCGAAAGAGATGGCCCTGGGTCGGCCGGGGTGCTAGAGATATATCTTAACCAATCTCACCTCCGGCAACCTACTACCCACCAGGCGCGGTCCGAGGGGGGGGGTCACAGGGGACATGACCCCCCCCAAAACCCAGCACGTCAAATTGAAAAGTCTTCATAAAATTTGCAAAGTAATTATATTGCAATATTTATTCCTTGTCGCGTCTTTTAAAGATCAAAAATTGGTAAAATTGTATTTAGGTAGCATTAAATACTCTTAAAGATACGAAAGTTTTGCTTAACCGTTTACCGCCAGTACTACAGTTCCTCCGTGATCATGGTGCTTGCAACAGCGCCGAAATATCGGAAACTCCAAACAATACATGGTAAATATCCCGATAGTTCTAATAATAATGCTGAATGATTGTTTACAACTTACGTATCAAGGCACAATCGAAGCCCTATGGCGCCAAGCGTGGATGAGGACGACCTGTCCGAGGTCAGTTGGATAGAATTAAAGCTAGTGGTTCATAAGCTTATGGCTGAACCGCGGCACTCCGGGCTGAGCGAGCTTTAGGCGGCGACGACGACCAAGCGCTAGTTTCCGAAATTGTTAAAGACGGGGAAACTGGTCCTCATACGAAAGGCGGACATCCGGTGGATTCGCCGTCCGCTTACCGACCTATAGTGTTACCTGACGAGGTGTGAAAGCTCTTTGAAAGAGTTATTGCAAAGCGCCTCGTCAAGCACCTTTTTAGACCGACCTGGCGGGTGGTCAATATGAATTCCGCCAGAGACGCTTCACTATGGACTGTGGATGCCCACTTGTGGGCCAGGTGATGTTGGGGGTTTCTTTGGACATCGCCAACGCATTCAACACTTTGCCCTCGAGTTGCATTAAGGAGACGCTCATGTATCACGAGTTATGAAGTGCCTCTCCACCCTCGCCGCATAGACCGCGTAACCGATGGAGAGAGCCGTCAGCTACTCAACCGCGTCCGACCTCGGCTGGCGAAAGATGTCGTGCTGTTTTCCGCAGGGATTGGTTCTGCGCCCGCTCCTGCGGTATACTCCATCGGATACGTCTGGGTATTCGCGGTGAGCTCGAGGACGGTGTCACCGTCACGCGCTATACGGATGACACGCCAGTCATGGTATGCGTTGCTACACAGCGCGAAGCAACCCTGAAAGTCACGACTGCGGTTGCCCATAACGATAGCCCATGGTCCTGCGTAAAAGCGAGGCCATGTTCTTTTATTTATGGACCTCAGCGTGCGCCACCTAGGGAACCAACCTCATAGCGCGAGGCACTCCCGTCGGCATCAAGCCCCATACGAAATACTTGGCTCGTTCTCGATGGCCGATGATACTTCGGAAAACTTTTCCGAAGTCTGGCCCTCAATCTGAAAGGCGCAGCTGCCGCTTTGGTGGGGTTGCTGTTCAACTTGAGGGGGGCAAGAAGATGGCCAACTAGGTCTTCAGAGGGGAACCGCACGATCTCCTTCAAGGTGTCGAGTCTCCTTGGCGGAACCATACTGTGGTACCTGGCGGCGAGAGCCTTTTCGGTGCAATACAGGTACCGAAGGGCGGCGCGGATGTCCCCGCTGATATGAACCCGAGGCTCGAGAAATCGAGGCAGTGAAGTCCCAGCGCCGCCTGGATGTGGTGGAGGAATGGAAGTTACAACTTCGGCAACCAAACACAAGGCACGTCGTAATAGCGGCAGTAAAGCAAATCATGGAGGACTGACTAGAGAGGCCTCACAGGTGCCTCTTGTACCGGCTGACACAGGTGATCACCGGACACGTGTGTTTCGGGAGTCGTCGGATCTAGAAGGAGCCAACGCCTGAGTGTCATCACTGTGATGCAAGCGAGGACACGGGGCTGCCCACACTGACTGAAATCAAGGTGTGAAAAACACCGAGGCAGATCTTTTAATGTGTAATGTGAACCTGGGGTTGGAAGTTGTCTCCCTCAGCACGTGCCTCACTCACAGTGATGTTGCAGAGTGCGAGTGTGTGGGGTGCCGCCGCTTCCTTCTGCAAGCTAGTAATGCTCGAGAAAGAGGTGGGGGAGCGGGACAGAGAAGACTCAGGTCCCTTCCGTCCCGCGCATAGTCCGCAATGCGCGAAGGCGACTCGAGCGTCGAAGGCCTTTTTATAAGCGTTAGGGGTGACAGGTAGAGCCCGGGACAAGATAGGGACACCGAAGTGTGAGGGATATGCCAGTGGCAATCTCAACCTCGGCAAATAATGATCCAACCCAAGACGGTGTGCAATTATAGTTGGTTTGAGTCCGACATAACCACTCCCATCGGCTTGGGCCTAATGCCATTGGTGTCCGAGTTAACAGGCATACAAAAATCAGGCAAATTCAAATATCAGGCAAATTAAAATAGACATCCATGTATACAAATATTTGCACTAAGCGAGAATCGAACCCGTACCTCCTACAGCAGTCGAATTCACTACCACCACGCCACAGAGACTCTTAATTTTATTAATTTTAGTCGATTGAAGCCCGACATAGTTCGAGTACGAGGGGAGGGGGGGGGGGGGGGGTAATTGCCGCACTTCGGTAAGTGACCCCCCCCAAAATGTGAAGCTGCGACCGCGCCTGCTACCCACATGGTTTGCGTTTTAGTCGCATCGAGTCCGACATAACGGGGGTCGTTGTGTTATAGGTGGAGATTTTGGGCAAGTTAAAAAAAATATGCAAACTCCCGGGTTGCCAGCATCCCAGTTCCTAAGAGGATAATTAGAAAGGATTTTCGTTTTAATGGAATTTAAAAGCATTCTTGTCTTGTCTTGGACATTCACTCTGGATCGAAAGGCTCTTCGAATTTACCTCTTAGGAGGTAGGTACTTAGGTAAGTATTAAAAAGTCTTCTTGTAAAAGTAGGTGATATTAAATTTAACTTCCATCATATAGAAAAACAATAATCGCTTTAGAAAGTACTGATACACCACAATCAGTGGTCATATCACCTGTTCTAACCGCAAATAGTACCAATATGGTGGAAAGCGAAAGCTATAACGTTTACAGGCTATTAGTGAACTTTTAGTTGTATCTATACTTGTACTACTTAAATAGAAAACTACTACATCGAACAATTTTTATCGAAGATACGTTTCACTATTTACCGCATATTTAGTAGTACCTAGCTTTTGAACTGCGTGGAATACCCGTAATGATGAAAAGAAATGAACATGAAATGAAATACCTACCCCCTGAGGGTCACAGTAAATTACTAAATAAAATTTAAAATAGCATAAGTGCTCCAAGCTATACCTTATCTCATCCAGTCCCCCTATATAATAGGCACAGACCTACAGATTTTAATATTACTTCGTTGGTACGTATAGTACTTACAATCTGTACAATATTAGGTACCTATATATGGCAAAAAAATGGCTGACATAAATTAATAGAATATCTCGCCTAAAACAGAAAACGATATTTTAATTTTATTTCGAATAAAAAGTTAGTACTTAATGATTACTTAAAATAATAATATTATAAAAACTTTACTTAGCTTATCATCAGCCAAGGTGTACATAAAAATAAAGCAAAAAGTTGTTATGTACATAAAATCGTTCAATGTTTTTAAACGACTCACTAAAAAACAACGGCGGCGCCAAAACAGATATTATAAGGAAAGGCCAATGTTACCTTGGTAAATCGAGGAAATTAAGAAATAAAAATGTTTTGAATGCACTTGCGGTTTTCAAACGAAGTGTCATCTACGAGTATTTCCTTGTATGATGAAATGGCGGGAAAAATAGATGTTTTTTTTTTCGTTCTTCCTAATCATCAATATTCTTTTCTGAAAATTGTATTATGTTATGAGAATACTGTTTTTTACATTTGGAGGATTCCGACTAGACGGAGACTGAATTTCGAATTTCGCCTTTTGGTTTTTTTTTTGCTCAGTAGGTACGTAGCGACAGCCTCCGTGGCGTAGCGGTAGTGAACGCGGCCGCTACGCAGGAGGCGCGGGTTCGATCCCCGCTCAGTGCAAATATTTGTGTTCATGAAATATGGGTATTTTGCATTGGTCTGGTCGTGCCTCGGAGAGCACGTTAAGCCGTCGGTCCCGGTTGCCATAAGAACATCTATGGCAGTCGTTATGGGTAGTTGGAGCCCTCAAAATCCAAAAACAACGGTCTAACTGCAAAGCTTCGATATCGCCTAATGTTAACATTGGGTTGTGGAGGTCAGATGACAATCGCTTCACGGAAAATATCGAGGTCTAGCCAAATTCGTAGTTAAGACTGATAAAGCGGACCCCAGACTCCAAGCTGAAAAAGCTTCGGATGCGACTGGGAATTAACGCTAAGAGGAAGAGTAGGTACGCACCATCTTTTATCGATAAATAGCTTCGATACTGAATACTGATGTTACTGTGTTGAAATACTTTTTGTAGATATGTGATTACGTTTTACGTTAGCACATTAATAATATTTTTTTTGTTTCATCGTTAACGTCTAAGTAACTGATGTATGGCCTTTATAAAGTAGCTTAGAAACATTAACTTTACTTAAGTACCTCACATTTATTTTCATCATTAAGACATTAAATCTTACATTTTTTATTTTTTTTATGGATTGTGTTCATCTTGACGAGAAAAAAAAAGAAATATCATAGACAATAAAATAGATATGGACCGGTCCTCTTTGGTGTACATTTTTTAAGAATGGAATAGTTTGATTTCAAAGCCTAGACGCAAGAATCTATAGTTATTTACAATATCACACTTTAATTTACAATTTACCTGAGTTCTTCCTGGTTTTACAAACAGTAAACTTGTTTTTTAGAAGGATTTGTTAGATATCACGATCATTCTAATCGATGCTTTGTGGTTCGTAGAGTAACCTGTCAAATGCAATCTTAGTAAAAACTCATATTATTATTTGAAAATATCGCATGTTTTTTTCGTGGCTAACCGACAGACCTGTTTATTATTTTCCTCACACAATCTTTTACAATTTAAACAATATGCCGATTGTATTTCCCCAAACCCCATCTTGGTACAACCTTGTCAACTCCTTTGTACGCACTCATTCAAACAGTTCGTCCATACACTCGCTACTCGCATGAGAAAAACTAAATGCAATCACGAAAGAGTTCACCGATTACGTCATATTCTATGAAAGGCTTCATTTAATTTTCAATCTTATTTGTACAGCGTTAAGATTGGTTATTGAAAAAGAGAAGCTTAGTCGTGAGTCTATTGAAAATTGAAATAAAAAGGTTTCTGACATCTTGGTTCGGTTCGTTAGGAAATCGAAAATGGCGATTGCTCTTTAGTTCATCGTAGCGCAATAGAGTTCACGTTTGGTGACGTCATCAGTAGCAACAAAATGTCATTCATTTTATACAATGGTCTAGGAACTTCCTAACTTAGGAGTTTCCTTAAAAAAATAAAAGTAAAGACATTATTTTGGTTGTTATAAAAAGGAGTGCTCTGTGAAAGATAGCTGCGTGCTTCTACTGGGTGGCGCAAAAGTACTGGCACTAAAGAAAATACCTTTATTTTTTTTATATGACATTTTCTGTCATTCTGTTGTTGAAAATTGTGTAGTGCACAAATGTAAAATACACTGAAAATAAACATGGACCGTTTTACTCCCCAAGAACGTGGAATAATTGTGTCAATGTTCTTACGGAATAATTCATCAGTGATAAGAACACAACGTGAATTTCGTCGACGATTTCCCCACCGTCCGGCACCGATTGGTCGCACTATTCGACGCTTTGCCACACGCCTTGAAGCAACTGGCTCAACATTGGATAGACCTAAGTCTGGGAGACCAAGAACAGGCCGTTCAGCTGAAAATATCGATGCTGTGCGCGAAGATGTGGAAGAGTGTCCAGAAACATCAACGAGGCGACGTGCCACGCAATTGGGCATTTCCAGACGGACCCTGCAGCGTATTTTGGTGAAAGACTTAAAGATGTTCCCGTATAAAACTCAAATGACTCATCAGCTGCTGCCTGCTGACCACCGAGCTCGTCTAGATTACTGCCAGCGCGTCATAAACCTCAACCTTGAAGAGGATGATTTTCCTTCAAAATTGGTTATGAGTGACGAAGCGCATTACCATCTCTCAGGGCATGTCAATAAGCAGAATACTCGGTTCTGGGGCACTGATAATCCGCGCATTATTCAAGAAACACCTCTACACCCACTAAAAGTTACTGTATGGTGTGGCATCTGTGTTGACAGAGTGATCGGACCCTATTTTTTCGAAGACGCTGGAGGCAATGCGATAACTGTCACTGGAGAACGCTACAGAACCATGTTACGTGAGTTTTTGATACCCAGTTCGGACGAATTGGGGCTGGAGCACATCTGGTTTCAACAAGACGGCGCTACGGCACACACAGCGCGCGACACTATGGACTTAGTGAGGGACGCTTTTCCAGGCCGAGTTATCTCTCGTTTTGGCGATTTGCCTTGGCCTGCAAGATCACCCGATCTGACCAGTCCAGACTTCTTTCTTTGGGGTTTTTTGAAATCTCGGGTGTATGTGAACAAGCCACAGACTCTCGCAGCTCTAAAAGAAAACATTCGTCAAGAAATAACGAACATATCGCAGGAAGTGTTACGGCAAGTTATGCAAAATGTCATAAATAGGGCTCAAATGTGTATCAACTCTGGAGGTCACCATTTAAAAGACATCATCTTTAAATCCTAATGGTACGAAATTTAATGGTACAAATATACATTTAAAAAAACCTAAATCTAGTTTTCTAATTTAGAAAAAATGTTATAGCCGAACCAAATAGGGTCTTTACTTTTGCGCCACCCAGTATATTACTGCGGAAGCTTGATATAGCGATAGACCATTAAAAGTCTATTAACAAATAAAATATTAATCTATTGAATGTCCATAAAATTACACCAACACTCGCTAACATTACGTAGGTACTTACTGTACAGTTCCTAACCACCCTAACATAATGGTCTGTCCATCATCGTGTATAATATCTAGGTATGTCCTCAGAGACGCATAGATAGAGCATCAGTGCTGGTCTGTAATAAACTTCGTGTACAATAAAAAATAAATGTATCTATATACTTTAGTATTATGTTATCCGTGTCTATATTAACTTCATGCGTTTATAATACACAAAATGTCAAATAAAAACGGCTCCGTTCAGAAATTGTCTCACGCCATTCTCACGCGCACTATAATTTAATTCATTTGTTTACGGTAAGTTGTCTGTGGTTGTTGTGAAGTGCGTCGAACATATTGACGCACAAACTGATTATTATTATTGTATAAAAACTGTAACACGTTATAAAGATGGTGGTACACCACATATTATTAATTAGTTAGCAAAATTCAACCTAGTAAATCAACGCTATCAGAATAAACACAAATTAGAGCTAAAAATATAAAATGTTCGAATAGAAATTTAAAAGCTACTAAAACTAGTTAATGAAATATTTTTTCAGAATTGAAATAGTTATTTGTTATACAAGAGTGCAAAGTTGCTTTTTAACCGCGTGCTCAGTTTTGATGACCGAGCAAGCGAAAGATTCTAAATTTGAATCACGAGCATAGCGAGTGATTCATAAATTAGAATCTTGAGCGTTAGCGAGGGAATCAAAAGAGCACAAGGTGTAAAATCTTTGCACTCGAGTGCAACACGTAACTTTTCATCCCACCTCAGCGAGGAAATAATGAAATGCTTCTTCTTCCTAGCGTTAATTCCCAGTCGCATCCGAAGCTCTCACCTCGGAGTTCGGGGTCCGCTATACCAGTCTTAACTGCGGATTTGGCTGGACCTCGATATTTTTCGTAAAGCGACTGCCATGTGACCTCCACAACCCAATGGTGACATTAGGCGATATCGAAGCATTGCAGCTAGACCGTTGTTGTTGAACTTTTTATGCATACAAATATTTGCACTGAGCGGGGATCGGACCCGCGCCTCCTGCGTTGCGGCCACGTTCACTACCACTACGCCACGGAGGCTGTATAATAATTATGTGTAATAATACTAATAATAAAATATCAACAAATAAAATTCAACAACAATGTTCAACCATAGGACGTGAAAAAAAAAATTATGCGCGCAAAGCAAATTTAAAAAAAAAAGTAGGTACACCAAGGAGGTTCCGAGTTGAGTTTTTCATAAATTAAAAAAAAGTTGTATGATAAATCGGCACCATAGAGGTAGAAGTAAATAGGTTTAATGATGTTTTGAGTTCACAAACCTAGTACACACGATGTTCTAAATTCAAATTTACTTTCCACTCTAGAGGATAAAAGCGACTTTTACACTCAGATATCGAAGAAAAAAAGTACTCTTTCCGAGATGGTGGGATGAAAAAATATTTTGACATTTTTGTAGTGCTTCCAAAATTATTTAACATATTTATACATCATATAATTATAAATAAAATTATAATATCTATTACTTCTATTGAACTAAATTTAAAGTTCATTACACCACATTTCAGTAACGTGTGTAATAATTACTTATTTGTAAATAAAAACCAATGTTTATTTACTTTTTATTCGTTATAAATCTTTATCATGCTATTGTTTTTACTTGCGCGGAAGTTACTGGATAGGTTTAATATTTTAATTTATTTATTATTGGATCCGGCAGCGCTGCAACGAGATATTTATCACAAAGGACATCATTCAGATTGGGCTAATTTTTATTTTGCCGGCCAAAGAAAAAAAATACAATATTCGGTTAGAGCTTGTTCTTACTAACATTTTTTATTAGTGTGTCGAAGTTGAGGGACCACTTCCAATGGTTTTATTAGAGTTTAAAAATCTTAAAAATATACACTTTTTATGATACGAACTATTCAAAATAAATGAAAAATATTGTTATACATTGGAAGAATAGTTAATAAAAGCAATAAAAAATAAACCCCATACTGCATATTGTTGTTTCTCGTCCATTTATTTACGGCTAAAATTAAAAGTGTCGATTAAAGAAAATAAAATCCGCTAGAATTTTTCCTTATTAGCATTTTTTATTATGGCGTCAAAGCTGAGGGACCACTTCCCTCAGTTTTATTTATATTCGAAAATCTTGAAAACATACATTTTTTATGATACGAACTATTGAAAATGAATTAAAAATATTGTTCTATATTGGAAGAGTAGTTCATATAAGTAATAAAAAATAAACCGCATATTACATATCGTTGTTTTTCATCCATTTATCTAGGTTAAAAATTGAAAGTGCCAGTCAAAGAAAACAAATGTGATATTCCGCTAGAGCTTGTACGCGTTTGCATTTTTATTATGGTGTCAAAGCTGAAGGACAACTTCCCTTGGTTTTTTTTTTTGAGTTCAAAAATCTTGTATATAATACATTTTTTTAAACGTATTATTGAAAATGAATGAGAAATATTGATTTATATTGGTTAAAGGTGCATTTCCAATTATTGAACTTAGTAAATGTGTTGATCATATTCCACAGTTACAAGGCACTAATGGCAATGCCATAAGGTAGATTCATGGACGATAGCAATCACGTCATGTCCAGGTTCGTCAACATTATATATACATTATCATAGATAAAACAAACAGGGTTGAGTGCAATGAAACAGTGTTATTGCTCGTGTATTTTATTTTTAATTGCTTATTTTTATTGCTTTATTGCTTTTATCAACTATTCTTCCAATATAATACAACATAATTTATTATTCCTTTTCAATTATTTATTTTATTTAAAATATACGTTTCCGAGATTTTTGAACTCAAATAAAACCGAGAGCAGTATTCCCTCAGCTATGATGCTATAGTAAAAATGTCAATGAAGACAAGCTCTAACGGAATATCATATTATTTTTCTTTGGCTTCACTTTCAATTTTTGGACCTAACTAACGAAAAACAGCGATATGCAGTATGGGATTTATTTTTTATTGCGTTAAACAACTATTCTTCCAATATAGAACAATATTTTTCATTCATTTTCAATATATAATATCATAAAAATTATATGTTTCTAAGATTTTTGAACACCAATAAAACTGAGGGCAGTGGTCTCTCAGCTTTGACATAGTAATAAAAAGTGCTAATAAGGACAAGCTCTAGCGGAATATCATATTTGTTTTCTCTGACCGGCACTTTCAACTTTGGATCTCAATAAATGGACGAAAAACAACAATATTAAAGTACAGGGTTTATTTTTATTGCTTTTATTAACTATTCTTCCAATGTATAGCAATATTTTTCATTTATTTTCAATAGTTCGTATCATAAAAAGTGTATATTTTAAGATTTTTAAACTCTAATAAAACCGTTGGAAGTGGTCTCCCAACTTTGACGCCATAATAAAAAATGTTAGTAAGAACGAGTTCTAACGGAATATCGTATTTTTTTCCTTTGGCCGGCACTTTCAAAACTAGCCCAGATTTGTATGGAGAGTGAATGTTGTCCTTTTCATATGTTAAGGCGCAACAGGTTTACAGGCTAATATTACTCGTATATAAAATCGAACGAAAAAAAAAATGGTGTATTTCCTCAGCACACGTCAGAATAGATAAATCTTCTTCTTCCTCCTAGCGTTATTCCCAGTCGCATCCGAAGCTTTTTCAGCTCGGAGTCTGGGGTCCGCTTTACCAGTCTTAACTACGGATTTGGCAAGACCTCGATATTTTCCGTGAAGCGATTGCCATCTGACCTCCACAACCCAATGTTAACATTAGGCGATATCGAAGCTTTGCAGCTAGACCGTTGTTTTTGGACTTTTTAGGGCTTCAACTACCCGTAACGACCGCCATAGATGTTTTTATGGCAACCGGGACCGACGGCTTAACGTGCTCTCCGAGGCACGACCAGACCAATGCAAATATCCATATTTCATGCACACAAATATTTGCACTGAGCGGGGATCGAACCCGCGCCTCCTGCGTAGCGGCCGCGTTCACTACCGCTACGCCACGGAGGCTGACAGAATAGATAAATGTTTGCTACTTAACAAAAATCTGAATTGCAGATTACCAGGTTCCTAAGTAGGTACTATACACCCAAATTTACAGCTCAGTATGAAAAAAGAAAAACTAGTTCGATACAATTCATCATACCAACGCAATAACCGTCTAAGCGTCTGAGCTTTTATAAATCTTGTTGTGTGCCTCAGCCCTAACACTATTATAATGATAGAGAAAATGTCTCGACAACTCACTTTCTCCACAAAGATTAGCCTTTTTTCCTCTTCAATAGAACGCTAGTTATCTAGTCAGATCTAAATAGTATTTAAATGTTTTTCTAAGGCTTCAGACGCCATATTGCTTACAAGTTCTTTGTTCGAGACGGTAGAAAGTGATGTTTGACATTGATTCGATTGTAGGTGTTTTACTCCTTTGTATTAGTAGTCACGATGATGTTTATGCTTTTAAATTAAGAGTAAATATTGTCATCATCATTATCTCAACGCACATTCGAAACAAGAAGAACGTTATCTCCTTCTCCACCTTTCCATCTTCGAGAGCGTCTTCCATCTGACCTCTTTTTTGTACGTTCGGAAATCCCCTCGTATACCCCCCTGCCGGAGCTCATAAGGGTGGTTATGTCGGACTTGAACCGACCAAACCCGCATGGCCGTCTCGGGCTATCAATTGCCTGGGATGAGGTAGCCTTAAGCATATCCCTCGCGCACCCCGACTGTCCATAGAAGGCCCTCTTGGGTGTGGGACTATGGCGTCACCATCTTACATACTCACGCCGTATCGCCCTGCTTCTGTTAGGGTGACAACCGGCTTCACCTGTGACCCCCAAGCCCGCGCTCGTGGAGGTCGGAGCTTTGACCTCTCAACTCCAAGATTGACTTGGGCTCCAAAGGTGTTGGTTAAGTCAGGCTATTGAAAAATAAGCATTCTTGCAAAGTAAACTGCAACAGACGCAACTTTGATAGTTATGGTTGGAATAAACATCACTCAATTGTTCTCTTAACGTGCTCTCCGAGGCATGCAAATAGACATATATATTCATGAATACAAAAATTTGCACTGAGCGGCAATCGAACCCGCACCCTGCTGCTGTTATTACCGCTACGCCACAGAGTCGTTTATAAGAGGGTCTTGATCTATATAATGACGTTTACTATCGGATGACAATCATCCCCTATCCCATTGACAATAATTCCTTGATAAACTGCCAACAATTTATAAGACACAGAAATATTGTTAGAGCCTTATATAGACAGAACTTGGACCGCAGTGGCAAAGATTTGTGACACAGCCAGGAAGTGAAAGGTCGACATGACATGACGAATACCGCACATCCGTACAAAGCTTTGTGTAGCTGAGATGACAGTCACAATCGTCTTATTGCAAAGAATAATAGTGTGTTCCTTTTCTAACGAGAATCGCAGATGATTAACAACTGTGGATAAAAAAATAATCTGTAATTTTGATGTTGTGAGCTAGAACATCACTAAGAAGACTAAGAGATAAGCAGTTTGAATCAAAGATATAAATAAATTACATATAAAACACACTTTTAACGGCTTGTTCTTCATCCTAGTATTAATCCCAGTTGCATCCGAAGCTCTCAACTAGGAGTCTGGGGCCTATTTTATCAGTAATAAGTAGGTAATGATCAGCTGGTACCTATGAAAGGAGATCCTGTGATAAAGGTACAGAAGTATCACTTCTGTGAAAACTTTGTGAAAACGGTGAACACTTTCATAGCGCGATGTAGGATCAAAACAGTACCGTAGTAGTTCCGCTATATTTCACTAGATGGCATTAAATAAAATAAATAAAACAACAACAAAACATGATTAATTAGGTACTGTATTTTCGTAACTAAAGATATTATTTACAATACATCATTAAGTTTAACAACAAAATCATCGATGATTATTGCGGTTTTAACAATTAATAACTGTCGGTACAATTTCTATAAGCATAGTCATTCAAGTTACTGTTAAGTAATCATTGGTATAATACAACAAGAAAATATGACATGATGGATGATGTTCCGAACTTAGCTATAACATGGCTAATTGTGGCTGCAGATGCAAGATCATGTAAGTTAGAAGTATGTACTCGGCAGATTGGTACAATGTATTATTTGTTTTGTATTATAATTTAAAGCTATGTAACATCATGCTTTAACAAATAGAAACGGAACAGAGATACTACTGCTGTACTATATATTATAAAACTGAACAGTTTGTTTGTTCGGATGAACGCGAACGTGATAATCTTAGGAACTAGTGGTTCGATATGGAAAAATCTTTTTGTGTTGAATCGGCTGTTAATTGACGAAGGTTTTACGTTATATATCATCACGATTCTACACAATGGAGCGGAGCAGTGATCATAATTGTCAACAAATCCGGCAGATTTCCATACATTCTTCGAAGACTAAAAAATTACGGGCTCAAAAGGGTGATATGAGGGTTCAAAATATGCCGCGGGCCAAGCCGGGGCGGCTATTTCTAATAAAAAGAAAAACTTTATTATCAAAACATTGAAAAAAGAAAGGTTATATTTGCCCACATACTACCTACAAAGGAGCAAAAAGCGGGTAACCATAACAAAGGACTGAAATTGTTTTTTTTCTGTTACAACAGATTAAGTACTTACGTACCGCGATGAATAAGTAATTTCAATTGAAAAGGAGAATCTCGCGCCAAAAAATAACAATGTTTAAGAGGTCACGAGTAGAGCATATTTCATCGTTAGGGTCATAAATCTCGCCCCCTTAAAAATACCCTTTTGACTAAGTACCTACCTGTATAAAGTAGGTATTTGTTGGTATTAAAAATCATCATCATCGTCCGAACATAAATCCTGGTTTTGCATATTGTTTTTTTTTTTTCAATTTATATCTAAATAATGGTAAAAAGCTGAGGTGCAGTCCAGAAGATACAAACCACCATTTCTGATGATATTGACCTTAAAATGATAGTCCATAACTTGACGGCCTTGATAGGCGCTTTTTCACTCCCCGCTTGAATAACCCGGGTCTCTAGTAAGAAGGGAACAAGTGCGCAGGCAGAGCATTCCCGCTCTTTATCCCGGCCTGACTCCCTGAACCCGAGAAGGGGCGATCCTATCTGGGTAACCATAAATTAAATTTATTCATATCTCAAAATAATTATCTTTTTTTTTATGTTAATTTACAGTCAAAAGAATATAACATTTCTGGAAACAACTTGATCTTTTTTTGTCTGAATCCGAACCTTTTTACCTTGGTTCAATGAACTTTATAATAAGGTTATTAAGGTGACGATATGGTGTCGTCGTATCTACTAAAAGCTTATTAAGAGGATATAATAAAAACGAAATCTAATTTTTTTTCCAATATTCGAGTAACCGCCTCCACAGCCTGATACGTTTTAAGCATGCAGGAGCCCGCATGTCACCGCGTCGTGCAGTTTTTTTTTTTTTTGCACGATTTTGTGCAAATTATCTGCACAAAATAGGCACTCTCATAATATGCACGACGCAGCGCACGTCTTAACAACATAAGTAGGGCGAAATATTTATAGTCATTGAAATTAAACTATTTTAACGATATAATAAGTAGGTTTGACGGAAAATATTTTTTTTAATTGATTGCTATGATTGCACCATTTTTGGTTTATAATATAAGTAGGACAATCAGAACTACAACATTTTTTTTTTCTTTTATTCCTTTCATTCCTTCCATTCCTTCCTTCCAGCCATTCATTAGATAGTTATCCAATATATGACAAGCACGCTTTAAACATATTGCAGCGAATACCTCATCAATGAACAGGAAATGCAATAATACTTCGACAAAATAATTGCAATTGATTGAATTTTATTGCTCGCACATCCTGTGTGAGAAACACCTGGGTATTGAATTACTTGTAGCCTGTAGCCACATACAGATATTAAACTTTCATAGTAGTTCATATTACTAATTAGAGTTTTCGGGATATTTACCATGAATTGTATTGAGTATCCGATATTTCGGTGCTATTGAAAGCAATGCAAGAAGGTAAATATCCCGAAAACTCTAATAGTAAAATGTAGCAATATATCTTCTGTATCAGAACACTAATCACGGTTACATCTTAAGATTGCACTTTGGATTCTGGTGTCCACACTCCTACTGCAAAGAGGCCCTTGTGGTGGTCATTACCATCTAGGCCCAATCTAGGGGGTATAACCACTAGGGCCCCATTATTGGTTCTCCTGAATATCTATTTTATACAACCCCATATTCTTTGGTGGTTCATCATTCTCTGACCTTTTTCCCAACTCAGTTGGGTTCGGCTTCCCTGCCTAACTGTGATGCAGCTGAACGTCGATATTTTCCGTAAAGCGACTGCCATCGACCTCCACAACCAATTCGTATACGTGTTAAGATTGACTTTTAACACTTGTATTAGCTATTCAAACTTATCTCTACCTTGTGGATTACCATTTGTCTAATCAGAACCTCAAAACTCAGAGTCTGCGTGCTCGAACACGATTTCTATGTTTTTTTAAATAAAAATATAGTTTTTGACATTTGGGCGATTGGCATTAGATCGAGACTAGAGTTTGAACATATTTGTTTTACGAGAACTGCCCCTCTAGACAATTGGCAATACGTTTGTAGAATAAAATAGATTGATATACGTTAATACGTTGGCGATTGTCCTAAACGTCAGAATACGTTTAATCGATTAAAGTGAATCGCCCAGGCAAGACTCGAGCCCGCGACCAGTCCCTTCTGTCCCTTTTTTTTTATCGTGCGAAAAATCCCCACGGATACCTCCCCCGCCGGAACCGGAGGAGGAGGTTATGTCGGACCCGAACCGACTAAAACGCACGCCGTCTGTGGGCCGTCAGTTGCCGGAGGTGAGATTGTCATAGCCATATCCCTCGCACCCCGGCCGACCCAGGACCATATCTCTTGATCTGGCCCTCTTCCGGTGTGGGGACCACAGAGTCGCCGACCCGCCCCCGGGTGTGGGGAAGCACGCAATGCGTGCTGCCGCCGAGGCCTGCTTCTGCTAGGGTGACAGGCGGCTCCACCCGTCACCCCCAGGCCCGCGCTCATGGGGGACGGAGGTCATTCTGCGACCTCCGACGCCCAGTCCCTTCTGTCCCGCCTGGGCGAGTCACTTTTTCCATTCTTAATCGATTTAAATAGTTAGCACCCTAATTGCTTTGAAATTCAGTCAGAATACTTATTAATTTTATGGGAGAGATCCCATTCTATTCTAAAATATGCCGGGCCAACGATTTGCCGTCGAATTTTACGCTACGATGAGTGAGATCGTACAATTACCTACAAACAAAAACAACATTGCAAAATTGCTTACTTTGTAATAAGTATAGAAGTGACTAGCCTGCTCTTAATAATGTCGCAACTACACAATGCATACGTTCTGTAATAGATAAGTAGCCTGCATTAATCTAATAAGCCTGTAATTGCATTACGCGCATAGTACACCATTACTTCATCGATTGATATGTGTGATTTAATTTATCGTGTCAATCGTGATACATAGGTACTGATTCATTAGATTCACATCTCTTAGGTATGTAAGACCAAGTAATTTCAGTGTTAGCTTTGCTTTTGCTTGCCATTCAGTGTTTGGAACTGAATTGAATGAAATCTAGAACCAGAGTTCCATGGTTTTTAATGTATCTTTCATACATACATATCCATACCTACTAATATTAGGTAAGTAAGTATAAATGCGAAAGTAACTCTGTCTGTCTGTCTGTTACGCTTTCACGCCTAAACCACTGAACCGATTAGATTCGGTATAGGGGTAGATTAGGCCTTGAGAAAGGATATAGGCTATGTTTGGTCGCGATAACCGATATTACAATCGGAACAGGCTGAGGTGCTATCACCATGCTGCCTTGTCATCTACTTACTTATTTGAATTATGATTTTTTTTCTCTGTAAATACTCACAGAGAAAAAAAATACATTTTAGTGAAAGTTTTGTTTATTAAACACGTACTACAAGTTGAAATTATCTTTTAAAATACGAAGTTGCATAAAATGAGCAAGCAATAGGTATATACCCTATGCTGTATACCCTATGCTGTGAATGTCTAAATATTGTAATTTTTGGTTGTTGGTGAGAAATAAATCATTATTATTATTATTATTATTATTAATTCGTTCGTAATATTGGACACGATCTTTTTTGTATCAAAACCTTTTTAGGAACAAAGCAACTTAATCAATGAAATTAAAAAAAAGAAGTCTATAACTCACTTTTGTGAATAATAGCAATGAAAAAGTCACAGTTTTATTATAGGTGTCATTCCGTGCTTAATTGCGGTGAAATAAAAGCCTGTTTATAAGCAAGTGTGTTGAAAAAGGTATTTATCGCCCTGTTCTTGGGTACATAAAATGTGAAAAGAAGTATAATGTGCCCATTTTCAAATCATGTTAAGATTTTTTTTAGCATCAGTCGGGTTCTTTTTTTTATAATTAGTTTCGCGAAAAGATAAATGAATCTATACAAACACTAAGATAAAATCACTTACACATACCTACCTTATATTATCTATCATCAGACACAAAAAACCTGTTGATTTAGCACACATCTATTAGAAAGCCATCAATCATCTAAACCAGAACGCATCTAGTGTGCTGCGCCCGCGCCGATGACGTCACACCGTGATCGATTGATTCTCAACACTTTAATCAGTTGACACCAGGAAGTTATGATATTATCAAGGACCTTTTTTAGTATGATGATCATCAAAAATGGGAACAAAAAGCATTCATAATTGATATAAAATTATATATTTTTAACGGATTCACGAAACTAGAGGTTTCTAGATATATGTGTCAGGCGATCTTACATCCTGGCATCTGCAGTCCAAGACGCGGCGTTCGGTTTATCGCTTTGAATCCGAGATACCCGCCCCCGCCGGGTAAAAAGTCATAGATTTACTCGCTAAAGAACATAGATTTATCAATGATAGGATGATTCAGCAAGCTTATGAAATACAAAAAATACAGAAGACCTCTTAATTTTAACAGAAAAAGATGGTCAGAACACTTAGCGATATATCTGTCTCTCCGTAATGACTGCTGAAAAGTAACCAAAACAAATTTTCACATCCGCAATTTTGATTTAAACTGTGTGTACTAAAAATACTAATATAAATTTATTCTTTTGTTTCAGGTAATATCCATGAGCGACCCAGCCTTTTTATATTCTTAAATACTTGGTAGGTATAACACAGATTCTACTATAAAATGTGAAGGTTTGTGAAGATGTTTGGATGTTTGTTACTCAATCACTCTAAGCTCTAACGGCTGAACGGATCTGGCTGAAATTTCATACAGGGATAGACTATTGTCTTGAACCTGTAATGGCAATGTATAATCTAATGCAAAGTCTCAGTTAAGAGGGTCACTAGCTTATTAGCTAACTCGCGATAGCAAAGCGATAGCAAAATTTGCGCGGTAATCGCACAAAAACGACAAATTGGTATTACGTATCACATTTGACAGAAAGCGATCAGCGTAAAAGGCGCGATAAGAAATGTCATCGCGATCACTCAAAAGGTCCTTTTTTAATGGCCGCCATTGTGAAAATAATAAATACAGAAATTTTCATTGTAAAAAACCAGTGGTAAATCAAGAAATACATATAAATTAGTCTTAGAAACAAAACTATCACTATTTTTTGTTCCGCAGCATATAATTGTTAAGGCGATCTGATCGCAAATAACAATTTTTTTGACGTATCGCGATCCATCGCGCAGTGATCTCGTTCTTACTGCTCATCGCTCGCTTGCTGGTCGCGAAAAGTTAGCTAATAAGCCTGCCGGTTATACTCGTAGGACCCGGGACTGTAGGAAGACGGAAACACGTGAGTTGTAAAAGGCAAAAGAAAGACTCGCTGAAGCGCTTGGTTATGGGAATAGCTACTAAATTATAATACCTTGACTTTGAGCCTTATGTAAATACACAGCTCACAACATATTTTTTGCCTACTAACTATAAATTTTACTCATGGTATGACTCATGGCTCGTAAAATGATAGTCATGTCTTGACACACCCTTTCGAATTAGTTACACTTGTAGCCACAAATGATTTTATTGTAGACATTTTCTTATAATATTTTTATGACAGACATCTTTTTATACAAATCCCCCGGTACTGGTGTAGGTAAGAAGGATACTCACGGATCGTGCTTTGAATACGAAATTAACTCGAAGGTTTATTCATGCGGAAACTAATATACGAGTATAAGATAGGACATTGCATGCACGAGTGGATAGTGAAATGCAAACCCATGGGTGTAATATTTCGCTAGAAACTAGAAACAATGATTAAAGGACAGGAGGTAAACTGAGAGCTTGTAACATTTCGAAAGAGTTCTACATACATACATACAATCACGCCTTTATCCCCGGAGGGTTAGGCAGAGGTGAATTAACATCCACATTTTACCAATCATTGTATTAGGTCCCACGTAATAGGGGTTGAGCCTATTGCCGTTTTCCGGGCACTATTGTTGGCTCGAGCCATGTATAGGCTGAGTCGTGGCTGTATATATTTGTCTGATGTTAAACAGCCCTATTCCTAGTCGCCTTGTACGACACCACACGGGAGGAGATGGGGTGGCCAAATTCTACTCTGCCGGGAACCACGCGGCAAACGCGAAAAATAAAAACGCGATAGGTATATGTAGTTCTATGTTCATTTATTAATTGTATTCTTTGAAGACTACTGAACGCCAATTGTCCTAATAAACATATACAGGGTGGAAGATTTTAACCTTACCTGTAGGGAAAGTACTTTAAATACTGGCGATAGCGAAATTCACCCAAAGGAAACATTCCTTTATTTTTAAAAAGAAACAGAACTGCATTCATAGATTTTTGAAAATTAGCTTGCCTCGCCCAGTAATCGAACCGACTAAAATCCGAAAAAATAACATCCTGTATTTTTATAGTGTCAATCATAAGGATCAAATCTCTCTAACAAACATGGTTAATTAAATAAGAGGAAGTCCATAAAATCTTAACTTATAAATTTAATTTCAGCAGACATTGCACTTCTATTCAAGGAGCCATCAGACACCATAATCAACAATAAAGTTATCTTTGCTTTGACGCCATTTATTTATTAAAATTGGTACTAAATGACTGAACTTTAATTCCGGTTTAAAATGTAATGTTATTGGGTAACTTCGTCTGGGTAAATTGGCGTCGGTAGCTTAGTGGTTAAGGAGTCGGCCTTACGATCTAGAGGTCCCAGGTTGGAATCCTGGCCATTACACTACCGACGGGAACCCACTCCTAACACAAGCAATTTAGCTTAGCTGAAGGAGGGGTTAACGGTAATTTGAATAATTTCGGTTATTATCCTTTTTCAAAAAAAAAAGAACTACATGAGGTACAAGTAGGTAATTTGGGGTACTTGGTCGAGAACCTCCGCATGGTACACCGTACACCCCACAACATCCTGGGCAAAGGAAACGGAGAATTGTCTTATTTTGAACTAACCTGAGATGGCGTGCGGTTTTAGTCGGTTCGAGTCCGACATAAATACCATTGCTGGCCTGCTGGGGTATCCGCATGAAAAACAGGGACAAGTAGTTTGAATATGGAATTTTATTATTAATTATGATATCTGATGGACCCTTGACTTAAAGTTCTTTATTGTGTTAAGTTTTATTTAAAAATTAAGTTTTCAGGAATTTCCTTTCATTTAATTAACCATGTTATTTAGACAGATTTGATCCTTATGATTTACACTATTGATTGATGTCATAAAAATACAGGATGTATTTTTTCGGATTTTAGTCTACCGGGTGTGGCAATCGAATTTTCAAAAATCTATGCATGCAGTTTTGTTTCTTTTTAAAAATAAAGGAATTTTTCCTTTGAGCGAAATTTGCTATCTCCAGTATTTAAAGTACTTTCCCTCCAGGTAAGGTTAAAATCTTCCATCCTGTATATAGATAACTCGGTCTGTCAACATCAAATAAAATGTCAAAACGCTTTTAATTAAATCATGATCGTTTTGACATTTGAGAGATTGAGAGTAGATCGAACCTTAATTTTTAACAACTTTTTATTCAAGAGATTTGACTTTCAGGGCATTTCTTAGACCTGCGACCTAAATCATTGTGAGTGACATGTTTCTTAATCATTATAACAACTCAGTGCTACAAAAAATTAAGGCGCTATCTAAACTTCGCGTTTCTCTGTAAAATTCAATAGGGAACTTTGACTGAGAAATAAATTCCTAGGTAGGTATATTTTAACGTCGAAAATTAAATAACAACTTTATAATTGGTTCGGTACGGCAACTCCATAAATAACTCGTTATATTAATAAGATATTTCAATAGAGATAAACTCAATACAAAATATTTGAATAGAAATTTCAGCAAAAGGCCCTTTTATTACATTAAACGGAGCATTGAAACGAGTAAATAGACCATCAATTAATTATTTAATCAATCCATTTGACTACCCAACGAATAGCTTCTTGGGTCTTACAATTGTTTTAAAACATTCGCGTATAAATTTGCTTAGGACGGCCGGTTAATTTACCTCAGGAGAAGTGTTGGGCAGGTAAACTGTGCGTCGATTAATAATAATTTTTTAAATCAGTTGGTTTGTTTTGTCAAGGGTTGTCAAAACTCTAACATCCTTCGAACCAGGCGCGGATCCACTAGGGTGGGCAATATGGGCATGCCCACCACCTTAAAGACCTGTGACGTCATTTTTTTTATGGTTTATTGAAAAAAAAACCAAACAAATGAATCATGAATCACGCGTGATTTGAAACACAGCGTATAGTGCAATAGAAGACGATATACCAGCATTTGTTCATACTGCCTTCCCAACTGCTGAGCGAACACTTTTGACCCCCCTATATCGCTCGATTGAAATGAAATGAAAATGTTTATTTGACTCAAGTTTACATTGTACATGAAGTTTCATTCGAGAATCAGTCAGAAAGGATCGCCATACATACTGATACTACATTCCATACTAGGCTAATACCTGTGTTATGGATTGCCTCCTAGATGGAGCGAGTGTAGGAGCGTTCAAGGTCGCGTCGTATCGGCTTTTTGATTTAAAGTTCGGAAGTCTCAGGCAGGAGAGAGCCTGGACTCTTGCTGTTTGCGTTTTCCGGGAAACAATTTTCGAGACACTTCCTGCAATGTTTTGACCATTATGTCGGCCTTCTCGTCAATGCCGCTAGGTTCCCAGCATTGCGAAACGATTTTGAAGTTCCAGTTGGAACTTTTCGGACCCTAGAGCTACTTGGAGCGGCGTAGGTTAGTTGACCTTATCATTCGCAATCTTTCAGCCTTTATGTTGATATTTAGAGAGCATCGGATAAGTTGGTGATCGCTTCCAGTTTGAAACTTGTTGATCACAAAGACATCTCTAAATATGTGCGTAACTACTGTCCATTATGAAAAAGTCTGTCTCGTTCCTTATCGCAGAGTCCCGGCGTTACTAAGTCCACTTCCTGTTGGGGTTTTTCTTAAAGGAAGTGAGACCAACACCGCCAAAGACACCCCCCCCCCCCAGGCGTATTTAACATGCTTGACATGAGTTCGCACTACGACTCGCACTTGACCGATCTTCAGGTACCTGTGCCCACAACCTAGTTCCGCGTCTGGATCCGCGCCTGCTTCGAACCTTTTCCCAACATAATTAGGGTCGGGTTTCAGAGTCACTACCTTTAGGTTAGAGTATATTCCCATTCTGTAACACATAAACGAGTAGCACTTTTACCGGTTGGGGAAAAAAATCCCAACGAGTCACAAGTGTTATTGGATGCAATACTTTTTGTCCCTACGAGTAACACCGCAAAATATTGGTGTAACTAGTTGGAAGTATTTCTACCCTACGAAACGAAAGAACTTCGATATTTTCGATTGCTTCGCTTCACTTCGGTCGCTTCACGGAAAATATCGAAGTTCAGCTGCGCTGCGTCTCAGTTAAGCTGCGTTTACATACTCGCGGCAGAGTGAGGGAAGTGGCGAGAGAAGTGGGCAGAGACGTGGTGTGAACGGTATATTCGTCATGCCGCGAGTACTGCCGCGTATGTTGCTGCGAATGTCGGCTTGGCGGCGCGAGTCAAAGGAGCGCGCGATGAACTACATGAGACCGCTAGATGGCGGTAATCAGTAAACACGGCTTTCGTTATTGCACCTCGAATATTTTACTTTTAAAAATATTTATATCGATCTACGGAAAGTGTATAGAAGTTGAAAGTGATAGTTTTTATTAATAATCTATTTAATTAATTCGTTATGCTGTAAAAGCATAATGCGTACACTGCTACAGCGTTTTCCTCCATACGTTTAAGTCCGTCTCCGTTGCAGGGCGAATACTGTAATGCGGACCAACACGATGATGCGCGGGTCTGAACGCTAGGGCATTAATCGCGCGAATATTGCCGGCATATCCATAGGCCACGGTAACCACTTTCCATCAGGTGGGCCGTGTGCTTGTCTGCCACCTAAGTGGTATAAAAAAAAAAAAAAAAAAAACACGAGCAATGCGAGCGGCAGTATGTAAACGCGGGGTAAGACTGGGAAAAGCGGACCACAGACTCAGAGGTAAAGGCCTCGGATGCTACCAGGATTAACGCAAGAATAGTGATGAATGCAAATACCTAATACGTTTCTATTATCGCAAATGTTTATCTAATCAATAAATTAGCTAGCTTAGACATGTTTTTCTACTATAATTCTAACAAAACATGATAAAGCGATAGATATGTAAGGGATCAAATTAAGTACAGATAAGATATTGACATTATTCTGGGAAATTATGATTACACAAGTGTATTTAGAATAGCTTTTATTTACACCTGTAAATATTTATAGTTCTATAAATTAACTGTTGCCCACGGTTCGACTCGCGTGAATGTTGTTTATCACGACCAAATAAAGCCTAATATCCTTTCCTAAGGTCTAATCTATGTCTCTACCAAATTTCATAAAAATCGGTTCAGTGCTTTAGACGTAAAGGCTTAACAGTCATACAGATTTACTTTTTTCATTTCATAAATAATAATATGGATATGTTACGTTGTTAGTTTTTGACTTTGACTAAATACCTCATTCATTCTTTAAAATACCAGCCTTAACCCTCAATTGCTTTAAGTATACCTACGATACAACCGGGAAAAATCTGTTTCTTCCCGGGAGTGTCGTCCTTTTACTCTACCAGTACCACACATTAAGTGCAATACTTCTAAAAAATTAAAAAACAAAACAGTTCAGTGTGTCGTTTGTACGCAGTTGGATCTGTGACGATTCCCACGGCTCGGCTAGTGTTGGATAATAACTCGTTACTTCACCAGGCTCATTGAATGATTGCGCAACCCAAGGCGAGACGTGTGATCATGATCACAATGCTTTTGTCAACTGGAGATAGTCCGTGTGAGGTTTTGTGACCTTCTGTGGTTGCTTCGTACGCAGAAGTTGAGATAGTGTACAACTTTTTAGTTTTTATTATGACTTTATTGGTGTATTGTAGTTAAGGACTAACGACCTGGAAAAGTATCTGGGATAGACTAGATGTAAAAGGCGGACGATCGGGAACAATGGTGCACATTGGGAGAGGCCTATGGCCAGCAGTGGACTGAGATAGGCTAATCGATTGCTTGAGTTAATAACAGTAGGTAGGTTAATAACAGGTAGTAGTAGAAAACAACTACCGACTTTTGTCAACTGGAGGTAGTCCGTGTGAGGTTCTGTGACCTTTTGTGGCTGCTAACCGTACGCAGAAGCTGAGATAGTGTACAATTTTTGTGTGTTTAAATATGATTTTATTAACTCTTTGGTGTTGATGTCGTTCTCGCAACACATGGGAATTTATTCCCAGGATATAGAATACTATTGAAAACGACGGGTTAGAAACGTCTGCATAAACTTTTAATATTAGTAGAATTGTAGGATTAGTATTAGGTAGTTAGTAGTATAATGGTAGTAGCTGAGTGTTTAAAGAGCTGGCCTTACGATCGAGAGGTCCCTAGTATGAATACTGGTTATAACACTATCGAAGTGAACCCACTGAACACTAGCAATTTAGCTTAGCTGGCGGAGATAACGGGAATATTAGTAACTTCGCTTACTAGTGGTAGCTACTACCACTGTCTGTATTCTCGTTTCGTACCTGAGGCCTGAGAGTACGTAATAATGGTTATGACTTGTAACTTGCGACAGAAAATGACCAGGGGGCGTTCAAAGTGTCATCTATGAAAGATGATTTAACAGTAGTAGGTTTATTTGTAGTAACAAGTATTAGCCACAGATGAAATAATCCTAAATTACGAGTACTTATATCTATACATTCACCTACATTTACGTCGCTAAATGCCCAAAGAAGTTGGCAGAGATGTATTAACACCCACACTATAATATTCCCATCCAGTACCTAACACCCAAACGAGTAATACTGTTGGGTACCCATACTGTTACTGGTTGGGAAAAAATTTCCAACGTATCACAGGTGTTACAGGTGTTACTGGATACAACACTTTTATCTACTAGGTATGATTTTCGTTCCCACGAACCTTTTGTAGTCAAGCGAACACCTTTTCAAGGGCTGTATGTTTACTGTCAATGGAGAATATCCTTATCCCTTAGTCGCACTGGAAATACGTGTCATAAACGTCAAATCTCTTAAAATCGTCATTCTATTCTACATTACGCCGGGCCAGGGGGGCAGAGCAGAGTACAAAGTTACACTGGAGCCAGGAACTGGCCTTTTACAAAAGCTCTTAATTACCGTTCGAAATTCAAATCCAAAAAAGTTGTCAAAAGTTAAATTATTTTTCAAAATGGCCGCCGTACACGCTTCCCGCCAGAAAAGACGTTCGGTAACGCTATTGTCAAAGTTGTACGAACTATTAATGTGTATTTGGTAAGAATTTAATTACTCGAGTGGGTGTAACTGTTATACGTACATATAGTTCAGTAATGTTTGGAACAGATGCGGCTAATAAATGGGCGGTCGTTTAGAAATAAGTTAAACTGGAAGTAGAAGAAGCGTAATGACTGAGGCAGTCTGACTCGCAATGAATAGCTTTCTGTGGGTTTGCCATAACGTGTTATATAAACGATCGTGTTTTGAGACACGATCTAGAGTAACGTGACATGCGTTGACGATTGTCATAAAACTCATAAACGTCAAATCCCATACATTCGTAATTAAATTCTACAATACGCCGGCTAATGAATTGCCACTTGTCTAGGGGGGGCAGGACTCTCACCTAAACCCGGCGCTCATATTAATAATTATCACATATTGCGTTAAAAGCAATAAGTAATAACTACAATATATTATGATATTAAATAGTTCCAAAATGTTAATATTGAAGTAAACATTTGGCGCCAAAGATTGACGTAACCTTGCAGTCAGTGTTGCCACACAAAGCATAATGAGTACCTACGAAAAAGAGATCTGTTATCGAAATTAACTGTTACACGTCACAAGTTTTAATTGTCAGTGTTGCTACTATGTGCCCATGATAGCGTTAATGTTTGTTAAGGTTCCAGCTGCTTTTAGGTCAAGGCTTGAAGAGTTAACCTCTTTTATTCGAATGTATAAAAAGTCCTTTGATCTATTATAATTAGGGTAGCCAGAGCTCTGTAGAAAGGCTTTGAGCACAATTCTCTGAGCATTGTCTCAACTCAGTTGGGGTCGACTTGCCAGTCTAACTGTGTCTAACTTCGATATTTTCCGTAAAGCGACTGCCGTTTGAGCTCCACAATCAATTTGCACCAATTGGCACCAATTCGCAACCCGGCTGACCATCTCTTTCGAGTTGCTTATCTTTGGGGGTGTGGGGATCACGGTGCCCCCCGGGTATGGGCTTTTTCGAGGGAAATCGCGACTAACCCACGAACTTTACAGATTTCTAAATGAAGTAAGAATACCTTGGTTAACATACTGAGAACTGTCCACATGCAAAAAAAAATACGTTGTCAACAATTTACAATTATTTATTTACAAAACAAAAACGGTAAACCGCAAAGATGCTATATGACACCGATGATATGCTGAGTCAGACCGCTGCTGTTGGTATTGCAAGCAATGGCTAAATCAGACCTAGGTACTTTCAAAACAAAATTACAACGTAATTCGTGATCATAACAAATAATTAATTATACTAGAGGCTAGGTGATTATATTGTTTAATAATAGAGTACTTTCCTAAAATAAATTATTTAAGTGAGGTTATTAAAGAATAGTAACAATTACGGTCATTATTATGTTGTCGTTTTTTTTTTAAATTTTTGGTCATCCACGCAATCACTGATAGCAAATTTTTTGAAATTAAAACTAAAGTAATATTATAGCTGCGTTGATTCGAAATTTAAATATGGTGAGAAGTAAACCGATTTTTTTTTATCTATGATAGTTTCCTTCATGATTGACCTGACTATTATCTTACGTGCTGATAAGTAATGAGGGTGGTCTACAATGAACGTCTACGCCTAAATTCACTCTTGATTTGGATATTCCTTAGGTAGCTTTCCGGAAACAAAGACGCACGCAAGGAGTTACGAGAATATTTTAAACATGCCCAGTCTACCAAACTAAACTGACTATATAGGTAGGTAGGTATGTAAAAAAAGAATTCCAACAATTTATTAATATAGGGAGCTAGTAATATATTCACTCATTGATGGCTCACAAACAAATGAATGAATTGAAGTCTTAAATGTCAAGTTTAAAACACTCCCACAGTAAGTATATTTAGTTTAAATTTTGACTAAAATAGAAATAAGTACAATGGCCTTAGACGTAGGCGACACGGCGGCTACCAGATATGTATATCTCGTTTCAAATAGCTAGTCCAGAACCCAGCTTAGAATTTTATTACTAGTTCGGCATCTTCGCCAACTCGTGTGAAGAAATTCTAATGTGAGCAGTTATTTTCTTCCCTATGAAAAGGTTTACAATGCGTTGACCCTTTTAAAATTCATGCCACCACGGTAAGTAAGCGACAGTAGTACATTTTCAGCAATAAATTGACTTCTATTTATATTGGGTATCGAAACCGGTATATATCTTGGCCCCAAGCTGCGATGGAAATGAGGACCCAGGCCGGAGCGCACGGATTGGTTAGATCCAGTCTGTTCAGTCAGTTCTATGATTGGTGGATTTGAGCACCTCCCCGCTGTAGTACCCCGTGCTATCCTCAAAAGACTCCCAAAAAACATATAGTACCTACATGTTGTGATGTGTTTTAGGTCAAGATATATGCCCGATATATGACAGCCTCCGTGGCGTAGCGGTAGTGAACGCGGCCGCTACGTAGGAGGCGCGGGTTCGATCCCCGCTCAGTGCAAATATTTGTGTGCATAAAATATGGATATTTGCATTGGTCTGGTCGTGCCTCGGAGAGCACGTTAAGCCGTCGGTCCCCGTTGCCATAAAAACAACTATGGCAGTCGTTACGGGTAGTTGGTGCCCTAAAAAGTCTAAAATCAACGGTCTAGCTGCAAAACTTCGATATCGCCTAATGTTAACATTGGGTTGTGGAGGTCAGATGACAATCGCTTCACGGAAAATATCGAGGTCTAGTCAAATCTGTAGTTTAAGACTGGTTAAGCGGACCCCAGACTCCGAGCTGAAAGCTTCGGATGCGACTGGGAATTAACGCTAGAAGGAAGAAGATATGCCCGATACCATAAACACCGATACCGATAAACAGCTTGTCTAGTAGATATACTAGACAAGCTGTTTTCGAATAAAGATAACTCACGATTCCAAGGTGACGCGAGAATGAATGGTACCTACGCAGGAACTAGATATTGCTCGGGATCGGGACAATTCTGAGCTTAAAATGTGCTCAAAATGTGCTATATACGCGCAGTATATGTAACTTGGTTGTCTTTTGAGTATCCTCAAATTCAAATTAATTAATTCAAATTCAAATTAATTTTATTCGCAAGAATATGGTAGGTACAATAGGTGTTACAATTCATTAGTTCGTTCATATTCTGCCAAATGATGGCATGCAAAATACATTTTGTCAATTTCAATTTACATTTATAATCAAAATCATAATCACATTTATAATCGTTAAGTTATGTATTAACATCTTTGTTTTAATTTTATTTAATTGTCATTCTATACATTTGTCATTTAAGTATTCATACACGTCATAATATTTTTTATTTAATAATATTGTAGTCAATGTCTTTTTAAATAGTCGTAAAGGTAAATAAATCATATAAGTATACTAGCTGACCCGGCGAACTTCGCACCGCCATATTCTCCGCCCGCGTGGTATTATCTCTAAATTTATCAGTGTTGCCCTACAATATTATACATGTATTATACATATAAACGTTCCTCTTGAATTACTCTATCTATTAAAAAAACCGCTTCAAAATCCGTTGCGTAGTTTTGAAGATTTAAGCATACATAGGGACGGACAGACAGCGACAGCGATTTTGTTTTATAATATGTAGTGATTTAGATAGCACGGGGTGCTACCACAGGTGCTACGACGGTGGATGAGCTAAAATTCACCAAGCATAAGTTACTTATTTAATACAAAAGAATCTGCACGCGCCAGGCCTCGTTTGTCTCGTGATTTAGGTTCAAGATATGTGCCCCGAGGTACATACATGAAAATCTTTCGTATAAAAACGACGGAAAAATATGTTAAGAATCATATTCAAGATAAAAATTAATGTGATATTTAAATGTAGGTAGCTATCGCGGATGCTGATCTATGTTAATGTTCTATAATGAACCAGTTGAGAGGGGTCCTTATCAACCTCACTGCGAGCCGGTACAGTTGCAGTTTGACAGACGATGATTTGGCGCAGGCTTTGCTGGGTCTACCAAACAATGACGTATAATACAGACACGCCATGGAGTAACATGGCGGCTTTCAAAAATGTCGCAAACACCAAGAGGTACTTACCTACCTATAAAAAAATTATAGCTTGCTATAAAATAATATACTTACCTTAAAAAAATATATTACCCAGGATTTTTTCACTCAAAAAACGCTTACTGCGCATATAGTATTTTGTGACGTATTTAGGGGTAAAAATATATGCCGGTAACTATACTGGTTTGCAGATGAGGTTGGCTAGGGCCCCTAAGATTATATTAAGGCCCCACACACCCACTATGGAACTCGATCTATTATATGGTCAATAGCACAAATCGGAACAGGTAATTGCTTTATTGTATGTAAATTACATACATTATGCGTTACAGATATAACATCTACAAATCTTAATATAATCTGATAAAAAATAGGTTTCGTTGGACTTTAGAAGCGAGAATAACATTAAAACGACAAAAAAAGTAGCTGATAATACTTAATTTTTAGCATGTAATGTTTCCGTGTGACTATAAAATATACCTAATTACTTTGCAAGATTAATTACAGCCTTGAGGAGTTCGACTGAGGAAGTTCCTCCACCGAGAACTATTTATGAGTTCCGTACCTGGAGAGTAACTAATGGGGCATACGCACAGACAGACGGATATAGGTACCTACTCCACCGTATATCCGTCTGTCACCGAGCTGTATATCATAAACAGCAATAGTTCTGCTGAAGTAACTGCCGTTTGACATAAATTCTACGTTAGATCTTCATCCCTCAATCTGCAGATATACCGACCGGCGAGGTTAACTTCGAAGATCTCATAGTTATTTAGAAGATAGGTCGAAAATATCGAAGTACCTACAGCCAAATCCGCAGTTAGACTGATAAAGCGGACCCCAGACTCCGAGATAAAAGCTTCGGAAACAACTGGGATTAACGCTAGGATGAAGAAGATACCTACCCCATAAACAGCATTAGTTGATCGGCAGAATTTATGACAATTCTTCATTTAAAACTACATCTGTTGCGTAGCAGTAGAGGCTTCAACTGCTAAGTTAAAAGTCGCGGTTTTGATGTCACAGAGGTGAGGTCTCTTGAAGAAACCAGTTGGTAATAAAGGGACAATGAGCTACTAATGAATAAGTATTTCGTACAAACGTATCAAGTACTAAAAGGGAAAATAAATGGTTTTAGATGCGTACACGCAACATCCTGCACGCAGTGTTTGACGTCATTGTGTAGGTTCACCACCTATTTCACCCTTTCGAGGACTTGTAATTCAAAATTTCTATAAAATTTCAAATTGTAGCTAAGTAACTTTATTTTTTTGAGTAACTGCCGGCTCGTCGATGTTTCGTAAATAACGTCATCATCATCATTTTGAAATGATGGACTTCCGTACAATATTATCCCAGGATTTATTCCCTTTTTAAGGTAGATTTTTCTAAGCATCCTTTCTTAGTGACAATGCTTACAACATAACAGGCATCAAAAGCCAAAATTTCATGTTTGTTACCCTAGCAGCATAGGCTTTGCGTTGATGAATTCTATAAATAAAATATTCTATGACATTCTACATAGCGCTCTCCAGACCCAAAGTAAGCATAGCTTAATTGTGTGATGTGATATAGATATACCTCTTTTTATATTGTTTTTAGTTTGATAAAATGCAACCAAGAATAGGTATATTTCAAAATAAATCACCACCGCCAGAACTCTGTACCAGTAGTAGGTAATCAGCAAATGTGCACCGAAAAGTTGTAACACTCGCAAATTCCTGCAAAGTCGCTAAAGCGTGGTGTGCGCACCGTGCGGAACAATTAGGGCGCGACGCTACCGCCATCGCGCGGCGTTCATTAATTAAACAAGATAAATAAGTGCTGGACATCACGACACACGACATGTACCACTCTACGTATAGTGACAACAGTTTCACAACTTTTTGCTTCTAGTTAGGCGTGAGAAAGTTGTGAGAAATTGTAACGTTGGTTGAGATGGTTCAATTTAAACCGTGTGATGTTGCCAACCGATCGATATATGAATAAGTACCTAATTGACTCCATTGATTCGAGATATATCGAGCCTGAAGATTTTGGTATAATGAGGCCCTACCACAATTTTAAGGGCGTGCGTCAACCTCTCAGGCAGGCTGAAAACTGGTACACTTTTTGTTTGACAGTAGATTGTAGTTGAGTGAATGAGCTAAGATAAATTATAAGGATAAATAGATAAGGAAAGCGTACCTACCAAGTGCAAGGATTGTTGAATGATTGATTGATAGTAATAATTGGTTTACCGTACACAATGTTGAACAAATGAACATATTACCTACTTATATGTTTACGTACATTTCCTTCATATTATTGCCAATTGAATAAACTTCAAGGTAATTTTTTTTTTCAATTTGATTACAGCTGTTATTCGTCTGTTTTCTACAACTTCATCCTTTTGAACCCCTAGCAAGGGATATGATATCTACTAGAAATCTTTGCTTTTTGCCGATTACTGGACCATGAATGAAGCAATGATTAAAATTGTCCAAATACCGAAAAAGGCCTAGAAATTAAACTAGCATTGTGAAAAATCTAACAAGTCTACAGCCACAATGTTGTAAAACGTAAAACTAAAGTACCTACTAAACGAAACGATAACGTAAAGATTGAGAAAAATAAAATTCTCATATCCCTTACTAAATGAAATTGCACAACCAAGTTGCTAATGACCGTACTATAGCAAATTACTATCACAGATAAAATAAATAGTTTACTATTCAATAACAAACCATTTTCTTCACCACCTTTAGCCACGCTCCTGTAATTTCGCCCGCAGTTTTCAACATTGTATCCTCCATTTTGTAAATAAATATTAGGTAAACAGAATTCGTCTGGCCATAAGCAGTTATTATTATAGTTCCAGTTGTTTCAATACAAATAATATGTTAATATCGTTCTGTGAAAACCTGCAAGGTCGTAAAAGTAGGTAATTGATATACAGTAAAGCTCTGGTTTCCTAGGATAGCGGTGCCGTCATAGAGCGGTCGTAATATTACGGACGCAAAAAGACGGCCGTCTTTACGGTGTCGACATGTGGAAAGTTCCACGACCAAACCGACGTTCACGACCGTCAGTTTTAGAAACAAACGTCAAACGAAAAGTATCCATGAGAGAAAATGGACGATCTTGATTTAGCTTTAGTAATTTACTTGGAGGATGAACTATCATCAGAAGAGGAAAATACTCGTATGGAGGAAGACGATTTATTCAACTCTCGTGGTACAGAAGGTGCATTTGAGATTTTAGTACGTCGCCGTTTACTAAGCAATGAAGAGAAATTCAGAGAATACTTTCGCCTTACACCACAGTTATTTGATTACGTACTTAACCACATAAGATATGATTTGAATTACAAACCATACAACAGACACACAAAACCAATAAGCCCAGAACAAAAACTCTGTATACTTCTTAGGTAAGTTAATAAAAAAACATTTTTTTATCCTACATTTATTTAATATTATCAGTCTTGTTAAACTAAATATATATTTTGTCCTTGTTCATCCACTGTAATTAAACGAGTGCCTGGCTGTTCATCAACTGTAATCAGTGAAGTGTCTTGCGGAGAAGGAGCTACAAGTGAAGCACTACTAGTTGAAGTTGTGGTAGGCATTGGCGAAGGAACAAGATTTGCATAATAATCACTATTGCTAGTACTGGGTCTTGGAGATAAGGCACTGTCTTGAGGTAAATTGTTTGAAATTTGGCGTAATTGAGCATTACCAACTAATGATCCTATTTGCAACCTTAATTGTATTTGCTCGTAAGGTGGCAGCTTCTTTACTATTTTTGCCATTGAACCAAAAAAGAGATCATTTTCATCTAATCCACTTGGAGTAGAATTTCGATCAGCAATTAGCTTAAGTAGGTTCAGACGTTCTTGACCGCGTGCATTATGTTTCCGTTTCTTATCACTCTTAGCTTTATTATATTTTTCTTTTCCTTCATTATCTTCCATTTCCTGAGTGTTTAATTGTGTGTCTTCGCTGTTGTCATTATTTTCCATTCTTATAGTACCGTCTTCCGGGGTTTGTATTCCTTCGCTGATATCATGAGTGTTTTCCATTATCACACTATTATCTCCTGGGTTTTCGTCTACAACATTAGTAATACTGCTTCTTTGGGACGAAGGAAGGCTGTCCAAGAATGACAGGAGATCAGATCTTTTCTTTGCTGCTTCTCCGCTTGCACCAGTACCTGGTTTTCCTCTACGTCGTATATAATAGTCTCGTATGTAACACCATCTTTTGGAGCAATCGGAATCTGTAAAAAGTTTATTTACTTTGTAACTATAACAAAGAATATATAAAGTCATACCTTAAAACCAACTATCTTTTAGTAATATATTATATAGTAAGTAACAAATCCTAAGATTAATTACATTCATTTTTTATTTCAGGCACTTGGCCACAGGAGAGTCTTATCGTTCGCTTGCCTTTCAGTATCGAGTAAGCCATACCTGGATAAGCGCTATAATAAAAGAAGTTAGTACTACCATTAACAAAAATATGCTTCAATTAGTTATACCAATGCCAACAGATCATCAACTGAAAAGAATCAGCGACCAGTATTTATTGAAGTGGAATTTTCCAAACTGCGTGGGAGCAATTGATGGGAAACACATAAGAATGAAGGCTCCCATCAATAGTGGATCATTATATTACAACTACAAGGAGTACTATTCAATGGTATTGCTAGCAGTCGTCGATGCGGATTGTAAATTTATAGCCATTGATGTTGGTTCTTATGGAAGAGAAGGAGATGCTGGTATTTACTTAAAAAGTAAAATAGGGCAGAATATAAGAAATAAAACATTTAATATACCGGAATCGAAGGCCTTACCTGAAACAAATGATGTGATACCACATGTTTTAGTGGGAGATGAAGCTTTTGCTCTTCACGAAAACTTGATGAAACCCTATCCTAGACAGCAATCAATCCACGATGTAACAAAAGCCGTATATAATTACCGATTATCACGAGCTCGAAGAACTACAGAAAATACATTTGGAATTTTATGTGGTTACTTCAGATTATTTTTCGTACCTATTGCTACTGCCCCAGCTGTGACAGACAAACTAGTAGTGAGCGCTTGTATTTTATATAATATATTACGGGAAGCAAAAGTACTGGCACCTGGTCAAAACCATGTTGATGACTCACTTTCATTACCTTCTGAAAATTTAATACCTCTGGCAAATCGCAATGTTCGAGCCCAAACGAATCCTATACAAATACGAGAAACATTGAAAAATTACTTCAATGGACCAGGGGCTATTGAGTGGCAACTTAATTATGCAACACAACATTAGGCTGTTCTTAAATAACATAAATGTACCTATAGCTTCAACTATAAAGGATGCCTGACTGTTTTCAAATCTACCTGTTTTATTTAAAATTACTCCAATTTCACGCCACCAATTCTGTTTCAATTGAGTTTTTCTGTACTCTTTACTTTTTATATTATAAATACCTTCATGGTTACGTACGAAATCTATTAAAATTTCGTCGTCCTCGCTGCTCCATGAGTTGGAACTCATTTTGTACGTCAAAGACCACAAATACGTATGAAAAATTGCTTCACCGCTATCAATAAAACGTTCACGAAACTGTCTGACACCGACAAGACGGCCGTCATGCAAATGGCGGCACCGCTTTTTGACGTTACGGTGTCAGTTAACGCTCTCTAGGAAACCCCGCCATTTTGTTTACATAGATAACGTTCTAGTGACGTCATTCACCGCTGTATTACGACCGCTCTATGACGGCACCGCTATCCTAGGAAACCAGAGCTTAATGCAACCATGTATGATAGCAGCCATTTTATTAAAAAATTCACCGCTTGTCTATGGGTTCTACAATCAAAACAAACAAAAAAAATCTCTGTCATTGACTTCTCTGTATTTAGAAAATTTATGAAAATAGAAAAAAGTAAAGAAATTGAATTGATTGATAAAAGTATGAGTAGGAACCTAATCAAATTCAGATCAAATATCCATTCTCTGGGTCTCCATTTCTTTGTTGACCTTCTGTTCGACCCAGCTTTGGACGTTGCGGTCTCGGACAATTTTTTTTTTATACCACTTAGGTGGCAGACAAGCACACGGCCCACCTGATGGAAAGTGGTTACGGTGGCCTATGGACGTATGCAACACCAGGGGCGTCACACTCATGCTGCTGACCCTGAAGAAACCTTCTAATGCCCTTCTTGAAGAACCCCATATTGTAGTCACTTGGGACATTTATTCTGAGGTTGCGATATTTAATAAAAATCCGCTTACCTACAACTTACCACACCTACTCGTATTGTGTGTTTTTAGTTATCTACAGCCGGCCTAAATACACAAAAATCTTTGCAATGATCAGAGCTGTAAGAAGAAACATAGCTCAGTTCAAAAATCCATCAGCTGATAAACCCTTTAATTTAATGTGGATCGGATACCCCTCCAACCCCCCCGGCGGCGGGACCGGTTAAGTCCGACTTGAACCGTCTAAAACCGCACGTCATTTCTACATACGCCGGCGCCGTGGCCAATGGCCGCTTAAAGCACATCCCTTGTAGTCGCTCCCGGCTGATCCATCTTCGGTTTCAAGATGGCCTCCTCGAGTCCTTTAGCTGATAAACCCTTTAAAACACGTTGTACCTACCTACAAATAAAATGCCTCTACTCGTGTTCCCAATAGCACTCGTATCTACGTCTAATAAAATAAACGAAAGATCAATAGCTATCCATTTACAAATAGGCACAGCGAGCCAAAGCAAATGCCAATTAAAAACCAATAAAAAAAATTAAAAGAGCGGGAGCGTAAAAGAAAACAACATTAAAAAAAATGTTCCAATTTCGAATACGGTCCCCTAGTGGTTGTCAGACAAACAATCTGTGACCTAGTTGTCTATGGGCTTCATAATATGGCGTAACAATCGTGTCAGCGATTCGCGGTGTTTACTCGACGCGATGGTTGTATAAATATTGTTAAACATTGGATATAAATGGCGATTAACAAGGTGATTAATTGTGTACGTGAATAGGTCAACAACTTGACGCTCTCTGCTCGCTGTCATTGTGACGGTTGACGCATATTAAGTTGTCTTCTTTTCGGTCAACTGATGCGGCTGAAGTGGTTTTGTGGTTTATGGTTTAACTAGCTATTGCCCGCGGCTCCGCCCTCGTGAATCCTTACCATTTCTGTACTAAATTTCATGAAAATAGGTTCAGTGTTTTAGGCGTAAAATCGTAACAGTCGAACAGACAAATAAGTCCGTCTATTTGTCTGTTCGACTGTTACGCTTTCACGCTTTTCAGAGTTACTTCCTTGAGGAAATATGGATATAGCTTTTTGTGGAAGATATCAAAGTATCCAAGTGAAATAAATAAAACAAAATTTTAAAATACAGTATTTTAAGTATTTTATTAAAAACCTTTTTGAATGTAGGTATGAACCTACTACTTACATACATAAATCTTTTCCCACGAAAGCTAATTTCCTGCATTTGAATAGAAATCGTATGAAGGTAAATATTAATTTAGGAGGATATCCTTTTGCTGTATTATATAGCTGTACAATTACATGCTTAGGTAGGTATTTAAGTTTAAAACCAGGCCGGGGTGCGAGGGATATGTCTATGATAATCTCACCTCCAGCAAACGACGGCCCATAGTGCGTTTTAGTCGGTTCGAGTCCGACATAACCGCCCCTACCGGCTCCGGCGGCGGAGGTATCCAAAAAAAGGTATTTATCTAATAGTCCGAGAGCTGGTACCATTTTTTGAGTACCTGGCGTTGAGTCACATGACCTATCTATTATTTACCTTAAGAGGTTAGCATTTTTTATAAAATACGCAGACCAATGCACGTGTTCTACTTGATTTTTTCCGCTCTGTCTACTTTTAAAACTATGTCTTCGCAATCTTCAGTGTTGCTATATCAGAAACTTATTATAATGGAAGTAAACATTCTTCTAACATAGCATAACACACGAAATAGTTACACATTCACATGGAATTATAATATTACAACAAAGCGTTGAGAAATTTAAAATTACAAAACGAATATTAAAAAATAAAAATCTCAGCACAAAATTGTAACCGGTGGTGTGACGTCACATGCCAAGATGGCGACCACGATCATGTGTGCTGTGTGCCTAGAGTTAGGTAAAGTGCAGTGACCCCAGCCAATGTTAATGTCAGTGCTTACGACTGCCGCTAGCGAGATGTATTGACGAACTGTAGTTTTATGACTAGGGTGCCGACTGTACTTATGTTAGCTTCAGAACCATTAGTTATACGACCATAAAATTCGACAAACAATAAATTACTTGCAGTAAAAAGTAATATTGGAAGCTGTACACACCATAACGAAGTTACTTTGTTTATATCGACATTAACGTACAGTCGCGCTCAAAAGTAACAAAATCGAAGTCAATAATTGTTTATTTTGTATAATATTATGTGTTACAGCAATGTATGAAATATTTTCAAAAACATAAATGTTGGTTATAAAAACAACAACCACAAAGGCTAATGCGGGAGCTCCGCCACCGCCTTAGCCTTCTAACCTGTATCTATCCAGTTTCACGGTGCAGTGTCTACATCGCGCAATTTGACTTGGATAGAGATCATTATTGGCCTACGTGGTTATTATTTTATAACCATCTAGAAATAGAATTACCGCAAAGCCATCCGCAAATATAGACTAAGATAGCCTACATTGCTTAAGCATTGTATAGAATGCTTTCATTATACAGATTACCGGTAACATATAGACCATATAAATGGCACTTTCAAGACACACTTGCAATGTAGCTTAAGTGATATTTCATACGACTTACCTGCAATAATTTATCTCTGTGCTAAATTTAACCCAGATCGGTTCTGTCTTTCAGGCGTAATTAAGTAATATAAAAAATCATACCATCAGTTTCTCCTTTAACTACTAATATTTGGTTTGAACGCATTTTGCTTTTCCGAATTATTGCCACAACTTAATTTTATTTTTATTATCTTACTGCCCGACTTTAAGGTTACTTTTCAGCAGATCCTTTATAAATTTGTTCCGTTTACTTTGAACACGACTGTACTTGCCAACAGAACTGCGGTCTTAAAATCCGTGTAACGTCTAAATTCGATACGCGTCCGTTGAAATTGATCCTAAACTATTCTGAAACAATATTTGTTAACGAAATGTCGGTGATGTTGGCCAGACCTTTCCGGTCGGAGTAGCTCATCTAAATACTCACTTTTAGACTTAAACATTTAGGCTGATGCCCTAATATTAAAGACTAGCCGAGTCACTCTGGCTTCGCCCATATGGAATACTTCGAAACTCGTATCACCCGCTTTACGTCATGTCCGCAATTTTAATTTTCAAATACGTTTCGGGATCTGCCGGATTTGTTGATACTTAATGATTCCGCTCTGTTGAGTAGTGGCGTGATGAAATATAGCATGTAAGTTTCCTGGATAAACTGACTTCTTCTTCTTCTGCTCAGCGCAAATATTTGTATGCATGAATATGAATATTTGCATTGGTCTGGGTGTTTCTATGTATAATATGTATGTACTTACAAAAAAATGTATCTAAGTATGTTTATCCGCATTCTAGAACCCATAACACAAGCTAAATAAGCTATGCTTACTATGGGTCTAGATAGCATTGTGTGGAATGTCCTACAACATATCCTACAATATCTTCATCCTAGTGTTAATCCCAGTCGCATCCGAAGCTTTCGCCTCAGAGTCTGGGGTCCACTTTACCAGTCTAACTGCAGTTTTGGCTGGAGTTCGATATTTCCCGTGAAGCGACTGCCATCTGACCTCCATAACCCAATGGCGACATCAAAGCTTTGCAGTTAGACTAGTTGTTGGACTTTTTTAGGGCTCCAACTAACCGTAACGACTGCCATAGATGTTCGTATGGATAAACGGAGTATCTCCACACAAACATTATCTCAATTCGATGTAGTGCTGAAGATTATTGCGTGCCAAACAAACAAACAAACCAACTTTTCAGCTTTATAATATAAGTATAGATTTTAAACAGCTTTGGCACAACTAGCGTAGGAAGTGAAGATGGTACAATTCAATCTATGGAAGAATTTGGGTCTTACAAATATACAAAATGGCGGAAAACGGCGACCATTGTTTATTTTGAGGCTTACTTTACTATACTTAGCTTACCACATTATTAGGTGTTATTTAGAGCATTCGCGGAAACCTATAACGATGTGTGGTAGTCCACAGGTCTAGGTCCTCAATAAATTCACTTAATTTCCCTCGGGAGTGTAATGCTCCATAAGTATTTATAGGAAGAATTTATAGGATACTCAGTACTCAGTCATAAATTTAACCCGTTTAGGGCTTAGACCTTCCGTGAGAGTTCAAACTATTTAGAGGAGTTTCACACTGGCTTGGATATTTCTCTTTACTTCAATATGTATTTTAAGTGGACGAACTTACAAATAGCTTACAAAACGGTCCTTTATTTGAAGCCTAATTTTTTCTGCGTTATCGCCCTTAATTAAAAATCGATAGATTTCAGTAGCTTATTTGTTTATATAAATTTATACAAAGGTGGACTTAATGCCTAAAGCATTATCTACCAGTCAACCTTAGTCAAGCTTATGTCCGCCATCAATGAAAATAAACAATAGTACCGTTATAAAATATTACTTTATCAAGGTGAACAAATGACCCTAAGAATGTCGAATTGTTTCATCTAGGACAGTGATAAGCAAAGTGCGGCCCATTAAAGCATTTCATTCAGATCACTTCAGCAGTTTCCGGCATGATTGAGTACCTCAAACATCCATTCAAAACTTTCTCATTTAAATACCGCTCGTGCATTCATAATTTTGAACTTCATCAATAAATTCAGAAGCACACAAACTATCGCCAATTTCACTCAAATTCCTGAAACTTTTATCACGATCACTTAGGAGATTTATGTAAATAATTTGTAACATTGTAAGATGACAAAGGGCTCCCAAACTCTTATCGCGTACAGCTATTAAACATCATATTAGTACCGCAATATTTCAACCCCTAACTTGTTAGTTGGTATACGTATTTGTCATACACAATGTTGCTTATTAAGTAGTTTAACCAAAACCGTAGAAATAAGTCCTTATTTAAATATCTGAAAAGATTAGTAACTAAAAACATAACCTAATTATTTTTAAGTAGGTACCTACTCTTTCTTGTTGCTACAACTTCTAGATAAGGATAGGTTTATTTATTTGGGCCTATCGGGCTACCAAGACCTTCGAGGCCAGGCCATCTTCACCTGCAAGCCGGTGCTGCTGATTAACGAGGCTTTGGCCAATGTTTCCTGTCGGGTTTGCGAGGTCAGTGTCAGTAGGAGCAGTTGCTCGTGTGAAATCCGAGCCGAGCGAAAAAGACGAACTCTGAAGCAAACCGAATAAATGCAAACAGGAATAGAGCTAAAATAATGATACTCATCATCATACCTATAGTCCCGGTATACCAGTTTACAGATGAGGGTGGCCAAAGATCTTGGTGGAGCCACATAAGCACCAGTGACGATGTTGTCGATACTTCTCATTAAAATTATGTCCGCTATATCTTACATTCGAAGTAGAATCTCCGAGCTGCTGTATAATCTCTATCTATTATGCTAATGTATGTAAGTTGTACTAATGTGTACTACAGTAACCACTTAACATAAAGTAAACCTTTACCACATTGCTGTTACAACAATTAGTGTTGCTACATGCACTTTATGTCTGATCGATTTGCAAAAACTGCCTACAATGTTGCGACATTTTACGAAAATCATTTACAATCAAGCTAGTCGTTATTTTTTTTATCACCCTATATAAACTAACTACGGCCAGTACTACAGTACTGTGAAGCTTGCTTTACTTGAAAATAATTACTTCTATGTATACCTACTACTAAACTAAGTATCACGAAAGATCACTAATGGATCATCATGAACAATGCGCAACTTTCTGATATTACAAGAAGACATTACAGATTAGTATTAAAATTCAATCAATCAATATTACTTAGTCCACTGCTGGACATTGTTCTTTCTCAGTGGTGGGAGGCTTTAGCCCACTGGTTCCACGCTGCCCAGACGGGTTGGTACAGGGTTTTATTTCGAGTTTTTCTTCTCTCTCTGTAATATCGTCTGTGTATTTTGCGTGTCATTTTTTTAATCTTTATTTTGTAAGAGGGTTTGTTCTGTATCCGGTTCCAAATTCATTCCCACCTGATCTAGGAACCGCTACACTATTTTCTTCCAAACTATTTGTCTGAGAGTATAGCCAGTAGGTATGCTGAACGCTATCCAAATTTTGCCGTCCTCCCATTAGACTTTTTAATCTTGTCACCCCTGCAGCAGATGTCTACAATATATCAATTCCCAGGTTGTTTTTACCTTTGTAAGCATCTTTTAACACTATAGACCTTCTTCGTTTTCCTCTAAAAGTGAGAGATGACAGCTACTCCCTTAAAAGCCACATCAATAGCAATAGAAACAATACGCCATGGATATAACATAACAGGGAACAAGGCTAAAATGATAACGAAGAACGCGTTACTAAAGTCATTAAAACATTTTTTATGTAACTGGCACTCGATCAAAAAAAACGTGACTAAAACAAAGAATATTGAACCAAAACAAAGAACGCACTACATGATACCCGATAAAACAGATTACTCTTATATCAAGGAAGTATTTAAGATGTTTTTGTTGCTCAAATGTTTCACAATCAACATCTTGTAAACCATAACGCGATAATAAAAGTTTTTCGACCACAAGGGGAAGTAGTTAGTCGAACTGGCAGTGCATCGGTCACGGTACGGAGGATGTGTTGTATACGCCGCCATTGTTACTGTGCCAAGATATCGTGTGCTAGATTTATTAAATACGTCAAATGTGCCAACTTTTCTAATATTTTCTTTTACTTAAATCTTGTTCTGACCACTGAGCATTCGAGCGTCAATTCTTGCTTATCAAGCTTGGAAGGATGCGAAATGCGAATCCGCTCTTGCACCTCATTCCATAATTTAGTTTGTCTGTCGTCTGACCTGTCAAACCCGAGAATAAAGCCTGCATTTTTTGGGCTCCTACAAAGATGTTCGTATGGCAACCGGGACCTACAGCTTAACGTGCTTTCTGAGGCACGGACACTATAAGTATTTAAGTGCTTGTTTTTAGTTTACTTTGTTTCCTGTGGACTCAAAGTTCGAAGTTCGAATATTATGTTTCTTGGTAGCCCTCGATCCTCCGATTCAAACCATCAATTTGTTTTACTCGACAAGGGGAACACACATCCACTTTGAGAGTTGAACACACATTTACTTTGAGAGTTGAACACACTGAAGATTTAAGTTCTGTCAGCTAGTTTTATTGTAACGTATATATCATACGATTCAGGAGACATAAATCTACCACGCGACTGACGAATCTGATTTATGTATTCCTCGATAATACACGATCCCTCTCTCAGCCTATTTCAGTCACCCCAAAAACAGAATGCGTGGGACGTATTTCAAATTGGTATATTTATTAATATAGAGAATAAAGGTAAAAAGAATCACCGGCTAAAAGGCCAAAAGTAATGAGAATCTATTAATGCAAAATTGAACATGATTCAGAGGACTTCCTTTTGTCAATATAACGGTCTGTGCTGTAAATATCTGCAATAAAAGATGTAATAAAGTTAACCAAAAAAACCATACCATTACTTATCACAAATAATTCAATTAAGTACAGGCCTAATCCTTATTTCTACGTAGGTAATTACACAAATCCCAGACGTTTACCTCCGTCAATAATGAAGTAAAATTTGTATACGATTTCTTGGAAATCGAACTACATTATTTTGTATGATAATGCTAAAACTAGATAATAACTACACTTATGACCAGATACCCTGATAGGAGACCCTGTAACATGTATTTAATGATATAATATTCAAGTATAATAATGAAATTTTTGTCTCCTTTCCAGATCTCACAATGAGGTGTCTGTGATCTCAACATCAGGCGGGTGCTTCCAGCGTTCACAATGACGTCGGAACGAGCCATTCCCCATCTGAGGGACATCTTCGGCCTCAACCAGCAATATGACGGCAAAACCTTCGACGACAGCGATGACAAAACCAAAAAGTCCAAAAAGAAAAAGGATGACTTCCGCTCGTACGGCAATGGTGACGTCAAAACGCTCGAGAGGCACCTCAGTATGAAGAAGACCATTAGGAAAAAGATCATGCGTGATCTTCAGCAGGCGTTCGTTGAAGACCCTAACGAGTTTAAGGTCGAGAATACGAGCCCTGAGAAATTGAAGGCAGAGTTAAGCGCGGAAGCTGTTAAAATTGAGAAAAATGTTCGCAAGAACGATCCCACGTTCTTGGATATGTTGAGGGGAGAGACGCGGGGTGAGGAGACCCGGGAGGAGCAGCCGCCAGCTGAGAAGACCAGCTTCTGGCGGCGTCTTACTATGAAGAATAAAAATAAAAGATAGATGTATCCTGTGCGCCGGGCGCCGATGACGCATCGCTCCGTTTCGACCAATTCATACTCCGAAAATACAGTATCAGTAATGGCTCAATGACAAGTAGTTCCTTAAGGATAGTTTCTTGAATAACGTCTCATGCTATCGCTATTTTCTTGCACATATCGACAGAGATAGACATGACACATTTTTCGACAAATTATCCTGACTTTGCTTCAAACAAATTTATGTAAAACGGAATATATTAGAAATATTTATTATCATCATCAACCTAGCTATAATTCTGGTTGCATCCGGGACTATCGTCTCGGAGCACTTTTCGTCCTAAACTTGACCTGGTCTTCGGCTTCTCTGGTTGGTAGTGAGGCTATTGGCACGCATGTCGTCTTTTTCGACATCATGCTTTTACTCGCTTTTAAACTAAAGATAATCATTTTTGGCATCTATAAAAATGATCTTCATTTACACTTACAGCTTCTCTGCCGCAAATGGCTGACGCCATATTCTCGTGCCCTGAATATTCCTACATATAAATAAGGCTATTGTTATGCGATCATCTCATAAACAGTTCATGATCAAGTTATTACCTGTCGCCCAATAGGCGTGTTATGTCGTATATTTAAGATCATTCCAACATAGCAATGACAAGTAATAAATCTATCAGCTTTATGAGAAGTTAGGATCCCGTTTTCCAATGGTCGTTCTGGGTCGTATACCCAGGTATCTGTGAACGATGGGATCTCTATTCTTGATGATTGTAATGTATTTATCTACGCTACGTGGATGGATGCAGGGTACAGAGAAGGCACATGTGACATACCATGTCGTCTTATCAGATCGATGTGTCGCACTCTGGCTGCCTTTTTAAACTTAGTCTTAGCCTAGAAAAAGATTAAAGATGGTCCCAATTGTCAGCAACTTCAGAATAATAAATGAAGCCTTTTAATAAGAGAACCAACTTCAAATCTTAAGTTATGGAGGTCGAAAAGTCTATTAAATTGAAATCATATCTACTATGGATTCTGTCAAAAACTTGGAGACACGATTTAATATTAAATAAGTTTGTTTGAAACAAATAACGAATGAGCCCAAAGTATTTATAACAAAGTTTTTTGATCATTATATTGAATCGTACTGAAACTTTTGAATATCTTTACATAAGTTTTTATGCATAATATTTCGTATTATGTCTGCTTATAAATCCTTCTAGTTGTTTAATCCTAATTAAGATAGCTTGAGAGATTTTTAAGCATTGATGACTGTAATATACAACTCAAGTAAAACATATTTGGAGTTATAAATAATGTAGAGATGTGATTATGTGATATTGTCGAAGATTTACGCGAATATTACAAACACATTGAAATAAAATTAATTTTAAGGGATTCTATCGCGATTTACTCAATGTTATTTTAGTGCCTGTTAGCACTGTTTTCGACCATGCGGTAGTTTTACAGCAGTAATTAGATATATTTGTCTCAAAGCACATGAACTTTGTTTATTGTTGGTGTTATTATTTACGCAATCATAAGAGATGACATCAGCCAAATCCGCTGTTATACTGGAAAAGCGGACCCCAGACTCCGAGTGAAAGCTTCTGATGCGACTGGGATTAACGCTAGGATGAAGAAGAAGAAGAAATCACAAGCATGTCAACGGTCTCACTATCAGGGATGTTGAAAACCGTTCGAAGCGGAGACGTTAATGCCAGTAAGTGGACCCTGGGCTCATAAGGGAAGGTCAGATGCAACCAGGACCCAACGCTGAGATCATGAATAAGGCTATTAAAATATGCCCAAAGTGTATTGAATCTGCTTATTGTCGGGAACAATGCAAAATGAGAAATCGTGATAGAATCCGTCAAAATACTATTATTTCAGAGATATGATTGAAATTTTTGTGGTAGAATGGTCTAAGTTCGGTGGGAACGGAACGATGTGTTGATATTCCTCGTCTATTGTTACTTATATATAAAAGATATCTCGTTCTACTTGTGATGTAACCTTAAGTCGTGTAAGTTAAGTGTACGTAGACTAAGTATTTCGTAAGTGGCAATTGTGTTAGGTAGACTCGTGGCAATTCCTTGTTGTGACAATTTTAATTATTATAATGCAACATAAATAATTTTACACATTTCTGTGTGTGTATTTCTTTTAACCTTTTATTTGTTTGTTTGTGGAACATTACCTACGTACTTGGCTGTTCTTTTTTTTATTACTCAATGGCAAAGAGGTGCAATGATGCAAGAAATGGTCATACCCTACAAAACTGCTAGAAGTGACTTAAAATTATCTTTAGCCATTCATAAATAGGAATTTATGAATGGCTATAGTCTGCATTTTTGGTGTGGCTTATGATTGCTATTATGATGCGATCGTGACTCCTGGGTTCGATTCCCTAGGCCTCGATCCTACTCGTACAGAGTGGAAATTTTAAGCCTCAATTTTATCGGTAATTTTCCGGTTCGATTACCGAGTCTAAAAAGTGAGTTTTCGAAACCTTCGAATGTAGAATTTTATTTCTTTTTAACAGTAAAGAAATCTCTAAATCTCCAGTATTTAGAATACTTTTTTCCGGGTGAGGTTTAAAAATTCCAACCTGTACAATTACAAATTTTATTTTCTGTTAGTAAATTCTCACGAGTCTGAGTCTAGATCCGCAATTGTTGGATGGTATACTAAGATGAAGTCATGTTTCCACACGCACCTCCTTAAAGATGAGGAGGGCCAATATTGGTTACCAACAGTGGTCGTGGTCTGAGGGATATCTTGTGGTTGTGATGAAACACCGTGGCCTGTGCAGTTTTAGTCGGTTCGAGTCCGGCATACCTCATCTGTGAGAAAAGCCTGAAGCCGTTTCTCTTTGACATCGTTATTGGGAGAAAAGTGGTTGGTACCTACTTCTTCAGTTAATAAAAGACATGTATTTGACTCTACATATCTACTTTGAAAATTTCTAATCGTAAAATACCGCTTTAACTTGATATTGAATTAAATAGCGGTATGCTAGTTATCTGCTATTTTATAAGAAGTACATACCTAGTAATAACCTTTGGATTATGGCTGCCTTTCCGATCAAGATGTGCTATGCTATTAAACTTCCTACAAATATTCGACATTGGAAACTATTCTCCATCCATAGCAAATATCCATAGCACGCATCTTTCTATATAAAAGCATAGCTTAGCTGAACCCCTTTCCACCAGTGCTATGCTATGTGGAGCAATGAATATGATTGGTGGATATCAAATGCATCCATAGCAACGTAGCATTGCATATCGCCGGTGGAAAGGCAGCCTGACTTTCATATCTCATGTTAAGAGGTCGGTCTGAATACTGAGAACTTCTTGAAGTATTTTACGAAAAAAATATGACGAACGAAAATATAAATAGATGGCGTTGCGAACGTTTGTCAATTTCGGAAAAGCGCCATCTCTCAGAAAACGTTTGAACTTATCAAAACTTTAGTTGTGGAACTAAACAACAATGTTTCGAATTATACTTACATTCGAACAGATGGCAGCAGTTCACCAGATCACAGATAATCAGATTAACCAGAAAAATAGTGTGAATAGCAGCATCTTCTCTACCTTTAAATAATGTGAGTGATACAAAAAAACGTTCTAACAAGAGTTACTACGTTGGCAGCAAGAAAAAATAACTCTCTCTGAGAATACAGCGACTTTCAAAAGAATCTAATTACAGCAAAAACGCAAAACTAGGTTACATTGAATGCGATTTATTTTTGTTCACACAACATTATGTACATACACTCTGCTCATCCCATTCGAAAGATATTGTTCTTTACCTGAAATGAGTGCTCTAGGCATTCGCATTTACATGCAAAAATACGAGTGCTTTGCAATTTGGTAGGCAAGAACATTTATATTTTTGAAAGAACAGGTTATTGAAATGGTAATTGCGGTTTTGTCTTCATATCTAAACTCACGTGGAAGTCTTTGTCTAACTAAACAACACTGTAAGTGGCAACGACCTTCAACAACGGCGATACGGCAACGCTTGTGTCAAATAATTCGCCACTTCATACTTTTATATTTCCGTAAATATTTGCACTTTGTCTAAAGACCTTTCACCAGCCTCTATTACCAATACTATTGCAAGATACCGTACAATGCTCTAAAATTTATTGTTTAAATCGACAAAAGATGGCCGACAAACGTTTATGATTTGTCGCGCTTTTAGGCTACCTTTCCACGAAAGATGTGCTAGCTACGTTGCTATGGATGCGTTTGATATTCACCATCATATTCATTGCTCCACATAGCATAGCACTGGTGGGAATAGGTTCAGCTAAGCTACGTTTTTTTATATGGAAAGATGCGTGCTACGGTATTATGCTCTGGATGTGACCTGTGGATGCGTACCTACTGTGGATGCGAATGAGTAGATTAAAATTTTGAACATTTGTAGAAAGTTTTCATTCTTTACTGTCATGTGATTGAAGATCCATGGGATATATAAATAAATAAATAAATACATACGCGCGATCAAACAATATGTCAACGCCATGAGATCAGCAGTTTAAAATATCAATGGCTTATTACACCAATAAGTTATGAGTTCAATTGTTCATTAGATCAACAATTCGTTTCATCAACAGTTGACTGCATCAATTGTTTATGAGATCAACATTTATTTGGTAAGCGACTTAAAATTCGTTAGGGAGAAAGGATTTAAAATTCGTCATAAGGAGAGCTGCTGCCGTATCTGGTTACATTGCATAGCTCGAGCTGCGCATCTTCATAGCACATCACTCGATACGCTACATAGTACTGTGGAAACGGTCACATAATTTCATAGCATAGCTGCATAGCACATCTCTGGTAGAAAGGCAACCTTAAACTGGTACAAAAGCTATAGTTGTACGTATTACCATACAGTACCTACCTATAGAACCGTGGATAATGCGATCAAACACAAAACTTATGTCTTTTTAGCAAGTTCATTGCCCTGTGAATAACATTATCAAGTCATGAACTCAAAGAAACTACCTATTTCTATAACAGTCGGCAGTCCCGTTATTACGCGTGTATTATCTGCTTAACTATGCTCACGTAGAGCACATAAGTAGGTACATATGTTTAGGCACCATGAAAAACGTTTATAGTCACATAGAATTGCACAGGTTAAGGTGATTACATACGCGAATGACTTTGACCATACAAATGCTCAAGGTCATTCGCTCGTTTTTCAGCCGTAAAAATCAGTAAAACTAATTTTAATAGATAATTTTATAGGGAATGATTACAAACTAAGAAGGTCACGTCATGCTAATACATTTATTTAACATACATGTGAAATTTTAGATTAATTGGATACATATTGTAGAAAATATTTGGTTTCATAAGAAAGAGTAGAGTGACGTTCAGAGCCTCTTTTCAACTATTTCCTCCTTTTTTATTTAATTTATGAAAAGGTGAAGTTACTACGTATATCCTGTAGTATGCAGGCATGTAAATTCCAGATCTGTAGGTTTTATATTTAAAAAGAAAAACGGTTTCGAAAATACCGATTTTTCGATGCTGATCTGATTCGGGGCCTTCCAAAATTATACATACAGGCATACACATACACACGGATGTTCAATAGCTATTAATTATGTAGATACATTTTGTTCCTCTTCTTCTTCATCCTAGCGTTAATGCCAGTCGCATCCGAAGCTTTCACCTCAGAGTCTGGGGTCCGCTTTTCCAGACTAACTGTGGATTTGGCTGGACTTCCATATTTTCCGTAAAGTGACTGCCATGTGGGCTCCACACCCTAGGGCAATATTCGGCGCTATCGAAGCATTGCAACTAGGCCAGGTGTTGGACTAGTTATAGCTCCAAGTACCCGTAACGACTGCCATCGGCGGGGTTATTGCGGACTTGAACTAACTAAACGAGATGATAAACTTGCTTGGAATTGAGCTGTTCACTCATGCATCCTTCTCAAACAAATGATTGTATTTAGACTAAGTAGACTAAGCATTTTTTGTAAATAGACCAAAAAAAAATGCCCGCTGAGTATCTTGCCGGAGTCTTCTCAGGCCGGGGCCGCGTTTCGAACCGGTGCCGGTGGTCCATTTGCTAAGCTAGTCTTTAGTACATATACAGGGCGTCCCACGGCGATGCCACATGGAGGGAAAGTACCTTAAATCCTTAAGTTAGCTCATTTTGTTTAAAGGAGACATCATTTTATTTTTAAAATGAAACAAAACTGCATTCAGGGTTTTTTTTAAATTCGCTTACCACACCCGGTAATCGAACCGACTAAAATCCGAAAAAGTAACATTCTGTATTTGTATGGCATCAATCGATAGTGTCTATCATGAGGATCAAATCTCTCTAAGAAACATGGTAAATGAAACGAAAGGAAGTCCTTGAAACCTAAAATTATAAATTCAATTTGGCAAAATAAAACACTTTAACTCAAAGCTCATCCATCCATCTGATACGATATTAACAATAAAATTCCATATTTTCCGTTTTCTTTTTTTTATCGTGCTGAGACCGCTGCTGGTCAGCAGTAGTATTTAGGTATGTCGAACTCAAACCGACTAAAACCGCAATTAACAGGTTATAAGTTGATCCAATAGGGCAATTCTCTCGCCATTTTTGTTGCCCAGGGTACCCTGACACCGCGTGCAGGTTTCTAATCAAGCACCCAAAAATAACTACCTACCCTACCTACTGCTACATACCTCATGCAGTTACCTACCCAATAAAGTTACATTCTAAACAGGTAACAAAGTTCATTCATTTAGTACTCATTTTTAATAAATTTTCATCAAAGATATCTCTATTCTCTAGTGTCGATAACTTATAAGAAAGTGTTTTATTTTACCAAATTGAATTTATAATTTTAGGTTTCAAGGACTTCCTTTCATTTAATGTACCATGTTTCTTAGCGAGATTTGAGCCCTACGATTGACACTATCGATTGATGCGATAAAAATACAGGATGTTACTTTTTCGGGTTTTAGTCGGTTCGATTACCGGATGTAGCAGGCGAATTTTCAAAAATCTTTGAATGCAGTTTTGTTTCTTTTTAAAAATAAAATGATGTCTCCTTTAAGTAAAATGAGCTAACTTAAGGATTTAAGGTACTTTCCCTCCATGTGGCATCGCCGTGGGACGCCCTGTATATGTATATTTTTGACGTTTTGTAAGTTCCGTTTTGATGGTCTATACAGAATAAATGATTTTTGACTTTGACTTTGACTTAAAACCGCACGCCGTCTCAAGTCTCAGATGTCAGGGTATACAGTAGCCATGTGTGTTTGACTACACTGTCATTGTCATCATCTTAGCGCTGTTCCCAGTTGCATTAGAAGCTTGGGTGCTTTTCCACCAGATGTGAAATCTACGCTACGAAAATATGTGACCGTTTCCACCAATACTACGCTAGGTAGCTGTGCGAGGAAGATGCGCTACGAAGATGCGCCGCCGTAAAGTAGCTGTGCGAGTAAGATGCACATCTCGACCTCTGCTATGTACCTATCGATAGTAGGGAAACGTCTGCAATCGTTCATAGCCATTCATTCCATAGCACGCATCCACAGTAGGTACACATCCACAGTACACATCCACAGTACACATCCACAGTACACATCCACAGTACACATCTCTGGTGGAAAGGCAGCCTACGCTAGGTATACAAAAGAGTAACCGGTTCCCCGCATCCGCAGAGAATATCGATTCTCTCGGGTACATACCATACATACATACAATCACGCCTTTATTCCCGGAGAGTTAGGCAGAGGTGAATTAACACCCACATTTCACCAATCATTGCGTAACTACTTGGAAGAAAAATGTCCAACTAGTTACATCAATGTAACTACAATGTAACTAGGTGGAATATACCAAGATCTCACGTAAAAGGTCTTGGGTATGAGACGATAAAGTACCCCCGCCATTCTGACAATCATGCTATCAATATAAGGGTTCAGTCCTCAAATAGCCTAACAAAACCATATACCTAATATCTTTATTCCATTGAGTACCAGATTAGAGAGAAATTATTTAACCCTACATCTGATTTTTCTTCACTTATCATCACTCACTGTAGGTGTAGGTCTAACTATTGAATAATCTATGGTATCTACTAGGCCGTATTTCCACTTTCTATTTGGTCAGGTTTCAGTGTACCCAGTGGGTACTACCCACAGCTACCGGCATATATCTTAACCCCAAATACGTCTCAAAATGAACTCTATATATGAGAAATACGCGATTTTTGGGTCTCTTTTTAGGATAGCACAGTTACGGCGCGGCGGCGGAGCAGCTCAAATCTGCGCGCGTCGTAGCATCGTTGTTCCCGCGATATGGGTTCAAGACTTTGATTATTATAATCAAAGGTTTAAAATATATTCCTGTATGATATAGTGGAAGTGACTCGAATGGATGAGCCTAGTCCTGGAAACTGTCACGACTCAAGAGGAAATGTAACTAGCGGTTCGCTACGAAGCGCTACGAATGCTACGAGACTCACTTGATTCGTAGCAGACCGCTTACTGCAGCAGCAGACGACGTATCGCCTAGGCACTAGCTTCTATCTTTCTCTTTGATACAGGGGCCGATGACGTGGAAGGTATTCCATAGAAATGCAATATCTCTGCTACACAACTGGTCGAGTAGGGCTGTATGCAGTCTGCTACGAACTCGTAGCTTTGGGGTCGCTGCAGATTTGACGGAAGATACGAGTACATTAGGAGTACCTGATCAATTATGTAGTTGAATCGAGGTCGAAGCTCTATACATACAACGCATGAGCGACTGTATTGTTTTAATATCAACTTAATCTTTTCTGGCGTTACGTAATCGACGCTACGCATTTATCTTACGTCAAATGTGTGTTTCTTAGAGTTTCCAGCTTATTGGTACAGAATAACTAACTAGGGGCTGTCCGTTAATCACGTGAGGCTCAACAGGGGGGGGGGGTGGTTCTCGAAAGAGGGAAATTTTGGGATATCACGCGTATTTATTTTTTCTTTATAACTGGTGATTCTTATCACAATTCTAAGTTTCGTAGCATTAAATATTAAATAAAAAAATACACGTGATTTTGGCTGAGGCGGGGGGGTAGTCTAAAACCTCACCATGTATCACCATGGGGGAGGGGGGTTAGAAAATTGCTAAAAAAAACATCACGTGATTAATGGACAGCCCCCTATAAGACTGGTGGTATTGGTCCCTAACTTATCAGTGCCAGTGTTGCTTGCACGATATAAATCAGTTTGTCAAGGAATTTATCGAGATTTAACAATGACTTGAATAGTAAGAGAGTGCCCGAGGCTTATTTACTTACCTCTCTCTATCTTACCTATTTTATTCTTCTGTTTTCTCATCTTCTCCTTTCATCTACGATGGCTACCAGCGACTGATAACTCTAGTGTTGTCAGCGTTCATAGACTAGATCAAATCTCTCTCTCAGCTCAGACGGGACTCGAACCCGAGACTAGACCAGTATTTCTGACCAGTATTATAATTACATTAAACTGTCCATTAAAATATTTGTTAAAATTTTTAACTGACGTTATTATACCCTAAAGTGCAACTGATTTACAGTTCCAAGTTGAGGATCTTGTAACTGAAGTTACAGGAGGAACGAAGAAAAGTAACTTTGCTACGCTCTTCTTCTTCGAGGTTTTCAAAAGATGTTCATTGTAGCTATAACTGATGATATTGTGCAGTAATTCTCACAAGTTCCATGGTAAAGCATTTCCCAAACTGATGCTGCAATTTTGACTATAATTTGTAATTACAAAACATACCTACTTTTTGAATTCTGAAAAGACGATCACACAGCCTCTGTTTGGGAAATACTTGAAATAAGGAATAAAACAACAGATAGGTTTGAAATGTATTTATTTATTCGAAAATTATTTGTATTGGTTAATTGTTTATCAATTTTGCAATATATTTGATTTGAAGTTTATCGTGAATTAACATTCAAATACGTCTTAATTTATTATTAAAATCCAATATAACATTTTTTAACATTAAAAATACTAAAAATTTACTAATTCCAACAATAATAAAATTACTAATACTTAACATTTTTTTACAAGATACTTATAAAAGTAGATATGAATAACAAATTGTAACAATGAAATTTCATTAATTTTAAACATTTAATTCAATTAGGTACTGTATAATTTAAAATTTTGACAATACAATTATTTTTCATTTTTTACTTTTTTATCCAGCAAGATATTGAATAGGTTTTATTTTTAGACTCAACCACCCGTTCACAACCTACTATCGACTGAGAAGAACGGGCAAGAAACTCAGCAGATACTTCCTACGCACCCATTTTTTAGGTTACCCATTTACCCATACACCCACAAAGAACTAAATGCTGGATTTCGCATCTTGTCTCAAATTACCTGAGTCAGGGACCTACTCTTGGGACTAAAATCTTCAAATGCATTCATTACTCTCAACACTTAAAACAGTTAAAATTTAAAAAAAATGTTTGTGACAGTTACCACAGACTAAAATTAAATCAGTATTTAATTACACAGAATAAACTTTTAGTAACATAATTAAGAATGGGAATACAAAATAAAAACCCAATTTACTGACATTACAAGTTGAAACAACAACAAAAAAATCTGTAGAGGATGTATACGTGAACGATAGAATTACTTCCACTAAATGAGAGGAAAGTCATCTAGACCTACGTCGAGTCAGTCAGTCAATTTATCAGCATTTGAAGAAAATGATCATAAAGAGGATTCATAGCTGAATAAAGATAGGGAAAGGCAAAAGGTACCTAACAACCTCCCTATTTGGATAAAACGTCAAAAACTTTGTAATAATGTCTAGTCCTTCCTTTTCCGACTTCATCTAATTGACTGCGAATTCTTTCCAAGATTTCTTTCTTTTCCTACAAGATTTCTCCTGCTAATTTTGGATAATGTAGACCTAATATCATTTGTTTAGTATATCGAGAAGACTCGCCTCTTCAAGATTCAAAAAATTTTACTTAACTTGGATAAGACGGATCTTTCTTTAAAATTTTTCATTCGTATAACCATCTCAAATGCGGTTTTAAAAAATGTAATCCAGGACACAATTACTGAAATTTTTTTGATGTCTTATAGTCTGATAGTCAAACTTCTAGTCAGAAAGTGAAATGTAAAGGAAAATGTAAAGTTTAGAAATACAAAATAAAGTCTAAGCTTTCAATAACTAAAAATTTATTCATAAACAACAGCAACTTTTACAGCTTTTACTATATTTGTCAGTGGTAAAAAATTATATTTATTACTTTATGCTAAAACTGTTTGGGGTATGCAAGTTACATAAGCGACATGTCTTTATAAAAATGTATCATTAAAATACTAAACTATGTTACATTCATCAAAAAGTTTATAAAGTATGATTTAGAGATTCAAAAAAAAACTAAAGAATTCGAGTTCCTTTACGAGATAAGTTGGTAGAAAATAGTAATCAAGGGCAAAAATCCAAAGCGAATGACTTCATTAAATCTAAAATATTAACAACTATTTATACTACTCAGAGACTAATGTTTCTTTTAGGACCCAGCCACATAGTACGTTTTTTGAAGAAGTACTTCTACGCTATAAATTACAATTATAATTATGACAAGGCTATCATTTAACATACGTTCCTAACTATACTAAGCCACGCCTGATCATTTTTGAGTTTCCATCTAAGCCTGCCAACAACTTAGGCATCTTCCAGATTCGTTTTACGGTAGTCTTAAATTGACATCCTGAATCTACGGCCTGTTTCAACTCTAAAGTTCAGGGGCTATTTTCCTTAACTATACGTACAGTTCATTACGAGCCATCAAAATTTATATATTATTTTCGAATAAACCTACGACTTACAACTACAATACTTTCTGGAAATCTTAATATTACTATTCCTTAGCTGCAATATACTTATAATTATATGTAAATATATAACTACGTTGCTATACTTTTTCCAATTCTAGTTTACTGTAAGACGTCAAACACTGAATGTAATAAATATACGTATCCTAACAATTAAATAAACTAAGTCATCGCACGGTTTGTCTCCTTTTCATACCTAAATGTTTTTAAATAAGATCTAAATTATACATTTACGGAACTCTGATTTTAACTCTCGTCTCTAATTCATAAGCTATAACTATATCGATTTCATAATATACATAGGCATAATGATCTTGTGTTATCTTATATTCTCACCCCAAACTAATGTAAAAATTAATATAACTTTTTATAAATGCATCAACAGCAATAATTATAAAATATCTTGTAATACAGGATTACTTTCAAAAAAAAATCTTGTGATACAAATATATACAAGCTAGTAAATATATATAAGTTAATACCAATATAGATAGTAAAATTTAACACGCCTGATGTGCCTCCGAGATTGGTTCATTGACTTTTGTAACTAATCGCTGCCTAAGTTCCGTTGATAAAAAGCCTGCCTGACGTCGCCAACATAATAATAAAAGATCTGAAAAATCAAATAAGTTTGCAATAGTTAAATCTAAGAACGCGTTACTTGCGTTTCTTTAAATTAGATTAAGATTTAGATTCACTTTATTAAAGTGAGTTAGTAAATTAATATTATCATTATAACAAGCATCTCCGCTAGACATGTGCGTCCTCTATAGCCAACAAAAATGGTTTATGTAATTTTGAATATTGTCTATTAAATATTTATAGTATCAAACATGCTGTGTGTCTTTAAAAATGAGTGGTAGATATACCGAAACGATTAGTGTGTCGTTTTCTGCATCGTTTAATGGTCTTAATTCTGCTAAGAATTTTACGCCGAAACTTGGTCATTCGTGAACGATTTGTGCATTGACATATCCTCACTACATGCTATGCTACGGTTTTTAAATTTCAATAATACGCTGATATCCTCAAATAATCTTTCGATTACGTAAAAGTTTAGCAGAACCTGGCACCGAAAGTGATAATGTGGGGACTTAAGGTGCCCTGAAGTTAGTGAATACCTTAAATAAATGAAGATAAAATTATAATTATAATCTGTTTTTAATACCTTGACTATTAATTAAGTCTCTGTAATTACGGAGGTGTTTTTAATACTGGTGAATATTTAGGATCCATCCTGCGGCTTCCACGAAACGACTCGATTAATTGAAGAAACTATGTGTTTATAGTTTTGTCGATGGGATAGGCGGCCATGTTGTTTTACGACGGAATCTTACGCGGGGTCTGCAGGAAAAGCGGTGACAATAAATATGTGTATACAAGTTACGTTTAGCTCCTGAAATAACATCAAAAAAACAAAATACATTATACGTGTACCCATTTGTTAATTAATAAGTGAATAGCATGAAATTCATCTAAATAATATTCGATACCATTAGTTGTATGTGCGTAACAATAGATCTCAGAAACAATTTGAACGACAAATTTTCTATAAGTTACCAATCCGTTAGTGAAAAAGCACGAGACGTTTCAAGAAATATTTACAATTCAACATCGATCCCATAAAGCGAAGAGAAAAAATATATCTTTGTTCACGAACGCAGATAAAACAAAACAGTGACTACAACCAAACCCACGTTACAATAAGTTTGACACCAACTCAAAACCAAGTGCGTAATATTTTTTCTACCATGATCATGCTAAATTTTGTAATTAGAAGCACAGACAAAAAAGATTGCATCATCCATATTATTAAAAAACTTATAATTCAAATAAAATGATCATGCTCATTGAACTTTTGGAAAAATAAAGACCGGGCATAAGCGAAATTAGTTTTCCAATTTTGTTAAAAACATTTTACAAGGATTTTAATCTTAAATGGAGGAAACGCACATTACACCGTTAGCTTTTGGGCATGAACTTTACTGAAATATAGGCATGTGTATGTTTTATGTGTATATAATGAGCTCATAAGCGTGTAACTATAACCTTTAGATTAGGCCTATTTGTTGTGATCTTAAACTTTTCGTTCTATATATTTCCACCTTATCCTATAGCTTTTCCAACTTTTTCTCCCTAACACTATTTGCGTGTGAATACCACGTATTTCTTTATAATAAACTTATATTCGATTGTCTATTGTAATCTTGTTTTCAATACCATTTTCTGTTTCTATTATGACTTCTATCGTTGTTGTTTCCGCATATTTTTACACAACATGCATTGTTTCGTCTCTCTACCTCTAATATAATACAATTTTCACCTGAACATATTTTGCTTATTCATACCTATAGCAGTTTCATAACTTCCGCTTATCTCATTTGTTTTACTACATTCCGATCATTGTTACGCTAAAGGCGTGTTTCTCGTAGTATATAATATCTATTTTAGATAGTACTTCCTCTTGGCCTTTTTCTTTTTTTCCGAATATCCTAGTTTTATTCTTACAATGTTTTACCTAGAGTTATATATTATGTTTTTAGAATGTAATATACTTAAGTTCTTTTACTTATTTCAATCATTTTTGATAGTTCTATTATAATCTTGATTATGGCTTATTATATTATGTATATTCTACAGTCAAATTGTCTATAATTGCATTTATTTCCATATTTTTGTATTCGTATTCTATTCGCTATCTCTATATATATGTAGTAGTTGTACTTTTATCCATAAAGGAAATGTTATTACCTATTGCGTGTATATTTTCCTAGCATTCGCTCATTTCTATACTTCGTACTTACTTACTCTTAAGATATTTTTAATTTCCTTATCAAACTATTATATTATGCATGACTACTATTCGTTAATTCTTAAAACGTCTTAGTTTCTTAACACTTAGAATAAAATCTAAAATTATTTCATATCTTACTTATTAGTCTAAAAAAGTGCCCGGTTGACGGAAAAATCTCACTCCCTATTATGTGGGATCATAGTTATAACCTATCCTATTGAGATATACTGTCATAAGTATTTGTATGCAGTGTAATATATCTGTACCTTTAAGCATATTATATTAACTATAGCATTTTAGTTGTACTTCTCGAAAATATCAGTCATAACGTATGATTTCCTGTCATAGTTTTTCTGTATCTGTTTGAATATATACCATTCCATTGTTCTTATAGTACCTATGACCTATTGTCAACTGTCTGTTTATATATATTTATACGCACTACCTATGCTACTTAATTTAATGTTTCCTATTTAATAATATTCTATTTTATTACCATATCGATGGAGGCATATTTATTTAATGTATGTTATTCATTTCCATGTAATATTCGGCAATATAATTTCACTTTCTTTCGTTGTCACTATCGTCAGTTTCTATGGAACTTTTTATTGTTTTCCTCTTACAGTAAGTACTTATAGCTATGATCGCATTCAAGTTGTCATTCCTTTCTAACTATTTCTATTTTCTCTTTATCTGTTTAAATATCAACTACTCGTAGTATTCCTTCTTCTCATTTCTCTCTATCTGGAATTATTACTCTTAGAATTTATTGACTAGTTTATTTATAAGACATATTTGTTTTAATTTGATTTCGATAAATATTGCAATTGCGATTATTTGAATATTAACTTCATTGTATTACTTATTTTAGTTATTATCAGTTTCTAAGTTATCGAAGAAAAATACTAAATATTATATGTGTTATAATATAACTACGTTAGTAGGCACTATTATCAATTTTGTGATATAACGACTAATTTAAAAATATTATGATATACTTAAATGAATATCAGAATTCAACGAATCGTCAGTGGATGCTGTCGATCTATTAGTATTAGAAAAAAATACGTCTTTGAACTCATTGGATCATATGCTACCTTTTTTTTACCTAAACCACTTATTGCTTATCTATCTTTCTATAGATGTATCTCCTAATTTTTTATCTTTAAAAAGTTTTCAAGTAAATTCATATGTATATTTTCGTTTTGCTATTATACCTTCCTAACATTATCATTTTATTCTTTACGTCAAAACTCTCCATTCTATCTAAAACAATTCAATTTTGATGAAGTTGCATATCTGGTCACCTTTGGGTTCATAGTTTATAGTATTGAATCTATCTTGCATAGAATTGTACCATTATATTTTCATCTCGTCTTTTGATTGTCTCTTCAATTTCAACTCTTCATTGTCATACTTGAGCGATGAGTAAATTTTCCTACTTTCCTATAATAGTTCTTGTATAATCTTAATCCTATGCCTATTTATTGCTTTTACTTTCATCATACGTACTTATAATCTATCCTATACTAGTTGCATCGTGATGTGGTTGGTGGTGCGTATACTTATCGTTAATATCAGCTTCACAGTTTTCAATTCCCTTTCTAATATTAAATTCTAAGACTTAGCATCTATATTTGTAAGCCTAACTTTGTCTTTAATCTTAATAGCTAGTTTCTCATCTATTCGTGATTCATAATTTGTAACAAAACTTACTTATTGTTATATAACTTCTTTGGAATTTCATGACTTCCTTTCAGTATTTCTAAGATTTAGGTTATTTAAATTTTATTAAATATTAAAAGTTCGTTTGTCACTTTACTTCGTTGTCGTAAATTAAATAGAAAATAGCTTTATTATGTACTTACGATAATATTTCTTTATTCTAACTCTAGATGATGTTGACGAAATATAAAATAAAGAAAAAATATAATAAAAGTAATAACAAATTAACAGATTTTGTGTATAGTTTGGTAGAATCTTTTTAGAAACGAATTTGGACAACAAGGACAAAATAAAGTTCCTATGTGCATCATTACACAGTAAGAAAACGTGGTATTTTTGGTGCTACATCTGTTGATATTTTTCTTTGCAATTTTTTTTATATCACAATTTAAAATATCCATTATCTTAAATTACGACTCAAGATTCTTATTCTAATCCTTCTGGGTTCCTGTGATTTCATTGAGGAGAGTCTAAACGAGATCACTTCCTCATAACCTTTAGCTAGTTTGTATTTTTCCTAATAAGTACAATTCACAAAACATAGACACACAAGTAACATTACACACAACTAAGGAATCATGATGGGCAGACCTGGTACTACAGATTTGAAGATTCTAGCTAGATCTAGTCAGGTATTTCCTGTTGAGGCAAAAAATTAGGAAGTGTAATTGCATTAAAATAATAAATAAACGTGAATAAGAATGATAGTGGCGAGCCGAACATTACATGTTTGACACGAATCAAATTTGTAGTAATCCTTGTGTTGATATGATAACTTATAATGGTGAGGATTGTACGTTATATTCATACATTATAATATATCTTGGTTTAAGAAAATAGATAATTTAAATGGTGACTAAAATTTAGAATACTTATTTAAAATAACTGGGACAGACGTTACCTATATTAATTTTTTGATTGTAGCTGGAAAGTTAAATGAGGTGAATCGTATGCGTTCGATTACGTTATTTGTAACGATTAATCACGCGGAATAGCCTATCCCGTGATTAATCGTTTCATTTAAATTTAATGAGATCATAGAATTCAGCATACGTGCTAATAAATAATTGATATTTCCTAGAATTATTGAAGTAGTCAATATACAAACTAGATCTCAGTGATTACAGCAAACTGAGGTCGAAAATAAGAAATTTATACATATTAATACCAGCTATTAGGAAACTCTTTTGATACAGTTTTAGAGCAAATCTGATTGAACATTAAATAAAAGTACCAATCAGGGCAGTATGCAAAGTGTAGCGGTTATAGTGACTTGCTGAAGCCTATCAAAGTAATTATATTTATCAATAAGATACAGCCGTTTGAAGCTATAGAAAATATAATTGTATCTTATTGTTGAGATAATATTAAAATAAATCATAGTATAACATCACACAGAATTGCAGAATCGTGGTAGGTTCCGTAGACCTGGTACATATTAGGAAGTGCAATTGCGTTGCGTTGCACGCTAATTAATAGACGTAAATAAGAATTAAAGTGGCGAACCATTCATTACGTATTTGACGTATTTACGTGAAATAGCCTATCCCGTGATTTAATCGTTACATTTAAATTTAATGAGATCATAGAATTCAGCACACTAATTCTAGTTAGATCTAGTCAGTTATTTTGTGTTGAAGCAGAAAATTAGGAAAAGTAATTGCGTTAAACTAATTTATATACGTGAATAAGAATGATAGTGGCGAACCGTACATTACATGTATGACGCGAATCAAATTAGTAATAATCCTTGTGTTGACATAATAACTTATATTGGTGAGATTGTACGTTATATTAATACATTGTATCTTAATTTAAGAAAATAGATAATTCATATCGCTGTGACACACGTGGGTTACGTATTCATTGTTTGATTGTAGCTGAAAAGTTAATTGAAGTTGAATCATATGCGTTTGATTACGTTATTTGTAACGATTAATTGCGCAAAATAGCCTTTCGCGTGATTAATCGTTACATTTAAATTTAATGAGATCATAAAATTCAGCACACTTATTCTAGCTAGATTTAGTATGGTATCCGTTGAGGCAGAATATCGGGAAGTGTAATTGCGTTAATTTAATTAATAGACGTGAATAAAAATTATAGTGGTGAACTGTACATTACTTAAAATTCAGTGCGCAAGGAATATACATGTATCTAATTGATTACTCTAATTGTGAAAAGGTGCCGGACATCTACTACGGTAGTAATTCTTTTAATATTTAAGAAATTGCACTATACAAAATTAAAATAAATATTAAAATAATTGATATAGGTATGTAGTTATATATTAAAATTATTATTTGCATGGTGTCATTTAAAAACATAACTAGCAACATTTAAGCAATAACAAAAGAAAGAATGTAAATAATTAAAAACAATAAAATAAAATTAATCACATAGTTAATTTTTATATTTATATTATTCCAATGTAAATGATTAAAAAATATAATGTAATAACATAATAAACTGAAAATCACTGAAATAGTTTGAGTTATTGAGAGGTTTTGATCTTTCCATATACATAGGTATTTAAGTAGGTGCAGATCAAATAAAAGTATTAAGTATAATGTATTCTATATAAACATATTATACAACAATATAAACCTAAAATGAAACTATTTAAAGGCCATTTTAATAACATTTGCGATGATAAATAGATTTTCAACAAAATAAAAACCAACCCACTAGATTATTCACTAGAAAAACTTCGTTATGAGTAAATTAAATTAGTAGATAAAAATATAAAAACCGTTAGCTATTTTGAGTTATTTTTAAAATGAGTAGCAACATTGTGTGTATTTGTGGAGAAGGATGGGATAAACATTCAGCATGTGAATGAAAGAAAAATAAAAAATAATAAAATTATTCAAAAAGAATATTTTCGGCATCTTGCTCTACCAAGTTTATATTATCTAATCCTGGTATTAAAAAGCTTATTATAAATGTCGTAGTAGGTAAAAATAACATAAAAGCGGTTAATATAATTATTTATGTATAACTGTATAATTTATATCAAAAATTCCTCTAGAAAGAAGGTCTCTATAGCTTTTTTTATAATATTAAGCCAGCAATAAAATATCGAAAGTATAATAATAATTGACGTTCCTATGTCATCTAAACTTTAAACCTAACCCATGTTAGTTACGATAGATGCCATGCTTATTTTGGATCTAGACAACGCAATGTAAAATGTTTTAAAATATTATTAACAAGTTATTGCTCCTATTTTGACGATTAAATTTGACATATTTTAGTATCCTATTCATAATTAGATAGTAAATAGTTTCGTGCTGATTAAAGATAATTAAAGCTATAAGTGAAAAAATACATTTTGATGTTAACTATGGCATAGGTATATTGACCTAGTCATGATTATGTCAGTATTAATGCTGAAATTAAGGCATGTGTTGGCATAATAATTAAGTCTAAAAAATAAATAATTTCCTTCCTGTATTAACGATGAATTAACGCTTATATATTGGCATAATTATAATTTATAGAAAGAACTTAAACATAACTTGGTTCATATTATATTATCAGAGGCAAATAATTTCGTTACTATATTAACGCATAAATAAGGCACATTTTGGTATAATGATGACTGAAAAATAAATAATTTTATTCCTGTTTTAACAATTAAATAATATGACTGGAAAATTAATAATTTATTTCTTACATTAAAGATTGGCTCTACATACTTATATGGCACATCGTATTATTCTAAAAATAAGAAAAAAATATAAAATTAAGGTTTTTTATAACTATATTTTTCATGATATAAATACCTAAATATTTTAAATTTTTTTGCAATGGTATAGTATTACCTATTGATTGTGTATATCTTTCATTCTACGATTATAGCTCGAAAATTCAGGTTATTCAATTTCTAGAAGCCGCATTACAAGCCAAGCTTGATTTAAATTCAGATATTGTTTATATCTTGAGTATTTAATGTCTTGAAAAAATAAAATAAAATATAACGCTGGGAATTATTTCTTCTCTTAAAACATACGTAATAGATATCTCTATACACCTCTAACATTTCAACCTCATCTAATAGACCTTTTCGTCGATATTTTGTACGTAATCGTTATATTTAGCTTAATCTTTATAGAAATACTTAGAAATACTCGTAGTTACAACATAACACCTATAACATCTTATCCTTTAACTTAATTTGTATAGATATCGTTACTATTTAATAAATACACCTGCAACTTCTCGCCCTACCTCACATGTAATATTTCTTTTGTTGGTATTTTGTACGCAGCCATTGTATTTACCTTAGTCTGTATAGATATAGTTACCACATAATAAACACACCTACAATTTCTAATATCCCTTTTCATCGGTATTTTGTACGTAGTCATTGTATTTAGCTTAGTCTCTATAGAAATAATTACCACATTACACATAAACCTACAGCTTCTCACCCTATCACACTTCTAATATCCCTTTTCTTCGGTATTTTGTACATAGTCATTATATTTAACTTAGTCTGTATAGATATATATAGTTACCACCTAATAAACACACCTACAATTTCTAATATCCCTTTTCATCGGTATTTAGTACGTAGTTATTGTATTTAGCTTAGTTTTTATAGAAATAATTACCACATAACACATAAACCTACAGCTTTTCACTCTATCACACTTCTTATATCCCTTTTCGTCGATATTTTGTACGTAGTCATTGTACTTAGCTTAGTGTTTATAAAAATAATTGCCACATGACACATAAACCTACAGCTTCTCACTCTATCACACTTCTAATATCCCTTTTCGTCGGTATTTTGTACGTAGTTACTGTACTTAGCTTAGTGTTTATAAAAGTAATTGCCACATAATACATAAACCTACAGCGTCTTACCCTATCACACATTTAATATCCCTTTTCATCGGTATTCTGTACGTAATCGTTATATTTAGCTTAGTCTTTATAGAAATAATTATCACATAATACATAAACCTACAACTTTTCACCCTATCACACTTACAGTATCCCTTTTCATCGGTATTTTGTACGCAGCCATTGTATTTCGCTTAGTCTTTATAGAAATAGTTACCACATAATACATTAACCCACAGCTTCTCACCCTATCAAACTTCTAATATCCTTTTTCATCTATATTTTGTACGTAGTCATTGTATTTAGCTTAGTCTTTATAGAAATAATTACCACATAACACATAAACCTACAGCTTCTCACCCTATCACACTTCTAATATCCCTTTTCATCTGTATTTTGTACGTTGTCATTGTATTTAGCTTAGTCTTTATAGAAATAGTTACCACATAATACATAAACCTACAGCTTCTCACCCTATCATACATCTAATCTAATATATTTAATTCTACTCTAATACAAACTCCTAGTTTCAGTAAAAATGTATATCTCTACCATATTTCGTAATAATGTATTACTTAGAATAATGCTTACAAGTGCAAAAGATATAATACATAAAATATGTATATTTGTAACTTATAACATTAAAACAACATACCTACTTAAACGCCTATCTCTTATTAAGTGCAACACTATATCAAAAATAAAAAATATAATAATAATACTTTACTCAATAGCAACTTAATTTATATCTATTCATTTTTATGAATTTTTACTTTGTTTCAATTCTTCCTTGGCGTTCTGTTATAGGTTTATTACCAGCAAAATAAATCTCAGCAACTCTAAAACCTACAATTTGATTTTGATTCTTATAAATGAAAACTTAGTAGAATATAGTTCTACGGGATTCCTATTTATATGTCCTAATGCTATAGTAGTTACTTACATTTACTAACTGTTACTAATGTATAGTGTTTAATTCCTTCCTAAAAATGCTAAATATACCTAAAGTACTTGAATTAGAATTATACTTTAGTAAATTTATTATTATATCTTCTGGGCTATTGATATTTTATACCGTATTCTCACTAATCCCTCGGCTTCCTTTTTCTATAGGGACGACACCTTACGATATTTTAAAACGGTACACTTTCAATTCTTACTTAGCCTTCTCTAATAGGTTTATTACTATCAAAATAAATCCCAGCAACTCTAAAACCTGCTTTATTACTAAAATGTTCATTTCGATCCTTATAAACAAAATTAAGTCTCTTTACTTATTTTAAATCTTCAAATAACCAAAAAATTGGAGTAACATCATCATAATCGCGGTCGTCTCTTTATGTTTCTCATTTTTCAGTTCATACCTAGATTCAATGACGATATACGTAACTCTACTATTTAGCTTTTTTCCTAAACTCGTCATACCAGATATCCTTGTCCTGCTTTGCACAATATTTCATAATCACAGAAAGAATGGTGTCATTATTACGTTAAACTTTTGAATTAAGACCACTTTTTTAACGAATTCTATCGCAATTTATTTGGTATTCAATGAGTGACATTCGCGTAATCTTCCGACAGTATCATTATTCAGCTATTCATCTACATTTGTAAACTACCCTAAAGTTTCAAGAATATTTTATAATTTCGTCTTAAACTTGTCATACCAGATATCCTTGTCCTAAGCCTTGCACAATATTTCATAATCATGACAATAATGGTGTCATTGTTATATTAACATTATTCACCTATTTTGTGTACGTCATTCATTTTAATTCATCTAAGTATATTTTGTAATCTACCTTTTATTTCTTAAAGTTTTATTAATATCTTATATCTTATTCATCTTGTAGGGCTATTTGTTATAAACTTCTTACGCTTAATTTTACTTCTCCTATCAAAAACTTATGGAAATTATTGTAGGTTTACCACTTTCTTATGTTGCTTATGGGAGTGTGTTATTTCTCTTCTTGGAAATCGTGACCCTTATTACATCTAATTTTCTATTCTAATACGAATTTACCTAATGTTTTTTTAAGTTATTACCCTTTATTCGTTTAACTTATCCGTAACAATGTCGATCGAGTATATCTGTTGTTTACCTTTCTTATACTATACTATTCCGTGACTTACATCTATTACTTCATATTTATGTAAACCATTTTATACGTTTAAATTTTTATACGTTTTATTTTTACGTTTCATTTTCTTCCCTTTATAAACTACTGGTAATTCTTTAAACTTTACTACTAATGAAATATCTATTAATAGCTACCTACGATTATGCATAACCCTGCTATCTATCTCGATTTATTTGTTATTCATTAAGCTATATTCGCGTAATCTTCTGACAGTATCATTAGGTATTCACCTGTTCATCTACATTTGAAATCCACCCAAAATTCCGTAAAGTTTCAAGAATATTTCATAATTTGGTCTTAAACTTGTCGTACCTAAGATCCTTGCCATATGCGTTGCACAATACTTCATAATAATTACAGAAAGAATGGTCATTATTATTTTAAATTATTCACCTATTTTGCGTACGTGATTCATTTCAACTCATCTAGGTATATTCGTAATCTACCTTTAATTCTTAAAAAAATTATGAATATTTTATATCTAATCTGTCTTGAAGGGCTTTTTATTATAAGTTCTTTCGCTTAACTTTACTTATCCTATCATAAACCTATGGAAATTATTATTTATCGCTTTCTTATTTTGCTTTTTAAGTTTGTAAGGGTTTGTGTTCGCTCCATGGAAATCGTGACCCTTATTACGTCTAATTTTCTATTATAATACGAATTTACTGTACCTAATGATTTTTATGTTATTTCGTTTTATTCTTATATCTTATCCGTAAACGTTTGAAATATCTTATTACATCGGTCGTTTACCTATCTTATACTATGCTATTCCGTGACTTATATCCATTACTTCATATTTATGTATAACCTAACCAGTTTATACGTTTCATCTTTTTCACATTTGATACTCTTTATAAACTACCGGTAATTCTTTAAACTTTACTACTTATAAAATATCTTTGGCTATCTACGTGCTTAACCTTGCACAATGTTTACATCTGTTCGAAATAGGTCGTTAATTTTTAAAAGAGTGACGTAATACTGTAATTATAGATAGATGATCCCACATAGTGATTCACATGCTATTATTGCACAACATCATGAAATAATGTGCTAATAAATTAGATTCAAAAGCAAGAAAATATTGCTGTACCCAATGATACTTAAATAACTATGAGTTAATTCTGTATGGACAGGCTAAGTTATTATTGCGTTATGCTTATGATACATACCTACATGAAGGTATACATAGATTACGACTACGAATGCTATAGATTAAAAATACGGAGCGTATGATGCAGAAAGAAAAAGTTGTGAGATGCACACGAAGTGCAAAATTACGATTAGGTATGCTCTGAATTTATCTACTTCGGCTGTACCTAACAGAAATCTTATTTTCTATGGATTAGATCAAAGCTTTCTTTACTTTCATTTTTCTTACTTAATCATTAATTTGCATTATCAACCTTGATTACTTTTAGGATATTTATATAATTAGCTGAACATTATCTGATATTGCTGATATTTGACAGTAAATTAAGTAGGCATTACTAAATTTCCTATTGATAGATATTTATGATGGTAGGTATTTATTATTTTCTTAACTTAAATTAAAATGGTATATCTATAAAAATTATTATCACCGACGACCTAGCTGTGAACTTCATCGTATAAATAAAATATAAATTATATTATTGTAGAGCGTATTGCTGTGTGGAAAAATTATAGGATGTGTATAGTATATCATAAATAATGGGATCCTCGATCAATTTGAACTAAATTCCGTTATCTTCAACTTCGTTCTTACTTCTTGTTCAACTTCTAGTATGATTCTTAACTTCAACACAATTATTTTCAGTTTCAAATCCTCTCTTTATGTAGATTGCATATTTTTAATACAGTATTTTTAAGCACATCAAATTTCTCCAATTTTTTTTTATCATAAAATAAGTTTTGGGCTTTCTCATCTCACCATCGACTTCGTGAATCGTAACATTTTCCAAAAACTTATATTTAAACTACTGACTTTTACACATTATTACTTCTATTTGAAAAAAAAATCATATATGTATTCATCCTGGTATTAAACCTTAGTGGTTTTGTTGTGCTATTATTAGTAATAGTTCATGTACTGTCCTGTTTTAATAGTAATAAATTAAAAAAAAAAAAAAATCCATAAAAACGTATTGTTATAATATTATTCGGTATTTATTCCCTGGAATATGTAATTCCCCATTACCTTTCACTTGTATTGTATCTGTAGCATTAGCTTATCTGATTTTATAAAATTGGATATATTATACTTCGTGAAGTTGTGATTCAAAATCATTGAAAAATCTGAAAATATTTTGTACTTAAAATCTTAAACAGCAACCTCCTTAAATATTACAGTGTATTTCAATCATTTCTTGACTTAATCTAATACTGTAAGTTTTTAATATTGCATATTGCTTGCTTTCATATAAGTGTGTGTACATATTAATAATGATCATTTCGTTTGTATCTGGTATGTATTGTGTAAACTATATATCAAAATTACAAGATGAATCTTTCATTTTCTTTTGTTCTCGTCGTCAATTTGGTATTATTCGATTGAAATTCAATGGTTTTTATATTTGGTTTCACCTATTTTATACGTTAAAAGGGTAAACTGCTCATCCTTATTAGATTACATTGCATTAGGTACAACTGTTGAATTTTTTTATTAGTCTTATTTCTGTAGTTAATTTCTTTTTCTTTTCATTTCCGCTCTAATATTTTCTTAACTTGAATATTTATAAATAACTAATCATATTTGATTGCGTAGTTTGAAATGTCCTCAATTTTTTCTTACGTAAGTTTTCAGTCAATGATCAACCTACTTTCATTAAGTAAAACCAACGGTCTGAATAAAAAATTCTCTTCCGGATCGATATTATCTATTGTCTGATTTGACCTCTCTCTATATCCATCATAGTGTAGTACGTCTTATAATATGATTTATTTTTAATACAGTTTAAGATTCATATTTCAAAAAAAGTATTTAGTTAATCGGTAGATCTAAGGATTCCATGAAATTTCCTTTATTTCTTGAAACTGTGTCATCAGTTTTATAATTTTTTAGTACTATGTAAGCGCATGTTATAATAATGCTATGTCGTCCTGTCCGTGCATTATTGGTTACGTAAATAGAATAAATAAGTCTGATTTCAAAATGCAAGTTCTTATTAGTCTCAAACTTCAGTCAACAATATGAAATAGTATAGCAGTCTATGACAAGACAGTACAATTACTGAATGGTATATCATTATGCCAAGTATCTATGCACCAATTTGCAATTCTTTTGTCTGGTAATATATTTCGATATTTACTTTACATTAATTTAGCTTCAAGCTTTATAATTTCTTCAAATTAAATATACATTACATTTTCCATATCAGATTTCTTTTAAACGATTTAAATACATTCTTCCACATAATTTAAAATTGTTTTGCATCTATTACGTAACCTGCAATTTCTTTATACATTCAGTTATTCTAGGAGGTACAGAAATAGCATCATCAACAAACTATCTGTTCTTGAACTTGTAGAATTGTGATTCAATAGATTATCTATTTTTCTCTCGTTGTGTAAATTTTGGTGTAGTATCATAATTTCATTGTGTAATAAGTAACAACACATCCGCACAAATATATTTTCTAACCTAACCTCATAATCCATATTCCAATCAATTTTGTATAACTTCTGTAATTATCACTGCACTTATTTTGCAAGCTACTCTTTGAGTGGTCTCATATTCTTAAATAGTGAGTCAAATTTTTCATTGTGTAACAATACACCCGCATCTTTTCTAACCGAACCTCATGATCAATTTTGTGTAACTTCTGTAACTATCACTGCACTTATTTTGCAAGCTACTCTTTGAGTGATCTCATATTCTTATATAGTAAGTCTAATTTGCTAGTCGTTAGTTTTTCTAAATATAGCATTACACTATAAATGATAAATAATGTTTATGCCTTCCTGCAGTCTTGTCGTCACTAATAGTTTTGATTGTTATTCAGATAGGTATGTACAATTAGATTGGAGCTAATTTGTACCTGAAAACAGTTTCAGTATCATTGTGTAAAGTAGTAGCCACCCTATCATTTGCCTTTTATGATGATTTGTTAAAAATATCTCTTCCAAATGTAACAATATCCGATCCGTAAAGTTTACAGTACTCTGTTCCTTTTTCTGCTGTAGGTATGTATTTCATATTATTTTCATATTGCTCTCAATTGCATGTATTATAAACGAAAAATGTTCTCTCTACCCATATCATTATAATCATTCTAAATCAATCAGGGTTGATATCAATATATAATAATAATATCAAAAATTATCATTCATTTTTGGATGTATAAATATCATTTTAATACGTTCTTGGTGTAGATGTTTAGTTTTGTTTCAGATGTTGATCATTCAAAATATTATTTACATGTTTCGTTTCCCACAAATTACCTCAGTAGAAATATAAAATATTCCAAAACACAAGTATCATTCATAATTAGCTTCAAACACATAACATCCTACAATTAGGCTACTATAGCAGACTATGATTCTCTACAAATACTTGCTACCGGTCTACTTCCAAATCCTGATGATGATCATATTACTATAAACAACCAAATTAGTTGATCCATCGACAACCGATTAGACTTAAAAATCTAAAGGTGACTAGCCCATGCAATTGTGCTGAGAGCCTCAAACTGTATTCTTAAACAAAACAAGCGTTTTTGATGAAAATTACTTTGTTTCGTAAGTACAAAGACAATAATATCACTCACATCACCCACATGCACGACACCAAAACAATGAGAGAACTTTGGAAGCAGAGGACACAAAATAAAATTTTGTAAATGCGTTCACTGCTTGCAAAACCAACAAAAAGTTAATTACACATGGGCCAGCAATGTAAAACAAAGACACTTCATTGAAACTGTGAACATCTTCTGAAGGGACACTGCACAGAACTTGATGATACCACAAGCACTTGAACTCCACACGAAATTTTAGTACCTACGTATAGTTTCTTGGCATAAATCGTGCACGACCACTAGCACAAATTTTAAAAATAAATAAAATAAATTCTTCAATTTAGTATTTTTGAACATGCATTTGAATGCTGCTCGACATTATAACAAGTTTTAAATCGTTAATATTATGAATGTCATTGATTTTAAACAACCCGAACAATTAACACACATTTATATCAAGTATTATTTGATTTTTTGCTCGTACTTGTAATGTAATGTCAATACATAATTTGGATGCTAACAATTAAAACAGTTAAAACAAAGAATTTACATTTTAACTTCCACAACATTGCAGACACTCACATTTTAACTTTTTTATGTATTGTATTAATGCTATAAATTTATACACTCTTAAAACACAGAAACATATTTGAATAAGGCAATACACCAACCAAACGCATGCGCAAGTATTTGTGTTCTATAAAGCTCTCTAGATTTGTTGTTAATTCGTTAGTAGAACATGAATTTTACAGTAATAAGTTTTGTTAAAATATTTTGCAATAATAAGTTTTTGCTAAATACTTTGCAATAATAAGTTTTTGCTAAATATTTTGCAATAATAATTTTTTGCTAAATATTTTGCAATAATAAATTTTTGCTAAATATTTTGCAATAATAAATTTTTCAAAAAATATTTTACAATAATAAGTTTTGCTAAAATATTCTGCAATAATAAGTTTTGCTAAAATATTTTCGGTTTTTAGTGTGGCTTGTGATTATGATGCATCATTCGGCTACCAACTGTAAGTCGTAAGTTCAATCCTCGGTGCATTTAAGAATACTAAGCGTGCTCAAGTCTTAACACATTCCTTTGCAAGCCTTTATCGTTCCAAGTACCAATACCAGAAAGAAACCATTACACATCGACTGCTCGCCAAATAAGAGCTTGTGATCAAATCAATTTACCATCAATCTAGCAAACAATTTGCTGAAATCGCTTTTAACATGAACATAAGCATTTATCATAGGTTATGTGTGTATTAGTGAACTATATAAGTAGTTGCTGAAACATAGTTGCAAAAATGAATTATTTATTGAAATCACTTTTAATTTCAACGTAACAAATATAACGAAAAAGCGTTTTTACACGCAGTAACACCTAATAATAAAATCTATTACTAAACATATTAGATAAAAATATGTGTGAAAAAGATAATAAAATTAAAATATATTATAAGGTAGGTATTAATAATAATAGATAGTATCTTGCTCAATTCGTACCGAATTCTTTAAAAAACGTACGTAAAAACCTTTTTACTGATAACTTAGACAAACGACATTAAAATAAAAAATACAATAAATAATATCTTGACGTCACGTCACATATATTTACTAATTTAAATAAGCTAGACATCTACAAAATTCATTAAAAGTTTTTGAGATGAATTTTAAAAACCTGCCTATGCTATTGTTTGATTAGAGCCTTCATTCGGCTAACTGCGCAGTAGGTATATTATAATTTATGCCGTAAATGAATTAATCAGTGAACTGATAAGATATTCTTAAAATAAATTAGCCTTAGCAACTAAGCCAAAAAACTTGCCCTCGTTCATGAATTATAAAACGTGAAGACCTAATAACTTTTTTATAATTTGCCTATTTATCATTAAAAAAACCGTAATTTGCCATCTAAAGACGACGCAAATACCTTTTTAAAAAGCTTTTTCATGCCCTAGAAATTAATTTCTACGTATGTTTAAATAGATAATCTCTTGTGGTACTTAGGTGCATAAGTTATTTGCATTCTAGAAACTATATTCCCAAGTTATTTTAGGTGCTTAGTTTATGTATAGATGTCGATATATAATATTATTTATTATCGATATATTAGATAAATTGTTTAAATGTTAACGTAGTTTAAGATCTTTCATCATTGAAAACAGTTCTACCTAGAGATTTCTATCTGAACTTTAATTTGACTTATTTCGCTAATGTAGACAAATAAGTGGAATAAGTGTATAATTTTAGAATATATATATTCTATTACAGTCATTATCGTAGATTAATAAATAAATCGGTACACTGATATTAAATTTTATTCTTAAAATAAAATACTGAAATACTTTTAAAACAAAAAAATAACACTAAGACAGTGTCAAGTGTGCAAGACAGTGCAACTAACTTTCCACGTACTAAATAGTAACTTAACTTACTTAAAATGAAAACACATAGTGGACATTAAGAAACTAGAAGAAATTTAATTTTCCGTCAAAAGTAATATAAATAAACTTAAATTAACTACTTGTCCTACCTACCCACAGAACAATGGTTCAACCCTATAGTTTATTAATCAATTATCAACTTAAAATGAAGAAATATATTATTCATAAATGCATCTTTATTGTAATCGTCCGAAAGGATTATATCTAACAATTTTTAATATAAATTAATCTTTCTATTATCTTTCGTTTACGTTTTAATTATATTTCTATTATCTTTCACTTATCTTTCGATTATATTTCGATTATCTATCGATTATCTTTTGATTATCTTTCGATTATCTAGCTATTACCTTTCGATTATCATGTTTATGTACACTTGAACAACATCAAATAACTTCAGAACTCCGAAGAGTATGCTATGGACGCTACCGAAATTAGTTAGCAACAAACCTATAGCTAATAACACACTGAACACTACTGAACAGTATACCTACTTTAACAAGACTCTGTATGATAAAAAGACACAAGGCAGCCCAACAACTTCCTACCTGTAGAAATAAAATTTAACTTTTCTCCTAAGACTACATAAGTAAACTATACATAGATAATCATAAGTTAATTGAACTAGGGAATTTCAATTAGATTGATTTATCTTATAATTTTCCTTTGTAGGCATAATCCGCCATTTTAACTACTACTACGAGTATGTTACCTATTGAAGATGAAGATGATTGAAGATTTCTTTCAAACGAAATACAATATTGAAATATAATAAACAACTTATACAAACTACCTATTACCTATATCCCATGATGAAATGTTCATTTAATTATCCAAATCCATTAACTTCTAATCGTAAATCGTACACAAACTACTTACAAATGAGTAAATGATCAATAATCATATACCTAAATGTAAACAGCTGTACCTAATTATTACCGGAAACGGTCGATCTAACGATTTCGAACCTCAAACTTTAGGTTAATTCTTGATTATATCATTATAAGCATATTGTGGATTAACATAATTGTACAATATCCTCCTAAATTGCCGAAAACACGCGACGAAAAACGTACAAACCTACTTTAACTTAAAAATACGATGCATAGGACACTTATCAGAAAAAAATTACTAGATTCGATAAAAGTACTTCAAAAGACTTAAAACTATTCAAAATCTTCTAACTTCATTAGCAATCTTTCCACATACAACTAGCTTCTTCAGTCAACTTTTCCACTTATGTAAACTTTTCAAAACCTTATAACCTCTATTGTCAACTTTTCCACTTAGAATTTTTCAAAGTTTTTTAGCTTCTTTAGCTTTAAAGAAAATGTATAATAACTAATCTAAAAATAAATTGTAGCCTTTTCCCAATGTACTCCAGTAAACTCCTAACTACCTAACCTCCCTTAATTCAAACAGGACACTAACTTGTACAACCTTTCGACAAACTGAGCAAAACATCTGCTAGGTACCTACGTAGGTGTATACTTTGCCTATGATTATAAATTGCAATTTCTATTGAATGTTATTCAAACCATTTTGTTTAATCTTAATTGAAAGCTCTCATTGTTCGATTAATGTTATAAATAGTAAGTATGACGCATAAGTCATATTATGTGTAACACTTAGTCCAAGTAACTTTTCAAGATCTTTTAACTTCATTAACCATCTTTTCCACTCACAAATAGCTACTATAGCTTACTTTTCTACTTAGGTATACTCTTCAAGCCCCTTTAGCCTCTTTAACAAACTTTTCAACAAAGGTAGACTTTCAGCCTCTCTAGCTAACTTTTCCACTTAAAATTTTTCAAAGCTTCATATTTAATTAAGTTTTAAAGAAGGAAGATAATGGTATCTACCCTAGAAATAAATTGCAGCCTTTTTCCAATGAATTCTATAAAAACGCATAACTAATTCAACTGAATTTCTAACACCTTTCGTCAAACCGGCCGATTAATTACAAGTTCTATTAAATCTTATTCAAACCATTATTTTCTATCTTATTTCTGTGCTTATTATTCTACCTATAAAAAACATCAATCAAAATTGTGCTTACTCTTGAAACCGAAATTCGTCTATTTTATTCGTCTAACGATTTTTACTATCAATTCATTTTTCAATTATCTTTTGATTACCTTACGAATCTTATTCAAACTATTATGTTCTTTCTTATTTGTATGTTCTTATCATTCTAACTACTCGTATAAAAACTTCAAAATAGTGCTTGCTCTTAAGACCTAAATTCGTCTATTTTATTCATCTAACGATTTTTACTATCAATTTATCTTTATCATTTAATTACCTTTAGAATCTTATTCAAACCATTATGTTCAATTTTATTTGTATATTCTTATTATTCAAACAAAAAAAAACTTCATCCAGAATATAGTATTTGCACTTAAGACCTACATTCGTCTATTTTAATCGTCTAACGATTTTTACTATGAATTTGACTTTCAATTATCTTTTGATTACCTTACGAATCTTATTCAAACCATTATATTCTATCTTATTTGTAGGTATCTTCTTCTTATTCTAACTATAAAAAACTTCAATCACAATAGTGCTTGCTCTTAAGACCTAAATTCGTCTATTTTATTCGTCTAACGATTTTTACCATCGATTTTTCTTTCAATTATCTTTCGATTACCTTTTAAATCGTATTCAAACCATTATGTTCAATCTTATTTGTACGCTCATAATATCGTAACTGAAAAAAAACTTCAACCAGAATAGTGCTTGCTCTTAAGACCTAAATTCGTCAATACCCATTGTGTATTTTGCATTCAAAAATTGTTACCGGTAATTAATTAATTAATTATTTATTCTCACACGATACCTACCCGAAGTCGAATTCGTAATTCCAAGATAAGTCCGCGATAAAACGCAATTTCCGTCAAAATAAATCCTATACAAACTACCTACCCATAAAATTGTTAAATGTTCATGTAAATATATTATATCATTATTATGATAATAAAGATTAAATAATAATCACAATAAAAAAAATTCAAGGTCGACGCCATTTTGTTTTTGTTAGTCGGCAAATTCCACTTGCGGCCATTATTCGTTGCCACGTAATCCTATCTAGAATACCTTTTAATACTGAAGACGTTGTTTTCAACTAGCGACTCTTCTCTAAAGACCTTCATTTGTCTATCTGCGCAGTTACCGAGACATTTTCCACTCTAAAGTTAATTAACCGCATTACCAACAAATGGCTACTTCTAATGAAACAGTAGGTACGTCGTAGATTATTAGTAGGTATCTAGGTATTTTAAAAGATAATAACCAGAAAACAGTTTAGAAAACGTAAGTATGTTACCATACCTGAATACCAAGTTGGTAGGTACCTATCTAAATACCTATCTATGGAAGTTAATGTCTATGAAATAAATTCACTTTATAACGAAACAAAAGTCTGTAACTACAGTACCTACTCAAGATAAGCTATGCTATTAACCTAGCAACAGACATTTAAATAACTCGTTTTTTTTTGTATAATTTAATCGTAAAAATATAACAATAACACGACTTGTAGGTTAAAAACGACGCCATCTTGAATATGCTTCTCGGCAAATTCCATTTTGCACTAGGTGTAGGTACCTATTGTCTAATTTAAGATAGAAGCGGACACAAAAGAGATTATTTAGATTGCTTTCATGAAGTAATAAAATATTGAAAACGATTCACTTACTAAAATGATAAATTTAAAGTAAGTATTTAAATGTAATAATCCTGCTAACTCTTCACTTGACTCCTAAAAGCTTAGGTAGCCTAACTGCGCAATTACGATTGCGGCAAAAATCGACGCAAATTTAGCCACACCCTTGAGTGAACCTCATACTATACCTAGTTGTCTATTCAAGTCTAGACATTAATTTCCTCTCAGATCTTCCTTCATTTAGCTACGCTGTATATACCTATGTAGATAATTAATTAAATGTAACACTGTCCGACTAATTTTGGTCCTTCGGACATCGTTGAGGTTTTCCTCCTAAAACCTTATTTTACCTAAATGCGCAATTACGTATTTAGTCAAAACCCACCCGTATGGATTATGGACACGCCTAGGAAATGTATTAGAACATCTAACCAAACTCTTAATGCAGAACGAGAATAAAAATAGAAATTTATTTTAACTTTCCGACCGGGTTCCCTCTAACTATGCACTAAGCTACCTAGACATCTGAAACTCTTAAGCCCTAAGTTAAATCACCACAAAACCTACGTAGGCACTTAGATAGTACGATTAGGTATTCCGTGACCTGCTGAAGTCTATAAAAATATTTCGCACCTTATTAACTACAAAGAAGATGTTTCTGAACAAATATCAGCAATATCAATAGATCAGACGTTATAAATAAAGGCAATTTCCGATGAGGATACCCCTATACCTACAACAGCTGTTAGCGATATTTCTTTAACAGCTGTTATACTTGATAAGCGAAGAAAAAATAATCACAATAACAACACTCTTGAAGGTCGATATCGACGCCATTTTGTCTCCACCTGAGTTTGTCGGCAAATTTTATTTGCAATATTTACCTAGTAATAATAATGTAGACAGAAATATACGCACTTTTTAGGAAATATTACTTCAAGAACTCTTATAATAAACGTCAAATCACTTAAATATACCTATATTTATAGAGAAAAATATGAAAATAAATAATCACACAACCACATCACGGCAACTTAACGCAATCTAAAAAATACGGTTCCTACCTTAAAGAAAGCAAAACTTTACCTAATTTTATGAAAAAAAAGAACAAAAGAGAACCTTACCTTACATTTTATCCTTAAAAAGGTCTTCCCCTGTTTTTAACTCAAAATTTAGAGGATCTACGCAGTAGTTGTCAACCGGGCGATGACTCCGCCATCTTAAAAGCTAACGGGACTTGCCACCTCTTTAGCTAAACTCCATACTGTAATATACATTTTTAATACTATTTCTTAGCCGGTAAAACCTACGGCCTACATTATAAGGGCCTGTCTGGTCCTACCACTATTCAATCCTAATACATGGTAAAAATCAACCTCACCACTAGACTTGGAAAAGGTATGTCGCAAATTCCCCCCTCAGTTCACTTTATATAGCCATTGCGAGTTACGCAGTCCCCTCAAACCACAATATTATCCAACCAAATCAAAACAGTGCGTTAACAACATTTCGTAAAAGGCGGTCAAACCACGTACTGAACATAGCAGAGTTACTATTCTAGAATCTTCATTGCTGCATAGAAAGAGACAACAAAATGTAATGAAAAGAGACAGAAATTATAGGGGGATAGAATAATCTAGATAAATCGATTATTTAGCCGCAATGAGTGAGGGAGATGGATAGCTTATTTGGTGAGAAAGCAATACTATTATGGAAAATTCTCGAATCAATACAGCTGTAATGATACCAGCATCAACATTTTGACCCCCCAAAATTAATAAAGGAACATAAGTAAACAGAGATATAGAGGTTATAATCTTTGCTTCATTTTCATGAATATCACGATTTTTACACGACATTTACCTAATGTGTAGGGACATTGCCTCAGTTTCAGTTATTTTATTTACCGACTCTACCATTCCGAGTGTTCCGATAAGCACTACAAACGGATTTAGCTTTCGTTCTTCTTGTCCTGCACGTATTGTACAGGGTTAAATCGTCTCTCCCAAAAAGTCATACAGGAATTGTTTTCCTCGTATGGACGGGGAAAACAATTCCTGTATGGCTCTTCCGAATCCTGTATGTTTTAAGCAGGTCCTAAGGAACTAAGGCCCGCTTTTTAGAATTTATGACATTTGGAATTTCAGTTATCCATCACTCCAACCTCTATTTTCATAGATCTTTAAAAAAATAATATGGCTAAGCTAAGGGCTAACATCCTCTCACTTAATGACGACGTGTGTTTTTTTGCGTTTTTCTTCTTTGGACTTGTTTGAAAAGAAAAGCATCATCAACATACACATAGGTTTAGACTAAATAGATATAGATCATAAATTAATACCATTGAGGTACATAGATACAATAAATTCTAAATAATAAATTATAAAATAGTAATGTAGAGTCTAGTAAAATTAATTTATTAACTCGCATCAATTAGCTTATAGTTTAACTATGATAATATATTGCCTATTCAATGTATCTCATCTAGTCATTTTTTGACGTTCCCTTTTTTATACTAAACCCCAAGGAGGCGCATAATAATGTAGTTGGATAATAGGTCAACTTCGCTGAATTCAAGTTTTCAAAATAAATATTGAAATAATCTGAGTATACCCCATAACAGCAGATTTTACAAAAAACATGGGTAATATTTTCCTCTGGTATTACTGAGAGTCTCGCTTACTCTTTCTTCCATATAATTCTATCTCTATCTACGATTCTGATTGGCTAGTACACAATAAAACGCCGAGAAAGATCTTCAGTTAAACGAATGTTATTGGTGCTTCAAGAAAGTTCGAGATCATTCTAGAACGCTATTGGTGGGGTATATAAAGAGCCGGTAAGCGCGGCAAAGCATTCAGTATTTGAAAATACAAACAAGTGAAGAGACGAAGTGAGAGCGGTTTGAACACCGAACAATTTTAACAAGTGATTGTATCATCGAGTTATCGTTGCAGTTTTTGTGTAAAAGAAAATTCTTATTGGAAGAGTTAAATAAATAACAGCATAATGCCAGCTATTGGAATAGATTTGGGAACGACGTATTCTTGTGTGGGAGTATGGCAGCACGGCAACGTGGAGATAATCGCCAACGATCAAGGCAATAGAACAACACCATCCTATGTCGCATTTACAGACACAGAACGACTGATTGGTGATGCTGCGAAGAACCAGGTAGCGCTCAACCCTAACAACACTGTCTTCGATGCCAAGCGACTCATTGGTCGCAAGTTTGACGACCCAAAAATCCAACAAGACATGAAGCACTGGCCGTTCAAAGTGATATCAGATGGAGGCAAGCCAAAAATACAAGTAGAGTATAAGGGAGAAGCAAAGAGGTTCGCTCCAGAAGAGATCAGCAGCATGGTTTTGAGCAAGATGAAGGAAGTAGCGGAGGCGTATCTAGGTACTACGGTGCGCGACGCAGTAGTCACAGTCCCAGCATACTTCAACGATTCACAGCGGCAGGCCACTAAGGATGCAGGTGCTATAGCTGGCCTGAATGTACTTCGCATTATCAACGAGCCCACAGCCGCTGCACTCGCGTACGGCCTGGACAAGAACCTGAAAGGTGAGCGTAATGTGCTCATCTTTGACCTTGGTGGCGGAACATTCGACGTATCCATCCTGACTATCGATGAGGGCTCCCTGTTCGAAGTTAGAGCGACAGCAGGAGACACGCATCTGGGTGGCGAGGACTTCGATAACCGGCTAGTAAACCATCTCGCTGATGAGTTCAAGCGCAAGTACCACAAGGATATTCGAAACAATTCACGTGCGCTTCGTAGATTGCGAACAGCTGCTGAACGTGCCAAACGCACACTATCATCCAGCACAGAAGCGACTATTGAGATCGATGCGCTGTATGAGGGCCTTGATTTCTACACAAGAGTTACACGAGCCCGCTTCGAAGAACTAAACGCAGATCTCTTCCGTGGGACTCTAGAACCTGTTGAAAAAGCCCTTCAAGATGCTAAGATGGATAAGAGTTCAATTCACGACGTGGTACTCGTTGGAGGATCAACACGAATCCCTAAAATCCAAAATATGCTGCAGAACTTCTTCTGTGGTAAACAGCTTAACCTGTCCATCAATCCGGATGAAGCAGTTGCATATGGTGCCGCAGTGCAGGCCGCTATTCTGAGTGGTGAGCAGCATTCTAAGATCCAGGACGTACTACTAGTTGACGTTACACCACTGTCTCTGGGCATTGAGACAGCTGGTGGTGTAATGACCAAAATCATCGAACGCAACGCCAAGATCCCATGCAAACAATCCCAGACCTTCACCACTTACTCGGACAACCAGCCAGCGGTCACCATCCAAGTATACGAGGGTGAAAGAGCTTTGACTCAGCATAACAATCTTCTGGGCCGTTTCGACTTGACTGGTATTCCACCAGCGCCTCGTGGTGTGCCTCAGATTGACGTCACCTTCGATTTGGATGCAAACGGTATCCTAAACGTGTCTGCCAAAGAGAATAGCACTGGGAATACGAAGAACATAGTTATCAAGAATGATAAAGGTCGTTTATCGCAAGCGGAGATTGACCGTATGCTAGCTGAAGCAGAGAAATATAAAGAAGAAGATGAAAAACAACGAGAGAGAGTTGCAGCACGCAATGAGTTCGAAGCTTATATCTTCAGCGCTAAGCAGGCACTCGAAGACGTTGGTGATAAGCTGAGTGAGGAGGACAAGGCGATGGCACGACGTGAGTGCGAAGAAGCTTTGCGGTGGTTGGATAACAACTCCCTCGCTGAGCGAGAAGAACTGAATCATCGGCTCAAAGAACTTCAGAATGTTTTGTCACCTCTTATGACAAAGGTACATTCTCAAGGTGGTCCTCAAGCTCAGAACTGCCGCCAACAACAGCAGCAGAGGAACAATCATTCCGGTCCCACGATAGAAGAAGTGGACTGAATTCACTGTTTTCTGCCTATAGTCTCTATTTAATTGCTCTGTACATATTAAAAATATTAGTTTGTAAGTAGGTACTCTAGTCTTAATAATTTATTTTAAATTAAAATGTCCAACGAGATGATCATAATAATATAATGTGTAAATAAAAAATCAATAAGAGAATTCAATTAAATCTTTCATTTACTACATTTTCCCTTATAAAAAATTAAGTCCAATAATTTTGATTAACAATATACTTACTTACCTACATATAGAATTTTGATTCTAATATTAACATCCTACTTAACTCGTCATTATTATGCATCGAAATTATTTGTCTTAATATTTTTAGACCGTTGTTGTTATAAGTGAGCGTTGGTAGCTTATTGGTTAAGAAGTCCTTACCTTACGTCCCGGGTTCGAATCTTGGCCATTACACTACCAATGTGAACCCACTCCTAGCACACGCAATTTAGCTCAGTTTGGGGGGTTAACGCGAATATTAGTAATTTCAGTTGCAAATATATTCTTAAAAAAAAAAACAAAGCAAAAATAATATATTCTCTCTGAGATTTAATGTATGCCAACTTTTCTAATGGATATAAGTCGGAAAAGTCAACATTTAAGCGGGCGCGAAAAAGCATCTGATGAGGCCGTCAAGCTGGGTAGGTACAGTCAGCGTCAGAGAAAACAGACCCCCTCAATACTTAAAGAATATCGCCGCCTGCGCCGGCCGCGTCACATGACTCACGAATGACGTCACGCGATGCGATCGTCGCTGAGCTGCAAACAGCTTCATCTGCCTTTTATTTGCATGTTCATATTTGTAATTTTCTGATATTTTTCGTCTTTCGGCTCAATTGTATTATATACCAAGATACAACATACTCACAAAAAGATGCCACATTAATTTATGTGCCGTTTGAGGATACGAACCCGCATCTCCAGCGCCAGCCGATTACTTAGACCGCGCCTTACTCCACTAGGCTACGGTTCACTTGATAATAATGGCGAAAAAATGAATAACATTACCTACTCCTATTATCGAACAAAGTTGATTACGGTGTTATTTTGTAGACTTTAAGGTTTAAATTTCAACTACACCAATGTGATAATAATAACTGCTCAATTGACTGAAAGATAAGGTTGAAATTAGTATAGATTTCTCGTTTAGTTCAATAGATTACGCTTGATACAGCTTATTGCACTACCGTCATTTTGTTTTTTACTTCAAAAACTTATCTGCTGTATGAGATGCGGCTATAGTATTTTAATATCTGTGACAGCGCGCTAAGGTTGCAATTAGAATACTTCTTTGTCTTATTTACTAAACTGTGATTGAAGGTAACTTTATAATTCGTGGTAGTTTGCATTGGTGTTAATCCTCCTCGTAATATTATTCAATTTATTAAGTTGTTGATCAGTTTTTTGAGTAAATTGAAAGTATGGTTCGAATAACAACATTTTTGAAAGCTAAAATTGTTATTCTCTGGGAGCAAGAATAGAGGCATAACGGTAAGAGTTACGATAAAAATATATTATATACCTATTTATTGCTTAATCATGTTACCTTTTCATTTACAAGTTAGATTTTTGGAGTTTCTTTTATTTATTATCATTTTCATTACAGAGAAATACAGTGCGTAGATGGATTCGAAGGTATCAAGCGACGGGTGATATAAAAAATGTGAACGCCAAGGACCTCGCCTAGTTGCTTACACTCATGAATCAGAACGGCACCATGATATTGTGGAAGTTCACTCAGTGGCACCCTTCAACCCTAAAAACATATAAGACTTAAGAACAAGCGGCGGTTAACATTAGGTAGGTAAGTAAATGATTATAATAATATTCTTTAAAATAAAATCACAAAAAAAAACAGATTTGAAAAGGTTTATTATTTTAGGTTACTGGATATGGATGTGTTCAATGGGCCCAGGCGAGCTAGTGGAAATAGGTGGCCGCATGAACAGTGAGCGATACCTTGAAGTGTTGAAAGACGTAATGCTGCGCATAATCAGTGCGGGTCGCATATCCAGAAGGACAAATTTACCTGGTTCAGGATAACCCTTTAGTGCATCCCGAATTGTGCAAGACTGGCTAAATGCACAAGAAGATATAACGGTGTTTGAGTGGCCGGCTAAAAGCCCGGATCTTAATCCTATAAAAAACTTGTGGGGTCAGATGGTTTTAAACTGGAACTAAGGTAAACAGAACTTGGGAACTAATGCGAAATAGTGTCCTAACATTCATAATAATAATAATTATATTATTATTAATACCTAATCCCATTACTCTTGTTTACAAGTTTAGTAATCTTCTAATGTGTTAACGATGCACCATCTGACCTCACATATTTTTCTAATGTTGTGTTAAAAGGGTTACTTATCAGAAAATGTGATCAAAGAGGAAGATGTATATTGCTATACTGGTATAGTTTAGCATGTTGGTTCTTTCTTTGTGGTTCACAGGCATAAATAACATTTCATTTTTCAACCATTCTTTTATATTCAAAGATTATACAGAGTGTAAAAAATTAATGTTTGCAACTTTAAATAAATAAGTAAATAAATATTGTAGTTATGTTTCTAGAACTATGTATAATATTAACATTTTATACTTCACTTAGACCCTAAGTGAAGTAATCATTTCATACTTAGGGTATTGTGTTTCGTCAATAAATTTAGGTTCTAAAAATAAGTAAATCTAAAAATAAGTAACCCCAATTTAACTCAGATAGAAAAACTGTATACTCAACCAGGAAATGGACTCCACGTAGTCCTAGAAATGTTATTCGAGAAATAAATTAATATTGTTTATACAACAAGCCTATCTTTTCTTACAAACCTCATACCTACTATAAAATTTGATTCCTTAAATAATAATTAACAAAAGTGCTTATGAGAATTAAAAAAAAATTATACGAAATAAAAAAAGAACTTTGTGTCCGAGGATTTGAACCCCCGGTTACCATATTCACAAAGCATAGGTCATAACCACTAGACCAACATGACATTTACACAAAGTTTCAAAAAACTTCAATGCTTTCATGTCATTATCAAGGGGGGTCCCTTTTCTCTGAAGCTTACTGTACCACCATTGTAACATGACTAACATGGCATGGCACGTGTCCTCTTGTCTGAGACTAAACCTTCAACTTACCATCAGGCGAGGTGAAGTCAAATTGACGTGTCCTTTATAAAAAAAAAGAAAACATTCGCAAACGGGTATTGAACCGGTAGACGGCTCTATCATCGCCCAAATTTCGAACACATCTAGGAGTGTTCAAAATTGCGACCAGTAGCTGTGCCAGTAGCTCGGTTGGTCAGCACAGCATTCGGGAAATGCTGTGCAACATCCAAGACGGGATAATCTAAATCTACTTCAACATCCATACTCCATACTAATATTATAAATGCGAAAGTAGCTCTGTCTGTCTGTCTGTCTGTTACGCTTTCACGCCTAAACCACTGAATCGATTTTGATAAAATTTGGTATAGGAGTAGATTAGACCTTGAGAAAGGACATAGGCTTCCACATCCACGCGGGCGGAGCCGCGGGCAAAAGCTAGTCCCTAATAAATATCCATGTAATTTTTTTTATAAAAAGACAGGTCTTTATGCCACGGTAACCACTTCCCATCAGGTGGGCCGCGTACTTGTCTGCCACCTAAGTGGTAGGTAAGTATGAAATTAAATGGATCCTCACGTTTTACTCAGACACAGTTTTATAAGTGATTTTAGTTCCGGAAAATGAATCAACCCGTATCTGCAGGTGTGAAAAATTGGAACGGACTTTATTGGAAACTAGCTGTTGCCCGCGGCTCCGCCCGCGTGGATGTCGGTTATCGCGACCAAACATAGCTTAAGTCCTTTCCCAAGGTCTAATCTAGTTACTTTCGCATTATTATTAGTAGGGATAGGGATTAGAATCGTACCTATTAGGATAATATTTTGTTACGCGGCGATATTTAGACCTGCAGAATGCCTGGAATGACAACGTATGGTGGCCCCTTCCGCCCCTTTGCTTCGCACGGGATAAATTCGAAAAAAACAAGTTGTTACGTGCTTGCTGTCAGCGCCACCTGCCGGCCCCATCTACTATAACAAAAAATAACAAATGACCAATGACATTTCATAACATAGACATGTCATATGCTTACAAATCAACGTAGAAAAATGTGCCGAACTCACACACACACATTTTTAATTCATCTACACTTTTGGTGTATTAACTTTAGAGTAATAATTCGTGCAGTGTCTATAAACATACGATGGCATTTTCGTTATTTTTTAAGTCACTGATCCTTCCGCTCAACGTCAGACCGGCGCCGCTCGGCACGCGGTACTAGAGGCAAACGTTACAATTGACTCGTTTTCGGATCTTCACGATTTTCGCGCAATAACATATCTACTTCTTTTTATATAATATCTTTGCAAATGACAAAAGTCATTCCCATTGAAATGTCATTATCAACTTGATTGTGTCAAAATTCAGGGATGTCAGTCAGGTGTCACATTCGTTAGTCACTAGTGATGTATGTAGGAGAGTTAATAAACAACTAGTCGATTAATTAGATTTAAGAAATTACTCTTTAACACTTAATTGCAACTTACAAGTAGACCAATCCTAAGCGAACCCCACTTGAAAGAAAAGTACATTTATTGTGGTCACTGCAGCACACAAAGTAGCTGAGAAAACAAAAAAACAAGTTATACAAAATACAGAGCAAGTCGAATAAGTCGATATACCCACTCAACCAACAATGGACGAGGCTCTAACGCAGGTTTCCTCTCAGGATTGGAAGACCAGACGATAGTCGCTCACAGAGAAGCTGACATACCGACCAATCAAAAATAATAAGTGGACTTTGGGCTACGAAAAGCAAATTTTCAACGGAAAAGTTTTTCTTTGTATAATATTAATTATTACCTGTCAATTAATACTATAAAAAACCAAGAATAAGGTTTATTAGTGCTATATCAGTATAACTTCACAACTTCGCTGACGTTGCACTGTTAAGTTTGTTATTTTTTACGAATAGTTTATGGGTGTTACTAATCAAATTGGTTCATCCGCAAAATTGTAGATCAAATTGATTGAGTGAGCTACGTCGACCTATTCTTCGTGCATTATCATTATCACACACAATACACATGTATATACATTTATATTTATACATATGCGATATATTAGATAGCGCTAATCAAAATCAAATAATCGACTAATGAATCGTTATTTTTTATCGAGAACGCAAATCTAATGCTAGCGCAACACTCAAGATTTTATGTGCGACAGCTCGACGTATTTTGTTCATCATACGACTTTTCGTAATTTAAAAATTTGATTTCATAATCGTGATGAAGTGAGTGTTGAGTGCTCGTAGTGGTGATACGTGTGTCTTCATATGTAATAAATGTTGTGAAAAAAATTTATCAGTTGAACTTAGAAATGGCGCCGAATTTTAGTAAATTAACTTCGCGGAACGATGTTAAAATCGCTCTAGCGGTCTCTGCTGCCCTCGGTGCCTGGGCAATTAAGAAATCTATGAACTCAAGGTAAATGTCAAATTTAAAAATTTCCATCCATACATAGGATAGGTATAGTTCCATCAATTTGATTGTGCTAGATTGAAAGTTCAGTTTTCAGTTGTTTTGAGTGCTAAAGTTAAATTGGAAACATTATTTTGACAATAAGTTAAAAACTTTTTAATTTATTTTATTGTCTGATGATGGAAACATTCACAATGAACATTCTCTTTCTGTAGAGTGCAGAAAATTAAAAATTATATTCCCTTGAAATTTTTATTTTAGTTCTTGTAATTTCTTTAATAATGGTACAATTAAGTACATGTTGAGCAAAAAAGTGCAATAAAGTAGTTTAATAAAAAAAAGTATTATCTGATAGGCCAAAATTTATCTATTTTTGAAAGTCTATTATCCATTTCAGAGGACCAAAACAGTCGAAACCTGGCCGCTTATCACCTGAAGAACAGATACAGTATATGATAAAAGATAAAAATAAAAAAAGTCCTCGGGCACAAGTAGACGCAAAGTTCGTTGCAGAAATCAAAGCACTATGGAAGATTATGATGCCGTCTGTATGGTCGAAAGAAAGTGGATTCATGGCACTTATAGCTATTTCTTTAATAGCGAGATCTATGTGCGACTTATGGATGATTCAGCATACGACATTAGTTGAAGGGTAAGTTTTTTTAAATATTTATTGTATTGCCTAAACAACTTGACAATTTTTTTATTGAGGATAGATTATAATTTGATAGGTTACATTTGAACCATCTGGTATTAATACTAACAGTGGCAAAAGGTGATAATTTTGAAAAAGGAAGCCGATGGTTTTTTTTACCACTGTCTAAATGTATGGGAACCCCCCAACCCATACAAGAAAGCCTGCTTGAGGGCCTCATTTGTCAACAGTATACTTAATGTATTATGTAGTATGCAATATCAAGATATTGTGTAAAATCTTGATAGAGCCTCAATCATTGGCTAACACATATTCAAATAGTATTAACCAGTGGCAAGGGATCCCTATAACCCGATTCTTGCCGGCTTGCTGTGTAAAGGGAAGCCATGGTAGATATATTTCTATTTATACTCCAATAAATAATATTAATATGCCTACATAAAGCATTAACTAAAACTTAACCTATCTAAAATTCAGAATTCTGGATGTTATTTCAGATGAAATAACACCCAGAATTCCATACAAAATTGCTATTTATAAGAGATTAGACTATTTTTCCACCAGCTTCCCTTTTTAAAATTTCTACCCTTCACCACTGGTATTGACATTGCGGAGAGTTTTGTACCCAATGATTCTTTAAAATACTATGTTTTAAACGTCAAGTATAACAATATAGGACACATTTATTTGAATAATTCAATGAGGTCATAGAGTTCTAGTTGTAAAGAAACATTAGGAATTGATTAACAATTATCATATGCTAAGTCCATGTATAAAGCATATGGAGTGGTGTTTTCGCATCATTATTCATGCCTTACGCCTTTCCTAAGGCGAGAGTCATATAGAAAAGGCATAAGTCATATGGCATAATCAACAAACTTGTACATATAGACATGAATACAGTGTTGAAAAGTTTTGATTCTTATTGTGTTTAAGGATCTATATTAATATTTAAGCGTCGAAGCTAGTTTTCATTTAATCCATATCCATCCATACATTCCATACTAATATTATAAATGCGAAAGTAACTCTGTCTGTCTGTTCTTTTTTTTATTTTTATATAGGACACGTCAATTTGACTTCGCCTTGCCTGATGGTAAGCTTGCGCGACTCCGCTCGCGTGGATGTCGGTTATCGCGACCAAACATAGCCTATGTCCTTTCTCAAGGTCTAATCTACCCCTATACCAAATTGCATCAAAATCAGTTGAGTGGTTTAGGCGTGAAAGTAATATTAGTATGGATTATTTTATTATTGAACCACTAGTTACTCAGTTAGTTAATCTAGTTCATTTGTTTAATAATAATATGTGTTTTTATAAAAATTCACTACAAGATTGTTAACTATTTACTACTTACCTAACCAAATGCTATGTTCCCTGGCATGTTAAACCAAATGTTGAACTGTATATTTTAATTACAAATTGTCATTCATCATGAGGGCAAGCACCTTGTCAATGACCTGCTGAATTGTCTCCAAGGCCAATATTTTTGTTTTCTTTGTTTGCTTATAAATCATTAGTAAACTTTTTTTTTTCCATGTTACATTCAACTTTCCCCCGAGTAGCAAATATGTCTGAGCCATGGTAATCTGATACTATTAGATAAATTTTATCCTACTTCCTCCTAATATAGTAGATAAACTAGCTGATAGCTCCGCCAGCGTGACTTGATTGAAAACTAACACAATCATAATAATAAAACATTGCCATAATAAAAATAGAAATGATAATATAATAGCAATTTTGCGACTTTAATAAACTTATTTTGTTTTCTTTTTTTTAATTTCGATATTTAATTTTCGTACATAATTTTGTCAAATTACAAATCAATGTAGGTACTCAGTCCACTGACACCCTTTCTAGTTATGGAAGTGGAATGGCCTTCCACATTCAATCTATCCACTTCTGGATTACAATATTGAATTTGCAAATTGTTGAATGCACGAAAGTTGAATTCACGAAAGCTGAATTTGCAAAATGTTGAATTCACAAAATGTAGCATCTGACTTTTGAGTTAAAAAAATCCAGTCTAGTATCACTGTAAAAACTTTTTCTGTTTACAAGGAGTCCAAAATACACAGGAATATTCCATTTCCAATGAACCTTCAAACGGTACTGGAATATGTATAGAAAATTTATTTACATACAATATGTGTATGTAAAATAAGTGAAGATTACGCTTAGTCACTTGCGAAGTCTTGACAAATTCGTAGTTAGATATTTAATTTTAGCATTTTAAAACACTGTTTAACATCAGACAGGTAGGTAATACCTACAACCCAAACTCATGCTCAGATGCATGCAGTCAACAATAGTGCCCGGAATACGGCAATAGGTTCACCCCCTATTACGTGGGACGGAATACAATGCTTGGTGAAATGTGGGTGTTAATTCACCTCTGCCTAACCCTCCGAGGATAAAAGCGTGATTATATGTATGTAAAACACATAATCTTGCCTATATATCCCCGGCAGAATGCTGTACGCTTCCGGCAAACTAAAACTGTTCAAGAAATGACTGAAAATGTGGCATCATTACATAGGAATAAAATGTTTGCAAAGGAACTTTAAAACGTCAAACTGCAGATTTTCGGTTGTTTTTGGGGATCAGACAAATCATTGAAAGGCAACGTAGAAAAAAGCAGACTTCGGGCTCGAAGGTACAATCTTTGGATACAACTGGGATGGGACCTTTGATGAAGAAGAAACCTTTTTCTCTAGACCTGAATCCGTTTCCACCGGTGCTATGCTATGTGGACCAATTCTATTATTAATTATGATTGGTGGATATCAAACGCATCCATAGCAACGTATTGCTCGGGACATATCCTATCTTTCACCTAAAATGTGCTCTTTACGCGCAGTATACGTTACTTGCGAGTCATTTAAAGATAGCATCGGGAGCTACGGCGATGGACGAGCTCAAATTCACCAAGCATGGATTATTACAAAACAACCCGCGGGCGCCAGGGCCTCGTTTGTCTCGCTAGGTCCAAGATACGTGTCCCGGGGTATAGCATAGCACACCTCTGAGCTTAACCCTTGCAAACGGAGAAGAGACTTATATCCGATGTGAAATCAACAGAGAAACAAAACAGACGCGTCAAAGAGACTTTATACCATAGATAATAACTATTGATTACGTCATGCGTCCACTGCATGCACAATATTATATCATTGGTGATATTTTACAACAGACAGAGTGACCATTCACAGTCGGACTTTCACCTTTAACGTTTATTTCTCGATTACTTTTGCTCTCATGTCTGGCAATACAAGGGCCATTTCTTACGATATACGGGTGATATTGCAAGATTACTAAAAGATAGGATTGTTCTTAGTTTGATATTAACCCATACTAATATTATAAATGCGAAAGTAACTATCTTATCTGTCCGCCTGTTACGCTTTCATGCCTAAACCACTAAACTGGTCTTGATGAAATTTGGTACACAGGTGGACTAGAGGTTGGGAAAGGACATGGGTTACCTTTTATCGTGAAAAAGGGAGTTAAAGGTGTTTAAATAGGGGATAAAAGTTTGTATGAAAGTACATCATTTACGAAGTTATCCTATTGCTAGTGATTGATTAGTTTGGAAAAGGACATTGAGGACATAGCCTATCTCTTTGGTCACGAGAACCGATATTCGCGCGAGCGGATCCGAGGAAAATAGTTATTACAACACAAAATCGATCGATAAATGTCGGTTATCGTGACCAAACATAGTCTATGTCCTTTCCTAAGGTCTAATCTACCTGTGTAGTAAATATCATCGAAATCGATTCAGTGGTTTATGCATGAAAGCGAACAGACAGACAGACACTTTCGTTGAGAACTAGGTATTTGTATTTCATGATCCAAACTCCGTAGATTTAAATTGCTAATTATCTAGATAAACTCATCATCATCATCTGCATATAGACGTATTCTCCCGATTGCATCCGTGGCCAAGATGACCCCGGAGCTCAGGGTCCGCCTTCCGGCTCCTCCTTCTCCACTTCGCACGATCTTGGGCGTCCATGGTAGTGAGACCATTTGCACGCATATCACCCTCCACGACGTCAAGCCAGGACTTCTTTGGCCTACCCCTTTTACCTGGACCCGGCGGGGGTACCATTGCCAGGCATTTGTTCCCCACGTAGCCTGGCGGTTGCCGCAAGACGTGGCCGCACCAGCGAAGGCGGCTCTCTTGCATTTTATCCGCGATGTCACGGACATGGAGGCTGCCGCGGATGCGAGAGTTCCGTACGCGATCTTTACGCGTAACGCCGCACATCCACCGCAACATTTTCATCTCCGTGACACGCAGCTCTTGCTTGTGTCGCTCGAGCAGCGGCCACGCCTCACAACCATACAAGAGAACAGGCCTAATGATCGTCTTATAGACCTGCCCCTTCAACCTGACTGGCATTTTAGGATCACAGGTCACGCCAGTCATTTCTCGCCACTTGGCCCACGCGGCAGCAATGCGTGCCTTGACGTCGTGGTCGATCTCACCGGTCACATGAAGTACAGATCCTAGGTACTTAACCTGGTCCGTGCGCTCGACCAAATCATCGCCTATGCGGACGGGTGTGGGATCTGTGGAGTTTAACGCTAAGTATTCTGTCTTCGCTACATTTAGCTTCAGACCGCCGTTCTCAAGCGCTTCTTTCCATCCTTTCACGCGTCGCACCAATCTGCTCCTGTCCGCGTCCATGAGCGCAATATCATCAGCATACATGAGCAACCACGGAGGCTGCTCATGTGAGTTTCTAATGCTGTCCGACAAAACATCTAATACCACGCTGAACAGGTAAGGACTAAGGACGGATCCTTGGTGTACCCCGACGGTGATGGGGAAGGCTTTCGAGTCGCCAACAGCAGTCCGAACCACGGAACCGGAATCGTAGTACATGTCTCGGATGGTGTCAATGTAAGTCTCTGGGACACCCTTGGCCCGCAGTGCCCACCAGATCACCTCGCGAGGAACACAGTCGAAGGCCTTCTGCATGTCTAAGAATAGGCAGTGCAGGGGCGTGTTCTTCGCCCTGTATTTCCCCGCCACAACCCTTAGGGCGAACACTGGGTCCATGATCCCGTGCCCGGGACGGAACCCGTACTGGCACTCCGAGAGTGTACTTTCCTGTCGGATCCGGGAGTCGATTATCCGCTCATAGAGCTTCATGGTGTGGGACATTATCTTTATACCGCGGTAACTACCACACTCCTGCACCGATCCCTTGCCTTTGAAGACTGGCGTGATGATGCTCAGCCTCCACTGGTTCGGGATCTCGCCGGTGAGGAGTACGCGGTTATAAAGATTTGCTAGAATGCCCACACCACGGGCGCCCATTGCCTTCCAAGCCTCGATGGGGACTTCGTCGGGTCCGACAGCTTTCCGGTTCTTCATGCGGCGAATGGCAGTCTGGACTTCCGCAGGCGTTATCGGTGGCACTAGTCCTTGATTCGGAGGGAGGTCTGGTGGCTGCACCTCTTTATGCTGCTTATTCAGCAGCTCGTGGAAGTATGAGCGCCATCTCTCCTTCACCGCGACTTTCTCGTACAACAAATTGCCCCCAGGGTCTTTAATGCAGCGGCACTTGGATAGACCCTGCGCCGCTTTGGCCCTGGAACGCGCCAACTTATATATGAGCTTTTGCCCCTCAGACGATTCCAACTTGGTATATAGAGGTTGCAAGTGGTCTCGTTTGGCCCTGGCTACGGCTCTCCTGGTGGCGCGTTTTGCATCTTTGTACGCATCGCGGTCATCGGAAGATTTGGACGCTTGCCACTTTTTAAAGAGGGCTTTCTTCACCCTGATCTCTCTCTGGACTGTGTCGTTCCACCACCAGGTGTCCTTGTCACACTTGCGTCCACCCTTAGACATGCCGAGCACCACCCTCCCCGCCTCAAGAATAGCTGCCCGAATCCTGTCCCAAGAAACCTGTACTGGTTCGTCTACAGCATCGGCGCACTTGTCACCGATGGCTGAGACGAAACTTTGGGACTTAGCTTCATCAAGCAGCCACCACCTGATTTTGCGTTGGGCACGCTCGGCACGTTTGTCTTTGGGTTTCACGCGGAGGTCCATGACAAGGAGACGGTGTTGGCTAGTGAGACTCTCCCCGGGTATAACCTTGCAGTTGGCCACCCTGCTGATGCTGTGCCTCCTAGTGAGCAGGAAATCAACCTGGGTTAAGCGCCCCCCGCTCTTGTAGGTGACAAGATGTTCGGATTTCTTTTTGAAGTACGTGTTCACGATGGCCAGGTCGGCAGTCGCACACGTTCTAAGGATGTGCTCACCCTCTGGGTTGCGACTACCGTATCCAAAACCGCCGTGGACACGCCCAAACTCCTCACATCCGTCACCCACGTGACCGTTCAGGTCACCGCCCAGGACAATCTCCTGCGACAGCGGGACGTCACGAAGCACTCCCCCGAGTTGGTCCCAGAACAAGATCTTTTCGGCTTCGCCACGCCCAGCCTGTGGAGCGTAAGCACTTATCAGGTGGGTTATAATCCCATCGATAAGCACCCTCACAACCATAAGTCGGGCGCTATAGCTCTTCACCTCCAAGATGTCATCCTGCAACGCCCGGGAGAGCACCACGCCCACCCCGGCCTGCCCGTCAGGTGCACCTGTGTACATCAGCTGGTAGCCCTCCCCAATGTGCATGGTGCTATCGCCACCCCACCGAGTCTCCTGCAGGAACGCCACGGCCACTCTCCGCCTGCAGAGTACGTCAGCCAACTCCCTCGTGCGACCGGTCAACGTGCCGATGTTCCACGTTGCGAAGCGGAGTTTTCGTGAATCACAGTGTTGGCCTAACATCTTTAGCCGTGCCCGGCTCAGGCACGGTAGCCCTTGCCCACTTGCGACACGAGGCGGGCGACCCTCATGCGCGCCGTTTTGCGGCGGCGCCCTACCCTCATTGTGATTCCTTTTATTACGAGCCATATTAATTTTAAATTTGGCAATTTTGGCTTTTCCGGGGGCGACTGCCGTCCGACTCCCCAACCCCGAGGGGAAAGCCAGCGCCAGAGCCTCGTCCGTTGTTCAGCAGGTGCACCAGCTAGCAGGTGAGGTTGGCTTGGGGCTCAAGATCTAGGTGAGCCCCCATACACCCTAATTATCTAGATAAACTGATCCATGAAAAGCTTTTGTCCACAAATTCAACAATCATCATAACTACACCTTTCAACTATGAGCGACGTCACAGCATTGATATGCTGACGTCATGAGATCATGATACCTACACTACTCTGAATTGTAATTAAATGAATGGACTTGTGCTATCTATAACTCCAGACACGTATCTTGAACCTAAAATGTGCCCTATACGACCAGTGCACATTTCTTGGGTGTCTTTTGAGGATAGCACGGAGTGCTACTGCGGTGGAAGAACTGAAATTCACCAAGCATAAATTATTACAAAGCAATCCGCGGGCGCCAGAGCCTCGTTTACCTTGCGAGTTGCGATGCGATTTAGTCCAAGATTCGTGTCCGGTGTTAAATATAGGTACAATATATCTTACCGGCAATCTTTATAATGCAATTGCAGGCATTCCATACAATGCCTAGGCAATTTATGCTATTATATACCACTGCTACAATGTGTGAAATAAATAGATCTTGGTCTGTATTAATTTAACACATTGATGGTTTTGCGGAAGTTCTATTTCTGGATGGTTATAAAAAAAAACTGCGAAAGCTTCACTCGCTTGTTAGCCTTCTAGCCTATTTTATAACCGTCATTTATGTTTTTTTATATCATTTCATTCATACTTTAGAACTGTCTGCGCACTCAGTATTCTATAGATTGCCTAGGCATTATATAAGAATACCGGATTATACACATTGCCGCCATTATATTATTTTATAACATACTAGCTTTTGCCCGCGTGGATGTCGGTTATCGCGAGCAAACATAGCCTATGTCCTTTCTCAATGTTTAATCCAGCCCTATACCAAATTTCATCAAAATCCGTTCAGTGGTTCTGGCGTGAAAGCGTAACAGACAGACAGACAGAGTTACTTTCGCAATTATAATATTAGTATTAAGTATTATAACATAACATATAACTAAGCGTTTTGTTATGAACGGGTTTTTACTTAAACATTTTTACTTCTCATATTGGGATTTACCCCGTTGGAGATGGCTGACCGAGACCCAGTCAAGTGATTCTTTAGTTTATCTCTCACTAATAGAAACAGAAAGAAATACAAAAGAATCTAATCGTTATCATTGATAATACCTAATAGGTATATAAGTACAAGCGAGTTAGAATAGCATTGAAGACTAGAAAACTGGTTGATCAAATAACAGGTTGAATAGAAAGGAGTGAAATAGAGTACGGAAATTGTAGTAACTGGTTAGGAAATATTACCTAGCCTAATACCTATAGTACCATTTACTTACCTACTATTCTGTAATACCTATACAAATTCAAAGTCGTTCAGGCGACTGGCCATTACCCTAGCGTTTTTTCTTACTATCCGGCAAGGTGCTGTCAAATGACGGGAAGAATAAACAAGAGGGGAGGTTTCTGGCTTTAAAGAACAAGCCTTGGATGCAATCGTGATAATATCAAAAAAGCCATGTTCAAACGTGCATCACTATCATCACTATCACTAATCACTATCACTACATATTATAAAACAAAGTCGCTGTCGCTGTCTGTCCGTCCCTACCCAACAAACATTTTTGAAGTCGCCACAACGTGCCGAATGTAACTTTTGGTTGTATAAGCATGTCGCCAAAACGTCGTTATCACGTCGTTACGACCGAAAAAGGGCCCATTTTATACGACTTAGAGTTGTATAAGAGTCGCATAGTAGTCGTATCAATGACATATTCAGTCGTATAATGGTCGCATAGATGTAGTGAAATTCATTTTTTGCTGCATTATGGTCTCCAATACCACTGTTTTACGACACTTTGTCGAATACCAGTGCAAATGACGACATTTTTATTGAATTTTGTTGTACTCATAACAGTGAAGAGTGAAAGAGACATTATAAATTAGAGTTGTCAAAACTCTACCTAGTTTAAGTTAGCCATATTCATTTAATTTCAATATGTTATATCTCGAAACGCGTGTTGAAGTGCATTAATCTATTGGGGAATTAATTTTATCGTGTAATATGCGCTAGTTTTCTTAGTATAATGCACGCGCCTTAGAAATACTTAAAATTAAACAACATTTCTCACTATATTTTTAGCGCACGTGCTAAAAGTTACTTTTATACGACTCTAAGACGCGACACAACCGTAATACGACTACAAAACGACCTTTCATTCTGTGCAGTTAATTTTATGTGCAATAATTAGCCGCCATATTAACAAAATTAGGGTTCAACGAGTAAATTTTAAATTTTATTTTAGTAGTAAGAATAATATGATGTGATTTAATGGACGTCGATAAGTTTTTAACCAAGATAGATTTTTCGAAGTTAATACATAATTATGTATTTGAGATGGCTATGGATATCCACACACATCTCTATCACCATTTAAAATAAATAACCAACCAATATTACTTGACTATTTTATTTACTTATAACTTCCATGGTGATATACATAAAGAGCTGTGTAATTCTACATACAAACTCTAGTTACCTACCTATATAAATATGAATCAAATAGGTAAGAAACGGACCTTGAAATATCACTTGTCTCTTTTTTTTCTAATATGCAAATAGACAGGGCGATTTTATAGTCATTTCGGAAGAAGAGATTTTGAGCACAGTATAAATATTATATTTATATCCACGGAATTGCCCCAGAGGAAAATTCCGTAATTCCACTGTATTATATAGTGCAACCTTGATATAACGACCCTTGAAATAACGAATTTCTCGCTTTAACGAATTTTTCGTTATCCGAAGTTTATCATTTTTGCTGGTTTCGCTTTCGCTTTCATAGTCTATTTCACTATCACTGAAACATATTTTTTCAAATATTTCATCTTATTTATCTTGTTTTGTCTCTACTACTTCAAAACAACTAGATCCGTTTTCTGCGCTTTGATTTTGCAAGGAACTCTCCTGAACTCAAAATTAAATTTTGTACGGAACCACCTTCAGTTTCATTAAAAATAGAGATAAAGAATGACTGACTTGTAATGTTAAGGTACTCTACAGCTATGCGACATTCAGTCACTTAATGGTAGTAGGTATAATAGTGTTCAAAATGACTAAAAGTCGTGTAAGAGTGCAATTTATCACTCTATTACGATTATCGCGTATAAGTAGTTCTTGCGACTCTAATACGATTCAGTTTGGTGTAAAAGTTGTATAGACGTTAGTAAGACGACATCATCGGTTTTACCACTGAAAGTTGTATAATGGTCATAGAAAACAGTCGCGGAGACGTTTATACGACGTCTTTATACGACTACAAGTTGTATAAGGATAAAGCCTAAAATGACTTCTATAAGACGTTTATAGAACATTAAGTCGTGTAATTTTCACTTATACGACTAAAATGTTTGTTGGGTATGTATGCTTAAATCTTCAAAACTACGCAACTGATTTTGAAGCAGTTTTTTTTTAATAGATAGAGTGATTCAAAAGGAAGGTTTATATGTATAATACATGCATAACATTGTAGAGAAACACTGATAAATTTAAAGATATGCAGCAGGAACGGGATCAGAAAATATGGCGGTACGAAGTTCGCCGGGTCAGCTAGTAACTATAGAAATACACGAAATGTTGACATCTATAGGTACTAATATTATAAAGCTTTCTGTTTGTTAGATGGAACGCATTAATCTCAGGAACGAATGGTTCCAATTCAAGTGGAACTTCCAATTAAAAAATTCTATGTTAAAAATTTTGTGTTGAATAGTCCATTTATCATTTATTTATAAATATCGAGGTCTAGTCAAATCCGTGGTTAAGACTGGTTAAAGCGGACCCCAGACTCCGAGCTGAAAGCTTCGGATGCGACTGGGAATTAACGCTAAAAGAGGAGTCCATTTATCGAGGAATGTTATAGGATAGGCTATATATCATCACGCTACTACTCAAGGGAGCGGAGCAGTAATCATAAAGGTCATCAAATCCGGCAAGCCATACATAATTTGAAAACTAAAAATACCTATATGGGCCTTGTGCATATTGGTTAAGGGCTGATACGGGGTTTCCTGTATGGCACAGCACAGGCGAACCGTGGGTGGGTCGGCTAGTAAGTAAATAACCCGCTAGCTAGACCATACACGATTACATACAAACAACCATTTTTATTACGTAAACTCTCTTTCGAAACATAAAATTGATGGTTTTGTTTTGTAGTGAATGCGTAAAAAATCTTTCAACTCTAATGACATTACACAACAATCCGTCAGCATGTCTTGGCTACTTTCTCTCGTAAGAACTATCATTAATTTGGTGTATTACCGTCTGGATTGGCTGAACTTCGATATTTTCCGTGAAGCGACTGCCATCTGACCTCCACAACCTACCTCCTGCTGCATATTTCTTATTATTTTCTATTCCTCTTGTTGATAAGACTGCAATCTTTCACAATCGCTGAAATAGGTATCATTTTATTGATCGTTAATAGTCAAAGATGTTATATAAAAAGAAGTAGATATGTTATTGCGCGAAAATCGTGAAGATCCGAAAACGAGTCAATTGGAACGTTTGCCTCTAGTACCGCGTGCCGAGCGGCGCCGGTCGGACGTTGAGCGGAAGCATCAGTGACTTAAAAAAATAACGAAAATGCCATCGTATGTTTATAGACACTGCACGAACTATTACTCTAAAGTGAATACACCAAAAGTGTAGAAGAATTAAAAATGTGTGTGTGTGAGTTCGGCACATTTTACTATGTTGATTTGTAAGCATATGACATGTCTATGTTATGAAATGTCATTGTTAATAGTATTTTATGTGTTATGAAAGTAGAAGACGTGAAAAGACTATAGGTAAATATGCAGTGTCGGGTGACGGGTTCATGTCTCCCCCGGTAGATCCCCTGTGGGAGACAAAGGAATGTTAATTACGGCCTGAAGGAAATTACTCTACTTTCTCACCTAACGGTTGCTTTAGGGCAAATAACTGCATATATTCCCACATTAGGTTTTTAAAATGTTAAGTACTTTATTGATGGGGCCGATGCCGACGGGTTGATAATGGCGGCGATTACACTGCAAGATAGCAGTGAGGTGACACCTTTTCGTGGTATTTCATTATGTGCATCATTCCGTGACACACTCATACACACCTATACTTATTAGCCCCATAAACTTTGGGAACCCTTCTCGCCTCAAGGCACATGCTACTTTATTTTTAAACATACATACGGTTTAGTGAGACTAAACTTTAGTCTCAAAACGTTTAAGTTGCAAAATAACTAAGTAGGTATGTGGTGGATAAAAATACTTAGTACATTTCACAGTAATAACTTAAAGTCACTTACTACCATCGTGGCATACAGAATAGACTAATTCACTTCATCAAATTAACAAACTATTCACTATTTAAACTTCTAAAGCTTGCAGTTTGGAGCACAGCAACCTTTCTACTCCTCTTTTCCATACTTAGTTATTTTATGACTAAGGGCTGCCGTCAGACCAATAACCCCAAAAGAAAAACCTGCAACAAAGCCTCGTCTAGAGTTTGGCCTCAGAGATTTTAGTGGGACTGTGGGACCCATACAGTTATCTAGTCTCGAATAGGATAATTTTGACTCGCGGATATGAAAAAAGGAAACTGGTGCAAAGAGTACTTATACAATGCCATATGTTTGGTATTTTTTTCTAAAAACTTGCACAATGAACGCATTCACGCATTTGATCAATTCATTCATGAGTTGTTATTACACAAATCAAGACGTTTCCGGTACAAATTCGCGCAATCTTCGCATGTCGCCTAAGTAATGTTCTTTATACACCGTTTCATGAACATCCTCACAGTGACTTCTCGGTTCTGTCCAAAACGTACATTTGGGTCCCCGGGGTCCGATCAACTTTGAATTTTGCGAGAGCGACCCCCCGAGGAACCTGCGCCAAAGCCTCTACCGTTGTTTAGTAGATGAGGTTTACTTGGGCACCGTTTGTCTCTTCGAAATACAGAGCAAACCACACCACAATAATCAAAGAAATCATCATCACTTAGATTTTTGAGCATAGAAACTACAAGGGTTAGTGAGAGCCCTCTTTTCATTGAAATCGTGATCGTTTTTAACATTAATTTGATTTTGACTATCGAATCGATACAAAATCTTTTTATATTAGGAGATTTGACCTTCTGCTCAATTATGGAACATACGAGTATACCTACCTAGGTAGGTTTGACAATGTTCACAACACGATACTCGATTTAAGAAAAGTACATTTTGAGAAAGGTGCATTTTGAGAAAGGTACGTGTTGCGCATGGGGTGCATTTTGCGAAAGGTACATTATGCTACGGAGGGGATAACAGCTAATTTATGCAATTTTGAAGCATTGAACCTAATTCGGTTCTTAGTAAATTAAAAGTTTAAATAATTAGAAATCAAATTGCATTAGTAACCATTACAATACAATGCATTTACCTCGAACATTCCGTATCATGAATTTCATTTTTGAATTCACGACACAACTTTGTATTGAGGAGGCAAACATTAATATTAATAGTTTCTAATAAATTTTGAAATAAAAAGGAAATTTAATTAATTAAAGTTTAAATACATTGTTGTATGCAATTTCGAAATGGTTTCATTACAATAAAAATAATTAATGGTGAAATAAAAAAATGACATACAATAGGAAATTCAATATTTTTGTTTTGACGTGACTTAATATACCTAATTTGATTTAAATGACTTAATATACCTAATTTGATTTAAATACAAAATTAAAATAAATAATTATGTCTATTGGTATTTGAAGAATATTGTTATTTCTTTCTTTTCTTTTACTCTCCTTTTTCAGAAAGAATATTAATATTATCGCAGTATAGATACCTATAGATAAAAATCAGCTATGTTATTATAAGATACAATTTTTACCATATACTTAATAACTAAAATATACAGGACGTATCATTATTTAAATAACCGTTACTAAACGATTAGTTAACACACAATTTTCTTTTTCAGGTCCATTATCACAATGAATCACAAAAACTTTAGGAAATTATTAATCCAGTTCTTCATATCCATGCCAATTGTAAGTATTTTATTTTATCATAATCTTTATATATTTTACCACAAGACTTAGGGTTACCGACTAGACTAGGTACAATTTGTAAAGGATATAGTTTTTAGGGTGACATCAGAAATTCGAAATCCTGAAATTTGGGGTGGGGGATTATTTCCCCCCGAAATTGTTTCGGGTTTTATAATTGCATTTCATCACGTTATTATAAAGCAAAAAACATCAGGGGAATCGCGACCCATTATTGTTTAACTAATTTATTTCATACATACATTGTGTTGAAATTTCACTAAAATCTAAGTTATTCTAAGCACGAGTTTTAGAGAAGCTAATAAATTTTATTAACGATCCTGTGTATGAAAAAAAAAAAATATTTTGCATTTTTTATGTCAGCATTTTACATTGAAACGAGAGCAAACAAACCCTTTTTATCATTTTATTTACATTTATGCCAAGCTTCGGCATTATACGATTTACCTCCGGCTTACGTCATTATTTTCATAATCGATGGCTAACGGTAAAGTTAATACACCCAATATTAGCATAGCGGCCTTTGTAAGACTATTAACATTTTCACGGTGTATGTATTCCTATATTGTTTATTTGATTTCCACATATATTTTTTTATTACGGGTAATAAACGTAATGCAATAGTGTACTCGTAGTATGTTTACACATATAGTATAGAAACCTATAATTAAATAGCATTATTTAATGTTGTTTTACTACTGGCGAGTATAGGCGTCAGATAGAGAGAAAGAGAGAGAGACACGACACTTCTGCAACTATACCATGACATATTGATATTGACATGATTAAAAGAAGAGACTAGGGACTAGAGAGACTTCGAAAAATAATCCTATATGAACTTTCCATACAATCGTTCTTCGCCTATTTTCCACTCTTAGTAGTGAAATTCGGAATACCGACGCGATATACATTTATTTCAGACGAGATGAAATTTCATGCTTCATACTTTAAAACTGACGTATTTTACATACAATCGCTCATCGCCAATTTTATCCCTATAATAGTAAAATTTCCAAAAATCTTGTCTTACACCATAAAATGTCAAATTCAATCAATCAAATTAGCCTACCGCAACCGCAGTCCACTACTGGACATATATTATGTCTCTCCCAATGTTGGGAGGCTATGGCCTACTGTTTCCACGCTGGCCAGACGGATTAGTACAGGATTTTATTTCGAGTCTGATTTTCCGTTAGTAGCCTCTTACGATATCCTTCGGATAAAATGGGGTTGTAATACTTGTATCCTCCATATTTCAAGTTTGGAGGTCCAGCGTTGTCTCTGCATTGATGAATCAATCCGTCGCCGCATCAGGGCAAGTACATTTATATGCATCTATAGATAGATAAATAATAATATTATTATTATAAGTGTTATCTTCGCACATTAACCTGAGCTCGTGGTATTAAACTTGATGATGTAATAAAACCCCATACTATTATCTACAGTTGAAATAATTTAATAGGTACGATTTGATGTTTATAGTCTAGGGTTGGAGTGTCTCAAATCAATTGTCAGAATAATCGATTCAGGTAACAAACAATAATTAATCGTTTTAATATATCTAGTATCAGGATTAGGATACGTGTTAGGGTTAATGAAAATATGAATAGGTAGTAATAATTGTTATTTATTCACTTTCTGTGCTACTTTCACTTTCATTATCACTAACAAAAAAAAATCGTTATCTCTAGTATACCATACGGCAAAAGTAACATTTAAGTAACATTTTGAGTTGTGTAACATAGAAGAAATCTAAGAGAGTCAAAAGTAACGCAAAATGTTACACTCTGGCAACGCCGACCATAAACGTAACGAGTACAGATAACCTCCATGCGATTAAAATGTAATGCTACGTTTACATACTCGCGGCAGAGCGAGGGAAGTGGCGAGAGAAGTGGGCAGAGACGTGGTGTGAATGGTATATTCGTCATGCCGCGAGTACTGCCGCGTATGTTGCGCAAATACTAGCGCGATGAACTATACGAGACCGCTAGATGGCGCTAAGCTAAATAAAACACGACTTTCGTTATTGCTCCTCGAATATTTACTTTTAAAAATATTTATATCGATCTACGGAAAGTGTATAGTAGTTGAAAGTGATAGTTTTTATTAATAACCTATTTAATTAATTCGCTATGCTGTAAAAGCTTATTGCGTACACTGCTACAGCGTTGTCCTCCATACGTTTACGTCCGTCTCCGTTGCAGGGCGAATACTGTAATGCGGACCAACGCGATGATGGGAGTGTGTGAATGCTAGGGCATTAATCGCGCGAATATTTCTGGCAACACGATGAGCAATGCGAGCGGCAGTATGTAAACGCGGGGTAACAACCAAAGATATACAGCAACAACACTAAATTTAAAAAACAAAAGCGATATAGCGGGTAGGCAATATTTTTTTGTTCAGGATATCGGAGATACTAACCGTAGATTCATGTGCGAAAAAAAAAATGTTTTTATTATCTTCAAGACCTATATTTTGTATGTGACAACCCTACGCTAATCTTATCGGTTAACTCAAGTTTCAAAGTCGAACTGTTCAATACTTCTTGTTAATAACAAACGAATACATATTATGCTTTTTGTATAGGTACAATATTTTAAATATTTATGTACATATTGATGTTAAAAACTAATATAATGGACACTTATTATACGTTATGTCATCATTATCTTTGTATTTCACGTTACGTCCATCTAGATAACACGATATCTGTATTAATTAAAGATAGCTATTATTAATATTTTTGCAACGGCAAATAAAACTTCATACTTACATACAAATGATCAAAGTTCAAAGTTCTTTATTTGTTGAATATGGTACAAAAGTGATGTTTACATTATAATGTTGGATCTCATATTCTGCCGGCATTGGCGTACAAATTTTAATTTTACACTGTGATTAAATAAAATAATTATCAATAGGTACAATACTTGCAATACAATTTAAAATAATTCATATCAGCATTAAAGTGGGCCATTCAAAAATTCGTCAATATTATAATAACATGACACACACACACACACACACAAACAATACTATCTCTATTCTCAACACATACAATGACGTATCAACGCTTTTAAAAACTTAACTTCTAAGATGACTTCTTTCTGTTTACGTTTACAATAAAATTGTACCCAGTAGGTAACGATGCAATGGGGTTATACGGTTATGCCTAAGATCTTTTTACGTATTTTTTTACCGGACGAAGCTGTTACACAGGCTAGCTAGTTCTAAGTAATTATCCAGATCGATCTAGCCGTTTCACTACAAGGCCGCAACTCGTATTACATAGCACGAACGGAAAACCAAATAACAGCATTGCTGCAAGGCTATTGCTGCACGTGTATTACCTATTATTTTGACTAACTGTCGCCTGTATCACACCATAGAATAGAGGGCTCAGGGCAAAAAGAGCAGCCTATGTTCTATTTAATATACTTTTTCTGTGGCAAGTTATATACAGTTCGTAGGCATTTCCATCTCATGGAAAGTGGCTACCGTGGCCTATGAGCGAGTGCAACACCAAGGAAGTCACACTCATGCTCCCGACCCTTTGAGAACAGAGATAAAATTATTATGTATCGTCAGCGAAATAGACAAGCAGGACAAGGCCTTGCCTTTGATCTTCCCACTGACAGCACAAAACCTCTCCAGTGAGCTCTGGCTACCTTACTCAACACCGGAAACACAACACGTGGTTATTATACCTGCGGCATTCTGTAGAGCAGAGGTACTTTCCCAGTCGAACTGCTCGATTGGGACGGAAATACAGTCGTGTCCTACCTCCTCCAAAACCTAATAAGAATCTTTAACTACAGACGCATCGAATAGATGCAGATACATCCATAATATGCTAATCCCCCTAGACAAGTGGTCATTCGTTAGTAGAATAGAATAATCAATGTATGGGATATATTATTATATTATAGATATATTATTATATCCTTATATTATAGATATATTATTATATTATACGAGTATATGCTTGCGACTGTCATAAAGGACAATACGTGTCAATCCGACGACCGCTCCGTAGTCACACTGGTGTGACTATGGATAAATTTATTTATCCGTAGTCACACTAGCTAGTGACTAGTGTGACTAGGGATATTTTTTATTTAAGCGTAGTCACACTGTGTGACTATAGTACAAACCCTAGTATTGCAGGGACAATCATATCTTGGACCTAAAATATGCTCGAAATGTGCACACGTTTCTTGGGTGTCTTTTAAGGATAGCACGGGGTGCTACTGCGGTGGACGAGCTCAAATTCACCAAGTATTAATATTACATCTGTTACAAAAGAATCCGCGCGCCAGTGCCTCGTTTGTCTCGCAATTTAGGTCCTATGTTAGTGCCATTTGTCTAGGGGGGCTGATAAACTAATCTGCTACGATTGTCAACTCTAAACGAGTGCGAAATAAACTACAGTACAATCGAAAAGTACTCCTATACTAACTATAGTCTGGGTGACGACTGATTCTAGACTAGCTCTTTTTGTTAAGCAATTTGAGATCAGTGCGATGACTTATCTCGATTCTAAAGGAAGCTGACTCAAGATTCACAAGATGGGAACTGTGAATAGGGTTGCCAACCATACTGTTTAAAACAGTATTATACTGTTTTACACCCAATTATACTGTTTACTGTTCAACAAATAAACAGTATCCAAAATACTGTTTTCAGCATCAAAATGCATAACACTACAAAAATGTGCAGCAATTGATACAATTTTAATTAATTGGGCACCAATTTGCAATTATTTTATAAGTTTAGGTGTTGATTGTCCCATGATAATCCAAAATTTATTAATGATAAATCATAATATGGAAAATAATACAGTTCACAGCTATCTTCTATTTGCCAGCCATATATTCAATCTTTTAATTAATCCACCGGTGGCACACACCAATGACTTTTCGATGCTTTTCGAAGTTATGTGTGTATTTATTGCAAGTTTATAAGTGCCCGGTTAATGGCAATAGGCTCGCCACCTATTACATTGGGACCTAAACATAAACGGCTAAATGTGGGTGCTAGCACCTCTGCCTACCCCTTCGGGGATATAGGCGTGAGTTTATGTTATGTTATGTTTAATTTATCCATAAAAAAATTGATGGGAACCATATTACCATTTTAGATTTTACGAAACCATGCTTTCTTTTAAGAGAGACAGACCTAAGGGGGCAAAATAGGTGACGAACCGTTGTATGTAAAACCGTATTTTGTGAAACGGATTTTTATGATCTTTGTTTTGATTCAGGGAGCCAGAATAGGATGACAGGATCAAGGGAGTCAGGATTGGATAACAGGATCTAGGGAAATCCTCAAAATGGTGGCAAAACACTGTTTCTGCTGTTTTAGCATAATTTAATTTCAGTATTTGCATTTAAAAATTATCTGCTCGTGATTTTAAGCTGCTGATGATAGGAACCTAAGCAAAGGATGGACGATGGATCGATTATAACTCACTAAAAAGAGAAAAATAAATTAAAAGCCTCTCGGGCTAGGCTAGGCACCGCAGTTATTTTTCGCTTTTTAGTGCCTCTTTTTCGTTTCTTGAAGTCGGTTAAACTTTTTTGTTAAAATTAATTTATGTAATTGTAAAATACTGTTCTATTTTCTAGAATACTGTTCAATTTTCTTCTCAGACCTAAATATACTTTTTTTCTCGAAAAAAGAGTTGGCAACCCTAACTGTGAACCCATTTTACTATATTGAGTAGGATGAAATTGAATGAAGTGCAATTGAAAATATACTTTTGGTGGGCTCAAAACTTCACGTTTTTCTGAAGTAGTTTATGGGTTCATTATGACTTAAAGAGGATGGGGTGGGGGGGGTTTGTATGTAACAAATAAACTCAAAAACTACTGAACCGATTACAAAAATTCTTTCGCCATTAGAAAGTTTATTAGGTACCATCATAAGCTATATCACGCTACTATCAGTGATGAACGGGATCAGAATTCCACGCGGGCGGAGCCGTGAGCAACAACTAATCTGTTATGTTATAACAATTAACGGAATAGAGGAAACCTTGGATTGAAAGACACCAGTAAAATTATGCTCGTTTTTATCTAAGAATAAAGTTCATGATTAGGTAAAAAGATATTGTGTTATATTTATAGTGCTTTGATAATAATATTACGTTTACGATACAATAGTAAGAAGAAGCATGCGTTTCTACAATACGTAGCACGTGCAGGCTGTGTATTTAGTATTCTGTGGCTAATATGCCACCATCATACGGGCAAAAAATTCCACCTGGGACCCTGAGTGACGAGGGGTTCTTATAACACGATTACGACCCGCTTCTCTGCAGAGATAGTAGAGATAAATGGATCGCTGTAAAAAATTCCACCGGTTTCCCTTTTAAAAATCTTCACCCTTCGCTACTGCTAGTACCAAGTGGTTCGGAACCACCTATCTTTGCCGCACCATAAAACTTGGACGACCTGGGTTCGCCCGATCTTCGGTATCCTTGACGTCTCATCGTTCTCGTTGGCACGCATCTTTTACGCAGTCATGCTAGCGTTTCTTGAGTCTACTCCTTCAACCGGAGCCAGGGGGGGGAAGTCAGAAATCATTTACCCACGTGGTTAGAAATGTATTACTTGACACAAATTGAAGATCAAAATACTTGGACTAGCAATCTTACTACTGCTTTAATTTAAGTACATGCTATGTACCTAACTACTAGATAGCACTAGGAAACTAGAATTAGCTGGTAGGAAATATAGACTTGCCACTGGAAGATAAGAAACTTATCTATCACTGAAGATAGAATCAATCCGGAATATAAATAATCTGATGCACCCGAGTTGCAGTACATAATATTGTCTGACCGTTAACCTTTTAATTACCAGATACCTACCATTAAAACGGCACTTAACATAACTTCAGGAAAAAAACTACTGATATTTGTTGTTGTCACGTTTTGCCATGGCAGTATTCAAAGACAACGATTACCTTCTTTTTAGCACATAAAGATTAACTGAATGTCCTGCAAAATTACCGCGTTTATGTATATGAAGATGAGATGATAGATATATTCCAGAATATAAAAAACTAATATTGTAACTTGTAAGTTATTGCGACAATTTGCATTAGGAGGTTATAACAGGGCTGCCGTACCCGTTTGCACACGTCCATAGGTAACCATTTCTCATCAAGTGGACCGTGGGCTTGCCTGCCTGATTTAAGTGGTATAAAAAAAATTGAAAGAACCATTTGAAAATGAGTAAAATTTACACCGTCTTGGTGTGAAGAGTTATTTTCAAAATGTATTTTTTCTTTTCAGATATCGTTAGTAAACAACGTATTGAAATGGAGCATAGGAGAGCTGAAATTAAGACTTAGGACAAACTTGACGTTGCATCTCTATCAGCAGTACTTGAAGTAAGTAAACAATAATATCCTATCACCTATCAGTTATCAGCTATTATAGATACTTACTTTCAATTAATGATGAAAGGTACAGACCTTTTTCAGGTTATTAGTAACCGCGGTTTTACCGTGGTCTTACTAGGGTCTCATTTCTCACTAAGTCCATCTTCAAGGCTTCTCTTTTTATGGTTTCGTACGTACCCAAAGGGTAAAAACGGAACCCATCATCCGTCTTACTAAGACTCCACTGTCCGTCGTCTGCCTGTCATCAGGGTGTAACCGTGATAGCCTGATAGCTAGACAGTTGCAATTTTCACAGCTGATATACATATTTCTATTGCCACTATAACAACAAATACTAAACAAAATAAAATAAATATTTTAGAGGGGCTAAAGTTGTACAGGTAATGATACGAACCCTTTGTACGCTTTTCATTGGAGGACAAGTTGCAACTTTGAGATAAGATGTTTCATTGGTCAACATTTTCGATCGATTAAAACTAAATAGATAATAGGGAATTATAATTGGATAAATTTTACTTGATCAGCAATAAATAATTGCGGTTATCTGCGGACACGGACAGATTCAGATATCCGACATAATTATTATCTCGCATACTTGTAAAGCGATAAGCTGATGAATTAATTATTGTTTGGTTATACGAAATATGTGTAATTATTGTAAGTAGTATAATAAAATTGTGCCTTTTGGTTAGTGACGAAAAAGTACTCTTATGTCTAGGTATACGTAGGCATAAAGACGTCGTTTCATGTCGTATTTAAACAGATATTCCTCGAGACATATATCTTGGACCTAATATTTGCTCTATTCGCGTAGTTCATGTTTCTTGGGTACCTTTTGAGGATAGCACGGGGTGCTACGGCGGTGGGCGAGCTCATATTCATCCAGCATAGATTATTACATAACAATCCGCGCGCGTCAGGGGCTCGTTTATCTCGCAATTTAGGTCCAAGATACGTGTGCCGAGGTATACGTCATACGGGAACATCGCTACTTTAAAAAAAATATAAGCTTAGCTACTTACTCGCGTGAAAAAATAATACGTCAACTTTATCTTCTCTTCTATCTTCTAATATATAAAAATCAATGCAACTTTTCGTTGTTACGACTCAAGAACGGCTGAACCGATTTGGCTAATTTTAGTCTTGAAATATTCGTAGGTGTCCAGGGAAGGTTTAAAGGGTGAGAAACGGGCTGAAAAAAATATGGCGGTACGAAGTTCGCCAGGACAGCTAGTTAATTTATATGAATTATGAATTTATGTTAGGTACTATTTATATGAAAAATGTTATTATTATTGCGAAAGAATTATTAATTACTTTTTTTGTGTAGCGCACTGTCGCGTCTCGGATTGGTGCGTAAAAAGAGGATGTTAGTCCTCATTTTACAATTTAAAGTAACCTTGCTAGACGCAGTATAAATTTGTGACACGTGTAACATGTGTTATTGGAATTATCTTTCGTATGTTAAGGTTATTTGTCTAATTAGCAAAGCTGACTCCACACATTGGCCCATCACTCACGTGTTCAGTTGACGGAACAAATGAGAAAAAAAATATCACTAGTTCAATTAACTGAACAAGTGAGAAAAATAATCCCATTAGTTCAGTCAACTGAACCAGTGGGAATAAAGGAAAAAAACCTACATAAGTAGATCTAGTTTGTCATGCACCATGCGACCCATTGGGACGCCGACAGGCATCGGTCTATGGGACTCCTCGCCACTTAATCCATACTAATATTATAAATGCGAAAGTATCTCTGTCTGTCTGTTACGCTTTCACGCTTAAACCACCGAACCGATTTTGATGAAATTTGTACAGAGATAGATTAGACTTTGGGAAAGGACATAGAATATATTTGGTCGCAATAACAACGTGCACGCGGGCGGAGCCGTGGGCAACAGCTATTTGGGTATAATGGTGACCCTCATTCTTGAGACTTCACCTTCAGCTTATGAGGCAGGTGACGCTATATTGACGTGAAGCACACAAAAAAAAAAATCAAAATGTAGGTATATGAGCTCGATCCTCGACCCTCAATCGAGGATTGATGGTTTTTTTACTATATCCAGTATTACTTACGCGGAGACAAGGTAATGCGTCTGATAGAAATAATTAAGATTACAAAAGATAAGGTTTATATCACGTGTATAGAGATAGATACCTCAGTGATAATATTCGATAGAAATAGTTGCAGGCTTCCTGTAAATTTTCGTGATATACTACATATAACTAGCTGTTGCCCGCGGCTCCGCTCGCGTAGATGTCGGTTATCGCGACCAATCATAATCTATGTATTTTTCCAAGCTCTAGTCTGGCTGTATACCAAAGGGGGTTGGGTAATGTTGGCGTCGTGTCGGAATTGAGCGGCCATCAATGAAATTGGTATAATATGAAAGTACAGTATAAAGTGATCAAAAGTTACTATGGACAAACTTCTCTAAACTATATCGGGACTTAGCTATACAGGTGGTATTTTTCAACTTTACTTAGATGGAAGTACTCTAAATACTGAAGATAGCGAATTCCACTGAAAAGAAACATTCCCTTATTTTTAAAAAGAATCAAAACTGCATTCATAGTTTTCCGAAAATGCCACACCCGATAGTCGAACCGACTAAAATCTTTCTAAATCTTCTATTTCATGGATTTCCTTTTATTTAATTTACCAAGTTTGTTAAAGAGATTTGATCCTTATAATTGACCCTATCGATTGATGCAATAAAAATACAGGGTGTTATTTTTTCAAATTGTAGTCGGTTCGATTATGAGGCGTGGCAAATGATTTTTCAGCATTCCTTCAATGCAGGGCTGTTTCTTTTTCAAAAACACACTAAACTGTATTCAAAGTTTTCTGAAAATGCCACACCTAGTAGTCGAACCGAATAAAATCTTTCTAAATCTTCTATTTCATGGATTTCCTTTCATTTAATTTACCAAGTTTGTTAGAGAGATTAGATCCTTATGATTAACCCTATCGATTGATGCAATAAAAATATAGGGTGTTATTTTTTAGAATTTTAGTCGGTTCGATTACAGGGCGTGGCAAGTGATCTTTCGAAATTCCTTAAATGCAGCTTTGTATTCTTTTTTAAATAAGAGAGTGTTTCCTTTGAATGAAATTAACTATCTCCGGTAGTAAGAGTAGGTACTCGTACCCGGTTCGACTACCGTGTGTGGCATTTTCAGAAAACTTTGAATACAGTTTAGTGTGTTTTTAAAAAAGAAACAGCACTGCATTTAAGGAATGCTGAAAAATCGTTTGCCACGCCTTATAATCGAACCGACTACAATTCGAAAAAATAACACCCTGTATTTTTATTACATCAATCGATAGGGTCGATCATAGGGATCAAATCTCTCTAACAAACTTGGTAAATTAAATAAAAGGAAGTCCATGAAAAAGAAGGTTTTGTAAAATATTAGTCGGTTCGACTACCCGGTGTGGCATTTTCAAGTCTTTGAATGCAGTTTTGTTTCTTTTAAAAAATAAGGTAAAGTTTCCTTTAAGTAAAATTCGCTATCTTTAGTATGAGGGTACTTTCCTTCAAGGTAAAGTCGAAATGTTCCACCCTGTATATCGCAGCTCCGATATTACTTACAATGAAAATAATGACATTTGTACGTGTGTTTAACACAGTACAATGAAGTGGTATCAAAATTAATTATGGCCGCTGAAAAAAATAAGAACGCCACTGTCCATACTAGATTACCCAATCCCCTTTCATGAACATAATTTCAATGGTTTAGGCGTGAAAATAGACAGACAGTTACTTTTGCATTTATAATAATAGGTACTTGTGTAGAATGTGGAATCGTCAAAAAAATTGGGTACAGGACCACTCCAACACCTTTGTGCCAAACTAACCTGACCTGCAAGACGGTGCACCTACTAATTGACTTATCAGGCAATCCCGGTGGCATGCATAGCTTAGTAGATAGACATAGAACCCGGGGTCTATTCTCCGTACTCAATTTGGTAATTTAACTTAATTTTTAAACGCATGCCTATATCATGGTCCGAAGGGGCGAATCACAAAACATGACCCCCGCTGCCCCATCCCCTCCCCCCCAAATCGTGCACATCAAATTGAAAAGTTTAATATAAAACGCTATTTTCTGAAGCAATTTCCGCACTTAAAAAAAGGCACAGAACATGACACCCTAAAAATCGTGCACATCAAATTAAAAAGTCTTCTAAAAAGGCTATTTTCTGAAGGGATTTCCGCATTCAAAAAAGTGACCCCCCAAAAAAATTTAGGCTCTAACCGCACCTGCATCAAATTCACTAACCTCGTGAGAAAATCTGCCCCTGATCCTCTTCCTTCAATCAGCAGGTCTACCAACTTGCAACTGAAGTTTACTTAGAGCCTTAAGATTTCGGTGGGTACCAGACCTAGCACAGAATATACTCATTGGTTTCACATCGTCAGACCTGTCGGGATTACGTTAGTCAATTGCAATGAGTACCTAATAATTACACAGATTTGATACTTAGTTGGTACTTACCTACATTTTTTTTTAAATAATGTTAGGTACATCTAATCCAACTCAAGGTTGATATAGCGGTTTTACTTAGTCATATTACGAGTACAATTATTGTAGTCTACGTGTATGTAGCTATGTGTATAGTGCGTTTCATTTCAATTGCCGTATGATAAAAATTATATTGTCTGATGGATAATCGTAAAGCAATTTTATATGTTCCTTACTAGGCCAATGTTTAAATACTGTATTGGCTTACAATAAAGTATACAATAAATAAATTATTGTACATGCATGAAGTCACTTCGCTTTTGCGTTGGGGTAAGCAGAAAGAGCACACACATACAGCTCACCTTCTATAAACAAGAACTGACATAATATATTATTATGAGCTTACTTTCAACTGAAACTCACAGGCCAGGTTTATATATCTGCCCCTCTAGACAAGTGGCATTTCGTCGGCCGGCGTTTTGTACAATAGACTGCCAAAGGATTTGACGTATATGACAAGCGTCAACGAATGTCAAAAACGTCAAATCCTATACATTCGTCATTCTATTCCATGATTCGCCGAGTGGAATGTATACTTCACGCGTCTAGTAACACCGATTACTACGCCAGGGCAATTCCAATTTCCCTTAACATCACAACAAATGTTTGACCATGCCGATTTACCTGACTCCGGTAGGAGACCCAGAAAGTGCTAATAGTGCTAAAAACTTCTGAACCGATTTCTAAAATTCTTTTCCCCATTAGAAAGCTACATTATCACTGAATAACAAAGGCTATTTATCATCACGCTACTATTCAAGGGAGCGTAGCAGTAATCATAAATGCCAATAAACCCAATAGATTCAAATACACTATTTGAAATATTATATTAAATTACGGGAATATTATATGGGTTAAATGGGTGCAAAAGGGGATCAAAACATGACACGAACGAAGGTCACTGGGGAGGGAGAATTCGCTGAAGAGAAGGTGAAGGGAATGGGATCAGAATTCCACGCGAGCGGAGCCGCGAGCAACTGCTAATATAGTAGGATTTAGAAAGTGAGCATAAATTCAAAAACAAGTTACTAAAGTACATATCACAAAAAGGCTAGCACACTTTGAAGGCGTTTTTTGATTACAAACATGTATAGTTGACAAACTAGGAAATATGGTTGCACCTTTATATACAGCTTTATATGTAGAGATGCAACGGTATCTTCTTTGTCGACTGTACTATAACTTGGACCAAAAAGTTTAACTATAAAAAAAATACTGCATGCTATTTTAGCTTATGTATACATTTTAATATAATGATCCTACAGTTATTTTTAGAACTTTAATGTATACTTGTATTAATTAATATTAATTTGCTACTGAATTAAATTTACCACTCATTTACTTAATTAAAAAATTTTTTTAGAGTTTTCCAAGCATAAACGCACAATTTATTTACATAATGTACAATTTTTACATAATTATGTAACTAAAAATATAGAAACAATACCTAATATACCTATACAAACCTGTCAAAGAATTACTCCCCATCGACGATTTTGGGTTGCTGTGCCAACAACCCAAAATATCTGTAAGATCAGTGGGTTGAGCACGAACAACTATCGTAATCGTATCGTTAACGTAACGAGAGCACGGAGCATTGCGATTGGCCGCTTGCCTACCGTGAGCGTGTGTGAGGGTGAAGCCTGCCAATCACAATAATTCGTTGTCTCGTTACGTTTACGATACGATTACGATAGTTTTTTGTGCTCACCCCACTGTACAACACATGAACACAAATCAAAAATTTGACTTTGACTATACATACATATACTCACGCCTGTAAATCCCCGAAAGGGTAGGCAGAGGTGCTAGCACCCATATTTCGCCGTTTATGTTTAGGTCCCAATGTAATAGGTGGCGAGCCTATTGCCATTAACCAGGTACTTATAAACCTGCGATAAATACACACATAACTTCGAAAAGCATCGAAAAGTCATTGGTGTGTGCCATGGTAAACCTGGGATCGAACCCGAGACCTCGTCTCAGCAGTCCATTACCCATACCACTGAGCTACCGCGGCTATACACTTTCGTATAAATACCAAATGGTATAATTTACATAACATTTTGTTAAAACAGAATAATCTTGATCCTTCCAGGGGTTTCACGTACTACCAAGTATCAAACTTAGACAATCGAATATCGAACGCCGACCAGCTGTTGACCACGGACATCGAGAGGTTCTGCGACACCGTGGTAGACCTCTACAGCAACATCACCAAGCCTATTCTAGATATAAGCATTTATTTGTACAGGCTCACTGTAAACTTGGGCGCCTCTGTAAGTATAATTTTTAGTATTATTCCTATTATAAAATGTCGAATAGGGTAGTGTACTGAGTCATCGGATTCATATAGATACATATAGAAATAAAACTACTTTTTAACGGATACTGATACTATGCGATATATTTGTTATTATTTACCTTAAGCCCGTCACCTACTTTTCAGCAGCCATGATCACGTAGTTTGAAGTAAAATTAATTAATAATATCACTAAAGATATATACAGATAAACAAAACTAAATTAATAAATAAAAATATTCGACTGGTAACGTACCCAAAAGGCTGGCGGCATTACCCCGTTGGATGGCAATGCCAATCCTTTGGGCAAAATACAGGCCAGCCCTTTGGTCACGCGAAGCATCGACCAGTCGCTTTGCAATTTCCGTGTAAAGCGACCGTGCGCTCGGACCCCACGAACCCAACGTTTCGACCCCAAACGGCTCAAATATATAATTGTTGGTTATATTATCATAAAGAATCTAAAGAATAAGAATCTAATCTCCTCAATAAAGAATCCGTTAAAAAGCAATTTATTTCAATGAGTGAGATTCGCGTAAACTTTATACAGTTTATGCCTAGAGATAATTTTATGCTTTTTTAAATTTCAGACCCCTGGTATTATGATGGTGTATCTATTCCTATCTGGTGTGCTGTTGACGCATCTCAGAAAACCCACAGGTAATGGAAATTAAAATTTAAAAAAAATAAGTTTGAGGTTAATTCGACTAAAATAGGAAAAAGAGAAACGACTCAGACGGGAGTTGAACTGGCGACCAGTCCCTTACAGGGGGAATGCTTTAAACACTGAGCTATCAAATCCAAGGCCATTAATTCCCATAGTTATATAACATTGTATGATTGTGTAAAATCATGTAAAATTAAATAAAAATGCTAAATTTAATTGTATTATCCGTAGCTTAAGAATGATTTAACGTCATTTGAAAATAAACAATTATAAATTAATTAACAACAAAAGAAATACAACTTAAAATCCTGTATTATGATAAGATTTCGCAATTCTTAATTCAAAATACACGTACCTATTTAATGAAAATAATTAAAATGCCGTCACTATTTTGTATTTACAGCCAAAATGACAGTCCAAGAACAAAAACTCGAAGGTGAATTCAGATACGTCAACTCCAGGCTAATTACATATTCTGAGGAGGTTGCCTTCTATCAGGTAATGAATCAAGTTTTTTTTAACTCATATAATTCACAAACAGTATAAAATTAACACACCAAAAAGCATGAAGTTTCCTTTATTATCAAAAATATATTAATATTCTAAACTAAAACTCTATTTTTACAAAAGTGAACTAATGATTTTTTTTTTTGGAATTATTTTGGCTTGGTTTCAAAGACCTTTGAGCCATGTCTTTATTTTTTGATATTTTATTATCATTATTTGGATGAGGATGAGGATGATGTTGATGATGATGGTGAGTTGATGACGATGATGATGAAGATGATGATGATTGCTGCCTCAGTAAAGTGGCTTTACTAAAGGCTTCTACTGAGATTTGAAACCAACACGAGAAGTCACAATCCACTGTAATATTACACTTTCCTACTCTTGTGCGCGTTTTCCAAGACGTTATGTCTAAAATTCCACCATATTTACACATAAAAACTCGAACTCACACGAATTTCGGAAAATAAAATAACACCTCTAAAAAAATACCACCAATAAAAACTCTGAACTAAAGAAGAAACTATAGTACAGTCAGCATCAAAACGATCTTGACTACAAAGTCTCAGAAATCAGAATGCTCTCAATACCAAGGTATTAAGAGCTAATCAAAATGTTTATTGATTTAAATTGTATTATCTTCCGAACTAAAGGTGTGTACCAAATATCAAAACAATCAGACAACAGGAAGGGGGGCAGGGCCGGTCGCAGCTTGAAGTTTTGGGGGGGGTCACTTCGGAAATTCCTTAAGAAATTTAACCCCCCCTCCCGTCGTACTGGGACTTTTTAATATGAAGTGCATGGTTTGGGGGGAGGGGGGGGTTCATGTCCCCTGTGACCCCCTCCCCCCTCGGACCGCGCCCGAAGGGGGAAACCAAGGCCTTAAGATTATTTTGACCTTAATGCCTTGGTTTTGCTAGAATGTATTGTATTGTTTTGTTAGAGTAAGTCGCAGACGACCACGGCTATTCTTCATATTTTCTTCTTTATTACTTTTTAGAGCTTGATTTTCAATAGTCGTGTTTTAGTGTTTTACCTTTCAAATCCTGTATTATAGTTGTGCTATCGAATTTTTGCAGGGTAACAACCGTGAACAGCTTACCTTAATGGCTAGCTACTACAAGCTGACCAGGCATTTGAGGAACTTCCTTAACTTCAGAGTAGGGATGGGATTCCTCGACAACATTATTGCTAAATGTAAGTATGAGGTACAATATGTAGGTATACTATCATTAATTGAGCCCCATATTATAATATCATAAATAATTTAAGATTCCCGGTGGAGTAGAATATGACCATTCCAGCTCTTCCCGTGAGTGTCGTTGATGGTGACTAAGCAATAGGGCTGGTCTCCACAGGACAGTAAACATACTGCCCATGAAAAAGCTTCCGCTTGACGGCAATAGAGTCACCCTACTATTACATGGGACAGAAAATCATAATTGGCGAAATGTGGATTACACCTCTGCCTACCCCTTTGGGGATTAACATGTGTGAATATTTATGTGTATATGTAAATTGAAAATTTCATGCCGTAAATAAACTTGAATGTAACTATGTTTTTCTTTTTCAGATATCGCAGTTACAGTTGGTTTCTACGCTGTATCGAGACCTTTCTTCGCAACTAACCACAATTTACTCACAACTGGCACTGAGAATGATAGATTTAGGGTAAAATACATTTTGTTAAAATACATTTTGTTTAAAATAAGCTACATTCAATACATTTAGTTAAATTACATTCAGTTAGAATACATTTAGTTGAAATAAATTTAGTTAAAATATATTTGGTTAAAATACATTTAGTTAACATACATTCACTTAAAATACATTTGGTTAAAATACGTTTAGTTTAGATACATTTAGTTAAAGTACATTTCTTTAGATTGCAATTTTGAAAGGAATGATCCGCAAGCAGATATTATACCCTTACCGACTTATCCCTGGACATGTTAATAGGACTTAACACCTTCAACTCAGTTCTCTACTACACTTTATAATAAGTAGTTGAGGAACCATGAGCGAACAAATGAACATACATACATAGCCTGTCAAAATCATAACCCTCCTTTGACTTTGCCGTAGTCGGGTAAAAAGTATAGTTACTGTTGTAGTTTCTTCGGTTTCGCTTCTGGCATTCTTAAAGATTTACCGTCTTCTATACTATTATATTATTTCATCCCCAGCACTACTACACATACGGACGCATGTTAGTCAAGATGGCGGAAGGTATCGGCCGTTTGGTACTATCGGGCCGAGAACTAAGCAAACTGGCGGGTCTGACGTCACGAGTGACGCAACTAAGAACTGTACTCGATGACATCAATAAGGGCAACTACACACGGACTATGATTGATAGGACTGCGCAGAATGGTACAGGTCAGTACTTTGTGTTAGACTGGGATTAGGTATAAGGTTAATTTCAGTACTGTAGTAGTTCTATACCTACTCCATTTGGTTAAGTAATTAACTAAAGGTTTAAAGCATTATACAATCTTGTAGTAACTTTATATAAAGACATGTACTAAACAAATATACCAGGCTAACTAACTGACTATAGTGTCTATCGTTTTTTTTTTTAATTGAGAGGCGCTTGCTATCACGCACCTTTTTCGGTTTTTTTTTTCTTAAAATTTTTTTGGCCGATTTTGAAAATATAGGTGCTTGTTTTCGGTGATAAAAATCCAAATAAATAAATTGTTAATCAAGAGGTGAATCTGGATTAACGATATCAGCATCATTTCGGTTTTTATACAAAACTAAAACATAACAAACACACTTACACTACAACTTTCTTCTTCTTCCCCTTAGCATTAATTCCCAGTCGCATCCGAAGCTCGGAGTCTGGGGTCCGCTTTACCAGTCTTAACTACGGATTGGCTAGACCTCAATATTTTCCGTGAAGCGATTGTCATCTGACCTCCACAACCCAATGTTAACATTAGGCGATATCGAAGCTCTGCAGTTAGACCGTTGTTTTTTGGAATTTTTTAGGGCTCCAACTACCCGTAACGATTGCCATAGATGTTCTTATGGCAACCGGGACCGACGACTTAACGTGCTCTCCGAGGCACGACCAGACCAATGCAAATACTCATATTTCATGCACACAAATATTTGCACTGAGCGAGTATCGAACCCGCGCCTCCTGCGTAGCGGCCGCGTTCACTACCGCTACGCCACGGAGGCTGTCAAACACACTTACACTACAACTTTCTATATAAACATAATGTCGGTTATAATTCCAGCGGATATACCCGCCTTGCTCGCCCCGGGCGCGGGTCGTATCATCTACCAGGACAAACTCATCCGCTTCGACCGCGTGCCGCTCGTCACGCCCAACGGTGACGTGCTTATCAAGGAACTGAGCTTCGAAGTGCGGTCAGTGTTGCCATATAATAAACATAGTTATTTTTCAGCTCTCCAGCATGAAAACAAACAAAAAAAAAAAACATAAATATAATTTTAAAGCAATTAGTTTGCTAAATTAAACAAATTATAATAAATTGGAAAAAGCGAAATCAATTCTCGGGCGGGCCTCGAACCCGCGATCTTCGCGAGTTCGTACGAATATCGGTAGATTACTCCCACCATCGCCGTAAGATGGATGTATTGGAAAAATTGGATCACTCTCGGGCGAAGCTCGGTGGCTCAGTGGTCAGAGCGTTCCCCCTGTAAGGGAAAGATCGCGGGTTCGAGTCCCGCCCGAGAATTGATTTCGCTTTTTCCAATTTATTATAACAAATATACTATACATATAAGCACGCTTTTATCCCCGGAGAGTTAGGCAGAGGTGAATTAACACCCACATTTCACCAATCATTGTATTAGGTCCCACGTAATAGGGGGTGAGCCGGGCACTATTGTTAACTCGAGCGATAATTACATCTGAGGCTGAGTCTGGGCTGTATATCTGTCTGATGTTTAGAAGATAGTTTTTTTTTTTACTACTTAGGTGGCAGACATATGGCCCACCTTATTAGAAGTGGTTACCGTGGGTTATAGACAAATGCAACACCAGGGGTGTCAAACTCAAGATACCGACCCCGTAAGAACCTTCTAATGCCCATCTTGAAGAACCCCATACTGTTGTGGCGATACCACATGTACCCAGCGCCATCTAGCGACAGCAAGCCGAACGACTACGTTGCTACGAATCCTGCATCGCGAAAGTGAAGTTCCAGCGCTGGTACAAGCTATATACAACATCCCAACGACAATCGTTGGGCCGCGGCCCGCCAGGCGTGATCACCTTGCCTGGTCGGAGGATCCTCCCTTTGTGTTGGAGGGACATCACACCTTGTTCCTCCACAGTGGTGACCCCGACATGATTTGAACAAGCAACCGTCTGATCTGGAGTCGTTCGGCTTGCTGTCGCTAGATGGCGCTGGGTACATGTGGTATCGCCACACTGTAGTCGCTTGGAAAAACCAAGGCAGGAAGTTCATTCCACAGTTTAAGCGTGCGGGGGATAAAGTTTCACCTCTCCAGCGTGAAAAAGGCGCCGTAGTTGCCTAAAAACTCGCAGCAAATTGTGATTTTGCTTCAAGCGTCAGGTTAAGCGTCAGTATATAGTTAAGGAATCGGCTTTATACTCGAAAGGCCGCTGGTTCGAATCCTGGCCATTACATTACCAACGTGAACCCACTTCTTATACAAGCAATTTAGCTTAGCTGGAGGGGTAAGAGGGAATATAAGTAATTTTGGTTCCTGAAAAAAATTTAACGATCCGTTTCCAAGTTGATTATGTCTGCTATAACCCTTATACTGATCATATTGTTATTTCCTATACAGTTCTGGCATCAACGTCCTAGTGTGCGGTCCCAACGGCTGCGGCAAGTCGTCCATGTTCCGCCAACTGGGCGAGTTGTGGCCTATCTTCGGAGGAACATTGACTAAGCCGCCTAAAGGCAAACTGTTCTACGTGCCACAGCGCCCTTATATGACACTCGGCACTCTACGAGACCAGGTATGGATGGCTAGGGTAACCTGGGCAGGTCCACTAACATTTAGACCTGCTCTGCCTGCATAGATATTTCTTTGGTCATGTGCAAGCACTTTTATGTATGGGTACTAATACAAGCTATTCTGAACAAAAATAAATACACGTGATATCTCAATATACCCCTAAAAATCACGAAATATCACCAGGGGAGGGCCCTGGTGATATTTCGTGATTTTTTCCGAAACCTCCCTCCCCCCCCTCCTGTTGAGCCTCGCGTGATTAAAGGACAGCCCCTAATTTAATTTTGAATTTTGAACAGGTCTTTTGCGTACTTTTGTTCCGTACTTCCGACAGCCATCACAAAGCCCATAATAAAGTGCCCGTTTGACGTCAATAGGCTACCTACGAAGGAACGAAACACATAATTAGCTATATGTGTGTGTTAAAACACCTCTGTCTACCCCTTTGGGGATTTACAGACGTGAGTGTAAGATGTACAAGCAATATACATAGAAGTCAAGGGTCGTGTGTGTATAATTATATATGTCAAACACAATAATACTGTTCTCCAGATAATCTATCCACAAACCCGCGAGGAGATGGTCCGTCGGCGCCGTACAGACGATGAACTGCATCGTTTCCTGGACATCGTGCAGCTTGAATACCTTACCAATAGGGAGGGTGGACTCGACGCGGTTGAAGACTGGATGGATGTACTGTCGGGAGGGGAAAAGCAGAGGATAGCGGTGAGTTAGATATATTAGCGTCTTGCTATATTAGCATGGTTATTTATTTTTTTATAGCATAGTTTTGATGTGACCCATACACCCCACCACGCCTTTCTATTTACTGTGGTATAGATAAGTGATCCCTTAGTTGAGCCAGCACATTATCGGCATCGGCAACTGTGCGCCGGCCTTTAGTCGTTGCATGACACCCCGGAAAAAAGATGTGGGTCCTCGTAATCTACTTTGCACGACACCCCCGAAATAAGATGTGGGGCCTTCGTAATCTACTTTGCACGACACCCCTGAGAAAAAATGTGATGTCTTCGTAATCTACTTTGCACGACACCCCTGAGAAAAAATGTGGGTCCTTCATAATCTACTTTGCACAACACCTCCGAGAAAAGATATGGGGGTCTCCATTATCTACTTTGCACGATACCCCCGAGAAAAGATATGGGGTCTCCATTATATACTTTGCACAACACCCCCGAGAAAAGATATGGGGTCTCCATTATCTACTTTGCACGATACCCCCGAGAAAAGATATAGGGTCTCCATTATCTACTTTGCACGATACCCCCGAGAAAAGATATGGGGTCTCCATTATATACTTTGCACGATACCCCCGAGAAAAGATATGGGGTCTCCATTATCTACTTTGCACGATACCCCCGAGAAAAGATATGGGGTCTCCATTATATACTTTGCACGATACCCCCGAGAAAAGATATGGGGTCTCCATTATATACTTTGCACGATACCCCCGAGAAAAGATATGGGGTCTCCATTATCTACTTTGCACTATACCCCCGAGAAAAGATATGGGGTCTCCATTATCTACTTTGCACGATACCCCCGAGAAAAGATATGGGGTCTCCATTATCTACTTTTTGCACAACACCCCCGATAAAAGATATGGGGTCTCCATAATCTACTTTGCACAACACCTCCAAGAAAAGAAATGAGGTCTTCGTAATCTACTTTGCACGACACCCCCAAAACAAGATTTAGGCCTTCGTAATCTACTTTGCACGACACCCCCAAAATAAGATTTAGCCCTTCGTAATCTACTTTGCACGATACCCCCGAGACAAGTTATGGGGTCTCCGTAATCTACTTTACCGGTTTTTTTTTTGTAAATTCTACAATTCAAAGTATTTTACCTAAAATACCTTGTATACAGATGGCCCGCCTATTCTACCACGAGCCTCAGTTCGCGATATTGGATGAATGCACGAGCGCAGTCTCCGTCGACGTCGAAGGTCAAATGTACCAGTACTGCAGAGAGGTTAGTATAATACAGTATACTATCATCATATTCCTATATTTTTCCCATCTCAGTTGAGAGTTTTCAGCCTAAGAATCGAGCGAACTTGGATATTTACGTGGGATGACTGCCATATGACCTCCATAAACCATTGACGATATCGAAATTATGTATCTTCTTCATCCTAGCGTAAATTCTCAGTCGCATCCGAAGCTTACAGCTCGGAGTCTGGGATTCGCTTTACCAGTCTTAACTGCGGATTTGACTGGATCTCGATATTTTCCGTGAAGCGACTGCCATCTGACCTCAACCTCACAAACTAATGGCACAAACATTAGGCGATATCGAAGCATTGCAGCTAGACCGTTGTTGTTAGACTTTTTATGGCTCCAACTACCCGTAACGACTGCCATAGATGTTCGTATGGCAACCGGGACCGACGGCTTGGTAAGACGTTAGACTTGCTTAGTGTTGCTTAGCTTGCAATGTGTTGTGATCACCCATCTTAAAACCGACTTGGTTAGTTTTGCTTAAGTTTCCAATGTGTTAACCTTAGAGTATACATTATAAATATAGAGCGCGCCTATCACTCAGGTCTTTGGCGCCGAGTGTTAGCAGATACTTTGCGATGGTATAGCGCACCTATAGTGACGTTTCATGCATTACCGAAAATATCAATAGATGCACTTATTAATGTAGTTTATTGTTATGAAGTTTTTTGTTCGATTTGATATGCATGGGTAAAATTAAAGCCCAAATACAAAAAAATTACGTCATTTTGCGGTATTTTTGCGTCATTATTACTACAAATATACGATATTGTATAAAATTTTGATTTAACATATCGAATTAAATATTATTTGCGAAGTCAGTTTGATGGGTATTGTTTTGCTACTGATTGAGGTTGAGCCAGGAGCCTCGGTACTGTTCATACCCGTGATAGCAGTTCATACTTGTAAGGCGCGCTCTATAGCAATGTATACTCTAAGGTGTTAACCTACTCGGTTACCACTTACCTTGGTGCTCACCACGAGCTTGGTGCTTAATGAGAAATAAATATCTTTACAGGTCGGCATTTCCCTGTTCACGGTATCCCACCGCAAGTCGCTATGGAAACATCACGACCATTACCTACAGATGGACGGCAGAGGAGGGTACGTGTTCGAGGAAATTGACAATGAAACGCAAGAATTTGGCTCGTGATCACATCATACACCTGAAACAAATACACAGTAATATATATCAATGGTTAGTGTAAGAAATTTAATGGCACCACCATGAAAAGTGCATGCGAAACTTCGGACTCGAAACACGAAAAGATGTAGCATTTCTGTAGAGTTATTGATAAAAGTAGCTTCAATCAATTAGCCTATTGCAGTCCACTGTTGGACATAGGCCTCTCCCAATATGCAAAAGTAGCTTATTAAATTTTAATTTATTAGTACTTTTGAGGTAACCTTTCATCTATGTATATTACATAGATACACTCACGCCTGTAAATCCAGGGGTAAGCAGAGGTGTATTATCACCCACATTTCACCATCTATAATTTTCGGTCTCACGTTATAAAGCGCGAGCCTTCAAGCCGTCAAGCGGGTACAAAAGTAGCTAAATAAATTCTAATTTATTAGCACTTTTTAGGTGTTAAACTTTTCATGTGTACTAATATTATAAATGCAAAAGCAACTCGTGTCTGTCTGTCTATAAATATATTATCTTTAGCCTCGGATTATAAAATTACTCATATACATAAATTCTTTTATCACGTAGATAATGTGGATTATAATTTACTAACGCTACCAATTACCCGAATATTTGGTCCGCAAATTCGGATGTACTTTTCATGGTAGGTCTACAGATGTTGAAAACTTTTTGTCAGAGGTCACAAAAGGTTACTGTACGAATTGTATAACTTTGTTTTTCTCTTGAAGTAGCTTCTTGCAGTTACTTGCATTTAGCAAGTAGATGCAAGTATAGCTATGCATTTGAAAACCTCTGTGGTGTAGCTTAGTAGCTATATTATTCATCGTCACTTAGCAGACTAAGCAGCTTACCATCAGGCGAGGTGAAGTCATATTAACGTGTCCTATATAAAAAAAGAGAGACGTAAAGCTATACTATTCGTACCGTAAGTGTAAAGAGGTATCGATAAATCTGCTCGATTTTTCCAACAGCCGATCGATAAAACTGTGATAAATAATATCGATGACTAGATTCGATTCTATCGATAATCGAACGGCTTTGAAATCGATCAGATTTGTAGACCTGTGGCGTAAAACGCCCAATAATAGATAGAACAATTTAAAACACCATTGGGGTTAAACTGGTCAATATTCGTGATCCAATATCGTGATCCAGTGTTAATATATAACAAGCTCAGGGGCCTGGCGGTAGAGTGTTCGACTGTTAAGTCAGAATTCGCGAATTTCATTCCTACTCAGTTCAAATATTGGTACACATACATGAATATGTATATTTCTATTGGTGTGTTTCTATAATACATTACATATGTATGTAAAAAGAAAAAATGTATCTAAGTATTTTTATCGCCATTCAAGATCTCATAATACAAGCTAGTTAAACTATGCTTACTTTGTGCCAGACGGATCGCGTTTGCATATCAATAAATTAATGATATCAATAATATTGACAGGATCGCACGGATCGCAATACCTATTGACCGTTTAAACACTCCCTATACTTCTACTAATTTATTTTGTCACAAATGGCCTTTCAGCATTATGTAATACAATCTATATGTATGAGTTGTCACAAAAGTGTATGACTTCAGTTGTACAAGCTAACTAGATTCTAAAAGCCTTATATCCAGTGTTTATCAAGTAATAAAAAGATGCACAATTTTTTCTGTCGTGTGGAATAATGGCCTTTTATACTTTCAATAACTTGAACTCATTAATTTTTTTATATAATCGAACTTCAAGAGGGCTACTACGAAACTTATTTCAACTTCGGATTCGCACAAAATACGAATGAAACACGACTAACTTTCAATATATTTCGGTATGGCTGAAAAAGTAACATGTGTACCTGTCGTCGCCTTTGATTATGGGATGAATTCATTTCATGGTATTAGGTACCTTTCCACCAGAGATATGCTATGCAGCTATGCCATGAAGATGTAAAAGCTAAGCTATGAAACGTAGGGAGTAAGATGTGCTATGAAACTTCCTACAAATATTCAAAATTCGAATCTATTCTCCATCCAAAGCACACATCTTTCTATATATAAAAATCCGAATGCCACTTTTCGTGGTTATTTTATAACTCAAGAACGGTTGAACCGATTTGGCTAATTTTAGTCTTGAAATATTTGTGGGTGTCCAGGGAAGGTTTAAAGGATGAGAAAATAGGTGCAGCGGGAACGGGAAAAATATGGCGGTACGAAGTTCGCCGGGACAGCTAGTCTTTCTATATAAAAAACATAGCTTAGCTGAACCCCTTTCCACCAGTGCTATGCACCAATGAACCATGGACCAATGAATATGATTGGTGGATATCAAACGCATCCATAGCAACGTAGTATGGTATATTTCTGGTGGAAAGGCAGCCTTAATTGTCCGAAACTTCGGTGTGCAACTTCGAATGTATGATAAATGCAAAATCGCTGTCTATAAGGCTCACAGTGAAGCTTCTATCACTGGAAATCAGGCGAACACTATTATCTAATGTGATTTTTTACTATTAATTGTAATTAATAACTATTATTTTTGTTAAATGTGATATTTATGAGTATGACAAGCAATTAATGCTGGAGTTATTGATTTTTAACAGAATAAATTATTAATTTCCTAATTTATAATAAACTAAGAAATTATTGATTTATTGTATTTAATTTATATTATATTATATTTATAATAAAATTATTTTTAATCATTATTTTTATGTATTTAACACTTGGTAGCTTTCTAGACTATATCCAGAATTTAGGGCCTGCGCTGCGTCGTGCGTTTGCACGCATGCGGGCACCTGTTTCGTGCAAATAATACTAATTTAATTTCGTGCCGAAAATTTACACTAAGTCGTGCAAAATACTCCACACAATTTGCCAACGCAGGAGTTCGCATGAAGCAGCAGTGGCCGTTAGATTTATATATCTTTAGAGGAAAGAAAGAATATAATAGAATGTTAATAACTTATTTTTATAGACTATCATACTCGTGTCAAAAACAGGGTCCAATGATTCAAAGAAAGCACTACACTAGATGGAAAAAAAAAACTAGCTATAGTACGCGCCAGTTAGTGTGGCAATACGAGTGGAACAAAGTCTTACGAATACGAAGTAACAAGAAAGGTAAATCAAAAATATTAAGAATTAAGAATTATTACATTATCTTTTAACATTGAAACTGTCGTTTTTGCAAATTTCGTATACCTACACCACTGTATGGGGGGATGTAAATGACTCGTATTGCCACACTAACTGGCGCGTACTATAACGCAAATAGTTACTCACTTAAGTTTAGGTCCATATTAATAGATATTTTGAATTTTAAAACTCACTACTAATATTATAATTGGGTACTTGACTGTCTCTAATCCGTTTTTTATGTTTTTTTTTCTTAATCGTTAACGTAAAAACGTAAGTTCTGTGTACGAAATACATACATTCACGCCTCTCCCGCATTAGTACTTAGGCAGAAACTACAAGACTATGTATGTTATGTAGGTATGTATGAAATAATGACGTATAACGTCACACTTTGTTATTGTCAAATAAATATATTAAAAAAAAAGACGTGTGGCCGCGGTAAAGCTATTGCATAGCATTTTTTATCAACGTATGCAATTATCCTCCCACTCCGAGCTCGCACGAATCGAGCCGAGCAGCTCGGCTTGATTCGTGCGAGCTCGGAGTGTCAGCTTAGGTTTTTTCGTTACGGAATTTCTGGATTCGGTCCTCACGCTCAAGGCCCGCGATAGAAGCTATGCAATGGCTTAATAAAAAAAATCTAACGATAGATAAGTACCCAATTCTAATATTATGATATGTAGTACCACATATAAATACTTAGAATTACTTATATCAAAGTCACAAATTCCTAAACATTAAATTAAGAATCAAGATTTTTATTTAATATTTATTTTATAAACACATTTTCCTCATGAAATTCTACTGTATTTGAATAAAACTCGTCACAAAAAATCATTATTTTTACAATGTATTTAACAAACATAATTTTAATATATTTATTTTTGTTTATTTTTATAACCCGACCTTGTGTAAATGAGCTATTGTCTTCACGCGTGCAATACAACAATGTAAGTTACCATACAAAATACATGTAATAGGTTAAAATGTTAATTATATTCGTTTAATTAATTCTAGCGAGTATAGTTTTCGTAATAATTATAGTCAGAATGTACCTATGTGTCCTTCTTCCTACAGTCCCGGGTCCTTTAAGCGGGGTGTGAAAAAACATCTGATGAGGCCGTCAAGCTGAGTGCCACCATTGTAACATGGTACGTGTCTGTAAAAAAAAAAGAGACTATACTCGCTGAACACACCTAGATTTACCAAACATCTTACCAGTTTAAATTTTAAAATGTCTGTACCAGTTTGGTACCAATTTATTTGCATTATTTATTTCGACTCATTGGTTTTACTAAAGTACTCTGTACCCCACATATCTAGCCTCTAAGTAACTGCCTAATATTATGTATAGGAAAAATTATATATAAGAGTATCACATTCTTAGGGTTCCGTACATCATTGAGAATTGTTGAGAACAGTTCAACAATAACCCTTCTGGACAGTCGGTTAAAAACTGAAGAAATGTGAAAATATACAAAAAGATTTTGATGTTGGCATCTAAAGAGATCCTCGAGACCAGGGTTCCTCAAACTTTTTCGCATATCCCCTTTTAGACATCAGTGAACCCCTTAAAAACTTACCATAGAGAAAACACAAGGTATTACTTAAATAAATAAATAAAAATACACTTGTGATATGTTGGGAATTTTTTCCCAATCAGCAACAGTGTTACTCGTTTGGGTTTTACTAGATGGGAATATACCAAATAGCATAGGATAAATTATTTTTTTCATTATTATGATCAATTTCATTCTTGACTTGGATTCAATGTTCATCCAAAACTATTAAAAACCTACCGATTGACGTAACTTATATTGGCACTAGTTTGAGAAACCCTGCTCTAGACTATTATTTTTGTTTAGTTTAATATTTTTGTTCGAACAAAGTTATATTTGTAATGAGTAATACATAAGTATCATTATATTGTTTATATAAATGTATAAACTAGTTTCTTGGAGCAAATCTCGGACATTGTATGGCATGAGGTTTGTTCACACATATAATATGCCTTGGTCTACGGTCAACAATGATCAGCCCGTACGATAAACTCATAAAACAGTTCAATAATTAAACAGCAGTGGTACTACCAACTGCAAAAATACCTTTGTAATCCTATATATTCATATGGCATTACAAAGTTATTTATGCAGTTGGCATTACGACAGCCGTCGGGAATCTTGGACCTAAAATGTGCTCTATACGCGCAGTACACATTTCTTGAATGTCTTTTGAGGATAGCACGGGGTGCTACTGCGGTGGACGAGCTCAAATTCACCAAGCATAGATTATTACAAAGCAATCCGGGCGCAATCTAGGTCCAAGATACGTGTCCCGAGGCATACTAGTTGATCCCTGGAGACCATGGCCTATATATTACCTATATGATTCTGTGAAAACATATTGATGTGACATTTGCTGTGATAGATGGTTAAGTTTTGTTGTTCTTACCGTGTTGGTGGTGCTGGGTTATTAAAGAGGGTTGAGGAAACACTTGCTTTTATTTTTCCCTTCCAGTTTCATTTTCATCCAAAAAAAGTTTTTTTTTTCATGAAACATAGTCAAAAGGCATTTATGTTCTACGAAGCTGTAAAGATATTCAACACTAGCCTTTCACCCGCGGCTCCGCCCGCGTGGATCTCTTATCTTCGGTTCTACTCAACCGATTGCAATAAAACATACGTAAGATTTTAAGTCTGACCAAGACTTTTCTAACAAAAAAAAACGGCATCAAAATCCGTCCAGTAGTTTTTACGTCCATCGCGGACAAACATTTGCAATTTACAATAAAATTATATAATAGTACTAGCCTTCCGCCCGCGGCTCCGCCCGCGTGCATCTCGGTTCACGCGACCTTTGCTCATATCTTCGGTTCTACTCAACCGATTGCGATCAAACAAACGTAAGATTTTAAGTCTGAGTAAGCCCTTTCTAACAAAAATAAACCGCATCAAAATCCGTCCAGTAGTTTTTGCGTCTATCGCGGACAAACAGATAAACAGACAGGAAATTCAAAAAAAATATTTTCGTGTTCAGTATCGTTAACTTATCATAACCCAAGTAATTTTTTTTTAATATCTCCAATGTACAGGCACGACTACTTTACAATTATATAATAGTATAGATACTTATAGATATTATAAATATGTAATTTGGTATCGCGATTGGCGGATGTATGGGGTCACAGAAGACAAGCCTCTGTGGAGTAGCGGTAGAGAACGCGACCGCGACCCCCCCACGCTCAGTGCAAATATTTGTATCCATGAATATGGGTATTTATCTGGTTGTGCCTCGGAAACCACGTTAAGCCGTCGGTCCCGGTTGCCATACGAACATCTATGACAGTCGTTATATAGGGAAAATGGGTGAAAAGGTCTACTCAGAAGGGCTGATCACCCGTCCGGTCAACGGCCCAATGGAAGTAGGCCATTGAGGGGGTGCTCGTGCTCGTTCGTTTATCGAAGTCGTTTCCGTCGAAAAAAAAGTTCCATTGCATCAAAGAGTCAACATAAGACAGTATGACGTGATATTTCCGAACAATCCCCTCCGGTACCATCCGTCTACTTTCTCGATCCGTCCACTTTACCTACCTATAGGTACAGGGTTGAATAAACCTGGTGAGAAAGTAACCCTTAATACTAGAGATGGAAAATTTTACCCTAAAGATTTTTTTAAATGAAGGAAAATTTTTGCATTCTAGGATTTACAGTAGGTACCTTCCGTCCTCGTAGGGTCTAAAAATTACACCCTGTATAATTTGAAACAGTGAGTTAAAGAGGTGAACCGTGAAAACAACAATAAAAACTGATTCTGAGATTAGCGTGCTTCTTCTTCATCCAAGTCAATGGCTTGTTTTTTTTTTGTCAGCCCAATATTTGACCATGGCTACGGCACGGCATTGTCAGTTGCCCTAATCAGGTCTTCGATAGTACAGGTGGAAGGGCACAATGGGCAAGAGAACAAATGCAGCATGGACTGGGATAGAGCCCCACAGTCGCAGGACATTTGCAACTAGTCTGAATAGCCCCATTTTATCAAATTTGCATTGCAGTGACCAACTTGGGTTCGCAGGTGATTTAATGGCTTCCAAGTTGACCACGGAAGATGGATAAGATGTGGTGGTGGTAGTTGTTTTTCTCCGTCACAACACCATTCTGCCACTGAACTATTGGCATTGGTGGTTCAGTGGTAGAATGCTCTGGGTGTTAATAAAGTAATAAAGTCACAATAATAGTTTTTCTTGTACATATCCTTATTTATTTATTTATTTATACTTTATTGTACATCATTAAAAATACAAAATTATTTCTGTTTTATTTAAATTTCAATTAAGTACAATTATTTACATAAATTAATTACTAGTATAAAAACAATATCTGTATACCTATATACAAAACTGCAGGTTTAGGCGTCAAAAAATTCAATTAAAAATACATAGTTAAAAAAAATTATGACTAAGGAATCATCCTTAGTCGCCCGCTAGTTATGCCGCCCTTGTACTGATGTAAAGATGTATGCCAGGATCGTAGCAGGTGGAAAACTGTGGTCACTGCCTACCCCGCTGGGAAAGAGGCGTGACTGTATGTATGTATGTACTGATGTACAAGGGCGACTTTATTGCTTTAAGCGATTTCTGCCAGGCAACCTTTGGATGGTGATAATGTTTGTAGGATTGAGTGGTAGTACCTACAGGTACGAATGTACCTATCGTCATTGGCACAACATCTTTAAAGATGCTTGTTGTTGCACACTTTTATATGTATAGACATGTTATAAACACATGTTTTAATATCTTTCTCAATTTCCCATACTTTTGCTCAATAATAATTCTATTGAGCAAAATAATAATGATTTTCTGATTCTGACAGAATTGACTGGAATCTTTGAGTATGGAACTAAGGTATGGAAGTACTGGAATTGACATTTGACTTTGACAGATACTATTTTTGGCATTTCTAAATTTTTTTTTTCACATTTCAATCATCTGGCAACTTTTGGCTTCTAATTTTTTTAGATGAAACAAAGAGTTACTTATAAAGAGACGATGATTGTTTTTTCTGTTCCGTGTTTCAAATGGCAATAATCTAAAAACATTAGCAATAGTTTTCTATTTTAATTAATTAGTTCGTTGGCCACCGTAACGTCCGTGTATCCAGACAACATGGATATGGTAGAAAAACAATAATATGCACCACACTATTGACAGTTATTGCCCTTTCGTTCCTTTAAGATATTGGGCTAGCAGTTTAGATGTAGGTATTTTTAAGAATTTTCAACTGACAAAAAAATTACATCTGTGGAAGGTTATGTCATTCAATCAATCAATTAGCTTAGTGCAGTCCACTGCTGAACATAGGCCTCTCCCAATATGCGCCACGTTTCCGATCCTTTGCTTCCGCATCCAGTCCGTCCCAGCTACCCTTCGTAGGTCGTCAGTCCACCTGGCTAGGGGGGGTGTCCCACCTTCCGTGGTCCTTCTCGCGCTCTCCACTCTAGGACTCGTCTGCTTCAACGGCCATCAGTCCTTCGACAGATGTGGCCAGCCCACTGCCATGTCAGCTTGCTTATTCTGCGAGCTATGTCGGTAACTTTGGTTCTATGTCGGATGACCTCGTTGCGATTTATCCTTCAAAGAAACTGCAAGCATAGCCCGCTCCATAGCCCGCTGTGCAACTTCTAGGTTGTGGACTAACCCTACCTTCAGTGGCCACGCTTCGGCACCGTAAGTCACAACAAGCAAGGCACACTGGTGGAAAACCTTTGTTTTGAAGCATTGCGGTAGGAGCGAGGAAAAGACCCGACGAAGTTTCGCAAATGGTATCTACCTCAGTTGGATCCTTCTGGCTATTTCTTTCTCGAAGTCGTTTTTACCGAGCTGGATAAGCTGCCCCAGGTAGAAATATTTTTGAACAACTTCCGAGTGTCGAGCTTCGATGGCAATCGGTCTCGGTGCAACATGTCAACCAAGTTTACACCGAGGCTGGTTGTGTACCGCTAACCAACAAAGACACGTCAGTTGACGGTCATGGAACATCATAATGCAACACTGAAGCATTTGAGCTTTCACTTCAAAAATAAATGGTCATGCAAATTTGTTCCTGGCTCCCAGACTATTTCTACTTAGAGAATGAAATAAACAACGACTACATAATACATTATCTTGATGTCTAAAACAACAAAATATGACATCGATTAAGATAGGAACAAGTCACTCAGGCGGTATCTGAACCCGCGACCAGTCCCTTACAGGGAGAATGCTCTAACTACTGAGCTATCGAGTCGCGCCTTGAGTGCTCCAAATTCTTCTATATACAACCATCTTGGGGTCACACATTTCATTCTAGTTTTCGCAGGTTTATTCTTATATCACTTTGGTTTTTTGTAAGAGCAAACCCCGTACAAATACACTATTGTTCATATTCTCTGTTTACACTAACACCTACGGTGAGGAGTCGCGTTACTTGTAATAGATACTAATACTAATTTAAACGTCGAAATAATTTATACGTCGACGCGGTACTCATATCAATAATTAATTATCAGATGTATGATAGTTTAAAAACCATTCGTCATTTGGTCCTTCGAGCCGGATATAAACGATCGAAGTAATTATGATCTCTACTACTCTATCACTAATCAAATCACTACCTATATAATAAAATTCAAGTACAAGTATTTTCTTTCAAGTTTGAGTTTAATTTAAATTTAGCGCCTAAAGTACCTTGTAGTGTAGGCGTCGCGTCGCCATGCGTCGTTGTCGCAATAAGGTGACGTCACAATGACGTTTACTTTATACGTTTATTTTTGTGACGACATTTTAAACGCATTGCGTTGTTTATTTTTTGATGTGGTTTACTCAATATATAACATAAAGATAGATAAGAAATATTGTAATCTTAATAAATAATAATACATTTTTATCATTCAAATCAATTATATTAATTTTTAATTGGTTTTGCATTAGTAAATCACTTCCATCAACATGCAACGGTTATGTGACTTTATGAGGTCCATTCACTGTTATGTTAGCAACGAAGTTAAACGAAACGTAACGTAAAGTAGTCAGCGCTTCGCATCAGCTGTTGTAAAAAAAAATTAACGGGATATTGCGAATGAAAACTGGTCACACCGACGGCCACATCAAAAAACTGGGGGTCTGGCGTGACCCTGTTATTTCTATCCTGCAATAAAATAGCTGTGTAATTAAAGATAGTTCATGTGTGCTTCGAACAGTGTTAAATTGTAAATTCTGGTGTAATTTATGAAGAAATTATGGAACGGGCAACAGGAACAGAGGTATACGGGTGTGGCTCGCCCCAATCCTCGGACATAACGCTGAATATACAAACCACTACGGGTGGCAATTTCTCCGTCAGTTTGAACGGTAAAAATACAGTGGAGTACCTCAAAAAGTTAGTTTCGAAGAAACTAAAGGTGTCAAAAGATAGAATATGCTTGCTGCATCGCGAAAGGTAAGCGCTTTGAGTCGAGACGCCAAGCTTCTATTGTCAAACATATCACGGAAATATGTCGATACGATGACGCATCAGTGTTATTTGACTCGTGTAATAAGCTTAAGTTTTGTGTTCGCAGTCAACTAAGGGATGGCACGCTCGAAGAGAACGGCCTACAGGACGGATCGCGGATCATACTCCTGCCAAGCGTCGAGACAGGCTTGCTGGTGAGTGCGTCACGCTGTGTCGAAACCCCCCAAGTACTTCGTGATAATCACGTGTTTCATAATAATGACTAGCTAATCAATATGAATTTATCTACCATACCGTTTCTGTCTTTGTTGACAACTAATTACACTATTAATATTATCACTTTGTCATTTACAGAGCAACAGGCCAGAAAACTCTGTGATGCAAGCATTGGAATCATTAAATGACACTCAGGTTAATGATTTCTTGAGCGGTAAATCACCACTGAATTTGACCATGCGACTAGGAGACCATATGATGTTAATTCAGTTGCAACTATCCACCTTGAACTCTGGTTCTTCCAGTAGTTCCCGTTCATTGAGGACTTCCACACCCACAAAAAGTACTGCAACATCACCACCATTAAGGACAGTGACTAAGTGTGACACCAGGGAATCACCCAGCCCTCAGAACACACCACCTACCTGTACCCCTGTGCCTATAGACCATTCCTACATCAGTAGTGATAGTGTTAAACCTGAAGTTCATACCCCTTGTCTAGAACATGGTTTACAAAAAGACTTTGAAATGCTTCAAAATTATTTTAACTTGTACCGATCACTTGCCGAAGAAAGATTGGATAATGAAAAACTTACTTGCGGTCATAAAGAAGAAGCAGCGGATACCAGCAACTGCACAATTTCAGATCTGTCCGATACATCAATAGAAAATGAACAGTCCCCTATAAAATCATTGTCAAATCTAGTGTCCAGTCCAATAGATACTATAGAAGCAAATTTTAGGGCAGAACAAGCAGCTCTTCGCCGTACAGTTAAAAATAATTTGTTAAAAGCACTGTCAAGAGACATTCTAGAGGAAGAGATGAGATCCTCATCAAGTACTAAGTGTGATAAACAGTGTCCGAACACGTCTTCCCATACTCCTGACAGCTCAGATGATAGTGATAATTTTACAGACCAAAGTTCATTTCTTGCTGAAAGCACTATTGATGAGTATCCCATGGAGAATTTATTTAATAGTGCTGTCGATAAAGGATTGTTTGAGGACCAGGACGAGTCTATGATGGATAGGGAAATATCAAATTTGGCTACAACTAGTCACGGCAGTCAAGAAACTAATTCAGGTACATTGCCTTCATTCCAAAGTATAAATGAACCTTTGAAGAACAAGCGCTTCCAGTATTTACTTCATAAAACTTCCAAATTCAAGCACCCTATAGGACAGAATAAACAGAAGGCCTTTATGCAATCTGTGGTTAATAAACATAAAAAGAGGATGCAGAATAGACAGGACATCAATCTGTCTCAGCCCTCTACCTCCAGAACTGAACCCTATATAACTAATTCTAGAAAATTAATTTTGCAACCGAGTGCAGTACAAACTGAGGATATCGCAATACCATCAACTTCAAAACAGATAATGTTCAAAGCGCCTGATGCTCCGAAGAAGCCCCAACGATTATCACCTACTCCTCCCGTAGACACCAAAGCTCTTATAGAAGCATCAAAGAATTTAACACAGAAACTGAAAAAGCTATCCAAAGAAGTGTTGACGAATAAAATTGATATGAGAGCGACTGAAGAATCTGTAAGGGCGAAGTACGGTCCGGGCGCTGTGATAGAGTCTATGAAGCACCATGGCAAAGGAATTTACTCGGGAACATTTTCGGGCACATTGAATCCTGCATTACAAGACAGGTAAGACAATTTTTTCTTCTTATTTCTTAGTCATAACATCTCGCGTAGTGTTTTTCCATCTGCTTGATGGCTTTTCCTGGTTCTCAGTTACTCAAAGTGACTCGCATATATGTACGTATTTAATTCACTACACAGCTAAACACATATGAATAGTTCTAAAATCTCTTCTTATCCAGGTATGAATCATTGTTGCATTTAAAACTAATGTTTTAATAGAAAGAGTGCTGTCTTAACCCTGAAAGAAAAGATTACACCAGAGCCTTGTTCATTAATCAGCAGGTGTATTGGCAAGTGAGGTTGAATTAGGCCCAGATCTTGATGGGTTAACCCTAAAAAGTGCCCTTGTGAGGCCCTTTGTTATTAATATGGGTGTTTAAAATCGTTATCATTACATTAGCCACATTAGTACAATAAAAGTTTTATATTTGCACACATGCTGACACATTTTTTAATCATAAAAAGATGGCGATAGTATTACGTGTTGAACTGAAACTGTCAATGGTAACTAAATCTGACATTTTCTAGGACGAATAATGTACTAAGTAAACATAAATATGTATGAAGATTAAATGATAAAGTATTGTTGACTTGTGTGTATGTGTATGGTCATTAGTTCCTCTTCATATGACTAATGTCAAATGTGTACTAATATTTTAGAGAGGAAAGATTTATTTATCAATGTAACCAAATAAACTCAAAAACTAGTGAACTGATTTCAAAAATTCTTTTACCATTAGTAAGCTATATTATCAGTTCTCACTGAGTAATATAGGGTAAATATCACTGTACTATCCATGGGAGTGGAGCAGTTATCATGAATGTCAATAAATTTGGTAGATTCCTATACATCATATGGGTTAATGTCACCTTTAACCCTTATAACGTGAGGTTCAAAATATGTCACAAGCAAAGCTACCTGTCACACAACTTCCCACCCAGAGGGTTAATAGAAGGTGTTCAGAATCAGTATTCCATGCGGATGGAGCCACTCAGCTAGTCTTGTGTAGATATGAGGTAAAATCATTAAATAAATTACATACAGAACATTACCTTTAATAAAAGACTTGCACCATAGGGGTGGCACTCCACTGACTCTATCCAACGCAACTCTTATAGTAGGCAGGTGCAGTCGCTGTCTGAAAATTTGATCTGAAACGTGTGGAAATTCCTTCAGAAAACAACTTTTTGGAAAATTTTTCAATTAGAGCTGCTCTGCCCCTGATTTGGGGGGGGGGGAGGGGTTATGTCCGTTGTGTCTCCCCTCCCCTCCCTGGGTCCGTGCATGATAGCTCACCCTGTCGTGTGACTTGACTCTTTTGTTAGGAGCTGGGTGGCAGACCTTTTTCCTATCTAAAGTGTAAAATAAAATAGGCATAGAAAAACATCATCATTTAATATTTAAGGTATATTTTCCATAACTAATGTTTTTATTTTTACTCATGTTCCAGATATGGCCGACCAAAGAGAGATATATCTACAATTATTCACATACTGAACGACTTATTGTGTGCCGCGCCGCCAATCGCTTTGGCACAGGTAATTAGCCTTATTGATACTATATTTTTGAACTATTGTAATGTAAATGAATTCCTTTGAGTCATAGGAGTACAATAATCCTCTTTACGCTTTCACATTTATTCACGCGTGTCTCGAAGACCAGGTTAAGGTCGGTCCCGGCCCGATTGAGATTCGGTTCGTGTATGGATAACTGTCTGAAAAAGACTTTTACAAATACACGTGGTCGGATTTATGGGGTAAATTCGGCCACGTGGATTTACAGGGGTTAATTCGACCAGGTGGATTTACGGGGGTAAATTCGACCACGTGGATTTACGGGGTAAATTCGACCACGTGGATTTACGGGGGTAAATTCGACCACGTGGATTTGTAGGGGTCCAATTGAATTCCAATTAATCCGACCACGTGGATTTGTGGAGTTCCAATTGGAATCCAGTAATACGACCACGTGGTTTAACATCAGGACTTCGATAGCGCTAGTGGTTTGTGGAGGTCAGGTGGTAGTCGCTTCATGAAAAATATTGAAGTCATAGATAGATAGATAATCTTTATTGTACACCAATAGATTTACAGTATGGCTAGTAAGTAGCACGTATACAGTTTAATATACATTGGGCGGCCTTTTTAGGGTTCTGTAGCCAAATGGCAAAAAACGGAACCCTTATAGATTCGTCATGTCTGTCCGTCCGTCTGTCTGTCCGTATGTCACAGCCACTTTTCTCCGTAACTATAAGGCCTTTGCTGTTGTAACTTAGTAAGTAGATGTATTCTGTAAACCGCATTAAGAATTTCACACAAAAATAGAAAAAAAACATTAAATTTTGGGGGTTACTTAGAACTGAAACTCAAAAAACTTTTTTTTATTAAACCCATATGTGGGGGTATCTATAGATAGGTATTCAAAAATGCTATTGAAGTTTCTAACATCATTTTATTCTAAACTGAATAGTTTGCGCGAGAGACACTTCCAAAGTGGAAAAATGTCCCCCCCCCCCCCCCCCTCTAACTTCTAAAATAAGAGAATGATAAATCCAAAAAAAATATATGATGTACATTGCCATGCAAACTTCCACTGAAAATTGGTTTGAACGAGATCCATTTAGTAGTTTTTTTTAATACGTCATAAACCGCAATATTCGGCTTTGCTGCTACGGAACCCTTCATGGGCGAGTCCGACTCGCACTTGGCCGGTTTTAATTTTATTGCTATGAATGTGGAAAGTGGTTACTGTGGCCTTTAGACGAGTGTAACACCAGGGGAGTCACTCGTGCTGCTGACCCTATAAGAACAAAGAGATTTATCGCTGGAAGCGTCATTTCGTAGTTAAATTACAATACCCCAGTAGAGAAAAAATTTGGAGAAAGAAGGCGCTTCTTTCTCCAAATCTTTTCTCAACTTGAACTGACAAAAGCTTATTTGTTTGTTATCTAATTTCAGAAGGAGTCTAACCACTCGTGCGCATCGATCACAGAGGAGGCGGCAAATAAATGCCTGGGCTGTAGCCAACCGTCGTGCTCGTACGGCCAGTGCGATGGCCACCTGCCCTCCACGTCAAGTGCGGTGGCCACAACCAAGCGCTGCTCGTGCGAACTCAAAGACTGCCAGTGTAACCGGCTCGAGCCAAAACTCTGCGTACTATGCGTGGGAAAAGCCGCCGGTGAGATATGCAAGAAATGTGATACAGCGAAGACGGTAGCGATGGAAAATTCAAAAACAAAGTGTAAACTGGAACAACTACGGCTCGTGATGCAGCAGAAGAAACAGAGGCGTGAAGCTCGGAAGCTAAAGACTTTACCTTACACCAGCTCACCGTCCAAGATTACTGCACCCGAGCAGCCACCGGTCATACAAGAAGAAATTGAAACGGTTGCTTAACAGTTAATGACTAACGCGTTATTTATTAACTCGCGCTTCTAGATTAACGGTACGCGGCCACTCCGTCTTGCTTTGTATGGAAATTACTAATTATTTCAGTTCTCTCATACGTTGTGTGTAATTTAATTTATGCACAGGACTCATTCCGACTCGATAGCTAACATTGTTTTACATTGTCTGTCCTGTATCTAACTGAACCTGAAGCTTTCTCTTTGAAACCTGTGCATTTTAAACAGTGACAAATGTTTTCATATTGTTTCAACGTGTGAATTACTAAATATTCTGTTTAAGTGACCGTTATTTGAGAGCTCACTAACGAGTAGCTATGGAGCTTCAGGTATCAAAGCATATGGCGAGTGCAAATTCTAAATTATCATTTTATAGTACACCTAATAACTTTAAGTGTTATTATACGCATGTACAAATGATAAAGATTGATTAGCTGAGAGTAGTTGTAGCTGAAGTATGAGTAAGAAAACAGCATACGTTGCCTGCCGCGGCTTCTCAAACAAGTTGTTATATTTTAGATTATATTTTATCGGTTCGATGTTTTAGACACTCGTGTACCTAGTATAATTTTTTAAAATCTCTTGTTTAAACCAAGTACGTTTCACTTGCGCATTTCTTTATTCATTTTTTTGTAATAAAATTGTTTGATAAATAGGACGAGTGATATATAGCCCACTTTTAGTTAATAATTGGCACTGTTATTCTTATATTTTTTCTTTGTTTTTACTTTCTCGTTCCCCTGATAAGTTGTTGATGATAATAAAATGTTTCGTGCATTACAGATGTTTTGTTTAGTTTTGTTGTATTATTAAGGTGCGTCTAAAGCTCATGTTTTTTGCAACATTTTCACTAAAAACACGCAACACAACATATCGAGATTTACATCTCTATGGTAATTAACAAAAAAATATGTATTTGGCACTTTAGAGAAATAATACTTTAAGGTGCTTGTTCTTACATATTTAGTACCTTAGAATTTGTATTAATTCTCTAAAGTGCCAAATAAAAATAAAAAAAATTGTAAAAAAACCATAGAGAAGTAAATATCTATATGTTGTGTTGCGTGTTTTTAGTAAAAATATTGCGAAAACCATGAGCTATAGACGCACCTTTAGATAGCATTTGAGGTTTACAGTTCTAATATATTATGTGGATAATGCCTACTCATGTATAATGCAATACGACTGTGAGCGGTGACGCGGAGAACATATACACACTAGAACTAGCTTTGTACATACATATATTATGCAAGTTTTAGTAGCGCTAAAGTGCTTTTTCTGAATATATTTCATCTATTTTATAAAAAAAGTTTTAAAATTGAATTGCATAGGATTAATTTAGGGGTTTATTGTGAAATATCTCTGTGAATACTAATTAGTAGATAAACTAGTGTCCCTAAACTAAATAATGGCAGATAACGGATATAAGTATATTAACAAATGATAAGGATATGCTATTTATTTCAGTAACACTGAGTTGCCCATTATGAGTTGTATGAGGGCACGACAAGTAACGCGAGTATTGGCATCTAAAATTGCGTGCCTGCACTAGTTATAAAAGATACCATGACAAAACTAATGGACATAATTATCCGGTAATCTAACCACAGGGTCAGTCTAGTCTGCTGCTTATATCTGCCTGTCTGCGTTTGTTCGCCAAAAGTAAGGCCACATTTTTCTATGAGACGGTTTCTCGCCGACTTGGCCTTCTAGACAAGTATCAATACGTTTGCAGAACAGAATATTATACACTGACATCAATCAATTAGCCTATCGCAGTCCTACTACTGGACATAGGCCTCTCCCAATGTTGAGAACCTTTGTCCTGTTTCCACGCTGACCAGATGGGTTGGTTTTATCTAGTTTCCTTCTCTCGCAGTGATATCGTCTGCGTATTTTATGGTTAGTCGCCTCTTACGACACCCTTCGGATGAGATGGAGAGTTACTTATATTCTTTCTTCGTCACCACACGGATTGCTAAACGTTGACGATTGTCTTAACGTCAAAATGCGTCATAATCCTATACATTCATCATTCTATTGTCATTGTGTATTCACTTGTCTAGAGGAGCTGGTAGTCAGTCGGTCTTCTATGGCACACTATAGCTACGGCTAATTACTCTTTTGCTGATTTTGTGTGTAATTGGTAGCCAAGGCTCGGCTTCCACTAAGCTTTCTATAACTCGCTTTCGGGCCAGTTCATGCACTAATTCTTTGCCTGTATTGTCCTTATGTCTTACCTGGATCGCCAATAAACCAGGTACTCGTGACATCGATCCTGTACAGCCTTTCTAATAATTTTTACACTTACTGCTGAAGTTGTCTCTACTCTGCTTAGTGCCTTCTGCTTTGTACATCATGAATCCAGACCGTGTAGAGACCGTCTCGTAAAAATGACGCCTAAAAATGGAATAAGGAGCTTGCGTGTAATGAGTTGTAAAAGACTAGTAATTTGATTCTGCGGTAACAAAACATACCTCGAGACACGTATTTTGGACCTAAATCGCGAGAAAATCTATGCTTGGTGAATTTGAGCTCGTCCACCGCAGTAGCACCCCGTGCTATCTTCCAAAGACACCCAAGAACCTGTACTGCGCGTATTTTAGGTCCAAGATATATGTTCTGAGCAATACGACCAGTCTTCCTCAAGAATTATACAACGGAACAGTAACATTTTCCTCAATCCCATGATGGTAAGGGACCAAGAAGACTGTTATCTGAATGTCTTATAAAAGCAATAAATGAATTTCTAACATACCATAGTACTACATAGGCCACAGTTATAGTTGTGATTATAGCGAAACTGTTATTTGCTAATTGATAATAAAATGGGCAATTTTTTATCGTTGCTCTGTCCTTTTTACTGGACTATAGATATCGAAGAAGCAATAAAATAGTGAAATCCCTTACATACCGTAGTACTACTAGGCCATGGTTCTAATGACTGAAAAGCTAAATTATTTGCGGCCTGATAATGAAATATATTTATTTTATCGTTGCACTGTCCTTTTTACCGGACTATAGATATGAACGACATGTGTGATGGTTGTGAAGTGTATTTAAGCAATCGAATATTTTAATAATTACTTGCAGGCTGGTACGGTAAGTAATTTCGCTCTTCAGTCGAAGAATCTTTCCTGTTATGAAGTGCCTCTGACTGTAAGGATGTGTAAATGTATTTAGTGTTGTGCCATACGTGTATACTTAAGTTCCATATTTGAAATGTATATGGCACTATTCCAGTTCGAATGTTCTGTTCGATCGCTTACCAATCATGTTCCTAAGATCTCAGTTTTTTTTTCGACAATTTAAAAATTTTGGCGACAAACTTATTCGGTCTTTTGTTTTTTGTAAATACATTTTGTTACCGTATAATTTAGTCGTGATGAGTTTTTGTTATAAGGTTTTGAGGGAAAATCGTAAATTGTTTTTTTTGTCCTTGTATTTGCATGTCTAGTGAGGAGAATAAAGTTACATAACAAAAGTATTTTGTTGTTTTAATGAAACCTTTTTAGTACTTCATTATTGAACTTCAATAGTCGAAATATAGACAGTCAAATACATGGAGTATCTAGATACTAATCTATAGGTATCTAAATAGTAACTAGTAGATACTAGTTACTATATTATATATCTACTGTAGTAATTGGAGTGAAGTAATAATTGGTAAGTGGGTTTATAAAAATATGAAATAAAAAATAATTATGTGATCCAAAACAATGCAAGACTTTATTCGATAATGAATCTAGTATAATCTGTAAGTAAATAATCTGCAATGTTATGGACAAACTTAATCACATTACTTTCCAAGTACAAAAATCAAACAGAAGACTGGTATATAACAAAATATACAGATGTCAAAAAGAAAATACATTGAGGACGAATTTATACCTACTCATGTGTATTTACACAGATTTTTAAAGAGCTTAAAAATATATGAATGACTAGAATTCGTTTCAGACGAAATGAATTCTGGTCAGAATACATGTCATGCAAAATGAATTCTGGTCAGAATACATGTCATACAAAATGAATTCTGGTCAGAATACATGTCATACAAAATGAATTCTGGTCATTCGAATTCCATGATCTTTGAATGACCATAAATAGATCACGACTACTTCTATTAGGTAAGGTATTATATAAGTGAGCTTGATATTGTCATCTACCAACATGCTTTAAACATTAACAATGATGATTAAATTATGAATTACTGTATTTTATTAAAAATGATGGTAAAGAACGTATAGGTCACTTGACCACCAGATAACTTGACCTAAGGAACCTTTTGACAGATTTTTTAAAATGGAACTTCTAAAGTATAGAAGTAGCTATTTAATTATTATTTAATCTTTAACTTATTTTTATAACCAAAGTAAAGGGTTACAAAATCATCAATTCAGTGACATTTTTCTTAGTATTTAAATTTAAAAATATCAATAGCTGTCAAAACCATAATTTTTTCAAAAGTATGAGTTATCTGACGAAGAAAATGGACCATCGCGAATACAATGGTAACATTTCATACCCTTTATTCAGTCTTTATGTCCACTATAGTGATTAAAGTGAGCTACAACCTCAAACGGAGATGACACAGACACTACTCGTGTATCTTAAAAACTTAACAGTGAAATATTACAATATTAGGATTCTTGGGCCGACTTGCACCATCGCTAACGCATAGTTTAAGCATTCATAGCTATAACCAATGATATATTATAAACTATAGATGCGTTTTCCGCACTCTCAAATGGCAACAAAAAATATGGACAAATTGTAGTTTTGCGCACCAATCAGAGACGAGACAGTGCGCTAAGCAAAATAAATTCGTCATTTAATAATAAATTCGTAATAATATTATTCATATAACTTAATAATATTGACGTACTTACTATTTCTTTATGTGAGTAAGTAGCAACAATTGAAGAATTGTTCTGATACTTAGTGTTTGCGTCACTTTTTATTGTGCCTGCATGTATTGTCCATATACGTCATTGGCCATAACTAAGAGTTAACTTTTCGGTGCAAACGGCTTGCATCTCCACTAGTGAGTATAAAAAAAGCGGTCTATAAAAACAAACTATGTACTTATAATTGTTTTATTATAAAGTTCATTTATATAAATTAGCACATAACCCACACACGCGTTGCGCACACTACAACAGAGTCTTAGACACCGCTACGAGTCTGTTAGACTCGCAGCGGTGTCTACGACGTAGAACTATTACGATTCTAGAAGAGAAGTGTACTCATGCCGCCCATCTCCGCCTGTTCTTTGACGAATATCTCGAAGTACTGGTAGATGATGGTGACGGCGAGGAGGATGCCGGTGCCTGAGCCGATGGCGCCGAGGAAGTCTGCCAGGACGGACAGGGCGCCGATGCAAAGGCCTCCGAAGGCCGCGGCCGTGGGGATGTAACGGTTCAGTTCGTGGATCATCGAGTTGTCGCGGTGACCACGCATCACCATCTGTTGTTCTTTCAGCTGCTTGGCGACCTGGAGGAAGGTAGAGTGTTGTTATAACGAAGGATAAACTTATTGTACGACTAATTTTATAAGCCTAGACGGCAATAGGCTCGCCTCCTATTACGTTGGACCGTAAATCGTCATAGGTGAAATGTGTATACACCTCTGTCTACCTTTTCGGGGATATAAAGGCGTGAATATATATTATGATATTTATTAGATGATAACCCAACGATGTATTATATTCATAGATACGTCATACAAGAAGATGGCGGCTTTCAAAAATGGCGCATACACTAAGTATAAAAACAGTTTAGTTACTTATTAAAAATATGTCAATGTTATTAATTTATATGAATTATATATAAGTATCTACATAAATAATATTATATTATTACGAATTTATTATTATAATTGTTTTTTTTGGTCGCGATTCTGATTGGTGCATAAAATGATGACCAAAAGTCATCATTTTTTTGTCGCCATTTTAGAGTGCGGACAACTTATCTATAGTTTATAATATATCATTGTGATAACCTATAAAAAGTTGATGCATCAAACAAATATTTCTTATGAGATAACACGTGCAAACTATAAAAATTACAATAATAATAATAATATATATTGAAGGGTTAGGTTCCCCCCTAAACCTCTAGTAATAATTTATGATGTGTTGAGGTTTAGCATTATTATGACAAAATTACACCCTCAATCTCATAATAAGTGAAATAAAAGCCAAACATTTTCCCGCCGTACGCTCAAAATGCGCGCTAAACTAATATTTTTAAAGTTACCATAAACAATATTACACATTTAAAAAAAAAACTTTTTTTTAATATTCAACATCAGTGACACAAATCGCACAACCATTCGGCCAACCAATAACATTTAATTCTATCTATAACATACAATTCGTTACTTATACCGATAATTCATATTACAACATTCACGCATTAAAAATTGTGCCTAAACAGTTAATAACGTTATTTTCACGGCCCCGTTTACTTCACTTTCACTAATTGGAAAGTATTTAACGGTGAGAGGGGAGGCCTACAGTTGGATTGCCGCGTGGGTAATAAATACTGGCCGAAAATTAGTCGTGCATTCAGTTATACCGGTTTTTTCGACTAGTATAACATGTTAGCTTATGCCCGCGGCTTCGTCCGCGTAGATTACTTATCCCGTTCTTGCAATTTATTAGTTTATTTTTCCGGGATATTTTTTTTACCACTTAGGTGGCAGATAAGCACAGGTCCACCTGATGGAAAGTGGTTACCGTGGCCTATAAACGTGTGTAACACTAGGTGCGACACACTCGCGCTGCCAACCCAAAGAGATATAAAGTAGTCCGGTCGGACTGAATATGTCTGCAAAATCCATACATTTTTGAGTAAAATAAATAAGGGTTGTTTTGGGGTTTCATTAAAAAATTTTGGGGTCCAAGCCAACGTCAACTGCAAGCTGGTACATCTGCTGATTGATAGACGAGGCTCTGGTGCAGGTTTACATCTTAGGTTTGGAAGGTTAGACGGCAGTCGCTTCATAAAAATCTATTTTCAGCTTTTTAATTGTGAAATTCTAAATGAATCATAAATTTCAACAATACTGTTTGAGTGCCAAAGGCTCTGACAAAGGGAATAACATCACACATTACATATTCTCCACCCCTTGAGCAGTCAGATTCTTGCAGAATTTAGATTTTTTTTTATGATTGGGTTGTGTTAGGTTAAGAGGGCACATTATGAGGTAGGTTAAATTAGGTTAACTTAAGGTTAAAGGTAGGTTAGGTTAACTTAAGGTTAAAGGTAATTTAGGTTAGGTTAAGTTGGGTATACCACTTACATCTTTAGCAGAAGACCCGGAGACATCGATCCAGGTCTTCGAGAAGAACGCACAGGATCCCAACATGAAGAAGATATACAGTACGGCGTGGACTGGATCGTGAGCGATGTGAGAGAGCGATTCCGGCGGACTGAAGTAGTAGCACAGGCCGCCCACCGGGTAGGCGCGGGCCGGCCCGCCGCCGCCCACGTCGGCCCACACGCCTAGCAAGTTCACTAGGAAGTTGCCGCTAAATTTGACGGCCAACATCTAGAGGAATGAAAGAATAAAGTTAGTATTTTACAATATACCTACTAAATTAATAAAATATGTGACCTCAATATTGCAATGTATGGAAAAGGCGCTAAGTTCTTCAGTACTGAAATATTACTCGAGACATATTTTTGGACCTAAAATGTGCTCTATACGCGCTGTAGACGTTTCTTGTGAGTGTTTTGAGGTTAGCAGGGGGTGCTATACTGCGGTGGATGAGCTCACATCCACAAAGCATGGATTAATTAAAAACAATCCGCGCGCGCCAGGACCTCATTTGTCTCATAATTTAGGTCCAAGATAGGTGTCCCGAGGTATTAAAATAATTGTAAAGATACATTTAGTAGGCAATAAATGATTTAAATTTGAATTAAAATATTGCTAGTTTTCTTATATTTTTTTTTTAATTATCATGTGAATTTGAAAAGTGCGTTTTGCGTTGCCATACAACGAAGGAGTAGTTGCACTTTTATTTACAAGTGACCAATGAAAAATGGTTGAAAAACTGTCGTGTAAAAAAAAGGATCCTATCGCGACTTAATCCTTAATCCCGACGTTACACTTGCTTTTTAGCAGTGACAGACTGCTAGTGATAAAGTTAGGTAGGAGCATCGTGTTTTTGCGCCTCTCGGGGGAACTAACTAATCTTCAACACGTCGAGATCAGAGAGAGAAGTGATGGGTTCAGCACGTAAAATTGCTTGATGGCCTCGATAGGTCAAGTCAGTATCCAATTTGACCTCGATAGATCTTTTTCACGCCCCACTTCCAATTCTCAGCTAACTCCAATCTCCAATTCAGTAGCATTTCCGATTTTCAGCTAAAAAGTGCCTGTTTTTACAATAGGTATAGTGTACAAACCTGTGAGATGACGTAGAGATTAGAAACGAGCGCAGACTGTAGAATGATAGGTATGTTGGAGGTGTAGAACAGTTTGATGGGGTACGACGAGTACTGGCCGCGGTAGCGAGCTGACTTGATGGGCAGGTCCACGCGGAAGCCCTGTAGGACACAATACTTACTTTAGTACTTGTAACTAAACCCCTCTTTCCCAACTGTACCATTGATTAGTACCATTAATGGTACTACTGGGAATCTTTGTCCCACTAGTACCATTGTACACGATACTAGTTTTGCAGCCGGGTTTACATACAGCTATACCATTGATTAGTACCATTAATGGTACTACTGGGACAAAAATTCCCAGTAGTACCGTTAATGGTACTAGTGGGACAAAAATATTCCCAGTAGTACCATTAATGGTACTAGTGGGACAAAGATTCCCAGTAGTACCATTAATGGTGCTAATCAATGGTACAGTTGGGACAGAGGGAACTAAACTTAGTTTTGAGCAGAATTTGACGACAAATAGATGTAATTACGGAAAAGAAATAAACAAATTGAAATTGTGTTTAGGTTTACTACACACTAGCTGATGCCCGCGGCATTACCTGGGAGGAATTGGTCGAGTCATTTTCGAATTTAGGTTTAAGCTATGACTCCGTAATCGACCGCATACGACAACTGTCGACGCATGCAGCAGATAAAGCGTACCCATGACTTGTCCCCTCTTTCCCAACTGTACCATTGATTAGTACCATTAATGGTACTAGTGGGACAAAGATTCCCAGTAGTACCATTGTACTAATCAATGGTACAGTTGGGAAAGAGGGGACTTGTCAAACTCCGATATGGATAAAGGGAAACATTGATAAGCCACAATGAATTACGTGCATCTGCTGCGTGCGTCGCCAGTTGTTGCATGCGGTCGGCTACGGTACCATACCTTTAGGAACATTCATTTTTATTTACATAGATTAATTAGTTTTTTTACGCATAAATGTTAAAATTTGAATGACTATAGAGTGTCAATACATACTCTGTTTTTATATTACAACACAAAAAGTAAAAGTATACAATTAAAAAATAATAATATAGTTATAGTTATATTGTTTTTATACTAGTATTTAATTTATGTAAATAATTGTACTTAATTGTAATTTCTTAATATACTAATAGATAATGAAGCAATAAATAATATAGTTAAGTACATTATTAGATTGTGCTCATTATTAAATTCAAAATTACAAATGATATTTCTAATATTTTTTTGCACAAATTATTACATACATACTAGTGATAAAACGAATATTCGCATATTTAAACAATAACTGAACATTCGCTTTCGCATTCGCGACTGTCAGTGGCCGATATTCGCGTTCGCATTCGCTTTCGCGAATTTTCAAAAAACGACATTCGTTATATCACTAATACATACATATACTCAGACCTGTAAATCCCCGAAGGGGTAGGCAGAGGTGTATTGTCTTATCACCCACATTTCGCTAACAATGGTTTTCGGTCCCACGTAATAGGGGGCGAGCCTATGGACGTCAAGCGGGCAGTTAGTCATGGGCTGTGTTGACTATCGGATGGAGAACAGCCCTATCCCTGAGTCGCCTTCTACGACACCCACAGGAAGAGTTGGGGTGGCCATTGGTCATTCTACTCCACTGGGAGGACCAACACGGCAAAAAGTATAGTTAAATTTAAAAAAAAAAAACCAGTAGTAAGCGGATATCAGGCTCCGAGGTGAAACATACAATTATTTGCACTGAGCAGGAATTGAACCAGCTCCCTCTCCGTCGCGTAGCAGTCAAACACTCTACCGCTACACCACAGAGGTCATTTAAATAATGGCCTACTTAAAAAGCAAAGTGTTATTATCATTCCTCATTCAACGGAGTCCAAATTAAACCTTCCCTGAAACATTACATTTTCCTATTAGAGCTATCGGGATATTTATCATGTATTGAAATAAAACCACTTTTAACGGATTCTATCTGCTGCTGCTGCTGAAAAGTGGCCAAAGTAACTCTGTCTGTCTGTTACACTTTCACGTCTAAACCCCTGAACCGATTCTGATGAAATTTGGTATAAGAGTAGATTAGACGTTGAGAAACGACATAGGCTATGTTTGGTCCCGATAACCGACATCCACGTGGGCAGAGCCGCGGGCAAAAGCTAGTTTACCATTATTGTTTGTAATTTCCGATATTTCGGCGCTGTTGCTCCGAAACTCCGAAATTCCAAACAATACATGGTAGATCCGATAGCGCTAATAGTAATGTGAATAACCATGATAGTATAAATTACATTTTCTATAAAAACCTGTATCTTACCTGGAAGTATATAACTATCGCGAACACGAGCACGGTGGCGAGCAGGTTCATCAGGTTGGGCAGGTTCTGGCGGTAGAATGCCTCGCGCAGGGCTCGAACCTTGTCCGGCCGAGTGGCCAGCAGGTGGAAGAGGGCTATGACAGCGCCTTCGAACTCTGTGCCGCGACCTATGACAACAGGTAATGGAAAATTTACCATTGGCTTCATCATCATCATCTGCCTGCCTCTATTTTGAATGGGGTTTTAGATATCACTAGGCGGACCATAAGTAATTGTAGTGTACATTTCGTAAATTAAAAGGTACATTTGAACACAAAACAGTACAAATACTTCAAGATTATATTTCTATTAAGATTTTAATTATGGTGCAAGTCGTCAGATATGACAACTACTTCAAATATAATTAACAACGCAGTTCTCTAATGTTCTACAAACAATATGCTGCTACAACAATATTCTCCTAATAAAAATCTGTTCAAAATCCAGTCTTGATCTAGTCTCAATCTCCCAAACGCGGTATTCTAGTAACACAATTTTCAAGAAAGAATTTACTTACCAGTGTTGACGGTAGCAGGTGAGAATGCCTTCCAGACGATAGTTTCGCAAATGTTGGTCGCAATGAAGAGAGAGATACCGGAACCAAGACCATAGCCTGCAAATATCAATTTATTATTATTTTTTATACCGGACACGTTAATTTGACTTCACCTCGCCTGATGGTAAGCTGAAGGTAGAGTCTCGGAAAAGAGGGTCACCATTATAGACATGTGTCATGTTACAATGGTGGCAATATAACGCTTTTTAGATAATAAATAATTATTTATGGCATACTATACTGTGCTAAGGGGCTCGTGCGGGGGTAGAGGGCCCCGAGGGGTCATCTCATCGGCCGTTGGCCCAGGGTTAGATGGGGTGCGAGTGAAAGCCTAATTTGGCTACCTTACGCTTCAGCACTTGAGGTCCGAGACTGCAGTGTGGTTTTAGTCGGTTTGAGTCTGACATAACCACCCCGCCAGCAAGCCAGGGATATGCGTGTTAGTATACCCGCACGTAAAAAAGGGGGTGAGGGGCACCTGCAACTTATTTATTAACGAGGCCCTGGCAGGTTTCCTCTAGGAGTCAGGTCAGACGGCTGTCACTCCCATAAAAGTCAAGATAAGCCAATTCAGAAGGATAAGAGAGTGAATCCTGGAGTCCAAAGTACAAGCTGTTTGTCCAGGAGATGATCTATCAATGTGCCAAATTTCAGTCAAATTTTTAGTCATCATCATCTGCATATAGACGTATTCTCCTGATTGCATCCGTGGCCAAGATGACCTCGAAGCTCAGGGTCCGCCTTCCGGCTCTTCCTTCTCCACTTCGCACGATCTTGGGCGTCCATGGTAGTGAGACCATTAGCACGCATATCACCCTCCACGACGTCAAGCCAGGACTTCTTTGGCCTACCCCTTTTACCTGGACCCGGCGGGGGTACCATTGCCAGGCATTTGTTCCCCACGTAGCCTGGCGGTTGCCGCAAGACGTGGCCGCACCAGCGAAGGCGGCTCTCTTGCATTTTATCCGCGATGTCACGGACATGGAGGCTGCCGCGGATGCGAGAGTTCCGTACGCGATCTTTACGCGTAACGCCGCACATCCACCGCAACATTTTCATCTCCGTGACACGCAGCTCTTGCTTGTGTCGCTCGAGCAGCGGCCACGCCTCACAACCATACAAGAGAACAGGCCTAATGATCGTCTTATAGACCTGCCCCTTCAACCTGACTGGCATTTTAGGATCACAGGTGACGCCAGTCATTTCTCGCCACTTGGCCCACGCGGCAGCAATGCGTGCCTTGACGTCGTGGTCGATCTCACCGGTCACATGAAGTACAGATCCCAGGTACTTAACCTGGTCCGTGCGCTCGACCAAATCATCGCCTATGCGGACGGGTGTGGGATCTGTGGAGTTTAACGCTAAGTATTCTGTCTTCGCTACATTTAGCTTCAGACCGCCGTTCTCAAGCGCTTCTTTCCATCCTTTCACGCGTCGCACCAATCTGCTCCTGTCCGCGTCCATCAGCGCAATATCATCAGCATACATGAGCAACCACGGAGGCTGCTCATGTGAGTTTCTAATGCTGTCCGACAAAACATCTAATACCACGCTGAACAGGTAAGGACTAAGGACGGATCCTTGGTGTACCCCGACGGTGATGGGGAAGGCTTTCGAGTCGCCAACAGCAGTCCGAACCACGGACCCGGAATCGTAGTACATGTCTCGGATGGTGTCAATGTAAGTCTCTGGAACACCCTTGGCCCGCAGTGCCCACCAGATCACCGCGCGAGGAACACAGTCGAAGGCCTTCTGCATGTCTAAGAATAGGCAGTGCAGGGGCGTGTTCTTCGCCCTGTATTTCCCCGCCACAACCCTTAGGGCGAACACTGGGTCCATGGTTCCGTGCCCGGGACGGAACCCGTACTGGCACTCCGAGAGTGTACTTTCCTGTCGGATCCGAGAGTCGATTATCCGCTCATAGAGCTTCATGGTGTGGGACATTATCTTTATACCGCGGTAACTACCACACTCCTGCACCGATCCCTTGCCTTTGAAGACTGGCGTGATGATGCTCAGCCTCCACTGGCTCGGGATCTCACCGGTGAGGAGTACGCGGTTATAAAGATTTGCTAGAATGCCCACACCACGGGCGCCCATCAAATTTTTAGTCATTTTCGGATAATTGACTAATAAACCAACTTACTAACAATTACATTTGTACAATTTGCAGTATTGACATATTATTAATAACAATCTATATAGATAAATTAAATCGTTGTTGCGTAACGTCGACTGATTAACGCCATATTTACACACGGTTATTATCTTGATACTACAGTACTGTATAATCACTCTACATACCATAACTTAATACAAATAATAGATATTTATAACTTAAGGACACATAAATCTTGTACCTAAGTCGCGAGACAAATGACACCCTATTAGGGTCGGCAGCACGAGTGTGACGCCCCTGGTGTTGCATACGTCCATAGGCCACGGTAACCACTTTCCATCAGGTGGGCCGTGTGCTTGTCTGCCACCTAAGTGGTATAAAAAAAAAACTCTGGCGCGCGCGGATTATTTCGTAATAATCTCTGATTAGTGAATTTCTGTTCGTCCACCGCCGCAGCACCCCGTACTATCCTCAAAAAACACCCAAGGGCGCGAAAAGCACGAGTGAAGCAATAGGGTTGTACTTGTACCTTAAAAAAAGATCCAGGTATAAAACTGACCTTTCTGTAGCAGCTCATCGAGCAGCAACACAATCAGACCAGCCACGAACAGCTGGATGATGATGAGCAGACAGACGCCGGCGCCGATTTCACTGGGCTCCCCGTACATGCCGGTCATGACGTATACTATAGCTTGACCTACTGTGATCACCATGCCGAATACTGGAAAGGAGGTACACGGTTAGAAGTGACGAGAATATGGTGTATGTCCAACATTCCTGTCGTTTTCCAAGTGGATCGCGTTTTGCATGACATCGAGATAAGTCTTTTTTTCAACAACTTTGCTTTTGAAAATTTTCACCCTACACCACTGATGAATATATCTTATAGATATAGAATAGATTTTATAAGTGGGCGCGGATGATGAAATCCAAAACAAATCAATCAAAGAAAATTTATATTTGAAAAATAAAACTACAGCATGTTTCTTTTTGTTTTCTGTTTCTAACACTATTTGAGGAAGGTATTCATTTTTTTTTCTTAATATGGCTTCATTCATTCAATTTTTATTTATTTACAATACAATATGGCTTCAAGTTTCAAGTCTACAGATATACAAGGCGGGAGAGGTTGGAAGGTCAGATGACAGTGGCTCCAAAACAGTGGTGCCAAAATTGACACATGAATAATATTTCACCTGGTGAAGTCTTGATTTTTTTTCTAAATACAAGGGAGTTAGTACATTATATCTCACATCATGCCACCAGTGAAAATAATTATGTTCAACTGAACTGGGTTTCTCAATGAATTTCCAGGAGTGAAGAAATAAGGTGTGATCTCATGATCACACCTCATTTTCAGTGAATTTTCTTGAATAAAATTTAAAAATGAGGTTTTAACTGATTTTCGTTCTTATCATAGATCACATCTGCTGTAAGGTTAAGATATGAACTCAAAAATTATCTTCCTATAGTCATAAATAGTTTGGCAAAGTGCCTACACCTCAGTACAACAAAGATATTGGCAAATTGCCTCCATATCCACAAGTATACTTAGGAAGGTAAATAGAAATAAATTAATTTATAAATAAAATTTTGTTTTGTTTTTTCTAGAGTGCAGTTAAACTATGGGGTATATAAGGCATTTTGCAATCTGGCATTAAGTCCGCCTTTGTACAATTTTTATGTGCATAAAGTTAAAATAAAAAAAAATAAAAAATAAGACCCCCAAGGCTTTCCCTTTCACTTATTCCCCCATAGTTTCTTTGTGTGCAGTACTATTTTTCACAGAGTTAAAAATGAAAAGATAAAGGAGGGAATGCTTAACACACTACTCATAAAATAATTGTTTATGATATTTAGTGAGAAACACATGTTAGCCCCTAAAAATGAAAAAAAAAAAAAAAAATTGTTTATGCAAAAAAAGTCATAACATTCTTATCAGATTATATTACAATTTCTTTTTTTTTTTGTAAGTTGTACCTACAAACATAGACAATGTGGAATTCATAACAGATTATATTCCAAGTAATTTTATTTGTAACTTGCAAGTAAATTAATTACAAGATTAAGTAAATGTTTACTATATACTTACATTTCTGTGCACCGTTGAACAAAGCTCTGTCCTTAGGTGTATCACCGACTTCTATAATTTTCGCACCAGCTAACAATTGCATGATAAGACCTGATGTTACAATAGGAGATATGCCAAGTTCCATGAGTGTTCCTCTATTTGATGCCAGGATTACACGGATCCAGTAGAAAGGATCTGCGCTGTCCGATGACATTATACCGAATAAGGGTATCTGAAATAAAATCACATATGTTAAATTGGACGTTATTATGACAATTTATGAGTTAATATTACAAGATTAAGTTACGGTTTGAACATGGTTTAGGTACATTTTACATATTAGTCAATGGATGGATAAGTGTTTAGTAGTTAGATGGTTTGACCACAATGTTTGTGACCCATTTCATCCATATGTGTCTCATCTACATACAATCAAACTTTTTTTTAGTAGTTGTTATAGAGAACATACTGTGAATTAGATGCAGTAAGAAATGGCACATAGTAACAGAAATTTATTTAAAAACTACTTTCAAATAGTTGAATTACTTTATATTGAATTGTATGAAACTTATTATCTCTATGTTTTAAGTAAATTCTTATCCTAATATCAATTTATCTAAGGAAGCATATGGCCACATCACAATAGAAATATCAAGATTTTGGGGCTTACCTGACAGCATACTAAGAAAATAAATAATGTGATTGCTGTCCATAATACTTTCTCGCGGAATTGGATCTGAAATACAATACATTCAGTTAGAAATGAAATAAATAAACATGTCTAAGGTGTTCACCAAAATGTACAGTTAGACATCCTACATACAAAGAATGTTAAGGTTAGAAGTGAACTTTCACTTGTATTTTAACACGTATCAAGCAGTTATTATACCCCAAAAGGTAAATAGGGATACTATTTACCTATAGAATGCATTTCTAATACAAATAGTAGGAAATAATACGAGAGTCATGCTAAATTCAACGTTGGCTTACCTTTCTTTCTGGTTTCGCTATTTCCGGCAATATACTGCAAAACGGCTTTATAACTTCGAGGAATTTGACTGCAAGTAGAACGATTACATTAATAAATCTCACCTTTACCACACAACACACAATTTCAGCCTAAATTCATATGTAAGAGGAAATACGTGTCGCTAACTTTAACACATTTTTTAACAAATTAATGAACTGTACTCACTTCCCATTTTGATTTATTGAGAATTAACTACCCTAACTAAAATATTAACAGAACAATTCGGCTAAAACCATTCAACTTTTGATCATTAGTAACACTCCAATAGGACTTTTAGCGAGAAAGAGCCTGCGCAACGCCGCCAACGAGCTGTCCGCGAATGACACGTCCACAACGTCACGTCACGTGACCTGTGATGTTGGCGTGCATAATGTTGCCCTTCAATATGCTTGGTGATACTTGTTAATGTAAAGAAAATGATTTTCTCTTCATTTAAGAGAATCAATTTTAGTAAAAATAATAATACAATAGAATAACAAAAGAATTCAAGTTATTAATTGAAGAAAAATAATATGCAACTTCATATTTTATTATAAATTGAAATAGTTTTAGTTGGGTAGTCAGTCAAGTGGCAGCAGCAGTGAACTGCAATATAGGCTAATTGATTGATTGATTGATTGATAGTTAGACAGACCAATAGAGTTCAGTGGGCAGACCGCAGAAGTTCTCATATTTAATAAAGTACTCTGTGTCACAAGCAGACCTCTTTTAAATACTCCAATTTCGAGGTCAGCTTTCTAAAAATTGCTTATATTTAAGAGCTTTGAGCACATTTATCAATCCGAGAACCAAACCAAAACTTGAATTTTGGGGCATGCATGGCATTCACTCCCAAAATTCTCTTTTTCATTTGCCGAACCCCCGTGATAAGAAAGTCAATGTCAATCAGTTGCAGCAGGACCGCAGGTGCAGCGTAGCGGCTTGCAGTTGAGGTACAATAAGTTTGTGCCCAAAAGATACTGATGGGTCTGGTGACACATCAATGTATGCTTCCAATCTGGAATTTTTGCAAACCAAATTAAAATCCAGATTAATAGGAATTTTGAATAAATCTTAATTTTTGTGATGTTGTACAAAGCAACTTATGCGGGGGCATACGATGCGTTGCGGCGCCGACCGCAGAAAATTCGGCCTATCGGCGGCCACACAAGCGGTGCGCGGCCGCCGATTAGCCGAAATTTCTGCGGTGCGGCGCCGCAACGCACCGTGTGCCCCCGTACTTAGAAGCTCTCCTCTCGATATTATTAAGGCTCCGCGCAAACGTACGGTTTCCGTCCACGGTTTCCTGATCAAAAAGTCAGATTCAAAAAACCGAATGCTCCATTTTCATACAAAATGTTCTACTAGCCGCACACGTCCTTACTTTTTGCAGAACGGAAAAAACCTGACGTTCGGTTCAGAATGGAAAAAACCTAATGACGTCATACCGAACGCAGCACTCGCATACATTTTGTACTAATCGCCGCACACGTCAGGAAATTTCCATCCGGAATCGCGCTTAAATTGTGTCCAGCGTATAGATGTAAGGCCGGAATAATTCCAAATATTCCGATGAGGATAAAACGAAAAATCCCGAATAATTCCCAAATGACCCGGAATAATTCGGAATTATTCCGGTCGATATTTATGTAGATAGATGTAGTAGGTATTGAGTCTTGACTCTTGTTTGTTGTTAGTCTTGTGAATCGAAATGCAGTTATGATTCGCGTTTTATACGGTTATAGATATCTAAATATATATAACTCAAAGGTGACTGACTGACTGACTGACTGACATAGTGATCTATTAACGCACAGCCCAAACCACTGGACGGATCGGGCTGAAATTTGGCATGCAGGTAGATGTTATGACTTAGGCATCCGCTAAGAAAGGATTTTGATTAATTCAACCCGCAAGGGGATAAAATAGGGGATGAAAGTTTGTACGAAACTTTGTCAATTTTAAACCGATCGGGTTGAGACTTTGCATGCATTAAGCTACTATGACGTAGGCATCCGCTAAGAAAGGATTTTGATTAATTCAACCCCCAAGGGGATAAAATAGGGGATGAACAACATTCCGAACTTAACGCGGACGAAGTCGCGGGCAACAGTTAGTTGGTGTTTTTATACCTATCGGTATAATTAAGAAAATACAGTCTAAGACTTATGTTTTCCTGAGTACCTACTTATACACTTTTAAACTCTTTAAGAGTGTTTTCACACCATCCAATATCCGTATCGGACGACGATGGCCGACATCCGATATCCGACACCATATTATTATGTTGTTTTCATATAAATATCCGATAAAATCGGTCCGATTTGACTATTTGCTCCATAGCACAGACTAGTTCAGGATGCTAGGGATAAAAAACCTTAAAAAACGTAGTGCAAGCAATTTTTGACCTTAATGACATGACATAGAATCGAGTTTTTTTTCTTATATTCGTAATCAGTGTCATCTATTAGCGCAAAAAGACACGTAATTAAGATAATGTCATTAAGGTCGAAAATCGCTTACAGTCGCTGTTTTAGTATCTGTGTGAAAGTTGTACTCAAATTATATAATATTCCTACATATCATAATAAAATAAGTAGGTACCGTACATCTTGACTCCAAGTCGCGAGAGATGCTCGTATTGGTTTGATATCGACTGATATGGTCTATGATTGGTGGATTTGAGCTTTTCCGTCACCATGGTACACGGGGTACCACGGTGGCGGAGAAGCTCAAATCCACCTAATCCACAAAAGACATCCAAAAAACGCGTGTTACTGCGCATATAAAAATACATATAAGTAGGTACATTTTGTGACGTCACTGAGGTCAAGACATATAATATTCCGGTATCTACCTACATAGGTCTGTACTTAAGTTTTCGCTTAGTAGGTAGGTGGAAGCACAGTTAATTCATTTTTTGTAGGTGAGTTCGGCGGGAATAATTCCAGAATATTTGAGAATATTTGGGAATAATTCCGAATAATATGGAATAATTCGGAATTATTCGGGATTTTTACATCTATAGTCCAGCGTTGTCAATTCCCAAGAGAGTGGGGACTTTCAAGCCGATTAGGGAATTTGTGGGGATTGTGCTTATGTGGGGCATTTAGACATTCACACTAGACCTAAACTCAGAAGTAATAAGTGGCAAGTATTATACATATTGATAAATTATTAAAGCAAAATATCCGACATTAAGGTACTATTTAACTCTTTATTGGCAATATATGTACACGAGCCGCAATAAACATCGCAAGTGGTGAATATAGCGGGAAACTTCAAGAGAAGTAATGTAGTTATCAATGTCTAATATTGGGGCCTTTCTGTTGGGTTTGTGGGGAATTCAGATCATCAGTAATTGGCAACACTGATTGTGTCTCGCTTCCGGGGTTGCCAGATTGTATTGTAACTTTTGTTACATTTTGCGTAACTTTTGACTCTTACGACCCAGCCCCATAGTGGTAGACGCTCTCAGCTGCATTAAGTCCCAGATGAAATAGCTGGGGCTCGTACTCAATGGCCAGTGGGATTTCAAGGAGCATCTCGGCAGGCCGGCTCCTAAATTGGGCGGATACCCGAGATAAACCGAGAGGATTTGTAAAAAACAAGAAACACTATATATAAAAACAAGAATACGTAACTTTTCCCCCGAAAATGCAACTTTTAAGCCAGCTTGTGTTACATTTGACAATTTGGCACTGGCAACACTGCTCGCTTCGAACTAATAATAAAAAAACCTAATGCAAAAAACCGAACGTGTGCGCTCGGCACACGGAATTCCAAATCAGGAAACCGTGGACGGAAACCGTCTCCGGAAACCGTACATGTGCGGCCACCCTTATTCCATGCCTTCCTCATTCTGTTACTAATGCGGTCGATATTATCGTTACTATTAACGACAATGAATAAATTAATGGTTTACGAACGACACAGACAGTGTCATAGTTGTCAAAAATCTGAAAATGTCACTGTCAAATTTGACATATAATCCTTTTACCGCAGCATGTGCACAGAGCATTTTGTTATGAGCATGCTCGTATTAGTAAATAATAGATTCTATAATACTTTTGATCTATAAAAATGCAGCGAGCTCACCGTCCGGGTAACCTGAAGCAGACCAACAAGTCCCATAAGTCTCGTCATCGGTCCAAGCGTGGTATTTCAGCTGCTGTTAAAGGTTAGTGCCGACTCTGATAACTCTAATTCAAATAGCTTGTTGAACACGGCTTTAAGTTTATTTCTTTGCAGGCAAGGTAAATGTAAAGGAGTTTATTCGCCGCAATCGTCATGTACTGAAAAAAGATGAACGACGGCACCAAGCGCTCCAAATTCGTAAAAACAAGCGCGAAGAGGTTTTGTCAAAGAAACGTGCGCTGGGTGGCAGTCGTAATCCCCCGTTCTTAGTGTGCGTAGTGCCATTAAACGCGCAGTTGGATGTTCAATCCGCTCTTGTAATATTGAAGACGTGTTCTGAAGGATCACTTGTTACTCAGTCTCCTAATGGCATTTTACATCTTGGGTAAGTTTTTTTTAATAACGTGGTATTTTACAGAATGTAGGTTTGAGGAAATCCTTACTAATATTATAAATGCGAAAGTAACTCTGTCTGTCTGTCTGTCTCGCTTTCACGCGTAAACCGCTGAACCGATTTTGATGAAATTTAGTATAGGGGTAGTTTAGACCTTGAGAAAGGACATAGGCTATGTTTGGTCGCGATAACCGACATTGCAAAAGCTAGTAGATATCATAACTTGAAAAATAATGTGTAATGTGTAAAACTTAAAAAACATTGGAGCCTTTTCCACACCACTAATAATAAGTCAAAATATATAGGTAGAATTTATGCACACACGCTTTTTGAGAGTTATAGAACATCCCTATCATAATGATACATGATAAACCTTTCTCAAAAAATAGCTGGGTAAAAACACATTAAATTTAATTCATATTATTAGAGTTAACTTACTGATAGATAGTAACTTAATGTTGAATCTAAAAGCAGAAAATTACCATTCTTATACATAGTTTGAATTTAAGTAATATTTTTTACCATTTCAGCTTACCAAATTTCAAACAGAGGTTCTCTTTCATATGTCCCGAGGTGTACAATGATTTTGCGCTTTTGGATGCACTTAAAATTGCAGATACAGCTCTATTCGTCAGTTCTGCTCTTGAAGAGCCTGTTGATGAATGGGGGGAGAAAGTCCTTGCTTTAGCAATGGCTCAAGGTATGCCTACACCTATCGTAGCTGTGATGGACATTGAAGGAGTGCATCCAAAGAAACGCACAACCGAAAAACAGAATGTGCAAAAGTTGGTATCAAAATGGCTACCAGAAGAAAAGATAATGCAACTAGACAAAAGTTCAGATGGTTTGAACTTGCTACGTAGAATTGGCAACCAGAAACGTAATGTGTTACACCACAGGGAAAAAAGGCCTTATATGCTTGCCGAAGATGTTGAATATGTTCCTGATGCTGAAGGAGAAAAAGGCACTGTTAAAATTAGTGGATATTTACGTGGTATGCCGATAAACGTAAATGGTTTGGTGCATATTACCGGTCTTGGGGACTTCCAGATGTCAAAAATTGAAAGTTGGCAAGAAGACCCTCATCCTTTGAATACTGGTAAAGAAAATATAAAGACTGGAGATGGAACAATGGAAGCAGACACTACGAAAGTGTCCGTGCAAGTTGCTGATCCAGCAAAACAGGAGAGTCTTGTGTCAGAGAATGTTCCAGATCCTATGGATGCCGAGCAGACATGGCCAACTGAAGAAGACATTGAACAAGCTAACTTAGAGGTATGTTAATAATTTTAATTTTACAATTCAGGACATTATTATAAATTTTTCCAAGTTCAGATTCAATAACACCTTTTCTGTATCATGAACTGTCTGTATTGAGGGCTCATGTTTCTTGCAAAGAGCTTATTTTATGCACATACTTTGCTCAACACCATGCAAAAAATTTGTATGATTTGCACAAAAAACAGGTGTGACACACAATGGTGAAGGGTGAATATTTCCAAAGGAAAGCCTGTGGATTTATTTTTTACTTCCATCTGATTTTCCCCTTGATTAACTCGATTGGTTGTACCTAGTACCTACCTATCAGCGAAAACAAGCTGATGGGAATCATGTCCGTCGCCACTTGACACCCGGTCCGTGAGGCGAAGTGGTAATATATTAATCAACTAATTTGTTTCCAATTTTTAGACTCAAATGAAAAAAGTAAAAAAAATACCCAAAGGCTGGTCAGACTACCAAGCGGCGTGGATTGTCGAGTCGGATGCAGAGGATGGCTCAGAAGACGACGGAAGTGATGATGATGATGAAGAAGAAGACGAAGCCTTCATGTCTTGTGAAGAAGACAATTCTGATAAAGAAGAGAATGGAGAAGAGAATGACTATCAATCTGTCACAGAATCAGAAATGGGTCCGACGGATGAGAAGTATGACGCAACTATTGACGCTCACGAAGAACATGAAATGCTCCAAAAACTCGCAGCAGCTAAAGAAGACAAACGGTTCCCTGATGAAGTTGATACTCCGCAAGATGTGTCAGCAAAAGAACGGTTCATGAGGTACCGAGGACTGGAATCTTTCAGAACATCTGCGTGGGACTCTAAAGAAAATCTGCCCGAAGATTTCGCGAGGATATTTCAGTTTGAGAACTATGATAGAACTAGGAGGAGAGTTTTTAAGGATTTGGAAGACAGTTTGGTTAATATGGTGAGTGGTTTCTTTCAATCTTGCAAGTTATAAAAATGATAATGATGATTAATATTCTAGAATACACAGCACCAGTCTCTAACTGAGTTTATATTGTAAAATGTGGCTTAGTGTTAAGCTAAAGTTTGTAAATTGTAGATTGTAAATTGTGAGTAAACATTTATATAATTTACTAGCTTTTGCCCACGGCTGCGCCCGCGTGGAATCGGTTAACGCGACCAAACATAGCCTATGTCCTTTCCCAAGGTCTAATCTATCTTTGTGCCAAATTTCATCAGACAGACAGACAGAGTTACTTTCAATAACAATCACATTCGTATTTATAATATTAGTAAGGATTAGCAAGGATTAGTAAGGATTAGCAGGGATTAGTTGATGCTCACGGCTCTACCTGCATAGATGTTCGTTATCGTGAGTTATAGTCCTATCTTCATCTTCTCAAGAAACCCCGTTTTGTAATTTTGCTTTCATCCCAAAAAAAGACAAGAATTTTAAAGAAAGAAAATACTTAGTCAATTTAATAAAATTGTTACACATATACTTTCGTTATTTTCGTAACAGCAAATTTTTAACAATTTCTCTTACAGTATGGCTTCTACATCACAATTCACGTGAAAGACGTGCGACAAGACCTCTGGAAAGCCTTCTCCGATGCGAACGGCACTGCACCTCTCTCGGTGTTTGGCCTGCTCCCTCACGAGCAGAAGATGTCTGTCATGAACGTGGTACTGAAGCGTACAGGCGCTAGCGATGAACCTATCAAGAGTAAGGAGAGGCTGATCTTCCAAGTTGGGTACAGGAGGTTCATTGTCAATCCTATATTCAGTCAACATACCAATGGGTCGAAGCATAAGGTTAGTATACACAAAGTCAAAAGTAATTTATTCTGTATAGACCATTAAAGGTTAAAGGTTTGATATTATTAAAAAAACTCTTCTTCATGTGAATCTTTCCGTTATTTGGGGCGGGGTTTTCAGACCGACTGCGATCTGTTCTCAACAACCCACTGGCGTAGTTCTGTAGTTGACTTTTTAGGGCTCCAACTACCCGTAACGAACGAATGCGACAGATTATGTTCTTATGGCAATCAGGGACATTATTCTGAGTGACATTGAGATTTTAACACAGTCGAAACATGAGAAGACGGTGAATTACAACAGGGCCGGTCGCAGCTTGAAGTTTGGGGGGGGGGGGTCACTACGGGAATTCCTTAAGAAATTTAACCCCCCCTCCCCTCGTACTGGGACTTTTCAATATGACGTGCACGGTTTTGGGGGGAGTCATGTCCCCTGTGACACCCCCCCTCGGACCGCGCCTGAATTACAATTGGTTAACATGGAAGAGAGAACTGGCGTGTAATTAGATCAACTTATGAAACGGTTTGTCACTTAGAATATGTGGCCAAGACCGACGCTCTCTGTTTCGCACGCTTAACGTGCTCTCCGAGGCACAGAGAGGTCTCATTGTGTTGGTTAACCTTGCAATGCACTAACCTAATTGCATATTGTGTAAAAGTATTTGCAATATATGTATATTGCAAATACTTTTAAAAATGATGAATTAAAAAATCTGTTTTTATTTTTTCAGTACGAGAGATTTTTCCAACCGGCTTCAACGTGTGTGGCCTCCTTCTATGCGCCAATACAGTTCAGTCCATCATCTGTACTATGTTTCAAGGTAAGTTGACCTTAAGGTTTGAGTTCATAGCATACAGCAAGAACAGACGACGTGTCGCTGCGACACTACTGGTTTCTTTGCTCCATTCGGTTTAACTATGAAAACTATCTTGTAGCAACTTTTTGTACAAACAAATAAACTAGGCTAACCAACAATCTAGTGGTTCGATTTCAGTTTTTAGTAGGTATTTAAAATCCCTAAAGAGAGGCAGCCTTGCAGTGGCCGAGTTCGGAATCATACCTTAAATGTAGGGCAATTTAATCTGTGATTGCTGCTTTGGTGTGTGATACCCCTAAATATCGAAAGTTTCTGCGAATATCACACATTGAAGCTAAACAATTGTTAACGAATTCTATAGCTAGAATTGAAATCGATCGATAGAATCAGGAGCAGATTTATTTCAATTCATATCTAAAATTAAAACCACTAATGCTTTTGTACCTACAGAAGAATAAAAATACAAACTTATATAGAGTTATATCGATATCGATCGATAGAATTCATTAGAAGTAGATTTATTTCAATTCATGTCTAAAGCTAAAACCACTAATCCTTTTGTACTTACAGGAGAAGAAAAATACAAACCTGCAACTAATAGCAACTGGAGTGCTACTGTCTTGCAACCCGGATAGATTGATTATCAAGAGGATCGTGTTATCAGGACACCCGTATAAGGTAAGAGCTCCATGAGACCGGTTATTATTTGACTTTTATAAAAGCGACTGCCATCTGACCTCCTAAAATCCCAACCCCGAGAAGGAAGCCTGCGCCCGAGTCGTGACTGTTAATTAGCAGGTGTACCGAGATCTTGGTGGCCATACACCTTACAAGTAGTAATATTAATATAACTTTATTTAATTTTGTATAGGTGAACAAACGGTCAGCTGTAATCAGATTCATGTTCTTCAACCGAGACGATGTGAATTATTTCAAACCTTGCAAACTTAGGACGAAATATGGAAGCATTGGACACATAAAGGAACCTTTAGGTAAGCATACGAATTTGTTTCACTTTTAAGCTAGTTGCTGCCCACGTGAATGTCGATTATCGCAACCAAACATAGCCTGTCCTTTCCCATGGTCTAATCTACCCCTGTACCAAATTTCATCAAAATCGGTTCAGTGGTTTAGGCGTGACAACGTAATAGAATGATAGACAGACACTAGTTACTTTCGCATTTATAATATTAGTATATAGACCCTAATATAGATACTTAATATTATAAATGCGAAAGTAACTCTGTCTATGTTTCTGTCTGTCTGTTACGCTGTCGCGCATAAACCACTGAACCGATTTCGATAAAATTTGGTACAGAGATAGATTAGGCATTGGGAAAGGACATAGGCTATGTTTGGTCGTGATAACCGACATCTACGCCGGCGAAGCCATAGACAGGCAATAGCTCTCCAATTCTAAAACATTTTCATCTTTTCTACAGGTACCCATGGACACATGAAATGCGTATTCGACAGTCAGCTCAGATCTCAGGACACCGTACTGTTGAATCTATACAAGCGAATGTTCCCCAAGTGGACCTATGAGAACTGCATTGTCACTGATAAACCTAACAAAGATAACGACATGATGGAGTAATATAGGCAATAAATATATTTGTAGAAATTATTTTTATTTTATTTGAATACACTACTCTGAAAACATACCCCCATACATATAACCCGCGCCACGTATCTTGGACCTAAATCGTGAGACATACGAGGCTCTGGTGCCCGCGGATTGCTTTGTAATAGTCTATGCTCGGTGAATTTGAGTTCGTCTACCGCAGTAACATCCTGTGCTATCCTCAAAAGACACCCAAGAAATGTGTACTGCGCGTATAGGGCACGTTTTGAGCACATTTTAGGTCCATGATACGTGGCGCGGGTTATAAAAGATTTAGATTGGAAAAAGTGTTACAAATGGCACTTGCTCCGGCTGCTCGTTTGAGTTGACAACAGCAGCCAGTACTGCTAGCTTTCTTCCCAATATTACTATTCTATGTATAGCTTCTTATCTGTTCTTCTCCGTGTGGTGACGGAGAAATAATACAATTTATTACCACCTCATGTCATCCCAAGTCTGTCGTAAGAGGCGACTGACGGAAAATACGCAGACGATATCACTGCAAGAAAAGGAAAACTGTGTGAGGTGGGGACTCCGTGGTCCCCACACCGGAAGAGGGCCAGATCGAGAGATATATGGCCCTGGGTCGGCCGGGGTGCGAGGGATAAAATATAAATATTCTACAACATTCTACACAACGCTATCTAGACCCATGGTAAGCTTAATTAGCTTGTGTTATGGAATCTAGAATGCGGATATACATACTTAGATACTTTTTTTTTTATAAATACATACATAATGGCCCTGCGCAGACGACAGACTATCCGTGACGCACTTTTTAGTCTGTGAAAATAGAACCTATGCAATTATAAGCAGTAACGCACACGACGCGCAAAAAATCCGTGTAATTCGGGCAGACCGCACCGCGCCGCGGCGCGCCGCTCCGCACAAAAAGTGTGTGAAAAAAATTGAACGTTTGCTTCAACGCGCGCTAACGCAGACGGCGCACACTTTAGTCGGCTGTTGCTAATGTTTAGTATGGAACTGTCCCTTCAGTAATCTTTCCGAAAGTATAGGATGTACCCAAAATTCTCTATTTCTTCTTCTTTTTCTGTACTTCATGTACAAAATAATACTTCGCGATCTCTGCACGATTTCCATAGCGTCTACGTCCCTACAGCTCTGCCGACAAAATGATCGAAGATGTGCGTCGTGTGCGTTGAGTCTGTGAAAAATCCGCGACCGACTTTTTGCGCGCCATGCAGACTTTTTGTGCGCCGCAGACTCGATCGCACAAAAAGTGTGCCGTCTGCGCAGGGCCAATATTATACATAGAAACACCCAGACCAATGCAAATATTTATATTCATGCATACAAATATTTGCACTGAGCGGGGATCGAACCCGCGCCTCCTGCGTAGCAGCCGCGTTCACTACCGCTACGCCACAGAGGCAGTCAAGGATAAGGAGGATATGTTTACGACTACCTCACCTCCGGCAACGACGGTCACAGCTGGCGTGCGTTTTAGTCGGTTCAAGTCCGACATAACCTCCTCCACCGGCTCCGGCGGGGGCTATCCGTGGGGATTTTTCGCACGATATATTATAAAAAAGGCATAGGCCCCCAGTGGACTGCGATGGTTAATTGATTATATGGGTTCTGTTCTGAAGAAATAAAAGCCATAATACGTTTCCACATCTTTATTGACACATGAAGCGCGAGGCCTACGCACAGTGAACATCAGGGTAGCAATCTCATCGTCACTAGCCTAACATTAACTTGGTAATCTCATAAGGCAGTGAAACGATCATCAAATATTTGGTTTATAATACATTATAAGTCGACCAAGATATATAATAATCTCATATTATACATTAAAGCCGCGTGGTTCCCGGCAGAGTAGACCCTTCTCTTCGCATGCGGTGTCGTACATGGGGCTGTTTAACATCAAACAGATATATTTAGCGCTGACTTAGCCTCAGATGTATGACTCGAGTCAACAATAGTGCCTGGAACACGGCAATAGGCTCACCTCCAATTACGTGGGACCTAATTGGTGAAATACGGGTGTTAATTCACCTCTGCCTAACCCTCCGGGGATAAAGGCATGATTATGGTCACTGGTGCCCATCAATATACATTCTAACATGTCTGTTTAATCTCGTTTGGTTTTTACCTTTCGTCAACACACAATATTGCTGGTGACCTTTTGATTACCGCATAATCTCAAATGGTCAAAACATAATTGAGGTCACCGGTGACCTCAAAACACATTGTTTAGTTTTTGCCAATCTTCTTCAGCCTAGCGTTAATCCCAGTCGCATCCGAAGCTTTCACCTCGAGTCTGGGGTCCGCTCGCTTTATCAGTCAACTGCGGTTTGCCGTATTATCCACACATAATGTAAATGTATCTAAAGGATAGGCTTCTAATGAATGGATAGAGTAACAGGACAGGAAAGTGTAGAAAAGAATGACATTGACTTCAATTAGTACAATGACAGGATAATCTCGCATCTATGCTCTCGCAAAGTCAAGTAAGGCAAAAGAAGACCTATTGAATGGTAATACGGTATATAATAGAACACGCGTTAAAAATATTTCTGTAAATAAAATAATATTTACATGTGAGGCTAAAAAATACAGATTATTCTGTAATATCTCATAAACATAACCTAAAATCTTGGTCGACTTATACTATATTATTTAAATTAAACAAAACTTGCAGAGAACAAACATATTACTTCAATAGTACAAAAAATAGTGTTAACATTATGAAAAAAAAAATACATCAATTTATTGCATTCTCTGCAGCCGTGCAAACACGAGCATTATTACAATAATATAATTATTAATAATAACTATTAATGAATGCAAACAAATTGTACTATTCGGTGTGATAAGTGGAAATGATATACGACTTAAATACATTAATTTTTTAAGAGTATTTTTTCACGCAGTTCCTGCTGCTTTGTCAAATTGAACCTTATATTTGTAAAATTAGAACATATATAATGTAATGAAGAACATTTTTATGTGGAATCAAGTCTTGCCATAATTCATTCAGATATTGCTATTATAAAAAAATATGCTAAGGGTTTTTTTTCTATGAGACCGCTATACTTGCAACACAGCGCTGGATAAAACAAAAATGAATGAGCTAATGCTTCTTTTTAGAATTACATAATTATGAGTTCTAACATATATCGTTACAGTAATTTTGTCCCCCGAATCAAGTCCCAAACGATGAAAATATCATTTTATTCAAGTAAGGGAATTTTACTATAGATGGTTTTAGTGCCAGTATTGGTCAATTAACGCATCCGGAATTCCGGACCGGGACTATAATGATGGTACGTTTTGGTGTCAATATAGCTCAATAATTACAACCATGAGTTTTATGCAATGTGAAACATAATAGCAACATTTATTGAATTATTGGAATGACAGTTCCAAGTTCAGTGTTGCCCTTTACCGAATAGTAAACTTCTCCGATGTTTTATAAAATATTTAAGTATCTTACTATGATTATAATTGTCAAACCGTACACAATGTAATTTTTTGACCTCAAATGTAATGGCGGTATTGTTTGGTTATAAGTAAACACTATTGTTTATTTTTCACAGAACTTATATACGTTTTGCTATCAACTATTTCCAATCGATCGCTTTTTATAGTTTTATCGCGATATCGACTACTTATAACTATTAACCCCTAGCTATAGTAGTTTGACTAGAAATATAAATTGATGGTAGAAATAATAAACTAAAATATTCGCAACAGACAATGTTGCCATGTAAAAAAAACCGAAATCATTAGTAGTAAGTAATATAATCAATGGTTTAATAAGTCAGCAATATCTGAATGCATTATAAAGACAGTCATATTTAAAAAGACAAGAATTTAAAAATAAATGTATCAAGACATGAATTTTATTTCTAATGACTTGAATATTTTACATAGTTATAATGTAATTCGACAGACGACGCATTCACACAATTAGCCCATAAAGGAATTACACCAATTACATAGGACACATGGACTAATAACGAGATTTCAAGCAACTAAAATTAATCAAAAAATATATAACAACACGAATTAACTAGCAAAAAGAAGTACTAACAGTAATTGACCGTAGATAATAATGCCCATAACATGCATAATCGTCGATAATGTCCACTCCCCACGCATGCATAATGAACGATAACGTCCAATCACGCATACGTAATTGTTGACAATAATTTCTACCACGCATGCATAGTTTGATCTGTTTCAGCGAATGGTCATTCTTTCACGTCAATCACAACTTTACAGTACAATTTAAAATGATAGAACAACAAGGCTGTCAATTTCTTGCTGAAAAATGTGTAGTCTACTCCACCTGCCGACTTCCATTAGACCTAGAAATCCTACATGAAATCTCAACTTTAAAATCTCTGATGTAACGGGTATTTTTTCTAGAGGTATAGAACTTTAAATTGCAATAAAACAACGATGAATTATTCGATTGACATGAATTTTATTTATCCGCAAGAGAGATTTATTTTTAAATATGATTTCTGGTATATGACCGCCACGGCTGGCTTGGATGTAGTTCAATCACAAAAAAGACACGTTTGGTGACCGCCTAATTTCACGTTTCGGACCTGTGAATTGGCCTCCAAGATCTTGTGATTTAACACCGCTAGACTACTTTCTGTGGGGCTATGTAAAGTCATTGGTCTATGCGCATAAGCCACAAACCCTTGACCATTTGGAAGACAACATTCGCCGTGTTATTGCCGATATACGGCCACAAATGTTGGAAAAATTCATCGAATATTGGACGTCCAGATTGGACTACATCCGAGCCAGCCGTGGCGGACATATGCCAGAAATCATATTTATTTAAAATGTAATGCCACAAGATTATCTTGCGGATAAATAAAATTCATGTCAATCGAATAATCCATCGTTGTTTTATTGCATTTAAAGTTCTATACCTCTAGAAAAAACACCCTTTATATTAAAATAAAGCGAAAATTAATTGAAAATATTAAGTTGTTAACTAGCAAAAACTTGAATTTTCCTCATCGTTTTAGTTTCTAACCTAAGTAGGTACAACGTTATCGCAATACACGTAGTTATTAGCTTACACAATCTATCCTCCAAGCGCCGTAGTAGCCACATCATATTTTTTTTATTTAAAATTATCTATAGGATTGTATTTATGTCTGGTTTTATTAAATTTCTATATTTTTTTTAAAGGCATGTATTTCACAGTACGGTAGGCAGGCATGACTGCTTTGTCAAAATTCGAATTCTATTTTTGAATTGCGCGCTAATTTACATTTTTTGACAGCTTAGTTTTTTTTTGTTATTTTTTTACAGAGGGCAGGAGTGTTTATGCTTTAGGTTTTTTATTGCGTCGCTTCTTCGCGTCCACGGGGTCAGTGGGTGAAGGTTTGGCGCTCGTAGTGTTGGGTGACACACCGGACTTGTTATAGAGGTTATTGAGGAACTCTTCGAGATTAGGATCGGGACTGTAAACAAAAAAAAAATACACAAATTATAGAAATAAAAGCACAAGAGTTATGTTGATTATTTCCATCTATAAACAAGTTTGAACCTAGAGTCTAATCGAGATTGAAATAGTTGAATATCGACATCGACTACTTACAATTGATTTTCAGTATCTCAAACTAAACATTGTATTTCTTTATGTAAAATCATCATCAGTAATCAAAATAACTAGTAATCTCCTTAAATCCTTCCAGCTAAGCTAAGGAGTGGTTTAACACCGGTAGTATAGTGGCCAGGCTTCAAACCCAGGACTTCTACATCGTAAGGCCGAGTGCCTTACAATCGATCTCAACCACTGATCTACCGACGCAAACCTGAGATCTATCGATGTAACGTACCTGGTGGGTGGTCGGTTGATATCGGCAGCGGCGGCCGCTTTACTCCCGAGTACGATCCTGTACTGTACCACGTGGCAGTCGGGCCTCAGTTGCTTCAGGTTCTTTTTCTGGAGAAAATATTTTTGGAATGAAAATTTTCTTTAGGCACTTTGAGCAGTTTGTATTGTAAAGTGTTGGGTGAAAAAAAAATCATGAAACTCGCGCCTTTGTTAAGTACCGCTACGATGATAGTGATATAGTTTTTAAATTCTAATGTGCACTTTTTTGTGAAGCAACTACTTTTTCATTTTCATCCAGACTGTTTTCACTTCTATAGGCAGTCCGTAAATACTGCCCCGTATGTTTTTTTTTGACAAATTATAGTTGAACAGTGGTTGAGTGTACAGATGCTCGTAGTGATGAAAGAGACTCAGTCGTTTTAGTCTTGTAAGAAGCGACTAGACTACATGTACGTATGTATATTTACCTGACAACTGGCCCACTGCGTGATCTGGTACACGGCTCCGTCCATGCACGCGTAGTACATCACGAGAAGTCCCATCATACTCGACTCTGCCCATATGTCACCCTTGAACGTTTAATAACACATGTAAATTTAAATTCTAAAAAATCAATATCCATTTTAGTGGTGTTCAGCAGCTATGGTCACGGAGAAGAGATAAAAATAATGTTAAAAAGGTTCAAAGTTTAGACTTAGACTATAGATGTAGAACGATTTAAAATGCAGACCTAAGAAAAGACAGATGGAATGCGTTAAAGAGGATAGACAAGAAATGACTGAGGTGACGACATAATATGAATGGAATGCATAAAGGCTATTGCATACGTGACGGATTTCTGCACGGCCGGGACGGGAAGTTTTGTAAATATCGTTTCATACAAAATGTATGATGCACAAGTGCATATGTCACGGAGATACGGACGGGAGGGGAACATGGCACGTGCGGGACGGGAAAAATTTCGTCATCGACGATGTTTAGCACTGTTTTTAGCAATGAAATCCAATTCTTGAAATGAAAAATTCATCTTTCCTTATTCACAATTCTAACACGTTAGATCCAAATCACTGTCACGGTTCGTATGCATTAACACCACTGAAAAGATGGAATAAGGGCTGGCAGATGATGGGAAAACGAAAGGTGGGACTTGGCCAGATAGACGTGGTTGGGACAGACTGGATGCGGAAGACGGAGGATCGGCAGACGTGGCGCATATTGGGAGAGGCCTGTCCAGCAGTGGACTGCAATAGGCTAATTGATTGATTGATTTAGATGATGATGATGAGTGCACGTACCTCCTTGGCGGAGTGTCGTATCTTGCACTGCACGCAGTAGCGCGCCGCGTAGCACGGCCGCTCCGTCAGCACGCGCTTGTGGCGCCGCCCGCAGTTCGTGCACCTGCACATACGGACGTACAGACACGTTTATATTATATGATCCGGCAATAGACTACACCCTACTGCATCAGGTTTCATTTATATGTACATCCGCTGGTATGGATCGCACCGCTCCTGTAAAGCCGTGTACGCACGTAACACGAACATAGTGAACACAAACATCAAACATGAACATGAGTTTGAATCGATTTCGCGCACAACAGTCGTGCAATCTATGTTAATAGCCATTGTGCCGTTGGAAGTGGTCGATAATGCAAAACTTTTTGGTGTTCGCAAGTGATTTGATTCACGAGATATAGTAATTTAAAGCGGATCCTAGATGGTAGGATACAGTTTTGTACAAAAAACCGAAAAGCCTGTACTCCGCCAAGTTCTATACGAACACTTTTGTTACGTAACTTTTATTAAAGCTATTCGAACACCGTCCATACGAAGCACACAAATGGGATCACCGCAAACATGTTTGACGAACAGATATTGGATGTTCGTTAGTGGTACACACGTGCGAACCCAGTTGTTGCGTATCATGCAACGCAACAAATTAGTTCGTACGTGCGTACGCAGCTGTAAGGATCTCCCTAAGGCAGTACCTGATGGTGTTGGCCGCGAACTCCATCTTGTCGTGTAGTTGCGCCAGCAGCTGTAAGGATCTCCCTAAGGCAGTACCTGATGGTGTTGGCCGCGAACTCCATCTTGTCGTGTAGTTGCGCCAGCAGCTGTAAGGATCTCCCTAAGGCAGTACCTGATGGTGTTGGCCGCGAACTCCATCTTGTCGTGTAGTTGCGCCAGCAGCTGTAAGGATCTCCCTAAGGCAGTACCTGATGGTGTTGGCCGCGAACTCCATCTTGTCGTGTAGTTGCGCCAGCAGCTGTAAGGATCTTCCTAACTTCCTAAGGCAGTACCTGATGGTGTTGGCCGCGAACTCCATCTTGTCGTGTAGTTGCGCCAGCAGCTGTAAGGATCTCCCTAAGGCAGTACCTGATGGTGTTGGCCGCGAACTCCATCTTGTCGTGTAGTTGCGCCAGCAGCTGTAAGGATCTTCCTAAGGCAGTACCTGATGGTGTTGGCCGCGAACTCCATCTTGTCGTGTAGTTGCGCCAGCAGCTGTAAGGATCTCCCTAAGGCAGTACCTGATGGTGTTGGCCGCGAACTCCATCTTGTCGTGTAGTTGCGCCAGCAGCTGTAAGGATCTCCCTAAGGCAGTACCTGATGGTGTTGGCCGCGAACTCCATCTTGTCGTGTAGTTGCGCCAGCAGCTGTAAGGATCTCCCTAAGGCAGTACCTGATGGTGTTGGCCGCGAACTCCATCTTGTCGTGTAGTTGCGCCAGCAGCTGTAAGGATCTTCCTAACTTCCTAAGGCAGTACCTGATGGTGTTGGCCGCGAACTCCATCTTGTCGTGTAGTTGCGCCAGCAGCTGTAAGGATCTCCCTAAGGCAGTACCTGATGGTGTTGGCCGCGAACTCCATCTTGTCGTGTAGTTGCGCCAGCAGCTGTAAGGATCTTCCTAAGGCAGTACCTGATGGTGTTGGCCGCGAACTCCATCTTGTCGTGTAGTTGCGCCAGCAGCTGTAAGGATCTCCCTAAGGCAGTACCTGATGGTGTTGGCCGCGAACTCCATCTTGTCGTGTAGTTGCGCCAGCAGCTGTAAGGATCTCCCTAAGGCAGTACCTGATGGTGTTGGCCGCGAACTCCATCTTGTCGTGTAGTTGCGCCAGCAGCTGTAAGGATCTTCCTAAGGCAGTACCTGATGGTGTTGGCCGCGAACTCCATCTTGTCGTGTAGTTGCGCCAGCAGCTGTAAGGATCTCCCTAAGGCAGTACCTGATGGTGTTGGCCGCGAACTCCATCTTGTCGTGTAGTTGCGCCAGCAGCTGTAAGGATCTCCCTAAGGCAGTACCTGATGGTGTTGGCCGCGAACTCCATCTTGTCGTGTAGTTGCGCCAGCAGCTGTAAGGATCTCCCTAAGGCAGTACCTGATGGTGTTGGCCGCGAACTCCATCTTGTCGTGTAGTTGCGCCAGCAGCTGTAAGGATCTCCCTAAGGCAGTACCTGATGGTGTTGGCCGCGAACTCCATCTTGTCGTGTAGTTGCGCCAGCAGCTGTAAGGATCTCCCTAAGGCAGTACCTGATGGTGTTGGCCGCGAACTCCATCTTGTCGTGTAGTTGCGCCAGCAGCTGGCTGAGCTCGCCCCACGCCGCTTCCACGTGGCGCGACTCCAGCGCTCGCCGCTCGTATGCCTCGCGCCGCTCCTGGTGGACAATTTCAGGCGTTAAATGGTGAACATTCCTGGCCATGTCGCTTGCCAGTCCCCTGTATGAGGGGTGGACCCAAAAAGTGCTGGCTTGGCGTTGTACAGGATGACATGCGAGCCGATGGTCTCACTACCCAAGACCGTGCGAAAGGGAGAAGTAAAAGCCGGTAAGGCACTTGGCAGACCGCGAAGCGGGCCGGTCTTTTTGACCGCGAGGTAATAAAAACTGCGTCTGCCCGTCGATGCCCGCGGCGCGGTCTTTTTGCCCTTCATGTGCGTTGGTAGTATAGGATTCCCTTTGCGCTATCGTTCGCCGTGAAATTGACCGGCCCGGCCCGTCCCGCCGTCTGCAAAGCGCCTAAGTGGACCTGGGACTAGCGCAAAGATGATCATATTATGGTCAACATCCTTGTAAATGGAAGATACCTGAGATGGAGGCAGACTTTTGTTTACTAGGTAAGAGGTACTTGACTGACGAGCTTCTAATGTAGCTACTAACGTAGCTCGTTAATCAGTCAACGGGCTTATACCCAGGTAGGTTTGACGGATCACCGTCAATGCTGGATATCCCACACCTTCCGTAAAAGGACGATCTACACTTTGTGTGTGGGCCATTTCACTAATTTCCCCTCCTGGTCCCCTGGTCAAGGAAATTGGTGAAATGGCCACCAGCATCTTCAATAGAAACAATCATAATGTATAGGTAGGTACGTGTGGTAAGACCATTGGAAGTAACAATGTATAGGTATGTGTTGCCCCCTAAAATCCAACACACGTCCTGATCGACCACCTGAATCTCGTGGGGGGTGGACACACGGAAACAAAGTTACTGTCGTGGCTAACGTGGCTCTGGAAGTATATCTTGAAAAACTTGACATTGGCGTTTCGCCATTAATAATTTTATAAACATTTACAATTTACTTGACATTGGCGAAATTGCAGCGATTTGCTGCAGAAGCCATTAAGAAGAAGTTGAAGGTACGTGTTGGAAGTAACTCACCGGCTCCCCTATAAGGTCGAAGGCGTGTTGCAGTATTTTGAACGCTTCCTCTGCACCAGGCTGTTGATTTTTGTCTGGGTGCACTAAAAAGGCTTGCCGTCTGTAGTATCGCTTTATTTCCTCGTCTGTACATGTCACGCTAACACCTAATATACTGAAAAAAAAACAGACGTTTGGTTTACTCTGGGGTGCTTCATCTGGTATCGGGAAAAATAATGTGTGCTTTAGACCACACAACTTAAGTAAAACTGCCCTAAGCATGGAAAATATTCAAATTCATAACGTAAATGTATCGAGTGAATGGAGCATTGTGATTGGCAGGCTTCACACACATACATGTTCACAGTAGGCAGGCGGCCAATCGCAGTGCTCTGTTGTCTCGATACGTTTACGTTACGAATATGAATATTTGTCGTGCTTGGGGCACTGTAGTGTCTTAGATTTATGAAAGGTAACTGGCTATAAGTATCTCTTATAGCCAGTTACGTTTTCTACACCAGTAAAGAGAAAGAAATGTATGCCTGCACTTCTCTCTCTGTCCCTACAAAAGTATTTTTTATTTATTTATTTCTTTAATTCTTTATTGTACACTGAAAATTATTCTCAAGAATCATAACAAATACAATTTGATATACAAAGGCGAGCTTAACTCAGTATTGAGTGTTCTCCCAGCAAACCTTTGAGGGAATGAGGAAAAAGCGCGACAAAATACCAGTACTATACGAAATCTACCTAAGTCTCTCTGTTTCTATCTTCAATAACTTATATCTCCCTTTGAACTTGCGTTCGCCTCACCCGATCACACTTTTCGTAACGCTCACGCATACACATCAAGTCAAGCGTGTGTAAAGAAGTTTTACTTCAAAAACAATTACTTACCTGTAAGGATCCTTTCCTTTGCATGCTAATAGTCTCTTCATCGCTTCTTCGCCGGTCGCTGGCAAAGGTATGTTCGCATTCAGTTTTGTGGAATCACTGCCATTGTCCACTTCAACTTCTGTTGGAAAGTGAACAAATTTTAATATTTTTGGGCTTTTCAGCCCCACCAGGATCTCCGAGACCCAAGCACAACTGTGGGCCTGCAGCTATCGCTTGTATACCACAATGCTGTGAAGATGAATATAAATCGTAACCGGATTGGTTATACCCTGGGACACGTATCTTGGCCTAAATCGCGAGACAAACAACGACTGGCGCGCGCGGATTTTTTTGTAATATAATCTTTGTTTGGAGAAATTGAGCTTGTCCATCGCAGTAGCACACTGTGCTATCTTCAAAAGACACCCAAGAAACGTGTACTGTGCGTATTGAGCACATTTTAGGTACAATATATGTATTATATTGTTCTGAGCAATACTAACCGAATTTATTTTTAGATTTGTGCTCTGTTCAAAACTAAAATCAATCACGTCACTGTATTGTGACGCAGATTTTGGCAACATTCAATTACATAATGCCGTAAGGTTTTGATTTATTTGAACAGTGTGCTTGTTTGCTACTTTAGTGGTACAAAAACTTTGTGAAGTATCCTTGTGAAGTATCCTTTACAAAGGTTAGGTTCCCCCATATATCTATGGGGGAACCTAACCTTTGTACTGCAGTAATCTTAGATTCTCCAAAATGAGCAAATAGTTCTTTTTTTATAGGTGTGAATTACACAGAAAAGGCATAAGACGTAAGGCATATTCAAGGCAAAATCCACGGTCATTCGTCGCGGAGGCGGTTGTGCTTTTATTATACCTTACACCTTATGTCTTTTCTAATTCACGCCTTTGGTAAAATATTTTACCGAAGTTTACTTTCTACTTGCGTTGGTGAAAGTCCACTTAAAAATACAATGCATGTGTCTATGGTAATGCTCGACTAATGATAAAAAGTAAAAGGATTTATATAGTGCGTGACTATTGTTCGTAATAATATTATTGTTACAATTTTTGGGATATATTTCTAGGTTTTGGGTTTAAATAGTCTGATGTTACTGGTTAAACTAATTGAAACCCTCATCTATAGAGACGAGGTTTTCGTTACGATAGGCCACACGGCGGCCTCTCGTAACGGCGCTGCGCGGTTGCATGGGCTACCGCAGTCTCCATCTGCGAGCAAGTTATGCTTGAGAAGGAGACAGCAGAGCGGAAGCGGAGGAGACTCGTAGCCCGGGAAGCTCGCGACGAGCAGAGACGACTCGGGTGTCAGAGGTAGCACGATCACCTCCGTCCGCCACGGGTCTGGTGGCTCCACCCGTCACCCCGACGGGTCACCCTAGCAGAAGCAGGTCGAGGTGGCGGCTCGCCTCCCCATAGTCGGGAGCTAAATAGGGACTCCGTGGTCCCACACCCGAAGAGGGCCAGCTAGGTCAGTCAAGGTGCATGAGGTATGTCTCGGGTAGTCTCACCTCCGACGACCCACAGACGGCGTGCGTTTTAGTCGGCATAACCTCAGGCATCCGTGAGAAAAAAAGGGTACATAGCTCTCCAATGTTATGGCCTTGGAGTCAATCAGGATTCAATGCTGTTATGATGATGATGAGTGAACCTTAATATTACATAGGTTTTTAACTTTACCTTTTTTAAACCATTTCAATTTTCTCCAAAAGCCGAGTCTTGTGTGTCCAAACTTTCTGTCAATATACATCAAGTATTTGTTATCGCCTATCTTGCTTATATATTCCTTACTGCTGCGCCACACTGCTTGGGAGCTCACATATGTCTGTGTGAACACTGATGTACATCTGAATAAACAAGAGACATTATCATTAGTCACTATTGTATTTACTATTAGTTATTGCACTTGTGTGTATGTCGTTTACGCCCAAACAGAGCCCATGTCCTTTCACAAGCTCTAATCTATCAGTGTACCTAATTACATCAGAATACCTCCAAAAATGATGAAAATTCATGGAAACTTTCCTCCCCTATTTCCAAGCTCTTGTCTATCCCTGTACTAAATTTCATCAAGATCGGTTCAGTTGTTTAGACATAAGTGTAAAAGATAGACAGACTGACAGTTAAGTCCTTGAATTATGAAATATTTTAATCTCGTTCAGGAAACTAAAATTTAACTCATTTTAGTTTCCTGATCGAGATCATAATATGCCCTAGCAACATTTAAATTTATTCACTAATCATACAATTTGATTGATTTCCTTAAATAAATAGTGACTCTTTAAAACTTGAGGAAATAACAAAATTTATAGCACCATTATTAATTCATTATTACAAAAACGTATTTTTGATATTTAGTACTTCTTCCAAATTGCCCATTTCCAGTACCCTAAGCTAGCATTACCCAAATGTCACTGACAGCACTGACTCATGGAAATTTAATATGGACCTTCAGATTTGTGCATTGTTACTATATGCACAAAGCATGTGTGACTCACACAAAATGGGGAAAAATAAAAATAACTGGGCCAGGGCAAAGCTTGGGCAGGATGCCTCAAGAAAAAATACAAAAATATGACCGAGTACAGCATTAGAAGTAAAAAAGAAGGTCTAATCTCTGTGCACTGTGTTAAAAATACACATTTATGTCATACTATAATGTTGTAAAAATTGTAAAGTTACTTACAAGTCAAATGATAGATGAAAACTCATGCGGCATATATCCGAGAGGAGGAGAATAAACCACACGAAAGCCTTCCACGTAGCACCTCCCCAATGTTCTAGATAATTCTGGGCTAATCCCAAATATCCTGGTTTGTTCCTTCTCTGTTTGCTCTGACTCTTTTTCTTGTCCTGCACTGGCTTTGTAACTTTTGAATTACGTGCATCCTTTTTCTTCTTAATTTTCGCACTATCATTCTGTCCTTCTTGTATGATAAATTGAGAGTGGTCATCTTCATCTTCCATTTTTAAATCATCCTCGGTAGCCCCACTCCTGTCTGAAGTCTTAGCTTTATTGTCATTTTTCTTGTCCTTCTTCAAGGGCTTCTCCTGATTCTCAATAAAAACAAACTGACTTTCGTTGTCATGAGTGTAGCTCGCATCTTCTTCATTGGTAATGTCGTCTAGAGAGGACCACTTACGGGAAATATTACTACGTTTGTTCTTAGTTTTTTTGTTTGGTTTTGTACGTTTCTCATTGTCATCTGTGTTGATGTCTCCGGACTCGCTTCCAGAGGATATCGTGTTGGTGTGGTGTTTCTTTTCACTTTTGTATTTATTGTCATCTTGTTTGAAATGTGAAGGTTTGTCTGGTTTCACATTTGGTTTATTATTTGTTGGCTTTAGATCTATATTCTGTGGTTTTACTTTACGTGTTGCTTCATTTTGAGTGGTATTTTTTGTATTCTTTGCTAGCACATCCGAATAAGTCGGGCGCATGGGTTTAACTTCAGCTACAATACGTTTTTTGGTGGTTGTGTCAGCTAGAGGGTTTTCATTTCTCTTCGGAGAGTTATCTATCTTGATAGCTTGAGTTTTTAAAGGGTCTATTATAGGGTTATTGATAAGTATGTTCATATTTGAAGCATCTGGATGGTTTAACGGATAGTTTTGACCAAAAGGTGAATAAGTACCAGTTGAGTTGGGTTCTAAATTGCCCAATAAATCTTTTAAGAAGTTAGAAGTTGGCATTTGGTTGTTCACAGTTTCTTGATAACTGCCCTGTGGCGGATTTGTAGGTACATGTGCATTATTGTTGTTCATAGAGAAATCTTGGTTCAATGTGAAAAGATGTGATGGCTGAGGCATCTGTAGGGGGTCTCTCACTAATCCCTGGTTATGGTTAAACAGTTCATACTGGCCAGACATCGGGAAAATGAGTTGTTGATTATTCTCGTCATAGAACACGCGCACAAGCTGTCCGTTACTCAGCTTCAGCATAGCGTTGCCGTAGTTCTGGTTAGCGCGAAGTACATTAGGCATGCTGTTGAAAGGTATTTTATCGTCTTTGTTGGTAGCGGCATCGCCTGATTGCACGTTGTAATTGTGTTTGTTCAAATAAACATCGTTGCCGAAATTCGGATTGACGTACATACCATTATCGTTCATGACACTCGAGTTTGATGAGATCTGCGGTTGGTTTCTCTCATTTAAAGTGCCAGGTGCACAGTTTTCGGCGGCTTCCGCATGAAAGTTCCATGTATTGTGCTTCATATCATTGTATATCGGATCATCCTTAGGCGACCTTGCCATTTTGGGTTACTTTATAATGAACACAATAAATGATACACTATTTGAGTACACTTAAAACTGTAGCAAATAACTCAAGGATTTAACATTTTTATAGTTTATTGATGAAATTTAAGAATATGTTGATAAAACGTGGAATATAATTTTATTGACGATCTGACGCTTTTCGCATTTTGAAATACAGATTATATATTTTTATTTGACATTTGAGGTTGGCGGACATTCTCGTTTTACTCAATTTTCCTGAACCACTGATTTATTATAATCTGTGCCGCTAGTTACCAAAGAAATAACTTGCTAGCTGAGGTCGACTGATTCCTAATGTTTATTATTCATTCTATTTTCTAATTTAAAACTCATTAAGTACTTAACAATTATTTTTTTATTTTTAGTTTGATCTTCAAAATTAAAATGTGTTTTTGCCGTTTCTTTTTAAATAATAGCGGTTGGAGTCAAATTCACGTCGTAACAATGTGTGTGGCGGCGCGGAGTGCTTGTCAAGGTATTCGGCAAGCACTCTGCTCTGCCACCCACCCAGTATCGGGTGGGTCCGTGGGTTGTTGTCAATGGTCGTTGTTGACAAAATAGAGTCAGATGCCTTCCGGCACAGCTATTTTAGGAAAGTATGTGTACTCAGTGGCCAGTCAGAGTGAGAGGGCAGCGACAGCGACTCAGCGAGGGCTATTTGTTTTCACCAACCCTGTGACGAGTACAGCTGCGCTGGGCAGCGTCAGTTATTATCGTCAAGAGGTTTCGCTCACCGCTTTCCGCCAAAAGCGAGCTCTAAAACACACGGAAATCATAGGTGCTCATGCGTCAACGCGTGATAAAAAAAAAGACGGCACTCCACACTACCCCTACTCCCCAAAAGTATATACCTGTGACCATACCTCATGCTTGACGCTCATTCGATACTCATTTTAGGTAGGCCATGAGTCATGTGCGTATTATAGTAAGAACATTTATGAACACCTACTATATTACTCGTATTGTAGGCAGCCCCGGATCTTCAATTTTTTTTAGGCGGGGCAAAAACTGAAAATGCCGCCCCCGGCCGCTTTTTTGCCCTACGTAAATTCCCTTGAATGCCGGCGAGGGGGGGGGGGGGGGGGGTGTCTATCCGACAGGATTTTATTTTCAGTCAAAAGTATAACCCATCTTTCCCTCATCCCACCTTGAGTCCTCGCTCGCATCACAGTGACGACAGACTATATACAGACGTGGACTCCTATCTGATCCGAAACAGGTGGTCCACGAGATACCCTCTCCCGGAGATCGTCTGCATCAGCCGGTACGGCCTCTCTAGCCAGTCCTCCATGATAACACGACTTGCCCTGCGCTCGATCGCCCAAGTCATTCCTTCTACTCCATCATGATGTCCGGATGGAGCTAGACTTCTCGAGGCTCGGGTTCCCGTCCCTGCTCCCACGTCAACTTTCACCACTAATATAGCAATTTCCCAGACCAGAGAGACTTGGGAGATGCACCCTGAAGCACCTGAACCTTATTGCGAAGCACACAGTCGTATCCGATGTTCCACAGGAGTCACTCCTTTGACAGGGTTACTCCTGTCAAATGAGTGACCCCAAGACCGATTTCTGCGGAGTACCGCATGACATTTGATGACGACCAAGGCCGGTCACTGTTAGGTAGATGATGGCTCTCTCCGTCAAATACACCCCGACTAGGCGGCAAAGGTAGAGATGCACTTCATGGTACACGAGCGCCTCCCTGGAAGTCCTGGTAAGTCTAGGGCAAGGTGTTGAACGCATTGGCGATGTGATGTCCAAGGACACCGCTAACATTACCTCGCCCCGGGCAAACTCATCCTTCACCAAAACCCTCATGAGCATGGAATGGACTGGAATGGAAAGAGGACTCTTTTGTCCGCACTAAGCCTCATTTTTTGGGCCATTGTGCATGGACCTCATGAGCATGATGGCATCTACGGTGGAGCACCTCTGGCTGAAGCGATATTGGCCATTCGCCATCTCCGGCCACAACCTGGAGCGGCGTCCGATGAGGAGTCCCTATAACTCTTTCAAAGAGTTTGCGCACCTCGTCAAGCACCACTATGGGTTGGTAGGCTAACGGTGAGTCCACCGGGCGCCCTTTCGAACGGGGACCTCTTCCTTACCGGGGACCTCTTCTTTACCTCGTCTTCCATGATTGCGGAAATTGGCTCCGCTATAAACATGCGTTAAGAAGCTCTGTCACTTGGGGACTTTGAGATCTTCGACTAGAGTAAGGACCCACTCTCGTCCTGGAATGACGTCGGGTCCCGGGGCGGTTTTGTTACTTCTTGGCTCTGATCATTGCACCGCCAGCCCTAGTTCTACCTCAAGTGACCTCGAGTCATCGTCGTCATCCACACTGGGCGCCATAGGTGACCGAGGCTCAGTAGTCTGCGGTAGAACGTGTTTCGTCAGCTGCGCTGGGAACAGGGAGCCATCAACTCCTCTGAATAGAACTGGTGGAGACACCTAGTCAACGGGGTGCAGCTTGCCGCTTTCCATAAGGCAAGGCCGCCCCCAAGGGGGCGGCCTTTCATCTGCAAAGTTTGATTTTGCCGCCCCCTGATGCTGCCGCCCGGGGCACGTGCCCCGGCTTGCCCCCCCCTAGATCCGGCCCTGATTGTAGGCACTATTTTACGCATAGGTAAGTATAAAATTATATGTCTACAGTAAACACTGTTTATATACTCTTTTTATTCACTTCTGTGTGTAATAGACGACCTGTATAGGACAAAAATTGTGTGTAGTGTGTAGGTATCTGTATCTTCGATCAGTCTACTATAGTACTTAAATAGACATAGAAATCATTAATTTTTTTTGTAGCTTAATGATAGTTTTGCTATGACATTTGTTGTAGGATTGCTGAAAAAAATAGCAATTACAAAAAGTACCTAAGTTACCATTTTCACAGTTACTAGAGTGTAATACCTATGACCCAATAGGCATTTCTTTCCCACCCCGGCTTGCCCTGGTCATCCACGGATTCGGCTGGGGCTGGGGTAACAGGCGTGTTGCTGACGCTACTTTCAAAAGTAATTGAAATCTTTTTTTACCGTCTGGTCCCGAATCAACATAGAATCTCATTTAAATTTAAAATGTTAGCAAATATTCTATAGATGCACCGGTGCATTGGTAATTTTGCCATTCAAAATTATATTTATTAGTTTCCACCGTGAGAATGAGATTAGAGAACACTAAAAATTGCACAGAAACAAGTAGTTCACAATAACTATAATACTGCGCCATGCGGACCTCTAAAACCAATTTGTCCTGAGAATTTCAAACAATTGTACTGGCTTGAGTTGCTCATTGTGACTTGGATATGTTTTGACGCAAGCTGCATAATGACTTCGCCTTTCTTAGGTAAACATTAGACATTTTAAAGTACGACACAGCCTACAAATTACCGATAATAGTATTTTAAACTTTAAGCCGAGAGGTAAGAAGTTGTTTGTGTTTTATTTGCGCTGTGGTTGATGACTGTGACGTTTCACAGTAACTTGAGTAGGTATGGTGTAAGTGTAAAGTGCCTTTTGAGTCCATGGCGTGGGAAAGGTTCGTTATGCTTTAAATTGGTTCGTGGTGACTTGACGCTTGGGGCGTGGAATATTTAGCATTAGGAACTCCAGTAAATTAACTATAGAAATATAGAAAGGAAATAGTCTAGCACTGTTATAAATAATTACTACGCAAGTCGATATTTGCAAAAGCACGTTCATACAAAATGAAATTCTGTGATAGTTTTGATCAATAGGTACCTAAGTGACTAAATTGGAAGAATTTAGGTAGTTAGATTATGAACACTAATAACTAGGTTTTTGGTTAGTCAGTGATTTTTGTTACCGTGGCCTATATGGCCTTGTGTGACCAGGGGCGCGGCGTTACACTCGTACTGCTAATTCTAAAATAACCTTATAATGCCCTTCTTGAAGAAGCCCATCAGGCTTGGGAAGTAGGTACCCTTCAAACCGCGTGGTGCACAATTTTTCCGGTCGCACTGTGTGAGGATGAATTTGCTGCCGACGATGGTGAGAGGTGCGATGATAGATTATAGCTGTGGGCATCATGTCAAACAATTGAACCCAATCAAACAAATGAAATCAAATAGATAGCGATAGAGTCAGCAACAGCATACTCTGAAAACAAAACAAATTTGAAAGTCGATATGTCGTCGACACGACAGAAAAAGATTTCAAGGGATAGAAACGTTAACTGTTAGTCAACCTGTACTGGTGAAGAATTCCAGGACTTAAGGGTGCGGCAGAGGAATGAGTCCCCAAACAAACAAAAAAAAAAAAAAAAAAAAAAAACCACTTGATTCTTGATGGAATATCCTGCACCGTATGCGGGTGACATACCTAAGTACAGGAGAGTGGCACAACAAACGGCATAAGGTATGATTTCGAAGCCAACCGCATACGACAACTGCAACTGATACAGCGTACCCATTACTTGTTTAACTCTGATACGGATAAAGGGGACCATTGAGAAGCCGCAATGAATTACGCGCATCTGCTGCGTGCGTCTGCAGTTGTTGTATGTGGTCACTTTCGGATAATCATACCTTTACCAAAAGCTTAGGGATGAGACATAGATTAATTCCTACATACTATTTATTATACTGGGAGGCTCGCAAGAATTTAGTTAAGTAATACGACGTGAATTGCTCAAGTTGTTCAGTAGTTACACGATTAAATGACGGACGCACCTACAAATTATATAAGAAGGAACAATGTTCTGCACTATTACAGCTTTAAACTTTAATGTGAGATAGCTAATGGTTTCCTAGAAAATGAGCAATGAAACGACAGTTCTCCTACCGTCATAAACCATATGAGGTAATTTGGTTAAAGGCATTTAAAGCTCATGGATGCTGTGTATGTACACAATAGATATACCTATTACGGAAGAAAACGCAATCATGACTTTGCCGTCAGCTTACCATCAGGCGAGGTGAAGTCAAATTGATGTGTCCTACATATAAAAAAAAGAATCGTTTCTGTTTAAGCCGAGCTTATTATCTACTAAATATCTCTTTGGACATCATCGGTGGTGGTGAAAAAACTACTCACTGGATTGCCTACCATTTCATGACAATGGGTATCTAGCACCTAGCCTAGTCTAAATCTGTGGTCGGAGGCCTATTCGTGCGTCAATCAGACCGACGCGACCGATACCTGATACTGTAACATCTGATACAGACTTTCACGATTGTACATCGTCACAGTTCAGTTCCAATGGACTGCTAAATATGGCTATATCAATGGCATGTTCTCACGGTGTTTAAGATACTTAGATACTCTAGTTTTTATCCGACTGCGGAACGCGGGTAATGTATTTATTACTCGGGACATCTTGGACCTAAGATTTGCTCAAAATGTGCTCTATACGCGCAGTACACTTTCCTTGGGTATCTTCGGAGGATAGCACGGGGCGCTACGGTAGCGCGGCGGTGGACGAGCTCAAATTCACCAAGCATAGATTAAGTATTACAAAACTCGTATGTCTCGCGATTTAGGTTCAAAATAGGTGTCTCGAGGTATAGCAGTCTACGACTCTTAAACCCGTATTCACAAACAATACTTCGCTATGCGTACTAGCAAAACTGTGCAAAGAACGATAAATTCTCAGTGCGTTCGTTTTAGCAAGCCTTTTTATTCATTGATAACACTTAAGTAATACTTCGTTGAGGGAACGCACTGCGTTAGATACTGCTCCGTGATGTTTGTGAATTAATTTTACCAGCCCTATGCGCTCGAGCACACTATGAGTCCTCACAGTATCGTTTGTGAATACGGGTGGTATTCTTACTTAGCTGGGGGGATTAACAGGAAAACTAGTAGGTACTTAGGCACCTAATTTCGATTTCTATTCCTCTTTTTAAAAGATAAAAAATAGGTCCCGGAATGGCAAGAAGAAGGTGAAGAGCATTCCAGTTATTAACTGTGCGTAGGATTTGGGAATTTCCGTCAATTCCAGAGTCCGGGACACGAGACAGAGTCTCGACATCTTTGACAAGTTTACATCGATGATACTCTACATTGGGAGGTGCTTTTTTTTCCGTGCGATCCCCACCGGCTCGGGCGGAGGAGGTACCTCGTCCGTCGGAGTGGGAGGGTTATGTCGAACTCGAACCGACTAAAACGCACGCCGTCTATGGGCCGTCGGTTGCCGGAGGTGAGATTATTGTAGCCATAACCCTCGCACCCCAGTCAGCCCTGGGCCTGCAACCGCTTAATCGCACTTGCCTATTACCTGTGCTATTACGCCACTGCAGTGCTAGTTCAGTAAGTGCGAGAGGTCACAGACATGTCTCGTGTCATTTGTTCCACTGTGTCGCATTTAGCGCCTTGCGATCTGCGAGCTAGCAAGTTTGCTCGCTCATGTGCACTTCCTTAAAAGACTTGATTGGATACTAGTATTTTGATATGGATTTGCTCTGGTTTATGTTCAGTTTTGTTTCTAAGTCAAAGTAAAAGTGTCTGGATGTTTGTTACTCAATAACGTTCGAAAGGCTGATCCGTTAAGACGTTGGCACTGGCCTAAGAATATTACCAACCGAAATTACTAACCCTTCCAGCTAAGCTAAATTGCTTGTGTGAGTGGGTTCACGTCGCGTTGGTAATGGCCAGAATTGGAATCAGGAACCTCTCAATCAAAAAGCCGCTCCTTATCCACCCAACAAACATTTTAGTCGTATAAGTGAAAATTACACGACTTAATGTTCTATAAACGTCGTATAGAAGTCATTTTAGGTTTTAATACGACTCAGTGCCTCTTTATCCTTATACAACTTGTAGTCGTATAAAGACGTCGTATAAACGTCTCCGCGACTGTTTTCTATGACCATTATACAACTTTCAGTGGTAAAACCGATGATGTCGTCTTACTAACGTCTATACAACTTTTACACCAAACTGAATCGTATTAGAGTTGCAAGAACTACTTATACGCGATAATCGTAATAGAGTGATAAATTGCACTCTTACACGACTTTTAGTCATTTTGAACACTATTATACTACCATTAAGTGACTGAATGTCGCATAGCTGTAGAGTACCTTAACATTACAAGTCAGTCATTCTTTATCTCTATTTTTAATGAAACTGAAGGTGGTTCCGTACAAAATTTAATTTTGAGTTCAGGAGAGTTCCTTGCAAAATCAAAGCGCAGAAAGCGGATGTAGTTTTGAAGTAGTAGAGACAAAACAAGATAAATAAGATGAAATATTTGAAAAAATATGTTTCAGTGATAGTGAAATAGACTAACTATGAAAGCGAAAGCGAAACCAGCAAAAATGATAAACTTCGGATAGTGAAAAATTCGTTAAAGCGAGAAATTCGTTATTTAAAGGGTCGTTATATCAAGGTTGCACTATATAATACAGTGGAATTACGGAATTTTCCTCTGGGGCAATTCCGTGGATATAAATACAATATTTATACTGTGCTCAAAATCTCTTCTTCCGAAATGACTATAAAATCACCCTGTCTATTTGCATATTAGAAAAAAAAGAGACAAGTGATATTTCAAGGTCCGTTTCTTACCTATTTGATTCATATTTATATAGGTAGGTAACTAGAGTTTGTATGTAGAATTACGCAGCTCTTTATGTATATCACCATGGAAATTATAAGTAAATAAAATAGTCAAGTAATATTGGTTGGTTTTATTTATTTTAAATGGTGATAGAGATGTGTGTGGATATCCATAGCCATCTCAAATACATAATTATGTATTAACTTCGAAAAATCTATCTTGGTTAAAAACTTATCGACGTCCATTAAATCACATCAAATTATTTTTACTACTAAAATAAAATTTAAAATTTACTCGTTGAACCCTAATTTTGTTAATATGGCGGCTAATTATTGCACATAAAATTAACTGCACAGAATGAAAGGTCGTTTTGTAGTCGTATTACGGTTGTGTCGCGTCTTAGAGTCGTATAAAAGTAACTTTTAGAACGTGCGCTAAAAATATAGTGAGAAATGTTGTTTAATTTTAAGTATTTCTAAGGCGCGTGCATTATACTAAGAAAACTAGCGCATATTACACGATAAAATTAATTCCCCAATAGATTAATGCACTTCAACACGCGTTTCGAGATATAACATATTGAAATTAAATGAATATGGCTAACTTAAACTAGGTAGAGTTTTGACAACTCTAATTTATAATGTCTCTTTCACTCTTCACTGTTATGAGTACAACAAAATTCAACAAAAATGTCGTCATTTGCACTGGTATTCGACAAAGTGTCGTAAAACAGTGGTATTGTAGACCATAATGCAGCAAAAAATGAATTTCACTACATCTATGCGACAATTATACGACTGAATATGTCATTGATACGACTACTATGCGACTCTTATACAACTCTAAGTCGTATAAAATGGGCCCTTTTTCGGTCGTAACGACGTGATAACGACGTTTTGGCGACATGCTTATACAACCAAAAGTTACATTCGGCACGTTGTGGCGACTTCAAAAATGTTTGTTGGGCAGTAAGTTCCCGACGCGTCATTGAGTAACAAAATTAAAATCTGGCCGAAATTTAGTAGAGGCTGAATTTGACAAAGTAGGCAACAGCGAAATGGTTTTTATACAAACAAACATACTCAGAAATCCTTTATCTTAAACACTAATATTACGTTTTAACACGACTGAGCAACATCCATAACGTAATGTATATGACTCTAACATCTCGTGCCGTCGCGTCGTTTCAACAAATTGAGCGCATATCCTTGGTGAGCACGAGATAATACGCTAATACTTCCCACGATATCAATTTCAAAACGTATCGGTAACGTTTTTTATAATCGTAAAAAGGTGACTGACTGTTTGTCTGTGTAGTTCCGGGATCAGTTACCGCATCAAGCAGTGACGGGTCCCTTTAAACTTATTCCTGACGGCTTTCCAAGAAGTCGGATGTGCATGTCAAAATTAGAACGAGGTAAGTTATTTTCTACACCGAATTCAGTTTTGAAATTTTCACCCTTCACCACTTCTACACCAGGCAATCTTGGTATTATTGGTATACCAGAAGCCAGTTGAAAAACCTGCTCGTGTCCCTCATCAAAACATGATTAGGAACATAAAGTAGGTACCTAAGGTTTTTTCTTTGTCGCATGGTTACTATGGTTAGAGTTTCGTTGCTGAAATGCCTAGTATCTCACATTTTGTTTCCTCCAAGACATTGGTTTAACTGTAATTTAGTCAACTTTCAAGTTTCAGCTGGGCAGAAAAGACTTTAAAAAAAAAATGTTAAAGTTACCTCACCAACAAAGTCACAGCTGACGACCACAAAAATTCATAATGCAACTTAATGAGGCCAAAATATCATCTGGGACTTGGGAGGCGATTGGCCATACGAACCTGTCGCTAGCCTGCGGACCACTATCAATATCTATTCTATTCATCATCATCACCTTTGATCGCACTGGCACTCGAGGCCTTCACCTCAGAGTCCGAAGATGCAATAAATCTAGTCTATGTATTATACCTTTATCTAGGTAATAGAATCCTGCACCCGGCAAGAAACATCATCAATTATATCGATCCATAACTGCCAAAACGTGATATATTGCGCAAACTCGATTAGGGACGTACCTAGATAATATATTTATGATTTATTTGCACAATATACCTATATCGTATTATCTTCCTGTAGTGATATGTTTACGCATGTTTACGGGTAACATTGTCATTCTCTTGTCAGTCTACTGATGGTAAGCTGAAGTCAAAGTCTAGGAGGGTCGCCATTACAGCCATCTACAACAATCCATACTTAATATTAAAAATGCGAAAGTACCTCTGTCTGTCTGTTACGCTTTCACGCTTAAACCACTGAACCGAATTTGATGAAATTTGGTACAGAGATAGATTAGACCTTAGGAAAGGACATAGGCTATGTTTGGTCGCTATAACCGACATCTACGCGGGCGGAGCCGTGGGCAACAGCTAGTAATTACATAATTGATTGCACAGTGCCTCGCTTCAATTGAGCGGCAGTGTCTAATATTAAGTTTAGATTCTAATCGTTACATGTATGCAAATAATTTATTTGGTCAGTTACCTATGGCTCATGTCCGTCTGTGCCGTATTTAGTACGCGTCATGATATCTATTATTTATATTGTTTGTCTAATAACCTAGTTTGGCTCGAGATGTAGGTCCGGCCATTGAATTCTGACAGGTGGACTAACCGTTATTGCAATAGTTAACTATCAAATTCAGTTTATAATGTAATTGCAGTATGTATTTTAATTTTAGAGTAGGCAACACACAGGTTTCGAATTTGTTTATCTAAATTCAAATTTTGAATTTGTGTTCCATTTGTCTAAAAAACTGCATTCAAAATTCGAAACCTATGTTGCCTATTCTAAAATTATTTTATTTTTATCATGGGGTGCTTCCAAAGCTTCTGTCGTGTACGTCTCCCACTCCAACATAATTTGGCTTAGGTACCTACTTTACTTGTCTGTTATGGGAACGCAGCTCCCCACGAGAAGAAAACCAGTGCCAGAGTACCCTGGATTTGGCCAGTGATAGTAAGTTATTTTATGATAATAACAACGAGTGTCGTCATTGGTATCTATTATTTAGTAAAAATTAAAATGAAACTTATCTGGTTACAAACTACTGGCACTCATTTGGAAAGCGTGAATATCAGTAAGAAATTAAATTAATTAAAATTGATACTAAAGCGAACTTTTAACTGTATACAAATATTTTGATTCAAGCGTCGTCGTGTCGGGAGCCCCTAGCTGGTAAAGCACTCCAACTGGTAAATGATCCGAGAACCCCGAGGATCCTGCGCCAGAATCTGTCCGTGAATTAGCAGATGTACCAACTTGCAGGTCAGGAAGACATGAGCCCCACAAACACCCGGCGGCATAAGGCTTTTTTTAGTAAAAAAACAAGGAACAACTTGAAATTTCAGTTTCAGTGTCTTATCTGGATCAAACATACTATAATATAAAACCCGTACACACCTCCTTCGAGTTACATAAATATATTAACATTACATAACATATATTTTGTTACACAAATGAGCCATTTAAACAATCTATAATCACCTGTACGAATACCATTAAAACAAACATATCGTAGGGGCATTTAAAACAAAGTTAAGTACACAGCTGATTGTAGCGCTGGCATCGCACCATCTGTACACAAAATCATTATTTTTAAAATAGTTCTTAGATTCTATCACCCGCAAACTTATCTTGGTAATAATGTTAGGAAGTCGATCAACACAGTTTTGCATTATCAAAATATGAATCAGTAATTATTTATTGTCTTGTACCACTGTTAGTCGATTTTATTACGAATGTAATTACTATAATATATGTAATTAGATTAAGATAGCGATTTATGATCGCTAAATGCTGTTATATGTGATTTATACGTTATTTGTATCGATTATAATCGAATGAAGTCACTTTTACGTGTCTAATACTCCGCTAACTTACTTCTAAATTACTTACACATTGGATTTTGTTACGATTTTCACTGTTATTTAGATATTTTATGAAAGATAGAAATATTTATTCGACTCCCAGATGAAAACCTGCGCCCGAGCCTCGTCCATTAATCAGCATGCAGGCCACGTCAATTGACTTCACCTCACCTGATGATAAGCTAAAGGCAAAGTTTCGGGAAAGAGGGTCACCATTACAGACAACATGTTGCAACGGTGGCTTGACGGCCTCATCAGATGCTTTTTCACGCCCCGCTTGAAGGACCCGGGACTGTCGGAAGAGAGAAACACGTTTACTGGTGTGGAATTCCAGGACTTAATGGTGCGGCAAAGTAAAGACTCACCGTACCTTTTGGTTTTTGATGGAATATTCTGCACCGTATGCCTTGATAGGGCCTCACACCTACATCTACTTAATAATTAATTGAAGTCAATGTTCCTTTGAATCAAGATGTGTTATCTCCAAGTTTGGGAGTAGATAGGTATAACTCCAGACACGTATCTTGGCCCTAAAATGTGCTCAAAATGTGCCCTATACGCGCAGTGCACATTTCTTGGGTGTCTTTTGAGGATAGCACGGGGTGCTACTGCGGTGGACGAACTCAAATTCACCAAGCATAGATTATTACAAAGCAATCCGCGGGCGCCAGAGCCTCGTTTGTCTTGCAATTTAGGTTCAAGATACATGTTCGGAGTTATAAACTTGGTAGTTATTCCAGTTGGTAAATATTATAAAGTTGTAGCAATACAACTGACCTTTCTCAGCAAGTGATCGCAAATTAACTAAGATAATCATCTTAACTTAATCAGGTACGTTATAATTTGCTCAATCAAGTTCACGGTCTATTTCATGTTAGTAGGTAATATATTATTTAATAATTTGTATTATATAATTGTTGTTTTTTAGTTAATATGACTGTCATTGAATTACATAATTGCTTTGTTATCATTCTATATGAAAATCTCAAGTCAAAATAAGTAAAAAGAAACGTAAAAAATGCCTGGCAAATGAAAAAAGAAACGAAGAAAAAAGAAAACGCCGATAGTGCCGATTGGCATCTTTCTTTCACGTTTTTCCCAAGATCGTGTGAAGTTGAGAAATAAAAGCAGGAAAGCGGACCCCGTCTCTGAGGTGAAATGAAACTCTCGGTTGCGGCCGGGACTAGGGATTGCAATCCCACGCGATTTCTGAGGGATTGACTTCGTTACAGAGGGATCCCGCGGTATCATATCAATTTAATAGTAGGTATATTAATTGTTCTCATTAAATAAAGCGTCGTAAAAAGTGCTTGAGTAGATTAAAGGTAGCGATTTAAATGCAATGGCTGACGCTTGCTGACTCAGTGATTCGGGATACGGGATTCCGCTTTGCTGGATTGCAATCCATAACTGGAACTAACGCGAAACCTTATCATACCATTTTCTTCCCTAATTTAATAGTACCTATCCACTCCTTATCCGTGCCATATCCGTCCCAGACCGTTCCTGTGTTAGTCACGTACGCCACACACCCCATCACTACAAAGTTTAAATATTGTTAAGTGCCTCACAATGATACAAAAATTGAAAGTCTCATACACATTACATCATAATAAAATAAATGGCCACCTCTTGTTATTTGAATTAACTGCTAGAGTTCTAATTAGCAAAGCAATTATTCTACTTCCGTTCAACAATTGTTTTAGTCCAAAAGATTTCATATTATATTATATTGACAGATCAAAGAATCGTTGAATTAAAACCTGTTGTCGTTTCTGAACGGTTAAATCTAAAGATGGATGTTTCCTTTAAAAAAAGTTTGGATGATTGCCGCCCATTGATAGGTTTCGCATTAGGTCCTCTCCTTCCTGTTATAATAAATTATTTAGTTTAATTTTGCTTCAATCAATCAATTAGCCTATTGCACTCCACTACTGGACATAGGCTTCTCTCAATGTGCACCATTGTTTCCGATCCGTCGCCCATTCAGTTTTGCTTAGCTTGCTAAATGTAGAATTGTGTCTATGGTAGAATTATGTTATACAACTGTTACTGCATCGTCTTAATTTATTTTTAATTATCCACTCAATCATTAATAATAATTATATTATTTGACAATAAAGAAGTAGGTACGACGCGACGTTAGGTATTATTTCATACTTTTCTGCTTATTCGTCTTCATTATATACCTATTAATTCTGCAGCAGAATCGCTGCAATTTCGACAATGTGAAGTAAAACACGAAGAAATAACTCCTGAAGTAAATTACATCTGAAAATATTCTTACCAATATATTCCATCCATCCATGATTGTTTATCCAGTAGATATTATTGGCCATTGGTATTAGCGTATAGCAGTCGTAGTCGTTAACACAGATTGCAATAGAAACAGCCTTGTACTTGAAAATGTACAGCATCTTTGGAGAAACTGTAATCCTATAGGATTTTACATTTACTTACAATATGTACATGGACTAGACGACAATATATAACTGAAAATTTTGAAATTGAAAAATTTTGAAGCATTTTGTAAGACCCATTTTTTTAAATATCGCTCAATGGCCAAATTTAAATGATTTGGATTCGTAAAAGTGAATGCTTAAGACGGGACTGGAACCTGTGACCAGTCCTTATAGGGGGAATGATCAGACCAACTGAGCTACATGGACACTGGACACGACTCGAGCATTCGAAATTCTGCTACACAATCATCTTGGGGCGATAGTGGAGCTATCTTCCGATATTCATATGAACGAACCATCGGAAGCAATGAAAGCAATACTTGCTTTAAAATTTCATTGACAGCCGTTCCCAATAACCTATCTATCGCCAGTTTTGACATTAGAAAGGATAAAAAAGAACCTATAAAAGGTAAAATAATAACTATTACATTATGTCCTACCCTAAGTATTGACCCTTTTGTCATTTGTCTCGTCGGGGGACCGCTAAGTACCTTGGTATGCTCTATACCCCCCTGACGGTCAGACGGCGGTAGGTCATAATGTAATAGTTATTATTTTACCTTTTATAGATTCTTTTTGGGTCGGGGGTTTTTTAAATTTTTAATAAAAAAAATTTTCATGCTTTTTATAGGTAACCGGTTAACCGATTTTCATAAAACTTTCTGTATCGTGATGTATAAATTATGACCTTTCATTTGATACTCAACACGGGTATATTTGAAAATACTAGATTTTGCATTACCACTTTCACTCGTCACATTTTTCAAATGGCTGAACCGATTTTTATGAAACATAGCTAAGAACACTCTCGACTAAACCATCTATCAAATAAAAGAAACAGAATCGAAATCGGTTCAGCTGTTTGGGAGCTACGATGCCACAGACAGACTGACACATACACACACACACAAACACACAACACACACACACACACACACACACACACACAAACACACACACACACACACACACACACACACACACACACACACACACACACACACACACACCCATACACACGTCAAACTTATAACACCCCTCTTTTTGTCGGGGGTTAAAAACGTCATCGTAACGCAATTCATAGTGTAGCAAAATAACAATAGGATTTGACAAAGGAACTATCTCTACCGTTACCTTTATCTGTAGATATTATGTTATTGGGAACGGCCGTTAATCGTGCATCATTTTATGGAGAGGTACCTAGAAATTATGCTTTATGTTATTTTTTTGACAAAATACATTTTTTTAAGGAATTGGCCTTTGCTTATGAGGTTGAGAATTATATGGAGCAATCCTATGACTTTCATGTAGATATGTACGACGTTACGATACGTAATTTTTTTTTTAAGAATGGCTTTGTGCTTTTAGCATCAATTCCGTCAATGTCCCGTAGTAGAGCTACTAACGCAGGATATAGAGTGACCCAGAATTTGACAGGTATACAGGGTGGAAGATTTTAACCTTACCTGGAGGGATTTGATCCTCATGATTGACATTATCGATTGATGCTATAAAAATACAGGATGCCATTTTTTGTATTTTAGTCGGTTCGATTACCGGGCGTGGCAAGCGAATTTTCAAAAATCTATGAATGCGGTTTTGTTTATTTTTTAAAATAAAGGAATGTTTCCTTTGAGTGAAATTAGCTATATCCAGTATTTAAAGTACTTTCCCTCCAGGTAAGGTTAAAATCCTATGAGACTAAAAATTGGTATCGCGAATAATGCGCAACTTTTTGATGCTGTCATATCTTATGAAGTTATGATATTACATAATGCCAGTGCCAAAATTTATTATCTCTTTTATCTAGGCTGCGTCCCATCAGAAAATCTCATCTGAAGAGTGTCGTAAAAGACGATTAACGGAAACATACGCAGACAATATCACTGCGAGAGAAGAAAATCACGAAATAAAACCCTGTAAGTACCAACCCGTCTGGTCAGCGTGGAAACAGTAGTCCAAAGCCTGCCAATATTGGGAGAGGCCTATGTCTAGCAGTGGACTGTAATAGGCTAATTGATTGATTGATCAGTCGGATTATTGAGACAGTAAAATAAAGGATTCTCATTTTTGGATTGTCAGATTTGTCAGATCCTAAAAGGTTTCTCTTTGCTGACCATTTTCCTACATTCTAAGTAAATATTTCTCACTTTCATTAGATGTTACATTAGTATCCCGGTTATAATTCAATCTACCTCTAGTGTTACACATATTGGATGTAGCTTTCTAGTGAAAACAGATCGCTGTCCGTTGTGCAACGCACCGGAAGGCGCTTATACAGACAGCATAAACATTCGATGTATGAATAGTTTTTTTTGCAACCACAGATGAGAAATGTGGAATTGCTAACGTGCCTAGCTTTTCTTGTTCTGATTTCAAATGAGTTATTTTTTTTTATTGTGGTAGTGAACTTGGAGAGTAGGTTATTGATCTGATTTATTTTTTACAACGGATAGACGAGTTACTTGATAATTACCGCGTTTTTTTTTAAATAAATGTATTGATTTCTAAGTTTATAATTACTATATTTTACTATAGACGGATAATGCTTTTCTATGGTTATCAGTTCAGGCCGAAATCAGTGTATAAGGTCTCTTCTCCAGTGTACAATCTCTTCTTCATCCGAACGCCAATTACGGTTGCATCCATCCTTTCAAGGATAGCTTCAGTGCAAGGTCAGTTCTCTCCTCTCACTCCTTTTTTTTTGTTTTTTATTATTTTATTACAGGTTTTTTTTATATTTAGGTTTTCTAGGAGCAACTGCGGTTATATCTCCAACAATGTCAATAGCTTGCACCAGAGCCACGTAGGTCGTCACTCGTCTGCAGATACTTTTGGAGGTTAGGTTGCCTTGACTCCAAAGATAATATACCTAATCAGGTAATTTTAATTTTAACTAATCATGACTCCTAAAAACCAACTAAAACATCGAAAATTTCCTAAATAATTCAATAACACATAATAAATAGTGATAGAAACAGTAATAAAAAGCTAATTGTGTATGGCCTGTGTTGCTGACCGTACCTCCCATGATGTACACGATCATTGTTACTTTTGACGACAGTCACAATTTATGATGAGCCCTCACGCCCCCATTACCTCACCGAGGCTGAGATATCGCTATCATTGTTACACACGTACACCGTATAATTAAACCATGGCGTTTATTACAAAATCCCATGATTTAAGCGACATTTCTTTCAGTCTTACTCGAAAAGACAAGAAACGCAGCGGACTTTTTTTCGCCTATTTATAAAACATGAGGTGTAAAGATCTGTTTGAGTAGTATACGATAGTTGAGCAAACAGTTTATTTCCAAGCTTATTTGTCGTATAAACATGTATTTGAATTATATACCTAATAGCCATTTGGGAAAATTTTACTTTTAATTATTTTATTTTAATAACAGACCCTGGACTGGTACTATCTCTATTGCCTGTAACCTCAACATGTCGCTAACATTTTTTTAAACAGTCTTGCATCTTGCACCAAAAGGTCGGAGTATGATAAATATGATACTTAATAAAACCTTTAATATCCAATTAATCGCACTTGAACAGAAATCCTTAGCCAGGTAACTCACGCATTCGCCAAGGGGCGTTTGGAAAGGCGTGGTTTAAAACGACACGCGTAAATCTCACATTGAATAGACAAAGAAAGTGCTTACATTTAGCTATAGTACTTACTCGAGCGTTTTATGATTGCAATCGAGAGGAAAGTCCCTTGTAGGCGAATTTAGTCGCACCATGAATGGGACCTTAACAGCCCATGAATGGGACTCTGAGGTTTTATGTGCTCGGTAAATAAGGATGCAATGATGGGAAAGTTGTGAGTGTTGTGGGATACACAGTATTGTTTGTATGTGTTGTAATCTATCTATACTATTACCTATATAATTGTAAAGTGGTCGTGTCTGTACATTGGAGATATTTAAAAAAAAAAATACTTGGGTTATGTTATGTTAACGATACTGAACACGAAAATATTTTTTTTGAATTTCCTGTCTGTTTGTTCGCGATGGACGCAAAAACTACTGGACGGATTTTGATGCGGTTTTTTTTTGTTAGAAAGGACTTACTCAGACTTAAAATATTACGTTTGTTTGATCGCAATCGGTTGAGTAGAACCGGAGATATGAGCAAAGGTCGCGTTAACCGAGATGCACGCGGGCGGAGCCGCGGGCGGAAGGCTAGTATAAGATAAAATTAACAATAAGAATCAAAAACTCGATATCAAAAAAGGCCCGGCCTCTCTAGACAAGTGGCAATTCATTGCCCGGCGTATTATAGAATACAACGGCGAATGAATGAGATTTGACATTTATGACCGTCATATACGTCAAATCCCATACATTTGTCATTATATTTTATAATATGTCGGCCAACAAACTGCTACTTGTGTAGGGGAGCTGGACAGAGCGGAGACCAGAGATCGGGTACTGTAGTACAACAGTACACATAGGGGAGGGTCTATGGCAAGTAGTGGACCGCAAAAGACTTATTGATTGATTGAAACCGAACGAATATGTATTAAGCAGCTTGATTATCCAGACTAGCCCAGCCCCCCTACACAAGTGGCAATTCGTTGTGAATGTTGTAGAACAAAATGAAGAATGTATGGAATTTGACGTATATGACAGTCGTCAAAGTATGTCATAAACGTCAAAATACGTGACATTTAGGTACGTCAAATTCCGTACATTCATCATTCTATTCTATAATACGCCGCAGGCGAGGTCCGAGGGTGGGGGGGTCACAGGGGACATGACTCCCCCAAAACCATGCACGTCATATTGAAAAGTCCCAGTACGAGGGGAGGGGCGGGGGGGTTAAATTTCTTAAGGAATTTCCGAAGTGACCTCCCCAAAACTTCAAGCTGCGACCGCGCCTGATACGCCGGTCAACGAATTGCCACTTGTCTTGGGCTGAAGTGATCTCCCATGATCTGTCCTTGCGTGTACCATAAACCGTTATTACAGATAGAGCTGCGATCACAAGTCAAAACAAAAAATACATAAAAATCGTAACACATTATCAGTTATTAGGAGGTCAGAAATTAAAAACATAGTATAATTTGTGTTGTGAATGAGGAAATAGTGTAAATTGGTTCGTGAGGATCGAACAGGTGCTTGTGTAGGTGAAAGGGCTAGCTGTTGACCCGGCGGACTTATTCTGAACGAAACTTACAGAATCCTGCTATTATGTTTGGATGTTTTTACGTAATACTCAAACGGAACTGGCTAAAATTTGGTTTATACATAGATAGTCTGCTAAACACTGAACTGAAACGGCTAGAAACACATATTCTGCTTTTATTACAGGAATAGGTCCCTAAACGGCACGGCCTAAAATCTAACGTTTGTTTCATCACAATTGGTTGAGTGGAATCGGAGATATGTCCAAAAAAGTCTCGATAACCGACATTTATACAGGCGAAGTGCAGAGCTTTTCAATAATACAATATAGTGGTTTAATAATCTGACACGATTACCGTAGTGACTCAATCTGTCTTTGGTAGTACTGAGATGTATTTGTCGGAAATATCTAGTCGTCAGACGGCACGGAGTTGACCTTTTGTTAGCTGAATAAGCTCCTAGACTTTCATTGAGGTATGATGATAAATGGGTCAAGTATTTGTCCGGGATTCGGAATTGGATGTGAATTGCAAGATGAATTGCGTAATGGTTGCTTTTCGCCTAGAGCTTTTCTTATAACTTTACTAGCTTTTGCTCGCGGCTCCGCCCGCGTGGATGTCGGTTATCGCGACCAAATAAAGCCTATGTCCTTTCTCAAGGTCTAATCTACCCCTAAACCAAATTTCATCAAAATCGGTTTAGTGGTTTGGGCGTGAAAGCGAGACAGACAGACAGACAGACAGAGTTACTTTCACATTTATAATATTAGTAGGGATTACCTGCCTAATTTTTTTTATGTAGGTATATTGATAGGTACATACATGAAGAGAAAAGTTTTTAAATATTTTAGAGAAACGGAAATGATGACAATGATGAATTAATTTGACACGGTTAAAGTTTATATATGGAGAAGAAGTGAGCTATTTTTTATGCAAAACGTATCAGGAATATTAGAAATACATGTAAAATAAACATTAATAGTATGCATGTAGTGCATGCATTTATGACACATATCTAAATTAGTCTCTTGACGTCGTGGAGGGTGCATTGCGTGTCAATGGTCTCACTAGCATGGACGCCTAAGTCCGTACGATGTGGAGGAGGAAGAGCCGGACGGTCAGAGGCTGCCTCCGAGGTCACCTCGACCTCGGATGCAATCAGGAAAATACGTCTCCATGAGGATGAAGACAATCAAATTATTGAATTAGATTTAAGTTGCTAGATTTGATTTAACAGATCAACCCCCCTAGACAAGTGGCAATTCTTTGCTCGGCGTATGATGGAATAGAATGACAAATGTATAGGATTTGACGTTTTTGATATTCATTGACACCTGTCATATACGTCAAATCCCATACATTTGGCATTCTATTCCATCATACGCCGAGCAACGAATTGCCACTTGTCTAGAGGGGCAGAAACCGTGTTTCTCCTTCCAAAACATCGTATTCCTCTCGTTTTCCGTACTGCAGAATAGTGGCATACGATTTAAAAGCAGTTCGTGCGTGCAATACTTTGTCACTACTCGCTGTAGGTACTCGTGTGTCATTATGGCGCGAATGGCGGGCGGCTCGGCTCGTATGCTCGGCCGGGTAAGTACCGAGTTACCTGTGAATTAGCTAATACGAGTCTTGAACGAGTCCTAAAATGTGCTCTATACGAGCTGCAGCAGTACACGTTTCTTGGGTGTCTTTTTTTGACACCATATGCACGCATGTCATCATCCACGACGTTTAGCCAGGACTTCTTAGGCCTACCCCTTCTACCTGGACCCGGCGGGGTACCATTGCCAGGCATTTGCTGCCCATGTAACCCGGCGGTTGCCGCAAGACGTGGTAAGCAACATAACTTTTGATCAACAAATACTGCACTTACATTTCAACCCGTATCGTTAGTACCTATTGCCATAGTGACCAATAATATTGATCTTAACAAATGTAGGTTCAACATCTATTCTCAAAGAACTTGACCCACAGGGGTCGCTACATTATTTGCGTATCACAATATTGTCAAAGATAAAAGAACTATTGTAACTCCTCAATAGCAGTCTTTGTTATCATATAATTTGCTAGTTTGAATATCATTGGACTTTGAACTGTGTTTTAATAAAATTAAGAGTTATATTAGTTTGGTTTGGTGGTGTATCTTAATGTTTTCATCAGTGTATGATTTTGGTGTGGTCTAAGTTATAGGTGGTTCGCGGAGCTGAATTATTTAACTTAGCGTGTGCTAATTCCATTTAATTGAGGTCATGTGTGCTTTTATGTAGATAAACTAAATATCGAACTCGTTTTCTTTTCATATAGGACACGTCAATTTGATTTTACCTCGTCTGATGGTAAGCTGAAGGCAAGGTCTCGGCAAAGAGGGTCACCATTATACACACGTACCATATTACAATAGTGGCACTCAGCTGGACGGCCTCATCAGATGCTTTTTCACATCCCGCTTAAAGGCCCTGGGACTGTAGGAAGAGGGAAACACGTGTATTAGTCAGGAATTACAAGTCTTAATGGTGCGGCAAAAGAAGGAGTCGCCGAACAGCTAGGTTCTTGATGGAACATTCTGCACTGTATGCGGGTGACATCTAAATCCAGTACGTGTTATCCTATATAGGAAAGGGTGTGACTAATTGCAATAGCTCATCAGGGCATTCACCTCGAGAAATAAAACAGGATTTAGGGCAAAGTTCACAACCAAAACATGTTACACGTATTGTTTATACTGGAGATTGATGGCACTTGGTGGAACTTGCTACACATATTGAATAAATCACTAAACTTGTACTTTACCACAATTATACCCTTTGAGAATGCCGTAAGGCAAAATCGGTAAGGTTCAAATAAATAATTGTGGAAAAGTACAAGTGATTTATTCAATATGTTACACGTATCTCTATCGCTTAACCCTTGTACCACCACCCAACTGACATGCATTTACGTTCGACAGCGGTGCCCTAGGGTCAAGTTGAGGGTCCCACATTATCGACCACCTACCGCCAGTCACGGCCCATTGACAATTACTGTTACAATCCGGTGTTTTACGCATTTTACTATGCGATTATCTGCAGTGTTGCTAGCGTGTGATTCTGAGCCTAACGATTAAGGTTTCCCTTTAAATTTCCATACACATACATAGCAACGAGTGCTAGAGTGGAGACCGCGTGAAGCCAAACGGAAGGTAGGACACCTCTAAGCCAGGTGGCCTGACGACCTAAAAAGGTGGGTGGGACAGATTGGATCATAACTACCGCTCATACAGTAATGCTGTAAAGGTCCATCATGTGACTATATGCCTCAATAAGATCTTCGGGACCCAATGCTCGAGGGATACCTATGCTAGAGGCTGCCTCACTCCCGGCAATTGACGGCCCGGGTGGGCCACTGTGGTTTTGAGCGGTTTGAGTTCGAACTATCCACCCCCGCTGGCTCTGTAGCGGGCGAGGGGGGAGGGGGATGGGAGGTAACCTGGACAAGGCTCTGGCACAGGATTTTTTGGTATGTCAGCTTTCTTTAGAAGCGACTACCATCTGAACCTCCAACCCTGAGAGGAGCCTACGCCGGATCCTCATCCGTTGTTTAGCAGGTGCTTGCAGGTGAAGCCTCAAGGATGTTGATAGGGTCATGTACACCTATGGTCTTAGGTCATACGACTTGCCCTATGGCGCCAGACGATGTTACGTGACAATGACGCTCATTGAAGTTCTAAACAACTTTTACTGGGTGCGGCCACTAAACCAGCAATTAGTTGAATTTGACATTTGACACAGGCACTTTATTTGTACTTGGGTCAAGTGTTAATTCCAATGGAATAAAATCTGAACTCGACGGACCTGTATAAATTTGTAATTATCAATGTATTAAACTGCCGTAATTATTAGAGAAAGTGTCCTTTCTGATTTCTATGGCAACTAGTGATCTACACAATCACGGGTCCTTTTTGGCAGGCCTCCTCATTAGATGAGTCCGTCACACCATTGTACCATTATTTGTATCTTTAGTGGTGATCCTTATTCCTGTAACTTCACTTTGAGCTTACTGTTAGACAAAGCTCTACATAAAAATTATAACAAATATTAATTAAAAATTATAATAATTATGACTTATTATCTGGGTGGTTAACACAAAACAGTGACGTTGGTGACGTATCAATTTCAATAGAAACTTTTGAGCCCCCAACCTGAAGAAGTAACCCTGCACCAGAGACATGTCTATCGACCAGTGGCTGTACTAACTTGCAGGAGAGATTTGTAAGTTGATTTGGACCCCAAAGACCTTGCTTCGAAACACTTTTACGGCCGTTCCCAATAACTCACTGCAGAAAGGTAGTTCTATCTATCTGGCTATCCCATAGAGATTGATGACGTTTTTGTTCTTTAGAATGTCAAAACTGTCAGTACATACGTTATAGATAACGGCCGCCGTTTTACTCGCATTGTTGATCGCCATAGAACAAAAAAAAAAAAAAAAAAATACTCGCATTGTTGATAAAGTCGCTTGTTTCATGGCCCCACTAACACTTAGCTCACCGTGACAATGAGCTGTAAACTATTTGAACCTTTAAAATAAAGCATTCGGTTCGTGCAAGCGTGTTCCCGGGAAGTTTCACGTATGAATGTTAAGCCGCCATTGTTGGGTTAGATAAGGTTTTAGAAGCGCTTTTACTTTAAACGCTGTGTTATATTAAACCAGTGTAGGTAGTATTCTGTAGAAAAGTATGTTATAATAATGACAGCCTCTGTGGCGTAGCGGTAGTGAACGCAGCCGCTACGCAGGAGGCGCGGGTTCGATCCCCGCTCAGTGCCAATATTTGTGTGCATGAAATATGGGTATTTGCATTCATGGTCTGGTCATGCCTCGGAGAGCACGTTAAGCCGTTGGTCCCGGTTGACATAAGAACATCTATGGCAGTCGGGTAGTTGGAGCCCTAAAAAGTCCAAAAACAACGGTCTAGCTGCAAAGCTTCGATATCGCCTAATGTTGCCATTGGGTTGTGGAGGTCAGATGGCAATCGCTTCACGGAAAATATCGAGGTCTAGCCAAATCCGTAGTTAAGACTGGTAAAGCGGACCCCAGACTCCGAGGTGAAGGCTTCGGATGCGACTGGGAATTAACGCTAGGATGAAGAAGAATACCAGCTAGTTACCAGCTCCCTGTGTACACGTTAGCGGAGTATTGAAAACTATATTCGATATCTGGATAAGCTTTTCCGAACAGCATAACCCTCCTTTGTTCCTGCCGTAGTTGGATAAAAATTGTGTCACGGATCCATGGAGAAGGAAATTGCTTTTTAATTTTTTAGTATTAGGCAGAGGTGAATTAACACCCACATTTCACCAATCATTGTATTAGGTCCCATGTAATAGGGGGTGAGCCTATTACCGTTTTCCGAGCACTATTGTTGGTTCGAGCCATATAAAGGCTGAGTTTGGGCTGTATATATTTGTCTGATGTTAAACAGCCCTATCCCTTAGTCGCCTTGTACGACACCACAATTCTACTCTGCCGGGAACCACGCGGCATTTGTCATTCTATTGTCACTTGTCTAGGGGGGCAGTTCTGCTCATTGAAAATTTTCACGATTTTTGCGATCAATTTGCGTAGGCACTTTGAGAAACGGGGTTTCTCTTACCTACCTAAATGCTCTATGATGAAGTTAAAAAAAAAACAAACATCGATGATGAAATTAATAGCATTCGATTTAAAACTATAACATATCAATCGCGAATATCACCTCTACCGGTTCGTATGTAATCAGTAATCATAGTACAACGTGGGATAGAGAAAGCTAATTGCAAATAAAAAATAATCGTATCTACTTTATAGTATAGTTCCGGCGCTTTACAATAAATGCTATTACTTATAGGTCTAGTTTAAAAAAAACCAGACCAGCTTTCGTGTAGGTAGGTACCGTACTTATGGAGTAGGCGCGACATTACTTTCACTTTAATTGGAAGTTTTCTTTAATGTATAAATTGGTGGTACGGAAAATTTTGAAATAAAATGATGTAAAATATATACACCTGAAACAAACATCGAATAAAATGGAAGAATCGATTTCATACATACATATTATACTCACGCCTGTACCTAAATTCCCCAAGAGGTAGGCAGAGGTGTATTAACACCCCCATTTCGCCAACTTTGACTTTCGCTCTCACGTTATAGAGCGGGCACTTAGTCATGGGCTATATGTTTACTGTCGGATGGAGAACAGCCCTATCCCTTACCCCGCGTTTACACGCTGCCCATCGCATTGCTCATCGTGTTGCCGGAAATATTCCCACAAATAATACCCTAGCATTCACACGTACGCATCATCGTGTTGGTCCGCATTACAGTATTCGCCCTGCAACGGAGACGGACGTAAACGTATGGAGAACAACGCTCTGTAGCAGTGTACGCATTATGCTTTTACAGTATAGCGAATTGATTAAATAGATTAATAATAAAAACTACCACTTTCAACTACTATACACTTTCCGTAGATCGATATAAATATTTTTAAAAGTAAATATTCGAGGAGCAATAACGAAAGCCGTGTTTACTGATTAGCGCCATCTAGCGGTCTCGTATAGTTCATCGCGCTAGTATTGCCGCTCCTTTGACTCACGCCGCCAAGCCGACATTCGTAGCAACATACGCGGCAGTACTCGCGCCATGACGAATATACCATTCACACCACGTCTCTGCCCACTTCTCTCGCCACTTCCCTCGCTCTGCCGCGAGTATGTAAACGCAGCTTTAGTCGCCTTCTACGACATCCACCAGAGAAGGCCCTATTCTACTTCACCGGGAACCAACACGGCTAGTCGTAGGTAGAATCGATTTCAATTCTTCCATTATCATCTATACTTCTAGTAGGTATACCCTGCACTTTGGCAATGATACAGCACATTGAACGAAAATTAAACCAAAATAATGATAGGTACTTCTTCTTCTTTATTTCTTCTTTAGTCGCCTCAGAGTCGGGGGTCCGCTTTACTAGTCCAACTGCGGATTTAGCTGGACTTCTATAATTTCCGTGAAGCGATTGCCATCTGATCTCCACAACCCAATGGCGATATTGGGCGATATCGAAGCAATGCAGCTAGACCAGTTGTTAAACTTTTTAGGGCTCCAACTACCCGTAACGACTGCCATAGATGTTCATATGGCAACCGGAACCGACGGCTTAACGTGCTCTCCGAGACACGCCCGGACAGGGCCTGATTAACCCTTAGGCTAATTAGGCTATAGCCTAGGGCGCGAGGACCGGGGGGGCGCGAGCATCGGGGCAGGGGGCAAGGTTCGGGGGGGCGCGCGCTGAAATCGTATCTTCGCATGCACTATTCATCAAGCACAATTACATCCACTCTACATATTCCAAATAGACACTAAAACTAAATGCGCTGTGGACTGAATAATTTTTGAGAGTCCCTGATTTTAAGAAATATTAATAAGCGCGCACAAAACCAACATCGACTTGTTACTCGAATTGAATAGTTTCCAAAAAATACTTTCTATGGCAGCCGCCCCCCCTGGAATCCTAGCAGAAGATGTATGACTATAATGCTGAATAATCAAAGTATAAACTATCTGAACTGACTTTTGAATAAACCCCTGGCAAAATGTTGCATGGTACCTATTTTTAGGCAAGTTGTCCATTCAAAATAAGCAAACCATTTTTCGGACGCTTCGTTCGTCTACCGGCTCTTCCTCCTCCACTTCGCACGATCTTGTGCGTGATTGTAGTGAGACTATTCGCACGCGCATTTCACCCTCCACGACGTCAATCCAGGACTTCTTGCACCTACCCTTTCCGTCTGGACCCGGTGGGGGCGCCATTGCCATTACCCTGGCGGTTCTCGTAAAACGTGACCGCACAAGCGAAGGCGACTTTCTTGCCCTCTATCTGCGATGTCACAGACATGAGTGCTGCAGTGGATGCGAGACTTCCTCTCGCGATCTTTACGTGTGTCTCCGCAGATCCCCCGCAGCATTTTCATGTCCGTGACACGTAGCGCCTGCGTATGTCGTTCCATGTAAAAGATAGGCCTAATTATCGTGTTATAGACCTGTCCCTTCAATGTAACTAGCATTTTAGGGTTGAATATGATGCCAGTCGTTTTCCGCTTGACCCACGCGGCGGCAAAACGTGCCTTGATGTCGTAATCGATTTCACTGGTCACGTGCAGTCAGATACTCAACCTGGTTCGTGTACTCGACTAAGTCATCGCCTATGCGGACGGGTGTGAGTTTAGCGCCAAGTATTATATCTTCTCTACATATAGCTTCAGACTGCCGTTCTCAAGCGCCTCCTTCCACACTTTCACATGTTGCACCAATCTGCTCCTGTCCGTGTCCATCAGCGCGATATCATCATCATTAAGGATACATGAACATCCTGTTGCTGAAGAGTGAAGCTGTCAGAGTTTCTGATGCTGTTCGACAGAACATTTACTGCTACGCTGAACAAGTAAGGATTAAGGAAGGATCCTTGGTATACCACGACAGTGATGGATCCGGTTTGCATGTCGCCGACAGGGATCCGGACCACGGAACCGGAATCGTGGTATATCTCGGATGGTGTCAATGTAAGTCTCTGGAACGCCTTTAGACCGCAGTGCTCACTAGATTATCGCACGAGGAATACAGTCCAAGGTCGTCTGCATGTCTAGGAATAGACAATGTGGAGGCGTATTCTTCGCCTTGTATTTCTCCGCGAATCCTTAGGGCAAACGTCGGATCCATGTTCTTGTGACCGGAACGAAACTAATACTGACACTCCGAGAGTGCACTCTCCTGTCAGATCTGGGAGTCGATTATCCTCTGGTAGAGCTTCATGGTGTGAATATTTATAATATAACGCGATTGCTGCTATACTCCTGAGCCGATCCCTTGCCTTTGAAAACTGTCGGATATTCCGCAGCCAGCCTCCACTAACACGGGATCATAAGGAACGCCTAAACGAAACAAGATAAATCCATCTAGTTTGGGCTCATTTGTGTTGTCTTGGCGAAAAACTCTATTTTACATATTATTCAGCGTCAGAAAATGGAATCAGAAGGTGGCCATAGGAACTCCTAAACTACACAAGATAAATTCGGTCAGTTTGGGCCCATTTGTTTTGTCTTAGATAACTGTCTTTTGTTACATGCATGACAGTCAGGTTTTGAAGATGGAGTAGAAAAGTGACTGTAGGAACTTTTGAACTAAAGAAGATAAAGTTATCGAGATTGGGCTTACAAATAAGCCTTGGATGTCGTGGATAACTATTTGATGTTACTATGGTACCTTGGAACTGGTCTGATGATGGAAAACGAAGGCGGCCATAGGAATTCTTAAATTAAACAAGATAAATGCATCAAGCTTGGGCTTATTTCTTTTGTCTTGGTAAACACTCTAGTATAACATGGTATTCAGAGCCTGAAGATGGAGTAAACAGGTGGCCATAGATTAGTGCGTAAAATAAGGACAATTGTCCTATTTTTTTCTTGTCATTTTAGATTGCGGACAACGAATCTATAGTTTACTAGCTGTCCCGGCGAACTTCGTACTGCCATATTTTTCCCGTTCCCGCTGCACCTATTTTCTCATCCTTTAAACCTTCCCTGGACACCCACGAATATTTCAAGACTAAAATTAGCCAAATCGGTTCAGCCGTTCTTGAGTTATAAAATAACAACGAAAAGTGGCATTGATTTTTATATATTAGAAGATAATATATCATTGTATTTAGGTGTATTTGGGTAATGAGTATAACAAAATAGACGCGGACGATACGTAAAAATCTGACTTGCCCTCCTTTCTAGGCCAGAAGCTGGCTACGCCTATGCCTCTCGTCTTTTTATATTTAAAAAAGATTTAAAATCGCAGCATCTTCACATTCTTCACACGCTAGATGACCACGCTCATCATCAATGGCTGTATCACCTAAGTTGTATATAGAAACTAAGTTTTCTACTTGGTAGCCTGCAGTCACTTCATCACTTGTCGTGATTTTGGTCGTATAATGCGTGAGGTGCTTTGCCTTTATGTACGGTCAGCTAAAAAAATGGTTTGCCACCCTAAGGTTGAATGTCGAGTAGATTAAAGGACGTTAGTTTTATAACCCGCGCCACGTATCTTGGACCTAAAATGTGCACAAAATGTGCCATATACGCGCATTACACATTTCTTGGGTGTCTTTTGAGGATAGCACGGGGTGTTACTGCGGTAGACGAACTCAAATTCACTAAGCATAGACTATTACAAAGCAATTCGCGGACGCCAGAGCCTCGTATGTCTTACGATTTAGGTCCAAGATACGTGGCGCGGGTTATACTTGCAGATGATCTAAAAACTTTTATAGTACTCGTAGTAAGAACCATGTTAAAATTTTCACACTTGTAAACAATGTCAAAACTGCTATACCTACTACTCTTTAAAGTGACCGTAAACGGTAACACACTTGATGGGGGCGCGTCTTCAAAATTAGCCTAGGGCGGTCAGAACTCTTGATCAGTCGCTGCGCCCGGACAAATGCAAATACCCATATTCATGCATACAAATGTTTGCACTAAGCTCGGATCTAAAAGACCCATAACTAAAAGTTTATAGGTATAGAAATCATTGACGGATGCAATACTAAAGACACAATTCAACGCCTCAACGCCTGCAACATAGTTCAACGCTGGCAATACTGACATAATTCACTTGCATTGCAAATATGACTTTACAGTTTAAATATGTCCTATCAATGACAGTTCCTAGTCTAAAAACGTCATGATTGATGCCCTCTTCACCTCGCCATGTTACGTATGAAGGTATCCCTCAAGACACATTATCTTGGACCTAAATCGCGAGTCAAGTCAAAAGACACCTTGGCACGGACTTATTGTTTTGTAATAATCTATGATTGGTGAATTTGAGCTCGTCAACCGCATTAGCACCCCATGCTTTCCTCAAAAGGCACCCAAGAAACTTGCACTGCGCATTATAGAGCACATTTTAAGCACCTTCAGCTTATCATCCGGCGAGGCGAAGTCAAATTGACGTGTCCTATATAAAAAAAAAAAACAGTTTTCTTTAACAGTTCACGTATTTCCCTCCTCCTACAGTCCCGGATCTTTTAAGCGGGGCGTGAAAAAGCATCTGATGAGACCGTCAAGCTGAGTGCCACCATTGTAACATAGTACGTGTCTGTATTGGTGACCCTCTTTTCAGAGACTTTGCCTTCATATAAAAAAAAAACATTTTGGGTTCAAGATATATACATCTATGTGACCACATTATGTGACGCACGCTCCGTCCGGTATGTGCCTTGGTTCTGCAGATTAATTACAAGATACCAAGCTGTACAATACGTGTTGTATAACCAAATGACATATCGTTAGGTGTATTGCACACTGGGAGTAGGTTAGTGGGTGAATCGCGATGGAAACTATTAAAAATAAAGAAATATTTTGACAAATGAATGAAGGGCATGTAGAAAATGTGATTTTCAATTAGCGACATCGCTTCGAAGCTCGAAGTTTCTATTCGTTTTCAATGGATCACGTAGATCACGTATTATGTTCCATAGATTAAGAACAATTCATTTTTACATCAATGGAACAATTATTCTGGTTTCGTACCTACCCAAAGATTAAAAACGGAATTCTATTGTGACTGCACTGCCCGTCTGTCTGTCTGTCGCCAGGATGTACCTTATTTTTTTTTTTTTTTTTTTATCGTGCGAAAAATCCCCACGGATACCTCCCCCGCCGGGGTCGGAGGAGGAGGTTATGTCGGACTCGAACCGACTAAAACGCACGCCTTCTGTGGGCCGTCAGTTGCCGGAGGTGAGATTGTCATAGCCATATCCCTCGCACCCCGGCCGACCCAGGGCCATATCTCTCGATCTGGCCCTCTTCCGGTGTGGGGACCACGGAGTCCCCAACTCGCCCCCGGGTATGGGGGGCCACGCAATGCGCGCCACCGCCGTGGCCTGCTTCTGCAAGGGTGACAGACGCCACGATAACCACTTTCCATCAGGTGGGCCGTGTGCTTGTCTGCCGCCTAAGTGGTATAAAAAAAAAAAAAAAAAAACGACCCCACCCGTCACCCCCAGGCCCGCGCTCATGGGGGACGGAGGTCATTCTGCGACCTCCGACGCCCGAGTTGCCGCCGCTCGTCGCGGGCCGCGCGGTTTGCGATTCTCCTTCACTCCTCGCGGACCGCAAGGTCTGCGTTTCTCCTTCGCTCGCGCTCCGCCGCCCACTTCACGAGCATCACTTGCTCGCAGAAGGAGGCGCCGGCGGCCCACGCATCCGCGCAGCGAACCATCGCTGCGAGCAAAGTGGCGAGCGTGAGAGCTCTCACTCCCAGGGTCGCCACCAGCTCCCGTCTCGGCGTCTCCCACGCCGGACACTCAGTGAGCGTGTGCAGCGCCGAGTCCTCGCTCGCGTCGCAGTGATGGCACTCAGACGTTGGCTCTTTCTTCGCGGTCCGATGCAGATACCGTCCGAAGCATCCATGATCGGTGATGATCTGCGTCAGCCAGAACGAGAGGCCGCCATGTGGCCTCTCTAGCCACTCCCCCATGATGGGTCTTACCGCCGCTACTACGGCGTGCCCTGCGCGTGGTTGCCCAAGTTGTAGCTCCCACTCCGCCACCATGTCCCTGTGGAGCCGGGATCTCACGGCCCGAATTTCTTCAGGCTCAGGATCGTGTCCCCGCTCCCGCGCCGCCTTTCGGTAGCGGTATCGCCAGGATGTACCTACCTATCTCATGAATGATGATAGCTAATTAGTTGAAGTTTTCACAAATATGTCCCTGTTTTATTTTACTCTAAGTATTTTTAGTATTCCAGGCCCCCTAGACAATAAAAAAAAAAAAAAACGAATGTATGGGCTTTAACGTATATGGCAGTCGTCATCGTATGTCATAAATGTCAAAAAACGTGTCATATACGTCAAATCCTATACATTCATCATCTACTTTAAGCTGCTAGTAGGCCTTGTTACAGACAGAATAACGTAATTTTATGGGGGCTTCCATACATCAAACGTGATTTTAAGGGGGACTAGATAATGGTACTCGTATTTGCATTGGTCTGGTCGTGCTGCGGAGAGCACGTTAAGCCGTCGGTCCAGGTTTCCATATAAACATCTATGGCAGACGTTACGGGTAGTTGGAGCCCTAAAAAGTCCAAGAACTGGTCTAATTGCAATGCTTCGATATCGCTATGGGTTGAGGAGGTCAGATGACAGTAGCTTCACGAAAATATCGAAGTTCAGCTAAACCCACAGACTGAGAACAGCGGACCTCAGATTCCAAAGTGAAGGTTTTGGATGCGACTGGGATTAGGATGAAGAAAAAGATAGCTGGCAAAATTTGTGTGCATGAATAAGTGGGGTGTGAGCTTAGAGTATACATTGCTATAGAGCGCGCCTTACAAGTATGAACTGCTATCACGGGTATGAACAGTACCGAGGCTCCTGGCTCAACCTCAATCAGTAGCAAAACAATACCCGTCAAAATGACTTCGCAAATAATAATTAATACGATATTATGTTAAATCAAAATTTTATACAACATCGTATATTTATAGTAATAATGACGCAAAGATAACGCAAAATGACGCCATTTTATTGTATTTTGGCTTTAATTTTATCCATGCATATCAAATCGAACAAAACACTTCATAACAACAAAATAAATTAATAAGTGCATCTATTGATATTTTCGGTAATGCATGTAACGTCACTATACCAATTATGCGCTATACCACCATCGCAAAGTATCTGCTAACACTCGGCGCCAAAGACCTGAGTAATAGGCGCGCTCTATATTTATAATGTATACTCTAAGGCTGTGAGTCAATGAAAACGGGATCAACGTACGCATCAAATCAACAACCATAATCAGCTATATTGTCTTTAAATGGACGTGTGCATACTGCGAATATAATTTCGTTCTAAATTAATAAGTAGGTAATAAGAATAAGCCAATGCGATGGAATCGATTCTAAATAGACGAATAACGATTGTTCATTTTATGTCACTCTTGTTTGTTATTGGGAGCAATTGGACGATGGCACAGTCATTTCGTTCATAGTTTATGGATGGACAGTGTTGTTATTATACGACCGCTCAAGCAATGTGTCTGAAGCATTGACATAAAGGATAGTTCAATGGTCTGCTAAGTTTGTTAGAACTGTCAGAAATGCCCGAATTTGCTTTAATCTGCAGTCAATGTAATTGTTGTCAGGTAGATAGGTAGGCGAATATTTTAACTATCCTTCGGCAGGCATATATTCTACGATTAATTTGTACTTTATATTGCATTATGTATGTAGTCGATGACTATAAAATTTTGTATCAAACAGAAAATATTAGTATTTTGCTTCCTCAGGGTTGATAGGTATATCTAATAATCTTTCTATTAAGGAAGAATTGGATGTGAATCCAAAACGCCATTAATTCATGCAGCTTAATATAAATCTTCAGATTTTACAGCTGCATGAATGAATGAAAATTAATTAAATATACCTACCTACTACGTGGGTACCTATTTAGGTATATATCTAAATAATTCCGTATAATTACATAAGTCTGTTTTCAAGGATCATTACGTAAAGATCCGTCTACTAACAGAGCTCAGCGAGTGGAGTCACGGGCACAACTGGTTTATAATATTTATCTTTCACCAATACTGCGTCAAGTGTGCACACAACCGATACTCTATTGTGAAAATGACCTCACGATCTTTGACACATACTCGTATGACAGTCATTAATATCCTTCGAAACACATTTGCTATGCCAAAAGACTATTTCAATACGTAAGCATTGCTCGGGACATAATTATATCTTGGAACAAAAATGTGTTCAAAATGTGCTCTATAAGCGCAGTACACGTTTCTTGGGTGTCTGTAGAGGATAGCACGGGGTGCTACTGCGGTGGACGAGCTTAAATTCACTAAGCATAGATTATTGACTGACATGACTGACCACTCATTAACACACATCAATGCAGAACACTTACATATAATACAATTGTCTCTGCTGTGGATTTTAGGTGTAACCTATAGGTTACACCCGGACGAATATACTAATATTCGTCCACAGTTACATTTTCATATACTATTATTATTAGGTTAATTTTCTAATATTATAAAACCAGTCTCCCAATACACGGGCTTGCCTACCTTGGGAACACGGAGAATCTTTAAATAGCTTAAAATACCACTGTCATTCCTTCGTCGAACTACAGGTGCGGGGGCGAAACCGTTTTCCAGCTACCGTAACACAGGTTAGTTCCTAGCACGGTACTGGGGTTTGGTTCTGTACCCGCCCCGTAACTCGACACTTAATAAATTATAAACAGCTCTGTTTTGAATTCTTGTAAGTAGCTTAAGCTTTATGTACAAATATTGTTTTATTGCTCAATAAAGATATTATTATTATTATTACAAAACAATCCGCGGGAGTCAGGGCCTTGTTAGTCTCGCGATTTAGGTCCAAGATACGTGTCCTGAGGTATATCTCGATCTATTTACATGTGGTTTACTCGTGGGAACGTCCATCTCACGACAAGTACATGTCCACATCACAATAATGAGGAGATAGTTGTAATGATTGTTTTTAGTTTTGTAAATAGATGAGCTTTTTATTAAACAGTCACGAATGTTCTCGAAGAGGCCTGGCTCATTAAACATGTATCATCCTTCGAGCCTTTTGTTTTTCTAGTTGGGGTCGGTACTTCACTCTAACTAGCGGCCTAACTTACCCCGCGTTTACATACTGCCGCTCGCATTGCTCATCGTGTTGCCAGAAATATTCGCGCGATTAATGCCCTAGCGTTCACACACTCCCATCATCGCGTTAGTCCGCAATACAGTATTCGCCTTGCAATGGAGACGGACGTAAACGTATGGAGGACAACGCTGTAGCAGTGAGTACGCATTATGCTTTTACAGCAAAGCGAATTAATTAAATAGATTATTAATAAAAACTATCACTTTCAACTACTATACACTTGCCGTAGATCGATATAAATATTTTTAAAAGTAAATATTCGAGAAGCAATAACGAAAGCCGTGTTTACTGATTAGCGCCATCTAGCGGTCTCGTATAGTTCATCGCGCTAGTATTGCCGCTCCTTTGACTCGCGCCGCCAAGCCGATATTCGCAGCAACATACGCGGCAGTACTCGCGGCATGACGAATATACCATTCACACCACGTCTCTGCCCACTTCTCTTGCCACTGCCCTCGCTCTGCCGCGATTATGTAAACGCAGCTTTAGATATTTTCCGTGTAGCGACTGCTTCTGACTGAGCTTCACAACACACTGGCAATAGCAAAGTCCTGTATAGGTATATCCAGTTGTCAACTTTTTAGGAATCCGAATTCCTGTAAGAAAACCACAGTCATAAATTTTCATAGGAACCGGGACCGCGACGTGTACCTACTTCGAGGCACGATGTCTCAATGTATTAAGAACTAGCTTTTGCCCGCTGCTCCGCCCGCGTGGATGTCGGTTATCGCGACCAAACATAGCGTATGTCCTTTCTCAAGGTCTAAACTACCCGTATACCAAATTTCATCAAAATCGGTTCAGTGGTTTAGGCGTGAAAGCGTTACAGACAGACAGACAGACGGACAGACAGACAGACAGACAGACAGACAGACAGACAGACAGACAGACAGACAGACAGAGTTACTTTCGCATTTATAAGATTAGTATATCATAATGGATGATCAGTATTACTCAGATAACGCGGACCTGGGGTGTGAGTGTGGAGTTGCTCCACAGACCATGGCCCATCTGCTAACGTGTGCTACATGCCCATCTACCTGTACACCGGAGGATCTAATGATTGATCACCCAGGCTGACAATGACCTGGCTAATACGGCTTACCTTTGCAATGCAATGTGTTAACGTGTCTGTAATGGTGAGTATGGTGACCCTATTTTCTGAGGCTTTACCTTCAGCTTACCTATTTTACATTACCTATGTTAAATTACAGATATCATTAATCATTAGCAAGCAGCCTTACAAAGAATTCATATCAGCTGAGAGCCGTGCTCAACAGTGACGTAACGTTCGTTATCAAGCCATGTGTATTATATCTCAATTCAATTCATATTATGTTTCATTCACACTTCCTCCCAATTATATAATTTGGGTTCCCATAGCGTAATTGTCTCAAAAATGTTACATGTTTGGGTTTTCACTTTTAGTACGAATGAACTAGTGACATTGATTCGTTTGTTTTTATGATTGTTAATTGTTAACTATCTGGAACGCGTAACTGGAGGGTATTCATTTGATAGAATCAGAGATAAATGTTTATTAACACATTTTAATTGGGGTACAGGTTAATACATACTTCCATACTTCCATACTTCCATACTTCCATACTTCCATACTTCCATACTGAATATTATAAATGCGAAAATAACTCTGTCTGTCTGTCTGTCTGAACGCTTTCACGACTAAACCACTGAACCGATTTTAATGAAATTTGGTACAGAGATAGAGTAGATCTTTGGAAAGGACATAGGCCATGTTTGGTCGCGATAACCGACATCTATGCGTGTGGAACCGTGGGCAACCGCTAGTACGTTCATAAACCCATACCTTTTCCTCTCCCAAGTAAACGCCCGTAGGGACAAAAGCTCGCTGTCTACGATTCTCTTTAAGTCCTTCACGAGCTTCTTGCTGTAATTAATCCTTTCACGCAAGCCCGCCAGGTTCAAGTGCTTTAGTTAACAATTACCAAAAAAACAATTGTCGTCATTTTTATACTTAGTCATTTTTCAATAATTACTCGCCAAACTCCCATTAAACGAATTTTATAGGAATCTATTGAGATCTACTGGGAATTCATAAGTAACTAATGAAGTTGCTTCCGCTAAAAAAGGTTTTTAGCGGAATGTGGCCTTTTTACACCCGCTGAGCCTCGTCCGACAACAAGGATGTGTCTGGCTTGCAGTTGAGGTTGCCTTGGGTCTCAGATCTTAGAGGAGCCCAATAAGCACCCAGACGAAGTCAAGTGTGTTCTTTTTATATAATACACGTAACACATAACCACATTCACCTGTAGCCATGTGTAATATTTATGAATTAATTCAGTATTAAGTTTCATAGCATTCATATGAGAGTGAATTTCTCTACACATATCATATATCAATTAATAGACGTAACACATTATAATACGTCGAAGTGTTGGCGTCTCATCGATTAATAGGTTCAATGAGTGTTGACAGTTGACACCTGACAGTTGACACTTCTGGTTGACACTTAGGTGTTGGTGAGGGTACTGTCAAATGTCGTAACAAGTTGAGAAATAGAACGTGATGTAATTAATTCACTTGCTATTATGTACCTCCATTTTGACGTGATTATGATTTTAATTATTTTTTATACAATTTAGGTAGCAGACAAGCACACGACCTACCTGATGGAAAGTGGTTACCGTGCCCTATGACCGTATGCAACACCAGGGGCGTTACACTCGCGCTGCCGACCCCGTGATAATTTTGCTTCTATAGTGAGCGACAATCCAAAAAACTTCATAGTAACTAAATTGTGACATCAATGACATCATCCTCTTCTTAGCGATGTTCCCAGCAGCATCCGAGGCATTCACCGTGAAGTCCAGGATCCGTTTACCTACTACTTCTCCTTCGTTTCGATTTATAACGACTTTTAGCGAGTGACTGCCATCTGACCTGCCAATCTCAACAGTAAAGCCTGCTCCAGAACTTCGTCCTTCAATCAGCATGTGCACTAGTCTAGAGTTATAGAAGGTCACTCAGTATTTGATGTAGCTATTCAGTTGGATCCAATCAAATCGGTGCTCTATAAAAATAGTAAACTTACTGTACCTAGGTATACCTCAAAACACGTATCTTGGACCTAAATCGCGACAAACGAGGCACGCGCGGATTGTTTCTATGCTTGGTGAATTTGAGCGCGTCCACAGCTGTAGCATCCCGTGCTATCCTCAAAAGACACCCAAAAATGAGCTCGGAATGTGCTCAAAATGTGTTCTGTAATATTATTGGTGATCTACATACAATTTATCTATCTTCTATCTTACAAATGAAAAAAATACATGTATGAATAAAGAAATGTAAGTAATTATTTAAAATTGCAGCAGCTAGATTCAGATTGATTATATTGTTAGCTAGCGTATAGACAGACCTGATGAATGACAAAATTAATAGTATTTAGTAGATATGTTACAGTCCGTCGCCTCGGTATTATTACACTTTCGCTGATACCCTAATGATATGTTAGGATCGTATACAGTCGTTAATCATTAGTCTTCTCACTTTATTGGTATGATAGTCAGTCACACCCAAGGACTTTAGTTTAAATACACTAAATAAGCAGTTTAAATTGAGATTTTTTTGGCACGGTTCCTGTTTGCACAGCATTCGTTTCGGACCAATGCAAATTAGACATTTTCATGCTTATCCATAATGCTTATAATGTGTACCGAGTAAAAATAGAACCCGCGACCTCTGAAATAGCAGTCGAACGATATACCGGCAGGGTTTGTAGACTAAGTGACATTCTATTGAAAGAATCAATGGATCGCGGATCACGTTTTTAAGCTATTGCATAGCTTCTATCGCGGGCCTTGAGCGTGGAGACCGAATCCAGAAATTCCGTAACGAAAAAAACCTAACACGCCCCACTCCGAGCTTGCACGAATCGAGCCGAGCTGCTCCGAAATCGGAAAAATGCTATGCAATAGCTTTACCGCGGCAGTCCCCGAGTGCCACACAGGGCCGGATCTAGGGGGGGGCAAGCCGGGGCACGTGCCCCGGGCGGCAGCATCAGGGGGCGGCAAAATCAAACTTTGCTGATGAAAGGCCGCCCCCTTGGGGGCGGCCTTGCCTTATGGAAAGCGGCAAGCTGCACCCCTGGACCCCGTTGACTAGGTGTCTCCACCAGTTCTATTCAGAGGAGTTGATGGCTCCCTGTTCCCAGCGCAGCTGACAAAACACGTTCCACCGCAGACTACTGAGCCTCGGTCGCCTATGGCGCCCAGTGTGGATGACGACGATGACTCGAGGTCACTTGAGGTAGAACTAGGGCTGGCGGTGCAATGATCAGAGCCAAGAAGTAACAAAACCGCCCCGGGACCCGACGTCATTCCAGGACGAGAGTGGGTCCTTACTCTAGTCGAAGATCTCCAAGTCCCCAAGTGACAGAGCTTCTTAACGCATGTTTATAGCGGAGCCAATTTCCGCAATCATGGAAGACGAGGTAAATGGTCCCCGTTCGAAAGGGCGCCCGGTGGACTCACCGTTAGCCTACCAACCCATAGTGGTGCTTGACGAGGTGCGCAAACTCTTTGAAAGAGTTATAGGGAAGTGCCTCATCGGACGCCGCTCCAGGTTGTGGCCGGAGATGGCGAATGGCCAATATCGCTTCAGCCAGAGGTGCTCCACCGTAGATGCCATCATGCTCATGAGGTCCATGCACAATGGCCCAAAAAATGAGGCTAAGTGCGGACAAAAGAGTCCTCTTTCCATTCCAGTCCATTCCATGCTCATGAGGGCTCTGGTGAAGGATGAGTTTGCCCGGGGCGAGGTAATGTTAGCGGTGTCCTTGGACATTACATCGCCAATGCGTTCAACACCTTGCCCTAGACTTATCAGGACTTCCAGGGAGGCGCTCGTGTACCATGAAGTGCATCTCTACCTTTGCCGCCTAGTCGGGGTGTATTTGACGGAGAGAGCCATCATCTACCAAACAGTGACCGGCCTTGGTCGTCATCAAATGTCATGCGGTACTCCGCAGAAATCGGTCTTGGGGTCACTCATTTGACAGGAGTAACCCTGTCAAAGGAGTGACTCCTGTGGAACATCGGATACGACTGTGTGCTTCACAATAAGGTTCAGGTGCTTCAGGGTGCATCTCCCAAGTCTCTCTGGTCTGGGAAATTGCTATATTAGTGGTGAAAGTTGACGTGGGAGCAGGGACGGGAACCCGAGCCTCGAGAAGTCCAGCTCCATCCGGACATCATGATGGAGTAGAAGGAATGACTTGGGCGACCGAGCGCAGGGCAAGCCGTGTTATCATGGAGGACTGGCTAGAGAGGCGACACGGACGGAGCCTGCCGTACTGGCTGATGCAGACGATCTCCGGGAGAGGGTGTCTCGTGGACCACCTGTTTCGGATCAGATAGGAGTCCACGTCTGTATATAGTCTGTCGTCACTGTGATGCGAGCGAGGACTCAAGGTGGGATGAGGGAAATCCTGTCGGACAGACCCCCCCCCCCCCCCCCGCCGGCATTCAAGGGAATTTACGTAGGCGGCCGGGGGCGGCATTTTCAGTTTTTGCCCCGCCTAAAAAAAATTGAAGATCCGGGGCTGGTGCCACACGTCTTTTTTTTTTATACAGGACACATCAATTTGGCTTGACTGAAAAGAGGGTCACCATTACACACACGTATCATGTTACAATGGTGACACTCAGCTTGACGGCCTCATCAGATGCTTTTTCACACTCGCTTACAGGACCCAGAGCTGTAGAAAGAGGGTGGTTCTTGATGGAATATTCTGCACCGTATGCGGGTGACATCTAAGTCCTGCACGTGTTGTCCTGTGTAGGAAACGCCTTCCCCTTTCCTACACAGGACAACACGTGCAGGACTAATTGGAAGAGCTCATCAGAACATTCACCATGGTAGAGACGGTAAAATACTGCCAACGATGCTACATCTCTACGCTTCTGCAAAGGCTCGAGGGGGTTCATGACCTCAGGATTCCCAATAATGCGGACCGCACATCGCTGCAACCTGTCGAGAGCATCTAGTAAGTACTTTGCAGAGCCATCCAGAGATGCGATGACCCTTCGATGATTGTGATAGTTTAATACCGAATACCGAATAACTATTTCAAACTCATACGAGTACATTGCTAAAAGAATCCATCCACATTATCGCAAATCGAATTTGTCACTTTGTCTACAGGCTTAGCATTTATTAGTAGAGCTTTCGTAGCAGTACGTCAGAGCTGACGAAAATGTTATTATTGACCAGTCCAGACGAAACCTCCGTAACAGTTATGTTATAGAAAGAAAGGAGTTATGTCATTGTATAGGAAATATCAAAAAACGGTGCCTCAAAAGTGTATAAATCTAGACCTTATCGATAATCACGATATGGCGCCCCGTGGCGAGGCCATTTGTACCCTCGGCTCTTTTCACAACTTCTGTTGAAATCGCCGTGGACTAGAAAGAGGAATGCGAGCTTATTATAGTGACACAATGATGTTATATTAAAATGAGGTTGATAGGTTATCTCAGTACTATCGTGATGTTAAAAGTGTTGTGTGACAGAAGTCATACTTTGTTGGTGTTGTCACTGATACGAGGAAGGTCGGTTGCACAGTTCAGTCGTGCTTTCGTTGAGGTGCATACCTATATCATTGGCTGCCTGCCTGAAGCCTGCCAATCACAATGCTCCGTGCTATCGTTACGTTTACGATACGATTACGATAGTTATTCGTGCTCACCCCCACTGACTTCGTTTGTTTATTTATTTTATGATGGTGGAACTTGGAAATTTGTGAATGACTGAAGGACATTCACGGGACAAAAAAATATATTTTACGGGAACATTTTATTAATTACTTGCTGACCCGGCAAACTTCGTCTCGCCTTAGAATTATTGAAGTTGTTTGAATTCAAATCTATCCTCTGTATGAAGCATTTTTCTATATAAAAAACATAGCTTGACTAAACCCCTTTCCACCAGTGCTATGCTATGTGGGGTTATTCCCAGTAGCCCCCACTGTCGACGCCACCACTGGTGAGAAATGGGATTCCTGGACCAATGAATATGATTGGTATCCACCAAACACATTCATAGCAACGTAGCATAGCCACATCTCCGGTGGAAAGGCAGCCTTAGAGTACCCACTTTTTTTTTAAAGATAGGACATGTCAATTTGACTTCGCCTCGCCTGATGGTAAGCTGAAGGAAAAGCCTTAGAAAAAGAGGGTCACCATTATAGACACGTACTGTGTTACATGGTGGCACTCAGCTTAACGGCCTCATCAGATGCTTTTTCACACTTTTTCACACTTACAGCCGGTGAGTATTTATGAAAACAATTATTGTCAAAGTAGAAGAAATGAAGGACCGTAGCAAATGAAAATTTGTGGTCTCTACATACCCCATTGGGAGAGTACATGCATGCATTTGGCAACAGTATCGTTGCGGCATTATTGATTTGTATTCATGAGCGTACTTGCGTGGGCGTGCACCAATATTGGACGAACTGATCTCATCAGATGGACTGGGAGGCTTTCTCGCATTATCAAGTGTGAAGTGGTTACAAATGAAAGTTCACTCTATTTGCAGATTGAAAGTAGTTCGAGTACTTATGAAATTGGAATAAATATTAGTTATCTGTGGTTATGTCGCCGCCAACTAGCTTAAGGTCTCTGCATACGTAACGGGGTTTTTCACGGACGGGACGGGGACGTGAAGTTTTGGAAATATCGTTTCATACAAAATGTATGCGGCAATGCATATGTCACGGGGCCACGGACGGGACGGGGCGGGATGGCCGCATACATTTTGCTTCACGTCCCGTCCCGTCCGTGAGAAAACCCGTTACGTATGCAGAGACCTTTAATCAGCCGTTCAATTAACTGCCTAGTTTAGGCTGTTAACTAAACGGCACCATTCAGTTATTTCAGCCATTCAATTAAACGTACACACGGCGCCAGACCTCGGTTTACAGGCCACACCAACATAAAGGAAGTGTGCGTGACAGCAATACTATTAATACATTGCTTAAAGATGTGTGTCATAACAAGTAAACCAATCAGGGCCTTTGACGCACTCACACATTCGCTATTTTACTTACATAAAATGCACCAAGGTTATAATATCGGGTCCCGTACGTAGCAGCGAATGACGTTGCAGCGATAGGTCGTTGTGGCGAAAAACTTTCAGCGTGGTACGCTGGAGCGAAAAGTCATTGAAGCGAATTCCACCAGGGCGAATGACATCGCAGCGACAAACATTATGGCGAAAAATATTTGAAAGTACATTGCAACTTTAAAACTATTTTTTTTATAAATTATTTTTTTATTATTAAATATCAACAAAGTAATTATGTACCTAGGTATACTATACAGTGTAATATGTATATATACTCGTACTTCCCTTTTCGATAAGTAGGTAAATAATTCGACAATAATTACAATTACATAGCCTTTAACCAATGCAATTTTAATTATTTTCTGTACGAGATTAGACTCAATATAAATTACATTGTCAAGGAAGGGAGTCATAAAATACCTTTTATTTACTTACCCATCTTTTAAATAAATAAATAACCACGTGACCACAGGTGACAATATAAGTTTCTGGAACTCCCCTGGACCACAGTGCCCACCAGATCACCTCGCGAGGAACACTGTAGAAGGCCTTCTGCATATATAAGAATAGGTAATGCAGGGGCGTGTTCTGCGCCCTGTATTTTCCCGCCACAATCCTTACGGCAAACACTGGATCCATGGTTCCATGCCCGGATGAAACCCATACTGACACTCCGGGAGTGTACTCTCCTGTCGGATCCGGGCAGGCGCGGTCCGAGGGGGGGGGGTCACAGGGGACATGACCCCCCCCAAAACCCAGCACGTCAAATTGAAAAGTCTTTATTCCTTGTTGTTATTCCTTGTCGTGTCTTTTAAAGGTCAAAAATTGGTAAAATTGTAATTTAGGTAGCATTAAATAATCTTAAAGATACGAAAGTTTTGCTACGTAAACGGGAAAATGCTGAAGGATTGTTTACAACTTACGTATCAAGGCACAATCCAAGCCCTATGGCGCCATGCGTGGATGAGGACGACCTGTCCGAAGTCAGTTGGATAGAATTAAAGCTGGTGGTTCATAAGCTTATGGCTGAACCGCAGCACTCCAGGCTGAGCGAGCTTTAGGTGGCGACGACGACCAAGCGCTAGTTTCCGAAATTGTTAAAGACGGGGAAACTTTCAAACTGGTCCTCATACGAAAGGCGGGCATCCGGTGGATTCGCCGTCCGCTTACCGACCTATAGTGTTACCTGACGAGGTGTGAAGCGCCTCGTCGAGCACCTTTTTAGACCGACCTGGCGGGTGGTCAATATGAATTCCGCCAGAGACGCTCCACTGTGGACTGTGGATGCCCAATTGTGGGCCAGGTGATGTTGGTGGTTTCTTTGGACATCGCCAACGCATTCAACACTTTGCCCTCGAGTTGCATTAAGGAAACGCTCATGTATCACGAGTTATGAAGTGCCTCTCCACCCTCGCCGCATAGCCCGCGTAACCGATGGAGAGAGCCGTCAGCTACCCAACCGCGTCCGACCTCGGCTGGCGAGAGATGTCGTGCTGTTTTCCGCAGGGATTGGTTCTGCGCCCGCTCCTGCGGTATACTACATCGGATACGTCTGGGTATTCGCGGTGAGCTCGAGGACGGTGTCACCGTCACGTGCTATACGGATGACACGCCAGTCATGGCATGCGTTGCTACACAGTACACAACGCGAAGCGACCCTGAAAGGCACGACTGCGGTTGCCCATAACGATAGCCCATGGTCCTGCATAAAACCGAGGCCATGTTCTTTTATGGACCTCAGCGTGCGCCACCTAGGGAACCAACCTCATAGCGCAAGGCACTCCCGTCGGCATCAAGGCCCATATGAAATACTTGGCTCGTTCTCAATGGCCGATGATACTTCGGAAAACTTTTCCGAAGTCTGGCCCCCAATCTGAAAGGCTGCTGGGTTGCTGTCCAACTTGAGGGGGGCAAGAAGATGGCCAACTAGGTCTTCAGAGGGTACCGCACGATCTCCTTCAAGGTGTCGAGTCTCCTTGGCGGAACCATACTGTGGTACCTGGAGGCGAGAGCCTTTTCGGTGCAATACAGGTACCGAAGGGCGGCGCGGATGTCCCCGCTGATATGAACCCGAGCCTCGAGAAATCGAGGCAGTGAAGTCCCAGCGCCGCCTGGATGTGGTGGAGGAATGGAAGTTACAATTTCGGCAACCAAACACAAGGCACGTCGTAATAGCGGCGGTAAAGCACATCATGGAGGACTGACTAGAGAGGCCTCACAGGTGCCTCTTGTACCGGCTGGCACAGGTGATCACCGGACACGTGTGTTTCGGGAGTCACCTACGTCGGATCCAGAAGGAGCCAACGCCTGAGTGTCATCACTGTGATGCAAGCGAGGACACGGGGCTGCCCACACTGACTTCAGTCAGTGTGGGCAGCCCCGTGTGCATTCATGCACGGCGTGAAAAACACCGAGGCAGATCTTTGTGGCGGCCCTGGGGTTGGAAGTTGTTTCCCTTTATTATTCATATCCATCCAAAGGTTGCCTGTAAGATATTGCTTTTAGCGATAAGGCCGCCATTAGCACATTACCTAATTATGTTTGCCATTTATTTTATGTATACTTTTCTTTTTGTTTGGTGTACAATAAAGTTTATTTCTATTCTATTCTATTCTCCCTCAGCACGTGCCTCACTCACTCACGTTGCAGAGTGCGAGTGTGTGGGGTGCCGCCGCTTCCTTCTGCAAGCTAGTAATGCTCGAGAAAGAGGTGGGGGGAGCGGGGACAGAGAAGACTCAGGTCCCTTCCGTCCCGCATAGTCCGCAATGCGCGAAGGCGACTCGGGCGTCGGAGGCTTTTTCATAAGCGTTAGGGGTGACAGGTAGAGCCCGGGACAAGATGGGGACACCGAAATGTGAGGGATATGCCAGTGGCAATCTCAACCTCGGCAAATAATGATCCAACCCAAGACGGTGTGCAATTATAGTTGGTTTGAGTCCGACATAACCACTCCCATCGGCTTGGGCTTAATGCCATTGGTGTCCGAGTTAACAGGCTTACAAAAATCAGGCAAATTCAAATAGACAGATCAATTCAAGTATACAAATATTTGCACTAAGCGAGAATCGAACCCGTACCTCCTACAGCAGTGGAATTCACTACCACCATGCCACAGAGACTCTTAATTTTATCAATTTTAGTCGATTGGAGCCCGACATAGTTCGAGTACGGGGAGGGGGGGGGGGGGGGTAATTGCCGCACTTCGGTAAGTGACCCCCCCCAAAATGTGAAGCTGCGACCGCGCCTGGATCCGGGAGTCGATTATCCGCTCATAGAGCTTCATGGTGTGGGACATTATCTTTGTACCGCGGTAACTGCCACACTCCTGCACCGATCCTTTGCCTTTGAAGACTGGCGTGATGATGCTCAGCCTCCACTGGCTCGGGATCTCACCGGTGAGGAGTACACGGTTAAAAAGATTTGTTAGAATGCTCACACCACGGGCACCCATTGCCTTTCAAGCCTCAATGGGGACTTCGTCGGGTCTGACAGCTTTTCGGTTCTTCATGCGATGAATGGCAGTCTGGACTTAGAAAAAACTGTATTGGCGTATCTCATTCGAGATACTCCAATGGCAATGCAATGAAAATCGGGCTCCGCAATGCTTTCATCATCATCTTCATACCCGTTCTCAATTTCAAACATTTTTCGCCACAATGTTTGTCGCTGCGATGTCATTCGCCCTGGTGGAATTCGCTTCAATGACTTTTCGCTCCAGCGTACAGTACGATTAAAATCAGTTGAAGATTCGGCCAACCTCGGTAATTGTCGTGAATCCCTCGTCTCTCACATAGAGTTATCAATTTACAGATATGACCTTTAATTATATTACCCGTTGTCTTATTGAATACAATACAAGCACGACATGAACAACAAAACCTCCTTTGTAGCTCAAAACTAACACAAAAATATTATTTTGACGATTATTATGATACATTTATGCTTATGAACGCTAATTTCATTCGTGAAAATATTCGATTCTATCAAATTTTATCAAAATTACCTTACAGTAGTTATGTATCATGGCTTCAATAAATTTAAAGCGTGGTAAAATAATTGTTGCTCAATCTCGTGAAATTGTAAATAATGTATATAACTATTTAAAAAAGAAGATAATTTATTTAAAAAAGAAGAAAATTGACTTTCTTCTTTTTTGTTGATAAATTATTATCAACAAAAATCGGTAGAAGTCGGTTTCTAAAATTTTTAATTTGGTAATTACCTATTATCAATTATTAATCCGATGTACCTAAGTAACAGTACGATACTGTTACTTACATCAAATAGTAAAATATTGACTTAGGTATATCGATGTATTTTTTTATTTAATGTATACAAGTATAGCTTCAATAAATAATGAATTTTCAAATTCATGTCACTTCTGCATAATTTTCTTAGGTCTACGGTTAGTAATGTCATCTTGGCAGATGCTATACATTGCGTTTATGATATTTCAAATTAAATGCTACATAAAAGCAATCGCGGTAATGTATGTCGTGTCATTTCCGTCTCCGGAATTAGGCGATGATACCCGAAAAAAGCCGAATGTTCAACTGATTTTAATTGTACTGTACCACGCTGAAAGTTTTTCGCCACAACGACCTATCGCTGCAACGTCATTCGATACTACGTACGGGACCCTATAATATCATATTCTAAACTAATTTTATGAAATATATGCAGCATTTTGTTTCTATAACTGATAGGAGTTATCAAATTTAGTCACTATACTATCTGTTCTCATAGTCGAGATGGATAAGAATGCAAGTAAGTAAGTTTGGACCTCACCGTTGTCGCCGGTCGTTAGTTCGGAACTTAACAACGGAATTCTCTTTTTGTCATTCGTGCATCTTTATGTCAGTCAATTTAATAGACATAACATTTTATTTTATGTTCCAATATCTTTTTAGAAGTTTATAATAATTATACTTATGTGTTTTTTATATTTTTTATTAAAGATCAAATATTTTTATCTGATACTTAATTAATTATTATCTATAAATAATTAATTATACCCATACTTAAGAAAAATATCATGCTCATAATAGTAAATATATTATTGCATTGCAACAATAAGTTAATTATTTTATTTTCCTTTCCTTTTATCCATTAAGAATAAATAGTATCATCAAGGAAATATGCAAAAAATATATTAAATTATATATATGAATTTTATACACTTAGTTTCCTGTAAATAAACTAGACCAATCGGACTTCAATATATTGAGGAACAAAAAGTGCACCTCGCTCGAGGACCGAACCCGGTATTGATTCTATTGGTTCAGCTGCATATTTAAACCATTCAGCTATATCTACTTATTCGTTTTTCGCTAAATATACTATTATAACTTGGTGCAGTGGCTATCATCAATACCTATATTTCATGTAAGTAAAATAGCGAATGTGTGAGTGCGTCAAGGGCCCTGATTGGTTTACTTACACACATCTTTAAGCAATGTATTAATAGTATTGCTGTCACGCACACTTCCTTTATGTTGGTGTGGCCTGTAAACCGAAGTCTGACGCCGTGTGTACATCGTACATAGAAGAAAAAATAATAAAGTATTAAGTATACATATTATATTACTTATAACAGATAAGTAATTTATTGAGAAAGGAGAAATGGTGCAGTCGAGTAGGCACATGCTGTAAGAACATTTCGAACGATCGAACAACTCGACAGCTGAATTCGTGGTGAGATTTCAATTTCGCATGCTGTAAATTTAGTGACGTCACGTTGTCGAGCACATAGACATACATCACTGTCCACTTGTGCTCACGTCACCAAATTTACAGCAGGCGAAATTGAAATCTCACTGCGGATTCAGCTGTCGAGTTCGTTCGAATGTTCGAAACGTTCTTACAGCATGTGCCTGCAGTTCTCCTGCTTAGGTACTGTATGCGCTTTGCCTACGCTACCTCATTCGCGATGCTAGCTAGCTTTCTGGCTAGCTCCACAATATGATCAAAATCTATATTACCACTACTAGCGAAGTCTCATACAAAATCAAGTAATTTATACATTGAGTAATAGTTCAATTAAGTGTGACCAATTCACGTGCGTATGTGATTGTCCATCCAACTTTTACTTTTTTATTAATTTCAACCATCACTTCGGGCAGTTAACAACTGTCTAGTTAACATTGGGAGTAAATTTATTCCATTTTGATTGAATCCAGTGCTTTATGGGATGAAATATGATCTTTTTAATTGATTGCGAGATACGTTTTGATGAAACTGTATATGCAATCGGAAGTATACATTCCATATTAATCGTTTTTGATATAAGACTGCGTAATCGTTGTTGTTGTAATGTTAGATAATACTTGTCTGTTTTCGTTGACATTAATGTATTGTGTGGATACATCGTGAGTTGGAAGATGGTTTCGCCATCTTTGTTTGAAGTTGAAGAGGCTGTTTAGTAAATCTGAGCGATAATGGATTATGAATGGTGGTTCTTCGAGGTAGGGAGAAAGAAAATCTACCATTATTTAGTAAACCATTAGTAATATAAAAATAAATATAACCATTAGTAATGTAAATAAAGTGCTACGCGCTCCTGAGTAGTTTTTATTGTAGCTGAAATTCAACGTCTGCGTCGAATTTCAGCAACCTGGTATTTTTGAGGGGAGACAAATCCACAATAAAATTATTAAAAATTAAGAGGCTTTGTCTACCCTATCCAGGGGAGCTACGACCTATTCCAACATCCTTTTGCCTCCCCCAGAGGAGGCACTGCGCGATACTTGGTCCTGCCACCGTCTCTCTCAAGACTATTTATGATTATGAGCGGTTTGCATCTTGCAAAGTTACCTAAGTTTTCTTTACAACGGAATTCGACATTTGAAAAGCAATAAGTAATAGAAAAACATTACCTCGACAGTCGGGTAAAAATAGGACAGCTTCTAATAAACTGATACTTTACGTAGCTACGTCATTTATGAGCGTAGCAAGCTCCGTAATTCAGCAAGGTTAGTTTACGTTTCCACTAATGCGGAGCGGATGAAGTGGCGGAGTGGATAAGAGAAGAGCAGGGAAAAGTGGTAAGCATTTCCATTGAAGCGGAGTGGACCTGAGCTGAGCAAACCAGAGTTGTATTGAATCGTGTTCTGTGGGGTGAGCACGAATAACTATCATACATCGTAAGGCTGAAGTCAAACGAGCGTAATTTTTTGAGTTGTGAGTCGCGTAATTTCGGTCGCTGCGTTCGATTTCATAGAAAACTTCTGTTTACAGACAACTCATTTTACGTCACCGTGTGAATCAAACAGGACTTTTGTATGAAACCAAATGCAGCAGAAATGACAAAACCGAAATTACGCAACTTACAACTCAAAAAATTACGCTCGTTTGACTTGCACGGAGTATTGCGATTGGCCGCCTGCCTACAGTGCCTAATGTGAGCGTGTGTGCAGGTGAAGCCTGCCAATCGCAATTCTCCGTGCTTTCGTTATGTTTACGATACGATTACGATACGATACGATTTTCGTGCTAGGGGTACTGATCAGTCCATTTGTATTGTTTACTACCTCAGCTGTACAAAAAAACAATGATACAAAGCCTCACGCTAAGTGCGTACACAACTTAGATTACCGAACACACACACAAACATACATACCTACACACACACATACAAACACTTTCGTTTCTACAAGTCGGTTAGGATTAATGATCGATTGATCGTTTGTCTATAATGTACAAAGATAATTGCGATATGCGCATGATTCGTAAAGTGAAAATGTAACTACCGCCGGGCCTATAAGAGATTGTAATTGTTTTATTTGCATAATGAAATGTTTATTTTGTATGGGAGAGGTTCATGACATTTTATTGGAAAAAATAATTGTTGTAGGTTTGGGTGTATGGGCATAGATTACTGAAATAATTGAGATGATATTATGGGGCCTCACTAAGATCTTGAAAATCCAAGAGAACCGCACCTTTTTTATATCACTTAGGTGGCAGACATCTGATGGAAAGCGGTTACCGTGGCTTATGGATGTGTGCAACAGTAGTGGAGTCACACTCGTGCTGCCAACCCTGTAAGAAGAACAGAAAGATTCTGTGCCGTCAGCACAGAAGACAAAGCAGGACAGTTTGATTTGCTCTTAATATCAAGGTATTAAGAGCAAATCAAACTGTTTTATGACTGACTGACTGTACATGCTTTGAATGCTACCGAGACTAACTTGTGATGTGACTATGATTTCAAACGTTAAACTTTTAATTCTGTACTACCCCGTTTCCTTCTGTTATCAGCCTTACCAATTAGTCTATTGCTGTCCACTGCTGGACATAGGCCTCTCCCAATGTCGGAAAGGTTTGACCTATTGTTTCCACGCTGGCCAGACGCGTTGGTACAGGGTTTCATATCGAGTTTTCCTTCTCTCGCAGTGATATCGTCTGCGTATTTTTCTGTTAGTCGCTTCTTACAACACCCTCCGGATGATATGGGGTGGTGATACTTTATTCTTTCTCCGTTACCACATGGTTAATCAGCCATAAACGAAAGCAAATTATCTATAATATATCTACATAAATCTCATTTGTATAAAGCAGCTTAACTATGCATTTACCCACGACACCTATTGACACCCTGTCAATACGTGTAATCCTATCACCAGAATAAATTAAACTCCCCCTCCTCCCGTAGCCAGTCTAGAAGGCTAATAACAAGGGTGTTACATAGAGACAGGAAGGTCAAACTTAACTGGACGGTATCCTCCATGCAATATGACATTTGACAAATTATTGCGCGAGCTTCCTTTCGCTTCGCCATTGTTGGGTTGACCGGGTTATAAACAGTTAATAGAATATCTATGAGCATAACCACGATAAGGTTCTTAAGTAACAACGATAGACCATGTTATAACACTTTTTTTGTAATCGTAAAGACACTATCTTGGATTGGGAATTTGGAATTGCCTTTAGGCCAGAATGTTTTGAAGATGGTTTGTGTAATTTGCAACATGATTGGCTAATACGTTTCCATATTTTATTACTAGCTGACCCGGCGAACTTTGTACCACCATATTTTTTTCCGCTCGCGTGTCCATATTTCTTTTCCCACCTTTTAAACCTTCCCTGGACTTTTACAAATAATTCAAAACCAAAATTAGCCAAATCGGTCCAGCCGTTCTCGAGTTTTAGCGAGACTAACGAACAGCAATTGATTTTTATATTCATAGAGAAGAGAGAAGATAATATATAGATATAGATAAATGGTAAAGTAACTCTGTCTGTCTGTTACGCTTGTCTTATAATAGGCCTAAAAGTGTACCCACTGAATCAATCTTCATGAAATTTGGTACAGAAATGGATTAGAACTTAGGAAAGGATATAGGCTATGTTTGAACTCGATAATAAACATCTACGCGGGTGGAGTTTCTAGTAAAAGTTACTAACTGATAGTAATCCAAGAATCCAAGACAACCTCACCTCTTTTTATAGCATTTTTTTTTTTTTAGGACACGTCAATTTGACTTCGCCTCGCCTGATGGTAAGCTGAAAGCAAAGTCTCTGAAAAGAGGGTCACCATTACAGACACGTATCATGTTACAATGGTAGTACTCAGCTTGACGGCCTCATCAGATGCTTTTTCACGCCCCACTTAAAGGACCTGGGACTGTAAGAGGAGGGAGACGTGGTGCCCTTAGGTGGCAGACGAGCACACGGCCCACCTGATAGAAGAGGTTTCCGTAGCCTATGGACGTGTGCAACACCAGACCAGTCACACTCGTGCTGCCGAACAGAGAGTTTCTGTACCGTCAGTGCAGAAGAACAAGCAGGACAAGCCTTTGGTCTACCCACTGACAGCACAGAAACTCTCCAGTGAGCTCTGGCTACCCTACTCACCGCCAGGAACACAACACGAGGTTATTATGGCCGCGGTATTCTGTAGGGCGGAGGTACTTCCCCAGTAGGACTGCTCAATTGGGACAAACGAGATTATACAACATGACATCATTGGTTACACCTGTTGTAATTGAGCTTTCATTAGCGACCCAGTCACAATAAGAATCGTTTGTTACAAAACATACTGACATCTATTTATCACAAACAAAACGGATCAAAACAAATTGAATTCTCGACACTTAATATTTCAATTACAATCTATAGTGCAGTCCAGAAAGCTATTACACTATGTAAATCAACCTAACGTATTGCGGACATAGATTTTACATAACCCTATGCAGTTAGTGTTATACAAACATGTAACAAACACTCTCGACGTATAGTAGCGTAACTGCATTTTGTGATATACCTACACTATACAATACATGCAGGATGCCTATGCGAAGCTCTATTAAGAATAGTGAGCAAGGATGGTCATAATATATGCAGTTACTAACTATACTATACACACATGCAATTATTATCCCTATGCAGTTATTGAGAACATAGATAGAAATATTTATTTAATTCTTACAATATGATTTCGCTAAAAATTAAGCCATGTGGTTCCCAGCAGAGTAGGATTTGGGCCACCGCATCTCTTCCTATGTGGTGACGCACAAGACGGCTTAGGTGCAGGGTTGCTTAGCTTCAGACAGATATATACAGCGGAATACAGCCCAGACTCAGCCTCAGACGCATAGCTCGAGTCAACAATAGTGGTATAGGACAATAGGCTGATCCTCTATTACGTGGCACCTAATACAATGATTGGTGAAATGTGGGTGTTAATTCACCTATGCCTAACTCTCCGGGTATAAAGGCGTGATTATATGTATGCTTGAGAATTTGCCTAGAAGACCAACGAAGACGTTTGTAAAGTTGTTCAAATGCAGTTACGATACTATACGCAGGGAGTATCTAAATAATTCATCATACTCATACATTTAATCTTATCCACTGTATGACAAATACGCTATCGTAACCCCTTGCTATACTTATCAAAGGCATTCTCTATTAATGACAAGCGTTAGATAAATTGATATTACTATTAATCTACTTATTGAGTACATAAATGATTGATATTAGTGAATGTTGAGAGTTGGAGACGTGGCTCAAGAATGTCAAGTGGCCTTGGTGTACAGACAGCTTCTGTGGCGTAGCGGTAGTGAATGCGGCCGCTACGCAGGAGGCGCGGGTTCGATCCCCGCACAGTGCAAATATTTGTATGCATGAATATGGGTATTTGTATTGATCTGGTCGTGTTAGCCGTTAAGCCGTCAGTCTCACCATACGAATATCTATGGCAGTCGTTACCGGTAGTTGGAGCCCTAAAAAGAGCCCAACTACTGGTTTAGCTGCAATGCTTTGATATCGCCCAATATCGCTATTGGTTTGTGGAGGTCAGATGTATGATGATTATATTAGATTAGAGTATAATGTAATTAGAAATAAAATTCATAAATTAATTGAAAATAAAAAAAATAATTACTACATGCAAAAAATTAATGATAACTTTAAAAATATAAAAAATATATACCAAATTGTAAATCAAATGTTAGGACGAGTTACACTTTCAATTGATATGGCTATACATAAAGCTTTTGATGCACAGGGAATTACTACAAAAAATATAGCTGACGCCTTTGCTAATTGTTTTGATAAAACAGTAAATGAGATAATTCCAAATTGTAATGTAAAATTAACAAACTACAATGATACACGTAGATCTCTAGATTCAAGTATTTTGTTTAAAAAAGCCACAGTTAGTAGTGTACAAAAAATCATTAGACAGTTAAATTCGAGGAAAGCTCCAGGATTCGATAATGTTAAGGTCTCTGACATAAAAATGCTGGGTGAGAAAATTGCTGACCCGATTGCTGACCTAATAAATCGTAGCGTAGAAACTGGCTCATACCCTGACGATCTAAAGATGGGATGTGTAAGGCCAATTTATAAAAATGGTAAAAGAAATGATTACTGTAACTATCGCCCAATAACACTGTTGTCGTCTATAGATAAAATAGTTGAAAAACATGTGTGTCAACAAATACATGATTTTTATAAAAAGTACCAGGTTATTAACCAGTACCAATTCGGCTTTCAGTCTGGGAAAAGTACTACATCTCTTCTGTCTAAGTTCACTGATGAGGTTAACAAGCACTTAGATGAGAAAAAACAGGTTCTTGCCCTTTTTATTGATTTTTCGCGAGCTTTTGACACTTTGGAACATAAACGGATAATTGACAAGCTGGATGACTGCGGAGTGCGCGGTTCATTGCTAAATTGGTGTAATAGTTATCTGACAAACCGGAAGTTCACCGTAAAAGTAGACAACACTTATAGTGAACCCATTTGCGTTACAAGGGGAACAGCTCAAGGCTCTGTACTGGGTCCGCTACACTTTCTGACATATGTTAATGATATGGGTAAATGTATCAAAGACAGCACGTGTTATCAGTTCGCGGATGATACTTGCCTTTTAATTGCCGATAAAAATCCCCAAATTGCATGCAAGCGTTTGCAATCAGATTTAGATGCACTCGTAAGGTGGTGTCACGATGCTGGCTTAGTGCTAAATGCAAGCAAAACTAAATTAATGGTCATAAAATCCCCTTATACTAGACAAGAACAGATTCAATCACTAGTAGCCCATGATCACCATTGTCTACATGCCAACAGTGTGATAAACTGTAAGTGTCCGTCTATAGATATTGTCACAAATATTAAATATCTTGGCTTAATAATAGACGAAAAGTTTAGCTGGGGTCCTCATATTGAAAGAATCTGTAATAAATTAAGGCAATTCCTAGCTAATATTACAATACTAAAAAACCGCATCCCATTCAAAGTGAAGATTATGCTTTATCACGCACTCGCAGAATCACACATACAATACGGTCTTAGTAGCTACGGTCGAACCTACAAAACATATTTAAACGACATATATAAACTACAATATCGAATTTTAAAAACCCTAGTTTCTAACAACATAAAAAACCGTTTTTATGACAATGATAGTGGTCTGTTCAAGCACTGTGGGATTCTTCCAGTGCACACCCAAGTCCTGTTTTCAATATTAAAGGAACAATTTTTTAATAAAACTTTAAAAAACAAAATAGAACATCCTGTGCGCACTCGGTCAGTCTCTGAGAATCGGTTACGCACACAGCGTGCGCATAATATGTATGGTGAGCGCACCACCGGTTATATTGTACCTCGCCTTATTAACCATCTACCCTCGTATATTAAGTTGTGCAACAGTACATTTGGTTTTGCACGTAAACTAAAAGAATACTTCGTCAACTCATTGTAGACGGATAATGACTTTGTTTGTTGTTGCTTTTTGTGATTGATGTAGTACAAATGGTAATGGTTGTAATAATGTTTTATAATTTTTGTTTTGTTACATTGTGGGTAGGTAGAGATTTGGTCTTGTTGAATATTATTCTAATTTACCTATATTTATTTTAATATTCTATTATGTAATTATTATTGCATTAGCACAAATATAAACCTTCGTGGTTTCTTTGTTGCTAAATAACTTAAACCAATTTGTTATGTTTTATTTTGATAATAAAAAAAAAAAAAAAAAAAAAAAAAAAACGTAAAATATGGAAGTCCAGCCAAATCCGCAGTTAGATTGGTAAAGCGGACCCCATACTCCGAGATGAAAACTTTGGATGCGACCGAGTCCCACTGACATATTCGAATAGGAGACATTCAAGGTATACTAAGCCGGTACACTTGCCGATAGACAGGCGAGTATCTGGGCAGGTTTTCCTATCCTACTGGGATCAGACTCCTACCTATTGATTGGGCTTATCCTTTTGCCTTGCCTGGTTTACCTCGTTACCATTGACTCGAACGGGGGAAGGGGGAGGAATTTCAAACTATAACAAAAGGGTCCAAGCTAGGAAGTCATAAGGGTACTTAGTCCTATAAACATCCGGCCCTGCGGTGCCACCAGTGTGCACAAGCATCGCATTTATATGTTTTTATAAGCTCTGGCGTTCCATGACCTAAACTCGTACCATCATCGGGAATACCCAAAAAATCCGAAATATTTAATTCCGAATTTCAGTATTCCGAAAACCCCGAGTAGGATTCATGATTCGTTTTTATGATTCTGGATTCTTAATAGTTAATTCGAAATTGTAATAGTTCGTTATTTTAAAATTCGAAATTCTGACATTCGTTGTTATTGATCGGATTTCTGACTTTCAGAATTTCAAATCATTCAGAATTATGAAATTCGGTATTTTGAAAATCGTAACCTGTGACTTTCAGAATAAAGTATTTCGTATTTATGTGGTGTAGGTACCCACCATGATCGCGTTAACTCCCGTTAATATAAATTTACATTACATTTATGACAGAATAGACACACTAACTACAATAATCTGATTAAAACCGTGGGTGTTTGTTATCTGAGAGCTTTGCCAGAGGTATTCTGCGAAAACTTTCACTACGCTTTGTTTGATTTAGATGTTTTCTCACAGTTCCTTGTGTGGCTGCTCTCATAACCACTGCAGTGACCCGTGTGGGTGTTACCACCGTCTGCATATGAACATATTGGACTATGAGGTCTTTGGAGTACCTACTTGAATCGAAATAGGCATACTTGACGTGTTTTGACGACCTGTTTGTTCAAGCAGTCAAGTGGTCGATTACTGCGGTAAGGTACCCTCAGCGTCAGAACAATCTTGGCTGTAAAGTCTCAAAATGATCCTAATAACTTGGGTATTAAGAGTAGGCACGGCGGCGCAGCGGCGCGCATTGCACACCTCCCCATATCCGGGGTCGAGTTGGGGACACAGTGGTCCCCACATCGGAAGAGGGCCAGATCCAGAGATATTTTTTTTATATAGGACACGTCAATTTGACTTCGCCTCGCCTGATGGCAAGCTGAAGGCAAAGTCTCTGAAAAGAGGGTCACCATTACAGACACGTACCATGTTACAATGGTGGCACTCAGCTTGACGGCCTCATCAGATGCTTTTTCACGCCCCGCTTAAAGGACCCGGGCCTGTAGGAGGAGGGAAACACGTGAACTGGTAAGGAATTCCAAGACTTAATGGTTTATGGCCCTGGGACAGCCGGGATGAATACCATCAATGGTACTTCAGCGAGTAAACACGGGATGGCTTATATTGTATTTTTTTAATGGTACTAGTAACGTATAAGTGTGTCAGTAGTACCATCAATGGTACTGATCAATGGTACTACTGACATAAAGCGCAACTGTGCACTGTGCACAGACTAGCAATGCTCGCCAATAACATTTGGCATTTCTGTGCGAATCCCTTTGCCTTTACATTGATAGGCAATAGATTAACCCAAGATTAAACTATGAAATGTCAAAATAAATCATTTCATTTGTATACATTTCTGATATTTTGTTATTGTCAAGGATATAACCTATCTAGCTTTCCTTATATTACCATGAATAATGAGTAGGTAAGGTAAATGGGGTAGGTAGAGACCACATATGTTTCCACTTGCTACGATTCTGGCATCCCAGGAATAGCCTATGCATCCCAGCCCCTCTATGGATGTATGGAATTTGACGTATTGTATGACAGTCGTCAACGTATTATGAACGTCAAATCATTCTATTCTACAATACGCCAGCCATCGAATTGCCACTTGTATAGAGGGGTAGGTCCTTTAAGCGAGGTGTGAAAAACCTTTGTTGAGACCTTTAATTTAGGGATAGCATCTGTAAAGTTTCCTTTGGGTCATTACCAGGGACTGATTAAGAGTTCTGACCGCCCAAGGCTAATTTTGAAGACGCGCCCCCATCAAGTGGGTCTACCGTTACGGTCACCTTATAGAATAGTAACTATAGCAGTTTTGACTTTGTTAAGAAGTGTGAATTTTTTTATATGGTTCATATTCATAATAGGTACTATAAAAGTTTTCAGATCGATCTGCAAGCAAAACTAACGTTGTTCTTTAATTTACTCGACATTCAACTTTAGGGTGGCAAACCATTTTTTAGCTGACTGAACATAAAGGCATAGCACCTTTTTTTTCCATCATCAGACCAGCTCCAAGGTGCAATATCCGCCAGTTTTCAAAGGCAAGGGATTGGCGCAGGAATATGGCAGCTATCGCGTTTTAAAGGTAATATTTTACATCATGAAACTCTACCAGAGGATAATGGACTTCCGGATCTGACAGGAGAGTGCAATCACGAAGCGTCAGTATGAGTTTTGTTCCGGTCACGGGACCATGGATCCGACGTATGCCCTAAGGATTTGCGAAGAAATACAAGACGAAGAATACGCCTCCACATTGCCTATTCCTTGTGCGATGATCTAGTGGGCACTGCGGCCTAAAGGCGTTCCAGAGGCGTACATTGACACCATCCGAGACAAATACCACGATTCCGGTTACGTGGTTCGGATCCCTGTCGGCGACATGAAAAACGGATCCATCACTGTCGTGGTACACCAAGGATCCTTCCTTAATCCTTACTTACTACTTCACTCTTCAGCATCGGGATGCTCATGTATCCTTAATGGTGATGATATCGCGCTGATGGACACGGACAGGAGCAGATTGGTGCAACGTGTGAAAATGTGGAAGGAAGCGCTTGAGAACGACAACAGTCTGAAGCTATATGTGGAGAAGACATAATACTTGGCGCTAAACTCAACGGATCTCACACCCGTCTGCATAGGCGATAACTGAGTCGAGTGCATGAACCAGGTTGAGTACCTGACTTCACGTAACTGGTGAAATCGATTACGACATCAAGGCACATTTTGCAGCCGCGTGGGTCAAGCGGAAAACGACTGTCGTCATATGCAACCCTAAAATGCTATTTAGATTCAAGGGTATATTTAAAACGATCATTAGGCCTGTCCTTTTACAGTGCGTGACCGCTGCTGGAGTGACATAAGCAGGAGCTACGTGTCACGGACATGAAAATGCTGTGGTGGATGTGCGGAGACACGCGTAAAGATCGCGAGAGGAACTCTCGCATCCACTGCAGCCCTCATGTCTGTGACATGGCAGATAAATGGCAAGAAAGTCGCCTTCGCTAGTGCGATCACGTGCCGTCATCTACCCAAGTACGACCGGTGTCGGTCGGAGATAGATGTGGTGCGGTGTTCCGCAGGGATCGGTCCTGTGGCCTCTCCTGTGGAACATCGGATACGACTGGGTGCTTCGCAGTAAGCTCGTGGATGGTGCCGCCGTGACGTGCTATGCGGACGACACGCTAGTGACGGCGAGCGGGGCTACACACCGCGCAGCGACCCTGAAGGCCGAGACCGCAGTTGCCCAAGTCGTGGAACGGTGGACTCGAGGTGGCTCCGCAGAAAACCGGGGGCATGTTCTTTCATGGACCTCGGCGCGGATCACCACCGGCGGGGTCCAGCATCACAGTGGGAGACTCTCCCATCGACATCAAGCCCCAGATTAAATACCTGGGGCTCATGCTCGGTGGCACTTCGGGGAGCATTTCTGAAGTCTAGTCCTCAAATTGGTGCTCACAGCTTACTTTTTGACGCGTCTGTTGCCCAATTTGAGGGGCCCGGAGGACCCCTGCAGGAGACTCTACGCAGGTGTCGTGCGGTCCATGGCTCTATATGGGTGAACAGTATGGGCGGACAACCTAAAGGACAGGCCCGTGGTAAGGTGGTAGGCGTAAACCACAGTGGAAAATGGCCTCCAGGGCCATCAGGGGGTACCGCACGATATTCTTTGAAGCAGCGAGTCTCCTTGCTGGATCGCCACCGTGGATCCTGGAAGCGAGAACCCTTTCGGCGCTATATCGGTTTCGAAAGGAGGTGCGGGAGCGGGGACACGTTCTGAGCCTGAAAAAATTCGGACCGTGACATCCCGGCTCCACAGGGTGGCGGAGTGGCAGCTACAACTTGGGCGCACCGTAGTAGTGGCGGTAAGACCCATCATGTGGGAGTGGCTAGAGAGGCCACACGGCGGCCTTTCGTTTTGGCTGACGCAGATTATCACCGGGCATGGGTGCTTCGGGTGGTATCTGCTTATGATCGCGAAGAAGAGTGCCATCACTGCGACGCGAGCGAGGACTCTGCACTGCACACGCTCACCGAGTGTCCGGTGTGGGAGACGCCGAGACGGGAGCTGGTAATGACCCTGGGAGTGAGAGTTCTCTCAGGGTTGCGTGGGCTGCCGGCGCCTCCTATTGCGAGCAAGTAATGCTCGTGAAGGAGGCGGCGGCGGAGCTGGAGCGAAGGAGAATCGCAGACCTTGCGGCCCGCAACGAGCGGAGGAGAATCGCAAACCGCACGGCCCGCGACGCCCGCGACGTGCGGCGGCAACTCGGGCGTCGGAGGTCGCAGAATGACCTCCGTCCCCCATGAGCGCGGGCTAGGGGTGACGGGTGGAGCGGAGGGGTATCCGTGGGGGTATTTCACGAAAAAAATGCGGTCACGTTTTACGAAAACCGCCAGGCTAATGGCAATGGCGCCCCCACCGGGTCCAGATAGAAAGGGTAGGCCCAAGAAGTCCTGGATTGGCGTCGTGGAGGGTGAAATCCGCGTGCGAATAGTCACTCAGTACTATCACGCACAAAATTATGCGAAGGGGGGCGGAGGAAGAGCTGGTAGACGAACGAAGCGTTCGAAAAATGATTTACTTATTTTGAACGGACAACTTGCCTAAAAATAGGTAGGTACCATGCAACATTTCGCAAGGGGTTTATTCAAAAATCAGATCAGATGGCCCCGTTTATAAGACTCGATTAAGCAATAATAATTATAATTAGGGTAGATGCAATGATGTTAGATGAATAGTGCATGCGAAGACACAATTTCAGCGCGCGCGCCCCTGATCCTGCGCCCCGCCCCGATTCTCGCGCCCCCCCTATCCTCGCGCCCTAGGCTACAGCCTAATTAGCCTAAGGGTTAATCAGGCCCTGGTCATTACTCATCAGTATGTCACACGACCGGAGCTTTCAATATTTTAATCTCGCTATTATCCATATCTACTAATATTATAAATGCGAAAGTAACTCTGTCTGTCTGTCACACTGTCACGCTTAAACCCATCTTAAATCTTAAACCACTCAACCGATTTTGATGAAATTTGGTACAAAGATAGATGAGACCCTGGGAAAGAACATAGGCTATGTTTGGTCGCGATAACTGACATCCACGCGGGCGGAGCCGTGGGCAACAGCAAGTATACAGATAAAGTGAAGTGCCAGAGGCGGAAACTTACTTAATAGGTACAATATACTAGCCAACAGGTTCAGCTCGATACTTAACTATTATCATTTACAAAAACGATTAACCTAATTGATTTTAATTAATTTGTTTATCTAGCTAACGTTGCACACGCCTAAAACAAATAACTATTACGTGGACTCATTATTTCACAAGTTGTAAATTGTTTCAGCAATGAGAGCACAAATTTGAAGCTCCGCCCATTCTGTGTATTCGTAAGTAGCTGTTGTACCGCTGTGCCTACCTGTTTCCTTGATGTATGGCGTAATGTTACGGTCAGTAAAGAAACATCTGACTGAACATGATACGCTAATACACTATAAACAGCAGGCTGCACAGATATCAATGAAAATGATGTTGCACGCCAGCCCCTCTAGACAAGTGGCAATTCTTCGGCCGGCGCGGTGTTTTGTATATCAGAATACCAAATATATGGGATTTGACGTATTTGACAAGCGTCAACGAATGTCAAAAACGTGAAATCCTATACATTTGTCATTCTATTCCATGATACGCCGAGCAACCAATTGCCACTTGTCTAGGGGGGCAGGACATCCCCGTCTAGTAGTAGGTATTAGGTACTTATACACCTTCCTACAGGTTTCCAGGTGAGTGTTTAACAAAACTGGCAAACGCGGGTGAAGCTGCGGGCATCGGTTAGGTATTTAAATAATATTTTAAACAAAAAGATCTACTTGAAAAGTTACAAGTAGGAAAATGGTTTTCTTTTCTCATCCTATTTTCGATGATAATTCTTCCCCACTAGCGTCTAGGAAGCGGTGGTAAACTTAGCTTAAATATAATAAAATTGATGTCAATAAGTTATAACTGTGTGTATTTATGTTGAATAAATTAATTGACTTCAACTTTGACTAACATTTCAGAGATACGTAGAGATAAATGCCCTTGCTATCAAAATATTTTATTCCAAAAAGCTTGTCTAGTCACATGCTTAGAATAAGTCATTACCATGGTTCAATTTGCATTCAAATAAATAGATTACCAGACAGGAACTGCATCATATTCAAGTAGACATCTATATAAAGGTGTTCAACTCTTTTTACAAATGATTACACTCGATTAGCGTTTACTCTTTAGCTGCGGAAATCCGCGTCAAAATGGCATTTCATTACAGCTTTAACAAGGCAGTACACACGGTCGAATCTGTACATTATAATACAGATTATCGCGATTCGCAATCGGCACAAAATAATTAATAATACAAAGCATGGTTTAATTACTCGGGAATAAGATGACATTATGCAAATATACAATAGAATTAATTGTTGTGTAGGCTCGATCGTGATATGTATTGTTAAAAAAAAGGATATAGGCTTAGTTAATTGTATAGTCTACTTGCTCACAGATTAGTTATTTTATTAACAAGAAGATTCAATATGTTGTCAATAGGCCTATATCCGCGTCCATTTCCATTTGCTTGCCAAAAACAATTAAAAAAAATTGTGTTTGTTACAGATTCAAAATTGGAATAGGATGCTTTCCTATAGTTAAAATTAATTAATTATTTAACTGAGCCTATTAAATTAAGAACGGTAAAAGCGGGGTAAAAGTTGCATCTGTTCTTATTTTATCGTTTTTGTTATTTTTAATCATCCATCCAATCTGTAATAGTAAATGTATGACGTCATTATGTATTTTTATTTCTTTACAAGTTTCCTTACAACTTGGGGCAGTATTTCAGAACAACGCTCAATTGTGAATCGACTCTCACAATGACATATGTACCTACAACTGTCATCTAGAATACAATCTGTCCTCAGATTTAGTTATAAATCGAAATTCAGGACTGATTTATCATTCTGGAGTACCTACGGTTCTTAGTCTTATCGTTTCGACAGTAAATAAGTAAGAAGTGACTAATTTGACTAGACAGTCAAGCACCCAATTTGTGGTCGGCTGGGGTGCGAAGGATATGTCTACGACTACCTCACCTAGTAGATTGGTTAGTAGATAGGAAAATTGGTTAGTAGATCATAAAATTAAACTAGGTATAAGTATACTTAACTTGTGAATCTTTGTTTTTCTTTCTATAACAGTAACATTATTTTTTGACTGACTCTGTGGCGTAGCGGTAGTGAACGCGGCTGCTACGCAGGAGGCGCGGGTTCGATCCCCGCTCAGTGCAAATATTTGTATGCATGACTATGAATATTTGCATTGGTCTGGGTGTTTTCTATGTATAATATCATGTATGTATTTAAAAAAAAAATGTATCTATGTATGTTTATCCGCATTCTAGAACCCACACAAGCTAGTTAAGCTATGCCACAGATAACATAGCTATGCTTACTTTGGGTCTAGATAGCGTTGTGTAGATTGTCGTACAATATTTAGGTATATTTAATGATTATATTATATTTATTTTAATCATGTCTCTTCCGCAGTAATCTTAATATTAAAATCTTTCACCGCCATTCTGGATAGTTCCAAATCATTGTGCATGTGCAATCATTATTTGTAAACGCTAGATTAAAACGTGCGCTAACATTGCTCCGTGGCGTTGGACGTTAATTAAGGTGAATGTAGACTTAGACGCACATGAAATTATGCTTTTTTTTAGGTGTAAGCTTCACTAAAGATATAATAGTATTGACGTACGCACTGAATGACTACTCACCAACTCTCACTAATTTCAGTTATAGTTACCGGCATTTATCTTCACCCCAATTACGTCACAAAATGTAGGTAGGTATAACTCCGGATACGTATCTTGGATCTAAAATGTGCTCAAAAGGTGCCCTATACGCGCAGTACACATTTCTTGGGTGTCTTTTGAGGATAACACGGGGTGCTACTGCGGTGGACGAACTTAAATTCACCAAGGATAGATTACTTATTACAAAGCAATCCGCGGGCACCAGAGCCTCGTTTGTCTTGCGATTTAGGTCCAAGATACGTGTACGGAGTTATACTCTATATGCGCAACACGCGTTTTTGGGTGACTTTTCAGGAAAGCACGCGGTGCTACGGCGCGGCGGGCGGTAGAGGAGCTCAAATCCACTAATCATAGATTATATCAAACCAATTCACGCGTGCCGGTAGTACAAATGATTCAATATTGTATCACTAGTACTACTAAAAAAAATACAAGCAGATTTTCGTGACTGCCTGTCTGTCACTCAGGGCAGTCAGGGCAGCATATCGAAAATCTCCGCTTATCACACAACATTTCTCAGTTAACACCTGTGTTAAATCAATGTCGAAGGTGAAACCGGAGCTAATAGAAAATACGCTCTTCATAGTTTGAAACGGTTGTGGGCTACTTGTGGTACCCATGCTTTGTATGTGCGGGCAACTGGGAACTTGACTGTGTATACCCCGGGACATATATCTCGGACCTAAAATGTGCTCCAAATGTGCTCTATACGCGCAGTACGGTGGATGAACATCTCTCTCATCCTAGCGTTAATTCCCAGTCGCATCCGACGCTTTTCAGCTCGGAGTCTGGGGTCCGCTTTAGTCTTAACTACAGATTTGGCTAGACCTCGATATTTTTTCGTGAAGCGATTGCCATCTGACCATCACAGCTCAATGATAACATTAGGCGATATCGAAGCTTTGCAGCTAGACCGTTGTTTTTGGATTTTTTAGGACTCCAACTACCCGTAACGACTACCATAGATGTTCTTATGGCAACCGGGACCGACGGCTTAACGTGCTCTCCGAGGCACGACCAGACCAATGCAAATACCCATATTTCATGAACACAAATATTTGCACTGAGCGGGGATCGAACCCGCGCCTCCTGCGTAGCGGCCGCGTTCACTACCGCTACGCCACGGAGGCAGTGATGGATGAACACAAATTCACTAAGCATAGATTATTACAAAACAATCCGCGCGCGCCAGGGTCTCGTTTGTCTTGCGATTTACATCCAAGATATGTGTCGCGCAGTATGGTCAAATTAGTTTTTTTTTACCTACTAAACGTCGAAACGGTGAGCTTACAGGAAAATGTCCAATTCTTGTAACCTGTTCCCGTTGCTGTTAACTAGATAGCATGGTAGGCCGCGCTTCACTTAGTTTCTGGTAAACTCTTTTTCTTCTTAAGTGCCCCAATATACAATTGCCTGAGACTTCATTTATATACATACATGCATATACTCGCACCTGTAAATCCCCAAAGGGCTAGTCAGAGGTGTATTAATACCCACATGTTGCCAACTATGATTTTAGGTCCCACGTAATAGGGGCGAGCCTATTCCGTCCAGCTGTCTAGCGGGCACTTTGTCATGGTCTGTACGTTTACTGTCGGATGGAGAACAGCCCTAAGTCGCCTTTAACGACACCCACAGGACGGGATAGGGTGGCCCTATTTGCAAATTATTAAAAAAATAACAATTAAAGAGGAATCAAAATGACCAACCTCAGACTAAAAGTATAGTACTATTCTTTTAGTCTGAGGATATAAACATAAGCTATAACTGCTATAACTATTATTTTCCTAAAGTTTTTATTAAACCAATCAAAACAAATTATACCGCGTTATGTTTAAATAAGGTCTTTAACCATAAAAGTTATTAAAAACCAGTAGATAGGTACTCTATGATTACGATAATGAATACTAGTAGTCCATTCAATACGTTATTATCTGAATCACGTATAGAAATTACTTGTACAGCCTAAGGCATACACACTTTACTTATCAACACTTTCAGTTTTAAGAACAACCTGTTGTCAGTTCATGATGAAGACGCTATATGTAGGTGAATAGCTATTTAGTTACGGCAATCTTCTCTTCGTACGCCAATACGGTCACATCTTGTGCCACGCTTATACTAGTATCTACTAGATATAAGAATTATATTATGCTGTTGTCCGCGGTTCCGCCCCCGTGGATGTCGGTTATCGCGAACTAACACTCCTAGCCTATGTCCTATTCCAAGGTTTATTCTAATTCTGTTCCAAATTTCATCAAAATAGGTTTAGTGTTTTAGGCACAATATGAGCCACGTTTGCCGTTCCTCCGCATACTATTATTTTATTATGTGTGAGCAGTCGAAACCTTTACTGACAAGGATATGTGTGATATACATATAGCGCAAATTAATGATATCAAGCAATCTATCAATAAGCCTATCTCAGTCCACTGCTGGACATAGGCCTCTCCCAATGTTGGTCGGCATAGGCCTACTGTTTTCACGCTGACCAGACGGGTTGGTAGGTACAGGGGTTTATTTCGAATTTTTCTTTTCTCGCAGTGATATCGTCTGCGTATTTTTCCGCTAGTCGCCTCTTAGGATGAGACGGGGTGGTGATACATATATTCTTTCCCGGACACCACACGGATAATGATATTATCACATAACTTAAAACATAATCTGGTATACATTAATATTTTATAGCATACAAGACATTGATAGCCTTTCAATCACTCTGATTGCCTTGATTTATGATGTTAGGAAGGAAGTTATGTGTTTATACACGAAAGAAATTAGTTTTTTCTAAACTAACAGTATTGATTCAACGGTTACTTGATGTGTTTCCTGGGACTAATTATTGTTTTGTGGGTTGTATTATTACGTAATAATACTAAGGGTCTCTCTATATTGGAGAGGCGGGGGCGCGATGAGTGCCCCCCCCCCCCCCCCTTTCCGGAGGCAAGATGGGGCGGGCCACCGTGGTTCCCACAGTCGAGGTGCCTATCTCGAAACCAGCGGTGGTCTTCGGTCATCGGGGCGAGAGGTTTTAGTCGATTTTAGTCCAACATAACAGCTCCCGCAGGGGGCCAGGAGGTATGTACCTACGAGGGGATTTCCAAACTTAAAAAATGGGTCTTTTTACATTGTTTCAAGTGGGATCATGTGGGCGCGAAGCCTTTCTGCTTATATTGTTTCCTCAATAAAATGTGTAGATGACATAATCTGCAGGTAGAATCAATAATAAGTACCTATAAGTAAAGTAGGTAATAAGTAAAGTAAGTCGGTGCACATTCTGGTTGACGGACGAAGCATTGACGCAGGCTTTCCTGTAGGGGATGAGAGGTTATCGATAGTTCCTCTCGTGATCCGTGATAGTCAACCCAAATTATGGAAGTATTGGAGAGCAGACCCCGGACTACAGTATACTACAGGGATTAGCACTTAGATGAAAAAGAAAGCTTTCCAACAGGCCTTGTTGCGTGCAAATGTGGAGAGACCCTTATTCAAGATGTGTACTTCCAGTATATCTTTATTTCTTTACTCTATTATTGTTACACTTCCTGCAATATATTATACAAGGCAGATTGATAACATTATGGAATTATTTGCACCTCAACCTTTATGTAATGCGGGGAGGTGCATGACAGGTGGATATACTGTACCTACTTAAATAATTAATCAAAATACATAATACTGTTTATACTGGAGATTGATTGGCACTTGGTGGAACTTGCTACACATATTGAATAAATCACTCTTGTACTTTTCCACAATTATTTATTTATTTGAACCTTACCTACCGGTTTCACCTTACGGCATTATCAAAGGTTTACAATGGTTTAAACTAAAAAACTATTTTATAACTATTCTATAACTATTTTATGTGTGGGTACTTTTAAAAAGGAGTATACCAGCTTCAACTTTTTTCCCCAAAATTTGGGGGAAAATTTACAACAACAAAATACATATACTTCGGGATATCCGGGGGTCCCCACACCGGAAGAGGGCCAGATCAAAAGATTTGGCCCTGGGTCGGCCGGGGTGCGAGGGATATGGCTACGACAATCTCACGTTTCTTCGTTTTAGTCGGTTCGAGTCCGACATAACCTCCTCCTCCGGTTCCGGCGGGGGAGGTACCCGTGGGGATTTTTCGCACGATAAAAAAAAAGGTACAATTCCAATTATGAATTGTAATCCAAGAGGCATAGGTACCTACTTATATACTACTTAGGTACTTTACTGCTCCGGTCTTCCGTTGCATAAAGTATGAAACGTAAAGCTTCTTATAACTTGGGCCATACATATCCCACGTTTCACCTACTATGTTATTCGTCTTTTTTATATACCACTTAGGTCACAGACCAGCATACGGTCCACCTGATGGAAAATAGTTACCGTGGCTTATAGACAAGCGCAAAACCAGGGGAGACACTGTCGTGCTGCTGACCCTTTAAGAACACAGAGATTCTGTGCCGTCAGCGAAGAAGACATGTAGGGCAAACTTTTGGTCTTCCCACTGACAGCACAAAACCTCTCCAGTGAGCTTTAGCTATCCTACTCACCGCCGGTTCTACACTCGGTGACTCACTCCCTATTATATACTTAGTAGGTACCCATACTCCCCCAGGGAGGGAGTCACTTTTTCTTGGATGTTTACTGTCACAAAAAAAGTCCTAATAGCATAATGGAGCTCCATACACCTAACCACGAACATAATAAAATAAAATAAAAAAGCCTTTATTTCTATTGCGAACAAATTAAAGTTTGCTAAATATATGAAATTCTTGATTGTGATAGGTTTTACACGTCATCATCATCTGCAATAGTCGCCTCTACGGTGTAGGCCACCCCCAAATCTCTCTACACATCCCTTTCCCTCGCCTTTCTCATCCATTCTTGACCACATATCTGTCCATGTCCCTCCATCTTCTCTTTGGCCTGCCGCGCTTGCCTTTCTTATTTAATGGTGTTCACTCTGTTACTTTTTTCGCCCATCTATCATTCTCCAATCTGCAGATGTGAACCACGAACATAACACACACTTATATAAACGCTCAGAACTTTTTTCTAAACACTATCAAAATTGAATCATAATGTTATCTAAAAAAACTTCAACTATATCTCTGCCCGTATGTGGGCAGTAAGTACTGCCGCGTACTTTCGTTAAACAATCGTCATCCGTCTTCGTTACAAGAAATCAATTCGCGTCTCGTCAACAACCTTGATACAAAGATTAAAAACAGACACGATATTACCACACTTCCAATTTATGCCTACACTGCAGTGTAAGCAAGAGTGTATTTGCATAGTTTACTATTTTATTAGTATTATACACTAGCTGATATCCGACAGTATCCCATGACATGCCCGCTTGGCGGCAAATGGGCTCACCCCCTATTATGTGGGTCCGAAAAACATATTTGATAACCGCTTTAGCAACCCATGGAAACCAATTCCAGAGATAAAAGTAGCCTAAAGTGTTGTTCTCGACTATAATCTATCTCTGTACCAAAATTCAGCCAGATTCGTAACGCCGCGCCGTTTGGGAAGAATTGAGTAACAAACCAGTAGCGAAGGGTGAAAATTTTCAGAAGAAAGCCGGTGGAAAAAAATCTTAGGTACCTTATAGAACGACCATAGCAATTTTATACGAACTTTTGTGCGTTCTAATTTTAGACACTGAATTTAATATAGGTAGGTACTGAATTTCACTCAAAAACTGACTTTTAACCCCAGTCGCATCCACAGTATTCACGTCATAGTCTGGGGTCCGCTTTTTCCAGTCTAACTGCGAGTTTGGATGAAGATCGATATTTTCCGTGAAGCGACTTCCATCTGACCTCTACATCCTATTGGCGATATCGAAACATTGCAGTTAGACATATTATGAACTTTTTAGGGCTCCAACTCCCTGTAACAACTGCCATAGATGTTCGTAGTGTAACTGGGACCGACGCCGTAAAGTGCTCTCGCGACTAGACTAGACCAATGCAAATACTCATATTCATGCATACAAATATTTGCACTGAGCAGAGATTGTACCCGCGCCTCCGCCATGCCACAGAGGCTGTCTGTCGCTACAAAAACTGACTGAAGGATTATATTTCTAGACTTCCTTGTAACTTGGTGATAGTTTATGTACTACATAAGTCAGATGTCGGGTTTCAGAGCTAAAACATCTTCCGAGTGGCGTGTTCTGCAATGCGGAGATTCTTGATGCGGACCGTTGCGCTTTACGTAATTTATTGACTGGAAAGTAGGTACAGTATTAAGGTAAACATCTTTTATTTTGTTACTCAAGTTAAACATCCTGTATAGCCCTAAATAGTATGGCTAAAGGTTACTAAATACTTACTAAGGTATGCTGAAGACAAAGAGATTTCAATAGGTATTCTGAAATGAGATATCAGGCGAGATAAAGTCAAATTGATGCGTCCTATGTAGCAAAAATCTTTAGGTATACTTTTGTTAAGTGGAGCACGTCAATGTGATTTCATTTAGCCTGAATTGAGCTTTTACCTCTAATTTATAGGGGAAAACAGATATTCACCCCACTGAACTAATATTAAGATACTATGTAGTAGTATTACGTGTGTGATTCTCCCAGATTTTCACTAATGTCTTTGACAAGATTAATTAACGAAGGAGTCGTATAAGCATAAAAGCGTCGTTAGCTTACCTATTGGTTGCGGTTAGAGAGTCGGCCTTACTAATCTTACGATAGAGTGGTTTCGGCCATTATAGATACTACCGATTCGAACCCACTCCTTAACACAAGCAATTTAACATAGCTGGAGGGGTTAGAGAGAATATTATTATTATTATAATTACTGTTACTACATAATATTTAAAATTAATATTTTAAGTTAAATTTTAAAATGTTTGAAAGAAAGAAAGGAGACCTTTTTATTATACACACAATAAACTAGTATAGTAAAGAACTAGAAACTAGATAGAAGTAAAGAAGTTGATCGGTCCTTACTTACTAGCAGCCGTATCTTAAAAGTCATATCTGTTATTTCATAATCTATGTCAACCACTTTTTCTGACCGCTATTACATAGAGGAACATAATTCGATAATGGCCCAGTAATTGGTAGAAATTGACCGACCACTGGCGGCTAGTTAGGTTTTTGGTCTTTATGAATGTATGTACGACTCGCAGTTGAACCGAGATTAGCGCAGAACATGCTTCATTAAGTAAACTGGTATAGAAACTTTAGAAAATAGTCTTGTTTTTTTTACCAAATAATAATAATTATTATTGTACCATTTATTCCGGTTATTCTTGTATTGTTAACTCGATGGCTAGTATTTGTGTTGAACCAATTAACCAAAAGGTAAATTTTCGTAAAAAAAGAAAATTGTAAAAAAATTTAGCTGCGATTAAATTTTGGTCTCATATGTGAAGCAGGCTTTTTTGTTTTTATTCATAAAAAAATTGTAGCTACTGATAAATGTTTTCCTCTCGAAGATGGGAGACAAGACGTAACGAGACAGTCGCTCTCATAAAAGCCGTTTAAGAGGAGAAGAAGAAGGTTATCGGATCGCACACTGAAAGCTTTGAATTCCATATGGAACAACGCTAATCGACAATAAATGATGATATAAAATTATAATTAAACTCTCACTCCAATCTAATAAAAAAAACTTTAAAATTTTAGATATAAAACTTTTTAGGAATATACCTACTTGGTCAACGTAACGTTCCTGTTATAATCTGTTAATTTTTTTTAGTTTTTTTTTTATATGTTTACCTGTACCTATAGGTATGCGTGTAAGTGCGTGATCCGCAATATTTTTTTTTATTTCTTTCTTTCTTTCATTGCACACTGTTTTTTGTTTAGTGTAATTATTGTTTTATATTATAAATGTTTATTGAGTTTTCTAAGTTATTTTAGTTTGATTATCTGAATATGGGAGCTTGTAATTGGCGATCTGACAACATTAATTTGTGTACTCAATTTTCTCTATTATTCTGTAAGCCTTCTTCAAAAATATAAATAAATAAATAATTACTACAGCGGCAGAGTAGTAAAATCAAAGAAAACCGCGCTCGTTTCTCTCGCGACTCGGGGTCAAGAAATAATACCGGTAACTATACATATAAAAGTGAAATTTCGCCCAGCCTACAGTGACACGGTACTTAAGGTCAAACATCACTCGATCCAAGCATAGCAAAGACAAATAAAATTAAAGATCCACTCAGTCATGAGCTTCAGCTCGCGGTCATCAATCAAGCCGATCGCTTCACGTAGCGCATTACCGTAATAGATACTTAACATCATAAACTACCAGAATTATATAATGAAACGCAGCGTTTCTCAAACTTTATTGGGCCCTGGGGCAGCTCAATAATGGTGACCCATCGTGACCCTCCACAAGTATTTTAAAGTACATATTACTGCTTAAAACCGATATTTTATCTATTGGTCCACATAAGTAAATAAAATAAATAGAGGTAGATATAACAAGCTTTACTGTCTGGTAATATGGGAATTTGGATAAATGAATGAATGAATGAATGAATGATTTTTATTTCAGACCAACAATACAGTGTCCATATTAAAAACATAATTAATACTACAATTTGAAATTTAACATCATTAATAATAAATTAAAATTAAAATTAAAATTAGACATTACATAATAAAATAAAACAATAAACTTCGACAAAGCAACTCATGACTGCCACTTGTGTATGTGCATCCATCTAACCATGAACGGACAGTCTGTGTCCAGTCTCCCTGCTATGAGCTGCAGGTAGCAGTTGGAGCTGTCGCGCACTCGCCGCACTATAGACGCCGTTCTTTTGCGTAATATTGCGCTGAAGCTGTCTACTCCGGCATCCACAAACATGCCTGACGCGCTACAAAAGCGCGGCAGCCCCATCAGCGCCCTGAAGCCATTGTTATACTGGACCCGCAGGGCATCATAAGCAGTTTGTGTATGCTTAATCCATAGGCTGCACGTATAAAATGATTGGCAGTAGGCTTTAAATAAGGTCACCTTGACCTGCGCCGTGCACCGTGCAAACCTACGAGCCAGCATATTGGCCCTAACTGATAATGCCCTGCGTTCCCTTGCCATATCCTCATCATCATTGAGAGTCTCTGTGACCCAGTGGCCCAGGTACTTCACCCGCTCAACTCTTCTCAGTGCGCTATTATCAAGAGTGACTTTAGGCACAGAAGTATACGTTTTAGAACCCGCCTTAAAGACTATATATTCGCTCTTGCTTGCATTGTACCTGAGCCCATGAGCCCTTGCATAGCACTCGCATATTTTTATGAGTCGTCTAAGAGCACTGATCGATGGGCTCAGCAACACCATATCATCAGCGTAACTTATGTTATTAATAATTGTACCATCAATTGAGCAGCCCACTCCGGTGCCGCTGAGCTCACGAACCAGACTATCCATATACAGGTTGAAGAGTCTAGGTGACGTCAGTCCTCCCTGTCTCACACCACATTTCAACCTGTACTCATCTGACATTGCCCCGTTCCATCTCACATAGTTGATTTGATTGCCATACAAAACCTAAATAGTGACAGGATTTCATTAGGAAGATCGGTTTCACTCGCTATCTTCTTCCACAATGTCCCATATTCCACCATATCGAATGCCCTCGATAGATCTAAAAAACACGCGTAAACGGGCGTATTCCTATTGGTATAGTATTGAACAGTGTGCTTGACAGTCAAAATCGCAGTTTCTGTGGACAGCCCTCGTTGGAAGCCGAACTGAGCGTCATGTAACTTTAAATGTTTTTGTAGATATTTATCAAGCACACTGTCCAAAACCTTCGCTATTATTGTTGCCAACGATATAGGCCTGTAGTTACCCAATTTAGACGCATCTCCAGTTTTATTTTTGACTATGGGCGCGACTATGGTTTTCATCAAACCTTCCGGCAGATACGAATGGCCTACACAGAAAGTGAACAACATGGAAAGGACCCTAGGCATGTGGACACCCGCGTACTGTAGGTGTTCGATACTAAGAAAATCATGTCCGGGGGATTTCCCGCGCTTCATGTCCCTCAACGCCCGCTCGACCTCCTTCGGCAAGATCAAGACAATATTTTCCCCTATTCGGTCCCCCCCTTCCCCATTCAATGTGCACACAGGCACCGACGGGGCCGGAACCTGGAAATGGTCTTTGAACTTGTTGGCAATCTGAACAGGTTCGCTAATGCCACCTACACTCATAGGAACGCTTGGCTTTGGGTTCAATCTATTTGTTTCTTTCCAAAAATTAACAAAATTTTTTGATTTATGTTCCGACGCTAAGATGTCCATTTTTATTCGTGTCTGATTATTTTGACACCACTTAAGTTTAGATTTAAGTTTAGATTTAGATGGATAGATTTTTTTTAAATAAACAAACATATTTGCACTGAATGGGAATTGAACCTCTGACTTAGCAGTGGAACTCACATAATTATTATAGTCATAAATATTTAGTCACTTGTTAAAATAGGTATATAATGTTACTGTACATACAGATCATAGTGTTATGAGTATAATGTACACTATATCCGCTGTATCGCTAGACCACATCGTTTTTCAATATACCTACGTGAATAATGTTAAAAAAGCAAGCAGAAACACAAGTTGTCAACTGCTTGGCTTTTTAACGTCTCTTCATCATAAGCGAGTATGAGACATCCTGTGACCGGGACCGGAACTTTATCACCATGTCCGATGCTAGGTTCCGACGACCCACTATTTGAGAACCGCTGGCCTATCATTTGAATACTATTAAATGTTTATTAGGTAACGAGAATTCGGATCTTGAAGCTTAGGTGTAGGAAGATTGATTGCTCAAATGTAAATAGTTCATATTAGGCCAATATTAGCCTTTCTACTAACGACTCAAGTAGACGAGATGGGTATTAAAAAGATAAACTGTTTAGAGATCGAGATTTAAAAAATTTTTCCCTTAAAGCCCGTATAAAATTATAAAAGATTTTTTCCATATTTATCTATCAGTTAACGGGGCGTCGACGACGGGGGTATTGTGACAGAAACTGGAGGCTACCCATAGGAAGAGATGGGTTTCCCTATTCTACTCTACTGGGAACCAACATGGATTTTTATGAAGCTTAAAAACCCTTAGAGTATGTATACACTAAAGTATGTATAGACTGGACAGTATAGTAATGGGTAGAGCTTTTGTATTCTTCCGCTAGACAATTATTAATAGCAGGTTCCTTCCTATTACGTGGGATTAATAAATGTAGTCTGGCCTATCTCTCCAGTGAAGAAGAACAGGTACTAATTGTGACCCTATATCCTATGGCCCCGCCAATACCTAGAGAATCAAGTCGACTTTATTTTTAACCTTGCCTCTCGGGGTTTGGAAGTCAAACAGCATTCGCTTAAAGCCGTATAAGTCGGATCCAAAGGAGAAATGAGCGGATCTCGGACTCTGAAGTGGTCGCCTCAGATGCAGCTGGGAGCAGCAATAAATAAAATCACAACATAAAACTAAAAATTGTCATGTAGTTCTACTACTCCACAACAGATGGCGCTGTGCGAACAGTTCTAACACTTGTAAGCAATTACGATAGTCTATTAAAACCGTTTAAATATTTCGTTTTAGCGCATGGCGGATATGAAAATAGCGAGTAGACTAGTCTAATCTTTAATTTGGCCTGTTATGTCATATAATGATATGTCAGGGGTTCTAGTCCGGCTGGTGAAAAATGTCCCGCGATTAACTCTAATTTTTACGCTTTAGGCGTTTTAGTACATAGTAATTTTACTTTCTGTTGATTGTATGTAATTTTGATTAAATTTATGACATGTTTTTTGAGAACGTTATGGCTTAATTTACATGTTTTGTGAGGAAATAATTGTGATTTGATTTCAAGTCGAAATTTTCAGAAAGTGCTTTGAATTAACTTTACACTTTCACGGGTGAAGTCTGGTTGGTTGTACTCTTGAGTGTCAATTAAAAACAGATCCCTGGGTGGTTTACATTTTAGGATTTAACACTACCTCTCTTTAAGTATATAGTACGCTTTTTTACTGTCTGTTTTTTTTTCTTTTTGTACACTTCACATCCCCCTCATTACAATATACCTACTTCCCTGCTACTCGAAGGTTTGCTGGGAGAGAACTCATATTGAGTTAAGCTCGCCTTTGTACATGCTTCTTTAATTGTATTATGTTTTACCTCTGTATTGTGTGTGTGCAATAAAGTATTAAGAATTAGAGTATATTGGACCGGGTAGGTGGCAATGCAAATGCAAAGGGTTTTAGGTAAAATATACCTACAAGCTAACTCCGTGCCATGTTAGTTCCTGGTGGAGTAGAATAGAGCTACCTTATTTCTTTCCGTGGGTGTCGTAGAAGGCGACTAAGTGATAGGGCTGTTTTCCATCCGACAGTAAACATACAGTTCAACAAAGTACCTTGACGGCAATAGGCTCGCCCCTCTTACGTGGGACCGAAAATTGTTGAAATGTGGGTGTTAATACACCTCTGCCTACATTTTTACAGGCGTGAGTATATATTATATAATATACAAGCTGGTTTAGGCCGGTAACGCCCCTTTCTTGAAACGGCCTGCTGCTAAAAACATAGGCTTTTCGTGAATCGTCCCATTAGCAAATAGTCCCGTTCGCGAATCGTTCCGTTCGCAAATTGTCCCGTTCGCAAATCACCTTCTATAACACGAAACGTAATCGTTCTAGATGACTCGGTCCAAACTATGAAGAGCTAAACGTTACAGTTAAACACAAATCTACTAAATTATCTTATATATCGCTTGTCCAAGTACTTTGTACCTGTCACTGAGCTAATCTCCGGCTATTATTCTTACTATCAAGTGCTCTAAATAAATCAATTGTATAATTGCTTGTAAGTACAGTCCGTATATCAATGGTTCCCATGATGTAATGGTGAATAATGACACTGTGTAATGGTGACCACTTAACATCACACCATTTTTTACAAACGTTTCACTTTACATACTTCTTGTGTGTTTAGTAGAGATGTGATGACTTTATGGTAGTTTGTTAAGAATCCGGATATCGGAGATCCGTAAAAGTGTATACTTGAAGTGACGATATTTTTAATGGCTAAATAGATTTACTTCTAGAGACATTTCGGGAAGGTGGCATTTTGGGGAATGGATGCTCTGGGATAGGGGTATTTTGGGGGTACGTGGTCCAAAACCTCCACACAGTGCACCCAGGACGCGGACACCTCTCTCCGGAGGGGCGAAGCTGTTGTGATACCGATAAGCTATGAATGAACAGCAAAAATCAAGGCCGTAACCGCATACATTATTATTAAAAGTACAATTTTATTGTGTTAAAGATAATAATATAGTTTTCACTTTCATAAGCGTGCGAAAAAATGTTCGGATTGCTAACCGGATACCCGTAACATCACTAGTCTTTACTATTATGACTAAAGACTCGCTTCTAACCCCGGGGCTATATTATGCAATTTAGCGCTCAGAGCAAACTAATATCTGCCGATATGAACGTCAAAGAGCTTCATTGATACTAGGCAACTAGGCGTGTTCGAAGATCCTGATAGTGTTCTTGTAATCACTGATCAAATCAAATGTTGTTTTGTACTTACTTGTCTAAACACCTTTTTTTTGTACTTGTGAAGACCCCTACGGGTATAACTTACCCGAAGTTTGATTGTGAGAGTGAGTTGATTAGGGATGGTCTATAAACAATTATTTGAATTCCCTCCCCACTCCGTTTTGGTGATATTTCGTTAGATTTGGCTCGACTTCCTCCCGTTTGCAAGTTCGTTTGGCTTAGCCTCTCTAGCAGAGGGCATTCAGAGCGCGGCAGGCTGTCCGGATGCAGGCCTGGGGGTGACAGGTACGAGCCCATTCTATGGTAGGACGGGGTTAGTAAAACCGAAATGCCTTATTGCGTAATCTTACCTCGATAAAAAAATAAGGGATATAATAAACTAAGCGACAAAAATAATAAATGGACGACTGATAATGAGTTACTTTAAATACTGAGTGGGCGACTAAAATACTGAGTGGGCGACTAAAATACTGAGTGACCCGTGATACAGAAAGTGTGTTGCTAAATTGTGAAGTTATGAGGATTCGAGTATAGCGCGCCCCAACTTGGATAGGTTAGGTTAGAAGGCTAACGGTTCGCGGTAATTTTTTATAACCATCCATAAATAGTGGCTCACTTAGTATTTTTGTACGCCACATTCAGTAATTTTGACACCCATAAATTGAATAAAATGATTTTTCACTATAGCTGCCAACCTATTATTTTTACTAAGTACCTACCTGCTTTTCGGATTAATTTGTGAACGCGTTAAATACAACCCAAAAAATAATAGATATTCGGGTGAGGATTTTTAGTTTTGCAGAGGTCATAACCTCTATGACTAAGTGATCCGCGCCTGCACCCATTTTTATAAAATCTAAAAGCGAGTCATATTTTTTTTATCATAACTGGAGATGAGAGCACCGATGATCACATTGGTATAGTACGAATCCACGATTTCTGTGACGATGACGCCATCAAAGATTTGGACAGTCAGGCCCCAGCCATAAGTACCAAAATAATTTTGTTTTTATTGATCTAAAGGTTGCTTATAAGAGATTGTTTTTAGTGATAAGCGGCCCATTGTTCATTACACTTAATGAAAGAAAATTTTATCTCAATCATCATTCTCTGAGCCTTTTTTCCAACGCAGATGGGGTCGGCTTCACAGTCTAAAGCAAGATCCGTATTCTGGAATGGTATTTAGTTGTGATTCTCGTTTTAGTTTCAGTTTCAGAGTCAGATTATGTGTGTCGTTCTAGAATACGGGCCTCTCTGTGATTCAGAGAGGCCCGTACGGCCTCTCTCATTCATTCATGAAGCGACAACCATCTGACCTATGAATTTTATCTCAATATACCACTACTAGGCTAACCGCATACACACAATAAAAACCCCAACACCAAACTTAAGTTGGTTTAAAATGTTTAAATAGATATAATAAAACATATTAGCTCCGCGCGTGCACTCGTCCAGGGTCATTTATCATTGTAATGGCGGTCATTTAGCGTTATGTCATTGGTTGTGACGTTCTGGCAAATATTTTAAAGTACAAGACAAATCACTTGGCATGCTAATGTCGTCTTACGTAGCCGACGGTCCAGTGATAGTATAAAGGAGGTGATGCGCTAACAATAGAAAACTGAGATCGAAAAAAAAATGTCTGACCTCGTTGAAAAATCGACACCGTGACCTAATCTTTTTGTAATCGAATTCTGCTGCAAATGTGTTCGCAATTTTGCTTCTTCTTAAAATTGTTTACTTAATTTTGGTGATGATATAGATAGATAGATAGATAGATAGAATGATAATTCTTTATTGTACACCAATAAATTTACAGTAAATATATTCCGGTATATGCCACTGGATTAGTCACTGATGGGAAAAAACCGAAAAATACATCTATTTTGTAGCACTGTCACTGTCGCAATAACAATTTCGTTGTATATATTTTTTTTTATACCACTTAAGTGGCAGACAAGCACACGGCCTACCTAATGGGAAGTGGTTACCGTGGCCTATGGACGTATGCAACACCAGGGGCGTCACACTCGTGCTGCCGACCCTGAAGAAACCTTCTAATGCCCTTTTTGAAGAACCCCTACTACTGAATTTGCTACTGATGGTACAAAAAGGATGTATTTTCCGTTTTGCAGATACTTACAACGGAATATATCGATTTCTTTATCATATTTGCACCGGATACAGGCCTGGAGCGCATCATAGGACGAACCGGATAGGGGAAATCGAGATTTATTGATATTTATTATAATTTATGGACGAAAATTTGTATACTGATTTATTGTATATTTATCGTAATTACTGACATTTCTTTATTTAGGTATAGTACTTTAGGTAGTTTCAACTAATTCTATACCTATAAGTAGTTGAAAACGGCTTAACGTTAGGGAATGAAGCGGTTATGTAACAAACAATTTCAAAATTTTGACGTCAAAGCTTTAACACTTAATTTATAAAGGCTTAGTTAATAATTTGAGCACCATAATACTTACTATAATAATATAGTATAAACAATCAGAAAACGCCATAGTTATCATATCACTCATATCTTCTATATCTCGGAACGCGAAAGTTTCAAAGTCATATTTGCATTTGTTAAGGATGCCTGAACTCAGTGAAATTCGGTTTCCGTAGTTTGTCTACTAAACAAAGAAGTGATGGTACAGTATGCAAAGTTACGTGTCGTTAGAAAATCTAATATGCCTTAATTGCCTACAGAAAGTGAGAACAGTAGCTGTTTGTTTGACTCAGCTGCTAAACTTGCATCTTAGTGAAGACCCCGGTTTCATCAATCCGAGGTTTTTAAAACTAATACATGCCTTTATCCCCGGAGGGTTAGGCAGAGGTGAATTAACATCCACATTTCACCAAATATTGTGTTCGGTCTCATGTAATAGGGGCGAGCCTATTGCCATATTCTGGGCACTATTGTTGGCTTGAGTCATGCATCTGAGGCTGAGTCTGGGCTGTATATATTTGTCTGATGTTTAACAATCTTATCCCTTAGTCGCCTTGTACGACACCGCATGAGAAGAGATAGGGTCGGCCGGGGTGCGAGGGATATGGCTACGACAATCTCACCTCCGGCAACTGACGGCCCACAGAAGGCGTGCGTTTTAGTCGGTTCGAGTCCGACATAACCTCCTCCTCCGACTCCGGCGGGGGAGGTATCCGTGGGGATTTTTCGCACGATAAAAAAATAAAAAAAAGTCAGCATCAGATCGATCTATACTAATACTAATATACTAATATACTAATATACTAATATACTAATACTAATACTAATATACTAATACTAATATACTAATATACTAATTACTAATTATTACTAATTTACTAAACTAATAATATAATAATAATAATAATCTGGCAACACTGGTTGCTAACGGTCGCATATATTTTTCTCATCCATTTCTTTTTGTTTTTTTCTTCGCAAATCAATACAAATACCACTGTGCTTTTTATAATTTACCCAGCTCATAATTTCTAATCAATAAAAATATAAAACCTAACTATAATGAAGTGCACAATAAATAGGACAAAATATAAAAACAATCCCAAGAACCTATGACAGACAGGAGATGTCAAAATCCGACCGAACCAAATAATGAAGAAATAATAAATGTTGACCCGGGCAAAAGCCAGACAGATAGAACAAAATGCACAAACAACACCCACGGACTCGTCGTGCAGCTCCGCCTCGCAGCCTCCGGACGCCATATCTCCGAGGCTAGCTACTGCTGAGGCGTCGAGCTCCGACGAGTATTTCTCTCCGCCGACGTCGCCAACACCCGTGCGTCGGCCGGGGAGAGGCCGACCACCGGCCAGCTTGGGGCCCCGAGGCCCACCGACCTCGAATAGGGCTCTCGCTACCGGTGGCAATGTGCGCCGCATGGCATGGACATCATCAATAAATGAAAACGTCATGCGGGCATATTATGTGGCTACAGAGTTAGGAACCAACCTCACTGCGTATCGTGGTCGTTTACTGTCTCTGTTTCAGGAACTTGAACCGGCTGTCAACGTATCTGCACAAAGACTATCGGACCAGGTTCGGGCTATTCAGCGGTGTAACTTGTTGGATGGTGCCGTACTTGAGAGGCTATTCTCTGACGTACAGAATAGTCTTGCTATTCCCACTTCATCGCAAGCTGTGCCTCCGGTGGAAACCAGTGCGCCTACGCGTGTAAGTCCACCACAGCTCGTCTCCGCTGATGAAGTGGAGGAAAGTGAGACTATATCCGTAAGTACCCAGTATAGTGAACTATTAAGGAGCACTTTGGAGGATGCGATGCTGGAATACCGATCCATGATACCAAGCAGTCGACCTCGCTTGCCTCATTTGCCTATGCATAAACGCAATATAGCGCTAGTATGTGCCCTAGATTCGCTATTACCTAATTATTTAGAAAATAGCGAAGACCTCGGTGATACACATTCAATTTTGTATTGTGCGGCCGTTGCAGCGTGCCGAGTGGCAGGTGTCAAATTTATTGTCAATAAACCTGCTACTCGACCTAAGCATGCTGTGCCGGCCTGGCAGTATAGGATTGAGTGTCGTATTGCTGAGGCTAGGGCACTTATTGGCAAGCTAATCTGCTTCAGATCGGGCAATACGCGCCCGAGGGTGATGCGCTTTGTGACACAGGCATTTTCAGGGACTAACGTTAGTCCTCAACTGTACGCGTCATGTGTCACAGAGCGCATCGACTTTCTGAAGCAGAAAGTTTATGCATGGGCAAATCGAATCCGTCGCTATAAAAAGCGCGTGGATAGGTATAACCAGAATCGCATTTTCCAGAAGGATGAAAGGTGGGTTTATCGGAAATGGGAACAACCCGAGTCAGGTGTGGATGACGTTGCTCGACCGGATGCTGATGCTACGAATGCATTCTGGTGTAGCATCTGGTCAACACCTGTCGTCCACACGGAAGGCGATTGGATAAGAGAGGTTGAACAGGCGTGTGAGGATATACAGATTATGGAGCCAATCATCATTACGCCTGATGATGTTGCGAGTGCAGTCCGTTCGTTACCGAATTGGAAATCGCCAGGACCGGACGGACTGCACAACTTTTGGCTGAAGTGGCTCCGTAACTCACATGCTTGTTTAGCAACTCAATTCCAATCGGCTTTAGACTCGGGTTCACTACCTAATTTCGTAACAACTGGCATAACCCACTTACTTCATAAGTCCGGTAGTGCTACGGATCCCAAAAATTATAGACCAATTACTTGCTTACCGACGGTCTATAAGCTTCTTACTTCCATTCTGAGAGTCAAAATTAATTCTCATTTAGAAAAAAATTCGGTCATCTCTATCTTTCAGAATGGATGTAGGAAGGGGGCCCGCGGCACTAAAGAGCTCCTTATAGTTGACATGGCCATTAGTCAACAGGTGCGTCGTAAACGTAGGAATCTGGCAACATCCTGGATAGATTATAAGAAAGCTTATGACTCTGTACCACATACATGGCTTCTGAGGGTGCTAGAGTTGTATAAGATTGATACAACTTTAGCCACCTTCTTGAGGTCATGTATGGGGCAATGGAAGACAGTTCTTCGCTATCCAGGATGTTGCCAGACAAACGATGCACCCATAAGAATCGAGAGGGGTATATTCCAGGGTGACAGTCTGAGTCCCCTGTGGTTCTGTCTAGCACTGAATCCTCTTAGTACAATACTGGAGAATTCAGGGCTAGGCTATCGGTTGCGGAGAGAGGGTCAAGTTATATCCCACCTTCTCTACATGGATGACATCAAATTATTTGCTCCAAATAATACCCAATTGATAGAACTACTAAAGATGACTGAAAGCTTTAGTAGCTCTATCAAGATGGAATTTGGTTTGGACAAGTGTGCGGTCATGCATGTGGAAAGGGGTGGAATAGTGGAATCTGAAGGCTTAATACTTTCGGATTCCATTAAACTTAAATCTCTTTCCTCAACCGAAACCTACAAATATCTGGGTATGTCACAGGCATTAGGAATTCCTGAAGCTGGCGTGAAACAGGCATTGCGGGAGCGTTTCTTTGGCCGCCTGAAAAAAGTTCTAAAAAGCTTTTTATCGGGCGGTAACAAGGTGCGCGCCTGCAATGGTTGGGTCATGCCAGTCCTAATGTACTCCTTTGGCATACTTAGATGGACTCAGACTGAACTAGACGCCCTGGATAGAAAAGTACGATCACTGTTAACCACATTTCGGATGCATCACCCACGATCTTCCGTAATGAGGTTGTATATCCCGCGGAAGCTGGGGGGTCGTGGCTTTCTTAATATTAAGAACCTCCATAACCATGAGATATACAACCTCAGACAATATTGTCTACAGCAAGCAAACACGGATATGCACCGTGATGTGGTTGCAGTGGACAATGGTTTAACCCCTCTTGCGTTGGCTAAAGAGAACTGGCGCAAACCTGTAGTACTTAGTACTGCTGATCGCAGGGAGGTATGGATGGGCAAAGAGCTACATGGACGGTTTTATTGGGCCTTAAATGGACCCGATATAGACTTAAAAGCGTCCGTATCTTGGCTACGGTTCGGTGATCTTTTCGGAGAAACCGAGGGTTTTGTCTTTGCAATTATGGACGAAGTTGTCATGACGAATAATTACCGGAAGTATATAATGAAGGACGGTACGGTGGACATCTGTCGGGCATGCCACCGCCCCGGTGAATCACTCAGACACATTATTTCTGGTTGTTCTCGTCTTGCCAACGGCGAGTATTTGCACAGGCATAACCAAGTGGCCAAGATTGTACATCAGCAACTTGCCCTGAAATACAACCTTGTGACTTCGGAGGTGCCATACTACAGGTATGTGCCCGACCCAGTTCTCGAAAATGGTCGTGTCACATTATATTGGGATCGATCTATTATCACTGACAGGACTATTGTCGCCAATAAGCCTGATATAGTGGTGATAGATCGATTAGAGCGCCTTGCAATGATTGTTGATATCACCATTCCTCATGACGAAAACCTCATGAAAGCCGAAAAAGACAAACAAATAAAATATTTGGATCTGGCTCATGAGGTTGTTGACATGTGGAATGTTGATTCAGCAATCATTGTCCCGATAGTCATATCGGCCCATGGGCTGATTGCTAAGAGCCTCGACCAACACCTTAAGAGGCTCTCGTTAGGCAGCTGGATCAAGGGCTTGATGCAGAAGGCGGTACTCCTCGACACGGCACGTATTGTGAGGAGGTTCCTCTCTCTGGAGCCCTAACCACCGGTAGCTTGGTCCCTATACCCGATACCGGTGGGGCACTATTTTTTATATTTTTAAATATATGTTTTTGTTTTATATAATTATGTATTTAAAAATATAATTTATGAGAGTTTTTAAAATAATAAAGAGGAATAATAATAATATAATAATATAATAATTAATAATTAATAATATAATATAATTAATAATTTTTTTTTTTTAATATTATAAAGAGGAAAGATTTGTTTGTTTGTTTGTTTGTTTGTTTGTTTGTTTGTTTTTTTGTTTGTAACGAATAGGCTCCGAAACTACTGGACCGATTTCAATAATTCTTTCACCTATAGAAAGCTACACTATCTGGGAGTAACATAGGCTATATAACATCACGCTACTACTAAAGGGAGCGGAGCAGTGAGCATAAATGTCAATAAATCGGGCAGATTTCCATACATTCTTTACTAATATTAGATTTGTATTTTTGTATTCGAGTAAACTCAAGAACTACTGAACCGATTTCAAAAATTCTTTTACCATTAGAAAGCTGCACTATCATTGACTAACATAGGCTATAATTAATTTTCAAAAAAATAGGGATCCTGGATAAAACTTCAATAATGTAACCCAAGGTGTAAAAAAAATGACCTAAAAAATTCCTTACATCGCGTACGCTGCGAAAACTATTGAAGATAGAACAAAATAATGTACTGTAGAAATGTATAACTTAAAAAGGTCTACATAAAAGTCCGCGACAGCATATGTCTATCTAATAAGGGTAGCTCACAATAACCATTTGTATCTTTTACAAATTATAAAAAAAAAATGTGTCATTTTCGAAGCTATTTTTAACAATATAGTGTTAAGCCTTATGTGACTAAATACGTTAGATACATTGTACATTTAATGTAGATCAAAATTGCCCTTTACACTGTATAATTATAATGAATATTTTAGAATCTATTGCAGTATGAAAGTAACGCGCGACGATATAAATTGAAGCCGAAATGCCGATCAAAGTCAGACCACGGAATCTTTATATTAATTCTTATCTAAATAAATCGTTTGGTATTTAAGATTGTTTCAATACCTGTTGATTACTTTTTGAATTATTGAAATCGGACGTTCTATTCAAAAGATATTACGAAATTATAATGTCAATAAATCCGGTAAATTACCATACATTATTTGAAAACTAATTATTATTACGGGCATGGGCTAAAAGGGTGCAACCACGGGTGTTCGAAGTATTTCACGAGCGAAGACAGGGAAGGTCAGCTGAACACAAGATGCAACGGTAACGGGATCCGAATGCGGGATTGGAACCTCCATGTGATGCATCCTGGGTAACGGAGGCATTAACGCCCCTCACCCAGGGGAGGCGCTACCGCCTACGGCAAATACATACAGCAACGGGAGCAGCTCTATAGAGGGCTGCTCAAAGGCTTCCCACATGTCCCTCTGACTACGAGGAGGCCCAGTAGAGAGCAGGAAAGGGAAGGGCTGGTCACCGAGCGCGGACGTGAGGATTATAGGTCCGGCCTCCTGTCATCCCTTCACGCCTGTCTCCTCCTTTTCCGGAATTCGATGGGACATCGTGCTTCCCACTTCTGAGAGAGCCATCTTAAAATTGTAGATGGCCCAGGGTCAGCCGGGGGGTGCGGAAAATGCCCTAGGCAATTTTACACTCCAGCAACTGAAGACCCGCGACGGCATGCTGTTTAGTGGGTCCGAATTCCACATGGCACTCCTGATGGCTGACGGGCATGGTATCCGAGGCAATTTTAGCACGAAAGAAAAGTTTGTACGGAATCCGAATTCCATGCGGGCGGAGCCGCGGGCAACAGCTAGTAATAAATAAAGTCATTTTGAGTATTTACTTTGCTAGTCAACATCGATATATGTCGACTGTCTCTACTAACCACAATTATTAACGTTGGTTGGTATGGTTTGCTGTCCATTAATGGTTTGTGAATGGGTGGGTCATGGGATCAGATTACCCTAGCTATTTTTTCCAATTATATAAAAGAGATACGATAGAGTGATTCTGACGCTTGATGATGCGGCTTGCACACTCACACTTAAGTAAAACCGCAGCACACACCTAGCAATATTAATTTCGAAGTCATTTAAAAATACTTTATCGTCATTTATCATAACAAAAATGAAATTAAAACGAGGCGCCAAACCTATGTATGATTTGTATACCAACGCATTTTAAACCTACGTGAGCTAACAATCTAAGTACTTAGAATGCACTTTACCAATGTTTACCGAAAAGAATTGCTATAACCCCATTCCCATACAAAGTAAATACTAAGTAAGGCTAGTCAAGATTTTCTTACTTATTAAGAAATATTTAGAAACCTGTAATGCATTCAAATATAATTTAATGAGAAAACAAGTATAACTGCGGCTCTAACCGTATGGAATACTGATCCCGACTGATGACTTATGAAAGTAGTTAGAAGAGAATAGAAGCGGAAGACCGAGGATCAGGCACTAGGTTGTATATTGGGAGAGGCCTGTTTCCAGTAGTGGATTGCGATATAATTAATTGATTGAAGTGACTAAGATGAAAATTAACTCGGTTTCGCTTTATACATTACTAGCTGACCCGGCGAACTTCGTACCGCCATATTTTCTGATCCCTTTCCCGCTGCATATCTCTAAATTTATCAGTGTTTCCCTACAATATTATGCACGTATTATACCTACATATAAACCTTCCTCTTGAATCACTCTGTCTATTAAAAAAAACCGCTTCAAAATCCGTTGCGTAGTTTTGAAGATTTAAGCATACATAGGGACGGACAGACAGCGACAGTGACTTTGTTTTATAATATGTAGTGACTAGCGGGCGTCAGCGACTTCGTACGCGTGGATTTCGTTTTACCTCCTTAGGAGTGGAGTTTCGTAAAATCTGTTCTTAGCGCATGTCTACGTCTCACCCTCTCCTTTCGTACACAGGACAACACGTGCAGGACTTTGATGTCACCCGCATACAATGCAGAATATTCTGTCAAGAACCAAGTGGTTCGGCGAATCTTTTCTTTGCCGCACCATCAAAACCTGAAATTCCTTACCAGCTCACGTGTTTCCTTCCTCCTACAGTCCCGGGTCCTTTAAGCGGGACGTGAAAAAGCATCTGATGAAGTCATCAAGCTGAGTGCCACCATTGTAATTGTAACATTGTCTGTCATGCCGTGTCCTATATTAAAAAATAAAATATAAAATCATAATGGGGATCATAATGACTGATAATAACAAGGGTTTATTTTTAAACGCTTTTCTAAGTGGCATCGAAAGTATTGGGCGCGTTAACACGCGCGTGACAACCTGACAAGCACACATAAGGGCAGTGTGTTGGCAAGCTTGACTCGACCTACTAAACCTGTCACACTGCATGTGAGGAGTAGGGTGACTGTAATAGCTTAATTTTTAGATGGACAATGTATTTTTGCCGTGTTGGATCCTGGTGGAGTAGAGGCCACCCCATCTCTTTCTGTGGGTGTCGTAGAAAGCGACTGAGGGATAGGGTTGTTTTCCATGTGACAGTAAACATACAGCCAATGATAAAGTGCCTGCTTGACTCTATTCTTAGCGGATGTCTAAGACGGCAATAGGCTTTTCCCTAAATCATTATAGTTACTTATTGTTTTTACACCTTTATGGTCGGTTCACACATAATGATTTGCATTATTGCGAAGCTGATAAACATAGTATTTAGATATATTTTATTTGGCTACATACATAATTATACATGTAGCAATAGAACGTCCACCGCCGCGCTCCAGAAGAATGTATAAAACCAAATGCAACTCACAGATTAATCACGAAATCTCAGAAAGTATAACACCTACAAACTTAAATTTTGGTAGGTATCTGAATGAAATTTTTAAGCATTTAGTACTTATGCTATATTTGGCAGAATAGATTTTACGAAACTCTAGCCCTAATGGGGTAAAATGTAGGTTAAGGCCCCGAACATGACTCTACTCTTTCTTATGAAACCAAATTATTTTCTACAATATATATTCAAATAATCTAAAATTTCACATAAGTATAATTATGTTAAATAAATGTATTAGCATTACATACACGACTTTCTTAGTTAGTAATGGTTGCCTATAAAGTTATCTATTGAAATTAGTGTTACCGATTTTTACGGTTCAAAATATGAGCGAATGACCTTGAGCATTTGTATGGTCAAAGTCATTCGCGTATGTAATCACCTTAACTAACTCCACGCGTACATAGTCGCGGGCGGCCGCTAGTTTTAGAGATAGTACCTACAGTTTTGTGAGATTTAAAACAAAACCGGCATCGTAGTAAAATAAGGGCATTCCTCGCCCTGTTAGCGTCTATTATTTTCCATCAAAGCTCATACTCGCCCTACTATTCAACAAGTGCAGGCAGTTCGCCTTGCTCGGACGTTTCACTGCGCATGCACATATACACACAAACACACGCACACACACACGTTCCTGTGCAAACACGTGTTGTTTGTCTACATTATACAACCTATATGCGATCGGTAATGATTTCTCTCTGTATTAATAGAGTAATTTTGAATACGTTTCTCGTAATGATAACATATCATTAGTATAAAATGATTACTGGTTTCAGTTGAATGAATGATATTTTTTAATGAATGAAATTATTATGTTTTATACGAAGTAGGGTCGGGTCTGTTTTTATATTTAAGATGTTATTAATTTAGAATCAATGAGAATGATAAGTTTTTATGCTATGAAGTTAGTAGGTACTTGGGGTACTAGTAACGTACCTGATGGTAAGTGGTTACCTTAGCCGAAGAGGATGAAAGCTCACACGTAATCACTTTCAGAAAAGAGAAATAGGTAAGTCTTTCGAAAATTTTGCAAATCGTAGACAATTATTGTTTCTAATATAGGTACTTATTAATATGTTTTTATGGAAGTGACAGCCGTCTGACCTTAATCAGTAGGTGTACCGGCTTGCAGATAAGCTTGATATAACTCAGGCAGGACACGTATCTTGGACCTAAATCGCAAGACAAACGAGGCTCTGGCGCCCGCGGATTGCTTTGTAATAATCTATGCTTGGTGAATTTGAGTTCGTCCACCGCAGTAGCACCCCGTGCTATCCTCAAAAGACACCCAAGAAATGTGTACTGCGCATATTATTATAGGGCACATTTTGAGCACATTTTAGATCCAAGATACGTGTTCGGAGTTATAAGCAGGGTTAAAAGTTAATAACAATAAATGTATCACGATAGAATCCGTTATAAAGCAGTTTTATTTCAATATAGAGGTTCGCGTAAGCTTCAGACAGTATCAAACCCGAAGGACTCGCAGAAATGTACTTCACGTATTTTAAATTATGATTTCACCAATAAAATTGTGTCATACTCATAATTCGCAACTTACATAAGCATATTATGAAGTTTAAGACTGTCATATTAATTATTGTTTACCGCCAAATAATTTCGCTGGCGAATAATATTAATTATCTGTAATCTCATCGCCATTCTCGCAAGGATACCTACATAGAAATGCTTTTAGCAATTACGTAACGTTTATTTGGCGATTTGTCAAGGTATATCAGTCAAGTTCGGATACAACGTAGAGACACTCCGGTGTCTTGGCTTTGTACCTCGTCTTATTATGACGTGCATGAATATCTAAATGACAAATCTATAGAATGACAAATAAATATGTTTATACTGGAGATTGGTTACGCGATTTAGGTCCAAGATACGTGTCCCGAGGTATACCAAAGTTATGTGACAAACCATGAACTAAACGATTTATAAACATTTAAACAGTGATAAATTATTGAAAGAGCGCACCCATACTTCTTATTAATAGCAGTACAAATATAGTTAAAAACAATAACAATAAGTTCGCGCCAACGTGCAGCCGACCACAGACTATACTGTAAAAACATTATGCAATAAGGTGCGCGAAAAGAGGACTTATATTAAATGTAAAGTTAACCGATGGTGTGCGGCTAGTTATAATTTGAACAAAGATTATGAATGTTTATGAGTTCAAATTATGAAAAGCTGCATGTGCAAATTATTATGAATTTCAGTGGCCTGGCATTTTTAAACATACCACTGTAAAAAATTGTCAGATCGTTTTGACTTTTATATGTCATAGAAGGCTCTTTTTTAAAAGCTTCTGTGTCCTTAACTCAATTTTGACAGTTGTGTGGGTTGGTTCCGGTTTGCAGAAGTAGGTCCAAATTATTGAAAATTGTCGGGGCTTTGTCTCCCCCGTCCAGGGGAGCCACGGCCCCCATCAACATCCCCGGAGCCATGGACATAGGAGGGTTTTAATTCTCAAATTCGCACGGCCATGGGCATCTATAATAGCGAGACCATGGCACGCATATCATCCTCTACGACGCCAATCCAGCATTTTTTAAGCCTACCCCTTCTATCGGGGTCCGGCGGAGGCAGTATGACCACTGACCAGGCTACCCACGTAGCCTGGTCAACTTTTTATGTGATAGCCTGGCGTCGTCGCACAATATTGCCGCACCAGCGAAAGTCACGCTCCTGCATTCCATCCACAATGTCAGTTTTTATTGACCAATATAAAAGTAATTCTAAAAGCGTAGGTATGTGTATTGTGTACAGATACGAAAAATATGGCAATCTTTGAGCTCATGTCGCCTGAGATTGGCGCCCTAAATGGCGTAAACTTGGGCGTTGACTCACTCGTCACATTCGCAAATGATTCACAAAATTTCAGCCCATCACCCAAGATCTGACTCATGACTCAAGGCGCACTCCAAGAATACTAAAATGTTTTGAAACCAGAATGAATTAACTGTCTGAGCAAGTCTGAGCTGTTGCGTGACATATTTATTTATTTTTGTTCACCATTTTAATAATAAAGTTAGTATTCTGGTCTTTTTTATACCACTTAGGCGGCAGAGAAGCTCACAGCCCACCTATTGGAAATTGATTACCGTGGCCTATGGACGATTTATGTCTCATTTTTTTGTGATTTTTTTTAATAATATTTGGATAAATAATTGATAGAAAATATTTCCTACTTTATTTTAAATTATAATACTTAAAATATATCCAGATACTATGATAATTTTGACGGTTTTTAGTAAATAATGTATATTGAATATCTATATTGAAACTGATACAGTTCACTAAAATAACGGTGCAGGTGCTTATTTATCATCAAGATGCAAGATCTTCGGGGTCTCAGCCTTGACGGAGCGACTACCATATGATCTCCTAACCCCGAAAAGGAAACCTGTGTCAGTGCCTGGTCCGTCAATCAACTGGCGTACTAGCATACAGGCGAGGTTAAGTCGGACCCTGAAGGTCTTGGTGGGGCTACGTAAACACTCTAGTATTGCCGTAATTTTAATGTAAGAATTTGAATTAGGTATTTTCTTCCAAATTTCAGAGGAGAACTTCAAGAAACAGAGGCTATTTTCAATTCCAAAAGAGTATCATCAGGCACAAGCTTTGCTTTACAATGCAATTCACACGTTTAATATCAGCGTTGTTCGTAATGTTTCTCTGAAGAAGGTTAATAAGGTCGTGAGTAATGACTTGGATATAAAAATGTAGTGAGTACATATTTATTTATTTATTGAACTTTATGCACAAATACCTACATAGGCGGACTTAATGCCGTAGGCATTCTCTACCAGTCAACCAAAGGTGGTGCAGAGATATAAGTAGTAGGTGCATTATAGAGAGTGATATTTAGTAGATGAACAATATTCATAATGATAGATAGACATACGATATGGATACGACATATGTGCAAATACTGAAACCGCGAAGCATCCTGGTCCGTAGGATTTTACAAACTTTTCCTGCTTGAAGCTTAGGGGGTACCAAGTATATGGTTTCAATTATTGCCTATATGTCGTATCCATATTGTATACTTACATGCATAAAATAAATAAATATACCTACACATATACATTAACATACCTACACATAGATATTTCATACATAAATATACCTACACATACATACGCCATAAATATCCTATCGCAAATACCATATACCTACATATATATAAATAATAGTATGGTCTAATTGAGATTTGATTGCCTGAATGATTCTGCCAGTTTGTCGAGAAGTAATTGGCGAACTTTCGCCTTGAACACAAGACTGCTAGTGGCCTTCCTGATTTCAAGAGGTAGCGCGTTCCAAAGGAGCACAGACTGTATAGGAAAAGAAGAGTGAACCTGTGAACAAAGCCAGAAGTATGAGTAGGACAGCTTAGGAGAAGGTTATTTTTAGAGCGAAGATGTCTGTTGTGATTTTCATGCCTATATTGAAAGTAGGGAGATAGATAGTTAGGGGGAGAAGGAGATGTGAGAATTGAAAAGAGAGTAGTAAGTGCACGTAGATTTCGTCGCTGGCGAATTGGCAACCAATTTAATTGCTCACGATAAGCAGGACACATGGTCGTACTTACGGAGATTGAATAGGTACGAATCTAATGCAGTTATTTAGAAGTCGGTCAAATTTATCAAGATGTTCTGCATTCAGGTCGAAGTAACAAACATCACCGTAGTCAAAGACAGGAAAGAGTAGGGTCTGCACAATCATAGTCTTTGTTTTTGCGGGCAGAAGGGTCCGGAGGCGATAAAATGAACGAAGCGATCCCGTCACTCTGCGACTGACATGTGCTACTTGGCTACGCCAACTCAGTCTAAGAACAGACCAAGATCCTTCACTGAAGCGCTTAGTGGTATGGTGGAGCCATTGTAGGTGACGGGTGGGAGAGATGATACATCCACCCGGCGCATTAACCGTTGACTGCCTATAATAATAGCCTGGCACTTAGATGGATTCACAGTTAAGCCGAATCTGCTCGACCAACTGCTAACGTGTTCCAGGTCCCGGTTAACGTCACATATTGCAGTACATATATCGTCCGCACTCGCTTGAGCATAAAGCTGTAAATCATCTGCATACAACTGATACGCACATCGAAGATTACTAGTTAAGAGGTTAATAAATATTGAAAATAACAACGGGGATAGTATACGTTTCATTACCAAAAAATAAATTCACAGCTCTCGGATGAGGCGGGAAAGATTTTTTGAATTTTGAACGGGACGCATAGACCATAAATGGGTGTAGCGAGCCTTCCTGTAATGTCATCCGTATGAAAAAAAAAAAGTTAATTGTTTGTGGTCTCTCGTGGTATCAAGTTTTTTTATTGCTTACAGCCAGTCTCGTAGTAAAATAGCAAGTTAATACATTCAAGATAATACAAAGCTCAAACAATCGCTCCATATGTCATCACCTTCAACCTTTTCCTGATAACAAGTCCACCAGTCTTGTCTACCAGTTGCTCTGTGTACCGTTGACAAAGGTCACTGCGGCTCGCTCACGATTTGAACCCGCGCCCGACAGCGCCATGGGAACAGGACTTTATGGACCATACCATTGACGCGTATTCATCTAATCTTAAAACTGAATTTGCTAGTACTCATATCCTGGTAATAAAAAAAAAATACATCCATTTCAGCCGATTTAAAATATAAGGGTGAATTTCAACAGGTCCATTAAAATCTTCATTCCGTGGATTTTTTTTACCTTAAGTTTTATAGTTAAAACAAATCGCGTTTATTATAAGTTTTGATACTATATGTATTCTTGCTTAGTATCTAACAGATAACTAAAAAAACTAACGAGATATACAAGATCAAACATTACGCGCCACGGCGATGACACATGCGTGCACGGCAATGAATCAAGCGTCCACGGCCATGAAAGAAATGTGCCAAGGGAATGAAAGAATCAACCACGGAAATGAAAATACATATAAAACATAATATTTTATATACCTACTTCATCATCATTATCATCATTTCAGCCATAGGAAGTCCACTGCTAGTCATAGGCCTCCCCTATATATCTCCTATAAGACTGGTTGGAAGCGGCTATACTTACTTACATGAGTAATTAAACTTACATACAATAAATACAAAGGGGATTAGGCAATTGTATATGAACAGTGTTGTCATTTATTATTTCAGCGGTACTGTGTTAAACACGCGTATGAGTGTCATTATTTTCATTGTAAGTAATAGGTATCGGAGCTGCGATATACAGGGTGGAACATTTTGACTTTACCTGGAGGGAAAGTACCCTTATACTAGAGATAGCGAATTTTACTTAAAGGAAACATATTACCTTATTTTAAAGGGAAACAAAACTGCATTCAAATATTTCCGAAAATGCCACACCTGATGATTGAACCGCCTAAATTCTTCCTAAACCTTCTCTTTCATGGATTCCCCTTTATTTAATTTACCAGGTTCGTTAGAGAGATTTGAGTCTTATGATTAATCCTAACGATTAAGGTAATAAAAATACAGGATGTTATTTTTTCCGATTTTAATCGGTTTAATTACAGGAGGTGGCAAGCGATTTTTCAGCATTCGTTAAATGCAGTTTTTTTTTTCTTTTTAAAAATAAGGAAATGTTTAGTTGGTTTGACTACCGGGTGTGGCATTTTTAGGAAAACGTTGTATGCAGTTTTGTTCCTTTTTAAAAATAAGGTTATGTTTCCTTTGAGTGTAATTCGCTATCTCCAGTATTTAAAGTACTCTCGATCCAAGCAAAGTTGAAAAAATACCACTCTGTATAGGTAGCTAAATTATAATTATCTAAGTTCCGATATGGTTTAGAGAAGTTTGTTCATAGTAACTTTTGCCCACTATATACTGTACTTTCATATTATACTATTTTCATTCATGACCGCTCAATTCCAAAACGACGCCAACCTTACCCAACCCCCTTTCGTAGATTAAAAATCTACAAAAGGAGTACAATTAAACAAAGATAATAGAATCAAAGCTGTCGGATCATTTATTTAAATTCTTTCACACAAAAAAGAAATTAACAAATTATGATATACTTTTGTTAATATGTTATGGCGATGAAAACATAAGTAACGGAAATGAAACATTTGGTCACGGCAATGAGACTAAAGTGTTTTACAGGGCATGGCAATGATTTTTTTTTCATTGCCGCGTTTTTTTCTTCATTACCATAGCAAATTTTGACCACGGAAGCTATGGCAATGAAAGCACGATGATGAAAAACGAGCCAAAAATATAAAATAACAAAAAATCTATTAAGTATTCGAAGTAATAAACACTTCACAAAAATAAACAATAGAAATTGCGTTCTATTGAATGTTTAATCAAGAGGATAAACTTATTGGAATTGAAAGTTATACCTATCCACGGTGATGAAAGAAAAAATGTCCAGTAACATAAAAATGATATACTTTTATTTATGGTGCCAAAACGCAGGCACGTGTGTACGTCCTTCCACGTTGAGCACTTAGGCGGCACCAATATGCAACGCTTAGCGCATATGAGGGAGGACACAAGTCGTTAGATAAAACAATATTCTTAAATATGTTTAGAACATGGCAATTAAAGGTAACTCTAGGACAAATGAACTTATATTAACCATTCGCTGTATTGTCTAAATATTTGAATAAATGTATTTCGTAACAATACTTTAACTATTCACGTATCAAATAAAGCTAGGTTTTAATTAAAAAACCCAATAGATTTTTATCAATGAGGCATCACAACACAATAGGTGACGCGTGGACAAACACGGCAATTAAAAATTTGGAGGTTTAAATTTTTTTCTTGGAGAATCTATAATCCTATTTAATAAAATATTTAGTGCTTCACATAGATCACTATTTCACCTAACCAGAAAAAAATATTAGAGTATTGTAACTATGATTTTTAGTACCGATTTCATCGATGCCACGCAATTTTTGCGCCCGGGAAATTCACCCATAAATGTAGTTTTGCCGCTAAAACGAGAATGAACGATCGCAGTGTTATTTTATTTTCCAAAATTATTGTGAGTTCGAGTTTTTATGTGTAAAAATGGTGGATTTTTAGACATAACGTCTTGGAAAACGCGCACAAGAGTAGGAAAGTGAAATGTTACAGTGAATTGCGACTTCTCGTGTTGGTTTCAAATATCCGTAGAAGCCTTTAGTAAAGTTTCCACCACTTTACTGAGGCAGCCATCATCATCATCATCATCAACTCACCATCATCATCATCATCCATCTATCCATCCATCTACCCATCCAAATAAGATTATTATAAACTACTTGATAATGGCTAAATGCTAAGCAAGAAGCCAATAAAAGAAAAATATACTTAAATATATTTACAAATATTCACGTATGTAAATTGACGACGGGGTAGGCAGAGGTATATTAACACCCACATTTCGCCAACGTAATAGTAGGCACTTTGTCGTGGAATGTATGTTTACCTACTGTCGAATGGAGAACAGCCCTACCCCTTAATCGCATTCTACAACACCCCCAGGAAGAGATGGGGTAGCCCTATTCTTTTACTGGGAACCATTATACTCATAGTTTTATAGCATAACTAGCGGTTGCCCGCGGCTCCGCCCGCGTGGATGTCGGTTATCGCGACCAAACATAGCCTATGTCCTTTCTCGAGGTTCAATCTACCCTTATACTCAGTACTGAATTGATGCCGACTCTTGACCAATAGATGGCGCTGTATGTCCGGAATAAATTTTATTTTTTATTTTATTTTTTGTAATAAAAACTATCCTATGTCCTTTCTCAAGTTCTAAACTATGTCTGTACCAAATTTCACACAAATCGGTTCAGTAATTTAGGCGTGAAGCAAAGACAGACAGACAGACAGACAGAAAGACAGACAGACAGACAGACAGACAGAGTTACTTTCGCATTTATAATATTAGTTTGGATAGTTTGAACAAAGCTAGTTAATGTGCTCGTGGTAGAATTGTACCATATGCAAATTAGCCGATTATAGGCCACTGCTGCACATAGGCCTCTCTCAATGTGCTCCATAGCACCGTATCCTCCGGCTTCCATATCCAGTTTATCACTTCATGAGGTCATAAGTAGAGATTCCTTTAGATTATATCAATATGGTGACTAGGCGATCTTTATAGGGCAAAAACTGTGAGCACATGTCACCCGAGACTCCAAGAGCTAGAGCTCCATGACTGCTAAGCCAGAAAACAGAATCGTACTATGAATGTATCCTTTGCGTAATCAAATCGAAGTCTAGTCTATAAATACCGCTCTTAATTCCCGCTACATAGGAAAGGCGGCACTGTATCAATATTTATTCTAATAAATGACCACACAAATAACTACGTTATTAATTTAACACTTATAGTTTATTACTATTATTTAAATCAGCTGTTATACACCGTTTAGAGATAAGCCTCACCGTAAACAAAATCGTTTCTATGTTGACTATCGATGGTCTTGAATATAGACTAATAAGTAGGAGCACAGAGAGGTGGGCAAAGTTGGCACACTGCAGAAGTTTTGTGACACATTGGAACTAAGCCAACTTAAACAGCAAACCGATGCATTTACTCCCAAAAAAGGTCATATAAGTCAAACCAATTTATGGCGAAGGTGTGAGCGTATTTACGTTTCCGAGGCCCTGGTGGAAAACCGCGAATGCAGTCGAAAAAAACGTTAAGATGATTAAGTAATACTCTCGTACTAACTTGTATCGCTAGAATCGTGAATTCCTGGATACTTTCGACGATGGGTGAATCGATGTGGAATTTTTGCGCACTAACATGCATCGCGGTGACAAACATTCGAAATTATTTGTACCAATTTGGAATTATTTCGCACTAACGGTGGCAAACATTTCTAATGACCTTCCGCACTAACGTGAGTCGTGTTTTCGTACTTTAGGGCTATAATTTCATCGTTCTTTGAAATTTCTAAATTCAATGGGACATTTGACAAATTAATTGAAAATGACATCCATTCGCATACATTATTCGCTCATCACAAGCTTTGTGAAACTCGATCGAGAACCGATGGTGAGGCCCTAAAGGCGCGGCGCCCGCCACTCAAGATACTTGCTTACTAATGCACCCAGATTGTAACATTGAATTATGACGTCCACCAACAATATTGTTCTTTGATATTGTAGCGAAAGTCTGTACCTGTGATGTGTTTATTTCTAGTCTAGAGTACTCAATTTTAGAGTTTAAATTATAGAGCTGAGAGTGGCGTGGTGGTAGAAGATTCATCTATTACTACGGATGTCGCAGGATCGATTTTCACTAGTTGCAAATATTTTTGCACATTGGTTTTGTAATTACAAAAATATCTATCTATGGGGCTGTCCATTAATCACGTGAGGCTCAACAGGGGGGGGGGGGGGGGGGCTCGGAAAACATCACGATATATCACCAGGGGGGAGGGAGGGGTATATTGGGATATCACGTGTATTTATTTTTTCTTATAATTAGTGACTTTCGTCACGATTCTTAGTTTTCTAGCAATAAATAATAAATAAAAAAAATACACGTGATTTTGGCTTGGGTAGTCTAAAACCTCACCATGTATCACCATGGGGGAGGGGGGGTTAGAAAATTGCTAAAAAAAACATCACATGAAATGGACAGCCCTTATGCTGAATTCATATTACAAGTTATGCTTAGGTTGGGTCTAGATATTGCTATGTAGTATGACTTAGACTTAATTGTTATTGTCGAGACCCAAGATAACCTCACCTGCAAATTAGTAGGTAGGTAGTGTAGGTACACCTACTGGTTCACGAATAATAACGCGCTTCTGTCTTTGAGGCTTAATAAATGTCCTAGAGAACAACGTGAAAACGCTGTTTAATTAAACGTAGATTTACAATAGAGACAAGTTAGTAGTATGTATATAGTTTAATGTACAAGTTTAATGTAATTTGGAAGCGAATTCTTCCAGGCAACCTTGGAAATTGGGTTAGGTGGTAATTTCACTCAACAGTAAATATGGTGTAGTTATCATATAAGCTAGATACAAGGTGTATTAAAAACAAAAAGAAAGAGATTTTGTAATCGGGTTTGGTATACTTTTTTAATAATCATGCCTGCAAAATTTTCGGTTCTTTTCCACCGTCCACCTTCCCAGACCACCTGGGTGTACGGTGGTATTTTTTTTAACTACGGTTCACCTTTCCAGTATATCATTAATAGATATTGGTGACGGTCCACCTCATTTAGTGCTGGCTGGATAAGTAGAGATGTACACGCATGCCCCAACTATATTTACACCAATTTATAATATGTATTACGTAATCATGCATTTATTATTTTATGTAGGTATGTATTTAAATGTTTTGTGACAAGGCTGTACATTGAGCTCAATATAAGGTTTTCCTTGATACTAAACTTAGCTTTATTACGTAACGTTCTAGGAATTTCATCAAACGTATCTTTAGCAATAAGTCTACAAGTAAACTTGTGGGTAAAGGTCGTGGGTTCGAATCCCGGCCTTTCCGATATAAATCTATATCTAATAGATAAGTAATTTAGTAGAGGTGGGCAAGTGTGTAGGATTCTATAAGTAAAACATCTACTTAATAAAAAAGTTTTCCGAAAATTATGCGGTAAAGTGAGAAGGGCATAGTAAAGTTTATAACATACATTTAAATTAATAAAAAAAACATTGGCACGTTTGCATCTATCCATTCAATGCAATCCATCTGTCACCTTAATAGTTTGGGAGTCGGCCTTCAAATCGAGACGTCTGGAGTACAGTGCCCCACGAAAAATCTACAGACATTATTACGATTTGCTGCCTGCTTACTGTGAACTTGTGTTTGAGTGAAGCCTGCCAATCGCAATGCTCCGTTCTCAAAAAACTTAAAAATGAGTATTAAACATTCAGCCATAGTTGAAAAACATTATCACCTTATAACGCGCGCCACGTATCTTGGACCTAAATCGTAAGACATACGAGGCTCTGGCGCCCGCGGATTGCTTTGTAATAGTCTATGCTTGGTGAATTTGAGTTCGTCCACCGCAGTAGCATCCCGTGCTATCCTCAAAAGACACCCAAGAAATGTGTACTGCGCGTATAGGGCACATTTTGAGCACTTTTTAGGTCCAAGATACGTGACGTGGGTTATACCCCATCAGTAGTACACACCGACATGTGTCCAAAAATCGATATCTACAAAAGAGTGAGCGGAAATACACGCAGTTTCGACTTATTAGTGCCTGTACGACACACTTCCTTCAATCTTCCGCCTTAGGCCAATCAATAGAGACACTATCCACGGTTCTGATGAACACAATAAATATTAACGAGCTTTCGAGATAGCTTTAGCAATTAAACAGCATCTGTGTGCTGCTACTTTGTACTATAAAGTCTATTAACACGCTTTGCTGTGATAAAAACAATAGGTCATGCTAGGAAGTAGAACTCTTTGGCTATTATAACAACTGTCAAAGATAGAACTATAATAAACAAGTAGAAAGATATTTTTTTGCAATGATTTCCATATAGGTAGGTACTACATAAGCTGTTTAAAAAAAGCACTGTTTCCCAATTCCTGGATGATACAGGAATGAGCTGTTACAGAAACTAGATAAACTAGCTGCAGTTCTGTGAACGGTTGGTTGCCTGTAAGAGCCATTTGTACATATCTCTTAAGTTGTCCCTAATGTAAAGTAGTTTATTGTGTACAATAAAGAGTTCTCTTATCTTGACGTTAGAGCTCGCGAGCACCTTTTACCACATATTCCTGGGACCATTAATAAAATGTATATCCTTGAAAAAAAAATTAAACGTATGTTTTTATTTTAAACAGCCTTGGAGGGGAGGCTTCATAAAAAAATAATGATGATCCGTTCTTAAAAAACGCTACAGCAAATCCCTCCCCCCCCCCCCCAGATGATGAAGAACAGATGACAAAAAATGCCTTTTTGTCATCTGTTCTTTTTATAACGAAATTCATCTTTACGAAGCATAATTTTTTTCACAACAACCTAATGAGGAATCATGTCCTTGATTTCAGCCAAAAGTCATCAAGATCCGTTCATAAATAACGCAACAGAAAACTTCCCCCCTTTCCTCTCCTATTTGCCCTCCTATCAAAGAAATCGACGATTCATGCGGTTGGTTCCATGAATGTATTCCACATATTTATTCGGAAAATGGATCCGAAAACTAAAAATACTTCGTGTCACGGATCTTTCATTTGTGCGGATTCGAAGTTTCGAATGTTTCGAAGTTTCATCCAAAGTAAGTACAGGCTTTGGATGAAACTGAGACGGGCACTACGGTGCCGAACATACATATAAGTAACACATAACCCTTCTTTTTATATTCACCGAGTCAAATAAAAACAATACCTCATGTTATCGGAAGTAAAAACATAAAGCTATTTTTAGAAAACTAAGACAAAACGTGCTATGTACTCGTATCAATGATTTCGTCCCAAATACTTTTTGCGTGCGCGATGCAATCGGCCCCTTTCGTTTGACGCGGTCGTTGTAAATCTTACTCAAAAGTCGGACAATTTCCGACTCGGACATTACTTTTTATACTTAGATTTATCTCTTCTGCTACAATAACTGGGTTAAATGCCTTTATGAGAGGATATGACCTTCCTTCGGGGCCAAGACAAGAGCACCTGCGAGCCGGTAAAATACTGATTGATGGACGCACATCTGGCAAAGGCTTTCCTTTCATAGGTGGGGGACTATAGACGGCAATCACATCAGAAAAGGTACGCGTTTTTGGGGTATCTTTTGAGGATACCACAGGATGCTACGGTGGCATAGGAGCTCAAATTCACCAATCATAGATTATATCTAACCAATCCACGAGCACCCGCCGGCTTCTCATTTCTATGGCGACTAAACCAAAGTGGGCAGTCGCTAAAGGTCAAAATAAATCAAATAATTGAGTTATAGAAGAGTACACCACGGGCTGAAAGTAGAAGTTTTGGATGCATTGGGATTAACGCTCGAATAAAGAAGAAACATTTCTCCTGAATAGCTCCTGAGGTCTCGAGTACAGCAGTCTCGACTGCGCTGCAGTCCTTTTCATTCCTAGACATCTATATTTTACTTATTCTATAAGGTACAGGAAGGATATCAAAAGCATACTTCCTTAGCTCCTACGTGTCAATAAGTATCGAAGCAAGTGCAGAAATAAACCGATCGTGTGTAGAATAAACTTTTCCCGACGTGATTCATAAAATGTTGCAGAAGTTGGGCTTTCCGAACAGTCATTACATGTGAATCATTATAGATGAGATAAGTAAATGGTCCTACTTACTTACTATGAAGTTGTTTAGATTAGCTGGATCGTCCCGGCGCCGCAGGGGTGAGATTCGGAAGAATACCATATAGCACGATTGCATCTATTGAATCTACGAGTAATGACATTCGCACAAGTACAAACAAGATAAAAGCTTTTCCTGGCTACGTTCAGAAATGCACGTGCATTTGTCCTTACAAGTCTGCCGTCAGTAGTTCCTAAGTACAACAAGGTATTGCGATGTTCACCCCGCAACCATGGCTGCTGACAAGTAGCTGAAACATTGGGCTAAATGCAAATAATACGAAATAAATTGCGATAGAATCCGTTAAAAAGTGGTTTTATTTTAATGAGTGATATTCACCTAAACTTCCTACAGTACCATACAACAAGGTACATTGTGGTGTCGCCCATATAGCAATCTACTCTACAGGAATTTCCCAACCAGGTAACAGTGTTACTTGTTTGGGTGTTATTCGATGAGAATACACCCTCTATAGTATCGCCCAATAGGTATCACCACATCACAATTCATACGGTAGCTACGAAACTTTAGTACCCATGTTGTTGTGCACAGAACCATGAATATTTCTGGCTCGAAAAATAACAAAATGGAAATAGAAAAATTATTTATAACTTACATCAGGCGTTAGCTAGTATTTAATAAAATAACAACAATCTAATCGTGACCTGATAGATCATAATCGTGAGGATCTCATGCAGTGTTTTGTGTTTTCCAATTACTCTCGTTTGCACAATAAGGAACTATATGTAATTGCTCTGCGGGACCTCAAGCAATTAGTTGGTTCTTAGTGCTAACACTCTGTGACACACTGTCCGACAAAAACGGTAGCATTATTTTTATCCTGGACCCCAATACTGCAAAAAAAAAATACATATACGAGTAGGTACATATACATTAAGTATACATATACCTGTGAATCTCCGAAGGGGTATGCAGAGGTGATTTTACACCTACAATTCGTCAACTATGATTTTCGGTCCCATGTAATAGGGAGCGAGCCTATTGCCGTCTTGCGGGCGTTTTGTTATGGGCAGTTTTTTTTTACTTTTAGACTTGAGACTTTATTTATATACGCTTAAAGTCCAGAATTAAACGGAAAAGCGTTCCCGTACATTTTATCACTCACTTTACAAGATGACATCTAATTTTAGATTTAAAAATCATTCCAGTATAGTTTAAAATTAAATGACATTTTTTTGCAGAATCTGTGGTATGACTTTAGTTGACAATTAACACGATCCTTCTAATTTGTCAATTACTGTCATATCTGCGTCCTCGTGTATTGCTCTCGAAGGAAGTGTCGTCTCAAACGTCAGACTAAAATTTCGTTGACACCTTAAAAATGCACGGGAAGTAGTATATAATTAATCCTCATTAAATAGAGCTTTTACTTGTAACATCAAATACGTTTCCGCTGTGTTGCGTAATAAGGAATTAGCTTTAGTTATTTGATAAACTGCAGGTAAAATAGCTATTACATTTTTAGTACAATATTTCTGCTGATCGTACTGGTCACGAGAGTTTCTTGGGCACGAGGAAAAGTCAATAGAAGACATACATAAGATTCCTTGCAATAATCGAGGTGTTAGTCAGCGCGTTTATTGCAAGGAATCTTAACAATGGTGATAGTTATCTAGCAATGAATGGTAAGCATCTATGGGCTTCGGTAAAAAAATATTATTAGATCAGTTGTGTGTTTGTTTGACACAATACTACGAGTAGTAAAGATCATACGCCTGTTAAGACACGGATTTAATACGATTTTGTCCATATTTATCAAGATTTAGGGGCTAAGTTAACTTCATTTTTACATATCTGCTCAATGATAAACGAGGCTCCGGTGCAAGCTTTTCTAAGGTTAGACGACAGTCGCTCCAATAAAAGCCGCGAAAATCAAATCTCAAGGAGAGAAGGAATAAGCGTACGCTAGGTCCCAAGATGAAAGCCTCCGATGCAACCGGGAAAGATAAGTATGATGATCATCCACCATAAGTCTCATGTCTTTATTGAAATTGCTCGAACTTCAAAACCGTATGTATCAAAGACTGCAATAACAATTAACGAGCACACAATTGTCTGGGAAAAGCAGAACAATCGTCATCCAACAGTGTACGGATGCTTCGTTTTGTCGTGCGTGTGTTACACAACGCTCGACGCACTGCGTCCCCGTGTGTCGCAATATTACAACGGTAGAAAAATGACATTTCGCGGAGATCTATAGTTGTTGTGCAGTTAGGCGGCCATCTTGGTTAATTCTTTTACTGCCTATGTGACACTTTACGCCCAGTTTCCGAAAGGCTAATCAACGTCAAATCAACTAATCGGCTGTCAAATCTCTTGTCAAGTAGCAATTGTGTTGCTAGAATCATGGTAAAATAGTTTAATTTGATCATCGTGTCAGTTAAAATAGCTGATTAACCAACACGATGATCAAATTATATTATTTAACCATGCTTTTAGCAACCCAATTGCTACTTGAAAAAAAAATTTAACAGTCGATTAGCTAATTTGACATTGATCAGCCTTTCGGAAACTGGGCGTAAGTTTTCTTTCGGAAACTGGATGATGTTTTAGTATTTCGAAAGCTAGTTTTATGCTACTTCTAATAACATTGTTTTACCATATTGGGTGTGTATATTATGGTGTTTTTACGGCACTTCGGCAACTCATTAATTTAACATTGTCTTCTTCTTCATCCTAGCGTCAACCCCAGTCACATCCGAAGCTTTCACCTCGGAGTCTGGGGTCCGCTTTACGAGCCTAACTGCGGATTTGGCTGAATTTCGATATTTTCGTGAAGCGACTGCCGTATGACCTCCACAACCCAATGGCAATGTTGAGCGTTATCGAAGCATTGCAGCTAGACCAGTTGTTGGACTTTTTAGGGCTCCAACTACCCGTAACGACTGCCATAGATGTTCGTATGGCAACCAGGACCGACGGCTTAACGTGCTCCCCGAGGCACGACCAAATCAATGCAAAAACCCATATTCATGCATACCTACAAATATTTACACTATGCGGGGATCATACCTTTTTTTTTATCGTGCGAAAAAATCCCCACGGATACCTCCCCCGCCGAAGCCGGAGAAGGAGGTTATGTCGGACTCGAACCGACTAAAATGCGTCGTGCGTGTGGGCCGTCGGTTGCCGAAGGTGAGATTGTCGTAGCCATATCCCTCGCACCCCAGCCGACCCAGGGCCACATCTTTCGATCCGGCCCTCATCCGGTGAGCGGGGATCATACCTGCGCCTCCTGCATAGCGGCAGCGGTCAGTACCGCCACGCCATCGCCACAGAGGTTGTCAGTCATTTAATATTGTCTGTCCTGGAGGCATGGGGCCTCATCAAGATATTTAGACCCCAAGTCTGCCGATGACGTAGTAGTCGAATGCTTTAACCGCCTCGCCACTGAGTCGTATTAAGCATCTATTAACTATAATACGCATATAACACTACTAAGTGCCCGCTTGAATAGGCTCGCCCCCTATTACGTGGGACCGAAAATCAGTTAGCGAAATGTTGGTGTTAATACACCTCTGCTTACCCCTTCAGGGATTTGCAGACGTGAGTATATTATGTATATAATTTATGTAATACTACTAATATCTATGATAATATCCCATTAGACCACTCTCTCAGATAAATACCCGCACAAAATATAATTATACATTCCTAATGAACTGGTATCAGCACGAACGATATACTAAAATATAGGTCTAGAGCTGTGCACACCGCTAAAACTAAGTTATTAAGCGTTTAGTATGTCGGCGTCCAATGGTGAACTAAGTAGGTGTTCTCCATAGATGTCTAATGCAAGAGATATGCCATTCGCGTACATAATTTCGAGTCCCAATGGGACACACCAATCCATATCTATATCCATAGGTACTAATAGCATAAATGCGAAAGTAACTTACTCTGTCTGTCTGTCTGTTACGCTTTCACGCCTAAACCACTGAACCGAATTTGATGAAATTTGGTATAGGAGTAGATTAGACCTTGAGAAAGGACATAGATTATGTTTGGTCGCGATAACCGACATTCACGCGGGCGGAGCCGCGGGCAAAAGCTAGTTTGAAATAAATAGTTATACACAATTTTTACACTGACAGTGGGGATAGTCCATGACCTAAAAGTCAGGCAGCGGATTTAGCTTGAAATCTCTTTGAAGAAAAGAATTTGCGACGAGGTCACCCAACAAAGAACTAGTCTCAGTAGTTCGGTTGCTAGTCCGGTTGATCGGACTACTGCAACTTTTCAGTAGCAGTAGTCCGGTTGTCAAACGGAATCGAACTGTTGCTACTTTTAGCTTGCAGAATAAGCAAGCTGAACTGGCAGTGGGCTAGCCATATCTGTCGAAGGACCGATGACCGTTGGTGGAAACGGAAGGCAGGACGCCCCCTAGCCAGATGGACTGACGACCTGAAAAAGATGGTCAGGACAGACTGGATGCGGAAAGCGAAGGATTGGCAAAAACGGCGCGCAATGGGAGAGGCCTATGTCCAGTAAAGGACTGCAATAGGCTAATAAAATTCATTGATTGACCCAGTTTTTCACTACAAGCTTTACTTTGCACATTTCACGAGCTGCCTTCAAATTGCCAAAGCCAATTTTATTATCCCGTAGCTGTATGAAATATTTTTAGTGTGTTAAATTGGTGCGCTAAGTGCCCCTAATTGTCAACTGAATATCACTTTTGACCTTACCGGACCCACGCGGTGCACATTACATCTCTATGGTATATTTGTTCTGTGGTGGTCCCACAATAGCGTTGCTGCGGTCGTGCCCCACTTACCGAACAACTGCTTTCCCATCAACAAAGTGAATTAGCATTGTTTACTTTGAAACTCTTTTGGTAATGTATACGTTTGAACTCAAAAATGTAATCGAATATTTTAACATTGCTTTGTTTGAGTGAAAAACTAATTGTAGGAAGTAGGGTATAACCGAATTCCTCGTTTGGAAGTGGTTCTTCTTAGATATTTAGTATATCTAGATATTATTTATGATATTGAATAAAGGAAGGCTTTTTTCTTGAGATTAGGAGGTCAGATGACAGTCGCTCCCATTGATTCACATTAGACCCAACAAAGAGACACGTGGTGAAACATTCTCACGGTTCCTTTCTTTTTATTGTGCAAAAAATCCCCACGGATACCTCCCCCGCCGGAGCCGGAAGAGGAGGTTACGTCGGACTCGAACCGACTAAAATGTGGGCCGTCGCGTCGGTTGCCGGAGGTGAGATTGTCGTAGCCATATCCCTCGCACCCCGGCCGACCCAGGGCCGTATCTCTCAATCTGGCCCTCTTCCGATTCTCACGGTTCCCTTACACACAGCTTGAAGGATTATTATTAAGTGCGAAATTAATGCTTGTTTAGCCCTACAAACAATATAAAAACGTTGCTTATGAAGATAAAACAATGGTAGCACTATAGAATATAGATAACTAGCTCTTGTCCGCGACTGCACCTGCATAGATGTCAGTTATCGCGACCGCTGAGCCTATGTATTTTCATAATCTCTAATCTATCTCCGTAACCAAATTTCATCAAAATCGGTTAAGTGGTTTAGGCGTGATAGCGTTACAGACAGACAGATCGCGTTGGCATAATATTAATAACGTCATTATCCATAATATTGACAGGAGCTATCTGCTTTAGAGAAGATAGCGGTATATTAATCCCGATTGCAGAATTTGTCATATTATAGTTTCAAAACCAAATCTAGCCATTTTGATATAATCTGCATTGTACATGAACACACCTCTATTCTAGAGCTACTTTCCTAGTATTATTTACGCAACAACAAAATTCGCACAAGGAAAACACAATACTGCACCTTAGCTACGACAGAGGGCGTGACTTTAAATACAAACATCCATTCTCCATACTAATATTATTAATACCAAAGAAACTCTGTCTATTTTTCTAATATATAAAATTCTCGTGTCACAGTTTTCGTTGCCATACTCCTCCGAAACGGCTTGACCGATTTTGATGAAATTTTTTGTGCTTATCTGGTATCTATGAGAATCGGCCAACATCTATTTTTCATCCCCCTAAGTGATAAGGGTGCAGCGGGAACGGGATTTGAATACCATGCACGCGGGCCGAAAATATGGCGGTACGAAGTTCGCCGGGGCAGCTAGTATTTTTATATAAGACACATCACCTCACATGATGGTAAGCTTAAGGTAAAGTCTCAGGAAATAGGGTCACCATTGCAGACATCAATAATGTTACAATGATGGCCCTTAACTTACCGGCGGCGTCATCAGTCGGTATGCCTGTTACGCTTTTACGTTTAAACCACTGAACACATTTTCATGAAATTTCAGTACAGAGATAGATTAAACTTTGAGAAAGGATACTTTTTTTATATATAGGCCACGTCAATTTGACTTCGCCTCGTCTGATGGTAAGCTGGAGGCAAAGGTCTCTGAAAAGAGGGCCACCATTACAGACCCGTATCATGTTACAATGGTGGCACTCAGCTTGACGGCCTCATCAGATGCTATTTCACGTCCCGCTTATAGGACCCGGGACTGGAGGAGGAGGGAAACACGTGAACAGGAACGAAGCCGCGGGTAAAGCTAGTCTATTATATCAACAAAATGTTCAAACTATCCCACGCTCCGGATTACTAAAGATCTATGAATAATAAAATGTACAAGAATTTGATATTATTGTGGGCTCGGTTAGTTGGACTGATTTATTTAGCATTTACGTTTGTACTTAGAACCTGTAAGCCTCAAGCTAAGAGCTTTATAATTGAGCTTTATGTCTTAGAAATACTTCTTGTAATGTTTGTTGTTATACAGCTGCCTGTTAGGACAGTTAACAGTGAGTTTTAAATCATTATTTTAATGATTTAATTGAATTTAAAATGTAAAATTTTAAAATTACTAATATAATATTATTCAAAAAAGAACCAAAAAAATGGAGAAACAAGGCATATTATACTATAAAGGAATATCTTGAGGATAAAATTTATAAGTGATCTGATGATACACTAAATACACTTTAACACTGACATGTATTATTTTAATTGTATTGCATGTACCTATTATTTTAATTGTATTTCATTGAACTTAAAATGTAAGATTTGTACGCTAGAACCGGCAGAATATGTGATCCGACACTATAATTTAAACATCATTTTTGTACCATATTCAACAAAAAATAAAGAACTTTGACTTTGACTTTGAATAATATAATAAGTTATAGGTACTATTATGAAATTATAAAATAGCCATCAAAACTCCTCGAGTCCTTGCAGTTGGTAGAGACAACGTTCTCTTACTCTTTTACCCGACTGCCAAGAGGTTATGTTGTTTATGCGTATCTTATGTATGTTGGTAATATTTTCATTACCTCATATCTTCTAAACCACTGTACGGATTTCAATGATTGATATCTCAAACTAAAGGTATTCATCGCCCAAGTGTTCTTGAGTACCTACATAATATGTGAATAAAAAAATATATGGTGAACTTATGACGCCAAAATGTATGTTGACAAAAGATATTATCACTCGAATATGGTATCAAAATAGAATAGTGGTCAAACGCGAACTTATGAACAATAAAAATTAAAAAATAAAAGTTCCTACTTCGTATTACTTCTATAAGTATTTAGGAAAACAAAATATTTGTTGATATTATAGACAAAAAATAACGATGTCATTGTGACACCATTATGACAGTTGAAACAACAGGACCTCGAACTTAGGTCAAGCTATAAAGCGTGTTAGTGTACTTACACGTACTTAAAGCTAAGTTTTATTGCCAATGCAAAATATGTAGAAATAGCAACGACTTCTACTAGTAGGTATGTGTATAATAGACAAGAAGTTTGAACAAAATAGTGTCATGGTCCCGGAGTGAAGTGGGAATGAAATTTGAATTTGGCATGGGACACAGAAAATAGATGAATGAGTATGGATTTTGACACCTAAATGATAGGTTTTAGCGCAATCAACGCACAGTAGGGCATAAAATAAAAAAATAAACCCGGTCAAGTATGAGTTGGACTCGCGCATTGAGGGTTCCGTAAAAAACGAAATTCAATAACGGCAATATCTTTTTATTACGTTGATCTGGGTGTTTGATGTTCTCACAGCTGTAAGAGGTTGCAGACACCTATTTGGTATAAATTTCAACTTGTCTTGATAGATAGATAGATAGATAGATAATTCTTTATTGTACACACAAATACATTACAGTAAAATATATACATAGACATACGGACAGACGGACAGCGAAGTGATCCTATAAGGGTTCCGTTTTTTTTTCATTTCGAGGAACGGAACTCTAAAAATCAAACTAACAAATACTTAATGAACTTTATTATACAAAGTTTAGCCGCGTGAAGCCGTAACGGATCAACTACCGTTCCGGCTTCACGCCGGGTAAATTTTGTAAAAAAATGCTATTTCCCAATTGCAGCGCCACCTACTGGGTCCAATTTGTACTATGCTTATGACCTTCACGCAAGTACAAGCAATGATTTGACAAGGTTTTATTGCACTTACATTAAAAGTACAACACCACATAAAATACAAACAAACACACCAAAATAATTTCATACAGTATATTAGATACTAGCTGATGCTCGCGGCTCCGCCCGCGTGGAATTCTGATCCCGTTCATCGCTAATAGTAGTGTGATGTTAAATAGCCTATGTTGGTACCTGATAATGTAGCTTTCCAATGGCGAAAGAATTTTTGAAATCGGTCCAGTAGTTTTTGAGTTTATTCATTGCATACAAAAATACATTTTTTTTCCTTTTTATAATATTAGTTTAACTAGCCGTTGCCTCCTAGATGTCTCCTCCACCCGTTCCTGTTCTTGACCTTCCACGATAGTGTGATGAAAATAATAGCCTATGATACTCACAAATAATGTGGCTTTCTATTGTAAAATAATTTTGGAATGAGTAAAAAAGACAAAAAATAATAAACTTCAGAGAAGGTTTTCGGAATTGGTTCTGTAGATCCAGCATATAGCACAGATAAAGCAGTAGAACTAGAACTAATAAATCGCGATAGAATCCGTTAAAAAGTGGTTTTATTTCAATCAGAAGAACTAAGTCAGCACATTTTAAAATTAAAAACTTGCTAATGAATTTACATTCAGAGTTCAGCGTCCTGCATAACTAATGTAAGTGTAAGCTCCCCTGGGACCCACGGCCAGACGGTTCGAACAAAAAGCCAATTTCATAAAACTATGCACCCGACTGCGGCCCATAACAATAAATGAGCGAACCTCCAGAACCTGATACCTTGCCCGGACATACTTTTCAAATGTACCCTGTCAACGTATGTGAAAAATTTCATATACATTACCACATTTGTTAACACTAAGTTATAATCTATACAACTAAACGCGCAATGAAAAATTCTCGAATAGAATCTACGGATTGTAGCGCTACAGTGGTGAAGGAATTCGCAAGTCTACCACACACATACGCAGTGACATCGCGACGCGGAGGCTTTGATTGCACACAGCTGTGTTTTCACATCGCTCGCCAGTCTGCCCCGTGCTGCCGATCACGACGCTCGTGTCGTAGGGCGCCGTGACATCGACACTCCGACTTCGCGATAAAAGTTTTCATCCAATACGAAACTTTCCTCGGGACTTTCCTTTCAACCCGTACATTGTTGAATTGGAACAGTCTATTTTGATCCCGGCGAACGTGAAAAGTGACCTTCTAGAACCGGAATTTGTTATCCTCCGGAACGGGTTTAGTCTCGGACCCCGCCGTGCCAGGACTTTCGTGAAGTGCTAACTTGATTTTCATAGTGGTGTGTTCAGTGTATGTGACTGGATTCTACGCTAACGGAAGGCCGGGCAGAGTCCCACAGTATTAAGGTCGGCTTCCAAGTAAAAGTGCTGTTAAACATTTCAGTAAGTATCTTGTTATGTGGTTGATCAAAGACATCAATATTGCAGCAAATGATCCGTTATTAAACTAAGAATTTAATAAAACGTCGTCTCAATAACTCCATATTCTCGTGACAGTCCTCGCCCTTGCGAAAACAAAAAAATGAACTAATATTATAATCTAAAAACAACTTAAATCGATCCATGACAGTAAAAAATATCTCGGTCAATAAGTAAATAATGGTTTATCTATTTAGAGTAACTGGTAAAAATTATCTATCTACTATCAGAATTGTTCTTATATCGGCCTTAATAATTACGACTCCTAAAAGTATAACACTCCGCGGTTTAAATTCAGCATTCGGAAATAGATACAGATATTAAATATGAAACTGAATGTAATACTGTTTCGTGTCAGTGCACCTTTTCCGGATCTGTGAGGCGTTTTGAGTCTTTTTTTGGTATAATGTTTGCATACAGACGACTCTTTCGACCTCACCGATGTTTTGCATCAATCGAAAGTGCCATGTGTCTGTCAATCTATTTCCGACCGAACAGATGTGCAAAAACTCAACCAAAAAACGACAATTGAGCGCTTTGTACAAGTAAAAAAAAACATTGCAGCGATAAGTTTATTATTTTTTACTTCGATGCCAAATTCGCTCTCAACGCAGCTATAGTAATGCGGTCTTATTCAGTTATTCTATTTTTGAATGTCGAAGAAATATTTTTGACATATTGACTTTCTGCGGAAGTTTTGATATGAACATTAGGCTTTTGGTAACTTTCAATACGTTTATAGTTTCATCAGGTTGATTGTCACAGGTCATAATGCCAAGGCCGTACATTACGGTAGACTTAAGAAATTCTGTCCTATTGTTACGATCTGTGCGGCCATTTTTTAATTGAAGTTTTGAAACTGTTTCTAATTGCTCTTAGGGTTTGGTCGCTATTAGGAAATGCACTGAAGCTAATTATATTTTGATGTTTTGAACAAAATGAATAGGTTCGGACGTTGTAATTGAATATTTAAATGATAATAATGATAAAATTAACGTGAGTCTTGATCAATCCAACACCATGAATGTAGTAACCAAAACTAATCAAGTTTGACCGTGAGATTGAGGATTTTTTGTTCAATTTCTCATCCTCAACAACATGCTCACGATGCAGTAATAAATCTTATTGACAATAAAATTGATTTATAAATGATTCCAAATTCAAAACAATGATAACATTTTGTCAGATATAGTTTTAAACTTCAACGTGTTCGGCCAACATAACAATCCTTATATAGCGTTAGGCGATGGCGATAAAAAAATATAGCAGGCCGAGTCAGTCGTGCGTTTCCTTTGCTCAGTTGATCGAATTACAGAAAACAAAAAAGAAAACGTTATTTACAATGATTGTGTTCGAACTTCGAACACAATATTAATCTAGATTATGTTATTTTCTCATTAATGAATCGTAATAAGTAAAAATGAATCGATAACTTTGCAGTTCCAAACTTGAGACTGACTCTATCGATTTGGGTTATTACTTTATTGTTCTTCTTCTATGGTCATTAAGCCTTTCATTCAAGTCCGCTGGTTTCGATTACTTTTGATCTGTCTTGCTTTTTGATGTGTCTTCTGATCTGTCACACTTAAGACGTCTTTTTCTGTAGATGTGGCAATTTTTTTGATCTTAAAAACCTCGTGTTGACAGTAATTAAGAAAACAATAAAAATTCTTAATACTACATATCCAAATCGGTAGACTAATTTGGTGATTATTTTTATAATAGCAAAGTTAGCAACTCATTTTTACACTACATATATACCTATAGTTATTTTAAGAGAGAATCTGAGAACACTTTAGTTGTTTTAACTTACTTTTAGAGTCATATTCATAGACCACATTAAAAGGTTATCCACACACTTGATCTATTCAAAGATAAACAAGTTTGTAATTAAAGCAGGTAGGTATGCTAATGAGCGAAACTTGATCATGTTTTTCTTTGACACTTCTTTTGCAAACAAGTAAAGCAAGATTCATAAATCGCACTAACGACTTTACTCGTATAGCAAGAAGAGGGTTTCATACAAATTCAAATGTGACATTAAAGTTTAAGTGTGGTGTATGAAACTTTGAGTTATGTTATGGTCATACTCATTAAAAATGTTTAGTGCGTTGTGTGGAACTTACCCATAGATCCACACGATGCACTAAACTTTTTTTAGCAAAGAATATATTTCGCATGAATGCGAATATTTTCTTTGCGAGAGCGAGAAATTTTGATTGGTGATACAGTTATGCCAACATTTTTGTAAAAAAGTCCTTTTTGCCACTTGGGTGGCAGATAAGCACACGACCAGATGCCAACACCACAGCACGGCCACACTTTATGGAAAACGGTTACCGTAGCTTATGGGTGTGTGCATTACCAAGATTGTCACACTCGTGCTGCTGCCTTCTAATGCTGCCTTTGCATCAGAGATGTGCTATGCAGCTATGCTACGAGGAGCGTTGTCGAAAACTATGCGACCGTTTCCACTATGCTATGCTATGTAGCGAGTAAGATGTGCTATAAAACTGCCTACAAATATCCATCTCCTCTATCCATAGCACACAAAAACATAGCTTAGCTGAACCCCTTTCCACCAGTGCTATGCTATGTGGACCAATGAATATGATTTGTGGATATCAAACGCATTCATCGCAACGTAGAGCACATCTCTAGCGGAAAGGTAGCCTAACGCCCTTCTGTCATCACACTTATTTCATCTTATGATACTTATTGTATCATCTTATGATACAAGTGTTAAATCATCGAGACCCAAAGATGTTCTACTTCCTAGTCCATCGTATGGTTATGTAAATGTGTGTTTACATTATTTACATTCATTAGCGAGTCCAATTGAAGGCCGGTACCAGCGCACGAGTGTTGTCGGTCTGTTTCACAAAACGTGATTCGACTATGTAACTAGATAGTGAAGTTATTATTTTTTTAATACACACAGCGCTTAGAGCAACACAAAAAGTTTCTGTTGCTAACTTGGATAGATAATGTTTCTTTGTAAAAAAAGTAATGGTCTTTAAGTGTAATTTTTCTTAATTGTTGAAATAAAACTTTTTTACAATATATACATACGTATTCTTCGAGGATTTACAGGCGTGTGTATATGTATATGTATTTAATGTGCTAAATAGGCTTATATATTTCTGTATATTTTTCGTGCATCTCTGTACATAATAAAATATATAGGTACTTTTCTTTTTTTCTTTCTTTATATAATGCTTTTTTTGGGATTAATTGAGTGAATGACTAAAAGTGGTTCCACCCGCGGAAATACCGGATATCGCGACTAAGTATAGCGTATATCTACTTTTGTGCCAAATTTCATCAAAATCGGTGCAGTGGTTTAGGCGTGTAAGCGTTTCTTTCATCTCTAAGGGACAACAATACCAAGTAAATATAATAAAAAATATCGTGACAGTCTTGTCTTGTTATTTTTTATCTCACGCATCGTGCAAACACAAATGAGTAACGGGAATTTTACTGTTAGCAATGATATGGCAACACTTAAGAAAAAAAAATGTCTGTGATTAACAACTTGTTATTTTCATCTATCCATCTATCTCGTTTCAATTAAATTCTATTGAATTTTGCGAACGTCTTTCAGACTCAGTTTAAAACTACTACCACAGGTGTGGCGATAAAGCGTTTGACTGATACTCTGACTTATCACGTGTTACGAGTTCGGTTCTCGACTCGATGTATCTATCAATCAATATGCATTCTAGAACCCATATGATAAACTCTGCTTAGTTGTGCAAGTAAGAATTTAGTTGACGCTGTTACATTATCTTAGAATATTTAATACTAGCTGATGCCCACGGTTCCGGCCTCTTGTATGTCCTTCCCAAGCTCTAATCTACCCCTGTACCAAATATCATCAAAATTGATTCAGTGGTTTAGGCCTGAAAGCCTAGGCAGACAGAAAGACAGACAGACAGAGTTACTTTCGCATTTATAATATTAAGTATAAGATTTAATATTATAATATCATTTCTTGCGGTCACTGACATCCTATCAACGATTTTAAATAGCACATACGAAATAGTCTAATCTAATATCTAACGCTTTTGATTAAATTACACTTTGCACTTAAGATAGCGGCTACTTTAATGGTACTGCATACAGATTTGTAAAGCAATGTACATGCTAAATTCACACACACAAACGGACACAATCATATACACACACGGGCACACAGATAATAAAATAGATTATATTTGTCACGTGCACTTCAATTTCATTGTTTCGGTAGAGCTGGCCGACTATTCCTAACTACGAGTTGGATTGCGATTGTGGTTTTCTATTAGGAATTAGATTTTGAAAAGTAATGCGGTAAACTATAATTATTCATTTTCATCAAAAATATATTTTCTGGAATGTTGGTAGATCTCCTCCTTTTTTTAAATCGGTTAGCTACAGCTCTAACACCCGTATTCACAAACAACACTGTGAGGTCTCATAGTGTGCTCGAGCGCATAGGGCTGGTAAAATTAATTCACAAACATCACGGAGCAGTATCTAACGCAGTGCGTTCCCTCAACGAAGTATTACATAAGTGTTATCAATAAATAAAAAGGCTTGCCAAAACGAACGCACTGAGAATTTGTCGTTCTTTGCACAGTTTTGGTGGTACGCATAGCGAAGTATTGTTTGTGAATACGGGTGTAAGTGTAGAGATGAGAGTTTATATTTAAGCACACGAGCATAGCCTATTTGTTGGGAAGCATTTTATATATGAATGCTCTCAAGCTTCATCCTAGCGTTAACCCCAGTCGCATCCGAAGCTTTCACCGCGAAGTCTGGGGTCCGTTTTTCTAGTCTAACTGCGAATTTGGCTGGACTTCGATATTATCCGTGAAACGACTGTCATTAGACCTCCATAACCTTATAGCGATACTCATCACTGCCATAGAGGAAAGAAAAGGAAAGTAAACAAGCAAAAGGAAGAAAGATCCGGAAGTATCACAAAAGCTGTTAATAAGACAGATAATATCATTCCGTCAGTCGTTTTTACTTGTATAATTTATCATGATAAGTATCATCTTATATGTATGTCACCATGACAGTTTTGTATCTTAGCAAGTGTCGAGACCGATGATAAAACTATAAGTGGTATGATATTACTATCATATATTATAGAGCTCTACAATAGCGATAGATTTCCGGGTCTGACCACATTATTATATTTACCAATTAACAATAAAAAAAAACGTTTGCATAATATATTACATTTTTTTTTTAAATAGGACTCGTCCATTTGGCTTCACCTCACCTGGTGGTAAGCTGAAGGCAAAGTCTCAGAAAAGAGGGTCACCATTATAGACACGAAACACGAACCATGTTATAAAGGTGGTAGGTTAAAATAGTTCAGAAAAATAAGCAAATTTCAGTAGAATAGAACGCCGCGCTGTAACATATTTGTAATAGTTTTGGGATTAAATAAAAGCCCTGAAAGTATAGCAATTGGTTTAATTACAGAACTTAGGTCAGATGGCATTACTTTCACGGAAAATATTGAAGTTCGCCCTGAATTTCCGTATACCGGTTTCCGAATATCGAGGTAAACGCAGGGAAGATGATGACTGTAATAAATGTAAAACTATGAAAGGATGTATGGTTGTTTGTTACAAAATCATGCCAAAATAATTTCTGGATCTGGATGAAATTTAACACGTAGATAGATGTTATCCTGGACTAGCACATAAGCTACCTAATTTTTATACCATCCTGTGGTTACAAAAACAGGATAAATTTTTCACACAATCAGCTAGTAAAACAAAGTTTCGTAAATCATAGCACTAGCCACCTACTCAACGCTACTTAGGTACATAAACTTAGTACACGCCGACCTGTGTCCACCAAGCAAACACCTCTCACCGCGCCACGAACGATACCAATCCTTCAACTTTGCGATATTGCACACGAACTCATATTTCTTATGTTTGACTTACCGTTACGTACATCGATTACACCCAAGCAACACAGGTCACGGACATGGGAACTACAAACAATACTACTGTTAACACTGTTACAGATGAAACCACTTTTGGTAAAACATCAAATTTGAGTCGTTGCAAAATCAATGTTGCAACTAATCGTTTGGTTAATAAACGTTTATTAAGAGGAGATCAAAATACGCGACCTTGTGCGAAGCTGTCTAGGTTTTGTAATGTTGTCAACTTTATTATGGCTTATTATTGAATTGGTGGGATTATGTATCGGGAAATTATGTTTAATACCTTGACACTGTCAACCTTCATGCGTGTGATGTTTGGAATCATTAATAATATCAGTCAATTCTGTCTTGTAATGGTTATGTTGTACTGCAATAACTTCATTGCCATCAAACTCGTGCAAATTAAGTGTTATTAATAATAAATCACTGGTTTCATCAGTATTGTAAGCACTTGTATGAATTTGTTTAACTCAAAGTCATGAATTTATTGTTGTTTTTTTAGGGTTCCGTAGTTGAAATACAATCAACGAACTTTATTACTAAAACTCCGCTGTATATCCATCTATCAGTGGGATATTTCTCATAAACCGAAATTAACCTAAACAGTTGAAATTTTAAGAATATGTGTTACTATTGTCGCTATAACAACTAATGTACCTGGGTGAATAAGGTACACTATTTGGTTGTGTTAATGCACCTGGGTGAATAAGGTACACTATTTGGTTGACTTAATGCACCTGGGTGAATTATACAGGTGAATTAAGTCTACGAAAGGCAAATAATGAAAGTAATTGTACGCATAGTTATAGGGCCTATCTTATTATTACAAAAGTATTTAGAAGTGACTTTGCTCACGGCTCTATTTCAGAAATACTGATCTCATTCCTAATCTATATGCTATTTCAGGTTATAAATCTATCTATGCGTCAAATTTCAGCCATTCTAGCGTTATTAAATAGCATACACCTGCCTATCAATCCCAAGTTTCTCTTTTATACTATTTTTAATGCTTTGGTACGGAACCTATTGTTTACTAGCCCGATTAACACTTTACCGATTTTTTTTCCGATGTAATATCGTATACGCGCAGAAAATTTGTTATTAAGATTATATTCAGCATATTTGACCTTCGTTGCATCATTGGTGGCCCCTGTTTGAATAGCTTGTAAATATTGGTTCGCAGACAGCTGTTTGCAGACCAATGAAGTGGATGTATTATCTGTAGTGTTATTACGATTTTGAAGAATTATGTCGAGGTCCTCATTGTGCAATATGATTGATGGTCCTGTGTGTGCTGGTAGCAAGGCTGTGGGTTTCTGTTATTTTCTACCTAACCAGTGAAAGTGTTAGATTGATTTATATGTTATTATTCATGCTTGTTAAATTATACTTCTGGTCATAGAAAGCGTTTGTTTGGTACTATTTGAGTGCCCATAATTCAAGAGAGTATTATGACTGGACTTGTTTAGTTACCTAAGGCAATTATCAGCCTATGGAACATAAAATCAAGAGGACCTTTAACCCTCGTTAGTGAGAAAACTTGTGTCGCCAAGCTCTCAGCAATCACACCAAACAGTGACGTAATTGGTCATAATTTTCAACTAATAACAATAGTAAAAGTAAATAATGATTAGCTAAACGCGTTGCAAATTATGTTGATAATTTTTACAGTTCTTGATACTCGTAGCTTTAGGGTAGGTACTTGATTTTATTTTATGTTTTGTGGTTAAAGTAGCTAACTTTAACCCCAAAACATAAAATAAAAATCAAGTAAAAATTTTTGTGGGTGTATAGAGCCATTTTTTAACAAATTCTATAGCAATTTATGTAGTCTTATTTTAGTCCTAGCTGTCTGCCGCTGTAGTCCGCGTGGATGTCAGTTATCGCAACCTTACATAGGATATGTCCTTTCCCAAGGTCTAATATATCTCTGTACTAAATTTCATTTAAATCGGTTCAATGGTTTAGACGAGAAAGCGTAAAAAACAGACCGACAGAAAGACAGACAGACAGAGTTACTTTTGCATTTATAATATTAAGTATGGATTTATTCTAATCCCGAAGTTCTGGTTGCTTTCTTTTCAACAATCATGGTCACGGACAACGGCAATTGTTTTCTTGCAATGAGAAATCTAATTACAATTAAATTCTCATGTTCGATCAATTAGTTTCTATTCAACGTGAACTTTGCTTTGGTGTCAATGGTATCAAACAATTGCTTGTTGACCTACCAACGAATCGATAGAATCTCACACCTTTTCATTCAATTAAGATCAGGGTAATGATAATGATTTGCAGGCTTTAATTAAGGCTGCAGTTGCTAATTGTGAATGCACTTCTGTACGATTGTTTCGACTGTTTGTAGCGGTACAATTATTTTGTTTTCCGTTTAGTGCTCGTTTAGCACCTCCCTGACCGAGATTTTGGAGAAGGTTACTAAAGGGCCGTCTTAATTCGAAATGCATACATTTGGTCAGTTTTGTTCTTAGGAATGCATAATATGGCGGTGTTAGGTTAGAATGAATATAGGGTAAAGTATTCTATCTTTGGCACCCGTCTATTTGCTGCTATTTTATCATTATCATCTTAGATGTGATTCCGGTTGTGTTCGAAGCTTTCACTTCGGAACCCGGGGTTCACTTTACAGTTGTGATTACTTATTTTTTATGACTATTTACTGTCAACTGATCTCTCGAATCCTAAAGAATAATCTGCGACAGAACCTAGTCCATTGATCGGTAAGTGTACCGCAAGTTTTTTTTATCGTGAGAAAAATCCCCACGGAAACCCATCCTATGTCCACCGGAGCCGGTGGGCGAGGTAATGTCGGACTCTAACCGACTAAAACACCGCCTGTGGGCTATCGGTTGCAGGCAGTGAGGTTAAATATCTATACCCATTTAGTTGTTTTCAATAGTCATAAAAACATAATATTATTAGCAATGACAACATAACATCGTTTAGACTCTTTGATTTCTCACCACACTCCAAAGATCGGTGTCAACGACAGGATACTTTACACTATACGTCTTATTTCTCTCAAAGGTAATTAAGTTTGTATTAAGTGAAATTTATAGAACATTATAGTTGCATCGATACAGACAAATTAAAATTTATCGTGTGAACAATTATTTCAAAACTGCTCGTAAAATCTGCAGTGCTGAGAAAGCTTTACGATTTAATGCAATAATAATAACATCAAAAGCTCCGAATGGCGATTCCGTATAAGTAGAAAACGTGGGCGATCGTTTTGCACTATACCTCTTATTAAGAATAATTTATACGACCATTCGACATAACATTACTCTTTGTCTTAATATATTTTCTAATGTCTTTTTACGGCAAGTTCAAGGAAATTCACATAAAATGGACGCTAATGATAGTCATAGAGGAAATATATTTGGACAACTGTAATTATGGCGATGGCAAGTTACCAAATCTGTAATATCTAGGTAAGTAGAGCAAAAGAGGTTCTTTGTAGCGCTGAATATAGAGGTTTTTATGTCTGTCTCGCGTTTGATGAAAAAGACAAATGTTAGAATGAGTCACAAATAATTATTTTAATAGATGAATCATGTACGCTGCACCAAGATTTTGGAAAACCCAAGCCAAAGTCATGTGCAAGTTGGTACACCTGCTACTTGATGAAAGAGGCTCTGATGAAGGGTTTCCTTTCAGGATAGAGGTGCAAACGGTAGACACTCCTATGAAAGCGAATCAATCCAAAAATAGGGGAATAAGACAGAAGATCCAGGATTATGAACTGCAAATTTTGGATGCAACACCAATTGCTTGATGAAAGAGAAAACTTTTTGTACCTAAAATGAGAAATTACTTCGCTAGGTACTGTAGATTCAGTAAATTTACTTTCCTATGGGCGTATAGTATTTGTTAATATTGACTATGTTGCTGACAGTCTTGTCAATAAGCTAACAAGGTCACACAAATGAAAGCTAGTTCGTTACGATAGTTATTGTTTTCACCCACTTCGCAGGTACTCATGACAATAGATCAATAGCAAGTTTAATAGCCTATCATTAAATTTATATCAAGAGATTCATCACTCGACGGTATTGCTAATTTTAATACTGATGTTGCAATTTCTAATATAAATTGTAAATTGAAAGTATTCTTGATGATTAAATTTATATTGACTTTAGAAGAGTCATCATCAGAGTCAATAGCGTTAGTAAAGTCAGCATCAGATCGATCTTGACTACAAAGTCACAAAATGATATTAATAGCAAACTGTTTAATTGATTTAAATAATTATCGTCAGAACTAAAGGTGTGTTGTGTACTAAATAGTAGAACAATCAGGCAACAGGAAGGGGGCATACCAAGGTATTAAGATTATTTTGAGTACTTTGCTAGTCAAGATGAATCTGATGCTGACTGCTCTTTCTGTTGGGCTTATTTGATCTCACTACCATCTGAGATCCCAACTCGGAGAGCCCCAAAAACACTTAACACCCAATTTTAAGAATAGTATTAGTTCTTAATCAGTAATGGTTTTGCAACGGTTACGATTGCAATAAGTATTGCAATGTAAATGATATTATTAGCCAACTTCGAGAATTACAAATATAGTCATAAGGGTTATTGTACATAATATGAAGTAAAACATCATCAATATTTAGTTGTTTTGCAGAAATTAGAGCATAATAAAGTAATGAGTAAATTTTCAAACCAGAGTAAGTAAAAAAAACTGTTTTGTTGAATGAGGTAGACACTTACCGTCTTACTACGAGTAATAAATATTAAACAGGGTATATACAGCTGTTTTGTCAAGATGTCCATACAAAGTTTTACTATAGGTAATAGATTAGTGGTTAAAACAAGCCTGTTACTATTGTATTAGCTAAAATTATCATAGTATCAATAGAACTATCAATAAAAACTTAAATATCTGTTATTATTACAGTAAGATTTGTTAACTATTTATAGCCAGTGGTAGGCGAAGGAATTTCCAACGCCTGTGTACAGTAGCAGCACTTTTTATTTTTAGGTTACCCAAACACATTAAGTTTCAAACGTAGTTGTTTACAACTGCCACTTAAGATTTAAACCAAGCAGACCTGTTTTAATTGGACAATTCGATTACTCAAACCAACGTTAATACAAAAAAGGTACACGATAACGATATACAATTGAATCAACACCTTTGTTCACAATTATTACAAAATTTCATTTATAACACTGTTATTGACTATAGAATGTTTCGTAACATAGACTAATATAAAAATCTATGAGGTAGGAAATCTTATTTTAGAGCAAATTCGATTACTTTAGAATAAAATAGTGGAGTTAGACTCAGATGCTATTAGTTAAGTAATCAGACACGTAACTGTTAAAAGAGAAAACAAATCTGTTTCACTTTCATTTTGGCTTGTCGTTTCAATATCAAGGTCGTTGGAGTTAGCATTGAGGCTTGCAGTTGTTGCGCCTAGATTGTTTTGTAGACTAAACTAGAATTTTCACGACCTGTTTAAAAACCTTCTTTACCTGTAGTAAAAAAAAAAATCATATGTTATTTTTTAATTTTTATGAAAGAAATTATTGGATTATTTTTCTTAGTTCAATGTAGTTTATGTCTCCCTCTTTTAAATCATAACGAGTTATTATCTTTTATGATGATTCTCAACTACAAGAAATTAATCTTGGTATGTTTTTATTACATATTTTTAGAAAAAATTGATGTCTGCTCGAGAGTGAGTAATAAGCCCCTAAATATTAGGCTTCGTCTATTTTCGTAACTGTCATTGTGATAACCAGCTACGAACGTAGACATCAGTGATCCTTTAAGCTCCATTAAAGGTGAGCAATAATAGCATTGCATGTTTGGAATCGTATACATGTTATAAATTGTGAAACAAATTAACACATAGATGTAAAATAACATGTCACACATCAATCCAAAAAGATTACCTAACAGAGACTTGTTATTGATCTTTTCAATTTCCTATCAATAACAAATCTAAGTATACACCATCCTCTCTCTCTGTTTGGGTGTGTATGATGAGTAGATTAGTAACGTATGTTTACAGTACATTATTTATAACTTCAACATCAACAATCTTTTCTTTTTCACTAGATATTCACATACGATTACTATGAGCATTTTGTTCCTGTTGCCCTACAACCATATTTCAAGCAGTATCAAAAACATGCAACTATCTCAATAAGTTATGTTCTGATTAAATCTCTTATAGCAATAACGACGCATTGTATCGAAATATCACTATTAGTTCCGCTCGGATTTACTACCGGCGACACTACCAATGCCCTTTCCCTTTCTCCGCTCGCTTGCATTTCTGTCTCATCCATTGCTTCATTCACACCATTATCTTTATCAAATATTAAATTGAAAGCGTAATGCACATCAATGACATAGATAGTTGAGTTATTATTTAAAATATTGTTTGTTGATTTAGGTCTTCAAACATTGTTATGCCTTGCTGTTTTAGGACAGACTATTGCGTTAGGAATTGAGTATTACGGATCTGTAATGGCGAAGTATGCGCTTTCGTCTGTCAAGTGTAACTTTGTTACATCAAGTTTAGAATCTGAGAACAAGTCATGAATGAGCATTTGTTACTTCTATCTATTGTTACATCACGATGTTTGTGAAGTTTGAGATTCTGTATCTCAGAGAAATGTTGATTGAGTCTCGATAGTGCTACTTGTGTTCTAGTTAAGCAGAAATCTTGTGATAAATTCTTTAAATATATTTGTTTTATTTGATGTTAGTTTTTAATAGATACCTGCATTCTTTTGTGACAACGGTTATATTTTCCATGTGGGAGAAACAGTTGTCTATAGGTACTATTATTATAAAAAGGTAAAGATTGTGAGTTTGTGACGTGGTAATCTCTGTATTGGAAAATTATTTTACTAATAGAAAGCCACACTCGCTGTGAGTGTCATAGGTTATATATCATCACCCTATCGGGGACGGTCAGCAGTGGGAACGGGATCAGCAGTCCACGCGGGCAGTGGCGCAGGCAACAGCTAGTCTTCATTAAATATGTTCTTATCAACGGTTACGTCTTAGTTGTGAGAAAAATAATTAGTTTTACCTAATAAAATACTCTCAATTAATGAAACTAGACGTATTAATAGCATTTATGTCATATGTTAACAAACGCGACATCACTCTTATCTTTTGTTTCCTGTTATTAAGAACAAATTGAATTAATTAAGTACTTAGATTCAAATCTAACATATCAAACATGTAAGAATTATATCATTTTAAGTCATTTACTTAATTTGTTGTAACAATTTCCTGTGCATAATTTGAAAGCTTTCGCCAAAGGATTTATTTTCTATTCCATGTCTTCTCTTTATTACTGACTAGCTGTTGCCCGTGGCTCCACCCGCGAGGCTGGCGGTTATCGCAATCAAAAATACCCTATGTCCTTTCCGAAGGTCTAATCTATCTTTGCACCAAATTGCATCAAAATCGGTTCAATGGTTTACGTGTGAAAGCATAACAGATAGACAGAGTTACTCTCGCATTTATAATAATAGTATGGATTTCTCTTTTTTAATTACTGATTTTTTCACATTGGAGGGTTGAAGAAGTAAATTTACGAACAGAGGGTGGTGATACCATCATTGCATTTTGTATGAGAAGTTATGACTTCATTATTAGCTCAGTATTATTTTTGTTAAGCTCGCAGTGTAGATTAAACTTTATTTTATGTTCACTTTTGCGTTGTTTGTTGTGATAAATCGTGTAGTTTTGATATAGTGGATGTAGTTTTTGCTTCGATTGAAAAATATTTATCCTTGCTTTATAAATGCGATGGAATTAATGAAACAAACTGAATGTCAGATAATCAACTCACCTGCATATTTTAGGAGTTCTAGGGGTAGGAAGTTCTAGCAATGTTTAATACGTAAACAGATTTCAGTCTGATTGTAGGTTAATCCTAGGAATAGGTTCTTGTGTGTTGAGGGGACGGGATCGGTATTTAACGCGGGTGGAGTCATGAATACAGCTAATAGAGTACCTAGTTAAAACCATTCATTTCTAGAAATCTACTTTCGGTATTAACTACTCAATAAAGATATTAAGCTGTTGCCACATGTTGTGCGATAGAGAGAACACTCTACACAACCGAAAAAAGCCGAGCTCAGCCGAAGTCTTGCTCTTCTTCCCGATGCGTGCGGAATCAAAAACCGGATACTAAGTATACCATTCCCCCTAGACAAGTAGCAATTCGTTGGCCGACGTATTTTATAGAATAGGATGAGGAATGTTTGAGATTTGACGTATATGACAGTTGCCAACGTATGTTGCCACTTGTCTAGAGGGCCATATGTGTAACAGATACTATGCTTTAGTTACATTAAGATGTCAACTCATAAAGATATTATGATCCCAGTTTTAGTAGCTGAATATGGCCAATTTGTTTGCCCTTTGTGTCACCAGGCTCGTAAAGAAACCGTGCCAAGTAATGAGGGTAGTACCTTCTTGTGTGTGCCATAAGCGGTCAAGATATTACGAGATATATTAGTATCATAAGATATTATGTATCATAAATAATGTATTACTTTATCGTGTTATTATTAACTTTGAGTTACTTTATCTATTTCTGTGTAAGTACTGCGTTAATCTTTCATATCTTTTGAGTTGGGTTTACTTTTAAGAAATGCATAAATTGTTTTTATGTGAAAAGATAATAATTATATCTACTGGTATAATAAAAAATTATCTTATTAGTATTATAAATCTGACAGTTTGGATGAACAGAAGAATGAATGTGAATGAAGTAAGTACCACAGATGGATCTGGATTAAATTTGGCTCACAGAATAAAACATGTTCATCTAGAATAGCAGACTACTATTTATCCCAACTATTTGATCCAGTGCCATCTTTCTCAGTCCATCCACCTCCTTTTAAGTCTTCCTCTCCCCTTGTAGCCATCCACTTCCATAGTTAATGCCTTCCTTACAACAATACTTTTATCCCTATGGACAGCAGTAGTATTTTAATAAAATTCTAATAGTATTTTAATAATACTGGATCAGTAGTACGATTGATTAGTACAACTGGTAGTACAAATGACACATTATTGTGTCACTAGACTAAATAAAAAAAATACAAGCAGTTTCCTTTTTAATTTGTTCAATGGTAGTACAACCGGTAGTACAAATGATACACTTAACGTTTCTCTAGTCCTACAAAAAAAAATACAAGCAATTTCCTATGGGTTTATTCATTGATAGTACAAATGATACAATGTTATGTGCAGTCATCTTTTACTTTCTTCGATATTGTAGAAAAAGTGAGCTAAAGCCAATTAGAGCTACCGTTCAACAACTGTCAGTCAATAGTTTAATTTCTGACACACCAAGACGAATGATCGCCTCCGAAGCCGGAACACTTTCATTTTATTTCAATGAATGGAAGGTGTTACACGATGTCTGAAATAAGTGTTTATTTAACGAATTGGAATGAGAGTGATGCGATATTCTTGATAAATAAACTGTTTGAAGAAACAATATGCTGGAAAAAAATAAGTTACGTTCGGAAAAGTTGTCATGATGTTTTTTTTCTTTTGTAACTTGAAAAAAAGTATTGCACTGGCCGTGTGTAAAAAAATACAATATGAGAAGAATATTCAGTTCTGAATATTTGAATTTGGAACATTGACTTCTGTTTAAAACAAAAATTGTGTCACGGATGCGGGAATTCATTTTGAATTTCGAATTTGGAACGGGACGCTGAAACTAGATTAATAAGTCAATGAATTTGGAAACGTATCCGTACTGCCTTAGCGTGCTTTTTTAAATGTCATCTCTATAATAGCTACAAAAAAATTGCGCATTGATGGTGGTCTATTAGTGGTCTTTCGCGGTACCAAATTTTTTGTTCCGTATAGAAGTCATTGACTGTAATATTCTTAATCATCTGTATCTGGCTGTAACAAAAATGTAATATAATGAGTTAATACATAACTGCTTTCATTAGCAAGTCTGGTCCAAATTTCACCTGTGTCAACAACTGACGGCAATGCGAATTCTTTTGTTAACTGTACAAGTTTAAACACATTGATGTCATTGACTTAGATAATACGACAGCTGTGTGTGTATTCGATTTACAATTAATAGTAGGCAATATTATACTCAATAATTTTATTGAACAACTACAAGGTGTTTCTTTTTTATACTACTTAGGTCGCAGACAAGCACACGGCCCTTCTAATCGTAAGAGGTTACCGTGGCCTATGGGCGACTGCAACACTAGGGGAGTCACACTCGAGCTGCCGACCCTGTAAGAACAAAGGGTTAACATTTAATATTTTAATACTTTTGTGCTTAATTTAAGTACTTACCTACCGTAAAATATAATAAATAATAATAAATGTATATTGTTAGATAAGCAATTTCCACCAAAAATTGTGACATAGCACAACTTTATTATGTATACTTATAGATACTTATTTGGTATAACCCGCGCCACGTATCTTAGACCTAAAATGTGCTCAAAATGTGCCCTTTACGCACAGTACACATTTCTTAGGTGTCTTTTGAGAATATCACGGGATGCTACTGCGGTAGACGAACACAAATTCACCAAGCATAGACTATTACAAAGCAATCCGCGGGCGCCAGAGCCCCGTATGTCTTACGATTTAGTCCAAGATACGTGGTGCGGGTTATATATCTGTCGTAGGTCACTTTTAGTCGCAAAAACCGAAAACTAAGCCAGCGAAGAATTTTAATACAGTATAGGTAGGTGTAGGTCATCAATGACTATAAAAATACGAACATAAAAGATTAAAAGAATGCAGTTGGTCAAGACCAGATTACAAGTTGTTACAATGGCAGAATAACTAAAGATAACGTTTTATCGAGAAGTCGATATGAGACCTAAATGCTCAGTAGGTCACAGTCGTCACAGTCATAATACCTGTTATTGGTACTTACTTACATACTTATTGTGATACATAAAGGTAAACCCATATGTGGTAACCAAGATCGACTATATTTTATGAAAAGTAGTAACCAAAATTAATAGGTAACCGAGTAGGACACACTGCAAGGTTCAATCAATCAATTAGCCTATTGCAGTCCACTGCAGGCTGGACATAGGCCTCTCCCTATGTTGGGAGGCTTTGGCCTACTGTTTCCACGCTGGCCAGACGGGTTGGTACAGGGTTTTATTTCGAGTTTTCTTACTCTCACAGTGATATATATCGTCTGCGTATTTTTCAGTATGTCGCCTCTTACGACACCTTTCGGATGAGATGAGAGATGTGGTGGTTTCTCCGTCACCACACGCCGTCACATACTGCAAGGTTAGGTGATACTAAACACTTTAAAAAATCACAGGACGGGTGATCGATCTTAACATATTTATCAATGTGTAAGTTAAAGTCAGAAATAATTCTATAACCGCACCTAATAAATGGAGATTTACAATACTTTAAAAAACCTGGCTAATAGCGGTCCCACCCTGAGAAGACTCTGGCAATACACTCAGCGGGCTTTTTATTTGGTCTATATACAAACATATTTACTTAATTTATTTACACGTACTTACAATATTTTGTTTGAGCAGCAAAGAAGCCTTTTGGCCTATTTTAATAGCGTTTTTGCAGTTTTATTTTGAAATTATACCCCTTTATGTCAGTAGTACCATTGATCAGTACCATAACACACTTATACGTTACTAGTATCTACCATTAAAAAAAATACAATATATTCCATTACAATCTAGATAGTAATGATAAAAGTTATGACTAAGACAGAATGACTAAATAGGATGTGCACTGTCCAATGATTAAAACTATGCGTAGTGTGGATTAACCTTTAGGTGTATGTTTCAACATATCGCGTTACGAGCTATTGAATTTGTTGATATCGCATAATATTATATTGCTATCTATGGACTGGATATTATTCTAGATAAGATTTGTTTACCAACTTCACCTTCTTAGAAGTAGACCTCTTATTTATACCTCCCAGTATTTTCTGACTAACAGGTAAGTACAGGTTAACCAGCTTATAATATGCGTTCTGGAATGCGAATAAACATATTTAGCTACATATTATTAGTATTTTGTAAATACATGCAAATATTTTAACTAAGCGGGAATCGAACCCGGACCTCCAATGTAGCAGTTAAACGCTCTACCGACCACCACAATTTTCAATTTTCCATCAGACCAGACCATCGCTCTATCGCCACGTCTCAATTTTCCAAACTATCAGACCTCCACTGTTCCATGAAGCAAGATGTAGATGTAAATTGGTTTGTGTACGATTCGAAAACTCATAAAGTCCTGCATTGAACGATGTCAAATTTTTATACGATATGCAAACCGTTTCGGGGTACCTTTTGTAAACTGAATACCTTGTAACTATTTAATGTACCGTATTTCGTGCGAATAAATTATCATTCATTCATTCATTCATTCATTCATTCATTCATTCATTCATTCATTCATTCATTCATTCATTCATTCATTCATTCATTCATTCATTCATTCATTCATTCATTCATTCATTCCTTCCTTCATACGTTCATTCATTCATCTAGATTATTTCCCCGCGCCGAAAGATGGCATTTTTGGCATATTGCTAGAACTTCGAGTTTTGGAGATCAAATGGCAGTCGCTTCACGGCAAAAACATCTAAGTTCAGCCGGTACGGTTAAGTTATGATTCCAAAGCCGCATACGACAACGACAGTCGCATGCAGCAGATAGAGTGTATCTACCCATTACTTGTTAAACTCCGATACGAATAAAAGGGACCATTGAGAAGCCGCAATGAACGACACGTATCTGCTGCGTGCGTCGGCAGTTGTCGTATGTGATCAGCTACGGAATCATACCTTTAGACTGGAAAGCCAATCTCAACTGAGTTGGAAAAATGCTCAGAGAATTATTATTGTCCGTTCCCATGCTTAAATCTATCTCTTTCTTATTCATCAAAATTAGTTCAGTATTTTAGGCGTGAAAGCGTAATAGACAGAGTTAATGTCGCATAATTTAATATGTATTAAATATCCAAGTATCCAACTCTACCAAATTTCATCAAGATTTGTTCAATAATAAACTTTCATCCCCTGTTAATTTAGTAATAAAAGGCAATCATTAAATAGCATTGCAGTTAAATTATATGATTTTTATAAATGTATTCCTGGGCGAAACCGGAACCCAGGCCGGTAGTACTATGCAAATCCCTCACCCATAGCTACTGTTAACATCGCCTATAGAGCCGGCGCTAGCTTTCGCTCCATATAAAGCGATTATTCGCTCAAACCAATCGATTTGTTTCTCGATTCCAGGTACTATTAAATTTAATTGAGTTGTTTATTACACATATAAATAACTATTATGATATTAATATACTTATATTGCTTTTACCAATAGGTTATTTCATGTGAATATTGTTAACCTTCCAGTACCGGTGGTAGATAATGCATATACCGTACGCGGTCTGTGTGACCCGAACTGCTGTTCACGGAGATAGAACACTATCCAGTATAATGTGAAGGCACTTCTAACATAAGTAATTTGGCTAAGCCGAAGAGTTAAACGAGAATAATTTTACGACCATGACTTTAAAAACTATCACAGCGCTGACTTGAACTTAGTCATGAATTATCTAGCTGCCCCCCTTAGTCATGTGGGAATTCGTTAGTAGAATTGTACCACCTGTCCAAGAGGCCTGGTATACCGATTAACTGACTAGGAGCTGGCGCAATCAAATGGCAGTCACGAAGCAGAATAATTCTTACAGAAAAAGTATTTCATTGCGTACAAGGAAATGGAAAGTGAACCCGTGGCTCCGAGGAATGCCTTGGGTGCAATCAGCATCATCGCAACCTTGATTTCTCAAAGTTTGCCTAAAGTTGTATTTCCAAAAAGCTCAATTTGCAAGTGTTCTCCAATGCAATAGTGGGTCTGACAGACCGATTGCGCGGGTATGAGAAGGTTAACAGTTTAACAGGTGGTTTTATTCGCTTGTTAGAAGGGGAGTTATGATTTTATCAAGTAGATGTTAACGTTTATTAGCACTATTTTAGTTATAGTACGTTTAGTTTATTTTATTTGATACTCGTAGTAGCTTAACTAATAAACAAGTACCTAATAATATTTTAGTAGAAATGGATTTAAATCTGCCTCTAACTGTTGTATCGATTTGAAACTTTAAAGACTGGAGAACTGTACAATATATTTGATGGCATGGAGCTGTTTTCATAATGAGGAAATTTTTATGACACAATAGTATGTTTTAGTTATCGGTTTTAAAATCACAATTTCGTGCGAAATACCGTTCGGATACCCTCCTGCAGTCAGGAATGGGTGGCTAACTCGGACTCGAACCGACTAAAACCGCACGCCATCTCAGGTCTTCATAAGGGTGTAAGATTTCCAAGAGCACCTTGCACTTCGGCTGAGCCAGGACCCTCTCCGGTTGCGAGATGACTCTCTGTTGTGTGGGAACCACGGTGTCCCCATCTTGCCCTTGGAAATGGGGGGGGGGGGGGGGAGGGCATTGCTTCTGGTAGAGTGACATGCGGCTTCATCTAACTCCCCGAGGTCTGTCCTTATAGAGGATGGAGGTCGCCGAGCGTTCTCTTCCTCTCTATAAGTAGCCTTCTTTATATCTAATCAAAACCTAACCTAAGAGGTGTATGATATACATACAACAGGTTAGCCTTCATACTAGTTACAGTTATCAACGCCAGTCAGAGGTCAGATGGCAGTCGTTTCACGGAAAATATCGAAGTCCAACCAAATCTGCTGTTGACTGGTAAAGCGGACCCCAGACTCCGAGCTGAAAGCTTCGGAAGCGACTGGGAATAACGTTATGATGGAGAAGAAGCCTTCATACCAGAGTGACGGGTTATTTACCACTTCATGTACTTAGATACTAAATAAGTACCTAATGATATCAATCATTATAATCATCATAGACATTCTTTTTAATTGATTTTATTTATCCAACATACATCTATAATTAGAGAATGATTAATTAATGATTTATCATAGTTATTTCCGGACGAATGCAACGTGCATCAGATATCTTATCACTAAGCACTTTGTAAGGTGCAGTGTTCATTAGATTATCTTTAATATGGAATATGAATCGATTATACATGACATGAATCGATTATATACGATATGAATCGATTATAGAACACCTAAATAGTTTGCATATCATAAACAATGTAGAATACATAATAACGACCTTCGGTTACTTAATTGGTTGTAGTGCAGATCTGGCTACGTAATAGGTAGTCTACTATGAGTAGTAGGTACCACTCCAGAAATTAAGACGCGAGATGGCATGCGGTTTTAGTCGGTCTGAGTCCGACATGTCCACCTATATGGTCGACAGGGTTAAGTAGACTCCTAACTCTAAAATTGCATAATTTAGACGCAAACGATAAATCGCGGGTAGCACGATTATGATAGAAGTATTTACACTGCCACGGGAATCGAACCTGTAGGCTATGACCCAGTAGTGTTAAGCTCTCCAGCTACGTTACAGGTAATCCATACTAATATTATAAATGCGAAAGTAACTCTGTCTATCTGTTACACTTTCACGCCTAAACCACTGAACCGATTTTGATGAAATTTGGTATAGGGGTAGATTAGACATTGAGAAAGGACATAGGCTATGTTTGGTCGCAATAACAGACATCCACGCGGGCGGAGCCGCGGGCAACAACTACTAGTTGTAACAAATCAAAAACAAAAGAGTTAATAGTTATAACACTTCAGTTAAAGTATGTTACGACCTCTTCTGTCTCATTTGACGATGTTAAGAATCTAAAAGACAACGTTCAATAGACAAAGTACGTTTATTTTTTTATGAATAAGTAGGTTGACGTAAATGATTGACATTTAGAATATAAAGCCACAGATAAAATATGAATTGAAAGTCCTTGACATAAGCTTAACATTTATATAGAAAGAAAGAAAGAAAGAAAAGACGTTTATTAAACACACACATAAAAAAAAATAAAAATAGAAAAAAAATACAAAATAACACCCACAAAAATAAAAACACAGAAACATAGTTACATAACAATACTATATAGTAGCAGTAGGAAAAGTAAGTATATGAGACCAAATCTGCAAATCATCGCCTTTTCCGCGGTTTGCATTTCCCAGTCTACCTGCGACGCGGCTGTAGGTACTGCGATATTTTCCGTGAAGCGACTGCCACTTGACCTCCATAACCCATTGGCGGGTATTGAAATATTGCAATTAGACCAGTTGCCGAATTTTTTAGAGCTCCAACTAACCGTAACGACTGGTAAGATCGACAGCCAGGATCGATGGATTCCAATTTGCGTCTGTAAAGAACTTAATCAGAGTAATCAAAGTTACAGCCTCCGTGGCGTAGCGGTAGTGAACGCGGCCGCTACGCAGGAGGCGCGGGTTCAATCCCCGCTCAGTGCAAATATTTGTGTTCATGAAATATGGGTATTTGCATTGGTCTGGCCGTGCCTCGGAGAGCACGTTAAGCTGTCGGTCGGTCCCGGTTGCCATAAAAACATCTATGGCAGTCGTTACGGGTAGTTGGAGCCCTAAAAATTCCAAAAACAACGGTGTAGCTGCAAAGCTTCGATATACCTAATGTTACCATTGGGTTGTGGAGGTCAGATGGCAATCGCTTCACGGAAAATATCGAGGTCTAGCCAAATCTGTAGTTAACACTGGTAAAGCGGACCCCAGACTCCGAGCTGCAAAAAGCTTCGGGTGCGACTGGGAATTAACGCTAGGAGGAAGAAGAAGTAATCAAAGTTAGTTATACAACATTTTAATTCGTTAAGGTTTTTCTCACGGATATTAAACCATTTGACATTGGTGTCGCCAATATTGAACGTCAAACTAACCTGTAGTAAAAGTTGCTACACTGCAAAACGCCCACAGATTAACCAAATATACAGATTGCATATTCATGTAGTGCAATGATATCTACAATGATAGTAATTACTAGAAGAAATACGATCGTCTTTCGCGATATTAAATTTTTAGTTGTTCAAAAATATTCGAATATACTCAGTCCCCAAAAACGGCAATAGGCTCGCCACCTATTATGCAGCTACAAGTAATTATTATCATCATCATCATCATCGTCATATTGATTTTCTAGTTGCACCCGATGGTTGCATTCCACCTAGGATCCGCTTACTTCTTACTTTTATGGAAATGATTGCGGTCGGACCTCCGAACCCCGGGTGAAAATGCTGCGCCAGAACCTCGCCTAGCGGTATCTCTCAGGCTTGTAGGTGAGTTTGGCTTGAACCACAAAAATTTCTACAGAATATCTCACTATTAGGCTTCGTGCAATTGAAAACAAAATCGTTTTCGTATTCCGCTCACATACATATTATTAACAAGAAAGGGGATCATGACTTTCCTTCAGTATTCAGTCTTTCTAAAGGAAACGTTACTTAGTCGCTGGTCTAAGGTACAAGAGACGGGCGGGAAGGATATTTAATACTTATTTATAAGCTATTTACTGCAATACTATGCACTGCAAAATTACTGTAGATTTTTTATATTTTTTTTACTATTCAACTCTTGTACTATTCAACTGTTGTACTCGTACATAGATGTCTACTTATCTTCACTTGCTTTATTGGGTTACCTTCCACTCCAGGATACTTAAAATTCCGTTGCTATGTTTTTGGTCCCTTGTAATAGGGACAAGAATATAGCCGTCAACCGGACAAATTTTCTAGATTTAGCGCTACCAATAGCCTTGCAATTTCTGTGCAGAAATCTGAAAAATCTTCATTGAACCCAGCAATCGAAATTGGGACAAAATGGCACGCGCTGTCCCACCACTAACTTCCATGTATATTGAAATGACTGTACAGAAAAAAAATAGTGGTCCCGAAAGACCACAACCCCCCACTAAGTTTTCATAACTCTCATAAAGATGGCATTAGAAAAATGTATGCTATATAATATCTAAGAGGCCATTCAATGAAACTAAGTAAGCCTCGGTGTGCCAGCAACCCTAGGTATCACTTCTTGCCAAACCGCGTAGTGCGAATGTGGAACTCCCTACCGGAACATGTAATAGGTGCTCCTAGTGTAAATGCTTTTAAGGAGCGACTCGATAGACATTGGATAAATTTAAAACACAAAGCACTGAGTAATATGGACATATTTTCAGCAAGCGCTGCTCGTCCATTAACCAATAATAATAATAATATGCCTATAGAGATAGGTGCTAATTCATTATTTAAAATTTTATCTAGTTTCTTCGTGCCGTTCCAAATTTGAAATTCAAAATTCATTTCCAACTCACCTAGGACACAGAGTAGATAAAGAGGCCGTGATACAATTTTAGCTCCAAACAACTTGTTTAGACGTTATACACAATTCATTGTGTACCACCAAAAAAGTCATTCAAATAAATAACAAAAACCGCGAGGTGTAATTTATACAGTATAATTATAAAGAATTAGCATTATGTAGTTACTTGATAAGAATCTTAAGCGATACGTAATATGCACCAAGTGAGTGATTCGCTTTATTCTCGCATACGTGACGAAAAATAATATGGTCGAGAATGCAATATGAGGTAACAGTCAACGTAGTTATTATTCTGAATCTGAACATTCTCAAGCATTCATTTTACGACTAGTATTTGTATTTACTAGATTGAGAGAGATCATTTTGAGATATATATATAAGACTTACATTATGGTAGAATGTGCTCATAATGTGACTCTATACGCGCAGTACGTTTGTTGGGTGTCTTTTGAGGATAGCAGGGGGTGCTACTGCGGTGGATGAGCTCAAATTCACCGAGCATAGATTATTACAAAACCAGCGTTGGAAGGTCAGGCGGCAGTCACTCCCAAAAAAAGATAGGTCAAATGAAAACGAGGAGAAATGGTAAGTGAACCCCAGGCTCCAAGAGGAAAGATTCATATGCAAATGAGATTGGTCTTCGGATAAAGAAATTTGAAACGTGGAGTGCACTGTCGCTTTTTCTTCTCTTACTGGAGTGACAGCCATCTGTGGCTCTTACGGAAGCGACAGCCGTCTGACCTGCCCTAGAGGACCTGAGCCTTGTCCATCAACCAGCGGGTGGTAGTTGGCTAGAGTCCCGAGTAGTCACTTTGAGGGCGCTTAGAACTTGTCTAAATACTTAATAAGTAATTTTCTTTTCCATCTAGTTCTTTTGACTTACACCACACCTTACGCTCTAGGCAGAGTTGATGTGCTGTCCCCTAACTTTCACTACAACATAGTTCGGTATCACTCAAATCTGCAATCTCATTAGAATAGCCCTTCGAGGGACAGAGACATGGTATTTTAATCTACTTGGGTATTGTACAAAGGTTTATACCACAAATATTTGCAGTAAATGGTGAAACCTGGCTCCAATAAGGTAATGGGAAATTTGAAGGATTAGGGCCGTGGTAGATGGCATTTAAAGTTCTCGGTGGACTATGAAATATAATAAAGATGAAAAGTTGGGTGTGTGAGGCTTAGATCTTTAGGGTCCAAGCGAATCTCATCTGTTGATGATTGGACGAGGTTCTGCTGAAGTCTTTCTTCTCGAGGTTAGGCTGTGAAACAGCAGTCGTTCTCCAAACAGCTATAGTTACTGTCTAACTGACTCTAGTTTTATAAACAAGCCAAATTTTTTATTTTCAAATTTTTTGTAGTTTATGACTGATTACAGTCATTTAAATAATACTCTTATTTTGCGGCTCCTAAGCTGTACCAAACAAAACTACATTAATTTATTTTCATAATAATTTATTACTACCAAAGAGGCTGTAGGTATTACATCACGCTAGAATAAAATTCATTGTAAAGAAAAAGAGTTCTAATTTAATGCATTTAAAACGACGGAGCACACACTAACACATAACAAACACACACTGACACGATTTAAACATATAAAAACATATTACAAAATAACACATTAGCAGCATTTAATTCAAAAAATATATAAAGCAATATTATTTGCATTAACAACTTCTAAACGGGGAATTTCCTGCTAACTGAAGAGCCCAATGTATTCCAAATTGACTTACTTTTTTCAAACTGTTTCTGAATACGGTTGACTTCGTGGGTTAGCTTTCAAACAGTTTTTTGTACGTGTATTTTTTTTACACTGTGCGTTTTTGTGGTCTACATTCGCGGACAAATAAGTACGCGCGGATTGACCGTCACGTGTGGCTCTAGTAAATTATTGTGAATGAAAGTGTTCATTATAGGACAAGAGCTAGTGAACGCAAATCCATAACATTGTTTTTTTTGTATGTTTTCTGTTGAATCCCGATGGAGTAGAATAGGGCCACCATATCTCTTCTTGATGGTTTCTTAGAGGGCCATTAAGGGATGCCCTAGCCCATTATGTTCTAAATCCGAAAGTAAACATAGCCATGACAAAGTGCCCGTATTATGTGGGTCCGAAAATTATAGTTGGCTAAGCTAACAATATCTTTTTAAATAATAACTGGCCAAATGTTCTATCAACCTGACTAGCAACCGATCTACTACTATAAGAGGCTCTTCCATTAGGTTACCACCTTCAAACTATGCCTTGACGAAGATAATTAACCGTACAAAGCCTTCTAAGTTCTAAGAATGTCAAAAACATTATTAAGTAGAATGGGCCGCAAAAATATGTATGTCGTATTTCATTACGTCGGCAAGGGCCTCTCATTGTCATCGCAATACCTTGAAAAGTCTTTATTTAAGGTAATGACGCAAGTGTACGACATGATGGGTACTTGTGTCGCAAATATGACAAGTATAATAGTGCTGGGTACTGTTGAGGTCACAAGTGTTTAGGAGCAATATATTTTTGTAAGTGTTTAGCTGTTACCCGCAGCTACGGTCGCGTGAAATGCTGATCTCGTTTCCGTGACTATGGGAATTTATTCCCCGGATAAATAGTACTGTGTGTTATTTCAGACTATTTATAAATTTCTGCCATAACCGTTTAATCGAGACCTTCCAAAGAATATCCGAATAGCAGGTGATTACCGTATCAAACATACCGGCGAGGTTTAAAAGAAAGTAACGAGGAAACAGACAGATGCGTAAACTTCATTTTATTTTAATGTGTTGCGTGATAATAATCTTGTTGCGTTAATGATGATAATAAAATTACATAAAAAAATCGCGTTATTTTATTTCAATGCGTAATATTGGTGTAAACTTACGATATAATAAAAATAAAGTATAATATAAAAGATGACAGTTACAAAAACATTTATCGCGGTGACTGTACTAGCTAGTACGTATTGTCATGTCTCATACTAGAAAAGAATAGCATCCAAATTTTAAATTATCATGGTAATTACAAGACTTGAGATACATAGTAATTATATGGTTCGTGAATAGAGATAGACACTCGTAACATATATTATTATACATGTATTTATGTGTATAGTGCTTTGTTGTACAATGTCAGCGATAAAACGTTCAATAACACATTATATGACGAAATATTTTCACGTACAGTCGACAAGAAAAGGTTTATCTTTATAGTAATGAATGTAGGTATCTGTCTTTGTGTATGGATTGTGAGAAAGGGGGTATGACAAGGAAATAAGTGATTAAGTAGAAGATATGGGATAAGAGTGTATGGAATAGGGTTTTCTGACCTCATAAAGACCTATGGGGTCAAGCCAATTTTATGTGCGTTGCCCCGCTGGCTAGCACGGGGCAGCCGGGTATTCAGGAAGTCGTGGATCAGGGGACTACACTCACGAGACTCTTGCGTAGGCTTTGCTCTCGAAATTTGGAGGTCAGATGGCAGTCGTCCACATAAAAGCTGTTTAAAGAAGAAGAAGGAGCAAGCGGATCCTGGGCATTAGCATAAAATCTTGGGTGTTACCTTCCTGGTTCAATACTCTTCTTCTTGTTCTTCTTCATCCTAGCGTTAATTCCCAGTCGCACCCGAAGCTTTCACCTCAGAATCTGGGGTCCGCTTTACCAGTCTTAACTGCGGATTTAGCTAGACCTCGATATTTTCCGTGAAGTAACTTACATCTGATCTCTATGAGCACAAGCCAATGGCGATATCAAAGCATTGCAGCTAGACCTGTTATTGGCCTTTTTAGGGCTCGTAACTACCCGTAACGACTGCCATAGAGGTTCGTATGTCAACCTGCCCTCCTAGACAAGTGGCAATTCATATTGTAGATTAGAATGGCGAATATATGGGATTGGACGTTTATAACATAAGTTGACGACTGTCATATACGTCAAATTCCATACATTTGTCATTCTATTGTACAATACGCTGACCAAAGAATTTATCTCTCCGAGGCGCGACCAGATCAATACAAATAGTCATATTCATGCATACAAATATTTGCACTGAGCGCTTCCTAGTTAAACGCTAAGATGTTGAAAATACTGCCCGGAAAATCCACAGGAAAAGGCTAGTATATAATAGAGGAAGTGTTTCGTTTAATTTATTTTGTACAATTGTAGACGAGAGGTGCGGGGTTCTAATGAACTATGAAGTAAGCAGCAAAACAACAGACACGCTTTTATCAATATATTTGAATTGCAAACAAACTAGAGCTATGATATAATACAAACTAGGGACATGAGTACAATGGTTACACAATTACCACGTGCTGTTAAGACTGCCTATGCGTGGCAACTGCGTAACCTACTCGGTCAAGAGTTTGTGCAGGACTGCCGAGGAGCGGGTCACACGCCAACACCAGCACAACCCCGCCGCACCGCGCGCGGGCCCTTCCTTAATTACGGTGCGCTGGCGTTGACCACATCTGTTAATACAATGGACCCATCCCTCGGCCACTAACAATAGGAACTTACCTAGGCCCGAGGAGCGGGTCTCCAGCCAACACTTACGGTGCGCTGGCGTTGACCACATCTGTTAATACAATGGACCCATCCCTCGGCCACTAACAATAGGAACTTACCTAGGCCCGAGGAGCGGGTCTCCAGCCAACACTAAAACGACCCCGACGCACAGCGTTTACGACCTTTTCTTTAATTACGGTGCGTTTGCGTTGGCCACATCTGGTAGTACAATGGAGACCCATCCCTCGGTTTACAACAATGGAATCTTACTATTACACAAAATATTCTTAAATACTACGTAGGTACATTTCTTAAAATATCACGATTAGTCGTGCTCCTTAACAACAATCGATAAAAAATATCTCAGCTATTAAAAAAGGCGGTAATACAAATAAACTTGAGTTTTAAATGAAATCATAATCTGTCAACGGCTTTATTACTAAAGAATGACCTAGCATTTATTTTAAAGCATTGCCTGGCTTAATTCTGAAGGTTTCTTTTGATAGCCTATAATTATTTATCTAAGTATTGACCTTCATAAAATTGTACAGTACTCAGGCTTTTAGCCTGATATATCTAGCCTGTTAGCTTATATTGTTTGTAAACAAATATATAAATAAATCAATAACCTATATATATATATAAATAAATAAAAAAAACAAAAAATAACCTATATAAAAAAAAAAAAAAATATCACGGAAACACAAAATCGAAGAACACTTCGATTTTGTAGAGCTTTGCCGTGTTTGTTCCCGCCGCGTGGTCTCAGGCACTCTCTCAGGACATCAGACAGATATATACAGCCCAGACTCAGCCTCAGATGCATGGCTCGAGTCAACAATATAGTGCCCGGAATATGTAATAGGCTCACCCCCTATCACTTAGGACCTAATACAATGATTGATGAAATGTGGGTGTAAGTTCATCTCTGCCTAACCCTTCGGGGATAAAGGCGTGATTATATGTAGGTATGTATGTATGTGTACAAATGGATTTACGGCGACGGAGTACGAACCTGCGGCCTTTCGATTGCAAGTCCAGTGCCATAACCGCTAGGCTATCGCCGCTTTCATAGAAAAACAACAATCTTAGGTAGGTACTTCATTATATCAAGGAAGCGTTGACAAGGCCATATATTATTGTCACGTGTCAATGTCTTAATGTCATATCTGTTTGACACTTCACACGTTGTCTATGGCTTGTTTAGTTTTGTTTTTTTTTTCGTTGACCTTCGGTTGGTATTATTTACTACTGTTTTGTTGGTATTTCATAATTGATTTCGTACTTATGTGTTTAAATATGTGTTAAGATGTTTTAAGTACTTATTGAGGTTGTTTAGACTTTAGAAGATGTTCAATTTACATAAGCTTATTTATTTATTTTTTAAATTGTCGTAATCATTTTCTGATAAGATTGTAAGGCCATAGATTATATTTTTTCCTAGAAATACGTCTTAATGTACCTAATATCGTTAATTCCGATGAGGTGAAACTCGATGCAGTTTTTGCATGAAAAATGGTAAGTATTAGGGGGCAGAATGTAACATTTGCTGCCTGCATATCGTGTATGGATTGCCTGCGAAGTAGAATATAATTGCTATCGCAGCTCTTTCCGTGGGTATCGTAGGCATAAAGTGAGATGACACTATCTACCATCCATTTTGATGGCATCTTATGGCATTTTACATGTGAACGATATTTTTATCACAATTGCTTACAAGCTTTAAGGTTTTTTTCATCATTTTAAGACCAAAAGCATCAGAAATGGTGGTTTTTTTTTATACCACTTAGTTGGCAGACCAGCATACAGCCCACCTGATGGGAAGCGGTCACCGTGGCCCATGAACGTATGCAACACCAGGGGCGTCACACTCGCGCTGCCGACCCTGAAGAAACCTTCCAATGCCCTTCTTGAAGAACCCCATATTGTAGTCGCTTGGGAAAACCACCGCAGGGAGTTCATTTCACAGCTTGAGTGTGCGTGGGATGAAGTGCCTTTCAAACCGCACAGTGCGCACCACTTCCGGACGCAATGTGTGAGGATGAATTCCCTGCCTGTGGCGAGAGGTGCGATGATAGAATGTAGCTGTTGGCATCATGTCAAATAGTACTTCTGAGGGGCGTCACACTCGTGCTGCCGACCATCTAGCGAGGTGCAATCAATTGACGGAACAAAATTAAAAAAAAAAGATACATATGACTGCAAAATGAGCGAATATATCACAGTAGCCTAAGACAGCATCATAAAACAGCACATAGTGACGCGATAACTTAATTATATCGAGACTCGAGACGTAAACCCATAACGCATTTTACGACTTGCGTTCAATATTTGTCCGTCGTTGATTGGCTCTATACAGCCTTATCTATATAAAAATCTTTAGTTACAGATACTAACACCCGTATTCACAAACAATACTTCGCTATGCATACTACCAAAACTGTGCATAGAACGACGAATTCCCAGTGCGTTCGTTTTGGCAAGCCTTTTTATTCATTGATAACACTTAAGTAATACTTCGTTGAGGGAACGCACAGCGTTAGATACTGCTCCGTGATGTTTGTGAATTAATTTTACCAGCCCTATGCGCTCGAGCACACTATGAGACCTCACAGTGTTGTTTGTGAATACGGGTGTAAAGACTAAGGATTTTCATGTAAGGCCGTGTCCTTGATGGTAGGGATAACGGGGTTGAGGAATGATGTTTAGACTTCGGGTTATTTAGAATATGTTATTATAGAAAAAAAAAACATAGGCATTTGGCGAAATGTAGGCATTGATATTATGATACCCTTCGATGAAAGCGTAATATTTTATTATTATACATAATAATATTCTGTGATATACTGCACTAGTGCTATTCAGACTGAAAGTAAGCATACCATAACTAGCTTGTATTATGGGTTCTAGAATGCGGATAAATATACTTAGCTACATGTAAATACATAAAAAAACCTACTTATTGTACACAAACACACCTAAATCAATGCCTTTTGCCTTCAGTTTACCATCATGCGAGGTGAAGTCAAATTAACGAGTCCTAAATTTAAAAAAAAGTGCAAATAGCCATACTCATACATCCAAAAAAAAAATTTGCACTAAGCAGAAATCGAACTCCCGACATCTAAACGTAACTGTCGCTCAAATCCACACATGCAAGAAATTAAAACCAGACCGGTTAATTACCCCAGCTGTGACGGTCCCTTAAAAGTACATTTTACTACGGTAGTATCCCGTCTCGACCTTGACAGCAGACTCCCTCGGCGCTGTGTCGACAACCCCATAGTGCGGAGCGCGCCTTGTGGGATTACTGCACCGTTTTATTTAGACTACACGACACTGTGACGACACGATCCTGAAATAAAGTGTACAGAAATTTTGACATAACAGCAGCTTTATTTACGTACCCTGTATAAAACGATTATCTATCACTTTTACAAGAAAAAATAGGAGCGTCGTGATAGTTATTCATATCTTACCTTTATGAGAATATTATGTGCAGATGTGTGTATGCCTTGTATATTAAAGTGTAGTAAATTATATAAGGGTATTCCTATAAACAATTAAAATAAATTAGTAATAGAACACCTAGTAGATCACCTAGGTGGTCCACGGGAATTTTTTCGCACCCGTAGATCACCCAAAAAGTGATCCATGGGTACCTAGAACACCCTGTGGTACCCGTGGTTCACTAAAATGTTCCACGTGTACCACTAGTTCAATTCAGTAAGTAAGTAACCTAGGTACGTTCTAATAATATATCTCACGTGTATTGATAAGATTGTTTTCTCAATATCAAGTATTTGTGTAGAAGGCTATCTGTACTTATGAGATCAATCACCCCAGCTTAGAACATCACTAGATAAGTCAGTAGAATTCGCGTTCAAGTGGTATCTAATACACTCACCTACCGTGTCGTCAGATTTTCATCTCACCGATATCTGACGGTTCAAATGAAAGCAAATTGAAATCATTATCAATCAAAAAATTTAAAATATGTAAAACATCTTAAGAATCCAGGTTACGTGAAGATAATTTACGAAGAATCAAAGAATCAATTTCGTTTATTCAGTTTAGTTTTGGCATTAAACAGAGCACATTATATGAACGTCAAAATGTTACATTTATGTCAAGAAATAATTATAAGAATATTAAATATATTACTGATATCGTTCCTACAACCCACAGGAACTTATTCGCTGGATGAAAAGTTATAGTTTTAGCCTTTTTTGCAATTTTTACAAACAGTTTTCTACGCAATTGGCGTAGGTACCCGTAATACAAATCTATTCGGAATTCAGTCCCAATCTAATCTTCCAAATGTCAAAAACGATATTCTCGTAACTCAGTTGTCAAGATCGAAAATTAATATTGTGATCATTTTTGACATTTTGGAGATTGAGATTATATCGAGACTGAATTTTGAACAGATATTTTGACAAGTTTTGGCCTTCTGATCAATATTTTTGAGTTTGTTCTCTGAGTAACATTCATTGAATTCATACAAAACGTCTCAACTCACACAACATAAATAGTACAAATCTATAAAAAAGATAAAGACTAGGTTCACTTATTATATAATATTTATATAATAAGTGAACCTAGTCCTTATCTTAAGCTATAGGTTACCTATTAAATAAATAACCAAATAACATAATAATTACATTAAATCAATTAGTTTTATTGCAGTACCATTAGGTGTAATGATGCTAATTACACATCGTTAGGAGGTTACGTGTTAATTGATTTTAATAAGATTTCCTTGCGCTTTCCACTATCAACAGATAAATCCACTACTAATGTCAGTAATTCGGCTCAGTTGAAGAGATTCATGAGAATACTAGTGGTTGATTAAACAACATTTAGATACAGGCTGATTGCGTACGCGGGTTTTCAGCTTCTATTTACTATTTTTAGGTATTTTTTTTGTTTGTTTAGGTTATTGATAATTCTTAAATGTGTTGTGTGTTTCATAATCGTATTTCCTTTCTTGGTTAGTTTATTTGGTTCTTTCTTGCTTTTTGTCTTTCTTTCTAGTAAAAATGTGGGAACATGTGTTTTACTTGTGTGGACCCTATGTGGCAACCCTCTTATCAAAGGTATCAGAGTCTAACTATATTTCGTAAGCGGTATCTGTACAGCGTATGACACATCACCATACAAAAAAATATATTTTACGTTTTACTAGTCGTCTATTTGCACAAATATTATTAGTAGATATACAAATAAAGACAGTTCTGTTATCTATTTTATGAAATGGGTAGGGCTGAACATTTCTCAAAGTTATTAAGACCTCACACATACCGAGCAGCTAAGAATCGTATTAATATATCTATACTTTACCATTACTACGTCACAATGTTACGTTTATGACGCTCTTGACACGCCAATACCACTTAAGTCCAACCTGTTTCTCTTTTTAAGTTGAAATAACTAGAACAAAAACAAAACGAACTGATTGACAGGTGCTTTGCGAGTGAAGTAAAAAGTTAAATGACTGACAAGACAGGTTGCAGACGACACTGTACTACTTAGCGTATGTCACTCTTTTTTAAAACTATTTTTAAATTAAACGCCATTTATTTCATTACGGATTTTGTATAACAGATAGTTATTTATTGCTACAGTAATTCAGCAATGTATTGGCAATAGATTGGATTGCTTTCGTTCAAATTGGAATTATCTTGATTTGGCAGTCTGTGAACAACTTTCACCTCATTAATAGTTTTTGCAATTACTGGCATAATTCCCGGTATTGTAAAATACAATACATGTGCCATCCCATCACCGCCCGTGGGTATCGCACAAAGGGAATAGGGTAATTTAAACATCTGATACTAAAAGTAGCAATATACACACAAGATATAAATGACCTAAATTGTTATGGTTATACTTACATAAGTAGTGACGGGAACTCGCACTATAAGTACACTAGTCGGCACGCCTCGGCTTCACCCATGGCATACTCTGAAATACTTAAGTATATCTTGAACGGGTGTGTAATGTTTGATATAATAACAAATGCTCTAATTTCAATTGAAATAACGTTCATATGTTATAATTTTCATATGCTATAATATCAAATAACCTAATTTCAATTATGATCTAATGTTTTATATGTTATAATCTTCCTTTGATATAATAACATTTAGTATAAAGTTCATATTATATAATTTTCAAAATGCATAATATTCTTTTAATATAACGTTCATTTAACCTAATGTTCTTTTGACCTAATTGGTCGACGGAGCCCCGCTTCGCGGGGCTCCTACTTCTGGTTGGTTTATAAAATGTGATGATGTGGGATGTGGCTGATGTATAGGGTATAAAGCGTGGAGTTAGCAGGCGTTTAAAATCGTATCAGATATTCTAAATTATATTAAAAGTTACTTAGTGATTATGAATATTATAGTAAATGAATAATATACTAAATGAATATTATGTCAAATGTGCATTATAAGAAATGTTCAGTATATCAAAAGAAATTAGGTAAAATGAAATTATAACTACAATTCATTATGACAACTGATCGTTATATTAAACAAAAATATATTAAGTGAAATTATGTCAAGTGAACGTTAGATTTTTTGTTATTATATCAACCGTTACACACCCATCTTGAACCCATAATTACCCTTAATTTATTAATTTTCAATTAATGTATGGGAATCTGCCGGATTTGTTGACATTTATAATTTCTGCTCCACTCCCTTAGGTGCTCCCACTTTTTCCCTTCGAACCAGTAGTTCAACTTTAACAAACAAATCAACAAAGTCTTCAGTTTTATAATATTAGTAAGTATAAATAAATAATAGTAAGTATAGTAAATATACACGATGTACTGCATTTCTGCACTACTCCATTCAAAAATATAAATCGTACGGTGTAAATAGGCTTACTACGAACAGAGTACGGATATACAGGGTGGTGTGCGTTCAGACGAGCGGGCGGTGGCGGGATCCGATCGATACCCCCGTCTGCAGCTCCGCACTGCGGTCTGACCTTGCACTTACGCCTAACTGCCACTGCACTTGCGACTTCAAAGAGATGCTGTTTGTAAACCTTTAACAGCTTTTAGAGTTGTTGGGGTCGTATGTGTATCGTTCGTTTTTTGAAACGATTTAAAAAGAGAACGTGGTTTGGAATTTCTTGGTATAGCATTTCTTTGTGGGTTTTGCAAGAATTTGCTGACAAAATAAAATGTAAATTTTTAATTACTAACTAGTCGATGTCGATGGGTAACCGTAATACGAACATCTAGCAGTCGATGGACCACCTCCTGTCATGCCCGTTGTGCCCCACACCTGCACAACTGCCGACCTATGGGGACAAAAAAGTCCCAGTAGTCCCTTCAAAGGAACTAGTAAAGGAACTAATGGGAATAAAGGAATGTAGCGACGGAAGGTGCTGTCAATGACACGATGAAGAAGAATATAATAATATTATCTAGTTCTCTTAATGTCTCATTTTATGAGAATTAATAGTTTTTTTTAAGAAGAAGAGTTACCGAAATTTTTAATGTTCTCTCTAACGCCTCCAACTAAGCTAAATTGCTTGTGTTAGGAGTGGGGGTTCATATCGGTAGTGAGGATAACAGATGCAATAATATCAAAGATTATTTATGTTGAATGAACGTCTGGAGTAGATTTTGCACGGGACATCCCTACTAATATTATAAATGCGAAAGTAACTCTGTCTGTCTGTCTGTCTGTCTGTCTGTCTCGCTTTTACGACTAAACCGCTGAACCGATTTTGATGAAATTTGGTATAGGGGTAGATTAGACCTTGAGAAAGGACATAGGCTATGTTTGGTCGCGATAACCGACATCCACGCGGGCGGAGCCGCGGGCAAAAGCTAGTCATATATATATTGGACTCAAATGTGCTCTATACGCGTAGTACCTACACGTTTCTTCGGTGTCTTTTGAGGATAGCACGGGGTACTACTGCGGTGGACGAGCTCAAATTCACCAAGCATAGATTATTACAAAACAATCCGCGCGCGCCAAGTACTCGTTTGTCTCACGAGTTAGGTCCAAGATACGTGACCTGAGGTACAGTATACTAGCCTTCCGCCCGCGGCTCCGCCCGCGTGCATCTCGGGTAACGCGACCTTTGCTCATATCTTCGGTTCTGCTCAACCGAATGCGATCAAACAAACGTAAGATTTTAAGTCTGATCAAGTCCTTTCTAACAAAAAAAACCGCATCAAAATCCGTCCAGTAGTTTTTGCGTCCATCGCGGACAAACAGACAAACAGACAGGAAATTCAAAAAAAATATTTTCGTGTTCAGTATCGTTAACATAACATAACCCAATATTTTTTTTTAAATATCTCCAATGTACAGACACGACCACTTTACAATTATATAATAGTATAGATATTGAGCCTTGCTAGCTAACACTAAGTATACACCTCGGGACCCGCATCTTGGACCTAAATCGCGAGACAAACAAGGCCCTGGCGCCCGCAAATGAGCAGTTTTCCAGTAGGTATAATAATCAGTTGGTTTTTAAATCATCAAGAGATGGCGCTAGCATAGCTTTTGGTAATTTTAATGTACTCTGTGGTTTATTTGTGCGATGTTGCCAAAGTTTAATTTCATTTACCCATATTACAATAGATAAAATATGATAAAACGCTTAATTCTTTTCGCGTCACTGTCTGTAATTTAAAATAATATTATATTTAAAATAATTTTGCATTGAGGATAGCACCCCGTGCTATCCTCAAAAGACACCCAAGAATCGTGTACCGTATAGAGCACATTTGAGCACATTTTAAGGTCCAAGATTTATGTCCCTAGCAATACACAAGTAAGAAACTTTCATCGCGACATGTATGTCATCTCAGTGTCATCGCGGACATGTCCGGTCTCGCTAATTAACATCACACAATTAGTGTCCAACTAACATTAATCCGACCATTATTATTTTTGATGAAGCTTTTAAATTTCTTCTTCTCTTCATCCTAGCGTTAATCCCAGTCACATCCGAAGCTTTCACCTCGGAGTCTGGGGTCCGCTTTACCAGTGTTAACTGCGAATATGGTTAGACCTCGATATACTCAGGGTCAGCAGCACGAGAGTGACGCCCCTGGTGTTGCACGCGTCCATATGCCACGATAAACACTTTCCATCATGTGGGCCGGGTGCTTGTCTGCGACCTGAGTAGTATAAAAAACCATACAGACGAATTAAGAACCTCCTCCTTTTTTGAAGTCTGTTAAAAAAACCCGGGACTGTACGAAGAGAGAAATACGTGCGCGGGCAATGTAAACCAGCTCTTTATAGTGCGGTAGAGGAAGGAGGCCTCAAACCTCAAACCGTTTGGTGTAAGACGGAATGCCCAAAAATTGAGATAAACCGTTCTTAACACTTAGTGTTGAGACCTTAGAGTATACATTATAAATAGGTATAGAGCGCGCCTATCACTCAGCTCTTTGGCGCCGAGTATTAGCAGATACTTTGCGATGGTATAGTGCGCCTATAGTGACGTTTCATGCATTACCGAAAATATCAATAGATGCACTTATTAATGTAGTTTGTTGTTATGAAGTTTTTTGTTCGATTTGATATGCATGGATAAAGTTAAAGCCAAAATACAAAAAAATGGCGTAATTTTGCGGTATATTTGCGTCATTATTACAACAAATATACAATGTTGTATAAAATTTTGATTTAACATATTGAATTAAATACTATTTGCGAAGTCATTTTGACGGGTATTGTTTTGCTACTGATTGAGGTTGAGCCAGGAGCCTCGCTACTGTTCATACCCGTGATAGCAGTTCATACTTGTAAGGCGCGCTCTATAGCAATGTATACTCTAAGGTTGAGACACTTAATTACGGGCGATCTGAGGTCGGGCACTCTAAACGTCTTTACCCCGTCCATTAGCCTTCAATATCCACAAACAGAGTTAGGGACGGCATAAAGAAAATTGGAGTAAAAAGGCCGATTGTCCTGATAAAACAATGGCCCGTCTCGCGTCAGTGGTCGCGCTGCGATTATACAACCTTGACAATCGAGGTTTTTGTCGCGAGAGGTGAGTCATGTCGCGCGATTATATTGTCGTAATGTTGTTAGCCTTTTATCAGTAGTATTTTTTGTTGAGAAATGAAAGAAATATCCGCTATTTCAGGCAAAATAATGACGTACGAGAAGGGTTCTTCAAGAAAAGTATTATATTAGAAAACTCTTACAGGGTCGCCTGCAGTATTTTCAATGAGATTTGAAAACTTTTAGGTTTTGCCAGATTAGAAATCACACGTTTTGAAAACGTAATTTTAATGAAGAAATGATTATTTTTTTCTAAGAATCCCATATTTTCTTTTTTATTTATTTTCATTGCTCCTCCAGACTCCAATAATCTTGCAGTTTCTAGGTAAAACTATGGCAAACAAAATTTATTTCAGACCCGCCACTATCGAAAGCAAATTAACAAAGAAAGTAAAACATTTAATTCAGGACACCCACAATAAAACAAAATTACAATCTAATCTTATACTTCAAACAGAAATACAGTCCGAATGAGGTCGCTACCTCCATAGATGAAATATATAAATAGGGTATAGATAAGCCACTCTACAATAGAGTGAGTGACAAATAGTCATCTTTTGTTACTGCTGCCCACCAGGTGGCGTATATAGTTACTATAGTGGCGCACTAGATGGCGGCTTAATACAGTTTTACCTATATACTGGGTGGCGCAAAAGTAAAGACCCTATTTGGTTCGGCTATAACATTTTTTCTAAATTAGAAAACTAGATTTAGGTTTTTTTAAATGTATATTTGTACCATTAAATTTCGTACCATTAGGATTTAAAGATGATGTCTTTTAAATGGTGACCTCCAGAGTTGATACACATTTGAGCCCTATTTATGACATTTTGCATAACTTGCCGTAACACTACCTGCGATATGTTCGTTATTTCTTGACGAATGTTTTCTTTTAGAGCTGCGAGAGTCTGTGGCTTGTTCACATACACCCGAGATTTCAAAAAACCCCAAAGAAAGAAGTCTGGACTGGTCAGATCGGGTGATCTTGCAGGCCAAGGCAAATCGCCAAAACGAGAGATAACTCGGCCTGGAAAAGCGTTTGACACAATTATTCCACGTTCTTGGGGAGTAAAACGGTCCATGTTTATTTTCAGTGTATTTTACATTTGTTCACTACACAATTTTCAACAACAGAATGACAGAAAATTTCATATAAAAAAAATAAAGGTATTTTCTTTAGTGCCACTACTTTTGCGCCACCCAGTATATTATATATTATTTATTTGTTATAATAAAATATTATGATTGAAAAATAAAACTACCAAAATATAATCGATGTGTACATTTTTTATTTTTTCTATAATCGTTTCATATAATATGAAAAAATAAGAACACACACACACACACTTCACAATAACAACGCTTAACAGATGCATTTGCCATTATAAGCACAAATTACAAAGTCCAAGTAGGTCCAAGTAAATGCCAGGTCACAAGAACGTAGAAGACACAAATCCAATAAAGAAAAGCCGGGTCAAACGAAAGTAGAAATCACAAGTCCAATAGAGAAAAGCCGGGGTCAAACGTAAATAGAAGGTATCATCAAGTTCAATGCAATCCACAGTCGCCGAGATATCGAAAATCAAAATAATTAGCAGCACAAAGTTTCAAAATGAAAAATCCGTCGAATCCATTAAAATTTCATCAACTGTCATTAGTCATGTCAAAGAGAATACATAAATACGTAAGAAGTGATATCATCAGGGAGGTTTGTAGCTTTGTGGGTAGGTTTACTAAATTTATGGTTAATTTGTGGGTACTTCATACCATAACTAAAATTTAAGAGGATATTCGATAATCCATGGGATAGGTACCTATGTATTATCCGTAAAAATTAAGTTGAATAAAATAAATAGAAACATAAATTTTATTACTTATTATTAATTATAACATTTTTGCGCATCAGTGCCATCTGTTTCATATAATAAGCATTAAAGGGCTTGTAAATGATTTGCTGCCCGCTAGGTGACGCTAGTAGTAATGTAAAACACTGTTGTATGAGAGCTTCATTCCCCTGGCTACCTCAGCACAAAATGCCACCTACTAACTTCATAACTCTAATCACAAAAGATTTTTTTTAAACATTTTTGTGCAATAATAAATTTCTTTTCACTGCAATCAGACAGCCTCTAAAGCATAATTAAATTCATATTCAATCATAAAATCATAAATGAGTTTACAAGCGCAGATTTATTTTTAAACTTGTATTGGAAAATCTAATGAGGTTTCCTATTGAATAGGAAACAGAGGAGGCGAGATTTCTCGTGAATAGCTTTTGAATTGATAAGCATATTAATGGATGGGAAATGTAATGGGCAGGTTGTTTGTGTTCAACTTAGGAGAATATTCGCTGGTCAAGTTCGTGATTTTTGAATAATTACAAGTCAGCTCCGAAAAATGGTAATTCGTTGGCGGCGTATTGTGGAATAGAAAGACGAATGTATGGGATTTGACGTTTATGATATACTAGCGGACCCGGCGAACTTCGTACCGCCATATTTTCTGATCCCGTGCCCGCTGCATATCTCTAAATTTATCAGTGTTTCTCTACAATATTATTCATGTATTATACATAAAAACCTTCCTCTTGAATCACTTTATCTATTAAAAAAACTGCTTCAAAATCCATTGCGTCGTTTTGAAGATTTACGCATACATAGGGACGGACAGACAGCGACAGCGACTTTGTTTTAAAATATACTAGCTGTTGCCCGCGGCTCCGCCCGCGTGGAATTCTGATCCCGTTCATCGCTGATATATAGCCTATATGTTAATCCAGGGTATAACCTATATACATACCAAATTTCAACCAAATCGGTCCAGCCGTTTATGCGTGAAAGAGTAACAAACATCCACACATCCACACATCCATTCTCACAAACTTTCACATTTATAATATTAGTAGGATAGGATGTAGTGATGTTGACGACTGTCAAATCACATACTTTCGTCATCCTATTCTATATGCAACGAATTGTTCCTCCGTGATCATAGGTGCTTGCAACAGCACCGAAATATCGGAAACTCCAAACAATACATGGTAAATATTCCGATAGCTGTAATAGCAATGGGAATGACCATGACAGTTTAAATACGTATATTGCCTTTATATTCCCTAAAGGGGCAGGCAGGGTTGTAACTTTTTTATACTACTTAGGTCACAGACAAGCACAAGGCCCTCCTGATGGTAAGAGGTTACCGTGGCCTATGGGCGAGTGCAACACCAGGGAAATCACACTCGTGCTGCCGACCCTGTGAGAGCAGAGAGATTCTGTGCCGTCAGCGCAAAAGATAAGTAGGACAAAGCCTTTGGTCTGCCCACTGATAGCACAAAACCTCTCCAGTGAGCTCTGGCTACCCTACTCACCGTCGGAAACGGAAACGAGGTTAATATACAATATTTCGCATTTTTTTAAAATTAAATAAACACAGACAGTATTTTACAAAAACTGTCTGTGTTTATTTCTGTGTTTGGTTCCATGCTTAAAGGGTTAAACCTATTCTATATCTAGGTCACCATGACAATGTTCATGATTGAGTATAACACAATACCTCTATGAATATTACGCCATATTGTTATCCAATTGACGACATCCCTTCTTTGAAAGGCTTCATCTAACCTACTTAGAATCTTTAGAAGCTATTGTTCGCACAAAATTTTCTATTACTGATTGACTTTGGCAATAACTTCGCATAACGTTAGTGCAATTGTGCAAATAGTTCTTACTTCTTAGGAAACTGGCTGTTACCGTGTGTTTTGTGATTATTGGTTCTAGTGACCCATAGGGACCTATTGTCGAGATAATATGTGGCCTCACATTTTAACCTTACCTAGATGCAAAATCTCTCCTACCGTTTTTACTTATTATATTACTCGTAGATAAGAATGACAGGCAATGCAGGGTCGGTGGGAGGTGGTCCGGTGGGTAAATTATATATTTAGGAGATACACATTCCATAAAAGCAATATCAAAAGCAAATAGCTTAGGTAAATAGCACTTAACCTATAATATCCTATCGTTCTTTAGAAAACATCAACGTACGAGATGAACTTTATTTTCAGTGAGATACTGAAAAATAAAATTCATCTAACCAATATTTCAAAAAACCCATTACAATGAAAGTAGCGGATATTCAATTTTAAAAACTACCATTTACAGTAAATAACTAGACATTATCTGGCAACACTGAGAACATCTATTCGTAGATGACAAACAGACAAGATTTAATTCCCCAAATCTTTTATATCACCCACAAACTTGGTAAACTTTATTAAGTTGCCATTTTATGGATGGCAGTCCACGAAATGGCGTCTAAGTTATATTGCAGCCATGTCAGTCTCGAAGTTTAATACATTGTTTTTTGTTTGTGCAGTGGCTCCGTCTGAAGTGGACAGGGTGATAGATTGGGTTTATAGATAGGACTCGTTTTAACTGGTTTTGTTTTACTTGTTGTAACAAGTAGTTTTAGTTTTATAATAGGATTTGGAAAAGTTAATCAGCTTAATGCTAAAGGAGAAAATATGGAAGCCAATTAATTCTGTTGTATTGTAGAAGTACCTACATGATTAAATGGCTAAAATGACGTGATTGGATAGTGCGTTTGAAAAGAGTAGAAGGGTAGATGGAGTAGATGACTTAATGACTGTTAAGTTGGAACGGTATCGAACCAATTGCATATATTATGAATTCTGTGTATTCAGATCTTGTTCAAAATTGGTTGGGTCCAACCCTGAACCCTGAGGTACACCTATCTATAAAAAAGTGTAACTTAAATATATTATGACAAAGTGGTATATAAATCGAATCGAATCCATATAATGAAATGAAAATAGGAAGTCTTATCCACTATAAGTAAGAGAATAAAATCGTCTAATCTTTGTCTTGTTACTGAAATTACATGACAAATCAAATCAACAAATCCCCCCTCATATTGAAGTAAGAAAGACGGCAGTAAAATCACTCGTAACCAAACTTGATGTACAAACAGACAATCCCCTAAGAAATAAACGAACTCTTAAATTTTCCCATAAACGATGAATATTGGAATATTCGTGATGTAAAAGTTCTGTGAGAGGCAATGAATGACGTCACGTTTCAGTTTAGCACAAAAATTGTGTCACGGTTCCTGGGTGAGGCGGGAATGAATTTTGAATTTCGAATTTGGAATGGAACGCCAAAATTAAAAATGAATGAGACTTGTCTGTCTGTCTGTATAGACAGCGCGCCTTTTTGTAATGTCATTTTATATGACAGCTAAAAAAAGTCTTATGATCAAGAGTGGTCTTTCGAGATTCCAAATGTTTTAGCGTATCGCAGTCCACTGCTGGATGGGAGCACTCTCCCCAATGTTAGGAGACTTTGGCTTACTGTTTCTATGCTGGCCAAACGAGTTGGTACCTTGGTACAGGGTTTTATTTCGAGTTTTCCTTCTCTCGCAGTGATGTCGATTGTGTATTTTTCCGTTAGTCGCCTCTAATGACACCCTTCAGATGAGCTGGGAGGTGATACTTGTATTGTTTCTTCGTTACCACACGGATAAATCTAGTCTAGCCTACAGAATTAATTGGACACTTCGTCTATTTTACTAACCTACTCATTTTTTGAGATGATGGTTAGGGAAGAAGAAAAGAGAATAAAAAAAAGTTAAGGCTTTAAGTCGATAAAAAAAATCTACTTACAGTCGATAGACTGAAGAGCAAATTAAACTGACACGCCTAAATAGTAATTAGATAAGTACAGACTATACACTCACAGATTAAAGATAAAGGTTTACTTTTTGGTGTCGGTATTCTCTCTGGTTTCTTTTTTTTAATAGCGAACAATTCAATGGACGCAGAGACACAATCTTGATGTGCCATTCCGTTTTTCTTTTATAATATTAAGCTTTATTAATTTCACAGTGAGAAAGTTTACCGCGTAAAAAGATTTTTGGCATTAAGTAATATAATTTTGATTAACATACACATTGTGTTTATCTTTGAGGATTAATCTTGGTAAAAGTAGTTTATCAGAGGAAGTTCTTCAAATTTTTTTGAAGGTTTGAGAAAGATTTCACCGACAAATTTTGACATTTATGTTTTTTTTTTTAACTATCACGACGCATTAGGCCTAATATACATGAAGATAAATCCCTTGATGATCTGATCTTCTTTTGTAAAGGTTTTAAGCTATATATAGAATACGTCAATATGACTTCACCTTGCCTGATAGGAAACTGAAAGCAACGTCTCAAGAGAGAGTCTCGTTCCATAATAATATTGTAATGCGAAAGTAACTTTGTCCTAAACCACTGAACCAATTTTGATGAAATTTGGAACAGAGATGGATTACATCTTGAGAAAGGACATAGGCTATGTTTGGTCGCGATAACCGACATCTACGCAGGTGGAGCCGCGGGCAACAGCTAGTATTTATATAAGGTTTTTGCTGAAGTAAATAACATTCTACTCGTATTTTTCAAACAGTTACATCACGAACATACTGATATATTTTAAGTTCCTACAGGCAGTATACCTAAATTGCTAAGTAAAGTTTCTTGTTTATTCCAAAAGAACATAATACTACACACTGTTAGGTAATTACGTCGTTGTGACGTAACATATACAACCAAACTAATGAATTTTAGTGTGCACGTACTAATAAATTTGTGTGTGTTTGTGTGTGTGTGTGCGCTACCGGACACAACACCGCTACATCCGATCGCGGTGTTCTGAATGTCAATGCCAATACAAGGATTAATTCACTACTGACACACCTGCGAGGCGATAAATTCCGTAAAGTTAATGATAAAAATGTCGAAACGAAAGATTGGCGAACTTTAGAGATACTCGAGTTGGGTTTCACAATGGAGTCTAGGTGCCATTTTAATTGAAAGCATTATGTGGGGTCAACATGTTCATAACTTGAAGTCCTGTGACCACTCAGGCAGTCCACATCATTCTGAACCATCCTTTTCGATGAGTTTCGCATCTCAATTTACTCTAAGATTTTCTTATACCTTCCACTTATATAGGTCGTCGAGGGGTTCGTCCATTTTCGTAACTGTCATTTTCACAACCAGCTACGAACGTGAATTTTTTTTCTTGCTTTCATAACCAGTTACGAAAATATAATTAAATTGTCGTTTTCATAACCAACTATCATAGTCAGTTATAAAAGATGATTTATTTTTCTATTTTTGTAACTGGTTATTATAATATGAAAACTTTGTCGAGTACCTTTGGAACCAACAGAAAAAACCATTATACCTCGCAAATAATGCTGAGATGATGATGATGATGATGATGATGATGATGGAAGCTCGCCCTTCATGGATGATGATGAAGGGCGAGTCTCCATCATCATCATCATAGTATAAAAGTCGTTTTGATCAAATCTTAAGGAGAAGAATGACAGGATTCCAGGTTCCGACTCGGGACCCTCGGAACATCCGAGGACTGCAAGAGGGAACAAAGCTAACATGATGACTGCCTCTGTGGCGTAGCGGTAGTGAACGCGGCTGCTACGCAGGAGGCGCGGGTTCGATCCCCGCTCAGTGCCAATATTTGTATGCGTGAATATAAATATTTGCATTGGTCTGGGTGTTTCTATGTATAATATGTATGTATTTACAAAAAAAAAAAGTATCTAAGTATGTATATCCGCATTCTAGATTCCATAACACAAGCTAATTAAGCTTACCATGGGTCTAGATAGCGATGTGTAGAATGTTGTAGAATATTTATTATTATTATTATTATGATGAGTAGTCTGCATGTCCATTTGTCCTTATAGCATCCTTCCAAAACTGCTACTGTCAAGGTTCATTTACATCTGCAATGCGATTCTGTAAGCGCACATCGATGAGCACAAGATTGCGACAACCTTGATTGTCATTGGTCGGTCTGGGTGACGTCACTGGAGATCGACCAATGATCGGACAGTGACAGAACATTCGTTTGTTGTTCTTTCTTAAGGTGCTGATAAACTTGAGCATTCACTTATAATGAGCATTCTTACGAATGTTACATTAGGTACAGAAAAATAATCGAAAGCGTTTTAGTGAGCTTTCTATCAGGCATTCTGGCGAGCATTCTGGCGAGCATGCTTGCAAAACGACTGTAAATTTGCTTCGACTAGAGCGTTCGCTAGAAAGATCATGTAAGTGTTTGTAGCATTATTTGGCTCTACACTTGGCTGGGCTCGTTGTTCGGTTTGACAAATTGAAAAGCGGCGAATGCTCGATGTTCTGTTACAAGTGAATGCTCAAGTCTATCAGCACCTGTATGTAAACGCTGAAAATAAGGTTTCATTTACACTAAAATATTAAGAAAGAGTGCTCTTGTTCTAACTCTAGCTCTATGTTCGTTTGGTCTAAATCAAATTGTAGGTATTCGGTGATCGGATGACGTCAAATCGTTATAAGAAGGATTCAATTTCGTTTAAAAATTTGTTTCTTAATAAAATTAGCTCTGATTAGTTTTATTTCAATATGTTTGTGTGTGTAGTAATATTTGCATACACTTTCAGTAGGGTTATATTGTTGACGAATATTTGTTTATAATATGCAAATATTTTCATGATGTTTTAGGTAATAATGACACAACGTAGCACTGTTGGTCGGTGACGCTCGTGTGTCGCAAAAGTACTTTTGCGTAAGTAGGTAGGCAGGTAGGTACATTACGTTACTGTGCAAGTACGTACGAAGTAAGGGTCCGATCGATGGATTAATGGCTCATATATTATTCAGCTGATGCTTGTTGATTGAAGGGTATTAGCATATTTAACACCCACATTTCGTCAATTAGATTGTTCCCTATATGTCCTTTCCTCAATAATTATCGATTTGATTGGTCGATTTCCGAACGTCCTTTTACCAAATTTAATAGAGACGACGTATCCTTATTGTGAAATAGAGATTAGTTATACCTCTGGGGCTTAAGCTATAGTCGCTCCCGTAAAAGTCAAAGAATAGTAGAAGAGATTATTAAGCATACCCTTACGGACAACAGTCAAAAATATTACTCCACAGTAAACAGCCCATGACAAAGTGCCCACTTGGTGGCAATAGGCTATCCCATATTACGTGGGACAGAAAGTCATAATTGGTGAAATGCGAGTGTCAATACACCTCTACTTACCCTATAAGGGATTTACAACCGTGAATATATGAATATGCTAAGCTACTCGTAGATCTTCAAAACGTCAAAGCTAAAGTTACACTCATAGCCGAAATCATTACACTGTCACGATCTTGTACAGTTATAGACGTTTTTCTTCATTGACTTGTGAAAGAAATGCGATCGCGAATACGTTTACGGCTCATGAATGAATGAGTGAATGAATACACCCACGCAGTTCATTCACGTACTAAATAAGATTTGTGGGCTATTATTGTGCGTTCACATTGAACACACGGCACGATTTTAATGATTTTAAATGATTCTTTTAATGAGTTTTATCGTATTCGAGTCTATGCAAATGTTATTTGTTACGACTAATAGGTATGTTCTTTCTTTTATAAGTTACTCATTACCAGTGCAAATATATAAATCCATGTATTCACGCTTGTTGTTTCTCGAAGGTGTAGGCTGAAAAACTCCTACATTACACCAAAAATGTTTAATTGAATATTTGATTGTTTACAATATTTTCACTGTGCGCTTGACATTATATCCTGTCCTGACCCAGAATCTCAGACATATTTAATGACTTACTACGACGGCACCATCGAGTAACTTGTGCTACAAAAATATTAACGTTTTATTCAATTAGCTGTACAATGGACACACTCACTGCCAGTACTTATAAGATAGAGCGATGGTTGTCGCCCACTCCAATTTACCGCTGCCTTGCTCCAGTTGGGAACATATCGAATTACAACCGGTTGCAACTTTACTATCTAAATATAATAGATATCAAATATCTTTATGAGGTCTCTTTACATCCTAGTAAAACATCTCCAATATAACCACCTTCTTTTCCATGCGGAAATCTCCAAGGATATCTCATAATTTGTATAAACACCCCCGTTAGTCATGGAGGGGTGGTTATGTCGGACTCGGACCAACTGAAACTTCTCTTCTTGTCTTGAAAGTCTTGGCTCTTAATTGCCGGGATGCAAGGTTATCCAATAAAGCATTTACCTCACACCCCGGCTGAATTTAACTGACTTTAACCCACTTAGTTTGTTTGGCTTTTACGAGACTGACGTCTGACCCCAACCCTAATAGGAAAGCCTACACAAGAGCATCATCCACCAATCATTAGACGTAAATATCTGCCTACATTTTCCGAGATATAAAACCTATAATTAGATAACTAACGATATTCCCGTAACGCATCACACAATGGAAACTATCCATACCAAACAACTTAATCAACACCATTGTAGATGACTGTACCAACCAAACTAACCATGATCCTTCGCAACCGTGACAGTGCAGACAAATATAGACACGAAGCGATAAATCTTTGGGCTTTCGTTAAGATAACTTTCACCATGAATATATTTAGTGTTATTACACATACGCCATAAAATCATGCTCTATGCACTTTCATCTCCATATAGAAGAACCGAATATGTTATGGTGTTTGGTAATGTACAGTCGGGAACAAAAGTGGTTTTGGAATTTTTTGATAATACTTTTTCCGAGCGTTGATGCTTCAGCCGGACAATAAAAAATTAGTGTGTCAGTGTTTTTATAAGCTTTAGAGGAAAACTTTGATTGTATTTTTAAGGTTTAGTTTGTACGTTTTAGAACTAAGGTAATCGGTATCTTAAAATATGTTAAGCTATTTTGACGGTGACTGTACCACCATCGGACTTATCACCCCTTTTTAAGCCATATAAGGGCATAAATTTTCAAAAATCTTATGGAAATCTGCCGGATTTGTTGACATTTATGATTACTGCTCCACTCCCTTGAGTAGTAGCTTAATGTTATATCACTACATATTATAAAACAAAGTCGCTGTCGCTGTCTGTCCGTCCCTATGTATGCTTAAATCTTCAAAACTACGCAACGGATTGTGAAACAGTTTTTTTTTTAATAGATAGAGTGATTCAAGAGGAAGGTTTATATGTATAATACATGCATAATATTGTAGAAAAACACTGATAAATTTAGATATAATACCACGCGGGCGGAAAATATGGCGGCACGAAGTTCGCCGGGTCAGCTAGTAGCCTATAAACAAAGAAACAAACAATCAATCCAACAAAATCTTCAGGTTTTTATTATTAGCGTAGATTTTGATAATAGTTAGAGCCATTGGCTTTTCCTATTTCCTTTTGAAAGTTACATCGCCTACCATTATTAACTCTGGTGTTGAAATCTTTCATAAAACACGGAAAATGCAAAATGTCAAAATTACCGTGTATTCATTTGCAACAAAACATAAAAAAATCTAACGAGAAGTAACTGTTTAAAAAAGAAATGGACTGACGATATAATGCACATACGTATAAATGATTAAATGTGAAATTTACGTCAGCACTAATATATAACCTTGTATAATCAAGTATCAATATTTGACACCCGCATATACAAAGTCAATGACCTCACAATACACACGTCTGCTATTCAAATATATATGTATAACATTCACCCACATTCGTACGAGATTGCTTAGCAATTATATTATTATCAATTCCAATGACTATTTTGACACGCTAGCATCAGAAGGTTGGTTTTATGTAAAGAGCGAATAGGCGCACTATCACACACACACATACATGCACATTGACATATTATTATATTCATTAATTCTGTCAGCTCGCCCCGGTATTTTCCCGAAAAGTGCAAAAAATTATCGGATAATTTTCGGGGTAATATTTTGCGGGGTAATTTTGGGCGAAAAAATTTAATACCCCCATTTATTATCTAATAAAATAACTCTACAAAAGTATGTAAGTTAAAAATAAAAATTATTACTTGGATGTATGTTTGACTTTCTTATTTCAGGAGCTTTCTTATTTTAGGAGATACTTCCCTAAAACAAGAAAAAAATCATATAAAAGAAAAACGTACCAAAGCTACTTAATTGTGTAGCTTTTAGAAGTTGCCCCTTCGTGGGGCAACATTGCTCGTCAGTTGTGCTTTAAACCCCCCTGCATGTAAGTATGCATGCGTTTTCGCTCGTTATATCAAGCTGGCCTTCTCAATTTAATATGCGATGCTAACGTGGAACTAAAATATCATTACAGTCATCTGAATTTCGCTGGCGGTCTGTGAACTGGGGAACCAGGTTACATGGTTCGTGAGTGCTTAGCTTTAATTAATTACTACTGCAGATGATTCTTGGGTAACTAAGTTCTCAGGCTGGCTCTTCCAGCATCTGATGACGTAGTGAAGACTGTATTTATTTTATTTTTAATAACGCTTTCTTTTGTTTTTAATGTTAACTATATTAAAAGTTTCGCACAGAATTGCATGAGAAAGTGTGATTGACGGTGAATCTCGTGTCGTATTATGTGGGATCGAAAAGTATAGTAAAAGTGGGTGTTGGAACGCCTCTGCCTACACTTCAGGAAGAGATTAAGTTGTCGTTATATTCTATCTAAGGGCAGGCTACTCCTCTCGAAACCGGAGATGTGAGGGAGATGTGCTTTATGGGTAACCTCATACCATTAGAAAATCCGGGCCGGCGTATGTTTTAGTCGGTTCGAGTTCGGCATAACCAACTCTGACGGGTAGCGTAGGGGTTTCGGGGATATCTGATGGGATTTTCGCACGAGAATATAGAGGCTGACTATTTCTATGTTGAACTAGCTAGATCGTGGAATATTTATGCCGTTCCCGCAACCTACTTGAACCTATTTCAGTAATTTAAAAGCATCTCAATAATGCGTTTCTGATGGAACCGGTTGCAGGCACATACTTACGTTAGATGGTTCTAAAGTCGAAATGTGGAACTGAAATTAAAATTGACGCGAGGCGAATAAGGAATGATGAGGGAAGTGGGGCAGAAAATGGGCGAATGCGGAATAATGCGGATGTGGATTATGACACATTTTGAAAAAAAAAGTAGCTAAAACGATGAGGATTATACCTACATAATTATAATCTTTAATTTCGGCACCAAGCTTTTTTGTACTATTACAAGTTTAGTGTTAGGTAGGTATAAATAATTTATGTGATTTATTTTTTAATCGAATCTTAGCATCACGTATAACTACTTTCATTTCCTAATATATTATCTAAACTTAATTATTTTCAACGCCAAATTGGATGATATCTCGTTTAATAATTCGTAATTACTGAAGATATATATGGTTGTACTCATGCATATATTTCGGGAAAGCAATATTATTTACGAACCTTACGAGTTGATATTGGACGGCTATACCTGTCACTTGGCTAAACGCGGAAAGGCGCCGGCGCCGCTCTATCCGTTGCCTTAGCAGAAGCAGGTAAGTAAGTAAGTAAGTAAATTCATTTATTGCACGAAACATGGTCAGGGTATAAAGGTGTTGACATATAATAGTGCACAGCATATAATAGTCCAGGGCAACGTTGCGTAGGTAGCTTAGTGATTAAGGAGACGGTCTTACGGTCGAGAGGTCTTCAATTCGAATCCTGACCTATCATCATGTACTACTGACACATGCACGAGTGTGATGCCCCTGGTGTTGCATACGTCTGTGTGTGTGGCGGACTCATAATAGGGGACTGCTAGCCACAGAGGCCACACGGCGGTCTCTCTTACCGGCTGACACAGGTGATCACCGTGCATAGGTGCTTTGTGGATTTCCTGCGTCGGATCCGGAAGAAGCTAACATTCGAGTGATGCGATGCGAAGCCAGGAGCTGGTGGTGAATACAAAACCGAGTTCCAAATCCATCTGATACATAACACAAATGAAATAACTTCCTCGACATCGCGTGTGCCAGCCCATTTGCGGTATTAAGGCCAGCACACACAGGCGGGCGTCTATTATAACGGCATCAGTGCCAATTTCGCTGTTGTGTAACTCGCTTGTGTTATGGACCTGATAGTGTAACTTTTACGTCATGGAAGCGTCTTGATCTTTATTGTTTTTTATAGCTTTTAGGTGGTAAACATTGGTTCTGGTGGTGAGTGGCTACCACGTGGGCCACGGCCTATTAATACTTGTAATTCTTCTATCTTAGAGGTGGTACATGTGACCGTTGCTAATAAAAGTTTTACGCAGGCGAGTGCCTTCTCCATCATCTTCATGTAGACGCAATTTCCTGATTGCATCCGTGGCTAAGATGACCGCGGAGCTCAGGGTCCGCCTTCCGGCTCTTCCTTCTCCACTTCGCACGATCTTGGGCGTCCTCTGTTGGGTGCCCTCTGACCAGTGGGTTAGAGGCACAGGCTTTCCCCTTGGAGTTATGGAACCTGAAACCTGTGGCAGAGTCAGGAGCTGTTTTATCGGCTTGCAGTAAGCCTTAGACCCCGAAAAACTTGATGGTGCTTTGCATACCTTTACTTCAATGATTCTATCAATGAAATTAATGATAATATGAAATATCTTCCTGTAGGTTATGTTAATGTATAATGTTTTTCAATTGTAATTATAAAAAATATTAAAAATAAACTTGTTATGGTTTATTATTAGTGCCATTTTATTTATATTTACGAGAATTACACGATCATGCTATGATATAAGTATGCAAGTATAATGTTATTCCTATGCTACTATCGCGTTAATCCCCGTAAACATAATTGAGAATGAAAATCTTATTCAAATATGCTAATTACTTAGTTAATGAAAGTAATGCGATCTGGTCGTGAGAACAGGACTTGTTTAGAGCTATTCGCAGTATTACACAGATTACATTTTATTACAAACGCGTTCCAGTCACGATATTCCAATATAATATCGATTTTATGGATAGGCACAGTTTGCAAATGTATAACTTTAAAAAGACATGGATAAGAGGCTTGTGTAATGGGAGCAATTGCTCCTCTTGATACTTAACCCAATATTTTTAACAGCATTAATAGCTTAGTGTTAAGGACGATCCTGGGTTCGAACCCTGGCCATTATATTACTGAACTGAACCTACTACTAGCATAAGCAATTTAGCTGGAGGGATTAGACTGTAAATTAGTAATTTCGGTTAAGTACTTAATACATGTATGTTTCTTGCATATTTTCAATATGTTTATTAAAATATGCAAGAATATATATGCATATGTTTATTATAAACAATTATTGTATTGACGCGATATTAGGATAGTACAAATTATGCAGTAGGTTATCTAATGCTCCCGGTAATTTGGCACAATAAAATTCATTATTGTATATATTAATGAATTTTAGAATACGAACGCGAGTCCTAATTACTTTTTTAATTAGGATCATGCCTAGAGATAACGAAAACAACATAATAGAAACTTTCTTAAATTTTGTACCCTTAGATTCGAATAGCCATCACTCATAGAACAGTAAATCGTTTCACCACACCACCACGCTAAACAACTCGTCAACAATAATAATATATCAGTGAACAATTTATCGGTAGTAAATGACAAACGGACAGACAATAAAACAACCTGAATTGTCTATCAGTCGCTGTCACATCAATCGAAGGGATAAATGTCTATATAAGTACAATAGCTGTAAGCTGTAATTACAAATGATATAGTTTAACTTGACGGAACATTCATCAACTGCAATCAAGTTTTCTATATGCCGCAGCCAACTTAGGGAGTCGGCCTTACGATCGAGAGGCCGGGACCTCTTTCGAATCCTTGCCATTACACTACCGACGTGAACCCACTCCTAGCACAAGCAATTTAACTTAGTTGGAGGGGTTAACGGGAATATTAGTAATTTTGGTTGCTAATACTCTTAAAAAACTAGTTTAATCAGCTGTTCAATTAATTGCCTAGGCTGTTATCTAAACGGTGCCGTTTAATTAACGGCCTGAATAATATTCAGCCTAACAATACGGCTGAATATCATTCAGGCAGGCGTTAACAAACTAACTGGCTAGTCGATGGGGTTCCCAAAGACGGAAAGTTAATGATAGGTTTATTGAGAAAAGCAGCACAATCCGACTTGGATAGGTTAGGTTAGAAGTTCCTCGATCCTTCGTGGTTATTTTTAATTCGTTCAACTTGTCAGAACATTCATTCTGCCTACCCCTTCGGGAATACACTGCCGTGAATATAATATATTATATCACCTAAACCACTTTTCTTCATGTCCATACAAGACGTAAAATATATCAACGGGATGAGTTATCCGATTCAATAATTGCACTAGGACAACTCATCCCGCGGGATAAGATCGAGTGGGATGGGTTGACCAAACTGTCATATTTGCATACATATTTACATTATTATGTAGATATGTATGCAAATCATATTAATTTGCTCAGCCCAATTCGGTGATATTGACAGCTTCCTCAAGGTACTTCGTTCAATTTCACAATTGTGCAGGTGTTGGGGCACAGTAGGTACGACAGAAGGTTCTCTATCGTTTGCGGAGGTGTGACTGTATGTTACTTAGGTAACCAATCCCATTTTCACATTTAACACTGCAAGTTTTCCATTATATCTATTACAAGTCACCATGAAACACTTTAAATCTCTTCCCGAAGTGTTAAATCATTTCCATAAGCTGATGTAACTAACATTGTACAAACTTTAACTTTATCATATACATTATAATATACCCAACATCTACAATAAGAAAAATAAAGCAATTTCAATCCTAATCCGTCGGTGTAGAGGCGTATACGTCTACAGTTGCAATTTGTTTTCAATATCAGACTTGACTGTTATGGAAATTCTTGCTCTAAAAGCTTGTGGAATTGAATTTATATCACCTTATATAAGTCGTAAGAAGTGATTATCCATAGTGCAATTCACAATAAAGTTTAATTGTTATTAAACGTTGGGTAACTGAAAGGAAAATAATGTTGACATCTCAGCCCCTCTAGACAAGTGGCAATTCGTTGCTCGGCGTATGATGGAATAGAATGACAAATGTATAGGATTTGACGTTTTAGACATTCGTTGACGCCTGTCATATACGTCAAATGCCATACATTTGGCATTCTATTCCATCATACGCCGAGCAACGAATTGCCTCTTGTCTAGAGGGGCAGATATAGAGTAGGCCTCCTTCCTCTGTCGTACAATAAAGCGCTGGAATGCTCTGCCCGCGTATGTATTTCCCGTTTTCTTACAGTCCCGGGTACTTCAAGCGAGGCGTGGAAAATTAGATGCTTTTCCACGCCCCGCTTGAAGGACCCGAGGCTTGATGGACATTGAGGCCGAGTAGCATCTGAAATCGTTGTCCGTATCCTTTGCTGTACCTCAGCTTTTTACTATCTAGCGGGGGTCTTGACGAACTAAATATAAAAAGGCTAGATAAATAGCCGTCCGTGTCGACATACTCGTCTGGCTAGTCCGTGTCGACATACTGGTCTAAGGCTGATATCAACACCGAAAATTGGTTCAACTAAAAATAAGTTTTCTCGTGTTACATGAGTTACTTAATGATTGGCTAACATGTGCTACCACAGTTGTAATTGGATTAAACGCGTTAGTATTCATTAGTGAAATCCAGGCTTAAATCATGCAATTCACAAGCTTTTCTCGCCTTGCCGTACTGCTACTTCCGTTCTACAACACTGTAGACGTACGCAGCAGATGCGCGTAATTCATTGCGGCTTCTCAATGGTCCCCTTTATCCGTATCGGCGTTTAACAAGTTAATGGGTACTGTCTGGGTCTGTTGCATGCGTTTGCAGTTATCGTATGTGGTCGGCTTCGGAATCATACCGGCTAAGGCTCCGGCATTCGGAATTTAAGTCTACATTTAAACTTACCAGTCGATAGTTAACATTAGAATGCCGAAATGTGCCAACTGATGCGTTGCGATTAAAATATTTCCGTTGGGCTTGATAGAGCCCAACGGAAATATTTTAATCAAATCGTAACATCAAATTAAAAAACATTATTCTGAACAACTTTTTTTTAAAGTTGATTTATGAATCTTGGTAGCTTTTAGTTTCCTTTTTTCACCTTACCAGTGGGGGTATTCTTGGGGTTCCTGCGATAAAAAAGTGTTCTAAATCTCTTCAATTTCTACTAAAAAGTATCATAACTAAATTAAGTTTTTAAAATCCACCAAAAAATGTTTTTGACAAAAAATCGTCTCAATTTTTTTATGAGAACATTTTAGACTATTTTAATACAGCAAAGAAGTGAAAGCGTGCAGTAGTTTTTGCTAACAATGGCAACATTAGCACACGGTCATGCTGTTGAAAAGGTTATTGAGGTACATCGCTTGAACTATGAACCGCGCTAACAAGGTAGTTCTTACTATTCAGAAGTTAATAAGATAATAAAAAACTATTACTTGTCTTTGATATTGAAAACGGGTAAGTGCGAATTGAATTCACAATGAAAGTGTTGCCATCGATGAATGCTTTGACGTTTTACGTTGTCTTCTAATTTGCTTGGAGTGTGAGCTCATTCACAAGACCGATTCTAAGTAATTGGGGATACCTACAGTTTCTATATTGAAATGGGCTTTCCAATGGGTCGCATGGTGCATGACAAACTGGATCAAGACTCCACCGACTTCCGTTGTGCGTCGCCGATACGGATACGGTGATCGGATCGGGCAAATGATACAAATGTGGACCCAGCTTTAGTCGCCTTGTATTGTAGGTACGACACCGTATGGGGAAAGATGGGGCGGCCCAAATTCTACTCTACTGGGAACCACGCGGTTATTATTATATAAATGAATAATCAATATAATATACCTACAATATAAATACCCAATTACATATTAACCGCAAACACTATACAAAAGGACATTGTAAACAATATCTAATGTCACCTTGTTCTCAAACTGTCACCGTGTCAAGGGTTCGTTCTGTTGTTGCTAGTATTCTTCCGAAGTTGCGTTTAGTTGCGGTTGTACGGTCACTCCATTAATCTGTTTTGGAGGACGAGACTTTTGTTTTTTTTTCTTTTGAGTGGTCAACAATGGTTGATGACTTGTGTCATTTATTGTGTAAATTGTGGTGAAATTATCGAATTGATATTCCATTTCTAAAAGTTTTTTTTTTTTTTTCTAAATGAATGGATTTTTTAAAAGTTACTAAACTTTGTATAGAATGTGTCACTAATTATGTAGTATATGTGTCACTTTAAACGTATGAATGTGAAGTTTATGTGTTACTTTGTGGCTGAAATGAATAAAATGTTTTATTTTAACAATTATTTGATATATATCTATTCAGAGTATCATTGGATATTCTTCTTTTGACTATCAAAATACAATAAAAACTAAGAGGCTAGCTAATGTTTAGGACAGCCACGCATTCTATGAGATAACTTACATGTTATTGTGTCAAGATTTTTTTTTAGGTTTTATTCTTATTAATATGTCGTGCCGACAATTATTGATGTCATGCTTAACTGTATGTTTTGCTTGTTATTGAAACACAAGTTAATGTTTTGGGCAATTGTTGTTAAACACCTCAAGCATAGGTACAGTATTTCTAAATATTTCAAAGTTGCCGACAATAAATGAATCGGATGTAAAAAAAAAATATCACCAAAAAACTGTAGACTTTTCGTTAGAAGTTCGAATTAGTAAAGACACGAATGCGGCAAATGAAAAAACAAACATCGATGTAAAATAGGACATAAACCCGCGGTCCCACTTATAGCGGTACATCTCAGCTTTTACGTAGACGTAATTCTCATAACACAGCATTCTCATAACACGGTATTAATACCTACCTTTTACGGCCGTAGGGTAGTTAAGAAAATTTAATTATTACGTGCTATAAAGCTATTTAAAGCAGAAAATTACGCGAGTTGAAAGTTAATAATGTTGGTGTTCTTTATGCCTATAATATATTCTGTAATTTGATATTTCTTGGAAGGCTACGTCCTAATGTGAAGTCATTACGCGATAATCGCTGGTTCGAGAGAATTTTACTCGAATGAATTCGCGATTAGACTAAATTGATTAAGATAAAAGAAAGCGAAATCTCATCCCAAGCGGAACCGTCGACTTCACTTCAGGAGTGGCTCGGTGGCTCAGTGGTCAGAGTATTCCCCCTAGGTATAAGGTAAAAATCGCGAGTTCGAGTCCTGCCTGAGCTGATTTCGCTTTTTCCTATCTTGAAAAGTTAGCACACCAAATGCTTTAAAATTTCCTTCAATTGAACAGTTTATATTATTTACCCCATACTCTTCATAGCCAGTTGTGCAATATGATTACAATGTTCGATCGCATCGTTGATTCAAGCGATAACCGAGAACTAGCTTTGCATTAAGGCGATTACACTCATTTTATGTACGTTTTTAATTGAATGAATTTAATATTAAACTTTTGTCTTCTCTTTTCAGAGCATGCCGCCGCCCGCTTAAGGCATGAGCGGCCGCGGAGCGGGGGGGCAGCGCTGCCAGCTTATATTGCAGCGTTGCCTCGCGATACAACTCACCAAGCCCGGCAACGCGCCAGATGACTTCTGGATGTATGAATCTGGATATCTGCTATTTCAGGTATGTATTTAATAAATGTAGGCAATTTTCAATGGAAAGCTCAAGATGATAAGGTGACAGCTGACTCCTGTATGACATTTTTCTATGTTCATAATCCACCGGTTGTCAAATCTGTCTTGATGCGCTTTTCTGATGCGCTTTTTGCTTGAAATTATCTATCTTCTCATCATATTCGTTTGTTTGTTTGTATTCACACACTAAATTGACCGATTTATTGCTTAAAATTGTGTGAAAGACGTAGGCATAGTACAATTATTGGAGCTGATAGGTGGCACAATGTTATACTACGCGTAGTTGGAACGGGTCAGGTAGTACCGGTAATTTTATCTGACAAAATCTAGGTACTGCAGGGACTTATTATAACTAACGTCTGAGGCAGTGTAAAACGCTCATTGTAGAACCTATACCTTATAGGGCTTACAGAATCGTTACAGTAGACAACGCGTTTCCTAAATCCGTGCAGCAGAGTACAAACAAAGCAAGTGTTTACGTTTGGAGCAGCTGATGCGATACGGATGCTCCTAAATCACCGTGAATGGGATACAAATAGTATCGATACTATAGATCGATTAGGCCGTATGTTTGGATCACAGTGTCATTGTCTATGGCAAGATGTATCGTTTTTAAGAGTTTTAAAAATGGAATCGTAAGAAGTTGGTAGATTAAAAATGGAATCTTTAAAAAATGATAGGTTTAAAGTTAAGACGTCATCAGCAGGCTATTACGTGAAATTACTTAATAATAGTAAGTAAATGGCTCAAATCTCAGTATTCCGCGTGTAGCAGGGATCAATACCCTCAAAAATTAATATCAATCAAGTTTTTGTATTGCGGTGTTAGATGCCAGCCATTTTTTTGTTTGACTTCATTGATATTTTATTGTTCGAAGTTTGACTGAGTATATTTTTTTGTAGTGGTATACAATTATAGTGTTGGGCTATTAAGAAGACGGATGAAAGTCGATTGTATGTAGTGAAGATGAGAATGTTAAGGTGAGGAAGTGAAGAGAATTGACATGACAAGAAATGAATATGTCAGAGGAAGTATGAAAGTAACTCCAGTGACAGAAATTATGGAAGAAATTCGATTTATCTTTGTATAGGCATGATAAAAGAACAAAATATAATGTACATACATATTCGCGTTTGAAAATCCTAGAAGCGGTAAGCAGAGGTGTATTAATACCCACATTCCGCCAATTATGATTTTTAGTCCCACGTAATAGGGGGCAACCTATTGTTATTAAGCGGGCACTTTGTCCTGATGGAGAACAGTCCTATCCAACAATCAGGAAGAGATGGGGTGGCTGTATTCTACTCCACCGGGAACGAACGGTTAACCGTTAAAAAATAAGCCACCCAAGAAGTCGAATTTTAAAACTCGAGGCACCATTACAAAATATGCATTGCCCCGTAACTAGAAACTACTATAAATTATCCAGAAGCTTCCTTAACACCAAATATTATGCAAGTAAACCATTTAAAACTGTTTAAGTCTCACATCAAACACCACAAAATATTCACATTACATCTTTATACACCGCAAAATGCAGAATATAAACAAATTAAAAAGCTACTAAAACCGCTTTGGGCATAAACTTTCTGAAGGCAGGTTTAAGGACCAATAAACATTCATTAATTACAGTTGGTCACTTCCTTGTACGGATCAAAGGACGGACTAAAATATAGAAGCCGTATATGGCAAGACTGGCTTAGGAACATTAATTCAGTTCGAGTGAACTAAACTACTAATTTTGCTGTTGCATACTGCAGTCTACTTTGATGTTGTTTATTATTAGTAGTTTTTATTAAAAAAAACTTCGATTTGAATTTGGAATGAAAAAGATGTCATATTTTTTTTTCGGTTGACACTTATTCATGTACAGTGAGTGACAAAGTTTATTGACACTAAAATATTTACGAACATTTTTACATTGGAAATTAATTTATCTGTTTTCTGTTTTTTTTTTGTTTCTGTCTTCTTTTTTCTTTGTCATTTTTCTGTTGTCTTTTTTAATTTTATTTTTTAGACCTTACGGTCTTAAAAATAAAATGAAAAAAATAAATGTAGAAGCATTGATTTTGACGTTCATACGTGTTACTTTTGAATAAAGGGTGAGACGTTTCGCATCATAGGTAGGTACTGCTATGAGACAATCAACAATCTCTTATTTTTTAAAGTGAAGTCACGTAACGTCGTTTGGAATATTCAGTATCTACCACGAACTAATATATATTCGGTGTCACGTAAAAAAATCTCTTTATTGAGTGGCCTTTTTGAGTAGTTGTACTATTTAACTTACGTACTACTTAGTAAGTAAACTACTACTTAATTAAAACAAATAGGTATGTCTTACATATTACAGAAAAGATTTTAACAGAGGGTTTGATAAAATAATAAAAAGATTACGCTCGCTGGCACACTCGGGTAAAAATACTACGTTTGATAAAAAAAATGTAATGCGATGCCGCAAAATCTAAACTTGATATTTGAAAAAGAGTGTTTGTGAAACCATAGTGCTTAGTTTTAATAGCTACAAAAAATTATAATATCTATGCATGTGCATAAATCTGACCTCAGAATAGAAATCAAATTGTCATAACATAATCCGGTTCTAAATTGAATTTAAATTTGAATTCAATCATTATCGAAAAAAGCCACAGTCACCTTTCCCTACTTTTACCTATTCATTCTCCATTGTAAGTATATTGATGGTATACGTCCGCTAGCATTTGGTAGTCGGTAATATTTCCTGCCATTACAGAAAGACCCAATGATTTCTATGTACAGGTACCTACTATCAGACTAACTGTACCATAATTATATGTAGTATTTATTACACATATGACTGTAGTACAGAACGATGACAGAACTTTTTATCGCTGTCGTACAGATGAAATTACTAAAAGGCGCGCAATCCATTTAGTTGCCGCGTCTCGTTCCAAATTCGAAATTCAGAAATAATTCTTGCCTTATCCATTAACAGTGACACATTTTTTTATTCTAAACAGTTTGTTACATTTTTTTTTATAAAATGACTACTGTGTTATATCATAGACATCTAGTCTATGATATAACACAGTAGTCAATTTATAAAAAAAAATGTGGCAATTATTCGAATCGAATAAATATTAAAACTGAAATTAGTAATACAGTTTTACCACTCACAGTTTTAGTTAGTCGATAGAAAGAAAACGATAAGTAAAACTGAAAAACGTAATTCAATATTATCATGAATCCCGTTCGTAAAGGGTCCGCTACACGTAGACAAATTCATCCGGCGACTTGACCCCGTCCGTCCGCTGCTAACATCTGCGGATGAATCTGTCTACGTGTAGAGAGGAGCCTTAAGACATTAAATCTGAAGAAAAAAGTTTTTATAGGTACAAGAAATCTAAACTAGAACAGGCCACGATAGACTATCACAGTGAACTAGTACCCCTATCATTTGATATTGTAAACTAAGACTTACATACAACTAAAACTGTATCTAATAATAAGTGTAATAAGGTATAAATTTATTTGGTCGAATAATAATAACTGTGACTGTGTGAACTTTGTCTCGGATGACCGGTCAGTATCGCGTTACGAGGCTTTACATTACAGAAATATAATGCACAGGCGTCACCCAGTTCAGTCACGTTTATTAATAAGAGCTTGTCTTATTGTATGCAATTGATTTGCATTAATAAACTATGTTTCAAGAAACTATGTCAGTTTACATCTAAAACTATGATAAATAATTAGCAGACACATTTAAAAAAAGAATGTCACAATGGATGAATTGTCGCAAATGCTAAAAGACAATGATTTTCGCGTGAATTCAGTGATTTTTCCTACTGACGTTTCGGATACTTTTCAGTAGTCATAACTCATAGTGACTAGAGACGTCGGACTAAAAGTAAATAATAATAATAACAAATAAATCCCAATAGAATCAGTTAAAAAGTGGTTCTATTTCAATGAGTGATATTCGCGTAAACTTCAGAGAAGATTTTTCCTTTTTCAAAAATGTACTACGAAAAATGTCCAATGCGTCTAAGAAGTTCTAACTTTAGAAATAAAGTACAAATTAGGGATGAATTTAAAAAAATACGTCTAGAACAGTATTAATATCATTTGTGGACTATAATTAAGAATTTTCCCGCGATGACAGCTTAAATGAAGTGCATTAAAAATACTTGAGCACTTATAGGTAGGTACAGGTACCTACTCGTTTTTTTATTCGTAATAGCCGGTCTAGTGTTTATGAAATGCTTTGGTTAAAACAAGGGTACACAAGATTAAGCTTTCTGTGTGTAACTTACATAAAAAAACTTGTTAGAAAACAGAAAGTCGCGCTTCTGGAAACATGTAAAAGTATTTCATGCGTAGGTCGGTAACATCTAGATATTGCACATATGGCACCCACATAAAACCATAAATACAATGATAGGAATCAGGGAAAATTTAACGCGGTAGTTCATAGTTTTAATTTGACTCATAAATTATGGCAAATATAAGTGACCTCACGTCGGCGCTACTTGGCTTCGTAGAAAGTTCTATGCGGGGTCACGGCGCGCATGCGCGGTGCCTTTGAATCGTAATACACGTAAAAGGTGAAGAGGTCTCTGTTTTAGGTCTAAATTTAAAAATATAGACGCGTTGCCGCTTGAAATGGGGTGGGGTTACTTTGAACTGCCGGGTTATTTTGACATAAGTTTTGCTTATCGCTCTGTGGTATTTTTTTAAGTAAGGAATGAGTTATAAAAGCTTGAATGTTAATAACGCTACTTATTTATGATTATAACATTTGTGGGCATTTTACGCAAGAAATTTTAGGTCTGTATATTACTCGTAGTATTAAAAATAAGACTATCTACCTACATATCATAGGTATTTTTCGAAAGTAGGTAGGTAAGTCACTCTACTGCTAACACTATGGCAAAGCACTAATTATTAATTAATCTGTGCTGAGGCGACTAAAATTAAAAAAGATATGAGGATTTTTATTTTTACAATGATTTATGGACCTCAATGTCTTGTATCCGAGATGACAGCTTACATAAAATGTGACTGCAAAAACGGTTATAATGACTGTCAATATTATTAATTTTTGTAGACATGTCATCGAAGTAACCCACAAGACGAGTTTGACGTCTGAAACATTAATTTATTAACATTGGCAGATAAAACAAGAGACATAAATTATTAACCAACTTATTATTAAGTTATTTTGAAGTTAAAGGTGTTTATGTAAGTGTTTTGAGTTAACATTTGGGTTATCTTCGTGGACAATAGTTCTTGCGTTTATATTTTGTACTAGCTGTTGCCCGCGTCTCCGCCCGCAGGGATGTCGGTTATCACGACCAACATACCCTATGTTCTTTCCTAAGGTTCAATCTATCTCCGTACCAAATTTCATCAAAATCGGTTCAGTGGTTTAGGCGTGAAAAAGTCGTCAACGAATGTCATAAATGACAAATCATTCTATTCTACAGTACAACGAATTGCCACTTGTCTAGGAGGGCTGGTTTTTAAGAATTTACTGGAGTGGCCCAAACAAATAAAATAAATAAATATGAAAAAAACCTTCATCGAAAACTGATAGTTTACCTCTCCCATGAAATACGAGTACAATAATGTAGATAATCAATATTATATCACCTTATCTTAATTAGTTCAAGTTAATTAGGTCCTTGTTAAAGTAATGTCAGTAATGGTGTATAAATGGAAGTTTTTGGGCAAAATGTTGTTGAAATGTTGTCTAGACAAGACTGTTTCTATTTAAGTTTAAGCCACACTCACAGAGAGATGTGTCCAGTAAAACAACAATTTTATTGAATTCTTGCCAGCTAACAACTGTCATGAATGCCAAAATTCTTTTGTTTTGAACCGTTGTTTGTGGACATCGCCGGCGGCCGGTAATTTCCGTTGCAGACACCCAGACTGCGTAAATAAAATGTGAACGAACCTAATACTTTAGTGGTGTGAATATGGTTGAATATTTCGTATAATGAAGTTAGTATGTAATAAATGATGATTGTGTTGTCAATATAGAACTTCTAATTAATTGGTAATTTATCATTACATATATAACAAGAATATGATAAAATCTGAGATTTAGTCAAATTCTTGGGTGATTTAATCAAACCACTGTGATTGCGAAAGCTTGTAGTGTAAATTAAAAAACGGACAAAACTTGCGCGATATGATAAAGCGCAAAATCAGCACAACTGCATAAAATTATTATTTACCTTTTAATAAGACTGTATTTTGAGAAAGATTACATTTAAAAACAGTCTAGACTACATTTCTCGTCTTTATGACTAACCATACTGTTTAGTCTTTTTCATTTTAAAAATATAATGCTGATACAAAGAACAACACTCCTAAAATTGGAACGCAAAACACAAAAAAAGGCGCCAATTTCAAACAATCAGTTAGGTATCAGCCGCCATATTATTGTCTCGTGTCGTGTCTCGTGACTCGTGACTAAAATGTACGTCACCTCAAAACTCTAATTACATCACCCAATTACTATTGCTTTTCACAAGAACGGCTTTGAACACTACTTATCTATTTTTATTGACAATTAAATAATTTTACGTTAATGGGAACATTGTTTACGGTTCGAAAATGAATTATTACGAAAAAAAAAGGCGAAATGTGCACATCTGACATTGACATTGGTGAAACCACAGATAACATAATACTAAAGTAGTGAAACGCAGTGAAAAATCGTAACTTAATTAGAAATTAATTGATTATTATCGATACTACTGTGAAGGAGAATCGATTTAAATATTTACAATATTATAATTGTCACGTAATGTTGCCAAAATAGGCAAGATATAATTTTTCCACGGAGAAACTGGTTGAATTAATTGTCAAGGAAAAGTATCAACAGACCTATAAACCTAATTTAGTATAAAAAAACATGACTTGTATTTAACTCCGGACACGTATCTAGAACCTAAATCGCAAGACAAACGAGGCTCTGGCGTTCGTCCACCGCTGTAGTACCCCGTGCTATCCTCAAAAGACACCCAAGAAATTTAATGTGTACTACGCGTATAGGGCACCATTTTGAGCACATTTTAGGTCCAAGATACGTGTCCGGAGTTATAAGTGTCTGATGACATAGCTAGTGTGGCCAATAATAATATTCTATAATATCAGCACCCTCCCTTCTTATTTTTTTCCTACCTGAATATGGGTTGCCAGAAAGAAGCATATTTAAGTCTTGAGTGAATAGGTTTCTTCTAGGTAAACGTGTTTCTTTTTAGACCATTTCATCACTTATAGTGTCATAAGTAGGTCAGAAACGTGAGCTTTTATATGATAAAAAAGAAATTAAGTATTTAGGTACAGCAACGGCCATAATTTTATTGTTTGGTTTAGTTTAAACAGGATGTGACAGTGAAAAAGCCTTTTTTTTCAAACTTATAAAACGTATTCTCGTTTATAAATGCAGGCTGAATACAAAGCACTGGTTCTTAAATGAAAAGAAACTAAACACTACAAACCTGAGGTCAAATGCTGTTCGAAATTAAAAATTTTCGATTTCCAATGTACTAAATGAGAATTTTTACCCATATACCTACTTACATTGTTTTTAACTTATTATCATTTCACTATGCCCGATGTTTCGGTTACTTTTCAGCAGCTGATGGTCACGGGGACAAGCAGAAACTATTGACTACAGTCCACAACACACAGACATCATGAACGATTTTATATACCTACTTGGCATTTTTAAAAATAATTCTTACATAACTTTAAAAAGTAAAACAAACTTCGATAAAACAAACGGAACTATTTGTTCGAAATTCAAAAGAATGAAAGCATTCTTTTGAATTTAGAATCGAACTAGCCCAATCGTTCTTAATGAAACAACATGAACATTATTTACGTAATGAATATGAACTTCTATTCTTTATTTCTCTTTACAAATCAGTTTTTACAAATAAATCCGATAAGAATCTTGAGCAAAGGTTAAAGTTTCAAGCAATTGTTAATATAAGCCATGATTTGTCATAGTTTCAGTTAAATTAACCGTGGTTAATGCCGTATTGTGAACGTGTGCGATAAACCGTAGGTAAACTCGTGGTAAGACTTTCCAATGTTATATGCGTGAGAAACATTGCGTATTTCTTAACAAAAAGGTTAGGTTAACGTCTTTTACTGAATCATTGTGGTACTTCATTGTTTATGGGCGGGAGTTCTAAATTCAAAGTTTTATCTGAGGGCCAATTCTCATATTAAAAAGACTGTTCTAAATTCTGTTTTGATCTAATCTACTATAACTCTTCTTGAAAATTGTGTTACGAGAGTGTACCGTGTTTGACATTTGGGAGATTGGGATTAGATTTTAATTTGAATTGACCCTTTTTATCACAGTTAGTGAGTGACTGAGTGATAAATTCTTGGATTTGACTGTCCGGTCGCTCAAATAGTTATTGAAATGTTAGCACGGAGACCGAAAAAGATGCCCGGTTGTTGGTAATAGCTTCACCTACTTTGGCCAGTAGGCGCCTATGCATAAAAGTTATTGCTATATTCTAAACAAACTCATAATTAATATATGTCATCATCATAATTTTCGTTCGATTATTCGTCTCCCATGCTTATTTACTTTACTTAAGCTTTTATGGGAGCGACTACTGTTTGACCTCCCAACTCAGAAAGGGAAGGCTGCACCAGAGCTTTTTCCGTTGTACCAGCTAACTGGTTGTGCCCATATGCATTTATGCGCCTTAAAATAATTCCCTATAATGTAATCTTATCAACTCCTTATGCAACATTAATATGAAATTTCACTTAGTGTTACGGTAAATATCGATAATCGAATCGATCATAATCGATATTAATATCAAACGCCTCGAGCCCTCACAACAGGGTTGTAAAGGGCTCTGATTGCCTGTTATAAAATGTTACCGATTACTATTTTATTACTTGCAACATTCGCTGCAATATTCGCGGTAACAACTTTCTTTGACAAATTCTAAAAATAAAGACACTCGAAATTGAGTTCTAGCTCATGGTAATAAGGTACAAAATAAATAGTCTGTTCAACGAATGTGCTGACAAGAAACCGTCAAAATAACTCATCGCAATCAATTTGTTCTCAATTACGGATTCGTGTGTTGTACAATAGAAATAATCGCTTACGCAACAACCCTTTCTATAGAAAACAAACTTGGTCTATACAATTCGGTGGTTGAAATTTGATACGAAAATTGTAGCAGCTTTCGAGTTTAATTAAAAAAGAATTATATTGTAATGTACCGAGTAAACTGTGGTGCTACCGTTTTTGTTGGCTTTCCTTCTATTGAGAAGATAATACTGCCTTAAACAAGTGGCAATTCGCTGGCTGAATTCCAATTCGAGTATTGGAGAATGGAATGATAAATGTATAGTACCTATTTGACATTTATGACATACGTTGACGACTGTCATATACGTCATAAACGTCAAAATACTTGTCAATTCAATACATTCATCATTCTTTTGTACGCCTCTACAATACGCCGACCAACGAACTTTTTTTATATTACACATTAATATGACTTCCCCTTTTGATAGTAAGCTGAAGGTTAAGTCTCAAGAGAGAGGGTTATCTACCATTACAGACACCAACAATGTTACAAATGTTACAATGATGGTCCTCAGCTGAACGGCCTCTTAAGATGCTATACTGCGACAAGTTGTCAAACTCAAATCTAAAGGAGGAAGTGTTATTGAACCCTGCCCCTCTAGACAAGTGGCAATTCGTCGGCCGGCGTTTTGTAGAATAGAATGCCAAATGTATGGGATTTGACGTATATGACAGGTGTCAACGAATGTCAAAAACGTCAAATCCTATACATTCGTCATTCTATTCCATGACACGCCGAGCAACGAATCGCCCACTTGTCTAGAGGGGCTGGGCTCCGTGATGAGAGCTTCAAGTACAGTTGACAAAGTAAATAGGTATGCACTTTTTCATAGAACGTTGTAGTTAAACGTGTATACTTACCTATCTCCTTTGCCGATTGTACAACTGGGAAGAACACTAAAGACTTGATGATTCTCTTGCACAGTAGTGGGAGTATGGGCGGTACTAACTCCATTAAAAACAGTCACATTAAAATGACTTCCTCTCAAATAGGAGGCGGGGCAAATTTCACTCTCAAGTAAAAGTATCAAGAGGAAGTCATAATTTATTACTTAAAACTAAAGTACAAATTACAAAGTCATTACAAAAACAATTGGTAAACAGACTAATGAGCGATTATGATATTAAAAAATGAACATTATTATCTATGGGCTGGACCATAATATTTAAATGGGCGCCGACAACCGGAAGCTAAGTCATCGGTTTAATTAGTAGCTAGGGCTGTCAGTAATAATTATGAGTTATTATTTCCGAATATTAAATGATTTATTTGAGAAAAGACCTCTCGTTTACCGACGTATTACGTAGGTTTTTTCCGATGCTGCTTATTTGTGAGAGTGCAGAACGCTTTATGACAGTCGTCCTAGTCATTTTAGCTTTGCTCCTGGCAAAATAATTGATTGCATATAACGTCATTTCAGCTTTTCTCCTGGAAAAATAATTGATTGCATAAAATATATCGTAAAATATAGCAAAAATACGAAGGTGTCCGTATCTGCTAGGTTTTATACATTCATTTATTTTTCTCCCTGCATACCTCTTTCTTTTGTTAGTTGAGAGATCAGTTGGCAATCGTTTCCATAAAAAAACATAAATCAAATCACAAGGTGGAAAAAGAGCTGACCCCCGATTTAAAGCACTTGGATTACAAATTAGACTGTAAGAAATTGCCACAGAGCGATAAGGCCGCCATTTGTACTTACCACATAACTTAGATCTCTATGTTGTATTATTTCATATGGTGTACAATAAAGACGTTTTTATTTATTTATTAGTAGGTAGACCAGGCAATAATAATTCTAATTATCCAGTTAGATTAAAATCAAAATTGGTTCAGTATTTAAGGCATGAAAGCGTAGCAGATACACACCTACAGACATACAGACCGAATGATTTTAGCATTTTTTTTAATATTAGTATGGATAGCCTAGTGGTATGGGTAATGGACTGCTGAGACGAGGTCTCGGGTTCGATCCCAGGTTTTACCATGGCACACACCAATGACTTTTCGATGCTTTTCGAAGTTATGTGTGTATTTATCGCAGGTTTATAAGTGCCCGGTTAATGGCAATAGGCTCGCCACCTATTACATTGGGACCTAAACATAAACGGCGAAATGTGGGTGCTAGCACCTCTGCCTACCCCTTCGGGGATATAGGCGTGAGTTTATGTTTATGTATGTTATAAATAAGTGATTTGTTGCAACCCTACACTCGTATCTTCTTAGCGGCCATAACTTACAAACCTTTTCTATTACCAGCAAGAGCATTGAATAACAAATGCGTAACTAATATAAAGTAATACTAGTGCAGTAACTACATGTAATAGCAAAACTCACCAATTATACCGAGATCGGATAGAAAGTCCGATGGTCACGACACGAGCCGCTCGTATTAACTATAACTGATTATAACTACACTAGCTGACGAGAATATCATTCCAAATTATAATTGTGGGCGATATTCTATTCATAATTAATGATGAGTTTTATTTTTTCAGTTGTTAAAGGAAGGGCTTATTTTCATTTCGTTTCTAATCGAATATTCTTTGTGAGTTTTTCCATATTGTGTTCATCTTTATGAGCTTTATAAATGTAGGTTCATAATTGTTATTCAATGGAAAATAATAATTATGTTCGATTGATAATTAAATTAAAATCTGCTGATATTGTTAACGATAGATCAGAAAATTAAGTTTAATAAAAGTCCGCGGAGCCCATTCCCATTGGGATAAATTTAATTTCAAGTTCAAAAATAAATAGCAGGTACATAATTATAATTGATAGTTTAGCTAGCTAGGCTTAAGGTAGGCATACCCTATCTAAGATAAAATTAAGCCATTGGAAGCAGAAAACATTTACAGGTAGTTTCAAATTTTCTCTGGACCTATACATTTCAAAAACATTACCCTCCTTTCTTCGGCAGTCGGGCAAAAACACCGATGACTAGAAAACCTCTCCCTTCTTTTAAATAGGTTACAAAACAATTACTAAACCTACATAGGATCGAACTTACACCTTTTCTCGTAGTGACAAGTAATTGGCAAACCAAGCCCTTCAAACCGCGACGCCATCTTTTTTTATTTCCCAACCGCTACTCCGTCAGCGTGGTATATCGAGATTCGTCTCACCTAAATGGGTACAGCCCTCCCCCTGAGCTTCCCACACACAAATCTACTGCCAACATCTAATTTCCATGAAAAGCTTTGATTTTTTATTGTGTACTTTAACGGGAGTTTTAGAAACAACGGTTTTTGGCGATAGCCCATCGCTTTCCAAATAATTACCTTTTATGAAGTCAATTGTTATCGATTTAAAGAAATATACTGCATAACGGTGTTTAATATTCTCATTGGTAGTACCAACATATTTCCCTGTGTTTTTTTTATACTAGGTACTTAGCTCGCAGAAAAGCATAGTAAGCACATCACTACCTTCCTCTTCCTGTTTAGGAATTTATTCGTACGTATTTTTATACCACTTAGGTGGCAGACAAGCATACGGTCCACCTGATGGAAAGTGGTTACCGTGGCCTATGGACGAGTGCAACACCAGGGGAGTCACGCTCGTGCTGCCGACCCTGTAAGAACAGAGAGGTTTTTGTTTTTTTTTGTTTTGTTTTTGGTCTTGGTTCCTGGTTGGTGGTATCCTGGTTTTAGGATAACGAGTATTGAGAGCCTCTTTTGATGATAAGTAGGGTTTGATTAATTCAATGAGGCTTGGCAATGGTGCCACCGCCAGGCTCAGGTAGAAGAGATAGGCCCCAGAAGCCCTGGCTTGACGTTGTGGAGGGCGACATGCGTGCTATAGCGAAATGGCCAAGCGCTATAAAATATCTGAAAATGTCCTTTATAACGGGTAGTTGGAGCCCTAAAAAATCCAAAAAAGAAAACAACGGTCTAACTGCAAAGCTTCGATATCGCCTAATGTTATCATTGGGCTGTGGAGGTCAGATGGCAATCGCTTCACGAAAAAATATCGAGGTCTAGCCAAATCTGTAGTTAAGACGGTAAAGCGGACCCCAGACTCCGAGCTGAAAAAGCTTCGGATGCGACTGGGAATTAACGCTAGGATGAGAGAGATACGAGATGTAAAAGTGATCTTTCGAAGCTGATTAGCTTAAAGGTATGATTCCGAAGCCGACCTATACGACAACTGCCGATGCACGCAGCAGATGCGCGTAATTCATTGCAGCTTCTCAATGGTCCCTTTTACCCGTATTGGTGTTTAACAAGTAATGGGTACGCTGTATCTGCTGCATGCGTCTGCCGTTGTCGTATGCGGTCGGCTCCGGAATCATACCTTAACTCGACAGCATCTAGAATGTGGGCCTTTTCACTTTATACTTCAAACTTTATCAGTCTGTGAAGTCAATTTTACGGGTCAATTAAAAAGAAATCACCTTATCGAGATATCTATATTGATAAAAAGATTCGATGTCAAGATAGGTATATATCGTAGCTTTAGAGGTTTCCTTTCCTTATAAGTACATAATACTATTTTTGCTTATATGCATAATGGTTTGTGTTTTGAATTTTTTTTCTGAGATGATATGCATTGAGAGGCACAAGGCGACTAAGGGATAGGGCTGTTTAACATCAGACAGGCTCACCCCTATTATGTGGGACCGAATAATAATAAAAGGCGTGATTATTTGTATGCATGTTGTATGATATCCATTGCTTTTTTATGGTGTTCTAAAAGTATACTTAGAAATGAAGGCTCTACATGCCACATGAATGGTATTCCCACCATATACTCGCCAGAATATGATTTCGAAGTTTATAGTCAAGTCTCCAGTACATCATATTCGTGTGAGCAGGGCTGCAGTATATAGTACACTAGCTTTTGCCCGCGGCTCCGCCCGCGTGGATATCGGTTATCGCGACTAAACATAGCCTATGTCCTTTTTCAAGGTCTAATCTACCCCTATAACAAATTTCATCGAAATCGGTTCAGTGGTTTAGGCGTGAAAGCGTAACAGACAGACAGAGTTATTTTCACATTTATAATATTAATTATGGATTATATCGATGGTTACAATGCTAAAGAGTATATAAGCGACAATGAAAATTTATAAGATAATCACATTTTAGTCAAGGAATTCATTTGCTATCTTTTTTCTTTATATTTTCAATGACAATTGATATGACGCTTACATTCTTATGCGTAACAATCATGCAATCAGTCCTACATTTCCTACATACCTATTAGATAAATCTTTGAAATACATCTATACAAAATTAAAACTACTTTTCCATGTGACTAAATTCTTTTAGAATATACCTATCACGTTTTACATAACACATTTTTAATGAGGACATTGACACTTCACATCGACAAATAAAAATAAAAAATATTGATTGATTTTCCAACAAATCAGCTAATCCGTTTCACAGTAAACCATCAAATAACGTTATACGTAAACGTTAAGTCCCCAGTCAGATTCCAACCACAAAAATTACATAACAAAACGTAATTGGAATCAGCTTCATCTGACATTTGAATCATATAGAAAACCAACCAATTACTGAGAGCCAAAGGTAAAGAAAGACATTGTCTTATGATTCAAATTGTTACGTATACGTTTTATGTGAGTTCAAGATGAAAGCTTCCGGTCGAATGGAGCCTCAATCGTTTGGACGAGGTCAAGGCTGGGTTTATTACATGTTTTTTGTGCTAGTAAAGGGCTGTAAAGAAGTGCCGATAATTACTATATCGACTTTTTTTTCGTATGTTTACATACGTAACATACATTATAACGGGTGGCGCAAAAGTAAAGACCCTATTTGGTTCGGCTATAACATTTTTTCTAAATTAGAAAACTAGATTTAGGTTTTTTTAAATGTATATTTGTACCATTAAATTTCGTACCATTAGGATTTAAAGATGATGTCTTTTAAATGGTGACCTCCAGAGTTGATACATTTGAGCCCTATTTATGACATTTTGCATAACTTGCCGTAACACTACCTGCGATATGTTCGTTATTTCTTGACGAATGTTTTCTTTTAGAGCTGCGAGAGTCTGTGGCTTGTTCACATACACCCGAGATTTCAAAAAACCCCAAAGAAAGAAGTCTGGACTGGTCAGATCGGGTGATCTTGCAGGCCAAGGCAAATCGCCAAAACGAGAGATAACTCGGCCTGGAAAAGCGTTTGACACAATTATTCCACGTTCTTGGGGAGTAAAACGGTCCATGTTTATTTTCAGTGTATTTTACATTTGTTCACTACACAATTTTCAACAACAGAATGACAGAAAATTTCATATAAAAAAAATAAAGGTATTTTCTTTGGTGCCACTACTTTTGCGCCACCCAGTACCTCGTGACACATATTCTGGGCCTCAGTCGCTAGATAAACGAGACTCTGGCGCGCGCGGATTGTTTTGTAACAATCCCCCTCGCACACTCAAGCTGTGGAATGAACTCCCTGCGGTGGTTTTCCCAAGCGACTACAATATGGGGTTCTGCAAGAAGGGCATTAAAAGGATTCTGCAAGGTTGGCAGCACGAGTGTGACGCCCCTGGTGTTGCACGTCTATAGGCCATGGTAACCACTTTCCATCAGGTGGGCCGTGGGCTTGTCTGCCACAGTTGTATAAAAAAAAATCTATACTTGGTGAATTTGAGCTCGTCCACCGCAGTAACACCATAACTATTTATTAATCTGTGGTAACACCCCGTGTTATTCTCAAGACACCCAAGAAACGTGTACTGCGCGTAGAATTTCGAACATCTTTTTTTTATATTGGACACGTCAATTTGACTTCGCCTCGCCTGATGGTAAGCTGAAGGCAAAGTCTCTGAAAAGAGGGTCACCATTACAGACACGTATCATGTTACAATGGTGGCACTCAGCTTGACGGCCTCATCAGATGCTTTTTCACGCCCCGTTTAAAGGACCCGGGACTGTAGGAGGAGGGAAACACGTGAACTGGTAAGGAATTCCAAGACTTAATGGTGCGGCAGAAGAAGGAGTCTTATGAGAATTGATCTTTAGATCAGTCGCGGGTATTACTTAGTGCTATTTAAATCCATCAATAATGTAATGTCTCCTCTATTCAAGTATTTCTAACAAACCAATGATTGGCACGAGCGTTCACATAAAAAGTCTATGCCATTAATCACCATCATTCAGGGTCCATCACTTGCAGAGAAAGGTGTTATGCAACGATATCACTGTTTGTTTGTAATTATTTTAATTTTTTTCAATTATTGTGCGGCCATAGGTCAGCCGTTTAAATTCTTGGTTCTTTTTTAGATTGATTTAGCAGATATATCTTTTTGATAAATGTTAGTAGGTTTTCTATTTGATGTTTTTTTCTGACATGTAACTGTCTGTCTGTTTGTAAACAAATCTTGGGAGTTGAATGTACCTAATGGAAGTTAATCAACTTGTAATGGTCCCATATATTTGAAACCTTGTAGGTACTGGTCAAAATACGTCTTAATGATGTTTTTGATATGACGAGCTCAGTTGATCTCTTTCGGGACGACTGCTGGGGATCGCGCCGTAGTACATAGTGTGATATTTGAAATTTTAAAGCAATTAGTATGCTAACCGTCGCCCCAAGAGGGTTGTTTAGGAGAAATTGGAACAATCAAGACGTGATTCGATAGCCCAGTGGTCAGAGCATTCTCCTTGTAAGGGACTGGTCGCGGGTTCAGTCCGAATCGATTCACTTTTTCCAACTTTATTTATTGAAGTATGATATCTGGTTGACAATAAATAGGTACGTAAGGCACGCTCTTCGCCTAAACCTTGTCAAATTTATAGAAATTAACTCTAGTGAGTTAATTCGTATTCCAGAACTTTACTCAGTTCTGAATCTCGATTTATAATTAGATCTGAAGACAAATTATTCTATTCTTTAAGACATTCGGCGGAGGTTATGTCGAACTTGAACCGATAAAACGCTAGTTCTACTTCTGTAAATTAACCTAATTTGATGCATTGCCGAAAAGATTAACAGTTGGACACATGAGTTTAGTATAATGATATAAATTAAAGTTTTTAAATAAAAAAAATTGTTCGATTTGCTATGAATGGATAAAATTAAAACCGTACACCACAGAGCAATAAAAAAAGGGTACTTAATAAGTTTTTTTTAAAGTTGAATTAAATAATTCGTCTAAGTTATTACCTGATTTTGTATTCCGCGTTCTAGATTAGAAATCTAGAACGCGGAATATGTTCTAACAGGAAATCATCCTTGATAGTACTTGTTTATATTTACTACAAATATCATCGTATAAGAATTGCCATTATCAAAGGTCTTCATTCCTTAGAGAGTTATGAGATATCGCTCGTATTGTAACATTTGTAACAATGCCATTGTAACATCTGACAGATGGATTGATGAACGCAAACTATCTTATGGCTAATGGGGATAAGTTCGCGTATAGAAGAAGGGGATATGATATAATAGTTTCATTTTTCGATATCTTCGTATAAGATTTGATGGCTTTATTATACTATGTTTATGTTAGGGGAAGAAAAAGGGAAACGTCAAACCTTCCGAAGTAGAGATTGACAATATTGCACTTGTCTCTTTTCTTTCTTTAGGCTATTTATACTGTTGATTGAAGGTACTTGGTGGAACTAGTTACACATATTGAATACGCACTTGCACTTTTCCACCCTATCTCTTACTCTGGGTATCGACTATACAGCTGTTCTCCATCCAACAGTAAACATATAGCCCATAACAAAGTATCTCAATCAATTGCAGTCCACTGCTGGAGATAGGCCTCTCCCAATGTGTGCCACTTCTCCCGGTCCTCCGCCATCCGCATCCAGTCTGTCCCAGCCACCTTATCAGGTGGTCAGTCCATTTGGCTAGGGGGCGTTCCACCTTCCATTTGCCTTCTCGCGGTCTCCACTCTAGGAGTTATTTGAACTAACGGCCATCGGTCCTTAGACAGATATGGTTAGCCCACTGCTGCCACTGCCACTTCAGTTAGCTTATTCTGCATTTCTGCTTACATGTCATGTAGGTAATTCAAAGTCCCTGTTTGACGGCAATAGGCTCGCCCTGTTACGTGTACAATGTACAACCAAGATGGAACTGGAACCCCAAATCCCTTGACTTCGAGAGGGAATGTTCTGATTAACATGTACAAGTCTTTTACATTCGGAATTTCCCTACCTTGGGGCGAACCAAGTAATTGTTTATCGATCGACACACAATCTCACGCAAAGAAAAGCAGCACTTTTTTAATTAGATGAATGAGGCATACGTAGATTTTAATTACGTAGTTAGTATCTGTGAGAAGCAATTAGATTAACCATAGAAATTATTTATCGCAGAAACCGCAATGTTGCCTTAGGCAAGGATGTATTGTGCATATGCGAGTGAAAAAAAAAACACTTTCGCTTTCAAGATGGCGGTTATCAATGGAATGTCATTCAACTGAACGTGAGAAATCATTTCAACGATTCGAAGCTGAATTATTTTATAATTAGCTGACAAAAGCACGAATCTCAAGTAATGTAATTCAAATAACTTTCGCAGTGATAAATGGATATCAAAATAACTATTATGGAAGAGAAATCCACACACTCGTTATTTGGTTCGACAGCTTCACAATGACAAAGACCAAAGTTGTTCTACAATGACTTTTTAAAACAGATTCAAACTGAAATAAAACTACTTTTTTAACGGATTCTTCGATATATTTGTTGCTGCTGAAAAGTAGCCGAATCAGCGGGCTAAAAGTGAATAAAAACAAATATGTCGCGATAGAATCCGTTAAAAAGTATTTTTATTTCAATGAGTGAGATGCGCGTAAACTTCAGACAGTACCTATCACGGATTTCAAACTTAAATCCTGTAGTATTTTTTTTAAAGAATATAGCAACCGAAATTACTAATATTCCCATTAACCCCTCCAACTAAGCTAAATTGCTTGTGCTAGGAGTGGGTTCACGTCGGTAGTGTAATGGCCCGGATTCGAAGAGAGAGAAGAGAAGGAGAAGAAAAGATTTCTTCAATAGAATTCAAGTATAATAGATTAGTTTCGTGTTTTCCCGTTATACAAAGTTTGAATAATCAATACACAGCGATAGTTCTGTTTGCATCCAAAGCTCGGGATCTCTCCTATTCTTTCTCTTGAATGAATTAGTTTATCTTGGGTTTTACGGGAGCTACCATTTAGTTTCTTAGCGCTTTCGTCTTTTAATAAGCAAGTGATACCACCAGCTGATGACTTATACGACGACTGATGATAACTTATTAATAATTAATTTTATTGCTCATCTGATGAGTGATGATGATGAGTGATAGATAAGTGATGACCAATAAATTTAATTAACTTACAAAATATCCAAGTAAGTGATATGAAAAACTTATTTTGTTGTATGGGTTGTATGGATTTCTGTATATTCATTCTGTGCGCGTACTAAATAGTTTTTCAAATTTATAGTCAGAAGGTTTAATTAAACGAATCTATAGTTAATACCTACTATTCATATTCGTATCTGCAACTGACAAAAATTTCACAACTGCAAGAGACATTGCAACGCATGCCAAGCTTTATCTTGTTACAAATAAAAATGTCTGACAATAACTTTGCAACTAATCCTCTTGCCAAACGTGATAAACTTGGACTTCCTCTGACAACAATTCAGCAGGCGAAGTTTCAATAACTTCGGAATTAGATTGTATACGAAGCGAAGATAGAGTGAAGTCAGTTTCAGCTTGTTATCTACTAGTAATCTAAATTCAACCCTACCTAGGTTAGGTTTCAGGTAAACTTGAATATAGTTGAAATTGATCTAGATTACTGTGTACTGCAAGTGCATCTGTGTTGGTTGGGTGCTACCCTGGTTATGAATATCCTATAGAGTGAAAACCTACCCAAATTCTACGATAAATACGTACATATTCACACCTGTAAGTCCCCGAAGAAGTGGCCAGCTTGGATCCTGCTTAATAGGGGGCGAGCCTATTGCCTTTATGCGGGCACTTGTTCACTGTTTACCGTAGTGTTAGTTTATTTTTACAGGGTCTAAAAATGTAATGCTGTCTGATGTATTATGTGTGTGGTCCGTATCTTTTGGATTGCACCTCAGCTTTTTACCATTTAGCGGGGTGCAATCAATTGACGGACCATATATAAAAAAAAAAAATTAATTGATGGATTTATCAGTACAGTATACTTCTTCACTTCATTATTTTAATTTTTCTCTTATTTACAAATATTTTTGCATTTACGGGAGCAATTTCGAGTTGATGTCCTGTCCTGTGAGTAAAGCCTACTTGCAGGCGAGTACTGGCTGGCGGCTTTACCCCAAGGGTCTTCTATCTATCTATCTATCTATCTATCTATCAAGACCCTCGGGCCCGGGGGACCTTCATAGAAATATTCTAAGTATATTCAGAGGTAATAAACGCGATCATTACCACGGTGACATTCATTTTTTTGATATAGTTAATATATTTAATGACGTGTAAACTATGTGGAACACCAGAATTGGGTCGGAGGGCAGCTGAGTCACGAACAGGGGCGATTATAATCTTTATACGTCTTTACTTATTTCGATATTACTTGCCTACATATTTTTGAAATACGATGACCTATTTAGTTGTGGTGTTGGCTTGCCCCTATTAGTAGGTTTAGCCAGTTGGTAAAAGGGTCAAAGGCGAGTCAATCAATTAGTTTATCACAGTCCACTGCTGGATATAGGTCTCGCCCAATGCTGGAAGGCTTTAGACTACTGTTTCCACGCTGGCTAGATGGGTTGCTGCAGGGTTTTATTTTAAGTTTTACTTCTTTTGCAGTGATATCATGTAGTATGTCTTCGACACCACATTGCTGGGGAAGAGGATTTATTTGAATTTAGAACGGTGCGTACCCATGAAGCTCTCATTTCTATGAGAATATTGTAGGTATTCTCATTCCCACTCGTATTCCCACCAGGATCAATAGAAATGACGAGTGTTTTCGTGGAGCATTAGGTACTATTGATCCTGGTGGGAATGCAAGTTTTTATACAAAAAAGAAGTAGTATAGAATGTGTACGTATTACGTACGGTGAGAATAAAAACGGTGTTAAACTTGCTAGTCCCAAAAATAATAATTGAAGTATCTTACATGATTATTAAAAATAATAAGCTGGTTGGTTCAGAATGAAGCCATCATCTGTGTATTCAGTTACACACCAATTATGACATAACAGCGAGATCAATAAACAATTGGCGGTAGTTCCTTCCGTTCTCCTTGCGAGGTGCGCGGGCGCAGAGAGAAGGCCGTCGCAGAATTAAAAACTGTATTTATCACTGTCTGTTGCTGAGGTCGGAATTATGCTGATTCATGGACCACAGCGTTAGATACGTTGAGATGAATTTACTTTTTTGAATTAGCTTTATTTTTTTTTTTAACGCGGTGGTTATTGATTTCGACATCATTCATGTGCGGATTTCTACAAAAGAGTAGGTATATAATGGGAAAGGACGAAAAAGGGTCGGTAGCGCGAGTGTGACGTCCCTGGTGTTACACACGTCCATAGACAACGGTAACCACTTTCCACCTGGTGGGCCGTGTGCTTATCTGCCACCTAAGTGGTATAAAAAAGTAAAAAAAATGAGTGGAATAGAAAGATTCAGGTCTGAAGGCGTACACTTCATATTAATGTTCAAATAATATTTTTTACAGATTGAATTATTTCTAAATATTAAAAAAAAACTGTTGATATAAAATATAAATGAGTGCGGAAGTAGTGTTGATGGGGTTAAACGATTAATTTGTTCCACATTTAGAGATTTTAAACCGTTTATTTAATCAAATTTAATTATGAACACATTGTTTTTAATAAATACTTGACTTAAAACTAAAATAAATATTCTAGGACATTCTAAAATTAAATAATCTAGACTAGATTTATTACTTATGTAATAATAACTATTACTTAAATTATTATTATACTACAGAAAATAATGAAAAATATTTTAGTTCAGTGATATCTGTAACAGAATCGACGCCATTTTTAACCCTCGAAATGCATACCCGGAGATTAAAAATTTTAAACGTGATTAAGACCGTAAACGGTTCTCCGATATTATAATTCAGGTGAAACGTGACTTTGTTCGTATCCCTGGTATGATAATTAATATTGGATCTTTACCACCTTCGAATATTTCGCATAAGCACGAAATTTAATAAGAATAAAACTCGGAATAATGTTGAATCTGTTTACTAACATAATTGAAAAAGATAGCACAGATTTTGATATAATAGTTATTTGTTATACAAGAGTGCAAGGTTGCTTCTTAACCGCGTGCTCAATTTTAGAATGATGTAAGCGAAGGATTCAAGATTAGAACCTTGAGCGTTGTGAGGGAATAAAAAAAGCACGAGGTGAAAAAGTCTTTCAAGTCTCCAAGTCACTGTGCTTGTGGATTTGAGCTCGGCCACTGCCGTAGAACCCCGTGCTATCCTCAAAAGACACCCAAAAAATGTGTACTGCGTTTATAGAGCACATTTTGAGCACATTTTAGGTCCAAGATTTATGTCCCGTGCAATATATTAGTCAACTGTGTAAAAAAGATACGCTTACTACAACAAATTATAATTTTCATTTTATTTTTCCATAATTATGCAGTACCTAAGAATTGATTTTAACCGAAACAGGTTTTCAGAGTTGACTCACCCGTGTCAACATGAGTCAAAGGAATTTTTGCTTCAAACAACCTTTGTTTCACTTAAACAACAATATAATACAATTAACAATATAATGTGCTAAAATGTCGTGTTACGAGCATCGAATTTTAATAATATTGGCAGTATTTACAATACATTATTCATGATGGTGTATTTTAAATAGGTACATTTTAAAAAAAATATAATTTACAAAAGGTATCCGGGTTCGAATTTACCACCTTGGAAAGAAGAGTGAGACGTCGGGTGAGATCGGTTTGCTTTAGTTTTGTAGAGCGTTCTCTCTGTCGCACATCGGAATGTGACAGTTTGATACTTTTACAGAGTAGTTAAAACTGTTTTTGTGCTTCATATTTAAAATATAACTGTTCTTGCCAAAATGTATTGGGATTTATTCCAGGGGATAAATGAAGCTTAAAATTAAATTAATGTTAAACGGTCTCTTACCAGGGGACCAATGGGAACCTACATAATAGGGGACGAATCTACATCTTTTATTCCGGGACGAAGGCGAATTTTAGGAGACCAATGGGTTTGTCGGCTTTTCGTCGAGTCGCGAGCGCGGAAGCGCGCACGTGTTGTTACAACTTCATCAATTTTTACACCTTACTACTTCATCAATTTTTTTATATACAGTCAGCTACAAAAACATTATCTTTTGTTTCACTATTTTACCTTTTGTGGTCTTCCGTCGGAACATCAAATATCTGGAAAACCTGCGCAGGCATGCAGGAGAGGTTAGCTTGGGCCCTGAAAATCCCGTACACCTACAAAATCATAGTTTGTGTATATAATTTGTATCATTGACTTACGTGGTGCATAAAAGTATGAAATCGTGTGAAAACCGAACCGTTCGGTGTCAGATGACGTAATTTTTTTATTTTCTGTCTCTTCACGTTTGGTGCCGTTTAGCGCTATTCAAAGAATTGTTTCTTTCGTAATTCTATTACGTTTATTTCCATTAAATCGTATTGTCTGTAATGGTAATAATATTTATGAAATGTATGGTTTTGAAGGCACGCATGCTAATAATAGAAGAATAGATCGATGACCTTTGTGGTATGGCGGTTACGGTAAGATGTTTGACGAAACAGTGAGCGGTTTTAGTCGGTTCGAGTCCGACATATTATTGCTCGGGACATATATTTTGGACCTAAAGTGTGCTCAAAAAGTGCTCTATACGCGCAGTACACGTTTCTTGGGTGTCTTTTGAGGATAGCACGGAGTGCTACTGCGGTGAACGCGTTCATATTCACCCAAGCATAGGTTGTAACATACCGTGTTTCGAGCAATAAATTATTTACTTACTTACTTACCAAACCACTGACACTAACATATTTGCAAAACCTTTTTAAATAGGCATACATGTATCAATTGATATCAAAAATTGTTTTATGACTTTCATGTTTTATTTATTTTCGTATTAAAGGTATAAGAGCTAAGATGAACAATAAATTAGAATTTGTTGAGTAACTTTTATCGTTGACTGTACAAAAAGGCCAATTGCACTGAGTCCATAGACATTTAGTGCTATTGTTAGTTTATTGTCTTGGTGAGCCAACAATATAGTATTGTTAAATAATATTTAAAAGACCAGTATAACTACCAGAGCTTTGATATTTATGTTTCTATGCTTATAATGGTTTTCCTTATGCAAACTAATGTCCATACTTGTAACTATTTTCAAATAAGATATTAAAGCAGACACAGACGCCATCATTTAAAGTCCTAAAAAAATTAATAAGCGCAACGCATTCGCGACGATATGTATAAAATCATATGGTCGCGATTGCGTTGCGAATATTTTTCACATACGGTGTTAGAATAAAAGCGACGATACTATAGTAACTGTAAACGGCTATACAATTGATTTAAAAAATGTACATAATATTTACACAAAAGTGTCTGCTTTTTTGCTCTATGCCTCTCTAATTCACTGAGAAAATCCACCAGTGGATTCATTTCCACTTATCATAATAATAGGCATATCCACTCTAATCCACTACAAAAGTGGATTATGTGCAAATAACTCATACATACATGACATACGTGTGCTTTAAGCACCATGCCCCAAATTATGCCACCGTGCCCCAATGAAAGAGTTTTTGGGTCCCACGTAATAAGTGGTGAGTCTATTCCTGTCAACCCAGCAGGTGTTCATGGTCCACCCGTGTAAACTAACATCTTAAAAATGCCGCAGTGAAGTTTGTTGCGCCGATTCTTTTCCACTAGCGCCTAAGAAGCGGAGGTAAACTTAGTTTTAAGCAGAATTTGACGTCAAAAGCTTGCCATCAAAAAACAGTGTTATAAAAAAAAAGGAATTTGATTTTGACTAGTATGACACCTGTGAAGGTTAACTGGAGGAATCCTATTATAATGAAATCACGTGATCAAAACGTATTTATGTATGTACTTGTATATGTGTATTGGTCTGGGTCTCTACGTTTTTGTTATCTTAATAATAAAAGGCGTTTCCGCAATATTTTCCATTTCCAAGTCATAGGGTCCAAAGGTCCACTGCCGTCCGCCAGGCACTAATTAACTAACTTAAGACAGTCAATATAAACCAAACTATGTAATTGAATAAAATTTTGAAGCATTATTATGCTAACTATTCAAATCGATTTAGAAAGATAAAAGAGAATCGACCTCGGGTGGGACTCGAACCCGCGATCTTTCCCTTACAGGGGGAATACTCTGAGCACTACCGCCCCGCGGTGTTCGAAATCGATTCAACTAACACCCGTATTCACAAACAATACTGTGAGGTCTCATAGTGTGCTCGAGCGCATAGGGCTGGTAAAATTAAATCACAAACATCACGGAGCAGTATCTAACGCAGTGCGTTCCCTCAACGAAGTATTACTTAAGTGTTATCAATGAATAAAAAGGCTTGCCAAAACGAACGCACTGAGAATTTGTCGTTCTTTGCACAGTTTTGGTGGGACGCATAGCGAAGTATTGTTTGTGAATACGGGTGTAAGTAATTTAGAAGTAGGAGAGCTAACTCCGGGCTTCTATGTGCAAGATGCAACCGGGATTTACATTTGTATGCTGATGATGATGAACTAACAATATCATAGATTACATAACCGTGATATCACAAAGCTATTTAATAATATCGTTTTTTTTCTACTATGGTAATAATACATGTTTTTATACATACAAAAGTAAAAATAACGGTATGTACACGTAATTTTGTTAGCAGAAAAAATTGCAAGAACCGGCTCCAATGTGCACAGACCGTTAAGTTGGAGTCAACAATTCATATGTTTGGATAAAGGTGCGTCACACATGCCCCGCGTAAGATAACACGCACAGAATTGAGAATAAAAAAAATTAATTAGGGGTACGCCGACAGAAGATCGCACATAAAATTGAGACTAAGGTCGGTCTTAGGATGTAGGAGAATTAGGTCGAGAATTTAAGTGATTTTTATGTCAGTAGCGCGATCGTATGAAGTTGCTGGTGTGGCAGATGTGTGCTCGTCTGCCACCAAAGTGGTATAAAAAATATTGGTATGTACGGCGACCCTACTAAGATTTACGGGGCAAAAGTTCTAAGAAAAAAGCCCCAACTCCAACTGGAGGACCCCCTGCGCCAGAGCCTCGTCTGTTCATCAGCATATGTATCAGGTAGCATGTAAGGTAGTTTAGACCTTGAAAATTTTAGTGGGACTCTCAGAAACTATACTAAATGCAGCATACTGTTACTAAAAGTCAATATTCAGTGATACTGTCGAGTCGACTCCTTCGACGTATGGCTCTACCACCTTAGACTTATGAATATTTTATCTCACTACAACGACAGAAGCATTTTTCACATGTCTTATTACATTATGACGCCGTGAGGCAAAAGATCGTGCTAAATAAATTCGAACGGCGTGACATAATTGATCTTTCGGTAAATACCTTTCACGCTCAAACGTGCCGTTGCCGTCGCGCCCGTCTATAGACACCTTTACATCTTGACTTTGAGATAATTACGATAATTCACATGTTAGTAACATTACGTGTACATTACGGCATGATTGTACCTTTCTATGCATCAGCCATTGTTACTTACTCAAAGGTCACCGCTTAATTATGCCTAGGGGGGCTAATGACTTCATTTAGATAAATTTATGGGGCCTTATTGACTTCATTTAGTGGTGTGTTACGTGAAAGATTATGTTACATATTTCATTGTTAATATACGGTAATAATATTCTTATATCGAGGCGTTTATGTTAGCACTAACTACGAAACGACTCACTCGAGTGTGGTGATCGTTACGTCATTTTACTCGTAAGTCATCTAGAAATGTAGTGAATTCTAATTAGGTATTGCTCGGGACATTATCTTGGACTAAAAATATTTTTTTAAGACCACTTAGGTGGCAGACTAGCACACAGCCCACCTGATGGAAAGTGGTCACCGTGGCCTATGGACGTATGCAACACCAGGGGCGTCACACTCGTGCTGCCGACCCTGAAGAAACCTTCTAATGCCCTTCTTGAAGAACCCCATATTGTAGTCGCTTGGAAAAACCATCGCGGGGAGTTCATTCCACAGCTTGAGTGTGCGAGGGATGAAGTTCCTTTCATACCGCACAGTGCGCACCGTTTTCGGTCGCAATGTGTGAGGATGAATTCCCCGCCTATGCGAGAAGTGCTCAAAATGAGCTCTTTATGCACAGTACACGTTTCTTGGTTGTCTTTTGAGGATAGTACGGGGTGCTACTGCGGTGAACGAGCTCAAATTGTACATTAAACTGTATACATGCTACCTACTTTGTCTATACTGTAAATCTATTGGTGTACAATAAAGCATTATCTATCTATCTATCTATTACAAAACAATACGCGCGCGCCAGGGTCTCGTTTGTTTCACGATTTAGGTCCAACATACGTTTCCCAAGGTATATGTAGTTTTAGGAGGATATGCTTGCTAGAACACGTGGAACATACAGTCCAGTATGTATTTAAATATATTGCTATCTCAATCAGCTTACGGGATACCCTGCGCGTTGTGTGAGACAGCGTGATATTTGGACTATTTTTTAATAATAATATAACATTTAAATTGTCAAGGTCATTGATTAAGATCATTGTTAAGATAATGGTGTTATGTTTTAAATAATGTGAAGTTCATTACCATTTCGCTTTTTTTGGTGCCTTTTATTAAAATTATTTTATTGCTTTGAATAGTCTTAAAAACATCTAGTAACAAGGAATTTTAGATATGCATATTTTGAACTTACATTTTTTAAGGTTTACACAGGTAGGTATTTAGTGATTTGTTAGCAAACCAGATATCGTTTTCATACCAGTAAAACTCATACCGTTTTGAAATTTATTAAGTTCTGTTATCCCACAGACAGGGAATCCGTCCTCACACGTTGCGACTGTAAACAGTAAGCATCATAGTTAGGTATGAAAGGAACTTCAAGCCCCACACGCTTATACTGTGGAATGAACCCCCTGCCGTGGTTTTTCCAAGCGACTATAGTATGGGGTTCTTCAAGAAGGGCATTAGAAGGGTAGATATATTCCTTCAGTCATGAACCATCCAAGCAATAGTTTTTTTTTTACTAACCGTACCTAATTCTGTGACAAACTCGTTTTGGTATTAGTTTTATCAGTGGTATTCGTTCGGAACGGTTATTAATTTGATAAAAAAGAAATGCCGACCCTGAAGGTTTCTTCAGGGTCGGCAGCACGAGTGTGACGCCCCTGGTGTTGCATACGTCCATAGGCCACGGTAACCACTTTCCATCAGGTGGGCCGTGTGCTTGTCTGCCACCTAAGTGGTATAAAAAATAAAAAATAAACCACAGGTTTTAGAAAAATGGTACTGGATCGGAATAGATCATTAGAAGGTTCTTAAACCCCGTGTTATCCGTAAAATACATCTAAGAAACGTGTACTACGCGTATACAGTACATTTTGAATACATTTTAGGTCCAAAATATATATTATGGTTCCGAACATAACTGTGTAGTGTGGTCAAAAAAAAAATCAATAACCTGTCTTCTTAACCTCAACTCCGTCACTCGAAATATAACGTTATCACTACCGTTTCGTTACTAGGTCAATGATATTCGGCACCGGTGCACCACTCGGAGACAAATTACGTTTCTTACCGTACCGCGTAACAGAGATGCCATTCGTGATAAAACATGTGATTATACAATTTATGAAACTGTATCACTGAACATGTTATATTTGTAACGTTTCTTATATCGTTATTTTATAGCTTTTTTTGGGTTTTAACGGAGTTTTTTGAGCTCATTCGAAGTTGTTGAATGTTTTTTTTTGTCGCATACCTGCCTACCTACGTCACAGTAAATATGCTGTGTTTACATCACCCTTTTTTTTTTTCTTTTATCGTGCGAAAAATCCCCACGGATACCTCCCCCGCCGGAACCGGAGGAGGAGGTTATGTCGGACTCGAACCGACTAAAACGCACGCCGACTGTGGGTCGGTTGCCGGAGTTGAGATTGTCGTAGCCATATCCCTCGCACCCCGGCCGACCTCCGACGCCCGAGTTGCTGCCGCTCGACAACATCACCCGTGACTTATAATACAGGAATTGCTGTGGTTTTTCTAAGCGACTACAATATGTGGTTCTTCAAGAAGGGCATTAGAAGGTTACTACGGGGTCGGACTGTTGGCGCAAACGAGTCCTAGCAGTGGAGACCGTGGACTGACGACCTGAAAAAGATAGCTGGGGTATTAGTATAAGCCAATGTGTAACCGCTGAACTTGTCAGACGGACTACTCACCGGCTACCTCAGTTGGAGATTGCACGACTCTAAAATCCCAGGGCGCCTTTTTCACAGAGAGAATAAATGTAATGCTGTGGGTATGTGAGGAACCTTTGGGTGTCACTCTAAGGAAAACTCATACACTCCGTTATACATACATATATTTATTTAGGGGAACACAATACAGAGATACACATCCAGAAGGGTGAAATAAAGACATACACACATAGGCCTCTAGTGACACAAGTACAAAGCACTAGCCGTGCCGGTCTCTCCCACTAGGTGTAGGGTCCTCCACTTATTAGACTTCCCTGCAGAAAGAAGATACAGCCAACCCAAGGTGGTTGGGTACTTCTCCACATATAAATTAATACCCAGATGGGTGATTAATTAAGGTATGTACACGCAAAATGTAATAAAAGGTGTCTATACGTGACCAGAGCCTCGGTTGCCTTCCTGCCGGTAAGAAGTGACGTCCCACTGGTCCTCGCCCTGTCCGCTTAGGTGCAGACGAGAGGATGCCTTTGTAAAGTGACGCGTAAGCTAGGGGCCGCTTCTCCGCTCAACCACGCTCATAAGACACGAAGTTGACTACTACAATCTTGGACCCTAAGACCAAAAAATGAATACTAAGAATTGTCTCTAATGCAGCAGAAACCCATAAGCAGATATCGTGAAGCTACTTACCACGAATTGGGGATCACTGAGTTTAGGTTCTTAGGTTATAAAAAAAATTACAAAGAGATTACAGACTGTACACAAGATGACCGTTATAGGGTCTCGACAAAGTTTTCTGAAGTGCCGGCCCGCCAGCTGACTCGTCCTTTTATAAAGTCTAGCGAAGAACTTTCTGGAAAAACACCAAATTTCACCGCTCCTTCATGAGCCGTCTCACATTAAAACAACAAGTCACTCCGAAAGTGCGGCAAAATCAGGTGTCATCTTGTAACTACGAACTCAAGGCGGACCAGGCATCTCCTTACTTTAGACGCATTACACCAGACAGACCATAGTGCTTACATAGACGAGAATCATAGAATAATATATCCCGAGAAATTAGGAACAAAAACTGGACTTCAACGCCTAACTAAAAATCAACATTATTATTTATAATACCTAGATAAATCTATCAAAATCAACATTTTCAAAGCTACCCGTGTTGAAACGCCATCTCGTGACATTAGTGTGTACTAACACCAATATGCGCCTTACAGCACAGCCAATACATCCCGTACGAGTGTAAACGTGTGTAAGAGTGTTAAAACAATAGATGTCGCTACTAGTCCTGAAAATTACATGTTACAAATGTCACATAGTAGAGCTATTAACATAGGAGACAAAGTAGACCAGTTTTTGTCCGGTTGACTCGAGTTTGTAGTATCTACATAATTATATTGATAAATAGAGTACATTTTATGACATGATTTGGGTCACGATATAGGTGTAAGCTGGAGGGGTTGGCGGGAATATTAGTAATTTTATTTGCTAATATACTTAAAAAACAAAAATCTTTACTAAGTATTTTGTATTAAGTTTTGTTTGCATGTTCATTTTAGGTTGCATTCACACACCGCTAACTCGTTGAAACTGAAATTTTGTACAGTTGTAATTGACACCTGCGTGAAAGTTTCTGACACAGAACTATCAAACAAATAGAACAAAACAATAATAAAAAGAAGTCTCGAAACGTATGCGTAGTAAGTAGGTACTTAGTTGGTAGTAATTAATTTAAAGTTGAATATGTAATTATGTGTACGAGAATGAGTGCGATCACGGTATAACATACACTTTGTTGTTAAAATTACGGCTTCCTTTTTTATATCACTTATTTAATGAAATTTTAAAGCAATTAGTATGCTAACTATTCGAATCGCTCAGGCGGGTGGCCTATGGACGAGTGCAACACCAGGGGAGTGCTGCCGACTTGTAAGAACAGAGAGATTTTGTGCCGTCAATGCAGAAGACAAGCAGGACAAGCTTTTGGTCTTCCCACTGACAGCACAGAACCTCTCTAGTCAGCTCTGGCTACCCTACTCACCGCTGGAAACACAACACGAGGTTATTATACCCGCTGTGTTCTGTAGGGCGGAGGTACTTCCCCAGTCGGACTGCTTGATTGAGACGGAAATACCGTCGTGTCCTACCTCCTCCTGTAATAGGAGACTAAAATATAATCGTCAAAATACCTCTGCCTACCCCTCCGTGTAAAAATACTAAAATCTTACAATTTGTTGATAATCTTTAGCAATTCATGGGAATATACAAAATCCATTTAAAACATAATTAACAAAATTACATGCGTGTTATATTTATACTTTTAGGTTAATTTGAGCGTGCAAGAGTGTCTTAATTAGACTTGTGACGTTATTCCAGCAATAATATTGGTATTTAAGTGTTTATTATGTAGGACATTGCGTAATGTGAATAATCGTATCATTTTTTCTGTGGGAAGTGGGTTAGTTGAGGATCGAGTACATAAAATGATATAAGAACATGAGAAATTATTCGATTTTTATTGAAATGTACAGATTATTTCCTTTGTGTGTAAATATTTATGTAATTAAATTCATGGAGGTTTTCAAAAGTGAATGCGTGAAACTTTTAGATAATATATAGGTATTTAAATGCTCATTATGCATTCAGTCAGAGGTAAGATGCCAATCTTACCTCTGGCTGAAGGCATATTGGCAGTCGTTTCACGGCAAATTCTATTCAAACACGCAGTTTGACTGGAAAAGCGGCCCCCTGACTACGAAATAAAAGTTTCAGCACATGCGACCGGGATAATCTTGCTTTTCCGATTCTGTATTAATTTTGACTTATGTCATTATTCTATTGTGTTCTTATAATGATTTTCTAATAGATAATATTTTTTTTGTTTCAGGTACATATTCGGCAATAACAATTGGTTCTATATTTGAATATTCATGAGTAAGTATTCAGTATTCACAATATATAATTTCTACATCACAACCTAAACTGACAACAAAATGGAAAAATATTTTCGGAAAAACTAACAAAGAAAGTCATTCTATTGTTTCCAAATTTTTCATATTTTAAATACAATTTATTGAAATATGAACCTTACTACCTTAGAAAATAAGTCCAAAATCAGTTGCAATATTGTCCCACAAGTTAAAAGGCTTAACTAAACTCTTCCGAAACAAAAAGTAACATATCAACATAACGACCAATTAAATATGAACCGTATTATTTCAGACATTGTGTTCAATATCATTTGGAAGGTTTAAAAGGTTGGAGTAAAAACGCTTAAACATCGGATTGCAGTGTAGTGGACTGCACGCAAATTCAGAAAGTCTGATTGATGATGGCGGTGGTAGATTGCACTATTACGTGGATCTAGTAACATTGTGGGCGGGAATTTTAAAATTCGAACACACTTTTACTTCGAAGTAAAAACTTTGATAAATTTGGGAAAGTGACGTTTTAATTTCAGAACGAATTAAGAATTAATTAAACGTAACAACAGTAATATTATAAAAGTGATAATTTATATTTGTGTTGTAGTTGTAGTGAATTTTTAACGTTTTAGCTGGCGAAAATTAACCTCCAGTACACCTCGAGACACGTATCTTGGACCTAAATCGCGAGACAAACGAGGCCATAGATTATTACACAACAATCCGTTTTGTAATAATCTATGCTTGATAAATTTGGGCTCGTCCACCGCAGTAGCACCCCGTACTATCCTCAAAAGACACCTAAGAAACGCGTTCCTACTGCGCGTGAGAGCACATTTTAGGTGCAAGTTATATGTCCCGAGCAATAACAAAGGCGTGAATGAAGGATTTTTTTTTTTCATAAACGTTGTACAGTATTTGAGATAAGTATATTAATCATATTTATCGTGCATTGTTACATACAGATAAGGTAACAGGCATAAAGTAAAATCTAAACGAAATTGGTAATCAGCACGTCCTCTCATTTTATGTATCCGCGGGCTCGAATCTATGTGAAGTCAGTGAAAAGCTCTAATATTATCGTAGAAAATTCAATATTTTGTTAACCTTCAATCTATGACGTATTCATGTCCAGATCATCTATGTATGATCCCTTTTAAACCTTGGTCCACACCTGTGAAGTTCGTCTTCCTGTACCTACTTTTTTGGCGTGTGGATGACCCCTTGGGCTACACCTTACTAACTAACGATGAGCACTCCTGTACCCCCACAAGAAATATTCGAATTTCGAAAACTTAAACGTATCGAGAGCACGCAGCAATGTGATTAGCAGGCTTCAAACACAAGCAGGTTCACAGTACACAGGCGACCAATCGCAAAGCTCCGTTCTTTCGATACGTTTTCGTTACGAATTCGTATAATTTTCATGCTCGGGGGCACTGTACCTATTTATTTTAATAATCAACACTTCTACTAACTTACTAACACATTAAATGTCCACATCCCAAATTAATTGCAAAAACAAGCAATTAGCAAGAATACGGAAATTACACCGATAAAGATCGCGACAGACTTGCAAAAACAATTTTATTGTTCGCTGCGAACGGCGATGGGAACATTATCTTATTATTCGTATGCAGCCAGCAAGTCTAACCTCGTGGGAACCTTTGTTTGAGTAACAGGACTTGGTGCAGTTCCGATTGCGTCATATGTGGCTGGCTTTGTAATCTAATGTGGATAACGGTTAGCTGTTTATTGGCATGCGAATTTGGTACGGTTTAGCGGATATATTGTTGGCCATATTTGGAAAAATTATATTTATTGAGTGGTGAATAAGGTAGCCACGTTTTTTGCCAGTATAATAAATTTGTATCACCTTTTTTTGACGTCCACAAAATCGCCACGTATCCCCACCCTCACCACTGTTGGCGGGGGTGGTTATCTTTTAACCGTTTGTGGGTCGTATCGTAGGTTGCCGCAAGTGAGATTGACTAAGAGATATCTCTTGCACCCGCAGCAAACCAAGGCCCGCCAGCCGATCCAGGAACTATATCACCTCGCGATTTTACCCGCTAAAAAAATTCTGTTCAAAATTCAGTTTGGAACTAATATCAATCTCCTAAATGTCAACAAGCCTAAAAGTAAACTTTGTTTATTAGCCAATTGCTTAGCCATAGGTATACGTTGAAAATCTGCACAGTACTGGCGAATAATAGCGATAATACATATAATATTTCAAATAGCATTAAGACTTAAAAACAAACTTAAAAACAAATAAATCTTCCACGGATCCAAACACATTAGTTAATTGATCATAAAAATCTAGATACGAGTATAATTACAACTGCAACTATTTATTATGGCTAGCTTTCTACTTCATGTGGCAATTGATGTAATGTTGTTGTATTAATTAAGCGCTATTCTTAACGTTGAAGCGCTATTTGTCATTTGAAACTAGAATTCAACGAGCAAATGTCCAGTCTGTATGTGTTCAGCAAGAGATATACATACATACATACATAGATACATAAATAATCACGCCTTTATCCCCGGGGGGTTAGGTAGAGGTAAATTAATTTGGTCCCACGCAATAGGGGGTGAGCCTATTGCCGAATTCCGAGCTCTATTGCTGACTGAGGCTGAGTCTGGGCTGTATAATCTGGTTGATGTTAAACAGCCGATAAAAGAGATTAGAAGAGATATACTGTCGGGAAATATCGATACTTGCATAGAAAAATATTGTAACGCAGTTTTGATTGATTTAAGTAAAGCTTCGTAGCTGACACAACAGCACCACACGACGTGTCGCCGCATCCAATCGCTGGTGTCTGCGGTCGGCTACGGATTGATGCCCACGGCTTCATTCTATCATCGCACAAATTACTTTAGGCAAGGAATCCATCCCCACACGTTGCGACTGGAAAATACGCATAGTCAAGTTGAAGAGAACTTCATCCCCCGCACGCTTATACTGTGGAATGAACTCCCCTGCCGTGGTTTTTCCAAGCGATTACAGTATGGGGTTCTTCAAGAAGGGCATTAGAATGTTCTTACGGGGTCGGCAACTCGAGTGTGCATACGACCATAGGCCACGGTAACCATTTTCCATCAGGTTGGAAGCGTGATTGTCTGCCAGCTGAGTAGTATAAAAAAATTACAATATTAAGGTACGATTCCGAAGCCGAACGTATTATGACAACTGCCGACGTACGCAGTAGTTGCGCGTAATTCATTGCGGCTTCTCAATGGTCCCCTTTATCCGCATCGGAGTTTAACAAGTAACGAGTACGCTGTATCTGCTGCATGCGTTTGCGTTATGTCGTTGTCGTATGCGGTCGGCTACGGAGTCATACCTTTAAGTTCAAAAAATGAGTTACAATCTATCTTTTTCTTTGCACGTGTCGATATGGTCATTCATTTCGCAGTTAAATCCAAAGCTGACACTTTAGAGCCCGAAGTCAGCATATTATACTCGTATACCTACCGCGAGCTTAACAACATAGCTTTATCTGCCTAAAACCTATAAATTTTTACAGTAGAAAATTTCGCATAGAGTAGACAATTTAAAAGGTACGGCTCACAAAGGCGAATCATAATAAAATAATATCGGGACGGAAACGTCGCACATAAATCATAGGCTGCGTACAGACTTGTTTTTGTAGTGAATAATTTAGCAAAACCAATACTCCACTTGTCAGATACTGATTTATTAATAATACTTCTCCGATACAGATTGCTGTCAGTTTCTTCCTTGCAGTATCCTAATAGCATCAATCAATCAATCAATTGGCCTATTGCAGTCCACTGCTGGACATAGGCCTCTCCCAATATGCGCCACTTTTGCCGATCCTCCGCCTTCCGGTTCCAGTCTGTCCCAGCCACCTTTCGCAGGTCGTCAGTCCACCTGGCTAGGGGATTTCCCACCTTCCGTTTTTTCTTGTCTTTACAGCATACAGTACAGTAACATTTAGATATGGCAACTACAGAATTGATAAGTAAGTAATAGGTCTACTACTGACTGACTATGAAAAATATATAAATTAAGCTAGGAAAAAGCGAAATCAGCTCAGGTGGGACTCGAAACCGCAATTTTTCTCTTACAGGGGGAATGCTCTGACCACTAAGCCACAGAGCCTCGTCTGTAGCTTATTAAATCCCATTTTCCTATTTTCCAATTTTCCAATTTTCCTATTCCATCTTGGGGCGACGCGCGACGGTGGGAGTCATCTACTGATACACATTTTCTTTTTCCCGATACTTTTTACTATTTTAATCGATTTGAATAGTTTAGCATACTAAATTATTTAAAATATCATTCCATATGACAAATATAGTTAGGGATTCATTAATTATATTTTTTACGTAATTTTTTATTTAAGATTAAATAATTAGGATTAGACAGTATGTTTGGATATTCGGATGTTTGTCACTCAATCACGCTCAAACAGCTGAACGGATATGGAAAACGGATAGATTTATAGTCTAATATTCCAGATTCCAGGGATAATTCCGGGGAGTTGGATTCCATCCAGGCAAGTGGCAATTCATCAACAACTGACAACTGCCTCTGTGGCGTAGCGGTAGTGAACGCGGCTGCTACGCAGGAGGCGCGGGTTCGATCCCCGCTCAGTGCCAATATTTGTATGCATGAATATAAATATTTGCATTGGTCTGGGTGTTTCTATGTATAATATGTATGTATTTACAAAAAAAATGTATCTAAGTATGTATATCCGCATTCTAGATTCCATAACACAAGCTAATTCAGCTTACCATGGGTCTAGAAAGCGTTGTGTAGAATGTTGTGGAATATTTATATTGTGGAATATTGGCCTGCGTATTGTAGAAGAGAATGAAGAATGTATGGGATTTGACGTATATGAAATAAATGTCGACGACTGTCACGTACGTCAAATCCTCATATTTTGTCATTCTATTCTACAATAAGCCGGCAAGTGAATTGCCACTTGTCTAGGGGGGCTTAATTCCACATCGACGAACCCGCGAGTAAAAGCTAGTACTATTATTACTACTCTTCATTTTATTGTAATATTTTGAAATTGAATTTCTCAGCAGTTTTATGTCTAGGTCTGCGTCTGCATACGATTATTGTATTTAGTAAATTTTTTAGTGCCTATTGTTTTGAAATTCTGTAGACTAGCCGTAAAACCTGACAGCTTTGTAAAACTACACACATTGCATTCCGCAATTGCAAAAGTGACCATGAGGTTTAAGTGCATGGCCCTCCATCCTGTATTGCGAACCTCTTACTATTGACATCATATATGACAAACTTTCATCCCCTAATTGAACCTCTTTAAACTCTTTGCCGCGATAAAAAATAGTCTATGTCCTTTCTTAAGGTGATTACATACGCAAATGACTTTCACCATACAAATGCTCAAGGTCATTCGCTCATATTTGAACCGTAAAAATCAGTTAAACTAATTTTAATGGATAACTTTATAGGCGACGGTTACTAACAGAAGAAGGTTACGTCATGCTTATACACTTAAATTGAAATTTTAGATTATTTGGATACATATTGTAGAAAATATTTGGTTTCATAAGAAAGAGAAGAGTGATGTTCAGTGCCTCTTTTCAACTATTTCCTCCTTTTTTATTTAATTTATGAAAAGGTGAAGTTACTCTGCATATTCTGTAGTATGCAGGCATGTGAATTCCAGATCTGTAGGTTTTATAGTTAAAAAGAAAAACGGTTTCGAAAATACCGATTTTTCGATGCTGATCTGATTCGGGGCCTTAAGCTTTAGACTATTATCTAAAGTCTAAATTTGTCCAAATTTCATCAACACCCGGTTCAGTGGCTTAAGCGTTAAAACGTAACAGACAGACAGAGACAGAGTTACTCTCGCATTTAATGTTAAATTAGGATGGAAATATAGATGACTTAAATATATAAAACACATCTCCCTATCCTCTAATAGCTACACAGCCTCAAACATAATAATTAACAAAAATAAACCACCAAATTGTATCGATTACGCAACACCCAGTTACCTCACAACATATCTACAGACACTAAATACATTTAAGTTTATTGTTTCTCACATTCCGATTTATATCTTAAAGGAAATACTAAATGAGTGACAGGTACTGTTATTACGGAGAGATTTATACAGCCCTTATCCAAACAATCAAGCTTTTATTGAGCCGTTCGGCGTAATGAGATGGCACCTTACAAAATGGGCGATTAAAATAGTGTCTTACGTTATCCATTAATCACTGTGGTAAAGTTGAGTATCGATAAATAGATATGTCGATAAAATTGAAATGAATAAAACTTTGAATAATTGAACTCGTAATAGTTAGCGCCAACAGAAATAGATCGTCTGTTAAAATTTGAAGTTTCTGGCTACACAGTTCATGAGATACCTAAGTCTGATCACAAATATACATTTGATTCTTCTGACATTTGGTACACACCTTAAGTCGGACAATAGTACAATTTAAATCAATAAAATAGTTTGATTTGCTCTTAATACCTTGGTATTAAGATCATTTTGAGACTTTGCAGTCAAGATCGTTGTGACGTTGACTTGACTGTACTATACGGTATATACTTACCTATATGTAAATTAGATAATATTTCCGGCTCTAGATATATATCGATATTCATTCACCAACCCCACTCAAATTCATTTCGACTCATTACCGTCTTATTACATGATGCCATTAATAGTATTTTATTTCTAATTTAGATATAATTTATTATATTACGTGTGTTTCATAATAGAGTGCTAAAGAGTTACAATAAGAAGCATTCGTTATTGTATTATTGCTAAACATGAATGCGAGCTGTTATCTATACTTATTTGTGATGTAATGTAATATGAGTGGTGATTGTTTTATTGCACTGATTTAAGGAGTTTAGGAGATTGGTGATAGACAGATGATTAAAACGAACAGTTAGAAGATACTTATGTAAAATAGTTAATGTACCACTAATGATTATACCTTACCTACGTCATATATTTTTTAAAGAATTTTAGTAACTGTAATTACTAGGTAGTAGGTATTTCTCCTTAGCCCTTTCAGCTAAAGCTTAATTACTTGTGTTAAAAGTGGGTTTATGGCAGTAGTGTAATGGTTAGGATTCGAACCCAGGACTTCTAGATCGAAATGCCGATTAATCTACCACTGAGTTTGACTACTGATATTAACGACCAGCCACGTAATAAGGTGTAAGCCTATTGCCGTATTCCGGACACTAGTGTTGACTCGAGTCATTCTTCTGAGGCTGTGTCTGTTCTGATAACTCATAACTCTAACTCTGTCTGATGTTAAACAGCCCTATCCTTTTATTCGCCTTGTACGACACCGCATGGGTAGAGATGAGGTGGCCCAAACGACACCGCATGGGAAGAGATGAGGTGGCCCAAATTCTACTCTAATATCCACTAATATCTCACACCTAGATACCATTCAATTATTAAACCACTAATAAAATAATATTACAAACCTTAAATGCTTCAAATTCATAACTATCAAAATCCGATAAAACCTGTCAAATAAACCAAGATAATAATCTCGACGTCACTATAAATTTTGCAGTCGTGATTGAAAATTTGCTAACACATCGCAATATACCGCATATCGTTCGCCATTTTGGCACCGCACGCGCACGGTCAATGACCTTACCGGCCGGCTCTTTCAAGGACGTGTGTAGTCCTTTCTTAAGGCTGAGTTACATCAGACGAGCGAATGCTCATTCTAAACCTTCTACGTCAAATTCTATTAGTGTAGGTACCTAAACAGTTACAAAACATTCGTTCGTTGTTCTTTAAAAATACTTACATACATACATAGAATCACGCCTTTATCCCCGGAGGGTTAGGCAGAGGTGAATTAACACCCACATTTCACATCACCATTAGGTCCCACGTAATAGAGGGTGAGCCTATTGCCGTTTTCCGGGCACTGTTGTTGACTCGAGCCATATATCTGAGGCTGAGCTTGGGCTGTATATATCTGTTTGATGTTAAACAGCCCTATCCCTTAGTCGCCTTGTACGACACCGCAAGGGAGGAGATGGGGTGGCCCAAATTCTACTTTGCCGGGCACAACGCGGCGCTTTAAAAATAAGGTTAAATTAACAGTAATAAACAATAATCTTAGAATGCTCTTGTTCTAGCTCTGTGTTCGTTTGGTCTAAATCCACCTTTAGGCTTGAGTTATACAGAAAAGGCGAGTGAGAGGTGATAGGCGAAGGCTGCCACCAGATATGTGCTATGCTACCACTGTTATGAATGCGTTTGATATCCATCAATCATATTCAATGGTCCACAAGTCACAAGTGGAAAGGGGTTCAACTAAGCTAAATCCATATCCATACTAATAGGTATTATAAATGCGGAAGTAGCTCTGTCTGTCTGTTACGCTTTCACGCCTAAACCACAGAACGGATTTTGATGAAATTTGGTACAAAGATAGATTAGACCTTGGGAAAGGACATAGGCTATGTTTGGTCGCGATAACCGATATCCACGCGGGCGAAGCCGCGGGCAAAAGCTAGTTTTTTATATAGAAAGATGTGTCCTATGGATGGAGAATAGTTTCGAATTTTGAATATTTTTAAAAAGTCTCATAGCACATCTTACTCGCTACGCTACATAGCATAGCACAGTGGAAACGTCCAAATAGTTTCACAGCTTAGTTTTTACATCCTCGTAGCATAGCTGCAGAGCACATCTCTGCTGGGAAGGCAGCCTAAATTACATTCAGTCCTAGGATGTGCAGGCTGATTTTGCCCATGCCCATGACCAAGAGGCATGCCTTCGCCACGCCTTTTCTATGTAATTTACAAAGCGTCGCTTTCATACATTTGGAAGTGAGGGCCTTAACTCGCCATAGGGCTCCTTCTCTGTATAATTCAAGCCTTAGATCGCAATCGTTACGGTAAAGTGGACGACCACCTTTACGCATATATTGCGGTATTCTTCATTAAAATTTCGCGGAAGTTTCGCGGTTAATGTATGTTCAGATGAAATAAAGTGAATTAAAAGAAAGCTTTTAAATATGTGGGTGGAATTTTATAGTCCAGGAGGCAGTGGAATTTTAGTGTGTGTTACAGGTTGGAGAAGAATGTAACGGAATCTTTGATATACGGGTCTGAGATGAATTTGGTCGATTTCTTTTTCTTTCTTTTTGAGGTAATATTTAACTCGAATGATAGTAGACGGTTACTGTTGCATGCGAAAGCTTGCAATGTCAGATTATACCACTGATATGTCATTATGAAACGAGAGATGAAAATCTGTTTAGAAATATTTGAATCTGTCATGCAGATGACGATTTACAAAAAGGCATCTAACTTTTTTTTTAGTGTTTGTGTTTTTTATTGTTCGGAATTCAAAACTCATTCTGGCCTCACCCAGGAAACTTGTTTTTTTTTTGTTCTGAACAGCTTGTCTGATTAATTAGTGATTAGACTTATTATTGTCAAGGGTGATTTTCGTGAACGTTTCACTATAATATTGAATAATAAAACATTAATCATATTAGAATACAACTATATAGGCATAGGTTTCTACTTTTTTAACTAACTTCAAAAAGAAGAGAGGACTTTCAAGGTATGTTCAGTGATTTAATATTGCTGATTAAGCTTGCTGGCTGCGACTTACGAGTAAACATACTTACGAACGAAGTCACAAACAACAACTAGTTCAAAACTTCGCTTCGTAGAATTCGATTAACTGGTTATGTCATGTCACCCATTAATCTGCAAGTAATCTAACCCCGGATCTGACCTGATGTTGATGCACGAGACCAAAAGCCGCACTCAATCGAACCTCACGCTACCTGTATGTACAACGAAATTATCCCTTGAATGGGGAAGTACCGTTTTGTTTATCGTCGTAGGTACGTCGTCCGTGTGGCGTTTCCGTTTTCAAATAGCTTCTGTATCGTTTATATGTAGAATCGTAGGGCTATTAATGGATTGCCAATGACTTCTAGATGAACTTTGGAAGAAGAATAGTGTCACTGTTTCCGAGTGAGGCGGGAATGAATTTCAAATTTGGAACGGGACTCAAAGACAAAATAATCAGTTTTTTTTTTCTTTGGAATATATTTAATGGCCATGGCCAATGGCTAACTTTAGTTCATGCATGTCAATCTTATTTTTATTACATACTAGCTGACCCCGCGAACTTCGTACCGCCTTTTTTTTAATTTTTCTCGCCGTAAGAACCATCGTCGTACTTCAGGGAATATTCTAAAAAAAGAATTAGCGAAATCGGTTCAGCCGTTCTCGAGATTTGCGCTTAGCAACACATTTAGGGATTCTTTTTAGGGTTCCGTAGCCAAATGGCAAAAAACGGAACCCTTATAGATTCGTCATGTCCGTCCGTCTGTCTGTCTGTCTGTCTGTCTGTCCGTCCGTATGTCACAGGCACTTTTCTCCGAAACTATAAGGCCTATGCTGTTGAAACTTGGTAAGAAGATGTATTCTGTGAATGATAAATCTAAAAAAAATATATAATGTAAATTGCCATGAAAACTACCACTAAAAATTGGTTCGAACGAGATCCAGTCAGTAGTTTTTTTTTAATACGTCATAAACCGCAATTTTCGCCTTTGCTACTACGGAACCCTTCATGGACGAGTCCGACTCGCACTTGGCCGATTTTTTATATAATAGATTAATAAAGTAGTGGAGACTTTGCTAGAAGTTTTTAAGGAGTTTTGGAACCAACACGAAAAGTCACACTTCAAGGTTTGCCACTTTTCTACTCTTGTACGCGTTTTCTAAGAAGCTATAATATTTAAAAATCTACTATTTTTGCACATAAAAATTCGAATTCATACCAATTTCAGAAAATCCGCGCTTTTCTGGGTTGACGCCAAGACTCCCAGAATTAGCACATTGCCACAAAGAAAAAAATAGAATCGAATAGTCAAGTATTAGCGAGTCATGTAGAGCACTTGTCCACCAGCTGGTACATAAACATTCATATTCTATGTGGGGAGGAAAGAAGGGCAGGCAGGTGTATCTAAGTAGACACCTGCCTGGCCTAGTTCCCTTTCAACTCACAACTACCAATGGTAGCAAATAAACCAACAACCCATGTGAGGTGAGCCTTACCTTGGTCTATCTTAGCTTGTATTAACAGAGAAATAGTCAGCGCATTGTTGTCTGTAGGCGGGGGCGGAGGAGGGGGGGGAACCATTCCACCTGCAGCGACACCTCTGTCCACGACGAGCATTAGCAGGCCGAGATATGCCCGATGGAAGTTTCCCCCCTCCCCCCGCGTGGTGGAAGGTGGGGTCACGTGGTAGCCATACGCGAGAGGAGAAACCGGAGATGTCCGCGAGTCATCCATTTTGTTACTTCACCCACACCGCTTCACCCTTTTTGTCACTATGACCCACATAAAAGAAAGCACTTACTCATTGACCAATTCAATAATTAAAAGTATTCTACAAAGAAATATTATCAACGAACAAACAAAAGCTTATGTAAACTATTTACTTCCTCATTCTTCCCTGGTAAGATCCACCGCATTAATCATCTAGAAAATTAAGAGTAATTTAAAATCATACCAAGGAAAAATAATATGCTGACACAATTTTCGACGTAACACAATTGTGTACGAAATGACTTCCACAAAGTACTGAAGCTTAAAGCGTAATGGAGGTCTATGATAGAAAGTTGAGGGCTAGTCACGACACGAGGAAAATCGCACAAAATAAATTGCACATTGTGCATTTGTGCATAATTGTACGTAATAAGAACTGTGACATCACTAAATGGTGCTCATAGTTCAGTAATTGTTACGTGTGGTAGTTTGAATTTAGAATATGACTGTACGAAATTTAAAATCCGTTATGAATTTTTGTTGTAGGTTAGTAGTAGTAGGGTAAATTTGGGTGAAAAATGATGGCATATTTTATAAAGTAGGTAAGTATTTATAAAGATATTGCATTGAGATGCAAATACGAGGAAAATTGCACAAAATAAATTGAACTTACCATCACTGTTAAATTGTGTTAATTAAAAAGTACAACTTGAGAGTTGGGAGGTTTTACTACAAATCGGTAAACACCAAAGCATGAAAAAAATAAACAAAAATCTTTAATTAATCCATAAAGAACTATAATTATAAATAGCTGCTGTTTCTGTATTCTCTTACTAGTAAAATCCAATTATTATTAAAAACATCTTCATTTTCGTTTTAAACTTCGAATTAACGAAGCTTTAAATTAACTACCGCCTATAAATTTAAAAGTTAAACCGTTGCATTTTGAATTTCGAATTCCATAGTTATAAATGGTTGCGTGCAGAGACAACGCAAACAACTTTTTATTGTGGGGCGTAATAATGACGCTGTCATTGTATAGGAGGAACTCATTTGCAACGACCTTTGCGGAGGAAGAGAATTATTTTAGTAAGTAGTAAGGAAGTAACGTAAATTGTCAGAAAATCGTGGGTTTGTAACATATTAAGGGCTTTTCAAAGTACCTTATTATGTGTACATCTTATTAAGTAAGTACCTGTAAAGTAAGGTTATATATAGGTTACACATTACTTGTTCTTCATCAAATTGCTAATATCAGTTTATCTACGCATCCATAGTAATTTGCAATTTGAAGCCCGGAGATCACTCTCCCAAGCCTTTCTTTCATATTTTTGTTTATTTTTGCTTTTAACCAAGAGAGGAAAGCTGCACCAGAACCCCGTTAGATGTCGCGGGTATGGTTGACCTAGGTCACAAAGTATCTTGGTGTGTGCTGTGCGAGTATGGTTTCAGCATAGAGTATCCTGCATTCCCAGTCGGTAAGAGAATACCCAACCTTTTTAGTTACTTCCAATCTAGGCAGACTCATTTCATCTCACAGTGAGCGTCAAAGGACGATAGCTCAGATTTCAAAGATTGTACTTTCGATCACAATAGTAACCTGAAAATGTTTAATAGACGATAAACACGACTCTAACATCATGCTACACAAATTTTATTATTACTACGCACCACACTGCAATTTCAGTATGCTAGGTCACAATAAAACCTATCTATTAACGTCACAGAGCCTAGGCCAGTTGTAGGTCACTAGGTCACAGCGGGATTGCGGCTGACGTCATTCGTGTGATGGATGCTATAAAATAAGACTACACAGGTTGTTAGCTGTTTTTTTATATGGTCTATGCCGGGTGTAGCTAATGAAAGTTTTGGTTAAAGTCAAGTCAAAGAGTTATAGTAAAGTTTCATTAAAATCCATTCAGTAGTTTTTACGTGAAATAGTAACAAACATCCATCCATCCATCCATACCTATAAACTTTCGCGTTTATAATATTAGTAGGATAGATCAATAAAATGGAAAATACAAAACATTAGAACGTCATATAACTCGAATGGACCACCGTGGGTTCGGAATAAGACTCCAGGAACCGGGAATAAACTCAGCACTACTCAGCAGGCTTTTTCGTTAAGTAGCTACTACTGCCCACGACTCAACAGTTTGAATTTTATGAATCCCGTTCCCGCGGCTTACAGGAAACTATTTGGTTTAAGTAGCCTATTATTGTTCCCGCCTTTAGTCTATCTTTTTCTTCATGCGATTTATAATCTTGTAAGTTTGCACATTGCCGCCCGTTCTCTCACTCCTCTCTTCTGCAAATTGATTTTGCTCTCTACTCCGAGAGGAAATCTCGTCTCTCAATTAGGACGCATACTGCATACGCTTGTAGGTACAGGTGCCCTAAAATACGAGGTAGAAAAATATTATTTGGTACATGTAACAAAATATGAATGAATCATTGGTTCAATTTTATGTTTTTTAATAATTTATAAAAAGTAGTACTGATAAATATCAATTAGTAGACAATAAAGTGGATATTAATATGGTAATACCACTTAAGCTTCCCCTACATGGCAACACTTCGATAATCATGAAAAAACACATGACATCAATCAATATACGGCATTAATTTGGCTTATCCCTATCATGGCGCCAACGATTGATGATGACAACACTGGAATCTTGTAATTACTTTTTTAAAAAGAAAACGCGTTTATTCGCAAAAGGGTAGTGACACATATACAAACTGGTGAAAAGTTAAATATAATAATTTTGTTCGGGACATTCATTTCATATCTCGAAATGTGCTCTATACGTGCAATACACGCTTCCTGGGTGCCTTTTGAAGATAACACGGGGTGCTACTGCGATGGACGAGCTCAATTTCACCAAGCATAGATTTTATTATTACAAAACAGTTAGTAACTTTGGTTCTTTGTCAAATGACTTCGTAGTTAGACTAAAAAACCGCCATAGTTAGACCAACAGAATCGGGAAAAGGGTTCGGCGAATGGATGGACTTGCAATTCTCATAGATAGCGATACTCATTGCATATTCTGTGTCCTAAAATCTAAAGTATACATAAAGAAATCACGTATACAGTACTGTACGTCTGTTTACAAAACGAGGACAAAACATGTTACCCATTACAGAAAACAGATTAAGTTTCACATACTTATTAATTAGAGACATCTTAGATTTGTCCGACATTTGCAGTTGTCAATTGCCGCCATCTTGGTGCGTGCGCGAGTTAAATGATTAATTTATCTATAGGTACTAATATTATAAAGTTGAAGAGTTTGTTTGATTAATTGATTATTCGTTTGTTTAGTTGAACGCGCTATTCTCAGGAACTACTGATTTGAATAGAAATAATATCTTTGTATTGAATGGATTTTCTCTTATCAAGACCCTTATGGCCTTTATCGAAGAATGTTATAGGTTAATTTATCATCACGCAACTACCCAAGGGAGCGGCGTAGTAACCATAAATGTCAACAAATCCGGAAAATTCATATACATAATTGAAAAATTAATGAACCGTGGGCAGATAATAAGTTTTAAAGGGGCGATACGGTTTTCGAAGTAGGTATATAACGGGCAAAAGCCAGGGCGGGTCGTCTAGGTATAAATAACACCAGAAGTAAATGAAAATGATGTATGACATGCAATTGTAACGAATACGTTAAATGAATAAAAGCCTCTTAGCTCATATTATGTAAAATGTATGTATCTAATTATTGCATAAGTTTCAATGATGCGTGTCAGAAATTCGGTGACATATTGGACTGTATTTGTGAGAGTGAGATAGCTTTTTCTACTGAATGAGAATGAACGGTGGTTGGAAGCTTCTTATACCTTTTAATGATTGATACCAAATATCATGTAGGTTATCAATAAAATAAGTACACATACATACATTTACTCACGCTTAAAAATCCCCGAAGGGGTAGGCAGAGGTGTAGTAACACTTACATTTCGCGAACTGATTTTTGGTCCCACTTAATAAGGGGCGAGCCTATTGCCGTCAAACGGGCACTTAGTCATGGGCTGTATGTTTATTATCGGATGGAGAACAGCCCTATCCCTTAGTCGCCTTCTACGACACACACAGGAAGAGATGGAGTGGCTCTACTCTACTCCACCGGGAACCAACACGCCAAAATGACTTAAGGTCTCTGCATACGTAACGGGTTTTTTCACGGACTGGACGGGACGTGAAGCAAAATGTATGCGGCCCACCCCGTCCCGTCCCGTCCGTGGCCCCGTGACATATGCATTGCCGCATACATTTTGTATGAAACGATATTTCCAAAACTTCACGTCCCCGTCCCGTCCGTGAAAAAACCCGTTACGTATGCAGAGACCTTTATATTACCAAATCTATACTATAAAGCTTGTTGTAGGCAAAATTATGACATAGAGGCACGGAAAATAATGCATAGCATAGAACACGACACGACACGACGGTATTTCCGTACCAACTGAGCAGTCCGCCTGGGAACTACCTCCTTCCTAAGAAATACCGCAGGCATAATAAACTCGTGTTATGTTTCTGGCAGTGAGTAGGGTAGCCAGAGCTCACTAGAGAGTTTTTATGCTGTCAATGGGAAGATCAAAGCTTGTCCTGCTTTCTCTTCGTTGTACTGACGGCACAGAAACTCTCTGTTCTTTCTTGCAAGGTTGGCAGCACGAGTGTGACTCCCCTGGTGCTGTACACGTCCATAGGCCACGGTAACCACTTTCCATCAGGTGGGCCATGTATGCCACCTAAATGGCATACAAAAAATTGGAAAGAGCAATAAGCGGGAATTGAACCTGTATCCTAATTCTGACCCGGCTAATGTTGCTTAACCTTGCGATGTGTTAACCTACTCGGTTACAACTTAGCCTTGAAGCAAGCCAGAATAGATAATGTTTAAAATGATCAAGATAAGATTACCCTAACACATTCTGTGTGGATCGCTGGTGTAATCTGGGCAATAAGCGTAATCAATTTTGTAATAGACTTTATCACTCACTTTGCACAAATTTATGGGCAAATTTCGTAGTTCGTAAGAATGTTCACAGTTCATGAAATTGCTCGAAATGTTCACGGTTTGACAGGTCATAGTTAAACGAAAAAGAGAGTATAAATATCCTAATATCCTATATTCCTAATCCTCATTCGAGTGGTGACTGAGAAAGAATGCAAGGATCATCACCCAGGAAGTCGTAAGTGGTGATTAACGGAACAATACGCAGACGATATCACTGCGAGAGAAGGAAAACTCAAAAATCCTGTACCAAACTGTCTGGACAGCGAGGAAACAGTAGGCTGAAGCCTCCAAACATTAGGAGACGCCTATATCCAGCAGTGGAGGACTAATTGATCTACCAATACTACTGATGTTTATGAAAATGATTGACTGTTTGTTATTCAATCAGGCTCAACGGCTGAACGGAACCGGCTAAAATATGGTACAGGGATAGAATATTAAAGGCTACTTTTTAGCCTGGGAGTAGGTTCCGCGGGCTAACCAGCTATTTAATCAATATTAACGGAACTGCAATAACCCTTCTGGATCCAACACACATCCGATTAGTAACTCATTTTGTTTTAAACTAGTCTAGTAATATAGCAGTCTTTGTTCACAATTTTTCCCACATACTTTCAACCGTAACTTTCGTTTTTTTTAAAGCATCGTTAGTTATTTACACAAAATATGCTAACTAATCGTGTGATCGGTGATAAGCCCCAGTTTAATGAATGAGTGCGGAGCGGCATGCGATTACCTACCGCCCAACAACCGACGCGGTGTGAAAATTACATGTTTTTAAAATCACTCCACTTAACTCGTACTTTGTATTTGTATACGGTGTAATTAATTTTAATACTGTTTGTGTAGTTCATTGATTTAAGTATCAATTGGTGAGCTTTGGGCTGTTTTTTTTTGTATTAAAGTTGAAGTTTTAGTTAAAGACTTAAGTAGACTAGATGTATGGTAGGGTGTACGAGGATTCACTTATTTTGACGTTTATGACATACGTTGACGACTTTAATATACGTCAAATTCCATACATTTATCATTCTATTAGCCTTCCGACCGTGGCTCCGCCCGCGTGCATCTCGGTTAATGCGACCTTTGCTTCACTATCTTCGGTACTACTCAACGGATTGCGATCAAACAAACGTAAGATTTTAAGTCTGAGTAAGCCCTTTCTAACAAAAAGAAAACCGCATCAAAATCCGTCCAGTAGCTTTGGCGTCCATCGCGAACAAACAGGCAAACAGACAGGAAATTAAAAAAAAATATTTTTGTGTTCAGTATCTTTAACATAACATAATCCAAGTATTTTTTTTTAAATATCTTCAATGTACAGACACGACCACTTTACAATTATATAATAGTATAGATAGATTCTACAATATTCCGGCCCACGAAATGCAATTTGTTCCAGCCCCCTGGAAAGGGTTAATAGGAATACTAGTTAGTGGTCTCGTGTACTATTTGGTTTTTTTATTCAAAACTCTCACGCAAGGATGTTTTAAGTTCAATTTATTCTTTATGAATATACAGCTTCCATAACCAAAATACTCCATAGTTTAACATTAAACTGTATTATAGCTGAACACGGGCGCAATGAGCGGGAAATTACGATCTATTGCCAGCATTAAATAGTCTGATGGCTACATTCCATTTTATATCGCATCGCAATATGCTGCACGCGCTTTGTGTTGCCAATTTATTAATGGGATTTGCCCTGAAAAATGGGCAAAGTTAAATGGTAATTTTGGTTGTTTGCTCAGTCATATGAATGCGTATGGAGGTTTTCACCCCATAGGTAAATGATGTTGGTCAATAATCATACTAATATTATAAATGTGAATGTTTGTGCAGATGTTTGAAATTTTGTTGCTCAGTTACGCTAGAACTCTGAAACTGAATGAAATTTGGCACAAAGATAGCTTCTGTCTGAATTGCGTCATGGTCAAATGGGCCTGTAGTCAACTCAGCCTACGGGTTCAGTTGACTAGGTATTGCTAGTTTTTGTTGGACCTATTTCATGGTCTACATTTTGTTCAGAAATAATGAATAAAATAGGATATAGGGGATTAGGGGAATAGGATATAGGGGACCATTGTGAAGCCGCAATGAATTACGCGTATCTACTGCGTGCGTCTGCAGTTATCGTATGCGGTCACCTTAGGAATCATACCTTAATCCTATTATCTTTTTGGTTATAAAACAATTATGCATTAATTTCGACTCAATTGTTTTATAAAGGAAATCTGGGACAATTTTTCAATTAGGTATGTAAGTGCCTACTATATATTTCTTGCATCGGCTTATACATGTAATACAGTCTTACATGTATAAGTCGTTTGGTCGTATTCACTTTACAGCGCCAAATGATGTATTTAGACAAAAGACAGAACCCCACTTCGACTTTTAGGTACTAAATACCATTTAAGCCTACTTAGAGACCAATCAAACCATGAAGGATCAGAAGGGGACTTTTTCAAGTTACTAATCTGCTCTTCAGTTTAGCCCTTTTTGGGAAATTTGAGGATACCTTCATGGTTTCATATACCTACCTATGTACTTATTGTCAGCTCAAAAAGAAAGGGGTGTAATTGTCATCGTGTGTCTGGTAGACTGTAAAAATACGGCAACCAACGTTTTAATAGCTGGTATAATATGTGTTATGTCTATTGCTGCCGATGTTCTTGATGAAGTAATATAGGAACATGCCATCTTTTCCCGTGGGTCTCGTAGAAGGCGACTAAAGCGTAGGATTGTTCTCCATCCGACAGTGAACATACAGCCCATGACACAGTGTCCGCTTGACGGCTATAGGCTCCCCTATTTTAAGGAACCGAAAATCAGAGTTGGCGAAATGTCGATATTATTATACCTCCGCCTACCCCTTCAGGAATTTACAGGCTTGGATATAATTATGTATGTATGTAAAAATATTATTAAAGACGAGGAAATATCAATATATCGCCGAATAGCCATGGTAGAATAGGGCAGAATGCTGCATTTCATATGTTTTATAAGAATGCCAAAGACTATTCATTCTTTCCTTCTTCTGCCAAATTCCTGCACAGATTTAACAGCTTTACTTAACTCTTTTGATGTCATAAGCGTCCATAAACTAGGGTAACCGCTTGACATGTAAAAATATCAAAACGTGAGAAACTATTTTATTTCTTTTTTGCGAACTATGAGTCCATTATTTAATTACATAAACGTCCCAACACCTCTTCTATTACGTCCGACGCGCATAGTGGCGAAAGTTAAAAATTAATCTCCAAAAATTTCAATTCCCAAAATAGCATTCACTAATATTCCTCATTAGAAAACAACAGTTTAAATAAACGACTGAGACTTTAAAAACACGTACAATTCATCATGAAAACTGCTCTGTTATTACACACACGAGACAACGAAAGCACTTTCGTCATTAACCTTTCTGCTTGCCCCCCGGCTCGGTAATGTTCATCACGCAATGTTATGAGATTAAACGTTACTCGAAAAATGGTAATGTACGGACATGTGGGTTATGTAAGGGAGGAAGAAGCTCACGGAAGTGTGGCAGAAGGCTTGTAAGTCACTAAACCACTAACATGTTCAAAGTGACCTCTCTGGTCTGCCTCCCTAGACAAGTGGCAATTCGTTGACCGGCTTATAGAATAGAATGACGAATGTATGGGTTTTGACGTTTGTGACAAATGTTGACGACTGTCATATACGTCAAATCCCATACATTCGTCATTCTACTCTACAATACGCCGGCCAACGAATTGCCATATTTTGTTTTGGGGGCTGAATGATTCCCGACATCTAAACTATAGAATAACATGTCAAGATTCACGCAGAAAAGAGTGAGCCTCGACATCTTATGGAACACTTGGAATATGTTCGAATATACTCACTATTACACCACAAGGTGTTTATGGGACCTCATCAAGATCTTTGGGGCCTAAGCCCACCTGCAAGCTGCAGCAACTTCATCCGTCGACCAGCAGGCAGGCTTTCCAGTCGAGGTTGGGAGCCCAGTTGCTGATAGCAAGGATGTATTGTTGACCCGGTCTTTAAAGCTACCGGTATTGGCATTTGGGAAGAGAAGAGGAATGCCCGTATGTAACCTTTTTTTGTATGTCTAAGTGGGTTTGTGCGTGCGTGTGTGCGATTGTTTTTGTATGTGTGTTCTAAAATAAATAAATCATACACATATTTATAATGGAACTATCAATGGCATATAATTGACAGTTTAGCATGAAAGTAGATAATCGTGTCGTGTATGCTAATCTTATCCTAATATATCCTAAATAAAATCTATGGTCTTCAATCTAAAGTGAAGTAGAGCGGTCGTGACTACGCGCGACATTTTCGGTAAGATAAGTAATTAACAATGTCGTTCAACTGTCTGTCAAATTAACGCCCTTTTGGAGAATGGCGTAAGTGAAAAACTTAATGAATTGTTAGTGGTTAAAAATGGCAATGATCAAGTATGGTATGAACGTAATATTCTGTTCATGAAGAAATGTGAAAATAACAAAAATAAGGTATCTAAACAGAAAATTATTTCATGTACCTATTATTATCTGCTGCGGTTTTTTTAGGCACGGGGAAACCTCATCAAGCTTCTCCTCTTTAGGTGGGTAAGTATGTCAGACTCAAAACAGTCTGTAAGATCGCTTGCTTCAAAGACCCCTCATTTAACTTTTTAAAATATAAAATACTAGCTGTAGCTCGCGGCTCCACCCGCGTGGAATTCAGATCCCGTTCATCACTGACAGTAGCGTAATTATATATGGCCTATGTTGGTATGATAATGTAGCTTACTTATGGAGCAAAAGAATTTTTTAAATCGGTTCAGTAGTTTTTGAATTTATTAATTACATACAAAATTCCAAATCTTTCCTCTTTATAATATTAGAGTATAGATAACCGTAGCTTTAGTATTGAACATAAAATATAATTATTATAAACATTCTCCGTAACTCTTTCAGTGACTTTACTTACTCGAAGCTTATAACTTGTGCCAATACCCGGAGACCCCTTCCCTTAAATGCATAATGCCTGGCTGACTTGTAAAATTTTGTAATAATTGCTCTTGTAGGGGCAGCCTCGCGTCGTTAGCGGGCCCGGTGGGACGGAACCAGGGGCTGGTTCAGACAGATTTATTGGAGACCACTCTTTTGGAAAACTTGACAAAATTGCTGCTCGTAAAAAAAACCACATATTATTTTTAACCGCTTGATAAAAAAATAACCGGGATATACCTGTAAGTGATGAATGAAAGGTGGTTACCGTGGCCTATGGCCTATATACGTGTACAACCATTTATTCTATGTTTTTTTAGAAACATTCATTTAATATTACATTTTACATATGTAGGGGTATGCATAGGTTAAATAGGTAAAAAGTTTAGAGACTAGTTACTTAAGTTTATAAGACAAAAAAAAATATGTGTCATATTTTGAGGGGTGCAGGGCTGATATGATAAATATAAAGCAAATGGTGTCTGACCTCCGAAGGACAATCAGCACCAGAGCCTCTTCCGTCAATTAATAGGATAAGCTGGGGCCCCTCATAACTTGGCGGATCTCTAACACATAAACCTGTATCTTATAAAAAAAAAATATAACACCAGCTATAAAACAAAGACCACAATGCCTAACAAACAATAAAAAAACATAAACAATAAAAAAACATACGCATCATTTTAAAACGTTAAAATTCCTTAACGAAATAATTCTTCATTTGAAAAAGGAACTTTTTTTCCTTTTTTTTTCTTTTGTCAAAGACTGTAAAGTCTGTAAACAATGCCATTTCTCTTGTGTTCACGAAAATGCGTTTGAACCGCTGCCAATTGGCGCCTTGGGAAAGAAAAATGGCGGCCGTAAAGCTGTATTTCTATGGGAGCCGCTAGTTTTATGCGACTTTAAAATTATGAATTGCGATAAATAAAAATTATTGTATACTGTACAAGTACTGACTGTGGGTCAACAACCGCATTACTTAGAGACAGATATTAGTCGGCAAAGTTCAGTTGGTGTGTTTTGAACAAAACTTCAGCATTTCTTGTTTTAAACTAGATGAATGCTATTTGCAAATATGTTTAACGGTTCTTAATTCGATTTAGGTATATGTTTGTTATGCCATAGACAATAAATAGTCACCATTGCAGAATGAAGATAAAAGTTGTCTTTTAAACGTCCGAATTTTGTTCTTATTAATGTGCTCTGTAAAAAGAATAACCTTAAGCTTAGAACGCTTTATTACAATACAGGTATCAATTCCTATGTACTTTAAAATGTATTTCCCAAGAGCATCAAAGGTAAAATTTTGTATAATTTCGTTCCATGGGCTCCGAAATATTGCCATATTTGCACGATTTTTTATAATATTCACAGATTTACAGATTATTTATTTACAGATTACGTACGCTATATTGGTGCTATATTTCTTGATATTTCGTTTCTCTATAAGAAAAAAATATGTATTTTTCCAATACATCCATCTTACGGCGATGGTGGGAGTAATCTACCGATATTCCCCCTGTAAGGGAAAGATCGCGGGTTCGAGTCCCGCCCGAGAATTGATTTCGCTTTTTCCAATTTATTATAATTTGTTTAGTTTAGCAAACTAATTGCTTTAAAATTATCTCAAAAAATATGTATTTCAATATATAAATTTTCAAAGCTACGTGAACAAAATGTGATAGCCATTTTGGAGGCAAGTCACCACCAATTTTTTTTTAAACCTTTAGTATTTTGTAAATCATACTTATCCCTATAACGCTGCCTAATGTTAACACAACACGAAGTTTGTTTGTTTGAAACTTTAAAGTTTAATCACGTGTTTATGCCAATATAATTTATATCAGCTAGTTAACATACGCCATATTTCTAACTTTCAATTAATTTCTAATCAAGAACTGTACGTAAACGTATTCTGGTGACATGTATATAGCCTTACACCCGCATCTGTAGACCCGAGACGGCATGCGGTTTTAGTCGTTAGGAATTCGACATTACTACCCCCGATAGTCAACAGGGGTACAATCCACCGGGATTTCCATACGAAAAGACGCAATTACTCTCCCACAGCGTCATACACAACACTCAAAGCTAAATTGAACTTTTCACCTTGTTTAGAAGTCTTTAGTGTGGATTTTTGAATTTTACCATAAGTTTGATCTGGGAATCTCACATATTATTATACCCAAAGCCCACAGGTTTATGAAGGACTTTAAAACTATATCTATTCAAATAGATCTTTTCCTTGCTTAAAAGCGTTCAGTTCAGTCTATGAATCTTGCTCTAAATATAGTATTCCTACTATACCCTCTTACTGCGTATATCACACATAAATTTCAATAAAATGTTCATATATTACCTTGCTTGAAAGTCCATAGTGCGGTCTTTGAATCTCACCTCAAGTATTTTACTCTATATCAAAGAAAAATATGACCAAGTCTCGCCCATTTGCATATCTACCGTGTAATCACCAAGTCGTTTATCTACGGCTAGAGCAGGTGTGAAAACAGCCTAACGCTGCTATGACAACTACTTTACAAAGAAAGTAAAACTCGCTATATTTGCATTGCATTTCAAATAGTTGATATTCTACAGTCGCTCTCAAAAGCAAATCCATAGATCTCAAATTAATATTGATCAACTTAGCTCTAAAGCCTTTGAATAAATTTATTCTCTGAAGGTTACAAAGATACCTACTTTTTTTAGTACCACTTAGGTGGCAGACAAGCACACAGCCCACTTGATGGAAAGTGGTTACCGTGGAATATGGACGTATGCAACACCATGGGCGTTACACTCGTGCTGCCGACCCTGAAGAAACCTTCTAATGCCCTTCTTGAAGAACTCCATATTGTAGTCGCTTGGGAAAACGAGTGCGCTTACTTACGCAGTTTGTTAGTGTACCTACAGTAAATTCCAAAGGGTTGTATTTAACGCGGCCATAAATTAATCCGAAAAGCAGGTAGTAAAAATAATAGGTTGGCAGCTATAGTGAAGAATCATTTTATTCAAAATTACTGAATGTGACGTACAAAAATACTAAGTGAGGCACTATTATTTTATGGATGGTTATAAAAAAATAACCACGAAGGCTAAAGCGGGAGCTCTGCTCCGCTCCCGCATTAGCCTTCTAACCTAACCTATCCAAGTTGGCGCGCGCTATACTCGAATCCTCATAAGTTCACAATTTAGCACAACACTTTCTGTATCACGGGTCACTCAGTATTTTAGTCACCCACTCAATATTTTAGTCGCCCACTCAGTATTTAAAGTAACTCATTATCAGTCATTCATTTATTATTTTTGTCGCACGGTTTATTATATCCCATTTCTAATGGTGTCTGTACTTCTTACCCCCAGTCGTATGTGTATTAAATCAAATCGAGTCCCCTTTTTACTCTTTATCCTTTGGATCCTTCTTCTGTCCACTTTTTTATTGTGGCTTCTCCAGAAGCGACTAGCATTTGACCACTCAACCCTGAGAGGTAAACTTGGACCAGAGCCTCATCCATCAAACCGGCTTGTAAGCGTGGTTCTCTTAGGCCCTGAAGAGCTTGATAGGAGTTACTTAGTGTTTTTAACCTTCGTTGAATGTAAATCATGTCTTCGATAAGAACAATATCCGCTCTTGTTAATACGTTCTGCTTCCTAATACCCATATATGTAGCTTATTAGCTTTATATGGAAACTAGTATTAACTGCACTGCCTGTTGCTAATAGTATCAATTTATATGAATAATTATTTACCATAATTTGCTCGCAATCGCAGTGTTTTATCGAATAAGTTATGTGCATGTTTAACATTTTTACTCACACCAATATTAATAAATAAATTATAAAAACACAGCGCTATCTAGAGCCAAAGTAAGCGTGTGTTATGGACACTAGAATGCAGATAAATATTTAGTATACATAGAGACTAAAGGAAGGGCCTCCGTGACGTAGCGGTAGTGAACGCGGCCGCTACGCAGGAGGCGCGGGTTCGATCCCCGCTCAGTGCAAATATTGGTGTGAATGAAATATGCGTATTTGCATTGGTCTAGTCGTGCCTCGGAGAGCACGTTACCGGTTGCCATAAGAACATCTATGGCAGTCGTTACGGGTAGTTAGTGCCCTAGAAGTCCAAAAGCAACGGTCTAGCTGCAAAGCTTCGATATCGCCTAATGTTAACATTGGGTTGTGGAGGTCAGATGACAATCGCTTCACGGAAAATATCTAAGTCTAGCCAAATCCGTAGTTAAGACTGGTAAAGCGGACCCCAGACTCCGAGCTGAAAGCTTCGGATGCGACTTGGAATTAACGCTAAGAGGAAGAAGAAGACATTTCGACGTCCCCAGGGAATAAAATCGTAATAGACAAAAGTAAATTTTACAGGACGAGCAAAATACTGTTATTTTGTTATAACTCCTGAAGTAATCGGCCTATGTTGTCATATTATACATCATTCTTTTCAGTATTTTTTTGTTAATAAGTGGCCATGGAAAGAAATGAAATTATACATATAATTTTATAGTTATTACGAAAAATATGTAATACTGATTTTATATGTAGATGTATTCTAAGTAATGGAACATAACCATTTTATTCTCGTAAAGTTGCAATATTACGAAAACGATATCTGTTCATTACGATGTTTTTCTATCATACTTTCATGAAGGAAGTGTAACTGTAACAAATTAATACGATTTTGTTCCTGTAAAATTATAGTATTTTTTTCTTCGTATATCTATATAACGATTTTGTTTTTGTATAAACGTATGTAGTGTTAACATCGTAATACGAGTATGCAGTAATGTTTATGAATTTGAATTGTAATTGAAATAAATAAAAAAAGTATAAAAAACAATATAATCTTTATTTATGAAAATAATAATTATTACAATTGAGTTTAATTAGCATTTATCAATCAGCAATAGACTTTAATTAGCATTTATCAGTCATCAATAGACTTTAATTAGCATTTATCAATCATCAATAGACTCTAATTAGCATTTATCTATCATCAATAAACTTTCATTAGCATTTATCAATCATCAATAGACTAATTAGCATTTATCAATCATCAATAGACTAATTAGCATTTAATAATCATAATTGGCCGTGGGGTACCGGCAGAGTAGAATAGTATCCCCCTCTAGTACCAGGTGTCGTAGGAGCCGACTGAGGTACAGCGGAAGCGACCAATGGCGGTATAACCATTCAAAATCGGCGTAGCTAAAATGGCACAGAGCGAGGATGGGCAGCAGCATCCTCGTCGCAAAGCTACGTCCTGCGATTGCCAACACGCCTGCCCAGCGTGGCGATTATGGGCAAACTCCCCCTAGATAATGGGCACTAATAGGACCAGGCCCCCAGTCCCCGGCAGCTCCGCTAGTCCTGGCTCCGGTAGCGGTCAGGGTAACGGTGGAGCAGGGGGTGCTAAGAATCTCCGGCAGAGATCCGGCTACCACCCCAACCGACGACTGGCCCTGGTAACGCACAACGTACGCACGATGAGGATTGCTGAGCTGGAAGAAGAGTTGAGTAGGTTGCGCTGGGATATTGTGGGGTTATCTGAAGTCCGTAGAGAGGGCGAGGACATGATAACCCTTGGATCCGGCAACCTGCTCTACTACCGGGAAGGCGACCAGCAGTCGCAAGGTGGTGTCGGTTTTCTCGTTCACAGATCCCTCATTAACAACATCATTACCATCGAAAGTGTGTCGAGCAGGGTTGTATACCTAATACTCAGAATATCCAAGAGGTATTCGCTGAAGGTCATTCAGGTGTACGCACCGACCTCGGCACGCCCAGATGATGAAGTGGAGACTATGTATGAGGACGTAAGTAGGGCCATACATACGTCTAAGACCCACTTCACTGTTGTTATGGGGGACTTAAACGCAAAGTTGGGTAAGAAAAGCAATGATGAGTTGAGAGTGGGGCAATTTGAATATGGACAACGGAACCCGCGGGGACAGAGGCTGGCTGCCTTTCTGGAGAAAGAGGGACTCTTCATGATGAACTCTTTCTTTCAGAAGCCGCCGCACAGGAAATGGACCTGGATGAGCCCTGATGGTTCCACGAGGAATGAGATAGACTTCATCATGACCAACGAGAAACGAATATTCAGTGATGTCTCCGTGATCCACAGGGTGAAAACCGGTAGTGATCACAGAATCGTAAGAGGCACATTGGGTATTAACGTTAAACTCGAAAGGTCCCGCCTGATGAAGTCTACACTCCGACCTACTCATGTCCAAATCCAAAACCCCGAGAACTTTCAGCTTGAGCTTTCAAATCGCTTTGATTGCCTAGAGAACTTTGCGTCGGTGGACGAGATCAACAACAGGCTCGTAGAGACTGTCCAAACGGTGGGCTCTAAGCACTTCAGACCCGCCGTTCAAATAGACCTCAGAAACTCTCCGATCACACTCAAAAACTCATGGCTAAACGACGCTCGCTTCGACTGCAGTCTTCCGATGATGCAGAGTCATATAGGCAGCTCAACAGAAAAATTTCCAAATCTCTGCGACACGACATACGTCTCTTTAATACTAAACATATTAAAGAGACAATCGAGCGGAACAAAGGCTCCAAAGTGTTCGCAAGAAGTTTGTCTGTTGGGCAAAGCCAGTTGACTAAGCTGAAGAGAGAAGATGGCAGTATAGCGTCGACCAGGGCTGAGGTTTGGAGGAGATCGAAAGGTTCTAGGGACAGTATACGCTTCGGTCACTAATCCTGTTGGCAGCATGGCGACCGACCCAAGGGCCAAGTTGACCCGACACTTCACCGAGGATATCCCGGACATCAGCCTGTACGAGATTAGAATGGCCCTGAATCAGCTTAAAAACAACAAGGCGCCGGGTGACGACGGTATCACTTCAGAGCTTCTGAAAGCGGGTGGAACACTGGTACTTAGCACAACAGATTACCTATGTTTATAAACAACTAGCTGACCCGGCGAACTTCGTACCGCCATATTTGCCGCCCGCGTGGTATTCCGATCCCGCTGTACCTTCTATTCAAATTTCCATGTTAGATTCTAATCCCGTTCCCGCTACACCATTCCCGACCCGTGTTATGAACAAACATGCCACACATAATTGACCATGGAAAAAATATGGCTTTTCTAGATTCAGACCCGTTCCCGCTGTACCTTCTATTCAAACTTCCATGTTAGATTCTGATCCCGTTCCCGCTGCACCGTCCCCGACCCGTGAACAATGTGAACATGCCACATAAATAATTGACCATGGGAAAAACATGGCTTTTCTAGATACAGACCCGTTCCCGCTGTACCTTCTATTCAAATTTCAATGTTAGATTCTGATCCCGTTCCCGCTGCACCGTCCCCGACCCGTGAACAATGTGAACATGCCACATATAATTGACCATGGGAAAAACATGGCTTTTCTAGATTCAGACCCGTTCCCGTTGTACCTTCTATTCAAACTTCCATGTTAGAAGATTCTGATCCCGTTCCCGCTGCACCGTCCCCGACACATGAACATGCCACATATAATTGACCATGGGAAAAACATGGATTTTCTAGATTCAGTGTGGTCTTTTAAGGATTGTCCTTTGTGATTTGTTTATGGTCATGGCCAATGCAAGACTGATCGAAAATTTAAGTCTTTTAAATTCAAGCGGCATGTCGGTTGGGATCATCGGGATCCTTGGAATGAGAACTTCCTCACCTTCTAATTTTCCTTTGTGAAAAAAAAAAAATAATAATTATGATTGAATATTGTTCACGCCGCCCGCTCAATGTTACTTGTAAAAACTTGTCGAAATAGGTTCAGCGACAATAATAGCCTATTACACTAATAATAGAAAGAGAAAAAAATTGTATCACGTTAATACTTGTTTCAAAAATCGTAAAGAATATTGTAACATGTCTTAACGTGAAATACTATAGAAAATTATGTCAGTAATAAAGCAATAATATAGGTTTACCGTTGAGGACTTATCGAACGAATATAGGTAAAGCGTGTTATTGAAATGAATCATCAATTTTTTTACGGGAATAAAATGGTATAAAGTCTTACCGATTTATCGAGATAAATGTTCGTTCCGTAATGAACGATTATGGGGTTTTTATGGGTTAAATGTGTTATATGATTTCCGGAGAATAAAAATAAAAATTGCTATAAATTTATGAATTACCGGAAAAAAAATCTAAAAAAAAATCAGTAGGTGTATAACGACCCATAGAGGCCGAAAATGCAAAAACATGAAAAGAGTGGTAATAGCACTTTACCATTTTATTCCCCGGGGGCGTCGATTTAAGGAATAGGCAGACGTATATTACGGAGGTCAAGGCCGAACGCAGTGTCAGGGGTATTTTTTTTCGAGTATATCTGATTCCCCGGTAACAGTCACTTGTGATGAAATACCGTGCAGTTTTAGTAGGTTCGAGTCCGATAAACCCATAAAGTGAAAACTCTACTCGTGAAATATCATTAGCACCAACCATGGCAATCTCACCTTTGCCATCAAATGAATTAAGATTGGCGCGGTTTTAGTCGGTTCGAGTTCAATATAGCCACTTCTGCTGGTTCCGGCGAGGGAAGGTAACCGTGGGTATTTTCCCACTTTATAGTTTGGAATACTTTCAAAGATCGGGGGCATTCCCCCCGTCTTTGAAATTACGTTGAATTTACTCCAAACTCTGCATATAAAATGTGATGTTAAATACATTTTATGTTAATTAATGTGATGTCAAAAATATTCATGATGTTCGCGTGATCTTTTGACTGACAAGACCTTCAACAACATGACAAGTCACTATTTATACCTGTACCTACCCCAAACTTTTGCTCCTCTACTAAAACCCTGAAATCGTTCCTGACAGAGTCTGACATAGGCCCTGACGTCCGTAAACGGCAGCCGCCGACAGGTTTCACTGAACCTGTGTCTACAACAGTATGTTTACGGTTAACAAATCCATTTTTAAGCAGTTTTGAACCTTATGAAGGTGAAATAAAGTGCTGAAATGTTTGTACCGTCTTGAAGCGTAGATATGTTGTTTTAAAAGCATTTGGTGCACAAAATTAATTAGAATACCTAATCGTAATTCGTTTTTGTGGAATGTTGTTTGTATGAAATATAGTTTTAAAAGCTATTACTAAAAGTACAATCTTTTAGTAATAGCTTTTAAAACTTTACGTTTATTATTTTAGTGCTTAATAGTGTACCTTATGAACTCGAGAACAGATTCATTTTACATGTAGATTCATTCTATATTAAATATTGTATGATTAATCGCAGCACTTAGCAGAATAGAATGACGAATACGTAAGGGATTTGACATTATAATCACACACAGTCGTCAAATTAATAATTCCTATAATTTAATAATATTGACGCATTATCACTAATTAGCTATAATTTTTTTATACTTAGTGTTCTATTTTTGAAAGCCACCATGCTCCTGCATGACGTATCTATTAATAATACGTCATTGCATTCAGATCAATGCAAATAATGTGTCAGTATATGTAAAAATATTCTGTACTAATTTTAAACCGGCTGACACAAATAATAAGTATGAGCGCGCTGTCTACCGTATTTGTTTTGAAGTCGGACGATTTAATTGGGCATTAAATGATAAACAAACAGATATAGAGTGTGAAGAATTATTATAATTTCATACTAGATACGTTTCTGTTACATTAATTATGTAATTATTATAATAACTTACTAACTAAGTAACTCAGTTTGCTTCGGTTTGTTGCGATTTTTGGCGGAAGTGAAAAGAATTTTGATATAATTGAAGTGAATTTGAAAAAAAAAAATGTGTGAAGCTTGGCAGATGTAAATTGACTATTTTGTATAGAAGATATGTAAGAAAGAACTGATTATGTCAATAAAATAAATATGCCTTAATCAAAATGATTATTATTTATCTAACTACTACTGAGGGGTGAGACTGCCTGTTCACCAGAGACGTAATAAGCTACGTTGCTATGGATGCATTTGATATCCACCAATCATATTCATTGGTCCACACAGCATAGCACTGGTGGAGGGGTTCAGCTAAGCTATGTTATATATAATATATAAAGACGCGTGCTACGGATTTGTGCTATGGATGTCTGCTACGGATGGTGTGCTATGGATGGAGAATAGATTCGAATTTTGAATATCTGTAGGAAGAGCTGGGTCCATATTTGTATCATTTGCCCGATCCGATCACCGTATCCGTATCGGCGACGCGTATTATAATCGCATATGTGGACGGGTGATGATACACGTATCACTGATATATACATTGTGATCATGATACGCGTCGCCGATACGGATACGGTGATCGGATCGGGCAATAGATACAAATGTGGACCCAGCTTACTCGCTGCGCTACATGCACAGTGTCAACGGAAAAACAAACTGTCACATAGTTTCATATAGCTTACACTTAACATCATCAGAGCATAGCTGCATAGCTCACATCTTGGTGGAAAAGCAGCCTTATGCTGTTAACACAGAACTATAATATTATTTCTGCGATATTGAACCTATGTGTGCGTCCTTACTGTTAAAAAAAAACACGACCGCAAAAAAATAATTCATAAGCAATGCACCAAAAAGATCAAATTAAAATCCAGAATAGAAAAAAAAAAAAACTAACCGACCATAATAAGTTTAGTAGACGGCTGTCCCCTTTCTTTCGTATTCCTTATCAGTGGGGTCTAAATTATTCTACATACATCGACAGCCCATGAACGGATTTCCGTTCAAATTCATCTTCATCTCCCTTCCGATCAATACCAATCTTTCACGAATGCTGGAGACAAAAACCGGCCAAAACTCGAGGGTTCAGTATATTAGTCACTTAAAGCTCCTGTATCTGACAGATAGGGTGCAACCCTGTATCACACGTCCAGCTTTATGAAACCCTCACCTCATTGACAAAATCCTCCCGTTCTATCCCCCGTGGTTGCACCAGCCATACTTGATTATATTCAAGCGCCTGATTATTAACCTCTTCCCGACTTTATTTCGTTATTGCTCGGCTCCCAATTATCGTAGCGTGATGTTATATATCTTAAAACTTTCCTTAAAAATTGAGCTATCAGGCAGAAAAAGAATTTTTCAAATAGTATAAATAGTTTTAGAGAAAACTGCGTTCAAATAAACAAACTTCACTTTTATTGTTAGTATAGATTCAAAGTTAAAAGGGGATGCAGAGGTCTGTGTATAGTGGTTATTGATAAGAGTGCTTCGGTAGTGACGTTAGAAATATTTGATGAGCCGTTTATTTTAAAGTTGTGGACGATAAATTATTGCTGTGAATATGAAATTGAATTCATGATTACTTGAGCATGTTTTGATTTGAACTGACGTTTAAATGTAGGGTTCGTTTTGAATAGTTATATAATATTAAATTCTGGATAATAATATATGAGTGGAAATAAATTTTGTATTTAATAGCTAATTAGTTTTTGAAAAAAAAATTGTGCGAGAGTAGGTCAGCAATGTGTAAAAGCAAATCTTTGTTTGAGAGTGTAAGTGCTTAAGAAGTCGTATTTTATTTTACAAATGACTTGGTTTAATGCGAAGTTTATTTCAAAGACATGTTATAGTTTAAAAGTCTCTAAGTAAAATATTATCTTTGAAAATATTGAATAAATCACTTTTACTTTTCCACAATTATTTATTTATTTGAACCTTACCGGTTTCACCTTACGGCAAATAAATAAATAATTGTGGAAAAGTACAAGTGATTTATTCAATATGTGTAGCAAGTTCCACCAAGTGCCATCAATCTCCAGTATAAAAAATCTTTCAAAATGTTTGAAGAACTAAGGAAATTAGTATTCAACTTGTAATAGTGTAGGTATATTAATAGAATAATCCTAATAATAAGATTAGTTATAGATATGGTACATACCTATATCAATATAAAAAGAAATAGTTAAAATATTTAGGACAGCCTCCGTGGCGTAGCGGTAGTGAATGCGGCCGCTACGCAGGAGGCGCGGGTTCGATCCCCGCTCAGCGCAAATATTTGTGTGAATGAAATATGAGTATTTGCATTGGTCTGGTCGTGCCTCGGAGAGCACGTTAAGCCGTCGGTCCCGGTTGCCATGAGAACATCTATGGCAGTCGTTACGGGTAGTTGGAGCCCTCAAAAATCCAAAAACAACGGTCTAACTGCAAAACTTCGATATCGCCTAATGTTAACATTGGGTTGTGGAGGTCAGATGACAATCGCTTCACGAAAAATATCGAGGTCTAGCCAAATCCGTGGTTAAGACTGGTAAAAGCGGACCCCAGACTCCGAGCTGAAAGCTTCGGATGCGACTGGGAATTAACACTAAGAGGAAGAAGTTAAAATATTTAGGTTTAATCAATATAATATCTCCTTATTTCCTTATAACGGAGCGTTCCAAGTTGCATCAACACTTTAATAAATGTTAATTTTATTTAATATTTGCTAAATTAACTTACATTTATTAATAAAATCTCCATAGCAATAATGCACGCTGACTGACTGGCATTATCTTATTATTCACTTCAACAGATACCGGTTAGGTGTCAAAATAACAAGTACGAGAGAGATAAAAAGAATACATTTGGTTGCGCTTGCATTACCAAACTAGGCCCCACCTTGCTCGGTCAGTGCAAGCGCACCTAGTCGCTCTGAAACTTACCTGAAAGTAAGTTGTCATCGGCGCAGAAAATACCATATGGTTCACATTCTAGGTACCCAGTAGATATTTACTAAGAAGGAATAGGGTGTTATTTGGCTAGGTAATTAGGGTTTTCACGCTTCAGAAGGCTTGCCATAACGATTTACAAAACGGGTTAAGTTTCGGAACAAACCAATACGAGTCCCTAGGGAGAGAGAATTGTACGCCCTATAACTCCGTCTTTCTCTGGATAGTGATCGCTTAAAAGCTTATCATAGTATTAATGCAGGACATTTGCGCGATTCTGGATTTACAGTTCCATTGAAGTTTTATTTCAGTTCAGTTTTTAACAGTAATTGTATTCATTAGTCATATTCTTATTATCTGCAGAATAACGAACACCTGAATAACGAATAAAACTAATATAAATAATAAAATTCAAAGGCGTATCCACAATACTCCTCACGGCATTATCCCCGACTCGAGCTGGATAATAAAATTAGGCGCTCTGCGGACAGTGCTGACTTATGTTATTATCGACCAACAGAGTGGATAGTGCTGTACGGGGATCAGCTACGGTAATTAACTTAGAAGATACGAGTATGTAATTAAATACCTAACATAATGGAAGTGTTATTTTAATAATATTGATGTTTAAAAAGCACGCTTAGTGTTCAAACATACCAATAGAGTCGAAAAGGTTGGGCTTATCATTAGATTTTTTTAATTGCATTGCTGTGTTTACTAATAGACAGCCGTTGAGATTTTATTATACACCTCCTGGCTCCATCATCAGATCAAATAGATCGTATTGGTGCTTTGTCATTCAGATATGACCAGACCATTAGAAGTAAGTTAAAAGATGTGATACATACCATACTAACGTTTAGTAGGTTAGGGTAGGTTAAAGGAATCGAACTTCCCAATCCTAATTACAGGGACGTTATCTTGGCTTCCCAATTATTAGTTTTATTAAATGTTTCATACTTAACCCAGCACAAACTTCCTCTTAGCGTTAATTCCCAGTCGCATCCGAAGCTTTCACCTCGGAGTCTGGGGTCCGCTTTACCAGTATTAACTACACAGATTTGGCCAGCACAAACTACACGTCTCTTTTTCCGGGGTATATCTTGCCTATTTCCTGCTTCAAGTTCCAATAAGCTATCTATTTACCAAATTTCATACCTTAAGCTGCGTTTACATACTCGCGGCAGAGTGAGGGAAGTGGCGAGAGAAGTGGGCAGAGACGTGGTGTGAATGGTATATTCGTCATGCCGCGAGTACTGCTGCGTATGTTACTGCGAATGTCGGCTTGGCGGCGCGAGTCAAAGGAGCGGCAATACTAGCGCGATGAACTTTACGAGACCGCTAGATGGCGCTAATCAGTAAACACGGCTTCCGTCATTGCTCCTCTAATATTTACTTTTAAAAATATTTATATGGATCTACGGAAAGTGTATAGTAGTTGAAAGTGATAGTTTTTATTAATAATCTATTTAATTAATTCGCTATGCTGTAAAAGCATAATGCGTACACTGCTACAGCGTTGTCCTCCATACGTTTACGTCCGTCTCCATTGCAGGGCGAATACTGTAATGCGGACCAACGCGATGATGCGCGTGTATGAACGCTAGGGCATTAATCGCGTGAATATTTCCGGCAACACGATGAGCAATGCGAGCGGCAGTATGTAAACGCGGGGTTATATTGCATGCAGAATGCCGTATTGGTTTCCGGTGGAGTAGAATAGGGCTAGCCCATCTCTTCCCGTGGGTGTCGTAAAAGGCGACTAAGAGATAGGGCTGTTCTTTATCCGTCAGTAAACATACAGCTCATGACAAAATGCCCGGTAGACGGCAATAGGCTCACCCCTTATAACGTGGGATCGAAAATCATAGTTGGCGAAATGTAGGTTTTAATACACCTCTGCCTACCCCTTCGGGAATTTACAGGCACGAGTATATGTATGTATGTATGTATGTATGTATGTATGTATGTATGTATGTATGTTTGTGATTCAGACGTTCAACAATGAAAATATACCAAACACAAGCTGATAGAGTTATATCTAAAAGAATAGTTGAGGGTTGTCCACTACAAGACTTAACCCTCTTTGAGTAAAATATCTCCCCTCTGACAAGGGACCCGCAGTAAGGCGTTAGCCGTACAAAGATGGATGAAGTGATCCGTTTTCTTGATATAATTAATCGACTGTGCTTCCTACAACCTCTATGGGAAGTCACAGAAAGTTCTGTAGCATTCGCGTAAACTGAAAAGAGAAGTCAATGAAATGTTATAGATAGGACAAACTACACTCCTAACATTAGCAATTTACTTTAGCTAGTAATTTCGGTGACAGCCTCCGTGGCGTAGCGGTTGTGAACGCGGCCGCTACGCAGGAGGCGCGGGTTCGATCCCCGCTCAGTGCAAATATTTGTGTGAATGAAATATGAGTATTTGCATTGGTCTGGTCGTGCCTCGGAGAGCACGTTTGCCGTCGGTCCCGGTTGCCATGAGAACATCTATGGCAGTCGTTACGGGTAGTTGGAGCCCTGAAAAATCCAAAAACAACGGTCTAACTGCAAAACTTCGATATCGCCTACTGTTAACATTGGGTTGTGGAGGTCAGATGACAATCGCTTCACGGAAAATATCGAGGTCTAGCCAAATCCGTGGTTAAGACTGGTTAAAGCGGACCCCAGACTCCGAGCTGAAAGCTTCGGATGCGACTGGGAATTAACGCTAAGAGGAAAAAAAAATAGTAATTTCGGTAAATAGTACCCTAAGTAGGTACTCTAAAATGATATAAAATAATAATAATAATAAAAACACAGATCTCTAAACCTCTAACCCTGAGAGGAAAGCCTCTTAGGATTGGAGTAGACGACACTCGGCAGTCGCTCTTGTAAACGCTTAGATAAATACAAGTAGAAAGAGAATGAGGTCTAGGGTAAGTCTAGAGCCTGGGGTCGGCTCACACCGGGCTCAAGACTGCAAGCTTTGAATGTAACCAGGATTGACACATTCTTTATATGTATTATCTAGATACTAGTCGTTGCTAGTGAGTCACCTACATCGGTTACCGCGAATAAACATAGCAGTGTAATGGCCAGGATTCGAACCCGGGACCTCTCGATCGTAAGGAGTCGGCCTTACGATCGAGAGGTCCCGGGTTCGAATCCTGGCCATTACACTACCGGCGTGAACCCACTCCTAACACAAGCAATTTAGCTTAGCTGGAGGGGTTAACGGGAATATTAGTAATTTCGGTTGCTAATATTCTTTTAAATAAAATAAAAAATAGCATATATCTTTTCCCAAGCCCTCCTTGATCTCTGTACCAGATTTCATTAAAATCGGTTGAATGTTAAAACATTCAAACGATTTTGCCTCTCTGGCCTTTAAGCCTAAAGGTAAGCATACCAGATAGACAGACAAACAGAGTTTCTTCCGCAATTATACAAAACGGAATACCTACTAAAATAACTGCACCATTGCTTACAGTAATATTCGTCAAGTTACAACCTCCCGAGGCGACCAAACGTACCAACTAAAACTTAAACTTTACAACAATTTTAACGTTTTACAAAGGTGCTGGATAGTTTTGCTAAATCACAACCTTAGCTTTTGCCTTCGTTACGAGTTTCTGCAGACGCCATTAAGTTTTATGGCTGTTGAGTACACCTGTATCTAGACGGCATAGCCGTGCATACAAATCGATGCGACTCGCCGGTGTACGAACGTAGTACCGATGTATCTGTAAAGGTGGATTTAGAGCAAACGAACATAGAGCTTAGAATAAGAGCATTCTTTCTTAATATTTTAGTGTAAATGAAACCTTATTTTCAGTGTGGACATAAGAAAGAACAACGAACGAATGTTCTGTCTCTGTTTACACTAATAGAATTTGACGAAGAGGGGATAGAATGAGCATTCGCTCGTCTGATGTAAATCAACCTTTATATTACATACGAGTATAAGAAATACATAATATTTAAAGATATTCTATCATTGTTATTCATTGATAAGTGTGTCAGTAACAAATTATTTTTCTGCGACTTAATTATTAGATTTACTTGTAGTTTGTAAAACAAATTGAAAGTACAATTATTGTTTCAGTTATCAGAGGAAATTCTTGTAGGTATTGGCATTTTCCATACAACCTTAACACGAACAAAATCTATCCAGAGCACATGTTTCCATTTACATTTAATGTAACTTCTTTCGCTTCTTCTACTTTCATAATTCTTTTCATACCTGCTCGTTGGTTTTGGGTCCTACTCTTGATATGTAAATCAGATCGAAGTTATTTAAAAGAATTTAAATAACTTCGATCTGATTTACATACGTATGTCTGGGTCGATACTCGATACTTACCGACTTGCCGATTCAAGTTCAGTTCATAAATCTGTTTCGTCAGGTTTCGCCAATCTTCATTCATCCATTCTCTCCCCCTATCCGAACCATCTAAGCATCCCGTCTCTATCTTAATTTCACTTATCACACTGTACAAACTTCTCCAATACGTAGCTGATCTAAAAAGGTCACATTGAGCGATTCTGTTAAAAACGAGTAACTTTATGAATTCCCAGTAGATCTCATAGATTCCTATAAAAGTCGTATAATATCACTCACATGAACAGAATCACAATAATTCAATATCGCCGCATGACAAAACATTATCCAAATACTATTCCAATAAAGTGGCCTTTTTAGACCTGTAGGAATCTGTACTCGCTCTTCGGTGTGCCAATAACAAGTTATCGAAGCAATCGGCGCACGTTCCGGCTGATTGGGTCACCGACTACCATTGTAACTCGAAGGCGATAAAACGGGAATACAGGGAAACTACAAATCAAACGAATTAGTTCCCGGGTTGGGTTTGATTTTTATTGAGGCCTTTGACTTTATGTGGAGGAAATGGAATTGAACTGAAGCTAACGTTGTTACTTTCTTTTTTCTTCCCATTTGCGTATTTTTGTCTGTTTTCTCCCCTGTTTTGTGGAGCAAGGATGTGTGTTGCCAACTCTTCTGATCTATTTTCCATTAATTATTCCGTGTTTTATGATAGGTTAGCCCCAAGCTTCGGAATATGTCCGGGTTTAATGATACTTAGGCATTTCACTTGATAAATGAACCTTCCTCAAGTGTATCCACTACTTTAGTCTTAAATACATTAAGGGGTCCTGTATTTTTTTTTATGTAGAGACAGATTCTCATGTATTCATCCCACCGAATTATAAGCTAAGTGACGACTGAAGATTGAATTTCACTTCTAATTCTGGATAGAACCCGATAGCATGGTATGCGCATCAAAGAACACCTTGAAAACGTATTACAAATAATGAAAATACTTAAAAGTGAAATAGACTGTTGAACTATACTCCAACACAGTGAAGTGGACATATCAGCAATTTGCTGCTCGTCCATAATTCAAATAATAATAATAATAATACTTGTCGAAAATATTATCTAGCAAATATATTATTGTAGTAACTTGATATCGCAAACTTCAAAATCTTTGTTGTTTTTTCTAGGTTGTCTTCAACTTTATTCATTTATACCTCCTTGTTTACAATCCTTGCCAAGATTTGACGGCAAAGCAACGAATTCTCACGAACATTATGACTCACTCCAATTGCTGAAGTCGTCTGGCTCGATTTACTGTGGTAATTTATTGGCTATAGACGAACCGATTGGCTTTTACATCGACCAATGCTGCAGCTGTATTGGCGAATTTATTGGCTGAGTTATCTGCAATTTAGAAGCAGCCGTATCAATTTGCCCCGTTTTGATATGATAAAGATTGGGTTGTGATAATTGGATATAATGGTGGTTTTCTGTTCTTTAAAAGACAAAGTTCCCAAAATATAGAATTTAATAGAATATTTTAATTGATATATTTGTTTTTTTTTTTGTAACCGGACTCATCCCTGTCACATACCTAGCACTATAATTCCTATCAGTCTTTTCTTGGAGAATAGATTTAATAAGTAGGTATATAAAAATAGATGATTTGTAGTTTTAAAAAAGTTTGTATATAAATTTTTTTTACCCCGAAGGCACTTTTCTGAAAAAAATGTTTACGAATTTCGATTTGAAAATCTCATTGCACATAACCTCTTTGACTTTAACTTAAAAAATTGTCAGTTAAGGTAATCATAATGGCCTGAATTCCGCTCAAGTCAAATCTAAAGCCGGATGTCCATTAGAGGTAGCCACGGGTATGGGTACAATGGGTACAATGCCGCGAGACAGGCTTGTCGCTACTCGAAGCAAAGGAAGTGACTGCACAACGAGTCAACAAAACCTCTCCAGTGAGCTCTGGCTACCCTACTCACCCTCGGAAACCGCAATCTTCTGTAGGGCGGAGGTACTTTCCCAGTCTGCCTGCTCGATTGGGACGGACATACCGTCGTGTCCTACCTCTACTTAGGTCCTATCCACTTAATTTACAGACAAGCACACGGCCCACCGATGAAAAGTGGTTACCGTGGCCTATGACTCTCACCACCAATACGACCTAAAACGCGCTGTACGTGCCCTGAGTTAGGTATTAGGTACATTGTCACCCAGTTTGCCGATCTCTTTAACTCGAGGCTGCGCAAGTGGATACTTAGCTTTAGATGATGCATCCGGATGTACGGTTGGCAGCCCTGTCCGTTTAAATCTCCATTATAGATGATACAATAGATTGTTCTTTGTGCAACCACTTATTGCGTCCGATGTCCCACTTCGCAGAATTAAGTCTATTGACCAGTAAGTGTGTGGTGTGCCCATTATTCTTGTTGTTAACCGTTTTAGAGGAAAATTTTGGCCTTCGATCAGTTATTAATGGTGGTATTTTGGTGTTGATTTTGTGATAACTGTGTTCGTTTGTTTTTCGATAAATATTAGGCTTGACGTGCATGGGGCGTTTTCAAAAATCGTTAAGCCAACCTCACGAATCGGCATATCTTCTGATTGTAACGGACAAGGCTCTGATGGAGCCTTTCTTTTGGGTTTAGGGAATCAGCGGAAGAGACAGAGACTACTCTACTGTCAACTTAATTCATACAATAAAAAGTACAGGAAAGTTAACTCTGAACTACAAAGTGCATGCGGATGCATCCAGAACTAAAACATGTAGATGATGATAACCCAGGGCTTCAAGGCACAAACTTAGGTTATATCTGGGGTTGACGTAAGTAGGTATCCTAGTAGCTCTTGTCATGGGTATCGCAAAAGGCAATTATACAATAGGGCTATTTTCAATTCGATAGCGAAAATACATTATCAATAAAAAAATATTATTGGTTCTTAACATCAGGTCAACGGTTTCTTACCGTTTTCGAGATTAGATGACAGAATTATTAAAATTCTAATCATGGTAGTTAATATTTGAAACGATATTATATAGGTTAGGATGATATGCGTTATGCTTATTTGCCATTAATTTAACTACCTACCTAAAAGCTAACTAAATACTAAATGCCTAGCTAAAGACGTACCTGCTAAATGACTAAATAGTCTAATGGACTAAATGCCTAGTTAAAAAAAAACAAATTTAGACCAGTGTCTACATTAGTTTTTTTTTTATTTAAAAATAATTGAGGACTCCTCTAAGTTGCCAGCTTTGATTTAAGAAAAAGTGTTTACAGAATAATTTATTTTTGAACTTCTCTTTGATCCACTTTGATACCGATTGAAAATGCCTCAACAGCTTTGCAATTCTCTAAATACATATTATTGCCCATTTTAGGCCTATTGATATTGAAATATAACAGCAATCGATTTTCTCCAGTACCTAATAACGGCAATGAGAGTGTTCGTAGGTATAATAGATATAAATATATGTTGCTGTAAACAATAATCCTGTAGAATAATAGTTACCTACTTAAGTAATAACAAATAAATGGAACACAGTATCAGGTAAACTGATCAATATTTTCGATCGCATTCAAGTTGTTTTAACATTCTATTGCTAAACAATATATCTCACTCATAACCTAACAAGTAGACGAACATACATCGATTAATGGGGCGTGATTGTTGATATTCATAAATGTATTCAGTCATCATTAGAAGCTAGATTTGATGGATCACTAACTTTCAGATCGCCACAAATTATATAAGCATATAAAATTTGCAATATGATGAATTGGTATTCGTATTTACATTCCATATCAATCACAATTAGGACATAAGTACCTAGTCTCAAATATAGGCTCATTAATAATTTCATCGACAATAGGCTATAGTTAGTTTAAGAAATTTGTCCTAAATTCGGCATAATCTAAAACTATTCCATCATACTTAATCAAAAATGTTTCAACTTTCGATTCCTATTCTAAGGTTTCAGAACAAAAAAATTAGAACGTCATCGATGTAAGCTGTTGCGAAAGTTCGTTGTTCGTACGAGCCATGTGTATCAAGAATAAAGCTCTTCTATATTACATCAATTTCTGTTATATAATTTGACTTTTGACCTAGAGTAATTAGACACCAGGGTGGTAACAATTAGTAATACCACCCACTTTTAATACACTCATTTGCATTTGACAGAAATCAATCAATCAATCAATCAATTATCCTATCGCAGTCCGCTGCTGGACAAAGGCCTCTTCCAATGTTGGGAGGCTTTGGCCTACTGTTTCCACGCTGGCCATACGGGTCGGTACATGGTTTTATTTCGAGTTTTCCTTCTCTCGTAGTGATATCGTCTGCAAATTTTTTTGTTAGTCGCTTCTCACGACATCCTTCGAATGAGATGGGGCGATGATACTTGTATCCTTTCTCCGTCACCACATGGATACCACAGAAAATACTCATGAAATAATTGCATAGGGTTCAATCTTTCTATAACATAAGTAATCTACCTAATAATGTGGATTGGGCTTACAATTTTCAAGAAAGAACATTGACATCGTGATCGCTTTTAACAAAACTGATGAATATTTTTTACTCCGAGAATTGACAACATTATTTTCTTTAATATCGTGATCGGTTTTGACATTTGGGAGATTTAGAGTAGATCAAAACTTAATTTTGTACATCTTTTTATTAGGAGAAATTGCCTTCTGTTTAGAACGAATATCCAAAATGGCAATGCTATTATGAATGCTAGAATGTCCTACAATATTTATTTATTTATTTATTATTTATTTATTATCCTACCAAAATCTAGTAAGAAGTGGGAATACAATATACAGTAGCGAAGAGCATGGATGACCCGATAATCCGTATGTACCGAGGGTAGGTTCCGTAGGATACAGAGGAACCCTGAACCCACGTATGAATTCAAATTTTTATCCCTATCGCAGTCGAAGACCACGCTGTGGACTCGCATAGGTCAACCCAAGGAAAGCTGAGAAAAAGGCTTGGCTTTATCGGCTACACGGGGTCAACTTTCCTTAAATCGAACATTTACATGAGTCACTATCTCAATATTAACCACATAATAAAAGTAAAACAAACAGTGTCTTAAGCAACATTTAATAACCCAACAGTTCCAATAATAAATCATGTTGAAACTGTTGTGTTCGACCCTGAACGCGAAATGGTCGGACAGATAATGATAAAATCTGCTATATTACTAGTTAAAAATGAGATATTATTATCGGTCAATAACAACTTAATTAGTCTTGATAATATTTTTTTAAATTACATTCCCATGGAGCTTGAAATATGGAATAGCTTTTAGCAACCTAAAGTAACACCTGCCCCTCTAAACAAGTGGCAATTCATTGGTTTCGTGTCCCTTATGTCCTACCTCCTGCACTAAAGAAGATCTCAATAATGCCACTGACAGCGCGGTCGGGATGGCGAAATTTTATTCTCGAATAATTAAAGCAATGAAAAAGAGGATTGTAACATGGTACATGTCTGTAATGGTGACCCTCTTTTCAGAGACTTTGCCTTCAGCTTACCATCAGGCGAGGCAAAGTCAAATTGACGTGTCCTATATATATAAAAAAAAAAAAAAAAAAAAAAAAAAAAAGGATCATTAACTCGAAAGAAGAAGAAGACGTACTTATATGACAGGCGTCAACGAATGCAAAAATGTCAAATCCTACACATACATTCGTCATTCTATTTCATGATACGCGGAGCAACGAATCGTCACTTGTTTAGGGGGGCTGAACGCAAAATAAGCAAGCTGAAGTAGCAATGGGCTGGCCACATCTATTGGAGGAACGATGGCCATTGGAGCAAACGAGTCAAAGAGCGGAGACTGCGAGAAGGCAAACGGCAGTTGGGACGTCGTCGTCCCCCCCCTCCCCCGTCCCCCCTAGATGGACTGACGACCTGAAAATGATGGCTAGGATGGACAGGTGCAGAAGGCAGGGGATCGGGAGCAATGGCACACATTGAGAGAGGCGTATGTCCATGACTCATTGTATGAGCAGTAGACTGCGATAGGCTAATGAATTGAAAATAGAGCAGATCCAAGCAGATCGATCTGTTTTAAAGATTTTTATTTTAGAGTAACGATAGTTTCGCATTAAGGTGACAGAATTTCTCGTAAAAAACATACTTTAACTAGATTGCAGTGCCGATACCTGCTGGGCCCAAACTATGGCTATAACCTTCACGCAAGTGCAAGCAATAATTTAGCGAAGTTTTGCCGCAATCCCAGGATTGCGATAAAACTTTGGTACTTAGAAATAACGTTCATAGAAACAAAGGCAATTAAATATATCGTTCATAAGAACAGCGAGCCAAAAAACACATTGAACGATTCCGCTAAAAACAAGTACCTAACTTTATGAATTTACAGTTCAATAGATTACTATAAAATTCTTACATATATATTATGAGCAGAATCACAATAATTCATTTACCAAGCAGATTCCAATTTCGTGTAAATATCGCCGCATGATAAAATATTTTTCACCATTGACACTCGAAAAAGGGCCCGTGATTCATCAAAAACAGTGAATAAAACGCTCTTTGTTTCACCGAGTGAATAAAAAAATTTGAATTTGGAACATGCGCGAATGTACGGATTCTAGTGAAACATACAAAGAGGTTGCACACTCTCACTATAAAAACGTACTAAAAGCCACCTAAATGTAATCACTGGCTGTATGGAATGTGGTTCAGTTTAAATTAAGAAAAAAAAATGCCGCCATTTTCTGTGTAATTTTCCTTGTAAAAGTTTGTTTGTCTCATAATCATAAAATGACTTCATCTAGTGATGAAAATGAAACTCATATTCTCGAACGCGAAAAGACTCCTGAGTCTTTTCGCGCTAAAGCGGTAGCTATTACTGATAATTTGCTGCTTCTTTTGTGTACTATCCATAACAAAATGTAATTCATAATCACAGAGTAATCGTTTTCTCGTAGTCAATGGTGAAAAGTTGAGTACCTAACACGTGAAAAAAGAATTCATCTCGGCTCTTGTATCCCTCGATCCACTCAGGTTTCTCTCTAGAACCCCTCGCTACGCTCGGGATTCTACCGGAGAAACCTTCACTCCTCTCGGGATACAACTTGGTGCCTCGAAAAGAATTCACCTTTTTTTCACTTGTTGGGTAATCTACTAATCCTAATACGATTCAAATAAAGTGACCTTTTTAGATCTACAGTAATGTTTGAAAACCGACATCCACGTGAACGGTGTCGCGGGCATCAGTCAATAGTTACATACACCTCCTCGGTTTACCTCCCCGGTATTCTAAACTATGTCTTAAGTTATCCATTCAATATTTTCCCATGGCCAACCGGAGACGAAAGTTGCTAGCGATAAAACGAAAGCGCAGTGGAAGCAGATTCATATCAAACCACGACGGAATTAGCAGCAGCTTCGTTCCTAAGTGACAAAGCGATAAAAACGCTCGTAAAGTGACTTGCCTTATCTTATTGAATAACGCACAAATGAGGAGATACCGAATCGGATTGTAACCTGTCATGAAAAGTTGATTCTGACGACAATAAGTTGGAAATGTCTTCGTATTTGTTGCATGTAGTAAAGTAGCGGAACTAACTTTGTCCTAAATATCAATGGTGTCACAAGAATCTGCTTATAAATCTGTACCGGTATTGTTCACTAAACACAGGTTTTTGAGACCTGTCCCCCTAGACAAGTGGCAATTCGTTGACTGGTGTATTGCAGAATAGAATGATGAATGTGGAATTTGACGTATATGACAGTCGTCAACGTATGTCATCATAAACGTCAATAACGTGTCACATACGTCAAATCTCATACATTCATCATGACGTCTTTCTGGCGCAATGATTACTACAGAGGTGTCTAAGCAGAATACAATGATGAATGAATGAACTTTTGTACATGTTATTTTGTCTTTGATTCACAACAGTTTCATGCGAATATTAAAAAAGTTGAGTCTTCTGCCTAACCCTTCTCGGATTACAGGTGTGATTATATTTATTTTCTATGTATTGTATTATTATTACTATAACGAAAGTAAATCGACCCGGAACAAGTCGAACAGATCATTCCAGTTCGTTTTCAAGTAGATCACTTGACCTGCCCATATAAATAAGTAGGGAAAACAATATTTCCTTTGAACTGGGCCTAGCGTTTGTTAGGAATGCGGCCCTTGAAATACTTAAGGCAATACCCTGTTTAGTTTCTGTCTCCATTCATATCTATCTTGATCGACTTCATTGATAGGTTAACTTTCATTTTATTGATAAGGTTAAGCACCATAACGGTAGGAGAGTCAATTCTCGTAATAACATTATGTTCAAATTGAAATAAAACTACTTTTTAACGGATTTTATCGCGATATATTTGTTATTATTTAGTTTATGCTCGAAGTTTCTTATTGACTGCCTCTGTGGCGTAGCGGTAGTGAACGCGGCTGCTACGCAGGAGGCGCGGGTTCGATCCCCGCTCAGTGCCAATATTTGTATGCATGAATATAAATATTTGCATTGGTCGGGGTGTTTCTATGTATAATATGTATGTATTTACAAAAAAAAAAGTATTTAAGTATGTATATCCGCATTCTAGATTCCATAACACAAGCTAATTAAGCTTACCATGGGTCTAGAAAGCGTTGTGTAGAATGTTGTAGAATATTTATTATTTTTTATTATTAAAGTTTCGGCTACTTTTCAGCAGATCGTGATAGAATTCGCTAAAAAGTAGTTTTATTTCAATCAGTCAGATTCGTGTAAAATTTCAGACAGTAAAATCTGGTATAAATTCAGTCTCGATGTAATTTTAATCTTCCAAATGTCAAAAACGTCGAATTTCAACAAAAATTGTGTTACGAGAATACCGTTTTTGACATTTCGGAGATTGAGATTAGACTGAAAGTCTGAGACTGAATTTTTGAATACTGATTTCAAGGTTCTATGAAGAGTTAAAAAGGTTATCTTATAAATATGTACTATTAAGGAAATACATTTAACTACGATTAGTCCTAACCAAAATTTATACAAATGATATATATGGAAGATCACAAAGAGTTGGGCCTAGGTCAACCTCACCTTCAAACAGGTATACCTGCTTATTGGCGGATGAGGCTCTGGTTCCGACATTCCTCTTAGGATTGGGCGGTCAGATGACAGCCGCTGCCATAAAAATCAAATTAAACCAGCCCTGTGCAGTATGAAAGGAACTTCGTCCCTCGCACACTCAAGCTGTGGAATGAACTCCCCGCGGTTTTCCCAAGCGACTACCATATGGGGTTCTTCAAGAAGGGCATTAGAAGGTTTCTTCAGGGTCGGGAGCGTGACGCCCCTGGTGTTGCATACGTCCATAGGCCACGGTAACCACTTTCCATCAGGTGGGCCGTGTGCTTGTCTGCCATCTAAGTGGTATAAAAAAGTGGCAAGTCGTTGGCCGACGCATTGTAGTTTGACCTATATGACAGTTGTCAACGTACCTATGTCATAAAGTCACTTCTTGTCTAGGGGGGCATTATAGGGAGAGGAAGCGGACCCCGGGCTCCAAGATGGGAGCAACATTTAGATGATGATGATGATGATGAGACATTCACAAACTTTCGCATTTCCAATATAAATGAGACTACCGAGATTCATTGCGTCGTCAAATTAAAAACCCATCAATTTAATGAACCTAGCTACTGACATTTCATTTCGTTACTGCAGTTCAATTAATGTGTTTACAATCATAATCTAAGTTCAATTTCATTCGAATCATTCAACCGAGATTAGAAGGTATTTTCTACCTCTTAAACTAACAATGTAACAAATTATACGATTGCACAACTAAATATAATAATAAAACAATAAATCATACAATCAAGGGTCGTGTTTGACATAACTATAAAATTTATTTGGAGGTGTTTAGTGTTGGCGCTCGTGAGGCTGAAAATTTGCGGCTGAGTGTTTGCTTTTTTAATCAACTTCAAAAAGATAATGATCTATTCGACTTGAATGTGTCAGAACTTCACTAGATTTACATTCAATGGTCTATGCATATCTAATATAGCTTTTTAATCTACCTATATAAATTATAATTATTTGTCCCGACTACCTCTACAAACTTAAAGTTTTGTCAGTTGATGCTTTTTATGTTTTAAGCAAGATAGGTATACTACGATTAGGTTAACCCGTAATATGCAATAAATGGACACAAACCTAGTTTTATTTATTATATAGTCCACCTGATAAGCTCTAGCGTGGATGCGCTAAAGTTTTTCAGTGAGCTAGCAAAATATGATCTGTGAACTCTCTGCCTAGTACACACTGGCCCTAAACTGATTTAGAAGTAAATTTAATAGTGGACAGTCTCGTAATAAGATACGCAATGCTCATAAATCTCAATCAGAACTATTGTGAGTTGGTCCGTTGCACTTTATTGTAGATTCAAGTACCGCATGATGTAAGTGGTGCATTATTTGGAAGCATATTCAATTGAAAAAGGTAGCTGGCATAGATTGGATGCGCTAAGCAGACGATTCGTTGTTATGTCACATATTGGCAGATGCATATTTGCAGCAGTGGAAGGCAATAAATAGGCTAATTGATAGATTTAGTTTAGTCATAATTTTAATACTCGTGGTAAAAAAGAAACCAAAAGCTAAGCAGAGAAAATGCCATCGATACTACAAACTAAATGGGCAAGCTTATTAATCGATTTAGTCCCTGACTGATGGTAATCATCTAGAGCTGGATTGCGCGAAATCGAAGAACACTGAAATTATTATAAATCGCGAGAGAATCCGTTAAAAGTGGTTTTATTTCAATTATAATAGGCTTGTATTTGTGGTATAAAAGAAAATATATTTATTCGTGAAATTTCTTATTTAGCAGATCTCTTGAATATCAGGATGTAATAAAACTGAAATGACTTCGGATGTCTGCTGATTTAACCCAAAAAAATTGTGTATTATGGTTTCATATTACGGCGATTTATTGCTTGTTTTATGTATGTACCCATTACCCATACTACCCATCAAGTTTGTATATGTAGGCAGTCACTACACCAGTTTTCAATGCCTATATTTTTAAGATCCAACCTATTGCCATGTCATGTGAATTTTGAGATTGTAATTAGTATCGAATCATGTCAAAGTGCAAATTTTAAAATACTGTGCAATCTGTTGAAAGTTTAGACAGTGACTGTGGCGTGGCGGTAGTAAATGCGGCCGCACCACAGGGGCCGGGGGTTCGATCCCCGCGCAGTGCAAATTTTTGTATGCATGAATATGGATATTTGCATTCGTCTTGTCGTGCCTCGGAGAGCACGTTAAGCCGTCGATCACGGTTGCCATATGAACATCTATGGCAGTCGTTAGGGGTAGTTGGAGCCCTAAAAAGTCCAACTACTGGTCTAGCTGCAATGCTTCGATATCGCCTAATGTCACCATTGGGTTGTGGAGGTCAGAAGGCAGTCGCTTCACGGAAAAATATCGAAGTCCAGCCGAATCCGCAGTTAGACTAGAAAAGCGGACCCCAGACTCCGAGGTGAAAGCTTCGGATGCGACTGGGATTAACGCTAGGATGAAGAGAAACTGTTGAAAATTTTCTTTCTGTTTATGTCCTCTACAACTAACTAGTCTGTGGCTCATGGTGCAATCAAAATAATTACAATTTAGGTAAAGCACATAAAATTCGGGTCTGTACTATAAGAGTCTTCCAAACTTTAGCATACTAATGTGATTAATAGTAGGATAATCGATTACTAAAACGTGCAATTTTTTTATTCCTAGTAAACACATTTATATTACTTACCTTCGAAACATAGGAAATACGTAAACATTCACAATTAAATGTAGAATGCGGAAAAAACTAGAAACTTAATTGAAAGACTTAGGTTACTATGGCGGGCTTCCTGTTTTTGACATTCCAATATCACACTAAGGAAGCACATCGTAAATCCAAATACGAGAGCTATTATAAGTTCACAGCGTATCGCATCTAGTTCTTTTTTTAAACGCTATTTAAAAAAAGAACTAGAATGGTTTGGTTAGCTACAAGAGATTGCTTTTTGGCGGCGCGTGCAACATGAATAGTTTCTGGGTGGCTTTTAGAGTGGATTCCTTTGCCAATTTATGCCCTAAAATGGAGGGTTATTCTGTTTTATTCATTGTAAGTGACTGTGCAGGAAATTATAATAATCCCGCCCGCCCGAGAATTGATTTCGCTTTTTCCAATTTATTATAATTTGTTTAGTCTAGCAAACTAATTGCTTTAAAATTATCTTAATTAATGTGCAGGAAGTGTCACATGAAATGAGTCGTAATCGTAAGGAATTTTTTTTTGCGCTTTTGAATTTAACATGGGGACTGGTTTTGCGAGTGAGAAAATATTTATATTAGGATATAGGTATACCTAAATACGTTAGGATGTTGCAATCGACAAAAAAGTAATTTAAAATCGAAAAGTGCCAACTGAATTTGACGCTAGTGAGTTGATGATGACCCAATTGAAACTGTCGTCAAAATAATAGAGTTTGTCCGTAATTTTTTGGGACGATTTGTGTTCCAATATTTTTTGAAAATAAAAATATATAATTTGTTTTAACTATTGTACTTAAATCTTTTCAATAAGGTTCACTGTTTTCTTGAAAGTGAAATAAGAATGTACACCTGTTTGCAAATATAAGTATGATGAACTGAGCCTTAATAGGTACAAATATTATTATGAAAAAATACTGAATTAATACAGCATTTTTTTAATCCAGCAGGAATTCACAATCTATCATAACGTTTGAAGAAATGGAGTATAAATATGTAATAGTGTGTTGTCAGGCTTGCTATTCCTCACAGGGGAATAGTCGGCAGACCGTAACACAATGTATGGGTAGCCATTATCTGACGATCCAAGATGGCGATAGTGTTTACGATCTCACATTTCTCACAGACACCAATGGCCAATGTTGGTGCAGTTTTTGCAACCATATAGGTTCACTAGACTAGAACTAGTAGTATCATTAAATAGTATAAAAACTTACTTCTCCTAATACAATGATTGGTGAAATGTGGGTGTTAATTCACCTCTGCCTAACCCTCTGGGGATAAAGGCGTGATTGTATGTAGGGTAGTATGTATGTATGTAAAAACTTATTTATTAACAATTTATAACTAAACTACTCAACTTATTTTGATAAACCCTAAAAATAAATAGATGTGCATATTTTAATAATTAAGTTAAAAATGTCTACGCGCAGATCATGTGTAGGATTCTATAGAAATGGATTATCTGAGTCTATCTCATTACCAAGTTGAAAAAGAAATTTGCAACTGACATCATTTTTAAATTAGAAGTCTTTCCAAATTGCGGCCACCTCATTGGTCAATCGTGATCTATTAAAAAAAGAAATGACACAGATAATTAGTACTAAATAGGTACTTTTCTATTTGCTTTATTGAAATTAGATTACATCTGGTAGTTGGTGCTTTCACGAGACTGTATAGTCAAATATTGGTTCAAAACTTGGCTCCAAGAACCAACATGCAGACTTTGTTTCCGAGTCTGTACCTACGCTTAATTAAACATAATATATCATTGCATTGTTATTACATTAGTAAAGAAACTTTTTGTCTTTAGTTTTTACTGCATATTTTTCCCTTTGTTTAATGAAAGCTGAGAACTGTCGATGGACTGTTTTTTTTTTTTTAAATAATAAGCTTTTCCCACTCCTTTTTTTGTTTTTTTTTTTTGTGGGTACGATTACGAGTTAATGGATAGACCGATTTTATTAGATAAAGTATTTATTATGAAGTTAGTTTAGAATTATTTCAGTAGAGTTTAAGCCGAAGTCCCATTTTCAGGCCCAATTGCTGAAAAGAATGTGGTACTAATTGCTCGAAACTTCGGTCAGCAATTTCGGATATAAATGTTTCGTAGTAGGCCTACAGTAATCATACATAATCCGTCCACTTTCACACTATTTATGAGTATAATATTCTTGCAATTGACTATTAAGTACTATCTATATATGTAGTTAACGAGATCTAATCATGTCTACAACGATATGGTTGTAAAACTTAATTAAAACGTAGGCACTTGAGCTTAATTGGAACTAGGTACAATTTGAATCATGGCTACAATAATAATCGTGCCTAATTTATTTAAATTAATCAATTTAATGCTGTCAAAAGTATACGCGAATATCACTCATGGAAATAAAACCAACTTCATGGATTCTTCTGCGATTTATTTGGTACTAGCTTTTGCCCGCGGCTCCGCCCGCGTGGATGTCGGTTATCGCGACCAAACATAGCCTATGTCCTTTCTCAAGGTCTTAACTACCACTATACCAAATTTCATCAAAATCGGTTCAGCGGTTTAGGCGTGAAAGCGTAACAGACAGACAGACAGACAGAGTTACTTTCGCATTTATAATATTAGTAAGTATGGAAAGTATGGATATGGATTATTTACCAAAAACATTAATTATTAACAATTTATGCTCCAATTTTAGTAAATGTAACTCTTCAGTTGGAAGCTTAGCAATAAAATTATGTGATGATTTTAAGGTAGAGGCCACCATAAGGGACCACCATCTTTGTGTTCGGGATACAACAGATCGATTTTTTTGATATCTATACGTATGTTAATATAATGTCACATATATAGCTACAAAAAGTTGCGCATAGTAGTTAGCATGATAGACATAATATGCCTAGCTAGACATGACAGCCTCCGTGGCGTAGCGGTAGTGAACGCGGCCGCTACGCAGGAGGCGCGGGTTCAATCCCCGCTCAGTGCAAATATTTGTGTTCATGAAATATGGGTATTTGCATTGGTCTGGTCGTGCCTCGGAGAGCACGTTAAGCCATCGGTCCCGGTTGCCATAAAACATCTATGGCAGTCGTTACGGGTAGTTGGAGCCCTAAAAAATCCAAAAAACAACGGTCTAGCTGCAAAGCATCGATATCGCCTAATGATAACACTGGGTTGTGGAGGTCAGATGACAATCGCTTCACAGAAAAATATCGACGTCTAGCCAAATCCGTAGTTAAGACTGGTAAAGCGGACCCCAGACTCAAAGCTTCGGATGCGACTGGGAATTAACGCTAGCAGAAAGAAGACATAATATGCCTAGATTGTAGTATGATTTCAAATGAAAACAAATCAAAACACCTTCAAAGGTCAATCTGTGGATAGAATTTCACTCAGATCTCCTTGGCGCCTTTATTTCAATCGCCTTCAACGAACTCTTTCATTATCAATCATTAGTCACGTTCCATTAACTGGCATATTAAAAATATATTAAGTTTAGTACCAACCTCCTTGTTTCGCAAGCGGTAATGTGGCGCAGGACAGGACCTAAAGAGCATCGTTGTGAAACACTGAAATGCCAGAAGGCGGTAAGTGCCGGTCAAGGACTACGGATGTCGGACATTTTGTATCGAGAGTCTGTACTCCTTAGTACACGAGCTACATTGATAAGATCGTGAAGATTGAGTTGCGATAATTTGAATATGGAATGTCAAATATAGAATTCGACTGCATATTTTGACAATGAGTGGTGGAACGGGTTTTGAAGTTAGGTATGAATTCAAAATGAATAGGTATTCGTTTAAATTTTTTGAAAAAATTTAATGTTTTTCACAAGGATTATAATCAAGGTCATGCTATTATAGAAATAGCCTAGAGCTTTTTTTGATTCAACAGAAATTATTGAGCAAAATTGTAGAAGAGATTTGCGAGTATAATCTAGACTTAATCATCTATCAATCTAGACTTAATAACATCTACAGGGTAACTGTCGAGGGCCTTTATGTGTTGAATGATTGGAGGTATTTATTTCCTCCCAACTTGACTCATAAAGTTGGCAAAATGTGAGTGATATGATGTATTATTGTACCTCTGCCTACCCTTTACAGGCGTGAGTATATGTATGTATTCATCTTCTAATATATAAAATTCTTCTGTCACGGGGTGCGTAATCGAACTCCTCCGAAACGGCTCGACCGATTCTCATGAAATTTTGTGAGCATATTGTATAGGTCTGAGAATCGGCCAACATCTATTTTTCATACCCCTAAGTGATAAGTGTGCAGCGGGAACGGGATTTGAATACCACGCGGGCCGAAAATATGGCGGTACGAAGTTCGCCGGGGCAGCTAGTTTTACATATATATTTGACATGTTAAAATTACTTTCGAATGTCAACTACAAGTTCATTCATTATTTATCGATGTTTTTATCCGACTGCGCCAGCGAGGGTAATGTTTTGTAAATTGCTCTGTAAGTGCAGCACTACCCAATTATATTTAATGGACGGCCGTGGCTTTGAGGCTTAAAATGTTGTTTAAAAGCTCATAGAATGATAATAAATGTGTAATTTCCGATCAGTAGACATAATTACAGTAGCCTAGAATTTAAATTGTTGGTATTTTAGTATAATTATTAGCTAGCAATGGCTAATGATTTATAGGTTACTAGCTTTTGCCCGCGGCTCTACCCGCGTGGATGTCGGTTATCGCGACCAAACATATGTCTGTCGCCTATGTCCTTTCTCAAGGTCTAATTTACCCCTATACCAAATTTCATCGAAATCGGTTCAGTGGTTTATGCGTGAAAGCGTAACAGACCGACAGACAGACAGACAGACAGACAGAGTTACTTTCGCATTTATAATATTAGTATGGATGCTGTCTCTGCCTGTTTTTCTTTTTTTTTCAGTTTTCTTATTGTACTTATTTATTAGTTTAGTATTGTATAGATAGAAGATCTTTCCTTTTTAGTCTAAAGTCCGATCGTGATTTGGACTGTAACATATGGAAAGAATACATAGACACATAGAACTGACTCCAAACGTCACCTCTATGTTTCCCCTTTTCACATAACTAATTTTGTTAAGTAGGTATTTTTTCAACGATCACCATCTTTGTAACGTTCCCATGTAATATGGGGCGAGCCTTTTATCAAAAGCTCTATGTTTACTGTCAGATGAAGAACAGCCCTATCCCGTAGTCGCCTTCTACGACACCCACGGGATGAGATTTGGTGTGGTGTTATAAAACTATCATTAACAAAAAAAACTTCCATTGAAATTCTAACAAATTCTTCTCTTCTTGTTACAGAGCTTTTTATCAGCGAATGCAAAATGTTGGTGGGCCGGAGCCCTGGCTGCTGCCACGGCGGAGCTCCGGTACGCCGGCTACGTGTCCCCTGGAGTCCTACTGGTGGCCGGAGCACCCAGAGCGCTGGAGACCGTCAGGGGGGCTTATGCGAGGTCTGTGCTGAAGCCACCCCCGACTTACCTTATTTGTGGACTTGGTGAGTACTAGTAACGTAGAAAAAATTAAATGTTTAATGTGTGTGACTTTTAATAGGCTGCGTGTTAACAAAAGAAACAAATAAATTACAATTACAAACTATTGTTCAATACAGCGCTAATATGTACTGGCGTAGACAATGTTTTATTGTCCAGAATGATGGAGAGTTACAGCATTAAGAACAGGTTCTAATGCTGGTGGTGTACAATGTGTACATACAAAAATTAACAGGAAATTGTAAGCATTGAAATTAATAATATCTCTGGTTATTACCATTTAAAGAATGCGTGAGCTGTCATGGGAACTGCCGCAAAAAGTAAAAACACATAACCTTTCACTGATGACTGACCACAACACGTAATGCTAGTAGCGACAGATATAATGTTAATATTATGAGCATGTCCGTGACGTGATCATCCATAAAAGATTCACTCTTACCAAAATCGGGCCCACCTAGTCATATCTAACTTCAGAAAAAATACCGTTCTCTTCAAAACTATGCTACGTTTGGTAATCCAAAACGTCATACACGAGGCACTTTATATTAATGACAAAGTTATTACCAAAAGAAACTATAGATATGACTAGGCAAACAAGTTTAAACTTAATCATCGACCTGATTTAAATAACAAACTTCGCTAACCACTTCAATTATTATTACGAAACCTTTAAAGCTTACATACAGTGAGCAAATCTGCATAATCTAACTACTTGTAATTGTGACCTCGCCTACCAACACTTGTGTTAAAAAATATTACAAGTGCTTCTCAACATCGACTACTACATGACTAAGATGACATAACAAAATTGTTTGACATTTAGCTGACAACGGCATTGTCACGCAGCGTTAGACAGTTTCAATGTATCAAACGTAGATTGTATGTACGCATCTGTACCCAAACATACATCAGTTGTGTGTTTAAAAATTGTCAAGTATCACTCGTGTGAATAAATGCAAGGCTTGTACCTACCCTAAAACCTGTGTTGCCACCGGGACAATACAAGGTTAATGATGACCTATATAAATGAAGAAGAAAGGAAATGTCAAAATAGAAAGGTCAATTTTGACATTCATAAGTGTTACCTGTCATTCATATATTAACATAACGTTGCCTAATAACTGCGCTTCAAATGATGTGTGAGAGAACCGAAGCACTCTCTACTTTTCCCATTTCCCATGAAATATTTAATACCATAATGGATTATACGGCAATTATATCAACAAACAAAATAAACAACAAAATAAATTGTACAAAGATAACTTACTACTCTATGCCTTCTGAAGCTATGGTTACGTAAAGCTGCAAACGTCCTTGCAAGGCCGCACCGTGGGCTGCGCGGGCGCAACAAGCGCCGCCGACGCGTAATTATGCCGCCTTTGTTACGTACACGTGGGAAAAGGATTGTTTTCACTGTACTTAAGAAGGATTTTAGTCATAATCTGTTTGTAGGAAGCGGTATTTTTGTGACAATTTTTAATTGTAATTAAAAATTTATATTATACAGCCAGGACGAATGGGCACTGGGGACGAATTCCAGGGGACCAGTGGGTACCAACCCATTCATTATGGTATTAATGTGAATAATGGTATTAATTTAATAATTTGAGACAATTTGCGAAAAATCTGGGAGTTACCTTCTCCCTGTTTGTGAAATAAGCATAAAATATGTAGGGTATATCAATATGACACCATCATCATCATCTTAGCATTGTTTCCAGTTACATCTGAGACTCACTCGGGGCTTGCGGCCCGCTCCCTTCTTCTCTTCCCTTCTCCCTTAGTACAAAATTGTATTTAAGTACCCGCCCACGGCTTCGCCCGTGTAGAATATTGATCCCGTTTCCGCAACCCGAAATGGAATCCCGGGTTAGCCTATGTAATATTCCAGACTATATCTTTGAACAAAATTTCAGGCAGATCCATTCAGTCGTTAGACCGTGATTGAATAACAAACATTCAATCTTTTAAACATTAATGAGATAAAATAAATTAATGCTTCCGTTTACTTTTATTAGCTGAATGACACTGTCAATAATTTACTTGTGAACATTTGCATAAGTCATTATAAACATCACAGGCAAATTCAAATATTTGTTTAGCACGTTTTTGGATAGGTACGTGAATGAATCTTAATACGGACTATAAATTCGGTAATGAATGAATGAAACCTTTCTGGTCTATCTTGATTACAATCAAACAAAACATAGATGCCCTTGTACCTATCTACTAATTTAAACCAAGTGCCTACGAAGACAATGATAATATTATTGAACTCATAGATGAATCAATAACAAATTAACTTGACAATCTAACCCGGAAGAAGAAGCAGTACCTACATACCTTCACCATTGATAGATACATCAAAGAAAAACATATCGTTCCAAAAGGATTGGCGCCAAAACTCCAAACAATTAGCTCCCTTATATTTTTGTCGGCCATTTTGATCTGAAACAAATAAAATGTCGTGCTGTCATATTATTGTTTCTCCAGTTCTTTATTATTTGAAGGTTGTAAGGTTGAAATGTATGCAAAACATGTGCGTAGGGACTGAAATAATATATGTATGTTAATTGACTTGATGGCTTGCATTGTTGAAGGTGCGTGACTATGATAATTTGCCGATAAAGTTTGACATTGACACTTCAATTCTAATTACGAAAAGATACGACCCTATTGAGTGGAAAATTGCCTTGTTGGTGGTAATACCGTTCAGCTAGCCAGCTATTATTAGCTAGTATAGCTAGCTATTGAAGAATTCTTGTACCTATATGCAGAATTATTTACAATAATTAAGTTCGAAACGCAGTCAAGGGTTAGAGTTCTCAAACATTTTCCTTGGCAGTGAATTTTATTATTATATGTAGATTTTTTTATAGCAGTAATTTTGACGTTCATATGAGACTTACATTAATACAAACATTTTAGTTTACCCAAAGCATCCGACAAATAGAGATTTGTATTTTCTTACGATGGAATAGTGTAATGGGGGGTACCTATACAATACAGTCTCGCCTCTTTCCCGGTATGAGTCTCCAAAATGGTATGTTACTTCTACTTTCTAATTAACTAAATTACTTATTCAAAAGCTAAATTTTAAAAGGGAATAACGAAAATGTTTTTATAGGTAACATCTTTCTGTGTGACTTTTGACGGATTTTGACACTTATGATTGTTTCCCAGTATCAAAGTTGAGGGCATAAAACTGAATGATCAAGATACTTTCACTTACTAAAAGAACTGTGATGAAATATTTAATTCGATATCGTAGGGGTGATACGTCATTAATTACTCAGCTAAATGTAACAAGACGTAGTAATTATCTGAAAGGTTAAACTCACTTTCGCGAAGTATTTATAACTACAAAAAATCACTATAAAACTTGACAAATTTACAATTGATATGGAGTAATTTTCTCTCGATATAAAGGTGTATTTTGGATATATTGACGTAGGTATAATTATCTTATCATTACGGAATAAGTTACTGATATTTTAATGAGTTAATGTTCTATTTTTAATTTACGTTTTAGGTCATTTTAAATGTCAATTGTTTCATCATCGCAAAGTAACACGTATGAATGTCAAATCGACTATGACAATATTAAATTTATTTTATAGAATCAATCATCTTAGACATTCATAAGCGTTACTTTAGTAATCTTCCTACTAATATTATAAATCTGGAAATTTGTGAAGAAATTTGAATATTTGGCTAGAACCGTAAACTTATAAACGGTAAATGATAGCTGGCGATATGTGGGTATTAATACACCTCTGTACATGTACTCACGCCTGTAAATCCCAGAAGGGGTAGGCCCTTCTGGGATTTACAGGAGTGAGTACATGTATGTATGATAAAATAAGAACGGACGTAATTTTAACCGCTCCTTTACTACTCTTTATTTAATAACGACAGTTAAACAATTTAACTGTAATTTAACTGTAGGAAACTCTTGTCAATATGTAACAAAGAAACATTGTCAGTTAACGAACTTTACATAAGACTCATAACGAACATAAATTACGTTTACGTAAGCGTCTGGGAAGTGGTCCGCTGGGAAGCTTGACATGCCCACTGCATCCGTACGCCGAGGTTCATGTAAGTAATAACAAATGTCCGGTGACTGTACGTAAGGTACTACTGGAGTTTTGGAAACAATTCCATATTTTTGGAGTTCCGTACCCGAAGGGCAAAAACGAAACTACACTGATCGTTTGTCTTTCGGTCACCAGCCTGTATTTCATGAACCATGATAGCTAGATATAGTAGAAATTTTCACAGAAGATGTATTACTGTTGCCGAAAATAATAAAAACAGAATAAAATAAATAGTTAAGGAGGATAGGACCGCCCTTAACTATTTATTTTATAAAATTTTATTATTTTATGCATTGCACGGCTCCTATATAGCCCAAAAATGTTTGTCTTTTACTGAGGGCTACGAAACCCTTCGTGCGCGAGTCTGACTCGCATTTACCTATGTTTTTTTTTTTATTTTGTTCTTCAATTTGACTATGTAACATGTAATAATTCGTTTGACCTCCTAACCCCGAGCCTACGACAGAGACTCGTACCTCAATCAGCGGCTATATCGATTTGTGGGTTGCAGATGCGTTTGACTTAGGCTTGAATGTGTTTTTTTTTTATTTCGGATACTAAAAACCACACAAAGTGAAGTTAGTAATCGGAAATTTCGGTATTTCGAAATCTACGACACGCACAGAGAACTTTTCAGGACCCCGATTCGGCGAATTGCAATTCAAAGGTTGCCTGTAAGAAATTGCTTGTAACGATAAGGCCGCCATTTGTACATTTTTGTTAATGATTTTCATACATGTACAATAAAGATTAAAATGAACAGCCAGACCAATGTAAACATCAGGGTATCGAATCCGCGCTCCCTACGATATCAATGGAAAACAGCTTGTACAAGTAATAACTTGCAAGTTTTCCAAATAGGACAGTTATATTATCAAGAGCCTTTTATAGGCAGTAACTATTAAATTTTCTCACATTCTAGCAACCTCCTTATTATGTAGTTTTCATTGACACGATGCTGCCGGAAACCCTCAACGTGAACTGAAAGGGAACACCATAAAGTTGTTCCGCGTCCTATGATTATAAGTTCTTGTAACTATCACTCATAAACACTGCAGCTAGATTAATTTTACTTTTACTCTTAGGCCCTCATGGCCCTTAGGCCCTTATGGTACTCAGTTCTGAATCTCGATTTATTTGAGGGCAGATTGTCTAGAATTGAATTGAAATGGATTGAATTGGAGGAGGTAGGACACGACGGTATATCCGTCCCAATCGAGCAGTCCGACTGTGGAAGTACCGCCTACAGAAGAACGCTGTTTAATAACCTCGTGTTGTGTTTCCAGCGGTGTGTATTGTAGCCAGAGCTCACTGGAGAGGTTTTTTGCTGTCAGTGGGAAAATCATAGGCTTTGTCCTACTTATCTTTTGCGCTGACGGCACAGAATCTCGCTGTTCTTACAGGGTCGGCAGCACGAGTGTGACTCCCCTGGTGTTGCACTCGTCCATAAGCTACGGTAACCACTTACCATCAGGAGGGCCGTGTGCTTGTCTGCGACCTAAGTAGTATAAAAGAAACGATCTGTCAAATCTGTCCTCAGATAAATACAGATTCAGGTTTCTACTAAGCATAGTTTAAAATGAACTATTAGACGCGACTGTTGTGACTGTGACAGAAGTCGCTAGTTAGATTTTTTCTTAGTGCATATTATTGATAAGCAAACTTATGTATACATAATTATGTATTTGTATTGGTTTGGGAGTAGATATGTACTTCAAAATATGTGTGGTGACGGTAAAAGAATACAAGTATCACCACCCCAATGCTCACCCAAATATCAAGGCCGTCAAGTTAGGGACCATTATTTGTTTTACTAATAGCATCAGAAATGGTGGTCCGTATCTTCTGGACTGCACTTCAACTTTTTACCATCTAGCGGGTTGCAGTCAATTGACGGACCAAATAAAAAAAGAGATTGTATCGATTAGCAACTGGGTTGGTCAGATTCAGATCGAATTCACGTTAGCTACCCAACAAGCCTCCTCCATATGAAAAAAGCCGTTGCTTACTGTTGACTTATGTTGACCAACCTGCACCCAGAAAGTTATCTAGCGCAACATCCACACTAAAGACACCATAAGGAGCACAAAACACCAGTCAACCAATCAGCGCCTTGTTTATACGGGACTATAACAATTTTCTAGTTAACAACACAGTAAATTATTACGGAAACTAGAGCGAAACGGATTTTATAATATCAATTTGGGACAGTTGTTTAATCTTTTATTTAAAGGCAGTGACCCACTGTATCGACCGCAGATTTAGAAGTGTGAGATGTGCGTGTCAGTTTTCCACTTCCACTGTTTACGACATGTGATAATGCTTCAATAAATTAATAGTTTAAATCGTCCTAATTGGCACCATTTGCTACTTTTATGTTCATTATGAACCAACAAGATCGAACGAAGATTAAAGTACTGTAAGTATGAAAAGGCACAAAACACAGCAATATACCGACCTAACTAAATTTCCGGGACCAAAGAAATGTTATTTAACGCATATTAGCAATGCCCAATTTGCAGTCATCCACTTGCATGCTACACATATTGATAACACACTTGTAGGTACTTTTCCACGATATTTATTATTAAGTCTAACCGGTTTCAGCACTTGTACCTATCCTTTTCTATCGTAATTCGGTTGAACATCGGATGGTTCGAGTGTACGCCGACCCTAATTGCATATATTAATTTATAGGTTGTATTTTATAATCCTCATAATTAGTTCCAACAAAATAGCTTTTCACTTGTTACCTTGTTATTTAAGTATTTATTGGCAGAGAGAACGGCAATAGCGCGTTGGTGTAAATTGGTAGAATATCTGAATTATGCAAAAGGCAGGCTTAGAAAATTGTAGTTTATTGTTCTGTACTTTATGAAAACATCGATATAAATGGTAATTTAAAAACGCTTTGTTTATTTATAAAATAGTTCTTAGAATTAGTTTTAACGTTATGAGTTTTCGCACATTACCTTCTTGTATATTAATGCCATAGAGAACTACAAATTTATGATGCCTAGTATATAAAATGGTAGAATATTTTACTATGTCAGTGGCAAACTTTGAAAATGGTAGTTTAAGATCTTGAATCTGTAATCCGTGTGGTGACGGAGAAAGAATACAAATATCACTGTAACATCTCATGCGAGGGGTGTCGTAAGAGGCGACTAATTAAAATACGCAGACGAGATCATTGCGAGAGAAGGAAAACTCGAATTATCTATCCTGTACCTACCCGTCTGGCCAGCGTGAAAACAGTAGGTCAAAGCCTCCCAACATTCGGAGAGGCCTATGTCCAGCAGTGGACGTCGATAGGCTAATTAATTGATTGATCTAAAATCATATAAATAATTCAAAAATAAAATTTAAGTAGGTACCCAATGACATTTCATAACATAGACATGTCATATGCTTACAAATCAACGTAGAAAAATGTGCCGAACTCACACACACACATTTTTAATTCATCTACACTTTTGGTGTATTAACTTTAGAGTAATAGTTCGTGCAGTGTCTATAAACATACGATGGCATTTTCGTTATTTTTTTAAGTCACTGATGCTTCCGCTCAACGTCCGACCGGCGCCGCTCGGCACGCGGTACTAGAGGCAAACGTTCCAATTGACTCGTTTTCGGATCTTCACGATTTTCGCGCAATAACATATCTACTTCTTTTTATATAATATCTTTGTAGGTACCTAAGATTTTCGGTTATTGCCTGTACCTACTAACTTATTGCCAGATCAATTTTCAAATGGTAATGCGTTGGTGTAACTTAGTAGAACACGCTTGGAGAACTGTAGTGTATCGTTTTGAATTAAACGGATAATGCTATAAACAGTAATGCAAATATACATAATTAGGTTAATTTATAAATGTATTTTATAGCCACCATTATTGCCTTTGACAAAACAGATTTGTGACTTGACTTACCAGCAGAGAAAATTACAATTTGTAGGGTTGGTAGAATGTTTGAATTAAGCGTAGGAAAATGGTAGTTTATTATTTTGAATTTACGAATATCGATTTAAATGGTAATCGGACGCAGTGAGCTTGAATTGCTACTAAGTATTACTAATAAGGGTGTGTAGAGTATGTTATACTTAATGGTAAAACTAAACCAGCAAGGAGAAATGTAATTTATTAATTTTTAAATAAAGTATGGAAATCTTCCACATTTGTTGACATTTATGATTACTGCTCCGCCCCCTTAAGTAGTAGCGAGATGAAATTTAGCCTACTACTTTCCTTGACAAATAGACTATTCATACATAACATACATAAACTCACGCCTATATCCCCGAAAGGGTAGGCAGAGGTGCTAGCACCCACATTTCGCCGTTTATGTTTAGGTCCCAATATAATAGGTGGCGAGCCTATTGCCATTAACCGGGCACTTATAAACCTGCGATAAATACACACATAACTTCGAAAAGCATCGAAAAGTCATTGGTGTGTGCCATGGTAAAACCTGGGATCGAACCCGAGACCTCGTCTCAGCAGTCCATTACCCATACCACTAGGCTAATATTCAACACAAAAATAATTTTTCAATTTAATTCGGTAGTTCTTGAGATAAGCCCATTCAACCAAACAAATTCTTCAGCTTTATAATATGAACTGTATAGATCAAACATTTTATGCATCGAAAGACTGTGAATTGAATGCCGTCGCATTTCAATAGTACTCCATCACATCTGGCGCTGCAGATATTCGGTGGAGCCTTTCTCATATATTACTGATAATAATAGACGCACCTGTCTGTCTGTCACGCAATAAACGTTCAGCGATTTCCTTTATCGCTGGTGTACCTATGAGTATATTAAAACTGAGGCAAATATGCAAGCTTTTGAAAAATCATTTACCTAAGTATAAATTTTCTTGAAAATATTATTTTTATAATATAATAATATGTAGTTATTTTCTTCTTGTCTGCCTGCATACTGTACAGTCAGCATCAGATCGATCTTGACAAACAAAATACTCAAAATTATTTTAATGCCTTAGCTTTCCCTGCTTTCTGTTGACTCATTGTTCTGATATTTGGTACACACCTTTAGTTCGAACAATAATAATAATTATCTACAATTTAAATCCATAAAATATTTTAATATGCTCTTAATACCTTAGTAATTATGATCATTTTCAGGCTTTATAGTCTAGAAAGATCTGATGCTGGCTGTACTCTGTCATAATGATTACAGAGGATCAAAAACATATTCCATCTAACTTCTAGTATGCGTTAAAAATATTTAATAAGGAACACCATAACCAATAAAAATAAATATTTCGACTGAACGAGAATTGAACGAACAGCACAGAATCTCTCTCCGTCCGCAGCACGAGTGTGACTCCCCTGGTGTTGCTCTCGCCCATAGGCTACGGTAACGGTAACCACTTACCATCAGGAGGGCCGTGTGCTTGAAAAAATTGCACTCACGACCTCTGACTCACCAACACACATCTTAATCTTCAAGAATAAATCTGCAAAACATGAAATCCCACATCACTACACATCAATGACATCTCACGTATACACACAAACAGATTATCATAAAATATCGTCTTAGATCACAAGAGGTCGCTAATAAAAACTTGTAAACATCAATTCTCGCAACAGAACGACAATTACGTAAGATTATGTGTAGTTTAGATGACAACTCATTGTGTATACCGTCATCGTGTGAACGTTTGAAGGTTACGAATACTGTCAGTATCACATCGATCTTAACTAGCAAAGTATTCAAAATTATCTAATGATGTTAATACCAAACTGTGGCCTATGGACAAGTGCAACACCAGGGGAGTCACACTCGTTGCCGACTCTTTAAGAACAAAGATTGCTGCTGCGCAGAAGACAAGCAGAACAAGCTTTTAATCTTCCCACTGACAGCATAACCCTCTACAGTGAGCTCTGACTACCCTACTCACTGCCGGAAACACAATCAATTAGCCTGCTGCAGTCCACTGCTGGACATAGGCCTCTCCCAATACGCGCCACGTTTGCCGATCCTCCGCCTTCCGCATCCAGTCCGTCCCAGCCACCTTTCGCAGGTCATCAGTCCACCTAGCTAGGGGGTATCCCACCTTCCGTTTACCTTCGCGCGGTCTCCACACTAGGACTCGTTTGCTCCAACGGCCATCAGTCCTTCGGCAGATGTGGCCAGCCCACTGTCACTTCAGCTTGCTTATTCTGCGAGCTATGTCGGTAACTTTGGTTCTTTGTCGGATAATCTCGTTGCGAATTCTATCCTTCAAAGAGACTCCACCGGAAACACATCACGAGGTTATTAAAGCAGCGGTATTCTGTAGGGGTACTACCCCAGTTGGACTACTCGTTTGAGATGGAAATACCGTCGAGTCCTACAGTTCCTACTTTATACAAACGATTCTGCGAAAATCGCACACTACTTGTGTTTACGAACGTACCTAATCAGATTGATTCAATATTAACAAACATTGAGGAAATGTCAAATGTAACCGATCCGGATTACGCTAAAGTTACATGATTAGATTACAAACCTATATCAGATCTATTTCCTTTATAGGAAACTGTGGCAAGAGAATCGGATAGCAACAGCGTACAGAATGTACTCGTACCTAATACTTTTTAAGTGGCATGAGAAATCTATTTGCAGAGAGCCATTAATAAGGCATTCATATACCTATTTACATCTTTTTTTTTGCTAACGGAATCCCCCTTGCATTTCACCTCATCGGAGCCACCGGTGAAGTGTCAAAAACAAACATTTCAGTCAACACATTACATTATTGAAAAAAACACTTTTGAACAAGCACTTGAACTAAACATTTTCAGATGATGACCTCTGTTGCGTAACGGTAATGCGTTCGAACAGATAAGTCAGAGGTCGCTGGTTCGACTCCCCCGTATTGCGAATATGTATATTTGGATAAATCGGGGTGTTGTATTTTTTACCAAAAAAAAACTGTAGGTATCTAAGTATATTTATGCGCGTAACACAAGCTAGTTATGTTATAATTACTTCGAGCCTAGATAGCGCTGTGTATGATGTCCTAGAGTCATATATTATTTACTCATAAATGTAGTCAACTTTCGGTAAACTATAAAAAGCTCATATAAACTTTTAATGGTATAAACCTTCCCACGTCAACAAACATTTTCTTCCGAGTAACTTTTTCCCATTTCAACCATCCCACATGGCTATCATACTGCTCATATTGTTGTTTAGAAACCAAGCCTACAGTTCCAAGAACTGACAAATGAAGACACATCAGCTCGGCGTCGTTATTAGTGAGAAAGTGTAGCCTAATGCATCTCCATTACCACTTTTATTTGCATGTAGGTAGATACTGACAAAACGATACTGTTCATGGACTGCAGATGGATGCAGATTCCACATGGTTCCCGCAAGGTAGAATCTGGGCCACCCCATCTCTTCCCATGCGGTGTCGTACAAGGCAACTAAGGGATAGGGCTATTTAACAACGTACAGCTATAATACAGCCCAGACTCAGCCTCAGATGTATAGCTCGAGTCAACAATAGTTCCCGAAATACGACAATAGGCTCACCCCCTATTACGTGGGGCCTAATACAATGATTGGTGAAATGTGGGTGTTAATACACCTCTGCGTAACCCTCTGGGGATAAATGCGTGATTATATGTATGTATAAATAAATAAAATAAAAAATAACATAAATATATTGTAGGACATTCTACACAACGCTATCTAGATTCAAAGAAAGCATAGCTTAACTAGCTTGTGTTATGGGTTGTAGAATGCTGATAAACATACTTAGATACATTTTTTTCGTAAATACATACATATTATACATGGAAACACCCAGACCAATGTAAATAGCCATCAATCAATCAATTAGCCTACTGCAGTCCACTGTTGGACATAGGCCTCTCCCAATGTGCGCCACGTTTGCCGATCCTCCGCCTTCCGCATCCAGTCCGTCCCAGCCATAGCCATATTCATGTATAATATAATAGAAGTAGGTCCACATCGGAAGTGTGTTAACCTGAGTTCGAATCCATAGCCTCTCGATCACACGTCGAACAACTTAAACACTAGACTGCCGCGAAGACTGGCAAGCGGCAACGGCCTTGCAGTCTGACAGGTACAATGGAACCGGTTCCATTCTTGCTACTTTCTTATGCCAACTACAGTGTAGTACCAGTAGTACGCTTGTTTTGCATCAGTCGCGTTTTACCCGACTGCGGTGAAATAAAAAAGAGAGTTTTCCGAATTTCATAATATCGATATTCATGAAACCGATAGACGAAAGACTGAGGTTCAAAATCCAGAATTTTCACTTGACCGATAGTTTAAATTGCCGAAGTTGAATCCCAGATTTCGATCTTCAGGATTTTACTACGTAACCGTTTAACCTGTATTAAGCCATATTATGTTGTAATACAAAAAGAATAAACCAATTTTGTTTAATGATAAATTATCGTAAGACGGTATTTCTAATGACACATTTGTGGTCTCTACCTACCCCAATGGGAAAGAGGCGTGACTGTATGTATGTCATACCATCTTAAAATTTTATTTTCCTTTTCTATGAGACTATTTTAATAATACAATAGAACATTAACTCTTTATACCACGTTTGTTACAAGTACAGTTAACAACAAAAGTTGCTTTACAAATTTTAATTTAATTATCAACTTAGCTATTAAATCTGTGGGTTATCCATTGCCTCGTTGGATGGTAATACCAATTCCTTGAACAAGATGATATCCAGCCATGTGGTCAATTGAAACATCAATCAGCTACTTTTACAAGTCTTTGTATACAAAACGAACACTTAACTCCATGACTTGACTTACCTTGAAGTTCACCGCACCATTCAGTCCTGAAATTCCTTACCGTTTCCTTACCTTTACGTTATGTATAATAGAATGCCAAATGTATGGGATTTGACGTATATGACATGCATCAACGAATGTCAAAAACGTCAAATCCTATAAATTCGTCATTCTATTCCATGTTTAGGTACCTCTTCCTACAGTCCCGGGTCCTTTAAACGGGGCGTGAAAAAGCATCTGATAAGGCCGTCAAGCTGAGTGCCAGTGTCATTGTAACATGGTAGGTACGTGTCTGTATTAGTGACCCTTTTTCCGAGACTTTTGGCCTACGGACGCATGCAACATCAGCGGCGTCATACTCGTGGTGCCGACCCCGTAAGAACCATCTAATGTCCTTCTTGAAGAATCCCTTACTGTGAATGTTCCAATTAAAAAAAAAGTTAATATTTAAAAGTTCAGCAACTTTTTTCGTTAATGGTACATCCAAAATTCTATGACGATAACCTTACATGATTGGCACCATAGAAAGAAGTGTGCCTGACAGTTCCACATTAGTTGATAAATCGCTTGTTCTCTTATAATAGAGAGTAAAACAAAATACTCCTTTCACCGCACCCCATATAAGGGTCTGGCTAAGCGAGAACAAACATGGGGAAATGGTTTAAAAAGTGAAAGCATTTCTGGGAGGGCTACCATGAAGCTTATGGTCGAAACTTTGGGCCTCTACAACAAGATTGAAAGACGTAGTACCTATTTAGGTACCATGGAATTTCTTTGGATGTCATTCGAAAGTGTAGGTTGCAGAATCAGTGTATGGAATTGACATTACGTTTATGACAGTCGTAAATATATGTCAATATTTAATAACATTGATTTATTATATTCTAATAAAGTTATGCCACTTGTCTAAGGGGGGGAAAGAAGCAGATATTAAAATAAATGCCTATCATGATACCAATTGCCTAATGTATGGTAATGTGTGGTTTAAAGTGGGCCTAATGCCCTAAACACTTCTTGAAAAAATGCAATAATACATTAGATTATAATTATTATCGTATGAAAATACTAGAATAATTTATTCTAATTATGAACAGTCAGCAACAGATCGATCTTGACCAGTAAAATCTAATGGTACCTATTTTTTATCTTGTAATAATAAGACTTGGTAATTTATAAGACAATACAAGAATTACAAGAAGATATTAAAAAGAAAAAAGTTGATAATCTTGGTATTATGATGATCATCTTTTTAAATCTAAACTGTTTTATTGATTTGAACTAAAGGTTTGTACCAAATAACAAAACAATCAGTCAACAGGACGGGGAAATACCAAGGCAATAAGATCATTTCGAGTACTTCGTTAGTCAAGAGCCAAGCCCCTCTAGACAAGTGGCAATTCGTTACTCGGCGTATGATGGAATAGAATGCCAAATGTATGGGATTTGACGTATATGACAGGCGTCAACGAATGTCAAAAACGTCAAATCCTATACATTTGTCATTCTATTCCATCATACGCCGAGCAACGAATTGCCACTTGTCTAGGGGGGAAGATCTGATGCTAACTGTTAGTACCTAACTAGTTTTTCAATCAGTCAATCTAATTTTGCCAATCAATTTTTTTTTTTTGGAAAGTGAGTGTACAACTATGTTTAAAGGTGACTGTACAGAGTGTATGTACAGTTCTCAGGAAGTAAAATCATACTATTTATCTACCTTTCCCACAACATTAAATCAAAAACATGGAAATAACAACAAAACATGAAAGATGGCGATCGAGACGTCACCGTAATCACCCACAGATACGTCTTCATAAAACGTATTGCCATCTGCGCACGATTCGAACGTGTACAGCAATATCTTACAAAATGTCAAATCATTGAAAATTGTATGTCGTAAAAACGTTTTGATAGTATTTATTGACAATAATAAATATTGTGCGTGAGATTGAAACGTTTTATTAGATTTGCTAAATGATTGGGACACTATGACACTTCATTATAGACAACTAGCTGTTTGCTCGCGAGTCCACTTGCGTGGAAGGCGGTTGTCGCAACCAAACATAGCCTATCTCCTTTCCCAAGGTCTAATCTACCCCTGTACCAAATTTTATCAAAATCGGTTTTGTGGTTTAGGTGTGAAAGCGTAACAGACAGTACTTTCGCATTTATAATATTAATGTAGAAGAATGTAATCCATGGGGATTCCACCTACAGTGACGGAAAAGTTATAAGAAATCTATATCGGGTTAACTATTATTCTACTGGAAATAGGGCAAGTTTCAGCATGTATCTCTATGGGAGAATTTGATCCATAAAACATATCGGGATCACCAACGTTGGTGGCCAGGGCCGATTGGGGTCTCAAGAATACCCCATCTAGGTTATACTTGGTCCATAATCATACTGGCAAATGTGGCGAAACAATACGATTGTTTTTACAATATTCACCGCACAAATCATAATTTTAATATAAATAAGTTCCGCTCACCACGAACCAATTACTCGAACTCTTTGACCTTATAACCCACAAACAAAAAACCCTTTTAAAAAAATCACCGTGATCTAGATCACCGTACACGTAACAATCAAGTATTAAAATTTATGCCAGTCATAAAACAGCTTCACAACTTCAAACTTAACAATTTATTTGTGAAGATCTAATGACGCATTCATAGCGACTTCTTTTAATCGTAATTAAGAATAATTGGTGCGAAATATTCGCGTACCAACGAAATAATGATGTTGCTGTGGACTTGTTATAGACGCGTTATAATCATCACTAACCTGAATGCGAAGAATCGGGTTAGTTGTTGCATATGTCGCAATATCCGGATAAAGATGAAACTGAGATCTATATTTTTGATATGTACCTATACCTCATTAATAACTTTTGAACTATCGCGTTCCATGATATCCAATAATGTAAACGGGAATAAAAGCAACCTTCGAAACGTCAGGCAACTCAAAGGTATGTACTTATACCACGATCGCGTTAATTCCCGTTAACATTATTGTGTACCCACTCATTTCCATTTGGTTTGGAGGAGAAGTCTACAAACCACTTCCCAGCTCAGAGGTTGGCTCTCAGTCTAACTACGAAGCGGCTGTACTTCGATATTTTCCGTGAAGCGACTGCCATATAACCTCCATAACCCACTGTCGATATCTTAGCTCTGTTAGTTACTGGGTTGTTGAACTTTTTGGTACTAGGTACTCCTATCCCGTAACTAATGCTAATATTCGTATGGTAACTGGGACCAACGACGTAATGTGCCCTCCGAGGCATACTAGTAAGAGACTCATGCATGATAAAGACATTTTCATGCATATTTCCGCTCACTGCAAATACCTACATGCAGTGAGCGGGAATGAAAACCGTAACCCCTGACCTAACAGTCAATGCTTCTACGGTCACATACCAAAAATATATCTTTAATCTGGTGATATTACGGCTACCCAGTAACTGCCCAATGATTCGGAAACAAACAAGTTATCAAAAAAAAAAACTTGTTCGCATTGTTATTTATTATTTTTATTTATTATTGTTATTTATTGTTATTTTTAGTGTTACTATTTTTTTATTGTCAATTCGAATTCGGACACCATTCAAAATTTAAAAGTATTTAGTACAGTCAGTAAAAAAATTGCTTCAAGCGGCATTATTACAACCACTCTACTATTGATAAACTGCCACATAACTTCAAATTTATTTATGAAACGCGAATGATTCATATTTAATGACTTATTTGTACGTAATTGGATCAAAATGTTCTCCGTTCGTTATGTATGATTCAATAATCTCACCCGAACTGTTACAATACAACACGCTTGCCATAATAGCAGTTCATAATACCAATAATCATTTTAGTTGATGATTATGTGGTAATATCCGGGTAAAGTGTATGTCCATCGAAATCTTCTATGACGTGTTGGTTCTCGGTGAAGATGAACAGCTTCCCCATCTCTTCCCGTGGATGTCGTAGAAGGCGACTAAAGGATGGGGCTGTTCTCCATCCCACAATAAATATATAGCCCATGAGAAAGTACCCGCTTGACGGCAATAGACCCGAACCCGCTGCGTACCTACTAGTCAAATGTTATACCGCTATGCTACGCCACAGAGGCATTAGTCTGGGTATTTGGGTATTTTTTTAAATTGAAAATATTATGTTCTTTCAATAATTTTCATGTCATTTTTGTTCTTTTAAGTTTTCCCTGTGCAAATAAATAAATACATTATGTTAATTTTAATATTCTATTATTTATTATTTTAAAGTATTCTATCCAAGTATGTTTATCCGCATTCTAGAATTCATAATACAAGCCAGTTAACTATTTCTTTCTAGATAGCACCGTGTGGAATGTCCATCATACACCACTCATACTATGCAGTTATCTAACAGCATTAACCAAATTAAATACGCCAAAAATGGAGATACACTATTGATTATAAACAACCGATATGCAAATCAGAAAGCACATCCGTACATTACTTGTCATCATTTGTATTGCAAACTCATCTATCAACATTGACACTTCCATACAATCATGCAAACATATCTTTACAGCTAGAAGCATTCACATTAACCTCTATAGCTAACAGAATAGAGTTGATTATTGAATTAGAGGGTTGTCTAATAGAATTTGGCAGCGTATTCTATGCAGTAGATGATCGGACGTCAAATCTTACTTAGAAGATAACATCGTGTCGTGACTTCTGTTCGATCAACTTTGATCTGTGTCTGATTGTTCGTTATGAATTGCCACCCGGTTATAATTTTTATAATAGTTATGTAATTGTTGGTGACTTGAAGTTTATTGAACTGTTTAATGGTGTGGTGTACTGGTTGTTATGAATGAAATATTGAAGTACGTTGTTAACTTTTTGTGATAATTTAAATAGAAAAACCTTTTTAGAAGTTATAACAAAATACGTGCATGTGTTTGTATACAAGGTGATTTTGTAGTCGTTTCGGAGCGAAAGATTTGGGCACAGTTTCGATAGCGAAAGCGTCGGTATTAAAAAGTATTAATTTGGCGAAAAAAAAATTTTTTTTTTAAATGTATGGGAATAATGTACCTACAGGTGAAAGGCGTAATGTATGGGGGTTGTAAAAAAAAAAGATTTTTTTCGCCAAAATAATACTTCCAGACGATTTTGCTAACGAAACTGTGCCCAAAATCTTTCGCTCCGAAACGACAATAAAATCACCCAGTATAATATACTTACGCCTTTTGCTTCTGTTCTTCTACTTCTACTACTTTCTACTCTTCACTAGCTTCAACGCTCTGTTATCATTTAACCTTACAAGCCCACCGGTTTTCAGTGCTTTTAACCTTCTCTGCCTCTCTAAACAAGTGGAAATTAGAAGTAGAATATAATGATGAATGTATGAGATTTGACGCTTTATGACAGTCGCGAACATAGTCACACACGTCCAAATACGTGTCATATACTTCTACAATACGCCGGTCAACGAATTGCCTCTTGTCTGGAGGCCTATTCTACAAGTTCTGCCGCCTGCACAAGTGCACACTTGCATAAAACATAATGTTCAAAAATTATATTACCATCACTACATATTATGAAACAAAGTCGCTGTCGCTGTCTGTCCGTCCCTATGTATGCTTAAATCTTCAGAACTACGCAACGGATTTAAAAGCGGTTTTTTTCATAGATAGAGTGATTCAAGAGGAAGGTTTATATGTATAATAGATGCATACTATTGTAGAGAAACACTGATAAATTTAGAGTTAGAGATAATACCAAAAAATATGGCGGTACGAAGTTCGCCGGGTCAGGACTCTTCGTGCCCAAAAATGGCGTGAAAATTCCGACAGTATCATGTAAAACAGAAGTATTTAAAAAAAACTGAATTGAAAACCTCCGTAGAAGTAGGTAGGTACTTACAAACATGATCGCAAACTTTCTATATTGATCGGAAACGATTGTATCGTATTATCATTTGCGAAAGTATCGACATTATAACTTGACAATTAATAGTAATAGTTTTGCGATAACACAGTTAGTAGCTGCCATAACAGTGCTGAAGTTCCCGGTTCAGATGCCCAGGTTGGGTAAAATGTAACGAAGTATTAATTTGCAAAAAAAATTGCAATGCTAAAAAGTTATGTTAATAGTTTTACCCCTTATTTTGGATAGTATACAAGACAGTTAAGGCATTGTTTGTCATTTTCCAGTAAACATCCTTACCTGCCCTTGTTCCAATTATTTGAGGTCAGCGCAACATGTCATTCTCCTCCATACATTCCTATCAGAAGTCATTTCCTCAGTCACTCCCTTCTTTGTCATAACTTCTTTCATGCAATCCATCCATCTTTTCTTGGCCTACTTGTTTCTAAACCTCCTCACTTAGTACACAGAATAGCTTTAAATATGCCTATGCCCGGTTGATAGCACTAAGCTCACATCCTCTTACCCATCATTATCTTCTTAAGCTTAATACTTTTACCAGTTACATGACTTAGAAGTTTTCTGGTGGTACCCCAAAAACACTCATCGTATTCTATTAAGCAAAACTTTAAGAAAGGTGTCGAAATTTACGTATTAATACTTCTATACTTACCTCCTTACAGATGTTATTTTCTAGCCCCAAAAATACTCGTCGTAGGATACGAAACTTTAAAAATTCCTGTTGAAATTTTCGTATCAACACTTCTCTGCTTACTCCTTTAAAGATATCCAAGCATGAGTATATATAAAAAATAATTAATAGTTGCGTGCGACCTTTTTCTTTGTTGTGTGTACCTTACAATGTGAAAGTACTCGTAAACTAAAGCTTCAATAAAACAATGCATGCTCGATTAAGAAAGTTTCACTAGTTAACTCATATTGAATAACAGTCGGCGTCTGCGCATATTTAGCTCCGTAATACCAATCGGCCGATATCAAATGAACTGTTTAATTGAACACCACGTCAAGCCCCCTTATCTCAACTCTTTCAATCACTTATCGCAACTAATATGTCTAAACAATACAAAAGAAACGCTTAATTTGTTTGTCAGCACAAAATAATCAACATTGATCTAGCATCATTCGTTTACAAAGAGTTTCTTGTCGTGTAAACAAATTTCAACCTTCTCATATCTAATTAAGATCTAATTTCTTTTGGATTTCTAACTGTATCTTCTTCATTATAAGTGGAGTGTAATGGAATATGTGTCTTGAGTGGGAGGTATAAGTATTAGTTTTGTTTGTCGGTGGTATTGAGCTTCCTGAAGTCGGAAGAGTGTGTCAAATGAGAGTCATTTGTTGTTTGAAGCTGTTTGCCGCAGAGATAGCCTGAGGTGCAACTCATTAAGTATACTTTCGCTGTTCTCATGACGTGATATACTTGTTCTTTTATCATATCTAAGATGTAACTGTGATTGGGAAACCAATTCACACGAATTGAATTCGTTCAACCATGATTTCCTGTCTGCGAATTGATATTTTTAGTCTGTGGGTCTGATATGTTTGATTTGTCAACATTGATAATTGATTTAAAACTAAACGGATTTCTAAAAGGTTAAGTAAATCATATTCTTTTTATCTAACTGTACGTGGGACCAAAAGTCATTGTATATCAAATCTAATATCAAATCCAAACTCTGTATAGGTAATGTTAACTATAGAAAATGTGAGCCGAATCATTGTTGATACTAAATAAATAGAATTCAATTTAAGCACATAAAGAGTCAAAATATTACAATATTATGTCAAGTTAAAAAAAAAATAAGATATATTATTAAATAAAGTAAATTAATTTTATTTCTATTATTATTATACTACAACATGTAGAATATTTATTCTAATAGATATCAATCAATCAATCAATTAGCCTATCTAATTGCAGTCCACTGCTGGACATAGGCCTCCCCCAATGTGCGCCACGCTTGCCGATCCTCCGCCTTCCGCATCCAGTCCGTCCCAGCCACCTTTCGCAGGTCGTCGGTCCATCTGGCTAGGGGATGTCCTACCCTCCGTTTTCCTACGCGCGGTCTCCACTCTAGGACTCGTAGGTATCATTTTAGTTAATTCTACTATAATACAATTATATGATAGGATAGAATGACGAATGTATGGGATTCAATTCAATAAATAGAATTGAATTGAATCCCATACATTCATCATTCTATTCTACAATACGCCAGACTTGACAGAATAATACGCCATCGATACGATATAAGACATTCCTCATTCAGACAGTACGCGGATTACAAATCTGCACGAAACAAATCACGTGGAGAGATTTCGCTGTGTGAGCTTGGCCTTAGGGCCATTAAAGTAAAAGACTGTCACGACGTGAACACAACATGTGACCCTGGCTTTACCCGTGCCATTGAACGCGATCCCAGTACACGCGAGAAAGTTACTGTAATTGTGTGGAATTCACTTACACTTATATTAAGATGTGAAGTGTTTGATAATTTGTGAGAAAATTTCAATGGTGCAAACTTAAATGGTGTATTTTCAATTACATTTTATTATGATATTGAAGGCAGTTTACGCGATCATTAAATATTAACGACTCGTGATTATGACTGCTGAAAAAATCAGAAACGTCATGGTTAGTGTCCTCCTACAGTCACGGGTCCTTTAAGCGGGGCGTGAAAAAGCATCTGATGAGGCCTTACCTTACCTTACCGTAGCTTACCACCAGGCGAGGCGAAGTCAAATTGACGTGTCCTATAAAAAAAAACATACATACATACATAGTTATTAACTTTTTAAATTAACTTTTCAATGAGTCATTCACCATCTCGCGATCGTCAAATTCGCGAGCGCGCGCGAGTCAATCACTTTACTACATTTTTAATTTTATTTTTTTACTTTTTTTTTACTACTTTTTTATTAATTACGCCTGTAAATCGCCGAAGATGTTGGCAGAAGCGTATTAACAAAGATTCTTTCAGGGTCAGCAGCACAAGTGTGACACCCGGTGTTGCACGCGTCTATAGGACTTAGTAACCACTTCCTATCAGGTGGGCCGTGTGCTTCTCATCTAACCTAGTGGTATGAAAAACCACCCACATTTCGTAAACTATAATTTTCGGGCCCACGTAATAGAGAACGAGCCTTTACCGTCAGCAGGTTCGAATCTCATACTGCTGTGAAATGATTAACAGACAAGGATTTGGTGCCGGCTTTTCTGTCAGGGCTTGGGTCAGATAGCAGTCTCTTCGTAGCAAATCAAGTAAACCAGATAAGTTTGGTATACAAGATTCTAGAGTGCAGGCTAGAAATGCCCAGAAGATGATCATGATGATAATTTATAAGAGAGCGGTACTATTTATACTGTTGATTGATGGCACTTGGTGGAAGTTATTATTATACATTATAGATAACACACTTGTACTTTTCCACAATATTTATTGTTCCCCCATCAATGTAATCCTTTGAGAATGCCGTGAGGTGAAACCGGTTAGGAGAACAATAAATATTGTGGAAAAGTACAAGTGTGTTATCTATAATGTATAAGAGAGCGGTACTTTCAGGTCAAACTAACTTTTACACGTGTCTCACTTTTACAAAATAATGTACTAGCTAACAAGTTCATATCAAAAGTTGCTTAACAAGTGTACCGGTTGCGTATTTAAAAACATTGTTGAATTCAACCTAGGTCATATAATAGTACTGGAATATGTCATGTTTTATTTTTCCACCAAATTATTTAGCGTAATAAGTTATTTTTATTAAAAATAATTTTATTACACATACCTACAAATCTTATACTATATTAGTTGCCCCGCGACTTCGTTGTTACGGTCTAGGTTTGGTTTACGCAGAAACATTTTATTTTTCCCAAAACAAAAGTAGCGTTATTTATCGCCTTACAACACATCTGTTTTATTAATTTATATATGCAATGGCTACCCTTAACTTCGAATCAGTTTATTAAAATTTACTCTTTATTTGTATGCTTCCACGTTGGGTATATCCTTTGTTATTTCAATAACTTAACCTAAACAATAAAACAAAAGATTACATACTAGATACACCGGTACAAGTAAAACCGCTGAACAATATTTTCAAACTACGCACCTCCACTACTTCAATTATTCTATGTTTAACTTTATCGAACGCTTTCCCTAGATATCATAGGCTTTTCCTGTCTCAGGGCTTGTATTTAAATCTCGTGGACGCAAATAAAACATGTTCTCGTATATTTTCACCGATCACCATCGTCACGACAACCAGACAGTATTGTTGGCACAAACAGTCACGTATGTCACATTTCGGACAGAAACTATTGAAACTTATTTGAATAGAAGCCTTATCAAAATGGAGTATAACTCGGGACATTATCTTGGACCTAAAATGTACTCTATCAGCGCAGTAGATGTTTCTTGGGTGTCTATTGAGGATAGCACGGGGTGCTACTGCGGTGGACGAGCTCAAATTCATCATAGATTATTACAAAACAATCTGCGCGTGTCAGGGGCTCTTTGTCTCGCGATTTAGGTCTAAGACACGTCGTGTTCCGAGGTATACAACTTGCATAAATACTTTCGATTGTAACAGCAGATGTAGTAGGCAGTTGTTGACGAGCGTCTAAATGATCTTGATGCTTATCAAGACGTATAGAGAGATGTGATCGATATTGACGAAAGTGAATGTGAAATTTGAGAATCACAGAAGAAAGCAAAAGTGAACAATCAAGGTGTTTAATGCATGTATGGAGCCAGAGAGTGTTGACAGGGGTAATTTTCTACCGCTACGGGAGACATTATGGCTGATTGTCAATATAATAGCAAGCGCTTGTAGTCAGGTGCGTTCATTGTTTGATAAACGATCAGTGGGTTAAGGGATGTAGGCGCGATTGGTATTTCGATGGGTGACCGCTTAGTGGTATTTCATTCGAGCGCTTCCGAGCTTCGGAGGTCACGTAAAAAGTCAATCGCTGTCAATAGTTGTATGGTCAAGACGGAAGGCTCTACAGGCGACCTGAACAACTGTCAGTACTTGACAATAACCACGATTCCGAATTATTGAAGTGTCATCGACAAGTTTTATTACAATCAAGTTAACGGTATGACATCATACATATAATCACACCTTTATCCCCAGAGGGTTATGCAGAGGTGAATTAATACCCACATTTCATCAATCGTTGTATTAGGTCCCACGTAATGGGGTGAGTCACGTAATTGCCGTATGCCGGGCACTATTATTGATTCGAGCATTGCACCTGAGGCTGAGTCTGGGCTGTATTTAACTGTCTGATGTTACACAGCTCTAACCCTTAGTCACCTTGGACGTCACCGCATGGGAAGAGATGGGGTGGCCCAAATTCTATTTAGCCGGGAACAACGCGGCGAACAGTATGAAAGTGCATAAAATACGAGCAAACAATTTTGTTTGTATGCTTGCGCTTAATGTCATAATGCACTGGCTTGTGAACCAAGTCCTCTATAAAATAAAAAGGTTAAAAAAGCTAGTCGATGGCGATCTAAAAGCCCCTGTCCATAAGCAATGTCATATCCGGTTGTAGATAAAAACGTCAGTTAAGTATTTAAAATTGTTTATGTCACAAATGTCAAAGTGTCAATTGCTACTAAAAGTAGTTTTATTTCAATGTCCGCGTTAACTTCAGACAATATCGAGCCTAGTAGGCCCTGTTTGATATATTATTTTATATAGTAGCTCTTAAATATTTAGTACTAGCTGACCCCGTGAACTTCGTACCGCCTAACAGTCAATTCTTTTTTTTTTTTCAATTTTTCTCTCCGTAAGAACCATCCCCGTACTTTAAGGAATGTTCTAAAAAAAGAATTAGCGAAATCGGTCCAGCCGTTCACGTGTGATGGCGTGACCAAGGGAAATAGGGATTCATCTATCTTAATATATATAAATCTCGTGTCACAATGTTTGTCCTCAATGGACTCCTAAACCACTTAACCGATTATAATAAAATTCGCACACCATGTGCAGTTCGATCCAACTTGAGAGATAGGATAGTTTAAATCTCAAATTATAGTCGCAATTTTAATTTATTGCTATATGGCGGTACGAAGTTCGCCGGGACAGCTAGTACTATTATATAATTGTAAAGTGGTCGTGTCTGTACATTGGAGATATTTAAAAAAAATTACTTGGGTTATGTTATGTTAACGATACTGAACACGAAAATATTTTTTTTGAATTTCCTGTCTGTTTGTCTGTTTGTCTGTTTGTCTGTTTGTCCGCGATGGACGCAAAAACTACTGGACGGATTTTGATGCAGTTTTTTTTGTTAGAAAGGGCTTACTCAAACTTAAAATCTTACGTTTGTTTGATCGCAATCGGTTGAGTAGAACCGAAGATATGAGCAAAGGTCGCGTTAACCGAGATGCACGCGGGCGGAGCCGCGGGCGGAAGGCTAGTTTTTATATATAGAAGATAATAATAGCATACTTATCTTAATATATATAAATCTCGTGTCACAATGTTTGTCCTCAATGGACTCCTAAACCACTTAACCGATTATAATAAAATTCGCACACCATGTGCAGTTCGATCCAACTTGAGAGATAGGATAGTTTAAATCTCAAATTATAGTCGCAATTTTAATTTATTGCTATATGGCGGTACGAAGTTCGCCGGGACAGCTAGTACTATTATATAATTGTAAAGTGGTCGTGTCTGTACATTGGAGATATTTAAAAAAAATTACTTGGGTTATGTTATGTTAACGATACTGAACACGAAAATATTTTTTTTGAATTTCCTGTCTGTTTGTCTGTTTGTCTGTTTGTCTGTTTGTCTGTTTGTCTGTTTGTCCGCGATGGACGCAAAAACTACTGGACGGATTTTGATGCAGTTTTTTTTGTTAGAAAGGGCTTACTCAAACTTAAAATCTTACGTTTGTTTGATCGCAATCGGTTGAGTAGAACCGAAGATATGAGCAAAGGTCGCGTTAACCGAGATGCACGCGGGCGGAGCCGCGGGCGGAAGGCTAGTTTTTATATATAGAAGATAATAATAGCATATAGTCTTAGTAAAATCCTTGACAGCCTTTTTAGCTACCTTCCTGAGAGGAAAACGTGCGTCAGAAACTCATCCGTTATCCTTCCTCCTAGCGTTAATTCCCAGTCGCATCCGAAGCTTTCAGCTCGGAGCCTGGGGTCCGCTTTTACCAGTCATAGCTACAGATTTGGCTAGACCTCGATATTTTCCGTGAAGCGATTGCCATCTGACCTCCACGACCCAATGTTAACATTAGGCGATATCGAAGCTTTGCAGCTAGACCGTTGTTTTTTGGACTTTTAGGGCACCAACTACCCGTAACGACTGCCATAGATGTTCTTATAGCAACCGGGACCGACGGCTTAACGTGCTCTCCGAGGCACGACCAGACCAATGCAAATACTCATATTTAATGCACACAAATATTTGCACTGAGCGGGGATCGAACCCGCGCCTCCTGCGAAGCGGCCGCGTTCACTACCGCTACGCCACGGAGGCTGTCAAATGCCGTTATCCATCAGCTAAATCAATGATCAGATGTACCTATCAGCTAGCAGATGAAAAGGATTTTACTAAGACTTCTTCTTCTTCATTTTAGCATTAATCCCAGTCGCATCCGAAGCTTTCACCACGGAGTCTGGGGCCGATTTTGTCAGTCTAACTGCGGATTTGGCTGGACTTCGATATTTGCCGTGAAGTGACTGCCATGTGACCTCCGCAACCCAATGGTGATATTGGGCGATATCGAAGCATTGAAGTTAGACCAGTTGTTGAACTTTTTAAGGGCTCCAACTACCCGTCATGACTGCCATAGATGGGCTCTCCGAGACACGACCAGACTAATGCAACTACCTGTATGCTTGCATACAAATATTTCCTTATTCGGGGATCGAACCCGCGCCTCCTGCGTAGCGGCCGCGCTAAGAGGCTGTCTATTAGAAGGTTCCATAGCATGAAAAACTTGAAGAAGGCTATGTTAATCCAGTGCATTAGTTTACTCAGCGCGAGAGCTAGGCAGCCACGGAGCCTAATAAATAACCCCACACTAAACGGGTTTGTCATCTGAGCATATATTGCGTTTGTCGCAACGCTTTGCCTGCCTGAACGGGTCCCGCTGTTTATATCAGTGCACCGTTAGCCAGAGATTCGATGACCTGTCCTTCCTTTGTGTTACACGCGTATGGTTCATCAGTTACGAGGTTTTGTCGCTAATTTATAGCTTTAACTGTTTTATAGCCGCGGTAGCCTAGTGGTATGGGTAATGGACTGCTGAGACGAGGTCTCGGGTTCGATCCCAGGTTTTACCATGGCACACACGAATGACTTTTCAATGCTTTTCGAAGTTATGTGTGTATTTATCGCAGGTTTATAAGTGCCCGGTTATTGGCAATAGGCTCGCCACCTATTACATTGGGACCTAAACATAAACGGCGAAATGTGGGTGCTAGCACCTCTGCCTACCCCTTCGGGGATATAGGCGTGAGTTTATGTTTATATGTTATGTTTTAACTGTTTTAGGTTTCGTATTCAATACTTTAGTGTTATAAAAATCAATGTTTATTTGATCGTATTTATTACCCCACTGCAACGAGTTAAAGTAAAAAAGGAGTTTTGTGTTTGACCTGTATCTACATAAATTATCCTCTTAACTACCAAACGACTGTTCCGAATTTGGTGAGTTATATGTCGTTATATTCGTCTTTATTCGAGTGTCACCAAGTGTATAAGAATAATAAAAATGGTGAATCATTAAGAGATGAGACTCTGATGCATGCTTTCCTCTCAGGATTCAGGGGTCATACGTCAGTCATTCACGTATTGATAAAATAATCCATAATAAAAGAAGGCGTAGTCGCGCGCACTCCGGGCTTTAGATCCAACCAGTATTGACAATCGGATGATAATGTTGAAAGAAATAAAGTGATAATTTAGTTTCATTAATGTTTTTTTGTACATATTTCAGAAATAAATTTGTCACATACATTGCTTCTTAAAACTCTGTTACAAATAATTGGCACCGTTGAAAATCCGCAGTGAAGTAAACAATAAACGATATCATCATATTATCATTTCACGGTACGCTGTACCTACTGCATGCGTCTGCTGCTGCGGTCTGCGGTCGACTATGAATTCGTACTTAACCCTTCCCTAATAAACAATCATAAGTATACTTATAAAATAAACCTATAAACGTAAAACCCCGCCTCCAAAACCCCCGTTATGAATCACACAACGGTATCCATTTCCCCACATTATGCACGTACCTAAAACCCATCATTTCTTTGTTACAATTCACAATAGTTTTATTGGGTTGCTACTGGGCCTATTGTGGTTCAAAACCTTGGCAGTGAACACTCGCCACGGATACCTAGTTCTCAAGCAATTTTGTAAGCATATTTAATTGAGCATAACCGTTGTAATTTCCTTTCTTAGTTTATCTTAAATTAGTGCTTTTGGATTTCTTAAGACTGTTCACGTCTTTTCAGAGTAGTCTGTTGGGTATTACTTAATCAGATGAAGGTGATTTAGATTTTATTTTTGTAATTTTGTTTTGGTTTAGAATTAGTCAATTTTAGAGGATCTTAAAATCTCTCTCAGTCCAGGTGATTAGATACAGAAAGGTTACAAAGGACAAACACTATCCAGAATTAAACGCAAATAAATTCCTTATAAGTCCAAAATAAAAGAAATCGCAAATGGGATACGAAAACATAAAACGTGTTATGAAATTTCTCCGCGTCACATCACAGCCATAGGAACGTTACTACAAGAAGATAGTATGTACCACCACAGGAGATTAGCAATATTATTAAAATCTAATCTCCATCACAAGAATACAGTAAAAGAGCCTTACCTTCCAATCTTTTTTTTTTCTTGGCCAGTCCTTTAAACTCTGTAGCAGTTAAAATTGGAACGTCAATGGAGTTGTAAGCATTAATAGGCCAGAGTTACTACTCACCTACTTTCAAATGGTCATTTACCTTTGCTACCTTAGTAGTAAATAGACTTCTTTATAACGAGATTTGTTACTGTATATTATTGTGGGTAACAAAGTAACACACTTTATGATATATAATATCAATCTTCACAAACTGGGTCAAAATGAAATTGCAAAAATAAAAAGCTTTTGCCCCACATTGAACACATTTGTGGTCACAATTGAGTGAATAAATTACCCAAATACTCTAAATTACATCTTCAATTTGATAATACATTTATCAAATTTGCTATAATATAGTATAGATTGCTATATCACGTTTTGAAGAAAGTAGTATAAAAAATCTCAGCTATAAAAAGGGCAGTTTCTATTGAAATGGTGGTCGAAGCAAAATTATCAAAAGTGAACCAGATCTCGTTTTGTTCTTTAAATTAAGTGCCTCGGGAGCTTAACTGAATTTATAAGAATACATTGTTGTATTTATGTGTAACAATGGTCAATTCTAATGTGATACAGTCAGCGACAAATAGGTTACGGCTCGATTCATAACAATAGCAGACGATGACAGAAAAGCGGTGAGCAGTTTCAGTTCCAAAAACTTTGCAGCGTTTACAAATGTTCTGCAATTAATATGATAGTCGTATATAGTATCGCTTGAGAAATTCTCAAGGATCGCATGACTGTTTTGCGGTACCGCACTGCAGACGCGGATAACCACGAGAGACAGCCCCTACATGTCCTCTATTATAGTTTTTCTCACTCACTTTTCCTTAAAAATATCGATAAAATTTACTTCAACTGAAAGCTTCATTTTGTGTGTAGGTAACGGCTTATATGGACCCGGTAGGTGGAGCTGCCATCGGGTCATCCTACTACGAGCCTCATGATAAATGTGAAAATTTTTGAAGATTCAATGAAATTTTAAAGGAATTAGTATGCTAATTTATATGCTAAAACGGTTGTATAAGAGAATTTCGAATGCTCTAGACGTTTACGAAACTTGCCCGTATGAAGCAGTAATGCATCAACCCGAGTTTTAAATATGAGTACCATCCTCATAACGAAATTCTGTATATTATTATGAAGTTCCCTACCTCTCCCCCATTTGTAAAAAATTCTGTTACCGCTCCTGTTTTCTAAAATCTTGCTTTTACCTATTCTATTTCATTGACTAACGAAGCTCTCAGTGTCAACAATGGCGGCGAGCCTCTTGCTCCAGTTCCCAGTGACAGCGATAGTTTCTAATCCTAAACAGTAATGACCGAGCCATATTCACACGTATCATATTCAGTCAACGGAAAAAATCTCGCTTACTATCCACCGTTGGATCTTATTTTATACGCGGCTGCTTCTAATTTTGGCATTCTCTTTTGTTCTCGAGACAACGGTCTAAGTGACCTTGTTGATTCAACTATTGTCCCACTTCAGGTCAGGCTAATCCATATTCAAAGTTCCTAAAATTGGCTAAATTTCGTCACGATACAGCATCGTGATACAACCCATATTAATATTATAAATGCGAAAGTAACTCCGTCTGTTACACTTTCATGCCTAAACTACTGAACCAATCTAATTTAATACAGAGGTAGTCTAAATTGGAAATGGACATAGGTTACCGTTTATCACGAATAGAGTTTAAATAGGGAACGAAAGTTCATATGAAACTTCGTCATTTTTGAAAATAACCTGACACAATTTAGTACACGATAGATTAGAGCTTGGGAAAGGATAAAGAAGTTTGGTTGAGATAACCGACATTCACACGGGCGGAGTCGCAGGTGACAGCTAGTTCTTCGATATAACGTCACGTTTTGATATTAATTACAGATATTGTCGCCAAAAGTCGCGGTTCAATACTTTTGAATTAAACGCTTGACACTATTGCAGCGAACAATATAAGGTCATCGAGATAAAGGACCTTATTATGTAGAAGATGTGCGACCAGCGCGGAAGCATTCACTTACATAATTCAAATTTCACTTTCAGATACACTGGCACCTTAATAATTAAATCCATTAAAGGTTACAAGGTCACCATTACAGATTAAACATGTATCTAATAAGGTTAAAATAAAACAATTTCTATCCTAAGGCGTATGTTCCGCAGTTATTGTCTAATCGCCATCGACACTTTCTAACACTTGCTTCGAAATATCAGTTGCTCCAGGCAAGATGCTCACATAATTATCAAAGAGGTTTGTGCAAGAGTTACCTTTCCCTTTTAAGTTATTTTAAAATTCGATAATGCAAGTGTTATCGGCAATCTGGGTGTCAATTGTTGTATTTTCCTGATGTTTATCGTGATCATCTGGGGAATTTACGTGGTATCTGATGCTGAGGTCAGTTATGATAATATAACTGTATTTTTCCCAGGCCGAAGAAGCACTAATCTCATCATAATCATCATCTTAGCGATGATTGTGGTTGCTTCAGACGCTTTCACTTCGGACCCTAGGATCAGCTGATCCAATTTTTATTAGGCTGATATAGGGTGAGATTAATATGAATTTAGTTCGCCTGATAGTATACTGAAGGCAGGGAATGAGGGTCACCATTATAGACACAAACAATGTTACAATGGTGGCCATCAGCATCAGATCCACTCGGACCCGGGACTGTATGACGACACCGCCATACTATATAAATTCTGCGTTTATTATAATAAAGTATTACTTACTAGCTTTTGCCCGCGGCTCCGCCCGCGTGGATGTCGGTTATCGCGACCAAACATAGCCTATGTCCTTTCTCGAGGTCTAATCTACCCCTATACCAAATTTCATCAAAATCGGTTCAGTGGTTTGGGCGTGAAAGCGAGACAGACAGACAGACAGACAGACAGACAGACAGACAGAGTTACTTTCACATTTATAATATTAGTAGGGATTATTGATAGACCCAGTATCTCTCTTACTAGTAAGTGATGATGTGATCAACGATGCAACACGCTTGCCTAGAAGCAACCTATTCACTCGTGACTTGATGATCCAAATGATTATAATACAAAGACAAGATGTAATGTCTAAATGTTTTTGACTCGACGATGTTACATAATTTATGAATATTGCCCAGCCCAAAATAGGTACAAAATATGCGATAATAGGTAGTAAACACTCAACACAAGAGGGGATCTAGTTTCGGTTTCAGATACATAATAACTGAAAAAATACAACAGACCTGCTGGAAAACATTTTCTTCATACCCACCAGTATCACTAAGGAAGGTGTGAGGTGTGAACATGAATTAACGTTGAAAACGCGAATGGCTAACAGATAATAGGCATTTACTTTTGACTTTTTTTACGTTTTATGTGATCAATCATAAATGTGAAATATTATTATCTAAATAAATGAAATTTTCGTGTCAGTGTTTGTAACCTAATTCCTCCAAAACAGCTTGACCGATTTTGATTTTTTTGTATATATTTGATAGGTTCCAGAATAAGTCGTAGACTACTTTTGGTCACGATAACCATAATCGGACGGTACCACGGATATAAGCTAGTTACTTTCATGAAACAGTAGCTTTTGTCCCTGTTACAGCGGTATAGGACACGTTTTGAGCACAAATTAGTATGCCGAGCAATACTTGTATTATGGCCGTCGAAAGGCGGCTTTACTCATTCTATTTGTCATTGAGTCCTCCTTACTGAATTACCCAGCAACATTGTTTTCTCTACCAACTCTTAAGCCCTTGCTCTTTCATAATGAAGCCCATTGTGAACGAGTACCAACTATAATTCTATTGATATTGTTAACAAGCCTTCAGCTGCAGGATGAGGGCAATTCGCCATGATTAACGTTTAATAACTGCGATTATTATGTACCTACTTGTTTTGTTATTCTTTATCTTGGTTTTCAAAGGAAATAAGGCTCATATATTTAGATTGCTCATTTTTGTTTACTTTATACATATTATTGTTATAATAGTATGTGTAGTATGTTTACCGTTACTATTGTTTACCTCTGAACATATTTATACCTTGGTAAATGTGCTCTATACGCGCAGTACCTACATGTTTCTTGAGTGGACGAGCTACCTAATAGATTATTTCAAAACAATCCGCGCGTCAGGCCCTTGTTTGTCTCGCACAAGATAAGATATGTGTGTCGGCTCCTGGGTGAGAGTGGAACGAAATTCAAAATTCAAAATTCCTTGCCTCGAATTAAATTTAGAAATAATCTATACTCTGAGTTTGATACCTTTTGCTGATAGTGCCCTTCTTTGCAATTTCATCTTCAAAATATTGACCATAGTTGGTAGATTGTTCTTTTTCTTTTTTTTCTCTTTCTTCTTTCTTTTTCGGTGTTTTGCGGTAAGTACCGAATTTTTATTCCATACAGCCAGTTACACATAAAAGTCATTGCCACTAAATGACCCCGCCAATTCAAAGGAGAGCAGGACCTCACACGATACCTTTTCTGGCTTCTACCTAAAAAGGTCCTCAGAATTATGAATATTATCAATACAAAGTAACAGTACTATATAACCGTTTCAATCATTATTATTTAACATGCAAGCCGATAGATGTCGGTACTTAGATCTAGATCGATGACAGACAATGAATATTTATTATATTCTACTTAATAACTGAGCATTCCTTCACGTTGGCGCTTTTTTTCCGTAATACCTTGACAATGAAAGATTAAATGATGACTGTTTTCTAACTGGACTATAAGTACACTTAAGAAATTTGGCTTGAGCCATGCTATAGCGGTAGTTATCATTTATCAATGAGTATTATTTCTGTTGTTTATTACTAACTAGCTGACCCGGCGAACTTCGTACCGCCATATTTTCTGATCCCGTACCCGCTGCATATCTCTAAATTTATCAGTGTTTCTCTACAACATTATGCATGTACTCGTATTATACATATAAACCTTCGTCTTGATTGTCTTGAATCACTCTATCTATTGAGAAAAAACTGCTTCAAAATCCGTTGCGTAGTTTTGAAGATTTAAGCATACATAGGGACGGACATACAGTGCCAGCGACTTTGTTTTATAATATGTAGTGATGATAAAAATTGTGTATTCGTGTCGCGATCTCATATATTATCCGTTATTCATCTAGCACCAATCTGAAAAGTAGAAGTACAAGAGCTTGGAGGCCACGTCTTCTCTTTCTTGAGATTTGTCGGTTATGGGAATGATTAGCCTGCCCACCCAATTCTGAGTGGAAAACGCACATGCATACGCACACACACAATCACCTGGCCACTTGTGAGTTCTTGCACATCCTACACTGCCCTGCCACGTAGGTATATTTACTCGTTATTTACGAGTACTAGTCACTTATTTTTTTACTATAGTCTGGCTAATGCCCCCTATTACACCTAGACAGATGCATCTGCAGACGTCGGCAGATGCATCCGCAAATGTCCGTCTGACGTGTGGACACTCCGCGCTCGCTCGCACCGAATTCCTTTGATCCATGCCACAAAAACTGACAAACCGACAACAAACGGATTAGTGCCAGCTGATGCATCTGCAGACGTTTAATACCTACGACGATCGAGCAAATCACCCCCTCTACACGTCAGCGTACGCGTCCGCAGAAGACATCGGCAGGTGCATCTTTTTTTTTTTTTAGGTGGCAGACAAGCACACGGCCCACCTGATGGAAAGTAGTTACCGTGGCCTATGGACGTATGCAACACCAGGGGCGTCACACTCGTGCTGCCGACCCTGAAGAAACCTTCTAATGCCCTTCTTGAAGAACCCCATATTGTAGTCGCTTGGGAAAACCATCGCGAGGAGTTCATTGCACCAGCTTGAGTGTGCGAGGGATGAAGTTCCTTTCATACCGCACAGTGCGCACCATTTCCGGTCGCAATGTGTGAGGATGAACTCCCCGCCTATGGCGAGAAGTGCGATGATAGAATGTATCTGTCTATGTGTAGAGGGAGCATAAGGCCTATTTAAATGAAAAATCTTATTGAACGTAATTATCACGGCACGCAGCGGCCGTAGCGGGATGTAAAAACATCGTTTACGTGACCATACAAATTTCAAATTTTATTGGCGGCCATATTGTTTATTATAATAACCCAGTTTGGAAGATATTGATGCGGAGATTTACGGATAGCTACTGCATATCGTGCTATCACAGTAAACGGTAAATAGTAATCCGATTAATTTATTTTTTATTGTGCATTCGATGTTATTAACTTAAATTTTATGTAGTAAATTTTACGGAGCAGTGTTACCGTTATACAACGTTTTTTCTTCTTTTTTATAGTAAATGAGTGAATGGTTTTTAAAATGTAACTACGATGTGTTTGCTATAACTGTTTTATGTACTGTAGATAGCCAGAATAATAGTACACACGGCGTCAGACCTCGGTTTACAGGCCACACCAACATAAAGGAAGTGTGCGTGACAGCAATACTATTAATACATTGCTTAAAGATGTGTGTCATAACAAGTAAACCAATCAGGGCCTTTGACGCACTCACACAATTGCTATTTTACTTACATAAAATGCACCAAGGTTATAATATCATATTCTAAACTAATTTTATGAAATGTATGCAGCATTTTGTTTCTATAACTAATAGGAGTTATCAAATTTAGTCACTATACTATCTGTTCTCATAGTCGAGATGGATAAGAATGCAAGTAAGTAAGTTTGGACCTCACCGTTGTCGCCGGTCGTTGGTTCGGAACTTAACAACGGAATTCTCTTTTTGTCATTCGTGCATCTTTATGTCAGTCAATTTAATAGACATAACATTTTATTTTATGTTCCAATATCTTTTTAGAAGTTTATAATAATTATACTTATGTGTTTTTTATATTTTTTATTAAAGATCAAATATTTTTATCTGATACTTAATTAATTATTATCTATAAATAATTAATTATACCCATACTTAAGAAAAATATCATGCTTATAATAGTAAATATATTATTGCATTGCAACAATAAGTTAATTATTTTATTTTCCTTTCCTTTTATCCATTAAGAATAAATAGTATCATCAAGGAAATATACAAAAAATATATTAAATTATATTATATATATGAATTTTATACACTTAGTTTCCTGTAAATAAACTAGACCAATCGGACTTCAATATATTGAGGAACAAAAAGTGCACCTCGCTCGAGGACCGAACCCGGTATTGATTCTATTGGTTCAGCTGCATATTTAAACCATTCAGCTATATCTACTTATTCGTTTTTCGCTAAATATGCTATTATAACTTGGTGCAGTGGCTATCATCAATACCAATATTTCATGTAAGTAAAATAGCGAATGTGTGAGTGCGTCAAGGGCCCTGATTGGTTTACTTGTTATGACACACATCTTTAAGCAATGTATTAATAGTATTGCTGTCACGCACACTTCCTTTATGTTGGTGTGGCCTGTAAACCGAGGTCTGGCGCCGTGTGTACATTATGGTACAAGTGAGCAACGTTGGTGATTACCGCCGAGGCGCCATTGAGACCCGAGCCGCCAGGCGAGGGTCTTAAGACAGCCGAGGACGGTAATCATCATGCTCACACGTGCCATACGACGTTTTACAACACACTTGCGAATAAAATATACTACAAATACTAAATAAACAATACTACAAATTAATTCGTTTTCCTATGCGCGCGCATTTAACAATGGCGGTCGACCATATTTAAAAAAAAATGAGGTTTGAACTTAACTTTTTTTTACTCTGTTTTTTTTTCTGTACTTAGAGAAAAAAAAAAGTTAAATTTGAGCGAACATTTTGTTTATTACACAAGTATTACAAGTTGAAATTATATATTTAAATACGAAAATGCATCAAATGACCATACAATAGGCGTATTAATTTATTCGTACTATTAAACACGTTATTTTTTGTATCAAAACTTTTTTAAGAACATAGACAAATTATAGACACAACCTATAAAATTTAAAAAAGAATTTATAACTCACTTTTGTGAATAATAGCAATGAAAAAGTCACAGTTTTATAATAGGTGTCATTCCGTGCTTAATTGCGGTAAAATAATATCACTGTTATGAGCAGGTGTGTTGTAAACGTATTTTTCTTTCTTTCTTCAAAAATAATTCGAAAACCATTAAAATGTTGTTACCTCTATCTAGGCTGTATAATCAATCTGTGCTAAATTTCATTCAGACCCATTCATCCATTTTTACGTGATTGAGTAATCATCTACACTTTTGCACTTATAATATTAGTAAGATTACCTACATTGAAATCAGTTTCCTGTTCTTCACGACCAAGTTTCGAAGTAGATACTCAGCACTTAACTCAGCATGTTCTCGCGCGAGCGAGGCCTACATTGATTGATACATCCGAACTCCGAAGTAATGGATCGAAATTTCGTGTAAAAGGTATCATGAAATTTTGAAAACGTGCTCGAGAAGGACACACATAGAGTTTTGATTCCGTTATCCGCATTCCTTGAGAAACTATTCCCAGGATAAAAAGTGGCCTATGCATTATTCCCCATTACAACTATATCCAAAATTCAGCCGTTAGAGTGTGATTCAAATTGAAATTCTTTATTTCCTAAAATTGTTTAACACTATTAAGGTATGTTTTTGACGTCAAATTCTGCTTAAAACTAAGTTTACCACCGCTTCCTAGGCGCTAGTGAAGAAAAAACGGCGCAACAAACTCCACTGCGATAGTTTGAAGACATCCCTACTATATCCCTACTAATATTATAAATGCGAAAGTAACTCTGTCTGTCTGTCTGTCTGTCTCACTTTTACGACTAAACCGCTGAACCAATTTTGATGAAATTTGGTATAGAGGTAGGTTAGACCTTGAGAAAGGACATAGGCTATGTTTGGTCGCGATAACCGACATCCACGCGGGCGGAGCCGCGGGCAAAAGCTAGTCAGTTTTATAAAAGGTGATTTCTTACGACTAAGTACGGACGAATTTACATTCAAGTGCATAAAAAAAAACAAATAAAGATAAACTATAAAGAACTAAAGGTTCAATATATTTTATACAAATAAAATTGTGCCCACTCCTTAAAATACGAACGAACTTAAAGTTTAGGATGCACGTTCCGTAGTAGCCCTCTCAGATTGCATTTGTAACAGAAAACTAGTTACAAGAGCGCTTTAGCGCTCACAACTGTTGACAGACTCCGATTCAGTTTACTTAGTACTTGCACGAAGACATTGCCCGAACCAGTTAATTTTGTGAAGTAATTTCCGCTTGCCACTTCGCAAAAACTTCTAAAGAAAAGCTATTTGAATGAAAGGCTGCTTAGTGAGCGGTTTTTGTGAGAAGAAAATGTTATTGGTTTGTGTCATCGATATGCTAATCTGTTTTAGTGCTGTACTGCTATGTTTCATCATGTCAATTGACTTCAGTATAAAGACTTCACATCGGCAGATGCTAAGTAATGTCTCAGGAATAAGAGTCTCTATTACACGTATCAATAATGTTATAAAGGCGGTAAAAGCGGACCACAGACCCAAACGTGAAAACTTCTAATGCGACTGGAATAAACGCTAAGATGGAGAAGGTGGTCCCCAGCTTGTAGATCACTTAAAGGATCCGGGATTGCAGGAAAAAATAAACACGTGCGCTGGTAAAGAATTCCAAATCTTCATCATGTTGAAAAGGAAAGTTATCGAAGCGCTTAGTCCAATTGTTGCTGGTTTCCTCTGCTGGTTTCACCTAAAAACAAAGCCTCCGCTAACTCTTTCTCCTCCATTATATTGGTTTATAAGGTTTTTATTACAACTATTGACGTTTTATACCCCCAAATTTAACAGGAAACCCTGCGCCAGGGTCTCCAGAGAACCTTTAAAGAAGTCGGTTAAAATACCCTTGACACTACCGGTAGTGTCATGGGTAACAATATTACTCTTGACACTACCACGGAGCAGTCACACACCCGCTGGTGCAAATACCAGCTGGCGGATTGGGTTGGTTTGGACCTCAAAGTTCTTTATGGGGCCCAAAAACATCTCACTTCATTAAATCATGTTGATTTCATATCAAACACAATGGTGTTTTATGTACCAGTGAATAATAATATCGTACCCCCGGTAAGGCCAATTAGAAACTTTCTATCATCCATATCTATTCAAAAGAACGAAACGGTATCGGATTATAATTTTAACTGGTACCATGATTGTTATTAAAGCAATATGTACATAAAAGATTGGAAATTAAGTGCTTCTTATGAGTGCTAGATAAACACAATTGAATAATTGGAGATGGTTGCTTGCAACAAGTACGCCTATTCCGTACTCTAATCGTACTGTAAAAAATTAATCGTGATTTTAATATAACAAACAAACTCATGTTCAAGTTAAGGTAAGGATTGACTAGAGCGTTCGCGTGTAATGTAACTGTACCTACAGTTTTATCAGCGAGCACGAACATTAGAATCAGTGAGCACATTACTTGTAGTGATTCAATTTCAAACATGGTTCAAACAAGAGAATCGAGATTAAATTTTTGTAAAAACAATTTAATTTACAAGTAGCTGCCTACAAACGTTTAGCCTATTCGTAATTTGTACGATATTTCGAGTGTTTTGAAAAAATAACACTTACCTAGTAGATTGGGTTCATCAATGAAAATAATTACGATTAAATTGAACTGTGATGGGTTCCTAAGTTTTACTCGATGAAATTAATTTGGTAAAATATGATAACATAGTTTTATCGACTCTCAGCATCGACTACTATTGAGTGAAATCTGCTGGTATAGGCTCTAAATCGAATTTTACGATTTTCGAATTGGCATTCTTACATCACAAGCGAATGCTACTGATGGATGGTCACCTTTATATTACAAATATAGATTATATATCGATGATTCGATCGGATAGTCATTTCTAATACATTTCGTAATAAATGTTCTAATTATTTATATATTGTATTCTAAGATTTATATTTGCCTATTGCTGAATTAGTTTTGCAATATTTGTCTATTCAATATTAGTTCGGCAGATACAATTTGTTACGCTCCAGTGATTAATTATAATATTTTTTACGAAATGAAACTCGGATTTATTAGCATTTGTTGAATCATTTAATTTTATTACAGTATGTCGTAATGTAATGCAAGATCTCTCGTTGAGGAAGTTATAGGGAGAGTAATAGTTGGTACTTTATTGAAGTTTAGGTAACGATGATAGATACGATAGGTAAAGGTTCACCGGAGAGGAGTAATCGTCCAATTACTAGTACAGCCCCTCTAGACAAGTGGCAATTCGTTGCTCGGCGTATGATGGAATAGAATGCCAAATGTATGGGATTTGACGTATATGACAGGCGTCAACGAATGTCAAAAACGTCAAATCCCATACATATAACATTCTATTCCATCATACGCCGAGCAACGAATTGCCACTTGTCTAAGGGGGCTGCTATTGCTCGGGACATGTATCTTGAACCTAAAAATATGCTCTACACGCGCCCATGACTGAGTACTCGCTTGACGGCAATAGGCTTGACTGCCCCGTGGCACTACCCAATGGCACTACTGGTAGTGTCAAGGGTAAAATTCTTTCCCCATGGCACTACCGGTAGTGTCAAAGACAAAAATTGGACGAATTTTACGTGGGACCGAAAATCATTGACGAAATGTGGGTGGAAACCTTTACCTACCCCTTCGGGAATTTATAGGTGTGAGTATGTATGATAAAAATGATGGAAATCAGTCAGTACGCAGCCTTAGCGCCGATTGACGGCCACAAGGCCACGCCATCTCTTGATTTATGCCCACAATTATTACAATCCACCTGTCAATGAGCGCATATTTACTTGTACCGCTCTCAAGTCCCACACCCACGTGGTGCTCACCATAATAATATGGTAATACCATATTTGCAAGTTGCATTTAACAAGCACTTGAATTTGCATGTTTGCACTTTGTATATTGGGGCCTTAGTGTTAATGCGTGTGCAACGGTTTTTGATAGTTTGACCTAATACGTATGAATATTATGTTTTTTTACATGTATAATAATCATTTTAAAAAATCTATTAGTACAGTCGCCCTTAGAAGTACCTAGTTTAATTTATTACAAGTTATCGATTTTTTATAAACAAATCGAGCCACTTGCGGAACCGTTGTAAAATACAACCTGGGGCTTAGGAATATTGGGGTATATTCCTAAGCCCCAGGTTATAGGTTCCTGTGGGTCTCGGCAGGTTTGAATTTTGATGATAAGATAACGTTAGCAGCTTGAATAAGTACCTTTAAAAATTATAAACAAACATGAAATGTATGGAAACTGCTTTTAGGGTTTACAAAAAACATCAATCGAATATTTATTATTGTGCTTCAATGTAAAGAATGGAAAGATCACGTGTAAATGAAATACACTTTTGTTTTGTAACTTTTTGGAGCGACTGTACCTACCTACCAGTATTTACCAAACCACTTATACTCGTACATCCGACAATATTAATTCACCCACCAAAACTTTGAATTACCTTACTTACATTAAGTTAAAACATTCGCACCAATTTCCTTAATGAAAATAATGATTCTTAATATCATTAATTTCATACAAAGCTCGCCTTGGCCCAGCTTGGTCATTTCTTTAATTCATTGTAATGACATACATACTTAAATGCAGCTCAAAAATAATTATTAATGACAGCCAAATTGTGACCTCGCCTAGTGTTACATGTTCGTTTTGAAGACGGTTTCTTATGCCTCGATCACACGCACCGAGCAGAGTGGCTAGAGAGTGCACTGGGCCGAGTGCTCGGTACATGAGAACACAGCACCGAGTGCATTTCACACGTAGGCATCAAAGCTATCTTGACTAGCAAGTACAAATACGATCTTAATATCTACTTATGATGTTAATACCATTGGGTTATGGTCATATGGCAGTCGCTTCACGGAAAATATTGAAGTACAGCCAAATCCGTAGTTAGACTGGTAGGGCGAACCCCAGTCTCCAAGGTGAAAGCTTCGGATTCGACTGGGAATAACGCTAGGATGAAGAAGAAGATGTTAATAACAAACTGTTTTATTGATCTAAATTATACTATCGTCCAAACTAAAGGTGTGTACCAAATATCAAAACAATCAATCAACCGGAACCGGATCATTTTCAGTACTTTGCTAGTCAAGATCGATCTAATGCTGACTGTACTTCACGTGTACAGTCAGCGCCAAAAGTAGATTAACACTTTATAATTTAGAGATTTCCTGAACTCCAAAACGTTACATGAAGTATACATCTATATTTCTATACATACTATACATCACATTGTATAATATGTTGTATTTCTATACTAAGATGTAACGTTTTGGAGTTCAGGAAATCTCTAAATTATAAAGAGTTAAGGAAATCTCTAAATTGGCGCTAACTGTACCAAGCACTCGACCGAGTATACTGTCTCGCTACTACACTCGGTGCGTGTGATCAAGGCACAAGGCGTAATATTTAGGCCGAGTAATTATTATTATCGACTGTACATTTGACGTGGATATGTCTGTATTTGGATCGATTACAAAGCGGTGTGATGCATCGATGCTTTTAATCGATTAATATCAGTAGAGTTCGATGGGGTCACGTCTGGTTACGTAATCGGTGCTATACAACTGTCCGGTTACAAGTATGATGCCTTTTTGGTGTGATATAACTAATAGAATAAAAAACACACAAAAGTAGTGCACCTATTTTTTATTCTAAAGTCGATGATCACTTTATTACATACAATACCATGTACATTTATGTATGTATCAGATTGTATTGTATATGTATGTGTATTATATATGTATATATATGTATAGGTATATTTTATTATTCGTATGTATGATGTATATTTAGGTGTGTAGGTATATATTGTATTTATTTACTCCTATAGTAATTATGTTCTTTCCGACTCCTATGTAAAGTGTACCTATATAATAAATAAATAAATAAATAAATATTGTAGGACATTCTACACAACGCTATCTAGACCCAAAGTAAGCATAGCTTAATTAGCTTGTGTTATGGGTTCTAGAATGCGGATAAACATACATAGATACATTTTTTTTTCGTAAATACATACATATTATACATAGAAAACACCCAGACCAATGCAAATATTCATATTCATGCATACAAATACTTGCACTGAGCGGGGATCGAACCCGCGCCTCCTGCGTAGCAGCCGCGTTCACTACCGCTACGCCACAGAGGCACTTTGTACACCATACTACCTCGAAGACTCGAACTCTTTTCTCCATCGAAAGGTTGCCTGTAAGAGATTGCCACTAGGTGATAAGGCCGCCTATTGTCTATACTTAGAATGTACTACATAAATGATACTTGTTTTCTCCATGGTGTGCACAATAAAGATATACTTTCTTACTTACTTACTTACTTACCATCTCTTCCTAGGATGCTTTTATAAAGAAACTTACCGGTATCGACTAGCTACCCCGACAAGTTTCCATGGCAACAAAAATGATCATAGTTTATCGTTTACGTTCTAACACCACATATGGTAAAAAACAATGCAACGCATTCTCGCCCATATGGTTAAGAACACAAGGGCGCGAATACTTTGTGATTTTTTTTGACAAACGACGAATTGACATTATGGTAACCGGTAACCTGTTTCTTTATAAACACCCCTATGGGTAGGCACATACCATATACTACTATGTAGATACTTGCTTCCGATTTGCAAAGCATTCTCGCAGACATCGGACTAACAATTTCACACATGTATAGAGTTGTCGAACCCGCATGTGTGTTCATGAAATATAAGAACTCCTTCAGTTTAAACTACTCTAATAATATATCGAACTGAGACGTACAATAGAGAGAACGCATTACAAAACTCAAGTAAGCTCTTTTTCCCAACGTGTTAAATCAAAAGCCTGGGACTTACTACACTTCACTTGGTACGAAATACGCTGCCAGTAAAACTCTTAAATGAGTACAACACATTAAATAATTATTTAATTTATTTAATGTGTTGTACTCATTTAAGACTTTAAGTTACTTTTTCATCACTAGATGAAGTCATTTTATGATTATGAGACAAACATAAACTTTTACAAGGAAAATTACACAGAAAATGGCGGCATTTTTTTTTCTTAATTTAAACTGAGCCACATTCCATCCAGCCAGTGATTACATTTAGGTGGTTTTTAGTACGTTTTTATAGTGAGAGTGTGCAACCTCTTTGCATGTTTCACTAGAATCCGTACATTCGCGCATGTTCCAAATTCAAATTTTTTTATTCACTCGGTGAAACAAAGAGCGTTTTATTCACTGTTTTTGATGAATCACGGGCCCTTTTTCGAGTGTCAATGGTGAAAAGGTAATAAAATTCATTGTAATCAGTGTAATCACAGCAGGTGTGTGTGTTCCTTGGTAGAGGCCTACCATAGAACTTATATTCGAAGTTGCGGACAAACGTTTGTAGCAATCAATAATATGAAAGGTATTTAGCTTGCATTCAGGACGAAAGAAGCCTCCGACGAACTTCTTAAGGCTCCAACTGCCTTTTTTTTATCGTGCGAAAAATCCCCACGGATACCCCCCGCTGGAGTCGGTGGAGAAGGTTATGTCGGACTTGAACCGACTAAAACGCACGCCGTCTGTGGGCCGTCGGTTGCCGGAGGTGAGGTAGTCGTAAACATATCCTGTGCATAACGAATATGACCGAAATGTTTGTATGATGAGACGGACTGATGCTTAACAAGCACTCCGAGGCACGTAGTTGTCTCAATATCTTAAGAACGGTCACCCATCCTAAAATTGACCTGGCTAGAATAGTTTTACCTTGCATATTATATTAACTTAGCTACATCTTGCGTTCGTATTTATGCGTGCCCGGTGTTTCGTATGTATTTTTCATAGTAGCCCCGCTGGAATTACTAGATACCAATCGGTTGCAAGCACTAAATACCGACTATAATATAAGACTGTCTGCCAATAAAATGCAATGGCGGCCGCAAGGTGCAGTAATATTTTTATTTATTTTTTTCGCAATGGGGCCGGCGATAAACTGTGGTATTTACGAGCTTGTGGGACTACCCACGTGGACGCAAACTGGTTGGGTGCACATTGAGTTTTGCAAGACAGTGTGTCTTGCAAAATATTATGAATCGAATGAAATTTTAAAGCATTTACTATGCTAAATATTCTTTTTTTTATATAGGACACGTCAATTTGACTTCGCCTCGCCTGATGGTATGCTGAAGGCAAAGTCTCTGATAAGAGGGTCACCATTACAGTCACGTACCATGTTACAATGGTGGTCAAATCGATTAAGACATAAAAAAACTATCGACCTCAGGCGGGACTCGAACCCGCGATCTTTCCCTTACAGAGGGGAATGCTCTGACCACTAAGCTACTGAGGCCCGTCCGAAGCCGATCTAAATTCCTCCATCACCCCTAGACGGACGTATAGAAGAATTTGGATAGGCTTCGGGTGGACCTCGGTCGCTCCCGCAAAGCCAAGAACAGGAAGGCGGACCCCAACCTCCTAAAATACTGCTGAATGAAGACAAAATTGGTGTCAATCATCGTATACCTATCACTATCATCACTACATATTATAAAACAAAGTCGCTGTCGCTGTCTGTCCGTCCCTATGTATGCTTAAATCTTCAAAACTACGCAACAGATTTTGAAGCGGTTTTTTTTAATAGATAGAGTGATTCAAGAGGAAGGTTTATACTTATGTATAATACATGCATAATTAATATTGTAGAGAAATACTGATAAATTTAGAGATAATACCACGCGGGCGGAAAATATGGCAGTACGAAGTTCGCCGGGTCAGCTAGTGACTTATATAGCGTTGAAATGGTGCTTCACAGACTTGAATCTTTTAAAAATCCAAATCCTTAATGTACCAAGCCCTTACTCCTATAAAATTTCACCTTGGCCCGTCCTACGTACTTGCATCCGCTAACGAATGCAAAACTAATGGAATTCGACATCACACCTACTTACCCATCTTCAGATGCATGCGCAAATCATTTACTGTTAATTTATTTTAATTTTGTTAACTTTACGGCTTTTGAATGGGACATGAAAGTAATGTGGCGGTCAAAATAAATAAATAAATATTACTATTAGAGCTATTCAGATATTAACCATGTATTTTTTGGAGTTTCCGATATTTTGGCGCTGTTGCAAGCGCTATGATCCCCCCTGCCGGAGCCGGTGGAGGAGGTTATGTCCAACTTGAACCAACTAAAACGCACGCCATCTGTGGGCCGTCGGCTGTCGGAGGTGAGGTAATTACATCCCTTGCACCCCGGCCGACTGAGTACCATATATTATACTCTCGATCTGGTAAATACTGTGTTATTCCAGACTATTGAAAGTTCAGCTTTCACAACCTAACTAATAGGTAGTTGTTAACTGGAGAATCATCCCTACTAATATTATAAATGCGAAAGTAACTCTGTCTGTCTGTCTGTCTCACTTTTACGACTAAACCGCTGAACCGATTTTGATGAAATTTGGTATAGAGGTAGATTAGACCTTGAGAAAGGACATAGGCTATGTTTGGTCGCGATAACCGACATCCACTCGGGCGAAGCCGCGTGGATGTCGGTTATCGCTTAGTGTTTATATAGCCTGCATCTCAAAATCCTTTCTTAGGGGATGCCTACGTCATAGTAGCTTTATGCATGCAAAGTCTCAGCCCGATCGGTTTAAAATTGACAAAGTTTCATACAAACTTTCATCCCCTATTTTATTTCTTGGGGGTAGAATTAATCAAAATCCTTTCTTAGCGGATGCCTACGTCATAACATCTACCTGCATGCCAAATTTCAGCCCGATCCGTCCAGCGGTTTGGGCTGTGCGTTGATAGATCACTATGTCAGTCAGTCAGTCAGTCACCTTTGAGTTATATATATTTAGAAGATTACGTATTACGTATAGTAGGAGTATGTATATAACACCAGATAAGCTATGGACATCCACTTGACATCATTCCGGGCGCTCGAGTCTTCGTGAGGGCTGTATTTAGGTTACCTTACCGCTTAAGAGCTCTTTGTTATGTGAAAGAGACTCGAGAACATAACTGCCCCACATGTGGACTAGAAAATCGACTAAAGAAAAAAAGTCTTAGTTAAAGCTACATTCTGTACAGGTATGCAAAAATAAACCTTTAATGTAAATAAGTATTTGGTAAGGAATGCTGTGAGATTGCCCCGCCCCTCTAGGCATGTGGCAATTCGTTGGCCGGCGTATTGTAGAATATATAGCCTGGGATTAGTGGGATTTGTAAACCTGGGTAAACGAATGTCAAAAACGTCAAATCCTAACATATACATTCGTCATTCTACGTATTGCACAATACTTACGTAGACTATTTATTAATCTGTGACAATACGCCGGCCACTTGTCTAGAGTATCTGCTTTCAGTCTCACTATGCGTTGCGATTGCGAAACAGGTATTAAATTTAAAGCCTAGGGACTGACTGACTATGTCTGATTCTAAAGTTATAGTAACTTTTTCGATATTTATTTTTTGTCACCAAGATGTTTTTTTATGACTGTGTATAGACAACTGTATTCATCATTCATAATATCCACTGTCTGTATACTTAAACGAAATACGTGTTAGTGGGTTCACGTCAGTAGTGTAATGGATTCGAAACGAAGACCTCTCAATCGTAAGACCGACTACCACTAAGCTACCGTGGTCTCTACTAATTCCATTGCAAAAGAGGGGTAACTGTATGTATGTAGTATTTAGTTATTCAACTCACGAACTATGCCGCGATGCGTAAACATGACTTCAAGTCGGTGATTAACAGAAGCAAAGATACATTAGTCCTGCGAGGGAAACACCTTCGCTTCCTGGCTAGGTAAACCGTCTGCATTAACCAAGAACCCATTAGAATTTCATACGAAGCCGATGCAATGAACTAACAGAACTTAGAATAATACATACATACATATAATCACGCCTTTATCCCCGGAGGGTTAGGCAGAGGTGAACTAACACCAACATTTCACCAAAAAAAAAAATCATTATAATTCGGTCCCACGTAATAAGGGGTGAGCCTATTGCCGTATTTCGGGCACTATTGTGGACTCCAGCCATACATCTGAGGCTGAGCTTGGGCTGTATATGTGTATATATCTGTCTGATGTTAAACAGTCCTTACTTACTAACACCCGTATTCACAAACAATACTTCGCTATGCGTACTACCAAAACTGTGCAAAGAACGACAAATTCTCAGTGCGTTTGTTTTGGCAAGCCTTTTTAATCATAGACAACACTTAAGTAATACTTCGTTGAGGGAACGCACTGCGTTAGATACTGCTCCGTGATGTTTGTGAATTAATTTTACCAGCCCTATGCGCTCGAGCACACTATGAGACCTCACAGTATTGTTTGTGAATACGGGTGTTAGAATAAGTAATTATCATTGGACGGTTCCTACAGGGTCGGCAGCACGAGTATGTCACCCTTGATGTTGGACATGTCTATAGGCTACGGTAACCACTTTCCATCACTAAAGGTATGATTCCGTAGCCGACCAGCCCCCCTAGACAAGTGGCAATTCGTTGCTCGGCGTATGATGGAATAGAATGACAAATGTATGGGATTTGACGTATATGACAGGCGTCAACGAATGTCAAAAACGTCAAATCCTATAGAGGAGTCTAGAGGGGCAGATACGACAACTGCCGACGCACGCAGCACATACGCGTAATTCATTGCGGCTTCTCAACGGTCCCTTTTATCCGTTTCGGAGTTTAACAAGTAATGGGTACTCTGTATGTGCTGCATGCTTCTGTCATTGTCGTGTGGTCGGCTAAGAAATCATATCTTAAACTGCTTGTAAACAAAGTTCCCGGTGGAAAAGAATAGGGCCACTCCATCTCTTTCTGTGTCGTAGAAGGCGACTATGGGATAGGGCAATTCTCCATCCGACAGTAAACATACAGTTCATGAAAAAATGCCCGCTTGATGGCAAAAAGCTCGCCCCCTATTACGCCTTTTTGGTCCTAACCAAAAATCATATTCAGCGAAATGTACCTAGGTGTTAATATACTGTTGCCTGAAATTATATCTGTGAGTAAAAGCTATAATCCCAACTGAAATATTTCTAATTCAGGCTGAACTGACTGAAATATTTCTAATTCAGACTAAACTCCGAAATGACTGAAATATTTCTAACCTAATAGACAATTCACAACATACAATGTGTAATTTGTTCCGTTCAGAAGGGCCTGTTTGTCGCAATAACCTCCAAAATGTACAACGTGCTTTATTACACGTAACGTGTACACATACAGGGTGTTATAGTAACTGTTGTGTGTGAAATTATATTGTGGACATTTATAATTGCGTATTATGGACATTTTTACAGACAGTGTCCGCGTTTGTGCGCGTTATGAGTGGTGTAAGTTCAGATACTTTAGCGAATACGATCTAAGTGAGATTGTGGTCAAACATTTGATAGGGGTCAAACCTTAAGCATATTCATCCCTTTCCATCGTAAGGGATGAAGCTTGTCAAAAAGTGACTTCCTGAGTCTTTACCTTCAGATTACCACCAAGCGAGTTGAAGTCATATTGACGTGTCGTCTTTTAAAATAAAATTAACTAAATATAATAAAAAACATTTTTGAATCAGAAAGGAAAACTAAGTGTAGTTCGTAAAAAATACTAGCCACACTTAGTTTGGTTCTATCCTTACTCCTTACTCAAAGAAATATACTGCCCAAGATTTTCATACAAAATTCTGTAAAAGCAAAAACAACTTTTAAGTAACGATTATACACATTACACAAGATAGCGTATTCTTCAGAGACACATTACCGTACTAAAACAGAAGTCCAACTATGTTCAAAACTCTAAACACCTAAAACACTCAGTCCTAAAGTGTTTAAGACCGCGTATGTCTTATACCTTACACGCTAACATTTGGCGCGGCTCCAACAACCTGCCCTAGGGACGGTAAGCATTGTGTGAACCCAATTTATGTTACCTTCCCTATGGGTATGTGTGATACTTCTGACTTTAATTGAGTAGACTGTACACTGGAATTGCAGCTACTTAGAACTGTTGAATGGGGTCAGAAACTGGACTTTTTATACCATTTAGGTAGCAGACGAGCACACGGCACAGCTGATAGAAAGTGGTTGCCGCTTATGGACGTGTGCAATACCAGCCCCCCTAGACAAGTGCCAATTCGCTACTCGGCGTATGATGGAATAGAATGACAAATGTATAGGATTTGACGTTTTTGACATTCGTTGACGCCTGTCATATACGTCAAATCCCATACATTTGGCATTCTATTCCATCATACGCCGAGCAACGAATTGCCACTTGTCTAGAGGGGCAGGAGTGTCACCGTGTAGGAATCTTCAAATGCGTTTTTTTTTAAATTTAACTGTCAATGTAAACCTTTGAGAATGCCTTAAAGCGAAACCGGTCAGGTTAAACTAAATACCGTGGAAAAGTACAAGTGTTATCAATATGTGTAATCTTCTAATGTCCGTCTTGAAGAACCCTTGCCCTTCTTGTAGTCGCTTGGAAAAACGACATCGAGGACTTCATTCCACATGGGATGAAGTTGCTTTCATACCTCACTGTGTGCACTGTTTCCGGTCACAACGTACCTATGAGGATGAATTCCCTGCCTGTGGCGTGCGGTGCGATGATAGAATGTAGCCGTAGGCATCGTGTCGAACAATTTGAACACATTGCACAGGCGGTAATTATTTAGCTAATTGAGACAGATTATATGATCGGAAATACCATTCATTTAGATAAATTGGAGAGCAAAAGCTTATCTAAATATTGTAAACAAATCGTTAGAACCTGATTCGAGATACTAATGCGTTAAATATATTACACTAGTTGTAGTTTTTAGTGTGTACACACATGTTTTGAACAAATAAAATTAATTCTTTGGTAATTTTTTTGAAAGGAATGTGTCTAAATATTCCCTCTAACCCCTAAACTAAATTGCCTGTGTGAGGAGTGGGTTCACGTCGCTTGTGTATTGGCCAGGATTCGAAACCGGGACAATTCAATCGTAAGGCCGACTCCTTAATTCTATTCTATTGTACGCGGATTTATCATTGCGTTAATCCTGGTCGCATCCTGGAGTTATTTTTGAAGTCTGGGATTCACTTTCCGGCATTCTATTTACTTCTTCACATCTTAGGGTTTTGGACATCCAGACTATTCTTAGCGTGTTCACGAATCAACCTTTTTTTGCGGCGATGGGTACGGATTCACTTGTTAATCGGTTAAATCTCCATTGCATGGGTAATTATTTTACCCATATTCGTTCAATCATGATTGAGAAACAAACAACCACCGAAATTATCGGATTTATAATGGTATTAATATTACTGTCTATTGTTACAGGTGATATCGAAGATTGTATAGTGACTCCGGCATACCAAGGGCAGTTCACTCCACTGCCAGAGGCGCTATGCGACTGCATCATGGACTTAACTTCACAGGTATGATGACTTAGAATATACAATACCACGTTCACTGTCTCATGCAAGTCACACATGCGGACGTTACGTTAGTCGTGCAAATTGTACAGATTTTAATGCACGAAACAGGCACTCGCATGGGAGCACACGCATGACGCTGCATGACCCCTTAATCACATCCCTTTTAAATGAAAGAGATATAATAATCATACCTATTAGTGATATCAATATTATTCAGTACAGTTGATTAGAACCCACATTGAGGGAATTATGTATTTCATATAAGGAGGTATGCATTTTGCCAATTTGACCAAGTTTAAATGAGAATTTCTGCAAGAGATTGCGGACCTGGCCCCTACATAAATATGTGAATTCGTTGTATTTTACAGTATGGAATGATGAATGTATGGGGTTGACATGACATGTATTTCACGTATTGTACAGTCGTCAACGTGCCTATGTCAATATCATACATTTATTAATCTCTTCTATTCTGTTCTACAAACGTATTGCCAATTGTCTAGAGAGGCAGGTTATTTGACATTAATTTAAACCACCTAATTGCTAAACACGTTATTGAAAATGATCTTTAATAGTCAATAAACATAATAGACATAATAGAATAGATACAGATAGACATAAACATAATAGAATAGAAAGGCAGATAGACCGACGTACAGAATCCGGATTCTTTTGAGATACGGGCCCCTAATATAGACCTGAATAATCTCAAAGTTCCCCAATTAGCATTACACTTACCACAGATCTAAATGTTAATTTAAAAATAAAACAAGCGCATGAGCACAAAGCTGCATGTGAATCGGGTCGAGCATACAATCGATTTCGTATCATTTTGATTGCACCTCAAATTCTCATACTACTTTCACTATAATAATGTTCTGCGGTTCAAAACTTAGTGCAAATTGATTCAGACATATTCTTTGGTTTCTAACTGTATTTAGTATTAGTGCAGTCTCACATTTTAAAAGAAAATGAGTAGCATACAATTGGTGGTATTACGAGCGTTGCATTGTTTGTAAATAATCGCTAGACTCCTCAATTTCAATATTGAGTTAAAAACTGAAATAATATCTACAGTTCACAGTGGTTAAATTGAACTAAGACGCTGTTAATTGAAGCAATATTTCAACCTGTAACAGGGCGGCAGTTAAAGTTTAAGTTAGTGGTATACTTACACAAAAGATTTTTCACACAAAATATTAACTTTTAATGAAACAAAACTACTTTTTAACGGAATTTATCGCGATTCATTTGGCTCGTTACATTTAGCCTGACGTTTCAGCTTTTGTGATGTGTGATACCTAATGTATGTTTGAAGACTGAAATTACCTTTTTCTCGATCTAAATTTAGATCGAAAAGCGAAACATCCAGGACGAGATTTGAACCCGGGACCAATCTCTGTTTAGGGAGAATACTATAATGACTCTTACTTTTATAATGCAGCCAGGTTTGGCGTTCATAACAATGATGATATCGAGGTTTCGTGCTACCCATAATAAAAGGATTATCCCACCTTACCTTTGCTTACCCTGGAATGAGAAGAGTGAGAGTATATGTACCTTTACAAATATCAGTGGCGAATGAATTTGAAGAATAAAATATTGTACGACAATCTACACAACGCTATCTAGACCCAAAGTACTAAGCATAGCTTAACTAGCTTGTGTTATGGGTTCTAGAATGCGGATAAACATACTTAGATACATTTTTTTTTGTAAATACATTATTATACATAGAAACACCCAGACCAATGCAAATATTCATATTAATATGCATACAAATATTTGCACTGAGCGGGGATCGAACCCGCACCTCCTGCGTAGCAGCTGCGTTCACTACCGCTACGCCACAGAGGCAGTCATTTTGAATATTGAATTCGAAGGGTCAAGAAAATATTCAAAAGGAAAGGTGCTGGAATTTCGTTTTCATCGTCTTGCACGTCTTATTGGTGGGATTAGGCCAATCGGAATCGGGTTTTTTTTTATACCACTCAGGTGGCAGTCAAGCACACGGCCCACCTGGCGGTTATAGGCACCCTTCGCCACTGGTAAATAATATATATTGTAATATAGGTACGAGTAAGAAAGTAGAACTAACTAATAGACCATCAAATAGACGGAATAGTCCCAAATATTTCACCAGTAAAAGTAACTAAGTGATTTGAACTGGCAACCTTTTGGGCACCATACATTATCTATAATGACACTGACCATAAAGAAATGTGTTAGCGTGATGGTATTCAATTTAATGTCACGATTGGACTAGTTGTGCGTTTGAAATATGACATACAATATATAAATTGTGACGAGGTTGCGACAGATAAATCATCGAATTTTAGGTGTGTATATTACTGCCTACCCCTTGTTGCCATACTAACATCTATGGCAATTATTACGGGTACTTTTCGAGTCCTAAAAATGCAAGAAGCAAAAATGAAAAGAAGCCTGCAATGCGCGATATCGCCGAATCGGCCAATCGCCAAATCGCCATTGGATTGTGGAGGTCATAATATGGCAGTCGCTTCACGGAAAATGTTGAAATTCAGGCAAACCCGCAATTAGACTGGTAAAGCGGACCCCAGACTCCGAGGTAAAAGCTTCGGATGCGACTGGGATTAACGCTAGGATGAAGAACATATTACTGACTACCCCTACAAAAAGGTACAGGTGTGAGTATTTGTATGTATTGTGACCATAGAGATATATACCATCGGAAAATTCTCAGTAAGAGCCTATGTGGCTAAAAACGACAAAGTACCGTGACCGTATAAGTGAAACAAAAAATGAAAATAATAATGACGAAATGTAGACGTCAAACAGCGAACAAATTATCATCACCATCATGACGGTCCTCCCGGTTGCCCCTTTGGCGTATTGACCGTTATGGAAGCAAATACCGTCTGACCCTTCAATCCTAAAAGCATGCAGGTACTGGCTAAGAGGTGTACCAACGGTCTTGGTGGGCTGTACCATGATCGTCGGGGTACACCATCTGCGATGTTAACCTACTCTGTCCACCTCTGAGCATTCAATCATACAAAAACGGTTACAAAAATCGTTTTATTCAAATTTGCATACAAAATAGCCGATATCCGTCAGTCAGAACGTTAGATGCTACACGACCGTGAAATGTTCGAGACATAAACACACATACTAACTAACATACTAGAACAAACTGGTTCCGAACCTGTTCTTCTGTGTTTGTTTTTATTGTATGGTTCAAGTTTTTTAGCCTGTATGAATTTCTAATTCGATCTAAAACGGCTTTTGACGTTCGCAAAAGTAATTAATTTAAAAGAAGACGTTGGAACAGGTTAGTTCTGGAGTTCGTTAAACAAGAAACGTTTTTATAGGGAATCTTTGGAAAGTCGAGATCATTTCTACATACCTACATACCATATATAATAAGAATCACGCATTTATCCCCGGAGGGTTAGCATCCACATTTCACCAGTCATTATATTCGGTAACGTAATAGGGGGTGAGCCTATTGCCGTATTAAAGGCACTATTGTTGACTCGAGCCATGCATTCGAGACTGAGTCAAGGCTGTATATATCTGTCTGATGTTACAAAGCTCTATCCGTTAGTCACCTTGGTGGCCCAGATTGTACTCGGCCAGGAACCACGTGCACGGCGCAAGATTGTAACAAGAGGAAAATATGCTTACTCTCTCTACCTCGACAACAAAAAGGCGTCAGCGCTGGCCCTATCTCTTGATCAGGGTGCAGCGAAACCATCTGAACTCCCAACTCCAAAAAGAAAGTCATCTGAACCCAAAACCTCATCCGCCAATGAGAAGGTGTACTGGCATGCAGGTGAGGCTTGAGCCCCGAAAATCTTACCAGGCGGCGGTGGCCATACATGCCGCCCTAGTGTGGCTGCGGGTGTATGGGTCGGGGTTAGCCCTCAATCCGCTGTAGAGCCTCCCGCAATGGGCTGAGGTCCTGGTGCAATTAGTGCCCCAAGCACGAAAAACCATCGTAATCTTAACGTAAGCGTATGAGAATTCCATTCTCATAAATAATGTAATGGTACGTTCGACACATTGCGATTGGCTGCCTGTCTGCTGTGAACCTCTGAGTACGAGATATACCCACCCCCAGAGATATTAGCCCCCATTTATCCACGCTGCTTCCTCGAGCCCGTGGAATCCGGGTCCTTTTAGCGGGGCGTGAAAAAGCATCAGATGAGGCCGTCAAGCTGAGTGCCACCATTGTAACATGGTACGTGTCTATAATGGTGATCCTCTTTTCAGAGACTTTGCCTTCAGCTTCAGCAGACAGGCGAAGTCAAATTGACGTGTCCTATATAAAAAAAAAGAACAATTGCACAAATAAAGGACCCCGAAAACCGAAATAAAGAATCAATAGTAATTAAATTAAGCTCATTATGTTCTTAATATAGTGCAAGCCGAGAGAGTTTTCCACACCGAACATAGCGAAGACCGAACCAGACCGAACACATTAGCGCAACAAAATGAAACTTCAACGGTCACTATAAATGTACATTTAAACATGGAATTACATTCTCGAACGTACCATTACATTTTCTCTCTATAGGGGCTATCCATTAATCACGTGGGGTCGGAAAATATTACGCGGGCAGAGGTTACCTCCCCCCCCCCCCCCCAACATCCTCCTGGTGGTTTCACGTGTATTTATTTTTTCTTATTATAATAGAATGGCGAATGAATAAACAAGTTAATATTTTGCTTTTTTTTAATAACCTGTGCCAAAAAATACACGTCATTTTGGGTAGGGGCTGGAGGGATCTATGCTTAAAGTATACATTTATATATATACTGTAAGGATCTTTGTATGGGAGGTGGGAACCTACCATGTGAGGTGGGGAAAAAAATGCTAAAAAAACATCACGTTATTAATGGATTGGACACTGGACAGTCCCATAGCGGCACTACCAAAGGCGAACAAAATCGATCGAATCAATTAAAACGCTTGCACTTAAAACTTGTACCAAAACCAGTTCATCTCAAGCTGTGGAATTTTGCGATCTTGGTCTTTTTGCCGCCACAATCCTAAAAATAGCGATACCATGAGCTCATTGCATCGAACCTCCATATTTGTTTCGTTAATTTAAATATTTTAAAATAATTATGCAATTGATTGAATAATTTAATGATAGTGATGAATTGATTATTTATTTTCAAAGTTAATGTAAACGTAATCTTAGACTATGTTAAGGTTATATTAGCATATCTATTTAATGTTGAATTATAACTCCGGTGCATCATCGGAAAAACATCTTAGCATTGTTCCCGGAGTCCGGAATTCACTTACTCCTTCCTTTATGGGAGCGACTGCCATCTGATCTCCTAACCCTGAGAAATCTTGTGTTACATCTTTCAATTAACATATATTATGTATAGGTATAAAGCTGAGATTGGGTTGATGTCGCATGGTGCAGGACAAACTAGATCGAGATAAATATTTTTTGACGTGTACTGCGCGTATCATTTTGAGCACCTTTTAGGTCTAATGTCCCGAGCAAAACACACCTTTAGTCCGGACCAATAATACAGTTTAAATCAATAAAACAGTTTGATTTACAGTAAAAACTTATCTATCTACTATTCTTATCCATAACTATGCCAAAGCTTAATTTATTTGTCAAGTTTCAAAACAAGTGGCATAATTCTACAGCTTACGCGACAAGGAATGTCGCGCGCACCTAAAGGCCGCTTCCCACCGTCCGCGATTCTGCGGATCATCACGCACAGCCGACGATCGCGGACGGCAACGCACGCAGACAGGGCTCTTCCAACGGTGCGTGTTGGTCTGTGTAGATCTTTTGATAACTTCATTTCAAAATGCAAAGTGAAGGAGAACGTGTCGTCGCTGCAGCCGCAGCTGTGGTATTAGTTAATTAACAATTACCAAATTATGCGATCTAGTAAAAGTAAAAAGAAACCACGTCGCTGGTGGATATCAGCATACAACAAAATGTCGTTTAACGTAAGTGTACATAGACATACCTATATCAAATTTTATTTATTTTTTGTTTTGTCACCCATAGCAGTGGAATCACGGTAGAAAATTACCGAATGACATAAAATACTCCTTGTCCTGTGATCCTACCGGTGCGCAGTGGGATTATGATTCGGAAAATGATCGCGCCGCACCGCACCTTTGAAGTTACCGCCTCGCGACGGATACCAGCGCACCGCCACGGACGTCCTCTGCTACCACGGACGAGACCCTTCCCACGGTGTGCCGTGCGAGCTGGTCCGCGTCCGTCCGCGATATCGCAGACCGTGGGAACCGGCTATTACAGGTCTGGTTCAGACAATGCCATTCGGAATTTTAATCACAAATCATAGCAGTAATACAATTTGTAGGCATATAATATTAGATTTAGTAATAAATAAATAAATACTTATTGTAGGATATTCTACACAACGCTATCTAGACCCACTATCTAGACCCAAAGTAAGCATAGCTTAACTAGCTTGTGTTATGGGTTCTAGAATGCGGATAAACATACATAGATACATTTTTTTTTGTAAATACATACATATTATTATACATAGAAAACACCCAGACCAATGCAAATATTCATATTCATGCATACAAATATTTGCACTGAGCGGGGATCGAACCCGCGCCTCCTGCGTAGCAGCCGCGTTCACTACCGCTACACCACAGAGTTTTTAGTGGCGCATATTGGGAGAGGCCTATGTCCAGCAATGGACTGCAATAGGCTAATTGATTGAGTGTGAGAATAGTCTACTTTTTCATGTCACATTTTACGTTCAATACACCTCGACAGAAGTAGGACACGTCGGTATTCCCGTCCCAATTAAGCAGTCCAACTGGGGTTCCCGGTGGTACCTAAGTAGGACACCCGAAACTCACTGGCTGGAGAGTTTTTGTGTTGTCAAAGGGAAGACCAAAGGCTTGCTCTGCTTTGTCTTTTGCACTGACGGCACACAAACTTTATTTTCTTAGAGTTTAGAAAGAAACCCAATCAATTCATAGCAATATTATTTTCGATCAGGCAGGCGAAATTACTTATATAGTTTAGTTTAAAGCCTCGTCCGACGATCATCAGGTTTTTTTTTAAATAATATTAGCAACCGAAATTACTAATATTCCCGTTAACCCCTCCAACTAAGCTAAATTGCTTGTGCTAGGAATGGGTTCACGTCGGTAGTGTAATGGCCAGGATTCGAACCCGGGACCTCTCGATCGTAAGGCCGACTCCTAACCACTAAGCTACCGACGCTCGACGCTTCTAAACTGTACTGTCTTGCAGGTGAGTTTAGTGTAATCCACAATAATATTGGCAAAGCCCGATAGGCCTCTCAAGTTTATTTAGTCATAGTTTAAAAAAAATAGTGAACTTACACACGCACATAATAATTCTATAAAAAAGTAATTAAAAAAATTACACGGTCACAAACTTTCTCGCTCTTTCTCGATTAACCGCAAATATATGGGTTACATTCAAATTCATAATTTCACGGCTTAATTATTGGTTTTTAGAAAAACTGACCTGTGAGCTCGAATCAAGGAAAGTGAGAAACAAGTTTTTGTCGGTTAGAAAACAAAGCAATCATAATTATAAACAGGATGCTCAAAAACGTGACAATAAAAAATGTTGACAATCTAGATCTGCTGTCTGTCGTTATCATTATCCTACGAGCCTTTTTCCAACTTATTTGGAGACGGCTACAAAATGACTACAAAATGACCGACACCCGTATTCACAAACAACACTGTGAGGTCTCATAGTGTGCTCGAGCGCATAGGGCTGGTAAAATTAATTCACAAACATCACGGAGCAGTATCTAACGCAGTGCGTTCCCTCAACGAAGTATCACTTAAGTGTTGTCTATGAATAAAAAGGCTTGCCAAAACGAACGCACTGAGATTTTGTCGTTCTTTGCACAGTTTTGGTAGTACGCATAGCGAAGTATTGTTTGTGAATACTGGTGCGAGTGTCTATATTTGCAGTGACTGCCATTGGATCTCTACAACACTCAGTGACGCTATCGAAGTTCTGTAGATCGTAGAACTTTTTAGGGCTCCAATAACCTACCTTTAACGAATTACACATACCTACCTACCTACCTACCTAATTATGTCTGTATAGCAGCCAAGGCCGACGGCTTAACGTGTTCTCCGAGATATAAAGGAGGTCTATTAAGTTAAGAATCACCCTTAAAGCGCCCTTAGCGCATTAAACTATGAATGGTAAAATAGCAACAATAGTTGCGTCTATTCTTATTTCATAGTATTTATTTATTTTTAATCATCCTCTGAACCTATAACAATAAAGTTATGTGACAATACAAAATTATGACGTCATACAAGTTTCCTTAAAACTTACCGTTTTGACTTTCAATAAAAAGTTACTAATTTGACTAGATAGTCAAATAGCCATTTGTTTTCATACATGCTCACCTATAAGTTCAATCAATCAATTAACCTATCGCAGTCCACTGCTGGACATAGGCCTCTTCCAATGTCGGAATGCTTTGGCCTACTGTTTCCACGCTGGCCAGACGGGTTGGTACAGGGTTTTATTTCGAGTTTTCCTTCTCTCGCAGTGATATCGTCTGCGTATTTTTCCATTAGTCGCCTTTTACGACACCCTTCGGATGAGATGGGGTGGTGATACTTGTATTCTTTCTCCGTCTGCACACGTCTGTCCAAGATTTGGAGTACCTAACGCGGTCCAGCCCCCGGCTCCACATCACCAGCTCCAGCGACGACCCTCCACGCAGCCGACCAGCGGAGCTGCTATCGTCGTATCGCGCCCGGGAAGTACCGCTACCAAAGCAAATCTCACGGGGCCTTACCACCCACCATTGCTCGACCTTGTCTTTTTTTTACAATAAATCTTGTAAGTGACTCCTTGGTTTCATTTAAACCTGAGTACGCTACAATGGCCTATTACCTATTAGTTACGATAAATGATTCAGCAAGGCGTGATTAAAGCACTCTCAATGGACATTGCGATGTCACCCGACGCAATGTTGCAATGCTTCATGTAAATTGACTGACGACATTTGGATTGATCTATATTATATCAGGGTCAGAGCTTTGTCTTGTCTTTTTAACGGTGAATGAAAGTGTCATAATAAAAGTTCATAAGTATTTTGAGGTCTCATTTTGTTTCTTAGTTCATTTGGCAACTTTCGGCAACTGTACAAGCTGTTATTCGCGGTTGTTCACACCCTATAGGAACGCTTTATGCCACTCTAATCCACTAAGAAAATCCACTAGTGGATTCATTTCCACTTATTCTTCTTCATCCTAGCGTTAATTCCCAGTCGCATCCGAAGCCTTCACCTCGAATTCTGGGATCCGCTTTACGTCTTAACTGCGGATTTGGCTAGACCTCGATATTTCCACTTATTATGCCACTCTAATCCGTTGATGGATTTGATTCTACTGGTCATTCCACCATAAACCATTTAATTACTGGAACGTATTCCCGAGAAATAATTAGATTAAATTACAAAAGCAAAGAGAAATAAATGTATGTCCCATTTACATAAATCACTGTTATTAATGTAATTTATGACATTGTACATTGTCCACTAACAATGTACAATGTCATAAAATAATTTAATTTATTATCATATTTGTGGTGCAATGCTTACAGCAGTTACAGCAAGCGCAGATTGTAATAATAAATACTGATATTAATGACGAAAGAATGAAAAAGTATAGCCATGAGCTTTTATTGTCAATTGCTTAATTAGTTCATTTATGTACTTTGCTCCCTGAGCTTGAATTAATAATAAACGGGAATAAAAAAATAAATAAAAATGCAATAAAAGAATTGCGGATATAAATATGTAATATAAAACATGATTTTTTGGAAATTGATGTTTAATAAAAATCATTTATTCATAATAAAATAAGATAAGTAAATATTCAGAGACTATGCATAGAAAATGTTCTGGTGACGTAGGTATGTGTACGCACGTGTGTGCATAATATGTTAGTTTGTATTTGTGTGTGTGTACTTATAATACTCGACCACAACTTATACAGGGTAAGGACACACACTACTTAACACATTATACTACATGGCATTTGTGGGATACACGTGTATGTATTATTATTAGCTTTTAGAAAGTGATGAATTTTAGTTCATAAATGGATTATTCATATAATATTACCTATTGCTATTTATTAATAGTAATTGTGTAAACTAATATTATTCTTTAATAGAAAAACACCAATAATAATAATGAAGTAAACGTTATTACTCTTTAAAATTAACTGGATATCAATTACACCTTGCGCATTTACAACATCGTCTATCTCAATAGGTAATAGGCTGCCAATAGACTATTTAAATTAGCATCCAGCCAATCGATTGCAACTAAGTACAGTTGGCATCAAAAATAGATTAACACATTTATAGATATCGATTACCTTAGCTACAACATCATCAATCAAAGCCTATTGTAGTCGTTGATCGACTTAGAAGGTTTGTATAGCGCTCACGTACCTGTGCCTTCTATCATCTGTAACTATATCCCAGCTTGAAAAACGTATGACAAAATATCATTTGACAAACAACGTTTGAAAAACTAATCATTTGACAAAATTTCATTTCGCAAACATTTTACTTTAAAAATAATCATTTGACATACCTAATAACGCTTCGTAAACGTATTACTTAGAAAACATTTTGATTGCTCAAATTTTATTTTAAAAGTGTTCATTTGACTAAATAAAGTTCTGCATGGTTATAAAAAAAAATAACCACGAAGGCAAATGCGCTTCTAACCTAATCTATCCAAGTCGGAATGAGCAGCTATCTCAATAATCTATCACTAACTGTCTGTTTGTCAACTAACATGTTATTAAAATAATCAATTTGTGAAATGATGTTTTATATAATGATTTTTTTCCAAATAAATATTTTGTCTAATGAGTAAGTAGTTTATTAAACAAAAGTTTGTCAAATGATACATTTATCAAGTATAATTTAGCCAAACGTTGTTTGTCAAATGACAATTTGTCATTCGTTTTTTGTCAAACCTATTTACATCGGCGTCGTCAGTCTCTCTGGGTTCTACATTTCGTTTGCCAATTTACCGTTTCTCCAATGGCTAGTCCTTAGGCAGAGGTGGCCAGCTCTATGTCATTTTAGTTTGCTTGTTCTGCGAACTATGGTTTCACTACCATGGACACCTTAGATCGTGTGAAGTGGAGGAGGAAGAGTAGGTAGGCCGACCCTGAGCTCCGAAGTCATCTTGACCATGGATGCAATCAGGAAAATACGTCTCCATGAAGATGATGATGATGTTTTAGATCCTTGTTGGATAACCTTATTGTTAATTTTATCATTCAACGAATCAGCGACGTCAAATTAGTAAAGAACAGTTTAGAAACTTCATAAAACAAAAAAAAGTGTCATTTTGTTGACTAGTTTTATAAGTATAATACATTGGGCTATAAAATATTTCAAAAAACATATAAACAAAACATAAACTACATTACATTTAAGTTGTAATCTTTGCTTAACCTCGTAATGTAAGAACGGCCACCCATCCAAATCCTGACCCAGCCAATTAAGCTTGACCTCGCAATGTAAAGAACGGCCACCCATCCAAAACCCGACCCAGCCAATTTTGCTTAACCTCGTAATGTAAACAACGGTCACCCATCCAAAACCCGACCCACTCAATTAAGCTTAACCTCGTAATGTAAACAACGGTCACCCATCCAAAACCTGACCCAGCCATTGACCCACAGGGTTGTGCAAAAGTAGAAATAAAAATCGGCAGTGGATCATATCAGGGGATCCAACCGGAATAACTCATCTAAAGATACAAAATTACTTTATACATCCGTTTCTCATTTATTGATTTATTTCAATCTAAACATCACATATAAATGTGTTAGTGTTCAGCAACTTTTGTAGGCGACTGTACAATATTTTATGAATAAACCTAGTAACATTTCATAACAGATTCTCATTAATATCTGCCACATACCTTGCCTTGAAGGCTGGCTTACCCAACATTGTTTAGATTGGCCATTGATTGCTGAATCAGATCAAATTTGCTTTGATTCAATTTGATTTATTGTCTGACCGTACAAGGCTGCTGACAAGTGGATTTTGTTTGGCATGAGAAAATTTACTGTGAAATTATTGTTGTACAAGTAATTACGAATTAGATATTTGATTCTCCTTTTTCTTATTATAAAGAGATTTCTTTGCAATTATAGTAACAAGTATCAGGCCATGTCACTTCCATTGGGTCCCCGTAAGAGGGATAGACCCGAAAAGTGCTGGCTTAATTTATTAAAAGGTGACATACATACCACCAACCAACTGCCTGTCTAAGGCCGTCCGCCGCGGTAAGCGTGTGCCAGTCGCGTGCGCACGCGCGGCTTGCTATTTCGTGCAAATACATAGGGCAGGGCAAATACCAGGGATGGCGAACCACCACAAATTAGGTATTTAGATGCGCCCTTGCCATATCTTAGGCGCTATGGCGCAGAAAGCATAATATCATTAGAGGTAGACTTGCCATATGCCATATCATCACCATCCTCCTGCACTTAATATACCCTCAGCGATAGCACCAGCGCACCAATTGGTAACCCCCCCCCCCCCTCCCTCCCCTCCGTACACCCATAAATCTGATAGCACGTCTAAAGGTTCAACCCCACCAAACGGACGACATCAGAACGGATTTTACAATCTTTAAACAAAATAAATCTTATATCACAGCATTTAAAGTTTATATTACCAAGTCACGCATGACAGCTTGACGTGCGTCATGCCGCCGCACGTCGCTGTCAAGCTGTTGTGCGTGACTTGGTAATATGAACTTCAAACACTGTGATAATAAGATTTAATTTTGTTTAAAGATTGTAAAATCCGGGCCGATGCCGTCCGTTTGGTGGGGTTGGATTGATGCATAAAGATTCGCCACCCCTAGTCAAAACCATCTTACCCAATTATGAATCAGTTCCGAGGATATAATTAAGTATTCTGCAGTCATGTAGATTACAGTTTACGTGTTAGCCACTAATATAGATTACACCGAGACAGGTACAAGGGACTAAATTATTGGGTTCAAAGACCTCGTGTTGCAGTTACAGTGACAAAATGTTTATCGCTCGCGTGCATATGACTAGTGGCCTTTCTGTTTAGTTTCAAAGTTTCAAGAAACGATATATCTCTAGAATTTCTGCATTGAAGTTTTGTTTTAATTGCTGTAGGAAGAAAAAGTTGAAAATACTATTTTCTTTAAAAATAAATTGTTAGATTTTATAGATAGATGCTTATTTCGATGATCTCTGTAGCGTGACGGGATGATAGAGCCTTTGCATGCTGTGTTGAAGTTCGCGGATTCGACATCCAATCAGTGCTTATACTTGTATTTATGAATATTGTCTATTTGAGTCTGAGAGCTCCCATGTGCGTTTTACAAAAGAAGCATCTAAGTTTCAATCAATTAGCTCGTCGCAGTCCAATGTTGGACAAAGGGCTCTGCCAATGTTGGGAGGCTTTGGCCTACAGACGGGATGGTACAGGGTTTTATTTCGAGTTTTAATTATCTCGCAGTGATATCGCCTCCGTATTTTTCCGTTAGTCACCTCTTACGACACCCTTCGGATGAGACGGGGTGATGATACTTGTATTTTTTCTCCGTCGCCACACGGATAAAATCACCATCCAAAGCTTAAACTTGATCCCCAAAAAACGCTCTCCTACTAATTTCCATAATTTGTTTTAGTTAATTTTAGATGGACTGCCGTCTAACCACCCAACTCCGATCCAAAACCAGCTCCAAAGCTCGTACGTCAATCAGCTGTAAAACATATGTAGCTGACACAAAAAAGCTCAATCAAACCAGGTCAAGTCCATCACCGAAAGTAAATCTTACAAGAGCAATGACATCAAACATTACTGTATTCAATCCTATTGTGTAGCGAATCTTATCTTGACCAAATATGAGATTCAATGTCAAATGTCCAAATGTATCGAAGGTTGATTCAATGAAGACATCTTGCTCATTCAACCAGATCTAGATAGTAATTGATTGATGTTTGGAGTTAGATTAAGCGCTTGAGTAGGTAGGTTGGATTTATCAATCACATTGGTATTTGCTTAGGATTATTGCAATTGGATTGCGTTATGTAGATTTAGTACGGCTTCGTAGGTAAGATGAAAATAATTGAATTATGACAGATAAGAAGAAATCTTTTTGAAGTGGAAAGCTTCTTTAGCCGTGTTGGGCAGATTTGATAGAAAAAAAAGAGTGAACTATTGTAATAATACACATGACACCTCTTTGAAGTGATTTTTTTTAAGGGCGTTGAGACCTTTTTGTAAAGGAAAGCTTTCTATTAATTTTTATACAAACTTCAGCGTATTTCCACAGACTTCGGCAAAAAAAGAATTAAAAGCAACATAATAAAAATTGTGGCATTCCGGGAATTCCATTTACAACAAAAGAAATACCCGTAAGTTTTACCCCATATTAGGCTTTAGCACCCACTCGCCGCTTGAAATATTGGACATAAAAGATGTGAATCGTCATCACTTCTAATCTTTTTCTCAAAAAAGAAATTGGGGTCGGCTTTTCAGTCTCACTACGAAGTGGCTAGATTTCAATATTTTCCGTGAAACGATTGCCATCTGACAATCTGAAAACATTAACGCAATTTAGTTTTAATTGAACTCGGCTATTGTTGTTGAAATTCACTCTAAATTGCTTTATTTGTCTCCATTATTCAATTAAAAGTTTTGGTGACATTCACTCTAAATAATTTGTCTCCATTATTAAATTTAAAAAAGTATAAGAAAGCAAAGCTATTACATATTCTAATTCTATACATTTATTCTACAGGGGCAATCAGCAACGTTAGAAAGTATAAGGACGTCTCTACTGGCAAAATTTCCGTCGATGCAGACGCCGTCACAAGAGGTGGTCTACGACACCCTCGCCCAGCTGATGCAGGAGAGGAAGATATACCAGACGTCGAGAGGATTCTTCATAGTCACACCAGAGTAAGTTTCATGTTCATATTCTTTGTACAGTCGGTAAAAGTGATACGTAGACAGACACCTTTATTACAACTTTATATGAAAAAGTATATAAGGGGCGAGGCTATTACACGATTTCCTGCTTGTCTTTGTCCCGCCTTCATCCTACATGTAATACATTGAGTAATAGTACCTACATAAATGTTTATAAATATTACGTGCAATAGTAAAGGTGGCAAAAGTAAAAAATCAGTAGATAGTTATTAGTAGTATAAACCATAATTAATTTTCACCGGCTTCTCTTTTGAAAATTTTCACCTTTCGTAAGTATCGGTACACTTTTTCATATAAAGTTGTGAGTATGTAACGGTTTACGTATATTTTTTGCCAACTGTACACACATCAATTTTGAGATAAAATATAAAAGGTTATTCAGGTACAAAGGTGAGCCTAACTCAATATCGAGTTATCTTCCAACAAACATTAAACTGAAAAAGGAAAATAAAAATAAAGATCAGGCAAGTGTACTGAGAGAGTGAATATGTCACCAAGAAAGTGAATATTTAGTTTTACATAAACGAAAAGTTTGTAAAGAATTTATAACTAAGGTTCTGACGGAAGATGTTAAATTTATGACTAAAATTGGAACTTTATTCTTCGTAGTGATTTATAACTTTAAGAAAAATGAAATTTCTCAACACCATCGCACTATAAAATACAAATAAAATTCAAAAACTTTTTCTTCTTAGTCACATTATAAAAAGAACTCCATTTTTAACCATATTGTTTTTACCTTATTAGAACTCAACACAGTATTTATATGGACGTAAATTTAACTAGTCCAGCTGCAATGAATACAAAAATCCTTGCAACCAAAATACATTCGATAAAACCTAACCAAAATCTAAAACAGACCATACTGGTACTCAATATTGAATAAATCTCATACAAAATGACTCACATCACCATTTTAGAATAATATCGTCGATCCTAGTGTCCATGTTCTACAAAATTGGACACGATCTGCATTCACAGAACCAATTTTGGTTACGAAGTTGACATCACATGCATTTGAAATGTGAATTGAAACCAATTTAAGAGTTCAATGTCTATGACTAATTTAATGGCTCCTATCGAGATATTTTGAGCCCAAGACACACTTCACCTGCTAGCCAATACCACACTACCACACTAAAATCCATAATAGCTGGAGGGGTAAGGAGGAATAGTACCAAGTAGTACCTAATTTGGGATATTATTTTAAAAAGAGCCTGCTGATTGATTAACAAGGCTCTGACATAGGCTATCATTAAAGGCTCATTTAGACGAGGACATTTTCTCGCCTGAAAAATACAATTATCGAAATGACAGTAAAAAATTGCTTCATTTAAACATTCGCAAAAACAATGCCGCTCGCTCGCCTCCTGGCGAAAATTGCCTCGCAATTGAATATTGATAGTGCCCGTCTAAACAGAATTTTAAAGCAATGATCGTATTTAGACAAAGGTGATAATTATGTCACTTGTGCATCTCGTATGATATATCGTAAGCGATCATTGCTAATGATAGTAGCGTTAGATTTCTCGAACCGAAACATGTGAGAAACTCCCCCCGTCTAAATGAGCCTTTACGGTTTGAGAGCTGTCACTGAACCGATCTTAATGAAATTAGGTACAGAGATAGACTGATGTTTGAGAAATGCCATAGGCTCCCTTTCATCTTTTTCTTTTACCTTTTATCGTGAAAAAAACTGCATAAAGGGTTTGACATAGGGAATGAAAATTAGTATGAAAGTTCGTCATTTTTGAAGATAACAACATGAAGAAATATGGTAAAGCTAGTACCTACTAAAATTTATCCAATTTTGGAAAAACTATGTGAGAGGGCCGATATTGGGCTCCAAAATGCCAGCTTTGAATAGAACTGGAATTTGCAGACGGATGAAAAAGATCTATGACTAATTTGATATCCATAGATCCTAAATATCAGTTCGTTAAATACTTGATTGTTCGAAAATAACCGTCATATCGTCTTGCATGAATCAATTGGACATGCTCCTTCTGTTTACGAGGTTCATAAAACGTCAAATATTTCAACATTGGCCATTTCAATTTGATCCTAGTTAAGACTCCACGCTTAATTTAATAAAACGTGGAAGGCATTTTTAAATGAATTTTATTTTCCAATCTCAGCCTTGAGAGAAAGAGAGCTTCTGAGTTATTCCTATCCAGTTTCACACGACTTCCAAGTTTCTATATATTTCTTTCACTAAAAACCTTATCCAGACAGTTATGAACTCAACGAAAATCAATCAAAAGGTCAAGTTTTGAACTTTAGCGGTTCATTTTTATTTTTCTCTTTCTCTCTAACTAAAGAGCTGCGTGCGCTCTTGTCGGTGGCTAATCATCTTTCTCTCTCCTTTGTTAATTATTTAACTTTTCCTTTACCTGTGCCATAAACGTTACTCTTGGTCCACCTCTTCTTTTCTTTCCTTCTGCCTTCCCCTCTATGATGTTTCCTTTTTATAGTCCCATATTTCGCATGCATGTATTGCGTTAAGGCAAAATATAAAATCTTGTGTGAAAGATTACCAGACCCCGGACTCCAAGGTGAAAGCCTCGGATGCGACCAAGACTAGCGCAAAGATGATGATAGTGTGTAAAAGATAAAAAAAAGGTATATGACTTGAATTAATGGAAGATAAAAACATATTGGACTGATTCCAGATGATCTGGGAACAGGGCAGGCAAATTATAATTGCCTCAAGATATAATGATTTATACACATGTATATTTACACACATGTATAAACACGCATGTATATTTACACATGTGTCATTTAATAATGTTGTGTGAAGCACATAAGTATGTATTACTTCTCGAAGGTAATTGTATATTACCTTTCCGATTCCTAATTATCTACCGTACTTAAATGATTTTTTCATGAAAACAAGGTTGAGGGCATTAGTGTCAAGTTTTTTATTTATCTACGCGTTTTTGACCTTTATCTATTAAATTAAGCACATTATTACAGGTAGATAATATTATTAATAAGTTATCATAGGCTGATGGTTAATTTGCAAATATTATTAAAGAGTTTGATGATAAACAAGTGTTTAACTTGTCTTGCTTCATAAATCAATTTTTGATAGTAAAATTGTGTGTTGTCCTTCGATGCGTGAAGATTAAAATAAATGTACTAAGTACGAGTATTAGTAAAACAAGTACGATGAAATATTATAATTCAATACATTTTTGGACTTTTACAAAGCCTTCTGAAATATTCAAAGAGCAGAATATACCCGTAGATATAGGTTCATTTAATTCTGTCGTTAAAAATGAAAAATGGATCTAATTTTTGCAAATCCTACGACTTGCAAAAAATAGATTAAGACTTTATTAGATATGGCCAACTGGTTGAAAACCTTAGTAAGGTAGCAATAGTGGCGAGGGGTCCCTATAACTCGATTCCTGTCGGCTTCCCAATACTCCCATGGTGTATGAGAAACTAGATCCAGGTTAGCTTTTTTACACCGACTTCCCTTTTTAAAATTGTCACCCTTCGCCACTGGATAGCAATATATTATTTGGAATAGTGGTGTATTTTCTTTGGCCAGTACTCTTGCCAGAACTTCTGCAGACTGCATCTACCATGAGCATCTGCATAGCACAGTATAAAATCTAAAAACGGAAAAATATTTTGTCTAAAATAAACTAGGTAAGTACAATCATATTTTTCATGTACTGTAGTAATATTTTACAATAAAAAGATTTACCTAAATCGCCAAATCACAAACCGACGTATTACGAAGGTAGGATAAGACGATATTCCCGTCCCAACTGTGCAGTCCGACTGGGGAAGTACCTCCGCCCTACAGAATACCGCGGCCATAATAACCTCGTGTTGTGTTCTTAGTGGTGAGTAGGGTAGCCAGAGCTCACTGAAGAGTTTGTGTGTTATCAGTGGGAAGCCCAAAGACTTGTTCTGCTTTGTCTTCTACACTGACGACACAGAAACTCTCTGTTCTTACAGGGTCGGCAGCACGAGTGTGACTCCCTGGTGTTGCACACGCCGCGGTAACCACTTTCAGTCTATGGGCCGTGTGCTTGTCTGCTACCTAAGTGGTATAAAAAAACGTAATGACAAATCTACGAAATAATTAAGCCGCTGTCAAAGTGATAAAACCAGACACCAAGACGTTATAATGAAGGCAAAAACCATCACCATTGAATTATTTGATGGTCAAATCTGGGGACAATGTTCACAAAGCTGTACAGTTAAAATAGAACCTTATTGTTAAGATGTTAGATTTCAAATTAGCAAATGAAGAACTGAAGATTATTCTACCTAATCAATTCTTAAATTTTGTAGCAAAAAAGCGTAAAAGGAATTAGGCAACATAAAAATTATACCTGACGGATTGTTACGAGGCGTCGCATGTCTTATTAGGTTTAGAATTATGTTAAATTACAAGAAAATCTTATGTTTGTGTTATTATGAAGAATTACCAAAATTACTAATATGGTGATTATAATACATGTTGTGATGTTTGCATAACTTGGTCAATTTATAATTTAAAGGCCCGTATTCTAGAACGATATTCAGTCCTCAATCTCGATTTATAACTCTAGTACTGAGAATAGATTGTCATTGACAATCTATCACAGAAAATCGAGATTCATACGGGCCATAGTTATTCTCAAAAGTTAACGCAATAGTTACTCTATCGCGATTTATTTTGTGTCATTTTATTACTGACACGAAAGATTTACACTATTCTCATCAGATGATAGGAACCACGGAACAATATCCCATAATAAGCACCTTATAATCCATTCTATTAGGCGCTGCGCAGACGACGGCGTGGAACGGGCCTAATGTCCGCGGCGCGCTTTTTCTATTATTGCTCGCATTGGGTCGCCTTTTGCCCGCGTATACCAGGTGACATAGGCCACTGCGCGGACAAAGTACAACCCAATGATTGTATAACTCCGGACACGTATCTTGGACCTAAAATCTGCTCAAAATGTGCCCTATACGCGCAGTACACATTTCTTGGGTGTCTTTTGAAGATAGCACTGGGTGCTACGGCGGTGGACGAACTCAAATTCACCAAGCATAAGATTATTACAAAGAACTCCGCGGGCGCCAGTCTCGTTTGTCTTGCGATTTAGGTCCAAGATACCTACGTGTCCGGAGTTATACCACTCGTAAAAGCGCACCGCGGATATTTTATCCGCTCCACACCGTCGTCTGCGTAGCGCCTTAACACTATTATTAATTATTCTTACAGACGCCGTCGTTCAAGATCCCGTTCATCATCCCGGCACCACTCCAACGGTATCGACGACGAGTGTCCGTCTCCCCGTACGATCCTCATGTCGGACCAGGAGGCTCTGCACCAGCTGTACGGAGAGATCACGACCCTGAGGGATGGGGCTGTGACCCACCAGTGTGTGCAGACCAACCTCGCTGATGTTATTTGTGGTGGTGAGTATTGCATGTTGGTATACGTTTCTATGTTATAGACTACTGCAGACGCACGCTGCAGATGCCGTAATTCATTGCGACTTCTCAATGGTCCCCTTTATCCATATCGGAACAAATGCCTGGCAATGGCGCCCCCGCCGGGTCCAGGTAGAAGGGGTAGGCCCAAGAAGTCCTGGCTTGACGTCGTGGAGGGTGACATGCGTGCCAATGGTCTCACTACCATGGACGCCCAAGATCGGCGAAGTGGAGGAGAAAGAGCCGGAAGGCGGACTCTGAGCTCCTAGGTCATCTTGGTCACGGATGCAATCAGGAAAATGCGTCTATATGCAGATGATGATGACCTTTATCCGTATCGGAGTGTAACAAGTAATGGGTATGCGGTTTCTGCTGCATGCGTCTGTAGTTTTCGTATGCGGTGGGCTTCGATATCATACCGTTAGACAGTTTTGGTACTTGTAGAGTGTAACATCAGTTTAGTAAAACCAACAATTTTGTAAAGTGGCTAAAATAGGAACTACGATTATCACTGTCAAATGCGTACTGTTTTATTGTAAATCAAAGACAATTTCGCTCGATTTGACAGTATTGGGAGAGCGGGGAGTTTCCCATCCACGAGGATTACTATACCTTAATCTAGGTATTAGGAAAAACCAGAGTTACATACACTTGTTATTTTTTAACGGATTTACTAGAGCTTATTTTTTGTATCAAATTATCTGTCTTTCTGTCCATCGCTTTCTTTCCTGATGGACTTTCAATTAAAAAAATAACGTAAGTCGCACAATGTTAGTAATTCTCATTATTTTATACAATTAAGTTAAGCGGCGGTAACTTGTGATTAAGTTCGATCGAGAGGTCCTGGATTTGAATCCAGTTAGGGGATTATTAGTCATTTCTCCAACTAATATTCTTTGTACAAAACAAAATGCAATCAAGTTTGTTTTGCTTTAATGAGGATATTCAATAAGGTCTACCGACAAAGCATACAGTTAATCGCAAAATATTTATCCGATCACGTATTCGACTCGAAATTGAAGCCGGTTGGACTCTTGAAACGAACCCTTAATCGCAGTTACCAAAAACTCGACCGCATTTCATACCATTAACCGAAAGTCTCTGGAATCTGGAGGTTTTAGGTTCGTACCAATATACGATATAACCATCATTTGCTTTGACTTACCCCAATTAAATTGGGTTATGTGCAACATACTGGTATCATTCACTTTTAGATATTATTCCTGTCAGCCATCACCTCCTCAGTCGCTTCTTTGCTCACCAATTCTCGGCATACGCATTCTAGAATACATATTATAAGTTGTACTTAATTTAGGCCACGACGTTATGTTATCCTACTTAACCTTGTTATGTAAGATTAAGTTATTAGTGTGAGAGTTAAGATGTTTGGTTGAATATTTATTATTAAATTATGCTCTAACGTTTGAACGGATCTGGCTGAATTTTGACACTATGATCTGTTATAGACTATAGTTTGAAATAATTTAGATTTCCATGGGTTGCGTGAGGGAGATCATCTTCCCGGGCGAACGAAGCCGCGGCAGCTAGTATGTCCTATAAGTACATGAGTTCCATCTCTTCTCCATACTATTATATCTGCTCGCTTCTCAATTTTAGATATAACTTTTATTAAATGCATAAGTTACGCTATAAAACATTCATAACAAAACTCATAACTTTTGCTAAAAGCACCTTTTAATTAAACATCCATGCAAGACTTTATTGCATTGTTCCCAGAAAATTTCAAGCACCACATTACATTTTATTTCCATAAAATCTTAAAGCACTAGTTTTCAGTTCAAAAAACTCATATAGGTTAGTAAGGTTAACCGTATAAGTTTCTGAGAAGTCAAAGCTTCAATCCACCACATAAGCCTTTTGTTAGCTACAGAATTTTTTTCTTAATCCTTCCGACTTATGCGGATTTAGAGACTAAATTCGCGTAATGAATGCTAAAAAACGAGTAGGACGGAATGTGGGGCAGGCCTGCAGTGCCCTGATTCCACACTGCAATGCTCTGACAGGTTGGTACTACGAAACTTCGTTTCGATTCACATTCCATTCGATCGAGTAAACGGAACTGTAAAATTTAATTCCAAAGGTATTTTGTGATGTAAATTCTGTTATTTGTATTCAAAACTAGCCTTCCGGCCGTGTCTCTGCCTTTTGCTTATATCTCCGATCCTATTGAACCGTTTGTGATCAAACAAACGCAAGATTTTTACTCTGACCAAAACCTTTCTAGCAGAAAAACCGCATCAAAATCCGTTCCGTAGTTTTTGGACAAAAAGACAAGAATTTTAAAAAAAAATGTTTTTAGTAGGTATCATAAGAATAACACAAGTATGTATATTTTTTAAATACCTATTATATTTTCAATGTACAGACACGACCACTTTACAAATTATATAATAGTATAGGTAAATTCATTGGTGAAGGTATTTGTTCGTAGAATTGTGTGCAAAATATTTTATTGCGAGTTGAGGCAAACAAACTATGATTGCGATATTCCTTTGATGCCTATTTAGTTAAAACAATGGTTTGACCTACAATAGGTGAATGAAGTCTCAATTAAAAAGACGTAGGTAGGTAGTAATTTCTTTATTCAAGTATAAAGGTTATTGATAGAAAGGGGGTTACCGTGGCTTTTGATTGAGTGCAATACCAGGGGTGTCACACTCGTGATGCCTACCCTGATCGAACAGAGAGAAGTGCCGTGAAGACAAGCAGGACAAGCCTTTGGTCTTCCCACTGACAGCACGAAACCTTTCCAATGAGCTCTGGCTACCCTACTCACCGCCGGGAATGCAACACGATTTTCATAAATCTTATGGAGACTTAAGGAACTTGCATGATGAACTTGCTTTCATAATTGTTTTCATACATGCTCGCCGGTTTCAGCTACTATTGAAAGTGTCCGTGTATGATATAGCCTTATTTCCATTTAACAATTGAAAGAAAATAAAAAGCCTGATAGCCATTAACTAAAAAGACATTACAAAAATCATTTACTTAATATATTTCTTCGGGAACTCGTAGTTACCCTCCTAGTTGAGGCAGTTATGCTTTCAGCTTATATAACTGAGGAGTAGTTGATTATGGCCAGATTCAAAGCAAGTATTCACAAGGCAGGGCTTCAAATAGACTGAATAGTGGCATTAGGTGCTGTATATCCATCCACTATCTCTGTTGGCCAGGAATGTACAGTTTGGAATTAGGATTTTGAAGTTTAGTGTTGGAGATCAACGGGTATGAATCAGAACTTTGCTTTTTGACATGTATTATAATTGTTTAGCGAAGACAGTGACGTGTATGAGGGTCAAGACAAGATTGGTGAAAATACCTACCTTTGATATGTTGGTTCATCATCATCATCATCATTTCAGCCATAGGAAGTCCACTGCTGGACATAGGCCTCCCCTATAGATCTCCAATAGGACCGGTTGGAAGCGGCTCGCATCCAGCGCGTTCCCGCGGCCTATGTTGGTTGATATTTATAAATTGCTAAGAGAATTAACATGATCCCTCATAGTACAGTCACTCAAATTAGCAGTAGATACAAATTATCTTAATGCCTTGGTATCCCCCTCCCTGTTGAATGATTGTTCTGATATTTGATACATAGGTACCTTATTTCGGACGATAATACAATTTGAAGCAATAAAACAGTTTCACTTGCTTTTTATGTCTTAGTAACTATTAAGATTATTTTGAGACTTTGTAGTCAAGATAGATCTGACCCACCTATTATTATCGCTTACGTCACAATTATCACTAAACTCGTAGAGAAGAAAACATAAAAAAAAGGAAAAATTGGAATGAATCCAACTCCCCTATAAATCGTACGAAGGATGGTACGCTACTTCTATTCTTTCGATTTTGCGTTTAAAGGGAGAGGGTGACTTGCAATTTTTCCAGGTTAAGACAGTATTCATGCACTAAAAGCATCACTCGTTAAGAAGAAAGTATTTAAAGTGAACAGGGAGAAGAAGAGAAAAAAAAACAGAAGGATAGGTGATTCTTCTAATAGGCCGTAAATCGTAAAAGAAAGAAAAGTAATTACTTAAGTAGGAGTGTTAATCTAGTCCATTCGCACTAGGATGATAAGCATGACTGTACCGCCTATAAAGGTGTTCTAAGGTCAGTCCGGTCACACGGTAGTTCGTGACTGTACCAATTTGTTTTAGAAATAACTAACAATAAAATACGAACACGTCCGATCGTCAGTCGCAGTCTAAATTTTATTACAGTACGTTTGCCATTGTTTGGTCAGCGACTCCGAGTTCAACCGATTGGTCATGATCGATTGATCGCAATCGATTACAATATTACTCGATTGTTAATCGAATCACTGGTGCTCTGTGTTTTTGATATTCTCATACCTGTTTTTTTTTTTTCAAAATTGGAATTCCAATTTCTAATACCTAATGCACTTTGGCGGTTATGTGTACGGGAATTGCCGCGAACATGGCATGCAAGTCTGCCGGGATGCGATAGAAATGCCTTATTGGCCACCTTTCACCTCAGCATATGGTCACCTTTCGCCCCATAACTCGAATACGTGCGGTTTTAGTCATGTTGTGTGTTGGGGAGGTCTGTGAAAAAAATCTTCCTATCCGTTACATATTTGGTTTATTTTAGCTTTTACAAGAGCAGTTGTGCTGTCAGTGGGAAGACCGAAGGCTTGTCCCGCTTTATCTTATGCGCTGACGGCACCGAAACTCTCTGATCTTACAGCACGAGGGTGACTCCCCTGGCGTTGCAGTAGTAGGCCAAGGTAACCACTTTCCAACAGGTGGGCCGTGTGCTCACCTAACACTTAAGTGGTATAACTCCGGACACGTATCTTGGACCTAAAATGTGCTCAAAATGTGCTCTATACGCGCAGTACACATTTCTTGGGTGTCTTTTGAGGATAGCACGGGGTGCTACTGCGGTAGACGAACTCAAATTCACTAAGCATAGATTATTACAAAGCAATCTGCGGGCGATAGAGCCTCGTTTGTCTTGCAATTTAGGTCCATGATACGTGTCCGGAGTTATATAAAAAGCGACTGTCGTCTTACCCTCTAATTCTAAGTTGAAACCACCCAAATTTCAACATCTGTATTCTTAGCCCCATGTAACTACAAGCTTAATAAACTTATTCAGACACGTGTTCCAAATTCCACGCCTATAAAACATTTCCTAACAGGAAAATCAAACACTACTTTAACTCGTCCAGGAAATGGAACCCAGAACTAGGTGATTATAAATTGCTCATATAACCAAAACTGTCACTAAAGCTGTACGAGCAGATATCGAAGCAATACAACAAATACAAGAAATCATTATTCATTTTAATCGATGATTTTTATCAGTGTAACTTTGTCTTTAACCTAGGTTAAAGTGACCTTAACATACTTCCGTTTAAGTTACTTTGAGTCTTATAAACGTGCGGCAGAAAGTTCAAAATTGTTTAACATAATTGCCAGGTTCACGATGAATCGTATAAGGTAGTGTGTACAAAAACTTGATGTCGTTACATGTGCCATCCGGCTAGGTACAGTCTGCAATAAAAGTAGCTTAACATAATACAGTTTACAGAACACTTTAGCTGTAAGATATTTTCCAGAAGAATAAACCAAATAAAAATAAATTTATTATAATAGCTTCTATGGCGATTTATATTCCTAAGTAATTTTATTGTTAACACATTCCAGTAGTTTCCATTGCTTTTCTGCAGTCATGGTCACGGTGAAATGTAGTAAAAAATATTTTATTGACTAATATTCGCGCAAATCCTACGAATTTTCGTGCAAATTCCTCTGATAATCGCAAAAATAGAGCAATAATATTCAATGAATTTTAGTGTAGGCACATATTGTTTGTTTTGTCACTAGTGTTCATTCTTTTTATTGAAATTTTACAGCCTTCTGACACAAACTTAACTGAATTCATCACCGACAACAAGTTCGTTGTCAATCCTGGAACACAAACATATTTAGTAAATTTTGTTGCTGACTGTACACTGACGGAGTGGTTTTTCAGAACATTAATTAGAATGAATGTAGCGTATCATAGTGAACCAGGGAAAAGTGGAATGTAAACGTTTAGTTTTTCCTGCGGAGCTTGTGAGAAACGATAGTGATAAGCAGTTCGTTATACGATACAAGAAAGCCGGATTTGTTGAGGATGTGAGTAGGATGGGGTTAGTTCCGTATAAGGTATAAGTTTATTCATATGAAGAAGACAAGGGCGTATACCAGGATCGAAGCAAGTGGAAGATACGATGTCTCTGCCTACCTCTGTGGGAAAAAGGCGTAACTTTCTGTATGTATTTATATGATGGCCATTCCGACACCAGCCCCTCTAGACAAGTGGCAATTCGTTGCTCGGCGTATGATGGAATAGAATGACAAATGTATAGGATTTGACGTTTTTGACATTCGTTGACGCCTGTCATATACGTCAAATGCCATACATTTGGCATTCTATTCCATCATACTCCGAGCGACGAATTGCCACTTGTCTAGGGGGGCAGGCAGCTTTGGATGATAAGTACTAGAAAATTAACCCTATGATAATGATGAACGTATCAAGAAAAGTGGTCACCATTTTTTTATACCACTAAGGACACAGCCCACCTGATGGAAAGTGGTCACCGTGGCATATGGACGTGTGCAACACAAGGGGCGTGTCACTCACGCTGCAGACCCTGTAGAATTCCGAGAACCAAGCGGTTCGGCGACTCCTTCTTCTGCCGCACCGTTAAGTCTTGGTATTCCTTACCAGTTCACGTGTTTTCCTCCTCCTACAGTCCCGGGTCCTCCTAAGCGGGGCGTGAAAAAGCATCTGATGAGGCCAAGCTGAGTGCCACCATTGTAACATGATACGTGTCTGTAATGGTGACCCTCTTTTCAGAGACTTTGCCTTCAGCTTACCATCAGGCGAGGCGAAGTCAAATTGACGTGTCCTATACAAAAAAAAACCTTCTAAATGCTCTTCTTGATCTGAAGCTCGAAAGAGTTGACTCTGGGTCGGCCGGGGTGCGAAAGATATGTCTCAGCCAATTTCACCTTCGGCAACCAACGAACCACAGACGGCGTGCGTTTTAGTTGGTTCAAGTTCGACATAACCTCCCCTACCGGCTCCGTTAGGGGTATCCGTGCGGATTTTACGCACGATAAAAAAAGACTATATACTGCACAACTGGACATCTAACGAGAAAAAGATTCTAATCTTCAAGCACTAAAGAAAGTGGTTATGCCGACACTTAATGAGTTGTCATTAATAGTGTCAAATCAAGACGCCAAGGAAAGTGTCATTTGAGACGGTTTTCTTGAATACTTTCCACGAGATGAGAGGAAATCTTCAGTTTGTAGGCTGATAGAATGTCACCTGTGACGCTGAGAAAGTGTTTGATAGTCATTAGGTACTTGAAAGCTTAATTGCACTATTTTTACCCGACTTCAAAAAGGAGGAGGATCTCAATTCGTTTTATTATTATGTATATATTGCCGCATCTCTTTCCATGCGGTGTCGTACAAGGCGACTTAGGGATAGGGCTGTTTTGAAATCAGACAGAGGTATCGATATACAGCCCAAACTCAGCCTCACATGCGTGGTCCAAGTCAAAAATAGTGCCCGGAATACGGCTAAAAGTGAGCCTATTGCGGTATTCCGGGCCCCCTATTAGGTACGTGAGACCGAATACAATGATTGGTGAAATGTGGGTGTTAATTCACTAACTGTCTAACCCTCCGGGGATAAAGGCGTGATTACATGTATGTACCTATGTATGTATTGCCGTCAACCGGGCCCTTAAGTCATAGGCTATACGTTTACTATCCGATGGAGGGCTTCAAAATATAAAATATAATCTCTTCATTATTTTTTCTTAAATCTACTCGTATTTTAACAGTAACCGTCTATTAAAGCGACACACAACGAAAATTTTAAAATTCAAATTTTATTCTACTCAAATGTCAAGGTCTATTTTTTGTTAGTTTATGGTCAAAACTTTGTTTTTAAAGGTTAAACATGGTTATGTATTAGATGACAATGAACCAAGCCTTTATTTAATTAGATGACGAACTGCATATATGAATAAATAACTTGTATACTTACACAGATATTTTGTGCTACTGTTGCGTTTGATTCTCGGTATAAATTTTTTTCAAAGTCTCAAGGTATGATTCCGAAGACGACCGCATACGACAACTCCCGACGCACGCAGCAGGGGTTCGTCCATTTTCGTAACTGTCATTTTCATAACCAGCTACGAACGTGGAATTTTTTTCTTACTTCATAACCATGTTACGAAAATAGAATTAAATTGTCGTTTTCATAACCAACTGTCATAAAGTTACGAAAGAAGATTTTTTTTTCTTCTTTTGTAACTGGTTATCAAAATAGATGCGCGTAGTTCATTGCGGCTTCTCAATGGTCCCTTACTATAATGGTGCCTAATGGTACCTTTAAGGTATGATTGCGAAGCCGACCGCATACAACAACTGCAGACGCATGCAGCAGATACAGCGTACCCATTACTTGTAAAACTCTGATACGGATAGAGGGGACCATTGAGAAGCCGCAATGAATTACACGTACCTATCTGCTGCGTTTGTCTACAGTTGTCGTATTTGATCACCCTCGGTATCATAAGTAGGTACCTTTAGGTTGAATTCTTGGCCTAAAGTGAATTTCGGTGACAGTTTCTAGTAAAGTAGGACTCAAACCATTAGTTTGTAGGCGTGTTTCTATTAGTTCAGTGGTGAGGAGTCTTATAACACGATTCCTGCCGGCTTCCCAATAGGTCGCATGGTGCAGTATAAACTAGATCGAGGCTTTTCTCCTCCAAAATTTTCACCCCTCGCAATTGCTAGGCCTCTACATAAAAAGACATTGTATTTGCAATAAGGCTGCCTTTCCTTTGTATTAATCTTCTTCATTGATAAATCAAGGTTATTCAAATTAAAAATTACCATAACGAGCTTAATACTATGATATAAGCAAAAAATAAAACTAATTCATGTAAAATCGTATTTCTAAGGTCGCGGTCGCCATGAGCACTATATTTATTCTGTGCCATGAGTCAGGTGTTCTATGTCATTTGCGAAGGTCAGTAGTACACCAGCTTTATTGCTCAAACAGGACGCACTATATTATGCTAAAATGTAATTTTAATTTTTTACACAAATAATAAATTGGACAGGATTGGATGGATTATACACGTGTCTTAAATATAATGAGATTAATTCACCAACTAGAATATTATAAGGTATATATCTTCCTTTATGGACTTGCGAAGTCACTTGTGCCACCACGTTACGAATATTCTCTCTAAGTAAGAAGAGGTCCCTTCGCATATAAAATTCTTCTTTCAGTGATTCTCTATTTAAGAGGAAAGGGTGAAATTATACTCATAAATACTCTAAAACCCACTCATCGTTAACCGCCAGTACTCTAGTTCCTAGAGGAGGGAACATCGGACACTCAAAACAACCTTTTTTATATAAGACACGTCAATTTGACTTCATCTCGCCTGATGGCAAGCTGAAGGCAAAGTCACGGAAGAGAGGCTCGCCATTATAGACACGTAACATGTGGCAATGGTGGCACTCAGCTTGCTTAAAGGACTCGTGACTGTAGGAAAAGAAAAACACGTGTACAGGTAAGGAATTACAAATCTTGATGATGCGGTTAATAAACATAAGCACAGAATAAGTAATAGTACTAACATAAGTCCGAAAGTCGATAAAAAGCGTATTTTATCAAATGGACATTGCACCACTACCGTAGTTACAGACCAATACAAAACAAATGTTAATAACACAACATCTTGTTCAAACAAGTAATCGATATTAATAACTTAACGATCGGAAGTTTATCCTAAACGATTAATCGATAACATTATTTATCGATTTGCGGTTACTGAATCGATTCAGCGTTATTGCCAGGTACGATCAGCTCGCCTCTTTATTGGATGCGGTGAACCGCAGACGTTGTTTTGCCTTTGTTTCCGCGTGTACAGTTAAGTGATTAGGAATTTTCAAGTATTACCTATCATTACGTATGTGCAGTAAAAGATAACCTTTCTAGATTTAGTTTTGAAATGTTTTTAGAACAATATACAGTTATGTTGGAATGTAAAACATTTTATAATATTCTTATACCATTCTATTCCGCTTCCGCACCTACTATGGTCGCTTCTACTGTAGCAAGTGTTTCGATAAGCTCTAGCAATTATTGGTCCTACTTTCTCCTTTCCTACACAGAATAACAAGTGCAGGACGCCAGGACTGAGGTGTCAGCCTCTTAAAGAGCAACCAATTTCGTCGGGGACCTATTTTCTTGCACATGTGGCACACGTGTGTCCGTCTTTCTAAAATACCGAGTACTTTAAGCAAGGTGCAAATAAGCATCTGATGAAGCTGTGAAACCAACGGCTACCAATTCCTTTTATCGCGTGACAAAGTAAGGAAGTGCTGAACCATTTATTTAAGACAACAGGTAGCGATGAGTGAAAGATTTCTAACAGGAGACCTCTCTCTCTCTAAACTTAAGAGCAGCGCTCTTGTCGGTGGAGTAATCGCCACTCTTCTCTCTTCTCCGCCAATCCCTTGACCTCCTGGTACGACGCAACTTGTATCTTTTCCTTTATCTGTGCCATAAACGTTTCTCCTGGTCTACCTCTTTTCCTCTTTCCTTCCACCTTCCCTTCCATGATGTTTCTTAAAAATAAGTCGTGTCTTACCAAATGACCAATCATCTTTCCTCTTCGGTTCTCGATTATTTCCAATATAGACATTCTTTCCTGTACCTTGTTTAGTACTCTTTCGTTTGTCATTCTTTCCGTCCAGCTTATCCCTTCCATCCTTCTCCAGCACCACATTTCGAACGCCTCTAACCACAGAACATAAATCTTCAAAACATGTCACAAACATGCTCAGGTTTATGAAATAATTAGCAAGTGTGAAATGAAGCAACCCTATCTTTCCCATTCATGCGACTGCTTCCAGCTCTGACGTCACGAACAAAGGAAAGTTTCTCATCCATCAATCTTTGTTCTACGACAGCCTACATTTTCCTATTCATCAGTTTACTGAAATAGCACAAACACGGCTTCTTGTCTTGCCACGAATAATGGGACATCGTTATTTCTCAAAAGAAAAAAAATGGTAGGATTAAGAATAGCCGGAGACTATTCTTAACCCTACCAACTTTTTTCTTTATCATTCTTTTTTTTCCATCTTTATTGCACCCGAAGCAATCGTCTCGGAGCTTAGGGTCTGGTACTGCTTCTACTGCCCTTTATTTGGCTTAATTATATTGCCAGAATCTATCTCTGAACCGAAAGAGAATTATCCAGATCTGCGCAGCTCTTCTGGCTTGATTTAGTAACAAATAGCACAGCACACTTCTTATTATAAGTGAGATAATTCGCCTACTTCTCACCACACCAAGTTCTCAGTTAGAGCAAAACATTCTTTAAAAACCTCGCATTATTTGGGCTACGTATCCATCCGACCTCAAAGTTTGGACCTCATGTATAAATCGGTCTTAATTCGTATTCGTCAGAGGGTCTTACAGGTGTTTGATGATGGGTGAAGTATTTCCTATAATTTGATCAGTCATTCGCTATTAGAAAATAGTTTCATCAGGGCGCCACACTACAATATTCTCTACATCTGGGTTAATAATATTCAGGTTTTGGCGCATAGCTTACGTAACATTGTCGTCGCGTGATTGCCTCCATTCCACACCACTAGCTGCCACTAGTCCACTTACTGACACTAGAAAATGTTCAAATTAGGTACACTGTTACGTTATGCCTATTTTAGAGCATTTTTAGATTTGAGGATGTCAAATTTGAGTCTTCAGAGCCAAACCAACCTCATATTATACAAGCAGTATACCTGCTGATTGACGGATTAAGCTCTGATATAGGCTTTTCTCTCGAGATTAGGTGGTGCAGAAGCAATCGCCGCCATGAAAGCCAAACGAAAAGGAAATTGAAGAAGTTAAAAAGCTTCAGATCCAACCGAGCCCGAGACGCTAAGATAATGATGATGAAAATCTGGCCGATTTGATGTTATAAAAGATTATATGTGTCCATGACGCCTCTACCACATATACCAAAACCATGAAAAGCAGAACAAAACCCGGATGGCGGACGATGGACTCCGAGATGAGAGTCTCGGATTTGAACAGGACAAACTCTAATTTGATGATAATAACGATGAAAATTAAAAATCTTCACTCATCTAAATGAGTGAAGATTTTAGTGAACTTTGTGCAAACGAAGTACAACTACTTTGTGACCTAAGTCACAAAGTAGTACTTCGTTTGCACAAAGTTGTTAAGAACATCTAAAACAATGGAAGTGGCACTTTCCGTGAAAAGACTGACGAATCCCTTGATTGATCGATCGCAGACGCGGATATATGTTCTTGTACATAGCAGGTTCAGCATACCATTCGGACAAAGCCCCAGGCAACGGCCAGTTAATCTAAAATACAAACAACATAGTTGCAATTGCAATCTGTTTACATCGAGTTATTTATTGATTGTCACACGAAAACAATCATTTGCAAGTAATCTAACACTCGTAAATTAAGTTAGGACTCGCTTAGTCTTTCTGATAACATCTAAATAGAGCGCATTCTAGGCTTTGACATTTGCATAACCTACATTGTGAAATAACTGTTGTTGATTGCATGAAGAACAACCGTATCAATCCTAACTTTAATAATGCACTAACTTGAATCTAAGCTTGCGGATGTACCTACCTACTTTTTTTTATTCTTCTTCTATTAAGTCGACAGAATATCGTCTCGTATTTTGTTTGCCCAGTGTACAGCCACTCCGATAGCGTTCTCAGAGGCACCGTTCTTCCGGTGTACACGCGCTTGGGCAGGCAGCACACGTTAGCAGGTGCGTCATAGCCTGCGGTGTAGCTCAGTATTCACACCGTGAGTCCACCTTGTCTAAAAATCCCACCTGATTTCGTTACTTCGGCTGGCCTTCGTCCGACATCCAGGTGGCCCAGGCAACTTACTTTTTTATTGTATTTATTACTACTAATCTGCTAAAAAAATTTTAGAATCGAACTCGAATTATTTATCGTAGCAGTCAAATTTAATGCTCTTCGGGCACACGCACACCACACTGTTTTATTCTAATGCAATTATGTTTGTAAATAATGTAGGTTTGTAATTAACTCTCAAAAACTATTCTGTGCTTTGAAAGTGTCAATGACGTCATACAGAACTTTGTAGGTACGAGGACGGCGTTACACATTATTTTTTTTTTATTAATTTGAATTAATGAGACTTATTGCTTGTTACGTAATTTCTTGTATTGAGTGAGATCACTGAGCATTAAATAAATGTTTCTTTCTTAAATTCAATACACGGTAAATATCCCGATAGTTCTAATAGTAATGTTTCTTTCTTTCTTTCATTCTTTTTGTCTTTCTTTCTTCCTACTTATCACTATCACCCCTGTCCCTGGGACACCATTCCCGAGCCGCCACCACATGGAAAAGGCGAATTTAAGGCGAGCTAGAGATGCCATCTCAACCTTCGACATCTCGACCTTCGACCTTCGACCAAAGTAATAGTAGGTACTATTACTTTGGTCGAAGATCTCAACAACGTCTGTATGTTGGCACATCGTACCATCTCATCGCCGCAAGCTAAAACTAATCTCGCCTATTCTGTACAATTAGTGCCTTAAGAGAACATTATACAACAGATATTATCATTCCGTTTTCGACGAAATTTAATTTCCAACAAAAACACTAACATGCACTTTGATAGTAAAAAATATTCTTACATAAACACCGACACCTTTTTTGTCACTATCGTCTGCCATTTAAGTGTGAATTCGTGCTGAAATCTTAATCTAATATTTACACCACAGTTTTTTGCAATCGTCAACAAAGCTAATAAAATAATAACTTGCTATAAAGATAAACCCTTGATCTTCTTCATCCAAGCCCAATCTCATCCAAAGATTGAATAGTTTGGAATCCAAAGTCAGCTCTTCTCCTTTCCGTAATTTAGTTAATTAAGGAGGAGGTCAATTATGCAGAAACAATGCAATGATTAAACTCATATAGAAGAGGCGAGGAGATCGTGTAATTTTTTTTTTAATAAGTTATATTTTTAATCACCCGTGAGGAAAACTTGCCCGCTAATCAATGGAACCCAAAAAAAATATGATACTTTTTGTCGTGCTCAGAATCCCCATGGTCGATTATGTTGGACTTGAACCAGCTAAAACGCACGCCGTCTGTGGGTCGTAGGTTGCCGGAAGTGAGATTGTCTGAGACATATATCTCTCGTACCCCGGCCGACAATATTATGATACCAGGTCAACTTACCTTTGCCTCGCTTTATAGATGGCATTGAATACCCAAAAAGTTAAATTTCGCTAAAAATCGAAACTGAAAGCCAACAGGAAGCCAGTAGGTACTGCAAGGAATTTCTCCAAAAGAATGCACAATACATAAACTTCCGGTATATGAATAGACGAATAAAATTGTACCAAAATAGGAAAGCTAAAGAAATCGAAAACATCATTATTATTTCATAATTTGTGGCGATGACTTGTTAGTTTTCGGATGTGCGCTACCAATTGCGGTTTCAATACTTCAAGATCGATATGTAACCATTTACTGGAGTGTGTGCTATTGGTTTTGAGTAGTTAATCTGGCGTGCCAATAGTGGATGGTGCTATGTTATAAGTCGAGAGCTATTTATTAATAGTAAGAAAATTACTATGGAGTGTTGATTCTGGTTGAAATTTGCTTAAATAACGTGTTGTCATCTCCTCGCCTCAGGAGTCCTCAGGAGATAGTAGGTTCCTGCAACCTATCGAAACCTAATACGTTTTTTGCAGAGTCATCCCAGAGATGAGATTAGTATTCCACGCAAGTACGAATGTTATACAGAAGAATTAGTTCACCTTTTCCAGAAATCCCTAATTTACTTACATACTTAGGGCTATTTTGACGCTCTCGATTTAGTGTTTATTATTCAGTTTACACTGTTTACAGCGAATATACGTACCAAGTATAGACATAAATATTATAATATTATTCTTGACATCCAATTAGCCTATTACAGTCCACCGTTGGACATTCTTGACACCGACTAAACAGGTAAATTGGACATTCTCACTTACATCATCCACGTGTAAAACTGATACAACAAATTGTTATACAACGATATTAAGTGAACAACTTTTTGTTCTGCCCACTTATGTCAAGTATCTTCAATATCCGTTGCCTCATTGCCGTATATCTCTGACTACTTTAGCTTAAGATGTTGTAATGACGGTATCCAAGGACATCCCCCAATTTTACACATGACTGCTCTAGTCTTCTACAAAATTGTGCAGTTTCGAAGTTGATTGAAGACTTTTTGCTGTAAAACAATCATTTATCTGATGATTCACCGTAAGAATACTTATTAGAGAATCACAAATGGGGTTTACGACAGCATTTGTGTAATTTAAGTGCTTTGTTCCAATGTCGCAAGTGTTTTTTGCGTAAAATATGGTCTTGAACAGATAGGGTGTGGGAGGAGACGGAAATTGATGATTTAGATATAAATAAATACTTCTGGGTTTCTTTTGCTTGTTTATATAAAAAAATTATCGTTAGGGTAATTGGCTGCACATTAGGCAAATAAAGTTTGACGATGCCGTCGACACGACAGAAGAAGAGGAAGGATAAAAATTTGACATACCTACATGCATTTTAGTTTAGATACCCATATAGTGTTCCGGGCATGGCATTATTTTGTATGGATAGCTCCAAAAATCTACCTAACCAAGAGGCACAATAGAAAGCCTGTAAAAAAACGTATTGCCGAGTAACTTGGCATATATGTTCCGATGACGACAGTACCAGACATTATCCACGTTTTAATCCAAGCTCATGAAAGGATAAAAAGTTTAATTCTATCTATAGTACAATCTACACACAAGGCGCCTTTATAGCAAGTCATGTCATCCCAACAAAATCTCACATCGGCACGCGCAGGCATTAAGATTCCTCATCCAGTACTACATAACGCAAATAAACTGGTATGTCACCGTACAATTTTAGCACACCTTCACGGCTGGTTTCCAGAAATTTAGTGACGTGTTAGTGTTTAGCTGGAGCAGTTAGGTATATCTGGATTTCTGGGATTATTGATGACGTATAAATAAATCGGAAAATGCGGGCATCCAAAACGGAATGTGAACTTGTGAACACTTGTGAATGGAGCTGGTAACGGGTTCAAGTTCCATTCTGGATGACTTTTTCAATTTGCATGCTAATTGCTGATAAAGCAATTAGTATTTTGATGGTCTATTTGGCATGGGTTCGCATAATTACTTGGAGCGTCTTTTGATTTAGTTCTCCAATATGTAAGGTTTAAATCGAGCTTCTGGGATATTTTCTCGGGCGCTCACCAGATTCCTCGGGTACGTTAGCACTTTTAGTAGGTTCGAGTTTCACTTACCAGCCCCGGTTGCTCGAGGAGCTGCTGGACGCTCGACTTTTCGCACGCAAAAAAGGCATTTATGAAACTTTCTACCTGTGGTATTGTTACATTAAGTAACAGTTCTAGAGTTTTAAGTAACCTTTTCGGCAAAAATGAAAGCGAAAATCCAATTACGTTGACATCACAAGGAGCTGATCTAGATTCACGCTAGTTCATAAAACATATAATAACACTAACACGAACTCGGTTCAGTGAAAACACTATCGTAATCTTAATCTAGGGTTTAATAATAACAAAACGTGCATAGCATATGCCTCGCATAACTGTAGGAATTTGCTCACATTATATCTATCGTCAAACACAATCTACATAGACTAGTTTGCCATCAAAATAACTCTTAACACAACGTAATAAGGTTGTTAAACCACTGTAACAAACGCATAAATAAGTTTGCAGGATTAAGCACAGATATGTTGGGTAGGTTATAGAGATGTTGGATGCATTGCTCCCAACACGTTGGATCGTGAGTGCTCCTATGACAGGATGTGTATTTTTGTTTTAGATAAGAATGCACTTAAGGCGATACGTCAGAACGTCTTGAGTTATTATTGGACGGCAGATGAACATCGCAGGATGTCAGGATACATCATAATAGTTAATTGCGCTCGTGCTAACTACTTTGTACGATTTGTTGGATGGGTGAAGTCATATTGTCGCTTTTATGGTGGCGTTTATAGCAAGTAATTCTAACATAGTCTTACTGTCTGAATGCCACATATAGATCGATAATATGTGGATGTTTGTTACCCAATTCCACAAAAATGGCTGAACAGGGTTGCAATTTTTCATGGCTAAGTGGTCACTGAGTAGGGTAAAATATTGCAAGGTTAGGCTAGTCTAACCTATCAGTCTTAGTATATTACTCATAGCTGGAGCCCTAAAAAGTTTGAGAAGGTCTAACTATCTATATAATCTCGATGACAACCCCCCCCCCCCCCCTCCCAATCTTCTGCGGCTGCACCTGTAGGTATATTCCAATAACACGCTTTCCCACCCTTAACTCATATTAAAATCAGGCCGAATAAAAACTCAAGTTAGTCAAAATAAAACACAAAACAGTGTATTATAAATACCTAACTGTACTTACACTTCTATTTCGGTAGTGTTAGGTAGCTGTATTTATGGCGCCCAGCTTGATCTCTATAGCACGTGCAACTTGTTAACGGCCCCGATAATGCGATAGGAATGCGCACGCGCACATGATTTAGATTCAGGAGATTGATCCCGAGGGACTTTAAGCTGATGTATTGTAAAATTTGTTTTTTGAGTTTTTTTAAGAAAGTAAAATATTTTCGGAAATTTCCGCGAATAGTACACATTAAAATAATCGATCAATTCGGCAAAAAAAATCCTGAAGGCGTATGTTTCTGAAGGCCCACGGAAGGTTTTAAGAAAAAACATTCCAATGGGTCACGAAAACAGATAGGTAGGTACCTACCGAATTCCACGAAGGCAAACGGGAACAGAATTCCACGCGGACACTAGTTTATAATTAAACAACAATATAAATATACTGATAATATACAATAATAATTTACACTGCAAACTATGAGACAACTCAAATATACTTTTGGTCAACCACGATATCTTAGAAACGTTGCTTGGCATCAGTGTAAATAAAAAAAACAACAACAAATAAATTGCGATGAAATCCGTTAAAAACGGTTTTATTTAAATTAACGCGTACCACACACCATTCATTTATTCTTAATTCCATTTAAGTGTATAAATTCTATTTAAATGGCTTCCTTAAATGTAAATTATCATAACACCACCATCCATTCTCTTGGCTTTCCTACACATTCCCGGCCAACTTAACCCATATATGCATCGAAATATCTTGGAATCTATGTGGGTTATTTTAAAGCATTAAGATAGTGTGGAATGGATGTCGGGTTTTTTTTTTTGTTAATCCTTTGTAAACGTTTTACGAAAATAATAGTTTGTACTTCACAAGAATATACTTACAAGAAACCGGATAGTAAAACCGCTTGCGTTCTCAAAAGCCTTACCTATGATTTAAGTTTCAATTCGGAATTACTTACCTACTGTTTCGTTTCGTCAAAGCATGTAAATGTCCTAATTGGACAAGTCTATGTAGAGTTCTGACTCGTCAAGTCTATCATTGGTCAAAATTTTATATAACATTGATATTAACCAATAGAGTAGTACCTATTTTTGGTTTAACCTGTCCATTCCAACTTCGAAAACTATATCTACCAATTAAAAAAAACGTTATTTTAAAACCACTCGAACTAAAAGAAACTTCAAGAGGACACAAACATGCAATTAAGTTTCCGAAGAAAGGAGTATCATCAATAAATCTCGGAGTTGCAGCGTTGCACTCATCTACATACCGGGGCGACGCTTGACCCATATTCGCCCTAGTCGCATCCGTACCATTAAAACTAAACCGTTCATTAAAATAACTATTAATTATGAATGGAGTTGAGCTCGTGTCGACTCGGCATCTGATTCGTTAACGTGGATGCTATAATTAGATAAATACGTTATTGAATGTTGCAATACAATCAATAATAACCGTGTTTCGGAAGCCGTCGTCGGTCTCTGTTTTAATACGAACAGCAGTGGCTTTTGTATATGATAAGATTGTTGTAGATACGTCTAAAAAGTCTGATAACCTAGTCTAACTGTATTATCGGCACCTCAAGGCCCATGCTCCTCCTTTTCATAATTTGATTGGATTTGCTGTCTGAACAACTGCCGTCTGATCCCTCAATCCCGAGAGGAAGGCTTGATCCAAAGCCTCGGTGTACCATAGGCAGATAAGGCTGGTGTAGGCCCTGAAGATCTCGTTGTGCCCCAAATATCACCATTTACTGCCTTTGTTTGTCATACGATAGGAACTAAAATGGTGAAGCAATTGCCTGTGATATCTGTCACTTAATTATGCACTTTTTACAACGTCGACACGAAAAAATATCAATTAACAAAGTGATCACGAATCAATTTTCAACGGCTTTCATAAATTGCATAGGGTCAATTTCATTGCAGCATCGTCCCTTGATTAAAAGTAATAATAAAGTGTAACTGAATAAAAACAGTATATATTTAAGACCACTACTTGGCTTATGACCGGAAAAATCTGTAACTTTTGGTTGCTCTCATATAGATGATCACCATATGGGAAAATAATTTTACCCTTGACACTATCAGTAGTACCATTGGGTAGTGCCCGGGGCATTCACCACAAAAAGGCACGCTATGTAGATAAGACTGATAAATAAATATATTAATTTGATAGATGCTTTTAGTTTTGATGAAAAGAAGAATGCAATAACAATATTAGATAGAATATGGATAAAATGCACTGAAGAACAATAAAATCAATAATCACCAAATTAAAAATTTAAAAAACCGACTTCAACCGATTTTTGTTGATATTTCATAAATTGCTTGACCGATTTTGATAAAATTTACCTGGGAAGTATAACCTATCAAACAAAAAAATAATTTTGCAAATCGGTCCAGGCGTCTTTGAGTAATCGGTGAACATACATACATATCTACCTCAAAAGTAAACCAAAACCAAATTAAAAATCAACGCTTATACACCGGAAATATAGCTGAATATTCTGAACACTTCTGCATACCCTTCCAAAGGATTCAGGCGTGATGTTATGATGTGTAATGGCAGAGACATTGCAATAATATGCGATTGCAGCATTCGCGGCTGATTTCCTGGTATTTTTTGAAGAGTTCCTTGGTCTAATCTCGGAAACCCATCATCAGATTTTTACGAAATTTAAATGGGACCATTTCGGAATAATCTACTTTCGAACAAAAAAAGAATTTTGCAAATCCGTCTACGCATGGCGGAGCTATGAGCGAACAAACATAAAAAAAAAAAAAAAACAGAAACATCCGAATTGAGAACCTCCTCCTTTTTTGAAGTCGGTTAATAATACAAATAAGTGTCACAATTCATTAAGTTTCTGCGTCCCGTACCGAATTCGAAATTCCAGAAACCGTGACCAGTCTCCCGGTGACCACAGCTGCTGAAAACCAACCGAAAAAATACATAACACAAAATTAACTGCGAAAGAATACATTAAAAGTAGGCATTCTTATTCTATTTTTTTTTTAAACTGATCAAATTGATATAATAGCAGGTGCTCGAAACCAGCGGGGGTTGTATGAAAAGTTTAGTAACAGTAGAGGAAGCACGTTAAGTACAGAAGAAGATGGTGGACTGTTCTCTCTGCCAACTCCTGAGCAAGAAAGGCCTAAGGTTAATACTAGCAGTCGCCCACGACTTCGAACACGTGGAGTTTGTGTTACCCCCTTAGGGGTGGAGTTTCATAAAATCCGTCCGTAGCGAATGTTTACACCCTTAAGGAACCTCCCTGCCGAATTTCACATTTATTTGTAGGTGCTATAGTTTCTGAGACTTCAAGATTAATCAGTGAGTGGCATTTCACTTTTATATATACAGGGTGGAAGATTTTAACCTAAGCTGGAGGGAAAGTTCTCTAAATACTGGAGATAGCGAATTTCACTCAAAGGAAACATTCCTTTATTTTTAAAAAGAAATAAGACTGCATTCATAAATTTTTGAAAATTCGCTTGCCAGACCCGGTAATCGAACCAACTAAAATCCGAAAAAATAACATCCTGTATTTTTATGACATCAATCAATCTGTCTAACAAACATGGTTAATTAAATGAAAGGAAATGCCTGAAAACTATCTTTTAAAATTCGATTTAACAAAATAAAGAACCTCCCACTCAAGGATACATCAGTAACAATAAAATTCCATATTTAATACTTGTCCCTGTTTTTCATACGGATATCCCCACTAGCCAGCAGGGGTATTTATATCAGACTCGAACCGACTAAAACCGCACGCCGTCTCAGGTTAATTCAAAAGTCTCAATTAACGTATTATAAGGTAAACTATTAAGGCAATTCTCTCGCCATCTCCATTGCCCAGGGCCCGATGCGGTGTACCACGCAGAGATTCCCAAGCCCAACCAAGTATACCTCGAGACACATATCTTGGACCTAAATCGGGAGACCGGAGTACTTCATGCAGTTACCCGAAACGTTACATTCTAAATCGGAATCAATGTTCAGTCATTTACTATTCATTTTAATAATTAAATGGCGTCAAAGATAACTTTATTGTTGATAATGTATGTGATGGCCCCTTGAGCAAGAATACTGTGTCTGTTGGAATGAAATTTATAAGTTAAGATTTTATGGACTGCCTTTTAATTTATCATGTTTGTTAGAGAGATTTGATCCTCATATGTTACACTATCGATTGATGCTATAAAAATACAGGATGTTATTTTTTCGGATTTTAGTCGGTTCGATTGCCGGGCATAGCAAGCGAATTTTCATAAATCTATGAATGCAGTTTTGTTTCTTTAAAAAAATAAAGGAATGTTTCCTTTGAGTGAAATTAGCTATTTCCAGTATTTAAAGTACTTTCCCTCCAGGTAAGGTTAAAATCTTCCACCCTGTATATAGATAGCTGTGGTTATTTATGACTAAATTTATCTTACTATACAAGGCAGTCATTTATATACTTAATACTGTATTAAAAAGTTGAATGAACTGCTAAAAATGTCAAAGAAGCGCTTTAAGATGTAACGCATGCGATTCGCATTTAGAGGGCGACGTCATGTGCCAAGAATGCAAGCTCCAATATGCATGTTTAAGCCATTTAAACTTATTTATCGCATTAAATAAATACATAGTTGTCACACTACCATAAAATAAGCTTACTACTATCTTACTATTCATACTGTTGATTGATGGCACTTGGTGGAAGTTATTCTTATACATTATTGATAACACACTTGTACTTTTCTTCACGGCATTCTCAAAGGATTACATTCAAAAATTACATACAATTATGTAATCCTTTGAGAATGCCGTGAGGTGAAACCGGTTAGGAGAACAATAAATATTGTGGAAAAGTACAAGTGTGTTATCAATAATGTACTATCTTACTAATATTTAAATGATCAGTTTCAATGGATGTTTGTTACTCAATCATGTGAGGATAGCTGAACGGATCAGGATAAAATTTGGCAGAAAGATGGATCATCGTGTGGCTACTCCACATCCTATAGGCTACGATTAATCAAGAAAATAAGTTCTAGCGGCTAGTATTTTTTTATACCACATAGATGGTAAACATACTCAAATAACGTTATGGTTTTTTATCTACATATAGATTTATTTCCTGAAAAAACGGTACCTCTGAACGCAACAATTTGGCGTACATATTTATGGATCCGAAGAGGGTCCGATTTCGGGATAAATGTATTCCATGGAACTGATTGCCCGAAATTTCGATTCGCAATTGCAGAAGTAGTATGCCCACTGAAACTTAGAATGACATCTAGGAAAATCAAATCTGAAAGAACTAAAATATCATTTTTCACCTGCAACCCTTTCACAACTTTTCTTTTGCTTTACAACCACGTGGGTGGATAAACATCAATATTTTATTTTGAATCTTCAATCTGTGGGAGGTGTATCAGAAAATGAGAGGTATAATTTGGAACGCAGGATGTAAGACCACGATGAAATGCATTAGGCAAAGCCGAATTTATCACCGGGGCGTTACTTTTGTCGCCATATTTCTTTTCACGGGAATGGTGATTAGTACTGTTCTAATTTTAAATGTTGACATATTTTTTATAATCTGTTCCGTGTCATTTGTCTCTGTGGCTTTTTGTAGTTTCGTTTAATATTTATTAGGTCTGCTGTTTGGTTTGTGAATGTTGAATGCAGATGGTTGAAAAGGTATCATGAAAATTTTACGAAAAATTTCAAAAAATGTTACTAATTTAATGATCGCTAAAAACGCGCAACAATTTTATTGAAATTTCAAATTCAATTGCATTGATCAATTAAGACAATAATTTAATTAAACTTATGGGTGTATGACTTTACAATGACTAGCCTTGAGTAGACCGATTATATTTTATTATTAGGTACTTAATCTTCAGGGTTTTCACAACACTTTCAGTTGTGTTGTGATGTAAATTAATAACCACATTTGGGTATTTAATGTCAAAAAAAAACATCTAATATCCAAGCTTACGAACTTGGAACCACGGTGTTCCATTTTCAAAATTTACGAAACGATTTTTATAATGAATGTTGATATCAATTAACGTTCACTGAAATAATAAGATTTATGCATTAAATAAAATATGAACTTTATATCTTAGGAATAACGTTTAAATTAGTCTTAAAAGGTGAAAATGAGGTGCTCAATATTTTTAAATATAACAATGACATGTGAAGATAATCGAGTTCAGGAAATCGGATTAAAACTTCCTGGACTTTCATCTTGAAATATTTTATTATTGTCTCTGATTTAGATTATAGACGTTCTCTTTGGTGTTATGAAAATAAACTGACAGAATAGATTGACGATTTAAATGTAGAATCATAATGGTGTCCATATTTTTATACATAACACCATCCTCTTTTTTATAAAAATAGGGTGCATGTGTTTTGAATTCTTTTCCTCCTGAATGGCTTGACCGAGTTTCATGATTTTTATTTGTATATGGGATTTAATCGGGATAGTTTTAAACTATATTTGGATACGGTGGGTGACTCTTAATTTTGCTAATGCAAAAGGCGTCATTTAAATGGGGAGAGTTTCTCACAAATTTCGGTCCGAAAAATAGCAATAATCGCCATACCATTTATCATATTAAAAGGTTTACACGCAGGCAAACACTAAATTCTCGCCTACATTTTTTTTTTTAAATGAACGACTGTGCTTTTAGCATCAATGAGCAGTTTTCCAGTAGGTATTTATAGCGTTCCTAAAGACAAGCTAGATGGCGCAGCCGGCACTTTTGGTAAGTAGAGTGACTAGAGTGTGGTCTCACATCTAGTGTTCCCTAATTTATGGAAAAAATGTTCTTCGGTTTTGTAATGATTTACTTTACATAAATGTTTTGACATTTTTTTTTGATAAAATTATTTTAAATATAATATTATTTTAAATTACAGACAGTGACGCGAAAAGAATTAAGCGTTTCATCATATTTTATCTATTGTAATATGGGTAAATGAAATTAAACTTTAGCAACACGCACAAATAAACCACAGAGTACACATTAAAATTACCAAAAGCTATGCTAGCGCCATCTCTTGATGATTTAAAAACCAACTGATTATTATACCTACTGGAAAACTGCTCATTCCACCAATGTCCCATAGTAGAGTTACTAACGCAGGAGATAGAGTGGCCCAGAATTTGACCAGTTTGACTCATATCATACGAGATTCGCAAGTGACACATTGTCAAAATACGATTATTGCTTGAAAATTCTGTTTAGAAGGACACTACCAATATTCAATTGCGAGGCAATTCTCGCCAGGCGTGAACAATCGAGCGGCAATTGTTTCTGCGAATGTTTAGACAAAGCAATTTTTTTCTGTCCTTTTGATAATCGTATCATACAGCCAAGAAACTCTCTTCTAAATGATAAGAAAAAGACACACTAAAAACGATACTGAGTGCTATGTGTAGAAACTGGTAATAAATAGACGACCGACTAACCGTCACACTGCTGTGTCAGACTGGTGTGACGGTTAGGAAAACAATACTAACCATCACACTACGTATAGCAGTGTGACGGTTAGTATTTATTATTCCAAACCGACACACCAGTGTGAACTCAGTTGCCATCGCGGATAAATAATTCTTTGTTGGCAACTAGTAGCGCATAAAGAAAAATAATTCTTTGATGGCAACTAATTGCCAATTGCAATTGCAAAATGCAAAATGCAAAAAAGCCGTGTCCTATATATAAAAAAAAACAATAAAAATTTCTTATTCGCCACCGGTTGCAAAGTTTAGTTGCCATGGCGGCGGAAAGGTGAAATCGGAAGTCTCATTCCTTACCAACCGTTCACATTAATGTTACAGTTAAGAAATTATCGACCCTCACCTTCACACTATTGCTTGATTAATAAAATTATACTGTTCGTCTATGCGGATGTGTGCAGCTCAACTGCTTTTGAGCGGTAAGCTGTCGGCCTGGCTCTTCAGTAGTCTCCGATTATACAGAATGATGGATGACCAAATCCGAAACAGCATTTGATAAATTCACCTGTATACAAACGACTTTAACTCCACTAGTACTATTATCTGTTCTGTGATCGAAGTTCTTAAGTATGGATGACACAAACGGTTAAAATTTGACTTCTAAAATTACATCAGAATAAACATAACATGTTACTGTAATCCCCCACTTAGGTGCGATGACCGCATCAACTTTTGTTGTTAGTAGGTAAGTGACCATTCTCAAGCGTTTAACCCCAAGTGATCTTCGGTGCCATTTAGATTGCTGATTCATGATTTGGTAATAGCTGTCATAATATTGTATACTAGCTGAGCCCTGCGGATTTACTTGCTGTTATATTTTGGGGGAAATGATATGGGGCGAATATTTGTGGGGGTAGAGTGTTCGATTGCTATGTCAGAGGTCCTGGATTAGTTTCCTCAATCAATGCAAATATTATTTATGAATAAAAATGTCTGTTTGCGTTGTGTTGGATGTTTCTTTCTATGTATTAATGACATAAAAATATAAAGAGTAAGTATGCAGGTAGGTACAATCGATCGCACAAAAAAGGACAATTAAAAGTTTTTTCCCTAAAAACCTATAACACTATTTTCCGAATCATGATTCCACGATACGAATCCAAATTTGAACAGAATCAGTCCGGCAGTTTTTCTTTTATTGCTTCGGCAGTTTTCGTTAAACGGCATTACAAACAAACTTACAAATGTTCGCTTTTTATAATAGGTACATAGTTGGATAGGTAGTTATGTAAATGTATGTTAACATGCAAAATACAAGAACACTTATTAAGCACATACCAGTGGTGATGGGTCCATTTCTTATTGTATTAAAGTAGCAAAGAAGCACACGGAAAATGGACAAAAAAAAAATGGACAGCCTCCGTGGCGTAGCGGTAGTGAACGCGGCCGCTACGCAGGAGGCGCGGGTTCGATCCCCGCTCAGTGCAAATATTTGTGTGAATGAAATATGAGTATTTGCATTGGTCTGGTCGTGCCCCGGAGAGCACGTTAAGCCGTCGGTCCCGGTTGCCATGAGCACATCTATGGCAGTCGTTACGGGTAGTTGGAGCCCTCAAAAATCCAAAAACAACGGTCTAACTGCAAAACTTCGATATCGCCTAATGTTAACATTGGGTTGTGGAGGTCAGATGACAATCGCTTCACGGAAAATATCGAGGTCTAGCCAAATCCGTGGTTAAGACTGGTAAAAGCGGACCCCAGACTCCGAGCTGAAAGCTTCGGATGCGACTGGGAATTAACGCTAAGAGGAAGAAGCACACGGAAAATATTTGCCCAAGTGATCATTTAGCTGCGGATTTCCATGTTCAGTTCTTGGTTTCTCAACATAGTTTATCATAGTTATTTCCTACTATGGTTTGATTATGGTATGGTTTTTGTGTATGTCTGTGCAATATAAAAATCTTTTTCTTTCTTTCTTGCCTTCTTTCTATTGATCGATTCTGCATAACCGAAGTTTACCACCATTTCCTAGGTGCTAGTGGATAAGAATGGGCGCAAAAAAACTCCACTGCTGCATTTTTTCCAAGTCAACTTGAGTTGGAAAAAATGCGGCAGTGGGGTTTTTAACAATAAATAATTATTTAAGATTAAATGTGCGCGAATTTAATGGAATTGAGTACATACCTACTTGTATCATCCTCTGAGCTTTTTTCCAACTCAGTGCAACTTAGATCTGACCTCCGAAACCCACTGGCGATATCGAAGTTTTGTAGTTAAACCGTTGTCAGACTTTTTAGGGCTCCAACTATTCATAGGTAACTAATACCACGATAACGATAATCGGGACCGTGCCCTCTGAGGGACGGAGGGGTCACAATGATATCCTTACCAGTCAAGTTTTGATTGACGAGAATTAAAATAAAGATTCCATACTGTGTGGCGATACCACATGTGCCTAGCGCCATCTAAGGACAGCAAATCGTACTACGTCACTAACAATCCTGCATCGCGAAAGTGAAGTTTTCGCGCTGTTATGACATAAATAAATATAAAACATCCCAATGAAAGCCGTCGGGTGCTCGCCAGTTGAGATCACCCTGTCTCCCTTTCCATCTTTTCCGTTCCGTTGGGCAAAGGGAGGAAGGGTTTCCTCCCTTTGCGTTGGAGGAAGATCACATCTTGTTCCTCCACACTTGCAAAAACAAGTTTGAAAACAAGTCTAAAAGGTATAAATTCTTCTAATTCTTCATATATGAACTTAAAAATAATAGCATATTAAGATTAAAAATAGATCCATTAATAACTTGGAATCGTTAACATATCAATAAAACATGATATTTCCAGTTTATATTGCGACATAAGATGTTTATTGATAACAGGGTCGGACTGGGCCGAAAGGGCCCGGGCGGCTAACCACAAGCCGGGGCCCGAAACTAGATTTATATAGGGGAGGTGAAGTCAAATTGACGTGCCTCAATTTGACTTGACCTCGCCTGATGGTAAGCTAAAGGTAAAGTCTCTGAAAAGAGGGTCACAATTATTTATAGAGACACATACCTTTTTTTTTTTTTTTATCGTGCGCAAAATCCCCATGGATACCTCCCCCACCGTAGCCGGAGGAGGAGGTTATGTCGGACTCGAACCGACTAAAACGCACGCCGTCTGTGTGCCGTCAGTTGCCGGAGGTGAGATTGTCGTAGCCATATCCCTCGCACCCCGGCCGACCCAGGGCATTATCTGTCGATCTGGCCCTCTTCTGGTGAGGGGACCACAGAGTCCCCAACCCGCCCCCAGGTATGGGGAGGCACGCAAGGCGTGCCGCCGCCGCGGCCTGCTTCTGCTAGGGTTACAGGCGGCTCTACCCGTCACCCCCAGGCCCGCGCTCATGGGGGACGGAGGTCATTCTGCGACCTCCGACGCCCGAGTTGCCGCCGCTCGTTGCGGGCTTGAGAGCGTGAGAACTCTCATATAGAGACACATACCAAGTTACAATGGTGGCACTCGGCTTGACGGCCTAATCCGATGCTTTTTAGGCCCCGCTTAAAGGACCCGGCACTGTAGGAAGAGGGAAACACGTGAGCTGCTAAGAAATTCCAGGTCTTATTGGTGTGGCAGAAGGAGTCGCCGAGCCGCTGGGTTCTAGATGGAATATTCTGCACCGTATGCGGGTGAGATCTAAGTCCTGCACGTGCTGTTTGATATAGGAAAGGAGAGGGTGGGACTAATTTGGAAGAGCTCATTAGAACATTCACCATTGTAGAGACGGTAAAATATTGCCAAGGACGCAACATCTCTACGCATCTGCAAAGGCTCGAGGATGTTAGTGACCTCCGGATTCCCAATATAGGGACCGCACATCGCTGCAACCTATCGAGAGCATCTAGTAAGTACTTTACGGAGCCATCCTAAAGGTGTGTGCAGTATTCCACGCAGGAGCAAATTTGTATCTTGTATAGAAAACACCGCTGCTCCGGCTTGAAAAAACGTTTCACTTTGTTCAGAACTCCGAGTTTACACGAGGCTGTTTTGATGATACTCTCAATGCAGTTTTTAATAATTATTCAGTTTGTAGCGAACATACTAAGGAAATTGAGATTGTCCTGTAGTGGCATGCTCTAAAGAGTGAGAAGGGGAAGGAAAGAAGATACTGTACCTTTGCTGTAAACGCACATGCCTGCGTCTTCTTGGTATTGAACTCGAGCAGGTTTCTGATTCCCATTGAGAAAATATGTGGTTCAGGATCCAGTCAAGCCCAGTGACGAGAACCTGCCTTTTTCCCCGATATCAGACTGCTTGGTCGCAGGATATCCGTAATAACTCTCATGTAAGGTGCTATCGTTTGCATAGCAATGAATGCTGCCAGTGGACAGCATGTCGTTGAAATGCATAAGAAAGACAGGTGATAAAACAGACCCCTGTGATACGCCAGCATTTACCTGCAATTACTCCGAAGTTCAACCATTATATAAAATACGCGTATACGGCGCTCCTACAGGAAGCCATCCAGTCGCATAGTCTAGAAAGCAGACCAAAGCTTGGTAGCTTGGAAAGAAGCGATTTTTGCCAGACTCTGTTCAAAGCTTTGTCAATGTCAAGACGATTTGCCAGTGACTGTGACTCACCTTACTTGTCCATAGCCTCACCCCAAAGATGGGTAACGTGCGCCAGAAGATCACCCGTAAACAGCTTTGACCGAAAACTGTTTTGCCGATCATTGATTATGGAGTGATAATCTAGGTGACTCATGAGCTGTTGATGTGTTGATGATGTGCTCAAATACCTTGCACAGCACTGAGGTGACGGCTATCGGCCGACAGTTGGCTGGGTCTGTGCGATCCCCCTTCTTGGTGATCGGCTGTACATTCGCATATTTTCGAAGCCGATGGCACTTCACCCGAGATGTAAGATAATCGGTACAGACGCGTAAGCATTGGAGACAACTCCGCTGCACATTTTTGAAGAACCACCACTGGAATACTATCTGGTCAGCTGGCTTGCCAGACATCGAGTGATTGCAGTACAGCACGGACATCGCGTTGTCTGATAAGGATATCAGGCATTGCGTGGTCACTGATGGACAGTGTCGGTGGCTGCATACCATAATCCTAGATTCGGAAGTTGGCCGCAAAGAGATTAACCAGCAAATTTGTTTTATCTTGAGGCTCATGGGCCAGAGAGCGGCCCGGCAGCGACTGCCCATGAGATGCACCACTAGCTTTTGACCAAACCACGCTATGCGCTGAGCATCCGCTCTGACGTAAGCCCTCTCGCAGACCTTTGTGACTCTGTTGTACACCGCTTTGAAGTGCCCCATGTTGGATCCGCGCGTGGCGCGCACCCATACCCAAGCGCAGTACACAGACTCTTTTTGGTCAACAGCCTCTGCGCACTCGCGCGCGAGCATAGGGCGCGCTCTGCTGACACCGGTGACATCAATGTATGGGTTATAGTATTTCATACCCAGACTGATCTCACTGGTAACAGCAGTGACACTGTCCCATGGGTTCTTACCTTCAAAGCAACGTGCAACCCACGGGATGGACGCAAAATACTCACGCAGTGCATCCCAATCTGCTGATGAGTAGTCCAGAGATATAATTGGCACCTGATGGCAGATGGGATACTATCGGAAAATACTGAAATAGAATAGGTGCCGGAGACTTCATGCGACTCCTTTTTCGTAATTAAGACCTCACAGAAACAGCCTCCGGAATGGACAACATCTCAGTTGAACAAATCCAACACCTTAGGCCTGTCGCCGTGTCATGACTCCTAACACTAGAATACCTGCATGGCTTCTGTTAGCATCCTCCGTGTCTGGAGGAAAGTCGAAGTCATTGCAATTCCGAAACTAGCGTGGTTTCCACAGTGGCGTAGCTAGATGACCAAGGGCCCCGGTGCAAAAAGACACAGGGGCCCCCCTACTTTAGATTAGAGTTGTGTTACAACCCATTTTCACATTCCAAAAGTAAGATTTTTTTGGTAGTTCGATATGAGATTTGGTAGTTCAGGCTCGGGGGCTCTGAGCTTGGGGGCCCTGAGTTTGGGGGCCCTGAGCTTGGGGGCCCTGAGCTTGGGGACCCTGGTGCACCGCACCACCTTGCCCACCCATAGCTACGCCGGGGTTTCCACCAGAAACCCACTGACGACCCCAGGTACTTCACTTTAGACCAATTTCCCTCTTGTGCCAATTTTTTGTGAAACTTTTTTAGAGGATGCCGTCAATCTTCTAACCGCAGATTTCAGGCTGATCCCAGAGCAGGCCGTTTTCGTACCGCTCAGAAAATAACCTAAACTAGTTTCTGGGGATGGGCTTGCTCAAGATAACCATTTGTTGAATTTTCTATTTCATTTCTCTCTCATTTCATGAACGATTGTATAATATGATCTAGTTTTATTTTACATTTAATCCACAAGAGCTGGAACCTAGCCTGTGCGGGCCAAGTATCATCAGTATCAAGTCCTATCTTACGTTTGCCGTCCCTCAAACCAGGACCGGGGGGCCCGCGCAGGCTGGGGCCCGTGCGGCAAATGCCACATTAAATGTATGGCCAGTCCGACCCTGATTGATAAAATGGTTTCTTCTTCTGTGTGTCCTTGGTTTAAGTTTTAAAAAATGTTTATATTATACAGGTTTTAACACGTACCTACTCAGTGAGCTTGTGGAAAAAATGTCTACTTGTGGTTTACTTTATTATACCATAAACAATATTTTCAGTATAATCACATTCAAGTCTATATCTCGGTTTACCTCGGGACACGTATCTTGGAACTAAGACAAACGTCCATAGGCCACGGTGACCGCTTCCCATCGGGTGGGCCGTGTGCTTGTCTGCCAACTAAGTGGTAAAAAAAAAACGAGGCTTAGTGAATTCGAGCTCGTCCACCATCTTCAAAAGACACCCAAAGACGTGTACTGCGCCTATAGAACACAATTTTGAGCACATTTTAGGTCCAAGATACAAATGTCCCGACTTCCCGAGCAATAGGTAGGTACTTTGTGTCTGAGCTGCTGCGGTCTGTGGTCGATCGCAGCAGCAGACACAACGTATTGCTATGAATTCGTACCTTTAGACAAGAGCTAATAAAACTTTTGTGCCTTACAGAAAGTCCGGTGAACATACATTTAATCAAATAATACTGTTAATAATGTAAAATAAGGGTCCAACCCCACCAAACGGACGGCACCGGCCCGGATTTTACAATCTTTAAACAAAATAAATCTTATATCACAGCATTTAAAGTTTATATTAAGTTTATATTGTTTATATTGTAAAATCCGGGCCGATGCCGTCCGTTTGGTGGGGTTGGACCTTAATGCTGTACCGTCGATATTTTAACACGTATTTGTGTTTATGATATATGTGAAGTGAAGTGAAGGGAAGAACAACGTGGTAAACTAATGTTATAGTGCTGGGTTAGTCGCGGTTCCCACCAGAAAAAAATAACTTTTTAGTACTTACTGCACATGCACACAAATTGTAGGTAATATGAATAAAATTGTATAAAATGTCTAGAATTGGTCTAGACATTTTGTAACGAGCCTAGGGTCAAGATAATTATATTTGCCGATAACTATACCTTAGATAGGTACCTACCTATAACTATCTCCTAGATCCGTATAGTATTCAGTCCCACGTACCTATCTAATAGTCCCACGTACCTACCTAGAGCTTAAGCACATAGCCGTACCGATAATTTCATAACAGAAAACTCCCAATCTTGAAATCGAACCCAGAACCTACGAGAAAGTCGCACGCACTGCACGCTATGTTCCAGACCCGCAGAGAAAATCTTTGCTGTAGGTACATAGGTATACCTATTCGTGTAGTAGATAATTCGGTAAAAGCGTGGCCTCGAACAAACACTCAATGTTTACAATAAGATCAACATACACGCTGCGCTTGCGCCTGTCAAGTTCAAACTTGATTTACGCGCGCAACTGTTGTGCGGTCTTTGTGCGTCACATTCGTGCGTGCACGCACGTGTTTGAAATATAGAAAATAATACTTTTTTTTTAAGTTTTTAACGAGATTTCTGTGTCGTGTCACATTTTAAAAATGTCGAAAGACAATGGGAATTGTTTGCTGAGATTTTAGTCGCTTTGTGGATGTTCCACATTCGGCACAACGCGAAAGTGGGCTTAAGAGACAACTTTGTTCAATTGTCCCTTTATTTATATACTCACACCTATATATCTCTGAAGCGGTAGGCAGTTCATCAACTACGTCACCGCAGCAAGAAAATGACTTCCTTACTTAAAAGTTTGTAGAGGATTAAGTATCTCTGGAATTACTGAACCAATTAAAAAAATTACCTACCTATAGAGAGATATATCATCAATGAGTAGTCCAGGCGTACCTAAGTATAGGTTTAGGTATTACTGAAAAAAACAGATAGACAAACAGACAGACAGAGAGACAGACAGACAGACAGACAGACAGAAGGACAACGAAGTGATACTATAAGCCTATAAGGTATAAGGGTTCAGTTTTTAAGCTATTGCATAGCTTCTATCGCGGGCCTTGAGCGTGGAGACCGAATCCAGAAATTCCGTAACGAAAAATGGTAACACCCCCAACTCCGAGCTCGCACGAATCGAGCCGAGCTGCTCCGAATGCTATGCAATAGCTTTACCGCGGCAGTCCCCGAGTGCCACAAGTCAAGGTCAAGGTCAAAGTCAAGGTCAGGTCAGGTCCAAACCTAAGCTGACACTCCGAGCTCGCACGAATCAAGCCGATTTCGGAGCAGCTCGGCTCGATTCGTGCGAGCTCGGAGTCATAGTATAAATAGAGTCGGAGTGGGGGGATAATTGCATAAGTTGATAAAAAATGCTATGCAATAGCTTTACCGCGGCAGTCCCCGAGTGCCACGTCTTTTTTTTTTTTCCTCCTGAGATACGGAACCCTAAAAAGATCTCTTGAAGTAAAATAAAAAGATTGAATTATAGCAAGTTTCATTTTACAACTTATCGTAATAATATGCAAGAATTTCTGAGCAATAACTGTTGAGCCATTGTTCTTTCGATAACCCATTAAATTATATGAAATAAACTCGTGTTGGTAACTGCAGCAGCCACCTAACTTACCAGTCCACGCAAATATTTATAGGTCCACAAATCAATCCTGTTTCCAACATTAATGTTCGCAAGCTAAAACCCAAACAAACACAGTTCCCAGGAATTTATTCATTTACAAAACGAACAGAAAAGCGAATTGGCAACAACGGACAATACTAAACAAAGTTGTAAATGATTGTAATGATGTAGACAGCCATATTGTGGCATATTTTGTGCGAAACAGGTCGATGCATTAATTTGTTAGTAATTTTATGCCCGGTTTTAATTAGTGAAGCAGGTAAACACTATTAGTTTGGTGATTTTATGTCCTAAGTGTAATTAATGAAGCAAATGGATAACACTTTTAGTTTAGCAATTCTAAACGGGTCAATGCTTTAATTTCTTAGTGATTTTATGCCCAGTTTAAAATATGAGAAGCAGGTAAATACTATTGGTTAGGTGATTTTATGTCCCGAGTGTAATTTATGAAGCAAATGGATAACACTTTCGGTTTGGCAATTCTATAAGCTGTTTATTTCCTCTAATAGACGTTCCTCGTGGACATTTATAAGAAGATTCTTCATAAGAAGAATGTCCGCTTTTGCTCCCTTTAGAAGCTACTTAAATCGGTATAGGTAGGTACATAATCAAATAACAATTCATTTTACAATTAGTAAAGTAAATTAAACCATAGGCTTACTTGCTGATTTCAATGGATAAGACTTGATTTTGTAAGAGACTGAGTTTATTAAAGAAGCACATGGATAACACTTGCTTCAATATCATAAATGGCTTGAGTCAGATCGATAAGATTCTTGTTTTAGTCTTTTTATATCCCAAATCTAAGATACAATACTGACCTGACTAATTTAAACTCGAGTTTTGTTTGTATTTCTTATTCGTTTCACTCAAAACTCCAACAGGCACACGATGTAAGAAATATGTGTCTGCAGCTTTAGATCTATTGATAAGTTTAACACTCAGTAGTAGGTAATAAGATCATTAATTAAAACTTCAACCCATAACTACCATTCACATGACATTTTAGATTAAATTTATTGGCACTGGCTTATGTACAGTAAACGTCAATTTAAATTATGTACCTATACTCAACTGACAAAACAAAATGTTTGTCGATTTCAGTATAATTTTATTAGGGCATAAATTTTGTTGTTTATACCTACCTACCAGAGACCTTTGTGTCATATAATTCAATAGTTTGTAGATACATTTGAGTGTACACCGAAATACCCTTCACCAATAGAATGCCTCATGCAGCGACTGCACTCTTTGCCGAAGGTCGTTTTTACGAAAACGTAAATGTAAAGTAAATTTAAATCGGCTTACCTGACCTATTTACAAGTCTGCACACCTGCTGATTAACAGGCTTTCTTCTCGGGATTGAGAGGTCAAACGGCATATGCTTCAATAAGTGGACCTATGTTCCAAGGGAAAAGCCTCGTATACAACCAGGAATAAATAATGCTAAGGAAGGCTACACTCCATAACAGCATTTGCTGCGTGCACAAAGCAAGAAAAATGTGCCTGTCAAGAAGCATAATTATTTTGTCGCGTAAATGTAGGTGAGGCCCCCCTAAGATGATACAACAATAGAGAAAACAAAATGGTACCACAGGGTCTATCACTATAAAAATACGAAACTTATTTTCCACTCTATAACAAAAAATAAACCCTCATAACCTAGATACATACATACATACAATATCGCCTTTATCCCCGGAGGGTTAGGCAGAGGTGAATTAATACCCACATTTCACCAATCATTGTATTAGGTCCCACGTAACCTAGATACCTGGATAAAAATCATACTCAACCTTCATTTATTTTTTCCAGGCAACCCCAACGACAAGATCCTATACGGCCGTCCAAATAAACGTCGAAGCGCATCCTTCCCAGCCCCCAGGTCACTAGACCGGCGCAACTCGCTCAGGATCTTCGGCTCCTCCAGCAAGTACCTCCAGAGATGCGCCTCCACCAGGAGCCTACACCACAAGAATGCTAATACCACCGATAGTTCGTCATCCACCGATTACCCGCCGAGCGTTGAATCTGCGTCGCCTAGTAAGTTGCCATTTAAATATACTACATGTGCAGGACTGAAGTGTAACCCTCATATCGTGCAAAAAATGTTATCCAGGACCCAGCTGTTCAATATACCATTGCTTCCGATCCTCCGACTTCCGCATCCAGTTCATTCCAGCCACCTTTTTCAGGTTATCTGTTCAATATATTTTGCAAGCGGTTCTCCTAATTTTCACTCAGTGCAAATATGGATTGAATGAATGTTGTAGCACTTGTGTCTACAGTTTGCTAAATTCTGAACGTCTAATGTAAATTCTCTCCCTTTTGTGATAATGATAAGGACTCATTTTTGAGAGGAATGTAAGGTTACACCGTTCATCGTTATAGCATACAAGTAGGTACCTCCGGTTATCCTTCAAATGTATCTGGAGTAGGGAGTCACAACTGTGGCGTAGTAAACTCACTGCTGCTGACATAGTTAAGTAGATGAATATGCCACTAATTATTTGGAAAATCGGAAACTCACTTATAGCTCAGATTCAGGTAATAGAGCAAGAAGAAAATCCACTCAGTTCTCAGATGCAGTCTAGTCTAGCTTGACGGCGGTTTGTATTATAGGTTGTTACCCAATATTCAACTACTCAGAGTGGGTTTAGATAGTCTAGAAGGAATATACCTAGGTAAACTAAAAAAATATCTGTATACGTGTTTCAGAAAAAGTGTCCCTGCTGTCCCGCTTATTCAGACGAAGCGGCCGCAGCAAGCAGACGCGCGCTATGAGCACTTTTTCTGCGCAGTTCCCGCCCACAGAGTGGTTCAACTCCAAGGCGGTGCATCTCCATTGTGTGGCTACGCAGACAAACTCAAAGGTAAACGGTTGTATTTTAAATCAAGTATTGTCTTGTCGTGAGACACATATCTACCTGGTAATGCACTCCGACTTGTTATCGGTCCCTGAAGTAGGAGAGCGAATTTCAAGCTCTAGCTCGCACTCCTACTTCTCCATTTCACGATTCTGTTGATTTTGACTATTACGGTAGTGATTGTCGTCTGACTGTTCTACTCGAAGAGGAAAGCGAGCACCAGGACCTCGTCCGTAAGTCAATAGGTGTACCAGCCTCACAGGTGTGGTTGGCTAGGGCTGTTCTTGTTCTCTCTTTCAATCTTGTTGGACGATTTGGCAATGCGCAAGTAACATCTCTTATGTTACAATCGTTGTCCATGGGACCGCATGTCATAAAATGAACCGAACACTTTTTTATAACTTTAGCCTCCACACCACAACCTAACCTTTTTCTTGCAATTTTATGTTATAATCAGACATCGACTACGGCAGTTTAAAAAGATCTAAACATTGTGATAATGAAACTAAAATACCTTTAATTTTTCTGATTTCAGGAGTCCCTGCAGAGTCAAACATCATTTGTTTCATCTTACTACGACGGATCGGAAATTAGCAATCGGTCTTCGACGCTGCCGCGCCGGCACAAAAGACACCTGTCCACTGAGTCTGGCTTGGCAGGCTCCGTCAACTACGACCACTCGCCTGTCAGGCATTCCAGCCCTAGCTCAGGCAGCCTACCCAGATCAACACTAAGCCGGAGTTCAACCAACAAAACCATCATGGACCATTTTGGATCACCACAAAGAATCAGCGATCCCAAGCTTAGAGACAGTCCAAGCGGCAGTCTAAGGAGAGTAGACTACTCAAATTCAGATCACATTATGACCACCAGTGGTCCTTCCAGTCTAGAAAGTACAACCCCCCTCAGAACACCTCGTAAGGATGCCAAAAATGGTCAGTTAGACCAAAATTCACTAATGAAAAGGAGCCACTATACTAGTGGGAGTAGCGGCCACTCAAGTCTAGAGTCCCACATATCAGATCGCACATTAAAGCCTTCGCCTAGTCATAGCAACTCGCACGGAGCGCCTGGCCTTAGCAGAGCACAATCACTTGTGAAAGTACAAAGCTTACAAAGCTCACCAAAAAGCCTACACAAATACAGAACGAAACCACCTCTTGTCGGTGGCGAAACGGTAAAAAACGGTAACACGTCACCCAAAAGTTTACCAAAAAACTGTCCAAACACACCCAAAAAAGCCGCAACCCCACTGCATAAGTCCTTAGGGTCTAAGGTAGAAAACCCATCAACGACGATGTTGACCAGTTCCAATTCTAACAACTCAATCACACTAAAAGTTACCACGAATACTATCTCTCAGAACGGTGGTGGTACTAACACCAAAGTATATGTACAAAATTCGCCAGTAAGATCCGTTATCACTTTTGAAAATGGCAAGGTAACTGAGACTACCAACGGTAGCAACATTTATATCATCAACGATGATCGACAAGTTGTATCTGTGTCTCAAAATGGGGTTTCAAATAAAACTCCACAAAATCCCACTGAAACATCATTCGACGTATGTGTTGAAAAGAATAAGCAGATGTATCAAGAATCAGAACCGATCAAAGTACAAGAGAATAAGTTCAATAAAAATTCAATTAACGACACGGGTATGAACAATAATCGTAAGCTTTCTTTACAAATAGGTGGTGCAACTAATAACAACAGTTTTGTGTACAAAAATCAATTAAATAATACAAATGAAGTTGCATCGAACCCCGCCTCTCCAGCCATACATAATAATATAAATAATTTGGAAACTACCGCAAATAGTAACCCTTCGACACCGACTAAAAGTTACGATAACATTATAGGATCGTTGGGCAGTTTGAGGTACCAGAAGAATTCCTTATCATCGGCCAACAGCGGCATACAAACTAATATTAATTCAAACAGTGAGCTGAAAAGCGTCGATCTGTTGAAGAAGGCAGCAGCACTTCAAATGCTGAATGGACTGCCGAATGTGAATAACAGAGTCAGTTCGGACTCCATAGCGAATCTACTAACGAAAGCTATCGACCAGAAACCAACCGTTCTGGGGTCCGAACCGAATTTAGCTCTGAAGAACCAAGAACCAATAAAAGACATAAATACGTCGGCAGAGAAAATAAACTGCTTGGAGAATAAACAGAAGAGGTACAGTCTTAGTCAGGAGAGTAAGAAGGAGAATCAGGATTTCTACAATTTTCCGAGCTTAAGCGATTTGAGCTTTAATTTTACGAGTTTAGCTGCGCAGAAGATATTGAAAGGTGTCAGTATAAATAGTGTAGACACCCTGGTTGAGCTGAACATGGCCGCCAACACAGAAAAGCAGAACAATCGCGATGTCGCTGCAGTGTGCACAGACTTTGGCCTTGTATAGCAATTAACGTATAATATTTTTTGTTGTAAAATGTATAATAGTAGACATAACACTGTATGATGTAAGGTATTTGTACGATTTATTGATAACTACTTTGTAACACGCTTTAGATATGCAATACCTACGTATATTTAGTTCGAAACTTTTACTCGTTTAAGAATTTTGTACTCCCTTACGAAATTTATCTCTTAAACGCATTGTAATCCCCTATTATTAAAATTTTGTTTGTCGTTACTAACTTATTATCATCGGAAGTATCAATGTAGAAATTATTTAACACAGTATACTTAAATATAATCGTTAAAATTTAATCGGAAATTCTTAGTTTGTAGCTCACTTTAAAAGTATCGAGACAATAAAGCCGAACATCTGTGAGAACAAAAGGTGGCCTAATAACATTGTTACATGGAAATTTAGTGCCTAATTCGATCGTAATAGAATTGTTATTCAATTGTAGTCATATTGTAGTCTTTCAATATTCCTTAGTAAGTGGCTATCACTACGAGTAGATGCTGTACTAAAATTTGTCCACTTCAAATCACTTCTGTTCGTGCCATCTTTAAATTTCCAGTGAAAAGGTTGAGTACAAACTAGAATACCTAACTAACAGATTCCATCCAATAATGGGAATTTCAAAGGAATGATTTATAAGATGTATGTCATGTATTAAGTGCCATAAAACCATAGTATTACATAACGAAGGCGAAATATGGAATGGGAAGTAGGTATTTTAAATCATTTCATGTGTAAGGATTTGCTGAACATGTGTATGAAAGCAATGGGTATTTATTCATTAGGACACATAATCAGAAGTCATATCGCAATTAGTTTAAATCAGTAATAACGCCATTTGTAAAAATATTAACAATATAAGATGATGCTTTAAAGAATTTCGTTTTATTTTCCAAACTACCCACACTAGAACCAACAATTCCGTGAACTGAACGATGGTGCCAGTGGTGCCACCTTCCCTTTAATATTGTCAAATTGTGCTAAGTTGTCTTCAATAAATATTGCAGTACATTTTAACCAATGCTATCTGGACTGGACCCAAAGTACCTAAGCATAGCTTAACTAGCTTATGTTGGGGCCAACGGAAAGTACTTTCAGTGTTTTTTTTTTTCGATTTCCAAAAAAAACAGTACATAAAACTGGGTCTCGATTCTGCTAAAGCACAACCACTGTCACACCACAGAGACTGCGAGAAAATTCAATTTGATTTTAGCCTTTAAAGTAATGCAGTTAAAGTTTAAAATTAAATGGCTTTTTGTAGAGTGAACGAAAGCGTGTAATGAAAATATTGTCATTTAATTTTGGACTTAAATCTTTAGAAATAAAGTCTAAAATTTAATGCCAATTTATGCAGAGACTGTGGCACGACAGTGGTTTTGCTTTAGCAGAATCGAGGGCCTGTAGATATGCATTTGACAGTGACAACGTAATTACGATTTCATCCATTTCTCGGAATACATAGTTGGTTCATCTACAGGTATTGTAGGACATTTTGTTCAATGTATTGTATCAATGATTCAGTGTACCATAGATTAATATATATATACTAGTCAGTGTACCATAGAGTATAATGTGAAGCAGTCGCACTGGGCCTAAAGGGTCCGAGTGGGACTCTATAAGCATAGGAAAGTGTAGATGAGATCGTATCAGAAAATAATAAAATATTATGTAAGAAAACCGTAAAACAGAGCCCGGATTCCGAGGTGAGAGCCTAACACCCAGAACTAACGCGAAATTCATGACCTTTTTTTTAAGAATAGAATAGAATAGAATATATGCTTTATTTCAGATCAGATCAGAATATTAGCAACTGAATTTACTAGTATTCCCGTTAACCACTCGTTAACCCCGTTAATCACGTCTCGGTAGTGTAATGGCCAGAATTCGAACCCGGGACCTCTCAATCGTAAGGTCGACTCCTCCACTAAGCTACCGACGCTTTTCAAGATTGTTAAGGAGAAGCCCCAACATAACGGGATGCCTCAGGGTTTTCTTTCTAATTATTTTAACCAAAATTTAAAATGATAAGTTATCATTATCTTAGCGTATGTCCCCGGTTACATCCGATGCTTTGACCTCGGAATACAGGGTTCGCTTACTCCTTCTCTTCCTTTGGTTCTACTTATACAGCTTATTGTCTGACCTCCCAACCCCGAGAAGGAAGCTTGTTCCAGAGCCTCGTCCATAATTTACCAGGTATACCTCGGGGCAGATATCTTGGACCTAAGTCGCGAAACAATCGAGGCCCTGCCGCGCGTGGATTGTTCTCTAAATAAATAATCTATGCTTGATGAATTTGAGCTCATCCTGCGTCGTAGCACAACGTGCTATCATGCATCAATCATTAACATTGAAGAAACGTGTAATGCGCTTATAAAGTAAAATTTAGGTTCAAGTTGTCCTGAGGTATATACCATACCATCTTGCAGGTGAAGTTGCCTTGGGTCTCAAAAACACCCAGTAAATGATGGGTCATACATATTCTGGTATAGCAGCATCCTAAGATCTTCTGCTGAGCTTTCTATTGTGTGATGGTAATGTATTAGAATGCCATGCACATTCGATCCCCATTCAGTGCAAATATTTGTATGCATGAATATGGATATTTGCATCGGTTTGGTCATGCCTCAAATAGCATGTTAAGCCATCGGTCCTGGTTTCCATAGGAACATCTATGGCATTCTGTATGTAGGGAAAGTGGAAGAAATGGCCCACACATCGTTTATCACCCATCCAGTGAACGGTGTCCCTAATGGAAGTTGTATCTGTGCTGGATATACCTCGGCACATGTATCTTGGACCAAAATCGCGAGACAAACGAGACCATGGCACGCGCGAATCGGTGAACATGAGGTGAATTTGAACTCTTCCACCACAGTAGCAGTTCCTCCCGTGCTATCCTCCAATTAAACACACCCAAGAAACATGTACAGTGCGTATGCATATAACATTTTTAGTCCAAGATATGTGTCCCGAGCAATACTAATAATAACAATACCTTTATACAAAATATAAAAGGTTTATTATTTCATTATCTAATTGGTAAAATGTAAATTCATATCAACGCTACACATACAATTTTCTCTATACACAAGCTATAGTACTATGCTCCATGACGTCAGCTACTTGTGACGGCTCAGTTTCAGTCTGACTTTTTATAGAGTTCAGCCAATCATCTGTTGGATCTATTTTCTTCACATCTGGATCGGAGCTATCACTTTTGTCATCCTCTGTACTCTCCCGGCTCTCCTCACATTCAACTACATTGCTACTTAAGCTACTCGGACAATTCTCACATACTTTTACTGGCGAAGCACTCGTTTCCACATCTCTAAATTGTTTTGAAACCTCTTCCGGCCTTATGTTTACGTAACACACGCAATTCTCAGTTGCCGTTACCTGCTTTAACGCAGCCTCTTCTATAGCCTCTAGTTCCTGACTTTCCACCTCCTTAGTTATATCCTCAATATTTTTATACGAGTACAAGTGATCGTTTTCTGGGTTAACATAATCTTCCAGTGTAAAAGTGTTACTATCAAATTTAAGTTTCTCAAAATCAATAACTCCATATTTACTTACGTTATCTAGTATTGTGGACTCGTTCTCGAAGCATATTCGAATATTTTGAACACAATTCCTCGTCAAGTCTTTGTCGTCTTGGCATTGTTTACGTATAGCATCGAGTTGACGCAGAGTTTTTAATTCCCTCGCTTTTAAATGCGCGTACACTCGCGCGAAGGACTGTTTCACGTTACTCTTGAACTGAAACAAAAGAAATAGCATTAAATAACTGGCAACTAAAACTATTATCGTTCTTATTTTTGAAAACAATTACATTTTCTATGTTTTTGTCAAATTCATCTGATTCGCTCGCCATGTTTACGTTTTTAGAAAGTTTGACGTTTCCATTAGAAAGTTGCCGAAATATAATTTCGTTAAACTACTTTTTTACTAAAATGTCATACAAAACCTTTGATTTATCATTTAGCTAAATAAAACAATCCTTTTGTCGTTTTATTATTATCTTTTTTAAGATAAAAGAGCAGATGATCATTCCTTATATTTCTTACTAAATATTTAATTATGAATAAATTGATGACTTCCAAAAACATGCTACACCAAGCACAAGAAAGTACAACATCATAATAATGAAACCAATGATGTTTGTTTTCTTTCATTAATTGATTTGTTGATAGCTGTACCTCAATCCTATATATATATACACATTAAGTCATAAAAAGTATCTCATTGAAAGAAACTTTTATTATATAAATCTTCTGAATTCAAAGAAAAAAATGCACTGTCCGTAATTCAAGCTTGGTACAATAATATTACTCAGATTAGAAGAATAATATAGACGGAGCGTATAGAACCAGCGTGTGAAGCCACATAAAGTGATACTAAAGTAGCACCATTTCGCTCGCACTCGTGCGTGCACACAAAAAGTGCGAGTGAGATGGTGCTACTTTACGTCTATAATATTCTTTTAGTCTGAGAATAATTTTTAAACAAAGATTAAACGTTAAAAACTTTAAGAAATAAATATAAACGAGTATAATTATTTATTTCATGACAAAATATATAGAATGTTTTCGTAGTAACTAATAACAGTTGTCAAGGTAACATAAAAGAAGTATATCATAGAGCAACCTTCTTAACATCCCGTCCGGTCTTTTATCAACTGTTGTTAGTTATTAGGTAGATAGGCTCCAGCCAGTTTATACAGTTCTTGAAGCCTTGGTTTATATAAGGGCTTTGTTAGGAAGTCCGCTAGTTGATATTTTGTATTAACTTTTTCAACTTTAAAATCCTTCTCTTATGAAGAAATGTTTCAGTTTCATATGTTTTGTCCGGTGATGGATTTCATATGGTGGATCATACGCCAACCTTAAAGCAGATTCACTATCTATGTAGAGTGTAATCTCCTTTTCGATATCATTCTGCATAAAATTTAAAATCCTTTTAAGCCATATTATCTCCCGGGCTGCCTCACTTGCTGCAATAACTTCTGCTTCTGTGGACGATATTGCAACAGTGTTTTGGCACTTGCTTTGCCATGCAATGGCACCATTACCGTGAATGCAAATCATACCACTGGTAGATCTTCCTGTAACACTATCGCCTCCAAGGTCAGCATCGCTGTAACACCTTAAACCATGGTGTACAGTAGAAGACTTGTACGTGATTCCGTACTCTAGGGTGCCTTTAACATAGCGTAAGATCCGCTTTACTCTCATTACGTCTTCTAATGTTGGACTATCAAGTTTGCGTGACACTACTCCAACTGCAAACGCAATATCTGGTCTAGTGCCAACCATTAAGTAAGAGAGTGCTCCGACTGCTTGTCGATATGGGAAATTAATAGTACTGTCTTTCAAGTCTAGCACGCTATCTTTAACAATAGGAGTTACTGCGGCCTTACAGTCCTGCATACCGAATCTTTGTAGCAGTTTTTTCGCGTAACTCTTTTGATCGATTTTAATCGCTCCGTCTGCTTTGCGTTCAATTTCTATTCCAAGAAAATAAGAACCGCATTTGGTTGTAATTTTGAATCTTTGACGCATCTCATTCAAAAATTTCTCGGTTCCTTCTACGCTTGCAGATGCTATGAGCCCATCGTCAACATGTAGGACTATTAATAGCTTGTGCTTTCCCTCTCCACGTTTAAACAAGCACGGATCGCTCTCACTCTGTTTGAAGCCAAGTTTGAGGATATATTCCGTAATCGTGTTATTCCAGCAGCGCGGAGCTTGTTTAAGCCCATAAAGACTCCGTTTTAGCTTGCATACTTTTCCATCACTGTTAGAATATCCTTCTGGAGGCTTCATGTAGATTTCTTCTCTCAGAGTGCCGTAGAGAAAAGCTGTTGTCACATCAAATTGAGACAAAGAAAGATTTTCTTGAGCAGCTGTACTAAGGAGCGCTCTTATCGTACTTGTCCTTGCAACAGGGCTAAAGGTTTCGTAATAATCTAAACCCTTCTTTTGAGAAAAACCTCGTATCACAAGTCGAGCTTTATATTTATCCACTGAACCATCAGGGTTAGTCTTGATCTTATAAAGCCACTTGCTTGTTATGGCCTTTCTACCTTTGGGCAAATTTACCATTTCCCAGGTTTTATTTTCTTTCAATGAGCCAATCTCGTTTTCCATCGCTCCTTTCCATTCCTCAGCGTCCTCAGACATCATCGCCTCCTGATACGTTGCTGGCTCTATGAGAGGTCTATTCGTTACATTATTGACGTTGAGACAAACATTGCAGACATAGTCCTTATATCTAGCTGGTGGCTTGAGATTTGACCGCTCTCGTAGTGTCATCCTGCCTTCAGCCTCGATCTCTGATGCAGATAGTGACGTATCATTTTGTCTTTCTGCCTCAGTTGGTTCATTGACTTGACGATCTGCCTCAATCACATCGTTAACCTCGTCCTCAGGTTCATCAAAAGATTGTTCCGCCTCTAAAAATGTATCATCCTCTAGCATTTCAGCTTCAGACTCAGTGCCATTTGCTGCACATGATGATTCAGCAACATTTTGACCTTGTTGGTACTGCAATGCAATATCATTAGCCAGTGGCTGCTGCTTACTATTCATATTGACCGGGGTTTGACACTTACATCGAGGTATGACGAAATCAAATCGATTGTCGGCGCTTTTATCAGCTTTTTTGATCTGTGTGGCAACAGGTTCTTCACTCTGTTCAAAATTACCAAGTAGAGGTTTTTCATCAAAGGTGACATCTCTGGAACGGATCAGTTTGAACGAGTTGCTGTCCCATATACGGTAGCCATCATCAGAGTCATAGCCGATCAGTATGCCCTTTTGTGCCTTCTTATCCAACTTCTTTCGTCTTTGCTTCGGAATGTGTGGATAACAATGAGATCCAATTATTCTTAAATGACTCAATCTGGGCTTCTTGTGATGCCATAGCTCATACGGTGATTTCTCATCTTCACAGGTAGGACCTGTCCTATTTAAGATATACACCGATGCTGATACCATTTCAGCCCACAGTGCAGGAGGAATTTTAGCATGTGCATACATTAGACTTCGCGCCATTTCCACAACTGTCCTGTTGTCTCTCTCAGTAGGATTTTGTTGCGGCGTGTAGGGCATTGTCAATCTTTGCTTAATGCCTTCCTTCTTGAGAGTAGCTTCTACTTTTGCATTTACAAACTCTCCACCATTGTCACTAAGAAGTTCCTTGATGACAATTCCCGAAGCTTTTGCTTCAGCGAGCATGAGAAGTAGCTTTTCATGCACTTCACTTTTCTCTTTCAGAAAGTATACAAATCTGTACCTCGTATAATCGTCTTTGAAGAGGACAAAATATCTTAGCTTAGTGATAGATTCTGGAAAAGGTCCACAGACGTCCGCATATACTAGTTCTCCAGGTCTTGTGCATTTCTCCCTTCTCCCGAACTTAACTCTGTGAGATTTGCCATAAACGCACCCTTCACACAGTTCTTTTGTGTTTTGCACATTTATATCAAACTCCCTCTTTATTAAATTCTTCACATGGCTTTTATTTTGATGTCCAAATCTTTCATGATATAGCTGTAACAGATTTGATGGTGTGGACACCTGATTCACTCGTACATTTGGTTGCAGACATCTCATATTTAGTTTGAACAGTCCTCCAAATTTGCTGCGGGTGCCAATCAGTTTCAAATGTCCATCTATTCTGAGAGTGCATTTTTTTGTAGTAGACTCAAAAACACTCTTGTCCGATATGTCATGAGTAGCAAGTACTGAAAATAAATTTCTGCTGATGCTGGGCACGTACCAGACATCTTTAAGCAGTATCGGCACTAGTTTGCCGTCTATCTCAGCCTCCGCAAGAATATTTCCAATACCTAGAGCTTCTATACATTGGCCATTTGCACCAGTCACAGTATGTTGGCTTTTGAAGTATTTGAAGGTCTGGAACAGGTCGCTTCTGTTGGTCACGTGACTTGTTGCCCCATTATCGACGTACCAATTCTCTAAATCCTTCATCTCTCCAAAATCAACGGAATGTGTGGTCATCACTGTTAAATTCATGTTTACAGTCTTGGATTCTTTGGGCGGTCTTCCGTCTTGAATCCACTGCTTACAACTTCTAACTCTGTGGCCCTTTCTCTTACAATAATTGCATGTAAGCTCCTTGAAATTCTTTTTCTTACCCTTACTCGTATTCGCATACAAAGCTTCTGCATTAGTCTCGTCTTCTGTGACACTGACGTGTGTCTTATTTTGACAAAGAACTCTTTCATGTGCGCATAACTGACTTGTCAGGTTCTCGATAGAGCGTTCCTTTTTTGAAATTAATAGCCAACTGGACTTAAATCCTAGATATTCTGGAGGTAAAGTATCCAGGATTTTGCACATAAGCAATATTTCTGGTAATTTTGCCTCGTTCAACTCCGTACACATTTCACTCCAGATATTCTTTAAAATTGACACATGTGTTATAATGTCATGATCATGGTCCTTCTTGTAGCTAAAAAACTTTAGGCATAGGTCATATGTTTTGTCGACACACGTACCTCCATAAATTCGCTCTAACTCATCCCACATGTCTTTTCCGTTATCAAAACGCACAACTTTTTGTATGATATCATCGGACATATTTGTCGTTAACAGTATTAAAACAGCACTATTTAAATTTTCAAAACTGCGAAGATCATTCTCATAAGATTTCTTATCTTCACTATTTGCCGTAGACGCCAAGGATGGTCTTCTTATCCTCCCTTCAAGAATGTCTAAACCTCCCGGCATTGCCTTTAGCACAATGAGAATTTTGAACTTCCATGTTTTGTAATTATTTGCATTCAAATTGCCAATTTGAATTTTGCTGGCGTTTAATACTGCGTTTTCCATGATTATGGAAACCACGCTCTGCTACCACTTTAAGAAATAAATATAAACGAGTATAATTATTTATTTCATGACAAAATATATAGAATGTTTTCGTAGTAACTAATAACAGTTGTCAAGGTAACATAAAAGAAGTATATCATAGAGCAACCTTCTTAACAAAAAAAATGTATCTTTGTTGGAGCGGCAATACCGTCCAAAGCTTGAACCTTTTATCACAGTGTTCATTCTTAATTTTATTTGAGCTTTTACATACGGTATTGACTGTCGCTACTGTAAACTGAACTCCCGATTCTGAGAAAGAAGGAAACTTCACTTGCGTGCGCCAGAATCTACTACAGAAGGAAACTAGGTTCTGACATCATTGCAGTGTAGGTGAGCGTGGGCCTGACTAGATAATCTTGATAGGGTCATAAACACTCTATAAAATATTCATTACTACCTCTCACCCGTGACTCCACCCGCGTAGATGTCGGTTATCGTGACCAAACATAACATAGTCATTTCTCAAGGTCAAATCTGTCTTTGTGCCAATCGGTTCAGTGGTATCATGAAAGCGTAACAAATAGACATATAGAGCTACTGTGAAATTTACAATATTAGTATGGATTCACTAATATAATGTTGAGAAGATTATAGTTTACATTTTCATAAAAAATCAGTATCGCAAAAATAAATAACATAAGCACACAATCCTATATTTCTACCATTTAAGAAGTATATCGTTCAATAATTTGGCAACATTACTTTAAAAAAACATTATTATTGATTTTACGTTTGACAACTTGCTGGAAAACATTCCTCTAATCTTTATTTTGATTATTATGTTCGATTCCATTTCAAGAGCTGTCAGCGTGTGCTTGGTTGTCACGTTTTTTCAGATATTTTTTTGGAATTTTGTGTCTTGTTTGACGATTGTGATTCATTAAAATATTATTTTATGTTGTGTTGCCCTATCTAACTGGTTAAAGGTATTGTGTTGCTCTTTTATTTTATTTAATTGCAATAATGAAGAAAAATAAACCTCCTGACCCTCCTGACATTCAGACTCCTACTACTCCCATTTTTTCCACTCCTCCCTCCTCTCCTGCTGTATATATGCCCCCCCCTTCTTCTTTTCCTGATACTGATATGCCCAATCGACTGTCGCATCGACTGTCTCAATTCGTCGAAGATTGCAATGTTGCAGACAATTCAACTGGCGTGTCCCGTAAACGTCCAGTGCATGAACAAAGCTCTCCTGATTCTATCCGCCCATCAAAACAGGCCAAAAGTTTAATTTTCCGAGACAGATACAAGGCAGGGGATAAGTCTCCGTTCATAACTCATGTGTCTCGGATAGAACCTCACCCCGCCACTGGAACAACCCTTCACCCCGTCACATTCGGCCTATTCCTATTGCAGAACAACATCTCTAATATAGCCAAGGATGGTGTCAAAAGAGTAGGTAGGAACCGTATCTCGGTAGAGTTTTCCTCACCCCAGGATGCAAATGCATTCCTATCAAACCCTATTATTACAAAAAAGTTTTCAGCGTCTATCCCATCTTTTAACATCACTCGCATGGGTGTTGTTAGCGGGGTTCCCGTGGACTTGAATGAAGATGAGGCCAAAGCATACATCACTGTTCCCCAGGGTTGTGGCCAGGTACTCAAAGTCAGAAGGATTAACAGAAAGGTTATGAAAGATGGCATTAACGAATGGAAACCCACCGAGACCTGCGTTTTAACATTTGATGGTCAGACCCTGCCACAAAGAGTATTCTGCTGCTATACTTCCCTTCCTGTGGAACAGTATGTATACCCAACCATACAGTGTCGTAAATGCTGCAGGTTTGGACATGTAGAATCTTTCTGCAGGTCCAAACCTCGCTGCCACAAATGTGGACACGATCACCCTGGTAATGGGTGCTTCATCTCCGAGACAGATGCTTTCTGTGTTTTGTGCTCTGGTAACCACTATGCTAATAGCAAGGGGTGCCCGGAGTATGACAGGCAGAGAGCTATTAAATCTACGATGGCAAAAAAAGCTATCTCTTACTCTGAAGCCAGCAAAGCCATCCCGCAAGTTTCCCGTAGCTATGCCAGTGCTGCCAAAGGTGAACCCACTGTCTCTTATCGCAAAACCATTTCTGGCAAACCAAAAACTCATTCTCCTCTCTCCCCTTCTTATGACATAGCTGCTCATGACAAAATTACCAGTGCCCCTCAATCCTCACAGCCAAACGGTTGTGCCCTCAGTAGTCCACTCCCCCAACTCTCTGTCAATTCCTCGTCTATTATTGAACTCCTTATACAAATCCTAACCTCTGTTATCTCTCCTAGTTTTTCTAACTCACCGTCCAACGTTGCCGATAAACTTACCGCCTTATTATTAAATTTAACAAATGGCTCCATGCCAAGTGTTCCTACAGTGGAATGTGAGGAGCGTGTTTCATAAAAAACACGACCTCACTTTCTTGCTTAATAAACACAAACCTATTGTATGTTTCATAGCCGAGACTTGGTTAACTCCTAGTCTAATCTTCCGGGTTCCACACTACAACATCTTGAGATGCGACCAACCTGACCGCCATGGAGGATGTGCTCTCCTAATCAATAATAGGGTTCCATTTCAGCCCTCATCATTGGTTGCGCCTGTTCAAGAGATCAACGTTGTAGCTGCCAAAGTTGAAGGTATAACGGTTATTGGTGTTTATATCGCTCATCCACACCCTCGGCATCTTCCGGTTCTTAAGACATTGTTTGAGAATGCTGAGAGCCCATTACTTGTGATGGGTGATTTTAATGGACATCACTTCAGATGGGGCTCAAGCCACTGTGATACTTTTGGTATAGGCTTAGCTGGGATCCTTGATGATCTCGATCTATGCATCCTCAATAATGGTTGTGCTACCCGAAGATCTCAGGTTGGGCAGCGTAAAAGCTGTGTCGATTTGACATTTTGCTCCCTAGAGCTTGCTGCATGTGCCTACTGGCAGTGCTCAGCCTTGTCCCATGGCAGTGACCACTACCCAATTGCTATATCTCTCACCAATAGGACATTTTTAGAGAAAAGCCCGGCTCCTCTCTTAAAGTTCAATTTATCCAACCCAGACTGGTCGAGGTTCTCTACATTACTGGAGGATAAAACTACAACTCTACCAGATATCAACACACCAAATTCAAACCAGTCTGGTCACTGCCATGTACAAGGCTGTGTAGACGAATTTACCAGCTCCATTATCCTATGTGCAGAACAATCTTTTCCCCTTAAGAATAGTGCTAGGGGTAAAATTTCATCTCCACCATGGTGGGACCAGGAATGTACAAGGGTTATTAAGGATAGGAACGAGGCTGAAAAAAGGTATAATTTGGATATGAGCCTTCAAAATTTAATTAACTACAAACATGTTAATGCAAAATCCAAGAGGTTGCTACGGCGTAAGAAGCGTGCAGGCTGGGCGAAGTTTTGCTCCTCCCTGTCTCCTTCTACCCCATCGTCTGTTGTGTGGAAAAGCATAAACAGATTTCGATCTGGCTGTGCTCCCTCCCGGTTCTCGGCCATATCCCCGGAAACTGCTGAACTGTTCTTTGAAAAGATAGCACCTCCTTATGTCCCTTCTCAAGCAGAAAGCCTACTGTCTCTCTCCTTGATTTCATCAGAAGATCCACACGATGCACCTTTCACCATTGAAGAGTTAGATATGGTTTTAAACTATGTCCACGACTCAGCCCCAGGTAGAGATGGTATACCATACTCCTTTCTCGTCCATTCTGGAAAGGATACAAAGAAGTATCTATTAGATGTTATGAATTATTGTTATAAAAATAGCTGGATTCCAAATCAATGGAAAGTTCATGTTGTCATTCCCATCTTAAAGCCAGGCAAACAAATAGACAATCCAAGCAGCTATAGACCAATTGCCCTAATTTCTGTTCTGATGAAGATTTTGGAGCACCTAATTAAAAATCGGCTAGAGTGGATAGTCGAGTCCAGAGATCTCCTACCGAGCTCCCAGTTTGGCTTTAGAAAAGGACTTAGCACAATGGATAGCATTGGTGTACTTACAGCTGATATACGGATCGCCCTATCTCAAAGTCAGTCTGTCGTGGCTTCATTCCTGGATATATCCGCTGCATACGACAGCGTCCTCCTCCCTATACTCTGGCATAAAATGCTACAACGGAGCATTCCGGCGAGGATAGTTCAATGTATCCGCCAAATATTTACACATCGCTCTCTGACCCTGAGGGTTCAGGGAGAGGAATTCGGTACTCGAAGGGTTTGGACAGGGCTCCCCCAAGGTTCAGTATTGAGTCCATTATTGTACAATCTGTACTCTGCTGACATTGGTACTTGCCTAAACAACGATTGCCAAATCCTCCAATACGCCGACGACATTGCTTTATATGTCGTTAACCAATCCATTCCAGATGCTGCGACATCGTTAACGCTCTCTCTGAATTCTCTGCACCAGTGGCTGCAAGAGCATGGTCTTGCTTTGTCTGCCCCCAAGAGCTCAGTTGTAATCTTCTCACGAAAGAGAATAATTCCTCAAGTCCGGGTTAGTATCCAGGATACTGACATTCCAATTTCTAACAATGCAAAATTTCTGGGTGTTTACTTGGATTCTAAACTGACAGGTCTTTCCCATCTTAACTATCAGGTCAAAAAATGCGAAAGAATCATTCCAATCTTAAAAGCTCTTGCTGGTGTCTGGTGGGGTGCTCACCCATTCACCATGAAGCTTATTTACAATGCTCTGGTTCGAAGCATCTTGGACTATGGTTCCTTTCTGTTAATTCCTTGTAACAAAGGTGCTTTAGCAAGACTGGACAGGATCCAGTCCAACTGCCTTCGAATTATCTCCGGGTGTATGAAATGCTCCCCTATTAACGCCTTACAGGTCCAATGTGCAGAGCCCCCTCTAGCCTTAAGAAGACAGTATTTAGCTTCTCGATTTTTATATCGGCTAATTAATAAATCTTCTCACCCCCTCTTGCAAAAATTATCCACCTTAAATTATGTTTGCAATTCCTCTAATTATTGGAAATGTAAAGAAATTCCTCTAATTCTTAAAACTTTTAGATCTTTTAAAAATTTAGAATGTCCAGTGAGTAAAACAAATAGACTTCCTCTTTTCAACTACAGTTACGAAATTCTTCACTTCAACCCAAACATTTGTCTTAATGCTGGAATAGATAAAGACTCCCCTTCTGCCAACTCAACCTTTAAAGAACTTCTAGCTAACAGATGGAGTGGTTTTCACCGTTTCTTCACAGATGCTTCTAAAATTGACAATGATAGTTATACGGGTGCCGCAGTTTATTATCAGAACTCCCAGATCATCCTCCAGTTCAGGTGCCCTAAGGAGTCATCTGTTTTTACAGGGGAATGTGTGGCTATTCTGGAAGCTTGTTTGTTTGTAGAAGCACATACTAATATTATCAATAGTGTAATCTTCACAGACTCTTTAAGCTGCCTTAAAGCTCTTGAGCAGAACCCCTATCGGAGCAAATTGCATAGCTCCCTAATCTTGGACATCAGAAAGTCTCTTCATGCATGTGCTAGCTACCAAAGGACAGTTCAGTTAGTTTGGATTCCCAGTCATAGTGGCATTGAGGGCAATGAGTGTGCCGATTCTCTTGCCAAAAGTGCCATCAGTTCACCATCTAGCGATCCCAAGCATCTTGCATACCAAAGCTATGACTTGCTGAGCCTGCCTCAGGTTAATTTAATGTCTTCATGGCAGGCCCTCTGGTCTGCGAGCTGCAAAGAGAAAGGTAAATTCTACCATGCTGTTCAACCAGACATATCACCAAAGCCATGGTACTACCGTTTCAAAACTGTTCCTAAAAGGGTCTTAACTGTTATGTGTAGACTGCGCCTTGGTTTTTGCTGCTCTCCAGTGTTCCTGAATAAAATTCGCATAAGTGATTCATCATTGTGCGAATGCGGTCTGGATGAGGGTTCACTGGATCACATCTTTTTTAACTGCCCGAGAAATAACAACTTGTCTCCTGACTTGTACACCTGTCTTCGGGAACTAGACGTCCCTACCCCCATCAACTTCTCTTCACTACTAACTGACTCGTCAAGAGATGTTCTTAGGTTGTTGATTTACTTCATTAGACGAAACGATATCAAACTCTGATGCAGCCTACTGCCTCGTTACCTTATTTAGTATGGTACTTTTTTTGCTCATTTTTCTTTATTGTTTGTTTGCGTGTATTATTTCTATTCGTGAATAGTTACTTATATATTATTATTTAATTTGTATTTTCTTAAGTGTTTCGACTTGCTCACAATCAGTCAAATTAGACCCTATGACAAAATTGCCAAATTCAAAATGTATACTGACTGCGGCCTTTTAAGTGACTATACTCCTTCGCACGTCTGTACATGGCCAAATTTGCCGACAACTTCGGCATAGCTTGCCACACCAAAAAATTGAATTGAATCTTTATTTTGCTCTACTAAATGGATTAAAATAAATGCTACAGTAAAGTGTTTTCGTGTAAAATTTGCTGTTGCTTGTGAAACAGTGTGTTGAAAATTATATAAAAGATATGAGTGAACTGAGACATCGTCGGGGAGAAGGCGATGGTAACGACAAACTGGAAAACGCAGGCGAATCTGATCACGTACGTAGTTATTTTATTATTATTTTCACATAAAACTAGTTTTAAAATTGATAGCTAGACATTTCTGATGGTATGTATTACCTGTAGGTTGATTCTGAAGAAGAAAAGAACATAGAAGAAAAATATGTGGATGAAATGGCGAAGTCTCTGCCACAAGGAACGGATAAAACACCGGAAATCCTTGACTCTGCGCTTTCGGGACTCTCATCAAGGTAATATCTGTTTTTTTATTATTTGTGTAACAAAGGAAACAACAAGTGTCGCAGTTTTTTTTAATTACTCCTGGAGTAAATATAGACACATTTATTTTGCTATAAATTAAGTTATGCAAATGTATGTAATGACTAGTTTTTTTATTTTTTATTTATATTACTACTTCCTGCATGTAGAAACATAACTTATCTATTTGTATCTAAGTTACTTCTATGAAAAAATTTAACTTGAATAGGCATTGAATTTTTTTAAATAACTTTGTTTTTTGTACAAATTGTGCTTGGAGTATTCCTCTACCATGTTAGTGTCCGTGCCGATAGATCTAGTTACATATTATTGTGATTATGAAACTACCTATTCGCAATATCTCACTTTATTATTTACACATAACAGTTACACTTTTAGACGGTTGTGCCTCGGAGAGCACATTAAGCCATCGGTTCTGGTTGCTGTACGAACATCTATGGCAATTGTTATATAGGGGAAATGGGTGAAATGACTCACACAGAAGGGCTGATTACTTGTTGAGTCAACGGCATCTCCAATGGAAGTTCTGGCTCTTTAGCCAGTTACCGTGACCATAAGATGGTGGTCACTCTTCTCTTGTGTGCTGTAGATATCATGGAATAGGGCTCCTCAATCATTAAAAATAACTTAGCTTTGAAGTGACGATATGTTCTTACTGACTATTTTCATTTCCAATTCAACTAACTAACTTTCATCATCATGTCAGCAATGGACCTCATTCTATCTGAGGCTTTCACCTGCAATGCCAGAGTCGTGAGTTTTTTTATTTGACTATTAGCATGGCATCTGCCGTATGAACCCTCAACCCTGAGAAGCTGTGCCAGAGCTTCATTTCTAGACAAGCAAATGTGGTGGTATAGGTGGCTTCAGCTCTGAATATTTTGATGGGCCCTCATACACATAACACCATGTCAACCTATAATATTCAATTCATTTGTTTTTAAGTTATATGTTATTGTGTGCATATGACTTTATTTGTATTACTACTAGTTTTTAAGTTAAGGAATATTTAACAATAGAGGTTTTACTAAGTAACTTACATCAGTGGCTGAGGTGAAGGCCTCCAATGCAGCCGGGACTAATGCAAGAATGAAGATGATGATGATTTACATATTAAGTCAGTGTTAGTGTTGATTTATGTTTTCAATGAAAATATTTACTAACAACTTACTTAGTGGTCTGTCTTACAAGTTTTTTTTTTAATTTTGTTTAAAATACAATTGGGCATTTTTATTCAAATTTATTGGTTTGAAACCTGTACATTGTCTACTTTTGATGCTGACTGTACTTTGCGGTACTTACACGCTGCATGATATGAGATTATCACCACCATAGATAGTCTCCATTGATTCACTCACTTTGATACACATTGAATTGATAAAATTTCACCTACATTTAAAAAAAAATTGTACAAACAATGATAAAACAGCTTCACAAATTCTAATTTATTGATCACCTTAGCTCTTATATACCAGTAAAAATAATAAACAAAACATGAAAGTTGAAGAAAGAAAAATGAAGAAAAAAACATGATAATAATATATTATGTATCTACATTAGTTTAATTTAAACTGTTGAAAATATTATGAAACTGTTTAAACAGGAATTAATTTAATATATTCCAACATAAAGAGAATTCATAAATATTTAAGTATTATTTACTTTTGTTGTTGACTGTACATTATTAAATTTAAAAAAAGTATATTTATCACTTTTTCAATCACGTATCATATAGGTACACTATGCATTTAGTTTCTTATTTGATATCACAATAAAAATTTGTTAAGATGGCTGGGAGTTCGTTACTCACGCTCAAAAGGCTGAAGCTGAGCGAATCTGGCTGAAATTTGATACAGGAATCGATTATATTGTTTAGACTAGAATAGCAAATGTTACATTTTATCCTGCAAATATTTTCCTGTGGGTGGCGAGAACTGGGTCAGCGTAATAATAGGTGGAGTCGCAACTGCTTGTCTTAAATAAGCATTGATTGCTCAGAGTGCGATGCTGTGCGCCTGAGAACGAAGCCTCGAGTTCAATTTCCTGGTCAGTCAAATGTTTATTGGGTCTTTTAATAAAAAATTGTTTCGGAATTTTCTAAGTAGCAGTAAGCTACCATGGATTCTAACTCCCAAGTTTCGGGCCATCGGGCAAATCCGGGGTTGTTCCGTCTTCATACCACGAAAACTCATACCATTTCGAAATTTATTAAGTCTTACCGATTTTTATTTATTTTATTCTTAACTAGCTTTTGCCCGCGGCTCCGCCCGCGTGGATGTCGGTTATCGCGACCAAACATAGCCTATGTCCTTTCTCAAGGTCTAATCTACCCCTATACCAAATTTCATCAAAATCGGTTCAGTGGTTTAGGCGTGAAAGTGAGACAGACAGACAGAGTTACTTTCGCATTTATAATATTATAGTAGGGATTCATACCAGTGCATTTTTATTCATTTTCTTTTAGAGATCCGATTCTCAGCACTCCATGGATTCACCGTGCGGTCGCCGGGTCCATAGCGTGATACAGAGAGGAACACCGTGACGGCGACTGGGACTTGCGACCCAGATGTAGGTTTAGGGTGGCCACCTTGTGATGCATCAGCGCTCACCTCCACCGTCAGTAGTGTTCCCCCCCCTACCTATCCAAATTTGGTAAGATCCTATCAATGCCGCTTTTGATATTCGATTTAGTAAAGAGCTTACTGAAGCTCTTGGCAATCCGAGGTCTTTAAGTAAGTTGTACAGGGATTTAGCTGGAATTCCCCTTGCTCCTACTTCTACGGCGTAGAGTTTAACCACGTAGCCGTTCTTGGTTAACTCGTTAGTCAAGTCAAAGTATTTGTTTGTCTTTATAGCGTGGTCTTTAGGTATATTAGTTTCCCACGGTACTGTGAGTTCTACAAGCACTGCACGCCTATGCGATCGTGAAAAAAGGAATATGTCGGGTCTGGATGATGAGGCACATATATCCTCCGGTATTTTATAGTGCTTCTCATACGTGTCTACGAGTATTGTCCAGTCAACGGCAGCTATCAAAATTGAATATGGCTTTTGAGGTGATTTCTTTGAGCAGCCTTCCTTTACAAACACAATGTCATTTCTTTGGTTTGTGGTTAATCCTTTTTTCGCTCTAGCTACCGCCAAACTTACAGCCTCACGTATGATTTCTAATACCTTATCATGTCGGCGCGAGTAATGACCCCGGTCTAATAGCGTCCTACAACCCACTAGCAGGTGCCTAGCCGTTCCACTAACCTAACCTAACTGTAGTGTTAGAACGTAAAATTATTGTTGCTATGGAAACTAATTGGTGTAATTAGCCGGTGCCGGTAACCTGTTTCACATATTGATAACGCACTTGTACTTTTCCACGATATTTATTATTGAACCTTACCGATTTCGCCTTACGGCGTTTTCAATGGTTTACATTGACAGTTATGAACATTTCAATTGTCATTTTAAACACTACGATAGGATATCAATCAACAGTTTAAGCACCTTTAGTTGGGAGAAGGCTCAGACAGATAGGCTGTGTAATATGCCCTACCGCATTATTACTCTATTATGGCAATATTAAACAGTAGCCTTATAAATATAACTTGTAGAATTTAATAAAATTATGTAGATTATATTCTGTATTACTTAACAGAGCACCTCAGTATGTTAAGGTCGGTGAAGAAACTGGTTTTAATTGTAACTCACGGAACAGTGACAGCTTAATATTATTATGACACTAGTCGATCCGTTCCGGCTTCGCCCATGGTAGATTTCGAAGCCCTGTATCACCCTTTTAAGCTGTATATACCTGTATTATATGTCCCAAAATTCAAGTACAAGCGGGCACCATAATTTTAAATTACAGATTGTCTGTAGTTATTTTACAAAAGTAGCTCAAAATATTTGTTTCGTAAAATTTTAAATATGTATAACTAGGTAGGTATTATTGGTTTCAATCCACTTTTTCTCATCTTGGTGAATAAGTTTTTCGGCGATCAATAAAAAAAGTATGGACACCACTATGGTATCCTTTTTCAAAACCTTTTTTAAAGGGTTGTGATGAATAACCGTGCTTCTTAGGTTGTTTATACAGAAAAGAGTTGAATTAAAAATTGTGGGCCTGGCAGTTATAAATGTTTTCGTCGAGCTTCATGAGGGAGTTTCTGCACATAAAAAGACGTGTAATGTTTGCATGACAGAATTTTGAATTTTTTAAATACCGTATTAAGTATAAACCAATGTTTTTGTGCAACTTTTAATCAGAGCGCAGCACTGAAACGCCGCCGGCGCACAATGACTATAGACGTATATCTAATGAGGTAGCATTAGCATTTTTATATTCTAGAATAGGTCTGTTTTGTGTAATAAACTAATAACATGTACACAGATATATTATGTACAACATATTTAGATAAAACTTTGCATCTATAATATAAAAAATAACATAATATGTAATGCTGGGTACACCTAGCGAGCAAAGGCGAACGTTAACGACGACGAGGATAGCCTGCACCAGAACCTCATCCATTGAAAAACAGGTGTGCCGGAGGGCCCTGACGATATTGATGGGGCCCTATGCAGCTCTAGTGTGGTATTACCTTGAATACGAGCCACCGATTTATTTTATGCAGAACTCATCTAAATTAGATGAAGTATGCTGCTCAAAAGTGATAAAAAAATCTGTTATGTGACTCATTAATTGGTGTTTTTTTTTTTTCAATCATAAATATTAATTACTGCACTACTCGTCAGTTAGGAAATAATATTTGAAAAAAAAATCGACATTCGAAGTATTTATTTTTACTTTTTTTATTAGATGGAGGAACTGGGTGATTCGAGGAATTTTCACGTGGCTCATGATAGCAGCGTTCTGCTTACTCATCTATGGAGGGCCCCTGGCTCTCATGATCACGGTATGTTAATGAAGATATTTTCTTTTTTTTTTTCACTTTTCAAATAGATATATTTTTTTTGTGTGATTGGGCAACCATATTGCTCTGGCTTGGCACCGACTACAACGAAACAGTCGTACGCGCATTTTTGTCTTTTAAATTAAAAAAAAAATGTGCGTACAACTTTTCAATCAGTAATTCAAATTGTTTTATACTTTTTGTACCTTTTTGGTTAATTCTGCTGGTCTATTTTTTTTCATTAAAAAATGTGCTAATTACACTTTACTTAAGTTAGTTTTGAGAGCAGATGAGCCGCGAATTTTCGCAACAGAAACAACTTTGAGAATCTTTGACATCGTAATTAAACATAATGAAATCCGACAAGTAGTAAATCATAATAACACGAAGAACGAGAGTGTAATAGTATAATTAATGATAATTTGCTTAATAATATTCTCAATGACTAAGTACTCCTAGGGTCAGGGTTTAACTTTACAACGATAAAGTTTTGAATACCTAAATAGAACCTAAATACAATCGCGTAGAGTTAATTTTCCAATGAAATTATAAAATAATGAACCATTTATGATAATATCTACCTATTGTATTGTGAATGACACAGAGATACGTGAGGTAGACTGTAATTGTTCGAAAGAAATTAATGTCTTTTGGAATGAAATTTTAATGCATTATTTAGCAGTCCCGCCTGAGGTGGATTCGCTTTTTTCTATGTTAATCGACGAAAATAATATCGTCTACTATTTTTTGCTTTGTATTGTTGCTCTTCTAAGTGATGATTTTTTAATTAAGTAATAAGAAAATTTTTCACATTTTTTATAAATGGTACCTACGCTAGGACAAATCACTAGTAGTCACTATTTAAAGACATCAATAATGCTACAATAGTCTTCAGCTTGACGGCCTCATCAGATGCTTTTTCACGCCCCGCTTAAAGAACCCAGGACTGTAGGAAGAGGGAAACACGTGAACTGGTAAGGAATTCCAGGTGTTAATGGTGCGGCATGGCGGTAGGAAGGCCATAAAGGCATACTAAATGATAACTTTTTAAACAAATACAAAAAATTAATAGATTTTTCGATGATATTGTTGTTCAGTGTAGTCAAATAGACGACTTTTTTGTAGAAAGTGTAGTTAAAACGACGACTTTTTTATAGGTAGTGTAGTCAAAACGACGACTTTAAAAGAAAGTGTAGTCAAAACGACGACTCTTTTTGTAAAAAAAGTAGAAAAAGCGACGAATTTTTAATAGAAAGTGTAGTCGAAATGACGAAGGTTACCAACATTCATTTTCAAGCGCAATAGACAGGTTAATAACCGATGTTTAGTTATTATTATTGAAAACTATAAACATAGTGTAAATTCGAATAGTAAACTATGAATTAAAACCACCCAACTGTAACAATAGCATTTATACCGCAACCGATGTCCGGCAACATATGTGGCCAATATGCGCGTTTGTTTGTAATACTTACGAGCTAAATACGTCAGAAATGAGTGTGTAATCTTTTAGAATTACTTCACCCTGTAACGCGCATGAAATAAATATGTATATCATTATTTAATACTTTCTTGCTATGTCGAACAGTAAAGAACTGCAATACTTTACCCGCTCACGTGTTTCCTTCTTACAATCCCGGGTCTTAGGCAGGGTGTGTAAAAGTATCTGAAATGAAGACCTGCCCCCTTAGACAAGTGGCAATATAGGGGTGTGCGTTGTTTTATAGAATTTCGTTTCACATATTTTTTTTCTCATATTTTCGTTTCATAGAATAATCAATACACAGAATACTTACTTTGAAGATTTTTAAATCATTGATTTTTGTTTCACATAAAGTTTAATGTTAGAATAATCATATCATAGAATAACAAATCAAATATTCTTTATTATCATAACATACATTAAATATAAAAACGTTTGACATACCACTCAAAAGATATAAAACTTATTTGCGCTAAGATAATTCGACGACGGAGCCCCGATCCGCGGGGCTCCTATTTCTGGGTGGTTTTAAAAAAAATAACCACGAAGGCCTAAGGCGGGAGCTCCGCTCCGCTTCGCTCCCGCCTTAGCCTTCTAACCTAACCTATCCAAGTCGGGGTACTCTGAGTCGGGTTGTAAACTATAATGACGTGTTCTAATTTATTAAACGTTAGACCAAATTATTTTCGATTATGGTGGTGGTTTAATATTCCTTAAAAATAATTCTACTGTTTGAAAGTTTATTAAACAAAAAAATGAAAATAAAAATTCATTAAATTGTTTTTCTGTGAAATATGTTTCATTCTGGTAAATTGTCTTTGAAACAGTAATATTCGAAATAAAAATATAAGTACCAAATATTATGTGAAACATTTTCTGTGAAACGAAATTCTATGAAATTTCTGTCTGCGAAACAAGGGGCTCCCGGCAATAGAATTCGTTGGTCAGCGTATTTTAGGCCCGTATTCTAAAGTGCCACTCAGCTGAATCTCGATTTACCTGAGGCAAAATTGTATGCACAGATTCCACAGATTTGACAGGCTGTCAGACAGATTGTCTATAGTTCTAAACAATCTGTCCTCAGGTAAATCGAGTTTGAGTTGAGCGTCATTCCAGAATACGAGCCTTAGAATGGAATGACAAATGCACGGGATTTGACGTACGTATATGACAGTCGTTAACGTATGTCATAAACGTCAAATCCCATACATTAGTAATTCTATTCTACAATACCTGTCGCTTGTTTTCATTCTACACGGCTAAGAAAATGCCAACCTTCATATGTGATGGGTGTATGAAAAAGAAATACCTTTTTTATACCCCAACGCACGCTGACACGTACCCCGTCTCAGATCTTCAGATGCCGGGGTGAATGCGCACCCCGGAGGTAGGAATGTAACTTTGGTATGTTCAATAAAGGTTCAATGAGACCCCTTCCTTTGCGCACTCTAAGTTAATCAGTTCTAACAGCTATCTCCTCTCTGCAGGTACTCTGCGTACAAGTGAAATGTTTCGAGGAGATCATCAACATTGGCTATGCGGTGTACCGGGTCCACGGCCTGCCGTGGTTCCGCTCCCTGTCCTGGTACTTTCTGCTGACTTCCAACTACTTCTTCTACGGGGAGAACCTGATTGACTACTTCGGGGTCGTCATTAATAGAACGGTAAGTGATTCTTGGCATTATAAATGTTTACAGACTTTGTACTGTCAACGATAAAATTGGTTTGACAAATTCTAATTTAATGTTCTCTGAGAAAGAGTACAAGTGTCAGTATCCTGTCACACCTGTGTGAAGGGTGTCGTATCGTAAGAGGCGACTAATAGAAAAATACGCGGATGATATCACTGCGAGAGAAGGAAAACTCGAAATAAAACCCTTTACCTACCAACCCGTTTGGCCAGCGTGGAAACAGTAGGCCAAAGCCTGGCAACATTGGGAGAGCCATTGGATTTTTTTAGAGCAGTTGGACAGGTGTTTTAAGTAGGTATCGGTAGTGAACTATGCGAGGTTCTAACCTATAACCCCTTTATAGCAATTCCAACCGTTTAACCTTAACTTCATCGGCACTTTGTCGGTAATTTATATAGGTTATCTAATCATGTTCAGCGCCGAGTGTCAATCACCAGCCGTACGATATTTATGCGCATTGATAAGATAATGTCAGTGAAGTTTTTGTTTGTTTGTAAACCACTCAAGATTTTATTTATGGGACTCGAACATTTCCTTATTAAAACTATCGTTTGAAGGCAAAATGACGTAAGTGACATTAATTTGTCAAAGAGAAAATGTCTCAAAAGCCATCGCAAATAAACAGTATCAGTCAACTGTCGTGTTGTTGTTTAGTTGTTTCTGGTCAAGCCCAGATCTAATTATAATGGTTGAATTACATCTACTAGCATCGGAATCTCACTTTCTTGTGATTCTAACCTTTTCTATCACTCAGAATCATATTAGAGCGAGAATCATTGCGCCTGCACGCGACAGAATCAACGGGGCCCTTCGAGGGCCTTTGTGGGGCCCCATGGGAAGTCACTTACACTAGGTACTTATGCACTACATAAAAACCAGATGCATTATAATTCCGTTTGGTTTTGAAAATTTCACTTTATAATGAAATTATAAAGCCCCAAAATGATTGTATAGCAGAATTTAGAATACTCAAGACGTGGCTCGGTAGCTCAGTGGTCAGAACATTCTCCCTGTAAGAGACTAGTCGCTGGTTCAAGTCCCGTCTGAGTACTTCACTTTTTCCAATCCTAATCCTATTATTTCACTTTCGGAGAATCGTAAAAACGCTATCGACGCGCCTAATTAGGCATGACTTACGAATCCTAACGACCCGCGACGGTGATAATTGATATGTAGTAATTAACACAATCGCATAAAAGAGCAGAGAAACGTGTCGAGTAAGACTGACGAAATAAAACTGTAGGCACATGCTGTAACTTGCATCTCGAATGATCGAAGTGAGCTCGATAGCTGAATCCGCGGTGATTTGTCAATTTCGCGAAATTGACCAATCACCGCGGATTCAGCTATCGAGCTCACTTCGATCATTCGAGATGTTTGTTACAGCATGTGCCTACTGTTTTCCTTATTTTTTTGTACTTACCTAAATATTGCTCGGCACATACATTTTGGACCTAAAATAAAGAAAAAGCAGAAAAGCTCTATACGCGCAGTACACGTTTCTTGGGTGTCTTTTGAGGATAGCAGGGGTGCTAGTGCGGTGGATGAGCTCAATTTCAGCAAGCGTAGATTATTACAAAACAATCCGCGCAATGTTTCGCGATTTTACGTGTCACGAGTCACGAGGTATAACAAAAAATTTAGTCCAACACTATGTTAACCAGTCTCTCCTTCTTCATCCGAGCACCAATCCCAGCAGGCTGCATCCAAAGCTTGCACTTTGAAGCTCGGGATCCGCTCTCCTATAGCTGCATTATATGATTTATTCTGGTTTTAAGGGCGCGGATGTCTGTTAAATTGAAGGGAAGGAAACAATCACTGAGCAGAGTGTCATGGAGATGAATATTCTGCGGTGGATGTGGGTTTTCTTCATCCTCATCCGCGTCAGTCTTTCTGTATACCCGTGACATTAACGATAAAGTGTAGGAGAATCGAAAAAATGTCGCTATTCCCGGGCTCGGGTAGAAGCGGAAGCACAAGAAATACTGGCTTAACGTCATAAGTCGTAAGGCATAACTTGCGTGCTAATGGATTGTGTGAATTGGAAAAGTAAAAACTTCGGAAACTTCGGAAGCAGCCGAGAAAACCATTAGGAAGAGCAAATTAAACCTTGACCCCTATACATGCATGCAGTTACGCGTCTCTCCCATTAGGGTAGTCAGAGGCTACATGTTTCCACCTGCTACGATACTGGCATATAGGTATCTTTCGCTTGTGCCAATTTCATAATTGGTTTCATCATGTTTCAAAACAATTATGAAAGTTTCGATTGGTTTTCGCCGGTTTCAGGTACTCTTGACTTTTGCCACCGATCTAATTGACATACCTATATCTAGGTCGAACCTTACGGGGTTGCCTATAAGGGTTATAAAACGAGCATTATGTACTTTTACCCGACGCTAGACAATCGATCGGTGGTAATGTGTGTGTGTTTATACGTATGTCGATATGATTGCTGCATGGCTTCGCGGATAAATGCTCTGTTGCTATTTGTTCCAAGGTTTCTATTACATACTAAAACAGTTTAAAACTAGTAGATACGTTTGGTATTGTATTTTCTATGGCTTCCGTTATTTTCGATATATCATTAAATATCGAATGAGTAACTACTGAGCGATTGAAAAAGGTCAGAAGTGGGATTATCAGAAACCCCGAAACTGGGTTAGGTTGGTATGAAAGATAGAAAAAAGGCTAAAGATAAGGGTTAAATTTTATTTCGTCGTAAATTGATCAGTTATTTAAGTTGTTGTATGTACTAATATAATCATGCTTTTTATGTGTAGAATAGACATAACCAAATATTTCCACTTGGTACGATCCACACACTTTTCGCTTTTTCCATTATCATTATTCACCACCACCCTACAGAATACGGGGTCTATAATAACCTCGTGTTGTGTTCCCGGCAGTGAGTAGGGTAGCCAGAGCTCACTGGAGAAGTTTTGTGCTTTCAGTTTTTCAAGCTCCTACTATCATAATCAAATAATGTCCGCTAAAAAAATCCAAATTGCAGTGTTACAGTTTTTATTGCAAGTTTATTGACCTCATGGATATCTAAGAAATGTTGTGTCATGTTGATAGCGATATCGATAATATTTTAACATGTGTTAAATTTTTAAGGTTTCGTGCTCAAAGGGTAAAAATGGTAAAGTCTCGGAACCATCAGGCAAGGTGAAGTCAAATTAACGTGTCCTATATAAAAAAAAAATGTGGAACCTTATTACTAAGACTCCGCTATCTGTTTGACATCTGCCCCCCTAGACAAGAGGCAATTCGTTGCTCGGCGTATGATGGAATAGAATGACAAATGTATAGGATTTGACGTTTTTGACATTCGTTGACGCCTGTCATATACGTCAAATCCCATACATTTGGCATTCTATTCCATCATACGCCGAGCAACGAATTGCCACTTGTCTAGAGGGGCAGGCTGTGTCTCATGAACCCTGATGGCTAGGCAGTTGAAGTTTTCGTAGATGATGACGTATTACTGTTCTCATAAAAACGAATAATAAACACGAAAAATACGCAGTGGTACGGAACCCTTAGTGCGCGAATCCGACTCGGAATTGACTAGTTTTTTACTATTATGAGGTACTAGCCTTCCGCCCGCGTGCATCTCGGTTAACGCGACCTCTGCTCATATCTTCGGTTCTAGTCAACCGATTGCGATCAAACAAACGTAAGATTTTAAGTCTGAGTAAGCCCTTTCTAACAAAAAAAACCGCATCAAAATCCATCCAGTAGTTTTTGCGTCTATCGCGGACAAACAGACAGGAAATTCAAAAAAAATATCTTTTCGTTTCAGTATCGTTAACATAACATAACCCAAGTATTTTTTTTTTAATATCTCCAATGTACAGACACGACCACTTTACAATTATATAATAGTATAGAAGAAGATGAGGTATGTCTAGATGTTTCTATGGATTCTAATATGTTTATCCGCATTCTTGAACCTATATTACATGCCATGCTCGGTTTGGGTCTAGATGGGGAGTGGTTATCAATGAACTACAATCACTCGTATAAGATAACGTGGTAATTGACGGCTGATTGCGGTGGTGGGAATGTACGTATGTCTGCCATTTTCGTAGTAACTATCTATATTTTGTAGTATTTATTTAACAATCTTTTACTACACGCTGCCCACATACCTACATAGGCATTGGAAATGTGAGCAGTGTGTAGGCAATGTGTGCAGTATCTATACAGATATAAACAAAAAAAAATATTTGTCGCAAGAATTGCTATTTCGTAGTACAAATAAATCTCATGCTTTGAAGAATTTACTCCACTGTGCGACGTCAAAGCACCGGCGGCCATTCGACGGAAGTAGCATGGCTAGACATTTGTACCCTTTTTTTATCGTGCGAAAAAATCCCACGGATACCTCCCCCGCCCAAGCCGGAGAAGGATGTTATGTCGGACTCGAACCGATTAAAATGCACGCCGTCTGTGGGCCGTCGGTTGCCGAAGGTGAGTTTGACGTAGCCATATCCCTCGCACCCCGGCCGGGACATTTGTACCCAAGTATTCAGGCTTTTACTGCAGTCTACAGTAAATGAAAATTAAAAATACTTTTGCAAATCGGACCAGGCGTCTTTGAGTAATCGATGAACATACATATTCCGACGAATTAAGAACCTCCTCCTTTTTTGAAGTCGGTTAAAAATATTAAAACATTTTAAAAAGTAATTAACAAAGAATACAATAATTAAGACCACTGGCTAAAGAATATCCGTCAATAAAAGGCAACACTGGAATATCCTCTCACTCCAAACGCATACGCCTTCTCCGTACCGTCACTGATAAAAAGGCAGCCGCGACCTTAAAAAGGTAACTGGAATAAACTGGTTGCGAAATAGGATCCTCCCTCTGTGGGGCGATGCTTTGTCAAGCAGTAGACTACAATAGGCTAATCGATTGTTTAACTTAGCAAATAGAATCTTGACGTAGCTGTCGAACATTCGACCACCGCCAAAAAAGTTCACTGGACTGTCTACGCCAATTCTGTAATCGTTTCATGTATTAACCTAATTGCGTAATCGAATTAGGCAAGTAATCAACTAATTGTTTGACCTCTATGTGGTCGTTGACTATACACAGCTAATCCGGGTTAAGTAATCTATTAATTTTACTGTAAGACTACCTTTTCATCATGTGCTAAGCTGCACAGCGAGGTATGAATACCATAACAGTTGATAGTTAAATACTCACTAACACCCAAGAGTACTGGGAATCTTAGAATCCCGTTATTGAAAGTCCTACCACAAAATGCTGGAAATACACATAACAAAAGCAATCTAACTAAGTGAGAGGAGCTGGATCCTCCTGACTGAGCTGGGCTGAATTCCCCGGCTATGGAGTGTGAGCTTTCGATACTTATTACAGTAATAAGTTTCGAAAGCTTACACTCTATAGCCGGGGGGGTACCTACTCTTCCTGCTCCTCCTTTCCATGGTTTATCTTAGCTTTTGTGGGAGCCAATGCCATCGGATTCCTAACCCCGAGAATAAAGCGTGATACAAGGTCGTCTCGAGTCCTACAAACACCTACTCTGGAAACTATACAAAAGGATGTTAGGCATAAGTATTATACCTACAAGGGTATTATATATCTTAGCTTTTATGAGAGATACTCTGCCATCGAACTCCTAACACCGAGAGAAAGCCTGCTCCAAGGTCGTCTCGGGTCTTGGTAGGATCCTCCAAACACCTACCCTCAAAGCTATACATAAGAATAAATGGCATAGGTATTACACAAGGGGTATTGTTTTTTTAAAGTTATATTTCTTGTCGACAGGATTATCTGAAGTTCCTGGTGACGTACCACCGCTTCATCTCCTTCAGCCTGTACTGTGTGGGATTCGTGTGGTTCGTGCTGTCTCTGGTCAAGAAGTACTACATGAGGCAGTTCAGCCTGTTCGCTTGGACGCACGTCGCTCTGCTTATTGTGGTCACGCAGAGCTACCTGATCATCCAGAATATATTTGAAGGTGAGTGGTATTTCAATAGGGTCCAGACAGAGCGAGCACGGCTACGCTGGCAAACTGTGGTATTCGAGGCAAATTTGAAAGTTTTCGAGCATGCCCCGCGAACCAATGTGAGTCAGTTTGAACATTTACTTTGAGTGTCGTTACATTCGTCCACACCTTGGCATGAGCCGCTTTTGAGTATCGCCAAAAACCGACAACGTTCGGCTTGGGGTCGAGTAGCGTTCGGTTGAGCCAAAATGCGGTCGAGGCAGCCCCAGCTACGTCCTCACCGCTCGAGGCATCGCCTCGCAAGACTGACTCGTGAGCCATGCTAGGCCGGTCTGGACGCGGCTATTCAGGTGTATGGGCCTCACCACGAGGCAAGCCAATTTTATCTGCAGTATTTCCTATCGATGTCCTATGATAGCCACTCCAATTAAAACAGAATTCAGAGCAGTTAAGAAACTGCTCTGAATCACCAGACAGTCTTCATCAAAAATCTCTATTGTGTGCACTTTGTCGTACTAAAAATATATTATCGATCGATTGGAAAGTAAAGCGTAGCGCCGTAAAAATGGGTCACTGTGATGTCCTCTTTGTTATTCGCTAGTAGGGTCGCGTATTATAGAATACTAGTCGACCCACCCCAGCTTTGCCCGTGAAAATTTCGAGAAGTTCGAGACTCTGTATTACCTTTCAGCAATATACTTAATGCCCGTATTTTTTTTTAGTTTTCAAATAATGTTTGGAAACCTGCCGGATTTGTTGACATTTATAATTACTGCTCCGCTCCCTTGATTAGTAGCGTGAACCACTAAAGACCGGTCGTTCCTGGGCGTCGATTCTACTGAAGCAAAACCATTGTCATACCACCGAGACTGTAAAAAATGGCATTGAATTTTAGACTTTATTGCTGCAGACTAAAAGTCCAAAATCAAGCAATGTAGCAAGCCCGGTCGTCGCAGGAACCACCGTAGTCATTAGAATTCTGTTAGATAACTCCTACGCCCTCTAATAATTATTTATATGACGGCACTTTCAGTTATCAATAGAAATTCTAATCCGTCCGGTATCTAAAGAATTTTAACTACGACGTTAGAATTCCGTTGGACAAACTTGCGAAGCAATCCCCGTATCTTTCTTGAATGATTTGATCATGATCTACCTACGGAGTATGAATCAATAATAAATGATACCTTATCTAAAGACTTTGGATTAAATGATTACCAATTACGACCATTCGTGGATAAGTATTATGATAATGTGTGGACGTGAGAACATTAACACACTGGACAGGACTGACAGTGGGGTTCGTTCACGATCTAAAGGTCGCACAGCGGGCTATCGAGCGAGCTGTGCTTGGAGTTTCCTTACAGGATAGAATTTGCAACGAGGTCATCCGACAAGGAACTAAAGTTACCGACACAACTCGCAAAATAATCAAGCTGGTGGGTGGCCACATCTGTCGAATGATCGATGGCCATTGGAGCAAACGAGTACTAGAGAGAGACGTCAAATGGACTGACTACCTGATAATATGGATGAACGTTTTCTGCCAATGCTAGGTAACTTTACACTTTGGACAATTCGGTAACCTTGGGACGGTTGAACATTTTGTTAAAACAATAGGCAAACGTAAGAAACAAATGAACGACAGAAATAGCATTTCCGCTTCTGAAGAAAGTTCTGAATAATTCATTGCGCCAAAGATGCCCAAATTAATGTCCAAAGTGGGGTTACTTTGTACGGTATTTAACAAAATATTATATTATTAAGAAATCCACAATTTTTTTCACCGCTGCATACATACTTGACCGAAATTTACACGAATCCAATCTTGTGTCGACTAGACTTTGATTAATTTACGACACGATAAATTGTGACGTTATCAGTCACTGAACTTGAACTTCGATAATATCGTGTGACTGGTTCAAAAATCGATTAAAACCCGCTACGTCGGTCGTAACGATATATTCTAGAATCTAGACTATAAACAGACTATGACGCAGTAAGTGTCACTCGTAACATGGCTTAAAACGGTGGAGGTAAGACATGACGGTATTTCCGTCCCAATCGAGCAGTCTTACTGGGGAAGTACCTCCGTCCTACAGAATACCGCGGCTATACTAACTTCGTGTTGTATTCCCGGCGGTAAGTAGGGCAGCCAGAGCTCACTGAAGAGGTTTTGTGCTGTCAGTGGGAAGACCAGGCTTGTCCTGCTTGTCTTCTTCGTTGACGGCACAGAATCTCTATGTTGTTACAGGGTCGGTCGGCAGCACGAGTGTCACCCTGGTGTTGCACTCGTCCATATGCAACACCAAGGGAGCCATTTATGTTATTATAATAATAGCTGACCGGCCCCGGCTTCGCTCGTGGCATACCTACTTTGAAACTCAGTGACACTCGTATCGCCCGCAATTTATTAATTTTCTAATAATTTATGGGAATTAGCAGGATTTGTGGACATTTAAGACATAATAGCCTATAACCTTCCTCGATAAACGAGCTATTCAAGACAAAAATAGTTTTTCAATTTGAACCAGTAGTTCCAGAGATTAACTCAACCGAACAAACAAACTCTTTAGCTTTATAATATTACTATAGATTGTAAATTAGGGTCATCCCGATATATGGTAAGTACTACAATCGAGTCATACTCTTGTAGGTACATCATACTAGTTTCGTATGAACGTATCACTGTTGAGACCTATTATACTATCTAGCCATGTTTATTCACTCGCATAAATGGTCGCGGCTATAATAATACCATACCCTTACATGCTAGGACAATACATGCGATAATATTGTGTCCACATCGGTGTCGACTGTCGTGTCAACATTGTCACGGGCAGGGAAGCCTTTCAAATGTAACTAGGCCGTACAGATGTAAGGGTGCGTTTCCATTGTTGTGGAAGAGCGGGTAGTCGTAGTTTGAAGTAAAATGTATCATAGTTATCTGTCTATTGTATGAATAATGACGTTATAATTCGACGTCCTGTGGGGTGTAGCGGTAGAGCATTCGATAGCAGCATCAGGCCGCCATTTCACGAATTGCATCGCGTTGCGTTGCGTAACAACGCAACGCAATGCAATGCAACGAATGCAAGGACGCATGTTCATAACATACGTGTCTGCACTATAATAATAGTGCAGACACGTTTGTTATGTACATGCGTCCGTGTCCTCACCTCGCACCGTGGAAAGCCGCTTTCAGAGGTTGCGAGCTTGATTCCCATGCAAACATTCTATACAATGTCTAGGCAATGTATGCTATTACATATATAGAACTAGCCTTCCGCCCGCGTGCATCTCGGTTAACGCGACCTTTGCTCATATCTTCGGTTATACTCAACCGATTGCGATCAAACAATCGTAAGATTTTAAGTCTGAGTAAGACCTTTCTAACAAAAAAAACCGCATCAAAATCCGTCCAGTAGGTTTTGCGTCCATCGCGGACAAACAGACAAACATACAGGAAATTCAAAAAAAATATTTTCATTCATTCATTCATTCAGTCGAATCGATGGTGCTTCTACTCTCAAATTCTATCTTCCCAGTATGCTGCTACCTGAATCGCATTCTCGGAGGCACTCATTAGGTCCTCCGGAGTACAGGTAGATGGACATGCAGCACACGTCAGCAGGTGGGCCATGGTCTGTGGAGCTACTCCACACTCACACCCCAGGTCCACGTCATCTGAGTAACCCCACCTAGACCGATTCTCCCTGCTTCGGCCGACTTGTGTTCGAAGTCTATTTAGGGACTTCCACCTGATCCAGGGGAGGTCATGTCCGGGGGGAAGACTCTCCGACAGCGGGACGGAAGGGGTTGGTGGCGGGCTCCGCGATTTCCAAATTCTTACTCTGGCCCTGGAGGGATCGCCATCAGCGGGAGCAACGCATGCCCAGAAACTCTTTCGGCTTTTCAATCTTCTAGGCACGTGATAATGGCCGTGCATGGGATGTCGCTGATCCAGCTCCAGCTTGCCTCTCTCCATTGATGACGCCACGTCTCTGCGTACGCTGGGAGGTGCTATGCCAGCTAGTGGATATAGCATCCGTACCGGAGTTGGCTTGAGACAACCAGTTATTATCCGGCAGGTCTCATTTAGTGCTACATCCACCAGCCCAGCATGTGCGGAACGACCCCATACGGGACAGGCATATTCACCCGCAGAATAACACAGAGCTAGCCCTGTTGTTCGCAGTACTTGCGGTGAATATTTTCATGTTCAGTACCTATCGTTAACATGTTTTTTAACGTTTTTTAAATATCTCCAATGTACAGACACGACCACTTTACAATTATATAATATTATATAGAACTAGCCTTCCGCCCGCGTGCATCAAGGTTAACGCGACCTTTGTTCATATCTTCGGTTCTACTCAACCGATTGCGATCAAACAAACGTAAGATTTTAAGTCTGAGTAAGCCCTTTCTAACAAAAAAAACGCATCAAAATCCGTCCAGTAGTTTTTGCGTCCATCGCGAACAAACAGACAAACAGACAGGAAATTCAAAAAAAATATTTTCGTGTTCAGTATCGTTAACATAACATAACCCAAGTATTTTTTTTTAAATATCTACAATGTACAGACACGACCACTTTACAATTCTTCTTCCTCTTAGCGTTATTTCCCAGTCGCATCCGAAGCTTTCAGCTCGAAGTCTGGGGTCCGCTTTTACCAGTCTTAACCACGGATTTGACTAGACCTCGATATTTTCCGTGAAGCGATTGTCAACTTTACAATTATATAATAGTATTACAATTATATAATAGTACTAGCTGTCCCGGCGAACTTCGTACCGCCATATAGCAATAAATTAAAATTGCGACTATAATTTGAGATTTAAACTATCCTATCTCTCAAGTTGGATCGAACTGCACATGGTGTGCGAATTTTATTATAATCGGTTAAGTGGTTTAGGAGTCCATTGAGGACAAACATTGTGACACGAGATTTATATATATTAAGATAGTGATATAGATGCCTGATGTTGATGAGTCAATTTATTACTTCTATTAATACTTTTAATTTATTATTTCACTCACCAACGCCTATGCAATATAACAGCAACCTAATACTTTTTACAAGAGCCAATACGAAGCGGTCGTTAAAATAGATTACGTTGGTTAGCGTCTGCAAGCGGGTGGCACACTAAGCTATATTGAAACTTAAGTTCTCTCCTATTAGGTGTATTTTCCTTTGACTCATGTTTTCGTATATACCCTATACATATTTTATTATCCATTAACCTATATTGAAACTTAAATTCCCTGTCATTAAGCGTATTTTCCTTTATATCACGTTTTAAGGTATATTTTGCAAAGTGCTGGCAAGCGCTTTTAGGTGATTGATATATTTCGATCAGTATTAAGCCGTTTAAGTTCATCGATTTGTTTATTGGTGCGTGAGCGTGATGAGTGGTTACAAGACGTGATTGGACGAAGGAGTTATCTGAAAATTTCAAAATATTGAGTTAAAGGACTTCAAAACATTATTACTTCATTCACAAGTCTTCCTCTAACTTGGTGTTATTAGATGCTCTCATATTGCGGAAGGGTTATATTGATAGTTTTCTAGACTTTTTGGGGTCCCATAAAAACTTAATGATCCAAGCCGGGACTCTGTTTTATTCTGCTGGCTTAGACAACTTTCATCCTCCTTGCGTTAATCCCGATTGCATCCGAAACTTCCCCTTTTTTCCAGTTTAACTGCTCATTCGGTTGAACTTCCATATTTGCCGTGAAGCGACTGCCATCCAATTGAATGACCTCCACAACTTTTTTGCGTGACAATTGACGATATCGAAGTATTGACTTTTGTTTTTTTTTGTGTTTTGACTTTTGCGTGATCCGCAATAAAACGATTTTTCTTTCTTTCTTTCTCTTTCTTTCTATTGCAGTTAGACCAGTTTTGTTGAACTTTTTAGGGCTCCAATTACCGGTAACGACGGCTATAGACGTGTTTGTATGACAACCGGGACCGACGTCTTAACGTACCCTTCGAAAAACGGAAATACCCAGACCAAAGCAAATACACATGCTCATGCATATGGGTAATTTCAATGGAGTTCTTTTAGAACACGTACACAATACTGTGTGTTCTAAAAGAACTCCATTAAATTTATTCATCGGAAAACCTATGATTGAAAAATACCACCGAAATTAGCAAAAAATTAGGCAAGTTGAAATTACCCATACAAACAAATATTTGCACTGAATCGAACTCCAATCCTTGGCAGTCGAATGCTCTATCGCCATGCCACAGAGGCTATAATATGCGGAGGAAATGGTTCTAATTCTGCTTGCTGGTTGTGTTGTTGGTGCTACTTTCTCTAAATATCCCGAAGATCGATTTAGAGAGGAAAAAGAGAATCGACTTCGGGCGGGACTCGAACCCGCGATCTTTCCCTTACAGGGAGAATGCTCTGACCACTAAGCCACCGAAGCCCGCACGAAGGCGATCCAAATTCCTCTATACAAACGTTCAAAGAATCAAAGAATCAATTTCGTTTATTCAATTTAGGCACATATAGAGCACATATGAACGTCAAAATATTACAATTGTGTCAAGAAGTATGTGAACAAAAAATAAAATATTAAATAAATTAAAGTAAACCATTTGAAAATGATTCTTTCGCTGGTTCGGTAGTTGGTTCTACTGAGAAGATACCAGCAAGAAACTCAGAGAACTCAATTATCCTTTTTATTTATTTATTTATTTTTTAATACGGTTTTTATACAATTTACAATGTGCGAGCAAGAAAGTGATTAGGTTGACCATGCATTTTTATCATTAAGATATTCTTCTACTTTATAATAAGCTTTTTCCATTAGACTTTTTTTCACGTTTATTTTAAAAATATTAAGTGGCATGTCAACCAAATCCTGAGGAATTTTATTGAATATTTTTATACTGTTGCCTACAAATGAATTACCAACCTTATGAAGCCTGAGTATTGGCACTGCTAGTTTATCTTTATTTCTCGTATTATAATCATGTGTGTCCGAGTTTTTTTTTAAAAGATTTAAGTTCTTCCGTATGTATAAAATATTATCGTAAATATATTGACAAGCAACCGTTAATATATTAATTTCTTTAAATGTTTCTCTCAGCGAGTCACGGGGTCTGAGGCCGTAGATTGCTCGTATCGCGCGTTTCTGTAATATGAAAACAGTCTCAATATCGGCAGCTGAGCCCCACAGCAACAGACCATATGACATAACGCTATGAAAGTAGCTAAAATAAACTAATCGTGCCGTTTCCTCATCACTTAGTGACCTTATCTTTCTAACCGCATAGGCAGCTGAGCTAAGTTTTCCTGCCAAGGCTGTGATTTTTGGGGCGATGGTTTTGTTGAAGATTTTGGTGCTAATTTCTATGCGGAATTTCATGATTTAAAATGTTCAGCCCTGCATCACAGAAATTGAAGATAAGTAGTTATGATGTTTATAAAGTCCTAATACGTTTTCTACACTAATATTATAAAGAGGAAAGATTTGTACCTATTTTTGTATGTTTGTATGTTTGTAATGAAAAGGCTCCGGAACTACTGTACCGATTTCAATAATTCTTTCACCTATAGAAAGCTACACTATCTGGGAGTAACATAGGCTATATAACATCACGCTACTACTAAAGGGAGCGGATCAGTGAGCATAAATGTCAATAAATTGGGCAGATTTCCATACATTAAAGTTGGACCGGAATCCGAATTCCACGCGGGCGGAGCCGCGGGCAACAGCTAGTGTATTATAAAGACGTTATGAAATTTGTTACGAACGGTGCGTACGCGTAACGAGTAAACACTGCATTTTATTATTAGACGTTTGATCCCCGACCTCGACATTGTTTCCGCGGCCGGGGCAACACTACATTGTGTTGATGTAAATTTACGCTATTATAAACCGTATACTTAAATAAAATAAATAAATAAATATTGTAGGACATTCTACACAACGCTATCTAGACCCAAAGTAAGCATAGCTTAACTAGCTTGTGTTATGGGTTCTAGAATGCGGATAAACATACTTAGATACATTTTTTTTTTTTGTAAATACATACATATTATACATGGAAACACCCAGACCAATGCAAATATTCATATTTCATGCACACAAATATTTGCACTGAGCGGGGATCGAACCCGCGCCTCCTGCGTAGCGGCCGCGTTCACTACCGCTACGCCACAGAGGCAGTCAAACTGGTATACTTACACAAAATGGTTGAAAATCAGACTAATTGAATAACAGACGGAACGTGTATGGAACAAGCGTGTGAAGCCACATTAAGTAATACTAAAGTAGTACAGTTCGCTCGCGATCTTTTTGTTCTTACGCTAGATCTATCATGCCCGTTTTCACCAACTATACTTAAATCATCTCCTAACTAAGAACCCTCTGACGTAGGTAGCCCCTAAATATTTTACCATTTGTTGTCCGTGGTCCTACTAGTTGGTCCTACTAGTAGGACCACGGACCATTCTTTTGGCCCCTAGTTCTACCAGTAGGACCATGGGCACCTAACATTACCCGTAGTGCTACTGGTAGTACTACGGACATTTTTACTTGTCCGTGGTTCTATCAATTGGACTACAGACAAGTAGCAGTGCCCATAGTTCAACTAGGAGTAATAAGATCTTTTTCTTTGGTTACTTGGGATTGGGATTATTTCCAGAGTTACAAATTAAGGGTTGTTTCTACCACTGGAGTCGAGCAATCTGGCGAAAAGCAAAATCTTTATGCGGTAAACTGATTAAAGCTCAAAAAAGGATTGTTGGTTTAACTGCAGCCTTGCCGTTGTTGCCGCCAACGCATGTTACGGAAGGGTGGAACGATATAAAATGCGAAAGTGCAACAACTGAAATGTCCACTTTCGTGAAATATATAGACAAGTATTGGTTAAATAAAAAAATTGTCCAAAATATTAAGTGTTTTTGGACAACGATATAGATCAAACAATGCCATCGAGGGATGGCATTCAAAATTAAACAAATGTGTAAATAAAAATACCGTGACATTGCTACGACTCCTGACCACCTTAAACAAATTTGATCTGGAAGCCACTTGCACATTGAAATATAAAATTAAACCCCCAAGGAGATCGCAAATCTTAATTAAAAATGACGACTTCATTATGACAGTTCAGATGGAGCTTATAAGTTCAGAAATTTCTGTGTTACATGCACTAGATAAGCTGCGTTAATAAAAAAACCCTTAGGTATTAATACTTTTGTCATTTCATTTTACGTCAAATAGTTACGTAGGTACCAATAGGTCGATTTTACACGAATGTTATACCTACACCATTTTAACAATTTTCTTTATCATATTAATTACACTGATCTTAACATTTCAGTTGCCGACATGTCATAGAATCCGTTAAAAATAATTACTTACATACGAACATACAAACATATACAAACCAACGTAATATACAAACATACAAACATCTTCACAAACTTTCACATTGAAAATATTAGTTGGGTCAAACTATGTTAAACATCTTGTCTGGGAACGGTGCGGTGCTGTATTTATTTTTTTCAATCGTGTCCCTCCGGAATAGGTGCCTCAGGAGGAACGAATCCAAAATTACTACGGACAATAAAAAAAAACTCGTGGTCCTACCACAGTTTAGTAGGATCATTGCCCATACAAAATGATGTTGTTTTTGTCACAGTCCTACTGGTAGAACTATGGGCCAAAAGAATGGTCCGTGGTCCTACTAGTAGGACCAAGTAGTAGGAGCACGGACAACAATTATCTAAATTCGTTTTCACCACCCTAAGTGACAGCTAAGAAAGGGTCTCCTATTTTGTAGTGCTGGCGAAAACCGTAAGTGTTTTCAAAATATTTTTTTTATTTGCAAAATATTATTACATTGATTGTAATAGTTAGTTAGAAATATATACCTACGAAAACGTGCGTAAATATGCGCAAAGTTATTCTGTCACCTTGTTTTAGTTAGTTTCGGGTTAGTTAGGTGGCCCCTAAATTTTAAGTGACACCTAAGCAGTGTCCCCTAAGGTTTGGTGAAAACGAGATGTTACTAAGGGTTACCTAACTTTCCTTAGGTGGCCCCTAAAATTTAGGGGACGTTGGTGAAAACTTGATGAGATGAACTTGAAGATTGTAACGAAACTGACTGATGCCCAGTCAATTTCGTTACAATCTTCTATCTTCTATATATTATACTAGCTTTTGCCCGCGGCTCCGCCCACGTGGATGTCGGTTATCGTGACCAAACATAGCCTATGTCCTTTCTCAAGGTCTATCTAATCTACCCCTATACCAAATTTCATCAAAATCGGTTCAGTGGTTTAGGCGTGAAAGCGTAACAGACAGAGTTACTTTCGCATTTATTATAGGTATTTGTATGGATATGGATTAGTATGGATTAAAGCGAAATACTACTCACTGATTGGAAACTATAACAGAAATCTCGGTAACTATAACACCTAAAACTTGAAATTTGGCTGGTAGGTTCCTTATAGGGCGTAAACATACTTACCCCAAGAACTGATTTTATGAATCTTCACCCCTAAGGGAGTAAAACTCCAGGCACGCATCGCGGGGGCGAGTTGGGGACTCCGTGGTCCCCACACCGGAAGAGGGCCATATCGAGAGATATGGCCCTGGGTCGGCCGGGGTGCGAGGGATATGGCTATGACAATCTCACCTCCGGCAACTGACGGCCCACAGAAGGCGTGCGTTTTAGTCGGTTCGAGTCCGACATAACCTCCTCCTCCGACTCCGGCGGGGGAGGTATCCGTGGGGATTTTTCGCACGATAAAAAAAAAAAAAAAAGGGAGTAAAACTCCACGCGTACAAAATCGCAGGCTGACGCAAGTAATATTGTGAATATTGCGTGTTCCCATACTTTTTCATTAATTTTATCAAGTGGGCCTTGTCATAGATAGGATAACGGATGTGCGGTTAGTTAATATCAATACATTTTGTGGTTTGGTCACTCTGACAAAACGTAATTATTATTGGAAATTATAACCATTTGTAACTTTCTGAACGCAATGCTAATTTATTAGATAGTTAAAATTAAAATAGTCTCAATTCTATCTCATACTCCCAAATATTAGAAAAGGTATTTTTGTCATACAATTTTCAAGACAGAACATCGACATCGTGATCGTTTTTAACATTAGGTTGAGGCAAAATTAGTTAATTAATTATTATTACGGTAATTTTCATTGAAATTGCGATCGTTTTTGACATTTCATTTTGGTTTTGACAGCAACCGAATCGAAATAGAGTCTTTATAAATTAGCAGAATTGACCTTTTGATGTATCTCTTGACATAATACTTCAAGATACATTCTTGAACCTAAAATATATTCAAAATGTGCTCTATACACACAGTGCACGTTTCTGGGGGGGGTGTCTTTTGAGGATAGCCCATGAAATGAAACCCCATGGTTTCATTTCAAAACAATTCGCCCGCGCCAAGGTGTAGTTTGTCTCGCAACTTAGTTCTTAGATACGTGTCCTGAGGTAAACTAATGTGAATACAGTAAATATAAAAATCTTTTCCTCAAAAGCGGCAGTAGTCTGGTGGCCAAGGTGTTGGATTCCAAGGTCATTGTTTTGAACCCTAACCATTACATAACTGTGTTGTTATCTGTGACCATGGAAAACAATAACAGCAACATTTAACCACATGATGTAGATATGTTATTTACGTGTGCATATGATTATAGGTTGCTTGGTTGGAAGATGTAACATGCAATTAATATCATGCATGCTGTAAACCTTCACATATTATTGTAGGGGACATACTTAATGATATCTCTATTCAAGGTTCATTCTTCGTAACTGAAGATTATACCATAGGTATATAGGTAGAATAGTTTCAAAGGCCCACATAGCTGTAAGCTGATACACCTACTGATTGACAGACGAGAAACTGACTTTCTCTCAGAGGTTTTGGGGCTTTGACGGTATCTACTCCCTTACGAGCCAAGCAAATCAAGTCATAGAAGGAGTAGGACAGCAAACCCTGGTCCTGGATAGCAAAAACCTAAACTGGAATGAGAAGTTGTTGAAAAGTGTTGCTTAAAAAAACCTGCACTCCCAAATGCTATATTGACTGCTAGGTGTTGCTCGCAGCTCCGCCCGCGTAGAAATCTGATTACGTTCATCGCTGATAGTAGCGTGTTGATATGTAGCCTACTAGCTGTTGGCAGCGGCTCCGCCCGTGTGGATGTCGGGTATCCTTTCTCAAGGTCTAATCTACCCCTATGCCAAGTTTCATCAAAATCGATTCAGTGGTTGGGGCGTGAAAGCGTTACAGACAGACAGAGTTACTTTCGCATTTATAATATTAGTATGGATATTAGTATGGATGTCGGTACCTGATAATGTAGCTTTCTAATGGCGAAATAATTTTTGAAATCGGTCCAGTAGTTTTTGAGTAATATTAGTATAGATCACATCGCAAGTCTGTGAGGTTGGCTGGTTCCGCGAAAATCTTGATAAGACCCCATACATCCTGGTAACCAAGATCAAGTCTAAGGCGACATAATCACCACCTTTCTTCTTTACAGGTCTCATCTGGTTCATAGTGCCTGTCTCCATGATCATCTGCAACGATGTAATGGCGTACGTCTTCGGCTTCTTCTTCGGCAAGACGCCGCTCATCAAGCTCAGCCCCAAGAAGACCTGGGAAGGGTTCATTGGAGGTGGTTTCTCAACCGTTTTGTTCGGATTGGTGGTGAGTGCAGAATGTTTTTATTCAATATTGTGCTAAGGAATGGATAGGCCCAAGAAGTCTTGGCTTGACGTCGTGGTTTCACTGCCATGGACACCCAAGATCGTGCGAAGTGGAGAAGGAAGAACCGGAACGCGGATCCTGAGCTCCGAGGTCCCCTCGGCCTCAGATACGATCAGGAAAATGTGTCTTCATGAAGATGATTATGAGTGTGCTAAGTAACTATCGATTTTTTGTATTACAGTTATATAGAGTGGATTTTGAAACTATAAGACTTGAGGATAGGTATAATAGGACACGTAGAGCCGCCTGTCACTCTAGCAGAAGTACGCCGACAGCTAGAGGCGCGCGTTCGCCTGGGGGCATGATGGGGCCACCGTGATTCTCACACCCGAGGGGGCCATTTCAAAACTGGACATAACCCTGGGTCGTGGTGTGAAAGATACCTCATCTCCGGCATCTGAATACCCAAGACAACCGCCCCTGCCTACTTCGGATTTCCGCACTATAAAAAAGGATATGCATAATATTCATATCATTTCTTTATAATTACAGATGTCTTACTGGATGTCCCAATATCCATACCTGGTGTGCCCCATCGAGTACTCCGAGTCCCTGGGACGTATGACCATGGATTGTGAGCCGTCTCTCCTGTTCCGTCTTCATGAGTTCACACCCCCTCAGTTCGTGCAGCCTGTCATGAAAGTCGTGAGTTTACTAAAGCTATTTTTTATTTATATGGTAGAAAATGTGTACATGACTATAGTAAGTGGTTACCGTATTTTATAAGATACCGTGTCTTAAACGATACTGTGTCCTAAAAGATACTGTGTCTTAAAATATACTGTATCTTCAAGGATATGGGTGACCATTCTTAGCACATTAATACTCTTCTGTGCCTCAGAGAGCACGCTAAGTCGTCGATCTCGGTTGTCATCCATATTTGTTACTGATAAGGGACCCTAGAAAAGTGAACAACCAACAATCTTTTCCGTCTATGGAACTTCGATATAGCCAATGGGTTGTGGAAATTAAATTTCAAACGCGCAACTGAGTTGGGATTAGGCTCATAGGATGAATCTTAACTGTTACACATCCGTAAACCTAGTGGTGGCATGGTTCAGGGTAATCTTTAACCCTACTTGTTATGTAGTCTTTACAGTTTTGTAACGTATCATTTATGACACATTCACAGATCGGCATGGAGAAGTTCAACATGTATCCCTTTATGATCCACTCTCTGTTCCTGAGCACCTTCAGCTCCGTCATCGGACCTTTCGGAGGATTCTTCGCTTCGGGATTCAAACGTGCTTTCAAGATTAAGGTAAGTGGAAAAGTAACTAACTAATGAGTTCGCTAGTCCTATTGTAGTCCACTGCTGGACATAGGCGTCTCTCGATATGCGCCTTTTCTGCTGATCCTCCGCCTTCCGCATCCAGTCTGTCCTAGCCACCTTTTTCAAGTCCTCAGACCATCTGGTTATGGGGTGTCCCACCTTCCGTTTACCTTCTCGCGGTCCCCAATCTAGGACTCGTCTGCTCCAACGGCCATCGGTCTTCGACAGATGTGGCCTTAAGGAAAAAAGGCTGAAATTTGGTACAGGGGTAAATTACAGTCTGGAATAACACATAGGCCTTTTTATCCCGGGAATAAGATCCCATAGGTAGCGGGAGCGGTATCAAAGTTGCACGCGTGTAAAGCCACAGGCAATAACTAGTATTAAATTAATGATTATATTTTGTATAAGACTTTGTACTGGGTACCTAACCGAAATTACAAGTATTCCTGTTAACCCCTTCGGCTAAGCTAAAATTACTTGTGTTAGGAGTGGGTACACATCGGTAATGGCCAGGATTCGTACTCGGGACCTCTCGATTGTAAGGCCGACTCCTTAACCAAAAGCTACCGACGCTTACGATAATATTTTACTTCAAAGGTTTGATTTCCAACTGTCCCACAGGATTTCGGTGATGTGATCCCTGGCCACGGTGGTATAATGGACCGTTTCGACTGCCAGTTCCTGATGGCTACTTTCGTCAACGTGTACATCACCAGCTTCATCCGCACCGCTACTCCGCAGAAACTGTTGCAACAGGCAAGTAGCAAACCTGGGAACCTTCAGCTTACCACCCGGACCCCAATTCTCCCCATCGACACATAAGAAGTAGTAGTTTATGAAACTGTTGCATTATAAGGGTTCTTAAAACTTCTTCTTCATCCTAGCGTTAATTCCCAGTCGCATTCGAAGCTTTCACCTCGGAGTCTAGGGTCCGCTTTACCAGTCTTAACTGCGGATATGGCTGGACCTCGATATTTTCCGTGAAGCGACTGCCACCTAACCTTTACAACCCAATGGCGACATTAGGCGATATCGAAGCATTGCATACAAATATTTATGCACTGAGTGGGGATCGAACCTGCGCCTCCGAGTTCACTACTGCTACGCCACAGAGCCTCTGTCAGAGTCAGTAAGGTTCATTAAGGGTTAATAAACCATGAGCTCATTGAAACATGAGCGTGAATTTAAAAAACGAACCGTAGGCGAGTTGTTTTATAGTATCACACGAGTGTTTTAAGACCAAATCAGCTGCAGTTTGCACATAGTACTATTCTAATCTCATGAAATAATTGATATAATTTGCGTAAAATGTCAGAAACGTTGAGCGCCAAAATCTATTTGCTGATCGCGCATGCGTGTTGCGTCGCGTCACTTGATGAAAAGTGGTTACCGTGGCCTATGGACGAATGCAACACTAGTAAATTCACACTCGTGCTGCCGACCCTTTAAGAGAGAGCCATTTTAATAAAAAAGCAATTTCGTACTTCCAGGTCTACAACCTGAAACCTGAACAGCAACTCCAGCTGTTCTACGCCCTGAAGGAATCGCTAGAACACAGGAATATACTAAACTTGGTACCTTAGGCGGGTTAGTTCAATACAGGTAAGTAGGTAGACGGCCAACAGTTAGGGCACCTACACACTCCACCGAAAATCACTGCGTTTTGGAACCAATAAAAAAAATATTCATGATTACAAAAATTTCCAGTCAGGATAAAAATTACATTCGATAATCAAAAAAGTCATTTTTTAATTTTCGAATGTAATTTTTATCCTGGTATTTTTAAAAATTGTAAAAGAAATAAAAATTGTAATAAAATTATTTTAAACGGATTTTATAGTGATTTATGTGGGAACAAATCGCTACAATATCCGTTTATGTTAGTTTTATTTCAATGTATAAATATTCGAGTAAAGGGGATTGGGTAATCTAGTATGGACAGTGGCGTTCTTAATTTTTTCAGAGGCCATAATTAATTTTGATACCACTTCATTGTACTGTGTTAAACACACGTACAAATGGCATTATTTTCATTGTAAGTAATATCGGAGCTGCGATATACAGGGTGGAACATTTCGACTTTACCTTGAAGGAAAGTACCCTCATACTAAAGATAGCGAATTTTACTTAAAGGAAACTTTACCTTATTTTTTAAAAGAAACAAAACTGCATTCAAAGACTTTTGAAAATGCCACACCCGGTAGTCGAACCGACTAATATTTTACAAAACCTTCTTTTTCATGGACTTCCTTTTATTTAATTTACCAAGTTTGTTAGAGAGATTTGATCCCTATGATCGACCCTATCGATTGATGTAATAAAAAAACAGGGTGTTATTTTTTCGAATTGTAGTCGGTTCGATTATAAGGCGTGGCAAACGATTTTTCAGCATTCCTTAAATGCAGTGCTGTTTCTTTTTTTAAAACACACTAAACTGTATTCAAAGTTTTCTGAAAATGCCACACACGGTAGTCGAACCGGGTACGAGTACCTACTCTTACTACCGGAGATAGTTAATTTCATTCAAAGGAAACACTCTCTTATTTAAAAAAGAATACAAAGCTGCATTTAAGGAATTTCGAAAGATCGCTTGCCACGCCCTGTAATCGAACCGACTAAAATTCTAAAAAATAACACCCTATATTTTTATTACATCAATCGATAGGGTTGATCATAAGGATCTAATCTCTCTAACAAACTTGGTAAATTAAATGAAAGGAAATTCATGGAATAGAAGATTTAGAAAGATTTTATTCGGTTCGACTACTAGGTGTGGCATTTTCAGAAAACTTTGAACACAGTTTAGTGTGTTTTTGAAAAAGAAACAGCCCAGCATTGAAGGAATGCTGAAAAATCATTTGCCACGCCTCATAATCGAACCGACTACAATTTGAAAAAATAACACCCTGTATTTTTATTGCATCAATCGATAGGGTCAATTATAAGGATCAAATCTCTTTAACAAACTTGGTAAATTAAATAAAAGGAAATCCATGAAATAGAAGATTTAGAAAGATTTTAGTCGGTTCGACTATCGGGTGTGGCATTTTCGGAAAACTTTGAATACAATTTAGTATGTTTTTAAAAAAGAAATAGAACTGCATTTAAGGAATGCTGAAAAATCGTTTGCCCCGCCCTATAATCGAACAATTCGAAAAAATAACACCCTATATTTTTATTGCATCAATCGATAGGATCGATCATAAGGATCAAATCTCTCTAACAAACTTGGTAAATTAAATAAAAGGAAATCCATGAAATAGAAGATTTCAGAAGATTTAGGAAGATTTTAGTCGGTTCGACTACCGGGTGTGGCATTTTCAGAAAACTTTGCATACAGTTTAGTATGTTTTTAAAAAAGAAACAGAACTGCATTTAAGGAATGCTGAAAACTCGTTTACCACGCCTTATAATCGAACCGACTACAATTCGAAAAAATAACACCCTGTATTTTTATTACATCAATCTATAGGGTCGATCATAAGGTTCAAATCTCTCTAACAAACTTGGTAAATTAAGTAAAAGGAAATCTATGAAATAGAAGGTTATAGGAAGATTTTAGTTGGTTCGACTACCGGGTGTGGCATTTTCAGAAAACTATGAATGCAGTTTTGATTCTTTTTAAAAATAAGGGAATGTTTCTTTTCAGTGGAATTCGCTATCTTCAGTATTTAGAGTACTTCCATCTAAGTAAAGTTGTAAAATACCACCCTGTATAGCTAAGTCCCGATATAGTTTAGAGAAGTTTGTCCATAGTAACTTTTGATCACTTTATACTGTACTTTCATATTATACCAATTTCATTGATGGCCGCTCAATTCCGACACGACGCCAACATTACCCAACCCCCTTTTTTACAGTATCATATCATGCAACCAATTTACATGAGATCAGTAAAATAAATTGTTCTCATGTGATACAGTCTTTATCGTTTGAATTCTTTCAAAACGCAGCGTTTCTTTGTGCAGTGTACAAGTTCTCTTATGTGGAACATATCTATTGTACCTTCAACGGAATTCATTTTGTTCTAGTCTAATATTGTGTTTGTCGTTTACTTTGAAATCAATGTCCTATCCAGATACTGTGTTTCTTTTACAATAATCATTTATCTTTGCCATTGTAAATTGGACTATAATACGTATGATATAAAGTTTAATTTTTAACCGGCATTCATTAAATCAATTATTATACTATCTCTTTCTTTCTCTTCGAAATGAACAGAGATAATAGAATAAGTTTTCAAGCTTCAAATTAAGATGAGCAATAATTTATCAATTAAAAATTTGCTGAACACATTTAAATTCACAAAAAAATTCCAGTAGTCTGGCAACGAATAGAATAACCAAAACAGTTGAGTAGTATCGATATTGAATTTGAACATGTTCAACAATTTTCGTTTATGATAAAACTAGGGAGGGGAGCTACTATGAAATGTACTATCGAAACTTCGCGAATACTCAGAAGTTACTTCGGATTTTTGCTTTTTATAGGCCGAACGAAGTGTCTTATAGGTCAAATTGCAAGTTGTGTACGTTCCACAGTATCAATTAGCTGAATTTCAGTTCGCGAATTCGAATGTACCTTTCATGGTAGCCCTGCAGATATATTGTTTACAGAACAAAATATAAAATCTACCAAAGAAAATCGAAGTAAACGACGACCACAATTTGATAATGTAATGTAGTCGTAATTTATTTATCACCTGCATACATTATACCTTATTAGAGGTAAAATAATATTGAATTTAATATAGTGTTAAATAATAGTAAATATAAAAAAATACTTCCCTATCATGAACGACTAAGTGTGTCGTTTTAACCTTTAGTTAAAAAAAAAATCTGTTAAATTTTGATGTTCTTGGTCTGTCAATATAAAGGTGTTAACCCACTGCGGCGTTCGTGGCGAACGTATTGTTTGATTTAAAAATTTTGTAATGTCAATTCTGCCTCAGGAATGCAAATAAAATGTCTAAATACTAGTCAAAAAATTGAAAATTACTATCAATATTTCTAAAAAAATATATTAAATCAGATATTATAACAGACCAGCCCCCCTAGACAAGTGGCAATTCCTTGACCAGTTTATTGTAGATTAGAGTAACTAATGTGTAGAGATGGGAATTCACCCGGAAAATACCCAAATTTGGGTAAATACCGGGTAAATACCCAGGGAAAATACCCGATTGGGAATTTATTCGGGTATTTTCATATTTAGCATATGTAACATCTAGGTAATGTGAATATACATGTATATATCAAATATTATTCACTATTTATGTACTATTACTACTAGTTAGAGCTAATCTAACTTTGTTTATTGTCATAATTCATTAAATACGTTATAAATATTCCGTGCTATCTAATTAAATAAAACGATCTCTTTTATTTTAAATGTATATCTATAGTTATTAACACGAAGTCGTGGGTTCAGCTAGTAAAAATTATAATTTATCGCTTTTTGTCTGCATTTTACTTCGGCTATATTGCGAATCTGCTATTTTGAGATTCTCATATTTTGCGAATCTGATATTAGGTTTGCGAGGAAATTAAAAACCCTACCTGTATGTGTGTGTGTGTGTGCGAGACATGAACTATCTCCACAACACATTTGGAAACTATATATAACGACATGGTAAAAGAAATTACAGATGAATTGAAGTCTATAAATAATTTGCATTTGCAATGTGACGGCTGGAGTAATCAGCGCAATTAAGGTATCATTAACTTCATTATTACAAAACCCGAGCCTGTTTTTGTTAAAAGCCTTAATACTCTTACTAACCGACATACAAGCCAATATCTATCTCAACGCCAATAATATACAAAGAGCATTTCAGATGGTTAAAGACTCGCATGCACATATAATACCGCTGAGATATGTAGCACATACATTAAATTTACTATGCGAAGATTGCTTAAAATTAGAACCAATTAATGCGTTTATATCAATTGCCCCAGACACGATAAAAGCAATAAAAAGAAACCAAATTATGAGCGCTTTATTAGCTCAGATTGTAAAAGAAAAAGGGTCAGGCGAAACCTTAAAATTGCCAGGGAAAACCCGCTGGGGCAGTTACTGCACTGCATTAAAAAGTTTACATAAATCCAAAGTAGCATTACAGACATTAGCTGTTCACGAAGATGCCACTATTTCAGAAGAAATAAAATCAAATTTATTGGATATAAATTTCTGGACCATGGTTGAAAATTGTATAAAACTACTGGAACCTATCACAGATAAAATTTTCGAACTTGAAGGCAATGGAATACTTATAAATGAAGTTTATATGGCCTTCAAAGATATTAAGTCTACATTTAATTTTGCATTTCCGGATATATCCATTTTAAATGAGCATCACAAACAAGATATTGCAAATGCTGTAATTAGGCGAACAAATAATGGTTGAAACCCATTCATTACGCTGCATATTTATTAGATCCAAGATCGCAAGGAATAGAATTAGAAGAAGAACACGAAGTGGATGCCATGGAGCTTATACATGATATGAGCCAATCGCTCAATATTGACGTTGGTGTTGATTTAGCCAATTATAGAGCTAAACAGGGTTTATGGAGCAGACCATTTATATGGAAAAATGTTGCCGAAATGGACCCGGTAGTTTGGTGGAGAGGACTCTGCAGCTCCAAATTACTGAGTAGGGTTGCAGTACGTATTCTAACTGCTCCCTGTACTTCAGCAGCCACTGAAAGATCATTTAGCACGCATGCGCATATACATAGTCACAAAAGAAACAGATTGACTACAGACAGGGCAGCAAAAATAGCTTTTATATCATATAACTGGAACCTCTTACACAAACATAAAGATGATGACAATGACGAAGATGACGAGCCGTTATCTACACCCAGGCTTGTCTAGTCCCTTGGGCAGCCCAATCATTGAAGAACAACCTTCGACCTCTCGTGGAAATACACAAGACATAGAATTTTGCAATATTAATGCTATGTTTAATGATGATGAGAGTAGCGACAGTGATTAAAAAAATTACCAAACTACTAACTGTAAAAATCACTTTTGTAACTTTTGTAAAGTATAATAAATAATAATTGTTAGTATCGCTCATTGCTTTTTTTTGGTAAAAGTTTCTTGAAAGTTTCAATATAGGTACGTTCAATCTGCAATCAAGTAACATTCCGTCACGATACGCAGGAAGAATCTTAATGCTCGTGAAGTGGGTGGTGGAGCGGGAGCGAAGGAGAATCGCAGACCTTGCGGCCCTCGAGGAGCGTAGCAGAATCGCTAACCGCGCGGCCCGCAACGAGCGGCGGCAACTCGAGCGTCGGAGGTCGCAGAACGACCTCCCCATGAGCGCGGGCCTGGGGGTGACGGGTGGAGCCGCTTGTCACCCTAGCAAAAGCAGGCGGCGGCGGCGGCGGCGCGCATTGCGTTCTTCCCCATACCCGGGGGCGAGTTGGGGACTCCGTAGTCCCCACACCGGATGAGGGCCAGATCGAGAGATATGGCCCTGGTTCGGCCGGGGTGCGAGGGATATGACTACGACAATCTCACCTCCGGCAACCGACGGCCCACAGACGTCGTGCGTTTTAGTCGGTCCGAGTCCGACATAACCTCTTCCTCTGGTTCCGGCGGGGGAGGTATCCGTGGAGATTTTTTGGCACGATAAAAAAAAGTTTGGCTTTATTTTAGTTCCTCAATCCTGCTACACATTTTGATATTTCGAACAACAGGCAACCCGTTATTTAAGTGGGAAAATACCTATTCAACGGGTATTTTCATTATTTAACGTAATTATGCGTCGGCATAAAGTATGTGCGCATCGCAAAGTACCTATTTTTCGCTGCATTTGTTCTAAAATATAATAAAGAAATGTTTGTGTTTCTAAGATCGTGATAACTACGTTAAATAATGAAAATACCCGTCGATTGGGTATTTACCCACATAAATACCGGGTATTTTCCCGAACGGGTATTTTCCCGGGTATTTACCCGTTGGGTTTTTACCCTCCGCCCATCTCTACTAATGTGTGGGAATTGACGTTTATGACATACGTTGACGACTGTCATATAATATGTCAAATGCCATATATTCGTTATTCTATTTTACTTGCCAAATTCAAAAATATATAATGCGGCCTTTTATGTGACGCAACTCCTTCGCACGCCTGTTAATGACAAAATTTGTCGACAACTTCGGCATAGCTTGCCACACCAAAAAATTGAATTGAATTCGCCGGCCAACGACTTTTCACTGGTCTTCACCCAATCGCCGCAGTGGGTTAGCACCTTAACATCTAAATTAGACGTGATTTTCATACTAACCATAGTAATTTTTAGTAAATATAACATATAAATAAAAAAATGTCATCTCCAATTGTTTGGTAACTATGAAGTTACGATAAATTATTTATATTATAAATCTTCTCGAATTTTTCGTGTAGTAAATGCCTGTACTGATTCTTAATACCTATGCATTTCGCAAAGGAATAAACGCAAGACCTCTAACACCCAAGTCTGTCAAGCTGAGGGCCACCATTGTAACATTATGGTGTCTGTAATGGTGACCCTCTTGCCTGAGCTTACCATCAAGGCGAAATCATATTGAGGTGTCCTATCGAAACTAAAAATAATACTTACTTATAAACAATAGTATATGTATGTTATATGTACCTATTAGCAAATGTTTCATGTTTTGCATACTGACGTATTAATAATGCTATTTTAGACACTTGTGTTCTGTGGCGCTGAGATGACACTGTAGCTCGATTTTTATATAAACAATTACAATATAAATACCGCTTAACTTGGATGATTTATTCAATATTATCGTACCAGCGTTAGACTGCCTTTCCAGAGACGTGCTATGCTATGTAGCGTAGCGATCGCTATGCTCGAGCAATGTGTTATGAAACTTCCTATAAATATTCAAAATTCGAATCTAATATCCAGACATAGCACGCATCTTTCTATATAAGAATCAGCTTAGCTGAACCTCTTTCCACCAATTCTTAGCTATGTAGATCAATGAATATGATTGGTGAATACCGAACCCATCCATAGCACTTTTAAGTCTAGAGACCGTTCTCTAAATGCTCCATAGGTGGCCTATTTTGGCTGCTTCATAAGTGATTGGCGTCTGACCTCGAGAGGGAACCTTCCGCAGTATCGTTTGTAAATCACCTAGTGTGCAGGTCATGATTTACCATTAAATCAAAACAGTATTTAACATACATAGTATTTTATTTATATTACTTCGGGTATAACATGGCTGTGTTTTTTTATTTTCACTTTAAAATACTTTTTATATGGTTTGTTAAACATTACTTCAGCAGGATCGTTTAAAATTTACTTACATGATTCGTTGAGTAAAATTTTGTCGCAGTTCAGTTTTGGTTGATACCGGTTCCTATTTATTGAAGAAATCAGCTCTTATTATTGTCCTATTTTGTCGACTGAACAAAAAAAAAATCTAAATCTAAAAACCAAAACCCACTTACGATATATATTTTTCATGAGTTCTTGCATTCATATCAACCTAGTTTAGCGGTATATATAGCATGTTTCTTTTTTGGATTACACAGGGAATATTGCATTTGTATTTATGCTTTTGACTGAATGACGAACGACTGTTCAATGTGCTAAAGAATTTTTGAAAGTTTACTTTTGGGACGACCATTAATTATGAGAAAAACTCAGAAATTTCGAACCATCTACATCAATAGTCAACTGTTTATACATTGTTGGCAGTATTTTTAACAATATCGTGTGTGTCAAGCCTTAGAAATCATTGATCGTACTAAAATTGGTTTAAAATTAATTATTAAGAAATAAGTAGTGCATGTGGTAGATATTTTACCACTATTGATAGATGGTAAATAGTAAAAAGAAAAATGAAAGATTAAAGATGGACGTGCAGACTCTGCAAATTCATTTATACTCTGCAAAATTACTTATATAAATCAAGCGCGTCTCAAAAATGTAATTCTGTTCCAAAAATTACTTTATTAATTAACATTCTAAATATGACGGTTTATTTTTCATTATAATAAAAAAATTATCAGCGTTACACTGAAGCTTGTTAAGTTTGGTGATGTTTTTTTATTGTGATTTTATGTAACGTTGGTATTCTCATGTTGATTTATCGCTTTATGTTATTTTAATGCTCGTTCGCTAGCTTTTAGTGTTGTTTATAGCATTTGTTAGGTTAGTTTTTAGTTCTTTATTATTTTTGACATCTGGTGAAAAGAGTTGTGCAGACTAGTAGGAGACAACTCTGCACTGCCACTTATTTTCTTAAAAACTTTTTGAAAAAATATTTAAAGTAAATTCCTATTTCACTATTGATAGTTAATTGTAATTGCTAGAAAAAAAAATAGTTTCTTCATTTTCTTCGTTTTCAATTTTAGGTTATAATTGTCTGCAAAATATATATTTTAGAGTCTCAAATTACTGCCAAATTATAACGAGTTTTGACTTGGTTTTGACAAAATTACTTATTTCTTGTTGTCAGTCTTAATATTCTTCTGATTCGATGTTCGTGATACAAATATCTATTTGTCTATCAATGATATGTCTATATACCTTCCCAATACATAGATAATAAATAAAGAAAACGAAACACTAACACTATGTGTCAGTATATTACCAAAATACCTGTATATTTTGTCAAGGACCAAATGGATTTATATGTTGTTAACAATTTGCTATAACATTATTTGCCATAGGACAAACTACGGTGTTCGTTTGTGATAGTTTATATAGTATGTATTAAATTACGTACCGTTAAAGATGCCCGGAATATTTAAATCTATTGTATTGTATGCGTGTGGGTAAAATGTTCTTGTAAAAATATACTTGACGATGTGTGCACCTGTTGATTCGACTTAATTTTTATATACAGGCTACAAAGGATTCAAGTAGATACTTTTTCATACAACTTTATATGAAAAGGTGTTTGCTTATGTCATTTATCGACTGTACCAATCTCTTCTTTGACCAGCCCATGCTCCTAGGCTAGGTCATTTAAAGCCCGGACTGTACATTTGCGCCAGATAATTCTTTTCTGGGTTTTCTGGGTACAAGGACTGTCCGGGTTTAAGTCTTTGCAATTTAATATATCTCAAGATATTCTGTTAAACTCACAGATTTGCACATCACATAAGTCTACAATTATTTCCTACATTTGCTTACTCCTTTAAAAGCTACCCAAACAAATGCATTAAGTCACAATGCAGACTCATTCAAAGCTCTGCATATTCACTTACAACTAATAAATTATGTAACTTTCTTTCCTAATACTCATATAATATTAATCCTAACTATATACGGTAACATTTTACTCTCACCACACCCTCTCGCGTTACTATATTGTAATAGTATTAAAAGTATTGATGTTATAATTAAGATAGCTGTGTATAATGCGTTGTGCTAAATGTTTAGCGTATGTGATAAATATAAATGTTTAATGAGCTATTGGTATAACTAAATATATCATAATAAACAGCTTCAAAATGACCAAGTAATGAGTTCAATCTATGGGACGGAAAAATTGAATTGTGTTTTTTTCTACAGGCAGAACCCTATTTTAGTTAGAACGCGTTTTCCCCAGTTAACACTAGTTTTACTGAATGCCTTACTGTTGGTGGATGACACTTGGTGGAACTTGCTACACATATTGAATAACACTACTTACTTGTACTTTTCCATTGTATTTCATTTTTCAACCTGACCGGTTTCGGCTCACGAAACCTAAACCGTTCAGGTTGAAAGACAAAACACAGTAAAATACAATTTTTTTTTTATTTATTCATTTCATTTCATTTCACAAGTATCTAATACAATATTATGATGCTAGTTAAGACTATGTATTTCCAGTTTCATAAGCATTTAGTATATCTAGTTTTAACTAGGGAAAACGCGGTCAAACTGAATTTGCGTTTTAACTAAAACAGATATAAATATATTAGTTATACCGTTAGCTCCCCAATACCTACCAAATGATTACCAGCACTGCTCCATTAGATCTGTAAATTCGTCACAAATATGAAGATCTTCGTTCAATTATAAAAAGTCGTATTATAAACACCCTGTTACTTTATTGCCGCAGCGAAATAGACTTTATTACGTAAAGCAAAGGTTCAAATTCGCCTATCTTACCCTTTTTTTCGGCCGGACATCGAATGAACCGATTAAAACCGGACACCATCTTGGGGTCTTTAGATGTCGGGCTGTAAGATTGCCTAAGACCTACCCCTCTCACACTGACGACAATACTATCGTATTCAAAAGATCGATTCTGATTTTGATAAAATTGAATCAACTAAACGTTTTGTGGCAAAACTTTCGGCTGCCACGCCCCCAAGTCACGGGTTCGATATTCGCTCAATGCAAATATTAAATAATCATCATCATCATCATCTTCGCATTGTACTCGTACATACTATCGTCACATTAATTCCAAAATGAAAAAATAGTAAAAAATGAAGTAATGGGGTGTTCATATTACAGCGACATGTACCTATGTACCTACCAACTAATTATAGTGTCTGTATTGTAGATTTAGACGTGTTTTATGATATAAATTATTTATTGGATATGTGAAGGTAAATAAATGAACCCTAAAACATGGATTTTTTTATTTATAGCATCCCAAAAGTCTCCGAGCCCTTTCCCAATTCAGTTGGCGTCGGCTCTCAGTTTAAAAAAGAACTGAATATGCAATTTCGAAAAGGGCACATGTCGCATATTTTGGCAAATACGTTTTTTCATGGAAATGTAATCTACGTGCTTCCATGCACCTATTACGTTCAAAAATGGTTCAATTCGGATATTAATTCTATTGTCTACGTCGCGACGTGTACAGCAATAATATCGAAAAGGTCACATCTCTAGATTGCATTCTTGGAGATGTGCCCTTTTCGGAATTATTGTTTTAGGCATATGCCTATCATTAGTCTTAAAACTGGCAGAATTTACAGACTTTTATGACGAAATATTTGGATTACCCAACGACAAACGAAAGACAGCCTCCAGAAGACGATTTTTTTAAAAAGTCTGTAATTTTTGTTAGCTGTTGCTCGCGACTGTGCCCTCGTCGAATTCTGGTCCCGTTCACGCTTAATCTTCTATATGTATATCTGACCCTTTCTCCCCAGTTACACCCGTGACATAATTTGAACCCCCATTGCACCGCTTTAACCTACATAATATGTCCGTAATTTAATAGATTACAAATAATTTATGGTAATCTACCGGATTTATCAACAATTATGATTACTGCTTCGCTCCCTGAGGTAGTAGCGTGATGATATATAGCTTATTTTATTCACTAATAATGTGGCTTCCTATTGGCAAAAGATTTTTTTTAAATCGGTTCAGTAATTTTTCAGCCTATTCAATACAAAAAAATACATCCAAACAAACAGACAATAAAATAAATAAAATAAATAAAATAAATAAAATAAAAAAGCCTTTATTTTCTACTACATGCGAATTCTTAAAATTAAATTAATGTAAATGAAAATATTACGTTAAATATCGGTAGTAGTCGCCTCTACGGCGTAGGCCTCCCCTAACCTTTTCCACACTTCTCTGTCGCGAGCCATTTGCATCACCCGAACCCACATTTTTGGCTGAATATATCTCTCCATCTCTTATATGGTCTGCCTTTTTTTCTCTTTCTATCCCTCGGAAGCCATTCTGTCAAGCGTTTAGTCCAACGGTTACTTCTCATTCTGCATATGTGTCCTGCCCAGTGCCACTTAAGCACCCTAATTCTCTTACGTGCGTCTGTTACTTTTGTTCTGTTTCTTATATTGCTGTTGCTAACCCTATCTGACAGTTTTATCCCCAACATACTTCTTTCCATCTTACGTTGACAGACAGCAATTCTTTCCTCCTCCGCATTTTTCAGAGACCACGTCTGGCAGCCATATGTTAAGGATGGTAGTATTGCAACTTCGTATACTCTCTTCTTTATTTGTATGTTAATAGAGCTATTTTTCATGATTTCCTTTAGTCCCCAGTATTTTTTCCATGCTAACGTAATCCTTCGCTGAATTTCTTTTTCTGTGCTATTTTCAAACGAGACCAGTTGTCCCAGATATATGTATTCGCTCACATATTCTATTTTCTCCATTCCTATACTTATGTCTAGAGGCTCTCCATTGGATAATATCTTCGTTTTTGATGCATTCAATGATAATCCTACCTTTTGGCTCTCTTCTGCTAACTCGTTTACCATGCTCTCTAGTTGTGTGGCGCTTTCTGCAAATACTACGATATCGTCCGCAAAGCGTAGATGACTTAGCATCTCTCCATCTATATTTAGACCCTTCATTTCCCAATCCAGACCTCTGAATACATATTCGAGTACCGCTGAAAATATCTTTGGAGATAGCGGATCTCCCTGTCTTACCCCTTTTTGCACAGGAAATTCTGGACCGTCTCGTTCTAATCTAATCTTAGTACTACATTTAGAATATATATCGGATATTATGTTTATATATGTCGGGTTGACACCTTGTTGTGCTAATGATGACCCTATAGCTTGAAAATGTAGAGAGTCAAAAGCTTTCTTATAGTCTATGAAGCACATGTATAAAATCATTCTATACTCTTTTACTTTTTCTATCAGTTGGGTTATAACTTGTATGTGGTCCATTGTAGAGTATGTCTTACGGAAACCCGCTTGTTCGCGTGGTTGATTTTCGTCTAGAATGATTGTATTCCTGTTTAATATTATTTTGGAAAAAACTTTATAGAGATTAGACATGAGACTTATTGGTCTGTAGTTATTCAGGTCACTTCTATCTCCTTTTTTATGCAATAGTATAATTGTTGACTGTGACCACTGGTCCGGTGTGGTTTCTGTTTTCAGGATGTTATTAAAAAGTACTTGGAGAGGTTTGTACAAGGATGAAGAAAGTGATTTTAAAACTTCATTTGTGATGCTGTCACTCCCTGGTGCCTTATCGTTTTTTTGGGATTTTATGGCATGTTCAATCTCTGTCACTAGAATGCTTGGTGGCTCTATATTTGGGGTCAGTTCTTTATATTCGCACATGCGTGTGTTCGAGGGTCCAGATACCTCAGTGTAGAGTGTCTTGTAGAAAAGTGTAGCTTCCTTTATGATATCAGGACGCCTTGACTGCGCCTCACCCTGTTTGTTTTTAACTTTTTCGGTCCACACAGATTTATAACTTAGCTCTTTATAAGCCTTTCGTAGGGCACCCGCCTTATTTATAAACTTTTCGAAGGTCTTTGGAATTTTATTTCTTTTGTTGTTTTTTTGCTATACAACTCCCTCCTATATTCAAGAAGAGACTTGGTTTCATCGTTAATAATATAGTTTTTGTTCTTCCTTCTCTCTGGCAGCTGGTCGAAAAACCCTCTTAGTTCGGTCTCTAGTCTATCATACTGTTCTTGCACTTCTGTGGATGACTGGACTGCTTTCAAGAATTTACTCTCCAAATCTCTAGCAACTACTTCTGAAACGATTGGCAGGTCTCTCAAGCATGGTACTGGTTTTATTTTCCTTCTAGTGGGTTTGTAATCTAGTGATAATTTGCATCGTATCATCCTATGGTCAGTCTCAAAGTTTAATTTCTTGATTATTTCAAATTGTTTAATATATCTCGGTTTGTTTGTTAGGATATAATCGATCTCGTTGAATGTTTTCCTGTCGGGAGTATGCCATGTCCATTTTTTATGTGGTTTACATTTGAATATGCTATTTATGATGCAGTAGTCTTTTTCTAAGGCAAATTCAACTAACCTCTGTCCGTGTGGGCTTCGCTTCCCATGTGCATAATGTCCTATTTGTTTTTCTTCGTTAATTCGAGCTTTCCCTATTTTTGCATTAAAATCCCCTTGTACAATAATATTACTTTTATGTACGAAGTCCAAGGCATATTGTATGGTTTGGTAGAAAATATCTAAATCTTCTCTCGTGTAGTTGTCTGTTTCTGTGGGAGCATAACACTGTACAAATGACCAGATAGAGTTCTCAGAAATTTGTATTTCAAGTGTTGCCACTCGGTCGCTGAAGCTTTTCAGACTCAGGATGTTATTTTTAAGGTGTTTTTTTACTAGGAATCCAACTCCATTTCGCCCATTCGTTCCAGCTGTATGGTATAAGATGAAATCAGTATATTCTTCTATTATTTCTGTTGGTCTTCTTGTTTCGCATAAGCCTATTATGTCCTATTTTATTGGTTCAATAGCATATTCTAATTCTTCTAGTCTGCTGTCTGCTAATAAGGTTCTTACATTGATGCTTGCTACAAAGAGGTTTCGTGACTGTTGTTTTTTACTTAGACTTCTGTTTAATGATGGGTCAACTCTATCTTGCTTGGTTACTATGTTTCTTATTCTATTTTGTTTGAGGTTTAGGGGGCTGTGGTCTGACTTCTCCACGGTGACCAGCCGGCTTGGAGAAGGGGAGAGTGTGGAGGTATTGATTAGTTTTTTGAGCTGGCATCTGAGTCCTTATTTTGAGGCGTTCGATTGTTTATGTTCAACTGAGATGGGCGTAAATAGCCAGTGATGCTTTGTGGCTTATTTTTCTTTGGAACTTGTCTCGAACCCTTTATGTTATTTGCATTTCCTGTTTCTTTACCCGTGTCTTCTGGTGAGATGGACATTAATCGTTTATTCGTGTATCTTTCTGTAGGTGTTGAGGGTTGGCTTGTTTTTAATGTGACAATTTTGTCATAACGCAATACTACTCTTTTTCCTGCCTCGCGCTCTTGTTGGAGTTTTTCCTGTAATTCTTTTCTTTTTTGTAGCACGCTAGGAGGAAAATCTTCTTTGAGGTAGATGTCAGAGTCTTTAAGTGATTTTTTCTTTTTCAGGATTTCTATTTTTCTGCTTATTGTTGTTACTGTTACCACCACCGGTCTCAATTTATCTGCGCTTCGCTTGCCCATTCTGAATACGTTTTCGATTTCCCATTTTTGGCAAGGTATTTCCATTCTTACGTTCAGTATTTCCATGACTATAGACAGTAAACTTTCATAGCCCCTTTCTTTTTCTTCAATACCAAAAAATATTATATTTTTCCTTCTTAGTTGGTTGTCTAGAAATTCAATTTTTCTTTGTTGTTGTTCAATCTTTTTTTCTAATTGATTTGTTTTTGCCTCAATATGGCTAAATTTTGCATCTACGTTATTGTTTATGGATTCTTTGATATTCTGTTCCATATCTTTCATATCTTGTTTCTGTTTTGTTAAGTCATCTTGAATATTTTTTAATATTCTTAGTACATCTTCCATTGTTTACTACCAACTAGCGCCCTCTGTTGTTATTAGGTGTATACAGTATGCGCAAGAGTTTGTTTTACTTGTTGCGCTACTCACTACTAGATGGCGCTATTGTAAGAATTTCTACGATAGTGACTATTCGTTTTTTCTATTGTTGTTTTTTTAGTGTGATTTGAGGTTATCTTTTACACTAATTTTGTGGAACAACTATTTAAGAACACTTATTGTATTCTAATTTTGAAGTACTGACCTTATAGTTGTTATAATAACTTTCTTTGTCTTTCTTATTTGTGGGAAATTGGTTTCCGTTGACGTCCAATGTTGGAGTTGATTTTTGTTTTTAGCTTTGTAACTAAAGAACTTTTGAGGCAAATAACATTTGCCCTGTAAATTCACTGTTAGCTTCGCACTTTTAATCACAATTTACATTAATTTAAGTACTATTAATATTTTAAAAACACAAAATACTACGGAGCCGATATGTCAGGTGAGCTAGTAGCGCCCTCTCTCGTTGGACAAACAGACAAACAAACAATCAAATCTTCCTTCTCTGTAACATAACGTACAGATTTAAGTATTATGTTTAATTTAAATACCTAAAACAAAAGATTCGCAAAATGTATATGGAAATTTTCTTTAAATTTCATGTGTTCAATACTGTCAATTTCGAAAACGGCATATCTCATAGATGTACAATACGTAAATTTGTATATAAAATAACATTTCACAACTAAAATTTCGGTAATTTTCCATAGCTAATTGCACCCAAATTGTAACTCAAAAACAAATTTTATAATTATTATACTACTTAAGAAAATACTCAGTTTTTTTCGTTTTCTGAACATTTTACATTTTCAGACTTGTGACCTTTTCGAAATTGCATACTCAACTAAATTTGAATATTTTCTATGAAGCGACTACCTCTGACCTCCACAACCTACTGGCGATATCAAAGTTCTGCAGTCTCAGCGTGGTGACATAGACTCTGGTGTCTTAGTTTCTCTTTGATTAATGAAATCGCCCAATAAACGTCATAGTATGAGAACTAACGTCACTGACTCTGGTACCATCAGATATTCCTGAATGAGATTTACATCATTAGACGCGCCTTTGATTGGAGAACACGAAATAGCTATGCTGCAAAGCTAAAAACCTGGTGGTGATACCAAAAATCCATTTTGAAAATCCGAAAAAAATCGGTATCGGGGTACCGTGGCCGTGGGTCTGAAATGTCTAATATGATAAGATTACCAGAAAAAACCTTTCTCATCTGAAAGCTCATCAAATTCTGTGTATGGTAAACCACTGCTGCAATTCGAAAGCACTGGCGAAAGTGGTGGCAGCAGTGTTTGAAGGTTGCAGAAAGCGCCTGTTGGTTTTGTGTTACTTAAATAGATGTCTATCTATATCTAATTGCTGATACCAAATACCAACCTGGGTACTGTAGTACCTAATTCTATAAAAAGAATAGGTACCTAACTACAAATTTAATCTACTTACATATACAGGGCGTCTCACGGCGATGCCACATGGAGGGAAAGTACCTTAAATCAAATTTATAATTTTAGGTTTCAAGGACTTCCTTTCATTTAATTTACCATGTTTCTTAGACAGATTTGATCCTTATGATTGGCACTATCGATTGATGCCATAAAAATACAGGATGTTACTTTTTCGGATTTTAGTCGGTTCGATTACCGGGTGTGGCAAGCGAATTTTTAAAAATCTTTGAATGCAGTTTTGTTTCTTTTTAAAAATAAAATGATGTTTCCTATAAGTAAAATTAGCTAACTTAAGGATTTAAGGTACTTTCCCTCCATGTGGCATCGCCGTGGGACGCCCTGTATACGCTCACGCCTATTTCTCTCCGGGGTAGGCAGAGATAAGACAACAGCTTACATGCTGCACGAGCTTCCTCTACTATCATTAATCTTTTCATGCAAACCCACCAACTACAAATCTCTTACTTAATAAATAAGCTGCGTAACTCCAAACACTTGTGAAAGTGTCTCAACATCACAGAATTTATCCAACCGATCGCAATCAGTATGCGGCGCACTCTCTGTTCCATTTGAAGTGAGATATCACTGATTTCCTCTTCTATTAAAGTTTACTGCGAACGATAAATGGTTTTGCTTTTTATTCAGATCGGCGATGTTAGATGCGTTTAGAATTGTACTATATTTGTAATACTGTTCTGTACGCGTTTCCATTGTTGGACCATATACATAACTGAGTATGTAAATGATGTAGAAACCAAATAGGTACCTAAATATCACAGATAGAGGAAGCAGACCAAACATGACAGATAGATTTACCACATACAGACTGTATGTACAAAATGTAGGTACTGTATCATACAGTACATTTTTGTGCGGAAAATTTATATCCTGAGTCTTCAAGTCTAGAGTTAACAAGTTACTTCTAGTCAAGTTTAGTCCAACCACCGACTACTTCAGCCCTTGCCACAGATAGTGATCAAACGGGAGCCCATCTGTACAAATAATTGATTGTCTGTTTGTAACGTAATAAAATAGTACTCGTAGTACGTCGTAGTTTAGTACCTAGTTATTCAATGAATGTAGACAAGATACTTATAATAAAAATGTAACTCTCGTTTGTCTGTCAGTATGTTTGTACAGGTATATTCCGAAACGGCTGGCCTTATTAGACAGGATTATCACTGTAGCTAATAGCTGATGTTATAAGGAGTAACTTGTGGTAAAATATTAGGATTCCGTGCAAAAAAAATTGAAAATTCCTACGGATAGGTACTTTTTATAATTTTGACGTCGGCATTACCACTATTACAGAACGATAAACCACAAAGTGACAATGAAAACGCACACTAAACACACGATATGAAACGAGATCCGATTGCGCAAGCGATGCGTGGGAACTGTGCACGTCCCAAGTCTCTTCTGTATGTAAAAACTCTGCACGGAACACACTTCCGTATCGTCTCCTATTACAATATCACTGACTCTTGCAATTGTTCACTGGCCTAGTGTGGGATCCAGGATCCTTGTATTGCATAATAGAGAAGCAATATAATGTTCGTGATTCATTTTAGCGAGTATCTTGTGCTCGACGAAAGGTCTAGCAAGTCGGACCCACACAAATCCCACCTCAATAGGTATTCCTCAGGACATAATATCTTAGACCTATACAGGCAGGCGCGGTCGCAACTTGAAGTTTTGGGGGAGGGTCACATTCCTTATGAGATTTTTGAAACGGGGCAGTAAGGGCAAGTACCTTAACCGTTGTAGTTACAGCAAAACGTTCTTAGCTTCTCTAACTTTTTGAGATATTTTGAACTGCATTCACAGATTTTGCAAAAATCTTACAGTTAGCAAAAAAAAATGCAAAAAGTCCAAAAATTTTTTTTCTATTCCAATCGATTCCATTTCATGTGGCCGGGACCATTTTATCTTTGAGTACTAGGAAAGACAGAAATCGCCAAAAACGTTCCCCATACTGCCCCGTTTTAGAAATACACCCTGTACATGTTTTTTGCGTGTCTTTTGAAGATAGTACGTGAAGATAGTACGTTGTACCCACGTAGTGCTACTAGGGCGGACGACCTCAAATTCACTAAGCATGAATCCCCATAAGAAGCAACAGTGGTCCATCGCAAGAATCACCAAAAACCACAACAAAATAATTTCCTTCGCAATTTTCCTATTAGCGCAGAGGAACTCGAAATTACACCAAGACCGTAAAGAATTGTAAATAAAAGACAATTTACTCCGTTCATTGGACATCGCCCACATCCGCCGGGTCTGAAGGCCCATCCCTATTGTGTAACAATCACATCCTGTACATCAAACAATGGACAATAATACTGTGTATTATGATGATAGGATAAAAATTATCTTTGAACTACGACTATGAACATTTTTGTCCTATTTTATCCATATTTTCTTATGGAAATCCCCCCAGATACCCTCTACCGGTCAGCGGGGACTATAACTGCTCGCCGTCTTGGGTCTCTAATGCTGGGGTGAACGGTGGCTCAATAAGGCATTTCCCCTAGCACTCGGATTACCCCCTTCCTGATAGCCCCTTCGAGTGTAGGAACCATGGATGCCACATATCGGGGGTGCGCAACGCGCCCCTGCTCTGGTCTACTTCTACTAGGGTGATAGACGGCGGTCGTTGAGCGACCTCCGACGTCTGTGTTGCCTCCGCTGCGTCGCGCGCCTTTCGCAGTCACGGACTCACGGTGGACCGGTAGAGTCCTAAGTCTCAAATTCAAATTCATTCTATTGCTTAAAACATGGTCAGCTGTACTAACAGGTGTATTTAAAAAAATAGTGTTCAACACGTTTCTTTCTTAATGTCCTGTTTTATCCTGTGAATGAAATTTTGTGAAGCTATTTATCATGGTATGGAGAAAGCATGAGAAGAGAAGAAAGTAGGTAGTCAAAATCATCTCAGCGTTGTTACTAGTTGCATCCGATGCATTCTCTCAGCACCCGGGTACAACTTACTTTTTGGTTATATGGTTTTCATAAGAGTGGTGGCTCCCGTTTGACCTTCTAACTCTGAGACGAAAGCCTACGTTAGAGCCTCGTCTGTCACTCAACAGATGCAACTTAAGGCGAGGTTGGATTGGGCCACAAAGATCTTAGTGGAGCCCTAAACAGCCTTATAAGTATTAACTACTAAGAATTGCTTACATAACGGAAAATAACTCTCATAAATACTAATGCATATAACCATAGAAGCTAACTAACCTTGGCACCATCTACTAATTTAAAATAAAAACTAAGTAAGCCAGTCTTAGAAATATCCAGAACAGTTCTAACACCTAACAAAAGATAGTTAAAACAATTTAGAATTACTTTACATAATTACATGACGAGAGCTCATTTTCATAGGCTAGTTTCGGAAAATAATTATATTTTGCACATTGTTTAATTCGTCCGTTTATAACCAGTTCAATGCCAAAATATGGGATTCCCAGAAGGCGTGAAGTCGTAATTAAGTAATTTATTATATTGCTTATCCACCAAAGCATAGCTTGATTAGGTACTTATCAGGTAGGTAGATTAGATACCTATAAAATTTTCAGAGGCATTTGAAAGTTTGAAGAGATTTTTATTATACTTAACATGATTTGATTCGTTTCGTTCGGTTCGTTCGTTGCATTATGCTAACCGTCAAAATAACGAACTGTCAAAATAGCAACTTAGCGTAAATTGTGACTCTTGAAGTCACAATTGCGCAAACTTAAGAGTTTTAGTTATTTTAGCAAAGCATCATATAGCAAACCGCCAAAATAGCGAATAGTAAAAATAAAATTACAAATTGAGCGCAATTTTGTCAATTCAAGACAAAGTTTCAGTTATTTTAAGATTTTAACTTGCGTTAAGGAAAAGCCGATAAAAAAGTTCTTAATTGTGCCCGAAAGCTGCTTCGACTGATTGTAAAAGCTTTTACTTTCTCTACGACTTGCCAAGTATAAGTACCTACTCTACTATCAGTACACTAGCTAGGTTACTGCTGTAGATTCTGGCGTACCTACTGGCGGTACCTTTTTGTAGGAAAATCCCCAAAGATATCTTCTCCCCCGCCAGTTGGTGGGGATAGTTATTTCGGACTTCAACCGACTAAAACCGCACGTCACGATCTCTAGTCTTCAAGAGTACAGGCAAGGCAGCGCCAGAGCTTTGTCCGATATACTGAACAAGGCTCCAAAAGCTTTGGTGGGACCTTTTTATGTGCCGAAATCCACACAGATGGCACCCGCCGCGGGGGTGGTTATGTAAGACGCGAACCAACCAAAACCGCACGGCCATCTCAGTCCATCAGTTGCCAAGGGTGAGGTAGACTCTAGCATATCCCTCGCGGACCCCTTCTGTCTCAGGACTGCCGTGTAGACCTATTTCTGCTAGGGTGTACCCTGCACGAAGTTAGGGTGTATCCGCCTGTAGGCGAATCTACCTGTCACCCCCAGGCCCGCACTCATGGTGGACGGATGTCGGCCAACGACTTCTGATACCCGAATCGCCTTTGCGCAATGCGGGATGGAAGGGACCTAAGTCTCCTCGCCTCAGCGGTACTATAAGTAGGCACTATATGTTTTAGATGTCAGCGGCGGTCCACGTGCTTGCGCTCTGCACCATCACTGTGAGCAATGTGCTGAGCTAGAGGACTCCCAGCCTCGCTTTGGTCCATACACACTCAAGCTGTGGAATGAACTCCCTGCGGTGGTTTTCCCAAGCGACTACAATATGGGGTTCTTCAAGTAGGGCATTAGAAGGTTTCTTCAGGGTCGGCAGCGCGAGTGTGACGCCACTGGTGTTGCATACGTCCATAGACCACGGTGACGGCTTCCCATCAGGTGGGCCGTGTGCTTGTCTGCCAACTATTTATCTGCATTCCAGGACCCATATTATGCAAGTAATACTCAGTTTGGGTATAAAATGTCCTAAAGTATCGTTATTATTCGTATCTTAACATAATCAGACACCAATCAATTATTATAATGTTCACAAAATTCCTTACATGAAACTACGAAACAGCTCATAACTAACATATTTCAATTTATTATATACCTTAGAACCCTAAAAATAAAATTCAAATTAGTAAACAATCATTATTATGCGATGGTCATTCTCATCGAACAAAATTCGATCACCGCGCGATTTATTGGGTGATTACCGAAACCTGTCCACTTTTCTCCTATCCATACTTCTGTCTCGCTCACACATATGACTCATGCGTATGTGGGAATGGGATAGAGGACGATAAACTGAGTAGTGGACAACAATAATGTCAGCAAAGTATTGCTTTCTTTGCCTTGTAAGTAGGTTGGTTTGGTTATGTCAGGTGTGAATTTTAGAGAAGTCGTATAGGTGAAGTGTGACAAGTATCATTTTAGTGTGACAATATTTCTTTTTTATTCTGGCTTATAGGTGAACCGATTCCGATATTTTTTGTACTTAAATACCTACCACCTGGATGATTGTAAGTTTTGAGGAACCACTAGTATTAGTTGGACTCCTTGTTGATGAATTTTGTGGTAATTGGATAATTGGAAATTTTCCTGTAGTTGAATTTAAATTGGAAAAATTTATTTTTCCCCTTAGAATGGGGCAGATCACGGGTTTAGCTCTCGTTCTGGATATTACTTTTCTGTTGCTGAAATGCAAAATTCTACTAACTCTTTACGACTTGGTTACGAAGCGAAATCTTTAGAATCGGAGTGATACGTGTACCTACCTTATGGGTACTCGTAGAAGTGCTGTAATTTAGAAAGTTTTTATTTAATTTTCACTTTATTGACCATTCCCATTGCTATTTATTTTCCTGCGGTAAGATAACATTTGCTTATCGACTCCAGTAACAAATGTCTAAAAAATGACAGTTAAGTAGTTATCATAGGTTAAACTGCGTTTCATTCATGCGTTGCTGTTAGCAAAATATGAGGTTCTTCAAGAAGGGCATTTGAAGGTTTTTCACAGGTTCGGCAGCACGAATGTGATGCCCCTTTTTATAGTGTGGATATCCCTCCGGATAGCCCCCCGTTGGAGGCGGCAGCGTTGGTGATTTCAGACTCGCACCGACTAAAACCACACGCCGTCTTGGGTCATCAATGGTTAAGGATCAGATTACTTCTGGCATATCCCTCACACCCTGGCTGACCCAGGGCCATCGAAGGCTATCTCGGATTGTGCCAGACTGCTTGCCAATGGCCGTATGGTCGTCAGTATTCTAAGTCACCGTCGGTCAGGATATTTATTCACACAACAGCTCTATACAGTTCCTCTCACTTGATTATGCGGTGTGTCTGCGATTAGCACACTGCCGGCCGGCCCTAGCGGCAGTACGCGACGCGACATCGCACGCACCGCACGTATTCCGCACCGCAATAGCACGTAACGCACGCGTTCCGCACCGCGCGGAAACAATGTCGTGATATGAGTACACAAACAACTGTGTGACATTCTTAGTGATAGTGACTTTCATGTTGTTGTGTTTTAGTAATATTGTTTTGTTTTTGTGTGTGTGAATTGTTTTTTAGGTATGTATTTGTGTGGTTTTTAATTTATGTTGTTCTGTTTTGGTATATTTGTCAAAACAAACCTTGACATGGTCATCTGGTGGTTTGATTTGTTTTGTTACCTAACAGATAACTGCAGGTTGTCTAATAAAATATTGAATAATCTTTAGAAATAAATAAAATGTCTTCTAAGTTGAAGTAAGTAATTGCCAGAAAGGCTGGCAGAAATTGTACTTTGTACTGGTCCTGTCTTCTTAATTTCAATATCAAAATATTGTAATTTGGCGTACAATAAAGTTTATGAATAAATAAATAAAAAAAATTGAATTTTTTTTGACATTCTACTCAACGCTATCTAAACCCAAAGTAAGCATAGCTTAACTAGCTTGTGTTATGGGTTCTAGAATGCGGATAAACATACTTAGATACATTTTTTTTTGTAAATACATACATAATATACATAGAAAACACCCAGACCAATGCAAATACACATACTGATGCATACAAATTTTTGCACTGAGCGGGGATCGAACCCGCGCCTCCTGCGCAGCAGCCGCGTTCACTACCGCTACGCCACAGAGGCAGTATTTTATAAGGTGTAATACTGATAACAGAACAAAATTGAATATTTTTGACTTTGTGTCTGTGTTTCTGTCCGTTTATTCAGGCTATTATATGGAACTCATGTAGGAATTGATACTAAGGGTATTTGATTTGCGAAATGCTCGCAAAATTAAAATTTCCGCAAGTGAGTGAGTGAAGAGAAATGCAGGAATTTGTCTAACGATTCCTAGATTCTTATCCCTCCTAGGTATTTTACGGGCCCTTAATAATCTCACCTCCTAGTTGGTATACTTGTTGATTATCGGGGAAGGCTTTCGCACAGGTAGTTGCTCCCATAAAAGCCAGTGAAGTCAACTCACAAGAAAAAAGAGAAGAACAGACCCTGGGCTCCTTAGTATAATCTTTTTACTACATCTAATATTCCGGATAGCTACAACTTGGATGTCTTCAAGACTAGAGTGATTACTCCTAGCCAAGCTTGCTCTAACGTCGACCACAGTGTCACTTACCAACAGGTGAGATAGTGGTCAAAAGCTAACACTATTACCCTTAAAAGAACCGAGACTAACAGTATGATGATGATGACTCAAAATCTTACTTAAACTAACCAGCCCCCTTAGACAAGTGGCAATTCGTTGCTCGGCGTATGATGGAATAGAATGACAAATGTATAGAATTTGACGTTTTTGACATTCGTTGACGCCTGTCATATACGTCAAATCCCATACATTTGGCATTCTATTCCATCATACGCTGAACAACGAATTGCCACTTGTCTAGAGGGGCTGTACACTTCGTAATAACATGGCGGATGCCAACTGACGCCACATAATAACCGTGAGAAGTAATAAAACATGAAATACATACGAAAATAGAGCCATTATTCAATATTATTTGCTTTTGTTTTCGTAGAAATTATGTCAGTTTTGATATCTAGGTGCCTCCATGTTTGAACATAGCCCTAGGTCAGACTGGGTTCGAAAGGTATGTATTAGGTAATCTTACATCTCCACCTGGAGATCCTAGCGTGCGGTTTTAGTCGATTCAGGTTCAATATAACCGACCCAGATGACCCCACTAAAACCGCATGCCGTCTAGGATTTTCAGAAGGAGGTGTAAAACATATCCCTTGCACTCCAACTCACCCAGGGTTATCTTCGATTTTATTCGATTCGGGTTCAATATAACCGGTGATTCGTCACACAAGGACCCAAAAAGGAGACTAAATGCGGATAAAAGAGTCTCTTTCCATTCTTTTCCCCCGGTGGCCTAGGCTAGGGGGCACGGGTGGGGGACATATGCAGGGAGGAAAAAATTAAATGCCTCCAAATTCAAGCACCTTAATATGTTCAAACATTGTTTTATTGGGGTAGTGAGAGAGACTAGTCACCCATAGGTCTTGGGCTGCAATACATCTCAAGACCTACCAATACCAAATAAATTGACGTCCTTAATGAAAAATGTTAAGTTAATTTTTTTCATCATACAAAAGACATAAACGCGTTCTGTGCAGGAATTATTAAAAAATACTGTTGAGCATAAAGGTACCTAAATTGTAGTAGTTTAGGCAAAATAATTGTAAGTCTAAACATTTGGATTATATTTCAAGTATAACAAGTTCTCACTTAGATCTTCGGGGCCCAAGTCAATCTTAAACCTGCAAATTGACCCAAAAAACTGGCGCAGAATTTTCTCTGAGAGTAGGGGCTTAGGCGGCAGTCACCATCATCCTTGCGTCTATCCCGGTCGCATCCCAGACCTTCACCTCGGAATTCGGGGTCCACTTTTCCCAGTCTAATTGCGATGTGGCTGAGATTCGATATTATTTGTGAAGCGATTACCATCTGGCCTTGGGCCAGACGGTAGAGGTGAATTAACACCCATATTTCACCAATCAGTTCGGTACCACGTAATAGGGGGTGAGGCCATTGCCGCTTTACGGGCACTACCGTTGACTCGAGTCATGCATTTGAGGTTGAATCTGGGCTGTATACATCTGTCTGATGTTAAACAGCCTTATTACTTAGTCACTTAGTCCGACATAGAACCAAAGTCACCGACATAGCTCGCAGAGTAAGCAAGCTGTAGTGGCAGTGGGCTGGCCACATCTGTCGAAGGACCGATGGCCGTTGGAGCAAACGAGTCCTAGGTAGGAAAACGGAGGGTAGGACATCCCCTAGCCAGATGGACCGACGACCTGCGAAAGGTGGCTGGGACGGACTGGATGCGGAAGGCGGAGGATCGGCAAACGTGGCGCACATTGGGAGAGGCCTATGTCCAGCAGTGGACTGCTGTAGGCTAATTGATTGATTGATTGATCACTTAGTCGCCTTGTACGACACCCTATGCGAAGAGATGGGGTGGCTCAACCCTGACGGGAACCACACGGCACAATATTATTAATAAATAATGTATTTGTGCCGCGTTGGTTCCCGGTGGATTAGAATAGGACCTCCCCAACTCTTCCTGTGGGTGTCGTAGAAGGCGACTAAGGGATAGGGCTGTTCTCCATCCGACAGTAAACACACAGCCCATGATTAAGTGCCCGCTTGTTATAGGCTCGCCCCCTATTACGTGGGACCGAAAATCATAGTTGGTGAAATGTGGGTGTTAATACACCTCTGCCTACCCCTTCAGGGAAGTACAGGCGTGAGTATATGTATGTATATAATGTATTTATTCACTAAATACAATGTTGTTGATAGTTATTAGGCCATTTAATACTCGCATATCTCACAGACGACATTAGATTCTGATAGAATTATGCAGATATGTTAAATAGGTAATAAAATACTATTGGGTTCGATGCTCGGGTCAGGCAAGACGTTATTAACTAACTTAACTAACATAGTTTTAAAACATGTATTACTAACAATAAATATGGACTAGTCTGAAATAAATAAATTGAATTGAATTGAATTATTCAATACGCAAATTCTTAGTTTTTAATAATCATCAACTTAATGTTACTGATTGTAGTCTTAATACCATGGTATCCGATGGAATCGAACTCGTAACCTCTCGATTGTAAGGCTATCTTTAACCAATAAGTTAGGTACTAAAACTATAGGGAAATGCCACGGGTTCGTTCGGGTCGTCGCCTTACGGTTTCTATGAAACAGTGAAAGGTTCTATTCGTGCCTCGTTAGTTGAATGTCGTTGGTAAATTCTAGGACAAGTGAACTTAATCGGCAATATACCCGAAAGACTTCAAAATTAGGACCTCCTCTAAAAATGAGTCTTTTTATTAACCTGTGGATATTTTTTTAACCCCACGGATAACCGCCAGACCAAGCGGAGGTGGTTATGTCGTTCTGAAACTGAAACTAAACTGCTCAGCCGTCTCGGGCCATCAGTTATCGAGGGTTAGGTACTCGCACCCTGACTAGCGCAATGCCATCGGAGACCCCCTCAAGAGTGGAACTACGGTATCCCCCATCTTTCCCAGAAAAAGGGCGCGTGTCACAACGCCGACTCGGCCTACTTCTGCTGGGGTGACAGGTGGCTCCATCTGTCACCCCAGTACGTCTTAGTTAGGGTTAGGAACATAGAATAAATATGATTAAAAAGAAATAGCAGTGGTATTAGAAATGTGGTCGATCGAAATAGCTGCCTTACTAGGTCACCTTACACTAGACATATGAGATCCAAGATTGCGTGCGGTTTTAGTCGGCCGATGGAGACGTGGAGTTGAGTGGAGATTTTCGCACGAAAAAAAGTATTTTCATCCCACCACCTCGGAAAGCGTATTTTTGCTCTTCGATATCTGAGTGTAAAAGTCGTTTTTAAATTTGAATTTAGAACATCGTATGCATCAGGTTTGTGAATTCAAAACATCATTAAACTTATTTAACTACTACTACCTCTATGGTGCCGAATTTATCATACAACTTTTTTTTAATTTATGAAAACCTCAGACTCGGAACCTCCTTGGTGTACTTTTTTTTTAATTTGCTTTGCGCGCATCTTTTTCTTTCACGTCATATTGTTGAAAATTGTTGTTGATTTTTTTTTGCAATTCATTATTACACATATATACAGCCTCCGTGGCTGTGGCGTAGCGGTAGTCATCGCGACCGCTACGCAGGAGGCGCGGGTTCGATCCCCGCTCAGTGCAAATATTTGTTTGCATGAATATGGGTATTTGGTGGTCTGGTCGTGCCTCGGAGAGCACGTTAAGCCGTCGGTCTCAGTTGCCATACGAACATCTATAGCAGTCGTTACGAGCAGTTGAAGCCCTAAAAAGTTCAACAACAACGTTCTAGCTGCAATGCTTCAATATCGCCTAATGTCACCATTGGGTTATGGAGGTCAGATGGCAGCCGCTTTACGGAAAATATCGAGGTCCAGTCAAATCCGCAGTTAAGACTGGTAAAGCGGACCCCAGACTCCGAGGTGAAAGCTCGGATGCGACTGGGAATTAACGCTAGGATGAAGAAGAAGCATTTCATTATTTCCTCGCTGAGGTGGGATGAAAAGTTACGTGTTGCACTCGAGTGCAAAGATTTTTCACCTTGTGCTCTTTTGATTCCCTCGCTAAAGCTTTAGAATCTTTCGCTTGCTCGGTCATCAAAACTGAGCACGCGGTTAAAAAGCAACTTTGCACTCTTGTATAACAAATAACTATTACTCGTTTAAATCAACATGCCAAATAAAGTTCAAGTTTCGAAAATCACTAAGTGATGGTCGAATTTTTTAACTGTAGTGAAAGGTATCAGAAAGTTTGCCGAAACTGGACTCGAAGCCGTATATAGAGCAGTGCCGGGGGCCAATCAGTGGGTGTAATTATTGAGTAGTAGCTCAAAAGTAGATACAACTTTCAGTTACTATATCAGAGGTATAGGGGTTAAATTCCTGTTGACTGAGAAGGTTTTAATTAATGTATTTAGTTATTTAGGTACATTGGTACTAGACTAGCCAGTAGCCAGGTTAATCTTAGGATGGATTTTTATCACAAAGAAAAAAAGAAAGACAGGAAGAATATTTAAATGATGAGATTGACTGACACCTTAACTACATGAGATTTTGTTTATTGCTTATATTATATTTACCTATTGACATTTTAAATTAGACTTCTGAGATGACATTAGATTATAATATATTATTATTACTTTTTGACATTATATTGTTATATTATTTATTTGATTATTTTATATTTTGACATTCTAATAACTCATGTAGTACTTATTATTGTAATTGATTTCTATATATTTTTGTTACTTTTACATTTTCTCAATTTTAATTTAAAAATTGCTGAAACATTTGTACGCTGGCATGACTACGGCTAAACACGCAGGACATTATCTGACTATTGACTATCTTGCATGCATTTTTTATGTATCTTGACACGTGTTTGTACAAATAAATGATTTCATTTGATTGATTGATTGATTTATTGAAGAAAGAAAGAAAGATAAAAACGTCGGAGACCCCTTCGAGCCTCTAAAAACGATAAGCCATTCGAATATTTACCGAACATAGCCAGTTGCCATACGAATATTTGTGGTTGAGTGCCAGTTACGGGTACTCTAGTTAAAGCCCTAAAAACTCGACTGGTCTAGAGTAACTACGGGAATTCGATATTGCCATTATGTTGTGGAGGTCAGATGCCAGTCGTTTCACGGAAAATATTGAAGTTCAGCCGCATCACAGTTAGACTAGAAAGCCGAGCCCAAGTTAGTTCGGAAAAGGCTTACTGTATAATGAACGATAGATGTTATAAACTTCATTATGAAGAGTAATTGTTGAAATAATAAAATGAACATCTTCATTGTGCTGTCAGTGGGAAAACCTTAGAGTATACATTAAATATAGAGCCCGCCTATCACTCAGGTCTTTGGCGCCGAGTGTTAGCAGATACTTTGCGATGGTATAGCGCACCTATAGTGACGTTTCATGCATTACCGAAAATATCAATAGATGCACTTATTAATGTAGTTTGTTGTTAAGAAGCTTTTTGTTCGATTTTATATGCATGGATAAAATTAAAACCAAAATACAAAAAAATGGCGTCATTTTGCGTTATTTTTGCGTCATTATTGCTACAAATATACGATGTTGTATAAAATTTTGATTTAACATATCGAATTAAATATTATTTGCGAAGTCATTTTGACGGGTATTGTTTTGCTACTGATTGAGGTTGAGCCAGGAGCCTAGGTACTGTTCATACCCGTGATAGCAGTTCATCTTGTACGGCGCGCTCTATAGCAATGTATACTCTAAGGGGAAAACCAAACGCTTTGTCCTACTTATCTTCTGCGCTGACGGCACAGAATCTCTCTGTTCCTACAGCTTGCAGCACGAGTGTGACTCCCCTGGTGTTGCACTCGCCCATAGACCAAGGTAACCACTTACCATCAGGAGGGCCGTGTGCTTGTCTGCGACCTAAGTAGTAAAAAAAAAAATTGCGAAGTGCAGTGCGTTGCACCTCTTGTGCCATCTACCAAATATAAACCGAACTATTTCAAACTGATCCTACATCGCGCTATTAAAGTTTTCATGCTAATTATAACATAGACATGACGGGAAACTTAACTGACGGATATTAAATGCATGGTATAGTGTATTACTATAAACATTAATTTAATATCTTGTTCACTTTTATTACATTTAACTTGAAATTGTGGAAATTCTATTTCTTTTTGTATTATGGCAATCTTTGCCGATATAGGCATCGACAATTTTGCTAAAGTCAAAACGTGTGATGGAGACTTGTGTACTGTATTGTCGAAATTTTGGCGAGTTTTCATCATTATTTGATAGTTTGTGTGTGTTTTACCGTCTATACAATGGTTTGTGCTAAGATGAACTGTTTGACATGATGCCAACAGCTACATTCTATCATCGCACCTCTCGCCACGGGCAGGGAGTTCATCCTCACACATTGCGTCTGGAAAAGGTGCACACTGTGCTGTTTGAAAGGCACTTTATCCCACGCACACTCAAGCTGTGGAATGAACTCCCTGCGGTGGTTTTCCCAAGCGACTATAATATGGGGTTCTTCAAGAAGGGCATTAGAAGGTTTCTTCAGGGTCGGCAGCGCAAGTGTGACGCCCCTGGTGTTGCATACGTCCATAGGCCACGGTGACCGCTTCCCATCAGGTCGGCCGTGTGCTTGTCTGCCAACTAAGTGGTATACAAAAAAGCAGGGATCAATGACAGCTGTCAAATTTGACAAGTGTCATTGTCAATAAATGATCTTCTGTTCTGCTGTTTACAACATCCATGGTTAGACTGAGGATAGCCAGGAGTAACCTCCTCGTCAGGTTTGAGGACCATCTGATCTCTTCATTCGGGTGTTAATTGTGCAGCTTGACTTTTTACACCGCCTTTTTCTAATGGGTTTATTTCGACTTTTACTGAGCAGACTGCCGCCTGACTTCTCAATCCGGAGAGGAAAGCGTGCGCCAGAGCATCGTCCGTTAGTCATCTATATCTATACTATTATATAATTGTAAAGTGGTCGTGTCTGTACATTGGAGATATTTAAAAAAAAACTTGGGTTATGTTATATTAACGATACTGAACACGAAAATATTTTTTTTGAATTTCCTGTCTGTATGTCTGTTTGTCTGTTTGTTCGCGATGGACGCAATAACTACTGGACGGATTTTGATGCGGTTTTTTGTTAGAAAGGGCTTGATCAGACTTAAAATCTTACGTTTGTTTGATCGCAATCGGTTGAGTAGAACCGAAGATATGAGCAAAGATCGCGTTACCCGATATACACGCGGGCGGAGCCGCGGGCGAAAGGCTAGTATGTGAATAAAATCTAGATTAGAGCCTCCGTTATGTCGACGTTACTTAAGGTTCTCTATACGCGTAGTACCCGTTTCTTGGGTGTCATTTGAGGATAGCACGGGGTGTTACTGCGATAGACGAGTTCAAATTCACCAAGCATAGATTGTTACAAAACATTCCGCGGGCGCTAGGGTCTTGTCTATCTCCCGATTTAGGTCCAAGATATTCATCAGAGGAGGACAGCCTCCGTGGCGTAGCGGTAGTGAACGCGGCCGCTACGCAGGAGGCGCGGGTTCGATCCCCGCTCAGTGCAAATATTTGTGTGCATGAAATATGAGTATTTGCATTGGTCTGGTCGTGCCTCAGAGAGCACGTTAAGCCGTCGGTCCCGGTTGCCATAAGAACATCTATGGCAGACGTTACTGGTAGTTAGTGCCCTAAAAGTCCAAAAGCAACGGTCTAGCTGCAAAGCTTCGATATCGCCTAATGTTAACATTGGGTTGTGGAGGTCAGATGACAATCGCTTCACGGAAAATATCGAGGTCTAGCAAAATCCGTAGTTAAGACTGGTAAAAGCGGACCCCAGACTCCGAGCTGAAACTGCTGAAAGCTTCGGATGCAACTGGGAATTAACGCTAGGAGGAAGAAGAATATTCGTCAGAGGTATACTGTGTATACTGTGTATATACAGTGCTTGAATACTATCATCAAATTATTCCCATGACTGAACCGGGTAACTACATTTGTAAATACCAACGTACAAATTATACTTTTTATTCAACCTTTAAACAACTTCCGCTGCCATTGTCGTCAAGAATTCGGAAATGTATGTACAAATCCTTTACCATTATTGACATGATTGTTGACATTTTATTGTCGGTAGCAAAATGATTGCAATTATTGTCAGAATGTCATTACCAATCGGGTTGGTTACCTTAACCTGAACGTTAAAATACGTAGAATACAGCATTTAAATAGTAATACTGTGGTATTGTTGTCTGAATCTTGTATAGCTTGGCATTTTTTTTTATATAGGACATGCCCATTTGACTTCACCTCGTCTGATGGTAAACTCGTCTTTAAAAACCGGGGTGGAAGATTGCCTAAAGCAATCCCTCGCACCCGGCTGACCTAGGACCATCTCTCAAGGTGGCTCCCTCTTTTATTCGAGAGAAATACCTAGTTTAAAATATCAGTAGAATGAAAGTACTTTTTTACTGATTCTATCGCGATATATTATAGTGTGACACTTATACTTCAAACTACGAGACAACTTTACATCAACATATCTTTACTCACACCGCGACTATGGCTGCGGAAAAGTGGCCAAAACGTCGTGCTAAAAGTAAATAATCCATATCCATACTAATATTATAAATGCGAAAGTAACGCTGTCTGTCTGTCTGTCTGTTACGCTTTCACGCCTAAACCACTGAACCGATTTTGATGAAATTTGGTATAGGGGTAGTTAAGAGCTCGAGAAAGGACATAGCTCGATAACCTACATCCACGCGGGCGGAGCCGCGGGCAAAAGCTAGTAACAAATATATCGCGATAGAATCCGTTAAAAAGTAGTCTTATTTCAATGAATGAGATCCGCGTAAGCTTCAGACAGTATTAGGTACATACATACATACAATCACGCCTTTATGCCCGGAGGGATAGGCAGAGGTGAATTAACACAGTATTAGTAGAATAGAATAGAATCCTTCCTAATAATCCTACTAATATTATAAATGTGAAAGTTTGTGAGAATGGATGTGTGGATGTGTGGATGTTTGTTACTCTTTCACGCATAAACGGCTGGACCGATTTGGTTGAAATCTGGTATGTATATAGGTTATACCCTGGATTAACATATAGGCTACTTTTTATCAACACACCACGCGGGCGAAGCCGCGGGCGGAAGCTAGTGATATATAAAAAGGAGTTACTTTTCCCCGATAATCAAAAATTCACCATTGGACGAACCATTAAATTTAAATGACCTTATTGAATAGTAAGTCTAATAGTCAAAACTATGGTTTTTGAAACCACATGGCCTTCAGGTCGTAACTCTAGTTTCGTTGCGTAGTGATACGTGACTATCATTATCAAATACATGCCCTTACAAGGATATTGTTCGTTTTGTAACATGACACAAGACCTTGGCAAGGCGGGAGATTATATCATAACATCATCATCATCAGTGCCAGTCCCGGCTACATACAAAGCTTGTATTCTGGAGCTTCTCCTAATCTTTTTCTTGTCTACTCACCTCTCTATGCCACAAGGAAAGCCTGTTCCAGAGCGTTGTTCATCAATTAGCAGTTGTATCGGCTTGCAGATGAGGTTATCTTGAGCACGAAAGTTCCTGGTCAGGCCCCAAATATACTGTTGAATTTTTGTTATACCACTTAGGTGGTAGACATGCACACGGTCCACATAATGGGAAGTGGCTATCTATGGATGAATGCAACACCAGGGGAGTCACACTCGCGCTGCCGACCCTTCTGTAATATTTACACCTCTATCCTATTTACTTCTTTAGTACCTTTTTTAGAGTGCGGAAATCGCCTAGGGAACCCCCGGCGGCCGGCGGTGGAAGTTTAGTGCTATAAAAAAATCTCGAACTGACTAAAACCGCTGATCCAGAGCCATCTCGAGGTAACTTCACAGATGCGATTTTGTTGTTTATATTTGCAATGACTTCATACCGTACCTGGTTCCAGATGGCCCCCTTGGTGGGAAACTCGGTGTTCCCATTTTTCTCCGGAAAGAGCCACTTCGACCTGCTTCTGTAGAACGACAGTCGGCTCCACCTGTCACCCTCAAACCTGGCTCAAGGAGTATATCCCTTCCCTACTAATATTATAAATGCGAAAGTAACTCTGTCTGTCTGTCTGTCTGTCTGTCTGTCTGCCTGTCTGTCTGTCTGTCTGTCTGTCTGTCTGTCTGTCTGTCTGTCTGTCTGTCTCGCTTTTACGACTAAACCGCTGAACCGATTTTGATGAAATTTGGTATAGGGGTAGATTAGACCTTGAGAAAGGACATAGGCTATGTTTGGTCGCGATAACCGACATCCACGCGGGCGGAGCCGCGGGCAAAAGCTAGTATCTTTTATATACCTCATTACCTGCTTAATATACTAGCATATCAATATACACATGAGTAAATACTTCATAATTAATTTTAAACGAATATAAAATTACCTTTTTTTCCAGGTACAACCAATCAAAAGCGATGCCGACAAAAATGAGCAGGTCAAGTTCCCACGTTAGGACGATTGTTCTGGTGAGTTCAGCTTTGTGTAACTATCTACGTAACAAGCCGTCGGCGCCTGCGACGGATTTATGACGCTTGTAGTTAAGTAATTAGAAGATCTTTGATATGATTTTGTGAGTTATTTTTTTATGCAATGCATTCTCTGTGGCGTGGTAGTAATGAAAGAAAAGAAAGAAATACATTAATGAAGGTGGCTATACGAACATCTATGTTAGTCTATCTTTCTATGTTAGTAGTTATCATTCAGTTGTTTGGGCGGAGTCATCAAAAATCAATGTTTAAAAATGATTGTAACATCATTCATTGATTCCGATAAGTTCGTATGAATGTCGGTAGATGGCTTCACCGTCGCCCTTAAGACGGTTGTATAAGGGAATTTGGATCGATTTCGTACGTGTCTCGGTGGCTTAGTGGTCAGAGCGTTCCCCCTGTAAGGGAAAGATCGCGGGTTCGAGTCCCGTCCGAGGTCGATTCTTTTTCCCTTTCTTAATCGATTTGAATTTGAACAGTTAGCATAGTAAATGCTTCAAAATTTCACTCAATCTATGTTAGTTGTTACGGGTAGTCGGAGACCTCAGAAGTCCGACTAGTCGAACTACAGAAGTGGAAGTCATATGGCAGTCGCTTCATGGAAAATATCCAAGTTCGTCGCTTCACTGTTAGACTGGCAAGCCGACCCCAACTGAGTTGGGTAACTCAAGGAATGAAGATGATTATTTCATCATCATCATCATTTCAGCCATAGGAAGTCTACTGCTGGACATAGGCCTCCCCTATAGATCTCCAATAAGACCGGTTGGAAGCGGCTCGCATCCAGCGCGTTCCCGCGGCCTTAATAAGGTCGTCTGATGATTATTTATATATATAATATAAGTAACCGAAATAACTTAACCCTTCTAACTAGGCTTAATGGCTTGTGTTAGAAGTAGGTTAGGGAAGTAAGTAACTTCTCTCTCTCTCTCTCTCTCTCTCTCTCCTCTTTTGTTTATTTGCTAACTACACCATATCTTTTGTTTTTATCACATTACTGTCCATCCCAAAGATGTCTGGAACAAATCGCTTCCAGCAATAAGGCCGCCCATTAGTACCTACATTAAACTGTATACATGCTACCTACTAGTCCTAGTACAATAAAAAATTATATCTATCTATCTAGGTTCACACCAGTAGAGTGATGACCAGGATTTAAACCTGGGACCTCTCCATCGTAAACTTGACATCCTTAACCATTCAGCTACAAAAACAAAAATAAATACACAGACAGATCAACTTGCCCTCACATATATAACTCTAATGTTGATTTAACGAGTACTACTCACTATCTAAGAGTAAAACACACACACAAGACAAACAAAACAACGAAACGTGGTGCGTTCTTTCACCAGCACGCGACGGGTTGCCTCATGCGCACGCGCACTTGACACGCTCTCATCTGTTGACATATGTCGTATGATGCACTGTTACCGGGTTAAATATGAGCGGACGATTTAACTACATTTAGATTCCCGAAATCATCAACCAATGAAAAGCCGCGTGGTGCCCGGCAGAGTAGAATTTGAGCCACCCCATCTCCTCCCTTGCGGTGTCGTACAAGGCGACTGGGAGATAGGGCTGTTAGGCTCTGCCTAACCCTCCGAGGCGTGATTGTATGTACATGTATGTAAATTATCAACATCATCATCATCTTGGCGTTGTTCCTGCTTCTATCCGAAGCCTCAGATCACTAAAAGACAACCGTATGGCACCGACGCGACGACACGGCTTAACGTCCTCTCCGAGGCATGACAAGTAAAATGACTTTACCTTCAGCTTACCATCAGGCGAGGCGAAGTCAAATTGACGTGTACTATATGTATATAAAAAATAGGAAAATTGAGAAAGGGACATTTTGAGAAAAGGACATTTTGTGAAAAGGACATTTCGAGAAAAGGCCATTTTGGGAAAATAAAATTTTGAAAAAGGACATTTCGAGAAAAGACATTTCGAGAAAAGGACATTATGCGATGTAACAAATGCAAATACCCATATTCATGCATATAAATAGTTGCACTGAGCGGGGATCGAACCCGCGCCCCCTGCATAGTAGCCACGTTCACTACTACCTCGCCACAGATGCTGTCAAGTCTAACCTACATACATACATAGCCAGTGTCAAAACAGCCGGTAAAAATGGTTTTCATCCCTTCTATTCGAAAAGTGTCACTTTGTTCCTCTATAAGTGAGAGCAAAGTAGCACTTTTCTGTTCAGAGCTTTTTAGCGGACGGAAAAGTGATTTCAATTCGGAACATCATATTATTATTATCCATAGAAATCGAATCGAACTCGTGGTTCAAAGTGCACCCTAGCCGTAAAAATACTATTTTGCTCCCTTGTTATACAATCTACTATTTAATTCAATGAGTTAATATTCGCGTAAATTTCCGACAGTATCATAAAAAAATACCACGTACTCTTTAATAACACTATTATCTAACACCTACACCTCTGATTCATACCCAAAGCGTCATTATTATTCCGGTCAGAATCGATTAGGTCCTTTCTTATTCGATTCTAAATCGATTGCGCGTGCGACGGTTACGCAACTCCCACCCACGTTCACGGCATTCTTATCCCAGTGCAGTATCCGGAAGTACATACATATATTCACGCGTATAAATCCTAGAAAGGGTCGGCAGAGATAATTTAACACTCACGTTTTGCTGTGACCTTTGGTCCTACATAATGGGGGGCGAACCAATAGCCGTCAAGCGGTCATTTTGTCATGGGCTGTATGTTTACTGTCGAATGGAGAACAGGGGCCCTAGACAATGTGACATTCTATTGGCGAAAACGCCAGTGGAATCGCTAATTGTAGTATGAAATTGACATAAATCATTTATATAATTATATTTTTTTAATGAAATTTGTGTCTTTTTTAACTCGAAATACATTTTTTCACATATCATTATTACTATAACCACCGTAATCTCACGCAAACCACTGTTAAACATTAAAAACGGTTCGCTTCAAAGCGATTCCATCAATAGAATGTCACTTTGTCTAAGGCCACAGCCCTATCCTTAAGTCACTTTGTACCACTCCCACGGGCAAAGATTGACCCTATTTCATCCCCTACTCCATCGGAAACCAACATGGCATCTTACACAAGTGCATATAATATCGATACTAAAACAGCATTGGAATCGATGTAAATCGATTGTGACTGTATACAAAGAAATTGGGGTATGGTTTGAGATTAAAGGTCATTGACCTTTATTAAGGTCAAGACGGTGGGTCAGTCGGTTTACCATTCAAATGTCTCATCTAAATAGAAAGATGATCGACGTAAAAAGCGGCATTATCTGGTCTTTGATCTGACAAACTGTCAGTAATAGATTTTTTGACAATTAAATTAAGTATAAGAACTACACTAAGTATAGTATACTATAGGAAGGACGATTTTAATTCTGTGACTATAGCCTAAATAAAAGGTGAAAGCTTATAAACTATGTTTGTTAGTTTGTTACTTAATCGCGCAAAAATGACTAGACGGATTTTAGTGGAATTCGTCATCATCATCGCAATGTTAGTCCGGATTCTAGTGAATTTAACACACAGGTGGACCATGACCTAGTCTCAGGATAGGAAATAACACTTGCAAATTTACAAACCACAGAAATATATTATGATAGAACGGCCATAAATAGTGTTTACCTGCATGTCGACTGGCGACTTTTTTATTCATGCGTATACTCACGCCTGTAAATACCCGAAGGGGTAGGCAGAGGTGCAATAACACCCACATTTCTGTACATCACTGTATTTTCAGTCCCACGTAATAGGGGGCGAGCCTATTGCCGTTTTGCGGGCACTTTGTCATGGGCGTCTTTTTCACAATAAATAAATACCAGCCTCTATAATACGAGTATACCTCTATTATTCAAATTTACTTCTCCATTTTCATTCTATGGTTGGAAATAACACAATATGGTATATTCACGGTATTTTTAACGATAGGTAGTACTCAGATAGTCTTAACAGTACTGAGTAAACGTTCGAAAGTTCCTGTCTCATAGGGCAGGAATTGTCTAAAAAGATGCCACGCGTTTCCCGCTCATATGCCCGTTCTATACTAATATATTTCTGTGTTACAAAAATAGTTATATTATGATACCGCGACTAAATAACCTCGTGTTGTTTTCCCGGCGGTGAGTAAGGTAGCCAGATCTCACTGGAGAGGTTTTGTGCTGTCAGTGGGAAGACCAAAGGCTTGTCCTACTTATCTTCTGATGGCGCAGAATCTCTCTGTTCTCACAGGGTCGGCAGCACGAGTGTGACGCCTCTGGTGTTGCACTCGTCCATTGGCCACGGTAACCACTTGCCATCAGGTGGGCCGTATGCTCGTCTGTGACCTAAGTAGAAAAATGATGAGGTAAATTATGAACTCCAAAATATCGAGGTCTAGTCAAATACGCAGAAGTTAAGACTGGTAAAGTGAACCCCAGACTCCGAGGTAAAAGCTTCCTAGCTCTAGGGGAAGACGCTCTCGAGCCTCGACTCAGAGGGTTGCTCAGCGCATGTTTGGAGCGGGGCCAGTTTCCGAAGACCTGGAAGACTGGGAAACTGGTCCTCATCCGGAAGGAGGGGTGCCCGGTGGACTCACCGTCCGGCTACCGGCCCATAGTGTTGCTCGATGAGGTGGCCAAGCTCTTTGAAAGAGTTATCGCGAAGCGCCTCGTCGAGCACCTCTCTAGAGAAGGGCCGGATCTGGCGGATGCCCAATATGGCTTCCGCCGAGGGCGTTCCACTGTGGATGCAATCATGCGCGTGAGGACTCTGGCGGAGGATGCGGTCGCTCGGGGCGAGGTGATGTTGGCGGTGTCTTTAGACATCTCCAACGCGTTCAACACCTTGCCCTGGAGTTGCATTATGGAGGCGCTCGTGTACCATGATGTGCCTCCCTACCTCCGCCGCATAGTCGGGGCGTACCTGACGGAGAGAGCTGTCATCTACCCAGGTGCGACCGGTGTCGGTCGGCGAGAGATGTCGTGCGGTGTTCCGCAGGGATCGGTCCTGGGGCCGCTCCTGTGGAACATCGGATACGACTGGGTGCTTCGCGGTGAGCTCGTGGATGGTGCCGCCGTGACGTGTTATGCGGACGACACGCTAGTAATGGCGAGCGGGGCTACACATCGCGAAGCAACCCTGAAGGCCACGACCGCGGTTGCCCAAGTCGTGGAACGGATCCGGCGGTTGGGTCTCGAGGTGTCTCCGCAGAAAACCAAGGCCATGTTCTTTCATGGACCTCGGCGCGGACCACCAGCGGGATCCAGCATAACAGTGGGAGGCACTCTCATCGGCATCAAGCCCCAGATGAAATATCTGGGGCTCGTGCTCGACGGTCGATGAGACTTCGGGGAGCATTTCCGAAGCCTGGTCCCCAAATTGGTGCTCACAGTTAACGCTTTGACGCGTCTGCTGCCCAATTTGAGGGGCCCGGAGGACTCCTGCAGGAGACTCTACGCGGGTATCGTGCGGTCCATGGCACTATATGGGTGCCCCGTATGGGCGGACAACCTGAGAGCCAAGTACGTGGACCTGCTGTGTAAACCGCAGCGGAAAATGGCCATCAGGACCATCAGGGGGTACCGCACGATATCCTTTGAAGCGGCGAGTCTCCTCGCCGGATCGCTACCGTGGATCCTGGAAGCGAGATCCCTTTCGGCGCTATACCGCTACCGAAAGGCGGCGCGGGAGCGGGGACACGATCCTGAGCCTGAAGAAATTCGGGCCGTGAGATCCCGGCTCCACAGGGACATGGTGGCGGAGTGGGAGCTACAACTTGGGCAACCACGCGCAGGGCACGCCGTAGTAGCGGCGGTAAGACCCATCATGGGGGAGTGGCTAGAGAGGCCACACGGCGGCCTCTCGTTCTGGCTGACGCAGATCATCACCAACCATGGGTGTTTTGGGCGGTATCTGCATCGGACCGCGAAGAAAGAGCCAACGTCCGAGTGCCATCACTGCGACGCGAGCGAGGACTCGGCGCTGCACACGCTCACTGAGTGTCCGGCGTGGGAGACGCCGAGACGGGAGCTGGTGGCGACCCTGGGAGTGAGAGCTCTCACGCTCGCCACTTTGCTCGCAGCGATGGTTCGCTGCGCGGATGCGTGGGCCGCCGGCGCCTCCTTCTGCGAGCAAGTGATGCTCGTGAAGTGGGCGGCGGAGCGCGAGCGAAGAAGAATCGCAGACCTTGCGGTCCGCGAGGAGCGAAGGAGAATCGCAAACCGCGCGGCCCGCGACGAGCGGCGGCAACTCGGGCGTCGGAGGTCGCAGAATGACCTCCGTCCCCCATGAGCGCGGGCCTGGGGGTGACGGGTGGGGTCGTCTGTCACCCTAGCAGAAGCAGGCCACGGCGGTGGCGCGCATTGCGTGCCCCCCCCATACCCGGGGGCGAGTTGGGGACTCCGTGGTCCCCACACCGGAAGAGGGCCAGATCGAGAGATATGGCCCTGGGTCGGCCGGGGTGCGAGGGATATGGCTATGACAATCTCACCTCCGGCAACTGACGGCCCACAGAAGGCGTGCGTTTTAGTCGGTTCGAGTCCGACATAACCTCCTCCTCCGACCCCGGCGGGGGAGGTATCCGTGGGGATTTTTCGCACGATAAAAAAAAAAAAAAAAAAAAAAAAAAAAGGTAAAAGCTTCAGATGCGACTAGGAATTAACGCTAGGATGAAGAAGAAATGATGAACTGACTATTGATTTCATACTAACCGCAGCGGACAGCCTCCGTGGCGTAGCGGTAGTGAACGCGGCCGCTACGCAGGAGGCGCGGGTTCGATCACCGCTCAGTGCAAATATTTGTGTGAATGAAATATGAGTATTTGCATTGGTCTGGTCGTGCCTCGGAGAGAACGTTAAGCCGTCGGTCCCGGTTGCCATAAGAACATCTATGGCAGTCGTTACGGGTAGTTGGAGCCCTCAAAAATCCAAAAACAACGGTCTAACTGCAAAACTTCGATATCGCCTAATGTTAACATTGGGTTGTGGAGGTCAAATGACAATCGCTTCACGGAAAATATCGAGGTCTAGCCAAATCCGTGGTTAAGACTGGTAAAAGCGGACCCCAGACTCCGAGCTGAAAGCTTCGGATGCGACTGGGAATTAACGCTAAGAGGATCATCACTAACCGCAGCGGTTGGACAAAATGACAATCTGACATCTGCATTTTTTGTGTAGCTAAATGTGTAAAATAAAACTAGATATACAGGTTGTGGAGAATGACCGAAGACAATAATAGTGTCCAAGTAACTTTAGCCGCCCACGTTTGAATCTTACCATCTCTGGCAGCTGCTGCTAAAATTACTTATGCAGATATTCTAAAAATGTTATGTTATGTAATGTGAATTAATTATTTAATTAAAGGCTGACTACAGACTGTCTTGCAGATAGTCTACGAGTATAGTTTGTCTAACCTGTTATGTCGGACTTAGATCGACTAAAACCGCACGCCTTCACGGATGTTCAGATACCACGGTGTATATGGTGTTGCCTAGAGCAGCGACAGCCTCTGTGCCGTGGCAGTAGTGAACGCGACCGCTACGCAGTAGGCGCGGGTTCGGTCCCCGCTATATAATATTTGTATGCATGAATATGGATATTTGCATTGGTCTTGTCGTTAAGGCCCCGAATCAGATCAGCATCGAAAAATCGGTATTTTCGAAACCGTTTTTCTTCTTAACTATAAAATCTACAGATCTGGAATTCACATGCCTGCATACTACAGGATATACAGAGTAACTTCACCTTTTCATAAATTAAATAAAAAAGGAGGAAATAGTTTAAAAGAGGCTCTGAACATCACTCTACTCTTTCTTATGAAACCAAATATTTTCTACAATATGTATCCAAATAATCTAAAATTTCACATGTATGTTAAATAAGTGTATTAGCATGACGTGACCTTCTTAGTTTGTAATCGTCCCCTATAAAGTTATCTATTAAAATTAGTTTTACTGATTTTTACGGCTAAAAAACAAGCGAATGACCTTGAGCATTTGTATGGTGAAAGTCATTCGCGTATGTAATCACCTTAAGCCGTCGCCGTCGGTCCCGGTTGCCCTTCGTTACGGGAAGCTCTAAAAGTCAAACAGGTGGTCTAACTGCAATGCTTCGATATCGCAAATGAGATGTGAAGGTCAGGAAGCAGTCGCTTCACGGAAAATATCGAAGTTCAGTCAAACCTGCACTTAGAATTGAAAAAGCTGACCCCAGACGCCGAGATGAAGCTTCGGATGCAACTGGGATTAACACTAGAAAGAAGAAGGTTGCCTAGAGTAGGTATATATCTCGCACCCCGGGGCACATCACTCGCACCCCAGTATGCAACCAGCCTTGTCAAACTAGTTCTTCATTAATAAATATTAAAAATACTATTATATGTTGTATTTAATTCTAATAATAGTCATAGTGTGTAATATTATCTGATCTTTAATATGAAACACCTGTGTATAGTATCGTATGTCACTTAATAGTTGCTAACAAACAGACGCCATATACAATAATAGGCTTTTATTAATAACATTAAAAATATTAATAGTTGTGTCTCTTTTTCTTTTATGAGAAATGATAGAGATGCCGACAGTCAAGGTCATAGGTAGCATTCAACACCTTTGATATTAATTCCACTAGATTAAGGAACGTGATAATTTTTTGTTTAGTTATCTACTCTATTGTTCTTCAAAGGCAGTTTAGGAAATTATATAAAATAATGAAAAATGAATAAAATGCAAAACACGACTGTTTCTGAAATAATTAAAGGGAATAATAATAAATATTGTAGGACATTCTACACAACGCTGTCTAGACCCAAAGAAAGCATAGCTTAACTAGCTTATGTTATGGGTTCCAGAATGCGGATAAACATACTTTAATATTATTTTTTTTCGTAAATACATACATATTATACATAGAAACGCCGAGACCAATGCATATATTCATATTCATGCATACAAATATTTGCACTGAGCGGGGATCGAACCCGCGCCTCCTGCGTAGCGGCCGCGTTCACTACCGCTGCACCAGAGAGCCGGCTGCAACAAGTTTGATTGATAGCAGGCGGGACTCCTCCGAAAGGGTTTGACTGATTTTTGATTTTTTGTGCATATTTGGTAGATCTGACAATCTACCCTAAAATATTTTTTTAAACCCTTAGGTAAGTTACAATGGTGGCCGTAATTTTATTTGTTGCTTTCTTCTGGCAAAGATAAAATATATTTATTACGATTTGGCATTGAAAAATGCTCGGGTTCTTCAAACGGGGTGTGAAAAGCGTCTATCAAGAAGGTCTGCCATTTTAAGACCAATAGCATCTGAAAACCTTTAATTTTTTTCTCTTCTACTGATAGTAGCAAAACAACGTTTGTCGGGTTAGCTAGTTAAATCATACTTAATACAGACGTTTACATAATCATCTTCGGCGGTAAATGGCGATTTGTCGACATTTCTCAACCTTTTAACATTGCAATCAAATTGTATTACTATTAAGCAAACTAAGTAGGTACTGTATGGAAGGAGTCGTTTATATCGTTTTAGTCAATTATTTTTAGGGTTCAGTGCGCAAAGGATACAAGAAACCCTGCTATCAACACGGTCTGTTGTAGATCGATTCGGTGATACGTTTATCATGCATGCTGCCAAGGAGTTGAATGCCTTGCTCGAATCTGTTTCCGAATAGCTATAACTTGGGTGTCTTCAAGACTTGAGTGAATAGGTTACTTCTAGGCAAGCGTGCTCCACGGTCGGCCACTTCGTTACTTACCAACAGTGGTCAAACGCGAGCCTATCAGACATAAAAAAAATAGATTTGTCACTTTTTAGTCATTTTCAAAGCCGTAATATTTGCTATCTGGAATTTTTATCCACGTACAACATCTGTTCATCACACCTGCCCTCTAAACAAGTGGCAATTCATTGGCCGGCGTATTGTTGTAGGTATAAAATGATGAATGTAGGTATGGGATTTGACATTCATGACATACGTCAACGACTGTCACATACGTCAAATCCATACATTCATTAAATTTGATTTGATTTGGTACATTTGTCATTCTATTTTGCAATTCGCTGGCCAACGAATTGCCACTTGCCTTCTGTTCTTACCTTCGGACAACATTGAGGCCCGTATTCTAGAACGATACTCAGTCTTGAATCTCGATTTTCATTGACAGATTTGACATAATATGTGGTTACTGACAATCTATCCACAGTGTAACTATAAATCAAGCCTGAATATCGTTTTGGAATACAGGCCTTAGGGACGCAGCTATGACCTAGGTTTTCCTCTTAGAGTTAGAATATTAGACGCCTGTCACTCAATCGGAATCCGGCGGTAAAATCCTAGTATGGAACCGGGAGCAAATCAAAATTTCATCTTATTTAATGGTACGGAACCTCCCGGGTCCGAATCCGACTCATACTGAGCCAGATTTTTAATCTTTATGAACGGCTAATTAAGACTTGACCTTTGCAAATCTCGAGTTAAAATTATGAGGGCTTAAGAGATTTAAGATCGTTAATGCGACTTCTGTCATCGCAAGCAACCACTGAAGTGATTGACAAGTATTCACTTTTTAAAATTGGTTATTTTTATTGAAATTATGTTGGGAAATTCTAGATTGTAAGTATTACGAAAATTGACAGGCTGGTAGCAATTAGGCACACGATTAATATGGAAATAATATCAATAGGTACACAGGTTGTCTGTAAGAAATCGCGCCTAGTGCTAAAACCGCCGTTTGTACTACCACATAAATTGTAAATTTTAACTTTTTGTAAACATAGGGAATTGCGAATATTACAGTGTTATTACTTTTTAATGTTCTCGCTTCACGCCTGTAAGTCCTTGAAGGGGTAGATACAGGTGTTTTAAGATCCACATTTCGCCAACTACAATTCTCGGTCCCACGTAACAAGGGCGAGCCTATTGCCGTCACTAAACACTACTAAATTCCGTTGTAACCCTGGATAAATGTTTGAAGCAAGTCTGCAGACTTCGAGAATTGATCGTTGGTCCGGTTGTCGTTGTGAGTTCAACAAATTATATTTAAAAAGAAAATCAAGATGTTTCGAAGTCAGTTCATTAATAACAGTCAGTAAAACAGATTTGTCAAATTCTTAGCAGTGAGTACAAAGCTATTTATAGCTTTAGCATCATGTTATACAAATTATAACTGACTTTATTAATATTCACGTTCAATACCAGTTTTGCCACGTTTTCTCCTGTTAAACAATTCATTAGTGGATTGTAATTGTAACCACCTGCACTGAAACGCAAGTGCAAATGAACTTCCGCAAACTTTCAATCAAATAGTGAAACTTGGGTCAAATTAGTGGAATATAAATGTTTAAATTAAATTTATTAAATTACCTGTGCACAGTGTGCAAGTCTATTGCACCTAAAGTTACTTGCATAATCTTGCATCTTCATTATGTGGCGTCTCTTGCATTTGAGTTTCTTGCATTGCTTGCATCTTCATTTATAATGTGTCTAACCCAGCAGATTATTTTGAAGTCATAAAAATATTGCGTAAAAAATAATTAAGTCATGCGAAATGTATTCACTAATAAATTATTTAAAAATAAGTATATTTTATGGCTGACATTACGTGATCAGACTGATTGATTAAATTCGGAATCGTATAATTTTTTGTGGCGCCAAATCTTTGCAAATATGGTCCCCCTTTACAAATGCATAATTTGACGATTTATTTGTATGCTTGCTACTCTTTTTAGGGTTCCGTAGCCAAATGGCAAAAAACGGAACCCTTATAGATTCGTCATGTCTGTCCGTCCGTCTGTCTGTCTGTCTGTCTGTCTGTCTGTCCGTCCGTATGTCACATAACTGAAACTCAAAATTTTTTTTTTCATCACACCCATACGTGTGGGGTATCTATAGATAGGTTTTGAGGTTTCTAACATAATTTTTTCTAAACTGAATAGTTTGCGCGAGAGACACTGCCAAAGTGGAAAAATGTGTGTCCCCCCCCCTAACTTCTAAATAAGAGAATGATAAATCTAAAAAAAAAATATGATGTAAATTGCCATGCAAACTACCACTAAAAATTGGTTCGGACGAGATCCAGTCAGTAGTTTTTTTTAATACGTCATAAACTGCAATTTTCGCCTTTGCTACTACGGAACCCTTCATGGGCGAGTCCGACTCGCACTTGGCCGAATTTATTTATTATTAGGAAGTTCATAATGGACCTCAAAACATGCGGAAGATCTATTTCATTTTGGTTTTAAATTCCGTGATCATAGAATGACACAAAAAACGAGTTACTATTTTATTAAAGCACCAGAAACAGTATTTTTACCTACATTTTGGTGGTGGCCCTCAATTTTCCCAGGATCTCAGTATCAGATCCTGACTTCCTGGATACCAGACCACCCTTGAAGTAACCCCTTTTCAACAAAACCAGAATCACAAAAATCTATTCATAATTGGCGTTGTAATTACGTAGCAAATACATAAAAAATATTAATCGAATTGAGAGCCCCTTCTTTTTCAAAGTCAGTTAAAATAGCATACATACAATCACGCCTTGCGCCGGATCTCCGGAGGGTTAGGCAGAGGTGAATTAACACCCACATTTCACCAATGATTGTATTCGGTCCCACGTAAATAGCAGGTGAGCCTATTGCCGTATTCCGGGCACTATTGTTGACTCGAGACACAAAAATAGCAAGTAACTATTTCAAATAAACCCACGGCACTAGTTAGTCAATAATGTTCTAACAAAAGTGAGATAATAATCGTTTGGCACATACTTTCGTAATCGCTGATACTATCGCCGTCAGCGCGGATGCATTTTCGCGAGGTGAATTGTCATCTTGCAAGATATCCTTGATGCTTTCAGATCCATTTGTTATGCTAATCATTCAACTAATGATTCATTTATGCTATTTAAATATAACTGTGTGTTTGTTTAAACATAAAAAGCGAAAATGTGATATGAAATGTATGTAGGGTTATACGGGTGGATAAAAGTGTATTAGCGCAGCAGGTATGTTTGTACGGTTCAACTTTATAGCGTGTGAGCCTATTGCCGTTGACTGGATTTTTTTTTCTGTCTATAAGATTACTGACGGGTGAAGAATAGGCATATTCCTAAGTTACCTTGAACTAGCTCAAAGGTTTAGCACCTGTATCTATCTAGGCTAGCTTCCTAGAATTATTAGTGTTGAAAGTCGTAAGTATGGCCCAGACTTTCGACACATATCTTCCACAGATTTGGCTCTAAATACTACTTTCAAGAGTTTTAAGACTGAATATGTCACCCTAGTAGCACAGCCCCCCTAGACAAGAGGCAATTCGTTGCTCGGTGTATGATGGAATAGAATGACAAATGTATAGGATTTGACGTTTTTGACATTCGTTGACGCCTATCATATACGTCAAATCCCATACATTTGGCATTCTATTCCATCATACGCCGAACAACGAATTGCCTCTTGTCTAGAGGGGCAGAACATCTAATACTTAGCTAGTAGTTAAGGATGACATATTCACTTTGTGAAATCTCTCCAAAAATAGGGATAAAAAGGAGATTGAAGGACACGTAATATTATTGTGAGGGTGTTAGGTATTAACATTTAACAGAAAGTACTATTAGTCCGACGCCGACGGGGTAACTTATATTTCAACCACCACAAACACCTACCTCATTCTAATCATGAGATGGACCAGAATTTGACAATTTAGGCTTAAATTAAATTCTAATTTAATTGTATGAAGCAATTTTTTGCTGTATTCAAATATTTTGATGAAATAAGTAAAAGATAATTATTTACTATTTAGTAATAGTGCATTATTTATTGATTAGATATTGGTAAATGGCATTGATAGCTTGTGTCTTGCTAAGCTAAAGCTGAATATGAAATTAGAATAATAACTGATTGAATGTCAAAATATTACAAAACATTTCATGTTTTGAATTTTTCTAAATAAATACGATCAAACATATGAATTTCACACGTTTTGCTATAAAATATTATTTTGTTTGGTCCCCTTTTATTAAAAAACAAAGTAGAATAAAAAAAATCAGGAATTCTCAAAAAACTAAAGAAATTATCTTTAAATTTCGAGAATTCCTGACTTTTTTTATAATCAAACTAGAAATAACGTACATTTTAATTCAAATTCAAATTCAAATTAATTTTATTCGCAAGAATATGGTAGGTACAATAGGTGTTACAATTCATTAGTTCATTCATATTCTGCCAAATGATGGCATGCAAAATACATTTTGTCAATTTCAATTTACATTTACATTTATAATCAAAATCATAATCAGTTACATTTATAATCGTTAAGTTATTAACATCTTTGTTTTAATTTTATTTAATTGTCATTCTATACATTTGTCATTTAAGTATTCATACACGTTATAATATTTTTTATTTAATAATATTGTAGTCAATGTCTTTTTAAATAATCGTAAAGGTAAATCAACAATGTCATTTGGTAAATGATTATATATTTTTACACACATGCAATACACATTTCTCTTATGTAACTCCAGCCTTATCCTAGGTAGACATAACTTATTTTTATGCCGAGTGCGACTGTGTTCTCTATCACTGAACTTCTCAAATAGTTCTATATGTTTTTTAACAAAGACACAAACATCTAATATATAGAGACATGGTAGAGGTAGTATTTTAAGTCTTTCAAACAGTGGCTTACAACTATCGAGAAAATCGGCTCCACACATTGCACGGATACATTTTTTTTGTGCTTTAAAGACTCGATGGACATCCACGGAATTACCCCAAATTATGAGACCATATCTTATTATGGAAGATATGTATGCGTGATAGGCTGTCATAGCTGCCTCAAGATTAACCGTTTGTCTGATTTTTTTCAAGACAAAGACGAAGCGGTCTATTTTGTGTAATATTTTCTCTACATGTGGTTTCCAGCTACAGAACTGATCCAAGGTTATGCCTAGAAATACACACTCATTCGTATTGGATAGCTTACAGTTGTCGAAACATATTCTGAGGTTGGGAGGGTTAGAGTTTACTGTTTGGAATTGAACTATATTTGTTTTGGCCATATTTATTTTTAAGTTATTTTGCTTCAACCAATTTGTAATGTCATCGAGAGCAGTGTATATCTCACTCTCTAAATTAGTGTTATTATCACCCTTAATTATCAGTGTTGTATCGTCTGCAAATAATATACACTTTTTGTTAGTGGCATCAGGGAGGTCATTAATGTAAGTTAAAAAGAGCAATGGTGCTAGTATACTCCCTTGGGGGGTGCCATAATTATTTTGTTTATATTCAGATCTAAAGACTACCTGATCAAATTTACAAATTCTTATAGTTTCAACGCTTTGTACTCGCTCCGTTAGGTAGCTTCTGATCCATTCATTTGCGATTCCACGAATACCGTAGCAAGAAAGTTTGTTTAATAGGGTCTCATGACAGACAAAATCAAAAGCCCTTGACATGTCTAGGAAAAGACCTACTATTTTAGACTTTTCGTTAAGGCTTTCCATTACCTGTTTGATTAGTGAGAAGCACGCCAATGTTGTAGAGCTAGCTTTTCTGAAGCCAAATTGTTCTTTCTTTAGAATGTCACATGATGTTAGGAAATTTTCTAATTTATTGTACATAACCCTTTCAAAAACTTTTGACAATATTGGAATCAGCGTTATTGGTCGGTAGTTACCCATGTCAGTTTTTGGTCCCCGTTTATAAAGAGGCTTAATGATTGATTTTTTGAGGCGTTCTGGGAACACTCCTTCTGTTAAAGATAAGTTAATAATGAATGTCAAAGGTTCTGTTAAGCTACTTGCACATTGTTTTAATACTTTTGTGCTGATTTCGTCGTACCCGGTTGAGTTTGAATTTTTTAAGGATTTTATTATTTTGTAAATGTCAATTTCATCCATGGGTGTAAGGAAAATACTTTTAGGGTTTTGAGGTATTGTAGTTGTAGAGGTTTGTGTATGTGTCACTGTGTCTTTAGTCGTGTTGGTCAAGGATATATAATAGTCATTAAATAGGTCAGATATTTGTTTTCCGTCATTGTAAAGTTTGTTTTGAAATGTTATAGTGTCAATTTCAGAGTGTAATGTCCCGTTATTAACCTTCTCTTTAATGAGTTCCCATGCTGCTCTGCTCTTATTTTTTGTGTTATTTATGTATTTCAGGCTACTTATTTGTTGAGCTTTGTGAATACATTTTTTTAAAAGTCGGGCGTAATTGTCATAAACTATTTTATTTCGCACCTTGTTATGTTTACATAATTGATATTTAAGGTACAGAGCTCTCTTTTTAATACAGCATCTCCTTATACCCTTCGTTAGATATCTATTTTTTATTGTTTTGTAGGTAGTCTTTACCTTGATTAAGGGAAAGCACAGATCATAAAACAATATAATTGTGTCGTGGAAAGTACAAAATGCTTCATTGGTTGATTTTGCTTCGTAGACCTCAGAAAAAGTCAAACTTGACATACAGTCTTCAAATCTTTTTATATTTTCAGCACTAAGATCCCTTATGCTTCTGAACCAGAAACTTGGAGTGTCTTTAATCATTTGATTTATTCTTAATTTAAATTGAATGGATTGTGCTGATGCATGGTCTGAGAGTCCAAGGCAATGCTGATTTGCCTTAACCTCTTGTATATTACTAACTATAAGATCCAAGCATGATTGCTGTCGTGTAGGTAGTAGAATGTGACTTTTTAGATTATTATTACTTAGTATTGATTTTAATTCGTTCGATGTTATATTAGTTTCAAGGGTATTTATATTCCAGTCACCACACATAATTATTTTTTTATTATTTTTCCTACTTAAATTATCAGCTAACAGGTTTAGGTTATGTAAGAAAATGTCTTTGTTTGATGAAGGTGTTCTATAGATACATACTATTACGAGGTTATATTTACTAATTTCCACACCACAGCACTCAAAATGAAAAGGGATAGATGGGTTTAAATTAGTGAGCTCTTTGAACTGTAAGTTGTTTTTTACTAAGATACAAGAGCCTCCTCGGCGTTTATCTGTTCGAGAGAAGGATGAGACAAGTCTATGGTTTTTTAGCCGTAAATTTGATTCTGTTCCGCGCTTTATAAATGTTTCAGTTAGACATATTATATCCACTATACCTAATGTTTCCTGAAGCTCAAGCAAGGCCAACTCAAATGGTTCTTGTTTATTTAATATGCCAGCAATATTCTGATGTAATAATGTAATAGTATCACTCATTGTGGGTTTCATTTCATTCACGAAAAAACGTCTTTTCGTATGGGTTTGTGGTTTTGTTTATTTTTTTAAAGTAGGCAGGAATTTTAGTTTGTAGTGTTTTGTCTTTCATTGATCTTAGGTCAGCTTTTAGGTTTGTGTTCATGTATTTATGTTTCTGATTGCGTATGAACTCCTTATAGTTGATTATGGTGTTCAAACTAAGGCATAAACTTGATAGGTAACTATTGTGAAATTTGGTAGAGTAAACGGTCTTATTGTTATGGTAACCTGTTACATTACTATGTATTCTCAAATAATCACAATTTTTGTAATTCCTGACAATCGATACTATCGAGTTATTAATCATATTCTCATTTAAGTATGGATTGTGTTGCACATTTGTTATATAAACAGTTAAGAATCGTAATTTATACAATATATTACATAGCTCTGACATGAATATATAAGGCTTTTTGTCGTTGGATCCTATTACTAGTACTATAATGTCATTCACAGATAGTGTATTTATAAATTCGTCGTTGAAGTCTTGCAGGATCTGTGAAGTAGATGCGTTGGGCTTAATGATGCTTGTGATTGTGTAGTTGTCCTTACATTGATGTAGTCTTGATTTTATCATTTCTTTTGATAACCCACGGGCCTGCTGATCTCCGAATATTATTATTCTGTGCTTCTTTTCTACTTTTTTTACTAAAGATATGTCTTGCCTGGTAGTAAAGTTAAAGTCTGAATGTGAAGTAATTTCCTCCTGTATAGTTTTCTGTTGTGATGTGAGAGTGACGGTGGTGACATCTGTTCTTTGCTCATTGATACTAGGAGTTAAGGTATGTTCTATGTTATCTGAATAGGGAATAACTTTCCTAAGCAACGACTTTTTCCTTTGATTAGGATGTTTCTTTTTTTGTGATGAATTCGGTGTGCCGTAGTAGACGTCTTTAAATTTTTTAATTTTTTGTTGTTGTTCGATTGACTCATGTTTAAGTTCAGTGTTTTCGGACAGTAGGTTTTCTATCTCTTTGTGTGCGGTTAGTAACTCCTCTTTTAGTTTTTTTATTTCTTCCTGTAGTAGTTCAACGTCATGCGTGTCGTCAATAGTTGGTAGGCTCCTATGATGTATGCCCGGTGACAGTGATGTGTATGATAGGTCTATAGAATCGGTGGATGTATTAATTCGTTGTTTGCGAAGAGTGATATTGCTTAAACCTACGTATTCCTCATAATGTTCCATTTTGTGGCCTCAGTTAGAATTGGAACAATTTATAAATCACAAAAAGACTTAGAACCGACCAGGTTTTGAACCAGCGACAGCGTCACGTTTAACACGGTGTGTTCTAGTCGCACCGTTATCCACCACGCCACGGTGTTACTTATTGCTGTTATTGAAATTGTTGACTACATTTGTCGCATGTAAGTTAGGTGATTCATGTTTCAGGAATTTTTTTCTCACATTCCTAAATTGTTGAGGTATGCCGAATCACTTGTTTGTGATATTATTCCACTTTTCACACTTTTGCACTACACTGGAGCTTAGTTATTAGTTATGTTCACACTTTCACGGGGTTTTGTCATTATTTTAGTATTCACACAGTTTTTAACGATTTTATAAAGGAATATTTATTTTACAGTAAATTCCAATGTTACTATAGTATTATGTTGGGATAACACTTTCGCTGTTGTATTTCATGTTTATGCACTGATTCAAAGCTATTACACTTTCTATAGTTGCTTTTATTGTCTTAAAATAATTAAATATTGCGGAGCACTTTTTGGGGTGTATGTGCTAGACAGCGCCATCTAGCGAACTCAGATATTAGAATATCCTACATATAATTTATTATTTATTTATTTAACTACATTTATATACAAAAAAATGCATTCTAAATTCTAATTCAAATGAAAACACGCATCTTGATTTATTTGTATCGTAACATGATATTTGTAAGTGCGTAGGCGGATTTAGATCCAAGAAAGCCTCTAATTGCCCAACACACCAAATTTGGCAAATTTATACTATTTACAATAAACTCGACATAAATTTTGAACAAGTTAGCTTACTAACGCAATGCAAATAAAATCACGGAGGGAGATGTAATGCGTCGACTGCTAGAATCGCAACATGTTACATCACTTGCATGGGTCAAGTGTCACGCGGTGATATTGTTGGGAAGATGTTTATCGATAGAATCATCATGTAGCACATTTGTGTGTTCTGCTAAGCATAGGTCCCGGGTTCGAATCCTGGCCATTACACTACCAACGTGAACCCATTCCTAACACAAGCAATTTAGCTTAGCTGGACGGGTTAACAGGAATATTAGTAATTACGGTTGCTAATATTCTTTTAGCAAAAAAAAAATAAGCAAACGATTACACCTAAACATTTTACCTATGAACATGAAACAAAAAAGTTAAATTAAGGGGATATTAAGGAAATTACTTTCGGAGAATATGTACAATAAATTTAACAAACAATAGGTTAAGATAGAGACTCTACTGAGGTTTCAGCAAAATGTCATTCGTAAAATACTTTTAAACAAAAAGTATTTTACGAATGACATTAATGTCCGCAACAATTAAGTTGTATGTATAATAATAAAGAGAGAAAAATGGTATTAAGCGATGAGTGAAGCGTCTAAGCGCTTGCAACATGCCAAAAATTAGTTCAGGGATATAAAGGAACCAGAGAAAGGGCATCTGGCACTCCAAATAATAAAAAAGTGTAATTAAAAAATCTTTATTGTTTTCCCAAAAAAAAACCAACTAATAATCGGTGTCACTCGGAATTATGTAAAAATTCCAATGATATCCCATTTTCCCATCCCAAAAAATAATGAAATAAAGATACAAATAAAATCTAAAAATATTGCATTCCTTTTTGGACAACTATTCAGCCTGTCCTCCTATTTTTCAAGGTTAACATCGATACAGGACTTTCTATCGAGACTTTCCCATCCCTACTATCAAAGAGCCGACAATAACCGACTGTGGAGAAAGAAAGTACAGTGTCAAGCAAGGTCACGGTCGTCAGCTGGACATTCCTACGTGTTAAGTTAAGATATCTTCATTATTAATGAGCAGAGAGATCGCGTGACTAAAATATTTAGAACAGTTTAACATAAAGTAGTGTTATGTGTGTTGATAGAGTGATAAACGTTGTTAACAAGTTTTACCTTTAAAGTTTAGAGGCATACTTTTCTGTATAGCGGTAGAGAGAACGACAGGTAATATGATGTTTAGCGCAAAAAAAATGTCCGCTGTATCCGTGGGTTTGATGAAAAATGCATTAATTGATCAAAAAAATCACGCAAAGAAAATATTTGCGCTAAACAACATAATATGTCTCTGTATGGATCGCGTCACCGGCACCGCCGCGGTCTGCTCCTCCAGGCCCGCGCTCATTGAGGACAGAGGTCGTTGAGTGACCTCGGACGCTCCAGTCGCTTCCGCGCAAGTTGCATTGCTCTAGATTACACTTTAGAGCTCGGGATCTGATTTCCGACTCATTCTCTTGATTTGGTCTGACCCTGACCTCTTAATCTCGAGAGGAAAGTCTGCGCCGAAGCCATTTTTTTATACCACTTAGGTGGCAGAGAAGCACACGGCCCACCTGATGGAAAGTGGTTACCGTGGCCTATGGACGTGTGCAACACCAGGAGCGTCACACTCGTACTGCTGACCCTGAATAAACCATCTAATGGCCTTCTTGAAGAGCCCCATATTGTAGTCGCTTGGGAAAACCACCGCGCGGAGTTCATTCCACAGCTTGAGTGTGCGAGGGATGAAGTTCCTTTCATACCGCATAGTGCGTACCATTTCAGTTATTTCGCATAGCGAGAAGTGCGATTATAGAATGTAGCTGTGGGCCTGTCTGCCTAGTTATTTAATCAAATAATCAAAAGTATTGCTAGCAGGTGAGGTTGGCTCGAGCCTTCAAGGTATTGCTAGGGTCCCACAGATCTTTCACATTATCACAATACTTATCCTTATTAATCCATATCTTAAAAACACTCAAAAGTTTTAGCAAACGAGGTCATTGACCGCGCTCCAAATGCTGTAGACAACCTTGCTTGGCAACCGTACCGTTTCAATGTCACATATAAAATATTTCCGAGTATTAACATAAACAGACGGTAATCAAACTTTAATAATATTGTCCGTAACTTGCCACCGGACGAATTTGCTACCAGCCCCCCTAGACAAGTGGCAATTCGTTGCTCGGCGTATCATGAAATAGAATGACGAATGTATAGGATTTGACGTTTTTGATATTCGTTGACACCTGTCATATAAGTCGAATCCCATACATTTGGCATTTTATCCTACCACACATCGCTCGCATCTCTGGGATGGCTCCGCAAAGTACTTACTAGATGCTCTCGACAGGTTGCAGCGACGTGTGGTCCGCATTATTGGGAATCCTGAGGTCACTAACACCCTCGAGCCTTTGCAGTTGCGTAGAGATGTGGGATCTTTGGCGGTTTTTTACCGTCTCTACCATGGTGAATGTTCTGATGAGCTCTTCCAAGTAATCCCACCCTCTCCTTTCCTATATAGGACAACACGTGCAGGACTTAGATACCACCCGCATACGGTGCAAAATATTCCATCAAGAACCAAGCGATTCGGCGACTCCTTCTTCTGCCGCACTATTAAGACTTGGAATTCCTTGCCAGCTCACGTGTTTCCTTCCTCCTATAGTCCCGGGTCCTTTAAGCGGGGCGTGAAAAAGCATCTGATGAGGCCGTCAAGCTGAGTGCCACCATTGTAACATGGTACGTGTTGTAATGGTGGCCCTCTTTTCAGAGACTTTGCCTTCAGCTTACCATCAGGCGTGGCGAAGTCAAATTGACGTGTCCTATATAAAAAAAAAACACGCTGGCCGACGAATTGCCACTTGTCTAGAGGGCCAGGATTAATGCTCAGCCCCTCTAGATCAGTGGCAATGCATTGGTATAGTAGAATAGAATGACGAATGTATGACATGGATATGACAGTCTTCAACGCATGTCATAAACGTCAAATCCCAGACATTCATCATTCTATTATACAATACGCCCTAACAATTAAAAAGTTAGAATTCAAATAATATTTTCAGTTAAATACCAGTTACGAGAATTCATTGAAAAATTTTGCTATGAATTAGTTAGTACTCATTAAATTGGTACATCAAATCTCGCGAGCGCTTTATCGCTTTCAAACATACACACCTCTGCCTACCACTGTGGAGACATACATGCGTGATTATTATGTAAACTCATTGTGTCAATCACATCTCAAGGGAAGGCTAAGTGAAGCCCGATACCATTTGCCTTGCAAAAATCAGTAATGATTTGTCATTTATTCCACAATATACAATAAATTGAATGTATTTATTGTTTATTAGAGGTATTTCATTGTCTCTGACTGGGTGTGGTTTTGTCCTGGTACTATAATTATTATATTACAAGCTAGTTATAGTTTTATAATAAACAATGTACAGTCAATGACAAAAGTTACTGAGCTTTAAGTAAATTACGAACAATCTTAACAATCACATACAAAAACCGATCAAGTGCAAGTCGGGCTCGCGCACTGACGGTTCCGTACTAAACTGGATTGAGGGACGAACTTATCCTACTAGGTATATCGTACTAATATTATAAATGTGAAAGTTTGTGAGAATGGATGTGTGGATGTGTGGATGTTTGTTACTCTTTCACGCATAAACGGCTGGACCGATTTGGTTGAAATTTGGTATGTATATAGGTTATACCCTGGATTAACATATAGGCTATATATCAGCGATGAACGGGATCAGAATTCCACGCGGGCGGAGCCGCGGGCAACAGCTAGTGTTAAATAAACCGCAATACATTTTGATTCTAGCATAACGGGAAGTACCAATTATGTTTTGATACCCTTGCATTTGCTACATAAAAGACTGAAGTTTGATGTTTTTACAGCTTCTAAGCATCGCAGACCTGAGTATTCGATATGAATTTCAACTTGATGCCTTCATTTTTTTTTTTATACCACTTAGGTGGCAGACAAGCACACGGCCCACCTGATGGAAAGTGGTTACCGTGGCCTATGGACGTATGCAACATCAGGGGCGTCACACTCGTGCTGCCGACCCTGAAGAAACCTTCTAATGCCCTTCTTGAAGAACCCCATATTGTAGTCGCTTGGGAAAACCATCGCGGGGGGTTCATTCCACAGCTTGAGTGTGCGAGGGATGAAGTTCATATATTATTTTAAAAAAAGAGTGTTGACAGATATACAGATATACGCACAACAGAGTAATCCTATAAGGGCTCCGTTTTTTCCTTTTGAGGTGCAGAACCCTAAAAACAAAAGAAAGAAAAAAGCACTAGTCCATAGGTCACGGTTAATACTTACCATCAGGACGGCCCGTGTGCTTGTCTGCGACCTAAGTAGTATAAAAAAAATCACAATAATGCTCGGCACATTTTATATCTATTGCTCAATCATTGTTGTTACAATCGTGAGCAAGGTGTGCCGTATGAAATATATATCATAGCTTCCTATTCCGCAATTAATATCTGTCAATTAGTTAGTTATTTCACTACTAAACATAGGCCTCCTAATTTGAGTCACGAGCTACCTTCCGCATCTAATATATCCTGGCTACCGCAATTCACCAGGCTGTGAGGTTGACAAAAAATGATACGCAACGTCAGCGGATGTAATTTAGATATTTGTCGCCAAAATAATGAGGTTTCTCAGCAAAATAGTAGATCTACTGCCAAACTGTAGGTACTCTTCAGCGATTCTGACGGATATTTGACATTATTGCAAAAATGTAAGACCTCCTGCAAGCCGATACATCACCGGGCTAATGCTATGGCGTAGAGGTTCCTCTATGGATGGAAGTTCCACCAAGAACGGTGCTCAGGCTCTAACTAAGTAACTTTGAACCTGCTTTGGTCTCAAAACTGTGTGTATTTGGGACTGACGTTGATGGCAAAAACTTCGTCGTAGCTTCGAATAGAGTCGACCTTACGATCGGGAGGTTCCGGGTTCATATTCTGACAGAGATCTTAAAAGGAATATTAGTAATTTCGGTGGCTAATATTTAAAAGAAATAAGAAAAAAATATCCAGAAGTTAGTAAAACATTTTCAGTACGTAGCCCGGATCGAGTTAGCTAGTATCGTATAAAATGAATGGAAATCTATTACATGTTCAATGTTTTGATCATATAAATGATAGTATTAAAAATAGATTCGCCGTCTTCTAATTGAACAGTAAATCACAAAATTTGAGAGTCAACGCATTTCCGAGGCTTTATCATTCAAATCAGCAGAACATCAATTAGTGTAACTATTAATCATTTTGTGAAAGTTATAAAAAACACCGACCAATTGTGAGTCGGACTCGGGCACGAAAGGTTCCGTACCATTAAATATTATTGACTGTATCACCTTTAAAAACACTATTATAAAGCTAACTGTACGTTTGACATAAAAAAGTGACACGCTGTCCGAACAAAAATCTGGCAAAACGAAAATCCGACGAAAATAAGATCTGGCGAAATAAAAATCTGTCAAAACGGAACAAACAAATTTTCTGGGGAATCGGAAATAAGCCTTATTATTATTAGAACCCCTTAAAATCAAGTTTATTATATACTTTTCTTGTCTTCTTTACCTATAGGTATTAAAAAAAGAAACAGTATTTATTTTATTCCCTTTTTAGTATTTGGTGTTACAGCGGCAACAGAAATACAATATCATCTGTGAAAATTTCAACTGTCTAGCTATCACGGTTCATGAGATACAACCTGGTGACAGACGGACAGACAGGGTTCCATTTTTGCCCTTTGGGTACGGAACCCTAAAAAACTGGCTCTATCCAATCTGTAGATTTCTGGCTATAAACGAAAGTGATGTAGGTTTTAATAAACTTATTTCATTAGGTAGAGGGTGTGGCCCCACGAAAATCTTTGGGGTCCAAGATTGACAGATGAAATTATTAGAAGCCGTTGTAATAAGCCAAAATGAGAAGAAGGTCTTGGTAGGGCTCCGTTCACTATGCGTGGTCCGAGGGAGGGGGGGACATGACGCCCCCCGCCTCCTCCCTAAATCGTATACGTCTCGTGCAATCTTGAAAAGTCTTCCAAAAATATATTTTCTGAAGGAATTTCCGCACGTGACCAAGCTACCGTGAAGCTACCGAGATTCTCCAATGGTCCTTATCTGAAAGTGGTCGCGAAACCGACGTTATTATCTTATCTTTTATTCACGCATACAAACATTTGTAATGAACGGAAATCGACCTCTGACAGCATTCGAGCAGTCTGCCACTACGCCGTAGACCAATCTAATATTATAACTAGATCATTATAACATGTCATTCTATTATTATCATTCATTACACTAAAACGGATTTCCTTGTGGTCAGTACTGAGTACCAGCATATAAGTAGACAGACAGACAATCTGATAACATAAATAATAACAAATCATAGATTATGATATGACATACCCAGATCGAAATGTTCAATTACAAACATGAAATGGAATTAATTAGTTTCGATCGTTGATCGGGTTCGTGACTGATATGATACTGCGATTGTAATGCGATTGATTTTAGTATAGTCCAGTGGTGTTATAGTTGTAGGTTTCTTACCCCTCGTTTACAACAAGAAATAAGTTGTAGACTTGTTTGAAATACAAGTCGTCAAAACACAATTTTTCGTATTCAACATGTATTGAGACTTGTCTCAAACACTCTTCCGTTCACACTGTGCCGCCAACTTGTATACAGTTGTATACATACAAGTTTACAACACATTTGCGTTCACACTGAAGTCAGCGACATGTTGTACTTTGTCTTTGTCATTGATCGCGTTCACACCTACACAACACTGTCGTGTTTTAGACTAATCTTGTTTATTTTACTGCAATTTCTGTCTTGAGACTTGTCAAAAACATTATTATTAGAACTATCGGGATATTTACCATGTATTGTTTGGAGTTTCCGATATTTCGATTATATAATATATATATTCGATTTTCCTATATAGGTCAGACCAAAAGAACGGTTACATGCCGAATCAAGGAACACATCAGGGCAGTCAAAAACAACGAACCGCATAAATCTGCTATCGCTCAACATTTATTGGAGTCCGGTACTGACCACTGGATCGAGTTACATAACCCTCAGATGCTCTCGACAGAACGCCACTACATACCAAGATTGGTTAGGGAAGCGATTGAAATAAAAAAGTACAACAATTTCAATCGTGAGGATGGGTTTCAACTGCCGAACGTCTGGCATCCAGTGGTCCGTCTATGTACAAACAATCGGGAGCAAGCCAAAACAAAATCGCGAGTGGATACAGTAAGCATAATGTGTCGTGAACGTGATCGGGATCGAGTTCGAGTTTGTAGTGAGAGTGAAACCAGTGGTAGTGTCCATACGCGTCACAAAAGAACTCGAAAGAGGGTAGATCGATATATGTTCTCCTAGAAACTTTTTCACCGTTTACCGCCAGTACTACAGTTCCTCCGTGATCATGGTGCTTGCAACAGCGCCGAAATATCGGAAACTCCAAACAATACATGGTAAATATCCCGATAGTTCTAATAATAATGTGAACGACCATGAAAGTTTAAATACCTATATTGTCAAAAACAACTTTTAAACTGTATCTACCCAGAGTGCTAACTTTGTTATACAATCTTTGTTTGTATAGACCAATATCGTTGGCTACTATTATTGCTAAGATATTGGACAGTGTGCTCGATTCATATCTCGCTAGACATCTTAGTCTGCATGATGCCCAATTTGGGTTTCGGCAAGGGTTGTCTACTGAAGCAGCCATATTTACATTGAAGCACACTGTCCAGTATTATACAAATAGAAAAACCCCGGTCTACGCGTGTTTCCTGGACCTGTCCAGGGCATTCGATTCAGTGGTTTATGATAAACTGTGGGAAAAGCTTGGGGAGCTCAGCAACACCTATGTAGGATGTCGAATTGATGACGTAAGTCTCAATAATATTAGTTATGCTTCGTTTACATACTCGCGGCAGAGCGAGGGAAGTGGCGAGAGAAATGGGCAGGGACGTGGTGTGAATGGTATATTCGTCATGCCACGAGTACTGCCGCGTATGTTGCTGCGAGTGTCGGCTTGGCGGCGCGAGAAGGAGCGGCAATACTAGCGCGATGAAGCATTCACATACTCGCGTCGCGCACACTTCGCATCGAGCGCTCGTTGTGTACGCGCGTGTCACAGTCACAGGATTACTTCGAATTTATTATCATGACAATGACGCAACCAATCGAATGGTCCAACGAAAAATCAATAGAATTTATTGAAATGCTTGCTACGGATCTAATTAAATAATATAGGTAATACATATGTATATAAAAGGTAGGTAGGTAGGTACCTACCTACCAAACTAGAATAGAATACCTTTATTTGGTAGGTAGGTAGGTACCTACCTACCTACCAAATTAGCCTAATTATACCTACCAAATAGGTAGGTAGGGTACCTACCAAATTAGAATAGGTAGGTAGGTAGGTACCTACCTACCAAACTAGAATAGGTAGGTACCTACCTACCTACCTATTTGGTAGGTAATCAGGCTAATTTGGTAGGTACTACCTACCTACCTACCTATTTTAATTTGGTAGGTAATTAGGCTAATTTGGTAGGTAGGTACCTACCTACCTACCTATTCTAATTTGGTAGGTAACCTACTTACCAAATTAGCCTAATTACCTACCTACCTATTTTAATTTGGTAGGTAGGTAGGTACCTCTACCTACTAAATTAGAATAGGTAGGTAGGTAGGTACCTACCTACCAAATTAGCCTAAGTATACCGACCAAACAGGTAGCTAGGGTACCTACCAAATTAGAATAGGTAGGTAGGTAGGTAGGTACCTACCTACCAAATTAGAATAGATAGGTAGGTAGGTACCTACCTACCAAACTAGAATAGGTAGGTAGGTAGGTACCTACCTACCTACCTATTTGGTAGGTAATCAGGCTAATTTGGTAGGTACTACCTACCTACCTATTTTAATTTGGTAGGTAGGTAGGTACCTCTACCTACTAAATTAGAATAGGTAGGTAGGTAGGTACCTACCTACCAAATTAGCCTAAGTATACCTACCAAACAGGTAGCTAGGGTACCTACCAAATTAGAATAGGTAGGTAGGTAGGTACCTACCTACCTACCAAATTAGCCTGATTACCTACTAGCTAAGTATCTAAGTAGATAGCCTAGCCTAATAAAATGCCTATACTGCATTCGGTTAGGTGTCCACTTAACTTAACTAAAGTCGTCCATCTCCATCGCAAGGCGAATACTGTATGCGGGGCAACGCGATGAACATCGCGATGATGCGAGTGTTGGGCAACGCGATGAACATCGCGATGATGCGAGTGTTTGAATGCTAGGGCATTATTCGCGTGAATATTGCCGGCAAGGCGATGAGCAATGCGAGCGGCAGTATGTAAACGCGGGGTTATGCGGACGACATGGTGTTGCTGAGCCCATCAATCAGTGGCATCCGAAAGTTAGTAGCCATATGTGAAAAATATGCCACTGAACACGGGTTGCGATATAATTCCACTAAGAGCGAATTGCTAGTGTTCCGAGGAATAAATAAAGGTCCACTGTATGTACCACCGGTTACACTCAGTGATTCGCCATTGGTACGGGTGAGTAAATTTAAATACTTAGGACATATTGTTACAGAGGACTTAAAAGACGATTGTGATATTGAGAGGGAGCGTAGGGCGATATGTGTGAGGGGGAATATGTTGGCTCGCAGGTTTACTAGATGCTCTATACAAGCTAGGATAATGTTATTCAAGTCTTATTGCCAAACATTTTACACAAGTAGCATGTGGACCACATATACCCAGAAATCGTACGGCATCCTGCGTGTGCAATATAATAACGCCTTTAGGATGCTGCTGGGGCTCCCCCGCTACTGCAGTGCATCCGAAATGTTTGCAACGAGAAGCACGGATGACTTCTTTGCGCTCATGCGCAAAAGAGTGGCCTCGCTGGTGCACAGACTTTGGGCGAGCCCTAGCAGCATGTTGAGGGTGTTCGCAGGCAGGATGGAAGGTGCTGTGTTGGGTAGGTTCACCAAGTTACATGTTGAACGTGGGACTTGATGAACCTATCTACAGAATGTTAAATATGTATGTTTTTATTATTATTAATTCTCATTGTTATTTCCTTTTACTATTACTATTATATTATTGTATGTGGACTAAAATTGTCTGAATAAATAAATAAATTATTATTATTATTATTGATGGATAACATGTAGGTATACAGGCATGTTTACAACATGTCGTACAAGATTTGTTGACAACTTATCATAAAAGACATGTTGTCTTGTATGATACGTTGTCAACAAATCTTCCAACATGTTGTAAATACGTCTATGTCTGAAGGAAGATAATTATGTCATAAAACTGGTCAAATACATGTTTTAGACCCTGGTGTAAACGAGGGGTTAGGATAGCCGCGTGGTTCCCGACAGAGTTGAATTTGGGCCACCCCATCTCCTCCCTTGCGGTGTCGTACAAGGCGACTAAGCTATAGGGCTGTTTAACATCAGAAAGATATATACAGCCCAGGCTCAGCCTCAGATACATGGCTCGAGTCAACAATAGTGCCCGGAATACGGCAATAGACTCAACCCCTATTACGTTAGACCTAATACAATGATTGGTGAAATGTGGGTGTTAATTAGCGTCTGCCTAACCCTAGATAAAGGCGTGATTGTATGTATGTAATCTGAGGAACCCTTGGTTCGAACTGAAAAAAATATGCTTGTGTTGATTAGTCCGTTTATTGAGAAGGATATAGGCTATATATCATCAAGCTATCACTCAAGGGATATGAGCAGTAATCATACATATTTGGAATCTAAAAAACTGATTAAAGGGTTTATACAGGTTGTAGCCGGGGCGGGTTGACTAATATTAAGTATATAAAAAACCCATCGAATTGAGAACCTCCTCCTTTTTGAAGTCGGTTAATAATAATTTTAAAAATTGATCGTGTCTGTCACGTCGTTAGATAAATTCGAAAAAAAAAGAATCATTATTCTGAATTTAATAGAAATCAAATTCTTTTCTAGAATTTACCAGAATTCTAGAAAAGAATTTGATTTTTAGTTTGGATGGACGCAAAAACTACTAAATGGATTTTATATGGTTTTATTATCTTTATTCCTGAAAATTACATAAAGAAAGCTACCGGCATCCAGGATTAACGTAAAGATGATGATTCTTCTTCTTCATCCTAGCGTTAATTCCCAGTCGCATCCGAAGCTTTTCAGCTCGGAGTCTGGGGTCCGCTTTACTAGTTTTAACACAGATTTGGCTAAACCTCGATATTTTCCGTGAAGCGATTGCCATGTGACCTCTACAACCTGATGGTAACATCAGGCGATATCGAAGCTTTGCAACTAAACCGTTGTTTTCTTTTTGGACTTTTTAGGACTCTAACAGGTAGTTAGAGTCCTAAAAAGTCCAAAAAGAAAACAACGGTAACGACTGCCATTGATGTTCTTATGGCAACCGGGACCGACGGGATGGGATGATGAATATTTAATCATTTATTATGATTAAAACATATTAACCAAATCCTATTTCACCGCGCACTTAACCTGTGATAGATCTCGTTGACACTTAACACTAAGGTCATTCACCCGGACCTTTAGATCTGCGCTACACTAATATCGTGAAGGGTTTCACTAATAAAATCGTTCTCAGGCATTTACGTTTGCCTTGAAAATTGTCATTCAATTAAACGGTGGGAATATTTCAAAATTTTACACTTTCGCCTTGCATGGTTATAAAATAAGACACGGGCATTAATCGTGTTTGTGTCTCTGTGAATAGCTGTAAAAATTAACAAAACTTAAAAACTTTGTTTCACTGAGTGAATAAAAAAAAATAATTTGGAACATGCGCCAAACTACGGATAGTAAGGAAAAAGGAAAACGAGAAAAGAGGTTGCACATATCTTGCTATAAAAAGGTACTAAAAATCACCTAAATAAAAAACATCTAAAAATACAACTTGTACATACAATTATGTATTAACCATAATTAAATTTGATTCATAATCATAGTAGTTAATAAAATGAAAACAAGATTAAAGAAGGAGTACAAAGTTTCTCGTTTTTTCTTTTATGATAAAATTTAAATCGTTTCATGACTTTTTTTTTTATCGTGCGATATATCCCCACGGACACCCCCCACCCGAGCCGATGGAGGAGGTTATGTCGGACTCGAACCGACTAAAACGCACGCCGTCTGTGGGCCGTCGGTTGCCGGAGGTGAGATTATCGTAGACACGCACACCAAACTTCCTGCGGTGGTTTTCCCAAGCGACTACAATATGGAGTTCTTCAAGAAGGGCATTAGAAGGTTTCTTCAGGGTCGGCAGCGCGAGTGTGACGCCCCTGGTGTTGCATACGTCCATAGGCCACGGTGACCGCTTCCCATCAGGTGGGCCGTGTGCTTGTCTGCTAACTAAGTGGTATAAAAAAAAAACATACCCCTCGTACCCCGGCCCACCCAAACCGCTTCATGACTGACATTTTCGAATTTCAATGAACATATACGAGGTCAACGTAACCCGAAAATATAATAGGAAATAATATTTTTATTATTCTGTTTAATTGCTTAGTTGTCAATTAAATATTGTTTATGTCGTCATAGGTGGGAGACTGGACAATAATTAAGTACGAGACAAAGGCTAATAACAAAATAATTGTATGATTTAGTGCCGTTTCCAGTTAATAAACTTCGTTTTAATATAAAAACTGGTCCTTGACTACAATACAAAAATTATAGATGCTGTTACGGTTCCCAGTTCCCAGAGATTCTAATCTCGGCAGAATTTGGGCCACCCCATCTCTTCCCATGCGGTGTCGTACAAGGCGACTAAACAACGACTAAACAACGACTAAAGGATAGGGCTGTTTACCATCAGACAGATAGGTATATACAGCCCAGACTCAGTCTCAGATGCATGGCTCGAGTCAACAATAGTGGCCGGAATGCGGCAATAGGCTCACCCCCTATTACGTGGGACCGAATACAGTGATTGGTGAAATGTGAGTGTTAATTCACCTCTGCCTAACCCTCCGGGGATAATGGCGTGATTATAATGTATGTATGTATGTTTTCCTGCGAATGTCCATCACCATTCTAACGGATACGGTTAGATCCAGTTCCCTCAGTTGCTGTCCTGGGTAATCTTTCCTGCGAATGTCCATCTAAATTTTACTCCAAGCACGCGATCCACAGTATTCTGACTGCCTCTACGCAGCGGCCGCTACGCAGGCAGGAGGCGCGGGTTCGACCCCCGCGCAGTGCAAATATTTATATGCATGGTCTAGGTGTTTCTATGTATAATATTTACAACAAAAAAATCTAAATATATTTATCCGCATTCTAGAACTCATAACACAAGCTAGTTAAGCCATGCTTACTTTGGGTCTAGCGTTGTGTAGATTATCTTACAATATTAAAAAAAATATTAAATGCTCGACTTATACTTTAATGTTCGTAACTACTTACGTAGGTAATTACTTGGAATAAGTAATTACGTAAGTAATTACTTGGCAGAAGTTATTACTTACGTAATCATAATCCCAGGATCCAGGGTTTAAACTACTCAGCAAAAACAAAAACTCTAATTGCGCGATGCAGGATCAAAAGTTTCGTAGTAGTTCAGCTCGATACCACGAGATGGCGTTGGTCACATACATATCGTCGTTCCATTTTACGCTACGGCACATTAAAAAAAAAATATAATAATACATTTATTAATATCCTACTTATACATAACATTAAATATATTTATGGGCCCCCACTGTGCGTTCATATTACTTGTTTTTCGGTCAGTTGTTTGTTTGATATGCCGACCACGCCAATTAAGTACATATGTCCATAATAGGTGTTTAACCTGTCCGGTACCCATGTACCCTGAGCTGAGCCTCACAATAAAATAATAAGGCTCTATACAGTAAGCGGTCGTATTGGTTTCCTGTGAAGTTAAATAGGGCCACCCCATAAGTAGGTAAACAAGCAAGCGCAGCGTAGTACGGACCCACAAGATGGACAGACGACCTCATTAAGGCCGCGGGAACGCGCTGGATGCGAGCCGCTTCCAACCGGTCTTATTAGAGATCTATATGGGAGGCCTATGTCCAGCAGTGGACTTCCTATGACTGAAATGATGATGATGATGATGATCCCATAAATTCCCGTGGGTGTCATAGAAGGTGACTAAGGGATGGAGCTTTTTTCCATCCGACAGTTAACATACAGCCTATGACAGAGTGCTCGATTGACGGTAATAAGCTCATCCCATATTTCGTGGAACCTAAAATCATAGTTGGCGAGACCTTTGCCTTCGAGGATTTACAGACATGAAAATACATCCATGCTTGTAAATTACTGTCAAAGTATATTCCCTTTTTTATACTACTTAGGTCACAGACAAACACACGGCCCACCTGATGGTAGGTAAGTGGTTACAGTGGCCTATAGGCGAGTTCAACACCAGGGGAGTCACGTCACGCTCGTGCTGCCGACGCTGTAAGCACAGAGAGATTCTGTACCGTCAGCGCAAAATATAAGTAAGACAAGCTTTTGGTTGTCCCTCGGCAAAACTTTTCAAAAACTATTATCTTCATCCGATGATAGTTTTAGCAGAGTTTCATTTTATTCAAGTAGACAATACCTAACTTACCCAAACAAAAATAAATACCTAATAACATAGGTACCGAAATAAAAATATATACACGTTACAGTAAGAAGAGCATACTCAAACATTTTGTAACAAACGACACAGAATTTCACTTTTACGAAATAGGTTAAAGACAGTCGTGTAAGCAAGTCTGTCTGTCTGTCCGTAGGCTGTATAAACAATTATACAGAGTCTCTATTGTCACCTAATCATATGCAACTGGAGCGAGGCTGGGCACTCGCGCACAAAACTGTTAGCTAATTCTTCTTCCTATCCCGCATATCTCTCATATTACAACATTTCTTTATTTTGTTATAAATTTCCATAATTTATTATGTGAATTTTGAATATATTGTATTCGAAATTCGATATATTTATTGTTTTCTATGTTTTACTATTTCGGTGTGGTTGCATAATTAGCATAAAGTGTGTACTGTTTGGCATACATTTACATGTTACGTTTGTGTTTGTTATGATTTATTTGATTGAACTTCCGTAAAGTATAAAATGAACATAGAATAGTAGTTATTACAATTTTTTTTTTATACTACTTACACAACTATTTAAACAAGAAGTTTTTTTATACTACTTAATGAAACAGCAACCAAGTTTAGGTATTGTTTATTCCGGACACACACCACTCGTATGCAGATTAGGCAAATATTCCGTTTTCTCAACCCTGTTTCTGCCCGAGGTTACCAATACTCAGACTGCATTCATGGAAATTACGAGTATTTAACTCCCTCTGGCACCTTTTTTAGATCGTTAGGTCCTGCTCTTTGCAAACATTCATCTGATTGGTCTATTTTCGCATTGAACCTGATGAAGACTGCGTGATAAAAATTATACTACTTGACAACTGTCAGTGACTGTACTTCCAATAACAAAAATAAATTAGCACAAACATGTCGGAAGTGTCACGTTGTCGTGATTATCCTTGGCATAACACTTTCGTAACGAACTGTACTAATATTAAATTAGGTACCTACTAATAAATAAAATATTAGGCACGATAACAAGATAATTATGATATGGTAATATGATACACAGTTTTTTTTATATTTATAGCACGATTTTTGTATTCGCCCTAATACCTTTTTTTTGATCAGAATCACTTATATCACTATGGTTTTACAATAGTTAACCATCAGGTCTACGACTAGAAGTAGGTATAGGATTTTTCTCTCGGAAATTAGTTTAATATTAATATTTATTATTTATTGGTGCAATCTAAATAAAATAGTAGCCAGAATCACGAGTGGAAGTTTTTACCCCCTTTTTATTTTCGTGAGGAAATGCCCTTAGATACCCCTGGCAGTTACATCTAAATTAAACCAACTAAAACCGCACGCCATTTCGGATCTTCAGGTGCCGAGGTGTAAGATTGCCTAGAGCATATTCTTTTTTTTATCTTGCGAAAAATCCCCACGGAGAGCCATAATTATCTCTCTATCTTCCGGTGTGGGGACCAGGGAGTCCCCAACTCGCCCCCAGGAGAGCATATTCCTCCCACCTCGGTTGACCCAGGGCCATCTCCGGTTTTAAAATTTTTAGGCGTGGGAACCACGGTGTTTCTACCCTTATACGAGTAGTACAGTCATGCACATGACTGATTTAAAATAAATGACATTTCCCTAACCACACACGAGTACCTGGGTCTATTACAATCTGACATTATATCTTCACCGCAGGTGAAATCCTGCAGCGATGAGCTCATATTATTATACCTGTTATTGTGTCAAATGTTGCCACGTGCAATGTGACAAGCGCACAAGTTTTCCGGAAAAGTGACACCTGGCTAGAAAGCACACTATGGAAACATATGGGTAAGTATTGTGTACGCGCACTCTTAGGTTTAAAAATTCATAAATGTAATACTGGTGTTCTTATGGCTGTAATTCACAGACGCCACCAATACAATTACTAATTGCGCACTACAATGACGAATGGATGGAATATGACATGCTTTAACCACTGCCACACACGTCAAATCCCGTAGTTAGTTTTTTATTTTGTTTTTTTTCTTATAAAGAATACTAGCTTTTGCCCGCGGCTCCGCCCGCGTGGATGTCGGTTATCGCGACCAAACATAGCCTTTGTCCTTTCTCAAGGTCTAACCTACCTCTATACCAAATTTCATCAAAATCGGTTTAGCGGTTTAGTCGTAAAAGTGAGACAGACAGACAGACAGACAGAGTTACTTTCGCATTTATAATATTAGTAGGGATTATCAACCGAAATTACTAATATTCCCTCTAACCCCTCCAGCTAAGCTAAATTGCTCGTGTTAGGAGTGGGTAATTCTATTTTCGTAACTGGTTATGAAAGCAAGAAAAAAATTCCACGTTCGTAGCTGGTTATGAAAATGACAGTTACGAAAATGGACGAAGCCGGTTGTTCGTGTACCTAAAACTACAGTCACTTATTTGAGTTATTGCTATTTAATTAATCGTTTTCCTTTTTTCTAATCTAAATCGAGAGTCATTGCTAATGTAGTCAAAGAAATCAGTGGTCCGTTTTATTGAATTTTTTTATTTTGACGTTTTGTACGCGTCGTTTTATTGTTCTATACAGAATAAAAGATTTTAACTTTGACTGCGAAGTAATGTTATAACCCCCCCAGACAAGTGGCAATTCGTTGGCTGGCGTATCGTAGAATAGAATGATAATTTGACTGCCTCTGTGGCGTAGCGGTAGTGAACGCGGCTGCTAAGCAGGAGGCGCGGGTTCGAGTTCGATCCCCGCTCAGTGCAAATATTTGTATGCATAATTAAGAATATTTGCATTGGTCTGGGTGTTTTCTATGTATAATATGTATGTATTTACAAAAAAAAATGTATCTATGTATGTTTATCCGCATTCTAGAACCCATAACACAAGCTAGTTAAGCTATGCTTACTTTGGGTCTAGATAGCGTTGTGTAGATTGTCGTATAATATTTATTTATTTAATTGTATGGAATTTGACGCATATGACAGTCGTCAACGCATGTCATAAACGTCAAATCCCATACATTTGTCATTCTATTCTAGATTACCTACACCGAATCGCTACTTGTCTAGAGAATCATTGAGATCGCTATTTTATAATTATGTATGTAGCACAATCAAATTAGAATTTGACATAGGAAAAATTCCTAGTAGCAATTTTATTTCGGAATTTGTTGAGGAAGCAAGTAAAGTAAGACTAAATGACTTAATTCGAGATTCGAAGTAAAATTAAAACTAAATGACTTATTCGATAAACAAAAATACACCCTTAAATTCAAGATGATGGAGAACGCAACGAACCGAATACCACGCAAATCGAAATTTAGACTGCCAGTGCCCTCCTTCAACGAATTCCGAAAGAAAATTGCTACTAGGAATTTTTTCTAGGTTTGCCCATTAATTGAGCTAAATCGGTTGTACTAATTGTATAGGTACTACACGTGCATGACTTGATTATATGCTGCGTACTGCGGCTACGCTCAAAATATTCTCCCGTATATTTAAACACGCAGACCGTATGTAGCAAGGACTCTTATCCAAACTTGCTGAGATGCTATCTCGATGATATCACTAACATTAGAGTTATTACACATTTTTTATTGTCGTCGTGTTGAACCGCTTTCTAAAAGTTCCTGTTTTAAGATTATAAATCTTAATTGTAAGGAGATTTTGATAGAAACTTAGATGTCGGGTCCGTTCGCTATATGTAACTATATGTATATATATATAGTTACATATAGCGAACATTTTATATAATATATATATCTGTATAAATAAAAAGTGGCTGTGACATACGGACGGACAGACAGACAGACGGACGGACAGACATGACGAATCTACCTATAAGGGTTCCGTTTTTTGCCATTTGGCTACGGAACCCTAAAAACTTCGAAAACAACTGTATCAAATTGGATATTTTTATTGTGTTCATTATTGTCAGGACCAGATTTACATAAAAGAAAAAAAAAACAGAAGGTGCAGCGGGAACGGGATCGGGTCTTGGCTATTTTTGCTGACGTAGCTTAGGTCGCAGAAAAGCACACGACTCACCTGATGGAAAGTGGTGGCATATATGGACGAGACCCTGTAAGAACAGATTATGTGCCATCAGCGCAGAAGACAAGCAGGACAAGCCCTTAGTCTTCCCACTGACAGCACAAAACCTCTCCAGTGAGCTCTGGCTACCCTACTCACCGCCGGGAACACAACATGAGGTTATTATACCGAGGTATTCTGTAGGGCGGAGGTACTTCTCAGTCGGACTGCTCGATTGGAACGGAAATACCGTCATCTGCTTGTCTTCTGCACTGACGGCACAGAATCTCTAAAAAAAGCGTCGGTAGCTTAGTGGTTAAGGAGTCGGCCTTACGATCGAGAGGTCCCGGGATCGAATCCTGGCCATTACACTACCGACGTGAACCCCCCTAGCACAAGCAATTATTAGTTGGAGGGGTTAAAGGGAATATTAGTAATTTCGGTTGCTAATATTCTTATAAAAAAAAAAAACTCTCTTTTTTACAGGGACGGCAGCACGAATGTGACTCCCCTGATATTACATTCGTTCGTAAGCCACCACCACTTTCCATTAGGGTCTGCGACCTAAGTGGTATAAAAAGAACTGTGATTTTCGGTCCCATGTAATAGGGAGCGATCCTCCACGTCAAGCGGACACTTTATCATGGCTAACGAAATTTTTCCACACAACCTCCGTGGCGTAGCGGTAGTGAACGCGGCCGCTACTCAATAGGCGCTGATTCGATCCCCACACAGTGCAAATATTTGTGTGCATGAAATATGGGCATTTGCAGCACGTTAAGCCGTCGGTCCCGGTTGCCATAAGAACATCTATGGCAGTCGTTACGGGTAGTTGGAGCCCTAAAAAAAACCACAAAACAACGGTCTAGTTGCAAAGCTTCGATATCGCCTAATGTTACCATTGGGTTGTGGAGGTCAGATGGCAATCGCTTCACGGATAATATCGAGGTCTAGCCAAATCTGTAGTTAAGACTGGTAAAGCGGACCCCAGACTCCGTGGTGAAAGCTTCGAATGCGACTGGGAATTAACGCTAAGAGGGAGAAGAAAAACTAAATTTTTCCTCCATTCATAACAGCGGCACCATCTTCACCATACGAATCTGGAGCACACCTCGCGTGGCGAACCTTTGTTATGTAATGGCGGATGCACGCCTGCCTTGCCCTTGGGCCACATTCCGCGTAAGGCTCGTACACAATGCCGAACACAGCGTTTGTGATCAACAATTAGTCGCGTTTTGCGATTGTGTAAGTTAGGATTGTGTACACTGGGAACAGATAATATAGTATACGAAAAAAGGTAGCTGAGATATTGAATGGCCAAGATGCTATGGCACACATTAGGCGAGGCGTAAGTCCAACGGCAATAGGCGTAGCAAGTGCAAAATATAAATTGATTAATATGACGAAATTATTTAATACTGTATTATGGTATTTTTTTTTCTTACTAACCTTTTTCTTGCATTTTACTATCGATATAAAAATACTAACAATATTTTTATATCGACAAAGCGTTTTGAAAACGGGAACCTACTAGGTACTTCTGATCTAACAAGGCTGATGTTTCTTACAGTTTACATTTGATATTTTGAAAAACTCACTATATTCAAACACAGGGACAGAAGGAAATGATTTTGTGCGCCATAGCTTCGTATCGCGAATCACAAAGTGTGCAACTGACTTAACTTATAATTAAGTTTTATTTTGTGGTCACACTTACATCTCTTTATTCATTTTTTAAAACCTATAAATTACATTTTTAAATACATCTAAAAGAAAAAGCATATTTAAAAATATAAAAAATAGTGCCCACCGGCATCGGGTACAGGGACCAAGCTGCCGGTGGTTAGGGCTCCAGGGAGAGGAACCTCCTCACAATACGCGCCGTGTCGAGGAGTACCGCCTTCTGCATCAGGCCCTTGATCCAACTATCTAACGCGAGCCTCTTAAGATGTTGGTCGAGGCTCTTGGCAATCAACCCGTGAGCCGATACGACTATCGGAACAACAATCGCCGAATCCACAGCCCACATGTCGACAACCTCGCGAGCCAAATCCAAATATTTTATTTGTTTATCTTTTTCGGCTTTCACGAGATTCTCGTCATGCGGGATGGTGATATCGACAATTATTGCGCGGCGCTCTGATCGATCTATCACCACAATATCAGGCTTATTGGCTAAAATAGTCCTGTCAGTGATGATAGATCGATCCCAGTACAATGTGACGCGACCATCGTCAAGAACTGGGTCGGGCACATACCTGTAATACGGCACTTCTGAATCTACAAGTTTGTATTTAAGAGCAAGTTGCTGATGGATAATCCTGGCTACTAGGTTGTGCCTATGCAAATACTCACCGTTGGCTAGACGAGAACAACCAGAAATTATATGCCTGAGGGATTCTCCGGGACGGTGACATGCCCGACAGATGTCAACCGTACCATCCTTCAGGATATATCTCCGATAGTTGTTCGTCATTACAACCTCATCAGTAATTGCACAGACAAAACCTTCGGTTTCTCCGAAGAGATCACCGAAACGTAACCAGGAAACAGATGCTTTTAAATCTATATCGGGCCCATATAAGGCCCGATAAAATCGTCCATGCAGCTCTTTGCTCCTCCATACCGCCTTGCGATCATCAATGCTGAGTATTGCAGGTTTGCGCCAGTTCTCTTTCGCAAGAGGGAGCGGGGTAAGACCGTTGTCCACTGCCACTACATCCCGATGCACATCCACATCCACCTTGAGAAAATATTCTCTAAGGTTGTATATCTCGCGGTTGTGTAGATTCTTAACATTTAGAAAACCACGACCTCCACACTTCCGCGGGATATACAACCTCATTACTGAGGAACGTGGATGGTGCATTCGATATGCAGTAAGCACACTTACATTATTATTAGTGGTGCAAATTTATTATATTCGGAGCATATATAGTTAGTTTCCAACAAAATTCGCAACGAGATCATCCGACATAGAACTAAAGTTACCGACATAGCTCGCAGAATAAGCAGGCTGAAGTGGCAGTGGGATGGCCACATCTGTCGAAGGACTGATGGCCGTTGGAGCAGACGAGTCCTAGAGTGGAGACCGCGAGAAGGAAAACGCAGGGTGGGACACCACCAAGCCAGGTGGACTGACGACCTACGAAGTGTGGCTGGGACGGACTGGATGCGGAAGGCGGAGGATCGGCAAACGTGGCGCATATTGGGAGAGGCCTATGTCCAGCAGTGGACTGCAATAGGCTAATTGATTGATATAGTTAGTGTATCAAATTACCGCCGCGTGGTTCCCGGCAGAGTTTGAAATAATCTATGCTTGGTGAATTTCGTCGTCGTTCTCCGCAGCTGCAATCTACAAAAGACACCCAAGAACGTATAGAGCACACATTCATGTACCTGCTGCGCAAGACACTTGTATGTGTATTATTGTGTATGTAATAGTGTCTAACACTGTAATGCCGGTAATAACATAAAAAAGCATTTCCGAAGAACCCACACATTCCCAGCGTTCGCACTTTACACACAATAAACAGTTACATGTGAAGAACGCGGTGTAATTACACCTGTGTAATTTGTTATTCAACCGTGTTACATAAATCTCACTAGAATAACATAACCTTCCAAATTATAAAGCACAAATACTACAACTGATTTAGCTCAATTAAGAGGCAAACATAGAAAAAATTCCTAGTAGCAATTTTCTTTCGGAATTCGTTGAGGGAGGTCACTAGTAGTCTTAATTTCGATTTGCATGGTATTCGGTTCGTTGCGTTCTCCGCCATCTTAAAGTTAAGGGTACATTTTTGTTTACCGAATAAGTCGTTTAGTTTTAATTTTACATGAAAAATTGTTGTGTGACCTCCGTCAACGAATCCTACAAGAAAATTGCTACTAGGAATGTTTCCTATGTCAAATCCTTTATTAGTTGTACTAAAAGAAAACTTATAAAAATGACAAGTGGTGAACGGCGGTGAGTAGGGTAGCCAGAGCTCACTGGAGAGGTTTTGTGCTGTCAGTGGGAAGACCAAAAGCTTGTCCTGCTTGTCTTCTAAGCTGACGGCACAGAATCTCTTTGTTATTACAGGGTCGGCAGCGCGAGTGTGACTCCCCTGGCGTTGCACTCGTGCATAAGCCACGGTAACCACTTTCCATCAGGAGGGCCGTCTGCTTGTCTGCTACCTAGGTGGTATAAAAAAAACGGGAGTGTCCGCGCAGTACCGCCTGTACAATATGTGTTCAGATGAATTGTTCGACATGATGCCCACGGCTACATTCTGTCACCGCACCTCTCGCCACAGGCAGGGAATCCATATACACACGTTGCGACTGGTAACTCCCTGTCGTGGTTTTTCCAAGGAAGATTAGGCAGACGAGCTAATAAAAGCTATAACCAAATCAGAAGGAATAAGAGGGATGGTTCCGCAAAGTACTTACTAGATGCTCTCGACAGGTTGCAGCGACGTGCAGTCCGCATTATTGGGAATCCTGAGATCACCAAAACCCTCGAGCCTTTGCAGTTGCGTAGAGATGTGGCATCTTTGGCGGTATTTTACCGTCTCTACCATGGTGAATGTTCTGATGAGCTCTTCCAATTAATCCCACCCTCTCCTTTCCTATATAGACAACACGTGCAGGGCTTAGATGCCACCCGCATACGGTGCAGAATATTTCATCAAGAACCAAGCGGTTCGGCGACTCCTTCTTCTGCCGCACCATTAAATCTTGGAATTCCTTACCAGTTCACGAGTTTCCCTCCTCCTACAGTCCCGGGTCCTTTAAGCGGGGCGTGAAAAAGCATCTGATGAGGCCGTCAAGCTGAGTGCCACCATTGTAACATGATACGTATCTGTAATGGTGACTCTCTTTTCAGAGACTTTGCCTTCAGCTTATCATCAGGCGAGGCGAAGTCAAATTGACGTGTCCTATATAAATAAAATAAAAAAGAGGACTCCAAGCTTAGATGTGAAAGCTTCGGATGCAATCAAGAACAACGCTAAGATAGGTAGATAGATAGAAGAACTACTCAATAATTGTATCGGATAATAGGAAGTTACGCACGAGAAGTTACGATTGTATCGATAAATGTTGCCAGCAAGAAATCGGAAGATATCATCTTATGTATGTTACGTTACTGTTACGAGAGGTTACCATAACACAGGTAGAGGTATTGTAAGATGTATTTAAGACATTCATCATCATCTTTGCGTTAGTCCCGTTCACGTTAAATTTTAAAAAAATATACCACTTAGGTCGCAAACCAGCATATGGCCTATCTAATAGAAAGTAGTTACCGTGGATGGACCGCCGATGGATGAGTGCAACACCAGGGGAGTCACACTCGTGCTGCCGACCCTGTAATAACAAAGAGATTCTGTGCCGTCAGCTTAGAAGACAAGCAAGGACAAGCCTTTGGTCTTCCCACAGACAGCACAAAACCTCTCCAGTGAGCTCTGGCTACCTTACTCACCGCCGGAAACACAACACGAGTTTATTATAGCCGCGGTATTCGGGTGGAGGTGCTTCCCCAATTCGACTGTTGATTGGGACAAAAATACCGTCGTGTCCTACCTTCTCTGAACACACATCATTATACATGGCGGTACTAGACGGATTCTCCCGAAATTAGGTCAAGAAAGTCTCATCTTCGACTTATTAGGGCAGATATAATGGCGTTTCATATTTGATCGATCTCCTGAAGGTCTCACACATTAGCGTTGCTCAACCTAGCTAATAATGGAGCGATATACTGACAATAGCTATTAGGAGACACTAGGATTGTGACAATTCTCATTGAGACCTATTGTTGTGTCTTCTGACCTCGTCATGGAGACAAATGAGTTATAATTTGTTGCGTCATGACGTGTGAGAGAATAAAATGGGGTAGGCAGAGGTGTGTGGCGAGATTATAATCGTGATGTTGTCAAAGGAAAAAAAAACGAAGTGCCGGCAAACATGTTGAACAAAAGTTCGACCATATCAACCAAAAACAATAATATAATTAAGTAATAAAAGCACTGAGTAGCCCTTTGAGTCCGTGATGGGTTAAATGTATACATAGGTATATACACGCCTGTAAACGCCCAAATGGGTAGGCAGTGGTGTATTGACACCCACATTTCCCCAGTCAGTGTATTAGGGAGTAGAGATCCTACGTAATAGGAAGTGAGCCTATTACCGTATTCCGGGCACTATTGTTAACTCGAGCCATACATCTAAGACTGAGTCTAGACTGTATAGTATCTGTCTGATGGTAAACAGCCCTCTAATGATGTAATATGGAGCGAGCTCATTGAAGTCAACCAGGTACTTTGCATGCAATCAATAATCAGTTAGACTCTCATAAACAAAAACTTAGTTAAACGCATTACATCACAAAATATTAGTAACTGTTGTAACCAAGGAAATGGCACACTTCCTCGAAAGCAACCAAGCGGAACCTTGTATTTAAAAAATAAACAAGATAAGGTTTTTTTAACGAAATTTTATCATGCACCATCTTTGTTGCCGAATTTTCCGCGACCTTGCACCTTTCCTCATTTCATTATACCTTTTATAATGCGTTTTATTAGCTTGTATATTTATTTGATGTAATCTTTAATTAAATTTTGGAGCCTTACTGTGTATGTTCTACCGCCATACAATGGTTTGTGCTCAAATGAATTGTTAGACTATGATGCCCACAGCAAAATTCTATCATCGCACCATTCGCCTTAGGCAGGGAATTAATAGATACCATTAATATCATTATATCTACTCAAGGATGAGTAGGTATATATTATATATGCATGTATATTATTTAGATATGTAATTATGCAAGTAATGTAATTGTATGTAGTGTGTATTGTTTTTTTTTTTTTTTTTTATAAAGTATATTAGCAACCGATGTATGTATGTCTATTGTGTACAAATTGTATTAAATAAGGTAAATGTGTATAAATCATAATAATAATCCATCTTCTGCCTGCACCTACCTCAATGTATCTCTGCATCATTTGTTGTCCGTGGTCCTACTACTTGGTCCTACTAGTAGGACCACGGACCATTCTTTTGGCCCATAGTTCTACCAGTAGGACTGTGACAAAAACAACATTATTTTGTATGGGCAATGATCCTACTAAACTGTGATAGGACCACGAGTTTTTTTTTATTGTCCGTAGTAATTTTGGATTCGTTCCTCCTGAGGCACCTATTCCGGAGGGACACGATTGAAAAAAATAAATACAGTACCGTTCCCAGACAAGATGTTTAACATAGTTTGACCCAACTAATATTTTCAATGTGAAAGTTTGTGAAGATGTTTGTATGTTTGTATATTACGTTGGTTTGTATATGTTTGTATGTTCGTATGTAAGTAATTATTTTCAACGGATTCTATGACATGTCGGCAACTGAAATGTTAAGATTAGTGTAATTAATATGATAAAGAAAATTGTTAAAATGGTGTAGGTATAACATTCGTGTAAAATCGACCTATTGGTACCTACGTAACTATTTGACGTAAAATGAAATGACAAAAGTATTAATAAGGGTTTTTTTATTAACGCAGCTTATCTAGTGCACGTAACACAGAAAGGGGGTTGGGTAATGTTGGCGTCGTGTTGGAATTGAGCGGCCATTAATGAAATTGGTATAATATGAAAGTACAGTATAAAGTGATCAAAAGTTACTAGGGACAAATTACTTCTCTAAACTATATCGGGACTTAGCTATACAGGGTGGTATTTTTCAACTTTACTTGGATGGAAGTACCAAAGAAAAAGATCTTATTACTCCTAGTTGAACTATGGGCACTGCTACTTGTCTGTAGTCCTATTGATAGAACCACGGACAAGTAAAAATGTCCGTAGTACTACCAGTAGCACTACGGGTAATGTTAGGTGCCCATGGTCCTACTGGTAGAACTAGGGGCCAAAAGAATGGTCCGTGGTCCTACTAGTAGGACCAAGTAGTAGGACCACGGACAACAAACGCTCTGCATCACCCTAAGGTTGACTGGTAGATAATGCCTTTGGCATTAAGTCCGCCTTTGTACAATTTTTATGTGCATAAAGTTTAAAAATAAATAAATAAAATAAATAATACTCACAAGTGCTCTGTGCGGCACTTACAATGTACGGTATGAAAATAACTTCATCCCACGCACGCTCATGCTGTGGAATGTAAACCCTGCAGTGGTTTTCCCAAGCAACTACAATATGGGGTTTTTTCAAAAAGGGTATTAGGTTTCTTCAGGGTCGGCAACACGAGCGTAACGCCCCTGGTGTTGCATACGTCCATAGGCCATGGAAATCACTTTCCATCAGGTGGGCCGTCTACCACCAAAGTGATATAAACATCCGAATTGAGAACCTCCTCCTTTTTTGGAAGTCAGTTAATAAAAAGAAAGTACATCAAAAAATCTATTGTTTTTTAAACCAGCTATGCCCGCGTATTCGTCTGGTTGAACTTATATTTTTTATTTACGCGGAACCTTAAGACTTTTCGTCACAACGTTACATTTTATAAACATCAGCTATCTACTTACATCAGTTATTATATATGTTTTATATATACTACATAATATATTATATGTATATAATGTGACAAGTACCGTATATAAAATATGCAATCAATGAAAAGCTGTTATTACAAACAGACATTTTAATTTTTTTATAGCGTTTTAAAGGAACGATGACAATGCAATAATATTGTGATAAGTTTATTTTACTAATACGCTTTTAATGAGCACTAATAAGCAGTTTCTTTTGTACAGTCGGCGAAAGAGATAAGTATACACCTTTGTATACAACTTTATACAAAAACCTACCTACTTATATATCTATCCATAGCATATAGACTACTGGCCCGTGTAGAAAAATGATGGGTCATTTGAACCACCAGGTGACCTTTATAGAACGATATAAGAGCATAAAATAATAAGATTCAGCACTATGCCGTCACTTGTAAGCTGTCCAACTGAGTGCAGGTGAAGAAGAGGGGGTTGTAACCCACGATTACTTCACCATGTCGCATGATTTTTGTACGGCGTTGCGGAATAATGGATTAGAAGCAGTATTGAAATATTATGAAACTGATGCCGTACAAAATCAAATGACCAAATTTACCCTGGTAATGTCGGAAAATAAAATAAAAATTCCGACTTTGTGGCTCACCATTTTTTGTACAGCACTACGCGTTTGCTTGTTATTTTTCATGGATCTATCGATGGTAAGAATGCCGTACAAAAATATATGACCAAAATGTACTCACTCTACCTGTACTTTGTACCTGTACTCACCTGCACTCAGTTGGACAGCTTACAAGTGACGGCATAGTGCTGAATCTTATTATTTTATGTTCTTATATTGTTCTATATAGGTCACCTGGTGGTTCAAATGACCCATCATTTTTGTACACGGGCCAGTAGTCTAATAGTTACAGTAAGTCGGATTTTTGTCAAAACTGAGTTCAATATACAGCCGTGATCACAATAACGAGATCTACATAGGTACTTCTATAGTGTAACCGAAACTTTAAACTCTAGTTTGAAGTACTTATAATGGCAATTTTTTGTCACTTGGTGGTTAAGCAATCTGCTGTGTAATGTAGATGTTGAGGAATTAATGGAAAAGTGGTGTTAAGTGACATTAGTACGTGTCGTATGTCAAGATTATTTTGGTTCTCTAATTGCGACAGTTATTTATGGTTGGCAGAAGTGGTCAGGCGTTTTGTAAATTCGAATGTGTTAATGGACTTTGAGGCCGAATGTACTAGGAACACAGAGAAAAAGTAAGAGAATGTCGGGCGGATTCTTACTGCTGATAAACGTTCTTAACAATAAAATAAAATCCTTGACATAAAGGGAAAACCTCAAAAAAGTACGAATTAAAATGTGTTGCTTGGCTCTTCGTCACCCTCGAAAAAAAAAGCTTCGGTTGCGACTGGGATTAACACTAAATTGAAAAAATGTTGGGTGGCTCTCTTTCTTTAATATGTCTAGTAATATTTTGATGCAAGCGTCGTCGTATCAGGTGACCCTTAACTAGTAAAACGTTACGATAGAATGTCGGAATGTCTGAAGAAAGAAAGATCCGAAGTCTGAAAGACGCGATACACACGCAAACAAGTCAATCTTTTAACATTACCCCAGGGATTAAAATAAATTAATTCACAACTCATGCACTACATATCTGATGCTTTACTACCTTCATTCATTATTCATCAACGCAACATCTTTTAGTCTCTCGTTGCCACTTTAACACTTGCTCTGGCCCGCGGCATTACACGGGTCACATCAAAGGTCCTTTATCAAGATTCGGTATTTATTAGTCAATATGTATGCACTATGCACTACTCCTAACATTCAAATACACACTTTGAAGTCACCGCGACACTAGGAATCAAGCTAGACACGAATTCTACACGTGTAATGTCTATTTGTGCTAATATTATTCAGTGTTAGGTAAACTAGGGGAAAACCATGATATTAGTGTCTCACTTGACAAGCAATGGAGGCTACACTTTCGTTGGGAGGCCTATGTGTTATTCAAGAAGTGATTCAGATTAACTCGGCGCTTTCGTTTGTGTGCACAGAATACAAAGATGGTGCAGATTAGGACGGTGTATTGACCTTATTGTGGAAAGGAAGTCTGATATTGTCGAAAGTTTACGCGAATATTGCACATTGCGAGAACAATTCTATCAAGAATTAAGCGGTTCGGTGCCTCTTTGCCGTATTACAAAAATACTTTGATACATCCCGTGTTAGTTCCCGGTGGTGGAGTAGAATAGGGGGTTGGGGTGACCATCTCTTCCTGTGGGTGTGGTAAAAGGCAACTAAGGGATAGGGCTGTTCTCCATCCGACAGTAAACATACAGCCCATGACAGTGCCCGCTTGATGGCGAAAGGCTCGACCCTATTACGTGTGACCAAAAACCATACTTGACGAAATGTAGGTGTTAATACACATCTGCCTACCGCTTCGGAGATTTATTTTCAATAAATGTATGTTACTGAAAAGCTCAAAATCTGCTCTATATAAAATACGACAGACTACATCAGCCATGAGTCACAATTCTAACAAATAATGATGTAAGTACTGTCATTGCTGCGCAGACGCAGACTGTACCGCCCACTGCACGCACAAATGTCAATGTCGATATTTGACATTATTATTGTACGAATTTGGTACATGTTCGTCAATTAAATTGTACAGGCCTATGAACTAACTACTACAAAAGACAAAAAAATATATTGTAAACGCTGACTTGTCCGAATGTTCTTATTGTATTTGATCCTCCTCCATTCGGTGTCAGTATAAATCGGTCAAACTTAAATAATTATCGTGAAGCTACTACCATCTCAGCTCCACGACCCACTGGCGATATCGAAGGTCTATAGTTGAGTCAATTTGTCGGACTACATCGAGGGAGCCCTAAAAATCCGACAAATTGACCTTGAGATATGCTTGCTTCGAGTCCATCGATTTAGCAGTACCCGATTGCTTCCAATACTTTCACTTTGGAGCTCCGTAAGAGAGGAGTCTCTTACAATTTCTACTACTTGTCTGACTTATTTAGCTTTTATGGGCGCAACTGCAGCCTACCTCTTAACCTCGAGATAGCATGATAGGACGTTGAGTTGACGTTGACGTCGGAAACATTGAGTAAAGACGCAGTTTGTGTAATTTAGCCTCTTCTTAATCCGTCTGTTCGTCTATTATGCCATTTAATATTATCATAGCGATAAATAAGTATTATGAGATGACGGTAAGCTGCTAATAAACGCCTACAAATGTATGTTAATACTAAAAGTTTATTTACTTCATTAATAGTAAAGTTAACGGGATATTTACCATGTGTTTGAGGGTCCGATATTTCGGTATTGTTGCAAGCGCCATGATCTCGGAGGAGCAATATGCCTGGGACCCCGTGCCCGGTGGCATTATTCGGTGTTTCGTGGGGCACTATGATTGACCTGCCCCTCTAGACAAGTGGCAATTCGTTGCTCGGCGTATGATGGAATAGAATGCCAAATGTATGGGTTTTGACGTATATGACAGGCGTCAACGAATGTCAAAAACGTCAAATCCTATACATTTGTCATTCTATTCCATCATACGCCGAGCAACGAATTGCCACTTGTCTAGGGGGGCTGGGAGTACAGTACTAATACGTCGAATTTTGACGACATCGTATAGTTTTAGTTGGTGAAACTTTAAAGTAGTTGAGTTCTGAAATAGAGATAGCATCCGGAGGCTCTACACGGAAAAAAGAAGGTCAAAATAATATTAGTAGTGACTAATTATATAAACATAAAAATATGTAGCCGGATAGGAAAAGCATAAGTATTGAATAAATCACTTGTACTTTACGTGATTTATTCAATACTTATGCTTTTCCTAGCATAAGTATTGAATAAATCACTTGTACGATTTCACCTTACGGCATTATCAAAGGTTTAGGTTCCACCAAGTGCCATCAATCTCCAGTATAAACAGGATAGGAAAAGATTGATGAATTATGCCTTTACCTACAATGGCTGAGTCGGTTATGTTAAGTATGTTACTGACTATTTATTTCTAATTATCTTTTTATTTTGTTTTATTAAACCGTGGAAGCTAAAGCCTGAGTACGTCTGTGTCTACTCAGATGAAATGATATTAAATAGTTTGACACTTTTTACTATTTTTTTGACACCGAGATCAACGAACATTGCGCGTGCGAGTCGGCGTTCTCCTACAATATTGCTGTTAAATAATAACCCAAATTAGATCATTGTCTTTCCTTTTATGTGATGTTGTTGACTAAGGCTAAGGCTTTTTTTTATCGCAAACTATAAAACTATACCTATTTTAAACCGAACTTTTTAAATAGTGTTAAGGGGCCCAACATCTCCGGAGCCAAAGACATCCTTACCTGCACCCAATGCACCTGCTAACAATCAGACGAGGCTCTAGCAATACTCAGTTCCCGAAAATGGCAATAGGCTCGCCGCCTATTACGTGGGTTTAACGAAGTGTCTGGCGAAACGTGACCATAATAAGCGCCTTTGTTTACTTCTTCGGGGATAAATACGTGGTGTGTGTTGTGTGTTGGATTGCATTATGTTTATTTAGGTGTATGGGGGCCACATCAATTAGTCCTGTCTAAGACACTTCTAGTAACCCCACCAGCATATTAAAAGAAGTCTTTTCTTTCCAGCTGCTGTTCACATTATCACCAGGCGACGGCTATAACTGTCCCTATGGCCAGAACTGCGCGCTAGAGCCTGCGCCACCAGGCAGGACCCCCGGTTGCGCTCGTCCGGGCCTCACGTACTGCGTTCATCCGGACCCATACCCAGAGTAAGTTCTCTCATCACCAATTGGTGGACAAAAAAAAAACTATCGACAATAAGCGTGACAGCCTCCGTGGCGTAGCGGTAGTGAGCGCGGCCGCTACGCAGAAGGCGCGGGTTTAATCCCCGCTCAGTGCAAATATTTGTGTTCATAAAATATGGGTATCTGCATTGGTCTGGTCATGCCTCGGAGAGCACGTTAAGCCGTCGGTCCCGGTTGCCATAAAAACATCTATGGCAGTCGTTACGGGTAGTTGGAGCTCTAAAAATTCCAAAAAAAAAAAAACAACGGTGTAGCTGCAAAGCTTCGATATACCTAATGTTACCATTGGGATGTGGAGGTCAGATGGCAATCGTTTCACGGAAAATATCGAGGTCTAGCCAAATCTGTAGTTAACGCTGGTAAAGCGGACCCCAGACTCTGTGCTAAAAAAAAAAAAGAAAAAAGCTTCGGATGCTACTGGGAATTAACGCTAGGAGGAAGAGAATAAGCGAATATCCAACGGTTATCTACCACCTCATCGATACTAGAAATCAAGCAGACTAAAGCCACATGCTGTTCCGGCACGTACCTTCACATCAGCGCAGAAGACAAAGCAGGACAAGTCCTTTGGTCTTTCCACTGACAACACAGAAACTCTTCAGTGAGTTTTGGCTACCGGGAACATAACGCGAGGTTATTATGACCGCGGTATTCTGTAGGGCGGAACTACTTCCCCAGTCAGACAGCTCAATTGGGGCGGGAACACCGTGTTGTCCTACCTCCGGCAATGCATTGACGTTTCATTTCAGTGATGTTCACATCCTTGTTGGCAAGTGCCGTTGTCCAAGCCTTATAAACCTAATAAGTCTTTTCTCTATTTTCCAGAAAAATAATCCGCCAACTAATAGAAGCGGGGCAGTACGACATAAGCACTCTTCTCTCCGACGAGAGTCGAGAGGAGTTCTCGCAGAGCAAGAAGAATGACTACCCGTACGACTACGGGCCCAACTCGCTTCCGCACGTCGACCAGATCTCGCTGGTGAACGACCCTTACACGAAGAACAGTTACAATACTAAGTTTCATACTAGGTATAACCATGGTCAGTATTCTTCTGGTCTATTCTTTCATACAAGTAAAAGGTATGACGTGTGCGCAGGGGTAAGCAATCGGCCTTACGATCGAAAGGTCCCGGGTTCGAATCCTGGCCATTTCACTGTAAACTCATAAAGCAAGCAATTTATCTTAAGGTCGACGGGTTTATTAGTGATTTCAGTTTGTAATTTGCTTATTTAGTAGTAGTTCTGTAAACAGTAGATCTCGCAAGCACCCTTACTTACTTACTTACTTACTTCCAGCTGGGGACGCCGTTGGCCGGGCGGGTGATCCGCCCTTTGGTGTGGGCCACTTCACCCATTTCCCCTGTGTCTCCTCCGTAGAGGATTTGGGGTTATCCGGCTATCACGGCGTATCGTCGAACCTACCTGTTTCCTTGCAAAAACTAACGATCTGTCCCACCTTCAGATCGCCGATGTCTTCTGTTTCCAACTTGTCCGTTCCCGTTATTTCCCATCTTTTTAGTGAGTACATAGGGCATTCAGCCAGCAGGTGGAAGCTGGTTTCCTCGGCCTCCATGCACTCCGGGCATGTGGGATCAGTCTTTACTCCTATTAGTGTCAGGTGCCTATTCAGTCGGCAGTGCCCTGTGATCACTTCTATAGCAAGCCTCATGTTTCCCCTTGATAGTGACATCAGTTGGCTTGTCCTTTTCTTGTCCATGCTTTTTATGAAAATCTTCGATTGTCTCATGACGGGCGAGGATTTCCATCTCTGGTTAGTCTCTGCCACGATGCTTTGGCTAATGACACCTTTGGTTATTTTGTGGGCGATTGGCAGCCTGGGTTCAGGGCCCACTTGGTCTTCATCAGCTCCTTTTCTGGCCAGTTCGTCAGCTGTTTCGTTGCCCGTATTGCCTTCATGGCCGGGTACCCAGGCGAGCGTTATATCTGTTGTACTGGCCAGTCTTTCCAATACCTTTTTACATTCCTTCACTACCGCTGAGGTGGTTTCGATCTTGCCTAGCGCCCTCAGCGCTGCTTGGCTGTCGCTGTATATGGTTACTTTCCCTGTGTTCAGGTGTTTGGTCATATCTGCACACTCCATAATGGCAAAGATCTCTGCTTGAAACACACTTGCAAACTTACCTAATGATATTGACTTGTTTATCTCTGTACCGTCTTCGCATTTAATATGCACTCCGGAGCCAGAGAGCTTTGTCGATTCTTTTCTGGAGCCGTCTGTGTAGCAGATGGTGCCATCTGTATTAATTTCCCAGTCATCTCTTTGTCCTATGTGAATTCTGTATTTCTTATCGAATGTCCTCTCTTTATTGATTAAATCGTTGTTCGAGAGGATCATTGATAGTTTGTCTTCATAGCCCTGGCTGATCTTAGCATGGCCCTTGTCGAATGTATTTGCAGTCCAGAGGCCAGTGCTTTTCAGTTTGAACCAATGTTCCACTGCTTTCTTTTTTACTTCCAGATCTAGGGGGTTTAATCCCAGTATTATTTCTAGCGCGGCAGTGGGTGTTGTTCTCATTGCACCCGTGATCAGTAATGCCGCCAGTCTTTGGACTTTGTCTAGTTCTTGTTTGTTACTCCCTAAGTTGGCTTTATGCCACCATGCTAGGGCACCATGCAGGATCCTTGGCAATATGATTGCTTTGTAGATCCATAGTACAATGGCTGGTTTCATTCCCCAGCTTCTTCCAATAGCTCTTTTGCATTGCATCATGGCCATTTTGGCCCTTGAGCATGCATTGCTTATATGGGTCTTGAATGTCAGTTTGCTGTCCAGTGTTACGCCCAGGTATTTGACCTCCTTCACCACTTCGAGGTCCTTGCCATCCAGTCGTATTGGTTCAGCTCGTCCTAGTTTCCTTTTATTAGTGAATATTACTAGTTTGGTTTTGTCAGGATTCAGGTTTAGGCCTTTGCTCCTACACCATTCTAGTGCTTTGTTTAGCCCCCTGTTCATGATGTTGCACATGACACTGAGAACTTTTCCTGTTATCAGAAGCACTCCATCATCAGAATAAACCTGTGTGTAAATGTGCATCCTATTTATCTTGTTTACTAGTTCGTCTATTAGTAGACACCATAGCAGGGGTGATAGACATCCTCCTTGGGGGAAGCCTCTCCTTGCAATCACCGTGCGTGTTGTGCCTGCAATTTCAGCTTGTATCAGTCGCTGGTTTAGCATGGTTTTGACCCATCCTGATATGTCTTTGTTTATTCCTTCGCGATTTAGGGTTTCTGCAATCGAGGCTGAGGTAGCCTTATCGAAGGCGCCCTCAACGTCAAAGAAGCATCCTAATGCGTATTCTGTGTTGCTAATCGATCTCTGTATTCTGTTGACCAGGTTATGCAGGGCTGTCTCAATCGACTTGCCTTCCATGTATGCATGTTGGTTCTGGTGCAACGGAGATCCACTTGTTGCCACTTGTTCTCTTATTAATCTATCTAATATCTTTTCCATTGTCTTGAGTAGGAATGAGGATAGGCTTATGCATCTGAAGGCTTTGGCCTCTTGATACGACGCCTTGCCGGGCTTAGGTATGAATACCGCCCTTACCTCCCTCCATTTTTTGGGGATGTAGTTCAGTCTGATCGCAAGCACCCTAGCTTCATCCTTAATCAAATCTGGTATCATTAAAAAAAAAAAGAAAAAAAAAACGATCCGTATCTTCTTATAAACAGCCCTGGATGTTTCACCAAAAAAAATGACGATTCATTCTTAAAAAAAAACGCTACAGCAAACTTCACCCCCTTTCTCCCCCATTTTCCCTTCTATCAAAAAAGCTCTCTACAAATGTTATATTGTATATCAAAGAAGATGATGTGTATCAAGTTTGGTGAGAATCGGTTTAGAAATGCGCCCTCTAGATCGGAAATAACATAACCACAGACATAGATACGGATAAAAGCAAAATTGGCCACCTTGTCTAAACGGAGACTCTTGCTCACTCGGCAAAAAAAGAGCACTTTGATGCCTAAGTCAACTTCACCTGCAAGTCGAACTGACACAGGCTTTTCTCTCGGGCTTTGAGATCAGACGGCAGTCATCATTGACACCATTAACATCATCTTTGTGTCAGTTGAAATCGCATCCAAGGGAGGTCAGACAGGAACCCTCCCACAAATATCAACAAACTATTCCAAAATCATTAATCATTGAACCGATTTTGATGAAATTTGGTACAGAGTAAGGTTAGGTAGACCTTGGGAAAGGACTACGGCTATGTTCGCGATAACCGACGAGGGCGGAGTCGCGGGCAACAGCTAGTTAATGATAATCTTTGTTCAATTTACAGACATATTCTCCCAGAAGACCCCGCTGCAGCCGCCCACGGCCAGCGACGCAGCACCCTACAACATCAACGCTTACCAGTCGTCAAATTTTTCCAAATTTGGCTTCCACGGTTATTCCCCTAACGGTTTCTGGAACCCTACGAGGAACTTCGGCGATTTGGACAAGAAATTCCGCCAGGGGTCGCTGGGGTTCAACCAGAATTTCTTCGACACGTCGAATTTGTACCCGAACTACAATAACGAACGGATTCGACAGAATGCCGGGGTTTCGCATTACAATCCCAATGAATGGTGGAAGTAAGTACAATTATACATAGACTCAGTCATTATCACTTCACCTGATCTGATGATAAAGTAGAGCTAAAGTCTTATTAATGAGGTACTTCATTAGAGATACCAATAACGTTACAATGATGGCCCTCAGCTTGATGGCCTCATCAGATGCTTTTTTACTCCCCGCTTAAAGGACCCTGGATTATAGGTAGAAGGAAATACGCATGGAGAAAAAACCTAAGTAATTATGGTGCCGTGGCTTTATTATGGGACTATCCCCAATTCTGTGTACCAGAAACATTCAAGCCAAAGTTGAAGGTGGGATTAATTCAGTCTCAAAGGTATTAGTGGGGTCAATGGCGAGGGATCCTTATAACCTGAATCGTGCCGTGTTCCAAATGGATCACAACGCATGGTGCTGGTGCATGACAAACTAACTAAAGAAGATCGAGATATTTTTTTTCCACAGGTTTCCCCCTTGAAAATTTTCATCCTTTGCTACCCTACCTTACATCTTAGAACATTTTGTATCATTGCATGATTCAATCTCCCAACAGATACGTATCTCCGTCCCGTGCTGACGTGACGATCGAACGCTCCGTGACGTTTCCGACACGTTCCACCACGTCCCGGCGACGAAGGAATGCGGAGCTGGTGAAGGAGAGCAGGCGGAGGACGCTGACAGGCGCTGAAGCGTTGAGGATAGCGCTCGGACTTGCCAAGTGAGTTATAGAATAGTACCGTAAGTTGATTAGAAAGCTGATTAGGGTCCTGGTAGGAGGCGTAGACCCAGAAACTACTGAATTTCATGATCATCATTATTACATCGATTTAGATTGAAAACGTGAATATCAAAGACCTGCGACCAGACGGAGCGATTCCCTTACAGGGGGAATTCTCAGTCTAACTGATCTACATGGACAGGACAGGACGTTTTGGATATTCGAAATCCTCCTACACAACCGTCTTGGGGTTGGGGCGAAAATCTTTGAATTCCGGGTCTGATCTCCTCTTTCTCTTCATTTGGATTATCTTAGCTTGCGCAGAAGTAACTGTCGCCTGACGAACCCCGTGAGGTAAGTCTGTACCAGAGAGCCTCATCTATCAATCAGTAGGAGAGGTTAACTTAGGTCCTAATGATCTTAATGAAGGCCCAAAAACATCCTACTGTAGCATCATCACTCTTAGACACATTTTTTTCTCAACAGCGAAGACTCGTCAGCAGAGCGTCCAAGGCGGCAGGCGCTTGACCAACAAGAGCTTTGCTCCGTTCGAACGCAGTACACCAACCCTCGAGCAGCACTCAACAATAAAGGCAATTGGAAATACGTCGTCAATATGCCTGATACCATGTCACAATTGGTTCGAACTGAAGTCTGCACGTATGTATATTTTTGTAATTTATTGTATTTTGCGTACAGCGCCATCTAGTTACAAATGTGTACACCTTTTCTAAATTATCTCTTGTAACGCCATCTGTTGTTCAATAGAGGTACTTAAAATTTAAAATGGTAAACTATAAAAATAGTGATTAATTTTGTTGTTTTCTTTTCCTAGGTCTACAGAATGTAGTGGATTATGTACAATACCTCCTGGATACACCTCACGCTGTGAACAAAAATACATCCAGAAGCGCTTAGTGGCACTACAACCTAATGGACAAAACCTGTACACAGACGTTTTCTGGATACCAAGTTGTTGCCAATGTACTATAACACCTACCAGTAACTGAATTTATATAAAATTCACCCATTGTGATTTATTTTTAGAAATATGAAACTTTTCTTGCTTTGTTGATAGTCCAACTATCTGATACTAGGTGGCGCTACTATTAATGTATTATGCCCATAGCACTGCCTTTTATAAGAAAAATAAGTGAACATGACAGACCTAATTCTAGATTTATTATTTGATAAAATAGAGTATTTTATCTCATAATGTTTATCCTGAGGCAGAGTATTATTACTATTGTAACTTAAATATTAATAATGTTACAGTAACAAAGTATTAATTAAAGTTTAAAATGAAATGTAAATATTAAAATAAATATAATAGGTAATACTTGACTACCTTATAGAACACTTATATATTTTACTGTATTGCAGCGTTTTTTGAAATATATTTTTTTTTACTTTCATTAGTAACTTTACTAATAAATCGTATAAAAGATGGAACAAAATATAATTCAATATTTTTTATTCTTGATAATTTCCTTTTATACGGAAATAGTAGGTAACTCGATTACCTACATATTTACCTACTTGTTTTACCGTTTTCTCCAATATTTTTGTTTATTTACCAATTGTGTATATTTTTCGACGTGATTTTAATACAATTATGATTTCATAGAACTCTTTATAGGTATAGAAGACATATTTTCCGGGACATTTGTGCAAATTTTGGTACTCACCGTATTTACTTACAAGTCTGAGGCCACATTCAGTTAATACGATTTTAAAACGTGTGTTCACACTCTAATTGAAGACTAATCAAACTATGAGAGGTTCTGAAGGTTCAATAATCGGAAGTAAACGTTGATAAGTTTTATTTTGACATAAATAATGAATAATAAAAGTAAATATTTTTTACGTCTTACCTGAAATCATCCGTTTTGAAAACGCGATGTAACTGAATTGGACCTTTGGTTAATAAGAAATCCTACTTCAAACTAACAGTAAAATTATTGTATATATTTTTTATAATTTTTATACTAATTGTAATAAAACTATGCTAAGTGTAGTTGTTAATGTATTGTTTATTTAAAATCGCTAGGCAGATCTCGAACACGATTAGCGGTATTTATACCTAATTTAGTTTAAATGAAATATAATATTAATAGCCCAAGATTCGAAGGGATATTTCCACAGCCATATTATTTTTATAACTTATATTTTTGTATTCACAAAATAGAGAGTTTACTGTATAATTCTGTATAATACTGCATAATACTGCATGATACTGCATATTATTGCATAATGCCGCATAATATCGCATAATACTGCAAAATACTGCATAATACTGTACATACTGCATAATACTGCATAATATCGCATAATACTGCATAATACAGCATAATACTGCAAAGTAATATGTACTACTTATTACTGCACAATATTGCAAAATGCTGTACAATACTGCACAATACTCCATAATACCGTACATTATTATATAACAGATACCACCAACAAGACTAGATACCTAATTAAAAAAGTCTTCGAATCTTGGCCTATTATTATCTAATATGTAGGGTAAAGTCGGGATAGATGCCCCACTTTTTGAAAAAGGGTCGTAATTCTAAAACTATTAATTGTATATGACTAATTTCTATGAATTTTACTAGTTCAATCATTCCTCTTGAATTATTAATTGTTTTCTTTTACCTATCAATTACAGATTATGAAAAATTTAGCTTTTTGTAGACCCTTAATTTGTAGGATAGATGCCTCACTGTATGGATAGTTGCCACACCGTGGAAATACTAAGAAGGATAGATGCCCTTTACATTGCTTAAACGAAAAATAACACCAAATTTTAGTACCATTTCATATTTTACCTTTATAGAGTTCTGTAAAAAGGGAATAAATAACGAGAATACTGTTATTAAGAAGTAATCAACTAAAATATTAATTTATTGTTTACTTTTAAATCATAAAAAATAAACATATAAAAATGAAGGCCTCCAAACTGTAAGTTACCCATTGATAAAGTATTTTCTCCATTATGTACTATGAATGCAAGTGTTAAATTATTTTTAATCTTTTGTCCAACTTATGCGGCGGGATAGTTGGCCTTTCCCATAGAGCGCACTAAGGGCAACTATCCGCAAAAGTAATTGGGGCAACTATCCTTTTTGATAGGGATAGTTGCCTTTTTTAATTTCTAAATAAATAAAAACTATTCGAGAACAAAACGTATTAAATAGTGTAATATAAACTCTAATGCATGCAAAGAAACAAAAATTTTTCTGATTCCTCAATCAGTTATAAAAATATTCAATAGAAAAGACTTAGCAATATAAATGTTTCGACCATCGAGGTATGGCCGCGGGACATTTTCGCTCACACAGAAAAAACGTATACATCTGCACTGATAATTTTTATGACACTACAGTCTACATGAGGTGCTCTTACATTTATAGTAAAGTATTAACGTCACTAACGACCCTAACATATATAATTTAAAACTGGGGCAACTATCCAACTGGGGCATCTATCCCGACTTTACCCTATTTGTTTATTGATTTTAGGCTAAATTATTTTCTCTCTTTTGTACATTATGTTCTTAATAAATAAATAAAAATATAATAAGCCATAAACGTATTTCAATTTTCGGGGTGGGAAGAGATGGGGTGGGCCCTATTCAACTCCAACGGGACCCAACACGGCAACGATCTCTAGAAAAATGTACCTATTGACTCCACAGCATGATAAAAAAAAAATGCAATGAGTATGACTGTATGAGTAGGTCTAGTATGACCGTAGAAATATTGGGGTTTTGTCATAGATACTCTTAGGCAATCCTATAAGATTGCCTAAATGTCTCGAACCCTGAATGATCCAGTGCCATATTCAGTTTCGAGATGACCCCCTTTGGGTGTGGGAACCTCGATCGCGGGTTCGAGTCCTGCCTGAGCTTGATTTCGCTTTTTCCAATTAATAACAATCAGAATTATAATAGTTTAAAACCATTGTAAACCTTTGAGAATGCCGTGAGGCGAAACCAGTTAAGTTCAAAGATGAAAAACTGTGGAAAAGTACAAGTGCTTTATTCAATACATGTGTAGAAGCTCCACCAAGCGCCATCAATCTTCAGTATAAACAGTATGACTGTAGGTATTTTTAGTACCAGAAAATCAGTCAGAGAGTTATCATATGCAAGTGGCACTTGCATTTGAGGCCTTCACCTCTGAGCCCAAAGTCCGATTACTCCTTCTTCTTTCAATTTAGCTTATCTCAGCTTTTGTGGGAATAACTGATATCTGATGAGAGGAAAATTTGCACTAGAGGTTCGTCCGTTAATCCAGGTGTAGCAGCTTACAGATGTGGTTGGCAGGTTGGCTTAGGCCCCCAAGATAATAGCAAAATCTCTGTACACGTTATTTTAGAGTGGTGTAAAAAAAGTTCCCTCGGATACTCCCATCGCTCAACAAGAGAGCTCTAGAAGCAGAACTAACTAAAACTCACGACGTCGCGGGTCTTCAGAAATTGGGGTTTTAGATGCCTTAAGCTCTCGAACCGCGGTCATGGCTCTTTACCTAACTCCCACGTTTTTTGTAACTCAGCAAAAGACCATACGTCTCTCCCACCATTGGGAGAAGCTTATGTCTAGCAGTGTACTGCGATACGCTAATGAGCAGTTTTCTAGTAGGTATTTTTAGGGTTCCTAAAGACGCGCTAGATGGCGCAGCCTAGTTTATGGAAAAAATGTTCTTCGGTTTTGTAATGATTTAGTTTACATAAATAATTTGTCATTTTTTCTGATACAACTATTTTAACATATATTTAAAATAGTTGTATCAGAAAAAATATATTATTTTAAATTACAGACAGTGATGCGAAAAGAATTGAGCGTTTTATTATATTTTATCTATTATAATATGGGTAAATGAAATTAAACTTTGGCAACATCGCAAATGTCATGAAAAAATACTACAAACAAACCACAGAGTACATTAAAATTACCAAAAGCTATGCTAGCGACATCTCCTGATGATATAAAAACCAACTGATTATTATACCTACTGGAAAACTGCTCATTGTTTTATTGATATAATAAATGACTTCGATTAAGATTGAAATAAGTAACTTGTACCCGCGCTTAGTGCCTTACAGGGGGGAATGCTCTAACCACACTCTGTCTGTCTGTCTTTCTGTCTGATTCAAGAAGAAAGATTCACTTTTTCCAATCGTAAAAATTGCAACAGGATTTAAGTACACATTATTATGTACTATAACTCAGTGAGTACAAACAGACCTGTTGTATGTATGCAACAGGTTCCATGCCCGGCCTATGCAAGCACAAAGAGCGGTGCACCCTATGGTTTTCCTGTCAAATAATATTGGCAATCTGGCGAGGTATAGGTCACCCCTGTGTCTGTAATAAACAGATATTGCGTGTTTGATTTTTTATTTCGTGAAATACTTACTGATAATGTTACGTAGACAGCCTATGTGGTGTGATGGTAGTGGATGCGGCTGCTACGCAGGAGACGCGGGTTCGATTCCCGCTCAGTGCAAATGTTTGTATGCATGTTCATGCATGGCTATTGGCATTAGTCTGTTCGTGCCTTGGAGAGTGTTAAGCCGTCGATCCCGGTTGCTATACGAACATCTATGACGGTTACAGGTAGTTAGAGCTCTAAAAAAGTTCAACAACTGCAGGCACATGCTGTAACAAACATCTCGAATGATCGAAGTGAGCTCGATAGCTGAATCCGCGGTGATTGGTCAATTTCGCGAAATTGACAAATCACCGCGGATTCAGCTATCGAGCTCACTTCGATCATTCGAGATGCAAGTTACAGCATGTGCCTACTGGTCTAACTGCAGTGCTTTGATATTGCCAATGGATTGTGGGAGTCAGATGGCAGTCACTTCACGGAAACTATCGATGTTCAGTCAAATCTGTAGTTAGACTAAAAAAAGCGGACCCCAGACTCTGAGGTGAAAGCTTCGGATGCGACAGGGATTAACGCTAGGATGAAGAAGATAAAATTCCTTTGTAAACTATGAAAAATGATCAATATGATCGTCCTCTTAGGGTTGTTCCCGAATCGATCCGAGGCTATCACCCTAGAGCCTGGGGGTTCACCTAATCCTCTTCTTTTAGATTTGACACCTACGACTTTTATAGTACTTAACGATTGTCGTATGACCTGCCACTCCGAGAGGAAAGCCAGAGCCGTTCATCCCTCAATCAGTAAGAGCACCGACTTGCAGGTGGGTTGGTTTAGTAGCGAATATTTTGGTGGAGCTCAATACACCCAATGAAGAATGTATGATTCCGAAGTCGACCGCATATGATAACTGCAGACGCATGCAGCAGATACAGCGTACTCATTACTTGGTAAACTTCAATACGGATAAAGGGGATAATAGAAGTCACATGCATGCTGCATGCGTCTACAGTAGTCATATGTCGGAATCATACCTGTAGTCCTGATTCCCCCGAAATTTTTGGTCCATAATAGTGCGATAAAACGCTACTTTAAAACCGATTTTTTTTTAAGAAGAATTAAGACTAACCCCGCGAAAACACTATTACAAAAATATATTCATGAGTCATCTCATAGATGATAGACACAACTTTTTTTTTTTTTTTTTCAATGTGAATGAGCTGGTTCGATCGGGGAAATACCACTTAAACATCGACTTTAAGTAGCAGTATGATTCATTTTGTACGGCTTGTGAGAGTTCTGAAAGAAAGAAACATTTTTTATTTAGTGCAAAGTGGTCACACAATCAAGAAATTGCATGAACTGTTCTTAGAGGGTCGGCAGCACGAGTGTAACTCCACTGGTGTTTCACTCGTCCATAGGCCACGGTAACCCTTCGGTAACCACTTTCCATCAGGTGGGTCGTGTCCTTGTCGACCTAAGTGGTAAAAAAATATACAATTTCCAGTTCTGCATATGGAATTTGCCATATTTTGAGGTTTATGACATACGTTGAAGACTGTTATTACGTCACCTAATTGCCACTTGTCTAGAGGGGCTGTATAGCTCACACAGTAGAAAGATAAATATTTTGGTCTAACTATAAAATACTAGCTGTCCCGGCGAACTTTGTATCGCCAAATTTTTTTCAACCCGCGTGAATTATTGATCCCGTTCCCGCTGCACCTATTTTCTCATCTTTAACCTTTCCTGGACATCCACAAATATTTCAAGACTCAAGTTAGCCAAATCGTTTCAGCCGTTCTTGAGTTATAAACTAACAACGAAAAGTGGCATTGATTTTTATATATTAGATAACACTTGACTTTCTTTCAATTTTTTTTTTCATTTAAGAACTCTTTTATGCCTTTGTAGCGTAGAGATAGTGAGTGCATTCGACTTCTACGTCAGGAAGCGGGTTCGATTCTCGATCAGTGCAAATATTTGTATTCAAAAAAATATATCTACACCCACACCTTTTCCCGTTGGTCAACACCCCGTGGTCAACACTGTTAACTACTGGGAATGTTTTGTTCTACTGGTCAACAGTGTTGACCAACGCGACATATTTTTTTTGTTTTGTTCCCACTGGTTAATACCCAGTCGCCGTGGTCAACACTGTTAACTACTGGGAATATTTTGTTCCACTGGTTAACAGTGTTGAACAGTGAGACATTTTGTTCCCGATAGTTCATACCTTCGTACTGTGTACAGTCTAGGAGTCAGAGTGAATAAATGCGCAATACCGCAGGATTAACGGTGCTTAATTGAAAGTGTTTTAATCACGATTTGCCTCATATACGGCCTCGGTGGTTTCGTCGGGGTAGGACGAGGTTGGCGCCTATACCTGTATCACCTTCAGCGAACGACTGTTCATGATATTTATGATAAGGTACGCTACCCGGTTCGACACACTGCCGACTTCAACAACGCTGATGATGAGGTCCTTTTTTACAAGAAAGCCGATGCCTCCCTGGGAGCGCACATCACCTTCTCTGAATTAAAACAGGTCTCCTGACTCAAGGGTTGTCGTGTCCTCACCTTCTCCTCGGACCTCTGACAGTCCCAATATGTGACAGTTTATGCGACCCAGTTCTACATCGAGTTCGGTGAGGTGCTCTTCCAGCTGCAGTTGTAAGCTGCCAGAAGTCGTTGTTGGTTTCGGTAGCCTCCCGTAGCCCGGAGATTCTTAGCACCCCCGCCCCGAACAGCTACCATGGCTGGGAATAGCGGGACCACCGGGAACTGGGGGCCTTTTGATTTGGCGTCTGTGCATATTGGAGGGATTTTGGCCTATTATTACTAAATTTACAGAAGAAATTCTCTTCTTACCCACCACACTACCAAGCCACACTACTGGTAGTGTGGTGGGTAAATTTCTTTCCCTTCTACATTACCAGCTAGTAGTGCTTCCTCTCGAAATCAGGATGGTTACCAACCGCGGTACGTTCAAGTACAAGGTACGCCAGCTCTACAGCAATCCCTAGCGGTAATAGGTAATGGGTAAAACTACCATTATGTTAATTCTATCACTATACTCAAGGATGAGTAGGTATATATTATATATGTATATATATTATTTATGTAATTGTGTAAGTAATATAATTGTATGTAGTGTGTATTGTATGTATAATGTATGTATTATGATCTGTATTTACAACATACTAGCTTTTGCCCGCGGCTCCGCCCGCGTGGATGTCGGTTATCGCGACCAAACATAGCCTATGTCCTTTCTCAAGGTCTAACCTACCTCTATACCAAATTTCATCAAAATCGGTTCAGCGGTTTAGTCGTAAAAGTGAGACAGACAGACAGACAGACAGACAGACAGAGTTACTTTCGCATTTATAATATTAGTAGGGATGTATGACTAATTGTGTACAAATGTATAATATAAGGATATATATATAAATCATTAGGTATAGTAATTCATCTTTTGCCTGCACCTACCTCAATGTATCTCTGCATCACCCTAAGGTTGACTGGTAGATAATGCCTTTGGCATTAAGTCCGCCTTTGTACAATTTTTATGTGCATAAAGTTTAAAAATAAATAAATAGTGTCGTGGGTAGGTAATTTCTTCGTTCTCATCGACACTACTTGCCTTCAAAGAGATAACTTTAAAACCACTTAGGTAGTGTAAATGAAACTTATCTGAGAAATAAATATCATCTTATCCAATCCTCTATAACACTTTTTAACTTTTTTTTGCAAATGAAGATCATCTGTGTGATACAAATTACTTACTGTACACCAAATGCAGTTTACTCAATTTTGTAAAACTAGGTAAATATTAAAAACTTAAGCAGTTTGAGTTTAAACATTTAAGAATATCGTTATTTTGTTTCTTAAATATCATGATTAAAGCAGTTTCAATTATAACTAATCTTTTGTATCATTTCACTTTTTTATACTCTGACTCCTAATCTATGCGCAGAACGAAAGTATGAATGACTGCCAAAAATATGCTGTTTTCAACACTGTTGACCAGTGGAACAAAACATTCCCAGTAGTCAACAGTGTTGACCAGCGGGAATGAGCCCGGAGAGCGAAAGTGTGAACCAGTGGGAATAAAATGTTCCGTTGGTCAACACTGTTAACCAGTAGAACAAAACATTCCCAGTAGTCAACAGTGTTGACTACGGGGTGTTGACCAACGGGAATGACCCCAATATCTTTTTATACTTAGTATGTAAAAAAGTAGTAAAGTTTTTATCCGCTTTCTAGAACAAGCCATTCTTTTTGTATGAAATTTTGGAGCATTTAAGTATTATGCTATTCAAATCGATTAAGAAAGAGAACCGTCGCCCTAAGACGGACGTATAGAGGAATTTGGAGAGCCTCGGTAGCTTAGTGGTCGGAGCATTCCCCCTGTAAGGGAAAGATCACGGATACGAGTCCCGCCCGAAGTCGATTCTCTTTTGTCTTTCTTAATCGATTTAAGTCATTCTTTAGATCTAGTTTATGCTATATAAAATATCCTACAACATTTATTTACTCATTTAACTCATTAATCATCCCATCAAAGCTTCAAGCAGGCTAAGCAGGAGCAGTTAAGACATCTTTGCCTTGTATTCACGCCGAGACGAACATATTTCCTTTCTATTGAGTTAACGAGACATCGGGGGGTGGAAATGGCCACGAACTGAAGGGGATAAAATTCAACCCTTGGACCCGTAGGCCCGCACCCTCGGGGTTACTGAGCCTACCTTAACAAATTTTCCCTTAAGCTTAACTTGCACCGACTCCTTTGAAGTTATTTACTTTTAAGTTGATTAGAGAAAACTTTTTGAAAAAAAAATTGGAAATTAATTATTTTGTTTTGTAATTGTGGTTTTTTATTTGTTGAAAAGTTTTAGTTTGAAATGTGAAATGAAGGTTTAATTTTGTAATATTTAATTTTTGTAGTGTAATTTTAAATTTGGTTAAAAAATATTAATGGTATTGAAACTAATAGTCAAAAACTGGAATAAAACACGAGTAACATACCTATATGATAGAATCTGAATTATAGGTACAAACGTATTATATTCTCTTTATATTTATAATGATCTATAATGACAATGAGCTATTTTCTTGAGGAAAGAAATACTGAGAGCATCTACGTAGGTAACAAATAAAGTACCTACATTACAAAATTCTGTAACTATTTTTATCATTCATTTTTTTATAAAATAAACCCAATAAGAACATCCCTACCTATTATATTTAACTAAACCAAATAATGCACATACACGTATCTCAAAATATAACCGCGATATTATTAATCTACTCGCACTTAAGCGCTAAAATTGACGCGATGTCGCTTTCGAAAAAAAAAATTCAAGCAAAAAGTTATTCGACACGCGTAAAAGTAAAAGAGGAAGCAGGGAAAAAATCAATGCCTGCGTTTTATGTTCTGTGCGTGTGACAGATCCGTTGTCATGACAACCGTGACGGGGGTACGCACTCACCGGGAAAGAAGGGCCTAAGTCAACCGCGAAAATACAGAAATGGCAGCTGCGTTTCCCGCGCAAAGTCGCGTTGTACGCGCTGCGTTCGCTGTTAAGCTTTTATTGTCTTTGGTAGCGAGGTGTGCGTTGTGCGAACGAGACGGAATATGGGGGTAAGGGATACGGTAATCGATATTACGCACTTTTGTAGCAATGGAATTGGCGCGCCACGGTGCAAGATTCACGTTTGCACGCGTTGCAATCACTCAAAAAATTTTGATCTTGTACGGTATAGAAAAAATTCTAGAATTATTTACAAGTAGTAATAAATTTATTAGTCAATTTAACAATACACAATGACAATAATTACTTACGTATCGTATTTGATTCATCAACGCAGAGCCTAAACGACTGGGGTTTGGCATCCACTAAGGAACGATTTTAGGAAATTTCACCCCTAATATGAAATTTTCTCGTGCGAAACTGAGACCGTCCGCCAGTTTTTTTTACGTTTATATACGTTTTCTTTTGTTTTTAACCTGTGGTAAGAAGTTGCCTTGAGTGGTAAGACCATCATTAGTACTAGGTCTAGATAGACTTAATACTTAATAGGTCCCTTATAGTAATTTTAAATGTACCTACTATACAAATGAAATGAGAATAAAATTCTTGGTAAGTATATTGTAAATATTATAATTCATGTTAGTTATATTATTGAAATAAAATCACTTTATGTTACATTATTTACATTTATCCCGACGTTTCGGCTACTTCTCAGCAGTCATGGTATAATAGAGAACTTTTTAATTAGGTAGGTACCTAATTTTATTATGCTGTAAAATTCTAACTACAAAATTTCTTACACTAGAAAAAGCAAATTATTTGAACCGAAGTCCTTTGACAGATGTTTTGATCATGAGGTGTGGGTATAGGTAATCATGACGTTTGCACAGATACTGAGTAATAGTCTTTTGGGCGGTGAAATTTTGATGAGTCACTTAGCACGGGGTGCGGATTCATACATTTCTCGGAAGGAAAATGTTTTCGTTTCGCCGAATTGTTTGTTATTCAGTTTGTCGCCTGTTGTCTATTATATGAAGTTACTTTTAGCCTTTTTCGGCACACTTCTTACAATATAGAGTTTTCATCTAACTTTTTGTTTAACATTATAGGTTTTTTGCTAGTCTCTGTGGCGTGACGGTAGTGAACGCCGCCGCTACGCAGGAAGCCCGAGTTCAATCCCCGGTTAGTGCAAATATTTGTATGCATGTATATGGGTATTTGCATTAGTCTGGTCGTGCCTCGGAGAGCACGTTGAGCCGTCGTCGGTCCCAGTTGCCAATTTCTATGCATGAATATGGGTATTTGCATTAGTCTGGTCGTGTCTCGGAGAGCACGATAAGCCGTCGGTCCCAGTTACCATACTATCATCTATGGCAGTCGTTACGGATGGTTGGAGCCTAAAAAAAGTCCAGAAATTGATCTGCTGCAATGCTTCGATATTGCTTCATATCGCCATTGGGTTGCGGATGTCATATGGCAGTCGCATCACGGAAAATATTGAAGTTCAGTCCGCGGTTAGACTGGTAAAGCGGACCCCAGACTCCGAGGTGAAAGCTTCGGATGCGACTGGGATTAACGCTCAGATAAATTGAGATATCACGTAAAATATTTATTTTCATTTAACATTACAGGTGTATTCATTCTTAGTTTTTTAGCATTAAATAATGAATAAAAAAATACACGTGGTTTTGGCTAGGGGGGGGGGGTAGTCCAAAGCCTCACCACGTATCACCATGGGAGAGGGGGGGTTAAAAAATTGGTAAAAAAAGACGTGTGGCACTCGGGGACTGACGCGGTAAAGCTATTGCGTAGCATTTTTTATCAACTTATGCAATTATCCCCCCACTCCGAGCTCGCACGAATCGAGCCGAGCTGCTCCGAAATCGGCCGATTTTGGAGCAGCTCGGCTTGATTCGTGCGAGCTCGGAGTGTCAGCTTAGGTTTTTTCGTTACGGAATTTCTGGATTCGGTCTCCACGCTCAAGGCCCGCGATAGAAGCTATGCAATAGCTTAAAAAACATCACGTGAATAATGGACAGCCCCTATGGGGTATTTTTTGAGTAGGCTAGTCTTTTTGTTTGTTAAAACAAAAGTTATCCAAAGCTTTTTAGTAGCTTCTTTTAACTTTCTTTGCACACAAGTTAGCTTGCTTACATTTATAAGCTCTGCATAGTGAGTGCTTAACACAATCGTATGGTGCCTTTCGCTCGAGCAATATTTTGATCGAACGGCATCGTCCGCGGTAATGGGGTGACTATCGATCGGTACGGTTCTGTCAAATGTCAGTGTAAATATGCCAAACTATTAAGTTCTATGTTATCTGTGCCACCTATAAACAAAACAAGCGGAGAGATTTTTCTTTTAAAGGACATTCGGAATTTGAATTCAAAGTGACGCGGATATTCCGAATTTTTTTTTGTACCACATAGGTTGCAGGCAAGCACACGGCCCACTTGATGGGAAGTGGTTACCGTGGCCTATGGACGTTTGGAACGCCAGACATAGATCTGTAATTTTTAAATTTTAAAGGTCTTTTCGCTTATTACAAAACGTGAATTGATAGGAGGTCACTGGAGAGATTTTGTGCTGTCAGTGAGAAAACCAAAGGTTTTGTCCTACTTATCTTTTGCGCTGACGGCACAGAATCTCTCTGTTCTTACAGGGTCAGCAGCACGAGTGTGACTCCCCTGGTGTTGCACTCGCCCATAGACCAGGTAACATCTTACCATCAGGAGGGCCGTGTGCTTGTCTGCGACCTAAGTAGGAAAAAAAACTAGGTTTAAACCATGCCAAACCAATGATGCACTGGGTCCTGAGCATAACCCAAATCCTCTTTCTTCCCAGAGTGTAACATAAAGATGGACCCATGACTCCCTGACAGATTGAAGAAACCGTGACAGACAGACGTCCAATCAAAATGCAAATCGTGGAGTTTGATGCTTGAGTTGGGTAATCCAAATAATATTAGGTTTACTAATGAAAAGCATAAAATATATAGACATAAATTACATTGGCATGACGAAATTCAGCATAATGATCATAACGCATAATATTATTAAGCATAAACGTTTTGGTATAATGCCTGTTGTCATAAATACTAATAGCATAATAATAATGAAGCATAAAGTTCTGCATGGTTATAAAAAATAATAACCACGAAGGCTAATGCGGGGATATATCTCCGCATTAGCCTTCTAACCTAATCTATCCAAGTCGGAAGTAGGTATACTTCCACTTAAGCAATTGACTTGACCGAAGTTAATCCCGGTTTCTCCTTAGTTGCACTTCACAAGCCCAGGATCCACACCTGTTCCTGATTTTGTTTATCTAGGTATTACAGGAACGACTGCCGTGCCGCGGCCAACAAGGCGTAAACATATTAAACTTTATAAGTAGTGGGGGAGAAATCTCACGTAACGCCTGGGGTGTCAACTAGGTTACAATTACCATTACCAAACTTTGCGGTTACTGTAGCAGTTCGACTGTTGGCGTCAGACCTGCTAATGAATTTAAAAATAAATAGATTTGAATAATAAATATTTTACATTATTGTGCACAGCACTATTAAGCTCCCGGTAGCCTTACCAATACCAACATCTATGACGGTCGGTCGCTACGGATAGTTGGAGCCCTAAAAATTCTAACAATGATCTAGCTGCAATTCTTCGTTAATGCCCAATATCGTTATTGGGTTGTGGAGGTCAGATGGCAGTCGCTTCACAAAAAATATCGTCAGCCAAATCCGCAGTTAGACTTGTAAAGCGGACGCTAGACTCCGAGTTGAAAGCTTCGGATGCGACTGGGATTAACGCTAGGACGAAGAAGAGATTTTACACAGCCATATATAGACACAAAAATAAGCGTAGCTTAACAAGTTTTGGCCTTGCAAGCTCAGCGATCTGAGCATTTCTCTTGTAAAAGACTGGTCGCAGGTTCTAGTCTCGACTGAATCGTTTCATTTTCCTATCTTAATCGATTTAACAAGCTTTTGTGGTTCTAGAATACTGGAATTTCATCTAGATCCGTATAGCCACTATGGATGTAGATGAATTTAGACACAAGAAGATTATTAACTAAGATCATTAAGATTATATATTATTATAATCTGAATTAAGCACCTCTATGGCAGTTGTTATGGGTAGTTGGAGCCCTAAAAGCTTGATGACTAGTTTAACTACAGAACTTTGATGTCGCCAGCGGGTTGTGAAGATCAGATGGCAGTCGCTTCAAGCAAAATACCGAAGCTTTTTCGTTTCGTAGTTGGATTGAAACTCGATCTATCTTTACCGTGTTTGGAAAAGAGGCTCAGAGGAAGATGATGAATTCGACTTAGCTTCAGCTTAACACATAAATTTTAGACACATAAAATTACGTCTAGATATTCCAAATAAAGTACCTAATGTGATGCAATGCTTCGTGTGCTTCGATAACACCCAATATCGTTATTGGGTTGTGGAGGTCAGATGGCAGTCGCTTCAAGAAAAATATCGAAGTCCAGCCAAATCCGCAGTTAGACTGGTAAAATGGACCCCAGACTCCGAGGTGAAAGCTTCAGATGCGACTGGGATAAACGATAAAATTACTAAAATCGGAACTACGGTTGTCACCGGCAAATGCATACAGTTTTATTGCACATCAAAGTCAATTTAGCACGACTTACTACGACAATATTGAACTTATTGAAGGGGCGCGGGCGGTGGCACCACCTTGGGTGATTATGATTATATTAAATGTATGGAATATACAATTTAAAAACTAAAATTTAAACGCATCGTGGAATTCCTCCGCATACCATGCCTCTTGTGGTAACGTTCCCAGAAGACTGGCAGCATTGCCACGTTGTATGGCAATGCTTATTCTCTGACCTAAAAAGAGGCCAGCCTTCACGAGAAGCGTCGACCATACGCTTCGCTATCTTCCTTCAGTTCACAGAATTAGTGTTTCGACACACGCAGACATAATATTAGGAAAGATTACTACATAAAAAACAAATGAATACTTAGGTATAAGTACTCTTAATCTAATTCCCAATTTTTGTGGTTAGGGATCTTTTAAAGATCACCTTTTAGATAGACAATATGAGGGGTTCACTTGCAAATGATTTCGTCAAGTGTCCTATCCCCTGGCATGGGTCCACGGGACACCTCAGCTCACAGATTTAGACCGAGGGGAACACCGTCAGCGACACCATGCACTGGGGTTCAAACCCTCTTTGCACCTTACATCCTAAACGCAAAACAATCGGAAACACCAACCTGTCGTGAAATGGGGACGAATACTTCACTGCTCACCCTCTCAGCGAAAATTGCGTAATAATTTTGTTAACCCTTTAAAAACAATTTACTTATCATTAGGAACTTTCGTATAAGATTTTGTCTTTTTTGCTTTTAGGAAATATATAATAATAAAAATATTTCTTGATTTTTTTTTATCAAACGTAGACAATTTGAAGATGCGTCAGTGATTTATTTTAGTCGTTAATATGCCTGCCAAGGTTCGTGAGGTCTCGGATTTTAATCCTGGCCATAACTACTACCAATGTGAACCCACTCCTAATACCTACAAGCTATTTACCTTAACTATAGTGTAGGTGTCAGGGAGAATAGGTATTCAATGATGTCGGTCGCTAATAATTCTTTAAAAAAATAGTAGTACTACAGTAAACCATCATTTTCATTACCTAGCGTTCATTTTTGTAAGGAGTTGCTATTATCATGGTGAGTATCTAGTTTAGCTGTATGCATTCATATCCGTTTTAATGCTTGGCTCTTATTTTATAAAGTCACCCTGTGTTCACACACTTAGGAACATAGTTTAACTCAAAACTATTTTCTATTGCTGTCACTATCTAAATGACGTAGTAGATACCTACGGACCTATGTTCTATTTCGTGTACTATATCTAAATATATAGATCATTGTAACTCGAAAATATCGTGTGCAAAGTTGCGTACCGATCGATAAAACGCCGACGCAAAGCTCCAAGTAAACAGATCGAAGCTTGAGCGAATGTGCTCCGAACTCCGAATCGAATCCCGCCAAATGCAACGACAGCTGCTGTGCGTAGCTCGTAGCGCGTAGCCGGCCGCGCGGTGTAGAGGCGGCGCCACCGGCCGTATTATTATTATTTGTAAACAAGCGTGTGCGGGCGCGGGGCGCGTCACGTGACCCGCCGCCATTGGCCCGCCGGCCTGACGCAGCTGCGTGGCCGCCGCGCGCGCCAGTCCGCCGCCGCCCGCCGCCGCGTACACATGCCCGCTGCTCGCCGAAGAGCGACGCGACACGCGCACCACTGACGCGATCGCGAACTCCGATTCCCTTTTTGTTTATTTTTCGCTTGCGTCCTTCGGACCGTTTTGTTTCCGAGGCAGCGAGACGAAGAAAAAAAGGAGGCGCGGATGGATCGAGCGACCGGAGAAGGTACGGAGTTCGCGTCAGTATACAAAAGTTTTGTGGATATGTGCAAGTGTTTTGAAGTAGTGGCATAGAAGCTTTTTGTTTTTGTGGATCGTTTTGAGGTATAAATGTATAGAGCGGTGGCAGCAGAGCGTGAAGCGAGGTCCGGTGCGCCTTCGCGTGCTTCCGTCAGAGCTTTCGTTGTGTGCTTTCGCAAATCGATCCCTGTTTTCCTGCTTAGCGTTTTTATAGTAACAGTTGACAAACAAACTCACAGTGCACTGTCCAAAAGGATCAACATCTGAATTGTCTCACGCTTATCTGAAGCCAATTGGATGTAATCTCGTTGGCGGTAATCAAGAGACATGCTTGTACAAAGTGTGTGAGACTCACAAAGTTGCGCGTCAGGGAAATGGGGATGGCATCCGTAGGCACGTACTGGTGACGCATCGGTTGTCATTGTCTGATGCGCATGATGTCACATAATTCAAACTTTAATTATACTTTTAATGCGCGAAATTGATGCGAAACTGCAACGTTTTTGCTAACAAGCAGTCATCGATATAGATAGAATAGATAAAGTATCATGGAAACAGTTTTCGTAGGTCCAATGAACTAAAGTCGAGACATTTAACTTAAAATGCGCGTTTACTCTGATAATATTGTAAAACTTTACATAGTTAAAGCGCGTGAACAGCGTTATCTAGCTTTACTTAAAGAATTGCTTTGAGCTGAACATAAGACTCCACTTCATTTAAATGGATTTTCACTGTAGAATTCCGACCTTAGTAAAGAAGCAGAGATTCTTATAGTCATCATCTTCTGAGCTTCAATCCCGGTTGCATTCAATGCTTGCACTTTGAAACTGGGTTCGTCCTCACACTTCTCTGTGATTGGTTTACATTGAACAACTATTTATGCCTCTAAAGTTTTCTGGAAAAGCTTTTTCCCTGATTTCAGGTTTCAACGTGATCTGTAACTTTATTCCTAAGTTGAGCAATATTTTCCAGAAACTTCGTAGCGTAGTTAATGATTCTTGCTTTACTATTCTACTACGTCTTGTAAGTAAATTCTTCTTAGCCTTTTGCTCTAACTAGATTCCAGGATATAAGACATTTTAAAGAAGAATCTCAGGGATTTAGTTCTTTGTTAAATAGCTATTTGTAGTTATTGCTTAGTTTACATTTACTTCTTCATGGATATAATGTCCAAATTCCTTTTAATGTTGTATTGAGGCAAAAGTTTCCTTCCATTGGAGTATATTTTTAAGCTACTTTTTTCCAATGTAAATACTTTAGATTCCTACTTAATTATTTTCCCAAATTCTATAACATAACTGTAATATAAGCCCTAATAAATAAAAACTTTTCAATTGAAAACTGTAATTCAAAATAACGATTATTTGAAAACTATACCACCAAAAGTCACAAAGCAGTCCCTAGAGAGGTTTATAACATTCTCAATAGATACGACGATATTGATAGCTGAATATCGAACATTAATTCTTTTAAGTACTAAAGTTCGAAGACAATCCCGGTCCCACGGAATAATCGAATAAATAATACGCCTTCCTCCCGTGAATGCGATAATAGGGAGTCAAGTTCAGTGAGGCCAATGAAAACAAATAAACAAATTGGCCAATTTCGCCGGAGCTAACTGTTCGTACATAACGAGAGGAGAGCAACGCAACGGATTGTGCAATGCTATATGCTTCCTTTTTAGTTGAACAAGCGAGTTATGTTTCCTTTGAATCTACTTCCAGATAAAGTGAATACAATTTTTATTGCACTTTTAGGAAACTTGAGTTTGAAATAGCATCTTACTTATATATCAAATTGGAGCAAATATTAGCAAATTATTATTCAGTAGATTTTTCTTTATTTGATTGTCTGAATTCCACTTAGTTTTAGACTTCCAGTAAATAAGAAATATAGCCTTCTTTAATCGATTTCATTGGATTATGGAAAGTAGAGAAGACCCCGAGCAAAATATAGACAGATAGATGGGATAACGACATGATGCATGATGTATTAATTTAGCAGTAACCTTATATTTATTAAGCACCTACATAGTATCTTTCTCCAAAAGGTATTTCTAAAATATCAACCAGAATCTAAAAATTGTTCCAATAAAGAGCGTTCTCAATTCGTCTGCAGTCTCAAATATGTACGATTATTGCCGCAAGTAATATTATAAGTTGATTCATACTTTCTCTGTGGGATAATCCTGTTCTTATTACTCCCAAGCAAGAGCGATGCTAACGCTTATCGATCTATACATAGCTGCAAATGTATGCGAACACTCGTCTAGGCTAAAGTTTAAACACCGATGTAGTGAAAAGTTTCACCAAAATGTAATTGTGGTGGATATTTTATTTGGTTAGGGAGTCGCGACGGTGAACGCTCGCTTTTCAATGAGAATTCAGTTTTAAGTTTCTGCGAAACGTTTACCGTGGAAGTTGATATTAGATTTTCTGCCGTTTCGGCTTCAGATAAAGCGTATATTTATTGGAAAAAAAGTTCTTCTAGAGTCTATGAAGTTGTTTGTTTAGGCTAGTATTAGTTTCACTGCAGATATTGTATTGATTTTGAATTCTGTGAGTCGTTGTTATATGATGCAACCATATTTTAAATTGATTTTTATAAGTTCAAGGTTTTTGTGAGTTCAAGTTACCATAAAGAAATGAATGAAGAAACATTTTAAAGTACCCTCGGTGTCAATGTGTAAAGGAAACAATACTAAATCATACAATCATCGTCATACACATGTGACTTCCTTCAAACAATTCCATCTTATAGGTGCAAGTTGAAAAAATGCTCAATTTCCGATGTCGCATCCGATAGTACGGACAGACGTACCTACAAAAAACCTTTACAAAACTATATCGACCAACATAACAATGCAATTTTGAAAAATCTAAAACGCTTTATTCCCTTGTCTTAGAGGTTATTATTGAATGTGTTTTGTGACGAGAAAGTGCAGCTGTAAGTTGGTAGAGGTATTAAGGCATCAGAAAAAGTTGTAGTGTGGGAAAGATTGCCGTAAAAAACACAACATCTGCGTCTCTATTGAACTGGATTCGAGTGACTGAATGGGATGAGACGGTAACTCTATACACGATGCTGCGACCTTATCATTCTAATGTGTTTTAATTTTGATGGAGTTTTGATATCATGCTGGTTTGTTCTTCCATTTTGTTTCTTTAGAAACATTATTGTTATTAAATTTTTAGCGTTTCATCTTGTTGTGTGTTGCATTCCTTATATTGTTTCTGATAATTGCAATATTTTGTAGTGATTTGGGTAAGTTTCTCTGTTACAAAATAACAATAGCACAGAATCCAGAATTAGCTGGGTACCTACCAGTTCTTGAATATATATAAAAAGAATAAACATAATGTCCATAATTCACAATCACATTCCGTTTCAAACCATTATAACTACCAACCAAAGATGTTTTTTCAGTAGGACACGTCAACGTGACCTTACCGGTCCGCTAAAGCTGTTTACTATCATCCCTAAATAAATAAATGAATAATAATGTTAATATTTTCAGTTCAACAATTTCCTATGTCGCATCTGACAATATGGATAGATGTACCTATAAAAAGCCTTCACAAAACTATCGAGCAGCACAATAGTACTTTTCTGACGAATCTAAAACGCTTTATTCCTTTGTCTTAGAGATCATTATTGAATGTGTCCTGTAATTTTACTCAAGGATCTTGTATCTAATTGCAACTGATTAGTTGATTACTATTACAATCTCCAAAACATGAAATGGATAATGAAATCAATTCTCCAATACTATAATTTTTATACAATTTAGACATAGATAAAATTGTACCAGTCTGTGTGTCGTATAAAATAATAGAGCGAGAATTGAATCCGCATTCGTGTACCGGCAATCAAACTGATGTACGTATCCTGTCTGCTGTGTCATTACGACGGATTTATAGTGCTGTAGTGTGAGAAACTACCATTCAAAAATATATCATTATTGTGTGTATTTGTTTGTTTGAAATATGACTGCATTATTTGTAGCTTCTTTTTTTATCTATTTTGCCTATGATATATAGATCTTCAAGGCAGAAAGCCTCACCTGCAGGTCGTTACACCTGCTGATTGATGGACTGAGGTTCTTCTTAAAATTTGATGATGACTGTCAGTCCCGTAAAAGAGCAACCAAATATGGATTAGGTGAAAGATTAGGAGACGGGACCCCGGAGACTAAAATGCAATCTTTGAATGCAACCAGGAACTAGGACTGTGATGATGATGAAGATATGAAGATAGGAGACATTAATAATGATTATGCAAATCAAATACCTGATTACATATCAAGAACAGAAACGAATAATAAATTATAATCCATAGTAAAAAAAAGTGTAATTATAATTAGTTACTAAAATTCCATAAGTCAATATAAACTGATTTGGATAATATCTTCAGATGGGTTGTATCCGAAATCACATCAGAATTCAAAATCAAATTCAAATCAATATGATGTTAATAAAATTCGAAATTCAAAATCGTTCTATATAATGATATGACGCGTGTTAGGAGAGGTCAAGCTTTGATTTAAATTTCGAATGTCATCGAGTCAATTATTGACGAACTAAAGCAGATTAGGTATTTTATTAATTTAAGATGTCAAGTTTTTAATAATATGCCATGAGTCAACAACAAATCATTTATCATTCTAATCAAATTCAGATCTTACTATACTTATATTTATTCATTTGACCGTTCACATACATAATATCTTCATTTAGAAGTTGAATATTTCTTACCGTTTCTTCATTAAAAGAAATATCGTAAATTGAAAAAGGGTTCGAGTCAAATGCATAACAGAATAATTCGATGAAAGTCAAATGAATTTAATTTTGATAAAGTTTATTGTCTCAGCAATTATCATTGGGCACACCTTCATCAACAGTATTGAGCTCATTTGGAACATTAACACAATCTTCATAGATATTAAATTCCATATTATCTTAACTTTATCTTGTGCATACGTATATGTAAAATAACTTTATTTAAGAACTTAATAATGAAATTCTTCCTAACAACTTTATAATTAAGTAAGTTTTGCACATTTTCATTAGCTTAGAGGTCTCTGGATATTCCATCGTTTCTGTTTGAATCAAAATGATGGTTCACAATCGATGATATTTGGACTTCTGACGAACAGTAGGTATCGTTATCAGCAGATTATTATCCAGTGATCATCGAGGCCGAGATATCAGTTTCCTGTGCAGGTATTATGCGCAAACGCCGGATGTTACTTTGTACACAGCTGGTTGGAGAAAAAAACTTGATTTTATAGTACACTTGAAATAAAGTTTTTATACTTTAACATTTTAGAGTACTTACTACAGACTGTGACTTCACCCGGAAGCTCTTCATCGTCAAAACTTACTAACTACTCGTATTATAACTTGAAATAAAAAGTATCGCATTGTTTTACTTTTAATTATCTAGCAATCTCTCTGTCCAATTTCAATAACATTGATTTTTAGAGTAAAATATTTAAAAAGAACGTTAGTTCCTTAATTCAACATATACATGGATGATGTGATTTTTATATTGACGTAAATAATGGGCCTTTAAAATATTTTTAAGCACTCATGATATATTTCGTTCAACAAAGATGAACCTATCTATCGCGTGAACATATTACCCACATTCTTCAAACTAACAAGATTCAATGATTTCCGAACTTCTGAACGCCGCGTTCGCTGCAACGCTTCGCGCGTCGCACAAAAAAGCGACAACATCCGACTCTAAAAATAAGCCGTATAATTGCAGCTCAAAGCTGAAAGCGCAATGCTTTCGCTGCAGCGGTTGTACGGTTGCCCTTGACAACCGAGACCCAGATACTATCGCGTTCCACGCACACCTCTCCATACACCCACACATGTAGGTCCTTCGAATCCTTTCAACACAAACGTATACTCGATCCTACATATACGTACAGCACACACATGAACGACTTGCGTTCTGAAGTGAGCTTTTTAATTTTTTTTCGAGGAACGTTCTTTGTGCGCATCTACAAAGAGTTTTGCCCTGTGATTACTAGTCGGGACATTTTGTAGTGACGGTCATGTAATGCGGAATGATTTCTGAACGGCGTCGACACGAATTCAAACGTTGAATTTAGAATGAATTGTTTGAATTTATTCTATTTACAACGGTCATTCTCAGGGAGTGAGATTTTCGAACGTCCATTCAATTATCTACTTCATTTTTAAAATTTTGGGATTAATTCTTTTTCTGGGGGCTAGTTTTGGCAATTATCTAATAAGGAATGATATTATATACATCTACTTTGGTACAAAAATACCTCAGAATAATTGTTTTTGATTCATTCTCCTAATTTCCGTTCACTGTCCAGAACCCAGAATAATACTTTCTGAGCCTAAAAAGTGCAAGACAAGCTTTGATTTATACATTTATTGCCCTTTATTTATAAATTAGATAGATTAATTGAGCTATACTAAAAATATAATAACGTTAACATGGCTACTTATTTAGTTACAACGTAAAATATGTTTGTCCTTTCATTATACCTAATTTCTGTCACCCACTACAAATTCGTGAAAACAACCCTAGATATGTAAATGGTACCTATCCCTATCGCATGTACGGCAAGCGTTAGTAGTGCCACAGACATCCAGCGAACTGCACGCGTACTACATGTTCTCCGGGCGTCCCAGTGAGGTAAGTACCTAATTTCCGTTCGCATGGTTTACAAGTCTTCTAATTTCTGTTCGCTCATTTAATTAATTACTTCTTGCTCGAAATAACTATCAATCAAACAATTCTTACGTAATTATATATCTTTTATGTATGAAAAGAATTAGTTGTTAAAATTATGTTGTAATTACTTTTTAAATTAAAAAAAATCCCATTTTCCCTAATTTCAGTCACACATTTCCGTCACGCTAAAAGTGATCGAAATTATAAAACTCCCTGTAATTCTTGTTTCTACCCACCGAACAAAGTTATAATTCTAAATGTATGTTTTTGAACAATAAACTCGATTATTTTCAGATAATAAGGGTAAACCGAAGAAGAGCCGAGAGGATATTTTGGAGCAACTAAAACTTAGACAGCAACGGAGAAGACAAAGGTCAAGAATGATCCTGCTTTATACGCGGCATGCAAAGAAAAAGATCGTCTAAGATATTACAAGAGAAAGGATTTACTCATTTTTATCACCGCAAACCTAATTTCCGTCACCCTCAAAAATATATCACTCCATAAATAAAAAACTAAGTGTTTAAATGCAGTGCCAAATATACCAATTCGTAAAGAATGACGTGTTCTTTCAATTAAATTACTAATTTATAGAATTTAATCAAAATTAAAAATCGTGACGGAAATTATACGAAGAACACCATTTCGTAAGAATGACCGACAAATACTTGATTTCCATGACGCAATTCCTCTTTTGATCTGTTGTTCACTGATTATTTTACGTTACAAATTGAATGACGTATAATTATAATTTAGGATCAAAGCTTAGTGTAGAGCATTAATTTTATGTGCTTAGATTCAATGGAGCACAAAAATCTTTCTAAGTCCCTCAGGAAAATACGGTAGGTACTAGAAGGGAAACGAAAAAGCCGAAACAAGCGAGTTGCAATTTGCTCCCTCTTTGTACACGAAACAAAAGACATTTCTTTTGATGCGCAACCTTAGGAAGTCGTAGTTACGGGCCCAATTCGCGAAAGTTTTATAATGAGTGAGGAATTTGATCGATAACGATTTAGGGAACCATGCTTGAATTTTTATGACTTCATTAGTACAATAAACTTATACTAAAACTTTAATAGGAAGAACGAATCCAGAAACTAATTAAAATATCAAATTGCTATCAGCAAACTTGTGTGTTGCCTGTATGGTATTGGGTATGGTATATTATTCTTTAAAGGAATAACGAAAGAAACAGTACATTCAAGCAAGATATTCAAGAATACATAAAAACACCTAAGAATATTATAACCTGAATAAAATATGACGTGGATAAGCAAAAAGTATGATAGACTCCGCTGGTTTTCAACAAGGCCAAATATAGTAAAAACGAAAGAGATTGACGTCAAAGTTTCTGCGAATGAATATGGTAATAGATTTAAATATCTCCACTCTAGATTTCTTTTTGGTATAAAAATACGGGCACAGATAAAAATACACCTGATCAACCCTATTCATGTGTCAGTTAGAACAATCGTTTTGAATTTTTATATTTAGAACAGCACGTGGTGAACTGAATAAAATTAACTGTTCTATTTTTTCCTTAGCTTTTTTTAGAAATCTATTACGTAGGTTGTTGTGATATTGAAATGAATGAATGAATTACTTAAAGAACAGATAGAATTTTTTTCCTTAGCTTTTTTTAGAAATCTATTACGTAGGTTGTTGTGATATTGAAATGAATGAATGAATTACTTAAAGAACAGATAGAATTTTTTTTATTCCAAAATGTATTTTCAATTAAGTATAATGATGTTCTAATCGAAAATACTAGGTGCTACCTTTTAACTAATATAATATTGGGATTTGCTGTGATTGCAACAAATCATTAATGATTAAGTGGCTAACTTTTCTGATTATTTTCCCTCATAAATAATACGAAATTATTTCTTCTCTCACTAATAAACAATGTTGAAAACAGTTTTAATAAGTACCTAACACAGTTTACATAGATACAAATTTCCATTAATTCCTGTAAATTAGCCTTACGGCTAATTTAATCCATGGTGACAAACCCATGGCGGATCCTATGGCTTTCAACCGGGCTCATCTTCTATCGGTCCTGTTCTATAAATGCCTTGCACGACACCCAAATCAAGAGCTAGGGCCTTAGCCAATCATAACGATCAAAAGTTAAATCGAATAATATCGATTCGAATAGTTATCGAATATCGAATCGAATAATTATTAATCGAATATCAAATCGAATAATTATTTATCGAACATCGAATCAAATAAAAATCGAATATCGAACCTATAAATAATGTTTTCTAAAAATGTGTCACATCGAACTCTAATCGGTGGAAATAGATGGTTTAAATTGAAACTTTTCAAAAATAGTCCGCCCTTAAAATAGTGTAACCGAAATAGAGCGTGGCATTAGGCACTATGTCCGTACCCTTCTATTAATAGAGTTTGTTTACTGCACTATGATAAAGCTACCAAATGAAACGGCTCGTAAATGTTGAGAAGACATCGAAGTAAGACGTCTTCCGAAATTGTGAGGTTTATAAATGGTATTTTGTTGTTGTTTTATAAACATTCTGTAGGAGGAGCTACCTGAAGAAATAATAAAATACGTCAGACTGTTAGAGTTAGAATACAGCAGAATTCATATTTTAACTATTTGGTAATGCTGAAGTAGGTTTTTTTTTTTTAATAATTACTTAAATATTGAGAAAAAAATCTTTTTTGTTGCCATTATAAAAAAAATATTCTGAAGTCAAATGTCAAAACGGTAACTATTTGAACGGTTGAAGTATGAAATAACAAGATAGGTTTGACATCAAACCATTCTAAAAGTCGTGAATAAGTAAAAAATAATATAAAATCCAGGAAGGATGAATTAAATTAATTTGCCCGCTCTTTTATAACCTATTCTTTACTAACAAACACTTTTAATTATAAAAACTACCTTACACTACAAGATACAAAATAACATCATATCAGTATCTACATCAATCGAGCAATATTGTCCAGCATTTTTTTTTCTTCACACAATTTCTTGCCCGAGCTTGCACGCACGACTATCGGGGTCAGGTTAAAGGGGTGAAAGGGTGCGGGGGTGTGACGTCACCCCGCGAAATGTTAGCGGCACATGACAACGTGATTATCGCGCTCAGCCAGTTTTATCAACGCGCATTAACGTGCACAAACGATTTGCTAATGTTAGTTTGGATAAGGTTGAGACGCTTCGATATACTGTGTACCAGATAGGTGAAAATGTTGTGTACTAGGTAAAGTACAGATTTTGATGTAGGTGAAAATGTGATGTACTAAGTTGAGTACAAGTTATTTTGAAGGTGAAAATTATATTTAGAGATTAGATTGCTAGTGATGCATGTGCATTAAATGGTGTAGCATCTCAGTTACTAAATGCAACTGCCAACTAGTGCTACTGGGGTGAAGACACAACATGTAATGTCGATATTTATTATAATTTGTTTTCGCATTAAATAAAGGTCTAAGATTTTTTTACCTGCAAAAATGAAAAAATAAAGAACATTGCAATAATAAAACAAATATTACAATAAGAATATACATAATAATATACAATAAGAATATAAGAATACATTAGCTTACGGGAATAAAGGCCCTCTAAACCCCGAAAATCTGCGCCTGAGCTTCATCTGGTAGTCAGCAGATGTACTGACTCACAGTGGCGAATGGTGAAAATTACCAAAAGGAAAGGACAACATTCACTCTCCATACAAATCTGGGCTAGTTTTGAAAGTGCCGGCCAAAGGAAAAAAATACGATATTCCGTTAGAACTCGTTCTTACTAACATTTTTTATTATGGCGTCAAAGTTGAGAGACCACTTCCAACGGTTTTATTAGAGTTTAAAAATCTTAAAATATACACTTTTTATGATAAGAACTATTGAAAATAAATGAAAAATATTGCTATACATTGGAAGAATAGTTAATAAAAGCAATAAAAAATAAACCCTGTACTTTATATTGTTGTTTTTCGTCCATTTATTGAGATCCAAAGTTGAAAGTGCCGGTCAGAGAAAACAAATATGATATTCCGCTAGAGCTTGTCCTTATTAGCACTTTTTATTACTACGTCAAAGCTGAGAGACCACTGCCCTCAGTTTTATTGGTGTTCAAAAATCTTAGAAACATATAATTTTTATGATATTATATATCGAAAATGAATGAAAAATATTGTTCTATATTGGAAGAATAGTTGTTTAACGCAATAAAAAATAAACCACATACTGCATATCGCTGTTTTTCGTTAGTTAGGTCCAAAAATTGAAAGTGAAGCCAAAGAAAAATAATATGATATTCCGTTAGAGCTTGTCTTCATTGACATTTTTACTATAGCACCATAGCTGAGGGAATACTGCTCTCGGTTTTATTTGAGTTCAAAAATCTCGGAAACGTATATTTTAAATAAAATAAATAATTGAAAAGGAATAATAAATTATGTTGTATTATATTGGAAGAATAGTTGATAAAAGCAATAAAGCAATAAAAATAAGCAATTAAAAATAAAATACACGAGCAATAACACTGTTTCATTGCACTCAACCCTGTTTGTTTTATCTATGATAATGTATGTATAATGTTGACGAACCTGGACATGACGTGATTGCTATCGTCCACGAATCTACCTTATGGCATTGCCATTAGTGCCTTGTAACTGTGGAATATGATCAACACATTTACTAAGTTCAATAATTGGAAATGCACCTTTAACCAATATAAATCAATATTTCTCATTCATTTTCAATAATACGTTTAAAAAAATGTATTATATCCAAGATTTGAACTCAAATAAAACCGAGGAAAGTGGTCCCTCAGCTTTGACGTCATAATAAAAAATGCTAATGAGTACAAGTTCTAGTGGAATATCACATTTGTTTTCTTTGACCGGCACTTTAAATTTTTGACCTAAATAAATGAATGAAAAACAACGTTAATGCAATATGCGGTTTATTTTTTATTACTTAAATGAACTATTCTTTCAATATAGAACTATTTTTTTAATTCATTTTCAATAGTTCGTATCATAAAAAGTGTATGTTTTCAAGATTTTAGAACTCAAATAAAACCGATGGAAGTGGTCTCTCAGCTTTGACGCTATAATAAAAAATGCTAATGAGGATAAATTCTAGCGGAATATCACATTTATTTTCTTTAATCGACACTTTTAATTTCGGACCTAAATAAATGGACGAAAAACAACAATTATGCAGTATGAGGTTTATTTTTTATTGCTTTTATTAACTATTCTTCCAATATATAACAATATTTTTCATTTATTTTCAATAGTTCGTATCATAAAAAGTGTATATTTTTAAGATTTTAGAACTCTAATAAAACCGTTGGAAGTGGTCCCTCAACTTTGACGCACTAATAAAAAATGTTAGTAAGAACAAGCTCTAACCGAATATCGTATTTTTTTTCTTTGGCCGGCAAAATAAAAATTAGCCCAATCTGAATGATGTCCTTTGATGGAAAAAAAAATTTGCCTCGAGGTTGGAGTAGGACCCATAAGATCTTGGCGGATCCCATACCTCCGGTTGCATAAGGCCTTTTAGCTCTACTGCTTCTACTTTATAGATTGATCATTTCATCCAATAGCTGGCAAATCATAGAATGTCAGACCATATCATAATTTTGGCCAACGACCAATTTCTGAAATGACTAATTCTGCGATATATCCACGACATACACTTATTACATCTGATAGTAGATAGTGGCTGTTTTTGGGGCTCCACAACGATCTTCGTAGCCCAAGTCGCTTTCGCCTACAAATTGGAACCTACACCTAGGTACCAATTGACGGACGACTCTGGCCTAAGTTTCCCTCTGGAATTTGGATAGCCAGACGGCTTGCAGTCGTTTCCATAAAAACTGTATAAGCCAAACCAATAGAAGAAGGAAAAGTGGACCCTGGACTCCAAGGGTATAGCTCCGAATGCAACCGGAAACAATACTTAGATATTATAATGATTAATTAATACCAACCGGAAACATTGCGAAGACGGCGCTGATTAATATACCTCATAGTCTATACTCCAATAACAGGAATCAATACCAATACCAAAACCAATTGTTATAAATATCCAAAGAAAATTGTTCTCAAACATAAGTTATTCGCGCCATTGCATCGATTCACGTTCTATTCAAAACACGGGGCCGCGCATGCGCCGCCCGCCATCGCTGTAAACATGTCCGGGTGGCCTATAACTTGCGAATTTTCTTACCTCCCTTTTATATTTCCTTGTTCACAATTCACATTGTTCCCCTATAAAACGATCCACAAGTTTTATTTCATTTATTGCTAGGTGTTACCGGTATTTGCCTGCGTGTTATACTGATTTTGGGAAAGGATAGCGTTAATCCCAGTAGCATCGAAGAAACCTGCGCCAGAGCCTTGTTTGTTAGCAGTTTTAGCAACTCAAAGATTATGCGTACAGAATGCCTTTAAGTGTAGAATTTCTCTCGAATACCCTGCCTTTAGAATCAGCGGAGGTGATTTTGTCAGACTCGAACCGACTAAAACCTCACACCGTTTTGGGTCATAATTTGCCGGAGGTGAGATTGCCCCTAGCATATCCCTTGCACCACGGCTGACCCAAGTCCATGTCCTCCTTGAGGAATCCTTTATCTATATTTTTGCTACTTTTTCTTGAGAATGGGGTCCTGTGAGTCGCGGGAAACAGTATCAGTATTTCATACCGGTGGTACCGAGGACTATAGCTTGAGTTTTTAGTAGTCAATAGTGGTAGAAGTAGTTAAATAAAATAGTAAGATTTGTTAACTAAACTCGTGATTTTTTGTCCACAGATTGGTGCCGGCCTCACGGATAGCCGGTCGCGCCGACGCCTCGTGCGCCGCAGCTGTCGAAACACGAACAACCAAAACCCACTAAATCCTCAAACCAAAGCCTCCAGTCATATCTTTCGTTTCGAAAATTTTAAATATAAGCACTATTTTTTTAACCTTTTATCGATAAAATCTAAATCGTAAATAGTATACGCTAACTCCCAAACAGTACAAATTAATTTAAGTCTGAAGTGATCGGTATTTACAATAAGCAAACTTCCGAAAGAGAGTAAGAAAAAACCAACGACCAGTATTTAAACGTTCCAAAATAATAAGAAATCGTTAAACGAGTGCACAAAATATTTTATCGATCGTTAACAATCGAACCGAATCCTCTAGCATTTTTTAAAAAGAAGTCAGCCAAAGATTTTTATAAGCCCTTAGACATTAAGTGTTCGCGTAAGTTAAACTGCCTCTTTAAGGACTTTTATATTTATTCCTTAGTTGGATAACGAAGATATTGAGATTAGTTATAGTGTAAACCAGTGTGCCGTATACCCGTAAAGTTAAGTGCTATATAGAAAACTGTAGACATTGTGAAAGAAACGGAGCCACGTCATAGAGTACAAATTTGCAAGTTCCAGTGCAGTTCCGAGTGTTCAGTACTACAATAGACTTAGAGCTTATTTTTATAAGGGTTTTATTCGCCTGACGCCATGAGGCAGCGTCGTGGCAGAGCGTCATGAGCGAAACGCTCCGGAGCGAGGCGGGCGCAGACAACGCGCATCTACCGCCATTCTCCACTTTTGGCGATATGGCCGAAAACGAACAACGGATCCTCACAGCGGATGGCCGCCTGTTAGACCCCGCTTGGGAGTACTACGAGCGGACAGGCGACACTGTTTCAGTAATAGCCAGCCAAGCACAATACCGACCCTGGGAATCTATGCCCATCACGGTCAACGCCAAAGACGCAATCCTTCGGGCGGGCTTCTCAACGATGGAGTACCACCCCGTCACACTGCAGCCTTTAACAAACAAGCTGCCGTCCTTCCAGAGCCAGTTTCAATCGTTTCCAGAAACTTCGGTAATACCAGAAACAGGGCTCCCGAGCGTGACCCCGGTGCCTGTCACGGCGAGCCCTACGCCGAGCGCGAGTCCTAGTCATTTAACACAACTCACGCAACTAACGACACCGTCATCGCCAGCGCATCTCACCACACTTGCGCAGGTCACACCATTGTCAACGACCCTGACGACACTATCGCCTGTAAACGCAACAACATTCCATACGCTAACAGCAGTCAATGCAAGAAGCTATCCAATAGTACCAGCTCCTCTACAGGCGAGGGAGCTAGTACCACAGCCACAAACGTACATAGACGACCGCCACATACAATTATATCAACCCAACATTGCTACAATCAATGCTTTTCCGACTCAAAATGGAATTCTACATCAAAATGGCACGCTTCTACATCAAAACGGGAGTTTAATACAGAATATACAAAGTCCAACTGTTGTTCATGTGTTGAAAAACGAGCCTTTTGATGTCAAAGCGTTACAAGACAAATATACTCCGAACGGACTACATCATGCGAATTTCCAGAATCCGATGTTGATTGACAATGGTTATGAGAAAAAGACGAATGGATTTGGGAGTGGTTCGTCGCCGACAAGATCGGACTTCAGGAAGAAGGAGAGACGGAAAATGCGAGCAAATAGCACTGAATCGGACAATTCTAATATGGAAGTTGGGTCTGAAAGTAGTGGGCAGGTCGCAGCAGTGTCGTCCACGGCTGGGTTTAAGTCGCCGATGCATGGAGCACCGCCGATGGCAACCGGGCCGATGGAGCTCGACGATATCTCCAGTGAAAAACAGGTGAGCATTACAAATTATTATTTATTCAGTTCAAGAAAATATTTTCCTGCTAAATTCTTGTATAATTAGGATAAATACGAAGAGTTTTCTTTACATGGGACACCTAAGACCTCATGTGGTTTTAGTCGGTTCGAGTCCGATATTCCCATCTCATCGTTAATTCCGGTGAGTTGAAGCCAAAAAGGTTATCCGCACGTAAAAAATATGCATGGATTTAGGTTTATTAATCTTCAAATTAGACTCATAGATTTTTGAAATATTTATAGTTAGGTTGGGTAACTACTAGTTGATATAGAAGATATACATATAGAAGATAAACAAAATAAAAATGTACCACATCACATTCAAGACGTAAGCAAGTTGAAAGGCAACACAATAAAATCGGAAACGACAACTAATCTCCCTTCCCACGAATTGGCGAATTGCGTAAACAAGCCGTGCGGGAATCGCGAAAAGCCGACTGTATATTCGACGAAAGATATGAGAATTCTCAGAATTTTCATTCGAATATACGCCCGCCGAAAGTGGATATTCGAGAGAACCCGAAAAAGAGAAACTTTCCCCGTAATTCCACCTTTTATTATTCGCGGAGCAGTTTTTATTCCCGTTCTTGAGTTTCAAAATGGTCGAACTCTCTGTCTTCGCAGCTATAAATTTAATAGTTAGCCGATTCTCTTGCTCCTCCAATAAATTAACTTCCTTTCTCGTTTAAAACACAAATTAAAGTCGGGCGATTTACGCGTGTCCTGCTTAGAAAATTTTATGACTTTGAAATTTAACAGCGAATGCAATTAGTAGGCAGTTTTGAAAAGCCCTCGATATTAACGGAGTTAGTGCGTTTTAATTGTGGCGAGCTGTGGAACTTTTTAAGTACCTAAAAGACGACTAGAGAAATGTTGAAATAGTAGTAATGTACTTAGGCGTTAGACATATTAGACGGGCTGGATCATAAAAAAATATGTACTTTGCCTTTGAATAATTACCAATAGTGAATGTAAATTGAAATAAAACCACTTTAAACGGATCCTATTGCGATTTATTTGGTATTATTTTAGTATTCCGTACTTCTAACATTACCAAGTAAATGTAAAATTTAATTTCATGCTTCTTAATCCAAAAGAAAAGAACTTTCCTATTACATACATAGTTTCAAGCTCTCAGGAGTAAAATTTGAAAGTCCTGATTTTAGGCTCAAAGTCCGTCAGAACAAATAAACTACTTGAACACGTACAAATTATAAAAAATATAAGTAGTAATATAATACTCGTAATTGATTCGTATAAGGATAGAAATATGTATAATAGCTGAACTAATAAGAAAAACTATTGATTCAATTAAAATATGTAGGTATAATAGCTGAACCAATAAGAAAAACTATTGATTCAATTAATTAACTTTTCTAGTTCAACATCCAACTAATGTGCATCTGCATATACCTTTATAATTTCTTATAATTAAAGACAGATACCAGTTCGTTCTAGAAAAAACTTATCTAAGTGCTAGAGGTCCAGGCTGTGACAACATTCTTTACACAATAAATGTCAGCGCTTCCTAGTCTAATAACGAACACCTTTGCGCGGGCGCAGCTGCCGTCGCTTCCACAATAGACTCTAATTATTATTAGAGATGCACCTACACGATTAGTCGATTCTCGATACTCGCTTTACGATCATTAATCGATATACTAAAATTTTATGTTGATAATGATGATAGTGTGGTTATAATGTTTATAAGATAAGTTTGATATGTTTATTTTGAATATAAACCACAGTTTTGTGATCTTCAGATTAGATAGTTGTACTCATTGACGTTTACTTTTTGAGTTCAATGTTTTGAATGTAGTTTTCACCTTACTTTTGTCGATTATACAAACTCAATGTGGGCGGATAATTCTAATAAATACATTTCGTGACAGGGAATAATTATTTTTTGTCCTGCTCCTGTTATAAAAAGTAAAAGTTCGTATGTTTGTTTCTTAATTATAAAAAATGGAACAGATTTCAATAAAATTTCCTTCATAGATCATGTATTATTTATTTTATTTATGTACAGTTTAAAAAAACAGCACAGCCACAAAATAATTCTTTATTCGTTAAAAACTATTTATTACAACTCTCTTGACACGTTCCTCGATCATTCATTCATTTCATTTCTCAAAATATTCGGAATTAAATATCGAATTATTTTTAACAGTTAATCAAAAGTTTAAAAGTTAGACCTAATCAAAGAACACTCGATTTAAAATAGGTTAATTTTAAATTTATCGAATGACTCGACTAATAATTGACAAGTTAATAATATCGAGAAAGCACAGCTGCAGATGGTTATCTGACATATCAAATGTTCATAGAATTATACTTTATAATATTATTCTGTCAATAGTGCCAATCAAGTGACCACTGTAAACACATAATTGCACTTAAGTCTACATTTCATTTGAATAAAAATAATATTAAGTAATTCAATTTTTAACCACCTAAATAGCAACTGACGAAGTAATATAAGTACTGTTGCTCTGTATACGGGTTACGGGTTACTATTTAAGAAAATCATACCTCGTGGCTCAGAAAACAATTACGTAGACTAATTAACTATACGAAACATAATTTTGATTAAAAAATCTTTTATTAGATTTTTACCCACCATATGTTGCAATTTGAAGGTTAAACGATGTCATCACTAGCATAACTTAATAGAAAAGCATTAACAAAAAATCATAATTATATCACTCCACAATTCGACTATTATGTAATATAATAATAATAATAATAAGCTTTAGTAGCTCTATCAAGATGGAATTTGGTTTGGACAAGTGTGCGGTCATGCATGTGGAAAGGGGTGGAATAGTGGAATCCGAAGGCTTAATACTTTCGGATTCCATTAAACTTAAATCTCTTTCTTCAACCGAAACCTACAAATATCTGGGTATGTCACAGGCATTAGGAATTCCTGAAGCTGGCGTGAAACAGGCATTGCGGGAGCGTTTCTTTGGCCGCCTGAAAAAAGTCTTAAAAAGCTTTTTATCGGGCGGTAACAAAGTGCGCGCCTGCAATGGTTGGGTCATGCCAGTCCTAATGTACTCCTTTGGCATACTTAGATGGACTCAGACTGAACTAGACGCCCTGGACAGAAAAGTTCGTACACTGTTAACCACATTTCGGATGCATCACCCACGATCTTCCGTAATGAGGTTGTATATCCCGCGGAAGTTGGGGGGTCGTGGCTTTCTTAATATTAAGAACCTCCATAACCGTGAGATATACAACCTCAGACAATATTGTCTACAGGCAAACACGGATATGCACCGTGATGTGGTTGCAGTGGACAACGGTTTAACCCCTCTTGCGTTGGCTAAAGAGAACTGGCGCAAACCTGTAGTACTTGGTACTGCTGATCGCAGGGAGGTATGGATGGGCAAAGAGCTACATGGACGGTTTTATCGGGCCTTAAATGGGCCCGATATAGACTTAAAAGCGTCCGTATCTTGGCTACGGTTCGGTGATCTCTTTGGAGAAACCGAGGGTTTTGTCTTTGCAATTACGGACGAAGTTATCATGACGAACAACTACCGGAAGTATATTCTGAAGGACGGTACGGTGGACATCTGTCGGGCATGCCACCGCCCCGGTGAATCACTCAGACACATTATCTCTGGTTGTTCTCGTCTTGCCAACGGCGAGTATTTGCACAGGCATAACCAAGTGGCCAAGATTGTACATCAGCAACTTGCCCTGAAATACAACCTTGTGACTTCGGAGGTGCCATACTACAGGTATGTGCCCGACCCAGTTCTCGAGAATGGTCGTGTCACATTATATTGGGATCGATCTATTATCACTGACAGGACTATTGTCGCCAATAAGCCTGATATAGTGGTGATAGATCGATTAGAGCGCCTTGCAATGATTGTTGATATCACCGTTCCTCATGACGAAAACCTCATGAAAGCCGAAAAAGACAAACAAATAAAATATTTGGATCTGGCTCATGAGGTTGTTGACATGTGGAATGTTGATACGGCAATCATTGTACCGATAGTCATATCGGCCCATGGGCTGATTGCTAAGAGCCTCGACCAACACCTTAAGAGGCTCTCGTTAGGCAGCTGGATCAAGGGCTTGATGCAGAAGGCGGTACTCCTCGACACGGCTCGTATTGTGAGGAGGTTCCTCTCTCTGGAGCCCTAACCACCGGTAGCTTGGTCCCTGTACCCGATACCGGTGGGGCACTATTTTTTATATTTTTAAATATATGTTTTTGTATGTATATGTATTTAAAAATATAATTTATAAGATTTTACAACTAATAAAGAGGAATAATAATAAAACGTCTTTATTGTACACCAAGGATTTTACAATGTTACTTAATGTCACAGGTTCGTGGTAAGTACATTCACACATACATACACACACACAATGGAAATTCGAATAAAAATTCCTATGCGTTTTTTATCCACTATTTCTTAACCACCCAAATAGCAATTACGCAGTTAGCCTAACTTATTCTTTTAAAAATTACCGTAATTCTAAAAAAAAAACAATTTCGTCACGAGAAACGACGTAAAAGATGGAAATAATTAAATATAAACTGTATCACGTCACACTAGACCGCTTTTTCCTTCGTCATAGTTGGCTATTACTCATTATGCGAATGAGTCAAATGGGGAAAAACCAAAAGCTTCCTAGAAAAGCCGGACAAACGTCAGGAGAAACGGAAGAGAGCGATATTTTAGTTTTAACACGATAAGAGTAATTTATTTGTTTATTCCAAAGAAGGTTCGGGTGACGACAGTAGATATTGATTGAATCTAGTAGTAGGGCCTGTAATTTGTGATATAAACAAATAACAATTACAAAAACTGAAAAACCTGACTGCGATACTTTTACAATTATGACGCCAAATAACGTATTTCTTTTCGTAAGATAACATTATAACGTCATCTTTAATTCTGTGATCTGCTGTTCTCTTTTCGGGTGGAATTTTTGGGTGAGGTTTTAATCCTTAACCCTAAAATGACCATGGTTTAAAAAATAGTTATTATCTGCATATGGAATTACAAAAATCTACGAGTAGTTTCGGCTGAGGCCAAATTAATAAATTCTTACATATACCTACATAAGTACTTACTGAAGTCTGAAGTTAAACTCATTTAAATGCGACTAAAAACTACAAATTGAGCTTCACATTATAAATTTATTATTCTTAAATAAGCACATAAATGATCGCTCTAAAACTCTAAACATAAAACATAGGTACTTACTCCAATTTGGTTATTTATTAAAGTTTTTTTAGTTAGGAATATGTATAGTGCAATAAATGACTACTACTTATTTATAACGCTTTTATGGCAGTAGTTATATGCCATCATAATACAATTACGTAACCATTACCATAGAACAGAGCTTTATAACAAAAATACTGTTATTGTCAATATTCCTAATATAAAATTTAATTCAGGAAACTAGGTAACTGTTGAAGGAATGTCAGATACCAGCTACATGTTTGAACAGAATACATTTTGAGGTTGGATTTCATTTTGCCATACATACAAAGAGCCCGCCATTTGCTTCTGTCTTTACGCGAGCTTTTTCTTCTGTCGTTACACCTCTCATGATATTTAGGTTTAAAGAAGTATTAACAGGGACACTTATCTAGGACCTAAATCGCGAGCCAAACGAGACCCTGGCGCGCGCGATTGTTTTGTATTAATCTATGCTTGGTGAATTTGGCTCGCGCTCGTCCACCGCAGTACCTTACCTTTTGAGGGTAGCACCCTGTGCTACCCTCAAAAGGTACCTAAGAAAGTGTACTGCGCGTATAGAGCACATTTTAGGTCCAAGATATTATATGTCCCGAGCAATAATATCATAAACTTAAAAAACAAATCCATCTAATAAAAAAGTATTTGCTATAGAATTTGAATAGAATTTTATATTTTATTTTCGTCAGCTGTTTGTCGGGGCCACGATCGGTTGGTTCCGATTACGACCGGAGATAAGTGCGAATGCAGGAATAAAATGGTGCCAAATAATGGCAGCACTCTTCTTACATTGTCACAGCTGTTACCTATTGTCATCGTCTCATCGTTGAGAATTTAATATACGTTGTAACATAAGAAATGAATCAAGCTAATAGTCAGATTCAGATTCGAAAGCGGGTAGTTTAGAGCGTTAGTCGTGAATTGAAAGGGATAGAAAGATATTTGGAGGAGCAGTTGTAGGGTTGATGTCGGGAGTTAGTTAGTAAATTAATAGTAAGCTTAACTAACCAAACGCAAAGCGGCTATTGTGTAAGACTAAAAATAAATGGCGCAACATGGGTGTAATACAACTCTGTCTAAATCTACGAGGAAATAAGTCTTCCTTTTTTCCAATGCAAGTGTAATATTTAATGAAAGCCAAGTAATTTGGGCGCCAGTCAAGCTTTACTATGTTGCTTTTAAAAAGAATTTACGGTAGCAATGCAAAAATCATAAGAAGAGTAAACTTCATTGCTTCGATTCAATGCGCCGGCGCAGAACCGAGACAAATCATTATAATGAGCGCGGAATACTCCGAAATTGTTGTCTGGCCAGTAATTGCAACGTCCCTTTAAGTTGGTTCCGAATTGCCAACCATTTGCAATATTTTTCTCCCTTTCCCACTCGCACAAAACTATTGGCGAATACAATGTTGGCGGTTTCCCAAATGTTTGCTGTAATTGGCCAATGTGCTGGCCAACGGGTTCGTGAATGAATGGTACACGCAACCAACGGGAATGCGATCAGATATGAGTGCAGTAACAGTAAAATATGACTTAATGAAAGTTTGAAGGGAAATTTTGCAATAAATAAAATATAAACAGCATTATTTTATCGTCATTATGGTTTAAAAAATTGTAATTATGATATTAAATGTTTTTAAATTCGGAAAGGTTAATTAGAGAGACATTGATCAGATGCTTACGTGACTTTTAATTTCATGGTGACTGTTTTTTAAATAATAACTTATGTTATTCAAATTAATAAGGCGAGTCTGGCGTTTCCAAATGATAGAAGTTATTTTTTAATTTTCTTTTGTTTCTCCTAGTTTAAAAATTTTAGTCTTTGATCTTTGTGTATCCAGTGTTCTAAACCTACTGAGGTGAAAATACATCTTGAACCATGTATTAGATATACGTACTAACCTATATACTTTTCTTATATTTAAGAAGCTATTAGATACGTTAAAACAGATATATAACTATACAACTTTTTTTAAATTCATTTGGATAAACAAACAATGATAAATGAAGTAAGGATAGTTAGTTACATTCAGTTTGTCATTCGTTCGATACGCATTCGTTCTTTTCGATTCTCGTCACTATAGATTCTGTGTACCATTTTCTATTTTCTCATTTAAACGTAATTGTAGATTAACTCGTAGACGGTTATTTTAATAATAAATCAGTATTACCATTCGCAGACGAAGAAGAAACGGAAACGGTGCGGGGAATGCATCGGTTGCCAACGTAAAGACAACTGCGGCGACTGTGCACCGTGTCGCAACGACAAGTCACATCAAATATGCAAGCAGCGACGGTGCGAGAAATTGACCGAGAAGAAGGTAAGTGAATGGCCCTCTTTATACCACTGACAAGTTTAGTGACGTTTTGATTTTTTTTTTAGTTCATGTGCGAATTTCTTGTAAACTTTTATTGATGTTACCTAGGTAACTAAACCTTGGCAATAGGATACTTACCATCATCATCATAATCTTATCATTGCTTGCTCCTTGTTAGATCCGAGACTCTTAAATATTTTGAGGTCTATTTTTTTAATTTTTTTTTACTTTAACTTCGGAGACCCGGATCCGGTTACTGCTTTTTTTCCTTTTGATTTGGCTTATCCTCCAACCCGGGGAGGAAAAACTGCACTAGAGTCTCGTCCATTAATCAGCAGGTTGGCATAGATCCCAAAGATCTTGGTCGGTTATATAATAACTAAATTAAAAAAAGTAGTAACAAATAAGGAAAATATGATGATGAATGATGACGGTGTTTCTATATTCAAAATTAATACCATTTACAAAAGTTTACATCAAAAACACGTCGCTTTTCGATTTCAATACGATAGATTATACATTCGGTGGAATTCAAATCGATTTAATACAAAAAAAATGTTGAATCGATTTACGTATGACGCAAATATATTGTTCTCGCGATGTCAGTGATGTCATTTGCATTAATTTATTCTGTAGCGCGTGTTGGCCGACATTTTGAAAGACACGGCGGCGCTTGACAAAATGGCGGATGTTCTCAACAATTTTGACATTTTAACTGCGAAAATCATTTTAATAATAGGGCACATACCTACATACTTGTTGTTGCACTAAATTAATTATTATAGATATCATAATGTGTTATTTTTGTAATTATAGATATCGTAATTATAAATTTAGTTCAGAAAACACGTGTTTTATAATTATATCAAGAGATACGAACATTAAAGCGTTTATATAAGTCTGAATGTCATCAAAATCTAATTTATCATCTATTCGAAACAAAAATGGTTATTTTTCAAAACAAAACAAAAAGATAAGCTCATTAACATAAAATAGCAATAAAAATATAACAACAAAATTAATAGCCCGTGAAAAGAACATTCGCACACAGCTTTATATACGTACAGACAGTAGAGTTTTTCTTTTTAATTAAGTCGCATATATTTTAGAATAGATTTAAGTGCGTAAAGCTCTCCTCCATTGTTTTTATATGATAATAATTATATTCTTTTCACTTTGTCACTGAAATTTAAGTACCAATACATACATAGGTACCTACTTCAATCACCCAGGTTAACTTAAAAGCACTATTATAAAGCATAAATAGTGCTTTTAAGTTAACCTGGGTGATTGTACAGTTTTAAATAACATTAAATACATTTAAATAAAATTTATAATACAATTATGAGTGCAAAAATAAGTGTGGATGTCAGAAATAAAAGTTAATTGACATAATACTGTCATAATGATATCGATCTTTCGAAATAATTTAAAATACGATAACTTATTACTTGTAATGAAATGTCACATCAGCACAAAATATTTATTTTGTATTCGGAAACCAGGAGTTATCGAACAAACCTAGAAATAAACTAGATAGGTACCCTCGGTCATTAATGACTAACGTTACAAGGAAGTTATTTCAATAAAATATTAATATCTAGCCGGTAATTTAAAAGCTTGGCTCAGTTCTTTTAAAGTAACTTAAAAATATTATTGAGAAATTGTAAAATCTTATTCAAATTATAGAAAGTAACCCACATTTTACATAAGTGAAGATGGGTCATAAAAGAGATGTCATTGAATAAAAGTTGTCCACAATTTACGTCAAAATTCTCTCCCCACATTTGGAAAAGAACCCTTTTTGTTTCATTTAACATAATTGAACATGCATTGCGAACGTTAAATTTTAAATAGGTTACTTTCAAAATAAATAAAGAACTTAACATAATCGCGGCCTTATCTTCTTATTAAAAGGCTATAGCAAAAAGTAGGTACTAAAATTACACGAATATTTTTTTTGCGTAACCAAAAAAAAGTTTTAGCGAAGAAAGTGCGAAGAGGGAAACGTACTTGACTTAATTTACGGTTATAAGTTACCGACTGCGAAGTAACTTTAGCAAATTAGTTTTAAAACAAGCACCGTAAAGCTTTTTAGGGGGGTATGGGTGGTCCCCCCTTTGTTCTTAGTACAGGAATCACCTTCAATTTAAGGCCTACCTCGAATAAGTACTAAGGTTTCAGAACTTCTTCAGACTCAAAATGAGTGTGATGAAAATTGTACTGGAAAGGTAGTGATAGATGGACCTCATTATAATTGTGAGAAAATGTTGCGAATATTATCTTAAACTTTAATTTAAAATTTTACATTTGAATTTATAGAGGCTTTTTCTGAGGTAGGTAGTATACTAGGATTACTAGGCAGTATACCTGAAAGAATGTATCACTACATATTATAAAACAAAGTCGCTGTCGCAGTCTGTCCGTCCCTATGTATGCTTAAATCTTCAAAACTACGCAACGGATTTTGAAGCGGTTTTTTAATAGATAGTGATTCAAGAGGAAGGTTTATATGTATAATACATGCATAATATTGTAGAGAAACACTGATAAATTTAGAGATATGCAGCGGGAACGGGATCAGAAAATATGGCGGTACGAAGTTCGCCGGGTCAGCTAGTATTTCTTATAAAAAATCAATTGCTTGCTAGTATTTTTCGAAAGTGTACAGTTTAGTTCAAAAATCGTCGTATTCATAGCTCCTCAGAATCCGGAGTCCGCCATTTCCCAACTGCGCCGCGGCTGAACAAAACAAAAATATTATAGCCTTAATACAACGACTTCCACAGACGATTAAAACACGTAATATCACTAAATAACAGCTAGGAACAGTTTTTTAAACATAACTTTAATAAAAGCCGGCACCATTAAGCTACTGTAAGTTGATTGCTAAGTTAAATAAAGCACCTGGCGTGGCTCATAAAAATAGTGCTACTTTGTAGTATAAAATTGTGATCACAAAAAGTGCAAGCATACAATTTTAAGTGCTTTTTTATGACAGGTCGAATTAGCCTTGTAATGTGAGCTATATAGGGTTAATTTAGCTTTAGATCTAGATATAAGTATTCATACAAAAATACGCAGATGATATCACTGCGAGAGAAGGAAATCTCGAAATAAAACCCTGTACCAACCTGTTTGGCAAGCGTGAAGACAGTAGGCCAAAGCCTTCCAACATTGGGACAGGTCTATGTCCAGCAGAGGACTGCGATAGACTAATGAGCAGTTTTCCAGTAGGTATTTATAGCGTTCCTAAAGACAAGCTAGATGGTGCAGCCGGCACTTTTGGTAAGTAGAGTGTGGTCTCACATCTAGTGTTCCCTAATTTATGGAAAAAATGTTCTTCGGTTTTGTAATGATTTTAAATATAATATTATTTTAAATTACAGACAGTGACGCGAAAAGAATTAAGCGTTTTATCATATTTTATCTATTGTAATATGGGTAAATGAAATTAAACTTTGGCAACATCGCACAAATAAACCACAGAGTACATTAAAATTACCAAAAGCTATGCTAGCGCCATCTCTTGATGATTTAAAAACCAACTGATTATTATACCTACTGGAAAACTGCTCATTGATAAGTATTCAGAAGTCTATAACCCGTTTACTTTGAGTTGGGACCTGGCGTCGATGACGTTACATCGACAAAAACCTAAAATGTATTCAGCTTCTCATAGAGAATCCAGCAGGCAGTACACTCTAGAGAGCGCTCAATGCTCTATGGTCTCTAGGAGAATGTGCTTCTCTGAAGGAAGCAGAGTATTCTGTAGCAAGACCGCCTGCTGTACGAAAGGCAGCCAATATCTGTAAGGATTGATCAGGCTATAATTTCGAGGGTTCCGGACACAAGCTCTTGTGACTTCTTCGACTGGATTCTGCCAATTATTCTATTCTGACATAATAATTTCACCTTTATGTCCTTGTGTAGTACAACGTTAAATGGGGGTATTTCGAGTTTCTACCATGGGTAATAATTAATTCGGTGTTTACTCAACAGATAGATATTTGCATATCCTGTCAACCTTGAGATTCAAGATATCTTGTTGATCCATAAATTATGGTTTCATGTGTCGATTAGGTAATACAAAGTCTAGTCTCCAGATTTAAGTTTAGTTCGCTTTACCCTTAGAAAAGGTAAAAAGCTTGTCATGAAACCAAAAATCTAATAAGAATAATTCTTCGTTTACACCTCTTAATAAAAAAAATATCTACTGCAGCATAAAAAAACCAATAACATAGATAAAATAGATAATACTTACGTCAAAACTTTTTTTTCAGAAGCGACCCAACTGCTCAAATAGAAAAAAAAAATCAGCTGGTATTTAGACAACGGTCGATTTTCTTTTCTGAAAAACTTAGGTTTTATTTATATACGGTTCATATGTCGCCCATATTATCTGGACACGGCACGAGCGCAACGTGCGCGGCAGATGCTCCGCGCATGCGCAGTACGCTCCAATCGTAGCGCGCCGCCTGCGCATGTAACGCCTCTACCTTTTATCTGATTGTAGCTATTGTTAGGTAAAAGGTGTTGTACCAGCGATTTGTTATCGCCTGTGGATACTGTTTCGAGATTTTTTTGAACAATTTACTTTTTTTAAATATTCAATCTAGAAGTATAATACCACTTTTACCACAGTGGTTGCTTTTGAAAAAAATCTCAACAAAAAAAAAATGTATTGCCGAAAATTTTTGCAGACTTTTATTGAATGTTTACAAATACTGTAAACATTCAATAAAAGTTATAAGACGAGTTGATATTACTTGGTAATAAAGAATTCATTAGTCTTTTTTATTGTATCTTGCCTTATTAAAATACAATATTTATAATGACATCGTCATTCAAAATAATGGTTTTATGATTATTTTGCAGGCTTATTCCATTTAAGGTAACTTTCATTATAAAAGCTATATAAAGCAATCATTTCATTGTTTAAACATCATTTATAAATAGTAAGCTAACTATAAAAATATACTTAACCTAAAATACTGAACAGAAATGTAGTATCGAGACAAAGTACTCGTACTTTTAACACAATATATTTATTTTTGCAGATGACATACTCAAGCTCTTTATAAAAATACATCTGACTAGACGTTTGTTCCGTCGTACCTACCGTTTCTAGACAAAATCAATTAGGAAAGATAAATCGGTGTTGTTCAACTTCGTTTGTCTCATAAGAGATGATTTTCTTCTATTGAAAGACAAAGAAAACCTTTGCACAAAACGTCTGTGTTTGAGGTTACAAAGGTTGGGTATGTGTATGCATGAATAAATGAAGTCTAATTTACTGTAATGATATTTTTATTACGATTGGGTTTTGATTATGATTTTGTCACGAGTTTCGGAAAAATCTTTTTCATGCCAATGATTTTCATCCATCATCTGTATAAATATAAATACCTACCTCTTAAGTACTCTTTAAATAATAAAATTCTTCTAATGAAGAAATTAGTAAAAAACTAACCAACTAACTTTGAAATATACTCGTATTTACTTAAGTTATTTCAATGAATTAACCGTAGCGTAGTCCATTGCTGCACAGTGCTAAGCTAAGATACATAATTTAATTATTGAATACTACATATACTTTTTAAATTTTAAGATCCCCTAGTTAAAGCTAAATCCAACCCCTTATACATTATGTTGACTATAAAATTTTACGAGTTAAAGCACACTTGTAATATCACGGATTGGTAACATTAAAATCAAAGCCAAAATTGTCTTTGCTAAATAATAGTGTTTTCTTCGAATCCGAGCAAACAAATGCGCAATATACATTAGCAAGACACTACACATAAATCACTGGCAGTTTTATCGCACATTTAAATAGCTTTTTTGTTTTCGATTATTCATACATACATTTACTTCTAACATTTTTCTCGCAAATTAATAGCGCGGGAATACGTCGCCATCTTGAAATTAAACCAAATTTATTACTCCTGAAGCAATTTCTATTTTATCATAAGAAATATCGAAAAACTTGAGTTTATTAAGCTTAGGATTTACGACAAAACTTTGTTCCATTATAATTTAGTTTCATATAAAACTAATATTGTTTGACAAACAATGAATATTAATGGTTCATGAAGAATAAAGATTCCTATAATAAGTATGCCATAAATAAACGAATGTGATTTCAAATTTAGAATTTAATTGATATAAAAATTACAAAGAAAATAGTAGAGAGGACTTGAATGAAGATTAAAAGGAGCCTTATCAAAAAAAAAATCGATTTTTAAACTTGGCCCCGAATCGTGTTCGTCCACCCACAGGCAAAGCGATTATAACGGTCGACGGGAGTTTACACTTTTGATTTTTTTCTTTTTTTTTCCGAACCGGCACGCGCCAACGGCCGGTGATTCACGGCCTCTGGGCCGGCAGATGTTAGGTCGAGCTTTTTGTGCTATCAGCTGATGTAACGGGCAGGACGAAGGACTTGTTAATGATGCATCTTGCATGCTCCGAACTATTACGTTGTACAAAAGTCTGTATTGCATCATTGTTTTTTTTTTATTACATCACACATTTTATTTTATTATACAGGTACATATACAGATACATTAACTCAGGTTAAAATGCTAGGCTATAAGACATTTAGTAGAATTGAAAAGCAGTGTATCTGACGCTAATGAAAGCGGCAAATATATTTATGTCGTTTTACTTGTCATAACTGTCAATTTCGTTTATGTTAGCATAAGTTATAACAATGTGGTAAGGTTGAATATTGTGTGTCAAATGTTGTTTGATATTCCGTTACCAGTAAAATTACGTGGTGAACAAAAACAAACAGGATGCGGCTCAGACGCGTGTTTATGACAAAGTTATCGTTATATATATTACAATTTTAAAGGCTCAGAGTTGCGGAAAATCATCCTTACTTATTTGAAAGCACATTCTAGAATAAACATTGTGCTAAACCTTTAATACAATTTGTTAAAACTTATAAACCATATTGATATCAAAAGCATAAAGGAATAAAATTCAAAACAATGATTAAAATATTAAATTAAAAATTAAACGTAAAGAATAGCTCTTAAACATCACATAAACATAAATTGTAGAAAAGTACAAGTGCTTTATATACTAAACAACATTTTATTTTCTCAAATTAGAGCAATTATTTCTGCGACGACGGTACTTAGTTATTTTGCTCTCTGTGCATTCAAGAACAAATTACCGCCTTTGAAAAAAAAACAAGCTATTTCATGCTATAATCTGTAAAAAAACAATACTACCAACATAACAAAAATAAAAAATAAAGCATATCAAACATGGCAGCGATAAACTACCGCCAAGAATAAAACCTTTATTGTCGGTTGATAATAAAAAACTTTAAATATTAAAGCTGTGTTCATTGAAGTATTTACAAAGGCCGTTGCTTACTATAGACCGGTTTTTACATCTGCACTTTAATCTATTAAAATAACACAGTTACGTACACGTTACCGCCATTTTGAATTAATGTGATTCTATATTTTATTTCTTTTTTTAAATCCTATACCATTTCATTCATAAAATTGAATGTGGAATGTGCACCTGGCATATATAATAATCAAAACTATCACTCTTTTTATTAGAACTAGATTGTACTAGAATTTATTAATGCATTGACCTACTTATTTTTCAAACACTTGTTGCATCGTTATATAAAAATATATTAATACATTTTCATTAATAAATATTAATTCAAAACACAATAAGATCTATAATTCGTCAATACAATACTGTATTATCCATCCAATATTCTATTTTCAAAAATAATCGTATACTCGCAGAAGTCCTCGTTAACGCGGGCCACTATGCAACAAATCAATACTTTTTCCTAGTAAAGACTACCCCAATGCACGCAACTAATTCATACAGCCTAGAACATGATATAAATAACTACATCCATACGACCTCTTTTCTACAACCGAACAGGTACGCACACATACGCATCTATGCCGACCAATCGCGGCCCAGTTTCGTATCACAAGAAGTGTTGTTATGTATGCGTGTGTGTGTCTGTGTGAGTGTGTGTGTGTGAGGGGTGCGTCGATGCACCCTTACCACGCATAGAACACAAAACTAAAACTCGATGCATTTTATTATTATTAAATCGGGTTCTTCTAGTTATGACCAATGTGGATCCAGTTATTTATTGATATTTCGTTATTTCATGAGCTTATATACTCTTTATGGTATTTTCTGGAATGAAAGTTAAATTATTGCCGCCATAGACCTTTATTACCTTTTGCTTTCAGAATTTGTTGGTCTAAAATTTATGTATTTTTTCCTATCCATTAAGGACCGTAAAATAAAGTGGGCTTTGACATTGCAGAGATAACGAAGGTTATTTTAGCCATTTACTTATATTAATTGAACAAACTAGAACAATATTTTATGATTATATTCCAATTTCAATTCAGAAAAACAAAGTTAACGTACCTAGTACCTACATGTAGCTTCGACTTGAATTAAAAGAAATTAAAGAGTTCTAAATTTTTGAATTTAGAAAATCGAACATAAAAGTTTTTTTAAAAGCATTTTCAAACTTTAATGACGTATGGCAAGCCAACTCAGGGGTGCGTTCAGAAGCATTGCGGCGGTAAATGCGCTCGTGCCCACGCATATTTGCTAACACATAGTAGTGAGGTGACTAGTAGAGCTTTTAACTCATTTACATTTTACAGTAGATAGTATTTTTATTTAATTACGGTATCGTTATTTGGTTTAACACTATTTATTACATTATTATCGATGTTATATCGATGATTGCAGGGAAAAGGTATCGAATAGCAAGGAATTTAATTTAATAATGCTTCATTACTCACTTAGATATCTAACTATGACTTCCGATAATCAAAATTCATAATCTTATCCAAAAATCTTTATATCTCGAATAACCGTTGTAAATGCTTTGACATGCATTTATTTTTTTTTAATCTAAATGTCAAATATCGAATAGTAAATTTCATTTTATCATAAGCAATAATTTAGACAGAAATATTACTAAAAAATACAGATATAGTTAATATGACATAAACTTTATGCCACTTTTACTTACTTTTTAGCAAATGTTATTCTAATACGGTTTGCTTGTAACCTCTTTTCAATATACTTACCTATAGCTAGCTTTCCTTTGCTATTCTCTAACCTATATAGTTTTAGCTACGCATCATCTAGGTACACTAGTTCATACAGTTCATTAGAGTCTTCCCCACTGACACGCGTCGATGCCGTGCAGCGTAAACCACCCTCGCCCAACCCTTACAACCCCCACTCTAGAGAGATCTAATTCTGCACGCGTTCGAATACGTAAATACGCAACACAAGGAATCAACTACGCGGTTACCTTTGCTTATGAAAATAAAAAAGTAATTCAGTATTTTATTATTCATACTGGTTATTTGAAATTAGAATGTTTTACATAAAAAAAGAAAGTTTTTTTAAATTAGGAAATTTATTCATTTTAAAGAGGTCATACGTAACGTAAATTCTTATTTGGTGTATGTGGTTATCATTCATTCGTTCATTCATATTTATATTTGGAACTGGTGGAGAGACATTTTTGAAAATGTAAAATTCATTTTAAAAGTAACTATCACCTCAACGTTTTTAATGATTGAGATAATTTTAAAGTATTTAGTAGGTATGCTAAACTAAACAAAAAATTTAATGATAATATAATCACCTCAATATTGAGTATTAGGTACTTACCTACATAATAGAAGTATTGGAATCAATTGAATGCACGGATGACACTGGCCTGAATCTGTTACAGCTTATTGATTCTGAATATCGATTCTATGTCTACGATACCAAACTCGCTTCTTGAAGTGTCCGTGACATAATTCTTCTGCTATTATGACAACTTATATTATGGCATAGCATTTTGACTGTTATATCGGCGGTCGCGGGTTCAATTCCCGCGAGTAAATATTTGTGCATGAATATTTTGCACTGGTTTGGGTGTTTCTGCATATAATGAGCATGTACATAAAAGTATGTAAACATGTTTGACCGCATTCTAGAACCCATAATACAAGCTAGTTAAGCTATTACTACATTTCAAACAGGTGATATTCAGTTGTAACTGCGACTTCTATTAATTAAAATGTTAACGATATATTTTAGTCGCATTTAACGAAGTAATCAATAAAAGTTTATTCGTTGTATAACCGTTGCATTGACTATGAAAACTATTTAATAGGAGGTGAATCAATGGCTGGCAATACTCAGTCTTCATATTAGTATTTTTATGTCAAATACTTGGTCACAGCAACAACGATGTCCGTTGCCCTTTAGGAGGTCTAGTTAAAGTTGCCTTGCAGACATCTATTGTATGCTACAATGCCGTATAAATATTCAACATAAGTCGCAACGTGATTGGTTCTTAACTGACATTTTCTATTGACTACTAGCTAACCCGGCGAACTTCGTACCGCCATATTTTCGGCCCGCGTGGTATTCAAATCCCGTTCCCGCTTGATCCCGTTCCCGCTGCACCTTCCATTTAGGGGTTTGAAAGATAGATAGTAGCCGATTCTCGGACTTACTGAATATGCTTAAAAAATTTCATAAGAAACGGTCAAGCGAGGAGTATGGGAACGAAGATTGTGACACGAGAACCAAGATGAAAATAGAAAAATACGCAAAAAAAAAAGCTAGTTAACAGCCCAATAGATAGTTAATTTCCAAAAAGTGTTATGTATTGCACAAAAATACAGGTAATATAAATAAATATCATACAATTAAGTACGTCAATAAAAAATTTCGCGCCCTCACATTATGACAACTAAATTAAATTGAATGAACTAAAATGTCAGTGGCCAAATTTTTACTCTGTGCTAGTCTAGCAGTCTTTGCTTTAAAAAAAAACTTCATGAGATAAGCGCGGTAATACTGAGTTGCCATAATAACACCGCATATTCCGTATAGAAATGCAAGTCGAGATTTTCATTGCGTGTGTATGAGGCACATAGCTTTATGTGATAATAAGTGGCGCTCCGCCCTCTGTAGGGCAAGCCACCTGCACGCGTAACCTACAAATCTGCACTCTTAACGAATGGGTGCCCACACTACACGGAATGCGAACCTAACCTGTTTTTTATACCATTTTAATTAAATATGAAACCTCTTTTATATTATTTTTTTCTTCAAAGGGTAACATGTAGCCTTTTCTGTTATTAAAATAGCAATTCTTGTGTATTTTTATTTATTAGTATTTCAAAAACGGCTTCTATTTGGATGAAAATCATCCCAAATAAACATAATTCTGTTTTCTTTCTTTAGCTTTATAAGTTTATTTAAGTATTTTTTGAATAAAAGGCGGTTTTACATGAAAAACTATCTAACCTATGACTATTATAAAGAAAATTGTTCTGATTTATAAATCATGCACTGTTTCCGGCAGCTTACCAGCGTAAAATATCTAGTGAAATCTTAGCAGTTTTCAAAAAAAAAAAATTGCTAAATTTTCTTTTATCCAGATTGATATTATAGGTAGGTCATTGGGCTATATAAATACATACATAATATCATATTAATGCTAATATAATCTGCAGAAAATTCCTTAGCAGCATTCGACATAAGTCATCATTTCTCACTTACGCACTGCAGAAACAACGTTTGACTCCATTGCGTCCTACATAAATCTTTATGTATCGCGTAACTACACATTTAGGTATGTAACACTATATATGTGGGGAGAAAACCACCTGAGGGTTGGGGAGGGGTTCGCATAACCTAGTGAACGCACTCCCCAGTTAGAAGCTATCGGGAAAAGAACTATTGTCAGGTAATTGCAATGAAATACTGTTGCGTAAAAGCTCGGCTCTTTTTTTCGAATACTTAGTTCGCCGATAGAATAGAATTGATTTTGTAAGAGAGTGCCTTTTCTCTGTTTATGTTATTTGAATAACTTAGTAGATTTATGTAAAATACGGTTGGTATAATTTTAGAATGTCCAATGGCAACATTTGCAACTAATTTAAATTTTGAATTTTAGAATGTTTTACAGAGCTTGTTTAGATTTTTAAATCTTTTTGTGTTCTAAATTTAAATATAAAGGCATGATATTGTTGTAAACTATCTCTTAAGTGGTTTTATTTAAATTTTGAAGGTCTGTTCTTCTATGTTTTTAAAATGGTTTTGTTTCAGGATTCCTATTACGTTCAGCCTATAAAATATAGATGCACTTATAAAGCAAAGCCTTATCTAAATATAGATTTCCATCCAATTCGTTAGAGAGTGGTTATACATTTGAATTTAAAAAAGTCTCGTTTAATTCGTTGAATAGTCAATAATTTTGTTAAATATAGACGTAATTTTTATTTCAAATCAAGCACGCATTGCCAATAAATCTTTTCAATAAAACTATAGATTCATAAAAGAGAATAAAACAAAACTAAAAATAAGACAATTACCTACCTGCGTCCATTTAGGTAAGTGGAAATTTTAATTTGGGGTAGCCATATTGTTCTGCGCTCCTGTAATATTTTCTTGAAGGAGAAATAGTGCAGACATTAGTCTTAACAGAGTTTCGCGTTATTTATAGGCTGTAGCGATTTCTCTTTTGCCTACTTCTTACTGATTTATAACTACTTAATTTTTTTTTTCTATGCTATTCTATGCTAACTGTTCTTTCCCTTTGCTCGGCTCCAAAAAAGTCTTTTCACCTTTATTTTTAATACATAGATTAAAAATGAAGAGCTTAGAGGCGTACAGCATATTGTTTTAAATCTAAGCGGTTCTTTTTCTAAATTAACTTTTTTATTCAAATAGACATCACCTTTGAATTGTCTCTGGTTTTTTGCTACCAACATACAGAAAATAATAAGTTCCATCGTGATCTATCCTCTTCCCCACATATTTTTCACGTTTATTTACATCAGAAGTGAGTCATTGCACCACTCATCGAACAATCAACGGCAGGCTAACGACCTCCCAGCTTCAAGCCTTCCATACCCTTTCAGCACCAACCACTATCACAAGACCCCTCGCTACTCATAATCACCCCCCTTTTTACCCATATAGGGGAGCTTCCAGACCGCCGGGGTAGATCTGAGTAAGCTGGGGAGGGTCTTAGCCAAGTTTATTGTGTGACCCGAGCACTGATAGGCAAATTGCAGTTTTTTATGCATCAGTAGGGTAAGTGAGATAGGGTGTACGCGTAATTGAGGTAAATAATATGCTTTTAAAGATGGATCGTTGATATCTTTGATGAATGAGGATAGTTATGAACGTCATCGCGATTAAAGGAGGTTGTACTGTGGGTATAATTATGCGAGGAATAAATTACTGACATTTGTGTTGCTTAAGCTTCTGGAATAAAAAAGTTGTTGGTTTATTTTTGCGCTGGACTGTATCTACAATTTTTTTACACTACTTACGGTGATACTATTTTAAGTTGTTTACAAATAATCGTACATCATTTAATGCATTGTTTTTTCCCAATATTGTTTTTTGACTTAACTGAATTCAACAAAATCTTAGAAAACACAAAGTAGTACTAAAATTGACGAATTTTTCTTTGGTGTACTCCTACGATTTCCTTTTCAAACCAACAAACAAGATTGATTTAACTAAACGTAATTAATCTAGGAGAAAAAAATATTATAGCTTTTTCTGAAAATCCCTTTGCACTGACTTACTGACTTTAAAAAAAACTAAATGTAGCTCTGGTTACAGAAGTGGTAGTAGCAAATCCCTACTAATATTATAAATGTGAAAGTAACTCTGTCTGTCTGTCTGTCTGTCTGTCTGTCTGTCTGTCACGCCCAAACCACTGTACCGATTTTGATGAAATTTGGTATAGGGGTAGATTGGACCTCGAGAAAGGACATAGGCTATGTTTGGTCGCGATAACCGACATCCACGCGGGCGGAGCCGCGGGCAAAAGCTAGTACTATATAAACTCTACTCGGTAGAGTTTATATAGTATTTGGTAGTAGTAGTCTGTTTGAAAACTAATCCCTTCAACAAAGCCTTTAACGAGGTGTCTAACATCACGCACCACTCACCCTTAGCCTCTACAATTTATTCAGCCGTGAAATTTATTTATTTTCACCGAACTGACTTTACAATGCACATAGTTAGAATCGATTGGGTCCAACTCACACGGCATATCGATTAAATCGACACATCTCGATATATATTCGTAATTATGTGACAATCAGAGAAATATATTAGTAACCTAGGTTTTATGCATGGCAGTATTCACTTACGTGTCATGCGTGGCGACTTTTCACTGTAAGTAAATAGTCACCGGAGATAAAAAAAAAATCTCTATTTTTACTTCTTCACTTTTATTTCTAAAGTTGGAAATAGCTATGGCATTTTCACGATATTTTTAAAGATATCATTAAAAGCTAGTCTTAACAGTACTGCGTAAGCGTTCGAAAGTTCATAAGACATACTGCGGAAGTTTTTAAAAAGGTGCCACGCGTGCCTCACATTCCCGCTCTATCTTAATTATTTAATTCTTTGATTAAAATCGTCACATCTCGAATTATAATCGTAATTACGTGGCAACTCGTAACAATGTTCATAGAATCGATTCGGTTCAACTCACACGGCATATCGATTAAAATCAACACATCTCGAGTCATAATCGTAATTACGTGACAACTCGTAACTCGATCCTGGCGGGAACGGTAATGTGTAATTTATGATTTAGCTCCGGTTTTCGAACGTCGCCATCGCTTCCGCCGCTCTCAAACATTGTAACGCAACACGAACGCACCTTTATTTGATTTATGCTTTTATTTTTTTTTTGTCATCGGAAGGCTTGGGAAACACTTGGCGACAGCATGTTCGTAATATGAGTTACTTATCGTTTCATTGAAAATGTCTGAACGAATGATTTATACGATGTCTTCGCTGCTTCTTTACTTGATAACGTGTTAAGCGGTCAAGTGCGAGTCGGATTCGCATACGAAAGGTTCCGTACCATCGGATAAGATACGTTATGTACTTTTTTAATAGTTTTGGATAAGAAACAAGAAATGTATTACAATAAATAAGCATTTTGCTAATAAAAATTATTAGGTATAATAATATATAGGTAATCGTCACACCCTGTGTAAAGATTTTCATATTTACACCTAGGAAGGTGTGAATATGGGATTGATATGCTGGATAGGCAGAGATAACAAACAGCTCGCCATTTACTTCTGTCCTTACACACTTCGCTTCGCAAGCTTCCTCTACTATCGTAGTCATCCAAAGGGGCGCATGTGAAGCCCTACCAAGATCTTCGTGCCCCAAGAGGTCAGACGGTAGTCACTCTCGTACAGGTCAAAACAAACCAATAAGAGCAGGAGATTACAATTATCTCTATCTATTATTATCTTTTGTTTTTATCACATTACTGTCCATCCTAAGGTTGCCTGGAAGAAATCGCTTCTAGCGATAAGGCCGCCCATTGTACATTGAACCGTAACATGCTACCTACTTGTATTACTGTAAATTTATTGGTGTACAATAAAGAATTATCTATCTATCTATCTATCTATCTACTACTTATTACTACTACTACTTATTACTACTACTACTTATTACTACTACTACTTATTACTACTACTACTTATTACTACTACTACTTATTACTACTACTACTTATTACTACTACTACTTATTACTACTTCTACTTATTACTACTACTACTTATTACTACTACTACTTATTACTACTACTACTTATTACTACTATAGAGAAGAAAGCTCTAAATTACAAGCTTTGAGTGCGACTTTGATTGGCGCTAGGATGTAGAAGAGAAGACAACTAAGTCTTAGTAGGTAATAGGGTTCTCTTGTTAGCCACAGAACCCTAAAATATAACTACCGTTCATGTGTATTTAGTTCATACAGCTGCTCCTGTAATTATGCACAATATTTTAATACGATGTCACAGCTAGATTAGCATAAAGGTCCTCATCTATTTCATGACGTATTATCTAGAACAGTCGATTTTATTACATTGTAGTAAATGGCAGTAGCTTTTGAATAATTAAAATAGATTAAATATACATTCCATACTATACCTACTGTAATATTATAAATGCAAAAGTAGCTCTATCTGTCTGTCTTTCTGTCAGTCTGTCTGTCTGTCACGCTTTCACGCCAAAACCACTGAACCGATTTCGATGAAATTTGGTAGGTACGGAGATAGATTAGACCATTGGTAAAGGACATAGGCTGTCACCCGTATTCACAAACGATACTGTGAGGTCTCATAGTGTGCTCGAGCGCATAGGGCTGGTAAAATTAATTCACAAACATCACGGAGCAGTATCTAACGCAGTGCGTTCCCTCAACGAAGTATTACTTAAGTGTTATCAATGAATAAAAAGGCTTGCCAAAACGAATGCACTGAGAATTTGTCGTTCTTTGCACAGTTTTGGTAGTACGCATAGCGAAGCATTGTTTGTGAATACGGGTGTAAGTTTCGTCGCGATAACCGACATCCACGCGGGTGGAACCGCAGGCAACAGCTAGTTTTATATTAAGTGAATACTATTGTGATTAAGTCGGCGTATTCTACAATAGAATGTATGGGATTCGACATGCGTAGACGACTGTCATATAGGTACGTCAAATCCCATACATTCTTCATTCTATTCTATAATATACCAGCCAACGAATTTCCATTTGTCTAAGGGCGCTGGGGGTATACAGGGCCCTTTACGATCTTCAGGACCCAAATCAACCTTACTTAAATATAACCATAATAACCTCGTGGTGTATTCCCAGTGGTGAGTATGGTAGAGCTCAAAGGAGAGTTTTTATGCTGTCAATGGGAACACCAAAGGCTTGTACTGCTTTGTCTTCTGCACTGATGGCACTGAAACAGGTTCGGCAGCGCGTGTAGATGCCCTTGGTGTTGTACACGTCCATAGGCCTCGGTAACCACTTTCCATCAGGTGGGCCGTGTGCTTCTCAGCCACCCAAGTGGTAGGCGAAGATTAAGCAGAGATAAGGCGTTCTAATAATCTTGAGTTCCAAAGTATAAGCATTGCATGCAACTTGGACTAACACTATAAATAATATTAATGATATAAATACTAAGACCTCACCTACAAAAAAGATGTATCTAAGCATGTTTATCCGTATTCTAGAACCCATAACATAAGCTAATCTAGATAGCGCTGTGTAAAATGTCATAAAATATCTATTTAAACAATTTTTGTATAGGGCAAGCGTGTAGGTAACACCTAGTGACCTACAAACGAGGGTTCCAAAATTTAGGCCAACGCTTCGCTCCATTTTTTTTCCGAGCAATTGGTCAGAGCGTAACCGATACACTGAACCTAATAAAGACTAGAGTAAGCTTTCCATGATGTGCATAAACAAATTTCATTAGCAATTCAGTGTTGTACAGCGGTCTTTTGAGGATAGCACGGGGTACTACTGCGGTGGACGAGCTCACCAAGCATACATTATTACAAAACAACCCGCACGCGTCAGAGCCTCGTTTGTCTCGCGACTTAAGGCGGCCACCCACTTACAGTCCGCCTGCAGTTTTAGGTCTGTCCGGCGGCCTGCAGTCCTTATGTCATCAATGTCATCATAATTTTATTACCTCAGACTAAAATAACATTATTTTATTCTTTTAGTCTGATGTTATTACGTATAAAATGCCGACGGCCATAGACTGTCCGGCCTTTAACTGTCTTTGCTGACCGGAATCGTCAAGCGGCCACACACATATTATCCGTCAGTCCAAAATCGTATACGAAACTGTATGTGTGTGGGTTATTGCGATGAACTGACCGACTGATATCATCCAGTTGTCGTTCGATAAACTGTTAGTGGGTGGCCGCCTTTAGGGCCAAGATACCTATGTGTCTCGAAGTATTCGTCATTACCCTTTTATAAACCTTTTCCCAATTCAGTTAGGGTAGGTTTTCCATTATTTAAAGCGGGTGAACTTTGATACTTTCCGTGAAGCGATTGCCATCGGACCTCCACAATCAATTAGCAGTATCGAAGTTCTGTAGTTAGACTAGTCGCACTTTTGAGGGCTCCGTAACGACTGCCATAGATGTTCGTATGGCAACCGGGAACGACGGCTTAAAGTGCTCTCAGAGGCACGACAGGATCAATGCAAATATATTCATGCTACTAATATTTGCACTGAGCGGGGATCGAACCCGCGCCTCCTGCATAGCGGCTGCATTCACTACCGCCACACCACAGAGATATATATACGTTAATCATACATAACACAAGAAAACACTGCTCAGTAAAGAACGTTTTTATATTTCTTTTAAATATTTTTACTATGATAGGAATGTTGATAGGGTATTTTACACTAAAGGTCCTTTTCCTAGTAATTGCTATAACACGTAGGTATAAATAGAATAAAAACAGCATTATAATTTTATACTGCCTAGCTATTCGGTATGTGCTACTTTTTGTACTGGGTAATGCCTAGCATGTCTCGGAAATGGTTTTTTTGGTCTTTATATGTTAAGGACCTTCCTAGGAATACGCATATCAATTTACCAATAATCATAACAATCTGATGGGGTTCCTCGAAGATCTTTGTAGTCCAACCTAACTCAACTTGCTACGTGGTATACTTGCTGATTAGATGGACGGGGTTCTGGAGCACGGTTCCCTTTAGGGGTTGTGGGGTCATATGGCATAGATCCCATAAAAGTCAAGCTAAGAAAAAGTGGGCTGTGAACGCCTCTTTACCATGTTGAAAAGCAGCTTTATGTAAAAATAATACATGGATAGAAGTATAAACCTGTAAAATTAATTTTAACCAAATATATGCCTGTTAATTAAGTCCACCTCCTATGTATGTACTCTTGCGCATAAAGTTTAAAAAAATAGATTAAGATATTATCATACCATATTTGAATCGTCATAATATTAAATCCATATTATCCATATTTCCATACTAATATACTCGTACATATTATGTACATATAAATGCAAAAGTAACTCTGTCTGTCTGTTATGTTTTCACACCTAAACGACTGAACCGATTGTGATGAAATTTGGTACAGGGGTAGATTAGAACTTGAGAAATAATATAGGCTGTGTTTGGTCGCGATAACCGACGTCCACGCGGGTGGAGCCGCGGGTAACAGCTAGTAATTTATATATTTTCCTAACAATAGTAGCCTCAAACGGAATATAACATATGGCCATTATACCTGCCTATTCTCACATCGGAAATATTACGCGCGTAATTACAGCGGACGCACCAGAGACATTTGACACGCATCTGTCGTTATTGTCTATGCTATTAAAAAAAAGCTCGTACGCCATGTTTAATGTATTATGCAGGTTTTATTAAAAATGTATTTTTGTTTCGAATTGGTGAAACGAATTGTAATAGGTTTTGTTTTATAATTTTTGAATAGAAAAAATGTTTTATTGATAGTTTGCTTCCCTATTTTTCATATGATAGCCCGCGGTTTCGCCCGTGTGGAGTTTTCATCCCGTTCACGCAACCCTTTCATATCTATAATGTTAAATACATTTTCGACTAGGTTCCAAAAAGTTCTGAACAGTATTTTGTCTTTTAGCATCGTGCTAAGGTAGCCAACAATACTATAACTGGAAAATAAATACTATACCAAGGACATTTTTATCCTTTTATTGTCTAAAATACTTAATCTAGAACATTATAAATACAGTCCACAAAAATCTATCACTCTTAGCCTTCGCAAAAGGATCTTTTAAGGAACTAGCCCATTTCATCCCTTTAGTAGGCAAAGGCCTCCCCCAAATCCTTCCACTTCTTTGCTTAAATTAATGAAACAAAATCATTACCATAAAATCAACAAAAAATAATGATAAAATGCAAATAATATTTCATATTATAACGAGTTGATATCAAAACGGAACAACCAAATCATTCCACACAATCCATCATACGAAAACTGGCTTGCATTTATTAATTTTTGACATAAACGACCGCCATCTTGAATTGGAGCAGCTGTTAGCGGCGAGGTCGTTGACCTCTTTTTTTATGATTCCAGGTAGAATATTTTCTATGGTTCATGCTATAAACTAAGTTGATCTCATGTTTTTATTATTATTATTATCATACCCGTCCTTTGTTAGTCGTTTGAGTCTCCTTCGACCTTTATTCAGAGTAGGTACCTACCTACCTACTATTGTTATAAGTATTAAGTAGTATATTTTTTTTATTCAAATTGAATTTTAATAGAAACTAAATCCTATGAAGATTTTGTGTTATTTTACGAAAGGCCATGTTGAAATTTAATAGTAATACCGTTCTTGAGTTATAAGCTAACAACGAAAAGTGGCATTGATTTTTATATATTAGACTAGCTGTCCCGGCGAACTTCGTACCGCCATATTTTTTCCGTTCCCGCTGCACCTATAAACCTTCCCTGGACACCCACGAATATTTCAAGACTAAAATTAGCCAAATCGATTCAGCCGTTCTTGATTTATAAAATAACAACGAGAAGTGGCATTGATTTTTATATATTAGAAGAAGACTAGCTGTCCCGGCGAACTTCGTACCGCCATATTTTTCCCGATCCCGCTGCACCTATAAACCTTCCCTGGACACCCACGAATATTTCAAAACTAAAATGAGCCAAATCGGTTCAGCCGTTTTTGAGTTATAAGCTAACAACGAAAAATGGCATTGATTTTTATATATTAGATTATGACTAATTAAAATAATATAACTTAAAAAAAAAAAACTTAATAAAATATTTACATACATAATGCGTCGTGAAATTCCTCCATATCGTCACCGACCGGTAACGTTCCCAGAAGGCGTTCCGTTTGTTCCGTTTTTATATATTAGATTATAATAAATTGATTGCTTTTGCGTAATCATACTAATCATACAATACAAATAATTTTAACTGAGTAATTTAACCCTAGCAGGTTAACACAAGGTAACTGAAGCCAGAGTAAGTCAAGAACATTTTCTCAAAGTTCCTATTTCGCAACTGTAGACATACTCTTTCGCAATAGTTGATGAAATTTTATTTTTGCTCGTGGAAATCGTGGCAATTTGCGTTGATAGGAGAAGTACTAATAAACTAAGGAATTTTTTATTCCTGCTAATCTTGTTGACAAGAACATTATACATACAACATACATACATACATACATACGTTCACGCCTATTGCCCTCAGGAGTAGGCATTCAGATCAAAAGATGCAATAGTGCTAAGAGCTACATAGGTACAGTCAGCATCAGATCGATCTTGACAAACAGGCAGACAAGCCGTGTGCTTGTTTTTATGTACTTACTTGAAAAAAAAAATTACAGGTAACTATGGTTTTTTTCTGCCGAGTTCTAACAACGGTCTTTATAGACTGACCTATTCGCGTGTCTTTCAATATAACCTTTTATCATTAGGTGCGCACGCGCTGAGTTTGCAGCTGCGCGCGCAGGTAAAACTATCAGGAAGTTCAACACTTCCATGACAAAACGTCATCTTATAAACATTTATAAAAATTTCAACCTTGTACCACCAGAAATAAGAATCAAAATAGATTTTATATATTTGACAGATGTATTTATTCTGCAGTGACATGAGCTGGGAAACGTGGACGGTAATTTCACCTTTATCTCTGTAGTCATAAAGGCGAAAGTTGAGTGTATATTTTTGACAGATGTAAGGTATTCTGTACCATATGCTGGTTAGGTCCTCGTCAGCTGCGCGACATACCGACGATGGATTTATCGTATTGTTCCATTAAACGCGATTAATCACGATAACGTACGAAAAGCGACGTTTTTTGACCTTACTTTAAGAGGGATGAGGTATGTTTTTTTTTTTCAATCTTATTTTCCTTTGATAAAACAAGCTTTTAAGAGTGCTAAGAGCTTAAAACATACTAACTGTTGCCCGCAGCTCCGCGTGGATGTCAGTTATTATGACCAAACATAACCTATGTCCTTTCTCAAAGTCTAATCTATCTCTGTACCATATTTCATCAAAATCAGTTCAGTAGTTTAGACGTGAAAGGGTAACAGACAGACAGATAGAGTTACTTTCGAATGTATAATATTAGTATGGATGTACTCCAGGGTCGGGTAATCACTCGTCAGTTTCCTACTGAGCTATCGAATACAAATAGAATAATTCAAATCACGCATATAATTCCTGAGTTTAGCACATTCAAACAAACGCAGAAACAAACAAACACTGCAGCTTTATTAGTGTAAATATATGAAGTTGTAAGCTCAGTTACAGAAAAATTAGCAGAATGGTTTGTTGAAGACCTCAGGGAGGGGAAGATGGCCGCTTAAGGATCACCTCTTGTATTACGAGCCCATAAACGGGGCTACGGTGACGCCCTTAACTAGTACGAAGAAAGTAGTATAATTTTGCTACGATTCTCCTAATGTGGAGAATTACCGGCCTTCTAATTTTTTGTTTAGGCTTCGATTTACGTATGTAGAGATTTTAGAGTAAGGTTCTTTATAAAAGTGAATAAATTATGACACCGCATCGGAAGAGATGGGGTGGCCCAAATTCTATTATTTATGCGTAAGTTCATTTTAACATATATACTTTTTTTGTTTCAGGTAAGTGATTCTCAGTCGATTTCAGAAACAACAGACATGCAGGATGGCGACCAACACAGAGGTAACTTAGAACAGAAGTAGAGTAGAATAGATGTGCTTAGAAAATTATTATTTAAGCAAAATTATCGAAACCAAAAACTTAACAAAAATTTTGATGAAAATAATACTAAGATCCTCTTTTTCACTTAAAAATTGCTCAACGATGAATCAATTAGAACAATATAGTTATGAAAATTCGTTAAAAATAAAACCGAGCAGGTATTTTCTAAAGATAAAAAAATAATATACAAACGTAAATATAAAATGATTTAATTAAAACAAAACAAATGGAACCTTAGGCTACAAGAACAAATAAAATATGTTCCAATTTTAAAACCCCACGTGATCTTCTCTCGATTACATAATATGGAATCTAAAAGTTGATTTATACCAAACGGACATAGAGCTAGGACAAGAGCATTCTAAGAGCATTCTTCCTTAATATTTTTTATGTAAATAGAACCTTATTTTCAGGGCTTACATAAGAAAGAACAACGAATGAATGTTTTGTCACTGTTTACACCAATACAATTTGACGTAGAGGGGATAGAATGAACATTCACTCGTTCGGTCTAAATCAACCTTTATAAAAATAGAACCAAAAACGGATTCTATTGCGCTTTATTTTGTTGTTGATACAGAAATGACAACAAAATAAAAATATCGATAGAATCAGTTTCTTCCAATAAATAATATTCTCGTGCAAATTGAAAGAATACTAAGTAAACTACACCAAACTAAGAATATAAAGATTTCAAAGGAGCTGTGAACCGTTCAGTAATAGTAGATATAAAGCTCGATCCACACGGCCGGCAGCGACTTAATCGATAGCGGCTCGTCGGTGTGGACGTGAATATAAACAGCCATTTACTGTCACTGCTGACGCAGCAATTGAATCTATAATAATCTGAAAAGTCGCTAGTCGCCATCGACATTGTCGCTGTGTAAAGTTATCGGCATTATAATTATATCTTGACCCATTAAGTTACGAGAGAACCGAGGCCCTGGGCTGCGCGTTCTAGTTTACTATAATCTATGACACCGTAGCACACCGTGCTATTCTCAAAAGACACTCAAAAACGCGTACTGCCCAAATTGAGCACATTTTGTGACGTGATTGGGGTCAAGATATATTCCAGTAACTATAGACGTGTAGGCCTATATATGTGCGCGATTTTAAAAGGACGTAATTATTCTCGACCTTCCGTGAATACCGAATACAAGTAACTACAGACACACTTCTGCTATGAGAGGCATATTGAAATATCGCTATAATGTAGACACAAAAGTCATAAACCGCTAGCGAGTCGCCGTCGATCAGAATTGCCGTGTGTGAACCAGGCTTTAGTTCTGAACCACCAAAGGTTGAATGAGTCACTGCGGGGAGCGGGGAGAGGGAACGATCGAGGGTGAAAATGCGACGTTGCATTTTTCTCGGTTCCATTTCTACACGAACGTTGCCGTTTCTTTAATTACGAAGTGAACGGCGATTTTCGCTATTTTCGACGCTAGATTAGTTCTTTTTGTTGGAATTCGATTGTTACGTTTCGAATAGACATTCCTTTTAGCTTTCCCTGAGGTTTTTCATCATTTTCATAAACAATACGCGGCTGTTGTTCATTCAGTTTAGTTCTTTTATTTAGTCTTAGTTTAGATAGCGTATGCCTGGGCAACCGTGCTTCGCTCTTCGTTTCTTTTTTGTATAAAATCGCGGTTTTTTTCTTAGTGTCGCGTTAGGGATTAGAAGGCTTTTATAGATGAACTTAAAAAACTAAACCTTATCTAAGTTCAAGTTTTCGTCCATACTATAAGTAGCCTACAAGGCATGCTTAACAGTATTAGTTACTATAAAGATAATCAGATCGAGGATTTCTTATGAGTTTTTGTGCTGTCAGTGGGAAGATCAAAGGCTTGTCCAGCTTTGTCTTATGCGCTGACAGCACAGAAACTCTCTCTTCTCATAGGGTCGGCAGCACGAGTGTGACTCCCCTGGTGTTGCACACGTCCATAGGCCACGTTCCCCACTTTCAATCATATAGTGGGCCGTGTGCTTGTCTGCCACCCAAGTGGTATAAAAAAAGGTCTTGTCAACGGGCAAGCATGTATGAAAACTGTAAGCTATGTAACAGTAAATGGAAGGATGTTACCTACCAGAATGAGATAGAGGCGTGATTGTATGTATGTATAAAAAGACCAAATGAGGAATCTAAGTTCTCTTTAAAAAGATACAAACTAATTTTAATACGATTTAGCCACAAATTTAGGCAAGTCACGTTACAAGTCTAAAGTCTAGGCAGCTCTGATTTTACGTTATAAAAGACACGACCTAATGTAAAGTTATGTCCCTGGCCTCTCTCTTTAATTAAATACTGTTTTAGAAGTAAATTATATAAAAGGCGAATGGGCGTTTCGTCCCATATGGTGTAACACTTTTTGACCTATATCAAATGAAAGGTCTCAATGAGTGTATTATTTTTTTGTATGGACATAAATCTGTATTTCGTGCAGGGTAAAAGTTGTGAGGGTTTCAGTTACTAAGAAAGTATTTAATTTATTTTAAATAATTAGTGTTTTTATGACAAAATACTTATTTATTTATGCTATTTTTACCCGACTATGTTAAAGCCAAAGGAGGATTATGATTTTGACAGGCTATGTATGTATGTATGAACTATGTATGGATATTCACTAATTGCCTCATAGCTCTTCAACTACTAATTAAAACTGGACAAGTAAGGTATTGTTAGAAGTGTCTTGATCGTCCACTTATTATAGGCTATATAATGTGTCACTGAATTTAATGTGGCGCCCTCTAGCGGTCATAAAGTACTGCGTTAAAAAATAAAATTGAGGTAAATATACCGTGTTTGATATCAAATTAAAGGCCTTAATTAGTACATTTCAAATATGTATAAATTATTGGGATTTTTGAATGAAAGGACATCACCCATTTTAGTCCAAAATTGAAAGTGCCGGCCAAAGAAAATAAATACGATATTCCGTTAGAACTTGTCCTCGCTAGCATTTTCTATTACCACGTCAAAGTTGAGGGACCACTGCGCTTGGTTTTATTTGAATTTAAAAATCTTGGAAACATACATTTTTTATGATACGAATTATTAAAAATAAATGAAAAACTTTATTCTATATTAGAACAATAGTTAATAAAAGCAATAAAAAATAACCCCATATTGCACATCGTTGTATTTCGTCCATTTATTTAGGTCCATAATGGAAAGTGCTGGCCAAAGTACCTATACAAATATGAAATTCCGTTAGAGCTTGTCCTCGTTAGCATTTTTTACTATGGCGTCAAAGCTGAGGGACCACTGCTCTCAGTTTTATTTGAGTTCAAATATCTTGGAACCATACATTTTTATGATATGAATGATTAAAAACGAATAAAAATCATTGTTCTATATTGGAAGAATAGTCAATAAAATCAATAATAAATAAACCCCATTCTGCACACCGTTGTTTTTCACCCATTTATTTAGGTCCAAAATTGAAAGTGCCGGCCAAAGAATACGAGTATGATATTCTGTTAGAGCTTATCCTCATTAGCATTTTTTATTATGGCGTCAAAGCTGAGGGTCCACTGCCCGACTAACGGAATGTCATATTTGTATTCTTTGGCCGCTACTTATTTTCAATTTAGCACCTTAATAAATAGACGAAAAACAACGGTGTGCAGTATGGGGTTTATTTTTTAATAGTTTTATTAACTATTCTTCCAATGTAGAACGACATTTTTTATCCATTTTCAATAGTTTGTGTCATAAAAAATGTATGTTTTCAAGATTTTCGAACTCAAATAAAACCGAAGGAAGTGGTCCCTCAACTTTGACACCCCAATAAGAACAAGTTCTAACGAAATATCGTATTTGGCCAGCACTTTCAATTTTGGACCAAAAATGTATGCAGCGTGAATAATGTTCTTTTGAAGCATTTATTATGCTAACTATTCAAATCGATTTAGAAAGAGAAAATTAAAATATTGGTTTCTGCTTTAAATTTTTTTTGTTTCATGCTTTTTATATACCTATAATAATAGCAGGTTTTATGGAAATCGGTTCAGCGGTGGTAACCGCGATTTCCATAAAACCTGCTGTATCGTGATGTATAAATTATGACCTTTCATTTGATACCCAATACGGGTATATTTGAAAATAGATTAGATTTTGGATTGATTTTCATTCCTCATAATATATTTCAAATGGTTGAACCGATTTTTATGAAACATAGCTAAGAATACTCTCGACTAAACCATCTTTCGATCAAAAGAAACAGAATTGAATTCGGTTCAGCCGTTTGGGAGCTACGATGCCACAGACAGACTGACACACACGCACACACACACACACACACACACACACACACTCACACGTCAAACTTATAACACCCCTCTTTTTTTGTTAAAAATATGTGATCGGTACAACCATGAACCATGTCAACCAGTAGGTGAATTAACCCTAGTTGAGTCAACCGTAGTTGTAATGACCGTCGGCGAAATGATACAAAACCGTAGAACTATACTGCAAAGCCTAATTGCACAAAAAATATTTTTTACTTACACCCTTATAACTTTGGACCTGCACGAATTTCTGATAAAAATCTTTCATTTTTACATATAAATAGACTAAATGAACATGTTTACACTAGTCGCAACTTGTTACAAGGGTTGGGACGCAGCTCATACAAAAGTGCCCGTTCTCCTTTCACTTCAATATACAGCTATTCCTATTTACTAATCATAGTAATCGTAACATTTTTACTTTAAATTAATTCAATTTTTACATATATGATCAGAATCTTGCATTTTTAATATTGTTCAACTAACTGTAAGTTTTCGAAATTTTGAAAATAGAATTCCAAGAAATGAAATAAAATTAATATACATAATTGAAATCCATGAACCTGCCCCTCGTTTGCAGCAAGAAACAAGTCGTAAACTTATTTGATACAAAACTTTTAGAAGACATGTTGTGTGTATACATGTATTATGATTGTCCCAAACTATTTTTCGTTCACACTGTATGTCTACAAGTTGTGCACAATTTTAAAACATAATTTGCGTACAAATTGTCAAATACGTCATGTGTTAAAACTTGATGAAAACGAAGGTAATGATTTAACGATAACAGTCTCTTAAAGTTTCATCAACTTTACATAACATTGTTAAAAGTTTTATTTTAACAGTATTTTAACTTTACACAAAGGCGAATCTTTCACGTACAGACTACAGACTATCACCAGGTGCAATCTTCACACACTAAATTAGCAAATAATTTATCAGCTATTGTGTGTCCGTACTACGTAATCGCGAGCTTTTGTTACGAACATTGTGCAAACGCATACACTATGCAACAAAAGATTTTCTACCTGGCCTATAATTTTTTTTTGCTGCGGCAACATTGTTATTTCTTTCAAACTTCGAAGCTGTCAAATGTCAACTAAGTTATATATTAAACGTAAATCCAACCTTGTAGCATTAGTCATAAGGTTCCAGTTTTAGTTGGCCACTAAAAATAAAATAACAAATGAAACTTTAGATGAGAATTTATTGTCACCAAAGAAAATTTTCGTACTTTTATGTTTTTGTGACAGTGTTATAAAAGATGGTCCTACAGATTTAAATGCGCTATCAAATTCCTACATTGAATGAACGTATAAAAGAATGACGTCACTTGATCAAACAAGAAATCATAGGTAAGTATAGAAAGGAGAATCTGCCTATTACCATCTTAGGGTAGTTCTCAGTTGCATCCGAGGCTTTCACCTCCGAGGTGAGGCACAGAGTCTGCTTACTCCATTTCCTATTAGATTTGGCTTATGTGACTTTCATGGGAGCAACTGCCGTTTGACCTCCCAGCCCCGAGAATAAAGCCTATACCAGTCTCCTGAGGCTAAGTGTCTTGGTGGGACCCCACATACCTACTCAATACTCAAGATAAGTAGATTCTTTCCAAATTATCCTAAAAATAAAATAACTTATTAACAAAATCAGCTTTATTGCACTTACTATTCAAATTTACTTAAAAAGTACGAAAAAAACATCCTTGTGCGCAAAGAGTAAAAACAAGATGGCGTGCGTCCGCCGACCATGCCACTTCCGCGGCCGCATCCGGTCGTAACTCGACTCCTGCGCAGCCTGCAGCGCAACCTTAGCCAATCGATTTGTGAGACGACCATGAACTCCACAAGTTTTATGACCTATATGTCGATCTTTTTTAGTTTTAAAAAACATATTATCCAATAATCCATGAAATGAGGCACCCATGTTTTTTTAAGACCCAATATTTCGACCATTGATTGCGGAAACAATTTAAAATTGGAACGTAACAAGAAAAGAAGTTAAAAAAATTGTTGGTTCAAGAAAAGCTTATGGTATACTAGTAGTAGCCCGCGATTGCACCCATGTGATCCTAAACTTTATTTGAAAATTGTTTCTCTGTCCGCATTCTAGACCGCATATTACTAGCCATGCTTAGTTTGGGTCTTCATTTATGTCTTCGAATATTCAATACTAGTTGTTACCCGCGAGGCCGCGACTCAACTCGCATGGACTTCTGATCCCGTTCCCTTAGCCGGCATGAAGGTCTTGCAGAAATAAGTAATAGCTTATCAAGAGATTATATAGATACAATAATAATCTATTAGAACCTCTGAACATTCAAACTTCCAAACAGCTTCAAAAATGGTGTTGTACTTGTCCATGGGCCACGGTAATCACTTTACATCAGGTGGGCCTTGTGCTTGTCTGGGACCTAAGTGGTATAAAAAAATGTTGTAATCATAAGAAGCCTTTCAGTCATGTCTCTATTAGTTGCTACCCAAACGGAATATGGAAATCTCGCGAGTCCCTGTTAGGGCGCCAATTGTATTCCAAAGTGGCTCTCTTGCAAAGCTTGACCTGAAACTATAACCCGATCGAATGGCACTTGAACTTCTGAAACAGAACTACACTCAACCGGTAAAAAAGAAATTTAAGTCATAATGGTTTACTTTTCAATTTATGTTGATGACGTGATGATATTCAGTTATGATGGACAATCTCATTTGACTATACATAATAACATGAAAATATAACCCTCCTTCTGGCGCAGTCGGGTAAAAATTACTATTTGAAACAATAAAATTTACCACTATAATGACGATGATACTGTTTAAAAATAAATTATTGGTTTCACCCCAGAGAACGATAATATAATCCATACATCGAATAATGTTCACATGACTTCACCTCCACCTAAGGCCCAATTCAGTAACAACACGTTTACAAAACGCGTGGTCTCAATTCGATTAGTATAATCATATGATCGTATGATATGTTCAAGCAAAACTACCTTAGGTACTATTTACCTTTAGAATTTCAATGAGACTTTGTCATCGGCTGTTGGATGTAATCCCTACCCGCTAAAAGCTGTTAATAATTCTCTATTTTATACTGCGTTCATAACCTAAATTGTCCGTTCCGTTCGAAAACCTAACATCAAATTCTCGATTATGGCCTAAATATTATGTATTCAATACAAAATCGTTTAGCACTTATTAAACACCCTATATATAGACTACCGTTTTCAAGACCTTGTATTATTAAAACAAAATCCAGCCAACAGAGAACTCTAGACTCAATATCTGTGAAAATATATTCACATATAAATCAATCGGCGAATTTTAACGAAATCGATCTAAATATTTATCATTCAGTTTTTGCTTAATCGAATATGTATGTGCCTATGTGTTTTTAGATTATCATACTGGTCATTCGCTTTCCATAGAGACAATAAACTTGCTAGGCGTTCGATTTTTAAATAATGTGGATCAGTTTTATTCTTCAGTTCATTCAGACTTTGTAATAAGTTTTGAATGTATTGAAATAAAACAATTTTCAACAGATTCTATTGAGATTTTAATTGTGTGTATTCTTATTATGAGATATTCACCTAAACTTCATTAATAAATGATTTAAAACTATAAACTACAAATTAAAATTGAGAGTACAAATTATATTCTTTTGAGCACAAAATTGTACACGCGTACTTACATTCTATATTAATTTTGATATAAAGTGCGTGTCTCTTATTCAAAATTATAATATTCATCCATTATTTGTAATCAAATTAAGTTTGCAAATCCAATTTTTACATTACGCTAACTGAATTATAATAAACTGTAAAATGCACGAAAAATATTCTACTCGCGTCCCTTTCAAGTCGATAGTCGTAAAACTAAGACGGCAATATACTGTCATCTCTTTCACACATAAGAGGATGTCACTTCCGAGAATCGTCTGAGCTTTTGAAGTATTTGAAATGCCCCACGCACAGTACCGTTACTTTACTACTACTCATATTTAGTTTTTTTTTTAGATGTCTCGCAATCTTTTGTCGTAATTCCTCCCCTATTTTATTGTCAATGCGAATTTACAGACAAACTTTTTGTCTGTCTATTCAACCGTATAAACAGGTATGAGAATTATTATTAATCTACTATTAGATACAGACTTTTCAATTGGCAACTCTAAAAGATAATCGTTTTGGCGGCAAACATTTCAATCAATTTTTGTTTTAAAATTGGAATAACGGTATCGTTCTCAATTACAACCGCGATGTCAATATTAAAAATGAAAATGTCGGCTTTCAGAATGAACTAGCCGTGCACCCACCCCTGTTCAAATGTCGACGAACGGGGAGGCGCGTCGGGCGACGTTGCCAAAACGGAAAGTGAAATTTCGTCACACTCTCTCTCTCATTCACACACACCAACCAACACAGTCACGGGATAGTTCACTCGTCGTAACACAATGTATGTGTGCGTTTAATTCGGCAGACGATGTACATCTGTGTGCGTTTGTTTTGATGAATATTATACGGTAGTGTTGTGTGTGTGCGTCAGACGAATTTGTATGAACGTTGCAATATACCTACGCTAGAGATGTTTCCGTGTTCGATCGACTTTCGTAGACTCCGACTTGGAGTCGTGATTCTGAACAATTAAAGTTATTAAAGGAATAGAGAGGAAAATTCTTTTTTACATTCTTTGAGGAATATTGCTTTGAAAGATTAATATGGCTTCCTTTTATGTTTATTTTATATTCCTGGGGTTAGCTTATTTGTTTTAAAAATATTGTAGAATTCGAAAATAGATTTGTTTACAACCATTTTACTTTTAAGCGCTACGTGATCGTGGCATTTAATTATTATGTAAAACAGTGCGTAATAAAACGTTTCAGTTAAAAAGCACGTGAAAATAATTTAATTAAGCACTATTAAATGCGTTAATTGCGAGTTAGTAGGTAGTTTATTTTATTGCAAGTGTTTTCCCTACCTATTCCTGATTCCTGAGATAAAAAATAACCTATTCCTTATTATAATCTATCTCTATTCAAAATTTTACCCATATTAGTTCAACCGGTCTAGCGTAATTAATTAACAAACATCGTAATAGATACTTAGTTTCATTTAATATTCTTATAAAGTTTCAACCGTATACACAGCGATGGGGTAAACGTGATGCTTTTCAAAATAAACATAAAATCGATTCGGCACATTAAAAGGGAGTAGTGGTGTGGTCAAACTTCGCCAAACAGTAAAATTAGGAGGGCGAGGGGATGACGTCAGCCGGCCACAATATATTCTTAAACGGCACAGTTATGTAGAGAATTTCAATAGGGTAGAATTGAAACTAAGACGTAGGAGGAAGACTCGTTCTCATTTCAAAATTTAAAATACTAACGTAATCTTATATTATCTTGGACATAAAATATGCTCAAAATATACTATATACGCGCAGTACAAGTATCTTGCGTGTCTTTTGAGGATAGCACGGGGTGCTACTGCGGTGGATGAGATCAAATTCACCAAGCATAGATTATTACAAAACAATCCGCGCGCATCAGGTCCTCGTTATCTTGCCATTTGGGTCCAAGATATGTATGCCGAGGTATACTAAGACTTGAGGAAGACTCGTTCTTATTTTGAAATTTGAAATACGAATAATATGTCATAGCTAGGTACACTGTTTTTTTTTAATATCAACCGAAGAAAGAGCTGGCTTAAGTATTCAAATATCCCGCATAAGAACTCGTTTTTCCAAATAGGAAACTGGTTTTCCCACCTTGACTTTTAATAATAATTACGGTCGAGTTTCCACCAACGGACGAAAATTTATTATTATTATTATAAATTACGTTATCTTATTGATAGTAGCAAACAAGCACATGGCACCTGATGATGGTACCCGCTTATCATGGCCTGTCATCGCTTGCGCATTACCACCCGCGGAGAGATACAGGGGCTTTCGTACTATTTCCTAATGCGACGTTATTTGAAGGGCATTCAAGTACCCTAACCGATGGGTTTGTTAGATTGAACCAAATAACTGACATTTACGCGTACGTTTTTGTATGAAAATAAATCGTGCTTAGGAGCCGTTACACTGTTGACTAGTCGCCGATGACTCAGTCTCTCGGCGACCAAAATATAGGCGACTATTTGAACTAAAACAGTTGCTGTCGACCAAGTCGTCGGCGACTAGTCAACAGTGCCTAATGGGCCTTAATTGCAGGAAAAGTACGTTAGAAGAATGATTCAATAACAACATAGGGTTAAGAAATTTCATTAGAAATAGCGCGAATTTATGAAAAAAAAAAATCTACGAGTGTAAGTTGTTGTGGAAAGTTTTTGATATGCCTCGATAGATGGCGTTGTATCACAAAGCTGAATCTCGTTATCGTTTTGTTGCCATCAATAATATTTTAAAGAAAGAGTATTTTTATATTGTTGAAGAAGTTACTACTTGTAGGTATACCTTTTTCACACATATATCCAACAGGAAACACACAGTCCATGAAAATGCGCCCGCTAGACGGCAATAGGCTCGCCCCGTATTACGTGGGACCGAAAATCATAGTTGGCGAAATGTGGGTGTTAATACACCTCTGCCTACCCCTTCGGGGATTTACAGACGTGAGTATATGAGTATTCTATTACACTTGTAAATCAAAAGTTATTAAATGTGTATAGTGTTTTATTATAATTAAGTAATTGAATGAAATATTAAGTTGAAATTAGATTTTTTTTATTCATGCTTTCCCAAACGCCCTCTGCTGTAATTCCTGTGCACCAAAATCATCAGCAGTGACCCACGAAAACACCAAGTAATGACAGTCGGGAACTCAAATTTGATTGTGTACAAGTTTTACCCCACAAGTACTCACACGATTGATTACATTATTAGATTGTATTGGGGCAAATAGGGAAAGTTGGAAAAAGCCCCACTCTGAACTTGGGGTTACCAATATGCGCGAATATTGCAATGGGGTAAGAGAAGATTGTACGATTTTATATCTTAGTAAAATGTCAACCTTCACTATAATATAGCCTGTAACAATAATTATACTGGCAACCCACTTTTAATATACCTGGCAGGCAGAAATGCATTTCTTGATTTCTAATTAAAAATATGGCTGCTAGCATGAAAAAAAAATTGAATTGAGAATAGCCACTAAAAAGTTAAAATACTTCGGCCTCAATGAATTTGAATAAAACTACTCTAGCCAGTTTTCAAGGTGTTTGCAGCTCTTCTGAATAGAATATTTTAAAAGTAAGTTTTAATAACCTAATTAATCTCTTTGAGGTACCTAATTGCTAAAACAAACTTCTATTACCTGAATTGACTGTCACTATTAAAGTTTATTAGTTAGTCGAATATACTAACAGTATTAATATAATAATATAATATAGATAAAGAGAAAAAAAAATGGTATGAAAAAGAATGCAGTGACGTGTAAAAAGTATGTTCAGGCACATGGAACGAATGAGTTATAAGTGAATGACTATTCAATTCATTCAGTCACTCCATCAAGTATGATACATGCTATCAAGTATTATGGCAAATGTCAATGGGTCATTCGGTCAGAGTCAATATCGACAAACGAACACCGACCAAATTGATGAAGTTTTGAAAAAAAATCACCTGAACCTGAAGCTGACGGAATTGTATGAACATTTTATTAACGGTACGGATCTGATTCTTTTACTAGTTTAGCTAAAAGAAAATATCTCAAAAAGATATTGAGAAAATTATTATTCTACGAGGTAGAGAATTACTGTTGAATTTTTCTCTAATAAGCAAAAAATTCAACATAACAGCCGCCGTTCCAATCTCAGTGTCTACTTAACTTCACAGGCTCGACAAGTACACTCGAACATTACAACGTAGTTATTGTATTTATAACACTGGCAACATTGAATAAAGCTGTTAACCTTCATACCGTTTGTGCGGGGGCTCACAGCTCGAGGCGCGAAAATCCGATAACTTTCGTGTTCCTCCCCCCTAGCCGCCGCCGCCTCGCGCCTCACCCCCTCTCCCGCCTTTAATGGCATAAAAAATCAATTTCCCGCCCAAATTACGCAGAGTCGACAAATTGCGAGCGCGTCTAGTCTATAATCGAGTGTTTTTCGGTCTACTGTTCACGACCTCAGCGACGGTACCTACCTAAAGCATTATCTGAGGCGTCGAAGTCGATTCCCCGTGAATGCTATAAAGCTGATTTACCTCCGATTACAGGAAAGTTGGGATTTACGACGATAACACGGTAATGGCCGGCTAAATTAGTTTTGTTTTGATTTAACTTTATAGAGCCGTTTCAGAAACTTCTAAGACAACGGGGCCATTCATTTCGATGTTAATACTGCCGTCTATTCGGTATAAGTTTATATTATTCTACTATATTGTTTGTTGAAATTTGCCGATGTGATTATTCAAATTACTATTTCAAGTATTGAAATGAAGTTTCAGCCACGTTTTCATACAAGATTGAAACTTTAGAATTGATGTAGGGTACTATCTGTCCACACGCCAGACGCCATAAAGACGCACACCAACAAACGTATATAATAATGTAATTTTCATTATCACATACACACACACACAATTTTAGAACAGAATACATACACGCACACATTGTCACATGTCCCGTTGCAATGTCCGTGTGACCTTGGTACGAGGGTGAAAGTGCCGTCCCGCGACCCCCGCGTCCCCCCGCACCCACCTTCCGCGATCTATTTGGAAATTCGAATACAACCTTCATTTGTTTCCGATATAGTCTGTGGAATTTGAATTGACAGATACTGTTTTCTTTTTCCTGTGGTGTGTTTCTACTTGACGTTTCGTGCCTGCCAGTTACAGTTATTTTTTTATTATTATCTGTTGTCACTTTAATGATTTTTATAATATATTTTATGTTGCTAGTTTATTTTCCTATTCTAATGCCTAGTAAAATAACTTCTGATATAAAATTTGCATGGAGACATAAATCGGACTTGTAATTCATGTTGTTACAGGAAAATATCTAATGATACATTTTTACTGTTATAGGCCTCACGAGTTTATATCGTAATAAATTTTATGAAAGCATACATCGTACTATAAAACCATTGACATAAAAAATAAAATCGATTTGAAACACATAAAATTAAGGTACTGTTTTACTGTCGAGAGATAAACTCCCCGTATCATACATATTTTGATGGAATAAAATGATACTTTTACATTTTGTATAATCTAGTTGATGTTCGAAAAAAAAAATCTGCCGCTATACGATTCAAGTTATAGAATGTTTTTATAATTGGATTTATTAAAGATAAAAGTATAGCACTGGTTACCATTTTAGGCATAGACTATTGTTAGTATTTTTCAGAAAGATTTTTAGCTATGTGAGTAAATATTATACATAAGGAGTTCTAGGTCTTAATTTTTTGTTCATAATTATTCTTGTATTATTTTACAAAGTGTTCATTTATCGATGAAAATGACCATAAGTGTATATCATATTTAGTAAGCTAGTATAATAAATATGATTAGGATTATGTGTGAATTTTTATTAGATAGAGTGCGGTTCCTGGCTGAGTAGAATTTGGGCCAGCCCATCTCTTCCCATGCGGTGTAATACAAGGCGACTAAGGGATAGGGCTGTTTAACATCAGACAGATATAATATAGCCCAGACTCAGCCTCAGATGCATGGCTCGAGTCGACAATAGTGCCCGAAATACGGCAATAGGCTCACCCCCTATTATGTGGAACCCAATACAAAGACTGGTGAAATGTGGGTGTTAATTCACCTCTGCCTAACCCTCCGGGGATAAAGGCGTGATTGTTTGTATGTATGTATAAATATTACATAATGTGCATTAAACGATTATTATTATTCCTATTATACAATATACAATAATAATATAAAATAAATACCGATACTAATTTACTAGCGGGTCGGGGCCTCAACCGTTGATTGCTTAGGACTTAGGGCATCGAGTAGTCTTAATCCGGTACAGATAACACGCGAATGTCACGGCCACTGAGCAGATAACCTATTATTTATTGTATTATCATAACTGAATTTATATTACTGAGTAATTTGTGTTGTTAACTAGTATCTCCTGTTTTATCTTAGTTATAGGGATAGCTAGGGGATAAACAGGCTGGACAAAAAATCCAAATAGAATCCCCCAAGTGATACTAGTGGTCGAAAAACCTAAGTGGTGTAAAAAAACTAAATGATTAACGCCCAGTTTCCGAAAGGCTGGTCAACATCAAATCAAGTAATCGGCTGTCAAATCTCTTGTCAAGTAGCAATTGGGTTGCTAGAATCATGGTTAAATAGCTTAATTTGATCATCGTGTCGGTTAAAATAGCTGATTAACCAACACGATGATCAAATTAGACTATTTAACCATGCTTTTAGCAACCCAATTGCTACATGAAAAAAAATTTAACAGCCGATTAATAGTTAATGTGACATTGATCAGCCTTTCGTAAACTGGGCGTAAGTTAATTGAATACAATAGTTCAAATAAATTGTTTAACTGAGTTTATTAAACAGTATATTGTCATTCAAGCGGCATTTTTGTTGAAATATCAGTAGAATACCTCACTGCTTGCCTGTTCAGATATATACAAGTTTTCTTAAACACAAGGACGTAACTCATAAAGTCGGTAGCCAATAAAAAATATACTTAAACTACTTAATCATAGAATACAAAATACTGTAGCACTGGAAAGAACAAAAGTTTATTTCGTAGAACTATGTGTGTCTACAACTCGTAGCAGCTACCTTCGTAGCCTCTAGCTACGAACACCGCCTCTATTAAAAACTTCCGAACGTATACTTTTATCTTTTCTCTCATATCTTTTCCTTTTATTAGAAAAGAACTTTATATTTCTCTTTTTAATCTTAACTACGGGGAAGTCAGTGGGATGAAGTCTGAATTGAAATTATAATTTTAGATTTCTAGATGTTTCGATTGTGTTACTCCAGTTAGTGGTTAGAGATTCGATGTCAAAACAGGCAAAAGTTGGTTTTAAAAAGTGAGTTGACTGCCGTTACTTTTGTAACCTTATGTCATTAATTACATACTAGCTAATACCTGCGACTCCGCCCGTATGGAATCTCGTTACTATTCCCGAAATAATAAGTACTTAATCATACACCGCGTGGTTCCCGGCAGAGTAGAATTTGGGACACCCTATCCCTTCTCTTCCCATGCGGTGTCGTACAAGGCGACTAAGGGATAGGGCTGTTAAATATCAGACAGATATATACAGCCCAGATTCAGCCTCAGATGCAACAATAGTCATATGAATACATCAATAGATTCACTCCCTATTACGTGAGACCTAATACAATCATTGATTGAATTTGGGTGTTTATTCATCTCTGCCTAACCCTCCGGGGATGAAAGCATCATTATATGTATGTATACAAAACACATCGGTACCTAATTCGAAAAAACAAAATACTCGCAATTTGTTCTTCTACCCTCAAAATTAACGCTTCTCCTTCACAAGCCGTACAAACAGCAGAAAGTCGTCTACATACACAAGCAAAACCAAAACAAACATACGTAAGCCTGACCTTGGTTTAACCACAGGAGGCATTAATCTCGATTCAGTGTACGTACCCGGGGCAGACGCTCGCCAGACGGACCGCCCCCGGAGCCGGACGACCACTGATATCGCCATATTCATACCCGTAGGGTTGCTTTAGTTCCGGGATGGGTCAAGATTTATGGGGTCTCGTTTTGAAGGTTGGGTATGTGTTAGAACCTTTTTAGTTCTTCATATTTGATTTATCTGAAACTGCTCTGAAGTGTGAATCTTCCTATTTTTGATGTCAAAGATTCCTGTTTGCGACACACTTCTTTTTTTGTGTTACTTTCACATTTTAAATAGTCAACATTCTGAGCCTTTTCCAACACTATCAGGATTGGCTTACCAGTCTAATGTGGTCGAACTTCGATATTTTCGGTGAAGCGACTGCCATCTGACTTCCACAACCAATTGGCGATATCCAAGTTCTGCAGTTAGATTTGTCGGACTTCTTAGGAAAATTTCTCATCGCTTTTTGGCCAGTCTTGTAAATATCATTTTCCTCAACTATCCATACACCAATCCCATAGATTAACAAGTTTCGAAATTAAATTGAGAAGTTGTAAGCTCCAGTCGAAGTTATATTGAAACTAATAACTACCTATTGAGTTATTATATAACTTTACTGTATATTGCAACTAGCTACATGTCCTTATTTTATAAAGCTAAGATACGTTACGTAGGTATATTAACCATCCGACAGTGAACATATAGCCTATGACAAAGTGCCTGCTTGACGGCAAAAGGCTCACCCCCTTGTACGTGAGACGGTGATGATACACCTCTGCCAGGCTGAATATATGTATGTGAGTTTATTCATCAGAATCAGGATTCGCGATATATTTGTTATTATATAAGCAGTTTTAGCCCAACCAGTTATAAAAGTATTTTTATTTCGATGATTGAAGTTCGCGTAGACTTCAGATAGTAATATTTTTATCTTTACAGTTTCGTAGTTCATTTAATTAGCTATATTAGGGAGTGTTATACCTCAGGACACGCTTCTTTGGACCTAAATCGCGAGATAAACGGGCCCTGACGCGCTCGGTTTCTTTGTAATAATCTAATGCTTGGTGGATTTGAGCTCGTCCACCGCAGTAGCACCCTGTGCTATTCTCAAAAGACACTCAAGAAACGTGTACTGTTCGTATAGAGCACATTTTAGGTCCTTAATATATGTCCCGAGCAATACATTCAATTGGCCATTTTTTGGTCCTTCTTGTCTTGGATTATGAGGATTATTCCAAGATACGAAAGACCAAAAAATGTGCTAAAAGAGCGCTTTAAGATGTATATGTTACTGTAAAAGCTCGAACTACGGTAAATCTTAAGATTTAAGAGTAAATCTCGGGGCGTGGTGTCGATTTTTTAACCGACTACAAAAAAGGAGGTTCTCAATTCGTACCCAATTTTTTTTTTTTTTGTATGTTTGTTATTCGATTGTGAAGCCAATTCTAGACGGATTTGGAAAATTCTTTTTCTGTTCGTAAGTAGATTATTCCGAAATGGTCCCATTTAAATTTCGTAAAGATCTGATGATGGATTGCCGAGATTAAACCAAGGAACTCTTCAAAGAGTACCAGGAAATCAGCCGCGATTGCTGCAATCGCATATTATTGCAATGTTTCTGCCATTACACATTCAGTTCAGTGCCTCTTTTTCGTTTCTTGAAGTCGGTTATACTTTTTTGTTAAAATTAATTTATTATAACCCATGCCACATATATTTCTTAAATTGTAGGTAAATAAACTGAAAATGAGCTAACCGTTAGGAAATAACTTAAATGCTAATTGATAACGTAACCCTTTTCCAGCATTTACCGTGGCTTATTGTAAATCCTAAGATTTACCAAGCGAATGGTGGTAAAAGTTAAGAGTTAAGAGTTGGTAAATCTTAGGTTTTACTAGTCAATCTTAGGATTTACCGTAGTTCGAGCTTTTACAGTAACATATACATGTAATATACATTCCCAGACCTCTGTCAACCCTATAGTCTCGGGACATTGACGACGCAATTCAGAAGGCAACAAGTGTGGCAGAATAATGACCATTTATTTTTAGGGTAAGGGTTTACGATACTGTGAGCAACTTGGGTATTGATAGCTCTCGATTGAGGGAAACGGCGACATGATTTAATAAATATTGACTGAAAATTATCGAGGGTTCGTTCACTCAGGTGATTGTTTATGTGAGGAAGTTGTCTCTGAGTGTAAATGTGTTGATATTCAGTTTGAAACTTCCATGTTTTTGTAGTATCTGTGCGCTTGTTTGATAAGTGATGTAGATACCATTCTATGGCTTGATATCGAATTGGCAAGGAGTATTCTGTATGACTTATGAAAGTACTAACTGTAGCTCGCTGCTCCGACCGCGTGGATGTCGGTTATCGCGATTAATCCTAGCCTATGCCCTTGCCCAAGTTCTAATCTATCTCTATACCCAATTTCACCAAGATCGGTTCAGTGTTTTATGTGTTTATTCCTTTTTAATGACAAAATTCATAAGTTACGATAACCGCTTACCATCAGATATTCCATTTTCTTTTCCCAATGCAGTTGGGGTTGATTTTCAGTCTTACTAAACGGCCAAACTTAAAAATTTTCCGTGTAGCGACTGTCACTTGCCCTCTACAACCCACTTGCGATATTGAAGTTCTATAGCCAAAACCGCTGAAGCTACGAGTACAAACTTGATATTTTGGTGATTGATTTCATTCATAATGTAAGCTTCTACGAAGCAGAATTTTGGAAAAGGGAGTACCTAAAGAGGTAAGATACAAAATTCAAAACGAAGCCAGTATTTTTTTTTATATAGGATACGTCAATTTGACTTCGCCTCGCCTGATGGTAAGCTGAAGGCAAAGTCTCTGAAAATACTTCACCATTACAGACACGGGGCTGCGGCAGACTTCGGCAGATGGGCTGTTGGTATCATATAAGGATGATAATATTCGCATCACGTATTTGGTCGGATTTGGTTTAGGTTACCCTTGGGGATTGTGGACATAGGTCAAGTACAATATGGAATACAAGATCAAGATTAGAATATGGACTATGACATTACTAACTTTATTTATTGACAAGATAACGATGTCATTGTAGTTGATTTATTTTATAATTAAGGCATTCGAGCCAAGCTTTTTCCACCATGAATGAATATGAATGTAGTGGAACCAAGTAGAAGCAGGTAATATGAAACACAAATTTCAGAATTCAAAAATATTTGAGTAAATCTCATTAATTTAAGATTTAAATGCTTAGTTTTTGAGCAAAATAATTTATATTTCTTAAAGAAAATTATGTGTCATCACGTCATAATGTCCACGACCGCGCTAAGATAAGACTGTACAGTACATCATGGATAAAAATATAGTCTAGTTTCAGTCTTAATAATGATAAAAGTCTGAGGAGGGTGAGGAGGTTCCTCTCCCTGGAGCCCTAACCACCGGTAGCTTGGTCCCTGTACCCGATGCTGGTGGGGCATTATTTTTTATATTTTTAAATATAATGTTTTTTCAGATAATATATGTATTTAAAAATGAAATTTATAGGTCTTTAAAGTTAGTAAAGAGGAAATAAAAGTCTTTATAATAGACAAACAATTCTTTAGAATAACTTAGGTGAAGTACAAAAAGAATATCGGTAAACCCTTCGTATGCATCAAGGTTCGATAATCTTGAACCTGACCTCTGGGAATGCGGCGTTCCACGCACGCCGGTCCCTTGATCCCGGATCCCAGACGATTGTGCAGACGGACGCACACCCCATCCCGCGGATCGAATAAGCCACTTAAATGTTTATCCCGAATATTTTGTATATTGGCGACCTCTGTGACGAGGGTGCTACGTTATAAGTCGCGTGTTCGATTCTCGCTCGGTGTAAATATTTGTAGGTGTGTTTAAAATCATTATATCTGAATGAGAATGACGTTTTTATACCACTAGAATGGCCGTACGGAAAAAAAATCAATTTAAGATCACTGTTAAGAACTCTGTGTCGTAGCGGTAGTGAACGCGGCCGCTACGCAGGAGGCGTCTGGGTGTTTCTATGTACAATTATTATGAATGTATTTACGAAAAAATATGTATCTAAGTATCTTCATCCACATTCTAGAACCCATAACACAAGCTAGTTAAGCTATGCTTACTTTGGATCTAGATAGCGTTTTGTGTAGAATATCCTACAATTTTATTTATTTAAAAAAAAAAAGTGACCAGCAACAACGCATCAATTTTTTATGCTGTCTTTGTAGATAACAGCAAAGAAACCATTTTGTGACCTGCAAAAATATGCCACTTTTTTGATGCTGTCTTAAATATAGATGACACCAAAAACGCGCTATTTCGACGCATACAGTAGTCAAAATTTATTAAGATAATTTGATTTCATTAAAATATGTCAATAACATACTAAAAAATTAAAAAATAAAAGTGATATACATAGTACGTTACATTAAACTTAACCCCCAAACGCCTCACACAAATACATTCCCATAACAAAAACTTCCCAAACGTGTTTTCCAACTGCATTTCCAAACTCACACCTAAAGTTCCACACAGAAATCACACTTTTCTCAACCCTTCACACTGCCGTGAAGGTCTGGTAGGGATTACGGTAAACGGGGCATGTCGGGGCCCCGTAATCCTGGTGAGGTCAGGTTCAAGATACTGGCACGCATGCAAAGTTGGTTGACAACAGATGTGTAAGAAAACTGTTATGACTTTTATAGTGGATTTCTTTAAAGAAGGTCATGTCTGAAACAGGTTTAGTAATAATAAGTCTGAGGGAACTGTATGTCTGCCTTAAATTGTATTTGCATGCTGCATTGGCGGTCGAGTATGGTGAGACAAATAATTATGTACGAAGACATCATGTAAACCCATACTACGCAAAATAAATAATTGAATAAATAAAAAAATTAAAAAAAAATGAATAAATATAGATGTAGAGTTTGTTTGAGCCCGCTAAACTCTGAAACCGCGGAGCGATTTGAAAAATTCTTTTTGCTTTTGATAGCTCAGTTCTTAGGGGAGGTTATAAAGCTATACAACATCATGTTATAACACAAGGAGCCGAGAAATAAGAAAAAATATGAAAAAAGCGCGAGTGATCATTATCGCGATTGCCTAGTTACGTTTTAAACCTGTATTAAATTTCGGAGTTTACATTCAGTTTATAATTTTATTAATTCGTTAACTTTTACGAAAGCAACTGTAATCTGGCAAGCACACAACTGTCTAACGGTTTAAAGATAACAGGAGTAACTATAATCTACACTAATATTATAAAGAGGAAAGATTTGTACCTATTTTTGTATGTTTGTATGTTTGTAATGAATAGGCTCCGGAACTACTGTACCGATTTCAATAATTCTTTCACCTATAGAAAGCTACACTATCTGGGAGTAACATAGGCTATATAACATCACGCTACTACTAAAGGGAGCGGAGCAGTGAGCATAAATGTCAATAAATCGGGCAGATTTCCATACATTAAAGTTGGACCGGAATCCGAATTCCACGCGGGCGGAGCCGCGGGCAACAGCTAGTATATTATATTACGAAAAGTCATTTATCCACACATCAATAAAAATAAATTCTCAAATTTTTTTAACGTAATCGAACGCATAGTACGCAATAGATAGGGTGAATATACAAATCGTCGGCACCAAGGGCGCCGCTTCGCCTCAGTGCCGACACCTTCCCCCTCCCCCCTCTGTTGTCAATCTACTACGAAGGAAATCACTTGGATGTTAGAATTTTCGCGCGACAAAATAGAAAATTTGAACATACTCCCTCTATTTTTTATGTGACACGTAATTCTCGTGTGTTATATTGGTCTAATGTGTTTTTCGAGAGCGCGTAAGCTATGTATGTTTTAGAAATCGATAAAGGAGTCCCCCAGTATTGATACTCTTTTTTTAATTTTTGACAGTTTGTCCGCGTTGGACGCAAAACTACTGAACTACTTTTAATTCTGTTTTTTTTTTGTTTATATCTTGGTCAAACTTATAAATTAGACTTTTGATTGAAATTTTAAATATTTCAATCAAAAAAGTCGATTTAAATTTAAGATTTGTTTGATCGCAATTGATTTAATAAAACTGGGGATATGACCAAAATTAGTGAAAACCGATATTCACGCAGGCGGGGCGGGCATTATAGTACTCGGCCGGGGTGCGAGGGATATGGCTACGCCAAACTCACCTCCGGCAACCGACGGTCCACAGTCGGCGTGCGTTTTAGTCGGTTCGAGTCTGACATAACCTCCTCCTCCGGCTCCGGCAGGGGAGGTATCCGTGGGGATTTTTCGCACGATAAAAAAAAGGCATTATAGTACTAAATATTTTGTTACATAATACTTATTATACAAAATCGATAGCACTTAAGATACTTAATAACAAACCACAAACTATTATACTTCAATCATAAACTAACCTAAATGCAAATTTAAGCCCTAAACTCAGGAGAATAGAAACCGAATCTTTAACTATCACCCTTTCCGAATCTTCCCTATACTATCCTGGAATGTGCTCTCCATTTTTCATTTCCCACGAAGTGCTTTTAACTATTCACACTTTTTTACCTTTTAATAGAGAAAAGCGAGCGGTTTTATCACTGCTTGTGTAAATATTCGGCGTTTTTCAATGTCGACGCCATTTTTAATCAGAGAAGGGTTTTGCTGTGTGCATTTGGGATATCAAACTGTATATCATAAAGGTTTAGTGTTATTGCGCTTTCATTCATGCTTTATTGCTTTCACGCTCAACTTTTGTGGTGCATTTCAATGCTCGAATGTGGCGAGTTTTAATATAAATTTGCTATTAGGTCTTTAATTTATGACAGTTTACAATTCAACACTACACTCATGGTTTTCGTTTGAATTACTATTAAAAAAATAATTTTGGTGTAGTGTGAAATATAGACTAAGGCTCGTATTACAGAACAACACTCAGTTGTGAATTGACTCTCACAATGACATTAGAACTGTCATAGAATACAATCTGTGCTCAGATCTAGTTATAAATCGAGATTCAGGACTGAGCAACGTTCTCCCGTATTCCATAGTCCGTATTCCGTAGGTATATTAATCAATATTAAACCGCTGACTCTTTAACGATCACGATGTCAAAGTTCTTCCTTTAAAATTGTATTACAAAAGACCATTTATGACATTTAACTTCATTTTGACAGACTGAGAATATCTTTTTAAGAATCGATCTTTAGATCCCCTCTAATATTATAAATGCGAAAGTAACTCTGTCTGTTTGTCTGTCTGTCTGTCTGTCTCGCTTTTACGACTAAACCGCTGAACCGATTTTGATAAAATTTGGTATAGGGGTAGATTAGACCTTGAGAAAGGACATAGGCTATGTTTGGTCGCGATAACCGACATCCACGCGGGCGGAGTCGCGGGCAAAAGCTAGTCTGAAATATGTATGGATTGACATCGATACCTACATATTTTACTAACTTCTAGGATATGAATTAAATTAAACCGCTAAGTAACTAATACTTAGATTAAGTAAATAGTGAGATTTGCTATCAAAGCTTTGTGAGATAGCTACTGTACCTACTTGCTAAAATGTTATTAGCGAATCTCTACATGAATTCAAGTTAAAATTTAATATTAAACTTTGACAATAGATGCTATATTTGTTATGTAACTAACAACAATGGCTGCTCCAAGTTCGAAGTTACCAGCTCAAATTAACTGTTATAACTTGCTATAATGTTGCAAGTTTATTATTTTCAATTTTATGTTCAGTAGATAGTTAGAATTGAGAAAATGGTTGGTGAATTCAATAGTACCTAATTATTTTGTTGATATATAAAAAAACGTAAATATTTGTGAACACATTGTACAGTACCATTTAGATTTGAACTATGTAAAGCTTCTAGTAGTGGTTCTAGAGTGATTGATTCTGCAGCCAAGCTAAGAGATTTGACTTTCAAGAAAAAAACATTTCAGCTAACCTATGCCGATGGAGATCCGCATGGATGACGGTTATAGACTCTTGGTAAAATCTCCAGTTCTACATAAGTTTAAGTCTACCTTTATGACAAAAAGACCTCAAGAAAATCTGTTCAGTAGTGTACGTCCATCGTGAAAAGACAGCAATTCCAAAAAAAAAAATACAAAAAGTCTTCTACACAACCCTGGAATTTGGAGTACTTCTAACCTAACCTAACCTAACTTTTATAATCTTAATCACAATTACACTAAAACCAAGTAATAATCTAAAACAATTCAGACAAAATTAATTAAATTATGTAAGGAAAGTTCCCAACTCCCAATATAATGAGTGTCGAATGGAAACTTGTCTGAAGTCTCTCCATTGTGCCGTTGACAATAGATTATTGAGTCGCCATTTTGTGAAATGTATTTTGTGTTATGATGATGAAGCAACTGATACATAAAGGATAACTTTTTATCAACGTACTAGCTGCCGTCGGTTCCGTCCGCGTTCCCACAACCCGTGGGCATATTCCGGGGTTCAAAGTAGCCTATGTGTTACTCTAGGCTATTATCTATCCCTGTACTCAATTTCAGCTAAATTTGTGCAGCTGTTAGAGCGTGTTTAAAAACAAGCATCAAAACATCTTCACAAATTTTTAGTAAAATATAAATATTGGAGTATATGGGGCTCAACTAAGACCTATAGGGCCCAGCCGGTACACTGATTGACGGACAAGAAGAACAAGGTTTTCCTTCTAAGGTTGGAAGGTCAGACGGCAGTCCCTCCCGGAAAAGTCAGGATAAGCCAAATCGAAAGAAAGACTAGGAGAACGGATCTATGCTCTAGTAACGTTTTTAATGTGACCGGGACTAACGCTATGATAATAATGAGTTGTCAAATTCAAAAATCATCTATTCTATATAGACTATTAAAAAGGCACTTACAAAACGTCAAATATAATAAAAAAATGGTTTAGCAAATGAACCACTGCTTCGAAAGGCGGTCGCGGCCTGAGAAGACCCCATCAAGAAACTCAGCGAGCTTTTAGTGAATCTATAAATTAATGTAATATGAATGCAACTTATTAACTTAATAATACATCTCTACCTAGCCCATCGAGCCTACAATTCGTAATAATACCCAAAAACCCATTCAACAACAAGAAGACAACAGATGTATATCAGAAAAAAAACTTCATTCACACGTTCTATTTTTAAACGGGATCGTAAAACGAAGAGGTCGTACAAGGAAAACCGTTGGACCCTAACCCGGGTATAAAATGCGAGTGCCCGGGTACCGGTAGGGTAAAGTACTCGGCCGAGGTCAATCGGACCTTGAACTTGTATCCTTGGGTATGGTTTGTTTACAAACATACGTTTTATCGTGCCCGGCGACCTTCCTACGGATTTTATTTAGGTATATGGTATCTGTGGTAGGCTATACGAGTATATGGCGAATGTATGTGTTAATGCCCGGTGGAGCAGAATAGGGCCACCCCCATCTCTTCCTGTGGGTGTCGTAGAAGGCGACTAAAGGATAGGGCTGTTCTCCATCCGACAGTAAATATACAGCCTATGACTTAAGGCCCCGAATCAGATTAGCATCGAAAAATCGGTATTTTCGAAACCGTTTTTCTTTTTAACTATAAAACCTAAAAATCTGGAATTTACATCCCTGCATACTACAGGATATACAGAGTAACTTCACCTTTTCATAAATTCAATAAAAAAGGAGGAAATAGTTGAAAAGAGGCTCTGAACATCACTTCTACTCTTTCTTATGAAATCAAATATTTTCTACAATATGTATCCAAATAATGTAAAATTTCAGATATTTATGTTAAATGAGTGTATTAGCATGACGTGACCTTCTTATTTTGTAATCGTCCCCTATAAAATTATCTACTAAAATTAGTTTTACTGATTTTTACGGCTGAAAAACGAGCGAATGACCTTGAGCATTTGTATGGTCAAAGTCATTCGCGTATGTAATCACCTTAAGTGCCCGCCTGGCGGCAATAGGTTCGCTCTCTTGCCTTGAATTACGTGGTACCGAAAAATCATAGTCGGCAAAATGTACACTAGTATAGGTACCTCTGCCTACCCTTTGCGGATTTATGTATATATATGTAGGTATATTTACTTATATTGACAGCTTGTAATCTTGTCTTGGTAATAATAAACAAAAAGAAAGCTATCCAATTCGGTGCAGTAATTCGGAAGTTATCCGCATATAAGTACATACATTTCGGCGATTCATTTTCATCATCACAAAAAAGTATTATTCTCGCGACTGTCTCGCGTGCTGCAAACATATCAATCAATATACTTTCATGCTTTGTTTTGTTTATTATTTCCAAATAATGATTCTTACAACTGGCTTGCGTGTTGCCAACAGATCAATTATATTCTTTTGTGTATTTATTTATTTTTTGATACTGATTTAAACTGACTTGGTTTATCTTTTATTATTAAATTATGTTAATTGCAATTTTTTTGTTTTGATATTTATAATATTGTTTGTGATTGTATAAATTTTAGATTAAGCAAGTAACTTATATTAAGAGCGAATTTCACTAATACAGCAATGGCGGGAACCCCAGTAAGGTCGAAATATACGGCAAATTTCACCGTATAAAACATGATAATCCTGTTTAGCTGAACAGATTTTCACCAGTGAAATCCAGCCATCCCAAAAGTACTACGAATAGTTAAATGGGTATTTTAGAGACCGAGGTCCGTTGTAGCACTCCTCCTTTATATTATTTTATTTATTTAGGATTTTATGGTACAGACTGCCGTCTAACCTAATCACATCCTTACTAAGCTAAGTGTCCAAAATCGATGACATTTAGTCAATATACTCGTATTTTGTACCAAAACTTTAGCCAAAAGACACGGACCCAGTCATTTGTAAATCTTTTAATTTTCTAAAGGTTATCATCGAATTAACATAATGTCGATAATTTTATTGTTCGGTATTGCCAGCGTTAAATTGTGAATGAGTCAGCCATGGGACAATGCATCACGCTGACTCACCCGCCAATCAATGCGAGCTTTACACTAATTCCAAATTTAAATCATTCAGATGTTCGCGTTCTTTGTTTCGAGATGAAATGTTTGTTTTCAAAAAAAGAATTGACCTGGTTCTTAAAAAAATAACGTCATCTTACCAAATGTCTTGTCTTGTGTTTGAATAAAATTGCGAACGACAATTTCGAAGTTTAATAGTACATACATTATGGTACAAGTGAGTAAAGTTGGTGATTAACGCCGAGGCGCCATTGAGACCCGAGCCGTGAGGCAAGGGTCTTAAGAGAGCCGAGGACGGTAATCATCATGCTCACGCGTGGCATACGACTTTTTACAACACACTTGCGAATAAAATAATACTACAAATACTAAATAAACAATACTACAAATTAATTCGTTTTCCTATGCGCGCGCATCTAACAATGGCGATTGGCCATATTTAAAAGAATGAGGTTTGACTTTTAACTTTTTTTTACTGTTTTTTTTTCTGTACCTACTTAGAGAAAAATAATGTTTTTGAGTGAAAATTTTGTTTATTATACAAGTATTACAAGTTGAAATTATTTATTTTAATACGAAAATGCATCAAATGACCATACAATAGGCATATTAATTTACGTTCAGTCGCGTATGGTCAAATTCGCCATCGGTCAAATTCATAAAAATCGCGACTAGTCAAAATTATTTTTGTATCGAACCTTTTTTGAGAACATAGAAACTTAACCTATAAAATTTAAAAAAGAATCTATAACTCACTTGTGAATAATAGCAATGAAAAAGTCACAGTTTGATAATAGGTGTCATTACGTGCATAATTGCGGTGAAATAATATCAATTTTATGAGCAGGTGTGTTGTAAATACATTTTATTTTTCTACTAATAAGTAGATATTATAAATTATGACACATGGTTGGAATTTGAATGAATGGATATTTCATAGCCCATTACACCAAAACGGCTGAACAAATCTAAACGTTGGTATTAAGATTATTTATTATGTCTGACATATCACATAGGCTGCAGACTTTTCTCTCGTGGCTCGTTAGATGGCAGTCACTCCCGTAAAAGTCAAAGATAAAGAGTAAGATCGCGACCCTCAGATTCTAAACTGCAAGCTTTAAGTACAAACCCAGACTAACGTTATAATGATATTTGGCAAAACTATATTTGGTAAAACTATATTAGGTAAAACTATATTCGGTAAAACTATATTTGGTAAAACTATATTCGGTAAAACTATATTAGGTAAAACTATAATTTTCCGTATCGTCACGTTGTCTGCAGTTGACGTGCGTCATGAGAGCGGCATCATGACATATCCGCCACTTGTCCGGCGGATGGCGGTTCAATTTGTTGAATTAAACTACACGCTATGCACAGATTCATTCGTCAGCTATTTGGGACGGAAATTTTACTTGTTTCATAATGACTAGATGACATTTTGCAGCTGTGTATGCGAAAATATTTAAAAAAAAAACTATATTACTGTTTCAGGGTTAGATAACTACGACAATACTATTATCTTGTGTTATAGCTATGAAGTCAAAGTCAAAAAATTGCTTATTCTGTAGATAGTAGGCAGACCATAAACAGACAGCACCTACAAAACTTTAAAGAAAAATAAAACAAAAGAAACTAGACTAACTTATGTTTACTTAACTCATGATCAGATCAATAAAATTGCATTAACTACGAACAAACAAACATTAATTTATGAATATTACCTATATATTATTCTATTACGCTGATTACGCAATCATTTTAAATCTTAAAAACCACATACTTATATTAGCCTTTTAACAAATTTGAAAAACGTAGGTACATATTCCACAACATTAAAAACGAATTAAAGAATTTGTCGGCTTTATTCGAATAAAAAAAAGCATCCGTTCCACATTTAAAATTTGAACGTAAAAGTAAGCATTAGTGCCGCTACTCGCCGCAAAAGCGCTGCCGTCTACGCGGTCTAGCAACTATAATGCGTACCGCGTCACCGCGCTGTGATTGCACTGAATTGAGCTTCCGTCGCCGACAGGATAAAAAACCCGGCCGTGTCCTCGCTGGCATTAAACAATAGCCAATCGCGATCTGTGTACAGCTTTAGGATAAGGACACACTGGTCGCTAAAGTAACGTGAAATATATTAATTTATTATCATAATTTATAAAATATCCACACTTTGTTAGTAGATTTGCTTATAAAACATGTTTATGTATGATAACTGCAATAATGTAGCAAAAAACATTATCCTCCTTTCTTCGGCAGTCGGGTAATAACCGCGACTTCGCCCTCGTGGTACTGGTCATTTCAGTTACTTACTTGTATTCTTTCTCTAAAAATATAAGTACTTAGTAGGATTTTCGTTGCACCACTTTTTTTAATTAGTCACCAAATTTCGGTTTTAAATTAGCGTTTTATCACTAATAGCTATTCTATAAGGCAAAAAATTCGGGAGACATTGAAAACGGGGGAATCGCGTTTAACCCATTTTTTTAAGTATGAGTGTGTCGCCAGTTGCCCCGTTTTCGGTATGTGAAGCTGCTTAAACCGGTGTCGCGTCGAGCGAGTCAATTTTGATTGGCGACTGATTGAATTGTCGGACGAGCTGTGTACAACGTTGTCGGTTTGTCACGTTTTGTCAACAACGGCTTGTTTCACTTGCGTAAATCATCGCAGTTCTGGATTATAGAAATCTGATAGTGAATAAGTCTTTTCCTTGAATTGAAACAGTTTTTAACGGATTCTATCTCGATTTATGTGTTATTATATTATTTACTTTTAACCCGACGTTTCGGCTACTTTCCAGGCCCTCGATTCTGCTAAAGCCAAATCACTGTCATACCACGAACACTGTAAAAAAAACCATTTAATTTAAGCCTTTAAAGTAATGAAGTTAAACTCTAAAATTCAATGGCTTATTGTAAGAGTGAACGAAGGAGTGTTATGAAACGTTTTTCATTTAATTTTGAACTAAGCTTATACTACTAAGCTTATAGCAATAAAGTTTAAAATTTAATGCAATATTTTGCAGTCTCTGTGGTGTGACAGTGGTTTTACTTCAGCAGAATCGAGGCCCAGCAGTCATGGTCGTTTTATTACAGTGGTTTTATTTACATTTGTGTTACTCGCGTACACTTCAGACAGTATTAGGTCGCCGCACCAATATTAGTTCAGACCAATTATACTTGGCTCATTCTTCAAACCCGAAACCTAACGCATAAATCAGTCAGCTTAGATTGACCCAGGATTCGAATAAAATCTATGGCACAGGTGACTGAAGTGTGACTGACTCTTGCACCAATACAGACCAAACCAGTCATAACCATAATTGTCAAATCTCCAAATTAAATTACCATTGTAACACGGTACATGTCTATAATGGTGACCCTCTTTTCTGAGACTTTGCCTTCGGCTTACCATCAGACGAGGCGAAGTCAAATTGACGTAAAAGAATTAACCCTTTCAACAACTAACCAATCCATTCTCAATAATGCATCCAATTAAATCTTTTATTGAACCCTAACCCTTAAATGCAAGTGACAATAAGCCATTAATACAGTCTAGCTTACCTGCGGACAGGGGAGGGTGTTTTCTGACCAATTTGCAAGCCAGGGGAGAGTGTTTTTGACCAATTTACCTTGTCCTAACCCTTTTGCTACCCTCAGTTATGTGATCCGAACCTGTTAAGTAGGACTTTTAGCGTTCTAAATAGGGGAGAATGACTTTGATACCACAATACTTATTGTTAGAAGATGGCATTGGCAGACATGTTGCAAGTTCTGTGTAGGGAGATTATTTTTTAGAATACAGCAGAAGTTTGTATATAATTTGAGTGGTAGTAGTTAAGGCGTTGAATCGAGAGGATTAAGATTTGAACCCCGATATTAAAATACATGAACCTATGTAGTCCTAACAAAACCAATTGAGTTTATTTGAAGGAGTTAACCTGGTGTTAGCAGTGTACTTCCAACTAAGATTTCGAACTAAATAAGAGTGTTAAATCATGAATAGATTTCTATTATTATTTTTAAGTTCTAAGTTTAAGTAGAATGTAGAATACCTATGCTTTACATTTCAGACAAAATAAATAATCTTTTCCTTGTCTACTCGTATATCTAAATCTGCAGCAACTTAACGCTCCAGAAAAAAATACAAATCATACGGTTTTTACATAAAGTTTTTATGATTAAATTGTACAATAATCGAAACAAGACAGTACAAAAGTTACCTTTGTCTTACACCTTAGAAACAAACACTCTCTCAAATTGTCCTTACATTTTTTTGACCTCCACAATGCCGTATATGGGACAAAGGGTCAAGTTATCATATTCACCGCTGATTAAATGTACTCAAGTGTAAAATTAGTTAGCAGATGTCGTCAGGGACATCCACCGTATAAAATTTATTAGTTAACTTTCCTATACAATGTAATTCTTATACTAGAGGAGCTCGCTTTCGCCATTGTTCTTAATTTAATTTTCGAAAGAATAAAGGCAAACTAAAAGTTCAGTTATAATATTACCATAGATTAGAATGATTTGTTGCATTTAATGAACTTGATCATTTGTGTTTGTGGTACTTACATTGTTTTAGTAGGTACTAGGAAGATAAAGGAACTTTTTCTTTTGACCGAGATATGTAGTTAGCAATAGTTTGTGCTAAAACTATTAGTTTCTTTAGCCCGTTATATTATTTTCTTTCCCACCAATAGAGAGTACTACGACGATAGGGCCTACCGTTAGAAAAACTATATGCTCTGTAGCAATTTCAACCGGAAAAAGCAAAACTTTTTTTTCGTTTTTCTCTAAAATACCTACAAAGTATTTTTCTTATTAATTGTTTTTCTTTGAATTTTTGAAAATAAACCATCATTTCTGAATCTATTACGATGTTTTGTAGATTTTACTTCTCCATATCCAAATATACTAAGGATTTTTTTACAGAATGTAAATAACTCAATAAAATTATAATAGATTCATTATATCGGTAGCCCAAAAGTAAATGTCACAAAATACCAATTCCCAAAAACTCAAAAGGTGCCTCAAGATATCGTGCCTGAATAAAGAAATTCAAAAGTAATCTCTATTTAAAACAATATTTACGTGCGAGGCGAAGAAAGTCAACAGTCGATATCGTCGCGTCGAATCGAATTCTGATTCAAATAAAACCGCTGAATCGCAGCAGACATGCCAAATCACCACTTTGAGACGCATATCGCCTATTTCAAATTCACTTAGGCTCGTTTTCGTCGAATTTTTATTTCACAGCAATTTCCAACCTCCAAAGTATCATCAAAGTTTTTTTTTTATATCCCTTCGAGTTAACAAGCATTTTAAACTAATTAAATTTTATATGCAACAAATGCTTAATGATAAAAACTCCATGTTAAACGAAAGAGCACTTACAAAGGCGTAGTTCCGCAAATTAGATTGCATGCCATCTGTCGTGGAGTAGCGGCACTAAACACGGGCCCATTGTAATTTACTAACGGTCTGCAAAAAACGAACATACCAAACGAAACAAAAGATATTCCAATTAACCTCGTTATTTTTACTGTACAGATTAACGTTCGAGATTATCTTCTGCCTTTATTATCTTCGGCGATGGTACGCACCTGCCTTTTAACCGATTTTAAATAACTGCCATTTCCATCCATCATGTCGGCACAATTTCAATGGACGGATGTCTTTAGGAATTATTATTATTTTACATTTATGCGTAATATATTATACAATTAGGTTAGCGTATATTACACCTGTTATATCAGTATTATATATACATAGGCAAAACAAAATAGTACAAAACCTTGAATGAAACCGTTTTTAACGAATTCCATCGTGACATATTTTGTGATAATATTATTCTTTATACTGTGTCCGACGTTTGTAAACTTTCGATTCAATAAATCTATCTGTCTCGCCTCTGTTTGTCAAGCGATTTATTGTTATCAAATGATTTCTCCATATGTCTTCTCAAATTTCTAACAAAGCTTAATTTCGACCAATGGAACGCTATTATTCAAAATTAGTCCCATTTTTAGGCATTGATATAAAGCTTTATTTAACAGAGTCTATCTAGATTTTTCTTATTTATTCTGTACCCAAGTTTGCTTTTCGGTGGTCTCCCCGCTAAGGAGTATAATAATAGGGTGTATTAGTTAACGGTATTCGCAAAAACACTCTTCTCAATTTTTGCTCTTCTTACAGACATTATCTGCCTTTAATTTAAATTCCTAATAAAATTTCTTGGTTTTACTACACGTGAGTTTATGACAATTTTGAATAATCTACCAAAATTGGGTACGCGTCAACATGATTCTATAAAGCAGATTACAACCGTATGAAATTACGAATTCATGTTTATGGCATAACTTGGAATTCGCACGTTCCCAAAGCCCTCAAGCCACACATGCGACACCCGAATCCTTTACGTTCAGAAATTCTCAAACGTGAGTCGTCAATGGGGCAATCAAGCATTGCGTGTACGACACGACCTGCCTCAATACGCGGCCGAGACGCCACCCACGGTAGTAACTCGTAGTATGGTGCTGCTGTGTGATCTTCTGAGAGCAAGTAATTTATTTATTTACGATGTAAGAGTACCTGCGTCTTAGCGAGGAGCGGGACGTAGACTAAGAAAGATTTACGCTCGTATTTCTACTAGCTCGAATGGGCATGTGCATATTCTAAATTTAAAAGTTCTAGTTTTCTGAATCTTACATACATATTTATACTCAAGCTTGTAAATCCTCGTAGGGGTAGGCAGACGTGTATTATCACCCAAATTTTGCCAATTATGATTTTCGCCGTCAAGCGGGCCCTTAGTCATGGGCTGTATGTATAGTATCGGATGGAATCTTGTTAAATTATCTATTTAAATAAAATTATGAATATTAAAGATTTCAAATATAACATTTACATTCACCCCGGTAATCGGTAGGTAGCTATCGCCTCATATTTTTCCATTCTACATAGTACCCGAACCTATTGCCGTGAACCAGGAAGTTTTGCACGAGATAATACCTTGCCTTGGTCAACAGCCACATGATGCCAGACCCTTGTATTCTACTTTCTATAGAGATATATACAAATTCATACTGAACTTGTAACATTTTTGTTTGAAATTCAAGATTCCTTAGAAACTAGACCAAACTCAGTTTATATTAGAATCTATATAATATGCGAATTATTCTACGAATCATTCAGCCGCTACATAAAAGATAAAATACTTACTTTATCCAATATCACTGAAGAAGTACATATTTATTATGACGACAAAAAACCAATCGTACTTTGAAAACTTAATTCTAAAATAAATGTATCAAAACCAATCAAAATGAACATAAAATACGTATCAAAACGAATGAATTAATCAATTAAATTTATGAACGATCCAGTGAAAACAGATGTTTCAACAGATCGCATCGCAAAGGTGGTAGCCGATTCTAATTTGAAATTAGTTAATTAATATATTGTATGACGTGCGATGATGGTACTTGATAATTAAAATATAACGGTGGCATTATTTATCGTCTCTTTCCGCATTTTTTGAATTTGTTACAGTGCGTAACTTTTTATAACTTCCTTTCTTTCCAATTAAATCTTTCGATTTTGATATTATTTTTGCTAATTTCGGAGCAATTTTATTGCTTGTATTTAATTTTGTAAAAAATATCGAAATAAAAGTAATACACATTAAAACTATACGAGTTTACATGAAAATGTTAATTTATTTTCGGAGAGAAATTTTATTATTATGAAATTAATATTCTTATTTTTAATTTTATTGATTTGACACAAGCTTCTGACAGTTCTACAATATTCTAAAACATTTTCTATGAGAGGCTGACGTTTGACCATTATCTTACCATGATGATCAATGATAATAATTATAATTTAACGATCTTAGGAACTAAAATTATTATTTATATCCAAGACATGAACCACATTCATATAACTATCAATATCGAAAAAGTAAATCATTCATATTTTAATTTTGTATTTTTTTCATCACAAACGTTCTTACAAGCAATAATGCAGCTGTTTCTCATGAAACCCATCCTAATGTTTATTCATCTAATCTTTCCGAACGAAAAATAAGCCAGGACCTGTTTGTTCACAAGGATAATTACAATCCCGCGATTTAAATAAGAATAGATAACGTTAGAAAGAGAGGAATAGTTAGAGGAGTACGGCGATAGAACAAATGTCGTGTTCGTTCTAACACAAAAACAGGAGTAACGAACTAAAACGCCAGGTGTGACGCGATGCCATGTGCTCGCTCGGTAACAGAAAGTTTATTTATTTATTCGTGTGGCCTCAGTCGAAGTTAACCTATTTAATTAGTGTAGCTAGGAAACGAAAAAGCTCGTTAGGCGTCTGCATGTTGGCAATGGCAGTTGTCATGCGTGGGATGTTATTAATATTTGATCAAGTATCATTATATTTGAATCTCTTTTGAATTTTTGCATCGAGAATGAATCAAAAATGTTTTTTTCTTGTTGCATATTATAATTATTAACTAATAAATATTATGTACTATACATGCGCAACTTTGCGTGCTCTATGCATATATGATTTTCTCTATTTATTAAATTTAAAAAATGTAATAACTTTTATTACAAAGATATATTATTAGTAGGAAGGTACATAAATGAAACATAAAATATGATTGTATCTGGTGATATCACAGATAACAATAGTCGTGCAAACCAAACGTATATTTCACTTTATAAGAATAATCAGTAAAATAATAATCAAAAATATTGAAAATAGTTTTTTTTGATACATTCATCAAATACGATGAAATTTAGTTAGAGCGCCATCTAGCGTTGAATAGCTAAACTACAACAAACTTCGCCTTACAAGTCGCACTGTGACGTACTTTGATATTGTTCTTTCACTTTCAAATAGATGGCGCTATCACGATAAATGGCTACGTTTATTGAAACAAAAAATACTAATAAGATTTTTTATTTCCTGAAAAGATTTCAATAATATAAAAATATATTTTCCAATAAAAATAACGTTTTCATACTAAAACACTAATCTGTCGCCATCTAACCTTGACTCCATTGCATGTTTGTTCTATTCATTTTTCCCTAATTTTGTGTTAACGTTTCCTTTATTTTTTACTTACTTTATTTTTGCTTTATGTTAAGTATGTGGTGTGTCTGTGTTGTTATAGCTTATTTTGGCTCCGGACGGGACGTTGCAGACAGTCAAGAGCGAGTCTCGGCGCGGCCGCGGCAGGGGGCGCTCGGCAACAACACCCGTGAGTACTCACCTCACTTTTCTTGTCTTTTCTTTTTGTTTTGTTTTTGTTTTTCATTTCTTTCATGTCATGTGTATACCCCTTACCTTTGTGGTGACTAATTATTAACACCGTCATAATTAACAAAATAATAATGTGATTAAAAATATTTGTGTTCAAAATCTACTAAATATACCTAGGTCGGATATAAAATATTTACGAATTTACGGAAATTTATGTGATGATATCCCTACTCCAAAGACTTTTTAACCGACTTAAAAAATGGTCAGTTTTTATTTTTTCAGCAGTATTTTTAGCCACTTTGCATATAAATCTTTAATAAAAAGGGGGTGTCTCGTATTAGACCGCTTATGAGAAAACTCTCAAACTTTTAAAAACAAAGACGTGTTAGCGAATATTTCTGTATTTTCTATTTGGCTAGAACCCTATTTAAATAAAAGAAGAAAAGTGTCACACGCAATATGGATACTGAATAAAAGTCATTATTATCATCTTAGCGTGGTCAGACTCTCACCTCGGTGCCCAGAAACCACTTCTTTTATTCTCGTGACGTGTGAGGAGTGACTACCCGCTGACCTCCCAGCTCAGAAAGGAAAGGTCCTCCAGAGCTTGGTTCGGTCTTGTTTATACCAATTAGGTGGCAGATAAGCGCATGGCTCACCTGATAGAAAGTGGGTACCGTGGCCTATGGATGTATGCAACACCAGGGGCGTCACACTCGCGCTGCCGACCCCGTAAGAACATTGTAATGCCCTTCTTGAAGAACACCATACTGCTGTGGTTTTTTTCCAAACGTCAATCAACAGATGTGAGATTGACTTGACCCCGACAATCTTGGTTGGGTTATGTCCATACAAATTTAACCAAAAGTTGACCAACCTATGCTCTAGCAACTAGAGTCGAACCAGCCAAGAAAGGTTGAGAATCTCTGACCCAAAACACCAAATTGTAACAGATCGATACCAGCATTCGTGACGTGTGACGCATCGCGTCAGGGTGACCGCCCACAAATGCCACCTTTACGTAACAGCCATAAATCAAATACGAACAAAAACCAGGCCACTCTCGCTTTCAAAGCGAAATATCCGAATATACGAATAAAGTAACCCCGTTCGGTTCACGGCCACTCAGCAGCCGTGTAAACAAACCCCATTCACCGAGATTAACGCGGGTTCACGCGACAACATCTAACATATTGTATACATTGCTATTTCAGTACTGTAGTTTTATGAAACTCGTTGTGAAAACAAGTAATGTGTATCGTTGTTTGCGTACGTTTGGGTGTTTTGAGTTTTTCCAATGCCCGCGGGTCCACCTGTTCATTCACCGAATCGAGTGGGCTGCAAATTGGAAATTAATTGAAAGATTGTGCCGCAAGCTATTTTCATGTCATTCAACTGTTTGTTCGAGTTTATTTCGTGAATTTGTTTAGTTCCTATTATTGACATTGCTGATAGGTCAGTTCGTAAATTGAATTAGAGAGAGAGGTTTGTTACCGCCCACATCATCAACACCTCGGGATATGTATCTTGGATCAAAATCGCGATACGAATGAGGTCCTGGTACACGCGGATTGTTTTCTAATAATCTACGCTTGGTGAATTTGAGCTCGTCAACCGCAGTAACACCCATGCTATCCTCAATAGACACCCAAGAAACGTATACATACTGCGCGTATAGAGCATATTTTGGGTACATTTTAGGTCCAAGCAACAATAGGTATGTTTTATTCGGTCCCATGTGATAGGAGTATAAGACTGTTACCATCAACCACTCCTTCTTCGCTTGTTTTCCTATGCACTCTCGTCAACCAGAATATTATAAACCAAATTCCTCCAAATTCATCCAGGATCCAAATAAAATATTTTACTCAAGTAAGTAAATCATAATGATCAAAAAAAAATAAAAAAAAAAAAAAAAAATGATCCAAGTCGGAGAAATGGATGCTATGGCGGAAATTCGGAAGTAGGCGTGTCTAGCAGTGAACTGCAATAGACTAATTGATTGATCAAAGTTTGAATGAATGTATCCCCCATCTCGAGAACTATACATCACTGTTAAAAGAAGTTTTTAAAGCATTGCCTGCTTCAATTCTCTCTAATGGAATGACGTCACTCTGGGCCAAGTCTTACAAGAGTGCACTCTTAGATAATACTGCATTTGATTAACTAAAGTGCTACAAACCTCGAAAGAACTACTAATCCATTACCCTATTTTACTTTCAAAACTTTTGATACAGATATACTTATATCGAAAAAGAATACTTATTTTCATCATGTTCGTCACAATTTGACAGTTGACTAGCTTTATTCTGGTATAAAAACGGTCTTGGTCTAACTGATAAATTTTCACAAAGTTGCGTAGTTTTTTCCTTTACTTTAAATCGCTCCATATCAAGTATGACATTGGCAGAATTTTCATTACATACATCGGCTTCCCTTGCCAAATCTAAAAAAAAAAATTCTAAACAGCTCATCATAGAAGTCATTTTCCACATCAATCTTACTATTGATATATTACTGCTAAAATAAAAAGCCTACCTACACTGCCTACACATTAAGTTTCTAAAGATTATGAAAGTCACAAATATGTCGACATTTCGACACGTCATCAATCAACTGAGATGTCAACAGCATCCATTAATTTGACAGTGACAGCTAGGCTTTCGCGCCGGTCCGGCACCGAAACAATGGAATCAAAAAAAAAGATTGCTTGCCATTATTTTGTCTATGCACGTCATCTACCACTCACGGCTCTGAAACTTTGTTTTTAATGTTGCCAATATGGATATTAGTTGGTAAGAGTTGCCGTGAACCATTTTTCTTTTTTGTTTCGTGCAAGAATTACTCTGACCTTACCGGAGCTAACGGTGACGAGGATATTTCGGTCCCAGACCAACTGAAACAGAATGGATACTGACCGTGCTTTTTCAAACTTAGGTAATAGCTGGGGAAAATCAGGTAGACACTTGTCTACATAGATTGACTATGCCTAGGTTCCTAACCAGTCTTCACCGACATAGTTAGTGACCCCGACATGTTAGGGATCAAATATTTAGGAGCATGTAAAGAAACACAACGTGTTGTAACCCTGGGCCTGCTTTTCCTAGGGCGGCAGTTTCCGCAGCTCTTTCAATACTAGAGGTACCTACTACCCGCCTATTATAGCTAACAAAACTGTTTTCGGTGTGATGTTATATAAAATTAGTATATTGCTGTCAATAACTGTTATTACTGATGCTAAGTACCAAAAATTTCTTAACCAAATCCAATAACAATTTACATGAACCAGGAATTGAACCGAGAGCTTTAGTCCACAGGAAACCCAATACACTAACACCGCTTTTCCATAAACGCGTTCTCCTTGCATTCAATAATTCGCACAGAATTCAGAAATTTCTAACGTGGCAGTCAAAAACTGAACCACCACGCAAAAATGTAAGTACTGATCAATTTCAACCCCTGCCCCTTAGACAAGTGGCAATTCGTTGACCGGCATATTGTAGAAAAGAATGATGAATATAATTATGGGATGGGGACGTGGGACCACGATTAACGTTGGGACCATGGGGTCCGAGCGCGCGCAATTTCTTCAGGGAGATTGCGAAGCGTATGGTCGACGCTTCTCGTGACCAGAAGGCTGGCCTCTTTCTAGGTCAGAGAATAAGCATTGCCATACAACGTGGCAATGCTGCCAGTCTTCTGGGAACGTTACCAGTTTACCACAAGAGGCATGCGATGCGGAGGAATTCCACGACGCGTTCGGTTTTAGTTTTTAATTTGTACTTTTATGTATATATTTTTAGTTTTATTGTTAATATTGTACATATTTAAATTGTATTATAGTAGGATTAACATTAAATATTAAACAATTATGGGATTTGACGTTGAATACGTATTTTGACGTTTAAGACTTACGTTGACAACTGTCTAATACGTCAAATCTCATACATTCATCATTTTATTCTAGAATACGCCGGACAACGAATTGCCACTTGTCTAGAGGGGTGGTAATTCAAGTTGTATAGAGCGCAATATAAAATGCAATCCGGATATTATACGGCATCCGGTGACAAAGCGTTGTACAAAAATGCTAGAGGAATGAGTTTTATTGGATATCCGGAATCCGGATAGCCAATAAAAACTCTACTATTAGTGATTCGGATGGATGACTTGCACTACGAAAATTGACAATTTTCTTTAGTCTAGAATTTAACCGAAATTGCTAGTTGACTCCTCCAGTGATAACTTGCTGGTGTGAGGAATGAGTCCACGTTAGTAGTGTAGTCGGACGAAGCCGAACCAGAGACCTATCGGTCGCAAGGTCGACTCCCTAACTACTAAGCTACCAACACTTCTCGTGCATGTGGACCGAAGTGTGTGTGTATTTGACGAAATGTGGGTTTTAATACTCCTCTGGCTACCCCTTCGGGGATTTACAGGAGTGAATATAAGTGTGTATGAAACCAAAACAAACCTCCAAATACATTGAACGATAGAAACAAATACCACAGATGCAAAACTAATAGGTACGTATCTAAATTGTACGTTCAATTCGGAAATAAATTGAAATTCGACGTAATGAAGACGGGACGCATAAAGGCTGCAGACGGACTAATTTCGCGGCCGCCATCTTGCCGTAACCATGGCAACGAGACTGCCGCCCCTCCACCGCCACCCGCGCACCTCACCGCACCCCCCTTTGCCCCGCCGCGTGCACTTGCGTTGCACTTCCGAAAGGCTAGACTAGTTAGTACATAGGTAGAACTTAGAATGTTATGGATTGTCGAGTTGTAGATATGTTTCGATTCGATTATTGTTAATGAGGGGTGGTTGTGTTCTTGTTGTCGTGAATTGAGCGATATGCGAATAAGTCTTATCTAATAAATAACTAGATGTTACCCGTGGTATCCCACTCATGGAATACTGAAATTTTTAGTCGTCAACTTTACGAAAAAAAAATATTTTTTGCGCACCTTAATATTTTTCTTTCCATAAGAAACTTTTTTTTCCAACTTGCCGAAATATCCTCCGCAAGTCGTCTCGGTCATCAGTTACCGTGTTCGCGAGGGTGAAATTACCACTGGTATATCCCTCACACCTCTGCTGACCCAACGCCATCTCGAGTTAGTCCCCTCAGGTGTGGGACCTTGGTGTCCCCATCTTACCCCGAATAGTGGGAGGCGCGCATCCACCTGTAAACCTCAGGCCCACGATCTTGGAGGACGGAGGTCGAAGAGCGACTTCCGACGCCTGCGTCACCTCCGCACATTGCAAGATTCTCAGGCTGGGAGAGACCTGAGTCACCACCCATAAGAAACTTCTATGAAGTACTAAAAAACTTAAACGAATAGACGAATATGTCGTGACCCTAACTCTTAGTCACCATGCCAATACCGATGGGAAAAGATCCAGTTGACCTCGGGTTCTTCATCAGAAATCACGTGGTTTTCAAATTGATCAAATATTTTCACTACATTTCTTTTTCGTTAAAGTGTGACGTCAAGCAAGACTGTGTTTAGTACCTATCTAGGTACATTTTCTTCCAGCCGGAGTGCGAGGGATATGTCTACGACTACCTCACCTCCGGCAATCGACGGCCCATACATGGTGTGCGTTTTAGTCGGTTCAAGTCCGACATAACCTCCTCCACCGGCTCCGGCGGAGGGGTATCCGTGGGGATTTTTCGCATGATAAAAAAGGCACACATTTTCTTTAACTCAGTTTTCATATTTCATCAATGGGAGAGTATCTCCCTCTCAACGCACACCTTTACTTTCCGGGGGGATCACCTTCGGAGGGAGCTGCTGAGTGGCTTTAGATAAACTAGCTAATCAAGCTTACTCTTAGCCATGAAAGACAGACATTAAAATAATCTTGTTCTAATACTCTAGTAGAGACATCCTTTCGTCATTTTATTATGCACTGATTGATTGCATATAAAAAGAAAAACTACTTTTACTATTTTATACCCACTTAAGTAGGTATAATAATATTACGTAGTCATAATAGTAGTAGTAGTAGTAGTAAACTGCGAGGGAAGGAAAATAGAGAAAACGCAAGCAAGAGGAACAAAATTTATGCATTAATACGAGGGTAGATTTTCACACTTAAGAGACCATCCTTACGAAATTTTCTACTGAATTATTGCACAATTATGTTAAACGTTGAGTAACACATACGCCTATGAAGGTAGGTATATTCATCTTATGATAGATACAGAAGGGTTTTTAAAAAGATGAAAACATAATTTTGAAATTCTCCAATAAACAAACTTTATGTAGAAGAACAGTTCCATGTGTAAGAAGTCCATAGTCGTACCATTTATCTGATTACAATGAAACTTTACCAAATTTATAGCATGCTGCTTGCAAAGGCATCGTTTGTACCAGGTAAGATCCACCGCCTTGCATTTGTTTGGCAGGCAAACTGGCAGGAATCAGCTAGTTACTGAAAATTTACAAATTACTCGCACAAGTTACTTTAATATGAAGAAACGTCATACAAAAATCTTTCTTTTTATTTAGAACAGTTACAATTTTGACAACTAAACGAACACATATGAGAAAAACGCAAAAATATTAAAAAATTGCTACGCCTAACTTCAAATTTATTTTTCTATATCTACTTTATTTTCGAATGCAAGCCCGCGACGCGAATATCGACGCTAGAGTCAGCTTCCGAATTATAAACTCGGGCGAAATTTGCACAGAGCACTTTGTAATTGCAAATTTGCTTGCAGCGCGCATGCGTCATACGACGATCAATACGCCAAGACTTTAATATTGTTTTTTCTTAATACAATAACAGTTTGCGCGCCAAATCATCAAAAGTGAGGTTATTTTTAAAATTAGAACTGGAGAAAAAATAACATGGTTTCGTTCGGAAATAGAGCAGAATTTTTTTATAGTTTAAATTTAGGTAGGATACGGAAAGACGGGGGAGGGACCAGAGATGGGGTGGTGCGCTCCGATTGGATAGTTACTCTAAACTATTGCTCGAAAGTTTCATTAATGCATTCTATTACTTACCTCGTTTATGCAATATTAGGTATTAAATTGCTTTGCAGAATGCGTAATTTAATATCAAAGTTGTGTTTACATAGGAACATTCTGCACTTATATAAATTCAAAACGTTAAGATTTATAAATTTTGTTACAAATAAATGATGAATTCAGAAAATGGCGGTAACAAATTCTGTCGATTGTAACTCGAGCTTAAATTTTGCAGACGTTTCTTATATTATATTTAACGCACGCGTCTCGTAATTTCCGGGTGATATTTGAAAATTTCATAACTTTTCATACTGTTTCAATGTTATAAAGAGTCGTTAAATATTTTATTCGGGCCGCAGTTGGCGCGAAATTGCTCCTTTTGATTACAGCTCCCGGGATACAACGTTGTACAGTTACAATTGATTTTGTAAATATATAACGTCAACTGTGTAAAGTAAAAGTGTGTTATAGTAAGAACAAACTTTGTTCACTCGCGCCAAATTAAGAAAAATACGAGTTTTAAACTTTTGTTGTTTGGAACTTTGCTGTTTGAGTTACGTCACATTGTAAGTCAAGATTTTTTATAACGTGTTCTAAGTATAAATAAGGGAAAAAAAATACATTGTTAATAAATAATATTATCATCATTATTTTCGTTCTTCCCGACTGCATCCGAGAGTTTCACCAGAGTTCGGAAATCTCTTATTTTCCCCGGGGATGAGACAAGTGCTACATTCGTTGGCCTGCGTATTGTAAAATAGAATAATGAATGTATGGGATTGACACGTATTCTGACTTTATGACAATCGTCAACGTACGTTATTGTAGTCTATTCTACAAATGTATTGATTGACATTTTGTCTAGAGGCGCAGATGTAGCGACTTACATACAAGTGAAAGGCCCCGAAAAGACAAAAAGAAATGCATTATTAATATTTTTTTCTATTATTAATAAAAAAAAATCCGCAGTCAATTAACTCAAGACAAACTTTAGCTTTAAAAACCCTTTTCCAACAATAGGCATTGTAGCCTTGTGTCTGCAGTCTGCACTCACACACGCTCGGATACACACACAAAATAATCACAAAAGCTGCTATAGCGTATATGACTATAGTTCGTGTGTACTAGCTCGAGCTTGTATTCTCTTCTATCTTACTAACGAACCAATATTCTGAATGCTTTCGTCTGGCGTTTTAAACTTTCTGTCTTGGGATTTTGTTGCTTCTATATTTATTAGATTTAGATAACTATATTGTTTCAGCCTCTAAATCCTATGAAGTGTAACCTTAAGAGGTCACTTTGCTTATATTTAATTAACTTTAAAAAAAATTAAAAAAAAGATACGTACATTGAAAGTAGATTTATTTTGTTTTTATACAAAACTCACAAAGTTTACAAAAATAATAATAATACTTTGACTAAAAAGTAGAAAAAAACTTACTAGGTATGCATCGAAGTTTCAGGTCAAGAATAACAGAATCTTAAAAATTCACAAAGAATTGCATTGAAAAGATAGCGTCAGATATCTTGTAAAACGCCTTCGAATTGGATAAATCCAATAGAACATGCTATTACATTTTTATAGCACCATTCTAGAGAAAAGGCATTCCGTACCCTCCACAATCTGCTTTTCTTTAATCCAAATTTTTATTTCAAACTTTTCTTTTCCGAACGGAACAGGTTTTCTTCTTTTTTTTTATTAATTTACTGGCCGGTTGCATTGGCTTACCGCCTTTTTTAATTAAAATATTGAAAGAGCTTGTTATGGTATGGACTGACTTTTAATAAGAAAGATAGTTTGAAATATTGCATTTTTTTGATTGGTTGTTTGAGTTCTTTTCATAAATCTATGATATAACTTATAGGTACATTAAATCGAGTTTGTTTTGATCTTGTGACATAATATAGATTACCTGCAAAAACGGATATAAAATCTCTTGGGTGTCCAAAAAAGTATTGTTTTAAAAACAAAGGAATGAGCTAGAGATAACTAAAAGCCGATGGTACATTATTTTATTGTACACTAGCTTTACCAAATTTCATCAAAATCGGTTTAGTGTTTTAGGCGTGAAAGCGTAACAGACAGACAGACAGAGTTACTTTCGCATTTATAATATTAGTATGGATTATATTATTTTCTTTCTTTCAACTTTATTATCACGAATGAAGCTGCGGGCATTGCTAGTAAAGGTAAAACATAAGGTACTTACATGAAATGTAAATGAAATCAGACAAATTACTCCTAAAATGGAATATGTGCGTAGTCTTCGAGAAATATGGAAATTTTCTCCCTCGTTTTAAATTAAATTAATAATGGCCCGTTTCCCCCCTTATAGGCATAAATTAAGTTAGATTCTTGAAATGATTTGAATATTAATTGGAATAGTTTATATGCTTTGATTACATTATACCTACTATGTTTTCAGTAAAGTTGGGTAGCCGATAATATTTTGCTAAAGTCTAGACATAAATGTTAATAGAAATTTCTATTAAGTTGTAGCGTTTTTCACAAAGGAGGACGTTCTCAATTCGGTTGTATTTTTTTTTACAATGGAACTCCATCATTTTTTATCGATTAGGAAATTTTGATTTGACCTATATGGCTTGCATGGGAGCGAATTCCTTTTGACCTCCCATGCAACCCTGAACAAAAATGAACGAGATGAAAGCCTGTTCCAGAGTCTCGTCCTTCCATCGATAGGTGTATCAACTTGTTGGTAAGATTGGCTTGGGTACTTTGGTCCCAAACTTTCAACTAATATATCTATATCGATTTTGAAAGGAAAAAGAATCGACCTCGGGGATCGCGGGTTCGAGTCCCGCCCGAGGTCGATTCTTTTTCCTTTCTAAATCGATTTGAAAAGTTAGCATAATAAATGCTTCAAAATTTAATTATAGTCTACAAGTAATTTCCTTCTTATTGAAAAAGAATGGTAGAGTTAGTTTTTATGAGAAAGGAAGGAAGTTAGTTGAATTCGACTTTCAAGCTTTGTTTCCTTATATATTAACAAAAAAAGTTATAAAAAAAAAACATTTTAAAAAATACGACACCGTTCTAAAATAGCACTCAACGAAGCGGCAATTGTCATGTTAACTCGAAATAAAGCTGTATTCGCGCCAACCGTATTGAAATAGTGCTTGCCACAGAACGATCCCGCAACCACTTAACCCCAGATCCCGGGTATCCCGCGGGTTGTCACGTCCCGAGGCGCGCGTACCGTGAAATGTTGCGAGAAGTGCGCAACAAGTGAATCGATGTGACTTTTGAACTCGTTAATAAGGCATGTGACACCCTTCACGATTAAGGATGGGAATATGTCTTTCGGGGATGGAACTAATGAAGCATGTGTTTATTGGAAGTGATGTTCATCGGTTAATAAATAGGTGTTTTCATGCACATCCATTGTATTATGATGTGCTGTTAGTAGGTAGGTATAGAATGTTTCTGTACTACCAAAGTTACAAGGAATGCATACATACTCCATACTATACTATATAATATTATAAATGCGAAAGTAACTGTCTGTCTATCTGTCTGTCTGTCTGTCTGTCTGTTACGCTTTTACGCATAAACCACTGAACCGATTTTGATGAAATTTGGTATAGGGGTAGATTAGACCTTGAGAAAGGACATGCTATGTTTAGTTGCGATAACCGACATCCACGCGGGCGGAGCCGCGGGCAAAAGCTAGTGGTCTATAAAATTTATTAGTATTTTTTTATATCCAATTGCGTGTTTCTTTTTTCTTATACTTCTAAGTTCCGAGTATGTCATAGACGTCAAAATACGTGTCTTAAATGTCAAATCGTACCATCATTATAATCTACAATACGCCGGCCAAAAAATTGTCACTTGTCTAGGGGGGGCTTCGCAGCAAAATATCTTCAATACATGCGTCGTAGGCAAACCCTCCTACAAAAACAAAATAAAATCATGAATTATTATTTGTTCACAAGCACCATTTATTTCTGTCTATCTGTGTAGAAAATTTATATTCAATTCGCTAGGCTGGCGGTGCTCGTGTCGCAGCCTTTGCATTTTTGCTTCGAACAACTGCATCAGGAGTATTAAATCGCAATAGCATTTTATACGTGGCTCGTGCGAACGTGTGACACTCAAACCGCATGGCGTTATTTGTCGTGAAAGAATCCGTGCAACAAGTGGTGCCCGTTGTAAATTGGACGACACATTCGATGATGCGACGTTAGTGATGTGCCACTGTGTCACGTACGCGGGAACTCGATTCTAATGCAAATCGATGTCACCCTCAAAATTGTGTTCTTTATTTGAAATACGTGTGGAATAATTTTCTGTTATATGTTTTGAAGAAGTTTATTAGGATTTTGGATTACAGTGAAATCTTCTTTGGCGACAGAATTCTTCTTTTGTCTTCTCAAGATGATACCCTTACCTACTCACTGCACCAGAATCATTATACATTATATCTACCCCCTTCCTGATAGCGATAACGACTGTGGAAGGGAGAATACAGGAAGAAGCAAGGGTAAGAGTAAGAGTATTTCCCCAGTTGGGTTACGTACGGGTACCTTTAGTCTTGTCTAACAGCTCATAGTCCTCGTTAGGGATATAACCGTTATTGCTACAGCTAGAAATGATATCTTTACCCTCATCATCGCTACGTTAGACCAGATCGCTCTCAAACATAATTATCACAAAATTTTCTAATCGGTCACCCATTAGTTAATTACCACAACATTGCTTGACTTCGAAGATTGATCAAATCCCGCGATAGTTCCACTGTCACTAACTCTAGTCCAACTCTAATCTAGCTACTCTAACCACAGAATAAATAATAGTACGTAGTACATCTACGTAGTCCTAACGTACATACTGACTCGTTTAAAGAGTCCTTTGTTCTACATAATAAAACATACATTATGTATTAGTAGGTACGTTGCTGAATAATTCAACATGTCGATATCCAGAAAGTTCCAAGTAATTTACATAATATGTAGTACATGAAAAAACTTATGTTTAATTTAAATATTTACCACGAGACATGAAAAAAAGTTTGTAGACAGACATAATATTGAAATAATATTTATGTTTTAACATAGCATCTGTTGTGTTGACATCGTGTTAAGAAAAAAAGCGATTAGGAGGGAAAAGTTTTCAAAATGGCGGACTTATGTCTTGTTTTCTTGATTTGCATACGTTCAAACTCTTTGAATTTTAGGCATGTATTAAGTAATTACTAATATGTATGGAATTTTTAAGTGATACCTACCTCTGCTGAGGTTCCAAACCTCCCATATGGCAGGTAGGTATGGGAGGTAGCTTGTCCTATATCCTATGTATATAATTTATACACTACTTATCTATATATCACGTGTGTATATCTAACAGTGTATATCTATTCCTCTTCTCCCCTGCTCTCTCCCTCTTTCTCTGTCTTAACCCTCTCCTTCTTTCTCTCTGTTTTTCCCTCCTCACCCCTTCTCCCTCTCTTTTTAAACACAAAACTCATCAAGAAATTGATATACAATTGTTACGAACATATACGTATCCAGCACGAAACATACGTGCGCCGTAAGAGGCTTACCGTCGACTTTTAATATATCAAGGATTACCAGGATACGTTCCGAAATCTGTTTTATTGCTGGATTATATTTTCGTATAACCCGGGAGCCGTCCGTGCGTTTTATTACCGCATTCAATATTTACGTTATCAAATTTGCCCGGGGTATTTTCATAATCCGCGGTATATCTGACATAACACCTTTGCTGTGTTGACACTCGTAAAATTATTTTTAAACTGTGGGGTGTTATTTAAATTTAGCTTGGCAACTTTGAGCGGATTTTTGATGTTTTCGGGGATGAACAGATTGTTCTGTGTACGATATTGATTGGGTAACTTATTGGGCGTGGTATAGAACATTCGACTGCTGCAGGTTGCGGGTTCCCTTACGATTTAACATCATCATCATAGTGTTAGTGCTGGTTACATTCAAAGCTTTTACTCTGAAGCCCAGGATCCACTCTCTTACTGTTTCTCTTGAATTGATTTAGATTTTACGGTAGCGAAAGTCATCTGACCCCTGAACACCGAGAAGATAGTCTACGCCAAAGCCTCGTCCGTTAATTAGTAGGAGTCGGTGCTAGTAAGTGCAATTCACTTGAACACCCAAGATCTTGGTAGATCCCGTACACTCAAAATTACCCAAGAATATTATTGTACGGGTTTTCGCGTACATTTCCGTACATAATATTTGAATCTATCAAAACAAAACGCTATTATATCGAGTAGAGCAACAAATAAAACGTAAATCTTATTACTAGTTGTAAAAGCAGGCTCGGAACATAAAAAGATACAAGTCACCTCGGCCTTAACTTTTTCCGGGTGAACGGAAAATTTAATTTTCCCTGGAAATTGGTATCCCGGGGCACAGCGGCACTGCAATGAATCGAATTTGTCCGATAAAACTCTTATAAATACCCGTTCTTGGTAGCGGCTAATAGAACTGATGATTTTTAATGTTTATATCGAGAAATATTATAAAACTAGCTGTTGCCCGCGGCTCCGCCCGCGTGGAATTCTGATCCCGTTCATCGCTGATATATAGCCTATATGTTAATCCAGGGTATAACCTATATACATACCAAATTTCAACCAAATCGGTCCAGCCGTTTATGCGTGAAAGAGTAACAAACATCCACACATCCATTCTCACAAACTTTCACATTTATAATATTAGTAGGATAAAAGGAGAAATGCTCTTAAAGTTCGTTAATATGAAAACTAGTATAGTTTAACTGTCATTTTTTTTGTAATTTTACGGGACTTATAGCTAAACTCGGGACTAAACGAGATGAAATTCTCACAATTTATAACTCCTTGACACTTTTGACTTTTATTCTTCTACCCAAGACTGAGAATTAATACATACTTTGTATTTTGTATTTCAAATACTTTACTTCAAGATAAATTGTATTTCATACTTTAATTACTTGCGATACAGTATTTTTAAATTTATATTTCAATTAAAGCAAAGCATGTATTTTGCCCAGACCTGGCCACGGCAAAGGGAAAAAGTGACTCATTATTTGTTATATACAGGTTACCATGGTAACCATTGTTATTGTGTAACCACAAGGGGGATAGGTAACAGGGAAATTTTTCCATGCAATGTCGGGAAGCATCTGCTAAAATAAAAAACGATAAATAAAAAAAAAAGATATTAACTTTTATGATATCAATAAATATTGTAGAACAACACGGCGATATCTTTATATAGATGTAGGTAGTCTATGTATTATGGGTTCTAGAATGCGAATAAACACACATGTAACTGGAGTGTAGCAACTTCAATGCAACAAACAAAACCTGAACTCTGCGTTTACACAAATCTGTTTACAAGTGACCGAGAATGGGAATGTATGGCGAGATTTTTTCCCAGACTACTATTTTATAATCACTACAGAACTCCTTACAACGTGGAGATCAATCATATTTTAATCATCAAGTACGTAATTAATTCAAATAATCTGTAATTTTGTAGATAAATTGAACCAATAAATATTTTTTATACCACTTAGATGGCAGACAAGTTGGCAGATCAGTTTCCCGGCTAATAATGTAATTTCAAAAGAACAATTACTATATTTTTGAACAATGAATTGTTTAACAATTGATTGAATGTTTTTACACTTTGATATTTCCTATGCAAACGAATGACATTACAAAAAAAGCCTTCCGGCCGCCAGGTTCGATCGTATAGTTCGATCAATCGAACTACGAGATATTTTATTTCCTTGTGGTTCGATCAATCGAACTACGAAGATTTGTAATTCCTTGTAGTTCGATCACTTTGGTTTAATCGAACTACCAGGAATTTTTAAGTTCTTGTTGTTCGATCAATCGAACTACGGCGATCTGTAATTCCTTGTAGTTCGATGGGTAAATAGTAGATTACCCAACAAGTGAAAAAAAGATGAATTCTTTTCGAGGCACTAAGTTGTATGCCGAAAGGAGCGAAAGGTTACTGGGGTAGAATCCCGAGCGTAGCGAGGGATTCTAGAAAGAAACCTAAGCGGATCGAGGGATACAAGAGCCGAGATGAATTCTTTTTTCACGTGTTAGGTACGCTACTTTTCATCATTGACTACGAGAAAACAATTAGTCTGTGATCATGAATTAAAATTTGTTATGGATAGTACATAAAAGAAGCAGCAAATTTTCAGTAATAGCTACCGCTTTAGCGCGAAAAGACTCCGGAGTCTTTTCGCGTTCGAGAATTTCATTTTCATCACTGGATGAAGTCATTTTAAGATTAAGAAACGACAAGAAAAATTGCACAGAAAAATGGCGGCTTTTTTTAAACTGAGCCACATTCCATCCAGCCAGTGAATTACATTTAGGTGGCTTTTAGTACGTTTCTAGTGTGAGTGTGCAACCTCTTTGCATGTTTTACTACAATACATACATTTGAGCATGTTCCAAATTCAAATTTTTTTATTCACTCAGTGAAATAAAGAGCGTTTTATTCACTGTTTTTGATTAATCACGGGCCCTTTTTCGAGTGTCAATGGTGAAAAAAAACATAGTGGTCTGTTTATGGAGAGCTACACCGGACAACAAATTGTCTCGAAGGGTGGCATAAAAAAAATGTTCAATGCTCTTATAGGAAAAAAAGGACCAAATTGGATGACCATATTGACCAGTTTGCATCGAGATTCTGAGTATTATATCATCAAAATGAAAGGAGGATTGTTAGAGAAGCGAGAAAAAGAACCACGAAGACGGAATGAGTTCATAATTTCAACGAATATTATTATGATGCTAGCTCATGGCGATATGCATGTAGGATTTTTCCTGGAACGTATGGCGTGGAAAAGATCTTTATTTAAATAAAAAATATTTATTAAATAGCAATTACTTTTCTAACACAGTAGCACGTTTAAATTATTGATTTTAACATTTTAATAATTGAAACACGTTTCAATTATTAATTTTAATCGAACCATAAGGACATAAAATTTCTCATAGTTCGATTAATCGAACCACGTTTACTTAAAATAGCAAACGCTGCACAGTTCGACTTTTCAATCGAACCATAAGGACATAAAATTCCTCATAGTTCGATTAATCGAACCACGTTTACTTAAAATAGCAAACGCTGCACAGTTCGACTTTTCAATCGAACCATAAGGACATACAATTCCTCATAGTTCGATTAATCGAACTGTGCGATCGAACCTGGCGGCCGGAGCGAAAAAAAGTACACTACGTTTATACAGTTAGGTGTCAAAAATCAATTCATTCATTTCTATAGTTTTTGTTTTCTGTTCCAAATTCGAAATTCAAAATTCTTTCCCGCGTCACCAACGAACTGTGATACATTTTTTTGAACAGCTTTTTAGTAGATATTGTTGTCTATTTAGATAAACTTGTCATTGATTAATAAGACTAAGATTAGATTTCAACAATAAAACTTCATCTCACCTGAAGGTAAGCTGTAATTGAAGTCTAATTCTTAAAGGATACCATTATAGTTATCTATCTATAAAAGTTATCTATAACGGTATCCTTTAACAATAATAATACTAAAATGGCGATCACCACTTCGATAACCTTAATAAATAGTTTTTCATTCCTTTTAAATTCATACTCAACGATAAATTCAAGTAAGAATTGACTTTAACCTTCACGCACTAGTATCTGCGTACCATCCTGTATCAAAGTAGTAAAGTCAAAAGCAGAATTTACAACTCGCCCGTCATATAAACAAACATATGAATCATAATAGCTATCTGTAGACACATATAAATCTCAACAACGATAAATCTTGCCTTGAACCCACCATTATCGATATACCCGTAAATCACTTAAAGATATTTTAATTAAACATCCTCTATATATCAGGGAGATAGCGAGTGCAGGGTTGCTAGTGTTGCGACACTTGCGACTACCCGGGATTTGGGGCAAAGTTGGGCGTTAACGTCAGACTCTTGAAACATATATGTGGGTAAATTTTAGTGGAGTTTGTTCTAGTAGAATTAAGATGGTAGGTACTGTTTAAGAGATAGGAAAGTAGAGGTGATGAAGAGACTTGTAGTAGTAAGGTAGTAGCTTAGTGATTAAGCAATTGTCCTAACGATCGGGAAGTCTCGGGTTCAAAACCTGGTCATAATACTACCGACGTGAATCCACTCCTGCCACAAGCAATTTAGCTTAGTACTAATTTTTTCGACCAGCACATAGGATCGTGAGTTTAAAATATTGGGTGAGAAATCACCTTTTTTGTCAGTGAATGTTCACAAGAGTTTTTCACAAATTGTATAATTATGTCACCCTGTTCAGAAAATTACCACGGAGTCTGAAGAGGTGTCCGGTAGATAGCATGAGGATTAGAGGTAAAAAATATAATTGGTGAAGTAAGGTCGCCTGGGCCAAAAACTAACGAAAATCACTAAACCTATATTTTATGTTGATGACTCTATATCGCGAGATCTACAATTATTATTATTATAATAAAGTTTTCATGATTTTTCTACTATGTAGATAACGTTATTTTCTTACCTATGATGAATAATATGAAGCTTGGCAACCCTACCAAAACTCGAAGAAGGAGGGATAACATTAAATTAATTTTAACTTGATAATATATCACGTGGGTCGTCTCCTTATAATGGAATAATGTTTGCAATGGAATCCATTTGCATTCTCATTAAGTTCGATGTGCTAATTACAATATACAAAGGAACGACTAGAATAGACTTCACTTAGATCTTTCATCAGCTAAGAAATACAAGATTTATTGTCTTGTTGCCTTTACACAAAGCGGAGTGGCCATTACTCGTTTTTCTTTTCCATTTAACTTCTATAACATCGTATTGTGCATCTAATTAAAAAGTAATATCAGTTCTTTTTGACATTCATTCGTTCACAAAATATTCATTCGTTCATTTTCAGTTCAAATAGGCTGAGGTTGGTTTATCGTCGTTTGATATTACTGGTTGGTGTAATAAAAAATCTTTTTTTTTAATTCTTGTGTTTGGATTCTAGGCCACGAATTTTTTTTCTACATGTTTTAAAGCAACAGAATGGCACACGGTCTATCTAATTAAGATGTTTAATATTTTGTTCCAATACGTACCTACGTACCTACCTACCTAAATATAATGCCTAAATCTTCGTTTATAAGCATTATAAGCAACAACAAAAACACACCCTGCATATTTTTAATCCGATTTTTATTAATTTGAAAGCTTATGAAAAGCCTCCATATTGAAAAAAAAGTTGAATGTTGCCAATATTAATTAATCATTATACCAGTCAAGCCTACCATTCATCCGAAGACAAATGATCCTAACGAGAATGTACCAAATCATAAAAGCAACAAGAATGTACGCATACAATAATTTCCATATCACAGCGATCGATGCGAAACGCCGACACCGGCTATGTACGGAATAGGTCTACGTACAGTCAGCGACAAAAGTTGTTCAGGAATCTTGAAATTAAAATCGATTATATTAGATGATTAGAAACTCAGCCGTTTATTTACATCTTACATGGCATTGTGATAATAATATTGATTTATTTAGTTAGGTAATTATGAAGTTATGGTAACTGTAGAATATCTTTTGCGTCAGGTCACCACGCCACTTTAGTTTGCTCGTGATCATGGCTACTGAAAAGTAAGCTAAACGTCAGGAATACTGTAAATATAAAAATAGCACAAAACTAATAACGATGGTAGTCATGTATAATTTTGATGAATAATATTCCTGTAGACTCTCCTAATTTTATTTTATCGTCGTTTTAATTACCTATATTGTATGGTATTTTCTTGTGCTTTTCCGAGGACAAGATACATATAATGTATTATTTATTATTCAACAAATTATATTAAAACTAGTTTCACATGAATTTTAATGTTAAATTACTTGTGTCACAGACTGTACATGTTAAACATACAAAGGCAGACTCATCTACGAAGCCTAATGCATTTTCGTAGGCCTGATGGCTAGTCCGCAACGCTAGATATTTCATTCAACCGCCCAGACTATTCAAGCTCCCTAGATTGCTATTCTGACCCCTCTCCCCTCTCCTGTAGAAGGGGGCAGACATCCCCCTCTTCACCCAACGCTACGGCGCTTAATTTCCGTATCGTATGGTCATTAGTTTATAAAGTGATATTTGGCTGGTGTATATGTATTTTCGTGATGGTTTATGTGTAAATACGAATATAAAAAATTGTATTACGTTATTATTATACAGTTTTTATGTTTATATTGGTACTAACTTCTACTGTAAAGTGTAAAGTGACATTTGTTAATATTTTGTGAGCATGACTGTAGGTACTTACAAAAAATGAAAATTGAAATACCTAGAGTTTTGTAATTTTGTATAATGCGAGGGTTTTGTTAACCGACTTCAAAAAAAGGAGGAGGTTCTCAATTCGTGTGTATGTTTTTTTTATGTTTGTTACCGCCTGGTGACGGAGTGAACCTATTTTGATGATTCTTTTTTTTATATGAATGTGTAGTGACGTGACGTAGGTAAGGTAGATATCTATCTTATATTAGTTACTAGCTGTTTTTCACATGATATTACAAAAAGGCACGCTAAGTTCATTCCCTAAATTGTCAAAATTCATTCATTACATTCATCTAGTTTCTGCGTCCCGTTCCAAATTCGAAATTTAAAATTCATTCCCGCCTCACCCAGAAACCGTGACACAATTTTTTTTTAACCAACTTGTCTAGTGTTTGGACATTGACTTCCATGAGTATGTGTCTAACATACCTACTCGTAGAAGTCATTGTCCAAACATATCATCAATGTTCACAAACTCCATTAAAACAGACCGCTGCATTAGACCACATCAAAGTAAATGCAACAAAAAGGCGGCAAGTTGTTTATCTGTAGGAGTTTGGCGCCCTTTATGCGCGCCCTCTGGCGGCAGGATTATAGCGGATTGGCGCTGTCACCGGCGCATTGCCGCCAACTTTTAATTACGAGCATTGTGAACTAAGTTTAAGTCGACGACAAAAGAACTTTTTCTAATGAAACTTTGGCCGCCGGTGTCATTATTACTGAGTACTTGTTGGTCTAGTTAGTTTTTGTTTTAATAGAAATCTAGGTGGGTGGTTTTAAACTTTAAACTTTTTTTTATAATGCAGAAGGTAAAGGCATCACAGCTTTCAGTTAATATACTATCAGACAAACGGTTTATAACAAAAAAACTGTCACATTCCGGATATGTGGGAAGACTCTTACATTCTCCTATCCTCGTCCGCTCTCCGTAGGCATTCATCTACACGGAGGCAAAGTGATAAAAATACCTAAGTATACGGAAATAAGACGAAATACGAAAAAAAGTTAATGTCAATTATTGGTAGGTACCTAATGATTTTATTGTTCTTTATCACCCGTCTAGTAGTAAAGGTATCATAAAATCTTTTATGTAAAGAATCTTAAGGTATAACTTTATTAACCTCTTTACTAAAGAGCGTTCACTTACCTAACTTTAAAGATAGTTAAGTGAACGCTATCTAAAATTCAAACTAGGAACGTGCTATTACATAACTGAACGTGGCGGTATCTAAACTTCCAATAATGTTCGTTACTGCACATTTCCGAACGCAAATTGAGCTTGTTCGTAATGTTTACACAGAAAACTGAGACACGGCCGTGCATAAATTGCAGAGCTTCACATAATTAAAAATCAACATTTACATTCAATTCGATCTACATTGCCTCGTCTACGCCAAGGATCAACCGTCCGCCATGTTATTTTCTTACATGAATGTTTGTATTTCATAAATGATTGAGAAACGTATTATTTTATGATTGAAATAACATTGTATACAAATTCGAAAGCATTTTAGTATAGATTATATTTTTATTATGGTAACATTACACTTCATAACCATAGATTTATATTCAATAAAGATCTTAAAAGATAATTGGGCGGGAGCCTAATTTGTAGAAGGTTCTTACTAAAAGAAATAGTAGAGTATAAGCTTGTGAAGTGCGTAAGTGGCAAATGATGGGCTGTTGCCTCACAGGGAGGTAGGTGTGAATATATGTACGTATCTTTACTTTCGCATCCAGTCGATCCCAATTACCGCCTTCAGGCTGTCTCTGTCAATTTGTCGAGGGGGCGTTCCTACCTGATACGCGGTCGGCACTCAAAGATAGAGGGGAGGAGGAACCGGGAGTCTGTCCAGCAGAGATTGCAACAAACTGAATAATAGATTAAAATCTTTGATTTATATACCATTTAAGATTTCTAGAAAAAAGAAGAAACTGACGACCCTTTCGGTGACAACAAGAAATGTAGGTACCTCCCTATTTTTTAAAGGTGAAAACACTAAAAACACACATTCCTTTTTCATAGACAACAAGTCGTGCCGTACTTAATTAGTTCTCTCTTGAATACAATTAAAAAGAAAGGACAAAATAATATGGCGACGAAAGTTTGGTTTTATTTGACTTGGTCAAGTTTAGGGTCGTGTTGCATCTCGGACAGTAAAATGGTAACTAATACATATTAAACATGAATATAAAAAAGTGCATGATGCATATAATCCAGATTCAGAACGAAGAACGAAGTATGTCAAAAGGTAAATATACGTAAAAGTTAATATATTATTGATGTAGGTCCGGTGTTGCACGGAATCAAAACATCATTGTCATTCATTTTATTCCAAATGTGAATTCAGGTTCGAGAGTTTATTGACACTGGCAGCATAGAATTTAGGCAGTTGTAGATTGTATATTCTGTAGTTCTGTACCAGCGACCCACACTGGCTAGCACGGGTCCCATTTGATTGCCTTTTTTTTTTCTTCGTTAAGATGTGAACGGTTTTGCTTGTATATTGCTTTGATGTATCTGTTAGGGGTTAGCCAGCGTAAGTCAAGAGATACGACTTTTAGACTTGATATAAACCTTCCGTAGAAAAATAATGACGGGGTGATTCAGAGGAATTAAGGGGAGAAATCGAGAGACGAGTCAGAATGATTTTGTTTTTTAATTATTAAAAACTCATTCTGGTCAACAATAGATGATGCCTTGAAATAAGAATATTTTGCAGCAGAGGCAGGTAAGCAATACCTTACCCAATATAACATCTATTGTAATAAGTTCCCTATTCGCCATAAGAAATACTGTAGCTTAACACTTTCGAACAACAAACATTATTTCCGAACGATAAAGTAGAAAACTTTAACAAATCTATTTGAAGCAAAAGAAACTAACAAAGCTATAAAAGCGAAATAATAGTTATGGAAATAGTCTTTCATTTTCCACGAAAGAAAACTACGCGAAACTACCGACAATATGAATGAAACTATAATATTAGAAAAGTTTCGTCCCGGGAAATGAGAAAACGCTGTACCAACTCGTTCGTCTAATACACGTAGTTATAAACTTGTTCAATATAATATCGAGTGGCGGGTCGCGCCGTCTCGCTCACTCCTGCTGCAGCGCACAAACTGCCCTCGTTTAATTGCATATTCAGCTGAATAATGCCGCCGACCACATAGATATATACCAGCGCCCGTCCGAACTTGCCCGTTTACATAAATATACATTATTTAATATCAGGCTCAATTTCAGTAAACATCCATGCCATAGCTTTGAAATAAAAAAAAAATAAACCACCGTTCTGTTACTGAACGCAACCGGTTTGAAGGCAAAAAGAAAATAAAAAGGATTTTTGAATTTCGAAGGCGTAACGTCATAGTGATGGTATCTCACTATCTCGCATCGTCAATCGCGGTAATATAATCATTAAACAGTTCGATTGAGAATCGATAAAAGTTTATCGATATAGGTTTCTAGAGAAAACGATGTTACGTCTTTAAGAAGATTTTATGTATACAAATGGAACGCTTTTAAATTATTATTATATAGGGAAGGCTAGTACATTGTGTAAGCGATTGTTATGATAATGTTGGCTGCAATAGACGGAGGAGGGATGAAATATTGGCCTCTTTTGCATAAGCACCGCGGCGTAACTCGAGTGAAACGCTTCTACGATGTGCTACGCCGCTACGAACGGAACTCGTAGCCATCTAATTGCTCATTAACTGTGACGCTAATGAAAATAAATTTGTCGTATAAATGTAAAATATAATTTTGGTACACAATAAATTCGGCTCTAATTTTAGTTAACGATTAAATCGTGATTTAACTATTATTTGTCAAGTTAATGGTAGGAGAATTTTACTGACATTATAAATTTTGATAATTATAAAGATCAAATTTAAGGGTTGTCTGTTGATAAGAATCAGTTCTTTTGCAAAAGGAGTGTAATATTTTAAGGGGTGCATAATTATATTTCTTCACTCCACGCTTTAATTCTTGATGAATAGTTTCGGATGATTGAGGTATCTGTAGAATCCTTATCCCATCATCCCGAATGACACCGGTAAAAAAATGTTTATTTACTTTTAAATTTGGTTTTTTTTTTTCAGAGCAAATTTTCAGACGGTAATAATGTTTATGGGAATTAAAGTGATCATGGTATATTTGGACTGTCGGACGTAGCACTGACCGACCGTACTCACAGACTGACCGCCACCATGATTGCATTAGTTATAATTAATGCGATCACGATATGCGGTAATTACCGGTTACATATTTGAAATATCATGACACGCGACAGTTTAAAATTTAGTGTAACACCTAGTTATGACGTCATTATTATGTTCTTACAAAAAGTAGGGACGCGCTACGACTTCGCTCAGCTACAATTTAATTTAGCGTTCTACTCGTACTACGGTTATGTATCACGCATACAAACCTTTCGTAGAAAAAAAAACTTTCCGAGTTCAAAAAATCTAAGCGGACATAAGAACAGACAACAGGGAGATCTTTGCTGTATGTCGTACTAGATATTAACCGTGGCTTCGCCCGCGTGACATTTTGATCCTGTTTCTGCAACCCAAGATAATATTACCGGGATAAAAAGACTGTAATCTATCACTGTATACAATGATCTTATATAAAAAGAAGTAGATATGTTATTGCACGAAAATCTTGAAGATCCGAAAACGAGTCAATTGGAACGTTTGCCTCTAGTATCGCGTGCCAAGCGGCGCCGGTCGGACGTTGCGCGGAAGCATCAGTGACTTAAAAATATAACGAAAATGCCATCGTATGTTTATGGACACTGCACGAACTATTACTCTAAAGTTAAAACACCAAAAGTGTAGATGAATTAAAAATGTGTGTGTGTGAGTTCGGCACATTTTTCTACGTTGATTTGTAAGCATATGACATGTCTATGTTATGAAATGTCATTGACTGTATATAATTAGATCCGTTCAGCCGTTAGAGCGTAATTTTTTTTTTATACTACTTAGGTCGCAGACAAGCACACGACCCTCCTGGTGGTAAAAGGTTACCGTGGCCTATGGGCGAGTACAATGCCAGGGGAGTCACACTCGTGCTGCCAACCCTGTAAAAAACAACATGAATAACAAACCTTCAAATATATTCACAATCTTTCACATTTATATTATTAGTAGGATATGAAGTAGGATATAGGCTTGTAACTTTTAGTGACCTATAGATATTACTTTCAAATTTACCTTTTTCTTATACACCTACCTGAAAGGTTAGAAACGTCTCAAAATAACCTGATTCTCCTTGACCTACCAGTTCGTTCGCGTGGTACGGCGAATGGCGATGAAAATATCGAGGCCGCGCTGAACAGCGATGTGCCTAAAGATTACATAATTAATCAACTATATTACGTATATACAGGATGACTTTAAATACGCATCGTTCTAATCAAATCACCTGACATGTCATGTGGCCCTGACCGATATTTTGTGAGATTGGTTTTTCTTTGAGTAAATATGTAGGTGTATGTTATGGTAGTCATATATGTACTGGGGGTTGTAGTTTAAGGTGTATTAAAAGCTACATTACGTCAGCAATGTTTTTCCATGACCTCTATATTAGGTATGCCACTACAAAAAGGGGTTCTTCAAGACCCTTCTTGAAGAACCCCATATTGTATTCGCATTAGAAGGTTCCTACAAGGTCGGCAGTACGAGTGACTACTGACTCCCCTGGTGTTATACACGTCCATAGGCCACGGTAACCACTTTCCATCAGATGGGCCGTGTGCCACTTAAGTGGAGTAAATAATAAATAATAATATTTACTTTCGGATGGAGAAAACTTATCTATTAATCGCCTTCTACGACATCTACGAGAAGATTTGAAGTGATAATTTTATTTTAATTCTCTGATATGTGGCTACCATATGATTTCTGACATCTTAAAAATAACTAGTGTTGGTATAAAAACTCAACCTGTATAATGTCGTATTAAAGTCATTACCTTATTCTATGATTAATGTTGCCTTTTATGTACAGGTATCGACAAAGTTGCTAAAAACTAACATATTAATATTAAATATTGTGCATTGTAACTAAAGCTTGCACTTGGAAGCCCGGGGTTCACTCTTTTATTCCTCCTAGTGTTTTTATTGGCTTATACAAGAGCGATTGCTGTCTGACCCCCGACCCCGAAGGAAAGCCTACGCAAGAGCCTCGTCCGTCAATCACCAGATGTATGGACTTGCAGGTGAGGTTACCTTGGACACTGAAGATGTTGGTGGGAGTTCTTAAACTCTACTTACCTCTATAAATTCCCATCTATTGCAGTAATCGAGATTGAGAGAGTCAAAGCGATTATGGAGAAAAATGACCATTGTGATTTAATGTTTTGTATATCAATAAAGACTATATAATCTTGACTATACATAGCCTCTGGCCGAATGGCAGAGAAAACCTGTGGCATTAAGTCCACCAGTATACACGTATGCATGAAGTTTAAAAAACATGTAAAAGCGTAAAACTTTTATCACTGACTGTACAATAGTGACGTGACAGTGTCCAAACATGTTATTAAAGTGCTGCTAACGTCAAATGCAGCAATTAGGGTATTACCAGCGCATTATAGTTAGTTACTGTTTTTGTATTACATAATTATCTTTACCTAGAGTCGCCTATATATCACCGACAGGGTAGGCAGAGGCGTGTAACCCTTAAACAGGTTTTTTAGCTCTACGCAATAGTGCCAGCCTAGCAGCGTCGGCTGCGCAATTATTGATAGGCTATGTTTACTGTCCGAAGGATAATATCTCTATTTCCAAATCGCCATGTTCTATGCCCACGGGATAAGATGGCGTGGCCCCTGTGTTCTATATCGCCGGAAATCATTTTTTTACTTATGAAGTGGCAAATAGGTAAGCTTCCGACCATACTTCGTAAAATCAAAGAAAATGCTGTAGTGTAATGTGCAACCAAATATCAGTAGAGGAATCGCTACTGCCTAGGAGCGATCTACCGCCACATTTGTAAATTTTTGGATTAGACAATTAATTTCTGTCTATGTGCTACAAAAATCTTCAGTTTGCCCTTGCCTGAATTCGTTTAGAATAGCTCTTTAATACATAGGGCGATATTATAAGCTATGGTTATAACTTATAATTACTTATAATGCTACTTATAACCTTCGTATCAGTTGTAACCACCAAACGGGTTACTCAAGGACATCCTTATCTAAAAAAAACAGCAGTAGGTATGAGGAAAATAACAGAATCTAATTCATTACCAGAAAATATAGCCTTATTAGATGTTTGAAATAATGCACTGAAGTTAATATCTACTGTTTAACAGCTTATTGTTCCCTTATAAAATACTATTAACAAAGTTTTACACTTCTTATAGAACTTCATTATAACTTAAGTAACTACGTTAAAGAATTTCATAAGAGCGTCTGTTATTGTATCTTATAATGCTTTCTTTTCATAAAAGACTTGTAAAACAACCTATTAAAGCTCAAGCTCATCTCAGCGTATATCTAAAATTTGTAATTTGTTTATCAAATGTCTGCTATACATATACCTAGTGAGATGTGTATGGGGAGTGCGCGGGTGGCGCGGGCGGGGCGCCGGGGGGCGGGTGCCGCGCTTGCCGCGTTCGTTCCGTCACACGGGCAGCAGTCACGTGCGACGACGCCGGCTTACAACGCGTTTTATGTAACATATCGATTCCCGCTGCAGCTATCGATCGCTGATCGGCCGATGTACATCACTATAAATCAGTTTCCCGCGCAAATTTGATTTTGGAATTTTTCCGTGCGCGCCGCGTGTGTTGTGTTTTTATTTTTATTTTTTATTTTGTGACCGGCCTTGGATTTTTCGTGCGAACCTTCTTGGCAGAGTTTGAAGGTAGGTTTTACTGATTGTTCAGTTTGTGTTTAGTAAATAAAGTGTACAATGGGAAAATGGAACCGGTTTGATTGCGCTAAATCGCTTTAGTTAAGAGGTCAATACTCCGGGTGGCACGCGAGCAAGACGCAGCGACGAATGTGGAACGGTGCTCGTGGTGGTCTGCCTCCAGTCGATCATACCATGACGGGCGTCTTATGCACAATCACTGTCAAATTATAAATACTTATTTAACACTATGAGCTCGAAATCTGTGCAAAGTTTTCCGACACTTTTTTCATGTTGGCACTAATTTAATATTATTAGTAGACATCTAGATATTTTACAAAAAATGCTAATATCTAAGAAGAATTAATATGTACCTACAGTAATTCTTACTTAGATAAATATAATTATTTTAAGCGTTAGATCTAATTTCTAATCTAGTAAAATAAATTAACTTAGGCCCTTATTATAATTTTCTAAGTTTGATTAAATTATATTTCGTCTATTAAATTATTAGAGCTATTTAGTCGACTACGACAAAGCCAAAAGGGGGGTTATGATTTTGACAAAATCTTTATGTACTAGTAGGTATAAGGGTACATAAGTACATCTTTTTATTTCAGAAGTAATAAAACGTAACGGATGTTTTTTTGACATTTTCTTTACACCCTGTATTTTTATCGTTCTTCTTCCATAGCACCTGTAGTGTCTATGAGTAGGGTGGTGGCACCATATATCGGCCATGTCAACATTTTTTGACCTTTGATTGATAGTAATTTTTTGGTTTATAGCATTTACTTACCTGCAATGCCTTTTTTGGGTAGAGGGATACTGAAACTCCATTACTACATTCGTAAAATTACCAATTCTTTGTTATTTTTGAAAATATAGATGTTTTTTTCCGAGTATGTCGATTTCCCTTAATATCGGCCTCTAACACCCTAATTTCTGCCGCCTGTGACCCTAATATCGTCATACCTTTTCCAACGTGAATTTAGGTCAATAAAAGTAAGTAAAGTAAAAAAATATAACGTTTTATATTCCAATTCAGGTTCTAATAATTTTTTTAACGCTTATCTATCATTAATTTGTCTTTTCTTTATATCTTAGCCTTGAAAATTACAGTAATTGCTGTTATTATAAACTAATGATCACAATGATTAAATAAATTTAAGACAAATGAAGATTTCCAAAATATATTATTATAAAGAAAAAATATTATTTATAAAATCAACAGAAAACTTGACTTTCTTTAAAGGCTTTTCAATTTAAATGCACTAAACAGTGACGGCAAGTAAAATCTTCTTTAACCACACAAATATAATTTCGCCCACGATGAACTGTACACTTTAAGTGGAACCATTTGTATACATATGTCACGTTTAATATTTTTGGCTTCATCTTCTTCGACATCACTAATTAGTTCTACTTCACAGCCACCATAAAGAATTTACACCTTTTCTTCTTAAAAAGGTAAATCATGAGGTCAGTTACGCTGTCCGTTAATATTCTCTTCTTCTATTTTAATACTCTTCTTCTTCTAACTACTAGTTTTATTTTATTTGACTGGTTTATGTTTTATATTCTATTGTCCAGATTTCTCTTTCTCCCTGTATCTATTCTTCTAGGAAGTCTATCTTGTAAAGTGATCCTGGAAATTTCGTATTGTCTAAATGCTACTCTCCTTCTACTTCATCCTATCATTACTGTCCATCCTAAGGTTGCCTGGAAGAAATCGCTTCTAGCGATAAGGCCGCCCATTGTACATTGAACCGTAACATGCTACCTACTTGTATTACTGTAAATTAATTGGTGTACAATAAAGAATTATCTATCTATCTATCTATCTATCTATCTTAATTCCCAGTCGCAATCGAAGCTTACACCTTGGATTCTGGGGACCGCTTTGCCAGTCTTAACTGCGGATATGGCTAGGCCTCGATATTTTCCGCGAAACGTCTTCCATCTATCCTCCACAAGCCCAATGGTAACATCGAAGCATTGTATTACTGCCTGCTTCTTTGAACGACATTTACTCCATCTCTTATTCTACTATGACTACGGTCATAGAACCTATAGGGGTCATAGAACCTATAGAGGTCATAGAACCTATAGGTGTCATAGAACCTATAGGGGTCATAGAACCTATAGAGGTCATAGAACCTATAGGGGTCATAGAACCTATAGAGGTCATAGAACCTATAGAGGTCATAGAACCTATAGGGGTCATAGAACCTGTAGGGGTCATAGAACCTATGGTCATATAACCATAGGTTTGAAACCTTTCTCTTTTTGTTGGGACATGGCATACCTACCTGTTGACTAAAATTAAAATACCTAAGTATTTGGTCATTTTTTACCACGTCCCTGTTTATTGTAAAGTTCGAAGGTTGTAAGAAAGTATAGGGGTCATAGAACCTATAGAGGTCATAGAACCTATAGGTATCATAGAACCTGTAGGGGTCATAAAACCTATGGTCATATAACTATAGGTTTGAAACCTTTCTCTTTTTGTTGGGACATGGCATACCTACCTGTTGACTAAAAATAAAATATAAGTATTTGTTCATTTTTTACCACGTCCCTGTTTATTGTAAAGTTCGAAGGTTGTAAGAAAGTAAGTACCCTATACAAAATAAAGTGGCCGTTATTACGCATCGATTCTCTAGATATCGGCCGTAGCTGGCAAAAAAAGTTTTTAGGCGGCCGATGTTAGGATCTAGTCATCAAACAGAGCTGTTATTTTATTTTTAACCTTATTAATGTTACTGCTAATATATAAAATGGCTAAACCTATAGTTTAGTGTTTTCATGCATTTCCCCAATATCGACCAGGTGGCCGATATTGAGATTTATCCAAAATAAAGATCCCTAATCTCGACCCCCCGATTATTTCATAAAAAGTACAAATAAATTTAAAAACACACTACCTAAACGGTACTTCGACTATTTTTCTTTATTATAAAATAATATAAAATACCATAGGTATGTTTAATTCCATTCAAATACTTATCAACGGAGTGCGTCGACTCCGGGATTTGACTCAGAAATGCCAACAAACGACACAAGTCAGTACCTGCGCGTGCTCTATTGCCACCTGAGCGTTCAAATGTGGAGGTACCCGCACCAAAATATGGGATGTTATTCGTATGGATATAGAGTCGCTTTTTGCATAAAAAAGATCATAATTTTAGGGTTATTTTCATAGTTATGATCCATTTTTTCGAAGAGGCCGATATTAGGACGTGGCCGATACTAGGAGACTTCACCCTATATACGGAGAACAGTATTTATACCTGTTACTAATACTTAGTACCTACAATAGTATATTAGTAACAACCGGTATTTAATCTAATATTATTTTCTACTAGAGATCCACCTCAGTTGTTTCAAACTTCATTTAGAATGTATTTACGTATAAACCTTCCACAAAAAAAAATCTATAAGAGAGTAAAAACCGTATTGGAATCCGTTATGTTGCTTAAAAAAAAAAGAAATAGACATAGGTATATATGCGTGAAAGTAACTCGTATTTTAAATCCACTTAGTTTACTATAAAGATTGCTAAGACTTTTTAACCTATTTTAATACATACATGTCATATATTCACGCCTATAAAACCTCCGAAGGGCTATCGTAGACGTGTATTAACACCTACATTTCGACAACTATAATTTTCGGCCCCATTTAGTACAAGACAAGCCTATAAATTACCATCACGCACTTTGACAGGAGCTGTATGTTTACGAGGTGCAATATAAGTTCCATAATGAATAAATTCCCTGTCCAATAGTCACTGTACCAAGTCGGAAACTCCCGTCAAAAAGTAATAAAAAAAAGAATATTGAGTGTACATTTGAGTTTCTTCTTGACAACAACTCTGTTACGGGGCCATTCGGATGTAATGTTTATTTAACCCACTTTAATGTGTACAGTGACGGCTATCCCGCCATAAATCTTCATAAAAAAACAATTCATTCTACGCTTCAGCGAAAAAATTCGTATCTTTCCATCGTTTTTATCGAAATAATTCTTTCTAGCGTAATACGGAACGGTTTTATTATGTTATGTTTTGTCCGCGATTTGGTCTAGAAGTCGGTTATTGTAGACATGGAAAACCTACCTTTTTTTTTTTAATTCATGCCTGTATATCTTCAAAAGAGATAGGTAGTAATAATACCCAAATTCTTAGTTATTTTCTGTCTCATATTAGTACCAGGTTCTTTATCACTCTAGGCTCAATTATTTATCATTGCGCTTGACACTATGCCTGAACCGAAAATCAAACACAGAATTACAGCAATGCATCCGCTATTCGCATTGTAGTCAGATGCCAAAGATTTTGAAAGTTAATCGTATTATCTCCTACTCCAGGTCCAAGGTGACCTCTTCCCAAAATTTTATGACGATGTGATCGGGTTAGACTTTTCGGCAACAAATCGATATCGATTGAAATCACTTGTAAATTTATAATAGTAAATCGATAATCGATCGACGATCGGTACCTAAGCAAATGTAGTAGTTACATATTTACAACATTATTATATTTTTTATCATTGCCAATAACAATAGACAATATTATTTTATTTTTATTGCGGTTTATAGAACCTTGATAGCTTCCTCTGGTTTACAATACCGGAAATTCAAATGAAGGTGATTATGTAACGTTGTGACGTACTTCCGTCCCTATACTGTAAATTATTATGTAATTTAGCCATTATTATACACTAATAAATATTACTAAATATTAGAGATTATCAAAATATTTACCATATTATTAATGTTCCTCCGTGATCATGGCGCTTGCTGTGTCGAAATATTGGAAACTCTTATTCAGGCAAGAATAGGACATCTTACAAGTATTTCCAAAGCTTTTTCACAACTCTGGATTATCCCTGTATTCCCTACGAAACACTTGGTAATAAACCTCCCGCTACATGGCGGTTCAGTAACGGCCGAGAAATTGAAGAGCAGAACCTAATTCCTAAGACCACCTAAGATAGTTTCATGGCGCCACTGTACAAGAAGACCCAGCCCCAGATGGATATGGGACTAAGACAAGAACCTTTTTACATTCGTAAAAAGGTTTATTCATTCTCAAACTTTTTAATAGATTATTAAAAAAGCAAATTCGTAAACAGTTATCAAATACGAGTGCGTAACGTTATCTTAAAAACGTAACGCGTTTCCGGCAATATTTTCTCGTTGCGTCACGTTTAACAATTCAATCATATTAGAAAACTGCAACTACGTAGCTCTTGTTCAGGTATTTCCGTTCTAAAATAGTTACTGTTTACTTTTCAATGAAAAATGAATCACCAACGTTCAAAGTTAAAAACAAAATGGACATCACTAGTAATCTATAGTAATTTCAATACGAGATAAGATAAAAATATCCATTTAAAGCGCCCGAACGTTTTATACAACATAACTTAGTCGTCGTCTGATTCATTCCTCTCCCTTATCTCGTAGTATCGTGATGTGAAGTTTACACAGTATACTCAATTTAGATTGTGTACTTACCGATAACGCGTTATCGTCCGTCCCCATTCCTGATTTGCTCAATTTTTAAAATAACCCAATATTTTATATCGTTTCGATGTTCTTGAGTTGACCCCAGAAGCGTCGTAAAAACGTTCTAAAATTAAAACAAAACTTCCCGCGTGGGGTATTCGGACTCTTTGTGCATGTTGGTTTCTGAACTGGTAGTGTGCAGTGCTACCACACGAAGTTAGTGACTACATGTTGGTAGTATTATGCGTGGTAAATAAAAATTTAGGTCACTCTCGCATTGGCTAGCCTCGATTCATTGAGAGCTCGCGCCGGCCGTGCGTTGTCGGGTCGTTGTTTGATAGTGTTGTAAATAAAAACACGTGGTTGCATCGCATCTGGCCGCAGATAACCCACTCAATTCTAGGAAACAAAACGTTTCACTCCGAGCCACGTACATTTTGTTTCCATTCACAACGCTCAATTAACATTCATTGACGGCTATATTCGCGGTCATTTAAAATGCTGTTCCATTTTTGAATATTTGTTAATACATTTTTACGAATTGAGGTTCTTGGGTAAACTGTTTAATATTCATGTATTCGTTTGGTGGAGGCAATCAGAAAATGAAAATTAAACTCATAAATTGTGGGACAAAGGACAAAATATTGTTTTTACCAAAGGCTTGTATTGAGACAAGCAGCAGTTCAGAATAAAAATTGGGCCAACGTTCAGCGGTGGGGACATGAAATGCGAAGGCGATAAATAAAAAACCTGGAATTATTTACCTAAATTAAACTGCCAAAAAGGGTAAATAGATTCAAATCCTGTGCACAAATTACATAAAAATTTCATAAAATACATTCAAAAATTTTCGCGCCTTTACAAATGACAGCTAAAAACGTCAAATGTCAAGCGTCAATGCATTTTTTTTTCTTCCGCACAGCCGTCTTAGCAGTAGCAAGGAGTATTTAATTTCTACTTTTAAACGAGTACTTTACAGCAATCGATTGTAATAAACGAATAATTTTAATAAGCCTGTATTTATAAAACAAAACACAAAAGCTGTCTGCGGACAAGCGGTCGCATAAAAAGTGAAAATCAATATGGTCGGCAGCCGCCGCGGCAGGAGTCTGGATAATTGGAAAATTCCCTGTACGTTGAGAGCTATAAATTTTCACTTTTGTCAACGTTTTCCGTATTGCATTACGGATTATGTATTAAAATAAAATGCAATTGGACTTTTTATATGTAATAAGCGCTACTATTAATGCTACTTGTGGTTATTGGATCGATTACGAATGTTGTGGGTGGTTGAAATATGCTATTATCTTGTAAAAGAAGAATCAATCTCTCACTTAATATCGGGGTTTAGTACTTAATGTCGCTCATAATACTGAACCGATCTGACTGATAGTGAATACAGGAATAGATTTATAGTCGAAAATTTCACAGAATTTTTAAAATAAAATACTCAAAAAAATAATTCTAGAACCATTCCAAAATTCTACGCGGACAGAATTTTGAGCTTACGACTAGTCTATAATATTAGTGGGATGTTAGCCGCTATTAAAAGAAACTATAAAAAATCATTTCAAACGCTGCACTACAATCTGGCACAGACTTTATTTTCTAATCAGTTTTCCTGTAATAATTTGTTTCTACCGTCACATGACGTCCGAACCGTTTTGGCAGACATATTGGGTCATGGACTTACCTCAGTCGAGCTGGCATCGTTGCAAACGTACGTTGCTACGATTATTTTAGCACAGTCTCCATCTTCGTCATCGTTGCAATTACAGTAGTGCGATTCTATAATATACACATTCGATGACGAACCTCGCTGACGAGACTCGCTGACGAGATAACTCACTTCGATATTAGCGCTATATCAGCTTTAGCCTCGGCAAGCTGGTACAAAAGTTCTCCGAAAATACCCTTTTTACCATATTACCGTTTTGTCCTGTCCAGGGTTACCATTAAAATCTTCGAGTATAATATCTTCTGATCTGGGGATCATATTATCCTCTCGTAGAGCTTCAAGGTATGGAACATTGCCTTTATATCACGATAGTTACCACGTTCCTGCATTGACCCCTTGCTTAACTTTCCGATTCTTCATGCCGCAAAGACCAGTCTGGACTTCTGCAGACGTTATCATCGCTTCTTCTTCATCATCATCCTAGCGTTATTCTCAGTCGCCTCTGCAGCCTTCACTTCGAAGTCTGGGGTCCGCTTTTTCCAGTCTAACTGCGAGTTTGGCTGAACTTCGATATTATACATGAAGCGACTGGAATCTGACCACAACCACAACCCATTGGCAAAATCAAAGCATTGCATTCAGACCAGTTTTTGGACTTTGTAGGGCTCTGTCCGTAGCGTTATCATCGCTGTGCGGTAGAAAGAACGCTTGAGAGGTGTATTCCCATTCGGTAACACCCAAACTGGTTGGGAAAAAAATTCCCAACGTGTCACAGGTGTTACTGGATGCAAAGTTTTCTGTCCCAACATGTCACAGGTGTTACTGGATGCAAAGTTTTCTGTCCCAACGTGTCACAGGTGTTACTGGGTGCAAAGTTTTCTGTCTCAACGTGTCACAGGTGTTACTGGATGGGAATAAACCGCCTGAAACTTGCCAAATTAAACTGTACCACACTGTACCATTACTGTAAGTTTAAATATAAATTCTTAATTTTTCCATTACATATAACCTTCTATCCTAGCATAATATTGAAAGCGATCGTAATAGTTATTTGTTATACAAGAGTGCAAAGTTGCTTTTTAACCGCGTGCTCAGTTTTGATGACCGAGCAAGCGAAAGATTCTAAATTTGAATCACGAGCATAGCGAGTGATTCATAAATTAGAATCTTGAGCGTTAGCGAGGGAATCAAAAGAGCACAAGGTGTAAAATCTTTGCACTCGAGTGCAACACGTAACTTTTCATCCCACCTCAGCGAGGAAATAATGAAATGCTTCTTCTTCCTAGCGTTAATTCCCAGTCGCATCCGAAGCTTTCACCTCGGAGTTCGGGGTCCGCTTTACCAGTCTTAACTGCGGATTTGGCTGGACCTCGATATTTTCCGTAAAGCGACTGCCATGTGACCTCCACAACCCAATGGTGACATTAGGCGATATCGAAGCATTGCAGCTAGACCGTTATTGTTGAACTTTTTATGCATACAAATATTTGCACTGAGCGGGGATCGGACCCGCGCCTCCTGCGTTGCGGCCACGTTCACTACCACTACGCCACGGAGGCTCTATAATAATTATGTGTAATAATACTAATAATAAAATATCAACAAATAAAATTCAACAACAATGTTCGACCATAGGACGTGAAAAAAAAATTATGCGCGCAAAGCAAATTTAAAAAAAAAAGTAGGTACACCAAGGAGGTTCCGAGTTGAGTTTTTCATAAATTAAAAAAAAGTTGTATGATAAATCGGCACCATAGAGGTAGAAGTAAATAGGTTTAATGATGTTTTGAGTTCACAAACCTAGTACACACGATGTTCTAAATTCAAATTTACTTTACCACTCTAGAGGATAAAAGCGACTTTTACACTCAGATCTCGAAGAAAAAAAGTACTCTTTCCGAGATGGTGGGATGAAAATATATATAAACAACGTTTTATAAGTGCATAGGGCTTTTAACAGTAGACATAAATTGTAATTCTGGACGTTTTCACGACCGCCTTAATTGACTTTACGAGTCATATCAACTGCAATTAGTGTTTTTGGGCCTGCCACCTTTATGCGTTCATTCTGTTTTTTTGATATATTCGCACACAGAAGTTGTTGGCTGTTGTTGGACTTTTTTTGGTTGGCAATACCTGTGCATAATTGCTTTACTGAAAATATCTATCCAAAATGTATGTACTAGTACAATTTTTCGGACGACTACACCAAATTGTTCTGAATTTTTTTGGGTTATTGAAAATAGCGAACCTAAAAAAAATTGGATAAAGGCCAAGGTTTTAAGTTTATGCTAAAGATAATAAAAAAAATCCGTGATTTGCGCGAACAGGATCAGAGTTTCACCCGTAATAATTATTATGTTAATTTTGAAAAAAAAAACACCACTTTTGTTATCGAGCCCTTTGCGACAAAAGCAAAAGAACGAGTCATAAAGACCTGATACCAGTCGACCTAGAACGTCTGGTTGAATGCAGACCGAATGATATATTATATTCCGGTCATAAAATTCTAACATATTTTATGTACCACAGACATTTACGAGCGTTTGAGGGTCTATAAAATTGTCTATAGACATATAGACCAAGGGTAAAACGGTTCCTATGTAAGTACCTGCCTCCGTTGGGGTAACTTCATTTATATAGGTAGTAACAATGGGTACAACTTTCGGGATCAAGTCAACCTCCCTGCAAGCCGCTACTCCTGCTGATTGACGGTTGATCAGCCCTAACCCCTAAACCCAGTCACCTTATTACATACTACATACATACAATCACGCCTTTATCCCCGGAGGGTTAGGCAGAGGTGAATTAACACCCACATTTCACCAACCATTGTATTAGGTCCCACGTAATAGGGGGTGAGCCTATTGCCGTTTATCAACTACAATTGAATCATGTCACAACACAGTCATAACTTAGAATTTCTAGGAATCCTGCTTAATGCTACTAATATTACAAATGTGTTTGTGAGGATGAATAGATGTTTGTTACTCTTTAATGCAAAAACGACTGAATGAATCTGGATGAAATTGGACACAGAGATAGAGTAGTCTGGTATAACTAATAGGCCACTTATCATCTTGGAGATAGATTCTATGTATTTCTCAGGTTACAAACTACGTTTATGCCGAATTGTAACGTAATCGGTTCAACAGTTTTGGCATAAAAAGGTTATAAACGAAGAGATTGATTTACTATTACATTTATACGTACATCCTCGCTGGTTACTCTTGACCTGGTCATTATAGCTATTAAACCCATACTAATATTATAAATGCGAAAGTAACTTTATCTGTCTATCGATCTGTTTGTGTTACGTTTTCACACTTAAACTACTCAACCGATTTTGATGCAATTTGGTATTGCAAAAGAACAGACTATTGGTTGCGATAACCGACATCCACGCGGGCAGAGCCTCAGATAACAGCTAGTAACGTTACAATAAACATAACCACAAATTTCATTCTAAAAACGACAAGGCAATGTACATTTAAATGTACAATTCAATCAGCTGATAACAAACAAAGCAAACACACGGATAGCACAAACTGTTTTTATATGCATCGTAATGTGACTAGGCCAGACCGCGTGGCGTTACGGCACGCGGGCGGTCCGCCGACGAATTCCATTCATGTCGCTAGGTGTTGCCACGACGCAAAAACAAATAAGTAGATACTGTTGTTTCGTTAATTTTTATCTAGCAATACCAGCTAGCCTTGGAGCGGTTTGATTAACTGATAAACTGAAGTGTAGATGCTTGAATGTTGGTGAATATTTTGTTACGATGATTTATTAGGATTTGTGTGTATGTACCTAAAGTAAAGTGATACCACTTGAATTTCGGCATAGAGTAAAGTGGTTCTACCAATATTTCGTAAGGATAACTAGGTAGGCCCATTCTTGATTGTACTGGCGGCCCGGGGCCCAGCTTTGCCCGGAAATACATTCGTAAAAACATCCTTTTACATGCTCTTTTGTTCTTCTTTATCTATCAACGCGAAAAATAGATAAAAACCATCTTTGAAGCTGGTCGTATATCGTGTAAAATTTGAGCTCAATCAATGCAAAACCTTCTGAGTTTTTGAAGCGTAAACAAACCAACTCAACATTTTTAAAAGATTTGTTTTAGGTTGAATTTCACGCACTGAAAATTCGTTCAACTTAACTAAGTTATCATGATTTACTAAATTCATTCAAAATTCATTGAGCAAAGTAACGCAAATTAGTTTTAACTAATCTCCGTTTTTATACAGCGTTTGGCAGTGAAAGGAAAAGTATTGCTAACAGCAAAGTTTCACGGATGTATCGAAAAATGTACCATCAAATTGAATAATTGACCCACTTTCCCATCAATTTGTTATACTGAATTATTATTAACTAGCTACTGCCCATGACTTAGTCTGCGTGAACACCCACAGACAATTAATTGATGCCCGCATCTAATTAATCTGTACTGCTAGTACAGAAGCAGAAGCGGAAGGTGGGGGATCGGGAGCATTGGCGCATATTGGGAGAGACTTATGTCCAGTAGTGGACTGCGATAGGCTAAATGATGATTGAACTACTCTAACAAGACAAAAATGGTAAAGGTATGACTCCGAAGCGTGCATCTGCAGTTATCGTATGCGGTCGGCTACGAAATCATACCTTTACGTTCTTCCTACAATCCCGGGTACCTACTTGAAAAAGTATCTCATAAGGCCGTCAAGCTGAGTTCCACACAATGTCTGTAATGGTGACCCTCTTTCCAGAGACTTCAGCCTTCAGCTTATCATGAGGCGTGAAATCAAATTCGAAAAATCGAAAAAATTACGACAAAATTAAAATTACTAACCAAAAAAATTTCAAAAACTTTGTCATTTCTACGTAAACTCCAACTTTATCAGTACAAACGATCAAACAGCAATCCTGAATGTTGTTTACAAACAGGGGCTTCCTTCATTCACGGTCGCTTTGCGCCCTTCTCGCATTTCTCGACGAAGCCCCCGGGATCGTCGCTGAGACAGCCGCAAGATACCCACATCCCGCCCTTGAACTCAAAACGTCACACGCCGATAACGGGGCCGTTTACCCTTACTCCTTATAGAAAACAGATTTATTCCCTAGCCTATTTTCGTCCGAAGATGAATCTACTACGTACAAATATTGAATTCGATACTTGTACTTTTCCGCGGCCTTTTATTTTTTTTACCTGACCGGTTCACCTCCGTTCTGACGCTTTTAACCGACCTTTAGTCAGGTAAAAAAATAATACTGTGGAAAAGTATAATTGTCTTCTACTGTGGAAAAGTTCCACCAAGTGCCAACGATCAACAGAACTGCATAAACAGACCTACCTACAAGCTTTCAAACAAGTTTATCAACACTGAACGTCTACATAAGCGACCATAACCGCCCAGAGGAAATTTCTCAGCGTTTTGTATCACAATTTCTCGAAGTAAAAATATAAAATTAAACTACCAAGTCTAGCTGGAGTCTAGCGGCAATAAAAACATAGTTAAACCGCAACGTGACAACTTTCCCTGTTTACGCGGAGGTGTTCGTGCAAAAGACTGGCAAAGCCGGGTGCCAAGACCCGGTGAAATATATCCGGCCGCCGGGGAATACGCGTAGACGGGTGGCAGACGGTCCTTGAACTTTACCCGGCCGGTAATAGAGCGGTTGAATGTGCGTGAAACTGCGTGAAACTATGCGTAAGGCTGTCGTCACATGGAAGTTACACAAATTCTCTCCCGACATCCATCTTAACGTAACAAAACAAATGTGTATAGGCGGCACAGTAGGGTATTAGTATTCTGTTTGGGTTTATTTTTCTTCAAGGAGGTTTAAATGTTGAAACGCCGTAATTATGGTGAGGCGATGTTATTGTTAGAGGACAGATATATGCCTTTGTTTTGTTAAAATGTGTAGCTGTTAGGGGATTGTGGAATAATTATAATTTTGCGGCCTCTTTTTCAGTTGGAATGCTCGGTTGTGATCTCTATATGAATACGTACTTGGATAGGAATGTTTTTACTATGTACCTATTCGTAGTACCTAGTCATGTTTCATTTAGTCGTGTATCTAAATTCTAAATATTCAAGGACATATTATTACAAAGCGCTACCTAAACCCAAATTAAGCATGGTTTGTAATAATATGTACAATGTACATACATACATATACTCACGCCTGTAAATCCCCGAAGGGGTAGGCAGAAGCGTATTAACACCCACATTTCGCTAACTATGATTTTCGCTCCCACGTAATAGGGGGCGAGTCTATTGCCGTCTAGCGGGCTCTTTGTCATGGGCTGTATGTTTCCTGTCGGATGGAGAACAGCCCAATCCGTTAGGCGCCTTCTACGACACCCACAAAAAGAGATGGGGTAGCCCTATTCTACTCCACCGGGAACCAACACGACAGATTATAGCCTGAGTATTTAAATTAAGAAAAAAACTGAATAACGTACTTGCCTTCAAAAAACTTTAAAGCAGCAAATAAGACACAAAGTAACACTTATAAGTATCAAGATTTAAGATTCCACATTTAAATTTACAGCCAGATTCACAAGGCAATCGGTTAAAGCCTCTGAGAAAAGAGTCTTGACAATTTAAACATTGTCTTACCGTTCGACGTTTAAATCGTTCCACAACATGAAAAATGGCCAGCCTCGTGAGACCAGGGTAACCGTCTGCTCAAGTCTCGTTCACCGGCTTATCGGTGCTTTAGGTTTCACCGCAATGTGCTATCGAATTCCTGTGCATCACTTTTATTTTGGCTATTTTTTTTTGATAAAAATATTGGCAAGGGAACTAAGCTAAATTGCTTATGCTAGGAGTGGGTTCACGTCGGTAGTGTTATGGCCAGGATTGGAACCCGGGACATCCCGGGGCCTCTCGATCGTGAGGCCGATTCCTTAACCACTAAGCTACCGACGCTAAGATACCTACGGGTTCAAGGCACTTAAACTTCGGGTAATGGAGTTTCAATATCTTTTTATGGGATTCAGTAAGTATAAATAATGACCGCGTAAAGAAATGTTTTAAATATTGTATCCTATATCTTGATTGAAGCACCACATTGTTCATGGGCCCAATCGTTCTATAAGAACGAACTGCGAACTTTAACTTGACTGAGCTTCTTCATACATTCGTAAGTACAAAGGAACAAACTCTCGTTTTATTATAATACTAGCTCACCCGGCGAACTTCGTACCGCCATATTTTCCGCCCGCGTGCTATTATCTCTAAATTTATCAGTGTTTCTCTACAATATTATGCATGTATTATACATATAAACCTTCCTCTTGAATCACTCTATCTATTAAAAAGAAAACCGCTTCAAAATCCGTTGCGTAGTTTTGAAGATTTAAAGCATACATAGGGACGGACAGACAGCGACAGCGACATTGTTTTATAATATGTAGTGAAGTGATGATACAAAGCTAGCCATCAAACACATAGTTCACCTAATGGTTAGCGGTTATCATGACTCACACCATAGTCGTGGTAAAGGTGCACGAGTAATTGGAATTAGATTTTTCTATTAACAATTTCACGGTAATAGTTGGAGGAAATCTGTCCATTTGACGGCAATTAGTGCATCTCCTATTGTACCTAAGGCAACTTAAACATCTGCGGAAATGGGAACAATTAATAAACCACTCCCACCTTCAAAAACATACACAAATACAAATTCTAAAACCAAAGTTACTAAAAATAACTCATCATAGTTGAAATACCAAAGAAACTCGCTAACATCCCGGACCTAGGGCAAGATAACGAACGGTTATACCCGACTTAGATCCGTCTCGGGCGGGTCACTTCACCCGGGCGATGGGGACGATGACCCCGCCGTCCGGGTATCGACCTCAAATTAATTGTAACTTTAGGATTTTGCCCGACTTTGCGGTTCAACTTATAATCGTAAAGTTCGACAATTATTTGAGTAAATTTATTTAGAGAGTCATCCTTCGTGATTCCTGTTTAATCACACGAACACAAAAGAGATAGGTGTGGCCTGAAAGAGAATGTTATTATTATAACGAAGAAAAAGGGTATGCTAAGGTGGTATGGGCACGTAGAGCGAATGAGTACGGAACGAATGACACACCAGCCCCCCTAGACAAGTGGCAATTCGTTGCTCGGCGTATGATGGAATAGAATGCCAAATGTATGGGATTTGACGTATATGACAGGCGTCAACGAATGTCAAAAACGTCAAATCCTATACATTTGTCGAGCAACGAATTGCCAATTGTCTAGAGGGGCAGATATGTAAGGCACAGGTGAATGGGAAGACCAGCCGAGGTCGACCTCGCAGTACACACATTGGCCTAATTAATAAAATTTTGGAAAAAGGGCCAGGACAGAAGTAGCAGGCTTGCATGAAAGGCTTATGATAGTAGAAAGCTCGTGAGTATAAGGATAAGGAAGGAGGGAAATATGCATGAGCGTATGTGAGTTTGTATGTACAAAAGACGAGATACCCACGGGTATATTTAGGTCTTCATGTGGGTATCTCGTATCATGTCTGATCACTGTATACGTGGAAACGCCAATACCTAAATTAATCATTTACTAATTAGATGTGGGCTGTAAGGTTTGCATCAAACAATTTAGACATCAAATCGGAGCCCTAAATCAGAGGAGAGTGATGATTGATAATGTGTGTGAATCATTATAATGATTCACAAACAGCGGTAAAGCTACTTCCCCAAGTAAGGGTAGGTAGCGTTCCGTAATGAATATGATCATTAGGTACACTTAATTCTAAGTGGAGTTTATGTATGTAATGGCAATCTACAGGTGAGATTCATAGACCACACTTACATTTTTCTATGACATTCTAAGTCATAATATGAACCTCCTCCTTTGTACAGCAAAGTGTTGGTGCGGTCTATGAACCTATCCTAAGTGTGGTCTATGTATCTGCCCTTAGTGCGGTCTATAAAACATGTTGCATCCAGTAACACCTGTGACACGTTGGGACAAAAATTGTCGCATCCGGTAACACCTGTGACTCGTTGGGAATTTTTTTCCCAACCAGTAACAGTGGATGGGCAATTGGGCATTTAGCTAAATATTGCCCGTATACTCTTCATTCTGTCTCGGATTTCCCATAACCGTAATAACGAAGAACATGACGCATTAGAAAGTCAGTATTCCAATTATTCGCGATCGTGAATAGTTTATTAATAAGACGTAGTTGAAACATTAGTCAACAGGTACTATATGCGTAATAGTTTTTAAATATTCGACGTAATTACTAGACTGGACGTCACGCGATATGACCTCAAACGCCATATTGTTTTTCTGCTGTTCTTTTTTTAAATTAGCGCGTGTTGACATAGTTAAGTCTGTTTTGACAGATTTGTCATAGTGATTTTTCTTTTTGATTGGGTATCATTGTTGAAGTGGATCTTCATTTTTTTAGCAGTTAAGATTAAAATATGTCGGGCGAAACCGATTACTTTTAGTCTAATCCACTTTGATTACTTATTTTATTATTCAAACGCACTTTGATCAGTATTGTCTTAATCAAATTAGATACTAAGTAGCTCTCAAATATATTTAAGACTTAACGAAAAGTAGACCACCATGCAAGTGCACTTCCATTGAATGCCATCGATTAAGTTCAACTCAATCAGTGTTGCCGCGATCAAAGTAGTCGTTTAATCTCTGTAATACAACCATGCTTAATACAAAATTGTCCGCAGTCAAAGCTGAAGTGAAGCACAATACAATGATAGCGTCTAATTAAAGTAGTGAATTTAATAGAACGCTCTCTTTGAATTGTGCTTTAATCAGTGTTACCACGATCATAATGGCGTCTAAATATCCGTCAAATCCAAGTAGAATTCGATCGTGTTTTTATAATGCAATTTTATGATCATATTATAACAATATTTAATCAATTTCAGTTAGTTATTAAAAATTAGTTAAGAAATAATAAAATAAAGTATATAACATTACATAATGTATGTGTTCCAGATTGTCAAGGGTAATATAACGAAGTAAACACCAAACAATGCTGTAACAACGTATTTGTTCATTTACTTGCGTACAAATAACTCAAGGTTTTTTTATTACAAAGTTTCCTTATAGAAAACCGAATACAAATGAGCCAGAAATTTTCAAATATTATTACCTATGTAACCAATAAAAGAGGATCACTTTCTTTCCCACTGATCGGCGTTAAATTTATTGTTGTGTTATAATGACATGACATAATGAGTTAGTCTCGATTCCTCCCGAAAAATCTTTGGTTTTCTAACAGTGTTTTATCACGCCATTTTAAAGCATTTTTGGGGGGAATAGACACTAACCCGATGATATATAGAAGATACACTGCATCACATACATAGATTACAAATACGAATACGACAAGGTGCTTTGGAGCCCCACCTAGCTCTTGGGGAACCAGCCCACCCTTACATTCGAATAAGGCTTTCCTCGTCGGGTTTTGGAGGTCAGACGGCAGTCGCATAAAAACCAAATCAAAAGTAAAAAAAAAGAAAACGGACTCTGGTTTCCAAACGTCGGATGCAACCGGGAATACATTAAAATGATGGATTATGTTACTTTTATATATTATCTGTAAATGTATGTAACTTGTATGATAATCATGGCACTAATATGTGTTTATTGTTTACAGGTCTTACAAGACATCAAGGTAAATATACTTTGTTCTTGTCTATCGTTATCTTTCTCGCTCAAACATTTTTCATTTGCACGTGATGACGTAACTCTTCTTACTTCATTTTGTTCATTTACTAATTTTGTAGTTAGTATCTTTATTTTTATTTACTAACTATATTAACAGTAGATTTACGTAGACTAATAGTTTATTATGGTATAATATCTTGTCACCGAGGAGGGAGACTATGAAGTCCTTTTCACATCTGGGACTCAAATGAAAATTGCGATCAAATAAGACTAAATTGGAAAAACACGTTTCATCTAATGAAAAGTGATTACGATCAAATCAAAATATCACATTCAAGTTTCAGATTATATTATTAGCAGTAGAGAGCTTTCAGCTCATAATATACTCAAATAATAAGCTGTGCTTATCATCGACTGAATCCTATATCTCTTTGGGTTCCGTTCCCGTGTCAGACAAGAAGTTATAAATATCAAATATGAAAGTTGCAGAACGAAATAAATGATCACGCCTAATCAGATTACCTACGCTCTCTTAACAATTTCCGAATTTTCCTTTTAAAATCTTATTGAAGTGATTTGAACTAAAAATGTTTTTTTAGTAGTAGTATTAGTGTAACCCCCTACTATTGCTTACTAATTTCCCCTATCCCTTTTAGCTAAGCTAAATTGCTTGTGTTATGTATGAGTAAGGTTCACGTCGGTAGTATAATCAATACCTTATTTAAGACTTACAAACTACCTTACATACAAAATTATTTACCCAAATAAAAGTGCCAAATATATTTTAAAATACATAGGCACTAAGACACATGCCATCCACGGAGGTTCGATACGTCGTAGGGAGGCAGCGAGAGGGGTCGGTCGATGGGTCAACGACCCCGGGAGGATTGGGAACCTACCTCCTTCCCCCACTTATTTATTTATTAAAATTTACCTACATTGTTCCAAAGTGGGTGTTTAAGAGATATAATTTTCCTCTCACAAATGAGAAAGATAATAGAGGAACGGAGTTTTCGCGTAAAGGAAAAATTGGATTGGGTTTTCCCGGTTTTTGATAGAAATGTACAAAGAATTTTGAGTCTTATGGACATTTTTACTAACTAAAAGCCAGTAAAATTTGATTGTAGATTGTGAGAAAATACTAAACTTAATATCTACTAAATTTTTTATAGGTTGACGATCTCTGAGGAGTGGCGTAGTAAATTCGATTGTTATGTCAGGGTGTGGTTCGATTCCCACTCTGTGCAAATATTAGTACGCATGAGTCTGTCTGTATTTCTATGTACGTATATTATACGAGAAAAAAAATAGTATAGAAGTTCTAGTTCAAAGTATGGAGCCCGGGTTCCGCTTTTTTTATTGGTGTCTGAATTTCTGGGAGCAACGGCCGTATGACCTTCCAACCCAGAGAGGAAAATAGTAGAGCCTCCTTTGTTGGCATAGCATCAAAGATGTTGGTAGTACTCTGAACCTACTCACTTCTTCTCTCCTAACCAAAATCATGAAAGATTTAACTTATATGCATGTATGTATTTATGTCATGTTTCTTTTATTTCATGATTAAGCCATTTTTGTGACCTTACTCAACACACGCACCATTTCCTGATGACGTAGTTGCTTTTATTTTAATACTAGCTGTTGGAGGCAGCTACGCCCGCGTGGATGTCGGTTATCGCAACCAAATATAGCCTATGTCCGTTCTCAAGCTCTAATCTATCTGTATATACCAAATTTCATCATATTCAAAAGTGACGTTTCATCATATTTGAACCCCTTTTTTCGCGATAAAAACTCTTGTCCATATCATTACCAAATTTCATCAAGATCGGTTCAGTTTTATAAGTGTGAAAGCGTATCATAATGACAGACAGACAGTTACTTTAGCATTTATATTTGATATTAAATATGGATGAGTACATTACGAAAGAGGGTCACAATTACATACATTATAGAACATGAAAATAATCGGGAAAAAGATAACACACACCTCCTATTTTAAAATTAAAACAATTCTTAAAATAAGTCGTAGAGACGTGCCATGCGTCCCGTACGCGTCACGGTGGCACGGAACCATTGATAACGAAATAAGGCCATTGATAACCGGTATCAGAACCGACCGAAATTGCTTTTTATCCTCCACGATTACTACTGTGTACCATACAAAGTACAAGTACGGGACGAAATATCGGACAAACTTATAATTTTAAGGTATACAATTTCATAATTCGAAGGCATAAAGTCCTATAATACAGATTTTGACAGATCTTCTCACTCTCTTTAACTAATAAGGCTGTTTCGCTCACACAACAATCGCTATCCAATATTCTATTTACAAAACATTCGGCGCGACGTTGCCGTCCCGCAGTGCGCTTGCGCCGGTGACGTCACAAGCTGGAGTAACGCCGTCCTTGTCTTCGTTTCTCTTTCTAAACAGACCGTATTTTAAACTTGCGCAAAGTTCTATGTAAATATTGTTTAATAACGTACTTATGAGATTAAATAATAATTATTAATATTGTAAATTTATGATCTATATTATATCTACTCTATCTACTTAGTAAATTATATCAAATAAGTTTTAGTTTCCGACTACTCGATCATTTTTTTTTATATATTCACGCTTCTGTATCTATTTCTAGAGGCTGATAGAGATATATCAACAGACACACATTATTTCACCAATAAAATTGCCAACCCAAAAAACAAAAAACACCACTGTAGACGTAGACATCTCCGGGTACCTTTTTATTTATGATTCCATCATACTACAACAATATTCCTGTCAAAAATCTAAAAACAGTCTACCTGACCGGGGAATCGAACACGGGCGGGACCTCACGCACAGAAGTCGCACTTACCACCACTGCACTATTGGACAATATTAATATCATTAGGTACGCCTAAATTCTGCAGGAGCTTATTTGGAAACAAATGAACAATAAAACATGCCTTCTAAAGATTTTAGAGTCTTTTGTCTTGCAAATATTATCATTGCCAAATTCATTTGAGGATGTTAAAAAAAAGTTGATCTTGACAATGAGCCAAACATAATATACTACATTATATGTATTGAAAGAGAGTAATTATACTCGTAGATAGGTATGCAGGTACGAGGTGTCCCTATAACCAGATTTCTAGCGGCTTGCTCTGCAAAAGGAAACCATGATAAAGACATGTTTTTTTATTCCACACAAAATTGCTATGGACGTTCTATAAGGGGTTTTTTATACCACTAAGATCACAGACAAGTACACGGTCCACCTGATGTCAATTGGTCACCGTGGCCAGTGGACGTATGCACCACCAGGAGAGTCACACTCGTGCTGCCGACCCTTTAAGGACAGAGAGATTCTGTGCCGTCAATGCAAAAGACAAAGCAGGTTAAGCCTTTGGTCGTCCCACTGACAGCACAAAACCTCTCCAGTGAGCTCTGGCTACCCTACCCACCACCGGGAACACAACACGAGGTTGTTATGGCCGCGGTATTCTGTAGGGCGAAGGTACTTCTCCAGTCTACGGTCTAGCTGCAAAGTTTCAATATCGCCTAATGTTACCATTGGATTGTGGAGGTCAGATGGCAATCGCTAAAAAATATCGAGGTCTAGCCAAATCCGTAGTTAAGATGGTAGAGCGGACCCCAGACTCCAAGCTGAAAGCTTTGGATGCGACTAAGAATTAACGCTAGGATGAAGAAGAAGAGGTAATTCTCCAGTCGAACTGCTCAATTGCGACAGGAATATCGTCGTGTCCTATCCGATAAATCGTCCTATAGGCTACGTTTAGACGTTTTGCCAATAATAGGCGAACAGAACCATTGTATAACAGTACTTTCTACCACATTCTATTGTTATGTTTTGTTACCTATAACAATAGCAGTTATGTTTATTAAATAACAAAATGATAGCGGCAACAATTGTTAATAATTTGCTTCGATATTGCCATAACATCCGCTCTGAATATCCAAACATGGTAATGCTATAATGATATTGGGACTCGAGGTACTATTTAGATGGTATTTAACTATTAAATCTCTTGATTTAGATTGGAAAAGTGAATGCTCAAGATGAATCTTGAACCCGTGGGCCCTTAAAGGACGAATGCTATGATCAACTGAGACTCGCCCTTAAAACCATCTTGGCGCAACGGTGGAAAATTTCGAATGTTCAAGACATAATATTCATATAGCTAGTTGGTCAGAGAGTCAGAGCATTCTCCCTCTTAGGGATTGGTCACGGGATCAGGACCCATCTTGAACGATCACTTTTTCCAATGTAAATCGATATGAAATGAATCGCTGAATGTGTTGCTAAGCGCAAATCTCGACAACAGCTGAAACGATTTCGCTAATTATTTTTTTTTAAATATTCCTTGAAGCACGAGGATGGTTCTTACGCAGAGAAAAATTTAAAAAATTGCCTGAAAAAGTTAAAAAAAATAAAATTAAAGAATCGATAGTCACGCGGTACGAAGTTCGCAGGGTCAGCTAGTTTAATACAGAAATTTAATTTTTTTTTATCGTAGCAGACAAGCTGACCAAACACTTCTGTAAAGTTAAAATATCGATAAATTCTTTACACTACAAGTGACCAATAACTACTCCAGCGGGAGCTATCAGCATAACCTTAGATTAAGTTAGTAAAGGAAATTGGACAAATTGGCGCATAATCTGGTTAATATGCGTAATGGTGTCACTTCATCTTCAAGGAGAACTCAATTACTCATATTAGTGATGTGTTTAGTGACCTTGGGCATCTTTTCGTTATAGTTAGGTACTTAGTTAGTTGCAACATGAGTCAACCTTAGTTTTAAAATATTCTATTCATAAATGAACCGCGGGTTAGGTTTTTTCTTTTATCTTATTTCGGTTAGTTTTTAGATCTACTGGTAAATTTGTATGTGTCCCTTTTCATACGAAGATGTACAAATGAGGTCAAACAGAACACGATGTTTGATCTCTACCTTTAAACTTGGATTTGCAAAATTCAACTTTGAAGGTTCAAACCGTATAGAGGCAAAAAAGTAGTTACATGTTAATAGATGAGGCTCAAGCCCACTGTTTTACCTGCCGTACTTGGTTATACCTATTCCACGGATTCCACCATGTCGCCACGCTCGCCCGCGTCTCTCTCAACTTTATTTCATACTAGCTTTTGCCCGCGGCTCCGCCCGCGTGGATATCGGTTATCGCGACCAAACATAGCCTATGTCCTTTCTCAAGGTCTAACCTACCTCTATAACAAATTTCATCAAAATCGGTTCAGCGGTTTAGTCGTAAAAGTGAGACAGACTGACAGACAGACAGAATTACTTTCGCATTTATAATATTAGTAGGCATTGCTCTACTCGTAATGTTCATAGCGTGATAGCATTTAACCTTCCCTAAAAACTGGGCTATCAAATATAAAAAGAAATTTTCTTGAATTCTCAGTTACACTGATTCACACACTACTGCGAAGTGGAGTTTACACGTGTCAATAAAGCCGCACGATTTTTCCCGCGCGCCAAAATAGACTGTCTAAATGGCAATTCGGCTAGAATTCGACAATACGGCGGTAAAAGATAATCGGTAAATGAGGGAATCGAGAATAAGCCGACAATCGACCACTTATTTTTTACCCTTTTGACTACATGTTCGAGGGGTTTCCTCAAACAACGTAGTCAAAAGTCACTACGACAGGTCGTCCGTCAAAAAATTCCCCAGTCGTAAAGAAAGTTTTGGAGCTAAGTCTACCTCGAGACTCGAGACGTTTTATAACGGCTGTTTGAAAATGTCTCGACGTTAAGTCTGGAGTTGTTAAAGATAAAATATTTACGGTTCTTATTATTCCATTAAGGGAAATTTTCCCGTGACCATGAATTATTTCAAATAATAAATAGACTATGGCCCGTATTCCAGAACAACTCTTTGACTCTCGCAATGACATTAGAAAAACTGTGAAATACAATCTGTTCTTATCAAGAGATAAATCGAGATTCAGGACTGAGTACCGTTCTGGATGCGGGCATAACTATTTCAGCTTACTGCTATACATATGCCTCTTAGGTTTGTTTACACATAGTATAGAACAATCGATATCTTGCAATCCGAAGCTGGACATAGGCATTCACCTAAAGTCCGCTATAGCACCCGATTTACCACCTTTCTCATCCATTCTATTCCAACCACGATTTTTAGGACATCAACCACTTGTAACTGAGAAATATAACTGGACTCGCTTTCGCTCGCGGCTCCGCCCGCGTGGATGTCTGTTATCGCGACGAAACATAGCCTATGTCCTTTCCCATGGTTTAATCTATCTCTGTGCTGAATTTCATCGCAATCGGTACACTGCTTTAGGCTTGAAAGCGTAACAGACAGACAGACCGAGTTACTTTCGCATTTATAATATTCAGTATGGATATAGCTAAAAAATGTTCTTCCACTGAAGCACTAGTCTACATCGACGCCAAGAATTCTAGTAGTAAACAAATTACTTAGTTACATGCAATAAAAAGACATCAGCCGAACCGGAAGCAATCAATTCATGACACAATGGCCGCAATGTAGGAAGGTTAAGGATCAATCCATCTACAATGCGCGTAACCTTCGGGCTCGGTTAACTGGTGTACTGCGTATTTCAATATTTTATTGACAATCTTCTTCCTTGTCAACAATTCCGTGCAACAATACCGTCCGACTATGCAGTTAGGCAAATCTTTTCTATGGCGCATAATAATAAATAAATAAATATTGTAGGACATTCTACACAACGCTATCAAGACCCAAAGTAAGCATAGCTTAACTAGCTTGTGTTATGGAATCTAGATTGCGGATAAACATACTTAGATACATTTTTTTTTTGTAAATACATAGGTACATATCATACATAGAAACACCCAGACCAATGCAAATATTCATATTCATGCACACAAATATTTGCACTGAGCGGGGATCGAACCCGCGCCTCCTGCGTAGCGGCCGCGTTCACTACCGCTACGCCACGGAGTCAGACTTAAAATTCTTTACCAACACATTTGTTTCCTTCTTCCTATAGTCCCAGATCCTCTAAAAGGCATCTGATGAGGCCGTCAAGAGCCATGTAGCATTATTTTTATCTGCAATGGTTACCTTTATTCGTGAAACTTCCCCTTTAATTTTCTATCAGGCAAGATGTATGATGATAACCATCGAGTTTTCCTTCTCTCGTATTGATATCGTCTGCGTATTTTGCCGTTAGGCGCCTCTTACGACACCCTTCGAATGAGATGGGGTGGTAATGGCTAAAAGTTGAAATTTTCAGTTACATAAGATTTCTCAGGGCAACAGTAAAACAAGAGTTCGTCCTTGATAGTTGAAAACTAGCTGTTTTTGTTAGGTAAGTCTCAGGGTGACCGAAAAGCCTTCTACCAGAATCCTTAAGAATGACAAAACAATAAATTATCCGTCCTGAATGTTGAAATTGTGTATACCAAACGAAACAAGTTATTAAAATTTTATGATATTTTATTGAAATCACCAATCCAAGGATTTGTAATCGTGATTGTACTGGGTGGCGCAAAAGTAGTGGCACTAAAGAAAATACCTTTATTTTTTTTATATGAAATTTTCTGTCATTCTGTTGTTGAAAATTGTGTAGTGAACAAATGTAAAATACACTGAAAATAAACATGGACCGTTTTACTCCCCAAGAACGTGGAATAATTTGTGTCAAACGCTTTTCCAGGCCGAGTTATCTCTCGTTTTGGCGATTTGCCTTGGCCTGCAAGATCACCCGATCTGACCAGTCCAGACTTCTTTCTTTGGGGTTTTTTGAAATCTCGGGTGTATGTGAACAAGCCACAGACTCTCGCAGCTCTAAAAGAAAACATTCGTCAAGAAATAACGAACATATCGCAGGAAGTGTTACGGCAAGTTATGCAAAATGTCATAAATAGGGCTCAAATGTATCAACTCTGGAGGTCACCATTTAAAAGACATCATCTTTAAATCCTAATGGTACGAAATTTAATGGTACAAATATACATTTAAAAAAACCTAAATCTAGTTTTCTAATTTAGAAAAAATGTTATAGCCGAACCAAATAGGGTCTTTACTTTTGCGCCACCCAGTATAACCGTTACCCGCGGCTCCGCCGTTGTGGAGTTCTGCTCCCTTTCTCGTTACCCATAGAAACATATTCCCGGGATAGAACGGACTATAATTTTAAAACACCTTCCGTGGAAGTTTGGGAACAAGTTTGGAGCATCCGAAAAAAAATTAGCCGCATTCGTAGAGCCGTTCTCGAGTTACGCGTGTACTTACATACATTTCGGCGATTCATTTTTATAGATCCATACTTCCATACTAATATTATAAATGCGAAAGTAACTCTGTCTGTCTGACTGTCTGTCTGTTACGCTTTCACGCCTAAACCACTGAACCGATTTTGATGAAATTTGGTACCGGGGTAAATTAGACCTTGAGAAAGGACATAGGCTATGTTTGATCGCGATAACCGACATCCACGCGGGCGGAGCCACGGGCGAAAGCTAGTATCTAATATATAAAATTCTCGTGTCACAAATGTGCGTAATCGAACTCCTCCGAAACGGCTTGACCGATTTTGATGAAATTTTTTGTGCTTATCCGGTATCTATGAGAATCGGCCAACATCTATTTTTCATCCCCCTAAGTGATAAGGGTGCAGCGGGAACGGGATTTGAATACCACGCGGGCCGAAAGTATGGCGGTACGAAGTTCGCCGGGGCAGCTAGTTTTTATATAGAAAGAAGTAATTAACCAACAAATAAATAACGTCAAGTAAACTCTCATCTTCGCGTACACATCTCGGTATCGCCCAAAAGTGGCGAAACTGGATCACCTTGAGATCGTACTCCTTCCTCGTGTAGTATTATTATTAATAGCCGCTACGATATCACGTGCCACTCGTATCATTATACTAAAACTTGTCTTTTAAGATTAATTAGTTAATTTTAAACTTTTTGAACCAATGAGCAGTTTTCCAGTAGGTATTTATAGCGTTCCTAAAGACAAGCTAGATGGCGCAGCCGGCACTTTTGGTAAGTAGAGTGTGGTCTCACATCTAGTGTTCCCTAATTTATGGAAAAAATGTTCTTCGGTTTTGTAATGATTTACTTTATATAAATGTTTTGACATTATTTTTTTGATAAAATTATTTTAAATATAACATTATTTTAAATTACAGACAGTGACGCGAAACGAATTAAGCGTTTTATCATATTTTATCTATTGTAATATCGGTAAATGAAATTAAACTTTGGCAACATCGCGCAAATAAACCACAGAGTACATTAAAATTACCAAAAGCTAGGCTAGCGCCATCTCTTGATGATTTAAAAACCAACTGATTATCATACCTACTGGAAAACTGCTCATTACGATATATTTGCCAACTAATATTATAAATACACATACATACATAAACTCACGCCTGTAAATCCCCGAAGGGGTAGGCAGAGGTATATTAACACCCATATTTTGCCAACTATTTGGTTCCACGTAATAGGGGCGAGCCTATTGCCGTCTAGCGGGCACTTTGTCATGGGCTGTATGTTTACTGTCGGATGGAGAACAGCCCTATCTCTTAGTCGCCTTCTACGACACCCACAGGAAGAGATGAGGTGTCCCTATTCTAGTCAATCAGGAACCAACACGGCTTCAAATCAAAATTATAGTATAAATGTGAATGTATGAATGGATGTATGAAGGTCAGTATCATCATCAAATAATGGGTGTATGGTTTGGTACTCTATCATGCAAAAATGAATCTGGATGAAAAATGGCACCGATATATTTTTAGTCTGGATACTGGAATAACACATAAGCTTTAAATCCCAAGACTATGTTTCTGTGGATAGCGGGCTCTATACCTAATTTACGCAGGCAGAGCCACGGGCAACAGCTAGTCAATTTTTAACACATATTTAAAAAACACACGGGCACTGTCATTGAGAACAGTCTGTAGAATAGAATGACGAATGTATAGGATTTGACGTTTATGACATTACGTTGACATCTGTCATATAGGTACGTCAAATCTCAAATATTCTTATATGCCGACCGGCATATCGCTTACCATACCTATAATACAAGCTTAATTCAGATAATAGTCAAGAAAATAAATGAAGAGAAATGAGCTAACAAACTGATTGAGTTGCATAAAATGTAGTACGAGAAAACATAATGTCACTTACAAACCACTTAAATATATTTGTTAGGTTAGTTTTGGTACTGGGCACGAGCGACAGCGATTTCACTTCAAGCGGATTTCTTAAAAAAAATCTTTAAAATATGTTACAATTCATTCATTTTGTATTCTGATTTTATAGGAAAGATTCTGTCCTGATTTATCTGTTCTGAAAAACATGATGTTAAGAAATAAAAACACAAACAGGTGTTCAGTTTTTGTCGTTACAAAATTATTCAGAAGTTAAAATTTCTGTTATCTATACCATAATATTATTTTATTTTTAATTTCTATGAGTGAACTCTATTACATATAGCCATGTTTATCTATTACTAGTAATACACTAGATTTAAAGTATCATTACATTTTTTTTAAATGTTATTAAATGTAAATAAAATATTATTTTATCTCTGAAAACTGGACATAATATGTACAGTGTCATTCACGTAAAATGTATGTACAAAAAAAAAACTCTTATATGTATCTGCATATTCCAGATAAAACCTCACATTTCCCAAAAATATTTTTGCAGTCCTACCCAATAAGTCTAAATTAAATTAATAATACGTAGCTTTAATTCTGCTATTGTCACTCTCTCAAGACTATTAAACCCGCTTACTCTCATGCCTCACCCCACGCGCCCTCACACCCGGTTCGTTCAAGAATAGCCCGCGGCCAACGTGGTCGAACACGTGTAGAACTCTTGTACGATTGTACGTTTCGATGGCTACACTGGTACAGCACTATCAGATATGTACATTTAAATGAACACTAAACGTAGTGAAGATATTTTACTATCCTTGAACGGTTTTTGTACGTGTCCTACGGGAACTGAACAGGAGAAAGTAGGATCTTAAAACATATTTTGCACTAGTTGGGGTGCTTGGCCTTTACGAGACCGACTTGACCCACCAACTCCGAGAGCAGAAAACTTTTTTATTTTTTTTTATCGTGCGATAAATCCCCACGGTACCCTCCCCCGCCAGACCCTGAGGAGGAGGTTATGTCGGACTCGAACCGACTAAAACGCACGCCGTCTGTGGCCGTCAGTTGCCGGAGGTGAGATTGTCGTAGCCATATCCCTCGCACCCCGGCCGACCCAGGGTCCGAGAGAAAAGTCTACGCCAACGGTTGACTTTACAGTCGCTCCCAATAAGTACAGCCGAAAAGCGTCCGCGGACCCCGGACTCCGAGGTGAAGGCTTCAAATGCAACTGGGACTAACTCAAGAAAGATGATGATTATGAGAAGAAGTAAATAATGCAAATTATTTCGACTTTATCCTAATTATTTTTCCCATGTAACTAATTAATACTTAACAAGTGATTATAACAAATTATTACTACCCTAGAATGTAATACGAATTATTAACACCAGAATACAAGTATTATATTATTGCCGATTAAAATCTACACGATGGTATGCTGTCGGAAACCTTGATTCATTCACGTTCACCATGGATTTATGGGGCTCGTTCGCACGCCATCACCATACACGGCATAGGTACAGACTATAGGTATTTCTGGGCAGGTTTCAGGCCTGATTAGCTGTAATTATATTCGTATTTAACATGAAAATGTGCCTGGCAGTTATAAACACAGATTAAATATTGGTATACTTACGACAAAACGTCTGTCTTTACGTGTCACTTAACTGAAAGAAAAAAGGGGAAAAGACAGCTTCTCACGCCTCTCCGCACTCCTAACCTCTCGAGGTTAGGAGCTCAGAGCTCCCATTAAAGCCGTATCACTGCGATCCTTTATATTTAATATCATTGGCGATAGGCTAATCCTATCGCCAATGATATTAAATATAAAGGATCGCAGTCCACTGCTGGACGTTGGCCTTGCCCAATGTTAGGAGGCTTTGGCCTACTGTTTCCACGCTGACCAGACGGGTTGGTACAGGGTTTTATTTCGAGTTTTCCTTCTCACGCAGTGATATCATCTGCGTATTTTTCCGTTAAGATGAGATGGGATGGTGATACTTGTATTCTTTCTCCATCACCACACGGATATTGATGAATCAGGCGCTTGCCTTCTATATCTATATCTATACTAAATTGTAAAGTGGTCGTGTCTGTACATTGGAGATATTTAAAAAAAAATACTTGGGTTATGTTATGTTAACGATACTGAACACGAAAATATTTTTTTTGAATTTCCTGTCTGTTTGTCTGTTTGTCCGCGATGGACGCAAAAACAACTGGACGGATTTTGATGCGGTTTTTTTGTTAGAAAGGGATGGCTCAGACTTAAAATCTTACGTTTGTTTGATCGCAATCGGTTGAGTAGAACCGAAGATATGAGCAAAGGTCGCGTTAACCAAGATGCACGCGGGCGGAGCCGCGGGCGGAAGGCTAGTAGTGGTATAAAAAAAGAAAGCCTGAGATGCAACCGAGAGCAATCCCAAGATGATAATGCTAGTTTGTTAATTTAGTTGACATCAAGAGGTGAATATGGGACTCTACGAAGATGTTTCACCCTGATGTCAAACCCAACCCTTGAAAAGATCTTGTTGGTCCAAAAACACCCTAAACATAACAATAAATTCATTAACCAACTATTTCCAACTGTATAACTAATTTAATAGCAAAGAAACTGACTAAAAGTTAACTTCAGACATTAATTACCTGGCGGTTGTCGCGATAGCGTTATCTATGTAGGTCGCTGCTTACCCCACCCATCCTAAATCGCCGCCATCGATCGTCTCGGCAAACAACCTATTTAGATAACTATTATCTGTTTACCTTAAAACAGAAATGAATTTAACCTTATGGTTTAGTAAGCTGTAAAGATTTTCGCGAAAATATCATAGTTAGCCTATGGACGTATGCAACACCAGGGGAGTCACACGACCCTGTGAGAACCGAGAATTTCTGTGCTATCAGAAAATAAAGCAAGACAAGCCTTTGGACTTCCCACTGACAGCACAAAAACTCTCCAGTGAGCTCTGGCTACCCTTCTCACCGCAAGGAGTACGAATGTAAGATTTTTCCACCGGCTTATCTTTTGAAAATTCACGCTTCGCCATTGCACCTCTACCTACCCCTTTGCGGCGTGTATATGTGTATGTATGTCTGTTAGTACTGAACTGGATTCTGAAAAAGTATACTTGCAATACTGCTCACAGTCTTTCCCTCTATTTCTGACCAGTTCTGTCCTTCAAACATCAACGCGCGTATTAAACAAGCAATTCTCCATCAAAGATGTCTACCAACCAAATTATTTGACAAAAACATTCAACAATGCCGTACACCTGCCAATTTTCTGTTTACGCTCGTATATTAACTCTGGTTTCATAATAATACCTGTACGAAAATAGGATTCGGGATTCAAGTATAAACTATACCTTCTTGTTGTTAGGCAGTTTTTTTTCAATCGTTTAGCTCATTTTGCTCAAATTCATCCACAAGGAAGAGACTATGGCGCAGGATTCCTGCAGCAGACGCTACTGCAAAAGTCAAAATAAACTAGAATGTAGAAGTGGACCCTGGGGTCCAAAGTATAGGCTTTGGATGCAATAAGGATGGGTATTCTGATGAAGAAAAAGAAAGAAAAAGAGATAGGGAGAGATATTGAAATGAATTGGAAAAATGATACTGATAAACTAATGTTAGTTATGGATCAACCTTCTTAATTAGATTTCGAAGCACACAGGGCTGAAAAGCAACCGAGACCTACAGAACAGTCTACAGAACTACACAAGTCACAACATAAATTGCAATAAATTTCGTTAAAATATAACGTTATTTCAGGGATTAATATTACCAGCATTGTTATAAAAGAAATTAAAGTTAACGAGTGTTTTATGACAGCTCGCAATTTAAAATATATGTTTGACATTATTTCGTGACAGGCACAACTCGTAAATCAATTTAAATATGCCGTTATAGCCACAGCGTATTTTGAAATTAAATTTACGCAAAATACTATCATAAATAATTACAACTGGCGTAAATCACAGCGAAGAAAACAAACAATGAGTTGTATAAAATGTAAATACAGACCTATATTAATGGCTAGTCGCAAACGTTACGAGTTTTGATATTACGCCAAAAAGATCAAAGAAATAACCTTGGTACAACTGCGCAATGATAAATAACAGTATATTTCACCTACAACCCTAGTGGATCCCACTACATGTGTAACATACACACCTGAATCCATTCGAAAATGAAATCAAAAGTGCTAACACTGAAGCTTTTACGCAAAAACGACACTAAAGACCACAAAAGTAGTCGTTGACATTAAGACTTTAGAAAGGATTTCGATCCTAGACCCTGAAGACAATTAAATAAAGCCTAAAGCGGGTAAACAAAGTTGAACAAAGCGGTGTTCCAGAGCCGGGCAACTTGCGGGACAAAGCTCTTTTGTTTACAGTTAATATACGGCCCGCTTTGTACCACGGCTAAATTTTGACTTATTGTACGGAGGCCTACGTGACAGTGTGCATACACCTTCAGATGTTCCTAATTCCGAGCGGAGTACTTCTGGAGCAATAGAAATAATCCAAAGAGAAATGAGTATAAATCATTTTGCAATTTGTTTTTTAAATTGTTTGAAGTCGCGAAAAAGATTTAAATAAAAGTACACGATGCTCAAGTATTCATACAATTACTTATTTAATAAATTTCTAAACGTAATTTGACATTTTCAGTGAATTTTAACCTTTAAAAGTAGTGAAAACTGACACTTGCATCGTCCAAGTTCCAGTCCATGCATTTTAGTGTCACTTTACTAAGAAAATAGAAATGAAACACAAAATTATTTATAGTATTTAATAATGGTAGCACTGAAGTGTCGTTTAAATTTGATTTGCAGTGTATAACGATACACTGCAATTCAAATTTTAAACGACAATTTAGTGCAGCGGTTAATGTAACATTATTGCAGTTAAATAGTGTTGCTTTTTGCGATTCCAATTGTGACACACATACAATAGTATTTTAGTAAAGGATTACATGTATTTTTTTTATTAGGGTACTTATCAAGTCATGGGATCATTTCCATTATTACGAATAAAACCGAAGAAACTTTTTTATAAAAACGCCCAGTAATAATAGAATTATGAAGTACAAATAATGGCCAGGTAGAATATTTGATTTGTATACACATTTACTAAAAAAAAGTAAGCTTGAACCGAACACCGAGCTCGTAAAAAAGGTATTCTTAATTATCGTATTATATTCTTTCTCAAAAATATTCTTAACAAAACTCACTTAGCCATAATTGCGTAATAATAGATATCAAATAATCCGCAGAAATATTATATTACTTCGAAAACCAGCAGAGCATGTAAAATGCATTCTCAGGCCGTGGGCCAGCTGCTAAGCAAATGTCTACAAATATGACGGGCATTCATTTTGTTAAGTGAAGTGAACATTATATTCGGTTTGAAACGTTTTACATTTCATACTATTCTTTAATAGAAAGTTATTTTTATAAGTGTCTTAGATTGCGATTGCTGCGCAACAGTAGGCAAAAAAACAACAGAGATTGAAATGTGAATAATACGTTTTATTTGAAATAATCACGTTCCTAGGGACGATCCCGTTTGCTTTAATTTCGAAACCCGAAATCCGCTTTCGAATTTTTGGAGTGGAGTAGTTTTAGGCATCTCTGGCTTACTACTCAGGTCTTACCACCTAAGTATCTCCTATGTGATACGTTACGACTTACAACGTCAAGCAAGCATTTCTTTGTAGTACCTACACTTCTTATGGGAGCCTGGTAAAAGTGCCATGATCAGAGATTTATTACCCATGCACCATCGTTATTCAGATTTGAAATTACTACGCTAAATGTACGAGTACCTCAACTTTTTGAAGGTACTATAGCTTTCTCTGTGACGAAAGATGACAAATGGGCGTAGAAAGTAATGAATGTTAGGAAATTTATCTACTAATCGTTCTACTGCAATATGACTGTGGAAGTACTTTGTTTTGATTGATAGGGACCCACTAAGTAGTTGGTTTCTTTAGATAGGGATACTGCATTTTACAGATATCGCTAATTGGTTGTGGTAGACGGCAGTCGCTTCACGGGAATTTACAAAGTTCAGCCGAATCACAGTTAGACTGCAAAACCGACTGAGTTGGGTCGGTATAGGTTCAGAGAGTGTGATTGTATTTTATAGTTAGAATTCAAAAATTCGATTTCCATATTTGTTGCATCAAGGAAGCAAATACATTTCATTGGTATATCGGCTTTTTCGAGAACGGCCTCTGTCTTATCTCCCAACCAACCCTGAGAGGAAAGCCTGTGTCAGAGCCTCGTTCATTGCTTAGCAGCGTACCGACTACAGTCCACCTGCAAAGTGGAGTGAAGTGCGTGGCGAAGGTTGAATATTTTCAAGCCGGTGCAAAAATTAAAACTTAATTCTATCTTGTTTGTCATGCACCATGCGACCCATTGGGAAGCAGGGTAAAGTCGGGATATAAGAGCGACTTGTAGCAACAACTAACAATACATGAGTAAGTCTTGAAAGAGAAGTCGCTAGAAATAGTGTTGTACGGACTCGTCGCCACTGCTAGGATCTTTAAGATATTATTACGACCCTGTACAACTATTAGGTAATCTGTACCTGTACACTAATATAGTTCCACATTATGCACACACGATATCTAGCCTATTCCAAATCTGTTAGTCCATAACATACAAAGCTAGTTTTTAGTCTCGGCTCGATAGCCACCATCTTTAATAGAAAAAAAGAGCGTAATATTTTGCTTATAAGTAGGCTATTGTTGCAATATATATGTAGTTTGCATTATCGGAGGCATCAGAGCGTGTACAGGAACGGTCTCACGCTGCCATGCGCACCACGATATGTGTAAACTGTTCAATTACATAGCTCTTAATAATAATTATATATAATACAACTGTTTCATGTGTCGTTACACGTAAATCGACCAAACTATATGTTTCTTGGTCTACTGATTGCATCTGTGTTGTTAAGTTAATACCCTATGCAGAATCAACATTGGACTGTTTACAAGCAATTAGTTCTTGTAGCATCATGTTAGGTTTTTCAGTCTTTGTTTCTGGAGTTGTTATGATAAGCAATTATGATAGGTGTGTAGATTCAATATTATGTTTGAGGGAATATCTGGACCCAAGGGGATCTTAGCCAACCTCACATGCAAGTCAGTATACCTGCTGATTAACAGACGAGGCTCTGTCGCAGGGTTTCCTCTCGCGGTTGGCAGGTCAGACGATAATCCCTTTAGAAAAAGATAAGTTAAATGATGAGAATAAGTGGTGATGATGATGAAAAGAAAAAAGAAAATGCATTGAAAAAAGTACAGGTTAGGTAGAGGAATCTCGTGCGATGTGTACCTAGCGACAGAATCAATAGACAAATTCTTATTTTCTTCTCTCGTGGGATTTAGGAAGAAAGTATTATTAACAGTTACAGATATTATTTGTTGCATCATTACAGTTTAAGTACCGAAAGCAAATATAACTGCAGCCTATAATGTTTATACGAAACGGAATATAACTAGTAAACCGCTATTCATATTACAAACACAAATCATTATCGTAAATAAGACTCATTATGCAATGTAATATAACTAATAACTATTTCTAACCAGCAATTTGAAATTTTCTATTTCCAATTTCAAATTACGAACGCGCAATCGGGCGCACTTCGTGCTCCGTCGCTCATAGACGTCCAATCACGTCGCCGTATTTGAAAAAGGAAGACGCAAGACGCCATTGAGACAGATAGGTCGAATTACCGTTAATTTTGTTCGAACACTGGTTATTACTGGTCGTTATGAGACGGTTTATTAAAGGAACCTTTATTACGTAGTACTATGTTAGTTAGTGCGTCTATTTGCATAAATACTGGTGTAATGTCAGCTGCCATTATTGTAATGCTTCGGTTATTACTGCTTCTATTAGATATGCACTTTCTCTTCAGATGTTATTGATCCACTGCTTCATAATAGTTATTTTATTTATTGATCATATAGCAGAATATGACTGCTTAAAAATATTCACATCGTCATACTCGTTAGATTAATTTTGATTACACAACATTAGGACGCTTACTGGGTACCTACATTTCTGCCATATTGAATTTAAACTAAATCTAAAAATTAAATAAAACGTAGTATCACTCATCAGTAAACACAATCAAGACTAAATCTGACTAAATTAACCTTGAAGTTTTATTTCCGTACTAAATTATCTTACTATTTCATGATAATGTAAACTTCTAAGTACCTACTATTTTTATATAGGTACCACTAGTTCTTGTCCGCGGCTCCACACGTGTGAGATACAGATCCCGTACCCATAAACCACACCGGAGCCGGGAATTATTCCCGGGATAATCCGTTTATTCATTTTTTCACAAATATGTTGAACGATTAAAGTAACTTACGGGTAGTTAGAGCCCTCAAAAGTCCGACTAGTCTAACTACAGAACTTCGGTATCATCAATTGATTGCGGAGGTCAGATACCAGTCACTATGATTGTCTTTCTCACTAAATCCTTTATTCTTTGTCGCTATTATCATTATCATACATAAATATACCCGTAATTTTCTGCACGACCCCCTCTGGCTGAAAGAAATTTTCTTTACGAAATAATCTACCTCCTATTTTAATTGATTAGGAAAAAGCGAATCAACTCTTGGGACTCGAACCTGCAATCTTTCCCTTACAAGGGGAAAGGCTCTGACCACTGAACCTCCTACTTTTTGCACCATCAGAAGAAAATAGCATCAAAAATAGTGGTCCGTATCATTTCGACTACACCTCAGCTTTTTACCATCTAGCGGGTGCAGTCAATTGACGGACCTAATACAAAACAAAAAATGTATTTTACTTCCTGTTTTGTTTGCACTTAAAATAAAAGAACTTTCTCTTCTTCTTCTTAGCGTTAATTCCCAGTCGCATCCGAAGCTTTCAGCTCGGAGTCTGGGGTTCGCTTTACCAGTCTTTACTACGGATTTGGCTAGACCTCGATTTTATAAAGAACTTTCGTTTCTCTCAATCGCCTCTTAACGTCTCAATCTCTTGTTATAATTTCCACTACTAAATTTTCTCTCTCCTTCCAGAGCTATCGCGGCCGCAAGCCTCTCGGGGGTACAGCAGGAGTGGTAGGTGCGGTGGCCGTGCCCGGCGTGCAGGCCGCGTCCCCAAGCCCGGCGCCGCAAGCGCCAGCTGCGCCCAGTCCAGCACCGGCGACCACGCCCGCTATGAAACAGGAACACCCTAGTCAGCCAATGGTGAGTGTTTACCAAGATTAGTAGGCGTAGGAGTTTGAGATCTCAGAGCGGAAACACACGATGCGTTGCGGCGGCGGCGCGACGCCGGAGCGGTGTCGCTGCGTCGTTTTACATAGAAATATCTGTAGCATGTCACACGATGCGCTGCGTCGCCGCACCGGACTTGCAACCACCGAGACGAGGCGGGGAGGGGTGAATGCGTTGCGACGCCGGAGCGGCACCGCTCCGGCGCGCGCCGCACCGCCACCGCGTAGTTGTTTATGATTTATAGACCGGGCGCTAGAGGTATGAGTATGCAAAATGTGAGTACCGAATTTCGCCAACGGATTTACGTGAAGAAAAGGTCCAAGAATGATAATGTGGATCTTGCCGGTCTATTTTCTGGTCCATTTTTTTTACCCCCTCTTGTCTTATTCGTAAAGGAAATGTATTGAGTAGGTACATGATATAAAATCATTTTAATGAATATTTCCGTTATAATTTATAGTTTGTTCTGATGGTAAAAGTGAGGATGGATTCTTAAATAGGTACTTAATAAAAAAAAACGAAAATAAAAGTAATATTTAAAAAAAAAAAGTTATTCGAACAACCAGCGAATTCAAGCATAAATTTTCTTAAAGTAGGTAAAAAATACTTATTTTTAATTTTGACATTTGTTATTGATGCATTTACATAATGAAATACAAACCAATTCAGATTTATTGCAATTACAAGACCTTGTGCGACAATTTACAGTTCATTTACATGGGGGGAATTAATAACTCTGGTAAAGACGGCTTGTATAGTCATTTTGTCGTGGACGTAAGTCACTGTTGAGCTTTTCGTAAAAGTGTACTTTTATATATGCCTAGGTAGGTTAGGTACCTATCTATATTTTGTAGCATTAATGATACTAATGTTGTCAGCAAAATGTTATTATATTTAATCATCGATATATATTATATTAGCTTTTGCCCGCGGCTCCGCCCGCGTGGATGTCGGTTATCGCGACCAAACATAGCCTATGTCCTTTCTCAAGGTCTAATCTACCCCTATACTAAATTTCATCAAAATCGGTTCAGTGGTTAAGGCGTGAAAGCGTGACTGACAGACAGACAGTTACTTTCGCATTTATAATATTAGTATGGAAATATGGATTCAGGGTTGGCAGTCGGCAGCACGAGTGTGATGCCCCTGGTGTTGCATACGTCTATAGGCCACGGTGACCACTTCCCATCAGATGGGCCGTGTGCTTGTTTGCCACCTAAGTAGTATAAAATAAAAATGGATACAAAAACACGACTTAATAAAGCAACTTCTTTACGTCAATAGATGTAGAAACACACTAAACGCATACGCGCGCTATGCTTACTTTAAGGGCGCAGAGGGGATGTGAAGGGAGCGGGAAGGGACCATCACACCCGGTGGCAAGATTTCTTTGTCATTATTTAGAGGATCAGGTATAAGAATCCGGTCATAGTTGTCGTCACTCGGATTTTGCATACTCAACTACCTCTAGCGCTTGCACTATATTAACAGACATTACAACGCAGCTGGGGCGCACGCGGCGCCGCTGCGTCATAACAACGCAGCGGCGTCGCACCGCTCGTGTGCCCGCTACTGCGGCGAAATTTCTGCGGTGCGACGCCGCAACGCATCGTGTGTTTCCGCTCTTAGTAGGTAAACAACGTCGGGAAATATAAACTATTGAATGAAATTTATAAAGCATTTATTATGCTAACTATTCAATCAAATCGATTAAGATCTCGATAGGGTCATCTATCACAAGCATATGTTTGCTTAAAAGTTGATCTCAATAACAAAATAATTTATGTACTATCCTAGAAACTGGAAATATTTTTTTTAAAGATAAAGTCGCCCTAAGACAGATGTATAGAAGAATTTGGTTCGGCTTCGGGCGGGCCTCGGTGGCTAAGTGGTCAGAGCATTCCCCCTGTAAGGGAAAGATCGGGGTTTCGAGTACCGCCCGAGGTCGATTCTCTTTTCTTTATCTTAAAACATAAACTAGTTTAGATAAGTGATTATTTGTAAAAACAAAATATCTTGCAAGTCCCGGGTCCTTTAAGCGTGGCGTGCGCTTTAGATTGAGGTCGTCTTTCTAGGGACAGCATTTGTAATGGCGGCCTGGAATGCACCCTAGCTTACCATCAGGGATGAGTTCATTTGACAACCTAACAGTTTGAGGAAAAACTAAGCTAACTTTTTCGGAAAGATTGCTGCCCAGAAAAACCTAGATAGTTTTCTTTAAAAAGTAACCTACCTTCAATCAATCTAAATACAGCCACTGAATACCTACTACTTATCCATTCACACATTCACATCCGCGTTCACAATAAAATAAATAAATTGGGTATTATAATAAAGATTTAGTTATACCAAGATTTTTTTTTATTCGCTAAGATACGAACCAAACTGGAATAAAAATAAATAAAAACAAGACCCAACCAGAGAAAATCAGTAAACTTTAGTTATTTAATGTAACAAACTAAATTATTTAGATCCACTTTCCTAAAGTTTCGAGAAACCTCGACTCTGGCCGTCATGCTGCAAGCGCATTCTCCCGCCAAATATTTTGATTTAAACTTAACGTTGTTAAAACTTGGAGTAGTCCAAAAGTTCCAACAGTTGCAATAATAGAGGTTGCAATCATAACATTGAGTAAACTGTATGACAGTGCAAGTGTTTCCATCCTATTCTTTACCAGCTGACCCGCCACGACATATTTTAAAACCTCGTATCCCCTTGAGCCCATAACTTTTCAATAGGTAATGTATGAAAATTTGTCGGATTTGTTGACATTTATGATCACTACTTCAATCTCTAGCTTGATAATATACAGCCTATAAACTTCGTCGATAAAGAGGCTATTCAATACAATAATATTTTTTCAATTCGAATAAATAGTTCCTGAAATTAGCGCGTTCAACCAAAAAAATAAACAAACACTTCAGTATTATAATATTAGTAGATATAGATTTGTTTTTGAATGGCTTTTGAATGAATGAATATAATATCGACAAAAATAACTAATAATTTAAGCTGGAATCAAATCCGGATGCTACCATAGAAGTAGATATTATTATCTCAAGTAGGTATTGATCTAATCGAATATATATCAAAACTAATCCAGTTCTTTTTTTTTTTCAAAAATCATGTAATAAAATAAAACATAAGCAGGTTATTAAAAGACTTACAAATTCGAAACAGCACAGCCTTGCCTTATTCGGAAAATTAAAAAAAACTCGTAAATATTTATTTGTTTATGAAATGAGTTGAAGACACACATCACCAATTAACATAAGTGGCCAGTATCGTTAAAATATTCGTTCATTCATTCAAAAATAAAACGTATGTTCTCGTTCAATTTTAATGTATAAAACAGGTCGTTTTAACTTAATTATAATGTTTATGAGTGGCTGTCGTTAAGTAAACAATAAAGATTAAAGTTAACAGGTGCTTTTTAAGGCTAAGCTCGACTTACAAGAAATAAGACATTATTTCACCAATCTTATATCAAAACTGCATTATCATTTATTACTATTAAATGGATTTCATTGATTAAAACGTGCAATAACCCTGTTTAGTTTACGATTATTCACTGGTGAAATGAGATAAGTGATGAGAGTTGGATTTCGCCAGTATCAATAATAATTACAACCTTCATATTAAACTGTACTGCCCCTCCTACACAAGCAGCAATTCGTTGGCCGGCGTATTGTAGAATAGAATAATGAAAGTATGTTATTTTGATGTTAATCCCATACATTGATCTATCTTTCTAATTCTGCAATTTTCTAATTCCATATGTCTAGACATATGGAATTAGAGGTTTTATTTTAGTCTAAAAGTAAAATTATGTCACTTATTACCCAATCAAGTTGCCAAATTATGTTAAACATCCTCAAAATATTCACAATTAACAGCCTTGTGATTGTGACACAGACAGACACACAAAAGCGATAGCTGCAGGCGTGTAGTTTGCGTCCCAATTTTAATTTCCGTGTTGAAAATGCATCGTTAATTCACTACGTATACCACTCGGCGCGTCCGGCGCTCTCGGTGTGAATCAACCCTAACATGACAGGCCACTGAGTGTCATTACCATTACCATAATCGATGTCATATTATAAGCGATGTTTTCAACGGCGCCATGATTATTTTATTGGACGGTTATTATAGGTAGCCATCTTGTTATTATGTTTATAGGCAGTCGATACGATAACTATTATTTTGTTAGTGATATTTTAGTGTTATATTATAAGCATGGTTATAAATTGCTAATATTCTTTAAAAAAAAAAAAAAAATTGAAAAACTTCGTGGGGTAATGATAGGGAGTGTTGCTACTATATGTTGTGGGTTTGATGGCCGGGTCAGGCAAATTTTTTAATAATCTCAGCTGCTTCTGGAAGAACTGCGTGGTTTACGACAAAAGAGGACTCTGTACTTCTAATAACTATATTATATTAGTACCTAATGTATCTTTGGGGATAGGCAGAAACCATAAGCATTTTCCAAGATTTTCGTAACTGAAAAAAAAAACAATTTACTTGCACAATTTTTTGGTCGACGCAGACATCGAACCTGGGGCCTCATGCACAACTTTTTCGTTTGCAATCACTGCCCCAATGAGGTCAGTAGGTACACAAAAAGGGAAAAAACCTACCACAAACAAAAAGCCCTCTGCCGCCGAGGACTTGACAAAACTTTTTAATTAAATCTCTTTAGTTGGTTCTTTTTATCTCATTCTTACAGTAAAAACATTGTTATTTTACACTTCTAATGTAGCGAACAAATACAGGGCCCACCTTATGGTAAGCGGTAACCGCGATTTTGACCACCAACCACGGAATTTAAAATCGTGAGGAAGTAGGTATCCCACAACTACTTAAGACTTATGTGTTAAAATTTCTTCATAGCGATTTCCCTTTTCAAAGTTTGCACATTTCCTGGCTTTTCGAGGAACGACTGCCGTATAACCTCCCAATCCTAAAGGAGCCTACCTGGTCTGTTGTTTAGCAGGGGCACGACGGTATTTCCGACCCAATTTTTCGTCCTAGAGGTTTTTTACTGTCAGTGGGTACATCAAAGACTTGTTAAAAAAGGGGCACCGACTTTTTTTTATACCACTTAGGTGGCAGACAAGCACACTACCCACCTGATGAAAAGTGGTTACCGTGGCCTATGGACGACTTGCAGCTCAGCTTGACTTAGGCCTCAAGAATGTTGGGCCCTGTAGGTACAACCACCATCTGCTATTATGAAACCAGTCTAGAAATGCTCACCCGGGAATCAATCCATATACAACAATCGCTCTTGACGACCGAAGCTTAATTGCAATTTTTATTGTATAACATAAAACTTCTAAATTAACTCGGTTTATTAGCAGTACGTATTTCCAAGTACTTTTACTAATAGAATTCTCGAATAAAACAGAACAACCCTTTAGGGTCACCGCACAGCGACCACCGACCACAACCGCAAAACGCCACCACTGGCATATTTCCTGTCCCACTAGACAAGTGGCAATTCGTTGACCGGCGGCGTATTGTTGAATTGTATGGGATTTGACGTACATGACATGTATTTTGACGTTTATGACATACGTTGACGACTGTCATATACGTCAAATCCTTGTTTAGAAGGGCTGTAGTTTTTTAGCAGTGACGATTTGTAGCGTGTGGCGGCCACCGTCAACCGTGTGACGAGTTTATATAAAATGTATGAAAATTACAGGAAATATGCCAGTGGTGGCATTTTGTGGTTGTGGCCGGTACCCGGTGTGTGTCGACCCTTAGTCATAAAATTTGAGTGCTTAAAGACAGTTACCTAGGTTTCGTCTTCCTTATTTCAATTGTGACATTTGGTGTGTGTTATACATACTTGTATCATCACGCATATTTCACATCGAGATAGGCAGAGACCACAGGTTTCAGTCGATCCTGGCATACGCCTTTCATTTCTCGTTCACTTTCATAGTTGTCTTCATACATATGCTCGCCAGTTGAGCGTACTCTTGACCTGAAGACTAGAGGGTATTCTTTAGAACGTCCTTAACCACTTCGAACTACTGGTCGACCCTCACCAGGTTGCCAATTCGCCCTCGTCTTATTTTTAAGCTATTGCATAGCTTCTATCGCGGGCCTTGAGCGTGGAGACCGAATCCAGAAATTCCGTAACGAAAAATGGTAACACCGCCAACTCCAAGCTCGCACGAATCGAGCCGAGCTGCTCCGAATGCTATGCAATAGCTTTACCGCGGCAGTCCCCGAGTGCCACACGTCTTTTTTTTTGTATACCTACCACTTAGGTGGTAAAGTCCACCTGATGGAAAATGGTTACCGTAGCCTACGGACGTGTGCACCTGGGGTGTCATACTCGTGCTGCCGACCTTATAAATCTGTTTCGTCTCCTTTCCACATGTCCTAGCTATTTATACACCTCTTTCTCTATTCTCGTGACTACATCTATCTATATTTACTATTATATAATTGTAAAGTAGTCGTGTCTGTACATTGGAGATATTTAAAAAAAAAACTTGGGTTATGTTATGTTAACGGTACTGAACACGAAAATATTTTTTTTGAATTTCCCGTCTGTTTGTCTGTTTGTCTGTTTGTCCGCGATGGACGCAAAAACTACTGGACGGATTTTGATGCGGTTTTTTTTTTGTTAGAAAGGGCTTACTCAGACTTAAAATCTTACGGTTGAGTAGAACCGAAGATATGAGCAAAGGTCGCGTTAACCGAGATGCACGCGGGCGGAGCCCCGGCGGAAGGCTAGTCCTAAATATAATAATGCGGTAAATGTACCAAAAGAAAAATATACCAAAAGGAACGTAAATTCAATTGTTTAATTTGAGAAGTGGGCTCAACTCCGAGGTCTTGTAATTTATTTACACTTTTTTCGTCCCTTGTGCGTTTGGTTAAAACCTTTTGTGACATTCTTAATAATATTATTACAATTAAGTAACACAATTTATAATAGGTAATAAAATGTTAGTAGAAGAAACTCAAGGAAAATAGCCTACCGTGATAAAAAAAAAAAACATTTAAAAAAATATCTGAGCGCCAAACCCGATTCCATCCAAAGAGCACTTTAGAGCCCTATGCCCTTCCCTTAACTCATTTTTTTTTTTAAATTTAGGTAGTATTTGTGTAAATTGAATATTGAATGCCATTTGACTCTTGGATATCGAGAGGAAAGCCTACGCGACCGCTACACAAGAGGCGCGGGTTCGATCAGTGCAAATATTTGAATGCATGAATAAGGGTATTTGTATTGGTCTGATCTGAGAGCACGTAACGTTAGGATGAAGAGGGAGATACATTTGAATCTAGAAAATCGTATCTACGTCCGTTGCGTTTTTTTTTATCTCAGAAAAAAGTGTGTTCTCGAAAAATAGATAACAAAACATATCAAAAGCCTTTCCCTGAAAATTGTGTCTTTGTTCCATTTAAGAAAGCTACTATAAAGTAAGCTAAACCGGCGTACGTGTATGAATAGATTCATGAGAGTGGATGAACTAAGATATGTATGTAAAATCGTAGAGATGGAAAGCGTTCTGTAGAGCTTACACCTAAAAAAAAACGTAATTCTATAGATGTCTGTGTTCAACAATAACTTTTAATAATAAAGGATTATGAAATTGCATTACATAGGGAATCCTTCAGCTCACATAAATATATACTCTTAGTCCGGTCGTACTATTTCTCCTCCATTTGATTTAGCTTATCTTGGCTTTGTGGAAAGGCAAGGCAACAATGCCGTCAAGCTGAGGACATTGCTTGCATCTATAATGGTTTCTTGTCTTCATACTTCATCGTTACTTACCAACAGGCCATGTGAAACCATATTGACGTCCTATTAAAAATAGCTGGAGAAAATAGCCTCTACAATTTTTTTCCTCTTGAAAATACTTTACAATTATACTTTTCCTCAACTGTAGCTGCGAAATATGAAGCCTTTGTTAGTGAAGGCTTTTCAGTAAACTCCAAACACTGGCAACATTCAAAATACTAGTTCAAACAACCAGTACCCTATAACAAGATGTCAAAGTGCAAAATTTTTAATTTGCGCTGCGCAAACTTTGCCAATTCAGTGCAGCGCCCGGCGGAACCCAATTTAGATCGTTCTTTTGGACTATTTCTATGCGTTTTCCTATTAAAACTTTCGTGAACGCTTTCTATGAAATTTTTTAAAACGTTTTTCTGTTCGGTAACTGTTAAAAGTACAAAGTAGACATGACCTGTAGAAATCTAAATATCCTTGAAGTAGAAAGCTGAGGTCTTTGTTCATCACCAACAGGTTTTCTAGGGTTGGAAACATCGTTTTGTAGGGTTGGAAACATCCAACCCTACAAAACGAGCCTATCGCCATTAGCTGGGGACACTTTTTCCAGAATCTGAATGTATGCTTTTCTTCTACGCTTTCTTGATAAACTCTAGATAAAAGGTGCTAAAGTCAGCTGAAGATAGAGGCTCGTAGGTGAGGTTGGTTTTTAGGCTATGACAATCTTAGTGTTGTGTTTCCTGTAATTTGTAACCTTCGACCATATTAATTATTATATGACCGAAAGTTGTAACTGAAAACCATTATACACGTATTTATCTATATTCAATTTAAACCGAACAATGTAACAGTGCCACTCCATAATAGAGGTTTGAAATAATCGCCATAGTTATCGAAACATAGTTGCGTCAGAATGCGATATTTCATTGACAACAATATCCATAACTTTGTTAGTTATTGTGACTGTTATGATAATATTATTTAGCATTGTCCCAAATTCATTTGTAACTAGCCGTTACCCGCGGTTCTACCCGCGTAAATACTATTTCTGCATAAATTTCCTTTCAGTAGGTAAGAACCTTCTATGAAATATGAGAAAACTGAAAATAAATGATGAATGAAATCGATAGTCGGTCTCAAGTTACGTCGTGATCAAAAGAAACATGTATTCACTTTTATACACTTAAATAAACATAATGAAATTATTTTCCACTGTTAATACATCCCTGAAAAAACAAAAATAGACCTCACATCAAAAGCTTCATCGCCGTGTGTAAGTAATAAACAAGATTAATCTCGTTATAGGATCTCATTACGTCGACATAACAAACTTTTAATTACGAACGACGTACGTACCGGGGCATGTTAATAAAATATTGCCTAAGTTAGTAAAAGGCATCCCTCTCCGTACAAATTAAAATCTTAGAAACTTGGAGCGTTACCTACTACGGTGTAATTTGTACGCAACGTGTTCTCAACGCAACCTTCAATATGTGTAAGTTGTGTAATTTAATAAATATGCTTCACGGTGGATGGAAAATCGCGAGTATTTTTAAAACTTTTTTTTAATTAATTCTAGTATCGACTTTGATGTTTCATATGAGCTGGTTGGCGGGTAACTTTTTTAAGTTTAAGAAGCAAAGTCCTTTGATCTTCGAAACTCGTTTTTTCTCTTCCACAAATGATTGACGGACATCTAATTCTTGCACTTTGGAGCCTGAGGTTCGTTACCGGAGGAACAACTGCCGTATGACTCTTCAACGATGAGAGGGAAACCTTTTTCGTAGGGAAAATCCCCATAGATTACGGCATGGGTTATGTCAAATCTCCAGGTTCAAATTTTTAATATTTATTGTAAGTCAGGCCGAGGCCGCGGCGCAATATACACGCCTTTCCATACCCGGGGGTTAAATGGCCACCCGAAGAGGGCCAACGAAAGAGATGGCCCTGGATCGGCCTGGGTTCGAGAAATACCTACGTCTTCGGCAATCTTACCTCCGGCTACGACGACGGTGTGCGTTTTAGTCCGACATAACCACCTCATTTGTGGGGATTTTAAAAAAAAGTAAAAGGAAGCTTGTGAGCTGTGTAAAGGGTCCTACCCGACATCCGTGAATGAGTCTGTCAACGTGTAGAGGAGTCATAAGGATAGAAGCAGATGGGTGTTATATCTGCCCATGCCTTGGAGCTAAAGAGGCGTGAGCATATGTATACTGTACTAAGTATATGTACTTATGTAAAATGTGTATGTACAAGCCATTAATATAAACATATGCAAGAACCGGCCTCGTTCAACGTATGATTACGTTAGGGCAGTTCACACGACGCGTATTGTTATAAACATTGTCCGTAGACCGACCTCGACATACTTAACTCAATAATAAATGGTGTACGCTAATTATCTAAATGGTACAACTATTGTAAATAAAAATATAACAAGGACACCATCTAGTGCTAAGGATTTACTGTAATTTACGTAAAGTACAACTCTATTATATTTAAGAATTTGACTTTACAATAAGTGCACTATGGTTTTTAATCTAAAGTGAGCATATTGATGTCAATTGGACTCTTTTTTACAGGACGTAATACTTACTGTCGGAAGAAGAAAAGCCGTATTATCCATAAGCGGTTTGATATCCGTAGGCAATGATAGCACGGGTCTAGTATTCTTAACATTTTTCATAATTGATATGTTGTATGTACTGAAATGTTGCTGTCAATTTCTGTCATAGTCTAATTCAATTCTTAATGAATGGCTCTGTGCTTTTAACATCAATTCCGCCAATGTCCCGTAGTAGAGCTACTAATATAACGCAGGAGATAGAGTGCTGTCATAGTCTATTTGCCTTGTGAATCTGACTTTAATCTGAAGGTTGACGTTCACAAGTGTTACTTTGTGACAAAATGTCTAAGGAATCTTTACTTTGTGCAAATATGTATAATATATTATATGTATATAACCCTGGTTGTGACTGCTCCGCTGCTGGGCACGAACCACCTCTCAATATGAGAATCTATAATATGTTTATATACAAATCATAAAATGAAATCGTTGGTTTTAAAGGACTGACTTACAAAGTGATTAAGGTTTTTCATTTATTGTTGCAGGCTCCGATGCCGTTCTACGCAGGCGACCCGAACAGGTTTCCGACCGCGTGGCAGTCTGATCCATCTCAAGGTAACAAGCAAGATTTTATATTCACATGCTTATCTATATCGTAAGAAGGGTAACCAGAGGTATAAAAGCAGTTCGCCAAATATTTGCATTTCCCGTGAAGGGGGGCGAAGTTATTACTGTCAACTGGAAACTTCTTTCTGTATGCTGTTACTTAAAATTCTCAAACAAATCAAACCTCGATAACACTTTGTTCGACCTGGGAAACAAACCCGGCAGTTGCTGATCTATAGAATCCACGCCTAATTTAACATTATATGTTGGCTATAATGATAATGTTAACTTTTCCAGGTTGGCAGAACCAGTTCATACAACAACTCCCCACACAGGCGGGTCAAACGACGTTAGACTACCAGGGCAACCACACAGCCTACGCCACCTCACCCCACTACCAAGCGAACACCACTTACACCGTCCAGAACGTGGCCACGACCTTCGACGTCACGAATAACACGTACTACCAGGCAGGAGTACAAGCAGTGCCGGCGCAGCGACCGCCTTCAAATCGCAGTGCCTACACACCTGTCCCCTCACCTAGAGCTCCACACTACGCCACAGAATACCAACAACAGTACGCCCAACAAGCACCAACACCTGGTGTCACAGCTGGGAATGATTCCCGACCATCATCAGCTGCGTCATATCAAACCTCGGTGCCTACCACAGCCGCACCTGTTTACACTGTAGGCCAAGCGAGTTATGAACGCAGTGAGTACTCAAATGATCATCAAGAGGGATACTCATCAGAGAATGGAACAGGAGATTCAACCAACGAGAGTGAGAGGCAAGAACAAAATACGCCTAATGGACAACATTCGGGAAACGCCGAGCCTGGATACCTGCAGGGGAGCAACGGTCCGCGAGCTTCACTAGATTGTAGCGGGTATTCGGGCGGCTATAACAGCGGACAGTACAGAGAAAACGGTACAGTTCAGTCACAGAGCCAAAACGACTGGCAACAACATCAATGGCAGCATAACCAAAGATTACAAAACCAACAAATGCAAAATCAACAGCAGTTGCAAAACCAACAACAGCAAATGCAGAATCAGCAGATGCAAAACCAGCAACAGCAGTTACAAAATCAACAACAACAAATGCAAAACCAGCTGCAAAATCAGCAGATGCAGAACCAACAAATGCAGAGGCAGGAGGAGTCGGAACAGCAGATGTTCTCGCAATCAGACAGGGTGAATTTGAACTCGAGACTGAAAACGATGATATTAAACAAACAGAACCACACTAGGGACGGCACCAATACACCACCGGACAAAGGAGATCCGGGAGAGGGGCCGCCTCGAGTAATTGACGATAGAAAAGTCGGTGCTGTCTCCGTCAATGATGATAGAAATACTACCGGTCATTTTTTATCGTATAGCCACCATCTCCGAGATAATTACCGCTTAGGCGAACAGGTGTATCCTGTCGCTGGTAATTATACACAGAACGCCCAAACTTATAGTGCGGGTGAGTTCGGAGGTGGTGGCCACCACGTATGGGAGGGGGGGACGGAGATCCCGAGAAGTTATGATAAGCAAGCTACGTTGAAAACTGTTTCAAAAACTCCTCAGAAGTTACCGTCATATGCGGATGTGAGGGGACAATACGGTACATACTCGAACGTACCTTATGAAGCGCAAAAATATGCAGAAGTTTATGGTAGCGATAGTTTAAGTTATACTCAGCAAGATAGTAAGGATTTTCAATCTAAAATGCTCATTGGACCAGTGTCGGAGATGAATCAACAAACTTGTAATCCGCCGAGGGATACGAACGCACAAAGAAGAACTTATGATAGGGAAGTGTACGACGCAAAATTTAGACACCCGTCGGCGCCTTTAATACCTAAATTAGAAATGCCTGATACTTATCAGTATCAAAAAGACGAAAGGTTACTAAAAACTGAACCACAGAGAATAAATCAACCAATATACCCAAAAGCAAACGAAATGATGGGTAATACATACAGAGAATATCCAAATGGGGCACGAACACAACAAAGTACTGTACTGCCTCCAATATCCACGATAAAACAAGAGAACTTCGGGCAAAAGAATCAGGGTTTCCAGAACTTCCAAGGCTTTCCTTACGAAACGCTTCAGAGACCAGAACCACCGAAAAGTTATGCTCAAATACCTCGCATGCAAGAGAATACAGGCTTCCAGAAATACAATCGCACAGTTGATCCAAAACTAACTAAAGAACCGGCAAAACCTAATGAAAGAATGACACCACATGAACCTAAACCGCCTTATTACATAGAGCAAATAAAGTCTGAACATTCTCCTCCAGGACATAAAATTTACAAGAATATGGCATACAATCCAGTACCGAGGAATGAACCATATCTATTCACAGGAGATGGTGGCCCAGCGGCTATCAGAAACGAAGTTGGGTATTCTTGTTGTCGCCAAGGTTCCACTAAAAAGCCTCCGCCCGAGCATCTCAGAGATGGTGCATGTCCAGGCCTTCAAACCAAAGACGAAGTGCTAGAAGATGATCCTGACGCAAACGAAAAAGATGCCAAAACGCCTTCAAAACCTAGTACTCCAGCACCTGATTTAGTTAAACCTAAAGAGAACCAATTCAACTACTCCAAAGAATATCTGGAAAATTTAGAACGGTTACGAACTAACTCCAGGACTGAAGTTCCGGATTGTAATTGTTTCCCCGCAGACAAAAATCCTCCAGAACCGGGCAGTTACTATACGCATTTAGGTAAGATATTTCACTAATGCTGCGTATAAATATGTGAGCTTATAAGACTTAAAGACTAATTTCAAATACTCCTTTCTTTAGGTGCTGCATCAACGTTAATGGAATTAAGAAAGGAGTTAGAAGCTCGGACAGGTCTCACCGGAAAGGAACTAAGGATAGAAAAGATCTGCTACACCGGGAAAGAAGGGAAGTCTGGACAGGGATGTCCGATGGCTAAGTGGGTGAGTGTATGGATCCCAACGTTTAGTGCTATAACCACTTGATTATAGATTAAATCAATTTACTCTAGCCAGTCTTTATTGACTTGATTCGTCAGTTTAATATTTTTGAAAGTTATCTCATCACTATTACTATCAGCAATCTTTATCTCTATCTCTCGTTTCTCTATCTATCTATTAAAAAATTGATCTCTATCTGTAAACGTCGATTTTCTTCCATCAATCTAATTCATTCTCATAGAAATAAAACTTTTAGCCCGACGTTTCGACTACTTTTAAGCGTCTGGAAGTATTAATATGGCGGAAAAAAATTATGTATGGGAATAATGTACGGGTGAAAGGCATACTGTATGGGGATGTAAAAAAAAGTTTCTTTTTCGCCAAAATAATACTTCCAGTCGATTTTGCTATCGAAACTGTGCCCAAAATATTTCGCTCCGAAACGACTATAAAATCACCCAGTATATTGACACGTGTTTATACAAATAAATGATTTGATTGATTGATTGATTTATTGATATAATTCAATTTACTAAACATTTACATTTCTCTTTGCAGGTCATCCGTCGTGCCAACTACACAGAAAAAGTGTTAGTGGTTGTAAAGTTTCGCAATGGCCACAAATGTCCTACATCATGGATTGTTGTATGTTTAGTTGCTTGGGAGGGAATACCGCAGTCGGAGGCTGATCTGGACTACACTCTACTATCACATAAGCTGAACCGTTATGGTCTACCCACGACTAGAAGGTGTGCTACGAATGAGAACAGGACTTGTGCTTGTCAAGGTAAGTAGAAGTATTCATTCCATCCATATACCTTTAGAACGAATAATGTACTCTAGGTGAAACTTTAGAGGCGTAGACATTGTTTAAAAATCAGAGTAGTTTTAATGTACTAAATAATCTCACCACCTAACCATGGTAGAGTCACAAAAAATCAATTATTTGCTACTATAGTTAAATCCTTTGCTGGTTTAAATTGATTGTCCATTTTAATGATAATTCTGAAGTTTTCATTCAAATCTATGTTCTTCCTTATGAGTAGTATACGTCAATCAATCAATCAATCAATTAGCCTATCGTAGTCCAACGCTGGACATAGGCCTCTCCCAATGATGCGAGGCCTTGGCCTACTGTTTCCACGCTCAGTGTCAGATGGGATAGATAAAGTTTCATTTCGAATTTTCCTTCACTCGCAGTGATAATGTCTGCGTATTTTTCCATTAGTCACCTCTTACGACACCCTTCAGATGAGATGGGGTGGTCGTACTTGTATTCTTTTTCCCTATTCATACTACCCTAGGTATTTTCTATCATAATTGCATCACCAAATCACCGGCCCGTGTTAAAATATCACCATTGTGACATAATTTCGATTAAAAAAATAACCAAAATCTATTTTCCTTTTTCAGGTTTAGACCCCGAAATCTGCGGCGCTTCTTACAGCTTCGGTTGTTCCTGGTCTATGTACTACAACGGATGCAAGTACGCTCGTTCAAAAACTGTTCGCAAGTTCCGGCTGTCTGTCAAGACGGAGGAAAGCGAAATCGAAGAACGCATCCACGTGTTGGCGACTCTTTTGAGTCCATTGTACATGAACTTGGCGCCGAAGGCTTTCGAGAACCAGTGCCAGTTTGAGAAGGAAGCATCGGATTGTAGACTCGGGTTTAAGCCTGGACGACCGTTTTCTGGTAAGTAACAAAACTTTTCCATGGTTCTCAGTTACATCTGAGGCTTTCACTTTGGAGCTAGGGTTCACTTACTCATTTTTCTTTTGGTTTGACTCATACGGCAATTTATGTCAAGGAAGTACAGTCTAACCCCTCAACTTCTAAAAGAAAGCCTGTGCCCTCTGGCACAGGCTTTCTTTGGAAGAGGCTCTTCTTCCATCAATCAGCAAGGTATACTGGTTAGAAGGTGATATTGGCTTGAGAAGAAGATATTGAAGAAGACTCGTACTTCCTTTGTTTGGGGTTGAAATTTTTTAATTCATCCAAAAAAACCTTACTTGGTATTATTCTATTCCTAGTTAACAATTCTTCTAACCAAGGACCTCTCTACTTTCAGGTGTAACAGCATGTATAGACTTCTGCGCCCACGCACATCGGGACCTCCACAACATGAACAACGGTTGCACGGCAGTAGTTACTCTAGCAAAACATCGTGCTTTGACCAGACCTCCAGATGAACAGCTCCATGTGTTGCCGTTGTACGTGCTGGACACTACAGATGAATATGGTTCGAAGGATGGACAAGAGGAAAAAGTGAAGAATGGCGCTCTGGAGATACTGGACAAGTGAGTGGTGATGTACATGATTTATATTTGTATTAGACTAAGTAGTAGTAATCCAGTCAATTTGTAAAAGTGTAAGACAATTTTATGATTGACCTGCCTGGATAGTTAAGTAAAGTTTGATAAACCTGTACAGCTTTTTAAAATTACATTTTTTGTATATATGTATGTCTAAAAAATGAAAAGTAAAATAGATATCAGGCAACGAAATTATTCACGAATTTAACGACAATATCACCTTCTCTTACAGATATCCAATGGAAGTACGAGTACGTTCAGTACCACTCCAGCCCTGTCGTCGGCACGGAAAGAAACGGAAAGATGATAGTGAAAACTCTGAATCGAATGCAGCTAATAATACTTCACAAAGTCCAGGAAACCAGAAGAAAGCTCAACAATCTCCTGCACCCAGAACACCACAGCCAACGGATGCAAGGAATAACGCTAGTCCACGAAGTCAAAGTAGTGCATCACCAAGAGCTCACACTCCAGCATTAAACCAATCAAACCCTTCAGCTTTCAGCAATAATCCTCACTATAATTCAGCTTTCGTGAATCCCAATATGCAGCATCAAAACCCTGGTCTAATCAACCCGAATCTTGGTAATCCTGCGTTACTAGACATGGCGACTATGATAGATAACTTCACAGATGCTCAACTGCAAAGCAACCAAATATCAAGCACTGTTTTAGATTCACCATATAATCCATATGATCAAAGCTACAATTTGCATCATCAAAATGCGCTGTATAACCCAAATCATGTATCTCCGGTGGTTGAAGGAAACACGTGTCAGAATCCGAATCCAAATCCGAATGCGAATCCTAATCCAAATCAGCTACCTAGCTTTGCAGCTGGTTTGCAAAAGAGGGAACAACAATTTCAAAATCAAATGCCTCCACAGAATCAGTGGCCTGATTTTGCTAATACTGAAATGTTCAATAATGTCGTGAAGGAAGACCCCGATTCGACGACGGCACATTTAAACGTCCCTCCAAATAATTACAGCCCGGATTCAAGCAGAAGCGATACTAATTCAAATTCTGATCCAATATTACCTAAACCAAACGTGGAACCAGAAAAAGCCAACTTAATTGCTGATATTACGAATAAAATTGCAGAGTTTGATATGCCAAGCTCGCCGCGACTCACGGAAATATCGCAAAATTCTCAAAGCACACCCGAATCTCCAGCTACACCACACATACCAGAATTAAAATCACCTAACAACGAAATGTTGAATTCAGATCCACGTAAGAGTGTTTGGAAATCACCAGATTCTAAGAATTGGGATCCAAAAAGTAAAGATCAAACAACACCCGAAAATGAAAATGCTTTGTTTCGTGTTCCTAAAGCGAGACCACCTTCTAGATCCCAACACACCAATCCACCTGAGGGGATAGAGAATTCTACATTCCTGAAACCATATCCACCATCAGATAGGCCTCATCTAAGCCAAGGCTATGAGCACCGGAGTCCTTACGATTCTAGAATAAATAATACTGTACCCCAGACATCAACATCCCAAAATAACTTTACCATCAATCATGACGAGCAAAACCTAGCTATGTCAGTTGCAGCAAAACCAGTAGCTGAATTCGGAGGAAATAATTTCCATCCTGTCGCTCAAAATACTTACAGTAACCAAACGCCTATACAAGGTTATGGCAACTACCCACAAGTAGCGAACGCTTATTCCTTTCCGCCAAATCCTTATGGTCACTTCAATCCTTACGAGAACACTTATAACGATTACAACAGCATAGCATACTACAATGCTGAGAAATATAAAAGGGAGGAACTTCTGAGAAACCCCCACTGTTACAATTCATACGGATATCAATATAATCCAAACTTTGCACCGAATTTCTACCAAAATCCAAGTCCGAACTGGTGCCAAACATCACCAAACTGGTGTATCTATCCGCCACCCTTCTCTATTCCATATCCGCCTGAACCACCTAAGGCAGAGCCAATCGGTGAGGTGACAGATTTCACCGATAATTTAGAATGCTTCAAAGACAGTACGATGGGAGGCGTCGCCATTGCGCTCGGCCACGGAAGCGTTCTATTCGAATGCGCGAAGCACGAGATGCATTCCACAACTGCCGTCAAAAGCCCAAACAGGGTAAATCCCACAAGGATATCTCTCGTATTCTACCAGCATCGCAACTTAAATCGTCCAAAACACGGTCTCGAGGAGTGGGAAGAAAAGATGAGGTTAAAAAAACTGGGACTGAATCCACCAACACCGGGTACTCCCGGGCCCAATTCGAATACGGTATCGCCGGCGACAACACCAGGGCCTGAACGACAGCCCAGTGCAGCCGACAAGTGGAAGGGCGGCAGTGGGACTGATGCGATTCCGGGAGGCTTCAGCTCACTGGCCGCCCTCGTGGAAGCCACGGCCGCCGCGCGCCGCTCGGGGCAGCTGATGCTGCGCACGGACACGCACACGACGATGTCGTGGACGACGCTGTTCCCCATGCACCCGTGCACCGTGACGGGCCCCTACCAGGAGTCCAGCACCTGACGCAAGCCGGCGGGCGCGCGGCGGCCCAGCGACCCCCCCTACACGTAACTCTGTGTTGCCTTCCCATTAGGTCTGATCCAATCGATGGTTAGGCCTGTGTGCTTTCCAGTATAATTTGTAGTTCCTCGACTAATATTGTAAGTGCGCGCAGCCCGACACTGGCTCGCGAGTTCACCGAAAATCCAGCGATTCCTTTTATGCATTTAAAATTGGAATTGAGTATCGTTTTTAATTAAAAGTATTTTTAAAACGTATACCGAGTGAGTTTTTAATCAAAGATGTAACTTTAAGTTTTAATTTTAAATAGTGTTTATCGCATTTCAGCTAGTCTTACGTTACGTTAATATCGATTGTGTATTGTCCGAGTGACCGTCTTATTGTAGATTTTTTTGTATATTCTTGTCTTTTATTACGTTGACGAGCGTCGATCCGACCATTGAGCGGTTAGTTTAATTTAAACAGACTATAGCTGTATAAAATAGTGACGTAAATGTATGTTTTGTCTGCATATTTTGTCGATGTTTTTTTTTTCTAATTAAGCGCATAATCGAAAGTTTAATGCGATATGATGATCTCATGACCTACTAACCCTACATTATGTAACGTTATCCAGAACAAAAGTACAAAACTGCACAGAGGGCGGGCCGGCCGCTGCCCGCGCCGGCCATATCGGCGATCGTGTTCATTCATATTTTTGTACCTTTGTCTGTATTAGTTGTTTTATATTATTTGTAATTTTAATTACCATTCCTGTCGACCTGGACAATTGTTTTGGCTCATGTTTTTGAATAGTAAATCAAGGAACCGCGCGGTCCCGCGTGCGTTCGACCACAAAGATTCGAGTGCTTTTCTATTAGGTTAAGATGTGTGTATTTTTAACTTTTTAGAATATTTAACTTATTTATATTGTATTACGTGAACCATTATCGTATCATTTTCTTTGTAATAATTTTAGTGTTACTGTAGACGTTAATATTTAATATATTTGCTTTACGGCTCGAGCATTAAATGATGACAGTTGTTTGATCATGTTTCAATCTCGCCTCTTTATTTGACAAGCGGGTGCCTGCGCACGTTCGGCTTCACTTTTATATAATTGATATTATGATGAATCTAATTTTTGTATTAAAATGTCGGTGACCTTATATTTTAAGATTTGCGAATGCATTGATACGAACATTCTTCTAACTTAGTGACGATAAAATTTTATAAATTAGATACCATACAATAAAAAAAGAATAATAAAATTACGTATAGGATAGAATATTCGCGAGAATAAATTTTCAGGCGCTTGGAAAGATTATAAAGTAGGCATATTATTGAAAATGAATGAAAACATACTGATGAATAGTTATTAATATATAATTAGATTTAAGGAAAGTTTGTTTTAAAGATTAAACTATTGATATAGTTTATATTTTTTACGTGTACGTATTTATTGAATGCTAAAATTATTGGGACGAACGTGAAAATTATTTATAGGTGAAAGTTTTGGAAGTAACAAAACTTATAAAAAATAAGCAATAATAGACATCGGGCTCTATGTACATTGTAACGTAGGGAGAGTATAAAATTAAACGAATGGTGCGATATGTCGACGGTCTTGTAGTAGCGCTTGACGTTGGTAACTTATTGAATATTGCCTAAAATTGTATTTCCGATATTATTTGTGTATATCATTGGTAAAATGCCCTGTATTCTTGCCATTAATAGTTGCCAATCGATTTTCAACTCAATGCATTACGTGACAAGACATATCAACGCAGTATTTTTAAATCATACACTAACATACACAAAACTGTTGGTTTTTTTTGTAAAACTTTTATGTAAAATCGGAAGCAATTTTGTCACCAAATTGTAAATGTATATTGTAGTGAGGCAACTTTTTAAGGTAATTGTATCATTTAGGTCACACTAGAAGCCTGTGATATACATTAACCCGCGAGTGTATGTTTGTATGTCTGTAACAGAGTGGTTGGCCTTCCACTGACGTATTACATATAGAGAGTAATACTCCAGTCAATGTTTTAACAGAAAAAAAAATTGTAACTATAATTTTTTGAAATTGTTGATCAAAAAAAAATTTTTTGTATAATAATTTTTGACCTGGAGATTCCTACTCTATATGTGATTGTCTGTGGTAGACATACAATGTTGTATAACGAAAACTTTTCAAACCAAAAACGACCAGTATTGTCAGATTGTAACCAAAAATGTTTTTTTTAATATTACGTTTCCCTAATAATGTGGGAATGGGTTCATTACCAATGTTTTATGAATGTTAGGTACGTTTGAGTTGGGCGAACTTATTGTGTAACAATATTTTTATTGTCTTCTGCCAAAACAAAAGAGTAATCGAATGTGTCATGTAAATAGAACTACCATTATTTATTAATACAATTAATTTAAAAAAGCTACCATCTTTTATTTATAATTTCTTCCTCACCTGTACCATCATGCCCCAAGTCTGTTTTAAGTCATCTACGACGGCAGATGGCAGTCAAAATAAAAAGGTTAGGTAATACCAGTGACTATCTATTAGAAATGTGTAGGTACTCAGTTATACATCGACAAGGATGGTAAGTCCTAGTTATAACAACAACTATTCATACTGAGAAAAATATACTACTGCTACATTTTTTTATACATGTGGTAACCCCAAATAGGTACAGTCTGTATCAGATCGATCTTGACTAGCAAAGTACTCAAAATGATCTTGATACTTTAGTATACCCCCCTTCCTATTGACTGATTGTTCTGATATTTGGTACACACCTGTAGTTCGGATGATTATACAATTTAAATCATTAAAACAGTTTGACTCATCATCATAAAACAGTACCAAGCATTATTGTAGGGGCTAACGGTGAAATGGCTATGTCAGACTTTAACCGGTGACTGCCCCGTGGCACTACTGGTAGTGTCAAGGGTAAAATTCTATCCCCATGGCACTACCGGTAGTGTTAAGGGTACAAAAAAATTACCCTTGACACTGCCAGTAGTGCCAAATACACTTCACACTACTGGTAGTGTCACGGGGTATAACTTTTCCCTTCCGTAGTTGTGAAGTAATTTATGAAATATGTAACAGTCTTTTAGCCCTAAATCTAGGTGAAATTAAATAAAAAAACTTAAACTTCTGTGGCGGGAGCTTCTTACGCGAACCCACTCCTAAACACAAGCAGGAGGCGACATCGGAAATACTCGTACTAGAAATTTCGATTTTATAGTGCTGTTAAAAAATAAATTATGGTAGGTATTTTAATCAATAAAATACAAGTGGTAATAGGTAATATCAGTGGTATATTTACTTACAAGTAGGTACAAAATTTGTGTACAATGTATACTGACTTCAAAATAAGATACAATATAAAATATTTAGAAATACACTTGACAATCTTAGAACTAGGTGGAGCAATAACTCCTGGGTAAGTATATAATTATACAATACAAAATTACAAAGTTGAGCTTTTTGTCATCATTGTTTTTATTTTCTAACTACTTAACAAAGGTACAGTCAACGACAAAAATTGATTAAGGGTAAATATTTAAAAACTGTTTGATCCCCAGAGGACAAACTAGTATATAGAAATATAATAAAGATCCATATTAATATTATAAATGCCAGGATAACTCTCGTCTATCTGTTACTTTAAATCACTGAACCAATTTTGATGAAATTTGGTACAGATTCAGATTAGACCTTGGGAAAGAACACAGGTTAAGGTTTGTCGCGATAAATGACATTACAACAACGTAGTAGCTAGTGTTATACATTTCTTTTATTTATTATTATTTTACGACAGGTTTATGTATGAGCCAGGGTGGCCATCAATTACAATTATGTTAACCTAATTTTGTCGTTCACTGTACTTCATTTTTTAGTTGTTTCACATGGTAACTGTGTAAATACCTATAGCTAATAATGGTTTACAAAAACAACATTAATATCACTAAAATATTCGTTTATTAACTCTTATCTAATTTTGTGTTGTTTTACTATAATATGTAGGTAGATATTTATTCAATAAACCTTTGAGCAAATTTAAAATTTTGAAAGAAAATGAAAATAATTGTTTGAAGCAAATAATTTTGTTGATCTTCCAGTGAATTTGAAATTTTACTGAAAGATTTTACTGGTTTTCTAACTGGTTCAAACGAAACTGAACCTGGCAATTTTGTTAATTTAATTTAGCAATGCACTCAAGCACTTGGCTTCTTATTGGGGGAATTTGAACACTTTATACATAATATTATAAAAAAATTAAAAATATATTTTGGGGTTGGAATGTATAAGATGTATATATTTTCACCCTAAGATGTATATTATTATTATGTCTTCAGATATTACCCTATTTCAACAGTCTTTGAATGTATGATATTGAAAATAGTATTTTTCTTTTAAATTTAATATTAATATTATATTATATTTATATTTTCAAAATATATTCTCTTTATATATTTTCATCTAGTATGTTTCCTTTTTTTTTTCATTTAAAGACACACTGTTACATTATAATCAAAATCATCAATACATAGATACAAATATATCTACGCTTGTTGTTTCTCCTTATCAAAAATATAACTGTCTAATATGCATGTGTGTGCATAATTATGTCTCTGCTTATCCCAAAAAGTCCGTTTTGTTGTTGACACACAATGAATGTGGACATGTTGTTCCTTAACAATAATCCCAAGAAACTGTAATTAATTTCTTAGTAGGTACAAAAACTGGGTCAAAAATTGACTCATACTCGTACAACTTATGATCTAAAATAATATCGAAACTTGCTATTTGATGCTAAGGTATATTTTCAAAATATAGTTTATGTTACAAAAATATATAGTACTTACACCCGTATTCACAAACAATACTGTGAGGTCTCATAGTGTGCTCGAGCGCATAGGGCTGGTAAAATTAATTCACAAACATCACGGAGCAGTATCTAACGCAGTGCGTTCCCTCAACGAAGTATTACTTAAGTGTTATCAATGAATAAAAAGGTTTGCCAAAACGAACGCACTGAGAATTTGTCGTTCTTTGCACAGTTTTGGTGGTACGCATAGCGAAGTATTGTTTGTGAATACGGGTGTTATAGTATAACTCCGGGCACGAATCTTGGACCTAAAAAGGGCTCTATACGCGCAGTACACATTTCTTTGGTGTCTTTTGAGGATAGCACGGCCCAGCACGGGGTGCTACTGCGGTGGACGAACTCAAATTCACCAAGCATAGATTATTACAAAGCTATCCACGGGCGCAAGATACGTGGCCGGAGTTCTTTCTCAGTATAGTTCTTTAAGTATCTTCGTTATAAAGACGCACTTATTATAATGAACGAACTTATGGAACAAAAATAGTTGTACAAACCTCAACAGGTCACTATCTCATTATGAATGCTACACATGAATGCGGTAAAACATAATAACAAAAAAAATGAAATAACCCTATATGATGCCCGGCAAACTTCTTGACAATGTACTCTAACTTCACAGAACGGGGTTTTTAGATCTCTTTGGTGGTAAGCGCGGGCCATACGCCGCTCAACCAAACATAGATTATATCTAGATATTAAACCTATGTCCTAACTGCAATACTTCGATATCGCCAATGGGTTATGGAGGTCAGACGGCAGTCGCTTCACAGAAAACATCGAAATTCAGCTGCGTTACAGTTAGACTAGAAAAGGCTGATCCCTGACTTCGAGGTGAATACCTCGGATGCGACCGCGATTAACACAAGGATGATGCTGATAGTTTGTATTACATTAATTATGGGTTCCTTCCATGCGGTGTCGTACAAGGCGACTAAGGGATAGGGCTGTTTAACATCAGACAGATATATACAGCCCAGACTCAGCCTATGGCTCGAGTCAACAATAGTGCCCAGAAAACGGCAATAGGCTCACCTGATTGGTGAAATGTGGATGTGTTAATTCACCTCTGCCTAACCCTTCGGGGATAAAGACGTGATTGTATGTATGTATGTATGTAATTATGGGTGCACCGGCTCTCTTCATAAGTTAAGCAATTCAATTGGTATTTTTGTTGTTCCATAGTTCACAAGAGCAAACTTCGACGTTTGTTCAAGAAGTTTGCCGGCACTTACACTGTTACATCGTCCGGTTACAGCTGGTCGTGGTGCATGGCCACTATAATGTTAGCGAGTGCGGTCCGCGCGTCGCAGTTGTGGAAGCTGTCCAACACTTGTACTGCGCGAGCTGTGTGTACGCGTTGTAGCTGCTTCGTTAGTCAATCAGTCAGTCAGTCAGTCAATCAGTCAATCAGTCAGTCAGTCAGTCGGTCAGTCAGTCGGTCAGTCCATCAGGCATCAGTCCATCAGGCGTCAGTCAGTCAGTCAGTCAGTCCGCATAGATAAAGCGACATATTTTTTTGTCTGGCCAACAAGTTTGCCGAAACTTACAATACTAACGAGTATAACTACTTACTTCCCCCATCGTCGTCGGTTACAGCTGGTCGTGGTGCATGGCCACTATAATGTTAGCGAGTGCGGTCCGCGCGTCACAGTTGTGGAAGCTGTCCAACACTTGTACTGCGCGAGCTGTGTGTTCGCGTTGTAGCTGCTTCGTTTGGGCTATACCGTCGCCTTCTAGGACTGCTTTATATAGCTAGAATAATATAATAATAATAAAGGTGAATGGGGATCAAGGGGGTGAATAGAGATAAATTCGTAATGGAAAAGGAAAGAAAATGAAGGGAATGGGGCGTTAGAAGGTTGTTATAAGGTTGCATTGACACGAAGATATATACCGAGTAAAACGGGGTGAATAGGGATCAAGAGGGTGAGATAAATTGGTAATGGAAAATGGAGGGAATGGAATGAGTATTAGAAGATTTCTTCAGGGTCGGTAGCACGAGTGTAACGCTCCAGGTGTTGCATACGTCCAAAGGCCACAGTAACCACTTTCCTTCAGGTGGGCCGTGTGCTTTTCTACCTAGGTGGTATAAAAAAATGTCACAAAATATGTGTCATATGAGTACGAGAGTGACGCCTCTGGTGTTGCATACGTTCATAGGCCACTAACTACTTCCCATCAGGCCATGTGCTATATCTGCCACCCGAGTGGTTAAAAAAATTTCGCTAAAAAAAAAAAAAATACGCCAGATTCTATTCTACAATACAACGAATTATCACTTCTCTGGGGGTCCCATCCAAAGCGACCAACCCTAGTGGGGAAGATTCGATTCTGCTAAAGCAAAACCACTGTCGTGCAGAAATTGGCATTAAATTTAAGACTTTATTGATATAGAATTAAAGGTCAAAATTAAATGACAATATTTTCATTACACGCTTTCCTTCACTCTACAAAAAGCCATTTAATTTGAAACTATAAATGTACTGCTTTAAAGGCTAAAATCAAATCGAATTTTCTCGCAGTCTTTGTGGTGTGAGTGTGGTTGTGCTTTAGCAGAATCGAGGCCCAGGAATTTAAACGGGTATAATTTTCACCATCAGAATGATTTTTTTGGGGAAAAGTGGATATACATTTTTTCAACATTCCATTTTACCCCACCAGTGGGGACGCTTGGTGGGGCAAACTGGAAGTACCCGGGGCAGAATAGCACTCCTAGCGAAAGTGACGAGTCGTTTAGCTCTTACCGCGTGATAGTCCACATCGTGTACGCTCTTCTTCCCCGCCTCGATGTGCTCGTAGAGCTCCGGCTGCGCCTCCAGCGTGAAGGCGAGCGGAGCGCCCACTAACGAGAAACTCGCCGGCTCGGGACCCGTGAAGGCTTCCAGGTCCAGGAACGCCTGCCACGCTAGGGCTAGGTGGCAGCCGAACATGTAGCCCTAGATATCATCCATACTAATATTATAAATGCGAAAGTAACTCTGTCTGTCTGTTACGCTTTCAGGCCTAAACCACTGAACCGATTTTGATGAAATTCGGTACAGAGGTAGATTAGACCTTGAGAAAGGACATAGGCTATGTTTGGTCGCGATAACCGACATCCACGCGGGCGGAGCCGCGGGCAAAAGCTAGTAAAAGATATATTTTTCTACTAGCTTTTTCCCGCGGGCTCCGTCCACGTGGATGTCGGTTATCGCGACCAAACATAGCCTATGTCCTTTCTCAAGGTCTAATCTACCTCTGTACCAAATTTCATCAAAATCGGTTCTGTGGTTAAGGCGTGAAATCACACACAAAGACACGTTTACGTTTTGTGGGTAGTTTCAAAACCATATATTATTATATACCAGTACAAATTTTATTCCCAAAATTTGGGGAAATAATGAAAAAAGTTTGTACTGGTATACATGGTTTTGAAACTACCCACATTTGAAATAATATTTTACAACTGAAATTAATGTTCATAACTGTCAATATAAACCTTTGAGAAGAACCGCAGGCTTATTAGCTAACTTTTCGCGACCAGCGAGCGAGCGATGAGCAGTAAGAACGAGATCACTGCGCGATGGATCGCGATACGTCAAAAAAATTGGTATTACGTAAGGATTTGCGATCAGATCGCCTTAACAATTATATGCTGCGAAACTGAAAAATAGCGATAGTTTTGTTTCTAAGACTATATATATGTGTTTCTTGATTTACCACTGGTTTTTTACAATGAAAATTTCTGTATTTATTATTTTCATAATGGCGGCCATTAAAAAAGGACCTTTTGAGTGATCGCGATGACATTTCTTATCGCGCCTTTTTCGCTGATCGCTTTCTGTCAAATGTGATACGTAATACCAATTTGTCGTTTTTGTACGATTACCGCGCAAATTTTGCTATCGCTTTGCTATCGCCAGTTAGCTAATAAGCCTGCCGGTTAGGTTCAATCAATATTGTGGAAAAGTACAAGTGAGTTATAATTTTTTTTTTTTTTTTTTTTTTTTATTAGGTTCACTAAACTGGACACACACCACATAATACCAAATTTAACATGCCAATTTTAAGTGAAGGTTAGTGTATGTCCTTCTGGAAGTGAACACTGCATGCATATCTAAAATATAGCTAGGGGTACATTGCTACTCAACATTTAAACTGTTTACACTGTTACATCGAGCAAGGAGGAAAGTCAAGGAAGCAGCAATCACTGTAGTACATGTTCGTTCAAGTAATGCTTCAGTGAGTACACAGATGAGTCAAAAATATCAATCTCGTTACAAACGCTATTGGAAGCAGAACACATACGGTACAACGGCGAGTGCTGACTGTAATTAGTGCGACATAAAGGTAGGCTGAAAGTTTTGCGATTAAGGAGACGACTACCCGGCCGCGGCACTGCTAAACTCAGCTTGTGGAGAAGAGGGGGACAGTCTATGATTCCGTTGATAAGCCTATGCACGTACAATATGTCAGCAACTTTTCGTCTGTGTTCGAGTGACATGACTTTGAAATATGTAAGTCTAGATTCGTAACTAAATAAATAACTAGCTGTCCCGGCGAACTTCGTACCCCCATATTTTTCCCGTTCCCGCTGCGCTGCACCTATTTTGTCATCCTTTAAACCTTCCCTGGACACCCACGAATATGTTAAGACTAAAATTAGCCAAATCGGTTTAGCCGTTCTTGAGTTATAAAATAACAACGAAAAGTGGCATTGATTTTTATTTATTAAAATATGTGTAATTTAACTGAGGCTCATACTCGTGACCGATACACGATCCTGAGTCATGATTTTCATTGACTGATTTGACAGACTGTGACCTCAGTACAAGATATAAATCGAGAATCAGAATCGAAGTTCGTTTAGGAATACGGGCCTCAATCTATCTCTTATCTAGCGCTGTATAAACTAGAAAAGACGCAAACTTTTATATCGCGATGCAGAAATTTAGTCACCATGAAGTTCGGCTTAATTTCAGAAGATGGCGCTGTATGAACCCCGTGTCGCTACTATCACCTACTATTCTATTCTATAATATAAAAATGAATCGCTGAATGTGTTGCTGATCGCAAATCTCGAGAACAGCTGAACCAATTTCGATTTTTTAGAATATTCCTTGAAGCACGAGGATGGTTCTTACGCAGAGAAGAATTACGCTACTACTTGAGGGAGCGGAGTAGAAATCATAAATGTAAACATATCCGGCAGATTTCCATACTTTGCGGGCCTATAGACTATAGATGACTGAAAGGGGTGATTTATGGTACTTTCAAATATGCCGCGGGCGAAGCCGGGGCGGCTCAGCTAGTGAAAAGATAAAAAGCATCGTACAATATTACCTGTGGCCACAGCCACGTGGTACCCAGCAGAGTAGAATTTGGGCCACCCCATAATCTCCTCCCATGCGGTGTCGTACAAGGCGACTAAGGGATAGAGGGCTGTTTAACATCAGACAAATATATACAGCCCAGACTCAGCCGCAGATACATGGCTCGAGTCAATAATAGTGCCCGGAATACGGCAATAGGCTCACCGCCTATTACGTGGGACCGAATACAATGATTGGTGAAATGTGGGTGTTAATTCACCTATGCCTAACCCCTCGGGGATAAAAGCGTGATTATATGTATGTACGTCTATCTATACTATTATATAATTGTAAAGTGGTCGTGTCTGTACATTGGAGATATTTAAAAAAAAAAATTGGGTTATGTTATGTTAACAATACTGAACACGAAAATATTTTTTTTAAATTTCCTGTCTGTTTGTCTGTTTGTCTGTTTGTCTGTTTGTCTGTTTGTCTGTTTGTCTGTTTGTCTGTTTGTCTGTTTGTCTGTTTGTCTGTTTGTCTGTTTGTCTGTTTGTCTGTTTGTCTGTTTGTCTGTTTGTCTGTTTGTCTGTTTGTCTGTTTGTCTGTTTGTCTGTTTGTCTGTTTGTCTGTTTGTCTGTTTGTCTGTTTGTCTGTTTGTCTGTTTGTCTGTTTGTCCGCGATGGACGCAATAACTACTGGACGGATTTTATGCGGTTTTTTTGGCTTGCTCAGACTTAAAATCTTACGTTTGTTTGATCGCAATCGGTTGAGTAGAACCGAAGATATGAGCAAAGGTCGCGTTAACCGAGATGCACGCGGGCGGAGCCGCGGGCGGAAGGCTAGTATGTAATATTACCTGTGTCTGCAACTGAGGGCTATGTCCAGCTAACTTGAGTGCTGCAGAGCAACTCTTGCCGAGTAATGCTCCAGCGGCCAGTACATGACGGGCGGCCCATTCGCGACCCGCGCTGCCTATGACTCCCGCCATGGGGAGTGGATCTAGGATGCAGTCCCAGTCTGGAATGATAGAGAAATTTGGTTATAGTACATTATGGTACAAGCGTGAGAGCCGAGGACGGTAATCACCATACACGCGAGTGGCATACGACTATTTTCAACACACTTGCGAATAAAATAATACTAAATACTACATAACACAATCAAAACACAATAGTAAAAATCTATTCGTTGTCATATGCGCGCGCATCTAACATTTTTTTTATTTGTTCCTTTCGGAACAGGCTAAGGTGCTATCACCATGCTGCCTTGTCATCTACTTATGTACTTATTTGATTTATGATTTTTTTTTCTCTGTGAGTATTTACATTAAAAAATACATTTTAGTGAAAGTTTTGTTTATTAAACACGTAAGTACTACAAGTTGCATGAAATGAGCAAGCAATAGATATATTAATTCGTTTGTAATATTCCGAGATTCAGCTGAGTGGCCCGTATTCTAGAATGCCACTCAGCTGAATCTCGATTTACCTGAGGCAAGATTGTATGCACAGATTCCACACCTATATTGTCTATTTGTCTATAGTTCTATTCAATCTGTCCTCACTTTGCTCACTTGTACCATAATGTACTATTATATGTTTTTTATACCACTTGATGGAAAGTGGCTACCGTGGTCTATGGACGTGTGCAATACCAGGGGAGTCACACTCGGGACCCTGTAAGAAAAGAGTTGCTCTGCCGTTAGTGCAGAAGACAAAGCAGGACAAGCCTTTGGTCTTCCCATTAACAGCACAAAACCTCTCCAGTGAGCTCTGGCTACCCTACTCACCGCCGGGAACACAACACGAGGTTATTATAGCCGCAGTATTCTGTAGGGCGGAGGTACTACCCCCAGTCGGACTGCACAATTGGGATGAGAATACCGTCGTGTCTCGTGTCCTACCTCCTTACAGTGCCTGTTATTTTCGTGCGGAAATGTCCACGATTATCTCAATTAGCGGGGTGTAAGGTTACCGAATAAGGCATTTCTCTCGCATCCCCGGCTAACCCCGGGCCATCTACGGTTTTAGAATGGCCTCTTTGGGTGCAGGTTGCACAAGTGCATTGTCTCCATCAATAATAAATAAATAAATATTGTAGGACATTCTACACAACGCTATCTAGACTCAAAGTAAGCATAGCTTACGTTATGGGTTCTAGAATGCGGATAAACATACTTAGATACATTTTTTTTATAAATACATACCTACATTATACATAGAAAACACCCAGACCAATGCAAATATACATATTCATGCATACAAATATTTGCACTGAGCGGGGATCGAACCCGCGCCTCCTGCGTAGCAGCCGCGTTCACTACCGCTACGCCACGCGGTGAGGTAAATAACTATAGGAACAAACTGATGAAAAGTAATTAGCACTATGTTGAAAACTTGCAATTTCACTGGAAGTTTTCTCTTTTCTCTCCGTCACTGCAAGTCGTTGTGGAGATTTTACTAACAATAGCGAATTACAATTTAAAATGCAATTCGTAAACCTTTACAAAGCCGGCACAAAGCTCCTCTAGAAAGTGTACGCGTAAAGATCGCACTTTGCTGTTTACATTCAAAGAGGTCAAATATCCGGTTCGACATGCCGGATGTTGCTGTTTGATCTGTGGCAACTACAGCAGTATAGTGACAGAGTATTGCTCCGGACATAATATTATCTTGGACCTAAAATGTGCTCAAAATGTGCTCTATACGGGCAGTACACGTTTCTTGGGTGTCTTCTGAGGATAGCACGGGGTGCTAATGCGGTGGACGAGCTCAAATACACCAAGCATAGATTATTACACAACCATTCGCGCGCGACAGGGCTCTGTTTGTCCCACGATTTAGGTCCAAGATACGTGTCCCGAGGTACCATGACCCCCACTCCCTAACATGACATAATTTTTGTTGCTTAGAAACCCACTGTGCCCTAAATTTCGTACCCTGAGCCCACTCGTCTCTTGCAGGTCTCAAAAGGTCACAGGATCGCATTAGGATTTAGGACACTATTTTATTATGCGGCGATATTTAGGTACACGGAATTGGAATCTGCTTAGTAAATTAATTATTGTGATTCTACTCATATAAGTGACCATTACACGAATTTTATAGGACTCTATTGGATCTACTGAAAATTCATAAAGTTACTTGTTTTTAGTGGTATCGCTCAATGTGGCCTTTTCAGACCCCTGGTCTTTGTCTAATAGAAGTCATTGACAAAAACACGGAATTAAAATTGTACCTACATAATGGCTAAAGTTAAATAGATGTTCTCATTTCGTGGCTATCTGTATGAGTAGATCACGATGCGCATTCAGCGCGCGCGCAGTTCCTTGTACGTATTGCGAGACGGTTTGCGCATACTAATAGTGGTATAATGGGGCCTGCTGGTAGGAATGCGATGGTTGAACTCTTTGTGGCTCTGATTGATTTGAATTGAAAACTTTAGAATGGTTTGTTTTGTATATGCTCATGGCTATATGTCTACGAAAGGGTAAGTATAATTCGTTTACTAGCAAGTAGGTAAGTCAAACAGCTGTTACTGAGTATTTTCTAACAGCACTAGATGGGAACTAGACCTGAGTCGTTATGCAGGGCAGACGCATCAATGCAGTTGACAATTTTTGGGCAAACAATAGAAGGGATAATTTTGCGCAAAAAATGGGAAAATGTTGAATATATTTAGTAAGTACAAAGCGTAGAAAAGTTAACCTTGGGTCTCAAAATCTGAGCTTTATAATGTAACCTAGATGACTATTCGAATAAATGAGTGCCCATCCAACGATGACTGTTACAGGATCCATGCACTCGTGTGTAGGTAGGTATATGATTATATTTATAGAGCGACTACAATATGGGGTTCTTCAAGAAGGGCATTAGAAGGTTTCTTCAGGGTCGGCAGCGCGAGTGTGACGCCCCTGGTGTTGCATACGTCCATAGGCCACGGTGACCGCTTCCCATCAGGTGGGCCGTGTGCTTGTCTGCCAACTTAGTAGTATAAAAAAAACACCTATCCATAATACCTAACTGAATTTGGGGACGATCAGGATCCCCTGTAAGGGAAAGATCGCGGGTTCGAGTCCCGCCAGAGGTCGATTTGAATAGTTGGCACAAGTTGGCATAATAAATGCTTCAAAATTTCATTCAACGATTAGGAATAATATGGAGACTATTTACGGATTATTAGGCAATATTTACTTTAATCATTTCATTCAAATAAAAAATCCTCTACCACCATTCAAAGGCTGGATAAGATAACTATATTGGTGACTTGCCCAATAAAATCGAAACCGATACATTAATTAAGGTGTTCATTCACTAGGAGTATCCATGTGTATGTAACAATTCAATATAGAACATTACATCAATGAATGCGTCCATTGCGTGTGCATGCGTGTAATGATACAATTCATTACATTACAGTGCGCATGTAACATGAACGTTTCAGTGTTATTGCTTATCTACAAATTAAATCTTTTTGCTTATATTATGGTCCAGTGAAATTTTGTAAGCTTTCCGGAAGCGGAAACTTTAGGAAAGTTTTGATGCGAAGTGAAATGCTAAGCTGCAGACCGATACACTGTGAACACTATGCCCGATGTAGGTCTAGAAGTCACCAATAATTTCAGTTTTACTAAACTTGACTTTACAACCTTGCAGCACCCCATTCTTACACAGGACAAGCAGAGGCAACAGCACTGGTGGGCTGTTGTTTCTATTTAATTCATATGGCATAATACCTTACCTACTTCAATACTTACACACTACTCAAGCTTTCTTCACTATTACACTCAAAACCTTTCATACAAACCCGCCACAGCGCCCATTTATAACTTTTATTTCAGCATTTCCATATAGTACGAGGAGCACTGTCCCAACATTGTAAAGTAATGCTCAAAATCGAATCTTACACTGTTACATTACACGTGACACGCAAAAGCTTCCGGTGAATGACCACCTTTAACATTAAATCTCAATAACCTTCTGTCCAACACTTACGTGATCATTTACAGTGTAACGTTCAAATCACCCACTTAGGAGCATTTACGTACCTGGATAATGAATCCTATTTCTATAGACATGAGGTCTAAAATATATTGTTATGTGTGGTAGAGTGTTAAGACCTAGCTGTGATAGACGTGTGTATACATAACTGTGTGCGAGTTTCTACTTCCACAAATATTTATTTTACTCTGTAGTTCCTCGTTGATGGTTCCTAGTGACAAAGTGCTTACATTGGCATGCAATGGTATGAAAGGAATTTCATCCAGCGCACGCGTATACTGTTGAATGAACTCCCTGTCGTGGTTGCTCCGAGCGAACCCTCTAGCCCTCGCTGGATGACGGAATTAAAGAGATTTATTGAGACTACAATATGGGATTCTTCAAGATGGGTATTAGAAGGTGTGTGAAGGCGCGAATGTGATTCACCTGGTGTTGCATACGTCCATAGGCCATGGTAACCAATTTCCATCAGAGGCCGTGTGCTTGTCAGCCACCTAAGTTGTATAAAAAAAACCTTGGCTGGAATAAAATCCCGGCTTCAGCAAAGTTATCATCTTAAGGTTGAACTTAATTTCATCTGAGGCTTTCATGTAGGAATCCGAAGTTCGATAACCGCTTCTCTTTTTGACATAGTTTATTTATAGGTACGGGTTTTATGGGAAGGACTCCCAAGAGGAACCTCGTCTGTCAGTCAACAGGTGCAAGATGGTATTGAAGGTCTTTGTGAGGGCCTATATACCTTGTAATGTTCCAAAAAGTGAAGTCTCTAATGTGCATTACCTGAAGCGAGCTGTCTCTCCTCCTTTGGTAGTGGTCGTGAAGGCAATGGGTTGTTCTGTTCGTCCCTTTCCCCAAGGAACTCAGCCTCAGCGAGATCTCGGACTGCTGATGACATTAGTTCTACCAGTTCTTGATTCCTGTAGATTTAGAAGACATAGGTTATTGGAATACAAAATAGACTTAAACCCGTATTCACAAACAACACTAAGGTCTCATAGTGTGCTCGAGCGCATAGGGCTGGTAAAATTAATTCACAAACATAACGGAGCAGTATCTAATGCAGTGCGTTCCCTCAACGAAGTATTACTTAAGTGTTGACTATGAATAAAAAGGCTTGCCAAAACGAACGCACTGAGAATTTGTCGTTCTTTGTACAGTTTTGGTATAGTACGCATAGCGAAGTATTGTTTGTGAATACGGGTGTAATCGGGTTCGTGGATTTATGGATTTGAGAGAAGGCGATGTATATACGACCAAGTAACTGACAACAGAAATATCTACATCTTCTGTGAAAATTTCAAGTTTCTACTATCACGATTGATGAGACACAGTCTGGCGACAGGCAGACAGTGGAGTCTTAGAAATAGGGTTCCGTTTTTACCCTTTAGGTCAATAAATTAGCCTATCGCAGTCCACTGCTGGACATAGGCCTCTCCTAATGTTGGGAGGTTTTGGCTTACTGTTTCCACCTTGGCCGTCCGGCCAGGGTGGAAACGGTTGGTACAGGGTTTTATTTCGAGTTCTCCATCGCACACAGTGATATCGTCTGCGTGTTTTCCATTAGTCGCCTCTTACACCACACCCTTCGGATGAGATGGGGTGGTGACTGCTACTTGTCTGTAGTCCTATTGATAGAACCACGGACAAGTAAAAATGTCCGTAGTACTACCAGTAGCACTACGGGTAATGTTAGGTGCCCATGGTCCTACTGGTAGAACTAGGGGCCAAAAGAATGGTCCGTGGTCCTACTAGTAGGACCAAGTAGTAGGACCACGGACAACAAATGGTATTGTCCGTCACCACATGGTTACGGACCCTTTGGGTACAGAACACTAAAAATGATTATATTATCCCCAAATTCTTTCTTGGGTAACAACTGTAACAAGCATACGGCTCACTCGATGTTAAGCGGTTAATGTAGTAACCGACCTTAACAGAGATTGTCATTGGTCGATCTCCAGTGACGTCACTCAGTCCGACCAATGACAATGTTTATCAAAATCTTGGTAGAGACCTCAAGCACACTACTAAAGACCTACAGTCCCACTTTAGGTTCGGAATCTAAAAGGAAACGTGCTTACAATAAATGAACGCCATACGCCATTTTCACTTTCCACTAAGCGAACATGACCTGGGCTTACAGTGGGCAGTATATGCACAGGTATGTGCCTACTAATGACCCATTGACATATATGTGCGTGCGATTGTTGATCCTAAGTTCGATTCGGTTGAGTAAAATGTTATTGGATGTTTTTTGTTCGAAATTTCTCAATATGGGAATCTGATAGATATTGTAATTTATGTAGCTGATGAAGTTAATGTAATATTGTATGTCTCTGCCTACTACTTCAAACAGTCCGTACGATCGCGATAGCCCGGTTCTAGCGCTATTAGTCACTAGTTCTCGATTGGACCCCAATCCTGGTCCCCCGAACCTGCTCCATGCGATTAGTCAACAAAAGGTCGTGACCTGTAAATGCCAGTTGTTAATTGGTAAATCTCTCGCTAAATATGGTAGATCTACCGCCAAATATTGTCTGCATAATAGAACATCAAGCACTTTTGTGCTAGACAATGCACGAAGAAATAAGGGCCCCACGAAATCCCGAAGACGTCGCTCGAGACATTTTGGCGGCAGATCTGCTGACAAGCCCTATTATTTTGATGAAAGATAAATTACACCCCTACTTAAGGAAGCAGTTATTTATATTAACTGATTTCATAAGTTGAAAGTAATTTAACCAAATTAAGTCATACGACACCTTTATATAAAAATGTCAATCCTTGAAATTAAAAACAACACAAGTGCAATTACAATCAGTGTTGTAACCAGTTATTTTACATTTAATTATGATTTTTCTTGTCTTAGATTCAGTTCATTGACTTTTTATTTGAGATCTTGTGCTGGGCAAGAGAGAGGCCCATGTCTAGCAATGGACTCTGATAATAGAATAAATACCTTATTGGGTAACGTTACACCCTTGTAATTGAGATATAAGACGGCATACGGTTTTAGTCGGTTCGACTCTAACATACCTCAAAAAGTTAGATAGAAAAGATTAGAATCCCTATCACTATGTTACGAAATTGATATTTTCCACACCCACCCTCGGTGGCCGGTGACGGTGGTATCTTTACGTGGGGATTTCTCAAAAAGGGCGTCAGGGCGCCCTAACCAAGACCAAGACGCTTCATACAATCTTCCACCAACTCTGATAATATTCAATCTCTAGCATTTCATTTTTAACACCATTCATGAAACGACTTTTATCGCTGACTGTACCAGCTAAAGCCAAAATCAACAGCGAACCTTAATTAATTTGTTTGACTTCACCAAGTCAAACAAATTCATTACGCACCGTCTTGACACACAGACCACCATCATTAGTACGAGTATAATGTGTTAATTCTCGTGAATCACGTCAAAACTCGCGTGCTTATAATAGTCGATTTGACATGACTAGTGATTTCGCCACCTGACTCAATCAACAAAGGCGTAACCCACTGCCCTACACTCATCCTACTAATATTTTTGTAAGCTGGTTTGTTACTCAATGACGCGAAACGTCTTGCCTCAACTCATGATGGCTATGATACAGCGCATATTAAAATTTACGCGTATCTTCTCATAAATAAAAATGAATGTTCTCGAGTTTTGAGCTTGCTAAGCTCAAACAGCTCGAACCAATTCGACTAATTTTTTTTGTATCCAGTAAATTTAAATTTATAGAAAATAAAATAAGGGAAGGTGATATCAGGGGAGCATCGAGGTTACTTTTTAGCAGCGATGTGGTGGCACCTTACTCTCCAGACACGCTCGCGGGTCTGCAGAGTAAGCATCCGCCGGCATCAATTGACCTCTCTTTCCCTGATCCACCAAATGCTGACACTGAATGTCTCCATATTACTGCCAAGGACGTTTTCGCAGCCGTTTGCTCTTTCAGGAGTGGATCAGCTGGAGGTCTCGACGGCCTAACCCCTCAGCACCTTAAAGATTTAATGTGCCCGAGCGCTGGGGAGGCTGGCGATGCCCTTCTGAAGGAGCTAACGGCGTTAGTGAACCTGATGCTCTCCGGCAATGTGGACGAAGGTATCACCAATATTTTATATGGGGCCAACCTATGTGCGTTGCGTAAGAAGGATGGTGGCATTCGTCCCATTGCCGTAGGAAGCACCTTACGGCGGTTGGCAGCCAAAATTTGTTGCAAGTACTATAGTACCGAGCTTGCAGCAAAATTCCAGCCCCTTCAACTCGGCTTTGGTTCGAAAGGGGGCTGTGAGGCTGCCATACACGCACTTTCGACGTACCTTGGCAGCGGTGAAAGTGAGGTCATTTTGAAGGTTGACCTGAGGAATGCCTTCAATTCAGTGAATAGGGATACTTTGCTGACCCAAGCAAAATTAGAAACCCCGCATATCTTTAAATTCCTTTGGCAATGTTATAGACACCCGACAAAATTAGTTTATAAGAATCATCTTTTGGAATCAGCAGTTGGTTGTCAGCAAGGTGACCCTTTGGGACCAGTCATCTTTAGCCTAGCAATACATCCCATCATACAACAGATAAATTCAAAATTCAACATCTGGTACCTAGACGATGGGACTCTAGGGGGTGATGTACAAACAGTTCTACAAGATCTAGAATTCATTAAAAATAACTTTCAATCCGTTGGCTTACAACTCAACTCAGACAAATGTGAAATATTTATTAGTGACACTACAGACAGACCCTCGACTATAGAAAAATTTAACCAATTAGCTCCCAATATAACAATTCTGGAAAAAGCTTCTCTGCGCCTCCTGGGGTCCCCAGTCCTGGTAGATGGATTTCATTCATTTATTGAGGAGAAAATTCAAAATTTTGAAAACATCACAGATCATTTACAAAAAATAAGTGTTCATTCGGCCTTTACTATACTTCGGTTTTGCCTCTTTGTACCTAAATTTACTCATGCACTTCGTTCATCCCAGTTTTGGCAACATTTGACACTTTTGGCAAAAATTGACAAAATTCTGCAAAACACTCTCAGCGAAATTTTAAATGTGGCCTTGAACGACCGAGCCTGGCTCCAAGCGTCCTTACCAGTTCGCTTGGGTGGTCTCGGTGTTCGCAAAATTTCAGACGTTAGTCTACCAGCATTTCTGTCATCGGTTCACGGCACTGAAGAGTTAACCAGGAAAATTCTTATAAATACACAGGTTGACTCTGAGGTGTCGTGCAAGTCCGATGCCATTAATGCTTGGAAGGTTGCTTGTCCCAACACTGAATTGCCTGGTAACCTTTTCTCCCAGAGACAATGGGATGCGCCGCTCTGCAAGCTGGTAAGAGACAGTTTGTTAAGCACAACTTCCCATGTTTCAGAGCGCGCGCGCCTGTTGGCGGTGGGGGAGTGGGAGTCAGGCCTTTGGATTCAGGCACTTCCATCGCCCAACATAGGTACTATGTTGGACGACACCACTTTCCGCCTTGCCACTTGCCTTCGCCTAGGAGCATCGTGTGTTTCTCCCCATCGTTGCCACTGCGGTGAAGCTGTCGACAGCCTTGGGCACCATGGCCTTTCATGCAGCAGAAGCGCTGGTCGTATATCGCGACACGCCTGCATCAACGACATTATCCGCCGTGCTCTTGCCACTGCTGGCGTGCCAGCCATTCGTGAACCTAATGGACTGGCGCGTGACGATGGCAAGAGACCGGACGGTATGTCGTTGTTGCCTTGGAAGATGGGTAGGCCCTTGGTGTGGGACGCAACATGTGTTGACACCCTGGCGCCTTCACATCTTCCAGGCACAGCAGGCTGTGCCGGCGCTGCTGCTGCATCTGCGGAAAACCTCAAACGGCGCAAATACTGTAACCTAACAGGTGATTATATTTTTGAGCCGTTTGGGGTTGAAACGTTGGGGACATGGGGTCCAAGTGCCCGATTTGTATTTAAAGATTTGGCAAAGCGGCTGATCGACGCTACGCGTGACCAGAAGGCTGGTTATTATCTTGCACAAAGAATAAGCATTGCCATTCAACGTGGCAATGCTGCCAGTCTTCTGGGAACGTTGCCGGTCGGTGACGATGTGGAGGAATTTCACGATGCATTATGTATGTAAATATTTTATTAAGTTATTTTAATTTAATTAGTTTTAATTAATTTAGTTCCTTTTTTTTTAGTTTTAATAGATTTTAGTTTAATTTAATTCGTATCATAAAAAATGTACATTTTTTTTCGTATTTTCTAATTTAAAGTTTTCCGGGAGTTTTGAAAATTGGCAATTTTATAGATTTTGATATGCTCTTTCCAAATTTGAACTTTGCCACCTCGTATGTTTGCCGCTCGCGCCGCCATTTTGAAAAAATGGCGCCCAAAAGCAGTTTTTAGATAATAACTCCTTTCCGGCGCATTTTACAGGAAAAACATATTACTTACACAAAATAAAAGTAGAGAAAATTTCCTACAATTTATGTCAAACCTTTTCTTTCCTAAAATCAATAGTTTCGGCGTACGAGCGCCGTAAACCAATATACATCCACACCAACGTGTAATATTTACTTTAAACTGCTCATACTGTGATTTTTAAATTATAAAAATTATACGAAGGTTATCTATGGTAATTATAGGTAACTATAGTCTGTCATGTCTCCGCAGGTATAAAGAAATGCGCCCCTTCTGTGTCAGGCCCCTTCTTTCCCTTCTAAGAAACATCTAGCCCCGGCTGAGCTCAACAGAAATATTTAGTCTGAGTCATCAGTATACGTTTATCATTTCACAGTGTCGTTTGCATTTACAGAGCCATGGCTTCTAATGAACTAGATAGAAGGGATACCACGATAAAAAAACGCGCCGATTTCTCTACCTCATGGTGGTGTGGAAATGAGTATTTCTGCCGAAACGTGTATTGAATTACACTTTACGGCGCTCCTACACCGAAACTATTAATTTTAGGGAAAAAAAAATTATCACAAATTGTAGGAAATTTCCTCTACTTTTATTTTGTTAAATATGTTTTTCCTGTAAAATGCGTCGGAAAGAAGTAATTATCAAAAAACTGCTTTTGGGCGCCATTTTTTCAAAATGGCGGCGCGAGCGGCAAACATACGAGGTGGCAAAGTTCAAATTTGGAAAGAGCATATCAAAATCTATAAAATTGCCAATTTTCAAAACTCCCGGAAAACTTTCCAGGTAAAAATACCAAATGACTGGACTATAAGTTCCATTGATTGTTTGAAAAGCGGCCGAGGCCGCGAGCATCAGCTAGTAGAATTAAAAAATATGTGCTCAAAATGTGCCCTATACGCGCAGTACATATTTCTTGGGTGTCTTTTGAGGATAGTACGGGGTGCTACTGCGGTGGACGAACTCAAATTCACCAAGCATAGATTATTACAAAGCAATTCGCGGGCGCCAGAGCCTCGTTTGTCTTGCGATTTAGGTCTAAGATACGTGTCCGGAGTACGGAGCACAACGTCCAAAAGATGAGAGAGAGATGTGTGTAACATCTTGCCGATATCACTGGAAAGTCCTAAGTAGTACCTAAGTACTAGCTTTTGCCCGCGGCTCCGCCCGCGTGGATGTCGGTTATCGCGACCAAACATAGCTTGTCCTTTCTCAAGGTCTAATCTACCTCTATACCAAATTCATCAAAATCGGTTCAGCGGTTTAGTCATAAAAGTGAGACAGACAGACAGACAGACAGACAGAGTTACTTTCGCATTTATAATATTAGTAGGGATTATAATATTATGGTCTGGGTTCGAAACTCTAGGAATATTTAAAATTCTATGGTGTCAGTCATCTTTATAAGTCATTCATATTATCACGCCTTTATCCCCCGAGGGTTAGGTAGAGGTGAATTTAACATCCACATTTCACAAATTATTGCATTAGGTCCCACGTAATAGGGGGTGAGACTATTGCCGTATTCCGGGCTCTATTGTTGACTCGTGTCATGCATGTGAGGCTGAGTCTGGGCTGCTGATGATAAACAACCCTATCCCTTAGTCGCTTTGTAGGACACCACATGGGACGAGATGAAGGCCGTGTGCTTGTCTGCCACCTAAGTGGTATAAAAAAAAAAAAAAAAAAAGTGGCCCAAATTCTACTCTGCCGGGTCATATGCAAATGCGTATGTTAAAATACTATTACCTATCTAGGTACTGATAACTATTATAAAATTAATTCATGTCACCTCTACGAACTGCATTAAAAAAACATAATTCCTTCATCTTTTAAACGATTTAGCACACAGATACCCGTAATGCACAAATAACACAACTTTCACTGATTAACACAACATTATTGCATAACACCATTCAGCATTATTACGTACCGCTGCGGTTTGGTTATGGCCTGCCTCCTCAGACCCGACCGGTCAGAACATCAAATGCATAATGTCGTGATAATGGTCAAGTTTATGCGACTAGTAACAATCGTTTTATGGTCGTGTTTTACTCAATGGGTCGTTTAGCGAGTATTGATGTAAGCTTAGGTATGCCTTTAGGTATGATTCCGAAGCTGACCGTCAACTGCAGATGCATGCAGCAGATACAGCGTACCCATTACTTGTTAAACTCCGATACGAATAAAAGGGACCATTGAGAAGCCGCAATGAATTACGCGTATCTGATGCGTGCGTCTGCAGTTGTCGTTTGCGGTTATACTAGACAATCTGTGTACAAAAATTGTGAATAGTTTCCTTGGTGGGAATGAATGTGGGACGGGACGAAGAATTATTATGTTAAAATATGGTAGGTTTTCCACCAGGCAATCAGCTTTCAGCTCGGAGTCTGGGGTCCGCTTTACCAGTTTTAACTACGGATTTGGCTAGACCTCGATATTTTCCGTGAAGCGATTGCCATCTGACCTCCACAACCCAATCGTAACATTAGGCGGTATCGAAGCTTTGCAGCTAGACCGTTGTTTTTGGATTTTTTAGGGTTCCAACTACCCGTAACGACTGCCATAGCTGCTGTGCAATTCACTAACAAGCACAACGATGCGACAACGATGCGAGTCGCAACGATGTGCGCGATAGACACTGTCATTGGTTGATTTCCAATGACGTGATACAATCTGACCAATGACAATCTACTTTGCGCCTCGCATCGTTGTCCGCATCGTTGTGCTCGCTTAGTGAATTGCAGTGCTGTTCTTATGGCAACCGGGACCGATGGCTTAACGTGCTCTCCGAGGCACGAGCAGACCAATGCAAATACCCATATTTAATGCACACAAATATTTGCACTGAGCGGGGATCGAAACCGCGCCTTCTACGTAGCGGCCGCGTTCACTACCGCTACGCCACAGAGGCTTGATTGATTGATAAGTTTCAAAAAGTAGTAGCTAATCAAGTAGTGGTCTATCACGATAACAATTTTTTATTTCGCATGTTCGTTTATTGCTATTTTGTTCAAAGTTATTATTTGTTTACTTAGATACATTGCCTTTACAGTAAAAAAGCCAATGCGACAATGTTCTTACAACTATTGTACATAATTTAATAATACAAAGTGAAACTAATACGCCAGTTAAGACAAACACCGTAGCGTCGCTCTTTCGAACTCAGCTAATAGCAGTAGACATGTAATATCTACAGAATTTTCCTTTTCCTATGCCTTGCCTTTCGGTATTAGCATATTGTGTATAAAAAGGTCACCAAAAAAGGTTCAGCGGTAATTGCAGCAAACAAACAACCATTTATATACAGTTTTATATGCAGATAAAGTTAATTAAAAAATAGGTATAATGTAAAACAGAAGAAACAATGTTCAATTTACGACATCTCGTGTTCCTCGTTACACGCGTCGCTGCGTTTGTAGTAGAATATTGCAATTTTATTATTAAACTCTGAAGGCCTCGGAGATCTTAGGGGAGCTCCTAAGGCTCATATAGATATTGATTTAAATACTACACACAGATATTTATGCCTGTATATCCTCGAAAGTAAAGGCAGAGATGTAAACTCCCAGATTTGATCAACGATGGTTTTCGGTACCATATAACAGAGGGCCTATGGCCGTCAAGTGTGAACTTTATCATTAAAACTGTCTTTTTTACCCCCATACCTACATAATTCTTATTAGATCAACTTTGTAAAATGTCGGGTAGTTGGCGAAACAAAAGCATAGTTTGGTGTTGCCAGTGTAGAAACAAGTTTCAACAGCATAGGCCTTATAGTTTCGGAGAAAAGTGGCTGTGACATACGGACGGACAGACAGACAGACAGACAGACAGACAGACAGACAGACAGACAGACAGACAGACAGACGGACGGACAGACATGACGAATCTATAAGGGTTCCGTTTTTTGCCATTTGGCTACGGAACCCTAAAAAAGTGACATTTAACGAAAAATCTAGAGGTACGATTTAAAAGGCGGTACAATTTAGTCAACCTTCCCCCATGTTAATATTTAAATTGAGATGTTGCTAAATTAACGTAACGTTTAGCTATTAAATATGTAATATTATCGTAGAACCTGTTTTCCGACATTGACACGTATTCAATCTGACGTCTGTGATTTTCTAACGCAGCGGATGAAAGGTCGCATAAATACATGTCTTATTTAGAAGAGGGGATGAAATTCATTTTGACATGTCTAGATGTGGGTGGGAGTGGGAGGGAAATATTATGATGAAATGTGACTGAGATGCGAATACATATATTATAACGTTGGAGAAAACACTGATTTCATAGACGTTTTGAAAACGAATGTTTTAAATTCTAGAATAACAGTACATTCGAAAAACTATATTTAATTAATTAATAAATTCGGTACATATTTTTATTTTTATTAATAAATTCGGCTTTTAGTTAGCCCATGTAAAGTGGCTTCCACTTGTTTTTTGAAATAAAATAAAGGTACCAGAAGAGATGCATCTGGGCTTTCACGTGAGCGGATGCCATCTGATCAGACCCCAAAATCGAGATGGAAGCCTGTACCAGAGCTTCGTCCGACAACCAACAGGTGTAAGCCTGCAAATATAGCTGACGATGTCTAGGGCGTAAACAAGAGCTCTTAGTGGGATAGAGGGTCCATACAGCGAACTCAGAATTAATTAAATAGACTAAAATAATCTTACTAACCTCAGATTCGCCAGCTCCGAGCAAGAGTTAGCCAGCAGGTAGTCACCGCTGAGCAGAGCTATCTTATTGCCGAACATCATGTCATCAGGTTCAGCCGCGATCGGCTGTCGAGAGTTCATGTTCACTAGACCCTTGTGAACTAGATGTGATGTCCGAATCATCTCGGTCACCTCGGCGAGGGCGCGTTGACTGTTGGCAAAAGAGATGAATTAAAAATATTACCTACTGGGAAAGGCGTATACCTAGGTACAGTCGGCAAAGAAGATATGGTTAAAACATGCTCTTTTCTGTTAAAAAAAAATAGGCTTTTCAACTAAAATTAAGAAAAACAATTTGTCAATACAATACCCAACCGAAAGTGAAACGTTCGCTTTCCAAGATGGCCGTTCAAAAAACTATTCACAACAATTTACAATTACGAAGTGAGATATGCATAGAAACATACGACGGGCCATCACACAAATCGACGGTTCTTTCAACTGTTAATTGTACAAAGTGCCAAAACGTCCCGGTATTGAGGTTTATAGAAAGTTGCTAACTGACTGTCCCGGTTTTGTTTGTCAATGTGTACGATGCCTATAGAATTTATACGAATCAATGGTTTGGAGATGTACATACTTAAGTATATTCACGCCTGTCAATCCGCAAAATGGGTAGGCAGATGTGTATTAACTTATTTTTAATCATATTCTGTCCTCCGTGATATTTATAACACCTACATTTCATTATGATTTTCGGTACCACGTAACACCAGCGGACAGTTTTTCATGGAATTTATTTTTACTGTCGGATTGACATCTCTATTCCTTAGTCACCTCGTACGATACAATACCCATGGGAAGAGAAAGGGTGAGCCTATTCTACTCCACCGAGAACCAATCAAAGGCACGGGATTGGCAATGTACAATATGTACTTACATACTGAAAAACTCTCACCTCCGTAGGTATATCGGACTCGGTTCGCGTTCGAATTATGGAAAAACAAAGACAAAAAGAATTAAAACTTTGAGCTTTTTAATTGAAAAAACCGGAACTTATCAATTATTCCGGGTGATGACCCCATAAGGAAGCTGGGAACTGTGAGTTTACCGATCAACCTTCAATCGGCCGATGACCTTTCAATAATTGATTGCAAAATTTGTAAACGACATTATTAACCGGGAAAGTAGGTACCACCTTCTAGTTTAATAGCGAAGTTAAGTATTAAATTATACTGTGTTTTATATGGTTGGGTAAGTGCCGGAAGCTTGAAGTATCTTTGTTACCTTTTTTTCCTTCTTTTCTACTTCAGCAGGGGAATAACATACGAGTGAATTATTTCCACCTTAGGCGGTTCTTTGTTCTTCTTGACCATTATAACTCTTTTTTTCCACTAAATTTGGTGAAATTGTACCTACAACTCTTGTATTTATTTATTTTTTCGATAGGAGTTACGCTGCAAATCGTGGAAAACCAATTTTCACCCTTAAAATGCACCCCATTTCCCTCCCGTAGTTCATATCAAGCTTAATTTCTTTTTCTCACTGTTTTAACCATAAGTATTTCCTTTTATTTCCCACAGGTCTCATGCTGTTATTAATTATTTCACTTCTTTTTATCTGGACCAGTCTATATGGGTGACATCTTGGCATTGCATGTGCTGTTCTAAAATATTAGATGTTTAAATATACTGGGTGATGTTATGGTCGTTTCGGATAAAAATATTTTGGGCACTCGTTAGCAAAATCGTCTGAAAGTATTAAGTTAGCGGATTTTTTTTATAATGTATGGGAATAATGTACAGGTGAAAGGCATAACTGTATGGGGTAGTAAAAAAAATTTTTATTTTTTTTCGCCAAAATAATATTCCAGACGATTTTGCTAACGAAACTGTACCCAAAATCTAAATCACCCAGTATTATATTCCGTTTCCGCCACTAAAATATCGATATATCAACTAAATATTTAAACTTGCAACATTTCTTTATTACTCTAAGGTTAAATTAAGAAATTTTTGTGAAACTCTCAAAAGTGAGAATTCGTCAAACATAGTGACAAACCTTGGAATTTGATATACAAGATATTATCTTAAATTCATTTATTGTGAAATCATTGAAATGCCTATGCTAAAACAATTATTTTAGAAACGCACAGTGGTAACGTTTATATTAACACAATTCTTACAGCTGCCTATTGAATACGTGACCAGATTTAATACGATTATTTTTATTTTATTTTATTTTATTTTATTTTATTTTATTAGGTATAGAAACAGAAAACAGATTAGGTACATGAGACACAGATATAACATTAATTGATACACTTTTTGAATCTGATGTCCACTTATATCTATACACAGCATTTTTGTGTTAAATGGTTGCGTTAATAAAAGAACAACTGTAGGCTGTAGGGGGCAAACAAATTAATTGTTATGTGACACAAAACTGAAAATAAAGAAAAGAAAAATTATCTAAATAAGACACTTTTTAAAAGTATTGAAGCTATCGGCAAAAATATCAACCTGTGTACAAACCTTATTGTATTGATTGCACATTCTATGGAGCGGGTTATTTTGGGAAACATTATTTTTACATAAAGGTATAGTAAACAGCTGTGGAATGCGTACGGACCGAGTTGGTACCTTAAAGTTCAGGTAGGTGACCAGATTACAGTCAAGCAAGCCATTTGCAATTCTGTACAGGGTGCAAAGGTCGCCCACTTCCCTCCTCTTCCCAAACTCAACAAATTGAAGGTTTTAAGTCTGTCCTCATATTCAGGTATTTTACGTCTAAGGCCATACCTGGTTATGATGATATTGATCATTACACCTAACATTACCACTACTTAGATTGTAAACCAATCTTTTCAAAAGCCTTCGTAGTTCGTACAACTATTACCTAACTACGTTAAAAAAATGTGATTCGTTTTTGCGTCGTGTATTCTCTCTTGCACCCTGACTGGCATAGGGCCGTCCAGTTGGCCCCTTCGGGTGTGGAACCACGGTGTGCCCATCTTGCCTCGGGTAGGGGAAGGCGCGTATTGTGCTGTCGCCCCGGCCTACTTCTGCTAGGTTAGCTGGAGTGACAGACGGCTCCTCCTGTCACCCCCAGGCCCGCGCTAATGGAGGACAGAGGTCCGAAGTGCGACCTCCGACACCCGAGTCGGGAGGGCGAACCCTGGGTTTTAAAGTGCAAGCTTTGAATACAACCGGGACTAACGCTGAAGAAACGTAAATAAGACAAAGATTGTTGTAAGGAAGTCGTACGAACCTGTGCAAAACCCCAGCTGCCTTGTCCTGCTCCATGTCTGGTATCTCGGCGCTGTGGCCCGCCGCCTTCGACACAAGCAGCACGATGAGACCCCACGCTTGCATGTTGTTCTTGCCATTATAGATCAGGTTCCTGCATAATATGATACCATCTTAATTTTACGGAAATACTAACTGTTGTATCTCGGAGAGCACGTTAATCCGTCGTTTCTGGTCGCCATAAGAATATCTACGGCAGTCGTTACGGGTAGTTGTAGCCTTAAAAAGTCCAACAACTGGTCTAGCTGCTATGCTTCGATATCGCCCAATTTCGCCATTGGGTTGTGGAGGTCAGATGGCAGTCGCTTCACAAAAAAATATCTTCTTCTACTTCGAGTCAATGGCTGGATCTGGATTATTAAATTTTGTCGGCCCAAAACTTGGCCACAGCAATAGCGTCTTCAGTTGAATATCGAAGTCCAGTCTTCTTTGGATGCGAATAAGATTAACGATAGGACGAAGAAGATGAAGAAGACTGACTTTTGCTAGTTATTGAGGAATTATAATCCCGTTCCAGTAACGGAGGTAGGACACGTCTCTATTCCCGTCCTAATTGAGCAGTTCGACTGGGGAAGTACCCTCGCCCTACAGAATATCGCAGCCAAAATAACCTTGTGTTGCATTCCCGGCGGTGAGTAGGGTAGCCTTTGCTCAGTAGAGTTTTTGTGCTGTCAGTGGGAAGACCAAAGGCTTGTCATGCTTTGTCTTCTGCACTGGCAGATTTAAAATTAATATAACTATATTTTTTTAAAGCAGCATATTGTCCTAAGCCTAATTAAAGTAACATTGGACCGCAGGGGTAAGTGGTTGATTTTCACAAACTGCTTAAATGTTGTTCGATTCACTAATAGAACAGACGGTGGATCCATTTAAACAGTTGCAATTAATTGTCAAAGTATCCACTGGTCCAACGGTGGATCACAGTGAATCCCAGATACCTGTTCACTCCATTGGTTGATCTTGGTGGTGGATGTGGATATTAGTGGATTGAGGATTTAAATTCCTATAGGTACAGTCGGGAATAGTCTCGGTCCACTTAGGACAGAGTGTGATGTCTCGGTCCCTATTACATGGACTGGTGAACCGTGGGTGTGAACAGATGTGAATATATTTATGCATGCTATGTAATTCCGATGTAAGTACGTGATTAAACAACACGCGATTTAAAAAAATACAATGTTTTACTGTAATAAACGTAAGGAACTTCGACAGCCTCCGTGGCGTAGCGGTAGTGAACGCGGCCGCTACGCAGGAGGCGTGGGTTCGATCCCCGCTCAGTGCAAATATTTGTGTTCATGAAATATGGGTATTTGCATTGGTCTGGTCGTGCCTCGGAGAGCACGTTAAGCCGTCGGTCCCGGTTGCCATAAGAACATCTATGGCAGTCGTTACGGGTAGTTGGAGCCCTCAAAAATCCAAAAACAGCAGTCTAGCTGCAAAGCTTCGATATCGCCTAATGTTACCATTGGGATGTGGAGGTCAGATGGCAATCGCTTCACAGAAAATATCGAGGTCTAGCCAAATCCGTAGTTAAGACTGGCAAAAGCGGACCCCAGACTCCGAGCTGAAAGCTTCGGATGCGACTGGGAATTAACGCTAAGAGGAAGAAGAAACGTAAGGAACGCGACGACCGACGCGAATAATCAGAAACAAGATGTCGTAAGTTTAACATTGTTTTTCATGTTATACATCATTATTACTACACACAGAATTTTAATTAGGTATTTAGCTTTAACTACATCTAAACCGTAGTAAATTATAATACTACTGTATTCATAAATTCATCCTCGCACATTGCGATCGAAAACGGTGCACTCAGTGCGGTATGCAAGGAACTTCATCCCACGTACGCTTCAACTGTGGAATGAACTCCCTGCTGTAGTTTTTCCAAACGACAACAAAATTATGGGGTTCTTCAAAAAGGGGATTGGATGGTTCCTACAGGGTTGACAGCACGAGTACGACGCCCTGGAATATGGCTAGATTAAGAAAAAAATGCTGCGAATTTTCTCTTAATCTTAAAGTGACTTTATCCAGTGATGATGAAAATGAACTCTCTTTACAGTCTTTTCGCGTAAACCGGCAGTTGTTGTTGATAATTTGTCGCTTCTTTTATGTATTACCCGTAATGAAAGATTCATATTCAGAATCACAGAGTGATTGTTTTCTCATAGTCAATGATACAAATTTCATCTCGGCTCTTGTATCCCTTGATCCGCTCAGGATTTATTTCTAGAATCCTTCGCTCCTCTCGGGATACAACTTATTGCCTCGAAAAGAAATCACCTTTTTTTCACTTGTTGGGTAATCTACTATTGTTTCAATTTGTCGTTGTAACATTAGTGTTAACTTCCGACGACATCTTGCTTTTGAGTAACAAAATGTACTTATTATTATAATAGTACTTTATACGCCAAGTTGTTTATTTCGATTAAGAAATAGATGTAGATGGCTTCACCGTCGCCCTTAAGACGGTTGTATAAGGGAATTTGGATCGATTTCGTACGTGTCTCGGTGGCTTAGTGGTCAGAGCGTTCCCCCTGTAAGGGAAAGATTACGGGTTCTAGTCCCGTCCGAGGTCGATTCTTTTCCCTTTCTTAATCGATTTGAACAGTTAGCATAGTAAATGCTTCAAAATTTCATTAAGTTGTTTATTATAAAAATTACTAAAATTCGTCACGCTAAGCGAGTGCCCCGTCTCAAAGTCTAATATTATGAAGATAATATTATGAATTATATCCGAAGAATATGTCTTCATAGTAAAACACTTATTTTTGGGAACGCAACAATAAATGTATTTTAAATTATCTTGGACCTAGAATTTACTCATAATGTGCTCTATACGCGCAGTACACGTTTCTTGGATGTTTTTTGAGGATAACACGGGGTGCTACGGCGGTGGAAGAGCTCAAAATCACTAAGCATAGATTATTACAAAACAATTCGTGCGCACCATGGCCTCGTTTGCTTCGAGATTTAGCTCCAAGATACGTGCAGGACACGTATGGTATGTGTCATTAATGCTATGGAAAATGGGTAGGGCTCTGGTGTGGGATGCAACATAGGTACGTCGACACCATTGCCCCTACCCACACACCTAACACGGCTGGCTGTGCCGGTGCTGCTGCTGCTTCTGCAGAGGCTCTTAAACGATGCAAATCTTGTGCAAATACTCTTATCTCTTTGGAGATTATGAATTTGTGCCGTTTGGAGTCGAAACATTGTGATCAGAGTCCGAGTGCCCGCAATCTCTTCAGGGAGATGGCGAAGCGTATGGTCGACGCTTCTCGTGACCAGAAGGCTTGGCTCTTTTTAGGGCATACAATGTGGCAACGTTGTCAGTCTCCTGGGAACGTTTCCACAAGAGGCATGCGATGCGAAGGAATTCCATGACGCGTTATTATAAGGGGTACTGGCTCTGAAATCTCCATGCGGTGCACCCTGGTTAACTAAGACGGCAGCATCTCTCTCCCGCATAAGGGAGACGCTGCAACCTAAGGTAAATACCGGCTGCGGTAGCTGCTAGCTCTGCGGCTATTTGGAGACTTTCCACGTGTCCCTGTGCTGTCCTGTCCCTCTTTCCACACCCGAGGTGGCCATCTTGGCTCCACTGGGTGCGAGGGAAATGCCCTACGGGGTAACCTTACGCCCCGGTAACTAAGACCGGAGGCAGCGGCGGTCGGTCCGTGTCCGACTTATCCACCCCCGAAAGCCAGCGGTGGTGGTATCCGTGGGGGAGTCCTGACGTATAAAAAAAGCTCACTATGACGAAGGTTAAAAATACGGAATGTTCGTAAAGAACGTACCTAACTATAGTTTGTGAATTGTATGTCAATTATTATGGTTCTAATCTTTGTGGGTTTCGTGTGTAAATTTAATTTTTATTTCCCACTTTTATGAGTCAATTGGAACAGAATACCGATTCACTAGCTAAATAATTACGTGCTTCACTTTATTGTTATTGTCTTTAATTTGTATCATTATGGTGAAAACACATTCAAATGAAAATTAATATGTGTTCTCAATGCTTTACTGTTACTTTCCAAAAATTGGGGTCGACTTTTCAGTGAACTGCGTGGCTCAACTTCGACATTTTCCGTTAAAGGACTGCCATTTGACCTCCACATCTCATTGGCGATATCGAAGTTCTGTAGTTAGACCAATCGTCGGACTTTTTAGGCCTCTAATTAACCGTAACGACTGCCGACGGCTTCTCAACTGAACTTTTCTGGGGACGGGATGGGAATTATCAAACTAATATTTATCTACTTTTAAACCTTAAGCAGTCGCCACAAACGACACTCCTGGTAAAAGTAGGGCTGTATTGTGTTTTATTTTGTCGGGAACAAATATTTTTATAAATTACTAGCCTTCCGCCCGCGGCTCCGCCCGCGTGCATCTCGGTTAACGCAACCTTTGCTCATATCTTCGGTTCTACTCAACCGATTGCGATAGAACAAACGTAAGATTTTAAGTCTGAGTAAGCCCTTTCTAACGAAAACAACCGCATCAAAATCCGTCCAGTAGTTTTTGCGTCCATCGCGGACAAACAAACAGACAGGAAATTCAAAAATAATATTTTTGTGTTCAGTATCGTTAACATACAGGTACATGCATACTAACTTCGTTGATAAATTGAAGAAGAGAGGGTGGTTTAGAAATTATTCAAGTTAGTCCGAGAGTCTGAGGCTACATTTTATAACAACAAAAGGTAGGGTCGTGGATATACTTAAATCTTTATAAATTAAATAATTACTTAATTATTATCGTTTATTAGAAAACGCAACTTCATTTAATTTATTACTTGGAAATTAAATAAACTAGAAAATGAATTCTAACGTACTTAGCCGTCTTCAATAAAGGATGATTGCTCCCGACCAATTTGCGCAGATGAAGCGCTACATTTGCAACTTCGTCGCTCAACACCCATCGAAGACTTAGAAAGGACGTAGGATATCCTACAATTTTCTCAGCCTCGCTCACGGCTCTGTTCCAATCAGGCTTTGAGCTATGTTGTGCAATACTTGCTCGGTTCGTACTGGTTGTACTGGCTTCCCTCGTCGCACAAGGTCCCCAAAGTTTCGAAATTAATACACTAGATGATTGAACTTTCACTAAATCGCATCTCACAACACTGTACAAGCGACTCAAACTCATTTTTCTTACTAAATATTACCAATAAGGTATCAATAAAGCACGCAATTCGTATTTCGAAAGAGCGAATGCGATTTTTATTTAAACATTAACGCAATATTTATTTGAAAGTGTATTTTTTAGACATAAAACAGCACAATAAATTTATTAAGTCTTCGGCAATTAAATCACTGACAATATTCGAAATTCTATTTCATAAAATTGACGATTTCGTAAATAAGTCCTGAGATAATTCCGAACGACCAATACTTTCGCGCGAAAATAATAGACTGACCGAACAAGGAATGATATCTACGAACTGCCTTCGAATTGTAACTAAAGCTTAGTTCACACTTGGCGTAATCTACACATACTATGTATTTTTTTATATTATTGTAACTAAGGTAACTGTACCAATGCTCGACACTTTAAGGAAAAATAAAATTTCAATCTAAAAAATTTAACAAATTAATTACAGCATGGTCGTTACATTCTTTTTTAACTGTTACAGCAACAATTAGACATTAACTTTTGCCCATAAAATCTTTAAAATCTATCATACTTTTACTTTAAATTAAATTATTATGCACTTGGTCGAAAACACCAATGCTAGACATCATTGTCCCAATGGTCCAAGTATGTCAATAACTTCAATATTTATAACGTTTATACTAAAATTAGTAATAATCATAACTTAATACTTATAAACAAAAAAATCACACCTATAAAAATCAGTACCCTTGGCAAAAATCTTAAGAAATAACACGACCGTGTCCACGGAGTCACATTATTTGCTGTCAACTGTCGTATTTCTAAATTTACTTCGGATGGTGTTGCGAATATTTGAACATATCTTATAGACACCATTAGGCATCTTTTAAGTCAATAGTCTTTTAAAACAAATGGATAATTTTCTCAAAATACTGGGTTTTGTTCGAAAGTGTCTAGCATTGGTACAGTGTCGAGCATTGGTACAGTTACCTTAATGTGGTTGGTAACAGTTTTTGTAAAAAAAAAATAGAATAGTATTATTAGCGGCAAAAGGCAGAAAAAATAATTAGGTAAATAGTTCACAAACTTTTAAGAAGTTTACCTTACTTATTTAATTACTTTTTCATTGAATAGTTGCAAAATGCTTCTTCAATATTTGAGTACCAATCCCAATCGCATCCAAAGCTCGTACTTTGGAGCCCAGGGTCCGTGTTCCCGTTTCAATGGTTTGTTTTGGCATTTATGAGAGCGAATGTCACCTGACCGTCCAATCCCTAGAGAAAAAAGCCGCACTTGAGCCTCGTCCACAAATACATCATCGTCCTTGACAAGAATAGCTTTGGCCCCAAACATGTAAGGGCTGAACATAAATAAAGTTCATACAAGCTTATACATGAAAAGCAGTGAGTGCTTAATAGGTAATCCATAATTAATCCATAAACGCACTTACTAATAATTCTGTTCGTATTTAATATAAATACGAACAGAATTATTAGTAACTTGAACAATGGGCTATGTTCACGACGTGGTCCGACCGCTTCATCCGACTGATCGGACGACGAGGATTCTTTTTTCATTTTTTCGGTTTTTTCAAAATGGATTTTTGGTATTACCACCAGGTTTTTAGTTTTACAACATAGTCAAAAAATATTTTTATTATTCCCACCACCGTATGTAGAAGAAATCCGCATTTTTTCTTCTGATGCAATGAAATTCCCAGGTTTTTCTAGACATAAAACTGTTCAAATCGCAGTACTTTCCATGTTGGTACAAAATATTGGAATTCCTTCTCTACGATGATCGTCCGATCAGTCGGATCAACAGGATAAAAAAAGTCCGCATCTGTCCTACCGGTAGGACCAATAGGAAAAACGAGACCGCGTCGTTCGACCAGTCGGACCAATAGGAAAGTGTTTCCGCGTCGTCCGATCGGTCGGAGCAACAGGAAGAGAAATTCCGCGTCGACCGATCGGTCGGATCAACAGGAACAGAAATTCCTCGTCGTCCGACCGGTCGGATCAACACTACAGGGAAAAAAAAATCATTCATTCAAAAGTCGGACCACGTGGCCACAGCCGAACAATGTGTATCCACCTTTATTCAATTTGACAATAGACTGACGTCAAATTAATGTTACCATATAATCAAATGATTATTATCATTTATCAATACCAGATTTTAATCATGATTTTATACTCTAAGAATATGAACACATTTATTTCACAGAATTTACCTTTATAGCTCGTATTATTTCGTAGCCGCTTCATGTTTGTAGCACAAATAATATTCCAATATGTATCGATTTTCTAAATAAAACATTACACTTTTTTGTAACTGGCACCATTGGATAACTAATCTACGCCAATCAGAAATATTGACCAATCATATCTCTCCGTTAATTATTTAGTTCATTCATTGTTCAATATAATGCATCACTCATTCACTCATTCTTCCTTCTCTGCTCGCCCTCGCCATTGGTTCACTGGTTCAGAGTGAGTATTTGGTGAGTGTTCAGTGAACTTCAGTCATCAGTGTTGTTCACTCAGTAACTCGCGTACTGCCGGTTATCGTAGTCGTCTATCGACGTCGAGTGGTCACTGCGATCTACCCGGTGTATTTTCAGTGTTACAGTATTCGTGTAATTCTCAGAACTGCACAACTGTTGTTAATTGATAACACTTGTGTGTTAAAGTGAGAACATTGCGTTGTGGTGTAGGCGAAAAAGGTTAATTCAATTTCCCGAACGTATTTTGAGGTAAGGATATTTTGCATTCTTTACAATTTTTACACCACTGTCTGGCATGTCTTTCACCAGCCTATAACTACACCACGTGTAATGCATACGTGGTGAAAAATAAATGGTTGTGACGCAAAATAATAATGCTGTCTTGAGTTGTGCGTAATAAATGCTTTTGCCCTTTGAAAAAAATCCACTCCGAATGTTTTTATTTTTTTCCTGTTAACTCAATAAGATTCTGTGATACACAGTTATAACAGAAATCTGTTAAAATAAATCATATTGATACGCATATCCTATGTGCGCATTTGATTGCTATTTACGTTACATAAAAACTTAGTGTGTCAAATCGAAAATAAATAGGTATTCGATTACGGTATTACTAAGTTGCGGTTATTCATTATCAAATTCATATATCATCTACATTTTTATAAAAAGAATATATTTGAGTTTGGAATCACCACTATGTAACCAAAACATTTGAATGCAATAAACCTACCTGGTTTTCTTTTTAATTTTCAAGTTCGTAATCTTATTCTCGCTGATATGTCCAAAAACATAATTAGGAACTCGTTTTCACGGTCGATGATCTCTTTAAACCATCTGGTATTACAGTAATTGCAATATTTATACTTACTTTTTTTTTACATTCCGGTTTCCGTGTGGCGCCGGCTATTCTTTGCCAAATCTATTTTGGTACTCATATTCATTACTAATTAACGGTAAGTCGTAAACATGCTCCTGATTCTGTTTAGATTCTTATTTGTTTTTGTTACATAATATTGCATAATATTTAAACAATTATTCTTTCTGTGGCACTATAGGTACCTAGTGTACCTACCTATCCACCCTTTCACATACATAAATAGTTCAATTTTTTTTTAAATTATTAACATAAAAAAACATTTCAAATAATCGATTTAATATAAATTATTGATTTATAATATAAACTAAACGGTCAACTATCAATATGTTGCATTAAATCTTATTGTGATTGCCGGATACACAAATTTCATGTATTTCCTCCCTTCACCTTCATTTCATTTCACCACACAAAATAATACCCTTATACACAATTTGCCTCAGAATATAATAATTTCAATCCCAACAACAAACATCTCTAAAATTGTGTTATGATCGCTCAATCTAATTACAATCGCCCAAATGTCAAAGTAGTAACTTTGACATTTGGGTTATTGAAATTAGATTGAGACTGAATTTTGAATAGATTTTTATGAAATACTAGCTTTTGCCCGCGGCTCCGCCCGCGTGGATGTCGGTTATCGCGACCAAATATAAGTAGCCTATGTCCTTTCTCAACGTCTAATCTACCCCTATACCAAATTTCATCAAAATCGGTTCAGTGGTTTGGGCGTGAAAGCGAGACAGACAGACAGACAGACAGAGTTACTTTCACATTTATAATATTAGTAGGGATGAAAATTAGGAAATTCTAAAATAAGAATTAGGAAAATTGGCCCTCAGGGTAACACTTACAATTTTTTTGTGTAGGCAATTGTTTTATTAAGAGTTCAAACTTCAATCATATTAAATATTAATATTGATGAATCAGTTCATCATTACCATCTTAGCTTAGTTCCTGGTTGCATCTGAGCCTTTCACCTCTGAGCCCAGAGTCTGCTTTCCTCCTTTTGCTTCTTTTGATTTATCTTATATGGGAGCGATAACAGTTACTGTCAGTCCTACACCACAAATGTAGTGGTGCCAGTACCAGTGCCTCTTCTGCAATCAGCAAGCATACCAGCTTGCAGTTGAGGTTTGCTGAGAAGGTCTTGTGCTAAACTATTTTAGTAGGACTAAAGACCTGTTAAGTCAGTTCAGTCCATATAAAAATAACTTCTGCAGCAATGATTAATGTCAAAATAAAATCTATTCTTTTTTTGTAGCAAGAAAGAATTGTAAACACATTTCACTATTAGACCACGTGGTTTACAATTTAATGGCACTCCTAATTATCTTCTTTTTTGTATGTCTGTCAAGTAACAAATAAATTATTATCTACATACATACTTTTTTTGTATGTCTGGCAAATAACAAAAAAATTGTTATTATGCAAACATACTTTTTTGTGTTTCTGTCAAATAACAAAAAAAATATGTTTTTCTATACATATACTTATTCAAATATTTACTGTGGTTGTAACACAATAAAAATCTGACCTTAACCTTATTTTTCTTACTTTTTAATCCACAGACTCCTCATTAAGATAAAGACTCTTGTCTATATTATTTATAATATAAATATTACAAATATTGTTCCGACATCATTATGCAGATATTTGTTCAGTCTACATACACTCACAATGATAATCACTGTCATCAAGTTTTATTGCTTACATATAATATATGTCTTACATTTATATCACTGTTTAGTTTTAACTGGATAAGGAGTATAAGCATACAGTAAAATTATTTCATTGAAGTACGACTTACTTTATCAAATGACACATATCTTTGAGATAAGTGTTCTTTTTATGGTTGATTGTTGATAGGCTCATATTTGGCCACTATTTCAGCTGTTGGTATGTGTCAATGTGTTTGACGGTGGAGCATACTTGCCTACTTTAATTAACTATATGTCAATAGTGATTAACTATATGACATATAAATAATCAAAGCTTGCCTAGAAGTAACCTATTTTGTCTAGTCTTGAAGACACCCAAGTTATAGCTATTCAGAAACCCAGATTCGGGTAAAGCATTCCATTCCTTGGTAGAATGCATGATGAGATTAAAAGATCACTACCATTCATCATTGTCAGGAATTTCTCAGTCTGTTCAGATTGAGGCAATAAAGTCTGATGGACACCGATATACTAATCCACTATTGAAAACTGACAAAAACTTGCATTTGGCTCTCAATTCACTGAGAATTAATTCTGCTGTAGTGTAGAACAAGCCTTACATTGTCAACCTTTCAACATTATGAATGGGATTTAGTCTAAGAACTTGTAATAACTGTCATTGTTTTGTCTGGAAGCTAGTCTGAGTGTTATCAGTGATAAGGATAATGTACTAAGGAAGTAGATCTTGATGGAACGATAACTATGTAATCCATCATTGTTTATGTAAGTCAATATGTTGTTAACTTCATATATTATCATGATCATCATGACAGCGTCGTCTTGTCACGGTTGCACCCGAGGCTTTTATATCATAGCCCGGGGACCGACTTGGGCGCTCCTGGCAATAAGACCATTGGCTCGCATGACATGGAATGGAAAGGGGACTCTTATATCCGCAATACCTATGTAAACTTAAATGAATATACGCAATAGGTCCCCGAGAATCTAACCAAGGGATTCACACGTCTATAGAAGTCTCTATAAGGCCTAAATTTCGTCAACGGAAGAGATAAGGGTAAAGTGACTTACATTATGTGAAATTCAATATCGATATATACCTAAGGGGCTGTCCATTAATGACGTGATGTTTTTTTTAGCAATTTTTTAACACCCCCTCCCCCATGGTGATACGTGGTGAGGTTTTGACCCCCCCCCCCCCCCCCCCAGCCAAAATCGCGTGTATTTTTTTATTCATTATTTAATGCTAAAAAACTAAGAATCGTGACCAAAATCGCGAGTTATAAGAAAAAATAAATACACGTGATATCTCAATATACCCCTCCCTCCCTCAGGTGATGTTTCGTGATTTTTTCCAAAACCCCCCCCTTTTGAGCCACACGTGATTGATGGACAGCCCCTAACGATATTATAAAGCAATTAGTATGCTAAATATTCAAATCGATTAAGATTGGAAAAAGTGAAACGCTCACACGGGACTTGAACCCGCGACCAGTCCCTTACAGGGGGAATACTCTGGCTACTGAGCTACGGAATGGATGAATGCTCAGGGCGTGCTCGATAGCTCAGTGCCTGCTTAATGACGCAGTGGCTAAATTGCTCACCTCGGAAACTGCAGTCGCGTCGCGTCGAATGTTACACAAATAGTTGTTTTGATTGTAGATGAACTTTGTAACCATTTATTAATGTTTGTGTAGACATCTACGAGAGATAAACAACGCAGCGTGGGGTTGTTTTTCTATATTGATATAAAAGAAGCTCAGAGAATATGAGCTCAGAGTTATTTTCATTTCAAGCTCACGAAATAATGTTCATATGAAAGATTTCCTTTTAAAAATTTTCGCTCCATCAGGAACAGTCCAAAAAGTATATCAAATCAATCAATCAATCAGCCTATTGCAGTCTACTGTTGGACAAAGGCCTCTCCCAGTGTCAAAAGTTTTATGAGTCAAGGTCGGATTTCATAAAAGAAAACAATTGCATTCAAATTAACTAAACTGAGTTCTCACGTTTCACTTAATAAAATTCACAACGGATGAAACCGTCTTCCTATACACAAGGCTCTTATTATTTATTTGCCCGCGGAACCGCCTGTGTGGATGTCGGTTATCGCGACCAACCTATGTCGCCTATGTCGTTTCTCAAGGTCAGTCTACCTCTATACCAAATTTCATCAAAATCGGTTCAGTGGTTTATACGTGAAAACGTGACAGACTCTGTCTGAGTTACTTTCGCATTTTTAATATTAAGTATGAATTGATTCGTAAATCGTAATCGTAACCGTAAATCATTTCATATTTCCATGTCCAGCCAAGGTCAATTTTGATGAACATTTATTTGTAACTAGAGTATGCTCTGACATGAGGTCAGTCAGATATCCGCTGACCATTATGAGCGACTCTAATTTCTGCAAAGTAATTTTAATTTGGTCTACCGATTCCTAATTCGTCCAATCAGCCCAATCAGCGCTTGATATCAAATTGCCAGTCGTTAATGAAAACGGTTAAATGTAAATGCAAACAGATCATTATTGCAAAGGTGCAATGAAATCATGTGGAATTATATGAATCGGAAAGTAAACCTTTTTGTTTGTTAATTAGCTTTTTCACCTGAGTATCTGAACCAATCGTGATTAAATTTGACTATGAATCAACTTGGCATTCGTATTTATCATTGCATTAATCCCGGTCGTATTCGAAGCTTTCATCTCGTCGTCCGGAGGTACCGACCACCGGTTTTCTAGTGTAATTGCGTGTTTGGCTGACCTTTGATATTATTATAGGTGACTGCCACCTAATCTCTACAACCCAACGGCGATATCGAAGTGTTGTAGTTATACCAGTTGTTGGACAGGGTTCCAACTAACCGTAACGATTCGTACGTACGACAACCGGGGTCGACGGCATAACGTGCTTTCCGAGGCACGGAAATACCCAGACTAAAATAAATTCAGTCCTGACAGCACAAAGCCTCTCGAGTAGCCAGAGCTCACTAGAGAGGTTTTGTGCTGTCAGTGGGAAGACCACATACAAGATGTCCTGTTTGACTTCGCTGACGCCATAGAATCTCTCTGTTCTTAAAGGGTCGGCAGCACGAGTGTGACTCCCCTGGTACTGCACTCGGCACTCGGTGCTTAACACTTTCCATCAGGTGGTGTGCTTGTGTGCAACCTAAGTGGTATAAAAAAATCTATCGGACAGAAAGCATGATATTATACCTACTTATTTTTACTAATGCCAATGAACTGTATTTCTAGGACAAGGTGAACGGTTTTATACAAAACGTGTTTACATAACTCTACACGCTCTGCGGGCCAGCTAGCTAATAAATCGGTATGAACCTTATCGGTCAGTGTTTGCTTATCAGGCTATGCTGACAGTAATGATGTTTAACTAGGATAATTACGTATGATATACTTACGACTGGCAAGCCTTGCAAGAGTAGGTAGAGGTATATTGTCATCCACATTTCGAAAAATGGTTTTTTCGGTTCTACGTATGTAATGTGGCGAGATTTAATCGTGTGGTGTCGGAGAAAGAATACAAGTATCACCACCTCATCTCATCCGAAGGGTGCCGTAAGAGGCGACTATCGGAAAAATATGCAGACGATATCTCTGCGACAGAAGGAAAACTCGAAATAAAACCCTGTACCAAACCATCTGGCCAGAGCGTGCGAACAGTAGCCGAAATCCAAATTAGGAGAGGCCTATGTCCAGCAGTGGACTGCGATAGGCTAAATTGATTGATTGTCCCTCTAGCTAGTGGGAATACTCTGACCACTGAACTACTTGGACACATCCTGGGTATTCCAAATTCTACTGTAAATACGTCTTTGGGCTATAAATTCGTTGAATTTTATTCGTAGTTCTTCTGTAACTAATGAATGATCGAACATCTTTGTTACACTTTACTTGGGTGTTTCTGTTTACAACCCACAAGTTAAAAGAATAATCCATTTATAACCCATTGCAAAAATTGGCTCCGTAATCATTGAGTATTGAATTCGGGCCACATAGATAACCTACCTACATTTGCTACCATAATTTTAATATGGGTCATTGTTTCCCAGGTATGGAGTGGGAAGGGCCGCCCAAGCAAGGCTTGTACGACCCACAGAACGAGCACGAGGCCTGCGGTGTTGGTTTTGTAGTTGCTATCGACGGGAAACGTACTCATAAAGTAAGTAAACCCTTATTTATGTACATATAACCCCTCCGTATCAGAATGTCAAACTAGTAAAATGGCCATTTAGTTTGTCATTACCATATGTGCATGCAGTATTTAAGAAAATTCTTAAGTTTTTATATGAAAACGGACCCCAGGCTTCGAAGTGAAAGCTTTAAATGCAACCGGGATTCATCATCATCATAATGAGAACGTATAATCCTGATTGCATCAGAGGCCGAGGTGAATTCAGAGCTCAGGACCCGCCTTCCGGTTCCTCCTCTACTTCGCACGTTTTTCGGCGTCCGAGGCCGGAACCGTGAATAACCCTGGGAAAGAGATGAAAAAATTTAACTCGCAAATGTCTTATTAATTGTTTGGTTAATTAACCTAAGTGCCACATGAAGTTAACACTAACCTATCATGGAAGCATTGATAGTTCAGCGGATGCAATTTTATCTATTCACTTATAAGTTATATTGCATGTTCGTTCCCAATTCAAATAATGATTACAAACTAAAAAAAAATATATGCGAAAGGTCTTGACAGACAGATGGATAGACAAATAAGTGATGTAGAGGTTTTGGGTTTGTATGGGGTGCGTTTATGTCGGACACGAACCGACGAAAACTGCAAGGCATTTCCGTCGCACCCCAACTGATCATGAGCCATCTGCGGTTTATAGATGGCCCCCTCGGGTGTGGGAATTAGTGGCCCCATCTTGTCCCCGGAAAAGGAGGAGGCATGGAAGTCATGAAACCCTAACAATGGTCCATAATGTGACGTCAATTTGACTATCCCAATGTCTAGACTAGTCTACTTGAACAGAGGTCCAATTGAAAGCAATTAATTAGACTATGCTTGGAACTATATTGCGCAGTAATGTTCAAACAAATCTATTTAACTTAGACAGACGGAACTCTAGTTGATTCATTAATCTATTTAAAACTATACACAAGGCTATTGTTTTATATGTATCTCTCATTGATTATTTTTCAGCATAAAATGTCAGTCCATTATGTCTTTGAACATAATATATTTTGTTGTTACCGTAAAAGCCTGTCGAATCAAATTATTTCGGACACCAAAATTTAATTTACCTGGAATTCGTCGCATATTGGACCTCTGCGTCACAAGGCTAGCCATTGTTAGATTTTAGGAGAGATTTACCACCTACGTAAAGCATAGAAATTCTATGATAATAGACGGTAGAGAAGTATTAGTGGATTCTGGACAGAAAGCGTTTTTATTTCTCTTTGGTGGGTGTACAACTCCGGACACGTATCTTGGACCTAAAACGCAAGACAAACGAGGCTCTGGTGCCCGCGGATTGCTTGGTAATAATCTGTGCTTGGGGAATTTGAGTTCGTCTACCGCAGTTACCCGTGGTATCCTCAAAAGACACGCAAGAAATGTGTACTGCGCGTATAGGGCACATTTTGAGCACATTTTAGATCAAAGATACGTGTCCGGAGTTATACGAGGGCCGATCGGCGCCAAAGAACCCATCACGATCTCGAAGGGCTCGCGTCATTACTCGATCAGTCCTTTATTGGCTTTATTGGTCGGTCTTTTCCCCACTTCACCGACTTTTTTTCAAGATATTTGCCGCTAAGATTGCTCAGTTGAAAAATATTCGATTAAGTTATATTGCAAAGGTTAACGAAGGATATCGTCGCCTTCTTAAGGTTGATGTCCTCACCAGTCCTCCAAGCGATCTCAGTTTAGTCAAATGTGTTATTTATTTTTTATATCGTGACACGGCCCCTCTGAGGACTGAGGGTAAGCAGTTCCCGTAGAAAGCAGAGTAGCAGTTCTTGTCATTTTTGTCGTTCTCCTCACTGGCTCAAGGCCACTATCATGAAAGCTGCTTACTTCCTTGATAGTAGAAGAAATCTGAGTACAAGACCAATTTTTAATACCTATAGCTACTATAAACTGATATCTAATACAGGGACACTGTGGTACCCACACCTTAGGGGGCCACCTCGAAACCGAAGATGGCCTAGTTCAACCGGGGTGGTGAAGGATGTCTTAGGCAATTTCATACCACGGTGGCGTGCGGTTTTAGTCTGTTCGAGTCCGGGGAACGCACTTCAAAAAACTATAAACTGCTTTGCCACTATTAACACAATTTAACCATCACCAGATCGTTCGCGATGCCGAGGTCCTCGCAAAACGTATGGAGCACCGCGGCGCGTGCGCGTGCGACAATGACACCGGCGATGGCGCTGGAGTGCTGACTGCCATCCCTCATCAGTTCTACTGCGCTCAGCTCAGGTATTGGAGTATTCGACAATCATTTGATTCCAAAATCTTTCCATTTAAGCTATTGTGATTTACTCCGTGTCCATTTAGTGTGCCTTTGTGTAAACACTGATGCGATTATGGTATGGCGATTATTGGTAGCGATAATCGCGTACGATTTTTCGGACCGAAACGTGCGAGAGTCGTCTTGAAACATTTCCGCATCACAACGGTTTATATTTAAGTGAACTGTAATAACCTTTCGAAGTTTTTGTGAATGAATCCGCGAATAAATAAGCTTTAATACTCTACTTACATTACATACAACACCGTGAAATTATATTTAAAAAAAAACAGCGTCTGTGCCACTTGGCGCGTAGCCAGTGGAACACAATAGGTACGTCTATAGGTTTAAACTTGGAATGGCGCCAAACCGTCACGTTTCGAAAATGGATTACATGACAAACTGGAGCATTTTTTTTTCCAGTTTCAGAACTGCTTATATGAAAAAAACATCCGGCCAAGTGCGAATCGGGTTCGCGCACGAAGGGATTCGTACTTATCATTATCTGTACTGTACATCAATCTGCGCAATATACAAAAGAATTTTGCATTCAAGAGTACTCGCTAACTTCCTATATTCACAAAAAGATGCTTTTAATTTAAATTCTACTATTTTATCATTGTTACTTGTAGAACTTGATTTCGGTCTAAATTGAACGTCGGACATAGAAGTTTGTACTCCTTTTTTCTCTGATTCAGTTACATCCAAAACTTAGACTTTGGAACCACAGGTTACTTATTGTGTCATCGTAGTCTTTAGCGTAACCCAATAAATGTAAATGCTATTCTAAATTCTATATTTGAGAGCATATTTTTAAGGATTCGTACTCAAAGCGTAAAAACGGTACCATATCACCAGTTTAACTTGCCATCATTCTTAATTCAACTGGCCGTCGGAACCACGCTTCTTCATTCTAGCCACAGTATAAGTCCTAGCGTCCGCAGCGCATCCGAAGCTTTCACCTCGGAGTCTGACCAGTTGTTGACTTTTTAGGGCTCCGACTACCTGCAACGACTGCCTTGGTGGACGTGTTGCACACGTCCATAGGCCACTTTTCATCAGGTGGGCCGTGTGCTCGTCTGCCTTCAGAGTGATATAAAAAATAGTTACATATATTCATGCATATAAATATAAATTTGCACTGAGCGGGGATCGAACCCTCCTGCGTAGTGGTCGCGTTCACTGACAGAGGATGTCTATTTACTACATATGCGCACTAGCATATCAAAAGCCAATTCAGGCTGACCCAATTACCTATACAATCGTACAAAGTAGATAATGGCCGTGTTTATCTCCTGAGCTACGGTCTATAACCTAACTACGCAGTAGTTTATCTTAGGTTAGTGAAGCTGTACTTATCAGTACGTATAGGTAATAAAAAAATCTACGATGTTCGAAGTTGCGTTTACTTTTACGGAAACGGCTGCCTTTTTAGGGTTCCGTAGCCAAATGGCAAAAACCGGAACCCTTATAGATTCGTCATGTCTGTCCGTCCGTCTGTCTGTCTGTCCGTCCGTATGTCACAGCCACTTTTCTCCGAAACTATATGGCTTATGCTGTTGCAACTTGGTAAGTAATTTTACACAAAAATAGAAAAAAAAGCATTAAATTTTGGGGGTCCCATACTTAGAACTGAAACCCAAAAAAACATTTTTCCTCAAACCCATACGTGCCCTATCTATAGATACCCCATCTATAGATAGGTCTTTAAAAATGCTATAGAAGTTTCTAACATCATTTTATTTCTAATCTGAATAGTTTGCGTGAGAGACACTTCCAAAGTGGAAAAATGTGTGTCTCCCCCCCTCTAACTTCTAAAATAAGAGAATGATAAATCTAAAAAAAATATATGATGTACTTTGCCATGCAAACTTCCACCGAAAATTGGTTTGAACGAGTTCCAGTAGATAGTTTTTTTTTAATACGTCATAAACCGCAATTTTCGCCTTTGCTGCTACGGAACCCTTCATGGGCGAGTCCGACTCGCACTTGGCCGAATTTTTTGGGACGTGTGCTTGTCTGTCACCTAAGTGATACCACTTATGGAAAGGCCTACCTAATGGAAAGTCGTTACCGTAACCTATGGACGTATGCAAAACAAGGAGCGTTACGCTCGTGCTGCCGCCTCTGAAGAAACCTAATGGCCTTCTTGTAGAACCCCATATTTGTAGTCGCTTGCATAACCACAGTAGGGAGTTCATTACCTGCAACCCAAGAAGAACGCACTAGAACTTCAATACTGACGAACAGCCCCTCTAGACATGTGGCAATTCGTTGCTCGGCGTATGATGGAATAGAATGCCAAATGTATGAGATTTAACGTATATGACAGGCGTTAACGAATGTCAAAAACGTCAAATCCTAAACATTTGTCATTCTATTCCATCATACGCCGAGCAACGAATTGCCACTTGTCTAGGGGGGCAGGAATGATTATATTATAACTGAGGTAAAGAGAAAAAAAAGCGAAAAAATAATCATAAAGTGGAAATCTGACCCTTTTTCAATTACCTACTATAATTTTCTATTCACTTGTCATTAATTAAAGTTTGTCTTCTAGGCTTACAGATGCATTAGAGCGCGTAATAACTCTTCAAGATATTGACGTTCTATTTCGATTCACTTATATGTATGCACACAATGCACAATTGTACATGCAAATAATAACATAAGTGATCTCTCAAATATTTATAGCGAATATAATATCAATAAAAAATCACTTACGTATTTATGGCTATGCTGAAGGGGCCACAAACTGGATGAATTATACATTATTGTTTTTTTTTTCTCATAAAAATACATAGAAATGCGTGTTTGTACTGTTGTACTGATAAATCTATCTCGGCATTTCACCTCTTGTAAATGGTTCTCCCTTGTTTGGTATAACAACGTTTGGTCGAATATCACTTGAACTAATTTCAGTTACAATAAAGTCATTTCACATAATTATTCATTTGACCGAATATTTAATTGGTAGAATTTTATTTAGCATAATTATTTAGTTGGAATAATATCATTTCACCGAATTTTCATTTGCACTAATTTTATTTAAACTAATGCTTCATTAGACTAATAATGATTTAGTCGAGAGATCATACCGAATCACTCGGCGGCCGCTGCCGCGGCACGCTCGCTTCGCTCGCTCGCCTCGTGCTTGTTATGGTCACAGTTCTAACCTAACCTAACCCTGCCGATTGCACTGAGAGTTTTTCAATTTTACTTGCATTGTTTTTCATGAAACATACTCTTAGTGGTTTTCTTACATCATGGAAATCGGCAGGGTTAGGTTAGGTTAGAACTGTGACCACAACAAGCACGAGGCGAGCGAGCGAAGCGAGCGTGCCGCGGCAGCGGCCGCCGAGGGCCAGATAAATAAATTTCTACACTACATTAACATTATACTAATTGAATATTCGATGAAATACATAATAATATCAACTGAACATTACATGAAATGAGCATTATACTTTTTGATCAATAGCGCAAAGGTTGTTATCGCAAATAAATATTCGATGAAATGAAAATTATGTCAATCGATATTATGCAAAGCAATTATTTTCTCAAACGTTGTTCGAATTAGTAACATTCGACCAAACGTTGTTATACCAAACAAGGGAGAACCCTTGTAAATATACTGTAACTAGCTGACCCGGCAAACTTCGTACCGCCATATTTTCCGCCTGCGTGGTATTATTTCTAAATTTATCAGTGTTTCTCTACAATATTATGCATGTATTATACATATAAACCTTCCTCTTGAATCAATCTATCTATTAAAAAAAAGCGCTTCAAAATCCGTTGCGTAGTTTTGAAGATTTAAGCATACATACGGACGGACAGACAGCGACAGCGACTTTGTTTTATAATATGTAGTAATAGTGATAGTGATTTTATACAACTTACTATGTCCGCGACTTCGTCCACGTGACTTTTTTTATACTACTTAGGTGGCAGACAAACACACGGCCCACCTGATGGAAAGTGGTTACCGGGCCCTATGGACGTGTGTAACACCTCACACTCGTGCTGCCGACCCTGTAAGAACAGTCAGTGCAGAAGACAGGCACGACACGATCTGGGTCATCATTTTTGTGCCCGGAACTCTAATATTTTTCTAAATTAAAAGTAGCCTTAGTTACGGCTTATAACGCCAGCTATCTACAGTCAAAATCCCGTTAATATCGGCCCAGTCGTTCCGGAGATTCGGGTTCAAGTTCAAGCAGGCAGAAAGACAGACAGACATTTTTTTTACAAATTGCGTTGTTGTTATAGAAGCTGTTATTTTAACGTTACAGACACTCCAATTGTATTTATTTTTTGTATAGATAATGGGTAGGAATATTCAAAAATAATAACATAATCTATTCATTCCCATCTTGAGTGTAATCCTATTTCAATGTATGAGCATTGATTCAAGGACAGTCGCCATGACGCAGACTCCTAAGGCTTTTGTCTTCTAGTCTTACCGCTAGCGTAAAAACTTTCTGTCAATTTGACTGCGCAATTTTGAACTCAACTCAACTCAATTTTGAAGTCAAAGCATACCTACTATTTATTTATTCTGTGGTCAACGTCAGTCTTTTTTTGTTCATGCTTGCTTATAGCCATACTAACTTTTGACGCTGACTGTACCTACATTTTTAGTGTGAAATAAGTCGTTCTAAGGTCGAAATTAAACAAGATAGCTGGGATTCTTAGGCGTTTTTTCAATGGTAAATTGAGTTAAAGTAAAAAGTATATCTACAGCCACGTCTCTATCATTGGGGTAGATATAAAGAGAAGAAGAAGAAGTAACTCGAAGGGCTTTTAGCAAGATCTGCCCCCTGCCTGATGTTTCGCCGTGACCATTATTAGGTTTTTAGAAGGTTTTCGAGCGAGTAGGACGAATAAATTTATGTAAACTTTATATGAGGTATTTTTTTTTATACCACTTAGGTGGCAGACAAGCACACGGCCCACGTGATGGAAAGTGGTAACCGTGGCCTATTATGGACGTATGCAACACCAGGGGCGTCATAGTCGTGCTGCCGATCCTGAAGAAACCTTCTCATGCCCTTCTTGAAGAACCCCAAATTATAGTCGCTTGGAAAAACCACCGCGGGGAGTTCATTCCACAGCTTGAATGTGCGAGGGATGAAGTTCCTTTCATTTTCATTAAGTACTGATCATTATTCATGGCATACACCTTTCGATTCCTTTACTTTCATAATTATTTTATACAAGCTCAACTTTTGCAGCAGGTAGGTACTCTTAGCCTAGCCCTAGATCGCACATTATAGAATAGAATAGAATAGAATAGAAATAAACTTTATTGTACACCATACAAAAGAAAAGTATACATAAAATAAATGGCAAACATAATTAGGTAATGTACAAATGGCGGCCTTATCGCTAAAAGCAATATCTTACAGGCAACCTTTGGATGGATATGAATAATAAATAAACTAGTTTGTATATTGGGTAGTTATTGGTGTACCTAATAGCGAAGGACAGATGTACTCTCATAATGGATTACAAACACTTAAATGTAGTAGTTAGATATACCTACAAAGGAGCAAACATAAATACGATAAATAAATAATATACTATAATCATACATAATATAAATTATTCAGACATACATTACATACTATACATAATACCTATAAGTTTATTACAAATTTACACAGAAATTACATAGCGCAAACATGGAATATGAGAGCCTATAGGCCCAGGTAGTGCTCTTTCACCATCCTTTTGAAGATAGCCAGTGATTGTGCCCGCTTAATCGGTAATGGCAGTGCATTCCATAGCCGTACCGCCTGTACAGTGAAAGACTTGTCATAAAAATTCGTGGAATGCCTAGGTACTGCCAATACCAACGATTCTGACGACCTCAAGGATTTTGAATGTGTGTCATTGAGGAACACGAAACGTTCTTTTAAATAGGTGGGAGTAAAGGGATTAAAGAGGATACTATAGAGCATGGAAAGTATATGAGCATTCCGTCGAAGTCGAATAGGGAGCCACTTGAGCAAGTTGCGAAATTCTGAAACGTGATCATATTTGCGTAGACCAAATATAAATCTAATGCAAAAGTTTTGTAGGCGCTCAAGCTTATCGAGTTGCTCCTCGGTGACATCAAGATAGCTGACATCGGCATAGTCAAGTAGAGGAAGAAGAAGAGATTCTGCAAGCGCAATTTTAGTGGTAGTTGGTAGAAAGTTGCGCAGTCTGCGCATCGACCCTGCTGATGCAAACAATTTGCGACTAACTTCGCTCATTTGAGGTCTCCAAGATAGTGTGCTGTCGATCATTATTCCTAGGTTCTTAACATTTTTACTTATTTCTAGTGGAATGCCATTAAAAAAGATATCTGGCAACTGCGACCAATTCACCTGAGATATCATCCTGGAACTACCAACAACAATAACCTGTGTCTTGGAGGGGTTCACTTCCAACCCATACCGCCTGCTCCATTCACATATCCTCGCCAAATCCAAGTTAATAATATTGAAGGCTGCCGACAATTCCCGTTGAGGAGCCTGTGTATATATTTGAAGATCGTCTGCATAAAGGTGGTAGGAAGAAAGTAATGACTTAGAGATAGAATTTATGAAAATTGTGAAAAGCAAAGGAGACAGCACGCCACCCTGTGGCACACCGACAGATGTATTACGCCAAGTGGAAAAGGAATCCTCAACACGTACACGCTGTCGGCGCCCAAACAGGTAACTATGAAACCAATCAATCACTGTTGGAGATATGTTAATAGAGTGCAGTATGCCAAGCAGGATATGAAAATCTACAGTATTAAACGCATTGCTGAAATCAAGTAAGGAGAGTACTGTCAGATTTCCCTTCTCCATGCCCAGCCTGATGTCATCAGTAACCTTGATCAATGTGCTGACCGTGCTGTGCCCAGGACGGAATCCTGACTGGAAAGGATTCAAGAGGTTGTTTCTGGTGAGGTATGAACTCGATTGATTATGAACTAGGCGTTCCAGGACTTTGGAAAGAAAAGGTAGGATTGAAATGGGACGGAACTCTGAAAGGGATGAGGGATTGGATTTTTTAGGCAAAGGAATTATTTGGGCCTCTTTCCAAGCTTCCGGAAACACACTGCAAGAAAGGGAATGATTCAGCACATGACATATTATGGGTAGTATTTGTTCAAGTATGGGTTGTACCATGTTCCGACTTATACAGTCACTGCCAACTGCATTGGAGCCTATTGACATTATACACTCTTTAACACCACAAGCAGTTACTTGATTAAACAAGAACGGTGAGTAGTCGGGTGTTGGAAGCGATGAAAGATATTGTAAGGTATTGTCTTTGTGAGTCCGATCACATTTAGACGACGATGAGAAATGTTGATTAAGTAAATCAATATCAATGTTCTTGGGAATGGAATCCTGCCGTGTCCTTCCAACACCCAGTGTTCTGAGAAATTTCCAGATCTTTGCTGGGTCTCCGTTTTCAACCGAGCTATGAATATATTGGCGTTGTGCTTTTCTACACACCTTACTGCAGAGATTTCGAATTGTAACATATTTTTCGCGGTTAGTAGGAGTAGGCCGAGTCTTAAACCTACATTTGGCAGCCGCTTTTTTCGAAAGCATACCCTTGATCTCGGCTGTGAGCCATGGTGAAGGTACGTGCTTGACTCTCACTGCACGAACAGGTGCATGCCTGTCGTACAGCTCAATAAGCTTCGTATTAAATATGCTGACTTTGTCATTAACAGACTCAGCATGTAGTAGTGAGCTCCAATCTATATCGCTGGCATCCGCACGAAGTTTATCAAGATCCGCACCACCAAAATTGCGTTGCATAAGAACTTTACGTTTCGGTTTAGGAGTGTGAAGTTTATAAGAGAGAAATAGTAAATCGTGGTAAGAAAATGCATCCGCTGAGCATTGGCCGTGCTTAGCGACTAGATTAGTCGAGGAAACAAGAATAAGGTCTAGGAGAGATGGAGTGCAATTCGGAAAGTGATGCGTAGTATTAGAAGGTAAAACGGACAAATTACAAGATTGAACAGTACTGAGGAAAGCTGTAGAGCGTGAGTCATTTTTTAAAAGACAAGTGTTAAAATCTCCCATAATAATAGTCTGACTGTAACTGGGACAGTGGCGTTCCAATAGATTTTCAAACGAGGAAAAAAAATTAATATTAGATGAAGGACAGTAATAGACACCGAGTAATAATTTGGTGTGAAAGAGTTCTACCTCTAGAAAGAGGTGCTCACCTGCGTTTGATGGTGGTGGTTGTGGTGATAAATCTATAATACGAAAAGGCATATTATTACGCAGGTAAATAGCAACACCACCACAAGAAGCACCCGTACGATCATTTCTAATTAAATTGAAATCAGGCAGAGAGTAAGAGATTGAAGGTAGACAGGGCTTTAGGAAAGATTCAGAAATAAGAATGGCATGGATATTTTTACAGTCAAAACTAGTCAGCATATCCGGGAAATGGGCCGGAACACTCTGTGCATTTATATGGACTACATTAAAATTCTTGGGTACGTCAGTAAACTGGGCTCGTATAGTTTCAGCTAATGTAGGCTGAATCGTAAAACTATCATTACTACTGGCTGTTACAAAACTATCATCATCACTACTATCGTAAATGCTTACCATTGAACAAAAAGATATAGGTATAAAATAAATTGATAAATATAAATATTAAATAAATAACAATATAATATTATGCAGATCAAAATAGACCTATAACTCAATATAAGTTATGGTTTTTATTATTTTCTTTTTAAGTATCCATCCACCAGCTGCGTGTTACCTCAATCAATATCAATTCACATTTTAAAATTCAAGATAAAAAGAAACAATATACATAAAACCCAATAAATATAAAGACCTACATCATTTTTAATGTTATACTACATGGACCGTACACACATAACAATAACAGACTTCGTAAACTTGTCAAGAGTAGTATTATCTGTATATTAGTTGTATTGGAACGCAGCGGAAGAAACTTGTGCGTTATTGCCAAATGTCAAATGTCAAACTGACATGACATAACTACTTTTATGTTGTTATGAAAAGTTGGGGTAAAGTTACAATTAATTAATTATTCTCATATGTGACGGTGGTAATAGGGTAATATAATTAGGGTAGGGTGATAACTTATTTAAATGATGTAATAGTGATAGGTAAATATCAAACCGAACAAACAAAGTTATTTCTTCGCGGCTCGTCTGGGCTTGGTCGAAATCATAACTTCAGCAGGTTTCTGTGAGCTTAAATTTAGCTGGTTTAGCTCACCCATGGTAGCCACTCGGTGCCGTGTTCCGTCCGTGCCAAGTACGTAGACGTGACCCTCCCGTGTCCAACACTTGGAGAGGCCAAATCGCTCGCGTGCTTATACTTTAAAGTGAAATCGCTACTAATATGACAAATGCCTTACATAGTGCTATTACAGCTATGCAATATTGACATAACGTGACAACACTGCGTGACAATTGTTGACTAAATTACTATAGAATTTGATTGCATTGACATTGCTTGTCTGCCTCCAGTCACGAGAATGACACCGCCGATTACATTATTTTTGTATTTTCTGCCACTATCAGAGGCTTCTACCAGTATCTCAAACGACTTCCGCTAGATGGCGTTCGTTACTACTCTTACAATATTTACTTTAAAAAATATTTAAATCGATCGGCAGAAAGTGCATAGTACAGAAAAGTGATAATAAACTTGTAAATAAACTGTGACAATGTTGGTGTCGAATTAGAAATAAAAAGAACTGAAATATTGTGACATTAAAATTCTGCAAACATTTTTACGAATATTTCCTACAAACAGAGTGCTAACGTGAATACTATACAAAAAAGGCTAAACTCAGTGTATATAATATGTGCTCAGGTGTAATACAATAAACATCTTAAAAAAAACTCGTAAATACAGAACGAAATCAGATTTTTACTTAAAATTAAAACCGTTTTTTATTTGAAAATAATTATCTAGTAACTCCATCTAGTGTTACATGAAAGCAGTGAACTGCACTATCTACTTTACCGACATTGTTCACGTAAACATTAAAATTTATCAACGAGTCACACGATTCACTATTTCACGCATATCACTTAATGTTCTGGTGGTCTCGAGGTATAGTGCGCCGCTTTCCATAAGCAGAGGCTGGGGTTTCAAATCGCAGTTTCTGATTTACTGTTTTTGGAAACTATAATTGAAAGTTGCAACCCATCTACATTGAAATTGAAACAAATTACTAAACGAAGTTTAACAGAATCACAGAATGAATTTCCTGGAAAATATTACGTTCAGACAGCGAAGCACTCGGAGTAAATCGGACTTGTTGGATGATAGTGAAGCTGCAAATCTTCGGACATGTGACACTGTATCTGATATGCCGGAAATGTCTGATGATGAGGTAGATGAAATTAGTCAATTACGCGAACAAATTGCGATGTTAACGGTAGAATTACAGAGTGCTCACTCCGTAATCGAGAACCTAACTTTAGAGAATGATAGACTCACGAATCTAAATAAAGACTTGAATAGTCCAGAAAAAAATACACAGACATCAACGAACAAGAACCAAAGTACAGACATAAAAAAGGACAACAAACATACCCAGACAGAAATATTGTACAAAAATAAAGGAATTAAAGACACATCCACAATACTTGGTTCAACTACGACACGTAAATTACAGATAAATGAAGAAAAAAACAAAATATGTATAATAAGTGCGGATAACATACGTAATGTACTTCAAATAGCAGAGAATGCGTTTATGGATTCAGAGCTCTGCCATTATATCACGCCCCATGGCCATATCCAGAATTTATTGAGAGACATTCAGAGAAAGCTATTAAACTTCACCCTCAAAGATTACTGTATTATACTACTAGGTGAAGAGGACTTCAAGGTGTCGGATTGCTACTTGGATATTGTGCTACATATTCGAAGCATACTACAAGAGATCAAACATACTAATATAATTATTTGTTCACCAACTTATAGATACGGTTACTACTACAACTTACATAACTCGAGAGTAGAAATGTTCAGCAACCTCCTGTATCTAGATATAATGACACATGAACACGCGTACCTCTTGGATAGTAACAAAAATCTAGTTTGCGACTACACTATGTTTAAGAGAAGTAATGGCGTAATAAATAATTTTGGACTGAAAACAATATTTGACGACTTATCTGAGAAGATCTCTGACATAAAATCATATAATATATCAAACTCCGTGTGCAAGGAAGTAGACTCTGATCATGATCTTTTTCATGACTAACCACATATATGTATTGCATCAGAATATAGCCGGACTAGTTGGGAAATCGAACGCTCTTACGATAAAATTAAAAGAATTAATAGAAGAAGAAAAGCATGTAGATATTATTTGCATTACCGAACACTTTATGATACAAGGAGATGAACGTCATCTATACGTGCCTAATTACAGCGTGGCTGCTCACTACAGCAGAGAGAATGTTAGAAGAGGCGGTTCATGTATTCTGGTAAGAAACGGACATGAATGGAAGGAATTACCAATAATATCGAAAATGGCACTGCCCTCGACATTTGAATGTTGTGCGGCGGAACTTGTCAATCTTAATATTTTATTTCTGTGCATATATAGAACACCAAACGCTAATAATCTTGTTGAGTTTTTTACGAAGTTGGATTCTGTTTTAAAATATATAACAGCAAAAAAATACAAAAATATTATAGTTGCCGGTGATTTTAATGTAGACATTTTGAAATCTAGCAATCAGTCAAGGGAATTTGAATGCATTCTACTTAGCTCCAATTTAAAGCTAGCAGTAAACCAAGTTACAAGAATTGCCAGTCAAACATGTATTGATAATTTTGCGCATAATTTTGTCAAGTCTTGTAAAGCGGAAGTCTTGGATTTTGGTCTTTCAGACCATACTGCACAACTACTAAAATGTCCTGTAAGTAAATTCTGTGCTATCGATAAATATTGTACACTAAAGCGAAAGTATAACAACATAAATGTTAGAAAGTTTAAACAATGCATTTGCAATTTGAGCTTTTCAGACATTTATGAAACTGAGGACCCTAATATGGCCTACAACTTATTTATGGAAACCTTTGCGCTGTTTTATAATCTATATTTTCCCAAGTGTAAAGTAAAGGTTAATTTGATGAAGAAAACTAAGTGGGTTTCAAAAGGAATTAAAATCTGTAGTAAGAAAAAACGACAACTTCTTTGGCTACAAAGATTAAAACCAGATATAATTAACAAAACACGATACAATAACTACGCAAAATTATTTAAAAAAATTGTATTACTAACGCAACGTTCCCAAAATAATTATAGAATCATAACCTCCAATAACAGATCTAAAACAACTTGGCAAATAATTAATCGGTCAAAATTTAATACTCCAAAAAATTACATTAATAAAATAAAAAATAATAATAGGGTAATTACAAACCCAACACATATTGCCAATGAATTCAATAATTACTTTATTGAAAAAATACAGCCGAATTCTACAGCAGGTAATACAAAAAAAACTACTTCATTAATACTAAATAGAAAACAATCTATGTTTATGGGTCCCTGTTTACCACAAGATGTATTTAGAATCATTTTAACTTTGAAAAATACCAACAGTGTTGGATATGATGGTATTGCAACTAAAGTTTTAAAGGCCGTAGCCAGTGAAATTTGCGGACACTTAAGCCATATTCTTAATTTGTGCATTTATCATGGTGTGTTTCCAGACGCCCTAAAAATATCCATAATTAAGCCACTATTTAAGAAAGAGGATAGGGAAGTAATGGAGTGTTATAGACCAATATCATTGATACCTATTACTGCCAAGATATTTGAAAAATATATACATAAAGAACTAAATAACTATCTGGAAGAAAATAACATATTGTGCGATGAACAAAAGGGATTTCGTGAAAACAAAACCATCAATTTAGCAATTTACGAGTTTTTGTATGAGGTTATGTTGAACGTTGATAAAAGAACACCCGTATGCGCGATCTACTGTGATATGACGCAAGCGTTTGACTACGTTAAACATGACCTTCCTTCTAAAGAAACTTGAAACGTACGGTGTGAGAGGTAATGTGTTGGATATAATGAAATCGTATCTTAATAATAGGAAGCAATATACGGAAGTTGCCCGAATAAATACAGTGACTAAATATGAGGAAATACATCAGTCAGAACAGAGAAATGTTGTATACGGCGTTCCTCAGGGAAGTGTACTTGGACCATTGCTCTTTACAGTTTATATAAATGACTTACCTAAATCTACCCGACATAATATGACGTTATTTGCAGATGACAGTACTTTGACAATTTGTAATGACAATAATGACTTAATTGAATATAAAATTGACATACACAATGCTTTGACATCTGTAATTCAATGGTTGGACATTAACAATCTAAAAATTAATTTAAAAAAAACTAAAATCATGCATTTCAACCAAAGGGAAACACCAAATAGAATAGATATAGAATGTAACAATCATGAAATTGAAAATGTTAGAACTACAAAGTTTCTTGGGTTAACAATTGATGAACGGATAAACTGGAAATCACATATCGAACAGCTCTGTAAAAAAATCTCTAGTTCTGCCTATGCCTTACATACGCTGTCCAGTATTGTTAGCAGAGATGCTCTAATAATAGCCTATCACGGATTAGCTGCACCTCTGTTACGATATGGAGTTATTTTCTGGGGTAACTCAACTGATAAAGAAGTGGTGTTCAAGGCGCAAAAGAGATGCATTAGATCAATGTTCAAGTTAAAAACTACAGATAGCTGCAAAAGTTACTTCCAGGACAACAAAATTTTAACTTTACCAAGCATGTATATTTTCGAGGTTGCAATGTTTGTAAGAAGCAATCCTCATTTATTTCCGACCTTAGAGGCAACCGTTCCGCGGAACAGGCGGGATAATGGCAGGCTACGTTTGCATAGGGCGAAGACGGCTCTTGTGCGCAAAAGTATAATTTGTATGGCGCCTATAATATACAATAAATTGCCTAGAGATTGGAGGGAGTTGAACTGCAACAAATTCAAAGCAGTTCTAAAAAACATGTTAGTGCAAAAAGCTTATTATAATGTTACAGAATTTCTAAAGGATGATTTGAATGAATAATGAATTAATGACCTACTAACACTGTGACTTAACATACTTTATTAAACAGACATTTGATTTTGTATTATAATTTAATTTGATGACTACATATGTGACATATTTATTATTTGACATACTATTATACAAAATGTACTTTATAATTAACGTTTTTTTTTTTTTTTTGGACGATACGATAAAAGATAACAATAGGTTTTGATGTGACTAACTAAATAATAGAATATTAAGACATAAAATTGTAAATTTGCACGCCGTGTGTGGCAGAATATGAAGAACCAAAGTATTGAAACATCTATTGTACCATATTCTAGCAAATAAATATTTGATTTGATTTGATTTTGATTTGATGGTAGACTAGTCATGGTTTTTCCAGCATGAGTGAGCCGGCTCGACCGGGGAACATATGGTAAGAGGAGACTGCTGTCAGTGGGAAAACCAAAGGCTTTGGACCTACTTATCTTTTGCGCTAACGGCACAGAATCTCTCTATTCTTACAAGATCGACAGCACGAGTGTGACTCCCTGGTGTTGCACTCGCCCAAAGGCCACGGTAACCTCTTACCATCAGGAAGGCCGTATGCTTGTCTGCGACCTAAGTAGTATAAAAGAAAGATTCACCTCGGAGCCCGGGGTCAGCTTATTCCTTCCCCTCCTTTTGATTTGGTTTATACATCTTTTATGGGAGCGATTACCGTCTGACCACCCAATCGCGAGAGAATAGCCTGCGCTAGAGCCATAACCGTCAGTCAAAAGGTATACCGACTTGCGCCAAAGTCTTTGGTGGAGCCTTATCCTACTAATCCTACTTCCTACTAATATTATAAATGTGAAAGTTTGTGAGAATGGATGTGTGGATGTTTGTTACTCTTTCACGCATAAACGGCTGGACCGATTTGGTTGAAATTTGGTATGTATATAGGTTATACCCTGGATTAACATATAGGCTATATATCAGCGATGAACGGGATCAGAATTACACTCGGGCGGAGCCGCGGGCAACAGCTAGTACACCATATAGTTTCAGACATATTCCTTAACCCCCCTAGTTGCGAGAAAAACGAGACCCTGGCGCGCACAGGTTAGTATGATATAATCTATGATTGACGGATTTGAGCTTATTCGCTACCGTAGCACCCCGTGCTATCCTCAAAAGACACGCAAAAAACGCGTACTGCGCATAAAGAGTACATTTTTAGACGTGATTGGTCAAGATATATGCCGGGTACTATACGAACTTAAAGAAAGCAAAAGCTTTATCATTGGCTATGCATATGAAAAGTGCCAAAATAATCTCAACTATTATTAGAAGTTGAGGCGTACATTGATAAGGAATATAAAAAATCGTAAATATTATTCTAATAGATAGATAGTAGCTTTCACGTCTCACAATAACCAAAAAACAACGCTATCATGCGAATATTGAATGCTGAACATTCATAACTTGCGTGATTATTGTTACTAACTAATGTCGATGACAGACGAAGGTTCGGATTCGTAGACCGCACTAGCACTTTATGTACATCGCTAAGTAAGAAACAATCTCAAGTAAGAAATAAAATCTCAGGTACATACAAAACTTTAAACTTACGTACGGTCATCTCAGCCCACCTCTTCTTTCCTTTAGTTTGGTTGGTTTTTTCGGAAGACTGCAGTCGTCTGACTCCCCAAATCCAAGGGAAGTGACTGCCACCGGAACTCCTAACACCGATAGGTAATCAAATCACACGCCTCGCAGGAGTCGGCTTGCAAAGATTGACTTGTGGCCCAGATATCATGCTTATCTTCTGCGCTGACGGCACAGAATCTCTCTGATCTTGCAGAATCGGCAGCACGAATGTGACTCCCCTGGTGTTGCCCTCGTCGATAGGTCACGGTAACCACTTTCCATCAGGTGGGCCGTGTGCTAGTCTGCGATTTAAGTAGTATTACAAACCATGACCTTTAAGGATTTTCAATTAAAACTACGAGTATCTTATCGTATTCTTTCGCGATATATTTGGTGATAGCATAGGATAGGATGGTAACAGCATAGGAACTTGGTAACAGTGATCAGTTAGTCATCACGATCCAAGATTGTTGAAACCCTGGTGCCTAGCAACAATACACTATCTATCAACAAAAATATCAGTCTAACATTTATTGCATGTGTGATCAGTGTGATCACAAAGTAATTCTGACGTCATTTAGTTTAACAACTCGACTTTTTGTTGTGATTAATAAATACATATAGATGCTTAGATAGATAATTTACTTAGTATTTGACGTATGCGGGGTACACTACGTATACTGTATTTTTGTAGTTCCAGTTCCACGAAAAGATAACTTAGAGAGATTATTATTCTTAGGGATATGGGTACTGGAACGGGGATTAAGGTTACCCATAAGACATTAGCTCCTCAGCTGACCATGGACCAAGTAAGTTTGAGATAGTTCCCTTGGGTATAGGGAGTATGGCTAAGCACCCCGGCTGACCATGGAGCATCTAATATTTTGAGATAGCGCCCTCGAGTATAGGAAACACTGTCTTCCCATATTACCCCGAAAAGGAGGCGCGCGTCACACCGCCGCGCTGGACTGTGTCCTTTAGTAGTCAGTGGGACACGTGGAAAGCCTCCAACAACACTATGGGGTGCACCCACGTGGAAGTGCCCAAACAGGCACCTCCAAATGGAACTGTACCTACTGTTGAAGCTGCATATTATTTGGCGTAAATGCACAAAAAGAAAGTGGTCATTATCTACCTAAAAGACCAATACATACATCCGTTTTAGTCACTTAAAACTTGTAGGTACAGACTACAGACACTCGATTAAATCGAATTTATCAAGTGGCGCTAACAACATTACTTACATACTACAAAATGATACTATTAGCTAATATTGATAAAGATACAGTGTAATGAATGATACACCTCCTCGTAGGTAATTGTGGTTATCGTAGCTTGTCGATCGACGTACAATCAATCATTAATGACATCTTTGACCACAATATAATGTGTTCAACGCTATCTTGATTCGTATAATTATACTTAAGGCGAAGACGTTCTTAATTAGTGCCGTATTTGGAATTCTTTTACACCGCTTAGATGGCAGACAAACACGATTGAAAGTAGTTACCGAGACCAATGGACGTGTGAAACATCAGGATCGTCACACTTGTGCTGCCGACCCTTTAGGAATCTTCTAATGCCCTTCTTGAAGGACCCCATATTGTAGTCGTTTGGAAAAACCACAGCAGGGAGTTCATTCCACAGCTGAAGCGTACTTGGAATTAAGTTCTTTTTATACTGCACTGTGCGCACCGTTTCCGGAGGCAATATATGAGGGTTAACTCTCTGCCTGTTGTGAGCGGTGATGAACCCTCTGCCTAAGCTAAGTTATAGCAGAAACTACTTATATTTATAAATACGGTCTCACCTAGATCTGTCGGATCCAGGCCAATCAAACCTGCAAACCGGTAGTGCACCTGCTGATTAACGGATTAGGCTCTCGTGCAGTCTCTCGGGGTAGAGAGGTCAGCAGCAGTCGCTGCCCTTTACCATAAAAGCCAAAAAAATCAATATGTGTAAGCGTATGTTGTGTCTTATGTCGTAAAAACGTAAAATATAAAATAATTATCCAACTGAACTGCATTTACGTCCCACAGTCGTAAACATTAATGTTAAATAGGCCCGGTCTATTGCATTGCTAATACACTGCACTGCACGACAATAAATATTTTAAACAAGCAGTAAATCTTAATCGTAATGGACGTTACATAATATTTACTACCCATTTTGGAGTCTATAGTTCTATACCTATTCTAAACTATTTTATAATAATTGTAGGGTGGTCGTGTCATTGGAAATAATGAAAAAATACTTGAGTTATGTTATATTATTCTATTAACGATACCTTACTGAACAAAAAAATACTTTTTTTGGTATCCTAGTCTGTTTGTCCACTATGAATGCAAAAACTACTGAATGGATTTTGATGGTTTTATTTTATTTGAAAGGTTGTAACTTGAATCGCAAAATCGAGATATGAAAAGACGCGATAACCGACATCAACGCGGGTGGAGCCGCAAGCATCAGCTAGTTCTAAAATATATTTAATATGCACCGCAATAAGTGCTCAGTGGTTTCGTCTGAATTAGTTTTGGCCTTAAATCCAGTTTATTAGTGAGTAAATATAATACTCATGTAGACCGAACTGCGCGGTTTATATTTCGGTTCGGCCAATTTTGCAACGGAAGTAATTACCATCTTAATGTTTCCAAATGCAGAACACCTATTTAATCTGCAATACGTAGGGCTCATGAGTTTTGCGGCTGCTCGTAACGACTGAGGTTGATGAGGATTGCGAGCATATCAAACATATTTGAATTTCCTATGTAACCCAATGGTTTACTATAGTTGGCCAACTTACTAACCAATCTCACCTGCAAGCTGGTAGCTCCATTCAGGTTCATAATGCCCGGTGAGCAGGTACTCGTATCAGGAGTTCACTTCTGGAATCTCACTATTGCGCAATGCCTTTCGTGATTGTGCCAGTGGAGTCCAGAAGTACCTGGACACATCTACTGATTAAAGTTCCGAAGCTCTAGCGAGTGTCACTCCAGAAAATCTCACTTCAGAATTGTTCAGAAAGCGCACTATTGCTAAATAACGTACGACATTGGCAATAACGCCAATAACGAATCGCAAAATGATCTCCTCGTCAGAGTACTGGTTTATAGAGTCACAACTGAATACTACTAGATTAAACTAGATATAGAGATGTCCTCAGTGTATGGAATTGACAACAAATAGTCGAACAGTAAATGTATTAACATTTGAAAGCGCGTGAGTGACTTGTTACAATAGCTACCATAGCTACTATGTACTAAAGGAATTAGTGTCGATTAGTACTTAGTACTAGTTACAGGCTATATTGCAAGTGACGCCTCGCTGCGTAGTGCTGCAAGGTCACAGCTGTTAATGTTGAGTATGTGACAGAGAATAACACACGATCTTGTTTATTTAGTGTTATATGAACTTATATCTATAAATTGCAAAACAAAAAATGCAACACATCCGAAATCTAAAACATGGAAACTGTATGAACTATGTCCTCTAAGGATTACAAAAGAACTTGGGTTTCAAAATATATTTGATCAAGAACGTTGTTATGAATAAATAAATAATAATGAAGCCATTTTTACAGAAACAATTAGAATCTATGTTTCAAAAATATAGTAACTAGGTATGTATCTATTGATCATTATAAGCAACTAGTCACCTGCGTTGACAGTGAAGGATTCCAAGTATCACCTGCTTTCGAAACAATGCATGCGTAAATATTTCATTGTTTGAGCTGAGCTCCTTCCAGGTTCATGAAGGATCAAATGGCATTCTTAGTTCTGGTAAGAAAAAACATTTGGGAACTAGTGTGTGAACTGCTATAACGAGCAATTAAACTATTGTTAATTTTTGATGGGCCTGAGTAATTACCTTGTGGCATACCTGAGATACAAGGAAAGGAAATTTTACACATTTACAGTGAGATGTCTTTTTAATTCATCAAATATCTCTTCGTAACACTTAAAGAATTGAAATAACCTATAGTAATATGCCTTAACTTAATATTTAAGGTCATTTAAGTCGTACAAAGGTATCGAATGTCTACGAAAAATCAATTTAGTACGGAATTATTTTTTCTGAACAGTTTTCTGAAAGACAACCGTCTCCTGCATGCTGGTCCACCTGCCTATTGAAAAATGAGGCTCTGCTATAGGTTTTTTTTCCGGCTTTGAGAGCTCAGAGCAATCTCTCGGTTAAAACCAAAACAAATCAATACAAAGAGAAGCAGGAGAGTAGACTCAAGTCTCTAAATTTGAAAAAATATAACACTAGCATGAGCGTATTCATTATACAATCTATTATTTACGCTCGCATGCCAATTAAAATCCTTACCATACTCAATACCTTCACGTGCACGATAGTATCAATATCAATGCACAATTGTACATACGTAGTTATCTTTATAGCTCTGCTGTTCACATTATGCGGCTACAATCTCAATGACCTTGTAGTAAAACATTCTTACCTTTGCATAATTATGACCTGATAACGTTTACACCAGGGATGGCGAACCAATGGCATGCTGGCCAATGATGGCATGCTTGGCCATTTTTTTGGGCACGCCACCACCAAGTAGGTATTAGACAGGGATATGAATGGCTGTCCTGGTGCTCCTACCAGTAGGATTATTGAGTAGTAGCACGAGGCCCGAGCGATAAATGATTACTACCGCTCTTGCCATTTTCCATACCTAAGGCGCTACAAAATAAACGAACAGATGGACTTTTTAAAAAAAAGCATATTATTAGAGGTGGATTAAGCCATATCATCATCATCCTCCTTAATAGACCCTCATATATAGACCATATAGAATGCTAAATAATCGAACATCAATCTTTCTTCAAAATCTATTCAGTAGTTTAGGCGTGAAAGCGTAGCAAACAGGCAAAGTTACTTTCGCATTTCGATCATTCGATCATTTTGACGAAGTCAAACTTATTTGATGGTACGTCTTGGACTTCATTTAACTTTTTTTTAGAATGATGACACGTTGATGCATAAAGGTACGCCACGCCACCCCTGATTTACACATTTTTCACTCATATCGCGGGTCTTATCTTACAATAATGAAGGTCTAGGTAGACTTACTATTACCAAATAAACATTTATTACAGTTTATAGCAGTTTATTGCATTCATACGGAACAAGTTGATTCAGACACGACTCGGATGCGTGTTCCGAAAGCATATTCCAAGGTGCTGGGACGCACTATGGTTTTATTTTTAATCTATACTATTATATAATTGTAAAGTGATCGTGTCTGTACATTGGAGATATTTAAAAAAAATACTTGGGTTATGTTATGTTAACGATGCTGAACACGAAAATATTTTTTTTGAATTTCCTGTCTGTTTGTCTGTTTGTCCGCGATGGACGCAAAAACTACTGGACGGATTTTGATGCGGTTTTTTTTGTTAGAAAGGGCTTGCTCAGACTTAAAATCTTACGTTTGTTTGATCGGAAGCGTTGTGTTCCGAAAGCATATTCCAAGGTGCTGGGACGCACTATGGTTTTATTTTTAATTTTCACATAAAACCATTACATGTTAACGTAAAACCATTGTACAGTAGATGTTTATGACCTAGACAAGATAATATGTTTTACGCTAAAAGTATCATATATCATCGTCCTGTGCCTTCTTCATAATAAAGTTTGAAGGCACTTCATCCTATGCTCGAGGCACTTCATCTAGAGGCTCGTATATCAGTCCAGTCCTCTTTGACATCACTCAGCAATTTCCATGAAACAAAAACTGTATAAAACCCTAACCTTTGTTACTTGTTAATGTTTTCCTTTTTAAGAATAGTTTCATAAAAAGGAGATCTAAGATAACTGATACATAATATGGAAGAAGATGTATTCATATATTATATAATTTTTACAAGCTTCTCTGTAATATAATCTCTCTTTGCCATAAACTTTTGTCGAGTCAATCATTTTGAAACACGTTATTACCTCTTCATTTCTTTAAGCGTATGTAAAAGCTGTGTTTTATTGCCAATGGTTTCTATATCGGCAGAGATTCGAAAACTGTGTCAGCACCTTAAAGTTTATTGTAACTACGCACTTCTCATGTGACTGACTTCTTTACTTCCTTAGTACGGTCGTGGAGGTATTAACTGAACAAATGGCTGTATTATCTTAACGCAGTTGTCATTATTATAGATAACATGACGGATGGTTGTATTTACTATTAATTTATTAATTTTTACTCCTTATTAACGAGTATGTTGTGGAGTAGTATTAAAAATATGCCTCTGGTTTTCCCAAGTAGTACAAGCTAGTTTAGAAGGAAGTTCAAATAATTTATTAGGCATATTACTAAAATGGGTTTGGGAGTGAGGAAAATAGACCGGATAAAAAAGGACTAGGTTACATAGTACGAAATTCACGTAAAATATAGTAAAATATCGACGCGTCGATAAGTAAGTTGAAATTATTTTTATTCTCATTTTAGAACCGTAGCTACACTTAGTTAACAGAGTCTATCTAGACATCGTAATATTTAATATATTATGGCTCGTATCCCTAGGCTTCGATTCTGCTAAAGCAAAACCACTGTTATACCCCAGACACTGCAAAAAATTTATTTTCATTAATTGTTTGATTGATACTCAGTTCTGAATCTTTGTTGTATTATTTTCCTATGTAAGAGCTAACCATGTAATAGAAAACCAATTTATTCATCAAAATCAACATTTACATCATGCGTACACCAACAAAATCCTTATTTCTACGCTTTAAATTATTTAATAAAGGAACTGTAGTCGCCGTTCGTGCTCAGATTTTTTCTTTAATATTACCTTTTATTACTAAGGCACCAGTTACGCAGATTATATTACCAAGAACCTTGATAAGGATTACAATACTACACGCAGCGATGTCACGCCACGCACCGGTCTCATGCTCTCTCGGTTCTTTACCCATTTCATTAGCGATTAGGTTGCGATCTGATGAATATGTCAATGACCCTTTATTTTGGAATACTAAGAGCCTAGAAGGGTATATTATACTACCTCAACGGGACTAACTGGTGAAGTGGCTATGTCTAAATAGAACTTGTCCTTCTGTCGTGTCAGTTCTTTGAATGTGACAGTGAGTTGTGGTTGTGTAGTTATATTGGTTCTATTTCGAGTATATAAGGCCTCATCAAGATCTTCGGGCACCAAGTCAACCTTACGTGCAAGCCGAAACACTTGCAGATAAATAGACGTGGCCCTACTCAAGCTTTCCTCTGGGACTTCAGAGGGCAATTGTTCCCGTAAGATCCAAGATAAACCCAATCCAAATATCGCCTGGAACTAGTAGCATAACAGTAAAACAGTAGTTCGCAAAGGGTCAAACACGGACCTATTAATAGTAAAAAAAAACCTTCAGCCCTCTCTCTAATATGAGTTCAATCTGAAGTCAGTGACTCCTAGTGGGTTCGTGCGTTTAGTCCATTTAGTTTAATCTAAAGATTTGATTTTATCTAGCCCATTAGTTGTTACCTGATACAGAAAGTTCGCCCATCTGTGTAAATCGAATGTAAAACATACATACTTGCTTTACTAAGTTTAACCAGATTAAAGCCCAGTAAGTGCCTGTGAAAGCTACGCTACGCTATGGAAGATTGGATGCATGTATGATAATTGTAGTGAAATAGCACATAGGTTACTTTTTATCGGGGATAGGTTTCTGTGGGTAACAAGAACGAAATCGCATTATACAGTTAGGTGTTGAAATGCGAGTGTATTTCCGAGCGACAGCTCATCGTCACAATGTTACTCCCGGTTGCATCCAAAGCACTGGAGCGAGCAAGACATTCCCTGTTTTCTGTCTTTTAAAATTCGAATTTCGTTCCCCATTCAAGTCGTTGAAATTTGAGCGGGAATCCCACTTTTTAAATGTACAATGTAGATTAAGTAAAAATACTTCACAGACTGTTTAAAGATAAATTTACACACACTCACCACGTGGCGGCGGCATGGAGATTCGGTTATCTTTCTAGCCTTTTATTTCTTTTATCTTGGGTCAGTGTACATTCAGTGCAATTGTTATGAATAGTTTTGTAGTGCTGTGTGTTTGTACAGATATCGATACGTTTTTTAAATTTTAGATCTGATAATGTAATAGATCAGAATCTAGTATAATTGTATCAAAATCAACTAATAAGTTTACAAACCGTGATTAACATTTACGAACACGTAATGAATTCAAATTACTTTCAGTAAATTGGTTGCACTATTCCTTCGATCTCATGATAGCGTTCGATACGTTTTCCTTTCTCATTTTGATATCGAGGCTTGTATTATTAAGCAAAAAATGACTCCTACTCAAGCGGTCTCTACTCAAAACTTACTAAACTGACAAATATTATTGTTATGGTGGTTGCCTACACAAGCTCCTCAACCTTCAAAAAGATATGGTGTGCCTCAAGGCACTATATTGGTCCAAGCATGTTTTTGATCTATATAAATGCCATGTCTTGAAAACAAAGATCAGGTGGTTAAGATCATAATGGGGCTCCATTCATTCCAAAATCGTTACACGTGTATTGTATATACACGTGTAACGATTTTGGAACGGTGAAAGGATTGTAAAATAGGGTATGACATTTATGATAAAAAAAACGTGTACACGCAGTCACGGGAAATAGAGAGCATTCCCCTTTTCAAGTCGTTCAAAGATAATAAATAGGCTATTACCAATGTATCGTGTTTATTTGCAATAAGAGCGCCATGTAGGAAGTTCGTACAACACTCGAGATAAGATATCGTAACAATATGATCACTCGATCCGTGGGTATTTACGATAACTATACCTACATTAGTGTTCATAACAACTTGTTATAAATGAAACATGATATACGTAATCGATAACATGCAATTGTTACGTCAAACCTTTAAAAATGTCCGCAGGTCCACCCGGATGGAAATAATTTATCGCGGAAAATAGTTTTTTCGCGAAATTAAAATTAAGATATTGTTTCCTTCGGTTACGTGCCTAATTTTGACGAATTCGGTTTGTGAGAAAGGTAACAACAGAGTAGTAACTAGCTCCAGCCAACCCTGAGAGGAAAGCCTGCACCTGTTCATCAAATCTGCGCAGTCCGTGTGTCCCGACTTGCAGGTGAGGTTGGCTTGGGCCCTGAAAATCTTTGTGCACCCTCCTCTTGAAGAAGTTAATTGAATTATTCTGACGCGTGAACAAATTAGAAGTTGCCTTTAAGACGCTTGTAATAAATTTGATCGTAGGTTATCTTTGATAGACATCATTCTTGTATCGAATTTTTCCACGACTGATACATAATTAATTATTGTACGGATATCAATCAGATTCACTGACCGATAAAAGTCAGACGGGCTTCAAAATACTATCAGATAAAGAAAAGAATATTAATCTGAAATGCTAATCATCATAATAATGAATGATTTTGTAGTGAGTATGAGTAATGACCGTGCGTGCGACTGTACTGTATTATTGGCACAGGGCGCTTCCTACATAATTACCTGTCTTTAATAGATTATTAAATCTGAAAGATCGTGTCGTGATGATGATTGATTGATAAAAGACTGTGTTCCATAGACTCTCAATTTTAAACGTGCTCGGGACATTATCTTGAACTTGAACCTGAAATGTGCTCAAAATGTGCTCTATACGCGCAGTACACGTATCTTCGGGGTCTTTTGAGGATAGTACGGGGTGCTATGGCGGTGGACAATTTCAAATTAAAAAAAAAATACAAAACAATACGCGCGCGCCAGGTCCTCATTTGTCTCGCGATTTAGGTCCAAAATAGGTACGTATCCATTTCCGTGTAACTTTGATCTATCTTTCCATCTATGCTGGACATAATATATCTTTCCAGTCTCCACTAACTACCTTTTTCTGGTCGTCTGTCAAGCTGTAGAACGTCCTGCCTACTGTTATTTATTATAGCTTCACCTTTAACCATGTAATTAATGTACTTGTACAACTCTTGGAAGTCGAGTGTAAACAAAAATTGAAAATGCCAAACTTCGTATGTGATATTCGGAAGACAACATATTATTTTGACACCATCTGACTATTAGAACTCTTGAAGACGATAGACAAATATCTTGCCCACAATTTGTCCAGATTGCTAATGGAATGCGGTCTATGAACTTTGATCAGTAATTGAACGCGCTTGTCTAATAAAGTGCTAATACAATCGATGCTTTCATAACATTGCTAAACATCTTTCTAGAATAGTCATTTTGTTTATGTAGATATATCTATTTTGATGACAAGGATTTCTCGCTAGACACCCTTCAAATACAATGCATATTTTTGAATTATAATAATGAATGTTTTAGTCTAGTGTTCTAATCCTTCTGAAGCATATCTTTTATTTTCATGCTTTTAAATTGAATTTGGCCATGCGTTGCACGTGATTTCTGAGACGTGAATAATATTTATGCGTTACTGTTATGAAGCGACAGAAAATCTATTTTTAGATTTCCATATTAAGATATTCATTATTTTCTTCGTAAACAAGATGCGTGTTAGTTGTTCGCGGTGAAGTCACATCTTGTGTATTCGTTAAAAAACTGTCCTTGAAGGAAACTCATCCTATTTTGTACCGAAATCAATCGCTTCTGTGTCTTTTTATACTTTTGCGTCCCCAAAGCTTATATAAAAAGGCACATTCAATATGGCTTCATTAATTAAAACGTAATTGAAAGCAAAGCAACCTTTATGCTTAGCGGACTTCTTTCTCATTATACCTTTATTAGTCAACATTAAAGACAATTGCAACGGTTTAGAATTTACGTCTCCAATATAGTTTCTGAACATTTTGCTAATTTCGCCTTCTGCGTATTTGATCATTTGCAATAAGACGCTAAAATCGGACATGTTGTTTCTTACAGAATGTGCCAAATATCTCCGCAACAACACACAACTGATGTCGTAACAATTTGCCGCAGTCAAACATGTCTCGCTCGACCTCTGACCTTAAAATCTGAAACGCAGAGTCTAATTTTAAATACTGCGCCATTTTCTGGAACCTGAATATTTGTGTGGGTTTTCTTTGCGTTCAAAGAGAACTTTTAATGAATACCTATCCGTTTATGACATTCCATTGATTGATTGATTTTATACGACTTCTGAAAATTCAAAGCACGTCTTAAATGCCATTAATTGGCTATTTTCGATCCGTAGGCGGTTTCTTTCAAAATCATGTGACCAATATTATGCATTTCGCTGGTCAAAGAGACTCAATTAGGAGACGAGAAGTACTGTACGAGGGTTCATATAGTTACCGAAATATATCTTGACTCCAACTGAATCACAAAATGTACGTTTTTTGGGTGCCTTTTGAAGATAGCACTGGATGCTACGGCGGCAGAAGAGCTCAAATTCACCAATTATAGAATTCATAGATTGTATCAACCCAATCCGCACGCACCAGGGTTCGTTTCTTTCGCGATTTGGGGTTAAAATATATGCCGGGCATTATACATGAGTGTTAACACGCTTAAAATATTTTTTCGACGGTATCTTGCTACTGAATGGCCCACTAGTTGACAATGTTCATGAAAATCTCCCTTCGTTTAACTTTTTCCGTGCTCAGAGTTCGAAATTTACCTCTCCTTTTTGACATAATTAAATTACGTGTATTATATAATTTTTCTTATATTTAGTAAGAACCGGTGCAATCTGGGTCAATAGTCGTTCACGCTCACTGCCGATAACCTGTAGGTACACTTGTATCGATTTTATTGCCTGACATGAACTTCAGTGTCTTACATTGAGAATTGTCGGAGCATTGAATTTTATCAATTGGTTTCTCCATTGATTATTATTCTAAATCTTGTAACTGTTTTTTTTTTAAATCTTGGGAGTTATTCTAAGTGTAAGGATATCACTGATAAAAACAGAAATCCTAATGGTTTGTAAACTAATATTAGTTTCACACTTGCGGACATTTTATAAGATTTTGTGTCAAAATGTGCAGTTTCCACCTTTTATGGACTATAATCATGTGTCAGTTTAACAGTGTGACCAGAAGGCCAATTCTCTTAATAAATATATGTTCAAAATTAACACCCGTATTCACAAACGATACTGTGAGGTCTCATAGTGTGCTCGAGCGCATAGGGCTGGTAAAATTAATTCACAAACATCACGGAGCAGTATCTAACGCAGTGCGTTCCCTCAACGAAGTATTACTTATGTGTTATCAATGAATAAAAAGGCTTGCCAAAACGAACGCACTGAGAATTTGTCGTTCTTTGCACCGTTTTGGTGATACGCATAGCGAAGTATTGTTTGTGAATACGGGTGTTAGTTTCGATCCAATCTCAAACTCCCAAATGTCAAAAACGATCACGATTTCAATGAAAAGAGAGCCAATTCTAGAGGGCAATACTTTCTTTCTTTTTTCAAACTTAAGCCTTCGATCTAATCTTAAAAACCATCACAATGTCAATGTTCTTTCTTGAAAATTGTGTTACGAAAAATTAATAATGTTTGACATTTCACGTAATTTGAACAGAATGAGTTGTATGGCTGTATGGCTTCTTCCATGATGGAGCTTCTAGCGTCTTTGATTAAAATGCTGATATCATAGACCAATATGGCTCCTACCGGCTACCGGTTATGCTACGAGTAGATATAGATGTTGTAATAAGGTTTATAAATTCCATAATTATATGTGGTTGTGTAGGTATAATATTTTCAAGACAATGATGTATTCAATCGTAGTAACTTTCCTATGTAGTCGAACCATTGAACCTAAATATTGAAACATATTATGATGTTCACGTAATGCCTCGCACACTTGTTCAAATAAAACATTAAACATCTGTCTCGTATCACGATCACCAGAGAACCAAAGAGCATCTGCATTTATTCCAGGAGACGAATAGGTACCATATTTGGCCTACTGCACTGGTGGAAAGGCAGCCAAATACCTAACAGTAAATTAATGAAATAAATTAAGCGTCTACCATATTTTGACAATTCGAATTTAGAAGTTGGCGCCAGCCACTACCAGCATTTAAAAAAAATACGAATCCAATATAATAACAACGTAGCCCAGTCTTAAATCTTTGGAATTGACTTTAAAATAATAAACAGTTACTATATAGGTCAAAATATGTAAGAATTAAGATCCAGACTAAGCTCAGCGTCCGCTGTGACACTAAGCACTATTGTAAATATCCCGATTTGGCGCACAATCTGGCCTAGCGCCAATACATTCCTGTCGCCCTCATAGCTAGGACACACCATGTGCGTGTCACTTGCCGTTATTTTGATGGGATGTGAAAGTGATGTATGTCCGATATCCGATATAGCATAGGGAACTAAGAGAACCCCCACATATTACAGTAGACTTAGACATGAAACTCAATTCAACGTATTTTCAATGGTGAAAAATCACCATTCAAAAGGTTGAAAGTTTTTATGAGAGTCTACGTAATCCCACAATTACGATTTTACACGCTTCACAGTACTAAAGAACTCATATTTTTTTTGGTGTTACTAAAATTGTAAGAAATAAATCAAAAGTTCGTCTGCAAGAAATAATACGAAAGGAAAAATATACAATGATTAAAGACGAATCATCAAAGATCATAAAACCTGGTCATTCACTGTAATTGTATTAAGATCATAATATTATAAAAGAAATTGTTTAAATAGCTGTGTAAACGCGCATCGCATCACCCATTACTGTAGCCACAACCTTACTGTTTAATTATGATTGAGTTATGTGTTTATTAACAGTAAATGTAACAAAAATATGCTTATTTCATATTCAGGTCCACAAAACCGTATAGCTGAACTTGTAATATTGTGTTCAGTATTATTATGTCTCTACGTTAGAGATAAGTATTTAAAAACATACTTGGGTTATGTTAAGTTAAAGATTCTGAACCCAATTTTGTTTGCAAAAACTACAGAATAAAACCGCATCGAAGTGATGCGATTTTTTTTATTAGGCAGTTCTTGATCAGACTTAAAATGTATGTTGATGAGTGAGAGAGATCAATATATGGGATTTACATATTACATATTACGTATTTTCTATTCTACTCTAAAAAACTGGAGAATTGACCAAATTCGCAATAACCGACATACACGTGGACGGAGTCGCAGGCATTAACTACATATTGTGTTATATTCTTAATAGTGTCCTAGTTTACACCCGTCCGTCGTGGAAATGTTCTTCGTTTTCTACTTGAAATACCACTATGACACCATTAATTTATGTATTCTCGTTTATAGAAAGATCAATTAGATACGAGTTGATTGGAGAATTGGCAAGACCTATAGCAGTCAATACTACAGTTTATTTGCTTACGGCTAGACATTTACGGTTGACGGGCTTCAGACGGGACTATTTGGAAATGTTTACTTGGAAAAACCCCATACCATTTGCTTGATCTTTCCATTGAATGGTTTATTATTTGAGAACTTTTCCAACGGTGATACTTGAATGAACTAAGTTCAATAACTGCACTATTATTCATCGGATGACGTAATTATTGGTACCGATATGGAGACATTGAAAGTCGTCTTTGTAGGAGTCGGTTATTTATAAACATTGCAATTGGTATGTTATACAATGAACTAACGTTATTAAAAGTTAAAAGTACAATTAAAACCCTCAAAGGGATGTTTTTAAGAATATCCTTACACATGCTTTGGTTATACCCGAAAGGTTGGCATCAGCATGGGTGTATGCAGTTCTATTCAATCTTTGAAGCCCTAGTCAATCTCACCTGGAAGATAATCCACCTTTCGATCAACGGACGTGGTTCTAGCACAGGCTTTCCCTACCAGGTTATGATGATAGAGAGGTTAGAAGGAAGTCGTTCATTAGTCAAAATGTGATAGAAGTAGCCGATCTCAGTAGCTACCGGGATCGCTGAGATGATGAAGATGCCTTAACAGACGAATTTGCGATCTTATATAATAGAAATTGGCCCTCATATTGAATTTCACCGGGAATCATGGGCGTACCCAGGGCGGGTGGGGGCAGGTGGGGCTCTCGCCCCAGTCTGCTCTGCTCTGCTGAAGGAACACACGATCCCCAGGAACCGATTTGACTTTTGCCCCATCCATTAAAGAAAACTGGGTACGTCCATGCTGGGAATCACGCACCAAGCTCCTTTTTAAATGCATTCCAAAATAGCTTATACTGCATCTTATGCATTATTCATACTGTAAAAATAATTGCCGATTCCATTGCCAGAAATGACTTAAACGGCAGACAGAAGTAGACGACCAATATACGAATAGCTGTGTAGAAGACGTGTCTGCACAGCTATTATTGGGCAAACTTCCAACTTGGGATTAAAAACTACAATGTTTATGAGAAAAGTTGGCAATTCGTGAGCTGCAAGCGCCCTTCGTCTACGGAAATTGCTTACCATAAGTTGGATTGTTTCCTTGATTTGAAAAATACCTTACAGTGCTCTCCTTTCTGAGGGTAAGGTTCAGTTTGACGGCCACGGACATGAGAGATGCCATAAGGACTTTAACTCGGAATGGAAATACGTGGTGGAAAAATAATTTACAACACACCTGCTCATAAAAGTGATATTATTTTACCGCATTTAGGCACGTAATGACACCTATTATCAAAGTGTGACTTTTTCATTGCTATTATTCACAAAAGTGAGTTATAGATTCTTTTTTAAATTTTATAGGAAGTGTCTATGTTCTTAAAAAAGTTTTCATACAAAAAATAACGTGTTTAATAGTACGAATAAATTAATACGCCTATTGTATGGTCATTTGATGCATTTTCGTATTTAAATAAATAATTTCAACTTGTAATACTTGTATAATAAACAAAATTTTCACTCTCACTTTTTTTTTTCTCTAAGTAAGGTAACTGTACCAATGCTCGACACTGTACCAATGCTAGACACTTTCGAACAAAACCCAGTATTTTGAGAAAATTATCCATTTGTTTTATAAGACTATTGACTTAAAAGATGCCTAATGGTATCTATAAGATATGTTCAAATATTCGCAACACCATCCGAAGGAAATTTAGAAAGACTGTTGACAGCAAATAATGTGACTCCGTGAACACGGTCGTGTTATTTCTTAAGATTTTTGCCAAGGGTACTGATTTTTATAGGTGTGATTTTTTTGTTTATAAGTTATGATTATTACTAATTTTAGTATAAACGTTATAAATATTGAAGTTATTGACATACTTGGACCATTGGGACAATGATGTCTAGCATTGGTGTTTTCGACCAAGTGCATAATAATTTAATTTAAAGTAAAAGTATGATAGATTTTAAAGATTTTATGGGCAAAAGTTAATGTCTAATTGTTGCTGTAACAGTTAAAAAAGAATGTAACGACCATGCTGTAATTAATTTGTTAAATTTTTTAGATTGAAATTTTATTTTTCCTTAAAGTGTCTACCATTGGTACAGTTACCTTACAGAAAAAAAAACAGAGTAAAAAAAAGTTAAATTCAAACCTCTTTTTTTTTTTTATATGGTCTACCGCCATTGTTAAATGCGCGCGCATAGGAAAACGAATTAATTCGTAGTATTGTTTATTTAGTAGATATTTGTAGTATTATTTTATTCGCAAGTGTGTTGTAAAACGTCGTATGGCACGCGTGAGCATGATGATTACCGTCCTCGGCTCTCTTAAGACCCTCGCCTGGCGGCTCGGGTCTCAATGGCGCCTCGGCGGTAATCACCAACTTTGCTCACTTGTACCATAATGTACTATTAAAGACGGTGACGGTGCAGTACCAGATTTTGCATTTATGTGGATCATACTACGTAAACCAATGATATTTAAGTACCTCTTTTTTACCCGACTACGGCAAAGCTAAAGGAGGGTTATAACGATAACATCATTGACGTAAACTGTGTAAATAGCGTATAGGCGAAAATATAGCTAGTATATCGATAATTAAATCGACTTGAAAACATAAACGCCGACACACACGAGTGCACAGATAAGCAAGGCGAATGCTATAGCGTTTGAATTTACGTGGCCAGCGTTCCATGGTGTTTTAGCTTAACATTGGGCTTAGTTATGACATGGGTGTCAGCGGTCTCACTGCCAGCGATGCCGAAGATCGTGCGAAGTGGAGGAGGAGGAGTAAAAGGGTGGAGACCTTAGAGTATCTATCGTACTATAGAGCAAGTCTAACACTATGGTCCATTGTGCCGAGTGTAAGCAGTTTTTTATCTGTGGTATAAAGCGCCTATAGTGATGTTTCATGTACATATTACCAAAATTATCGATAGTTGGTTATGTTGTGAATTTAGTGTGACGCATGCGTGGATGAATGGATAAAATTAAAACCAAGATACAAATATATTAGTATCATTTAATGAATTATAGAAATTAAAATCCCACAAATCTAACATATCAACAGACAGAGTCGTATATAATATCAGTATGGATAAGCATATAAAGTTTTGACGCACTTTGGAAGAGGCCAGTGGTTAATTGAAATATAAAGTTTTGCATAAGCATTTACCTACGTGGAGATAAAGTTCTGGTACTGCATCGTCATTCAGTTTGCAAAGCCCTTTCTTAGTTACTTATTTGAAATCAAGCTTAAAATAGATAGAACAGATGAAACTTCGAATATTCGGCTCCCAATCAGGCCTCTTTATAGCTTTTAGCTTTTACTCATGCATCTATTATTATGCATCTTAATATTTTTGTAAACCTAACAAAAATAATAGTGCATAATATATAAAAGTAAAATGAGCAGATTTATTTGTTTACGCAGTAAATACTCTATACTACATATAAATAAACCTACAATGAAATTCTACTGCAAAAAGAAAATTATCGTAACCGAAAGTGCATGTGCTACATCACTATTCATTTAAAAGAATAAATGGCCGGTGACAGCCGTCAGCTGTAACCCGCCCCGCGTTTCTCGCATCCCCCTAGGAGACCCGTATAAATTTTATGAAAACAAATAAATTAGTCATATAATACTACTCACGGGTGATATGAAATGTTATCATTCTTTTTATTTTTCTTACGGGAATCGTTTTGAGAGCCTGGCAATGCACAGTTCACCATTATTACCACAAAATGAAATAAACTGTTATTTGCGAAATCACTTTGGCAGATATTGTTTTGCTACTGATTGCAGTTGTCAAAAATTCTAGGCACTGTTCACACCCGTGATAGCAGTTCATACTTGCTAAGACGCGCTCTACAGGTAAGATAGATACTCTAAGGTGGAGACCAAAGGATGAAATTAGGACACAGAACAGCGCTGAGATGAGATGCGATTGTTAAGAGCCGATACATAACTAAACCCCTACGTTTCGCCTTTGATGAGAATAGATACAGATGAACAAATTATGTGCATGGTCACCCATGAAGAGAGGATCGAAAAGGAAAGCAAATATGTTCTATGAAAGTGAAATATCTCGTTCGAACCGGCCAATTCTTGCTAAGAAAATATCACTCTGAGTGGGTTACTTTCTGGTCATATCTGATTTCTGAATGTATCTATCTATCTTCTACCTACGAATATATTATTCCTTGTCACGATTTACTGATTCATCATCGCAGAGGCTAAACTGCTGGACCTACAGACTTGAAATTTTGGCTACTGATACCTGTTATGTGTGGTATGTGACGGATAAAGAATACAAGTATTGCCACCCTGTCTCATCCAAAGAGTGTAAAAGGCGACTAACGGAAAAATACAAAGACGATATCACTGCGAGAGAAGGAAAACTCGACATAAAACCCTGTACCAACCCGTCTGGCCAGCGTGGAAACAATAAATCAAAGCCTCCCAACATCCAGCAGTAGACTGTGATAGGCTAATTAATTGAATTGATGATACCTTTCAAGTTGTAAGCATCCACTAAAAAAAGGTCTGGAACTTTCAGTAAAAAAGTAAGAAAATAAGCTATGAACGGTTGTATGGAAAGTACGTATAGGATTTGTTCCCTGCGATGCCGTGAGTGGGCTGCTATTCATTAGATACACAATCAGTCATCAATAACCGATCTTATATCTAAACTGCTATCTGTATTCTAGTTGCAATTCCCTGCTATCTAGATATACACGGTGCCGATAGTGAACCGGCTTGTTGGTCAATATTGCGGTTTGATATGCGACGTCATAGGTGCGCGCGCACTCGACCGTGTGACCTTTAGCGAGTGATATGATAACTGATACTGGCGTGTAGCTTTTAGAGGCTTCGATGGATTATTATTTATTGGTATACTGCATAGTGCATACGTCATTTTTAACCGATGTCTAAAAGGAGGTTCTCGGAAGCGTGATGTCACACTTTTATAACGATTTTGAATGGAGCGTTTCCGGGCGGTTCGAGAAATTGAATTTTCAAAATCAAATCATCAATCAATTAGCCCATTGCAGTCCACTGCTGGACATAGGCCTCTCCCAATATGCGCCACGTTTGCCGATCCTCCGCCTTCCGCATCCAGTCCGTTCCGTCCCAGTCACCCTTCGTAGGTCGTCAGTCCACCTGGCTAGGGGGTGTCCCACCTTACGTTTTCCTTCTCGCAGTCTCCACTCTAGGACCCGTCTGCTCCAACGGCCATCAGTCCTTCGACAGATGTCGATCAACAAAATCAAATATTTATTTTTACAACTATTTTAGCAGTTCATTATATTATTCAAAAATAAAAAAAAATTGTCATCATCGCTAATCGCGTTATAAATTAAATTCTAAAAAGACAGGGTGCTAGGCATACTTTTGTGCTCACAATTCTTCTTTGCGATTGTCTTTAGTCGTGATTGCTTTATTTAATTAAATAGTTTGATAAAGTTCTTGTAACTTGTAAAGTAAACGTTCTTGAACCAAGATGAGACGTGTTTACAAAACATAATTGTAAAACTAATGAACTATCATTATAGTCTTATCTAGTATTCTGGATTTATTGGTTTATTGGTACAAATAAAATAAAAAACATTACGCACTATTTTTTAGTCGTGTATATTAACTACATTCATAATAACCTTTTTATCTATTGTTTATATGGAGTGATTTATTTAAGTAAGTTAAATGTCTTCCTCATTGCGAGGAGAATGTTTTTTTGTCTGTGCACATGTGCAATCAGTAGACTACCATAAGCAGATATGTTAGTCCCATCAGGTGCTTCTTCACGCCCCGTTTAACGGACCCGGGACTGTAGGAAGAAAAAACACATGTGCTGGTAAGGAATTCCAGGTCTTAATGGTGCGGCAAAAGAAGGAGTCGCCGAACCGCTTGGTTCTTGATGGAATATCATATTCGTAGACGCATATTATTATACAATGCCCTTCCTTCTAAGGCGATTTTTATATTTTCTTGAAGGAACCTCAATTTCATCCTTCATGATGTTCAGAGAACGTACCTTTAGATAATATTAAAAAAAATACAAATTGAAGCTGTTGATGTGGACTGCAGGAGAAAAAAAAATTAATATACCTATTCCGAACTCAAGTAGGCGTTAGGAATCTTTTCTTTGGTAAGGATTCCTGCGTAGGTAGAGATTATATAAACCCACACCCTTTCAGCAATTTTTTTAGTCTCATGACGTAAAATGAATCTATTTCTGTATACCAGGCACGTTTCCAGGCTCCGTACTGTTACGGATCTTTCCTTAAAGAAACTACGAGTCAGGAACCGAACTGTGGACATGACAGGAGTGACATAGTTTGAGACAAAACGACTAAAAATATAACGCAATGGCGTAGTATTGTGGACGCCGCCGTATGGCAAAAAATCTAATTTATTGAGGCATCCACAATTTATCCTATACTAATATTATAAAAAGGAAAGATTTTTAGTTTTTATATGTAACGAATACACTCATATACCTACATGTACTGGACCTATATCAAAATTTCTTTCGCCATTAGAAAGTTATATTATCAGGTACCAACATAGGTTGTGTACCTATCATCACGCTACTATCAGTGATGAACGGGATCAGAATTCCACGCGGGCTATAATCAGTAGTATATAAGTGTATTATCTGTATGTCCATTATTAAGTAATTACTAAATACAGACTGCTCTCTGTACTACTGTAAATACACAAGTTTATTCATAGATACATTACGAACAACCGTCTTCAATTGAATAACTATCTGTATAAAATAGGTCGGTGGGGAGTTAGTGACACAATCGTGCCACAGCATTCCCATACATACATTTTATTGATGTTGACAAAGTCAATCACTGTTTACTACCAAATAAAACTAATTATAATACTGATATCACCGTTTCCTGTCAAATGTCGCGATAATTTCTTTTATCAACTACTACGTTGCTCTTTAGTAGTTGCTTAGAAAAGTAATGTAAATATTGTATGCTTGAACATGATAGACTCTTGTATATTATTGCCTACCGGCTATTTTTTCATGGCATCTACGTTTACTTTCGGGTGGAAAACAGCCCTAATCCTTAGTCACCTTGTGCAACCCCACAGTAAGGGCTGAGGTGAAGTCGTTTACTTCATCGGGAACCACAAAAGGCATTTTACAAAAACCACAAAAGGGGTTTCCCAGTAGCTACAAGCTTTTATAGGATTTTAAATCAATTTTATACCCTGTAAGCGTCTGTTACTTGGATTTATAGTATATGTTGTGGGCACGTTTGACGTTATGATTGGGTTGATGATTTGTGATTGTGGTTACCTGGTTACATGCAAGATAAATACATACTCGTATAATTTACAGCTTTGTTGTACCTACCTACTCTTAAAAATATTTTATTTATCGTATGTAAAACTGTGGAATTAACAGGTAGAACTAAATCAACTATGTACATAGTATAAATGATTATAAGGATATAAATATTCATTTATATTCTTTGATAATAATTGTAGTTTTAAATAAGTGCACTCGTATCTGTTATAAATAATAATAATAATAAATAATAAATATTGTAGGACATTCTACACAACGCTATCTAGACCCAAAGTAAGCATAGCTTAACTAGCTTGTGTTCTAGAATGCGGATAAACATACTTAGATACATTTTTTTTGTAAATACATACATATTATACATGGAAACACCCAGACCAATGCAAATATTCATATTTCATGCACACAAATATTTGTACTGAGCGGGGATCGAACCCGCGCCTCCTGCGTAGCGGCCGCGTTCACTACCGCTACGCCACAGAGGCAGTCAATAAATAATGTATAATATACTGCTGTGCTGCATGCAAGTGAAGAGACTTGTACTACCGACGAGCTTTGTAGAGCAACGGAAGACGCTATTGTTGTGGCCAAGTTTTGGGCCGACAAAATTTAAAAATCCAGATCAGAATAATATATTAAATGTATCCTTACATACAGCATCGTCTTTTAGCACTGTTTGACATAATAATATACCGAAATGTTATTGATTATTGATTTTTCTTCTACAGAGACACACACCAAATCGACTTGCCAGCTTTCGGCCGCTATGCTACCGGTATCTTCTTCCTGGACAAGCTTCACCATCAGGAAATCGAGAAGAAGTTCGGTGAACTGGCCGACAGTCTCGGCCTTAAAGTACTATGCTGGCGTACTGTACCCACCAATAATTCTACTATAGGTAAGAAACTGTTGAAATATAAACCTGATTAGTAGAGTAAGTTCTTGTAGAAATGTTTTCGTATCATGTCATCAATGTTTCATTAAAATCATATGAATGTGGGTATCAAAATTGGTAGAAATGTTCTTAAAGATATTATTTTAAATCAGATATGATCAATATCCAAAACGGGACAACTGCGACTGACTTCTAATGCGAATACTTTACTGGAAGCTAAAATTCGCACCTCAAGCCAAGCAATGTCAAGCCGCCTTTTCACGGCTCCTGATTTCATGGACACGTGCACGGTGCACGTCAGCGTGGACTACGCACCGTTGAATGAGGCTCATCTGTGATAGCTCAGACACACTTGTACATACGTCCGTGAAACCTGGCACCGTGGAAACTAGCCTAAGGCTGTATTTCCACGTGACGATTTCTAACCGGTCTGGGTCCAGCAAATCCGTCCGCAATCTTGTATGACAGACTCTGGAAACATTTCTATAATGATGATGCTAGTACCTACTGGTTCTCTATGGTAACAGATCGCATAGAAACCGTGACGTAGAAATACAGACCAAGACATATATTTATATTTCAATTCATTTGGCAGAGTATTCCACTAGAAAGGTATTGTCGCCAATTCTGTTCCCATTCTGGATGTTGAATTTCCCAAAAAGAAACGCTTCAGAAATTTTCGTTAAGCAAACACAAATCCCCAGTGATGATGTTTTTGCGAATTAATTGATTTACTATTTTAAGTGCAGCAGGCACATGCTGTAACAAACATCTCGAATGATCGAAGTGAGCTCGATAGCTGAATCCGCGGTGATTGGTCAATTTCGCGAAATTGACAAATCACCGCGGATTCAGCTATCGAGCTCACTTCGATCATTCGAGATGCAAGTTACAGCATGTGCCTACAGCTCTCGAAAATACAATAGCTACAGGTATAATAAATTTAACATGCACTTGTAAAATTAAAAGTACCTATTAGGTACATAATATCAATACAACCTTAGTCATATGATGTGCAGAATCATGGCAAAACATCATCACTGTTTGCAAATCACACTTTTGATGGCCTGACTACATTTGATCAATGTTAGAATCACAGTGGTCACCACAGATACAGTGTAGTCTTGTCTAATCTTGTGTAGTTTTGTTAGATACCAGAGTTCCAGTGTATCACTAAACTGACCAAACTGACCACCAGCTTTTCGTGCATATCCACGGGTCACGTGCGGGAATTCCTTCAAAATACCTCTTTAGAAGGCTTTTCAATTTGACGTGCACAATTTTGGGGGGTTCATGTACCCTGTGACACCACCACCCGCCCTCGGACCGCGCCTGCCCTCGTGTATAGTTGCTGTATAGTTATGTCATTAAAACATTGATCAAGTCTAGTCTGAGGGTACTATCATCAGTATGCCATTTAAATTATATATGTTTGGGAAATCATTACTAATGGGAATCACAGATTTGTGTAAACCGTCTTTGAAAATTTGATTTTGCCGAGGGCCTTTTTATTCATAAACTTCATATATACAGGGTGTCTTTGAAGACGATGTCCAGCCAAATCCAGTACCTAATTAGTAATCAAAGTCGAAATATTTTTAAGACGAGTATAAAAAAACCTTGCAAATTTTTTTATTCATGGCAAATTTTGACTTTGTCTACTCGTGTTACACAATTCCGACCTAACGCCGACTTCTAAGACATTCTGTATAAATTCACATAAATATTAAATTTCCTAATAAACAAATTAGGTACGCAATTGTAAAGATTCTAGAAACCATAAAAGGGCCTTCAGCTGAAAAAAGCAGTACTGATTGGACATTATCATATATATTATTCTGTCAATCATTCAGGCTGCCTTCCTCTCATTCACATAGTACATATATTTTTGTCGATATAAGGACAGTTTCGCCGTTGCGATTTTTGTTTGCGACTATCATTGCAGGTCGTACACGTAGTAAAGTCGGGTCGTTAAACGCGGCTGACGCGGTCATGCGATGCTTGACCAAATGGTTTGTTCGATTTGAAATCAGATTCAGGTTTTACTGAGCGTAATGGAATCTTTTAAGCCGTGGTAGTGCAAATTTATAGTGCCTACATACACGGTGCTTGAATGGACCTTATTTTTATTAAAATTAAGATTTTCTGCAATAAATATCTGCACAAACAAGTAAAAAAGTCAATCTAAAATATCTAATTTACGGCATAGTAAATTTTATTGATGATTATTTCCAAAGCTCTGCCTTGATTCCAATACGCTCAGTAAGTTTTAATATTAGACGAGTATAACCCGCGCAACGTATCTTGGACCTAAATCGTAAGTCATACGAGGCTCTGGCGCCCGCGGATTGCTTTGTTATAGTCTATGCTTGGTGAATTTGAGTTCGTCTACCGCAGTAGCATCCCGTGCTATCCTCAAAAGACACCCAAGAAATGTGTACTGCCCGTATAAGGCACAATTTGAGCACATTTTAGGTCCAAGATACGTGGCGCGGGTTATATCTACTACATTAGCATTTCAAATATATTTGCTCAACTACACATGCATCTGTAGTGTGTATCATTAATCTTCCATAGAATGCAGCAATTACTTTTTGCAATGCAAATTATGTAGATACTCCTGACCATACATATTTGCACACGTGATTTATTTCCTCTTTGTGAATTCCTGTAAAATGAAATTCTTATTACAATTCAACTCAAGATTCACAAAGTAATGTTTTAGAAATTTACCGTTTACAAATATATTAACTTTTTTGCTGCATCTTGAGTTTACAAGTCACATTTTTTGTACCAGTCATGGACATTAAACAAAGCTTAAGTGGTTTTCACCTTCAATCATTCGAATGGTCAGAAATATCGTCATCTGTTCAGTACACATATCGCTACATTAATATGACATTTTGTAGACCCAATCCGATACACAATCGTTATTTATCCCCTCTACTTATGAACGTTGTATAACCAATCGAATGGTACATAAATAACTAAAAACCATAAACAGCGTTTATAGGTAAAGCTGTTAGTTATTATGGTTGATCCATACTCCCTTGGTGAAGTTAGTAATAGGCTATTTTGGCTCGCTTTCAGGTCAGGTGGCTCGTAACTCGGAGCCATATATGCGTCAAGTGTTTGTTACCGGAGATACCGACGACGAACAACTATCCCGGCAGGTAAGACCACGAGCGACCACACGCCGGTACACACCGAGTATGAACTCGCAACCACCTACCAAGTTGGGATTTCATTCTCCATCAATGTTAGTTAGAAGGTCTAGATGTAAGGAACTGTTATAGGTGTTTTTTCAGATCGCGTGAGCCGCCGTCCGGAGCATCCGCTTCCTGTAAAACGTAAATTATACACTCCCTAATACATATACCCGACGGAGATTTTTGTGGTAAAAAGCTGGTTGAAACAGTAAATTCTTGGTCGATATTTATCTTTTACTGACAAGCTATCTTGTTACCACAAGGATCCTCGCATACTTAAGTGTTTTCAGGATCTGGAGTGTGTGTCCGTGCTTTCAGATCTTTGTACTGCGCAAGCGCGCTTCGCATGAACTTGTGGTGCCTGGAGCGAGGTTCTATATCTGCAGTCTTTCACTCAAGACTGTGATTTATAAAGGACTGTTGACTTCTAATCAATTATGGGTGAGTCTTTGACTATCATTGTTCACGTTAATTATTCTTCTTCTAATTCTTTTGAATTCTTCTTTTAATTACTATTCTTCTTATTATTTTGAAGTTTATTATAGTCACGCAACCTATAGACATTATTTTATAGGTTATCAGTAATACTGGTAATACGATGAAAGATCACCTCTTATGACAGTTTAATTGCTAATTTAATAGTTACTGAGATATATCTTGACCCCAGTGATGTCGAAAAAATGTAGTACGTATTTTTGGAAGTCTATTAAGGATTGCACGGGGTGCTCTGCTATGGTGGCGAAGGAACTCAAATTCACCACTCATACAATTCACACGCCCCATGGATGGCCCAGTATTTCTCGCGACTAGGGGCCAAGACATTATGCTGGGAACTATATCATATCATCCTTATGCTTGAACTTTTGTTATAGTATTAATTAATTCAAATATAAAAATAATGGGAGGATCGGCAAACGTGGCGCACATTGGGGGAGGCCTATGTCCAGCAGTGGACTGCAGTAGGCTAATTGATTGATTTGAGTGATTGATAAAAATAATTCTGGCATTTAAAAATCTGGTACTTTTTTGATAGCTTGTGATTATTCGCGAAATGAATATTTTCGAGAAACAAATGTAGTCAAGGTCGATACTGATTTTAAACAACTATCCCTCAGGAATACTTCAAGGATCTGTGCAACCCGGCGTTCACAACGTACCTGGCGCTGGTACACACCAGATTCTCAACCAATACCTTCCCGAGCTGGGAGCGAGCACATCCACTGAGGTACCATACCACATATATACAGTCACGTCTGTACATAAAAGTTCTCTAATGGAGTAGAGATTATTACTAGATTTCATCAGGGAATCAACTAAACTGGTCATCACATTTTACCTCGTTTTACTCAATTACCTTTATTGGGTAAAATGTGAAAACTCAGTTTAGTTTTTTGATTGATCTCGGTTCCATTGTTACTAAAATCGGCTCTTAGTATTATGGTTGGGCTTACTATTCGACTTATAATATTAAGTTTGGCCTTCTCCATGAATAATACTAACCTTACTTCAGTTACATGTCCATCAACAGTCTCCCATAATTTTTCCACAATTTCATAAATTCTTTATAAATAACGACTTGTTATCCGCTGCATCAATCGTTAAAATGGTTTATCAAAATCGGTCCAGTGTTTTTGTGCACTGCTTGTACAAACATAATTATACAGTTTAAATCATTAATAATGTTTACGTTTTCAGAGTGCTTGCTCACAATGGCGAGATAAATACGTTGCGAGGTAATGTGAATCTGATGAAGGCTCGCGAAGGTGTCATGAAGAGTGAATTTTTTGGAGATGGTAAGATATTATTATTTATTACTTTTTATTTCTTTGTAAGTCTGATTTCCTCTGTTAGTTCCCGGTTGCCGGTAGAGTAGACTAGGGACCTACATCTCTTCCCGTGGGTATCGTAGAAAGCGACTAAGGGATAGGGCTATTCTACATCCAATAGTAAACACAAAGCCCATGACAAAGTGCCCGCTTAGGTGTGAATATATGTATGTATGAGTCATTTGTCTCGTCGGGGGACCGCCGTCTGACCGTCGGGGAGAATACCAAGGTGCTTAGCGGTCCCCCGACGAGACAAATAACAAAAGGGTCAATACTTAGGGTAGGTCATAAGGTAATAGTTATTATTTTACTTTTTGTAGGATCTTTTTGGGTCGGGGGTTTTTTAAATTTTTAATTTATTTGTCGTTTGTTCGCGAGATTTGTCAGCCACTATACTTGCGAAAAGAAGGTTTTTTCTGCGTATCTACCTACTTATCTCTAGCCAGTATATTGATTTTTTAATATATGTGAAGAATGACTACAAAACCACACATATCTACTAATCTTCCCAGATCTGAAGAAACTGTACCCAGTCGTGGAACCAAATCTCTCCGACTCCGGTTCAGCCGACTGCGTCCTAGAGTTCCTCTTACACTGCGGGCAGCGTTCCCTCCCTGAAGCCGTGATGACCATGGTGCCTGAGGCGTGGCAGAATGACGTCACCATGCCGAAGGAGAAGAGGGACTACTACCAGTGGGCCTCGTCTGCCATGGAACCTTGGGATGGACCGGCTCTGATCTCGTTTACTGACGGACGTTATATTGGTGAGTAAACTATAGTTGGTTCCAGGAGGTAGGCCACGAGCAGTCCGACTGGGGAAATACCTCCACCCTACAGAATTCTGTGTTTCTGGCAGTGAGTAGAGTAGCCAGAACTCACTGAAGAGGTTTTGTGCTGTTAGTGGGCAGACCAAAGAATTGTCCTGCTTGTTTTCTGCGCTGACGGTACAGAATCTCTCTGTTTTTAAATGGTCGGCAGCACGAGTGTGACTCCCCTGGTGTTGCACTCGTCCATAAGCCACGAGAAACACTTTCCTTCTGGAGGTCCGTGTGCTTGTCTATATCTAGTATAAAAAAAAGTTGGTTGGTATGTCCATGGGAGTTCGGCCGGACGTCTACCTCGGAGCCTGGGGTCCGCTTTATGAGTTAGCGGAACCCCTGCTCGGAGGGCTCCTCCTTTTGATTTGACTTATGCGACTTCTGACCGACAGCCGTCTGAACTTACAATCCCAAGAAGAAAGCCTGCGTCAGAGCCTTGTTCGTTGATCAGTTGGTGTATCGGCATGTAGGTCAAATAGACTAACACCCGTATTCACAAACAACACTGTGAGGTCTCAGTGTGCTCCAGCGCATAGGGCTGGTAAAATTAATTCACAAACATCACGGAGCAGTATCTAACGCAGTGCGTTCCCTCAACGAAGTATTACTTAAGTGTTATCAATGAATAAAAAGGCTTGCCAAAACGAACGCACTGAGGATTTGTCGTTCTTTGCACAGTTTTTGTAGTAAAGCGAAGTATTGTTTGTGAATACGGGTGTTATCCTCGAGGTTCTAGGAGCCTATGGGGTACGGGTGGAGTCCCAACATCAAACCTGTTGAATAATCAGCACTTTATGGTACTTCGAACCACTCCCACTATAAGGTAGACTGCCGTACAACACTTAAACAATTTTTACTATGTTCCAGGTGCCATATTGGACAGGAACGGTCTCCGTCCGTCCCGTTTCTACGTGACCAATGAGAACATACTCGTGATGGCGTCCGAAGTTGGCGTCTACGATGTTGACCCGGAAAAGGTCATTCATAAGGTAAGCGTTTTATATTTTTCAGATTTTAGTGTACCAGAAAATATCGAAGTTCAGCCGCATCACAGTTAGACTGAAAAGTCGAACCCAACTGAGTTGGGCAAAAGGCTCAGAGATTGAAATAAGTGTAAAGGTATGATACGCATGCGTCTGTTGTTGTCGTATACGAATCATACCTCTACACTCACTGAGTGCCACCATTGTAACATGGTACGTGTTGTAATGGTGGCCCTCTTTTCAGAGACTTTGCCTTCAGCTTACCATCAGGCGAGGCGAAGTCAAATTGACGTGTCCTATATATAAAAAAAAAAAAAAAACTCATTTCAACCTCTGAACTTTATGAATATCATTATTATTATAAACTAGTGGTCCGGATCCCGGCTTCTACCAAGAATAAATTCTTTAATCAGATTACAACGATATAAAAAAAAAGAATCATATTTGAAGCGAATTGTATATCGTATCATAATTATTAGAACCACCAGAATCGGCTTATGATCATTTAATATGAGTTATTTTTATTCCCAGAGTCGTCTAAAACCCGGCCGAATGTTGTTAGTGGACACTGAAGAGAAGAGGATCATTGAGGATGTGGAACTCAAGTTAAAGATTGCGCGCAGTCGACCGCACTCGGAGTGGCTTCAGGACAAGGTGATGACACTGTTATATCTTATTACCTGTATACAAATGTACACCAGAAATGTTTTTTTTTGTGGGATTCAAATGGTAACCAAAAAATATTAAGGTATTACAACTTTTAAGATGAAAATATCTTGTTTTAAATCTGTGAAAATATTTTCACAGACATTTTTTTACAGTCAATAACTAAATTGGTTTGGTTATAATCATATCAATATAATATCTAATTCACTATTTCATATTACAGTTTATAACTTCACTATTTCATATTACAGTTTATAAAATTGATAGTTCTAGTGGTACCTAATGTTAATGAAAAAAATGACCCCAGTTTATCTATCTTTATCTCTATATCGATAGAGAAATATTTTCCTCACAATGATCCTATCTTTATTTAGAAGTTTCTAATTACAATAAAGGAACCACCTTATAGTTATCGTCAGGAGAGAAAATCAGTAATCAACTCAAATCTTTTCCTAAAGGTATCTGCATACGTAACGGGTTTTTTCACGGACGGGACGGGACGTGAAGCAAAATGTATGCGGCCCGTCCCGTCCGTGGCCCCGTGACATATGCATTGCCGCATACATTTTGTATGAAACGATATTTCCAAAACTTCACGTCCCCGTCCCGTCCGTGAAAAAACCCGTTACGTATGCAGAGACCTTAAATTACTACTCTCCACTTAGCCCACTTAAAAGTAATAAAATAAAAATAAAATTCTTACTGCAATAATGTTCCAAGTATCATTACCTAGCCTCATGTTTGAACACACATTAATATTGTATCAATGAGACTTAGTAACAATATAAATCAATGTATTATATCAACAAAATTCTAAATTGAAACATTTCTCTCTGTTTTTTTCTATGCATACCGTCCGGCCACATATTATAATATTATCAGATGGTGAGTTTATTGGCATGGGGAGTGATAACTGCTACTTTTAGGTATTAAATGTAGTATAAGCAATAACTGTTATGTATACTACTAGACTGGGAAAAAATAATGGTATAGCAGTATAAATTAAGTAAGTAAGTAACCTTCGACATACGAGGCGTTGCTTTTTGTAGCTGTCATAAAAGTGTTAATACAAAATGAACGCTATTCCTATAGAAATAGATCTCAAAATCCAGTGACTTATCTGTACTGCGTTTGGTTAGATGCTTAAAAGGTAAAAAATCTTAGTGTGACTTTTTACACAAACATTTAAATTAAACAAATAAACTAGATATTGCTTAAGCTAGTGGTACGATTTCTGTTTTTAGTCGCGTTTTATTTTAAAATATTCGTTCAACAAAAAAAAAGACGATTAATAAACTGAATTTTTGAAATAAAAAATATTAGCCTAACCAAACGGAGTTTAGTTCGTCAGCCCTGCACCTTACCCTATGTAGGATACCGGACACGACTGTATTTCCGTCCCAATCGAGTAGTTCGACTGGGGAAATACCTCCGCCCTACAGAATACCGCGGGTATAATAACCTCATGTCGTATTCCCGGCGGTGAGTATGGTAGCCAGAGCTAACTGGAGAGGTTTTGTGCTGTCAGTGCAGTGGGAAGACCAAGGGCTTGTCCTGCTTATCTTCTGCGCTGACGGCACAGAATCTCTCTGTTCTTGCAGGGTTGGCAGTACAAGTGTGGCTCCCCTGGTGTTGCACTTATCCATAGCCATAGGTCACGTAGGAAGAGGGAGATCTAGTAGTATACATACAAGTAATTGTGTACAATTTACAATTTTACAGCGCAAGTATTTATCTCTATTTTTTCTCCACGAGACAAAAAGAGATCGCTTTGAATTTACTTTTAATAAACACGCTTTGTTCATTGACTACCGGTAAACTTTGAACAGTTTTTTTTTATTTTAACTACAAATAGTAGCTAAAGTAAGTAGATGTAATGCATGGTTTTATTTATGAGAACCGCTTTTCTAACACGGCAGTGAATTCTTTTTTTTTTTTTTCAATTAATTTAGTAGCTAATAAGAGAAACTTGATTTAAATTATATTGATCTGAAAGGCAATTTATGTAACACTATTATTTATACATTAATTAGGTAGGTAACATTTTTTAATTCACTTTTGTTGTAGTGGTCATTAAAAATATTGCTTCTCACTAGAATCTACCTACTATGGAATAAAAAGTATCTATCATACATGCGCCGTGATTACAGTTTGTAAAAATGAAGGTAGATCGATAGTCTGATTATAGTTTAAGCGTTATGTGGCATACATTTGCTCACGTTGCTTCAACGTACAACCGATGTTATAAAGACTTTACATTCATCTCGATGGCCCTACCATGGGTGAATATAAAAATGAATTCAAATTACTTTAAGAGATATAGCTATATTTACCATGTGTCATTTGGAATTCCGATATTTCGGCACTGTCCCAAACGCCAGGTAACCAAGGCACTGAAGTTTGGCTGTTAGCTGTGAAAAAGTTAGTGCATATATTGATCTACCCTCTTTCAAGTTATTTTGCTACGCGTAACAGAAGAAGTGCTGTTGGTGGTGGTGAAATGTGGGTGTTAATTCACCTCTGCCTAACCCTCCGGGGATAAAGGCGTGATTGTATGTATGTATGTATGTATGTAACAGCATTACACCACTGGTTTCACTACACACTCGTAGCCGAACACGTTTACGACACACGACGCTTACTGTATCTACTCGCGATTTTATTTTGGCTTAGTCCGGTTTTTGCAAACACTATTGGAACTCCAAACTCTCTAACTTGTCTCTTATAGTAATGTGAATGAAACTATGTAAATACCAATAAATTCAAATTATTCTATCACTTTAGATTACCATGGAGGACATCCATAAATCAGTGATGGTTCAGAAATGGAGCCACTCAGCGGTGTCAAATGGGACTAATGGCACTGTCATCAACGGGTCCATGGTCACAGGCCTAGCCGACTCGAGGCTTGGCCTGTTTGGATACACTTTGGAGTCCATCAATATGTTGTTGCTGCCTATGATACAGAATAAGTAAGTATGTTCATGGTATGTTCTCGTTTAAGAATTTGTATGGGAGGTTCCACAGATCTTTGGAGCTAAACTGTCAAAAGTTAAATAAACGGCTGGACAACCTATAGTCAGCGCGTGCCTGTCCGGTGACACCACCCAATGACACCGCCGATAGTGTCAAGGTTATTATTCTATTCTCATGACATCACCGGTGGTGTCAAGCAAGCATAAAGATGCCGTACAACCGATAAATCCTTACATGATGGAGATCTATTTTAATTCATTTCATATTCAAAGTTCTTTGACTTATAAACGTATTGAATATTCCAGGAAGGAAGCCCTCGGCAGTATGGGTAACGACGCGCCCCTGGCTTGCCTCTCGCAGTTCCAGCCGCTGCCCTACGAGTACTTCAAGCAGCTGTTCGCACAAGTCACCAACCCACCGATTGATCCATTCAGGTATTGTATATGACAAAGATACGGTCACATATTTACATACAACTTTATATGAAAAGTGCAATCGTATCTCCTTAATGACTGTACATGATGACAATGCTGAAGAGTTTATTAATCTCTACAATACCCTGAGCAGTAATATGAAAGTTATTTTGCCGTGTTGGTTCCTGGTAGAGTAACCCAGGGTCACTCACATCTCTTCCCATGGGTGTCGTAGAAGGCAACTAAGGGATAGGGCTGTTTTCCATTCGATAGACATACAATTCATGACAAAGTGCTCGTCCCATATTATGTGGGATCGAAAATCATAGTTGTTGAAATGTGGGTGTTAATTCACCTCTACCTACCCTTCAGGGATTCATGGGCGTGAATATACGTATCACTATACCACTCATAGGAGTCGAACAGCAAGCGGGTACTCCGAGGCACTGGTAAACTATACAAATAAATAAAATTGCAAGTATCTTTAATAAAAAAACAACAAACAAAAATACTTCAAGGTATGACTTCGAAGTCGACCGCATACGACAACTGCAGACGCATGCAGCAGATACAACGTACCCATTACTCGTTAAACTCCGATACGATAAAGAGGACCATTGAGAAGCCGCAATGAATTACGCGTATCCGCTGCGTGCATCTGCAGCTTTCGTATGCGGTCGGCTACAAAATCATACCTTTAGACATTCAAATTTTTATCTATCAGTCTTTCAGTATCTTTATTCTGGCTAATGTCCAAGATGTTTATGCTGGTTTTGACGTGATCTTATCCCCCATTTGTCTCTACAGGGAGAAGATAGTGATGTCTCTGCTGTGTCCCATCGGGCCGGCGCCTAACATTCTCCAGCCGAGTGCCGAGTTCGTGCACCGGCTCTTCCTGCCGCAGCCAATCCTGTCATTACCCGACTTACATGCACTCAAGCACACCACGCACCGCGGATGGAAGGTACGAAGCTTATACTAATAGACCGATGACTTAATGTGCTATCAATATGCCAAGAATTTTAACCCATCTTTATTTAAGCCAAAATGACCATCTTGCTTACGCAAAATGCATACCTACAAGCAAATTATTGACGATCAAGTTCATGAAAATATTGGCCACTTCAGTTTCAACAAGCTATTAGTAAATTTATGAAGCTGTTGCATAATAAGGGTTCTTAAAATACGAGAGTGAACTAAAAAAACGAGCCGTAGATAAGTTTTTTTAAAGTATTACACGAGTGTTTTAAGATCAAATTATGTGCATAAACTGCATACTGTATACTAATCTCATGAAAAAGATAATTTACTTAAAATGACGGAAACGTTTAGCACCAAAATTCATTTGCTGATCGCGCATGCGTGTTGCACCGTATCCATAGACTACACAGAAAAAATCCTGCTAAGGTTGTGGTTTGCCCTTAAAAGTGCCGTATTGTAATGTAATTTTTTAAATTTATTTTGAGATTTTATGCGTTAAAACTTTGTTTAGCTTTGTTTTTATTTTTTAATGTTTACATTTCAGTACGAAATTAAATAAACCTAGTTGTCAATCTTAACGTATTGTTTATTCATCAGACGCGAGTGGTCGACTGTACATTCGCGCTTACGGACGGGCCCATCGGACTCGAACCCGCACTCACGCGCATCTCTTCTGAAGCTCACGACGCGGCCACGCAGGGGTACCAACTGTTAGTTCTGTCGGACCGCGCCGCGGGACCCGATAGAGTACCCGTCAGCTCGCTACTAGCTTTAGGTAAACTACCATACCAAATTGATCCTAATGATGTAACCATTAGTTTTGTAACTCTTGAAGCTCGGTCATATACCAACACACATATTACCACAATGGACACAAGACACTTGGACCTAAATCGCGACATGAACGAGTCCCTGGCGCACGCAGATTGTTTTGTAATAATCTATGCTTGGTGAATTTAAGCTCGTCCACCGCAGTAGCACCCCGTGCTATCCTCAAAAGACACCAAAGAAACGTGTATAGGGCACATTTTAGGTCCAAGATATGTCCCGAGTTGTACCACAATATTACAATTTATTAAGAGTAGCGATAAAATTATTGTGTTGACGTTTGTAGGCGCTGTTCATCATCACCTGATCGAGACCCGCCAACGCATGAAGGTCGGCATTATTCTGGAGACGGCTGAAGCCAGGGAGGTTCACCACATGTGCGTCCTTCTAGGTAACTCCATTTTCTTGCCATATTTATTTATTTACACGGATCCCGACGCTTTGGATGCTTTTAAAAACGTACGAGACGAAACCAATTTTTTGTTTCCATAAAAATGAGACTGAATTTCCTGTTTATTCCCAGTAGTTCCTTTGAAGGGACTACTGGGACTTATTTGTTCCTGGAACTAAAGGAACTATACGAACAAAAAGTGCCAGTAGTTCCTTCAAAGGAAATGCCAAAGGAACTTTGAAGTCTCAGTAGTTCCTTTAGTTCCTTTGATGGAACTATAGGGACAAAAAAGTTCCAGTAGTCCCTTCAAAGGAACTACTGGGAATAAACTGATATTATAAAGAGGTTGTTTGTTTATTGATGTTTGATTGTAAAGGAATACATTCAAATACAAGAGACCAATTTTTCATTTTTAGAAAGTTGCATAATTATGTTATGTATGCAATTCTCACTGTAGTACATTGCCAGTAAACTATAAATATTTGTTTCTATTGCAGGTTACGGAGCCGACGCGATATGTCCCTACCTAGCTTTCGAACTCGCATTCTCTCTCCGTAACGACAACATCATAGATCCTAACCTGACCGACGAAGAGATATACAAGGCCTACCAGTCCGCCATTGAGACCGGTTTGGCCAAAGTCATGGCCAAAATGGGTATCAGTACCCTACAGTCGTATAGGAGCGCCCAGATCTTTGAAGCGGTCGGCCTAAGTGAGGAAGTTATTGATAAATGCTTCAAAGGAACCCAGTCCAGGATTGGTAACTAGCTTTTTTTACTACTGAGGTATCTAATAAGAGGTGAGTGGGGTTGAGGTGTCAGACTTGTAATCGAGAGTTTGTTACACAGAAATTACTATACTTCATTCGGTTAGGTAATTAACTAAACAATGCAACAAAGCTACCTTTTATAAAAATACATATTAAACTAGCCTAAAGGTATGATTCCGTAGTCGACCGCATACGACAACTGCCGACGCATGCAGCAGATGTCCGTAATATCCGTATCGGAGTTTGACAAGTAATGGGTATAACCCACGCCACGTATCTTGGACCTAAATCATAAGACATACGAGGCTCTGGCGCCGGTGGAATGCTTTGTAATAGTCTATGCTTGGTGAATTTGAGTTCGTCTACCGCAGTAGCATCCCTTGGTATCTTCAAAAGACTCCCAAGAAATGTGCACTGCGCGCATAGGGCACATTTTGAGAACATTTTAGGTCCAAGATGCGTGGCGCGGGTTATTATACCTTTACTAATTAACTAGTGGTTCGATTTCGGTTTTTAGTCTCCATATTAAGTTTCTAAACAGAAAAACATTTATAAGCTGAGTTTTTAAATAAACCATAAAAAAAACACATAAGATTGTTTACGTTTAGTTAAGTACCTAACCGATTGGAGTATAATTAACCTAGGAAATGTGAAATCTAGATAAAGGGACACTTTCGTCACTTTGCTTGTATGCAGCAATGTTGTAAAGATGTTCAACATAATTGACTACTCACATACAGTCACAAGCTTTTGAGCTTGTTCTAGTGTTCACTGTTCGCGTCACTATTTTGTTCAATTTGATCATTGAGTTAAATTGTTACCTAATAATTGATTGATTATTATGTACCGGCCGGCTGGAGATCAAACTTGTGACTTCTCGATTGCAAGTGTGACACCAGTGCCCCGAGCACGGAAAACTATCGTAACGTAAATGTATAGAGAGAACAGAGCCTTACGATTGGCCTGCCAATCAATTGTGTGAAGCCTGCCAATCGCAAAGCGCCTACCATGCTACTGCGATGGTTTTCCCAAGCGACTACAAAATGGGGTTCTTCAAGAAGGACATTAGAAGGTTTCTTCAGGATCGGCAGCGCGAGTGTGACGCCCCTGGTGTTGCATACGTCCATAGGCCACGGTAACCACTTTCTATCAGGTGGGCCGTGTGCTTGTCTGCCACCTAATGGGTATTAAAAAAATGCTCTGTGCTCTCGATACGTTTACTTTACGAATACGATAGTTTCTCGCGTTAAGGGTACTGACTAATAAGCTGTACAGCGTTGTGTTTATTTAAAAAGGAAATCAACAACATAGTTAAAATATTAGTTACTAGCTGGCCCGGCGAACTTCGTACCGCCATATTTTCTGATCCCGTTCCCGCTGCATATCTCTAAATTTATCAGTGTTTCTCTACAATATTATGCATATATTACACATATAAACATTCCTCTTGAATCACTCTATCTATTAAAAAAACCGCTTCAATATCCGTTGCGTAGTTTTGAAGATTTAAGCATACATAGGGACGGACAGACAGCGACAGCGCTTTATAATATGTAGTGATGATAGTGATAGTGATATAATATAAAATGCGTTTGTATTACAGGTGGTGCGAACTTCGAGATACTTTCTAAGGAAATATTCGACAGGCACGCATTGACTTTTGGAGAAGTTAAAGACGCATTAGTGTTAAGGTACTGTATCTATCACCTTTTGTTAAGGTGATGTAATTGTTAAGTTAGCTAGCACTTCACTCAACAACAGGCTACCTATGATTTTTTATCATTAATTCAGTAAAGAGTATGCTCGAGTGTCTTGTACTATCAAAGGTTACTTAAGACTAAAATATGTCCCAATTATGTGTGTTCTCAGAGCGCTAAATTAATAAATTTATTCTTCTGAAAGGTTGAAGAGCTAAAGTGGTCAATAAAATCTGATTTATTACGCTACTTTGTTCTTAATTATACAAAACGTGTACAAAAAGAAGTCCTTTCATTTATATCCTAGCTGTTTTTAACAGTATTTACACTGATTGTTCCCAGGAATCCTGGTAACTACCATTGGCGTGCAGGCGGAGAGAAACACATCAACGACCCAATGTCTATCGCCAACTTGCAGGAGGCGGCCCTCAACAAAAGCGGCTCTGCTTATGATAAATACAGGTATTTTAACCAGCTTCAGGATAAATTACATGGCATTTCTTCTCCATTTTAGTTCGCAGACAAGCACACACGGCCTATCTGATGGAAAGTTATTATCATGGCCTATGGACGAGTGCAACACCAGGGGAGCCACACTTGTACTTCCGACCCTGTAAGAACAGAGAGATTGTGTGCCGTCAGCGCAGAAGATAAGTAGGACAAGTCTTTGGTCTTCCCACTGACAGCACAAAACCTCTCTAGTTAGTTCTGGCTCTATACAAGTCAGTCTAATCAAGAGAATAGTGGGAGCAGTGCCGCAAGTACGAAAAATATGGCGATTTGTAAAGGTACGATTCCGAAGCTGACCGCATACGACAACGAGAAACGCATGCGGCGGGATACAGCGTACCCATTACTTGTTAAACTCTGATACGGATAAAAGGGACCATTGAGAAGCCGCAATGAATTACGGGCATGTGTTGCGTGCGTCGGCAGTTGTCGTATGCGGTCGGCTACGGAATCATACCTTAACGTAAAGGTATAGAGAGAACAGGGCATGTGATTGGCCGGCTTCACACACACAGTACCACTGTAGGCAGGTGGCGTCCGTTAGTGTAGAAGCTTACTAAACCGTCCCATTGCCGTCAACAGGGAGAGCGCCCTGGAGTCGGTCCGCGCGTGTACGCTCCGCGGTCAGCTCGAGCTGGTGAAGCTGGACGAGCCTCTACCGCTCAGTGACGTAGAACCTGCTGCTGAAATCGTCAAGCGATTCGTTACCGGTAACTATCTACCTATAGTACATTACTAGCTGTTGCCCGCGGCTCCGCCTGCGCGGATGTCCTTTCTCAAGGCCTAATCATGGTCTACCTACTTATCTCTACTGTAAATCTATTGGTGTACAATAAAGTATTATCTATCTATCTAATATACCCCTGTACCAAATTTCATCAAAATCGGTTCAGTGGTTTGAGCGTGAAAGTGTAACAAACGGACAGATAGGGGTTCCTTCGCATTTATAATATTAATAGCGTATTGTTATTTTTATTCAGATGTATAGGCTATATTATTGTCCCCATACCCAGGGGCGGGTTGGGGACTCTGTGGTCCCCTCACCGGAAGAGGGCCAGATCGAGAGATATGGTCCTGGGTCGGCCGGGGTGCGAGGGATATGGCTACGACAATCTCACCTCCGGCAACTGACGGCCCACAGACGGCGTGCGTTTTAGTCGGTTCGAGTCCGACATAACCTCCTCCTCCGGCTACGGTGGGCGAGGTATCCGTGGGGATTTTGCGCACGATAAAAAAAAAAGGCTATATTATTGTAAAGTTTCATTAAAATCCATTCAGTAGTTTTTAGGTGAAAGTGTAACAAACATCTTCACATACTTATAAACTTTTGCGTTTATAATATTAGTAGGATACCTCGGGACACGTATCTTGGACCTAAATCACGAGACAAACGGGTCCCTGGCGTACGTAGATTGTTTCGTAATAATCTATGCTTGGTGAATGAGAGCTCATCTACCGCAGTAGCACCCCGTCACCCCGTGCTATCCTCAAAAGACACCTAAGAAACGTGTACTGCGCGTATAGAGCACGTTTTAGGTCCAAGATATATGTGCCGAGCTATACTAGCCTTTCGCCCGGATCCCTGCGGATGGTCGGTTAACGCGACTTTTGCTCATATCTCCAGTTATTTTCTATCTTGCGCAATCCACAGCTACAGCACAGTTTATAATTCCAGGTGCTATGTCTTTCGGCTCTATATCTCTGGAAGCACATACGACCCTCGCCATTGCGATGAACCGCATCGGCGGCAAATCCAACACAGGTGAAGGTGGAGAAAACGCTGATAGGTATCTTAACCAGGTAAGTGTTCTTCACACCTTATATACAACCCCCGAAAGGTGTAAGCAGAAAGTCTTATCATCGTCGCCTTAGTGACCATGCCATTCGGGACTTCAACCTCAGAACCGAGTCATCTGTTTTTTGACTTATTTTTTGTCTATTACGGGGGCGACTGTCATCTGACTTCCGAATCCCGGCAGTAAAACTTGGTCCAGAGCCTCATCCGCGTTCAAATCAAATCAAATATTTTATTTGCATAAATCGTGTTAAATATACATATGCATACAAGAAAGTCAATAGTTATGTCCAGCATGGCCGTAATCATGCCGGCCGGCGTACAAATGTTTCAGTAATATTATACGCTATAAGTTTGTCGGTAAGGCTGTGGCGAAGGGTAAAAATCTTCAAAAGGAAAGCCAGCTATTTTTTTTTACCGTGATCTAGTTTGTCAAGTAGTACGATCCATATTGCACTACCATATTTGCAATAACAAGCCAGCCGAAATCATGCTATAGGGACACCTCGCCACTGCAATGAGGAGAGATTGTCTTAACCCCAAAGGTTTTAGTAGACCCTCCTAACACCTTAAATCGGTTTAATTTTCAAGTTTAATTTCTAATCCAGTATAACCTATTCGAATTAGGAAACCTCTGTACAACCTAAAATAAATTCCAGGATCCCGAGTTCAACAGACGCTCTGCGATCAAGCAAGTGGCATCGGGACGCTTTGGTGTTACAGCGTCCTACTTGGCTCACGCCGATGACTTGCAGATCAAGATGGCGCAGGGGGCCAAGCCTGGAGAAGGTGGTGAACTACCCGGTAAGAGCATCATGATATAGGAACACCTAGCGCGATTTTTTAATACCACTTGGGTGGTAGACAAGCACACAGCCCACCTGACAGAAAGTGGTTATCGTGGCCAATGGACGCAACACCAAAGGAAGTCACACTCGTGCCGAACCTTTAGGCACTTGTCCCACCGCCGGCGAGAAAACGAGTAACTATCGACTATTTTCTCGCTCTAGAAACGTACAATAGATATACATTCCGTGTAAACAAAAGAGATGCATATACAAATAGTTGATCGCTGACTGTTCACACTGCCGGCGAGTACTCGCTTTACTAGTTTGTCGCTGAGCGACAAGAGCTATGAAAAATAACACTCGCTCAGCGATACTCGCTAAGCGATTAGCGAATATTGCTAATTTCGGTGTCAACTCATGGTAAAGCTAGGAACAGTCCTAGCTAGCCAAGCGTACAGGCTTGGCTGCTCGAAGTGTTGCGAGTAATCGCTCACCTCACTCGCACACTCGCTTATAGCCGAGCTACAGAACTATCGGAAATACGCACTCGCTCCTCGCTGCTCGCCAACTCGTTTGTAGCTCTAGCTTTACTCGTTACTCGTTCATCGTTCCCGGTGAGACAACTGCCACTTCTGTACCGTCAGTGCAGAACGCAAAGCATCGCGCTATAAAGGTTTACACACTGAACCCATAACTTGCAAATTGTGTTCATTTCATTTCAACGGATCTCAATGAAATTGGTATATAAATAGATGAAGTCTGGATTAACATTGGCTATCTCTTTCTTGGAATAGATTCCTGTGAATTACAGATACAGAACATACAAAACAAACTATAATATCATTGTTCTTTTCTCTTTATTGAAAGTCTTTAGGCTAGGATTATGTTCCCTTAATTACATCCTTCCGACGCACAGTACCAGAAACGCAAAATATCTTTTACGCGGGTGACCAGAATTTCATATATAAATTACCTGATACGTGGATGACCTGAATTCCATTACGCAAATTACCAGGATGCAAAAATTACGCATAGTACCAGACACGCAAATTACCTTATACGCGGATGACCTGAATTCCATGAAAAACTGTTGTTATGGATGTGGTGATACATTGCTCTTCATATACTCTGACATGATATAAAATATATCAATGGTTTTTCGATGGTAATAACTTTTAAATCCTTCCTCCAGGTTACAAAGTAACAGAAGACATCGCGAAGACCCGTTGTTCAGTGCCCGGCGTCGGTCTCATCTCTCCGCCGCCGCATCACGACATCTACTCGATAGAAGACTTGGCAGAGCTCATCTATGACCTGAAGTGTGCGAACCCCAAAGCTCGGATATCTGTGAAACTGGTGTCAGAAGTTGGTGTTGGCGTCGTAGCGTCTGGTGTTGCCAAGGTGAGGAATAGAATAGAGCAGACATCTACAGTCTAGAACAGAATCTGTATAATTCATGTATTCTAAACCAGTGGCGAAGGTTGAAAATGTGCAAAAGGAAGGCCAGTGGCAAAAAAATACCTCGTAAAGAACAACCATGGCAATATATAAAATTCTCTCAAATTTTAGATACTGAAATTCAGATACATTCAGTTTTAGATAATGCGTTATGTGCCTATGTTATTCATTAGAGTACCTATGAACTTAAGCATCTCTACCACGGCTTCCCTTTGTGGAGGAAGCCGGCACGAACCGCGTTTTAGGAACCCCTCGCTACTCATATTTAAAGTCTATATAACTGATGGTCTGTTCGTGTTCCAGGGTAAAGCAGAACACATAGTGATCTCCGGTCACGACGGAGGTACCGGCGCTAGTTCTTGGACTGGTATCAAGAGCGCGGGCTTACCGTGGGAGTTAGGTGTGGCTGAAACCCACCAGGTGCTCGTACTCAACGACCTGCGATCGAGGTAATTCGAATAGAAACTGTATTATACTTTTTTTGACCAAAAATACTTAGAATGTACAGTCAGCGCCAAAAGTAGATTAACACTTTATAATTTAGAGATACATAATTTAGAGGTACATATTTGAGTCCCAAGCCAAGCGTGTTAATAAATGGGCCAGGATTTTGGAGTTCAGGAAATCTCTAAATTATAAAGTGTTAATCTACTTTTGGCGCTGACTGTACATATTTGAGTCCCAAGCCAAGCGTGTTAATAAATGGACCAGGATTTTTTTTATACTACTTACGTCATAGACAAGCACACGACTTACCTGATGGAAAGTGGTTACCGTGGCATATGTACGAATGCAACATCAGGGGAGTCACACTCCTTCTGCCGAGCCCTATAACAGAAAAATTCTGTGCCGTCAGCAGAGAAGATAAGCTGGACAATCCTTTGATCTTCACACTGACAGCACAACACCTCTCCAGTGAGCTCTGGCTACCCTACTCACCGCCGGGAACACAACGCGAGGTTATTTAGCCGCGGTATTCTATTGGGTGGAGGTACTTCCCCAGTCGGACTACTCGATTGGGACTAAAATACCGTCTTGTCCTACCTCCTTCAAAAGAGTTATCTGGGGCAAACTTTTCTCTCGGTCAGGAGGTAAGACGGCATTACCCATAAGAACGGATCCGCTAAGATTTTGTTATTGTGTTCATTAACATTAATTCTATCTATTTTATTGTGCATAAGCCAAATCAGATAAGGAAGCGGATCTCGAGCCCCGAATTAAAATCCTCTGATACAACCGGAACGCTTAATGATTATATGATGGAATTCTGATTCCATTCATTAATAATATTTCCTTTGCTTGACAGAGTGGTGGTGCAAGCCGACGGTCAGATCAGGACCGGCTTCGACGTCATGGTAGCGGCTTTGCTCGGTGCTGACGAGTTCGGATTTAGTACTGCGCCTCTCATTGCTCTTGGTACGTGAATTATTATGTTAATGATATTCCACTAAGTACCCAGGTCATTCATCAACGACTTACTCTAAAGTGGAGTAAGCCTTGTGGAAACAGAGGTTATGGTGGTATCAATAGGTGGCGGCAAACTTCTTGAAATAACGTCAGAAAGTTCGCGCATGTGCATTATAAGGACCAATCACAAAACCAATAAAAGGACAAATCTACTAATGACGCGAGACCGTGCGCCTATGATTAATGTAATCTATAATCAGTTAATACCCGCTCATACCACCTAAGAACTGCGCAGTTAGAGCACCTTGTTAATAAAGTTTACCGGTCATTATACTACATGTATACATACATATAATCACGCCTTTATCCCCGGAGGGTTAGGCAGAGGTGAATTAACGAATTAACACCCACATTTCACCAATCGTTGTATTTGGTCCCACGTAACAGGGGTGAGCCTATTGCCGTATGGCACTACTGTTGACTCTAGCCATGCATCTGTATTTATCTTTTCCAATGTATTACTCTACTCTATGATATATCTGTCTGATGTTTAACCCGGTATACTACAGGTATATGCCTGATATAGTTTTTAAAATTGAACCTATGACGGTCTATCATTGACTCGATCTATCACTAGCAATTTTCTGATAAAGCCGTGTTTCTTCCAGGTTGCACGATGATGCGCAAATGTCACCTGAATACGTGCCCTGTGGGTATCGCAACACAAGACCCCGTACTGCGCAAGAAGTTCGCCGGCAAGCCTGAACATGTCATCAACTATTTATTCATGTTGGCTGAAGAGGTAAAACTAATTATAAAAATCTATTTTTTCTAAATTACATAAGATAAAGGTGAACGCAGACCTAGCCGCACCGCAGTCAAGTCAGTCAGAACATGAAAATTAAAATATCTGAGCCTGCTGAAAACATCGAAATAAGTATGGATAGCATGTGGAACCCATTAACTTTCGTTCAGTTTATGAGTTGAAAATGGGAAATTATCTGCTTTTTCCCGCGTAAGGTATGCCCTCATGCGGGAAAAAGACCAAAAAAGTTGCGTAGCCGACCACATGATAATGAGGATGAATCATATAATGGAATATTGTATTTTTAATCAGTATACCAGGTGCGCTATACCTTTCTGAGTATCCTATTTTTTAAATAATCAAAATCCGTCCAGAAATGACGAAGCTATTAGGGATTTCTTAACGAGTACTTAAAAACGCCCGCTTACACTGCGATTTAGACGATGACGTCATCTGTAAGAACGCGTCCCGACTAGCGCAGTCGCCAGTCAGTCAGTACAAATTCTTTCGTGGATCGACTAGTAGTGCTTGCGTTTTATTGGTTTTTCTTAGTACTTTATTTGTGTTTTAAGTTCTTTGGTGATTATTCAAATACAGTTTGTTTTTACCCGACTGCGCCAGCGAGAGGGTAATGTGTTTCGCGCGTATGTATGGTATGTATGTATGTAGTTTTCTTTGTTCCCCTCTACAGGCCTAACGCCTGGACGGATTTTGATGAATAGGGTCTCAAATGAAAGGTATTCATCTCCCGAGTGTCATAGGGTACATAAAATTCCAACAAAAACTATACGGTAGATTTTTGATGCTAAAATATAACACATATTTTAGCATCAAAAATCTATATAATTATTAAAAAACTAGCTGCCCCGGCGAACTTCGTACCGCCATATTTTCGGCCCGCGTGGTATTCAAATCCCGTTCCCGCTGCACCCTTATCACTTAGGAGGATGAAAAATAGATGTTGGCCGATTCTCATAGATACCGGATAAGCACAAAAAATTTCATCAAAATCGGTCGAGCCGTTTCGGAGGAGTTCGATTACGCACCCCGTGACAGAAGAATTTTATATATTAGAGAAGATAAAAAAACCCGACTGCTGTCTAAAAGATTGAAACAAGCTTGATAGCAGGCGGTACCCATTTGCCAATCATAAACCGAAAGAAATTTAATGGGTACCGCCTGCTATCAAGCTTGTTTCAATCTTTTAGACAGCAGTCGGGTTTTTTTTATTTTTTAAAATAGGTACTTAATTAATTTTATTTTAACCTTTTTAGTTAGGATATGACATCTATATATTTTTGTAATCTCCTTTTAATTCTCTTCATTTTGATACCCTACTCGATAAATTTGAATGAAAAAAAAATTTTGCCAACACATATTTTAGCATCAAAAATCTACCGTATAGTTTTTGTTGGAATTTTATGTACCCTATGACACTCGGGAGATGAATACCTTTCATTTGAGACCCTATTCATCAAAATCCGTCCAGGCGTTAGAGGGGCCTGTAGAGGGGAACAAAGAAAACTACATACACACATAGACACATACATACATACATACATACGCGCGAAACACATTACCCTCTCGCTGGCGCAGTCGGGTAAAAACTACATACACACATAGACACATACATACATACATACGCGCGAAACACATTACCCTCTCGCTGGCGCAGTCGGGTAAAAATACAAATCTTCCCTCTTTATTACTATGTTAACATAGATGTATGGAAGTCTGCCGGATTTGTTGATATTTCTGAAGACTGCTCCGCTCCCTTTTGTAGTAGCGTGATGTTATATAGCCTATAACCTTCATCGATAAATGGACTATTCAACAGAAAAAGAGCTTTTCAATTCGAACCGGTGGTTCCTGAGATTAGCGCGTTCAAACAAACAAACTCTTCAGTTACATAATATTATAAGTAGGTATAGATATAGTTATTTTTATTTAAAAAAATATTGAAGTAAATAGCACAAAAACTATATTATTAGAAGCTTTGTAAATTACTTAAAATCCGTACAAAATTTCAAAATTATATGTTACGAAATAAAACAGCTATGGAGTCTTAACCCAAAAGAGCCCTAAGTCTTCATACTCTCCATAGCGGCGGCGCGCGCTGTCATAACAGATGACGTCACACAGTATTTTGGCGCGGCGGCGAGCGTTTTTGAGATTACTGCATTAAAATTGCTGTATCTTCGTCATTTTTGATCGGATTGAAATAATTTTTTCACAGTGTTTATTGTTTTTTTAATCATTATAAATCTGCATACTCAGCTAAAAACGTGAATGATCCTCATTGCCGACGTACGCAGTATATGCACGTAATTCATTGCGGCTTCTCAATGGTCTCCTTTATCCATATCGGGGTTTAACAAGTAATGGGTACGCTGTATCTTCCGCATGCGACTGTCGTTGTCGTATGCGGTCGGGTCGGCTTCGGAATCATACCTTACAATAATGCCCTCCCTGGCTCTATTAGAAAAGAAAGAAAGAAAAAAGATTTATTCAGTGACGTTTAAGATACACGGTACAAAAGAATATATAGGTACCTATTTATATAGCATGCACTGAGTCATTTTGTGCACCTCATACGCCAACTGAAAAGGTTCAGGTTCAGCATATGCTAGACAGCTGTCTAGACAGCTGCCTAGCGCTGATTTTCAACCAGACCCAGTTTGGTGAAGCACGGGTGCAGACCAGACGAACATATAATTTAAAATATTATATACAAAACTATTCAAAAACTTACAAAACTATTCAAAAACTTAAAACCAAAAACCAAAAACTTCCCCGTACCGCGCCATTTCCCACACAACAACATTACACAGATATCAGATGTGAGTGAGAGTTCCTGCCAACCCCCCGCAGCCTCAACATTGCCAGCAACAGATGCATGGAATAAATATACTGAATAAATATAAAAATATATGTAAAATTAAGCAAATATTAAATAACAGTAAGTGCGAATGATATGATAAATAAAGTTTGATAGAAGTATATAACATAGATAAATTCTACCACTCACTCAATACAATATTAAATATAGGATACATTCGCATTTATCATTGCAAACTCCCTCTGTGCGTCGAGCAGGTACAGCCGTAACTTTTTCCTAAAAGTATTCACATTATTTAGTGACCTCATCGGCGGGGGAATGTTATTCCAGACTTTGCTCGCAGCGTAACGGAAGCTACCCGTAAAAGCTGCCGTTTTGTGCTGGGGGATGGACAGCTGCTGAGAGCACTGTCTGTTTCCACAATTGCGTTTGCTGGACACCCAGTGTATCTTTTGATGGAGGTAGATTGGTACCTGGTGTTTAATAACCCCAAACATTAGACATGCGAGATGAAGTTTTCGCCTTGTTTTCATTTTAAGCAAGGAGTGGCTGTTGAGAAACGGGGTCACGTGGTTCCGGGGGGGCACTGAGAAACAAAAACGAGTGCACGCATTTTGTACCCTTTGGATCAGCCTCTCTGTCTGAGATAGTAAGCGAGGGCCGTATACGGTGTCAGCGTAGTTGAGCTTGGACAGAACTAGGCACTCCACCAGCTGCACTCGCAGTCCCTCTGACAGATAAGGTCGCATTCTGTATAGCAATTTTAAGCGATAGAAACAGTTACGAACGACTTCTATGACATGCTTTTCGAACCTCAAACTTGAATCCATAATTAACCCCAAGTTCCGTGCGTCATCCACTCTTTCTATACTCTCCCCCATTAGTGTTATGTTCAACGTGGGCAAGCGACTTAGCTGCCTTTTTGTACCCAGCAGCATGAACTTGGTCTTGAGAGGGTTAAGTACCAATGAGTTACTTTCAGACCAGGTGACAATCCTTTGGAGGTCGCTGTTCAATGCTGCAACAGCCGCCTCCCACTCATCGGGTATGAAAGATATGTAGACTTGCAGATCGTCAGCATAGATGTGATATTTACAGTCCTTCATGCAACCGGCTATGTCGGCACAGTACAGTAGGAACAAGATAGGACCGAGAATTGACCCTTGTGGCACACCCCTTTGTAAAGGCGTGGGGTCAGAGCGGGTAAAAGTTCCATCAGGCAAGCGCAGTTCCACATATTGTTGACGCTTATCTAGGTAACTATGGAACCATCTAACCGTGTTAGAGTCAAATCCATAGTAATTTAACTTTGATACAAGCAGTGACGTGTTTATACAGTCGAAAGCGCGAGATTAGTTAAAAATATTCAGCATTCAATATCGCCTAATGTCACTATTAGGTTTTGAAGGTCAGATGGCAGTCGCTTCACGGAAAATATAGGTCTAGCCAAATATAAGACTGGTAAAGCAGACCCCAGACTCCAAGATGAAAGCTTCGGATGCGACTGTGAATTAACGCTAGGATGTAGAAGATTATTTAGCGTTTGTCACTTCTACTACTTCCTTCTCCAGGTCCGTGAGCACATGGCGTCCGTAGGCGTCCGTCGCTTCCAGGAGCTGATCGGCCGCACCGATCTACTGAAGGTTCGCGAGAACAACGCTAACCCGAAGGCTCGTCTGCTGAACCTCAGCCTTATCCTCAAGAACGCGCTGCATATGCGTCCTGGAGTCAACATCGTTGGAGGATCCAAGTCACAGGTCAGTGCCCTCAGTCAATGTACAGTCAGCTTCAAAATTCCATTAACGCATGAACACTTTAGCCTACTTTGAAGGTCCATCCAAACTATCCAAACTTCCAAACTAATATTATAAATGCGAAAGTAACTCTGTCTGTCTGTCTTTCTGTCTGTCTGTCTGTCTGTCTTTGCTTCACGCCTAAATTACTGAACCGATTTGTGTGAAATTTGGTACAGACATAGTCTGGAACATGAGAAAGGACATAGGATAGTTTTTATTACAAAAAATAAAATAAAAAATAAAATTTATTTCGGACATACAGCGCCATCTATTGGTCAAGAGTCGGCATCAATTCAATACTGAGTATAAGGAGGGTAGATTGAACCTCGAGAAAGGACATAGGCTATGTTTGGTCGCGATAACCGACATCCACGCGGGCGGAGCCGCGGGCAACGGCTAGTTCTTAATAAAAGAGTAGATAGCTAAAGGTTTGTGCAACCACGCATCGCCTCGCGGCTTCTCCTTTGACTCTAAGTGAGTTTGAACTTTTTTTTTTTTTTTTATACCACTTAGGTGGCAGACACGCACACGGCCCACCTGATGGAAAGTGGTTACCGTGGCCTATGGACGTATGCAACACCAGGGGCGTCACACTCGTGCTGCCGACCCTGAAGAAACCTTCTAATGCCCTTCTTGAAGAACCCCATATTGTAGTCGCTTGGGAAAACCATCGCGGGGAGTTCATTCCACAGCTTGAGTGTGCGAGGGATGAAGTTCCTTTCATACCGCACAGTGCGCACCATTTCCGGTCGCAATGTATGAGGATGAATTCCCCGCCTATGGCGAGAAGTACGATGATAGAATGTAGCTGTGGGCATCATGTCAAACAATTCATCTGTGCACAAACCATTGTATAGGCGGTAAAACACACACAGTGAAGCAAAGTATCATGATGTGCTTATGTAGGCAACATTCAAAATGGTTTGTAATATCTTTCATTAAAAAGATAATACCGGCCGCTGCTCTTTAAGTGTGAATTGACCATCGGACCAACTATCAAAACTAGAGAACAAAATAATCTTAAATTTAGGTTCCGCTCTTGTACGTTTCTCCACCTAATGTAGCTCTCAGCTTTTATGGAAACGATTGCCATTTGATCCCCTTGAGAGGAAAGCCTCCTCTTCGTCCTTTAATCAGCAGGTATACCGGTTATAGGACGAGGTCGTCTTGGGCCCCGGATCTTGATGATTCTTGAAGTCTTTTTGATACCTATAATGATTTTCATTTAATTGTACCCAAAAACTTTTCATTACAGGACTTCCAACTAGAGAAGCGTTTGGACAATCAGCTGATTGAACAGTGCGCGGGCATTCTAGATGGATCTAAGAAGCACGTAGACATTTCGATGAAGATTACTAATGAGGATCGTGCCTTCACGTCTACTCTGTCCTATCATATTGCCATGTAAGTTATTATCATAATCTTAGGGTTCTTCTCGATTGCATCTGACGCTATCATAGCGAATCCCGGGGCCCAGTTCCACCTTAACCTCCTTTTGGTTTGGTTTATACTGCGGTCTGACCTCTCCAACTCCTAGAAAAAATGAATCCTAGAAGGAATTAACTCCCTAAGGTGGTTTTCCCAAGCGACTACAATATGGGGTTCTTCAAGAAGGGCATTAGAAAGGTTCTTCAGGGTCGGCAGGTTACATGACAAACGTCCCATCAGGTGAGCCGTGTGCTTGTCTGCCACCTAAGTGGTATAATAAAAGCCTATTTTGCAGCCAAGTCCGTCTGGCCCACAGAAAACAGAATATTGTCTGGCCCTATAAGTGAGTCTGGATTGGCCCTGTCGGCCCAAGTTTATTCTTAAATTGAGACTGGCTTTGTTGGCAGAGGTAAAAAATCCTACTCCGGGGTTTTGACTGCCATAGTTTGATGTTAAACTTGTGTTACCAGGAAATATGGCGACGAGGGTCTGGCAGACGGTACGACAGTGGACATATCACTGACGGGGTCAGCCGGACAGAGCTTCTGCGCGTTCCTGTCCAAGGGTATCACTGTCACACTGGAGGGTGATGCTAACGACTATGTCGGTAAGGACCTTAAAGTACCTCTATTTTGCATTCATTATATGGGCAGGAGTGCGTGCATTTCAAATTCAATTAAATAATTTTTCAATCGTCGTCACTTAGAGAAGCTCACGCTCAAGCTGTGGAATGAACTCCCTGCGGTGGTTTTTCCAAACGACTGCAGTATAGGGTTCTTCAAGAAGGGCATTAGAAGGTGCTTACGGGGTCGGCAGCGCGAGTGTAAAGCTCCTGGTGTTACATACGTCCATAGGCCACGTTAATCACTTCCCATCAGGTAGGCCGTGTGATTGTCTGCCACCTAAGGTATAAAAAAGCGATATAACAACGAATACCAATATGATCGTATGGCAACCGGGTCTGACGGCCTAACGTGATCTCCAAAACAAAGATGTCTCAATATGTTATGAATGATCACTCATCCAGACTGATCAGTTCATTAGGATTCAAGATCAGAATTCTACGCAAACGGAATCGCGGCTAACAGCTAGTAATATTTATATTTCACGAATCTGGATATCTGTATAATTCACTTCGATTTGTAGTTTCCATGACAACCTATATGTTTACACTAACTTTATCTATTACAGGCAAAGGTCTGTCAGGAGGCAAGATCATCATCTACCCGCCGAAATCCTCGCCGTTCGAATCTCACTTGAACGTCATCGTGGGCAACGTGTGTTTGTACGGAGCTACCTCTGGACGGGCTTACTTCAGGTTTGGAACTTCAATAACATATTTATAAATAGCTATAATTGTAGATATAAGTACTGTATGTACAAATTATTCTATGTACAGGCTCTCGATTAGCCATAGCCAAATAATAGTCAAGAGGCATGTCCTAATAACATGAATTTATTCGATTGGTTCTCATTTAATGGATAGCTTTAGCTGGATTTATGTATTCAGGTAAAACACGACTGGAAATAAGCATAGAAAAAGGTTCTCATAGATTGCAATAACAGCTAATACATCTTGTAACACTAATACATCATGTTGCAAGATAAAGCAATACTAGCCAAATCACTCCTAGAATGGGTGTCCATTTTTATCACATTGAGACCCATTCGTGTCTCGGAGAACTCCTTAAAACGTTGAACCTGGTTGCAAGTGGTCTTACTACCATGGATGCTCAATACCGCGCGATGTGGAGAATTAAAAGCTGAAAAATGGACCTCGGACTCCGAGGTGAGAACATCGGATGTGACCAGGACTAACACTCAGATGATGATGAAGCGGGTTCCTTGAATAAACTTTATCTACTTTGCTGCGTTGTTCCGAGCAGAGTAGAATTTGGGCCACCCCATCTCCTCCCATGCGGTGTCGTACAAGGCAACTAAGGGATAGGGCTGTTTAACATCAGACAGAAATATACAGCGCAGACTCAGCTTTATATGGCTCGAGCCAACAATAGTGCTCGGAAAACGGCAATAGGCTCACCCCCTATTACGTGGGTCCTAATATAATGATTGGTGAAATGTGGGTGTTAATTCACCTCTGCCAACTCCGGAGGTGTAGGCGTGATTGTATGTATGTATGTATGTATGTATACATTGTAGTGTAGAGCAGATGGTGGAGGAATATGTAGTAATATGGCATCTGTTTGGTTCGGCAGGGGCATAGCGTCGGAGCGCTTCTGCGTCCGCAACAGCGGCTGTGTTGCCGTAGTGGAGGGCGTGGGCGACCACGGCTGCGAGTACATGACGGCCGGCACCGCGCTCGTGCTCGGCCTCACCGGACGGAACTTCGCCGCCGGCATGAGCGGTCAGTAACGGAACACACACTCACTGACATACACGCACACACACTCACTGACACACACGCACACACACACACACACACATGCATACACACACACACACAGAGAGAGAGAGACGTTCACTTACCCACACTAACTCATCGCTCACTCACTGCCACCTACTCACTCACAGGCGTTCATTTACCGACACTCACTCACCAATACTCACTCATCGACACTCTCTTATACTCATTCATCGACACTCACTTATTCTCATTCATCGACACTCACTGATAGTAGCGACACTAACTCATAGATAGAGAGACGCTCCATACCAATACTCAATCACCGATATTCATATATGTTACACATTCACGTACCGACATTTATTCACCGATACCCACCTAAATTCGCTTACCGATTAGTCATTCACCGAAACGCATACAACCACACTCTCTCTCACACTAATACCCACCGACACGTATTCATAGACACTGACACACCGATACACATCATTTACTTGTTATTTTATCACAATAACTAACCCAAGCATAATGTAATCGTTTAATTTCTAACAATACACAGTGTTTTATGAAGCCCATTTTTCGGACGTCGCGTTTTTATTGTAAAATCTAATAGATATTATCATTTAAATGTTATAGTTTGAATCCCCGTTTAGATATCATGTCTGGTTTTTGCAAAAAAAAAATCCAAAGTTCGCAATATTTTTGACTCGAAATTTAGAAAAGATAAAATTCTGGTCAGAGTACGTATAATTCGTGAAAATTATGTTAGAAGCATTGGTAGGGCATCTAGCACCGCATATTTTAAAGTTAAATTGAACCACGTAACCCTGTCAGATCCAGATTTATAACTGATTTTAGGTTTTTCGTTTTTCCGGATTTTCTCAAAAGTTCCACCGTATTGGTGCGCGTTATCTATACCAAAATAAAGCTCTTTAGTTCTTCTATACACCACTTGAATTTCACACACCAATTCCATGGAACTTAGAAGCTAAAGTTTTTTAAAGATTCACCCGGATTTTTCTTCATTAAGGACGACACACACTCATAAAATATTTTTTTACCGTATTTGATTTTCGATACAAAATAATAGTGGTTTTATGAGACATAGCCCTCTAATTAGCTGTTTTAGTATTATATTACAGGAAAACAAAATACTCGATCGAAGTGGTGATTTTTAATTTTTTTTATCTATGTAGACCCGCGGCTCCGCCCGCGTGGATGCGGTCGGTTATTGCGGCTTTTGCTCGTATCTCCAGTTCTACTGAACCTATTACGATCAGATAAACGTAAGATTTTAAGTCTGACTAAGATCTTTCATACAAAAATAACCCGCATTAAAATCCATCAAGTTGATTTCGCATCCATCGCGGACAAACAGACAAGAATTTTTATTTGTGTTCAGTATGGTTGATATAACATAACCCAATTATTTTATAAATATCTCAAAGGTACGACACGAATAATAATTACATACCTAAGCTGGGAGTACCTCCACGTGGTGAAGGCGGAAACAGTTGCTGCCATTGCTGCAACTGGCTAAACTCCCATTTATTTTTACAAAAACTTAGCGTATCGTATACGCTTAGATGCCTTCAGGCTTATGTTGTTTTGATTGAATATTACGTTACGTAATCTGTTCGGTGGCACGGTAGCCTACCCGGTAACGCAGGGGAGCAGCCACCAAACATTCTTAAATTTTATAAATCGAGTAGAAGAATCAGTTAGTATTCATGGAGTTCACCGAGTGTCATGAGGCTTTGCCTCAGCAGAGTCCGAATCGCCTTGCTGCGGAGTACTCGTCTGGCCCTCAAGAACATAATTCTTCACTTCAAAGAGGTCCAATGACTACTTTGGTCAGTGAAACCACGGATACCATCGAATCCAGTGTTCTTCATGCTCCAGAAGAAGTCAGAAATTCAAACATTGATAGTGAATGTACAAAAAAAATGTTAACAAGGTTTGATATATTTCAATTATTTACCAATAAAATAAAAGATATTACAGTATCTGAGCTGGTGAATAGAATTTTTAGTTATTTTGGAGATAACTATGTTATGTCCACTTCAAAGGAAGAGTTTATACCCATTTTAAAAACGTTTATAAGTAAAAGCAATGCTATGTATACAAAATGTAACCGCACCTTAAAATATTTTGAACAAAAGCATAAAAGCTGGTTAAGTCACGTAATGATTACAGGAGAGCTCAGGGTAACCAAAGAATTATCTTTAACGCCAAAAAGTAGTGCATTTTTGAATTTAAGTACACGGCAACAATTACGATCACGCCGCAAACTGCAGTCGCAACTGGAACACGAGCCCCTAACAAAAAAAGTAAAATCTTTTACTTCATCACTGTCTATTGAAGGTGTTCCAATTCCATCGAAAGCAGCCAAAGACATAGAAAAGGTAATACACACATGCTTAGAAGGTCCCAATACGCCATCAAATATATTGGAAACAATCAATGACTGTCCTAGGCCGTATACTCCCGAAGAAGCTTTATCATTAATAATAGACAGAAAATTATCTGTTGAAACCTACAATTTTCTACAGGCTGATCTTAAAGATCGGGGGTTTTCAGCTTTTCCTCCCTATTATAAAGTTTTAGAAGCGAAAAAAGACTGCTATCCCACAAATATTTTAGTATCGGAAAGAGAAGCCTCAGTTCCCTTTCAAGACCTATTAGAACATACTTCTAACAGAATATTGAGAGTGAATGACGAAGTCATCACACAATACTGTAAACGAAAATCTATAAACGAGGTGGAGTGTGTTTTGGAGGGGAATTGGGGTTTTGATGGGAGCACAGGGCAGTCTTTATATAAACAGGCCTTCTCCGATGCTGAAGGTGGTGAAGAAAATAGTCTAGTGGCCACCACATTTATTCCACTGGTTTTAAAAACATCAAATAATGTTATACTTTGGAAAAATCCATCTCCACAATCTTACAGATATTGTAGACCAGTATGCGTGCAATATAGAAAAGAAACGGCAGAACTAATAATATCGGAGAAATCAAAAAGGGAAGAGCAAATAAGACATCTTTCACCTCTATCATCTGAATCCTCAAATGGACATAAAATAAAAATTTCCTGGGAGTTACATTTAGCTGCCATTGACGGCAAGATATTGAATACCATTTTGAACACATCATCTCAAATGCGTTGTCCATATTGTGGTTTAACTGCAACGCAGTTCAATAATATTGACCTATCTTTACAGCAACCTGTTAACATTGCAGGTTTCAAACATGGGGTCAGTCCACTTCACGCGTGGATTCGTGTGCTAGAATTCCTATTGCATCTTGCTTATAAAAAAGTAGTAAAGAAATGGAGAATACCCCAGAAATCTGCAGAGAAAGGGCTGGTAGAAGACCGAAAAAAAGTCATTCAACAACAGGTGAGGGCGAAGTTAGGCTTACTGGTAGATGTTGTGCGGCCGAATTCCGGCACCACAAATGATGGGAATACTGCACGAATGGCTATGTCGAATAAAAATAGAAAAATATTTTCTGAAATTCTCGACCTCGATCAATGGTTGCTTGATGATTTGCATGTCATCTTAACAGTAATATCAAGTGGTTTACCAATAGACAGTGATAAATTCGGAGAATTTTGCAAACAAATCGCATATAAATATGTACAAAACTACGACTGGCATCCAATGACGGTGACGGTGCATAAGATATTAGTGCATGGTGCTGCAATAATGAACTCAACATCACTCCCAATTGGAATGCTCTCCGAACAGGCGTCGGAGTCCAGAAATAAATATTGGAGAAGTGATCGTGAGCATCACTGCCGCAAAATGGATAGGGTGAAAACGATGACAGATTTATTTCATAGGGCTTTAGAGTCATCGGATCCGATAATTTCAGATGCACACCTGCTCCAACGCCAAAAAAAGCTATGTAAGATTCCGTTGTCTGCAGAAGCAATTTCATTGTTAAAAGCTGTACCTGACCCAAATTCAGTGGAAGGAGATAATGAAAATACTGAAGAAAACGATAGTTGTGATACAGACGAACGTGTTGTACTCATTAACGAAGATATTTTGTGAAGTGAAGGTGAACTAAAACATAATGCAATATCTTTTAGTTATGTCATATCAATAACTTAGTGTTTAATCAGTCGGGTGTACGATGATCGAGTGGTCCTGGGTCCAAAACTGGCCATTAACTTCGTTATCACCTTTAACCTCACCTGTTGTTCGAAGCCCCAGTGTACGTATCGCTAGGTTGACTCCGGCTAGGCTGCACATTCACCAGTGTCTCACATACTTGGTGCGTTATTCGTCCGTACTCATTTGTACTACGTGCCCATACCATCGTAGTATATACTCTGTTCTATCTACGTTACAACATGCTCTTACAGGCCACACCATTCTTGAATCTCTATATTTCTCTTTCTATCTACCAGCCTTACCCCACAATATTCCGCAATTACCGCATCTCGACTGTGGGGATGGATTTTTCGAACCCTGATTAACCACTCATAAAGGAATATAGTGCACTATTCGCATGATTTCTCACAGTTGCTCTCCTTTCAATGTCTCCAGCGTATTTCCCGTTCCTTGTAAACAGATGGGTGGTAAACTGGGTTCCTACTCAAATATACAAGCTCGGGACACTAGTACCACCTTATACCTTCAATCAATACTTTGCATTCAGCCATCATCTCTACATCTCTTGATTCCTCTCAAAAACTATAACTTTCGTCTTTCTCGTATTTTCATACGCTTTAATACGGCCTAATTAATGCAGTTACCTATTTTCTGCAACGGAGGACAATAACAGTGCTCGGAATAAGGCAATACTCACCTTATATTGCGTGAGATCGAATACAAATGTTTAAAGATATTTTTTTATGTATTTACACATCTGTCTTCACCACTACTACTTTCGGAGTAAAGCCCTGATAGTATGTATGTATCTTATATTTATGGTATCACCATAGTACCTAAATAACTGTTTTGTGAATCATAACTGTTAAAAATATAATATAAATTCAGCTATATTACATCCGGTTAGAGTGTGTGATGACCTTAACAAAAATAGTTAATTTGATTTTTCTCCTGAGTTCCATGGAATTGGTGTGTGAAATTCACGTGGTGTGTAGGGGGTATAATGATAATAATTTTAATATAAATAACTTTCACCAATACGGTGGTACTTTTGAGGAAAATAAGAAAAACTTAAAACCTTAAAATGCGCATAAATCTATTCCTACTGAAGCTACAACTTTTATTTAAGTCCCTATAGGAGCAGTATAGGAAGTACTTTTAATAAGCTGAACATAACTATAAAGCATCATGGCTAGTTTAGGAGTAATATTAATTTTTATTTATATCCGGGTCTAAAAATGGTCATTTTCAAAAAAAAAATACTCAGCAACTAGATGTGCTGGCGAAATGGGGATAAGAAATCTTGCATTATAATCATAATACCTATAGGATTTTACAATAAAAACGCGACGTCCGAAAAATGGGCTTTATAAAACACTGTGCAATATTATAAATCACTTCTATATTTTATTCAAAAACTTCAACTACCCCCTCTAAATCGACAGGTGGACTCGCCTTCGTGTACGACATTGACGGCTCGTTCTCTGCCAAGTGTAACCACGAGATGGTGGAATTGCTGCCGTTGGAGTTGAAGGAAGACCTGGATTATGTGCAGCAGCTGTTGGAGGAGTTCGTTAGATATACTGGGTAAGTGTTATATTACTTGTATGGCTTATTTAGAAAATTAACGGCAGAATACTCAACGCGTTCTAGTATCTAGAAAAAAAAAATCTCAGATGTAAAGACACGATAGCGATGACAAAGATGAACGTAACATTGGTATTCCGTTGCCTTTGAGTTACGAGGGTAACCGATTTTTGTTCCGAATTGGGCATCTGTATAAGAATTGTATTGTATTATCTATGGTATTAACCAATAGCAGTACCAAAATAGAGTCGCTACTGATAAATCAAAATAAATATTACCGATAATGTACCGGCGTTGTCATCCACCAATTTAATAAAATCCTATAGCTCGATTGCAGCGTCATCTACCGACGCGAAAAATAGATAGAAACCACATTTGAAACGAGTTATATATTTTTTTTTTTAAACTATCACGGTGTAAACTCATAGTTTTAATGTTTCGGGACTTATCGCGATTAATTATTATTTTGGAACTTACTTCTCGACCTCTCGACGCTCGCAGACCAGTCAAGTCGTGACCACGGGTGCTGCAACGCACCCGAAACGTCGGCACAAGTAAGTTCCAAAATAATAATTAATCGCGATAAGTCCCGAAACATAAAAACTATGAGTTATATAAACTTATATATTGTGTGAAAATATGAACTCAATCGATACAAAACTTTGGAGTCTTTGAAACGTACACGAAGCAACCTAACATTATAAAATCATTATTTTCAGCTCCATAATAGCTCAAGAAATGCTCAAAACATGGCCGGAACCAGCCAAGAAGTTCATCAAAGTGTTCCCCTACGAGTATCAACGCGCTCTCAAACAGATGGCCGTGGCTCAACCGACGCCGGCCAAGGTAGAGAACGGGAAGCATGAGAATGGGATCCTCGATATTGAGGAGACGGTCCGAGACGTGGAACTGGATAAAAAGAATTTGGAGAAGATCCTTGATAAGACTAGGTAAGGAATTCTACTTATTACTTATTACTTTACTAATATTATAAAATGTGAAAGTTTTTTTTTATTATATAGGACACGTTAATTTGACTTCGCCTTGCCTGATGGAAAGCTGAAGGCAAAGTTTCGGAAAAGAGGATCACCATTATAGACACCTACCATGTTACAATGGTGGCAACTTAGCTTGTCGGTGAAGTTGTGATGTTTGTGAAGATGTTTGTTATTCAATCACGCTCAAATAGCTGAAAGGATTTGGTTGGAACTAGGCACAGGGATATAATTATGATTTGGATAATATATAGATAACTTTTATTCCTTGATATAGGTTCTCATAGGATGTGGAAATGAGACAAGAAGTCGAGAGAAGAAGGAAATTTGCAACGAATTAAATAAACTTTGTATGTGATTTTTGGCAGTTTTCAATCCGCGAACCAAATGACATATACGAGTATGTGTCATTTCATTCGCGGAACTCGAAATTTTAATGCCGTATGCGGCATATCATATTTCGAGTTGAGACCAACATGCATAATGACCAAAGAAAATATCACCATGAATACGCAAATTACCAATTTCCCAAGCGTGTGTAGCTTCATACAATTTTCCAGTCGCAAAATTCTACTAGATAAATCACACTATGAAATATACACCCCATATCATACCACATATCAATATACCAAGCCATAACAAGATCATCATTATCCCCAGAGGCTTCATCAAATACCCCCGCGAAACCACAATGTACCGCCCTGCGGAGAAACGAATGCGCGATTGGGACGAGATCTACAACAGTGGTCACGTCCGTCGCGGGCTACGAGTACAGGCTGCGCGTTGTATGGAGTGCGGCGTGCCGTTCTGTCAGTCGGCGCACGGCTGTCCGCTAGGCAACATCATACCGAAGTGGAACGATCTGATCTATCGAGGAGACTGGAGACAGGCGCTTAGTCAGCTGCTGCAGACTAATAACTTCCCAGGTAACTACACCCCACATCATATACCTACTCGACAATATACATCCGTCATCATACATCCCACATTATACACCCCCATATCATACACTCCAAATCTTACACTCCACATCATACACTCCAAATCTTACACCCCACATACACTCCAAATCTTACACTCCAAATCTTACACTCCAAATCTTACACTCCACATCAAACACTCCAAATCTTACACTCTACATCAAACACTCCAAATCATACACTCCACATCATGCGGGACTGGGACGAGATCTACAACAGTGGTCACGTCCGTCGCGGGCTACGAGTACAGGCTGCTCGGTGTATGGAATGCGACGTGCCGTTCTGTCAGTCGGCGCACGGCTGTCCGCTAGGACATCTACCGAAGTGGAACGATCTGATCTATCGAGGAGACTGGAGACAGGCGCTTAGTCAGCTGCTGCAGACTAACAACTTCCCAGGTATATAAACTAGATCATACACTAGACATCATATATCTGACATCATACATTCGACATTATATACCCGACATTATACACTTGATATTATATACCCGACGTCATACATCCACCATCATACGTCTCACATTATACCCCACGTTATACACCCGATATTATATACTCCACGTCATACACCCGACATCATCTTCGCTTTATGGTTAACGTTTACCGTCTCACCCTACAACCCCACTCCCATAAAACAGATGTACTGGCTAGCTGGGAAAATTGGCTTGGATTTAGGAATAGACATTTAAATATCAAATGTAATTTCTTTGAAGCAAGCAAGGTTATTAAGGCCGCGGGAACGCGCTGGATGCGAGCCGCTTCCAACCGGTCTTATTGGAGATCTATAGGGGAGGCCTATGTCCAGCAGTGGACTTCCTATGGCTGAAATGATGATGATGATGATGAAGCGAGGTTCTGGCTGCCTCAAAGAAAAAAGTGACACGATGCTATTTCGCTATTTGGGATGCAAAATCAGTTATTATGAAGTAGCCTGCTTGTTTTTCGTTAGATGGCACTAAGCTAGGGTTGCCATAAGTGTGGGGACGCAGACCGGGACATTTGAAGAAAAACTAATGAAGGTAGAAAAATAGGCACTTTTATTACAACAGTGGGTAACTTTAAAGGTTTAAAACAACTTTAAACACTGCTATTCAATGCCAGCGGGCAGCGACCCGCCAGTCGGGCTTTCTTTCGTTGGGGCTTTTCGCTACGAAGGCGAAAAGTTAATTCTGATAATTTTACAAATTATTTTGACGAAATCAACATTAACTTATACTTGTACGGAAAAATGTCGTTCTATCCACGTATGAATAGCCTAGCTAGTTAGTCGCGTGTATTGTAGTTATATTACTGTTTACCAATACGACCTGATACGACACGACCTCCGACGCTCCAACGCCCGCACCATCCAGGAGGCAATCGAGCGCAATAGGGGGTCTAAAGTGTTCGCTCAGCAGTTGGGGAGGCCCCATCTGACGAAACTCTAATTGAGGAAGGCAAAACGATTGTCTCAAAGAACGAGATACTCGAAGAGATCGAGAAATTCTATGGACAGCTGCTGTATGCATCACGGATGAGTAAACCGACGGGACACAGCCATGAAGACCACAGAGCCCCACTCACGCGCTATTACACCGAGAAGATACCAGATGTCTAACAGTACAAGGAAGAGGCGGCTCTCAGGCAACTGAAGAACAACAGGTGCTCTGGTGATGACGAAATTACGACTGAGCGCCACCTGCTTTCAGGAAAGCATCTGGCGCTCCAATCCTGAAAGATCTAGCGAGTTTAATTCCATCATCCAGCAAGGGCCAACACTTAGGGCATGGAGTGGGAGTGCGATGGTACTGTTCTTCAAAAAGGGTGATAAGACCTTACTGAAGAACTACAGGCCCATCTCACTCCTGCTGTGCAATTCACTAAGCAAGTACAACGATGCGAGTCGCAACGTTGTGATCGATAGAGATTGTCATTGGCCGATCTCCAGTGAAGTGACCCAATCCGACCAATGACAATCTCTATCGAGCACATCGTTGCGACTCGCATCGCTATGCTCGCTTAGTGAATTGCAATGCTGAGCCATGTCTACAAGCCATTCTCGAGAGTCGTCACAAATCGCCTCGCGGGTAAGCTCGACGAGTTTCAGCCACCTGAGCAAGCCGGATTTCGAAAAGGCTATAGCACCGTGGACCACATCCATACTGTTCGGCAGATTGTAGAAAAGACGCCAGATTACAAGCAGCCGCTGTGTATGGCATTTGTGGACTACGAAAAATCCTTCGACTCTATCGATACCTGGGCAGTGTTGGATGCTCTGCAGCGATGTCGTGTCGATTGGATCGAAGTGCAGAAATGCTTGTATGACACTGCCACAATGTCTGTCCAGCTCCAAGACCAGAAAACGAAACCCATTAGCCTCCAACGTGGAGTGCGCATACTATACGCGTTGGAGGACGTCTTCAAGACTCTGGATTGGATAGACCAGAATTATCAACATCAATGGTGAGTACATCTCGCATCTTCGGTTCGCCGACGACATTGTCATAGTTGCGGAGTCACTGGAGCAAATGAGCGAAATGCTGCACAGCCTGAATGGAGCTTCTCAACAAGTCGGCCTCGGTGTAACGTCCGGTCTTCTTCTTGCCTTTACCGCAATGCCTCAAAACAAATTTTTCGCCAGTACGTCCTGCCTGTTTTGGCTTACGGTGCCGAAACGTGGCCATTGAAGGTAGGGTTAGTCCACGACCTAAAAGTTGCGCAACGGGCTATGGAGCGAGCTTTCTTTGAAGGATAGAATTCGTAACGAGGTCATCCGACATAGAACCAAAGCTACCGACATAGCTCGCAAAATAATCAAGCTGAAGTAGCAGTGGGCTGGCCACATCTGTCAAAGGACTGATGACCGTTGGAGCAGACGAGTCCTAGAGTGGAGAGCGCGAGAAGGAAAACGGAAAGGGAGACACCCCCTAGCCAGGCGGACTGTCGACCTACGACGGTGGCTAATTGATTGATTGTATACCAAGTCCAGCCCTCAAATATAAAACTATATTTTTTAAACCGGGACAATTTGCTTATCGGCCGGGACGCCGGGACACTAGGCTTCAAACGGGGACATGTCCCGGCGTACGGGGACGTATGGCAACCCTACACTAAGCACTAATATATTAGAATAATATATCGGAATAATGTTATTTTTGTGCCCTACTTATAACATAAGATTTTATCGTTATTTCATAATAAAGCTTCCCAATGTTCCTCAGAGTTCACGGGTCGCGTATGTCCGGCGCCTTGCGAAGGCGCGTGTGTACTGGGCATCTCAGAGCCGCCCGTGACGATCAAGAACATCGAGTGCGCCATCATCGACCACGCCTTCGAATCTGGCTGGATACTACCTGAGGTGAGACTGTGTTTATGTACACTCGCATAATATATGAAATATCACTTTATATTCAGGTTACCTTAACTTAACAAATTATAGTCATAGTAGGGGAGTTTGACGAGCTCAAATAACGTCCTTAGTCAATTAAAATTTATAAGGTAATATAGCAGAATCATTCTTAATCAGGGCATACTTGATAATGAACGCTCTACATATTTTAAATTTTATTTAATTAGATATCAGTATCAACATTTTTTTTATTGCTAATGTAACCGTAGTGTGTTTTATTGAGAGACAAATTCTATTGCATTTTATTGTAATTATTTTAATGATTTTTTGATGAATTTTTACAGATACCAACACACAGGAATGGAAAAACAGTTGCCGTAGTTGGCTCTGGGCCTGCCGGCTTGGCGGCTGCGCACCAACTAAATAAGGTAATAACTCACTGCTCGCACGAACAAACTGTAGAATAATCTCTCTGTGAGGTAAGCACGAATAACTATCGAAATCGTATCGTAAACGTAACGAGAGCACGGAGCAATGCGATTGGCCGCCTGCCTACCATATGCGTGTGTATGACAGTGTATGGGTGAAGCCTGCCAATCGCAATACTCCGTGTTCTCGTTACGTTTACAATACGATTACGATCGTTTTTCGTGCTAGGGGTACCGCTTTGGTGTTTCTAAGCTACTACAAGATTGCCTTCTTCAAGAAGGGCCTTAGAAGGTTTTTACAGGACCAGCCGTACGAGTGAGACACCCCTGATGTTGCATACGTTCAAAAGCCACGGTAACCACTTTCCATCATGTGGACCGTGTGCTGGTTTGCCATATAGTGGTATAAAAACAAGTTGTCAAGTGGCAATCAAATTACACATACATACATATTACACACGCCTTTATCCCCGGAGGGTTAGGCAGAGATGAATTTACACCCACATTTCACCAATACCTACATTGTATTAGGTCCCACGTAATAAGGGGTGAGCCTATCGCCGTATTGCCTTCCTTGTACGCCACCGCATGGGAGGAGATGGGGTGGCCCAAATTCTACTCTGCCAGGAATTCTGTCTTACGAAAATGATAAAAGGCTGGTGTTAATTTAAAGGTAAAAAACTTCTTTGTTCGTTTCAGGTGGGGTATACAGTGACGGTTTTCGAGCGCAACGACCGTCCAGGTGGTCTCCTACAGTACGGCATCCCCACCATGAAGCTTAGCAAGGAGGTGGTAGGCAGGCGCATCAAGCTCATGACGCAGGAGGGAATCTCCTTCAAGTGCAACGTCGACGTGGGCAAGGATATCTCTGCTAGTGACCTGGCTAACGAGTGAGTAGTAGTGCAGAGTGTTTAGATAGATAGATAGATAGATAATTCTTTATTGTACACCAATAAATTTACAGTAATACAAGTAGGTAGCATGTTACGGTTCAATGTACAATGGGCGGCCTTATCGCTAGAAGCGATTTCTTACAGGCAACCTTACCGTGTTTTAATAATATTATCCCGTGGAATGATGTACCTGCTGTGGTTTTAGGAAACGACTACAATATGGGGTTCTTTAAAAGTATTAGAAGATATTTACAGGGTTGACAGCGCAAGTTTGACGCCTCTGGTATTGCACACGTCCATTGGCCGCGGTAACCACGTTCCATCAGGTTGGCTGTATGCTTATCAGCCGCCTAAATCGAATAAAATAACGTACTACATAAAATGACTCGGTAGTGTGGCATTCTTTATGTTATGGGTAATTGGAGCCCTAAAAAGTGCGACAACTAAGTCTAACTACAGAATATTCACATCGCCAATGGGCTGTGGAGGTCGGATGGCAGTCGCTTCACGAAAAAGGTCGAAATTCAACCGTTTTGTAGTGAGACTGAAAGTTAACCTCGACGAATTGGGAAAGCAATTGATCTGAGCTGAATGAGAATAGAATAAACTTTATTGTACATAAAATTTAGTTGTACGGAATACACAGGTACAAATGGCGACCTCATCGTTAAAAAAAAATTCTTAAAGCAACCATTATGATTTATGGGGAATACTAAAACTGTAATCACATATTCTCTTTATTAAAAAGTTAAAAACCCCCTGATATTCTTCCAGATACAACGCTCTAGTCCTCTGCATGGGTGCGACTTGGCCCCGTGACCTCCCACTCAAAGGCCGACAACTAAACGGCATCCACTTCGCCATGGAGTTCCTCGAGAACTGGCAGAAGAAGCAGATGGGACCCACGGGCCACCACCAGACCAAAGACAACCCGGAACTGAACGCTAAGGACAAGGATGTACTGATCATTGGCGGTGGAGATACTGGGTAAGAATATATTACGTGATTATATACACGCGTATCTAAATATGTGTGGTAACAGAGAAAGAACACAAGTTTCACCACCCGTGTCGTAAGAGGGCTCTATTCCACTTTAATCCACTAAACAAATCCATTCACGGATTTGTTTCCACTTTTTGTTCCACTCTAATCCATTGCCGCGATGGATTATATTCCACTGCCTTTTATATTCCGTTCTACCCCATCGCTGCGATGGATTATATTCCACTGCCTTTTATATTCCGTTCTAACCCATCGACTAACGGCAAAATATGTAGACGATATCACTGCGAGAGAAGGAAAACTAGAAATAAAATCCTGTACCAACCCGTCTGACTAGCGTGGAAACAGTAGGCCAAAGCCTCCCAACATTGGGAGAGGTATATATGTCCAGCAGTGGATTGCGATAGGCTAATTGATTGAATATATTGCAATCATGTAATGATGATGTAGTATTCGGGTCCCTTCCAAGAACTTCACCTTTTAGGTTACACACTCACTGAAGAAACGGTTGAAGCTCTAGTGCTAGTTTTCGTCCCCTCTCAGACTGTAGGCGCTCCCAGAAAAACCGACAAAGCAATCAAAAACTATAAACGGACCTCCGGCTAAGAATAGTGAACTTTGAACGCAACTGGGAATCCGCTATGAGGATGACAATGATGAGTGGATTCACCGCGTAGGATAGTACTGACCGGAGCTTGAACCCGGGACTTTTGTTTGTTAGTCTCTTAGCCACTAGGTTTGTAGCCCAAACCCAGTGGCTAAGAGACTTACAAACGAAAAGTCACACTCTGACGCTCAGCTATTTGGGGACTTTCGAGTTTGCATATAGGCTTCTTTCCTTGACATTCGTCAGTTTCAAATCGATTCACATAAATAAATAAATAATTTTGTCATCAGATGCGACTGCATAGCTACATCTCTACGTCAAGGTGCCAAGTCGATCACGACATTTGAAATTTTACCGGAACCGAAACCTACCAGGGGACAGGACAATCCCTGGCCGCAGTGGCCCCGAGTGTTCAGGTACAGTACATAACTAAATGAAATTTCTGAAGCATTTATTATGCATTGACTATTCAAATGGATTTAGAAAGAGAAAGAGACCTCGGGCGGGACTCGAACCCGCGATCTTTCCCTTACAGGGGGAATGCTCTTACCACTAAGCCACCGAGTCCGCACGAAGCCAACTCAAATTCCTCTATACTCCCGCCTGAGGTTGAGTCGCTTTTCTCTTGCATGGCATGGATCGCGGAGGACAGAATATGATTAGTAAATTTCTTTCTCCATGGTATGGATAACTACGGCCAGAGCAACCTGATACAAGCTTGTCGCTGTTTAACTTGAAATAAATGCGATATGACATGTATGAAAGAAATTACGCGAATTTTGAAAAATTGTGGGTTTTTTTAAGTTATTGAAGATTAACAATACCTTACACTAAAGTTACTTACAATAAAGTTTATTTCTATTCTATTCTACCTCTCCACAGGGTTGATTATGGACACGATGAAGTGAAAGTTAAGTTCGGCAACGATCCGAGGAAGTTCTCCACACTTACTAAGGAGTTCTTGGATGACGGTAAGTAATTTTGTTTATGATTCCAAAATCGGCGAGTAGAGATTATAAAGAAAAAAAAAGGAAAAATTTAAAATTCTGTATGAATCTGCAACTTGAGTATTTCCATGAAATTCAAATTTAAATTACCACTCACTGATTAACACGAAATCTCAGAAACTATAACATCTACAAACTTTGGCAGGAAGTTTCCCTAAGGGGTGTAGACATACACTAAGAACGGATTTTACGAACCACCCCTAAGGAGGTAAAACGAACTCCACGCGTACGAAGTCGCAGGCGGCTGATAGTTTCATATATTTCATTGCAAACTCACAAAAATTGGGATACTTCCAGTTGCCCCACCTAGCGGGGCTGGTGGGGCAAAAAATGTATATCCACTTTTCTCCACTTAATTCATTCTGGTGGGGTAAATTATACCCATTTAAATTCCTGGTGCAATCATCCCCACTAGGGTTGGTAACCTTGAATGGGAGAGGTGTTTTTGAATTTACCAGTGGACATGGGCACGCTTGGTGGGGCAAACTGAAAGTACCCAAAAATTGGTTTCTATTTTATATTAATAGTCAATTACATATGACTTTTGTAACCATTTATAAACCATACTAGCTTTTGCCCGCGGCTCCGCCCGCGTGGATGTCGGTTATCGCGGTCAAACATAGCCTATGTCCTTTCTCAAGGTCTAATCTACCCCTATACCAAATTTCATCAAAATCGGTTCAGCGGTTTAGTCGTAAAAGCGAGACAGACAGACAGACAGAGTTACTTTCGCATTTATAATATTAGTAGGGATTTTATTATAAGGTGCCTTTTTAAAACTAATATCAAATTTACCGCGAGCTATACAGAGTACTGACAGCACATTCGTCTCCAGGTGAAGGCAACGTAGCGGGAGTATCAGCAGTGGAGGTAGAGTGGCAGCGAGGCGCGGGAGGCCGCTGGGACATGAAGGAGCTGCCTGGTACGGCTAAAGTGTTCAAGGCAGACCTCGTACTGCTCGCTATGGGCTTCTTAGGCCCCGAGCGGTACGTCGCCAACCAGCTCGGTGAGTACTACATACATACATATAATCACGCTTTTATCCCCGAAGGGTTAGGCAGAGGTCAATTAACACCCACATTTCACCAATCATTCTATTAGGTCCCACGTAATAGGGGGTGAGCCTATTGCCGTGTTCCGGGCACTATTGTTGACTCGAGCCATGTATCTGCGGCTGAGTCTGGGCTGTATATATTTGTTTGATGTTAAACAGCCCTATCCCTTAGTCGCCTTGTACGACACCGCATGGGAGGAGACGGGGTGGCCCAAATTCTACTCTGCCCGGTAACCACGCGACTGGTACTATACCTTCGTTATATTGATAAGTAGGTAATGTAAAGCTACCTGCTAACATTAAACTTAATTTAACTTTCTTTGCTAGTTCAATTTCCCCTCTCCATCAGCAAAATTAATTACCCCATCTTTCTGAATTGTTGAGATTTTTTTTGTGACTTAATTACTAATCTTTTTTCTAAATTCAAATTGGAAACATCATGAACGTGTAATTTTAAGTATCTCCCGGACTTACCCAGAGTCATGCTCAGTGATTGTTCTAAAAAACGATCCAACAAAAATCTAACAACTTTTGTTTATCACACATTTGATTTGTATTTATACTATCATTTTTGTCCATAGACCTTCCACTGGACGCTCGTAGTAACGTCGAAACCGAGAAGTCTAACATTTATAAGACAAGTGTCAATAATGTCTTCGCCGCTGGAGGTAAATATTACTTTTTTACAGGTTTCTATAACTAACCGCTTGTATTATTGAAGAAAAGGAGGGAGGTCTACCAAGAGACCTTAGACCATACGCTGTATAGACTTAGTAGGTTCGAAACACGCATTATGTATGAGTAAGCTAATGTTGTCAATATTACTAAATTTTAAACTCTAGCGTTCCATTCACTTAATTCTTGTTAACATTATTGTATAATGTCAATATAGTTCTATAAACTGTCAATCTCCTTTTTGAAGTGCCACTTACTGTGTCTATAGAGTTCGTACATTTGAAACTTCGGGCGTGTACAAAAGACTTTCACTTGTGTACCAAGAAGTTAATTTGGATTTCGTTCGATAATGTATATTCCGCCTACCGACTCAGTGCCACCGACAGACGAATCTATTCCTGGCATAAAAGTACCCTATTTATTGAATGAATTTTAAAACATTTAGTAGTAAGTAGTAAGTACTTAGCAAAAAGTAAAATAGTATGCTAACAAAAAAAAAAAGAGTAACATAATTCATTGATTCCGATAGTTCGTACGAATATCGGTAGATGACTTCCCCCGCCCCAAGACCTAAGAAAGACGAGGAAAATCAACGTCGGGCGAAGCTCGGTGGTTCAGTGGTCAGAGCATTCCCCCTGTTCGGGATCGCGAGTTCTAATCCCGCCTGAGCTTGATTTCGCTTTTTCCTATCTTAATCGATACCCTATTTATAATTCTAGCTAGACTATGCGATGAATACAAAAATGGACTAAAAAAACATAATTCTTTCACAGATTGTCGCCGCGGCCAATCGCTAGTCGTATGGGCGATATCGGAAGGTCGCCAAGCAGCCAGAGCGGTCGATTTATACCTATCAGGCACGTCATCTCTACCTGGCATCGGAGGCGTCATCTACGACCACTGAACCTCCGCACCATCACGTATTAGGTTATAATGACGTCATCTATGACGTATGTAGTCACGTCCGCGAGATCGGCGACTGTGGGCTTGAACAGTGCGGTACAATGAGAATGAATTTCACCAATGATGGGAATTGATATCAATTATACGTCGGTAGTTAGTGGTTATCGTGTCGGCCTGGATAGGTCCCGGGTTCGAATCCTGGCTATTACACTACCGATGTAACCCACTAGCACAAGCAATTTAGCTTAGTTAGAGTGGTTAAATGGAATATTTCTGTTGCTAATATTCTTTTAGAAACAAAAAAAAATTTGAACTATGTTTCGCGTTTTTACTAAACGTGTTATAGTAAAATGTCGATGGTTTTCACTGGTGAAATTCAGTCTTAGGTTTGTAGTTTTATTTTAAGGAGAGAAGAAAGCCAAACCGGGAGATTAAACATGTATATTGTATATTTTAATTTATTTTTTATAAGTTGTTAAGTCATAAAGTGATATAAAAATACCGAAATCAAACTCAATCGTGAATATATTCTATCTGTTATTTTTTTTTTATGTTATTAGACATTGATATACGTTTTTACCCGACTGCTAAAGAAGGGTCATGATTTTCTGCTGTCTAGGAAAGGTTCAGGTAGCTCAATTCATTCTAGAAAGGGAATAGCGCAGGTTCGAGTCCCATTCTAGATGATATAACATATTCCGTCATATATTTTAAAGTAGTTATTCAGAGTTATTCACTCTAACAAGTGCCAGTATAGGACAATAAAATAATGATCTGAGAAGGTGCTTGTGTATTAAAAAAAATGTGAATTTCGATTCCGCAGTCGTCGAAATTTTTGTGTAAACAAAAAAAAATTACATTCTGTAGTTTAGAACAACTTGTAGTTGTAGACGCTTTGATATACCTGCGTTTGGTGAAAATAGATCTTATTAATATTAAAATAAGGTTCAAAATATATCTGGTCACGCATGTGATGTTATTGAAATGTAATTATCAATTATTATATGTTAGTACGACTTGTAATGTCATCCAAATATAATCATTATTTTTATAAATAATGAATATTATGTTTGGGTTAAGTCAGGTGACGCCATTGTATGATAATATTGACAATATCCCATTGATGTAAATTGTTACTACAATATCCTATTTAATTTTCCATTGATTATTATTATCAGAAGGCTTGCCATGGCGTGCTAAAGCGTCCTTGCTCAGGGCCCATACCATGAACTCTTAAAACAAGTCAATAATTGAAATGCTGTCATTCTACCAACTGCAAATGCCACTTTGTAATCGTATATATTTATATGACATTACAAAGTGACATTTGCAGTTGGTAGAATGACAGCAGTTTAATTATTATTGACCTATTTTAAGAGTTCCTCAGGTCTTCATTGCGTAGTCAATGAAGCCGTAGTGAGATTACAAGGTGATATATTTAAAAATGTGCAACTTCGCAATACGAGTATCTGTCAATAAAACATTATTTGATAAATATTTTAAAAGGTGGACAATCTCAAAAGGAGGATAATTAAATTATGTTTACCCAAGAACAAATTTTCTCCACCTTTTTGTATAACATTGTTCCTATAAATAGGTATTTAACTTATCATGATCGCTCACATTACTATTGAAGTTTACGGGACATCTGTAGCAGACAATACCACTGGTCCCAAAAACTAGTAGTATATAAATATAAATGAAATGAACTCAATATTCATGGGATCCCTTATATTGTAAAAAAAATCAATACACTACTCAAAATATTATAGGGAGTCGACATGAATCGTGTTACTCGTCACCACTAATAATACAATATCAATCAATCAATCAGCCTATTGCAGTCCACTGCTGGACATAGGCCTCTCCCAAAAAATAATTCAATAAAATAGTAATAACTAAACGCAGCGACATATCCGAGTTACCGTAGAAATTATTTATATTAAATATTATTACTATTACCATTTCGAGATATTAATAATACTTGCTTATATTGAACCTTGCTGGTTGCTATTAGCAAGTAGTTGCAGTTTTATAGATCGCTATACATTTATTATTATTATTCGATACGTATTTCTATTTTTAATAATGTTTAGAACACTCGTGCGCTTGGTTTTCTCTTTAACAATCTAAATAAAATTGTATACACTCCTGTTTTATTCCCTCTGGAGTAAGCAGGAATGGTGTTTTTTTTACCCGGCATAGGTCTTACAACACAGCCCCAATGGACAAGTGGCAATTCATTGCTCGGCGTATGATGGAATAGAATGACAAATAGGATTTGACGTTTTTGACATTCGTTGACGCCTGTCATATACTTCAAATCCCATACATTTGGCATTCTATTCCATCATACGCCGAGCAACGAATTGCAACTTGTCTAGGGGGGCAGGTCTGGTCATGTATGGTACTCTATGGACCCATTCTCATGATGCCAGAATTCGAGCCTGGCGGTGACAGGTAGAGCCTATCACCCAAGCAGAAGCAGGCCTTCTCATATCCGGGGTAAGAAGGGGATGGTCCACACCCAAGGGGCGAGATGACCCTGGGTCAGACGGGGTATGAGGGATGTGCCATTGGTAATCTCACCCTCAACTCTCGACCATCGGCAATGGGAAAATCAGTTGAATCTTGCATTGTTTATAATTATTTATTAGGTTATGTTGTTATTGAATGAAATTTTGAGGCATTTATTATACTAACTATTCAAATCGATATAGAAAGAGAAAAGAGAAAAACCTGTAAGGGCAAGATCGCGGGTTCGAGTCCCGCCCGAGGTCGATTCTCTTTTCTCTTATTAAAACGATATGTTGTTATTATATAAAAATAATAATACTTTAATTGAGAAAATCATCGTGAAAATCAAACGTACGGGAGAACTTTATAATGTTTTAGATACTAATTTAACTTTAAGGCACGTATAAATTGTTTGATAAAATCGTTTTCTGTATAATCATAACCACATTCCGTTTTCTAGACTTATTGGTCATTATTGCGTTTTAGAGAGATATTTTCAAAACTGCATACATATCGCATGCTTATTCTGTTGTAATCTCATGGTAAATACATATTAAACTCCTAATACGAGATTGCGATGTGTATATGAAAATAAACATACCTACTAATTTAGAGTAAATTGTGTTCGTACGAAAATCGTTCTTATACAGCTTAATCTAAAGAATGTTATTGTGTGAACGGTTTTTTTAGTTTGCAATCTCGTATTAGAGTACAGTCTGTCTATGAGATGTAATGTTGCCATCTATAAAATCATATCAAGGTTGCTAGAAACACTTTTTATTAGATAGTAGAAAATAATTATATTATTCTACTATCTAAAATGAGTCAAGAGTAAAATTATGAGAAAAAATTTTCACTATGATATATAACAGATTTTATCGCGAAAATCTGAGCAACCGCAATAAAAAATGATCTTAAAAAAATTGCAATTCATCAATATACTAAGAATTAAGAATACCAAGATTAAAAACGTAACTAATTTAGTTTTATTATCTAATAAAAAGCTATACCGACCGTGATGCCGGTGGTATTATTATAAGGTCAAGACATCGTCAGGGATAATGCAAATCCGCGTAAATACCATTGGCAATAACCGCGTATCTACATCAAAGGCACATACAAGCGTATCACCACTCGGTTCTTGTTGGAATTGTTTGCACCGTATGAGGGTGAGGCCTGCATCTGTTGTTCTGCATAGAATAGAAGAATTTGGGACTAACTGGCTGAAAGAGCTTATCGAAACAACCGCCAGGTAGAAGCGGTAATAATTACTATATAGGCAAGTCCGTTACTTGCATCGAGGGTGTTGGTGATCTCCGGACTCCCAATAATACGGACCGTACGCCGCTGTAACCTGTCGAAAGCATCTAGTAAGTACTTTGCAGAACTATCCCAAAGATTTGAGCAGTATTCCATGCAAGAGCAAATTGTCTTTTACAGAAAGTACAATTGCTCCGGCGTGAAAAACCGTCTCACCTTGTTCAGGACTCCGAGTTGACGAGAGGTCGTTTTGATGATGCTATCGATGTAGTTTTTGTTGTTCAACAAACAGCAGACGCCTAGTTATACCATGTATATCGAGATTGTCCTGCAGTGGCAGTGGCGTGTCCCAAAGAGTTGGAAGGAGAAGGAAAGAAGATACCTTTGCTGTAAACGCACTTAACTGCGTCTTGACAGTTAACTTGGCCAGGTTCTAAGAGTCCTATTGACAAATGTAATTCAGGACCTGGTCAAGCTCAGTGACAATAAGCTGTCTTTTTTTCGCTGAATATCAGCCTGCTTGGCTGCAGGAAATCCGAGATATCACCGTGTAATGTGCTGTCGCGTACTAAATCTGCGTTTTTGTTTTTGGAAAAGAGCTAGCTTTCTATTAGCCATTTGCTTCGGGTTAAATAGGTGAATCTGAATCAGGAATCTACGTCTGCTGGCGGAAAATCTTAAATTCGTCAGATACGTGTAATTTCCCAGTGATAGTTACGCGTTTTTGCATTTGCAATTGCCGTGGTAAAACGATAAAATGCATATGCTATCTGCTGTGCATCTTGCTATGATTACCGATGTTTGAAAACGTAAGAGGGCGATAGAGATACATCTAAATGCGAAAGGCCGCCGATAGATATGTCTTGACCTTAACATGGATTGTTGTTAGCCATATGTTTTTAATATTATTGTGTAGATGTTACTTCGCGTAGTCAGTATTCTATGTTACGTGGCAAAGGATACTATATTGTAAGCATTCTTTAAATGTGTGAACAAAAGAATAATAAATAGTATAGATGTGATGCATTCCGGGCATTGAAGGGCTCCTGGCTACGCCCAATATTTTATTTATATGGGTGATCATATACATAAAACATTGAGTACCTAGGAGAGTACATAAACTGTCGGTCCAGGTTGCCATACGACCACCCGTGGCATTCGTAGTTGGAGCCCTAAAAATCCTACAACCTGGGGCAGGTTGTAGGATTTTTAGAGAAGTTATAGAATAGAATGATGAATGTATGGGATTGACACTATTTTGAGGTTTATGACAGTCATTTACGTATGTCAATCCCATTGATCAATCTATTCTATTCAACAAACAGAAGAGCTCTATCACCATAAGCATATGCTTATAAAGACGCGCACAAAGAAAATTCGATTGTATATCATTTATTATTCTTTTGTAATGAATTATTTATATGATAGTACTGTGTCAGTTAGAATATATAAATAATATGGTGTTTTGTTCCTGACATACTGTTAAATGAATGAATGAATAAATGATTGGTTCTAAAATTATGTTATAATGGGCCTTTTCGTTCGTTCATTTATATCTAAACATTTATGTGCACGTAGTCTCTGCGCAAAAAAAAAAACATCTCAAAATACGTATACATTATAATTTTCTCATAAGAATTTACTCAAATATGTTGAAGAAAAATCGATCATAAAAACTTCTCTAATATTATTATGAGAATATTTTAAAAATTAAGGATTTTAAACTGTTATGTGCAGATTAAAAATAAAATATTTTATATTTAAATACATAATTCAATCATATACAATAAAAAATTAAACTACAAAACAATATAGTAATTAAATGAAACTAAAATGGCAAAACTGAACCTTAAAGAGTTTATTTAAATTATCACATTTGAAATTAATGATTTTTTTTTTAACTATCCAATTTTTAAATTAAATCTTCTTCACCGAATTGGTGCCAAACAATAATACATTTTGATGTATGTAATGTAGTCGAAAGGTTTTCTATATTGACACTTAAAAACTATATTCCTTTTGGTTAGGTACTTTAAAGGTAAACGATCTTGTAGCAACTTTTTATGAAAACACATGTTAAACAATAAACCAGACTAACTACGAGTAGTGGCTCGATTTCGGTTTTAGTATCACTACATATTATAAAACAAAGTCGCTGTCGCTGTCTGTCCGTCCTTATTATGTATGCTTAAGGGCCGGCGCCCATTGCCGGCATGGCACGACATGGAATTTATTACTAATCAAGTTATTTTGAACCTTATCTCATATGCTTTATAATTCATTTTACTTTACGTAAAAACGATGTCGCGGCATGCCACAGCCTGCCGCGGCATCGTTTGACGAATAAAGTAACCCTAGGCTAAATAAGGTCCTAAATCTTCATAACTACGCAACGGATTTTGAAGCGGTTCTCTTTAATAGATAGAGTGATTCAAGAGGAAGGTTTATATGTATAATACATGCATAATATTGTAGAGAAACACTGATAAATTAAGAGATAATACCACGCGGGCGGAAAAAATGGCGGTACAAAGTTCGCCGGGTCAGCTAGTTCAAAATAAGTTTCGAAACATAAAAATATTTTATAAACTGAGTGTTATAAACAAAACATATTAAATAGTCACATCTAGATTGTTTACGTTTAGTTAAGTACCTAGCCGAATGGAATATACACACTTATCGGGTTTTACCACTAATCAATGAATTTATGCTCATTTTTTGAAAGTGCCAAATCTTGCAAAAAAGACAACCGCATTCACAAGCAGAAAATGAAAAAGGCAAGAAGTAATTTACATCCCTTTTAAAAACGGACGCAAGTTAGAATTATAACGTCATAACTTCTTCACCTCTATTGTTTTTAGATATCGCATCAATGTTCCTAACCAATTATTTCATTTGAAATATTTTTGTTTTAAAAGTTATGAAATAATTGAAAACTGTTAATTCTGGTGATTGATGGCACACGGTGGAACTTATTGTTACATATATTGATAACACACTTATACTTTTCCACGATATTTATCATTGAACCTGACCAGTTTCGCCTTACGGCATTCTCAAAGATTCCCATTGACATTTAGCGTACGTACGTGAAAGATAAGTAAGTGTCAATGTCAATCTTTGAGAATACTGTAAGGCATAAATATATGTAATTGAAAAATTATTACAAATATGTATGTCATGTAAATATGTTCCTATGTAATTGTATAAGTTTATTGTCTCTTTAGTTATGAATACATGCACCAATCATCCATCCATACAAAATTTTGCATTATAACAGTACATATGTACTAAGCTCAGAATACAGAAGTACTAAGATAGTAATTCACTGTGCCGACGTCGAACCCTTGACGCAGCAGTCAAAAGGTGTGAGGCACTTCTTGATTTGATATTCCGTTCAATCACCTAATATTTGCAATTTACACAATGTTAACTGAAGCTACATTACATGAATATGTAAAACATAATATGTTTTGTTAGGTAGTTACTAATTGTTATTTTGTTCATGTATAAATGCATATGTCATGTATAAATTTCTCATGAAGCCATTGTTAAACGTGTAAGTTTCACAAAATTATTTATATTGTATATTGTATTTCTATTGTATGCTGATAGCATTTTGTTAATTTGATTTTTTTGGAATAAATATTTTATTTATATTTTTTATTTTTTTTATTTTCTGATCACTTTATCAGGTGATTACAAATTATGCTTTTAAAGATACCATACCTCATTCACTTATTACATTTTATTATACAATACTTGTCTTGACTGATTAATCAATGCAAGAATTAAAACGAAATATTGGCAGAATTGTTTTAAATATCCCTAGGGAAGAATTTGTAAAAATTATATCCCTACAAGGTAAAATAAAAAAAAAATCCCGAGATAAACAGGAATGGCCTGCTAGTTTCATATACTGTAGGCAGCAACACGACTGACATCGAATTTTGCCAGCATTTATAGGCCACGGTTACATGCAGCACGGACCAAACTACCACTAACCAGGACCGTATGCTTGTTTGTCACCTTAAGAATTTAAAACTTTCTGAAAATCACTTCACTTCGGAGTTAATTCTCAGAGATTTACTCATATCAGCTGCTTACTACAACTTTATATTAGTTAAATTAAACAAGCCCATTGTGTATGTACGGTCTTACGCTGCCTCATGCTTGTGCAGGCATTAGGGCGCATGTTACATAATTAAGATTTGCATAAAACAGTGGGCGGCGCGGGCACCTAAATGCGTGCACATGCACAAGGCGGTGAACAGTATAAACGTAATTAAGGTGCAAGTGAATGAAAATTATGTTATCTCATGTACCTACCCTACCTGCTACTTGCTTATTTTAGAAATTGTTGATAACACGGAATAGTTGTTCGTGTTAGATATTAGTTGTTTATTGGTATACATTGTTATTGACAATAATGAATGTGTTTTAGAAATGAATCTGTATCGAATATTATTGTAATGAAGAAATAAATACCTATATCAAAAATTCAAAGGTTTTTTTTTTTGAACACCTCGATGTTTACCTACCTCTCCCGTTTACCACCACCTCAATGAGGCTACCAGCGAGGTGGCTATATTGGAATGGAACCTACTAAAAGCACGCGGTGTTCAATCACGTAAGCCTACTGCGAGGTACCCGGGTATGCCTTTAGGGCTCCCGCACACGAGCCACCGGCCACAACTACAAGATGCCGCCACCGGCATATTTTCTAGTTTCCTCTCCGCAGACGGTTGACGCCGGTGGCCGCTACACGCTACAATCGTCGCTGCTTGCTACTTGTGGCCCGCGCCAGCCACTAAATGCCGACATGAAACATCGCACACGCTACGCGCGCGATTTATAACGACGGTTTCGTCTTCTACGACGTTTTCTGATCAGAAGCAATTAAACCTTTTTCGTCAGAGTCCAAAAAGATACTGTATGAATAGGTTAAAAAAAGTAGCAGCCACCGACCGCAAGTGGCGACCACCGGCTACAAGTGACTGTCGCGCGCTTCAACCACTTCTGTAGCTACGTTTAGCTTCGCGTGGCGGTGCGGCGTTTGTGGTTGTGGCCGGTGACCCGTGTGCGGCAGCCCTTAGTCCCTACGCCAGACCCACGTCATAGGGGGTCAGAGATCGTTTAACACTTCGTCCTTGCCTTATATGAGAGCAGAGTAGTTTAAATGTTTTAGGCCTTACTTTGTGTAGTAGTGTTTAGAGTTTAGACTCGTTCACTGCCACCGGAGGAGTGACAACGGGAGGAATTCAATCAAATGGAAAAATAAAAAAAACACGACTCGCCTGTAAAAAAAATAGCTGGCTTGATAGTTCCAGACTCCTAACAATGCGCGATCGGCCTAATCTAAAGCCAGGACAAGCCTACACGGTTACATCAACCCTGAAAATATAGGTACCTACTCCTTTTTAAACAAAACATCCTGTAAATGAACGAGATAAATTAATATTGAGGTACAGTGTGTTTTTTAAACTAGAACAGTATGGGGACATGAGGTAAATGTTCAAAATCGTTAGAGAATAAGAAAACTTAGAACTCTCCATGAAAATGAATAATTTCCATACTTAATTCTGTAGACACCTTACAGTAGACACCGGCGCCATGTCAACGTCGCGACATAGGTAACCTCTCCTGTTCTCGCCCTATGACATGGGATTAACATAATCGGATCAAACACAACGTGTGCTCTCATCTGACTAAATACGTGCACCCATAATTAATTCGACACAAAATCTTAAGACAGGGTTAAATATCGCACTTAATATGTTAATAACGGTTACTGGATAACGCGTTTGGCTTCAGTTCTCATCCAGGATTCGAGGTGAAAGCTTGCTCTTCAGAAAATACCACCGAAAGCGGTAAGTGTTTGTACCTACTGTACAGTTTCTACCTACTTGTTTTATACAAGGTGTTAAGGGAACGGTCCTGAAGCTGAAGGCACCTGGTACTACTCCGGGTACCCTAAATATTGGCATAAAAAATTATGTTATCTGTAAAAAAAATATTTTCTTTTTGTACCATTTAATTAGCATTATTCACTCTCCATCGTGTTACTAAAGCTGAATGAAACAATGAAGCAATAATTTCATAAAAAAACACCAACTTGCATTAAGGCGCTATTTGTTTTTTTTTGTAGTGATACCCCATAGATAAATTATTCATCTATGTGATACCCGGAGTATGAGTGACTGCCTCTGTGGCGTGGGCGTGGTGATAGCGAATTCGGCCACTAGGCAGGAGGCGCGGGTTCGATCCCCGCTCAGTGTAAATATTTATATGTATGAATATAGGTATTTGCATTGGTCTGGTCGTGAGTCGGAAAGCACGTTAAACCGTCGTCGGTCCCGGTTGCCATACGAACATCTATAGCAGTCGTTTGTTACGGGTAATTAGTCGCAGACTCCGAGGTGAAAAGTTTTGGGTGCTACTGTGATTAACGTTAGGATGTACCTAGAAGTGATATCCGGACTCCTACCAGGTGCCTTCGGCTTCGGGAGCGTTTCCCTAACACCCTGTATAGTGGTGCCCAGCTATTCAAAAGAACAATTTTAACTTTAGTTGTTTATCTTATTGATTTTAATTAGAAAAAGATAATATTGTATGATGGGTTTTGGGCCTACTACAGTCTACAGTTTAGGTTAAAGGCCTTTGGGAAGTCTTTACTCGAACGCTCTGTTTCGCTCTATATTCGCAAATATTTGTATGCATGAATAATATGTATCCACACAATATATCATTGATCCATACTAACTAATAATATAAATGCGAAAGTAACTCTGCCTGTCTGTTAGGTATTCACGCCTAAATTACGGAACCGATCTTGATGAAATTTGACAGGTAGGTAGATAGATTAAACCTTGAAAAAGGACATGGTCGCTAACCGACATCCACGCAGGCGGAGCCGTGGGCAACAGCTAGTAGTTTATATAATTTGCCCTGTCACTAGCTTTGCTTAGTTTGGAATGTTTGGAGTTATTGTAGATACTTACCTATTAAAATATTGATTTATTTCGTGCTGCTGACTGCTGCTTACTTTGAAAATGACAATTATAAACGCTCACCCTTTATTTGGCCTAGCCTTTCTTAAATGCAAAGTTTTTACAACATAAAAGGTAATCTACAAATCTAACTAAGTAGTCTAGTTATAGTGGGACTCGACCTCGTGGGAATAAATCTAGTTAGATGCAATGTTATCTGTGTTAGATGTTAGATATCTAGGTAGGTACCTGTTAAATAAAATTTCATTGTACAATGTAACTTAGGCTCTGCTTTGCTGGATCAGTCAGCCAGTTAGTCAATCAATCAGTGGGAACGAGAGATAGCCCTAACTGTAATAAGTATTATTATGTATATGCACCTACAGATAGGTAAATTTCCACTTTTCGAAACTTTGCCCCCACAGATATGAAGATTAAAGAAAAAGTACAAATTCTCTACAAGGATTTGGACGAGAAGTGCGAGCAGCAGTTCGGGTTCCGTATGAAAGATGTGACGTTCAATAAGGTAGTGGAGCATATGTATGTCCCGAAGGACTCGTCCAGCTTGGCCGTCACCAGGATTTTGTTTGGTAAGAGATAGAGATAGAATCAATTTTCAAAATTGAGTAGGTACCTAATCCCCTCAGTTACCATCCCCGACGGCCATCGGGGGAGGTCCCCTGGGAGGGAGAGACGCCACTGGAAATGACAGTGGCACAAAAAGGAAGATTTTTCCGTTTTGTGCCATCAGTAGCAGATTCCAGTGGCTTAAACAGGAGTATATTAATAATAAATAGGTTGAGCGCTCTTTTCGGGACCTTTTAGACTCTAGAAGTCTAGACAGTTTAGAAGACGATAGATGAATATTATAGTAAGTTATTCACAATAATTATTTACATAATACAACTTATATTGTTTGGCAATATAATAAAATTATACATCAGTGGATAAGTACTTATATGTATAAATGCTTATGCTTGTCTTGTTTTCAAAATGCACTTAGTTTGTCAAATAGCTCATTATGACGTCAGATTTTACTTCGGAGAATCTCAATTTATAGTTTACTATACATAATAAGACATAATATTATTCATTGGCAGTAATAGTAACCTTGGATATGTCATAAAAGTACCTATAACTTTCATTTATCTAACGCGTTAAGGTAGTAGAATACCTAGTGCCTATATAATGCTTCGTTTACATACTCGCGGCAGAGCGAGGGAAGTGGCGAGAGAAGTGGGCAGGGACGTGGTGTGAATGGTATATTCGTCATGCCGCGAGTAGTGCCGCGTATGTTGCTGCGAGTGTCGGCTTGGCGGCGCGAGAAGGAGCGGCAATACTAGCGCGATGAAGCATTCACATACTCGCGTCGCGCACACTTCGCATCGAGCGCTCGTTGTGTACGCGCGTGTCACAGTCACAGGATTACTTCGAATTTATTATCATGACAATGACGCAACCAATCGAATGGTCCAACGAAAAATCAATAGAATTTATTGAAATGCTTGCTACGGATCTAATTAAATAATATAGGTAATACATATGTAAGTATATAAAAGGTAGGTAGGTAGGTACCTACCTACCAAACTGGAATAGGTAGGTAGGTAGGTACCTACCTACCTATCAAATTAAAATAGGTAGGTAGGTAGGTAGTACCTACCAAATTAGCCTGATTACCTACCAAATAGGTAGGTAGGTAGGTAGTACCTACCAAATTAGCCTAATTATACCTACCAAATAGGTAGGTAGGGTACCTACCAAATTAGAATAGGTAGGTAGGTAGGTACCTACCTACCAAACTAGAATAGGTAGGTACCTACCTACCTACCTATTTGGTAGGTAATCAGGCTAATTTGGTAGGTACTACCTACCTACCTACCTATTTTAATTTGGTAGGTAATTAGGCTAATTTGGTAGGTAGGTACCTACCTACCTACCTATTCTAATTTGGTAGGTAACCTACTTACCAAATTAGCCTAATTACCTACCTACCTATTTTAATTTGGTAGGTAGGTAGGTACCTCTACCTACTAAATTAGAATAGGTAGGTAGGTAGGTAGGTACCTACCTACCAAATTAGCCTAAGTATACCGACCAAACAGGTAGCTAGGGTACCTACCAAATTAGAATAGGTAGGTAGGTAGGTACCTACCTACCAAATTAGAATAGGTAGGTAGGTAGGTACCTACCTACCAAACTAGAATAGGTAGGTAGGTAGGTACCTACCTACCTACCTATTTGGTAGGTAATCAGGCTAATTTGGTAGGTACTACCTACCTACCTACCTATTTTAATTTGGTAGGTAATCAGGCTAATTTGGTAGGTACTACCTACCTACCTACCTATTTTAATTTGGTAGGTAATTAGGCTAATTTGGTAGGTAGGTACCTACCTACCTACCTATTCTAATTTGGTAGGTAACCTACTTACCAAATTAGCCTAATTTACCTACCTACCTATTTTAATTTGGTAGGTAGGTAGGTACCTCTACCTACTAAATTAGAATAGGTAGGTAGGTAGGTACCTACCTACCAAATTAGCCTAAGTATACCTACCAAACAGGTAGCTAGGGTACCTACCAAATTAGAATAGGTAGGTAGGTAGGTACCTACCTACCAAATTAGAATAGGTAGGTAGGTACCTACCTACCAAATTAGAATAGGTAGGTAGGTAGGTACCTACCTACCAAACTAGAATAGGTAGGTAGGTAGGTACCTACCTACCAAATTAAAATAGGTAGGTAGGTAGGTACCTACCTACCTACCAAATTAGCCTGATTACCTACTAGCTAAGTATCTAAGTAGATAAGCAAGTAAGCGGGGCAACGCGATGAACATCGCGATGATGCGAGTGTTGGGCAACGCGATGAACATCGCGATGATGCGAGTGTTTGAATGCTAGGGCATTATTCGCGTGAATATTGCCGGCAAGGCGATGAGCAATGCGAGCGGCAGTATGTAAACGCGGGGTAAGATTTGTTTTATCGTGTTTTGGTCAAATGTCTCAATTACTTGGAAAATTTCATTAAGTAGTATATAGCTACGTCGACAGTGACTTTGGCGAGTAGTCGAAGTCACCTTACGATTCGGAGTCGCCTAACGATTCGGAGTCGCCTAAAGATTCGGCTTTTGAAGAGATTGATTTAAGATATATTGGTAGGATGCCGGAAACTATAACCAATAGGTGAGGCTACATCCTCTCCTATAAGCAACGATTTTAAAAAAGGCGCAGTTTAGCTACTCTGCAGATGATTTGTAAGTAAGCAATTCCGTAGTGGTCTGTACAAAGTAACAACTACTCTTACTTTCATTAGTTTTATAGTTTTTTATAGTTAGTTTTATAAGCGTGGTCTAAAAGCTTCACTTGCCTCCGGCGCCCTATGACGTAACACTTTAAAAATAAATAACTGCCATGTTCTTCACTCAGGTTTGGCGATGCTGTTCGACATACCGGATGAACGAGGTGGTGCCCGCATGGTGATGCGCTGGGGGAACCCCAAAACGTGCTATTTCCCCCTGTTTCCGTTTCTACAGCCGATCCCTCTGCCCTATATGGCTCTCGTTTACGCTGCGCTATGGCTTGGTAAATATAAAGAAAAAATACCTAAGGCAATTGAAATGTTTTTTTTTTCGGTCTTCTTTTTTTTTATACCACTTAAGTGACATACAAGCACACGGCCCACCTGATGGAAAGTGGTTACCGTGGCCTATGGACGTATGCAACACCAGGGGCGTCACACTCGTGCTGCCGACCCTGAAGAAACCTTCTAATGCCCTTCTTAAAGAACCCCATATTGTAATCGCTTGGGAAAACCTTTCTTCTTCTCTTTATTTAATACTAGCTTTTGCCCGCGGCTCCGCCCGCGTGGATGTCGGTTATCGCGACCAAACATAGCCTATGTCCTTTCTCAAGGTCTAACCTACCTCTATACCAAATTTCATCAAAATCGGTTCAGCGGTTTAGTCGTAAAAGTGAGACAGACAGACAGACAGACAGACAGACAGAGTTACTTTCGCATTTATAATATTAGTAGGGATTGTAATGGATTGAACATTTATGTATAGCTGCGCACCTTGCGTCACCTGGGTTTCAAATGGAGTTTCCGATTTTATTCAAAAATACTAGCGTATAGTGAACGCGGCTGCTACGCAGGAAGCGCGGGTTCGATCCCCGCTCAGTGCCAATATTTGTATGCATGACTATGAATATTTGCATTGATCTGGGTGTTTTCTATGTTATGTATGTATTTACAAAAAAAATGTATCTATGTATGTTTATCCACATTCTAGAACCCATAACACAAGCTAATTAAGCTATACCTACTTACTTTGGGTCTAGATAGCGTTGTGTAGATTGTCGTACAATGTCGTACAATAAGTAGATTTTAAGTTTTTAAATAAGTACTTACTTAATTAAACCTCATAGGGTAAATCAATAGCACATTAATAATCAAAGTGTCACATGTTAAGACCAATGACGTCACATAAAACAGTGACCCACCCATAAACATAATTTTCAACAGAGAACAAGCCTAGAGTTAGTAGCAAATCATTTCACCGGATAGTATTATGTTATCTGTGACCGGATAGACTCTGTGGCGTGGCGGTATTGAACGGAATGCTACGCAGGAGGTGCGGGTTCGATTCCCGCTCAGTGCAAATATTTGTATGCATGAATACGGGTATTTGCATTGGTCTGGTGGTGCCTCAGAGAGCTCGTTAAGCCGTCGGTCCCGGTTGCCACACAAACATCTCTGACCGTCGTTACGGGTAGTTGGAGCCCTAAAAAGTTCAACAACTGGTCTAACTGCAGTGCTTTTATATCGCCAAAATTCGAAGATTAGCCAAACCTGCAGTTAGATTGAAAAAAATGGAGACCAGACTCCGAGGTGAAAGCTTCGGATGCGACTGGGATTAACGCTAGGGTGAAGAAGTAGCAAATCTTATTGCGAACTAAGTTGCACATCCTCACAACATTGAAGCATACGATCGATAGCTATGGGATAGGTACTTTCCCTTATGGCATATATTCTACCCACTTGTGCTAAGAATAGTTTGACTTCACGACTTTTGTCCCTCACCCCCTACAAAAATGTGTTAACCTTCCCTATTCCTACAGAAACTGTATCAGCTCCTTATTTCCAGGAGCCCTGGGCATAATGCTTGGGTACAAGTACTCCGTCTCTGCTCCAACTTTCACGGTGTGCTACTGGTACCTGTTCCTGATAGACAAGAGCTTCTGGAACAACCATGGGTACCTCTTCGGATTGGTGGCGCTGTTGTTGAGTTGTACGGAAGCTAATTGTTATTGGTGAGAACTGAGAACCATCTAATAATTATCAAATAAAATAAGATAAAAAATCCAAAAACATCGCAAACGTAAGTTATGACCAAATTGCAGACAGATCCGTTCAACTTTTACGCGTAATTTAGATACATAATATATATCCAAACACCTTCACAAACTACTAATAATTTAGCATAATAAATATAACTAATATAACTACGAATAATTATAATAATTCGTTATTAATAAGTAGGCAAGGCAAGGCAACGCAAGTACCTACTTAAAGTAAGGTTTAAGGTATGAATTTAGAGGGCTTTAAGAGCAGTGCAATAGACCCAAGAAATGATATAGATGGAACGCGTACCTACTTAATATAAGAGAGACTAAATGGATGGGCTGTCCTCAATCCGACAGTAAACATACAGCCCAAGACAAAGTGCCTGCTTGACGGCAATAGACTCGCCCTCTATTACGTGGGACCGAAAATCATAGTTGACGAAATGTGGGTGTTAATACACCTCTGCCTACCCCTTCAGGGATTTGCAGGCGTAAGTATATGTAAGTATTTATGTATCCGTCTAAGAGAAAATGGCAAGAAAAGGAGCAAATGAGGAGATGACATCTCATAGGAACATATGGAGGAGACCCGACCCCAAATAATTGAGACACCGCAGGTAGATGTTGATCTATCTATAGCGTTACGTTTCGTCACCATCGTGTAATTTTTGTACAATTTGTTCGCAGGTCTCTAGATTCCTACCTGGACCATTCAAAAAAGAAGAGCACGGTTCCTTACTGGAATTATTTCATCCTGAAGTACCAGTTCTTCATCCTGTACTTCATGGCGGGCCTGAAGAAAGGGTCCGCTGAGTGGCTGACTGGTTATTCAGTGCAGAACCTCAGCGAGCATTGGGTCTTCGATCCTTTTAAGTAAGTTATGATGTTTCGTTATTCCACCAAGGAAACTATTTTATATGTATGTAGTACCTACCTACTTTTATCAATTTCAATTTCTTTATTTCTCAAAATAGTGCCACGCAGTTACAACTTTTTGACGCCAATGCAAGGCAATTACATCTTTTTGACGTCAAAGCAACGCAATTACATCTTTTTCACATCAACATAAGCGGCTCAATCTTAGCAATCGGCGTACATAATGCTTGATTTGCCGGAGAATTGTTTGCTTTTTTGTATTACGAACATACACGACATACCTATTTAATAATAGAACGGAAATACCAAATCGAGATCCGCGGACCCGCGCCACCCGAACTTCAATCGCTGCAGCAACCACCATCACCAGTGTTTAAGAATTGCAGCACTGGTTTATCACACACAGAATTTGATGATCTTTCAGGTGAGCCTGGTTTTTTGGTAATTCGATCGTACCAGATACCTAGTTTCATTCATTCGCATATAAAAAGTCGCCAACAAATCGTTTGTTAAGTAGGTACCTACCTAACAATGGAGTAACTATAGGTATGCTTTCAAGTTTTTCAGTAGCTTATATCTGATCCCCTTCTAAGATTATATCCAAGGTTATCTAATAATCTGATGGACTTTGTTTTCAGTTATTCATAAGACCGTGCTCTCACGTTTTTGCATCGAAGAGTTTTGTTTCTTTTTTTTTTGGATTCCGCACCTCAAAAAGAATAAATGGAAGTACCAATTTTCAACTTCCATTGCCTGTATATTTTTCTGTGTGTGCATAAATATTAAATAAATAAATAAATAAATAATGGAACCCTAATGGGGATCAATTTACTATAGATCTAAGTACTAAGTACCTGTGTTTTGTATTTGTTTGCCTGCAAGCCCCTTTTCAGTGGAACGCGTTGAGGTATTTTTGAGTTAGGTAAGTAACTATACTAATTAATTGGACTGCAATTAGATAGGCTAATTGATTGATTGATTGAAGTTACTATACTCGTAGATGATCTGGAAACGAGAGGTACCTAGTGAACCTCTCGAATCCAGATCATCCCAGCTTTTTCAAAGGCTTCTTTCTAGTATCGTTTGTACATTTATCTGGGGGGTGTAGCACCTTACGATCATCGAATTGCGCTATCCACTCCACTTTTGCTAGTCATATATAGAATTATTTTTTTTAGTATTCAATAGGTTGTTAATGGGTTGTGGCAAAAATATATTTTGGCTAGGACTATATATAAAGGTAGAAATAAATACATAAACCTCTATTTTTTTCAAATCGGTGCTGTCCCTCTACTTTTTTTACAAACAAAAAAGCTTATACACTAATAAAAATAAGTAATTTAAGTATATAAATTATTCTATTTCATAGAATATTAGTTTTATTATTAATCTAAGGCATATTTTATTACATAATTAACGATTATTATTATTGAGAGGCACAAACGTACTTGTCCTGCAAAATGTTCTCAAATCGGTGACCAAAAGTAATTTACACATAACTTTATATCCACGAGTCCGACAGTGTCCCCACCCCAATTTTATTTCTCTCGTTAGTGCCTGCTAGTGCGCAGTCAGGACGGACGTATGTCAAATCGCTGCATATTCCCGCCAATAACGTAAGTATGCCATTTTAGTTGCTCCCGGACAATTATTTTATACTATCGGTGGTTCCATCTTTCTAGTGTAATAAGCAGTTTTATTATTGTTGTTTAGTTCTAATAGAGGTAGTAAGTGAAATAGCTTCATTGATTGTTATTGAATTTAACCTAGATATTATCCATTTTTTCTAATTGTCTAAAAAGTGTGTAATTTCTCACGTCGGTGTTCGCATATCGGTGTAATCGGTGGTCTTTATTACCGCGGATATGATAATTTACACCGAAAATGATAAGAAAAGACGAATCGGTGTCTTACATCTAATATCGGTGTTTTGATTCATGATCAATGCACAGTTTTGTCACATCGGTGGATTGCTTTATCATATCGGTAGATATTTTATCATATCGGTAGATATTTTATCATCTCGGTGAGTAGTTTTATCATATCGGTTGATCCCGTGAGATTTCGTTAAGTATACAAAGGAAAAATGGAACATACAAGTACATACATATAAACACATACATACATGGGGGACTTCAATGCCAAAGTGGGAGTACAAGAAGGCGACGAGACGAAAATCGGATCTTATGGAGTGGGATGCAGAAATCGCAGGGGGCAAATGCTAGTCAGCTTCCTCGAGTCACAGGGGCTCTTCTTAATGAATAGTTTCTTTAAGAAAAATTCCCACAGGCAGTGGACTATGATAAGGAACGATATAGACTTTTTTTCATAACGGTACCTAAGCACATATATTTAGAGATCAACAAGTTTAGTGTGATCAACAAGTTACTGGAAGCGATCACCGACTTATCCGAGGCACTCTAAATATCAACATCAAGGCTGAAAGATTCCGAATGATAAGGTCAACCCTCCCACCTACGCCGCTCCAAGTAGCTCTAGGGTCCGAAAAGTTCCAACTGGAACTTCAAAATCGTTTCGCAATACTGGGGACCTCTAGGGAGGCATTGACAAGAAGGCCGACATAGTGGTCAAACCATTGCAGGTAGTGTCTCGAAAGATGTTTCCCGTGAAACGCAAACAGCAAGAGTTCAAGCTCTCTCCTGAGACTCTCGAACTTATGAGAAAGAGGCGTAAACAACCATCTACACGGTCGTCTTCGTCAGATGGGAGAGCCTTAAACCAGCGAATCAAGAAGCTGATATCACGCGACCTCCGCCGCTCCAACACTTGCACCATTCAGGAGGCAATCGAGCGTAATAGGGGGTCGGAAGTGTTCGCTCAGCAGTTGAGGAGGCCCCATCTGACGAAACTTGAAACTGGGAATGGTAAAACGAATACCTCAAAGTTCGAGATACTCAAAAAGATCGAGAAATTCTATGAGTAAAATTCTAATTCGACGAGTAAACCGACGGGACACAGCGATGAAGACCACAGAGCCCCACTTACGCGCCACTACACCGAGGATATGCCAGATTTCGATCAGTGCGGGATAGGATGTGGTTCTCAGGCAAATAAAGAACAACAGGTACCCTGGTGATGACGGAATTACTACTGAGCTGCTGAAAGCAGGTGGGGCTCCAATCCTGAAAGAGCTAGTAAGCCTCTTTAATTCCGTCATCCCGCAAGGGCTAACACCTAGGGCATGGAGCGAGAGTTCGGTGGTACTGTTCTTCAAAAAAGGTGACAAGATCTTGCTGAAGAACGCAGGCCATCTCACTCCTGAGTCATGTCTACAAGTTGTTCTCGAGAGTCGTCACATATCGGCTCGCAGGTAAGCTCGACGAGTTCCAGCCACCTGAGCAAGTCGGGTTTTGAAAAGACTATAGTACCGTGGACCACATCCACACTGTTTGGCAGATTGTAGAAAAGACTCAGGAGTACAACCAGCCGCTGTGTATGGCGTTTGTGGACTACGAAAAACCCTTCGACTCTATCAAAACCATGGCCATTGCTGGATGCCCTGCAGCGGTGCCGTCTCGATTGTACATCGAGATGCTGAGATGCTTGTATGACACTGCCCTGCCGAAGAAGAAGACGAAACCCATTAGCCTCCAACGAGATGTGAGACAGGGAGATGTTATATCTCCCAAACTATTTACCAACGCATTGGAGGACGTCTTCAAGACTCTGGGCTGGACTGGGCGGGGTATCAACATCAATGGTGAGTACATCTTGCACCCTCGGTTCGCCGACGACATCGTTATAGTTGCGGAGTCACTGGAACAACTGGGCGAAATGATGCACAGCTTGAATGGAGCTTCTCGACAAGTCGGCCGCAGTGTAAACTTGGATAAAATCAAGATTGTGTTCAACGAACATGTTGTACCGAGAGCGATTGCCATCGAAGGAGCGACACTCGAAGTTGTTAAAAATAGGTATATAGATATACCGGGCAGGTTATTCAGCTCGGTAAAAACAACTTCGAGAAAGAAGTAGCCAGAAGAATTCAACTGGGGTGGGCAGCATTTGGCAAATTACGTCGGGTCTTCTCCTCCCCCTTGCCGCAATGCCTTAAAACAAAGGTTTTTCGACCAGTGCGTCCTGCCTGTTATGACTTACGGTGCCAAAACGTGGCCACTGAAGGTGGGGTTAGTCCGTGACTTACAAATCGCGCAGCAGGCTATGGGAGCAAGCTATGCTTGGAGTTTCTTTGAAGAATAGAATTAGAAACGAGGTCATCCGACATAGAACTAAAGTTACCGACATAGCTCGCAGAATAAGCAAGCTGAAGTGGTAGTGGGCTGGCCACATCTGCCGAAGGACTGATTGCTGTTGGAACAGACGAGTCCTAGAGTGGAGACCGCGAGGAGGAAGGTGGACTGACGACCAATTAAAGGTGGCTGGGACGAACTGGATGCGGAAGGCAAAGGATCAGCAAACGTGGCGCATATTGGGAGAGGCCTATGACTAGCAGTGGACTGCAATAGGCTAATTGATTGATTTGTGTTACCAGCTTATAAACGTTCTTTTTTTAAATTAATTATGTATTATAAAAAAAAAGCAAATATAATAAAATAGGTACCTATATAATTACAAAAAAAAAATTTTTAATTGGATCTCCAAGAACTCAGTTCTCGTTGGATATGATCTTCTTCAGGTCAGGTACTCAGTTTTAAGTCATTCTTGTAAAAATAAGGCACCTACTAACTATTTCCTTTTCGATGTTCAAAGGTGGATAGATTATATCATTTCGGTGGATATGTATATCATTTCGGTGGATAAACTTATCATATCGGTGTACAGAAAAATAATCGGTGCGGGTTTGTCATGTCGGTGGAAACCAAAATTCAAACTGAATTTTCTCCATAATCTTAAATGATACGTTGATGATATTAAATTTGGGGATACATGATATCATAAAGATTACATAAAACCTGAAAAATATACAAAAAACATATAAATGAAAAAGTTCACCGATATGATAAAAAAAATGCCATTTGTTGAAATTCACCCTTTAGTTAGGTATTTGCTGGATGGCTTCATTTTAAATTTCATTCTTCAGAGAAACTCCAAAAAGATTTAGCATAATCGACAGCCCCCTGTCTTCGTCATATTATGTCCACGATTCGGTAACGTATGTCGCAACAGACAGGACGCACTGGATAAAGAAACTGAAGTCGATATAATATGGGCATAGTATATTTTCCCAAGCGACTACAATATGGGGTTCTTCAAGAAGGGCATTAGAAGGTTTCTTCAGGGTCGGCAGCACGAGTGTGACGCCCCTGGTGTTGCATACGTCCATAGGCCACGGTAACCACTATCCATCAGGTGGGCCGTGTGCTTGTCTGCCACCTAAGTAGTATAAAAAAAAATATACTTAGGTTTGATGGGTTTGATATTATGGGCACACCAATTTTTGTGGAACCCTCATGCGCGGGTCCAACTCTCAGTGTTCGTTTTTGTTTAATTTCATGATTTTAATATTAGTTACCTACTTAGATTTACTTTTAAAATAAATATCTCACACCAACTTCCAAAAACAATGCAACAGAAGCTTAGTCACACTGGTGTGATAACCTGGTGTGACCACGAGTCCGGGGGTGTTTCTTTGAAACCGAGTGTATTTGCCTCATTGATATGGCTCAATTTTTTTTTCACTTTTAGACTTTAACTCACATAAAATCGTGACCAGATCATTATATGTTATATCATATTCCGAAGGCACTGATTTGTACCCAGTAGTTTAGGATATAGACTGTGCTGATAAATTGGTCAACCAGATTAATGATGACCAAGGCAGATGAATGGGCTTTTGCACCATATTAATTAGAAGCATGCAGATAAATGAGAACAACATATTATCTTCAATCAACTTTACTATAAAATATCTGGCAATCATCATCACCATCTGCATAAAGACGTATTTTCCTGATTGCATCCGTGGCCAAGATGACCTCGGAGCTCAGGGTCCGCCTTCCGGCTCTTCCTCCTCCACTTCGCACGATCTTAGGCGTCAATGGCAGTGAGACCATTTGCACGCATGTCACCCTCCATGGCATCAAGCCAGGACTTCTTGGGCCTACCCCTTTTAACTGGACTCGGCGGGGGCACCATCCGCGCCATTGCTAGGCATTTGTTACCCACGTAGCCTGGCGGTTGCCGCAAGACGTGGCCGCACCAGCGAAGGATGCTCTCTTGCATTTTATTCGCGATTAAGCATTATTGCATTTTATCTGCTCCTGTCCACGTGGACAGGAGCTGCTGTATGTATGCTGATGATATTGCACTGATGGAAGCCCATCAGCGCAATATCATCAGCATACATGAGCAACCACGGGGGCTGCTCATGCGAGTTTCTGATGCTGTCCAACAAAACGTATAATACTACGCTGAACAGGTAAGGACTAAGGACGGATCCTTGGTGTACCCCGACGGTGATGGGGAAGGCTTTGGAGTCACCAACAGCAGTCCGAACCACAGAACCGGAATGTCTCGGATGGTGTCAATTGTCAATGTAAGTTTCTGGGACTCCCTTGGCCCGCAATGCCCATCAAATCACCGCGCGAGGAACACAGTCGAAGGCCTTCTGTATGTCTAAGAATAGGCAGTGCAGAGGCGTGTTCTTCGACCTGTGTTTCCCCGCCACAATCCTTAGGGCGAACACCGGGTCCATGGTTCCGTGCCTGGGACGAAACCCGTACTGACAACCCGAGAGTGTACTTTTCTGTCGGATCCGGGAGTCGTCGGTTATCTGCGGTAACTGCCACTCTCCTGCACCGATTCCTTGCCTTTGAAGATTGGTGTGATGATGCTCAGCCTCCACTGGCTTGGGATCTCACCGGGTACGCGGTTATAGAGATTTGCTAGAATGCTTACACCATGGGCACCCTTTGCCTTCCAAGCCTCGATAGGGACTTCGTCGGGTCCTACAGCTTTCCGGTTCTTCATGCGGCGAATGGCAGTCTCGAATTCTGCAGGCGATATCGGTGGCACTAGTCCTTGATTCGGAGGGAGGTCTGGTGGCTGCACCTCTATATGCTGCTTATTAAGCAGCTCGTGGTAGATGGGCGCCATCTCTCCTTCACCGCGACTTTCTCCTACAACAGATTGCCCCCAGGGTCTTGAGTGCAGTGGCACTTGGATATACCCTGTGCCTGTTCCACTATAATGTAAACAACATTTTTGTACCATATTCAACAAATAAAGGACATTGAACTTTGAACTTTGAATTTTGAACTTTGAACTTGAACTTTGAACTTTGGTATATAGCCGTTGCAAGTGGTCTCATTTAGCCCTGGCTACGGCTCTCCTTGGGGTGAATTTGCATCTTTGTACGCATCGCGATCTTCGGAAGATTTGGACGCTTGCTACTTTTTAAAGAGGGTTTTCTTCGCCCTGATCTCTTTCTGGACTGTGTCGTTCCACCAACAAGTGTCCCTGTCACACTTTCGTCCACCCATAGACATACCGAGCGCCGCCCTCCCCGCTTCAAGAATAGCTGCCTGAATCCTGTCCCAGCAAACCTGTACTGATTCGTCTACAGCATCAGCGTACTTGTCATTGATGGCTGAGACGAGACTTTGGGACTTGACTTCATCAAACAGCCAACACTTAATTCTGCGTTGGGCACGCTCAGCACGTTTGCCTTTAGGTTTCACGCGGAGGTCCATGACAAGGAGACGGTGTTGGCTAGTGAGAGTCGCCCCGGGTGTAACCTTGCAGTTGGCCACCTAGCTGATCCTGTGCCTCCTATTAAGTAGGAAATCTACCTGGGTAGAGCGCCCTCCGCTCTTGTACGAGTAGGTGTTAAGATGTTCGGATTTCTTTTTGAAGTACGTGTTCACGATGGTATGAACGGCAGTCGCATAGGGTTGCAACTTGCGACTACCGTATCGAAAACCACCATGGACACGCTCAAACTCCTCACACCCGCCACCCACATGACCGTTCAGGTCACCACCCAGGACGATTCCCTGCGACAGCGGGATGTCACGAAGCCTGCACTTCCCCGAGTTGGTCCCAGAACGATCTTTTCGGCTTCGCTACGCCTAGCCTGTGGCTACCCTCACGACTATAAGTCGCAACGTCCGGGAGAGCACCACGAATCAGGTGCACCTGTGTACATCACCTGGTAGCCGTCCCCAATGTGCATGGAGCTACTGCCACCCCAACGAGTCTCCTGCAGGAACGCCACGGCCACTCTCTGCCTGCAGAGTACTTCAGCCATTTTTTGGCCTTTCCGGGGGCAATTGCCAACCTCCAACCCCGAAGGGAAAGCCAGCGCCAGAGCCTCGTCCGTTCTTCAGCAGGTGCACCGGCTTGCAGGTGAGGTTGGCCTGGGGCCCAAGATCTTGGTGGAACCCCTTGCACCTAAAAATTCTTTTTCATTAAAGCTCATAAAAACGTTAAAAAACTGGTCATAAGTTGAGATTATTGTTGTTATTTTTAATTAATCCTAATTTATCTGGCCCGGTCAAATTCATCTGGGCATAAGAGCCAGATAAAACCAGACTAATGGGAGCCAGACAAATTAGAAAGTTATAGTTAATCGAACCCTGCACCTTTATTTATGAAGAGATAGAATGAAAGGTGTAATTAACATGAATAGACAACATTATGACAGACCTTGGTTAAGTTTCAAAACATAACTAAAAACCCGCAATCCATGAAAGAATACAGATTAATTATGCGACATGCGTGACAAACTCCCAAATAATAACTTTCAGTCGTATTTTTTAACAAAATATAACACTTGAACGTGCAAGTGTTCGATAGCTGGCTACTAACTGACGCGACCAATCACGAGTCGGTATTCGTTATGCAAATATTTTGTGCTTACATTGAAATTATGCTTGAACAAGATGCGCCAGTTGAATTATCATTTTCGTCGGGGACATTTTTTAAAGTAATGTAATTACGAAGATATCCAATTATTTTGAATTTCAGTTATAACATATCAAGAAACATATATTCAAATATCGATGCAACATTCTTATTTTAATATAATTGCTTCTTAAGATCGCAAAAAATTTAATAATTCAACAAAAAGCGGCATGGGGACACACCAGATTAACACGTTCGCTGCGTTGTGAGGTCATTTTGGCTCATAGCTAACTTTTGTCTGGTGCGGGACGAAAATAGCGTACTTTCCCCTGGTGCGAGAGGGATAACTTTAAGAATATATTTTACAGGAAAGAGATGAATATACCATTATGATCACCGCTTTAATGTGAACAATCCAGCATTTTTAAATAGTCGTGACCCAATATGACCTCACCCGCACCAGAAGAAAAATATTTCATTCCAGTGCGGTGTGAGTTCAATATGACCACACACTCTCTGCACCTCACATCCGCACTGAACGATGCGCTGGCGTCATTTTGTGCGGGTAGTGTTGTAATGCAGAGCGACATCGTAGATGTCACGTCGTTTAAGTGCCTACATTTTCGATCTTTCTTGTGACGTTGAATTTTAGTATTTTATACTCGTTAGGTAACGTGGTGTTCTCGGCAAGTGTTAGAAATGCCTAAACGAAGTAGAAAAAATTAAATTATGACAGTGAGGTAGAAAACGAAGAGAAGAGCAGAATAGAAGAGAAGAAAAACCCAGCATATCGAAAAAAATTTGTTAAAAATGAACAAGATAGACGCGGTTATTAATCATAGGGATTGATTTTAAAGTCAATAAAATAGTTTTATGGATCATCTACTCAAATTCAATAGAATTTTTTGAATTAACATATATGTTTTGATATGAATAATTTATTGAGGAAGAAGGGCAGCACTGTTGAGGAACGAGACATAGGTGCCATCATATTAAAATAAACCGTTACTAAGTCTTTGATTTTTCATTTTAAGCCTCTAAGATTCCAATGGTATTAGTATAACCTATAAGTAATAGAGCTCTACGTCAATTTACCGATATGAATATTAACAGAAGTGTTTCCCATCACTAGCCTTTTGATATCTTCAGTGCGTTGTATGGTCAAAATGAACTCACAAATTGTTTCTCTTCTATAGCATAAACGAAACATGGGAGATAAAAACGCCGGTAGTCACATATACACCATATAAAGGTCTATGTACTGCAAAAAAAAAACAGACAAAAATCGCTACCACCACTGAATAAAACCTATATTAAAACTGAACTTTTTATGGGTCAATATGACCACATACGCACAGTTAAAAAGTCCTCCATGAGTCTATATAACCTCACACGCACCAGATAAAAGTACACTAAAACTCCTCCCGCAGTGAACGTGTTAATTAGTTTTTACTGTTTTCTGTTAGTTAAATTATTGCTTGTATTAAATAATCCCAATTAATTAATATATGCGTCGATAGACATTTTTATTTACTATGTAACCTGAAATTTTTGTGATAATTGGAGAATAAATTGATGTGTTCTTCAGTCAAAAACATGTCTAATCTGGTTTACAAAGAATCATCCCCGGACTCGTTATTTTGGCGTGAAGATCACTTCAAAGGCGACATAAATTAGATATAATACCTAAGTAGTAAGTACATACGTATAATACATATTATGCCTACCTAAGATTGAGACCAAATTTTGACATGATAAGTAGGTATAGGTACTCACATTACAACCCGGACCCGCTTCAAATTAACTTAACAAAAGCAAACAGGTTATAGGATTTTTTTCGGCTTTACCTATAACCGAGCGAAGCTGAACTGGAAGCCGGGCCACTAGTGCACTTTTTTTGTACCACTTAGGTGGTAGACAAGCACACCGCCCAACTGATGGAAAGTGGTTACTGTGGCCTATGGACGTATGCAACACCAGGGACGTTACACTCGTCCTCGAAGAAACATAAAGCCCTTCTTGAAGAACCCCATATTGCCCATAAGAACCTACTTACTTAATAACTTATTAAAAAGTTTGATCACAATTTTTTGTCGACATCGTGCACAGATTTTAGTACAAATAGGTAGGTACCTACTTAGTTTCTAAAATCTGTGTACTTACTTGCAGGTCTAAAAAGGCCACATTGAGCGATTCCGCTAAAAACGAGTAACTTTATGAATTCGCAGTAAGTAGATCTCAATATAGATTCCTATAAAATTCGTATAATGGTCCCTCATGAGATATGAGCAGAATCACAATAATTCAGATCAGAATAAAGTAGAGTCCAATTTCGTGTAAATCTCGCCGCATAACAAAATATTATCCTAATACGATACCAATAAAGTGGCCGTTTTAGACCTGCTATTCTAATAACGTCGACAGAAAATTGCACATCATTGAATATGCACATCCTATCCTAATAAAATGGCCACCGTTGATATTGACCAAATGATTTTGTCCGCAGATACTTCCTAACGGTTCCTCAGACCGATTACTTCGTGGTGCACTGGTTCGTGTTCATGTTCGACCTCACCGTGGCCGCGTGGATGATGTGGGCGCGCACCAGACACTTCGCCATGGTCTTCTGTGCACTGTTCCATCTCATGAACAGTAGACTCTTCAGAATTGGTTCGTTCACCCATGATAAAGTTCCTGCTTCACGGCAATAGACTCGCCTCCTAGCCGATCGACGGCAATAGGGATTGAAAATTATAGTTGGCGAAATGTGTGGAATACACTTTTGCCTATCCTTTCTGGTATTTATAGGCGTACTAGTAGGCACGTTAACATTTCCTATAAATTAAATTATACAAAAGATATACCCACCCTTTTTTCTTACAGGTATGTTTCCCTGGGTATGTTTGGCCACTATGCCATTATTTTATCCTTTCGATTGGCCAAAAATAGTCATATCCAACATCAAGAATTACTACGTCCAAATCAAATATTGTTTTTTGCAAACAATGAATGCATTAAAAGATTACCATATTTGTAACCATACAGCTTCAGACGAGGTTCATGACAACCAGACGATAAAAAGTAAAGAAATTCTAAATGAAAGACGTGTAGAAAATGATACACAATCAGAAGATGACAAAATAGAAAATATTCCAAAAACAGATGAACAGCATCAAAGTGAAGACTTAGAAGGCGATAAAAACGTGAGAGATGTATCGACTGAGACCGGCTCTGATAAAAACTGTAAAAGGAACAAAACAATGTATTTGATCGTATGCTATGTTCTCCTCCAAGCATTTTTGCCTTTTTCTCATTTCATCACGAAGGTAAGGAAACGATAAACATTATTCACTTTTTTGTCTTAGGATAAGGTATCTTGTTTGGGTTTCAGGGGTGGTTTTCAGGTGCCTCAGCATGACAGCGTAGACATTTTTTCACTGTTCTTCAACGAATGCAGTCAATTTCAATGATTTCATTGGTCGAAGAGATATCTTGCTTAGGTCGATATCCGCCATGCTGGGGCGGTAATTGAGAATCTATGACTGACAGACAGACAAAGAGAGATAGTGAAATCAATTATTATGAATTATATAATTATGTGTAGGTACCTAATATAATTCACAGTTAAAAATCTTCTAGTCCTCATTACTTTAGCGATGCTATCAGTTGTATTGTATCCAAGTTCGTCTTGTCAGCTTCCTTTCTTTTTTGACTATTAAGGAAATAACTGCTACAGACCATCCAACTCCGAGAGGCAAGCCTGTGCCATAGCCTCGTCCATTATTCGGCACGTTAGGCTCCAAAGATGTTTGTAGAACCCCATACACTTCACCTTTTGTGACTAAGTATTTCATTAATGTTTATTTTTTACTCTCCCTCATAGGGGTATAATAACTGGACAGACGGTATGTACGGATACTCCTGGGATATGATGGTCCACTCGTGGGAGAGCAGCTCCGTCGCCATCAAAGTTATCGACAATAACAGCAAGGAAGAGATGTACGTGGACCCTGAACACTACGCTCTCAACGATCGGTGGACCAGGCATGGAGACATGGTATACCAATACGCCCAATGTCTGAAGAACAATATAGACGTACAATCGCTGAAAACGAAATACGAAAATCCAACGCAAATTCCATTTAAGAATATATCCATATACGTCGATATCTGGTATTCAATGAATGGTAGATTCGTTCAGAGGATGTTTGATTCCAAAGTGGATATTCTGAAGGCATCCTGGTCTCCGTTTAGTAAGGTTTCATACTTGATGCCTTTACTGGATGAAGGGTTACATTTGAGGAAGGATTTAGATGAATATAGAAAGAAAGTACACTCATGGAGTGATTCCAGCGATGTTGTATTCTTTGCTGATTATCCTGGTTAGTATTTTGAAATAATTCTTTTGCGACCAAAATAAAACTAATACCTAAGCGCTATGTAAGTGTTATGGAAGCGCAGGCGCGGTCCGAGTGGGGGAGGGGGTCACTGGGGACATGACCCCCCCAAAACCATGCACGTCATACTGAAAAGTCCCAGTACGAGGGGGTTAAATTTCTTAAGGAATTTCCGAAGTGACCCCCCCCCAAAACTTCAAGCTGCGACCGGCCCTTTGGAAGCGTCTGCCATCTGATCTCGCAACTCCGAGAGGAACCTCCTCCGTTAATCTGTTGGTGAACTTGGTCTAAGATTTGCCCCTAAATCCTCAATAGCTGGCTACATAAAGTGATAGATATACTTAGTTCATATACGTGATTAAATTATTGTTACAGGGTATGAACAAGAAAAATTCATTCCAACGGACTTCTCAAATGTTACACTAACCATTCTTCAAGGAACGGTAGCTTACGAACGCGAAGTCCCCAAGAACAAAATCGGGAGATCCTATAAATTAACTAAAAAGCAGCAGATTAAAATTGACCCCGGAATGTTACATAAGGTGACAAATATTGGGGAAACCCCCGCTTTCTACATGTACAGCTTCTACAATACGACCAAGACAAGTGAAGAAAAAGATAAAAACCTGACCAAAAGCAAATTACCCATTATTTTGGAATTGTATAGACGATTCTATGATATGATGGTTTTTGGCAAATTGGTCGTTATAAATATAATTCAATTATTTCAATATTCTCGATGTATGTGAAAAGGTACCTACCTACTTAGGTATTCAAATTGTATTTAAATCAATGTACCTATTATAAATGTATTATTCACATGCCGATCCTTTATTTCCATTTGCAAATTACCTATATATGAATATATAATATTTTAGTTGTACCTATAATAAATGATGGGAAGTATAGCATAAAGAAATGATATAGGTATTCACAACTTATTTATGTAAGGAAATTTGCGCGCTCAACATTTATCAGATATATTTAATAGAAACGAAGCACTATAGATTGATAAGATTATACTTACTTAGCTACTCCACATATGGAATTTTAATTTCAAACCAAATATTAAATATTTTATTCATATTAGTGAACGCAGCTTCACGGATTGGAACTCGGAACGCAGCGAGATATTAATGTTACCATAATACTAACCCTGAAATGGACGTAAAATCGTAAATAATTAGTTTATTATTTTTTACTTTGTTGTAAAGGCATTCTCATCATTTTATAAAGAGTATTTACATAATGTACACATTTTGTCTTATATACATTCAACATTTCACTGATTCAGATTGTATAGATGAGATAATAAAGAAACACCATTTTGTTAGTTATTTTATCAAAGTTATTACAAGTACCTATTAATCTGTAATTATGCATACTATATTGTAATTGCAAAAGCAGCTCTGTCTGTCTGCTACTTTCACTGCTAAACCACTGAACCAATTTTGATGAAATTTTATATAGGCGTGGATTTGTCCTTATGAAAGGACTTCATCTATGATTGGTCTGGTGAGGCTGGCAAGTTAAAGTTGCAGTGGTGGGTGCAGGGTGTTACAACCATCTAAGCTTGTGGGGGGCCGCCGAAGCCCTGCAGCGTTGGAGCTGTGACAGAAATGATACTTGCTTACTTTACATGTTTGCCGCATGCTGCATGATTATTGCATAATGCATGCTGTTTCACGTTTGCTATATGTTTGCTGCATGCCTGATGCTTGCTGCATGCTGCATACCTGATGCTTGTTGTATGCTGCATGCCTACTGCGTGCTACATGCAAACTATTATTTCTTTATTATTTCTTCCCTCTTTTGTAAGCCAAATGACGATTTTCTGCAACTGATTGGTTCTACTTTTTGATTATTAAAGTCGCAACTGTCCAAGATTGCAAAAAGGTATGATACCTACTCTACTAAAATACGCACAAAAAAATGTACGTATCATTTTTATGAATCACCAGATTTACTTTGCACACAATACATTCATCATCAATAAAAACATCCTTGAAGGAACATGTGGCCAAGTGGTAATCGAGTAGGTTAATACATGACAAGGTTATGCAACACTCACTAGCCAGGTTAGTCTTCGGATAGGTGACCATTCTTAAGACATTGAGTCACCTTCGCTTCCTCCACCTCTTCAGAGAGTACCTTAAGCCGTCGATCCCAGTTTCCATATGAACTTGTATGACAGCTGTTACGGGTAATTTGAGCTCTAAAAGTAAAAAAACTGGTCTAACCACAAAATTACGATATCGCCAGAAGGTTGTGGAGTTCAGATGCAGTCGTATTACAGAAAATATTATTGTGCCGTAAGCAAGGCCATCCTCTGGTGCCGGCTTATCCTAGAATTTTGGGACACCCTGTGTATTTAGTTTAGTACGTGTAAAATATGAATTGCATGAATAAATCTTAATTTATGTAAACATTTAATTAAATAAAAAATTACGAAGCTCAATGATTTTTCATTTCTCCATCATTAATAAGCTTGATTAAAGTGAATGTATTCATTTCATTGCAGTCTGCAATTATAACATTATTCAACAAAAACCTATAATATTGTTATGATAACTTGAGTAAATTGTCATTTCATTATTTGGTACAATTTGGGCCGAAAATTGTTTACTGGCAGCACAATTGAGGGGTCGAGCGACGGGCGGGTTAATCTGTCAAATAGAAAATGAAGGCGACACACGGCGTGGCGTGATCGTGAACCGACTGAGTTCATTCATCTTTTTCTCTTACTGCCGTGACGAGTCGAATAAGTTCGGGCCTGAACCGATCGCCGCCTCGTCACTGCAAATAAATAGTTTTACCGAGGATTCCGTAACCATTAATAAAATTACTGTCATATCGGTTACACGCTTCACCGCCCAAGAAATATTGACATTTTTGTCATCTGTGATATAACGATACAGCGGTATCCTGTTTTATATTGTAGGTTATCTCGTGATTTAACAGTGCAAAATTAGGTACAATAAATATTAGAACTGTGCGCGTTAGCCTCCCGTGACCAGTATCGGGACCGAGTGAAAAATGGGAGCCCCGGGTTTGTCTTATAATTTGGACATAACACCAAATTACTCATATATTTTCGACTTTGAGAGTGAATTTATTCATTCCAATTATCGAAAATGGATGACAGAAAACTGGACGGTGGCGTTTTACTACGTTGGAGTGTATATGGCTTTCATTTTCTTCGGCCAATATTATATGCAGAACCGACCAAGGTAAGTGCCAGAATTATTTCAAGTTCATTGCTATAGTACTTACCTACCTTCATTAATAAATTTATTATCGCCTACTGAGATTGTAACTTAGAAACCAACTCATTCATATATCCACAAAATATTTAAACTTAAGATAACAAGTAAAAGTTTAAACAGACACTTTCTAACTGGAATCTGTCTCATGAATGGTGAGACAAATTATTCTAGTTAGATTTTTTTCATGCCACAGAATAATAAAGCTGATATTTAAAAAATATATTTTATAGCTGTTTATTATTGATAGACAATTTTCAACAACATAGCAATTTTTTTTAAATTAGCTGATGAGGCATGGTATTCTCTCAGTCTTAGGCATAGTCAACCTGTGTGAATAGTGTTTAGTGTTTACATTGAAGCATATTGAAATGCTTATGTTGCATTTAATTTGGATGGTATAAAATTAATAATTAAATTCTCAAGTCATACATAGTTAAAGCTCTGTGCCTATATTATTGGGAATGAGAATCTTATAAGAATTTTGATCATCCCCATTGCTGTCACTGCTCCTTTCAATAGGTCATAATATTATATTTTGTCTTGTACACTAGCCAAATAGTACTTATCATTTTCATTTAAGAATATTTTTATAAGCTTTTCATTTCAGTTAGGTATTTTTCTTAAGGAATATTTATAGCTCTTTAGTTTTTGCCTTCTCTGATATGACTTTCTCCTTCAAGAATAATTTAATTTTAAAAATTATTCATTTCTACATTATCTGACATACTCTCTGGAAGACTTATTTGTAAAAGCTCTTGTTTTACCTTTTCTGATGTACCACTCTTTTGAAGGCATACTTTCTGAAATACTCTTTGGTTTACATCTTTACTGTCATAACTCTGCTAAGGGAATATTTTTGGAAGCTATTTACTTGCACCTCTCTGACTTACCCACAAGTGGTAGGTATGCCAGAAGAGGTAAATTTTTAAAAGAATGTTTTTAATGTACCACTCTGCTTCAAGAATATTTTGTAATTCTCACTTGTACCTTTCCTAACATACCACTTCACTAAAACAATATTTTAGAAAGCTTTTTAGTTTGTACCTTTTCACAGGAGAGTGACACATAAGTCACTCTCTGAAGGAGAATTTAGAGAATATATTAAAAGTTCACCTTTTTTGACATCTTACCACTCCTGAAAAAATATATTTAACAGCTCATAACTTGAATGGTTCCTGATAATATTTTAGTTCATCATCAGAATCATCATCTGGACTGTTTAATATCAAACAGATATATACAGCCCAGACTCAGCAATGCATGGCTCGAGTCAACAATAGTGCCTGGAATACAGCAATATGCTCACCCCCTATAACATGGGATGGGACCTAATACAATGATTAGTGAAATGTGGGTGTAAATTCACCTCAGCCTAACCCTCCGATGATAAAGGCGTCATTATATGTACTTAAATATAATTTTCATTAAATTGTATCATTTGTATCCACACAGCTGATTTACAGATTCATAAACAGATTGGCTTTTGATGAACAAATATGTTTGTTTGTAAATAAACAGTTGAGTAAATGATATCTATGATATACATAATGTATTACATAATTATATCTATATCTATAAATGTTTCTATTTACTACAATATGAGTCTATGTTTATCTGGGTTGCTATAGATAGTGTTGTATAACATATTGCAGAGCATTATTATTGTTTTAATCAATTATAATTAAGTACTTGTTATCTTTATTGAGGTCTTGGCTTCCAACAAGACCTTTGGGACCTCACCTGCAAGCCCCTTGAACCTGCAACCTTTACTTGATTGATAGACAAACTTGCACACAAGTTTTCTTCTTCGGTTTGGAGGAATCCAATAGCCTGGCCTGCACTGCAGATGAACAAAAAGCTTTTAATGAAATTGAGATTGGTGCACAGATGATGATTACTTATTATCTATTATTAATTAAAATTTATATTGCCAATGGGTTCCGGTATTCATACTAATGCTATAGAACCACGGACCCAAATTACCCATGGACCCGGTAATGGATCAACCCACCGGGACTATGGGTAAACACTGATGGTAGTCGCTTCACGAAAAATACTGAAGCTACTTTGCAGTTAGACTGATGGAGTAGGGTAAAGGCTCAGGGCATGATTATTTATTATACAACATTCATAAGTGTTCAACTTTGTCTTAATATCATTCTTGATAGTAGATTTCAATGCCATAGTAGGTATGATAATTTAATTTTACAGTGACTTTCATTTATAATAATTTATTTTAAAAGTATGAATCACTAGTTATAGCAATATATATTATAATAATAACTAGCCTTCCGCCCGCGGCTCCGCCCGCGTGCATCGCGGTTAACGCGACCTTTGCTCATATCTTCGGTTCTACTCAACCGATTGCGATCAAACAAACGTAAGATTTTATAGCCCTTTCTAACTAAAAAAACCGCATCAAAATCCGTTCAGTAGTTTTTGCGTCCATCGCGGACAAACAGACAAACAGACAGGAAATTCAAAAAAAATATTTTCGTGTTCAGTATCGTTAACATAACTTAACCCAAGTATTTTTTTTTTAATATCTCCAATGTACAGACACGACCACTTTACAATTATATAATAGTATAGATGCTAAAAATGTTTATTTACCCAAAAAATACAGATACTAGGTACAATAAGACAGGAGACAAGGATAGCTATAAGAATCCATAGGTACATACTGTAACATTGTGTTTTACCTCTTGAACTAGGCAAGCCTGTATCTCAAGAGGCAAGTATTAAAACTGGGGTATTATAAATAGACCTGGTAACTAAATGACTAACAAGTTAATCAGTAACTTGATAACAATAGTATTACTACAGAAAGCTGTTGTTTTTGTCACTTATATAATGATCTATGTCATCATCTTTCTGCCATAGCAACATCCATACTTTTTTCATTTAACTCCATTTGCAGATTCTCAACATACACTTCCTGGCTGCATCATCTTTCATGTCCATCTTCTCTTGATTCCTACTAATATTATATTATTGTAAAGTTTGTGAGCATGGATCCATTCATGTGTGAGGGAGGATGGATGTGTGTGATGGATGATGGATGTGTGAGGATGGCTGTCTTTTTTTTTTATTGTGCAAAAAATCCCCAAGGATACCCCTCCGCCGGAGCCGGTGGAGGAGGTTAAAGGTCGGACTTGAACCGACTAAAACGCATGCCATCTGTGGGCCGTCGATTGTCGGAGGTGAGGTCTGAGAATAGATTTGTGTGTATGAGAATGGATGTGTGTGAGGAGTGAGGATGGATGTGTGTGAGGAGCGAGGATGGACGTGTGTGCAGATGTTTATTACTTTTTACGCAAGAATAGCTGAATGAATAAGTTACTCCTAATATCAGCTATCTGCCCATTAAAATCCCCTCAAAATATTTCTCTTTTAAAATGGTTTTCGGTTCGTTTTCCTAACCTTCTGGTGAACCTGGGACTGTCATGGCTCTATTTCTTTGCGTGTAGCGCTTCGTTACGTCTGATTACAGGTTAAATGTCAATGTTAAGTGTCTAATGTCATTGGAACTAGGTATGCATTTTCCACAATTACGTATCTTACCTAGATCTTATTTACGATTCATGTTATCTAGATTCTTAGAAACTAATAAAGGCCATTTATTTTATTACCGCTTGGATGTTTATTTACATAACGAATGACTTATTTCCCTGTAATAATACTAGGTAAAATGCTACCAGTTTTTTTTTAAATATAGATATATTTTTCTAATTAAACTGTGACTTATAGCATAGGTAGGGAATTTACCCCTGTATTGTATTGTGAGACTTTACCAACTTTACCTACCTACATATTAATCCGATACTCTGCTTTCCGCGTCCAGTTCGTCCCAGCCAAATAATAAAACGCTAATACAACTTTATCGTAGACTAGCTACTGCTTGCGGCTCCACCCTCGTGCAATTATCATCCTGTACCCTCAACCTATGGGACACTATTTCCAAGGATAAAGTCGTTTGAGGAACGAACATCCCATCTTCTTCACAAACTTTCACATTTATAATATTGGTAGGATAAAATCAGTTATAAAGCGGTGACCCGAGTACGAAGAATATTCAAGTTCGTAAACGTATCGAGAGCACGGCGCATTGCCATTGGCTGGCTTCGCACACTTTACAGGTTCACAGTACGCAGGCGGCCAATCGCAATGCTTCGTTCTGTCGATACGGTTACGTTACGAATTTGAATATTATTCGTGTTCGGGGCACTGATCATAGACTTAGAACAGTCTCAAGATGTAAACCCGTCACGCGTTGTGAGCATAAAGTTGCATTTCACGCTAACTAATAAACTAGGAGGTCGTACGGGTGTACCTATAGCCATAAAATTAATCTTTGGAGAGCATGGTAACTGATGGTAATTTTATGATTATGGAACATTGGTTATGTAATTTTATTTAAAAACGTAGTGGTGAGGTTGAAATTCGGATAGAGCTCATTTGTGTATAACTAGGACATTTACATATTTTTTTCACACACATTACTTGTTAAACTTGGATACGGATAAACAGCACCATTGAGAAACCGCAATGAATTTAAAACAATAAACAACATTATAATCAAGTGTATTTCACGGTGCAATCTGCGTCTGCTGCTGCGGTCTGCGGTCAAACTTAGAATAATACCTTAGTCATTATTTTTCTTTTAAAGAATATTAATAGCTGAAATTACTCGCATTCCTCCTAATCCCACCAGTTGAGCAAAACTGCTTGTGTTAATAGTGGGTTCACGCAGTAGTGTAATGACCAGAAATCGAAACCGGGTCCTCTCGACGTAAGATCGACTCCTTAACCACTGAGCTACAGCTTGTTACCACAAACAACAAATCGTTTTTTATTAATCTCACCATTATTTCCGAACCGCACTTATCAGGTACTTAATTTTAATGAGGATGAATTTATATGTTGTGTTATTTGTACTTTCCAATGTCGAGGATACCTTACATGCGTCCAACTTTTTAATAGTTAATTTACTTAGGGTTTTTCGGAGAGTTTTGGGTAAAGTTTTGGGTTCCGTTCCGGCGAAAAGTTCGGTAACTTTATCCTGACCTGTGTAATTAGTGAATGTAGTAATATAAATAATACTAGCCTTCCGCCCGCGGCTCCGCCCGCGTGCATCTCGGTTAACGCGACCTTTGCTCATATCTCCGATTCTACTCAACCGATTGCGATCAAACAAACGTAAGATTTTAAGTCTGAGCAAGCCCTTTCTAACAAAAAAAACCGCATCAAAATCCGTCCAGTAGTTTTTGTGTCCATCGCGGACAAACAGACAAACAGACAGGAAATTCAAAAAAAATATTTTTGTGTTCAGTATCGTTAACATAACATAACTCAAGTATTTTTTTTTAAATATCTCCAATGTACAGACACGACCACTTTACAATTATATAATAGTATAGATATTATAAATATTCCAGGCAACTTGTATAATGGAAAAGAGGCGTGTGTGACTGTATGTATGTATGTATTGTACAATGTAGAAGTTCAGTTCTTGTAGTTTTCAGAACGAAAAGTGATTGAATTATGATTTGAATACAATAATAAATATGTTCCGTCAAGAATTCAATTCCATTTGTTTATGAGAGCGTCACACAAACAAGACCATTTAGGTCGTCCACTGCCTTATGCGTAATTCACTTAGCATTTTTTGAATATACCGAATTTGTTGGTTTGTAGTTAACCAATTTGAGGAAAAACACTGGATGGATATAGTCGAATTTTGCACTTAGGTTAAGTAACACCAGAAATTGGGTAGTTTTTGGCGGGCCCTGAGCTCCTGAGTCCACCTCGGCCCCAGATGCAATCGAGATACGTCTTCATGATGATGGGTAGTTTTAATAGGTTCCTGTGGGTCATGGGAATGGGGCCAGTATTCCATGCGAGTTCACCCAAACGTGGGATGTAATAAATGGCTACGTACTCTCCGTTTGGTACTTAACTAAAGGGAATTTTTTGATATTTTTGTGTAAAGACACATCAAGATTGCCTTGATGTGCCTTTACACAAGCATAATTATATTTAAAAAAAAATATACCCACGTCTGTAAATCACCGAAGGGGTCAGTCCGACCGAAGTAGAGCCCACATTTCGCCAACTATGATTTTCTGTCCCACGTAATAGGGGACGAGCCTATTGCCTTCAAGCTGGCACTTAGTCATGGGCTGTATGTTTACTGTCGCATGAAGAACAGCCCTATCCCTTGGTCGCCTTCTGGGACACCCACAGGAAGAGATAGGGTGGTCTTCTTCTACTCCACCGGGAACCAACACGGCCAAACTTAAACTAGTGGTTCAATTTCGGTTTTTAGTCGCGTTTTATTTTTGAAAAAGGTTATAGAGTTTTTAAATAAAAATATCAAAGATACATCAAGTTTTTACGTATAGTTAAGTACCTATCTAACCGAACGGAGTACGGTCTGTGTATAGATTGACGCACACACCATTTTTGCGAAACCCACTTTCACTACATAGGCATCGTTGGGTAGGCAGTACTTGTGCAAAACTGCGTGGTACAATGACCGTTACGAGTCGTGAACATTACGTTTGATTGTAATTTTATTCTTATTATTACTTCCTATTTTGTGGGCCTACATTGTTGATATCTTCTTCAGCTTACCAAGTAACTGACAATCGGTAGGATAGGTGCTTTAATTGTCAAACCAAATTTTTTTTTCTTATGAAACTTCATCATCATTTCACCCATAGGAAGTCCACTGCTGGACATAGGCCTCCCCTATAGATCTGTAATAAGACCGGTTGGAAGCGGCTCGCATCCAGCGCGTTAACTTCTGTGTAAAATAACAATTTATGTCGTGATACTGTGTCAAGTAATATAATTTACTATTAGCACACAACAATAATTAATATAGCTCTTTTTATTTATTATTGTTCTCAGTCTCACCAACAACATTACGCAAACAATCTCTTCACTATTGCATAGTTTAAAAAAATTCACTAATAAGAGTGTGTCTGTTTCATCGCTAAATTCTGATACGCAAGCTTCTGATTCTAAGTAAATGGAAAATTAAATTACAACCGTGTGACGTCAGGCCCACGTCCGTTAATTGTGCAACAAAATAAACTTTCATAAATCCGTTCCATCGGTCACCGATGACGTAACATTTAAAAAAACGATCATCTTTATGCCGATTATCTAATTCTATATGTTTACAAACTTCACTAAAATGTGGAGCGTGGGCGGGACTGACGCCATTCGGGAGTCGCCGGTCGGGAGACTCGGGGGTGTCGGAGGTGGGGGCAGACGGGGCCGCTCTTATGAATGGAGCTCCGCATCCGATCTGCAGGGTTACGTAATCTTTGGCACACTTTCGTGAATAGCGTCTGTACGCTGCAGCTGACTCCATTCAGTGGAATAATATGACGTCTTGGTTGGCGACAGCTGGCCTATCTATCTTTGGAAAATAATATATTAGGTCAATTTTAAATATAGGTACTTGATCCAATTCTTGGCATTGTTTGTTCTTTTTTTTTTACTATTTTGGTGTGAAACGTCTTATTGGTCGGGTATATGGACTCATTAATGCCTTAATGTCAAAGTCAATGACGGTATCTAATGCGGTCATGATTATTTTAAGAATTTTTGATACTTTTATGCGAGCATCGTGTGATTATATTGTGATTAGGCTAAATATTACAGTACGACATTGTAATTTTTGAGTAGAATACCTGTTTAGTCAATTCATAATAATTCAATATTAATTCTATCACTATTCGTTTTGTGACGGTTTATAAGGCCGTCTTACCATAAAAATGTATTACGTGTATTGTATGACTTCAATGAATTAATCAATCAGCTTATCACAGTCAACTGTTAGACATGCTTTTTCCAACGTTCGCCATTGTTCCCGATCCGCCGCCTTCCGCATCCTGTCCAGGCACCTTTTTCGAATTTATCAGTCCATCTTGTTATCATAATAGAATAAAAACTTATGATCGCGGTAATCATTTTTCAGCTCCATATGGTATCACTTTAATTTATACGTCACCTACAGTGACTACAGTTGAGTGAAAGTTGCCCGGTAATTAATTCTGGCCCGTTCAATGTTATGACGTCAGTTTCCGAATATGGTCGTGTTTCATGTTGAGATTATTAAAATAATTTTACTGGTGGACGCCTTGCCTATTGGTTCGTGGATTTGATTCCTACAGACAATTAGGCGTCGGTAGCTTAGGGGTTAAGGAGCTAACCTTCCTGGAGGTCCCAGGTACGAACCTTGGCCATTACACACATAGCTTAGCTGGAGAGGTCAGTCAGAGGGAATATTAGTAATTTCGGTCATGTATATCCACTGAGCCACCGCGGCTTCAGCTTGTTGCTCCACGAGATTTTTTAGTGTATAATCAAATCATTTTTTTATTACGCGACAGTTTGATGGTGTACTTTCAAATGCAGAAACAGAAAGTAAAGTAAACCAGAAAGTTAAATTAGACAATAATATTTTACTATAATTTTAGTATATCATAATAACGGCCTATGTCCAGCAGTGGACTGCAATAGGCTAATTAATTGATTCATAATAATGGTTCAAAAACAATACCTAAGCCGACCACGGGCTCCGATGTAGAGCCGACAAAGGGGATACGGTCGCACTTTTTCATAGAAAGTTATTTGTAAAGGTGCATCATTTTATCTGCTTTCTCCAATGTACAATCTTTGAACGCAGCTGGGAAATGACTATGATGAGTAATAACGATGTTTTTTTATAAATTGCACGTGTTATTTTATCTCTGATATTTCCTCGATACATAATGAGTTGGCGCTCGGATTATAATGACGATGATAAAAAGCTATTTCTAAAACTCTTCATTATCGCCATCCGAACTCAAGGTAGGTCCCGGACTCCCGGGTTAGATTTCGGACATCCGCAACGGTCAACCGCGCCGGGTCTCGCTCAATACAGCAGACGGCTTTAGCACGATATAAGACAACATTGCTATTGCATATTGCATGTAGGTCAAGGTCTGAAGTCGTCCATCACGGCATGCCAGACTCGCATGAACACTCTGGAGTCAAGACTGGAGGATCTTGAGACCCAGGCTAAGGAGCGTCCTCCGTCTGCGTCTGCGTCGGATCTAATCGTCGAGCAGCTCAAACAAGAGTTGAACGATAGAGACCAGGAATTGTTGGCGAATGATCTCATGATCACAAATATTCCTGAGTCTAAATCAGAGAACCCGACTCATCTCGTGCAGTTGGTGGCTACGAAGATGGGAGTGCAGATCGAGGATAAAGACATCGTCTGTGCTGAGCGTGTCGGCAGGCGCTTGGCTGAACCCAAAGCTAGCCCTAACGCCAATATCAGCGGGGAGGTTGAATCACCGCGACCCCGGGCGTTGCTGGTGAGGTTCGTGCGGCGAGAGCAGCGTAATGCCCTATTGAGCGGCGCGCGAGTGCGTCGGCAGGCCACAACCGAAGGTCTAGGAGTGGCGGGACCGGCCAGGCGCTTCTTTATTAATGAGCGCTTGACCAGGACCAACCAGCTGCTGTTTCGGAGGGCGCGGGAGGCGGCGGAGCGCCATGGCTGGCGCTATGTGTGGACGAGGCAGGGCCGTATTCTTGCCCGCCGCAAGTCCGGGGAGCCTTCGCATCGGATTGCTGTGGACAGAGACATTTCAAGGGTTATTGAGAGGAAGTGTGATGAATAGGTGTGAGGCTGATTTTGTTGGCTACGGGACATTTTTTGTTTTAATATGTTTTTTCTTTTACTGTTTCTTGTGTGCTTTTGTTGTTTGTTCTCTGAGGCGATATCTTTTGCACAAAAGACAAACTAATGTCTATGTGAGTGTGTGTGGCACTTCAGTACAATTTACACGGCAATCACATACAAATAATTACACATTGCATATATACTTTTTCATATATACACTTGTACTCTTATTACATATAGTAAGACACACACTGGGCTCTATGTACGTATTGAAATTATATACAATTATATACTTAATTACACCGTGTCTCCTTGTTCCTTTGTTGTCAGCTGTAAATGTGTGTTGGTACTTGTTATTTTTTTGCATAAATGATCGTAAATAGATTTTTAAAGTTTGGTCTACTGAATACGGGATCTCTATCCACCAAGCATGAGGAGTTTAGGGTCGCCATGCTGAACCACAATGTGGACATAATGGCGATAAACGAGACATGGTTAAGGATGGGACAGGAAGCCAGGGCCCCCGTAGTGCAGGGCTACCGGCTCCGGCATGTTCCAAGGCCTACGAACGTGAAGGGGGGTCGGGGGGGAGGCGTAGCTTTTTATATAAAATCCGGGATTACTGCCAGAACTAGGGTGCACCCCATAAATCCAAATGTTGAGCAAATGTGGATCACCCTCACCATCATGGGTAAAACCCTGCTCATAGGTACCGCCTATCGTCCTCCTTGGCTTGACCTGGACGTATTCCTGGGCAGTGTAACCGATGCCATTATAGCTCTGGCCCCATATGACCACGTAGTACTACTGGGTGATCTCAATGTGGATATGCAGTGGGTCAGGGAGAGGAATGTGGGTAAACTTACTGACTTCCTGACTTGTATGAGTATGACTCAGGTGGTCAACAAGCCAACACACTTCACGGACAGTTCAGCTACTCTCATAGATATTATATGCACAGACATCAGGACGGGGAGGGTCACAGTGGACCACATTCCAGAGTTGGGCCACCATTCCTTTGTGGTTTGGGAAACGACAATTAGGAAATCCAAGCCAATTCCAAGAACAATTGTTTACAGACCTTTAAAGGATATCCTAATGGAACATTTTGAGGAGGACCGCCATAATCTTCGATGGATGATGGCCGGTGGGGGGCAGGATGTGAATGCCATGGTTCTGTCCTTCAACTCGTACATGTTGCACCTGTTCGACCTTCATGCGCCTGTAAGAATGAAGACTTTTAGAGCACCGCCTACTCCATGGATCACAGATAATGTCAGACTGATGTTTCGTCTTCGAGACAGAGCGAGGGCAAAGTATCATAGTACTAGATCGGACCAGCACCATAAGTACTATCTAGATTTAAAACATCTGGCGGATCGATCTCTGCATAGTGAGAAGTCAGCTTACTTTAGAGCCAATATTAACTCACAGGTCAAAGAACCTAAACGTTTATGGAGAAATCTAAAGACTGACATCTTACCAGACCATAGGGACAGACAACTGCCAGCTCACTTCAATGATGCTGAGTCAATTAATAGGGCGTTTCTGGATGTGCCTGGGGAGTCGACACTGTCAATCTCTCAGCTGACTTTTTTTGAGTTCAATAGATGCACCCCACATGAATTTTATCTGGAGCCGGTCGGTGCAGATGAGGTTCTGAGGATAATAAAGAATATTGAAACTAATGCTCAGGGTGTGGATGGAATCAGCCACGAGATGCTCTCTATGGTGCTCCCATCAGCATTACATGTCATAACGGAAATCATTAATGTCTCCATTAAAACCCACAGATTCCCCGATCTATGGCGTCAAGCAATTGTTCGTCCCATAGCAAAAACGAGCAGCCCACAGCATTACAAAGATTTAAGACCTATAAGCATTTTGCCTTGTCTATCTAAGGTCTTGGAAAGAGTTGTACACACACAACTAGCAGAGTACCTAGAGACAAACAAACTGCTACCCGAGTTACAATCGGGTTTTCGCAAAGGCCGTGGTACAGCTACAGCTCTCATTGATGTGGTTGGAAATATCCTTGAGGCAAGGGATGAGGGAGAAGGTACTATCCTGGTACTCTTGGACTTCTCCCGTGCATTTGACGCCATAAATAGCACACTCCTGCTATCCAAGCTGTCCTACTATGGTTTTGCCAGAGAAACAGTGGAATGGTTTCAGAGCTATCTGACAAACAGATCGCAGTGTGTGGAGATACAGAGGGAAGATGGCACCCGTATTATCTCCCCCCCTTGCCCGGTCTCCAGGGGCGTGCCTCAGGGATCAATTCTGGGGCCTTTGTTGTACATATTGTATAGCGCAGACATTGTTAATTCAATCAGTAACTGTAAATATCATATGTACGCTGATGATATACAGCTCTACAAATCCTTCAAACCAGCTGAAGGAACAACGGCAATAGCAGCCATCAATGAGGACCTGGCCAGGGTGGTAACATGGGCAAGACAGAATTCACTGGTGCTAAACCCTTCAAAATCAAAGTTCATGGTGTTAGGCTCCAAAAATCAGGTCAAGTCCATAATAGAAATGGACCCAATAATATCTATTGGCAGTGAGAGGATCGAGAGGGTGGACACTGCAACCAACCTTGGACTGTCTATGGACCCGGAGTTGCGGTTTGAGGCACATATCAATAAAGTAGTTAGTAATTGTTTCTACAGACTAAAAATTCTCTATAACATACGTCAGTATCTGAATGAGCCTCTACGTAAGCTGCTGGTCGATAGCCTTGTCCTATCAAAGTTTAATTACTGCGACACTGTCTACGGCCCGTGCCTGCTTAGGCGGACAGAGAACCTAATCCAACGGGTCCAAAATGCATGTGCCCGCTTCTGTACTAACATTCCTAGACGGAGTCATGTTACACCCTATCTAAATAGCCTTAAATTCCTAAAGATGGCCTCTAGGCGGAAGCTCCACCTGGCTAGTCTATTGTTCGGGGTGGTGACCAATCAACAACCTGCTTACCTCTTAGAAAAACTTAGCTGGAGACATGATAAGCAGCGATTCAGCAAACGATCGAAGGTCCCTCCTCTGTCCTTGCCTAGGTACAGGACTGCGGCATTCAGGGGTTGTTTTAGGCATGCAGCCGCACACTGTTGGAATGTGCTCTCCCCACCAGTCCGCTGCCTGAAAACAAAACAGACCTTCGTACACCGTCTCAAGACCATGTATATGGTGGAACAGTCTAAGCCACTTTTAGAATAAAAATAGGGATTTATTGGGTGATACTTTTCATGTTTCTTCTGGCTGTTTGTAGATGAGTAGTACCTATAAAGCTGATGAGTTTTATGGGCATGTGCACAGTGTTCATCATATTTAGGTATTATGTGCACGGTGTTCATCATTCATGATTATTTCACTTATGAATTATGTATTGGTTTTGAGTAATTGTATTAAGTAGGTACCTGTTTCAATACATATTATGTATGATTTTTTCTTTGTTATAACCATCTGTTCTGGTCTTGAGCGAAACACAGTTTTGTCTCTTACTTACCATTCAAACCTTCAACGAGAGGCGTGTGGGGAGTGCCCATTACCAGACGAATGCCCTGCTCATGTCCGCTACTACTTGCTGGTGGATGGATAGATACCGTATCTGAAATGAGATTAAATAGGTTTATGATTGTTACTTTTAGTTTTTTTTCTTTTTTTTCATAGTTACACACATCGAGCTGACTTCATAATAGGAATTTGCTTACTATTGTTAGACCCGACCATATTATGGTAGGTATAGGTATTGTTAGTTGTGAAATATACGGCTTCGCATCGGTGCAATGACCTGTGGGCCGTGATTTTGTTGTGGGTCTCGTATGTGCGCCCATTTTATATAGGTGTTTTTTCATTGTCGTTAGACCTATTCTTGTAATAACGCTCACAATACACAAAGTACAATAAATTTGACATTGCATGTACTTACCGCGATGCACGATGGGTATCTGGACATGGCGCGCCATTATAATACATTCATACTATTCATGGCTTGTGCTGACACGTGGTACCGTAACCGTAATACGTTTTTAACTTGAATTTTCTTTTTTCCCTTTGTGAATGCGGATATGATGTGCCATGTGTCGGTAATAATAATGTTCGACAACGATGGCGTGGCACATGCGTGGCATTGCGTGGCATCATAACCTCACTGGCTTGCGCCGGAGTTTGACACTTATGACGTGCAAATGACATTTCGCCGGCAATGCGCGGGAGACGTCCTGCGCTTCCTGCAGTGTCAAATTGTTGCCAGTATTCTTGTTTAATTTGCTTTGTTTTTATTTTTGAAATTTTTCTTTTTGTTTGCCATTGTTTAGTAATGGTTTGTTAGAATAAGGGAAACAATTATAAGATGTCAAACCCACTGCCCGGCCGTCTCTGAAAACCAGCGCTTTCCGCCTGCACTACAACGCGGATAGCATTAAGCTGAGAGGCGGCCATTATTCTGCCTGGCTATTTTTTTTATGCATATTTCACTTTTAAGTATAATAGAAAAACACAATGTTGTAGTTTTATAAAATGTGTACCTATTGCTAGGTTGAATAAAAAATATTTTTCTTTCTTTCTTTCTTTCTTAATGCATTTATTTTTATCGTAATCCGTAGACATTGATGTGGGATAACAGTATCTAATACCACAGCTAATACTCTATGTACTTAGGTACGTAATATTATGTACAGAACTAGCTGTTGCCCTCGACTTCACCCGCGTGATATTGTGCTGAGAACTATGTAGATGTTCAATTAGCGAGCAAAACAGCATTCGCGTAAGACATAAGGGTGTTATCATACCAATCTATCAATCGTCGCGTCGACTGGTCTATCGATCCTTGGTCTACCTATACCGTATGATCGCCCGCATGTATTTGAATCTATCGCTTTACGTGTATTAACCAAATAACATGTCATCGATCGATCGCACCGGTCGACAATCGAACGATCGGTGTGGCAACACCCTAAAGAGATAAACAGGCCCCCTAGACAAGAAGCAATTCGTTGCTTGGCGTATAATAGAATAGAATGACAAATGTATAGGATTTGACATTTTTGACATTCGTTGACGCCTGTCATATACGTCAAATCCCATACATTTGGCATTCTATTCCATCATACGCCGAGCAACGAATTGCCACTTGTCTAGAGGAGCAGGCGTGCATTTTGATTATGCCTTAGGGTGCTTTTATGAAGTAACAGGTTATCGGAATCGGCTATGGAATGGGTTGCCATCACAGAACAGTTAATGAGGTTCTCTATGAGAGAGAGAATCTCATTAGCAGTCCTGTGGTTGCCATCATGTACATTCGTCGTTTTTTTTTCAAAAAAAAATCACAAGGCATTTGCGCCCATGTGATTTTAAACGCATGGGCGTGAATGCGTTGCGATTTTTTTGTACCATAATTATGTACTGTTAGAACGTAAACGATCAACTATCATCATTTTAGTTGCCATGGAAACTTGTCGGGGTAACTAGCCGATACCGGTAACCTGCTGCTTTATATAAGCATCCTTAGGGCGCGTTTATATGACACGGAAAGTAGGTAATAGCGTGGTCGCCGTGCGGCGACCGCGCGGCAGCAGCACGGTGGCCGCGTGGTTACTTACTTACAAAGAATTTCATCGTTAAGTTCTAGTTAATAAAACATAAATTTGCTATGACTGAACAGTTAGTACGCGGTTGCCGCGCGGCGCGGCGGCCGCACGATATTCTTCGCGTCGTCTAACTGCAGCCTTACGCCTTATGCCTTTTTTTTCTACAATTCACGCCTACGCATCGTATTTAAGAGGGCCACATGGCTACTCATCTATTTAAAGATTAAATCATCGTGTATGACGTCACAACATAATGCAAAATGATTACTGGAACTAGTTCGCCGTTGGTGCATGAACTTCTACAAGCCATTTATAAATTGTGACGTCACTTGTTATACACGTTCGTGTGCATTCAAGACAGTGTTGCACGAAACCCCATTCATATTATATGATTTAATATTTTGTTGAGGTAAAACAACATAGTAAATATTATGTTGTTTAAAGTAATAGGTAGTGGTCATTTATTGTAACTCGGAGAGATTAAGGTAAATTCGTTTCCTTTGTTCATATATTTGTTATTATTTACTTTTAGCCTGTTTCGGCTACTTTTCAGCAGCCATGGTCGTCTTCGTTAGTCAATTTTGTTCGTATCCGAAGCTATTTATATTTACTACTAGCTTTTCGCCCGCGGCTCCGCCTGCGTGGATGTTGACTACCATCACCAATAGTATTTTTTTCTAAACTGACGGACTTGTTGTATAAATATAAGTATCCCGATAGTTCTAATAGTAATTGTTGTATAAACTTTCGACACCTTATTTCGCTCTCTCAGTAGTGTTTTTTTCAAAATATTAAATGAAAACTGTAAGAAACATCGGCCTTGTCTTACAAAAAAGTGGTAGATTTTTAGAATATTACAACAAAATAAAAATACTATTAGTATCTTTATACCAATAGCTAGTAAATGGCTAGAAAAAGACTGGTAAGAAAAAATTACTATTGCCTAACATTTCGTTCTTATCAATCAATCGATCAATAGCCTATTTCAGTCCACTGTTGGACTTAGGCCTCACCCAAAGTATGCCATAGCACTCGATCCTCTACCGTATGTTGGGGACATATTATGCTGTCAGTTTGCACATTTGGGCCCCATGAGTCATAACAGGGGAGTAGAAACCTCGACGAATTTTCCCAATGTTGCCCAACCCTTGTCGACCCTTCGACGTACCTATATCTCTTTCTGGGTTTCGTCTTCTAATCTAAAATTACCATCTCAGCAATGAAAATATCGTATCAGCACGACACTGTCGTAGACAATCCAGAAATGCCCAGGTCTAGATGATGTCAGAAGGCTTCTCGTAATCTACAAATGCCCATAGCGGCTGATTATACTCTCAGGTCTTTTGTATAATCTGCTCAACAGTATTGGCTGCAACACTATAACCCTTTTAAAACCCGGCTTGCTCCAGTGGCTGGAATTCACAACTATTCAAGACGATTCTCAAGAACAAAACTTCTATAGAGATATGACTCAGGAGTCTTATAATTCTTCAGCAAGACCTTATAGCCTTTTTTGGAGAACAGTACCACCGCACTACAGTTCCATGTTAAGTTCTGCTGGATGACGGAATCAAAGAGATTCGTAAGCTCTTTTAGAACTGAGATTCCACCTGCTTTTAAAAGCCCTGTCAACCAGTGCGATATCATCAGTATACCATAACTATGAAGGTTGCTGTTGTATGCTAAGGATACAAAAAATCATCAATTGGCCTATTGCAGTCAACTGCTGGACATAGGCCTCTCCTAATATGCGCCACGTTTGCCGATCCTCCGCCTTTCGCATCCAGTACGTCCCAGCCACCTTTCGCAGATCGTCGGTCCAGCTGGCTAGGAGGTGTCCCACCTTCCGTATTCCTTCTCACGGTATCCACTCTAGGACTCGTCTGCTCTAACGGCCATCAGTCCTTCGGCAGATGTGGCCAGCCCACTGCCACTTTAGCTTGCTTATTCTGCAACCCTACGGCCAGATTGGAAACGAAGGTTTGGAAACCGGTTTTCATAGCAGAATTATTTTTCTTTTAACGAACCTGGTTTCCAAGAAAGAATAATAATTCTGTTTTCGAAACTAATTTCCAAAACAGAAAGTTGGATCTTCGTTAGCTATGTCGGTAACTTTGGTTCTATGTCGGATGACCTCGTTTCGAATTCTATCCTTCAAAGAAACTCCAAGCATAGCTCGCTACATAGCCCGCTGCACGACTTTTAGGTCACGGACTACCCCACCTTCAGTGGCCACGTTTCGTCACCGTAGGTCGTAGGTAACATAACAGGCAGGACGCACTGGTCGAAAACCTTTGTTTTGAGGCATTGCGGCAGGGGGGAGGAGAAGACCCGACGTAGTTTGCCAAATGCTGCCCACCCCAGTTGAATTCTTCTGGCTATTTCTTTCTCGAAGTTGGTTTTACCGAGCTGGATAACCTGCCCCAGGTAGATAATATTTTTGAACAACTTCGAGTGTCGCTCCTTCGATGGCAATCGGTCTCAGTACAACATGTTCGTTGAACATAATCTTGGTTTTATCCAAGTTTACACCGAGGCTGACTTGTCGAGAAGCTCCATTCAGGCTGTGCAGCATTTCGACCCGTTGTTCTAGCGACTCCGTAACTATGATGATGTCATCAGTGAACCGAAGGTGCGAGATGTAACTACTCCAGCGTCTTGAAGACGTCCTCCAATGCGTTGGTAAATGCTGAGGATACATAAATTACTATGTGATACGTCAAAAATGAATACAAATAAAACAACATACTTGAAATTAGTGGTGGTTTAATTTTTTTATAATTATCTAAAAATAATATTAAGAAAATAAATATTTTGTATTATATTCCTTGTCATCTTAATCAGAAGTGCTCTGTGCTTGAGTAATTGAGCCCACAGCTGATAAGTGGAAGTTATTGAATTGTGTTCTGCCATCTCTATTATTGTTGCCTTAGTATACTTCTCATCAAGAAAGAAAGTGAAGTTTTCTAGAAGCCAGGCGTTCGTTTATTTGGTGAAACGTTTCTAGCCATTGATATAAATTGTTATTTTGTTTCTAGCTATGAAGCCGCCCCTTGTGTTATATCGGCGGCGTCAATAGATTTTACAACACACCTGCTCATAACAGTGATATTATTTTACCGCAATTAAGCACGGAATGACACCTATTATAAAACTGTGACTTTTTCATTACTATTATTCACAAAAGTGAGTTATAGATTCTTTTTTAAATTTTATAGGAAGTGTCTATAATTCGTCTATGTTCTTAAAAAAGTTTTGATACAAAAAATAACTTTTAATAGTAAGAATAAATTAATACGCCTATTGTATGGTCATTTGATGCATTTTCGTATTTAAATAAATAATTTCAACTTGTAATACTTGTGTAATAAACAAAATTTTCGCTCAATTTAACTTTTTTTTTTCTCTAAGTACAGAAAAAAAAACAGTAAAAAAAAGTTAAGTTCAAACCTCATTTTTTTTTAAATATGGTCGACTGCCATTGTTAAATGCGCGCGCATAGGAAATCGAATTAATTTGTAGTATTGTTTATTTAGTATTTGTAGTATTATTTTATTCGCAAGTGTGTTGTAAAACGTCGTATGGCACGTGTGAGCATGATGATTACCGTCCTCGGCTGTCTTAAGACCCTCGCCTGGCGGCTCGGGTCTCAATGGCGCCTCGGCGGTAATCACCAACGTTGCTCACTTGTACCATAATGTACTATAAATTCACATACCTTACTGTTTGAGAGCTTGTAAATGAGGATTGATCTGGATGATAATGTGCTGTATTACTTTTAGGCTTTCTTTTATGTACAGGTATATTCTTTTATATAGCTCTAGATAGCTATCTTCGCTGCTATCATATGTTTTTTTTTCTATTTCCAATCAATTAAATAAAGAAACTGCAGTACATAACTCTTACACAATATTTTTCACATTCTTGCATATTATACGTGACAGAGAGTGACATTTTTATAAATATTATCATTTGACAGATCAAAATGTGACTTAGCGTTGACACCATCACTTTAGTTCCGTTGTCATGGTAACAATTTTGCTAGCGATATTAGCGCCATAATATTTCGTATTTTCTTTAATATTACATTATTTCGCGAATTTGCCACATTGGAATTGTGATAATTGCTATTCGGCGACAAAGCCACATTCAAAAAACCAAAGATCATGAAAATCTGTTCACCGTTCTTCAGTTTTAAGAAAGTACGTTTTTGGCACTTTTTAGGCACTTAGGGACCGAATTTCGAAAAATCGTTTCTTAGTACACCTCCACGCATCAAAACATACACTCCCTATAAATTTCAAGTCTCTAGGACCAGTGGTTTAGGCTGTGCGTTGTCTCTAAGTGAGTCAGTCAGTCAGTCAGTCAGTCAGGACTAAGAGTTTTATATATAAGATTAGATGTTGCCCGCGGCTCTGTCCGCGTGGATGTCGGTTATCGCGACCAAACATAGCCTATGTCCTTTCCCAAGGTCTAATCTATCTTTGTACCAAATTCCATCAAAATCGGTTCAGTGGTTTTGGCGTGAAAGCGTACCAGACCGACAGACAGACAGAGTTACTTTCGCATTTTTAATATTAGTATGGAGTATGGATTTAGACCTTGCCGAAGTGTTACACTATTAATGTGAATGAATGACCATGTCAATCTCAATTCTCTTTTAAAGCCCACCACAATTTTTTTTTTGGAATTATGGGCTGTGGAGGTCATATGGCAGTCTCTTCACGGAAACTATCGAAGTTCAGCCAAACCCGCAGTTAGACTTACACCCGTATTCACAAACGATACTGTGAGGTCTCATAGTGTGCATAGGGCTGGTAAAATTAATTCACAAACATCACGGAGCAGTATCTAACGCAGTGCGTTCCCTCAACGAAGTACCTATTACTTAAGTGTTATCAATGAATAAAAAGGCTTGCCAGAACGAACGCACTGAGAATTTGTCGTTCTTTGCACAGTTTTGTTGGTACGCATAGCGAAGTATTGTTTGTGAATACGGGTGTGAAAAGCGGACCCTAGACTCCGAGGTGAAAAGAAAAGGATGCGACTGGGGTAGGGTTGCCATAAGTGTGAGGACTCAGACCGGGACATTTGAAGAAAAATAGTAAAGGTAGAAAATTTTTAAATTTTATTACAACAATAGGTAACTTTCAAAGTTTTAAAACAACTTTTAACACTGCCATTAAATACCAGCGGGCAGCGACTCGGGCTTTCTCTTTTTTCTGAAAGGCGAAAAATTATCAGAATTAACTTCTGATAATTTTACAAAATATTTTGACGAAATCAACATTAACTTAAACATCATCTTCATGTAGACGTTTTCTCCCGATTGCATCCGTGGCCAAAATGACCTCAGAGCATCAGACCATTTGCACGCATATCACTCTCCACGAAGTCAAGCCAGGGGTAGGTCAGTAGGTCTTCTTGGTTCTACCCCTTCTACCTGGACCCGGCGGGGGTGCCATTGTTAGGTATTTGCTACCCACGTAGCCTGGCGGTTGCCGCAAGACGTGACTGCACCAGCGAAGGCGGCTCTTTTGCATTTTACCTGCGATGTCACGGATATGAGGGCTGCCGCGGAGTTCTTCCCACGATCTTTACGCGTGACGCCGCACATTCACCGCAGCATGTTCATCTCCGTGACCCGCAGCTCTTGCTTGTGTCGCTCCAGCAGCGGGCACGCCTCACAACCATGTAAGAGGACATGCCTAATGATCGTCTTATGACCTTCAACCTAACTGGCATTTTGGGATCACACGTGACGCCAGTCATTTCTCACCGCCTGGCCCACGCGGCAGTAATGCGTGCCCTGACGTCGTAGTCGATTTCACCGGTCACATGAAGTACAGATCCCAGGTACTTAAACCGAATCATCGTCTATGCGGTCGGCTGTGGAATCTGTCGAATTTAACGCTAAGCTTTCTGTCTTCGCTACATTTAGCTTCAGACCGCCGTTCTCAAGCGCCTCCTTCCACACTTTCACGTGTCGCACCAATCTGCTCCTGTCCGCGTCCATTAGCGCAATATCATCAGCATACATGAGCAACCACGGAGGCTGCTCATGTGGGTTTCTGATACTGTCCGACAAGACGTTTAATACCACGCTGAACAAGTAAGGACGGATCTTTCGTGTACTCCGACGGTGATGGGGAAGGCTTTCGAGTCACCAACAGCAGTCGAAAAGCGAACCACGGAACCAGAATCATGATACATGTCTTGGATGGTGTCAATGTAGGTCTCTGGAACTCTCTTAGCCCGCAGTGCCCACCAGATCACCGCGCGAGGAACACAGTTGAAGGCCCTCACCATGTCTAAGAATAGGCAGTGCAGGAGCGTGTTCTTCGACCTGTATTTCCCCACCACAATCCTTAGGGCGAACACCGGATCCATGGTTCCGTGCCCAGGACGAAACCCGTACTGACATTCCGAGGATGTACTCTCCTGTCGGATCCAGGAGTCGATCCCGGTTACTGCCACACTTTTGCACCGATCCCTTGCCTTTGAATACTGGCGCAATGATGCTCAGTCTCCACTGGCTCAGGATCTCACCGGTGAGGAGTACGTGGTTATACAGATTTGTTAGAATGCACAACACGACCACCCATTGCCTACCAAGCCTCGATGGGGACCTCGTTGTGTCCGACAGCTTTCCGGTTCTTCATGCGGCGAATGGCAGTAGGTACTTCTGCAGGCGTCAACGGTGGCACTAGTCCTTGATTATTCGGAAAGAGGTCTGGTGGTTGCAACTCTTTAAGCTGCTTATTCAACAGGTCGTGGAAGTATGAGCGCCATCTCTCCGGCACCGCTTCTTCCTCGTACAACAGATTGCTCCCAGGGTCTTTATTACTCATTAACTTAATCGTGTACGGAAAAATGTCATCGCTTACATCGCTTAAGGCACTTGTCCCACCGCCGGCGAGAAAACGAGTAACTATCGACTATTTTCTCGCTCTAGAAACGTACAATAGATATACATTCCGTGTAAACAAAAGAGATGCATAATAATATACAAATAGTTGATCGCTGACTGTTCACACTGCCGGCGAGTACTCGCTTTACTAGTTTGTCGCTGAGCGACAAGAGCTATGAAAAATAACACTCGCTCAGCGATACTCGCTAAGCGATTAGCGAATATTGCTAATTTCGGTGTCAACTCATGGTAAAGCTAGGACTGTACGCTTGGCTGCTCGAAATATTGCGAGTAATCGCTCACCTCACTCGCACACTCGCTTATAGCCGAGCTACAGAACTATCGGAAATACGCACTCGCTCCTCGCTGCTCGTCAACTCGTTTGTAGGTCTAGCTTTACTCGTTACTCGTTCATCGTTCCCGGTGAGACAACTGCCTAATCCAGAATGAAGAAAGAAAGAAGTAGTAAGTCGCGTTTATTGTAGGTATATTACTGTTTACTAAGTCCAGCTCTCTAATATAATATGTACTATGATTTTTAAACCGGGACAATTTGCTAATCGGCCGGGACGCCGGGACACCATGCTTCAAACCGGGACATGTCCCGGCGTACGGGGACGTATGGCAACCCTAGACTGGGGTTAACGCTAGGACGAAGAGACCTCGAGGCCTTTTGCGCCATAGCGAAAACGTACCTACCTAAACCTACCCATAAAAATTATGTACCTACATGAACTTTTTGTTCCCTATTGTTATAAACAATTGGCTTGTTATTCTCACGTTTTGTATCAAAAATAAATATTGTAAATTGCTTAAAAACGACGTTCTTGGATTGTTTATCAATGTTTGCCATTGTTTTTCAGACATTGGCAATTTTGGTTTTTATTTCCAGTAGGTACGTAATTAATTCACTTGCATTTGCGTCACTAGCTTTAAAATTCAGACAGGGTTATTATTTTCTTCATGTTCTTCAAGAAGGGTTCTAATGCCCTTTCTGTTCTGAAGAACAGAAAGGGCATTAGAGACCTTAGAGAAAAAATGGTGATATTTTGTGATTTTTCCGAACAACCCCCCCATGTTGAGCCTCACGTGATTAATGGACATCCCCTTACATAAAGCTGAAGATTTTGTATGCTTGGTTGAACGCGCTAATCTCAGAAACTACTAATTCGAATTGAATAAATATTTTTGTGTTAATAGAGCCCGTTTATCGAGGAAGGTTAGGCTAGGTTTATAGGCTAAATATCATCACGCTACTACTGAAGCGAGCGGAAATCCGGCAAATTCTCACACATTATTTGAAATTAAATAATTTGCAGGCATAATATGTATATAGCTTAGAAGAGCAACTCGGACTTTCGAAGAATTGATTTTTTTATATAACATAACATAAACTCACGCCTATATCCCCGAAGGGGTAGGCAGAGGTGCTAGCACCCACATTATTTTTTATATGGGACATGTCAATTTGGTTTCACATCGCCTCATGGTAAGCTGAAGGCAAAGTTTCGGAAAAGAGCGTCACCATTATAGATATGAACCATGTTACAATGGTGGCACTCAGCTTGACGGCCTCATTAGATGCTTTTTCACGCTCCGCATAAAGGACCCGGGACTGTAGGAGGAGGGAAACACGTGAACTGGTAAAGAATTCCAGGTCTTAATGGTGCGGCAGAGGACGGACGGCCGGGGCGGGTCGTCTAATTAGGGATAAATATGGCGACTTCTCATAATAAAAATCTGTTCAAATTTCAGTCTCGATCTAATCAATCTCCCAAACGTTCAAACGCGTGTTCGTAATCGTATTTGACATTTGGAATATGAGTGAGGTCGCTGACAAGCAATGGAAAGTGGCTACCGTGGCCTATGGACGAGTGCGACACCAGAGGAGTCACACTCGTGCTGCCGACCCTGTAAGAACAGAGATTCTGTGCCGGCGCGCAGAAGACAAGCAGGTCTTCCCACTGACATATGACAGCACAAAACCTCTCCAGTGAGCTCTGGCTATCCTACTCACGCGCCGGGAACACAACACGAGGTTGTTTTAGCCGCGGTATTCTGTAGGGCGGAGGTACTTCCCCAGTCGGACTGCTCGATTCTCGATTGGGATGGAAATACCGTCGTATCGAGTCATTCACCATCTCGCGATCGTCAAATTCGCGAGCGCGCGCGAGTTGGCAACTTTTGATTTCGAATTATTTTTTCGTCATCATCTCGCGCGCATGCTAAAGTACAGTCGGATAAAAAAGGATCAAAGAAAACATGAAAAAGAGAACTAATGTATACTCGCGTCTTTACCTGCATTGGTTGATGCGCTGTGAATTATTTTTTTTAAATCTTAGATTTCAATATAGAGTTGCGAAGTGAGACTAGGCCACTAGACTAGGGGGACACGGCCGATATTATGATATCTGTTATGAGTAGCTATGTTATCTTAATATACGTCGTATGAAATAAATGGATAAATAGTTGGGGTAAGTAGTTCGGGTATCGAATAATTCCTCCTCATCGATTTTTACTGGTAACGTGCCCAAAAGACGGGCGGCATTGCGCCGTCGGATGGTAAAGTATTTTTTATGCCAAACTAATTTCGTATCTTTTTCAAGGATCGTATATTTTCCACAACCTTTTTTTTATTAGACAGTTATTATTATTTAAGCATCGTGTTGTAAAATATATTTCAATAATAAAATAGGGAGATCTATAGGGGAGGCCTATGTCCAGCAGTGGACCCTTCCTATGGCTGAAATGATGATGATGATGATGATGAATCAATTACTATAAAAAACTATTATTTATTTCCCACGCTTCCCTAAAAGTGATTTCTGGAGTATTTTTACTGTACATTCCTTAAAGTAGGTATATATGTTACGGGCAACTTGAGAAATCTGGTCCCTATGAATAGTGACCGGCCTGTATACATCTAATCATCTAATCACTTTTCCCGGTCAGTATGAATCATTAATCACCTTATACCTCATATTATGCCCTTGTAAATACGTTTTGGGCAAAATGATAAAAAAATTAAATGAAGCGTTTTTGTTTATTAACGTTAAAAAAGTACCTAACCTAACCTGAGGTGTGGATATACACCATTTTTGTTTTATTTACTTAGCTTTCGACAATCCACATAATAAGTAACAGACGAAATTCTTGAGTCATTGTAATATTGTTGATTCGCTGAATATTGTTAGTTATTATTAGAAAAATAAGCATTTCGCCGTGTTGTTTTAAATTATATACCTATATCTCTCTCAAAAACTGTGTTTACTTTTACTTCAAACTCAAGTCGTATAAATCTATATTGAGATGGCCAAATTTTGTTACGCATTTTCAAATAATTAATGTACTTGAACGCATGCTTAAGTTTTCTATTTTTCTATACATTTCTTTATAACATAATGACAAAATAATAGCTTCTTCCACGTCCATTTTCTAAGCTCTGCCGAAACAAACTGACAAACTCTCGCAAATCGCGGTACCGCTTATACCTCGGGATCGGGACCCGTATCATAGACCTGAATCACGAGACTAATGAGGTCCTGGCTCCCGCCGTGGCACCCCATGCTATCCTCAAAAGACACATTTTAGGTGCAAGATATAATGTCCCGAGTAACCACTGACCTCCGTTAACGCACGTTACATGTGAAGCTAGCCTAAAATATCTTGTACATTTAAAATAGGTACCTAATTTAATCTATTACAACGTTTTTGTAGCTGACTGTACACAAATACGTCATATTTTCACAAACGCGCGAGTTGATGACACAAAAATAATTCAAAATCGAAAATTGCCAACTCGCGCGCGCTCGCGAATTTGACGATCGCGAGATGGTGAATGACTCGTCGTATCCTACCTCCTAATCGATTAGGTATCGTCAAAATTCAATCGAGATTGAATTTTGAAGATACCTAATCGATTAGGAGGTAGGATACGGATAGGATACAGACACCAGTATTTTCCATTGTTTTTCCTTGTTTCATTAGGAGCGTTGGCCCTCAACTTGCATGGCTTTATAAGTTACAAGTGCTTCTAATAAGAGGATTGTTTCCCCGAAATCCGATTTACGTGCCTACTTTCTAACTTTGTTGTAAGTTGTAACTTTGTGAATTTATTGTAACTTACAACTTTGTAAGTTCGTGAACTTTATTGGTTGTTGCTTACAAATACCAATTTGTCGAACGTACGCCGTTGTCGATGTTAAATTACGTAATCATTTTCGAACAATTTGCTGTTTAAATAACCCCATTATTTATTGTATTCTTGCTTTATTTTCATAGGGAGGAGCATAGATTTACGTTTATGTAAGCATAGCTTAACTACTTTTTGTGATGGGTTCTAGAATGCGGGTAACATAAATACTTAGAAACATTTTATTTAGTAAACATACGTATTTTAGAATAAGTGTGTAAAACAAAAGTATAGAAACACCCTGATCCCTACAATGGGCATATTTATGCAAACAAATATTTGTACTAGGATCGAACCTAACATAACATAACAGTCAAACGCTTTATCACATGCCACAGAGCAACAACAGCTATGTTTCGGAACGAATAATAATTATAATACAAAGCAAATTAAATAAAATATAAAATGAAAACTAAAAATTATAAAAAATAATACAATGCAACTGAATATAATGCATACTCACTCGTAGATACAATGATTTCCAGAATATTTCGCCATTTTATCTTTGCCGCCTTTTTTGCCACGTTGACAGTTATTAATGTACTTATGTAATTTTAAGAAAAATCATTAACATTGTACCATGTATTGTATAACATCATGATAATGTAACAACACTAGCTGACCCACCCCGACTTCGTCCGTGGCATGCTTCGAAACTTTTTATTTTAATTTTTCAAAAAACTGATAGTAATCTGCTGGATCTATTGACATTTATGACTACTGCTCCGCTCCCTTGAGTAATAGCGTGATGATATACCTATAGCCTATAACCATCCTCGATAAAAGGATGATTTTTTAAACACAAAAATATTTTTTCAATTCGAACCAGTAGTTCCTGAGATTAGCGCGAAGAAACAAACAAACACACTCTTCGGCGTTATATGTAATACCTATTAGTTTAGATTTAATGTTTCTGATAATTAATGTATGTAATGTTTGTGATGATTAATGTTTCTAATGATTGATGATAAATATACCTACAGCAATTAGCAAAAGATCAGTTAATATTTACAATCCATACTTGATATTATAAATGCGAAGGGACTCTGTCTGTCTATCTATTACGCTTTCACGCCTAAACCACAGCACCGATCTTGATGGAATTTGGTACAGAAATTGACTAGAGCTTGGAAAAGGGCATAGGCTATGTTTGGTCACGATAACCGACATCCACGCAGGCGGAGCTGCGGGCAACAGCAAGTCTTTAACATATTTCTTTTGATTGTTAACTCAAATTCAAATACAAAATTCAAATTCTTTATTTTTCAAAATAGTGTGTTTTCAAACACTGTTACAGCTTTTTGATGTCAAAATCTCCTTAAAACTAAGTTTACTACCGCTTCCTAGGCGCTAATGGAGAAGAAACGGCGCAACAAACTACCTATGTTTATTCGTTTCATTGTAAATTGATGATATATATTAAAAAAAGTTTTGTCCAGGCCTAGGATTTATTCTAGTGACAAATCGTAACTACGCGCGTTCGTAAACGTCTACACATTTAAGTTGGTCTAGTTTTACACCAGTTCTCTCTTCTCTTGTAATCCACCGCTCCACTTACACCTATCCCGCCCCCTACTTTTCAATCTTACTAGTTGATTACGAGTCACGTCACGGGTCAGTCGGGTTACCATAAAAATGTCAAGTGGTAGCGACTAACGCGTTGCGATTGAAGCGATTGTTGTGAGCATTATCACTAAAAAAGTCTATGACATCATTGGTAGTGGGCGAGAAATGTCACGCTCAGTTATTGTACTATTTAATGCACATGCCGTGGCTAGTAGCCACGTATCTACTACACGTAACTATCTAATTACCTGAAGGTCCGAGACGGCGTGCGGTTTTAGTCGGTTTGAGCCGGACAACAGACATAAATGATCGTTTTAAGATTTCAAGGATTAGTGCGAGAGCAAAGTAATTTGTGTTTCTTTACCACAATTCTGTTAAGTTACTTAATATTTGAGGGGTTTATTAGAACCGCTTAGACGCAGAATGTCCAATTCACAAAATGTCCAGAGCGATCGTAAAGCGTCCAGTTTATATGTATTATATCAATGAGCTTTAAAATCTGTATTTTTTTTTCTGATTACGCGTATGTGCTCCGTGCGTCTGAAGTTGACGTATGCGGTCACCTTCGGAATCTTACCTTTACCCCTAAAACTTTTTCACCGTTAACCGCCAGTAGCCCTACTTCAGTTCCTCCATGATCATGACGCTTGCAACAAAGTCAAAGTCAAAGTCTTTATTTCTCAAAATAGTGCAACATTGTTACAGCTTTTTGACGTCAAAAACTCCTTAAAACTAAGTTTACCACCGCTTCCTAAGCGCTAATGGAGAAGAAACGGCGCAACAAACTCCACTGCGGCATTTTAAGGACGTCAGTTTACAAAAAAAAATAAAAGGGTTTCTTAAGACTAAATATGAACGTATGTACATTTGTCTCGCGTCAAGTAGGTATATAAAAAATAAAAATAAAACCTTATATAAAATAAAAATAAGACAACTTCAAGAGGGGCCTGCACCATGCTCAAGCCATACATTTTTGTCTTTAATATAATCGTCTGTCCTATAGTATGCTTTTTTGCATAGGGTGGTCTTTACATGATTTTTAAATTGGTTTTCAGGCATACCAAGAACCGATTCAGGCAACTTATTATAAAATCGTATACCTTCCCCTTTAAAAGAATCACTAACTTTGCTAAGCCGATAGCATGGAAGGAGCAGTTTATTTTTATTGCGCAGATTTCTGTCTGTAATGTCACTTACTTTTGTAAATTTAGTAATATTTTTCCTGACATATAGTATGTTTTCAAATATATATTGGGAAGCTACAGTTAAAATATTAATGTCCTTAAATCGTTCCCTAAGAGAATCTCTCTTGCCTAAACAATAAATGGCACGTACTGTACTGCCCTTTTTTGTAATATAAAGATAGTCTCTAAATCTGCCGCATTTCCCCAAAGTAGTATTCCATAGGACATCAAGCTATGAAAATAACTAAAGTACACCAGCCTAGCGGTAGCTACGTCTGTCAACTGCCTTATCCGTCTGACAGCATAAGCAGCAGAGCTGAGTTTATTGGCCAAAATAGTGATATGGTCACCCCATTGTAACTTCCAATCTATGGTAATTCCTAGGAAAGTAGTGCTTCTTACAAATTCAAATCTTTGTCCCTCCAGCACGACATCAACGTGAGCTTGCCTTACATTAGGCAGTGTGAACCTAATGCATTTGGTCTTCTCTGCATTCAACAGTAGATTGTTTACAGAAAACCAATTTGAAATAGAGTTTAAAATATTATTAACAATAGTCACATCTGTATTACGCCGATCCACTTTGAATATTAGCGATGTATCATCTGCAAACAATACTATGCCCGCTTGTGTCTCGATCAGCAGAACAGTGTCGAAATATCGGAAACTCAAAACAATACGTGGTAATCCCGATATCTCTAATACCTACCCTGATAGATTCAATAGGTACCTATTATCAAAAAGTGTTATTAATGAAATACAGTTTAAATATGACAGTATTATACGCGTTGACTCCAAGAGATGAGATGAGACAAGGTCAAGAGGATAATGTTGATTCCGTAGGATGAATTTAATACGTCCTAATGTGTGGTTTAATACACAGGTCGTGTACTGTTCAGCTTGAGAAATAAAACATATCTATGTTCACACGTGTATAACCAGTTTTTGTGAGATATTTAAATGATCCCATTATTATCACGTGTATACCAACTTTATGCAAATATTGTGCGTGTACCGATTTAAAAATTAATTAACTTATTTTATTAATGAAGCTTTCCGCCCGCGGCTCTGCCCGCGTGCAACTCGGGTAACGCGACTTTTGCTCATATCTTCGGTTCTACTCAACCGATTGCGATCAAACAAACGTAAGATTTTAAGTCTGTTCAAGCCCTTTCTAACAAAAAAAAACCGCATCAAAATCCGTCCAGTAGTTTTTGCGTCCATCGCGAACAAACAGACAGGAAATAAAAAAAAAATATTTTCGTGTTCAGTATCGTTAACATAACATAACCCAAGTATTTTTTTTTCAAATACAATATATCTCCAATGTACAGACACGACCACTTTACAATTATATAATAGTATAGTATAGATTTAATTGGGGTGATCTATTACTAAGTAATATTTTATTTGATACTGCATAAGAAGGTCACAGGGTCGGCAGCACGAGTGTGAACGCCCTGGTATTGCACAAGGAACACCAGGGAAGTTCAGTGGAACCGTCCGTGCAGTCCATTTTTTTGCTTGCTGTGATTTACTATTCATCAGCTTAGTTTGGGACTAGATAGTGCTGTATAACATGCCAGGTCAAGTCGGATACTGTATTATATCATGCAACAAGAAAAGTTACAAATTACAAAAATATACAAATTACAAAATTTACATGTTACAAAATTTGAACTCTGTGCAGATAAACTGTTTGTTAGGAAGTGAATGTAACGTAACATATTCTTTATATTATGTAAATGTTTGGTGCATATATGTTTTTATTGCGTAAGTTTTGAATTAATTACCACCATATTGCGACCAGCAACCGGAGCAAGTCTGGGTAGAAAAATTTCTAAAAAAACATAATTTAGAAAATAATAATAATTAAAAAAATGTGAAATGTGCATAAAGTTAAATAAATAAATAATAAAAACATTTTTTTAGAAAAAATAAACGTGACTTCTAAAAAAGAAAACGATCTAATACAGTTAAATCGTTTAGTCGCATAATGCCTAATTCGCGAAATGGCACCCGAGTCTGAAAAGGACTAATTCGCGAATGGACTAATTCTTAAAAAGACTAATTCGCGAAATGGCTAATTCTGAAAAGGACTAATTCGTCGAACGGCTAATTCTTAAAAAGACTTAGTCGCCAAATGGCCAACTCTTAACGACATAGTGACAGCACAAATCAGACATTTTTTAGACGTTAAACGAAGCTAGAGGACGATGAAATTGCAAACAATAAATGAGAAAATATTTTTATTAAAAATAAAGAATATTTTTCAAATCAAATCTTTTCAAATTATGTCAGCCAGCAAAAGTAATTACAAAGAAAAAAGGGTTTAGTCTCAAAACGTTCAAGTTGCAAAATAACATATATGGTAGCAAAAAGTTCAAATCTCATAAGACACAAGTCTCTAAACCTCCAAGTTGCAAAATACCTACATCTCAAAACGTTCAAGTTGCAAAATAGTCTAGTCTCCAAACATCCATGTCTCATAATACCTATACATTTTTATCCACACGACACTGCCCACCCCGACTCGGATAGGTTAGGTTAGAAGGCTAAGGCGGGAGCGGAGCGGAGCGGAGCTCCCGCATTAGCCTACGTGGTTATTTTTTTTTTAACCACACATACAAGGATTTTGAACTTCAGGATTTTATTATAGTAAATAAAACACAAAAGGACGTGCGTTCACTTACAATTCCACTTCTAATAAAATCCTGAAGTTCAAAATCCTTGTATGTGTGGTTAAAAAAAAAATAACCACGAAGGCTAATGCGGGAGCTCCGCTCCGCTCCGCTCCCGCCTTAGCCTTCTAACCTAACCTATCCGAGTCGGGGTGGGCAGTGTCGTGTGGATAAAAATGTATAGGTATTATGAGACATGGATGTTTGGAGACTAGACTATTTTGCAACTTGAACGTTTTGAGATGTAGGTATTTTGCAACTTGGAGGTTTAGAGACTTGTGTCTTATGAGATTTGAACTTTTTGCTACCATATTATTATATGTTATTTTGCAACTTGAACGTTTTGAGACTAAACCCTTTTTTCTTTGTAATTACTTTTGCTGGCTGACATAATTTGAAAAGATTTGATTTGAAAAATATTCATAATAATCTGTGATTTTTATTTTTAATAAAAATATTTTCTCATTTATTGTTTGCAATTTCATCGTCCTCTAGCTTCGTTTAACGTCTAAAAAATGTCTGACTTGTGCTGTCATATGTCGTTAAGAGTTGGCCATTTGGCGACTAAGTCTTTTTAAGAATTAGCCGTTCGACGAATTAGTCCTTTTCAGAATTAGCCATTTCGCGAATTAGTCTTTTTAAGAATTAGCCCATTCGCGAATTAGTCCTTTTCAGACTCGGGTGCCATTTCGCGAATTAGGCATTATGCGACTAAACGGTTAAATTGCCTGAATTATAGATTTAATAAAAAAAAAAAACAAATACTTATGCATCAGTAATTCAGTATGTATCACTCTATTATGTATGTATATGATACAAATAATATCAGGTAGTTCATTTCTCAGTATCATGGCTAATTCTGAAAAGGACTAATTCGTCGAACGGCTAATTCTTAAAAAGACTTAGTCGCCAAATGGCCAACTCTTAACGACATATGACAGCACAAGTCAGACGTTAAACGAAGCGAATTGTAAGTGAACGCACGTCCTTTTGTGTTTTATTTACTATAATAAAATCCTGAAGTTCAAAATCCTTGTATGTGTGGTTAAAAAAAAAATAACCACGAAGGCTAATGCGGGAGCTCCGCTCCGCTCCGCTCCCGCCTTAGCCTTCTAACCTAACCTATCCGAGTCGGGGTGGGCAGTGTCGTGTGGATAAAAATGTATAGGTATTATGAGACATGGATGTTTGGAGACTAGACTATTTTGCAACTTGAACGTTTTGAGATGTAGGTATTTTGCAACTTGGAGGTTTAGAGACTTCTGTCTTATGAGATTTGAACTTTTTGCTACCATATATGTTATTTTGCAACTTGAACGTTTTGAGACTAAACCCTTTTTTCTTTGTAATTACTTTTGCTGGCTGACATAATTTGAAAAGATTTGATTTGAAAAATATTCATAATAATCTGTGATTTTTATTTTTAATAAAAATATTTTCTCATTTATTGTTTGCAATTTCATCGTCCTCTAGCTTCGTTTAACGTCTAAAAAATGTCTGACTTGTGCTGTCATATTATGTCGTTAAGAGTTGGCCATTTGGCGACTAAGTCTTTTTAAGAATTAGCCGTTCGACGAATTAGTCCTTTTCAGAATTAGCCATTTCGCGAATTAGTCTTTTTAAGAATTAGTCCATTCGCGAATTAGTCCTTTTCAGACTCGGGTGCCATTTCGCGAATTAGGCATTATGCGACTAAACGCTTTAAACGTATTTTAAAATCTATCTTATAGAACAAAATTTATTTTATCTAGCAACATTGATTTACAGTTGCTGTCTTAAAAATATGGTGACGTAATCCAGGTGTTAACGACAATTTTTATTATCTATTGTCCTAGCATGCTCCGTTTAATCTTTCCCATTGAAATGATTAAATTAATGCCAAGAGATGCCTTCTAAATTGTATTGTATACTTTTAAGACGAATCTTCACTTTGTGTTATAGTCAATATTTAATGTATCACACTATCGACTGATGAAAATATATTTTAAATTATTGTATTTATTTTAAAGTCCTTAGAACATTTTATTATTTTTAGGGTTTCGTATCTCAAAAGAAAAAACGGAAACCTTATAGGATCCGTCTGTCCGCCCGTCTGTCTGTCAATACCTCTTTCTGGAATGTGTGAAGATATCAAGAGGTTTGTAACGTCTTGAAACTGCAAAAATCAAACTACTCGTATTAAGTCAACGCAATCAAAATATGTATATTGCGGTTTATTTATTTATTTATTTATTTATAAAACTTCATGCACAAGTACATAGTTAGTTCAATTTTGTACGGAACCCTTGGAGCGCGAGTCCTACTCGCACATGGGCGCCTTTTTTATTACTTTTTTGAAAACAATATTTTTGCAATTTACTTGCAAAAAATGGTTAAAGACTTCCGGTAAACAATTTTGCACGGGCATTTTTACATAAAAAATTCAGTCAGTTTAAAATAGCATGCGTAATGGTTACATAAGTGACATACATACCTACTATTATTATTATTTTGATAAGATTAACAATTAGATAATAAATTTATCATACGCCATAAAAAAGCTTAGGTACATTTGTTTGCTACTTGTAAAACGTAATATTTTAAGTCTGAGTAAGGCCTTTCTAACAAAAAAAAACCGCATCAAAATCCGTCCAGTAGTTTTTGCGTCCATCGCGGACAAACAGACAAACGGACAGGAAATTAAAAAAAAAAAAAATTTCGTGTTCAGTGTCGTTAACATAACCCAAGTAAATTTTTTTATATATCTCCAATGTACATACCTTCCTAACATATGTTTTTTTTTGTATACTTATACTCGTACTCACGTGTATTCCTTTTTTAAGTATGCCTAATGGTCATTAATTAATAACTAAAGTAAAAAAACATGTTTTGAAGTATTTGTTATCAACTTGTGATAAAATTATTTTTGGTTACTTTTCTCATAATTATAACGATAATAATCGCCCAATCTTTACTTTACTTAATTAAAGGTAAACAATCTTGTAGCGATTTTTTATAAAAACACATAAATCTTCTATAATATAAAAATGAATCCCTAAATGTGTTGCTAAGCGCCAATCTCGAGAACGGCTGAACCGATTTCGCTAATTCTTTTTTTAGAATATTCCTTGAAGTACGAGGATGGTTCTTACGGAGAGAAAAATTTAAAAAAAGCAAATCGACGGTTAGGCGGTACGAAGTTCGCGGGGTCAGCTAGTTATAAATACAAAGAAGCTTGGCAAACTAATTGACTAACTAGAGGTTCGATTTCTGTTTTCAGGCTTTAAAATAAGTTTCTAAACGGAAGAATATTACGTATTACGTAAACAATCTTGATGTGTTTTTTAATACTTTATTTAAAAACTCAGTTCGCCAACCGATGGAGTATAGGTGTGCGGTGTGTCACAGAGAACACGCAGAACAGAATCGAGAGTTTTTATTGGGCCGTGTTTCCGACATTTCGGTTGCTTTGCAGTTTGCAGCATGGAAATAGGTTAAATTATTTTCAAGTTATTATCCGCTGACAGAGCGTCGGAGAGCACGTTATGCCATCGATCCCAGCTGTGCAATTCACGAAGCAAGCACAACGATGCGAGTCGCAACGATGTGCTCGATAGACACTGTCATTGGTCGATTTCTAATGACGTGATACAATCCGACCAATGACAATCTCTATCGAGCACAACGTTGCGACTCGCATCGTTGTGCTCGCTTAGTGAATTGCAGTGCAGTTGTTACGCGTAGTTGGAGCCCTCAAAAGTGCGACTAGTCTAACTACAGAACTTCGATATCGCCAATTGGTTGTGGAGGTCAGATGGCAATCGCTTCACGGAAAATATCGAACTTCAGCCGCATCGCAGTTAGATTGGATAGCCGATCCCGACTAAGTTGGGATAAGATTCTCTGAAGAATGTGTCCGCTAACAGACTTTTTCATTTTCTAGTATTAATAGGTCAAGTAATAGGCCAAAAGTCCTTTAGGTATATTTGTCTACTCTCATGTCATACTTAAATGGTAAACATTAGAAAATTAAAAACAAAACTTTAATGACGGTCTTTACGCATACGATAAAACTTCAGCTGGATTTTTTCTTTATAATCTGTGGACGCGGCCCAACACGCATGCGCGATCAGCAAATGGATTTTGGATATCAACGTTTCTGTCATTTTTATTACACATTTCATGAGATTAGATAAAGTAGTGTATGAAACTGCACACTCTCGTGTGATACTATGAAAAAACTCGCCTATGTGGCTCGATTTTAAAATTCACACTCGTATTTTAAGAACCCTTATATGCAACAGTTTCATGAACTGCTATTAAATAATTATATCTCCATTATGTTATAATTATGATTATAGAAGACACACAATAATCACTTTTTTGCATAGTCATATCCGATTTATCGATAAGAATTTTGCGATTCTTAAAAGATTTGTCGATGCCGTCGCATGGATATAAAGCGATGAAATAAGGATTAAATTCTTATATAGTCGATAACATTTTAAACTAATTTATTGCATTTATATAGGTAGGCATATTTTCATTATCAGTATCGTACCATTTCGCATCGTGCACTGATAAGGCTTATCGCGTCTGATATAGCGATCGTAGAATTTACGCGAGGAGTTAAGTAACACTAATAAATAAGATATTTTTTTGGAAAGCGGGCCCGAAAGATTAAAATATTATCCTATATTTCTATAGTTTACTTATTTTTTAGATTCTACATTCTTTTTTCATTTTGGAAGTAGTTTTTTGTAATTAGTAAGTAATTACATATTCACTTTGTACCTAAAATTATAATTTTGTGTCCTAAAATTCAAGGAAAAGCAGTTATTCTGTGATTTTGAAGGGTTGCGATGGATAGCTGTGCTTCTGAGGTTGCTAATGCAGAAAAGAGTTCAAAAGTATTTGAAAAATGGTGAAACTGGTAGTTGAAAATATCATCATAAGGATTAAAAAAAAGTTTAAGTAATTTTCAAAAATAGTGATATTATGTAGATGTAGATATGTATTGTATTTCTTATTTTTTCTCGAGTATAAGCAAGTCCACCCTCTAGTGCCTGCTTATCCATGAATTTGGGGATACCCTGTTTATATTATTAAAAAAAATAGCCCACCGGCATCGTGTACAGGGACCAAACTACCGGTGGTTAGAATTCCAATGAGAGAAACTTGTCAGATCGTTATTTTTACAAGCCGCTATTTACAATTTTCATTTATTTTGTTTACTTACAAAGTCATACTCAAATAACCCATTATTGTCCTTACACATTATAAAGGAAGTTAATTGTGACTATCATCGTGAGTCGACATTACATTTTCCTACTCATAGAAAACCTTGTCGTAAGGATATCAGGAAGCAGACCGGATCTGTCTATTATTTGCCTTGTGTACGTGATTACACTGTAAGGTTACTATGTCAATGACCTATGACAGACATTATGGGTTTGCCTACATTTTTGTTTATTTCCGTTTCGTCCTTTTTTTATTAACCAGGTCGCAGACAAGCACACGGCCCTCCTAATGGTAAGAGGTTACCGTGGCCAATGGGCAAGTGCAACACCAGGGGAGTCACACTCGTGCTGTCGACCCTGCAAGAACAGAGAGATTCTGTGCCGTCAGCGCAAAAGATAAGTAGGTCAAAGCCTTTGGTTTTCCCACTGACAGCACAAAATATCTCCAGTGAGCTCTGGCTACCCTACTCACCGTTGGAAACACAACACGAGGTTATTAAGCCGCGGTCTTCTGTAGGGCGGAGGTACTTCCCCAGTCGGACTGCTCGATTGAGACGGATATACCGTCGTGTCCTACCTGTGTCCTACCTATCGTGTCCGGCATTTTTACAATCAGCTAGGTATTTTAGGGTCCCACCAAGATCATCGACAGACAGATCGATGAAGGAGGTAGGACCCGACGGTATTTCCGTCCCAATTGAACAGTTCGACTGGGAAGTACCTCCGCCCTACAGAATATCGGACGATGACTCCTTTTGGATGATTTTAACAAAATATTAAAGACTAGCTTTTGCCCGCGGCTCCGCCCGCGTGGATGTCGGTGGTCGCGACCAAATATAGCCAAGTACTTTCTCAAGGTCTAATCTACCCCTATACCAAATTTCATTAAAATCGGTTCAGTAGTTTAGGCGTGGAAGCGTAACAGACAGACAGACAGACAGAGTTACTTTCGCATTTATAATATTAGTATGGAAGTATGGAGGATGCTTGCTTATAAAACGTAATGTTTTCAAGTCACTAATCATTAGTAATTACAAGGTTTAAAAGTAACAACGTGAAGGAATTTTATCAACTATTGTATATTTGACTCGCATTTTTGTTAGTAAATTATTATTATCTTATAGCGATAGCAGCTGAATACTTTCGTAGTACATTTCGATCTGATTAGTATTAAACGCACGTATCAATAAAATTCAACCTTCGACTTCCAATTGGTTTTTGTATTTATGTTTGTTACCCACATTACATAATAATATATGAAAATACACCCATTCGTATGTTTATGGTCGCGAAACTCTAGAACTTGTCGATGGATTGACTTGAAATTTTGACAGGTCGTGGTATTTTTTTCCAAGTGTGTTTATACGTTTTGTATCCCGAATTTCCCACGGGAACGGGATTTATTATTGATTTAAAGTATGGTCGAGTCTAACCTAGTTAGGTATATTAAAAAAAAGAAAAAAATCAGAAAAAAAAATTGGTATATGAATATTGTTATTATGTTATTAGTGTTATTATTATTACTTATTATTACCCGATTTTTATGAAACTGATATATACAGAATATTATTTTTAAACTATCGCAGTGTAAACTCATAATTTTTGTGATATCGAGACTTATCGCGAATAATTATTATTATGGAACTTAGGTACTTGTACCGAATAATAATTAATTTCATAATAATAATTAATCGTGATAATTCCCAATATCACAAAAACTACAGAATATTATGTCTAATAATTTTAATAATCATTGATTTTTGCACAATACTCTGTAGATGAATTTATTGAATTAACCAATTCTTCTTTGATTTACAGGTAATTTGATGAGCTGTGCAACATTACACGAAGCCGGGTTTGATTAATACATAATATATAATATTTTTTAGTTAGATCCGCAATAATGCGTAACAGCACGCGTAAAGATCGTTATATCATATTCTTTATATTAATTTATATAGTTTAATAGCATGGTCGGTTGCACTCCGAGAATAACAACATAACATCGTTCCGTAATAGTTAATAAGGCTACATTTCCATTGAGGCGAGGGCGAGAGAGCAGCTACGTTTCGACCCTATCACAAAAACAACCATACGCCCTCATCTCATGACCCATTTATAGATAAGGTCCAAAATTTAAGGTTGTAGGATACACATAGCCTGCGGAGCAGAGCCGATGCGTACAGAAATCGCCGCATGTGATTATTTCCACCATTTTAAGGCCAATACCACAGAATAAATAATACCAGTAGCATCAGAAATGGTGGTCCGTATCTCCTAGACTGCACGCCTCAGCTTTTTACCATCTCCGTGCAGTGAACGGACCATTATAAAGAAAAATCTTCACGTCTCCTCTTCCTCCGTTAGTCATCAGCTCCCAACCAGTAATACTTTCCCCAGATATGTGTAGGTTAGGTACTATACTGGGAAACTAGGTTTAAGTTCTTCTTTCTATTTACATTCCCGCTCTAAGTAGTGCTAGGAAGCCTAATAAAACTAAAACCCCGTGACCGTGATTTTGCAGTACTGTAGTCGGGTTTTAGTTTTAAACTTAATTTTTATTTATATTGTTTTGGGGCAAGCAACACCCAATAATTTATACATATTTGAAATGTGCTAATTGAGCCCTTTAATTTGATACCAAACACGGTATATTTATATCAAGTTTATTTTTAATGCAGTACTTTATGACCACTAGAGGGCGCCACATCAGATTTAGTGACACGTGATATATAGCCTATAACCAGCGGACGATCAAGACGCTTCTAACGATACCTCAATTGTCCAGTTTAAATAAGTAGTTGAAGAGCTATGAGGGAACAAACGAACATACATACATACATACATAGCCTGTCAAAACCATGACACTCCTTTGGCTTCGCCGTAGTCGGGTAAAAATACGGTGTATGGACCATTGTGGACAACACCAGCGATTTAGTTAACGAAAACATTAATACCTAAAGAGCGGTCCACGTTAAGGTATGATTCCGAAGTCGACCGCATACGACAACTACAGACGCATGGAGCCTTAGGCAGTTGTCTCACTGGGAACGATGAACGAGTAACGAGTAAAGCTAGAGCTACAAACGAGTTGGCGAGCAGCGAGGAGTGAGTGCGTATTTCCGATAGTTCTGTAGCTCGGCTATAAGCCAGTGTGCGAGTGAGGTGAGCGAATTACTCGCAACACTTCGAGCAGCCAAGCGTACAGTCCTAGCTTTACCATGAGTTGACACCGAAATTAGTAATATTCGCTAATCGCTTAGCGAGTATCGCTGAGCGAGTGTTATTTTTCATAGCTCTTGTCGCTCAGCGACAAACTAGTAAAGCGAGTACTCGCCGGCAGTGTGAACAGTCAGCGATCAACTATTTGTATATGTATCTCTTTTGTTTACACGGAATGTATATCTATTGTACGTTTCTAGAGCGAGAAAATAGTCGATAGTTACTCGTTTTCTCGCCGGCGGCGGTGGGACAAGTGCCTTAGAGTATAGATTGCTATAGAGCGCGCCTTACAAGTATGAACTGCTATCACGGGTATGAACAGTACTGAGGCTCCTGGCTCAACCTCAATCAGTAGCAAAACAATTCCCGTCAAAATGACTTCGCAAATAATATTTAATTCGATGTGTTAAATCAAAATTTTATACAACATCGTATATTTGTACTAATAATGACGCAAAAATACCGCAAAATGACGCCATTTTTTTGTATTTTGGCTCTAATTTTATCCATGCATAACAAATCGAACAAAAAACTTCATAACAACAAACTACATTAATAAGTGCATCTATTGATATTTTCGGTAATGCATGAAACGTCACTATAGGTGCACTATACCATCGCAAAGTATCTGCTAACACTCGGCGCCAAAGACCTGAGTGATAGGCGCGCTCTATATTTATAATGTAAATCCTAAGCATGGAGCAGATTCTGATACAGCTTAACCATTGCTAAGCTCCGATACGGATAAAGGCGACCATTGAGAAGCTGCAATGAAATATGCGCATCTGCTGCGTGCGTCGGTAGTTGTCGTATGCGGTCGGCTTTAGAATCATTCACTCGTCATCATCACAACGTGGACATCACCGGCTTCATAGTCAGTCTTGCTTGCACCCGACTTTGCTTTTTACGGGAGGAAAACTACCAACTGATCCCTCAACCCTGTGAGAAAGTCTGCACCAGAGACGTATCCGGCGCCACAATGGGCATGTAGCCTTATAGCATCAGGTCTAGTAACAGTTGAACGTAGGAGCGTGACTTTCAAGGCCAATATTTGCTCAGTTTTATATACATATTTGTTTTGTGGTATAAATAAACCTTTATGATCATTGTATATTTTAATCCTGTACTTTAAATAACGTATCACTGCGTGCGTAGCGATGCAGGCACATGGTGGACTCGACAGCTGAAGCTGAAGCTGAATTTGGTGACGTCACGTTGTCGAGCACATAAACAATCACATGCTTACATCACCAAATGTACAGCATGCGAAATTGAAATCTCACCGCGGATTCAGCTGTCGAGTTCGTTCGAATGTTCGAAACGCTCTTACAGCATGGTGTCTGCTGATCACCAAAATAACCGATTTCAATGAAAACTTGTGTGAATAATTACACATTATTCACAAAGTTTTGGATGGTTGCGGTTTGAAAGATATGATATTCAGTCCTCAAATTGGCTACGGCTACTCTGATAGCCGGTTCCCACGGTCTGCGATATCGCGGACGGACGCGGACCAGCTCGCACGGCACACCGTGGGAAGGGTCTCGTCCGTGGTAGCAGAGGACGTCCGTGGCGGTGCGCCGGTATCCGTCGCGAGGCGGTAACTTCAAAGGTGCGGTGCGGCGCGATCATTTTCCGAATCATAATCCCACCGCGCACCGGTAGGATCACAGGACAAGGAGTATTTTATGTCATTCGGTAATTTTCTACCGTGATTCCACTGCTACGGGTGACAAAACAAAAAATAAATAAAATTAGATATAGGTATGTCTATGTACCTACACTTACGTTAAACGACATTTTGTTGTATGCTGATATCCACCAGCGACGTGGTTTCTTTTTACTTTTACTAGATCGCATAATTTGGTAATTGTTAATTAATACCACAGCCGCGGCTGCAGCGACGACATGTTCTCTTTCACTTTGCATTTTGAAATGAAGTTATCAAAAGATCTACACAGACCGACACGCACCGTTGGAAGAGCCCTGTCTGCGTGCGTTGCCGTCCGCGATCGTCGGCTGTGCGTGATGATCCGCAGAATCGCGGACGGTGGGAAGCGGCCTTGACGCCGCGCCGTACGGATGTACGGCGTCAGAGTTTGAACCCAATCACAAAAACACCCGTACCTACGACTTATTTTTGAGACCTTTTATAGATGAGACCCAAAATACCTACGCGTACGTAGTCATCTAATTGAATGTATGACTTTCCTCTCGGGATTGAAAAGTCAGACGGCAGTGACTCCCGCAAAAGCCAAGAATAGCCAAATAAATAGAAAAAGTAGGAGACCCCGGGCGCTAAAGTACAAGCTTTGATATAACCGGAACTAAGACTAATGATGATGACGCGTAAGATGATGATAACGTGGTAGTTCGTAACAGGGTAATAAAAAATAGTGTTTAAATTCCCTCGGCAATCGAAGTCAGGTAAGTATACCTGGACCTAAAATGTGCATGAAATATGCTCTATACGTAGTACTCAGTACACGTTTCTTGGGTGTCTATTGAGGATAGCACGGGGTGCTACGAGCTCAAATCCACCAAGCATAGATTATTAAGGTATGATTCCAAGCCGACCGCATACGACAACTGCCGACGCATGTAGCAGATACAGCGTACCCATTACTTGTCAAACTCCGATACGAATAAACGGGACCATTGAGAAGCGGCAATGAACTACGCGCATGTGCTGCGTACGTCGGCAGTTGTCGTATGCGGTCGGCTACGGAATCATACCTTTAGGTTAGGTCCAAGATATGTGTCCCGTCCCGTGGTATATTTATTTATAGCCTTTTTAATCAGTATTTACTTAATTACAGTCAATCATTTAATCAAGAAATATTCCATTGTTATCGTGGATTATTTTTTTTTAAATTAGCATAGACATCAGATGTTATCGTAGAACAATTGAAATGTCAATATTGTCTATACTGCATGATTAATGAGGACAGTGATTTGTTTGATTACGTGATTCATTGATTTAATTAAGTATATTGATTGAACGTTATCTATGCTAATATTATGAAGAGACGCCGAATTTTGTGAGTTTGTTTAAAGGTCGGGGGTCAGCTTTTTTTATTCTTTAACATCAGACAGATATACAATACAGCCCAGACTCAGCCTCGGATGTATGGCTCGTGTCAACAATTGCCCGAAATACGGCAATAATACGTGGGACCGAAGACCGAATACAATTAGTTCAGCCCCTCTAGACAAGTGGCAATTCGTCGGCCGGCGTTCTGTAGAATAGAATGCCAAATGTATGGGATTTGACGTAATATATGACAGGCGTCAACGAATGTCAAAAACGTCAAATCCTATACATTCGTCATTCTATCTATTCCATCATACGCCGAACAACGAATTGCCACTTGTCTAGAGAGGCAGATTCGACTGCAATCGACAGCCTCCGTGGCGTAGTGGTAGTGAACGCGCCCGCTACGCAGGAGGCGCGAGTTCGATCCCCACTCAGTGCAAATATTTGTATGCATGAATATGGGTATTTGCATTGATCTGGTTGCGCATCGGAGAGTACGTTAAGCCGTCGGTCCCGGTTACCATACGAACATCTATGGCAGTCGTTACGGGTAGTTGGAGCCCTAAAAAGTTCAACAACAACGTCCTACCTGCAATGCTTCGATATCGCCTAATGTCACCATTGGGTTGTGGAGGTCATATGGCAGTCGCTGCACGAAAAATATCGAGGTCCAACCAAATCCGCAGTTAAGACTGGTCAAGCGGACCCCAGACTCCGAGGTGAAAGCTTCGGATGCGACTGGGAATTAACGCTAGGATGGAGAAGACTGCAATCGCTTGAAACGCGCTCCGAAGTGAAAACCTCAGATGTTCCGTGGAATAATGGGTCTGCTAGTTTCCATACGAGTGCGGAACCCTAAAACACTTTCAGGCAAGACTGTACTGACTAATTATGGCAAAAACTGATGTTTTGTGAAGGAGCACAGCTGTTAAATGGATACTGACTTATGTCAGATTGATGATTATAAAAAACTGCGATAAAAAGTGCACTCAAGGCCTCGCTAACGAGTTGACGCCTCTGCGTAAATATGATGATAGAAAACAAAGTAGACACATAGTTGCAATTAATGTTTTATGGGGGATAACTTAAAGATATGATTCCGTAGCCGACCGCTTACGACAACTGCCGACGCACGCAGCACATGCGCGTAATTCATTCCGGCTTTTCAATGGTCCCTTTTATCCGTACCGGAGTTTAACAAGTAATGGGTACACTGTATGTGCTGTATGCGTCGGTAGTTGTCGTATGCGGTCGGCTACGGAGGTACGATTTCGTTGCCGACTGCAGACCGCAGCAGCAGACGCATGCAGCAGATACAGCGTGCTGTGAAATTTACGCAGGTTTCCCTCTCGGGGTTGGAGTGTCAGGCATGTCAGGCATTCATCCCGTATAACTAGATCTAAGTTCTTGAAACTGTATATTTAGTTCTGTATGTATAACAAACTAGCTGGAATTCGGATTCCGTACAAACTTTTCTTTCGTGCTAAAATTGCCTTGGATACCATCCCCATCAGCCATCAGGAGTGCCATGTGGAATTCGGACCCACTAAACAGCATGCCGTCGCGGGTCTTCAGTTGCTGGAGTGTAAAATTGCCTAGGGCATTTTCCGCACCCCCCGGCTGACCCTGGGCCATCTACAATTTTAAGATGGCCCTCTCAGAATTGGGAAGCACGATGTCCCATCGAATTCTGGAAAGGGAGGAGACGGGCGTGAAGGGATGACAGGAGGCCGGACCTATAATCCTCACATCCGCGCTCGGTGACCAGCCCTTCCCTTTCCTGCTCTCTACTGGGCCTCCTCGTAGTCAGAGGGACATGTGGGAAGCCTTTGAGCAGCCCTCTATAGAGCTGCTCCCGTTGCTGTATGTATTTGCCGTAGGCGGTAGCGCCTCCCCTGGGTGAGGGGCGTTAATGCCTCCGTTACCCAGGATGCATCACATGGAGGTTCCAATCCCGCATTCGGATCCCGTTACCGTTGCATCTTGTGTTCAGCTGACCTTCCCTGTCTTCGCTCGTGAAATACTTCGAACACCCGTGGTTGCACCCTTTTAGCCCATGCCCGTAATAATAATCAGTTTTCAAATAATGTCACAGATTACTAAATAGTTACTCTACGATAATGTATGGTAATTTACCAGATTTATTGACATTATAATTTCGTAATATCTTTTGAATAGAACGTCCGATTTCAATAATTCAAAAAGTAATCAACAGGTATTGAAACAATCTTAAATACCAAACGATTTATTTAGATAAGAATTAATATAAAGGTATAGATTCCATGGTCTGACTTTGATCGGCATTTCGGCTTGAATTTATATCGTCGCGCGTTACTTTCATACTGCAATAGATTCTAAAATATTCATTATAATTATACAGTGTAAAGGGCAATTTTGATCTAAATTAAATGTACAATGTATCTAACGTATTTAGTCAGATAAGGCTTAACACTATATTGTTAAAAATAGCTTCGAAAATGACACATATTTTTTTTATAATTTGTAAAAGATAAAAATGGTTATTGTGAGCTACCCTTATTAGATAGACATATGCTGTCGCGGACTTTTATGTAGACCTTTTTAAGTTATACATTTCTACAGTACATTATTTTGTTCTATCTTCAATAGTTTTCGCAGCGTACGCGATGTAAGGAATTTTTTAGGTAATTTTTTTTACACCTTGTGTTACATTATTGAAGTTTTATCCAGGATCCCTATTTTTTTGAAAATTAATTATAGCCTATGTTAGCCAGTGATAGTGCAGCTTTCTAATGGTAAAAGAATTTTTGAAATCGGTTCAGTAGTTCTTGAGTTTACTCGAATACAAAAATACAAATCTAATATTAGTAAAGAATGTATGGAAATCTGCCCGATTTATTGACATTTATGCTCACTGCTCCGCTCCCTATAGTAGTAGCGTGATGTTATATAGCCTATGTTACTCCCAGATAGTGTAGCTTTCCATAGGTGAAAGAATTATTGAAATCGGTCCAGTAGTTTCGGAGCCTATTCGTTACAAACAAAAAAACAAACAAATCTTTCCTCTTTATAAGTATAGACAATACATGCTCACTTCTGTACATCCCCGAAGGGGTAGCAGAGATGTATTAACACCCACATTTCGCCATCAATGATTTTTGATCCCACGTAAAAGGGGGCAAGCCTGTTGCTGTCTAGCGGGCACTTTGTCATGGGCTGTATGTTTACTGTCGGATGGAGAACAGCTCTATCTCTTAGTCACCTTTTACGACACCCACAGGAGGTGGCCCTATTCTGCTCCAAAGGGAACAAACAAAATATATTCTAAAAATATGTGTTATCTACATATGAAAATTGAATGTCCCTCTGTTGTTTATCCTGTATGCTCATTACAATACCATTCATGCGATTGCGATAAAACTCTGATAGGTTATTGTGCATATATGCATTATACCGGTGAACATTGTACCTACTCATAAAAAAATTGGGTTACAATGTTATTAACTCTATTTTTTATGCGTAATAGTTTGCTACTTATATTTTGCTATGCGATCGCGTCGATACGTATGATTTTGCTTTGATTATGCTGTCCAGGAGTAAGACTTGACAGCCTCTATGGCTTGGCGGTAGTGAACGCAGCCGCTACGCAGGAGGCGCGGGTTCGATCTGGGGATCGAACCCGCGCCTCCGATGCAAATACCTATATTCATGCATACAAATATTTGCACTGAGTGGGCTCAGTGCAAATATTTGTATGCATGAATATAGGTATTTGCATCGGTCTGGTCGTGCCTCGGAGAGAACGTTAACCCATTGGTCCCGGTTGCCAAATGAACATCTATGGCAGTCGTTACGGCTAGTTGTAGGTTGTAGCCCTAAAAAGTCTAACAACTGATCTAGCTGCAATGCTTCGATATCGCCCAATATCGCTATTGGGTTGTGTAGGTCAGATGGCAGTCGCTTCACATACAATATAGAAGTCCAATCAAATTCGCAATTAGACTGGTAAAGCGGACCCCAGACGACGAACTGAACACTTCGGATGCGACTGGGATTAACGCTAAGAGAAGATGTCTGTCTCCTAATGCCTCTTGCCTCGTCTGTCTAATTCCGTTGCTGGTCACCTTGCGCGTGTGCTCGCTGCTGGCGCCCTGTTTCGTGGAAATCGTATGTATATTTTGCACTAAATTCGCTGCAATTAATTGCACGAAAAACGTGTGTGCACACGAATGGAGGCACCCATGCATGCACACGAATGAGGCACCCATGCGTGCACACGAATGAGGCAGCAGTCGTTTTAAGACAATAAACCGCGGGCTGTTGATTCTGCCTACCCCAAAAGGAGATGGCGTTAGTATGTGTGTTTATGTATATACAACACGTGGTATTCGTCCAGCAAATGTATTATTAGACATTATTAAACTAGTGTTTATTAATAATTACGCTAATTTTCCTTGATCTTGTAACTATAACAATAGGGTTTGATTGTTGACATGTCCTTCAGTTACTTTGTCACGTGTTGATTAAAATATATTTTGTAAACATACTGAACGAATATTAATTTGGGTAAATTGTTGTGGTTTTTATAGGACACAGCCATGTGTGTAAGTAATAGGGCTACACAAGTAGGTGATCGAGTCATGCTTGTAGGTGATTGGTCCATGCATATAGGTGTTATAGCCATGCTTTATCATTCACATTTTTAATATCTGGGTGGTTGTATGTTGTAAGTATGTATATGTATTAAAAATATATAACAAGTATGTTTCTAGATTCCAAATTCGTGTAACTGACATAAAAAGAAAATAAGTTTTCAAAAACTATTTCTCAAGAACATTTTTTTCACGTTTTTCTCTATGAATTATACAGGGTAAATTATAAAATCCCTGTTGGATTTTCTGTGGTCACTGTCATTGGTGAAATCAGCTGTAACCGATGCGACAGGCTGAGCAATGACGTCACGGCTGACTAGCTTTATTTACCACTTGTTTACAATAATATTGTAATGTTACTTGAGCAACCTAATTTCTAATTGAGTAATGATGCCACTTGACATGGCTATTTGTGTTCGCACGCAAACTTGCATATAAGACTATTCACGCATGGCATTAGGTACGTATGTCAAATACGCAAATACAAGTAGTTATGTGAAGTGCCACCATAACAATAATATCTCGCGTTATGCCTACAGCCTACTGGTTCCCGGCAGAGTAGAATTTGGGCCACCCGATTTCGATCGTACAAGGCAACTAGGGATGGGGCTGTTTAACATCAGACTGATATAATACAGCCCAGACTCAGCCTTAGATGCATGGCTCGAGTCAACAGTAGCGCCCGGCATCAAAAGGCTCACCCCCCTGAGTGAGACCTGATACAATGATTGGTGAAATGTAGGTGTTAATTCACCTTTACCTCTGCCCAGACTGCAGCAGGAAAATACATCGACCTATTCCGAATTTAACGCGGACGCAGTCGCGAGCAACAGCTAGCATATACCAGAAATACCTAACACATTACACCAAACATTGCTGTATCGTTAGCGTGGGGAGGGGAGCCAAACTTTTCTCATCATGACCCCGAGGGGGGAAGGGGGAGCAAAACTTTTTGATCGCAATCGATCAAATAGTATTACCCGGATATTGGAGTTACATACGTTGTTTTTATGCCATTTTCAATCCAATTACAAACAGGATGTTCTTTTATTTATCTAAATACAAGGTGCTCCGTCCTGGATTCACTCGTTTTTTATATTGATCACGTCAATATAACTATACTCCATTCGGTTAGGTACTTAAAAACAACCTTGTAGCGACTTTTTATAAAACACAATATTAAACAAATAAACTAGGCTAACTAGTGGTTTAATTTCTGTTTTTAGTGTTTAATTAAAATGAGCTTCTAAACAGAAAAATATGAATAAACTGAATTTTTTAATAAAACATAATAAAAATACATACCAAGATTGTTTACGTTCAAAGTACCTACCTAGACGAATGGCGTATAATATTGCTTAACCCATGCAAAGTGCTAACCTATAACTCAGTTACCACTTCGCCACGAACCCAGTGGGGAGGGGCGAAAATTTTCAAAAGGGGAGCTTCTTTCACATTTGGCACGCGCCCTGCAGTAGGTATAATCTCTGCCATTTCATCCATGGGAACCGGTTTATATGTACCCCTCACCCGAACCTCTCTATGTATGCATGTTAAATATAGCACAGGCCCGCCCTGATAATCTCATTAGGTCAAATGTAGAAGTACAAATCTATAGTCTAGCTCTCTAGCCTAATAAACCAGTGCAGCCGACTTCGGTTCTATCACTAAATAATGGATGAATGACCTTTGAAAGACCTTTAAAACAGACGGTAGGTATACCGGGCACCTTGCGTGAAGCTCCAAACTTATAGTTGGATTCAGACTTCGAGTTAACTACTTAATATTTTAGTCTTAGGCTAACACGCTACTACTATATCTGAATACGAATTTAGTAAGTTTTCATTGCATGCATATTGTTTTTATTATAATAATAGGAGGATCAGCAAACGTGGCGCATATTGGGAGAGGCCTATGTCCAGCAGTAGACTGCAATAGGCTAATTAATTGATTATTACTGTTGCTTTCTAACACCCGTATTCACAAACAACACTGTGAGGTCTCATAGTGTGCTCGAGCGCATAGGGCTGGTAAAATTAATTCACAAACATCACGGAGCAGTATCTAACGCAGTGCGTTCCCTCAACGAAGTATTACTGAAGTGTTATCTATGAATAAAAAGGCTTGCCAAAACGAACGCACTGAGAATTTGTCGTTCTTTGCACAGTTTTGGTTCTACGCATAGCGAAGTATTGTTTGTGAATACGGGTGTAAGTCTCTCATCAATCAATCAATTAGCCTATCGCAGTCCACTGCTGGACATAGGCCTCTCTTAATGTTGAGAGGCTTTGTGTGGCTTCGGTCTACTGTTTTCACGTTTTCCAGACGGATTGGTACAGGGTTTTATGTCGAGTTTTCCTTCTCTCGCAGTGATATCGTCTGCGTATTTTTCCGTTAGTCGCCTCTTACGACACCCTTCGCATGAGACGGGGTGGTGATACTTGTATTCTTTCTCCATCACCACATGGATGAGGATACCTTGTAAATATGCTTGTGGGGCTGACGGGTGGAGCCGCCTGCCACTCTAGCAGAAGCAGGCCGCGGCGTGCATTGCGTGCCTACCCATACCCGGGGGCGAGTTGGGGACTCTGTGGTCCCCACACCGGAAGATCGAAAGATATGGCCCTGGGTCGGCCGGGATGCGAGGGATATGCATATGTCTACGTCAATCTCACCTCCGGCAACTGATGGCCCACAGATGGCGTGCGTTTAGTCGGTACAAGTCCGACATAATCTCCTCCACCGACTCCGGCGGAGGGGTATCTGTAGGGATTTTTAGCACGATAAAAAAAATATATGCTTGTAACATGTATCGTAACTGCCCCAACCCTCAGAGGCTGAATCTGAACCTTGACCATTAATCACTGTATCAGCTGCTAGGTGCCACGATGGCTTGAGCTCCGAAGATCATGATAGCAGTCCATACACCAACTTTAAACATAGTATTTGTTCAAGAATTTTCTTCTTCCTCCTAGCGTTAATTACCAGTCGCATCCGAAGCTTTGACCTCGGAGTATGGGGTCCGCTTTACCAGTCTTAACTACGGATTTGGCTAGACCTCGATATTTTCCGTGAAGCGATTGCCATCTGACCTCCACAATCCAATGGTAACATTAGGCGATATCGAAACTTTGTAGCTAGACCGTTGTTTTTGGACTTTTTAGGGCTCCAACTACCCGTAACGACTGCCATAGATGTTCTTATGGCAACCGGGACCGACGGCTTAACGTGCTCTCCGAGGTGCGACCAGACCAATGCAAATACCCATATTTCATGCACACAAATATTTGCACTGTGCGGAGATCGAACCCGCGTCTCCTGCGTAGCGGCCGCGTTCACTACCGCTACACCAAGGAGGCTGTTGTTCAAGAATAAGTAATATTTTTTAAGACAAATTCATTTCTGTTATCTGCTTCATAAATTATATCTGTTACTATTTATGGAATACGAATGTAAAGCAATAGAGCACGTATCACGTTTTTAGCACGTTTTTGTTGGCGTTTGATCTTATAACAATAAAGAGATACATAAATATATCTACAGATATGCTCGTTATCAATTTATTATACATATTAACAACATCATCCTATTTAATACTGATATATTAATTGATATTGTAAATGTGAAATTTGGTGAAAGATTAAAGCTCAGAGGATGTCGCAGATAAGCACACGGCCCGCTTGATGGAAAGTGGTTACCGTGGCCTATGGAGGAGTGCAACACCAGGGGAGTCACAATCGTGCTGCCGACCCTGTAAGAACAGAGAGATTATGTGCCGTCAGCGCAGCAAACAAGCAGGACAAGCCTTTGGTCTTCCCACTGACAGCACAAAACTTCTCCAGTGAAAGCTACCCTACTCAGCGCCGGTATGTCTTTTACAGGCCATGGCATTCTCTAAATGCCTTGATATTATTGATTCCCTCTAAACTCTAAACATACGCGTGCAGTGGTGAATTTTCCCATGAAGCTATTATATATTCAATCGATCTATAAATGCGGACTACTCGTTTTATTACTTACTAGCTGTTGCCCGCGGCTCCGCCCGCGTGGAATTCTGATCCCATTTGACGCTAATATATAGCCTATATGTTAATCCAGGGTATAACCTATATACATACCAAATTTCAACCAAATCGGTCCAGCCGTTTATGCGTGAAAGAGTAACAAACATCCACACATCCACACATCCATTCTCACAAACTTTCACATTTATAATATTAGTAGGATTAAGGTTAATACATGATTTTTGTTTTGTATATTGACCTTACCTCGCCTGGTGGCAAGCTGTAGGCAAAGTCTTGAGAATGAGAGTCACTAATACATACACGTAACATGTTACAATGGTGGCACTCAGCTTGACGGCCTCATCAGATGCTTTTAACGCCCTGCAGCGCTGCAGTCCTGCTTAAAAGACTCGGGACTGTAGGAAGAAGGAAACACGTGTGCTGGAAACCCATTCCAGTCCCGGTTCCTTTAAGCGGGGCGTGAAAAAGTATCTGATTAGGCCGTCAAACTGAGGGCCGCCATTGTAACATTTGTTGGAATCTGTAATGGGGACCCTCTTTCCTGAGATTACCTTTAGCCTAACGAGATTCCTATATTAAAAAATATATATATATGGGTACTTTACAGTGGACATTTCGATACAATGGACATTTTGATACGGTGGACATTTTGATAGAGTGGACGAGATGGCCCTAAAGGCTGAATATGCACCAAAAACAACATGCGAATAAATTGACAATCGCTATCTCGCTGACTACAATAATAAATCTTTATCTGTAGCTACAATGTAAATTGTAGTTCATCTAATCAACAAGTTTATCAGCAAAATGTATCACCATGCTGATGTTTGCATAAGAATATTAAAATGACTCAATAGATATCTATTTGTTGCTGTCTGAAATTCGGTCCGATTTCAGTTTTCTTACACGTTTAACCTGTCAATTCATAAATTTCTATCGCAGTCCACTGCTGGACATAGGCCTCTGCCAAGTGCCAATGTTGGAAGGCTTTGACTTACTGTTTTCACACTGGCCAGACGGGTTGGTGGTTGGTGCAGGGTTTTATTTCGAAAATTCCTTCTCTCGCAGTGATATCGTCTGCGTATTTTTCTATTAGTCGCACCCTTCGGATGAGATGGGGTAGTGAAAGTTATGTTCTTTCTCCGTCACCACACCTGTAACTAACTATATACCTATTTACCATCGTCATCTTCGATTTGTACGCCCTATGTCAGATACGCAAATCTCCAGAGTGGATTAGAGAGGAGTAAACGAGTGGAACAATAGATTCACAGTCGTTAATAGTCTTAACGGGTAGGTATTAACCGATGGGAAGCTTCCCTAGTTCACCGATTTGCAGGTGAAGTAAGCTTGGGATGGGAAGCAGCCGGGAACATTGAAAGGACGATGAACAAGCGAGGGGTTATTAATTATATCCATTCATAGGCTGACAATTAAATAGAGTTACAAAGCAGTTATTGTGGTTAATATCTCTTGTCCTACCTACATCCGAGGTCGTTAATACAAGTAATGTATTAACAAAGACGGCACGTGTCCTAGTAAACACTGTTATCATCATCAGCGTCCTTACGTTAGCCCCGGTCGCATATAATATAGTCGGTCAACAAGAAGAAGGCTCTCATTAAAAAGGCTGGGTGGTGTTTCTGTTTTAATTTGACGATGTACATATATGATTACTGCTCGGCTCCCTTAAGTAGTAGCGAGATGAAATTTAGAGTAAAACCTTCCTCGATAAATGGACTATTCTACACAAAAAGATTTTTTCAATTCGGTCCAGTAGTTCCTGAGATTAGCGCGTTCAACCAAACAAACAAAATCTTCAGCTTCATATTATTAGTATAGATCGGTCGTGGTGCGAGGGTTATGTCTATGATAATCTCACCTCCAGCAACCGACGGCGACGGCATGCGTTTTAGTCGGTTCGAGTCCGACAGAACCTCCTTCACCGGTTCCGGCGGGGGAATGATCCGTGAGGAGGTAGTGTGGGAGTATAGAAGTACCTATAGATGGGTTTGACGCAGAATGTGTAGGTAGGTAGTATGTACCTTAGGTAGGTACCTACTTCGCAAAATGTACAAACGACAAGAAACGAGCATTTCGCATTTGGCTCACTTCTCAAAATGGGCACTCCGCAGAATGGGCACTTAGCAAAATGGGCACTTCAGAATGGGCAATTCGCAGAATAGGCAATCGACAAAAAACGAGCCTTTCGCATTTGGCTCACTTCTCAAAATGGGCACAATCATCTCATCTCTTGAATGAAAGGGAAAGATCGCGAGTTCTAGTCCCGCCTGAGCTGGATTCGCTTTCTTTAATCGATGTCATCTCTTGTTCCAGATTCGAACTACGGCGTACGCTAATAGTATGGAATGGTTCTCTGGCCGCGTTCAGCATCATGGGCGCCTGTCGGACGCTCCCTGAGTTCATCCACGTGTTGAGGAACTACGGGATATATCACTCCATCTGTGTGCCGAGGTGAGTACCTACCAGTCTAACTATCAATTTTGGAAGTAGTCATATTAGGAAAGTGGACATTTCTGGAAAGTGGTCGGAAAGTGGTCATTTTAAGAGAGTGGTCATTTTAGGAAAGTGATCATTTTAAGAAAGTGGTCATTTTAAGAAAGTGGACATTTCCGGAAAGTGGTCATTTTAGGAAAGCGGTAATTATCAACGCAAAGGGAACTAAACATGGCTGCTGAAAAGTATCCGAAACGTCAGGCTAAAAGTAAATAAAAACAATAAATAAATCGCGATAGAATAGAATCCGTTAAAACGTGGTTTTATTTCAATACGTCATCATCAAAATTCAAATATGAAAAGGTTCATAAGTTTAGTCTCACGCTTTCTTGTTTTTGATGAAAACATATCTCTTTTTAGTGTTACTCCCAGTCGCATCCGAAGGGTACGCTTTTTCTAGTCTAACTGCGGGTTTGGCTGAAGTTCGATTTTTTCTGTGAAGCGACTGCCATCTGACCTCCACCACCAATTGACGATATCGAAGTCCGTAGTTAAACGGGCCGGAATGTGTGGGCTCCAACTGTCCGTAACGACTGACGTAGATGATGAAAACATTTAAATTACAAAAAAATACGTCATCAGTAGATACTTTGACTTATTTATGACGCACAACAATGAGAACTGCAGATAGGTATAAATTAAGATAATAAGCTATTTTTTATGTACAATTCGTTTATTTATTTTTTACTAGCTGTTGGCCGCGACTTCGCCCGCGTATATGTCGGTTATCGCGACTAAACATAGCCTATGTTCTTTCCCAAGGTCTAATCTACCTTTGTACCAGATTTCATCGAAATCGGTTCAGTGGTTTGAGCGTGAAAGTGACAGACAGACAGAGTTACTTTAGCATTTATAATATTAGGGAAATAGCTCGACTGCCGACAGACTTTATTCTGTTCGACTGCCGACAGACTTTATTCTGTCAAAAAATTATTGACCTGTCGCAATCCAAAAAAAGTCCTTGAGATTCTCTGTTAGACAATTTGCAAAAATAGTAACTGTTCTGCCTACCCCTTAGCTGCAGAATGTATACTTGTACTAGCCTGAAATGCGTTAGAATTCATTAATGGATCGCAAATGGCATAACCGTGTTAATTTTATCAGCAAACGGTGACATCGCTACATGTTTGGGAATGACATAGTACGTACAGTCAGCTACAAAAGTGGTATAACACTTTACTATTAGAACTATCGGGATATTTAGCATGTATTGTTTTGAGTATCCGATATGAGACAATACATGGCAATTATCCCGATAGTTCTAATAGTAATGTGAACGACCTTGAGAGTTTAAATACCTATATTGCCGTAACATTTTTTAATAATACCTTCAGTGGCCAACATGGAAGCCATTAAATCGCCTGCAGACCCAAGTTGGACGCTGCAAAGAGAATAAATGGCAGAATGGGGATAATGTTGACCGGTCGTAAGTGTTCTGCGATTGCAGGACCCAATCCCAGTCCCGTACCTCTTGTACCTACGAGGACTTATGTAAGGCAACAGGAAACGCTGTAGCTGTGGCGAAGTTTTGGATCGATAAAATTTATTAAATACGTAGACATTAACTCGAAGAAGAGCCCGACACCCTAGTCTGAACTGTACAGAATTTCGATGTCGCCAGTGGGGTGTGGAAGACAAATGGTAAAAGCTTCTCGGAAAATATCGAAGTTTGGTCTTTTCATAGTTAGACTAAAAGCCGAACTCGACCGAGTTGGTAAAAGCGAGTCTTTTACCAACTGGGTCGAGTTCGGCTTTCAGAGGGCGATGACAGGCACCAGAAGGCTGTTGCACTCGTGCTTGCAGTAAGAGGGTAATTAATCTTTGAGAGACCAGTTTGAACCGCCTGGTGTAGTATCTACCTGTATTTAATATTATTAAAGTTAGCGTTCAGTATTTTTGTCGCTGACTGTACAAATTTATTGATAGTATAGATTCCTTATTTACTTTTCCAACTAAGCTTAATAGAAATGAAATGCGCAGTTTTAACTTCAAATAAAGGAACCATCGTTGTGTTAACATATCGCACAGTTGCAAGAAGAGTGACGTAAGCAGAAATGTAGTGTACAGAATAAAATACACAAATATTAACACTGAATAATGATGACTGTGGTTCAGGAAGGTATATTCCACTTTGTTCACCTGGGTGACACCACCCAGGTGATTTATTTCCGAGGTGATTAAAGTAGACTAATCAATTCCACCTTGTTCACCTGGGTGATATCACCCAGGTGATTTATTTCCGAGGTGATCAAAGTAGACTAATCAATTCTACTTTTTTCACCTGGGTGACACCACCCAGGTGATTTATTTCCGAGGTGATCAAAGAAGACTAATCAATTCCACTTTGTTCACCTAGGTCATATCACCCAGGTGAACAAAGTGGAATAATCCGTCAGGAAAACGAAATCAAATATTGGCAATAAATTACAAAAAAGATAAACCTAACTGTGGTACTTTTGAAAACATACGTTATGGTGCCAAAAATAAAATAGACGTGAAAGTTTGTTGAAGAAATTTGGATCAGCTAGTTTTAAAAAGTTATCCTTTATCAAATTTGGTTTTCATAGTGTTATACCTACAACTATGAAAATACAGAAAATTAATGTAGGTACTCATTAATCTAAAGTCTGTATTTGTACCCATTGTAAAAAAAAAAAAAAAAAATAGAAAAACTGTCATTACATACTCGCAACTCCGCCCGTGTGGAATTCTGATCTCGTTCCCGTAACCCACGGGAACCTATTCCAGGAATAAAATTCCTTTGGTATTCCAAACTATTAATCTATCATGTAGCAAATATCAACCAGATCCGTTCAGCCGTTTGAGCGTGATTGAGTAAAGGTATGATTCCGTAGCCGACCGCATACGACAACTGCCGACGCACGCAGCACATGCCCGTAATTCATTGCGGCTTCTCAATGGTCCCCTTTATCCGTATCGGAGTTGGACAAGTAATGCCGGCCACACACGTTGCGGTATACTTGCGCAAGTCTAGACTTGTACAAGTATACTTGAACATGTGTTGGAAGATAACTGCGCAAGTTTCAGACTTGTACAAGTCTTAAAAAAAGTCCCAACTTTCGATTTCAAACTTGCGCAAGTCTAGACTTGTACAAGTATACATGAACGTGTGTGCCAACTGTAATGGGTTCGCTCTGTGTATGCTGCATGCGTCTATCGTTGTTGACCCTGAGGTCAACTACCGACGCTTTTAATATTTTTGGGAAAGGTTAAGTACCTAGTTAAATTACAGCCTATTTGCAATTTAAATCCATGTTTACATAATTTAGCTTGTTCGACACCTAAGTACAAGTACGTCACTAGTTAATAACGTATGTACAATTATTGTACACTAGCTTTTCGCCCGCAGCTCCGCCTGCGTGGATGTCGACTACCATCACCAATAGTATTTTTTTCTAAACTGACGGACTTGTTGTATAAATATAAGTATCCCGATAGTTCTAATAGTAATTGTTGTGTAAACTTTCGACACCTTATTTCGCTCTCTCAGTAGTGTTTTTTTCAAAATATTAAATGAAAACTGTAAGAAACATCGGCCTTGTCTTACAAAAAAGTGGTAGATTTTTAGAATATTACAACAAAATAAAAATACTATTAGTTAGTATCTTTATACCAATAGCTAGTAAATGGCTAGAAAAAGACTGGTAAGAAAAAATTACTATTGCCTAACATTTCGTTTTTATCAATCAATCAATCAATAGCCTATTTCAGTCCACTGTTGGACTTAGGCCTCACCCAAAGTATGCCATAGCACTCGATCCTCCACCGTATGTTGGGGACATATGCTGTCAGTTTGCACATTTGGGCCCCATGAATCATAACAGGGGAGTAGAAACCTCGACGAATTTTCCCAATGTTGCCCAACCCTTGTCGACCCTTCGACGTACCTATATCTCTTTCTGGGTTTCGTCTTCTAATCTAAAATTACCATCTCAGCAATGAAAATATCGTATCAGCACGACACTGTCGTAGACAATCCAGAAATGCCCAGGTCTAGATGATGTCAGAAGGCTTCTCGTAATCTACAAATGCCATACATAGCGGCTGATTATACTCTCAGGTCTTTTGTATAATCTGCTCAACAGTATTGGCTGCAACACTATAACCCTTTTAAAACCCGGCTTGCTCCAGTGGCTGGAATTCACAACTATTCAAGACGATTCTCAAGAACAAAACTTCTATAGAGATATGACTCAGGAGTCTTATAATTCTTCAACGGCCTATTGCAGTCAACAGCTGGACATAGGCCTCTCTTAATATGCGCCACGTTTGCCGATCCTCCGCCTTCCGCATCCAGTACGTCCCAGCCACCTTTCGCAGATCGTCGGTCCAGCTGGCTAGGAGGTGTCCCACCTTCCGTATTCCTTCTCACGGTATCCACTCTAGGACTCGTCGGCTCTAACGGCCATCAGTCCTTCGGCAGATGTGGCCAGCCCACTGCCACTTTAGCTTGCTTATTCTGCAACCCTACGGCCAGATTGGAAACGAAGGTTTGGAAACCGGTTTCCATAGCAGAATTATTTTTCTTTTAACGAACATGGTTTCCAAGAAAGAATAATAATTCTGTTTTCGATACTAATTTCCAAAACAGAAAGTTGGATCTTCGTTAGCTATGTCGGTAACTTTGGTTCTATGTCGGATGACCTCGTTTCGAATTCTATCCTTCAAAGAAACTCCAAGCATAGCTCGCTACATAGCCCGCTGCACGACTTTTAGGTCACGGACTACCCCACCTTCAGTGGCCACGTTTCGTCACCGTAGGTCATAGGTAACAACAGGCAGGACGCACTGGTCGAAAACCTTTGTTTTGAGGCATTGCGGCAGGGGGAAGGAGAAGACCCGACGTAGTTTGCCAAATGCTGCCCACCCCAGTTGAATTCTTCTGGCTATTTCTTTCTCGAAGTTGGTTTTACCGAGCTGGATAACCTGCCCCAGGTAGATAATATTTTTAAACAACTTCGAGTGTCGCTCCTTCGATGGCAATCGGTCTCAGTACAACATGTTCGTTGAACATAATCTTGGTTTTATCCAAGTTTACACCGAGGCTGACTTGTCGAGAAGCTCCATTCAGGCTGTGCAGCATTTCGCCCCGTTGTTCTAGCGACTCCGCAACTATGATGATGTCATCGGCGAACCGAAGGTGCGAGATGTAACTACTCCAGCGTCTTGAAGACGTCCTCCAATGCGTTGGTAAATGCTGAGGATACATAAATTACTATGTGATACGTCAAAAATGAATACAAATAAAACAACATACTTGAAAGTGGTGGTTTAATTTTTTTATAATTACCTAAAAATAATATTAAGAAAATAAACATTTTGTATTATATTCTTTGTCATCTTAATCAGAAGTGCTCTGTGCTTGAGTAATTGAGCCCACAGCTGATAAGTGGAAGTTATTGAATTGTGTTCTGCCATCTCTATTATTGTTGCCTTAGTATACTTCTCATCAAGAAAGAAAGTGAAGTTTTCTAGAAGCCAGGCGTTCGTCAATTTGGTGAAACGTTTCTAGCCATTGATATAAATTGTTATTTTGTTTCTAGCTATGAAGCCGCCCCTTGTGTTATATCGGCGGCGTCAATAGATTTAAATTCACATACCTTACTGTTTGAGAGCTTGTAAATGAGGATTGATCTGGATGATAATGTGCTGTATTACTTTTAGGCTTTCTTTTATATACAGGTATATTCTTTTATATAGCTCTAGATAGCTATCATCGCTGCTATCATATGTTTTTTTTCTATTTCCAATCAATTTAATAAAGAAACTGCAGTACTTAACTCTTACACAATATTTTTCACATTCTTGCTTATTATACGTGACAGAGAGTGACATTTTTAAAAATATTATCATTTGACAGATCAAAATGTGACTTAGCGTTGACACCATCACTTTAGTTCCGTTGTCATGGTAACAATTTTGTTAGCGATATTAGCGCCATAATATTTCGTATTTTCTTTAATATTACATTATTTCGTGAATTTGCTACATTTTAATTGTGATAATTGCTATTCGGCGACAAAGCCAAATTCAATAAACCAAAGATCATGAAAATCTGTTCAGCCATTCTTGAGTTATAAGAAAGTACGTTTTTGGCACTTTTTAGGCACTTAGGGTCTGAATTTCGAAAAATCGTTTCTTAGTACACCTCCACGCATCAAAACATACACTCTCTATAAATTTCAAGTCTCTAGGACCAGCGGTTTAGGCTGTGCGTTGTCTCTAAGTGAGTCAGTCAGTCAGTCAGTCAGGACTAAGAGTTTTATATATTAGATTAGGTATCTGCGGTGTGACACGTCCGATCAATAACAAGAATAGTCATCTTATCACGTATGTCAGTGCCATTTGCAATATATATTTTTTGTTATCTCGCAATATCTAACCATCATTGGACTATTGCTTTTAATACCACTTGGTGCAGACAAGCACACGACCCACCAACACTCTTCAGTAAGCTCTGGCTACACTACTCTTCGTCGCCGAGAATACAACAAGAGGTTATAATGGCTGCGTTATTCTGGAAGGCGAAGGTACTTTCCCAGTCGGACTGCCCAATTGGGACGAAAATACCGTCGTGTCCTACCCCTGTGGGTCACGGGTCAGATTGTTGTCATGAACAATCTGACCTTACAGACGTGAAGTCGGTTATCGCGGCCAAATATAGCCTATGCCCTTTCTCAAAGTCTAATCGGGGTAGATCCTCGAGGAAGGATGCCAAATTTCATCAAAATCGGTTCAGTGGTTTAGGCGTGAAAGCGTAACAGACAGACAGACAGAGTCACCTACGCATTTATAATATTAATATGGATGACTATGGATTAAATTGATATTATGCCAGCAAAACATATTTATTATTATGTATTCTGAACCAACCATACTTCACAACTGGAACTTGTACTATAGGTACTATACTTCCAAAAAATGTACCCGTGACACAACCAATTATAATTATTCTATCGGTGTGCGAAACGAAAGTTTACGTGCCGAAAGTATTTCAACAATAGTATGCTAATTGCTAATAATTGTGTCAGCGAAAACGAATTCGGTTGTCAGTTTCATTACTTATTAACTTTTAATCGACAACGCGTATGACAGCGCGGAACTCTAAAGGTAATGTCAAACATTTTTCATTTAGCTAACATATAAGCATAAAAAACGCAGAAAGTAACCCACGTGTTTTTACGATTACGTTTTTTCTGCAAAGGTTAAGGCAATAAATAAATATTAGATGGGTTAGGTACTACTACTTATGATACGCTTTTCAGCTGTAGGTTACAGGAAAAAAAAATTACGTGAAAACTATAAAAGCGAACATACAAGCAATAAATCGTGATACAAGCCAATAAAAGTAGTTGTAATGTGAAATATTCGCCAGAATTTCCATTAGTAGGTACCTATTACGAAATTTTATGTCAACATGACAATTAACAAATTAATTATACGTAACTAGCTTTTTGTCCGCGGCTCCGCCCGCGTGGATGTCGGTTATCGCGATCAAACATTGCCTATATCCTTTCCCAAGGTCTAATCTATCTCTGTACCAAGTTCCATCAAAATCTGTTCAATGTTTGGGCGTGAAAGCGTAACAGACAGACAGACAGAAAGACAAACAGACAGAGTTACCTACTTTCACATTAATAATATTAGTATGGATTTACATTTGACGCTCTGAATATCATTATCTACTTTTGACGCTGACTGTACATGCGTGAGTGCCAGTTTCATTATATTGTGAAGTATCATTCTTTTACGCAATTTACAGAACAACAAACACGAATTGCTTTGCAATTATATAATTTTTATGTAAGTAATTATTACAAAACATAACGAGAACAACACAAGTTACTTTACTCGTATTGTACCATTCAGATCTTCGTTGAAAACTTTGGTTTGTTCCGGATTTGCCCTATGAGTATAACCTCGAAAACAAAATTCCGTATTCGCCCTACATTATATACCGCATTCGCCCCAAAAGTAATTTTATTGTGTCGTTTATTTCAATGCACTATTTTTTTTTATTTTTTTTTTATATATAGGACACATCAATTTGACTTTGCCTCGCCTGATGGTAAGCTGAAGGCAAAGTCTCTGAAAAGAGGGTCACCATTACAGACATGTACCATGTTACAATGGTGGCACTCAGCTTGACGGCCTCATCAGATGCTTTTTCACGCCCCGCTTAAAGGACCCGGGACTATAGGAGGAGGGAAACACGTGAGCTGGTAAGGAATTCCAATATTGCACAATGGCTTGTATACCTCGGTACACGTATCTTGAATCTAAATCGGGAGTATTCGCGTGGTATACGAGGCCCTGGCGCGCGCGGATTGTATTGTAATAATCTATGCTTGGTGACTTTGAGCTCATCCACTGCAGTAGCACCCCGTGCTATCCTCAAAAGACACCCAAGAAACGTGTACTGCGCGTATAGAGCACATTTTGAGCACATTTTAGGCCCAAGATATACCTATGTTTAGAGATTGCTCGATACTCACCAACAGTGTACGAGACATTTGAAGGAAATCCCTTAAAACATTAATGTCAATCAACAGATGATATTGACCTAGGCCCACTGATCTGTCCTAGGCTCCATATCTTGACGAGGGCCCGTTTAAACCCTAAAAGAAATAAAAAAAATACCCAATGTCCTTTTTATAGGTACCCCTTATAATATCTACTAGTTGACCCGGCGAACTTCGTATCGCCATATGTTCTGATCCCGTTCCCGCTGCATATCTCTAAATTTATCAGTGTTTCTCTACAATATTATGCATGTAATATACATATAAACCTTCCTCTTGAATCACTTTATCTATTAAAAAAACCCGCTTCAAAATCCGTTGCGTAGATTTGAAGATACATAGGGACGGAGAGACAGCGACAGCGACTTTGTTTTATAATATGTAGTGATGATGATAGGGTTAGTGATGTATAATATGCTATTAGTTAGGATCTGCCGTGATGGTTTCCGATGAAGTAGAATAGGACGGCCTCATCTCTTCCTGTGGATGTCGTAGAAGGCGACTAAGGTATAGGGCTGTTCTCCATCCGACAGTAAACATACAGCCCATAACTTAGTACCTGCTTGACGGCAATAGGCTTGCTCCCATTTTACATGGGACCGAAAATCAAAGCGAAATGTGAGTGTTAATACACCTCTGCCCATTCCTTCGGGGATTTACAGGCGTGAAGGTCCGCCATTGCACCTCAAAATACACCTATTCAAGTGCGACCGTACAGCCGTTGAACTATTAATGTCTGTACAATAAAATTGCAAATTGATGGCAATAGATCTTCATTCGCTTGCTATTGCTAATAAATTGGCTCGTTCGCACAGCATCGAAAATTGTGCTTAAGTACTATGATATAGTGTTCATTACTGCTTGACGTGAGACTTGCTATTGAAATCGAACATATGTAAGTAATTAAAGGAGATGGATACTCTTCCATACATTCGTGGGCCTGATTGACAGAAAATGGAGCTGTCAGCTGTCACAGCTCAAAAATACAGTTGATAAACACAAGAAATAATTAATCGATTAACGGAAATCGATTCAGAATTTATTTTTATTACACTATTATTTGGTATTTTAAATGGTTATTATTATTATTATGATTAAGTTTTGTTCACTCTGATTGATTTAATATCAAATTGTGATGCAAGTGTTTTAATACGCAATATTGTTTAAATAATTTTTAGTAATCGATATTTTATTTTGCTAGTGAAATAAATTTAGTTTTAAGATTTCTCGTCTTCAAGATTTTTAATTGAGCTGGTTTTTTAATATTTTGAAATAGAAAAAAATACCGCTTTTTTTAAGTCATATCTCAACTCATTACAATTTTGGCCCAGAAGTCCCCGTCTCCTTTCAATTCGACTTGGTATCATATCGTACTATGTAATGATACCATCATTACAAACCTTAGCAATCATTATTTAATTATTGAATGTATAATTATACATATTATCTTGCTATTGGTTGCCCGTGACTCCACGGGACCTATAAACATTTAGTATTGGCTTACTATTTAGATACGTAGCTGTGGCGAGGGATTCATATAACCCGTTTCCTACCGGCTTGCTCTACAAAGGGAAGTCGTGGTAGAATGTTTAAGTAACATACGGAATCTAAAATTTAGAATCTGTAATTTAGTAACCATATGAAATCCAGAGGGCTATGCTCGGAGTCTCTCTGCGAGATCGAATCAAAAATGAGGAGATCCGTAGAAGAACCAAGGTTACCGACATAGCTCAGCGGATTAGCAAGTTGAAATGGCAGTGGGCAGGGCACATAGCACCGAGGACTGATGACCGATGGGTCGAAAAGTCCTCGAGTGGAGGCCACGTATCGGCAAGCGCAGCGTAGGACGTCCACCCACAAGGTGGACAGACGACCTCATTAAGGCCGCGGGAACGCGCTGGATGCGAGCCGCTTCCAACCGATCCTATTGGAGATCTATAGGGGAGGCCTATGTCCAGCAATGGACTTCCTATGGCTGAAATGATGATGATGATGATGAAATCCAGTATTTAATTCCATACAAAATTGCTATGGTCGTTCTATAAGAAGTACGATACGACCTAAGTATTTCCACCTGCTTCCGTTTAAAAAAAAAAATCACACTTCGCCACTGATACGTAGTAATAGCCATCCCTACTAATATTATAAATGTGAAAGTAACTCTGTCTGTCTGTCTGTCTCGCTTTCACGCCCAAACCACTGAACCGATTTTGATGAAATTTGGTATAGGGGTATATTAGACCTTGAGAAAGGACATAGGCTATATTTGGTCGCGATAACCGACATCCACGCGGGCGGAGCCGCGGGCAAAAGCTAGTTACATGTAACTAAATAACCTGTTAAAATAGGTTACCTATCGCAAAACCTTTTTCTCAATATCCTCAGAAACTACTCTAGTCATAATATATCTTTATGAGGCCGCTGGAAAAACATATTCAGCTGAATCTATTGTTATAAGAAGAAAAAAGCCATATTTTTTGGGAACAGTTTTCTCTAGAGTTGAATAACAAGGTTTAGGAAGGACTCGATCGATTGGAGCGTATTTTATTAGAACTTATTTCAAAACACAATAAGCTTTTCTTTTCGCCATTCATTGTATTTGAACCGGCATAAGGCCCACTCCATCCGACAGTGAACATACAGCCCGTGACAAAGTGCCCGCTAGACGGCAATAGGCTCGCCCCCTATTACGTGGGACCTAAAATCATAGTTGGCGAAATGTGGGTTATAATACTGATAGTACACCGCTGCCTACTCCTTCCGGGATTTACAGGTGTGACTATAATATAGTCACACCTGTAAATCCCGGAAGGAGTAGGCAGCGGTGTACTATCAGTGGGCCTTATACATACATACATAATACATATTATGTATTATGTATGTATGTATAAGGCCCACCTGCTGGTGAGCGTTTACCGTTGCTACCGGGATTCGAATCAGAACCTTGGCTATGGCTATTACACTATCGACCAACATGAACAAACTCCACTGCACTCCTTACACAAGCAATTTAGCTTAGATGGAGGGGTAACAGACAGCCTCTGTGGCGTGGGATTCTGCAACCGTTCTCCTAAGAACGATTCGCCATTGGACTATTCGTCGACAGGATGATTCATTTATTTCCGTTTCCCCAGCAGGGTCTTTCACCTGTGGACATTTCGTCGACAGAACCCTTCATATGCGTCACTTTCGACGACAGCTCTTTTCAGCTACTAAGTGTTTCACTGACACGACGATAAACCTATAGTTCTTATAACTATTTCCTTTTACTTTCATCATCGTAGATGAAAAGGTCTGTAGTGAACACGGCCGATACACAGGAGCCGCGGGTTTTATCCCCGCTCAGTACAAATATTTGTATGCATAAATATGGGTATTAGCATTGGTCTGGTCGTGTCTCGGAGAGCACGTTAAGTCGTCGGTCTCAGTTGCCATATGAACATCTATGGCTGTCTTTACGGTATTTAAAGCCCTAAAATTCCAACAACTGGTCTAGCTGCAATGCTTCGATATCGCCCGATATCGCTGTTGGGTTGTGGAGGTCAGGTGGCAATCGCTTCACATAAAATATCGAAATCCAGCCAAATCCGCAGTTACACTGGTAAAGCGGACCCCAGACTCCGAGGTGAAAGCTTCGGATGCGACTGGGATTAACACTAGAATGAAGAAAAGGGTATGGTACTTGCGTAGTAAAGATTAATTTAACCACATTACCAATACATACATCAATTGACAGACATAATTACAGTGCATTTAACGCATTCGATGTAATAATACCAGTGTACATTTTCCGCTCTACAACTCATTGCCAATATCAATAAAACTGGGTACAATTATCGTATCTGGTTATATCTGGTTATTACGTATCTAGTTTATAGGACAAGCTTGTATTATCTGGTCTGTTACGTATGAATATTTACTAAGGGTCAAGGCACATTGGCGTAGGCGGATTTGGCAGGACTTCGATATTTTCCGAGAAGCTACTGCCATTTTATCTCCACAACCCATTGGTATCGAAGCAGTTAGACCAGTTGATGTGGACATTTTAGTGCTCCAATTACCCGTAACGACTGACATAGATGATGTTCATATGGCAACCGGGACCGGCGGCGGCTTAACGTGCTCTCCGAGGCACGACTAGGCCATCCAAATACCCATAGGTATTCTAGCATACAAATATTTGCTCTGAGCGCGAATCAAACCCGCTCCTCCTGCGTAGCGGCCGCGTTCACTGCCGCTACGCCACGGAGGCTGTCGCTGGCGAAATATTTTAGGCAATCTTATATGCCAGTATCTGAAGATCCAAGACGGTTCTTAGCCCGTGAAACTATGTGACCGTTTCCACTTGTGCTATGCTATTTAAAAAACTTCCTACAAATATTTAAAATTCGAATCTATTCTCCATCAATAGCACACATCCATAGCACGCATTTTTAACCGACTTAAAAAAGGAGGTTCTCAATTCCTACCCTATTTTTTTTTTGTATGTTTGTTACGCGATTGTGAAGCCAATTCTAGACGTATTTTGAAAATTCTTTTTCTGTTCGTAAGTAGATTATTCCGAAATAGTCCCATTTAAATTCGACTTCTAATAAATCAGTTAGTCTGTAAATTAAGTTATTTTCGCTTTTCAGTGCCTCTTTTTGTTTCTTGAAGTCGGTTAAACTTTTTTCTTAAAATTAATTTATTCTATACAAAACATCGCTTAGCTGAATCCGTTTCCCACCAGTGCTTGCTAATATGTGAACCAATGAATATGTTTGGTGGATGTCAAACGCATCCATAGCAACGTAGCAGAACACATATCTGGTGGAAAGGCCCGCAGCCTCAGCCCACTTATGTTCATGTTTTCCTCATATCTTCATAATCATTTTGATTGATTTTCTCAATCAGGATGATCTCTAAAAAGCAAACTATTACGCAGTAGGTATAGACCTTATAAGTATTTGTCCTACAAGTTTCCTCGTGACCTAGCCGTGGTATGACAGGACCATAATTACACAAGACCATTGTAAACAAGTATGGACAAACAGTATTTAGCAAATATATCTGCATAATTAAAAGCTATCTTGAGTATTTCAATGTTAACTCTTTGAGATTGGCTTAAAGGACATAGTACTTATATTTTCCTTGATTGGCCTTCTATGACCTCTGTACAAGGATTTTTTAGTTAAATACAGGCTTAGGTCCACAGCTTCGTATCTGATAGTGAACACTGAACATACAGTCCATAAGAAAGTGTACGCTTCTGTCTGACTACCCATTCGGGGATCAACAGTCGTGAATATATGTTTGTAGGTCCAGAGCAGACCATAAGCTAAGAGTGTTTTTTTGTGTTGGTATGTGTTTTACTCCTATATTGCGATGGTGCACTTACTGATTGATCTGCTCTCGCGTAAGCTTTTCTATCGGTATTGGGAGGTCAGATGGTAGTCGCTTCCTTTAAAACCAAACTGGAAGGGATGAGTGGGATCACGGGACCCTGAATGATATTACTTACTAAGTGATGGTGGTATGGAAAGGCAACTATTCTATGATTCATAAACTCTCGAGTCATTTAAAAAATCTAATGTTTTGAGAAATAATTATACAATCTCATTACGCAGTATCATGTAATTTATTATGAGAAAAATATTTTCTATAGGTTTTTATATACAACTAGCTGACCCGGCGAACTTCGTACCGCCATATTTGTTGCCCGCGTGGTATAACCCGCGCCACGTATCTTGGACCTAAATCGTAAGACATACGAGGCTCTGGCGCCCGCGGATTGCTTTGTAATAGTCTATGCTTGGTGAATTTGAGTTCGTCTACCGCAGTAGCATCCCGTGCTATCCTCAAAACACACCCAAGAAATGTGTACTGCGCGTATAGGGCACATTTTGAGCACATTTTTTAGGTCCAAGATACGTGGCGCGAGTTATATAACTCGCGCCACGTACTGATAAATCCGGATCAGAATATTCTGATCCGGATTTATCAGTGTTTCTCTACAATATTATGAATGTATTATACATATAAACCTTCCTCTTGAATCACTCTATCTATTAAAAAAAACGCTTCAAAATCCGTTGCGTAGTTTTGAAGATTTAAGCATACATAGGGACGGAGAGACAGCGACAGCGACTTTGTTTTATAATATGTAGTGATACATAAGTAGGTTGCACGATATATTCCATAAGGAGTTTGCACAAGAATTCTTCGCATTCCAATATTTTTGGTACCAGTTAATAAGAAGCCAGTCTGCTTCCGTCTTTCGGCTGTATTTCGAGAATTCGAACTTCGTGCTGTACCCCTAGCACGAAAAACTATCGTAATCGTATCGTAAACGCAACGAGAGCACGTAGTATTGCGATTGGCAGGCTTCACCCGCTCACAGTAGGCAGGCGGCCAATCGCAATGCTCCGTGCTATCGTTACGTTTACGATACGATTTCGATAGTTTTTCGTGATAAGGGTACTGTTATATTTTCTAAGAAAACCATCACTACTGCGTGTTGCAGAGTTCGGAATCATACCTTATATGTATTAAGGCTTAAATGATCCGGTGATAGACGTAGGATGTGGAATTCTGTTTATTACCATAGATTGGATAATAATAGGTAACTATTTACACGCTTAATTTAACAATTAAAACAGAATAACAAAAGGCAGAATTCAGCGAGTAGGGACTTATTAAAAATTTGATTCGTCGTTTAATATAAATAGTATGCAGAATGTATAAGTGTATAAGACATCAATTGTATGAAATGGAGATTGTTAAACAACAACAAACACAAATAAAAGGCGTTGTTAAATATATCAAATAGTATGTGTTTCTATACATAATATCTTTACGCATATTCTCAGGAATTCGAAGAGGAAATACGTCTACATTCCTGTCAGCAACCGTCAGTAGTTGTAATTGATTCTGTTCTGCGCTTCCGAAGTCCATTCATATTCATTTCCTATACCCACACAGCGGTGTTACCTACGTATATTTATAAGTACCCCCACAGATAATAATAATTGTACCATGCGAAGTTGTATGGTACGTTTTAGTTTTCTTTGAAAATATACATGTTAGGTAAAACAATTTGTTGGCAGTTGTATGAAGAAATCTTGCCAATTTTGAACTCTTATGAATGAGCTAGCTAGAACCTCTTTGAGGCCCAAGCCCATCTCACCTACAAGGCGGTCTAGTTGCTAAACAGACGAAGCTCTAACGCAGATTTTCTTCTGAGGTTTGGGAGGTCAGACCAGCAGTCTCCTCCGGAAAAGTCAACACAACAGTTAGAAGCAATACCAATAAACGGATTATGGGCTCCAGAACAAACTTGGAACGTAACTAGAAAATCAAAGGTGACCGCATACGACAACTGCCGACGCACGCAGCAGATACGCGCAATACAATGCGGCTTCTCAATGAAAGAAAGAAAGAAAGAAAGATAATACGTTATTAATGGTCACCTTTATCCGTATCTGAGTTTGACAAGTAGTGGGTACGCTGTATCTGCTGTCATCATCTGCATATAGACGCATTTTCCTGAGTGCATTCGTGGCCAAGATGACCTCGGAGCTCAAGGTCCGCCTTCCGGCTCTTCCTCCTCCAATTTGCACGATCTTGGGCGTCCATGGTAGTGAGACCATTTGCACGCATGTTACCCTCCACGACGTCAAACCAGAACTTCTGGGGACTACCCCTTTTACCTGGACCTGGCAGGGGTTTCTGCTGTATGCGTCGGCAATTGTTGTAGGGGCCCCTTTATCCGTATCGGAGTTTAACAAGTAACGGGTAATCATACCTTGAGGGTAATGATGGGTGGGCAGCTAACAGTCAATATAGACAAAATGGCCGATGCTATTTCAATAAAATCGAGCGTAATGAGTCAACAGGGACAGCAGCTATATTTACATAACTACGGCTATGCAACATTATTAATAGTCAGTCGCGTATTGAATCGATTTTATATTATGTAATCATATTTTATATGTTATTTAATGATACACGCGGTACATAATAAATATCCGGTCACCGGATGTCCCGAATTTATAAATTCGGCCTAAATACTGTGTATTTAGATTATGACTAGGAATTGGAATTTTGTTGAAAACTGCAGTAGGAATTGAATGTAGGCATTGTTTTCATTTCTAGGAATTATTTTGAATTTATCAACATTGTGCCTGTGTTGCTGTAATACTTTTTTTATGTAGGACACGGCAATTTGACTTCACAATGTCAAAGTCCTTTAAGCGGGGCGTGAAAAAGCATCTGATGAGGCCGTCAAGCTGAGTGCCACCATTGTAACATGATACGTGTCTGTAATGGTGACCTTCTTTTCAGAGACTTTGCCTTCAGCTTATCATCAGGCGAGGCGAAGTCAAATTAACGTGTCCTAATTAAAAAAAAAAAAAAAAGAAAAAGTCAAGGCAGTCTCGGAAAATAGGGTCACCATTATAGACACGTAGGTACCATGTTACAATGGCGGCACTCAGCTTGATGCTTTTTCACGCTGCGCTTAGTTAAAGGACCCGGGACTGTAGGGACTATTCTCTGTTGTCCGTCCGTTTATTGTTACTCGCGTTGTGGTTTAATTGTAGCGCGTAATTTTTGCTAATATACAACGTCACTATCATTGCAGTGGCGAGGGGTCCCTATAACCTGATTCCTGCCGGTTTGCTCTGCAAGGAGAAGCCGTGGTAGAATTTCATACAAACTTGCTTTGGTTGTTCTATAGGGGGAGGAAATTTTCCACCGGCTTCCCTTTTTAAAGCTTTTAACCCTTCACCTCTGATCGTGTGACCATTATTTGTCAACTAGAGTTAGTAAGATTTTAAAAAGAAAAAATAATTGTGATAAAAACAAAATATATTCACACCATCATTACGCTACGTAGATATATAGAATTTCTTTAACTCCTTTGACCCTTTACGTAACAGTATAGAGAGAAATGTATCCTTTTCTTCAGAATCGTTAAAATATACTCGTATATCACATAAAGAACTCCGGTCACGTTCTCTGTAATGTGTCTAGTCAGCTGTATGTCAGACAGCGACCCAATTTTAAGAAACCGCCAAATAAGGCCGCATTTCCACTAGACATTTTCTCACTGTGACTAGGCTCAATAAATCGTATACGGATGCTTTCCTGTGCCATGAGCAAGAAAAATATTCGTATTCGTAAAGATATCGAGAGAACGAAGCATCGCGATTGGTTGCCTACTGTGAACCTGTGTGTGTGAGCCTACCAATCGCAACGCTCCGTTCTCTCGATACGTTTACGTTCGAAATTCAAATATTTTAGTACTCGAGGCACTGACTAGTACTATTATCTGTTCTGTGGCACTGATTTCGGTGGCTGGACGTTATGTCGGTGCTGAATCAAGCACTGGTTCACTGGGGTATTCCGTGAAATCAGAACATGTAGCGGAAGCACCCTCTATAACAGTCGATTCTGAATATTTTTTGTGCAGTTATTAAATTGCAATTGTACTATTGTGAGTTTTATCAAAAGCTTATCTGTACTAACAAATGTAACAACATGTAAGATTAATATTTCCTTTTTGTGCAATTTTGTACATTTTTTTTTTCATATCTCTATATAACATTGTAATTTTATTCGTTTATTCTTGTGCGCACATGCGTGACGTCATTGAAAAGGCACCGTCAGAAAACCAGCACTTCATAATGTCATTGGCATTTGATGTGCAGCATTTAAACTGACATGGTGACATTGGCGACCTATTGAGGACTTTTTTACATACATACATACATACATATATTAACGCTTGTAAATCCCCGAAGGGGTAGGCAGAGGTGTACTAACCGGTCCCACGTAATAGAGGGCGAGCCTATTGCCGTCAAGTGGGGACTTAGTCATGCTGTATGTTTACTATCGGATGGAGGTATTAACCGGTCCCACGTAATAGAGGGCGAGCCTATTGCCGTCAAGTGGGGACTTAGTCATGCTGTATGTTTACTATCGGATGGAGAACAGCCCTATCCTTTAGTCGCCTTCTACGACACTCACAGGAAGAGATGGGGTGGCCCTATTCTATTCATGATTTTATTACATTTAATTGTCGCTTCCAACCGGTCTTATTGGAGATCTATAGGGGAGGCCTATGTCCAGCAGTGGACTTCCTATGGCTGATATGATGAGTTATTCCGGTTGGATCCCCTGATCTGATCCCCTGCCGATTGTTATTATGTTTTAATTCCCGATTGATCCCCCATAAACTGCGTCATTCCGGTCTGATCCCCTTAGTCTTTTTTACAGGCAAGTACAGAGTTGATGATGATTGATTGTTGTTAAACCTAACTCTTTTTGCGTCCCTTTAGTAAATTTATTATTTTTCCTTTTTGATCACTCTAGTGAAAATACGGCCTAAGAATTTTTCTAAGGTAGGTACAGAATTATTATTCGGAGTGAATCGTTTTGTTTTAGTTATAAATGTCGAGCTTATATTGCTTGGTTCCCCACATTTTTGCTATTAATAGTACGTGACTCGGAGACATTTTGACGAGAAATATGAAATAAACCAAACCCAGTAAACAGCATAATACAGCAAGACTTACGACACAGTGAGCTCATTCTGCGTAAATAGTGACACCTACCGTTCATAATGATTCGGGTACTTTGAGAAAACTATTTCAAAGCTATTTGAAAACTACCATCTCTAGTCACCCCGCGACCATAGCTGCTGAAAAGTGGCCGAAACGTCGGGCTAAATAATCCATACTTATCATCATCATCACTATCACTACATATTATAAAACAAAGTCGCTGTCGCTGTCTGTCCGTCCCTATGTATGCTTAAATCTTCAAAACTACGCAACGTATTTTGAAGCGGTTTTTTTGAATAGATAGAGTGATTCAAGAGGAAGGTTTATATGTATAATAAATGCATAATATTGTAGAGAAACACTGATAAATTTAGAGATATGCAGCGGGAACGGGATCAGAAAATATGGCGGTACGAAGTTCGCCGGGTCAGCTAGTAATATTATAAATGCGAAAGTAACTCTGTCTGTAACACTTTCACACCTAAACCACTGAACCAATTTTGATTAAATTTGGTACTGGGGTAGATTAGACCTTGTGAAATGAAGGCTATGTTTGGTCGCGATAACCGACATCCACGCAGGCGGAGCAGTTAGGTAACAGCTAGTAACAAACAAATTGCGATAGAATCCGTTAAAAAGTGGTTTTATTTCAAAGAAACCTGAGTGATCTTGACCTTTTGAGGACCGGCCATATACAATGGTCCTAGATAGATATACACACTTGAGTACGGCCGTGGCGCTAGGCAAATACTCGAGGCGGATAGTCGAATTTTTCAAGGGTCTTCAAGTACATAGTACTAGTACGTAACGTACGTATAGTACTAGTACGTGACGTAGTAAGCCTTCCCGAAGAGCGATACCAATGTTCGGGCCCACTTGGTTAGTAGCGGCACCGCCGTGAAACCAATTACTACACCACAATGGCAATCCAACGCCGTCGACTCGACAGAAGAAGAAGAAGTACATACTCACATACGCTCACGCCTATTTGCCTCCAGGGTAGGTAGAGAGAACAGCCCGCCATTTGATTATATCCTTACATACTTCACGAGCTTCCTCCAGGTCTTCAAGCAAACCAACAAAATATAAAATCTAGACGAAGTACTAGCGAACTATAGGATTCTATTACCCACGCCTACTTTATATTGAACTAGCTGTTGCCCGCGGCTCAGCCTGCATGGATGTCGGTTATATACCGGCGACCAGTCATAGCCTATGTCTTTCCCCAAGGTCTAAGCTACCCCGGTACCGAATTTCATCAAAACTGGTTCATTGGTTTATAATATTACTAACATTTATAATATTACTAGCTGTTGCCCGCGGCTCTGCCCGTGTGAATGTCGGCTATCGTGACCAAACATAGCCTATGTTCTTCCCCAAGGTGTAATCCACCTATATTTCAACTTTCATCAAAATTGGTTCAGTGGTTTAGGCGTGAAAGCGTAACAGACGGTTCGTAGTAATTAGATTTTCACGGGTTGCTTACCGTTTCTCCTAAAAACTACGTGACATTATGGTTATTTATATGACTACGTGACATGTCTGGATCGTAGACAATGGAAAAATGTCATCTTTGCTTACCTAATTGGAAAGAGGCGTGACTATAATATGTATTAATTACGCCACGGCCTGGTTTGTGAGAAATTTAAAAGTTAATTACGCTATTAAACTAAGTTACTTAACGTCAATTTTAAGTCAGATTCTGGTGAATTACCTGACTTGGAAGACATTCCACGCCGGGTCATTCGTGCTGGGAATAGTGTGACGTAGCCCGGGGAAATTACGTCATAATTTATGTTGGCTAGACAGAGGTTAATTAACCAACGTCCCGTGGGATAAGTTTGCGCGCTAGACTATAGATTCGATTTCGGGTTCAAATTATAAATAGTTTGCTTAGCCCGCTTTTGTTTATAAAGATTATATTTACATGGCTTATTCCCAATCCCTCTTACCGATCCCCCCGAAAATGATTTGTTCTCGATTCCCCTCGAGATTTAAAAACTCATACAGTCAAGTTACTTACTTAATTTTATTATAAGCAGAGCACAACTTACTTGATTTTATTATAAGCAGAGCAGACCCTATCATCTGTTCTGCGACTCCCTTTGTGGAATTCTCTCAAAAGAGAATATTACCTATGTGACAAAAAAAAAACTGTGGGATGAACACGAAAAACTATCGTAATCGTATCGTAAACGTAACGAGAGCGTTCGTTACGTTTACGATACGATAACGATAGTAGTTCGTGCTCACCCCACTGTTTACGTAAGGTTATAACTGAGAGCCTTCGAGTGAAAAGGTTACTTCTAGAGAAGTGTGCTCCACCATAGACCACATCATATGATCAAATGCGAGCCGATTGTAAACAAAAAGAGAAAGGATTGTTACTTAAAACCCTTTATTGCCTGTGGTTCACCTGGGTGGACCACGGGAAATGATTTCTTCCCATGGTTCACCTAAATTTCCATCCCTGTGTAGACCATATTATATGTATACGTAAAAAACTATAAATTTTATGAAAATAGTAAAAACACAAGTCTGAGCACAGCCCTGTTAAAACTAATAATATTGTTTTTCACAATTGATCTCGAACCTTTGTTTTGAACGCTCAGCACACAAGATAGTTGACACCTGTGTGATGAACTGATGATATCACAACGCGAATGACGTGCTATAATTTGCCTTCATCCTTCTAATTACACAATTGGTGTGTATTCTATTAACAAATAAGTTTGTTACTGTGAATGAACTGTGTACTTTTTATTATTAAATTAATAACGTTATTGGGATTTTTTGCTACGTAATCAGCAGATTAATCGCTAAACGTGTATGTTTAGGTGCGTCGACTAAAAATATATAAGCGTAAATAAGCTTAATTCACCTCTGGCTGTCATATGGGGTTTATTGTAAAAAATATTTCACTTATACTTCAGTCCACAATATAACGTTGGTAGACGATAGACGAAGACGGTTTGGGGCGAATCTTATCATTATTTTTTGCCCGCGTAGGTACCTTACTTTAGTAGGATGGAAGAAATATTCTATTATAAGTATCATAAATCTAAATATATTCTCCTTATACGTCACGTCGCGGGCATTTTCCCCGTCCCGCGTCGTCGCCAGCGCAAGGCATAAAAGTACGTACCTATTGAAAACAATATTAAATTAACACTTTTTAGCGAGCCCTGTAAAAGCAAATAATAATGTTTTGCCCACCGTATTGATCTTTGAACCTTGTTTTGAACACACAAAGTAATTCTCACCTGGGTGATATCAAACACAAATGGTGTGCAAAGAACTTATCGTCCTTCTAATTATAGGATATTAACGAATTAGTTTGTTATTGTGAATTAAAATGTATGTGTACAGTGTGAATTATTAACATCTTATTTTGGTGCCCATCGGAGGAACATTCAAGGGCTGCCGTTTCTCTGCTCATGGGATTCGTATAATGCGACTATGGATCAGACCACATCATCTTCATGGAGACGCATTTTCCTGATTGCATCCGTGGCCAAGATGACCTTGGAGCCTCCTTCACTTCGCACGATCTTGGGCGTCCATGATAGTGAGACCATTTGCACGAAAGTCATCCTCCACGACGTCAAGCCAGGACTTCTTGGGCCTACCTCTTCTACCTGGACCCGGCGGGGACCCCCGTAGCCTGGCGGTTGCAGGAATAGACATATTCGCCATTTAATTTCGCATTCTAAGCATCAGTAGCTTAGTGGTGAAAGGGTTGGTCTTACGATTGAGAGGTACCTGGCTCGAATCCTGGCTATTACACAACCTACGTGGACCCACTCCTAACACAAGGAATTTAGTTTAGCCGGAGGGTTAGGGCGAATGAGTAATTTTGGTTCCATCAATTTTTAAATTCACTTGTTTAATCATTGATTTAAATTGTTACTTTTGTTATGTAATTTAGCGCCTTAAGCATTGGCTACAAACCACATAGGTTTTCTTAAATGTTTATGTATCTTTTGTTGTATATAACTGTATATAAAATGATAATTAAAAAAATAGACATCGCAGTCCACTGCTGGACATTAGCCACTCCCAATCGGGTTACTGACAGATATTTTTTTGTTACGAAATTTACTCGTACCATACCATGATAGGTCAGTAAGGTAGTTTGATGTAAAAAAATAAACCTATAAGTAGAGCTCGGTCGTATGTTATTGATTTTATCTTTAGTATTAGCTCGAACGAATATGGTCGGACGTGCTGGCATCCCGCCAATGCCTAACTGAAAAGCTTAGGTAACCTAGTTCATTTTCCAGAATTTTTGTTGTGTCATTGGAGATATTTAAGAAAATAATTGGGTCGAAAGTACGTAACTATTTACCTGTCTGTCTGTCTGTCTGTCTTCCTGTCTGTCTGTTTGTATGTTACGCTTTCACGCCTAAACCACTGAACCGATTTTGATTAAATTATTATATTATATTAAATATTTTTTTAGTAATTTTATCTGTTTTTTCGCGATGGAGATGAAAGCTACTGAACAGATTTAGATGCGAATTTTATTAGAATCGATGTACCCTCTTTCGTAATCGTTTTTGACGCGTAACACCACTACCACTGGTTTTACATACTCGAACTCGATCACGTTCACGATACACGATGGTTAAAGTTGCCATCGTGTATCGTGAACGTGATCTAAAATTATGTTGGTGTATAAAATCAAATACATATTTTGAATACGATCTTTTCGAAGGTAACTTCTACAAATTGACTGTCGAAAAATTCCTTTCATCAGCCGCTAATCCTGGTTGTCGATTCGATGCCTACTTAAGTATACTTACCATAAAAATGCATTGTCATCGATTCTGAACCAACATGGAAAAATTCTACTCCGTAAGATAAAAGGAAGTAGTTCTTTGAATGATTTGACCTTGACAAACATAACAAATTACAATTTAAAAGCTTCTAAAAATACGTCAATACGTAATAAAATATAATACAATCGTTTTTATTCAACAACGCCTAATGAACGAGGTAATAATAGTTGTATTAAATAACACCATCGGTGGTATCAATAGCAGTATTCGAACTTAGAATCAACGCAAACGATACCACCAACGGGGTACCTCCTGTAAACGGGTTACCTTTACAGGTGGTACCGTTGGTGGTGTAGTTTGCGGATCCATTGAAGTGTATAATACCCATAATAATAATCTTAATACAACAGATTACCTCCGAAATCCGTTCCATCATTGTTTTGAAATTAACAAATATAAACAGACAAATAGACGCGTAAAAGTGATTAATTTAATACCTACTATCAATGTAATTATACATTAATTACAACTGATTGATTTGTAATCATTTGTAATTCATTATCATTTGAATCATTGCTTGTAAACAAACTTGCGTTTTATTTACATACTGCGTGTCAGATGTCAAGAAATAATCGAATGCAAATTACACGGTGCAATGAATGAGCTTAAACTTTAACCTCTATAACTGGTTTACTTGTTTAAATTATAAAATGATAGTTTAAATTAAATAATACGATATTAAAACAAGAGGATGTGCACCGCAACTTAGCTTCTGTGCCACAATGGTGTGTGTGAACATACATAGATTGTAACTTTAATAGTGTAACATTCACAGGGTTATTTTTATTTACCATGTTGTTTATCCCGGTGAGTATTACACTATTAATATGAATGACCATGTCAATCTCAAATCATACATAGATTGTAACATTTATTTTGTGTTGAAAATTCAATGTATTGGAACAATGTATTGTAAACATCAATGTATTGGATGACGTGATGGGTCATCATCTATGGGTACCTAGTACCTATGTCTATTTGGCTGTTTTTTCTGCGATGAACGCAAAAACTAATGAACGGATTTTGATGCGGTTTTTTTTTTGTTTGTAAGGTGTTGGTCAGACTTAGGCCCATATTCTAGAATGGTACTCAGTCCTGAATCTCAATTTGTCTGAGATATTGTATAGTATAGACAATTTGTCCATACAAAATGTATGCCCAATAAACGTGAAAACGGAAGGCTAGTAATATATTAATAATCATGTAAGAGATTGACAACATTAGTTTTCTTACTATGTTTTAAAGGATTGAAGGTTTTCCTATTGGAAAAGTGCCGCATTTGAAGTATCGCTGCGCACTATATTACGTAAAATTCCAGTACATTATTTAACTTGTACATGTGTCGCTGCGTTGTATCATGTAACCTTCCGGTGCATTACTTAACTTTTCGCGATACGATACGGCAAAATGCCGTGGCTCTTTACCGTGACGTATCAAGGGAATGGTGCCGTATCGTGACGTATCACGGATATGGTGTTGTTTTATTTTTTTATTATCCATTTTTTATACCACTTAGCAGACAAGCAAACGGCCCACCTAATGGAAAGTGGTAATCGTGGCTTGTGCAACACCAGGGACGTTACAATCGTGCTGTCGACCCTGAAGAAATCTTCTAATGCCCTTTTTGGAGAACCCCATATTATAGTCACTTGGGAAACCACAGCAGGGAGTTTATTCCACAGTTTGAGCCGTACGTGGAATGCTACAAGAAAATAGGATTTGACAAAGAAAAAATCCTAGTAGCAATTTTCTTTCGGAATTTGTTGCGGGACGCCACTGGCATTCTGTGGTATTTGGTTCGTTGCGTTCTTCGCCTTCTTGAATTTGTTAAATAATTGTTAATCATTTTGTTAATTACATTTTTGTTTACTGTAGAAGTCGTTTAATTTTAATTTTACACGAAAAATTGTTACTAAAAAGACAAGAAATAAATTGATACTATATGAAGCCTTGTTTGGAAACCTTGTACATAGATTATAATGCCATATTTATATATACTTGAAGTAAATCCTGGTCAGTTTAGTATTGGCCACATACAAGATACATAAGAAGTACACAAGAGTATAAGTAAATACCTACTTTAGTTAAAGTTTACTCTATGTGTAGTGTTGTGCAAATGTTTGGGTATGCATTAAGTGTTAGAGTTAACATGTTATTCATACATCCATTTTCATGGGTGCCGGAAAATATACAATGGAAACTTTTAGAGAAATCACACCTTTTACAGAAGTGACTTATGCGTCACTATTGTTAATCCGGGTTGTCTATTGTTACCACTGTTGGTTCCTAGAATTACTGGCTACTTTATTTCTATGACTTTAGGTCATCCGTAAACATTTCAAAATAAGACTAATCTATTAGGGCGGATTTACATCAGACTAGCGCAAAAAGCATTAGATTTAACAACAATTAAAGGTAAAAAAATCATTAGTAGAACTGGGCCTCCCCATGTCTTCCTGTGGGTGTCGTAGAAGACGACTATGGGACAGGGCTGTTCTCCATCTGACAGTAAACATACAGCATGACTAAGTGCCCGCATGACGGCAATAGGCTCGCCCCTTATTACGTGGGACCGAAAGTCACAGTTGGCGAAATGTGGGTGTTAATACACTTCTGCCTACCATTTCGGGGATTTGCAGGCGTGAGTATATGTATGTAAACAGTGACAGAGCATTCGTTCGTTGTTCTTTCTTATGTTAACTCTGAAAACAAAGTTTGGTTTACACTAAAATATTACGATTAAGTGCTCTATAGCTCTATGTTCGTTTGGTCTAAATCCACCTTTATAAAAAAGGTCAATCTATTCACAACACAATTCAATCGATCAAATTTCAATGTCACAAATGTCAAAAACAATCGCGATGTCAATGTTCTTTCTTGCAAATAATTGTGTTACAGTTTTGACATTTGGGAGGTTGAAATTAGATCGAAACTGGACTTTGAAGAGATTTTTCTTAGGAGAATTAGCTCTCTGATCGCCAGATAACTGTATAATCACATTGTAAAGTAACATTCTACTCAACTCAGAGAGAACTTATTACTAACAACAGGTAGTTGGTTAATCGATCTGTCTGTACTGTACCTACAAATGTAATGTACACAACTAGTAGGTGTACGTTAAGCCAACTATACACTAGCCATTAGATTATTAAAGTGGGCTATCAAATTATTGCTCTTTATCCACTTTCATATATTGAATACTAGCTGACCCGGCGAATTTCGTACCGCTATATTTTCTGATCCCGCTCCCGCTGCATATCTCTAAATTTATCAGTGTTTCTCTACAATATTATGCATTTATTATACATAAATAAACCTTCCTCTTGAATCACTCTATCTATTCAAGAAAACCGCTTCAAAATCCGTTGCGTAGTTTTGAAGATTTAAGCATAAATATAGGGACGGACAGACAGCGACTTTGTTTTATAATATGTAGTGATGATAGTGAAGTAGTGTGGTGCGAAGGTATGATTCCAAAGGTGACCGCATACGACAACCGCAGACGCACGCAGCTCAGATACGCGATTCATTGCGTCTTCTCAATGATCCCCTTTATTCGTATCGGAGTGTAACAAGTAATGGGTACGCTGTATCCCACGTCTGAAATACCCCGGTATTTCAGTCATGGGATAGAATTCACGAGAAAATCATTCTAACGGAAAACGATCATTGACTTGAGATATTTGATAGAACCATCTCCTTCGTTAAAAACTGTTCCCATAAAAGAACTACTTCCTTTTTTATAATAATTGGATGAGGAAAAAAAAACTAGAAAATTTACTTTTAAATAAAAAAAAATTGCGTCGGGCTGAAAAAAGTAGTGGGTGTTAGCCTTCGACACAATCGTTTCCATACAATTACTCCAAATTGGATTTATCCAGTTTTGTTTACTAATCTAGACTTTATCGCTTTTATGAGCACTTAAGTGTCTTCAAATATCGTGTGATGTTGACGTGGCTTCGCTTACAGTACTACATAACTTACTACGAGTACTTGTATTAGAACCAGAATCTCTCAAGCTACAGAAACAGTTTTTGACAAGCGTTTTTCTTCATTCTAGCGTTAATTATTCCAGTCGCATTCGAATCTTTCACTTGGAGTCTGGGGTCCGCTTTGCCAGTCTAACTGTGGGTTTGGCTGAACTTTGATATTTTCCATGAAGCGACTGTTATATGACCTCCAACAACCTATTGGCGATATCGAAGCATTGCATTGCATTGACTTGTTAGGGCTCCAGCTACCCGTAATGACTGCCTTCGATGTTCGTATAGCAACTAGCCCATATTTGACGTATATGACAGGCGTCAACGAATGTCAAAAACGTCAAATCCTATACATTTGTCATTCTATTACATCATACGCCGAGCAACGAATTGCCACTTGTCTAGAGGGGCAGGACCGACGGCTTAACGTGCTCTCCGAGGTAAGTTCTTGCTCAGTGCAATATTTGCACTATGCAAGACACAGAGAGATTCTATACTGTCACCGAAGAACACAAGCAGGACAAGTCTTTGTTTTTCCCCCTTTCCACACAAAATCTTTCCGGTGAGCTCTGGCTACTCTCCTCACCGCCGGAATTCTATTTCTTTATGTTGGGTCCATATTGGCTTACATAAAATTTTAAATCCTATTCTTTGTCTTACTACCGATTTGTGCTCATAATAATCAGTCTTCATAATTTTCTTTTTCATATGTTTTATTCATACATTTCTATTTCTAACAACGGAGTTCATAACCGTTAGTGATCATATTTTTTTTATTCATAACTTTTTTCTTCATAACATTCAATTATCATAATTTTTGTATTAATAAAGGGTCATCATCATCATCATCATTTCAGCCATAGGAAGTCCACTGCTGGACATAGGCCTCCCCTATAGATCTCCAATAGGACCGGTTGGAAGCGTCTCGCATCCAGCGCGTTCCCGGGCTCGGAGTCTCTCTGCGAGATCGAATCAGAAATGAGGAGATCCGTAGAAGAACCAAGGTTACCGACATAGCCCAGCGGATTAGCAAGTTGAAATGGCAGTGGGCAGGGCACATAGCACGGAGGACTGATGACCGATGGGGTCGAAAAGTCCTCGAGTGGAGGCCACGTATCGGCAAGCGCAGCGTAGGACATCCACCCACAAGGTGGACAGACGACCTCATAATAAAGGGTATTACCAAGAAAATATTTTAACTCATATTATCATTTTTCTAGAGTGACAAATTTTGTTTTAAATTTGTTTTTGGATTAAATATAGTTCTGCATGGTTATAAAAAAAATAACCACGAAGGCTAATGCGGGAGCTTCGCTCCGCTCCGCTCCGCTCCGCTCCCGCATTAGCCTTCTAACCTAATCTATCCAAGTCGGAATGAGCAGCTTTCTCAATGAATATATTACTAACTGTCTGTTTGCCAAATAAAATGTTTAAAAATGATTAATTTGTGAAATGAAGCCTTATATAAACAATACTTTGTACAATGATATATTTATTAAGTTATTCAATATTTTTCCAATTTTATTTCAATTTTCAATATTTTAATTTTAGAAACACCTTGATGAACATAAAAGTTATTTATTGAAATGATTATGAGTTTCGATTATTAGTATAAACAAATATATTAAAACAAATATTAGTAACAGCAAATTTATAATAAGTGATATTATGAATTTCAATGATTATATATTTCAATATTTATTTGTTAAATTTTTATGAAGAATGATCATTATGACTTTAAATGGTAGGTATGAGAAAATTTTTCGGAAATCCGATGATAGGAGTTGAAAAGTTATGTAAGAAAATGCGCACCCCTATAAGTTGTATGTATTTCTTTAGCCGTGTGTATTATTGTAGTGAAAATTTTGCTCATCTTACGTAGCTGGTGATTAGTTGCCATTGCCACACTAATGTACCTACTTCTGATATTATACAAGTTGTCATGTTTTCCACGTGTCGTATCAACTCGGCACGTTGTACCTATATATGATTCAAGAACACGTGAATTTTTATCGCAATATTATAGAATTTATCGCCATATGGACAGCGGCCTATCCGTCGTCCGTGTTAAGGTTAAGGTCAAGTACAAAGACAGGCTTTTAATTAAATCACTTATATAATTTTAATAAGGTAGGCAGAGACGACAGCTGTATCTTATACTTACGACAAATCCCATACATTCGTCATTCTTTTCTTCGATAACATCAACTAATTGCCACTTGTCTAGCAGTGGGAGCAGTTCTTTTAGTGATTTGCAAACAACACAAGATTGTTAAAATCACGTGCATTCATACATCATGGTATCACCTCCCAAAGATATTGTATCTCTTAATCTTGGCATCTGGTTCAGATAAGAATCGTAAAAAGTCATATATTACCTGATTACGTGGGCATACAACGAGGAAAATGCAAGAAAATATTACAGATATGATACGCATAAAGTGCTAGTTGCTCAATAATGGTTCCGTACCATAAGTTTAGAATTTATTTCATTTTTCATTTATTACTTATCCGTTACAGTACCCTGAGTACGAAAACCTATCGTAATCGTAACGTAAACCTATCGACAGTGGGGTGAGCACGAACAACTATCGTAATCGTATCGTGAACGTAACGAGATCACGGAGCATTGCGATTGGTCGCCTGCCTGAAGCCTGCCAATCGCATTGCTCCGTGCTCTCGTTACGTTCACGCTACGATTACGATAGTTGTTCGTGCTCACCCCACAGAACGGAGCATTGCGAACTGCCGACGCAGGCAACAGATGCACGTAATTCATTGCGGCTTCTCAATGGTCCCCTTTATCCGTATCGGAGTTTAACAAGTAATAGGTACGCTGTATGTTCTCATGCGTCGGCAGTTGTCGTATGCGGTCGGCTACGGAATCAGACCTTTACCTACAGAAACCTATTTTTTATTACCTGCTTTCATTAACAATTTTTTTGTTCTGTTTCAGGTAAGTTGTTCAGCCTATCTACGCATACGGAATAAGGTATTGTGTAAATTCTTTGAATGTATGTACAAATAATGTAAAAAAAAATTTAAAAAAAAAAAAAATATTCATAATCTCCTCCTTATAACAAAACGACTTAATGTTATAACTTATGATATTCTAAGCTAGGACATAATAAATATTACACAATTCCAATGTAATCCATTCTAATATTATAAAGCCGCTTCATGGTCAACTGAGCCCACATCCCATTGAGCCCGCGGGCTCAGTTGACAACGTTCGTTTTTTTTGGTAGTGACTCAGCCCACTAACCAGCCAACTTAACCTGCGGGCTCAGTTAACCACTTGCTACGGCTATGGGTCTACTCAGCCCGTGGGCTCAGTTAACCACTTGGTACGGCTAAGGGTTTACCCAGCACACGGACAAAATATCCATTTAAACTGCCGAATCTAGAATTTTTGCGCACCTTTGGAAAAAATAAAACATTTAAACAAACAGCGAATGGTTTTTATTTAAAAATTATTTAAATAAAAATAATTGAGATTTACTTCATTATCCATTTTTTTTCTCTTCCAATAAAACTAAATAACTACAATCTAGTTATTTATTGACGCAATGGCATACTGCGATCCATTCAATCAGCCCAGGGCAAGTAAATACATTATATGTTATAGGCAATGTGTATATTCCGGCATTATGCCTGGGCATTCTATACATTGCCTAAAACGTTCAGGCAATGTGTATAATACGATTAATTTCATACATTGTCTAGGTATTGTATTAAATGCCCGAAGCGCATCAGGCAATGTGTATAATGGACGGGTAGAGATTATTAATTATTGAAAGCATCTTATAGTAATTCCCTTAAATCTGCCAATTTGCATATTGTGTCCGCGTACTGGGTGTGTGCTGGGTAAACCCTTAGCCGTACCAAGTGGTTAACTGAGCCCACGGGCTGAGTAGACCCATAGCCGTAGCAAGTGGTTAACTGCGCCCGCAGGGTAAGTTGGCTGGTTAGTGGGCTGAGTCACTCCCAAAAAAAAACGAACGTGGTCAACTGAGCCCGCGGGCTCAATGGGATGTGGGCTCAGTTGACCATGAAAGGTATAAAGCGAAAGTAACTCAACTAAACGACTGCACCGATTTTGATGAAATCTTGCATAGAGATAAATTAGACTTTGGGAAAGGACATAGCCTATGTTTGGTCGCGACACCGACATCCATGCCAGTGGAGGCACGAGCAACAGCTAGCAGATCTTAAGAATATTTAATTGATAGGGTTCCCCATACGATTAACGTAAGGAACCCTAAAAATAAGTGGTTTGACAAGACTATTACGAGTAGGTTGTGTATATTATTATACACGCTACACTTTTATTATACACGTTACCCCACACTACATTTTACAATATTTGTTCGTCATCTTGCGAATATTTTTACCAGCCACCATTTTCCAACTCAATTTCTTTATATTACGCTATTTCAACGGTCCACAGTCGATCTCATTCGCTGATAAATCCGCAATCCGCCTTAAATTTTCGAGATTTTCTACTTTCAGCAGGCTCAATTTGATGTTTGTTTCAAGTTTATTAAATGATAAATAAAAAATTGTCGGTAAAGCAATAGTAAGTATGTACTTACTTACTTAGTAGAATTTTGATAGCGCGATGCAGAAATTAGTTCTGTAGTAGGTTTGCTTTTATTAAGATTTTCAGTCCTCTAGCACGACCACAACTATATACTGTTTTATCTTGTAGTTTATCATTGTGCAAGCATCATGATCATGTTATCCATATTTCCGGTTGCATTTGAGGGTCCGCTTTCTCGTCATTTCCACCATTACATTCACCATTGCAGGAGTCGGGTTATAGGAACTTCTCGCCACTGAAATACGTACTTTTATGTAGTAATTAAGTAGTTTATTAGTTAACAAAACTAAAACTAACAAAAGGTTGTGTATTACTTGACACTATAATAAATAGGTTTATTAACCCTAATACATATAGTTCACATGTAGTTATTACGTATGTACTGTACATAACATAATAAATAGTTTACAGCCAATATTTAGCAACACATTTAGAGTTGAATAATTGAAGGTTAAGTACGCTTTAGTACTTGGTAATTAACTGGCATCTTGGCAATAAGGTTAACAACCTAAAAACTGCTAAAATATAATATACACCTAGCTAGCGGCAACTACGTGTGGCTTCTTCCAGATTGCCCCACCAAGCATCCCCACTGGTGGGACAAAGTGGAATGATAATCAAATGTATATCCATTTTCCCCCAATAAATAAAGTCTGATGGGGTAAATTACAGCCGGTTAAATTCCTGGTGCAATCATCCCCACTAGGGTTGGTAACTTTGAATGGGAGAGGTGTTTTTAAGGCGAGGTTGTAGTGAGACGAGTAGGTATTTTACGTCACTTCAAACCCTGCAGCACATGCGCAATCGACGCAACATGTCACGCCAATGTATAGAAAAATCAGTAGATACATTCTTAAAATAAGATTCAAAAACGTATTATAAAAATTACAAACTATGTATTTTTTTTTTCATTTTTCGTTTTCACTCAAAATTACATATCTCATTAAGTCATTATCAAAGTAACGATAAATGCCGATTGAACTACCTAACAAATGACAAGATCTAACCGTGTTGAATTGGATCGGTTCAATTTTGGCATGTGGTGTCTTTCACTCTCGCTCCCATTGAACGCGCAATGAAAGGTCTGAACACTGATTGAACATTAATTCGGGTTCGGTTATTTTGTCTCGTATGCTGCAGGCTGCAGCCCACGAATATAAAAGTATCATGTTCATAACATTGCTTTTGAATCTTGTAAAACTACTGTGTTTAATAAAGAATAATTCGGAACGGACTAAGATTCGGACTAGGCGCCATACTAGTAACTTATATTCAGCTCAAAAATACCTATCCAGCGATGTGATGTGACACACATAGCTATTGAAGGTAGGATCAGGTTTCATACAAAAACTGGCATTGTCCAAACATACAAATAAATATTGTTATTCCCATGCATGTGGGAGATTGATTGATTGATTGATTGATTGATTATTTATTGTTATTACAGGTAGGTATACAATAGATCTTATAGTTTAAATACAGAACTCTGTAATATACCGCATTAGCGGTGTACAATATTGGTCAAATATAATTATGTTGAATGTAGGATACTTTCACATGCATTAACATTACAACAGCTTTACAGGTGATTGTCACACAAATAGTCTGATACACTATAGTAGGTTTTACATAGTAGAATATGCCGTACCTTTTTCTTAAATAATACAATATTTTCTTCATCGCGTATACATTTGGGTAATTTGTTGTACAATTTAGGTCCCATACAGAAAATACTCTGGTGCATTAATTTAGTATTAGAAGGTACAACGCATAGCACATCTCTGTGACGTATTCCGATTCTTTTTCCAAATAGATGTAGATTCATTTTAACAAACACTACTGTTTCCAGAATATAGAGTGCAGGAACTGTAAGCAATTTTAAGGCCTGAAAATGTGGTTTACAACTTTCTATGGATTTTATATGACACATTGCTCTAATACATTTCTTTTGGGCCTTAAAGGCTAAATCTTTGTCAGTTGAGTTACCCCAAAAAATAATGCCATATCTTAATGTTGCATGATGACACATGTCCATGATACGCTGTAGTTACAGTGTTACGATCAGCGATACTAGAAAGTTTGCGTAAGGCATAGCAAAATTGGTTAAGCTTAAGACATATCTGTTCTATATGCTGCTTCCTTGTCAATTTGCTATCTAAGAGCAACCCCAGGAATTTTGTGCAGTCAGTTTGACCTATTGTCAGTCCATTATAATTAATATTTAAATTAGATACATTATTATGTCTTTGATTAAAATTGATTAATTTCGTTTTATCAATATTAATTTTTAAATTGTTATATGTCATCCATTCACTAATAAAGGACATCATTCAGATTGGGCTAATTTTTATTTTGCCGGCCAAAGAAAAAAAATACAATATTCGGTTAGAGCTTGTTCTTACTAACATTTTTTATTAGTGCGTCGAAGTTGAGGGACCACTTCCAATGGTTTTATTAGAGTTTAAAAATCTTAAAAATATACACTTTTTATGATACGAACTATTCAAAATAAATGAAAAATATTGTTATACATTGGAAGAATAGTTAATAAAAGCAATAAAAAATAAACCCCATACTGCATATTGTTGTTTTTCGTCCATTTATTTACGGCTAAAATTAAAAGTGTCGATTAAAGAAAATAAAATCCGCTAGAATTTTTCCTTATTAGCATTTTTTATTATGGCGTCAAAGCTGAGGGACCACTTCCCTCAGTTTTATTTATATTCGAAAATCTTGAAAACATACATTTTTTATGATACGAACTATTGAAAATGAATTAAAAATATTGTTCTATATTGGAAGAGTAGTTCATATAAGTAATAAAAAATAAACCGCATATTACATATCGTTGTTTTTCATCCATTTATCTAGGTTAAAAATTGAAAGTGCCAGTCAAAGAAAACAAATGTGATATTCCGCTAGAGCTTGTACGCGTTTGCATTTTTATTATGGTGTCAAAGCTGAAGGACAACTTCCCTTGGTTTTTTTTTTGAGTTCAAAAATCTTGGATATAATACATTTTTTTAAACGTATTATTGAAAATGAATGAGAAATATTGATTTATATTGGTTAAAGGTGCATTTCCAATTATTGAACTTAGTAAATGTGTTGATCATATTCCACAGTTAAAAGGCACTAATGGCAATGCCATAAGGTAGATTCGTGGACGATAGCAATCACGTCATGTCCAGGTTCGTCAACATTATATATACATTATCATAGATAAAACAAACAGGGTTGAGTGCAATGAAACAGTGTTATTGCTCGTGTATTTTATTTTTAATTGCTTATTTTTATTGCTTTATTGCTTTTATCAACTATTCTTCCAATATCCATAATTTATTATTCCTTTTCAATTATTTATTTTATTTAAAATATACGTTTCCGAGATTTTTGAACTCAAATAAAACCGAGAGCAGTATTCCCTCAGCTATGATGCTATAGTAAAAATGTCAATGAAGACAAGCTCTAACGGAATATCATATTATTTTTCTTTGGCTTCACTTTCAATTTTTGGACCTAACTAACGAAAAACAGCGATATGCAGTATGGGATTTATTTTTTATTGCGTTAAACAATTCTTCCAATATAGAACAATATTTTTCATTCATTTTCAATATATAATATCATAAAAATTATATGTTTCTAAGATTTTTGAACACCAATAAAACTGAGGGCAGTGGTCTCTCAGCTTTGACATAGTAATAAAAAGTGCTAATAAGGACAAGCTCTAGCGGAATATCATATTTGTTTTCTCTGACCGGCACTTTCAACTTTGGATCTCAATAAATGGACGAAAAACAACAATATAAAGTACAGGGTTTATTTTTATTGCTTTTATTAACTATTCTTCCAATGTATAGCAATATTTTTCATTTATTTTCAATAGTTCGTATCATAAAAAGTGTATATTTTAAGATTTTTAAACTCTAATAAAACCGTTGGAAGTGGTCTCTCAACTTTGACGCCATAATAAAAAATGTTAGTAAGAACGAGTTCTAACGGAATATCGTATTTTTTTCCTTTGGCCGGCACTTTCAAAACTAGCCCAGATTTGTATGGAGAGTGAATGTTGTCCTTTGAATGTCATGTTAATATCATTTTCAAAATCGTCATAATTGTTATTTCTTGTGAATAATATTGTACTGTCATCAGCAAACAATGTCATATGAAATTTACATATTTGTGGCAAATCATTAATATAAATCAGAAATAGAAGTGGGCCTAGCACACTTCCCTGAGGAACACCATAACGAGAGAATTCAGGTTCTGATTGGTATGTGCACTCTGATTTTGTTACGGGGCAAAGCCTGTTAACCTGTGTTATTTGTTGTCTACCTGGTAAGTATGGAGGAGAACTTCTTTACTAAATTTAAACAAATATATGGGATATACTTTAGACAATAACAATATGTATAATTTAAATAACGGGCCTGTCCAGATCGAATGGCAAGAGGCCGGACGGCTTAACTCTCGTGCCGTGGAGGGGGGTAAATGCTTGGTTTGGGACGCGACCTGCGTCAGTACTGTGGCTACGAGTCACCTGGGCCGCACGGCTCTTTCCCCTGCGGCTGCGGCCGAAGATGCAGCTAGCAAAAAGCACCAGAAGTATGCAGCCTTAGAACCGCAATATATTGTGGTACCAGTCGCGGTCGAGACCATGGGCAGTTGGGGCATAGAAGCCAAAAAAATTGTTGTAGATAAAGGCCGAAGAATTAGGGAGAAAACTGGTGACTCTCGCTCTGGCTCGTACCTGGTGCAAAGGTTGACTATTGCGATCCAGCGTGGAAACGCGGCCGGTGTTCTGGCGCGGCCAGTGTTCTGGGCTCCTTTACACCAGATACGACCCGGGCGGGTTATTAGGCTAACAATGGTTCTGTTAGCTGGTTGACAATTTTAAATTTGTGTAGTTAATATATTAATTAGCCTATTGCAGTCCACTGCTGTACATAGGCCTCTCCCAACATGCGCCACGTCTGCCGATCCTCCGCCTTCCGCATCTAGTCCGTCCCAGCCACCCTTCGCAGATCGTCAGTCCACCTGGCCTGGAGGTGTCCCACCTTTCGCTTTCCTTCTCCACTCCACTCTAGGACCCGTCTGCTCCAGCGGCCATCAGTCCTTCGACAGATGTGGCCAGCCTACTGTCATTTCAGCCTGCTGATTCTGCGAGCTATGTCGGTAACCTTAGTTCTATGTCGGATGATCTCGTTGCGAATTTTATCCTTCAAAGAAACTCCAAGCATAGCTCGCTCCATAGCCCGCTGCGCAACCTTCAGGTCGTGGACTAACCCCACCTTCAGTGGCTACATTTCGGCACTGTAAGTCATATAATAACAGGTAGGATGCACTGGTCGAAAACCTTTGTTTTGAGGCATTGCGGTAGGGGTGCGGAGAAAACCCGACGTAGTTAATATAATATAATTTCAAATTTTATAAAACGCTAATTAATTGTGCATAAATAGTTTGAAATCTGGAAAAGACAGTGAGTCCTGAAATACTGGCTGTAAATATCTATTATAGGTCCAAAAATAATTTAAATAATACTATTTATTTTCGGTATCTGAATATCCAAGACGCGCAGTGGCGTGCACTTTTAATCAGTTCGAGTATATAAGCGGTAGGTTTATGTCCATTCATGGGTATCCGCGAGGATTCCCGCACGATAAAGAAAGAACAGATTTATACTTTGGATGAAATATAGGCTACATTTTATCACTGTATAGGTTCCTCTAGCTAGTTTTTATAATGATTATCGCATAGGGATTAAAAAGACCGATGGCAAGCTACTTTCGACCTTAATGGCATTGCTTAATAAATACGTTTTTTAACATCCATAAATGACGCTGATCAACAATATGAAAGAAAAACTGGATTCTAGTTGCCATCAATAAGGTCGAAAAGGGCTTGCACATATTTTTGGAGGCTCTGGGTTATGGTCAATGTAAAAAATAGGCGCAAGCCATTTTCGACCTTATCGATGGCAACTAGTACCCAACTTTTTTTTTCATATTCGTGATCAGCGGCATCTATAGTTGTTAAAAAACATATTTTTTAAGAAATGTCGTTAAGATCGGAAGTAGCTTGCATTCGGTTTTATTAATCTCTTTGCGATAATAATTATAAAAACTAGTAAAAGGACCCTTTTAATTGGTAGACGAGCACATGGTCCATACGATGGGAAGTGGTTACCGAGGCCTATGGATGTATGTAACGCCCTCTTAGTTTGAAATAGTACTTTAGGTATCCCGAAATAGATTCTTGGGGTAGCGGGAACAGGATCTCTATTATTTCATTATAGTGGAGCCATGGCCAATGTCTAGTTATAATATTTATTAGTTATAATATATAATATTTACATAAAAATAGAAATAATAGTAAAATCCGTTACAATTCGTTTGTCTAAGTAATTTAAGTTCAAATTGTAATTTATTTTTTATTCTTATTCACATTATGTGGTATAGCTTCATTTTCTTTTTTACATCTAGGTTTTTATTTTATCAGAAAAATAATTAATCGTGATAGATTATGTATTTCAGATGTAATTTATTATTCATTATCGTATAGGGGAAATTTTATGTGGTAGGTATGCCACACTGAATTTTTCTCTGAAATATTAATATTATCAAACCATTTATGTCAAACTGGGACATCATTCGTGAAACTCGCGACTAGTGTGAAACTTGTGAAAGGGATAAATATATTATTAAGTTTAAGTTTACGGGATAAATAAATTATTAGTTTAGAATTTTTACGTTCTTTCATGCTTCGTCGTCTACTCGTTGAGTCGTTTCTAAGGTTTCCAGTTTTTTTGTATCAACTATTTATGTTTTTTGATAACATTTCATACATTGTCTAGGCATTGTATAGAATACCGGCCGAAGTTAACCTACTTCTATTTTTTATACTATGATCGATATTGTATGTATACTAGGGTTGCCATAAGTGTGGGGACCCAGACGGGGACATTTGAAGAAAAATTAGTAAAGGTAGAAAAATAGGAACTTTTATTACAACAACTTTTAACACTGCCATTAAACAAGCGTTAAACAAGCGGGCAGCGACCCGGGCTTCCTATGTTTTCTGAAAGGCGAAAAATTATCAGAATTAACTTCTGATAATTGTACAAAATATTTTGACGAAATCAACATTAAGTTAAACATCATCTTTATGTAGACGCTTTCTCCCGATTGCATCCCTGGCCATGACCCCGGAGCTCAGGGTCCGCCTTCCGGCTGTTCCTCCTCCACTTGACACGATCTTGGGCGTCCATGGTAGTGAGATCATTTGCACGCATATCACTCTCCATGACGTCAAGCCAGGACATCTTGGGCCTATCCCTTCTACATGGACCCGGTGGGGGCGCCATTGTCAGGCATTTGCTACCCACGTATCCTGGACGTGGCCGCACCAGCGAAGGCGGCTCTCTAGCATTATTTTTATCTGCGATGTCATGGACATGAAGGCTGCCGCGGCTGCGAAAGTTCCTCACGTAGCATTTTTATCTCCGTGACATGCAGCTCTTACGTGCTTACGCTCTTGCTCTCACAACCATGTAAGAGGACAGGCTTAATGATCGTCTTATAGACCTGTTCCTTCAACCTGACTGGCATTTTGGGATCACCCGTGACGCCAGTCATTCCTCACCACCTGGCCCACGCGGAAGCAATGCGTGCCCTGATGTCGTAGTCGATTTCACTGGTCACATGAAGTACAGATCCCAGGTACTTAAACCGAATCATCGCCTATGCGGACCGGTCGAGTTTAACGCTAAACTTTCTGTCATCGCTACATTTAGCTTCATACCACCGTTCTCAAGCGCTTCCTTCCACACTTTCACGTGTTGCACCAATTTGCTCCTATCCGCGTCCTTCAGCGCAATATCATCAGCATACATGAGCAACCACGGAGGCGGCTTATGTGGTTTTCTGATACTGTCCAACAAGACGTCTATTACCGAGCTGAACAAGTAAGGACTAAGGACGGATCCTTGGTGTACTCCGATGGTGATGGGGAAGGCTTTTGAGTCACCAAAAGCACTCCGAACCACGGAACCAGAATCATGATACATATCTTGGATGGTGTCAATGTAGGTCTCTGGAACTCCCTTAGCCCACAGTACCCACCAGATCACTGCGCGAGGAACACAGTCGAAGGCCTTCTGCATGTCTAAGAATAGGCAGTGCAGGGGCGTGTTCTTCGCCCTGTATTTCCCCACCACAATCCTTAGGGAGAACACCGGATCAATGATCCCGTGCCCGGGACGAAACCCATACTGACACTCCGAGAGTGTACTCTCCTGTCGGATCCAGGAGTCGATTATCTGCTCATAGAGCTTCATGGTGTGGGACATTATCTTTATACCGCGGTTACTACCACACTCCTGCACCGATCCCTTGCCTTTGAATACTGGCGTAATGAAGCTCAGTCTCCACTGGCTCAGGATCTCACGGTGAGAAGTACGCGGTTATACAGATTTGTTAGAATGCTCACACCACGAGCACCCAATGCACCCATTGCCTTCCAAGCCTCGATGGGGATTTCGTCGAGGCCGAGTCTGTACTTCTGCAGGCGTTATCGGTGGCACTAGTCCTTGTCCTTGTTGGAAAGAGGTCTGGTGGATGCACCTCTTGCTGCTTATTCAGCATGTCGTTGGAAGTATGAGCGCCATCTGTCCTTCATCTCGTTTTTCTCGTAAAATCATTGGCCCCGGGGTCTTTATTACTCATTAACATATTCATGTATGGAAAAATATCAGCGCTTTCGTCGTTCTATCTACGTATTAATAGCCTAGCTACTTAGTCGCGTTTATTGTAGGTATATTACTGATTACCAACCAAGTCCAGCTCTCTAATATAATACTAAAAATGTTTAACCGGGACAATTTGCTTATTGGCCGGGACGCCGGGACACCAGGCCTCAAACGGGGACATGTCCCGGCGTACGGGGACGTATGGCAACCCTAATGTATACGTAATGACGTGCGGGGTGCGGCGCGAGGGGGGTTCGCCGAAAAAACCAGCACACGTCCAACCTCGAACGCGCCTCAGCGGTGACTGATTGATGGCCGCGACAGCTCGAATACAGCAATTTTGATGATTTTTGCGGTTTATAGAAAAAAATAATACCTGCTTGATAAAATATAATTTTATCATTCGCTAGATATTTTTATGCTCTATTTTTTAATACAAACTTCGGCATGATTTGATAATGGTGTCTTAGTGAGAAACGTCTTTGAAATAGAGATTTGGAGCGTTTTAGACCCATGTTTGACGCTAATTTCTATCGAGCCAATTATCATGAATCGTGTTTCTATTTTTGTAATAAACTTGGGGGTTTAGTCTATTTTATGAATAGGCTTTCTATTTGACGCAATTTGCTATATTATTTGATATCCACACGTTTAAAAATGTTAAAAACTACTGCAACCCGGCCTTAAATAAAATAAAAAAGATACCTAACCAACTTTTTTGAGCGCTAGCGAAATTATGAAAAATTATTTTTATATTTATTTTTATTTTTACCTCAGAATTTAAAGTCTTATTATTGTGTAATGGATAATGGAGGCAGGGTCGCAAATAACCGATGTTTAAACTAGTGATTAAAACAAAATTAGTATTTTTTTCATTTTTATTCAAAAACACCTCTTCCGTTCAATATTACCAACCCTAGTGGGGACGATTGCACCAGGAATTTAAACAGGTAACTATAATTTTCACCACCAGAATGAATTTAGAGCGGAAAAGTGGACACCCATTTTCTTAACATTCCACTTTGCCCCCATCTGTGGAGACTCTTGGTGGGGCAAACTGGAAGTACCCCTACGTGTGACTCGCGAATGCCCCTTCGAGTTAAGAGAAAAATCTATAAGAGCATGATCTGATCTGCCGTCCTGTATGGTGATGGATGAAAGACAAACTTTCTTTCTCGTCAGATACGGATCCCTATAAAATTGGGTTGAATAATCATAATCGCCTTCTTAAAATAATATCGACCTCGTCTAGCATCTACAGGCCAAACTCTCGGTCAATGCCAATGTCATATCGACAAGGGCGTATAATATCAACTAAATAATTTCGTCCATTTTATTTTTTGTTGTGTAAATACTATATTCTCACGCAATAACCAAGGTTCCACCAAGTCTATATTTATAAGCTGACAGTTATGATAACGATAATGATAACAATTAATACATAATATTCTCGCATGTAAGTCTCCGAAGGCGTAAGCTGAGGTGTATTAACACCCACATTTCGCTATGGTTTTCGGTCTGAAGTAATAAGGAACCTATTGTCGTCAAGCGGGCACTTTATCATAGGCTGTATGTTTACTATCGGATAGAGAAGAGCCCTATCTCTTAGCCACCTTCTACGACACCCACGGAAGAGATGGGGTGGCCCTATTCTATTCTGCCGGGAACTAACACGCTCAATTGAAATAATTTTAAATATTTTTTTTATCTAATATAAAAATGAATCCCTAAATGTGTTGCTAAGCGCAAATCTCGAGAACGGCTGAACCGATTTCGCTACTTTTTTTTTAGAATATTCCTTAAAGTACGAGGATGGTTCTTACGGAGAGAAAAATTAAAAAAAAAAGAATCGACCGTTAGGTGGTACGAAGTTCGCGGGGTCAGCTAGTTTAAAATAAAATAATTAAATCCCTTTCTTAATCGATAAAATAATTAAAATAACACGCTCAATTATTTGTGGTCGGGGCAACACGTCATTCTCCTCCATACATTCTCGTTAGATGTCAACCTCTTTGTACGTAACTGGTTTCGTAGCAAGAAAAATAATTCTTCTCACGTAACCAGTTACGTAGCATGGTTTCGTCGGCGGCCGAAGGGGTCTCGTTAATCACTCCCTTCTTTGCTATATTCTCCTTTACGCATTCCATCCATCTTTTATGGTCTAACTTTGCTCCTAAAGCCCTCTACATTCTCATAATCATATTTTTTTTCTTTGTAGCTTAAAAAGGCCTTAAATTAAGTCCGTGATAGTATATGCCTATCTCCAAAGGATAACCCACAGTAACAGTTTTTATCTTTTGCAGATTACAAAAAAATAATGTGTTTACGAAGCTAATTTTAACAAAACCGTATTATTCCTTATCCAATTATATACGTTAGATACGGTTTGCCTTTCATGTATATCAAACTACAAAAAAAAAAAAATATTATAATGAATAAGACAAGAGGTATCGCAAATTGAAAATTAATCGCGACGAAATAACTACAAGCGTGGGTGATTGAAAGCCGATCAAAATCAGATCATGTTAATTCTTATCCAAATAAATTATTTCGTATTCAAGACTGTTTCAATTATACCTGTTGATTACTTTTTGAATTATTGAAATCGGACATTCCATTCAAAAGATATTACGAAATTATAAATCTCAATAAATCCGGTAGATTGCCATTATATTATTTGAAAACTATTAAATTATGGGCATATGATAGGTTCTTTGTTCATCCTCCTCACCTCCACCACTCAATGGTGACATTAGGCGATATCGAATCATTACAGCTAGACCGTTGTTGTTGAACTTTTTAGGGCTCCAACTACCCGTAACGACTGCCATAGATGTTCATATAGCAACCGGGATCGACGGCTTAACGTGCTCTCCGAGGTACGACCAGACCAATGCAAATAAACATATTCATGCATACAAATATTTGGACAGAGCGGGGATCGTACCCGCGCCTCCTGCGTATTGACCGCGTTCAGTACCGCTACGCCTCGGAGGCTGTCCATGGGTTAAAGGGTTGCAAAGGGGGTTCGAAGTAAGTAAGTATGTCACGAGCGAAACTGGGGAGGGTCAGACGATCAGAAGTTGCAACGGGAACGAGATTGGAATTTCACGCGGGCTGAGCCGCGGGCAACAGCTCATAATGTTATTTATTTATGAAAATTAATTTCTATTGTTTGAACAGCATAATGTGTTTTCTTAATAATATTACTTGAAATAATTAAAATTCAGCTATTGTTATTATATACGTGCCCTACGATTGACTCGAGGTCAACATTGTTCTATTTGTTATTAACAGACTTTTTAAATAAAAGGCAGGTTTAGTGTATGAATAAATCTTTCTGATTTTTATCACACTACACGTGCATAAGTTTATTGTATCCATACTAATATTATAAATGCGAAAGTAACTCTGTCTGTCTTTCTGTCTGTCTATCTGTCTATCTGTCTGTCTGTTACGCTTTCACGCCTAAACCACTGAACCGATTTTGATGTAATTTGGTATAGGGGTAGATTAGACCTTGAGAAAGGACATTGGCTATGTTCGGTCGCAATAAACGAGATCCACGCGGGCGGAGCCGCGGGCAACAGCTAGTACTCAATATGTTCCAAATATGGCTCCATCTGGTAAATTACTATAAAATTTTAAATTAATTTCAACAAGAACTTACTTAAGTATTTTAATTTTGGTGCCCTTGCTACATTCATGTACAATTCTTGAAATTACATCAGTTATAACAACGTGAACGCACGCACAAAACTAAGGTGACTGCCCCGTGGCACTACCCAATGAAACTATGGTCTGGTAGTGTCAAGGGTAATATTCTTTCCCCATGGTACTACCGGTAGTGTCAAGGGTAATGAATTCACCATGACACTACCAAACAGCAACGCTTTTAAGTTGTTGGCTTAGCTCCTATGGTACAACCATCTTGTACCATCATTTGAATAGTTAGCATACCAATTGCTTTAAAATTGCACTTGTATGGGGGCTGAAATCAAAACGCCTAGATTCTATACAAAATTGCTGTGATCGTCCTATAGGAGATGAGATTTTTTCTTTTGAACCTTTTTACCCATCGTCACTAGTGCCTTTTTCAATAGTGCGAAAAATCCCCTCTGCGGATACCTCCTCTGCCAGGGCCGGAGGTTATGTCGGTCTCGAACTGCTGAAAACGCACACCGTCTGTGGGCCGTCGGTTGCCGGAGGTGAGATTATCGTAGACATATCGCATTCAGGCGGTCGTTTGGTGCTTTCCACATCAGGTATATAAAAACCTATTGATTCGGATCAGAGATTTGGTTTTTTGCGCCAGTGATATCTGCAGCAGATGTTGACGGATTTAATTGATTGTTAGATTCCAATGTATTCAGTCCGTTCGGTAGAATAGCGACGGAATGTTTTCCTTTTCAATAATTCCACTGAATACTCAATAGATACAAACAAATGTTATTTTTTATTTCAGAATGGCTCAGTTTGTTTGAAACACGCTAGTGTTACTGCGACAGATATAATCTTTTGAATATGTAGCGGTAATATTTGTATTACTGCGGTAAATGTAGTACCTATTCTTTTTTTTTAAATTTCGTCACGTGCTACTTTATTACATATTTTTCTCGTCTTATGGCCAATGTCAGGGTAGACATTTATCGGTACAGTGCGATCGAAACGATTTCTCGATGCGTATGTGCCACTCAATAACATTTACTCTGTACACAAGTAGGGGGAAAACCTGAGCGTGGATCAAGAGTGGTCATTTTCGCAGACACACGCAAAGCGTATAAATTAACAGTGTTTGATACTTGCTGACAGTATTACTTAGCATAATGTACATTATAAACTGACATAAGGAAATTGTTCAGTCAATAAAAGGTTTATTAGCCTTCAAAAAAGATCGTATCATCATCATCATCATCATCCGAACCTAAAAGCAAGCTCGTCGCTCGGGGTCTGTCGCCCTCCTCCTTTCCATGAATCAGAAGGTGACCTATTCTTATACCCTGTAGGTCGGCAGTACAAGTGTGATCCCCTGTTGTAGTGTGTGAGGTATTGAAAATACAATATTCTTCGAAAAGAAGTACCCGTTTATGGCGTTTTCAGACAAAGTCCAACGATTGACTCGTTATTCGAAGGCTAATGTTATTATTTTATGTTATTTTCTTTAAGGGCCCTCTTAAACATTCATATACAGACATACCACGTATTTATAAAGGTCATCTGCGTATCTCGTACTGTTACCGTACCTCTTAAATAATTCTACCCACATAATAATATGTGGGTAGAATTATTTAATATTTCTCGAGTGTTCTCGAAGATCAAAGTACTGTGAGAAGCTGGGAATATGATTTTCATCATAATTTTGATGGAGACGCCACCGGCCACATGATCTCACCGGCTCGTGTTAGGTAGGAGTGGTTTCACTTCGGTAAGATTCGAACCCGGGATTTCTCAATCGTAAGATCAACTCCTTAATCACTAAGCTAAACGCTTAAAGATAATTAGAATAGAGCAGTACCTATTACAAACCCTAAGCGCCTTCGCTGCGTAATCATAGTTGCTAAAATGTCGATGTTTAATACACTTCTGCTTACCCATAAAGCTTTTAATTCTACTCAAGTAAGTAACCCTATACCCGGCTTCCCAGAGTACCTTCAATAAATCCAGGCATTTATTACACAAGCGACGTAGGCACGTTTCACCTTCCCAGCTTCCCAGCTCTTAGTTATAATCAGAAGCAAATCTCTCCGCTGGGAAGACGGTTTAATATATCCTGCTAAATTTTAATTTCTCCACGGAGTAGAGAGGATTTTGTGTCTTTATTGCGCAGAAATTCAGATAGGCATTTGTGGAAGACTAGCTTTTGTCTGCGTCTTTGTTCGAGGAGATAGCAGTTACTGCGTTCTCAGTCCGTGAACTGCCCCCCCTAGACAATTCTTTTGCCGCCGTATTGAAGAATAGAATGACGAATGTATGGGATTTGACGTATATGACAGTCGTCACACTCGTCACACTATGTTATAAACGTCAAATCGTATACATTCGTCATTTTATTCTGCACTACGCCGGCGATCGAATTGCCACTTGTCTAGGGGGCTCGGGTTAAATTGGGACAACTTAAAAGTTGATTTTTAATAATAAACGATAATTTAAATCCTCAGTTTTACGTGGGAGAAAATGGAAATATCTATGGGTTGAAATCGGAAAAAATATTCGGGGGTAGAGTTTCGTGGGTTGAAAACGGAAACGCCCAATAATTGTCACCACTTTCTTCAGAAGTGGAAATGCTATTCCTGTTATTCGTCTGTTTCTTACAGTTGCCTGCTGCTTTAAAAAATAAAACTGTCCTAAAGTTACCTACCCAGTTGTAATATAATTCAGTTTACGGTACCTACTACCAACTTCATTGTCTAGTTTAATTAAGATTAGTTCATAATTCATAATTCATTTATTCGTTGCAAATATGGGTTACATAAGGTGTTATATTACAGTCAGTAGGTAGATAGTCTCGCCATATTCCACCATAATAGGCATGCAGTCATAACTGTAGTTTGTGCCTCCGTGGTTTATCTCTTTTATAGCTAGGTAATTTGTCAGTTTTATCTTTTGCTTGCCTTTAGGTAGGCTTGGATTTATAGTTCTAACTTGTCGCATTTACTTTAGTCATTTTGGAATGCGGATTCCACAGAATGATAGTATTGTAAGGTAACTAGCCTTCCGCCCGTGGCTCAGCCCGCGTGCATCTCGGTTAACGCGACCTTTTCTCATAATATCCGGTTCTACTCAACCGATTGCGATCAAACAAACATAAGGTTTTAACTCTGACCAAGCCATTTCTCACAAAAAAACCGCATCAAAATCCGTTCAGTAGTTTTTGGCGTCCATCGCGGACAAACAGACAGGAAATTGAAAAAAAATATTTTCGTGTAACATAACAATAATCCAAGTATTTTTTAAATATCTCCAATGTAGGTACAGACACGACCACTTTACAATTATATAATAGTATAGATACTTAGATAGGTATAGATATAGATTTTTAGTTCTGTGACCGATTAGGTGCGTAGATAATAGAATGACGAATAGTTAACCACCCGCGCGTCTGCCCTTACCTTTCATATTAAACTAGCTTTTGCCCGTGGCTCCACCCGCGTGGATGTCGGTTATTGCGACCAAACATAGCCTATGTCCTTTCTCAAGGTCTAATCTACCCCTATACCAAATTTCATCAAAATCGGGTCCGTGGTTTAGGCGTGAAAGCGTAACAGACAGACAGACAGAGTTACTTTCGCATTTATAATATTAGTAGGGAAGTAGGGATCCTTACTCTACTATCATTAAACCTTTCATACAAACCCCACAATTTTGAGTACGTCCAACTTACCTTCCCGGAAAGGTAAGCCTTGTCTTTCAAGTAATCCATCCATTTTTATTAAGCCTATCTCTGTTCCTAAAGCAGACAGTTCGATAATACTATAGCGAATTCAATGTACATGTTTGATGTTTATCATTATTTATACATGGCTATTACTATAGATATTAGGTTCTAAAACTGGGCTATCGCGTGACTTAAAATAGTCTATATCACCACACCTTGTTAGGATACCAGGTGTGGTTAGGGTTGCCAACTCTTTTTTCGAGAAAAAAAGTATATTTAGGTCTGAGAAGAAAATTGAACAGTATTCTGGAAAATAGAACAGTATTTTACAATTACATAAATTAATTTTAACAAAAAAGTTTAACCGACTTCAAGAAACGAAAAAGAGGCACTAAAAAGCGAAAACTAACTGCGGTGCCTAGACCGAGAGGCTTTTAATTTCCTTCGCTTAGGTTCCTATCATCAGCAGCTTAAAATCACGAGCAGATAATTTTTAAATGCAAATACTGAAATTAAATTATGTTAAAACAGCAGAAACAGTGTTTTGCCATCATTTTGAGGATTTCCCTAGATCCTGTTATCCAATCCTAACTCCCTTGATCCTGTCATCCTATTCTGACTCCCTGAATCAAAACATAAAATACGGTTTACATACAACGGTTCGTCACCTATTTTGCCCCCATATGTCTGTCTGCCTTAAAAGAAAGCATGGTTTCGTAAACATCTAAAATGGTAATATTATGGTTCCCATCAATTTTTTTATGGATAAATTAAACATAAAATAACATAAACTCACGCCTATAATATCCCCGAAGGGGTAGCCAGAGGTGCTAGCACCCACATTTAGCCGTTTATGTTTAGGTCCCAATGTAATAGGTGGCGAGCCTATTGCCATTAACCGGGCACTTATAAACTTGCGATAAATACACACATAACTTCGAAAAGCATCGAAAAGTCATTGGTGTGTGCCACCGGTGGATAAATTAAAAGATTTAATATATGGCTGGCAAATAGAAGATAGCTGTGAACTGTATTATTTTCTATATTATGATTTATCATTTAATAAATTTTGGATTATCATGGGACAATCAACACCTAAACTTATAAAATAATTGCAAATTGGTGCCCAATTAATTAAAATTGTATCAATTGCTGCACATTTTTGTAGTGTTATGCATTTTGATGCTGAAAACAGTATTTTGGATACTGTTTGTTTGTTGAACAGTAAACAGTATAATTGGGTGTAAAACAGTATAATACTGTTTTTAACAGTATGGTTGGCAACCCTAGGTGTGGTATACTTACCACTACGCGGACCTTTTGACGTTTAGGGACTAGTTCTTCATTAGTCTTTTTCTAGTTATGACCACTTCTGGCTTTGACCACTTCACTGCTTATGACTACTTCGTAATATGACCGTTTCTGGATTCGACCACTTCGTTTTTTGTCCACCTTCAGTACAGTGTGCAAAAGGATACAACACCACATAACACAACTTACTTGAAAATCATTCTATTTTAATAAAGAACTTCATAGATCTAATTTATTAATGTTCTAGGATAGTTTTTCGTGCTGTCAGTGGGAAGCCCAAAGGACCGCCAAATCTGCAGTTAAGACTGGTAAAGCGGACCCCAGACTCCGAAGTGAAAGCTTCGGTTGCGACTGGGAATTAACGCTAGGCTTGTCCTACTTGTCTTCTGCGCAGACGGCACAGAACCTCTCTGTTCTTGCCGGGTCGGCAGCTTGAGTGTGATTCCGCTGGTGTTGCACTTTGGTAACCACTTTTCATCAGGTGGGCCGTGTCTGCGACCTCAGTGGTATAAAAAAATAAGGTAGAATTGTTATCAACCCATAACCCAATGTTACTTAAAAGGAAACTTTATTATTACGATAAAAATACACCCTAATTGCTGCTGAGGTTCTTGCGGTTTTCTCTCCTAGGGGGGAAGACCCAGCGTCTCCTGACTAGACTGAATAGTCTCATGTTGGAACACTGTATGCTTTTAGTAGGATTCGAATACCTGACTGCTAGCCCCGGTGAGACGGTCCGCGGTACCCAACAGGGCTTCCATGCCTTTAAAAACTTGGTAGAGCTTCTTCCACCCAAAAATATTGTCGAAAAAGTATATCCAATAATAGAAAAGACTTCATAACAAAACGAAAATTGTTCTTTACGTGAAAAAAGGTGACGTAATTCAATTATCATAATCGAGGGAGGAAAAGGGATGCTTGTATTATTTAGATTCAGTATTCATAATGGTATTGTAATTTTATTCAAACGCCGATCCGAACGCTCGATCAATTCTAAAGCTCTGCCAATAGGTACGTAAATCACATCTGAGCGCTCGTTCGAGATAAATTAATGGTCTACTCGAGATCTTGAGCTGTTCCGACGCTTAATAGAGTTACTTAGACGAACGGGAAGGTAATGGGCGGGAGAAATACTGCTTGGAGAGTAGAGAATTGATGCTGTCAAGATATTTTTGTAGGTATTGAAACCTGGAACTGGGAATTCATGAGATATGCAGTTTTGTGTCACAATTTCATTTGCTGAGTTTCCCAAATGGGTTTAAAATGATAGTTTGATATGGATAATCTTATTTATAGAGGTTTCCTTTAAGATAGGTCGTAATGCACCTACTGTTTTCTGTATATATGAAAATGCTAATCCAAGCCAGGTGGACTGACGACCTACGCAGGGTGGGACGGACTGGATGCGGAAGGCGCAGGATCGGCAAACGTGGCGCATATTGGGAGAGGCCTATGTCCAGCAGTGGACTGCAATAGGCTAATTGATTGATTGAATCCAAAGAGCATATTAAGTAGTCCCTTTCTACCTAGATTATCTATTCTTTGGTGTGACATTCGAATATTTACGAAGTTCTAATCATGTAACTAATTCGTTTAGCAATCTATAAAATGTAAAAGCTAAATATCACTGATTGATTAATAACCAAATATCAGAAACTATAACACCTACAAACTTGAAATTTGGAGTGTAAACATCCGCTAATAATTTTACGAAACTCCTCCCCTAAGGGGTAAAACGAACTCCAAGCGTATGAAGTCGCCGGGCGGCCGCTAATTGATAATACAAGACTTATTCATCAATCAACAAAACAAGTACACTGTGTTAACACACTTAATGAAAAGCGACAAAAAACCAGCAAAAAACAATGTTTACTAGCATACTTGCTTATTTACTGTCTCAGTTGTATAAAAAACCTCGCGTTTCCTTTAAAAACATATCCGATACTTTACGACCAGTAAAGTTACGACTATACAATACCGGTTCCATATATGCCCTACCCATATTAGGTCAATACTCCACCGATTACGTAAAGATAGCTTCCTCGTCCACTTGTCAGATATGAGAAACGGGGTCAGCCGTACAAACAGACAACATTTTTACGGCGAATTACATCAGTGTTAGTGGAACCATTGGCCAGACGATCAGCTGTTGGAAATAGAAAGTGTTGGGTTGTGTAATGTAGAAAATTATGCGTCGAGAACCATGCCATGAGTACGCATCGAATACTAGGCTCTGATTAACCCCGTTCCGTGTATTGTGTTAAATAAGAACAACACTAGCTATATGCGTTGCATACTCACTTTGCATAGTACCTGTACTTACAGTACCCATATCAAAACACATATCTTAGTTGACCTACAGAATACAGCGGCTATAATAACCTCGTATTGTGTTCCCGGCAGTGAGTACGGCAGCCAGAGCTCACTTGAGAGGTTTTGTGCTGTCAGTGGGAAGACTAAAGGCTTGTCCTGCTTGTCTTCTGCGCTGACGGCAAGAATCTCACTGTTCTTACAGGTTCGACAACCCGAGTGTGGCTGCTCTGTTGTTGCACTCTACCATAGGCCACGGTAACCTGTTACCTTTAGGTTGGCCGTGAGCTTATCTGCGACCTAAGTGATATAAAAAATCTATGTTATGAGACAAATGAGGCTCTGGCGCCCGCGGATTGTTTTGTAGTAATCAAGGCTTCGTGAATTTGAGCTCGTCCACCGCAGTAGCATCCCGTGCAATCTTCAAAAGACACCAAAGAAACGTGTACTGCCCGTATGGAGTACATATTAGGTTCAAGATATATATCGCGAGCAATACATACATATTATATCATACATAGAAACACCTTGACCAATGTAAATAGACATACCTAATACATAATTGGCTCTGCGTTATCTTATCATTTACCAAATTAATCAGAACAAGCGAGCCATGAGCTCTGAGGTGAATGCCTTGGATAAAACCAGAATTATTCTAAATGATCATGAGGACTGGCAGTATCTGTTGCATACTGTATCTACATATAGGTGTATGGGGTTTCTATTCGACCAAGGCAGTTCTTAAGCATCTGTACCACGGTAAAGGCACAGAAAGGTCTGTGCCTGTCAGTGGCGAAGGCTGAAAATTTTCATAAAGGAAGCCGGTGGAAAAATCTTACCTAGTTTGTCATGCAACATGCGACTCATTGGAAAGCCGGCAGGAATCGGGTTATAGGGTTATCTTGCCACTGGTGCTGTACTGTAAAGGTATGATTCCGAGCCGACCGCATACGACAACTGCCGACGCATTGTAATTCATTGCGGTTTCTCAATGGTCTCCTTTATCCGTGTCGGAGTGGGCACGCTGTATCTGCTGCATGCGTCTGTCGTCGTATGCTAAATAAATAAATACCTTAAGCGATCTCGCCATGGAGCGCCCTCTACATTATAGAGGCGCACTACAAGTCTAGCTTGCAGTAAAGTCTAACCTAGGTTAGTCCGTTTAGTTCAAGGACGGTTAATGACATATTACGTTTCTAAACTGTATGTATAAACCTAGTTATGATAATTAAGACGCGAACATACTACGATTTGAAACCTTGATTTTTAATTTCCTTTATGCATATGCACTAGAACGGTGATTCACGATTACATAATACGACTACTTAGTAATCAACAAAAACAATACAATATTGCAAAGAAATTCTGAGCATAATTATGTTTTTGTGTGTGTGACTCACTATTTCAGTCTATTCACCAACATTTTAAAACATATTTTTCTATTATTCTTATTCAACGAATCAATAGCTGGCAATATTTTAGCGTCTTGTTAGATTTTATCCAGCCACCGCGTTGTCCGTTGCGCTACACAGATCCTTGGTTTATAGTATTCTATTGAGCGGAGATAACTCGGGTGTCGGAGGTCGCAGTATGACCTCCGTCCCCATGCATGAGTGCGAGTCTGGATTTGACGGGTGGAGCCGCCTGTCACCCTAGTAGAAGCAGGCCACGGTGGCGGCTTGCGAAATGCGCCTCCCTATTCCCGGGGGCTAGGTGGGGGAGCCTGTGGTCCCCAGACTCGGAGAGGGCCACTTCAAAGGAGATGGGCCAAACTAATACTACCTGTATTGAAGTTTCCGAACCACCTTCCGTTCACCTAAGAATCGTCAAGTCTAAATTGAATAGGTTGCTTCTAAGCCAGCGTGTTCCATCGTTAGTACAATCGATTTAGCTCAATTAAAAGGCAAACATAGAAAAAATTCCTAGTTGCAATTTTCTTTCGGAATTTTATTCGTTGAGGGAGGTCACTAGTAGTCTAAATTTCGATTTGCGTGGTATTCGGTTCGTTGCGTTCTCCGCCATCTTGAATTTAAGGGTACATTTTTGTTTCCCGAATAAGTCGTTTAGTTTTAATTTTACACGAAAAATTGTTACTACAAAGTTGTTTAGAATACACAGAAAAATATATGAAACATAGGAAACACAGGATACATAGGAAAAATTCCTAGTAGCAATTTTCGCTACTAGGAATTTTTCCTATGTCCAATCCTTATTTAATTGGGCTACATCGGCCACATTATTACTTCCTAATAGGCGAGATAGTGGTCAAACGTCGGCCTATTATTAATCTTATTTAAAGGCATGTACTATTGATGTAAAAATTTGAATGGGGACTCTCACTGGAGAGGTTTTGTGCTGTCAGTGGGATGACCTAAGGTTTATCCTGTTTGTCTTCTTCGCTTACGGCACAGATTCTCTCTATTCTTTCTTAAAGGGTCGGCAGCACGAGTGTGACCCCCGTGGTGTTGCTCTCGTCCATAGGCCACGGCAGCCACTTTGCATCGGGTGGGCTGCACCTATGCTTGTCTGAACGGATCTTGATCAAATTTGGTACAAAGATTACATAGTGTGTGAGTCTTACAGGTGAAATTCACTTCGACCACTGATGAATTTGCTCCCTAAGAATTTTGTTCTGAATTGCTCCCCTATTACGCACGTAGAGCATGCACTTAACAACATAATGCCCTATATTTGCGTGTCAGATTCAGCCCTTTAAACACGCAACGGCTTTGTTATCTGCCGTGTATGTAAATCGTTGTATGGTTTTGCATGGCGCATTACCCACGATAATGATCATGAATCGCGTTTACACTAATCATGTTGCACATGCTTATTTATATGTGCGTGCGTGTTCTTTTGTCTAATGTTTTGTCCGTCAATTTGGACCACGCTTGGATGTAGCTGTACTACACACGTGTAGGTCGTGTTTGTATATGTTACCAACCATAATCACGCAAAAACGACTGAACAGATTTCGCTTAATGTTGCATTCTGGTAGGGAAAATTATACCCGTTTAAATTCATGGTGCAATCATCCCCACTAGGGTTGGTACCTTTGAATGGTATAGGTGTTTGGGGGACAAACTGGAAGTAGGTACCCGTCGGCAATTATACGACGCATATTCAATTCATCATTCTATTCCACAAAGGGGGCCTGGATTGGTGGCGTATAGCATTGGAGAGAGAGTGGTAAAAGGATTTGGGGGAGGTTTTTGTCCAGCAGTGGGACAAAATAGGCTAAATAAAATGAAGTTTTTGTTCATATCAATAGATAGCACTGCCCATATTTTGAGCGCACTCACTTAGATCGAAGTCGTGTACAAAAGTTGATACATATAATATTGATGTATCCACTCGTAATGTAAACATAGCTGCGTACCTTTTCACTTTAATGGTGTTTACAAATGAAACAATGTTACTAATAGTATTTGAATGCGTTACAGTAATGAATGTACGCAAACAGAACGTCCAATGTCTTAGTAATTTATTAAAGTAATACATCGAAAATAGATCTTGAAGGGACTAATGCTATTTGACCTCATGACCTAATCTAACATCATCATCTATTAGAAATATCATTTCACTATATTTCAACCTAAACACACAAAAAATACACATCTCTTACTAAAATGGAACATGAAATTTGACCCTAAAGGTCCAACCCCACCAAACGGACGGCATCGGCCCGGATTTTACAATGTGCGATAAGATTAGCTGTGATATAAGATTTATTTTGTTTAAAGATTGTAAAATCCGTTCCGATGCCGTCCGTTTGGTGGGGTTGAACCTTAAAGGGATAAAATAAGGGTTAACAACAAGATAAAACAACATATCGCTCTCATAAAAGCCGAATAGGGCTTTTGAGACCGAGTGTGCAGCAGAGCCTCGTACATATGACTATAATAATATAGTTGACTGGAGGACTAGAATAGGGCCACCCTGTCTCTCTCCATGGGGTGTCGTAGAAGGCGACTACGCGATAGGGCTGTTGTCCGACAGTAACCGTACAGCCAATAACAAAGTACCCGCTTGACGGCAATGGGCTCACCCCCTATTACGTGAGACCAACAATCATAGTTGGCCAAACATAGGGGTTAGTCTACCTCTTCAGCTGTAGTTATCTCCCACAATATTTAACATGAAATTCATCTCATTTCCAGTTTCATCGAACAAGACAAAGTGTCCGGGTTCTGGACAATGATGTTCGTCCTCTCGAAGCTGCCGGAGCTTGGCGACACGGTCTTCATCGTGCTGCGCAAGAAGCCGCTGATCTTTCTCCACTGGTACCACCATATAACTGTTCTGCTATACACCTGGTATTCATTCACGGAGTACACGTCTTCAGCGCGCTGGTTCGTCGTTATGAACTATTGTGTGCATAGGTGAGTTGCAAATACTGTATTATTGTTTTGTATTTGGTTAGTAGCAAAGTGGTGGGCTTTACGATTGATAGGTCTCAGGTTTGCCATTACATGTGAAGCCACACGTAACACAAGCAATTTAGTTTAGCTGGCAGGGTTTGGGAAAATACTAGTTAATTCATTTACTATTTTTTTTCCTTTAAAAAAAAAACACATACGGGTCAGTCTTTAGGTGACTGCCATAGAAAACTAAGTAACTTGTGAATTCGTCGTGGCGTTACGTGACGTGTTCGGTGAGGGCCCAAGCGTTAGGTGACGATGACGCGAGTTACATGATTTTTGTGCACCCAAAAAGTACCTGAAGTAGTTTTCACTTGAGCTTGAGGCGACATTATTAAAACTTTTATGACATCGACGCCAATAGATCGGGTGAAGAAATCTCTTTCATGCGATAATACTTTCAGCTTAAGTCCCTCCTTCTGTGAAGTCGGTTAAAAAGACAATTAAAAGTTCTATTTGTACAACCTTGACACAGTTGTGTTCCATCGTATAGCAAACTTTCAATATTGACCGTGTCATAAATTTACTGTGTGAATCACTGAACCTCTTCCGCGAAAGGGATAGGTTTTCAAACGCGCGAGTGATGCCTTCGATTGCCTTTCCACTGTGTGCTTTTTAGCTACATTTGTAGCTTATATCTAAATATATATAACTCAAAGGTGACTGACTGACATAGTGATCTATCAACGCACAGCCCAAACTACGGGACGGATCGGGCTGAAATTTGGCATGCAGGTAGATGTTATGACGTAGGCATCCGCTAAGAAAGGATTTTGATTAATTCTACCTCCAAGGGGATAAAATAGGGGATGAAAGTTTGTATGAAACTTTGTCAATTTTAAACCGATCGGGCTGAGACTTTGCATACATAAAGTTACTATGACGTAGGCATCCGCTAAGAAAGGATTTTGATTTATTCTACCCCCAAGGGGATAAAATAGGGGATGAACAACATTCCGAACTTAACGCGGACGAAGTCGCGGGCAACAGCTAGTACTACATATAGGGCGGATCACTGTGTCCTATGAGAACACCATAAGCTCCTAAAAACGTATTTCATAGCCACCTACAGAAGGAAAGGGTATTGACATACTGCCAAACTTTAAAATGGCTACGGCTACGTACGACCTCAAAGTTTGGACCTCATTATCTTCATGGAGAGGCATTTTTCTGATTGCATCCTTGGCCATGATCCGCCTCTTCTCAGGGTTCGCCCCTCTATATCTATAAAGGGGACGTACAGGTGTTATTGGAATAAGTTCCAAAATATGAGGTCCTAAGGGTACGTAGTCTTTAGTATATAACATACTGAATCCGGTATATTCAGACAAATCTAACTAGGTATAGGTACAGTGGGTAGGTGTCTGGTAAAAGTGTCCCAATCTAGATTTCACATCAAGCTTTCTAAACCCCAAAGCACGAACACCTACACAGATAATCTTTTTAATTAATCGATTAATAACACAGTACATCACTTCTGAATCCAATTCTGACATATCAGATTATAAGTCGATCTAAATGTGCATATATAGAAAAGAAAAAAAGAGTACAATTCGTGACTGGGTAGTGCCAGTCGCCATTTAAAATATCGGTCCGAAATACGACCGGCGTAATGTCGTACACGAATCTATTTATTAGCGAAGGCATTGATAGATACCCCGCTGCGTTCCAATAAGGATGATAGAATCTTAATCGAACGATGCTAATGTAGAAAAATATTAGTACTGAAGTTACTAGTATTCACCGTGCAGCTAAGCTTCTGTTAGGAGTGGGTTCACTGTGGAGTACAGGCCAGAATTCGAATCTGGGATCTCTCAATTGTCGGGGAAAAAGTCTGACTTCAGCATCTTTAGTCGACACAGCGTTAGTGCCGGTTGTATTCAAAGTTCACACTTAGAAACAGGGGTTCACTCTCTTGAGATTGGATCAAGACGGAATTATGAATAGATTTTTAATATGGGACTTTGGCCTTCGTGTCGACGTGCTAATTTTCCCTACAACAATCGATGTCACAACTGCCGTGTTTCGCAGAATCCACGGCGTTTGGTTGCAGCAAATTGTTCTATTCATAGCGTAAAGTAAACTATTGGGCGTTCATAGCTATTGTCATTCACTTATACCAATGTTTATGCCTTCACATTGTTTCTGATCCCACAAATCTTGTAATTTATACATCAAAATATATAATATGATACTGTCTAAAGTTTACGCGAATTATCACTCATTAAAATAAAACTGTTTTTTAACAGATTCTATCGCGATTCATTTGTTATTATTAGCCCGACGTTTTAGCTATTTTTCAGCAGACATGGCAGGATCGCGATAGAATCCGTTAAAAAGTGTTATTTTTTTTTGTTTTTCAAAATAATAATTATAATATATCAACCAGTCGCTTATTGCGGAGCGTTCGGTTGCGGAAACCGATCGCAGTCCAAGTAGCATTTGCTCTCTTACCCACTGTGCCCTTCTACCAACAAAGATCTATGTAGGGCAACAGACAACGCTGTGGCCCAGTACTGGAGAAGCCAGAATAATGTTACCCATTGACGAAGAAGAATCATTATATTAACAAACAACTTTTCCTTTAATTACAGTGTCATGTACTCATACTACACCCTGGTCAGCATGGGGAAGTACCCTCCAAAGATGCTGGCGATGACCATCACAGTGCTCCAACTCACGCAGATGATCGTCGGCTGCGCGATCAACATCTGGGCACACAACTACATGGCCGCCTCAAACCAACACTCGTGCCACATCAGCCAAATAAACATCAAGTTGTCTATGGCAATGTACTTTTCATACTTCGTACTATTCGCACAGTTCTTCTACAAGGCATACTTGTCACCTAAAACGAATAAAAAAGCCAAAATCGAACCGATTCCCGACGTTCCAATAAAAAATAATATTACTTATAACAACGGTTACCCACGACAAAGGAATGGTGTTGTCGCACACTAGTCGCCCTCATCATGTGATATGTACTAGGTACGAGTACGTGAGTACTACTAGTACAGTACTAGGTATATTGTAGATTATGGCTGTTATTAATTTGGTCACGATTAGGCTAAATCGGCGGTTCGATACAGTCTTCCATTCGTTTTTAAACGTATTGTAATACAGCGAATGAGACTAATGATAATACCCGTTCTTTTTTAATATTTTTTTAATTGAAACTCCTCGTTGTCACAACAAGTTATCACAATAAGAACAGCATATTTTTTTAATAAATGTTTGCTGTTGATGTAATTTTAATTTCTTTTTATGGTCGTTATTAGATATAAATGTAATGTTATTATTATTTTAGTATATAACGCGAAAATCTTGACCGGCCATATTGAATTTACACGTGCTCAATACATGAATTATTTTTATTTTTTTTAATAATAAAAACGGGTCTTAGGATCAATGATGAAGCCCAGTCGTGGTCAAGTGACCCTGGAGGCGCCGCCGAGCTACATTCCACGCTAGACTGTTTGTTTGCAGACGGTTCATAGCTTTTTATATACTGGCACATTGTGACAACTCTCAGAATCACCACATTGGACAAAGAACAATGAATTTGTATAAATCAGTGCACGCCTGCTCACATAATAGGCCATCTAAGATATTGTCTACAGATAGAATGTTACAATAAGATATTTTTATGGAATCCTATTATTGAATACATCGTGTAACAGGTATTAGGATAACATACCTATAATAACAGGTAAACGAAGCGCAGGCGCGGATCCACTAGGGTGGGCAATATGGGCATGCCCACCACCTTAATAGACCTGTGACGTCACTTTTTTATGGTTTATTGAAAAAAAAAAACCAAAATGAATCATGAATCACGCGTGATTTGGAACACAGTATAGTGCAATAGACGATATACCGGCATTTGTTCACACTGTTACAATATCAGAAATTACACACTATTATTGCGGCTTTTTGTACACCACCACCAAATGCGCCACGTCTGCCGATCCTCCGTCTTCCGCATCCAGTCCATACAGCACCGTAGATCATAGCAGGCAGGACGCACTGGTTGAAAACCTTTGAGGCATTGTGGTAGGGGGGAGGAGAAGACCCGACGTAGTTTGCCAAATGCTGCCCACCCCAGTTGGATCTGGCTATTTCTTTCTCGAAGTTGTTTTCACCGAGCTGGATAACCTGCCCCAGGAGATATATTTTTGAACAACTCTGAGTGTCACCCCTTCGATGGAAATCGACTCGATACAACATGTTTGTTGAACATAATCATGGTGTTGTCCAAGTTTACACCCAGGCCAACTTGTAGAGAAGTTCCATTAAAGCTGTGCAGCATTTCGTCCAGTTGTTCCAGTGACTAAGCAACTATGACGAAGTCGTCGTCGAACCGAAGATGCGAGATGTACTCACCGTGGATGTTGGTACCCCGCCAAAGTCCAATCCAGACTCTTGAAGACGTCCTCTAATGCGTTGGTGAATAGTTTGGGAGATATAACATCCACGCTGGAGGCTAATGAGTTTCGTCTTCTGGTCTTGAAGCAGGATGGACATTGTGGCAGTATCATACAAACATCTCAGCATCTCGATGTAACGTCAATCTACACGACACTGCTGCAGGGCATCCAGCACTGCCCAGGTTTCGATAGAGTCGAAGGCTTTTTCGTTGTCCACAAACGCCATACACAGCGGCTGATTGTACTCCTGCGACTTTTCTACAATCTGCCGAACAGTATAGATGTGGTCCACGGTACTATAGCCTTTTCGAAACCCAGCTTGCTCAGGTGGCTGGAACTCGTCGAGCTTATCCGCGAGGTGATTTGTGACGACTCTTGAGAACAACTTGTAGACATGGCTCAGGAGTGAGAAAGTCTTATCACCTTTTTTGAAGAACAGTACCACCGCACTTTCGCTCTGTGCCCTAGGTGTTAGCTCTTGCCGAATGATGGAATTAAAGAGACTCGCTAGCTCTTTCAGGATTGGAGCGCCACCTGTTTTCAGCACCTCAGTAGTAATTTACATCATTCTGAGAGCCGCCTCTACCTCGCACTACTCGACATTTATTTTGGTATCTCCTCGCGTGAGTGGGGCTCTGTGGTCTTCGTCGCTGAGTCCCGTCGTCGGTTTACTCATCCGTGCTGCATATAGCTCAGTTGTAAGTTTCGTCAGATGGGGCCTTCCCAACTGCTGAGCGAACACTTTTGACCCCCCTATATCGCTCGATTGCCTCCTGGATGGAGCGAGTGTTGGAGCGTTTAAGGTCGCGTCGTATCGGCTTTTTGATTTATTGGTTTAAGGCTCTCCCATCACGAAGACGACTGTGTGTATGGTTGTTCAGTGTTCACGCTTCTTCCTCATAAGTTCGAGAGTCTCAGGAGAGAGCTTGGACTCTTGCTGTTTGCGTTTTCCGGGAAACAACTTTCGAGACACTTCCTGCAATATTTTGACCACTATATCGGCCTTCCCGTCAATGCCGCTAGGTTTCCAGCATTGCGAAACGATTTTGAAGTTCCAATTGGAGCTTTTCGGACCCTAGAGCTACTTGGAGCGGCGTAGGTTGGTTGACCTTATCATTTGGAATCTTTCAGCCTTGATATTGATATTTAGAGAGCATCGGATAAGTCAGTGATCGCTTCCAGTTTGAAACTTGTTGATCACAAAGACATCTCTAAATAATTATGTGCTTACTGTCCGTTATAAAAAGTCTATCTTGTTCTTTATCGCAGAGTCCCGGCGTTGCCAAGTCCACTTCCTGTTGGGTTTTTCTTAAAGGAACTATTAATGAAAAAGAGGCCCTGTGCCCCTGACTCGAGGAAGCTGACTAGCATTTGCCCCTGCGATTTCTGCACCATACTCCATAAGGTTCGATTTTCGTCTCGCCGCGTTCAATTCAGTTCAATGTGAGACCAACTCCGCCAAAGCCCCCCCCCCCCCCCCCCCGGGCGTATTTAACATGCTTGACATGAGTTCGCACTTTTCACACATTTTCGGGTACCTGTGCCCACTACCTAGTTCCGCGCCTGGATCCGCGCCTGACGAAGCGATATCTAATATTAGTATTATTCAAAACACTATGTTTTTGTGATTAAACTTTATTTTTGATTCATCATAATAATGATGGAACAAACTGAGCCAGTCAGGCTGCGACCATGGCCGGTTTAAACTTTAACCTGGTCGAAACGTCAGGCAATTGAATTACTAAAAAATCTCTCAATATTGTCACAGGTATATAACTGACTTAAACATAAAACTTCCTGTTCTATGTCTAATGTGGAAGCTTTTTAGTTTTAGTAAGTGGTAGGCTTTTTTTAAGGATTATTGTAATATTTTATAGAAAAGTTTGCTTTTTTAAACTTTCAAATTTGAATTCTAGATAACATCAGTACATAATTGACTCAGGAATTTCATAATAGTAAATAACATTAAGTACATAGAAAACATTTACATTTTCTAACGAATATAATTTTTATAAACAATTTTTTTTATAGAGGGTAGTTGTCACAATAGGTTAGTGACATTAATTCAAAATGGTGGCGTGCTCGCAGTGTCAAACACGCTTTTATATGGGATCTGTGTACCGATGATTTAGGATGTGTTACTGTGAGTGTGAATGCTGCATCGAAAATTTGGAAACGTATATGAAAATGTACAAAATGCTTTGTTTACGGATTTTATGGCTACCGAACTACAAAAACGGAGTCACCGTTTTCAGTAATGTTAACTGGCAACACCGTAATTGCCCGTAGACAAAAAAAAACGTATAAAGAATTATTAGTTTTAATATTTTTTACAAAGTATTGTAACTTATTATAAACACGATGCATTACGATCGATAAAATGTTTATTCGCAATGCGAAAATTATATTTTTAGTATGAAACGTAATACAAAGAATAAAAAAATATATACAAAAAGCCATTATGTAAACAAGTACATATTATTGAAGAAATATTATTTTATAACAGGGTCTCGTATTAGTTTAGCTAAGGAATTAAGTTTTATATCTTCGAATTTACTCGTTTATTCCTTTGAATGTGATTTGTAAGGGACCCTGAAATATTGTGTAAGTTTTTTATTATTCAAATTAATATTAATTATGGAAGATTACATTCCCAGTATATGAGAAGCGTAAAACCTAATATTAAGGGAACAAAATACGAGTATATCTGTTATAGAATACAGCGTACGCTACCCTAAATTATTGTTTCAACAAGACCTGTATAAAAGCCTTAATTTGTTGTTATATCGTATTTATTACTTAATGAAGAAAAAAAAACTTAGTGATTTTTTTTTAATAATTTATTTTTAAAGGGATAGGTTTACCTATACAGTTTGTAAATGTTGATACGATGTTCGCGCTTCGTGTGGCCGCTTGACGCGGTTTGTAGGTAATACTTTGATACGCTTGTCAGACAAGTGCACAAAGTGTAATAATGTAATTCCTGATAGTGGAATAAGCAATAATAATGAATAAAATCAGTTTTAACGGCAGTTTAGGGCTCGTTTAGTGTGTAAATAGTACTAAAGCTATTAACTGCACATATTCTTTTTTACACATTATGAGTAATATGAAATTTTCAATGTTCATGTATTTATGTGAATTTTTTTAGTCCACCATTACTTTTGATTGCCTTTACTGATCTGGATGAATAAGGTATCCTTAGAGGCCTAATTTCATTTTTGCGGATTTTTTTAAAATTTATTTTCCCAAAAAAAAGTTATTTTACCCTAAACAAATTTTCATATGTGAATATCACCTTTTTTATTATTTACTAAATCACATATATGTAACAAAGAATATGTGTTCAAACGTAACTGAAAGGTGAAAGTTCAAATTGCTTCCACTCACCTAACGGTAACGTTTGCGTTAACGTTACCGCGTGAAAGCAGCCTCCTCATCCGTCGACGTTTACGTAACGTAAACGCGTGCGTATAGACTAAATTAGTGATAGGTCGACGCTACATTGGACGCATACAAATTATGATATAAGGCGTCTATATAAAGTCCAATTTGCGTTCACGATTGTCTAAAATCGACGTGTTCGATTACTTGTGATGGATTATTGAATTAGGATCGTTATATCCGTTGAATAAAGTACATTTTAGCTTGGATAAACGAAAAAAACCGCTAAATAGCGATGTTCTTTCACTAATACTAAACTTAGCATAGTTTTACTGCCCTGTAACTGTCCGCTAATTGACCTTTATAAGGAAAGGATTTCATATTAATGATCATAATTTTAAACCGTGTTTTGTGCTACTGGGTTTGCCTTGTAGGCAGCTATCGTATGAAATTTCCACATCGTTATAATAGGTATTTAAATAAAGAATGTTTTATTTACTAGTAAAGATAACATTATTACTAGTAAACAACACATACTTTACTAGTAATATGAAATTACGTTTAATTTTTTTTTTGTTCGTTAAGACGTTAATCTTTTTAATTGTTTTATTTTTTATTTTACTTATAAAATAAATCATGTTTTATAATTTCGTTAATAAAATATTACAAATTGTGAATGGAATAATTTCTAATAGATTAGAAATCTTTATTTTATGGTTTCGACTAGAATACATACATACATACATATGATAAGAACCGGCAAAGTAAATATTTGTTAAAGTCAATTTTATAGATGAGTGACCGTACAGAAAATTGGAGAGCGTGACGTCACTTACCAGTAAGTTCTCCGTATCATGAATACTACCACGTTCATCGGTTAGAATTAAAGGGGATACTATAAATAGCTCTATCTACCAGGTACATACATATACTCCCACTTTTTATATTTCCGGGATAGGCAGCACAACAGCCCTCTGTATTCGTGTGCCTTTCGGGAGTTAATTTTTTTTCGTTCGTTTATTAAAACAAAATAACCGAAATAGTTAAGCAAATTTGATCAATATAATATGAAATATAATAAAACTTCTTATATTTGAGAAGTCCACCCTCTAGCCACGCCTATGTGATACTCATTCTATATAGTACGTAATACGGTTTAAAATAATAACTCCTAATATGACGAATCCTTCAGAGACAGTGTGCAAGTTAACATAGTGATTACTGATTAGACAAGGTCAATTTCGTCTAGAACCGTTGTTAGAAGTCACAATTTTAATATAGATTATTACAAATAGGCGTTTAATTTTGTCCAGTCAATGAATTTATATTAAAAAGATGGTAGATACGACTTTATACAAAAGGTCATTCGAAATGAGGCTAATTCGTCTTAAACGCAAGCACGAGTGCAGCAGGACATGCGCTAATCAGTGAGTGCAAGCGAGAACAAAGTATGACTGCTGTCATCTCTTATTGTGACGGTTCCGTCGAATAAAGACGCATGTGCAATGTTATGAATATGCTTATTCGTCTTTGTTCGATTAATCTGTCGATTGAGTTACATTACCTCATTTTAATATAAGATCATTGAGTTCATTGCTTTTCCATTAACAACGGTGAGTTTTGGAATCATGTAGGTAGTATTAATTCGAATTATAAGGTGGGGAAATGTCTAGGTAAGAATTGGGTTCTGGGGAATACGCGTACGCCAGTTTTCTTAACCAGTCATGAAGTACATTGCAATATAATTTTTGTATTGTTGTTATTTTTCCTGATAATTTTTTCACGCTGTGATTATTATATTATGTATAATAATATTTTGTAGGACACAATATATTATGTATATTAAATCCGATTGTATTAATTTTGTTACGTCTTGTTTCGCTTTATTAAGATGAAAGATAGTTTCGTTTTAATAATTCTTCGATCGAGTGCAACGCCCCAAACTCGGCTAAAACATTTTTTATCATTATTGCTGTTATAATTATCATGGACTTAAACGTATTTTGCTACGATTTTAAGTATGGTCAGAGCTTGGGGCTATGTACCACAGGGTCGTATGTGTTTCTAATAACCTCACTAAAGTTTTTCATCCCGAGACTGTAAGACACATCACAGATTTTCAGTGCGATTGCTCAACAATTACTAAGCTTACAAAATGACGGTAGTCTGATGGATTGGGCGTCGGACTTGCTAGATGCAGGTTCGAACCCTGGCCATTATACTATCGACATGAACTCACTCCTAACACAAGCAATTCTGCTTATGCGGAGGAGTTAACAGGATACTTTGTAATTTTAGTTACTAGTATTATTTGAAATGTATGTACACATTTTTTTTATATCATAGCAATTTTTAAACAATTCCGTTGGATTACATGTTTAGAAGACAAAGTAGATTCCTATCTAAATCTCCCGAACTATTGCATGATGTTAATTGCAGTTTTGGGAAAATGTTACACAGTATCCTGTTTTGAAAGAAATTGCGTAAAGATACTTGTGTTTATTATCATGGTATTTTCTTGATTTTAAAACATGTTCAAAGTTTAAAATAATTTGTGATAATCGTAATAGTTGACCATTGTGGCTGATAATCGCAATAAACGTTTAATCTTCAATGACAACTTTAGTGAGACTATTAGAAATAGTTTTATTATTTAAACCTTTAGAATTATTTTATGCTCCGAATGTATTCAGAGTTAAAACATTAATTTCGTCATGTATGTATTGTAAAAATGATTATGATATAACATTACCTAACCTCGTCCAACTTGAATTGTTTCTGAGAAATGATTGGAGCTAACCATAGCATGTAAAATATAATCAACCACGCATTTATTATTTGATATATTTTCTCGCATTTACAAAGAATAAAGAAAACTGCAACAACAGTTTAATCAATCGACGGTTTAATCGAACAAAGACGAATGTACATAACCATTGCACATTCGTCTTTTTTCGACGTACCTGTCATTAGAGAACTAAAAAGGTTTACAGTTCCATATTCAAGAAAATATTTTTGAAATATATTTTTGTGAGGAATGTTTTGTGGTTACAACTTGTGCAGAACTGAAGATTATAAAATAGCGGCAGAGCATAGCAATCTATGATGTTAAGTGGAAGTATTCTTGCAATCATTCATTTGTATTTTCTGGGCAAATAAAGAGTTATGCGTAATCAATGAGATGTTTTCTTTTGTGTTGGATAACTGTAGGCACATGCTGTAACTTGCATCTCGAATGATCGAAGTGAGCTCGATAGCTGAATCCGCGGTGATTTGTCAATTTCGCGAAATTGACCAATCACCGCGGATTCAGTTATCGAGCTCACTTCGATCATTCGAGATGTTTGTTACAGCATGTGCCTGCTGATCGAACTCGCTGCAAAGTACCGAAACACCAATTTTTAACTGTCTCCATCATCACAGACCTCAGTCTGAAACCCTGACCCGATGGTGATGAAATAATATAATATATATCCACACCCGAAGAGGGCCAACTTCGGCAACCTACGATCCACAGACGGTGTGCGTTTTAGTCGTTGGGTGTAGCACGGGAAGGCGAGACCCGCGGGGACTTTAAGGCACTTTAAAAAATCAGGATAGAGTTGGTTAAATGTAACCCGCACTCGTTTAGGTGCTGTTGATCTCAAAGGTTGTGGCATAGGTAACATGAGCCCATAAGTCCCTGCATATTTTCGTCAAGGAACACTTACAAGTTCCAACTTCTTCTGTGAAAGCTCGGTATCAGATACTGAGCTTTCACAGAAGAAGTTGAAGTTGTCACTCTAGTAAAAGGCAATTTAAGTCAAACTATGAGGAACAGTAGGAGAGCGAACCCTAGGCTACAAGGTGCTTTGGAAATCACAAACCACGTGCATAGATTTTTCAATGAGCAGTTTTCCAGTAGGTATAATAATCAGTTGGTTTTTAATTCATCAAGAGATGGCGCTAGCATAACTTTTGGTAATTTTAATGTAATCTGTGGTTTGTTGTTGTTCTTTTCGCGTCGGTCTGTAATTTAAAATAATAATATTATAATTTAAAATAATTTCATCAGAAAACATGTCAAAACATCTATGTAAAGTAAATCAATACAAAACCGAAGATCATTTATTTTTTTCCATAAATTAGTTACCAAAAGTGCCGGCTGCGCCATCTAGCTTGTCTTTAGGAACCCTATAAATACCTACTGAAAAACTGCTCATTCTCGTCAGTATGATAATTTGTAACTGAGTAATGCGCCATCTGTTTTCTGGGCAGAAAATTATAATTTGTCAAACAGTGCATACCTAAGTGCATACCATATTACGTACCAGTGTTGCAAGATACAAAGTGAGTATAGTAGTTGTACTGATTTTTTAGGAAAATATCGAACAAATCCTCACTTGAGTCTTTCAGGTGAAATAATTCAACAGCTATAATTATTGTGTAGATAAATAAATTGTTAAAACCATTGCGAAGGTATATTTTTTTTCATAAAATAAACATTTTATGAATTTTGTTCTTCATCTTCTTTTAAATGAATGGCTTCTGGGTATCGAAAGAGTATAAATTTTGTGTTTTGTATATTGAACACATACCTATCAATTTCCCCCCCTCCCCCTTTTTTTCTAACATTTTTAATAATAAATATATAAAAAAGCTTAGACTATTTGGATACTAATTTGTAGATAATTTTATAAGGAATCCAAATATATATATATATTACTATGCATTCATACAAATTCATCGAGAAATCTTCGAAAGAAACTCGCGGGGAAGGGGGGGCGTCCCCCGCCGCGTACCACGTGATTTTTTTTAGCAGTGTCGGCGGAAGTACCCCCGCGGGGGGGCGCCCGTTGAAAGGTTATATGAAAATGAAACATTACTAAAAATAGAAGTTGCCAAAACAAAAATAACGAATGGAACAATAAAATTTCAAAACATTGTTTTCGATTTCTGAACGTATTCCCAGCTGATATGACTTCTGAGTTCTGGTTCTGACATTTGCTGAGCTGAGTGTTGATCTGCCAAGCCAAGTGCCAAGTTTTAGGCGTTTTTACTACGGAATATTATTATTGTACTGTAACACTGAAATTTTGAAGTTTCAGTTTTCAGTTTCCCACTTTGTTTAGAAAATATAATTACAACAACATGGAACTGATTGATAACGACATTAGACAGTGGAGTGCTGAAGAAATTCAGCAACAGTTCGGCGACAACTTGACTTTGTTACCATTAAACGACAACATTAAGGAGTTGCAGACCATCTTGAGAGACAAGTGAGTGAGGTTACCTTGCCTTGTGGTGATTAAGCAGATATTTCATTCAACCAACTTTTGCTTCTAGCTAGTTTGGTTTCTAGCTAGTTTTCATAGTTTTGTGACTTCAATCTACTACAAGCTACTACTAAACTCCATATTTATTTAAGTGAGATGATTGTATTTTGATAGGTATAAGTTATAGTGTGTTTTGACAGTGTCTAATGTTGGGTATTCTTCTTGAAAAAATTAGAATATAGGTAATGGTTGGCATGGGCAAAATGAGATTGGAATGGTTTGCATTTATGCATAGTAAACAAATATAGAATAGTATGGGACCTATAATTCAATTTTAAGCTATAAAACAATATAAAGTAATTTTGTCATCATAAGTTATTGAAGATTAACTATGAAATGATGTATTAGTTCAGTGCAAAAGAGTTGTGGTATATAATATATGTATGATAGTCCTCCTAGAATGAGATTATTGCATATTCTAAGCCTGTCCTGGCCTTTTCAATGTAAATTTATACAAAACCGGTTAATCCATTAGGGAGCTATCATGCCACAGACTTACTTAGATATACAAGCAAAATGGTCAAACTTATAACACTCCTCATAAAAAATTGCTTTCTACTTTCTAAATTATGACAATAAATATCTGTAAACAATTAAAACTATTAATACATATATATTATGTCATCATTCAACCTGAACTTCGGCTGGGGGTTCAGTAGTTGCTCCCAATATAGCTGAAAATATCAAGCCTCATTATATTTAGGTAGACCCAGGATATCGAGGTAAAGCCCTCAGATGTGACCGAGATTAATGTAAGGATGATGATTACTATATACGAAAAGGAGACTCTTTTATCCGCACTTAGCCTCCTTTTTGGGCCATTGTGTGTGGGATTACTATATACATACTCACATCTTTCTCCCAAATTATATTACATGTAAAATTAATATTGACTTTTTTTATACTTCTACCTAATCGAAACCTATCGAAAATGTTTTCAGAAACACCTCTCGAAGTGACTTCAAGTTCTATGCAGATCGCCTCATCCGTCTTGTGATTGAAGAAAGTCTCAATAAACTACCGTTTACCGATTGTGAAGTTATTACTCCGACTGGGGCTCTTTATAAGGGTCTCAAATATGGAGCTGGCAATTGTGGGGTCTCCATTGTTAGATCGGGCGAAGCTATGGAACAGGTTTGTTCTAATTACTATCACATATTGCCATAGAACAAACAAAAAATACTATCACATACTGAGTCTAATCCCTGAAGGTACTCAGAATCTAAATTGGATAATGTCGAAATCCAAGATATTGCTGGACTCCTCCAGGAAGTACCAGGCTCCTGATCCTCATTTTTTGCATACCGACTAGGTGGTGACTTGGGCCCTTAGCTGTTGCCACCCCATCTCTTCCCATATGGTGTCGTACAAGGCGACTAAGGGATAGGGCTGTTTAACATCACGCAGATATATACAGCCCAGACTCAGCCTCAGATGCATGGCTCGAGTCAACAATAGTGCCCGAAATACAGCAATAGGCTCACCCCCTATTACGTGGGGCCTAATACAAGGACATGTGAAATGTGGGTGTAAATTCACCTCTGCCAAACCGTCCGGGGATAAAGGCGTGATTGTATGTATGTACTTAATAGTATTATAATTCTTTTTTTCTTTTCTAGGGCCTCCGCGATTGTTGCAGATCCATCCGAATTGGTAAGATCTTAGTGGAGAGTGACACAGACACACACGAAGCACATGTAGTGTATGCCAAGTTCCCTGATGACATTGCCAGGAGGCAAGTGCTGCTAATGTACCCTATCATGTCCACTGGGAACACAGTCAAACAGGTTTGCTATTGAATTTATATTATAGTTAGGGATCTGTAAGTATGTGAGGCCACATGGAGATTTGGGAGCAACAGGCTCTTCTCTGGTATTTTTGCAACACATCTCATTTGTCACAATACATGCTATTTACACATGACACTGTTGGTTCCTGATGGAGTAAAATAGGACCACCATCTCCTCCTGTGGGTATCATAGGGCTGTTTATGGCAATAGGCTCGCCCCCTATAACATGGGACCGAAAGGGAAATGTGGGTATTAATGCACCACTGGTTACGCCTCCGGAGATTTACAGGCGTGAATATATGTATGTACTAGCTGCCCCGGCGAACTTCGTACCGCCATATTTTCGGCCCGCCTGGTATTCAAATCCCGTTCCCGCTGCACCCTTATCACTTAGGGGGATGAAAAATAGATGTTGGCCGATTCTCATAGATACCGGATAAGCACAAAAAATTTCATCAAAATCGGTCAAGCCGTTTCGGAGGAGTATGGCAACGAAAACTGACACGAGAATTTTATATATTAGACTAGCTGCCCCGGCGAACTTCGTACCGCCATATTTTCGGCCCGCGTGGTATTCAAATCCCGTGTCCGCTGATGAAAAATAGATGTTGGCCGATTCTGATAGATACCGGATAAGCACAAAAAATTTCATCAAAATCGGTCGAGCCGTTTCGGAGGAGTTCGATTACGCACCCCGTGACAGAAGAATTTTATATATTAGATGTACAAAAAATAATAATTTTAGAACCCATATTACAAGCTATGCATTATTCGGTTATGTTTCCAATAGAGAATTTTCTCTCTTCCTTGTTTCTAGGCCGTAAACGTCCTAACCCAGCACGGCGTGAAAGAAGACCGCATTATACTCTCAAACCTGTTTTGTACCCCTGCTGCGGCCCAGGCAGTGGTAGACTATGTACCCAAGATGAAGATACTGACCTCAGAGCTCCATCCCGTAGCGCCCAACCACTTCGGCCAGAAGTACTTCGGAACGGACTGATAGAAATTGAACCTTAACTGGTAATCATTTAGGTCTAATTCTAGTTATTTATTTTTATAAGTTGTTTCCTTATTGGCACTTTTTGCGTATAGTATCGTAACTGCATTTGACCGTTGAAATAAAATTATTTTTAACGAATCTGTTAGGCTGCTGAATAATAAAGGAAATGTAGGGATCATTGTAGTGTAAATAATATCAAATAAATCGTGATAAATATCCGTTAAAAATAATTTTATTTGTGATATTCGCATAAACTTTTGACAATATCATGCATTTGGCAAACTTTTCTTCCTACTGATCTTCCTAGTCACATTAAGCATTATCAATCATACTATAAGCATTAAATATTATTACTATTTCTTTTGAATAGAGCACTATGTAGCGACACCTACGTATAGTATCGTAAGTGCAATTGATTTCCTACGTCCTACGTATAATGTCGTAAGTGCATTTGACTAACTAGGTACACCGTGCCGTGGTCAAACGCAGTTACGACACTTTACGTGTAGTAAGGAGTGTCGCTATAATATAGATACTTGTTTGCTATCTTAGGCTGAATTTCACCAGCGAAAATTCCTTCTACTAAAATAAGTTTATCGAGTAAATTATAGCAACTACAGTGTGTAGTTCGATTTCATCGTAGTTCCTTGGTGAAATTCAGTTTCAGTAGTATAATAAGTTATCTAAAAGGAAGCCAGCAAGAATTATGTTATGTAGACTTTTTATCACTATTGAATAGTCAGACTTGTCTGCTTACCCTAATTATCTCATTGGCTATAATTCAAGAAAAAGTATTTGTTAGTTAAAAAGGTATAGGTACAGCCAGCAAAGGAGATACGTATACACTTTCACATACAACTTTATATGAAAAGCTGTATAGCTATCTGTTTTGTCGACTGTACATAAGTAGATAATATGATTGCCTTAATGGTGCAGACTTCTATGCATGAGATCCCGAGTTCGATACCTGGATTTCCTGGCAAACATATTTGTGTTAGTCGATAAAACGTGCCCACTTGTCGGCGATAGGGTGTATATTCATGTCAGCATACCCTATAGGCTATATAAGCGTGAACATATTCTAAATAATGTAGACGGGAGAGTATTTGCACTAATAAAATACAACCTGTATACTGCCGTCCTTACGAAAAGTGCAATAACGAGGTTAAAGTCATGATTTCGGGAAAAACGCCTTTAAAGATTTTATTTTTGTTTTGTGTGTATCTCCATCACTTTACATCGGATCGACTTGAAACTTTCACCACAGGACAGATATCCATGTAGAGAATATTATCCTACTAATATTATAAATGTGAAAGTTTGTGAGAATGGATGTGTGGATGTGTGGATGTTTGTTACTCTTTCACGCATAAACGGCTGGACCGATTTGATTGAAATTTGGTATGTATATAGGTTATAACCTGGATTAACATATAGGCTATATATCAGCGATGAACGGGATCAGAATTCCACGCGGGCGGAGCCGCGGGCAACAGCTAGTGTGATATAATATCATGTTTGTAAAAAACATTTACCCTGACTAATAAAAACAATAAATTTGCTTTTGTTTAGTACTACTAATATTATAGAAAGAACGCTTTTGTTTAATCTTTAAAGGTGTTTTTCCCGAAATCAACTTTAACCTAGTTATTGCACTTTTCGTAAGGACGGCAGTATATATCTGAAGAGGTGGGCAGAGATTTACGAGTCCTATATCTTCCTATATAGCCCTGAAGTCCAATTCTCCTATTAAAAGATCTATTCAAAATCCAGTTTTGATCTAATATCAATCTTCTAAATATCAAAAATGGTATTATCGTCGCCTCAAGACGGATGTATCGGGGAATTTGGATCGGCTTCGTGCGGGCCTGGGTGGCTTAGTGGTCAGAGCATTCCCCATGTAAGGGAAAGATCGCAGGTTCGAGTCCCGCCCGAGGTCGATTTTTTTTTCTCTTTCTTAATCGATTTAAATAGTTAGCAATAAATGCTTTAAAATTTCCGTGATTTCGATTAAGTTTCGAAAAAGTTGAAATGCTCAGACGGGACTTGAAATGCGACCAGTCCTTTACAGGGGGAATGCTCTGAACACTGAGTTATCGAGCCACGGCTTGAGCATTCTAAATTCTCCTATACAACCATCTTGGGGCTATGGTGGGAATTCTCGTAACTTACAGACAGCGCAAAATACAGATTTACAGTAAACTACAGAAGACCGCGGCTTAATAACCTCGTATTGTGTTTCCGACGGTGAGTAGGGTAGCCAGAGCTCACTGGAGAGGTTTTGTGCTGTCAGTGGGAAAACCAAAGGCTTTGTCCTACTTATCTTTTGCGCTGACGGCACAGAATCTCTCTGTTCTTACAGGGTCGGCAGCACGAGTGTGACTCCCCTGGTGTTGCAAGGCCGCGGTAACCACTTACCATCAGGAGGGCCGTGTACTTGTCTGCGAACTTATTAGTATAAAAAAAAAATCATAGATATCGGGATTAGTTAGGTCGAGACTGGACTTAACAGATTTTTATTACGAGAATTGGCCTTTTGAGTATGTTAAACTAATTTTAAGTACTTACGTGTGTACTTTGTAGTATTGTAGATTATAATATATGTAGATAATATATGAAAATCATTATATTAGATACATTTTGTAATGTAAATAAACTGACTAAAAATGAGAAATTTGTTTTAATTATCTAAAAACTTTACTCTTTTAAAATGAAATCTGTGTCTCGTGCACTAAAACATTCGATATCGTAACGTAAGGGTCCAAACGGACGGCATCGGAACGGATTTTACAATCTTTAAACAAAATAAATCTTATATCACAGCATTTAAAGTTTATATTACCAAGTCACGCATGACAGCTTGACGTGCGTCATGCCGCCGCCGCACGTCGCTGTCAAGCTGTTGTGCGTGACTTGGTAATATAAACTTCAAACACTGTGATAATAAGATTTAATTTTGTTTAAAGATTGTAAAATCCGGGCCGATGCCGTCCGTTTGGTGGGGTTGGACCTTTAACGTATCGAGAGAAAAGAGCACTGCGATTGGCAGGTTTCACACACACAGGTTCACAGTTACTGTGAACCTGTGTGTGTGAAACCTGCCAATTAGGCAGGCGGCCAATCGCAATACTCCGTTTGTTACGAATGTTTTGCGTCTTTGGGGCACTGTCATCATTGTTGAAATAGTTCAGAATTAAATTTAATATTCGAACTGCTTCTATGAAATGAACAGTCAACGACAAAAGTAGCTTAACTTTTAAACCCTTCATAAAAGTAATAAAACACGTACCATATTAACTTCGTTCTTTTGAGATTGTGAAAAAAAATAGGTGTATGTAACACCTATTGATACAGGTATTCCAATGTCAAAAAAGGGTGTAAATATTTTTTGTTATCAACTGTTGGCGTTGACTGTATACATCAGTAGCAGTAATGTAATGGTCAGGACTCTAACCCGGAACCTTGCAACCGTAAACCCGACTCTTTAATCACTTCCTTAAATAATTTTGGAAGTAGGGCTAATATGTATTCAGTTAAATGAAAGATCAGGGTATAAACACAAATAAATAACAAACAATACAATTCCTTTTTTAAATCGTTTATTTCATTTTCATAGTTTACAATCTATGGATAGATAGAAATATTTAATTAGATCAGATCACACAGCTAAGCAGTTTGTTTTTAAGTGTACATTATTATAAATTAATAATTCAACATTCGAATAATTTAAATCCTAACAAACAACATTTAAAAACTGTTCCCCAATCATCTCGTGGTCGGCTCGCGTCGACTACACAGGTGTTATTTACTTACATTATACGTCTCTAAACGCTAAAATATTTTATCTTCATGTAAAAATATCGATAACATTCAATTACATTATTGTAACACGATAGTTTCTTATTCGAGAACAAAAATATTTATTTTTTATATTAATTATTATTAGTACAACTAGATGTCGCTTATCAGTAGTGTTAGGTGGCGACCTCCGATGGCGTATATGGCAACACTACATCTAAAAATCTCATTTCTTTTAATGTGACACGGCAACACCATCGGCGTCCCCACATATAATAAGTGCGTACTCCCATATAAATAAATACTTATAATATAACACGTACAATTACTCTTGTCAATAAATTTCTTAAAAACTATGTTACAAGACAAGCACTTAAGTTTACCATCCGTTAGGACGTCTATAGAGAAATTATGTATCTGGCAACACCAGACAAGGTTGTAGGACCTCTTTAGTTATAAATCTTGAACACAGCGGATTGTCCTTTAGAATAAGTGAGAAAGGCAAGACTTATGATCACAAAATTTATAATCAAGGTGGCTATACAACGAGAAATAATATACCCTCGAAATTGACTTAGATATGTTATTAAGGCATCGTGTGAATCGCACTAGGTAAATTGACAATATAATTCTAAGACTAATACAACAGCCAAAGCGAAACTATATGGCAATTAGCTTGTGAATACATACCTACATAACGATAGAGTTTCGTATATTGAACAGAACTAAACAGTCAATATATATAAATAATAGAATTTCAAAATAAAAAAATTAAATACTTGATAACACAATTTGTGCATTCACTTTTTTTGTGATTTTTCGTTTGTTTTTTTTTCTTTTTGTATAAAAAATAATCGTCAACAAATCTCTAAGTAACTAAGGGTTGACATTAAACTTGCGTATGTTTATTTTGTCAAACAGGTCGAATAGCATATCGCTGTCTGTATCCTGCTTTTTGGACGCGACCCAATCTCTGGCGTTAGCGATTACCGGTAGTATCGTTTTGTCGCTACAAAGCACATAAAACATTGATTAGTCACAATGATTCCTTATTTGAAATATAATCGATAACCGTATCGATAAAAAAATCGACTATACGGTTTATGGAGAAGCTTGTTTATGTGTTTGCGTGAGGTGATGGCGTGTGTTGTGTATTTACATGAGTTTTTGCTTGGCGCATTCTGGGCAGATGATGTCCTGGCCGTCGGTGATGAAACCCTTGCCGACCAGGGAGGTCTTGCACTGCGCGCAGATGAAGCAGTCGTTGTGCCAGTGACGGTCCTCGAAGGAGATGAAGCGGGTGCCGCCAATGCCTATGAATTAAAAAAAAAAAAAAAGAATTTAAATCTTTCGAACATGTTGCTATCTTTGAGAGTTTTGTGGAATAGTTATTTTAGTCCACTTGAGACTAACACGTCTATCTGGGACTACCTATAGTTTAATCAACACAGGGCTATATTTTTATTGTATAGCGTTTTCATAAAGTTTTTTGGTTGTTTAACTGCTTAACTGGAGGAAGCTTCAATGGGGGAAGCGATAGTGAGTACGACGTATGAGATGCCGGATTTAAAATAAAATTTGTGTTGCCTCAAAATGAATTTGCCTAAATAAAGTTTCCTCATAACAAAAATCCTTGACATTGAGTAGAACTTAACAAATATTCTAAATCTTTTGCAGTAAAAACTTTGGATACACATTAGGTTAAACAGTGACTATGTATGAAAATAGTCTAGTCTGGACTAAACTAGTCCCGGTTAGACTTAGACTAAACGATTTCTAGGATACTAACCGGTGATAGGCTTCGTGCAAGACGTGCACCTCTTGGCGAACAGTTCTCCGAAGCACTCGGCGCAGTAGGGCTTCTCGTCGCGCGAGGTGAACCGCTGGCCAGCCAGCGATGTGTTGCAGTTGGTGCACGTGAAGCACTCGCGATGCCATGGCTCGTTCTTGTAGGTCACGCCACCTTGCGTGATGATCTGGAGATAAAGAGAATGAGATATTAGATATAGTAAATTTAGGTAATCCTAATTTTTATTTGTGATAATATATCACACAGTGTTCTAGTTAGGGAGTCTTTTACCAGGGATCTCTGGTTTTCTAACCTCAAGGTTGAACATCCATCACAGGTAGCATCTATTCACGAATTTGTCACGTATGTGTAACATCTTCTTCATCTTAGCGTTAATACCAGTGGTATCCGAAGCTTTCACTTCGGAGTCTGGGGTCCGCTTTACCAGTCTAACTGTGAACTTGGCTGGACTTTTATATTTTCCGTGAAGCGATTGCCATCTGAACTCCACAACTCACTGACGACATAATTATTCGTGATGAATTCTGAATTCTGATACTGAATCCTTACCTTATTGCATTTAACGCAGCGAGTGGCGAACTTGTCCTCGTAGCACCCAGCACAGTAGATTTCCTGCTCCCGTGGGATGAAGCTCCTGGTGCCGATGGGGTTCTTGCACACGACGCAGCAGAAACACTTCTCGTGCCACTGCCTCGTCTTGTACTCCATCTTCTTGGTACCTGAAGAAAGAGATTGGGAGTTAGTTGATTGCTGATAGAAGTCACTGGTACTGACTAAACTGATTAGTGATCAGAGCTGGAGGTTGTGCACAGAATAAATAATAGTATTTCTATACAATACTAGCTGTTCGCGCTTGTGTAACACTGGTTTTCCAAACTTTATTTCATATAAACCTTGTCAACAAAAAAAAACATCCAAATCGATTAAGCCGTTGTCATATTTTCAAGGGTGATGATAATGATGATTTCAAGTACTGACTTTATATACTCTACTCTGGTCATCAACACGGTCGTTTTACTAGGAATTATTTCACTACTGAAAAGCCGACCCTAACTTAAATGGGAAAAGACTCTGAGAATGATGATGATTCTATAACTATTTCAATAATAGGTATGGCAAACAATTCCTAAAAGAGAAAAAAAAAACGTTCTGCTGAGAAAGTTATGAATTGTATTCACATTGCAGGTATTGTTATTATTCACATTGTATTGTTTTTATGTGTATTGTGAATCAATTATAATACAATGTCTAGCTTTTCTAGCCTACCGAGACTATCATGGTAGATGAGATGAGTTTGCAGTATCTTCAGATTCTTAAGTAAACATAGGTCTTGGTAAGTATTTATGATGCTACACAGTTAAATTGTACTTAACTTAACACAACGCTAAAATTTAAACAAACAGCCTAATAATTAATAACAAACAATTCGATTTCTATGATGACATTATGACATTATTACAAGCATATGGCTCATTTGCAAAACATCTCCTTCGCAAAAGTACCTATTGCATAATGGGTGCTTATTAAAACTAAACTAGTATAATACCTACATAAGTATCTAATATATAAAATTCTCGTGTCACAGTTTTCGTTGCCATACTCCTCCGAAACGGCTTGACCGATTTTGATGAAATTTTTTGTGCTTATCCGGTATCTATGAGAATCGGCCAACATCTATTTTTCATACCCCTAAGTGATAAGGGTGCAGCGGGAACGGGATTTGAATACCACGCGGGCCGAAAATATGGCGGTACGAAGTTCGCCGGGGCAGCTAGTATTCTATATTTTTTTTATTTTTTGAATCCACAACCAATCTGCTGCAAATTTCACTCCTTAGCCATAAACCGAAACTGTTACCTAATATCCTAAGTATCAAATAAACCTTGTATTAAAAAAGTTATGGCGTATGGAATGGGAGCGGCCCATCCGACATCTGACTCAATACCCCATCCTATTCGATGTTTTCGCATTGAACATTATCATGCGATTACAATAGCAATTTATGGGGAATGCTATTAAGGAGATATGGATGCCCTTGCACGATACGATGCACTGCTGATAGCTGCTGACAAGGCTGCCGTGACACGACAAGACAACTCCGAATGTCAACATTGTATTATTGGGATTTTATTTTTGTAATAAATTGGGCAAAAATTTCGTTTTGTTTTTAACTAGGTCAGAGTTAAAACTGTAAACCTCTTTTCTGGTATTTGTTGTCTATGGTTAACAAAAAAAAAAAAAATGGCGGGAAAACTTGATATATTGATTAACTTTTTTTTTCGAAGATTTTATATTGGTGTTGTACGCGATTGCGTATATTGTTATTTTAGAATAGGTAAGTATCTTCTTAATGAATAAGGAGTAAAAACTATAATGTGCCCAACAACCATTATTTTACAGTAATTAAATCTGATTTATGACTTTAAAATTCATGTTGAACAAGCAACCATTAAGATTATAAAGGCAATATGTAATTAAGAGAAAAAAAATAAATAAATGGATGGTCGAAATTTCCATATTGGCTATGTAATAAAAATATAAATATGGACCGTGGGTCGGTCAATGTCGGGTCAAGGAAAACTCTGTTTCAAATATACGTTGCTAAGGCAAGGATTAGACAGCAGGCAGTTAATAAATATCGCGATATTGGCGATCCTGTTACCATAATACATACAGTCACGCATCTTTCCCAGTGGGGTAAGCAGAGACTACAGTTTTCCACCTGCTACGATCCTTGCATACAACAGCTTCCACTTTTTCTACTTTCATAAATTGTTTTGTTTCGGGTACTCTTGATATGGCCTTTCTTTAAAAAGCCTTCGATCTGATTGACATCTACCGGGTTGTTAAGATGAAAGAGCGAGATGAGATCGAAACTGAATTTTAAACATATTTTTATTAGAAGAATTTTATTAGCTTTCAAATTTCGATGATCATGGTTCGAACAAAATCGATATTATCCATGAATAAGATACTTTCAGTTTAAAAACCACAACAACTTTTTTAAAATAAATAGGTTGTTAAATCTTTTAGTAGCTTCTAGTATCCATGAATTTCAGTTTTACTCAGATTTACTTTTACGATGATTGTCGAAGAGAAGACATAGTGAATTATTCGGAGAAGCTCACTATACAACTCGAAAAGTCGTACCTAAGTTAAGAGCCATTGACCCCAATTCTGTCTTGTCACAAGCTAACTAAAATAAGCTAAAAATCTCTAAATGTCAGTTTAGTCCTGTCAAAATGTAATTTCGTATTCTGAGAACACACAACTAACTTAAAATTAGCTTGACACAACTAAAATTAGAGAAAGTACTCAACTGTCATTTTTGGTTAAACGGTATTCTGTTGTACGTATATATGCACTAAAATAAGAAATGTCAAACTAAAATTAGACATCATCTAAAATAATGCCAATTGTCGTTCTATATACGCTTAAAGCCTTTATAAAGCTCTATAAATCGTCAATTGATTTGGATTTTATAAATAACTAGCGGACCCCGCGAACTTGCCAGGTACGTGGACCGAGAAAAACTGTATTTGCTTGGTTAAGACTGAGAAATATCACAGTTTGTTTACTATTTGATCAATAATATGCACTAATTATCATTTGTCGGCATTCTAAAGACTTATTAAGATAAGTTTTTACAGATTTTATGATAATCTTTATCGTTCATTCTTAATTTTTTAATAGTTGTAACACTCGTTTTAGCGACGTCATATTCAAATTTAGTGCTGTCTTGTGCTTAGCAAACACTAAATTTAGTTTGACATAACAACAGAATACGGTTAGAAATGTCAATCGCTTATCTAAAATAAGAAAATTTTAGAGAAATTTAAGTTTAGAGATGGTAACGTCAGAATTGGGGTCATTATCTTTGTTAACTAAGTTTTGTTGCCCCGCTAAAGCAAAGGCACTTCAATATAAAGGCAATAAAACTTTTTACTGAATTCGCCACATTTGAATTCAGAACTTCATTGTCCTTTTATATTTCGATTCGCATTTGGAATAGGTTAAAGTTTTGTTTTGTTATTTCGGTTTACGAGTATAACCAATTCTATTACTGGCGACCCGCGGCCTTTTTTCCCAAGGGTCTATTCAATGTCTCGTGACTCAAATTAACTAGAGTGAATTACATAAATTAACAGTGAAAACCGATTCACTTAAGTAGTTGTGTAGTTTAGAAGAAGTTATCGGAGAAACAGACAGACATAGACACGTAAAAGCGGTTTTACTGTATAGGTAATGTAATAATTATGATAAAAATAAATTAATCCTGATTTTAATTTCAGTACCTACTTAGGTTTTTTAACATTTTAGTGTTTAAAGATACTTATACTATAAACCTTAAAATGTTGGCTCTCAAAGAATTGACAATGGCGAGTGTGAAAGACGCGAGGTTGTGCGAGTTGACACCTTTCGATTTATGTATGTAGTAAGGAAAAATTCATTTCGTGTGCATGCTTTATGTTAAAAATGTGGGAGACCATAATAGACAATGCATCTTCCCGCGCGGCGCGCATATCTACACAAAGACTTGTGTCTCTCGAATCTCTGACCAATGCAATATGACATATTGATCATGCGACAAATTTTTCTGCTATTTTATTAGTCAAAAACATTCGAGAAACTTCTTGAAATCAGTCTCTCCCGCCAAACTGAAGCTGCCATTGGTATTTTTCTCAATTTATTGACCATTTAGTTTGTCGGTTCGTATCAAGAATTTTATGTTGTCGTATGTTGCATCGCTCGCGTGTTGATGGCGATTGGCGAATGATATTTTGACGTCCTTGATATTTGAATGCTGAGTTTGAATGACATTGAAACTGAGGGATATTTGATGAACGCACGCAACGGTGCATTGCCGAACGATAGGTGTGAAATGGTATTTCAAAACACATATTATGCCAATATTTATGTTGAGTTTCAGAAAGGCTATACGCATTTTGATATTTAGGTATCAAAATGCATATAGTCGGAATCGTGGACCCCTCGCCACTCTACAGGCCATGTCCTTGCAGAGATAAATAAATAAATAAATATTGCAGGACATTTTACAACACAAGCTAGTTAAGCTATGCTTACCCATAACACATAACATGTATATATAACATAGAATGCGGATAAACATAGATACCATACCAATGCAAATATATCGCACTGAGCGGGTATCGTGGTAAAGAAAATCCACCGCTTCCCTATTGAAATTTTTCACCCTTTGCCACTTGATACCTGTTTATAAAACTAAGAGAAAGGTGCAAAGATATTGTGTGCATGTGTGCCTACCTATATCTTTAGATTTTGTAAGCCTCAGAATTTTCACAAGCACCTCAAAGAAATAGATAAAATTACATTAAAAACGAATCAATCATTCCAAAATTAATTGTTACGCGTTACCAACAAAAGTATCTAAACGATCAAAGTTTCGCAATTTGCCACGAAAACGCACAATAAGTCTAAATAATTAAGACGCGAACTTTAATGGGAAAACTTTTCCATCACCGAATACCTACTAACTAGTAGAAGAATAGCGGCGTGAGGCCGGTCTTTAGCATTGAACTGCGAATTCGTTCAGAAATGTGTTTCGATTCTTGTGGACACGAACTGTTACTTAGCTAAATAAATATGTACTAAGTATTTAGTAAAATTATAAGACTTTACGTATATAGGTTGGTAGGTACTTATTTAAATTGATATTGCCAGTCGAGTTTCTTGCCTCTTCAGCCCCTCTAGACAAGTGGCAATCTGGCAATTCGTTGCTCGGCGTATGACGGAATAGAATGACAAATGACAATGTATAAGATTTGACGCTTTTGACATTCGTTGACGCCTGTCATATACGTCAAATCACATACATTTGGCATTCTATACAATCTATACATACTTGTCTAGGGGGCAGATCGACATCTCAGCTAGACAAGTGGCAATATTCTACAATACGCTGGCCAACGAATTGTCTAAGTCGTTATTATACATTTTTATTTTTAACGTTTTGTAAGTACCGTTATAATGGTCTATACAGGATAAATGACTTTTGATTTTGGGTGTCATAAGCTATCACTTTTAAACGCAGTACATTGACTCTTGTATATTTTTTGCTGTGTTGTTATATTGTATAACAAAGCCTCCAATTTTAGAATACATACCATAAAACCATAGAATTGGTGCCTAGGTAATTTTTCAATGGAGCAGACTGTTTTTTAATCGTCAATGTGAAATGAAATGTCACTGTTGTTTGATAACTTCAAAAGTTCAAAATGAAAATTCTATGGAAACTTGTTATAAAATGACAACCTGACGTCATGTTGTTATTATCCAACTTTCTGATGAATGATTAAAAAAATCAATAAAACTGAAATATGAATAAGTATAAGGTAACTGTACCAATGCTCGACACTGTACCAATGCTAGACACTTTCGAACAAAACCCAGTATTTTGAGAAAATTATCCATTTGTTTTATAAGACTATTGACTTAAAAGATGCCTAATGGTATCTATAAGATATGTTCAAATATTCGCAACACCATCCGAAGTAAATTTAGAAAGACTGTTGACAGCAAATAATGTGACTCCGTGAACACGGTCGTGTTATTTCTTAAGATTTTTGCCAAGGGTACTGATTTTTATAGGTGTGATTTTTTTGTTTATAAGTTATGATTATTACTAATTTTAGTATAAACGTTATAAATATTGAAGTTATTGACATACTTGGACCATTGGGACAATGATGTCTAGCATTGGTGTTTTCGACCAAGTGCATAATAATTTAATTTAAAGTAAAAGTATGATAGATTTTAAAGATTTTATGGGCAAAAGTTAATGTCTAATTGTTGCTGTAACAGTTAAAAAAGAATGTAACGACCATGCTGTAATTAATTTGTTAAATTTTTTAGATTGAAATTTTATTTTTCCTTAAAGTGTCGAGCATTGGTACAGTTACCTTACTTAATTTTTACCAAGTTTTGATATTTTTTATTTGCAATGCTCATTTCTAAACGGATCTCATTTGTTTAGTTCGAAATTCAAAATTTCATTAGTTCAAAAAGAAAGAATGTCGAATGAGTTCGACAAAGGCCAAAAGCTAGTGTTCGTCGGTTACCTAATAGAAATAAAAAAGTTTAGTACAGCGGCCATCGCGTGTTTTCGACGGAAAACTATCTTGTTTCGTGACTCGTGTCGGGTTACATCTGCAGTTCTGGGGTCTACGAACTTTCAAATCGTACATCATATCGATTTTATCAATCGATGCAATAACCGGTTCGTAAAAAAATAGATTCGATTTTTTGTTTCAACTGTTTTATCGGTGTGTTAATCTATGTATATAAAACGGCATCTATCTATATTTGAGGCAGCAAAATTCGAAAAATCTATGGATTGATTTGAAATTTTGACAGGTCGTTGCGCTATAACCAGGAGTGTTTGTCTGTATAAACTTACTTTGAATCCTAAAGTTCCTATAGGAACGGGCTTTTTTCTCGTCCAAAGCCGGGATAGGTCAGTTTTCTACAAAATTTAGAACACATCCATCTTCTGAAAGACAAAGCTAGAACACACTAGATATGTCTACCTAGGATTACTTATACTGTTACGTACCTGCAGTTAAACCACTCCACTTTTCCATTGTTTGCAGTGAAAGGGCCCTTACGCCCGCTGCATTGATCGAGAAGTAATAACTGAGCTATTTCGTTTGCAAATTGTCACGTTTAAGCTTTGTGTACACGAACAAAAATTACTAACGATAGCAATAATTATTGTGAAATGTTCAACTATTTCAATATTATAAGTACATCTATACTATTATATAATTGTAAAGTGGTCGTGTCTGTACATTGGAGATATTTAAAAAAAAAAACTTGGGTTATGTTATATTAACGATACTGAACACGAAAATATTTTTTTTTAATTTCCTGTCTGTTTGTCTGTTTGTCCGCGATGGACGTAAAAACTACTGGACGGATTTTGATGCGGTTTTTTTTTTGTTAGAAAGGGCTTGCTCAGACTTAAAATCTTACGTTTGTTTGATCGGAATCGGTTGAGTAGAACCGAAGATATGAGCAAAGGTCGCGTTAACCGAGATGCACGCGGGCGGAGCCGCGGGCGGAAGGCTATACTTTATATTAATTTTGAGCATGAACTAACGGATCTTCCATGTCTTTGAATTGAATTTGAACTTTTAATTTTGACCTTAGTCCGATGATTGTTAAGTAGGTTATAATGCCAAGAATAAGTGTGTCTTTTGCGCCCTGGTACAATCATTGCGATTAAAATTACTTACTAGTATGTAATCCATACTAATATTATAAATGCGAAAGTAACTCTGTCTGTCCGTCTGCCTGTTACGCTTTCACGCCTAAACTGCCTAAACAATTGATTTAGATAGAATTTGGTACAGAAATAGATTAGACCTTGGAAAAGGACATAGACTATGTTTGGTCACGATACGCGGGCGGTGCCGCGGGCAACGGCTAGTACCTATAATCCTAAAGCATAGTAGGCGTAAGATTAGAATTCAAACAGATAACAAAATCAGTGCGGTCCAGTTTTCGTGACACAGTACTCAGTAGTGATTGGAGAATTATCATATCCCCAGTGATCGTGGGAGTGGCAGTGCATCAGTAATTAACCACGATCCAGTTAGGTCTTAGTGTCGGCTCACGAGAAAGTTGTTTGCTCCGATTCTGATCGTGTAGGATGAGGATATGCTGAATATTAATGCCGATTCTCTTGCAGATTATCGACTAATTATGGTCGAAAAGTGGCACATCTGTTAAAAATTGTAAAGGCTTGTAATATAATTTCAATTTATAATATAATTAATACTCGTAATATGAATATCTTAAGATATGATATGACAGGAAGAAATAAGGAGGTTAATCTTCTTAAAAATTTATCTTTCTGTTAAAAAACGAAAAACTTTCGATAAGAAACAATCGCAAAAAGGAGTAGTCGTTTTGGTTAGATAGACCATGTCCTCAAAAAGGATATGGAATACTCTTTATTTGGGTATGGTATTTAGTTTCGATGAAGGATAGAATGAGCAGATGTGGCAGTTTCAATTCTACAGACCTACGTGTATGTAAACAAATATTGGAGATCGGATATTTCTAATTGCATCAACTTGAAATTAGGTAGGTATGTATGAAACATCCTGATACATACATTTAATGACATTGAGCTGATCTGATGATGGAGCCGCATTGGACAAGATTTTCTTTTTAAATTATATAAATTAGGGCCTTTTTAGTTCCATAATATTAACATAACAAACGTATTTTTATTTTAAACCAGACTTAACAGTTATTAACTTAGAAATCTCCATCTATTTCGTAACACCATCCTTGTTCCATCCATATGCAGTTGGTAATAAACATTATAGTGCATTGTTACCGAACCAATATGTGTTCAAGTTATTAGCGCGTGGTTCAATCCATGTATGAGTGAATTATGAAGGCCGCTGACGTCATACCATCAAGTGTGGGCTTGTGCAAATACCGGCGAGGCTTGTTATGAATAGTAGTTAATTGTAGCGAGAAGAGTATCCATTTACCGTTGTAATAAACCTTCAATAAAAAATATGAAGTGCTAGTTTCCAATCAAAGTAACAGTATTATATTATTAACAGTTATTTGTGGAAAAGAGAATGGCTTTTTGGAACTGGCATCCATTAATTATTTAGAAGCACCGTTTAATTATTCAATTATCCCCTAGTCATGCACCTAATAATGTATGATTTAGCTAAATTGTGTGTAGTCACTGTTAATGCGTGTCAAATTTGACAGGTGAGCTGTCATATTTGACGTGAGAAAGGAGTTAAAAGTAAAGAATCTTTTGTAGTCAAAGCAAAGTTTATTTTTTAAGAACTCATTTAAAAATTGAACGGTTTGTGTACTCGTAGTAGATTTTCGTTAGTGTACACTTAACCTTAAAATATTCTCAGCATATTCAACAGTTCGTTTTTCCATTTCTACTGCTACTAATATTTTAGCACCTACATACCTACCTATAAAATACCTAGTATTAAATGGCACATGAAAATAATGAACTCCCTTCATAATATCGATTGATGATATCATCGATATAGCGATAGGGTCAAAAAAAATATATTCAGAAGTGGGATAAAGATTCTTATGAAAGATGATGGCGATTGTTATTAGGTATTACTATTAGTATTACCTATAACCGATACGTAGTCAGTGGTGAAAGGTGAATATTGTAAAAAGAAAGCCTAAAAGTGTTTCAATAGTTCAAATATTATCTTTTAATAAAAAATTATCAACATAAATCTACCAACCGAAATTTTAAATTAGCAAATGTTCGTTAGTCAATCACGCCAGAACGGCTGAACGAATCTGGATGAAATATGGCACAGAGATAGATTACAGTCTGGAATATCACATAGCCTTCTTATTCCCGGGACAGGTTCCTGTAGGTCGCTAGCAAGCATCAGCTAGCAGTTATAACAATATTTCCATTGGCGTGAATACTTTTACGAACAAAAAATAACTCATTCACCTATCTACGAGTATATACTTAGTATGTTTGTTAAGCTATGTTATGTCTGAAAACTTAAAATTTTGGTACAAAACGCTTGTTTTCCTCAAGATTCATTGTCACATTTTGTTTGTCTGTTTGTGTCCAGCCATGAGACTAATCATTTGATGACAATCATCGTGTCTAAAATCTAATACAATACTAGTGACGTCATTGTTTTGTTTCCTACGAATTTTCCATCGAATTTCGACTCTACTGCGTTGTAATAATGCCGGTGTGTCAAATAAGCGCAAAATCGATTCCTTTAACTAAATTTGTTCTGCGATGCTTATACGACACAGACGGACATGACTAATAAAGATTTACACACTATTGTTTATATGTTATACTTAGCGTTAGCTGTGCCCGCGACTCCGTCTTTATAGAGTTTAGAACTTTTTACGCGAACCCTAATTTTTGTTACAAAGTAAAATGTAAATTGTTAGGTATTTATCAGTGAAAGTCTCGTCAAAATTGGTACAGCTGTTTCAGAGGTTATCTAATACAATTAAGGGACAAAAGTTGTTTGGTTTAGGTGTTGAAAATTTATCATTTTAACGTAACTAATAACGTTATAAACAGACACTCCAATTATACCTATATCTTTGTATAGATATAAAATGAAGGCTGTGTTGCACTTTAATTTAGCATACATACGTATGCTCACGCCTAATTCCCTGTGAGTTAGGCAGAGACAACAGCCCGCCATTTGTTTCTATCCTTACTTACTACACTTCTTACTAACTTGACGTATGAAATTATTAAAAAAATAGTTTGAAATTATTAAACTACTGATGTTTCATTGTGTGAATTTCATACATTTAATTATTTTGCTGTTTCATTTTGAAACAGCAATTTAATGGTCTGGTAAAATACTCATGGCACTCACAAATATTCACTGGTATCAAATTCCCAAAGCAATTTTTGGTTATATTATGAATATTCCCCAGCGGGTTGTGCTGTTAAATTCCCGGCAAGGATGTATTACGCTTTTAAGAGCAGCTGTCTCTTAAAAGCTACAGTTACATAGAATAAAAAGGTGACTTTGTCGCGATTTTTTTGTTTCTACGCTGAACTCTTTTTCTTTTCGGAAAGTTTTCATGTTTTTTTTGTTCTCACATCGTTAGAAACACAGTGAACATAGCTAAAATGACGACAAAAGAAAAATAACAGCATAAGATATAGATAATTTTCTTATTTCCTGAAAAAAATTTGGAAGCCCATGAGTCTAAGCACTCACATATTTTGCTTTAATAATTTAATTTTTGGACACCCTTTTATGATTCGCTCTGAAAAAATTACGGGTAAATTTCAAAAAAATTATCTATAGGTAATAATTTTCGTACCTTTATTCAACTAAATGCAGTCAATGTAAGATGAATAAAATAATTATCCAACCGTAAATGACCTAATTTTTCGTTCTGTGGTCCTATTAGTATATAAATATATATTTTATAAATCTGACAGATTCAAAAGAAACTCATTTAACTGGAAAGGTCACAGTGCCTACAGTAATCAGATAAATAAAGCCAGTCGTCCCTCAAATTTTCTTTTCTTCCATTACAGTTTCAAATATTTTCTGGGCAAGAAAATGGCGAAAATCCAATTTATACAAATTGTTACTTTAATATAAAATGAAATGGAAACGGTACCTGCCCAGTACTAATAAATATGACAGTAATATAATTTGTACTAGTCAAATTGAAATACTACCTACCTCTCATTTTATAGGCGTAATAAAGTAACGAAACAAAATTCTAGCATGCGAACCGAATTGAAATTTCTGAATGTAATTGGCAACCATTTTGCGACGTTCTTTTTTTAAATTGAAATTGATTATGCACGTGTTTTGCGCGTAATGCCGCACATGTACTGCACTATACATGCCGTCACATTTGATAAGACTGTGTGCCATTGTTTGATTGCAATTTCTTGTAGGCACATAACAAATTTAAACACGTAGCTTCCATTGGAACTAATAAATTATAAATATACTGGCTGACCCGGCGAACTTTGTACTGACATATTATTTTCCGGCCGGCCGCGTGGAATTCAGATCCTTTTTCCACATTTTCTCACCTTTTAAACCTTCCCTGGACATCCGCGAATATTTCAAGACTAAAATTAGCCAAATCGGTTCAGCCGTTCTCTAGTTTTGGCGAGACTAACAGAATTGTAATTCATTTTTATTTATATAGATTTTTACTAATAACTTAACATAATAATTTTGTCTTCCCGTTCTACAAAAGCTTATATTTAGACTGACTTAGAACGAACGAACGAACGTTATGTCGAAAAATATTTAAATGACACTAAAAACCAAATGATATGACTCTACCAAGATTTTCAAAGCGCGAGATAACCTTCTCTACTGGATAGTACTTACATGGCTTACACCTGCCAAACTACGGATGAGATTTTCCTTTCGGGTCTGAAGGGTCTCGTAGTAGTCGTTTGAGAAACCAGGCCCGGGTCTCAAAGTGGAACCGGGACTAACGCTAAGATATAGATTAAAAACCGTATGAAAATCCATTTTCATAATTTAAAAGGAATTAGTGGAGAAACGGACAGACATGTAAAAAGTGTCTTCTAAATGTAATGAAGAAGTTCTCGAGAGTTTCACGCGTTTCTTCACAAATAGTTCTATTCTATTTTCAAAAAAATCTTTCATGGTGAGAGTTGACAGCTGACAAAAATGTTCGATGTTGCCCTTGAACTTCGCCGTCGTAAAACGGTTGATTGAGAGTTGTAAACAAGGCTTGGCCCGAGCCCCATTGCCACCAGCCCACCTTCCACTATAAAATCGAAGGGCTACGTTTCACACGCACGCTTTCAAACATTTCCGCAAAGGTTTATGTCTGATCGAACTATGATTTATGACTGTCTGTCTGACAAAGTTTTACCTAACATATGGTAATGGGACCATCTGAATATGGAAGTTTAACTGGAAAAAATGTTTAGTAGTAGGTAGCAGTAAATAGGTTAACAAACTAGTTCATTCTATAAAAAAAGACGTGTGGCACTCGGGGACTGCCGCGGTAAAGCTATTGCATAGCATTTTTATCAGCTTATGCAATTATAATTACTTACGTTAAAAAACCTAACCTAACCTAACTACTCCGAGCTCGCACGAATCGAGACGAGCTGCTCCGAAATCGTTCCGATTTAAACAGAAAAAAAAAATACTTTGGTGGCCATGCACTCGATCATTTTTTTTATTCGTTTTTAACAATATATTATACTTACTTAATAGAAGTTTGATTAGGTACTTAGGTACCTAAGTAATTAGCCTTTTTATCAGTTTTCATATTTATCTTCATTTGGACCTCGCACCGCTTTTGCATTCTGACACAATTTTTGTAACCCCAATAGACGTTTTTCCATAGACCAAATAGATTTCTATTTTTCAGATGGTTTCAAATCCAAATGTGATACATATTCTGTTATTTACCCGCGTTTTTTATGTATTAGCGAATCTTCACGATGGAGCATAAAGATTCACAGATACATAAAAATTACGGTTAATTTTAATGACGATGTACCTATAATAAAATGCAGAGATGCAACGATTTCTGCAAACTTTCTCTAACTTTCGAAAATGTGATATTGAATGTAAGTATAGACAATTGAAATTTATAGACAATATAGACATAGAAGGCGTTGTGGTTAAAGTTTTCACCTGGCAGACGGCCAATGAGCTGGTATTAGATAAAATAATACATATTATAGGACATTATACATCTAGCTCTAGGCTCGATTTCACCAATGACGCGTTTAGTTCAATTTAAACTTTGTTAGCCAGATAACTCTACACGTTTTAATGAGTAAAAACGTGGATCTAACAAAAATCCAATCTAATTCATAACTTGCATGTGCATACACGTGCAATTGCATGTTTCTACACGGAGTGATGCACGTGACTTTCGATGATGTCACAGATAAGGAGCCGCGTCGTCTCGCGAATGCCACGGCCTTCCTCTACTCTTTCAATATTGATTCTAAAATAGGTATTGCTATAGGATATATATCTTAGACTTAAAATGTGCTCAAAATGTGCTTTATACGCGCAGTACACGTTTTTGGGCGTATTTTGAGGGTAGCACGGGATGCTACTGCGGTGGACGAGCTAAAATTTAGCAAGCATAGATTATTACAAGACATTCCGCGCGCGCCAGGGCCTAGTTTATCTCGCGATTTAGGCAGTTGTCTCACCGGGAACGATGAACGAGCTAGAGCTACCAAACGAGTTGACGAGCAGCGAGGAGCGAGTGTGTAGTTTTGAAAGTTCAGTAGCTCGGCTATAGGCGAGTGTGCGAGTGAGGTGAGCGATTACTCGCAACACTCGCTCGCACTGTAGAGAAATGACCGCTGGTTGCTCTCTCGGCGTGTTTTAATCGCTTAGCGAGTATCGCTGAGCGAGTGTTATTTTTCATAGCTCTTGTCGCTCACAACAAACTAGTAAAGCGAGTACTCGCTGGCAGTGTGAACAGTCAGCGATGAACTATTTGCATTTGCATCTCTTTTGTTTACACAGAATGTAATATCTATTGTACGTTTCTTGAGCGATAAAATAGTCGATAGTTGCTCGTTTTATCGCCGGCGGTGGGACAGGTGCCTTAGGTCCAAGATACGTATCCCGAAATTCTCGGTCAGTGTGAAGACATCTTGCTAAAAATGTGAAAGATTGTGTGGATGAATGTTTGTTACTTACGCAAAAATTACTGGATTTAGGTACATGAAATTTGGCTGTAGATTTTAGTTTGGAATAACACATACGCTACTTTTTATCCTTAGAATACCTGTAGGGGTTGATAAAGGGATCAGTATTACGGGTATAACCGCGGGCAACAGCTAGTACGAAATAACGACTCAGTCAATATACACGTGCATGTGGCTATATTTGTCTAAACGCAGTTGGCAACCCTACCAATGCACGTGGACATAAACAAAGACCCATCTAACATCGGCTGTCTATCATTATGAGGTTATACACAAGGAGATAAGGCGTCGAAGGTCATGGCTGTCCACCATCTGGTCTCACAACCATATAGGTACATCTCAATGCATCACTGTCAGAATGCAACCTTAATACGCCGATATAAGGCACCTTTTTGTAAATCAGATTATAGTGACGTCATTATAATTAAAATTTAATTGGTAATGAGATATTTGGTCTTGAACTGAGAGAGATTTAAGGTTGATTAAAAGTGGGGTAATGTGAGATTTTAGGTAGGTTAATTAACTCTTTAGATAAGCCTATTAATTGTATTAGAAGTGGCTTCATATTGGCGTTTTGACCTATTTGGCGTAGCGGTTCAATTCCCGCTCAGTGCAAATATTTGTACGCATATTAACATGTATTAACGTCATTGGTTGGATGTTACTATGTCTAATAAATAAGTATTTATTTACAAAAATAAAACGTATCTAAGTATGTTAATCCGCATTCTAGAGCCCATAATTCAAGATGGCAACTTCATTGATATATTAGGTAAAAAGAACCTATTTTTACCTAATATATCAATGAAGTTGCCATCTTGAATTATGGGCTCTAGAATGCGGATTATGGTATATTAAAAGTTATCAGATTATACAATATTATTTTACATGTGCAAGTATTTCACAAACATAATTAATTTTCATTTTATTATCATCATAATAATTTGACATTCAAAAACAAGTGTTACCAGCCTATAATATAAAATTTATTGGCAGAAAATCACATTTGAATGAGTCAAGCCTACACGGTGATTACATCAACGCTATAAAAAACAAAATCCCTTGACATTATACGAAGTTAAATGATTCAATTATTGGGCCAATGGAATTATATAAATTAGCTTTATTTTTATATTGTCGTGCGACAAATTGTGACAGTTGACAACTGGGTACAATACATTCCTTTATTCAAAGTAAATTATTGAACAGTGTTCATTGAATAAGGGGTATTGAAAGATCTTTAAATAATACCTACGTTTATAGTGTTTATAGTTAGCGACATATATCTTGAGCACCCTCAAACAGATCACAAAATGTACTCTATACATATGCAGGCGGACTCTTTTGCATTTCGAAAACATTGTTTTTCCTGTATGAGGTCTAGATAGAAATTGCCTTTAATGAGGTTTGAACGAGTTACGTCGGAAGAATCAAAAAGTCCCCTTTCATAACTCACTTCAAGTTTCCTGCTACGATACCAAGTTTCGTTGAAGTAAAAAAACGTGTGTGTACGTAACTGGTATCGTACAAGGATGAATTATGTTTAGTTAGTAACTAGTTACGTAGCTCTGGTTTCGTAGACGGCCGAAGGGGCTGTACGCGTTTTTTGGCTTTCGTTTCTAAGGTGTGATTAATCAATCAATTAATCTGTCGCAGTATTCTGGACATAAGCCTCTCCCAATGTTGGAAGCCTTCGGCCTACTGTTTCGCTAGGGTTTTATTTCGAGTTTTCCTTCGCTCGCAGTGATACTGTCTGCGTATATTTCCGTTAATCGCTTACAACACCCTTCGGATGAGATGGATGGTGTGGTGATACTTGTATTCTTTCTCCATCAGTGTGAAATATACAGAAAAGTTATAAAGTTTTTTGTTAATAAAAGAAAGTATTACTAACCGAAGTTACTACTATTCCCAACCCCTCCAGCTAAGCTAAATTGCTTGTGTTAGGAGTGGGTTCATGTCGTCAGTAGCTTAATAACTACGATTCGAACCCTCTCAATCTTAAGGCTGATTTCTTAACCACTAAGCTAAAAAGACTAGATCGATTTGCTTCTATGTATGTAGAAATTAATTGGTGCCTATATAAAATTTTATGTTTCTTCTGAAAATGATTAGAATGTAAATTTGATGTAGGTAGTTATCATTTATTAGTTTTAAGAAAGAGAAAGTGGCTACCGTCTTCATTGGTTGTGCGTAACTTTCGTAGTCTATTCATAATTCACTCTGCTAACCCCTTTGTTTATTAGCGTGTAGTTATAATTTCATTGTAAAGCATAGTAAAGTAGGTAATAGACGACTATTAAATTAATCAATTGGTGTCTTAATTCGTCAAAACGAAATGAATTCAATGGAAACTTATTTAAAATATCTAGATGTGACGGCATTAACATATTTTACATTCAGAAGCCGAATGTATCAATGTGTTTGCCGAATGCGTCCTTTACTAGTCTGTGGTTTATTGTTTTTTAAACGAATCTACCAAAATGTCACGCATTTCTGATTAATTTGTTCATATCATCTATATCTGTATAAAAATAAAATGTCAATAACCAGTTGTCAACAACAATTGCGTCAATCCCGAAACGTAAATTTAATATAAATCCGTCCGTAGAACGTCGGTGTCCATACAAATGCGTCCTGTGAATTTATCCACCCCTCGCCTCTATTTCAATAGCATTGGATATACGTATAATATATAATGTCAATATGTCAATGTATCCGTTTGCATAGTCCACTGGGAAACCACCATTAAGTCCATTTGGGTACGTGACTACGTGTACAACGAATGTTTCCAATTTGGAAAGGATTTGTTATAATGAAGGTAGGATATTCGTAAATAAATGAAGATGAATTGATTACAGCTTAGATGATAAATTCAATACATTTGAATTGTATTTAATGAAAGTGTTATATAGACACGTCATACGGGAAGATGGCAGCTTTAAAAATGCTACAAACACTAAGTATAAAACAATTATAGCTAATTACTGGCGTGAAGAAATAATATGTCATTATTATTAATTCATATTATTTACACAAATAACATTATTATTATTGCTAATTTATTTTAAATGAGGTTTTATTTTGCGTAGTGCACGATTGGTGCTTAAAATGAGGACAGATTATCCTCCTTTTTGTCGCCATCTCAGAGTGCGTACAACGTATCTATAGCTATTATAAGCTATAGATTAATATATCGTATATCATTGCCTAAAAGTCTTTAGGTACTTCTGGTATGTCTATAATGTGCGAAATACCCTAAAATCTACTATTTGCTGCTAGGACAAAGACTTCTAAGTATGTATGTTTACCAATGCAAGAAATGTAGTCAGTTTTTACATAATGTAATGCTAATTTTTCCCTCGCTTTGAAGTTTGTTTAGCTGTCATTTTCTACGGAACTTAGGTTCTACGGACTTATTTTGTGAAGCGTATCTTTAACGTATTTTTCACATATCACACATATTTGAAGTGTTTGTTTTGGACTAAAAATATATTAATTTCTGGAAATATCTTTAGATTAATCTTCTTTCCAGCAAAGGCCAATATTATGCACGGCCGTATTATAAATTGTGACATCGTCGTCTAATCCTCCGTTATTACGACTAAGCTCGTAAAATTAACATTTGAAAACTCAAATATTCCTAAAATGGCGTATTTCGTTGTTCTAAATTTGAACTTGACAATGAAAAGCCTACGCATGTCAGATACGAGTATCAATAAAAAAATACGATGTCTATGGATTGTTGGGGGTCTGTTCGAAATATAAATTACATAATGATAATGTTGTATCATAGTATTAACTATAAAAGATGTTTAAATGTACCTAATAATAGCCTTTAATTGCACAAGTGGGCGGGTTTTATGATCAAGTTTTAGCATGACGTAAGTGATTCTACAATACATTATTGCCATTACAAAAGGATTCGTATTATTTTATTAATACGATGTGTTGGTTGCTATGAATTAACTAGAACTGAGAATATGTTGAATAATTCATAATGATCATAGATTGGTTGATTTTAAGGATTCGAACCTCGTTTTTATGCTCTATACAGGCCAGATCTCTGTGTAAGTGGTCAATTTCTAGCAGAAAATTTTGTTTAAGTGAGTAAAGCCTAGCTCACAAGCCAAGCTCAAGTCTATCACTAAAGAGTCTCTAGTTTTGAGTATGTAGTAATTATCTTGAAAATAAGATTATCAAATCGTAACACCAATTTTTAAGGACCTTATTCGCGTGAAGTTCCGAAAAACGGATGATACTCAATGGATCGGAAAAGACCGGAAAAACCCAATTATTCGAATACTCTCTACGTCAGAGCAATTTATCTATGTGCTTATTTCTGAAACAAAAAAAAACTTCAAAGGCCAGGTCAGGAAATACAAATATGTTCACGGAAGTAACTCAAAGAGGTGCATTTAAAAACTGTAGAATGCCGCACCCTTTTGAAAAACGAAGCTAAATCACAGACGGCATTTTTTCAAGATGGCGACTAAACGCTTAGATATACAATGTTCTAGTGCCTTTCAAAAGGTTGATTATGTCTGAGTACGGGGCTTGAACATTTTTCCAAGCGGATATTACGGAATTATACAGAAACGTTTAAATTTCCGACTTGTTTAACTCGACGTACATTTCCAATGTTGTTTTTTATGTTAATGGGCGTAAAATATTTATGACTGCAATTTATTTTTTTTGCTATTGTTTTTTTTTTCACTAAGAAAACAAATATTTTATATTCAGCCTGTTATTTAGAAAACCGGAAGTTTTTACAATAATCTTATATAAACCATAGCTAAGTACATACCTACTTACTTTCTTTCCTAATCTTTTTTAACTGCTCAATAAAACATTTGCCTATCAACCTTTATGGTTTTAAATTAGGTCATTGACATTCGATCACATTCGGTTGTCTATGAATAAACTGCTTTTTACAAACCGCTTTGAACTTTAAATTATATGTATACAGTCGTTTAAATTATCTAAACTGTAAAAAGGTCGATTACTTTTTAGATAAAGATATCCGTGATCCGTTATTTCCTGTCCATAAGCTACAAATTAGATTTTTTAAAATCGAATAGTCGCTCGAATCCGTTAGTTTCGATTTAAATTGCATTAAGTTGTTTACATTTATAATGATGGCTATTAAATTTGATTTACAAATAAAATTTTAGGTATTTGGTTCATATTTCAAAAAGTCATCAAACATTTTTTTTTTTTCATTTTTTGGCCCGGTTGTATTCCGTTTTGCACCTTGGAGTTTGGAGCCCGAATTAGGTACACTCTCCTACTACTACCTACTGCTACTTTTAGTCATTGATTTAATAAAAAAAGTTTAGAGATTAATGTATTATTCTATTTTGAAGATTTTCATCACCAATGCCTGTGAATCTTTAAAAATGCATCGTTGATCATCGTGAAATAGGGTTAAGGCTAATGTAAATTAAAGGTGAACAGCAATTACCATTAAGTGTATTTGAGTAAGTAAAACATGTGTTTACACTTAATTACTTCACAGAAATATCAATACGTACAGCCAGGCACAAAAGTACATATGAATATTGAACAGATTTAAGAATCAGCTGAATAAAAATTATGTTTTAATCAAAATTAAAAGATAATTTAATTGAGTCCATTAAGTGGTGACATTTTCACTAAGAAGTATAATAACTTTGCTCGTCAATAAGCTTTGTTGAGGTTGGCTAGGGCTCCGGAGATCTTAACGGGATCCCAAAAATAAATGCAGAAGGATTGTTTGTTAGGAAGGTGCTTAATAAAAAGCCCTATGCCAATCAAAAATCCAGCGTGTCTAAAAAGGTCACACGATTCCGCTAAAAACGAGTAACTTTATGAATTCCCTAAGCATTTTTTTGTAAATAGACCAAAAAAAAGCCGCTGAGTTTTTTGCCGGAGTCTTCTCAGGCCGGGGCCGCGTTTCGAACCGGTGGTCCATTTGCTAAGCTAGTCTTTAGTACATATATATTTTTGACGTTTTGTAAGTGCCGTTTTGATGGTCTATACAGAATAAATGATTTTTGACTTTGACTTTGACTTTGATTCCTATAAAATTCGTATACCTAATGGTCACTCATTTAAGTAGAATCACAATATTAACATCACAAAATCATAATTAATTTACTAATCAGATTCCAATTTCGTGTAAATAACGCCGCATGATATTATCCTAATAAAATTCCGATAAAGTGGCCTTTTTAGACCTGCAGATCATTTTTGCCAGTGCTCTGGTGATCACTTTATAATGTTTGGTGTACTTAACAATGTAAATAACTATATTTGTACATGTACATCATGTACAGCCAAAACACGACAGGTAAGTGTACACTATACATCGTGACTTACTTGACAAACGCACGCGTGTCGAAACGAATTAAACGCGACCTTCGTTGTATAACAAGATTAATTGAATGAAAAGATAAGAGCGCTTCACTGTTCATTCAATTAATGAGTGAACTAATGGTTATAGCGGCACGAATTAGGGACTTATGAATTAATGTAAATGTATTCCTCTTTTGTGAATCAAATGTAGATATTCTTCTTTATTCAAATGAAATGAATAGTCAAATTTGAATAAGATCTTTCCTTTATAGATAAAAGTCTTTTAAAAGACATTTTGGTACACGCAATTCAAAAATATTTAATGATGTAACTATAATAAATATGAGATTCTATTCTAATCTAAGGCGTATGTTTGGGAAATACTTAATAATGTATGTAAAAACTTCGGCTTCTATAAGTAATGTAATAAGTTAATAACAGAGCTATTACAGTTCGTGAACAAAAACAGACTAGACAAAATGATTTATTTTCAGCTAGATTTGTTATCGCATGTTCTAGGTAAACATTCGTCATCTTAACGAGGTAATAAAAATAAGATTTTTATATACAATTGTTACAAAGTATGAACGTTTTGTATGCACTTAAAATATACTTCTTCAAACAAAAAACTTGTGATAAAATCTTTTAAATTGACTGCTTAAATTCTCGTCATGGTTTTTGAACGTCATTGTTACTTTAAATATGGAATACGCAAAACATGATCAGATATTGTCAGTAATTTGAATAAAGAATATCATTTTGTTTTTTTATGTAGCTGCCTATATTTTTTTTACTTCCAAAGACAAGTTAGGTTTATTTTCCTTATAGTAAGAGAGCTTGGATCATTAACTCCGGTACCATCAGCGTACTGAATGAGATGTACATCATTAGACGCGCCTTTAATTGGAGAACACGAAATGGCTATGCTGCAAAGTCAAAAACCTGGTGGTGATACCAAAAATCAATTTTGAAAATGCTAAAAAAATCGGTACCTAATATTGAAAGATTACCAATTTTCGTTTGTTCCTGGCAATAGAGGAGATTTAGGACTATATGATAGTGCAGTGCTGCAAGCCTCCATAACTGGCCTTGTCAGAGGCAGCACCTTGCAAAGTGCCGCCTGAAAACAGGTATCTGGTACGATCGAATTACCAAATAAAACCGGGCTCATCTGAAAGATCATCAAATTCTGAGTATGAAAAACTGGTGCTGCAAATCTTAAACACTGGCGAAGGTGGTTGCAGCAGCGATTGAAGATCGCGAGTTGCGCGTCTCTGTTTGGTATTTCCACATTTATACGATCGAGTTACCAAAAAAAAACAGGGCTCATCTGAAAGATCATCAAATTCCGTGTAGGAAAAACCGGTGCTGCCAATCTTAAACACTGGCGAAGGTAGTTGCAGCAGCGATTGAAGATCACGAGTTGCGCAATACGGTTTTGTAATTTTCACATTAGTACGATCGAGTTACCAAAAAAAAACAGGGCTCATCTGAAAGATCATCAAATTCTGTGTAGGAAAAACCGGTGCTGCAAATCTTAAACACTGGCGAAGGTGGTTGCAGCAGCGATTGAAGATCGTGAGTTGCGCGACTCGGTTTGGTATTTTCACATTAGTACGATCGAGGTACCAAAAAAAACAGGGCTCATCTGAAAGATCATCAAATTCTGTGTAAGAAAAATCAGTACTGCAAATCTTAAACACTGGTGAAGGTGGTTGCAGCAGCGTGTGAAGATATCGCATTGCGCGACTCGATTTGGTAGGTATTTCCATATTAGTACGATCGAATTACCAAATAAAAGCGGGCTCATCTGAAAGATCATCAAATTCTGAGTATGAAAAACCGGTGCTGCAAATCTTAAACACTGGTGAAGGTAGTTGCAGCAGCGTTTGAAGATCGCGCGTCGCGCGACTCGACAGATTTTCATATTAGTACGATCGAATTTCCAAAAAACCAGTGTTTAAGATTTGCAGCACCGGTTTTTCCTACACAGAATTTGATGATCTTTCAGATGAGCCCTGTTTTTTTTTTGGTACCTCGATCGTACTAATGTGAAAATACCAAACCGAGTCGCGCAACTCACGATCTTCAATCGCTGCTGCAACCACCTTCGCCAGTGTTTAAGATTTGCAGCACCGGTTTTTCCTACACAGAATTTGATGATCTTTCAGATGAGCCCTGTTTTTTTTGGTAACTCGATCGTACTAATGTGAAAATTACAAAACCGAGTTGCGCAACTCGTGATCTTCAATCGCTGCTGCAACTACCTTCGCCAGTGTTTAAGATTTGCAGCACCGGTTTTTCCTACACAGAATTTGATGATCTTTCAGATGAGCCCTGTTTTTTTTTGGTAACTCGATCGTATAAATGTGAAAATACCAAACCGAGACGCGCAACTCGCGATCTTCAATCGCTGCTGCAACCACCTTCGCCAGTGTTTAAGATTTGCAGCACCAGTTTTTCATACTCAGAATTTGATGATCTTTCAGATGAGCCCGGTTTTATTTGGTAATTCGATCGTACCAGATACCTGTTTTCAGGCGGCACTTTGCAAGGTGCTGCCTCTGACAAGGCCAGTTATGGAGGCTTGCAGCACTGCACTATCATATAATCCTAAATCTCCTCTATTGCCAGGAACAAACGAAAATTGGTAATCTTTCAATATTAGGTACCGATTTTTTTAGCATTTTCAAAATTGATTTTTGGTATCACCACCAGGTTTTTGACTTTGCAGCATAGCCATTTCGTGTTCTCCAATTAAAGGCGCGTCTAATGATGTACATCTCATTCAGTACGCTGATGGTACCGGAGTTAATGATCCAAGCTCTCTTACTATTACATTAAGTGGCTAAATCGTTCAATGTGCAATCCTCTCCTTATAGATTTATAAAAAAGATTTCTAAAGTCAGGTTTAGTTAGTTGTTAGTTTAGTCTGTGTTGCCGCCTAAACCTGTTTTAATTGAGGAAACACCTTTCTAGAAAGTATTACTTTCATGCTTATTTAGGCACGTTTTAGTTCTATTTAAACAAACATTACGATTTAGAGATTAGGCTTAAGTTTACTAGGACACTAATAAAATTATGCTACCAAAAAACTTATAATTGTCGGAAAATAGAGGATCTTTGTACATATAGTAAGGTATTTATTAATATATAAAAAATATATACACCTGCTATTGTTTTCCTTGCATCCCCTAGTAGACACTGATCTCTTAATGCACAACAGAATTTCTTATTTTCCCTTTCAGCGGTCGCATTCGGAAGGAACATTGACAGTATGGCGACATCTTCATTATTTTCTCTAGCCCTTCTTATTCTCTCTTGTCCCACAGTTTTAGTGGTTAAATGTAGGCGGGATTTTAAATCTTCACTTAAAACGTCCGCTGACATCCTGACCTCTTTGGATGTATAACTTTAGAACTTAAAAAAAAAAAAGCGCGCCAAGTTTGACGTTTAGCGTTTCGTCGAGGAACGCGCGTGTGTAGGCTTCGCGGCTAACCGTGCGGTACTGAACTGAACCGTCTGACGGCCTCCGTGGAGGGAGTGTGGTGAGTAGGCACCGTGTAGGTTGCCGATTGACTTAATTGATCCGAAACGATAAGAAATGTTTCGGATTCTCTCCGGCGGCGATATATCTTGTTAGTATGAGGAAGTTCATGACTGTTATTAATTGTTGGAAGAGGCTATTACGTAGATAGTAAATTAAATTTTATTAATTGCGATTTGTACGTACAGGTTCGCGCGCCAAACTTACCCTTCGTGAGGGGCTCTTAAATTCAGAATATTATTATTTATGAAACGTAAGACAATGATTATGTTGAATTCGTTTCAGTCAGGTCGTGAAGTTTGTAAATCTCCGAAGGGTTAGGTAGAGGTGTATTAACACCTACATTTCGTCATTAAATAAATTGTATGAATTCTTACACAGAAAGGGAGAGAGAATAGGTTCGTATGACGAATTGCGAAAATGACGAGTTCAGAAAATGACGAGTTGCGAAAGTGACGAGTTGCGAAAATGACCAGTTGCGAAAATGACCAGTTGAGCAGCATGACGACTTTGGGCTTATGACGACTTGCTACTAATCTGATTGGTTTCATGTCAGGCTCGGCAACGTGTGCTCATTGTGGTGACTGTGACGTGAAGCGAATGGGATGACTCCCTTTAGTCACTGATGTTTTCAGTTGCCAAATATCTGTAAAGTAGGTAAGTAGGCAGGTGGTAGTTATTTCTCAGTAGTTTTCGTATCGTATTGCGAATCTGACAGGAAACGTGCATGCGGAAGTACTTAAAATTAATTATATTGATTAAATGTTGCTTTTGACCTACATAATTAAAAAAAAATATAATTTTTACCAACATTTTCACGATACTTTCAAATTTTTTAACGAGTTATCTATATGACCTGGATTGGGAGGTCAGTTGGTCCCGGAAAAGCCGACATATCAGTTTAAAAAATATAATAAAAAACAGTCTAGGTAGTAGTTTTTGTATGATACTCAAACAAACATGGCCGTGAGCTTGCTTAAAATTAAAAAAAAATAAGCCAAAAAAGTTGTTCTTATATTTTTTTTATCAAATGAGCCTAATAATGAAGTAATGAAATTCATATAGGTACTAGGTATATACAAGAACCTTGAAAATTCCTTTCCTTTTTTAGGCAGTCGTGTAATTATAATTTATATGTATCTGCTAACAATACATTTAGTTTCAAATATTAAAATTAGTAGGAAATTTTTCCAACATAACAAGGCACTGAATTTTAAAAACAAAGTGTCTATATATAGCGGAAATATTATGTACCCAGTTACTGATAAAACTAAACGCACGTGTCCCAGTAGCGTAATGTCACGTTTTGTTAACGTGCTCGCTAACGAAATAAAAAGATACAATATTATGAAAGAAAATTTAAAAAGTTGGGCAAACTTTTTATCTACTCTTCACTCTTCGGTTAGGAAATTTATACAAGGAGTCTAGAAAAAGTACCCGGTTGTAGGCAATAGGCTCACTTTCTATTGATCCTACTAATAAACAATATAGCGTATAAAATTTGAGTCAAAGTTGAAGTAAACAATCGTTTAGGTATTCTATCCGTCGTCGGCCATCTTTCATTTTTATTTTTTTAATACTTTTCAGTAGATAATGTAGTTATAAGTAGGTACAAACATTCTTAAAAAAAAAATAAGGATGACGAAACAGCACTATTTCGGCTTCTTGGGTTAATTAAGTTAACTAATAAAGTTCATCGAGCACTGAGCAGTAATTCCTACAATAAGGTTCAAATTAGAATACAGTGAATAAAACACAATTAGGTATATTGTAAGAACCCGCGTAATTACTCGTAAAATATAAACACATCCTACACATACCGAATTTACTTCTCCACCTGACAATAGTACCTAAATGTCTGAGATGTTCTTGTAACAGCTAGATAATAAGCGATTTTATTGCTCTTGAGACCTAGTGCTGGCATTGCTGCCTACGATCAATTGCTACTTACCGATTAATGGAGGCTAAATGCGTATGTGGGTTAAAACAGTTGTACTAAATGGGCGGGAAAACATTAAAAACGTTCGGGAATTGAAATTGTTCTGGCATAACGAGGCTTGTTCGAAGTTGTTAACAACAATGTGTTTAAAAATAGAATGAATTTGTAAAACAAAATACAGTTGATATTATTAAATGGGTATATTTTACCTATTTTTTTTTTAATTGAAATCACTTTAAATGAATAAAGCCGTGAAAGTAAATAATAACAAATAAATCGCGATAATATCCCTTAAACAGCGGTTTTATTTCAATGAGTAGGTACCTAAAATTCGCGTAAACTTCAGACAGTATCATACCTATATTTTTTGTTTTCCTTTATAATACATAATATTTATATTAATTTTATTTAAAAAAAAAACTAATAAGCAGCGGCTAGTAGCTAATAAATCAAGAAGTTGCACAAAAATTCTGACATCATATTCACAGTAAATTATCATCTGAGTTCATCATAGGACGAAAATAATTAAAAAGCCGGTCAAGTGCGAGTCGGGCTCGAGCAATGAGGGTTCCGTACAAGAACTTATGCTACATAAACTGGCATCGAAGGCGTAAACCGCGCAATTGGTATTTGGTATTTTTTTTAATTTATAGGTAATATTTTTTATTAGCATAATTTTTAGTTACAATAATGTTTGGCCCTGATTCCAGAGCTATTACACTAGAGCTAGAACACTACAGTATTTACAACCTGTATTTCAGGAGACAGTGTCTTCCACCATTACAAAATATGTATTTATGCACAATTCAAATTAATGCACCTAATTAATAAAAATTACAACTTGTTGTCTCCACGCAATCCTGAGAGGTCTTGACAGACAGACGCTAACGAAGTGATCCTATAAGGCAGTATAAGGGTTCCCTTTTTTGCTCTTGAAATACGGAACCCTCAAATATCGAAGTCTAGCCAAATCCGCAGTTAGACTGGTAAAGCGGACCCCAGACTTCGAGGGATTACCGCTGAAGAGGAAGTACGGAACCCTAAAAAACATCAAATATAATAGAAAAACCTCCTTACATTCGTCTAAAAAATATAATGAAATCATCTTAATGAATATTTATTTGAAGCCATATATCTTGAGTGTATGATTTAATCTGTGGAACATTTACGATGAATATAAATCATTTTAAACTACACTTGGAAATATAATTCAAATGTTTATGTACGGTGAGTTAGATCATTTAATATAATCACGCTTATATATTTCAGAACGGATAGGTAGAGGTGGTTCCCGGCAGAGTAGAATTTGGGCAACCCCATCTCTTTTCATGCAATGTCGTACTAACAAGGCGACTAAGACTGACTATGGCTTAGCGCTGTATAACATCAGACTGGTATACACAGCAGATATGTATGTTTTTAATTAGACAATTTAAATTACACAGTTTTCGTTTTAAATTACACGTTTTAAAAACGCAATTTTAATTAATCGGATCCTTGCAAGAAACTTAGCTGCTTTTTTGTGAACCTCTCACAAACTTCTATGACACATATTTTGACGTTTATGACATACGTTGACGACTGTCATATACGTCAAATCCCATACATTCATCATTCTATTCTACAATACGCCGTCCAACTAATTTCCACTTGTCTAGGGGGCCAGAATTTTATCTAGTTGCAAAATTTTCTTTGAACAGTTTGGTAGAGTAACCAGTAGCCTAAAAATCAAGGGGAGCCTTAAGTACCTAAGTGCCGCGCGAGTCATCCCTTTGCGTAATAAAAAAAAAAGAATTATTATCAATGCAAAATATGATAAGACGGGTCAACTGACCTTTATCGATACATTTTTAAACTTGGAACACTTCGCATTCTGATGAGTCATGTCAGTCGCGTCGTATATTTAATAAAAGATCATGAAATGTGTCTTATAAGGGCACAGACGACGCAAGGTCGGCCTCCCGTAGTAAGGTGTAAATAGTAAGTAAACGGTGTTGCCTTCTTTTAATATAATTTTGGACAAAATTTCACATTTTATGGTAGCAGGCGGTCAGTAGATTTTTTGTAGAGGGGCGTTTTATTAGTAGCAACCCTATGGAACCATTGATTTAAACTTTCTTCTTCTTCTTCTTAGCGTTAATTCCCAGTCGCATCCGAAGCTTTCGCCTCGGAGTCTGGGGTCCGCTTTACCAGTCTTAACTGCGGATTTTGCTAGACCTCGATATTTTCCGTGAAGCGACTGCCATCTGACACTTGGGTCTCCACAACCCAATGGTGACACTAGGCGATATCGATGCATTGCAACTAGACCGTTGTTGTTGGACTTTTTGGGGCACCAACTACCCGTAACGACTTTATGTGATTTAAACTTTAAACAGAATTGATGTTTAATACATAATATATATTGTTTATATTATTTATATACATTTTAAAGTATTTGACCTTGTGAAGTTAGTATATCTAAGTTGATCTATTGTTCAGATAAGCAAAAAAATAAGAATGCAATAATAGTCGACCTTACGAGCTATAGGTCCCGGGTTCGAATCACGGACATTACACTACCAACGTAAACTCACTCCTAACATAAGCAATTTAGAGATAAGTATGTAGGTACTAGTAATTTCAGTTGCAGTGAATGCATGTAGGTACGTATACCTCAGGATACGTATCTTGGACCAAAATCGCGAGACTAACGAGGCCGATGGTTGATGAATTTGAGAGTTCGTCCATCGTCCACTGCCGTAGCACCCCGTGCTTTCCTCAAAGAACACCCAAGAAACGTGTACTACGCGTATAGAGCACATTATGAACACAGGTTAGGTCTTAAATATAATGTCCCGACCAATAGCCATTAGATTGCTTTCTGTTGATGTAAGTATCTCTAAAACAGATAACCACCTTTATGCTACTTGTGTGCCAACGTAAAAAAAAACACCTGTAGGATGGATGTACCTCCAAAGCCGGTTCACTAAACAAATAACTTGACACCTTTTTAAGCAACTGAAGTTGCTAATATGGTAGGTAATGATTTATTCTAAAATTGTATTGTTATTGATGGCAACATTACTATAAAACAAATATTGTACACGCCGCCTACGACGGTGACTCATTTTGCTTTGTGTCATTGCAATATATAGATGATCATGTTAAAATTTGGGGCGTGATCATAGACAATCGTAGTTTTTTTCTAGTACAGATCAACGTGGGTTGTGTGAAGCTGTACAGATTATATTAACGGGTGTTCATTTATCAGGTCATTGAAAAATGTTGCTGCTGTATAAATTTGGTAGGATTAGTAAAAAATATCATTGTCGTAGAATAGTAAACGGTGCAAAATATTTTTTTATTAATGTTTATTTTTCAAGTTATCCTTATGTGTGTGTACGATCTTGACGCAAGATCTAATGCATATTATATTCATGCCTGTAAATCCCCGAAGTGTTAAGCAGAGGTATATTACCACCCATTCAGAACTATTGGAAAGAAAAATAGGCAGATACGAAACCTCTCAATCCCAAAGAGAGGAGAAAAGGTCTCCACCAGAGCCTCATCTGTCAAACATCTGATGTACAGACTTGCAGGTTGCTGGTATGGTTGGCTTGAGTCCCAAAGATCTTGGTGCAGCCTATACAACTAAATATGATTGACACCTGAAGACCAAAGGTTGCCTGGAAGAAATCGCTTGTAGCGATAAGGCGGCCATTTGTACATTTCCTTTTGTTACCTAATGCTTTTCATACATGTACTATTTTATTAGTGTACAATAAAGTTTAAATAAATAAATAAATAAATAAATTTTCGTAAATTCGTTTCTGAATTTTGAAAAGATTTTTTTACGAGAATTGGCGCTATTTTAAAAAAATCGTGATTGTTTTTGTCATTTGGGAGATTGTTATTAAATCGAAACTGAATAGTGGGTAGACTTTTATTAAAATAATTGTCCTTCTGTATTGTTAAGATAAAAAACCGAAGTGTTCCGCTTCTCCGAAGTAAATATTCGGTTTTAACAGGCTTTATTATACAACCCACACACAAAAATCAAGCCTACATCGATCATCTTGTTAAGCAAGTTCAATCATTATTCTTTACATAACCATATTCCAATGTTTAAACGTCTCAAAAGTTTAAAATACTTGTCGTATTTACACAAAGAGTTATGTCATCAGTGAAGGTCGTCTCTATGGTCAAGCTATAAAAAAAAACATAGTGAATCATTATGATGTCCTGAAATTAATATCTGATTTAAAGATTCCCATCTGTGAAGGACAAATTCATTACTATAAATGAGAGTGTAAATTTATGATTGTTTGTTGATCTTTTGGTAGACTGAAATACTAAACAGACAGAGTGGAGTTTCTTCACGATATACCCTGGAACCTCCACCCTGGAACCTGGACTCTGGATGTGTGTACCGAATTTATGATAATGATAAAACCTGTATCCACACGGCCGAAGTCGCAAGAAGTTAGTAACTCGATAAATATAAAAGAAGTAACTCAACAAATATGACCAATATAATTTGTTCTTCAAGCTTTGTCGTTTTAAAAATCATTGAATTATTTTTCTGTGAAAAAAATGTGTATAATTATGTGCTAGAATATTTATTTGAATAAATAACCAAGATACATCTCAACTAAATGTCTTGTTAATTTGTTTTTGCCAAAAAGAACAACGTAAACGTACAAATTTTCAAGAAGCGTGAATATAAATAATGTAATATATTTAAATGAATAAAACACAACTATGTTAAATACAATGACGGGTGATTAGTCATTACCAGATTTATCTCAATTTAAACTACCACCCAATAACGTCATCGCTAGAACTGGTGCCGTGTGGGAGTGAACAGAGGTACCATTGGTGCAAAAAATCACCATTATTACCAAAGTCCGTTAGATTCTGAGAGCATCCATTAATTTCCTTTCTCTCAATTTTATATTAATCATTTACACTGCTCAGAAATTTAATAATGTAACAGGAAAATCATTTTTTGTTGTCCTATTGTAATCTTAAAATGGGGTCACAACAGTAGAGTGAATTATGACACCTTTGTCATTTACATGAAAATAGCTTTTGTATTTTTAAAATGAAAATCAACTTTGCATTTTTGTGATAAACTATTCAAAATAAGTACAATATTAAAATCCTGTAGGCGGCAACATTATCGCTAAGTTCTAAATTCAAACTCATCGTTCTAAATTCGAAAATGTAATTCGATAATTGAGCGACCCATCATTGACTGTGAATAGTGTGAATTCTGTGAAATAGTTTCCGAATTAGACAATTTGGCAGTACGATCAGAAATTATTCACACCCCGCCATAATTACAGAAGCCAATAGAACAAACTTGTACGGTATCATTAGATACAATGTAGTTTGACTCCAATATACCTAATTGGGTGTATTTGTATGTCTTTATGTCTATAATATTGACATATCGCCTTTTTTCATTGATTGATTGTGTCATTATGAGATATTTAATTAAATGATACAATGTAATTGATTGAAAGATATATCAGTATTGTAGTTAGAAATAATCTATCATTTTCCGTTTCAGTTGTTTCTTAGGGGTTTTGTCAGCACAAATATTACGTTTCATTGTTTAAGTTTAGTAATCAACCTAGATGACAATATAGAGATTGAATCCAGAAAAATTATCATTAATAATCATGGTTACATTGAAAATTTTGTCACAGACTTAAACCATGTACTGTATAGACACAGCTATTTTTTACGCCGCGTTGAAATGACACTTTCCTCGTCTAGGTATAGAGTTTTATATAGTCTCACAGATTTAATAATTGTGACGTTAGCTTGCATTCACAAAGGACACTTATTACAGGACACCCAGATTCCTTACCAAGTGCTTTATGGAATGTATGGAATTTGTCAACTTTCGATCCGGTTTCACTTCGAATTTTGTATTTTGAATATATTCAAGTACCTGTGTTACATTTTTTTTAAATGTATTTTTAGGTCTGACAAGGTGAAACAAAAAAATAAATCTTCCAGCCAGATGTTCCGAAATTCAACCTTTACAGTGTTACCATGTCGAAAACTGAAAATTTCATTTCCTCTCATGTGTATGGAAGCGGTTACGAGGTCGTGGCAATGACAGTGGCCAGGTTTTTTCTTGTACTTCACCTTACGATACCATAAGTAGTGAGTGTAATGGCAAACCATACATGGTAATGACTTCACAATGAGATTCGCAGGTACATAAGTGATAAAATTAGATGATTGATTTATTGTTAGAGCGTTTTGCTTCGTACAAAAGTGTCGGTGGCCATTTTGAATCGTTTATCTTTGTTTTATCGATGTTTTAATTGAAAAATTCGATGCTTTGAACAGAGTTGCAATTCCCGTAGTGCTGAACAGTCTGTTGTAATTGTTCTGTACTACGTGGAGCGAAATACGCTTCTGCCTAATATCTAAAAAAAGTTCGAAAATGTACGCGTCTGGATCTAGAGAGGATGGATGAGCAAATTACCTAACTGTACTAGTTCTAAAGTATAATTTGTTAAATTGAATTTATATATTTTACATGGTAATTTATTTTCACAAATATTATCGGCAAAGTCGGCAAAAAAAAAATCCTCTTGTTTTTCTCAACCGATTTTTTTTTAATATTGACGAGCTTTAGGTAGTGTTTTCTACAAAAAAAGGAAACAGTAATAATACTTAAGTGTGCGATTGCTTGTCAATAATTAAGTACTACACTTCAGATATAATATCAGAACAGACAAGACAGTGCGATAACAGATAAATATTAATATATTTACAACTATGTACCGTATTTACACCGATAATATATTTCACCAAGTCAACACTAACACATTCTTGTACCTATAACAACTATAATAGGGTTATGGTCAAGTAGTTATAATAACATAATTGACACATATTCTATCTGTCAAGAGCTTTATAAGGAATAATGTGTAGTATCACTTGCTAATAATAGTAATAATGCAATTTAATTATGAATATTATACAAGATTAACGTTTGCAAATATATTTCAAAGGATAACATGCTTTGAAACTTGCGTTGGTGCCAGATGGTTATAGTCTCTATGTCTTATACAGATAGGTGTCAAAATTCATTGCCTCATTTATAATCTATTTCGCGTCACCTACCAAATTCGAAATTCAAAATTTATTCCCGCCATAAAGAGCTTGTCTAGTAGTTTACACATGACCAAAAAGATAAGCACTGGTTTGTGAAGATGTGTGTAAAGGTTGAACTTATTTCTTTGGCCGTTTGTACATAGAAGTCAATGTTTCCATTATGGTGTGTCTATGGACAGGATACGACATAATAAATGGCGGGATTTTGCATCTGCCTAGGAAAATGGAGGGAGAAAAGTACAATCTACATGGCATAATATTTTAGATTAATCGATCTGATCTATATAGTCTAAGATTGTTGGGTTACGAGTGTTGCCCTCAATTTCATATCTCAGTAATTTAAACCTGTCCGAATTCGCCTACACTCAATGCGTTACTTATTTATTTACAACCTATTTCATTTCGATGATTCATTTATGTTCTCATTGTGTTTTATGCATGTGTTCATTTATGTTCTATATTCATATCGTTCATTTAAAATCCGATCTTTCAATAAAGTAAGATCTTTTTAGTCCAATGTTTTTAGAGTAGGTAGGTACGTTTGGCGAAAAGTTTCCGATTTCACATAATGTAATCATCATTGTCCGGTTTCAATGATTCTCTCTTTCAGTTAAAAGGGTACCATTGGGGAAGTTTCATATAAATTCGGTGAAAATGGGATGATAAAGTTTTCTAACCTATAAACTTATGAAGGCATTAAGGTAACTGTACCAATGCTCGACACTTTAAGGAAAAATAAAATTTCAATCTAAAAAATTTAACAAATTAATTACAGCATGGTCGTTACATTCTTTTTTAACTGTTACAGCAACAATTAGACATTAACTTTTGCCCATAAAATCTTTAAAATCTATCATACTTTTACTTTAAATTAAATTATTATGCACTTGGTCGAAAACACCAATGCTAGACATCATTGTCCCAATGGTCCAAGTATGTCAATAACTTCAATATTTATAACGTTTATACTAAAATTAGTAATAATCATAACTTATAAACAAAAAAATCACACCTATAAAAATCAGTACCCTTGGCAAAAATCTTAAGAAATAACACGACCGTGTTCACGGAGTCACATTATTTGCTGTCAACAGTCTTTCTAAAGGAGAACATTCACTCTCCATACATATCTGGGCTAATTTTGAAAGTGCCGGCCAAAGAAAAAAAATACGATATTCTGTTAGAGCTTGTTCTTACTAGCATTTTTTATTACTGCGTCAAAGTTGAGAGATCACTTCCAACGGTTTTATTTGAGTTTAAAAATCTTAAAAATATACACTTTTTAAGATACGAACTATTAAAAATAAATGAAAAATATTGTTCTACATTGGAAGAATAGTTAATAAAAGCAATATAAAATAAACCCTATACTGCATATTGTTGTTTTTCGTCCATTCATTTAGATCCAAAATTGAAAGTGCCGGTCAAAGAAAACAAATATGATATTCCGCTAGAGCTTGTCCTCATCAGCACTTTTTATTACGTCGTCAAAGCTGAGAGACCACTGCCCTCGGTTTTATTGGCGTTCAAAAATCTTAGAAACATATAATTTTTATGATACGATATATTGAAAATGAATGAAAAATATTGTTCTATATTGGAAGAATAGTTATTAAACGCAATAACATAAGCCCCATACTGCATATCGCTGTTTTTCGTTAGTTTATTTAGGTCTAAAATTGAAAGTGCCGGCCAAAAAAAAATGATATTCCGTTAGCGCTTGTCCTTATTGGCATAAGCATATAAAAATAAAATACACGAGCAATAATACTGTTTCATTGCACTTCACCCTTCTTGTTTTATCTATGATAATGTATGTATAATGTTGACGAACCTGGACATGACGTGACTGCTATCGTCCACGAATCATCCATAAGGCATTGCCATTAGTGCCTTGTAACTGTGGAATATGATGAACTCATTTACTAAGTTCAATTGGAAATGCACTTTTAACCAATATAAATCAATATTTCTCATTCATTTTCAATAATTCGTAAAAAAAAATGTATATATCCAAGATTTTTGAACTCAAATAAAACCGAGGGAAGTTATCCTTCAGCTTTGACACCATAAAAAAATGCTAATGAGGACAAGCTCTAGCGGAATATCATATCTATTTGTTTTCTTTGACCGGCACTTTCAATTTTTGAACTAAGTAATTAAATAGTCACACTTTATACTAAATATTGAACCCTAAATAAAATCTCAAGGAATCGATTTAGAACTTTGGTGTAGTAATAAAAAATGCTTACAATGTTGTGTTCTATCAAAATCAAGCACTTTTTTTTAGTGGCCGGCAAAATAAAAATTAGCCCAATCTGAATGATCGCCAATCGATGAGAAATATTGATTTATATTGGTTAAAAGTGCATTTCCAATTGAACTTAGTAAATGAGTTCATCATATTCCACAGTTACAAGGCACTAATGGCAATGCCTTATGGATGATTCGTGGACGATAACAGTCACGTCATGTCCAGGTTCGTCAACATTATACATACATTATCATAGATAAAACAAGAAGGGTGAAGTGCAATGAAACAGTATTATTGATCGTGTATTTTATTTTTATATGCTTATGCCAATAAGGACAAGCGCTAACGGAATATCATTTTTTTTTGGCCGGCACTTTCAATTTTAGACCTAAATAAACTAACGAAAAACAGCGATATGCAGTATGGGGCTTATGTTATTGCGTTTAATAACTATTCTTCCAATATAGAACAATATTTTTCATTCATTTTCAATATATCGTATCATAAAAATTATATGTTTCTAAGATTTTTGAACGCCAATAAAACCGAGGGCAGTGGTCTCTCAGCTTTGACGACGTAATAAAAAGTGCTGATGAGGACAAGCTCTAGCGGAATATCATATTTGTTTTCTTTGACCGGCACTTTCAATTTTGGATCTAAATGAATGGACGAAAAACAACAATATGCAGTATAGGGTTTATTTTATATTGCTTTTATTAACTATTCTTCCAATGTAGAACAATATTTTTCATTTATTTTTAATAGTTCGTATCTTAAAAAGTGTATATTTTTAAGATTTTTAAACTCAAATAAAACCGTTGGAAGTGATCTCTCAACTTTGACGCAGTAATAAAAAATGCTAGTAAGAACAAGCTCTAACAGAATATCGTATTTTTTTTCTTTGGCCGGCACTTTCAAAATTAGCCCAATCTGAATGATCGCCTTTACTTCGGATGGTGTTGCGAATATTTGAACATATCTTATAGATACCATTAGGCATCTTTTAAGTCAATAGTCTTATAAAACAAATGGATAATTTTCTCAAAATACTGGGTTTTGTTCGAAAGTGTCTAGCATTGGTACAGTGTCGAGCATTGGTACAGTTACCTTAACTATTTGAATAGACTAACCCTAAGGGATGGTAAGATTAACCCTAAAGTTTAAAACAGTATATTGCAATTTCTTTTAGTTGCTTTGTACCTAATTTCATAATTTTATTTAAGTTCACTAAAGCGGTATTTCTTCTTAAACCTTAACAGTTATTTATTCTGTGTACAAAATTCTACCATTTTATTTTTATTTTAACTCTGGCAACCCTGTCATAATATAATGTACTCACCAGCACGGAACACCTCGCCGCATCCATCACAACGGCTGGCGAACTGAGCGTCATAGCAGTTGCCGCAGTAGATCTTGTCAAGCTTGGAGCCGAACTGCTTGTCTACCAAGGAGACACGGCACTTGGCGCATAGGAAACAGGCCTCGTGCCAGTGCTTGTCTTTGTACGACAGGTCCTGAGAAAAAAAAAATGAAATGAAGTGACAGTACTAAAGCGCGGTAAATTGAACTGTTTTGTGAAGAGACATGAAGAGGCAAAGGAAACTAGTATAGAGCCTACCTACATCAAGTAATTTACTGTCTGTCATATATCAAAAATGATTGATTGAAATATAATTTCTATTAGGCCTACCTACATCACAATAACACCGTTATTGTCAATTACTATTTACTACTACTCCCCAAAATGTATTGTACTGGCAATAATATTAAATCGAAAAGAAGTTGCCCGTGAAATAATTGACGACGATTCGACCGAAATACTACTGATAGAACATTAAAATTAGCTATAAATAGCAATGACAATAAACGTATAAAATAGCGTGATTTACAAAACGAAATATCTTGTTCGTAAACATTATTTATAATGTTCAAATAAAAGGCGGACAGTAGTATCAATCAATGTGACGTTAGACTGTTTTCAATTGCGCGGGAAAACCAGATTCTATAGAAAAAAAAAACCGGTGAAGTGTGCGTCGAACTCCTGACACGGGTTCGGCACCGTCAGACAAGAAAAAGAAGAGGAGGCGCATAGTACTCGTATTTTATTTTTTTGTAGATTTATTATTTATAATACAGCTACAGTCAGAATTTCGTACGTTGACAGTAGTATCAGTAACAACTAGCAGTAATTACTTCGGAGTATCATAGATCAGAGGTCATGAATTCGATCCCCGTTCAGTGAAATTATTATATTCATGTATAATGAATATTTTTATTTTCATTGTTCTGGATGTTTGTGCGTATTTACAAAACAAAGTGTACATAAGTATGTTTATCTGCATCTTCTAAGATCTATACGTATAACAAGCTAGTTTTAATTCTGATCTAGATGGCGTAGTGTAACATAAATACATACATAATCACGTCTTTATCCCTGGGGGTTAGGCAGAGGTGAATTTATAATTTAATACCCATATTAGTGTAACATATCCTACACTATTTATTTAAGTATTTATATCAGAGCCAGTCGACTCGCTGATATACAGCGTCGTCTCAACAATAGTGTCAATTTGTAACCCTTTGAGTACGGAACTCTAAAAGGGTTTCCTCGCGGCAGATGGTCTGTTCTGATCATGTGGGCGGTAATTGTGACCTTCAACTTGATAGTCAGTGGACTAATCAATTGTTAATGAGTTTAAACTCTATATGGAGAAGGTTATGACTCAATATTGATTGTTGTCCTTTTAGATCGTAAAGGTGTGTCTACATTGGCGGAAGCTTGTGAAGTGTGAATACCAGAAGTAGATGGTAGGCTGTTGTGTCTGCCTACCCTAAAGAGAGTATAGTGTGTGTAGGTACAAGTAAGTACAGTCAGCATCAGTCTCAAAATGACCTTAATCCTAAGGTATTAAGAGCAAGTCAAACTGTTTTATTGATATACAGGGCGTCCCACGGCGATGCCACATGGAGGGAAAGTACCTTAAATCCTTAAGTTAGCTCATTTTGTTTAAAGGAGACATCATTTTATTTTTAAAAAGAAACAAAACTGCATTCAAAGTCTTTTAAAAATTCGCCTGCCACACCCGGTAATCGAACCGACTAAAATCCGAAAAAGTAAAATCCATAAGTTAGCTCATTTTGTTTAAAGGAGACATCATTTTATTTTTAAAAAGAAACAAAACTGCATTCAAAGATTTTTAAAAATTTGCCTGCCACACCCGGTAATCGAACCGACTAAAATCCGAAAAAGTAAAATCCTGTATTTTTATGGCATCAATCGATAGTGTCAATCATAAGGATCAAATCTCTCTAAGAAACATAGTAAATTAAACGAAAGGAAGTCCTTGAAACCTAAAATTATAAATTCAATTTGGCAAAATAAAACACTTTAACTCAAAGTTCATCCATCTATCTGATACCATATTAACAATAAAATTCCATATTTAAATTACTTTTCTTTTTTTATCGTGCCGAGACTGCTGCTGGTCAGCAGTAGTATTTAGGTATGTCGAACTCAAACCGACTAAAACCGCACGCCGTCTAAATTAACAGGTTATAAGTTGATCCATAGGGCAATTCTCTCGCCATTTTCGTTGCCCACGGTACACCGCGTGCAGGTTTCTTCAAGCACCCAAAATAACTACCTACCCTACCTACATACCTCATGCAGTTACCCAATAAAGTTACATTCTAAACAGGTAACAAAGTTCATTAATTTAGTACTAATTTTACTAAATAAATTTCATCAAAAATAAATCTCTAGTGTTGATAGGTACCTTATAAGAAAGTGTTTTAATTTACCAAATTGTATTGATAATATTAGATTTCAAGGACTTCCTTTCATTTAATTTACCATGTTTCTTAGAGAGATTTGTTCCTTATGATTGACACTATCGATTGATGCCATAAACATACAGGATGTTACTTTTTCGGATTTTAGTCGGTTCGATTACCGGGTGTGGTAAGCGAATTTAAAAAAATCTTTGAATGCAGTTTTGTTTCTTTTTAAAAATAAAATGATGTCTCCTTTAAGTAAAATGAGCTAACTTAAGGATTTAAGGTACTTTCCCTCCATGTGGCATCGCCGTGGGACGCCCTGTATATTGTAATATCGTCCGAACTAAAGGTGTGTGCCAAATATTAGTACAATCAGTTAACAGTAAGGGGGGAATACCAAGGTGTTAAGATAATTTTGAGTACTTTGTTCGTCAAGATTGATCTTTTGCTGACTGTACTGGTAACATTAATTTATCCCTCTCACACCTGCTACTTTTCCGACTACACTTGCGAAATGCTACTCAATTTTTGTTCTGAACTTCCTATCTAGAAGTAAACCTATCGACTAAATTCTATATTAGCCAATAATGTGGTTGTGTGGGACCCTACTAAGACTTTCGGGGTTCAAGCCTATCTCGCTTGCTAGCCGGTAAAACTGGTGATTAACGGATGGGGCCCTGGTGCAGGGGTAGGTAGCGTAAGCCTTCTTCTAGGGGTTGGGAACTCAGACAGAAAGAGTAGGAAGAAAAAGCTTTGGATGCGATTGAGACGTTAACGTTGCGATGATGATGAATAGCTTACAGTAAGTTGTAAGAAATGTGTGTACAAAAATGTTGTAGCGACATTAAACGAATCGAGTAAGCATCGTCCTAAAGAACTATTCCTTTTTTATATTTTTCGCTAGAAATATACCCCCTAGAAGCGATTTAGCGTTGTATGTAGATATGTATTTTAATTTCTTTTTATAGTACTTAGTGCGCGAGATGCTTGCATATTGCTTAGAGAGAGATTTTGGATCTCTATTCGCAAATATTGTCCAAAATCTCACCGCTAACAATTTACAATTGAATGTATTTCCGATCATGATTCATACACAGAAAATGCTTTCACATAAACACTCGTATGTAAATGCTATCTGTTACATTTGCAACAGGTTCAGTGACCACGTAACGAACACAATCCACGTTCTCCTTGTCCCACAATTATTTCCATATTTCGGGTCGCCCCAAACAACAACAAATAAAAATTCTAACACATTCTCTCACGAGCATTTGAGTTCAAGTTTCAAAATAAATCTCCCCCATTCTGGAATCTATTCCTGTTCTCGGTGAGGACCGCAACAACGCACGGTGGAAACCGAATGTCGTAATGTCAATAAAATATGAATGTTTATTTTGGCTGATTACGAAACTCTTAAAGCTTCTTATGCCGCGTAAATCTTTAAAAGAATCGCCTGATTCCACCCAAGCTTTTTCAAGGTTGGCGCTAAACGAAAACATCTAAATACTGTATCCGACCCCGAAATAGTGCTAGCAGTCGCTTCTGTAGGCGAGCGGCGATTTGTCCGAACCCGTCTTCACAACAAGCGTCAGGTTCGCTAACAATATCGCTAGCCCGACGTAAGTAAACATCAGTCTAATGTATTCATGACGGGTCTAATAAACCCCCATCAGGTTCACTGCTATCTATCAACCAATACTCGATTACGTCGGGTCTGTCGTTCCCATCAATTATAATCATGATTAATAGCCAATCATCCACTTCAGTTGATAAAGCTCGAATATTTCAAATGTAATCTGTCATGACTATGACACGGTTTTGTCTGACAATTGTTTGATGTGTTTCTGACGTGTGCTTAAAGATAGTTAATTTCTAGAATGCATTATGATGAGCTAATGGGTGCGTGAGAGTTTGCAGCTGCGTACAGACAGGAAAAGTTGTTGGTTGGTTGAGACTTGAGATAAATGTATATAGTGTTTGGCGTATCGTTATGTTGGCTTGGCAGCCGCCGACTTGGGGCCGTGTGCAGAGGTGCGCTGAAGAATCTGGGCCGGCTGGAGTGACATTACTAAATTTGATCGGTGAAACAAAGCTGACGAATGCTTTAAATTCTAATCCTACTGGCATTCGCACGTGAATAGAACGGGATTCTGTGTCAATAACATTTTCAATGGAATATATTCTATAACGGATTGAATTTCTACTTGACAGTTTACAGAATATGAATTAGTACCTATCGATACACTAGTTAAAGATGTCGTATAATGTTTACAATTGGTTCTTTATCAAACTGTCAGAGAGCGAGCATTCTGCCAATTTGTGTGTTTGCCGATTTGTCTATACGATTATCTATTTTACAGACCATTATTTACGAACTTGAAATAGCTGTTGTCTCAAGATTTTATGTTTCAGTTGAAACTATTTACAACGTGACGAAAACAATTAGGAATTTTCCTGTATTCAAACGATTTTACAAAGAGTGATAAACATGTTAGACAGAGTCATTTATAATCACCTCTTCCGTTACCTATCTTTTTAATGTTTTCTGTTTCTTTCATGTCTGATCCTTCGTATGTCTTTAGACCTTTCAATAGCATTGTAATTTAAGCTCTAAGTCCTTACCTTAGAGTCGATTCCGATGGTCTTGTTGCACTCCTCGCAGCCGTTGGCGAAGACGCTCTCGTAGCACTTGATGCAGTAGGGGTGTTCGTCACGGAGCACATAGCGCTGGCCGGTGAGCGACTCGTCGCACTGCCAGCAGCAGAAGTGGCCGCTGTGCCAGTCCTTGTTCATCGCCTTGGTGTATTCGCCACTGAAAATAAGCTGTGGACAATGGAGATAGAGTTTAGATTTGATTGAACATAAGACTAGGATTTACGTATCTATAACTTTTGGATATGATAATGAAGTAAAACAACTATTTTTGGATGTTGTAAAGAAGTAAAACAAATGGTCTCATAGTGTATTATAAAAAAGTGATGAGTAATGATGTTATTGTAATTTCCAAAATGTTATTATTAGAACTATCGGGATATTTACCATGTATTGTTTGGAGTTTCCTCCGTGGACAGTTCCTCCGTGATCATGGTGCTTGCAACAGCGCCGAAATATCGGAAACTCCAAACAATACATGGTAAATATCCCGATAGTTCTAATAATAATGTGAACGACCATGAAAGTTTAAATTCCAAAATGTTTTCAATAATTCCCAGATTTTTTTTTTTTCAAAGTATTCTCTTAAGTCGCAGGTGATAAGATAAAAAACCGTATTTTCTACTTAAAAAATTATGAGTTTATACCTAATTAGATCATGTTAATGAACTAATCATTCCAAAACATCCAATATGTACCTTAAATTAGGTCGGGTATGTGAGGGTGGCCAAAACACGCAAGTACAAAACAATGTACATTTTCAAGTCACTGGTTGACACTTGGGCACACACTACCATCACACAAACACGGGTCTAGGGACATTGGCCACCACTCCACATACCCATCGTCGTTCGTCGCCGTAGTGTTGGTCTGTTCGATTTCTGTCACGGAGACTTCGCCATCCTTCGACTCCCTGCGCTTGGAGGTCTTCTTGACCTTCCTAGTTTTGCGCTCAGTGGTGGTATACTGGACCTGTACGTCAACGTCGGCCATGGCACTAGTTGGTAGTCTTTCCGAAGTACGATATCACCGGACGCGGTCGCGACCCGAATTCGAATGAAGAGCAACAGTGGCCGAATCGCAGGAATTATTCCAGAATGTTTAGCGAACCGACGGTGGGGGGAGTTTGGGATTTAAATTTGGAAGAGTGACGGAGAGGGCAGGTGCGCGGGCGTCGTTTCCGAACTACGGCGAGAACCGCGCGTTTTCCTATTGAAGTTTCCGTAGCTATCCTTTCCCGTGTTGTAAATGATACGTACGTCTCTGGAGTTACGGATATTATCCAACTTTATGCATAAACTATTCCAAAAAGGCGTAACGCATAAACAAATCACAGCAAAATCGTACGTATCGATGCGATTGCTGAACAAAATCGTATCGATAAGTACGATTTTGTGTTGATTTTCCCTTCCACCTAATGCGTTTTACACGCATGTAATTATAATACAAACACGCGTATGTTTGTGTACAAGCCGGTGGCGTTGATTTCGACGTGCGTAATTGGCACGCATGACATTTTCCGATACTATACCTACAACATATTGTTGTTTGATTACATAGTAACACTAATCCATACTAATATAATAAATGCGAAAGTAACTCTGTCTGCCTGTCTGTCTGCTTTCACGCCTAAACCACTGAACCGATTTTGATGAAATTTGGTAGGTACAGAGATAGATTAAACCTTGGGAAAGGACATAGGCTATGTTTGGTCGCGATAACCGACATCCACGCGGGTGGAGCCGCAGGCAAAAGCTATTTCAATGTATTTCAGCAAGTAGCAATTCATTGGCTGGCATATTGTAGAATAGAAGGATGAATGAATGGGACTTGACGTATATGACCACTATGACCCTGAAAATGGTCTCAACAAAAAAACCCATCGAATTGAGAACCTCCTCCTTTTTGAAGTCGGTTAAAAATATTATATTCGATATGAAATTTCCAATAGTAGAGATAGAGACCATGATATAAGAAGATCGGTAAAAGAATTATACTTCAACGAAAAGGATAGCTCATGCATATGCACGGTGAGCTATGTGTTTCCTGAAAGGATGCATGCATAGATGCATTAGTTACTATTACTATTTATGCTAGGGCGAGCATTTACATAGGTACAGTCAGAGTTTATAAGTGCATTAGCACAACAAGGTTCCGAGATTCATACGTTAGCGGTGGGAAAAAAACAGTTAACGACAGTATCTGTCTTTGGACAGTAGAACATAACTTATTATGTATTTCTTTTGATTAATTTGCTACTGCCCAAATCAAATAATTAGCCTAAGGCAGTCCACTGCTGGACATAGGTCTCTCCCAATGTTGGGAGGCATTGTTGCTAATGTTTCCACGCGGGCCGGTTGGCAGATACAGGGTTTTATTTCGAGGTTTCTTCTCTCGCCGTGATATCGTCTGCGTATTTTACCGTTAGTCGCCTCTTACGACACCCTTCGGATGAGATGGGGTGGTGATACTTGTATTCTTTCTCCAACACCACAAGGATTTATTATTCTTACATTCATGAACGTATGTTTTGGTATTTAAATAAAGATTAAACATACTTACGCCCAGTTTCCGAAAGGCCGATCAATGTCAAATTAACTAATCGGCTGTTTTTTCAAGTAGCAATTGGGTTGCTGAAATGCTTTCAGGTTAAATAGTATAATTTGATCATCGTGTTGGTTAATCAGCTATTTTAACCGACACGACGATCAAATAAAACTATTTAACCATGATTCTAGCAACCCAATTGCTACTTGACAAGAGATTTGACAGCCGATTAGTTGATTTGACGTTGATCAGCCTTTCGGAAACTGGGCGTTAGTATTTTAGTCGGTTTTATCGAGACTTTGTAATTGAACTAGATGACTTGACTTTCTGACTTTGAAAAGAAAAAATGGGGTAATTAATGCCAGTACCATTCGAGGAGTAATAGAATGATTAGGTATATTTTAATTTTAAACTCAATACGTCATCACTTAAACGGCTGAAAAAATAAAACCGACATTCATCGTATATGAACTCTTTGGCACTGACAGGTAACAGCACTATCTCTTACCAGCCTACGCTTACAATTTAAAAAAGGAACGTAGAATATAAAAAAAATAGTTTTCAAATATCGAAGGGCGTTCACCCAGGTGTAAAATATCTGTAATGTTAGTATCCGGCTCAGAAATAGTTCGATGAATGGACAGCACTGGCCAAGACCTCGCCACGAAGGTCCAATAGCATCGACCGATACAGAGCCCCTACTCGAATTGACAAACCGCGTTTGTTTGCCCGACACATTTAAGTTTGTCTTATTTTACTCCAGTTCTATCTTTTATGTTAACCAATTGAAATATGCCGTGTACTCGCGTTACGACAGCGATTAAACTCACAGTCAAGCAGAATATGTCAATATATTGAAACTCTTTTGTAAAAAGTACGAAAAAATCTATGATTCATCAGACTAGTTTTTGAGTGAATTATTTTTCTGTGTACCGTATAAACGAAATTCACTGAAATATTTTCCGTTTCATACCATCGTATTTGTGACGGATATAAATGAATGTTGACTCGCATTTTTTTATAATGACGTGTGTATTATGAAAATAATTCTGAGATGGAAAAGACTTTAAACATAAATTTTATGTTTTTTTTACTACTACTATGATAGTAAATAAGCTTTCAGTCCAATGGAAAAGGTTTCGTAATGTATTTTCACGGTATTAAATGCCGCGTGGTTCCCGGCAGAGTAGAATTTGGGTCTCCCCATCTTCTCCCTTGCGGTGTCGTACAAGGCGACTAAGGGATAGGGCTGTTTAACATCATACATATATATACAGCCCAGGCTCAGCCTCAGATACATGGCTCGAGTCAACAACAGTGCCCGGAATACGGCAATAGGCTCACTCCCTATTGCGTGGGACCTAATACAACCCTCCGGGGATAAAGGTGTGATTGTATGTAAATGTATGTTTTAATATGTAAAATACTAGACTAGGCTACGCCCATTCCTGATCGCATTCCCGTAAGTGACTCATAGGAACATTGCGGGTACATAAAGGGGCCTAGGTACCTATATGTTATTCTAAATTACAATCTATCTCTATACAAGATTCCATCCAGATCCATTCAGCTGTTCTGGCATTTGAGTAACAAAATATTCATTCATTCATCTAAATACAAGAAGGTAGTATTGGTATTATTTTGAGAACAAAATGTCTAAACAATTTGCTAACAACTATTCTCATTTATAACAACTGTAAATAAACCACAGACTATATGTTTCTTTGAACTTCCATTGTTTTATTGTTGTAACTAATTGAACGGTAACAAAAATCGACAATAAATTAGCTGCTAGGTAACGTTTATAGCTTTTGCATTTTTTAAATACCAGTTTTTTATTTGCAAAATCCCTACTAATATTATAAATGTGAAAGTAACTCTGTCTGTCTGTCTGTCTCGCTTTCACGCCTAAACCACTGAACCGATTTTGATGAAATTTGGTATAGAGGTAGATTAGACCTTGAGAAAGGACATAGGCTATGTTTGGTCGCGATAACCGACATCCACGCGGGCGGAGCCGCGGGCAAAAGCTAGTTCATTATAAATTGTGACATTGGGCGTCTTCAAGAGAGAATAGTTTGTTTCTAGGCAGCCCTCCTAGGCCTCGATTCTGCTAAAGCACAACCACTGTCACACCACAGAGACTGCTAGAAAATTCCATTAGATTTTAGCCTTTAAAGTAATGCAGTTAAGTTTAAAATTAAATGGCTTTTTGTAGAGCGACTGAAAGAGTGTAATGAAACTCTTTTCATTTAATTTTTGACTGTAAATCTATAGAAATAAGGTCTAAAATTGAATGCAATTTTTTGCAGTTTCTGTGGTGTGATAGTGGTGGTGCTTTAGCAGAATTGAGGGCCTGCTCCACCATCGACCACATGAAACTGTGAGACACTGGTCAAATATGGTATTATCTAACCACCAGGCTACGTGGGCAGCAAATGCCTGGCAATGGCAGAAGGGGTAGGCCCAAGAAGTCCTAGATTGATATCGTGGAGGGTGACATGGTCTCACTGCCATGGACGGCCACGATCGTGGGAAGTGGAGAAGGAAGAGCCGGAAGGCGGATCCTGAGCTCCGAGGTCACCTTAGCCTCGGATGCAATCAGGCGAATACATCTCCATGTTGATGATGATTTATAATGAAGAAACTGAAATAGTACTGAACCGATTTCAAAAATTCTTCCACCATTATAATACTATTTTTTATCTCGATTTTCACACGAAATCACGCTTACGCCGCTAGTTGTTCAAAAAAAAAAACACATTTTTTTTTTTTAAATAGTAATTGTTCAGGGATTGAGAGAGGAACTACCGGTAGTCATTGCTCTAAAATAAGTACCACCTTCTGCATCACATTATCTCAGTCCGACATTGGAATAAGAAGACTATGATAGAAAAGGATACTTATTTTTTCAGTCTCACTTATTTACCTGTTCTGTTTTAAAAAAATAAGTAGTTTATTTCAGTTTGTAGGCCAAAATGGCGGGCATGTCAACACAGATGTTGTAACGGACGGAAATGGGTCATTAGGTCGTTCCTATACACTGTTGTCACAAAATTAAGAGCTACAGAAGCCCTACTTTACAGAAATTCATTCAAACAAGCTGAAGTGGCAGTGGGCTGGCCACATCTGTCGAAGAACTGATGGCCGTTGGAGTAGACGGGTCCTAAAGTGGAGACCGCGAGAAGGAAAACGTAAGGTGGGACACCCCCAAGCCAGGTCAACAGACGACCTACGAAGGGTGGCTGGGACGGACTGGATGCGGAAGGCGGAGGATCGGCAAACGTGGCGCATATTGGGAGAGGCCTATGTCCAGCAGTGGACTGCAATACTACTACTCTACGTGTCACTCTAAGTAACAGAGGGCATAGAGGAGCTATCTTTAAACCGTAGAAGGCCCAAGCTCAGCCGGGTGCGAGGAAAATGCTTGGCGTGCGGTTTAAGTCGCTCCGAGTCCGACATAACCACCTGTGACCGACGGGAGACGGAGTGGTATCCGTGAGGGTATTCGCACGAATAAAGAGGTACAGAAACACTGTTAATTAACTATAAAATAAATTAGGCTATAAAATATTAATTATTCAACGCAAGTCACAATACAATTGTTGCGTCCAAATTTATTCGAGCAAAATAGTATGTATAAGTGTTGCCAGCTGAATATTTGGCTCAAAGCGCTTTGATGAAGCTTTGATTTAGATCACAAATGGCTGATGTTGTTCTCTTCTTTATTTATGAGCATGCCCACGTGAAACTGATCACAGATGTAGTAGCTATAGCTATTAAACTACGTACGTGAAGAAATAATATTATGAACTTTTTCTGAATAGTACCTATCTGCTGTCAGCTACTGACAGCATGCCCGTATTTCCGCTTTGCTAAATATTTAATATTATACATAGACTGGATACGCAAGACGGAGGTTCGAATGCTATATGGCGCACATTGGAAGAGGTTCATGTTCAGCAGTGGACTTCATATATTTAATAATTCATGATTTATTTAAACGACACTAAATATTGTGCCTACCCAATTTTGTCAAAATCAAATCATGCACTTGTAAGAACTAGGCATTTGGAACGTCGGCGAAGAATGAGAGTCCGACAAAGATCGGCTGCTTGCTTCGGTTTTGTAGATAGAGCGTTCACTCTATCGCACAGCCGATGTCTACAGCTTGCTATTTTTCAGAATAAGTACCACGTTAATAGTTGATAACCATAATTTAATATTTTAGAAACAAACGGTTTTAACTGCTCTATAAAGGTATCAAACTGTCAGTTCGATGTATGATAGAGAAAGCGCTCTACAAAATCAAAGCAAGCCGAATTTAGCCGAACTCACTCTTCGTTCCGACGACGAACGTGCCAAAAAGGTACTGTAATAATAATTAACACAAATCCGAATCAATTCGATAAGTACATTTAAAAATAGAACGTATCTGTTATGGTTCTAAGAATTCAATTTAAAAATGTATGCGACTGGAGTATTGGGTTGGCAACGTTTCCCGCCTATTATTAGAACTACGAATGTAACTCGGTCCAGTAGAAATAGAAAGGGGTTAGGTAATTTTGTCTTGATACAATATTAAGTATGTATGTATGGAGTAAGGTTGGCTGAGAGGAAGACGCATACAAACATACGAGAATGGTATGGCCTGAAAGAACGTTGTAATGAAAATTGAAAGGGTATGCGGTGGTGGTTTGGGCGGATAGAATGAATGAGTATTGAGTGCATGACACACCAAGTACAGCACTGTGGGCAGGCAGGTCAGGTCGACCGGGGTGATAAAATTAATGATCTATTGAAGAAAGGACAGGACAAAAGCACTCATAATAAGCGGGCTTGCATGAAAGGTGTTCCACCATCGTTAAGATGGTGGAAGAAACTTGTGAAGTTTGGAGTGCGGGCTGTTATCTGCCTACCCCGGTGGGAAAAAGGCGCAAGTAAGTATATGTATGTATAATATAAGTAGCTATTTCTCAACCCGGGATGAGAAATGGCTTGATATTTTTTGGCTCCGTTCAGGACTTGTCCTAATGTCATACGGAATGACGATATAATTTATCGTTGAGTAAGGAGTACACACCGGTGAACATTAGGCACGTCTTAAAATAATGTCCCCTGCCTACGCTGAAGGGTTAATTAAAAATAATGTTTTAAAAGTGCACTCACTGTCGCAATGTCATTTTAAGAAAAAAAAAAAAGTAAAATAGACATTGCTGTCATTGATGTTCGACCGATGACACAATGTCAAGATCAAATATGAAATTCAAATTTAGAATTGAATAGGCAGATATAAAAAAAAACAATCAAAGTGAAGTATTAAAAAAAGTAATTAGAGGCAAAGACAAAAGAGTCGTATCCACAATATATAAATTAATTTCTTTTTATATCAAAGACAGTTTACTACTGAGGGGTGCGCGTTTCCTGTCGTAAAACACGTGAATTTGAGCATGAGATGTTGTTGAGGAGCTTGATTAACGTGTAAACATTGTAAGTGTGACCGCAGTACCCCAGTATCTGCAAAATTCGTCTGTAGTATTGCTAGTTCTGCTTTTTTTAGTACATTGAATTTGCGTTTTGGCAGTCTAGGATAAAAAGTTCAAAATAAAATAATAAGTTAATCTTGTATTCATGGAGTATTAAAGTCATTGAAATATTTTATTGAATTGCATATTAAATAGGTATAAGTGACACTAAACGAACGAACGAACTGAAGTGACAAGCTACGGCGAATAGGATACAGATTAAAATAGTGTAACTAGGTAGAGATGAGGTAGAGTCACTGAAGATACAGACAAGTAAATTAAGAAAAATAAAAAATACTTACTTTATAACTGCACAGTTTTATCCGGAGTTAATAAACCCGTTCATTATTTTGAATGAACTTATATAATCTGTGTACGATACTAACTTATCATTAAAATAAACAGTGAGTTACTAACAATGTAAACAAAATAACAGAATCATAATTAATCAAATTTCAATATATTATATTATAATCCCTCCATTTCATGTATCATGCTATAATTTGAGAGTCGTAACCGTATGTGAGTATTGAATGAATAGGGATCATTAGAGTCAAGCCTGTGGTTATAGAATAATCATACTCTATGTTCTATGGTATAGGCCGAGAAACGTCAAAGTCAAAATTGCTTTCGCCGAAATTTGGCGCTCATTTGTTTTGATTGCTTGACGGTGATTGGGCATGTATACTGCCTGTAATTTATAGACATTGATGAAAGGGATTCTTTCAACTTTCAAAGGAATATCCATACTTCATTTACGCTTCTTTATCCGAATGACAATTCCGGTTTTGCTCTTTACTCTTCCATTGTTGGCTTATTTTCGCTCTTACGAGTGCGACTGCCGTTTCAGCCTCCAAGACCAGGGAGAAAACCTGCCTGAAAATGTTGTCTTGGGCCTATTTCATAACTTACTGTTAAGTTAAATAAAAAGAAACTGTGCCCCAAGCACGAAAAATATTCAAATTCGTAACGTAAATGAAATAATAATTTCTCGATAGAAAACGGACGGAGCATATTCGCAATGCTCCGTTCTCTCGATAGGTATACGTTATGAATTCGAAGGCACTGATTTGAATTGACAGTCGACTACTCTCATCAATATCACAGCGTTAGACCCAGTTGCGTCCAAAGCCTGCACTTCAGAGCCCGGAAATTGGAACCCAATATTTACAAATATATACCTCTTGGACCTAAAATTTGCTCAATACGCGCAGTACCTACTCAATTCTTGGGTGTCTTTTGAGGATAGCACGGGGTGCTACAGCGGTGGACGAATTCACCAAGTTTGTCTCGCGACTTGGGTCCAAGATATGTATCCCGTATACTATAGTCCTTACAAAAACAATCCTCACAAATTACTATAATCCGTGTCGCAGCAACTAGATGGCGTTAACAAAGGTCGCGGGAGAATTTTATGAGCGCAGTTAATTTGACGGATGTGGGTCGAGGTTCGCGGTATATTTGGCTCATTGTGCAACGCTTATGATTAACGGTATTTAATTAAAAATATTTTAATATCAAAAGGGAGTTGACATGTTTAGTAGCTTGTAACGAATATGTTGATGGACATGTATTCATTTCAGCCATTTATCATACTCATAGCGTTACTCAGTTGCGTGCAAAGATTGTTCTTTGGTGGAGCCCAGGGCCAGGGTATGTTTATTTTTTATTCGTTTGTCAGGTTTTCTAGAAGTGACTACCGTCTGACCTAACCACGAGATGAAAGCCTACGCCAGGGCCTCGTCCGTTATTGCACCTCTCAAGGTGCACCATCGACTAGCAGGTGTGTGGAGTTCAATACGGATGTTTAAGTATATAGTATAGCTGAATACGGTTTCGGACCGGATCCGGAACTAAAATGCATCTCCAATTTTGTCTTGCCTTCGGTATAAAACTAAATTAGTTTAGATTTGATGTTCTATCTATTTATTCAATTAAGTTGTAAATGTAATATTCATCCTCCTTTATGAAATATTTAGTGTCTACATAATCTGTTTCTGAATTCCATCGCTTAATCTTTGGGCAATGGTCGTAAATGGGTCATTACTAGTGGTGGGCGATGATATATTACAATTGGTCTAAAATACCGGACACTTGCTACTAGGTATGTAAATAATAGGAATTAAAGAAAGAATGTGAGAGGAACCTTGTTCTCCTGCACGTAAAAAGTTAGAAGACAATTCGACAGTTAATCAAGTGCAGTGATACCCTGATAAACATGGTAAATATCCCGTTGACTCTTAAACCGTGTCTAAAAACATAATATTGTTCTCATAGGTGTCAAATCTAGTAATGTGTACATCTGTGAAATCGCAGTGCAAAATGGCTGTCTGAACTGTACGATGCATAAATGTATTTTACGTACAAGTAAAATGTTCAAAGAATACCTATTATAAATTTTGACTAGAGATATAAAAAAACGAGTTAATTAAAAGTCTAATAATATAAAACCAATCTCAAACCGTTTCAAATAATAACAGCCAATTCAAGTATATAGAATTTAGGCGCCATTTTGTTTCTATAAATAAGCCAAACAGATTAGAGCCTATCTCGGATTCCTGTCTCATAGGATGTCACACCAGTTATTTCTAAGGGTTCCAAAGAAAACAAACCACAAACCGGGGCGTAATAATTTAATAGTTCAGTCATGCTTAAAAAGCTTACAGTACAGTGCTCTCGTGCTCGATACACTCCGTACTAATCGGAGTTACCCCAGAAATCTACATCTCCTTCCTCTTGTATTACCTCGTTCGTCTCTTTCGTATCTTCTTCGAAGGAGTCGAGTTTCGGAACGTCTTTCAAGAGCGGCCTTATCGTAGCATTGTCTTCAGACGCTGTGCTGTCCACCGAGGCGTCAACGCTCCAGTTTTCACGCCTCGCCTCCCTCGAGTTTTCTCTCGATCGACTTCTGGAATGAGAACGCGCTGATAGATTAGGAGTGCTGCCGTATCCTTCGACCTTGTTATCGCTGTTCATACGCTGGAACTCAGCATCCTCGAGTGACGTGAATATCTTAAGTTCCTCCTCGCGGGATGCGCGCGACTCTCTGGAAGAATTCGACGACGAAGAGTGGCGTTTTTTGAAACTTCTACGTCTGCCACTCGGGTCGCTTCGTTGTAACGGTCGAAACTTAATTCCATCAAGTGATCTTAAACAAATTCATAACATGAATCGGTATAGTACAGGTGAACTGATGGATCCGTGATTTAGCTCTCTACTCGTGCATATGTTGATGGTGTTCACTCAAGATGGCGATGGGATGTAGCTAGTCACTACCGTACTGTAAGCGTGATTGTCGACGAGTGAGATGCCGATATTAATGAATATTAACCTTAGGAAGTCTTCGCTGTATACGCCTCTTTTGTCGTCATCGAATGATTGGAAGTGTATTTCGGGCAGTGTTTGCTGGGAAGGTGTTGGGCTCTTTGGTCGGTAATGCCATGTCAGTTTATCTTGAGCCCCGTTATTCTCGTCACCGTTGTCGGGCTCAACAGAATTTGAAGTTAGAGTATTCAAATCTGAAATATTTTCACGAGAGGTAGATGATCTGTCTTTGTGGCCGACATTGATTGATTCTGAAGTGTTCGTTAGTATGGTTTTCGTTTTCGTCTGTATGTACCTGTCGGTCCTGTAGTCACCGTTGGTCTGAAGTTCACTCTCGTCGACAGTATCCTGGCCGAAACTGGAAATTTTTGTCGAGAACAATATTGCGGTTGAGTTCGTTTGGTCACCATAGTAGTTGATGGCGGCCGATTTTAGTTTTCCATTTTTATTCTCGGTTAAATTTAGGTACCCTTGACCGCTTTCTTTGGTCCAGTCGCCTGCTGGTGATGGGTTAGCGTGGGGGGATCTTCTGAGTTGAGCTGTGTAGTACTCGACGAGGTCTTCAAAGTTGGGATCCGTATCTGGGAGGACGCCGCTGAGTATGTGTTTGATGCACTCGATCGCCTCATTGATGCCAGCGTACGATATAACGACGGATAGCACCAGTCCCATTTCAAAGTCCTCGGATATTCACGGCTGTTTCGAAGGGATGGAAAAAGGGATACGTTAGAAAAGGGTTTCGGGGAAGCGGGACGGTGCAGCGCTTACGCTAGGACAAGATTTGAACAACTGAAATTAAAGTGTAATAGTTGCCAAACAGTTGTATCTCGATTTAGAATTCATTTGGCTATGAAGCCAGACATTGGGTTTACATATACTTCTATCAGTCTTTCGAAGGTCAGTATAAGGTTTATGGGATTATAAAAATATTTAATCAAATGATGGATTTGTTAGCCTGTGTCATTGGAGTGAGTTATTGCGTTTGTTAACTTTACAGCGAGATTTATAGGTAGCGTTATAGATGTATGCGAGTTGTGTGTGGTTTATTATTGCACTAAAATACCTAGTAATTTCATGTGCATTGATGTTATGTAGGGTATTAAAATGATTAACTATTTTGCTGTTAGTATTACGCACAGAACAGATAAAGAGGTTCTGTGGTATTACTAAACTGTATGCAATAATGATACTACATTCATCTTAAAATATTTATTGAAGGTATAATATGAGGATGGGCATTTTGGGCCTACGTCCAATCATGATGAGTCATATATCGTTGGATAGCTCTTTTTAAGGGAACAAAAATACTACGATGATCAAATCAACCAATATGATTGTTCAGACAATTGTTATGGAGATATTAAATATGAAATATTGGTGTCTTTTCATAAGATGCTTTGCTTATTTTGACCAACCACTTTAAAGGTTGACTCGAGAACATATATTTTTTTTATTTATTAAAATCGGTTTAGTCATTCAGACAATACAATGTAACAGTTAGATTTACTTTATTAGTATATCTTGTATTAAAGTATGGATAGATGAAGAGTAATTAGGATACAATGTACAGAGCACTACCAATATCCTAGTAGCCCAAGCCAACCTCATCTGCAATTCGGGACCTACTAAACAACAGACGAGGCTCTGACGCTTCCTCTCAAAGCTTCGATGAACTTAATATAATAATAATCATTTATTTATCTGATTATAAAATCCATATTTTGTTAGTAGTGTTAGTTACAAAATGGTTCTTCTTATTCTAATGTTAAATGTGTTAGTACAAGTAATTTGATTTTGATAATATGTGTCCCAGATACAATATAATTCCATTGTTGACAAAGAGTATGAGGAGAAAATGCTATGAGATTATAAAAAGACGAAAAGTAGTTCCATCTTCTCACGGACTTGCCTTGCCCTTATTCCAATTATTTGGGGTCAGCGCAACATGTCATTTCCTCAGGCATTCCCTTCTTTACCATATCCTCTTTCATGCAATCTATTCACCTTTTCTTGGGTCTCCCTCTACCCCTAAAGCACTCTACATTCATACTTTGAACCCTTTTCATCTGTTCTCAAAGTATGTCCCATTGTCCATACCACGACATTCGCTCGCTTCTCAATTCCTTTTTCCATCCACACATCATCCATCTTAACATTTGCATCTACGCTAAATGCAGTTGTCTTTCAACCCTTCAATTCCAAGGCCAAACATGGCGATCCATACAACATGCGGTTGACAAAGAGTACCTGATTCCATCTTCCAACTGTTCCCCTTATAGGTACCTAACTAGTTTTATACGAAGTGCTGGAAACGAGTTCCTACACTGAACAATAGTTATACAAGTAATAGAAGCTAGTTTAGCCTCTGACGAATAACTATTGTTGCCAATTCACAGTGGACGACCCTCGGAGCGGTGTTTACATCCACACGTTAGTTTTGAATTAATCTCTAGAGGATTTTGTAAGAATACGGGTAAATACAGGAAATTATAACTCGGGACTTTATCTTGGATCTAAAATGTGCTCTATCGGGCAGTACACGTTTCTTGGGTGTCTTTTGAGGATAGCACGGGGTGCTACTGCGGTGGATGAGCTCAAATTCACCAAGCAATGACATTTCATAACATAGACATGTCATATGCTTACAAATCAACGTAGAAAAATGTGCCGAACTCACACACACACATTTTTAATTCATCTACACTTTTGGTGTATTAACTTTAGAGTAATAGTTCGTGCAGTGTCTATAAACATACGATGGCATTTTCGTTATTTTTTTAAGTCACTGATGCTTCCGCTCAACGTCCGACCGGCGCCGCTCGGCACGCGGTACTAGAGGCAAACGTTCCAATTGACTCGTTTTCGGATCTTCACGTTTTTGCGCAATAACGTATCTACTTCTTTTTATATAATATCTTTGTCACCAAGCATATACAAAACAATCCGCGGGCGCCAGAGCCTAGTTTGTCTCGCGATTTAGGTTCAAGATATGTGTCCTGTGTTATGCAAAGTTATAAGTCATAAAAAATTACTTAGTTCTAAAAAAAATTGTAATACACTTAACGATATTATGACGTCGTGGTTTTGCAAATTTAATTATTTTGCACTGGTTTACATTTTTTGCCTATAGTCAGAATTTTAATTCGATTCCAGATTTGACATTAGCTACTGTCATTTTGTGAAATAATGATACCACATATAATAGTGTAGTGATGAACACAAAAATCGATAAACAATCAGTGTGTGTGCCATCAGTGTGCCAATTAAAGACTAAATTATTGATTTTTATTTAAATAAATACATAATTATTCATAATAATTATTTATTAATTAGTAATCGCTGCTCTATTTTATAAAAAGTTAATATTTTTGTTTTTATAACAAGCAAGCAAGCAAGTGTTTTTGGAGGGACTGACCACTGGATTAAAAAATCCATCTGGAAAAGGCAAACGTCTCATAATTAGCCATATAGGTAGTGAAGAAGGCTTCCTGGAAGAGGGGCTCATGATTTTTGAAGCAAAGAAAAATTGTGAAGATTACCATGATGAGATGAATGCAGTTTGTTTTGAGGAGTGGTTCGCTGGAGTCTTACCAAAATTAAGACCAAACTCAATTGTGGTGATGGATAATGCACCTTACCACTCCCGAAAATTGGAAACGGCACCAAAAATGAGCTGAAAAAAAGCTGCCATTCAAGATTGGCTTTTAAATAAAAATATTCATTACGAACCAGATATGGTTAAAGCTACGCTTTTAGAACTGATTCCACATAACTAGTCTTTTAATAAGTACGCTGTAGACGAAATGGCAGCACAACATGGGGTCACGGTTTTAAGACTGCCCCCTTACCATTGCGAGCTAAACCCTATCGAATTGATATGGGCGCAGGTAAAGGGGCATGTAGCTCAAAATAATAAAACCTTCAAATTGACAGACGTGAGAAATTTATTTCAGGAAGGCATTCAAAAAATTACGGCTACCGAATGGTCTAAATGCGTATCCCATGTTGTCAAAGAAGAGGAAAAAATGAGTAGGCTAGATATGTTAATTGACAATATCACAGACACATTTATAATAAATGTTACAGAAAGTGACAGCGATAGCGATAGCGATGACGGCGACAATTTATAAAATAAATTATTACCATAATACATCTATCTGTTTTATTTGTCATGTTCCTTCATGATCACATTTTTTTATTTATCTCACACACAATTATAAAAGAAAAGTCTTAGATCGTTAATTAATCGTCAAAACTAAATTATCGGTTCAGAAATATTTAATTTCCTGATATACTTAGTTTACGAGAGTAAAATTATAAACGAGAAGAATCGATCCGGAAATATTCCATTTCCATATCGAATAATTTCGCAACGTCACTATTTAGTACTTGTCATAACGTTGCAACACTGAAATTGTCAAATCTGGAATCGAATTAAAATTCCGAGTATAGAGAGCTCGGGACTCTCTCTACTGCTTTTTATGTTGATTTGGCTTGTCTTAGCGATTACGGGAGCGACTGCTGTATGCCCTCCCAACCCGCACCTAGTCCGTCAATTTAGTAAGTGTACAGGCTTGCTGGTGTGGTGGACTTGACCCATTTACATCGTGTTCCGAAAAGAATACCCGGGGGAAATTCCAAGGAAATCCAGTAGTAATTGGCATTCTACGTTTAGTATTGTAGCTTTTAGATACTGGACGTAAATTAATAACATCTCAATCCCAATTCATACTAAAATTATAAATGCAAAAATAACTGTGTCTGTCTGTCTGTCTGTCTGTTACGCTTTCACGCCTAAACCACTGAACCGATTTTGATGAAATTTGGTATAGGGGTAGATTAGACCTTGAGAAAGGACATAGGCTATGTTTGGTCGCAATAACCGACATTCACGCAGGCGGAGCCGCGGGCAAAAGCTAGTTTAATCTATAGACAATGAACCCTATTTTGAGATCGTCTTAAATATTAATGAATTACAAATCACAAAGGAAATTAATGATGACATTTGACATTTACGTACTTTCAAGACGACTAAAGTCACTTCTAGGTCGAACGCATCGGAATCATTAAAAATAATTCTTAAGTAGTCACCAAAATATTCCGCTCAGAAATAATAGCGAGCACTGATATAGAGACGGTAGACTAAATCGTGCATCTGCATCACTACATATCATAAAACAAAGTCACTGTCGCTGTCTGTCCGTCCCTATGTAGGTATGCTTAAATCTTCAAAACTACGCAACGGATTTTGAAGCGGTTTTTTTAATAGATAGAGTGATTCAAGAGGAAGGTTTATATGTATAATACATGCATAATATTGTAGAGAAACACTGATAAATTTAGAGATATGCAGCGGGAACGGGATCAGATAATATATGGCGGTACGAAGTTCGCCGGGTCAGCTAGTTAAATAATATGAAAACGAGCATTTTAACGGTGTACCCGTTAGGGGCACACACCAAAACAGCATATTATCAGCAAATCTTTTTTGACATTGACATTTTTCTTGGCAATTGCTCTGTGCGCAGCAAATGCTGCTTAAAAGTATTATTCTGGACTCCGCAATACGCAGAGTCGCAGCACTAATGGTCCCCATACAATCTCTATGAGTTTATATTAGTTTACATTTGTACACAGCAGTGTCGCTGCAGCACTGCTGTGTGCATTAAATGAATACACAACTGCACATTGCACTGCTGTCTGCATTAAATGAATACACAATTACTCATTGACTCTTATAATAATATTGACATGTATTCAGGTAATTTAAATATTATTTACAATTGACATAGTATTTAATTGGTTTATTTTTCTTATTGACTCTTATAATAATATTGACATGTATTCAGGTAATTTAAATATGATTTACAATTGACATAGTATTTAATTGGTTTATTTTCTCTTATTGACTCTTATAACAATATTGACATGTATTCAGATAACAAAAATGATAATGAAAAAAGCAAACAAAATTTAATTCAATGTATTCAGATAATTTAAATATTATTTAAAATTGACATGTATTATTCTAACCTAATTTTGTTACCATTTTCTCTTTACAAATTGTTGCACGCCGCAAGGCAAAATACAGTGTTACCCAAAATGTACTAGCATAACATCTCATATACCTGTATTTGCAATTATAAATAAATAAATAAATAAATGCTGTATTAATAGTAACTAATATTATTGTATTGTATTGCTGTGTTGTATTGTTTCACATTGTGCAGATAACTCAAATAAAACTTTTTTCTTTCTTTTCTTTCACATCAGCACTCAGAATCAGTACGGTAGTAGTAACTATTAATTAATCTGTGACGGTAGGCAGCACTGCTGCATGCTGCAGAGTTCGGTATCATACTTTTAGCGTGTGGCCTTCCTTAACTGTAGCCGTAAGTTCTGAACCCTAACTCATTTAAGAGTTTTCGACTCACGACTAGAGATTTCATTTATTGATACGCGTATTTAGCGCATGGTTGAAAGTAGACTAATGTAGGGAAGCAGCACACTACACCCTTTCCACCGCTACGTTGTGTCTGCTTATACTAGGGAGATCGTTCCGTATCCTCCGTCACCTCGTGCGCCTTCTAGCACGAGACGGAACGTCAGAGATCTATAATTATGGCCTTCTTTTTGTAAACTTCACTTACAGCTCCTTACCATCTACGCTCATTGAAAATATAAAAAGAAACAAACATCTAGTCAACACTAAATCTGTGACAATTCACAACAAATGTATTATTCCTACATAACTCATTGGCAAAGAAATGAAGCGGAAAATAATCCCTTGAAGCGGATAGAATACGTTGCTTTAGATGTGTCATTGACCTCGGCTAGGTATTTGTACGAAAACTGAATTGGCTCTTATCAATCTTGCCAAGATCCGACCGTTTAATATGTTTATGAGATTACCGTACTGAAAACCGCGGTATTTGACCAATTGGGTATTAACAAACACGATTTTTATTTTGTGCTAATGTTTTCGAAGTGGGAATGGGCCTAGTTGGCAGTTGAAGTACAATTTTTCTAAGTAATTACCTATTTACTCCTAGGTATACTTTTTTATCTTGCGAAAAATCCCCACGGATACCTCTCTTGCCGGAGCCGGTGGAGAAGGTTATGTCGGACTTGGACGAAGACGGCCACGACAGCCGTCCGGTGTAGTTATGTCGTCTAGGAGGGCAGATGGCAAATATCTCAGATACCAATTCAACCCACCCACCAATGAAGAAATAACAGAAAACGATAAACACAAGCTACGTAGCTCTCGTAAAACCGTATTGTGTCTAATTGCAGTACAGTGACGTCACGCTGACGTGGTCAAGCGCGAACCGTGTGAACAGTGTGGGCGCGCCTTTAGGATTCGGGTTTATTTTTGAAATATTTGTTTGATTGGTTACATAACGGCCTGTAGGCGGATGGAGCTTGATACATGGATTCGGGATGATTTCGTAATCTAGAAATTTGTATTTTGTCTCTTTTTTGCCAGAAATTTGGATATTTACAATGGCTTGGTCGTGCCTCGGAGAGCACGTTGAGCTCCAGTACCAAGTCCCGGTTGCCATTCGAACATCAGTCGTTGCGGGTAGGTGGAGCCCTAAAAAGTTCATCAACTGGTCTAGCTACAAAGCTTCGATATCACCCATAATCGAGATTGGGTTGTGAAGATCAGATGGCAGTCCGTTCTCGGAACATACCGAAGTCCAGCCAAATCCGCAGTTAAACTGATAAAGCGAACCCCAGACTCCGAGGACCGAAAGCTTCCGATGTGATTAGGATTGAATGATTGTACATCTACTGATCTACAGGCAATACCTGTACTTTATTTCATGAGCAAATTAGCACGTAAGTAAACACACCTTAACGTTGTTTTTTCGTTAGGTACTTTTTTGTACAATATCATACATAGAACCACCCAAAGTCATGCAAATGTATATTTTTTTAACCACTTAGGTCGCAGACAAGCATACGGCCCATCTGATGGAAAGTGGTTACACCAGGGGAGTCACACTCGTGCTGCCGACCCTTTAAGAACAGAGAGATTCTGAATAAGACAAACAGGATAATATTGCAATGAACAGGAATCGAAGCTGAGACCTCTGATGTAGCAGGTGAACGCTCTACAGCTACGTCACAGACGTCAAAGTTGTATACACATCACTTCATCACTACATATTATAAAACAAAGTCGCTGTCGCTGTCTGTCCGTCCCTATGTATGCTTAAATCTTCAAAACTAAGCAACGGATTTTGAAGCGGTTTTTTTAATAGATAGACTGATTCAAGAGGAAGGTTTATATGAGATCCGATTCTCAGCACTCCATGGATTCACCGTGCGGTCGCCGGGTCCATAGCGTGATACAGAGAGGAACACCGTGACGGCGACTGGGACTTGCAACCCAGATGTAGGTTTAGGGTGGCCACCTTGTGATGCATCAGCGCTCACCTCCACCGTCAGTAGTGTTCCCCCCCCTACCTATCCAAATTTGGTAAGATCCTATCAATGCCGCTTTTGATATTCGATTTAGTAAAGAGCTTACTGAAGCTCTTGGCAATCCGAGGTCTTTAAGTAAGTTGTACAGGGATTTAGCTGGAATTCCCCTTGCTCCTACTTCTACGGCGTAGAGTTTAACCACGTAGCCGTTCTTGGTTAACTCGTTAGTCAAGTCAAAGTATTTGTTTGTCTTTATAGCGTGGTCTTTAGGTATATTAGTTTCCCACGGTACTGTGAGTTCTACAAGCACTGCACGCCTATGCGATCGTGAAAAAAGGAATATGTCGGGTCTGGATGATGAGGCACATATATCCTCCGGTATTTTATAGTGCTTCTCATACGTGTCTACGAGTATTGTCCAGTCAACGGCAGCTATTAAAATTGAATATGGCTTTTGAGGTGATTTCTTTGAGCAGCCTTCCTTTACAAACACAATGTCATTTCTTTGGTTTGTGGTTAATCCTTTTTTCGCTCTAGCTACCGCCAAACTTACAGCCTCACGTATGATTTCTAATACCTTATCATGTCGGCGCGAGTAATGACCCCGGTCTAATAGCGTCCTACAACCCACTAGCAGGTGCCTAGCCGTTCCAGTTGCTTCACCACATGAGTTACATGTTTTATCTGTGGCTTTTCCCCACCTGACTAGATTGCTTTGGTCGGGGAGGGTCAACTGGAATGCATTATATTGTAGAGAAACACTGATAAATTTAGAGATAATACCACGCGGGCGGAAAATATGGCGGTACGAAGTTCGCCGGGTCAGCTAGTAATAAATAAACAAATAATAATATTCTTGTCCATTAACAATATACAACCTGTGACCGCAAGAAGGAAACATTGCGAGCATCCCAGCCCTCCTAGACAAGTGGCATTTCATTAGCTGTCGTATTGAAGAATAGAATGACGAATGAATGAGATTTGACATTATGTCGTCAACGTATGTCAGAAACGTCAAATCCCATACATCCGTCATTATACTCTATAATATGCCGGTCAACGAATTGCCAGTTGTCTAGAGAGAGTGTTGTCGCCATCGGCGTCGTCAGTCAAATAAAAATGTAGCATAACATAGAATTGCTACAAGTGCTACAACCCAGTCTACCGCTACAATACTGTCCTTGATGTTATGTTCGAGCGTTCCCGCGAGACGACGACCTCACTCGTTCCGTCGTTGTTATATTCTCCGTTACAAGAAACTCGTCAGTAAAAACATAATATCGTCTTTAAATAGCCCTATAACGGGTAATGGTGTCAAAGGCAAGGTCGCAGTGAAAGTTACCGTCCGAGTACGGCTCTGGGCGGGCGGCGCGCGCGCAGTAACCCGATATCGGAGTGACGTCATCGCGGGCCGTGCGCACGAGTCGAATAGCGGAACGTGAAAATGAACCAAGAAGTTAATTACAAGTGTTTGATGTTTCTTTTTTAGTGTTGGTTTTACAAATTTGAATTAGTTCTAAATTTGGCATCCTTTTTTTTATAATTGCAATTAGAGGTTGCTGGTTGCTAGTTTTTTTTAACAAAGACTGTCAAATGTTACAAAATTGAAATTTGTGAATGTTTTGCGTAAACATAATAATAGGATAGAAAAAAATAATACCGACTGTGCCAGCGAGGGTAATTTATATTCTTAATATAAATTACCCTCGCTGGCGCAGTCGGGTAAAAATATATACGCCTTCACAATGTCGAGGAAATTCCCACGCTTGCCAATAGGTTTATTTCAAGTATCAATAACAGTGAATGAATGATTTTTTTTTTTTATTAGGTACCGCTTCTAAAGAAATACTACTACGAATAAATAATACGCCTTCACAATATTGAGGAAGGCCTCACGCTTGCCAATGAGTTTCATTCAAGTATCAACAATAGTGAATGAATGAAAGAAATATTTTTTATTACCTTTTTATTTTTACTTTATTACTTATATTTGACATATAGATGTAAAAATGTATGGAATAATTTATTTTTCGATAATATCCAACTGTCAAAACACAAATGAACTGACGATTATTACTATCAAAAAGGAAACGTAAAAAAGTAAATACAATAAAAGTAAAATAAATACGGAATGTGTTTATTTTTATCATTTTTAACAATTAAAATGGTTTTTATTCTTTATATTATTATTTTTTGGTATTTCCGAATATATACCTTTTAATGGATGCTTTTAATTATTTAAAAGTGGGTGGAAATAGAATTACTAAACATGTCATTCATAGGTTATTTTAAACACAGAAACTAGTAACACTTACGATATAAAAACGAATCTATTTTTTATGGTCAAACCATAGACATTTGGTTTGCTTTTTCAGTGCTAGAGGATGCAGGTTTACCACATGAACTCATTCTTAACATTTTTATTTCTTGTTGGCAAGACGAACACAAACAACGGCTAATATCTTTGTATTTAATAATATTAGTGTTGTAATTTAACGTAATTTACGGTTTTACTATTTAATAGAAGTATTCACTTGATTGATCGCTGGCATATGTTATTTTTTTATTGTATATTAAATATTATAATTTGTAAGCGGGAGTGCATAGCCGAGAATAGCAAAACACAATATAATGATTCATCTACGTTGCTACCTCTATCTTTTACAAGTGCATTTGTCATTTGTTTTTATTACGTCTGGCAAACTTTTCGAGGGCATCAAATTTGAATTACACCGGAGTCATCCCATATATTCGTGGGATGTTTTCAATACGATACGAAATATTATATATTGTTTGAATCTTTGCATTCAATAGCATGCCTGCCCCTCTAGACAAGTGGCAATTCGTTGCTCGGCGTATGATGGAATAGAATGCCAAATGTATGGGATTTGACGTATATGACAGGCGTCAACGAATGTCAAAAACGTCAAATCCTATACATTTGTCATTCTATTCCATCATACGCCGAGCAACGAATTGCGTCTTGTCTAGGGGGGTTGGATATTAAGCCCTCTAAGCCTACGGAGACCGCCTCGTCTCGAGTCTCAAGTACCAAGGTGTAAGATGGCCCCATTAAGGCATTAGCCTGGCATCCTCGCTAGACTTTGAGTCCTACCTTTAAAATTTACCGTTTTGCAGTTTTTGTTACCGTGACTCCGCCAATTTGGGCATTTCGATGGACTCTTTTGACCCATGGCGGAAAGGAGAGGGTATAATATATAGGTTTGGGGTGAGAGGATGTTTGTTTGTGCAAATCAACTACTAGTCCGATTTTGATGCAGTCTTTCAGATACAAAGACGGTTCTCCTTCTGTACAAAAAAAAGCAAACGGATAGAGATACATATCATTACGTAATCCAGCAATGATGTAATCTGTGGCGCAATTTAGATCTTATTATTGATGGATGGTTGGCGTACAGTTGAATGGATCGGCGAATCCCATTCGTTTGTGTTGCTTCGCTTTCATTCATTCAATCGTGAGTACCCGGTAGCCAACGTCGATTAGTATTTTTCATCGAGTAAGCCATTAAGCCAGTTGTTGACAATATGGTGGTGTGAAGCTTCCGTCAAAACAAGTAGATAATTTAAATCAAGACTTCTAAGAGCTTTCTCATCAAATATTTATCAAATGAAGACAATCGTTGCCAAATTGTAATTAAAAGCGATCAGACGAAATTAAATTCTATTTTTTATGGTATAAAAGTTATTTTGTGTTAGGATACTAACATTTGCACTCGGCTCCGTGTGATGTGATCATATCCTTGATGTATATTTTTGTTTTTTTATTAGTTGCATCGATTGACTGCATTTAAGACCGGCCAACAAATGTTTAACATCAGACAGATATAAATACAGCCCAGATTCAGCCCCAGATGCATGGCTCGAGAAAACAATAGTGCCCGGAATGCGGAAATAGGCTGTATTACGTGGGACCGAATACAATGATTGGTGAAATGTGGGTGTTAATTCACCTCTGCCTAACTCTCCAGGGATACAGGCGTGATTGTAAGTATGTATGTAGAAACAACTTCGAGAAAGAAATCACCAGAAGGTTTCAATAAAGAATATTAGCAACCGAAATCAATAATATTCCGTCTAACCCCTCCAGCTAAGCTAAATTGCTTGTGTTAGGAGTAGGCTCACGTCAATAGTGTAATTACCAGGAGTCGAACCCAGGACCTCTCGATCGTAAGGCCGACTCCTTAACCACTAAGCTAACGATGCTTCATTTCAGTTGGACAGCAATTGGTAAACTACATCGAATTCCTCCTCACCCTTACCTATACCCCATAACATTTATTATGTGACTTACGGTGCTGAAATGTGCACACTGATGGCGGTATTAGGCCTCTAATTTATAAGTTGCACAGCAAGCTATGGCGTGAACTATTCTTGGGGTCATTCAACAAAGACTTAAAGTTACCGAAATACTTAGATACCTACTTAGCAAAATAAGCAAACAAAAATAAAATGAGAGGCAATCCCTCACACGGGCCCAGGGCCATCTCCGGTTCGAGAAGGCCCCCTGAGGTACCTATGGGAACAACTTTGTACCCGTCTTACCCCCAAAAGAGGGGCGCGCATTCAGCTGCCACCTCGGCCTGCTTCTGCTAGGGTGACCGGCGGTGGCTCCATCTGTCATTCTCTGCAATGGTGACTTTCATTCCTGTCCTGAGATTTCCGCATTAGCTTACCATCTTCATAGAATAAATCTCGCTATTACTAGATCATTTTAATGGCAAAAATAGTTATGTTTTCATTTGCGTTCTATTTTTACGATTTTTCATCAAAATAATGTTTTCAATGAAGCCAGCAAGAGGGCTAGGTAAACGAGAAATTGGCAGGCATCACACAGATGGGTCGATGACACTCAGGTGTCATGGCGGACACGAAGATTGACGTTTTGAATAGTGTGTTGAGAATAAACAATATTGTCTATGGTAAACATAATCTTTTTGTAAATGGTCGAATGAGTTATTTTTTTAATGTGACAAGCACAAGAAAAAACCTAGTGATTTTTGTGGTGACAAGCATAATGTAACACTACATTACATTGTTTAGCTACACACAGGTAAAAAATATCCGTGTGGTGACCTCTCTCCACCCCGTCCCATCCGAAGGGTGTCGTAAGAGGCGACAAACGGATAAATACGCAGACGATCACTGCGAGAGAAGAAAACTCGAAATAAAACCCTGTACTAACCCGTCTGGCCAACTTAGAAACAGTAGGCCAGAGCTTCCCAACACTGGGTGAGGCCTACCTATGCCCAGCAGTGGAGTGCGATTGATTGATTTAGATAAATAATACCATTTTTTTAGAACACGAATACTAACATTTTAATGATATTATAGTTCCCAGCATTTAACTTGGCAACAAGTCGCGAGACAAACAAGCCTCTGGTGCGCGCGGATTGGTTTAATTATAATCTATGATTGGTGGATTTGAGGTCCTCCGCCGCCGCGGCACCTCAGGCTGTCCTCAAAAGACACTCAATATGCGCATACTACGCATAAAGAGTACATTTTGTGACGTGTTTGTTGCCAAGTTAAATGCCGCCAACTATACTCTTGTATTAACATTAGCTCGTACTTTGGCGCCTAACTAATGTCACTTGTTCCTCCTATCATTGTTTTGTTTTGGCTTTTATTGAAGCGTCTGCCATCTGACTTCCCACCCCGAGAAGATAGCCAGCACCAGTCTCGACCGTCATTAAGCAGGTCTACCGGCTTGTAGGTGAGATTAGCTTGCCTGGTAGACTATGGCCTGGAACAGCCATGTTTCTCGAGTATAAGTACCTGTAAGCCTGTGAAAGACTATCAGGAACTACTACATGCAGGTGGAGACGCGGGCAACAGCTAGTATAGAATTTAAAAAAGCGCCAGAAACCAGGTGTTAATGGCGCCTCTAATGACAGTTATAATATAAGCGCTAAATACCACCCACACGTCGTCAATTTAAAATTTAAAAAGTATTTAACAGTTTATAATCACTTAGTTTCATTATCGTTTAAATTGTAATTTCATTACTTGTATGGTAAAATTAATGAGAAAGGTGATTAATTTCTTAAAGACATCACCTTACAAATCAACTTCTGAACGAAAATTAACCTGTCAGTTGGAACAAAAACGACAAACTTTGTAATGTCATTGTAAAAGCAAACTTCAAACGAATTTCAACCATAACAGCTTGAGTTAAAGTTCATGTCATCTATTTTTGATGGTAGTAATAAGTTGGTCCTGTCAAACGACTAATTACTAATTTGTATGTATGAAAAGTATGTTGAGTTTGTAATCTCCGGACTTGTAACTGAGAATGTGACATCTAAAGGTACTTTTAAGCCAAATATCCGTGAGAAATTGACAGTACCACATACGAACAAATAAAAACTTATTTAAAACTTCAGGTCAACACAGCTCACAAATTTTTCACCGCGGTATGGGCAGGTGACAATTTTTTCTCTTCAAGACATTGGCTTAACTGTAATTTAGCCAATTTTCAGCCAGGAAGAAATGACTGATTTTTTTTTTTCATTTTTTTAGAAAGAAAGAAAGAAAGAAAAAAAAAAAAATATTTATTCTGACCCGCAGCATTTTTACATGTTTGAGCGGTCACCGCTCTGCTTACCCCACCAACAAAGTCGCAGCTGACAAACACGAAAATTCGTGTATCATCTGGGAGGCGATTATTGGTCATGCGAACCTGTTGCTGGTTTGCGGACCATTAGCAAAATGGAGGTCTAGGTTTCTTGCTAAACTTCAGCTTGGTGACAGACAGACAGTGAACTCAGTAAGTTATAGGGATCCGTTTTTATCCTTTGGGTACGGAACCCTAAACGGTAGTCGACAGAAGTTTCTTTTTTAAATAAATAATGGCATGACTTTTTTGCAGGTTTGGCGTTGGCGTGTTAAGAAAAAAAACTGTAGGTACCCTTTCTAAATGACTTAACAGTTTAGAAATATAATAGAAATGCGAAGTAGAGCCTACTTAATACTATTACCTACCAATAGGACAATCACAGAGGACAATGAAAGACAATGATGATCAAAGAAAATAGCAATTACACTAACGTAATGTGAAGTGTTCCGCATTACGTCATACGCATATTTTTGATATAATTAAGTCATTATTTTATTCCATTAACACATAATTCAACTATTACTTATAAATAAGTACGTTTCTTTATAATTGTTTATAGGTTGTAATAAAATTACTTTCTGATTATTTTTTACAGCGCCATCTACCATCGAGTAGCAGAACTGTCACAAATGCTAAATTTGATTGTATATTATTATGGACAGTTAAAACCAGCTACTTACCGTTAATTATATTCGGTTTGTATTGCCAATAGAAGAAGGGAGGAAAATCTTTTAGATAGGATAGGTAGGTATCATATTATTATAGTAGCAGTTTAGCAAAGAGGTTTGATTTGTGAGGTTGTAGGGACACTCTGAATCAATTGAACAGATTTTGAAAATTCTTTTACCTTTTTTTACCAATAAAAAGTCACATTTTTGTGAGTGTCATAAGGAAATATATATCATCACGTTATTAACTAAGGATTCTAAGGGAATGGAGCACTAACCATCAATGTCAATGAAACCGGTAGATTCTCATACATTATTAATTGAAAACTGTTAAATTACGGGCATATAATATGGGTTAAAGAAAGTCACGGGTCAGAGTTCCACGCGGGCGGTGCCACCGGCAATAGCTAGTTATTAAATATTATGAATATAATATTTTGAATTTTTTGATTAATAAATTCTCTGCAATTAAACAATATCTACAAAAAAATCAAACCACACGAACATGCAAATTGTCAAATCACTCACAATTCCGGATTTCTTATTCGGCCTGTATCCGAACACCACAAAGCAGAAAAGCGCGCGAAAATTCAAAATTCGAATACCGCTGAATGCACTACGCGGCCGTCGTTCGATCGACACAACTTTTTTTTTTAATATATACTTTTAATTACAATGGAAATAAATTTGCTGGAGGCGACACGTCCTCGGTAACTGTCGAAAGAGTATTGAGTTCACAGTTGGCGAACGCTGAAGAGATGGTCCTTGTCGCGTGTGCGCGTCGATTATATTTATTACATCAGCTAGAGACTATAAACAAGCTAGTGCGACAGACACTTCAAAGAGATCGATCGGTTTTTAGAAGATAGATCGATGGGAAGATCGCCTGGAGTATCTAGGCACCATCGACGCCAACTTGTCAAAAATAGATTTTTAGTGACCACTTAACATTGAAAACCCTTCTTATTTTTACCTGGATACGAACTGACAATTTATATTACAACAATACTTGAAACACAAGCTTTTAACTTTGAAACGTTTGGTATGAGATTGGAACGAGACTGATTGGATAAATATAGTATAACATTCGCAATAATTCGTTCATTACAATGTAGGCCAGCACTTCAGACGGTTCCATTACGATATATTGGAAAATGTAGATAATATAACTCATAACCGTTACTCGTAATTTAGTTTATTGCTTGCCAGTGAGTTAAATTTCGAGTTCAACTCGACTCCCTTGGATTTCACCTACAAGAACTGAGATACCTACCTACTTGATCTCGTACTATCACACTTTACTAAATGAATTTTAAAACGTGAAATATCATTTTAGAAAGAATGGATTTTCACTAGTGAAATCTAGCCTCAATGAAAGTTAGAGTGAAGCGTGACAACGCTTCCCAAATGCGATCGCGTTTCCTAATTCGCTCTTTATAACTAAACATAACACAATAAATTAATAAAAGCTTACCTTATTACCAAATATTTAAATTTAGAACACTAGACAATATCTAACAACACTTTTTTTTTTATTTCCAAAATGGTGGACACTTAAAAATGGCGCGCAAGTTCGTAGCGTGTGCTGACTAAAGTAGTTATAACATCTGACTCAAGTGTTATGGTGTACACTGATGTAGTTACTAGTTAACAGTTTATTTTTGTTCTGTAACTACATACCGCGCATATTTCATTGAGTAGCCCGTTTATTAGCCAATCGAACAGACGCAGTGCGAATTAACATACGTCTAAGAAGGATGTTTGGAAAAAGGTGAGCTGAGAATGTGATACGATAACAAATTTCGGACTGGGTGTATTGACCGACCATGCTTATCTACACATACAACATTTTCCTTTCGGGGTAGGCAGAGACAGTAACACGGAACTAGTAATGAAGCACTTAAAGTGTGTAAAGTCCACAGAACATACCTCTCATGTTCTATGGTCTTTATTTACACACTTCACGTGCTTCCACTCGAGCACTCCTTTCATTATACCTTACATTATAGGTTCACCGGTTTCGAGTGCTGTTTTCTTGTCATTCTTGCTATAATTTCTATAATATAATGAAAGTAAATTCCATATAATACGGAAAGTATTAGAAACTAACAAAAAAAACGATTGAAAAGTCTAAAATAACACACATAATTACACTCATAAAAACACATCCACACATACATACACACACTCTCACGAACACAATTAAAACCAGACAAACGAAATGTCAAATACAAATAACGAACAACTCATATCAGTGTCGCCAATAATTTTTGACTGAAGTATTTCGAGATGAATGAATGTGAACAGTTGGGCGGTACAATATTATCGTCGTTATGGGATGCGGTGCGTGGCACAGATTGTATACGCAATAATTAGTTTGCTAAAATTAACTGAAGCTTTTCGCATCCAGTAGTAATACTTTGTTGTATTCTTTATAATTCGAACCAGGAAATACAAGGCCTCCCAATGATCACCGCTGCAGAGGATATAACAAGGAAGCTAACTTTCTTTTTCATGCGACAATCCCCTCGAAAACTTCCCGCCGCCCGTCTCGGATCCTCAGATGCCGAGGTTTAAATTTGCCCATAAAGCACTTTTCTCGTATCACAGCTGACCTTTTTTTATCGTGTACAAAATCCCCACAGATTCACTCTCCCCCCAGGGATAAGGTGGGGCGGTTATGTCGGATTTGAACCGACTATAACGCACGCCGTCTGTGGGTCATAGATTGCTAACCCAGAGCCATTCAGAAGATAGACTTTTTAGGTCAAGAGAATATCTTCGGGGCTTTGGCCAGTATCATCTACAGTCTGATGAGTGAGACTCTGGTGGAGGATTTCTCAGGTTTGGGTAGTCAGACGATACGGCAGTGGCTCCCAAAAAATCCAGGAGAAATCAATAAAAGGAGGAATGGGAGTTTTTAAGCTTAGGATGCATCTAGGATTGACGCTTGGATGAAGAAGAGTTATTCCTAAGAAATAATAATAAACAAATACTAATAGTGTGGAAATTAATGATGCAGTGTTTATAACTATTCTATTTAACACAGAACTGCTGGTAAAATCCACTCCGGCGCAAATAAGTGTCTTCAACATTAAATCTTTATGTTAAATCTTCAGTGTAAACCTTGATCTAAATGTGTATATATCAGTAGATTTACCTACCCTTTAAAGGCAACCCTGTCATAATTGTAACTATATACTGTATGTAGTGTATGGGGTTTTGTTCCACCATCATCGTAGTCTTAGTCCCGGTTGCATTCTAAACTTGTTCTTAGGAGCTCTCGCTCTCCTACTCGTTCTGTGGGAAGGACTGCAGTCTGATCTCTCCACCCCAAGAGGAAATATACCAGATCCTCATCCGTCAGTCAATAGGTACACCGGCTTAAATGTGAGTTTGGCTTGGCCGCAAAGATCATAGTGGCATAGATCCTTTTTTTTCGTTCGGAAGTCCTCGCGGATTCAGTTCGAGTCCGACATAACCACCCCGCAAATCGCACTCCACCGTCACGGGTCTCTATACCGGGGTGCGAGGTTGAGCCGCTTTAGTAGTGATGGTATACAACCCTCATTACTCATTTCAATGTCACCTTGGTTTCAAAGCATTTCCTATTGATATTATATCGCAAAATATATCAACCAATGCTGATATATTCGGAGGCGCCAAGCTATAGAGATGTATAATGCATCGGGTATGACCGACGCTGTTAAATGTCAGCCACAGGTACCGACAGACAAGAATAAACTGCATCATGTATTATACTGTTTATTTGGAATACTGTTTGAAGACTCATTATTTATGGGAGCTGATAATCGGTGTATTAAATATAGTTATAGACGTAATAAATATATCGTAAGTGTATTATTTGAATCGCGATAGAATCTGTGAAAAAGTGGTTTTATTTCAATGAGTGACATTCGCGTAAACTTCAGACAGTACCAAAATTGTAATTTACCGATTCGTCGAGGACAAAATAATCTCGAGCAATTATTGGCTCTACCAATCTACGAAAATTACTACATAATAGGTTTTCCTGCAAACCCCTCCAACTAAGTTAAATCTTCTATATTATAAAGCTGAAGAGGATGTTTGTTTGGTTGTCAATTTTGTGTTAAATAGCCCGTTTATCGAGAAAAGTTATAGGCTATATATCATTACGTTACTACTTAAGGGAGCAGAGCAGTAACCATAAATATCAACAGATCCGGCAGATATATTTTTCAGCAGATATATTTCATTATGGTGATGGTGATATCATACGGGTAATGACTAGGTTTTGAACCTGGGTCTTCTCGATCGAGGCTCTCATGAAAGCCGCGTGCTATTAAGTCAACTGATATAAGCTCCTTTAAATGTATAACATATTAAATATATCGAAACTGATATCTAAAAATCAAACAACAGACAACCCAATTTAATATGGCAACATTTTTAATAGCCATCGTAACTAATGGTGTTTTTGGAACGACACCAAACTGACTTGAAACAAACTGATAATTAATATGTTTTTATTTTTGGCAACATCACATATTGGCTGTCAATTTTGACAGGTGATTGAAAACTGACATTTGAGAGAAGAATTGGGAGGTATTTTAATGTGTGTCTACACTTTTTTACATTTCTTATATGTTATAGCCAGCTGATGCACGCGGCTTTGCCCACGTAGATGTCGGTTATCGCGACTTTGGGTTCAGAATAGTTAATTTAACATAAGCCAAGTATATATTTTTCCTCCCTACCTTAACATTAAGCGGCGCGTCAAGAAATATTTGTCGAGCCGTCAAGGTAGAGAAAAGCACCTGTGGCGCCCACTATTTTTTGGACTGCACCCTAGCTGCGCCTGTTGGTAACAGGTGGCGTGTGACGACCCAAATATTGAAAAAAATGTGCAATGTACAGACATAACTAATTTAAATGTTTACAGTTAGTAATTTCAATAATACTTCAGGAAAAGCGCGAAACTGTTCATGACAGATTAATTAACGTTTTATATTTTTTTGAAGTTTGGTAACTTCAAATTTTCTTTTAGGTTGAAGAATACATTTTATGCGTAAAGTAATTCTAATTTTTTGCAGCAATTTGTTATTAGAATTATTTATTTATGTACTACACTTACCTCATCACAGGCATGACACCTAGGCTTCAATCTTTCCGCATAATGCCGGACGCAGTATAACCTTCCATCTAACGCGCAGTACGCCAGTTCAACCAGCAGTTCATCACAGTCCGCACATGAGAAGCAAGATGGGTGGAAATATGCCTGTGAATTATAACAACTAATTAATTTAATTCAGTTACAAAAATATTACTGCTTGCTCCATCTAGCGGCGAATAGCAGAACTTTTAAAACTGCAACGTACTTCCATTAATTTTATATTTAATTCATAGATGGCGCTACTTACATCTTCACCTATCCGTGGCGCTTGAACTGTAATGCTTCCACTACGAATTGGTTTATTACATCCCATGCAATCCATTGATGCACCGTGATATTGACTTGCAACGCCTACAATAAAAATTAAGATTATTACAAAAAAGATAATTCTTCCATTTATCACTAGATGGCATTAAACACAATTTTGGCCATAAAAAGAAATATTACCAATATCGAGTGCAATTTCATTCCTAGCAGCCACGAAGTCCTCATACTGCTTGCGATGGCCTTCATCTATATGTACACAGTGGGCTAGCGATAAGTCTTGCTTCGGTAATTGCGTAGCTAACGCTCTAGTTCTCCAGGCTCTCCACGCCGCAGCGCCGGTGGCGCCACCGACCGCAGTAGGTGCTCGATCCGCTAACGACGACCAAAATAGTTCCGTCTGTAAAGAAAATAATGTCAATGTTATTTTTTACAATATTTGCAGATTATTCAGTCTGCTGTTATACTAGCAATAGCTAGACTGATTTTTGTACTTTGTTCCAGTCATGACAACAACCCTCTTTAGCTCTAGTCGTGCCATAGCTGGAGTACATTACCGAATTTTTTCATTGTTTCTTGTAAGTTTAAAATTCAAACGTAACCAATTTTAAAAGCCTAGGTTCTTTCCTTGTTTTTCGTTCACTTATACGGCTTTTATGGGGACGACTGTCGTTAGTAGTACAATTTTCATGTTACAAAATGTGCCCGCTAGATGGCGTAGAAAACAATAAAAAAATTGCGTATTCTTATAGCGCTTATATAAACTTGAACTTCTGGGTTATTTTTTAACAAAAACATTTACTTAAAAAAGGTATACATGGCCCCACAAAACCGTGTAATCGGTTTGTCTGCAGGAAAGGTCATTTTTTATACCAGTTAGGTGACAGAAAAGCACACGGTACACCTGATGGAAATTACCGTGCTCTATGGACGTGTGCCACACCAGAGCAGTACACTCATGCTGCCGACCCTAGATATCTTCTACGTATAAATAATCCAGATATTTTAGTGTCCTGACCTGCTTAGCAGTGAGTCCTGGGGGACTGTCGTAGGAATGGTGATTGACCCTGGATTCCCGGAGTCCGAGGCGGTCCCGCACTGAGCCCAGCTCCTCGTGGTATACCGAGTGCTTCAGGCGATCGCAGCCACATGACTTGCAGGTTTTCCTGTGAACAAGAGAAAGATTAAATTTAGAAAAAAATTGTTTATTAACGTTATGCCCTCAACTTATTAAATTTCAAGTAACGGCTTCTGCCGGTAATCTGCCGGATTTTGTTAACATTTATGATTACAGCTCCGCTCCCTTGAGTATTAGCGTGATGATATATAACATATAGCCTATAACTTTCCTCAATAAACGGACTACTCAATACAAAAAGTAATTTTAAATTCGAGGCAGTGTTTCCATAGATTAGTGCTTTCAAACAAACTCCTGAGCTTTGTAATCCCTACTAATATTATAAATGTGAAAGTAACTCTGTCTATCTGTCTGTCTGTCTGTCTGTCTCGCTTTCACGCCTAAACCACTGAACCGATTTTGATGAAATTTGGTATAAGGGTAGATTAGATCTTGAGAAAGGACATAGGCTATGTTTGGTCGCGATAACCGACATCCACGCGGGCGGAGCTGCGGGCAAATGCTAGTATTGATATAGTTCTACAATGAACAAATATTATCTACTGCTGTCTAGTGATGGCTTCCAGAATGTGGATAAACAATGATACATTTAAAAAAAACATGTAGGGGGAAACCATCCCGGTCAATTGTGATTAGCTGGACATCACTAACTTTACCTAACAAATCACTCAAATCAGTTACATACTACGAAGTAGATATAATCAGTGTTTTACGACACAGTTTGCTAGACACATATTGTATGTTGTCACGACACGACTGAAGTAATTATCATATTATTAGTAACTATTGAAAGCCGATCCCAAATGAGATGGCTTGGAGAGTGATGATGATTTAAAACTAGCTGTATGTACATTTTTTTCAGCCAAATTAAATACCAGGAGAGAGTCGGGGTCTTCTTGTTCCCCACACCGGAAGAGGGCTAGATCGAGAGATATGGCCCTGGGTCGGCCGGGGTGCGAGGAATATGTCTACGATAATCTTACCTCCAGCAGCCGACGGCCCACAGACGGCGTGCGTTTTAGTCGGTTGGAGTCCGGTATAATCCCCAACGGGAGAGGTATCCGTGGGAATTTTTCGCACGATAAAAAAGGGTATACTAATTTACTACGATTATATTATAAAGATTAATACCATAAAAAATTGACCAGGATCTGATAATAGGATCAATGAAAAAAAATATTGGAACGCAAATATATATTTATGCGGAAAACATTCCGGGATCCCGGAATTGCTAAAATAGAATCCCGAATTCCGGTATTATAAATATAAAGGTCGTGTGAAATTCCCTAATCTCGATAGAAATCGTTGCGAAAAAAATTGTCTTGTAATTTTATTATATTCGCTCTAATAAGTGGATTATTAGTGCCCATTTCACGAGACAGCTTGTTAACCCCACAAATATTGTGTATTCACGTTCAAAATTATTTACTTATTAGAATGATCATTTATTATTATTCAATTAATCAGCCGCTGCTGCAGTCAAGATTTTGTTGACTAAAAACTAATTTCAGTAAGATTTTCCTATTTTGATTCATAATTAGAACTACCAAGATATTATTTCCGGGATCTCGGGATTGCCAAATTATAATCCCGGGATTCCGGGATCCCAGGATCCCAACTTTTGCAGGTATTCGTCGTGTACATTCGCTCTAAGAAGTGGATAATAATATCAGTGTTTATTTCACGAGACAGCTTGTTAGCCCCGCACATATTGTGTGTTGTCACGTTCAAAATGATTGTCTTATTATTACATACGAGTTAAGTTCTTTGTCGAGGAAGGGGACGAGTTATTTTTAGTGTGTTCATACATTTGCAAATGAGATGTCCCTTTTGTTACATTGTAATATATGTATGATAATTGGATTTTGTTTGTGACTGTCCCTTTAAAAAGTTAGCAAAGGAAAAGTACTTCAAACTTAATTCGTATAATTTGGTCATTCATACTGTACTATCTTTGGATCCACTCCAATCTCAGCTGCTTGCTATAGAAGTAATCACAGGGCACTGCCGACTTGAACAGGCACCTGACATTAATAGGAGTAAAGACTGATCCCACATGCCCGGAGTGCATGGAGGCCGAGGAAACCAGCCTCCACCTGCTGGCTGAATGCCCTATGTACTCACTGAAAAGATGGGAAATAATGGGAACGGACAAGTTGGAAACAGAAGACATCGGCGATCTGAAGGTGGGACAGATCGTTAGTTTTTGCAAGGAAACAGGTAGGTTCGACGATACGCCGTGATAGCCGGATAACCCCAAATCCTCTACGGAGGAGACACAGGGGAAATGGGTGAAGTGGCCCGCACCGGGGAGCGGATCACCCGTCCGGCCAACGGCGTCCCCAGCTGGAAGTAAGTAAGTAATCTCATCTGCAAGCTGCTACTCTTGCCCATTGTGGTTCAATAAGGGTTCAATCAATTAGCCTATCGCAGTCCACTGCTGGACATAGGCCTTTCCCAATGTTGGGTTGGCAGGCTATGGCCAACTCCTTCCACGCTGACCAGACGGGTTGGTACAGGGTTTTATTTCGAGTTTTCCTTCTCTCGCAGTGATATCGTCTGCTTATTTTACCGTTAGTCGCCTCTTACGACACCCTTCGGATGAGATGGGGTGGTAATAATTGTATTCTTTCTTCTTCACCACACGAATTGTGGTTAGTAACTCAATAATATACCTACATATACACTACATTTTTTTTATAGTATGTTTGTGGTGTGTAAATGTGCAATGGAACATGAATGTTTCTCATTTTTTGGTGATATGAGTGGCATGTTACAGTACACGGGATTCCTTCAGACGGAATAAAGAGACCCTTTATAGCGGGTTAGTCGCTATTCCCCCCGAAAATTTTCTTTTGGCACTGGTAAACTATTTTAAACCTAATTTTTTTCGGGAGGAATCGAGGACGGGGGGAATCGCGACTAACCCGTGAAAATCTTTAGTGTTAGATGAAGTCATACTTTTGAGATAATTTTAAAGCAATTAGTTTGCTAAACTAAACAAATTATAATAAATTGGAAAAAGCGAAATCAATTCTCGGGCGGGACTCGAACCCGCGATCTTTCCCTTACAGGGGGAACGCTCTGACCACTGAGCCACCGAGCTTCGCCCGAGAGTGATCCAATTGTTCCAATACATCCATCTTACGGCGATGGTGGGAGTAATCTACCGATATTCGTACGAACTACGTACGATATTCGTTCCAATTTATTATAAGTCATACTTTTATTCCAAATGTTAACTGATTGGGTCTCACATGCACTATTTACACCAGAATATACAGGGTACGTAACCTTTACAAATCTTGATGGAAATAGCAGTGATAACAGAAATACGACCTGATTAGGCTAGAGAAGTGCCGTTTTGACAAATTACCTAGTTGTCAAGATATAATTAATGGGAGAGGATGCAATGTTATATATGTGTGAGCGTCCACGCGCGCCGCTCTGAGACACCTAATGCTTACTCAATGTAGCTTTCTGTAATTTATGAACCGTTCTGCTTACGTATTTTGTTATAATTTACTGCCAAAATACCGTGCGAAGTGGAGGAGGAAGAGCTGGAAGGCGGACCCTGAGCTCCGAGGTCATCTTGGATGCAATTAGGATAATACGTGTCCCTGAAGATGATGATGATTACTGCTGAAACTGGATGTACTCCTAGGAGATAGATTCGATTCGAACATAAATTATGTCGGCCGAAGTAGGGAGAATCGGTCTAGATGCGGTTTCTCTGACTATAGCCCATCTACTAACGTGTGCTGCATGCCCATCTATCTGTACACCGGAGGACCTTGTGAGTGTCTCCGAGAACGCGATCCAGGTCGCAGCACACTAGGAAAATGGAGTTTGAGACTTGAGAGTAGAAACGCCATCGATTCGACAGAAGAAGAAGCAATAGCTCTTAAAAATACGTTTTCTTTTTAATATCCGGCCATAAATGACACTTAATTCTTAGGTATCAAATTCAAATACTGTTACAGCTTTTTGACGTCAAATGAAAATGAAAAATTAGTTTACCACCGCTTCCTAGGCGCAAGTGGAGAAGAAACGGCGCAACAAACGCCACTGCGGCATTTTTAAGACAAATGCGGAAGGAAATGCCTTTACACCCCAGTATCTGAGACCCGGGATGACGTGCGATTTTAGTCGGTTCGTGTCCGATATAACTAAAATGTATGGGATATTACGTTTATGATACTGTCATAAACGTGAAATCCCCATACATTTGTCATTCTATTCTACAATACGGCGGTCAACGAATTGACACTTGCCTAGGGGGGCTGTGGGGATTTCAGTACTAAAAAAAAAATTCGGCCAAGTGCGAGTTGGACTCGCCCATGAAGGGTTCCGTAGCAGCAAAGGCGAAAATTGCGGTTTATGACGTATTAAAAAAAACTACTGACTGGATCTCGTTCGAACCAATTTTTAGTGGTAGTTTTCATGGCAATTTACATCATATATTTTTTTTAGATTTATCATTCTCTTAGTTTAGAAGTTAGAGGGGGGGGGGGGACACATTTTTCCACTTTGGAAGTGTCTCTCGCGCAAACTATTCAGTTTAGAAAAAAATTATGTTAGAAACCTCAATAGCATTTTAAAGACCTATCTATAGATCCCACACGTATGGGTTTGATGAAAAAAAAAAAATTGAGTTTCAGTTCTAAGTATGGGGACCCCCAAAATTTAATGCTTTTTTTTATTTTTGTGTGAAATTCTTAATGCGGTTCACAGAATACATCTTCTTACCAAGTTTCAACAGCATAGGCCTTATAGTTTCGGAGAAAAGTGGCTGTGACATACGGATGGACAGACAGACAGACAGACGGACAGACATGACGAATCTATAAGGGTTCCGTTTTTTGCCATTTGGCTACGGAACCCTAAAAATCTATTTGAAAATGGCGCCCGACATCCTATAATATCGATGCAAATCCTGTGCTAGTTATATACAAGTGTTGTAGCTCTTGAAATATCACAAAGGAGCGATGCGTCCTCATCGCGACATGATCTTATTGAAATGCTAAGTGAGACAGTCTGATGGCACGACTGACTGCTCACGGACTGATTTAATAGGATAAGTGAGGCACAAACAACGCGATTGTAGTCGAATTGAGAGCAAACGATGCAGAACTGACGTGTCGACACCAACGACGACAGATTACCGTAAACTGGGGGTTACTTTGAACTCCTTGGGCTACTTGTAATAATCTATACTATTATATAATTGTAAAGTGGTTGTGTCTGTACATTGGAGATATTTAAAAAAAATACTTGGGTTATGTTATGTTAACGATACTGAACACGAAAATATTTTTTTTTAATTTCCTGTCTGTTTGTCTGTTTGTCTGTTTGTCGGTTTGTCTGTTTGTCTGTTTGTCTGTTTGTCCGCGATGGACGCAAAAACTACTGGACGGATTTTGATGCGGTTTTTTTTGTTAAAAAGGGCTTACTCAGACTTAAAATCTTACGTTTGTTTGATGGCAATCGGTTGAGTAGAACCGAAGATATGAGCAAAGGTCGTGTTAACCGAGATGCACGCGGGCGGAGCCGCGGGCGGAAGGCTAGTAAACAATATAAATCGTCAATAATTATCGTCACTTTCTTCAGAAGTGGAAAACTAATGAATGACAGCGGCCTTACCATGCACTCTTAAAACAGGTCAATAATTGAACTGCTGTCATTCTACTAACTGCAAATACCACTTTGTAATCCCTACTAATATTATAAATGCGAAAGTAACTCTGTCTGTCTGTCTGTCTGTCTGTCTCACTTTTACGACTAAACCGCTGAACCGATTTTGATGAAATTTGGTATAGAGGTAGGTTAGACCTTGAGAAAGGACATAGGCTATGTTTGGTCGCGATAACCGACATCCAAGCGGGCGGAGCCGCGGGCAAAAGCTAGTGTCATATAAATAGATAGGATTACAAAGTGACATTTGCAGTTAAATTATTTACCTGTTTTACGAGTTCATGGTATGGGACCAGGAATAGCATTTCACGTTTGCCTATTTTGTTTGTTTACTTTTGGAAGATATCCGTGATCCAGGGATGGACACAGTTTGGATAAAATAGATATTTAATTCCATAGAAATAACACACGCAAATATGTTCCGAGTACGAAACAAACAATTTGTCTGACGCCTCCGACTCGAAGTTGGAGCCTATACTCGCTAGTTTATTACCTAACTAGGCTTCTACTTTCAAAAAACCCTCGCAGTGTTCAATTTTTGATATTATCTATATTCGTAATAATATATTATACAATAAAATTTTGATCTCGCTTTCATTCTGGCCTCTTTATCATTCCAGTTCTCGAGACATTATTTTGAAACTGAAATGTTCTCTATACGCACAGTACACGTTCCTTGGGTGTCTTTTGAGGATAGCACGGGGTGCTACTGCGGTGGACGAGCTCAAATTCACCAAGCATAGATTATTACAAAACAATTCTAGCGCGTCAGGGCCTCGTTTGTATCGGGATTTAGGTCCAAGATACGTGTCCTAAGTACATCGATTTAAGACTGTAAACCCATCACTAACTTTTTGTAACAATTTGTAGTAAGTAATCTATGGTCTGATGTCTCGGTTGTCAGGGGTACGGTCAATATACGAGCTCTCGAACTGGTTATGTACTTTATTCTATCCCGAGAAGATAGAGCAGAAGATGTTGTAGGTAACAGCATTTACTGTACCAGCGGCTGATCCAGTAAATAATCCAGTGACTGCTCCAGAACAAGCAGCTACTGGACAGTCGGAACAATTTATGGATGCCGATGAGGGGTGCCCGGAGCCCGAGCCTCGTATTTTGCGGGAAAGAGCTCCGAAGGATTACAAAGAGTAAAGGGGGAGGAGTGTAGTAAGTAGTAGTTTGATCTATGGCGAATCTATGGTCTGATGTCTCGGTTGTTAGGGGGACGGTCAATATACGAGCTCTCAAACTGGTTACCTATGTAGTTTATTCTATCCTTCCTCTTATCAGCAGAAATAACACAATTGTAACAGTGTTGTCGGGATTGTCATACAGATGTCATTATCCCATTTACAATCCTCCAGTCATAAACCGCGATATCATAACGTAGCTAACGTCGGGAAGCTGGCACAAAATCACTCAGTCCTAACTCGCAAAGGCATAACAAAGCTGCTTTTGCCATGCATGCCCTAATTACTGGCAATAAAACACGCCAAAATATATATTTTATGGCAACACTGCTCATGCGACGCTAAAGCGCATTACAAGGTACCACTACCAACTAATAGTACAGTAGTAATTAATTTCAATTTACCCCTGGTCACACCAGTACGACTTACAATAATTACGTTACGATACGACTCACCAGTGGGTCTAACTAAAGGTATTTTTATTCCCCGTATTCCTACTGCAATTCAGTGGGACTAGGTAAAAGGTAAGGTTATTTTGGTTCCACTACATTCGTTCTGACCAGTGTTGTCGGGATAATCATTTTTTTCTGCCACAATAGTAGGCCAATTTTTAGTGACATATAAACGTCTTGTTTTTAGGCGAAATTTTTCAATCTGATTGAAAAATTCTTCTAAAAAAAAATTGGGTACGAACCTCCTTTTTTGAAGTCGGTTAAAAATAAAGAAGATCTAATATCATTAGCTATAGAATGCATTCTATAGCTTATGATATTAGATCTTCGTTAAAAAAAAAGGCGAATACTGATAATATTTTCATGATTTGACAATTGTTGGCATTATTACCATTATGTGTAGTAAATACTATAGTTAATGTAAATATTTAGTCTTTATACATATTTGGTTTTACTATACTGTTGCTTTTAAAGTATGGCTACAGCTACAGCTTATGTTTTTCTTTACATCTCTATGGTTTTTCACAGCATTTTTCATGAAGTTTGGCACTTCAGAGGAAGAATTTTCAAATAAAGTGCCAAACATAATGAAAAATGTTATAAAAAATTCAAATTTATTTATTTTGTGAAGCGTAGGTTACAGAATTGATATTGTAAAAAATCAATAAATATTGAAAGAGATCGCAATTCACAAGATTATTATTATTGTTGATGCCTATAATGTGGCGCCTAAATACTTGAGTGGTGTACGAGTCGAAAGCTAAGCTTTTTGATATCAAAGTGTCTAGACTGAGTAGATTGCGGTTATGCATTATTATCGCAACTGTTTATGCAGTATTCACAAAACTAAACATTTATGGTCCGGGTATCGATCGAGATCAAAGCTTCATGCACAAAATGATTTATTGTTGATATTGGATAGTATTTACAGACATATTTACTGTTTAACACCCTGTATACAATGTATTGGGTGTTGGATGGTAAATATGTTTGTATGATTTAATTTGGCTTAGTGAACGATTCGCATAAACTCAAGCTGTACCTATCGTTTATTACCACATTTTAATAAACTGGCTGGTTAGGCTTAGGCCATACGATCAGGTACCACCAAGAAATAAGACAGAAAGTTGGTGATAGGTTTATTATGTAAGCTGCGCAATCCGGCTTGGACAGTTTAGGTTAGAAGGCTAATGCGGGAGCTCCGCTCCGCTTCCGGTTCGTAGTTATTTTTTTATAACCAAACAGAAAAATTACCTGAATGTAAAACCGAGTGATTTTATTTAAATTAATTTTCACACCGAAAAAAATCATCCTGAAATCTGAAATAGGAGTACCACAAGGTCATATCCTAGCACCTAAACAGAAATCAGTTTGACAGAAATAACTAGTTTTAAGTGTCCCGCATCATTAAAAACAGTTACATCTTTAACGACCGTCGCGTCGTTTGAAACGAGACTAACGTTATTGAAACTATTTGAATGTAAATGAATTACACAGCACTAAAATAACGTAAAGTTGCATGAGAATATTTGTTTCATAGCTTACAATATATAATACTGCTCTTTGAAGTCTTGAAACAGATAAATGTTTAGGTCTTGAACCAAGGTTGATACTGTGTGGCTGTAACGTCAAAACTGCATATTAAAATAAGGTTGTAAGCCGTGTTTGTTTCCGGTGAAGTAGAATATGGCCAACTAGAAGGCGACTAGAGAATGGGGCTGTTCTCCATCCGACAGTAAACATACAGCCCATGACTAAGTGCCCGTTTGACGGCAATAGGCTCGCCCCCTATTACGTGGGACCGAAAATCATACTTGGCGAAATGTGGGTGTTATACACCTCTGCCTACCCCTTCGGGGATTTACAAGCGTGAGTGTATGTATGTATGTATGTATGTATGTATGTATGTATGTATGTATGTATGTATGTATGTATGTATGTATGTATGTATTAAAGTAAGGTTGCCTTTCCACCAGAGATGTGCTATGCAGCTAAGCTACGAGGATGTAAAAGCTGAGCTATGTGACTATTTCCACTGTGTTACTATGTAGCGTAGCGAGTAAAGCGCTAACGCAGCTCCAGCTATGCGATGTATTAATCACCATGAATAATTTTACCGTACCGAATGAACATTTACTACAAATTTTCAAAATTCGAATCACAGTACGAATCCAAGCATCTTATCTGTGGCATAGCGGTAGTGAACGCGGCTGCTACGCAGGAGGCGCGGGTTCGATCCCCGCTCAGTGCCAATATTTGTATGTATGAATATAAATATTTGCATTGGTCTGGGTGTTTCTATGTATAATATGTATGTACTTACAAAAAAAAGTATCTAAGTATGTATATCCGCATTCTAGATTCCATAACACAATGTAGAATGTTGTGGAATAAAAATAAAAGCACGCATCTATAGTACGCATCCATAGCACACATCCATAGCACGCATCCTTCTGATATTAAAAACATCTTAGCTTAATCCGTTTCTACCAGAGCTATGTTATGTGGACCAATGAATATGATTGGTGGATATGAAACGCATTCACAGCAATGTATTGCTTGGTACCTACTTGGCACACATTATATATCTTGGACCTAAAATGTGATCGAAATGTGCTTTTTACGCGCAGAACACGTTTGTTGGGGGTCTTTTGAGGATAGCACGGGGTGCTACTGCGGTGGTCGAGCTCAAATTCACCAAGCATAGATTATTACAAAACAATTCTAGCGCGCCAGGGCCTCGTTTGTATCGCGATTAGGTCCAAGATACGTGTCCCGGGGTATATATACTATAGTATATAGTATATCCAAAGCGGCATTGATAGGATCCTACCGATAGGATCCTACCAAATTTGGATAGGTATGGGGGGAACACTACTGACGGTGGAGGTGAGCGCTGATGCATCACAAGGTACCCTAAACCTACCTACATATGGGTCGCAAGTCCCAGTCGCTGTCACGGTGTTCCTCTCTGTATCAAGCTATGGACCCGGCGATCGCACGGTGAATCCATGGAGTGCTGAGAATCGGATCTCTAGCACATTTCTGGTGGAATAGCAGCTTTAGAATAGACAGAGCGCAGTTGCTAGGCATAAAATAACTTAAAATATTATATAGTTATGAATAAGTAAACAAAATATTTTCAGAAGTTTATGTGAATATTACTCATATAGTAATCCTCATTATGTGTATGATAAACGGTGTGTACAATTTTCAGAATTTTTCTAGCACTCACGCTTCGATTTATCGCTGCAGTTTTTTTTAATATAGAAGGCAAAGTATCGGAAAAGAGGGTCACCATTATAGACACGTACCATGCGGCACTCAGCTTGACGGCCTCATCAGATGCTTTCTCCCCGCTTAAAGGACCCGGGACTGTAGGAAAAGGGAAATACGTGACCTGGTAAGGAATTCCAGGTCTTAATGGTGCTGCGAAGAAGGAGAGGAAAATCCTAATTAAAAAAGGAAGGACACAGTATATTCCGATGGTAAACTACGGTAACACACATCCTAGAATGAGACAGAAAGAGAATAACCTGTCCCATTATTTAATCCATCGAATTCTCATAATATTGTCCGATACAAAATTAAGGAGTCACAGCTCAAGGAAACCGACGTCATTGACCCAACATGCGCCGGCGCATCTCGTCATTGTCCGCGCATACCAATTAAGTGCATTACTATTGCCATGGGAACCGTGAATTACTCATAACTACTGAGTAGCAGGAGACGCAATGTAATTTTAACTATATGTAATGAACAGTAAGAATTTTTAACCGACTTCAAAAAAGGTGAGATTCGCAATATGTAGATTTTTTTATGTAGTTACGAATATGTTTAACTGTATTTGTGTGAGCAATCGTTGATACGATTAGAGGGTATGCGGCAGTAGCGAGGCGTCGTCCCTGTAACCCGATTCCTACCGGCTTCCTTATTAGCATTCAGTAGGTCTAAAATTAGTTACACAGAGGGTTGTTCCCAAAAACGTTCGCAATGTAGAGGTATATTTCACATTGACTCAAGGACAATTCAAGGGGACTATAAAAAATTAGTTAAATCGAGAAATTCGTTATATCAAGGGTGGTTACATCAAGGTTGCACTATAAATCACCCTAGAATCCATTGAAAATAGTTTTAATCCAACATCCTAGAACATTTAAAATTGTTAACATTCCTTATATAATGAATACCTGCCTATCCGAAACGTCATTACCAGAAACCAATCAGGTATAAATATCTCACTGCCTACTCAAGATTAACATACTTCGCTCACATCTGCACACCGTCTCCATCGAGAGCTTTCAATATCAATCAGTTGTTTTAAATAATAGCTGCTGGCCTTAGAGCATACATTGCTATAGAGCGCGCCTTACAAGTATGAACTGCTATCACGGGTATGAACAGTACCGAGGCTCCTGGCTCAACCTCAATCAGTAGCAATAGCAAAACAATTCCCGTCAAAATGACTTCGCAAATAATATTTCATTCGATATGTTAAATCAAAATTTTATACAACATCGTATATTTGTAGTAATAATGACGCAAAAATACCGCAAAATGACACCATTTTTTTGTATTTCGGCTTTAATTTTATCCATGCATATCAAATCGAACAAAAAACTTCATAACAACAAACTATTAATAAGTGCATCTATTGATATTTTCGGTAATGCATGAAACGTCACTATAGGTGCGCTATACCATCGCAAAGTATCTGCTAACACTCGGCGCCAAAGACTTGAGTGATATGCGCGCTCTATATATTTATAATGTATACTCTAAGCTGCTGGCCGATCGACTTCACGGTGAAGGTTGTTGATATCGGGACTTCTTTTTATCTGCGGCCATGGATAGATAAGACGGCATTAGTGGATGTGAGACTGAAGGTTATGGTTTGATTAGGACGGATATGGTGGTGGTATAATCGAGTTTTATTTTTATCAGCTATCGTAGTGGGTACTATCACAGTACTATTTATTGTAAACTAGCTGACCCGTTCCCGCTGCATATCTCTAAATTTATCAGTGTTTCTCTACAATATTATGCATGTATTATATATATAAACAATCCTCTTGAATCACTCTATCTATTAAAATAAACCGCTTCAAAATCCGTTGCGTAGTTTTGAAGATTTAAGCATACATAGGGACGGACAGATAGCGACAGCGAATTTGTTTTATAATATGTAGTGATGATGATGATTAGCCGTTGCATAATATTGGATCTATTCCCGCGTACCGTACAATAGTAAAAGTAAGTAAAAACGTCTTTACTGTACACCATAGATATAGAAATATAACATAGAGATCTAAGTTATGTGGTAAGTACAGATGGCGGCCTTATCGCTCTGCGGCAATTTCTTACAGGTAACCTTAGCACAATTAACCCTTCCTCTTGAATCACTCCGTTTAATACTGAAAACAGTGAAAACTGCCTTATCCGTTGACTAGTTTATAAGATCTAAGCGGAAACGGACAGCGGAAGAAGAAAGACTATGCAACATTTTGGATGGATGAATGGACTTATTAGAATGTTGAAGACTGAGACGAATCAGAAAATTTGCCAAATATTGGCCAAGTCATTTGATTTGATACCGGCGTTTACTAAAAGACCTAGGCACACACCACAATACACCTGTAGGCAAACTCTCTGTGGCAAACTATCTGTGGGCACTCTTATTAACTACGATAATCTCTGATTTTCTTAGAATCGAACAGATTCAGTAGACGGAGTGCCACCACACGATCCACTGATCCGCCACCTGTCCGACCGCAAGTGACTTCGCCCTCGTGTGCAGCTGTGGACTCCGCCCCCTATGTCGCACAGCATTATAATAAAAGTAATCTGAAGTCTTAAGATTACATGTAGATATCATTTTATCTAAGTAGGTATTGTCTTCAAACGATTTATAGTCGTAGATAAGGCTACGTCATTCATAGTTGACATTTTTATTTTATTTTTATGTTCACACCAGAATACCTGGGTCCTGAGATTCCTACCTTAGGATGCCACTAACAGTAGCTATTGCCTCTCACTCATTGATCCCGTTCCCGCAACCCATGAGAACCTACTTCAGGTATTTAGTAAACATGCAAGCATTTTTATAAACTTTCACATTTATAAATTAGTAGGATAGGGTTAGTAGAGTAGGATTAGTTGGAGAGGATTATAGTAGGATGGGATTAGTAGGATAGAATTAGTAAGATATGATTAGAGGTATAGATAGGACAGCAGACCACGGACTCTTAAGTGCTAGTATTGGACGCAATCAGGATTAGTGATCGCATAAAGGAGGATTATATTTCTATTAAGGAAACTAAGGAGACTTTATTTCGAATTACGAACGTCCATTACTCGATAAAAGTGACTAATACAATTTACTACTAAAAGTGCCGGCGTATGCGTTATAGAATGCGTAATACGCATAAGAACTAATTTCTTTATCAAGTGTTCTCAGTAAAGTTTTGAATGAATAATAATGTGTACGGTTTACGTGGTGATCGACATTTAATTTATTTACTTCTACTTCTAGCTGATGCCCGCGGCTCTGCCCATGTGGATGTCGGTTAACGCAACTTTTGGTCATATCTCCGATTCTACGCAACCAATTGTGATCAAACAAACGTAAGATTTTAGTCTTACCGTTAGCATACAAAATTTAACGCAGGATAATCAAAGAAGTTCCAGGAATGAGCAGTTTTCTAGTAGGTATTTATAGCGTTCCTAAAGACGCGCCAGATGGCGCAGCCGGCACTTTTGATAAGAAGAGTGTGGTGTCACATCTAGTGTTCCCTAATTTATGGAAAAAATGTTCTTCGGTTTTGTAATGATTTACTTTACATAAAATATTTTGTCATCTTTTCTGATAAAATTATTTTAAATACGATATGGATACGACATATGTGCAAATACTGAAACCGCGAAGCATCCTGGTCCGTAGGAATAGAACCAAATTAAATTTAAACTTAAATTCCCTGATTTATAAAATCCGAAATTTTCTAACAAAATAATACTTGAACAGCTAAGCGGCAACATGCGATTCTACAGAGTGCTCAAAGTTGTTCAAATTCTATAAAATTAAAACTCTAGTTTCTGCCCTTAATACTGGACCAATTTTGTTCAAACTTTTCCCGCTTGAAGCTTAGGGGGTACCAAGTATATGGTTTCAATTATTGCCTATAATATATCGTATCCATATTGTATAATATTATTATTTTAAATTACAGACAGTGACACGAAAAGAATTAAGCGTTTTATTATATTTTATCTATTATAATATGGGTAAACGAAATTAAACTTTGGCAACATCGTATATGTCAGGAAAAAATACTACAAACAAACCACAGAGTACATTAAAATTACCAAAAGCTATGCTAGCGCCAGCTCCTGATGATTTAAAAACCAACTGATTATTATACCTACCGGAAAACTGCTCATTAAGGTCCCCATAGATATCGACAGCGCTAAAATGCTATTAGTTCTAAATCTAGGACTCTAGGTCGTCAATCCTTACCCTGAGGGGTAAAGACATTTACCCTTGGTAAGTTGAAGGCGAAGTCTTAAGAAAGAGGGTCGCCATTACAGATGCCAACAATGTAACAATGGTGGCCCCCAGCTTCACGGCCTCGTCAGATGCTTTTTCAAAACCGGGAATGTAGGAAAAAGGAAACACGTGTGCTGGCACGAAAAGTAATATGGCATAAAAATAAAATAAAAATTAAAACAGATTATTAAAATACAAATGCTTCTAAACTTCATTCATTCCTCCGTCTATGTGTCTATGGTTCGTCAAATCTTAATTTACAAACGTGTGGTTAATAGCTCAGTTTGGTCCAAAGCAAACATATAAACGTGCCGGTAATTTACAATATTTATTTATTGCAATCGTAGTTACGTCTTCGACGTGAAATGAACCGTTGGCTGTGGCATAGACAAATCTTTGGAAGCTTAATTAATTATAATATTAGCTCTGTTCTATTCTAGACCAAGTTATAGTACAGTTACTTACAAATCACGATATGTATTGACATCGTGGTCATATTTTGACATTAAGGAGATTGGATCTTTTGACACCGTGATCATTTTTGACATATCGAGGATTAGCTATAGCGCAGTTACACCGTTATACAAGTAATTGCCTGTAACAGAATGATCGTAAGACCAATAATCCTAATAAAAATCCATTCAATATTCAATCTCGATTCAATCTCCCAAATGTCAGAAATGGTCACGATGTACATATTGACATCGTGGTCATTGGTTCTTTTTTGCACGAGAATACCGTTTTTGACATTTAGGAGATTGAGATTCGATCGAGACTCAATTTTGAATTGATAGAATAGATTAAGAGAATTGGTTCTCTGAAAAAAATTGTTCTGAATTGGCTTTTGAAACGAATTTCTAATGATTTTGCTTATCTTCACTTTTGCGGAAGTGATTGTTGACGTCGAACGTAAAAAAAATCGTTGGACCTACCTATGTATGATTTGGCAAAAACAAAATTTAGCTACGTTATCGTGAATCACTCATAGTTTGATTTGTTTTCAATTACATTATTTTCCTTAAGTTTTCATTTCAATCATATTATGTATTACGTTTTAAAATCGTATTTACACGAATTGGGCCCCAGGTTGAATACAATATGAAGATTGATTCCAAAATGATAGCTCGTTTTATTTATTCTCTATGTCCTTCACGAATTTCCGTTTAGAAACAGCTGAGATGTTTCTTCTCACGATTGCTTTCAATGCAAATAAACCAAAATCAAAGTATATAGATAATAAACTCTAAAAATAGTCTTATTGATCGCGGAAGCTGAAGTTTTTTCCCGCCAACAATCGTGAACACATGGCCTACTGATATTTTTTTACGACGGAAGTAGGAATGAACTTTCCTGTCATCATACTCATGTTTAAAATATTGCTCATTTTATTTTAATAACTAGTAACCCTCCCCTGGATTGACCGGGTCCATTCTGATTTGCCGTGATTCAAAAGCTTATTTAGGAATTATATGAAAAAAGGCATATTAATTACCATAAAATTTCATTAATTACTATTAGAGCAATCGAGATAATTGTCATCTATTGCTTGGAGTTTCCGATATTTCGGCGCTGTTACAAGCACCATGATCTGGAGTAATGGCGGTAAACGGTGAAAAAGTTTTCATTCATTTAAGTTGCATTTAAGTATTTAGGAAGGTATTTAAAAAAAAATCGTGAATTAATTTCTAAACACCGTAAACAACAGTGAGATGAGAAACCAATATCAGCACGATATTACGACTAAACTTTTTGTTTTATCTGTGAGTGGATTGCTCGTACAATTCGATAGTTCAATTTTGAATTTCGAATAAACTCGAAATTTAAAAGTAAACACGTCCAAATTTTATTCTATAAACATTCTTAAACGAAATTGCGCGCGAATTCTTCGCAACAAAACGTAATATTTTATGGTTATCTGTGCAAAATGATTTAAGGCCTAGATAAACTTATTTATCTTATAATATTTTAGTATTTTTTAATGGAATAAGACCCGTCCTTCTTGTTCGTTAAGTCATAAATCATATTGGCCACATTCACCTGATACACAATATTATTCAACAGTGAAAACAGACAAGGTTTATATTTATGTGAGCATGTAGATCATGCTTTGCCGACATGCTTGGCATTCGTCCAACCACTGCTTCCCATCTATGTCTAATTTCTTGCCGCGGTAAATGTTTGAAGTTCCTAAACGTAAATACGGTGTATTATTGACATTCCCAATGATCTGTGGTCGTTACAAATTGAGCCGGATATGTAGGTAGGTAGTGTCTGACTCCAGCATCACTACATATTATAAAACAAAGTCGCTGTCGCTGTCTGTCCGTCCCTATGTACGCTTAAATCTTCAAAACTATGCAACGGATTATGAAGCGGTTTTCTTTAATAGATAAAGTGATTCAAGAGGAGGGTTTAAATGTATAATACATGCATAATATTGTAGAGAAATACTGATAAATCGGGATCAGAATGCCACGCGGGCAGAAAATATGGCGGCCCGAAGTTCGCCGGGTCAGCTAGTTTTAGATAAACCTACCTACTACGAGTCTACGCAGTGCAGAAGCTATTTAGGACTAAATTCTGGTTCCATATTGGTAAATGTGTTGCGTGTTGTATCGCTGTTAGGTTAGAAATTTACAACATGGAAAGTGTAATTAAAACGTAATTTTGTCCCAAAGGTTTTTAAAATTCAATAATGACGACAACCAGAACCCAATATACCTTGTCGCGTGGATGTCGGTTATCGCGACCAACATAGCCTATGTCCTTTCCCAGGGTATAATCTATCTATGTAAGTACCAAATTTCATCAAAATCGGTTCAGTGGTTTAGGCGTGAAACATACAGACAGACAGAGTTACTTTCGTATTTATAAAATTAGTATGGATTACATATTTAAAGTTGTTATTTATTTCTTATTTTAGCAAAGAAGTTGTGTTTTTATAATCCTCCAATAATTCAAGTTATTCCGAAATAACAATGTTCAATACGGTTCACCCTTGTTTGACCAAACAAAACATTTGACAAACAACGTTTGACAAAATTATACTTGGTAAATGTATCATTTGACAAACTAGATATTGTTTGAACTACTCATTAGACAAAATATTTATTTGGAAAAAATTGTCATTCGTTTTTTGTCAAATGATAGGACACCGTTCAATACCTACACTGTGAAATTGTGTTGATACACAATAGGAGGTTTACTATTGTAATTACTCCATGAACTATTACGTTATCTGTAGGAAACCAATGCAGTTTTCCTTATTAGCAGCAGTAATTCAGCTACGGTTTCCTCGATAAGGTCAATAACAAGCTGTGTTACTATTATATCTATAGGTACTAGTAATGTAACGCTGAAGAGGTTGTTTGTTTGTTTATTTGGTTGAACGCAAAGAACTACTGGTCCGAATTGAAAATATTTTGTGTTGAATAGTCCGCTTATTGAGGAAGATTATCCATACTTCGGACTTCCATCAGGCTTCCGTCACTCGCTCAAGGCCACGCGATAAACACCTACAGCTTGGCGTACAGTCGACTGTACAAACTGGCAGAGGGCTGCCGAACGCGCGCCTGAGCGCTCGCATCACACTGCACCGCACGTTTCCCGCGCTTACGCTTCGAAATGCCGAAACCACGTATTTAATGTGCAGTGGATGGGTATATACCTAAGTCTATTTCTTTGAACATAAGTACCTAAGTAATAAGTATATAAATCGTAAATTAAGATGTTTTTTGAGTCATATTATATAAGTGTTGTTTTATAGGTAATTCTACTACTAACTGAAGTTACCTAGTGTGAAGTTAGTACTTACGTAATAGAATAGTAGGTAATGTCCGTTATTTTTAGGGTAGGAATAAGCGTCTATAAGCTATACCTACTGTAAATTATTTCGTAATTTTATACCAATGGTTGACCATTATTTATACTAATGGTTGGCATTAAAATTGGAAAAAATCTTATGAGAAAACTATAAATACAGTAGGTATACCTTACTGTATACCTACCTACCTATAGGTACACTAAGGCCTATAAAGTAGCACCGTATTACAAATGTTATAAACCGGTGATTTATATTATTTATTAAAATTATTTACGCGATTAAAGATATTTTCGACTAGGTATAAAATGTAATAAATTCCGAGAAGAGAAAAAAAATATAAATCATATAAAACTAAAACATATTGGATTGACTAATAAAAAATGTGGTTAATTCGTTTTATTACAATAATCATCATAGATATAACCCTAGCGCATTCTTACGATGACGTCACCCGCACAGCGGCCAACACAGTCTCGACTCTATGAGTGCGGGCTTAAGGTACAATTCTTTTCGTTCTGAGCAGCAGGTATTATTATTAAAATTTTGTAGGTGAATATAGCGTAGATATTTTCACTTTTGTATGGGAGTGATGTATCTGTTACGTAGTAACTATTTATTAATCTGTGCTTCCATACTAATATTTTTCCTTGGCTCATATCTTCGGTTCTACTCAATTGATTGCGATCAAACAAAGATTTTAAGTCTGACCAAGACCTTTCTAACAAAAGAAACCGCATCAAAATCCGTCCAGTAGTTTTTGCGTCCATCGCGGACAAACCAACAGGAAATTTTAAAAAAAATCGTGTGCAGTATCTCGTTAATGTATATCTCGTAAATCGTTAATATAACATAACCAAAGTATTTTTTTTTAATTATCTCCAATGCACAGACACGACACGACTTTACAATTATATACTTAATAGTACTAGCTGACCCAGCGAACTTCGTACCGCCATATTTTCTGATCCCGTTCCCGCTGCATATCTCTAAATTTATCCGTGTTTCTGTACAATATTATGCATGTATTATACATATAAACCTTCCTCTTGAATCAATCTATCTATTAAAAAAAACCGCTTCAAAATCCGTTGCGTAGTTTTGAAGATTTAAGCATACATAGGGACGGAGACAGCGACAGCGACTTTGTTTTATAATATGTAGTGATATAGATAGATGTGAAAGTAACTCTTTCTGTCAGTCTGTCTGTTACGCTTTCACGCCTAAACCACTGAACCGATTTTGATGAAATTTGGTAAGTATAAGGGTAGATCGACAGATATCCGTGTGTAGATTATACCTTGAGAAAGGACATAGGCTACGTTTGGTCGCAATAACCGACTTCTACGCGGCCGCAGGCAACAGTTAGTAGCTATATCATCATCAAGGAGAGGGTGGGATTAATTGGAAGAGCTCATCAGAACATTCACCGTTGTAGAGACGGTAAAATCATCTCTACGCAACTGCAAAGGCTCGAGGGTGTGCAAAGTGTAAGCTTTGGATGCAACTGGAATTATGGAGCCTATGAAAAATTACCCGGTTGGCGGCAAATAGACTATAGGTACACCTCCTACCATGTGGAACAGCCCCTCTAGACAAGTGGCAATTCGTTGCTCGGCGTATGATGGAATAGAATGAGAAATGTATAGGATTTGACGTTTTTGACATTCGTTGACGCCTGTCATATACGTCAAATCCCATACATTTGGTATTCTATTCCATCATACGCTGAGCAACGAATTGCCACTTAGTCTTGTCTAGAGGGGCAGAAAATAATTTGTTAAAAGTGGACGTTAATGTACTTACATCTACCTACTCCTTCAGATATTTACAGGTAGGTATGGTAATTCAATAGAGTTGTTTCGCAACGTTCATAGAAGAATAGATAGATACAATCGTGCGTTTATCATGTTATAATATAACGTTGGTTAACCGCACTACTCTAAATAGACAACGAAGGAGGCCGGACATTCAGTTGCTCAAGGCAATATTAAAAAAAAAATGGACGTATTCGATGATATAATGATAATATTATTATGTATTACATTTGCTCATGTCCACTTAAGTATACTATGAAGTATGTTGTGAGAAAAAAGCTAGGACGAAACATCTCACTTTTTTTCCATCGTCAAAATTACAAATAAATTTATTATTTTCATAAACATTAGTCATATTTTTCATCCGAGCGCCAATCCCACTTGCATTGAAAATCTACAAAGTGGTACTCAGTCTCATTTATCCTTTCAATGATTTTGTAACTTTTCGGGCGTGACTAATACCGTATATTTATTTATTTTATTTATTATATACTTTATTGTACACCATTAAAATACATCATATAAAGTATCTAAAACTACGGAACCAGTACAATGGGCGGCCTCTATATATATATGACCTCTCAACTCTTAGTGAAAAGCCTGTGCATGAGCCTCGTCATTCAATTATCAGATTTACCGGCTTTCAGGTGAGATTAGCTTGGTCCCGAAGGTCCCTGGACCGCAAACACCAATCCAACCCAATTTAGGTTGTCATGGTAACGGACAATAACAATTTATTGTTCGTTGTTCCTTTTTGGATCAGTTTTTACTAAATTTTCCTACTATTCTAGAATGGAATGACGAATGTATGGAATTTGACGTTTATGAAATGCATTGGCGACGGTTCTTCTTCTTCTGTCGAATCGATGGTGCCTCCACTCTCAAATTTCATTTTCCCAGTATGCTGCTACCTGGATCGCGTTCTCGGAGGTACCCATTAGGTCCTCAGTTGTACAGGTAGATGGGCATGCAGCACACGTTAGCAGGTGGGCCATGGTCTGTGGAGCAACTCCACACTCACACCCCAGGTCCGCGTCATCTGAGAAACCCCACCTAGACCGATTCTCCCTGCTTCGGCCGACTGTCATATACGTCAAATCCCATACATTCGTCATTCCATTCTACAATACGAATTGCCTACGAATTGCCACTTGTCTCGGGAGACAGGTCAGTTATCCATTTACTAAATAGTTTACTCTTCATTATGTCACTAATAACAATGACAGATTATAAACCAATAAAATAACACACAGACAAAACAATAATGTTTACTTGACACACATACAGTTATGTTTTTAAAACATAATGTCGTTCGTTCATTGTTTTCACAACACTAGCAGACGGCTTTAGAAACGTACAGTTCACAACAAAAGTTGATTAACACTACAATATTTACAAACGATTTTGATATTGGAATACATTTTTTACCAATAAGGTACTTGTGTGTAAAGGCCTTTCCATAACTTTTGAGGACCAAGGCAACTTCACCTGCAAGTCAATACACCTACTGATTGGTGGACTAGGGTCTGGGAATGGGGAAGGCTTTAGTCTTGAGATTGAGAGATCAGACGGCCTACTATATAAGCCAAATCGAGGAGTAAGTGGACCCTGGGCTCTGAAGTAAAAACCTCGGATGCAACTGGGAACAGTTCCGACGAATTGAGAACCTTCCTCCTGTTACATACATACATACATAAACTCACGCCTATATCCCCGAAGGGATAGGCAGAGGTGCTAGCACCCACATTTCGCCGTTTATGTTTAGGTCCCAATATAATAGGTGGCGAGCCTATTGCCATTAACCGGGCACTTATAAACCTGCGATAAATACACACATAACTTCGAAAAGCATCGAAAAGTCATTGGTGTGTAAAACCTGGGATCGAACCCGAGACCTCGTCTCAGCAGTCCATTACCCATACCTTCCTTTTGGAAGTCGGTTAAATTTAATGCGAAGATAATAAAATGTCAATTCTTTTTAATTTCTTGTCTGTTTATTCACGATAGACATAAATACTACTAAGCTGATTTTGATGTGAGTTGTTTATATTATTAGGACGCGGACGGTGTAAATTACACTTAAGAAATGCCGTATATATTTGATTGCAATTGGTTCAGCAGAACCGGAGATATACCCAAAAATAGAATCATCTGCTCGCGATAACTGACAGCCACGCGAGCGGAGCCGCGGGTAGCAGTTAGTATGAAAAAACTTACTTTTCCCATTTTGCACTGTGTAGGTTAAGTCCTGGAAGCTGAGGTTGATGGGTGGGCACTGCGGCAGGTGAGGGGGATGGGCGTTTATTCTTATTAAAAGTATTTCTATACAAAAAATCCTTCCGTAATAAGTTTTTGAACGACATCGTTCGGAATAAATAAAGGTGTAAAACCAAATGTCTTTATACGCGATTTTACTGAAAGAAAGTCGTAATTCCAGGAATTTATCGTAAAAACAATGCTTTCGGAGAACTGCTGTCACCCGCTGAGTAAATATACCTCGGGGTTTATCTACAAGCCTGAGGTGATATAGCCGGTGACATCACCTTCCAAATTACTGTCTTCCTGCATATTTACTTACGCTACTGTTGAATTTTATCATATCTTGTCAAGGAATTTGTAAATATTACCTTTTGTTTATATTCTGATTGCATGAATAGTTCAATAAATATTATCAACAGTGTCTGTATGCAACTATGTTATGTTTTGTTGTATTACTATTAGGTAACCAGCTAATTCCTTCGAAATTTCAAGGTTTTTTATGCCACTTATGATGACTTTTTATGCCACTGATGGAATGTGGTTACCGTGGCATATGGTTGTGCAGCACCAGGGGAGTCACACTCGTACTGTCTACCCTGTAACCTTCTCATGCCCTTCTTGAAGAACCCCATATTATAGTCGCTTGGAAAAACCACAGCAGGTAGTTCATTCCACGCACGTGCGCACCGTTTCCGGTCGTAAATGTGTGGGGATTGATGAACTACTCGTCTACAGCCGACAAATAGACAGTTGCAAAAATATAACAGTGGAGAAAGAGAGTTCGTCCTTAGATGTCCGACTTCTTCAATCAATTCCAATGTCAACCTCAAATCATATCACCAGATAGTGATGAGGTGATGACGATACATAAATGTCAGGGATTTTTAATATCATTGTGCTTAATTTTAGTACTCAACGTGCTAATAAAATTTCAAGACGACCTTCAAAATATTTTCATGATATTGGCAAAGTTTGATTATGTTGGCAAACCTGTCTGTCGAAGGTCTATAAATCTGCTATCGTCCAAAATCCACAATAATAATACCTGAAATATCTGAAATAAATTCGCAAAGTTCAATATACTCGTAGGTTGCCAAAAATATGCAAAAGATCAAACGGCCGGACTGCCTTTTGATGCTAAAAATAATATTGAAGATACTAAATACGTAATAGTATTTTTTTTTTACATTTCCGTAGAGCGTTTGATAGTGTTACGAATTATGATTTTATTTATCCGGAATGTGAGATATAACACTCATAAAAATGCAAGTTTCAAAAAGATTTCACTCAATGTATAATTATTATGATTAACGTGAACAACTTCAAGAAAACTCGTAAAATATAATACAGTTTTATATTTTAGTTGACGGAGTGCCACAAGGCACGACACTGGGGCCTTAACTGTCATATAATATGTTTAACATAATGACATTAATATGAGGAGGACAACGTAATGGTGAGGGAATCCCACTCATTGCCAACACACACTCCTTTAAATTCAGGAGGGGTTAATGAGAATATAAGTAACACGCTACACCAAGGTATTTAAATAATTGGCTAGGTGTCGAACTTTTTAGGGCTCCAACTGCTCATATTGTTCGCCCCTCTGTTGTTTGTATGGCAACGAAGACCATCCAACATGGAGTCCTGATTATGTTAAGATTAGTCACCCTAAGTACCGGTGCATATTATCGGCATCGGAAAGGAAAAGGATTCTTCGATATTCTTCGGCATCCGTCGGCATTGTCGGAAATTACACTTTGGCGTGCTGCAACGCCCATAAGGATGATGCCCAAGAATCCTTTTCCTTGCCAATGCCTATAATGTGGGCCAGACCTAAGACTAACCTACCTAGTATAGTTTAACCTTAAAGTATCTGCATAATATGCATGTGAAAATCTGGTTAATTAGGTCATCAGTCATTACATTACATTCTTTTAAATAATGATAGGTACTTTGTACATTCACTTAACTCGCTAAGTTTTTAATGGCATACTAAACCAAGGCGACTGAACTGTCCACCGCGTCGCAGATTTTTACGACTTCGACTAGACTGGTACCAAAAAGACGACTACATTACATGTATTTTATGTCTGTTAACTAAATATTGCGCAACAAAGTATTTAATGCGCTTTTTATAGCGCATTAATTCCGGTACAGTTCTCATTTAGTATTAAAGTCAACGTTATTTTACTTTTACGCAAATATTGTAATCTGCTTCGTTTCTTCATTATTGAGTTTGTATCAAGGTTTTATGCGACAGGTAGTGATTTTATTTAAACGTGCGATATCGGAGGGACAAGAAATGTTTATACCACTTAGGTGGCATATATGAGCATATGTTTGGATGCGGTTACCGCAGCCTATAGACGTGTGCAACCCAAATAACGTCACACACTCGTACTACAGATCCTGTAAAAACCTTATAATGCCCTTGCACCCCATATTGTAGCCACTTGGAAAAACCATAGCAGAGAGATCATAAGAACTCTGCTAAAAACTTAACTGAAAATAACCCTGCATATCTTTTTCTGGGTTTGCATGAAAAATAACAAAAACTTGAGTTTAGTTCAGATATATTCTACGTTATAATAATGTAGATACTACCACACATCTGCCACAGTGCGGTAACTAAATAACAAGATCGCAATAAGCCAGTAAGCTGCGCTGCCACACATACAACCACTAATATAATATCGTGTGGATCGTAAAAATACTACGAGAGTGTTACTATGATGTGTACCAGGGGCAGTGGATATCGTAAAGACATTTAAGGTCTTTATGGCCCTGAACCAATCGTGTTTGAACTTGAAGACGTAAGCAGACTCGATGACAGACTTATTTAGAAAGCATTCTGACAGAAAAGATGTTAAGAAGCAATAAATAAAAACAATAACAGTGCAACGATGCAAAGACGGGCGTTGAGGCTCATCGGCAATCCCATACTCGCACAGCGCAGGCAATGTGGAATCTCTAGCCTCAGAAATGAGTTTGACTCGCTGTGTGTTCTACCGCCTATAGGTTGTACAATGGTTTGGTTTGACATGATGCCCACGGCTACATTCTATCATCGCACCACTTGCCATAGGCAGAAAATTAATCCTCATCAAAAGCATTAAGTAAACGGGCTATGATTACCATAACCAAGTTTTGTTTTGGTTAAAAAAAAGTTAAATGTCAAAGAGTGACTTCATAAGTGTTCAGGTCAGTATACCTCGGGACATATATCTAAGACCGAAACTGTGCTCAAAATGTGCTCTGTACGCGCAGTACTTTGTAGAGAGCCTTTGAGTAATATCATCTGTATGATACAAATAGCCTGTCAAAATCATAACCCTCCTTTGGCTTCGCCGTAGTCGGGTAAAAAGTGTTGCATTGTTATTGCTTGGACAATCAATCTTGGACCTAAAAATGTCTATACGCGCAGTACTCGTTTCATAGATGTCTTTTGAGGATAGCACGGCGCGCGCGGTGTGCTAACTGCGGTGGACGAGCTCAAATTCACCAAGCATGGACGGGCGCCGGAACCTCGTTTGTTTTGTGATTTAGGTCCAAGATACATGTCCCGAGGTACACCTTTTGTGACCTTTGCACGTCATCGAATATCTAATGGATCGCCGTACCCCGTGCCCACCCATTTGTTCGCTCTGCCAACATTTTACAAGAACCAAGGGCGTGATATTTACTGTTGAAATATCTCCGTAAGTGATGTTATTATAACTATCTATTATGAGTTTATGACTATAGTTAGCGTCGGTATTTTAAATATGGTCAGCAAAACATAATATCGGAGAGCTTGTGGTAAATAGTTGACAATTTAATTATGACTACCATGACTATTGCTTGGACATATGTATATCTTAGACCTAAATCGCATGACAAACGAGGCACTGGCGCTAGTGGATTGTTTTGTAATAATCTATGATTTGCGAATTTGAGCTCGTCTGCCGCACCAGCACCCCGTGATATCCTCAAAAGACACCCATGAAACGTGTAGTGTGCCTAGAGCACAATTTGAGCACATTTTAAGTTCAAAATATATGTCCCGAGCAATACCATGGCTGCTATCGGAGTTATATCAATTATAGCATAGCATTAACGCAACTTTTGGGTCCGTATTTATTTATTCTGAATCTCGATTTCGTCGTATCTCCGGTTCTACTCAACCAATTGCCATAAATGAAACGTAAGATAAAACATCTCAAACAAAAAAAAACAGCTTCATAATCCGTTCAGCGGTTTTTGTGTGCTTTGTGAACTAACAGACAAAAATTTTAAAAAAAAAATTGTGTATTATCCAAGTTTTTTTTAACATCTCCTACCATGTACAGACAGAAACACTTCGGTCGGTAGGCCTCAGTCCCAATAATCAATCCCTATACTTACCAAATTCCTGCCAGATTTTGTACATATTATAGAAAAAAAAGTACTATAACGAACGAATGATCTAGAAACAAATATTAGTGAACAGCAGTAGCGGAAACTTCTAATGTAAGAGTTTATTTTTAATGTGGCTAATGAGTTGCAATAAAAAAACATCCGCATCAATAAAACTAAAGAGTTTATGATTTGCTGAAGTGTGTTTTAACATTCATCGTAATAAAAAGTAATCGCTGTCTCAGTTCCCGGTGGAGCAGAATAGGACCACTCCATTTCTTCTCCTGGGTCGACACCCTGGAACGCGAATAACGAATAACACAGAAAACACATGAATGAATGAATGAATGAACCAATGAATGAATGGATGAATGAGTAAACCAATGAATGAATGAATGCACGAATCAGTGAACGAATGAACGAATGAATGAAAGAATGAATCTAATTCTAAGAATATGGTACATCGAGGTCTTTATGTTATTGCAGTGGTCAAACACATAACCCATGAGTGCCCGTTAGATGACACCCCACAGTCAGGTATGAAAGGAACTTCATCCTCCGCACGCTTAAACTGAGTAATGAACTGCCAGCCGTCATTTTTCCAAGCGACTACAATATGGGGTTCTTCAAGAAGGGCGTTAGAAGGTTTGGCAGCTCGAGTGTGACGACCCTGGTGTTGCATACCTCCATAGGCCGCGGTAACCACTTTCCATCAGGTGAGCTGCCTACCTGCCTGCCGCCTAAATGGCATATAAAAAAAAACAATAGTTTCGCTATTACGAGGAACCGAAAATCATCTGGAATATGAATGTCACGACCCTGCCTACCCCTTCGCGGATTTACAGGCGTGATATGTATGTAAAAAGTAATATTGAATACAGTTCTAAGAAATAAAACACTCATCTAAATAAAAGCATAGTCAACAAATACTATGTCTATCAAACCTTTTTATTCTATTTTTATACATGATACAATTTTACGTGTGGCAACTTTGCACTTACCATAAACAACGTAGAAGGCGTCAAGACCTTTCAGTGACCTCTTTGCACCCTTCCATTTGTATAATGAAATAAACATAGTATGTAATAGATTCTATTCATCAAAGATAGTTTGTAGACTTATTTATGGTGGATTGAATATTTTGCTATAGAATGGCATGGTGATTGTAATATTATGCGGTAATAGCTCTGGTATATCTTCACGAAAAAATATCGAGGTCTAGCCAAATCTGTAGTTAAGACGGTAAAGCGGACCCCAGACTCCGAGCTGAAAAGCTTCGGATGCGACTGGGAATTAACGCTAGGATGAGAGAGAGAGAGAGAGCTCTGGTATATCTGATTCACTGGTGCGTAAGTGGATAGGTGTTAGGAAAATACTATTGCATCGAATGATAGTGTCAATTTTATGCTATCACCTATGATGTTTTGGAACTTGGGAGTCAATTAGTATAATTAATGCTCACCGTATAATCGTTTGGGTATTTTTAAGTAGGAGAACGCAGAAAAGCACGAAAAATGCATGCAAGGAGGGAGAGAAATTCCTCTCCTTCGGGACCTCGGTAAAAACACGATCTAGCACATCATGTTAGATGTGCAGATGACCAGACCATCCTGACACGGCTTTTCATTTGTAGCATGTCCTATCATCAGTCTAAAGAAACCACTAAGTAAGTACTGGTACTAGGTAGAGGTACTAGTCTTTTTGTCGCCCTGATAATCATATTAGTAAAAGCTATCGAGAATATCAATCATTTATTAGATGCCAAATATAAAAATGAAATATTATGTCAACTTGATTTCAACTCGTGCTCGTCAATTTGTCTAAAAAGTTGCCAATAAAAAAAAGACAATAAAATTACATTGATGGCGGGAATCGCATTCGTTCCTCGTTTGAATTAAGATAATGGCGGTAACAATCATAAAAGTCTAGTAGTAACAGAATCATTTGTTACAACAACGACAGATATGGGTCACGGACCTCACGGATCACGGATCGAGGTATATTTGATTTTTGAGCACGCGATTAGAGCATAGCTCTTTACAGTTTACATCATCAGTCATCACAGTTCATGAGGATTATTTTAATTTTTGTTTGTAAACTGATTGGAGTTTGTTGTGTGACAAGACTGACTTAGTCTAACCGACGAAATGAATTTTTTGAAAAGTGAACAAAAAAAAATTGTACGGAAGTAGCGATTTCTTTATTATCATTCTTCATGTTCGCCGTGTTCTTCATTTATGTAACTTTAAAGGAATTTGTCAGCACACAGGCATGAAAAAAGTGATCAAATAAGTCCGATAAGTTTTTCACGATAAAAAGAAAACTTGAGGTAGAAAAATTTGTGTTTTGTAAAATAAATCGAATGAGTTCCAGTGGATCTCGAACCTAATGACGGATGGAGACCGTCCCGTTCTTATATTTTTCATTTTTTTTTAAAGATGAAATTTTTGAATTGATCATTTTATAGATAAAATGTACCTAACCTTACTGTTTCCTCCACATATTTCTACGCCTTCAATAGCACAAACTATTACAACTTACAACATTGTGTTTGAAGTTGCAAATTCGGTAAAAAATAACAAGCAACATCAAGCCAATAAACTCAGCTAAACGAGGGGCCAACACCAATTCCCACCCAGCTGTCTCGCCCCATATATTCACCATAATATCACCCAGTGCTACACCACTCGTTATTCCCGCAATAACGAGTAACGTTAACGATCTATCCCGGCAACGGTTTATGGGCCGCAAAACCGTTTTAATGTTACCGATTAAATTAGCTAAACACACATCAAAATCGGGCGATTAAATAATACTATAAATAACTTTATAAACACATTGGATCGGTGATATTGTGACGTTATTTTAGTGGAAATATACTATCCATGTGGTGACGGAGAAGGAATACAAGTCTTACTACCCCATCTCATCCGAAGGGAGTCGTAAAAGGCGACTAACGGAAAAATACGCAGACGATATCACTGCGAGTGAAGGAAAACTCGACATAAAACCCTGTACCAACCCGTCTGGCCAATGTGGAAGCAGTAGGCCAAAGCCCCCCAAAATTGGGAGGCCTATGTCCAGCAGTGGACTGCGATAGGCTTAAACTGGGCTGCTTTTTTAAATGAATGATACTGGTTCACTTTACTAAGTCAAAAAGATCAGATCGGATTTTCGTACCGTGGTGCGAAACGACGAAGTACAAAATAGACATTCGTCGATTCACACCACTGCTGCACTGGTCCGAAACGACGAATTCAAAAAGGGGCCTTGTGCGATTCACACCGTTGTCCGAACAGCTTGTGGTGTGAATCGACGAAGTACCCAATTGATTGATTAGTGTAAATCATACTTCCCAACTGGTCGGGAAGGCAAGAATACAATTATTAGCCTTTCCGATCAGAAATGAAAGCCTCGGAGTCGGATGCAATTGAAAATAATGTTAATCCACTGACAATGTTATACAATGAGTCACTTTTAAAATATCTGAGGAAATACTAGTAGTTCTAAAAGTATATGAATCAAAACGTTTCAAAAGAATGTGAGCACTAAACAGTTACACAAAAGTAATTTATTAGGGGCCGGTGTTTATTGAACGTAAAGTTTTTATGCGATCTTGAAGTAAACGATCAGTGCTCGACTTTCATGTTTCTATCTATTTATCTATCTATCTAGAATCCAGAAAGTTCCCTCTTCCGCGTGTTGCCCGCGAATTAGAAGAGTCACTTCATTTCTTCGCTAGTTGGCTGGCGCAGGCTTTCCTCTCGGGGTTGCCAGGTCAGACGGCACTTCGTTTCCATAAAAGCCGAGTAGCTCAAATGAAAAGGAGGAAGAGAAGCGAGTATTCAGGTTACAACCTTGGGTGCAACGAAGATCAATACTAACTCACTAACATTATTGGCAAAATCTGAAGACTTCTGTTTTCATTTTATCATACTTACTTGTACTTTTTTGGAGTACCGATTCCGTTATCATTAAGTTAGTTATGCTCGTAACTTACCTGAAACAAAAAAGTTAATATTAGAAACGGTAAGCTATCTAAAGCCGCTTTTCCACGACCCGTGATTTCACGGACACGTGCACGATTTCACGATTGATAGTGTAGACATGTTTGTCATAGTAACCTGCGTCCGTGCCCGCGTCCGCTTTTTTATACCACTTAGGTGGCAGACAAGCACACGGCCCATCTGATGGAAAGTGGTTACCGCCTATGGACGTGCGCAACACCCACTCACTTCCTGTGAGTTTCGTGTAATGCTTCGTTTACATACTCGCGGCAGAGCGAGGGAAGTGGCGAGAGAAGTGGGCAGAGACGTGGTGTGAATGGTATATTCGTCATGCCGCGAGTATTGCCGCGTATGTTGCTGCGAGTGTCGGCTTGGCGGCGCGAGTAGGAGCGGCAATACTAGCGCGATGAAGCATTCACATACTCGCGTCGCGCACACTTCGCATCGAGCGCTCGTTGTGTACGCGCGTGTCACAGTCACAGGATTACTTCGAATTTATTATCATGACAATGACGCAACCAATCGAATGGTCCAACGAAAAATCAATAGAATTTATTGAAATGCTTGCTACGGATCTAATTAAATAATATAGGTAATACATATGTATATAAAAGATAGGTAGGTAGGTACCTACCTACCTACCAAATTAGCCTAATTATACCTACCAAATAGGTAGGTAGGGTACCTACCAAATTAGAATAGGTAGGTAGGTAGGTACCTACCTACCAAACTAGAATAGGTAGGTACCTACCTACCAACCTATTTGGTAGGTAATCAGGCTAATTTGGTAGGTACTCCTACCTACCTAACTTTTTTAATTTGGTAGGTAATTAGGCTAATTTGGTAGGTAGGTACCTACCTACCTACCTATTCTAATTTGGTAGGTAACCTACTTACCAAATTAGCCTAATTACCTACCTACCTATTTTAATTTGGTAGGTAGGTAGGTACCTCTACCTACTAAATTAGAATAGGTAGGTAGGTAGGTACCTACCTACCAAATTAGCCTAAGTATACCGACCAAACAGGTAGCTAGAGTACCTACCAAATTAGAATAGGTAGGTAGGTAGGTACCTACCTACCAAATTAGAATAGGTAGGTAGGTAGGTACCTACCTACCAAACTAGAATAGGTAGGTAGGTAGGTACCTACCTACCAAACTAGAATAGGTAGGTAGGTAGGTACCTACCTACCAAACTAGAATAAGTAGGTACCTACCTACCTATTTGGTAGGTAATCAGGCTAATTTGGTAGGTACTACCTACCTACCTACCTACCTATTTTAATTTGGTAAGTAATTAGGCTAATTTGGTAGGTAGGTACCTACCTACCTATTCTAATTTCTACTTACCAAATTAGCCTAATTTACCTACCTACCTATTTTAATTTGGTAGGTAGGTAGGTACCTCTACCTACTAAATTAGAATAGGTAGGTAGGTAGGTACCTACCTACCAAATTAGCCTAAGTATACCTACCAAACAGGTAGCTAGGGTACCTACCAAATTAGAATAGGTAGGTAGGTAGGTACCTACCTACCAAATTAGAATAGGTAGGTAGGTAGGTACCTACCTACCAAACTAGAATAGGTAGGTAGGTAGGTACCTACCTACCAAACTAGAATAGGTAGGTAGGTAGGTACCTACCTACCAAATTAGCCTAATTACCTACCAAATTAAAATAACCAAATTAGCCTGATTACCTACTAGCTAAGTATCTAAGTAGATAGCCTAGCCTAATAAAATGCCTATACTGCATTCGGTTAGGTGTCCACTTAACTAAAGTCGTCCATCTCCATCGCAAGGCGAATACTGTATGCGGGGCAACGCGATGAACATCGCGATGGTGCGAGTGTTGGGCAACGCGATGAACATCGCGATGATGCGAGTGTTTGAATGCTAGGGCATTATTCGCGTGAATATTGCCGGCAAGGCGATGAGCAATGCGAGCGGCAGTATGTAAACGCGGGGTAAGACAGAGATCCGACAAAAAAGATCTTAAAATGCCGCCTGCCTATTGATTCACCCCATTTTACGTCGGACTGAAAATCAGCTAAAATATGTTCTCACACGTATGAAAGCACATCTCAATGTACCCCTTCTACAAAGACAGGCGTGAGCGTACTGATACTGAACAAGTTTGACAAAAAATTGGTGCAGTATCTACAGCTTAATTAGTGTACTTGCTTTATCAGAACGTTATTGAGCAGGAACTATCCATATCAGTTGGCATATCCTGACTGACAAGCGTTCTATGTATGCGTGGGTGCATTTGACACATAGCACACCAGAATATTATAGGTGCTGACTATCCTTGTAGACCGGTGATATACGAAAATCGATCAAGCACTTAAATTTGATATGAAACGTGGATTACAACAATCTGATTAGTCGATTTCTGTGTTTATGCTATCCATCTGTGGAAATGAACCGTTCTGATTTATCAGGGATTACCTGTTTTTGCGTGGGGAAATCACCACGGATACTACCCACGTCGGCCATGGATTATGTCAAACTCAGACCGACTAAAATGTCATACCGTCTCGGGTCTCAAATACTGGTATACCGAAGTGTTAGGTTACTCAAAAGGAATTTCCCTCGCACCCAGACAGACTTTGGGCCATCTATGGTTTTAAGGAGGCCCTCTCGGGTGTGAAATACATATACCGTATACGGTGTCCCCATGTAGAGGGGCGAGGGTCGCGCCGCCGCCGCTGGAGCTTTTGGGATGGCCGGCGGCGCGGCTGCGACAGGCTCACCCACGCCCGCGCTCGGAGAACCAGCCCGCCCCTTACCTGCTCTCCACTATGCCCTCTGCTAGCCAGAGGGCCGCTTCAGCTTCGGTCGGAAAGAGAAGCGCTGCCATCTACGTAGCACAGGGCGTAAGGGTACACATCCAAGCTCTCAGAATATTACAACTTACCTTATAACCATATCCAAGACATCTTCCTTTTCGAACACCTTGCAGTACAGATGCAGTACTTTGAGACAGGTGTACTGAAGACCTGTCCAGTTGACTTCGGCAGACTTCAGGGCCTCGCTCCAGGGGCAGTTCTCGTGACGCGACAGGCACAGCATGCCGTCAAGCGTGGTCTCCGTAGGAGGCATTTATCTGGTAGTCTTTGATAGATTTTGTCATCGGCTGAAGAATGATGGCAGTTGATTTAGAGATAGGTCACGAGGTATATTTAGAGATTTTATTGGTAACTTAATGGTATGTGTACCGTAGAATATTGGAAAAACGATTGAGGAATTTAAACCTGCTTTATTCTCTTTCTGAGGGAGAATCTATCAACAGAGCTACCTGTATTCCTCCTGGATGGGCAAAATTGTCACCTACAAACTACAACATCTTGTATCTAGATGAGAATTTCGAGAACTATCTTCGTCAAGTCACGTCTAGATAACTCAAAGGGTAGTTTCCTCCAAGAAAGGGTCTACCACGGTTTTTAAGTCCGATCATGCATGGTGACTTTTTCCAAGGTTGAGTATCCATAAAAGAACAATGGCGAAATTTTATTTGACAACAATTTGAGCGACTTAAAATGTCATTCATAGGAAACTCATTCTAGTAAATATCTACGTTTTATGAAATTATCGTCTAAGTTAATAAGGGCCGAGGAAAAGAACGGAAATTATTATGAGCTCAATTGATTAATTTAATTTCCTTATCAATTCAATGTTACCATTTTGCAACTATTCTTATAAAATGTAGAAAAACTATGCAGTAAAGTGTCGTACTTTTGTAAATATTTTTAGTTTTATAATTGTAAGAACTGAATCAATGAAGTATGTTAGTTATTGATATATTTTTAAATGCATGTTTTTCAAATTAAAGGATTTCTGTAATAAAAAAAAGCAAGTAAACAAAAACATAGTAGTAAAATATATTTTTACTATGGCAACATTGACAACTCTAGACAGACATAGACGTTTGTTTACGTTCGTTCTGTTTTCTCGTGAAGTGATTTTAATCATCTTTACCGTTTTTTTTAAGTTTCTTGTGAGTTGTGACCCGGACTGCTTAAGGAATCTGATCTTTCCTCTTTGTGACCCCTGCATGCCTAAGGACTCTGATACTGATACATAACTGAGTGACTGTGCTGTTTGTATATTGGATTCCGATCTTGCCATATTCTGTGGATCTCGTAGCTTTGATGTTATGTTTACTAGTTTAGAATGTACAATTCATTAGGTACGTGTCGAAATAGGCAAGTAAGAAAAAATAATTTACCGATATAGGTCATACATACTTATTGGATGTAGTAACAGCGAAATGTGGGTGTGAATATATAGATGAATATACGAGTATGTGTATGTAGTACGTACATATATACAAAAGGATTATGCAGCCACACCATTCATCAAACACATTGACACAATAATAGAGATCTAAACCTGAAATTTTTCAACACCGAAAATCTATTATTCTCGGCCTTCTCAGATTGAAATTCTAGTACATATTACAACAGGTGATCAAGCTGTATCAAACAGTATTTTTTTTATTTAAAGACGCATCATTTCATTCTCAAATAATATCATGTATGGGCGGCTGCCATTGTTCTTTGGCATTTCAAAATTAGGAAGTTTATCATTTTGCAATTTGGAATGAAAATATTATGTCCAGGTTTGTTTGCCCCCATTTTCCTCTTATATGTCTGTGGTAACTAAGCTAATCTAAATATGTGTGACATTCCTATATTTAATAGGCAATAAAAATAGACGAGGCCCTTTTTTCTGCCCTTTTTAGTACTACAACGCTAATCTAATAAATACTTATTGAAATTTTATACGGCTGCATTCCCCCACAGCGACTTCAAAAAGTAATAGGTATTTATTTATTTTTTCTTATTAGATACTTACTACTACCTAATGTAAATTATGCGATGTTATATAAAAAATATGAATTCAAATTATAAAGTTCCTATTTTTTTCACACAAATTCACTCCCGCTTCACAAAGCGGGAATGAAGTTTCCCCCAGCAAAGAGTGTCCGACAGTGTAGTTTGGAGTGCAGTAAATTGCAAGTCTAAATATGTCCACAAGACGCTACAAATTTCATTCAGTCACAACTGAAGTAAACACGCTACTTTTAGCATCGGTGACGGGTAATATGTATTTCTACTGAATCGAGAACCACATCGCGACTTTCATCAAGCACATCTCGATTCGACACTTCAATGCTTGGCTACACCAAAAAGACTTGGAATTCTTAGCCAACACACATGTTTTTGCCTTCTTACAACACCGGGTCAATCAAGCTGAGGACTCCTATTTTAGCATTGATTGGCATTTATAATGTTGTCTTTCATTCTTTAGACTTCTAATCTCACTTTCATCTAGGGATCAGGAAATCATTTAGATGAGACCTATATAAAAAAAAAATCAGATAGCGGCATCTAAATCACGATTAGCAATTGTATCGAAATTATTGTCTTGCGTTTCAGAGACTGCTTCAGAAAGTGTGCATTCAGTCTTTACATCTCCAATTTGTATCAGTTCCTAGAACAAAGCCACTAGCTGCTTTAGCGCATTCCAAAGGGGAAAAATCACTTGTGCTACTTTCTGCATCAGCGCTCGGCGATTTGATTGTCGCGACTGAGGTTTATGATCCAATTAAAGAAATAATCGCCGATGGCTAATGTATCATAGCATGTTTGCATTTTGATATTACGTATGAGCCAGAGTAGTACTAACTGGCTAACGAAACAAATTGGAGACTAAAGACATTTTGACTAAAATTCTACCTTTGAGATTTTGGGGTCGTGGGATCCATGTGCCCGTTGTCTAGGCAAGACTTGGCAAAGGCTACGTACCCTTCGTAACGTAAGGATTGGAGACTTCTAGTATTGGAGACACAAAAACACCCGTACGATGACACACATAGCTTCTTATCATCCAGCAGAGTGTAGTCAATTGACAGGCTGTATATAAAAAAGGATTCATCTTAAAACACCTTGTTACATTGGCTTTTGCCTCGCAGTTTGAAACAGATCATTGACTAATGAGTAACGAGTGCAATCACGTTATTAACGATTCTAAAATGAGATTTTAATGGCCAACCATCCACAGTTTTTATCACATAAAACTGTTTTAAACAGATAAATTCAGCTTTCAATATCGGATTACGATGTTTTGAGTGTTAAATGAAGCTGTACTACTACCACATGATAGACATGGCTATAGCATTTCAAACTGTTTCAAAACATTTAACTAAATACTTTTAGAAACATCACTATTTTTTGGAGATGATCTAATAATAATCTTGTTGAATTCCTTCTGGTAAATAGTACCGCTGACCCCCAGCCTACTTTGACCAATGAAATGAGCCTTTCGTTTACGACATATAATGAGCTCGACAACCGCCGTAGCACCCCGTGCTATCCTCAAAAGATACCCAAGAAACGTGTACTGCGCGTATAATATAGCTATCATTATATATTTCAGGTTCAAGATAATATTATATTACTAGCCTTCCGCCCGCGGCTCCGCCCGCGTGCATCTCGGTTAACGCGACCTTTGCTCATATCTTCGGTTCTACTCAACCGATTGCGATCACACAAACGTAAGATTTTAAGTCTGAGCAAGCCCTTTCTAACAAAAAAAACCGCATCAAAATCCGTCCAGTAGTATTTGCGTCCATCGCGGACAAACAGACAAACAGATAAACAGACAAACAGACAAACAGACAGGAAATTTAAAAAAAATATTTTCGTGTTCAGTATCGTTAACATAACATAACCCAAGTATTTTTTTAAAAATATCTCTAATGTACAGACACGACCACTTTACAATTAATTATATAATAGTATAGATGTCCCGAGAAATACATGATATTCATTAGATGCAGATTCATACAATTTGTGGTTAGTAGCGTAAAATACACTAATAGTCTAACATTACTGCTGCAATTAAAATATATAAAAAAATACGCATTACTTAATTAAAACAACGTACATTGACTCATCATTCCGTTAGTTTTATAAACCTGTTTAGTAATTTACATTTTAAAACTATTAATTAAGAGGTAGTTCACACTCAGTGTGCTATAATTATTTGCAAAATTTCGTCTAGTTCCTAGCATGCTGAATCTTACGCTAGAATTGTTAGAATGTGAATCTTTTTTTATGTAACTAACGTCACAAGTTCACAAGTTTTTTTAAAAAATATGTACTTAATTTCTTTCCTAGCTAAATTAAATATCAATAGCATGGATTTGCGTGTTTTTCAAAGCGTCATTTCATGCAGTTCTGTGGTCCTTTTATTTTTCTTTCCATTTCTTCCATATAACCCAATCGGGATCCCATTTTTTCTCATAATGGTTTTTGTCCTAATTTAAATTGTCATAACAAGTTAGGCATAATTTTCTTTGTCATAATAATAGTGTGCCATAATTGGTTTTTAGCATACTATGTTATTAAGCATAAATATTGTATATCCTAATGTTTTTATTCATAACTTTGATATGCATAAAGTTGTAAAGCATATTGTTTATTTGTCTAATAGTTATTTGGCATAATGATCAAAAAGAAATAATAGTTTCTTGACAGACAGTAATAGATTTATTGAGAAAGCCCCTGATTCCGACTTGGATAGATTAGGTTAGAAGGCTAATGCGGGAGCTTCGCTCCGCTCCGCTCCCGCATTAGGCCTTCGTGGTTATTTTTTTTATAACCATGTAGAACTTTATTTAGTCAATATAATTTTGTATGCTTAAAATAGTTATGGTTACGCGTCGTTATGCTTAAGTAAACTTATGCTTTAGGACAGTATGCTTATAAAATATTATGCTTATAGTAAATAGGATTAAAAAAATTATGATTAAAAAGTTATGGCAAATGAGTATTATGCGTAAATAATGTTAGGACAAGTAACATTATGCAATGTTAAATTATGACATAAAATTGTAGGAATAAAAATAGAGAACCTATACAATCCGGGCTGCGTACCTGCATGTAGCCCAAGATAAAAAAATCCTCTAATCATAATCTAGAGGAGTGTCTCTTATTCTCATAGATTAAAGATGTAGGTAGATTTTAATGTATGTATTGATTGATTGATTTGATGTATTGATTTTAATGAACTACGATGAGGCTGATATGGTTCATAGTAACCAAAAGCCTCTAAAAAAAATTGCATGTAAGGTGTAAACTTTAGACGTCTAGAAAGTCTCAGTAGAGAAAGCTCGTGAAGTAAGGACAGTAGCAAATAGAGATTCCACTATTATACAGTAAACTATTCAGTTTTTTATCGTCTGTAATATGTTACTAGGCAATTTTTATCTGTTCCACTAATTAAACATTTTACTCAGCAGGCAAACCACTTGTGTGCCATTTGGCGCGAAAAGATATCAGCGTATAGGTAGATAATAATGTCACAGGTATTAACTTTAATAAATTCAGTCTAAAAATTGCAGTATTAAGGATAAATTTGAGCGTATGGGGACTTATATTTACGGGGCACGAGCCTCCCTTATCTGCAAACCCTTGCCTGGTCAATGAGGGGTTAGGCTTCCGTCGCGGGTTTGGGGCTCAAAGAAGAGAATATCTTCATAAGAAGAATATTATACTTAGTAGGTATTTCAGGTTCTAAAGTGCCAGTTTTGGGATGCAATCAGGATAAGCATTCGGATGCATAAAAAACTGAATAAGAATCGAATCGAACTACTGAAATATATTTTAAAGAAGGTCCAAAAGGGCCTATAAATGACGTTGAACGGGTATTTTTGTGATAGGGCCTGTGTTCGTACGGCCCAAAGTGTGCCCTGTCGCAAAATTACCCTTATAACCTTGTTTTAAGGCCCCGTTATGGATTAGTCGAAATTTTGGGGTCGAATGGGTACTTAGCTGGTCTAAACTAGTAGGTCGTACGGGTACATAACCCTCTACCGCTACGCGACATTTCGTCTCCGACTGCAAAGTTTCTGTCATTTTGAAGGCTAAATTAATTAGTAACTATGACGCCAAACGAATAAACAAATGCCGTTATAGCGCACAGTGAGATATTTAGCACATATTTTAAAACATAATATTTATTTTTGTTAAATTAATTTTCAGTTATGTTTTGCATGTCCGTGGGCATTGCGCCAATTCCGGTTTAGGAATATTTTTACTTCTATTTATGAGCCTATCAGCTGTTATGCGCGGCTCTACTTGAAAAATTGATCCTTTCCGGAATAAAATGTGTTTTATGTTCATCAATCAATCAAATATTACATACCATATTATAAATGTTAAGTTGGTTTGTGTACGCTTCAAAAACTCAAAAATATCTGAATCAATTAGGTTCAAATTTTGATACGCTACACAATTCGCTTCTTGAAAAATCTTCGGGGCCTAAACCAACTTTACCTGCAAGTGGTGCACCTGGCAGAGGTATATTAACAGCCATATTCCGCCAATTATGATTAGTATTTTCTAGACATAAATCGAATAGTTCGAAGAATAACAAAGGCTCTGATATTACAATGCACTGTATTTATTTATGTTATCCACAATGGAGGGGAAATCTAGTACCTATAGGAACAATACCTTATTGGAATATCCAACATTAATATTAGAAATGTGCATAAATAGAGCAGATAAAGAGGCAAGGTGTATTCCTTTAATTAATGGATTCTGTTATCGAAAGAATCGCTGCAATTTCACCAGTTTCACTCTCATCTCAAGTCAAATATAATAAGTGATTAGGGACTAAGAATGGCGGAGACGCCAATGTCAAGGTTCTGTATAAGGTGAAAAAGAAAATCAATGTGGATTAAGAGTAGGGATATGCTTTTTTAGGTTCAATTTTATTGATCGGGGATCTGAGCACCAGGATCGCATGCACTTGATCCGATTTATGTCAATATCGACAAACTTCGGATTTAATTTCGGACTCAATTCATACACTGTGTATAAGTCAATTGTTGTCACCTCATTACTTTTTGGGTCACCATTAGTTTTTAACCAACCAAACTAAAAAGATAACTAATTGTCAACATCTCTGTGCCTTAATTAGTCACTTAAAATATCTAAAACATCTGTGGGATATCGCGTACAGTCAGTGTCAAAAGTAGATGATCCTTTTCATATCAATAAATATTAAAATCAAATTAAATTAGGATTTTACAAACCCCCGTCACAATAAAGAACCTCCAAAAAGTAGAAAATAAATTGTGTAGCCCTATAACTATCCTTATGCTAATGCGGGAGCTTCGCTCCGCTCCGCTCCCGCATTAGCCTTCTAACCTAATCTATCCAAGTCGGAATGAGCAGCTTTCTCAATGAATCTATTACTAACTGTCTGTTTGCCAAATAAAATGTTTAAAAATAATTAATTTGTGAAATGAAGCCTTATATAAACAATACTTTGTACAATGATATATTTAACAAGTTATTCAATATTTTAATTCAATAGCTATTCAATATTAGAATAAAACACCTTTATGAACATAAAAGTTATTTATTGAAATGATTATGAGTTTCGATTATTAGTATAAACAAATATATTAAAACAAATATTAGTAACAACAAATTTATGAATTTCAATGATTATATATTTCAATATTTATTTGTTAAATTTTTATGAAGAATGATCATTATGACTTTAAATGGTATGAGAAAAATTTTCGGAAATCCGATGATAGGAGTTGAAAAGTTATGTAAGAAAATGCGCACCCCGTGTTGACATGTCAACGCTCGTTTTTGTGTCAGGGGTTAAAAATTATAGATTATAAAAAAATAAATACATTTAGGGCCCACTAAGGCATTTGCGCAACGCTGACTCACACAACATTTTGGCTACGTATCCGTACGACCTCATCTATAAATGAGTCTTAAAGACCTCATTTTAAAACCCATTTCAAGATGAGGTCCAAACTATGAGGTCGTACGGGTACCAGCATTTTCGCCGAAAACGATTTTTGAAAATTTTAAAATGGAGCTGACTGTACATTGTTATCGACGTCCACTGACAACCTAGTCTCACGTTTATTAAACATGAATCAAACAAATAAAGGATGCGATACAACAAGGAAAGACTGCCGCGGACTGCGCGCGTCGCGACCTCTTTGCGTCGGAAGTCCTAATTTAAACAGTCCGCTGCGACGGCCATTGTCTCCGAGCTACTGGACAATGTTTGTGAAACACGCTGTATGTACGAGTAATTTGCTCGTTTCAGACTATATGTACGATTAGAGAATAACTAGCTGTTGCTGGCGGCTTCACCTGTGTGGAATTTTTATCCCGTTTACATAGCCGGGGTATGAAGTAGCCTGTTTTGGTCCTGAAGACTATATTCTATCTCTGTACCTACTTCAGCTTCAGCTTCAGCGTGATTGAATAACAAACATACAAACATTCAAAAATCTTTACAAACTTTCACGCGGTGCGGTAACGGTGTGCGTTTTGGTCGGTATAAGTCCAACATACCTTATATGTCGAACGGCTCCGGTTTAGGGTGTATCCGTGGGGATTTGCGCACTATAAAAAACTGGGGTGGAACTATTAGTTTGAGAGAGCTCTGACTATCATTGCTTTGTATGCCTTGAGTTTAAGATAATTGTCATTCTCAGAGCACTTTATATTTGGTTTAACTTGACCAATTTGAATTCTATAAAATCTGCATTCACCTCAGTCCTTCGTGTACTTGAAACATTCACGTAAGTGAACCAAAATGTTCTGTTTCTTACATTAATGGCCTTTAATCTTTAATCGCGGTCAATTTATCCATTCCTAATACATTTACTCCGTGCTTGGATTAAATGCGCCTGTGTCTGTTTGTTTGTTGCGTAATAAAATGGACTAAATGAGAAACAACGTGATAAGGGATATTGTATGAGCGTAAACAAGTGGAGCTTTTAGTGGGAAAAGTGGGCACTCTCGTTCGAGTGAGACTCGACGTTGAAGTTGTTTTTCATAGAATAGCAATTGAAGCATTAGTTTTACGAAAAAAAATCTGCATTAATTAAATATTCTTGGACATTCTACACAGTACAGCGCTATCTAGGCGCTTATTAAGCATAATTCAACTTTTCAAATCGATTAAGATATAGAAAAGAGAATCTACCTCGGGCGGGACTCGAACCCGCGATCTTTCCTCTTTCCTGACCACTAAGCCACCGAGGCCCGCCCAAGGCTGATCCAAATTCTTCTATATATCCGTCTTGGGGCGACGCGACGGTGGGAGCCATCTACCGATATTCGCACAATCGTTCATAGGGACGGAACATATTTCAACTTGCTTGTGTTATGGGACTGAACGAGCATCGAAAGATCTGCCGCTACACCAGTGGGGTGAGCACGAACAACTATCGTAATCGTATCGTGAACGTAACGATAGCACGGAGCATTGCGATTGGCAGGCTTCAGGCAGGCGGCCAATCGCAATGCTCCGTGCTATCGTTACGTTCACGATACGAATACGATAGTTGTTCGTGCTCACCCCACAGGTCGTCAATACCTGAATAATGATGAAGTAACAACCCACGTTGTAGGTACATTAGTAGTGCAAGTACTTCAACTAACCGTAGAATTACGAAATACATACACTCATTTGCAACAAAATCAGACTTGAAGTGGAATGGCCAACTTATATGGTAGTATTCGGTCCTATTTGGCATGATTAAACTTAATGAGCATTATAAATCGACTGGCCAACTAAACTTCTACTTGGGTCTTGGGTGTGTAATTACTTTTTTAAATTTCATACTGTTGACTAATGTCACATCGTGCGTAGGCGCAGATGATAGAGAACTCGTGAAATTGTGACATTAAATGTATTAGAATAGAGATTATTATTAATTTATGTCAGGAAATGTATTTTTTTTTTTACTTTTAGACTGACTAAAGTAATTGGGTTTTATAATTTTTTGTTTATATTTACGTCTGTATATGTTTAAAGGGGTAGACAGATATGGTGATCATGATACCGTTAACATTTTGGCTACACATTTTTCTTTCCCGTATAATAGAGAACAAGCTACTTTATTGGGATACCGCCAATACCGGCCATTTTAAACTGATCCTATTTTCACAACCCACAGGAACCAAAAAGCTTCCAAATTCCTTCCAGCTGTACCTACTGGCGTGATCGAGTAACAAATTTTCGCAATCCATATCCATACTTCCATATCCATATCCATAGGTACTAATATTATAAATGCGAAAGTAACTCTATCTGTCTGTCTGTTACGCTTTCACACCTAAACCGCTGAACCGATTTTGAAGAAATTAGGCACAGGGGTAGTTTAGACCTTGAGCCTTTCTCAAGGTCTAAACTACCCCTGTGCCCCGCGATGCGATCAAACATAGCCTATGTCCTTACATAGGCTATGTTTGATCGCGATAACCGACATCCACGCGAGCGGAGCCGCGGGCAAAAACTAGTATGTAATAAAATATCAAATTATAATAATAAAATTAATTATATTATCATATCGGTGATGCGATCCTGTAACATTTAGGCTGAACGACCCAAAGCGAATAGACTACGGACCATTCGGCGGTAAACAAAAAGGGTATAATATGTATATCTGACTGAACGGTCCAAAGAGAATAGACGTGGATCATTCGAACGCAACTAAAATTCATCTACTACTGCCAAAAATATCCTAACACTAAGAAATTTTCACTTCACAAATAACATAAAGGAATGATATCAAGCCTATTATCACTAGAGCAATAAAATATGATGCAATGGGCGCTACTACGTGACTATTTATAACTTTTATTACTCGGAGTGCAAGCAATAATTCGATTGTAACGCTAGCGCCACACGTAATGAACATTTTTCACTTTTTAGATAGAGAATACGAAATTTTCTTAGATTACGGCGGTACTACAGCTTAGTGCTATCTAGCGAAAAGTTAAACAAGTAAACCCGTGCGGCTATGTACCCATACGACCTCAAAGTATGGACCCTATCACATAAATAGACCAAAAAAAAAAAAGCCCGCTGAGTTTCTTGCCGGAGTCTTCTCAGGCCGGGGCCGCGTTTCGAACCGGTGCGGTGGTCCATTTGCTAAGCTAGTCTTTAGTACATATATGTATATTGTTGACGTTTTGTAAGTTCCGTTTTGATGGTCTATACAGAATAAATGATTTTTGACTTTGACTTTGACAAGAGCACCCGTACGACCTAATTTTCAGACCCATTTATAAATGAGGTCCAAACTTTGAGGTTGAATGGGTACTTTGACACTCGGGAGCCTAGGTGGAAATTTCTTTTTGTTTATCTTGCGTCAGTAAATCCAGATCATTCCTACTGGTAACTATTGTAAATACTGATGATCCTAAAATGGTGGTCCCTACCTTGACGGCTTCCACAAGAAACCAGGATAGTAAAAAAAGGAAACGTGAACGTTTCGAACCGGTGGTCCATTTGCTAAGCTAGTCTTTAGTACATAATTATATATTTTTGACGTTTTGTAAGTGCCGTTTTAATGGTCTATACAGAATAAATGATTTTTGACTTTGACTTTGAAAAGTAGTTCAAATTCAGTACTTTACCGTGCGATAAAGAAATGAAGTCTCAAATCGCTTGTATCGAGACGGTGTGTGGGGTGATACTGCAGTTCTGTACAGTTGTTGTATAATTATATCTAGGTACCTAGGAATGAACACCCTAGAATAATAATGCGACTTATGAAGAAGAAAAGGCAGAAAATTATTGTGTGGTCTTCTTAATATTAGAAAATCGGTATGTCTATGCTTTAATAGTCTGTCTATGCCTTAGAGTATACATTATAAAATATAGAGCGCGCCTATCACTCAGGTCTTTGGCGCCGAGTGTTAGCAGATACTTTGTGATGGCATAGCGCACCTATAGTGACGTTTCATGCATTACCGAAAATATCAATAGATGCACTTATTAATGTAGTTTGTTGTTATGAAGTGTTTTGTTCGATTTGACATGCATGGATAAAATTAAAGCCAAAATACAAAAAAATGGCGTCATTTTGCGTTATCTTTGCGTCATTATTACTACAAATATACGATGTTGTGTAAAATTTTGATTTAACATATCGAATTAAATATTATTTGCAAAGTCATTTTGACGGGTATTGTTTTGCTACTGATTGAGGTTGAGCCAGGAGCCTCGGTACTGTTCATACCCGTGATAGCAGTTCATACTTGTAAGGCGCGCTCTATAGCAATGTATACTCTAAGGTCTATGCCATTTAAAAATAAGTGGGCTTTGAATTAAGAATGCGGTCACACATGTCACTTAAATGCCGTTATCGCAAATCATATTCACATTAATCCACGCGAATTTAAAAAGTGCGCTATGATTTTTCCACACTTAACCCTGAGAACTCGGTTATTGACACTAAATCGTATTTTTAGTGTCTTAATTCATACCCAAGGAAGTGTATCCGAACATTCGATGTAAATTTTACTACATGTTAACGGTCAATTCATAACATTCGCGCCATAAAATGTGTCAATGTAGCTGGCAACATTTTAAAATTAAAATCAATTTAGATGTGGTAAAATATTGTCGATATTAAAAGTGGGTAACCGACATAACTGACATCACATTGGAATATTTTCTCCCATAATTTTGAAGCAGACGGGAAAATATTAGTTGGGAGTCAAGGAACCTTCGCGCTTTATTTAAATTGTGGCAATTGTCGCGTGGTCTGAGTGTGATATATTTCCGGATTAATCTGTTAAACGAATAAAAACATCAACACCCGCATTTTTTTTCATCATGTCATTTGCCTACTACATATCGTTTTTTAGCTTATTTTTGTACTATGACAACACAAACGTTTAAAATTAGAATAATTAGTCAACTCGAAAAAAATATATTGTGTGGGACTGTGGGTCTATGACACAATATTTCAGTGAGTTTTTTTTTTATTCGAGATAATTTGTATCATGAATAATTTCATATCTAAATCTTATTGGACAGGTTTCACGAACAATATAATCTCTTTTCCTCGTTTAATATATTACTCTAGTATCTACTTGAAAAATTGCATTCTTGAATAAAAAAAATAATCATTTCAGACTGAAGAATAATTCCGACATTTCGGCATCTATATTTTGTGGTTATACTCGCACACCCACCAACCAGTGAAGGCGGTAAATCGGACTCGAACCAAATAAGTATACCGCATGTCAACTACGTTCCCGGGCCACCTCAAAGTTTCGACCCTTTCATAAAATCTATACGACCTCATTTTAAGATCCATTTTGATGTGGACCACACTAAGGTACCTTACAGTCCGTTCGTCTGCGTTCTCGTAGAGTGTGTCCGGCATTAAATGGGTTAACATACTGCAAGTCAAGAATGTGCAGGATCAGTTGTCTTGTGAGGTTTCAGTGTGCAATCTAGGTTAATCAGTTTTGTAAGACACAGGTTTTGTTGTCAGGTTGGTTATTTGTGCATTTTTATTTCTAATGATTTAATAGATACCGTTTTAACTCAATTAAAAGTCGACGCCCGCCAAAGTACCCGTAGGACCTCAAAGTTTGGACCTCATCTATAAATAGGTCATAAAATGACGTGCGTACGGATGTTTTTGTGATTACGTGTCATTTATTTTAAATAGTTATTTTGTTTATATAGTGTTATAAACATAAAAGAAAGTGAGAAATATCAAAAGAACGCTTTTATAAATTCCGCGAATCATCTACCCCACACGTCAATAAAAATTTAAAAAAATTACCGGCCGCACAGTGTGCAAAAATTTGTAATACGAGAGTAAATGTTGCCGTTAAATCAATAAACAAAATCTATTCTGACATGTACAGATTTCAACAATGACGTTAGTAGTTTTCATTTTAAGTAGCAGTATGCATTATTTCGTAGGTTATGCGCCAAAGGCATTATATTTTTTACTCTCCTGTTTTTTGGTCGATAAAAAGTTATCCTTTAAAAATTTAACGCTGCATGCTTGAACGTGAATGTTTTCGAATAGTTTATTGTTTTAGCGCTGCAATACTGTGTAGGTATAATAATAATAGCTAGTAGTAAGTTTCTCTACTAAGTACTTGTGTGAAATAATTGTACTAAGGTTATATTTATTATATACTAATAATTGTGATTGAATGCATCATCAAATCGAAAGTAACCAAAACAAAATAATCAAAAGCAGTGTTGACGTAACGTTAAAAAACAATAAAAAAATTGTTCGCTTATACAATGTGGAATCACACAATCTTATCTGACAGATAACATATGGCGCTCTTTACTAAATAAACCTTGCTTATCCAACCGAACGAAGCCAAACTAATATTTGAGTAACAACTTAATAATTATGCGTATCCATTCTAATCCATATCCATACTCCATACTTCCATGCTTAAAATTATAAATGCGAGAGTAACTCTTGTCTGTCTGTCTCTCTGTCTTTCTAAGGACATAGGCTATGCCCGCGTGGATGTCGGTTATCGATCTACAGTAAGTAAATTATATTTATTTTATGCTGCAATAGTTGTTGAAATGTGAGTGTTAATACATGTACCTTTTCCTACCCCTTTTCCTACATAAAAGTCCCTAATGGACCCATACCATAGTCTATTCAACAATGGTATTGTGCATGTGGAATTATTGTTGTTATTCGAATCGCAATTTCATTAGAAACCTCATATTTCACTGTCACTCTTTACCTCACGAAGTCATGACCTCACAAAAGTTTGACAATATAACAGTTTGTTAGAAGCGAAGGCCGAATGCAGTCATTCTAGTAATTACCCCGTATATTGACGGAATTCATAAACAAAAGAACGCATTCATTACTAAACGGTGACGTAGACAGCACGTGTTACTTTAGTTTTGAGATTCGATTCCATTTTTAGACATTGTGCCGTGTACAGTATTTAGTGACGTCACAATTGATGTAGGTAATAAAAGTTTATTACCTGCATCAATTGTGACGTCACAGGTTTTTACGAACGTATTTTTCTCTTTGGGATAATCAGGTAATAAATCTCTGCCTAGCCCTTCAAGATATACTGTCTGTAATTCCGGCGGTAAATTCTGTCTATCTTCAATTACTCTCGTACTTGAATCACAAATCGCCAAGAGAGTTTGCTCCACTCCGAAAGTACTACCGCAAGCTGGTGCGTAAGCGTAATGCTAATGAGTTTGATCTGATGTATTGATTCAAAATCGACAGAAATGCTTCGTAGTGTCCTCGTCCACTAACAGGATTCCAAAAAAGGATCTTATTTGAGAAACAAATAAAAACGGCACTCAATAAGAATTCATTATCTGGGAATTACACAAATAGCTACCAAAACTAACATACAATACCGTCGTCATACAATTCGAAACATTCACCGAATTCGTGCAAAAACTAGTCATGGCCAGTAATTTATTTCGTGAAAGATTAATTAAGAAAAAATTTAATTGAAAAAAAGTATCAAATGACCACTGTGCAGTCACCATGACTGCTCTTGTTAGAACACTAGTCTGTTAAATGGGACGATAAAAATTGAAATTATAATTTCTGTGATCAAAGACGTAAAAATAATGATCGTTTAAAATACTCGAGAAGCCAAACAAACACTGTACAGCTGATTTTAATGGGGCTGGCAGCCATGGTGCGATTTATTTTTACTGACTTCACCTGTTCAAGGATTTATTTCGACCTTTTCTATGATAAATAAATGTGTTGAGTAATTGGGAAAACCGTTTTTAATGATGACAGATCAATCTGAAGTTTTAAAGCCGGAATTCGCGATTGATGCGGGCGCAAACCGTGTAAGTCGAATTTGTGTATATCAGTCAGAATCTCTCTGTTCTTACAGGGTCGGCAGCACGAGTGTGATTCCCCTGGTGTTGCACTGGTCCACAGGCCAGGGTAACCACTTTCCACCAGGTGGAACGTGAGCTTGTCTGCGATCTGCGACCTAAGTTGCGAATACAGCTCAGACTGGACTCGTACCCGCGATCTTTCCCTTACCGGGGGAATGCTCTGACCACTGAGCCACTGAGCCTCCGAGCCTCGGCCGAAGCTGATCCAAATTTTTCTATTTATAAAGTAAATAATATCTATTTTTCTATCTAGTTTCCTTCTATTTCTTTCTTTTTTTATTTTCTTTTCTTTCTTATATTTCAATCTAAAAAAAAAAATTATCTCAATCGATTTGAATAGTTAAATGCTTTAGATTTTACTCGAAATAGAATACTATCGACGACTAACAATTTGGAAAACCACAAATGGTTGGAAACCATTAGTAAGATTAGTTGGAATAAAGCAATTCCACAATTTCGCCCGACGAATTTCCTCGTAGCATATCTAATGAAGGAAGGACAATTTTATAAATGGCTACACCGATAAATTGATGGTGGCCTCGACAGATTCTTTGAAGGGGTTGTAGAAGGGAACATGTGTGTTGATAAAGAATATCTAGTCTTTATGGTGTGGCAAAAAACTGGTGCTGAATAGTTTACTTGGACTGAATAGTTTACGACCGCACTGCGCGGTATGAAAGGAACTTCATCCCTCGCACACTCAAGCTGTGGAATGAACTCCCCGCAGTGGTTTTCCCAAGCGATTACAATATGGGGTTCTTCAAGAAGGCATTAGAAGGTTTCTTCAGGGTCGGCAGCACGAGTGTGACGCCCCTGGTGTTGCATACGTCCATAGGCCACGGTAACCACTTCCCATCAGGTGGACTGTGCGCTTGTTTGACACCTAAGTGGTATAACAAAAAGGTCACACTATACCTTAGAGTATACATTATAAATATAGAGCGCGCCTATCACTCAGGTCTTTGGCACCGAGGGTTAGCAGATACTTTGCGATGGTATAGCGCACCTATAGTGACGTTTCATGTATTAACGAAAATATCAAGTTTGTTGTTATGAAGTTTTTTGTTCGATTTGATATGCATGGATAAAATTAAAGCCAAAATACAAAAAAATTGCGTCATTTTGCGGTATTTTTGCGTCATTATTACTACAAATATACGATGTTGTATAAAATTTTGATTTAACATATCGAATTAAATATTACTTGCGAAGTCATTTTGATTGGTATTGTTTTGCTACTGATTGAGGTTGAGCCAGGAGCCTCGGTACTGTTCATACCCGTGTTAGCAGTTCATACTTGTAAGGCGCGCTCTATAGCAATGTATACTCTAAGCACTATACTATTGAGAGTTGTCGGGATATTTACCAAGTACTGTATTAAGTGTGCGATATTTCGGCGCTGTTCCTCCGTGATTATCTGCAACTGCGCCGAAATATCGGACACTCAATACAATACATGGTAAATAGCCCGATAACTCTATAGAAATATGAACGACCATGAAAGGTCACAACTCACACCTGTCTTGCACGTGTTATTCTCGGTGAGAGGCGAGGGTGGGTTTAATTGAAAGAGCTCGTCAGAATACATGCTATGGTAGAGGCGATCATCATTAAGATATTATATACCTGCCTATAGGTACGTGTTACATAATATAAATCTATGTAGGTGAAGGTTTTGAGTGCAAACATTCAGGAAAATCGCAAATAAAAACATTATGATGAAGATTTCCTATTATATATTCCTACATTGGCGTATTAAATATAGCAATACATATATTATTATGAAGTGTATGGATTTATCCATTCTGTGGTAGGAGCACAGGTAGAAGATATTGGTACTGGGTTATCATACTTATCATATCATTTATCACGTTACTAAATTAATTTTAGGGTGCTTGTGTTTAACTACAGTTTCCTGTAAAACAGGAGGTTCCCGATCTATCAAGCCTCCATTGAAAAAGTAAAAAGGACCTAGTAGCCACTTATACCAAATGGTCCTTTTTGCTGCATTGCTAATAACCGTGGCCGTGGCTAGAAGGAAGGCAGGAAAAAAAATAATTCAAAGTCATTGAATATAATAAGACTACATAATTATGTATTATCAAACTGAAACAAACCAAATTATTTGAAAGCTACAAAAAGTTATCGTAATACATTTGAAATAATCATCGGAACTACTTTCATATTTAGTTTTCTTCTTACAGTCCGATGAAATAGGATTGCATTATGGTCGCCATATGCAAAATTTTGGCGGGAAAAATAAACAGTTAGTAACCTTGTCAGAGATCTTGAAAACGTGAGTTTTCACAAACAGTGAGTTCGGATTACTTTGACCAATAGCTTTTTAAAATATTGTATCTGCGCGGCGCCACGTCACTAATATTTTATCGTTGAAATGTATACTCCCCAGAGTGATACAGTCTTCCTCATTCCTGGTTAGTATACTGACTGAATGGTATTTTCAAGGTGAAACTAAAAAATGCCATAAAAACGGCGCCAAAGATAGTGATTATCTATGACTTCGTGTGTAGTATTGTAGCTCTGTGCTAAATAAAAAAAAGCAACTAACACTCAACAGGGTATCTAAAGTAGGGCTCAACTTTTGATGTGGAACGTCTATACGTTTAGGGTCGGCAGCGCGAGTGTGACGCCCCTGGTGTTGCATACGTCCATAGGCCACGGTAACCACTTTCCATCAGGTGGGCCGTGTGCTTGTCTGCCACCTAAGTGGTATAAAAAAAAAAAAAAAAAATACTCTATTGACGTGCCTAAGCAATAAAATGGACTTGGCAAGCCGTGAAACCGCTGTCACTCACTGTGCATAGGCAATAATAATAATAATAATAATAAGAGATTTATTTCAGATAAAATCATCCATAATTAGTTATTTGATTGATTTGATGATTTTAAGGATATTTTTTCTACCCTCAATATTTTTCAAATCTGCAGGAGGTCCCCGAGACGGCTAGACTGTGGGCATAGAAGATAAAATTTATTGATATATTTATTTACTAGCTTTTGCCCGCGGCTCCGCCCGCGTGGATGTCGGTTATGGCGACCAAACATAGCCTATGTCCTTTCTCAAGGTCTAATCTACCCCTATACCAAATTTCATCAAAATCGGTTCAGCGGTTTAGTCGTAAAAGCGAGACAGACAGACAGAGTTACTTTCGCATTTATAATATTATCGCTTCCCAATTTCGCATTCGTAAATCCCTATTTACGAATGCGAAATTGGGAAGTGTCAGCTAGTTACAAATAAAAATTTAATGATAGAATTTGTGGTGTTATAGAAATAAGTCAACACAATTTCATTGTCTGTTACTATACAAAATCCAGAATGATACTTTATGCCGTCATAAAATGTCATTTTATGTTGTGGAATAAACAAAAACGGTGTAAAACCTTTTTATGTCCGAGGGAGGGGCTAGTCCAACCTTGGCGGATTGTGCCTGAAAGCCCTGTGGCCGTGTGAAGATACAACCGTGATATTTAATTAAAATTAATGTATGTGTTAATGCGCATTTATGAAATAACTTTTGTGTGTGTAGGTATAGATTTGTGTTGACCTCTTTTGTATTTGGTAGATGTTTGTATAAACAATGGAATAGGTATACAAACAAATCTATTGTGTCTATCACATCAAAACCACAGTCAGAACGGGTGTAACTATTCATTTCTCTTAAAAAATTAGTAATCGAAATATAGTATTCCCGTTAACCTATCCAGCTAAGCTATATTACTTGTGTTAGGAGTGGGTTCATGTCGGTATTGTAATAACTAGGATTCGAACTCTCTATCGTACGGTCGACAAATTAACCACTAAGCCGACGCTTGCTCTCTACGAAGAGTGCTCTATTCGCGTAGTACGTTTCTAGAGTGTTTTTTGAGGATAGCACGGAGTGCTACTACGGTGGACGAGCTTAAATTCACCAAGCATAGATTTATTAATTACTAGCTGTTGCCCGCGGCTCCGCCCGCGTGGAATTCGGATTCCGTACAAACTTTTCTTTCGTGCTAAAATTGCCTCGGATACCATCCCCGTCAGCCATCAGGAGTGCCATGTGAAATTCAGACCCACTAAACAGCATGCCGTCGCGGGTCTTCAGTTGCTGGAGTGTAAAATTGCCTAGGGCATTTTCCGCACCCCCCGGCTGACCCTGGGCCATCTACAATTTTAAGATGGCCCTCTCAGAAGTGGGAAGCACGATGTCCTATCGAATTCCGGAAAGGGAGGAGACGGGCGTGAAGGGATGACAGGAGGCCGGACCTATAATCCTCACGTTCGCGCTCGGTGACCAGCCCTTCCCTTTCCTGCTCTCTACTGGGCCTCCTCGTAGTCAGAGGGACATGTGGGAAGCCTTTGAGCAGCCCTCTATAGAGCTGCTCCCGTTGCTGTATGTATTTGCCGTAGGCGGTAGCGCCTCCCCTGGGTGAGGGGCGTTAATGCCTCCGTTACCCAGGATGCATCACATGGAGGTTTCAATCCCGCATTCGGATCCCGTTACCGTTGCATCTTGTGTTCAGCTGACCTTCCCTGTCTTCGCTCGTGAAATACTTCGAACACCCGTGGTTGCACCCTTTTAGCCCATGCCCGTAATAATAATTAGTTTTCAAATAATGTATGGTAATTTACCGGATTTGTTGACATTATAATTTCGTAATATCTTTTGAATAGAACGTCCGATTTCAATAATTCAAAAAATAATCAACAGGTATTGAAACAATCTTAAATACCAAACGATTTATTTAGATAAGAATTAATATAAAGGTATTGATTCCGTGGTCTGACTTTGATCGGCATTTCGGCTTGAATTTATATCGTCGCGCGTTACTTTCATACTGCAATAGATTCTAAAATATTCATTATAATTATACAGTGTAAAGGGCAATTTTTATCTACATTAAATGTACAATGTATCTAACGTATTTAGTCAGATAAGGCTTAACACTATATTTATTGTTAAAAATAGCTTCGAAAATGACACATATTTTTTTTTATAATTTGTAAAAGATAAAAATGGTTATTGTGAGCTACCCTTATTAGATAGACATATGCTGTCGCGGACTTTTATGTAGACCTTTTTAAGTTAAACATTTCTACAGTACATTATTTTGTTCTATCTTCAATAGTTTTCGCAGCGTACGCGATGTAAGGAATTTTTTAGGTCATTTTTTTTACACCTTGGGTTACATTATTGAAGTTTTATCCAGGATCCCTATTTTTTTGAAAATTAATTATAGCCTATGTTAGTCAGTGATAGTGCAGCTTTCTAATGGTAAAAGAATTTTTGAAATCGGTTCAGTAGTTCTTGAGTTTACTGGAATACAAAAATACAAATCTAATATTAGTAAAGAATGTATGGAAATCTGCCCGATTTATTGACATTTATGCTCACTGCTCCGCTCCCTTTAGTAGTAGCGTGATGTTATATAGCCTATGTTACTCCCAGATAGTGTAGCTTTCTATAGGTGAAAGAATTATTGAAATCGGTCCAGTAGTTTCGGAGCCTATTCGTTACAAACAAAAAAACAAACAAACAAACAAACAAACAAACAAACAAACAAATCTTTCCTCTTTATAATATTAGTATAGATAGATATAGATTACAAAACAATCCGCCCGCCAGGGCCTCGTTTGTCTTATAATTTAGACCCAACATACGTGTCCTGACGTATACCTGAGGGTAGGCTGAGTTGCCGTAAAGTGAACTGCTAACGCTCAGTAGTCCTTTAATGTCCCAATTTGCTACCATGTTTCTGTTCAAACAATTATTTTATATACCTATTCATCTTATTCTTATGGCTTCTCAAGGTACAATATAATTTTAACTGATTTTGTCATTTCCCAAAATAATTAAATTAACCTTGTGATGCTCTGTCATTCTTGCGAGCGTGACAACGTCGTCGGACGGCGATGGACGGCGATAGGCGTCGTAGATGGCGGGTAATTGCAGGTTTAAGGTTAACATGTCAGTTCAAAAATCGAACTAAAATAACCATAGAGTATTTTGTTTTATTAAACTCTTTTATTTAGAAAATATACTGTACTAGCTATTGCCCGCGGCTCCGCCCGCGTGGAATTCTGATCCCATTCGACGCTAATATATAGCCTATATGTTAATCCAGGGTATAACCTATATACATACCAAATTTCAACCAAATCGGTCCAGCCGTTTATGCGTGAAAGAGTAACAAACATCCACACATCCACACATCCATTCTCACAAACTTTCACATTTATAATATTAGTAGGATTAGTAGGAAGTAGGAAGGATAGACAAAGTTTTGCTAACAAAATGCACCTCAAAAAATGGCGTGAAAAACGCGTTGTGTGAGTAAGCTAATGTCAATTTTGTTCTTTAAACTGTCAATGTAGGCATGTCATAGGATGTATGTAACTATGTACCTATATGTCAACTTATACCGAAGTAGTAGCCACGTTGAAATGGCAGTCCTGACTAGTAATGAGGCGTGAAAAAGCATCTGATGAGGCTGTCAAGCTGAGGCCACCATTGTAACATCGTAGGTGTCTGTAATACTGAACCTCTTCCCTGATTTTGCCTTCAGCTTACCATCTCAGGCGAGGTAAAGTCTTTATAGACGTGACTAGTGACTTATATAAAAATGTATGTAGTGGTCGCACAACGCGACTGATCTAAATCACACTGCGTCTAGAACTTGTTAGCGATATGCAAATATGTACTGAAGCCTTATAAATTAGTAAGTAAGCCATGAGGCCCATGACACATGTTGCTTGCAGATGATTTGTTACGTATATTTTAATACTGCTCAGACTAGTAATTGTTGTATAGTTATTTTATAGCTTGGGTGACCTATCTATCCTTACTAAATATTGTTCTTCCTCTTAGCGTTAATTCCCAGTCGCATCCAAAGCTTTCACCTCGGAGTCTGGGGTCCGCTTTACCATTCTTATCTACCGATTTGGCTAGACCTCTATATTATCCGTGAAGCAATTGCCATCTGACCTCCACAACCCAATGGTAACATTAGGCGATATCGAAGCTTTGCAGTTAGACCGTTGTTTTTTTTTGGACTTCCAACTACCCGTAACGACTGCCATAGATGTTCTTATGGCAACCGGGACCGACGGCTTAACGTGCTATCCGAGGCACGACCAGACCGATGCAAATACCCATATTTGCATCGGTCTGGTCGGTCAGGTGAAAGTTTATATGAAAGTTCATCATTTTTGAAGATAACCTAAGATACACAGATAGATTAGAACTTAGGAAAGGACTTAGGAAAGGACATAGGCTATATTTGGTCACGATAACTGAGATTTTTTTTATAAACTACATACTTAGGTAGCAGACAAGCACACGGCCCTCCTGATGGTAAGAGGTTACCGATGCATATGGGTAAGTACAACACCAGGGGAGTCAAGTCACACTCGTGCTGTCGACCCTGTGAGAACAGAGAGATCCTGTGCCGTCAGCGCAAAATATAAGTAAGACAAAGCCTTTGGTTTTCTAACTGACAGCACAAAATCTCTCCAGTGAGCTCTGGCTACCCTACTCACCGTCGGAAACACAACACGAGGTTATCGACGGGCGGAGCCGCAGGCAACAGCTAGTTCATAATGAAGGCAGGCGAAGCAGCGGACCATTGCTAGTGCTTCAGCTATAAATTCTTGCTTTTGTTATAACACCCGACGAAAGATTGACTGACAAGAAGCAGATCGGAGATTGATCAGCGATCTTAACGAAGGTGCCAGTGATATCATTGTAAACAAAACTTAACGCTTCAATAACAAGCTCACGCTACTCCCATTGATGGGTAAGCAAAGGTGTATTAAAAAAAATATTTTTCCAAACGAAAAGAGAATAGTGTTTTATGTATATTGCTTTCAGGATTTAAATTTTGATAGGTTTCTTTATACCTCTTAGATGGCAGACAAGCTTATGGTCCACCTAATGGAAACTTTCCATCAGGTGGACCTTGAGCTTGTCCGTTTCCTCGCCTGATGTTGCACAGGTCCATAGGCCATCCTATAGACGTGTGCAACACCAAAGACCGACCTTGTAAGAACAAAGAGTTTTTGTGCTATCAGTGGGAAGACCGAAGGCGGGAAGGTGGGAAGGTGGGAAGACGGCACAGAAGTATGCCACCTAAGTAGCATAAAAAATATTTTTTCCTGACGTTTTCATCATCAATTGAATTGCTTAGTGTACACAGGCAATATGATTGAGACGATTCTTCAACGCATTATTTATAGGCGAACGTAAGTATATTGTTAACCATCAAAAACATTGCGTAAATATTTAGAAATTACACATTATTTATTTGTTCAAGAGTTTCCAACAAAACCATTGTATTTAGCAGATAAATCAAATTTTGGTTCAGATTGATTGGTCGACGGGAATATCCGTAGGATTTTTGTTATGATTCTAGTGAATGAATGTGTTGTATTAATGGGGAATGCACAGAATTTACAATGATCTCATTTAACAGGGATAGTTCACCAATGTTAGAGATCAATATTTAGGCAAACTAGAACACGTAAGAATCTCATTGCATTGAAATCAACGAAGACGGAAATGGACGTCGAGATATAAAAATATGAGATATTTTTTTTAAACCACTTAGGTGGTAGACAAGCACACGGTCTACCTGATGGAGAGTGGTTACCTTGGCCTATGCTATAGTCCTCTATAGCATAGGCCAAGGTAACCACTTTCCAGATAATAAAAAAAAAAAATTGTTCATCATTAGACGGATTTTTTTTAGTTATGTATTTCAATGTTTCAAAATGAGATTTACTTTACCAATTCAACCCCACTAAGACACAAGTCGCACATTATGGTGTCTTAGTGGGGTTGAATTGGCTCCGTTCATCGTTATGCTGAGACAATACAGGGGGGACATGTTACATGGGCTGTGGAATGAATTCTGTGCTGTGCCTTTCCCAAGAGCATTAGGTTTCTCAGCACTTTTTCATAAAGTTGTATCGTATTAAGGAGTATATCTCTTTTGTCGACTGTACATTCTAAGTTCAAACCATTCATGAAGATTTAAAAAAAAATCTAAGTAAGTAGTTATTGCTAATGAGGTTCTCAGCTTCCAAGGTAAAATTATGACGGATGTGATATCACGTAGGTGTCACAAGAAAACGAAGGCCTTCACGCCTGCTGGTCTTTAGTTTGACTTAACGTTCAAGGGGCCCTAGTCCTGATCAACTTCAAGATATACCTGCAGGCCTACCAGGAGCTCTTAAAAAGAAGAGCTGTTCTCCATCCGACAATAAACATACAGCCCATGACTAAGTTCCCGCTAGAACGGTAATAGGCTCGCCCCCTATTACGTGGGACCGAAAATCACAGCTTGCGAAATGTGGGTGTTAATACACCTCTGCGTACCCCTTCGGCGATTTACAGGCGTGAGTATATGGTTCATGGTACGGGCTCTGCTGATTGACAGGGACAGTTTTTTTTTTTTGCTTACGTCCTTCGTTAATATTTTGTACATTAGTTTCGATTGTAAGTAATTAATGCGGGGTTTAGACGGGTAACAAAAGCCACAATGTTTTTGCCGCGCGGCGAAATTCGACTGTCTAAGTGGCAATTCGGGTAGAATTCGGCAAGGCTGCTCGGTGAGGCGATTAGTAATAAATAATTGTGACTGTCAAGATATAAAATTCAAATTCAGAATTCCAGTACGTAGAAAATGAGGTTTATTTTTTATACATCCAAACGTAAATATTTGCAGTGTCCGGTAAACAATTTCATCATTGATTCGTCCGGTATTCGATATTTGAGATCATCATTGTTTATGACATCACTTACATACAATATTATTCTTTTCTTAAAAACAGCAGCAGATACAACTAGTGACGCCCCAGATTGTGACAAAAATAAAACAATCGAGTATCCTGCTTGTCAATCGATCGATTGTATGCAACTCTAGATTGAATATATTTTGTTTGTCAATACAAAGTCATTGTACAATATCTTGTATAGTCTACTCGTATTATATTGTTTGCTTTTCTTTGACATTCTATTGAGTTGTCATCTCAATATCAATGAGCTTTAAAATATTCAGACACGACTATTTATGTGCATAGTGTATCCATAAATGCATAGTAAACTAGGGATAGATGATTTCTCTATACATAACTGTATTGTATCGGCGATATAACTATGTACGAGTATAACTCAGGTATAATTATATCCATAAGTCAAAGCACTTGTGCCAAAAGCAGTCGAAAGTGCCCTAGACTGATTCGAGTTGGACTAGAATGAAATGTTTATGCAGTCCGTTTAGTCAAACTAGTTTAATTGACTCTGGTCAATAGTAATTTTAATATTTTAAACAATCAAGAATTTTAACTGTATTTGAGCATATTACCGTCAACTAAACACTTTTGCAGAGACATAATGTAACTAAGGATTCCGCATTTTTTTCTTTTAAGGAACGGAGCCCTAAAAACTACCCTATCTTTAACGTCTTTCATTACTAGGCGCTTGGAACTGCGATAGATATTACAATTTCTACAGTCATACAGCAAATAGAACAACTATCTCATCAGGGTCCGCTTACGTCGCCATATAAGTGCATTACAACTACAATCGCCATAACGTATTTGTACAACAAATGAATTGGTTCTCAGAACAATTTGCTTTGACGCCAATTAGAGAAAATAAACAGAATAGCGTAACGTGTTTACTTTTGAAGCTGGTGTAAGTTCCGAGTTGCCCTACAACAAAACAGTAAATTCATTATAATAGAATAGACCGACTGGTGGTCACACCTTTGCTGAAAAGTCAGTAAAAAAGTTTGTAACCATAAATAAATTGGCGCGAAAACGAACTACGCGCCGAATTTAAAAACTGCTCTGAATTTTGCGCATTTTTATTTTTAATTTCTTATCATCATGAAGACGCATTCAAATAAAAGATTGGCGCAATATTATGTTACGAGAATACCATTTCTGATATTTTGCAGATTGAAATTAAATGGAGGCTGAATTTTGAACAGATTTTTATTACCTACGACGGACGCGACGACGGTCCTCCGAATCTAAATCCCTATTGTTAGTTGAAAAAAATCGCTCAATAACGGACAAAGCTCAGACGGAGACCTTCTTCTCGGAGTTGGGAGTTTACGTTTACGACGGGCAGTCGTTCTCGTAAGATACATCATACAATAAAAACTAGCGGACTCCAGACTCAGAAGTTTAAACTTAAGCTGAGAGGTTAGACTGTTTTGATATTTTGAGGTTTAAACAGACTTTGAAGTTCATTAATCCTGCAATCAAGATTAATGAACTTCAAGAAATTATTGGAATACTTGTCATTTTTTTTTCAATAAAAGGAACGACAAGTATTCCAATAATTTCCTTGCGAAGTTGCGACTCATAAAGGCGTTTGGTTTGTTTTTTAACCAATATAAGACGTTGAGTCACATATTTTGAGAAGGTATGACTCAACCTGCTACCGAACACGATTGTTTTACCACTTTATTATGGCATACAGGGCAGTGCACCTAGTACACGATGAATTTTACAAAAGCGATCACGGTTTCCTATTGAAATGATTATTGGGGTATTAATCATTTCAATCGAATACAGTAATCGCTAATTATCCATACTAATATTATAAATACGAAAGTAACTCTGTCTGTCTGTCTGTCTGTTACGCTTTTATGCCTAAACCACTGAACCGATTTTGATGAAATTTGGTATAGGGGTAGATTAGACCTTGTGAAAAGACATAGGCTACTTTTGGTCGCGAATGTCGCGATAACCGACATCATCATAGTAATTAATAATGTAGGTAGCAATCATCAATTCTCGTAGAAGGTAGGACACGACGATATTTCCATCCAATCGAGCAGTCCCAGTAAGGAAGTATCTCCTAGCCCTACAGAATACCGCGGCTATATAAATGACCTTGTCTTGTGTTCCCGGCGGTGAGTAGGGTAGCCAGAGCTCATTGGAGACTTAGGTAGCAGACAACACACGGCGGAACGGAAAGTGGTTATGGCCTATGGACGAGTACAACTCCACGAGAGTCACACTCGTGCTGCCGACTCTGTAAAAACAGAGAGATTCTGTACCGTCAGTGCAGAAGATAAGCAGTCCAAGGGCCCGAGACAAAGTGACATTCTATTGATGGAATCGCTCTGAAGCGAACCATTTTTAAGGTTTTAACAATGGATTTCGGGACATTGCGGTGGTTATAGTAATAATGATAAGTTAAATAATGTATTTCGAGTTACAAAGACTCAAATTTCATAAAAAAAAAATAGTTAAATTAATGATTTATGTCAATTTCATACTACAATTAGCGATTCCACTGGCGTTTTCGCCAATAGAATGTCACTTTGTCTAAGGCCCCAAGCCTTTGATCTTCTCATTGGCAGCACAAAACCTCTCCAGTGAGCTCGTGGCATCGTTCCCTCGGGGTCCGCTAACTTTAAATCTTTTATGGGCAGCTCTTGCCGTCTTATACTCTTATTAGTTTGGCTTTTATGGAGATAACTGACCGTCTGACCACCAGACCCAGAGAGAAAAGCCTGTATCGGCTTACAAGTGCGGTTGGCTAGGGTTCCATAAATCTTGACAAGGCCCCATATCCACTCAGGGGCAATATTAGTTCGTTATATTTCCAGTAAATAACTATGAATGATAGATCCGGGTTAAACCGCATATGACTGCGGTGCCCCTGTGCAGTCCATGGACATTAGGAACATGAAACCAAGTGCTGGTTTCATGTTCCTTATGTCCTACCTCTTGCACTAAAGATGATCTATAACCACTGACAGCGCGGACGAGTTGGCACAATTTAATTAGGAACCATGTAACCAATGAATTATTTACACGAGATCTTCTTCCCAATAAACGAAACCCTGTCCTCGTTTAGAAAACTCTTTGGGAAGCTCTGTCAGTAAACTTGGCATTAGGTAGCACCATACCGAGTAATATCAGATGTTGTTGTACATCTCACAGGCCATTTATACTCGCACGTGTGCACTTAACGTCTTCGAAAATGAATGGTTCACCATAAGTTTGTGGTTCAGTGAATATATCATGATTTATTTAGTGGCTAATTCTAGAATTATTGGTCCAGATGAGTAATGAGTCCTGATTTGGAAGCATCCATTTCGCAGAGCATATTTCTAATATTAGCTTTAAGACTGCATATTAGGTGTAGCTGCGACTTAGTGCATTTGATTTGATCTTTACGACTGACCCTATCTATCTATGCCTTATTTAGACTTTAGGTACTGTATACACACACCTTTGCTTTGCTAGCAAAATTTAATCGCCAAAAATGGCGTGAAAAACGCGTTTTGTGTAGTCTAATGTCAAAATAGTTCTTTAAACTGTCAATGTGTTCATGTCATGGGATATGTGTATAATGTCAACTTATACCGAAGTAGGTAGGTACCATTTTTAATTGACATGACACTTGTTGCGTCCAGGTCTTAAAAGTACACATAGTTGTTTTTTTTTTTTTTCGAATTTTAACTGATTCGATTACCGAGCGAGTTACTGAAAATATTTGTATACAGTTTGGTTACTTTTAAAAAATAAAGGAATGTTATCTTTGAGTAAAATATGCTATCTTCAATATTTAGGGTATTTTCTCACCAGGTATGGTCTGCCTGCTGCCCTGCACCTGATTAATTGGACCAATAAATATACTAGTACATTAATCAAGTCAGAAAGTGTTAAAGTAAAAGTAACACTTGATAGATAGATCAGCCAGATCTTTTGTGTTTAAATTTCATTAAAACCGTAAATACGTATTTAACGAAATAAACATCGAATGACTCAGTATTTAGAGATTTATATTAGTGTAAACTGAGCAATACTACATCGTCGGTATTTGCTTTAGATTTGTAAAATGGCTAGCGAGCTAAATTTGAACTAAAAGAAAAATAAAGCAATGCGGCAATACGAGTATGCACTGTATAGCGATCGGTCCCAGCTTCGCAAGATTGCAAATTGATTTTCTGCTCTTCAAAAGTTTATTTAGGTATTATGATTACGATTATAATGATTGAATTCCTATCGTAAAATAATGACAAACAAATGACAGGAAAACCGTATCGAAATCTTGGGTATAAACTAAAAATAACGTGTGAAACCGTGGCATAAAGGTCTCTGCATACGTAACGGGTTTTTTCACGGACGGGACGGGACGTGAAGCAAAATGTATGCGGCCAACCCCGTCCCGTTCCGTCCGTGGCCCCGTGACATATGCATTGCCGCATACATTTTGTATGAAACGATATTTCCAAAACTTCACGTCCCCGTCCCGTCCGTGAAAAAACCCGTGAAAACCGAACAATAGAAAATTAAATGGTGTATGAAAACTGACGTCACATGTGTCAAAACCGTTTGACAGTACGAGCTGTGGTACGAGCTTATGTTTGGAAACACATGAAAATGCGAAAGTGGTATTTGACAAACGTATGATCGTTTATAAACTTTACACCTACGTGAAACTGGCAGTCTTCTATTGGCAACGTCAAGATTACATGGGTGTTTATTTTTTTTTTAATGAATGAACAATAATTAACATTAGTCCTGCGTTTGTGATAGCAAGTGTGAATGTATACATAATGCGTGAGATCTTGTGTTTGGTTGAATAGTTATATACATCATAATAATGTACTAACGTCTGTAAATCCTCGAAGGCGTATTAACACCCACATTTACGACCAGTGGCGGGCGGTGCAATACCTAAACCTAATGTAGGCAAGGTACATTTCGCGAGGCCTTTTATATACCTACGAGCGCAAAATCCCTACGGCTTAGCTCCGTATAGCCGGTATAGTAAAAATACATACATAGGTCTAGGTATAATCCGGGCCACACATTTTGGACCAGTCGCGAGAGTAACGAGGTCCTGGCGTGCGCAGATTGTTTTGATATACTTAATCAATGATTGGTGGATTCTAGCTCGTCCACCACCGCACCGGGTCATCGATATATATTATACTAGCTTTTGCCCGCGGCTCCGCCCGCGTGGATGTCGGTTATCGCGACCAAACATAGCCTATGTCCTTTCTCAAGGTCTAATCTACCCCTATACCAAATTTCATGAAAATCGGTTCAGTGGTTTAGGCGTGAAAGCGTAACAGACAGACAGACAGACAGACGGACGGACGGACGGACGGACGGACGGAAGGACGGAAGGACGGAAGGACGGAAGGACGGAAGGACGGAAGGACGGAAGGACGGAAGGACGGAAGGACGGAAGGACGGAAGGACGGAAGGACGGAAGGACGGAAGGACGGAAGGACGGAAGGACGGAAGGACGGAAGGACGGAAGGACGGAAGGACGGAAGGACGGAAGGACGGAAGGACGGAAGGACGGAAGGACGGAAGGACGGAAGGACGGAAGGACCGAAGGACCGAAGGACGGACGGACGGACGGACGGACTGACAGACAGACAGGCAGAGTTACTTTCGTATTTATAATATTAGTATGGAAGTATGGATATGGATATGGATTAACAATGTGGGTACTAACTTCAAAAGACACCCAAAATACGCGTGCTTAATGCGCGTTTAGAGCACATTTTAGATTCAAGATAATAATTTATAATAATATGTCCCGAGGTATACACACAATCACCTATAAACCTTGACCTAAGTATTATGTTAGCTTTTGCCCGCGGCTCCGCCCGCGTGGATGGCGGTTATCGCGACCAAACATAGCCTAGGTATGTCCCTTCCCAAGGTCTAGTCAACCCTGTACCAAATTTCATCAAAATCGATTCAGTAATTTTGGCGTGAAAGCGTAACAGACAAACAGACAGAGTTACTTTCGCATTTATAATATTAGTACGGATATGGAAGTAGGGATATGTATTTTTACTATGGTTAGGTCTAATATTGTAATAATAATATTCTTATGACATAAAGGCACATTCAATTATTACTGATAGCATTTTGTCGTTTGTTACTCTTGTTTAGATTTATGATAATGATTAATAGCTACACGGCAAGTCTTGCACTTGAGAACTATTTACGGATAAGATAAGAGGGCATCTACTTCGTTATATCTATGAATAGGTATAAAAGATAATAGGCAGTACGACATACCGACTTGCGAAACTTTGGTGTACATTTTAGATTCACTACAAACATTAATACCTAAAAATTCTTCGTGAGAACCGTTAGATCAAAACAATTGGCCGTTTGAAAGGATTTTTTAGTTGATGTTTATTGTGTGTGATTACGCCCTTGCAGCCTTGGAAACACGTAGAAGAAGCAGATAATACTCGGAACACGTATCTTGAGTGTCTTTTGAGGATAGCACGGGGTGCTACTGCTAGGGTTGCCAACTCTTTTTTCGAGAAAAAAAGTATATTTAGGTCTGAGAAGAAAATTGAACAGTATTCTAGAAAATAGAACAGTATTTTACAATTACATAAATTAATTTTAACAAAAAAGTTTAACCGACTTCAAGAAACGAAAAAGAGGCACTAAAAAGCGAAAATAACTGCGGTGCCTAGCCTAGCCCGAGAGGCTTTTAATTTATTTTTCTCTTTTTAGTGAGTTATAATCGATCCATCGTTCATCCTTTGCTTAGGTTCCTATCATCAGCAGCTTAAAATCACGAGCAGATAATTTTTAAATGCAAATACTGAAATTAAATTATGTTAAAACAGCAGAAACAGTGTTTTGCCATCATTTTGAGGATTTCCCTAGATCCTGTTATCCAATCCTGACTCCCTTGATCCTGTCATCCTATTCTGGCTCCCTGAATCAAAACAAAGATCATAAAAATCCGTTTCACAAAATACGGTTTTACATACAACGGTTCGTCACCTATTTTGCCCCTTTAGGTCTGTCTGTCTTTTAAGAAAGCATGGTTTCGTAAAATCTAAAATGGTAATATGGTTCCCATCAATTTTTTTATGGATAAATTAAACATAACATAACATAAACTCACGCCTATATCCCCGAAGGGGTAGGCAGAGGCGCTAGCACCCACATTTAGCCGTTTATGTTTAGGTCCCAATGTAATAGGTGGCGAGCCTATTGCCATTAACCGGGCACTTATAAACTTGCGATAAATACACACATAACTTCGAAAAGCATCGAAAACTCATTGGTGTGTGCCACCGGTGGATTAATTAAAAGATTTAATATATGACTGGCAAATAGAAGATAGCTGTGAACTGTATTATTTTCTATATTATGATTTATCCCTACTTTCCCTATTCCCTACTATAATATTATAAATGCGATGTAACTCTGTCTGTCTGTCTGTCTGTCTGTCTGTCTGTCTCACTTTTAAACCGCTGAACCGATTTTGATGAAATTTGGTATAGAGGTAGATTAGACCTTGGGAAAGGACATAGGCTATGTTTGGTCGCGATAACCGACATCCACGCGGGTGGAGCCGCGGGCAAAAGCTAGTCATTAATAAATTTTGGATTATCATGGGACAATCAACACCTAAACTTATAAAATAATTGCAAATTGGTGCCCAATTAATTAAAATTTTATCAATTGCTGCACATTTTTGTAGTGTTATGCATTTTGATGCTGAAAACAGTATTTTGGATACTGTTTATTTGTTGAACAGTAAACAGTATAATTGGGTGTAAAACAGTATAATACTGTTTTAAACAGTATGGTTGGCAACCCTAGCTACTGCGGTGGACGAGCTCAAATTCGCCAAGCATAGATCACTACAACAATCACGCGCGAAAGGGCTTTATGTCCCGAGTTTATAGATCGTGTCGTTACATTAAGTTTAAGTACCTACTACGTAAATCTGCGTAAAGTATTTTTTTTTAACAAACTGGGAGAAAGGAGACATTGTTATAGGTACCTAAATCCTTATTCAAATTATTGAACGACTAGCTTCCAAATTCAAAATGCCGCTCGTAATTGGATGCACTGCTTTTTTTTTAAATGTGAAAATAGTATAAGTACTACACAAAAGTTACCAGTAAAATCTCTAAATTGCTGCAACGAGCATGTAAACTCGTATCATTGCTTATCATTCTGCCGTCATTTCCTTCATGGATGTGAACCACAATTAATTCAAATTGACAAATTCACACAAACACTGCATTTACCAAAACACTGAAACAATTTTTCTCACTGGCTGTATGCACTGTTATTATGATTATATAAAAAAACACTTTGAAGTTTGAAATTCGAAACACAAATGATTTGTTATTGTTTTTTTTTTCTTGTGAATTTACGTCGCGTTCGGATTCGCGGAGAGCGCGCGTACGACACTGGCGCAGTGGCGCTATCGTGCGTTCCAAATGACAAATGCGCGCGTCAACCAACGGGTTGCCCGACGCAACGTTTGTTTACCTCAGTTCCGCTCACTCAAGTTCAAGGGATTAAAATACAGAACGTGCTTTTCCAGTTAACTGAGGCCTTACATTATCTGAATTATGTAACAAGTAACGGATCTTGCAATTTTGGTGCGGTTTTTAAGTGATTAATCGTAAAGTGGTTTTGAGGGGCTGAGGATAGGCTGACTATGATGTCATTCTTGCTTACTCAGTGTAGGTACTATGTTGATAATAGCAGCTGATAAATAAAACAAGATTATATTCCAAAAAATGAGTGTTATAAAATAACTTACATTCTTTTTATTGACAAACTAAAATATGCATTTGCATAGAAATTCGGATACATTGTTTTAGGTAACGACTTGTATTTACACTAGTTACTAGATAAGCCGTTTGGAACAATCATGACTAGGTACTATGTAAATTACTAGTTCAAGTTATTTCAAAGAAAAAAGTAAGAAGGTACCTACTACGTATCGATTCAAGACCTATCGTGACATTCGTGACCACACATTTTTAGTAGCTGTCAATGCTGTCATCAGACAACATAGGTAATACAAAAAAGACAAAAGACTTAGTAGTCATTATTGAGGACCGAAACTGTATTAATTTTGTTGGGACTGGTTTTTTTTCAATACTAGACAAGACAAGCACACGGTTCTCCTGATGGTAAGAGGTTACCGTGGCCTCTAAGCGAGTGCAACACCAGGGGAATCACACTCGTGCTGTCGACACTGTAAGAACAGAGAGATTCTGTGCCGTCAGCGCAAAAGATAAGAAGGTCAAAGTCTTTGGTTTTCCCACTGACAGCACAAAATCTCTCCAGTGAGCTCTGGCTACCCTACTCACCATCGGTTTCATCTAGTGCACCTTTTTTTAAAGTGCGGATATTCCCACGATTACCAGCCGGAGCCAGTCGAGGTGAGTATATGTCTGACTCGAACCGACTAAAACCGCACTCCGTCTCGGGTCATCAATAGCCATTAGGGTGAGGTAACCTCTGGCACATCGCTTACTCCCCGGCTGACCCAGGGCCATCGAATGCCCTCGGGTGTGGGACTGCGGTGTCTTCATCCTTCCCCGGATTGAGGGAGGTGCTCATCATGCCACCTTGGCCTGCTACTGATAGAGACATCTAGTACACCTGGATATTGTGATTGGCTCGAAGAAGAAAAAATATTAAAACTCAAAACCATATCTATAATAATAAAAATCAATGCCATTTTTCGTTGTTAGTTTATAACTCAAGAACGGCTGAACCGATTTGGCTAATTTTAGTCTTGAAATATTCGTGGATGTCCAGGGAAGTTTTAAGATGAGAAAATAGGTGCAGCGGGAACGGGAAAAATATGGCGGTACGAAGTTCGCCGGGACAGCTAGTAACTTATAATAACCTATGGCCTTTGGCTACAATCATTAGATCACGTAGTCCATAGGTATTGTTTGTGACGCAAACTTAAATAGAAATTAGTGATAGGAAGTGACTCCTAATAACTATGCGATATGTCTTATCTTAAAAGCGTCTAATTAAATAGGAATGTTCCCTTTGTCTAGAAATAATTATTCCTAGTAGTCATTCGCAAGTAGTTTCTACAAATAGATAGAATAGTTTTCAATAGATCGAAAGATCACAACAGATCGAAAGATCACAACTTGATCACACTTGACTAACAACAATGCGTTTATCCGTTTCAAATTCGAAATTCAAAATTCCCGCCTCACGCAAGGAACTGTGACACAATTTTTGCTAACAGCTAGTCAAGTATACGTATATCAAGTTTTATTGTATCTATTTAGGTTATTTGATTTGATTGGCATTTTATTTAACTTCAAAAACAATATTTTATTAATTGGGGTGATCGGGTAAAAAACTGCCTAAACAACGGAAGTGGCAATAGTGGCAACACAGGTTTTATTTTTCGGGGAACGCCTGCGTTTCTGCCAGTTTCTGTATAGAGCCACAGATGACATATATACAGCTACCTATATAAATAAACAAATAAATAAGATAGATTTGAATTAATGTAATTTTAAAATAAAAGTATGTAACAGGTATTTAATCAAATTAATGCAGAACAGGACTGTATGCGCAAAAAAAAACCTGACAGACAGAAGTCTGTCAGGTTTGTCTGTTTGTGCCAGGACTGCCAGGTAATTACCCGGCACAAACAGACAAACCTATATCGGCCCAGCCCATTTATTAAGAGACTAGCTTTTGCCCGCGGCTCCGCCCGCGTGGATGTCGGTTATCGCGACCAAACATAGCCTATGTCCTTTCTCAAGGTCTAATCTACCCCTATACCAAATTTCATCAAAATCGGTTCAGCGGTTTAGTCGTAAAAGCGAGACAGACAGACAGACAGACAGACAGACAGACAGACAGACAGGCAGACAGACAGACTTACTTTCGCATTTATAATATTAGTAGGGATGTAGTGTAGCTGGACCGATATGGGTTCGGTTCGGGTTCTTAATTAAGTTGTAGTTTGTGTTTTTTCTCCTGTACCTTTGCGTTTGTATAATATCTCGTAGCTCTGAGTTATTTTCTCTTCCTTTTAACCGACTTCAAAAAAGGAGAAGGTTCTCAATTCGTCTGTATGTATTTTTAATTTTTTTTTCTACTTTCATTATTCTGTTTCTTTCTATAGGTAATTCAATGAGCAGTTTTCCAGTAGGTATTTATAGGGTTCCTAAAGACGCGCTAGATGGCGCAGCCGGCACTTTTGGTAAGAAGAGTGTGGTGTCATATCTAGTGTTCCCTAATTTATGGAAAAAATGTTCTTCGGTTTTGTAATGATTTACTTTACTTAAATATTCTGTCATTTTTTCTGATACAATTATTTTAAATATAATATTATTATTTTAAAATACAGACAGTGACGCGAAAAGAATTAAGCGTTTTATTATATTTTATCTATTATAATATGGGTAAATGAAATTAAACTTTGGCAACATCGCAAATTCATGAAAAAATACCACAAACAAACCACAGAGTACATTAAAATTACCAAAAGCTATGCTAGCGCCATCTCCAGATGACTTAAAAACCAACTGATTATTATACCTACTGGAAAACTGCTCATTAGTCCAAGTTATTAATAGTTAAATAGTAATACTACTTCGAGTACTTCATATTCGCCTATTGGTTGTGGAGGCAGTCGTTTCACGGATATTATCAAAGTTCAGTTAGATTGAAAAACGGACCTCAACCACAGATTAATAATCTGTTGTGAAAAGACTCAAAGATGATGATGATGATGATGATTAGTAGTTCAATATACAGAAGTAATCTGTCGATATACGTATATTATAATGACAGCTATCATATTTTAACGCATTGCTGACTTCTAGGCGTGCAAAGAAATTGAATACTTCGCTAGACAGGCGCGTTTATGCGCTTGAGCACACGGCACGCGCATAGCGCATTCATTACTTTGATTACATACGAACTACAAATACGGACAGTACATCTGATGGCTATATGTAATTATTATTTTAGATCCCGGTCAAATGCCAGTTCTCACATTTTGCATAGGCATAGGTAATCAAATCAACCCCTTATTTACGATTTATATCTTTTTTATTATTTTTTAAAAATAAATTAAAAACACGGTTTAATTTTACCGAATAGGACCCCTGGCGCCGGTAGCTGAGATGAGACCGACCCAAAAAGAGCTGACTTGACATCGTAAAAGATGAGATGGTCACTATGGTCACAGATAACATTATACATGCGGCTCCGCCTGCTTGGGTACCGGTTATCACGAGTCACGATCACGACACGACTTTTCCCAAGGTCTGATCCAATTCTAGACCAAATTTCATCAAAATCGGTTCAGTGGTTTAGGCGTGAAAACGTAACCGACTGATGGAGTTATTTTCGCATTTATAATTAAGTAAATATTGGTAGGTAGGTAGGTATATATATTACCTACGAAGGGTGGCATATTGGGATGTCCAGCAGTGGACTGCGATAGGCTAATAATTGGTTGATTGATTGAAATATTAGTATGGATGATTCAAGTTATTTCAAGTTAAAGTTAGACTTGGTTACTCTCATATCATATCATTTGATACAGACTGCACAAAACCGTTTTCAATCGATTACCGAATATACATAGCAGCCTACTGCATTATGTATCTGTGTAAATTGGGACACAACTATCTAATCTAATCGGCACATTAAATGTTTGCGTCGAACATAAATATTTTTATCTACACCTACCATCGCAATTCCTGTGCAGTAATGACTCACAAATAAAACATAAAATCTAATGATTTGGTCAGGATGACGTCATCAATGAATATATGCAATAAAACGTGTTGAACAGGCTATCTATGGTCTTATTGCTAGGGATGTATGAGATTGTGCGAAGGAGGAAAAACCGGAAAGCGGAAAGCAGACTCCGCGTTTATTCCCATCTGCCAGCCCTAGGCTTGCCACTGGGGTGGTAGTTGGCACTACTTTATTCCCATCTGCCATCCCTAGGCTGGCCACCGAGGTGGCGGTTGGAACTACTTTATTCCCATCTGCCACCCCTGAGGTGGTCGTGGTGGTGATCATTCTTAACCTTAACTATGTAATGGTTACGTATTAAAACATCCGACTTGGATAGATGATTCGTGGTTTTTTTTAACCACCAAAATATCACTTAATACCATTGACCTCCGGGGTGGTAAACGACACCTATTAGTGCCAACCACCACAAGCCTAGGGATGGCAGATGGAAATAAAGGAGACTCTGAGGTGAAGGTTTTGGACTTTTTATACCGATTTGGTGACGTACAAGCAGCTTTTCCACGCCCCGCTTAAAGGACTTTCCATCAGGTGGGCGGGCACGGCCGCATCTGAGGAGGCCGTCAAGCTGAGTGCCACCATTGTAACGTGGTACTTACGTGTCTATAATGGTGACCCTCTTTTCTCCGTCACCACACGAATAAAATCTGCCTACCCAGGATGGAAGTAGGTATGAGCGTATGTATGTATGTCAGTGGGGAAAGGTGAAAATTCGGGAAAGGTAAGCCAGTGGAAAAAAATCTTCCCCCCATAGAACAACAATAGCAATTTTGTATGGAATTCTACCATGGTTTCTCTTTGCAGAGCAAGCCGGTAGGAACCGGGTTATTTGGACCCCTCGCCACTGATTTATGTGTGTCTGAATATATGTAAGTATAATTTAACAATATTTTAAAACAAAGGAGATGATTTATTTTCGGCCCATCAATACAACGACTTTTAAGTTTTTGTTTCTTATGTAAAACATCAAAGCGAGAGTGAGAGAAGAGAGAGACAACAGAGAATAGGGCATGAACAGTCATTGTACAATATGCAAAAAATACGAATCCATTTATTATCTTATTTGGACGAAGAATGTTCCAAATTCTAACCGATTCACGATAACTTAATAAAGAGTGTTTTTTTCATTCATTGTATTTGTGAAAATTCTTAATATTTCACATGACAAGATGTTAAAATGTTGCCAGACATCTTCTTTACCATAGACTCAAATCGATTAAGAATGCGATTGTATTCGATGAAACTTCAGGCACATATATATAGGTTTTTTCTTCAAATCTTCAATCTTACAATTCTCTTTCCATATGACATTATCGAAAGTTTTTGCTAATAAAAGTATTTTGCTATAAACGAATCTTCATAGAATGCGTTGTAGATAGTTTTATTTCAATGTGTAATTGAAATAAAACTATCTACGACGCATTCTATGAAGATTCGTTTTCAGTTATTTCATTACATACTGTCATCATCATATACTTGATTTATCTCCGAAGAATTAGGCAGAGTGAATTAACACCCACATTTCACCAGTCCCACGTAATAGGCTGTAAATAGAATCCGTTTAAATATTTTTATTTCAATGATGTTATAATACAACAGTCCATATTATTTACACTATGCCTGTCTAGAAGTAAACACTAAACTACAATACTCTCAGGTTAAAGCTTTACGAATACAAAAATACAACGTTAGTTTGGGCATTATTGCACTCTTTACCTATTTGGTTGTCGTCATCATTATCGTGGCCTAACCTTCGAGTCCGGGGTGCACCTCTTCCAGTCATCTGACCTCCACAGCCCGATAATGAAGATTATTTTAATTTAATTTTAATTTATTTATATTTTAAAGTATCAATTAAGGAATGACAACATTTCAAAATTTCAGCATGATTATATTATTAACGCAATTGAAAGTAAATCTAAAATTACGAGACCCGTATTTTTTATTTTTCCTCAATATATTGATTTTCATTCAACTTTTTAACTTTGAATATCATATTATTTCAAAAAGACGTAAGTGCAATGTGACGTCATTCATACGGCTGAATAGGTTAGTTGCCTTTGCTACGTTCAAAAAAATATTATATCAAGTCAGTATATTTTTTTTTTTTTTTCGAATTCGAAAGTCGAACTGTCAAGACGTAAAAATTTCTAATAAAAATATCTGAGATAAATAAAATTAAAAATACAATGATAATGATATTATTATACATGTAATTTTGAAATATAAGTATAAAATATAAAATACAATAAATTTACAAAATTCTAGACGTGACATATGCCCGTTTGGCTGGTGCCTTTGTTCAAGTCGTCGTCTTCTGGCTAAGCATTATTATACCATAAATGATCCATAGTTATACACCCGATCCATAGTTGCACACCGACGCTATCGAAATTATACTGGCATCGGGCGCCCGCGACGGAGCAGGCGGGCGCCCGCGACTGACAGGCGGGCCGGCGCGGCGGGCGCGCGGCGCGGACATCCGCGCCGGGCATCCGCGACCCGCACCCGACGACGCAGCGAAGACGAAATCTATGGGTAGCGACGCCGCCGCCCCGGTGCTACGCAACCGCTGACAAACAGTTTTTGACATTTTCTGTGTTTTTTTTCCGTGCTTTATACTATAATCGTTTTTTTATATAAAATGTATATATTTTGTGTGTGTGTTAAGTAAGTAGGTAAGATAAGTGTTTTTTCAATAGTTCTATGTCTCAAGACTCTATTAACAGTGCTGCAATTTCAAGTGTTGGTAGTCAGCCTTCTACGTCGCAAAATGCTTTAATACGCTGCCCAAATTGTGCTCAAGCTCGTTTTTTCAAAGGTGAGCGTGGTTTGAAAGTGCATTTTGGGAGAGTACATAAGTCTCAAAATGTACTTTCAAGCACAACAACGTTACCACAGCTACATAACAATCAAATTCCCTTTTGGCAAAACCTAGCAAAATTAAAAAATTCTGTACCGGTTATAAAGAGGATTCCCCGTGGTGCAAGGCCTTTAGTAGCCCAAAATCTGGCAAACTGCATTGGCCTTGTAGTACGGGAGAATTCTACCAGAGCTTGGGAACAATTATTCACTTTCTCCTATAGGATTTTACACATTTCGAAAAATCAGGCTACTCCCAAAAGTTTAACATCACAAATTAAGGACAACTGTATTTCGACCAGCACTTTCGACCCTAAATTCACCGCGTTCTACAAAAATAGTTTATCCCAGTATGTAGAATCCAAATTGAGAGAAGGTGATATTAGTGGAGCAGCTAGGTTATTATTTAGCAGCGACGTAGTGGCGCCTTGCTCTCCAGATACTCTTGCAGATCTGAAGAGCAAGCACCCAGCGCCAGTTGATGACCTTTCCTTCCCCGATGCTCCAAATTTTGACTCCGATTTTCTGACCGTAACAGCCAAGGACGTGTTATCCACTGTGGGCTCCTTCCGGAGTGGTTCTGCTGGCGGGCTCGATGGCCTGACTCCACAACATTTGAAAGACCTCCTGAGTCCAGCCGTCGGCGATGCTTGCGGAGCGCTTTTGAAGGAGCTCACAGGTTTGATGAACCTCATGCTTTCCGGCAATGTGGATGAAGCCATCATTGATATCCTATATGGCGCAAATTTATGCGCCTTGCGGAAAAAGGATGGTGGCGTTCGTCCCATTGCTGTAGGCTGTACTTACAGGCGTATGGCAGCCAAAATGTGCTGTAAATTTTACAGCACAGATATGTCAAGTAAATTCCAGCCCCTACAACTAGGCTTTGGGTCTAGAGGGGGCTGTGAGGCTGCCGTACATGCCCTGTCCACGTACCTTGGCTGCGGTGAAGGGGAGGTCATTCTCAAGGTTGACTTGAAGAACGCCTTCAATTCAGTTAACAGGGACACCTTGTTGACACAGGCCAAGCTAGAAACTCCCAAAATTTTTAAGTTTCTTTGGCAGTGCTACAGACACCCTTCTAAATTGGTTTTTAAGGAAAATATTTTAGAATCAGCGGTCGGGTGTCAACAAGGTGACCCGCTTGGGCCACTCATTTTCAGCTTATCAATACATCCAATCATTAGACAGCTAAATTCGAAATTTAACATCTGGTATCTAGATGACGGTACTCTAGGAGGAGATATAGACACAGTACTTCAAGATTTGACATTTCTGAAAGATAAATTTAAGACTATTGGTTTAGAACTAAATCCCTCAAAATGTGAAATTTACGTTAACGATAATATTGACAAATCTTTGGCAATTTCGAAATTTAACGCTTTGGCCCCAAATTTAAAAGTTCAAGATAAAAGTACACTCCGGCTCCTAGGGTGCCCGATTTTCGAAGATGCCTATGATGCCTTCATTGAAGAAAGAATACAAAATTTTAATGAAGTTTCGGACCGTCTCCTCCAAATTAACATACATTCGGCTTTTACAATCGTCAGATATTGCCTTTTCGTCCCCAAATTCACACATGCTCTTCGCTCATCACAATTTTTTAAACATTTGGCACTTTTAGACAAGATGGACAAAATTATTCAAAATACCCTATGCAAAATTTTAAACGCCGATTTGAACGACCGAGCCTGGCTCCAAGCATCTCTCCCGGTTCGCCGGGGTGGGCTCGGCGTTCGTAAAATTTCCGACGTGAGCTTACCAGCATTTTTGGCTTCGATCCATGGCACAGAGGAATTAACCAGGAAAATATTATTACCCACACTGGTTAATTCTGAAGTGCCGGGTAAAGCCGAAGCCATAAATGCTTGGAAAATGTTTTGCCCAAATTCTGTTTTGCCCACCAACCTATGCTCCCAGAGACAGTGGGATGAGCCGCTTTGCAATATTTTAAGACAGCAATTAATTAATACGTCCTCTAATGTTGCAGAGCGTGCTCGCCTTTTGGCTGTGGGAGAATGGGAGTCTGGTGTGTGGCTTCAGGCTCTTCCGTCGTCCAACATTGGCACCATGTTGGACGACACGACATTCAGAATTGCAGCCTGTCTTCGTTTAGGTGCTCCCTGTGTTGCTCCTCATCGTTGTCACTGCGGAGAAGCAGTCGACAGTCTCGGGCACCACGGCCTATCATGCAGCAGGAGCGCAGGTCGCATGTCACGTCATGCACATTTGAATGATTTAATCCGCCGGGCTCTTGTCACCGTCGGCGTCCCAGCCATCCTTGAACCAGTTGGTTTGGTGCGCGATGATGGCAAGAGACCGGATGGCATGTCTTTGGTGCCTTGGAAGATGGGCAGGCCTTTGGTGTGGGACGCAACATGCGTCGACACCCTTGCGCCTTCCCATCTTCCAAGTACGACGGGCTGCGCCTGTGCTGCTGCGGCATCTGCGGAGACCCTCAAACGGCGCAAGTATGATAATATAACCAACAATTATATATTTGAGCCGTTTGGGGTCGAAACGTTGGGTTCGTGGGGTCCGAGCGCACGGTCGCTTTACACGGAAATTGCAAAGCGACTGGTCGATGCTTCGCGTGACCAAAGGGCTGGCCTGTATTTTGCCCAAAGGATTGGCATTGCCATCCAACGGGGTAATGCTGCCAGCCTTTTGGGTACGTTACCAGTCGACATCGATGGGGAGGAATTCTTCGACACCTGACCCCTTTTTCCTTTCCCTTTCTTTTTTTGATCTTGTAAATATTTTTATTTATTAATTTAATAAAATATAATAGTTAATTGTAAAAACAAATAAATAGTATGTTTAATAATAAATAAATAAATGTTGTAGTCAAGTCAGCTTAACGTCAGTTTTGACATTTCATTATTTATCATAATTCATAAATCATAACAAAAACAAATACATATTTGCTAATTTTACTCACAGACTTATTCTATCTGTTTATTTTCTGCTTAATTTCTTGAACCATGAAAGTTTCCGAGGGTTATCGTATTGCAGACAGCAGAAATCTACCTAAAGTAGATTATTTGATGTTATTGGAGTACATGCACGAAAGCGACTGTTATAATGTTGCGGAAACTCGAAGTGCTAAGGCGTTGTTGGCATCACGTGAAGCTTACGTTGATACCGCGGTAGGTTACGTAGAAGTTCAGCGAGAAGGGACATTGTGTAACGTTAAGTGCCGAGTAACACCCGAACACAAAATTAAGGGGAAGTTGTACATTGTGATGGCTACTATTGACGAAACTTTAAATAAAATCGTCAAAGTGGAGTGCAAAGACTGTGCGTCATCTGCAGGTGGATGCAAACATGCCATCTGTTTCGCTATGTGGCTCATTAAGCGTTCCGATGAACCGTCAGTTACATCCACTATTTGTTACTGGAATAAACCAAAGTTAGCTGGGGCTATAAGTGACAAGAAGCATGTTATGGCTAAGAACATGGGCATACCAAAAAAGACCAGACCTACTAATGTGAATGTCCCTTCGTTGTCCATGTTCTTGACAGAATGTACGCAGCAAAACATGTGTAAAGGCCTTATTTTAAGACAAAGCCAAGATCTTAATAAGCCTAATTTACAAGATCTCACCATTTTCAATTTAATGTTAAAATATATAGTTGAAATTAAGAATAATTTAACTTGTTCTGGATTTAAGTTATTTGCAAAAAATATTGTGACTACTGCAATAATAAATGAAATTGCCACACAAACGAAGGAACAAGCAAATTCAAAGTTATGGCATGCTATGCGTCAAGGAAGAGTGACTGGTTCCAAAATATATGAAGCTGTTCATTGTAAAACACCTAATGGCGCTTTAGTTCAGAGTATTTTGGGAGGATACAAAGTGCCTGAGACATGTGCGATTAAAAGAGGCAAGCTTTTGGAACAAAGAGTGCTTAAAGAGCTTGAAAGTGAGTTTGGCAGCATAGAGAGAACTGGATTGATTTTAATATCACCCATCATAGGTGTTTCCCCTGACGGTATTACCGATGATTTTGTTGTGGAGGTGAAATGTCCCATAAGTGAAAGATCATTGAAAAACTATATAAAAGATGGACAACTGCAAGAAAAATTTAATGCTCAAATTATGGTCCAAATGCATGGTGCAAATAAGTTAAAAGGCCTCTTTTGTATAGCTGACCCTACTTTTGAGCAGTCAAAGTTGTTACACAAATACTGGGTGCATTATGATGAAGACTACGTCAAGAAATTATTAATTTCTGCTGAAGACTTCTGGGAAAATTATATATATCAAACAATTTTAGATAGTGCGAAATAAAAATACATAAGATTTTATTAAGTTTTTTATTCATTACTTATAATCGAATTTTGTAAATTTATTAAACCACATGCAATAATAACTATCTCATCCGTATGTTGTATTAACTTGTTATTAATAACAGCATGTGGTTTTAACATTTTAAATAACCTTATTCTTCTTATTACTCTTTCCACATGGATACGTAGACTTGCAATCACTTTGCTTTTGATAGCGTCTTGTTTTGGCAATTTAATATCTTTTGCGACACTAGGAGGCCGCAAAAGCTTTATATTTTTTGTACTGAGTATGGATTCAATGTGCTTAAACCCTCTGTCTGCCAATACCGTACAACCAGACTGCAACACATCTAAAAAACCACTAACTTCCACTAGTCTAACGTCTGAAATACGGCCACCAAAGCCAGCTGACACAAAATTAATAAAACCATCAGGTGTGGTAGCCACTAAATACTTTAATGTATTGGCATTTTTATATTGCGACCATGTTAGAGACTGATTAATAGGATCTGCTGGTTTTTCTATTTCAATCTCGAAACAATCAATGATACAGAAAATATTTGTGTACTCCTTATTTGTTCTAAAACAAGATGGTAAATTCTTTTTAACAGTTAATAATGTAGGACAAAAAATTAATTGATTGAAAAACTTAGCCAGCGCACATAAAGTTTTGTAAAATAATCTCCACAATGTGGTGAGAGATATGCCAAACATATCAGATATTTGGTTAAAAGGAATATTATTTTTTATTTTATATAATGTTATGATTATATCATTGGCCTTTACTCCTTCCAACTTGGACTCTAAAAAGCTAATTACCCAATAATAAGTTTTTGTCAATCCTATGTAATCTTGTGGCCTGCGTGCTATTAAATCTAACATAAAACTTTTATTTGTGGTCTTGTGTTTCTCTACTTCAAACATTTCAGATGGTTCTGACATATCCGCAGAGGTAACAGTTGTAGTACTTCCTTGTGTTGAAGGTAAAGCTTCTTCATCGGGTATAATTTCATTAATAAATGCATCTTCTACATTAGACTTATCCTTTTTGTAATTAGAAATACAACAATATGTAGTTCTGTCTGCTGTCTTGGGTTTTACTTGAACGGCTTTATTGCATATGTTAGGATTTTCATAATCCGTCCCCTTATCCATTTTCACAGGAAAAGATGAAGATGATGATGTACTAGGCTCAGGTCCACTTGTGTGTTGTACTAGAGAAGCTGGTAATGAAGACCTTAGCTTAGGCCTAGCCTTCATAGTGGTCCAATATAAATAATTTTCAACATCTTCTTTCAACTGTAACAAATAATTTACACTTCAAATTATTATTAATAGAGACAGTGGGGTTAAGGTAGTAATGCAATGGATTTATACATCTGGTATGCATATAAAAACTAGAAAACTGTGAATTTATTCATATTTTATAAGCTGCTGTGTACCTACTGTTAATAAAATCGAGTTAAAACTTAGTCAGCTTAGGCTAGTAGTAGTTAGTAGGCATAGTACAATAAAATAGAGATGGTTTTACTTTATGTAGTTTTATCTTTGGTCAGTCTCATTGACGGGGTTGCCTTACACCTTGGGGTTATACTTTCAGCTAAGACTACAATGCCCGTGCTAATAAGGACATGGTAGGTCAAACTATTCCTATTACTTACTAATAATAGAAGTAAGTAACATAACAATATCTACAACCAACTGCATATTGATGCTAAAAGCACAGCCATTCATTAAAAAAAAGCCCCTCGGTATAGTTGGCATGTCTTGCAATGACTATTTCGTTTTTGTTTTCTAACTGAGAACTAAGTTGGGGTATAATATGTAGGTATTGTATCGTCTTATTATTCGTTTCATCACAACAGAATGAATGTATGAGTAACAACTAACAAAATAACATTGTACCTATGAAGTTATAGTAATACAGGTAATACTCACATTAAGATGTGTTTCACATATATAAAGCGCTCGTTTGGGACATCCAACACCCAGAGATTTACACCACTCGTATTTAGCCGAACTAGGTACTACAAAAAACATCGTGTTTTTATCTTTTTGGGAATTGTTTTTGCATGTTGGAACAAAGCAATATTTTGGTTCCTTCATTGGTACGTACTCTTCGCTGGGATTCATTTTGTGTTACGATTAAATTCAATTACAAATGCAATCTATAATAACAAAATATTAACAAAGGTTGTAAGTGAAATGTTGTTTTTGTAGATGAGAATCATATGAGAATTGACAAGTGACAACTTGTCAATGTCAAACACTGACATCTGACGACCACAGCCCAACATTTTTTTAATCATAAAACAGACTGGGCAAGGATAACAACCATATCGAGCCGTATGAATGACGTCACAGCCCCATTTTTTGTTTTTATTTATTTTCTCCAAAAATAAGTCCAAAAAAAATATGAAAAAATCAGTTTTGGAATCAGAAAAGAAAACTCAAGAAACGGTAATTTTATTTTCATGACTTTAGAAATTTGAAATGTTGTCAATTGTTAGCGATTACGATTTCATTATTTCGAATGGCAATACAATCCCAAAAGTGCCAAAAATTGTTTGACAGTTATTTTGTAATTATTTTGAGTGATTGATTAGTGAATTTTCTTGTTGTTCAATGATCATTGTAAAAAAAATAATATTATATAGTACAGACATTACACAGGCAGCTGCTATGTAAATCAATGGCTAGTATTGAATAATATGGACGAGTGGAGTATTACAGTGTCTATAAGTGATGTAGTCAAACAATTCTAATAAATACACCAGTCGTACCGCCAACCATCTTTTTCAGATAAATTACTGCAATATAGTTTTTATGTTTCGGGACTTATCGCGATTAATTATTATTTGGAACTTACTTGTGCCGACGTTTCGGGTGCGTTGCAGCACCCGTGGTCACGACTTGACTGGTCTGCGAGCGTCGAGAGGTGCGCGGGATTAATTTGTGTGCCTACCCTCCACTACTTATTTGTGAATGGTAAGGCTGGCGACACACAACACTCACTACGTCAGTTTTTAATGGCACTGTGTTTTTGGGTTTGAGTAATTTAATCACTGGATTCCACGTCCCAGACAGCCTGAATCCATCTTCCCTATTGAAATTTTTATATTTTTTGATTTCAATAGCTTCACGCACAATCCGTGGATAATAGTGGCGATCAGTGGAGAGGACTCTAGGCTGATGAAACTCAATCCAGTGATTGGCCCCCGACTCAAGATGTTCTGCTACTGCCGATTTATTGTGCTGACGGTTTTTCACAGCCGCGATATGTTCTCTGACCCTTTCTGCAATGGTTCGCTTCGTTTGGCCTATGTAGGAACTACCGCAGCTGCAATCCACTTTGTAGACACCTGGTGTTTGTAGAGGTATGACGTCCTTCGATGTTCGCACATATTTCGCTACATAAAAACTATGAGTTTACACCGCGATAGTTTAAAAATTACTGCAAATCAGTAAACAACCAAGGCACTAGGAGAATGTATGTTATTTACATTAATTGAGTTTTCTTTTTGCTCATTTACTATAATTACTATGATTTGTATGCTTTTTGGACGACATACCTACCAGCAATAAAAAACGTTTTATATACCTATGTAATAAATAAATATTATTATAATATGGTTTTGTTTGTTTTTATTTCATTGGATACCTACTTTCATTTCATGGTGTAAGTATGAATCATCATCTTAGGAATTTTGCCTAGTTGTAACCGAGGCTTTTACCGGCCGCTTGCTCCTTCTCTTTTATTCGGTTTGGAAATATGCCTTTTATGGCAGCGGCTGCCGTCTGACCGCCCAACTAGTAAAGATAATCCTGCTTTTCTACATCCGAAAAACATATAGACTGTGAAAAACGGCACATGCCCGTACTTTGAAATCACATATTGATGTATTCACGGCCATGCGGGTTTTGTAGGTTCGAGTCCGACATAACCACCCTCACTGGCTCCGGCGGATTTAAGTGGATTTCCACTTGTTAAAAAGAGGGTTATTGCCCTATCCATCTTCTATTTATTCAATACATTGCATAAGACATGATTTTAATGACGTCTATTATTATGTCATACTAAATAATAAAATTATAATTTTCTGAGATTGGCGCCATGACAGTTTCACATTGATTTTAGTATAAGTTTTGATTTGGTTTATATCAATGCTCCGGTTAGACTAGCTAAGAAGCAATGTACCATTGTAATCCCGATAAAATTACAAATAAATCAATACTCGTTTCATTATTGTTCTCCAAAATTTGTAGGTGGCCGAAAGCTCAAACATAAAAAATCGTCTCCTTTATAATGAGATTAAACGTAATAAGCTTCTTGCACTGCCATCTATTAACTGAATTTCGAACTAAATAAACCTTTGACAGCTTTTACATGAATAAAATAACAGATGGCGCTAAACACAAATAATTTGAACATGATAATTAGGTTAATTAGCTATTGAACAACAGAGGGCACCACTTGCTATTTTAGAATTTGTTGCTTTTCTTTATGAAAATGATGACTAAGAATTCCGTGAACGTTCAAAATACAACAAAGCATTTCTACATCATATTATATACAATGCCTTTGTCTTTCTTATGATTCATTTTATTTTCATAACAGCCTACAACCTAGGTACCTAAGATTTACACTTTAGTAGGAAACTAAGTAAAATACCTACCTACCTAGGTACCTAGGCACACTCACAGTTTTTTCAGTTCTTGTAAGATTTTGGGAGTACGAAGTTATTTAGTTCATCTCCTTATCACTAAAAACATGCAAATTAATTGGTAGGTAGGTACTAGGTATTTTAATGACTGACATTCAATTGAATATTGAATATTATCTACCTGCACTGCAGGATATATACCTAACATATACATATACCTAAGTAGGTAGGTGTTATGTCCTGCAGTATGTATGTTTGATGTACCTACTTAGGTAGGTATCTACCTAGCTATAACATCGCGTTGAATGTTTATCTAACTGAACTGTGGACCATTTATCACACAGTTCGAACCAAAATGTCATGTTTCGCTCATTATTTCCAGTCATATTTTCGGCTAGGTATCTGTCAACATTGTGAAATCATAACATAGCCAAATGGCGCACAATAATGTGTTATTGTAATATTATTTCAATGAAAAACGATACTACCTATAGCTGATTAGATACGTAATCTTATGTACTGTAATTGGCAGCCACAAACAATCACTATTTATACGAATGTTTACGATTTTACTTTTAAAATTGTAGACCTAGTTGTTTTCTTGTTATCCGAGCGCCATCGCCAGTCTCGGTACCTACTCTCGGTTACATGTAATTAAAAATTAATATAAATCAAATAACGATTATTAGGAAGATTTCAGGAAATCCCATAGTTAAATAACATAGTAATTGCAAGCATGGGGTGCGCTCCACCACGCCATCTGACTGGTTTAACTTAACTTTTATGGGAACGACCCCCCCCAACTTCGACGGGAAAGCGCCATTAGGGTTTTTTACTATGACCTTCATTCGTCAATCTGAACGTGCATTACTTGCAGTTGAAGTCTCCCTTTTCTACAATAATCATCATCTTGATAGCGATTGTGTTCCTTCCAAACTTGTTCTCCAAACTCATAACTGACAAACTGGGGTCCTCTTATTATTTGCTTAGTACGTCGACTTTTACTGGAGTTAGACTATGGTCTGACCTCCTAACCCCGAAACGAAAGCCTGCACCAGAGCCTTGTCTGCAGTTTACCAGATTTACTAGCTTGGTACCATGTGAGGTTGGCTGTGGACCCAAAGATGAGTGGCCCTCCCCTTATTTCGACAATTTCGGCTAAAAGTTTCACAAACTCCAGTTGTCCTATAGTCAATTCATCCAGTCACTTAAGAATATTGCGGAATGATCAATTCTAATCGACGATTAATGAACTTAATCGGCCTTTATTAACCCGAGAATTTAGGTTATTGAATGAATGTGGAGGGCTTTAGGTAAAAAATATATGGATTGTGTACGTGGCACAGAAAGAATACAAGTATCACTACCCCATCTCATTCGAAGGGTGTCGTAAGAGGCGACTAATGGAAAAATACGCAGACGATATCACTGCGAGAGATGGAAAACTCGACATAAAACCCTGTACCAACCAACCCGTCTGGCCAGCGTGGAAACAGTAGGCAGCCTCCCAAACTCCCAACATTGGGAGAGGCCTATGTTCAGCAGTGGACTGCGATAGGCTAATTGTCAGGCGGCAGTCGGTCTCATAAAATTCATATAAGCCTCACTGAAAGGAGGAGCAAGCAGACCCTCGACTACGAGGTGAAAGCCTTAGGCTGCCATCAGACGGACTGCATCGCAGCGACTGCGCGCGGTTGATATATTTACCTGTATGCAATTGCTGTATTCAACTGCATACAGTTGTCTGCAGTCGGATCTGACCATACAGTTGAAGCCAAGCATGTCTATGCCCTTGTTCTGCTCCTTGACTAACTGCACACTAACTGTATGCGTAGCGGTGGACAGCATGCGGCGACACTACACGACTTTAGCCGACCGTGCGAAGTTGAAGGCACGACTGTATGCAGTTGATATTGACTTCACACGACTGCAGCCGACTGCGTGCAGTTGATATCACGACTGTATGAAGTCGAACATAAGTTAAATATATCGACCGCGAGCAGTTGCTGCGATGCAGTCCGTCTGATGGCAGCCTTAAGATGCGCCAGGTTATAGTTATTTCAATTTAGAGGCAGTTTGTAACTTTACTAGTGTTCAGCTACTTTTGTCATGTCTCGTCTGTACTCTGTACATTCGCAAGGTCTTGAATCTAATACTATTTCCTCTATGCGATGACATGATATTTATGATTGGATGCACGTTCCGTATTGTAGTGTACAGGAGTCGACCTTGTTACCCTAATGAATTCTAATTACGAAGCCATTAAGGTATTTTACGTGTTTAAGGGTTCTGGGGTAATCGCCTCATTTGTTTGTCATATGGCATTATCTTTGAAGGTTTACCAAATAATATTAATGGTTTTAGTGGGGTATTTTGCTAAAAAAAATATCAGCAATCCCTACTAATATTATAAATGCGAAAGTAACTCTGTCTGTCTGTCTGTCTGTCTGTCTGTCTCACTTTTACGACTAAACCGCTGAACCGATTTTGATGAAATTTGGTATAGAGGTAGGTTAGACCTTGAGAAAGGACATAGGCTATGTTTGGTCGCGATAACCGACATCCACGCGGGCGGAGCCGCGGGCAAAAGCTATAATTAATATTTTATAAGTATTTTGACTTGTGACAATGAAAGAAGAAATAGCGGCTCCCCTAGGGCCGCTAGAAACTAAATTTTGACGACAGATAAATTTATTTATTTATTTGTTGTACCTACACTTTATTGTACGCCAAATTACAATATTTTGATACAGAAACTATGAAAACACGAGCATTACAAAGGGCGGGCGGCCTTATCGCTTTACGCAATTTCTGCCAGGCAACCTTTTTTAAATCACACTCATGAAAATATATATTTTTATATGTCATTTATTAACAAACTTTAAAATTCTATTCCAAGTCTTTTAAGCGATATTGACACATTTCATATCTTAAAATCGTGTGTAGCAAATTATGTTTTGAGACGCGAATAACATGTTAATAGACATTGCAGGACGCATCAGAGCACCTTGCCTCTCTTTAGCAGTGATCTGTTGAATTTGAGAGATGTGTAGTAAAATCACGTGCTAAAATTTTGTAGGTAAAAGGTTATGGACCTTAGGACTGTCTTTATATTGACTTTTACTGAAGAGACTGTCGTCTGACCTTCTTCTCCGGTCACATCAGAAGCTTTCACCTCGGAGTCCGGGGTCCGCTTTTTCCAGTCTAACTACGGGTTTAGCTGCACTTCGACATTTTCCGTGAAACGACTGCTATCTGACCTCCACAACCGATTGGCGATAGATCATATCAAACCGATCTGCGCTCGCCAGAGCCTCACTTCTCTAGCCTTGGGGTCAAGATATACGCCGCTAATTTTACTATAACCAATACAACCACGCCATTGAGAATGCAGCCATGCTCATATAACCTTACACACGCGAATGAGGTCAGCTCATTTGCCAGACCGGCGCGGGCGCAGTTAGGTAACAACCTGTCTCTAAATACAGCCTATACATTTATGCAATATAAATTGCTTCGCGTGGTTGTGTAGTTTCGCTTCGTCTGGCCGTAGACGTACGACCTCCACGGCAATGGCGCTAATTTATGAGAAGGTAGGCAGGTTACAGTCTTACATATGTTTTAGCCAATACGGTAATGTCTTATGAGTTGTTAAACTGCTGGGTAAGGATATCGGAAGTTTTACATAGGGAAGCGCTTCTTAATGGTCAGACAAATGTATGGGATTTGACGTTTTTGACATTCGTTGACGCCTGTCATATACGTCAAATGCCATACATTTGGCATTCTAATCCATCATACGCCGAGCAACGAATTGCCACTTGTCTAGAGGGGCAGATCTGGTATATGGTGACTAGATTTTTAAATTTTATCGGCCCAAAAGTTGGCTACAGCAATAGTGTTTTCTGTTGTTCGACAAATTTCGTCGGGCATGTAGATGGGCGAAATCAATGGTGGTAATGGTCTTCTTCGAACTACTGCAACAGGAAAGAACTGTCTTATATATCTTAGCTGTTGCCAGCGGCTCCGCCCGCGTGGAAGTCGGTTATCGCGATGAAACATACTTAAGTAACTTCTGTCCTTTCCCAAGGTTAAATTATCTCTGTGCCAAATTTCATCAGAATCAGTAGTTCAGGCGTGAAAGTGTCAGATAGACAGGCAGGCAGACGGAATACAGAGTTACTTTCCAACTTATAATATTAGTATGGATATGGATTCTTCATTGCCTTAGGTGCTTTTGCAAGTTATCATAGAATCAAAGTCAAACCATATTTATTCGAAAGAGATTGCAGTAGATTCCTAAGATTAAATCTACATAGAGTACATAGTTACATTACAGGTGATCATTGATATACAATGCAGGTGATGTAGAAGTTAATAAAAGCGTAAAAGCCAGATGAATTGAGAACTTCCTCTTATTTAAAGCCGTCTAAAAATAAACCCGTATCTATGTAATAGAGCCAGGAGCCAGTAATAACTTTAACACAACTAAATCATACGAGTACCAACGACTGGACAAAGCGCAGTCACATGATTGTCAACACAGAACTCGATTATGTATGACTGTGTATGAGTGTGTGTGTATGACTGTGGAAGTCAACAACCTCAGATAAGGCGAAGGGACCGTTCCGTATCAGTTGACCCACAGAACTATGCGCTTGCGCTGACCAATTGTTTAACTATGTCAGATGTAAAATACTGTTTACTTACACGTTTTTGTGATATTTTTTTCCACTTTTTTTAGGATAGGACTTCAACTTGCCTGATGGTAAGTTGAAGGCAGTCTCAGGAAGGAGGGCCACCATTACAGACACGTACCATGTTACAATGGTGGCGCTCAACTTGACGGCTTCATCAGATGCTTATTCACGCCCCGCTTAAAGGACCTCAAAACGAAAAAAAATTGAACCTTTATAAGACCATTTCGTTGTCTACCTGTCAAGACCTTTTCCTCAAGATGCCTCCAAAGCTGGCCCTTTAGAGCCTGGCTTCGGCACCCATGTAATTTTCTCTCTACGATCCCAAGACAGTACACGTACAGGTACAGTACACGACGGTATTTGTGTCCCGGTTTCCGGCGGTGAGTAGCGGCCCAGAGTTCACTGGAGAGTTTTTATGCTGTCATGTCAGTGGGAAGACTGCTTGTCCTGCTTTTTCTTCTGCACGGCTCAGAATCTCTCCGTCCTTACCGGATCGGCAGTACGAGTGTGACTATTGACTATTCTAGTGTTGCAAACGTCCAGCCAAGGTAACCACTTTCCATCAGGTGGGATGTGCTTGTCTGTCACCTAACTGGCATAAAAAAGGTGGCATGGCTAGTGAGTTATCCACGTAGCTTAGTGCTTGCCGCCCCACCGAAGATGACTTGCCAGCATTTTTCTACGATGTCGACACAAGAAAGCTGCCATCGATATGTCGGGGTTCCTCACGGGAGTTTCTTTGCTACTTTAGTATTATAAAACCTGTACAATTATAAGTTGTTTTGTATGATGTATTATAAGTATTATAACAATGACCTTGGCTACGTCTAATGTTCCAATGGTGCTATTCTACGTCGTATAAGGTGTTTTTGTTTGGCGAACTGAATAACTCCAGAGAAGATACGACACGTTTCGAATTACATCGTTATTAGTTGTTATGACTTATGGATTCTTAGAACTTGAAGCTGTATGTATCAACTTATAGAAATGCTATCTCTTAATAATAACTAGCTGACCTGGCGAACTTCGTACCGCCATATTTTCTGATCTCGTTCCCGCTGCATATCTCTAAATTTATCAGTGTTTCTCTACAATATTATGCATGTATTATACATATAAACCTTCCTCTTGAATCACTCTATCTATTGAAAAAAAATCCGCTTCAAAATCCGTTGCTTAGTTTTGAATATTTATGCATACAAAGGGACGGACAGTGACAGCGACTTTGTTTTATAATATGTAGTGATAGAGACGACCTCGGTTTTAAATCCCGGCTACCGACACTACTCTCAAAGCATTTGTACTAGACTGACCAAAAAGGAAGTGAAGGTTATGTTTCAATTTAGCTGAAGAGTTGACGAGAAAACTTGGATATAATTTCGGTATTACCAAAGAGACGTAGCTACCTATCTATGTATATGAATAGAATTTGGGCCACCCCATCTCTTCCCATGTGGTGTCGTACAAGGCGACTAAGGGATAGGATAGGCTTTTTATCATCAGACAGATATATACAGCCCAGGCTTAGCCTCAGATACATGGCTCGAGTCAACAATAGTGCCCGGAAAACGGCAATAACCTCTGCCTAACGCTCCGAGGATGAATACACCATGTACCATCACCATAGCAGCTGAGGGTAGCTTGGAACTCAGATATCTTGGTTGATCCCCAGTTTACAAATAGGTACCTATACAATAAAAAAGGTCATCATCGTCATAGCGAGTGTTCAGACGCGTTTATTGTTTCAACTTTGGAGTCTGAAATCCGCGTATTGTTTTTGATTCTCGACTTTTCCTGGAGAAACTATCGTCTGACCTCCCAAACCTACAAGGAAAGTCAGCGTCAGATTCAAGTCAATTGTTTAACAGTTGCGCTGTCTTGAAGCTGAGTTTGGCTGAAGAGATGGAGTGGCCCTATTATATGAAAGCTGACTTCACTAGCTTTGGTACCATCACATTCCTCAATGAGATGTACATCATTAGACGCGCCTTTAATTGGAGAACACCAAATGGCTATGCTGCAAAGTTAAAAACCTGGCAGTGATACCAAAAACCAAATGTGAAAACGCTAAAAAAATCGGTACCTAATATAGTAAGATTACCAATTTTCGTTTTTTCATGATAGTGCAGTGCTGCAAGCCTCCATGACTAGCCTTATCAGAGGCAGCAGCTTGCAAAGTGCGGCCCAAAACCAGGTATCTTGTACGATCGAAGTACCAAAAAAAAAAACCAAGCTCATCTGAAAGATCATCAAATTCTGAGTATGAAAAACGGGTGCTGTAAATTATAGGCGCGTCTAATGATGTACATCTCATTGAGGAATCTGATGGTACCAGAGTTAGTGAAGTCAGCTCTCATACCATATTCTACTCCACCGGGAACCAACATGGTAATGCACACTGATACAGAAAAGAGATATATCAATTAAATAGTTTAATCAGTTTTATAACTTACTAGCTTTTGCCCGCGGCTCCGCCCGCGTGGATGTCGGTTATCACGACCAAACATAGCCTATGTCCTTTCTCAAGGTCTAATCTACCCCTATACCAAATTTCATCAAAATCGGTTCAGCGGTTTAGTCGTAAAAGCGAGACAGACAGACAGACAGACAGGCAGACAGACAGACAGAGTTACTTTCGCATTTATAATATTAGTAGGGATTGTCGATATCATAAGTGTTATATTTCCTTGACCTTTCTGATATCCGGGATCGTTATACGACTTGATAATACACACATTGTATGGAGAATAACATACAACATCAAGTACCCATCGTTATAAAGTATAACTCCGGACTTGTATCTTGGACCTGTGAAATGTGCTCAAAATGTGCCCCATACGCGCAGTACATGTTTCTTGGGTGTCTTTTGAGGCTAGCACGGGGTGCTACTGCGGTGGACGAACTCAAATTCACCAAGCATAGATTATTACTAAGCAATCCGCGGGCACCAGAGCCTCGTTTGTCTTTCGACTTAGGTCCAAGATACGTGTCCGGTGTTATACATATTATATTTAAATGTATAAATATGTTAAATTATATTATGTGTGTTTATCATTAGTTGTGTTATCAGCCTACTGTGGTTAAAGTGGAGTTGGTTAATCGGTTGACTCGGGTTGACTAATTAGTAGATAATGTAAATAGTTATATATAATGTAATTTACATTTATATAGTGTGTATAAATAGAGTTTGCAAATAATATAGGTACGCGTACATACAGGCAAACAGATATAATTTTATGTTTGTTACTTTATCACTCTGTAATGGCTTAACAGATTTACGTGATATTCTGAATATAGATAGATTATATTATCTAGAACTACCTTTATTGCGATTAAATAAACTAAATATTTGTATGGAAAACATCTTGTATGAAAAACGATATGCAGGATAAAGAGATCTTTTTTTTTTACCCACAGGGAGATTCTTTACCCTGCCTACAAGTCTGATAGAGCAGTTTTTATATTTCTATCCTTGTCTTTATATTCTCACGTGCTATGTAGAATCTCTTCGTATATTACTAAGGTGGCAAACTTTTCAACAACTCATTTGCAGCAAACTATTCACTTAGTAAAGTTAGGTAGATATGTCGATCTTATAGCCTAAGACAAACAATACTCGTACAATATCTTTGTCTATCTTTTTATTAAATAATATTTTTGACAAAAGAAAAAACTGATTTTGTGAAACTTAATAATAGTTTTGGTACCTACTTAATAAATAGATCATTCGCCTACATACATATCGGTTAAATTTAAGACTTACTAATTTACTCAATTAACCTATAATTTATAATCTTGATCACATTTAAATAGTATAAGTATCTAACTATACTTTTAATAATAATAGTACTTAGGTATACATTTAATGGTAAAAATTATAAAATTTTACAATCGAAAACTTTTCAATTGCTAAGAAATATAACTCCCACACAAGGAGACTTTTCCCTATTCAATGGGGACTTTACAACAGTCCACCCACGTTTATAACATCACATTTTACAATAGTTATTCCTTAGGGTATTATACCCAGGGTACCTATAGGCAGTTAGTGCGGCACATAGGGCTTAACTAGGGTCTTTAAATATACGCATATAATATAATGCGTAAATCACAAATACTATAATAAAATATATGAGGATAACTACATTTTACATTATTTGGAACACACTTGTCTATATGCGTATTAAATTAAATGAAACTGTGCGAAGTAACACATATGAACATCAAAGTAACACTTATTAACGTCAAGTAACAAGTATGAACGTCAAAGTGAAACTAATTAATGTCGAAATAATTATAGGATTATGTAATTGTAGTCGAGCATGTTTTTTGCAGAAAGCCTGAGCATTTGGTTCTGAGGTCAGGTGGCAATCTATTTCAGTCTGTCCTTGACCCAAGAACAACAATCAAAAATTAATAATGAGTGGGCTTAGAAAGAATTGGGTTCAGTATGCAACCTCATTAATATATAAGTCGCTTTGTACTAATTTACCACGACCATTTTCTGAACATGGGCTGCGGAAAAAGAGGCGAATTGCTGTCCTGTTTCAATCAGTTTGCAGCTTAGCATCGTGCTCATCCGATGCATTAAGAATCTACTCTTTGGTAATAACCCCCTGTTGAAATCGATTAAGATAGAATGAAGCGAATTAATCGATTTCAATAGTTAGCATTTTAATTGCTTTAAAATTTAATGCAACTCCCTATTGACTTCAATACGAGACAGACATGCTCAAAATACACACGTAAGTAAAATTTATATCGTAAATAAGTTAATTTTTTACACCTGAGCGTTCTCAATTATACTTTCAAGGCCTAAAATCATTCATTAGGCAATATTTCTAAATGCTAAAGAAACTTTTAATTATCTATAAACATCACCGACGATTGGAATTTGTTGAATTAATGTTTGAATGAATTGAAATGATTTTAAACAATAGGACCTTCACGAACATTACTAAACTTGATGTTGAAAATCAAAATTGTTTATCAAAACACTGTGCTTATTTAAAAACATGATGTTCAAAACTCCGTAACATTTACACAACTAATTTCGAATAACATTGAGCAAAAAATACAATGGAATGTCTGTGACCAGTCTGTTGAACAACTTCAGTGATGAATCAACAAAGATAATACACTTTGTTTATATAAATAGCAACGCAAATGCACTAAATTATAAACGCTGATCGAGCACTGTCACATCTAAATAAACTTTTCAATTCAATAAAGACACTTTTTCAATCACATCACTTCATCTATTTTCCTTCTCAGCAACACGAGCACAACTTTCGCAATTAACGTGGGATCTCATATTATTGTTATGCCTCCTCTTCACGGCAAAATTCCTCTCCCTAGAAGGGAACTTTTGTATCTTTTTCTCTTTCACCGGCTCTTTATCTGTACCGGTGATGCGTCTGTACACATCCGCCCACTCCAATTGTTTCAAAGAAAGACACATTGTTTTTATTGTTGATTAGCACGCGACACGTCCGTTCAGTGTGGTCGTTGGGGCGAGAGTGGACAATTTTTCTTGATCGATGCGCACGCGACGACCTCAGTGCAAGGCTGATTATCCATTCGTTGGTTGATTTCGATTACGTGGATGTAGTGGGTGGCGTGAATGACTTTTGATAAGCTATCTGTGACCAGGTCAATGTGTGGAAGACATTTTGTATTGTTATCTGAATAATGACGAGGTCTTTTGTTGTAAATGACAATAATAATGATGATGTTATATAATCGGAGGAAACACTGATAAATAATGATGTGATGCATTGTGATGTACTTCCAGCTCCCCCGTTACGTGGGATCAAATACATTATAATACTTGGGTACTCTGGGTAACTTTCTACCTTAATACTCATTTGGAATATACACTCGACCTATATCTTGCCTTGTACCTAATATAAATCAACTAATTGATTGTGTTATTCTCAATTTGACAAGCAAGACAAGCGTGGTTAGCAATAAAGTCATTCTATAAGGTACCAAATTCTTAACTTAATTAATGTTTATTAATTCTAGGTCAATAAAAGTAACACATATGAACGTCAGTAACAAAGACTGTACATTTTGGCACGAAAATCGACTTGAGACTAGTTTATGTACACACTATTTTAGGGCTACACTTGATTAAGGTTTTTGTGAACATACATTACCTCAAGGTCAATTTATTGTAATACAAATCTGTTCAAAATTCAGTCTCGATCTAATCTCAACCTGCCCAATGTCAAAAATAGTATTTTTGTAATACAATTTTCATTGACATCGTGAACGTTTTGGACGGTTGAGATCATATCGAGACTGAATTTTAAACAGATTTTTAATACGAGGCCTTTAGAGCGTTCATAAAATCTCTCCTCAATCAGTTTTGGAATCAGCACTCCAAACTAGTCTCAAGTGGAGATTCACACCACGGGTCTAAGGTCGATGGCGGTCGATTTTTTATTACATTGTACATTTTTTTTACATTCTGTCCTAAGGTAAATGGAGATTCAGGACCTAGTATCGTTCTAGAATACGGGCCTGAGTTTTACAAAACGTGTTTCCCGTGTCGTGACGTACCTAGTTAACATGAATTCTTAGCATCCTTTGTATTTCTTTTATGGCGTCTTGTGGTTCCGATTTGTTGTGACGAATCCGAAGCCTACTATGGCATTGTGCGTAAATGCCAAAATACTTATTAAGTATGCGTATAACGCACGTACACCTTTTGAAATTTACGCTAATTTTTATCTATTATGTAATATACTAGCCTTCCGCCCGCGGCTCTGCCCGCGTGGATCTCTTATCTCCGATTCTACTCAACCGATTGTAATCAAACAAACTTAAGATTAGTAAAATTTTAGTTATGACCAAGACTAACAAAAAAAAACCACATCAAAATCCATATTGCAGAATAGTATCAATCATCATCATAGAATATAGATAACTGTATCTCCTTTAGGAGTGGGCAGAATTAACTCACAAATATACCAGGGCAGAGATGTGAATGAGGGAGTCGATAGATAACGTATATAATCTATGTTCATAATCCATGTCTCATGGAAAATTAAACAAGCACTTTAAAGAGAGACGAGTGCGAATCATCCAATCACAGGGGTTTGTCCAAAGAGCAATGTGGTTTTTTCAAGCGACTATAACTACTATGGGGTTCTTCAGGAAAACCATTAGCAGGTTTCTACAGTGTCGTCAGCACGAGTGTAAAACAAAAAAAGGGTTTATATCGGAGATGATGAGTTTGCCTCGACAGATGATTATTCACACCCCGCGTAAAGGCTCATTTAGATGAGGAGAATTTCTCGAATCGAAAGGGCAGAAAAGTTGCTTCGTCTAAACATTCGCAGAAACAATTGCCGCTCGCTCGTCCACGCTTGGCGAGAATTGCATTGCAATTGAATATTGGTACTATTGGTAGTGTCCGTTTATACAGAATTTTCAAGCAAAAATAAATCAATCGTATTTTGACATAGGCAATCACTTGCGAACCTCGGGTGACAAATCGTAGGCGAGAATTTAGTGTTTACCTGTGTGTAAACACTTTGAATACAATAATGGTATGGCGATTATTGCTAGTGATAATCGCGTACGATTTTCGGACCGAAACGTGTGACCACGTCTTCCCGTCTGAATGACGCCTAAAGTAACCAAGCCGGTATTGTAGGAAGACGGAAGCTCTTGTTTTTAACATACCTACAGCTTTTTTATTAGTCAACCCTATAATTAATAATAGTTATCTCCAAGTAATTTCAGCGTCTGCTCCGGAAGTAGCAGACCATAGTTACAAATGCAAATGATGTATAGATAACAGCGTTTATAAGAAGAACTATTTCTTTATTTGCGCGCGCAAGGTGACTCGAGTCTTTGCGGACGATCCCAAGGTTTGCAAGAAATTTATCGTTTCCGTGTTAGGTGATTGAGTCGTCTTACCTCCAAGCATGTGGGATAAACCCTGGACAGAGCTCGGGGCAGTTGTCGCAAGGTCTGCCGTCTGAGACTTCCTTTATTCGAACGCCCTGGAAAAAGAGAAAATAGGAAATTAGATTGATGAGTAAACACATAGGAAACAGCTCTTAACGTTCATTCATGAGGAGACTCATGACGTCTTTCCTTTATGAGTCGTGTCTTAGTTGTATTATCTTGCTTGCTAATAGTGGCTGTAATTTTTTTTTCTCTGGGAATCTGGCTGTCAATTTGAATAGATGTCCCGTGTATTATAAGCCGGGCTCGGGCTGTCAAAATGAGACTCCGAAGGTCACTATTGTAGCATTATTAATTGTATCTGCAATGGTGACCTCCCTTCCTGAGACTTCCATTTTAGTTTACGTGATCAGTTGTATGTATTGGCAAGTCATTTATCTTGACGTTCATAGGTGTTACTTTTGTAACGTAAATTATTAAAGATACATATTAGATTGTTATTTTAATTTTAACAAAAGTAGATTGTACAAGGAAAAACAATTAATTTTAAAAACTGTGTCACAACATTGTTGATTGTTGTTGTTATTTCTAATATCATAAAACTACGCGATACAATTTAATAAGATAACGCACTTAGAAGAATTTTGAATTTCTACTTACACAACTCTACGATCATTCATTCCAAGAATATGTAAAAACTATGTAAATTAATATAAAGTAAATGTAAACAACTACATGTCTTGTACAATAACCGTAAAACAACAAAAAATAAGTGCAAAAGAAACCAAAAGTCAAGCTAATGATAATGACACAATAGTCATTAACTTATTCATAACACAATATAAAAACAACATCTTAATAACAGTCAGCAATAATAACGTAATTTAATACAAAAAAAAAAATCACGCTTGCATCACAGTTGTACTGATTAAAAATATTAAAGATATGAACATGATAGTTCCTAACAATGACGTATTTTATTAATGGACACGTCATGCAAGATCATGACGTATATGACAGACGTCAACGCATGTCATAAACGTCAAATCCCATACATTCATCATTCTATTCTACAATACTTGCTTAGGGCGGCTGAACGGATTTTGATGCGGTTTTTTCGAAGTCTTGATTCAAATCTGTCATAATTATTGTTTGCCTCTAGCGAGAAATTGCACTTTTTAGCTTATTACAATTTCTCACAAAACCACAATATTTAAAAAAACCTATCCAACGACATCCCACAAAACCTATTAGCTAACCCTACTACATATTTCATAAAGCCGTTACTCAAAAATTATACAAACCTCAGCACACATATCATCAGTGTCTAATTCATTGAGATAATCAATAATATCATCGATATCTTCTTCATTATTTACTTTATACATCTCTGATACTTTAATATCTTCAGTAGAATCACACTCACTGTAACTATCAGACGTAGAATATTCACTATCACGCCTATAAGCAAACAGTTTGAATATCCCGCCCTTTTCTCTCCACGAATCATCTTTTAAATCACCATTTCGTCTTTTTCTGTGAATTTTGAAAGGCACTTGTTTCAATCGGGGTTGAATCACGTAAGATATTTTAGGAGTTACAACCTTTTTGTAATTTTTATCGTAATCATCTACTGTGATGCCACAATGGTTTACTAGATAGTCTCTTCTTATCTGTTCTTTTCCAGCCGGATCTCGCCAATAGTTCTCTCTCTTTCGTACTCCTAGATAATAGTCAAGGTCTCTTTCTCCAATATCATCATCATCTTCTTTAACATCATCAACTGTTTTAATATTCTTGTCATCAATATCCTCGGCATCTTCAAGTATTTTCGATATTAAACGTTTCTTAGGATTAGGCATTTTTTTCAGAAAGTTTGCTGTATTCGAGCTCAGGAATTTCGTAGTTTTTCTATAAACAGAAGCAACAGATTCTCTTCTCCTTCTTATATTGTTCATCTTCTTGCTTCTTCTGCAGATACTGGTAAATAAATATCGCTTTACCTGTCTCAAAAATCCGGATCTCAAGTTCATTTCGTTTGAGACAATAACATTTTAGTTCTCGTGGTTTGAATTAGTTCGTGGTTAGAATGGCAGGTTAAAGTGAATGGGGGTAGTTCTCGGTGAGATGCTCGCGGGACACTAGTCGTTTTATTGTTACGATACCATTGCGAAGGTGACGTGATACTGGTCACCTGCCAATGGGTGCACGGAGTTTTTCATAACCAGTTTATTTTGATCCTTGAATTTGGAGACAATGTATTGGACACGGCGATGGTAGAGCTCTAGTTACAGTGGTTGGTGTTGGATGGTTATATGGCTGGGCGTGGACAATTTACGGTCATGCAAACAGACCTGAATGTGTCCACAGTTAATGACTCGACAAATTGCAACACCCTTAGCTAGTATTGCCTGTTAAGTTCAGGTTCATCCTTATTAGGTACCTACGTATCTTATTTGAGCGGCCGGTCAATAACATTGTTAAAATAAAAATGTTTTAAAAGTAGTTTGGAGCTAATAAATTGTTTTTATTGAAACAAATTCTCAAACTGTTTTCGTTTTTATAACTATGTACCGAATTATGTAACGAAATACGATTATTTCAATATACCTATTTAAATTCCGTACATTTTGATGAAACATGGTACTTGTAGCGCCATCTAGTACGTTTACAAGGTACTAGACAAGTTCCCAAATGTGCCGTGGTATGTTCTCAGAGCGTTGTTCGTTTAAATATGGACGCAATATTACTGCCATCTATCATCGAGTAGCTGTAACCTCAAAATTATGTAGTTTTGCTATATTTTTTTTTTCCAATTTAATATAGACAGCCAAAGTACGTACCGGCCCTTAGATTCAATGAAAGAATAATAATGTTATATTCTCTGTAATTTCCCAGTTGCATCCACAATAATTGTTTTCGGAGCCCGGGGTCCGCTTGTTGTTTTCAGCTCAGTCAATGCAATTTTTTTTTGAGATTAAACATTTTTATACATACATATCGACAGATATAGATTAGAGTACCTATATGTACAGTTGAATACACGAATCATGACACACCATCAGTCATCTACATGGACTAATAATTCTAACACGAACTAGTTCACAATGGACTTCCCGTATTGTTTCCTTGTCTACTACAATAGTATACAAGGCCTAAAACACCACATATTTGGATAAGGAAACACTACTTATATATTGTAGATAGCAGACTGTGCCTCACGGGTTTCCCGCCGAAATCGATTATGGCCGTCTCTGACCTTTTTGGCGTCAATAGGTCTTTATGCATTGAAATATGCTTCCGGTACACCTTTTTTTTTGACGGATGACGCACTAGAGAGACGCCTCTCGGGGTTCGAGGGTTAAACGGCAGTCGCTCACGTAAAAGTCAAGGTAAGTTAAAACAAGACTTTGGAGCCCGTGAATCGCTTTTTTACAAGAATATGAAGTTAGTTCACCTTTTTTATACCACTTAGGTGGCAGACAAGCACATGGCTCACCTGATGGAAAGTGGTTACCGTGGCCTATGGATGTGTGTAACACTAGTGGCGTTACACTCGTGCTGATGCCCTTCATTTTTACAGGAGCGACTGATATTTTATCCTCCTAATCACGAGAGAAAAGTCCTCTAAATAACAACAGCTTGACAGACGAGGTTTAAAAATGGCTTAACACCAGTACCGGTAGGGAAGGTTGGCGTGGACCCCGAGGACCTCAGTGTGACCCTATACACCCCGTGCTACGTAACACTCAAGCTGTGGAATGAACTCCCTGCGGTGGTTTTCCCAAGCGACTACAATATGGGGTTCTTCAAGAAGGGCATTAGAAGGTTTCTTCAGGGTCAGCAGCGCGAATGTGACGCCCCTGGTGTTGCATACGTCCATAGGCCACGGTGACCGCTGCCCATCAGGTGGGCCGTGTGGTTGTCTGCCAACTAAGTGGTATAAAAAAAAAATATGACCACCAGAGATATGCTATGCAGCTAAGCTACGAGGATATAAAAGCTAAGGTTTGAAACTATGCAACCGTTTCCACTGTGCTATGCTATGTAGCGTAGCGAGTAAGATGTGCTATGAAGATGTACAGTACAGTACGAGCTACGCGATGTATCAATCTCACTACAAACAATAACACGCATCCATGGCACGCATCCATAGCATGCACCCATAGCACACATCCACATCCATAACCCGCATCCATGCATCTTCACTACAACACTACATTTATTATAAAACAAAGTCGCTGTCGCTGTCTGTCCGTCCCTATGTCATGTATGCTTGAATCCTCAAAACTTTTTTTTAGAAGCGGTTTTTTTTAATAGATAAAGTGATTCAAGAGGAAGGTTTATATGTATAATACATGCATAATATTGTAGAGAAACACTGATAAATCGGGATCAGAATACCACGCGGGCGGAAAATATGGCGATACGAAGTTCGCCGGGTCAGCAAGTTCTATATAAAAAACATAGCGTAGCTGAACCCCTTTCCACCAGTGCTATGATATGTGAACCAATGAATATGATTGGTGGATATCAAAAGCATTTATAGCAACGTAGCTTAGCACATCTCTCGTGGAAAGGCAGCCTAAAATAAGCAAACAAACTTTTCAGAATTATTATTAGTATTGACAGACGGTAAGCTTTTGTTACGAATTGAAATCATTACTATTGGTTTATATACTTGTCTAGGTATTAGGTATTGTTGGGGAGAGGTCACCTGCGGTCAAGGCCTACTATAATTCCTACGTACTTCCTTCCTAGGCTACTACGCGAGTTGTGGTGAACTCCGGCTTAAGAATTTTGACAGCCTCTCTGGCGTAGCGGTAGTAAACGCGGCCGCTACGCAAGAGGCGTGGGTTCGATCGTCGCTCAGTGCAAAAATTTGTATGCATGAATATGAATATTTGCATTAGTCTGGGTGTTTCTATGTATTATGTATGTATGTCCAAAAAATATATATCTAAGTAGGTATTTTTATCCGCATTCTAATTCTAGAACCCATAACACAATTGCTTACTATGCTTACTTCGGGATTAGATGGCCTTGCGTAGAATGTCCTACTTAAAAAAAATGTAAATATTTCTTGTAGACAACCTCTGTCTGTGGCGTAGCGATAGTGACCGCGACTGCTACGCAGGGGGTTCGACCCCGCTCAGTGACTCTACGCAAGGTTTTCGTCAGAGACTCTAAGCAGATTTTCCGTGTAACAAAAAAGCTAATACATTAATATTATATCGTTACTAAAACAACACAATTGTTAATCTATTTCAAATCTGTTCACAATAAATGTCATTATGTAACGAAATAAATATAACAAGATGAGTTTATAGGAACTATAAATCTTCATGGTTTTATTGTTCTTCAAACGTACCAAGGAGCCTCAATCTTGAGGAAAAATTAATAAATCATTATTCCTTATTGGGCAATGATTGGTGTTTTTCATGTATGTATATTATGTATATTGTAAATTTTGGTTAATAAAGGTATAGAAAAATAATAATAATAGGTGTACGACTTATATTAACAATGGGTATTGTATTGTAGCACTGTGGCACATTAGTTTTGAATTATAGGATATTCAATCAATCAATCAATCAATAATTTAGCCTATTGCAGTCCACTGCTATAGGCTAATTGATTATGATATATATTATGATTTTATATTTGTTTATAAATTGCTCATGATGGAGGATGGGGCCCACCATGGGTCTAGAGTCAAACCAACCACTTTTACTGATTGAATGGACGAGATTGTGGCACAGATTTTTCTCTCGGGGTTGTAAGGTCAGGCAGTCGTCCTCATAAATGCCATATGTACGGTATGACCTAAAGTATCTAAGTTTTGTAATATTTATAGCTAGGCTAGTACTACCTATTATCAAATAGGTATATTGTTGATCTGTGTCTATTAAATCTCCTATTATTTGTATAGGCACAATAAGCGCCTGATACAAAAAAATAGTAATGATATAATATTTATTGCTACTAAAATAAATTCAGGCGCTGGATAAAATTAGACAGACCGCGATATGAGTAGGAAATAACTGGATTTTCCGCATGAAATCGGAGCCTATTTATATTGCGAACAGTATTTGCATTTAGGGGTACGTACAGGGGATTATTTATACCACTTAGGTCGCAGACAAACACACGGCGCACCTGATGGAAAGTGGTTACGACGACGAGTGCAAATCAGGGGAGTCACACTCGTGCTGCCGTCCCTTGTAAGAACAGAGAGATTCTGTGCAGTCAGCGCAGAAGACAAGCAGGACAAGCCTTTGGTCTTCCCACTGTAAGCACAAACCCTCTCAGTGAGCTCTGGCTATCCTACTCACCGTTGTGGCGTATCACAATCGGTAATCTTTGGATGAACCACGTAATTGAAGAATAGGGGCACTGGGCATCCAACCGGAATAACTCACCAGTTCGACTCGGTTCAAAGGCGGGCGCTCAGAATCGCCGACAATCACAGACTCACTGGTGGTGTGGAACCGCTCCGCCTCAGGAGAGCCTTTGCATCTCTGTGCGTGTTTTACCGCCTGTACAATGGAGTGTGTTCAGATGAATTGTTCGACATGATGCCCACGTCTACTTTTTATCATCGCACCTCTTGCTACAGACATCCTCACACGTGGCGAATGGAAACAGTGCGCACAGTCAAGTATGAAAGGAGCTTCATCCCCTGCGTCCTTAAACTATGGAATGAACTCCCTGCCGTGCTTTTTCCAAGCGACTACAGTATAGGGTTTTTCAAGAAGGGCATTAGAAAGCTCTTACGGGGTCGGCAGTTTTTTTTCCCCAGTTTTAGTAGTAGTAGTAGTAGTTTAGTTAAAACATAATATCGTAATGTTGGTGCTAAGTGCTAATACATCTCTACGGTCGCAAAAAACAAGTGTTTTTGCAATTTTTTTTTTGCAAACATAGTGTGTGGTCCAAACATCATAAAATAATAACTCACAATGTTCTACGATGTGGGAGTCAACCATAAATCACTTGAACTCGACCATTTTATTTCATACAATCACGATATGATCTCGTAAACGCCTATACGGTGCTGTCATCGTTAATAACATAAATAACCATCAGATCACTACTCGAAATATTCGATTACGCAACTGTATGCGACCTTGTGCACCAAATAGGGTAGAGAGGGTGTGTGGTACAAGGTATTGGGAGAAGCGATAGCGATTAAAGTTTTATAATTTTTGTTATTCATGTTATCCGTGTAGTGACGGAGAAAGAAAACATGTATCACTACCCCATCTCATCCGAAGAGTATCATAAGAGGCAACTAACGGAAAAATACGCAGACGATATCACTGCGAGAGAAGGAAAACTCGAAATAAAACCCTGTACCAACCCGTCTGGCTAGCGTGGAAACAGTAGGCAATAGCCTCGCAACTTTGGGAGAGGTCTATGTCTAGCAGTGAACTGTGATAAATTGATTGATTGCGTAGTAGCGGGCCATGTGTGGAAACCCAGAAAGGAAATCGCCAGAACGTCTTCTATTATTTAGCAGTGATGGTTTGTAAGTACCCTGTACATCTCTGTATGTAAATCTTTAAGTACTAATATTGTAAAGCTGAAGAGTTTGTATGTTTGGTTGATACGCTAATCTCAGGAAATACTGGTTGGAATTGAAAAAATATTTTTGTGCTATTCAATAGCCCGTTTATCGACGAAGGTTATAGGCTAAAAATCATTACGCTACTACTAAAGGGAGCGGAGCACTGATCATTAATGTCAACAAGTCCGGCAGATTTCCAAACATTATTTGGAAACTAAAAAAATACGGGCTCAACGAGGTGGTAGGGTGTTTCAAAATATGCCATGGGCGAAGCGGAGGCGGGTCGGCTAGTAAAGTATATTATCAAAAACGCTTTCCGCTCATACCTTGCACCAGCGCCTCAGAATCACACGCGTAATGAATCAGTGATCAGTGTTTATAAAACGTTGCCCAAATAAAGGAAACACATGTTTTGAGTTAGTTAAAGAAATGTGGGTCTACTTACGAGGACGCCTCACATGCTAATGAGGTGACTCATTTGTTAAGTACTAACTGTTGCCCGCGGCACCGTCTGCGTGGAATATGTAGGTATGTATAAATATAAACCTCCCTTTTGAATCACTCAACACTCTATTGCTGGAGACTGCATTAAAATCTTTTGAGTAGGTTAAAAGATCTAATTATGGAGCCCTAAAAATTAACATATGCGCGTGGTTTTAACTAACAGTAAAAATGAAACACTAAGTATTAATATTACTAAGATTCTACTGTCTGTCTGTTTGTCTGTCTGTCATCGGACTGTATCTCACTTGGTCGGTTTTTTACATACTCGCGCTTGTCATCATCATCCTCATAGTGTCCTGTACAAACATATACATAGATTCAACCAATGATATTCTATTATATAAAATTCTCGTGTCACAGTTTTCGTTGCCATACTCCTCCGAAACGGCTTGACCGATTTCATAAATACCGGATAAGATTTTGTGCTTATCCGGTATTTATGAGAATCGGCCAACATCTATTTTTCATCCCCCTAAGTGATAAGGGTGCAGCGGGAACGGGATTTGAATACCACCCGGGCCGAAAATATGGCGGTACGAAGTTCGCCGGGGCAGCTAGTAGGTATTATGTATTATTTTATTATAAACTATAGATGCGTTTTTCATACTCTAAAAAGGCGACAAAAAATAATGACTTTGGTATTTTTCGCATCACACAGAGACGCGACAGTGCACCACACAAAAAAATAATAATTATTATTATAATTCATAATTCATATAAATTAATAATATTGATGTATTATTTTTCACGCGAATAACTACTTAGCTATATTTTTTTATACTTATTGTAGCTGTGCGGCATTTTTCAAAACTGTAATGTTCTTGTATGACGTATCTATTATTAATAATACAACATAACAATCCTCCCCTGCAGTGTAAATGGGATAAAAAGCAGAAATTGAAATTGAAAAATTAAAAAGTAAAAAATCACAATACAATCCGAGAAAAGTGGTTTCATTGGCATACTAATACATATAATATATCTTTTTAAATGCATTAGGTATGAACATAACATGCAATACGTTTTTTGTGAAAACATCGGGATCTTTATTGCTTCGCAGCGTTTTTTCATTTCCCTTTGCGAGACGCAGCACTTGGATTAACACGGATTTTATTCTCATTGAGTTCTTCGTAACGCGCTTTTCTCTCAATTATTTATTCTGTCATTGAGAGCATATATCACGATGTATTTATTTCATACTAGATGTTGTCCGCGGCTCCGCCCGCGTGGATATCGGTTATTGCGATCAAACATAGCCATCCCTTCTCAGCTTCCAATCTGTGTCGGTACCAAATTTTATTAGGTTATCTGTAAAAAAGACCAACTTTCATACAAACTTTCATCCTCCTATTGGAATCACTTTTTTCGCAACAAAAGGTAATGTCCTTTTCCAAAATTTAGTCCATCTCTTTACCAAATTTCATCAAGATCGTAAGAGTAACTTTCACATGTATGTGTTTTTAATATATTTAGGTGACAGACAAGCACACGGTCCACCTGATGGGAAGCGGTTACCGTGGCTTATGGACGTATGCAACACCAGGGGCGTTACACTCGTGCTGCCGATCCTGAAGAAACCTTCTAATGCCCTAGAAGAAGCAGCTTAATATTAGTGGTCAGTGATGAAGGTCGAAAATGTTGAAAAGGGAAGCCGATGGAAAAATACAGTTTTACCTCTTAACCACCGTAGAAATTTTGATTCTATTTATGTATACCTACATAACATCTCTATCAATTGTGTGTTTAATAAACGTATTTTCTTTCTTTCTTTCTTTCTTTCTTTCTTTCTTTCTTTCTTTCTTTCTTTCTTTCTTTCTTTCTTTCTTTCTTTCTTTCTTTCTTTCTTTCTTTCTTTCTTTCTTTCTTTCTTTCTTTTTTTCTATCACGGCTTCCCTTTGGCCGGCAGGAATCGCACCCTCGCCACTGTTAGAGATAATAAAATGCTAGTGAATACCTACAAGTTTTAACAGAATACATTCTTTTTTAGTTTTTTCTTTAGGCACGACCAGATAAATGCAAATACTCAAATTCATGCATAAAAATATTTGCACTGAGCGGGGATCGATTGATCGAACCCGCGCCTCTTGCGTAGCGGCCGCGTTCACTACCGCTACGCCACGGAGGCTGTCAGTTAGGTTTTTCTTTGACCTACACTTTCAATTTTGAACTAAAATGTATGAAAATTGTACGATCTCCTTTTAAAGTGTAAAACGCGTGGATTGGTTGTCGCGTAGGCGGTGTAAAGAGAAGTAAACAAACTAAATAGTCGAATACAAGTGTTAGTTGCGTCAACTGTAAAGCGTGGGATGCGCTTTGTATGAACCAATAACGAGTATTGCTCGGCACATCATGGACCTAAAATGTGATCAAAATGTTGTGCTCTATACGCCTAGAACACATTTGTTGAGTGTCTTTTGAGGAATGGAATGGTTTCTGCAGCGAATCGCCGCAATTAAATAAATCCATACTAATATTATAAATACGGAAGTTACTCTGCCTGTCTGTTATGCTTTCACGCTTAAACCACTGAACCGATTTTGATGAAATTTGGTAGAGAGATAGATTTGTCCATATGAAAGGACATAGGCTATGTTTGGTCGCTATAACCGATATACACGCGGGCGGAGCCGCGAGCAACAGTTAGTACGAAAATGAATAGAATTCCGTACCAGAGCGATGTACCTACAGACCTACAGCCGTCATAATGAAAACATACCAGCCACGCAATAACGCAGCTGGTCTCAATAGAACATCTAGCATTCTTACATAGCCTTCTGTCTGTATACAAAGCCTCATCTATGAGAGACAGCGCGGTATTATCTCGTGGAATTCTTAATTTAGACAAATTGCGTATTTAGTCGCCTAATGTCACCATTGGGCTGTGAAGGTCAGTTGGCAGTCGCTTCACGGAAAATACCGAAGTCTAGCCAAATCCGCAGTTAAGACTGGTAAAGCGGACCCCAGACTCCGAGGTGAAAGCTTCGGATGCGACTGGGAATTAACACTAGGATGAAGAAGAAACGTATTTAGTTGCTGAAATTATGATTTTTACGTTGATATGACTTCTTCCCCTCGCTTGATGGTATTACAGACATTAACAATGTACTCAGACAAAATGATATGCCGATAGGCGTACAAATATGTACTTATGCATCATCATCACTACATATTATAAAACGAAGTCGCTGTCGCTGTCTGTCCGTCCCTATGTATGCTTAAATCTTCAAAACTACGCAACGGATTTTGAAGCGGTTTTTTTTAATAGATAGAGTGATTCAAGAGGAAGGTTTATATGTGTAATACATGCATAATATTCTAGAGAAACACTGATAAATTTAGAGATATACAGCGGGAACGGGATCAGAAAATATGGCGGTACGAAGTTCGCCTGGTCAGCTAGTACAGAATAACACTATCCCTTTGTCACCTTTCACAACACCCACAAAAAATATAAATATGCCCAAAACATCATGACGTCATAACGATGACGTATATAAGTACAGTCACGCTCAGTTTTACACCCCAACACACGAATACTAGGTGCTTTGTCCCATGGCGTGACAAAAACCCTTAGTTAATTCTGTGGGTGCGCCCAATTGACACAAATAGTGGTATAATTGTCTTTCCCGCCATTAGGCAGGGGTAGGTGGGGTTATTAACCGTATGTAACCTTGTTGAATCCGTTTTAACCCTGCAATACGTTTTTATTTAAAAACTAGCTGACCCTCGACTTCGTACCGCCATATTTTCGGCCCGCGTGGTATTCAAATCCCGTTCCCGCTGCACCTTCCATTTAGGGGTTTGAAAGATAGATAGTAGCCGATTCTCAGACTTCCTGAATAGGCATAAAAAAATTCATAAGGATCGGTCAAGCCGTCAAGCCGAAAAGGATTCGTAGAGGCTTATTTATGTCCACCAGTGGACTGGGCAGTATGTCGTAGAATTTTATTGCTTATTTTTATACCACTTAGGTGGCAGACAAGCACACGGCCCACCTGATGGAAAGTAGTTACCGTGGCCTATGGACGTATACAACACCAGCGGCGTCACACTCGTGCTGCCGACCCTGAAGAATCCTTCTAATGCCCTTCTTGAAGAACCCCATATTGTAGTCGCGCAGGGAGTTCATTCCACAGCTTGAGTGTGCGAGGGATGAAGTTCCTTTCATACCGCACAGTGCGCACCATTTCCGGTCGCAATGTGTGAGGATGAATTCCCCGTCTATGACGAGAAGTGCGATGATAGAATGTAGCTGTGGGCATCATGTCAAACAATTCATCTGAGCACCAACCATTGCTTATTTCTTGAAAACGGTAGCGATTTCTTATAGTCTCACGAGGTATTTTACTGTGAAACACTTCCATCTAAGGCATAAACAACTTCTGTATCTAATTTCTGGGAACACTAATGAATGACACATTGAAGTTGATAAGTATGTAATCAATGATTTATTATTTATATGTTTTTACTTGCCGTGTACTGGCTTACAGATAAATTCGTTTGGACCCGAGGGTCTTGATGAGGATGGGGGTCACCCAGGCTCCCGAGGAGTAACAGGATCGGGTTATACACCGAGGAGTAGCAAAGTAATTCATACTATCCATACTAATATTATAAATCCGAAGTTACTCTGTCTGTCTGTCTGTCTGTTACGCTTTCAGGCCTAAAACGCTGAACCGATTTTGATGAAATTTGGTATAGGGGTAGTTTAGACCGTGAGAAAGGACATAGGCTATGTTTGGTCGCGATAACCGACATCCACGCGGGCGGAGCCGCGGGCAAAAGCTAGTAAATAAATAAATGTAATTAGATTGGAAAAAGTGAATGCTCAAGACGAGAGTTGAACCCGTGACAGGGGGAAAGCTCTGTGCTACATGAGGACGTCTTGAGCATTCGAAATTCTCCTGTACAACCGACTTGCGGGTCTAAAAAGGCACACATTTAACGATTCCGCTAAAAACGAGTAACTTTATGAATTCCCAGTAGATCTCAATAGGTTCATATAAAATTCGTATAATGGTCACTCATATGAGCAGAATCACAATAATTCATTTACTAAACAGGTTCCAATTTCGTGTAAATATCGCCGCATGACAAAATATTATCCAAATATACGATTCCAATAATGTGGTTTTACCAAAACAGGGTCTAGGTACTGTTGGATTATTCACTTTTTCTGATCTAAATGGATTTGAATAGTTAGCATACTAATTGCTTTAAGAGAGATCCGATTCTCAGCACTCCATGGATTCACCGTGCGGTCGCCGGGTCCATAGCGTGATACAGAGAGGAACACCGTGACGGCGACTGGGACTTGCGACCCAGATGTAGGTTTAGGATTGCCACCTTGTGATGCATCGGCGCTCACATCCACCGTCAGTAGTGTTCCCCCCCTACCTATCCAAATGTGGTTAGATCCTATCAATGCCGCTTTTGATATTCGATTTAGTAAAGAGCTTACTGAAGCTCTTGGCAATCCGAGGTCTTTAAGTAAGTTGTACAGCGATTTAGCTGGAATTCCCCTTGCTCCTACTTCTACGGCGTAGAGTTTAACCACGTAGCCGTATTTGGTTAACTCGTTAGTCAAGTCAAAGTATTTGTTTGTCTTTATAGCGTGGTCTTTATTTATTATTATTTAAATAAAAATAAATGTAAATTTAAATGAATTTTCAAAAAAGGTAGGCTATTAGGGTTTTAGGAAAAATGATTCAAAAATACACTGTCTCATAAAATTAAGTCAGTGACTCTCCACCAAGTAATTTGAATAATCAACATCGTCAATCATCAAGCCGTTATCGGTTCGAGGTGTGAGCAGAAATCAACCGTAAAGATAAGTCCGGTAAATGCCTACCGTTATTGTGGTTATAAATAAACTGTATCATCGATATTATCGGTTCATAATTTATAGACGGTTGATGAAATATCGATTGAGTACTTTAGATACAGAATAAAAGGTGAACGCAGACCTAGCCGCACATAATGTATGCGAATTAAATAGGTAATGTATGCGAATCTGCCGGTTAACTTGACATTTATGAATACTGCTCCGCTCTCTTGAGGAGTAGCGCGATTATATATAGCTTATAACCATTCTCGTTAGACGGGCTATTCAATACAAAAACAATGTTCTAATTCGAACCAGAAGTTCCTGTGATTAGCGCGTTCAACCAAACAAACAAATATCGAAATAAAATATAAAATCTTCAGCTTTATAATATCCGTCTTAAGACGGTTATATAGAAAAATTTGGATCAACTTCGGGCGAGCCTCGGTAGCTCAGTGGTCAGAGCATTCCCTCTGTAAGGGAAAGATCGCGGGTTCGAGTCCCGCCTGAGGTGGATTGCTTTTTTCTATCTTGATCAATTTGAATAGTTAGCTTAAAAAATGCTTTAAAATTTCATTCAATTATAATAGTTATTAGCATAGATGCCCACATAAGTACTGTTTCTTAAGCGGGCGATATCGAGGGGCGATGCTACAATATATAAGAGGTTTCATTAAAAGTTGAAGCAGTGTAAAATAGGTAGGTTTGAAAATAAAACTGTTGATGGAAATTGATCAACGACGAAACTTCCCTTAAAGTTGGGTAAAACAGACCGTTCTCGATGCAAAAGCACAAAGTTTTAATGATGTAACCTAATATTTGGTGCAATTAGTGCCCTGCGAACAACTTGGAGGTTCCTCCCCCCTGCAAATGAGTCCTCAAGAGTTGTGCAAGCATGGTTCGTGGGTTCAACGTCTTCCAAGTGAAAATTCTGGGAAGGGAAATGCAATATTGAGAAAGATGTCGAAGTTGTTTGAATATCTGCATACATACATACATTATACTCACGCCTATAAATCCCTGAAGGGGTAGGCAGAGGTAAATAAATAATAAATACTCGTATAGGTGGACAGACGACCTCATTAAGGCCGCGGGAACGCGCTGGATGCGAGCCGCTTCCAACCGGTCTTATTGGAGATCTATAGGGGAGGCCTATGTCCAGCAGTGGACTTCCTATGGCTGAAATGATGATGATGATGACTCGTATAATTAATGCCTCCGATGACCCTCTTTTTTATACCTTTTTGAGCTCAAAAATAACTCAATACCCAATAACGAATATTCACAAAAACCACGACTGACCTAACAAGGCAATCAATGCAATATGTAGCTAGGTATAACACAAAATCCACAAGTGATTTGCATGTGTGTAAAATGTGTATGTCCGTCCGTTTGTCAGGGCCATTAGATTGTTGATCGAGCGATCTGTGGCACAGGGTTGCCAGACAACGTCTTCAGAAACTCCCAATATCATTTTATTTATAGGGAGACTCTGGGACTGCGATCCCGGTCCCAAAAGACTACCGACCCTTTTTTTATCGTTGAAGAAAATATTTTTAGAAACTTATGTTTTTTAAATGCTGTTGACTAACATATTCTTCTCTTCTGCTTAGTAATAAGCCCTGCTGCATCCGAGCTGTTTCGTCGGAGCCCAAGATCTCCTTTGCTTTCCTCCCTTTATTGATTTACTTAACTTATTTTGGCGTTTACAGAAGTGACTGCCGTCTGATTCTCCAACCCCGATAAGAAAGTTTGCTCTAGTGTCTACAAAGAAAACTTGACAACTCTCAACTTTAGATGGGATTTTGTTATAATATTCAGCCTCTCAATTGACTTCACCCTACCGGATAGTAAGCGAGAGTGAAATTCAGACGATAAGGTCCGCCATTCCAGATGCTGAGAACTCTAATATGGTGGTCCCTACCAAGACGGCCTTAGCAGACGCTTTTTCACGCAAGGCTTGAACAGCCAAAGTTTTTCCCATAATAATGAGAAAGTATTCCAGTCTGGCAACCCTGCTGTTGCATTCGCAATGTGAATACGACATTAGAAATGAACGTGCAGTGTTATCTGACCCATTGGACGACAATCGGTGACATTTATATACCTACTGTCGTCTAGACGGACAGTGGTAGGGTTTACAAGGTGCAATGATTCATTGGTTTGATAGCTATGCCAGAAGAATTCTGAGAAAATTTAACAGCAATCAGAATATAAAGTAAAAGCTGAAGAGTTTGTTTGTTTGTTTGAACGCGGTAATCTCTAGAACTGGGTGTAGGGATTCTCACTTAGGTTGCAGACAAGCACACGGCCCACTTGATGGAAAGTAGTTACCGTGGCCCATGGAAGAGTGTAACACCATGGTGCAGGTGTTCCTCTTGGGGATGGGAGTTCAGACGGCAATCGCTCCCGTAAAAGTCAATATAACTAATTAAAAATAATAATACTGAAGGCTGGGAAATCGCTATAAGAATGATGAAATTCGGGAACCGCCTTTGCGATTTCATTACTTTTTTTTAAATGTGATAGTCGAATAGGTTGGGAAAGTTTCAGCATCGTTTTTGCGCTTCCCTTTGAAAAATAAAGGTATAGGCTATTGAACATCACGCTATGATACTTATTAAATCAAACCTGACTTCATGTTGCGGTTTTCAGTTCTGTAAGTAAATATTACCTGCAAATAAAAGAAACTATTCGTTAATTCTTTTTTTTAATTTTTTTTTTATACAGGACACGTCAATTTGACTTCGCCTCGCCTGATGGTAAGCTGAAGGCAAAGTCTCTGAAAAGAGGGCCAACATTACAACACATACCATGTTACAATGGTGGCACTCAGCTTGACGGCCTCATCAGATGCTTTTTCACGCCCCGCTTAAAGAACCCAGGACTATAGGAGGAAGGAAACACGTGAGCTGGCAAGGAATTCCAAGTCTTAATAGTGCGGCAGAAGAAGGAGTTGCCGAATCGCTTGGTTCTTGATGGAATATTCTGCACCGTATGCGGGTGGCATCTAAGTCCTGCACGTGTTGTCCTATATAGGAAAGGAGAGGATTCAATAGTTTTTGAACTACGTTCAACTCTGTAAGTGTAATGTAACATATTATTAAGTATTCGATGCAAATAAATAAATTGATTGATTGAGTACTTCAAGTCAAGTGATTTTTTTTATACCATTAAGGGTGCAGACCAGACAGAGATTTTGTACAGTTAGCGCAGAAGACAAGCAGGAGAAGCCCTTGGTCTTCCCACTGACCGCACAAAACCTCTCTAGTGAGTACTGGCTACTGGCTACCCTACTCGGCCCCCCTAGACAAGAGGCAATTCGTTGCTCGGCGTATGATGGAATAGAATGCCAAATGTATGGGATTTGACGTATATGACAGGCGTCAACGAATGTGAAAAACGTCAAATCCTATACATTTGTCATTCTATTCCATCATACGCCGAGCAACGAATTGCCACTTGTCTAGGTGGGCAGGAGACTATTATAGCAGCGGTATTCTGTAGTGCGGAGGTACTTCCCCAGTTGAACTGGAGATAGGGTTGGGACTAAAATACCGTTGTGTCTTACTTCCTACAGAAAATTCAAGTCAGTTGTTTTATTCATTTTACTTTTTATTCATTCGGGACTACAGACACACAATTTTCTTAATCTAAGATCTGGCGCTATCCACATTAGCGCAATACATTAGGCTAGCAAGACTTAGCTATCTATCTATCTTTTTTTTTTTTTTATATAGGACACGTCAATTTGACTTCGCCTTGCCTGATGGTAAGCTGAGGGCAAAGTCTTGGAAAGAGGGTCACCATTATAGACACGTACCATGCTACAATGGTGGCACTCAGCTTGACGGCCTCATCAGATGCTTTTTCACGCCTCGCTTAAAGGACCCGGGACAGTAGGAAGAGGGAAACACGTGAGCTGGTAAAGAATTCCAGGTCTTAATTGTGCTTGTGCGGCACAAGAAGGAGTCACCGAACCGCTTGGTTCTTGATGGAATATTCTGCACCGTATGCGGGTGGCATCTAAGTCCTGCACGTGTTGTCCTGTATAGGAAAGGGGAGGGTGGGATTAATTGGAAGAGCTCCTCAGAACATTCACCATAGTAGAGAAGGTAAAATACCGCCAAGGACGCCACATCTCTACGCATCTATCTATGGAATCGCCTTTTTAACAACAGTTCCCTGTGACTTTTCGAGACAACCTGGGACAAAATATCCGGCTTTTATCCAGAGCCATTTTTTGTAATTTTCTAGGACTTCAGTATACTTATAGTTTTTATAAAAGTATATCCGGCCAGACCCACCAAAGCGGAGGAAGCTTGTCGACTTTATTTGTTGATATCGGAAATCATAGTTTTTCTTTTATTACTTTCTGAACGCACAATAATAAATGGAGTTCAATATTACATTCTTTTGTGAAATAACTTTTATTTATAAGTTCCTTTCCTTTTGAAGAATGTTGCGACCTCTCAGAGGAAATTAATGTAAAGCCTAACTAACTGCTTTTAGTGACAATGTTACTTTTTTTTAAATGTTCTAGGGGTAATAAAATAACAACCCTGGGTGGGCCGGGGTGCGAGGGTTGTCTACAATAACCACATCTCCGGCAACCGACGGCCCACAGACGGCGTGCGTTTTATTCGGTTCGAGTTCGACATAACCTCCTCCACTGGTTCCGGCAAGGAGGTATCCGTGGGGACTTTTCACACGATAAAAAAAGGGTAATAACATAGGCTCTATTTCAGTGCCCAAATGAATCTCCCTTACAAATCAGTATACATGGTGATAGACGAGGCTCTGCTACAGGCTTTATTCTCGGGGTTGGCAACACAGATGGCAGTCGCTTCAATAAAAGCCGGTTATCTAAATCATGCCGCGTGGTTCCGAGCAAAGTAGAATTTGGGCCACTCCATCTCTTCCTATGCGGTTGCAGTGTCGTACAAAGGCGACTAAGAGATAGGGCTGTTTAAAATCAGACAGATATATGTATACAGCCCTGACTCAGCCTCAGATGCATGGCTCGAGCCAACAATAATGCCCAGAATACCGCAATAGGCGCACCTCCTATTACGTGGGACCGAATACAATGATTGGTGAAATGTGGGTGTTAATTCACCAGTGCCCAACCCTCCGAGAATTCACAGGCGTGAATATATGTCTGGATCCTAATAATGTGTATATTGTGAACTTTAAAATGTCAGATATATTCCGGTTCATATACACGCTATACTTAGCATCAAAGGGTGTTTAGTGTTGAATAACTTTACACAGGTAAATATACTTAGGTTGTATGGGCAACGTTAATTACAACGACTCAAAATTTTGTGATATCAAAGTAATAATTTTTTTCATCATCAGACAGTCTCGGTACTTCTATGGTAGCCAATGTGGTTAAAGGTGGGAAAACCATTTTAGCATTATACCCGCATCCGAAGCTTTCACCTCAGAGCCCAGGGTCCTCCTTCTACTCATTTTGATTTAGTTTATAAGACTTTTATGGGAACGACTGCCGTTTAGCCCCCACCCCTAACCCAAGAGGAAAGCCTGCTTTCGACCCTGGTCCTATCAGTAAGTGTATAATACAACTTCAAAAAAGAAAATCCCGATTACATTATTTCTGTTAAATAAATGCATACACTCACTCCTGTAAATTACCGGAGGGGTAGGCAGAGGTGTATTAACAACCACAGTTTGCCAATTATGCATATTATAATTATGCTTTTTGGTCCCATGGGGTGATTCTATTGCTGTCAAGCGGGCATCTTGTCAAGAGCAGTATATTTCCTGTTGAATCGAGAACAGCCCTATAACTTAGTCGCATTCTACAATACCCACCAGAACAGATTAGGGTCAGTATTCTACTCCACCGGGAACCAACCCGTTTGATTCATACGGTGACCATTCGCGATATGGACCAATTGCTATTTTGACAGGTTGAGATATGGACCAATCGCAATTTTGACCTAATACGATTTCGACGGTTTTTCAGTCACTTGACCGATTGCGAATTTGACCATACGCGACTGAACGGGTTTTTGTAAGAGCGACTACCATTTAACCTTAGGAGTACTATTATCTGTTATGTGCCTTAGGAGTGTTCGGAACGGCTACTTATTGGGATCACGTTATAACGTTCCGTGAAAAATAAATAACGTTCTGTTACGCGGGCCCACCGAATTTGGGTTTTAAAAAAAGACGCGAGTGTCCTTGAATAAATTTATTCAATTAATTTGGAATAATTAGCACGGAACTGGGAGCACCACCGTATGCTCTGGATGTCGCGGGAGGTCTGGCGTGCAGGTGTGGGGTGATGTCGCCGGATGGATGGAAGACGCTGACTAAGGCGTAAAGATGGGCTGAATCTGCAGAAAGGCTTAGGGTTGCCGGTGTAACACCTCCCCGGCCAAGAGTAAACTTACCCTTAAAAGGTGAGTTTACTGAAAAGGGAATATTGGAAAGGTATGAGTTTAGTTGGATTTGGAGGAGGTTAGTTATTCTATAATTCTTAATCTGGGACGCGTGGGTAGTGCTTCCGGTTCATCATAGTTTACATTAACTTCTTTCACAATATTTTTATTACATTTCTTAATTATATATTTTCTATATCTAAATATAGCAAATAGTAATGCCAGAATTAGTATAGTTATTGAAAGTGAAAAGCTAGTATGTGTGAGAATTTTATTTGTAGGATTAATATCTAAATTGTTCAGAGACAAAGTGTTTTCGTCTGCTAAGCTTTTGAGGTCTTTTAGACCTCGCAAATCAATATTATTTATAATTGAACTGGAAACATTGACCTTAAGTTGTTTAAATTTATTTAATGTGCAACATTTATCATTTATTAAATTGAAGTCTAAATTAATTTCTTTTATTGGTTTATTAAATACTATTTCTGACATCGACATTAATTTCATGTTCCCGCAGAATGCAGTGCAGTGTGGTTTTAGGCTTAACAGGCCCGTCCCACTTATTATAGTTTCTGTGATATTAGAATTACATTGAAGTGACAATTTCGTCATTTGAGATATTACAAAAACCCATTTATTAATTCCAAGGCTTTGCCAGATGTTAACATTACCGTAGATAAATTTAGTCTCACATTGAGATGGCAAGTCTTTAACAAATTTTGTTAACAGTTCTATTTCACAGATGGGTTCTGAACCAATTAGTAGAATTTTGGAAACATCACAAATCAAATTATTTTTATCCAATAAAATACAGGATGTTGTATCTTTTAGAGTACAGTATGCTGATTTTTCTTTATTTATAGCAATATAGTTGTCTGTTGGGACAATCATTGCATAGGAATTTGGCAAACTAGTATTGTGGGGTACAGGTATTGGTATTATTTGATATAGATCAAAATCAGATCGATATACTAGGGGCATATTTATTATAAATATAATCTTATTATTAATATAATAGGGAACTAAATCAGATATCCTTAGAAGTAAGATTACATTATTTATTTCCAGGGTTACAGGAAATTCACTATGCTTAGGTAAGTTTCTAGAGTTTTGTTCTAACTCGTAAAACAATTGTTTCGGTGTTATAATAGCGGGATGCAGAGTGTTACTACCAGCAGAGATGATGGAGTTAACAATATCTTCGACTTTGAAGGATAAGGTAAGTAAACTCGCATGTAATACATTGATAATTTCGTTAATCCTATTCCTTAACATTAATTCATTAGTAGCTATTGTTACATTTTTGAAACTTACAACTAACTTATCCATAACGTCATTCAAATAAGCTTCATTTTTAGAAACAGTATAAAGAGTATCATTGAAGTTAATGATTGCAGATTTTGAAAGTAAAATATTTTGTTTAATTAAGGATTTTAATTGTTCTTCATTCGAATATAGGTTTTCAATGGCGTCATTAATTTTTTCAGAGTCATCCTCATCCATTGTACCAAATACTGTTTTCATTATTGTACCTATTCCAGAAATCCACGCTGATCTTTTAGATTTTGGTGACATTAGATGTGATATAGAACTATAATCGCGATCAACGTCGTCGTATAATGAGGCAAGAGGTTGGAGCATATTTTGGCATTGAAAATCGTCTATGGCTTCATTTTGGTGACATAGGAATCTAGTTGTTCCTAAAATACTATTTATATTATCTAAATGGGGCTTAATAAAACTTAAATCTACTGGAATAACCAAATAAGCGCGATCACTTATTATTTTCATATTACTAGTAGGGTTAAAATATATCCCTGGGCTTTTGTCTAGTTGTTGAACAAACTCTTGGCTGGAGAAAGATGCAGTAGGAAATAGTAGAAGAGCGGTTCTGAAAATTCGAAATGCGGTGTTACTTATTATACGGAATTAGGTGTTGCTAGTTTTATTTGATCAAAGTGATGTGTAACGTGTCGTCTATTAATTAATAGGGTTACTGTATTATTGTCGTGAACTTTGATTACCTTATAAGGCCCTTTCCATATAGGCGAGAGTGCTTTTCTAAGTCTTAAATGATTTCGAAGGTATACAAGATCTCCGACTTTATATTTTTTCGGCCTCGTATGGGCATCGTAATATCTTTTCGATCTCTCTTTAGAATTATTAATGTTTTCAATAGCTTTTTGTCTAGTGTGTTTAAATCGATGCATTAACATTTTTAAGTACTCAGGATAAGTGGCATCAGGAGAGCAGTCGTACACGGAGTCTGGTATAAAGGGTTTGTGTCCGTAAAGCAGTTCGTATGGTGTATAGTTGGTTGTGCAATGTACAGTGGTGTTATAAGTTAGAATAGCAGTGTAGACGTAACGGTGCCAGTCATCTTGGTCGTCACTTACGAATGATTTTAGGTACTCTTTTAGTGTGGAGTGACTGTGTTCCAAAGCGCCTTGTGTTTGGGGGTGGTAAGGGCTAGACCACAATTGTTTGATTTTTAAGAAGTCACAAGTCCTTTTAAATAAGTCGGCAGTGAAGTTTGTACCTTGATCGGTAAGTATGGTTTTCGGTATACCGAATAGGGAAATGCAGTGTATTAGACAGTCACTAGTTTCTTCTGCAGTGGTGGATCGAAGTGGATAAGCTAAGGAGAATTTAGTTAGGTCATCTTGAAGGGTTAGTATGTATTTTAATTTTGCAGGAGTTGTTTCAGGTAATGGACCGACTATATCCAAAGCAACACGTTGAAATGGGTTTGTGGAAGTTGTGGTTATCCTCATAGGTTCACGATTTATTCTTCGGAGAGCTTTGTTTTCTTGACAAAGTTTACATGACTTGACATATTTTTCAATGTCACCACGCATACCCTTCCAATGATATTTTTCTTGGATTCTTTTGAGCATTCTTATAGTTCCTAAATGACCTGCTATGGGTATGTCATGGTTCTCTTTGAGTATTTTCTTAATCTCACTCAACGATGGAAATATAATTACGTTACGATGAATTGTTATAAATGAATCGACATTGTGAAATAAGTATAATATTATGTTGTATAACTTAGTGTATGAGTGAGATTCGAAAGGGTTTCTAAAATCTGTGATACTAATGTTTGTTGGTGATGTTACAATTAAGTTATTACGTACATTCTTAAGACTACTAAAAAGATCTTCGTATGTAGCGCTATCAAAGTGGTTGACTTTAGTAAATAGAAAGTAAACGATAGCGTTTTTATATTCAAAATTTAAAAATGAATGGAGTGTTTTTTCTTTGTTGATGATTTCTTCTTTATTTGGTAAATCGTTTAGAATATCCTCGACGTGTAGGTTACTCTCATCGAGGTCAATAGATGTAGGAATAATCATTATTTTGTCAGAGGTAGTTAGGATGCTCGAGTTAGATTCTAGTACCTTGGCGTTTGATTCAAAGTTTTTACTGTTCATCGTTCTTAGGAATTGGGAGTAATTATCATCATTGACATCAAGAACTTCGAGTGGATTATCTACAGGGGTTTGAGGACTTAGAATGATTTCAGGTGAATTCAGTGAAGGGGACAGTGGTGAAAGGTCAGTGATTTCGGGGTTTATAATTATTTCAGGGTATATGTGTGGCGTAGAGTTAGGACTTGGAACGGGTTGCAGTTCGGTTAGGGGATTCTGTTCTGTTTCAGATTCTTCTAATGTAGGAGGTTGCAGACAATCGGGCTGAGGTAACGAAGGTAAGTCGGGATTTAGATAGGATGGACCTGGGAGTGGCGGTTCTTCTAAAGGATTTTGGGCAGGATTTGGTAAGTCTGGAGGACTGAAGTCATGGTTATGATCATCATTGAATGGACTGATGTTTTGATCGAGGTTAAGAATACCATCGTTTTGTATAGGGTTTACAGGATACCGAGATAGTGCATCAGCAGCTGCGTTAAGTTTTCCTTTCTGATAACCGATTTCGTAATCATATTCTTCTAATTTTAGTCGCCATCTTTGTAATTTACTACTCGGATCTTTATGGTTGAAGAGCCATTTTAATGGTCTATGGTCGGTAATAATTTGGAATTTTCGACCATAAAGATATGGTCGAAAGGTTTTACAGCCAAATACGATAGCGAGGAGTTCTTTTTCTGTAGTGCTATAGTTACACTCGCATTTGTTGAGTGTTCGTGACGCATAAGCTATTGGTCTATCTTTACCGATCGGGCCTTGGCTTAAAACAGCACCGATGGCATAGTTTGAGGCGTCACATGTTAGTATAAAAGGAAGGGAGAAATCTGGATATATAAGGACAGGAGCAGAGGTAAGTCTATACTTTAGTTCGTCAAATGCAACCTGTTCCTGGTTTTCCCATATAAAGGGTACATTCTTCTTTAGTAGTTGTGTAAGAGGTTTGGCTATCATTGAAAAATCGGGTATGAATCGGCGATAATAGGATACAAGTCCAAGAAATGACTTTATGTCTTTAGGAGATTTAGGAGTAGGGAATTTTGTGACTGATTTTAGTTTTTCGGGGTTAGGTTTTACTCCATCTTGGGTTATTAAATGTCCAAGATATGCGACTTCCCGTCGGAGAAATTCGCATTTATCGGGCTGAAGTTTGAGATTACATTGTCGTAGTCTTTGGAATACTAATGAGAGGTTTTCTATGTGGGAACGTAGGCTGTGGCTATAGATTACGATGTCGTCAAGGTATACGAAGCAGCTTATGCCTTGCAGACCGGATAGAGCGGTATTCATGAGCCTCTGAAATGTGGCAGGGGCGTTTTTTAGCCCGAAAGGCATTCTAGTAAATTGGAAATGCCCTTGGGGTACGCTAAATGCTGTCTTAGGAGCATCTTCTTCGTTAATTAGAATTTGGTGAAATCCCGAGGTGAGATCCAGTGTGGAAAAATATTTGCTTTGGCCAAGTTGATCTAATATTTCGGAGATTTGCGGGATAGGGTAACAGTCGCCAATAGTTACGTCGTTCAACTTACGGTAGTCGATAACTATCCGCCATTTACGCTGTCCAGATGCATCGAGTTTTTTGGGGACAATCCAGATTGGCGATGACCATGGGGAATTAGAGTGTTTTATGATACCTTGGTCCAGCATATGATCTATTTGTTTGTTAACTTCTTCTTTATGGACTTCGGGAAAACGATAGGATTTCACATTTATGGGATTCGGAGCAGTTGTTGTGATAGCATGTTTAAGAACGTCTGTATAAGAGAGTTTATCTCCAGAAATAAAGAATATGTCAGAGTATGCAGAACAGACGTCGTGAAGTGCATTTGCTTCTTCGGGATTAAGATGTGAGGCTCGGAGGAGATTTACTACTTCTTGAGCTCGTAGATAAGAGTCAGCATTTTGGTCGTGACAAATTGAAGTTGTGTGGAACATTTCGCGGAGTTCCGCTATTAAATTATTAGCACACTAAATACAAACACAGATTTAGAATATAATTATATAGATTTGGCACTTTGTTTATTTAGAATGTCGTGTTACAAGTTTATTTTGGATCACTGAGTAGCACTGATTAGTTTATGTTGAATGTAATTAACTCACAGGATTATCAGGAACATTTTGTCCTATTTAAAGCTCGTAGAACTCGGTGTTGTTTAGCAGGAACAGGGTTGGCGAGAAGAGATTGAAGGTCGAGAATTCGAAGTGTCGGTTTGTATCGTTTACGGAGAGATTCAGGGGTTTCTCCTTGCAGGCTCAGGGCTTCACACGTAGAGGTTTTCCTGGCCGTAGGTGTAGAATAAAGTGGTAGACAGGAATTAGCAGTAAAGTATCACAAAACTTGAAAGAGTCACGAAAGTCACAGTGAGGGTCAGAGGTTTATACAGTTCGTTTTTCGGCGGTTTTACACTCACTTTCTAAATTTCACTGGTAGGTTCACAAGGCCACGCGTGTGCACTAAATTCGGCGAATTTGACGCGGAGACGTTCCCGAGGGACCTTTTACGATCCCACCGCTGCCACCAAATGTTACGCGGGCCCACCGAATTTGGGTTTTAAAAAAAGACGCGAGTGTCCTTGAATAAATTTATTCAATTAATTTGGAATAATTAGCACGGAACTGGGAGCACCACCGTATGCTCTGGATGTCGCGGGAGGTCTGGCGTGCAGGTGTGGGGTGATGTCGCCGGATGGATGGAAGACGCTGACTAAGGCGTAAAGATGGGCTGAATCTGCAGAAAGGCTTAGGGTTGCCGGTGTAACAGTTCCTTCTTTACGTTCCGTAAAAAAATATATCAGATCGTACCGATACGTTACGTTCTAATATAATATGATTACTTATATTATTTTCACGATAATATACGATTCGTAATAAAGTTAAGCGCATTTGGATGCCTTTGCTGTCGAGGCATTATATTTATGTTTTTTTTATACACCACTTAGGTGGCAGACAAGCACACGGCCCACCAGATGGGAAGTGGTCACCGTGACCTATTACAAACTGTTCAATCATAATCATCATCATCATCATCACGCCCCTGGTGTTGCACGCGTGCATAGGCCACGGTAACCACTTTCCATCAGGTGGGCCGTGTGCTTGTCTGCTACCTAAGTGGTATAAAAAGAAAACCTTAGCCTGTTCCGCAAGGAACAAATTAAATAAAGGTTTATCAAATACATAATCAAACTAGCCCAAATCTTCTCAAGACAACAATAAACAAGAAATATCGCGCTCACAACACAAATCAAAATTTTGAATACGACACTCTTACCTATAGATCACAAATAATCCGCACTGATTATATCAAAACAAAATATAATATTTGAAGAGTGATATTATTTCACTCTTCAAAAAGAACGACGTTAAGTTATTTATTAGAACGAGAGAACGTATAAAAAAAAATCCGATCCGACGCGATGCGCGATGGTTAAATAATATATCGTATTGCTCAAATATTATTACGTTTGCCTGATTGAATAAATATGTAGCAAAGATTATTTTTTAATAATAGGTGATTTTATTAGCTACCTAATATAACGAACACTCCTATTTAACCTACAGGCAAGAGAGGAAAGATTGTTTTTTTTCTGCTAAACATGAACAGTGACAGTGACGTAATAACAACAAAATAACGCTCAAATACTGTATTATTTCGTGGTCATTGTGTTTAAAGGGCGTCGGTAAATTTGCATAATGTGAGGAGCAGCCACATTAAGTTCGCATGAGTCAACACTTTCTTAATGTGTGCCCACATGACCGACAGGCACGCATTTAGGGAGGTGGGAAGTGCAAACGCTCGTTTTAAATACTTTTACAGTATGTACTTTTCTCCAGCGGTAGTGACCTAGGTGTTTAAATTCTGGTTTAACGTGGTAGGGATTTTTTAATTTGACACGTATAGTGTGGAGAGTGTAACTTTTCTAAAGAGAAGTTTGTAGAAAGAAAAGTTTATCTCGAACTAGAAACATTGACGACACATTGGGAAGTCGGTAGGAATCGGGGTATAAGGACTCCTCGCCACTGATGTATAGTTCAATATTATGATAGTTATTAGTGGAAATATTAGGATCTGGATGATTTTAGAAGGTGTCCGTGGGGACTTTTCACACGATAAAAGAAAAAGGCATTGGTGGATCTTCTTAACGTTGTAACGCAATACCATGATCTTCGGGGTTCAAGCTAAACTCACCCAGTCGATTTTATGATCGAGAGGTCCCATGTTCGAATCCTAGCCATGGTCAGGATGAAGTGTAATAACACTACCGATGTAAGCCCACTCTTAACATAAGAATTTCACTCTTTATAAAGTCTACGAATATGTTACAAAAAAAAAAACAACTGCGGCCAAGCTAAACTCACCCAGTCGATTTTATGATCGAGAGGTCCCACGTTCGAATCCTGGCCATGGTTAAGATGAAGTGTAATAACACTACCGATGTAAGCCCACTCTTAACATAAGAATTTCACTCTTTATAAAGTCTACGAATATGTTACAAAAAAAAAAAAACAACTGCGGCCAGGTCGATCTAGCCACAGTACCACCAAAACTATTGTATTTATTCTGGCATCAGCGCTTTGAGATATGAAGAATGGTCAGCGCACCATCTCGACTGCGGATATTCTCATACGCTACACACGAACTTTTCAGTTAGAGGTCAGTGGCCAGTCCCTATTTGGAAACTTGTCCACTGATAGGCATCGACGGGCACTGTCGCTTTCAAGGCTTGCGTCATTCTTGAGCACCCGGCAAACGACCAAATAAATTTGACGTAAGTATTTGTCAAAGAATGACCAATAACAAAGAATTTGACAATTAAGGAAAATTTATATGGGTAGTTGACCAAACGTCACACAATGCATTGACTTCTATCTATACAAGATTTTTAGTAGAAAATTAACTCATTAAAAAATAAATAGTATAGAAAATTCACGGTTGAATGAAATTTTGAAGCATTGAATAAGCTGATTGTTCAAATCGATTTACAAAGAGAAAACCGTCGCCCCAAAGACGGAAAGTATAGAGGAATTTGGATCGACAACGTGCGGGCTTCGGTGGCTTAGTGGCTGAGCATTCCCCCTGTAAGGGAAAGATCGCGGGTTCGGACCCCGCGAAAAAGAGAAAAGAGAATCGACTTCGCGATTGTCTTTTCTCTTTTTAAATCGAAAATAATTCACGGCTCCTAAGTGGCGGGAAAGAATTTTAAATTTCGAATTTGGTACGCTTTTGACATCTATCTATGAAGAAGTAGCGCCCCATTTTATTATGCCATCTATTATGACAGCTAAAATTTTTTCGCATTGTTGGTGGTCAGTTAGTGATCTTACGCGTTGCGATGTTCCCTACAGCTAGCCAGTCACATAGAAGGTATACCCGAAAAACAAAATAATACTTTGACATGTTTATCAAAAAATTTAAAAGTTAGTAGATGTAAGAGTACTTACAGTTAGTAGACGCCTTACTGCCCATAAAAATACATCCAGCCTAGTCCAGCCCTGTCCGTCATTATACATTACAATAAGTGCAAAATTATCTAATACGCGTAATTATTATTATCGTTATGACGGGCTCTTGTATAACCCTTACATATTACCATATTTTTTTATTGTGATATTAATTGTCAACATAGAAAAACGTAATTAGTATGTATATAACTTTCGTTACATCATCATCAACCGAGTGCCTATCTTTGGAGACCAAAGACTGGGGTTCACTCTCTACCGATTACTCCTCCTCCTGATTATGACCTGGCATCTCATTTCAAATTTGAAATGAATTCCCACCTCACCCAGGAACCGTCATAGGTATATCTTGACCCCAAGTCGCGAGAGAAACAAATTGTTCTGCAAAGAATTCAATAAGAGAATTTAATTTACATACATACATACAATCACGCCTCCATCGCCGGAGGGTTGGGCAGAAGTGAATCAACACCCACATTTCATCAATCAAGGTCCCACGTAATAGGTGGTGAGCCTATTGCCGCATTCCGGGCACTATTGTTGACTCGAGCCATGTATCTGTGGCTGAGCCTGGGCTGTATATATCTTTCTGATGTTAATCCTTAGTCGCCTTGTACGACACCGCAAGGGAGGAGTTGGGGTGGCCCGAATTCTACTCTGCCGGGCCGGGAACCGCGCGGCGGGAGAATTTCATGCATAAGAGAATTTCATAAAAAAATCTTATGGTCGTTCTATAACAGGTAAGATTTTTCCACTAGCTTCCCTTTTGAAAATTTATACCCTTTGCCTTTGCATATGGAGTACAGTTTGTGACGTAATTGGGGTCAAGATATATGCCGCTAACTATATAAAAAGTAAAAACGTCTTTATTGTACACCATATGAAACAATACAGCATAGAGATCAAAGTTATGTGGTAAGTACAGATGGCGGCCTTATCGCTCTGTGGCAATTTAAAAAATAGGAGAAGAATGCTTTCGGATAGTTTGGCGTACATAGAGAATATATAAAGAATGAGAACAATAATAATGAAAAAGGAAACACAAACATAATAGCTACCTGAGTATTTCCAGTAATTTCCAATACTCGAGCCGCGGACAGTCCTTTACAAGAGAATGCTCTGACCAGCTGAGCAATATGAACACGTCTTGAGCATTCAAAAGCCATAGGATGGTTGTACCTATAGGAGCATTTTGAATGCTCAAGATGTGCTAGCTGGATCAGCTGGTCAGAGCATTCCCAGGTAAGGGACAGGTCGCGGGTTCAAGTCCCGTGTTGACCATTCACTTTTTCTAATCTAAATCGATCTAAATCGGGAGGTTGTGGACGTCAGATGGATCATGAAAGTCGCTTCACGGAAAAATATCGAAGTTACAGCTATTTCGCAGTCGACCACAACTTTTTTACATATCAATTAGGTAGCAACCGATCACATGGCCCACCTGATGGAAAGTTTTTACCGTGGCCTAAGGACGTGTGTAATACCAGGGGAGTTACCCTGTAATAACACGAAAAAACAACTGAGTTAGGAAAAGACTTGGGGAATAATTACAAACAAATTAACGCGCAAGTTGTGCTTAGTGTTTCCGCGTCCGATCAGTCGGATCACTAGAAAGCAAAATTCCGCGTCGTCCGATCAGTCGGAGCAACAGGAAGAGAAATGCCACGTCGTCCGACCAGTCGGATCCAGGGAAAAGAAATTCCGCGTTGTCCGATCAGTCGGACGAAGCGATCGGACCACGCGGCCACAGCCCTTATAGGCTTAAGCTAGCTTTTTATCAGTTGCAGTGGCAGAGGTGTAATAACACCCACATTTCGCCAACTATGATTTTCGGTCCACGTTATAGGGGACGAGCCTGTTACCGTTAAGCGGGCACTTAGTCTTGTGTGTTTACTGTTAGATGAAGAACAGCCCTATCCTTTAGTCGCCTTCTACTACGACACCCACAGGAACAGACGGGGTGGCCCTAAATTCTACTCCACCCGCAACCAACACGGTTTTTATGAGTTAGTATTAAACCTAGCTAAAATAAGCACAAGTAAGTGCTATAACTATAAGTGTCGACTTCGAAGTAAGCCGTAAACTTGTTGGCACTTGTGGAATGTCCACTCACAATGGCCTTCCGCGTGCCAAGTCGTTGTGTTAACCAGACGAGTGAATAACTACAACCGTGTTTATCGCGAGTTAGACTAAAACGCCCAGCGGCCTTACCATAAACCTTAAAACAGGTCAATAATGAGCAGTTTTCCAGTAGGTATAATAATCAGTTGGTTTTTAAGTCATCAGGAGATGGCGCTAGCATAGCTTTTGGTAATTTTAATGTACTCTGTGGTTTGTTTGTGGTATTTTCATTGTATCAGAAAAAATGACAGAATATTGAAGTAAAGTAAATCATTACAAAACCGAAGAACATTTTTTCCATAAATTACACTAGATGTGACACCACACTCTTCTTACCAAAAGTGCCGGCTGCGTCATCTAGCGCGTCTTTAGGAACCCTTTAAATACCTACTGGAAAACTGCTCATTGAACTGCTGTCATTCTACCAACTGCAAATGTCACTTTGTAATGTCATCTTATAACGGGTGGCGCAAAAGTAGTGGCACTAAAGAAAATACCTTTATTTTTTTTATATGAAATTTTCTGTCATTCTGTTGTTGAAAATTGTGTAGTGAACAAATGTAAAATACACTGAAAATAAACATGGACCGTTTTACTCCTCAAGAACGTGGAATAATTTGTGTCAAACGCTTTTCCAGGCCGAGTTATCTCTCGTTTTGGCGATTTGCCTTGGCCTGCAAGATCACCCGATCTGACCAGTCCAGACTTCTTTCTTTGGGGTTTTTTGAAATCTCGGGTGTATGTGAACAAGCCACAGACTCTCGCAGCTCTAAAAGAAAACATTCGTCAAGAAATAACGAACATATCGCAGGAAGTGTTACGGCAAGTTATGCAAAATGTCATAAATAGGGCTCATGTGTATCAACTCTGGAGGTCACCATTTAAAAGACATCATCTTTAAATCCTAATGGTACGAAATTTAATGGTACAAATATACATTTAAAAAAACCTAAATCTAGTTTTCTAATTTAGAAAAAATGTTATAGCCGAACCAAATAGGGTCTTTACTTTTGCGCCACCCGTTATATAAAACTCTTAGTCCTGACTGACTGATTGACTTAGAGACAACGTACAGCCTAAACCGCTGGTCCTAGAGACTTGAAATTTATAGAGAGTGTTTGTTTAGAAGCGTGGAGGTGTACTAAGAAACGATTTTTCGAAATTCAGACCCTAAGTGCCTAAAAAGTGCCAAAAACGTACTTTCTTATAACTCAAGAACGGCTGAACAGATTTTTATGATCTTTGGTTTTTTGAATTTGGCTTTGTCGCCGAATAGTAATTATCACAATTAAAATGTGGCAAATCCACGAAATAATGTAATATTAAAGAAAATACGAAATATTATGGCGCTAATATCGCTAGCAAATTTGTTACCATGACAACGGGTACTAAAGTGATGGTGTCAACGCTAGGTCACATTTTGATCTGTCAAATGATAATATTCATAAAACGTCACTCTCTGTCACGTATAATTACAAAGAATGTGAAAAATATTAATTTATGTACTATGTAAGAGTTATGTACTGCAGTTTCTTTATTTAATTGATTGGAAATAGAAAAGAAGTTTTTGAGACTGGCTCACTTCGATGGAGTATCCAATCTTCAGTTAAGTTCCACGGACTGCGAGTGATATTATAGTAGAATAGCAGCGTGCGTCGCGAGGACAACATTCGGAACTACATATCAGACCCATTATTGGTAGTATTGGCATCGAGCATTAAATAATATACTAGAGCATATACTGCGTCAGCTACCAGCTACCATGATACCATAGTATTTCATAACATTGACTACACGACATGATAGCACAGCGATTATAGCTATAGATGTACCGTATATGAAAGAAAGCCTAAAAGTAATACAGCACGTTATCATTCAGATGAATACTAACTTATAAGCCCTCACACAGTAAGGTACGTGAATTTAAATCTATACGCAGATATAACACAAGGGGCGGCTAGAAACGTTTCACCAAATAGGCAAACGCCTGCCTTCTAGAAAAGTTCACTTTCTTTCTTGACGAGAATTATACTAAGGCAACAATTATTAGAGATGACAGAACACCATTCAATAACTTCCACTTATCAGCTGTGGGCTCAATTAGTCAAGCACAGTGCACTTCTGTTTAAGATGACAAAGAATATAATACAAAATGTTTATTTTCTTACTATTATTTTTAGATCAATAAGAAAAACTAAACCACCACAAATTATAAGTTGTTTTATTTATATTCATTTTTGACGTATCACATAGTAATTTATGTATCCTCAGCATTTACCAGCGCATTGAAGGACGTCTTCAAGACTCTAGAGTAGGTACATCTCGCACCTTCGGTTCGCTGACGACATCATCATAGTTGCGGAGTCGCTGGAACAACTGGGCGAAATGCTGCACAGCCTGAATGGTGCTTCCCGACAAGTCGGCCTCGGTGTAAACTTGGATAAAACCAAGATTATGTTCAACGAACATGTTGTACCGAGACCGATTGCCATCGAAGGAGCGACACTCGAAGTTGTTCAAAAATATTATCTACCTGGGGCAGGTTATCCAGCTCTTGGTAAAACCAACTTCGAGAAAGAAATAGCCAGAAGAATCCAACTGGGGTGGGCAGCATTTGGCAAACTACGTCGGGTCTTCTCCTCCCCCCTGCCGCAATGCATCAAAACAAAGGTTTTTGACCAGTGCGTCCTGCCTGTTATGACCTACGGTGCCGAAATGTGGCCACTGAAGGTGGGGTTATTCCGTGACCTAAAAGTCACGCAGCGGGCTATGGAGCGAGCTATGCTTGGAGTATCTTTAAAAGATAGAATTTGAAACGAGGTCATCCGACATAGAACCAAAGTTAAGTTACCGACATAGCTCGCAGAATAAGCAAGCCAAAGTGGCAGTGGGCTGGCCGCGTCTGCCGAAGGACTGATGGCCGTTGGAGCAGACAAGTCCTAGAGTGGAGACCGTGAGAAGGAAAACGGAAGGTGGGACACCCCTTAGCCAGGTGGACCGACGAGCTGTGAAAGGCGGAAGATCGGCAAACGTGGCGCATATTAGGAGAGGCCTATGTCCAGCAGTGGACAGCAATAGGCCAATTGATGATTATTATATCCTCAGCATACAACAGCAACCTTCATAGTTATGGTATACTGATGATATCGCACTGGCGGACAGGGCTCTTTAAAGCAGGTGGAATCCCAGTTCTAACAGAGCTTGCGAACCTGTTTGATTCCGTCATCCAGCAGAACTTAACATCTAGGATATGGAACTGGAGTGCGGTGGTACTGTTCTCCAAAAAAAGGCTTTAAGGCCTTGCTGAAGAATTATAGATCAATCACTCCTGAGTCATATCTCTATACAAGTTGTTCTTGAGAGTCGTCATGAATAGTTGCGAGTTCAGTTTTAAAAGGGTTACCTATATAGTATTGTAGTTGTACTGTTCAGCAGATTATACAAAAGACCTGAGAGTATAATCAGCCGCTATGTTTGGCATTTGTGATTTACGAGAAGCCTTCTGACATTATCTAGACCTGAGCATTTCTGGATTGTCTACGACGGTGTCGTGCTGATACGATTTTTCATTGCTGTGTTTCTAATTTTAGATTAGAAGATGAAGCCCAGTAGGAGATATACGTCGAAAGGTCGACAAGGGTTGGGCAACATTGGACAAATTCGTCGAGGTTTCTACTCCCCTGTTATGACTCATGGGGCCGAATTTAATATTTTGAAAAACTTACTACTGAGAGAGTGAAAATAAGGCGTCGAAAGTTTATACAACAAGTCCATCATAGAAAAAATACTTTTGGTGGCAGTAGTCGACATCCACGCAGGCGGAGCTGCGGGCGAAAAGCTAGTAATAAATATATAGGATTACAAAGGGATTACAAAGTGACATTTGCAGTTGGTAGAATGACAGCAGTTCAATTATTGACCTGTTTTAAGAGTTCATGGTAAGGGCCCAGTTTCCGAAAGGCTGATCAACGTTAAATTCATTAATCGGCTGTTAAATCTCTTGTCAAGTAGCAATTGGATTGTTAGAAACATGGTCAAATAGTTTAATTTGATCATACTTAGTGTTGGTTAACCAGCTATTTTTAACCGACAAGACGATAAAATAAAACTATTTAACCATGTTTCTAGCATTACAATTGCTACATGACAAGAGATTTAACAGCCGATTAGTTAATTTGACGTTGAATAGCCTTTCAGAAACTGGGCGTAAGAGTATGGAATTGTAGGAAAACTTAGCTAAAAGGTATGATTCCGAAGCCGACCCTATACGACAACAACATACGCATGCAGCAGATACAGCGTACCCATTACTTGTTAAACTCCGACACGGATAAAGAGGACCATTGAGAAGCCGCAATGAATTACGCGTAGGTATCTGATGCGCGTGTCTGCGGTTGTCGTATGCGGTCACTTCCGGAATCATACCTTAAGTATTTTAGAGCAAGTGAGGTAAGTGGTCTCTATATTATGGTCGCTTAGGTTCTGTCAGCAATGCGAAGGTAGGACACGACGCTATTCCCCTCCCAATTAAGCAGTTCGTCTGGGGAAGTACCTCCTCCCTACAGAAAACCTCGTGTTATGTATCCAGTGGTGAGTAGGGTAGCCAGAGCTCACTGGAGAGTTTTTGTGCTGTCAGTGGGAAGAAAGCTTGTTCTGCTTTATGTTCTGCATTGACGGCACAGAAACTTTATATTCTTACAGGGTCAGCAGAACGAGTGTGGCTCCCCTGGTGGTGTACACGTCCTCCACGGTAACCACTTTCCATCAGGTGGGCGTGAAAAAGCATCTGATGAGGCCGTCAAGCTGAGTGCCACCATTGTAGCATGGTACGTGTCTATAATGGTGACCCTCTTTCCAAGACTTTGCCCTCAGCTTGCCATCAGGCAAGGCGAAATCAAATTGACGTGTCCTATATAAAAAAAAAAAAGTGGCACGTGAAAAAGCAAGTTGCCAAGAAAAATAGTTCTTGACTGCGTAACTGTAGGGCAACTTGTCATGTGCTTCCTGCTTGCTGCGTTTATAAGTGGCCCCTCTTTGACGATGGGCTCGTGACTTAGTGGTAACCGAGTAGTCAAGGAATACTAGCTAAGTTTGTCTTAGGATGGGTGACCGACCCCTCTGTGCCTCGGAGGAGCACGTTAAACCGTCCTCAGTTGCTATACAAACATCTATGACAGTCTTTATAGGTAGTTGGACCCCTCAAAAGCACGTTATGATAAGGTAAAAAGCCCAAGGTCAGGTAATAGACGCTCTTGAAAGGAACTAGTTTCTATTACACCAGAGCTTGCCTCCAAAATGGGGTCTCATTTCGTTAGGATACAGTCCTAATCCGCTGTCATAATGATTCACACTTTTTACTACCTAGAATACATGGACGAAAGAAGACTGACGAAACAGATTTATGAAGCGAGGGTGAATGGGCAACCCGGTAGAGGTCGACCTAGACATACGTATGTCAGACAGATAGAAGTCATACTAAAGAAAGGACATGTCAAGAGTACCCGAAACCGGCGAGCATGTATGAAAACAATTATGAAAGTAGAAGAAGCGAAAGATGTATGCCAGGATCGTAGCAAGTGGAAAACTGGGAAAGAGGCGTGACTGTATGTATGTATGTATGTATGTAGAATACATGAAATTATTTCTGTAAAGAACTGTTTTTGTTAACCAAAGTTAGTGTTTTACAACCCTTTTTGAATAAGGGACCTCTTTGGAAAGTCATGAATAAATAAAATGTTAGTGATTTGGAAGATTACGTTTACAATTAGCGAATATAATCACGCTTTTGTCCCCGGAGAGTTAGGCAGAGGTGAATTAACACTCATATTTCACCAATCGTTGTATTCGGCTCCACGTAGGTAATAGCCGGTGAACCTATTGTCGCATTCCGGGCACTATTGTTGACTCGAGCCATGCATCTGAGGCTGAGGCTAAATCTGGGCTGTATATATCTGTCTGATATTAAACAGTCCTATCCCTGAGTCGCCCTGTACGACACCGCATGGGAAGAGATGGGGTAGCCCAAATTCTACTCTGCCGGGAACGTAGAATCCTAGAATCAGAATGCGAGTAAACATACTTGGACACTTTTTCATTTTAAATACAGACATATTATCACCCAGACCAATACAAATCTCCATATTCATGTATAAAAATATTTGCACTGAGGGGGGAACGAACCCGCGCCCCCTGCGTAGCCGTCGAACCTTGTACCGCTACGCCACAGAATGCCACAGAGGCCGTCAAATAAATTAAAAAGTACAAATATTTACAAAGTCTTTCTCAAAGATGTAGATTCAAGTCGCTTTTCCTCTCTGAGCTTTTATAGTTTGTAAAACTTAATTGAAAACGGTAGTGGTTTTATTCGAACCTCCCTACCACCGCGGGTGGAAACCCGGTGATATTTCAACATCCCTACCACCGCGGGGAGGGAGCTTTGTGATATTTATTTTGCACTTATTGAGCAACAGATGTGTTGGGGCATTCTGTGCAAACTAATGTGTTGTTAAATTAGAGGTAATGTTTGAATCGTTTAGTGTTAGTGTGTTAGTTTGCACAAAGGTCGAAATTCGATTGTAATCATTATTTAAATAGATATAATAATAATGCTAATTCACCAATCACACAAAGTAAGTAATAACAGTTCGTTCGACTGTGGTTTTTTTCCATATACAAGACTAGTTCAGTGTTTCGTCCTTCCTATAGGGGTTCGGCCCAATAATCGGGTTACAGATGCGCTCAGGGATGATATAGATATTGAGAGGGAACGTAGGTCGCTGGCTATCAGGTGTAACATGGTTGTCCGGAGGTTTGCACGTTGTACGAACACAGTCAAAGTGACTTTCTTTAAAGCCTTCTGACAGTCCTTCTACACGTACACGTGCAGCCTGTGGACGTGTTGCACTCTGCGGGCATACAGCGACCTGCGCATCCAGTATATTAATGCATTCAGGATGCTGTTGGGGCTGTCGCGGAGGTGCAGTGCGTCAGGAATGTTCGCAGAGGCTCGCACAGACGATTTCTATGCTGTAATTAGAAAGCGTTCGGCCTCTGCATTGGCACGACTCCGCTGCAGCACTAACAGTCTCCTGAGTGTGTTTAAGGACCGGTGGGACTCCCCCTTGTTGCGGCACTGGATGACGCTCCACACGTATCACAAGTAGTGGAATGTTATTGTTATATAGAAATAATTACTACTAACATTCTTAAGTTAAATTGTTACTAACACTATGGGCCGCTGGTCTGAGAATAAATAAATATTAATTTAATTTAATTTAATAGGACGAACCACAGAAATTAAAAATAATTAAAATTTTCCTTCAGTGATTCGTGTTATTGATTTTTTTTCTTCATTTTATATACATTTCATGCATAAAAGATAACATTATACCAATACCTTATAAACCTTTTAGCCTTTACCCACTAATGTCCCAATACAATATTAACATCCAATCTATTCCGCTAAGAGCTTACAAGAGAACAAATCGGACTGCTCATCCGCCGCTAAGCTATTCATGAGGCTGTTACATTCTCAGGTATAAATACAGACTAGTTCTTTGTTTTTTTAGCTTTTCGTGGAATAAGACAGTAGGTACACAGAATACATAAATCCCATATAGTCACGTCTCTTAGGTAGGAACAAAACGTCTGCAGGCACTTGAGATGTGCTGCTCTTTTTTAATGCGAAAATCCCCACGGTTACTTTTAATTCATTGTCATTCTGGGTATCTGGGGGTCTCACCAAGATCCTCGGGTATTCTACCCTCTCAGGGTTCCCACAGTAAAATTGACAAAATAAATAAAAGAAATAAAGTTGTGTGACGTCTGCCCCGAACACGAAAAATATTCGTATTCGTAACGTATGGAGACAACGGAGCATTGCAATTGGCCGCCTGCCTACTCGCAACGTTCCATTTTCGCGACAACGTTACGAATGCTATGGCACTGAAAATCGTCCTCGAACTGATTGTACAGTCGACAAAGAGGATTCGGTTGCTCCTTTACATTATAACTTTATACGTAAAAGTGCACCATCCTTTGTCGACTGTACGTAAGCCGCTAAGAGCCAGTACTTTACCGGTTGATTGACGGACGAGGTTCAGACACTGGCTTTCATCTCAGGGTTTACCAGAACCACAGATATACTATATTTATTCTGTGCCAGAACCCAGAAAAGAAATATGTAAATCAAATGTGCGTGCTTGAACTTATATTACAAGGCAGGGCATTTCACTAGTATTTCATAATGAAGCCTTAAGTACATAATATTCTGTTTCCAAGAAAATAAGTTATTTTTCTTCAGAAATGTTTTCACACAATTATTACATTGCAAGCATTTTCCAAACCAAGTATAGCTCGTTTTTTAAGGCTTCGTAGTTTAAAAGAAAGAAGTATACATTTTGTAAAATACGAAACACTATTTGAGGCGATTTGGCAGCTATACTTATCGGTGTTTATATTGAGCCCAAGTAGGGCGCGAGCGGCTTTTTCTTGTACAAAAGAATATTATCAACCGAAATTATTAATATTCCTTTCAACCCCTCCAACTAAGCTAAATTGGTTGTGAGTGGGTTCACTTCAGTAGTGTAAAGGCCAGGATTGGAACCCGGGATCTCTCGATTGTGAGGCCGACTCCTTAACCATTAAGCTATCTATGACCGGTGGATTTGAGCTCTTCGCCACCGTAGCACCTTATGATATCCTCAAAAGACACTCCAAAACGCATCTGTCTCAAGAATGTAAAACTGCGGGGTGATACTAGTTTAGTATATCATTGAAATAAACGCATAGTTCAGTGAATAAACGTGACTTACTCAAACAATATAAACAACCGTATGTTTTCATTTCATACAATTTTTTCAATAGTATTCTTTGATGCAAATTGCTTTGGCGGGTATAAATGCGTCAATAGCTGCAGTTTTATTCGTTTTTAATTCATTGCCATTATACAAAATTAATTCATTTTTATTACAATGAGCAGTTTTCCAGTAGGTATTTAAAGGGTTCCTAAAGACGCGCTAGATGGCGCAGCCGGCACTTTTGGTAAGAAGAGTGTGGTGTCACATCTAGTGTAATTTATGGAAAAAATGTTCTTCGGTTTTGTAATGATTTACTTTACTTAAATATTCTGTCATTTTTTCTGATACAATGAAAATACCACTTACAAACCACAGAGTACATTAAAATTACCAAAAGCTATGCTAGCGCCATCTCCTGATGACTTAAAAACCAACTGATTTATTATACCTACTGGAAAACTGCTCATTTAGGACAAAATATGCTTCGTTGAAACTATTGGTTTTTTATGGTGTTTCTAGTTTCTAATATTACAAAAATAAGTGTGTCTATGTATGTTTATCCGTTTGTTTACTTAACCTGGAAGTAAGAGAAAAAAAATGAAATACAAAAAAAATATTAAAACACACGTTACGTTTACTGAATTATAGGTCGCCTAGTAATATCATGTAACAGCCTCAGCATTTTTTACAAAGGTTACAGGTTAAACGTGTAACCTTTTAACTCTTTAGGATGACGTCATTAGTGCGAAATCAAAACTTGCACTAATGACGTCAGTTTTATACTTTGGACGAGGTTGACGGAGGTAGGACACGACGAAGTACCTCCGCCCTACAGAATACCGCGGCCATAATAACCTCGTGTTGTATTCCCGGCGGTGAATAGGGTAGCCAGAGCTCACTAGACAGTTTTAATGCTGTCATTGGGAAGATCAAATGCTTTGAAACTCTGTTCTTACATGATCGGCAGCACGATTTCACGGTGCGCACTGTGCGGTATGAAAGGAACTTCATCCCTCGCACACTCAAGCTGTGGAATGAACTCCATGCGGTGGTTTTCCCAAGCGACTACAATATGGGGTTCTTCAAGAAGGGCATTAGAAGGTTTCTTCAGCGTCGGCAGCACGAGTGTGACGCCCCTGGTGTTGCATACGTCCATAGGCCACGGTAACCACTTCTCATCAGGTGGGCCGTGTGCTTGTCTGCCACCTAAGTGGTATAAAAAAAACCCAGTTTCCATCAGGTGGGGAGTGTGCTTGCTTGCCACTTAAGGTGGTATTAAAAAAAGTTCGACACAATTAATATTTTTGTAATAGCAATCAAGATCAGAGTATAGAACAGTCAGCATTTCGTCATTATGTTTGTCGGCTCCATTTAATATGAGTAAGCCTGTTGCCGTCAACCGAGTCCCATCCCCATCCCTTAGGTGCCTTGTCCAAACATGGGAAGAGACGGTATGACCTTACTCTAGTTTGCGAGGAGCCACGAAGCAGCGGATATAGTTATCACTAGGTATTATGATGATATATTACTACTTTGAGAATTATTTTATCACTAGCTTTTGCCCGCGGCTCCGCCCGCGTGGATGTCGGTTATCGCGACCAAACATAGACTTTTTCCGATGAATTTTCAGTACTGAATTGATGCCGACTCTTGACCAATAGATGGCGCTGTGTGTCCGGAATAAATTTTATTTTTTATTTTATTTTTTGTAATAAAAACTATCCTATGTCCTTTCTCAAGTTCCAAACTATGTCTGTACCAAATTTCACTCAAATCGGTTCAGTAGTTTAGGCGTGAAGCAAAGACAGACAGACAGACAGACAGAAAGACAGACAGACAGAGTTACTTTCGCATTTATAATATTAGTTTGGAATTTGGATGGATTATGTAGGTATATCTACATTTAATATATTGCACTGTGCGTGACCCATATTGATAAGCGGCCATTTGCAACCGATCTATATCACAAAGTAATTAATTTATTGTTTACTGAATTGTTTAATGAATATAGACTAAAATTTTCGCGATAGACGTATAGTCATCAGTATTTATTCGCGGTTGAATCTCTCTTCACTGTCTTCACTTCTCTTCACTTGCGTGAGCGACTTCCGAATAACCCCAACCCTTTTTTTCGGGCGGGTACGCTTGGATACGGATACGCTCCCCCCACCTTCTGTCAGACCAGTTATGTCGGCCTCGAACCGACTAAAACCACACGCCGTCTTGGGTCTGCGCGTGTAAGATTGCCCAGGGCATAACCCTCGCAAGTCGCACGGCTGAACCAGGACCATGTCTCCAATATGGGCTCCTTCGGGTTTGGGAATTACAGTGTCCTCATCTTACCCCCGGAAAGGGTCAAGATGGGAAGGGGGGGGGAGGGGCACGCATCGCGACCCTGTACCGGCCTACTTCTGCTAGAATGATTTCTGTCATCCTAGCAGAAGCAGATTAGTAGGTACAGCTTTGTTTATTTAGGTCTTTGGTTAGGTCATGATCTCTAGATAATGATGATTGATAGATACAGTGTACAATAAATATATTAGATTTAAACGAGTATATAAAAGAAAGTCGTGTTAGTTACACTATTTATAACTCAAGAACGGTTGAACTGATTTGTCTGAAAAATAAAATAAAATGGAAGATGCAACGGGAACGGGATCAGAAAACATGGAAATTTGAATAGAAAATACAGCGGGGACGGGATCTGAATACCACACGGGTGGAAAATATGGCAGTACAAAGTTCGCCGGGTCAGCTAGTGTATAATAAAACTATCTATAACAATTATGTAATCATCTCCTCTCACGGCTGAGGACATGCATTCATTCCAAGGCAGGCGGCTCTTACGTCGAGGCCACTTCCATACAAACATTAGCAGCGACGCACTCGGTAATGCTATGCGTCCTATTGTGATACACACAGAGACTAATTTACAAACAACTATGCCTGTTAATGAATTGCCTGGAATACACTCCACTGATTCATTTTGTGGGGCAAGTGATAAGCGGAAGCGGGTTATAAAAAATGGTCAATACTTTTTTTTAAATTGGCGAGGTTCCTGAATTAATGAGCAAAACTAGCTGTTGTCTGTGCCCAAATTTAATTCAGCCGGCGTTTTCTAGAATAGAATTTAACGAAGGGATTTGACGTTTCTGACCTACGTTGACGGCTGTTTATACGTCAAATACCGTAACATTCGTTATTATACTCTAAAACTCACCGGCCAAAGAATTGCCACTTATCTAGGGTGCTGGTGTGATTGAGTAGCAAAATACCCATCTATTCATCCCAATTTACGCATTTAGTAGTAAGATAAGAATAATTTGGGACGACAATAATTGAATCTAAAGGTACGAATTGGTAGTGGGCGACATGAGGCAGCAGCGGACGACGTGTCGCAGCGACACTACTGGTGCTACCAACTTGTATCTTATTTCCATGAAATAGCGGACGATATGAGGCTGCAGCGGACAACGTGTCGCAGCGACACTACTGGTTTCAATGTACTTCCATGAAAGCGACGTCGTCTGCTACTGCCTCATGTCGCCCGCTGCCCACTCTTACCTTTACTGTAATATTTATGAGAGAAACCGAGAAAGAACTTATTGCAGGATTTGAGCTTTTAAAACCAGTACAACACATGCATTACTTTTATTGTTTTAATACATTTTTCAATATATTATGTTATTGCAAACAGCCTTTGATTACCAGGCCTAAGGTTGTACGCGGATTGGTTTCCTCCTTTTGAAGACAAGACCTAGTTGAATGACCTTTAGGTATTTGATTAAGTGGCACTCTGAGATGTACGGGTGGAGGAACCACCGAGCTTGCATATATCCGCTATATTGAACGTGGTAGCCGTGCTGAATCGTAGCCCGTTATTGAACATGAGTATGTGATAAGATAATAGATAAACTTGTTGTTTTTTTGGAAACTTATCACTCAGATATTATTTGAATGCAGATGATAGAAGTAAAAATTTAAAATTAATGGCCTTAAAGATTTTTATTGCTAACAATGTTTTCTCCTTACAGTGTCATTTGAATATTTAATCAAAAAAAAATTTGTACCTTCACCCTTAAGACTTCGAGTACGGGGTAAGTTGGACCAAGTGTCATAATGTCCAAGAAGGCATAACGTCCAGTTGTTATATAGACAATAAGTTAAAACGTACAAGTGCGAGTGTGCAATGGGCGATTGTGGATTGAATTCACATTGACATATCGTTTAATAGCCAAATTGTAATACTCATACATTCATACAGTCACGCCTCTCTCCCAGTAGAGACCACATGTTTTCACATGCCACAATCCTGGCGCTTTCGCTTCTTGTTTTTTTTTAAATAGTTCACTGCAATTTGACTTCGCCTCGCCCGATGGCAAGCGGAAGGCAAAATTTCTTCCAAAATTTAAACAGTCGCTTGAAGTCTGTGACTTGTACCTCAACAAAAAGTGACTAAACCGGTGTATTCTGGCGGCGCGGGCCCGCGGGACGCCGCGTACGTACCAAAAGTGTTTATGCGGTGATCTCATCGTTGCAAGTTAATTTATTTATATAGACACTAGTGTTTAATGTTTTGAGAACCAAGAGCATCTCTTAATGGATGTGTGGGTGAAATTTAAAATGACATTGATCATGTAACATGTAATGATAGGGTCGGCAGCACGAGTGTGACGCCCCTGGTGTTGCATACGTCCATAGGCCACGGTAACCACTTTCCATCAGGTGGGCCGTGTGCTTGTCTGCCACCTAAGTGGTATAAAAAAAAAAAAAGTATACTATACTAGAGAGAGTGCCTGTACGGAACAAAAAAAATGGTATAGTTACGAGATCCGATTCTCAGCACTCTATGGATGGTGCGTGCGGTCGCCGGGTCCATAGCGTGATACAGAGAGGAACACCGTGACGGCGACTGGGACTTGCGACCCAGATGTAGGTTTAGGGTGGCCACCTTGTGATGCATCAGCGCTCACCTCCACCGTCAGTAGTGTTCCCCTCCTACCTATCCAAATTTGGTAAGATCCTATCAATGCCGCTTTTGATATTCGTGTATTCCATCTCGCACCGAACGGTTTGAGGCCTTCTTCCTCTGCCGCACGATGAAGAGCTGGAAAGCTCTGCCCGCGCACGTGTTTCCCTCTTCCTACAGTCCCGGGTCCTTCAAGCGGGGCGTAACAAAGCATCTATTAAGGCCGTCAAGCTAAGGATCAACATTTAGCTTCAAAAATGGTGATCCGTTACTGGGGTGCAGTCAATTGACGGACCAATATAAAAAACTAGCTTTTACCCGCGGCTCCGCCCGCGTGGATGTCGGTTATCGCGACCAAACATAGCCTATGTCCTTTCTCGAGGTCTAATCTACCCCTATACCATATTTCATCAAAATCGGTACAGTGGTTTGGGCGTGACAGACAGACAGACAGACAGACAGACAGACAGACAGACAGAGTTACTTTCACATTTATAATATTAGTAGGGATTATTCTTTATGCGCAGTACGCGTTTGTGTCTTTCGAGGATACCGCAGGGTGCTACGGCAGCGCAGGAGCTCAAATCAAACAAACAAACAAACAAACTCTTCAGGTTTATAATACCTATTAGTATAGATGGGTACTTCTCGTAATGCTACGTGGGTGTTTCGTATTTGTTACTTATGTCTTTATCTCGAAATAACACAAATAACACGTGTAACGTTGTTGTTCGGATTCGAACTTACACCCACGGCTTGTGGGCGGATGTACTTGTGCGACATTTTGTCTTTACCTCAATAGAAATAGAATTGTGGTGATATAAACCTTTGTAAGTATATTTTTTTTTAAATTCTTTATTGTACACTGAAATTAACAAAATAACAAACATAAACACAATAAGTGATGTACAAAGGCGAGCTTAACTCAGTATTGAGTTTTCTCCCAGCAAGTCGGCCGAAGCAGGGAGAATCGGTCTAGGTGGGGTTTCTCGGATGACGCGGACCTGGGGTGTGAGTGTGGAGTTGCTCCACAGACCATGGCCCACCTGCTAACGTGTGCTGCATGCCCATCTACCTGTACACCGGAGGAACTAATGAGTGCCTCCGAGAACGCGATCCAGGTAGCAGCATACTGGGAAAATAGAGTTCGAGAGTGGAGGCGCCATCGATTCGACAGAAAAAGAAGATACTTAGTGAAGGACTGGTGCTATAAACCTGATGTATTGAAATCTATATTTATAAAGGCGAAATACCACTCACTTTTTCTTCTTTTTCGTGTCAATGACAATAGTTTTAGTAAGTATGCTTGTGTGAGCGGACGCAACTCGGGCGTCGGAGGTCACAGAATGACCTCCGGCCCCCATGAGCGCGGGACGGGTGGAGCCGCCTGTCACCCTAGCAGAAGCGGCCACGGCGGCGGCGGCGGCGCGCATTACGTGCCTCCCTATACCTGGAGGCGAGTTGGGCACTCCATGGTCCCCAGATCGAGAGATATGGTCCTGGGATGGCCCGGGGTGCGAAGGATACGTCTGCGATAATCTCACCTCCGGCAACCAGCAGGGCTCCAACTACCCGTAAAGACTGCCATAGATGTTCGTATGGCAACCGGGACCGACGGCTTAACGTGCTCTTCGAGGCACGACCAGATCAATGCAAATATTTGCACTGAGCGGGGATCGAACCCGCGCCTCCTGCGTAGCAGCCGCGTCCACTACCGCTACGCCACGAGCCACGAATGCTGTCGATTAGCAGACTATTCAGCACAACAATCATTTTCCATTTCAAACCACTAGTTCCTGAGATTAACACTTTTAATCAACCAAATAAACAAAATCTTTAGCTTTATAATATTATTAAATATAGATTAAAGTAGAGCATTATTGATGAGAGCTTGATAGAAATTAATCAAATGTAACAATCTAATCTACAGCTGTATAGTTAGTTATGTGGGTTAATAGGACATTAATCATTATAATATGAACGTGGAGTGTCGTGTCCATTTAAACAAATTTACATTTAAAACTAGACACTAAAATTGCAGTTAGGTAGATGGCTGCAGAATTATACAATCGCGCTTTTAGTGTAATTTTTAAACTTCGTAACGGAAAATAGTATCACACATATATCACACTACATAATATACCTCTTTTTATACCTCTTAGGTGGCAGACAAGCACACGACCCACCTGATGGAAAGTGGTTACCGTGACCCATGGACGTATGCAACAATGCAAGCTTTGGATGCAATCGGGATTGACCCTCTGATGAAAAGGGGTGTAGATGACAATAGCCCATATTTTGTCATTAACACCAATTACGAAATCAAGAGAACAAGCTGTGGGCAGCTAATCGTTTGAAGTTAAGCCGCGTACACACCGTCTGATTATACAAAATAAATTGATCGTTCACTTTAATATGTACAGCTCTCAGAAGTTGCTGGACACTTACATATTTAACAAACGGTTTGCACCTTTTTTTTCATACCCCTTAGGTGGCAAACAAGCACACGGCCCACCTGATGGAAAGTGGTTACCGTGGCCTATGGACGTATGCAACACCAGGGGCGTCAAGGTCGTGCTGCCGACCCTGAAGTAACCTTGTAATGCCTTTCTTGAAGAACCCCATGGAAATAAATAAACAAACATATATTTTTTTTATCTTCATACTTAAAAATGCAACAGTCATTTTGATCAATGTTAACGCGATCATAAATGCCCTGAGAGTAAGTTCAAATCCGATTTGTTCAAACTTCACATTGAATGCGATCCAAATACACTTTGACTGAACAACATTAAAAATCATGATCCACACACACGCCTTTGATTGAATAGCATCGTCCATCCTCGTCGTGGATGTCGGCTATCGCGATCAAACATAGCCTGTAGTAGATTAGACCTTGAGAAAGGACTTCTGAAGGTCTAATCTACTCCTGTACCAAATTTGATTAAAATTGGTTCAGTGATTTAGGCGTGAAGCATAACAGACAGACAGAGTTACTTTCGCATTTATAATATTGAGTATGGATTAATATACTCATTAATACACTTAATTTTATACTCATTTCAGTTAATTGAACTTTTGTTTGAACGGACATGTTAAAGTGCATTATGATCAGTATGCCTAGGGACTTTTTTATTCTAGGCAGACTCCGATCGTGTGCGCTCAGCTTTACGCCGAATTTACTCAGAGCAATTAGTATGGTGTCACACCCACACGGCTAGCATCGCAAACTAGCCCATGTTTGGACTCACTAGTGTTGTAAAATAAATAGTGGAATAATGTTTAGAACATCCTTTACTCCGTTATACATTATGTTTATTCTTAAGGGCATTAAAAGTGGCAAAGTGACTTTGAAGGATTCGCTCGAGGTCATCCGGCAAAGAACTAAAGTTACTAACATAGCTTGCAGAGTAAGCAAGCTGTAGTGGCAGTGGGCTGGCCACATCTGTTGAAGGACTGATGGCCGTTGGAGCAAACGAGTCCTAGAGTGGAGACTGCGAGAAGACTAACGGAAGGTGGGACGCCTTTAACCAGATGGAATGACGACCTGAAAAAGGTGACTGGGACAATTGGGCGCGCGTTGGGAGTCGAGAGGTCTATGTCCAGCAGTGGACTGCAATAGACTAATTTATTGTGTGTAAAATAGCTGCTAACGTCAGTATACAGTCATGCTTCTCACGCTTCTTCTCTCAAGATGGCAGTCGCTTCACGGAGAATATCGAAGATCACTCAAATCCGAAGTTGGACGGGAAAAATCGAACTCCAGACTCCGAGGTGAAAGCTTCGGATGCGACTAGGATTATCTTGAAATTTACGGTATTTTTGTATGATTTCCCAACCCTGAGAGGAAAGTCCGCATAGAGCCTTATCAGTCACTTAGAAGGTGTATCAACTTACAGATGAGGTTGATATGTCCTCAAAAGCCTTTATGGGGTCCCATGCGCCCCATCATTACACATGACACGTAATCAATTAGTTTAGTGTATAGTGAAGCGGTGTGACATTCTACCCACGTAGCGTTCAGTAGTCGTGACTGTCGGCATGCCGCGTCATGTTCACAGTTCTATGGAATTGGTGAGCGATTATTCATTCACTGTGTCGAATTAACGACATCGCTTACATTCCTCTATGTAAGCGATATAGTCACGCTTCTTTCATATTGAGGTAGGCAGATACCAAGTATAATAGGTTAGTATAGTTATCCGCATTTATCTTCACCACAAGTCGCGAGAGAAATGTGAATTTTTCTTTTAAAATAACATTAGCAACCGAAATTGGGTTGATATAATCTATGATTGGTGGTATCCTTGAAAGACAGCTAAAAACGCGTATAACGCTTAAAGAGTAGATTTTGTGAAGAGACTGGGAAAAGAAAAAAAAAGGGGAAAAGGGGAAAAAAAGGGGGCAATGGGGGAAAAGAGGTAAAGGGGAAAAAGGGAAAGAAATATATACCTGTAACTATAACCTGTGCTATAACTAGGCATAGATTGTCAGTTATTTGTGGAGGACAAGACAGCAGTATTTATGGAACATAACGACGTTCAGCGGTTTCGTGGTTCTCTAGACTGACAGCGAACCCAAACTGAATTGGGATCAAAAAAAGATTCCAGCAGCACATGAGTAACATTGTTGGTGTTACAAGTATCCCCAGAACTTTGGTCCGTAGTAATCAGGCGGAAACGGAGTGGAGATCTATCGTATGCTTGTCTGTTACCTTGATAGTATAAAAAAGATGTGTCGAACCGAAGTCGATTACGGTACTTAAATTAGAAATAACGGCGCGCGCTGTTTAGTGAAGTTGATTCACCATCAGTTTAATTGGTAATATTGTTGTAGTACGATCCAGTAGGTACCTACTTACAGTGATGTCGGTTTGCAGTTAATTACAATAATTACAATGGCGTGCCTACGATTTTAGTTTCAGTTATCTCTCATAAATTGTTTAAAACAAAATTTGGCTCACAATTCCTGGGTAGTAGGGCGCATGTAGAAGATTTTTTTTATACCACTTAGGTGGCAAACGAGCACACGGCCTACCTAATGGGAAGTGGTCACCGTGGCCTATGGACGTAGGTATGCAACACCAGGGGCGTCACATTCGCGCTGCCGACCCTGAAGAAACCTTCTAATGCCCTTCTTGAAGAACTCCATATTGTAGTCGCATGGGAAAACCACCGCAGGGAGTTCATTCCACAGCTTGAGTGTGCGAGGGATGAAGTGCCTTTCATACCGCACAGTGCGCACCGTTTCCGGACGCAATGTGTGAGGATGAATTCCCTGCCTGTGGCGAGAGGTGAGATGATAGAATGTTGCTTGTAGGCATCATGTCAAACAGTTAAAAAATGATAGTCTATCGTCCATAGTAGACTCATAAGCACTCATAACACAATCAAACTAATCTTCTAAAATGAATATCTTTCTTTAAAATATTACAGTACCTACCTATTTACCCGTAATCTTTATATGTATTGGTATGTGCAATGCGTATGCAATAAAAAGTGAGTATTATTCGAGGATATTCTGCGAATTTTCACGATAGAAGGACACGATATAATCGGATAAGCCCGGTCAAATAAATATCCCTGCCATGATCCGATATAGAGATAATAATGATAACACATTGTTATTAATATGTTCATATCATTCGTTATTTTAGGTCGCCACAGTTTTTCCTGTAGACTATTGTTAAAAAGCCTGTGTGAATTCGCGAGGTCAGTAGATATTCCTCACGAAACCATGGGCATGGTCTAGTAATATTATAACTGTGAAAGTTTGTGAAGATGTTTGTTATATATTCATTCTCTAACGTGCTGAACCGATCTGGCTGAAATTTTGTACAGGGATAGATTGCAGTCTAGAATAACATTTGAGCTACTATTCCGGCAAAAGGTCCTCATAGGTTCAGAGAGGTGTCATGTGTAAATTGTCAGTATTTATAGGTATCGTTGTATCGTCATGACGTTAAAATTTTTCTACGAAATCAGCCCAACGCGTCTAAGAATGTTTTCACCTCAAAAAGCTAGTTGAATCGATTAAGAAAGAGATAAAGAGAATCGACCTCGGGCGGGACTCGAACCCGCGATCTTTCCCTTACAGGGGGAATGCTCTGAGTACTAAGCCACCGAGGCCCGCAGTTCGAGTCCCGCCGAGGTCAACTTAATCGATTTGAATGGTTATCATAACAAATGCTTCAAAATTTCATTCAAAAGTTAGTTGAAATTTATTTCATATCTCTGTAACATTCGCATGAATATATTGCAATCACTACAGAGAGAATCCATCCATATCCAATAAATGCGAGAGTAACTCTGTCTGTCTGTCTGTTACGCTTTCACGCCTAAACCGCTGAACCGATTTTGATGAAATTTGGTATAGAGTTAGGTTAGACCTTGAGAAAGGACATAGGCTATATTCGGGCGCGATAACCAACATCCACGCGGGCGGAGCCGCGGGCAAAAGCTAGTCCATTATGAATGCGAAAGTAACTCTGTCTGTCTGTTACGCTTTCACGCCTAAACCACTGAACCGATTTTGATGAAATTTTGTATAGTGGTAGATTAGACCTTGAGAAAGGACATAGGCTATGTTTGGGCGCGATAACCGACATCCACGCGGGCGGAGCCGCGGGCGAAAGCTAATTTCAAATAAATAGCACAGCCATATTATCTGTTCTGTGGCAGAGTAGACTTTACCTAGAATGGTTCTTTTCATTCAAACATTATGTTCTCAGTACTTCCTCAATAGCTATACACTACACACGCATATAGTTCAACTCTATATGACTTCGTAATTGAATGAAACTCTAGCAGTCTGGACCACAACATATTGAGTCAGATTTCTCGGAAATCCTACTAATATTATAAATGTGAAAGTTTGTGAGAATGGATGTGTGGATGTGTGGATGTTTGTTACTCTTTCACGCATAAACGGCTGGACCGATTTGGTTGAAATTTAGTATGTATATAGGTTATACCCTGGATTAACATATAGGCTTCTTTTTATCAACACACCACGCGGGCGAAGCCGCGGGCGGAAGCTAGTGTTTAATACTTACCGCCTTTGCCTTCGTGGCGCAACGGTACGAAGTTTGACTGTGTGTATCACAGAATTGTGTATAGTGAGATCCCTGTACATACTATACTATTATAGGTATACGTATTATCGTTTATATCTTTTTTTATTTTTTTTATCCCCACCCCCCGCCGGAACCGGAGGAGGAGGTTATGTCGGACTCGAACCGACTAAAACGCACGCCGACTGTGGGCCGTCGGTTGCCGGAGGTGAGATTGTCGTAGCCATATCCCTCGCACCCCGGCCGACCCAGGGCCATATCTCTCGAACTGGCCCTCATCCGGTGTGGGGATCACGGAGTCCCCAACTCGCCCCCGGGTATGGGGAGGCACGCAATGTGCGCCGCCGCACAGTGGATCGTTTCATATAAGCTAGACGTCGGAAATTCATTACTTAATTAAGCTTTTTCTTATAGTCTTATTGATTTACAGATAATCAGGGACCTCAAAAACAATATTACTAATGATCTACCCTCACGCCGTTATTAAGCATCACGGTAAAAAAGTTTATAAAGTAAGTTACTTGAAAAAATAATTATTTTGCAATTTTTGTGTCTCTTTGTTGTGACTGATTTTTATAAGTTGTGAGTGTGTGAACGTGAAACCATAAATTGAGGATATTAATGAAGGTATGTACTTTCTATTTATGGATTTTTACATTATTAATCCACTTAGTTCTCGTAGAAAAAAATATTGAATTGAACCTATTTTATACCTTAAAAAAATCCCAATTCTTAACTTTAACAGAGAATCTAAATATGAGTATACCTTGGTGTCCCTACAGTACCTAGCTTATTTTAAAGCTCCAACCCTCTAAATTAAAAATCAGTCATTGTTTGACTTCGCACGAGTTTGCATCATATTGTTTTATCACGAATATGGAAGTTGATGGGATCTCGCAGGATCTCGCAAAAAAAGGTGACTAACCATTATTTGACTACTTGAAATTCTCATCATTCATCATCATTCTCATGATTGTCCAATGATAAGTTAATAGGTAAGCCCAATGGACTAAATAACTACCCGTTCGCGCTAAGTTTGTAAGCCGCGTCCCGTCCTCCTTCACTACGATAGCGGCAAAATTAGTGCGAACGAGTATATTTAATCAATACGTATTGAAGATCACTTTTATTGTTATATTTTACGTAAATACGTAGGAAATAAATAAATAAAAATACTTAAAATATAATTAGAATTTCCGACGTCTAGCTTGTATGAAACGATCCACTGTGCGCCGCCGTTGGACCCAATTCTCGATATAAACGAGGCCCTGGCGCGCGGATTGTTTTGTATTAATAATAAATACCTACATGCTTGGTGAATTTAAGTTCGTCCACCGCAGTAGCACCCCGTGCTATCCTCAAAAGGCACCCAAGAAACGTGTACAGCGCGTATAGCTCACTTTTTGAGCACATTTTGGGTCCAAGATTATGACTCGAGCAATATACTTAATTGTGAAGTGATCATGTCTGTACATTAGAGACTACACTCTTACAAATATTGTTACTAAAAGACAAAACTCTTACCATAGGTCCGGGCTATTCAGCGTCCGTCCGCACTCACCGTGGAAAGCCACCTTTATTTTTTAAATCAAAAAAACAAAACGCCAAAACATATTTTCTACCTCATTTTGAAGACCGCATTACATTCATACGACCCACTTTCAGTAATAAGGATTGTGTTCAACACGGCATCGCGTGCGTTGTATTATTATCATACTTAGCAGTATAAAGTTATTAGACCATTACATCGGAGTAACTGCTCGGCTTTAAGAAACGTGCATACAATAAAATACAAGAAGAAAACAATGGATTGTTAACTTTTCATGTTAAGGCCCCGAATCAGATCAGCATCGAAAAATTGGTATTTTCGAAACCGTTTTTCTTATTAACTACCTATAAAACCTATAGATCTGGAATTTACATGCCTGCATACTTACTACAGGATATACAGAATAACTTCTTCTTTTCATACATTGAATAAAAAAGGAGGAAATAGTTGAAAAGAGGCTCTGAACATCACTCTACTCTTTCTTAAGAAACTGAATATTTTCTACAATATGTATCCAAATAATCTAAAATTTCACATGTATGTTTAATAAGTGTATTAGCATGACGTGACCTTCTTAGTTAGTAACCATCGCCTATAAAGTTATCTATTAAAATTAGTTTTACTGATTTTCACGGTTCAAATATGAGCAAATGACCTTGAGCATTTGTGTGGTCAAAGTCATTCGCGTATGTAATCACCTTAAATTACAGAAATATGGAGTCGTAAAGGATGTATGAAAGTGGTATAGAAGTGGTTGGTTAGGTATAGCAGCGAAGGCTCCAATGGCTTTATGTTATACTTAAAGGGGCCTCCCTTCGGTTCGCAAGTCTACCTTAAATTGCAAGCCGGTATTATACGTGTTGATACAGGGACGAGGATCTGGCGGAAACTTTTCACTCGGAAACTTTCAAACAGCAGTCGTTCTCGTAAGAGTCAAGCTGTGGACTGAACTCCCTGCGGTGGTTTTCCCAAGCGACAACAATATGGGGTTCTTCAAGAAGGGAATTAGAAGGTTTCTTCAGGGTCGGCAGCGCGAGTGTGACGCCCCTGGTGTTGCATACGTCCATAGTCCACGGCCACTTACATGTTATAAAACGTCACATTTCAATGAACTATACAGTTATATTATAACTATAAGCCATAACAACAGTTATAACAGCTGCAATGCAACATTTTTCTAGATTTTTCTACGTACACGACCTTTATTAATATTTGTCTGTCTTTCAAGTCATTCTAACAACCATCTAACAACGCCCAAAACCAATTGTGTGGTCATTAGTATTATTCAGAACGTGTGCATTTACCACCTATGCCTTGTTAGTGCAAAATGTCACGTCTATTAAGTGTCACCTACATTTTATCAAAATTACTTCAATTTTGTAACTTCCAGGATGCATTCCATCATAGAATTCAGAGATCATTCCACGGTTATGTCATCTTATGCATATAATTTTGTGTAGGATGCAGTTTTTACATATTAAACCCCACGTGGTTCCCGGCAGAGTAGAATTTGGGCAACCCCATCTCCTCCATGCGGTGTCGTACAAGGCGACTAAGGGATAGGGCTGTTTAACATCAGACAGATATATACAGTCCACACAGCCTATACACGGCTCGAGTTAACAATAATGCCCGGAAAACGGCAATAGGCTCACCCCCTATTACGTGGGACCTAATACAATGATTGGTGAAATGTGGGTGTTAATTCACCTCTGCCTAACCCTCCGGGGATAAAGGCGTGATTGTATGACGTATGTATGTATGGGGGTAGGCAGAACCGACAGCCCGTTAACAGCTTCCAGTTGCGAAGGGTGAAATTTTTGTACGAAATCGATTTTTTTTCTAAGAATCTTACATATACTTATACATATACTCACGCCTGTAGATACCCAAAGGGGTAGGCAGACGCGTATTAACACCCACATTTCGCCAGCTATTTTTCTTCTTCTGTCGAATCGATGGTGCTTCTACTCTCAAATTCTATTTTCTCAATATGCTGCTACCTGAATCGCATTCTCGGAGGCACTCATTAGGTCCTCAGTTGTACAGGTAGATGGACATGCAGCACACGTTAGCAGGTCCCTCACTCACACCCCAGGTCCGCGTCATCTGAGTAACCCCACCTAGACCGATTCTCCCTGCTTCGGCCGATTTTCGGTCCCACGTAATAGGGGGCGAGCCTATTGCTTTCAAGCGGGCACTTATTAACGGGCTGTATGTTTACTGTCGGATGAAGAACAGCCCTATCCCTTAATCTCCTTCTACGACACCCACAGGAAGAGATGGGGTGTCCCTATTCTACTCTACCGGAAACCAACACGGCTAAGAATCTACATAACATAACATAAACTCACGCCTATATCCCCGAAGACCCCCGCACAGGTGCTAGCACCCACATTTCGCCTTTTATGTTTAGGTCCCAATATAATAGGTGGCGAGCCTATTGCCATTAACCGGGCACTTATAAACCTTCGATAAATACACACATAACTTCGAAAAGCATCGAAAGGCATTGGTGTGTGCCATGGTATAACCTGGGATCGCACCCGAGACATCGTCTTAGCAGTCCATTACCCATCCCATAATTCCCATACCACTAGGCTATCGCGGTTGTAGACCTAAAAATCCACGAAATAAATAAATGACCGAAATCATTAGCAATATTTTTTCGAGGTCTGTTATTTATGGCGGCAAGCTTAAGAGAAGCCATTATTGTCCTTAATAATGACAGATCAAGCTATTCTCTCCATGGTGGACAATCCTGCTAATCTTTCCACATGAATGGGACGGTTGAAATCGAAATGGTGTTCCCATCATCCCCATTAATGCCTATTTCACCATAAAACTGCGCTTTAAAAGACTTAATCTTAACGACTCGGGTATAAAATTGTGATCATAAAGTCGTCAGTGTTGCCACAACGTGGAAAACGGAAGTGCAATACTGAGTGCAAAGTTTTTGTGCATAATGCCGTATTTTTTAGCTGTTTATGCCGTAAGGCGGATAATAGAGTTATTGCGAATGGTAAAACAATTAATCCTTTTTAAAGCATTTTTAACCGACTTCTAAAGGAGGAGGTTCTCAATTCGGATGGTTGTATTATTTTGATGTATGAAAATTATACGTAAAACGTGCCTGGTAAAACCAACAGTACCGTGAACTGAAAAAAGCCATCAATTTCCTTGTAATGATATTAAATCCCTCGCACCCCGGCCGGGTAAATGAGCTTATTACTTTGGTATTTAGATCAATTCATTTTGAGTACCAACTTGCTAGCCATGATCTGATGCTGACTGAACTTCCAATTTAAAGTATCTTACTGTAAATATTTTATTAATTTTTTTAAACGAAACTGTAATATTTTTTTCTAATTCAGAATACGGCAGCCACATTGCGCATATTAAGAAAGCCGAATTTATTATCGTGTGCACTCCGAAAAAAGGGTTTTACGTGGGTAGGTGCCTCCTATTTGCGTTTCTAAGCTAAAAGGTGTGGATGATATTCACCCACATTAGATATTTTTTTTTGTTTTCTTGGATGTGACGACCACACTGTGTCATACTGTGTACTTACTGGGCCAGGTGTAAGGAACAAACAGTAAAAAATAAAGGTACTTTACAAAAAAGTGCACATGTAAATTGTCATAATTCCTCCTTCTTCATCCTCTAGCGTTAATTCCCAGTCGCATCTGAAGCTTTCACCTTCTTGGGTCCGCTTTACCAGTCTTAACTGCGGATTTGGCTGGACCTCGATATTTTCCGTGAAACAACTACCATTTGACCTCCACAACCCAATGGTGACATTAGGCGATATCGAAGCATTGCAGCTAGACCGTTGTTGTTGGACTTTTTAGGGCTCCAACTACCCGTAACAACTGCCATAGATGTTCGTTTGGCAACCGAGACCGACGGCTTAACGTGTTCTTCGAAGCACGACCAGAGCAATGCAAATACCCATATTCATGCATACAAATGTTTGCACTGAGCGGGGATCGAACCCGCGTCTCCAGCGTAGCGGCCGCGTTCACTACGGGTACGCCCAAAGGCTGTCAATGAAGATGATTTATTTATTTAATCAAAAGATATATTATAATGAGGTACACAAGTCAATATTGACTTGCCAAATTGGCCTTCACAGCTTACCCACCCACGTAAGCTCAGTTTACTATAGTATGAAGTCATCGATGTACAATAGTTTAGTATTGTTCGATTATTTGAGCAGATGCTCACCGGCCATTAGTTTCTAAGATTGGGGTTATGTTTCCCGATTTTTGGGGAAAAATTTTGGTCTCGGGGAGTTTTTAAGGGCATTTTTTGAGAAATTTTGGGTTAAGAAAAATATTAGGGAATTTGCCGAAAACCGATTCATAGCGCATGAACCATCAGAAAAATGTTGTTAATGAGCAGTTTTCCAGTAGGTATAATAATCAGTTGGTTTTTAAGTCATCAGGAGATGGCGCTAGCATAGCTTTTGGTAATTTTAATGTACTCTGTGGTTCGTTTGTGGTATTTTTTCATGGATTTGCGATGTTGCCAAAGTATAATTTCATTTACCCATATTATAATAGATAAAATATAATAAAACGCTTAATTCTTTTCGCGTCACTGTCTGTAATTTAAAATAATAATATTATATTTAAATAATTGTATCAGAAAAAAATACAGAATATTTAAGTAAAGTAAATCATTACAAAACCGAAGAACATTTTTTCCATAAATTAGGGAACACTAGTTGTGACACCACACTCTTCTTACCATAAGTGCCGGCTGCGCCATCTAGAGCGTCTTTAGGAACCCTATAAATACCTACTGGAAAACTGCTCATTGTAACACTACCTACATAATTATTTTACGTGATGAAAAAGGAAGATGGAATAAGTAAATATGAGGTGATGAAGAGTATTACAAACATATAAACGTGTGTAAAACATAACCCTTCTTAGCAGTCGGATAAAAAGGGGAAAAGGCGACCCTTTTTTACTTTTTTAATTCTTTACACCAATGTTTTGAGGAAAACCTTACGATTTACAATTGTGACAGTTTGGATGAATGTGTGAATGTTTGTTACTATTGCTAAAAAACGCCAGAACGACTGACCAGATTTGGATGATATTTTTATCTATCTCCGATTACAGTCTGGGTTAAACGACTACAGATTTTAGTCCGGGTACCTATAGGATGCTGTGACAGGAAATTCGAGATCGATCAGCCCCCCTAGACAAGTGGCAATTCGTTGCTCGGCGTATGATGAAATAGAATGACAAATGTATAGGATTTGACGTTTTGGACATTCGTTGACGCCTGTCATATACGTCAAATCCCATACATTACATTTGGCATTCTATTCCATCATACGCCGAGCAACGAATTGCCACTTGTCTAGAGGGGCAGAGCCTCGAGCGTTAGCTAATTGTTTATAAATATGGGGAAAATAAAGACCGTCAGTGTAGCAACCCACCTGAGCCTATTTATTGTAACTTATGTATGTAACTCATTCAATATTTTTTTACACCAAACATTGAGTCATGCGATGTTTAATATCAGAGGACACAGCAGGTGTGTTCGAGTGGTCGTGGGCTTATTGTGTGTGGTTGCCATAATCGTGACTTAGACACGTGTTTTAACACCTCTAGTGTGGGAAATGGGCAGATAAAATGCAAGAGAGCCGCCTTCGCTGGTGCGGCCACGTCTTGCGGCAACCGCCAGGCTACGTGGGGAACAAATGCCTGGCAATGGCGCCCCCGCCGGGTCCAGGTAAAAGGGGTAGACCCAAGATGTCCTGGCTTGACGTCGTGGAGGGTGACATGCGTGCAAATGGTCTCACTACTATGGACGCCCAAGATCGTGCGAAGTGAAGGAGGAAGAGCCGGAAGGCGGACCCTGAGCTCCGAGGTCATCTTGGCCACAGATGCAATCAGGATAATGCGTCTACATGAGGATGATGATGATAATGTGGGAAATGGGGTGATATAGCTGAACTTTATTTAAAACTAGCTGATGCCCACGGCTTCCCCTGCGCGGTATTTTGAACCCGTTCCTGCTACTGACCATCCGCGATGACCAGTCTATGAAACTAACAAATAATGTGACTTTCTATCGGTAAAAGAATTTCAAAATTGGTTCAGTATATCCAGAGATTACCCCTACACCGTTACAAACTTTACCTCTCTATAATAATACTAGCTGTTGCCCGTGGCTCCGCTAAAAAAAAGGTATAATTCCGAAACCGAACCGACAACGAAAGATGCATGCAGCAGATACAGATACATTACTTGTTAAACTCCGATAGGGATAAAGGGGACTATTGAGAAGCCGCAATGAATTACGCGCATCTGCCGCGTGCTTCGACAGTTGTCGTATGCGGTCGGCTCCAGGTAGACGCCTATTCTTCGGTTTAACTTAAGTGGACTACTTTGACAAGAACAGTTATCTTAGTTAACAAGTGACTTGTAATCTTCAAAGAGCAAAGTTGGGAGGGAGACAAAAACTTGATTCGTCTCACAAACGCAGTCCAACTTGTAATCTCAGACAGATCTCAGTTCCGAAGCGAAGCAACTAACCGCACTATCTCAAAGCTCTGCCGCTTAGCATAGAAGGCTTTGTGGGACTTCGAAGTAAATTTTAAAGTAGTTGATAGTTTAATAATAATTTAATTGAGAAAGGATAAGTAGGTATATTTTTAATGAAGTTTAAATTCTGATATCGGGATAAAATCGGGATAGGGTTGTTCTCCATCCGACAGTACCTAAACATACAGCCCATGACTAACACCCGTATTCACAAACAACACTGTGAGGTCTCACACCATAACTGTGCAAAGAACGACAAATTCTCAGTGCGTTCGTTTTGGCAAGCCTTTTTATTCATTGATAACACTTAAGTAATACTTCGTTGAGGGAACGCACTGCCTTATAGATCAGTATCTTAAAATTAATTCACAAACATCACGGAGCAGTCTCCGTGATGTTTGTGAATTAATTTTACCAGCCCTATGCGCTCGAGCACACTATGAGACCTCACAGTATCGTTTGTGAATACGGGTGTAAGTAAAATGGATAGGTACGGAACCGTAATAATTACTGACTTCTTTAAAAAACCAAAATGCGTGTACGACTTTTCTCTTAAACGAAGAAAGGGAGACAAGAAAAGTACTTAGAAATAAACAATCTTGTACAATCAAAAACAAAGAAGCTTACCACTAAAATGTTAGCTAAGTAATAGCAAGTAGGTAAGTAATAGAAAACAGTAATAACTTACACCATATTCGCTTTCTGTATGTAGAAAATGAAAAAAAAAATTGTCTAAAAAAAAAAAAATTCTTTTTAGGGTAGGCAGAGGCAACAGTCCACCGTTTCTTAAAATTATGTACCTTATTTTCTTAGACAAACCTGGTTTTCTATAATTGTGCTATTACCTGAAAAAAGAAAAAGAAAATCTGTTAAATATTATATTTGACATACATTTTTGGACAACTCCCTGAAATTGCGTGACGTCACTACAAAATGCCCAAAACCGGAACTATCGTTGTCACTGTCAATTGCATACTGTTGCACATCAAAGTCAATTTGGCACGATTTGCCAATATTTGGCACGATTTTTCAGATTTATCGCACTAAATCTAAATCTACAGCCAACTAAAGACTAAACATCCTGCCGGCATGCCGAATCGGAAATAAAGACGAATCGGCGTTGGATAAACACCCACTGACCGTCAGAAGGCGACGGGTTGAATACTTATGTGGGTATTACTGCCCAATGTCTATGGAAGCTATAAATATCGAGCTTACCGCAAATATAACTCGGGACACGTATCTTGAACTTAAATCGCGAGAAAAACGAGGCCCTGGCGCGCGCGGTTTGTATTGTAAGGGTATGATTCCGTAGCCGACCGCATACGACAACTGCGACGCACGCAGCAGATGCACGTCATTCATTGCGTCTTTTCAATGGTCCCCTCTATCTGTATCGTAGTTTGACAAGTAATGGGTACGCTGTATTTGCTGCATGCGTCGGCAATTGTCGTATGCGGTCGGCTACGGAATCATAGCTTAATAGTCTATGCTTGGTGTATTTGAGCTCGTCCACCGCAGTAGCACCCCGTGCTATCCTCAAAAGACACCACCAAGACACGTGTGCTGCGCGTATAGAACACATTTTGAGCATAATTTTTAGGTACAAGATACAATCATGTCTCGAGGTATACAAATAACTTATTTTTGAATATGGAATGAGTCTATATTAATTCAAACTCTCATTCAAAATTTAGAACAATAGACGTTCCGGCGTTCAATATTTGACACTCAAAGGAGCAAAACGTTTTAATGATTCTGGTACTTTATAGGTGTTCAAAGTTACGAGCTCTGAACAAAACAGTACTATTATTATCTATTCTGTGACAAAACTCTTCCTGGCTCCTGTTCCTAAGGGTATGAATCCGAAGGTGACCGCATACGAGAACAGCAGAGGCACGCAGCAGATACGCGTAATTCATTGCGGCTTCTCAATGGTCCCCTATAACCGTGTCGGAGTTTAACAAGTAATGGGTACGCAGTTGTCGTATGCGGTCGGCTTCGGTGTCATACAGGCGCGGTCGCAGCTTGAAGTTTTGGGGGGGGGGGGGTGACTTCAGAAATTCCTTAAGAAATTTAACCCCCCCCTCCCCTCGTACTGGGACTTTCAATATGACGTGCATGGTTTGGGGGGGGGGGGGGTCATGTCCCCTGTGACCCCCCCTCGGACCGCGCCTGTGGGGTGAGCACGAACAACTATCGTAATCGTATCGTGAACGTAACGAGAGCACGGAGCATTGCGATTGGCCGCCTGCCTGAAGCCTGCCAATCACAATGCTCTGTGCTATCGTTACGTTCACGATACGATTACGATAGTAGTTCGTGCTCACCCCACTGGTGTCATACCTATTCGACAATTTTCGTTCTACAAGTAGGTACCCAGTCCTGACTGGCAAAGCCACAACACTACTTTTAAACTTATTCTATACAATAACTTTGATGTTAACTAAACACCTTCTCGATTTTGACGCAGCTTAAAATACAAAAACCAATAGGTATGGCGTGGGAGGAAAGGTCTCAACTCATAACGAACTATTTATATCGCGCGAGCCTGATGTCATAATTACATCTTGCTTTGTGCAAACTCGATTTATCACCCTCGTGACTGCCTTAAATGTGTTTCATTCATTCCGTCGATAACACTGTCCATTGAATTTAGCTTCACAGCTGTCATTTCTGCTGATTCTGCCATTACCAAATGTAAATACAGGTAATGCAAAAGTGGGGCAGTTCTCGTCATACATTCTTCATCCTAGAGTTCGTGCCAGTCACATTCGAAGCTTTCACCTCGGAGTTCTCGTAACAAACATCTAGTCAAAATTCAGACTCGGTCTAATCTCAGTCGCCCAAGAGTCAAAAACGGTATTCTCGTAAAGACTGATTTATATCAGACGAGTAAATCTGTTCCCTCTAAGTCAAATTCTATTATATAGTGTAAACAGTGACAGGATAGAACATTCGTTCGTTGTTCTTTATTAAGTGGGTGACAGACGTGCGAGTAAGTACGCGGACTTATGGCAATATGGCTTGGCGACCTTACTCGCACGTCTGTCACCATAAGTTCGCGTACTTTAAAACCGCCGAGTAAGTTCGTTGGCGATCTAGCAAGTTTGAAATTTTGCTCGTAACTAGAGGTTTGCACCGGTACGGAATTTCGTGAACCGGTGAAAAACACCGGTGTTTTAGCAAGCTCTAAGAAAAATATGACATGATAGAATTCCTAGATAGCACAAAGCCTCTTCTCTCGACGACATTGCAATACAGTGTGAGCAAGCTTGATGTCTGTCACCGTCGGCGAGCCGAGTAAGTTCGCGAACTTAAAAACCGCGTGCTTAAAGTACGTACGTCTATCGCACACTTTATGTAAACGCTGAAAATAGTGAAAATAAGGTTTCATTTACACTAAAATATTAAGAAAGAATTATCTTGTTCTAGCTCTAGCCCTACTTACCTATATTCGTTTGGCCTAAATCCACCTTCACACAATTTTGAAGATCTTACATTGATATCATGACATTTGGGGGACCGAGACTCAATTTTGAAAAGATTTATATTTTTTACTAGTTGACCCGGCGAACTTTGTACCGCCACATTTTTTTAGCCCGATTAAACCTTCCCTGGACATCCACGAATATTTTCAAGACTAAAATTAGCCAAATCGGTCCAACCGTTCTCGAGTTTTAGCGAGACTAACGAACAGCAATTGATTTTTATCTATTAGATATAGGACTCGTTTGCTCCAACGGCCATCAGTCCTTCGGCAGATGTGGCCAGCCCACTGCCACTTCAGCTACTTATTCTGCGAGCTATGTCGGTAACTTTGGTTCTTTGTCGGTTCTACGTACCTACTGGTGGAACATCCACCATAAAACCAGCCATCCATTTACAGTTTGGGTGAGCATGGCTAGAACTAACTTCTACAATAGTTTTCGAGGAACAGAAGGCACTTCACACTTGAAGGACACTAATTGATTTGAATAGCTGAAGTCACGTACTAGGCTGAGAAACTTTTGCGATTCAGAACAGTTGTATCTAAAACTTGTAGGCTAACTACTAGACTGACAGTAGAAAACAAAAAATAGTACCGATTTAAGACCACTAACTTCAGCAATACCTACACTTTCGGACACGTATCATGGACTTAAATCGCGAGACAAATGAAGCCCTGGCGCGTACAGATTGTTTTGTAATAATCTATACTTGGTGAATTTGAGCTCGTCCACCACAGTAGCACCCCGTACTATGCTTAAAATATACCCAAGAAACGTGTACTGCGCGTATAGAGCACATTTTAGATCCAAAATTGGTTGTCCCAAGCAATAACAAGCAACACTTTTCATAGTTGTCATACAGATGACATTACAAAAAGGCTCTTTATACCATACTGATAGGTGTCAAAATTAAACAATTCATTTATTTATCTGGTTCCTGCGTCCCGTTCCAAATTCGAAATTTAAAATTCATTCCCGCGTCACCCAGGCAGGAACCGTGACGCCATCTTGTTTTAAACACAGCTTTTCTTATGTAGTAATATAGGTCATAGATATCATTGTTTGTAGGATTCTAAATACAAGTTAGTTTAATAAACAAGACGTTGTTTTTCCTACTAAGTTAAAATACTGTAATATTTACATGCCCCTGCAGCAGAAAATAGAGGATTCAAGTCCGAGCTGAGGTATTTATTCGGAGGCATTTTACATTTTTATTTCTCGATATGAATAAAAAATGACAACACAGTGTCATTATTTGGTATCTTGACTACAGTTTGAACATTTTGTATTATTCTGCCTTTAAAATTACTATGTTAAAAATATTCCCAAAGTGGTGTAGTCGTCGGTTACTTTTGATCGGGAAATATACGTCAGCAAAATTTATATTTTGTCATCAAATATAGTTACTCAAAATGGAAGATCTGTCGCCAACTATGTCCATTATGGTTCGCAGAATGGTAGATCTATCGGTAAATATATCGATTATTGTTCGCAGAATGGTAGAGCCATAGGCAAATATATCGATTATTGTCCGCAGAATGGTAGATCTATCGGCAAATATATCGATTATTTACCCCAGAATGGTAGATCTATCGGCAAATATATCGATTATTGTTCGCATAATGGTAGATCTATCGGTAAATATATCGATTACTGACCGCAGAATGGTAGATTTATCGCCATATGTCGATTATTGTCCGCAGAATGGCAGATCTATTGCCAAATATGGATTTTTTTCCGCAGAATATGACGCTCCAACAGCTACTACGGTAATGCACGAAGAAATGCGTCAACCCGTCCACAGATTTACTACAAGTATTTTAACGTAAGATAACTCACACCCATTTTTGACCTGCACTTTTTTATCCCACTGCCAAGACCAAGTTTCAAATGAAGGAAAGTAGAAGACAATTACAAAAACTTTGTAGGTATGTCATGCCATTACTAAAAAGAATAAAATAAAATAAATTATTAAAAATAAAAAACCCGACTGATGCTGAAAAGATCGGAACATGTTTGATAGCAGGTGGTACCCATTTGTAAATCATTAATGAGTACCACCTGCTATCAATCGGTTTTTTATATAATTTCAGTATATCACAAACTGATGCTAGAGTAGCTGGGCTTTGCGCAGGCTGCCTCGGCATCGTGGTGGCGAAATAAAGTGAAATAAGTTTTAAAGTAACTGAAATAAGATTCATAATAACTTGATTGGTAATAAAATCCTTTGCCATGCCATGAGTGGGCGCCGGCCCTTATACTTAGTGTGCCATTCTTGCAGTACCTACTCATGATCATAATATAGTGCTAAAATGTTCATATCCTCCGTCGCATACGATCGTAAACCTGTGGAAGATGCATCTTACCTAACATATTAAGCACTATGATGCCTTATTGTCACGACTTGAGTGAACGTGCCTATCTCCTGCAATCAGGGCATCCATTCATAGACACTCTCAGCTCTGGTACTCAAAAGCGTAGGTATTGGAGTAAACCCACAACAGTATAGCTTATTTGCTTCGGTTACAAGATTTCACTACAAATATGGTTTACTTATCTATATCTTTTCCTTTGTTGAGTGATCTAAAACAATGTTTATTAAAATTAATGTAACATTCATCATTATTTTTGTTATTTCGTAAGAATTTCAGTAGGTGGCCCCTACCGAGGAGAATTTAGGCTTTCAAGAGGAGACACAGGCCGGGGCGGTGCAAAGCTCTCGGATTCTGATCCTGACCATTACACTACCAACGTGAATCCAGTCCTAACACAAGCAATTTAGCCAGCTTAGCTGGAGGGGTTAGAGTAACTTCGGTTACTAATATTAAAAAATAAATAACAGAAATTCAAAAACCGAATAAGTTCCATCAGCATCAGCTAAAAATAGTTCTATTTCAACCCTCCGGCACAGAATGACCACATCTCAGAACGACTGTTCTTAGAATGACCATTTTCCAAAAAGACAACGTCTCGAAATGACCACATCTCATAATTAGTGGCATGTAATAATTACAGGAATACCTACGAACCTGTGACAAACACACGAACATCTGAATATAGCTCAACACGAGGTCACTCGGTCGGCTGTGGTCAGATTTATCTACTGGAAGGTTCCACTGCGCTGTGACCAGTTGACCACAAACAGTTGCTATACGTTAAAGGTATGATTTGTGTTACAAATGACCTTGTGAATGCTTTAATTACGCATACATACTATAATATTATAAATGCGAAAGTAAACCTATCTGTCTGTTAAGCTTTCACGCCTAAACCACTGAAGCGATATTGATGAAATTTGGTGTAGAGATGGACTAGAACTTTGACAAGGACATAGCGTACTTTTTATCGTGAAAAAAGGAGTTAAGGGGATAGAAATTTCTATGAAAGTTCCTTATTTTTGAAGACAACCTTAACCCTATAACAAGAATACCCATACGACCTCATTTTAAGACCCTATACATTCATCATTATATTCTACTCGTACAATACGCTGGCTAACGAACTGCCACGTGTCTAGAGACTCTAGAGGGGCAGAACGGAAGTTTTTGGTCTCTTTGGTGGTGGTAAACGTGGAAATCAACGGCGAGGTGCGTAAATCAACCAACCACAGATTACCAAGATTAAATCAATCATATTTTGATCAGTTATTTTATCGGCATTAGGTTTAATTATACAAAATGTGCATACTTCTAACGTTTTTCAAGAAGTTTGCCGTCACTTATGCCGTAAGAAGGTACTCAATCTAAGTTGTAACACCACGATCATGTTACAGTATCAGTTACACAAACGCGGGGCGTGCCGAACGCATCCATCAACAAGTCATCCTGATGTTTACTGACTGGCCAGCCCACTTGCCACCGATCTTGTGCAGACATATGCCTTTATATAGAAATGTATTTGTGTTCTAGCTATAGTTAAATCTAATGTAAGTTCTAGCCGTGGTTATGTTATAGATCTTTTGTAAGTCCAAATAACGGGCCCCACTACCTCCCTTTTTTACACCCTTTAGGTGGCAGACAAGCACCCACCTGATGGAAAGTGGTTACCGTGGCCTATGAACGTATGTAACACCAGGGGCGTTACACTCGTGCTGTCGATCCTGAAGAAACCTTCTAATGCCCTTCTTGAAGATCCCCATATGTGAAAAACCACAGCAGGGAGTTCATTCCACAGCTTGAGCGCGCGTGGGATGAAGTTCCTTTCATCACCGCGCAGTGCGCACAGTTTCAGGATGCAATGTGTGAGGATGAACTCCATCCCTATAGCGAGCTGTGCGATGATAGAATGTCTGTAGGCATCATGTCAAATAATTCTTCTGAGCACAAACCATTGTATTGGCGGTAGAACACAGCGAGGCAAAGTCCCTTCTGTGGCAGAGAGGTTCATAATATCGCCAGCGAGTATGGGATTGTCGATGAGCCTCAACGCCCGTCTTCGCACCGAGTCGCAGGGGGCAAACTGGTATGCAGGCGCTCCGGTATGAAGGTGACAGCAGTACTCCACGTGGAGCTGGACTCCCTTACGCACATAAGTAAATTGACAATGATTGTTTTCGGATTTCTTGGGTAAGTAGTCATAACTTGACAGAACGCTAGAACCAGAACCCATTCGATGAGGACAAGCATTAACTGTAAAGCGCCTACGTGACTACAATCAATATGGTAAACAAAGCTATAAATAGAATAAATATAATATTTTATCTGTGGTGTGCGCTGCCCTCGTTTCGGTTTTCCTGTCAATTCTAGACACCCAACAAATACCAACTACATTCATCATCGTCATCACGTTATTGATTGATTGCGGTCACATCGATATTCGGCACCTTGGAGCATAGGGTCCGTTTTTTATACCACTTAGGGTGCGGCCACACGGCGAGCGAATCGGCGGCCACACGAGCGACGCCGCACCGCTCACGTGGCTGTCGATTCGCCGAAATTTTTGCGGTGCCGCGTCGCACCGCACCGTGTGGCCGCACCCTTAGGTCCACCTGATGGCAAGTGGTTACCGTGGCCTATGGACGAGTGCAACACCAGGGGAGTCACACTCGTGTTACCCTGTAAGAATAGTCAGTTCTGTGCCGTCAGTGTATAAGACAAGCAGGACAAGCCTTCGGTCTTACCACTGACAACACAAAACCTCTCCAGTGAGATCTGGCTACCCTAGTCACCGCTGGGCACACAATTTCCACATACAGAATCTTGATAAGACATCTTATTTTCCGAGGCCCTTCTAACTCGAGAGGAGAGCTGGTGATAGGGCCTTCGTCAATCAGCAGATTCCTAGGCCTCCAGGTGAGGCTACCTTTGGCACCGAAGAATGATCCACCATGAGGTGGGGCCCCAAAATAGGTTCTAGGCCGTAGGACACGACGGTTTATCCATCCGCATCGAGCAGTGAGGAAGCACCTCAGCAGAATACTGCGGTTATAATAAGCTCGTGTTGTGTTCCCGGCGGCGAGTAACTGGAGAGGTTTTGCACTGTCAGTGGGACACCAAAGGCTCATTCTGTTTGTCTTCTGCGCTGACGGCACAGAACCTCTCTGTTCTTACGTCGACAGCACGAGTGTGACTCCCCTGGTGTTGCACTCGTCCATAGGCCACAGTAACCACTTTTCATCAGGTGGACCGTGTGCTTGTCTGTGACCTTAGTATAAAAATGTATTATTCAAATTTAATTGTACCTAATAGAAAACCTGACCATGATTAGCATTAGCCACTGGAGGAGCAGCTTTCTCCTGAGGGTATTACTTTCACTACGACGTTTATAGATATGCAAACATTATTGTAATATCAAGTACGGAGTTATTGAACGGAATGCAGAACAATAGGCAATATGAGTGTTGAAGTGAATGTCCCCAAGGGTTAATATTGTAGAAATATTTCCCGTATGTTTTCACTGTACGGGTTAAAGTCAATGACCTTACAAATCTGTTTAGAACAAATTTTTATTGTGTCACGGTTCCTGGGTAAGGCGGGAAAGAATTTTGAATTTCAAATTTGGAATGGAACGCAGAAACTAACTATGATACCTATTTATATTTACATAGAGCGTCTTTTTGACGATGATTGATGTACGAAGCTTTTTTTTAAATAGGTAGGTACCTATCTTATCAACCAATTACTAAGAACACCTTAAACAGTCAGTACAGTCACATAGAAAGAGATAAATATTTCGTTGATGGTTTTTTAACGACGCAATAGTTAAATTTCTGAACATTATCTGTGACATTATTTTGTGATTGCGCATGCTTATTTCTCGGGATTAGATCAGACGGCAGTTTGTTGCTTCCAGGACTTTAGCCTTAGGACGTCAGTGGGCAGTAGCTGATGTCAGTCACAATGTCAGTCTCCTCCAAACATTCCTTTCAGATGTCATTACCTCAGTCGCTCCCTTCTTTGCCATATTCTCTTACGTAATCCATCCATCTTTTCTTGAGCCTACTTCTTCCTCTTAGCGTTAATTCCCAGTCGCATCCGAAGCTTTCAGCTCGGAGTCTGGGGTCCGCTTTTGCCAGTCTTAACTACAGATTTGGTTAGACCTCGATATTTTCTGTGAAGCGATTGCCATCTGACCTCCACATCCCAATAACATTAGGCGATATCGAAGCTTTGCAGCTAGACTGCTGTTTTTTTTTTTTGGATTTTTGAGGGCTCCAACTACCCGTAACGACTGCCGTAGATGTTCTTATGGCAACCGGGACCGACGGCTTAACGTGCTCTCCGAGGCACGACCAGACCAATGCAAATACCCATATTTCATGAACACAAATATTTGCACTGAGCGGGGATCGAACCCACGCCTCCTGCGTAGCGGCCGCGTTCACTACCGCTACGCCACGGAGGCTGAGGCTTTTCTTGGGCCTACCTCTGCTCTTAAAGCCCTCTACATTCATACTTTGAACCTTTTTACAAAATTACTTTCATCTCTTATCATAGTATTTCCATGTCACAACAGTCGCTTGCTACTTGCTACTCAATCTTTAATTTATGAATGATCAAAGTCAAGGACAAGCACACGTCCTACCTGATGGTAAGTGGTTACCGTGGCCTTCTTTTCATGTAATTTCTTCTCTTTTCTCATCTCTTTTCATCGTCTTCGTCGTCGATCAAAATCATTTAACTATTCGGTACAGACCAATAAAACGACATAATAATATGCAAAACGTCACAATGTTGACATGAATTCAGTTATGAATAACTTCTATACTAGGAATAAGTTAAATTTAGGTGTCAATGCCGCTCTATATTACTAATTTTAGATGTGAATACTGCTCTAAATCAACAGGAAAATAGTGACATCATAATTAATAATATTTAGTGAACTGCATTCGTTAGGCTATCAAACAACCTTTAACATTGTCCCATATTAAACCTGAAACCGCAGTGACGTCACCATATTGGAGTCGGAACGCGCAAATTACTTATTTCGCGGTATCAAACTTATGTATAAATAGTAGCTATGGAATGTTATACGGTTCTTAGAATCACAGGGTATGTTGTATCACAAAATTCTTGAAATAAAAGACATCTTCCAATTCCATGTTCCAACAGGGATTCTTAAAAACTATTGGTTCCACGAATCCCTGTTAAAGTTTCTGTATGACGGTGAACCCTTTAATGATTAAGTTCAAGGCTCTGGTGCAGGTTTTCTGAGAGCTGCACTAAAGCCTTGAATTTCCATAAAATTAATCTTGAACTTCCCATAAAATATATGTAGCCTGCACTAGAGTCTTGTCCATCAAGCTGCAAGTGTACCGGCTTGCATTTGAGGTTCCTTGGGCCTGAAGATCTCGGGTTCGTCCATTTTCGTAACTGTCATTTTCATAACCAGCTACGAAGGTGGAATTTTTTTCTTGCTTTCATAACCAGTTACGAAAATAGAATTAAATTGTCGTTTTCATAACCATCAGTTACGAAAGACGATTTTTTTTCTATTTTTGTAACTGGTTGTCAAAATAAGAAAAAAAATCTTGGTGGGGCTTCAAAAAAATTTGGGCGACATAAACCAAGTCAACATATCTCAATTAACATATTCTAAGTCAACATAATATAAAATCAACATAATCTTAGTCAACATAATCTCAGTTAACATATTCTAAGTCAACATAATATAAAACAGGTATTGATGTGGATCTAACTCTTAATATCTGCATTAATTTCTAGACAGATTTCAATGTAAAAGAAAACAACGGTTAATTGCGAGTCAGCCTCGCACACGAATGGTTCCGTACCATTATCCTCTGATGTTTATTTTATTTGACCACATCTCCTCCCATGCGGTGTCGTACAAGGAGAAAGGATAGGGCTGTTTAACATCAGACAGTCTCAAATACAAGGCTCGAGTCAATAATAGTGCCCGGAAATAGCAATATGCTCACCCCCTATTACGTGGGAGTTGGGACCAAACACAATGACTGGTGAAATGAGGGTGTTAATTCACCTCTGCCTAACCCTCCGGGGATAGAGGCGTGATTGTATTTATATATGTTATAGTGGTTGAAATATTGTATTATCTGTGAAAATTTTAACAGTCTAGCTATCACGGTTCATAAGATATAGCCCGTTGACGGATAGTCAGTGGAGTCTTACACCCGTATTCACAAACAATACTTCGCTATGCGTAGAACCAAAACTGTGCAAAATACGACAAATTCTCAGTGCGTTCGTTTTGGCAAGCCTTTTTATTCATTGATAACACTTAAGTAATACTTCGTTGAGGGAACGCACTGCGTTAGATACTGCTCCGTGATGTTTGTGAATTAATTTTACCAGCCCTATGCGCTCGAGCACACTATGAGACCTCACACTATTGTTTGTGAATACGGGTGTTAGTAACAGAATTCCTGTTTTACTCTTTTAAGTAGGTACAGAACCCAAAATAGTACAAATGTTTCAAAATTCATTCGTACCCCAAGAATACGCAACCATACGTCTAAATTGACAGTTATTGCAAATAGTGTCTGCCTAGCACCCTTGTATATTGACACGAGCTGTCATTGCGGTACAGTCAGCAACAGTTAATCATATTCGGTTCGACAGAGCCAATACCTTTCAGAAACTACTGAACAGGACATAGAATAAATTGACCGTGTGCTTTGAGGATCATTAATTATTTATAAATTGATGGATGGTCTGACAAGCAGTGTCAGTTTTTAGGATGTTTTGTTGTTGACTGTACATACAATGAGTACACCGAAAAAAGAGTATAAAACTTGTTTAATGTTTAAATTCGCGTTTAATTTAACTTGTAGGTACCTGGCGGTGAGTAGGGTAGCCAGAGCTCACTGGAGAGGTTTTGTGCTGTCAGTGGGAAGACCAAAGGCTTGTCCTGCTGATCTTCTGCGCTGATGGTACAGAATCTCTCTGTTCTTACAGGGTCGGCAGCACGAGTGTGACTCCCCTGGTGTTGCACTCGTCCATACGCTAAGCCAATAAGTACATAAGCTAAGATACGAGATTTGAAGAACTACCTACTTCCATCTTCATGCTTCATCCTAGCGTTAATTCCCAGTCGCATCCGAAGCTTTCACCTCGGAGTCTGCAGTCCGCTTTACCAGTCTTAACTATAGATTTGGCTAGACCTCGATGTTTTCCGTGAAGCGATTGCCATATGACCTCCACAACCCAATGGTGATATTAGGCGATATCAAAGCATTGTAGCTAGACCGTTGTTGTTGGACTTTTTAGGACTCCAACTACCCGTAACGACTGCCATACCGGACCGACGGCTTTACGTGCTCTCCGAGGCACGACCAGACCAATGCAAATACCCATATTCATGCATACAAATATTTGCATTGAGCGGGGATCCTGCGTAGCGGCCGCGTTCACTACACTACCGCTACGCCTCGGAGGCTGTCTGAAGAACTACCTACTATGAAACGGAAATGCATTCCTACGGTTAAGCACACGCGCGAACACACTCAATATACAAGTTAAGTTATTCCTACTAACATTATAAACACGAAAGATATACGTATATAATATGGATATATGTATGGATGTTTGTTACTCTTTCATGTAAAAATTACTGATTGGATTTACAATAATATCCATACTAATATTATAAATGCGAAAGTAACTCTGTCTGTCTGTCAGGTCTGTCTGTTACGCTTTCACGCCTAAACCACTGAACCGATTTTGATGAAATTTGGTATAGGGGTAGATTAGACCTTGAGAAAGGACATAGGCTATACCTATATTTGGTCGCGATAACCGATATCCACGCGGGCGGAGCCGCGGGCAAAAGCTAGTAGGTTATATATCAGCAATGAATTAAAATTCCACGCGGGCAGAGCCGCGGGCACCAGCTAGTATTACAATCAAATAGGTAGCTAGGTATCTACTATCAAAAATATTGTGTTTATTTTCCTCAATAATACGGTTGCATACACAAAACAAATATTATTGGCAGCCATGATTGGCTGTATGTAATTTATTGTCAATAGTATTGGGTGCATTTGGTGTCCCGTAGGTATTCCACAGTATTCTACGTAGTTGAGCATGGCTAGTCTAGTAAATACCATTGAAATGTTGCCACTATTGTAATATAACTTCATATTCGATGCAAAATTACGATTCCATTGCATGTCTGTCTGCATAATGTGGAACATTAATTCATTATGCTGTTTAATATTACATTCTTTACCTAGGTAATGCTTACGTATCAAAATCGGGGTTTTAAAAATCCTGAAATTCAAAATCCCGAATTTCAAAATCCCGAATGATGTACGAAATACCAAAGATCGGGATTATGAACTTTCGGGATTTTATAGTTTCGGAATTTTGAACTTCGGTCATACATCGGTATCATGAACTTCGAGATTTTGATATGTAACCGTGCCTTATATATAATTTGAAATTCTGAATAGGTACATTTCAATTGTATTAATAAAATTCATATTGTATCTACGAAGGTAGCTAACCTATGCTTCCTCATCAGGAAGCCATATTGGGAAATTGAAAATTGTGTTGTCGCGTGTTTTGTAGTTAGACCAGGGACGAAGTAACTGAAACGAGTAACTACGAATTCCCAGTAGATCGCAATAGATTTTTATAAAATTCGTATAGTGGTCATATGAGCAGAATTACAATTCATATAATATTCAGATATGTACCAATTTCATGTAAATATGCATGACGAAATATTATTCTATTATGATTCCAATAAAGTAACCTTTTTAGACGGTCTGCAGTTGTCAGAGTTTTTAGGGCTCCAACTACGCGTAACTATTACTGCCATAGATGCTCTTAGAGGCACGGAAGCAACCGGACCTATACAAACCTTTTTTGCACAAAGCGGGAATCGAACCTACGCCCCCTGCATAGCAGTCGAATACGCAACCGTCGAGGCACAGAGGCTGTCAAGATTAATAGATATTCGATCCTACAAATCGAGCATAAACAAAATTTCTGACCATTAACTCGTCGATTCCAATCCATTAGGCCGCTGGCGGGCTCAGCGAGCGCTCCGTACGCATGACTAATTGCAAATATTGTTAGCTTTGTTACTGATCTATCCATGTAATGACTTGGAAAGCACCATTTAAGTTTGCTCGAGAATGAGTAGCGTTAAGATTTAAAAAATGAAATATAGGAATATTTTGCTATCAGTAAATATATTTTGTCATAAAATAATAATAATAATAATAATATTCATTTATTTGCAAATGTAGGTTTAGAGTTGGTACATGTTTGTTACAAATGTGTCACTACATTTGGCCTTGCGGCATGCAAATTAGAGGCATATAAACAATTACTAGACATGCATGATACTACAACTTCATTACAATTAATTGAAATACGTACATAATGTCAATAGTCATAAAATTAGACTTTCAATAGTATATAATCAAATAAAATCAAATAGGCATGTCAATTGTGATAAAATAAATCATAATCAAAATAAAATAGGTATGTCAGTGGTAGTAAATAACAATAGCACATGAATTAAATAAAATCAAATTACAAAATGTCAATTGCATTAATTATTAATTAAATAATGATAATAATAAATATGTATTGTCTGATTGTTTTATTTATTTCAGTGACATGTCATTTAGGTACTCTTCAACGGAATAATAACATTTCTCCAGCAAAAGATTCTTAAGGCTACGTTTAAATTCGTTCATGTTTGTGATTTCCAAAATATAAATTGGTAGCCGGTTGTAAAGCCTTGGTGCCATGCAGAACACACTACTGTTAAGATATGTGGTTGTATTAGCTGGAAAACATATCTTCATGTTATGTCTCTTACTATTAAGTTTTGTATAAAGCTGCATATTTTTCTTTACGAACAACACGGTTTCCAAAATATATATACATGGCAATGTCAAAATTTGTAGTTCAATGAAACTAGGTTTACAGCTATCAGTACATTTCAATTTACATATAGCTCTTACGCATTTCTTTTGGGCTTTGAAAATGCTTTCAACACTAGTTGAATTGCCCCAAAATATGACTCCGTAATTTAATATTGGAAAAACATACCCATAGTATGCAGTTATAATAGTAGATACACTGGCTGTCTTAGACAGCATATACAGAGAGTAAGAGTGTTGATTTATTTTTGAACATAACACTTCTAAATGCACCTTCCAATCCAGACCTTCATCTATATTTAGTCCTAAAAATTTTGTTTCTTGTACCTGTTTTATTTGTGTTCCATTATATTGTATGTCCAAGTCTGTCAGTTTATTCGTCCTATTTCTAAATGTCATTATGCATGTCTTGTTTAAATTAATTTTCAAATTATTTGATGTCAACCATTTAATAGAGTCATGTAAAGTACCACTTATTTCATGTTCTACCTGAGATTTATTATTTCCAGTAAATACAATTGTGCTGTCATCCGCAAAAAGTATGGTTTTATAATTTGTTGCTTGGGGAAAGTCATTTATGTAAATGATAAACAACAATGGTCCCAGCACGCTCCCCTGAGGTACTCCAAAAGCAACTTTTCGCGGTTCGGACGAGTGATTTATTAGCCTTTTCGTAGAACTACATACTCTAGAGATCTGTGTTGTCTGTGTTCGGTCACTAAGGTAAGATCTTATCAGTTCAAGGACATTTCCTCTCACTCCATAAGCATATAACTTATCCAATAGCGTCACGTGATCCACGTAATCAAACGCCTTCGTTAGATCCATGAAAATGGCGGAGGCTTGGTTCTTTTTGTCTACGGCGGTCATAACTGTACTGAGGAAGTTATAGAATGCTATATTGATATTCTTATTTTTTCGAAATCCAACTTGCTCCTCAGCAAATAAGCTGTTCATTTCAAAGAAGTTGTACAGACGCTCGTAGATAACCCTCTCGAATATTTTTGATAGGACAGGGACAAGAGCTATTGGTCTGTAAGAACCCATGTCAGTTTTGTCATCCTTTTTAAAAAGGGGTTTGATCACAGTAATTTTTAGATCTTTGGGAAACACACCATGAGATATGCATAGGTTAATCAAGTGACTTAAAATATGTGATATGCTAAAAGATACGTGTTTTATTATCTTTGTAGAAATTTCATCGTATCCAGTGCTATTTGTGGTTTTGAGATTAAGGATGATTTTATTAATATCTTCAGGAATAGCAGGAGGCATAAACATGGAGTTAAATTTATGACTAAAACATATTTTGGTCGTAGTTTGTTCTAATTTTGTAATTTGATCAACAAAATAGTTGTTAAACGAGTTCGCTATTTGTATAGGATCACTCACAACCTCATTATTCACGGTTATGCAACGTATATATTCCTTGGGAACATTAAATTTATTATTATTAATTACAGTCCAGGTAGCCTTACATTTATTTTTTGCGTTATTAATGAAGTTGTCATTACGCGTCTTCTGTGTTAATTTTATAATCTTATTAAGCCTAGATGATAGTTTTTGGAAAGCTTCTTTATTTGTATTTGTACGGTTTTTCCGATACTGCCACAGAAGTTGGCGTTTGCGATTGCAACATAGTCTTATGCCTTTCGTAATCCACTTCGGGCGTATTTTTGCTGAGATTTTTACACGTACTATAGGAAAACATAGGTCATAAAATAGTCTAAACAGTTCATAAAATTTACTAAAGGCGATATTGGGATTCTGACAATCGTAAACTTCCTGAAAACTGAGTGAGTCTAAACATTCCTTAAATTTTGTGATATTCACCATTGAATAATTACGCTTTTCAACATACCAATACTTCAATACGTTAATACATCCCACCGGTACTGTAAATAACTGTCCAGTATGGTCAGATAGTGCATATTCGAGGACCTCGTGTGAGCAATGTTTGGTATTGTACAAGACATTGTCCAAACACTTCCCACTCACTAACCGAGTGGGTTGATTAAAGGCTGTTTTTAAATTAAAGGACCACAAAATCTGCATAAATTCAGTACATTCGGAACTTTTCTGCAATACATCAATATTAAAATCGCCGCACAGTATTATTTTCTTTTTACCGTAACAGAAAGTAGTTAATAAGGCATGGAAAGCAGTAAAAAACGTGTTTAAATCTTCTGCACTATATCTCGGCGGTCTATATATGCATATCACATATATTTTGTGTTCTGGAAGTTCTATCCCAGAGCACTCCATAATATTTCCAATACTGTATTTATCAATATCTTGGATTGGGGTAAATACTAATGTGTTATCGACAAGTATACATGATCCTCCACGACGGTTGCTCCTACAAAATATAGAGCCAAGAGTAAAATTTGGTACTCTTTATTAAATGTTGGTACTCTTTATTACTGCCAAATTGTTACTGCCAAATATGGTAGAACTGCAGCTAATTATATCGACTAGGTACTGTCCTGTCCTGAATGACACTGTGCGCCCCGACACGAATATTACATAGGTTAGAAGACTTTAGCAGTCTTGCAGTGACCTCCGCCAATCTCTTCTGCCCTGCCTACTTTTTCTTCTTGTCATACTTCTTACTTTTGTGATAATACATGAAGAAATAGGTGCCCCTGCTCTGCTGGGCCCTGTCGACATTGTTCGTGATTAGATTTTGGTGGCAAATCTACTATTTTGCTAACAAACTCTATCATTTTCGCAATAGACAATTCACACCGACAAATGTTAGGTAGTTATCGAAATTAATAGTATTCCCGTTAATCCCCCCAGCTAAGCTGAATAATCTGTTAGGAGTCGGTTAACGTCGGTAGAGTAATGGCCAGGATTCGAACCCGAGACCTCTCGGTTATAATGAGGTCCTTAACCACGAAGCTACCGACGCTTCGATGAGATACCTAGGCGTAAAAAACAAAACAGAGGAATACAATGAAATAAGTAGGTTATGTAGGTATGTCCCAAACGCTACGAGAAATAGTTACGATCGAAAAGAACAGTTTAAACTGTACAGATGCATATCAATCTAGCATATTTACTTGCATATTTGGAGAGCACGTTAAACCGTCGACGGTCCCTGTTACCATACGAACATCTATGGCAGTCGTTACGGGTAGTCGGAGCCCTAAAAAGTGCAACAACAACGGTCTAGCTGCAATGCTTCGATATCGCCTAATGTCACCATTGGGTTGTGGAGGTCAGATAGCAATCGCTTCACGGAAAATATCGAGGTTCAGTCAAATCCGCAGTTAAGACTGGTAAAGCGGACCCCAGACTCCGAGCTTGCTTGCAAACCATCTAAAATCTGTGACATACATATCGATTTATTGCTGCAGTTTAAACTTTACAGTGCGATCGCAACTATTCCCTAGTATTTATAGTAGGTACGCACTACTTACCCCAGAATTCCTCCACAGTCGCAGCCAGATGTGTATTAATTTCCACATTCCTTTGTTTTTCGATAACACCTACAGGTCCTGTACACTTCGAGACACTTTGAGACACTTCGAGTGACTTCGAGGCACTTCAAGAGACTTCGAGAGACGATTTATAGGGAAATTAGAGATCGTTTAGCGCTCTGCGGGACACGGGTGAACACTGGCATAGATCACCACTACGTAAAAGATATATTAACGGTACTTACTTCGTATATCTCAAGTACTGTTTCAACTGAGTTTTTTAACCTCAAATATTTACACATAAATTACTTTCATAACAAAATACACTTAATTTACGTATAATGGAAGCAGGCCTTCCTCACTACACACATAAAGTAGATAACGTAGTATGTTACTTGCGATAATTTTTACCCGACTACGGTAAAGTAAAAGGAGGGTTATGATTTTGATAGGCTATGTATGTATGTGTGTTCTTCTGTTCCCTCATAGCTCCTCAACTACTTATTACAACGGGACATTGCTTGATCTTACGGTACATTAGTAACCGAAATTACTAATTATATTTCCCCTAACCCTCCTAATTTGCTTGTGTTAGGAGCAGGAGTAGGTTCATGTCAGGAGTGTATTGATTCTTGGCTCAGATACGAATCCAGAACCTCTTGATCGTGAGGGCAAATGTTTAACAACTAAACTATCGGTGCTTAAAATGTAATTTATGCTAATATTTTTCTAATTTTTTATAATATATTTAACTCCACTGTGCACAAGTAGGATATACTAACAATAGAATTTCTGATTTTAGTGTGACATAACATAACATAACATAAACTCACGCCTATATCCCCGAAGGGGTAGGCAGAGGTGCTAATTTTAGTGTGACGAAAGAAAAAATATATGACCACCTCGTATAATGTTTAACAGAAATAAAATTTTATTAAGAGGGGGTATAAAGCTAAATTGCCGATCGTAGATTTGATGTTTATACCCGAAAGTAAGCCACAAATGAGCTGGTTTTTTTTTAATAGAAAATACGTTATATTTGTAAGGGACTGCTCATGGTGAAAACATAAAATAATAATATTTTTTCGATAGAATAAAATCACAAAGTTATGCCTTATTTACTACTAAAATCAATTTATTTCCAATATTATGCACACAACTGAGTCAATATTTGAATACAAAGTGTAAAATTATGTAACCCAGTGACTCTATTTTCACTTTGAAAAAATTGTGTGGATTTTACGAGTAATTAAAAAAAATGAATTTGGCGCTTACGACGGTCTTATTCCGCGCATAACGCTCTCTTTGTATCGCACCTGACCCGAGGTGTCGGCCATCTGTTGTTTCATCATTTAGTCGGGCTCGCCCCGTTGAGACGGGAGGACTGTATTTCTGTTTTCCGTGTCAAAAAAGTTCGTTAAAAATGAGCCAATTAAAAAAATATAAAAGAAACACTCTAAAAGAGAATATAAGAAACTAAGAATTCAACTCATGGCTAATTTTCGAAGGTAATGTATCTATATTATTTTACTTTCTTTAGTTTGTTACCAAATATCCACCGTTGCTAGGTAACTCTGGAGTAACGTCGGCTCGGGTATAGTATATGCAAATCAAATAGATGTTTTTGACTACTCGCGTGTTTATTGTATAATATTATTTATATAGCACTAATATAATTATTAAATATATTGCGAAAGTATTTATACATTGTATTATCAATTTTAATGCATTTCAGAGTTGCTTCAGCTCGTAATATCACACAAGCTGATGAATCCGATCCGGTCGAATCGCTTAGTAAAAAACTTTCGTCAACTTTGTAAGCTTATTGCAATTGTTTTTTCTCACATTCACAAAACATTTCAGTAAAATATGCAAATTAATATGAACATGAACAAGTCGAATGATATGATTTGAGATTAACATGGTCATTCACATTAGTACCGAATGTTCACACATTCAAACGGCATGGTAAATACGAGTATCCCGGTGATTTTAATAAAAAAAATTGACCACACGGAAAGCGGATGACTGCCCGTGGAAGGATAGCTCAGAGTAAGAGCGCTGGAACGCCAAGGTTCGCGACCCTGGCATTCAAGTCCTATTGTGGGTTTGATTTTTTCCATTATGTACTTATTTAGCATTTATATCAAATTATCTACAAGTAGATTAAAATAGCAATGCAATGCTTATGTGATTGATTTGTCATTAATTTGCAATTATTTTTACAGATCTCCCATTAAATATTTAGAGAAAGTTGAAGTTTTGAGAGAACTAGATCCAAATTGTGATGGAAATTTTGCACCAGAGTGGAATGAGCGGTATATTTTAGCCAGCCTTGATTCAATATGTCAGGGCCCTAGCTTCTTATACGTAATGATAAAATAGGGCAACCATATTAAATTAATTGAATTCGCAAAAAAAAAATATTTGGGTAATTTATCACATATAGTTAGACGAACATCGCTAGATGTTAAATTAAAGTAAAAGCATTGTTTTTCCCAAATCGTCAAATCGTCGGTGCGCCTGCCAAAGTCGTTATGTGCATTTTTTCTATTTTTTTTTATTCGCTAGATGGCCTTAAAAAAATGCGCATCAACTGAAAAAACAACCAAGTGTTATATGGCAAGCGGAGCGGCGATATAAAGTAAAAATATTCTAGGCATTATATCAAACAATTCTTCTGAATACAAACCATCATACAGGCGGTAAAACAACTACAGCAAGTACCTTCTGAGGTTGAGAGGGACTACTACCCCGCCTGTGAGTATGGGATGGTCGACGATCCTCAGCGCCCGTCTTTGCACCAAGTCGAAGTGGTCTAGCTAGCCCAGGCAAAACTGTGACAGCAGTACTCCATGTGGGGCAGAACGGGAGCGTTTTAAAGAAGGAGTATTTGCCCCGCAGTGATGTACTACCTTGTTTCTTTGATACCAGCTTGACTTAGTCTTCCAAGTGACTACGGCGGTGATCGTCGCTGACGATAGCGATGGCTCCCTATACTCGAAAAGATGTTAAACGGTGTGTCTAGAAACTTGCGGCGCTATGCTATGCAGACGATAGCACCTTACACGGAGGCTATCAGTCCTATATCGCGGAAAAAAGAAGACCGGACCCTGAGCCACGTTTCTCAATGGGGCTCGGAAAACCTGGTCGAGTTCAACGCCAGGAAGACGCAGGCATGCGCGTTCACAGCAAAGGTATCTTCTTTCCTTCCCCTTCCAACTCTTCAGAGCACGCCACTGCCACTACAGGACAATCTCAATATCCTAGGTATGGATGTTCGCTGCAAACTGAACAACAAAAACTACATTGAGAGTATCATCAAAACAACCTCGCGTAAACTCGGTGTCCTGAACAGAGTGAGACGTTTTTTCACGCCGGAGCAGCGGTGCCTTCTCTATAAGACACAAATTCGCTCTTGCGTGGAATACTGCTCTCATCTCTGGGATGGCTCCGCAAAGTACTTACTAGATGCTCTCGACAGGCTGCAGCGACGTGCGGTCCATATTATTGGGAATCCTGAGGTCACCAACACCCTCGAGCCTTTGCAGTTGCGTAGAGATATGGCATCTTTGGCGGTATTTTACCGTCTCTACCATGGTGAATGTTCTGATGAGCTCTTCCAACTAATCCCACCCTCTCCTTTCCTATATAGGACAACACGTGCAGGACTTAGACGCCTCCCGCATACGGTGCAGAATATTCCATCAAGAACCAAGCGGTTCGGCGACTCCTTCTTCTGCCGCACTATTAAGTCTTGGAATTCCTTACCAGTTCACGTGTTTCCCTCTTCCTACAGTCACGGGTCCTTCAAGCGGGGCGTGAAAAAGCATATTCTGATGAGGCCGTCAAGCTGAGTGCTATCATTGTAACATGGTACATGTCTGTAATGGTGACCCTCTTTGCAGAGACTTTGCTTACCATCAGGCGAGGCGAAGTCAATTTGACGTGTCCTATATTAAAAAAAAGACTGGAAAAGCGCACCCCGGACGCCGAGGGGAAGGGCTCAGATGCAACTAAAGTTTATAACTAATTGGCAGCATAATGTGCACCTCGGAACTCGGAGATTTGCTCTTCTTTTCTGATTATCGTATTATCGGCTATTCCAGGAACGATCAGCAATTAGTTCCCAACTCCGAGAGGAAAATCGGCACCAGAACCTTGTCCGTTGTTTAACATGTGCACCGACTAGCAAGTGAGGTTGGCTTGGGTCTCAAAGGTGTTAGTAGGACCCTGTACACGGAACAGTTGTACTACTTTTATTTTTTTTACTTGTATGCCTTAATAAAGTTTATAGTGGGTATTTATTTACTTCGTATGTTATGTACCTTGCCATCTGTCAGTATTTATCCCTTATATAAATCCTATTGAGGTCCATAACAAATCTGATATGTATATATATTTTCACTTGTAAGAAATGGCGCTAGGAAGATAATTCTGATATGTGTATCAAAATGGAAAAAAAAATTATTGTGGATGGATAGTACCGTTTATAATTTTCACTTATATCTCAGTTCATGCAAAATATTTTTTGGCATCATACTACATTTTTAGTTTTTTGATACGCTCATCAATTATGTAATAAAACAGTTTAATGTCTCTCCTGAAAACTTGACCAAAAACACATAGAGGTTTTGGCAAGCGCAACGACGACATATTCCTTTACTTACTTACTTACCTTTTCATTTTATCAGAAATATTTTTTTTACCAAAAAGAAATTTATTGTGTTTCCAAAGTAGATAGTTAATGATGCAACTCGTATTTTGACAATTTTATCTGAGTATTTTGGGTATACTGTGCGCCTTCAAACTATACATGGCGGGTCGCTGCCACACAAAATAGGTGGCGGACTTGCCGGAGCGACGACAGGCGAGAGCGGGACGTGCGAGGGGTGCGGGTGAAATCTGATTTTTTTCTAGCTTTATGCGCACTCTTAACATTAAAAATTTAAATGAAAAACCAAAACACTCCGCAAGTGGTTACGTATGAAAGAACGAGTGTTACCCCATGTTGAAGCGATCATTCAATTAACATGCAAGTGTTGAACGGTTGAACCGAGCGAAACAAGGGCAATGTCAAGGACGCACACTGGCGTTACGATTTCGTTCGTTCGTATAAGAAGTGTTATATTATGTCTAGATAGCTGTTGCTGTACTACTCCGTTCCTTTGGGGCTGTCCATTAATTACGTGATGTTTTTTAGCAATTTTCTAACCCCGCTCCCCCATGGTGATACGTGGTGAGGTTTTAGACTACCTCCCCCCCCCCCCTGTAGCCAAATTCACATGTATTTTTTTAATTTATTATTTAATGCCAGAAAACTAAAAATCGTGACAAAAATCGTCAGTTATAAGAAAAAATAAATACACGTGATATCCCAAAATACCCCTGGTGATATTTCGTGATGTTTTCCAAACCCCTCCCCCCTCCTGTTGAGCCTCACGTGAATGGAGAGCCCCTTTAGATAGTAGTGTGACGATATATAGATTATGTTACTCACAAATAATGTGGCTTTCTATTGGTTTTTAGAATTTTGAACCAATTCTTTTGGAACTTTCCACCGGTCGCTGACGCTCTTCCTTCAGTGAAATGCTGTTCCACCTGATATCGCGAGATCGCTCATGGGGGACGGAGGTTATTCTGCGGCCTCCGAACGACGCCCGAGTTGCCTCCGCTTTAACGTGAGCCGCGCAGTTGACGAGTCTTCTGCGTTCCCACTCGGCCGTCTCCTTCACGAGTATTACTTTGTATTACTTGTTCGCAGAAGAAGGCACTATCGCTGTGATTAAGGAGGTGAGCGAGAGAACTCTCACCCCTAGAGCCGCACCTCTATTCTGCCCGGATAATCATGCAAGTACAGTATTATGTATTATCTGTGTATAAAAGTAAAATGACTTAATCCGTTATAACATAGTGCTTGCTAAACAGCTGTGCTATCTCCGTTACAACTCATAATATTATATAACAATAGTTGTAGGTACAGTTAGTGACAGAAGTACATTTACATAGTATTACAATTAGCAGAGCACATTTACCTAAATGTATATATATGTACTTACTTTACTTATTTCTATGTATGTACTTATATGGTTATATGTAACTACACTACTACTATTGGTACTAGATACTATTGGTTGATATATTATATCTTGGACCTAAATTATGCTCAAAAAGTGCTCTATACGCGCAGTACGCGTTCTTGAGTGTCTTTTGAGGAAAGCACGAGATGCTACGACGGTGAACGAGCGTAAATTCACCAAGCAAAGTAGGTGCCTATATTAAAAAACAATCGGCACGCGCCACGGCCTCGTTTTTCCTCGCGATTTAGGTCCAAGATACGTGTCCTGAGGTATACAGCTGACGGGTAGCCCAGTCTATGCAATAAATGTATGTTCGTTAGGGTCAGCACCCATTGGTCCTCTAAAACTCGACCCCTAGCATAAAAGTTGTAAATTCGACCGATTGGTCCTTCGGTAGGAGACCAATAATATTAATTGATTTTTAAGGCACCCATTCGTCCTTTGGAATAAAATAAATTTTAATTAATAGATTCGACCCCTATTCAGGTGCCCATAGGTCCCATCATACACCAACAGTTAGAAGATACTTTTGTTACTGAGTGTACACGTGTAGGTATCGCTCCGTCGCCATTGTGATTAAATGTGTACGGTTCATTAAGTGGAGCAGCTCGCGTCATTAGCATGATTTATATCAAATAAACTGCTTCACAAATGACTTGCTACGAATGTAATTTGGACTATTTACTATGCTGACTAATTATTGTATAACCCGCGCCACGTATCTTGGACCTAAATCGTAAGACATACGAGGGTCTGGCGACCGCGGAATGCTTTGTAATAGTCTATGATTGGTGAATTTGAGTTCGCCTACCGCAGTAGCATCCCGTGCTATCCTCAAAAGACACCCAAGAAATGTGTACTGCGCGTATAGGGCACATTTTGAGCACATTTTAGGTCCAAGATACATGGCGCGGGCTATATGTACTTAAACAAAAAAATTAAAACAATATTCGAGACAGGAGTTCTTTTTGTGAGAGCTAGTTTTCGTGATAATTTGTTAAAAAGAAGACTAACTTAGTCTCGATTTATCTAGATTTAAGGACTAATCTGCGGCATCCATTATAAACCTTGGTGGTTTTAAGGAATGCTGTAATACCTACTGTTTGTTTATGATTTTTTAAAATGTGAAATAAAATAAATAAGAAAAAATGAACAATAAAAAAAATATTGGAATTTGTCATTTCGTAGTGAATTTCGTCATCAATTACTGTATGGAACAAAAAAATTGGTGCCTTGAAAGACTTTTGAAGCTGTCATATAGACATCACAAAAAGTGCGCTATGCCTGAACAGATCGGTGACAAAATTCATTAACTCAATTAACTATTTTCAGCGTCTCGCTTCAAATTCGAAATTCAAAATTCTTTCCCGCCTCACTCCCAAACCGTAACACAATTTTTTTTTCTAAATAGCTTGCTGCAAAAAGTGAATGATTTATATTTCGTTCATTACTCATTCGTTCCTCATTTTGGACATTAGCCTAAAACAGGTTATAAAAGCACAACCTCTACAAAACACAATAGGTACACAGTGGACATCACATAATCCTTTGCATGTACATATTACCTATCTCCACATCAAGAAATCTTTGACACGGTAATTTCTTGTTGGAAAACTTGATAATCTGACAGGTCAATGAACTTGTGGCCTTTCGCGCACCGAGGTCGCGTGGCCACTTAACAGACGAATTATTTATCGATAGACGGTATGAATTATGGAACGATCAACAGGTTAAGATTTTATGAACTTATAGAGTATCGACGTGGGTATTGAACAAAAATATTTATTTTTGTGGGTAGAAAACGGAAAGATCTCTGCAGGGATCGCGGGTACAAAACCGTGGGTTGAAAACGGAAAGGCCTAATTTTGTTTGAACAAAGACCGTCCGTCGCTTCTATTTGGTTTGGTATTTGACTAAAGGCAAACAATCTTGATGTGTCTTTTAATATTTTTTTTTTTTTAAACTCGGTTTATGAATGTTTTTTTTTGTTTAAAAACACAGGTTTGAAAATAAAACGCGAGTAGATCCGAAATCGAATGGATAGTCTTGCACACTCTACACGATCGTTTACCAACCTTTAGTAAAATACCTAACTGAACGGAGTATAAATGTCCAGACAGTGAACCATACAGGGTTCTACCAGACAAGTAGTTTAGAACAAAATGGTAGGATGGTATGTGATGCGAAAAACAAAACAATTATCAATCACATGCAACTTTTGTAGCTTTCATATAGATGAAATTACAAAAAGGAGCACTATTTTTCAAATAAGTAGTAGGTGTTAAAATTAATTAAGTCATCTAGTCTCAGCGTCATATACCTCTAGTTTCAAACAGCCTCTTAAAAAAATAGAAGTACCTAAATCATTTTGAAAAAGGAATAACAATTTTAAAATAAGAAGTTCAATAAAATCTAGAGGTGATTGACCTGAGTCAAGATGTTCTTTATTGTATCTCTGCGTGTCCAAAAAAAGAAAACCATTGACAATAGAGCAAAATGTAATGGCGGGACGAATTTAATGAAATAGGTTTAATTATCTGCAAGAAAACCTAAAAAACCGGTCAAGCGCGAGTTGAATTTGCGCACGAACGATCCCGTACAACATCTATACAATAATTAATAATTTTAGTTTCACCTATCGAACAAAAAGCTTACTAAGGCTTTGAACTGTCAGTGGGAACACCAAAAGTTTGTTCTGCTTGTTCCCTACGCTGCTGACGGCAGAGAATCTCTCAGTTCTTACAGGGTCGGCAGTACGAGTTTGACTCCCGTGGTGTCGTCCATAGGCCACGGTAACCACTTTCCATCAGGTGGGCTGTGTGCTTGTTCTAAGTGATATAAAAACGGCAAAATATCACGTTTATTAATTATAGGGACACTGATTAGCATTTGTTGTTATACTTTCAAGTATAACGGCAACGAAAAAAAAAATATTATCTGTGAAAATTTCACCTGTCTTAGCTATACCGGTTCGTGGGATACAGCATGGTGACAGACAGACTGACAGCGGAGTCTAATGAACAGTGTTCCGTTTTTAATTTTTACCCTTTTGGTAAGGAACCCTAAAAACGAACTTACTAATATAAATGGACAGGCAGACAGAGCGACGTCATGTTTTATAGTGTGTAGATAATCCATAGAAACGGGAGATAATGAAAATTCCGTCAACATACTGATGTACTGCTTATCAAACTACTTCATTGTTAGAGATAGCGAGTGGCGGCTTGCTTTTTTAATTTATCATACCACACAACGTCATAATGCGTAATATCGATATATATATTATAGATACTATTGTAAAGTAGTCGTGTCTGTACATTGAAGATGTTTTAAAAAAAATATACCACTTAGGTAGCAGGCAGACAAGCATTCGGCCCACCTGATGGAAAAGAGGTTACCGAGGCCTATGGACGAGTGCAACACCAGGGGGGGGGGGGGCCACACTCGTGCTGCCGACCCTGCAGAAACCTTCTAATGCCCTTTCTTGAAGATTTGAAAGAGAAGAGAACTTGGGTTACTTACCTTCAATTATTATATTATCGATTCTGAACACTCATTGAAATTCTGAACACATTTTTTCTATGGAATTATTGTCTGTTTTATGACGGACTCGAACCGACTAAAACGCACGCCGCCTGTGGGCCGTCAGTTGCCGGTGGGAATTCCGTGGGATTGTCGTAGCCATATTCTACCCACCCCGGCCGACCCAGGGCCATATCTCTCGATCTGGCCCTCTTCCGATCTTCTTATTACCTTGGTTTGGTATTAACATTAGTATGTATTATATTATAAGACCATTTTGAGTACTTTGCTAGTCAAGTTCGATCTGATGCAGACTGTACCAGTTCGCAAAGACTTTTGACTTCACATTTGTTTGTTTTTAAAACACGAGGAATTTGCATTGAATGAGCATCTGCTCCTGAAATTCCTCCAGATGCCATCAAACTTAGGCAAATGTAAATAAAACCCATTCAATCAATTCTCTTCCTTATTTACTAAGTGTTATAGTATAAGTTATAATTGAAAATTGTATCACACAAATTGATCATAGAACACTTATACGACATTTTAGAATAACATTAATGACAGTCATCTGTTTCAATCAATTATGATCCTTACCATTTAATTAATATAGCTGAAAATTGTATAATTAAAATCGTTCACAGTTTGCCAATACTTATTTTAAGTTAAACAGGAAAATGTAATGTTTTTCCATGAAGCGAATATGGCGTGGTACCCTGTAGTGTGATTTATCTAATAGATATTTGCTGTTGCCCTGGGCTACACACAAGTGGAATTTTGATCCCGTTCCCGCAACCCATGGGATGGGAACTTATTCCCGGTATATAAAGCTTGTGTGTTATTCTAGACCGTAATCTAACAGAGTTCAGTTTGTATTTATTTCTGTATTTCCCTCTTTTTACCAACCCGGGCGTTTAACATTATAAAAATTGCATATTGCCTCAAACAGGTATTTTTGGATTTTTTTTTAATATGTTTAAAAATTTTGGGGTTGATTTAGCCCCTGTTCCCACCAGCCACCAGTCACCTTCGTGTTGAGGTATAACAGGAGAGTTGTCTGACAATTTTTCAGCTTGCCTCAAGAACGTACTCAAAAATTCGTACCAGCTCTCGGACTACCTTGTTTATCTCGCGATTTAGGTCCAAGATACGTGTTTCGAGGTATACAGTTCATTTGCAAGTGCGAACAGTCTCTTAAGTACTTAATGACGGTACGGTAGGTACCGACGATAACACAGTTATAATAGTAACAACCAGAGCATTGCTTATAGCTAAAAAAAAAACAAAAAGAAAACAATTCCGAATTCACTTAGCACGATAATTATTACTTCAATCTCGGTTTTAATTAGCGTCTGTATATAAATTATGAAGTACAGTCACCGTCAAAAGTCCATGGACATTGTGATACTTACTGTGGGATATTTACGCAAATATCACTCATTGAAATAAAACGGATTTAACGGATTCTATCGCGATTTATTTGGTTTCCATTTAGCCCGACGTTTCGGCTACTTTTTAGCAGTCATGGTAGCGGGACGAGTAAAGATGTTAGTAGTTTGAAGTGTAAGTTATCTCAAAGTCCCCGAACTAATTCGTGAAAAAAAGAAAAAAAAAAAACCTTGTATTGCGAAACATCACGCACGTTTAGAAATATCATCAAAATGACAATAATAAACAAAATCATATCTATGTTATTATGTTTGCTAGAAAATAATAATTAAATAAATTTAAACAAAAAGGCAACAGATAATTCAGGCAGACACAATAGGCACATGAACATTTCCATATTTAAAAAAGTATTTTTTTCACCTCTCCAGCATGAAAATGGTGATTAGGATGCGTAAATACCTACATTTATGTACATACTCGTATGTTTCACATGTAAGCAAATGGTTTGGCTCACTTGTTGAACAAATACTATTAAGCAACGTAATATTTGTTTTTTTAAGAATAGATCTATATGTTGTTTTACTGCTTAGTGAACTTTTGCTAACTTTTAAAAGCCATTTAGATTGGATTAAATTATTTACTCAAAATGTTAGATCAAATCTCTCGTAACGAAGACTCTTTGGAACGGTTGGTGGTACAGGAAAGAGTGGAAGGCGGCGTTCTCGCGGCAAATCACCCACAAGATGAACAGACCTTATTGAGTCTTCTACAAAGTGTTCCCTTACTGAGTGTACCCCAACCTAGCGGACGATCCATGACCACGATCACTTCAGGAATGTACGACTAAGAAGAAGAAGATTGGAAAAAGTGAAATGTTCAGACTGGACTTGAACCCGGGACGATGTCGTGTAGTTCAATTGGTCAGAGCTTTCCCCCTGTAGTTCACTGGTCGCGGGGTTCAAGTTAATAGTGATACTGCCAGAAGATAGAATTTGACAAAAGTGGTTTCATTTCAGTGATGAAAGAATAACAATTTTCTTTCAGATGAAAAATCTGTTTAATAATGTAGAATATACTTTTGACGATGACTGTACGTTACAATTATTTTGAGTTGAGCGAACCTCGATATACCTAAACATAGCTATTAGAATAAAAAAATAAAAACTCGAATATTTCCTTTCTTTGATCTGGCTAAAAGTTGTTACAGGAATAGATTGTACTCTGGAATAACATATAGGCTTTTTTCTGGGAATAGGGACAAATTAACACACGTGGATCAAGCCATGGGGCAATATATACCTTCATAAAAAATGTCTAAGATAATTTTCGTTTTGTACATACATTATATCTCATGAATAAATATTTACAATAAGTGCTCTCTTTGATTTTGCTAAAAGAAATCCAATTAAGTATAATATTATAGTATCCTTAATGACAAAAATATCGTCGGAATTATTTTGTTACTAGAAATTCTTGACTTATAATAAGACTTGTTTCATCTTTTTTGTTTTAAGGAGTTTAATAAATGTTGCCGGCGGGTCTGTTGACTGCCATCTGCCCTTCCAGCCTCGAGTGGAAAGCCTGCGGCAGTCTCGCTTTTTGTTTAGCAGAAGCATCGTCAAGTAGGTGAGGTGACGCGAAGATACCGTGCCAAATAAAAAATCAGTGCAGGTACAATGCTTAAATATTTTTATTTTGTTTAACTTTAGCACTTAACCGTACGCTATCCTATGGAGTAAGCTGTGCATACCTTTAAGTGGTGTAATATCTGAACTATATTTTGTATTCCATGATGATAATGATTTATATATATACTGTTGGTGTGTCAATAAATAAATAAATAAACTGTGGGCTGCAGAAGCCCGTGGACAGCTTAAGAATTATAATCCTTGAGAACCTAAATCTAATTTAATAGAATCCTACTAATATTATAAATGTGAAAGTTTGTGAGAATGGATGTGTGGATGTGTGGATGTTTGTTACTCTTTCACGCATAAACGGCTGGACCGATTTGGTTGAAATTTGGTATGTATATAGGATATACCCTGGATTAACATATAGGCTATATATTAGCGTCGAATGGGATCAGAATTCCACGCGGGCGGAGCCGCGGGCAACGGGTATGATTAAGGAGAGATTTACACAAAAAATGGCATGAGGCATATCCTAAGTAAAATCATAAATATTGACGCGATTTTGCTGCGATCAAGTCGCAAGAGGGTAAGGCAGCCTTACCCTAATATAAATGATGTTAGCTCTATCTAAAACTAAAAAGCACCTATCACACTCAGTAGAATTTGGGCCACACTATCTTTTCCCATGCGGTGTCGTATAAAGCGACTAAGGGATAGTACTGTTTAACATCAGACAGATTATACAGCCCAGACTCAGCCTCAGATGTATGGCTCGAGGCAACAATAGTGCCCGGAATACGGCAATAGACTCACCCCCTATTACGTGGGACCTAATATTAAAGTGAAATGTGGGTATTAATTCACCTCTGCCTAACCCTATGGGGATAAAGGCGTGATTGTATGTATGTATTTATGTGGAAGAAAAGAAGGAAAGAAATGCATTTATTTACAGGTAATACATTGGTGGTGTATTACTTGCTTACTACTCTTACTAGATGGCGTGTGGCGTCACTTAATACATTTTAGTTTCAAATATTGTCCACGCACTTTTGCAGTCCACTGTACTTAACATTAGTAAGATCAATTTTGTTGTTACTATTTACTTAAATAAACGTTTAATAAGATAGTGGCGTATTGTTTAAACACTGCAAAAATGTTAGAAGCGCAAAACAATGGGTTCAAATTGATTTCTAATGAAGTAAATGAATGAAATGATATCATGCTTTATGAATGCTTCAATTCGTAAACATTGTGCTTGACGCAAAATATAGGTAGATACTAAGTATATCTTGCCTTGACTTTAGTATTATGTTATTTGTGCCTCGAGCAATGTGCCTCTGTGGCGTGGCGGTAGTGAACCTTCTGGGGGTTCGATTCCGATTGGGTCCAAGGATATCAGTGGGCCCTCATGCAACATGCACTATCTTACACAAGTCAAAACTAAATCTGAAATCCGAACAGTGCCGGAGGACGAAAAATATTCGTATTCGTAAACGTACGAGTATCGAGAGAACGGAGCAATGCGATTGGCCGCCTGCCTACTGTGAACGTGTGTGTGAGTGAAGCCTGCCAATCGCAATGCTCCATTCTATCGATACGTTTTCGTTCCGAAAACGAATAATTTTCGTGCTCGGGGCACCGTTGAGTGTAAGTATAACAGCCCCATCATGTGGCAATTCGTTGATCGGCGTATTGATATAGAATGATGAATGTATGGGATTCACATGTATTTTAACGTTTACGACGTTTATGACAGTAATTAAAATAAGTTTACCTACAGTAGTAATTCAAACTGTATTTTTTAAACTTACTACTATAATTTATTCTATTACATAATTTTCAATTTTTTTAACTTAAATTACAAATAGTTTTTTGTCTCATTCCAATCGTGCCAAGTTACCTTCTATGAGTAAGGGCATCTGTCAAAATGCACCTATTAAATTATTTCATTTGATAAATCTATTCATTCTATTTTACAAACGTATTGGCACTTGTATAGGGGGACTGCCGTCCTTCAATTTGGTCTGCGACTCACGACCGAAACCTGATTTGTTTGTGTTCAAAAACCTGTCTACTATTATTACCTATCTTGGAGGCTATGGTAACAGTACCAAATTAATTATTATTGGCGCCACTGAACTATTAATAGGTTTTAGAAAAAAAATAGTATACATAGGAACATGTAATATACATAATTAACGCATATAAATAGCATATAATACATTTTTTTTTTCAAAAAATCACCACGGATACCTCCCCCGCCGGAGCCGGAGTAGGAGGTTATGTCGGACTCGAACCGACTAAAACGCACGCCGATTGTCGTAGTCATATCCCTCGCACCCCGGCCGACCCAGGGCCATATCTCTCGATCTGGCCCTCTTCCGGTGTGGGGACCTCAGAGTCCCCAACTAGTCCGAACTGGCGGCTACCCGCGACTTCGTACGCGTGGAGTTAGCTTTACCCCTTAGGAGTGGAGTTTCATAAAATCCGTTCTTAGCGGATGTCTACACCTTATAAGGATCCTACCTGCCAAATTTCAAGTTTGTAGATGTTATAGTTTCTGAGATTTCGTGATTAATCAGTGAGTGGTTTGTATTTCGCTTTTATATTTTTTAAACTAGCTGGTCCGGCGAATTTTGTATCACCAAATTTTTTTTCGCCCTTGTGGAATTCAGATCCTTTTTCCATATTTTCTCACCTTTTAAACCTTTCCTGGACATCCACGAATATTTCAAGACTAAAATTAGCCAAATCGGTTCAGCCGTTCTAGAGTTTTAGCGAGACTAACGAACAGCAATTCATTTTTATATATAAGATAAGATAAGATAAGATAGATAGGACTAAAATGATTTTGTAAAGCAGAATAAGTAAGTTTAAAAATTAAAATGCATGTGTAATTGGTTGATAAACTTGTAAGCGTACATTCCAAAGTGTTTAAGTAAGCAGGCTTATAAGAGTGGCCACTTAACTTACATTATATTCACGCCCGATTATATCTGAGCGGGTAGACAGCTGTTAACTAAGTTTTTCGTTGTCACATACTTAAATAGGGGATGAGGAAATTGCCATTTAACTTTGCAATTTGAATATAACTACCAACTACTATATTCATCCTTGGCGGTATTTTACCGTCTCTACCATGGTGAATGTTCTGATGATCTCTTCCAAAAGTTCCAAATAATCCCACCCTCTCCTTTCCTATACAGGACAACACGTGCAGGATTTAGATGTCACCCGCATACGGTGCAAAATATTCCATCAAGAACCAAGTGATTTGGCGACTCCTTCTGCCGTATCATTAAGACCTGGAATTCCTTACCAGCTCACGTGTTTCCCTCCTCCTACAGTCCCGGGTCCTTTAAGCGAGGCGTGAAAAAGCATCTGATGAGACCGTCAAGCTGAGTGCCATCATTGTGCAATGGTACGTGTCTATAATGGTGGCCCTCTTTTCCGAGATTTTGCCTTCAGCTTACCATCAGGGATGCGAAGTCTTTGCAGAGCAAGCCGGCAGAAATCCCATGACACAAGCTAGTTTAGTATGCTTACTTTGTTTAGATAGCACTAAGTAGAATTTCCTACAATATTTATTTATTACCGATCCCGTTCCGATCCACAGGAACTTAGAATCTGGAATATGGCATATTTTTCCCCAGTCAAAAATATTCATATTCCAGATTATAATCTATGTCAAATTTCATCCAAATTTGTTCAACCGTTGTGACATGATTCAGTATTATACATCCATATTGCACACATAAATTCTGCATATTGAAATAACAGTAAGATTTTTCCTTAATATCAAAATGTATATTATTAGTAGAATAACTAAGTCTGCGGTCAATTCTTAGTATAGTTAGTTAAATATAGATAAATGTAAGTAATCAGCTTTAAAGTGCCTGACCTTTTGAAAAGGTCACACTGGCCGCGACCAGCGCTGAACAGTGTAACCTGGGCAAAGGTGACCACGATAAGTGTAACCTGGACAAAGATGACTAAAATAAGTGTAAAACGGTTGCAGGATCAGGATATTCAGAGGTAAGGAGGTTCTGGGTTCGAATCCTGGCCTTTACACAATCGACTGGGACACTCCTAACACAAGCAATTTAGTTTAAGTGAATGGGTTTGGGAAATATTGATAATACTAATATTCTTATCACTTTACTATTATAACTATCGGGATATTTACCATTACTGTTTGGAGTTTCCGATATTTCGGCGCTGTTGCAAGCACCATGATCACGGAGCAACTGTAGTACTGGCGGTAAACGGTGAAAAACGGTGAAATAGTTCTAATATAATCCGATAGTTCTAATAGTATTGTGAACGACCATGAAAGTTTAAATACCTAGGTATATTCTTATAATAACTTTCAACTTCAGTTTAGGTGTATTATTCATAAAAAAAGTTGTTGCGAAAGTTTAAAAAGTCGCTCTATGTAGAGTCTTTAATGTTGCGAAACATGTTTACAAGCCACGGTGACCGCTTGCTGTCAGATCAACCGTTTAAGTTTTACATACATACATACATACAATCACGCCTTTATCCCCGGAGGGTTAGGCAGAGGTGAATTAACACCCTTCCCACCCATCATTGTATTAGGTCCCACGTAATAGGGGGTGAGCCTATTGCCGTATTCTGGGCACTGTTGTTGACTCGAGCCATATATCTGAGGCTGAGCCTGACCTGTATATATCTGTCTGACGTTAAACAGCCCTATCCCTTAGTCGCCTTGTACGACACCGCATGGGAGGAGATGGGGTGGCCCAAATTCTACTCTGTCGGGAACCACGCGGCGTTTAAAGTCTTCCTATTTAACCAACTTCAAAAAGGAGGAGGTTCTCAATTCGATGGGTTTTTATTTTATTTTATTTAATAGTAGAAATAAGTACCTACATTTAGTAACCTGCTTTAACCCTCTCCTGCTGTTACACTCTGTAGCGAGTTTACTAAGATTTTGGACTATGGTGGATTTTTGTTATGCCAAGTAGGGAATCATAAAACTCTTACAAGTTACAGGTTAAGTTCGAATAACCCGACCTGTACGCTGTAAGGGTTTGTGCATAGTTTGTATCCACATTTATTTATCCATTTACCAGACCTATTTCAAACTGTTCTGTTCCTAAAAGGATAACTGGGCAAAGTTGTATTTTGAAAAGTGTCTTTGCCCAGTGATCAAACTGAGGAATAAGTCACCGGTAATTATGTACTGAAAAGTTGAGTAGGTTTATTTATCACCTAAGTAGTAAATATATACTATTCTCAACTTAATCACACATACTAGTAAAAAAAAATATAAAAGTATAAAACTCTACAATCAACGCCATAAATACAATGTAAATAAATATTGATGTAATTCAAACAAATGTAAAAGTGTGTTAAACACATGTATAAACTCAACACTTTCATTACTCATCACATCACGAACCGTAAACAAAACAGTAAATCATAATAAGAAATTTTATTAACCAATTAATTTGATTCCACAATCGCTGGGCAAAGTTATCACTTATTTTCAACCCTTCCGATGCCACACAACAATAACCTTGAAAACACATTACACGCACTCGTAAACTTCACACGGCGATTTAGGGTTACACATACTAACTTGAACTTTGAGGGGTAAAATATAAAATATTCGTACAGAATATGGTGTAAAACCAAACCTTACCATTTCAGAAAAGGCGCTCTTCGGTCTCCTAGCCGGCGTCCCATTCATCCTGCTACCGGACACGACACAAAACAACACAGAGGAACCAATAGGATCACACAAAAACTTTTTTCACGGACACTTGTGGAGTTCACTGCCAAAACTTTTGACGAAACATTCGTAAAACTTGACACTGGTGGTTACTTAAAAAATAATAACTGAATGGAGATACACACTAATTAAATCGATGACTTCATGAAGTTATTCGTTGATAAGATATCGAGGTATGTGACCGGTTGGTACGGCGAGGCGTTCTGCCTCACGGTCGGAGTGCGACTGTCGTGGCGAGCGGACAACGCTCTCTCGTCGTACCGTCGTGCGCACTAACCACGCTGGTCATACCGGCCTGCATTTTTTACGCGCCGGACAATGGGTTAAGTATTTTAGAGGTTATGTTTTGAATGCACGCGGTTATGCGACGGGTTAAACTCTTAAGTATTTGATAAAGTAACGCGTATGAATGTCGGATGTTACTTTTGAGTTGTACAATGTTTTCGGGAGAAAAAATTGGTAACATAAATGAAGTTGAATATTTTAAGTTTAAAACTGGGCAATTTATTTTAAAACGATTTTTTAGGTAACTCAGAAGAAAATTCATTTGTGTTACTTATCTAGAGGCTTTCCAGTAGTATTTTGTTGTAATCTTAAGTTACTCATACTAAATTGACATTTACATTAATTACTATTGTTGTAATAGATTTCCAAATTTATTTTTTTACCTTTATTACCTACCAAAATAAATATATCTTATCTTAAAGATCTCTTTCAAATAGCAAATATTTACAGCGATTAGATAGAATTATTATTTTTATCTTCATTTGCAAATAATGAAAATATCTTTATCTTATCTTATAAAATCACAATTAATTTTATCATCATCATCATCATAACAGCGTTGTGTCCTGATTGCATCCAAGGTCTTGACCTCCGAGCCCGGACCCCCCCTTTCGGCTTTTCCTCTTTCCTCCACCACTTCGCATGGTCTTGGGCATTCCTCCCAATTCTAGGGTCCACCCCGGAGGCAGGGGCGCTATTACCAGACATTCCTCACCTACCTAACTTGGCGTATGCTGTATATTGTGGCCGTATCAGTAAAGGCAACTCTTCTGCGTATTATCTGTGTTGTCCTGGACATCAAGGCTGCCACGGATGCGAAGCTTTCTTCCGCGATCTATACGAGTGACTCCCTTTTTTTTTATACCACTTAGTTGGCAGACAAGCACATGGCCCACCTGATGGGAAGCGGTCACCGTGGCCTATGGACGTATGCAACACCAGGGGCGTCACACTCGCGCTGCCGACCCTGAAGAAACTTTCTAATGCAAGGACATTGAAGAAGGCTTGAAGAACCCCATATTACAGTCGCTTGGGAAAACCACCGCAGGGAGTTCATTCCACAGCTTGGTATATTCACCGCAGCATAATATTCATCTTCATGATACGTAGCTCTTGCTAGTGACGTTCCCTTCTACTACGCCGGGAACCCAATAACCTGTATGGGACCCTATTAAGATCAGGGTCAAAACCAACCTTACTTGCACTCCTTGGTTTTAGAAGGTTAGGCGGCAGTCACTTCAATAAATACCTTTGCCAAATCAAAAGGAGGAGAAGGATTTAGTAGACCCCGGGCTCTAATAAGAATAAAATAATTATGACTCTGATCTGATTTTACCAGAGATCACACTTAGAAGAAGATTTTTTGATATGATTAAAAAAAAAACAGATCGTCTCTACAATATAGAGTCATGTTGAATACCGCTGGTGTTTGCTTACCACAGCTGAAATGATCACACATGATTCAATTCCGACCATGTTTACATCGGCTGTTCGTCGCGGCTGCGCCTGCGCCGGTGACGTCACCCAGACATTTTTATCGACAACTAAAAGGACAGCAATTAATCATAATGTTTAAAAACTGCAAACCGAATAATATTATGCATTCTTTTATATAAATACGCTATCTAAAGCCTAAAAGGACTTACAGAGATTTAATTACAGCTACCCAATTCTAAGGCAGACAATTTTATTTAGCTGCAGGGATTAGAAAAAATCTAGTAATTTCGAATATTAATATTGTTTACTAGCCTTCCGCCCGCGGCTCCGCCCGCGTGCGTCTCGGGTAACGCGACCTTTGCTCACATCTTCAGTTCTACTCAACCGATTACGATCAAACAAACGTAAGATTTTAAGTCTGATCAAGCCCTTTCTAACAAAAAAAAACCGCATCAAAATCCGTCCAGTAGTTTTTGCGTCCATCGCGAACAAACAGACAAACAGACAGGAAATTCAAAAAAAATATTTTCGTGTTCAGTATCGTTAACATAAGTATTTTTTTTTTAATATCTCCAATGTACAGACACGACCACTTTACAATTATATAGTAGTATAGATAGATATAGATATTGTATCCCAAATCAAAGCCTCCCAAAACATTGGAAAAGAACTATTACCAGCAGTAGACTGCGATAGGCTAATGGATTGATAAATGTTGTCTTGCGATTTAGGTCCAAGATTTGTGTCCTGAGTTATAGCACTGTGGTAGAGAGCAGGTTGCGGGTTGATTCTCAAATCGGACAAAGTTTTTCGATTGGACAATTCTTACAAACAACACAGAGTCCAGTCAAAGGTTTGTTATATTTTCTGTTCACCCCTTTAGGGTTAAACTCCCGTGATGTTATAAACAATACAGTCTTAACAATCTCTAAATTACTTTCTATAGCTGATTCAGTTAAAACTTATATACTTCATCGGTAAGACGAGCGCCTACGCAGATGACGTCACCAGACTCGACATTTTTATCGACCGATAAAGAGCCGCAATTAAGTGGCTCTCGTGTGGGGCGCTCTTGACTCTATCGCTGATATCGGCTCTATATGGTAGAGTTCATTATTACAATAATACATTTATGTATTTTGCTTGAAACTAATATATAAGTAAATGTAAGTGGTTAATTTATGATAGTGTTCTAGAAAAATGTTTGTAGAGTCATTCATTGTCATCTTTGCGTTGTTCCCAATTGCATTTGAGGTTTTCGGCTCGGAGCCTGGAGTCCCAAGTATTCTTTCTCCTTTTGATTTGTTTAATTAAGTCTGACTGCTTTCCGGTTACATCCAAAGTATACCCAGGGTACAGTGGGCAAAGTCACCTTTACACTTAAATTACCAATACCAACCAATTTGGGAACGATTGCACAAGAAATTTATACGGATATAACTACTCGTAGTTAAGACTCCCCAGAATGAATTTCGTTGAGCAAAGTGGATTAATATTTTTTAACATTCAACTTTGCCCATTGGGGACGCTTGGTAGGGCAAAACTGAAGCACCTAATTAAACTATTCTGTCGAGGCCATCAAGGTAAGGACCACCATTGTGGGACAATATAGGGACCACTTTTTGGGATTGTCAATATCTGAAATTGGTGCATTACTGAATGTAAAAATCTTCAAACTATATCGCTACTTTTAAACCTACCTACTCGTAGTTTAGAACTAAAATATTTTCTCCGATAGCATATTAAAATTCTGGCAGACTTACTGCAAAGAGGTTGTATTCCTGACGTGACGGGTGGCGCCACCTACCGTCTGAATATTAAGTGAATAAGCTTCACGTGCTTGGAAAGCTAAACTTCTCTGCATATACTAAATAATTGATTCATAAAGACTGGATTGAAAGCTGTAATGGTAAGAATATAGGTGGTTTAGCAATGGACTCTATTCAGTGACAACCATTTTTGATTAATTCTGATTTAGTACTCGTAGTTAGCAGCATATATCTTGATCTTCATGCCCTCTGTGGCATGGCGGCTCTGAACGCGACCGCTACTAAGGAGGCGCGGGTTAGATCCTCGCTCAGTGCAAATATTTGAATGCATGAATAGCGGACGCCAGACTTCGAGGTGGAAGCTTCGGATGCGATTGGAATTAAGGCTAGGATGAAGAAGATCTTGACTCCAAGTCAAAAGAGAAACGGGACATTGATATACCTAATCTATAATTGTTTGAGCTCCACCGCCGCGCCGCCATTGTACCCCGTTCTATCGTCAAAAGACACCCGAAAATGCTAACTGTTCACTTGTGGTATGATGAGCAGTTTTCTAGTAGGTATTTATAGCGTTCCTAAAGACGCGCTAGATGGCGCAGCCGGCACTTTTGGTAAGAAGCGTGCGGTGTCACATCTAGTGTTCCCTAATTTATGGAAAAAATGTTCTTCGGTTTTGTAATGATTTGCTTTACATAAATATTTTGTCATGTTTTCTGATAAAGTTATTTTAAATTTAATATTATTATTTTAAATTACAGACAGTGACGCGAAAAGAATTAAGCGTTTTATTATATTTTATCTATTATAATATGGGTAAATGAAATTAAACTTTGGCAACATCGCAAATTCATGAAAAAATACTACAAACAAACCACAGAGTATATTAAAATTACCAAAAGCTATGCTAGCGCCATCTCCTGATGACTTAAAAACCAACTGATTATTATATCTACTGGAAAACTGCTCATTGACGAAGTACCTATATAGAGGACTATAATAGTCCTCTATTATGATCCCATACATTCATCAATATATTCTACAATACGGGGGTCAGTACTTATTTTCGTTTCGAGTATGAAATCAACTTTCCGATATCATCAAAATTAGATGTCTTGTCAAGAATTACCAACAGATATACAAAATATAAACAAAATATAGCAGTTCGCGAGCGTTCGGCGACCGCACAAACCTGTTGAGGTATTCTAATAAGCTCAGAGGCACACGTAGCGGTACCTGGGGTGTCAACAAGTAGGAATTTTGTATCTGTGGATGCTTAACTATCTTGGGCATGCGGAGATGGTACATGTTTACTAAGGAACTAAATCAGCATCATCATTACGTTAGTCCCAGTTGCATTCGAGGCCTTAAATCTAGGAGTTTAGGGTTAAAAATATATGATCAGCAGGTCTAGAAATGCCACTATATTGGAATCGTATTAGGATAATATTTGGTCATGCGGCGATATTTACCCTCTTTCCCAACTGTACCATTGATTAGTACCATTAATGGTACTACTGGGAATCTTTGTCCCACTAGTACCATTGTACACGATACTAGTTTTGCAACCGGGTTTACATAAATACATACAGCTATACCATTGATTAGTACCATTATTGGTACTACTTTACACGAAATTTTGGTGCTGTCAGTGGAAATACCAAAAGCTTGTCCTACTTATCTTTTGCGCTGATGGTACAGTATCTCTCTTTTCTTTACAGGATCAGCAGCACAAGTGTGACTCCACTGGTGTTGCACTCGCCCATAGGCCACGGTAGCTACTTACCATCAGGTAGTACGTGTACTTATCAGCTATACCTAAGTAGTACAAAAAAAACCATCTATCCTCAGATAAATATTTGTGTCGGTGTCGTTCTAGAATATTTTTTTTTATAAGGACACTTCAATTTGACTTCACCTCGCTTGATGTTAAGCTGAAGGTAAAGTTTCGGAAAAGAGGGCCATCACACGTACCATGTTACAATGGTGGCACTCAGCTTGACGGTCTCATCAGATGCTTTTTCACGTCCCGCTTAAAGGATGGTTTGTGCTCAGATGAATTGTTCGACATGATGCCCACAGCTACATTCTATCATCGCACTTCTCGTCATAGGCGGGGAGTTCATCCTCACACATTGCGACCGGAAACGGTGCGCACTGTGCGGTATGAAAGGAACTTCATCCCTCGCACACTCAAGCTGTGGAATGAACTCCCCGCGATAGTTTTCCCAAGCGACTACAATATGGGGTTCTTCAAGAAGGGCATTAGAAGGTTTCTTCAGGGTCGGCAGCACGAGTGTGACGCCCCTGGTGTTGCATACGTCCATAGGCCACGGTAACCACTTTCCATCAGGTGGGCCGTGTGCTTGTCTGCCACCTAAGTGGTATAAAAAAAAAAGGACCCGGGACTGTAGGAAGACGAAGAATGCGGGCTAACTAACTCTTCAATTCTTAACTCCTAGTCGTGAAACCTCAAGATACTTTCGCATCATATAAAGTGCGTTAGGAGGTCTGTAGAAAGCTCGCTAACTTTCACCATAGGAAACTTGCTCGTGCCACTTAGAACATGTTGCTTGGCTTGGGATCGAATCCTAGGCCGCGGGGGTCATAGATATCTATATCTAGAGTTATGCTTTAGCGCTAATATACAAAAGCCCTAGCGGTACATGCTCAATTTAAAAAAAAATCGTTTTACACATCATCTACATTCTGTCCAGAAAAAAACATTTGGCAGATATAACCCACATTTCACCAATCATTGTATTCGGTCCCACGTAATAGGGGGTGAGCCTATTGCCGTATTCCGGGCACTGTTGTTAACTAGAGTCATGCATCTGAGGTTGAGTCTGGACTGTATACCTTTTTTTTTTTTTTATCGTGCGAAAAATCCCCACGGATACCTCCCCCGCCGGGGTCGGAGGAGGAGGTTATATCGGACTCGAACCGACTAAAACGCACGCCTTCTGTGGGCCGTCAGTTGCCGGAGGTGAGATTGTCATAGCCATATCCCTCGCACCCCGGCCGACCCAGGGCCATATCTCTCGATCTGGCCCTCTTCCGGTGTGGGGACCACGGAGTCCCCAACTCGCCCCCGGGTATGGGGGGGGGGGGGGGCACGCAATGCGCGTCACTCCGGACTGTATACCTATTTATCTGTCTGTTGTTAAACAGTCCCAGCCCTGGTAAAAACATTAAAGAAATTATTTAGTGAGCATTTCATCATCCATCACCGAGGCTCCCACTTCGGTGTTTAACTTCAAGTTAAGAAAAAAAAAACATTGTTATCGTTTAGAAGTGATCTATTAATATTAAGCAATACGTGCATATTATGAATTCATTAGTAACGGTCTAATTCGCAAACCATTTGTTTAAAATTAACTTCAAATAGTTTAGACGGTACAGGGTTAATGATGATATCAACTCAAGGTCAAGGTTACTTCTTGAGGTTACATTACAAGCAATTGTAAACATTTTTCGGTAGGTAAGTGTAGGTAAAACAGACTGAAAAAATTGACCATGGCTGCTAAAAAGCAACTGGAATGTCGGGATCAGTGTCCATATATTAAGTTCTATTAGGTTCTAATATACAAGTAAGCTGTGTCTGTACATTTATGATAGTTAGTTAAAAGAATAATTGGGTTATGTTCTATAATATGTCGCAGCCAAAAAGCTTAATCAGTCGTTCAGTTAACTGAGCTGTTAACTAAACGGCGCCGTACAATTAACAGCCTGAATAATATTGCCAGCGTTTATTATAACCATGCAGAAACGAGAGATTCGCCTAGCTGTTTGATTAAATGGCTAGTAATAAAACAAGCAAGTAATTAAATGTCATCGATCCAAGCCATTTGCCTAGCCGTTTAATTAAATGGCTGAATATCATTCAGGTCGTTTATTGAACGGCGCCGTTTAGTTAAGTGAATGGCTGATTAAGCTAGTAGGCTGCGACATATATACTATACTAAATAAACATTTTTTTTGTTTGCGATGCACACAAAAAGTAGTGAACGGATTTTGATGCATTTTAGCATATTTTGCCTACCTTCGTACTTACAGTGTTGTAACGAAACCATTTAGCAACATTAATTACATCATCGAACTCTAATGACGGCATTTTTATTCTCCTACCCTCACTCATTAAGGAATTGCAAACGCACATAAAATAACCGAAGAATACATTTAGATGCTAATGATCACTTTGAAGTGGTCCCAAGTTCGATAAATTTTCGCGCTCGGTTTTAAAAATACATTTTTACATTTTATATATCCATGCTTGTATTTTTATAAAAGCGGTGGACAAAGTTGTATTACATAGATATTGCACCAGTTGTACATAATTTGGGTCTCATCACTATGGATATCCAAGACCGTGCGAAGTGGAGTAGGAAAAGCCGTAAAGCAGACCCTAGGCTACGACGTAAAAGCCTCGGATGTAATAAGAACGATTTGCCGTCAACCAGCCGCATTTTTAGGAACTAAATTATGTATTTAATATTTAACCAGTAACATTGTGTCACTTTGTGCAGTGTTGTCATTCAGATGGCATTCTAAAAAGGCGCGCTATGCTTTTATAGATAGAGGTCGAAAGAGGACGTAGAAACTAGGTATCTCACGTCCGGTTCAAAATTCGAATTTCGGATTTCATTCCCGCCTCACACCCGACCCATGACATATTTTTTTCACCATTGACACTCGAAAAAGGGCCCGTGATTCATCAAAAACAGTGAATAAAACGCTCTTTGTTTCACCGAGTGAATAAAAAAATTTGAATTTGGAACATGCGCGAATGTACGGCTTCTAGTGAAACATGCAAAGAGGTTGCACACTCTCACTATAAAAACGTACTAAAAGCCACCTAAATGTAATCACTGGCTGGATGGAATGTGGCTCAGTTTAAATTAAGAAAAAAAAATGCCGCCATTTTCTGTGTAATTTTCCTTGTAAAAGTTTATGTTTGTCTCACAATCATAAAATGACTTCATCTAGTGATGAAAATGAAACTCTCGAACGCGAAAAGACTCCTGAGTCTTTTCGCGCTAAAGCGGTAGCTATTACTGATAATTTGCTGCTTCTTTTGTGTACTATCCATAACAAAATGTAATTCATAATCACAGAGTAATCGTTTTCTCGTAGTCAATGGTGAAAAGTTGAGTACCTAACACGTGAAAAAAGAATTCATCTCGGCTCTTGTATCCCTCGATCCGCTCAGGTTTCTCTCTAGAACCCCTCGCTACGCTCGGGATTCTACCGGAGAAACCTTCACTCCTCTCGGGATACAACTTGGTGCCTCGAAAAGAATTCACCTTTTTTTCACTTGTTGGGTAATCTACTATTTCACCATTGACACTCGAAAAAGGGCCCGTGATTCATCAAAAACAGTGAATAAAACGCTCTCTATTTCACAGAGTGAATTTTTTTTTTTAAATTTGGAACATGCGCGAATGTACGGATTGTAGTAAAACAACGTTCTAAAAGCCACCTAAATGTAATAACTGGCTGGATGGAATGTGGCTCAGTTTAAATTAAGAAAATAAAATGCCGCCATTTTTCTGTGCAATTTTCCTTGTAAAAGTTTCTGTTTGTCTCTTAATCTTAAAATGACTTCATCCAGAGATGAAAATGGGATTCTCGAACGCGAAATGACTCCGGAGTCTTTTCGCGCTAAAGCGGTAGCTTTTACTGATAATTTGCTGCTTCTTTTATGTACTATCCATAACAAAATTTAATTTATAATCACAGAGTATTTGTTTTCTCGTAGTCAATGATGAAAAGTACGTACCTAACACGTGAAAAAAGAATTCATCTCGGCTCTTGTATCCCTCGACCCACTCAGGTTTCTATCTAGAATCCCTCGCTACGCTCGGGATTCTACCGCAGAAACCTTCACTCCTCTCGGGATACAACTTAGTGCCTCGAAAAGAATTCATCTTTTTTTCACTTGTTGGGTAATCTACTATTTTTTTGAAGTAGGTAATCATAACCAACTGTAAAATGCCCACACAGTCTCTAGGGAAAATTATTCTAATGGCTCTTACAAGTTTAATTTTAAAATACTTAAAACAATTCAATTAAAATATATTCTTTAATTCAACACAAAGTATTGCAGTATTTTTCTTTCAAATATAAAATTTATAACCGCTCTAAAAATTTTTGCTTAAACATTTGTTTGGGCAAAGTTTTTTTTATAATTTGGCAAAGTTTTCTTATGCGGCGAAAGTACCAAAGTTATGAATACTCTATTCTAAACTTGGCTGGCAACTAAGGCTTTAATTACAAAGTAAAATAGAAAGAAACTAAATTTTGGCTGTGAAAATGCTATTTACTAAAATTGACCGCGAAAATTCGTTTTCTTTTTACTTTTACTTCATGTTATGATGTGGATGAGGCCGTCAAGCATATGACCACCATTGTGTCTCACTTTCCTGAGACTCCGTCTCCAGCTTACGATCAAGCGAGGTGAAATCCTATATAAAAAAAAATTACTTCGCGACGCGAGTTTCATGGTTTTAGATAGCGTCTAAAGAAGTTTTTAGCTGTAGCCCGCGGCCCAGCCCGCGTGGAAGTCGGTTATCGTGACCAAACATAGCCTGTCCTTTCCCAAGGTCTTATATATCTCTGCATCAAATTTGGTTCAGTGGTTTAGACGTGAATGCGTAACAGACAGATAGAGTTACTTTCTCATTTTTAATAATGAAATATGGAAAACAAATGAAAAATTAAGTTAAATTCTTCACAGCTAGATGGCGTTGTACTAAGTTTTACTACTACTATTGCAAGCAGTATCTACTAACTTAAAATAAACCAGAACGCATACTATGATTTATTATTAGGTATAAGTACATCGACCTGTGCTTGAACAACTTTAACCGCAGCTAAGTAATTAAGTATTCACTTAGGTACCTACTAGTGCAAGGGTGCCCAACCTTTTTAGCTGTCGGGCCAAACTTACGATCTGGACATTTTTGGCGGGCCAGTACATCTTTTTATTACATCCACCCCCCCCCCCCCCCCCTCAGGTTTCGGAAGATGTAATTGGCTGATCTCTTGCCCATCTCCCTCGGGCCGGCTCTCTTCGGGTATTGGGACCATCGCATCCCCATCTAGCCCCTGGGAATGGGGAGGTGCAGGCGGCTCCACCCGTCACCACCCTCAGGCCCATGCTCATGAGCGACAGAGGCCTGTTCTGCACCTCCGACGCCCGCGTCCCCTACGCTCGTCACGGGCTGTGCGGGCTGCGATTCCCCTCCGTTCCTACCCCGCCGTCTCCTTTTAGAATATTACTTGCTCATAAAAGGAGCCCAGGCGCTCGCGCAGCGTACTATCGCCGTGAGCAAGGTGGCAAGCGAGAGAACTCTCACTCCTACGGTGATGGTGTCTCCCGCGTCATAACGATGGCATTCGGTGGTTGGCTCTTACCGGATCCGACGCAGAAAATCCCCGAAGTATCCGTGCCCGGTGATAACCTGCAGGATGGAGGAGTGGCTAGAGAGGCTACATGGCGGCCTCTCTAGCTTTCCCCCATGATGGGTCTTATCGCCGCTACTACGCATTCACCATAGCAGAGACGGTAAAATTAAAATACTGCCAAGTATGCACAACTCTACGCATTTTTTATTTATTTATTTATTCTTTATGCACGAATAAGTGTACAAAGGCGGACTTAATGCATCTGCAGAGGCTCGAGGGTGTTCGTGATGTCCGGATTCCCAATAATGCGGACCGCACGACACTGGAACCTGTCGAGTGTATCAAGTAAGTACTTTGCGAAACCATCCCAGAGATGAGAGCAGTATTCCACGCAGGAGACAGAAGACACCGCTGCTCCGGCGTGTTAAAACATCTCACTTTGTTCAGGACTCCGAGTTTACGCGAGGTTCTTTTGATGATACTCTCAATATAATTTTTGTTGTTCAGTAGGCAGCGAACATCCATACCGAGAATACTGAGATTGTCCCGCAGTGGCAGTGCCCACGCCACAGAGGGAAGGAAAAAAGATACCTTTGCTGTAAATGTACATGCCTGTGTCTTGTTGGCATTGAACTCGACCAGGTTCTCAGAGCCCTATTGGGAAATATGATTAAGGATCCGGTCGAGCTCAGTGACAAGAAGCTGCTTTTTATCCCGCGCTCAGACTATATATCAGACTGCTCGGCCGCAGTATGCCCATGATAACTCCCGTGTAAGATGATATCGTCTGCATAGCAATGAATGCTGCCGGGTGGTCAGAATATCGTTGATATGTAGAAGAGAGAGAATGGGTAATAAGACAGACCACTGCGGCACGCCAGCATTTACCTGCAAGAACTACGAAGTTCGTCCATCACAAAGGACGCGAATATGGTGCTCCTGCAGGAAGCTAACCACCCAGTCGCACAGTCTGAGAGGCAGACCAAAGGCTGGTAGCTTGGAAAGAAGCGATTTGTGGCAGAATATAAAAGCTTTGGCGATGTCAAGATTAATTGCCGGTGGCTCGCCATGTCTGTCCATAGCCTCGCTCTCCGAGATCCGGCAAGATAACTCGCCGCGTCATAGGATATCGTGCGGTATCCCCTGATGGCCTTGATGGCCATCGTCTCTTGCTGTGCGCGCGGTAGGTGCACGTGCCTACACTTCAGGGCATCCGCTCACACGATACACCCGTATAGGGCAATGGATCGTTCGGAGACGCTCCCCGATCAGATATCGGGGAGCCGTCGAACACGAGCCCCAGATATGTCATCTGGGGCCTGATGCCGATGAGAGTGTCTCCCACTGTGAGGTTGGATCCCTCCGGTGGTGCACGCCGAGGCCTATGAGAGAACATGGCCTCAGTTTTGTACAGAGTCACCTCAGACCCAGCCGCCGGATCCGTTCCACGCCAGTGACAGCTCATATTTTACTATATTTTTACGCGTACAAATTATAACTCAATAATTGGAATGTAACTACAAAAATAAGTATAATAACAAAGTGCACTAGTACAATATTAAGTTTATTATAATACCAAACTATCAATACAATCAAAATCATAAAAATATAATAAAATAAAATTATTTTAAACTAAAAAGTTATGATATGAAGAGATAATATCATTTTGATGAATACTCGATTGATTTGAGTTAAAAGAAAAAATAGCATAGCATTTGCGACTGCGACTGCGACTAATGCAATTGCTTTTGTACAAGCTTTTTTTTTTGCTCCTCTCGCAGTGGCTTGCGCGTGCCACCCGAAATTCGTCCGCGGGCCACTTTGTGGCCCGCGTGCCTAGGGTTGGGCACCCTTGTACTAGTGTAATAGAAATTGGAGCGTGTTTTAGCGAAGTAATATTGTTAATGGACCGCGGGGGGCCAGCAATTTTAAAGTTATGTTCTATGAGATATTAAAACATAATTTTTAACAACATGCTCGCTAATTATGTTTTTATTGTAGTTTTGGTTCATTATAAATGTATTTGGGTGAGGTTATAGAGGGTAGGCTAGGCTGAGAGCCGTCCGTCTGTCCGTTCCAGCGTAGGTATCACCTTACCTTCTATTGCAAATACATAAATGTGAGTTTTCCTATTTCTATTATGTTTGTGCGTATCCTGAAGTAAATGACAATAATGACATGTGACAATTGACAAAAATGTCATTAAGTGAAAAACAAAAATATTTTTTCAGTTCTTTTCTTTCAGATTTTTTCGAGTTTTTTCTTTTCAGATTTTTTCAGTTCAAAAATCAATATGTCACTTTTGGTATCAGGTAGTGGGAGACCCATTTCCCATATAGTAGGTTCTATTCTACTATTTACCAAAAGTGATACAATGATGAGTGGTGAAAATCGAACAGAACAGAACGCAGCTGTTAGCCTTAGCGGTCATTCCAATTTCAAACAAGACAATTAAAAAGTACAAGAAATAGATAGATAGATACAATGGTACTGGAAAAAAAAAGCTTGGAGCGTCCAAAGAAACTCTATTTTAGGACTTTGCTATCAAACTGTAGTGTTCTAACAACAAAGCATGTTCGGTACCGTTATACTCAGCCAATACAGTTCCTAAATACTAGGATACTCGTTATAAGATACTGTTATTGAATAATAATATCGCGTAATACGTGGTAATATTTTAGCAGAATATGTTGACCTAATACTGTTACATATTGATGGATGATTTAGAATATAGATTTTATCGCAAATTTTGGGGCAGCACTAAGTACATTGATATGAAGGTTTTAAATTAGAAAGAAACTTCGCGAGGTTCCAACCTCTTCGATAGCAACTCGATCAACATCATCTTTGCGTTAGTCCCGGTCATGATCCCATTCGAGGCCAAGGAGTCCGGGGTCCGCTTTTTCAGTCAAACTGATGAAACTGAACTTCGATGAGCATAATATTTTCCCAAATCTTTATGAAGGAAATATGCAGTTTCAAGACGTCAGTACGTATACCTATTTATTACCACAACATGGAGAACCAGCTCTCAGATTATAGATAGCGCTGTAGTTGTAATGACTTTTGCCCCCAGAAAGCTGGGTACTGCCATGCCACATTCATAAATAATGTGGCCTTATATTGGTAAAAGAATTTTGAAAATTGGTTGCGCAGATTTAGAGATTACCCCCACAACGTCACTCATAAACTCACAAACTTTACCTCTATATAATAAGTATAACATTGATTACGATCTCACTAACAACGTATGTAGATCATCGTAAAATCATAAATCATCTCACGTCTATAAATTACCGACAAAATACATTGAATAGCTACTTAATCAGTCAATTAACATAGCACACCTAGAGCGTCAATTATTTCAAGCAATTAAAAACTCGTTCAATTCAACGTATACCTGGATAAAAAGATCCTTATTAAAAGACTCGTTGGTGACATAAACATGTCTGTCTGCCCCTTTAAAGTTTATTTACACTGGCAATTCTATGGAATGAGTTTAGTATTAATGGCAACATTGTTGCATTCGTTCGGTAATAGTAGCTGTGGCTGGTAAAATTAACCGATATTTAATTTTTGTATGGATTTAGATCGAAAAAGAATAATAATTTTGTTTCTTCATCTCTGTTGCTACTTAATATCAAGATTTACCTATTGCCCCACTTATCTCCTCCCTGGTTAAGCCCATGCTTTGGACGTAACTAGGCACTCAGGGGATGAAAATAATAATAATAATAATTCATTTATTACCATAAACACTTACATATTGTTACATTGCCGGTAGCCCCACACTAGGCCTAAGCCTGTCCTGTGGGTGCCTGTTACACTAATGGTTGACAAAATTTAAATTTTGGTTCGGTTTACAGTCATTGGCAGCAAAGCATTTAGTTCTTTTGTTTTTAAGAGTTGTAGATGATAGTAAAAGCAATAATAATAAAAATCGTTCTTAGAATATTTAAATATATCTAATGTATACTAAAGGTAATATATGTGGGCCATAAAATAATGATGAGAGTTCATTGTACAAATGATTTAACACTTCATAAGTCATTATGGAATCAAGATATCGATAAAAAATAGATTGAATAAACGAATCAACTCCAGAAATATCGAAAACATCATTGAGCTGTATCAGGTAACACAAAAAGAACACTGCAAAATTGTTGTCCAATTTTGGCTGCATTTTTTGCTCGCGTCCGACGCTTGTTTGGTCACAAAAAATTAAAAACCTCATTCTGAATCCAACTTTTTTTTACTCTTTAGGTAGTCCGCAGGGGAAAACGACATGTACGTTGTTAGGAATTGAAATAAACTTTGTTAATTGATCGGGACATTCATATTTTTTGGACCTAAAATGTGCTGTGAATGTGTTTTATACGCGCAGTGCATGATTCTTGGGTGTCTTTTGAGGATAGCACGGGGTACTTCTGCGATGGACGAATTCAAATTCACCAAGTATTATAAATTACTAGCTGTTGCCCGCGGCTCCGCTCCCACCTGGGGGTAACGGGTGGAGCCGCCTGTCACCCTAGCAGAAGCAGGCCGCGGCGGCAGCGCGCATTGCGTGCCTCCCTATATCCAGGGGCGAGTTGGGGACTCCGTGGTCCCCACACCGGATGAGGGCCAGTTCGAGAGATATGGCCCTGGGTCGGCCGGGCTGCGAGAGATATGGCTACGACAATCTCACCTCCGGCAACCGACGGCCCACAGTCGGCGTGCGTTTTAGTCGGTTCGAGTCCGACATAACCTCCTCCTCCAGTTCCGGCGGGGGAGGTATCCGTGGGGATTTTTCGCACGATAAAAAAAAAGGTTATCGCGACAAAACATAGCCTATGTCCCTTCTCAAGATCTAATCTACCCCTGTATCAAATTTCATCAAAATCGGTTCAGCGTAACAGACAGACAGACAGAGTTACTTTCGCGCGCCAGGACCTCGTTTGTCTCGCGATTTAGGTCCAAGATACGTGCCTCGAGCAATACTTTTATAACATTGTTTATCTGTGGTTAAACAAATTAAAACTGTCCGCCATGTTGGTTTTTAACGCGGGAAAATAATTAATTTTGGCGCAATGAGTCGCTGTCGGCGGTCCGTGTCATTCATAAAGCACATTTATTGACGTCATGGTTTTAAGCTACATTTTATGCTTTTAAAACATTGAAGGTATATGTATGACGCAGTTACCGCAGTGAATATTCAAAATGGCGCGGAATATATTTCGTAAATTGACAGCTTTTAACCTGGCCAACGAAATTTATAGTCAGCTTACATTCCGATTGGTGCCTGGATTTTTATAAATAACAATTAGAATTTTCTATTTTGTTATTTGTATCTAGTTACAAAGGCGTACCCCTATAGTTTGTCTTTTCTTTACAAGGCATTCTGAAATTTCATAGGTTTAAGGAACACAAAGTACCTACATAAGTAAATTAAAAAAAATGGGCCCAAATTCGATAGGTTGATCTTATTTAATTTAGGGGTTCCTGTGTCCACTTGTCTACTCCATCCTCAGACCAGCTCTATGGTACCATATTAATGCATTGTCATCCAAACTAAACCTGTGTGCAAAGTTTCACCAAATCGGTTGACGATATCTGCTTTAAGATTAGGTTGCAAGATACATACATACATCATACTCAGTCACAGTATTAGGTACTAGCTAAGCAATACTACAAAGTTTGCAAAAAATATAAGAATCTACAAACTTATTGTTTGCCGTTTAATAAAAATAAAATCTTTTCAACTCTTTTGGCAACTTGGTTAAGTCACACAGAAAGCTTTTAGAACTGGCCAATAAAGAATAAGATAAGTGAAGATGCCAACGAAAAAAGTATACATTTAAAACTCGAATAGAGAATTCTGAGGAGCATTAGGGGCTGTCCATTACTACAACTAAGAATCGTGACAAAAATCACCAGTTATAAGAGAAAATAAATACACGTGGTGTCCTAATATACCCCACTCTCCCCCCTATTGATATTTCGTGATGTTTCAACCCCCCCCCCCCCCCCCTGTTGAGCCTCACGTGATTAATGGACAGCCCCTTATCTACTGAATTTTCTTGGTATGTCTGTGGCCCATCCAGGTGAACTAAGAGAAGAAATAATTTCGGCACCGCGAGCCGAAGTCTAGTTTATAATATTAATATAATAAGATTATGAGGATGTATGTATGTAGGTCATTATTAGTATTAGCACTGCAATATTGAAGTCTACCAAGCCAAGGTCGTTTCCCTTCTAAGTGCATGCCCGAAGCTCGAGTCATGTCTCGCAACATTCAACAGTTCCGACTATAGGTACTAAGTATATCTGGGAATGAACTCATCGCTTCATTTTTTGTTCACTTGCTCCGACGCGACGCTGCAAATTGCCGACAAATTGGTTATCATTAGGGTGACCAACCGGTTATTTCTTAAAAACAGGATAATCTATCAACATCATTTTTATTCTTCTTTTGTTTATATTATTATCTTTACCTTTATAATCCTCATAGTGATTTCCTGGTTGCGTCCGAAATGTACCATTCGGAGTCTGCTTAATACTTTTATTGGTTGGTTAGACTTTATAAGTACGACACTCACAAAAAGGGATGAGGTAGACATTGTATTCTGTGCGAAAATAACCAAGCAACTGTCGCTTGACCTCCCAATACCGAGAGGAAAGTCGGCATCGGAGCTTCGTCAGTTGTTTGGCAGGCACGCAGATTAGTAAGTTGACTTGACCGGCTGCAGTCAACGGACTGAATTATAAAAAAAGACTTATTCCCTACTAGCTGTCCCGGCGAACTTCGTACCGCCATATTTTTCCCGTTCCCGCTGCACCTATTTTCTCATCCTTTAAACCTTCCCTGGACGGGTGTCCAGACGAATATTTCAAGACTAAAATTAGCCAAATCGGTTCAGCCGTTCTTGAGTTATAAACTAACAACGAAAAGTGGCATTGATTTTTATATATTAGAAGATTACGTCCTCAGTCAACATAATGACTGAAATACCCACAACTTGCTCCACCCCACAGCGAAGAAGGGTGAACATTTACAAAATGAAAGTCGGTGGAAAAGGTCTTACCTTTTATTGGACGACTGTAGCAATTTTTTTTATGGAATTCTGGAGTTTCTGATTTCAGATACTGAATATATTTAAACATATCCTACAATATCTCTATCACACCTTCCCTTCACATAAAGGGGGGTCCCTTTAACCACCACTGCCATCCCATGGGAGATTTACATAGAAGCGTGACTATGCGTATTATATCACACAAAATTGTGCTTTGTCAAAGAGGTTGTGTTGAAATTATCTAAACTGAAATGATGGCCACCCTAGTTATTACGTCAAAACGCCGGATATTTATAACCTGTTATTTGAAGTTATTTTTCAACAATTGGTGCATTCACACGTCCATTATTTCACAGCCATTCCTGTTAGTGTTTCTGATAATTTTTGAATTTGAGTCACAATACTTCCACAGTATGATCGAATCAATTGATGATTGGGGCTACGAACCCGTACGACCTCAACGTACTATTTTTTAACCCCTCCTGCCCCATATGGTGAGCCACCTCCCCGAGTGACATAGATTACGTGTATTTTTAATTTATTAATGCTGGGAATTCCCGCGCCGGATCGTACCTGGTGCAGAGGTTGGCCATCGCCATCCAGAGGGGCAACGCAGCCAGCGTGTTGGGCACTTTTGCAGTGGGTACCTACAGGTCTGGGCGCGTCTTTTTAGGACTTCGTAGGACGAGCATCCGCGCGTGTACTTATAAACTTGTTGACTATATTTGTAAAATGATGTTTCTTCTAAAATATTTTTACATCAGCCTAATAAAAAGCGTTGACATTTAATTCTAGTAAATTAAGCACCGTGATAAAAATCGCGCGTTATAAGAAAAAATATATATGATTTCTTATAACATGTATATACATGTGATATCTCACTATACCCCTGGTGATATTTCGTGTTTTTTTTTCGGAATCCTGTTGAGCCTCACGTGATTATTGGACAGCTCCTAAAATTCATTAAGGTGATTACCTACGCGAATGACTTTGAGAGTTTAGGTATTTGGTCAAGCGGGGCACCGAGAGGTGCGGGGCGGGATCAACGGGGTTCGCGCACGCATACAACCACGTCATTGAACGAAGCCGCTGTGCCAAACAATAAAAATCATTGAACATAGAGTATGTGATACTAGATAAGATATAATTTATGAGTGTGTGTGATTTGTTAGATGAGTGCCATCAATGAAGTAGTTGGAGCCCCAAAAAGTCCGAAAACTGGTCTAACTGCAGAACATCGATATCGTTCGTTCGGAAAATGAGTGTGATCGATTTTATGTTTGTCATAATTATTTTCACTGGTGAAAGTCAAGCTTCGTGAGTTAACTTAAAAAAATATAATAATAATGGTAGGTATGTGTTAGATTTAATGACCTAACACACGTCATTACAGCCTAGGCTAGAATAATTTAAAAAGTAATTTCCGAGAGTAGAGCACGCGAACAAACAGGCCACTAAATAATTAAAATAATTAGACTGCGATTTTAACCGACTTCAGAAATGGGAGGCACCGGTTTACTCAATTAGTCAGATTACATTTTAGAACCCAATTTGATGCTTTCCATAATAAAAAGGTACAATAAGTAGATCAATGAGAAAACTTGATGATCATAAAGATCATTCTTCTGTCGGCAATTATGATCTGGTGATCATAAAATCATCATGGGAAAATTGTTCTAGTAGACTCTTTACTATCCGAAATGTTTCCAACTGATCAATCAACCCTTTTCAAAAGATTTGGGGCGATTCGAACCCATGTAGGAAACAACCCACTCAATAAGAGCTCTGGGGCAATTCATACCCTTGCGGTATGAAAGGACCTATGCCCATGATCTGCATTTTTTAATAGCAATACTTTACTATAACCCGCGCCACGTATCTTGGACCTAAAATGTGCTCAAACAAAATGTGCCCTATACGCGCAGTACACATTTCTTGGGTGTCTTTTGAGGATAGCACGAGATGCTACTGCGGTAGACGAACTCAAATTCCCCAAGCATTTCACAAAGCAATCCGCGGGCGCCAGAGCCTCGTATGTCTTACGATTTAGGTCCAAGATACGTGGCGCGGGTTATATTCAAGTAAACAAGATAGGTACCTATTTGCCATGTGTTTTGTTTTACGGGTTTGATAAATATCCTGTTAATTCTAATAGTAATTTGAGCAAATAATTGCAAAATGCTTTTCTTTCTTTTTTCCTTTAAAACCATTATTTATGTGTCTGATGTCGATTTCTGTAAAAAACATTAATATGAACACAATTTCAATAAGTACCTAAACGTGTTCGAACACGCCATTAAACTTGAGTGTAACTGCATTTGACATTTCATTTTCATTCAATAAATGGTTGTAAAAGAAAAACTATTAATCGAGGTCATCAAACTGAGATGTCAAATGTCAAATGACGTGTCCAAGATGTGTCCATGCTCCTTAGGCCGCCATCGCATCTTCGCAACCAGTTGCGATGGAAGAAATTTTTACCTTTGATGGCAACTAGGTGCTATAGAAGAATATTTTCCCTCAAATATTGATTTAGACCAAACGAACATAGAGCTAGAGCTAGGACAAGAAAGGTGAATTTAGACCATACGAACATAGAGCTAGAGCTTGAACAAGAAAGGTGAATTTAGACCATACGAACGTAGAGCTAGAGCTACGACAAGAGAGGTGAATTTAGACCATACGAACATAGAGCTAAAGCTAGAACAAGAAAGGTGAATTTAGACCATACGAACATAGAGCTAGAGCTAGCACAAGAAAGGTGAATTTAGACCATACGAACATAGAGCTAAAGCTAGAACAAGAAAGGTGAATTTAGACCATACGAACATAGAGCTAAAGCTAGAACAAGAAAGGTGAATTTAGACCATACGAACATAGAGCTAGAGCTTGAACAAGAAAGGTGAATTTAGACCATACGAACGTAGAGCTAGAGCTACGACAAGAGAGGTGAATTTAGACCATACGAACATAGAGCTAAAGCTAGAACAAGAAAGGTGAATTTAGACCATACGAACATAGAGCTAGAGCTAGCACAAGAAAGGTGAATTTAGACCATACGAACATAGAGCTAAAGCTAGAACAAGAAAGGTGAATTTAGACCATACGAATATAGAGCTAAAGCTAGAACAAGAAAGGTGAATTTAGACCATACGAACATAGAGCTAGAGCTAGCACAAGAAAGGTGAATTTAGACCATACGAACATAGAGCTAAAGCTAGAACAAGAAAGGTGAATTTAGACCATACGAATATAGAGCTAAAGCTAGAACAAGAAAGGTGAATTTAGACCATACGAACAAAGAGCTAAAGCTAGAACAAGAAGGGTGAATTTAGACCATACGAACATAGAGCTAGAGCTAGGATTTAACTTAGAGGGTATAGAATGAGCATTCACTCGGCTGATGTAAATCAACCATAATACGCAGCCAGTTGCCAACAAAGAATTTTTTTATTGCCCTTAAATCCTTATACGCAACTGGACTATTTATACGATATGGATACGACATATGTGCAAATACTGAAACCGCGAACCATCCTGGTCCGTAGGAATAGAACCAAATTAAATTTAAACTTAAATTCCCTGATTTATAGAATCCGAAATTTTCTAACAAAATAATTATTAAAATAAATGTAGAAAATGCAACCACTTGCATAAGTCATTAAATAGTTTCATCCATTGCTTTAAAGTCATTGACTGTGTCATAAGTCATTAATAAATACGCACACACACAACAACTTCACACACACACACACAACAATAGGCATAGTAGGTAACTTACTTGAACAGCTAAGCGGCAACATGCGATTCTACAGAGTGCTCAAAGTTGTTCAAATTCTATAAAATTAAAACTCTAGTTTCGGCCCTTAATACTGGACCAATTTTGTTCAAACTTTTCCTGCTTGAAGCTTAGGGGGTACCAAGTATATAATATGGTTTCAATTATTGCCTATATGTCGTATCCATATTGTATAGCATATTATTTTCTCAGTTATTGGTCAGAGCATTCTCCCTTTAAAGGGGTAGTCGTGGGTTCAAATCCCGTCTTGCACATTAACTTTTTTCAATCTAAATCGATAGGAATAATGTTTTGAAAATTTTATGAATAGCTTAGCTGCTTCTAGAAACTTATACACGTTCAAAAATTTGAAGGCTACCATAATAACATCGCCGGTGTCTGCAATGGTGACTCTCTTTCTTGAGACTTAAACTTCAGCAATCAGGTAAAGTGACGTGTCTTTTCTCAATCTCAATTCATTCTCTCATCATCATCACTTTTCGTTGTTAGTTTATAACTCAAGAACAGCTGAACCGATTTGGCTAATTTTGTCTTCAAAAATTCGTGGGTGTCGTGTCCAGGGAAGGTTTAAAGGATGAGAAAATAAGTGCAGCGGGAACGGGAAAAATATGGCGGTACGAAGTTCGCCGGGACAGCTAGTAATATAATAATCATCAAAAATCAAATTTCTCTTAGAGTTAGGAAAACATCATTCTCTGAGTTTAATCGCCATAGAAACCGTGTAAAATAGAACTTATATTTACGAATTTATAAGCAGCATGTATTCAATATAAGTAAGAAGGCATACTTTAAATGCAAAACATGTCTTCAGACGAGTTGCTACCGATTTGGAATTCGCCAGCACGCGTTACGTATCGTTTTTATACTGACTTGGCAAAGGACGCAAAGCTTGACCGGACCTTGTCGAGTGAGTCGACTAATATGGTGCGGCTATCATTGTTAACTATTATGCTGTGTAATAACTATTGTAATTAGGTCAGCATTGATTAGCCATATTTATATAACTTTGACCACGGTTTTGTCTGCAGATTTTGGTTTTAACCGTTTTTTTTGTGTTCTAATACCTACACCTCTTTTAAAATAAGCTAAGCGTCTTGTAAGTCTAATTCCAAGATCTTCAGAGCCCAAATGAGGCTCTACCGCAGGCCAAGGAGCAAGAGAACGGACCTCAGGCTCTAAACTAGAGATCCAGATCCGTTCAGCCGTTAATACCTTCGTGAAAATGTAGTGTAGTACTAATAAGTATCTGTCCATAAATTGTCACAAACTTTTCTATCTATAATAACAGTAGAATTAAGTGATTAAAATTCTTAAAATACTAGAGGCCCTAACCTGTAAGTAAATATAAATCCGATAACACATATTTAACCCGGCCTATTTTTAGAAATTCACGTTCCATTGTGTGTATGTTATATATGCACACATACAAACTTACCGCCAAGTATTATTAGAAGTCATATAAAAGTAGAAACTTAAATATCAATGAGGAAACGAGTCGGACTGAAATACAGACTCGTGTAATGCCGTCTCTACACATTGGGCCGACCGACGTAGTGTACGCTACAGTTATAATCAGACTATTATCAGAACATGGCACTACTGTCTTTCACTGGAATTCAATGCATTCATCATCAGCGTGCTGGTTCCTGGTGGAGTCTGCTCCAGATCAAGGCCACACCATCTCTTCCCGTAAGTGTCGTAGAAGGCGACTAAGGTATACGGCTGTTCTTCATTCACCAGTAAACAGCCCATGACAAAGTGTCCGCTTGGAAATCATAATTGGTGTATTGTCGGTGTTAGTACAAATCTGCCTACCTCTTTGGGGGTTTATAGACTTGAATATAAGTGTGTACTGTGTATGTTGAACTATCGTATTTTGAGTAAACTGTCATCCAACCATTTTTGCGTTATTTCCTAATTCCATTTGAGGCTTTCACTTTGGGGCCCGAAGGTTCACTCAATCAATGCTCAGTCCTATTTGAGCATTTCACTCTTTAGAGTGAAATGCTCAAATAGGACTGTGCATTGAGCATTTCACTTTTTCTAATTTTAATGGATTTTAATAGTTAGCATAATAATTGCTTTAAAATTTCAATAAAAAGCTTGTAATCAAATATAATAAGCGGCACTCTGACTTCAAACCGTAAATTTGCACGCAACTGGGAATTCACCACGAGAATGAAGAGTATCGGCGCATGTTGAGCCAATGTGTGCAGAGGGCTTTAGTGGAACTAAACACGTGAGACGACGGCAGGGAGGGGCGGAGGTCGTTCGTTGACCTGCGTAGGCATAGCTTGCAACCTTCGAGCTGTCCTGCGAAGGCTATCTACATACATACATACCTACATATATCCAGGCATTTTTCGCTCTGGGGTTGGTAGAGTCAACAGTCCACCATCTACTTCTGTCCTTACGTTACGTCATGAGCTTTTGCTGCTGTCAATTTGTGATTATACTAATCATGCTAGCCAGCCAATTACAAAAATACAGCTTGGTTGGGTTATTAAGTAATCGGTCTGATCTGATCATTCTTAGTATTATAATCCATATTTAGTGAAATAAACTTAGTTTTAAGATTTCTCGTTTTCCAGATAGTCAATGAGCAGTTTTCCAGTAGGTATTTATAGGGTTCCTAAGGCCAAGCTAGATGGCGCAGCCGGTACTTTTGGTAAGAAGAGTGTGGTCTCACATCTAGTGTTCCCTAATTTATGGAAAAAATGTTCTTCGGTTTTGTAATAATTTACTTTACATAAATGTTTTGACATTTTTTTTTGATAATATTATTATAAATATAATATTATTTTAAATTACAGACAGTGACGCGAAAAGAATTAAGCATTTTATCTATTGTAATATGGGTAAATGAAATTAAACTTTGGCAACATCGCACAAACAAACCACAGAGTACATTAAAATTACCAAAAGCTATGCTAGCGCCATCTCTTTATGATTTAAAAACCAACTGATTATTATACCTACTGGAAAACTGCTCATTGAGCTGGTTTTTTAATACTTTGAAGTAGAAAAATATACCGCTTTTGTTAAGTCATATCATTACATTTTGGCCCAGAAATCCCCGTCTCCTTTGTATCTATTTCACTAAACAGCCTCCGAAACTGCAGACTTTTTGATCTGCCGATAGTAATTTGCAATTCAAAGTCAACCTCCCCTAAACAAGTGGCTGTCGGTCTGTTACGTTTTCACGCCTAACCCACTGAACCGATTTTGATGAAATTTAGTACAGGAATAGATAAGAAACTTGGGAAAGGCCATGGGCTATGTTTGATCGCGATAACCGCCATCCACGCGGAGCCGCGGGCTACTGCTAGTTTATTATAAAGAAGTACGTAGGTAAATGAACGTGGGAGCCATATCAGTTTTTCTATATTATATAATTACAAAACATGACTGATGGACAGACCTACGCCCAGGCTCAACCACAGACCTTATACTTCTAAGGATCTTACCCTGATGACGTCATACAATGTTCTCATCACATCTCTACTTGTATTTTTTGTGTTTGCCACCCACATATAAAAAGTAAATATTAACTAATCACTTCAATGATGTATTATATTCATAGATACGTCATACAAGAAGATGGCGGCTTTCAAAAATGGCGCAAACACTAAGTATAAAAACAGTTTAGTTACTTATTAAAAATATGTCAATGTTATTAATTTATTGAATTATATTATTATTTATTATTATAATCGTTTTTTTGGACGCGATTCTGATTGGTGCATAAAATGATGACCAAAAGTCATCATTTTTTTGTCGCCAGTTTAGAATGTGGACAACATATCTATAGTTTATAATATACTAGCTTCCGCCCGCGGCTTCACCCGCGTGGTGTGTTGATAAAAAGTAGCCTATATGTTAATCCAGGGTATAACCTATATACATACCAAATTTCAACCAAATCGGTCCAGCCGTTTATGCGTGAAAGAGTAACAAACATCCACACGTCCACACATCCATTCTCACAAACTTTCACATTTATAATATTAGTAGGATCATTGAATCACTTACTCTATGTCTACTCGGTAACTCAGCGGTAACAAGTTGCGGCTTTTGTGCGAATAGTTCCGGGTTTGATGACTTGAGGTAAATGCTAATATGTTTTTCCGTTGCGGAGGCTTGCAAAAGTACCCGATTAACGGTAAGAGGATCGTTCGTTATCATGTACACCTGACCGAAAAGTTAGTTAGCTTCATCTAGGTGTTAATACTTTTGTCCCTTTTGATCCTCAAAGGGTTCAGTAGCGAAAGGTGAAAATTTAAAAAATGGAAGCCAGTGGAAAAAAGTTCTTGCCTCGATCTAGTTTATCAAAGAACATGTCTATCATCTATGCAAGGGAAGCCCGCAGGCATAGGGTTATAGGGACCCCCCGCCACTGATATAGTGGTGTTTCATATATACCTACATACATACAGTCACGCCTCTTTCTCAGTGGGGTAGGCAGAGACCACTGCTTTCCACTTGCTACGATCCTGGCATACATCTTTCGCTTCTATTTTCATAAATTGTTTTCATACATGCTCGCCGGTTTCGAGTACTCTTGAAATGTCCTTTCTTTAATATGTCTTCAATCTGTCTGACATTATGTATGTCTAGGTCGACCTCTACCGGGTTGCCCATTCACCCTCACTTCAGCAATCTGTTTCGTCAGTCTTCTTTTGTCCATCCTCTCTACGTGTTCGAACCATCTAAGCATCCCTTTCTCTATCTTAGTCACTACATCTTCAATCATACCAAATTGTTCCCCTATCACGGTGTTCCTCATTCGATCCGTCATCTTCACCCCAGCTATAGTTGGTGTTTCATAGGTCGAAAACAGTAATTTATGGTTCTACGTAAAAGTATGTTAGCCTACTACCATAAAAACACTTCTATACACTTCTATACACACTTCTATACACACTTCTATAGTTCTACACTTCTATAGTTTACTGTGTGTAAGGACAGAGGCAGATAGTGAACTGCCGTCTCTACCTACCGCGGAGGGAGGAGAGCGTGAGTGTCGTGGTATTCTATAAATACCATGAGTCGACCCGTAAGTTTTATACCATGAAGGTATGAAAAAAATATAAAGTAAAGAAGCGAAAGGTATCAGGCAGGATCACAGGTAACTAGACTAGCAGGTGAAAATGTGATTACTACCCACCCCCATGGGAAGGAGGTATGATTGTATATTTGTAAGCATTATCGCAGCTAACATTTCTATAGGTTTTGTACCTAGAGTTAATAGAAAAATATGTTTTTAATATAGTTTAAAAAATAGTTGATCCTATTTCAAACCTTTTTCTTGGTACTAGTATAGCCATCTATCGTCCAGTGGCTAAACTAACTATAATAACTACATCTATGATCGAGTGGCAGAAGCTTGGTGTGTATTATCTCAGCTAGATGGCGTTGATATTATTTTTTTAATAATATTTAAAAATATATATTAAAAGGTACTCTTTACTTTTTTTCGGTCCCACGTACCTAAAAGGGGACGATCGCTAACCGTCAAGCAGGACACTAACACCCGTATTCACAAACAATACTTCGCTATGCGTACTACCAAAACTGTGCAAAGAACGGCAAATTCTCAGTGCGTTCGTTTTGGCAAGCCTTTTTATTCATTGATAACACTTAAGTTAATACTTCGTTGAGGGAACGCACTGTGTTAGATACTACTACGTGATGTTTGTGAATTAATTTTACCAGCCCTATGCGCTCGAGCACGCTACGAGACCTCACAGTGTTGTTTGTGAATACGGGTGTTCGTGTTAGTCATGGGCTGTATGTTTACTGTTGGATGGAGAACACATCCCTATTCCATAATAACTTTCTACGACACCCACAGGAATAGATGGGGTGGATGGACTTCACTGGGAACCAACACGGCACGATAAAATTCAAACGAATGTAATATAAGATAAACATGAGAGTCTCCTTGTGTTTCCGCTCTTACGCTTTCATGCCTAAACCACAGAACCGATTTGATGAAATTTGGTATAGGGGTAGATTAGACTTTGAGAAAGGACATAGGCTATGTTTGGTCGCGATAACCGACATCCACGCGGGCGAAGCCGCGGGCAAAAGCTAGTACTGATATAATCGTAGAAAACTAAATGTGCAAAATCCTTAAGTTGTATGTATGTATTTATGTATGTGGGTATGTATGTACCTATAATGTATAAATATAATCTTCACGACGTTGTACAGTCACCACTATAAATATGTATACACGGTAGGGTTCCAAAAACAAGTAACCGGGGTTAACTTCAAATTTTTATTTACAAAATATATAGCTAAATGATGTAAACTCTTAATATTCCATAAAAATGTAACCATTACACGCCTCATAAAATATATCAAATAATGCTTGCAAAAATATATCCACAATTAACGGGTCAATTGAATGGAAACATGCTATAATTCATAAATATGTAAACACTACTTTCAAAATAATATAAAATATACTTTCAGTGAAGTTATGTAGTCTGGAGTCTAAAATATGTAGTCGTCTTTCAAGTCATTAATATGTAAACAATTATAAAATGTAAAAGGATACAAAAATATTTGAAAATATTATAATATGGTGGGATGAATCCCACCATCTCGGAAAGAGTATTTTTGCTTATATTTTGAAAAATTTATCATACAATTTTTTTTTTAATTTATGAAAAACTCAGACTCGGGACCTCCTTGGTGTAAAGTCGGGATAGATGCCCCTGTTGGATAGTTGCCCCAGTTTTAAATTCTATATGTTAGTTAGGGTCGTTAGTGACGTTAATACTTTACTATAAATATGTAAGAGCACCTCATGTAGACTGTAGTGTCATAAAAATTATCAGTGCAGATGTATACGTTTTTTCTGTGTGAGCGAAAATGTCCCGCGGCCATACCTCGATGGTCGAAACATTTATATTGCTAAGTCTTTTCTATTGAATATTTTTATAACTGATTGAGGAATCAAAAAAATTTTTGTTTCTTTGCATGCATTAGAGTTTATATTACACTAAAATAAACTAAAATAAACTATACATTAAGAATGGCATTTGACATCACGTCAATCACAAATCATTAGTTACGATTAAGACAAATAGTTTGTATACTTACAATACAATCGTTTACATATTAATGACTTGAAAGACGACTACATATTTTAGACTCCAGACTACATAACTTCACTGAAAGTATATTTTATATATTTTTTTTTTTTTTTTTGAAAGTAGTGTTTACATAATATTTATGAATTATAGCATGTTTCCATTCAATTGACCCGTTAATTGTGGATATATTTTTGCAAGCATTATTTGATACATTTTATGAGGCGTGTAATGGTTACATTTTTATGGAATATTAAGAGTTTACATCATTTAGCTATATATTTTGTAAATAAAAATTTGAAGTTAACCCCGGTTACTTGTTTTTGGGACCCTACCGTGTATACATATTTATAGAGGTGACTGTACACTAGACTTTGCCTCTCAATATACTGTAATTCCTCTGTGCACTCCCGGGTTTGCTGGAAGAGAACTCAACTTTGAGTTAAGCTCGCCTTTGTACATGACTTATCACTAAACTACTTGTATAAAATATTGTGTACAATACAGTATTAAATAAATAAAATAAAATAAACTTCTCATAATACAAATTTCACTCTTATTTCCACTATCATAAAGTTTAAAATACATTGTCGTTGATATTTTTTTCAGTATACATTTTTTCTTATCTTTCTTGGATTAAATTGGGTTATGAACTTACTTATATAACTACGTTAAGGAATTTATTGCCTAGATTTAGCCAAAATTCCTAGATTTTAGCTAAACCTAGGCAATAAATTATATCAAGGCTTACCACTAAAATCTTTCTAATATCCCCTGAACCGACTAAAATCGCACTTCGGTCTTGAGCTGCCGAAAGTAAATTTTCACTGGCATATCCCTCACACTGTTCGACCCAGGGCTATTTCAAGTTTCGAGTTGTCCCTCGTGTTTGGGGATCACAATGTCCTCATCTGATTGCCGAGGACTTAATATGCCTGCACTAAAGTATTACAACGTCTTTATGATGATGATGATGATGACCAAACGACTGTTGACAATCGGGACCATCTTTTAATGTGCCCTCCGAAGTATGAAAGTTGAAGAAATACCCCTAAATGGTCACCCATCCTTATGGCAACCCCGCCATTTAGCTTGTAAAATAGCATAGATACCAAAAAAATAGTGACAGTCATTACATAGTCACGAGCTATTACAGGTCAAAAACATAACCCTCCTTTTAGATTCACCACAATCGGATAACAAAACCCCTCATCGATAAAACATTACACACACACACCAACTCATCAACACACACATTTTCATAACAATAAGTGTGTGTCTAATCAAATCGAATGCAACTTTCTCCCGGCTTTCAATCAGCCCGTACATGCACGCATGAACGTAGCGGCATGTATCAAAGAGACGTCGTACGAATAAAAGTTTTATTTTAATACGGACGTAACGAATCATGTCACATCGGTAGGGACACCATATTGTGAGGGGGGAACAGGACAAGTTTTTATATACCATATCGCTTGATGCCTAAAAATATAGGTAGAGCATCTACTTTTCACTAACTGTGCTTTTCGGTCTGGCGAGCCGGTTGCCGTCAAGTGGGTGCTTTGGCATGGGTTGTTTTTTAACTGACAGATGGAGAACGCCCTATACCTTAGTCGTCTTCTATAACACCTACAGGAAGAGCTTAATCTCTCTACTCGGAATTAACGCGTCAACTATTTAGAGAAATGGGCTGTTCATCTTAAAGAAGGAGAGCACCATGATGTTGTGTAAATATTTTTGTAGCGTGATACAGTATAATTAAAATTGTAGAGTTTATTATATATTCACATGCCTCTCCCAATGTGCAACACAGCACCTGCGGCCTTACCATAAACCTTAAAACAGGTCAATAATTGAACTGCTGTCATTCTAACATCTGCAAATGTCACTTTGTAATGGTATATAAATATATAGGATTACAAAGGGATAACAAAGTGACATTTGCAGTTGATAGAATGACAGCAGTTCAATTATTGACGTGTTTTAAGAGTTCATGGTATGGGCCCTGATCCTTTAGTTTAGCATCCTGTCTATCACAGCTATCTTTTTCCAGTCCAGTCCATCTGGCTAAACGGCATCAATATCAATTGTATTTGTCACTATCTCCGCGCTAGGATTCGTTTACGAACTATATTAGTATCTTTAGTTCTTATATCGGATAAGTTTATTACAATTTTTATTCTTCAATGAAATCAATTCTCAAACTCAATAAAAAAAATCAAAAAGTGCACCTCCGAGAACGAAATTCAGGTTGCACTGAAAAATTAGAATTTCAGAGCAGAAGTGCCGTCGATTTTACAGAAGAAGAAGAAACCTAAAAAAATCTTAAATAAAATTACACTAAGTAAGTACTGGGGAGGAATTTTTTGACGCCTAAACCTGTATATAGGTATACAGATATTGATTTTATACTAGTAATGAATTTATGTAAATAATTTTAATTAAATTCCAGTAAGTACTTTCAAATTTGAAACAATCTTTGCCATTTTAATGATCTGCACATAATAAATGATTCTTAACTTCGACTCTATCTTTAAAATAAACGACGTGTTTACTTCTTCCGCATGAGCGGTAATTAAGTCTTCGCCATCCAGCACTTTCGGCCATTACAAGGTTACAACCACAGCCTGCAGCACCCGCTGCAGCCTGGTTACCCTTCGGCCACGCCTGCATCTAAGGCACGGTACACGCACTTACGGTTCATTCAAGAAGAGGACTTCTCTCCCGTCTACGTACCACTCAGCCACTACGCAGAATTCGCCCCACTACACGGAGGACTTACCTCGCTATTCAAGGATTCGCCCCATCACTGCAGAGGCCTCACCTTAACTCACCGAGGACTCGCCTCGCTTCACTGGCGGCTCGCCGAGGACTCATCTCGACGCTTCGAGCCCCACTTCTCTGGGCATCTCACCGCAGCACCGCATCACCGCACTCGCCCCGCATCTTCGGGACCAGCGGTAGTCCCAGTCCCGACTCACTGGGACTAGCGAGGAAGACTGTTCCACCAACGGAATATGCGGCGTCAGTTCCGACGAAATGGAACTACTCAAGACTGGCATTGGCACGCTCTTCAAGAGAGCTAAGACAGCTGACTCATCGCAATCAACCTCCGGTCTTGGAGGGGAGTGATGTGGCGATACCACATGTACACAGCGCCATCTAGCGACAGCAAGCCGAACTACTACGTCACTACGAATCCTGAATCGCGAAAGTGAAGTTACAGCGCTGGTACAAGCTATATACAACATCCCAACGACAATCGTTGGGCCGCGGCCCGCCAGGCGTGATCACCTTGCCTGGTCGGAGGATCCTCCCTTTGGTTGGAGGAACATTACCTCCACAAACCCCTTCTTTAACAGATTCCGGTCATTCCGTGACCATGGCTGCTAAAAAGTATCCGAAACATCGGTCAAAATGTAAATAATAATAATACCAAATAAATCGCAATAGAATCCTTTAAAATACTGTTTTTTTTGTTAAACTCTGTCCACCAAACTTGAAACTTGTAGTCACCGCATGGCGTTCGCACTTACATGCGTCGGTCGTAAATGAAAATGCATTGTTACATCACGTCACTGTTATGATTGGGCCCAAAATAAACAGTCATGCCCCACTAATACTGCAGCGTCCATTGCTGACTCAATGACCTTGGTTACATAGTATTTCTTCATGCTAGGTAATGAACCTAGTTTTAAATGTGGTCTTTTTTCACAATATGCGATCATCTGATCGCATATTGTGAAAAAAAAAATTTAAAAAATAGGTATCTATTTGAGATTTTTTCTTCCATTAGCCGTTTCCACGATCGACTGCGGGAAGCAGTCTCGGGGTAAAATTAACCTATGTATAACACATTGAGAGACTAGTAAGACTATCTATATGAGAGAATAGGTGTTGGTTTTTTATACCACATAGGTCGCAGACAATAATAAATAAATATTCTACAACATTCTACACAACGCTATCTAGACCCATGGTAAGCTTAATTAGCTTGTGTTATGGAATCTAGAATGCGGATATACAAACTTAGATACTTTTTTTTTTGTAAATACATACATATTATACATAGAAACACCCAGACCAATGCAAATATTTATATTCAAGCATACAAATATTGGCACTGAGCGGGGATCGAACCCGCGCCTCCTGCGTAGCAGCCGCGTTCACTACCGCTACGCCACAGAGCCACAGCGGCACACGGCTCACCTGATGGAAAGTGGTTACTGTGGCCTAAGGACGAGTGCAACACCAGGGGAGTCACACTCATGCTGTCTACTCTGAAAGAACAGAGAGATTCTGTGCCGTCAGTGCTGAAGACATGCGGGAGCACCCTCTGGCTACCCTACTCACCGCTGGGAATACAACACGAGGAGGTTATCATAGCCGCGGTATTCTGTAGGGCGGAGGTAAAGTTCCCCAGTCGTACTGCTCGATTGGGACGGAAATACTGTAGTATCCTGCCTCCTACTATGTCCCCATGTAACCCCGCGTTTACATACTGCCGCTCGCATTGCTCATCGTGTTGCCGGAAATATTCGCGCGATTAATGCCCTAGCGTTCATACACGCGCATCATCGTGTTGGTCCACATTACAGTATTCGCCCTGCAATGGAGACGGACGTAAACATATGGAGGACAACGCTGTAGCAGTGTACGCATTATGCTAGCGAATTAATTAAATAGATTATTAATAAAAACTATCACTTTCAACTACTAAACACTTTCCGTAGATCGATATAAATATTTTTAAAACTAAATATTCGAGGAGTAATAACGTAAGCCGTGTTTACTGATTAGCGCCATCTAGCGGTCTCTAGTATTGCCGCTCCTTTGACTCGCGCCGCCAAGCCGACATTCGCGGCAACATACGCGGCAGTACTCGCGGCATGACGAATATACCATTCACACTACGTCTCTGCCCACTTCTCTCGCCACTTCCCTCGCTCTGCCGCGAGTATGTAAACGCAGCTTAAGAGACACAAGATACTGGAAGTCGAGAAGAAATATCCGTAAAGTCTCCGAAGTGGAAGCCTCGGGTGGAACCGGGAGACAGGAGCAAGGAGAATGGACTGAGTGAGACGGGTTCTCAGTACAGTTAAGAGCGTAACTTTACCATCTAAGGAACCTACGTCAGTCTGGCATCACTTTGAAATCGTATCGGAATCGTGTCGTGTAATATAAAGTAGAGTTGTTACTATTCGTTATTTATACTCACTAAAATTTATTAGAAGAAATGAAGTCATTGCGATTATTCTATATTTTAGAATCTAGCTAGAGCTTTATAGCTAAAATTGAAATAAATTATTATTACCTAAGCTTATTTAAATAATTTATATTATCGTCTCACAAGTGTCTCACGGACACAATTTTGCGTATATTTTGTCTTATAAATAAAAGTATGTATTTATTTTTATGAATCGTCATTTTATCTAAATTATCGCAAATGTTTTACGAATCTAAATGTGTAATCAAGATATGCACTAATATAAAATTTATTCATAATAAACAAAAATAGTATCATTTCATTAACCCACAACACTTGACTGTACTTGCCTGTAAAAAAGACTAAGGGGATCAGACCTGAATGATACAGTTTACGGTGGATCCATCGGGAATTAAAACATAATAACAATCGGCAGGGGATCATATCAGGGGATCCAACCGGAATAACTCAATACAAGTGTCCGACAGACACACTAAGATAATTGGTAACAATTACCTACGTCTGGTCTTTTTTAGTTTCTTTTTCATTTATTTTTTAATTTTCCTCCCAACCACTGATAGCTTACTTGTCAAAAATAAGTGTGACATCACCTAAAACAAATTATTAGAGATGTAGATAGAATTATCACCGTTTTTGTATGTAATACTTGTTCCCGATCTTAGTGTTATTAAAAAACTAGCTTTCCGCCCGCGGCCGCCCTCGTGGATCTCTTATCTCCGGCTCTACCCACCCAACCGATTGCAATCAAACAAAATAATCAGAAAAACACATCAAAATCCGTGCAGCCCTCTAGAATCCCTAGACAAGAGACAATTCGTTTGAAGGCGTATGTGAGGGGCGCGGCGGGGGGAGTAGTTTTTGCGTCTATCGCAAACAAAAATTAATAAAACTTATACATTACTTCAATGAAATACGTAATTAGAGTTATCTTTATACATTTTTGTATGAAAGAAAGTATATTTTTTTAAAAACAAATCCAAAAAGATATGATTCCGGCCAGGATCGAACTGGCGGCCTTCTGCGTGTAAAGCAGATGTGATAACCACTACACCACGGAACCAGTTGCTTGCTTCTCCCAATTACGGGTACTAGTTTTTATTAGTCATACTCTTGACCTAGATTACAAATTACACACTCTCCGTGACGTAATTACATATTTTATAAGTGACTTCAATCGTAATTAATAGTGTGTGACTCTTATTAGATTACGTTTTAATATTATTTAATACCTGTCGGCAAATAGGAGAGTCATAAATAAATGATTCAGAGATAGGTCTGGGTGTTTCTATAGGTATAATTACGAGTTATGTATTAACAAAAAAATGTATCTAACTAATTTAGATACCATAATATAAGTTATATAGCTAAGTTATGCTTACTTTGGGTCTTGATACCGTTTTTAGAATATCGTAGAATACGAGTTTATTTATATTTTATTTCGAATCTCACTCATTCATTAACGGCCGTTCCCAATAACCTATCTATCGCCAGTTTTGACATTAGAAAGGACAAAAACGTCATCAATCCCTATGGTAACGCAATTCATAGTAGCAAAATAACAATAGGATTTGACAAAGGAACTATCTCTATCTTTACCTTTATCTGTAGATAAATGTTATTAGGAACGGCCGTAAAACTACTTTTTAGCGGCGGAATATTTGTTATTATTTACTTTTAGCCCGTTTTTGCTCTTTTTCAGCAGTCATGGTCGTGGAGTGACTAGATGGTAGTTGTCACAGGCTTAGTTTGAAGTGATAGTTGCTGAAAATCGGAAACGTCGAGCTAAAAGTTAATATCCATACTAATATTATAAATGCGAAAGTAACTCTGTCTGTCTGTTACACTTTCACGTCGAAACCACTGAACCGATTTCGATGAAATTTGGTATAGGGGTAGATAAGACCTTGAGAAAGGACATAGGCTATGTTCGGTCGCGATAACCGACGTCCACGCGGGCGGAGCCGGGGGCAAAAACTAGTAACAAATATATTGCGATAGAATCTGTTAAAAAGTACTTTTATTTTAATATTTACAGTATTATTATGAACAGGCAAACATACAACTGAGAATGTTTGTGACTGTGTTCGTATGTCTGTGTTTATGATTGAGAAAATAACATACTTTATAAATAAAATTGAGCTATAAAGAAATAAATGGCTTTATAAAAGAGCAAAGTCTGCAAAAGTCAATTAACTAATAAACCTCGATCACATTTCATTCATCAATAGTTCATTCATTCAATATATTCGTGACGTCAATGAATCTCACAGATCTTGACGTTTGATCTTAGTATTGATGATAATGTAGATAATTTTTATCTGTGGTTTCGGTCAGTTCGACGACCCCATTTACGCGTAAATGAAATGAAAAGTTAGTTAGAGACCTGCAGGTCTAAAAAAGTCACTTTATTGGAATTGTATTAGGGTAATATTTTGTCATGTGGCGATATTTACCCGAAATTAGAGTCTCTTAGTAGGTACCTAAATGAATTGTTGTGATTCTGCTCATATGAGTGACCAGGCATTTTACGAATTTTATAGGAATTATTGAGATATATTGGAAATTCATAAAGTCCCTCGTTTACAGAAATGTTCAATGTGGCCATTTTAAACCCGCAGATGATATGACAAGTACTCTAGCAAAGTCCCTTTCACAAAGTTGTTTTTTTTTAGTTTAATAGTTTTTAAGTTTGGATGTATGTTACCCACCTTATTATATACGTGTTACCCTTCTTTTTACACTCTCTGGGAGTGTGAAAAGAGGGTTACACGTCGTATTGTACATCTAAAGTTCGTTTGTTAGTGCTTAGCAACTTCTGAGTGCGACTGTTAAGTTCCAGAGTTCCAAATAATTTGATTCTTCATCCTAGCGTTAATTTCCAGTCGCATCCGAAGCTTCCACTTCGGAGTCTGGGATCCGCTTTACCAGTCTTAACTGCGGATTTGGCTAGACCTAGACATTTTTCGAAATAATTTGATATGCCACTTTAAGATCCTCAATGAGAATGGTACTTCCCCTATTTAATTCCTAAACAAATCTATTGTGTATCACCGTTGCTCTTGAATATTGTTTACTTTAAACTCAGACTAAAAGAATACTATTCTTTTAGTCTGAGACTTTAAAGTATTTCTTGCTCTAGAAGATTGTTTGTTTTCCTATCGAGGATCCTTCAGGGCGCGGGTTGAATGACTTACTTACCTATATCTTTGAATTTCAACACCCTTTCAAATCTTACCAGCCATTGAATAGCAACTTTAGTAGATAATTGTCTCAACTAAAGTGCTCCATCTGCAAAGCGCCTCTATAATAACACCACCTCGTGGTTTCACGCGCGTTAGTTCTCATCCCGCGGAAATATTGGGATAAAAAGTAGCCTATGGCACTAAGAGATAATGTAGCGTTCTAATGGTAAAAGAAGATTTGGAATCGGTCTGTTTTTGAGTCGGTAGTAGGTATTTTTTAAGTTTATACAAATACTAGCTGACCTGGCGAACTTCGTACCGCCATATTTTCTGATTCCTTTCCCGCTGCATATCTCTAAATTTATCAGTGTTTCTCTACAATATTATGCATGTATTATACATATAAACCTTCCTCTTGAATCACTCTATCTATTAAAAAAACCGCTTCAAAATCAGTTGCGTAGTTTTGAAGATTTAAGCATACACAGGGACGGACAGACAGCGACTTTGTTTTATATTTATAATATGTAGTGATTTGCACTGAGCAAAAATAGAACCCGCACCTCATAGAACCAATGCTCTACATTTACGCCACAGAGGCCAAGACATTCGATTTTTGAAAAATAAAAAACGTTGATGGCCGTTGTTTGTAATAAATGCCAATCGAGCAGTCCTCACCTCCACCATAGGTACAGAAGACCGCGGCTTAATAACCTCGTGTTGTGTTTCCGACGGTGAGTAGGGTAGCCAGAGCTTACTATAGAGGTTTTGTGCTGTCAGTGGGAAAACAAAAGGCTTTGTCCTACTTATCTTTTGCGCTGACGGCACAGAATCTCTCCGTTCTTACAGGGTCTGTAACTCCCCTGGTGTTGCACTCGCCCATAGGCCACGGTAACCACATAACATCAGGTGAGCCGTGTGCTTATCTGCGACCTAAGTAGTATAAAAAAAACAAATGGTATTATTTTCGTGATGATCACTATGACCTAAATTGCTACAAGTATTTGGGCCACATCTAGTCATCGCTCATTGCAGATTGTTTATTTAATGATACTAGGAGTGTGTTGTGTGATACGATGATACATTGTGTGACAGACAGACAGTTTACAACTTTAGATTAGTCATAGGCAACAGGAAGACGTTTGTTATTCAATAGGAACTTATAACATCGACGTAGTCCTAAGATGTGAGTAGATGAAAATTTTGACTGTATAGGAATAGTTAGCGGCGTATTTTATCACCTCAATCACGTCATAATATTGTGGAGGTCAGATGGCAGTCGCTTCAAGAAAAATATCGAAGATATAAACTCAGTTGGGGTCGGCTTTCTAGTCTAACTGAGATGCGGCTTGCATCTCAGTTAGACTAGAAAGCCCCCAACTGAGTTTGGAAAACTCAGTTGGGGTACGCATTAACTCAATAAGGTGTTAGTGTGTCATAAATAATAATAAATCAATCAATTAGCCTATTGCAGTCCACTGCAGCTGGACATAGGCCTTTCCCAATATGCGCCACGTTTGTCGATCCTCCGCCTTCCGCATCCAGTCTGTCCCAGCCACCCTTCGTAGGTCGTCAGTCCACCTGGCTTGGGGGTGTCCCATCTTACGTTTTCCTTCTCGCAGTCTCCAATCAGTCCTTCGACAGATGTGGCCAGCCCACTGCCACTTCAGCCTCCTTGTTCTGCGAGCTATGTCGGTAACTTTTTAGGAAAAGAAATACTTATTTTCTTTGCCTCACCATTAAGACTTGGAATTCTTTTATTATCATTTGTCGCTAACTATACTACCATCGCAAGCTAGAAACATAACATGAAGAGGATGATGTATGCATGTTTTGATAGTTTGTCATTGCGGTTTTAAATGACATAATTCTTTATATATATTATGTACGTTTGTATCTACACGTGCATTACATTACAATCAATAGCAGCTTGTATTGAATAATGTCTATTCATAATTGTAGTTCACACTTCTTGCGGCTCCTCTACATGTTGGCGAACACAGTAGCCAACGTATTGCTGCGTGGCAAATGTGTAGAGCTAGAATGTGTGCCGGTTGCGCACAGGGGTTTGGTGCGAGTTCCGTCGGTTGTGGTAAAAGATCAAAGGGTTGTTCATAAAATAAACTCGTCTGCCACTATGCTGGCGAGCGTGTGGACGCCGCACCGCGCGCCATCACGAAATCGAATGCCAATTTGATACGTTCGCCACTGTGTTGACGAGCGTGTAGAGCCGCCATTAGTGAACGCGTGAAATCATATAAAAATCATATCATGTTATTATGGTTCATTAAATTTATAGGTTTCCTAGCTCCCGTCTCGGCTTGACAAAAACGTCAATGCCAGTTTAAACCCTGGTTTATAGAAAGAAAGATAGAAAGAAAAAAAGAAATGGATTGCGAATGGGACATTATGCGAAAGGAACATTATGCGAACGGGATATTGTGCGAAAGGGGTATATTGCGAAAGATACATTTTGCGAAGTGGGTATTCATCGAATCGAATGGGCCATTTTTAAACTTTCAAAACACCATCCTTCAAGCGTCAATCCCAGTTATATCCAAACTTCATTGTAGCCCGGGATTCATCATTCTAATCCTTCTTTCTTTGGTTTATCTTGGTTATTATAGAAGCGACTGCCATCTGACCCCCTAACCTAGAGACGAAAGCCGGCGCCAGAACCTAGTCTGTCAATTAGCAGGTATGTACCGGTTTATACCCAAAAAGATTTTAGTGGGGCCCCATACATCCACACATACATCCATACAGTGCTGATTTATATGTAGATAAAAACAATTATAAAAATAATTCCTTCAACTTCACGACCTTTAGTTAGGGTCAAGTATAAGAACTAGTTTTTTTACATTAATTAATTTTAAATAAGTATATAAAATAAATCATAGCAACTGATTAATTAACCATACACATACCTGAGGTAAATTACTTAAATGTGTAAATTAATATAACTAGATAAACTGTCTGATATGTTGTATATCATTCCTATTCATTCACATCCTAGCGTTAATTCCCAGTCGCGAAGCTTTTCAGCTCGGAGCCTGGGGTCCGCTTTACCAGACTGAACTACAGATTTGGCTAGACCTCGATATTTTTTCGTGAAGCGATTGCCATCTGACCTCCAAAGCCCAATGATAACATTAGGCGATATCGAAGCTTTGCAGCTAGACCGTTGTTTTTGGATTTTTTAGGGCTCCAACTACCCGTAACGACTGCCATAGATGTTCTTATGGCAACCGGGACCGACGGCTTAACGTGCTCTCCGAGGCACGACCAGACCAATGCAAATACTCATATTTCATGAACACAAATATTTATTTGCACTGAGCGGGGATCGTACCCGCGCCTCCTGCGTAGCGGCCGCGTTCACTACCGCTACGCCACGGATGCTGTATATATCATTCCTATTAATATCAACTTATTGGTTACCGATCTGTTGAATTTTCAACAGCTTTTTGTTGAAATTCAATCGATTGCATTTTTCAGAATAGTGGTAACCGAACCTGAGGTACGTGTAAATTAATATTACTAGATAAACTATCTGATATGTTGTATTTAATTCCTATTAATATCAACTATTGGTTACCGATCGGTTGAATTTTCCACAAAAGCTGTTGAAATTCAACCGATCGGTTACACGCTAACCGGCTTTTCCTAGCAATACTCCTAACGCCCGACTGTCAACCACGTCTAAAGATAGTTAAAATATGACTAGTGTAATAAGTGTACCTAATAACACTTCTACCTACCACAAGTGAGAAACATATTTATGAAGATGTTTGCGTTATGGAACCCGGGGTCTTTTTATTATTTTGTTTGGTATGTTGGGTTTTTATAGCCTGTCCTTCCAGCCCCGGCAGAAACGCTTTCGTCATAGCCTCATCCATTGTTCAGCAGGTGCACGAATTAACAACTGAGGTGGGTTTAGGCCTCAAATATGTTGTATTCCCATCCGATAACACCAAAACGATTAACACTTGCCGGTTGGGAAAAAAAATTGCCAACGAGGCACAGATGTTACTGGATGCAACACTATTTGACCCAACGAGTAAAACTGCAAAATATTGGTGTTACTAGTTGGGAAAGAAAATCCCAACGTGCGTTACTGGATGCAACCATGATACGTCTCTTCATTATCAGAGATACCTAATTATTTTACAATAAACGCCTAAATCTCGAAATAAATCTCCACAGATGGGAATTGCGAATACAGAATCAGAGTCATCACGTACGGCCTGAAGTGAAAAACAATTTCACGGTATTACGCGTACCGCAACCGGCTTCCCTCAGTCGACTGTTCACTGCCGCGCCGCGAGCACGCTCGATCTCGACACTCACCGACCGAGAACCTTTCGACCGAATCCGCGAACGTTTTCCCAAATACAGTTTATAAGTTTTCCAACTGTGGTTTTTGTGTTACGTTCTGTGCTTTCGTCTGACCTCGAAAATTGCTAAGGTAAATGTTCCGGTACTAATCTGAAACTTTTGTGTAAAAAGTAAAAATGTTATTGTTTTAGTATGCCATAAATTTTCGGCTTTTTTTCAGGCTATTGAAAGTTGTTTTGTTCGGTTTTTTTTGTAGATGACGGTTGACTTTTTTTTTTTCAATAAATTGGCTATGAAAAGCGGTTATTAGTGATGTTCGATGTTTAAATATTTGAAAATTAAAATTTGAATCGAGTTTTGTACGAAATTTTAAATAAAGAATTTTAATATTTATAAGCAATTAAATGGCACGAAATAATTAAATGTTAAAAAATGTATATAAATTGTTAAATTTGTTGTTGAGCACGAAACTTGAGAACGGCTTGCTTTATCGATTTGGATGATTTATGGTTGCCAGGTCGAAGTTGTTTTATGAAGGAAAAATTTTGTATCCACATATACCCACGCTGATCTTCCTTCAGGATGGTCAGAGACAACAGTCATTCATTCGAGACCTGACACACTTCAAGAGCTTCTTTTTATACAGGCTCTCCTGTTTATGATGCGTCTAACCTGCGGGTCCAAAATGACGACATTGAGCAATATCGCTGAAAACGAGTAATTTTATGAATTTCCAGTAGATCTCAACAATTCCTATAAAATTCGTAAAAAGGTCACATCATTTAAGTAGATTCACAACAATTCATTTACTAAGCAGATTCTAATTTCGTGTAAATAACGCCGCATGACAAAATATTTTCTTAATACAATTCCGATAAAGTGGCCTTTTAGACGTGCTGTTCTTTTTTCAGAACATCACCTCTTTTACTATTTTAGTAGCTTTTAATAACTTAACTATTTTACCGTTTAATAGTCAAATAAGCATAGTAGCCCCAAAGGAGAGCGATCACTGTAGCTTACATATATTATGCTTGTAACACAAACACAAAAATATTTTTGTTTTCTAACTCAAGATTTTTTTATATCTACAACTAGGTGACCCGGCGAACTTCGTACCGCCATATTTTCTGATCCCGTTCCCGCTGCATATCTCTAAACTTATCAGTGTTTCTCAACAATATTATGCATGTATTATACATATAAACCTTCCCCTTGAATCACTCTATCTATTGAAAAAAAAACCGCTTCAAAATCCGTTGCGTAGTTTTGAAGATTTAAGCATACATAGGGACGTTTATTCCCAGTAGTTCCTTTGCTAGTTACTTTGAAGGGACTACTGGGACTTTTTTGTCCCTACAGTTCCTTCGAAGGAACTAAGGGAACTACTGAGACTACAAAGTTCCTTCAGTTCCTTTGGACGGACAGACAGCAACAGCGACTTTGTTTTATAATATGTAGTGAATTACACACACGACTAATTTACAATTTAATAATAGTATAGATTATAGAAATGAACACATAACTATGATAATATACACGAATGTTTACGAAGAGTCGTCAGTCAATAGTGAAACCAGTTCATGTTAACATATTATTAACGAACCATACCATAACAACGGCTCTGGCTATGAAAGATGACCACTAAACACTTTAGTTAACTATAACATAGTTTTACACGACTGCCCTAAAAAGGAGAGTCATGTTTTCAAATCTCTTGTTGTTTGATGTTTATGCCATCATAGCTTTTTCTTGGCTGAACAGTTTTTAATGTATCGAGTATCGTTAAAATTCTTAAATCATCCCGAGTGGTACAGATTATAATTTTTTATTAGATATGCAGCTGGCTAAATGAATTATTAACTCATAATAAAATTTAGATTGGATTCGCAAATGCTCGATGCTGTGGCGCAAATTATTAAAATATTATGGTTTGGAACATTCTGCACAGCGCTATTTAGACACACACTTAGCATAAATTGTTGCTATAACTAGTAATTGCTGCTATAGTGCAAATTAAAATAATTAAAAAAACCTATAAAATATTACTATTAAATGAAATACATAACATGTATTACATTCCTGCGATAATACTTCAAAGATACACACAAACAAAAACAGAATCTCCTCCTTAATTAAGTCGGTTAAAAGGCGTGAAGAATGTATAAGGCTTGCAATTAAAAGAAATCTTATCAGTAGGTAAGTCCGTTATCAAGTCGCATAACACGTAATCAGCAAATAAGAGAAATGAGTCCTTGTACAGATTACATTTGATTTAGTTAGATATCTCAGAATGCACAATATGTCATATCAAATTACTGATAACCTACAATGTTTCATTATTTATTTATTTGCATAAAGTCTTAATGACATAATTTGTAGTGGCATACTTTTATTTTCCACCAAGACATAATCATCATTCTCTGAACGTTGGGGTGAGCTTTCCTTTCCAAAGGTATGTTTCCGAAGCGGACCGCATACGACAACGACTGCATGCAGAACATACCGTGTACCGTAACAGGTAGACCGTGTGTTTATCTGCCACCAGGTAGACCGTGTGTTTATCTGCCACTTACGTGGTATAAAAAACATAATTGACACAGTGGCTAACTATTATTCGGCTATTCCTAATTGGGTAATTACACACTGATAACGTCAAAAGAGAGATTCCCGAACTTACCCTACTTAAGGGACAGATAGCCGATTAGCCCAGATTACGTATAAATTCAACTGTATGCCCTTCTTATCACCATACTATTATTACTTACGCAAACACTTTACTATGTACAGTGAACAACAAAAGTTGTTGAACAGTAAAATATTTACAAACCTTATTAAAATGAGGCCGTGGTGGTTCCCCGGTGGAGGCCGAGTTGGTTTCGGTGAATTAGAATAGGGCCACCCCATCTCTTCCTGTGGGTGTCGTAGAAGGCGACTAAGGGATAGGGCTGTTCTCCATCCGACAGTAAACATACAGCCCATGAATAAGGGCCCGCATGACGGCAATAGGCTCGCCCTCTATTACGTGAGACCAAAAATCATGACTGTCATACTGAATAGTTGGCGAAATGTGGGTAACAATGATAATACAACCTCTGTCTACCCCTTCGGGGATTTACTGGCGTGAGTATATGAGTATATGAATCACACTCGTGCTGCCGACCCTGTAAGAACAGAGAGATTCTGTGCCGTCAGCGCAGAAGATAAGTAGGACAAGGCTTTGGTCTTCCCATTGACAGCACAAACCCTTTCCAGTGTGCTCTGGCTACCCTACTACTGGTAGTACTTTATGCGGCTTCACTCTTCAGTTTTTTTGCGTTCCATTTATATTATTCTTTTAGTCTGAGATTGGGGCATACGTCTGGCGTATACAGACAGATTTCAAAAAAAAATATTTTTTTCTAAAACTGTTTTAGTAAATAACTGCTTTTGTCGTTGAGTGTGCGAATACCTGAATATAAATATACGACTCAACATTTATCTATGATATGATAATGTAATAGTAATATATACGAGATCATTGACCTTCAAATGTGAATCTTGTGGAATTTAGCTAGATATTACACATATTTCTGTCTGTCCTTGGCATTGTATATACACATAAACATTGTTTATTGTATGAAGCCGTATTCTCAAAAGCAAAATTCCACATAATTTGCAGACCGTGATTATGCTAATTCTGTTGTAACACTCGGGTATAGTTTCATCTGTATTCTGTAGGTAATTATATAAACAAATCTTTGAAAATCGTATTTAACTCAAAAATGTCTGATCTATACGGAATATACGGAATAGGAGACTTCTTATTCAAACCGACTAAAACTGTACGCCGTCTCGGGTCATTAGATGCTGAGATGTAAGGTGGCCCAGAAGGCATATCCCTCGCATCATAGCTGACCCAGTGCCATCTCCGGTTTCAAGATGGCCCCTTCGTGTCCCTAACTTGCCCTCGGAAAGGGGAAGGTACGACACCTCAGTTCTTCTGCTAGAGTGAGGCGTCTCGTCCTGTCATCCTATTGAAGTTCTGCTATTCTGGATTATATTGAGTCGATGGCGGTGTATAAAACCCAAGAAGACTTTCAAACCCCAAGTCAACCTCACCTGCAAATCGGTACACCTGCTGATCAAAGGACGAGGCTCTGGTGCAGGCTTTTTTAAGGATTTCGGGTCAGATGGTAGTCGCCATAATAAAAACCATAATAAACCAAAACATGGGTAGGAGGAACTGGGACTCCAGGCTTCAAGGGCTTTGGAATAAGTATGACTAGTGAAATATGGGTGTTGTTTACAAGTCTGCCTACAAAAATAACGCATAGGCGAAACTAGAGATGAATCAAAGTAGGTATAATTTAGATAACAATAATATGTAAAACTCGTGTACAAAACCATTAATTAAAAACATTAATGAAACCGGTGTGGTTATACGTAACATAACAAAAACACATTTTGGCGATAAAAATGTAAAAACATTGTATTTATAATTTCTACGTAAAATTTGTTATAAGTAAACACCTTGGGGGCAAAGCTGTCGAAGGTTAGGTACTGCTCTGAGCTTGATGTTCAGGCTTCAACACCAGAGTCGGAAACAGCATTATTGGGTTTTCCTGCACATTTTGCGGAGCAATCGTGTGGTGGAATTTGATTCTTGGTTTAGTCAAAATATTTTTGATTTTTTTGACAAGTTAGCATTTCGTTAATGACCACCCCCGGGATGTGTAGACTAGTATAAAATATAAAAGCCAAATTATGGTCATTGCTACCGGGAATCTTTTCAGGAAGCAATAACGGAATATTCAGAATCGTGCTACTGTCGAAGTGGCATAATTTTCGGGTCACTTAAAATGCATATTAAGTATAGCTACTCATAACTGTACAAAACTTACTATTACTTATTCACGCGATCCTCTCAGTGTGTATGACGATTATATCGCGACGATTCTTACCGCCAACCTACGTTTTATTTTCATTTATTTACTGACTTTACCTATGGCTTCGCTTACGTCAGTGCTGTTCCTAACGGATAGTGTTAACGTTATTTTTATAACGGTAGAAGGTGTAGGGCCAAGAAGTCCTGGCTTGACGTCGTGGAGGGTGATATGCGTGCAAATGGTCTCACTACCATGGACGCCCAAGATCGTGAGAAGTGGAGGAGGAAGAGCCGGAAAGCGGACCCTAAGCTCCGAGGTCATCGTGGGCACGGATGCAACCAGGAAAATGCGTCTACATGAAGATGATGCTGGTAGTTAACGTTATTTTTATAATGAAAATGATCCTATGTGCTTTTTTATATCCTTGGCAAACCCTCTTCTTCATCTAGCATCAATTTGAGGCCCGGGATTCGCTATCCTGCAGCTACATAACTTTTGATATCGATTTTTGATTTGAACTACATAACTTAGATCCTGTGCCGTCAGCGTAAAAGATAAATTGGACAAAGCCTTTGGTTTTCCCACAGACAGTACAAAATCTCTCCAGTGAGCTCAGGCTACCCTACTCACCGCCGGAAACCTCAATGTTCAAGTCCACGAACGAGGTTCTGGAGCAAGCTTTCCTATTGGGGTAGGAAGGTCAGAAGGCAGTCGTTCGTATAAGAGCCAAAATAATCCTAGTCGATTATTATACTCTATTTTCGATGCGTCTAAGTAGCAAAATGTCCAACTATCCAAAACGTCTATTTAGCAATATGTATAGATGCCAAATAACTAAAATTGTTTTAAAATTGAACTAAATTCGCTGGAATTTTATTTGCCAGTTTATTTTAATGTTCAAGATTTATAATGATCATTAATCTTCAAACATTTTTGTATGTCAACCAGCAGCTTTAGCATGACACTATCTATCTTCTAATATATAAAAATCAATGCCACTTTTCGTTGTTAGTTTATAACTAAAGAACGGCTGAACCGATTCGGCTAATTTTAGTCTTGAAATGTTCGTGGATGTCCAGGGAAGGTTTAAACGGTGAGAAAATAGGTGCAGCGGGAACGGGAAAAATATGGCGGTACGAAGTTCGCCGGGACAGCTTGTTTATTATACTTATGAGTCTTTCGCATCTCTTCGATAAATGAAATGAGTTGGGTTTATCATGTTGGTTTCTATGATTTCATTGGTCAAAGACACTCAAGAGATGAGAGTCATCGGAGAATGGACTGAGTAGGGTAGGTATGCTAAGAGAATTTGCACTATAAGTAAGTACTATTAATCCCTACTAATATTATAAATGTGAAAGTAACTCTGTCTGTCTGTCTGTCTGTCTGTCTGTCTCGCTTTCACGCCCAAACCACTGAACCGATTTTGATGAAATTTGGTATAGGGGTAGATTAGACCACGAGAAAGGACATAGGCTATGTTTGGTCGCGATAACCGACATCCACGCGGGCGGAGCCGCGGGCAAAAGCTAGTTTGCTAATAAAGAATACGCTTCTGTCTGACATCATCATTATCATCATCATTTTCATGGAGACGTATTGTCCTGATTGCATCCGAGGATTCCGAGGCCAAATTGACCTCAGAAGTCAGGGTCCGCCTTCCAGCTTTTCCGTCTCCCCTTCGCACGATCTTGGGCGTCCATGGTAGTGAGACTATATGTACGTGTGTGTATGTAATCTGTCTGTCTGACAGTATATATGTTTTTAATGTCCTGTCATAGGACATCAAACACATGCTAAGCTTTCATAGGTCACATTAAACACACACATACACATAGGTGACATAGAAGTTCTAAGTCACTTATGTGTATGTGAGTGTTTGATGTGACCTATGTAAGCTTTGAAAATAACACCACAGGTGATATTTATGATGCCACCTACACAGTAGTACACCTGTCTATTGATGAATAAAGTTCTGATGCAGTCTTTCCTCTTAACTTTGGGGGGGTCAGTCGGCAGTCACTACCGTAAACCAAATCTGCAAAGGAGGAGGAAAATAAGAGACCGGACTCCGAGCTCCATTGTACTAGCTATGGTTGAATGATACTACTTAACATTTAAGTTAGCTTCGCTAATTCATACAATAATTTAGATCTACATAACACAACATTGACTTGGATGTGATTAGACACGTTTGGCTAATGGTCAGTTCTAGAGATAAGGCACGAATTGCTGCAGTACCCAAAACTGGCAAACTGTCGATTCTGAGCTTGAGAGAGCACTTAAATCTGTAACTCCTATCCCTACTAATATTATAAATGTGAAAGTAACTCTGTCTGTCTGTCTGTCTGTCTGTCTGTCTGTCACGCCCAAACCACTGTACCGATTTTGATGAAATTTGGTATAGGGGTAGATTAGACCTCGAGAAAGGACATAGGCTATGTTTGGTCGCGATAACCGACATCCACGCGGGCGGAGCCGCGGGCAAAAGCTAGTCTACTATATAAAAATAAGTCGGGTTTTCCTTCCTGACGCTATAACTCCAGAACGGCTGAACCGATTTGGCTCATTTTAGTCTTGAAATGTTCGTGAATGTCCAGGGAAGGTTTAAAAGTGCAGCGGGAACGGGAAAAACATGGCGGTACGAAGTTCGCCGGCACATCTAATTTATCATAAATTCCTATAACCTACCTTACTTAAGGTGGTCTTGACGCAGAACGTCACGTTCGCAAAATGTCATCGTGAAAAATTTGATCACTTTAGCACAATGTCACTTTCGCAAAAATGTCACTTTCTTAGAATGTCACTTTCGCAAAAATGTCACTGGCAATGATTTCGAAGCCGACCGCATACGACAACGACAGACGCATGCAGCACATACAGCGTACCCATTACTTGTTAAACGCCGATACGAATAAAAGGGACCATTGAGAAGCCGCGCATGAATTACGCGCATGTGCTGCGTGCGTCGATAGTTGTCGTATGCGGTCGGCTACGGAATCATACCTTTAAAGGTACCCGTGACTCACAGAAATATTTTTCCGTGATCATCATGACGTGTTAGTTCTCGGTAGAGTAGAATAGGGCCACTCCATCTCTTCCTGTGGGTATCGTAAAAGGCGATTAGGGATAGGGCTGTTCTCCATCCGACAGTATACATACAGCCCATGACTAAGTGTCCGCTTGATGACAATAGGCTCGCCCCCTATTATGTGGGAACGAAAACCATAGTTCTCGAAATGTGGGTAATACACTTTTGCCTACCCCTTCAGGGTTTAGAGGCGTGAGTATATGTATGTATATGTCTGATCATCATCGTCATGTCCCGGTTACACCCGAGGCTTTCACATCGGAGCCCGATGTCCATTTACATCCGATGATTTTATCTCGGAGCCCGGTTTTTTCTTACTCCTTTTCCCCCTTTTGATTCGTTTATGGAACCGACTGCCTTATGATCGTCCAACCGAGAGAGGAAAGCCTACTCCAAAGCCTAATCTGCAAATCAGAAGGTGTATCGGCTTGCAGGTGAGGTGGCTTGTACCCTGGAAATCTTGATGGAGATATGTGTATGGAATGTTCTCCCATATACCGGCTTGCAGGTGAGGTGGCTTGTGTCCTGGAAATCTTGATGGAGATATGTGTATGGAATGTTCTCCCATACGCTGGCTTGCAGGTGAGGTGGCTTGTATCCTGGAAATCTTGATGGAGATATGTGTATGGAATGTTCTCCCATACACCGGCCTGCAGGTGAGGTGGCTTGTGCCCTGAAAATCTTGGTGGGGGACGGGTGTATAGAAATTTCTCCCATACACCGGCTTGAAGGTGAGGTGGCGTTTCCCCTGAAAATCTTGGTGGGGATAGGTGTATGGAATCTTCTCTCCCACACCCATGTGATCTCTCATAATAGCGAACAACAGAATCTTACAGAATCGTTGCCATTATCGAATTGAACTCAATCATTTTGTAGTTCTAAATAGTTTTTATCACCTATGCCATCAAAATTAAGTCCTAAATATATTCCATTCTGAAATTCAGTCTCAAACTCGCGGCCATATTCTCCACAATGCGTATGATGTCATCTGTTTTGTATTGTCAATAGTATGGAAATGTAAATAAGTATCATTGTGTAAACAGTGCCTTATCGCCAACCGAGCTGGCACTTACGTGAACAATGGCCCATTTTAGACCTTGGGTTTCAAGCTAACTATCTACGAGTATGAGTATGTAGATTGTGTTACGTTAAGTTTCTAATATCTATCATCATCAACACCGTTCTGGTTGCGACCAAAACACTATTTCTCTCCCTGCTTTTTTTCATATTATCTGACTCTCAGCTCGGAGTCCGGCTCCCCCTTCTCGCTTTTCTTCACTTAGCACGGTTTTTTTACCACTTAGGTGGCACGCGGCCCACCTGATGCGAAGTAGTTACTGTGCCCTATAGATGTGTGCAAAACCAATGGAGTTACGTTCATACGACCGACTCTTTATGAACAGACAGTTTCTGTGCCGTCAGTGAAGAAGACACAGCAGGAAAAGTCTTTGGTCTTCCCACTGTCAGCACAAAAATTGATGGGGTCCATGAACCTTACTGCTGCCATTATAGGCTGCTTTATCTTCCGATATTTCCTATGAGTCTCGACTCCATCCTCAATACTCCACACAGATGAAACTGCGCCAAGTCGAAAATAAATTACCTAGTATCAAATTTAATAATACTTAAAGTCAAAACGGCTGCACTCGTTCCAAGAAATCAGATTTAGGATATTATATTAGTATATTGTTTTAACTTAGTACTTACGACCTATTGTTGAAATTCCGAAGCCGGTTCTAAGAACCAAATCATAATGTTTGTATACAAAGGCTCAGGTTCAACTCGCGGAGTTATTTCGGCTCGCTATCCGCGGTTTGTTTTATAATTTATTGCCTTTTTAACTTGGGATCGCTGGAACAGATGCCTCTTGTAATTAGTTTTATCTTTTATTACTTTTTAATTTAAACAATTTGGAGATAAGGCTTTATAGATATGACTTCATTGGTGGAGAATTTTTGATCAGTTACACTCTGTATATTGATTGACTAGCGTTCCGTCTTGGTGTTGCATGGGTTCAATTTAATGTACTTCAATGTTTATTTAGAATGACTTATACATACATAGTCACGCCTAAAAATCCCCGAATGGGTAGGTAGAGGTGTACCTATTGAGTAAAAAGTTTTTATCTACTGCATTTTTTTTAGCTAAATTCAAGCAGCTGTTTTATATGAACAAGTAAATTTCGTATTCACACCATTTAAGTAAGTTAGGATGCGTGGTGTCGTCTTTTTCTGGATGTTTCGAAGAAAATTGTGGCACCTAAACGAAAAGAGAACAAAAGTTTAGTTGCCATGGCGGCCGAAAGGGATTTTTCTGGCTTAGAGACGTAAATATTCGTAGCTACATTATGTGGGCATTGTTTAGTCTGAACTCACAAGTAAAGGCATCTATTTAAAGAGCAATAATCCACACATCCGAATTTGCATGGTTAACTTTTAGCGGCAATTCGTTGTCGTATTGTAGCATAGAATGATAAATGAATGAATGAAGAAAAAAGAATGGTATTGACGCGTATTTTGACGTTTATGATATACGTTGACAACTGTCATATACGTCAAATCCCATACATTCATCATTCTATTCTACAATACGCCAGTCAACGAATTGCCACTTGTAGGGTTATAGGTAGGTTACCTACAGGTTACAAAAATGATGATGACATTGACCTGTGAACACATCCACTATCATTATTTTAGTGTGGTTCTCGGTTACAACTTACACCCCACTTTAACCACCACCTTTAAGTTTATTCTTCTTTCAAAATCATTTCGCGATATCAACCTACTGAAAATTTAACAACACTATATTGTGACAGTTAAGATAAATCTCTCGTTGGCATGGACACAAGAATCTGTAACAAAGATTGCATCATATCGCGAACTAATAGCAGTTTATATCGGCACGAGAGGACCCCGATTCTGCTAGTTATCAACCTCTGTCATAGCACTGCCCCTCTAGACCAGTGGCAATTCTTTGCTCGGCGTATGATGGAATAGAATGCTAAATGTATGGGATTTGACGTATATGACAGGCGTCAACGAATGTCAAAAATGTCAAATCCTATACATTTGTCATTCTATTCCATCATACGCCGAGCAACGAATTGCCACTTGTCTAGGGGAGGCTGATATTGCAAATAATGTGTGTAGTTTTGTGACGGCGCCACACACGTCTAAATGACGACGTCTATTTAGAAGGCTGGAGTTTCGTTCGTTACCGGAATTAACTAGACAAATAGCTCCACTTCTTCTTTCTTCTTCAACTAAGACTTTACTGTTCAAGTCGAGGGTTCGTCTTCTAGAACGAAACTCGGTCCAGAATTTAGATCTATCTGAGGATAGATTGACAGATTGTGACAATCTGTCCTCAGCTAAATCGAAATTTTGAACTGTCAACTGTAAATTTAGATGTCATATAATTTTAGGCCCGTACCTATTCTAGAATGGTACTCCATTCTAGAATACGGGCCTAAAGTTATATGACATCTTGTACAGTGAATGAAAAAGGTAACGAACTTTTTTCATTTAATTTAGGACTTTCAGGCCTCAAATGCTGTATTCAGTTCTGAATCCCGATATATTTAAGACAGATTGTATAGTCAATCTGTCAAATCTGTCAATCTGTCAAATCTGTCAAACTGTTTATACAATCTGTCCTCGGATCATTCGTGATCCAGGACTAAGCGTCATTCTTGAATACGGACCTAAATCTATATCAATAAAGTCTAAAAAACGGCGTTTTTTGCAGTGTCAAGGCTAATTGCGAATGCTCAATCTATCCCCTCCACGTCAATTTCTATTAGTGTAAACAGTGACAGAACATTCGTTCATTGTTCTTTCATATGTAAACAAAATAAGTCTATATATAAAAATAAAAAAAATATAATAAAAAAATAAAACTAAGTGATTTTGCTTTTTCCAATTTAAAAAAAAAAAAACTTAAAATAAGGTTTCAATTATTACACTACAACATTAAGAAAGAATGCTCTTGTCCTAGCCCTAACTCTATGATCGTTTGTTTTAAATCCACCTTCAGTGGTATATCATTAGTATGACAGTATTTGACAACAGAATCGGGGTCTAGAACGGTCGCAAAGTGTAATAGCTCCGCGATTTCACTGGCTATTATTTATGAAGAAGATTATCGTGAGATGTAACAGATTTTCTAATTACTGTTTCTACTGTACGGAATGTGGTTGTTTAAAGCTAATGACCGATCGAATGTATGCAGAATATAAGCAGATGTATGTGGTCATAGTCGGGGGAGATAGTGTAGAACATACATAGGTAGGTACTTACCTACATACATGTTATAGTAACACCTTTATCCTAATAGGGTAACTTTATTTCGTGCGGAAATCCGTTCGAATATTTCCCCGCCGCCTGCCGGGGTCAGTTATATTGTATTCCAACAGACCAAAACCGCACATCGTTTTGGTTCTTCAGGGCGTCAGGTAGCTCGGCCCATAAGGCATTTTCCTCGCAGCCTGGCTGTCCTAGGGTCAACTCCAATTTCGGAATGACCCCCTAGGATGTGTGAATCACGGTGCCCTCATCTTGACCCGGAGAGGGACAGCGTGCATTCCGCCGCCGCCGCCCCAACCTGCTTCAGGTAGGGTGAGAGACCTGTCACCGTCATGGCGAATGAAGGTCACAATAGGACAAAAATCAAGCAATATTCTTAATTTTTTATGTTTATATCTTGTCGGTTGCCGTTCAGTCCTTACCGTGTTGCTTGTTCACCCTCGCTTCATAAATCTGCAAGCATTTTTTCTTTTTTGTCGTACTATACGTTAAAATAACACCATGATGCAAGCGTGATAGACGTAAGGTAGACGGTATTTATTTACTATATACATAGGTGCTATAACAAAGAGATAATTCCTATTGTTATGACCATCAGCATCAGAAATCAGAAGCCGAATTGTATTATTTATCACGCACAATTAAACTTTTAGAATTACATCATGCGTAACAAAATCGTTGCGAGCAAATAAATTGGTTCGCAGAAAAATTCCTTTTGTTACCCGACTACGGCAGCCAAAGAAGGGTTATGATTTTGACAGGCTGTGGATTTTTGATATGATATGTGGTGTTTTTTTAATAAGGTCCGTCAATTGAATGCACCCCGCTAGATGGTAAAAAGCTGAGGTGTTCTCTAAAAGATGGGACCACCATACTTGACGCCCCAACTGAGGCTTATATTTTTCTGTAGATATACTACTTAGGTTGCAGACAAGCACACGGCCCACCTGATGGAAAGTGGTTACCGTGGCCTATGGGCGAGTGCAACACCAGGCGAGTCACACTCGTGCTGTCGACCCTGTAAGAACAGAGATTCGATGCCAACAGCGCAGAAGATAAGTAGGACAAGCCTTTGGTTTTCCCACTGACAGCACAACACCTCTCCAGTGAGCTCTGGCTACCCTACTCACCGCCGGGAACACAACACGAGGTTTTTTAGCCGGGGTATTCTGTAGGGCGGAGGTATTTCCCCAGTCGGACTGCTCGATTAGGATGGAAATATGTCGCCTTTTCACTGACCGGATATTTTGCAATGTTGCAATGCAATGCAATGTCGCCGTCACGGTGTTCCTCTCTGTATCACGCTATAGACCCGGCGACCGCACGGTGAATCCATGGAGTGCTGAGAATCGGATCTCTTGGTACTCTATTTGAGCACTACTTTTACTTGCTAGCTTAAACTGTTTATAAATAATAATAAATTCGTGCCTTTATCAGACAGTGAACCGTGGGTTACGATAAGTGTGCGATAGGTATATTCGTATTTACTAACTATTAGGTAATCTGTGGTAACTGGTATAGGTAGCACAGTATTACATAACACCGTCTGTATAGTAGCTTTTTTTAAATAAATGATTATGAATTGAAGTAAGTAAATTATGAATATCTATTTCATGGAATATGTTTTTTAATAATAGGGGAAGGTGAGGTATAATGATCCCCTTAAGGGAAAAACTTAACTGTGGCTAAAGTTAGAGGCAAAATCGAAAGATTTCTATTGTTTGAGGTAGTGAATTTACTGAACTATGTAACTGCATACTTATTTTCTATTATATTTATGCAGTTTCTTTGTATTAGAGGTTTTTGTAAAAGTTTAGAAAAGGATCATTTTATACACACCCATGGATAAAATGATCCCTGGGGTAGGGGTAAAATAATCCCAGGTATCATTTTATACCAATAGTATAAATATCAGTGAAATAAAACATTCAGCTGTTTATTTTAATCATACGAGTATGTATTGTTCATAACAATTTAAGTATGTAAGCAAGTTACACAAAATTTTGCTGTCTTCTAGTTTTATTAGACATCTTTTTTTTTGTAATTTATCTAATAATAAATCATCAAAACTAAGCATTAAACATTGCAACAAACTTTTAAAAGGGTTGTAAAATTAACAAGATACCTATTCAAGCAATTGACAAATAACTAGTAAACAAATAAACTAAAAAAGTAGAACAGGACTGACTGAAGGGTTATCGTGTCCTCCTCCTTTCTTCGGATCACTGACAGTCCCAATATCTGCCAGTTTATGCCACCTAGTTCCACCTCGAGTTCGGTGAGGTGCTTGTCCAGCCGTAGTGTACCGCAGTTTCAAGCTGCCGGCAATAGTTGGTTTCTGTAGCCTCCCGTCACCCAAACCGGGGATTAGGATTAACGGGACCATCGAGAACTGGGGACCTTTTATTTTGGCGTCTGTGCATTGTGAGGTTATTTAGCCTACTATTGCCACGCTGCGCTGGCCAGAAGGTTGGATAAGTGTTTTTCTCGAGTTTTCCTCTCTTAGGCCGTTTCGACTTCGGCAGAATATCGGCCAGAAGTCGCGAGTTCTCCCTAAGTTTTTTTAAGCGTAGTGTAGTGTGTAGACGGCATCTAATACCTTTTGCATTTGTTCTTCAAGCCATTTTTGGTGATTAGTTTTGCGTATAAATATTCTCAGCATGATCTGTAAACCTAACAAATACTAATGAGGTAAAATGATTCCAGGGATCATTTTGAACACAAGGAAGGGGATCATTTCGCCCCAAACACCAAATTTCAAGATATCGATCAAAACATAACCTTCAAATACTGTGTGCGGTGATCGAACACTGCTTAAATATTAGTTAACTGCTATTAATACCCGCAAGTAAAACAACATTTCAATAAATATGAACACGTAAAAAGCAATGAGAGTCCAAAAACAGGCTTACCTTAGATCTGAGTCTCACTTTTTGATTATTTTTTAATAAAATCGCGCCAAGTGCTCGCACTGTCTTGCCATTTGGAGAAGCAACTGGCAGAGGTGCGGAGAACATATTGCATGCGCATTTGGATAGATGGCATTAGTTGTTTCTGATTTACTGAGGGGGATCATTTGACTCTCAGGGATCGTATTACCTCACCTTCCCCTAACTCGTTTTTTTATAGTAATGTATGTTGATTATTTTAAATGATGTAGGTAGGTAAGTTACGTATCTACATGTGGTAGCCACAAACAGGCATTTGCTACCCACGTAGTCTGGGGGCAGACTACATGGGTAGCGAATGCCTGGCAATGGCACTCCAGCCGGGCCCAGGTAGGCCCAGGAAGGCCCAGGAAGTCCGGTCTTGATAACATGGCAGGTGACATGCGAGCAAATGGTCTCACTACCAAGGACTCGAGATCGTGCTAAGTGGAGGAGGAAGAGCCGGAAGTCGGACCCTGAGCTCCGAGGTCATCTTAGCCTCAGATGCAATCAGGAAAATACGTCTCCATAAGTATGATGGTGATGATGAGCCACCAAATTGGCAGGTACACCTTTGATTGACACTCAGGGTTGGGAAGCCAGACGGCGGTCGCTCCTAAAACAACCGACATACCAAAAAAAACAAGCCTCGGTCTTAAAAGTGTAAATTTTGGTCGCATCTGGGATGATCCCTACCAATTAGTTCCTTCCCGACCCAACGACCCACCGTCACCCCAAGATGGTTTTATAGGAGAATTTGGACCACTCAAAACGTAACTTGGAAGCTCAGTGGTCAAAGCATTCCCACAAGTCAAGTCAAGTCCTGAGTCGTTTCTCTATTCCTATCTTAATCAATAAAAAAAATCGTTCGTGAAATTGGGATCACCGATGTATGCTTGTTATGTCATCTATATTGGTAGGTATATGACCGGTTGTCACAGACTTGTGCAATCCATTGAAGCGTAGGTGACCGGTCTGCTTGACCGTGAACTATCGATTTCATTACACGTTCGGTTATGGGAGTCATTCACCATCTCGCGATCGTCAAACTCGCGAGCGCGCGCGAGTTGGCAATTTTTGATTTCGAATTATTTTTTCGTCATCATCTCGCGCGCATGCTAAAATACAGTCAGATAAAAAAGGGTCAAAGAAAACATGAAAAGGAAACTAATGTATACTCGCGTCTTTACCTGCATTGGTTGATGCGCTGCGAATGTTTTTTTTTTCATCTTAGATTTCGATATAGACTTGCGAAGTGAGACTACGCCACTAGGGGGACACGGCCGATATTATGATATCTGTTATGAGTAGCTATGTCATCTTAATATGCGTCGTATGAAATTAGATTTTTTTTTTTGCTTATCTTTTACTTTAGGTGTATTTAAGATAAATTTCATAATGTTTCACATATTAAACTAGTTAAAATATTTACAAGAAAAAAAAAAGGATTTATTGCAATTTTTATTTCATTACATATATTTTTTATGATATTTGTAATTCATTTTAAATTAGTATAGTGTTTTAATGTATATATTTATTATAAAAATATTAAATAAAGCTATTATTTTTGTTGGAATAAAAAATGGATAAATAGTTGGGGTAAGTAGTTCGGGTATCGAATAATTCCTCCTCATCGATTTTTACTGGTAAAGTGCCCAAAAGACGGGCGGCATTGCGCCGTCGGATGGTAAGCTTTTTTTTATGCCAAACTAATTTCGTATCTTTTTCAAGGATCGTATATTTTCCACAACCTTTTTTTTATTAGACAGTTTTTATTATTATTTAAGCATCGTGTTGTAAAATATAATTCAAGAATAAAATATACCTAATCGATTACTACAAAAAACGATTATTTATTTCCCACGCTTCCCCAAAAGCGATTTCAGGAGTATTTTTTACTGTGAATCCCTTAAAGTAGGTATATATGTTACGGGCAACTTGAGAAATCTGGTCCCTATGAATAGTGACCGGCCTGTATGCATAATGCCCTTCTTACATGGGCAATTTGATAAAATTTCATTTCTAATTACTTTTCCCGGTCAGTATGAATCCTCAATATTATGCCCTTGCCTTGGGCAAAATGATAAAAAAATTAAATGAAGCGTTTTTGTTTATTAACGTTAAAAAAATACCTAACCTAATCTGGGGTGTGGGATATATACCAGAACAGTGCAGTAAAATTTTATGCATTTAAGTTAAGATTGCCGTTTAGTAAAAATGTGGCAGCCTTTTGTGTTTTTTATGTATTGTGGAGGTAAGTTTTACATTTAGCTTAGGTATAAAAGCTATACAAATAAAGAAAATTGAATGTCTGTAACTTTAAAATAACAGCTTTTTAACTGAAATTGTAACACACAAAAAGATGGATAGCCAGAGTTACTTTTATTTATATTATTAGTATGTATACTCGTATACATTTACCTATAACAAAAAAACTATTTTGTTATAGGTAGGTATCTCGATACCTACCTATAACAAAATAGTTTTTTTTTAATTTTGTGATCTGTCTACGGATTGTTGGCTACGGATAGTCTCCAAAGTGGCTGAACCGATTCTGGAAGGACGTCTCGTAATATATTATCTCGTAGTATTTATAACATATATATATATATATACATTTCTTTATAACATACAAAATAATAGCTTCTTCCACGTCCATTTTCTAAGCTCTGCCGAAACAAACTGACAAACTCTCGCAAAACGCGGTAGCGCTTATACCTCAGGATCGGGACCCGTATCTTAGACCTGAATCACGAGACTAACGAGGTCCTGGCTCCCGCCGTAGCACCTCATGCTATCCTCAAAAGACACTTTTAGGTGCAAGATATAATGTTCCGAGTAACCACTGACCTCCGTTAATGCGCGTTACATGTGAAGCTAGCCTAAAATATCCTGTACATTTAAAATAGGTACCTAATTTAATCTATTACAACGTTTTTGTAGCTGACTGTACACAAATACGTCATATTTTCACAAACGCGCGAGTTGATGACACAAAAATAATTCAAAATCGAAACTTGCCAACTCGCGCGCGCTCGCGAATTTGACGATCGCGAGATGGTGAATGACTCGGTTATGGTAGATGACTATATGATAATATTTAGATTATGAAGGCGTGTTACTAGTCAGGTGTGTAGATTTTTGATGAGTAGAACACTAGGTGTATCTTAATCATCATCATCATGCTTCCACATGGGAGTTCGGGGTCCGCTTATACTTAGATACTCGTATGTATATTATTACTAGCTGCCCCGGCGAACTTCGTACCGCCATATTTTCGGCCCGCGTGGTATTCAAATCCCGTTCCCGCTGCACCCTTATCACTTAGGGGTATGAAAAATAGATGTTGGCCGATTCTCAGACCTACTCAATATGCTCACAGAATTTCATGAGAATCGGTCGAGCCGTTTCGGAGGAGTTCGATTACGCACCCTGTGACAGAAGAATTTTATATATTAGATATTATTACTAGCTGCCCCGGCGAACTTCGTACCGCCATATTTTCGGGCCGCGTGGTATTCAAATCCCGTTCCCGCTGCACCCTTATCACTTAGGGGGATGAAAAATAGATGTTGGCCGATTCTCACAGATACCGGATAAGCACAAAAAATTTCATCAAAATCGGTCAAGCCGTTTCGGAGGAGTTCGATTACGCACCCCGTGACAGAAGAATTTTATATATTAGACTAGCTGCCCCGGCGAACTTCGTACCGCCATATTTTCGGCCCGCGTGGTATTCAAATCCCGTTCCCGCTGCACCCTTATCACTTAGGGGGATGAAAAATAGATGTTGGCCGATTCTCATAGATACCGGATAAGCACAAAAAATTTCATCAAAATCGGTCAAGCCGTTTCGGAGGAGTTCGATTACGCACCCCGTGACAGAAGAATTTTATAAGTATATTAGAAGATGATGTAGACCGAATGCCGTCTGAACTCTCAGCCTGAGTTGTGGTTAGTCGCCAACCATACTCATAGATATTTACACTATGTACAGTGGTCGCCCATATAGGCCGCGGTCTTGACCTAATGACTATTGACAGCCGGGACCGACGTTTATCGAGAAGAAGCGCTAAGATGGAATACTACTACGTGGTCACCCATCCAATAGCAATTGCTGATAGGTTGTTTAACCCACTGTACCTTCACCGAACAGTGAGTGTACCTGGCCACGCTATCGGTTGTATTGTAGTCGCATTACCAAAGGCTAAGGATATGCAGGGACACTCGGAAACTATATCGACGTTTGAAATACAAAAGGGTCCAACCGACATAAAATTTCCAAAGGAAAAAGATCCCTAAAACTCGACGCTGAAAAGTGATTTTCACGGCGTTTTGTCTGTCTGTCAACTGGCGATATGACATGCATACATTATAAACCTTTGCTCACATCTTTTGGGACACAAACCGTGATTGTAAGTATGTCAATAGAAATCGAAATCATCTCGTTCGTGCCGGATGACGTCATTCAACATGACGTCATCTGCCCAAAATCATGGCAACACCGTTAGCTGTCAAAACGTTTAATTGATTTATGTGGTGTTGCAACATCGGTCCAATCAGCCCATTGATGACTCGCTTTTGAAGGTTTGTTTGTAATATAAGTTGATGACGAAGTAATATGTGCATGGCTATTATGGAGCCCACATCATTCAATATTATTCGCTTCATAAGTAAGTTGCAATGACTGCTACACTACTAGACTGAGTGTAGGGACCATAAAATCTCCATACCCACCCGTAGTAACTGCCATTCGGATGAAATTACAAAATAAATTATGAAAAAAAACCGACTACTGCTGAAAAGATTGAAATAAGTTTGATTTTCATTCGGTTTATGATTTGCTAATGGGTACTACCTGCTATCAAACCTGTTGTAAAATTCGTATTTGCACTGCACATTAAGTACCTATATTCGTAGTACTAAAAATCCACTGTATAATTTTTATTCACATTTCATGTATCCTATAGCAATGTAAATTCGTATCCCCGTTCCACAACCCATTAAAACCTGTTCCAGGGTTTACTTTTAACCACGTAATAGGCTGTTTTGGTTCCCGGTGGACTAGAATAGGGCCACCCCTATTCTTCCTGTGGTGTCGTAGAAAGCGCCTAAGTATCCCTTAGGCGCTTTCTACGACTGTAAACATCTACGGTTTTCCATCCGACAGTAAACATACAGCATACAGCCCATAAATAAGTGCCCGCTAGACGGTAATAGGCTCGCCCCCTATTACGTGGGACCGAAAATCATAATTCGTGCAATGTGGTTGATAATACACCTCTGCCTACCCATTCGGAGATTTACATTTGTGAGTATAATATATGTATGTACTTTTTAACCCTGGAATAGGTACTTAAGTATGTGTTTACCTGACTAATCTATCCCTGTACAGAATTTCAGTCAGATCCGTCGACCCGTTTGAGCATGATTGGCTAACAAACATCCACACATCCACACATCCATACAAACATTTGCGTAACGTGAAGTGATGATGTATAGTGCATTCCTTCAATTAAATTTCCGAGTAGTGCAATTGTATTGGTTCACTACAAGTCAATTGTCGGACGACACCATTGTGACTCGGCCAGGGACCGAACTGTTGGACGTAATTATGATTTATGTCGCAGTGATTTGGGATACAGTTGACAGAGTTATTGGGAATTTTGTGGACTCATCGATGTTCTGATTTGAATAGTTGACTTTTAAACTTTCGAGTTTCATGGTGGTCAATTATGTTTATGGGAATTAACCCTATTATCACAGCTATTATGGTGTACTTTTATCAACCTAACAGGGTTAATTGCAAATGGGGGAACCCGTTCTCGATATCCCCTGTTTTTTAAGTATTAAAATAGCTAAAAGCGGTATCACGATATTTTCAAATGAACATTTTCGGGAAATCCCGCATTTATGAAAACTCCACGTCATGAGTCTGTCTGTGTATCAAGTCAGTAAAGTTAAACTAACTTTTGCACGTGATTGTAAACAAAAATATAAACAAAAAATAAGTTACGTATTCATATCACTAAATAAATATCATACCGTTTCGAAATTTTTAAGCCAACCCGATTTTTATACCGCATTGATCTCACGGCATTTATATTGCACTTTTCTCATATTTTATAGCTACCATGGTCTTATTATGACATATTTATTATTTACTCCTAAAAATTTATTCACCTTATTAATATACCTACCGCTAATAGGTACTCCAGTTCCTCCTTAATCAAACAATACATGGTAAATATCCCGATAGCTCTAATAGTAATAATTTCTCACATGTGCCTAACTCATTTAGCCAAAAATTGTTTGGTACATATTTAACGTTTTTGTTTCCTTATTTTATCAATGTGCGAACTATATCCTTCCTTACAATGAAATACGATTACTTAATCTATATGTCCCTATAGGTTTACATGACTGGTATTACCCACAATAGTAGGTGTATGATAATAGCCTCGCCGGTCGAGCGTAGAGAGTCTGGCGGTGGGCTAGCACCAGACTGTGACGAAGATATAGCAGCTATGGTATGTTGGACAAGGGGTATGCTGTATTTGTTGTAGGCACGTGCCTTTGATGAACAGATGTAATAAATTTTATCGAGGGGTAGCCGAGACCTTCTACTTTGTTAAAACTTTGAAAATTGCTAATCCATCCTAATATTATAAATGCGAAAGTAACTCTGTCTGTCTGTCTGTTACGCTTTCACGCCTAAACCACTGAACCGATTTTGATGAAATTTGGTTTAGGGGTAGTTTAGACCTTGAGAAAGGACATAGGCTATGTTTGGTCGCGATAACCGACGTCCACGCGGGCGGAGCCGCGGGTAAAAGCTAGTATTATATAGATTCTTTGTCTAACCTCGGCATGTGACTTAAAACAATAAGCTTTGCATTGAAGTGCTTCTTCTTCTTCTGTCGAGTCGACGGCATATCTGTTATATTTTATTTGCCCAGTATGTAGCAACTCCGATAGTGCTACTAATATGTAAAATAAGGACCTGACTGAAAGAGTCACTATTAGCTAAGGTCGCTTTCGTTACCGATAAAATCTCAAAATCTCTTTGAAAATTTCGCCACAAGTGTTCTTCAGTTTCACATTCTTAATCTTGTGTAGGTACATGGCACTCACAGTAAAAGATAGGATAGCTCTTGTATTCTAGTCCGCTAAGAAGTACTAGCCATTTGTGGCGGAAAAAGCAATAAAAGTTGATCAATACAGTAAAGAAATTGAACCACGTCGTTCACCCACTAGGGGGTGAAAGAGGAATTTATATTTTCTCGTTATACTCACTCTATAATACCATAATATTCCGCCAAATTATAACCACTTACTTTTTTATGGCTAGTCCATGTTCTTAACAAATTTTTGATAACCAGCTACGAACAAGGATTTTTTTTAACCGGTTACGAAATAAGAATATTATGGGTCTTGTAATAAATGTCCGGTGTACAATGTCCATACGATTGTATACAATAGGATATTGTCACCATCTGCTGAATCCACCCGTCCGGATACGTCCATAGGCGTAGGGTGCACTATTACCGTTTGCTGTGTAACACAATCCGTGATTGTCGGACTAATGTGGGACACATAATAATTGTATAGGGGCCCCATTGTGTGAAGTGTTAGTGTAGTATTACTTCCAACACATTTGAGAGTTACGTCGATAAATTCCGGGTGTGAGGCGAAATATTTGGATTATATTGACGGTTATAGGCCAAAGGGTATAAGTGACAATGACAGTTGACAAGGAAACCACTGTTCGGTCAAATGGTTATGATGTCATTTGAGATCGTTTTTCTTTAAGTATTCCATGTCACTTACACCCTTTTTCATTTCAACAATCTATACTGTAATTTATTATTGGATCCTGTTTATTTTATGATGCGAAAGGGGGTAGGTACTTGACTGTCAAGTCAAAAAATTTTTCATTAAACATCTAGGCAGATCTTTATGATGACTTATTGAAGTTCTATGGAGAAGAAGTGTGACGTCACATTTATTTATTGCCAAATAATTTACTATTAATGGTTTGGTGAATAATTAAAAATAAATAAAAAAGATAAAATAAGAACGGAAGTAATTTTTACTGCTCTTTTACTATTATTTATTTAATGAGCTAACATAAATAAATGCACTTTAATGATAGGAAACTAAGAAATAGAACAGTGTTTTAGCAAAATACATATTATGTATATCAGCCTACCCGCCCCGGCCATGCTCGCAATTAATTAATTTTCAAATAACGTATGAGAATTTGCGGGATACCTACCTAAAATTTTTCAATTACTGCTCCGCTCTCTTAAGTAGTAGCGTGATGATATATAGCCTAAAACCTCCCTCGGAGGACTATTAGACAAAAAAAGATTGTTTCAATCGAAACAGTACTTCCTGAGATTAGCACTTTCAACCAATCAATCAGTTAGCCTATTGCAGTCCACTGCACACATCTCGCATCCTCTGCCCTTCGCATTCAGTCTGCCCTAGCCACCATTTTTAGCTTCAAACGTAGCGCATTCAAATAAAAAAACTCTTCAGCTTTAGACTAATATTAAGAATATAGATTTTGTTAAACCACTAATATGAAACATGGTGTGGTATACGGCAGGTGAATTTAACTTGTGCAGAAAGGCTCAAATAACTTTGCAGTATGTGCAAGATATATTATAGGTTTTGTTGCTAGGAAAAAAAAACTCTTCCGGCCATTTGGCCCAAATGGCCGGAAGGTCTACAGGTATAAATCTTCTAAGTCAAAGATCCCTCTCCGTCATTCTACATTTTTTTCTTTATTATGATCTTTAGTATATTTATTAGTGGCTGTTACGTCGGATAGAATTTTTGCTCAGTGCAAATATTTGTATGTATGAATATGTCTATTTGCTATGGTCTCGGTTGTATTAATGTTTGCATTATAAAGTTTAATTGACTATAATCTAATTCCGTGAATTGGAGGATGTCGCCATCGTCCTTTCATATCGCCAAATATAAAATTGTCTTGATTTGCTATAAAGTTTTTGGCAATTTGACAGTGACAACCATTAGTTCCGATTTTAGCTACGAGCATTTCAAGGAATCGTGATAGGTATATCTATAATTATATACGACAGCAAACACCGTTCTCCAGCGATAGATTTTGCGCTGTCCGTGGGAGGACCAAAGGCTTGTCCCACTTATATTCTGCGCTGAGCACAGAATCTCTCTGTTCTTAAAGGGTTGGCAGCACGAGTGTGACTCCCCTGGTGTTGCACTCGCCCATAGGCCACGGTAAACACTTTCCTTCAGGTGGGTCGTGTGCTTGACTGCGACCTAAGTAGTATAAAAAACTTATCAATAATAGCAGCCATACGAACAACCATAATACCAATAACAGTAAAAATAGAACAGATACCCCATTTTGATTTATCTCCTCTCTAATTGTATCAATAAACCAATTTATTTGCCCGTCTATCCGAAATAACGTACATTCATCGTCCATTCGTCAAATAAAGTCGCCCCTCAGCAAATTATCCACGAATTTTATTAGCAGCGGTGAATCCATTGGGGATTATTTAAAGCCATTTGTCGCCAAATGGCGGTAACGTTGACAGCTGGATGGGAGCTCTAACAGATGTCCTACGAACATAAATTAAGTTGAGCTTATCGATTGCGATGTATTGGAAACAAACTTAACCTTTTTTGTTATATCAGAAAAACGTTCAAGGATTGAAATATTCTGAAAAACTAGTTCAAAACCCTAAATAGAGGTCAAAAAAATTATGATTTATACCAGAATACCTTTCAAAAAGATTTATGATCATTGGATACGATGAAAAAGACTTTGGTTTTTTTTATGTTTATGCCAATCTTTGTTTTTTTTTTGTGACGAATTCTGTCATCGTCTAATCACGTCATTGGCAAAGAATGATGACGTAGTTATATCCGAATATAACAAATAAAAGCAGGTGAGATGGCACTCCTTGGTGCTGCGAGTTGTCATTCTTCCGAGCCCTGCACTGACTAGCAGATGAGCTTGACTTAGGCCCTGAAGGCAACGCCTTAAGGTACTAGGGCCCTGGACACCCCTTCAGCCGGGGGTTACGAGGGATATATCTTAGCGAATCTTACACCCCGGCATTTAAATAACCAAGACGGTGTGCGATTTTAGTTTGTTCAAGTCCGACATAGCCGCCCTCGTCAGTCGAAGCGGGGGGCTTACCCCCCTTCGTATCAGATTGATTTCTACACTTCAAAAGGAATCCTTTACTTTTTACCTAATACTTTTTTAATTTTTTTTATCATTTGAGATAATTTTAAAGCAATTAGTTTGCTAATCAAAAATCAATGTTTAAAAATGATTGCAACTACATTCATTGATTCCGATAGTTCGTACGAATATCGGTAGATTACTCCCACCATCGCCGTAAGATGGATGTATTGGAAAAATTGGATCACTCTCGGGCGAAGCTCGGTGGCTCAGTGGTCAGAGCGTTTCCCCTGTAAGGGAAAGATCGCGGGTTCGAGTCCCGCCCGAGAATTGATTTCGCTTTTCCAATTTATTATAATTTTTTTATCATGCGAAAAATCCCAACGAATAATCCCCCGCCGGAGGTTATGTGGGACTCGAACCGACTAAAACGCACGCCGTCTGTGGGCCGTCGTCGCGTCGGTTGCCGGAGGTGAGATTATCGTAGACACCCCTCGCACCCCGGATGCCCCGGCTGGCCAAGATATAAACTTAATAAAATAAAATTGAGAGCTCACCGCCGAATGTACAAATTTTCATCTTCCATTTTATATTATATTGTTCTGTGTGTGCATAAATCTTAAATAAATAAATAAATAAATATCGTAAAGGAAAATGAATATATGCGACAAGAGGCGTCATGTATCAAAAGTTCAATAACTCAACGTCATAGGACGCCCAATAAATCAATTAAATCAATTGCTTTCTTACCATCCCGTCCGGGCCAATTCGGGGCAATTCGGGGCACTTCGGGGCGAATGTAGGACGGCGTGGGGCGTTCCATGGCGCAGGTGCGATGCAAATGTGCAGACGAAACAAGTTGCATGTTTCTTGCAGAATCTTAGACCGGTTTTAGAGATCAGACAAATGGCTCATTCAACAAATCGACCGCAAGGTACCATTATAGTTGTACTCTTAGAGTATCTATCTAAGGTTGTACTCGTTTGTACTGGGTATTAGACCTTTGTGGTGTAGTGTTAGTACATTCAACTGCTACTCAGAGGTGCGGGTTCGTTTCCCGCTCACTGCAGATATTTGTAGTCTGGATATTTCCGTGCTTCGGAGAGCCACGATAAGCCGTCGGACTCGGTTGTCATATAAAAATCTATGGTATTCGTTACGGATATTTGGAGCCTTGAAAACTTCAACAACTTGGTCTAACTAGAGATTTTTGATAACGCTAGTGGGATATAGAGGTAAAATGACAATCACTTCACGAAAAAATTTAAGTTCAACAGTTTTGTAATTAGACTGAAAGTTAACCCCAACTGGCGTATTGTAGAATATATTGATGAATGTATGGGATGGGACGTATAATGACAGTATTTTGAAGTTTATGAGATACGTTGACGACTGTCATATTTACATATATTCTAGAATATATTTTATTTATCGTGCGAAATATCCCCACGGATACCCCTCCGCCGGAGCCGGTGGAGGAGGTTACTCGTATGTCGGACTTGAACCGACTAAAACGTACGCCATCTGTGGGCCGTTGGTTGCCGGAGCTGAGGTAGTCGTAGCCATATCTTGCGATCCGGTCCTCTTTCGGTGTGGGGACCACAGAGTCCCCAACTCGCCCCAGGGTATGGGGAGGCACGCAATACGCGCCGCATCGAATTGTCACTTGCCTAGGGGATCAGGATTAACGCAGACTTGTCTCTAGAATAGATCATATTCCAAGCGAGCGAAGATGCGTGCTAACACAATATACGTTTTACTTTCAACTCATATCCTTATTATTATTAGAACTATCGGGATATTTACCATGTATTGTTTGGAGTTTCCGATATTTCGGCGCTGTTGCAAGTCAGTTCCTCCGTGATCATGGTGCTTGCAACAGCGCCGAAATATCGGAAACTCCAAACAATACATGGTAAATATCCCGATAGTTCTAATAATAATGTAAACGACCATGAAAGTTTAAATACCTATATCATATCCTTATTCTTCGTTGCGTTCAAAGTGGGCGAGGTTTTTGCGGACGACTGCAAAAAAACGGCATTCCTTCGATCTTTATGAATTTGGCGCACCCATCATTTTACGTCTGACACGCTTGACGTAACCTACGCTTCGATAACGGGAAAAGAAATATCGTCCTACCCACATCACTATTTATTTTAAATGAAGTAATTTAAACTATTGGTTCTCATCATCATTAGTTTATTATACTCATAAATTAAATGATACCGTTTCTGCAAATATATCTAGACGAAATACTGCGAAAGATGTAAGCCTGCAAAGTCAAGGAAAAATATATATAGAACTAGCTGTTGCCCGCGGCTCCGCCCGCGTGGATATCAGTTATCGCCACCAAACATAGCCTATGTCCTTTCTCAAGTTCTTCTATTCGTTTTCAATTTTTCTTTTGAATTATAATTATAGGTAGGTCATAAACGAATTCATACCCTTTTAATTACGAACTTCGGTAGTTAAACTCGAAAAGGGCTGCCATTAATTAAAACGTTATAGGGACCTTCCGTTTTACATTCACAAAATTTTAATTATAAACGTAGCAACGGTATTGCCATACGCATCTAAATTTTTAACGTCAGCCTAATTGCTCATGTATTGTGTAACACAATTTTATTGTAAGTACTTACATCCTATTAAATATTACAAAATTAAATTTCTTAAAAAAAGAATTATTTTTAAATTGGAAAAAGCGAAATCAATACTCGGGCAGGACTCGAAACAAAAAAAAACAAATGCTTTAAAATTATCTTAAAAAAATAAATTCTTATATGTAATATTTTGTTTGTAAAGTTGTTTGGATGTTTGGCAGAACAGTCTGAAATAAGTAATACATAGACAACTTTTTAACCTTAATAGTTTCGAATGAGTTACGAGAACGGAATTAGAATTCGTTGCGGGTGGAACCACGGGCTACAGCTAGTTATGTATATCTAAATACAGATTTGTATAAGTATAGAAGCTATAAGAATATAATGTTTCTCTTTATGAAAAATATTCTCCGTTTATTGAGCTCCTCATATAGATGTCAAAGAGTATATTAGAGATACAATACGAGGTAATGGATAGGTATCAACACATGACATTATTTTGGAAGTAGAACAAATCGATACCTCCTACGTAAACTGTTGTAACTTCTAAACTGTGATTTTACAGGAGAGCGTTTCAAAGGTACTATTGGCAATAAAAACCGCAGTTTTCAACTAATCTTTATAAAATTCAATATGTGACTTCAGTTAATAATACTTTAGCGTTTACCTCATGGTATTATTCAAAAATACCAAAGGTTTTAGAGATTTTGCTGTTACAACACTTTACCGCGGTATATGACCTTTACAAATTGTTGTATCAGTCACTTACAATTATGTACACCGGAACACATGAGTCGCATTTAGTCGTATGTACCAGATACAACAATTTACGCCGAAAAGCAAGAGAGAAAAAAGGTGTGGTATGTTTTATTTTTACCACTTAGGTGGCAGACAAGTACACGGCCCACCTGATGGGAAGTGGTTACCGTGGCCTATGGACGTATGCAACACCAGGGGCGTCACATTCGCGCTGCCGACCCTGAAAAAACCTTCTAATGCCCATTCTTGAAGAGCCCCAGAGATCCGATTCTCAGCACTCCATGGATTCACCGTGTGGTCGCCGGGTCCTTATGGACCCGTGATACAGAGCACACCGTGACGGCGACTGGGACTTGCGACCCAGATGTAGGTTAAGGGTGGCCATTTTGTGATGCATCAGCGCTCACCTCCACCGTCAGTAGTGTACCCCCCTACCTATCCAAATTTGGTAAGATCTTATCAATGCCGCTTTGGACATTCGATTTAGTAAAGAGCTTACTGAAGCTCTTGGCAATCCGAGGTCTTTAAGTTGTACAGGGATTTAGCTTGAAATCGTCTTGGTCCACTTCTACGGCGTAGAGTTTAATCACGTAGCCATTTTTGGTTAATTCGTTAGTCAGGTCAAAGTATTTGTTCGTCTTTATAGCGTGGTCTTTAGGTTAGGTTATGTTAGTTTTCCACGGTACTGTGCGTTCTACAAGCACTGCTCGCCTATGCGATCGTGAAAAAAGGAATATATCGGGTTTGGATGACGAGGTACAGACATCCTCCTTTTATAGTGCTTCTCATAAGTGTAGTCTACAAGTATTGTCCAGTCAACGGCAGCTATCAATTTATCAATCAATTGTAGTCGCTTGGGAAAACCACCGCAGGGAGTTCATTCCACAGGTTGAGTGTGCGAGGGATGTAGTTCCTTTCATACCACACAGTGCGTACTGTTTCCGGACGTTGTGTGTGACGATGATTTCCCTGCCTGTGGCGAGATGCGATGATAGACTGTAGCTGTGGGTATCATGTCAAATAGTTCATCTGAGCACAAACCATTGTATATTCGGTAGAACACACACAGTGAGGCAAAGTCTCTTCTGAGACTGAGACGTTCCACATGACCTGCGAGTATGGGATGGTCAACGAGCCTCAATAGTCGTCTTTGTACCGAGTCGAAGGGGTCTACCACTTCAAGTTTCAAGCTGGCACGTAGGCGCTTCGACAAAACGGTGATTGCAGTACTCCAAGTGGGGCCGAACCTGTGCCTTATGTAGGCGGAGTCGTTGCCCGACAGTTAAGTATTCACCCTGTTGATCACTCCAAGCTTCTTTGATGCTAGCTTCACCTTGTCTTCCAATTGACTACGGTATTGGACGTCGCTGGAGATATCGATATCAAGGATCCCAATACTCAAAGAAATGGTAAGCAGTGTGCCCAGGAATTGTGATGCTACAATAAATGGGATTTTCTTAACGGTGAATACACATACTTGTGTCTTAGAGGGGTTGAATTGTACTAAATTCAGTCTGCCCCAATCGAGTACTCTAGATAACGTAGTCTCGATTTCAGACACAAGTTGTTCGCGGCTTTCCTCCATGTCGGACTGAGGGATATTTGCACGGTCCGTGTAACAAGCGTCTCCGGTACTGTCGTCCGCATAGCGATGAATGGAGTCATCCGACAGCATGTCATTGATATGCAGCAGTAACAAGGTCGAGACAACACGGAACTTTGTGGGACACCAGCGTTTTATGTCCATGCGGTCCGAGCAACTGCCATCAACGACGGCTTGGATACTTCTGTTGGACAAAAAGCTGGCAATCCATTCGCATAATTCCTTGGGGAGTCCATAAGAGCTTTGCAAGAAGACGTCTGCCAGACCCGATCAAAGGCCTTTCCGATATCGAGACTAACCGCCAGTGCCTCACCTCGAGTCTCGATGGCTTGCGCGCAACGGTTTGTGAGATACAAAAGAAGGTTAAGATAAGATACACCGGTTAAGCTACGGTGGCGGAAGCCGTACTGTCGGTTGCTCAGTAGATCATACAGTTCAAAGTACCCCAGAAGCTATGTATTAATGATACGCTCCGTCACCTTCGAGAGGAGGGAGGAGATTAGCGGAACAGACAGACAGACCGACCAAAGACATTTAAATTATGTTCTTGTTAATGGTACCTGATATACATTCACACCCATTAAGTAAAAATTTGTTATTTTGAATATGATGATGATGATTGATGATCGAAGAAGAAGATTTGATGAAAAAGATGAAGAAGATAAGATGATAAGATGATTAAGTTAGCATAATAAATGCTTCAAAATTTCATTCAACTTCTTATTTTTTTTTTTTTTTTTAGGTTCAAATGTTTATTCACTTGTTATTTTGACATTACAAACAGACACTTCAATTTTATTTATTTCTATAGATTTTTGATCACATCTATAAACCGCAAATGTTACTTACAACTTACACAATGTCAGTGATAAGCGAAGTAGATTGTTGTATGTGTTACTTAGTAACCATAAAATAGTTAATTTGACCACGTAAATCATTGTAAGTAATCTTGCCATGTACTTTAGTATAACTAATTCCGAAGTAAAATGTTGTATGTATTACTTAACACAAAATACTTGTAAATTCAGGAACGTATATTGTTGTATGTAATCAATACCACATTTTAAATAACCAATATTTTAAATACAGAAAATATGTGCTAGTACTATTACGTAATAAATATCAAATCAACACATAAAATACGCGCGTGACATGCAACCTACAGCGAGTTCCAACGTAGTCTGTTTTATGTCACACATACGCGGGATGAGCGCGCTCGTCAGACTCACACCGCCCGCCGTAAACTATTGCAAGTAATAAATACCACAATATACGCCGGGATATTTCGGAACTTACGATGTTATACTTCTGAAAACTACCAAAATTAATAGATTTTTGGATTTGATCTAATTGTTACAGGATACTATACATAAAATTAGACACTTTTACGTGAAAAACACAAAATGGCAATTTTGTGGGTTACAACAACTTACGTGGGAGGTATCGAAATATCTATCACCATTTTGCTTTACAATATGACACACATACATAACAATAGGGACAAATAGTACAAATAGGTACATTGTGTTCTATTTTAACTTTTATGTGCCAAATACGTTTCAATTTCTTTACAACTATTCGGTCTGAAATATTTTCATGTTGGTATAATCCTAGATAAGAATTTAGAACAAAAAATTATGCATAACATAGTTCTTAGTGGCTACTTACCTATTATGTTGTTTATTAATACATTTTCCAAAGTACTTCTATCTTCTTTTGATAAAAAAATATATATACCTAGATACAGTACAAGGCAATGAGTGCAATTACTATAAATAAAAAATACAAATACAAAAAAAAGAAACGTCATAAAAGTATAAAAAAAATATTCGCACTTTCAGAAGACTGTAAAACAAAGTCAAAATGAAAATAATTTAATACCTAACTAAAAATGAAATAGTATTGTATAACACATAATACAGAATTAAGTAGGTATTTACCTTGTCCGTAGGTCAACAAGTGACAGTTCTTTCTCTTAAACAGAGCAAGAATTTGTACTTCATCCATAATTTATAAATATTATACGATACTGAACGGAAACATACAACAATAACAATTGTGTCCTTATTATATTTTATAACAAAAACACTTAGAACTTCCTAATGTTACGTATACAACAACCAATAACATTAATTAGTTCCGGATGATATAAAAAGAAAACCACAAAACATCTTTTTACACAAAATTTTACGCCCAAAAGGATATAACAAAGAACCTTTACGACTACCGAACCCCCACAATACCATAGATAATTAATAATACAAGTTACTTTGTATTTTTTCATCACTTTTTGACCACCAGCCGTCGAAATGGCCGTTCTAAACCACAAGCTCCTTACACGATCCCGATGTTAAAAATATAAAACCTCTGTGGTAGAAAAGTAAGTTTGGCGCCAAAACATCCTTTCAAGTTTTACATCTGTGGCACAAATATCCAAAAATAGTTGGTGGACAGGCACAGGCAGCATGCCGTATAATGCCAAGGCTCGGTCACGATCCCATTGTTTTCTTCGCCAATAAAACATCAAAGGGATAGGGTTTCTGTTGTGCACCACTTCTGACTTGTTGATTGCTTCCTGTGTTAATTTTTTTTAATAGATTGATGTTTTTTGTAAATTGGTTTGATTTTGTCGTATTTTTTATGTGCGACGAATATTTTTGATTCTTTTGGGTAAGACTATCATTATGTTTGAAATGTTTCTGTAATCAGTTTGTTATAAAGTAATAGAACAGTAGGTACTGTTGTATTAAATACCATAGAGATCCGATTCTCAGCACTCCATGGATTCACCGTGCGGTCGCCGGGTCCATAGCGTGATATAACTGTGGACACGAGTGATGGACCTAAATCGGCAAGTTCGCGCATGGTGCACTACCGGACAAAAAAATGGCTACTCTATTTTGTGTTTTAGCGTTTCTGACATTTATCGCCCGAACTATTAAAAATCTTCATTTTTATGTAGAAATTGTTACGTAATAATATTTAACAGTAAATCGAGTTAATCCCTGTCAACATGATTGTAGGCGTATTATATCATGAAACGCTATAATTTAATGGTTAGAAATTAGAATATATTTACTTAATTGTCAACAGTATAAAAAATGTATCTTATTCTGTCAATTTATTTATTTATTAACTATACCAATAGATAGGTAGTAACCTACAGAAGACCGCGGCTTAATAACCTCGTATTGTGTTTCCGACGGTGAGTAGGGTAGCCAGAGCTCACAGGAGAGGTTTTGTGCTGTCAGTGTGAAAATCAAAGGCTTTGTCCTACTACCTTTTCGGTTAATGGCACACAATCTCTCTGTTCTTACAGGGTCGGCAGCACGAGTGTGGCTCCCCTGGTGTTGCACTCGCCTATAGGCCACGGTAACCACTTACCACCAGGAGGGCCGTGTGCTTGTCTGCGACCTAAGTAGTATAAAAAAATAGTAACCAAAATTACTAATATTCTCATTAACCCCTCACCCCTCCAGCTAAGCCAAATTGCGTGTGTTAGGAGTTCACGTCGGTAGTCCCGTAGGATTTGAACCCGTCCCGAGTTTGATTCGAACACGGGACCTCTCGCTCGTAAGGCCGACTCCTTAACCACTAAGCTCCCGATGATAAAAGTAGTTTAATAATCACAAAGAGTAGATATGTGCCTACGCTCGCGTTAAAAAAGCTAGTAGGTTTCCTAGGGTAAACAAAAATCGTATAAATCAAGATCAACATATAAATCGCAAAATAAAAAACTTATATGATATCTTAAAAAAATATATTGTATATATTATACTAATTTGAAATAATTATTGTGGCGATAAATTCAAATTTATTTTTGCACGCAAGTGTACGGAGAAGGACGCGGGAGTTTAGCGCGGCGCTGATTGGTTTAAAACGTTGGCACGCAGCTCTATGATTGGTGGATGCGTCGTATTTCCTCCGCCGTCGCACCCCCGTGCTTTCCTCAAAGGGGACCTAAAAATCGTCTACTGCGCAGGGTCCAAGACATATGTCTTCAGTTATACAGAGAGAAACACCGTGACGGCGACTGACTGGGACTTGCGACCCAGATGTAGGTTAAGGGTGGCCACCTTGTGATGCATCAGCGCTCACCTCCATCGTCAGTAGTGTCCCCCCCCCCCCCCCTACCTATCCAAATTTGGTAAGATCCTATCAATGCCGCTTTAGATATTTGATTAAGTATGATCTCTAATTGTCATTTATTTTTAAGTATATTCAGTATATTTTCACTTCATATGGAGTAGAATAAGGGATAAAAACGGTTTTATGGACGTCTACCATTTTTCGATTGCTGTTTTGAAATCGAAAAAAAATATTATATACAATGAGTTTGTTAAGAATCTGTATGGACAGACAGGTAAAGATCTTACACACCAAACATAATCTCAAGTACTTATTTAAATGTTAGTTGATTCATAATTTTACCTAACCTTTTAGTTTAATATACGTATAATATTAATAAGGTCAGTTAAAATTATGGTTTGATACCTAACAGATATATTAATAGTAGTTAATCTTTTAAGCACAAGTGACATTTTCTAAGTATTTATAGTTATTGATAACTATAAATACGAAATGTCAACGACAAATTTAACCTAAAAATGAAATTATTAAGTAATTTTTATACAAAGTCACTAAAATAAGCTGTAAAGACGAGAATGTCATATGGTAGCAATCAAAAGGTACAAAGTGAATCCCATAACTGTACTCTACACGTATTTGTATCCCAGAGTGTTTGCCTCAAGATAGTACTAATCTTAAGCCACTATTGCTTCCTGCCCTTGAAGGTAAATCCACTCAAGCGCCTTAAGCAAACATTTATATAGGTGTGATGTGGCATAACTGTAGACAGGAAAGGTCTTTTTGAGCTTATACAGCTTTATAAAATCTGACTGGTTGTTTAAGACGCGCTTAGTACGATATTAATGAAAATTTAAAAAACCTCCGACCCAAAAAGAACCTATAAAAAGTAAAATAATAACTATTACATTATGACCTACCCTAAGTATTTGACCCTTTTGTCATTTGTCTCGTCGGGGGACCGCTAAGTACCTTGGTATGCTCTGTACCCCCTGACGGTCAGCGGCGGTCCCCCGACGAGACAAATGACAAAAGGGTTAATACTTAGGGTAGGTCATAATGTAATAGTTATTATTTGTACACACCCATACCCCTCTTTTTTGTCGGGGGTTAAAAATATCAGCTAGTATCCGCAGCTCTACCCGCGCGTATTACTGAAATAATTATTAAGTTTATAACCCACCTAACACAATTTTATTTGGTAGCGATAATTACGGTTGTAAGTTAGCGTTTTTAAAAAATAGCCAAATTGAAGACTAAAAATAAATGTTCTTTGATAAAAATAATTTAGCATAAAAATATTATTGGTAGGTGAGCTTATAAATCGTATTAAAATGAAAAATAAGCCTCTTTCAATCAAAGTCCGACATAAAAAAAGTAGTAACAAACATAAAGGTATAAAAGAAGCACAACAACTGCTGATGAGGCTGTCACTCATTTATTTTAAGAAAGGAAAACAACGTTCGTATTATAAATTAAATTCAAATAGTGAACGAGAATGAACGTGACTGTATGATATCACTCATAGTAGTCCAAGAGCCCGTGGATGTTAACCAACTTGCATCGTAGTAAAGACTGATTTATTTTGGCGTTGCATTTTATAAAATATTTGGCTAGTATGGACCTCGAACGTTTGTTTGAAATAAATGTATGTAGGTGTATCTCCTGAAAATTATTGTCATAGGTAATTAAGTGTACCTATGACATATAATATCGCGAATTAAGATATTGTGTGTGTCAAAGTGTACCTAAAGAACACCGTAAAAAGTACATAAAGTCAGCATCAGATCGATCTTGACGAATAAAGTACTCAAAATTATTTTAATGCCTTGGTTTTCCACCCTTCCTGTAGACTGATTGTTCTGATATTAGGCATACTCCTTTAGTTCGGACAATATTACAATTTAAATTAATAAAATGTTTCATTTGCTCATAATACCTTAGTATTAAGATCATTTTGAGTCTTTACAGTCCAGATCGTCATGACGGTGACTGTATTACGCTTGTTTTTAGTCACAGGCTCTTCGTCTATACTACTTATCCATGTTTCATTCATAGTTTTCTATTTATTTACGTTCTATATTTAAAATGTGTCAGTGGATCATCTTTGATATTTTATTCGTATACTCGTAGCGATGTTTTTCGCGGGAATTTACATTGACATGATTTTTGAAAGGAATTTCGGCTGTTTTTTTTACATAACTTTGATTTGTGATTGTTCTTAATATTTCTAATGTTGTCATTAATGTTTATGTTATGCTTTTAGATCTATTCTTCATATTTTTTAATGTTATATTAGTTGTTGATTCTACGGTAAGGTATTTATTTTATTTATTTATTTATTTATTTATAAAACTTCATGCACAAGTACATAGGCGGACTTAATGCCACAGGCATTCTCTACCAGTCAACCAAAGGTGGTGCAGAGAAAACTCAGTAGGTGCATTATTGAGAGTACCATAAAATAATAGAGGATTTATAAGTAAAAGATGTACATATTTATATATTATAATAAATACAGATAATAAATAGGTATAGATAACCATACAATATACACATAATAAATACCATAGACATACTTATACATACCTACATACATACATAGATACATACATACATAGATACATACATATATAGCATTAATTTGATATTATTCCGTTGCTTCTGCCAGTTTATCGAATAGTAGCTGGCGGACTTTCGCCTTGAACACCTGACGACTGGGAGCCTTTCTGATTTCCAGAGGTAGCGCATTCCATAGGAGCACAGACTGTACAGGAAAAGAAGAGTGCACGAAATTAGTCTTGTGTGTAGGACAAGTTAAAAGAAGATTGTTTTTCGACCGAAGGTCTCTGCTGTGGATCGTGTGAAGCGCGTTAGCGCGTGTTTGATTGGCAACTGATTCTTTAAAGGGATTTTTATTTTTTTATATCCACTTAGGAATGTGTCACCTATAAGTACATTTCATGCAATATTTAATTACTTAGGAGAGCCACAAACAAACGCAATAATAATGCTGCTTCGATTACCTCCCGCTTCAAATCTAAAAAAAAAAACATAGTTGAGGCCAATGACTTCTAATTCATTCCGTTCCAAATTCAAAATTAATTCCCGCCTCACCCAGAAATTGTGACACAATTTTTATTTTCAAACTTGTCTAGTATTTAAGTAATAGGTAGGCATATCCGGGATAAAATTCCAGCCTTGTATGTTATAAGCATTCCATAAGGTACGATTGCAGCTCATGTTTTTCGCAATTAGTGATGTAGAGATTTTCATGTTTTGTTGTGTTGTACTAGTGAAAATCTTGCGAAAATTATGAGGTCTGGACGAGGTTTAAATAAAATATGAAACTTTCTTATGCGACATCTTGCCTATTCATAAATTAAACACACTTTACTAGTATCTGTCAGTGAATTTATTCATAAAAAACATCAAAATTGCTTTACAAGATTAAAATATCAATTTTTTCTATCTTTTCAGGTATGCACCAGCTAAAATTTCCACCCGTTCACCTCCACTGAGCTCCAGGAAAGACATTTGCCAACTTACATTTCATAATTATGTAAAAAAATAGGAAATAAAATACTATACCTATTAATCCTCAGATAAATTTAGATATATTATCTTATCTAACTATTTTAATCCGAAGTGACACATATTTCAAAAATAAATCACACCTCGTATGATGAATTTCTGTTGTAACATAAACTGCCGATTTGATAACCTGCTCATTTTTTTGAAGTCGATAAAAAATAAGTAAAGTTCTTCTTCAAAAGACATCAACTACTCAGTAGTCCAAGCGATTGTAACTATGTACTACGGGTACCCGTACGATCTAAAAAATTTGGACCCCATAAAGGTATGATTTCGTAGCCGCACATACAGCGCACCCATTACTTGTCAAACTCCGATACGGATTAAGGTGATTACATACGCGAATGACTTTGACCATACAAATCATCAAGGTCATTCGCTCATATTTGAACCGTAAAAATCAGTAAAACTAATTTTAATAGATAACTTTATAGGCGACGGTTACTAACTAAGAAGGTCACGTCATGCTAATACACTTATTTAACATACATGTGAAATTTTAGATTATTTGGATACATATTGTAGAAAATATTTGGTTTCATAAGAAAGAGTAGAGTGATGTTCAGAGCCTCTTTTCAACTATTTCCTCCTTTTTTATTTAATTTATGAAAAGGTGAAGTTACTCTGTATATCCTGTAGTATGCAGGCATGTGAATTCCATATATGTAGGTTTTATAGTTAAAAAGAAAAACGGTTTCGAAAATACCGATTTTTCGAAGCTGATCTGATTCGGGGCCTTAAGTGCACCATTGAGAAGCCGCAATGAATTACGTGCAATCTGCTGCGTGCGTCGGCAGTTGTCGTATGCGGTCGGCTACGGAATCATACTTTAACGCAAACACCCGTATGACCTCATTTTAAGACCCATTTATAAACGAAGTCCACATCTTTGAGGTCGTACCTCGGAGAGCACGTTAAACCGTCGGTCCCCGTTGCTATATGAAAACCTATGCCAGACGTTACGAGTAGTTGGAGCCCTAAAAAGTCCAAGAACCGGTCTTTGCTGCAATGCATCGATATCGCTCAATATCGGTTTGTGAAGGTCGGATGGCAGTCGCTTCACATAAAATATCGATGTCCAGCCAATACCGCAGTTAGACTGGTAAAGCGGACCCCAGACTCCTAGTTGAAAGCTTCGGATGCGACTGGGATTAACGCTAGGGTGAATAAGATAGATTACAGTAGTTACATTCAGACGATTCTAGGTGGTCCCATTTACACTATACGATGCATTTAGACTTACTGTTTGAAGGCCAAACCCATTGTCAACCACAACAAAAAAACATGGCGGCTTTGTTGCTGCAATAAAATAAAATGCAACCCCAAGGCTAGGTGAGATCATCCCGCGAAAATTAATTGTGAAAGTATTGTATGGTATCTGTACAAGCGGTAGCGATTTTAGAAGGAATATTTTAACAGTTGAGGAACTCCGAGAAAGGACTTCCGTAACTTTACAGATAAAATAATTTGTCAAAGCTTATTTGCAATTAGATTAATGGTATGGCACCGCAAAAAACGCGAATAACGAAATATTGATTTTACCCCCAGCCCCCAGTCTCCTGGGATCAATTGTTGCGAATTACTAGAGGAACAAATGCATTTTGGGTTTATTGTAATCCACTTTTGTTCTAGTGGATCTTGGGATAATTGCAACTGTTTTTGAATGTAGATCGAACACCACACAGAGTTTGGATAAATCTCCAGTAACAATATAAATTAATGGGATAAATCCACCACCGGAACTGGATGGAACTGTTATATTTAATGTCCTTTTAAATCACTTAGGACAATGTGCTAAACGAAGATAATATAAAAGGCTGCTGTTCATTAAAACTATTTAAAAGATACTTGGGTTACTTACTTACTTCCAGCAGGGGACGCGGGAGATCGAACACCACACAGAGTTTGGATAAATCTTCAGTAACAATATAAATTAATGGGATAAATCCACCACTGGAACTGGATGGAACTGTTATATTTAATATCCTTTTAAATCACTTAGGACAATGTCCTTACCGAAGATAATATAAAAGGCTGCTGTTCATTAAAAACTATTTAAAAGATACTTGGGTTATGTTATATTAACGATATACTGAAAACAATTTTTTTTTTGGAATTCTTGTCGGTTTGTCTGTTTGCTCGATGAATACAAAAACTACTAAATGGATGTTGATGCGGTTTTCTTTGTTTGAGAGGTCTTGGTCAGACTAAAGGTCCAACCCCACCAAACGGACGGCATCGGAACGGATTTTACAATCTTTAAACAAAATAAATCTTATTATCACAGTGTTTGAAGTTTATATTACCAAGTCACGCACAACAGCTTGACAGCGACGTGCGTTGGCATGACGCACGTCGTTGTTTAAAGATTGTAAAATCCGGGCCGATGCCGTCCGTTTGGCGGGGTTGGACCTTTACAATCTTACTTTTGATTGATTGCAACTAACGGCCGGCCGTTCCCACTATCATACCAACAGTTAAAGGTAAAGGTAGAGGTAGTACCTTTGTCAAATCCTATTGTTATTTTGCTACTATAAATTGCGTTACCATAGAGATTGATGACGTTTCTATCCTTCCTAATGTCAAAACTAGCAGTAGATAGGTTATTGGGAACGGCCGTAATTGAGTAGAACCGGAGATGTGACCAAAAGGCGCGATAACAGACATCCACGTGGGCGGAGCCGCGGATGGAAGCCTAGTAGTGTGTAAAAATTGAACCCTAAATCGCTATAAGCGTATAACTTACACCACGGGCAAGTCACGTACGTCCCAAATAATGTCACAGCTAGCAGATTTACGAGTGTAGCCCGCACGCGCTCTTATTTTTGCCGCAGCGACATGTTCGGGATGCCCGCTCATTTATGTATCAAGGTCGGGTCCGAATTGAATTGAAATTTGAAACAACGCTTCTGAAAATTTCTATGAACTGTTAGAAGATGCCTGAAGAAGTAAGTAGAGGTCATCACTACATATTATAAAACAAATTCGCTGTCGCTGTTGTCCGTCCCTATGTGTGCTTAAATCTTCAAAACTACGCAACGGATTTTGAAGCGGTTTATTTTAATAGATAGAGTGATTCAAGAGGAAGGTGTTTAATACATGCATAATATTGTAGAGAAACACTGATAAATCGGGATCAGAATACCACGTGGGCGGAAAATATGGCAGTACGAAGTTCCCCGGGTCAGCTAGTAATATAATAAACTATAGTATTTTCTACAAAACTGTCTGTTAGATTTACGATACAGAGAACCGCGACTCTGAACAAGTGGCAATTCGTTGATCAGCGTCTTGTATAAGAGAATATTATATGGGATTTGACGTATTCGACAGTCAAAGAATCAATCAAAGAATCAATTTCATTTATTCAATTTAGGCACATAAAGAGCACATATATGAACGTCAAATATTACAGTTATTATGTCAAGTTAAAAAAATAAGATATATTATTAATATAATATATAGTAAAATTAATCATTTGAAAATTATTCTTTCGCTGGTTCGGTTGTTGGTTCTACTGAGAAGATACCAGCAAGAAACTCAGAGAACTCAATTAGCCTTTTTATTTTATTTTTTAATATAGTTTTTATACAATTTATAATGTGCAGTCGTCAACGTATACATGTCATAAACGTCAAAATACGTGTTATGGACGCTATGCCTTCTTGTTCATTATGACATTTGTACGTTTTAACTTACGGTCTTTATAGCAACTGGACGTTATGCCTTCTTCGATATTATGACACTTGGCCCAACATACCCCGTACTCTAATATACATCCCATCCCATAAAGTCATCTTTCTATTCTATAATACGCCAGCCAACGAATTGTCACTTGTTTAGGGGGAAGAGCCGTGTGAGTCGAAATTAGGGATCCTGTCCCACTCAAGCAATAAAGAATTCTGTATTCTATACAACAGTTACATAAACTAGTTAAGCTATGCTTACTTTGGGTCTGAATAGCGCTGAATTTAGAATGTAAAAAAAATCTAATTTACACTGTCTGGCCACATCTGCCGATTGACTGATTTCCGTTGGATAAATGAGTCCTAGAGACTGCTAATGGGTAAGCAGATGGTAGGTAGACGACTTGAAAAAGTTGGGATAGATTGGATGCGGAAGGCGAAGAATCAGGTGCTATGATACAATATTGTGAGAGGTCTATATTATGACCCATGTCCAACAGTAGACTTTTTTATGGTTGATAGACTCGCGTTTGACTACTATCTTACTTGTTGGTACATGATTATGTGACCAACGGTGAAGCACGCTTGCCTAGAATAACGACTTTCAGAAGAAAGACTGCAAATAGACTAAAAATAATAATATATCTTTAACATCTTCTAACAAAACAAAATTCTTGAACGAAAACAAAACATACTTATAACTTAACAAACACAACGGAATACCGAATTCTGAACGGTAAAACCTAATGAATATTAAAAAGAGAACACCGTGACATTTTTATTTAACTTTTTTTTAATGACAAAGCAAATGCATCTGTGCCAACACGGTTCCTTACAGACAACTGACAGACAGACAAAGGGACTATGTAAATATGTGATGTATAGGGAATAGTGTGGTGTGCGTTTGAAATTTTACATTGGTCTGTGATGTTCCCGTAAAAGTTTAAGTAGATGTTTACGTACAGTTGGTCCTAGGTTCAATTACCAGGGTATAACAAGGGGTCTGAATATATATGTAGTTTCGAATGACGTCCTTGCGAAAAGCCGTTCTACCGAAAATCGCTAAATCGAATGACGGACTCGCGAACACGCTGTCTCGACATAGTATTGTTGTGTTTTTCTCAATGACTTCTTCTTCATCCTAGCGTTAATTCCCAGTCGCATCCGAAGCCTTGAAAGCTGAAGCTCAGAGTCTGGGGTCCGCTTTACCAGTCTTAACTACAGATTTGGCTAGACCTCGATAATTTCCGTGAAGCGATTGCCATCTGACCTCCACGACCCAATGGTAACATTAGGAGATATCGAAGCTTTGCAGCTAGACCGTTGTTTTTGGACTTTTTAGGGCTCCAACTACCCGTAACGACTGCCATAGATGTTCTTGTGGCAACCGGGACCGACGGCTTATCGTGCTCTCCGAAGCACGAACAGACCAATGCAAATACCCATATTTTATGAACACAAATATTTGCACTGAGCGGGGATCGATCCGCGCCTCCTGCGTAGCGGCCGCGTTCACTACCGCTACGCCACGGAGGCTGTCCAATGACTGTCCAATGACTTCTATGTCTATTACACAGTAGATAGTACTGATATAGGTATACCTACCTACTAGACTGCCGTACAACCCAGCCTCACCTTTGCCTAACACTCAAGGTATAAAGGCGTGATTTACGTATACCTACTACATACAGCACTGCAATTCACTAAGCGAGCACAACGATGCGACAACGATGCGAGGCGCAACGTAGATTGTCATTGGCCAGATTGTATCACGTCATTGGAAATCGACCAATGACAGTGTCTATCGCGCACATCGTTGCGACTCGCATCGTTGTCGCATCGTTGTGCTTGTTAGTGAATTGCACAGCAGTATCTACATACTGCCGTACCGAACAAAATATTAGAATCGCGAAAGACCACCACTTGACAAATAACATACCCCCTTTTAGTTGCTGTTTTGAGTTATTGCTCGGGACATATACCTTGAATCTAAAATATGCTGAAAATGTGCTCTATACGCGCAGGAGGTATACGTTTCTTGGGTTTCTTTTGAGGATAGCACGCGGTGCTACTGCGGTGGACGAGCTCAAATTCACCAAGCATAGATTATTACAAAGCAATCCACAAGCACCAGGGTCTCGTTTGTTTCGCGATTTAGATCCAAGATACGTGTCTCGAGGTATACCTAGTTTTGGGGAATATTTGAATTTTGAATTTTGAAGGGAAAATTCTAAATTCAGTTCTGCCAGGAACAGTACTATATTTTTTAGTTATAAACTGTTTGTAGTTTTGTACACATAGAAGACAATAATAATTTTAATCCTATGTATAGTTGAATCGTAGGCGTGTCGAAAGAATAATAAACGTGACGATTTAAACTTAATGAATGTAGTCAATACCTATTTCAAGGCAACAATATAAGTTATATACGCATAAACACATTGTTGGCCATCCCACGGCTAATGTTCTAGTGAATTATATAATTATTGGAGCCTACACAACTTCCATATAAATAAACAAAACTCTATAAGAATGTAACGAAAAGTTTTTGACACGTTCCAAGGAACGCATCCAAGTTTAGAATACAATAGTTATATTTAATTTTATATGTTCAAAATTGAACCTTAGAGTCCCTTCACATATAAACATTTTTCAGAGTAGCGTTCGATGGACGTATGTATAAGTATAACGCAAGACGCTACTAACGTAGCGTTTGCGTTATAAGTGAGTAGTAAGTAGTAAGTGAAGCCATATGCCAGCGCAGCATATAAACGATTACAAATAATAATATAAATGCGTGTGTTTTATATATTAATATCAATAGGTATTATGCTAATGTAGCGGCAAGAAAACCCAGTGGTGTAATGGATAACAGTCGGCTGAGGAGAGTGATTGACAGAGGAAACGACGACGCTCTATTCGAGTATCCTCGAGCACGGCTGCTTTCTGCATCTTAGCCGCCACCAAATTCCCACTAATAATGTGCCTCTCAAAATGGGCTGAGAGGCTCGTTGGGACCAAGCTATTGGCTGAAATTTCTGTGGACTGCACCCTCCAGATGTCATTTTTTGCCACTACTGATAACGTCAAGTGAAAGCTGTAGAGTTTACAAGTAGGTACAAAGAGCATCTACGTAAAATAAACACCAATGTGAAGACCTCTTTAAAATTTCTGTCATAAAATCCCTAGCCACGTAAACAACTAACCCGTTGATTGCTCATGTATGTCAAGTTCATTTTTATATTTGATTGATGAGCATGCGTCATATCTGGAAATTATCACGTTGTGTCATAGCAACATCATAATCCTCCTAGCAATTGCCCGGTTATTTCAAAGCACATAACAATTAAAGAGCATATAATATCTAAGATCTCTTTAATTGTTTTCTGGTTCAAAGTATACAATTTGGAGCCTGGGGTTCGCTTTTTTATTGTCCTGTTAGACTTATAAGAGTGGCTGATTGACTGACTAACCAACCCCGAGAGAAAATCTAATGCCAGGGCCTCATACGTTGTTTAGCAGACACCGAATGGCAGGTGTGGTTTGGGCATAAAGGCATTGGTAGAACTGCTATTAATGCGCGTCTATGCCAAACAAACGCCAGTGTGAAGACATCTTCATCAATTTCTGTTATAAAACCCGACCACGTAAAGAGTCAACCCGTTGACTGCTCATGTATGTCAAGTTCATTTTTATATTTGATTGATGACTCATGCGTCATATGACATATCACTCACATCTCGAAATTGTCACCTTATGTCATAGCATATTATAATTTGGTATAAAATCAACGTCCTCGTCAATTTTAATAGTCTAAACGTTATGAATCAATTTGCATAACGTCGCTGTTCTCATAAAAGATTATAATTAATGAATATTTATACTGTAGATTTCGTCATGGTTTATTTTCAATATCATTGATAAATAGAATTACTGAGTTAGGATTGGTATGGTTATTTATATTAGATACTATTGTTATTATTAGATGTTTTGGGGCTCCACTAAGGTATTCGGTTCCAAGAGAACTTCACCTGATTGACGAACGAAGCTCCGACGCATGCCTTCTTCTTAGGGTGAGAGGTCAGACGGCAGTCGCTCCAAAAAAAGTCATGTCAGAAGAAGAGGATTAAACAGATTTGGAGTTCCGAAGTATAGCGTCGGTAGCTTTGTGGTTAAGGAGTCGGCCTTACGATCGAGAGGTCCCGAGTTCGTATCCTGGCCAATACACTACCGACGACGTGAACCTGCTCCTAACACAAGCAATTTGGCTTAGCTGAAGGGGTTAGAGAGAATATGTAAATTCGGTTGCTAATATTCTTTAAAAAAAGTCACGGATGTTATGTACTATAATCCCTTCTAGCTGTTTCAGTGAAATACTAATCCCATTGCCGTATCCTACAGGAACCAACAAAATTCCGGGAATATATCCTAAAATAAAAGTAGACTAACATTTAGAGTGACAATTCATAATGTCAGCTATCCGCCAGTGAAAAGCCCTTCACAATCTTAACTACTTGGAAGATTAGCCGGAAACAGAAAGACAGACAGTGTGTTTTTAATCATATGCATTTGTTAAAAAGCTGCTATTTTTACAAACAGACAATTCAATTTTATTTATTTAGATTTAGATTTAGACTAGCTGTTGCCCACGGCTCCGTCTGCGTATATATCGGTTATCGCGACGAAACATAAACAGATGAGTGACACTGTTCTTCATATTTTTCTTACTTATATATTTATATCATTAAGTGATAAATCTCAATGTACAGAATTAATAAGATTAAATGATTAATAAACATGATATTGATAACTGAGGCCCTGCCTAGTATTGGTATAGTGTATTATTGAAGTTTGATTTTAAAAGTTTTTGTCTGTTTGTCCACGATGGACGTAAAAACTACTGAATGGATTTGATGCCGTCTTTTTGTTTGAAAAAATCTTACTTGTTTAATCGCAATTTGTTTGATGACTAAAAGTTGCGATAATCGACATAACTATAACACAAGTGGAGTCGCAAATATAATTGCTAGTTGATAATAAAAACACAATATTTAACCACAACTTGTGTAAAGTTTTAAAAATAGAACATGTCAAACTTATGTATTCTGTCACCATAAACGGCCAATATTTTACCCTGTTTATTAACAAAAGATGTGTGTCAGGCCATTGTGCTAGTGTCAACATGCCGCTAGTGTACTAATTAGTCTTGTGTTAACGAACTGACAGTTTGTCATAGCAGAGAAAGTGACAGGTTACGTCACTGTCAAACTTTGCTTCGAAATAATTTTATAGCTGTCATTAATTTTTGAATTTTTTTTAGAACAATTTTACGACGCCGCCGTTTTAGTGTTACTATCTTAAAATAATTTAATATTGATATAAAACTACGAGGATTTATAATTTGATTGTTAATCACGAGACTGACAGCTTAATTTCGACGTTTGTCATAAAAATACGTATTACCATAATTTAGTTGTGAAGTTAAAAATAAATTACACGCGTCGCTATAAAAATTAGTTTTATTTTTGTAATTACTTATTTTTATTGTTTTTTTTTTAAATTCATATAAATGTACAGTAACAAAAAAATCATTTTTTCAGTCAGTAGGTTAGTATCATCAGCATCAACATCATGTGATACCTGCCTCCCCCTTTTCTATGAAAAGATGGGTTAGTCGTGGTCTTCGAGGGGGCCTTCTATGGTCTTAGGTCAGCCGGAGTGCGCGAGGAATTCCCATACACGAGGGGGCCTTCTATGGTCTAGGTCAGCCGGAGTGCGCGAGGAATATGCCAGAGGCTACCTCAACCCCATCAAATGATGCTCCTAGAAGGCCGGTGCGGTTTTGGTTGGTTCGAGTCCGACATAATTATAATAGTCCGTTGGGTCTGGCGAGGATCTGAGGGGATTTCTGCACATAAAAAAAAGTTCTCAGGCAAGGAAAATTGCGCAAAACAATGGAAAATTTCAATCCCACGCGGGCGGGGCAGCAAGTAACAGCCAGTTCCATAAAAGTATCAATCTAATATATAAAATTCTCGTGTCACAAAATGTGCGTAATCGAACTCCTCCGAAACGGCTTGACCGATTTTGATGAAATTTTTTGTGCTTATCCGGTATCTATGAGAATCGGCCAACATCTTTTTTTCATCCCCCTAAGTGATAAGGGTGCAGCGGGAACGGGATTTGAATACCACGCGGGCCGAAAATATGGCGGTACGAAGTTCGCCGGGGCAGCTAGTATTCAATAAAAACAGATTGATTTATGAAAGAATTGCAATTGTATACGCATGCAGCTGCCCACACGGGTCCGTGACCTATAAGATGACGTCATCGATCTCGTCCAGACAGCTGTGACACACTCGCGCTTAGTTCAGTGAGCATCAAACCTTAGATTGCGAAATGGAAATTGTTATATGAAAGTTTGTTTGTTACTCGATAATGCAAAAATGGCTCGAGTGATTTGGATGAATTTTGACATATTGATAGATCATGAGTTGAGGAGAGATTGGTAATGCGTTAGAGACAAATCTGGTGAGGTTATGATAACTATGTAGGTAATTTTATTTTTAAACAATTGTATTCTTTTTTTCTTCCTGTGCCCGTGTTGCTAAACAATTATGAACCATTTCTCTAATCTGGGATTCGAACCCGGATCTCATCCACAGCATCACACGCACTACTTAGAGACACTACTACTTAGAGAAGCATATTTTAAGCATATTATCATATATTATTATAAACTATAGATATTATGTTGTCCACACTCAAAAATGGCGACAAAAAATGATGACGTTGGTCATCATTTTATAGATCAATCAGACTCGCGACAGTGCACTACCAAAAAAAAAACGTTTTTAATAACAAATTCGTAATAATAAAATATTATTAATATAAATAATAATATAATTCATATAAATACAATACATCATTGTATTTTCATATTTTTCATGTTAAAACTTTATCTCAAAACAGTAAGCCTTTTTCACTCAAAACATTTCAGTAATAAAAAAAAATGTTGTCTACACTTCATAAATAATACATTCCCATGCCACCCACGAAGAGATTACGTCATTATGCACATACATAAACACACCAGGTTCCGCCTGCTCGAGAAGAAAAGCTGCTAATTAAATAAAACATCACAATTACATCAGAATAAATGTCTTTTTGCTGACAAATGGACACACCTGTCCCATTCTCGTTCATCTTTGCAGTTTCGCCGGCCAACATCGGTATTTTACTTTTTTTTTTCATTGTCAGTTACTTTTTACAACGACACTAAAAGAATAAAAACCAGTTTTTGGGAGTCGGACTCGTGCATAAAGGGATCCGTACTAGTCCAATATTTATATTATTCTGTTTTTATTAGTATACCCATATTCATGCATATATAAATACATTTGCACTGAGTGGGAATCGAACTCGTGGCTCCTGTGGCCGCCTTCACTACTGCCATGCCACAGATGCTGTCGACGTTTTTACCCAATGGGTACGGAACCCTAAAAATGGTCCTTTTGCAAATTTAATTCGACTGCCGGAAACTGGCTTTAGATGCAACCGGAACTATAATGTGACTATAATGTGTGTGATTGCTGATGATGATAAGTACACAGAAAATAAGACTCTAAATAATAAGACTCTCTAAAATATAATCATTAGACTCTAAATAATAAAACTAATAGTAAAACTCTATTATTTAGAGTTCTATGATCTTTTTTATCACGTCGCGTCGTCTAGTTAGTAGTAGTTAGCATAGTAATCCGCTAGTTAGTATACTATTATAAATTGCTTTAAAATTTCAAAATAAATAATTAATTAATCAATATTCCATACAAGTTAAGTATGTACTATAACGTTTTGATTAAATTTTTAATAATTACTTAATTTAAAATGAGACGATTACTATATAAATAAGCTTACTTTGGGTCTAAATAGCGTTGTGTAGAATGTCTTAGCTTAGAATATTTTATATTTATTTATGCATACTAGGTCATTAAGTGTAATATTTTTGCACGAAATTCCATTAATAGACTGTTAATATGTTAATAGATATAAGTTTTTATTGATAACATTATGATAATACTCGTATTAATAAAAACAAATGTCAAGTGATATAAATACTAATCATGTTACTTCTCAAAATCTCTTATTTTAAATTTAAATTAAAATAATTATATTTGAAAATCTAGATCTTCGATATCGCCAATGGAGGTCAGATGATCACTTTACGAATTTTTTTATACAACCTAGGTGGCAGACAAGCACACGGCCCACCTGATGGAAAGTGGTTACCGTGGCCTATGGACGTATGCAATGCCCTTCTTGAAGAACCCCATATTGTCTTAACTTAACTTATCTTTTGCGCCGACGCACGGCGTCTTCTTACAGGGTCGACAGCACGAGTGCGATTCCGCTGGTGTCGCACCCGCCCTTAAGCCACGGTAACCACTTACCATCAGGTGGGCCGTTTGCTTGGTTGCGACCTAAGTAGTATCAAAAAAAGGCAGATGATTTTTTGTACTTAACTAAATTCTGGTAGCAGCCTTCATATTATGTATTGATTGTAATGGCATGTAGGCATGTGATTCTAATGGTATTTTGATACGCTGCAGTATGAAAGTACCTAGCCTTAACCTACTTACACCATTTTAGCTACAGCAAATACGTTTTCCACTATCGATATCTGAAAACCAAATCAACGTCATATATACCTATGTTTTTGCTTTGGAAATTATAATTTATTAATGGATAAACTAAATAGGCTATATTATTTGCACAAAAACTAACGATTTTGAGGGTAAGTCGGCTAATAATAGTAAAGTCAATGCGAAAGTTTTGTTTAGGAGATGGATTTTCGCTACGCTTTCACGGCTCAGCTGCGGAATTGATCGGCGTGAAATTTGACAGACTCAGCGGTAATAGTTTGTATTCTGTCTGGAGAGTCGAGACATTGTTGTAGTAACTTAGAAAGAGCATACAAATTAAGCATGTGATGTGTTTTTTGTTTATATTTGGTCCGTCAATTGACTGCACCACGCTAGATGGTAAAAAGCTGAGGTGCAGGCCTTAAAATGGTGGTCCCTAACTTGATGGTCTGGATAAATGCTTTCTCACGCCCCGCTTTTTTTTATACCACTTAGTTGGCAGACAAGCACACGGCCCACCTGATGGGAAGCGGTCAGCGTGGCCTATGGACGTATGCAACACCAGGGGCGTCACACTCGCGCTGCCGACCCTGAAGAAACCTTCTAATGCCCTTCTTGAAGAACCCCATATTGTAGTCGCTTGGGAAAACCACGGAAGAACCCGGGATTGTAGGAAGAGGGAAACTCCTCAAACTCCTTGGTGCGAGACGGTTGAACGTAAATGGGTGGCACCGCAATGGCACCGCAGGTCAGCACAAGTTGTTCTCGAGAGGAAGGGTACATATAAATTACTTTTACATTTGATGTGGGTACCTCAATTTTGTTTCAATTTAATGAAAACAAAACAAATATCGATATCAATGCATACAAATAATTATATTATGCTTGCACCTGACCTATTGACCTCGGACATTGCAGTCTCTACCGCTACGCAACCCCAGCCCCCCTAGACAAGTGGCAATTCGTTGCTCGGGTTTGACGTTTTTGACATTCGTTGACGCCTGTCATATACGTCAAATCCCATACATTTGTCATTCTATTCCATCATACGCCGAGCAACGAATTGCCACTTGTCTAGGGGGGCGATCATTAAAAGAAAACTGTGTAACTTCATGCTTGACAAATTACTGTTCAGTATGTTGTATAATTCATAGTTTATCTAAGCCCAGCGAACATACAATATATAATTCGTTGTATTAATCGCATAATTTGTGGTACCAAACAGCGTGTAATTTACAATGGGCCGCCTGAGGCCGGGTACGTTTTGTCGTGACGAGAATAGAACGGTGCCACTGTGCAGAAGAATTACAGTAGAATAGGTCCTGACCTATTACTGTTTCCGTACCTTGGAGAGCACGTTAAGCCGTCTTCGATCCCGTTTGCCATACGAACACCTATGGCAGTCGTTACGGGTAGTTGAAGCTCCCAAAAATCCGACTAGTCTAACTATAGAAATGAAGTTAGGATCAGTGGAGGTCAGATGGTAGTCGTTTCACGGAAAATATCTGAGTTCAGACGTATCACAGTTAGACTGGAAAACCGATTCCAACTGAGTTGGGAAAAGGCTCAGAGAATGATGATGGAATGAATGATGAAAAATAGAGAAGTGGATGACTATCGTGCGGTTATATTATGAGAAGAGATGAAAGTAATATAATATTGTGAAAAAGGTATGAACGTAAAGGGCTTTAGGAGCAGAGGTAGGCACAAGAGAAAATGGATCGATGACAAAGAAATGAGTGTGTGAGGAGATGGCAGCTGCTGACTAGCCTGTATTGAGGAGAATTACATGTTGCGCCGATCCCATATACTTGAGAAAAAGTCAGGCAGATTGTTTATCAAAATGTATGATGGTCTCTGCCTCTTCCGGTAGGAAAAAATAGTGGGTTCAAATAGTCATGAATGTATGACCATTATACTAAAAATAAAATAAAAAAAACTCGCTTAAGTATTCCTTTTTCAAATACATTTTGCTTTTCTTTCTTACGTGTTTCAAGTTCCGAAACATGTTACTTGCCAGCTATTAAAAAAAAGAATATGGCGGATATTTCTTGTGCAATATTATGTCAAATGGCTAATTTGTAACCAAACCGTGTAACAGATGCTTGTTAACTTACAAAAGATTGTTTTTATTGGCAACGTGCGTGCTTCCGAGAATATTTTTTTACAAATGTTTTTTATGAGGACGATTTCAATTTACTAAACATTGTCACAAAGTATTAATAGATTTTTTTATTATTAAGTAGATAGTTACTTACTTATATAATTCTGTAAGCGGTGAATTTTGATGGAGGATGACAGTTTCTGATTCGAAATTCAAAATTCCCGCCTCATCCTGGAACCGTGACATTTTTTTTTAAATCTTAACCGTGTATTGCTCTTGGACCTAAAATGTGCTCAAAATGAGCTCTATACGCGCAGTACCTACACGTTTCTTGGGTGTCTTTTGAGGATATAACCCGCGCCACGTATCATGGACCTAAAATGTGCTCAAAACGTGCCCTATACGCGCAGTACACATTTCTTGGGTGTCTTTTGAGGATAGCACAGGATGCTACTGCGGTAGACGAACTCAAATTCACCGAGCATAGACTATTATAAAGCAATCCGCGGGCGCCAGAGCCTCGTATGTCTTACGATTTAGGTTCAAGATACGTGGCGCGGGTTATAGCACGGGGTGCTACGGGGGTGGACGAGCTCAAATTCATTAAGTAGGTACCTATAGATTATTACAATACAATACGCGGGACCAGGGATTCGTTCATTTTGCGATGTAGGTCCAAGATACGTATCCAGAGACATACAATATTGAATGCAAGTCAATGTCCTCTAGATATTTTACAAATATTATAATAAAAAACAGGCGCGTATTTTAATCTTATCATCGTTGTTTCCATTGTTATCACGTCATCCTAGTTGTAAACTACTTACTAAGAGAGTCGTAAATGAAGTCTTGCTAAGGCTAATGAGGTTTACTGCTCAGCCGTCGCCATTATGAAAGGTGATGATAGCACTCAATTTATTAATAGGCACCATCACATAATGTGTTAATCTACAGTTAGAGTTAGTACCAATAACTTTTATTATAATACACTAGCTGACCCGGCGAACTTCGTACCGCCATATTTTCCGCCCGCGTGGTATTATCTCTAAATTTATCAGTGTTTCTCTACAATATTATGCATGTATTATACATATAAACCTTCCTCTTGAATCACTCTATCTATTAAAAAAAACTGCTTCAAAATCCGTTGCGTAGTTTTGAAGATTTAAGCATACCTACCTACATAGGGACGGACAGACAGCGACAGTGACTTTGTTTTATAATAATAATATGTAGTGATTCAACATAAGATCGATCTTGAATAGCAAAGTACTCAAAATAATACCGTAAGGTGAAACCGTTCAGATAGGTGACTTTTTTTTAAATCCAGCCTTACAGTCTTATCTGTAGTTAAAACAGATGGTAAGTTGTATGTATGTGGTTATAGATCCAAAACCGGTCTACACCCAACTCGGAGCCCTCAAGTCTGGGCGCATGACATTTGAGAATTATGCGTCTGCAGCCCGCATCCCCGCATGCGCAGACGCCGACGCCGAATATACGCGCACGTTTTGAGCGCACGGTCAAGGTGTTCCATTATTAAAATTAAAATGATCATACTATTATTATTATACTAGCTGACCCTGCGAACTTCGTACCGCCATGTTTTCTGACCCCGTTCCCGCTGCATATCTCTAAATTAATCAGTGTTTCTCTACAATAATAAGCATGTATTATACATATAAACCTTCCTCTTGAATCACTCTATCTATTGAAAAAACCGCTTCAAAATCCGTTGCGTAGTTTTGAAGATTTAAGCATACATAAGGACGGACAGACAGCGACAACGACTTTGTTTTATAATGTGTAGTGATAGTGATTACTTAAGTGATGATTATAACATTATTATCAGCGTGATTCCCAGTGGAATAGAATGGGGGTTTCCGTGAGACACCTAATTCTAGTTGTAGCCTCTTCTACACACATAGAAGGCTACTAATGGATAAGGCTGTTCTTTCTCCATTCGACAGTAAACATACAGCCTATGACAAAGTGCCTGCTTGACGGCAATAGGTTAACGGACCGAAAGTCATAGTTGACGAAATGTAGGTGTATATACACCTCTGCCTACCCCTTCGGAGATTTATAGCGTGACGTAGGTAATATAAATATATAAACAGTTTGCCTACTAACATACATGACATAATTGTCATTATTACCTATAATGTGTCATCGATGTTACAACACTATTAATAAAAAAAACTGTTTATCACTAATTCGATTTACAAAGTAGCTGTCATTACATTGGATGACAAGTTTGACAGTTAGCTGTCAAACACAAATTGAGTGACAAATAGTGAAGGACTTAATACGAGGGTTTGACATAATATGATCGATAATAATAATAATTACAAATAAATGACCTTTGTAATGTAACAGTGAAAACTCTTAAGCGGTCAATGGTCTTGATTGACACTCATAATTACTAAAATTACTTTTGATCAACATGTTCAGTTAAAACAACTTTTGACCGTTCAAGGGTTTGACTACTACACAGGCAGGCTGCAACATCCCCCTCTTGCATGAATAATATAAGGTACCTACCTACTAGTTGTTGCTTGCGGGTGCACCCGCGTGGAATTCTGATCCCATTGATAGCTGCTAGTAACGTGATGATATAGTACCTATAGCCTATGTTGGTACCTGATAATGTAGCTTTCTAATGGCGAAGAATTTTTGGAATCGGTCCAGAGTTTATTCGTTACATAGAAAAGTACAAATATTTCATCTTTATAATATTACTAGCTGACCCCGCGAACTTCGTACCGCTTAAAATTCGATTTTTTTTTTCTCTCCGTAAGAAGGCATTCGTCAGCAGGTATTCATTTTAATATTACAGAAGATGTACTTATACATAATCTATAATATAAAAATGAATCCCTAAATGTGTTGCTAAGCGCAAATGTCGAGAACGGCTGAACCGATTTCGCTAATTCTTTTTTTAGAATATCCCTTAGAGTACGAGGATGGTTCTTACGGAGAGAAAAAAAAATACAAATAAAGAAACGACTGTAAGGCGGTACGAAGTTCGCGGGGTCAGCTAGTTATATACAATATGGATACGACATATAGGCAATAATTGAAACCATATACTTGGTACCCCCTAAGCTTCAAGCAGGAAAAGTTTGAACAAAATTGGTCCAGTATTAAGGGCAGAAACTAGAGTTTTAATTTTATAGAATTTGAACAACTTTGAGCACTCTGTAGAATCGCATGTTGCCGCTTAGCTGTTCAAGTAAGTTACCTACTATGCCTATTGTTGTGTGTGTGTGTGAAGTTGTTGTGTGTGTGTGTGAAGGTGTGTGCGTATTTATTAATGACTTATGACACAGTCAATGACTTTAAAGCAATGGATGAAACTATTTAATGACTTATACAAGTGGTTGCATTTTCTACATTTATTTTAATAATTATTTTTTAGTTCAGGAGACAACGATTCTGTATACTTGTGTAATTTATGGTTTTAATAAATTATTATTATTATTATTATTATTATTATTATTTTGTTAGAAAATTTCGGATTTTATAAATCAGGGAATTTAAGTTTAAATTTAATTTGGTTCTATTCCTACGGACCAGGATGCTTCGCGGTTTCAGTATTTGCACATATGTCGTATCCATATCGTATAATTAAAGAAAAATCATACGTATGTGGTACAGGGCGCGAGCGCGTGAGCTGCCACTGCCTCCTGCCACGAAAGGAGGCGGGGTAGCGGGGCCTAAGGAGACTCGGGTTCCTTCCGTCCCCTACTATGTGACTGGTCACTATTTTGGGTTGTCTTGGACCCTGAAAACTACTTCCGCCCTACAGAACACTACAGCTATAATAACCTTGTATTGTGATCCCGGCGGTGAATAGGATGGCTCACTGAAGAGGTTTGCTGTCGTCAGTGGGAAGAACAAAGACTTGTCCTGCTTGTCTTGTGCGCTGACGGCACAGAATCTCTCTGTTCTTACAGGGTCGGTAGCACCAGGCCACGGTCACCATTATCCATCAGGTGGGCCGAGTGTTTCTCTGCCACCTATATGGTACAAAAAATCTAATTGACTGTTTAATATAAATACCGTAAATAACATAGGGTACCTATTTGTTGTATGCACATGCTTCACGAATATTAACAACATACGGATTCTCAAATAAAAAAAAAATTAGTCAGATGGTGTCGACACTTCGCATTGACATTTATTGCAATTTTATTACTCGATTGCATAACCTAATGTGTCTGTCTGCCTTCCTGTCTGCAAATGTGACAAGAAATTTTAAATCTACATTAACGAATTTGATATTTTAGTCTTGACATTTTGTGGGAATATAATTTCATTAAAAGTCCACCATTACAACATTGTTCAGTTGGTGTCTGTACCTAATGGTGACTATTTGCTGAGACTTTGACTTCATTTCACCATCAGCTGAGGTGAAGTCATATTGATGTGTATATAAAAAAGTTGAGAAGCAAGCGCTACTCAAGGTATGAACATAGAATTAGAAGAGATGAAATGAAAGAAATGAAACACATCAAAGTATGAATGTAGAGGGCTTAAGAAGCAAGGTTAGGCTCGCAAGATCGACTAGAGTCACTAGAATCTTTAAAGGGTTAAGCCAGTCCCTTGACTACTGGTTTACGCTGCCGCCCACCAGAGCTGCCTCGTTATGACGTTCTGTCTCTCGAACCAGGCTCACGGCACCTTCGGGGAATATTTATGATGTTGGGATTATGTGAAAGAGACATGGCAAGGAATGGAGTAAATTGAGGACCTTTGACAAGGAAGTAGCATGTTGCGCTGGTCCCAAATACTGACAGGCAAATATAGAAGAGACTGGTACTTACGGGTACTGTGGGCTGGCCGGGGTGCGAGGGATATGTCTACTACAATCTCACCTTCGGCAACTGACTGACCGGTTCGACTCCGACTCCGACATAACCTCCTCCACCAGTTCCGGCGGGAGAGGTATCCATGAGGATTTTACACATGATAAAAAAGTATAGAAGAAACTACTATGTTGCGCTGATTGGGACCAGGGTTTGTAGATGATAATGCCTAATTCTAAGTTCTCACCTCTGTGTATGAAAAAGATTTGCGTGAATTTGAATTCATTTTGATTTCAAGTCACATAATTTTTTATATAGTTACCCCAAACCGAAAAAGACGCCACTGCCAATATCAGCATAATGGCATTGCTGTTTCTGGGAATAAATAAAAAAAAAACACAACAATACAAGCTATAAAATAACCCAAAGGTGAGCTAATATGTCACAATCACGTATGAAATTTAAATTTACCATTTATCAAGAATTGAATTGTATGAATTGAGAGCCCACTATTACAATATATTCTGAGCACGCGTGGTGTGTCGTGAATAATGTCATTGATGTTAGCGGTACACACCGTTTGGGTACATCTGGGTACATTAGAACTGTGACCAGGTCTTCTGTCATAATGACATCTCTTAATTAGGTACTTAAAAATCAGTACCTAACGGGTAATTCTTCCACGATAGAATTGGTTACGGACCTGTCAAATCTCATAACTCAGAAATAATCCTTTCAGACTTAATAAAAGTTAACAAATCCTTTACTTTAATTACCTCATGTAAACCTCAGTCAACAGTCAGTAAATTCCAACTATTAGGTAATCTGTACCTCAGTCTCATAGATAATGGATAAATATTTTAAAAATACCTTTTATCGATCAATAATCTAAAACTTAAACAATACTTACCACATTGCCGGCAATTGAGAAAATGGGGGATTTGCAATCTTTTTAAGTACCTATTTCAATTTTTTTTTCACCTTTTTGAAGATACCTCACCGCTCTCAAGAAAGAGAATGGAGAGATCTTTACTGTGATCACGTAAAAAACTGAAACTTAGGCTGTCGAGCTCTCCAAATTCGCGATATTCGTGTAGAATCATAGAATGACCAATTTAAACCCTTCAAGGTCCAAACAGAAACCATTGTGTCATCTCTATATTCACAAGCCTTAATAAATTACAAAAACAACCTATTCACAAGTTCTACGAATAAATTCAGTAACCACAGACGCACAGAATGCTAAAACCTAAGTAATATTACTCAAACATGGTGGTTTATAGGCAGAATGTTAATACATGGTGGGTTCCACTTAGAGAATACATTCTGGACACGTCTGTTGTCGTCAATATGGGCAATTGCATTGAAATTAGCGATAAACATCATCAGGGGTACCTTAAGACTAGTAATAGACTTATTATTGGCTAATTAGTTAGACATATTAGTTGGGTGAATTTCCCGGGACCAAAAATTGCGTGGCATCGATGAAATCGGTACTTAAAATCATAGTTACAATACTCTAATATTTTTTTCTGGTTAGGTGAAATAGTGACCTATGTGTAGCACTAAATATTTTATTAAATAGGATTATAGATTCTCCAAAAAAAAAATTAAACCTCGAAATTTTTCATTGCCGTGTTTGTCCACACGTCACCTATTGTGTTGTGATACCTCATTGATAAAAATCTATTGGTTTTTTTAATTAAAACCTAGTTTTATTTGATACGTGAATAGTTAAAGTATTGATACGAAATACATTTATTCAAATATTTAAACAATACAACGAATGGTTAATATAAGTTCATTTGTCCTAGAGTTACCTTTAATTGCCGTGTTCTAAACATATTTTAGAATATTGTTTTATCTAAGGACTTGTGTCCTCCCTCATATGCGCTAAGCGTTGCATATTGGTGCCGCCTAAGTGCTCGACGTGGAAGGACGTACTTACGTGCCTGCGTTTTGGCACCATAAGTAAAAGTATATCATTTTTATGTTACTGGACATTTTTTCTTTCATCACCGTGGATAGGTATAACTTCCTATTCCAATAAGTTTATCCTCTTGATTAAACATTCAATAGAACGCAATTTCTCTTGTTTATTTTTGTGAAGTATCTATTACTTCGAATAATTAATAGATTTTTTGTTATTTTATATTTTTGGCTCGTTTTTCATAACCGTGCTTTCATTTCCATAGTTTCCGTGGCCAAAATTTGCTATAGTGATGAAGAAAAAAACGCGGCAATGAAAAAAAAATCATTGCCATGCCTTGTAAAACACTTTAGTCTCATTGCCGTGACCAAATGTTTCATTACCGTTACTTATGTTTTCATCGACATAGCATATAATAACAAAAGTATATCATAATTTGTTAATTTCGTCTTTGTGTGAAAGAATTTAAATAAACAGCTTTGATTCTATTATCTTTGTTTAATTGTACTCCTTTTGTAGATTTTTAATCTAGGAATGGGGGTTGGGTAAGGTTGGCGTCGTTTTGGAATTGAGCGGCCATGAATGAAAATGGTATAATATGAAAGTACAGTATATAGTGAGCAAAAGTTACTATGAACAAACTTCTCTTAACCATATCGGAACTTAGATATAATTTAGCTACCTATACAGAGTGGTATTTTTTCAACTTTGCTTGGATGGAAAGTACTCTATATACTGTAGCGAATTCCACTCAAAGGAAACATAACCTTATTTTTAAAAAGGAACAAATCTGCATACAACGTTTTAAAAAAAATGCCACACCCGGTAGTCTAACCGACTAAACATTTCCTCATTTAAAAAAAAAAAAAACTGCATTTAACGAATGCTGAAAAATCGCTTACCACATCCTGTAAAGCGACTAAAATCAGAAAAAATAATATCCTGTGTTTTCGCTTTAATCGATAGGATTAATCATAGAACTCAAATCTCTCTAACAAACCTGGTAAATTAAATAAAGGGAAATCCATGAAAGAGAAGGTTTAGGAAGAATTTAGGCAGTTCGATCATCAGGTGTGGCATTTTCAGAAATCATTGAATGCAGTTTTGTTTACCTTTAAAAATAAGGTAATATGTTTCCTTTGGGTAAAATTCGCTATCTCTAGTATGAGGGTACTTTCCCTCTAGGTAAATTCGAAATGTTCCACCCTGTATATCACAGCTCCGATATTACTTATAATGAAAATAATGACACTCATACGCGTGTTTAACACAGTACCGCTGAAAAAATAAATGACACCACTGTTCATACACAATTGCCTGTATTTATTGTATGTAAGTTTAATTACTCATGTAAGTAAGTATAGCCACTTCCAACCAGTCTTATTGGAGATCTATAGGGGAGGCCTATGTCCAGCAGTGGACTTCCCATGGCTGAAATGATGATAATGATGATGAAGTAGGTATATAAAATGTTATGTTTTATATGTATTTTCCTTTCCGTGGTTGTTTCTTTCATTCCCTTGGCACATTTCTTTCATGGCCGTGGACGCTTGTTTCATTGCCGTGCACGCATGTGTCATTGCCGTGGCGCGTAATTTTTGATCTTGTATATCTCGTTAGTTTTTTTAGCTATCTGCTAGATATATAGCAAGAATACATATAGTATCAAAACCTATAATAAACGCGATTTGTTTTAACTATAAAACTTAAGGTAAAAAAAATCCACGGAATGAAGATTTTAATGGACCTGTTGAAATTCACCCAGTTATTAGGCTTCAGTTTTAGTAATTAGGCTCGTGGTTAGGTGGTAACTTAGTAGTTTACATCGTAAGGTTAAGTTATACTAGCCAGTATATCTTTAGGAGGGGTGACTATTCTATGACCCCATAACAGGGTTTACGAGTCCATACGCCTCGCGAGATTTGCCCCTTATTATTTATTTTAATAGTACCCATTCACCCCGTCAAATATTTAGCATACCCATACCCATGTTTTGAAAGTACAGTATATTAATAGAGTAAATAGTAATAGTAGTTCTTCAGCAAGGTCTTGTCACCTTTTTTTTGAAGAACAGCACCACCGTACTTCCGCTCCATGCCCTAGGCTTTAGACTTTGCTGGATGACGAAATTAGACGTCATTTAAATTTTCCCCGACGTTCCGCCTACTTTTCAGCACCCATACTTACGGAGTAACCCCGCGACTATGGCTACTGAAATGTCACCGAAACGTGATATTCGCGTACCGTAAACTTCCGACTGATTCATTCCGGCCAAAAGGCATGTAGTCAAATTACTAAATACCACCACCAAAGTAAGATATTTATACAACTGTGTTTGTTTTCGTTGTTTGAATCATCATCCGGTACATCGGATACTCAACAACAAATATATGAAACGGTATTTTCATTCGGCTGGTGACCGTGACACAACATGCATTAAGTAACTTAGGCTGTCTACACACCGAAGCCGCCGGCTTGCCAAGATCCCGGTTGATTAATATCGGCTTCAAGACTTTTAACAGTATTAATCGCATCCACATTCCCATAACTGTAACTCCTGTAGGTACACCTGGTGGTATCAGCAATAGGGGTTCACAAAAATATCAAGTAATGATATTTGAGGAGGTGCCAGAGGAAGAGAGTTAAACTGTCTTAGAACCCGCTTCAGAAGTAAATTAAAGCAGTTCTATCTCTCCTGACCGTGTTCGGCCACAGCGACTGGCATCTGGCTAATGAGAGCTTCGTTGGTGAGCTCTCAGGTGACTGACATAGCCTATCTTTGAAGCGCATGTACGACCACACACGCCACAAGTCAGCACCCCCCCCGACGTAATTGTATTGTATGGCCGCAGGTGAGCGGGCCTTAGCTCGTCTCGTCTTGCATCGAGCTCCTCTCTCCTCCTACTCTCAAACTCGGACACCTTGGTGTGGACGGTATTCCTCCACCATGTTCGGTCTGCCGCCATTGCCTCCCACCGTGACGGATCGAGCTCACATCGCTTCATGTGTCTCTTAAGTACATCTTTGTACCGCAGGAATTGGCCACCTTGTTTGCGCTTGCCATCCTGTAATTCGCAGTAAAAGATACGCTTCGCCACTCTGTCGTCTGACATTCGGGAGACATGACCGCACCACTGAAGCTGCCGTCTCATTAAATATGCCTCGATTCCACCAACATTTGCCCGTCGTAAAACTTCCGTGTTTCGAACACGGTCCGACCAATTTATTTTCAGTATATCGCGGAGGCATTTGAGGTGGAATCGATCCAATGTACGGATATGCTTCCGGTACAGGCACCACGTCTCGGACGCGTATAAGAGATTCGGCAGAACAATCGCCATGTACATGGCTACTTTTGTAGAGAGCCTTATGTCATGTGAGCGGAACACCTTTGCACGAAGTCTCCCAAAGGCTGCAGCAGCTGCTCCAATTCTGCTGTTGATCTCACTATCAACGAGGCATCTCGTTGCTACGGTGCTTCCCAGATACCTAAATTGGTCTACCTGCTTAAGTGAGACGTCACCGAGTTTTATGTCAGCTGGGGGACTATTCAACGTTTGGGCCATCACTTCGGTTTTTTTGACGTTGATTTTGAGGCCAAATCTGCGACACGACTCATCAAGTTTCAACATAAGCGTTTGTAGACCCTCTGGGGAGTCCGCCACAAAACACAAATCATCCGCATACATCATCTCTGTAATAGTCGCGAGAGTCACCTTGGTGCGAGCTTTTAGTCTCGACAGGTTGAAGACACCACTGCCATCGGTACGGAAGCGAATTCGAATACCGTCAGACAGACATCGCAAAGCCTCCCTAACTACAACTGCAAAGTACAGGGCGAATAGAGTTGGAGCGAGCACGCAGCCTTGTTTCACACCACAGCTCACTGTGAAGAACTCAGAGTCTTCACCCTGCACATTGACACAACATCGCATGTCATCGTGCAGGAGTCGGATCAGTCGAATAAATTTGTCTGTGCATCCCAGTTTCGCCAGCACCACCCATAAGGCTTCTCGAGGCACGCTATCGAAGGCTTTCTCAAGGTCAACAAAAGATGCGTATAGTGGTTGATTCTGCTCTCGGCTCTTCTCTTGCAGCTGGCGAATAGAGAAAATAGCCTCACATGTGCCTCGATTCGGTCTAAAGCCAAATTGGGTTTCCGGCAGTATGTCTTCAGATAAGTGCTGCAAACGGTTTAAAAGTATGCGAGCAAAGAATTTCCCCGGAGATGTCAGTAAGGAGATGCCTCTGTAGGAATTGCAGTCGGATCTGTCGCCTTTGTTCTTGTACAAGGAGCAAATACGTGAAACTCGAAAGTCATCAGGTACTCGCTCCTGATCCCACATTTGAACGAATAGCTTCCAGACAGTTCCATGCAATTCATCACCTCCGTACTTGAGTAATTCTCCAGATATATTGTCAATGCCGACCGCTTTCTTATTCTGCTGTTGTTGAATAGCGACAACGACCTCGCGCAATGTCAATGGTTCATCCAGTTTATTGTCCGTGGGGTATGATGTCATCGAGTTAATGTGCGAGATGTCCGCAGCCCGATCAATATTGAGCAAGGTGTTGAAATGCTCTGCCCATCTGCTGAGTACTTCTGCTCTGTTGGTAAGCAATTGTGCACCATCGTGCGTTGCCACAGGCACTCTAGCACGATATGCAGTACCAACAAGTTTACGGACTTCGTCATAAAAAGCACCCAGCTGCTTGGTATCAGCTAACCACTGCATGCGTACGGCTTTGTCGCGCCACCACTTGTCTTTAATTTCACGCACATACCTTCGCAATTCCGCTCCACTACACCTAACTTCCTCCACCTGGTGGTCATCACGATGTCGGCGTAAAAGAAAACGGTGTCTCCGTATGACCCTAGTCAAAATTTCATCATTGTCATCAAACCAATCCTCATGTTTACTGGGCTTGATACCCAGTGTCTGTGAGGCGGCAGTGACAATGTTGGTTGAGAGCGTTCGCCAGTTAGTCATAGCATCACCATTCTCAACATCCATCGCATGGAGTGCACCACTTACTTCCTGAACGTAGGTCTTTCGAATATCAGGATTCTGTAATTTCTCAATGTCCATACGTTCAGGCTTTAATCCATGAGATCTGCGGGGTAAGTACAAGTGGAGCCTCAGCTTAGTGATGACAAGCCGGTGATCTGAGGAGCAGACCGAGTTAGCATCTCGCATCACGCGAGTAATGTGCACTTGGGAAATGTCTCTTTGCCGGACAATTACGTAGTCGATCAGATGCCAATGCTTTGATCTCGGATGCATCCATGTAGTCTTATATTTTGCCGGGAGTCTGAACATGGTGTTAGTGATTGCCAGTTGAAATTGAGCGCATAAGGACAAAAGAAGTTGCCCATTACTGTTCATATTTCCAACACCATGTCTTCCCAAGACCCGAGGCCAGGCTTCAAAATCACGCCCTACTCTCGCGTTAAAATCACCCATTAAAAGTACATGCTCCTTTGGAGGTATCTTAGATAGGGCTTGCGTGACTTCTTCATAAAACTTGGCCTTGATGTCATCATCCTTATCCATCGTCGGTGCATATGTGCTGATGACATTCAGGTAATTGCCGACATCTATATGTAGGCGCAACGTGGTGACGCGGTCCGAGATGTGTACCGGACAATTCTCCATTTTTGCTGCGATGTGGTTTTTGACATATGTATTTGATATATGTTAGAAATATGTCGACCTGGCAGCCACAGAAAGTTTCAAGAGACAATTTTACAAGAGTAGTTAGGGCCTTCGCTGTTAGTTAAGGATGATAAAACACATACATACATACATAATAAGCACACCTTTATCCGTGAAAGATAATAGTGATCTAATATTAGCAGCTTGTACTTACAGTTGTTGCATTGTTTCATTTGAAAAAAAAAAGCACAGACATCTCGCAATGAACTCGGCCATAATAGTGACATTCGCGAGCTCTAGCAGCCGCCGCCGCCGGCAAGCTTGCTGCAAAAAACGCCGCCGGCTTAAGCCACTGCGCAAAGATGGAAGCTTTGGTGTGTAGCCAGCCTTACAATATTGACTCACCATTGAATATGCAACTCAGATTACGCCAGAGACTTATAATTTTGCGTTTACACGCACAAGTGTATCAACGGGAGGTACGAGGTCAGAATTTATTAAAGCTACCTTCTGTGACTCAAAGCCATTATGAAAATTTTCTGAATAATTTTATTGTGTTCCCAGAATTTTGCACAAGACATCCAACTGACATAGTGTAACCTGGTCAACTGATTTACCTGGCACAGTTGAGGATATTCCCTATTGCAAGTACAGTTAAAGTTGCCTGTGAGCTTTTTCTTTTCAGCCCCCCTAGACAAGTGGCAATTCGTTGCTCGGCGTATCATGGAATAAAATGACGAATGTATAGGATTTGACGTTTCTGACATTCGTTGATGCCTGTCATATACGTCAAACATTTCTATTCTACGAAACGCCGGCCGACGAATTGCCATTTGTCTAGAGGGGCAGAGGCTGTATTGATCGAGCGAGTGAAGCTAGCGAGAATCTCCGCACTCTCCGTTTCGATAAGGTGACAGATTTTGCTTCAGTCTATACCTATATGCCTGTGGGTATCAGTGCCGGTGTAGAGGGTACATTTATTGCTTAGTGGTCAAGTCGACCCTAAAGCGCAGGCGAGACAGAAGAGACGTAAGCGTTTGCACTCGCGCCCCGTCTCTTCTGTTTGTTTTGGGTCGCGACGCTTCTATACATTTTGTATGAAAGGGTCGCAGTAGAAACAAATGACAGCGCCCACAGTCTGCGTCTTACGTCTTTTCTGTGTGCCCAGCGCCTTACAATCAAGAGGTTCCGGGTTCGAATCCTACAGACGGGAACAGACTCCTATCAAAAAAAATTTAACTTAACTGGATGGGTTAGGGATATAGAGAATACTGGCAATTTTTGTTTACTAATATTCTTTAAAAAATATCTATCCAAAAAAGTAGATTGTAATAAATCTCACTCGTAGTATAAAAAGCTATTCCGGTGTTTTCAAATGAGTGAAACATATTTTTTCACTCAATTAAATGGGTCATTAATGTGTGCCTCTTTGATCAGACGGCACATTTACATCATCATTCGAATCATTATTTTGACGTGAACTGGTTCCATTAGCTGACGAGGTGGTTATTGGATTTATTATATTTTAGGATATAATTATCTTCGGAATACAGACCACCCAATGTACCTACCACCCAAGAATATTTTGATACCCTAACCAAGACAATATACCTGCTGATTAATGGACGAGGTTCTGGTGCAGGTTCTGGACAGTAATGCTCCTGCAAAATCCGAGATAAGCCAAACCAATAGAAAGAGTGTAGAAAAGCGGACCCCATGGTCTCCAAAGTACAAGATTTGAATACAATCTGTCGCGACACTTGCAACCTACGACAATAAGTTCACCTATGGTATAATCCGCGCGCGATGAGAATGGGAAAATTAAACTCGTCCAGAAATACAGTCGCACTGAAACCCAGCTTGATCTCATAAGAGTCATAAGCTTCGACATGAGTTTGCCGACGGTTCGGCTGGTCGGCGGACTACATACGTTTCAGTTCCAAAAGGTCGCACGCCATTTTCATCCGAGCGGATTACAACCTTATAAGTTATAACGGGATGCGGGTTCACCCGACTGGTGAAATCGGCCATCAAAATCGGAATGCGAGGAAATTGACCCGTGCGCTTTTAGTTGATTCCAGTAGGTGGGTATCCGTGGGGATATTACCGCACGAAAAAAAAAACGCGAGTCTAAAAATATAACCACCAATTTCATGTGAATAAAACGTCCCTGCGATTTCCAGGTGCATCTATGTTTGTATAAACCGACCATTATATAAAACTTCTTTGATCAGTCAGCATACTTCCATCAGAATTATAATTTGGATGTGAATTGCCCCCATTAGTAGATGAAAGCGATTTTGGATGTTTGAATAATATATTTTTCTTTTAGTCTCCCTTTAGACTGGTAACATAAGTGAGCTGTTATTTTATACTTGTAACATTTTGTTGTAGATTCGTAAACTAATCGGTATGGGTTCTGTCGTCGCTTTAAGTGATTAAAAGGTTTCTTCACAATCGGGCGAGTTGACGACTCAAAAATAATTCAAAATCGAAAATTGCCAACTCGCGCGCGCTAGCGAACTTGACACTAGCGAGATGGTGAATGACTCCTTTTCTTTACCACAACATAAAGTCTAAGAATTTTTTTTCAGCACATGGTGTTTCCTGCTTCCTACAATCCCGGGTCCTTTAAGCGGGGCGTGAAAAAGCATCTGTCGAGGTCCTCAAGGTCCAGTGGTTTGGGCGTGAAAGCGTACCGATAGACAGACAGACAGAGTTACTTTCGCATTTATAATATCAGTATGGATAGGGATATGGATATGGATAAAAAAATCCGTATCAGTTGAGGATAGCTAGCGCATCCGATACAAAATTGACATTATCGTCTTATCATTATGTTCGTGGTTGAATCCAAGACTGGTAACTCGGACCTGGGGTCTGTCCTTCATAAGAAGTTTGGTGTGTTTTGGCCATTACGGCAGCGATCCCCGACCTCCCAACGAGGAAAACCAGTGCCAAATCTTCGGCCATCTGGTATTGTTGTCTTGAAAAGGTCTTTTACTTTCTCAAGACAACCTCATTACATAGTCGTAATTATGGAAAGATGGAATCCAAGTTCCAAATCTTTGGACGTAACCGAGATGTCGTGTGTCGAGACTTTACCTACTCCTACTTACCCTATTTCATTACCAATGAAAATGCTAAATATTACAGTAATTCAAAGATTTTTCTTTATTTTCAGGTAAGCTGAAAAACAAAACTATTGCTGATGCTTACCGAACACCCAGCATGGTGCAGCAGTTGTCAATTTGGATGCTGAGTAGTTAGGCCAATGTACGTGGAGTATCAGCTTTCTACAATTTGATATCAGATCTGCCACTGAAACGTGAGTGAGATATAAACGGAGTAATTCGTGATTGCTATGGCTGACTGCTGACTCAGAATGGTAGGATTGCATCGTGGGTGGGCCCTGATGAGCTATGATATATGAACACTTACTCGCGAGTTCTCATTTAAAATACATTTTGTTTGAAACCTATTATCGGAGTAGACGTTTTCCTTGTAATTAGTATCGGTTTTCCCTCACGAGTTCCGTTTTTACCCTTTGGGTATGGAACCCTAAAAACACTAAACTATTAGGTAGGGGTGACTTGACACCCAAATTTCACCAATCATTGTGTTAAGTCCCATGTAAGGTGAGTCTATTGCCGTATTCCGGGCATTATTGTTGACTCGAAACATGCCTCTGAGGCTGAGTATGGGCTGTATACATCTGTCTGATGTTAAACAGCCCTATCCCTTAGTCGCCTAAGACGACACCACATGGCACGACATGGGGTGGCCCAAATTCTACCGGGAACCACGCGCAACTGATAAGATAACCCAATAATTAAAATTCCATACGATTCCACAACATTCCTTCTAATAATATTACCGTTATTAGAATTAAAATATCTCATTCATCATTACGTTAACCAAATGAACTATAAAAGATAAAAAGTGACCTTATCATATATTTACGTTAATTTAATCATCGCAATGAATGAATGAAGAGATTATGAATGAATGAACATGTTCATTCATTTGACAGTGACATCATTACGTCAGGTTAAGTCGTGACCGAGAGTTTGATGGATGGCTGTTAAAATGTGGTTAGATTACACTGGGGGACCGATTCAGTTAGATTACGATTTAGAAACGTTCGATTTTAAAACTTGCAATAACTTAAAGAATTAAAGTTTCGAAAAAATCCGGAACAAAATTATTTTGAATACATTATATCGCGAGTTATTTGGTATTTTTTTAATACACAGAGCCAAATTTCATTTGTTTTTAGCAACTATGGTCACTGATTTTCAAAATATAATTGAATGAATCAAACCATGTGTGTTTTTCAAAGTTTATACTGAAGTTATACTGAATCAATCAATCAATCAGTTTCCTATTGTAGTCCACTGCTGGACATAGTACTCTTATATGGAATACCAGTGTTTACTTACATTTAGCTTTCTAATCGAATTGAAATCACGCGTTTTGAAAACTAGGCGTTACTGAATTGGGGTTGTTAAGTTTGTGTTTATTGATGGATCGTATTACATTTGTAACTGCATTGATAGTGCACCGGCTTATAACGAAACTTATCTTAGAAATTATGTGCCGTATTATTAAGAAGTTAAAGACTATAGAATATATAAAGAAGTTATAGCTTTAATTTATCTATTTCCTGATTAATCGGGCAGCCAACTGAAATCAATATAATAGAAGATCATGATAGTGAATTCTCCTACTGCGTCGTTTAAGACACGGCATTTTCCGACTTTCCCTGAAGTCAAATATTTTTTTCAATATTTTTTATGTAATTTTAATGACTTGTATACTACGTATACGAAATTTTAAATCTATTGTACGAAAAAAGTTTTTCAGGAGTAAGTGGGTTAAGCAGTGAAGTGATGATTTATAGTCCATAACCTTTCTCGATAAACGGAATATTCAACACAAAAAGAATCTTTCAATTGGCAAAATTCCGTCCTTACATCACACGAAATTCAAGTGTTAAAATAGTTACACAGAACAGGTTTATCTGCTCCAATTAAATCGATACAGTTACCGATCCTTTCTCCTTACCTTCGTGTATTTCAACCTGCTTTATTATTGGAAAACGCAATTAAGTTTACCCTTTAGGCTTATCGGCTTAACCCGAATATATTATGAAAGGCATTCGCGGCATTTTGGCTTTAGAACACGGACACACTTGCCTAATGAGCAGTTTTCCAGTAGGTATAATAATCAGTTGGTTTTTAATTCATCAAGAGATGGCACTAGCATAACTTTTGGTAATTTTAATGTAATCTGTGGTTTGTTGTTGTTCTTTTCGCGTCGGTCTGTAATTTAAAATAATAATATTATAATTTAAAATAATTTCATCAGAAAACATGTCAAAACATCTATGTAAAGTAAATCAATACAAAACCGAAGATCATTTTTTCCATAAATTAGTTACCAAAAGTGCCGGCTGCGCCATCTAGCTTGTCTTTAGGAACCCTATAAATACCTACTGGAAAACTGCTCATTAGTAAATTGCTCTAGCTGTGTCTGTGGAGACGTTAATTGCGTGTCGTAGAAAGTAGCTGAATTGAACGAGGATTCTTGTGTAGTGAAGTCATATTATTAGAGGTATTTATGAGTCTGTGCAAGATTGCACAGACTCATAAATACCTTGATCAAGATTTTTGATGTTTTGTCACTATATTTTAAAATATATTTTACTGTGATCTTGTATACAAATAAGTGAAATGGAAGTGTGTGTTTTTATTACTAAAATATCTACTATTTACTTAAAGGAATCCAAGAAAAGTTATGTATTAGGTATATCTTTTATATATAGGAATCTGCAGGAAAAGTTAGGATACTATTTTGCTTTAAAATTTCATTGAATTAAAATAATAGCTTTTTGATAAATACATTTAAATGCATATGGGGGTATTTATTTAAAAAAGTTTATTCATTTTAGATTAAATTAAAAATTTAAAAACCCCCGACCCAAAAAGATCCTATAAAAATAAAAGTAATAACTATTACCTTATGACCTACCCTAAGTATTGACCCTTTTGTCATTTGTCTCGTCGGGGACCGCTAATCACCTTGGTACGCCCTATTCTCCCCGACGGTCAGACGGCGGTCCCCCGACGAGACAAATGACAAAAAGGTCAATACTTAAGGTAGGTCATAAGGTAATAGTTATTACATTAATTTTTATAGGATCTTTTTGGGTCGGGGGTTTTTAAAATTTTTAATTTAATTTTTTTATTTCATGCTTTTTATAGGTAACCGCTTAACCGATTTCCATAAAACCTGCTGTATCATGATTTATAAATTATGACCTTTCATTTGATACCCAACACGGGTATATTTGTAAATATTAGATTTTGCATTGCCACTTTCACTCCTCATATATTTCAAATGGCTGAACCGATTCTTATGAAACATAGCTAAGAACACTTTTGACTAAACCATCTTTCAAACAAAAGAAACAGAATCAAAAGCTACGATGCCACAGACAGCCTGACACACACACACCCATACACACGTCAAACTTATAACACCCCTCTTTTTGTCGGGGGTTAAAAATAAAATAAAGTTCCAAAACAATTTAGAGCACTAAGTCAATAGCCTGCGCGGACGAAATCACGGGCACATATAATAATTAGTTATAAAAATAGACGGTGAAGGTAAATAGACGGTGAAGGTAGATAAACTCACTGTTGAATTCTTTTACTGAAATTAATCATGCAGTTAATGATTATGAGTTATTAAGCCTGATGTGGCTATACACTTACAAAACTCAACCTGTACAACTTTTTGTGACAATCTGAAATTTGATCGTAAAAACCGATTACTTTCACCATTCTCGGTTTTAAGGAATTCAGTATCTGTAATTCTAGTATTCCATGAAACGATTAAAGAGTGTAATCGGCCACTTAAAATGCGGAAACTTCATTGGAGACCACGCCGGGAGAATAACGATCTTGGCGTGCATTTGCAGTGATAGATGTTCTTAAGTCGGCTATACATGTTGGCCGAGGGCTGGCCAACGCGAGCGTCGGAAACATAATGCAAGGCAAATGTTATAATGACCACACGTTCGACAAGTGCGCCGAACGCCAATGCCAGCGGCCAATATAGACGAGTGTCTGTAGAGCCGCACACACATTGGCCGAGCGCAGACGAGCGCCTTTCATTTGTTCACAAAAACCGACAACAATCCGAAGTGAGGCGAGTGACCACGAGCGACGGTGAGCGTAGACAAATTTCTCCAAATGAGCTCTACACACGTTGGCGCTTGGCTTTAGTCTGCCAAGTAGGCGAGCGACACCGAGCGATGACCAGGCAAGGCAAATAAACTGTCTACACGTTGGCATTGGCCATCGCTCGGCCAGCGTGTATAGGCACCTTGAGACAATAGCTGTGGAGTCATAAAATAGTGGCACTATTCTCTATGACACTTAAATACGTGACGTCACCCTTTCGTGATATGTTAGTAGATAATAGTATCTTACCGTTTACAATATGACAATAGAAAGATATCTACTATATTACAATGGGTAGTTACTGGTGATCTAACTAAAAAATAGATTGTTTTCTTACAGCCTTTTTCTATTGGCTTGATAATCTGCGTTTAACTGTACGAAGGTGTGTCATCAATCTTTCACGGTGGTAGGACACGACGGTATTCCTGTCCCAATTGAGCATTCCGACTGAAGTACCTCCACCCTACAGAACACCGCGGCTATAATAACCTTCTGTTGTGTTCCCGGTGGTGAGTAGAGTAGCCAGAGCTCACTGGAGAGTTTTTGTGCTGTCAGTGGGAAGACTAAAGGCTTGTCCTGCTTCATATCCTGCACTGACGACACAGAAACTCTCTGCTCTTACAGTGTCGGCAGCACGGCTGGAGACGGTATTGCACATGTATGTAAGTTAGGGTAACCACTTTCCATCAGTCTCCTATGAATCATAATCATATAACAACTAAGTAACTATTCAAATCGATTTAGAAAGAGAAAAGAATAGACTTCGGGCGGTACTCGAACCCGCGATCTTTCCCTTAGGCGGCCACCCACTAACAGTTTATCGAACGACAACCGGATGATAACGGTCTGTCAGTTCATCGCAATAGCCCACACACTTACAGTTTCGTATACGATTTTGGACTGACGGTTTTTATGTGTGTGGCCGCTTGACGATTCCGGTCAGCAAAGACAGTTAAAGGCCGGACAGTATGGCCATTTTATACGTAATAACATCAGAGTAAAAGAATAAAATAATGTTATTATTTTAGTCTGAGGTAATAAAAATGATGACATTGATGACATAAGGACTGCAGGCCGCCGGACAGACGAAAAACTGCAGGCGGACTGTTAGTGGGTGGCCGCCTTTACAGGGGGAATGCTCTGAGCTCTGACCGCTAAGCCACCGAACTAACTGTTGCCCGCGGCTCCGCCCGCTCTGATGTCGATTATCGCGACCAAACATAGCCTATGTCATTTCCCAAGGTCTTACTATCTCTGTATCAAATTTCATCAAAATCGGTTCAGTGGTTTAGGCGTAGAAGCGTAACTGACAGACAGACAAAAAGACATAGTATACAGACAGCCATAGAGAAAGACAGAAAGACAGACAGAAAGACATACAGAAAGACAGACAGACAGAGTTACTATCGCATTTATATTATTAGTGTGGATATGGATATTAATAAATTCAATACAGTTAACCTCTTTATTACTGCTAACGGTATATTTTAATACCCAATATAAACTAGATAGAAATGCACAAACTATAAATAAAGGTAGGTCCTACAGGCTGCTCAAACCGGTACTCGAACCTAGGAGCATAGGATTAATGGCCATGTATCTACTATATGATTATATTAATCGTAAGATTATTGAACGGGCAGAGTTAAAGAAATTTATATTTCTGAGTTTGTATCTGGTCATCTCTGAATAAAAAACTGGCTTTAAATAGAGCTTTTGATAGGACACAGGTTATGACTTATGACATCCACGTGGAAATCAGCTAGTTTATTATATTATATAACAACAAAACACGCGCAAATTCAATCATAGTTTTTTACCTACTTTTTTTACACTATCGACAGATTCAAGGTTACGATGAGATTTGAGTAGTAAATTCCTAGCCGATTACACATCGCAGTAGGCATTTGATGGGCCACTTACATGCAAGTGTCAAGTGGTGATTACTTAGTCATTGTTTGGTCTGAAAGGTTACTTAGCTACCGTACCTATCGAGTGTTTGTCTGATTAATAATTAGGTACATAATACATAATGATAATGAGCAATACCTCATATTGGGAGAGGCCTATGACGAGCAGTGGACTGTGATAGGCTTATTTATTGATTGATCGACATAATAACGTGGTTCACGGCGGAAAGGAATTTGGGCCACCACATCTCCTCCCATGCGGTGTCGTACAAGGCGACTAAGGGGTAGTCAACTAAACGAAGGGCTGTTGAACATGAGACCGATATCTCAGCCCAGGCTCAGTCTCAGATGCATAGCTCGAGTCAATAGTTGATAGTAACGAAAGTAGGTTGGTGTCTCTGCCTACACCCATCTACATATTTATGTAAGCATAGAAAGCTTAATTTTAAACGGATTCTATCACGATTTACTTATTTGGTGTACATTTTTTTACACTGATCCCGACATTACGGTTGCTTTTCAGCAGTCATGGTCACGGATACCAAAGATGGTAGTTGTCAAGTTTGAAATGTGTATACCTACCACTAAATAAATCGCGATCGAATACGTTAAAAATAGTACTATTTCAATATGTAATACTCGCGTAACTTCCGTCAGAATCTAATAGGCAATTACCGAAAATAGATGTTGTTCTAAATCGGTGTTTATTTTTCTATGGACCACCTCGTTATTTCAAATGCTATGGAAATGGGTTCTATTTCCCATGACGTCAAAGGAAACCTATTTTTGATCAAAACATTTGATTTATTTGAATCGCAGTGAATATATAGAACGATTGAATTTCAATCAGATACGAATCACAATATTGTTTTGGTCCAATGACTAATAGTAGATATTCTAGAGATACATCTTATGATGTTATTTTTAAACTATCGCGGTGTGAATTCATAGGTTTTGCGATATCGGGACTTCTTGCGATTAATTATTATTATGGAATTTACTTGTGCCGATGCTTCGGGTGTGTGGATGTGGTGTGTCTGCGGCCTTACCATTCACTAATAAGTAATGAAGGGTAGGCGCACAATAAAACCCCACACACCTCTCGACGACGCTTGCAGACGAGTCAAGTCGTGACCACGGGTGCTGCAACGCACAAGTAAGTTCCATAATAATAATTAATCGCAAAAAGTCCCGATATCGCAAAAACTTCATATCTCATGACGATTTATGTGTAGGGCGAGGGCGAAAGGGCATCCAGGTCTAATTGGGCACAGTTACATAATATAAATAAGAACGATGACATTTTAAGGAAAAATACCGGTAGTCACGAAAGAAAACCGGAAGTCATAAAGGAAAAGCGGAAGTCAAGAAGAAAACCGGAAGTCAGGAAGAAAAATCCAAAATCCAGAAGGAAACCGGAAGTCAAAGAAGAAAACCGACAATTGAAAGCAATTTGAAATTAGAAGGAGTAAAAGGTTATAAACCAGGATAGTAACAAATGCAAAGATATTATCTTGACCGGGCTTCGGATAAATAAATTATTGAATTTAACGGGCGATATTGGTCAGCATACCTAAGTAGTTTGTTTTAAAACGCGGTTACATTTTGCAGCGGTTACCTAAAACATGTTTGTTAAATTTGCAATATCGAGTTTCCGATATTTCGGTACAGTATTTCGTAAATATCCCGTTGAAACATAATAAGTAGTTGAAAAACAATATTATTATTCGTTTTAATATTGATACTGAAGGAAGTTTACGCGAGTATTAGTGCCCTTCTAAACGGGCCATGTTTTTCTGCAATATGTGGCTGCACTTTGACAACTAATTGCCCGGCAACATCAAAAATATTTCATTGCAACTGATGGCCGAACAATCAATGGCTGGGCAATGTGTTGCAAATATATATCTGCAATAGTATGGCTCTTGATGCAGATTCATAAACGAAATCACACTTGTTGCAGCAGCTTATATTGTTTTATTAAAAAATAAACAGAAAAAGAAGAGATTGTGGATTCGACCTTACATAAATAGGCGTAAAACTTTAGATACTTAATTTAAGTCTAGAAATAAGCCTTGATAGTAAATTATTTAACAATTCGCGTAGAAAAGGATAGACTGTGTCATAACAAGGAGAGCGACTGAAACAACAATAGAACTGGCCGAGCAATATTGCATTAAAATCGACCGCCTAGCGATCGTCCGGCAACCCATTGCGGCAATATCGGCCATATGTGGCAACACAAAAAATGTTTGGCTATATTTCCGTGACATTTACTGCAATACTGGCCGGTATTGCTTGCAATAGTTGAAATGTTGCCGGGCCACAGTGTTGCAGTCACTAATTGCAGTAAAACATTGCCCGTTTAGAAGCACCTTTACACATTGAACTCGCCATCCGACAGTCAACATACAGCCCATGACAAAGTGCCCGCTTGACGGCAATAGGCTCGCCCCGATTACGTGGGACTGAAAATCATGGTTAGCGAATTGTGGTTGTTAATAGATCTCTGACTACCCCTTCGGGGATTTACACGCGTGAATTTATGTACACATTGAAATAAAACTACGAGTATTTTAAAAGGATTCTATCCCGACTTATTTAGTGTTATTTTATTACATAAGGTACGCTGATTCCGTAGCTTAGATTGCTTTTCAATTTAACTTGAGTAGTATTGGACGTGCACTTGTTCCAATCTAAATCAATCTTCGATTTAAAATTGTTGTTTTATTTCCCTATTCAAAAGTCATCAATAAATACCAATTCCAAATATAACTTTAAACGTTTTCGTGAAAGTGCTCCACCGGCTCCACCATACTCGCATTAAATTTCTCCTTGAAGTAGAAATCAATAAAACAACTTCAGAGAAACGAAAATAAGTTGTCACTTTAACAGGTATCATCTTAAAATAAATCGGAATTCCAGGGAAGCTTGACACGAAGCGAATTCGGTGAACGTCAATCAAAACAGCCGTCGGTTTCACCAAGTTACATTGTAGTTACAATAATGTAACTAATTGAACATTTTTGTTTCAAATATTTAGAGATTCTGCGACCGCAGTCCCTTACAGCTTAGCTCTGTAGGAAAATTTAGCATACTAATTACTTTAAAATTTCATTAAAATATACGTACCCAATTAAACATTTTTGCCAAATAAGATCCCTTATTCCTCCTTGAAAATCTCTTTAGAGAAGAAACATGATGTAATGGCTACTTATGAATGATATGAAATAATTGATCGAAATAATGTAACTATTTGAACAAAAAAGTTCAAACTAGTTACATTAATGTAACTACAACGGAACTTGATATAACAGACGAAAACAGGTGCAGGATCGTGCTAACTGGGAGGTCCTTTCACTCCAAAGTTACTCAGAACAGACATCGCGAATAATAACAATGCCATACACGTAATCACTATGGCCTATAAATAAAAAACCGGGCAAGTGCGCGTAAGGTACGAGTCTGACTTGCACTGACGACGGGTTCCGTACCATTAAATACACAACATTAGGTGCTTGGCAACCAAGTAAATAACGTCAAAAAACATCTCGTTTGTTGTAAAGGACCCCTCTTAAATAAATTATGTTATTCTGTTTTTAGTATTTATTTGTTGTTTGTTATTTATGGTTTTTGTAGGGCTGTTTACATCAGACAGTTACCGATATACCTACAGCCCAGAATCAGCCTCAGAAACATGGCTCGAGTCAACAATAGTGCCCGGAATACGGCAATAGGTTTACCCCTTATTACGTAGGACCTAATACAATGATCGGTGAAATGTGAGTGTTGATTCACCTCTGCCTAATCATCAGGGGACAAAGGCGTCATTGTACCCATGTATGTATGTTATTAGCAGCAACATAAATACATCATCTGTGAAAATTTCAACTGTCTAGCTATCACATCACGGTTCACGGCACATATAATCACGCATTTATCCCCGGAGGGTTAGACAGAGGCAGAGTAGCCAGGAACCACTCGACGTTTTTGTTTTTGCCGAACCCTAAAATAGGTTTTAGAATACATACATCCTGGTTCGCAATTAGACCTACGGCGCCAAAGAGGTCGTTGAACACTAACTGTAATAGACCCGATGTTCAAGCATCCTTCAATAAAAAAAATTGAAGAGTTCTTACGTTGAATATAAAGTTGTTTTTTATATAGCCCGCGGCTAGATTAGTTTAGTGTGCAAAAAAAATGAGATAGCACGTGCGGGCACATTTGTATTAACACTTAAAAGTTTTATGTGCCGGAGTTGAGTGTTGCGGGAAACAAAAATAGATAGATAACAAACGTTTTATGGATATGTCATGAATGTTTACGATTTGAATACTAATTATAAAACAAGTAGGTACCTAATACATTTTTTTGTGAAACGATTTTGTATTGTACTTCAGTTTTCATCCGAAATAAAAGTGTGTAGGTCCCCAATCTCAGATCTTAGATTTAAAAGGAATGGGTGAAATGTCAGTTACTAAATTTGGGTCACCCAGCAGGCTAAACTAAATAAAACCGTTAAGTAAATAAAAAAAAATAAGATAATGTCTATCACTTGATCGATGTGAGAACGGGTAGCAAATAACAATCAGTAGTAATAGCATAATGTGCGAACAAAATACATAATTATATTTTAAATTAAAGTATTTTTCTAACTTAGATTTTAGTTAATTTTACATTTCCACTAATTTTGTTTTATTTTTTATTTTGATCATTTACTTAGTTTGTTAGTTCTTTTTAAGTTCATTTTAATGAATTAATAGCATAATCTTTAATTTTGTTATTTGTACGATCATTATTGGTCTGGAGCAAATCCTGTAAAATTAACGGAAGAATTTTATTATAAATAAACAAATATAAATCACTAAACTCCAGCTAGCGTATTAGTGAGTATTAGGTAGGTAGGTACATGTTTATATCAAAGATGGCGACCTGATCCCGGAAGACACTGGGTGCGCGAAGATTAGCGTGTTCTTAGTATCTACAACATAACGTATTGCGGATACATGCTTTTATTTATAACTTACAAGCTAACCCGTTGCGGCTAACCACGGGAAAGATTTATAATTCCCATAGGAACAAAATAATGTACAAACACTCTTGGACAACCAAAGGGTTTGCAGGACCAATGGTTTTAGAGCCCAAACCAACCTCACGTGCTAGTCAGTGCACCTACTAAACTTGGGACGAAGCTCTGGTACAGAGTTTCCTCACAGGGTTGGGAGATCAGATGGTTGTTGCTTACGCAAAAGCCAAATCAAGTGTTATGAGTTATAATGATGATGATGATTACAGGTTATGTGGTCAAAAGGTCACCCTATCTATGTATCATCCAACTAAACACTAATTCTAAACATGCATCCGATGGCCATTATTTTATAGATTAAGAATAAGCAAGTAATATTTAAGTCTAAGTTCTGAAATATTAACCATAAATTTAAAAGATTAAGATTTAACTTACGACTTTTATGCAAATATATGCAAGTTGAGTTTTCAATTTAGAATCTAGTTATAATTTAATAACCAGACTGAGGAACGCAGCGTGAAATACTTCTATCAACAAAGCATCTTTACATCCAGGGATTGTCAAACCTATGCGTCCACGTATCCCTATCTTACTAACTTACAAAACAACGCCATTTTTCCAACCAACAAAGCCAACATATTTATACTCGCGCCCTTTTCTCTCCAGGGTAGGCAGAGACGACACAGTCCACCATCTTTTTCTGTCTTTCATTACACACATGCTTCCTTTACTATCATACCTTTCTCGAGAGACGCGTCATAATCGCATTTAGGTAAAATCAACGAAATGTTTTATCAAAATATATATATTAGAGAGCAAAGATAAAATAATTAAGTAATTAATTTAAATATTCTATTTATCTATTGCGAATAGAGTCGAATCCTGTAAAAACGGTTAAGTCTCAATTCAGATTTAGTTAAATTCTGCATCCCACTTTGAGAAACACAGCTTTAGATCAACAAAGTTAAAAATAGAACATAAATTTATAAAAAATAGATTATCAAATACACATACAAAATAATAAATTCCATTATGTGATCTCTGGAATTCGATATTTAAACATTATGTCATCAATTCCACAAAATCTAGTTATAGATTTATCCGCAAAGTGAATCAATAAAAACTTGTCATGAATGCAGAATCTCGAATAGTTCACATACCGGTTTTGACTTATGGTATTGTGAGAACAAAACCGGTATTATGTAATATCTATAACAGACTTAATTCAAACTTGTCCGCGGTCAAAGTCATGATCGAGCGTTAGTGGAAGGATTTTGTTGCTCTAATGTGGAATGGTTCAGTCAATTCTTCTGATAAAAATATGTTCGGAATTCAGCCTGGATTACTTTCAGTCTCCCTAATGTCAAAGTTCGCAATTTCAATGAAAAAAGAACTCGGGATATGTATCTTGGACCTATCGCGAGACATAGGAGCCCGTATTGTTATGTCAAAACCTATGCTTGGGGATTTCGAGCTCGTCTACCGCAGTAGCGCCCCATGCTACCCTAAAAAGACCAAGAAACGTGTACTGCGCATATAGAGTGCCTTTTGAGCATATTTTAGGTCCAGGATATACCTAAGTCTCGATCAATAGCTGCTGAAATATACCTAGTTATTTCCATAGGTTTTATAATTCGATAACCAGAAAGTACAGTGCAAAACCTATACAATTTGTGCTTCCATTGATAAAATAATCTATCACACAATAAACAAACAACTCCAAAATCAAAATAACAAGCCACAAATGGGGGCCAGTTACCACACTAATCAAGTATCTACAAACTAAAAGCTAATAGGTTAAATTCTCCGGCCGCCGCGCCGCTCGCGTGACCGCGGTAATGAACCAACTGGGATATGGGGGATCTTCAATTATCCCAACGGCTGCTTAACTGTTATTATCCCAGTATCCCTAATTATCTCACTATCCCTAATTTTGTGTGACAGCTTCTCATTACCAGTTAATGGGGTTTTTAATATCACGAATTAGGTAGCGTGATCGCGTGAAGACTTAATTTCAGAACTAATGTTTGTTATGTCATTGTTTTTCTTTTCTCTTTATGTGAGTCTTCTTAATCCGAGTTCGAGTCATTGCTCCTCTGCTAATGAAAAAAATATATAAGTAGCTCGACTAGTGCTTAGTTATACTTAGTACGTATTAGCGAAGGAGAATCGCAAACCGCGCGGCCCGCGACGCGTGGAGGCGACTCAGGAGGCGTTGGAGGTCGCAGAATGCCCTCCGTCCCCCATGAGCGCGGGCCTGAGGATGACGGGTGGAGCCGCCTGTCACTCTAGCAGAAGCAGCCTCCTCATACCCGGGGGCGAGTTGGGGAGTCCGTGTGGGGACCACGGACTCCCCAACTCACCGGAAGAGGGCCAGATCGAGAGATGGGGCGACCGGACTGTGAGGGATATGTCTATGATAATCTCACCTTCGGTAACCGACGGCCCACAGACGGCGTGTGTTTTAGTCGGTTCGAGTCCGACATAACCTCCTCCAGTTTCGATCTGTGGGGATTTTTCGCACAATAAAAAAAAAGTTATAGTAACTTCATGAATAGAATATTAATATATGACATAGTTCTGTCGTTTACATACTCTTGGCCCATTCCTTCCGTTTTGGGCAACTTCATATTACGTAAACATTACCGTGTGGTCTCGCAGACCCTTCTGTCTCCATCGTGGGTGTCGTTATGGCATGTAGTAGAAAATAATCGCCTCTGGTATACTCTCTGATAACATCATTGAGCCGCCTACGATTATGATATCAAATTTCTGTTCCATAATATGCTCTGAGATTTATGGGTCGAGCTTGTAATTACCGGCATATATCTTGACCCCAGTGGCATCACAAATGCCCTGCCCCTCTAGACAAGTGGCAATTCGTTGCTCGGCGTATGATGGAATAGAATGCCAAATGTATGGGATTTGACGTATATGACAGGCGTCAACGAATGTCAAAAACGTCAAATCCTATACATTTGTCATTCTATTCCATCATACGCCGAGCAACGAATTGCCACTTGTCTAGGGGGGCTGGTGTGCGCGGATTAGCGCTCTACCTAGTCGTATATATGTCGATGATGGATGAGATTTTAAGGACTAGGTCAGATCAAGAATAGCCGTAACCAGTGAGCATGTGAAAACGTATGCCAGGATCGCAGCAAGAAAGAAAATATAGTATCTGCCTACCCTAATGTATAACAGCCGTAACTACGTTTTTAGATATGTAATTTTCTTTGAAAGTACATATTCAAAGGAACTTTGAAATATCCATATTGAACTTTATTGAAAAGTACACATTTCGTAAATGAATGTTATGTTATTTGAAATTCTATGAATGGTTCTATCATGTTGAAAGCTTTCACGTCAGCCAAATATTAATCAGGGTTCACTGGTATTAAGGCAGCCTTCCACGGTACGGGATTTGGTAGTTTATCACACATACGGTGCTGGCTTGTAGCGTATGTGGTCGTACATGCGCTTCAAAGAAAGGCTACGTCAGTCACCTGTGAGCTCACCAACATAGCTCTCATTAACCAGAAGCCAGTAGCTGTGGCCGAACACGGTCGGGACAGTAGTAGTAGTAACTGCAGATCACGTCGGAACACTAACACCATAAATAGGTTCGCAATGGAGCGACGAGTAGTGTGTCCGTTATTAGTTTTTAAACGTAACATACATTATATTGGCGTTTCGATGCGGGCGATCTGCCACGGACTTTCTGTCGAGTGTAGTGTTAGTCTTATTATTTTCGTCGTGTCAACATGTCAGTACCATACTGTACCTATGATATCTGTGGCGTCAGTCCGGACTTATCCTCGTCAGTCCGCAAAATCACGCACCGTGGGAAACTGCCTTTAGATATTCAGCTACCGCAATTATTGCTAAAGATGAATAATTACCGAATCTGCTATCCGGTATTTAATTAAAGAGACATTAATAAATTGAAGATTCAATTATATGGCGAAGAAATACAAACCTACTGACAAATTATGGTCATTTGTCATCGAGTATCCTAGTCCATTTAACACTGTGAATGGTTATAATTAATTATTTTGACACGGGCTACGATATTTAAGATAAGATGGTAATTATAATCTACTTAATGATGTCTCAAACGTTTTTTTTTTATCCATGGCGAGTTGATGGTTTTTTTTTCCACAGTGTTAATTGTACATTTTATGAGATGTAAAATATGAACATGATTTAATTTAAATAAATTGTCATGGGGTAGTGTTAAAGGCAAGGTGTTTTAAGGATTCTGTCGCGATTACATTTAGCCTGACTTTTCGGCTAATTTTCACCAGCCATGGTTGTGGGGTGACGGCTCTAGATCTAGTTATAAGTCAGCAGACACAGTCTTCAATACGAAAAAGGCACATAAGAAGTGTGTTAACTCATATATAATGAGTTTAACTCTGTTTGACATTCGTCTGGCATCTCTTACGTCGTTTTGCATAAGTTAAACATGATTTGTATTCAAATTAAAATTATGGATGCCTTTGTGGCTTCAAGAATTCGTTTTTGTTCACAAAATGATGTATGCTTTTCTCCAGACTGTAATTACGTGGTTTGAAAATTTTGTTTACCTTGGATGTGTGTTCAAAGGCTCTGGTAATACGAGTGTTACATATTAGAAGTAGGTACCTACTGCATAGCATAATATTATGTTCAGTTGCAGCACTAGAATCGAATGTATTTGGAGAAGGGAGGAGATATCTCAAAACAGAGATGGTAATGGGTCAGTCAGGAGTACGAGGGATATGCTATACGGCCCCTGACTCCCGGACACCTGAGACGGTGTGCGGATTTAGTCGGTTCGAGTCCGACATAACCTTTGGCGGGGGGTATCCGAGGGTCTTCCACACGAAGAAAAGGTACTTTACGAAAGAAACACGTGTGTTAGTATAGCATTGCAAGTTTTCCTTTAGAACCCTATTATAGAACCCTAAATATAGGAAGCACTTAATTTCTTTTCAACAATTAACTTTTATATTTCCTGACTCTGGAGCATCAAAATTATTATGCTATTACGGATAAATGGTACTTTTTTAATTCAACTTAATTGTACAGTCGGCAAAGAAGTTAGTACACTTTTTCATATAAAGTCGTATGTGAAGACTAACACCCGTATTCACAAAAAATACTTCGCTATGCGTACTACCAAAACTGTGCAAAGAACGACAAATTCTCAGTGCGTTCGTTTTGGCAAGCCTTTTTATTCATTGATAACACTTAAGTAATGTTTCGTTGAGAGAACGCACTGCGTTAGATACACACTGCGAACATGCTCCGTGATGTTTGTGAATTAATTTTACCAGCCCTATGCGCTCGAGCACACTATGAGACCTCACAGTATTGTTTATGAATACGGGTGTTAGGCTCCTTTGCCGCCCATACCTAGGTTTTGTCGACATTTTGATGTCACCCTGAGAACTTATTATCACTTCTATTTGGATTATCAAATACCTACTAATAAAACCTAATTTATTTTGATAAAATGATGATAATATGATGTAATAATAATAATAATAATGGTGTATTTCTTTTCCTTTCAGGTAAATATCAGATGAGGAAGCAGAACTAATGAGACATGCGATAATTCTTTTCAAGTATGTATGTCTGTGTCAGATATTAATTACACCTTGTTCTTGTAGTTTTTTTTATCACATACTAGCTAATGTTCGCTGCTTTGTCCGCGTAAAATTCTGTTCCCGTTCCCGTACTCCCGCATGAAATTCGGTTCCCGTTTTCCTGACCGATGGGAACGTATTTTTTTAAATAATCTACCGTGGAACTTTTAGACGATAGAAATAAAAATTGCTGAATCGGTCCAGCCGATTCTCAAGTTTTGCGCTTAGTAACATCGATTTTTATTTATAAGAAGATATACATACATATATTCACGCTTGTAAATTTCCGAAGGTGTAGGCAGAAGTGTATTAAAACCCAAATATCGCCTAATATAATTTTCGGTTCCTCGTAATCCCCTATTAGGTAAGCTTATTGCCGTCAAACCGGCACTTTACGACCAGTATTTTTTTAAAAGACCAATATGTCGGCTAACTAACAGAACGCTTATTGGTTGGTCATTGGTCACATGTTAAACAAACCACAAACCAAGAAATGGTTCCTAATCCTAACCTGAGGGCGTACGTCCAGTAATTACTGGCCATTAGCTTGTTTATTGCCACCTTATATGGCAACACTGTAGGCGTGAATGTTTGTCTATTTGTACAACCTTTGCCTTATAAGCCGTCGAACTATTATTAAGAACTACTTGTTAAACCTTTGTCCATTGGTTTAGAAGTTATTAACATAACATAACATAAACTCACGCCTATATCCCCGAAGGGGTAGGCAGAGGTGCTAGCACCCACATTTTGCCGTTTATGTTTAGGTCCCAATGTAATAGGTGGCGAGCCTTTTGCCATTAACCGGGCACTTATAAACCTGCGATAAATACACACATAACTTCGAAAAGCATCGAAAAGTCATTGGTGTGTGCCATGGTAAAACCTGGGATCGAACCCGAGACCTCGTCTCAGCAGTCCATTACCCATACGACTAGGCTACCGCGTTACACTTGAAATTATTTAAGAGATACGATTTGACAGATCTCTGGATTCATGGAAGGTAACTAGGCACTATTGAAAGGATACATGAAACTGTTATAAATTAAGTTAAACCATTTCTAAATACGTAATAACTTATAATAGTAAGTGTAAAAAATATGGTGTAACATACTTCACTTTAAATTACTACAAATATTTTAAAAATTGCTACAAATAATTTAAAACAAGACGTGATTCTTCATTTTTCGAAATCTCGTGTGACAGCTACGTCATATCGTTCTTATTTTTTCATTTGAGTGTTGCGGCTGTGTTCTCTATGGTTGTTACATTTTAATCGTATGGAGTTTATGTCAACTCGTTACGTTTATGGTCGGCGTTGCCAGAATGTAACTTTTGTAATATTTTGTATTTCTTTTTACCCTCTCATGTTTCTTCTAAGTAATACAAATCAAAATATTGTTTAGATTTTACTTTTGCCGTATCGCATACTAGAGACAACAATACTAAATTATATTATATTGATTGTGAAAATGCACCTCTTAGATTATTTTGCCTATCATCACCATCATGCGCATGGAGATATATTTTCCTAATTGCATCTGAGGCCAAGGCAAGGCAAGGCAAATTTTTATGTTTCAATTTTCACTGAGCCGCGTGGTTCCCGGTAGGAGCCGCGTGGTTCCCGGCAGAGTAGAACTTGGGTCAACCCATCTCTTCCTATGCGGTGTCGTACCAGGCGACTAAGGGATAGGGCTGTTTAACACCAGACAAATATCTACAGCCATGACTCAGCCTCAGATGCATAGCTCGAGTCAACAATAGTGCCAGGAATATGGCAATAGGCTCACTCCCTATTACGTGGGACCGAATAACTACAAGTACCTATATAACTATAATTTTTTGTTATTACATTTTGATCGTATGGAACCTCCATTATGTTCTCCTCTATTCGTTGCGTTTATGGTATAGTATAATAGTACTGACTGGACACATGTCTTGAACCTAAACCGGCGTGGAGGGAAATGTTCGCGCATGTGCACTATCGGACAAAAAAAATGTAACCATAATATTCTGTATTTTCTGTTTCTAACATTTTTCGCACGAACCATTTAAAATCTTCATTTTAAATTGCCAGTTGCCAATAAAAAAGGTGGATTCGCTTTTCTGTCTTAATAGATTTGTACAATTTAAATTATATAAGTTTTATTGTTACCAAATTCAATAGCTGAATATTCTGAACAATTCTGCGAACCCCCTCAAAGGATTCAGGCGTGATGTTCAATCGCGGCTAATTTCCTGGTATTTTTTTAAGAGTTCCTTGGTCTAATCTCGGAAACCCATCATCAGATCTTTACGAAATTTAGATGGGACCATTTCGGAATACTGTACTGCCGAACAAAAAAAGAATTTTGCAAATCCGTCTACGCAAGACGGAGCTATGACCGTACAAACATAAAAAAATATATATTTAATCATCTGTATTGAGAACCTTGATGCAGAAGGCGGTATTCTTCGACACGGCACGTATTGTGAGGCATGGTCCCTGTACACTACAAGTACCGGTGGGGCATTGTATTTTATATTTTTAAATATTATGTTTTTTATTGTAAGTAGGTATATGAATTTAAAAATATAGTATCTTACTAGATTTTTCAAGAAATAAAGAGGTATAATAATGATACCCATGTTTTCTTTAAGCCTAACACATAGAGGTACTAATCCTAATATTAATACTAGATAGGTATATTAAATGATTTATCAGTGTTGCCAGGGCCAGATAGTCTAATGTAAATGTAAACAAGATAGCTTAAAAAGTTACATATCGAGGAAAAAGTAAGGTTTTTTTTATGGTATGAAAATCCTGTCGGATAATTATATAGCGCAGTGGGGTAGTTATGACAATAGTTTTATTTATTTACAAATTAAAATGTTACAAAAGTTACATTCGGGGAACGTTGCGATTAATCTTTTGTGACCTGAATCGATTATTCTGACAATTGATTTGAGACACTCCAACCCTAGACTATAAACGTCAAATCGTATCTCTTAAATATTTTTTACTGTAGTAGGTACCGTGAAAACAATCACTACAAATTATAAAGTCGCTATCGCTGTCTGTCCGTCCCTATGTATGCTTAAATCTTCAAAACTACGCAACGGATTTTGAAGCGGTTTTTTTTAATAGACAGAGTGATACAAGAGGATTACTAATAGTAAATGAAGAAAGAAAGAAAGAAAGAAAAATATGTTTATTCTGTAGACATATTTATACGGCAAATAGACATATTTATACGCACAAGCAATGACATTTCATAACATAGACATGTCATATGCTTACAAATCAACGTAGAAAAATGTGCCGAACTCACACACACACATTTTTAATTCATCTACACTTTTGGTGTATTAACTTTAGAGTAATAGTTCGTGCAGTGTCTATAAACATACGATTGCATTTTCGTTATTTTTTTAAGTCACTGAAGCTCCGCTCGACGTCCGACCGGCGCCGCTCGGCACGCGGTACTAAAGGCAAACGTTCCAACTGACTCGTTTTCGGATCTTCACGATTTTCGCGCAATAACATATCTACTTCTTTTTATATAATATCTTTGCGCACAAGTATTTACATTGAGCGCGAATCGAACTCACTAACGTAGTATTCAAATGCACTAGGGCACTAATACCTCGCTATTCAACATCTGTCTAAATAAACAAAACCTACCTATGTTTTCGTGAGGTTATCATATCACACCTATTGCGTTTTCAATTAAGGTCTTGTAATTTTATTTGTATACCTACGTTTTCGTAAGTTTTCAAAACACACGTATTCAAAAACGTAAATTTACTGAATCCAGTACCTTAAACCACTTGTAATACCGTGAAATAGTTTAAATACGAGTAGGTACTAGGTAGTGCAGGGCACAATGGTGTTGCAAGCGTGGACACAAGGATTGTGAGTTTATCTTGTTATGTGGAGCAATGGGACTGCGCAGTGTGCACCTCGTGCTGTGATAATTGTGATTCATTTTGTATGCAATGCGCTGATTAAGGCATGAGTAGGCCGTATTACTGGTAAATCGCCGTTTATGGCGCCAAAAATTAACAGGTAATAAAAATTTAAAATCCATAATTTACCGGTCATTTTTGACGACATTTTATTTAACAATATTTACAATTCACATAAATTTAAACAATTTATTTAACGTAAATTTACATACTGTCAATATACCTACAATGGAGTTAATCAACGTAATAAATTAATTTAAATAATTAATTATTAAATTATTGTTTTTGTACTATTTATACATGACAGAATATGGAAGAACTACAGGGCAATCTCACTCCCGAGCATGCCCACAAGTTGTTGCAGGCCCAGTTGTAATTGCAGACCCTAGCACTGATGTACTTAGATCTAGGTACATTACCTACAAGATGTACCATCACCACCCTTGCCTTTGTCCCGGTCGTATCCGAAGCTTTCACCTCGGAGTCCGGTGTCCGCTTTTTCCAGTCTAACTGCGGGTTTGGAAAAACTTCGATATTTTCCGTGAAACGACTGCCATTTATTTTGATCTCTACAATATCGCAATATCGAGGCATTACAGTTAGACCAGACCAACTACCCGTAACGACTGCCATAGATGTTCCTATGGCAACCGGGACCGACGGCTTAAGTGCACGAGCCACGTCCAGACAAATGCAAATAGAAATATTCATGCAAACAAATATTTACACAGAACGGGAATTGAACCCGCCGTACCAAAAGGGTCATAATATATGGAGCTTATTAAGATCGATGGGACCCAAGCTAACCTTAGTTATACTTAGTCTACTTGCTGATTGATGCACTTTTGAATCGAAAAATGTTGAGTTTTACCGTTTTCCTATGGGAATATGATATTTTCCCGAAATCATAAATAGATTATACGTTTGTAAATAACTATTTTCAAGTATTGCTGTGCAATAGGTGTGCAATAATTCACACTGATTCGTTTCTTTATATGAAAACAAACACACTTTTGCATTTACGAATAGCTGTTGCCCGCGGCTTCGCCCGCGTGGATGTCGGTTATCGCAACCAAAATTAGCCTATGTCTTCCTTCCTTTAGCTGACTATTCAGTCAAGATGGAGTCATATATCATGGTAAAGGACCACTTACACCCTGTATAGTATATGAAACGAACATGTAGAGAATTGTATTAGGTATATCAATATTGATAATATAAAATAAATTACTGAAAAACAGATTTTAAAAAAATTGTGGAATGCGATCATGAAAAATGACTCTTATCTTAAAGACACAAGATCTATTTTATAAAATTTTATGATCGATTTGTAGAATGCGGAAAGGTGTAAATTAGATCAGTTTAATATTGATTTACATGTCCGGATGTTAGTAGAAAGAGTAATTTTAAATGTGATTCAGCAATACATTTCATTAGGTTAGTAGTTCAGATTATATTGAAATGGTGGACGTGGAAGTAATATAATTATATTATTTATGGCCAGGGCCGGTCGCAGCTTGAAGTTTTGGGGGGGGTCACTTCGGAAATTCCTCAAGAAATTTAACCCCTCTTCCCCTCGTACTGGGACTTTACAATTATGAAGTCAAAGTCAAAGTCTTTTTTTTTTTTTGTAACCTTTTTTTCCATGGTTTTGGAGGGGGGGGGGGGGTCATGTCCCCTGTGACCCCCCCTCCCTCGGACCGCGCCTGTTTATGGCAGTGGTAATGGGTCCCTGTAACCCGATTCCGCTTGCTCTGCAAAGAATTCCATAAGAGAATGTTAATGTTATACAAAACTGCTATAGGTAGTCGTTCTATAACAAGTATATCGCCATCTGTACCTCTAGCAAAGGGATCAGCACCGGAAGCCATAATTTACAGACTATTGCAAAGATACTAACACTAAATTGAGATCATAATTGTACTACTAACACTTTATATGTATTCTATTTTTTTTTTTTAAAGAATATTAGCAACCTAAATTACTACTTTTACTATAGGATTCGTTTCTGAAATAAATGATTCTGATTCTGAATCTGAAATAATTCTATTCTATTCTAAAACCTTTTCTACCACTTACCCGATACTGAGCTCTAAGGTAAAAGCCTCGGATACAACATAACTTATTGTACCTACTACTGCAAATTATTTGTACCCCATAGGGGTCTGGTCTGAATATAAAATTGCTTTGTACTTTGTGGTCGTTAAAAATTATTTTATACTCGGTTTCCGTAATGACAAGTAGCACTTTTAGTATCGAATGTTGTTAGTGAATTTTGTAAAATGTAAAGGTGTCAATATAACGGTGTTTGGGTATAACAAATATCATTAATTAAACTTTCGATTGCAGTTTTATTACCGGTTTACGACACGCGAATGCAAAAACCGTAACTGATAAACCGATAAGTTATTTTCTCAATGAAATGAAAATGGAATACCTATGTCATGAAATATTACTAAATAATATTAAATATTCATAATTTAAAGCCAATGTAAATATTATATTTCAGTTGACTTCAGTAAAATTTATTTATTGGTCGTATCAAATTATTTCTTGGAATTGGAGAGAATTATATATATATAAAATTATATCTGGGAGACAATTTGTGCATTTTTATTTTGTGGCCACTCGCGTGGCTAGCGGCGAAGCACGTATAGAGATCAACGTATGCCACGCGAATAGAGATCAATTGGTGCTTCTCCCATGCACCTGCTGAGAACAACGTAGCCACGGAGGACAGAAGACGCAGCGTATCCTAGAGCAACGCGGGGGCGTCGCGTCGGTCCTCGCGTTGCTAAGATGCGAAGGCGCAAGCGTCAGAAGTCAGAACAGTGTCAAATCTTGTTTATACAAAATGTTTATATTTTTCTTAGTGTTTTTGTAAAATATATATATAAATAGTGTAAGTGATTAAAATGAATCAAAACTCTAACGGCAGTGACAATGTGGATATGTGTTCAGGTCAATCCGCTTCTGTTTTAAGTAACCTCGTGCGCTGCCCATACTGTTCCCAGGCCCGGTTCTTCAATGGTGAGCGGGGCTTGAAAGTACATATTGGCAAAATCCACAAATGTCAACATGTACTTCCAAGTCCCACGATCTCCGTAGATAGTGGAGTTCCACCTAACACCTCCCAAATTCCTTTTTGGCAATCTTTAAGTGAAATGAAAAATTCCGTCCCGGTTTTAAAAAGAATTCCCAGAGGCGCAAGGCCTTCTGTGGCTCAAAAATTATCAAATTGCATCAAACATGTCGTTAGTGTGAACTCCATATCGGCCTGGGAGCAATTGTTAACCTTCCCTTACAGAATATTACACATTAAAAACAATAGTACACAAAGATCTTTGACAACCCAAATTAAAGAAAATTGTTCTAACAACACGTATCATTTCGAATCAAAATTAAACCATGCCTTTAACTCTCAATCCAATAAATATAAATACATTGAAAATAAAATAAGGGAAGGTGATATCAGGGGCGCGTCGAGGTTGCTTTTTAGCAGCGATGTGGTGGCACCTTACTCTCCAGACACGCTCGCGGGTCTGCAGAGTAAGCATCCACCGGCTTCAATTGATCTCTCTTTCCCAGAACCACCGAGTGATGACACTGAAACTCTCAGTATTACTGCCAAGGACGTTTTCACAGCCGTTTGCTCCTTCCGGAGTGGATCTGCTGCTGGTCTCGACGGCCTGACCCCCCAGCATCTTAAAGATCTAATGTGTCCGAGCGCTGGGGAGGCTGGCGATGCCCTTCTGAAGGAGCTGACGGCTTTAGTGAACTTGATGCTCTCCGGCAATGTGGACGAAGGTATCATTCATATATTATATGGGGCCAACCTATGTGCTCTACGTAAAAGGGATGGTGGCTTTCGTCCCATTGCCGTAGGAAGCACCTTACGGCGGTTGGCAGCCAAAATTTGCTGCAAGTATTACAGTACCGAGCTTGCAGCAAAATTCCAGCCCCTTCAACTTGGTTTCGGTTCGAAAGGGGGCTGTGAGGCTGCCATACACGCACTTTCGACGTACCTTGGCAGTGGTGAAGGTGAGGTCATTTTGAAGGTTGACCTGAGGAATGCCTTCAATTCAGTGAATAGGGATACCTTGCTGACCCAAGCAAAATTAGAAACCCCTCATATATATAAATTCCTTTGGCAGTGCTATAGACACCCTACAAAATTAATTTATAAGGATCATCTTTTGGAATCAGCAGTTGGTTGCCAGCAAGGTGACCCTTTGGGACCAGTCATCTTCAGTCTAGCAATACATCCCATCATACAACAGTTAAATTCAAAATTCAACATCTGGTACCTAGATGACGGGACTTTAGGGGGTGATGTACAAACAGTGTTACAAGATTTAGAACTTATGATAAATAAATTTCAATCCATTGGCTTACAACTCAACTCAGACAAATGTGAAATATTTATTAGTGACACTACAGACAGACCCTCGACTGTACAAAAATTTAACCATTTAGCTCCCAATATCAAAATTCTGGAAAAAGCTTCTCTGCGCCTCCTGGGGTCCCCAGTTCTGGAAGATGGATTTCATTCATTTATTGAGGAAAAAATTCAAAATTTTGAAAATATTGCAGATCGTTTACAAAAAATAAGTGTTCATTCAGCCTTTACTATACTTCGGTTTTGCCTTTTTGTCCCTAAATTTACCCATGCACTTCGTTCATCCCAATTTTGGCAACATTTGACACTTCTGGCAAAAATTGACAACATTCTTCAAAAAACTCTCAGCGAAATTCTAAATGTGGCCTTGAACGACCGAGCCTGGCTCCAAGCGTCCTTACCAGTTCGCTTGGGTGGGCTCGGCGTTCGCAAAATTACAGATGTTAGCCTTCCAGCATTTTTGTCATCGGTCCACGGCACTGAGGAGTTAACCAGGAAAATTCTTATAAATACACAGGTTAACTCTGAGGTGTCGTGCAAGTCCGATGCCATTAATGCTTGGAAGGTTGCTTGTCCCAACACTGAATTGCCTGGCAACCTTTTCTCCCAGAGACAATGGGATGCGCCGCTATGCAAGCTGGTAAGAGACAGTTTGATACGCTCGTCTTCCCATGTTTCAGAGCGTGCGCGCCTGTTGGCTGTGGGGGAATGGGAGTCAGGTCTCTGGATTCAGGCACTTCCATCGCCCAACATAGGTACTATGTTGGACGATACTACTTTCCGCCTTGCCACTTGCCTTCGCCTGGGAGCGCCGTGTGTTTCTCCCCATCGTTGCCACTGCGGTGAAGCTGTCGACAGCCTTGGGCACCATGGCCTTTCATGCAGCAGAAGCGCTGGGCGCATATCACGACACGCCTGCATCAACGACATTATCCGCCGTGCTCTTGCCACTGCTGGCGTGCCAGCCATTCGTGAACCTAATGGGCTGGCGCGTGAGGATGGCAAGAGACCGGATGGTATGTCGTTGCTGCCTTGGAAGATGGGTAGGCCTTTGGTGTGGGATGCAACATGCGTCGACACCCTTGCGCCTTCACATCTTTCAGGCACAGCAGGCTGTGCCGGCGCTGCTGCTGCATCTGCGGAAAACCTCAAACGGCGCAAATACTGTAATTTAACAGGTGATTATATTTTTGAGCCGTTTGGGGTTGAAACGTTGGGGACATGGGGCCCAAGTGCCCGCTTTGTATACAAAGATTTAACAAAGCGGCTGATCGACGCTACGCGTGACCAGAAGGCTGGTTATTATCTTGCACAGAGAATAAGCATTGCCATTCAACGTGGCAATGCTGCCAGCCTTCTGGGAACGTTACCGGTCGGTGACGATGTGGAGGAATTTCACGACGCATTATGCATGTAAATATTTTATGTATTTAATTTAGTTTATTTTATTAATTATAGTGTGTAGTGTTGATTATTTTGAACTTGTAATTATTTTTTCACAATAAAATGATTTCACATCTTTTCTCAATAAAAAATATCATTATTATTTAAATCCTATAAGGTCCTTTAAGCGGGGCTTGAAAAAGCATCTGATGAGGCCGTCAAGCTGAGCCACCATTGTAACATGGTGACCCTCTTTTTCCAAGACTTTGCCTTCAGCTTACCATCAGGCGAGGCGAAGTCAAATTGACGTGTCCTATATAAAAAAAAACTTGTCACCCTAGCAAAAGTAGGCCGGGGCGGCAGCGATCAATGCGTGACTCCCAATACCTGGGGGCGAGTTGGGGACCCCCCGGTCACCACACCGGAAGAGGGTCAGATCCGGCCGTGGTTCGAGGGATATGACTAAGACATTCTCACCCCGGCATCCGACGGCCCACAGACGGCGTGCGTTTTAGTCGGTTCGAGTCCGACATAACCTCCTCCACCGGCTCCGGCGGGGGAGGTATCCGTGGGGATATTTCGCATGATAAAAAAAAGCTGTAATATCTAATAATAAAAGGAATCTTCTACACGTAAAGTTAGTTTCAATAACACACAAGAGACTCAAGACGAAGGACCGTTATCAGTGACCGACGCGATTGTATGCTAATCCTCTGAGCTCTTATGTTAGACATTATAATTAGACAATGTTAATGATAAAAAACGTTTACATTGACATAATTTGTAACAATGTTACACTGTCTGATAATATGTGAGATAAATAATAGTTTTATAAACCAAAATTGAACGTTTTGCTCCCTCTTTCCCTCCTATCACTTAAACTATGAATTTTTATTCGAATTCAAAAATAGGTCCATACCGTCCATATTCTCTGTCAAGTTAATGGCTAACAACATTCCGATTTGAAAGAAAGATAGAAAGAAATGTCAAAATATGGTTATCCGTTGGTTGCCTTACACAGATCTTCGTTGGTACAGGTGGAGGGGCACAGTGGGCGTGCATATCGCGATTTTTATAGCCATGCAGACACAAGTCATTTGCCTAGTATAGCCTCTGTTTCATTAAATGGCTCTAGGCAAGTAATAAACGTCACCGATCCAAGCCATTTGCCTAGCCGTTTAATTAAATGGCTGAATATCATTAAGGCCGATTAGTTAATAGCCTAGGTAGTTAATTGAACGGCTGATTAAGCTAGTTGGCTGCGACAGATACATACAACATACATACATACATACATGCACATACATACATATAACTCACGCCAATTCCCATTATGCAATATTTATTTGAAAATTTCTTTGTCACAAGATCTATTCCAAATAAGGTGTTCTGCCTCACCGGCGTAATTCTGGAAGCCAAACTAGGTGACTAGGTAACGTGGACTATAAAGCAAGCAAACAAGATAAGGTATCAGTGTTCCGCTAGATAATGTGATTACGATGTAACAGTACATTGCACAATGTCTAGGAATTTCGTGTAATGTGCGTATTATTTCCGTGCGTGGACTCAACGTGGACTGAAAATCATATTAGGAATGTCATGGAAACTGCCGTGATATTTGTGATTTTAATGTTTTCGTCGTATGGTCCTTACAAGTGTACAATGAAGAGTATTATTTAGGGCCCTTACTAATTAAAAAGGTATTTATACTGTCGCGATCACTCATACTATTAGAGTTTTCATACACACAGTAGGTACACACATACACAACTCAAATTACCTAATTATGTATTTCAATTAAAATATTTCGGGGCAACTCGACACCAAGTGGCGAGTTTTCAAGTGGCGAGTTGACGAATAAGTCATTATCCGACTCACCTATTTATTTTAATTTTATTATTTTAATTAATAAAATTTATATTATGTAAAAGTTTGTGAAGATGTTATTCTAAATACTCGAATGCTTGAACGGATTGTGCTGAAATTTTAATTTCATCCTAAGAATAGGTTTCCATAGGTTACGGGAACGGGATCAAAATTATACGCAAGCGGAGCCACGGGCATCAGCGAGTAATAAATAACCCTAAACTACTATGCCTAAACCTCTAATTAGTAATATGTAAAAAGTGTGTAGTATTCCAGTTTATTCCAAAAGATGAATGAAAGTAATTTAATGACAGCTTGTTCTTTTCATTTTAAATTACAAAATGGGAGGACGAATGGGACTGGACGGGAAGGGTGACATTAAGGTGTGTACACGCTTAGAGATAAACGATAATTATTATCCTCGCATCTACATTCGCAATTATAATATGTAAATTACTCGCCGAGATAAATGTGCGCACACTCTCGGTGAGTATTCATTTATGTACATATTCATACAATTATCGCATTTCAACTCGACTGAGGTGATTTTCACGCGATCTTAAAAAGTTGTTGTACAGTCAGCATCAGATGATCTTCACTGGCAAAGTATTCAAAATGATCGGTATACAATTTTTGGTAACCACTCATTATCTTTTGATGTAAGTATAATTGGTAGAATCATACATCTTCTTCTTCGTCTTAGCGTTAATCCCAGTCGCATCCGAAGCTTTCACCTCGGAGTCTGGGTCCGCTTTACCAGTTCAACTGCGGTTTTGGCTGGACTTCAATATTGCCATCAAACTTCCACAATCCAATGGCGACATTGGGCGATATCGAAGCATTGCAGCTAGACCAGTTGTTAAACTTTTTAGGACTCCAACTACCCGTAACGAATGCCGTATGTTCGTATAGCAACCGGGACCGAGGGCTAACATGCTCTTGTCAAGATCAATCTGATGCTGACTGTACTTATCTACAGCCGTTTTACAACTTCAGGTCCTTCTTCTCTTTTACTTAATGACTTCTGCTATCGAAATAATCACAGAAATTCATAATTTTTTAATTTGAATAAGCCTTCTGGCTGCATTTCTTTACTGTCGGATGGAAAGAATTACTCTCATTACAGGAATCACGCTAATATCTCAACACTGCCCACCCCTTCACAGGCATGCAGGCTTCAATATTTTAATAAAACTGCGAGGATTTTTCATGCACCATTAATGCTGGAAGTATTCAACCAGCGCGCCGGCTGATGCCGCTTGTATCCTTATGGATTGCGCCATTTGCATAATCCTCAGCAAAAATAGACCATAAGCCGTCGTGGGATGCCCGGCCATGGATAAACATAGAAATTTATTCATATTTTTGTAAATATAAGTCTAATAAAACATAATAAATACCAATGAAAATATTTTTAATGTGTATCTAGTATTTAGTCTTTATCGGATGCAAAAATTAGCGCTGACATGATAATTTTAGACATAAATACATTGCCCAAATAAAGAAAATCAAACATCATTATCATGGTCGTTCACATTACTATTAGAGTTATCATGATATAAACAATCTTCTTCCTCTTAGCGTTAATTCCCAGTCGCATCCGAAGCTTTCAGCTCGGAGTCTGGGGTCCGCTTTACCAGTCATAACTACGGATTTGGCTAGATTTAGATATTTTCTGTGAAGCGATTGTCATCTTACCTCCACAACCAAATATTAACATTAGGCGATACCGAAGCTTTGCAGCTAGACCGTTGTTTTTTTTTTTTTGGATTTTTTAGGACTGCAATTCAACTATCCGTAACGACTGCCATAGATGTTCTTATGGCAACCGGGACCGACGGCTTAACGTGCTCTCCGAGTCACGACCAGACCAATGCAAATACTCATATTTCATGCACACAAATATTTGCACTGAGCGGGATCGAACCCGCGCCTCCTGCGTAGCGGCCGCGTTCACTACCGCTACGCCACGGAGGCTGTCGATATAAACAATAAATGATAAAAAATATCTCGATAGCTCTAATAGTCAATGTAAGCGTTCATTAGCGTTACTTTCAGCGATACCTTCATAATGGACAAAGGTATTTTAATATAATATGATTTTTTCTAAAGTTTACGCGATGATCAATCATTGAAATAAAACTACTTTTTAATGGATTATGATTGCTAATCCAGACGTCTAGTATCAGATAGTTACATCAGGAACCTTCCCTACCGCCAGCACACCTGCTAATAGACGGATGAAGCTCTACCACAGTCTTTCCTCTCGTAGTTGGGATAGGGGATGGGGGTATATAGGGTCAAACTGCAATCCTGGCTCAACACTCAAAAGAAATCAAATTACGGTCAGAAGATCGTACCCCGGGCTCTAAAATATAAACTTTGGATGCTACTGGTATTGACGCTCAGATAAATTAGAATTAAATATACAAATACACAAGTCAAAATACCCATTTAATTGTAAAACTCGCCGCCATATTACATAAGCATCAACAATAATAATAAAACAAATATTAGAGATGACAGTAAAAAGCTTTTAGTGATGGCACCCACTCGAAATCTGCTAAATATGGTCCGAAACGTACCTATACCAATTCTACATTCTTTATGATTCTTATGTTTTTTATGTTCGATATTCGAATTTGAATGGATTATATAACTGGAAAATTTTCGACATAGGTATTCCAAAATTGGGTATTTTTCTGTAGTTAAAATAAATTATTTTACTGAGCTTATTAAATTAAGAAAAATAAGAACAGTCTCCATCTGTTCTTATTTTATCGTTTTTATTATTTTTTAATAATCTGGGTGGATTATTAAAAAAATAACATTTATAATATAATGTCAAGTTGTTTTCTATACAAACCTTTGATTATAATTATAATGTCATTGTGATTAGACATATACCTAATTGTAATGGGATTTTATATAATCGATCTGATGCTGGCTGTAACATATTAAAGTGCTATTATAGATATTTTACCTTGGCATGCTACATTACGGGTTACCTATTGAGTATAAAAATATGCGCTGGATTATTTACCGCAAACAAATGCTTAGCGCTACTTCGATAAGAAAATCGATTTTTCACTTCATACGTTTTGTTTCAAGTACAGCTGTTGCTAAGTGGGAATTGCTATGAGAGTTTTTGTACATATGATAGGTACACTTTTACTTCTAAACTATTAGTCAGACTTGAATTGAAGGAGTTCAAAGAATGGCAATAAGTAATTTTACAAGTAAAAAATACATTACTCAACCCAAATTTGAACTCGGGAATTCTTCTACTTCTAAGCTACCAACCAAAACATAACGTAATTAAATGAAACATACAGACAGTATCACAGATTATATAATAGACTACGGTCCCGTTAATTCCAACTAAGGTATTTACTAAATATAATGTAATTCAATTCCAATACCATTCATTTCATTCATATTTCATTCATTCTTTGACGTCAGCAGCTGTCACATTTGACAGAACACCATAGAGCTCATAATTTATCATTCATCATTTCATTGACGCCACCTGTCTCGTTAGTACATAATATTTGACAAGTCACTATGCGTAAATATTTTCTTTTCAAACAACTATATTGGGAGTTAATTAAAGAGACCACTGTGTGGAATGTCTGTCAGAATTCCTTTATAATGTGATTTTATTAGTTGCACCTGTAACTGACTACTTTTTTATACTATTTAGGCGGTAGACAAGTATACGTTCCTCTAATGGAAAGTAGTTATCCCCCTATTAATAGCGTGATTAAATTTTTTAGGGGGATCCCTAATAACCCACATTTTAATAGGCTTTAGTGTACTGCTAGGAGACCAACCATATTTCTTACCAGTTCTGTATTTCTTCTCTAAGTAAAGATATGGTAGTTGGTTCAGTGTATTTCCTTTAGAAAACTGTTTTAACCTATCAGGCTATCATCCACATGTCGCCTACCAAAGGCTCGCCGCCTATCCCATGGGATCCATGAGAATGTGTCTGTACTTCATTTGTTTCCAACAGTCCCTCACATTTGGGCTGCATTCATTCATTTCATTCATTCATAACATTCAACAATGATTCGCTATTATATCAAACGAATTATAATCAAAACGGATGTTTATTGAAATGCAACGGAGCGTGTAAATAAACAAATAGTTTATTCGTCATTTTGTTTGTAATATTATTCAATACACGGCCAACTACAGTTGATAATTATCGAATAAAAAATGTGAACCACTCAAACTAAATCGTTTACATTAGTAGTGGTCACTGTCAATTTAACACCTTTACCTATTGAATAAAGGTAATTTTACACCCGTGGTTGTGGCAGTGGCGTTGGCGAGACTGCCAGCAGATCTAAAAAGGTCGCTTTATTGGAATCGTATTATTATTTTGTTATATGTGGCGATATTTACACGAAATTGGAATCTGCTTAGTAAATGAATTAGGCCATTTTAAGACCCACATGGCTATTCTGTAATTCGTCGTCGAGTCTCGAAAGACTTGAAAGCTCACTTCTGTTATGCTCGCTATTGGTGCTATTATTGCGTAATAAAATCACGAACTGTATTGGCCTCGACGCTAGATTTGAAGGAGAAATTCACTAAAAGCGAATTCACCGAACATACCCGATGGAGCTGAGAATAGGTACGGGGCAAATTATTGCCTAGCATACATTCACAGTCAGCCTTTTTCATTGGTTGTATGTTTTCTGTCAGACGAAGGAGAACAGTCTTATTCCCATAGACGTCTTAGACGATAGCCACGAGACGAGAATCTCGTCCCATCCACTAGAAGAAAACTAATTCCCCTTATTTGGTGGTCCTTTTTTCTACGATTTCACCGGGAAAAATGCGACTTCATAATTATATCGTCTCAGTATAGCACATATAAAAAGCAGATTTCATATATTCATTATATACACTTTTACTATTACTACACAGCTATAATATAATAAATAGCCAGTGAGAGTGTTCAGGTGTAATAAAGAATATAAAATATGAACGAGAAAAACCAGTCGTGACACGTGTGACACCAATATTACTGTAATAAAATCAATAGTCAATATGTGTGTTGATTGTAAAACAATTTGCAACTAAATTGTTTGTCGACACATGCGTGTAAAACTTCTAATAAGGCTCGTTTAGACAAGGAGAGTTTCTCGACTGCAAGAATGATGCGATTATCAAAAGTCAATAATTATGTAAGTAATAGATACTAATAACAAATCCGTTCTCCGTAGAATCCGTTAAAAAGTATAATTTTATTTTAATGTCTGAGGTTCGCGTAAACTTCAGACAGTATTAAAATCAAATGGTATTAAACATAATAAATTAAACTAGATATATTAAAATTGGGTTAAACACGTAATAAAATTACATAGTTAAATCAAAACAGCAGTTAACCCTGCAACTTTGAACCCCAATTAACACCAGATAAACCCTTTACACTAGAACCATATTTATAACATTAATAATAATATTATCATTATGTGTATCGATACTGTTGATATGATATGAATGCCCTGTATTGCAAATTCCAATTACAGAATAAATAATTCATGTAACGAGCGGAAACTCACGCGCACATTGATACATATCTGCTTACGAGAATCTCAATATTTAACAGAACAAGATTCCAAGCTAAACTTATTATTTTCAGAAATAAAATCAATTAATAAATTATTAAAAAAATTAAATTCGACTGATGCTGAAAAGATCGTAAAATAAGCAGTTTGATAGCAGGTGGATATTTTGGCGCCAAAAGTTCACCTCATAGCTTTTTTTTTTCACATTTGAGACGATGAATAATAGCCCTTGAATAGACAATGAATACCATTCATTTGAGATATCAATAACTGAAAGTGTTTCAGAAGATATGAGGTGATAAAGAATATTACAAGCATACATACCTACTGATACATACAAGATACGCGCGAAAAACGTAACCCTTCTTGGTAGTCGAGAAAAAAGTAAGTACCTACTACCTTTCTTTTTATCGTGCGAAAAATCCCTACGGATACCTCCCCCGCCGGAGCCGGAGGGGGAGGTTATGTCGGACTCGAACCGACTAATGCACGCCGTCTGTCGGCCGTCAGTTATTGCCGGAAGTAAGTACTGCCTACTGTTCTACCTTGCCTACTCTATAATATCTAAACGATGGAAACTTGTCTCAATTTTGTTTATTTTGTTTTTTACGGAGGGACTACTGTCTATCTTCCCCCGAGAGGGAAGCATGCGCCAGGCCGTCGTTCATCACAGCAGGAGTACCAGCTTCCAGATAATATCTTACAATCTGAAATAATTGAAATAAAATCACTTTTTAACGGATTCTATCGCGATTTATTTGTTACTACATATTTACTTTTAGTGCGACGTTTCGACTACTTTTCAGCAGTCATGGTCGCGGGGTGACTAGAGATAGTAGTTGACACATAGTTTTGATTGCAGCAGTTGCCACAATATAGGGGGCATTTTTTTTCAAGATTTCGCTACTTCACTATTAATTTGTATGAAGCTGGCCTTATGAAGTTCTATTCTATTTTATGCTCGAATACTGTATCTAATAAAGCAGTAGTTATTGACCCGTGACTACGAATATAAATAGATACACAAGTTTCATTCACAACACGTAAGAATTCTAGGGCAGTATTATTACACAGTGCTATCTAGAATCAAACTAAGAATAGCTCATACCTAAATATGAATACCTATAAATATAATAGACATATACTTAGTGTACTCTTGTTTATATTATGTACATAATATAGGTAATAATAGGTATTAAGATACAAGAATCAACCCTTTCGCACCGGCAGCGTTTATATAGCAGCCATTTTTTTTCTTCTTATGCCAATACCATATAGCCAAGGTCAGACCTATTACCGTTCTTTTACCTGTAAATAAAAATCAAACCTTTTCTCTTGAAATAGGGTATAATACGAGTATAAAATAAACACACATAATATTTCACGCCGTATTTCCATAAGGTATATAAGCAGATACAATAACGCGTCACGAGCCACGGACCTTGCCGAAATCGTTCGCCTTCATTATTTCCAAAAGCCTTTTCATATAATATATCCCTTTATACCTTTCAATGCGGACCCCAATTTTGCCAAGAATGTGGGCTATTTGGTATAAAAATGTTCTACTAGGACCCAGTACACACAAATCCTTTTATATTTTTTTCATAAATTTTAGTCAACCTTTACTTAATCACGTTCTATACGTGATCAAACCAAAACACCTTACTTTTGTCACTATTTTTTCTTCAATATGTATCTATTCTCTGTCCATAGAACGCATCTTTCTATATAAAAAACATAGCTTAGCTGTACCCCTTTATGTAAGTGTTTCTTAAATCTTTTTCTACCCGATTTTCTTCCTGACCATACTTAAAAACTTGTGTATGGATGTCGTGGGAAAGAAAATAATATTTAATATTTTAATTTTAATTGTCGTGGATGTAGGGGGAACTGATATATGAAAGTTTATTTTTCGAGAGCAATGGGTTGTGGATGTCAGGGAATAAGCCAATTACATGCTATGTGGACCAATGAACATGACTGGTCCTGGACCCCTTCTATCTAGGTTATTTACTAACTACACCAATATTGTTTGTTTTTATCACATTACTGTTCATCCTAAGGTTTCCTGGAAGAAATCGCTTCCAGTGATAAGGCCGCCTATTGTACATTAAACTATATACATGCTACCCACTAGTCCTACTGTAACACCCGTATTCACAAACAACACTGTGAGGTCTCATAGTGTGCTCGAGCGCATAGGGCTGGTAAAATTAAAACAAAAAGGCTTGCCAAAACGAACGCACTGAGAATTTGTCGTTCTTTGCACAGTTTTGGTTCATCATAGCGAAGTATTGTTTGTGAATACGGGTGTGAATCTATTGATGTACAATAAAGAATTATATACCTATCCTATCTATTGGTCGATATCAAACGCATACCTAGTAACGTAGAATAGCACATCCCTGGTGGAAAGGCAGCCTAACGCTAGGATGAAGAAGAGATAGCTATCTATAGTGTGTGTGGAATTCCAAACGAACATAATAAGTGTTGATCAATTAACAACTCGACACTTTTGAACCACATTTAATAAAGAAATTTAGCCACACTTTAGTGGAAGATGCACTTGCATTAGTCGCATTCGTGCTATTTCCTAGCCTACAGTCGTTATACACAATTGAGCGTAGTTTGAAATACATAAAACACGCAGTGTTAGACACGACAATTAAGGCATGACCTATATATGTGTAAATACTATAGTTATTTTATGTAGCCCGGGTATATATTATCCCGTTTGTCACCACTGGCGACATATGGGATTTTTTTCCCATTTATCATCAGTGTGAACGGCGCCAGTGGTGACGACTGGGAATAACCGGGGCTGGGTTTGGGCCCCAGTTTCCTTCGGTCATAACCAATAGGTACGTGTTGAAAAAGGAAATGAAATTTTTAAATTTTCTGGTAGAATGTGGAATAAAAATTAGTTGAAATCAGAAGAAATATTTACCGGTTGAAAGCGGAAGGACCCGAATAAATTCGTAAACGAACCCTATAAACTAATTGTAGCGCCAGATTGCGCCAGAACCTTATCCGTTGCTGCGTGGGTTTAAAAAAAAAGTGCACTATCAACAATGGAAAATATCACTAACAGTTTCAACAATGGCGACGAAATACCTAGCAATCAAGCATATTAAAATATCCCCTGTCAAAGGCAAATTATGCCCAATAAATATTATAACCCAATGAGAGTTTCAAGATGAGTTTGTCTAGGAACGGGGTATAATGTTCCTGTGACTAAGCAAGACGATCGTGCCAGGTGCTAATGGTGCTATGATATATTACCTGTTATTTAGTCCTGTCAATTATCTGCACACGAATCGAATTTCTCTTTAGCTCGAATCGTCCATTATTTCAATCCCGACAAGACATTATTGGGTCCAACGATACGGCACTAAAGTTTACACCTAATATTTTACCGTGGAAACAAAGCTTGGCTAGCGGTACAGCCAGGCTATCAGTGCATCTGACACTGCCCTATATTCAGCAGCCTTTCACTCGATGGGTACAGGTTTCGAGCTTAATGTACCACCGGTGCAAGCGTCGGATCAACAGGCTTCGATGGAAACCCGAATTCGGCGTTGTAATGAGGTACAATGCGAATTTAAGACAGCTTGACTTACTCAGTTGGGAATTGGGAATAATATAAAGTTTTCAATATAAAATAAAGTTTATATTGGAGATTGTTGGCACTTGAGGAACTTGCTACACACATTGAATAAATCGCTTGTACTTTTCCACAATGATTGTGGAATTGTATTGTGGAAAAGTACAAGTGATTTATTCAATATATAAAATGAAGTATGTATCATATTTCATTATGCTTTTTTTTATATAATGAAAGTTTCGCCAATAAAAATGACTTCTATGTATGTGATTGAGTGATTAAGGAGTTGGCGTTCTCGACTAACTTGAAGACCCAGGTTCGAAACTGGTCAACAAACAATTTATGTTGCTTAGCAATTTAAATTTCTTATAGCCCAATTTCAGGAGAAAAATATTTTTTTACAAAAATCAAAATTGAGGAGCGTTTTTACAAAACGATACATCTTAAAATACTTTATTTTTCAATAATCGATTTTTTTTATATAACAGTGTTTATATGGGATATCTTGAATGAATTTGCTTATAGATTGAGTATTTGTTCTAATGCGATACTATTACGCTTATAAAAAAAATGAAAATACAAATAGAAATACTAAAATAATGAGATCAAAAACTATGAGTTTTTTCAACTTTGGTACATCTACTGTTGATGTCTCGTTTTGATGTAACCGCGGTACATTTAGTTCAGGTTTTTCATCATCGTAATTACGTCGAAAATTAACATCTTCGAGAGCACAACCCATAAGCACATCTGCATAAAATGCTTAAGCATCAGGATCATCAGATATCTCCCAAGTTTCAGTAAATTTTCAACATCTGCTTTCTTGTTTAAGATACCATGTTCCGTGTTCGTAGTTATAATGGTGATAACAGTCCAAATCTGGATCATCTTTTCCATCTTCGGTGTATTTAGATGTCTTTGGAGTATTGCAATGACGACGACACGTCTAGACTTTCAACTATTTTCTACTTGAACAACTGGCTTGTTATATTCTCCATAATCCATTATTATTGAAAAAAAAAATAGCTTAAAAAAATGCGCGCTGTTCCCGTTACATAAATAATGACACTAATATTGAATAATAATGCACAAACCACGTGTTTTTGTGAAAAATATGATGGCAATCAAAAATATGAGTCAAATGTACGTTTGATGTATCGTTTTGAAGAAATTCCTTCTATGTAGATGTATCACTCTGAAAAAACTAGGGTATTTTGCTGTGCTTTTTCGATAGCTTATGTTCCGTTTACAGTAAATTCGAAAAGATGTTTATGTTTGGCTATAGGAATTGACTAGGAAACGATAAAAAAAACAAAATTGAATTTTTGTTTGATGTATTGCTTTGTGAAAACGGTCCTCAATTCGTTTCCGCCTCGCTCATTTATGTATTTGTTTTTTTTTATGATCAAACTGTTCATAATAAAAAAAAATCTCATGGAAGTCGTCCATCGTATTTCTTTATTATCTTAATCCAAAATGCAGAAAAATAACTCAATTGAAATAATATTAAACATCTTAAAACCATCAATCACAAGTAATTTATTGATTGACGATGAAAGAAATCAAAGCGTCTATTATTGTCGGCACTTCTAACAATACCGATCGATATTATCGTTTTAAAAATCTAATCAATCAATATTAAACCTTATCTAATCAAGTGATGATATGAAAAACAAAATGCAGAATATAAAAAGGTAAAAAAGGTAAAAAACCAATAATTATTTCAGCTACACAGCCCCGAATGACGAATGTATGAGATTTGACGTTTTACGTCATAAACGTCAAATCTCGTTGACGACTGTCATACACGTCAAATCCCCATACATTCGTCATTCTATTCTACAGGAGGGGCAGAATTGGAAATGCTTTCTTTCGTGATGTCTCCGGCAAATATTCTGACATAATCAAAGCAGTCTGAGTTTTAGGTCATTGTGTTTCTCTGCGTGCTCAGAGCTAACTGAGGAAAACCGCATTCAAAAACCCATATAACTCAAACCATGCTAAGCTTGTGGTTACCGATTGCATCTGAGACTTATTTCATTTAGTTTTGCATCTTGGCGTTGTCCCTATTGCATCCGATCACCAGAGAGCCCGGAGTCCGCTTTCCTGCTTTTCCTTCTCCACTACATACGATCTTGGGCAGTAATATATCACCAATCCTACTATACAGTGACATAAGAATGTATCCAGTGCATTTGGTCCATCTGAGATATTCGCATTACTGTCGAGAACGACATCGTGAGCGATGGCCCGACTCTAGACACAGATACGGGTGATTTATATCGAGAAAGTCGCGGTCTATGGGGCTGACACCATTACGGAGAACTATTTCAATTTCACTTAGATCTGCGAACTATTTAATCAGCAAGACCAGCATCAGATCAATCTTGACGAACAAAGTACTCAAAATCATCTTAATGCCTTGGTTCCCCCCGCCCCCCCTCCCCCTCCCCTTATTGTTGACTGATTGTTCTAATATTTGGCACACACCTTTACTCCGGACGATAATACAATTTAAATCAATAAAACAATTTCATTTGCTCTTAGTACTCACTAATACATACTACATTCGAAGCCCAGGGTCTGCTTCCTTTTTTACGGGTAGATACGACTGCCGTCTGACCGCCTAACCCAGAGGAAACTTAAATAATTATGCGACAATAAAAAAATAGTCATTCCTTTTAGTACCTAAGCTGTTTAATAGAACCCGGTGGTATATTTATGAAGATCTAAGGAATCAGTGGACCGAAACTAAACAATGAGCAGTTTTCCAGTAGGTATTTATAGGGTTCCCAAAAACGCGCTAGATGGCGCAGCCGGCACTTTTGGTAAGAAGAGTATGGTGTCACATCTAGTGTTCCCTAATTTATGGAAAAAATGTTCTACGGTTTTGTAATGATTTACTTTACATAAATATTCTGTAATTTTTTCTGATACAATTATTTTAAATATAATATTATTATTTTAAATTACAGACAGTGACGCGAAAAGAATTAAGCGTTTTATTATATTTTATCTATTATAATATGGGTAAATGAAATTAAACTTTGGCAAAATCGCAAATCTCATGAAAAAGTACTACAAACAAACCACAGAGTACATTAAAATTACCAAAAGCTATGCTAGCGCCATCTCCTGATGATTTAAAAACCAACTGATTATTATACCTACGGGAAAACTGCTCATTGAACTGAACATTGAGAAAGATACATACTTACATATACGGAAGTTTTGTACTGATTGCGCCTACGCAACACTTTGTAAACACCGCCGATGTTTCAAACACGTACTATCTATTATCTTTATTTTTGGAGATAGTTATCACTAGAATAAGGTAGACAATATTATTGGGGACAGATGTGACTATTAAGATGAAAGATGCTGCGATGGAGGAGGTAGGACACGACGGTATTTCCATACCAATCGAGCAGTCCGACTGAAGAAGTACCTCCGCCCTACAGAATATCGCGGGTATAATAACCTCGTATTGTGTTATCGGCGGTGAGAAGGGTAGTCGGAGCTCACTGGAGAGTTTTGTGCTGTCAGTGGGAAGACCAAAGGCTTGTCCTGCTTGTTTTGTTCGCTGACGGCACATAATCTCTCTGTTCTTAAAGGGTCGGCAGTACGAGTGTCACCTAGTGTTGCACTCGTCCATATGCCACGGTACCCACTTTCCATTAGGTGCGTCCTGTGTGCTTGTCTGCCACCTAAGCACAGAACAGATAATAGTACTAGCGTTTACCTAAGAGGTATCACTTTACTACATATTATAAAACAAAGTCGCTGTCGCTGTTTGTCCGTCCCTATGTATGCTTAAATCTTCGAAACTACGCAACGGATTTTGAAGCGGTTTTTTTTAATACCTAGGTAGAGGGATTCAAGAGGAAGGTTTATATGTATAATGCATGCATAATATTGTAGAGAAACACTGATAAATTTAGAGATATGCAGCGGGAACGGGATCAGAAAATATGGCAGTAGGTACGAAGTTCGCCGAATCAGCTAGTACCGCATAAAAAACAGGATATATTTGATTTCCAAATAAATCTTCCACGTGAACGAAGCAGCTAGCGGTAGACTTTATCTGCTGATTATCATTGACCTAGATAAATCTTCAGGTTATTAGGTCACTGCACTTATCAATGTTATCACTGTCAAAACTTACCATATCTCTGACATGTCGTGCATTTCCTAAAGATAAGAAACGCGCTGCCGTTTGAGATAACAACAGTTGAATATCGAAACGCTATTATCACTATTATCAGTCAATCTTTTATTTGTATACAATTAAGGAAGGAGGGTGGACATAATAAAGCTTTTAAATTCGTGAACAAATCCCGTAGATACAATCTCAATAAGCATTGCGATTGGCCGCCTGCCTTCTGTGAGCGTGTCTACGGATGGACTCGAACCGGCTTACCTCGCGTTTACAGACAGCCGCTCGCATTGCTCATCGTGTTGCCGGAAATATTCGCGCGACTAATGCCCTAGCGTTCACACACGCGCATCATCGTGTTGGTCCGCATTACAGTATTCGCCCTGCAATGGAGACGGACGTAAACGTATGGAGGACAACGCTGTGGCAGTGTACGCATTATGCTTTTACAGCATAGCGATTTAATTAAATAGATTATTAATAAAAACTATCACTTTCAACTACTATACACTTTCCGTAGATCGATCGATATAAATATTTTTAAAAGTAAATATTCGAGGAGCAATAACGAAACCCGTGTTTACTGATAAGCGCCATATAGCGGTCTCGTATAGTTCATCGCGCTAGTATTGCCGCTCCTTTGACTCGCGCCGCCAAGCCGACATTCGCAGCAACATACGCGGCAGCACTCGCGGCATGACGAATATACCACTCACACCACGTCTCTGCCCACTTCTCTCGCCACTTCCCTCGCTCTGCCGCGAGTATTTAAACACAGCTTTAAACAGTATGCCATCTTGAGTCATAGATGCCAGGGTGTAAAATGGACTATATGGCATTTCCCTCACTCCCAGGGTGAGCCAGGGCCATCTCCCCTCGAGTGGGAACTGTCATGTCCCTATTTGGCCCAGGAGAGGGAACAAATAGTAAATAATAATAAATATTGTAGGACATTCTACACAACGCTATCTAGACCCAAAGTAAGCATAGCTTAACTAGCTTGTGTTATGGGTTCTAGAATGCGGATAAACATACTTAGATATATTTTTTTTTCGTAAATACATACATATTTATACATAGAAACGCCCCTAAAAAGCAAATTCGAACTCTGTTTTAATTGAAATAATTTTAAAGCATTTAGTATTTGCTTTTCCAATTTAAAATAATCATGTTTTAAATTAACACTCATTAAAAAGGTCAAAGGTCTACAATCAGTTTATTTAACATTATCAGCCCCTCTAGACAAGTGGCACTGCGTTTGCCGGCATATTGTAAAATGGGATGATAAATGTATGGGATTTGACGTATATGACAGTCGTCAACTTATGTCATAAACGTCAAAATACGTATGTCAAATTCCATACATTTACAATACGCCGGCCAACGGATTACCACCTATCTCGGTATACGTGTTTCTTTACATAATTAGTATTTTATCCAGACTTTTACATTTTGACATCCATTGGCATTACACACGAGTACTATCTTACTACGAACTTGTGTAATATCGCTTAACGTGAGCTCAAAGTATAATTTAAAAAACTAGCAACGTCTCCTAGAAATCTCGAGAAAACGCGTTACGAATAGAAAAATAAACCTGTTCATCTTTACACTTTCACTTGAAGATGTTACATGAATGATACATTTTATCAATTAGCCTATCGCAGTCCACTGCTGGACTATAGGCCTCTCCCAATGTACGCCATTGCTCCCGATCCTCAGCCTTCCGCATCCAGTTTATCCCAGCCACCTTTTTCATATCATCAGTCCATCTCTGGTTTTATAATATACTAGCTTACCCACCCTGGTATCGCCCGTGTCATACATACTTATAACCCTGTATCTAGTGATAATTACGGGTCGTACTAGTGTACGACCCGTAATTTATGAATTTTCAAATAATATATGCGAATTTGCCGGATTTCTGGACATTTATGGTTACTGCTCCCCTCCCTTGAGCCTTGTCCTACAACCTACCTCGATAAACGGGCTATTCAACACAAAAAAATATTTTTTCAATTCGACCCGGTAGGTAGTTCTAAAGAAGTGGTAAAGGGTGAAAATTTTGAGAAGGGAAAACTTGTGAAAAAAACTTATCTTGATCTAGTTTGTCATGCACCATGCGGCCCATTGGGGAACCCGTAGAAATCGGGTTATAGGGACCTCGCCACTGTTCTAGGGTCGTTCGACTAAACAAACAAACAAACTTAGCTTTATAATATTAGTATAGATTACTTTGAATGATATACCTATATTACTAATAATATATCTTGGTTACAGGTAATAACCCTAAATGACTGCAACGTCAAGCTTTTGGTCAGTAAGTGGTCATCATCACCGTCCTAGCAATTTCTCAGTTGCCTACAAAGTTTGCACTTTGGAGCCTGTGGTCTGCTATTATTTTCGATTGGTATAGCGGCTGTTCCGAGAGGGACTGCCGTCTGACATCCCAATCTTGAGAGGAAAGCTTGTGTCAGAACTCCATCCGTTATTTAGCAGATGCTGATGTAGGTGCTTGGGCCACAAGGATATTAACAGATCGATCTTAATACCTATTAATGATGTTAATACCAATCTGTATTATTGAACTGAAGAATCGGAATAGGTTCAATAGATCCAGAGATTACTCCCTACAGCGACGTCACAAACTCACAAACTTTACCTCTTTATAATAATAATATAGATTAGATGACGCATTATTTGGGTAAAATCTGTGATACCAATCAAGATTGAATATTGTTAAACATGGAATTCAACCTTAACATGGTGAAGATGGGTTCCAACAGAAGCATTCAAAACTGTTCTTTGTAGATTATAAAATGCTTTGACCCTGCGGAATAACAAAACCGCGACACGTAGACCACATCATGGCGTCGTTAACCGAAAGTCCGGTAAGCATTCTCATTTTGAAACTGGAATTTAAAGTTCAAACATGTCATATTTTCACGAATTCTCCGCTAACAAAATATTATTAAGGCTCTACTATTTATTATTTGTCCACATAGCATATCACTGAATGATGGGAAGGGTTTCAGCTAAGCTATGTTTTTTTTTTAAATAGAAAGATGTGTGCTATGGGTTCGAATATTATGTAGATTACTTAACTGTTATAAGTGCTATAGCTACTCAAAATAAACGCTATTTCTTTCTTTCTTTTTCTATTTTCTGTACACGTCACTTAACCATGTGATTGATATTTTTACCTTCTAAGCCTTGTAGGTATCAAAATCCTTTAACCACTATAATAATTAGGCTTTTATCTTACAAATTCAAACTTTTTAAATGTACAGTATAACACATCTTTGGCCATTTTCATTTTTTCCGCGTTTTCAATATGTACAGCTAATATTTTTTAATTTTTTTTTTTATCCCTTCGATTACATCAAAGAAACCAAATATTGGCAAAGGAATCAAAACACGCACCATACAAAAACTTGTTAGATAAAAAAAATACAAAGCGCATAGCGTGAATGTTGATTCGAATTCCAAAAATATATTTCTAAAATTAAATACCGATATCCTCCTCCATGTTGCCATCTATGCTTCCTCCCGCGAAACTGGTTACGTAATGATTTAATTTTATTTCAATACTCACCAGTGGCGTAGCTAGGTGACCAAGGGCCCCGGTGCAAAAAGAAACAGGCGGCCCCCATATTTTCTTTGGTTCCGAAAATTCCTTCGGGCGTCGCACGTCGCCTTACCGAAGTAAACGATGAGGTAGGCATATCCCCTACCGGTCGCTAACGTGCTGTTGGAGATCAAATCCGTCCTCTCTCCCTCTTTTTCGTGCGGAAATCCCCTCAGATCCCACGCCCGTCGTCGGCCATCGGAGGTAGTTATGTCGGACTCGGACCGCTTAATACCACACGCCGTCTCGGATCAGATACCAGAGCTGCCGGGGTGTAAGGTTACCGTCAGCATATCACTGGCACCCCGGCAGATTCTGGGCCATCTACGGTTTTAAAATGGCCTCCTCGGGTGTGAGAAGCACGATGTCCCCATAGAACTCTGAAAAGAGGGACGAACATCGAACCGCGGCGCCAGTGGGGGTGAAAGGGTGACAGGCGGCCGCACACGTAACCCCCACGCCTGCGCTCGGTAACCGGTCCGCTCCTTGCCTGCTCATCATTGTGGGACGTGTGAAAAGTCTCCGACCAGTCCTCAACAGATCCGCGCGAGAGAGGAGCGCTGCCGTCTCCGTTACCCAGGGTGCACCGCGTGGTGACTGCGGGCCCCGCACCCCAATCCTCCTTCCCTTGTAGAGAGGTGCGCGGAAACAATCTACATATATACATCTAGCTTGTTTCCGCGCATACATACGTAAATTTCCATTTATTTTCGTGTGCCTATAAAATACTTAGCGTTAAACTCTACAGATCCCACAGCCGTTCACATAGGCGATAATTTGGTCGACCACACGGACCAGGCTAAGTACCTGGGATCTGTACTTCATGTGACTGGTGTAATCGACTACAACGTCAAGGCACGCATTGCTGCCGCGTGGGCAGGGACTGATCAAGAGTTCTGACCGCCCTAGGCTAATTTTGAAGACGCGCTCCCATCAAGTGTGTCTACCGTTACGGTCACCTAAAGCGTAGTATAGCAGTTTTGACTTTGTTTCCAAGTGTGAAAATTTTAACATGGTTCATATTCATAATACTATAAAAGTGAAAGCAAAACTAACGTTGTTCTTTAATTTACTCGACGTTCAACCTAGGGTGGTAAACAATTTTTTTAGCTGACTGTACATAAAGGCAATAGTAGATTACCCAACAAGTGAAAAAAAGGTGAATTCTTTTCGAGGCACCAAGTTGTATCCCGAGAGGAGTGAAGGTTTCTCCGGTAGAATCCCGAGCGTAGCGAGGGGTTCTAGAGAGAAACCTGAGTGGATCGAGGGATACAAGAGCCGAGATGAATTCTTTTTTCACGTGTTAGGTACTCAACTTTTCACCATTGACTACGAGAAAACGATTACTCTGCGAATTATGAATTACATTTTATGGATAGTACACAAAAGAAGCAGCAAATGATCAGTAAGAGCTACCGCTTTAGCGCGAAAAGACTCAGGAGTCTTTTCGCGTTCGAGAATATGAGTTTCATTTTCATCACTAGATGAAGTCATTTTATGATTATGAGACAAACAAACTTACAAACTTACTTATTAAGGAAAATTACACAGAAAATGGCGGCATTTTTTTTTTCTTAATTTAAACTGAGCCACATTCCATCCAGCCAGTGATTACATTTAGGTGGCTTTTAGTACGTTTTTATAGTGAGAGTGTGCAACCTCTTTGTATGTTTCAATAGAATCCGTACATTCGCGCATGTTCCAAATTCAAATTTTTTTATTCACTCGGTGAAACAAAGAGCGTTTTATTCACTGTTTTTGATGAATCACGGGCCCTTTTTCGAGTGTCAATGGTGAAAAGTACCTTTTTTCCATTATCAGTCCTGCTCCAAGGTGCCATAGTAAAATCAAATAATTTTCCAAGACATCACAAATAAGCCCAATCTTGATAAGCTTATCTTCTTTAGTTCAATAGTTACTAAGTACAGCCACTTTTCTACTCCATCTTCAAAACCTGACAGTCATGAATGTAACAAAAGACAGTTTTTTTATGTCAAAAGTCAAAACAAATGGGCCCATACCATACTGATTGAATTTATCTTGTGTAGTTTAGGAGTTCCTATGGCCACCTTCTGATTCCATTTTCTGACCCTGAATACAATATGTGTGCCAAGACAACACAAATGAGCCCAAACTCTATGGATTTATCTTGCTTCGTTTAGGAGTTTCTTAAGACCCCGAGTTAGTGGAGGCTGATTAATATCCACCAGTTTTCAAAGGCAAGGGCTTGGCGCAGGAGTATGGCAGCTATCGCGTTTTGAAAGTAATGTTTCACACCATGAAACTCTACCAGAGGATAATCGACTCCCGGATCTGACAGGAGAGTGCACTCACGGAGTGAAATACAAGGCGAAGAATACGCCTCCACATTGCCTAATATTCCTCGTGCGATGATCTAGTGGACACTGCGGTCTAAAGGCGTTCCAGAGGCTTACATTGACACCATCCGAGACATATGCCACGATTTCCGTTACGTGGTTCGGATCCCTGACGGCGTCATGAAAACCGGATCCATCACTGTCGTGGTACACCAAGGATCCTTCCTTATTCCTTACTGACTACTTCACTCTTCAGCATCAGGGTGCTCATGTATCCTCAATGGTGATGATATCGCGCTGATGGACACGGACAGGAGCAGATTGGTGCAACGTGTGAAAGTGTGGAAGGAAGCGTTTGAGAACGGCAGTCTGGAGCTATATGTGGAGAAGACATAATACTTGGCGGTAAACTCAACGGATCTCACACCCGTCCGCATAGGCGATAAATTAGTCGAGTGCATGAACCAGGTTGATTACCTGACTTCACGTAACTGGTGAAATCGATTACGACATCAAGGCACGTTTTGCCGCCTCATGGGTCAAGCGCAAAACGACTGTCGTCATATGCAACCCTAAAATGCTATTTAGATTTAAGGGACAGGTCTATAAAACGATCATGTCCTTTTACAGTGCAGTGAAGCGTGACCGCTGCTGGAGGGACATAAGCAGGAGCTACGTGTCACGGACATGAAAATGCTGCGGTGGATGTGCGGAGATACGCGTAAAGATTGTGAGAGGAACTCTCGCATCCACTGCAGCCCTCATGTCTGTGACATGGCAGATAAATGGCAAGAAAGTCGCCTTCGCTAGTACGGTCACGTTTTGTCATCTACCCAATTAGGTACGACTGGTGTCGGTCGGAGAGAGATGTCGTGCGGTGTTTCACAGGGATCGGTCCTGGGGCCTCTACTGTGGAACATCGGATACGACTGGATGCAAGATCGACTGGGGAAGATGAAATATCTGGGGCTCGACGGTCGGTGGCACTTCGGGGAGCATTGCCGAGGTCTAGTCCCAAAATTGGTGCTCACAGCTAACTTTTTGACGCGTCTGCTGCCCAATTTGAGGGGCCTGGAGGAATCCTGCAGGAGACTCTACGCGGGTGTCGTGCGGTCCATGGCTCTATATAGGTGAACAGTATGGGCGGACAACCTAAAGGCCAGGCACGTGTACCGGCTGCGTAAACCACAGCGGAAAATGGCCACCAGGGCCATCAGGGGGTAACCCGCACGATATCCTGTGAAGCAGCGAGTTTCCTTGCTAGATCGCCACCGTGGATCCTGGAAGCGAGAACCCTTTCTGAGCTATATCGATTTGGAAAGGAGGTGCGGGAGCGGGGACACGATCCTGAGCCTGAAGAAATTCGGACCCTGAGATCCCGGCTCCACAGGGTGGCGGAGTGGGAGCTACAACTTGGTAGCGGCGATAGGACCCATCATGGGGGAGTAGCTAGAGAGGCCACACGGCGGCCTCTCGTTCTGGCTGACGCAGATTTTCACCGGGCACGGGTGCTTCGGGTGGTATCTGCTTATTATCGCGAAGAAAGAGTCAACGAGTGCCATCATTGCGACGCGAGCGAGGACTCGGCGCTGCACATGCTCACCGAGTGTCCGGCGTGGGAGACGCCGAGACAGGAGCTGGTAGGGACCCTGGGAGTGAGAGTTCTCTCTGCAAGTAATGCTCGTGAAGGAGGCGGCGGCGGAGTGGGAGCGAAGGAGAATCGCAGACCTTGCGGCCCGCGACAAGCGAAGGAGAATTGCAAACCACACGGCGCGCGACGAGCGGCGGCAACTCGGGCGTCGGAGGTCGCAGAATGACCTCTGTCCCCCATGAGCGCGGGCCTGGGGGTGACGGCTGGAGCGGAGGGATATCCGTGGGGGTTTATCGCACGATAAAAAAAAAGTGCAGTCACGTTTTACGAAAACCGCCAGGCTAATGGCAAGGGCGCCCCACCGGGTTCAGATAGAAGGGGTAGGCCCAAGAAGTCCTGGATTGGCGTGAAATGCGCGTGCGGCGAAATGCGCGAATAGTCTCACTACTATCACGCACAAAACCGTGCGAAGTGGAGGAAGAAGAGCCGGTAGACAAACGAAGCGTCCGAAAAATGGTTTGATTATTTTGAACGGACAACTTGCCTAAAAATAGGTTGTAGGGTGGATGCAATGTTGTTAGATGAATAGTGCATGCGAAGACACGATTTCAGCGCGCGCGCCCCCGACCCCGCGCCCCGCCCCGATTCTCGCGCCCCCCCGATCCTCGCGCCCTAGGCTACAGCCTAATTAGCCTAAGGGTTAATCAGGCCCTGCGCGTGGGCCAAGTGGCGAGAAATGACTGGCCTCACGTGTGATCCCAAAATGCCAGTCAGGTTGAAGGAAAAGAAAGAAAGAAAATAAAATACATTTAAAGCAAATCACAACGCACATTACACAATACACAATTAGGGGAAGGTCAGTAGGCCACGGAGGTCATGGAGATGAAAATGCTATGCGGCGTTACGCGTAAAGATCGCGTGACAAACTCTCGCATCCGCAGCAGCCTTCATGTCCGATGGCCGTGATATGGTGGATAAAATGCAAGAGAGCCGCCTTCGCTGGTGCAACAAACAAATGCCTGGCAACGGCGCCCCCGCCGGGTCCAGGTAAAAGGGGTAGGCCCAACAAGTCTTGACTTGATGTCGTGGAGGGTGATATGCGTGCGAATTTTTCTCACTTTCATGGACGCCCAAGATCGTGAGAAGTGGAGGAGGAAGAGCCGGAAGGCGAACCCTGAGCTCCGAGGTCATCTTGGCCACGGATGCAATCAGGAAAATGCGTATATATGCAGATGATGATGATTTCGTGTTTATGTCGAATCGACATAAACATTCGGTGAAGGTGTTTAGGCCGGAATCGAACCAACTAAAACTGCATGCAGTCTCGGGTCTCAAGCGCCGGAGTGTAAGCGGGACCAATAAGAAAATTCCATTGCACCTCGAAACACCCTGGGCCATATACGACTTTGAGATGCCCCCCTCAAATATGGGAACCACGATATCTCCATCTGGCCCAGAACTATCCCACCCCCTTACTTGCTTTCCACTGCAACAGTTGCTAATCAGAGTTACACGTGGAAAGTTCATAGTTGGCCTTAAGCCGCAGCGTCTATGACGTCTTGAGACAGGCTGCTGCTGTCTCCATTACCCAGGGTTCACAAATAGTCTTCAATAGAAGACCAGCGATTATCTAGCAAAAAAAAAATGGTACTGGAACTCGTATTACTATTATAATATTACTAGTTACGATCAATTTACTATAAGTAAAATATTTTATTATGACTGCTAGAATAATATCACTCTTTAGTCTCTAGACATTAAGCTTGGGGGCCTCCTGAGGGCAGTGAGGGCTCAGGGGGCCTCCAAGCTAGCTGCAAATGTGATGGAGAATCTTTTAACGAGACAATACTGCACAAAATTCCCAACAAATGACTTGCACTGATTAGAGTTGTGCTACAACCCATTTACCACGCATTCCAAAATTAAGACTTTTTTGGTAGGTAGTTCAATATGAGATTTGCTACTTCAGGCTGGGGCTTGGGGGGCCCCCTGAGCCTGGGGGCCCTGGTGCACCGCACCACCTTGCCCACCCATAGCTACGCCAGTGATACTCACGTTTCATATCGACAATTTGAAAGTCTAAAAGGGTGTAAAGCGACAATGACAATTGAAAAGAAATGCTCTTTTCGGTCTAATATCATTGAAGATCTTCTTTCTTTGTACATTCGATGCCGCTTACACCCTTTTGGCTTACAACAGTAGATTTGTATTACTTTTTAGTGAATAAAATAAGTGGTTAGCAACAGTTCTGCTTGGCCTTGACTCTTATTCCTAAACTCAATGTTATGATTAAACTTACAACGGAATCTCGGTTCTTGTAAAAAATATGCATGTAAAAAGTTTGATGAGTCATTATAAGCTCATTGCTACTGTTTCATATTTTTTTCATCTGGCAATGATTCATTGAAAGAATTAGGTAAGTAATAATTATTTAGACAGTTTTTTACCCGATTATTTCAAAGCAAAAAGGAGGTTTATGATTTTTATCACGTACAGAAATCTGACGTTCGGTTCACACCTAGATGGGTCCAAATCAGCTGCGGATAGAAACCCCTGCTGATTGATGGGCGAGGCTTTAGTGCAGACTTTCCTCCTAGTATTGGAAGGTCAGACGTAGTCGGTCCCATAAGAGCTGTAGGTATAAGACAAGCCAAAAGAAGGGGAACAAAACTGAGATCATAGAATTACAACGCTATCCGTTATTTTGTCATTGGGTAAGATGATGAAGATTAGTTGTTTCTGTCTGTCTGGCTGCTTGTCTGTCGGTCTGTCTGCCTATCTGCCTATCTGCCTGCCAGTTTGCCCATCTCCCTGTCTCCCTGTTTTCCTGTTTCGCTGTCTTCCTGTCTCCCTGTCTTTTCGAGTAGTTGAAAATGCTCATCAGAAAACTTGCCGCAGCAAAATCTGTTGCATTTAATCTCACCTTACATATTCTCGAAGGAGTGGACAGAGGTGTATTAACACCCACATTTCGTCAATTATGATTTTCGGTCCCACGTAATAGAGCGCGAGCCTATTGCCGACACGTGGTCACTTTGTTATAGGCTGTATGTTTACTGTTGGATGTAGAACTATCCCTTGTCACCTTTTACGACGCGCGACGCCCACAGGAAGAGATAGTGTGGCCATATTCTACTCTACTGGGAACAAAATCTCACCTTGAGTGCACATTTAGCGTATTATTGCAATGTTCAGTTAAGTCATTCCGAATCTATATTTATGACGAAAGGAAAACAATGAATCACGTAACCGTTGCAGCGGCCGAAGTCGTGTGTGTTGCCAAGAGCAATTATTCAATCTGTTAAAGTGTGGCTACTTCAAGCTTTGCATATCGTAAAAATTATTAATAAATTACTAGAATAAGAACTTGGGTGTTATTTTTATGACCAATATTTTGCCTACGTACCCGACCTCAAAGTCTTGACCTCATCTATAATTGAGTCTTAAAATGGAGGTCGCATGGGTGTTTTTGTGATAGAATCCAAACTTTGGGGTCATATGGGTACGTCTCCATTTTAGGGAAGGATATTTGGAACCGAAATTCGACTCCTAACCTGTCCGGCTAAGCTAGCTTGTGTTTAGAGTGAGTTCACGTCGAAAGTGTAATGGCCAGGATTCGTACCCGACTCTCGATCGTACGCCCGACTCTTTAACCACGAACCTGCCAGGTTTTCCTCTCAAATTAGGGGCCAGATGACGGACACCAGACTTCAAAGTTTTGGATGCAACCAGGTTTTACGACATTAAAATTCTAGTTATTCATTAGAAAAGTAATAAATTGCTACAAAAAACTTACCTACAATATTCTAATACTAGCCTTCTGACTGCGGCTACGCCCGCGTGGATTTCTTATCTCCGGTTCTACACAACCTGTTGCAATGAACGTCTAACTGAGACTTTTCTAACAAAAAAAAATCGCATCAACATCCGTTCAGTCGTTTTTGCGTCCATCGCGAACAAACATTGCCAATGTACAATTAGGTGTACAATAGTATAAATAAATGTTATGTGTTGTGTTTGCCTTGAACATAAAATTAAGATAGGTACCTAATAAATGGGCTGTTTTTAAATCGACAAAATATTAACTAGGCCGACGAAATTCGATCTGCAGTCCAAAATTAGATTAAACGATTGCACATCAGATGTTTGAGGTGCTAGTGTAAAAAGTGTAAATTGATCTAACAGTGCATTACGAGATCTTAGAGTACACACGCATCGGATTACGCATTCCAAGAATGTAATAGTGTTTAACAATGAGTTCTATGTATACCACTAGACTGGCTAAAAAGACCACTAACCAAAAACAATGCTTAACATTTTATAGCAGCTGTCAAAGTCAAAGTCAAGTCAAAAATCATTTATTCTGTATAGACCATTAAAACGGCACTTACAAAACGTCAAAAATATATAATTATGTACTAAAGACTAGCTTAGCAAATGGACCACCGGTTCGAAACGCGGCCCTGGCCTGGTCATACAAATGGTTATAAGGCAAGGCGCGCTATAGGCATACAGAGCTGTCAAATTGCATTCCCGTTCCAAATCCGAATTATTTTGAATTTCGAATTTGGCATTGAGTGCAGAATTTAAATAATCAAATAATTTATTGCCACCTCGCCTAGGAATCGAGAGTCCTAACAGCGAGAAACAGGAAAAACATGGCTATTATACTATACAGTATATAGGTATTTCGGTTCCCTGGAGTAGGTTCCCATGTATTGCGGGGACGGTATCAGAAGTCCACGCAAACGGAATCGTCTAGTTTCTAATAAGTTTAGTAAGTAGTCCTTAGTTGGAATTCAACTCTCTCCCTTACTGATTGTTAGAAGTTAACAAATGTCTAGTATAAATGCTAAGAATATTAATGTTTTTTTTTTCTAAGAAAACTTAAATAGTGTTGGTCAAACGCCACCGGCTTATGTGCGAACATGTCAGGTTTACGCAAACAGCTGCTTTTTGTAAGAGCGGAAACACACGATGCGTTGCGGCGGCGGCGCGACGCCGGAGCGGTGTCGCTGCGTCGTTTTACATAGAAATATCTGTAGCATGTCACACGATGCGCTGCGTCGCCGCACCGGACTAGCAACCACCGAGACGAGGCGGGGAGGGGTGAATGCGTTGCGACGCCGGAGCGGCACCGCTCCGGCGCGCGCCGCACCGCCGTTGTTTATGATTTATAGACCGGGCGCTAGAGGTATGTATGAGTATGCAAAATGTGAGTACCGAATTTCGCCAACGGATTTAAGTGAAGAAAAGGTCCAAGAATGATAATGTGGATCTTGCCGGTCTATTTTCTGGTCCATTTTTTTTACCCCCTCTTGTCTTATTCGTAAAGGAAATGTATTGAGTAGGTACATGATATAAAATCATTTTAATGAATATTTCCGTTATAATTTATAGTTTGTTCTAATGGTAAAAGTGAGGATGGATTCTTAAATAGGTACTTAATAAAAAAAAACGAAAATAAAAGTAATATTTAAAAAAAAAAAGTTATTCGAACAACCAGCGAATTCAAGCATAAATTTTCTTAAAGTAGGTAAAAAATACTTATTTTTAATTTTGACATTTGTTATTGATGCATTTACATAATGAAATACAAACCAATTCAGATTTATTGCAATTACAAGACCTTGTGCGACAATTTACAGTTCATTTACATGGGGGAATTAATAACTCTGGTAAAGACGGCTTGTATAGTCATTTTGTCGTGGACGTAAGTCACTGTTGAGCTTTTCGTAAAAGTGTACTTTTATATATGCCTAGGTAGGTACCTACCTATATTTTGTAGCATTAATGATACTAATGTTGTCAGCAAAATGTTATTATATTTAATCATCGATATATATTATATTAGCTTTTGCCCGCGGCCCCGCCCGCGTGGATCTCGGTTATCGCGACCAAACATAGCCTATGTCCTTTCTCAAGGTCTAATCTACCCCTATACTAAATTTCATCAAAATCGGTTCAGTGGTTAAGGCGTGAAAGCGTGACTGACAGACAGACAGTTTCAGTACACAGTACTTTCGCATTTATAATATTAGTATGGAAATATGGATTCAGGGTTGGCAGTCGGCAGCACGAGTGTGATGCCCCTGGTGTTGCATGCGTCCATAGGCCACGGTGACCACTTCCCATCAGATGGGCCGTGTGCTTGTTTGCCACCTAAGTAGTATAAAATAAAAATGGAAACAAAAACACGACTTAATAAAGCAACTTCTTTACGTCAATAGATGTAGAAACACACTAAACGCATACGCGCGCTATGCTTACTTTAAGGGCGCAGAGGGGATGTGAAGGGAGCGGGAAGGGACCATCACACCCGGCGGCAAGATTTCTTTGTCATTATTTAGAGGATCAGGTATAAGAATCCGGTCATAGTTGCCGTCACTCGGATTTTGCATACTCAACTACCTCTAGCGCTTGCACTATTATTAACAGACATTACAACGCAGCTGGGGCGCACGCGGCGCCGCTGCGTCATAACAACGCAGCGGCGTCGCACCGCTCGTGTGCCCGCTACTGCGGCGAAATTTCTGCGGTGCGTCGCCGCAACGCATCGTGTGTTTCCGCTCTAACTGGCAACACTTATGAGCAATTGGTATTCGTAAGAAATGTGTTTACATGTTTACATGCATATTAAGTAAATGTGTAATTTATTCATTTCGACATTACCTACTGACACCTTACACCTTTCCATATTGTACCTACAGTCGCGAGGCGCCCTCAGAAGTAGCTGAATACTAGGTTCATTGAAGAACCACCTAATTACTTTTTTTTTTTAATGTGGCACTCCGGGAATGCCGACTGGAGTAGAAACAGTATTTATAAAAAGCAAAAAGTATTGTAAGTAAAAAGTATTTATTCCACGAAAACTTTAATACCAAGGTATCAACCGGGCACTTTTCTTGACTCACTCTACTTAAACTGAGTCTGACATCCAGAATCACTCATCATTATATTAAAATAGTTGATGGGTAGCAAACTTAAAAAATAGTAAGTGCCAAGCTAATGGACTTACCACATGCACAAGTTTTATCACAGTTTTACTTGAGTAGACCAGTTTGTACACCAAAACACCCTTCTCGTGGTTAGTAAAACTGATACGATACGGCCTGCAGAGTGCCTGGTGGAGCTTGTGCGTGTGATAAGCCTATTAGGGCTGAACGTAATATAAATACAACTGTAAACTTCAAAACATAAATACTTTCAATTCATCAACACAACATGGGCATTTAATAATGAGATATTGTATAGTTAGGAACATGGTCTAGACCTCCTTGCCCTATACAGACGCAATAAATCACAAAACAACGACGAGCATCTGTTTCTACTTATAAAAATAGTAGATTACCCAACAAGTGAAAAAAAGGTGAATTCTTTTCGAGGCACCAAGTTGTATCCCGAGAGGAGTGAAGGTTTCTCCGGTAGAATCCTGAGCGTAGCGAGGGGTTCTAGAGAGAAACCTGAGTGGATCGAGGGATACAAGAGCCGAGATGAATTCTTTTTTCACGTGTTAGGTACTCAACTTTTCACCATTGACTACGAGAAAACGATTACTCTATTATGAATTACATTTTGTTATGGATAGTACACAAAAGAAGCAGCAAATTATCAGTAATAGCTACCGCTTTAGCGCGAAAAGACTCAGGAGTCTTTTCGCGTTCGAGAATATGAGTTTCATTTTCATCACTAGATGAAGTCATTTTATGATTATGAGACAAACATAAACTTTTACAAGGAAAATTACACAGAAAATGGCGGCATTTTTTTTTTCTTAATTTAAACTGAGCCACATTCCATCCAGCCAGTGATTACATTTAGGTGGCTTTTAGTACGTTTTTATAGTGAGAGTGTGCAACCTCTTTGTATGTTTCACTAGAATCCGTACATTCGCGCATGTTCCAAATTTAAATTTTTTTATTCACTCGGTGAAACAAAGAGCGTTTTATTCACTGTTTTTGATGAATCAAGGGCCCTTTTTCGAGTGTCAATGGTGAAAAAAACTAAATTTGCGTGGGAAAGGAATGAAGTTCGTATTTCAAAATGAATTCTGACAGAATCATCAAAAAATATTTGCGCGCGTAATGATTCAAAAGGGTTGCTGCTCTAAAAATAAATATTAATGAATAAATATAGGCCAGAATGCGGCCTTGGGATGTTCTAAACGTTTTATTTTAGTTCTGACAGGCTTATTTATGCGGCCATAAGAATCCCGTCAGCTATACCTACCTACACACGCCGCTAAGTATTCTATTTGTTTATGTGCTCGTTTATCAAAATACGTTTATCCCATATTTAATATTCTATATTTTTCAATATAATATGAACATCGTTTCAAAGTATTGACGTCAATTTTTGTAAACCTAAGTTTACCACCGCTTAGGCACTTATTATGACTTGAAAAATTCTCTTGTAAATCGCAATGCCTTTTTTAAATCTTAAATTGTTAAATGTAAGCCATAATTTTACTATTACACTTATCCATAATCTATATTTTATTAACTTATGTTAATTATATGTCAATATGCGGATATTCTCGATCAGTGCACTTAATCACAAATGTTTAAAACATGATGCAGAGGCTGCCTGGATATAAAAATTATTACTTTATGTTGTTCCGCAATCCGCAAATTATATACTAGTTAGACAAAGTAGACAACTATGTAGAGAATCATGATATTTTTCTGCTAAGCATAAAACAAACTTCCTCTCTTTAGATTATTAATGTATAGGTACACGCTAGTGGTAGGCATAAGACAAACTGTTTAGAACAAAAAAAAAGTGCCACCGTTCCTGGGTGAGGCGGGAACGTGTTTTGAATTTCGAATTTGGAATGGAACGCAAAAACTATTGATAATGACGTGTCAATTTAAATATAGAAAAGAGTTCTTTTTGTAATACTTACCATCTCAGAAAGTTATACATTATTGGTGGTACGTTATTGGTCTTTCGCAATATCAAAAAAATTGGTCACTGACATTATTGGTTCCTTCGCCTATCCTGTCATCAAATGTTTGCTACGAGTAAAAAAATAGTTTAAAACGTGTTTTCTATTGATCTGTTTGACCACTTTGGGTCCCAGACACGCCTCTTCTACCCCCAAGCTGTCAACTAGGTAAGACACATAATTTCGTTCTAAATAGGTTGTCTAGCAGTATAAAGACAGTTTTGAGCATAAACTACCTTGAGCAGATCCTAGATAATCTCGAGATAATCCGATCCGAATCGAGCTTAAGCCTTTAGAATATAATAAACATACATATTTAAATGTTCATCCACGCTGTCTAGTGTTTAAATCTTAATTTATATATCTATTGATATTCAAATCCTATGCTATTTAAGGTACGACTTAATCCGAGCATTGTGCAGTCAGTTTTGGCAAGAGAAACCAGTCTTAATACTGTTAATCCAGGCGTGAACATTGAAGAAAGTGGCCTGTAACGAAATGTTCGCGCCAATTCTATAGGTTTATTTACTTTGATGCGAATCGTGTTCCGTTATACTCGTACACAGGGCCGGAAATTATGACTGTGGGGCTTTGGCCATTTTGTACTTTTTATCAAAAAAATACTTAGGTATTTTGAGTTCATTAAAGATTCGTCTTTCATTGGCTTCAAAATAGGTAGGTATCTTTTATTATTTCATAAATGATATCATGAGAGAAATTACTTTGAAAAATCTGTCAAAAAAATAACAAACAAGGCTCGTAAAATATTATTTTCTTATTAACATCATTTAATTATTGTACAATAATTATTAAAACCTTACCGACAGAAGGAATGAATTTATTAAGGGAACTTTGAAAATTTATAACGTACATGGTTATTTTCTTAACTTTTTTTCTCTCTTTTAATTTTGCCTGTTCAAGATAGGCTAGAGTTGGTTTTAATTAGGTTTATTTTGGATCTAGATAGCGATAACATTGTGTTAATATTATATTAATTACAATTTTCGAGTCGAAGACGTTTGGGACACAAATTCTACGGACACTGTGTCCCTAAGTGTACTTTCAAATTTATTTATTTTTTCGAAGACGTTACGGACACCAATATAAAACGATAGTTTTGTACAGTCGAGTCGGATGGAAAACTTATTCAATATTGGATAGGTTGTACAAAAGAAAGTGTTAGTATGTTGTTGGAGGAAGTGCCTAGAATAAGGGAAATTCGGAGGGGCCTTAGAGTATCTCTCTAAGGGAGAGGCCCATTGGGCTTCTGCTGGTTTTATTAAAACTAAGGACAGGTGATTCTGATGAAAGAATATCTACATTAGTTAATGTGCCTAGGCGAACTTTAGAAGTTCTTTTACAGGATTTTGTGCCAGCCCAGCTTGGGATTAGCCATATTCAGTGATGCCAACTTAGGGGTTTTCCCCCTTAATTTAGGGGGAAAGAACATGTCTAGGGGATTTTCTAGGGGGTACATTTATTTAGGGGGATTTTAGGGGTAGATTATTCAAGGATTATCGTTATTTTTTTTAAGTGTCCGCCATTGGTGCTTTACTATTAATTTGTTTAATCATCCAAATAATGTTGTGACGTATCTTAGGGGCTGTCCATTAATCACGTGAGACTCAACTGGTCCGTAAAAAATCACGAAATCTAACCGGGGGGAGGTATAATAAGATATCACGTGTATTTATTTCTTCTTATAACGCGCGATTTTTAGGATAGATAGATAGATAACACTTTATTGTACACCAATAGATGTACAGTAGAGACAAGTAGGTATCATGTATCCTTATATATCTATGTTATACGTTATTATATATATATCATGTAAGTTCGCCTAGGCACATTAACTAATGTAGATATTCTTTCATCAGAATCACCTGTCCTTAGTTTTAATAAAACCACCAGAAGCCCAATGGGCCCCTCCGAATTTCCCTTATTCCAGGCACTTCCTCCAACAACATATTAACACTTTCTTTTGTACAACCTATCCAATATTGAATAAGTTTTCCATCCGACTCGACTGTACAAAACTATCGTTTTATATTGGTGTCCGTAACGTCTTCGAAAAAATAAATAAATTTGAAAGTACACTTAGGGACACAGTGTCCGTAGAATTTGTGTCCCAAACGTCTTCGACTCCAATTTTCATCGAATGCCAACACATTCTATTCAGAGCCCTTCATTGTTTATTATAAAGTACAAAAATACATTACAATTTTATAGGCATTAAATGTTGCAATTAAAAATGTTCTATTACGTCAAAGTCAGTGACGGTGATGGCTTAAATGACTATGAAGTCATCACATCCGATAAAAAATGTTATATTAAATATATATGACTTGATATATATAATTACATAAATATTGATGTATATTTTCTATTTTTATGTAAATTAAGGATGTGATGTAGGTCGATAAAATATGAAAATAAATTATCCAATAATTAAAAATCGAATAGATCGTACGATTACTAATCGCAGCATTAATTAGATTAATCCTTGAACGCAGCTCAATGTTTATATTGCTTTATTAGGATCATTTTGAGGCTCCATTCATAGGTCAATTAGTTTTACGGCTTCTGTCCGGTGTTCTCATGCAGATTGTAAAATTCGCGGAACATCGACAACATCAAACATGAATATTAAACAAAGGTAGGTCTGTTAAACTTAATTACAGAAAGCCACGCTAAGTTTTTGCGATGAAAAAACATAATATTTCGTAAATATGTTTAGACAGCCGGCAATCCACATACCTACATAATGATGACAAATTACTTCTAATATTAATAAAAAAAATAATCGAATCATTTGATAACAATTCATTCACTAATAAGTCAATCAATTTATGTCGATAAACGATTTTGTCCAAATGTATCGGCTAACAATGAGCGATCGTATCGATTTGTAAACGATTAACGATAATCGATTCATAAAAAATGTTTTAGTCGATTACGTCATTTGGCCCAGATCCGTGACCTTTACGCGGCATAATTTATGCGTGCATAAATATAAATTGACATAATGTTCATCGTGTTACTCATTCATTTTAAGTTGTCTCGCATATAATAGTTCTCGGACTGCCTTTTATGATCGAAAATTAAACGTTGTAGTTTTATGAAGTCGTATTATTAAGATGATATTCTCGGTTACGCAGGCTCGATAGGTTTAATTTAAATATATAGCTGGTATAATATCCTATCTGCTCGCGGGATGTGTGTGAGACAGCATAGGATTTTTTACTGTTAGTGGCTATAGTTTTTATAATTACTAGTTTATTGATTAACTACTATAATTTTGTTTGGATACCTGTATTTATTAGCCTTTGTTATTATGCTGCAACCAGTTGAACACTGTGTGTCCAATTGACTGTACCAAAGTATAACCCAAAAATATGTTTTACCTGTGAAGGACTTACATTATATTTAGTTCAGTCAATTTAACAGTTAACTGAACTGACAATGTAATATTTAGTCCAGTTAAGTTAACAGTTTAACGTAACTGAACTAAATTTTACATTGTTCAAATATGACGCTGAGCTTCATAATAAGGGTGAATTTCAACAGGTCCATTAAAATCTTCATTCCGTGGATTTTTTTTACCTTAAGTTTTGTAGTTAAAACAAATCGCGTTTATTATAGGTACTGATACTATATGTATTCTTGCTTAATATCTAGCAGATAAATAAAAAAGCTAACGAGATAATACAAGATCAAAAATTACGCGCCACGGCGATGACACATGCGTGCGCGGCAATGAAACAAGCATCCACGGGCATGAAATAAATATACCAAGGGAATGAAAAAATCAACCATGGAAATGAAAATACATAATATAAAACATAATATTTTATGTACCTACTTACATGAGAAATTATACTTACATCCAATAAAAATACAAAGGGGATTAGGCAATTGTGTATGGACATTGGCGTCATTTATTTTTTCAGTGGCACTGTGTTAAACACGCGTATGAGTGTCGTTATTTTTATTGTAAGTAATATCGGAGCTGCGATATACAGGGTGGAACATTTCGACTTTACCTGGAGGGAAAGTATCCTCATACTAGAGATAGCGAATTTTACTTAAATTAAACATAACCTTATTTTTAAAGGGAAACAAACCTGCATTCAAAGATTTCTAAAAATAACACACCTGATGATCAAACCGCCTAAAATCTTCCTATACCTTCTCTTTTATGGGTTTTCTTTTACTTATTTTACCAAGTTTGTTAGAGATATTTGATCCCTAAGATTGACCCTATCGATTGATGCAATTAAAATATAGCTTCATCCGGATTTTATTCGGTTCGATTACCGGGTGTGGCAAGCGATTTTTTTGGAAATCCTTAAACGCAGTGTATTTTTTAAGATTAAGAGAGTGTTTCCTTTGCTGCTGCCCAACCTACGTGGATCCTGGCTAGTTTTTTCTAGGAGTTGTTTTTACCAAGCTGGATAACTTATCCCAGGCAGATTTTTTCTTGAACAACTTCGAGTGTAACCCCATCGATGGCTGTCTGTCTGTCCCTGTGTATGCTTAAATCTTCAAAATTACGCAACGGATTTAGAATCGGTTTTTTTAATAGATAGAGTAATTCAAGAGGAAGATTTATATGCATAATACATGCATAATATTGTAGAGAAATATTGATAAATTTAGTGATATGCAGCGGGAATGGGATCAGAAAATATGGCGGTACGAAGTTCCCTGGGTCAGCTAGTATTAGATAAACGATACCGCGTTTGCATTGGAGATGTGGAGGGAAAGTACTCTAAATACTGGAGATAGCTAATTTCATTCAGAAGAAACATTTCCTCATTTTTAAAAAGAAAAAAAAACTGCGTTTAACGAATGCTGAAAAATCGCTTGCCACATCCTGTAATTGAACCGACTAAAATCGGAAAAAATAACAGCCAGTATTTTTATTGCTTTAATCGATAGGATTAATTATAAGACTCGAATCTCTTTAAGAAACCTGGTAAACTGCAGGTACTTTCATATTATACCATTTTCATTCATGGCTGCTCAATTCCAAAACGACGCCAATTCTTTTACACGAAAAAGAAATGGGAAATTAACAAATTAATATGATATACTTTTGTCAATATGCTATGGCGATGAGAACATAAGTTACGGAAATGAAACATCTGGTCATGGCAATGAGACTAAATTGTTTTACAAGGCATGGCAATGATTTTTTTTTCACTGCCGCGTTTTTTTCTTCATTAACATAGCAAATTTTGACCACGGAAACCATGGAAATGAAAGCACGGTGGTGAAAAACGAGCCAAAAATATAATATAAGAAAAAATCTATTAATTATTCGAAGTAATAAACACTTCACTAAAATAAACAAGATAAATTTCGTTCTATTGAATGTATAATCAAGAGGATAAACTTATTGGAATAGACAGTTATACCTATCCACAGTAATGAAAGAAAAAATGTCCAGTAACATAAAAATGATATACTTTTATTTATGGTGCCAAAACGCAGGTACGTGTGTACGTCCTTCCATGTCGAGCACTTAGGCGGCACCAATATGCAACGTTTAGCGGATATGAGGGAGGATACAAGTCGTTAGATAAAACGATATTCTAAAATATGTTTAGAACATGGCGATTAAAGGTAGCTCTAGGACAAATGAACTTTTATTAACCATTCGTTGTATTGTCTAAATATTTGAATAAATGTATTTCGTAACAATACTTTAACTATTCACGTATCAAATAAAACTAGGTTTTAATTAAAAAAACCAATAGATTTTTATCAATGAGGTATCACAACACAATAGGTGATGTGTGGACAAACACGGCAATGAAAAATTTCGAGGTTTAAATTTTTTTTTTTGGCGAATCTATAATCCTATTTAATAAAATATTTAGTGCTCCACATAGATCACTATATCGCCTAACCAGAAAAAAATGTTAGAGTATTGTAAAAATGATTTTTAGTACCGATTTCATCGATGCCACGCAATTTTTGGCCCCGGGAAATTCACCCATAAGACTATCAATGTCAGTAATAACTTCATAACTTAACGAAATTGATATTATATTCCGTGAGCAGTCCATAAAATGCATCAATTCTAACAAGCAACACTTTCATAAGAAACTAAAAACAAATTTATACGTAAGCCCTTTCATCAGTATTGATTTACCGTGAGAAAAACAAATCTGATTATTCGATTAACTTATTCGTAATTAGGAATCGATGTTTAATCGATAATCCGATCTCACGATTCATCGAATGCATACGAATTAATTGGGTGCTAATTTCCCTTTGACATTAAAGAAGTTATAAGTATTTTATTCATTAGTGTACCGAACCACTTTCGCGGATTATTGCTCGGAGCATTATATCTTGGCTCTAAAATGTGTACAAAATGTGCTCTATACGCACAGTACACATTTCTTGGGTGCCTTTTGAGGATAGCACGAGATGCTACTGCGGTGGACGAGCTCAAATTCACCAAGCATTGAATGAAAACAATCCCCGTGCTCGCCAAGGTCTTGTTTGTCTCGCGATTTAAGTGCAAAATAATAATAATAATAACAATATTAAACTTCTTTATTGTACACCAAGAATATCACAATACATAATGAGAAATATATGAGGCACATAAAGCCACAAACCCGAAATAAGGCGGCCTTATTGCTCTGCGGCAATCTCTTACAGGCAACCATAGAATGGAGAGAGAAAACAAGAGAAGAATGTTTCAGGGCAGTTAGGAGTACATTAAAAGAAAATAATCCCTACTAATATTATAAATGTGAAAGTAACTCTGTCTGTCTGTCTGTCTGTCTGTCTCGCTTTCACGCCCAAACCACTTAACCGATTTTGATGAAAATTGGTATAGGTGTAGATTAGACCTTAAGAAAGGACATAGGCTATGTTTGGTCGCGATAACCGACATCCACGCGGGCGGAGCCGCGGGCAAAAGCTAGTAAGTAATAATGAAAAAAAAAGGATAAAAAAAAAAAAAAGAGTCCCGTGGTATAAAATAGTGTTGAGACATGTACTAATTATCGATGTTTGTTAACATCGATAACCGGTATGACCAGTAGCACTTGTCAGAATGTGTAAATGGATTTATTGCTATCGATAAAATCTTTGTTCGAAACATATTTTTTATGGTACCAGATTGTTTTTACCTTAATTTATTTTCGTAGCAGTTAACTTTCAACGTCTGATATGATCTATAGGTCAAGTTGCACAACGAGTTACAAGGTAGGTACCGTATGCACTAAGTAATATATTAAGGGACTCTTTCAAATCAGTTTTAGTTTTTTATATGACACGTCAATGTGTGCTCACCTCACGCGATAGTAAGCTGAAGGCAAAGTCGAGAGAGAGAGAGAGAGAGAGAGAGAGAGAGAGAGAGAGAGAGAGAAAGAAAGAGAGAGAGAGGGTCACTATTACACAAAAAATTTTCTTTGCTAACAATATTGAGCCGGAATCGAACCCGCTACCTCCAGCATTAAGGTAGAAAGATGTATTACTCTTAGATAAAATTTAAAAAAATGAGAATGTGTCACAACCGGCCACATGCCAAGGGCGGTGGTGACAATGTTTGGGATCGGTAGTGACATGCATAATCATACACCAAACTGGTTTGATTGTTAACTGCTTACGTTCTCATTGCGCGCCTGCTGGCGCAATAGTGAGGAACGTCTTCACACTTGCAAGCTGCGTTTCTCTCTTCTTGCACTCTTCCCCGTATACCTCCCTTGCGAATGAACTCCCTGCGGTGGTTTTCCCAGGCGACTACAATATGGGGTTCTTCGAGAAGGGCATCTGAAGGTTTCTTCAGGGTCGGCAGCGCGAGTGTGACGCCCCTAGTGTTGCATACATCCACAGGCCACGGTGACCGCTTCCCATCAGGTGGGCCGTGTGCTTGTCTGCCATCTAAGTAATATAAAAAAAAATACTTACCCTATAGTAGAACGCTCTACTATCACATTCCACAGATGTCATTCTAATTCAAGATCAGCACTAAGCTCTTTAAGGGGCTACCCGTAGCAAACGACAACACGGCGCGTGGCGGTGCCAGTGTGTTCCTTGTAAATACCCACAGATTTATGATTATCTTTATTATACTAATCAATTTTGGCGCTTATCGAAAAAAATTTTCATAGTAGTTGTTCTTTATGAAATTATCTATCCATTAGTATTAGTTCCAAGTTAAAATTGTGTGTACTTTAAGAGGTAACGCATGTAATTAATTGTAACATGTCAAATTTGTCATTCCGTTTTTATCGAATTTACTGAATATTTAATGCATTAATAAATAATTGGAATCGTATAAAGGAAAGATTATGATATTGTAGAAATATGGACTGTGTTTCTTTTTCTATATTTCTTACAATTAACGAGTAGATAGCCGTTTAAAATGTACAAAAATACGCTATCAACAGCGTTTCGCTGGGGGTAGCGTCTTAACCTAGTTTTTTCTAAATTCATTCTCACCAACTCTTTTATCTTTGCTCATCACGTTGTCTTGTCAATGAACAGTGAAACAGGCGAAAACCGTTAGTTCAATTCAAAATAAGTACCGCACTATATATTTACATAAATCAATCGGAGGTATTGGCAAAAAGCCGCACTAATACCTATAATAAAAATAATCTTTTGTTTCTGTTCATTTAATTACGGTTTTACGGTTTAGCAATGAAACGTCTGAACCTATATATCAGCGCAGACATATGCCAATCGATAAGTAATACTCCTCTGAGTCTGTTCTCAACTCTGTTGGGGTCGGTTCTCAACCTTTCTTTCTTTCTATCTGTAACACCAAAAATGTTACAATGGTGGCCCTCAGCTTGACGGCCTCATCAGATAGTTTTTCACGCCCTGCTTAAAGGACCCGAGACTGAAGGAAGAAGAAGGTGTGCTTGTAAAGCTGACAGTCAATTGTACTTTTATGAATATTCGATTTAGATTCGATTGGCTGTCAAAATCAAATTAAACGTCAAAAACGATCACTATGTAAATGTTCTTTCTCCTGCATTAGTAGCTCTACTACGGGACATTGACGGAATTGATGCTAAAAGTACAGAGCCAATCATTAAAAAAAAAATGTTTCTTCAAAATTGTATTACAAAAAAAAGACATTTAGGAGTATGAGATGGAATCCAAACTGAAGTTTTACCATCAGGAAAAGAAGCAAAATTGACCTTTAGATAAAAAAGAAGTCGCAGACTAAATCTAGTCAACAAAACATAAAAAACGCGAATAGATATGCCTGCCCATCACCCTTCAACTCCCGCGCAGGTGGCCACGCAACAGAGCAATTCCTAGATAATTCTCTCCAAGGTCGCGTTTCGTACTATTTCCGTACTAATTGAAATAAATACACAAGTGGTTAGATGTAATGTGGCCATGTGTTAGGATTTGTGCGGGACGAGTCCCGATAATTACTGTTAGACGTTCAACAGACTGAGGAATGTGAGGTATGCCGATAAAATTAATTGATATTGACTGTACTTTAGTAGACTAGTCTATATTACTTCTATGAGTGTATGGAGCCCAATAAAGCCGGTACACATGTTGATTGATGAAAACTTTCCACTTCGGGTTACGGAGTCAGACGGTAGTCGCTCTTGTAACCGCAAAAGTTGCATAACATAATATAACATAAACTCACGCCTATATCCCCGGAGGGGTAGGCAGAGGTGCTAGCACCCACATTTCGCCGTTTATGTTTAGGTCCCAATGTAATAGGTGGCGAGCCTATTGCCATTAACCGGGCACTTATAAACCTGCGATAAATACACACATAACTTCGAAAAGCATCGAAAAGTCATTGGTATGTGCCATGGTAAAACCTGGGATCGAACCCGAGACCTCGTCTCAGCAGTCCATTATCCATACCACTAGGCAAAAGTTGCAGCACGTTAAAGATAACGATAACGATAACAGGTCGAAAAGTAAATAAATCGGCAACACGAATGTGATGCCTCTAGTGTTGCATAAGTCCATAGGCCACGGTAACCACTTCCCACCAGGTGGGCCGTGTGCTTGTCTGCCACCTAAGAAGTATTTAAAAAAAAACATTAAATCAATGGATTGATTACAATTGTGGCAGATCATAAAATAAAACCACTTATTAACCGATTTTATCGCGAATTATTAGGTGTTATTTACATTTATCCGCTGAATCCTTTAAAAAATGATTTTATTTCAATGAGTGATATTCGCGTAAACTTAAGACAGTATCATTTTGGCATATTATATTTTACTGAAATATATTATGTTTATACTCGTACTATTTTATATCGGGCTGTAAAGCATGTATAAACACTCGTGGAAAGTTCCCAAAGGAACGGTTTAAAACGACTAGGAATTTGTTAAGTTGCAATGGTAACCATTATCCTTGTGGAAAAATCCCTCTATTCCCACTAGTTCAGTTGACTGAACTAACGGGATTGTTTTTCTCACTTGTTCAGTTGAAAATAAAACAAGCTTTAGCACTTGGTGCCACACGTTTATACAGTCCACTGAACTTGACAACTGAACTAGTGAGAAAACAGTTCTCACCGGTTGAGCACAAAGCCTCGTCCTTCACTACCGACGTGAACCCACTTATATCATAAGCTATTTAGATTAGCTGGAATATTACTAAATAGAGTTAGGTATCTACTAATATCCTAATTTTAAAAAAATGTATGCGCCTCAATAAATGTTACTTCATTCAATCATTAGATATCTAACGGATTTCCCAACAAAAACTTGAAAAACAAACAAACACCTATGACGTGGTGTTAAAAAAAAGAAACAATCGTAATCCTCCATTAACAACGACTTATCAAATTGACATGTAGGTGCAAACATGCGTTAGTCAATTACTGAGTTAAACAATGTATGGGTAAACAATAAAAAAACAGAAGTCAAGGTGACAGAGGCCTAAAATGTTGATGGGTTCACTCAAATCACTGTAAAGGTGTCTTTCCACATTATTTGATACAAGAATTATTTTTCTTTATCCTAGCGTTCATCATCATCATCATCATCATTTCAGCCATAGGAAGTCCACTGCTGGACATAGGCCTCCCCTATAGATCTCCAATAAGACCGGTTGGAAGCGGCTCGCATCCAGCGCGTCCCTGCTGCCTTAATAAGGTCGTCTGTCCACCTTGTGCGTGGACGTCCTACGCTGCGCTTGCCGATACGTGGCCTCCACACGAGAACTTTTCGACCCCATCGGTCATCAGTCCTCCGTGCTATGTGCCTTGCCCACTGCCATTTCAATTCATCCTAGCGTTAATCTCAGTTAAATCCGAAGCTTTCACCTCGGAAACTACAGTACGCTTTTTCCAGTAAATTTTCCGTGAAACGACTGCCACCTGACCTCCACAACCCATTGGCGATATCGAAGCATTGCAGTTAGACCAGTTATTGGACTTTTTAAGACTCCAACTACCCGTAACGACTGTCATAGGTGCTCGTATGGCAACCGGGACCAAAGGCTCAATATGCTCTCCGAGGCACGATCAGACCAATCCAAAAACCCATAATTATTTGTAATGAGCGGGGATCTAACCCGCGCGCCTTCTGAGTGACCACGTTCACTTTCACCACGCCACAGAGGCTGTGAGAATGAGAATTCTATAGAAGATTTTATCAATCACGCAGTTCTACTGATACTGTTGGAAGGATGTAGCCTAATTAGGGCACTCAAGCGCACACCTAGCTTAGTTCACGAAGGACACCTATCAAAATTTTCTGGCAGGTGCTATTCGTGAGTATACTAGAATAGCATTCATTAAAATAATATTATTTTTAAAAGATGCTTTCACGATTTGTTTATTATTGTTTACACTGAGCCACTGGTTTCCAGAAATCGTCAACGTATTAATGATCATAAATCGTGATAAAATCCGCTAAAAATACTTTTATTTCAATTAACATATTTTTAAATCCCCGCCTTCGTCTTGTAATCCCAGTTTCTTTAAGTTGGACGTGAAAACGCATCTGTTGAGAGCACTTGACAAATTGAATAATTATACGAAAAAAAAATACATTGAAGATAATTTTATCATCCCTTTACCTTAGGATATCGTATTTCATGCCTCCAAAGGCTGCTGCTCTCGAGGTTTGTTATTAACTTCTATATTTATTATACTTATTTAAATTTTAATAGAAGAGAATTATTAACAAAAGCCTCCGGAAAATATTACATTTGCAATGCAAATTTTGAATAGTAAATCTCACCTGGACCTGAACATTCCATATATAATCCGAGTACTTTGAGAAAGGCTGGCTAAAAAAAGAATTGGATTTTGTTAGATATTTTTTGGACTTCTTGTCTGTTTGTCCGCGATGGATGCAAATACAACTACCTACCACATTTTCAATTCCTTGGCCGGTGTATTGTAGAATAGAATGATGAATGTATGGGATTTGACGTATATGACAGTCATCACCATTAAGACCTGGAATTCCTTACCAGCTGACAGCTACAAGCAGTGAAAAATCATCTGATGAGACCGTCAACCGCCCTCATTCCTGATACTTTGCCTTCACCTTACCATCAGGCAAGTTATCCCTACTAATATTATAAATTCGAAAGTAACTCCGTCTGTCTGTCTGTCTGTCTGTCTGTCTGTCTGTCTCACTTTTACGACTAAACTGCTGAACCGATTTTGATGAAATTTGGTATAGAGGTAGATTAGACCTTGAGAAAGGACATAGGCTATGTTTGGTCGCGATAACCGACATCCACGCGGGCGGAGCCGCGGGCAAAAGCTAGTATTGTATATTGTAGGATGAAGTCAAATTGACATGTCCTTTATAAAAAAAAAATACTGTCTTAGAAACCAGTACGTATTCTACTATTGACATATCTACGAATATGAGTCTATCCCTGTTCCCAATGAAAGTGTGGCCACCGTACGTCGTTTGTACCAATCGACTTGGCGCCAGGAATATTTGACGGTATTTATTGTGGAGGAATTAAAATTCACATTACGCAATGTAATAACGACAAGATGTATCAAGTACTAGGTACATGTTTCCTTACGGCTGGTTATTCGCACTGTAATTCAGGCGTTTCTTATCTGAATTACTCCACTTCACTATCACTACATATTATAAAACAAAGTCGTTGTCGCTGTCTGTCCGTCCCTATGTATGCTTAAATCTTCAAAACTATGCAACGGATTTTGAAGCGGTTTTTTTTAATAGATAGTGTGATTCAAGAGGAAGGTTTATATGTATAATACATGCATAATATTGTAGAGAAACACTGATAAATCGGGATCAGGATCAGAATACCACGCGGGCGGAAAATATGGCGGTACGAAGTTCGCCGGGTCAGCTAGTCAATAAATAAAACGATAGTGCGTTTGAGACTTGCCAAGACTTTGCGGCCCATGACCACATCACTTGCAGCCTAATTTGCAAGTGTTGCCACCGAAGATTTGCTATGCTACGTTGCTATCGATGCGTTTGATATCCACCAATCATATTCATTGGTCCACATTGCATAGCACTGGTGGTAAGGGGTTCAGCTAAAGCTAAGCTATGACTTTAAATATAGAAAGATGCGTGCTATGGATGTGTACTACGGATGCGTACCTACTGTGGATGCGTGCTATGAAATTAATTATACATGTGATTAAGCATGTAGAGGAAGCTCATAAAGTGGGTCATAACAGAAACCTCTCTGCCTACGTCGAAAGAAAAAAGGTGTACATGTATGTATGTTTGCATGTACGTATGAGCCAAAAATAAACTAAAGAAGATATCTCTTTCGAGAATCACATCTGCTATTATTACCTTGACCATATTTGGATCGCATTGTGGCCTCTATACAGGCCGCTGTCACATGACATGTAAAATTATATTTATGTATACTATAAACCATTTCTTGAACCATAAATCTATAGAACTAACACAGTTGTCGTCTATTTATAACGATACGAACACAATACAGCGAAAGTGAATAACGTTTTTGTTAGTATCACGCAGAAACAGCTGAGTAGATTTGACTAAAAATTTGCAGATAGGTAGGATATAATGTAATAATACTTAAAATGTTAGATCATATCACTCGTAACGATGACTCTTTGGAACGGTTGTTGCTACAGGGAAGAGTGGAGGGCCGGTTTTCTCGCGGCAAATCACCCATAAGATTGACAGACCTCATTAAGTCCTCTACAAAGTGTTCCCTTACTGAGTGTACGCGCTGGGCCAAGAATAGAGAGAAGTAAAGAATTCTTGAAAAAGCTGCGACCAACCTACTGGACGATCCATGACCACGACCACTCCTGACGGAGTCGTCAAGAGTGTACGACTAAGAAGAAGAAGGATATAATAATAGAAAAAGCTTGCCATTTTTTCCTTGCTGGCTAGGCTAAATTAGCATAGGATGCTGGAACGAGCTCTTAGGCCTCTAGAAGATCCTCGAGACCAAGCCGCTACACTTGCTGATGAGACACGAAAGAGACTCTGGTGTAGGCTTTCCTCTCGAAGTTTTAGGAAAAATCGACTACGAACACAAATTAGCCGCAGCAAGGCAAATATGGCAAAATGGGGGTACATTAACCAGTCGAAAGTGCACTGAGATTGTGGAGTCCCATTCTATCCATATCACATTTGCTCCCTTGTCCACTATGCCCCCCATCTATACTGCCGTGGATCTGTGTATGGTATTGCTCGGGATATATATCTTGAACCTAAAATGTACTCTTCACCAAGCATAGATTATTACAAAACAATCCGCGGGCGCCAGGGCCTCGTTTGTGTCACGATTTAGGTGCAAGATACGTGTCCTGAGATATACGGAAAACGCTGTGGTTGTGGCCAAGTATTGGGCCGATATGATCTAACTAGACGTCGGAATACTGTCAGCCATTGACTCGAAGACTAAGAAGAACGGCTAAGATAAACCATTGATGAAATAGATCGTGGAATTCTCCAAGTTTTAGATGCCAACGGGATTGGCACTCGGGTATGATCTTCTAGAATATGGTCGCAGAAACGAGATCAGTATTCCACGCGAACAGAGTCACAGTCTCCAACTAGTAACGAAATAATACTATGTATAAATAACCTTTTATATGTTTAGTTATACATGATTTCCGTGTCGATCGATCGACCTGGTTTCTAGAGTAATAAGCGAAACCAATGTCCACGTCAATGCGGTTTATTCGACAATTTTATGGCCCAAACATTGGGCAAATATTGGCTCGACACCATAAGCCCTGTAGGTTTTATGTGTGCAGAAAAATAAACAGTTCCTTCTATACTAAACAGAACCGTACCATGACACATACATCTGAAGTTTCGGACCGATTATCTTTATCTACTTTGAGCTAACCTTGGTCGCATCGAAGAATCGGAGTCCGGGGTTCACTTTTCGGTATTTACTCCTCCACTTCACACGGTTTTCGGTGTCCATGGTATTAAGACCATTGGCAGTAAGGTAGTTGCCGCATAAGGAATATCGGATCTCGAAGCGATGCACGATGTATCGAACATCTTGATGCTATGAAACGCACTTGGTTGTGGTTGCATTGGGTTGAATTATGGAGGTCACCTGGCAGTCGCTTCACGGAAAATATCAAAGTTCTGCCAAACACGCAGATAGACTCCGAGGTGAAAGCTTTGAATGCGACTGGGATTAAAGCTACGACGAAGAGAAGAGAAGAGAGATACGTATTTATCCTTTACTCTAAGCTGAAGATCGTACCTGTGTGACATTTCGTTCAGCCGCAATAAAGGTTTTCCTTTGAAGATTATGAAAACTCTAATAAGTACACCACTTATTCAAAATTGTATTATGTCAATGTAAGATCGTTTGTAAATCTATTTCCGCAAATTTTGAGGTCGACTATTCGTTTCATGGTAGCCCCTTGTTCGTTCCACTAACACTAAACTGAACATTCCCCATAAATCATAACATAATCTGTTTAAACATGGCTGCCTGTGCCATTTATCAGTACCTACCGTATTGGTTGTTTCAAGGGCCCTGTTGATAGGTCCGATGGCTTACCCAAACACATTACACTAATATGTTTAAAACTACGGCAACGAAAATAAATATGAAAAGAAGGTTACAATAAATCATTTGTTTCAGGGCTAGGGATGCGAAACTATCTTTAATTCAAACATCAATGCCATTCATTGTTTTAAAGAATATTCGCAATCGATTTGTTTTTATGCGTGATGGCTCGCATTTGTCTACTATCTATAAAGATTTAGCCCAAGGTTTAGCACGCTTGCCTAGGAGTAACCTGTTCACTCTAGGCTTTAAGATTCCTAGGTTATAATAGCTCTCTAGAAACACAGAGTCGACTGAGCTAAATTGCTCGTTAGAAAGAAAGAAAGAAAGAAAGTAAGAAAATAAATTTATTAAACCTCACACACACACACCAACATGTAGCAAATGTTACTACACACAAATTAAATGAAACTTACAAAGTCTCTGCCTGAAGTTAACGCGAATATCACTCATTGAAATAGGACTACTTTTTAACGGATCCTATCGCGATTTATTTGTTACTAGCTTTTGTCCACGGCTCCGCCCGCGTGGATGTCGGTTATCGCAACCAAACATAGCCTATGTCCTTGCTCAGGGTCCAATCTACACCTATATCAAATTTCATCTAAATCGGTTCAGTGGTTTAGGCGTGAAAGCGTAACAGACAGACAGACAGAGTTACTTTCGCATTTTTAATATTAGTAAGTAGGTATGGAGTATGGATATGGATTATTTACTTTTTGTCCGACGTATGCTACTTTTCAGCAGCTATTTATTTCAATAAATTACTAGTGTTAGAAATGGGCTCACGTTAGTTAGTGTAGTGGCCAGAATTTGAACTCGGGACCTCTATACTATTGATGTGACCTCCCGAATGAAACGGTAACTATTTCATTTCGGGAGTCAAGCGACTGACCATTAGACCCCGAGAGGTAAGTAAGCCCGCGCTAGAGCTTCGTCCACTAATCAATGGGTATACCAACTTGCAGATGCAAGAGATGCGATTGGGACAGATGTGATTGGATTGCAAATGCAAATTGGCTAGGGCTCCAAATATATTGGCAGAGCTCCAAAATACCTTGTATACTTTCATCGAATATCTATAGATCATTAAAAAAAATAGCAACACTATAATTTTTATTTATACCGCTTAGGCAGGCAAGCACACGGGCCACCTGATGGAAAGTGGGTACCGTAGCCTATGGACGTATGCAACACCAGGGTCGTCACACTCGTGCTGCCGACCCTGAAGAAACCTTCTAATACCCTTCTTGAAGAACCCCATATTGTATTCGCTTGAGAAAACTACCTACACATAATATGACTAAGGAGGCAAATAATTGGCAAACACAACCTTAAAAAAAATTTGTTCCGTGGGAACTAAATTAGAGATGGTGGAAATATCTAACAGTCATTCATTATGAATATTATCAGGTGCCATTCATTATGAAGTCTAGACTGATTGTGATACAATAGCAAATATTTAGCACATCTGCTATCTGTCTGAAATTAACACAATTTACATGGTTATACTAGGTAAACATTTAACTAAGAAACGTGTCTAGTAGACGGTAATAGGCACCGTCCCCTTACGTGAGACCCATGGCAAGATTGTTATACCTACTATTCTATAGTAGGATGCTATAAATGTAAAAGATTATGAAGGTGTTAGGATGTTCGTTACTCAATCACGTTCAAAACGTCTGAACAGATCAGAAATTTGGTATAACCCCGGTTACGTGTCTTGGACCTAAATCGCAAGACAAACGAGGCTCTGGCGCCCGCGGATTGCTTTGTAATAACCTATGCTTGGTGAATTTGAGCTCGTCCACCGCAGTAGCACCCCGTGCTATCCTCAAAAGACACTCAAGAAATGTGTACTGCGCGTATGAAGCACATTTTGAGCACATTTTAGGTCTAAGATACGTGTCCGGAGTTATACAAGGATAGATTATAACCTGCAGAGTGCAGAGGCATGGAGTCCCTTTCACCGAATTCCTGCCGGTTCCCCAATCGGACGCATGATGATTAACAAACTAGATTGAGGTAAGATTTTTCCACGGGCTTCTCTTTTGGAAATTTTTACCTTTGTCCACTTATAGCCTGGATTAGGTTCCTATGGGTTACGATCACAGAATCAACTAGTTGAAAAATATAACAATTACATAATAATCATTTTCAAATGCATTTCAAATGCATGCTGTTGCACAAACTTTACTAGCATAAAATAGCATAAAATTGACATCACTATCACTACATATTATAAAACAAAGTCGCTGTCACTGTCTGTCCGTCCCTATGTATGCTTAAATCTTCAAAACTATGCAACGGATTTTGAAACGGTTTTTTTTAATAGATAGAGTGAGGAAGATTTATAATAATGTATAATACATACATAATATTGTAGAGAAACACTGATAAATCGGGATCAAAACAACACGCGGGCGGAAAATATGGCGGTACGAAGTTCGCCGGGTCAGCTAGTACCTAATATTATTGTCAATCTTACATCATTCGTTTTCCATATTCACATCATAAATTACTTCTAGTGCTACACTTACTGCACACCCACTTCAGTAGAACAAACTCCGTTTGCCATTACAAAACACAAGACTTTTTGTTCCTACGCCTTATTCCGTTAGTAATAAAGTGGACTATTTATATTGTTCAAAAAATCTAGACAGGAACCTTGAGCTACAAGCTTAAAACAAAACGGCTTTTGTATTTTTCGCTTTTCGTGTGAAATATTATCTAACCGAAAAGTCAGGGTTTGTTTCTTTTAATAACGTTAACATCATATAGCTACAATACATTCACAATACACACTCAACAGAAACATTCTGACCGATGCAAATAAATATGATGTGTAAGTACTCTGAGTGAATAAAGTTTTATAGACATTTTTGATGACAGTCCGCTCCTTTGGACAGTAGCGTGATATATTATAGCCTATGTCATTCACAATCAATCAATCAATTAGCCTACTGCAGTCCACTGCTGGACATAGGCCTCTCCCAATATGCGCCACGTTTGCCGATCCTCCGCCTTCCGCATCCAGTCCGTCCCAGCCACCTTTCGCAGGTCGTCGGTCCACCTAGCTAGGGGGTGTCCCACCTTCTGTTTACCTTCGCGCGGTCTCCACTCTAGGACTCGTCTACTCCAACGGCCATCAGTCCTTCGGCAGATGTGGCCAGCCCATTGCCACTTCAGCTTGCTTATTGTGCGAGCTATGTCGGTAACTTTGGTTCTATGTCGGATAACCTCGTTGCGAATTCTATCCTTCAAAGAGACTCCAAGCATAGCTCGCTCCATAGCCCGCTGTGCGACTTTTAGGTCACGGACTAACCCCACCGTCAGTGGCCACGTTTCGGCACCGTAGGTCATAATTGCGGCAGGGGGGAAGAGAAGACCCGACGCAATTTGCCAAATGCTACCCACCCCAGTTGGATCCTTCTGGCTATTTCTTTCTCGAAGTTGTTTTTACCGAGCTGGATAACTTGCCCCAAGTAGCTATAATTTTGAACAACTTCGAGTGTCGCCCCTTCGATGGCAATCGGTCTCGGTACAATATGTTCGTTGAACATAATCTTGGTTTTATCCAAGTTTACACCGAGGCCATTCACAAATGATGTGGCTTTCTATTGGCAAAAGATTTTTTAAATCGATCTAGTATTAAAGTTTATTCGTTACATAAAACGCAAATCTTTTTTCTTCGATTAGTATAGAAGTGAAGACTGGTATGTGGTTAAAAAGACATAACTACAAGCCTATTACAAGTTCTAATCATAAATCATAAGTGGTACAAAATCAATTTTCAATTTTGTTACGCGTTAGAACGAAAGGCGAAAGCTCTATTATAGGAATTCGAAATAAGTACGTGTACCTACCTAAGTCATTACAAACCAACTGCATTCGTCCTGTGGAACTAATATAATAATGTACCTACTTCTAAAATTGTCCTGTGGCTTCCAGTGGCTTTGAAAATGGCTGACGTTGATTGTTTTAAATCGTTTTCTTCTTAGATCATTAAATTTTAACTGACTTCATAAGTGGAGAAGGTTATCAAGATGATTACTTCTATTTTTTTCTGTGGTGATGGATGTGTTAACTGTTATGTCTGAACAACGACGGAAATAAAATTCCCTTTGGCCAAGTCCAACTTAACAGTCGGTTCGAGTCCGACATTATCGCCCCACCAGGCGTATTTTTTTGCAAAAATACCTTGATTATACCGGTTTTTTTTTCTACATTGCCGAGAACCGCTTGGCATTCTTTTTCTTAGTTCTATAAAAAGCTTATAAAATCTAAAAATCCTTTTTTTTTTGTTTCAGGTAATTTACTGATTTGCCGCAACTTTGAGGCAATAACTTCGTCAGAACGTTGTATCCTCGCACTTACTCTCGTCATCAAATCAGCAGTAAGTCTCTACCGTCGCCAAGCGATCCTTCACTTCGCCTACCACCTTTATCTCCTGCACTTCACACGGTCTTGGACATCTCTGGCAGTGAGACCAAGTATCTTTTGGTAAAACAAAACAATAAATTAATTGTAAAACATAGATCCGATTCTCAGTACTCCATGGATTCACCGTGCGGTCGCCGGGTCCATAGCGTGATACAGAGAGGAACACCGTGACGGCGACTGGGATTTGCGACCCAGATGTAGGTTTTAAAATGACGTTGACCGTTGAAGAGTTCCTTTATCGTGATAATCATCCTTTGTCCGCTCAGTGGCAGACAAGCACACGGCTCATCTAATAGAAAGTGGTTACTGTGGCCTATGGACGTGTGCAAAACCAGGGTAGTCACACTCCCCTAGTTCCTGTGCCGTCAGTGCAGAAGATAAAGCAGGACAAGCCTTTGGTCTTTCCACTGAAAGTACAAAAACTCTCTTTTGAGCTCTGGCTACTCTAATCACCACTAGAAACATAACATGAGGTTATTAGGGCGCGGTATTCTATAGGGCGGAGGTACTTCCCCAGTCGAACTGCTCAATTGGTCCGGAAATACCGTCGTGTCCTACCTCCGTGTATTACTCGGACATTGATTCAAATCATCAGGAAAACTCCATATAATATACTAGCTTTTGCCCGCGGCTCCGCCCGCGTGGATGTCGGTTATCGCGACCAAACATAGCCTATGTCCTTTCTCAAGGTCTAATCTACCCCTATACGAAATTTCATCGAAATCGGTTAAGCAATTTAGGCGTGAAAGCGTAACAGACAGACAGACAGAGTTACTTTCGCATTTATAATATTAGTATGGCGTTTTATGATCTCGCAATCGTTATGTTCACGCAGTTTTCCCTAAAAGCCTTGGGTAATAAATTAAGGGACCGCAAGCAGATCCTAATATCCCCACGCTAATGGCAACACTGAATTATGTGGTCAACCCCGTAATTACGTGCAAACATGTAAACAACGTGAATTGGGCATACGTGTAAACTCATCGTTAGGGATAGGGTTGTCAGCTTTCACATTTTAACCGACTTGAGAAAAGGTGTATCTTAATTTGTCAAGTTGCCTCTCTGGATGTAGGTATGTCCATGTTTTTACTACGGCGAGTGTTCTGTTTTTATACGTCACGTAAGTAAGACTTCACCTCAGTAAGCTGCGGGTAAAGTCTCGAGAAAGCTGGTCACCATTACAGATACCAACAATGCTCCAATGGTGAACCTCAGCTTGACGGCTATATCAGAAGCTTTTTCACGCCCCGCTTAAAGGACTCGGGACTGCAAGAAGAAGGGGCTTTTTCAACAAATCCGTCTCCCTTTCTATTTAGATACATTATAATACAACACGTACTGGACTGCAGTGTCACCTATATACGATACAAACATTACCGTCTCGAACCAAGCAATTCGGCACTTCCTTTCTTTATCACACGATTATGATCCTCTTGTTTCCTTCTTTTTACAACCTATTGTCCTTTAAGCGGGGCGTAAAAAGGGTCTTTCGAGGCCCTCAAGGTAGTGTTCCACTACTCGAACCATCATCTTAGATCGTCATTTTTTTTTCTGGACTTCACCTTAACTTCCTACCATCCTGTGGGCAAACAGTAAGCAGTCATGCCCTCAACATAAAAAAAAAATCATAAGCATCCCAGACATGTTATCTTTACAGCGACGTCAAGCCACTTTATGTGGTTTACCCAAGACCCAAGCTTGCACAGGCGGCATGCACTCAAATTAACAAAAATCATAAGCTTTCCAGATATTATGTCATATTTACAACGACATCTGTGCCATATTTTGGGGTCTACCCATGCTTACTATCAGGTAAAATGTACTCAAATTGACAGATCAAAATAAAAAACATAAAGCCTTTAGCGACAACCCTAAAAATTAAGGATTCTCCGATGTGTAGTTAGCTGGCTTTTTGTCCGCGGCCATAACATGTCGGAATGTAAATTCACCGTTCGAAAGTCAATACGAAGGCGCGTTGACTTGTCATAACAGTCAAAGTATGAATATGGATGTTCTTTCATTGAGGATAGTCTCCGAATGAGGCCACCTTGAGGTGTGTTGGCTTAGAACTGAAGAACTTGAAAATTGACTCAGTTCAATGTATTGAGGTAAAGTTTGAGTGACTTCGCTTGCTTGAGTTTAGTCTCCGGTACCCGTTTACCATCAGGTTAGCTGCCTTAATCTACGTATACAGAAATGTTAAGTTGGTTTATATACACTTCTAAAGCGTCGGTAGCTTAGTGACCTTACGATCGAGTGGTCCCAGGTTCGAATCGGCCAGGATTCGAACCTGGGACCACACCACCTACGTGAACCCACTCCTACCCTACCACAAGCAATTTAGCTTAGCTGTAGGGTTTAGCGAGAATATTAGTAATTGCGATTACTAATATTCTTTTATAAAATAAATCCGGAAGTTCAGCATTGCTTTAGTTAAAATTTTGGCACAATATACACTACAAAGATGGTTTTCAACGTTTTGAACGTTTAAAACTTTTTCTAATTTGGTTGACTTGTTTGGAAGCGACGGCCGTCTGGCAACCCCAACCCCGAGAGGCAAGCATGGGCTAGAAGCAACAAGTTTACCAGCTTGCAGTTTGGTTTGTGCCCTGAAGATCTCTACGATCTCAAATATTATATTAGGTGTGTATATCGCCTAAGTCAATAAAATTCATACAAACATCATTAAATTTGGTGAATGGCCTCTTAAAGCTTCTTATAAGGTCACTATACTTACTTTTACGACTTAATCTATTCTGAGATAACAGACTATAGTATTATTTTTGTTAAGACGTTCCGCAGAGTATAAAATTTATTGTCCAGTTTCTCCATAAATCAAGACCCATTGAATGTAAATCAGGTTTTGATAAATAACTTTAACTGACTACTACGATGGAACAATATCACCAAGAACCTATCATTAATATGCGATCATGGGTATTCTAAACAGGCCTTCGCGTTTTTTTCTCCTCTTTTCGGCTAGATCATAAGGGTATCCCTTATGACCTCCTAGTTTTGACTCTATCACAAAAGAATCCGTACAATCTCATTTTAAATGCCTCTGTTGAACCTCTTTGAATATATCTGTTAGACCTGAAAATTAAAGCTACTACAATGGACTGGTTGGAATTATTTTTAGTACCTACCTTTTGGACCTTATATACCTACACGTGATCACTTTAAGAGCCACTGTACTGCATTTCATTCATTCATCATTATCTATCAATAACTTGTCTGAAATTCTACCAAGGCCTACGGCGACACACATCTACTGCAAACATGCTACTTCTCTGATGTTACAAGAGTTCGTTACGGTTATCTCTTGCCATTAGGTGGGTCATGTTTCTTTGTGATTTTAGTTGTAAAAATACATTAAGAATCCTCACTAAAAGAAAAGAAACTAAGAAATAAACATATCATTTCGACAAAGGAAACCAACGGTGACTTAACCGGAAGCTATAAAAGCTAGACATAGCTTTTCCATTCCAGAGTGACCTCAGATTTATAGTTACCATAGCCATTAAAAGTGAGAGGTTTCCTAATAACAGTACCTAGCCATTGAAGAGGCCTTTCCTTTTGCTTGGCCGTTGCTAGTGCTAGATCGACATAAGCAGGAGTTGCATGTGTGGACTCACGTATAGAGATCGCGTGAGGACCTCTCGCATCCGCGGTAGCATTTAGGTCCGTGACATTGCAGACAAAATGCAAGACAGTCAGTCACCTTTGCCGGTACGGCCTCTTAATACGGCAACCACCTCACCGTATGTAACCCTGAATGGGTAGGCAGAGGTGTATTAACACCCACATTCAGCCAACTATGATTTTCGGTCCCACGTAACAGCCTGTAGCCGTCAAGCAGGCACTTTATCATGGGCTGTATGTTTACTGTCGGATGGAGAACAATCCTTTTTTTTTATATATAGGACACGTCAATTTGACTTCGCCTCGCCTGATGGTAAGCTGAAGGCAAACACCCGTATTCACAAACAATACTTCGCTATGCGTACTACCAAAACTGTGCAAAGAACGACAAATTCTCAGTGCGTTCGTTTTGGTAAGCCTTTTTATTCATAGAAAACACTTAAGTAATACTTCGTTTACGGAATGCACTGCGTTAGATACTGCTCCGTGATGTTTGTGAATTAATTTTACCAGCCCTATGCGCTCGAGCACACTATGAGACCTCACAGTGTTGTTTGTGAATACGGGTGTTAGTCTCTGAAAGTCCTATCACTTAGTCGCCTTCTACGACACCCTCGAGCTCCACCGGGACTCAACACTACTTCACTACGTGGTTATACTACCACACCTCCGCCGGGACTCGTATAGGAGGGGTGATACAGATCCAAGAAGATCAGCTTGATATCATTGCAGGTGATAAGCGTGCCAATGGTCTTACTACTAAGGATGCTAATTAAAAAGTTTCAATCGATATGTATCTACACTTTTTAGAACTAAGTTCATTTTCTCTTCAAAGATTTGCTTGCATACTCAGATGGAGCTAATAAAATCAAATAAGCGCCACTACACATCATCTAGTCACCTGTACACTTACATAAAAATGTAAAGTGGCCTCTTAAATAGTGCTTTACGTCATCAAGGATATTTGCTGGCTGCCAAGTCCCTTATATGGCTTGAAGTGGGTGTAATGATAAGCGCTATACGAGTTCAAAAAACCTTTTATTATTACTTCATACCTCTTCGATTGTCACCACCTTGGGACAAACATACTTAAGGTGTGAATTATTATACAGAATAGGCGAGTTGTGAGCTTCACTTGAGGAGACGATACGATGCGCCAATATACAGGCTGAATTTTTTTTTGTTTGCATGTCTCTTGTACACCTAAAGCTCGCCCTAGCTTGTCTTTTCCGTATAATTCACGCTTAAAATACTTATTATACCTGTGAATTTGTGCAGTTGACGCATGAAAAGAGCGCGCGCTTTTCATCTGTCAACTGCACAACCGTATTCGTTGAAACTGCGTAGAGCTTATAGTTTGAAACAGAACGCAAAATACTTCTTTATTTAGATAGTAATAACTCCGTGATATACTTAGTGTTTCTCAGGCGGGCGGTGCCGCAGGCAGCATTTTGCTTATAAGCCCACCCGTGAAAACTTCTTTGAAATTAAAGATATCGTTACTTAAATATAGACTACAAATAATTCCAATTTTATGATCAGTCAGTTGTATGTCATTTATAGAAGCTATGCAAAAGTAGCGAACATTTTGCCACAAACTGTTAGGTTCTGTACGAGTACATCCTTATGTAAACCGTTATGTTAATGTCTACTTCTAATTAATTTAGCTATTGGTTTTAAAGGTCACCCGTAACCACAAAGTTCAATTAAAATACAAATATACATATACTCACGACTGTGAATCTCCAAAGGGGTAAGTAGAGGCATATTAACACCCACATTTCACCAACTATTTCAATTAAAATGTAAGTGAAATTAAACACATTATAACTTTCATACGTAGGTATATAGATATAATTAAGCCCGATTTATACAAGTTCTTACCCATAAGTAGACTTAAAAAAAGGACTTCTTACCCATACTGCCTCAGAGTTTAGACCAAATTTTTATAGGGGTTTTTTTAATATTTGGTCTGTCAATTGACTGCACTCCACTAGATGATAAAGTGTGTGCAGTCCAGAAAATACGGACCAACTATTCTGGTGTTATTGACCTAAAAATAGTGGTCCCGGGACTGTAGGAAGAGGGAAACACGTGCGCGGGCAGAGAATTTCAGCTCTTAAAAAACAGGGTCTAAAAATTAAAGTGGTATCGGTGTTTTGGTGTTATTGTGATAAGATTCAAATTCAAACTGAAGTCGAATGGGTGCGTGATCAAAAAAGAAGCAAACATTTTGCCACAGAGTTTATACATAGTTTGCAGCAAAATGTTTGTTTATTACTGTCCTATACGAATACATCTTTAAGTTAACTGTTAAGTTAAATTGTAATATTGCAATTACAGTATGCATATTTCTGTAAGAGCTGTGCCAAGTGATAAAAAGGTGAAGTTTATATATTTAGAAAGGAGACGTTCAATGAATGGCATTACTTGTAGTGAACAAGTTAAGTACCAATTACTGGCTTTCCTTGTTTTTATTGACGACGCCATTGTCTGGAAATTCATACGAATTCATACTAATATTATAAATGCGAAAGTAACTCTGCCTGTCTGTCTGTTACGCCTTCCCGCCTAAACTACTGAACCGCTTTTTATGAAATATGGTACAAAGATACATTAGACCTTGGGAAAGGACATAGGCTATGTTTGGTCGCGATAACCAACATCCACGCGGGCGGAGCCGTGCACAAAACCTAGTATACAAACAAATAAAATTGAAGTACCTATTCGTTTGTTATGTCTAGGAGTAGGTATGTCATAGCGCAGCCAACTAGCTTAATCAGTCATTCAATGAACCACCTAGGCTCTTTACTAAACGCCTGAATGATATGTGACTGATATGTGAATATTATGTACAGTAGACGTAAACGAATTGATTCCATAGAAAATGAGACTTTCTATTTAATCGTTCGCTTAAGGTGATTACATACGCGAATGACTTTGACCATACAAATGCCCAAGGTCATTCGCTCGTTTTTCAGCCGTAAAAATCAGTAAAACTAATTTTAATAGATAATTTTATAGGGGACGATTACAAACTAAGAAGGTCACGTCATGCTAATACACTCATTTAACATATATCTGAAATTTTAGATTATTTGGATACATATTGTAGAAAATATTTGGTTTCATAAGAAAGAGTAGAGTGATGTTCAGAGCCTCTTTTCAACTATTTCCTCCTTTTTTATTGAATTTATGAAAACGTAAAGTTACTCTGCATATCCTGTAGTATGCAGGGATGTTAATTCCAGATCTTTAGGTTTTATAGTTAAAAAGAAAAACGGTTTCGAAAATACCGATTTTTCGATGCTAATCTGATTCGGGGCCTTAACAACAAGATAGTAGAGTCCCTAAGGAAATCACATTGATCTAAAAACTTCACTAAAGTTTTTAGATCAATGTGATTTCCAAGACTCAAAGCTCAATGTCCTATACTTTACGATTCTATAAAGAACTTTGGGCAAATTGAAAATTACGTGAAGCGTAAGACTAGATTCGTAAGTTGAGTCATAAACTAAGGATGAGTTAACCCATTACTCAGGCTATAGGAAGCTAGAGGTGACAGGTGTAGCCGCCTGTCTCCCTAGCAAAAGTAGGCCGGGAAGAAGCGACGATTCGAGATGTCCCTTTCCGGGGACAAAAAGCACCGTGGTTCCCACACCCTTGGAGGCCATTTCGTAACCGGAGATAGCTCTAGCTGGGTCGACCAGGGTGCGAGGAGATTTCCACACGGAAAATATAAAGTATAAGTGTTTCGAATCATCCAAGTTTTGACGTTCTCTTTCAAATACACACTCATCTATGTGTGCGTGTGCGATCGTAAAGATTTCTCATAGCGTAATGTGTCCACCCACTATTCTATTTGGGGATCCAACCGGAATAACTCGTAAGATGAGTGACGTTCACGGGCTCTTGATCTAAAAGGTTTAAATTCAAATTTGGAATCGTAATGACACCATAATAGCGGCCTTTACACACACATTCAATCGCGCGTTCTTAGGAGCGTACAGGATTGCGCGCGGGAAAGCCTGCACGCTCATTCGCGCGCGATTATCTTTGTAAGTTTTGTTTACGCTACCCGTTCTTTCGCGCGCGATTGCTCGCGTTTGTTTTCCTCAGTGGAATGAGCGGCTGTGTAAAGGCTAATCGCGCGGGATAGATCGCGTGAAACTGGCGCGTGTTGAAGTGTGTGCAATTCACACAGTTTTACCGAAGAACGCGGGTGTTGCGGTGAAAAATGGATAGAAGATATCGCGTTTCTTAACCACAAAATCGCGATTAGCGACGGGAAAACCTTTTTTTTAATCGTGCGCGAAAGAATTTTATGTATAAAGGCAACCTGAGGAGACGCGATTGCGCGCACGACTGTTAAGCTGCGTTTACATACTCGCGGCAGAGCGAGGGAAGTGGCGAGAGAAGTGGGCAGAGACGTGGTGTGAATGGTATATTCGTCATGCCGCGAGTACTGCCGCGTATGTTGCTACGAATGTCGGCTTAGCGGCGCGAGTCAAAGGAGCGGCAATACTAGCGCGATGAACTATACGAGACCGCTAGATGGCGCTAATCAGTAAACATGGTTATCGTTATTGCTCCTCGAATATTTACTTTTAAAAATATTTATATTGATCTACGGAAAGTGTATAGTAGTTGAAAGTGATAGTTTTTATTAATAATCTATTTAATTAATTTGCTATGCTGTAAAAGCATAATGCGTACACTGCTACAGCGTTGTCCTCCATACGTTTACGTCCGTCTCCGTTGCAGGGCGAATACTGTAATGCGGTCCAACACGATGATGCGCGTATGTGAACGCTAGGGCATTAATCGCGCGAATATTTCCGGCAACACGATGAGCAATGCGAGCGGCAGTATGTAAACGCGGGGTTAAGCGCGGCGCGAGGTCTTTCCCTTGCTCTTCCACATCCTTTAAACGCGCGCTCTTTCGCACACGATTGCTGTTTCACGCGCGATTGAGTGTGTGTGTAAAGGCCGCTAATATCAAAATTATTATAGCAAATTAAAAATATTTTGTTTTCGAATACAGAATTAAGTATTTTGTTTCTTGGCCAACCAGTTTTAATATTTTGCAGTAGTATGTACTTAAATTCTACATGCCTACGTACTCAATAAATCAATCAGTGTTATTCAAATTTTGGCATTAAACCTTGCTAATACTAGAATTAAATTTTAATACCGCGATAAATAAATTATTCAACAAATAAGATTACAGCGCTAATAAAACGTTTACCAGTGCCATATATTAAAAAATAAAATTAGAATTAATGTAGTGAATTTAAAAACAGGTCAAGTACGGGTAGGATTCGCACATGAAGTATTCCGTATCATTATAAACAGTAGGTACAGTAAGCATCAGATCGATCTTGACTACCAAAGTAATAATATCTAGGTACTACTGATGTTAATACTAAACTGTTATTATGATTTAAATTGTATTATCGTCCGAATGGGTTAGTTAGTACCCACTGGTCCCCTGGAATTCGTCCCCAGTGCCCATTCGTCCCTTCATAATTTTGAGGTGCCCACTCGACTCCTGGTCTATTTTATGATTAAATAAGGTGAGTACCAAATATCAGAAACAATCAGTCAACAAGAAGGGGGAACATACATACATACATACCTACATTTAATCACGCCTCTTTCTCTGGAGGGTTAGGTAGAGGTGAATGACCACCCACATTTCACTAATGATTGTATTCGGTCTCACGTAATAGGGGATGAGCCTATTACCATATTCCGAGCACTATTGTTGACTCGATGCGAGCCTGCATCACTGAGGCTGAGCTTGGGCTGTATGTATTATATCTGTCTGATGTTAAACAGCCCTATCCCTCAGTCACCTTGTCTTGTACGCAACGCATGGGAAGAGATGGGGTGGCCCAAAAGGGTGGAAAACCAAGGCATTATGATCATTTTGAGTAATTTGCTAGACACGATGCAGACTGTCCCTACACTTGACAGCATCCGATAATGATCGTCGAATACTTATACGTTTGCGTTCGTTATGCTGGTGTGTACTAACCATAAAATTCCCGTTTTACTAAAGGTATTTCAGACTTATATACGTTCGCAAAAATTTGAATCAAGAAAATATAAATAAGAATATCATTACGCATAAGTAACACATATTCACAGAATAAAAACGCTGATACTTTGAGCGCGTTATGAAAATAGGTATTAACATATTCATCTTGAGGGAAATATGCGTATCTAATAAAAATATGATGAGACGGAGCATAAAGAGAAAATTTATATGAGGCTTCAAGTGAAATGAACGTTTTTTAGGGTTCCATCATTGTCATACAAAAAACCACAGATGCTTTCATCCGAGGCTTTCAGCTCGAACCCCGAGCATACACGTCACATGCCCCCCCCCCCCCAAAACCATGCACGTCATATTGAAAAGTCCCAGTACGAGGGGAGGGGGGGTTAAATTTCTTAAGGAATTTCCGAAGTGACCCCCCCAAAACTTCAAGCTGCGACCGGCCCTGGTAAAAGGTAGATACAAAGAGGAGTATTATAGAAGTCCCATCTAGGTTTACATATCTAGGTTTACTACTAGCTTACTATCTGGGTTTCCCTCGCTAGCGCTGAGGATTTTAATTTTGAATCGGTTGCAGCGCTCGTGATTCAAATTAAGAATCCTTTGCTTGCGCGGTCATCAAAATTGGGCACGCGGTTTAAAAGCAATTTTGCACTCTTGTACCAATAACTATTCTTTCGTCTCTCTACTCAAGACCAGAAGTCCTCAAGAAACTTAACAGACCTTGACCCTCTTTTAAACCTGACATCACCTCCTTATATCATACAAAGTGCCTCAATTAACCGATTGCGAGTGCTTACATAGAACCGGCGACATAATCGCACTTCCAACTAAATACATTGTCAATAAACGGCTCAAGTAAGCCGACGCTGCTCACGAATATCGGTGTTTATGTTAGTGTGACGTCATGTTTATGTTAAGATGTCTACACACTGCAACCACCGCCGGCCCGCCGCCGCCCGCCGCCGGCACGCACCAAGAGAGTGCTGCAGTTGTCGAACACATAAACATACAACGTGACGTCACCAAATTTACAGCATGCGAAATGGAAATCTTACCGCGGATTCAGCTGTCGAGTCCGATCGTTCGAAACGTTCTTGCAGCATGAGCCTACAATTTAACGGTGACACAACAATCGCGGCATGCAGTGACGAGAGGTCCCTATAACCCGATTTCTGCCAGCTTCCCTTTGCATAGATGGTAGATATTATCTAAATTTGATAAACGAGCTCAATCGAGGTAAGAACTTTTATCACCGACTTCCATTTAGAAAATTTTCAGCCTTCGCTATTGGCGGCATGTTTATTTTTTTTTATTATTAATTACTAATTAATTATTAATTACTCTATGGGTTTTCAGGGTAGGGTCTACCATTCCAGAGGCAGGATCTAAAATAATGGTCATTACTTTTTAGACTACTTTACAACAGGTGGATCAGGGTGTAGTTAAATTGACGGATGAAAAATATGAAAAATAGTAACAGCTGAGTATTCCGAGAGATTGTCCTATTTCATATAGTTTCTGTTGATAAATCGCTGACACGTTCTTTACCTTTGAAACAAGTAGATACCTAAATGAGCAGAGAGGAGGGCCACCGGATAATACGTATCAAATTTTTCAAAAACCTGGCGGTTAAGCCGCCGCGCACCGCCGGACCGGTTACATCGGTGTGTAGAGACCCTTAGACCCTAAAATAAAAATCGCGTAATACGGTGTGTACTGTCCTTGGGCCCACCGTGGACACATTTAGTGCGTGTAATAAAATTATTTTTTCACACTACACATAAAAACGAGTCATGGTGATCAGGCCCAAGCCACTTCATCAACAACTTGGTTCGACAGGCGATACCCTGAAGCAGGATTTCCTTTCGGAATTGGGGGTCAGACGGTAGCCGCTCTTGTAAAAGTCAACTAATTCAAATTATAGAACGGATGTTTACAAGAGCCAACCATGTTACTAGGATTGGTGGTAAGATGATGTTGATCTATCTATAGATGTAAGGCCGGAATAATTCCAAATATTCCGATGAATAAAACGAAAAATCCCGAATAATTCCCAAATGACCCGGAATAATTCGGAATTATTCCGGTCGATATTTATGTACGTAGATAGATGTAGTATTGAAAGTCTCGACTCTTGTTGATAGTCTTGTGACTCGAAATGCAGTTATGATTCGCGTTTTATACGGTTATAGATATCTAAATAATTATACTCAAAGGCGACTGACTGACTGACTGACTGACATAGTGATCTATTAACGCACAGCCCAAACCACTAGACGGATCGGGTTGAAATTTGGCATGCAGGTAGATGTTATGACTTAGGCATCCGCATCGGATTTTGATTAATTCTACCCCCAAGGGAATAAAATAGGGGATGAAAGTTTGTACGAAACTTTGTCAATTTTAAACCGATCGGGCTGAGACTTTGCATGCATTAAGCTACTATGACGTAGGCATCCGCTAAGAAAGAATTTTGATTAATTCTACCCCCAAGGGGATAAAATAGGGGATGAACAACATTCCGAACTTAACGCGGACGAAGTCGCGGGCAACAGCTAGTTGGTGTATATACCTATCGGTATAATTAAGAAAATACAGTCTAAGACTTATGTTTTCTTAATTATACCTACCGATATTATATCAACCGTGCTAAAACGAATGAAGTGGCGAATTATAACAACATTTTCTTGATTTTACCGAGTTAGGGATATAACTGAGAACCTACTTGTACACTTTAAAACTCTTTATGAGTGTTCTCACACCATCCGATATCCGTATCGGACGACGCGACGATGGCCGACATCCGATATCCGACACCATATTATTCTTTTTTTTTTTTTATTCATTTATTTATTGCGATATATGGGTACAAAGATGTTACAGGCAATACTTCAAGGTTCCACCATATTTCAGCCAGGCTGGCATAAATATCCGATAAAATCGGTCCGATTTGGCTATTTGCTACATAGCACAGACTAGTTAAGGATGCTAGGGATAAAAAACCTTAAAAAACGTAGTGCAAGCAATTTTCGACCTTATTGACATGACATAGAATCGAGTTTTTTTTTCTTATATTCATAATCAGTGTCATGTATTAGCGCAAAAAGACACATAATTAAGATAATGTCATTAAGGTCGAAAGTCGCTTACAGTCGCTGTTTTAGTATCTGTGTGAAAGTTGTAGTCATATTATATAATATTACCTACATATTATAATAAAATAAGTAGGTACCGTACATCTTGACTTGACCCCAAGTCGCGAGAGATGCTCGAATTGGTTTGATATGGTCTATGATTGGTGGATTTGAGCTTCTCCGTCACCATGGTACACGGGGTAGGTACCATGGTGGCGGAGAAGCTCAAATCTACCTAATCCACAAAAGACATCCAAAAACGCGTACTGTTACTCGTACTGCGCATATACATACATATAAGTAGGTACATTTTGTGACGTCACTGAGGTCAAGATATATAATATTCCGGTATCTACCTACCTATATACCAATACCTACATAGGTCTGTACTTAAGTTTTCGTTTAGTAGGTAGGTGGAAGCACAGTTATTTCATTTTTGTAGGTGAGTTTAGCGGGAATAATTCCGGAATATTTGGGAATATTTGGGAATAATTCCGAATAATATGGAATAATTCGGAATTATTCGGGATTTTTACATCTATAGATCTATCTCACTAATATTTAAAATGAAAGTTTGTTAAGATGTTTAGTTGTTTGTTACAAAAACGCACTCAAAGGACCGACCGATTCTGATTTGCTACAGGGAGTATTATCTATCCCTGACAGACTTTATTTGTATTTAGGGATTGAACATAATGACTGGTTAATTTTATCCCTGGAATAGGAGCCTCTGATGTCATAAACGGTAGACGGGAGATATTGTCTAAGTAGGTATATAAAATACCTATATAAAAATTAGTCTCCATCCGATAATTAAATTGCACCACATGACGAAGTGCCAGCTTGGTGTCAAAAGGCTCACCAAAAATCACAGTTGGTGAAATGTGGGTGTTAATACGCGACTGCCTACCCCTTCAGGGATTTACAAACGTGAATATATGCATGTATAAAAATACATGAAGGACAGAATGTCATAAAACCCAATTTAAACCCACCCATTACATCACTCACAATTCGTAATTGAAAACATACGGATATTTATATGGAGTAATTAGCGCGGAATGTAATGTGAAGAACTTATTTATAAATACTTGAATAATTAGGCCATGAGCTACTTAATATTAATACTTAAGAGATGGCCCTTTACGAGATGTTACCATATGTTCCATCAAGATCCGAAGATTCACCAAGAACCAAGCAGTTCGGTACCTCTTTCCTTTCCAGCTCACGAGTTTCCTTTTTTCTACAGCCTAGAGTCCTATAAGCGGGGCGTGAGAAAGCATTATGATGAGGCCGTCAAGCTGAGTCCCACCATTATAACATGGAACGCATCTGTAATTGTGACCCTCTTTCTTAAGAAATTGCCTTCAACTTACCATCAGGCGAGGTTATGTCAAATTGACGTGTCTCACATAAATAAATATATTTTGCGTTGATAACTTTTGACCATGTGTCTGCATGAAAACACGATCCCGTATAGATCTGCAACCTAGGGAACCCGTTCTAGGAATGAAAATATATCCCTGTACTGGCCAGTTCAGCTATGTAGATCCGTTCCATCGTTTGAGCGTGATTGAGTAACACACATCCAAACATCTTCACAACCATTCACATTTTATAGGTAACTAGCTTTTTAAATTTCATCAAAATTGGTTCAGTGGTTTAGGCGTGAAACCGTAACAGACAGACAGATAGACAGACAGACAGAGAGAGTTACTTTCGCATTTATAATATTAGTATAGAAGTATGGATATTCGTAGGATTATTGTTTAAATACGAACGGACATTCGAAATTCAAAGTGTTTTCTTCTTTTAAAATAATAACCACCATTGTTAAATGCCTAGCTATTGAATTATTATGTCAAATGAAATAACCACGATGTCAAAATAACAAGCCAATAAAATTACCTATCTACCTCTAAAATGTAGATACAACTACATTACTAAGCCAATGTCATTTCAATTTAAATGTTTTCAAGATTCCCACGCGCTTAAACATCTTAATTTCATAAGATATATTTTTGTTCATTTAAATACGACTTACACTCAGTCATAAATCTCGTAGGTAATTCAGTGAGAGTGAATCACAAAAGCTTTTCCGGAAAAGTGCGATTGATTTATCACAGCGCCACGCAAAAACGCAAATATTTAGTTTAAAAAAAAACTTCATCTACAGTGTGGGAGAGTTTATGGGCACATGACAGCCAACGCACATCATATTCAAAAATTTAAACTTGGAACAGAACTTTCTTTGCGTTTTGTTTATCTAAAAAAAATTACCAGGGCTGCCAGATATAATTGGATACAAAAATAGTATAATTTGGTTGGTTTCTGTATCTTATTCGTATAGCTGGGGTATCTCAAATAATTGCATACCTTAAATGATATGCAATGATTTGGCGCCTATTAATGGTAACCAAAATACAATATTCAACGGTTCAATGGCAACCAAAAAACAATAAAGATCATTAAGTACCCTTGAAAGGTAAAGATCGCGGGTTTGAGTCCCGCCTGAGGTATTCAAAAAACAATAGTAATTAATTTTTAATTGACTTACTTAGTGATATCTATTGCTTTGCAAAATTAATGATATTTTTTCATTTTTTTTTTCTGAATATTTAATTGTGTGTTCACGGAGATATGATTGTTACGATGCTATTTGTATTAAAAAAAATATAGAAAAAAATCGATACTCAACAGTATAGAATCGATTGGTTTAACTGGCATCCCTGATTATGACAGATGGTACCTAGTCACCTAGATAATGTCTTTGAAGTTGGCTTTATTTTTTCAACAGAACGTTGATGTAACAAAACGCAGCTTGTGTTTTAAAGGATCAGCCCAGTCGTTGGCACAAGTGTACGGCGAGCACACCTATCGACTTCAAGTGTTCTTTAATCTCGAGTGTAGACTTGGACCAGTATTTTGAGTTTCGAAGTTTGAAGTGGTTTGAATTTTCTCTGTGCGTGCGTGATTGCGGGATTTAAAATTGTTTGATGTGTAGTTTCGTTTGTTATTTTTGGTATGTATGTATTTGTTTTCTTTTTTTGAAGTTTTCTGTTCTTTATTTATTTAATTTTTTTTAGTTACTTGCTTGTTATTTGGATTTGAAAAAAAGCTCCCGTAAATTGTTCCTCTAAATTGAAATATTATGAATTAAATATGATGAAATAAACTTTGCCTTTTAAATTATTATAATTCTTACGGTTATTGTTAACATTTACTGCTTTACAGGAAGAAGTAAATCATGGATTTATTGAATTCATAAATTATAAATTTAATAGAAATTATATTAATTGATGGAATATGAGGTGGCGCGAAAGTGCGCATGATAAAAATTACGTCTTTTCTAAATTTTTAGTTTTCATTTATTTTTAATCATTTACCCAACCACTAACAGCAACTGTTACGTCATACTTCATTATTTTACAGAAGTATTAACAGAACTTACCGTTTTGACGTTTAATAAAAAACAGAATCGAATTGAATGAAGAAGATTCGAAGTTTAAAAGTAAAAACAACGATGCTGCTCATTATTTTAATGTTGCGGTTTAAAAAAAGAACACCGTAAGGACAGGTTATGAATACAAAAAATGCATTACTTTTTTTGCAGCCAGCATTTTCGTCTAGCGTAACCGCGTAAAAAATTGTAATGAGCTTTAACTTCTTGATAGTCATCGTTCTTCCCTGTGTATAAACATATTTATTTCTCAACAATGAGCGCCTACTTATTTCTTACCATAATTGATTATTATCTTCCTTTGTAAACGATCTTACATTGAAATAAAAAATAAATAAATATTTCTGCAAATGTACAGCAATTTTCCCCATAATAATAGTGATTTGGTAGTTCAACGAAATTTTTAAGCATTTAGTAAGGTATCTTTTTCGATAAATACAAAATGATGGTTGAATTCCGAATATCCAGGTCAGCTTTACTAATGTTGACATTTTTAGTTTTAATTATTTAAAAAAAATCGTTAAAAGAAACTGTCGCGTGGTTCCCGGCAGAATAGAATGTGGGCCACCTCATCTCTTCCCATGCGGTGTCGTACAAGGCGACTAAGGGATAGGGCTGTTTAACATCAGACAGATCAGCTTCAAATGCATGGCCCGAGTCAACAATAATGCCCGGAATACGGCAATAGGCTCACCCCCTATTACGTGGGACCTAACGCAATGAGAAGTCCCCTCCTCCGGGGATTAAGTCATGATTATACCTATGGGGTTACCTAGCGACTACAATATGGGGTTCTTCAAGAAGGGCATTAGAAAGTTTCTTCAGGGTCGGCAGCGCGAGTGTGACGCCCCTGGGGTTGCATACGTACATAGGCCACGGTAACCACTTTCCATCAGGTGGGCCGTATGCTTGTCTGCCACCTAAGTGGTATAAAAAAATGTATGTACTTATGCAAAAAAAAATTTTTTTTTTTTTACCTCACCACTTCCACTTCCGTATCTTTACACCCCCTTAACTAAAACCTTGCTACATTCATAGTAGAAAGTAACCGAAGTACCTCCCTATGTATATCCTTGTCGGTATCTTTCTAGCATATAATAAGCCAGTAAGCTCAATATCACACTAAGCTCATTCACGTGTGTAAGCCTGCTGCTTCAAGCATGAAACGAGATATTAAAAAGTGAAACATCGAGATCGTATTACATCTGTTACGGAGAAATGCGAGCCCCTGAAATTTAATCGTAGTTAAGTCGATTGGGTTTAAGTGCAAAAGAGATTTATTATTAACTGGGATTTAATGCTGGATATGAAGAATTGGCCGTCTACATCTGTCGATGGAGTCCTAGAGTGGAGACCGCGAGAAGGCAAACGGAATGTGGGACGTCCAGGTGAAGTGACGACCTGAAAAAGGTGTTGCAGTTTCCGCTGCATTTTCTGGTCAGTTGGCCCTCCGCTCCCTTGGATAATAACGTGATGATGCCTATGTCACTCACAAATAATGTAGTGGAATGCAAAGAGGACTTTATATCCGCACTTAGCCTCTTTTTGGGCCATTGTACGTAGTGTTATCTAGAGCAGGCAGACTAACTCCACCCAGAAACGCAGAGGCTCAATGAAAAATTCACAGGCTTTACAGAGCGACCTCACTGTTCCGAGGATAATGCCGAAATAAAGTGGTTTACTGTTAGTAATTTTTTTTTCAAATCGGTCCAGCAGTTTCGGAGCCTATTCAATACAAACAAGCAATCAAATCTTTTCTCTTTATATTATAATAATAGTATCTATAGAAGTCAGTTAAAAATAGCTTCAATTAATTGTGGTCGTCATAACATAAAGGTGGGTTCACCTGCGGTCAGCGAGACGTGTCAGGTTACGTCAAGGACTAGCTTTGACCGGCCAGTCAGCGAAATGACCGCTCCTGACTCGTTAGTAATGGATAGTGCTAACTATGAGGATTAGTTACAATAATGCTATTATTAAAAAAAACTAGTGGCCCGTCCTGGTTTCTCACGGGAAAAATGTGATGTGATTGCAGCGTTTCCCATGTCTATAGGGCCTTCCCCCTAGTGGAGGATAGGGCCATCTAAAAACCCTAGATGGGCCAGGGTCAGCCGGGGTGCGTGGGAAATGACATTTGGTATATTATGTCCGTGGGGATTTCCGTGTAATAAAAAGGTGTTTAAATGAAATTTTGAAGCATTTATTATGCTAATTCAAATCAATTAAGAAAGAGAAAAGAGAATCGACCTCGGACGGGACTCGAACCCGCGATCTTTCCCTTACAGGGGGATCGCTCTGACCACTAAGCCACCGAGACACGTACGAAATCGATCCAAATTCCTCTATACAACCGTCTCAAAGGCGACGGTGAAGCCATCTACCGACATTCATACGAACTATCGGAATCAATGAATGATGTTGCAATCATTTTTAAACATTGATTTTTGATGACTCCGCCCAAATAATTAAATGAAATTTATAAGCATTTATAATAAGGTGGTACTAAAAATCTATGTTGGCGGAATGTGGGTGTTAATACACTTCTGCCTACCGCATCGGGGATTTACAGGCGTGAGTATGTATGCAAAAAGGCACTGTTACACTAACGTATGTTATAATTTCTTTACAGCCCACTTTTGGTTAATTCTGTGTCAAATTATTGTGGTCGCGAGTACTCTCGAGTCCCGGGCGATTAGTTACTCACCGCACTATAACGATGAGCGATCACAAAGTACATCGTTTGGGACTATCACGACTCTAGGGCTGTGCTAATAATATTTTATTTATTTATTTATTTATTATATACTTTATTGTACGCCAAATTACAATATTGTGATACAGGAATTATGAAAACAGAAGCAGTACAAAGGGCGGCCTTATCGCTTTACGCAATTTCTTCCAGGCAACCTTTGGATGGAAATGTATGTTGGTTAGAGTATTTGGCAGTTGTTACATCACAATCATATTTTGAAAGGTGTTTTTAGGATGTATGTGTACCAAGTACCTACCTATTCGGGCCCAAGACAACTAACCTCATTCGGCTAATTGCCGAACGAGACTCTGATACCTGCTTTTCTCTCTGGGTTTGGCGTCCAGATGATTAGTCACTCCCGCAAAAACCAAGTAACCTGAAATACGGACCAGTCCCATCTCGATAGAACATCAGCATCTGCTTAGTAACGTCTTCCTTATTGGAAGAAAGAGAGGCGGTACCCAATGTTCCACCTGATCATCCAAAAAGGTTTTCATGTTGTAGTTTCATAAATTCTTAATACTTGTAAAATAGGACAAATTCCTCAGATATTCCATTAGCCTATTGCAGTCCACTGCCGGACATAGGTCTCGCCCAATGTCCATTACTTCGGATCTTCCGTCTTCCGCATCCAGTCTGTCCTTGCATATTACGTCTTCATCGATCTACTCAACTATTGTACGATTGACAACCCTGGGTTGCATCTGATTTATAGTGCATTTGACGATAAAATGTAAAGAGAATTTACTAGATCTATTTCTACATTACACGCGAGCATTCATAATGACGCGTTTCTCTTAGAAAGTTTGATCAATGTCGGGATATATACTACTTTGTTGGAAGATAACTGAACAACAGAAAAGTCATTTTAACCCCCGACGTAAAAATGACGGGGTGTCTGTGATATTGTAGTTCCTGAAAAAAATAATCAATTTTGATTTTTTTTTCATTGTTTGAAAGGTGAATTAGATGGGAGTGATCATATTTATGTTCATGAACATGGCCGCCGGCTGCCCACAAAATTACGGATTAAATACATATTTTTTCGGTTCTTCCAGGTGGACTAACTATTTTGTCAAACTGATTTTTCACGACTTAATATTGATATGGGACTCAAATAGCTCCAAAAAGTAAAGAATAAATTGTTTCGGTTGGCCCTTTATACTTACTTTGATATCTATAGGACCTAGTAATACTTGGATTCAACCGTAACCGTGTCGGAGGAGCCTGTACTATGCCGGTTTTAGGGTGAACGCAGACCTTGCTGCACCGCGCTCACCGCAGTCGCCGCAGTCATCGCATTTGTATGCAACCGCTTCATATAAAGAATCGGAATCGACTAGGTCTGTGTTCACCTTTACCAGTTGGCGGTCTCCCGATATGACAATAAGTACCTGAATCAAAATAATTAACTAGCCTATATCAAAGTTAAAGAGCTAACAAACACGATTTTATGAATGAAATCGCCTCGGGATTAATCTCATCTGTACGCTAATAATGAGGTTAGTATTGTATTGTTCAAAACAATAGCAAAATAGCTGTGGAAACCTAGTATTTTCGTTAAACCACGGTATGTAATAAAGCTGCAAAATTACAAGGAATAATTGTAATTTTAAGCTGAACATTATGTTAATGCAACCTCTGGCAATGTACAGTACAGTCTGCGGCTTTTTATTTAGCACTTCGGGAAGTAGAGTGAGAGTCCGGAATTCTGGAAAGATCGGATAGCTTCGTTTTGTAGAGCGTTTTCTCTCTCTCGCTCTCTCTCGCACAATGTATGACAGCTTGATAGCTTTTCAGAGTAATTAAAACTGAAATTATGAGAATTATTGAAAATGTTACATTATATTAAAACAATAATTTTCAACGGACTCTAACGCGAAACCGCGATTATTAAAACTGAGCCCGACATTTGAGTTACTTTTCAGCAGATAGCTCCTGAAAAGTAACCCAAATATCAGGATACGTTTAAACCTTCGACAATATACCCTATACTCTTTATCCCGGGAAAAGGTTCCTATGGGTATCGAAAACGGGGTCAAAGCGGCTCCGATGTCTGAAAACGACGTGACGTGCCAAATAAAAAGCCGTGTACTATACTTTCCTTGTATAATTATATAAATTGTGAGTTATGTATAAGTGACAATTAATGTTAATGTTATAATTCTGCTGAAATACGTTAAGGATACGGTAATTTTGTTGATTTAGTACCTCCGCGGACGTAAAATTTAATTTTGCCCTGAATTTATTAGGTAGTTGGTATGAAATTTCACTGTTTTTTATACTAGCAGCTGATGAATTGGTTGGTATATTTTTATACCACTTAGATTGCAGTAAAGCACACAGTCCACCTGATGGGAAGTGGTTACCGTGGCCATGGACTATGCCAACTCATACTTTTGTGTTTTTAGGGCAACCAAAAGCCGCTTTCCAACCCAGTTTCATAAGCTTACATTTCGGAATCCAGGGTTCTTGCTCTTAATTTGGGTTATTTTTGCGGGAGCAACTATTTAATCCCAAGAGGAAAGCCACCACCAGAACCAAATCCATCAATCAGCAGATGTATCGACTAGCTGATAAAGTTAGCTGGGGCCCCAATAATCCTATAGAGGGCCAGACACACCCTACCCATTTAAGGTGAACGCAGACCTAACCGCACCGCACACACCGCAGTCCCCGCAGTCAGAATTCTTTATATGAAGTTCTATGGAACCTCGCAAAGCTAGCCGCGCCGCAATCGCCGCAGTACCCGAAGCGGTCGTATACAAAAGCGATGACTGCGGCGACTGCGGTGAGTGCGGTGCGACTAGGTCTGCGTTCTTTAATCAGTGCTAGTATGAAAAAAAAACAATTACATGCTGAAAGACGAGCATACTATTATTAACTGTGACGCTTAAGGAATACATAAATAATAATTATTATAATTTACGGAACCTGGTGTACCTTACTTTAATTTTTTTTTTTTTTTATTTATTTATTTATTTATTAAACAACACAATTTATACAGCCATTAGTAATTGGTCCTGCAAAACTGTTTACACAGTTTGTCTGCAAGATCGGGTGAGTCTCTAATTACATTTTAAAACTAATTATCTACGGTTAACACTATTTTACATTTTTGAAAGTAGGTATTTTTTAATCTTGCTTTTAAATATGTTTTTATCTGGTTCCCGTCTTATGTCCTCCGGCAAACTATTTAGTAAGTACGGTATACGTTTTTTTAGCATTCTATCTCCAAAATAATTATGTACTCTTGGTACTTCAAATTTGCCCGAAGACATAGAACGAGTGCCAATATTTAGGTTGACTAGACTATGTTCCTGAGTATCTGTGTTATTTATGGCTAACAAATATTTATGTTTCACACTTACCGGAAGTATTTTACAGATACTAAACAACACAGAATAGTCACCCTTACACTTAGCCTTAGTTTTAGAGGTCACTAACAGTTTCAGAAAACGAATCTGCAGTGCCTCCAATCTGTTAATATAAGTTGGGTAAGTTAAACCATAACTGTCTAGGGCGTAGTCCAAAACAGACTCCACCAGTGCAAAATACAAACATTTTAATGTTGCACTGGGTACTTTAAAACTTAGATGATAGAATTGACTCAGAATTATTCTTAATTTATTACATAAGAAGTCAATGTGGCAAGACCAGGAGAAGCGTTCATCTATTCTAACACCAAGGTAAGTTACACATTTTACTCTTTCAATAGGGATACACTGGCAACTAATTAAGTTATTATGCAGACATGTGAAGCTATGTGTATATAAGGGTGTAGACGAGTCAGCAGGACGTAAGTACGGCGAATGTATGACCAGAAGTTTAGTTTTGTCCGAATTTAATACGATTCCATTATCATGGGACCATTTTACTACTGCATCTATGTCACGCTGTACGAGGCGATACGTCTCGTTGAGGTCAGTACCGGCACGCAGAGTACACAGGTCATCAGCAAACATGTAGGCCGAGCAGTATTGTAGTACACCACTTAGGCTGTTTACATGCAGCAGGTAACAAGTAGGTCCGCACCCTGAGCCCTGAGCCACCCCCCACCTCACCTCGCTAGTCTCACTGAGCGCCCCGCCAATACTCACGCGGTAAGTGCGTGATGTGAGATAGTCGCGAAACCACTGATTAAGCGGCTGCCCCACACCACACTCGTCCATTCCATTCAAAAGGGTATCTTTTTCTAAAGTATCGAAAGCTTTTTTATAATCGTAAAATATTGCAACAACAAACTTTTTGTCATTTAAATAAGTGTTAACTTCATTTGTAAATTTGGACAGCAATGTACTTGTGTTTTTTCCCTTCTGGAATCCGTGTTGACATTTATTTATTATTTCATTTTTATCTAAAAATTTCCCTACTTGATTTACTATACACTTTTCTATAATTTTGTCGATACTGGATAATATAGCTATAGGCCTATAGTTTGAAAAGTTCTTTTGATCTCCCTTTTTATGGATTGGACGAATTATGGCTTCTTTCAATTTATTTGGAAATGTATGATGACTGACTGATAGATTTATTAATTGAGCAATGACAGGGCTGACTTTGTCGGTAACCAATTTCAAATCAGACATCCGTACCTGATCACTTCCTGGAGATTTGTTTTTATTCATGAGTTGAATCACACACCTTACATCACCGCTAGTCACTGGCTGCCATCTCATACAAACATTAGATTTTTCAACATAACTATCTCTCTGCAACCATTTATCTGTACATAAGTGTTTTATCTGGTCAATTTCACTCGAAAAACTTGTAGCAAATTTATCACAAATTTCTTTCACACTACCATGCTGGGCCAAATTAGTAAGCAATAAATTATCTAAAGATTGTCTATTTTTACCTAATAAATTATTTATTTTCGCCCATATTTTCTTAATATTTTTATTACAGTCTAATATACTTTGTTTATCAAATTCAACATTACATTTAAAAATTGCCTTACTACATTTATTCCTGTATTTAGTATAGTTTAATCTCTTTATCATATTTTTAGGTTCATGACACCATATATTATATAGCCTATCTCTTTCTAAAATCATCTGTTTCAAATTCTCACTTATCCAACATTTATTATGTCTACCACTCTGGTTTACCTTAATATTTTTCATTCTGTAGCATTCCTTATATATATTAATAAAGATACTTGAGAAAGCTTCATACAACGCAACTGGACATTGAATATTTAATAACTTATCAAAGTTTGTAGATAGTAACTTTTTTCTAACTAGTCTATTATCAAGAACGCGCCGCTGGACAGACGCGGGCGCCGGCCCGGGTAGCGGGGGCTCACTGTTGTTGGAGCGAGTGGTGGTCGCGTGATCGCTAGCCGGGACGCGCTTCCATTGTATCGCTGCGGAGATGTAATAATGGTCGGATATTTTATGTTTAATTACCGCAGAATTAATTAGTGCCAAAGATGCCCTAACATATATGTGATCCAAGCATGATTGCACCAAGCTACCACTGACTATTTCCCTTCGCGTTACATCACATATACATTTAGTAAAACCAAATTCCGACATTATATTTTCATACAGTACGACGTGTTTTGATTGGGGACTAAGCAGATCTATATTTATATCACCACACAATATTGATTTAGATTGATTTGGTATTATCTCTAATAAATTACGAAGTTCGATAAAAAATTCTTCAAGTCTAGTTTTTTTGCGAAATCTAGGTGGTCTATACATAGCAATTAGGTAAATCTGTTCACCGTTTGCGTTAAATGTGATAGAAACACACTCAGCCGAACGCATACAATCACTCGCCCGCGCAGCTGTTTCACTTACCCTCGCACTCAGTTCTGCGCGTGAATATATTATCACGCCACCACCACTTCGTCCTTGTCGAGTATAGAAATGTATATTAAAACCTGGAATGTTATAAAATGATAATAAAGAATACTTAATATTTGGTTCGGTTATCATAATAACGTCCAATTGTTTCATACAGCCCTCAAGAGTAACTAGAAATTCACTAAAATGTTTTTTTATCGAACGAATATTCACGTGTAATATACAAATATCTTTTATAATATACATTTTTTGGAACCATGAGGTCATTAATTGCGTGGCGCGATGATAAAGTTTAATAATATTACAGTTCCACGAGGCGAAATAAATGTATTTTCAAGAAAAAACTATATTCGTTATAATAAGCGAGATTTGAAAGCTAATAAAAGTCAGGAAATCAGCTCACTAGGTCACTTATTAACTTCATAAACACACACACACTAAGTATACCTACACACATATATATACACACTTGTTCGCAGCTTTCTGCAATACAGCTTTCTGCAAAGCCGAAGCCGAGCATTGCAGAAAGCTGTAAACTAATGTGTGTATGTGTATATACTTAGTATGTGTGTGTGTGTGTGTAATTGATCTAATATTCTATCTAGACAGACAGATAAAACTTTCTAGAATGAGGAAGGTAGAGTAAAAATTCAACGAGTTTGTTTTTAAGAAACTTTTATTACCTTCACGTAAATTCGTGAAACTAAACTCAATATTTTTTGGGAGAATATAAAACAATCTTGAAATAAGGAAGCGATTAGTATTCTAACATTTCCTTTAAATTTAAATTGAAAGAAGTCAATTTGCGGAACAAAAATCAGTTGCGCGAACCCTCCCCGCCCTTTCTATATGAACTAAGCACCTGGATCCCTCTAGGATAGCTGAAAAACATAACAAAAATATCGGAACTTCGGAATTTAAAGCCCACTAATAGATAATAATCCAACAATCATTGATAAAAGGATGGTTTTCAGTTTGATGACCTCGATAAATGCTTTTTCTCGTCCCCGGTTAAGTCCCAGATGGAATTCTTTCCACCGTGCCCTCGCATATCCTCATATGAGGATATGCGAGGATATTCTAGAGAGGATTCCTATTCTAGAGAGGATCTTTTATCAGGGGATATAAAAGAATAATAATTATTATTTTAACTCGTTTTTAAAAATCGTGGGTTAAAAAACGCCCAATGTAAAAAAGATAGCGATTGAAAAGAATCGATAGCGAAATGTGTATTAATATACTGCCTGCCATATCAAGCATATACCTACAACCGTCGCATATGTATGTATAAACTTGTCTAAATTGCGATCGAGGCAAAATCAATTTGCTAAAACATCTCAATAGAAATAGAAATAATACTTATCTAGTATCTAGCTACAAAAACTAACAAAGTTTACAAGATGGAGCCTAACGGTTTCAGTCTAAAACGATTAGACGAACTGATAACCAACTAGGCGGCTTCTGTACAAAGTGGGGAGAAGTAAATTGATCATCAAATGACACTGCTGCACGTCTGACGTAAGATGACATCAAAAGTAGCTTATCACATACTGACTGATTGACCGCTTATGTGACTGGCTATGAACCCCTACCACCCCTACCCCTACACTAAATTTAATCAAAATCGGTTCAGTGGTTTAGGCGTGAAAGCGTAACAGACAGACAAACAGACAGAGCTACTTTCGCATTTATAAATATTAGTGGATTGGATAAGCGCAACTTTTTGTAGCTGTAATAAAGATGACATTACAAAAATGTGCTCTATGCCTATACAGTTAGATATCAAAATTCAATGACTCATATCCTCATTCCTGCGTCTCGTTCCAAATTCGAAATTCAAAATTCATTCCCGCTTCATTCAGGAACCGTGATACAATTTTTGTCCAAACGACTTATCTAGTTCAGTCGACAAAGGAGATACGCTAGCACCTTTACATACAACTTTATATGAAAAAGTGCGACCGTATCTCCGATGTCGACTGTGCATAGAAGTCAAAGGTATTTCTATCGAAACTAGACCACCTACTAGCTTATAAATGCACAGTGACTTTAATGTTTAATTATAAATTATTTATGCAATAAAATTAGTCACCAAGTCAAATGTACGGTCAGCAACCAAAGTAGCTGACGACTAAAACTATAGATTTCACGATACATATATTTAAGAGAGAGACCGTGAAAATCTAAACTGCTTTTCCACATTTTACTTCAAGAATTACCTAATTCTTGAAGTAAAAACTTATACAATGAGATTGTCTGTCTTACTGTCTGATTGACAGTTTTTCAGCAGTTGAGTCGGTTTGGATGACATTTTCACTGGCAGTAGGCAAAGCACAAAAGCGCAAATTCCCGGACCAGCTAGTCTAAAACATCAAATTTGTATATTTATTTAGTACCTATCTGATTGAAGGCTTTTCAAGGTACACTGAAAATTATAACTTTCTAAGTAAATTTTGTTGCTGACTGTACGTCCCCCTCGTAAAAACGCAGAATTATGCGCTCAAACGCGGACGCGTACTGACATTTAGATCATCAAAACGGGTCAATTAACATACCAGTTATAATGTTATACTAAATAATTGTTCGACAAAACTAAATATTTTACGTCCTGACCCGGATTAACATCCGTTAGCCTATTCTCCAGGGATAAGTAGGTATGCCATCATTCCCAAAGACCTAAAAACGGACACCACTGGGAACGGTTGGAACAAAAAGTATTGGCTATGTGCTCATGCAATCTTAAATTCTGTCATAGAAATAGAGTACGACCCCATTTTAAGACCCATTTATGGATGACTAGCTGTTGCCCGCGGCTCCGCCCGCGTGGATGTCGGTTAACGCAACCAAACATAGCCTATGTCCTTTCCCAAGGTCTAATCTACCTCTGTACCAAATTTCATTGAAATCGGTTCAGTGGTTTAGGCGTGAAAGCGCAATAAACAGACAGACAGAGTTACTTTCGCATTTATAATATTAGCATGGATATGGAAATTTTGAGTTCATACGGGTACGTAGCCAAAATTTTACATTTGTTGCCAAATGCCCCTAGATAATGGTCATGTTCTATCTAGCAAAACTCTTCGGTTTATATTTTTCTTCAGGTCTGAGCGTTTCCAATAATATAAAAAACTAATCTAAGATGTAAATAAAAAACTAAGATAATCTTGACCTGGTTCTATGTAAAGCTTACGCGAATCTCACTCATTGCAATAATACTAATTTTTAACGGATTCTTTTGCAATATATTTATTGTTATTTACTTTTAGCCCGACGACGTTTCAATCACCCCACGACCATAGCTACTAAATAGTAACTGAAACGTCGGACTAAAGTAAGTAATAACAACTATATCGTGATAGAATCTGTTAAAAAGTTTTATTTCAATGATCTTGACCGTGAAAAACATACCAAGATTAATTACGTTCATGTTTACATCATTACAAGCGTCTATAAAAGGTGAACGCTCGCTAGACAGTACAAAAAGCGCGTCGTAAGCACGTGCCAACACTACCTTTATGACTTGACCACACGCAGCGAGTGGAGTGGCGAGACAGTGAACTCGGCCGAGTGCGATATACGTGTGAACCTCGGCGCTATACCAGAGCCTCGAGGTTAGATTAACCCCCGAATATCTTTATGAGGCCCCACACTCTTTTGCATAAAAGAGTTAAACAGATTAACAAACTCACTTTCGTATTTTTTTAATTTATAAAACTTCATGCACAAGTACATTGGCGGACTTACTGCCAAATTAAAGGTAGTATGACAGCTGTTCAATTATTGACCTGTTTTAAGAATTTATGGTGAGCCTGCAGTTAAAGCAGTAGATCTCCAAATGCATGCTGCTGTGTTCACACGTACCGAGCACTCTGGCGAGTGCACTGTCTCGCCATTCCACTCACTGCATGTTATCGAAGCATTGCTGGGTAATCGGTAGTGCTGCGTGTACTAATAACTGAATTGAAACAGGAATACGTTTGTCATTTGAGACGTGGACAGTGAAACAATAGTGCATGTAGGTACTTTATTCATATTACAAGAAAGTGTTGCCTCGTATTTTTGTGTAACACGTACGTAAATATAAAATTTTAATTAATATATCGGACAACACGTGCAGGGCTCAGATAGCACTCGCATACGGTGCAAACTATTCCATCAAGATCCAAGCGGTTCGAGGATTCTATTCTTTTCCGTATCGTAAAGTCTTGGAATTCTTTTCCAGCACACAGCGTTTCCCTCTTCCTACAGTCCCGGGTCCTTTAACCGGACTGTGAAAAAGCATCTGATGAGGCCGTCGAACTGAGGGCCACCATTGAAACATTATTGGTGTCTGTAACTGTCCTGAAACTTTGTCTTTCAGCTTGTCATAAAGCGAGATGATGTCATATTGACGTGCCCTACATAAATAAAAATACTAAGGCCTATTCCCAGGGGTCCACGATTATATTATTTCCAAAAAGTTTAGGTTCATACTTCGATACCCAATGGGTTCACGATTTTCAAATGAAATAGCTGACGTCGTTTCTTTCGCAACTTGAGATCAGGATATATGTCGGAACCTATAGCATGGGCATATCACCACCATTACTGATTTTGCCAAGCGACTATGGGATTTAAAACAATCAAGAATATGGGGTTCTTCAAGAAAGGTATTAGAAGGCTCCTACGCCCCTGATATCACACGCGTCCATAGGCTACGGTAACCACTTTCCATCAGGTGAGCCGTGTACTTATCTGCCACCTACGTGTTATAACAAAATTCGTAACCTGTCCATCACTAAAAAAATCTTATCACAATTTACTAAATTTTGTTTTCTTTGTTTCAGATTCCATTTTTCCACAACAAAATTTCCTGTTCAAGTTCAAAAGTGTTAATTTAAAAGTTCAGTAGTACAAAATATGGATGCATTTAGTAGTACAATACAGTGTTAGTGTTGGTCGTGAGTGTTAGTGCGTCAGACTAGTGTGTTTAGTGAACAAAATGGAGGCCCTCGAACGGAGAGGAAAGCTGATGGCCATCGCTGGGATCATGTTCATCATCTTTTGGTCGCAATGTGAGTATTTTTTCTTTTCCTTTTTTGAACAACAATTTGGTGGTTTTTCCCAAGCGACTACAATATGGGGTTCTTCAAGAAGGGCATTAGAAGGTTTCTTCAGGGTCGGCAGCGCGAGTGTGACACCTCTGGTGTTGCATACGTCCATAGGCCACGGTAACCACTTCCCATCAGGTGGGCCGTGTGCTTGTCTGCCACCTAAGTGGTATAAAAAAAATAGATAATCACCTATCTGCATTGAATTGGGTGTTGCTACGTTTAAAATGCCAGTTATTTACAAAAGAATATGTAAGTTTATTCGCATTCTAGAGCCCATAGTATAAGCAAAGTATTGGTTTCTAGATAGCGCTATGTGCTGTAAGTGAACCGACTAAAACCGCACGGTCGTTTCGGACCAGCAGTTGCCGGGGGTAAGATAGACTCTAGCATATCACTTACGCACCCCAACTTACCCAGAGCCATAGAAGGCCCCCTCGGGTGTGGGACTATGGCGACCCCCATCGTTCCTCATTAAAAAGGGGGAGGGGCGTTTGCTAGGGTGACAGGCGGCTCCTCCTGTCACCCCCAGGCACCGTAAGTTGACCCTGGACTTCCAGGTGGAACCTCACACTACTAAATCTAGCCATAGGTAGAGATCATCAGTAAGTCTGTGGTTCTGTCTATCGTAGAAATTTAATATTTCAAGTACTAGACTAGTGAACTTTGTCTGCTCGGAAATAAAATGCAATCTAAGTATAATACGATAACAGAATGAGTATTTAGTTCCATGATCATATTTCTTACTATAAGAATTAATTACATGTAGTTTGATAGGTATATCGCTCGTCATATTTCACTACCGTCATTTGTCACTTAAATAGTGACAATTAAAATATTAAATATCGCCTAATCTATGTATCATCATCATCACTGTCACTACATATTAAAAAAACAAAGTCGCTGTCGCTGTCTGTCCGTCCCTATGTATGCTTAAATCTTTAAAACTAAGCAACGGATTTTGAAACGGTTTTTTTTAATAGATAGAGTGATTCAAGAGGAAGGTTTATATGTATAATAAATGCATAATATTGTAGAGAAACAATGATAAATTTAGAGATAATACCACGCGGGCGGAAAATATGGCCAAAGATATGGCGGTACGAAGTTCGCCGGGTCCGCTAGTATCTATATAAATTAATTGTGGCATTGGAGTAATTTGAAAAAAGTGGGGTGCCGTGTTAGTGGAGTAGAATAGGGCCACCCCATCTCTTCCTGTGGGTGTCGTAGAAGGCGACTAAGGGACTGGGCTGTTCTCCATCCGACAGTAAACATACAGCATGATTAAGTGCCCGCTTGGCGAGAATAGGCTCGCCCCCTATTCCGTGGGACCGAAAATCATAGTTGGCGAGATGTGGGTGTTAATACACCTCTGCCTACCCCTTAGGAGATTTGCAGGCGTGAATATGTACATTATACATATATCACACATATATCTACATTATATGTGTGATAAAAAAAAAATCCAAAGCCAAAATATATGGTTTTTGACGTCGTTAACGTATGTCATATACGTCAAATCCTTAGAGTATACATTGCTATAGAGCGCGCCTTACAAGTATGAACTGCTATCACGGGTACGAACAGTAGGCTCCTGACTCAACCTTAATCAGTAGCAAAACAATACCCATCAAAATGACTTCGCAAATAATATTTTCATCCCACCATCTCGGAAAGACTATTTTTGCTCTTCGATAACTGAGCGTAAAAGTCGTTTTTATCCTCTAGAGAGGTAAAGTAAATTTGAATTTAGAACATCGTGTGTACTAGGTTTGTGGACTCAAAACATCATTAAACCTATTTACTTCTACCTCTATGGTGCCGAATTTATCATACAACTTTTTTTTAATTCATGAAAAACTCAGACTCGTAACCTCCTTGGTGTACTTTTTTTTTAATTTGCTTTGCGCGCATCAATTTTTTTCACGTCATATTGTTGACATTGTTGCTGAATTTTTATTTTGTTGTATTTTATTACTAGTATTAATACACATATTATACAGCCTCCATGGCGTAGTGGTATTGAACGCGGCCGCTACGCAGGAGGCACGGGTTCGATCCCCGCTCAGTGCAAATATTTTTTATGCATGAAAATGGGTATTTGCATTGGTCTGGTCGTGCCTTGGAGAGCACGTTAAGCCGTCGGTCACGGATGCCATACGAACATCTATGGCAGTCGTTACGGGTAGTTGGAGCCCTAAAAAGTTCAACAACAACGGTCTGGCTGCAATGCTTAGATATCGCCTAATGTCATCATTGGGTTGTGGAGGTCAGATGGCAGTCGCTTCACGGCAAATATCGAGGTCCAGCCAAATCCGCATTTAAGACTGGTAAAGCGGACCCCGGACTCCGAGGTGAAAGCTTCGGATGCTGACTGGGAATTAACGCTAGGAAGGAGAAGCATTTCATTATTTCCTCGCTGAGGTGGGATGAAAAGTTACGTGTTGCACTCGAGTGCAAAGATTTTTCACCTTGTGCTCTTTTGATTCCCTCGCTAACGCTCAAGATTCTAATTTGTGAATCACTCGCTACGCTCGTGATTCAAATTTAGAATCTTTCGCTTGCTCGGTCATCAAAAATGAGCACGCGGTTAAAAAGCAACTTTGCACTCTTGTATAACAAATAACTATTAATTCGATATGTTAAATCAAAATTTTATACAACATCGTATATTTGTAGTAATAATGACGCAAACATACCGCAAAATGACGCCATTTTTTTTGTATTTTGGCTTTAATTTTATCCATGCATATCAAATCGAACAAAAAACTTTATAACAACAAACTACATTAATAAGTGCATCTATTGATATTTTCGGTAATGCATGAAACGTCACTATAGGTGCGCTATACCATCGCAAAGTATCTGCTTACACTCGGCGCCAAAGACCTGAGTGATAGGCGCGCTGTATATTTATAATGTATGTAATGTATGTGTATAGGTACTCTAAGGTCAAATCCCATACATTCATAATTCTATTCTACAATATACAATACACCGCGGTAGCCTAGTGGTATGGGTAATGGACTGCTGAGACGAGGTCTCGGGTTCGATCCCAGGTATTACCATGGCACACACCAATGACTTTTCGATGCTTTTCGAAGTTATGTGTGTATTTATCGCAGGTTTATGAATGCCCGGTTAATGGCAATAGGCTCGCCACCTATTACATTGGGACCTAAACATAAACGGCGAAATGTGGGTGCTAGCACCTCTGCCTACCCCTTCGGGGATATAGGCGTGAGTTTATGTTATGTTATGTTATGTTATTCTACAATACGCCTACCAACGAATTATCACTTGTCTATGTGGCGGATGAAATTTGGTACAGAAATGTAGCATATAAACTTTTTTTTAAACATGTCACAAAACAATAAATACAGCCTTATACTCAAGAATTACAAAAAAAATCTTATTCAACAATTTATTTTATTTACGTATTTCAGTGAAAGAGTCGTCTCAAAATTTCATAATGTTCAGTAACTTTTTTCGTTAACTCTACATACACTCCTACCCTAAAACCCCTTAGAATCGGACATCATAATACCATTAAACTAATTTAGCTCACTTCCATGTCCAAATTAACTCCAAACTGTCCCAAGTAGAACACTGAACTAGAATGCTGCCCCGACGTCAAAATACTCGTAGAATGTCTGGTCAAGCATAGCAGGCATAAAACAGTTTTAGGGATGGAACATTAAGTGGAACTAAATATTAACCTGGACTTGTAGATTTTCGCGGCCGAGTTGGCTAATACGAAAAATTACTTCGGCAACTCGACTGCGTGGCTCGGCCGAGACGCATAACAAAGAAAAGTTAATATTTAATTTTCCCAAATCGACCACGCGGGCGAGTTTCTCGTGGCCGAGTTGGCTAATAAGTCGTATCTAGGCAGAGTAATGGCAAACTTGTTAAGCAATCCATATCCATACTTCCATACTCCATACTAATATTATAATTAAAAAAAAAAAAAAAAAAGAAGTTTATAAATGCGAAAGTAACTCTGTCTGTATGTCTGTTACGCCTGTCTGTTACACTATCACGCCTAAACCACTGAACCGATTTTAATGAAATTTGGTACAGGGGTAGATTAGCCTTGAGAAAGGGCATAGGCTATGTTTGATCGCGATAACCGACATCCACGCGGGCGGAGCCGCGGGCGAAAGCTATTGATATATAAATAGACTAGCTGTTGCCCGCGGCTCCGCCCGCGTGGATGTCGGTTATCGCGACCAAATATAGCCTATGAATTGATGCCGACTCTTGACCAATAGATGGCGCTGTATGTCCGGAATAATTTTTTTTTTTTTTTTTTATTTTTTTTTGTAATAAAAACTATCCTATGTCCTTTCTCAAGTTCCAAACTATGTCTGTACCAAATTTCACACAAATCGGTTCAGTAGTTTAGGCGTGAAGCAAAGACAGACAGACAGACAGAAAGACAGACAGACAGACAGAGTTACTTTCGCATTTATAATATTAGTAGGGATTTGATAACTTACCAAGAATACGGCCAGTATTCTTGGTAAGCTATGATGCTGAGAATCGGATCTCTTCTGTGACGTAGTGTCAGTACATTCGAGCGTAACATAAGGGGGCCGGGTTTGATTCTCACTCAGTGTAAATATTTGTATGCATGAATTTTATAATGCTACTTGTATGGATTTGGGTGTTACCATCTATTTAAACATACATACATACATACAATCACGCCTTTATCCCCAGAGGGTTAGGCAGAGGTGAAAAAGGAAACACCCACATTTCACCAATCATTGTATCAGGTCCCACGTAATAGGGGGTAAGCCTATTGCCGTTTTTCGGGCACTGTCTGTCTGGGCTGTATATATCTGTCTGACGTTAAACAGCCCTACCCCTTAGTCGCCTTGTACGACACCGCATGGGAGGAGATGGGGTGGCCCAAATTCTACTCTGCCGAGAACCACACGGCTATTTATATATTTAAAATAATCAAAAATGTATTTATCTACTTAAGAAGTATGTTTATACTCTGTCTGGCACCCTTAATACCTATGTTTATTTTGAATCTATGGTTTGGGTCTAGATTAAGCCGTGTAAATAGCCGTCCTAGAATAATTATTATATTTTATTACTATAATTAATTCCGTCTTCAATTTATAATAGCAGCTGGATACCAAAGACCCTTGCCAATCTAATATGCCAGACAGAGTTTACGACTCAATTAGAAACTCATTTACTGTGCGGTCTAGTTATATAACCCCACTAGCTAAAACTCGTAAAAGGCACCTAAGAAACAACCACATTGATTTACACTATCCCTTTTTATAACCCATTAACTTCACGGGTATATTATGGACGCTAATTACTATGTTCAGTTTGAATATATATTATGGTACCGGCAAGGTGTATAATTTGGTATTCTATACAATGGGCGATGGGGCGGGGCTAGAAGGAGTGAGGGTGCAGTCAGCTATGAAATTTTATAAAAAAAAAACATGATTATAAAAAACAGGGCACACAATATCCACCTCCCGCAATTTGACTTCGATAGATTGCGGCTATTTATTTTTTAAATATAGGCCAAGATCTATTTATTTCACAAATTGCCGGTAGAACAGCAGGGTTTCTACATAATAGCAAACCTTGCCTAGGCATTGTACAGAATGCCTGCATCATACAGATTACCGGAAAGGGCAGGGAGCCTAATGAATTTAGAGGTGAAACTATTGGCGTTCTCAGGCCCCAATCTCAGGTCGGTTGCTGTAATTCGAAACGGGTAATATGAAGGTACCTGCACCTCTGCAGTTGATGGACCACCTTCTGTCGTGCATGCTGTGCCCCTACACCTGCACAACTGCCGACCTGAATGAAGCATCGAAATTAATGTCGCCGAATTTTGGGCTGGACACTGGACACAATCCTATCCTACTAATATTATAAATGTGAAAGTTTGTGAGAATGGATGTGTGGATGTTTGTTACTCTTTCACGCAAAAAACGGCTGGACCGATTTGGTTGAAATTTGGTATGTATATAGGTTATACCCTGGATTAACATATAGGCTATATATCAGCGATGAACGGGATCAGAATTCCACGCGGGCGGAGCCGCGGGCAACAGCTAGTTAGCTATATTAAAAGAAGAAGAAGATTCAATCATCTTCAAGTTCAAGTATTTATGAGAACCAAGTTTCTATCTCTCGTTCTTCTGAACATTCCTTGGATTGTTTAACTTTGAAATCTATCTGTTATGATATTTTTAATTTATATTTGAAAAAAATTCAAAGTTTTGTTTATAAAAACTGCGTCTGTCTGGTTTTCGGCCTTGATCGAGAACTTGTTCGCAAATGTGTCTAATTCGCCCACGTTTTATAAAACTTTGTGGGAAGCCACAGTTTCTGATGCTTTGATAACAAAAACAATAGGACACATTTCAAAATGCGGTCGTTATGCCGTCTGTGGTAACTTTATGAGCCACGACAGTATTTATGTTTTCCAAAATGGCTTCCTCTCAAGATTGAGGTTATGTTGATTACGTAAAAGGTTGTTATGGAATTATGAGGAATGTGGGTATTAGAAATGAGTAATTTTTCTTTTTTTATTGAGAAAAGAATGCTATAAGATGCAAATCATCATAGCGTTGTCGCCTAGTTTAGTAGTTTCGCCTTGGAGCTCAAAGAAACAATCAAAGAATCAATTTCATTTATTCAGGTTAGGCACATAAAGAGCACATATATATGAACTTTAAAATACTACAATTATGTCAAGAATTATAACAACAACAAAGTAAAATAAATCATTTGAAAATTATTCTTTCGCTGGTTCGTTAAGTTGGTTCTACTGAGAAGATACCAGCAAGAAACTCAGAGAACTAGATAATCCTTATTAGCTGACCTGAGCTAGGTTACTCCTTCCGATTTGGCTTACAGGTGTAAGCCAAATCGGAAGGAGTAACCTAGGATTTGTGGGACCCCTTCACCACGGTATGAGAATGATTACTTGTATTCCCCCTAGAGTCGGTGTACCTAATGCCCGGGATTCGAACCCAAGACCTCCCAATCGTAAAGCTGACTCCTTAACCATTAAGCTCGGTACGCTACGACAGTAATAATGAAGTGTATTACTCTTACAGGTCGGGGGGTGGAGGGTCAGAGGAACAACACGAAGATGTCGTACGTCTGTCCTCCGAACTTCATCAGACTCGGCCACAGCTGCTACTTCTTCAGCGACAAGAAAGCGTCGTGGCAGAACTCCTTGTACGCTTGCCAGGTGAGTGATAGCATATTATGAACTGCTAAAGAACCCTCATCTTACCAAAACACGTTGAATTACAAATTGTCTAAGGAAAGTCAAGAAGGCTATTGGATAACCGTAAGTGTGACACCCATAGCGAAAAAAATATTTTACATAAATAATATTCACGCGATTAACGAAAAATACAAATATGGTGACTTTTTTTATGGAAATAGTAGGTAGTTACGGTACATTGCCTTTGAAGCAGTTGGGTAAAAAGGGCATTTAGGCAAACAAAAGGCAATTCTCTTAAAACTTCAACATTTCCTACAGTCCCGGGTCCTTTAAGCGGGGCGTGAAAAAGCCATCTGATGAGGCCGTCAGGCTGAGTGCCACCATTGTAACATGGTAATGGTACGTGTCTGTAATGGTGACCCTCTTATCAGAGACTTTGCCTTCAGCTTACCATCAGGCGAGGCGAAGTTAAATTGACGTGTCCTATTATAAATAAAAACGTTTATTTCAAGACGAACCCACTCCAATTTTGTGAAAATAAAAAATACTAAATGTGTCTATAACCATTATGCCAGTGTCATTGTCCTCAGCAAAAAAAAAAGTTACTCCGCGACTTTATGATTTCATTTCATCAATGGAATCACCTCCTTCATTGTATTACCAATCAAATAGACATTACTTGGACCATAAATATTCTATGGTGGAGCAACAGATGAATGCTACGTTTTTATGTATTTTCGTGTTATGTCTTGTGCACGAAATTTGGTTGTGATTTATCAGAGAATCAATTTCGTTTATTAGGTTTAGGCACATATAGAACACAAATGAACGTCAAAATATTACAATTATGTCAAGAAGAATAAATAAAATAAAGTAGGTACTTAAATCATTTGAAAATGATTCTTTCGCTGGTTCGATAAGTTGGTTCTATAGGGAAGATACCAGCAAGAAACTCAGGGAACTAGATTTTATTATTGTTATAGATAGATGATCTCGTGGACAAGAAAGTGAGTGATGTTCGAAAACATTGAGACCCCTCCGTGCCTCCGAGAGCACATTGAGCAATCTAAACTTAGCCTTCAGCTTACCATCAGGCGAGGTGAGGTCAAATTGACGTGTCCTATATAAATAAAAATATTTGCACTGAGTAGGAATCGAACCAGCGTCTTCTGACGTAGCTGCTATAAGCTCTACCGCGACATGAACTTTTTAGAGCCCAGTGGGTCTACACACCAGAATAATTTTTAGACCCCAGTAGGTCACCTATGTGCTTCCCCTGTGGACGAGTTCAAATTCACCAAGCATAGATTTTTTACAGAACAATCCGAGCGCGCCAGGGTCTCATTTATCACGCGACTTTGGTATAAGAGACGTGTACCGAGGTATACTACATATATAATTATTTGATTGGCCAGGAACTCGTACACCATTTCAAAGATCAATAGCCCGAATATCTATTATTTTTTTCCACGGCCATTAAATAAATTCGCTCAATGAGACATTGCATAACCAAATAACGTCATTGACATCATATTAATTAAAATGTGTTAAAGCAGTCATTACACTAATTCTGTACAAGTCACTTGTCAGGTTCTAAATTCGAATTTACTGCGTGTGCGCAAACTAAAGTGGTACGTCCTTAACATTACGATATGAGCGGTGCCAACTGGATCGGATCATGCGAGATGTGACCAAGACCTTGACATTTTAATTGTGCGCCGGCGCAGCTTTTTATTTTATCGTCGTTATATTAATGTTAATTATGATTATCGGTCAAGTGTGAGTTGTTTTAAGTATTGTATTTAAATAACGGTTGTAAAAAATTATTGGATTTTTTTATTTTTACTTTATTGTGTCACTAAACAGTGATATAAATTGTTATACACGATAAGAAAGTTATTATTACAAAAAATGGTCAATTTAAATTTGGTTATGTTGAACTACCCAAAATTCGAATATGACCTAAAAATCGAACGAGGTCTAGCCACAGATTAATAAATAGTCTAGCCTCTAATACGCAAAGATGTATGCTACGGTGAAATGCAGTGAAATCTGTACATACAAATTAGCATTATATACCCTCTATAAACATACCTAGCTAAAATAAATACCACAACAGCGCCTTCAAAAATATTCGATTTTTTTATTGACATTTGGTCAACATTTAATAATGGCGGCAAATATTTGAAAAGCATTACGTATTTGTTTAAGTTAATGATCTGTTACCATAAGTAATACGAAATTATTTGTTAAATTTAAACAAATTGTGTAAATAGATAAATAGAGAAGTACTTTACTTAATTTTACATATTTACAAAAAAAACATCCTGTATAGTTCTAGTCTGTGCATCCTTTAACCCTTAAATGCTATTAATAAAGTCATCGCACACACAATGTCCTTGTAATGGACTCACCACACGCACAAACTTCACCAAAGTTTTGCCGGCGTAGGCTAGTTTGTACACAGATACCATGCGTGTTGTTGGTAAAACTGATACCGTGAACAAACTAGCCTGCCTAGAGAAAATTGTGGTGAAACTTGAGCGTGTGGGAAGCCCATAAAGGTGTCTGGGAGAAATGCGTAGGCACAGTAGGGACTATGCCAGTAAAGCTAGAATCGAAGTTAAGCGCACTAAATTATTGATCCAATTTTTGTTTTTATAGGGTTTAGGAACACTTACTGAGTATTAAATCACAAAATGCTGATTGATTTCAGTGGAGCTACCACTGCCAGCCTCCGTGGCGTAGCGGTAGTGAACGCGGCCGCTACGCAGGAGGCGCGGGTTCGATCCCCGCTCAGTGCAAATATTTGTGTTTATGAAATATGGGTATTTGCACTGGTCTGGTCGTGCCTCGGAGAGCACGTTAAGCCGTCGGTCCCGGTTACCATAAGAACATCTATGGCAGTCGTTACGGGTAGTTGAAGCCCTAAAAAGTCCAAAAACAACGGTCTAGCTGCAAAGCTTTCGATATCGCCTAATGTTAACATTGGGTTGTGGAGGTCAGATGGCAATCGCTTCACGGAAAATATCGAGGTCTAGCCAAAGCCGTAGTTAAGACTGGTAAAGCGGACCCCAGACTCCGAGCTGAAAGCTTCGGATGCGACTGGGAATAACGCTGGGAGGACACACACCACTGCTTACCTGTCCACTGTAAGGTAAAAGTCAAATATGCCATTGCACAGAATAAGAAATAGTTGCGGGTTAATAAAACAGTAAAAAAATGAGTTTAAAAACTAGGAACATAACTTTAAACATTTTATATCCGTTTGTTCAACAAAAAAAACTCCACAGACACAGACAGACTACAGACTATGAGACAAACTTTTTTCTGTTCACTATTTATTGCACTAAAACATTAAATTTACATGTTTTATCACATTCTCTCAATAAAGAACGAGTAATAAAAATGATCTATTAGGTTTTTACAGCTGTCTGAAATAAAGTATGATTACGGCACTGAAGCGACATTCGCCACTTTTCAAAATTAAATAATAATTTTTAATATTTATATCTATTAGTGCTGTTGTGAGTTTGAACAATATTCTCCGGAAGTTACTAAACCAGTATCTACGTAGGTACCTTTACGACCTTCTTGTTTAGACTCTACCACAAATACACCCGTAGGACCTCATATTAAGAATCCATTATATAAACTTTTGACTTTTGACTTTTGTATAAAAATCAAGCAATCTGAATTCCATGATGTTCTAATGCTAGAGGTATATTTTGTACCGTTTACATACAACCTTATAACCCGCGCCACGTATGGACCTAAAATGTGCTCAAAACGTGCCCTATACACGCAGTTCACATTTCTTGGGTGTCTTTTGAGGATAGCACAGGATGCTACTGCGGTAGACGAACTCAAATTCACCGAGCATAGACTATTAGAAAGCAATCCGCGGGCGCCAGAGCCTCGTATGTCTTACGATTTAGGTCCAAGATACGTGGCGCGGGTTATACTAATACAATTCTTTATTAACAAAAAACGCTTAACAAACACGTTGTGGTACGGTTGAAATATAGCAGCTAAGATAGAGAAAGGGATGCTTAGATAGTTCGGACAAGAGGAGAGGATGGGCGAAAGAAGATTGATGAAATTATGGTTTACTAGCTGTTGCCCGCGGCGCCGCCCGCGTGAAATTCTGATCCCGTTCATCGCTGATATATAGCCTGTGTGTTATTCTGATGTATAAGCTATATTATTCTAAAGTTTCATTAACATCCATTCAGTAGTTTTTACGTGTAAGAGTAACAAACATTCTCACATCATACATCCTCACATACTTACAAACTTTCGCGTTTATTTATATTAGTAGCAAAGTGAGGGTGAATAGTCCACCCAATAGTATTCGACCTAGACATACTATGTCTTCTGTGATCTAGACGTACCGTATGTCACTCAGAACTCGTACGTAGGTCACTCAGATCGAGGTCTTTTAAAGAAAAGACATGTCAAGATTATCCGAAACAATTGTGAAAGCAGAAGAAGTGAATGTTATATGCCACGATCGTAGCAAATAGAAACGTGTGGTCTCTGTCTGTCCCATAAATAAAGAGGCGTGACTGTATGTTCACAAGCTGTAACACCTATCAATTATTGTCGATCAAACAATTGGTTAAAAGTAATACAGTTTGATGCAAATTCATCTTGCACGAGTTTGTTCTTGGAAGCAATGTCTTCAATATAGCTGTTAATAGCTAAATTAGAATAAATTAAATGTCAAACAATGAGCAAATCACTCTTTATGTCACTGTGGAACATTTAGTGATTTGTTGACCGTTTGGTCAACCCATCCCACTCGATCTTATCCCGCGGGATGAGTTGTCCTAGTGCAATTATTGAATCGGACAACTCATCCCGTTGATATATTTTACGTCTTGTATGGACATGAAGAAAAGTGGTTTAGGTGCATTAGGGCTAATTACCCGACTACGGCGAAGCCAAAGGAGGGTTATGATTTTGACAGGCTATGTATGTATGTATGTAATAATGTCAGTCAGCAGAAACATTAAAAACTAGCTGTTGCCCGCGGCTCCGCCCGCGTGGAATTCTGATCCCGTTCATAAGTAGCCTATATGTTAATCCAGGGTATAACCTATATATATACCAAATTTCAACCAAATCGGTTCAGCCGTTTATGCGTGAAAGAGTAACAAACATCCACACATCCACACGTCCACACATCCATTCTCACAAACTTTCACATTTATAATATTAGTAGGATTAGTAGGACTATAACAATAAACAATGTTCATAGAACTGAAATAAAAATATTTTTACCGAATTCTATCGCGAATTATTTAGTGATAAACTGTGGAATGAACTCCCTGCCGTGTGTTTTCCAAGCGACTACAGTATGGGGCTTTAGTAGGACATTAGAAGGTTCTTCATACGGTGAACGTGACCGAGCCAACGAAGTCTCCGCTGCTTCAGCATGGCAGTTATACTGAAGCATTGTGTTTTTCTGAGGACTTCCTCGTTCGTTACTCTGTCTCTCCAGGTGAAGCCAAGTCTTTCACCTCCTATGGACTCGCATCACACCTGCCATAGATGCGGCAAGAAATGCCGCGATCAAATTGGCCTATACAGTCACCGTCGCGCACGATGCGGGCGACCGTGAGCGTGCAAGCGTGCTACAACATTCATCTTTTAAGATGATGTGGCCAATGATGATGATGAGAAGGTTCTTACGGGGTTGGCCGCCCCCTGGTGTTGCATACGCCCATAGGCCACGGTAACCATTGGTGTAAAAAAGAAGTAGCTCATCCGCAGATACATGACTCGAGTCAACAATAGTGCCCGAAATACGGCAATACGCTCACCCCCTATTACGTGGGACCGCATACAATGATTGGTTGTAATGTGTGTGTTCACCAGTAATTTCACCTCTGCTTAACCCTCCGGGGATAAAAACGTGATTGTATGTACATGTATATAAGTTTTTTTTGGTAATATTGAAATATGATTTTGTAAAATCCAAGTGTGTCACCTAAAAATTTGTCGCGAAAGTTTTTGCCATTTGCGTGTTGTGTTAAAAATGTACTTCGCGTCGTTAAAAATGATTTATTACATTGTGTGAAAAAGAAAACGAACGTTTTTGCCGTCATTATTAAAACGTCCTATAATGTGTTTTGGAGAGCACGTTAGCTCTGCCTCACAAGTATCCAGAAGCCACATAGGGAGCTGTAGTTTGTGGCTTCCAACTTTGCTACGTTGCCAAACCGTCCCCAAGTGAGTTAGGTACCATACATTTAACTGCTACGGCTGGATACGTAGCTGGCGACGTCCCAGTGAGGTCAATCCCCACTGAAAGAACAGCGACCAGCTTTTGTTACGAAGCATTTTGAATCTCATCAACGGGAGAAAAAGACGTGAAGTTAGCGTGACGCCGCGAGGCTGCGCGAGTATTCTCGTAACAAACCATTTCAACCATTTCTAGTAACAAATTCTGGCCGCCGCCAGCCGCTGCTTTTTCTGTGGGGATCGTGCCTAAGCCATCTGTCGCGGTTGCCATACGAACATCTATGGCAGTCGTTACGGGTAGTTGGAACCCTAAAAATTCCGACTATAATCTAACTACAGATGTCATGTCCGTGACATCGGAGATAAAATGCAAGAGAGCTGCCTTCGCTGGTGCGGCCACGTCTGTCGGCAGCTGCCAGGCTACGTGGATAGCAAATGCCTAGCAATGGCGCCCCTGCCGCGTCCTGGTAGAAGCCTCTGCCCAAGATCGTGCGAAGTGGACGAGGAAGACCCGGAAGGCGAACCCTGAACTCCAAGGACGTCTTGGCATGCAATCAGCAAAATGCATCTGCATGAAGATGATGATGATAGTCTAACTACAGAATTCCGACATCGCCAATTTGTTATGGAGGTCAGATGGCAGTTAATTCACGGAAAATATCGAAGTTCAATAGCATCACAGTTGAACTTTATCATCTCTACTGCCTACTAAACATCCATACTTCCATACTTATCCCTACTAATATTATAAATGCGAAAGTAACTCTGTCTGTCTGCCTGTCTGTCTGTCTGTCTGTCTGTCTCACTTTTACGACTAAACCGCTGAACCGATTTTGATGAAATTTGGTATAGAGGTAGGTTAGACCTTGAGAAAGGACATAGGCTATGTTTGGTCGCGATAACCGACATCCACGCGGGCGGAGCCGCGGGCAAAAGCTAGTAATATTATAAATGCGAAAGTAACTCTGTCTGTCTGTCTGTCTGTCTGTCTGTCTGTCTGTCTGTCTGTCTGTCTGTTACGCTTTCACGCCTAAACCACTGAACCGATTTTGATAAAATTTGGTATAGGGGTAGATTAGACCTTGAGAAAGGACATAGGCTATGTTTGGTCGCGATAACCGACATCCATGCGGGTGGAGCCGCGGGCAAAAGCTAGTACACGATAAGTCTTTAAAACCGCGCCTACCGTGCGTACATACCTAAGCATGCAAATTAAAGAGATTTTATCGATATACAGCCATCTAGTAATCATAAAATGGACCTACTGACATTGAAAGTAATCTACCATATTCATTGAGATACTTTTAGTAGCCAGTTCACCTACAAATGGCTAACCCTCGTCACGAACAGCCCATTATACAGTTTTATCTGTTTAGTGAATACCCACAACATTAGCTGATAGGTGCGCCCGCGCAGCTCACTGTTCGCAGAAATATTACGTCATTAGTCTCCTGTCACCTTGGATACACGTACGAAAGGTTCATAGCTGTGGTATTTCTTTAATACCACGTATGACCCGCGGTTTTGCCGCTTAAGCGCCATCAGAATATAAAAAAATAGCTACTGCCCGTGGGAGCCCGCATGCAATGTTTATCCCGTTCTCGCAACCCATGGGAACTTATTCTCGAGATAAAAAGTGCCACTGTGTTATTCCAGACTATAATCTGTCTCCAGATTATAGTCTGGAATTAGCCAGTTGCGTCCGGCGAGCCTGATGTAATAACAAACATCCTAACATACATGTTTACGACTACAGTGTGCGGTTTTAGTCGGTTCAAGTTCAACATTCCTGATAACCCCCTCCGCTCCATTCCGCCGGGAAAATGACCGCAAGAAAGTTACTCTGCCAACCTGTGCCAACTCACATTTGTGGTCTATAGAATCTATCAGAAAATTAAATTTGACGATAAGTAGGTACTTAACTAGTGTAAAGTCATTATCACATCGATAAAAAAGCATAAGTGCCACTTGTAGTTCGCAACAAGTAATTAATTACTTTAACACCAATATTGAACAACGTGTACCTACCATTGTCACTGTAACTCCTCACATACTTCAGTCGTACTGTAGGTACGTTATTAGTATAGAAAGTGACTTGACTCCTTATAAAATTGGTCAAGGCACTACTGATGGCACCGGCTCCACTTTTTATAGCTCAATTGTTTTAATTGCGTTGATATTATAAACATACATATTTGTAATGTACAGACATAGCTACCTTACAATTATTACACTACACAAAAAAATTGCAACTTTTCTTTGATGATTTACTTTTATCACTAACTTGTTTACTAATTCGACGTCGCTGATTCTAAATATACCTAGCATCATTTCGTTTGTATCAGCTCTTGTGTATGAGATACAGCTGAATCCAGCTTTTTTACCAGGCAAAAATTACTATTAATCTACATCTAGATAGATAATAACAAATTCTTGAACGAATTTCTGTAAGGATATTATGCATTACCATATTGTGAATGTGCTGAAACAAAGATATGGGTGTTTCACGCTAGTGGGCGCGAAGGCTTGACCGAGTTTCACAGCTGGCTTCTATGAACGTGTGTCTGTTTGTGTATTAGATATGCTTATGGTAATGAGGTGAGTTTCCACAGATTGATAGGTAGGTAAAACAGAACACTAAGTAAAAGTTAAATATTCATCATAGATTTTGGTAATTTCGTTGACACGTCTCACTAGATACGCATAGGGCACTATTTTGTCAATGCCTTCTCAATAAAAATACTATCGTAAATAGTAAAACAACATAAGGAATTTTTGAAAAAAAACCCGCCAAGTCTCTTAATTAACGAACATTCTCAACACATAGTTCAACAAAAGTATGTTCACGGGACCAAGTCAAAAATTCCACATTTATTTCGATAGTTTAATATACCGGGCAAAGTATTAGTTCTTTAAAGATTAGACCACCCTGCGGCGCGTGGGCAAGGACCGGGCAATGTTTATATTAACTCGAACTAAATTATTTCAGGATGGTGAGATTGTATCTGATTGTTTGTGAGACGTGGTTTTATGGGGTTGAGTCGCAGTGGTGTCGGTGGGATCGATAAATACCAGATAGAGTAAGACATCTATTTATAATTTAAAGATCAAGAGTAACCGATTGAAGGTGTCAGGTGGAATTTTAATAGTCCAGTCATCTCGGAATCTGAACTAATAAACTGATTTTTCCCCTCCTTCATTTTAGCAATACACAATGTTATTTTTAAATGGCAATTATACAATCATAATTAGTTACATATTATTAAACAGTCAATATTGCCATCAAATCTTAGACTATAAAACTCTATACCTAGACGCAGCATTAAAAGCGGGGTAAAAAATGGCTACTACTTCGGTATCAGTTGACATATACAAAGATCTAAAAAATAGGCGATTGAATAAATGACCTATAGATATGCTGATTGTACTGTCCCAAAAAGTTAATGATCTAATACTCTGTCAAAATTATCTAAAAAAATTCTAGTTAAATTTTCTGTAACCCTGAACTATCTAATTAAATTAAAAACAAGAAACCAGGCGTCTATTGTGAAAATTTCGCTGCAAAAGTTCCCAAACGAAACATTATCACTTAAACTTTAAGTGAGTTCACAAGTACGTTCGTATAATGGGCGCTGCTTACTGCCGATATCCTACAAGTGACAAGTAACGGCCAAAAGTTAAACAAGTTTAGTTCTCGTGAAGTATGTCCTGTAGATAAGTGAAGCTTTTCCTCAGAGACGGGCAAAGTTATTATAGTTAGTTTTTTTTTTAGAACTTGGCCCGTATTTTACAAAGTACGTGCATTTGTTAAGTCTGATAGAGATTTTTGTTTTAATATTTTATTTAGGGCATCTTTTTTTTTAAAGAATAGGAGTAACCAAAATGGTTGGTACATAATAGGTACATACATAGAATAAAAAAACTTGTGTGACCTATATAAGAATGTAATGTCTGACTGTATAACATAAAAGAATCAAGTTGTGTAATTTCAATTAATAATATAATCACGTACCAACTTATATGGTAACAATCGTTTTATTTATTACTTATTATACTTATTACACAGCAATTACTGTCAATTTGTTTTATTTATTACTTATTGTTGATGATAATTTATAGTATGAATTATTATTATATCAATTAAATGATTCATTAGATTTTTCAATAAACCACCCATTGATATATTATAATACCATAAAGCAGACATTTATGTATACATTGACACAGCAGTCCGTTAGCTGGGTTTCTTACCACTTAGATGGCAGATAAGCACACGGCCCACCTGGTGGGAAGTAATTAGCGTGACCTAAGGACGTCACCCTAACAGAAATAGGCCGGGGTGACGGTGAGTAGCGCGCCCCTCAATTGCGGGGGCAAGATGGGAATCCTACGCCCGAAGGGGCCATTTCAAAGAAGGCTTGGGGTCAACCGGCATCTGCACACTCAAGAAAGTGTGTGGTTTTAGTCGGTTTCTACAGGCGGACAGTGGAAATGTTATCCAAGGGAATATCCGTACGAAAAAAGGTACACCCACGGAAAAAACGTCAAATGGGATGACCCTTATGTTCTTCGCTGGAAAAACATCAAAAACAAGTGTGTTACTAGGCAGTTCTCCGACTGGGGCAGTAGGGTAGCGTGGGCTATAAAACAAAATAATCACCCAGCTGTGTGGGCGTGCGCGTACACACGATGATGGAGCCCCACGATATGGTGTGACGTCACCGCGAATTCTATAACTTATTTCTGTCTGTAACCGTGGTGTAACAATGAACGTTTTGCCCGATCAAGGACGGTTCAGATACTTGGAACGTGGATACTTTATTTTAGTGAGTTACGATGTTTTGACGTGCATAGCAACGAAAAACGTTAACCACACCTGACCTTTCTTTAAAATACCTTCGAATTGATTGATATTCGTATGGCTAGGTTGACCCCTACCATGTTGCCTATTCACCCTCGCTGGATTACACCTGGATCAGGTGGAAGTCCCTAAATATACTTTGAACATAAGTCGGCCGAAGCAGGAACATCGGTCTAGGTGGGGTTACTCAGATGACGCGGACCTGCGGTGTGATTGTGGAGTTGCTCCACAGACCATGGCCCACCTGCTAACGTGTGCTGCATGTCCATCTACCTGTACACCGGAGGATCTCATGAGTGCCTCCAAGAATGCGATCCAGATAGCAGCATACTGGGAAAATAGAATTTGAGAGTAGAAGCACCATCGATTCGACAGAAGAAGAAGAACCCTCGCTTCATAAATCTGTTTCATAAATCTGCTTTGTTCCATCCTCTCCTCGTGTTCGAACCTTTTAAGCGTCCGTCTCTACCTTAGCCACTCTCTCTCTCTCTCTCTTTGTCACAGTGTGTACAGTCCCGGGTACTTTTAGCGGGGACGGGAAAAAGCGGAGCAAAAGCGTCAGCGTCAAATTGTTAGTGTCTGTAATGCTGACACCCTTTCCTGAGACTGCCTTGAAAAAAGCCTCACTCGGTCCATCAACTTCACACCTAATGATAAAAGGCCTGCAAAAATCCTTACAGGAATAGTTTCTCAGTTATAATTACCCCACAGTGTGATCTGGTTTCCCTGCCCCACAAATAACAGGAAGAGTCGTTAAAATTTTATCGACTCGTTGTGTGCCAATACCCACTGCACCATGGCGGTTGGCGGTTCCAGGTAGTTTATGGGAACGAGCCAAATTGCGTCAGCTTACTTGAATGAAGAAGTTAACAGGACGTGTGGTGTCCAATTACTTAAAAAAAAAACAGTGACACTCCGGAAGAGTTGGCAGAAAAACTTAGCTCTTGTGTAAATGGGTCAAATGTAGAAACAGAGGTGTCGTTAACAGAGGGCTTAGATGCAATCAAGAGAAAACGTCTCCATGAAGATGATGCTGATCGGTATCTAGAAATCGGGAGCCGGGCTCTTAGAAGTAGACTTGGGCAATTAAAATTAAATTTAAACTAGTCTAGACTGTAGACCCCATTTAGTGTTTAGCCAGAACTAATATAAAACAATTATGAACAAACGATTTATATTTAAAATGTGTTATGTGATTATGAATGTGTGCCGTTTGGCGTCGAAACGAGATTGTGAAGCGTATAGTCGACGCTTCACATGACCAGAGGGCTCCTTTTAGGTCAGAGAATAATACCAGAAGACTGGCAGCATTGCCGCGTTGTATGGCAATACTGCCAGTCTTCTGGGAACCTGGTCAGATGCTTCTTCACTCCCCGCTTAAAGGTCACACAGAGGAAGAAGGAAACACATGAGCTGGCGAAGAATTCCAAAACTTTATGCGGCAAAGAAATGAGTAGCTGAACTGCTTGGTTCTTGATGGAATTGTATGCGAATGACACCTATCCTAAACCATGCACGTGTTGTCCTGTATACGAAAGGGTGGGACTAATTGGAAGATTTACCACCATAGTGTAGACACAGTAAAAAACTGCCAAAGACGTAATAATATCTCTACGCATCTGTAAATATTTCCAAGACTTTATGCTGCGGCGTTTATTCATTTTTAATTCACCACCCATCTATAATAAACTTTTCAACAGCCGAAGGTTAAAGACACACAAACAAACAATATTGTATGCTAAACTAAACGCCATACAAGCAATTATTTTTACATTTGATGCATAGATTACGATAAGACGATGATTGGCTCATTTGCTACTTTATTTAAAAGGTTTTTTATTTCAAGTACTGTGTCCTCTGATGTCAACAGGCAGGTATGCATCATTGTTACTCGGTAATAGATTACGAGTCAGTGAAGGTGGATACATAACATAACAGTGAGATATATATAACATAACATAAGAGTGACGTAATCGTTGTGAAGTTTAAATGGTTTATGATAATTTATGTATGTTGATCGAGCTGCTACTTGCATTGCGCGCCTCCCCATATGGGCGAGTTGGTGACTGGTCCCCACACCTGAAGAGGGTCAGGTCGAGAGAGATGGCTCTGGGTCGGTCAGTGTGCGAGGGATATATGTCTTCGCGGATAATCGCAAACCACGCGGCCCGCGCCGAGCGGAGGAGAGTCACAAACCGCGTGGCCCGCGACGAGCGGAGGCAACTCAGACGTCGGAGGTCACAGAAAGACCTCTGTCTATTTATACTATGTCTCCGTCCCCCATGAGCGCGGGCCTGGCGATGACGAGTGCGGCCGCTGTCACCCTAGCTGAAGCAGGCCACGGGGGTCATTCATCAACTCACTATTCCGGAACACGCTGGACGTGTGCGAGTTAGCATTTTCGACTTTATTTTACTTTTTTTGTAATCAACTCGCGCGCATATTTAAAGCATTTTAGTAAACTGATATTAGTCAGACTCTCACTTTTCGACATGCCATACCATCAGTCGAGTACTTACTGTTCTTATATAAACAGAAATACGATGTTGCATCCTACACGGAGACGGAGAGCGTCACTCGATCTTATTCTGGCGAGCATTACTCAGCGGCCTTCGACTGTTCAATTGCAATACACATTATTCTAGATGAAAATATATCACAAATGCTTGAAAAAACACGATAGAAATAAGTTTCTTTTTAAAATTTGAAAGTGCAGATTGCTTCTGGCGCGTTGGGCATATTTGTGATGAATGAAAACAACAAGACTCGTGACACTGTTACCGTTACCGTACTGAACCTAAATCGCAAGACAAACGAGGCTCTGGCGCCCGCGGATTACTTTGTAATAATCTATGCTTGGTGAATTTGAGTTCGTCCACCGCAGTAGCACCCCGTGCTATCCTCAAAAGACATCCAAAAAATGTGTATTGCGCGTATAGGGTATATTTTGAGCACATTTTAGGTCCAAGATACGTGTCCAGAGTTATATCTGCATTATGCTAACTACGGTGAAGCTGGAAAATGAGAGCTGTGTTTGATCTGTACAGTCGACAAAGAAGATACGGTTTTTTTATTTCATATAAAGTTATATGTAAAGGTGCAACCAGTTCTTAGTACAGTACTCGGATTTGATTTAGCATATCGAGAAGAATAGTGAAAGTCCAGTCAAAATAAGCTTGCTTCGATTTCTAGGACGTTTTCCGCGTGCGGAAAAGCGGACGCTGTCCATCGCTGATTAATAAATATCAAGTAATAAAGTTTACGCTACATTGGACGGGAATTTCGATGCGTATCTTCCGAGTCGTGAGTGAGTGAATACAATTAATCAAATACAATATAATCGATAAAAATAATACAATAACAGAATCGACTGGCATCTGTGATGGCACTTCGCCCATCACAACTATCTTTACAGTCTGTTACTATTGTAATCTAGATAGGAATCATGCCAAATATTTCTAGACTAGCTGTGCCCGAAAACTCCACTCGCATGTTCATATAGAGTACTTATGTCGGAGCACACATATTTGCACACGGTTCCGCCTGCGTGTATTGTTGATCCCATTCCCGCAAACCAGGGGAACCTATTCTAGAAATAAAATGTACCCTATTCCACGCTATTTTTTATACCACTTAGGTCGCAGACAAGAGTACGGCCCACCTGATGGAAAGTGGTTACCGTGGCCTATGGACGAGTGCTACACCAGGGGATTCACACTTACGCTGCAGACCCTGTAAGAACACTGGTCTTCCTACTGATAGCACAAAACCTCTCCTGCGCCAATTTTCACTCAGCTGCGTGCGTTAGTTCCATTCAGCTGTTTGAACTTGATTGAGTATCAAATATCCAAACATCTTGATAATTATAATATTAGTAGAATACACTCTGTCGTTCTTCGAAGCAAGTTTAGCACTTGTTTGCAAAAATCTATGATTGATTAAAAGCACTTCAAAAGCATTTATTTATTGTATGGTGAGCTAAAATTACACACTTTCGATCATAATATTAAGTACTGTTGATCAAAGTTTTGCTAGTGTTTATTTTTAGTGATTCCTAGTAAAGCAAAAAAAAATTCGCTGACGGCACAGAATCTCTCTGTTCTTAAAGTCGGCAGCACGAGTGTGACTCCCCTGGTGCTGCACTCGTCCATAGGCCACGGTAACCACTTTCCATCTGGTGGACTGTGTCTGCAACTTAAGTGGTATTAAAAAATTATTGACAAACCCGCAGTTAGACTAAAGAAGCCGACCCCAGAGACAGGTGAAAACTTCGGATGTGACTGGGAGTAACGCTAGGATGAGAAAGAAGATAAGTTAAGTAATAGGTAACTTCCAAAAGAACGGACTTTTTATTACATAAATTAGCTATTTTCCACCATAGAGTTTCCATGTAGGCGGCGCCGAGAGCCAAGCATCCAATTTATTGTAACTAAATTACTTAATATGAATAAACTGCACAGATTAATCAGTAGGTAACTAGTTAGTGATTGTCGCTTTAAATGGTCAATAAAATACTATTTAAATAATAAATAGTTTTGATAATAAATAATGACTATAAATCTTATTATATTATGGACTGTCTTAAATTAACGTTATATAATTTTGTATCTTGACTTAGTTACTGTTAATTTGAATTAAATAATAATTGAATTAATATAGGTATGTCCTTATTCTGTCTGACAATTATTATTATTTTCTTACCTTTTTTGTTATCGTGCGAAAAGTCCCCACGGATACCTCCCCCGCCGGAGCCGGTGGGGAGGTTATGTCGGACTCGAACCGACTAAAACGCACGCCGTCTGTGGGCCATCGTTACATCGTTTGCCGGAGGTGAGATTATCGTGGACATATCCCTTTTTTCTTATCAAATAAAATAACTACATTTTAGAGTCATAAAACGTATGTGACGCTTAAAACATGATGATAACGCATACCTCGGACAACAAAGGCGTATATACACATACGCGTTTTTTTTTTTATTTCACCAATCGATGTAAAATACTTCGACACATGTTCTATATTTTTTTCGTAATTTTCCTTACAAAAGCCATAAAAATATGTTAAAAAAATACAAAAGCTACTTCCTTAAGAAATATCATAATTAACTGGCAAAAAAAACGTAAATATAGTTGCTCGATGCATAATTTATTTAAACCATTAACATTATGTACGTAATCGCAATCCAGTCTTTATTGCTCCAGTCAAATTAAAAGATGTGCCCTCGTAAGTTACTTACTCCTTTATTGCACGGTATATTTTCGAATAACTTTTTCGTAACTTCACTTAAGCGTCACTGTTAAACTTATTCTGAAACGTATGTGTACTCAATCCTTAATAATTTTATAGATTATTTCACAAGTCACTTACTGCTTCCTGCAGGATACCTTCCTTACCAATAACTATTCTTAATCATACTTACAGAAAAATGTGAATGTTAAAGTTCAAACGTAAGTATGTTTACGTATGCATAGACAGCGAGTCCAGGTCATAATTTCGAAATAATCTGACCGACCGTCAAAATTCCGAACGCTCATTTCGCCGATGATGAATTCAACGAATGGTTGTATGGCCGACTGTTAAAACTCCGAATGGTCATTTCGCCGGTGATCAGTTTTACGAATGATTGTATGATCGACTGTTAAAACTTCGAATGCTCATTACGCCGATGATGAATTTTATGATTATTTTATTATTTATTATTAAAACAAACCATTTAGCAAACCAATATCAAAATAATGTGGAATTTGCACATAAATTGCGCCACCTAGAAGCACTTGCATTCCTCGAACCAACAGAGATTCCTGCAGCCTACAATATGCTTATGGAAAAGGTTTTTCCAGAGCAAGCATCAGAACAGAACTCGTGTCATGGTTTTCTAAATACTATGTACAAGGATCAGTGAGTAAAGTCAGTTCAACAGATTTAAAATTAGTACTTACAAACAAACCACCCGTTTTCCACCCCAAAATGTGGACTGTTTATGACAGCCGTCTGTATTCAGTTCCACAAACCCAAAACGCCTTGGAAACCTGGCATGAACGATGGTCTACGTTATTAAATCGAAAAAAATGGAATCTATATAAAACGATAGAAGAGTTTCGAAAGAAACAAATACACACCAGGACTGTGATTGAACAGATTTCTTCCTCACAAGTTATACCAAAAAGAAGACGGATCCAGTATCAAATGCATAAAGAACGATTAGACCGACACCTCACTCGTAAAAGTGATATGGATCTTCTTGATTTACTGAGCCCACATCTGCCATATTATTAAACGATAATGCAATATTTTTATGTCTACCGTAAGAAAAGATAAAAAAAAATTGGTTATGTTCTGTTCAGTTGATTAGTCTTATTATACTACACACTGTAGCTATTTAAGATTTATTTTTATTAAACGAGAGAAATGAAAAAAGAAAGAAAAACTTTTTTTAATATGTAATTAAATGAAAAATAAAGATTTTTCTTCATTTTCTAAGGATTTATTTGTAGAATTAACAAACCTATTATCCCTCTAAACCAATTATCATAATTATAATATTTTACCACAAATAATCATAAAATTCATCATCGGCGTAATGAGCATTCGAAGTTTCAACAGTCGATCATACAATCATTCGTAAAACTGATCATCGGCGAAATGACCATTCGGAATCTTATCAGTCGATCATACAACCATTCGTAAAACTGATCATCGGCGAAATGACCATTCGGAGTTTTAACAGTCGGCCCATACTAACCATTCGTTGAATTCATCATCGGCGAAATGAGCGTTCGGAATTTTGACGGTCGCGGTCGGCCAGATTATTTCGAAATTATGACCTGGACTCTAATAATATGGCAGATGTGGGCCAATCCACTCAGAAAATCAAGAAAATCCATATCAATTTTACGAGGGAGGTGTCGGTCTAATCGTTCTTTATGCATTTGATACTGGATGCGTCTTCTTTTTGGTATAAGTTGTGAGGAAGAAAACAGTGCAATCTCAGTCCTGGTGTGTATTTGTTCCTTTCGAAACTATTCTATCGTTTTATATAGATTCCATTTTTTTCGATTTAATAACGTAGACCATCATTCATGCCAGGTTTCCAAGGCGTTTTGGGTTTGTGGAACTGAATACAGACGGCTGTCATAAACAGTCCACATTTTGGGGTGGAAAACGGGTGGTTTGTTTGTAAGTACTAATTTTAAATCTGTTGAACTGACTTTACTCACTGATCCTTGTACATAGTATTTACAAAACCATGACATGAGTTCTGATGCTTGCTCTGGAAAAACCTTTTCCATAGGCATATTGTAGGCTGCAGGAATCTCTGTTGGTTCGAAGAATGCAAGTGCTTCTAGGTGGCGCAATTTATGTGCAAATTCCACATTATTTTGATATTGATTTGCCAGGTTTTAATAATAAATAATAAAATAATCATAAAATTCATCATCGGCGTAATGAGCATTCGAAGTTTTAACAGTCGATCATACAATCATTCGTAAAACTGATCACCGGCGAAATGACCATTCGGAGTTTTAACAGTCGATCATACAACCATTCGTAAAACTGATCATCGGCGAAATGACCATTCGGAGTTTTAACAGTCGGCCATACAACCATTCGTTGAATTCATCATCGGCGAAATGAGCGTTCGGAATTTTGACGGTCGGCCAGATTATTTCGAAATTATGACCTGGACTCACCAAAGTTTTAAAGACCGTTGCGTGCCATTCTGATTTTATTATTGTTTAAATATAGCTATGGTTGTGAAAATATAATCTTCTTCTTCCTCTTAGCGTTAATTCCCAGTCGCATCCGAAGCTTTCAGCTCGGAGTCTGGGGTCCGCTTTTTGCCAGTCTTAACTACGGATTTGGCTAGAAATTGTGAAAATATAATATTAAGAATTAATATTTTTCGTTTTGGAACTTTCATAGATGTAAGAAATTGCTATAGTTAGCAAAATAAGTACAAAATTAAGGATTATTAAAAAAAAATACATAATCTCGTTTTATTCCTGCAATTAATCACCAAACTCTTTTTGATATATTGTACAGTAGTTGTAAAATCATAACAAATTAGATACCCACAATTCTCAAATTAAAAAGTAAAGTTATTTTTTGTTATTAGGAAAATATAAGAAAATATGTATTACTCTGTAAAATATTTCTTCGTGCAATAAATAAGTGTGTCACATACAATATAAAATCTAAATAAATTATCACTGCAATATACACTTACATAAACTTACTCGTTATTTATTTTCAAAAATAAACGTGCTATAAGTACTTAAAACTAAAAGCTCCGAGGTTGTATCACGAGGAAAAACTAGCAATAAAAGCGTTTGTATACATAAGATCCATGTTTTGTTTATACCTGAACAGCAAAAAAGGCGTATGTTTATTTACCAACAGTTACTTAAGGAAAACCCTAATACAATAAATAGGTAATTGTTAATTTTCCCTGTACTATGAAAACAGTAAATATATCTATAATTTCAGTAAATAAATATTAAAGAGCTCATTTAGAGGCTTCTTATGATATATGATACAAAGTACTGTCATTATTAGTTCAGGCAATATTCCAGAAACAAACTGTTTTTTGGCTCTCCTGTAAAGTTGGTGTTTTCCAGATACGCCTTTGTTGTCCGAGGTATGCGAAATTTCAACAATAACGAAGTTAGCAGAGCTGAATTTGCCTGAGGAGGGGGTTCACTTCGGTAGGGTAGGCCTAGGATCTGAACCCGTGACCTATCAATCTCAAGGTTAAGTTAGTAGTGAGAACTCTGTTTAGTTGAACAGTCCCCCTAGACAAGTGGCAATTCGTTGCTCGGCGTATCATGGAATAAAATGACGAATGTGTGGGATTTGACGTTTTTGACATTCGGTGACGTCAAATCCCATACATTTGTCATTCTATTGTACAAAACGCCTGCCGAGAATTGCCATTTGTCTAGAGGGGCAGATTTTCACCGATGAAATATTAAGATATCGTTAATCAACAGTTGAGTCAATTTTTCAGATACCAACCACTCCATCATTACGATATTTGTAATTCTTTAAGTCTCATGGAAGTGTCATCTTCTTGACACTATTTATTGGGATCAATTCAAGTTGACACCGTTCGCCACTTGCTCAACCATCATTGGGACAGTTGATGCTTTTCCAATTGATTCTCTAAGGTCGTATGGAGGAAACTTTTGCAGTATACCTACCAAATTATGGACGTTTTCTGGTATTCATCGAAGGTGTAGAGGCTTTGGTCAGACTTTATAACTGCCGTATGTTTGATTGCAATTTAGTAAAACTAGAGATATGAGCAAAATATCGAACGCTGATGAAGCCGCGAATAGTAGCTAGCTTTTAGTAATAGATATATGTGTTTAATATGTGTTTCTACACATCTCATAAAAATACTATCTAACCTAGGTTAAATTTTGTTTATAGTTAATGTTATTTTGTTATAATAGGATTGCCATGTCATTAAATAAAAGTCCTAATAAATAAATGAAGATTAAAAAAAAAAGATATGTGTAGGTATTTATTTCTGAAAAAGTGGCTGGGATATGCTGGATACGCAAGGCGCACATTGGCGCACATTGGGAGACGCCTACGTCCAGCAGTGGACTGTACGGTATTTTATTTATGTTTATTCCTGTCAATGTTGACCTTCACAAACGAACATAATAAACATTGCAACTTAGATAAAATCTTGTAGAACGATCTCCGTTTTCGTAAAACCTGTTTATTTCGTCATTATTGAAATTCTTTGATAGCAATCTTTGTTTGGTTGCATGTTGTTAGATAACACCTTGAATAACTGAAGCATCTATTACTGCCTACACATGTTTATTGAGTTTTAGATTTCTTTCGAAATTATTGAGACATTTGTTTAAACGCCCTACAGCTAGTGCGGGGCGCGGCCGGGGTGCGAGGGATATGGCTACGACAATCTCACCTCCGGCAACTGACGGCCCATAGACGGCGTGCGTATTAGTCGGTTCGAGTCCGACATAACCTCCTCCTCCGGCTCCGGCGGGGGAGGTATTCGTGGGGATTTTCCGCACGATAAAAAAAAAGAAAAAAGCTAGTGCGGGGCGATAGCGACACAGAAAAAAAGTGTATACTTTTTTTATAATGATACACGGTACCCTTAGAGTTTCAGTTTGTCGCTATGTTTGTAGCTAAGCTCCGGTACATTATTCTAGAAAGCAAGCTGGCATGAATATAATATGTTTTTGAGGTAGGATCCTCTACAAAGTGAGGATGATTATTTTCTCCTAAAACACACTTAAAACTCTATATTCACCGAAAGCTAACACCATGGTAGCCTATTTATACTATGCCTATGGTGTCGGCTATCAGATTTATAGGTACCTATTTTCAAAATATTACAGATTTGTGAAATATTTTCTGGATTATCCTATACGTGATCACATTTTCCTGTGAAACATTAAACGAAAAGTGTTAATTATAATATTGTTCGAGGCCTACCGGCATTAGTTTGTAGTGTACTGTTCAAATAATGACATTGTGACTAAACTGCAATGTTTAACTTAAGTCATTCAGGTTAAACTGTTGCAATACTTTGACTCATCGCTGCACATTGCAACTGTATTAATAATAAATAATAATGTACTAGCTTTGGAATTTGCAATTTACATTTTAATAGTTTAGTTAATAATATGCAGTCCATACCTCGGAGCCGTTGAGCCATCGACAGTTGGAGCCCCACAAAGTCCGAATATGATCTAACTACAGGACCAGTAGGCACATGCTGTAAGAACATTTCGAACGATCGAACGAACTCGAAAGCTGAATCTGCAGTGATATTTCAATATCGCATGCTGTTTTGGTGATGTCACGTAGTCGAACACGTAAACATACATCACCCTCATGCTCAAGAACGTGACGACACAAGATTTACAGCAAGCAGAATGGAAATATCGCCGCGGATTGAGCTGTCGAGTTCGTTCGATCGTTCGAAATGTTCTTACAGCATGTGCCTACAGTAATACCACCGGAGGACCTCATGTGCCCCTCCGAGAGCGCTATCCACTGGGAGACCACCCTTTGAGAATATAGGCGCCATTGCCACGATAGAAGAAGACCAGTGGGTTGTACAGAATGTACAGTGGCAATTGTAACCCGGAAAAAATCGAAGTTTTCATCGTTGACTGAAAGCTGACTCCAACTGTTGGAAAAGATTCGAAGGACAATGATGATGCATTTCCAGTAGCCATATGAACATCTATGCCATTCTTTACCGGTAGTTGGTGCCATACAAAGTCCGACTACGATCCAATAGTCCGAGAGCTGTACGATTTTTGAGTACGTTCCTAAGGCAAGCTGGAAACTTGTCAAATAACTCTCCTGTTATACCTCAACTTGAAGGTGCAGACCTGGCTGGTGGGAACGGGGGCTAAATCAACCCCCAAATTTTCAAACACATAAAAAAAAATCCAAAAATACATGTTTGAGGCAATATGCAATTTTTATAATGTTGTATTTCATTGTTTAAGGAATACATAAAAAAAGGCAGGCGATTTGGTGGGGGCTTTACCATTGCCAGGCGGGTTCGTCACAACAGCCTTAGCCTTTTAATTCAAAATATGGAAATAAATCTACAAATAGTTAAATCTCTCATACAAGTAAGAATACAGTGACGTCACGCACACCTCTGATTACACAGATGCGCGTACGCATACGACCCACATACTTAACATTGGGCCGATCCGATGAACGTGTGTGTACTTAGCGGCGATTGTTCTAGCTTCTGTTGACTGGCTAACAGGTTGCCATGTTGTTTTATTTTATTAAATAGTATGACTATTAATATGGCAATGGAAATTATTATTTAGGTTTTTTTTTGTTATTCAATTGTCGCTACGTACTGAAACAATAATAAGCAGACGATATCACTGCGAAAGAAGGAAAACTCGAAATGAAACCAAACCGTCTCGCCAGCTTGAAAACTGTACGCCAAGGCCAAAGCATCCCCACATTGGGAGAGGCCTATGTCCAGCAGTGGACTGCGATAGGCTAATTGATTAGTTAATTGACTGAAATAATAAATATTATAGGACATTCTACACCACGCTATTCAGACTTAAAGTAAGCATAGCTTAACTAGCTTGTGTTATTGGTTCTAGAATGCGGATATACGTACTTATTAACTGACTCCCTCTGTGGGGTAGCGGTAGTGAACGCGGCTGCTACGCAGGAGGCGCGGGTTCGATCCCCGCTCAGTGCCAATATTTGTATGCATGAATATAAATATTTGCATTGGTCTGGGTGTTTCTATGTATAATATGTATGTATTTACAAATAAAAAAGTATCTAAGTATGTATATCCGCATTCTAGATTCCATAACACAAGCTAATTAAGCTTACCATGGGTCTAGAAAGCGTTGTGTAGAATGTTGTGGAATATTTATTTATTTATTATTTATTTATTTATTAATGTTGATTTTTTCTTGTTGACATTTATAGGAAAAGTTAGCTTAGTAATTGCTTCATCATTTCATACTGTTAATGGTCCCAAATATGTATTTTAGCTTACTGTTATTGTTATAAAAGTGTATTATTATATACCTATTGAACACCAAATTCCGGATTAGGTCGATGCCCTGTATATTCTGAAACAAAATTACGAACTCATTAATAAACCTGTTAGTATTCAAAATAGATATCAAATCAATCTTCCATCAATCTATATTATCACTTGTCTTATTCACACTCATTGAAAGTTATATCTCCTTCCCTTTCCTGCTAAGGTAGATGTGGTGTTTGTTGCTATATTTACACACGTGGTTTCGTTGTTAAGTGATCAATAAAATCGATCAATAACTATTTTATTATGATGTGAAGTTAATAGCCTTATTATGTGGCTATTATTATCTTCCCAGTGAAGTACTAGGGCTACCCCACACTTTCCATATTATGTTGAACAAAGCATCAGCATCACAGTGTTATAACTTCAGACACGTATCTTAGACCTAAATCGCAAGACAAACGAGGCTCTGGCGCCCGCGGATTGCTTTAATATGAGTTCGTCTACCGCAGTAGCATCCCGTCTATCCTCAAAAGACACCCAAGAAATGTGTTCTGCGCGCATAGGGCACATTTTGAGCACATTTTTAGGTCCGGAGTTTTAGTAATGTATAGCTTGTCTAAACTGAAATGTCTTTCATCTGTGTAAAAAGGTCGATGGTTTTGTGAACATTGTATGCAAACCTTGTGGTCGACTAGTCGCGTGATAAATCCGAGTGCGCTCCATGTATGTACTAACACTGACATATTGTATAGCTTGTGCGTTCTGTCAAATTATGACTAATTGACTAACAAATCCTAAAACAATCGTCAATTTGCTTGTGAGATTAAGGGAGATGTCACACGTCTATAGGCCACGATAATCGCTTACCATCAGGTGGTCCATATAAAACAAAAATTAATATCGTTTTGAAAGACAAAGGTGGCGTCAGACATGAATCTAGGGTCGCACCAAAATCGTCCTACAGCTGTAAGGAATGCTTAATTTTGGCGCGATTCCAGATTGGCACGCTCTTAATCTGGATCTACCCGAGATATCAGTAAGCCTCTTCCAATATGCGTGATAGCACCTAATCCTACGCCTTGTGCATCCAGTCTATCTCAGCCGTCTAGAACTAGCCAAAACACAGACAGATAACCAGACAGCGTGTTCACAACTCAGTCTAACAATATCATTGACAATATTGTATGACACCATACATAAGTAAATTGGCTGTTCGAATATTGACACAACATTGTTAGTACAATCGTCTGGAATGAAAATGGCCTCGTCGTGTCACAGCTTATACTAAATGAAAATATTATCTGTGCCATAAATTGACAATTGCAGAAAATCCAATTGTGTATATTCAAGGTTTGTTTGATGGAACGAAGGCTAAAGGTGCTGACAAACTTGAGTATCCACTAGAATGAGCATTCTTGCAAATGTACATAAATATGCGTGCATGGTTCATGTGCTGACAAACATACAAATGACTCAGAGGCAGAGCATGTTTTATTAAAATGTAAATTTAATTGTAATTTCATATTTAATTCGGAATGAATTTAATTGAAATTGATTTTATTGTAATTTTTTTTTTTTGACATTTTAATCTGTAATTGAATTGAAATTAATTAATTAAATTGTAAATTTCGTTGACATTTTAATTTTATTGTAATTGTAATTTTGATTTTAATTGAATTAATTCCAGACTTTTCTTTTCTTAAATTATTATACATACTAACATATCTAGATATAAGTCAATTGTTACTAACACATTGAGTCTTGTTGCTCGAAATAAAGAAATATTATTATTATTATTATTATAAAGGTGGATATAGACCAAATGAACACAGATCTAGAAAAAGAGCATTCTTTCTTAATATTTTAGTGTAAATGAAACCTAAATGTTCTGTCACTGTTTACACTAATCGATTTTGAAGTGGAGGGGATAGAATGAGCATTCGCTCGTCTGATGTATATCAACCTTTACAGGAAAACAAGCGAGGGCGTTCTGGCGAGCATTCTCGTGAAAGACCGGCAAAGCATCGAGTAGAGCGTTTGCTAGAAAGACCATGAAAATGTTCGTAGCGTTGGCTCTATACTTCCCTCGGTTTGCTGTTCAGTTAAGGTAGATCCCCTCTCCATCAAATTGTATTATTAATGTAAACAGAGACAGGACATTCCTTTGTTGTTCTTTGTTCTCAAATCTCTCTTGTATCTGTTCAAAGTGTTCTTGTGTTCTAACGATGTGCAAGAATTCTAGTCTTAGTTCTCATTTTTGCTCGTTAATATTTTAGTGTAAACGCTAAAAACGAGGTTTCGTTTACACTAAAAGATTTAGAAAGAATTTTCTTGTTCTAGCTCTAATAGCACATTGCTCGTTTGGTGTAAACCCACCTTTACAGAAAAATAAACAAGAGCGTTTTAGCGAGCATTCTGTCTAGCAAAGCATCAAGTATAGCGTTCACTAGAAAGATCATGAAAATGTCCGTAGTGATGTTTCATTCCATGCGGCTCGGTTCGTTGTTCAGTACGACAAACATATAAACGGTGAATACTCGATGTTCTGTTGCAAGTGAATGCTCAAGTGTATGAGTACCTTAAGGCCCAGGACCATGAGTAATGGATGACTGTTCCGTGAATGAATTGTGTTATCTATATAAATATCTATGACATACCTAGTTCAAGTCTGTCATGGGGTTATAGATGACGCTATTTATACCTTATACGGAATAGCAATAAAAGGAACATAACTATATTATTATTAACTAGCTTATGCCCGCGGTTTCATCGGTTTCCGCGGTCATATCGCCGGTTTTACTTCGACATCAAAAAACATATCAAAATCCGGTCAGTAATTTTTGCGCCCATTGCGGACAAAAAATTCCAAAAATAATTTATTACGTATTTTGTATTTGGTGTTATTTTATTATTTACAGTGAGCCTAACTTTTCGGTTAGTTTTCAGCTACCATGGTCACTTAAACAACCGAAATAATAAACTATAGTGACTCAGTGAAAATAATAAACTATAAAAAAGAAACGCGATAGATTTCATTGAAAATAGTTACATTTCAACTGTGAACATGTGCCAATCTTGACATACCCTTTTTGCATTTTTACGTTCAACTAATTTAAGATACGACTAGGTACTATATTTATCGGCACTTGAACAACGAAAAACAAGTCTTATGTGGAGCAGAACAGTTCAGCATTAGTCATGAGCTGGTATGTGGGAGTCTAAAATAAATTTGGTCAACACGATTCCTAACATCTCAATCCTATAAGGACACAAGTGTAACACAATAGGCAGACCCAAAAAATTAGCTTGACGTCTCCAGAAAAGATGGCATCCAGGCTAAAAGATGGCATCTATGTCAATGCTCTTACCTGCTTCCCTTTGTTTTTAAGTTTTCGTAGTAGAAGATTTTTACTAAAAGAAAAATAAAATTACGAAGAAAATAGAAAATTTTCCGAAAACTGTACGGCCAACTGTTAGACTCTAATAAAATAGCTCAGAGTCTACTACTAGAATATATTAGATACGTTTTGAAATTGTCACAATTTTGTCACGACAATTTTATTTCCGAACTGTTTAAATAGGTTCATATAAGAGTGAGTAATATAAAAAATTACGAGTGTATCGTTCGAAAAATTTGTATTCAAATATGAGCCAATCAAATTCTATGCCATTATGTAACCGTAGTGTAGGTAGAGCACCTTTTGCTGAATGTTATTCTTATAAGCCCATTGGAACTTTAAACTGAGTCATTATAAGTTAAGTTACTAGTTGTAAGATGACCCCGTCCAGCTTCGCACGGGAAAATTTCGTGAACAATATGCTATATTTAACTAATAATATTTTACTATGCCTGGGTATATAAAACCTTCGGGCAATTGCAAGCTATAAGTTGACAGTTATCGCAATAGCATGAATAGTACGGCAGTACATAAAATATGAATCACACATTTATTTTATATAAATAAATATTCTACAACATTCTACACAACGCTAACTAGACCCATGGTAAGCGGATATCTGTGATGGTAAGCATAGCATAGCATAGCTTAACTAACTTGTGTAATGGAATCTAGAATGCGGAAAAACATACCTAAACTCTCTCATACTCTTTTGTAAATACATACAGTGTTTTCTTGGTTTGTAAAATGAAGTCTGCAAATATACAATATCGGGGATCGAACCCGTCACGCCCCAGACGCTATCATTTATAATTGCTATTTATGATTAGGATATATTAAGAAAAAAAAATATGATGTAAGAAATATGTTCATAGGAGAACTCCAGTGGACGAATGGGAACCTCAAATATTTAATGAGACGAGTGGACGCAGTGTAGAAATTTTAGGGGACCAGTGGGTTCTTATCCCACTGGTGGTGTTAACACTCTGTCTTTACCTTTTCCTATTCTTCTCTTTCTTTATCCCCCTTCTTCTTTGAAATGTAGGTATGTTTCTTTGCAAACTCGACAATATTTATAAAATACTTTTACCAGTCAGCAAGAAAAATTGTTACCTTCATCGTAGCGAAAAACAGTAATACCAATTTCTTACTAATGAAAACATTTCAGCTCAAAATGACTCACAAAAATTGTGCCAACAATTTAGTGTGATATAATAATTTAGTAACAGATAAACTATTTATTTATAGTTCTATGATAGCTTAAAAAAATAATAAACATTACACCTACAGACGACATAATAGAAAAAAAATAACACCCACAGAATGCAAAAAAATTGAGCGCATTTAGATCCGTTTTAAATCTGGATCGTTCTTAGAAACAGCTCACACTTTGCCAGCTCACAAGATTTTGGCACGTGCATCTTAAGCGGTAATTTATTTTTTTATTAAGTGAAGCTATAGCATAGAGTTGCAACGATGGGCACATCGTAACTGATAATATCGGAGCAATCTTATCGATTGTATTATATCGATACGATTTTATCGACGAGATTTCAATTATTTCATGCACTTGGCATAGAGTTTTACAATTTTCACACAGGTTCTAGATTTATATATACTTTTGCAAGGTGAAAACATTGAAACGTCTAACCTGCCTGTCTATAGTCAACATAACCAACCTGTAATAAATCTTTATAACTCAAATTCCTTACATGACCACGTTTAGGTAATCCATAATTCTATACCTACTTATTATTATAAATGCGAAAGTAAATCTGCCTGTCTGTCTGCCTGTCTGTCTGTCCGTTACGCTTTCACGCCTTAACCGCTGAACCGATTTTGATGAAAATTTAATACTAGACCTTGGGAATGGACATAGGCTATGTTTGGTCGCGATAACCGACATCCACGCGGGTGGCGCCGCGGGTGTAAGCTAGTTTAAAAGACTGGGGTATATGAGGGCCCTACCAAAGTCTTCGGGGAACAAGCCAACTTCACCTGCTAGCCTGTATACCTGCTGATTAACAGGTAGGGAAAGTCTTTCTCGGGGTTAGATTGAGATGAATTAACACCCACATCTCACCAATCACTGTATTCGGCCCCACGTATTTTTCTGTCATTTATTATATTATACTTATTTATATTGATGTTAAACAGTCCTATCCCCCAGTCGCCTTGTACGACACCGCATGGGAAGAGGCGGAGTGGCCCAAATTCGATTCTCCCGGGAATCACATGGCTATGCCAATACTTTTATCGATATTCAAATAATTTGTGTTATCCTCACTACGGTACGACTGGCAGACGCGCCTGCGCATCCCGCTGGGATTTATCTTGTTGCAAATATATAATAGCCTCTTAGCGTGAACTGGTTTCACAGTACTAATATTAGAGAATGATTGGTATGCTTTCTTCAAATTACGATTGCATAATCTTGACTATTACACAACTATGAGCGGAGGCAACTCGGTCGCAGAACGACCTCAGTCCTCCATGAGCTTGGAGCGGGTGATTGGTGGAGCTGCTTCTCACGCAAGCCTAAGCAGTGGGCGCGTGGCTAGATGAGGACACCGCCGGCAGTCCTCATGCCTCATCTTCGAAATGGCCCTAAGTCGGCTAAGGTAAAGGCCCTAAGGTACGAGTGATATGTCGCCAGCAATCTCCTGCAACGGTTCGGTTGGCCTTATAAAAACTTGGATTGGAACTCTTTACCCGCACACGTGTTTCCTTCTTCCTACAGTCCAGCCGACTGCATACGACAACTGCAAACACATGCAACAGATACAGCGTACCCATTACTTGCTAAACTTCGATACGGATAAAGGGGGCCATTGAGAAGCCGCAATGAATATGCCGCGTGCGTCTGCAGTTGTCGTCTGCGTCAAAACTGCAACAACAAAATGACACTGCCACTGTTTGGAGCCGACAAAGCGCTTTAAATAAAGAGTAGAAAATAATAACAGAGCGGTAGGTTGGGCACTAAGCTATACATCATCGCGTACGGTAGCTTTATGTGGTAGTTAATTGTAGCTAAATATAGCGTGCGGTTGACGCTGATTTATTTTAATAAAAGTACATTCACCTTGTGTTTAACGTTTATAGATTTTGACTTTATATAGACATCACATTGCATCTTTGAATAATGATCTACTCGTACCATTAAATTGAGGTAGTCATTATGTTATATTAAACTAACTCATCATCATCCTTGCGCTAATCCCGGTCGCATCCGAGACCTTACCTCAAAGTCCGTGGTCCGCCTAATCCAGCCCAATCGCAACGCAGCTGAATTTCGATATTTTCCTTCACAACCCATTGCTTCATTGGCAATATCGAAGTGTTGCAGTTGTTGGACTTTTAGGGCTCCAAATACCCGTAACGACTACCATAGATATTCGTGTGACAACCTGGACTGACGGTTTAACGTGCTCTCCGATATCCGGAAATTCCCAGACCAAAGCAAATAGATATTCATACATACAGAAATTTTCATTGAGCGGGAATCGAATCCACGCCTTCTTTGTAGCAATATAGTTCAATACCACCACGCCACATGGGCTTTCGGTTTAGCACTCAAACTTGTATTCAAAACTTTCTCTTTTTAACCGACTTCAAAAAGGAGGAGGTTCTCAATTCGATGAGTATTTTTTTTTTTTGACGTGGCTTATTCCGGTTTTTACCGAAGCAACCCCTTATCTCTTTTCCTGGGGGAATAGCCCCAGGAAATAGGCCAAATAATTCAGTTCGTATTCTTCGGAAAACGCCGAGAAATGGGCTGGTCACAGGTTCCAATTTAAACGTATTCATCAATTCAGACAATCCAATTCAATGTTAATGTAATACGTTAGTTCATTTACTATGTTGAGTGAGGTAATATTTCACTGGTAAACGCTTCAATAAATCAATTAAGTCTTTAGTCAGTCAGTTAGTTGGTTAGTCATTAGTCGCCTGTCAAGTGCGATCCGATTTAATGACGCGGGGACTGATACGTCATCATTATAATTGTCTTTTAAGTTCAAAATGATGGATGCTGGCAATAAAACTGGACTTACAATTGAATAATTCTCAAATATACGTGTGATGAATGAGTAAAAGGCATCATATTGATATGCAACCAATGACTACTACACCATTTAGTAATAGACGCCTTACAACAAAAACAAATTATAATTTATATACTTCGTAAAAGCCAAACAGCGCCATGGGTCGTTATTAGGAATAAAATTGTGAATATAGCTCCTATTACCGCCACTTTATAACCGACTTCAAAAAAGGAGGTTCTCAAATCGTAGGCTACTTTTTTTTATGTATGTTTGTTACGCGATTTTGAAGCCAATTCTGGACAATTATTATTATTTTCTTCTCGTGATTTTAAGCTGCTGATGATAGGAACCTAAGCAGAGAATGGAGATGGATCGATTATATTATAACTCACTAAAAAGAGGAAAATAAATTAATATTTATATTAATATTTATTTTTTTGCAGTTAAAGCTATTATTCTCATCATAATTCGTTATTATTGTTGTTTAAGTACCTATTAAAAATTTTAGGTTTCTAAAAAATCAGAAGCTTCATTAGAATGGTGTACGGTTATATATTAATAAAAGAATTAGTGTACTTACTTACCTAATCGGAATTAGAAATGTATGAAATGTGCAGATATTCGGAGTCCGACGCGATAATATTCAGTCATTCTTGAAATTGCTGGTTCACGCACACAAGCAAGAAATGAATTTGTGCCTTACAAATTCATCTAGAAGAAAGCATTTGTTTTACTCTAATACAAAAGCCTAAAATGGCAATTTAATGAATAGGTCGAAGATTGGTTCCAATTTTAAGGGGTCGTTATTGGGCGCCTTCACCTTATATTGTGAAACCTTGTTTTGTTATTATTGTACTTGAAATATAACGAATACCTAGCACTTAACGTGAATAAAGAATACATTCAAAGATTGCTGTCGAACTATCCCTCTTGATACAACATCAATATTGCCGTATATTTAGGAACGCAATGAGCTCTGAGAAATCGATTTTGTTTCCATGCGAGTGATCAAGAGTTACAAGCTAGAAGAGAGAGCGACTTTACCCCTTTTTATTAATGAAATTATATCATCAGCTTATAATATAAGTAACAAATATTACAATTATTTTGTAAAAATATAACAAATATTACAATTATTTTGTAAATTTTATTTATAATACCGCCAATTGGTTGTGGAGGTCAGATGGCAGTTGCTTCACGGAAAATATCAAAGTTCAGCTGCTTTACAGTTAGACTGGAAAACCAACTCAAACTGAGTTGGGAAAAGGTTCAGAGAATAATGAATTTGTCGTAATATAATTCCAACAATAAATAAATAATATTCTACAACATTCTACACAACGCTATCTAGACCCATGGTAAGCTTAATTAGCTTGTGTTATGGAATCTAGAATGCGTATATAAATACTTAGATACTTTTTTTTGTAAATACATAAGTACATATTATACATAGAAACACCCAGACCAATGCAAATATTTATATTCATGCATACAAATATTGGCACTGAGCGGGGATCGAACCCGCGCCTCCTGCGTAGCAGCCGCGTTCACTACCGCTACGCCACAGAGGCAGTCCTTATAATTAATATTATACCTATACATTTTTGGTAGAGTAGTAAACTTTGGTATGAAGGTATCTATTCATAAAATACTTCTCTTTGATAAATATGAAATGAAAATATGAAAGTTTTTTTAAATGTTAAGATGTTAGTTATTCAATCACGCTCTAAGGGTAAAACGGATCTAGCTGAACTTAGGTACAGGGATAGAATTATAGTCTGAAATAACATGGAATAAAACACAGGCTACTTCAATCCCTGGAATAACTTCCTAAGGGTTGGGGGAACGAGCTCAAAACTCCACGAAGGAGAAACCGCGGGCATCGAGTAGTAGCATAATAAAATCGCTAACTCATCAGCTATATATTATCGCTATTCGTATCACCGCTTAACCGCTAACCGCTTACGTATTGCACCATCAATTATTACACAATTACTGCGATAGTTTCGACCGTGATCTTGATCCCGTCGCTATTCGATCACATTGTCAATGGCGATCACATGTTCGAGTCGAGCAATCGATTCTTATTGCTTATTTATCGATTTATCGGCTCGTTGTCAGTGTGTATTGTTCGATCGACAATGACAGTTTATTGATGTTAGAAATATCTCTCACTATTCTTTCATTGATGAGTAGTGTTGGAATGTGAGGGCTTATTATTTGACCCTTTATTTGTCAACTAGCTTTTGTCTGTAGCACAGAATAAATAATAGTACTACGTATCTGTACGTGCAGCATTACTGTAGTATCACTGTAGCATCACTGTAGCATCACTGTAGCATCACTGTAGCATTACTGTAGCATCGCTGTAACATCGCAGCTGATGAAAATTTAAATTACTTCTGCAATATTATTAGTTGTACAATATTCAATAAGTTGCTTTTAATTAATAACTTAACAGTAGAAATATATTAATTAAATAGAAGTACATGTCCCGGCTTCGCCCGGGAATAAATTCGTAATAAAACCCATAACCCGATTATAGTGCCATCTACTGACGGGAAAGGATAAAAGAACTGGCATATGAAAATCGAAGCAGCCGATCACTTATACCACTGAACTATACACGTACCACAATTAATATATCAATCGCTTGCACTGAGACAATCACCTTATTAAAAAGTCCAAATTTTCTTCACTATCTACAATAAAAACTATTACTTTATTGCTATTATAATAAAGCTCAATATTGTTTTTTTCTTATATCACTATTAAATGCAAGTATGCTTAATCTTGGATTACAAGACCATTTCGTGTGAGTGACATTCGCTGGTATTATCTTATGTAGCCTATTGTGATAATATTTGATAGACAGTCATAGTTGTCATGTAAATGGGAACGCTTATGGTATTAGGCCGCCATGAATATTTATAAACGGTGAAGGATTTGGTTAAATGGTCATAGATTTTGAGTGGACCAAATATCAGATACCGCAAACCATCCAGCCATCCCTGCACTATTGTAGTAGGAGGTAGGACACAACGGTATTTCCGTCCCAATAGGCTATTTGACTAATGTTCAAAAACCACTTTAAATGATTGCTTATTACAGTATAAACATATCACATTAATATTTCTGTAAAAAAACCAATGCATTATGTTAAAAAACCAATGCATTATGTTAAAAAACCAATGCATTATGTTAAAAAATCAATGATAACGTTTACATTTTCAAAAGTGCGCGAAAAACGCTATATTTAATCAAAATGGCGATGCGTGTGAGTATTGACGTCACTGTAAGTTGCTGTTATCATCAGCTCGCACAAAACTTGTATCCATTTCGAACTTAATCACAAAATATGTCCACAAAACTCGCGATAATCAAGGAAAAAGCAAATAATAACACCGAAACAAACAATAATTGCAATAGCTCATACAACTGGATATATTTTGTAGGAATGACGTCACCCAGAGCTCTGACCAATCACGAGCGTTTTTGTCATAGACAATAAATCAACAAAATATAACATTTTTATAATTGAAATTCTCATAAAATACACATATTTGAGAGTAAATTGTAGTCTCGTAGGTCTTTTAACGTTATTTTCTAATAGGATGACCATAATTTGTAGTATATTTTTAATGTTGTCAAATAGCCTATTGAGCAGTCCGACTGAGGAAGTACCTCCTGTCCTACGGAATACCACGGCTATAATAACCGCGTGTTGTGTTCCCGGCGGTGGCGGTAAGTGAGGTTTTTGCTGTCAGTGGTAAGACCAAAGCCTTGTCCTATTTGTCTTCTGCACTGACCGCACAGAATCTTTCTGTTCTTACAGTGTTGGCGGCACACTGTACGAGTGCACCCCCGGCACGAGTGCACTCGAGCCATTTCACTCAATTCTCTTATGTATAACGACTAATATTCATATGACAACCGGACCGATGATGGCTTAACATGCTCTCCGAGGCACGGAAATATGCAGACCAATGCAAATAGACATTTTCATGCATATAAATATATGCACTGTAGAACGCGGGGTGCGAGGTGGATACGCAACAATCCACTAACATACATTATAGGCGCTCCTAGGTCCCGTTTCCTCGTGACTGGGGTCATCATATGAGTCTAAGTTAGGTGTTTTGTTTTAGGCCCCAGTTTAGACTTCCGGGATCCAAGCCAACCTCAATAATTGCTTGCTGATTACGATAAGTGATTGAAATCTCGGTGTTGAAATCGTTCCTTTAAATTTTTGTATGCAGTTAGCTGCGGGCTGTGGGTTTCTTTTTTCATTCTTTATTTTGTTTTTTGATGAGAAGCATAATATATTCCGCGGTCGTAGTGAACAAAGAAAGATCTGTCACACATCCGTTACATATATCTAAAAAACGTACGCGAACTCACAATTTATTCGTGTCAACTATATGTTAATACCCTATTAGCAAATTTAGATCCAACACTGCCAAAAATGCCCTCACAAGAAATATCAACCTTGTTTCATAAGCAATAAGGATTATTTTTTAACATTTTCGAACTATTGTAAAGCTTGTTTTGAGCTTTTGAATTAAACATGATTGCGAATGTCAGCATATATATTATAGAATCTAGACCGCACATCTGTAGAACACCTGAATTGAAGGAACCTGTCAACACGTCTGACGTCATCTGTCAATCAAAACTGTATGAATCCATTTTTTTTTTGCCAACCAATTCAGGAAAATGGGACAGTTCACAGGTCACAGGTCTAGATTGGAAGTCGTAGTCATACGAACATCTATGGCAGTCTTTACGGATAGTTGAGCCCTAAGAAATTCAACAACTGGCCTAACTGCAATGCCTGGATATCGCCAATATGTTGTGAAGGTCAGATGGCAATCGTTCCACGGAAAATGTCGAAGCTCAATCAAACCTGCAGATGGACTCTGTTTGTTTTAAGGGTTCGAAATATCGAATAATATTGTTTAATGAAGTTGTGATATATATGTGATGTTAATAAAGTTGGTAGGTACTTACTGAAACACTATGCTTGCCACAACACTTGAACAATCAAATGCCACACAGCATGGTGACCATGATAATAATTATCATCTTATTAACATATCTGTCTCGTATATTACAAAAATGAGGTCACCGCAGTCAATTGGTGCTGAGACATCGCAAATAGTGTGACAGTTGACTTGTTCTAAATCAAGACATTGTCAAATGTACTTAAGCGCAATTTGAGAGCGGAGAGAAGAGCGGATTGTCTATTTCTACACAATCATTGACTTATTTGTGGGCCTAAAGCTGTTAAAAAAAAGTATACTTTGGGACACATATCTTGAACCTAAGTCGCGAGATAAATGAGGCCCTGGCGCACGTAGATTGTTTTGTAATAATCTAAGCTTGATGGATTTGAGCTTTTCTACCGCCGTAGCACCCCGTGCTATCTTCAAAAGACACCCAAGAAACGTGTACTGCCCCGTATATTTTTGATCACATTTTAGGTCCACCTATATCCCATGGTCACGATTTGGTGGTGAGGTGGGAATGAATTTTGAATTTCGAATTTCGAACGGGAAGAATAGATATTGTATCGGCTCGGCGTAAGAGCGTTGTCACATTAGCCGATATCCGAATATTGTGGAAGACAGATACAAATAATATGTCATGCATTTGACTTCCTCCGATACCAAATCGGCGTCCGACAACGATATCGGATAGTGTGAAAACGCTCTAACGCACCTTTTTGTAATTTCATCTTTAAAAATAACAAAATGTTACAAATTGTTGATGGAGCATGGGTCTTTCAAATATAGGTATCAAATATATTTTATTTTCCAACTCATACATTGTTATAACATCCATATATTGAGACGAACCCCAGTAAGTTGAAAAAAATACTTGTGACGGGGTTGTCTCGCTGCTTCCCCTAGGTTTGAAAATACAATGCTGAGAACTTAATGTCTTTGGCGATACTAACTTTTTCTAGACAACCAGTCTATGACGTATAGATAGGTACATGGAATTCATACAAATTGTACCACACGCTAACTTCAATCGCCCTACCAACATAGGCGCCGGCTGACGCCATCACGCCAAACAAATAGGGCCATAATAAAATTTAGTAGGTCATACACACCATACCAATTGTACAAGGTGATCCTATACAAATACACAACCAATTGAAGGAATTAGGCGATGGCTACTATCCTCTTAATTATAATCGGCGTTGAGGACTTGATTTAAATGAAGGGTCGTACAATGATTGATAGTACTTGAGGAACTAATTTACTGAACAATATGAGCGTGTGACATATTCAAGATCTTTCAGTTACGAGGATCAATTGGTTTGGTAATGGATTCATAGCATGAGACAGTCATCATCTTCATGGAGACGCATTTTCCTGATTGCATCCGTGACCAAGATGACCTCGGAGCTCAGGGTCCGCTTTCGGCTCTTACTCCTCCTAGCCCCTCCCTCATAGCTTGAGACTTGTTTGATAAATTGATAAATGATGATAGATTTAGGTAGCTACTGCAGTCTTTACACCGGAAAATAGCCAGATCGAGAGATATGGTCCTTGTCAGCCGGGATGCGAGGGATATGTCTACAATAATCTCATTTCCGGCAACCGTAGACGGGATAGCATGAGCATTCGCTCGTCTGATATAAATCAGCTTTTAGACAAAGGCACGCTACGGCAATTGTAGCCTGGATAGCTACACAGATGGGGTCTCAGAATTCATTATCTCAGTTATCTAGTTTCTACGGCACGTTCTAAATTTTAAATTCATTCACGTGTCATCTAAGAACCGTGACGTCCGTGACACATATAGACAGCTACGTGACCATTCTCTTCTACCTTCGCACATCATCATCTTCATGGAGACGCATTTTGTGTGGCCAAGATGACCTCGGAGCTCAGGGTCCGCCTTCCGGCTCCTCCTTCTCCACTTCGCACGATCTTGGGCGTCCATGGTAGTGAGATCATTTGCACGCATGTTTGCACCCTTCGCACATTTTACGAGAAAGGTTCTCGTAAAAATATTTGCAAGTTTACGAAAACTATGGCTGCTTTTGACCTAAAGGCTGCCATAGCTGAACGTTCCACTGGAGATGTGCTATGCAGCTATGCTACACATATGCTATGAGGATGTGAAATCTAAGCTATGTAACTAGCGTAGTGAGTAAGATGTGCCATGAAAATTCCTACAATTATTTAAAATTCGAATCTATATTACGTGGGACCTATTACAATGATTGGTGAAATGTGGGTGGTAATTCGCCTCTGTCTAACCCTCCGGGGTTATAGGCGTGATTGTACGTATGTATGTATGATACTTTCTGAAGTTTACGCTAATATTACTCATTAAAATATGGTTTATCAAATCTTAAGTAATGGTTGGTATCTTTTTGCATGTGTGTGAACACTGTGAACACATGCAAAAAGACACCGCTCAACAAGTCAGCTAAGTGTATAGTTATAGGTAGTTTAAGTCAATTGACTTTCTGACATTTGATTAGACTTGGAGGTGAATATTAGTTTTTAATTCACGAACTAAAGCTAAAACTATTAAATCTAGTATATCTAAAGCTATCTTTGAATGGTTTCAATGCCAATACGATAAAGGTCGATATTTATAGTCGGTGTAAGTGAGATCAAAGACAGGTCGTCGGCATCGGCGGCACATCAAAGAGACAAGTGGTCTGTCCGTGTGTCTGTTGTGGAACTATGCGAGGAATTAAACTTAAGACGTTGACAACTTAATTTGTGATGCTTGCAGAAGTTTTTACGCGAATTCTACTAATATTTTATGAATGTGAAATTTTGTGAAGGTGTTTGAATGGTTGTTACTCAATTACACTCAAACGGCTGAACGGATCTAGTTGAAATTTGGTAGAGTTAGATTTCCTAAGCGAGATTAGAATCTATCTGTGTACCAAATTTCATGAGGTTATATTCAAAGATGACGAACTTTCATCCCAAGATCCTAAGATCTAATCCATCTTTTAATAAAAATGTCATCAAGATCGGTTCAGTATTTTAGGTGTGAAACAGAGTCAGATAGACAGACAGAATTACTAACGCATCTATTAATATTAGTATGGATTAGTAGCAATATCATTTATATAGCAACTAAGAAAACATGGCTGTTATTTAAAATTTTCACCTGATCTCATTGCAATAAATTTTGTGCGCACTGAAGGTCTCACAAAAATAACAAGTGCTAGAAAATAATGCCACGAGCCAAGAGCGCGCCGTCAAAAATATAAACACTAAAATTCATCTTGCATAATAATTACCAAAACAAAATAATAAGGGTTGATACATATTTAGATAACGTAAACTATATTATGAAGCTCCGGCAAGTCTTTTGCGACCAAGCGACCCTTACCTACAAGTCGGTACACCTACTAATTGACAGATGAGGTTATAGTGCAGACTTTCCTCTCACCCCATGAATGATGAATGATTTGACGTTTATGATATACCTAAGTTGACGACTGTCATCGGGCAACGAATTGCCACTTGTCTAAGTCAAATCAATGGAGAACATAGGGAGAAGAAGTTGAAAGCCTTGGATGCAACCAGGAAAACGCTAAGAAGCTGATGATGAAACCTGACATTATGAAGTAGGGTAACAAATTCGAACTATGAAACACATTATTCCATATCGTAATTAAACTCAAAAACAAGTTAATAATTGTGATCTGAATCATGTTTAAAACGTGATATTTTCAAAAATGAAATCCTACCTTATACTTGGATTACTTCATTTCAAATGCAAGTGTGTTTAAACCGCGTTGTTAATCAGATGCAACCTGCAAACGATGAGCTACAAACAGTTCGCCTAATGAAACACGTATACAAAATTCGGTGAACTACAATAATAAATAGTTATTTTAAAAAATAGTTTACATAACGTTGCAATGCGCTTGCGCAACCTAGTTGGCAGATATAATCATGTCACGTATAAAATACTGTTACCAATATATCGATTCCCACGCATACTCGTTACGTGCACTAAGCAGGCAATGCTTAACATTTTTCAGTATTCCAAGGTGAATTTCCTGAAAAATCTGCACATAATCAGTTTAATTCAGTCAAGGTAAGGTATTTTAGATGCAGCTTTGTGTAATCAACTGTTAGACCTGGAAAAACAAAGAACTAGGTGTTACAAATATTTTACATTATTTTGATATGTTTCAAAGCTAGTTCTTATTGAATTGAAACCACTTTTTGATTCTATCGCAATTTATTTGGTTCTATTTATGTTAAGCCATGGCAGCGAGTGACATTCGCGTAAAATTCAGACAGTCTTTTTCATCGTAGCGTTAATCCCAATCGCATCCGAAGCTATCACCTCGAATTCTGGGGTCCGCTTTACTAGTCTAACTGCGGATTCGACTGGACTTCTAGACTAGACTCCAAATACCCTTATCGACTGCCATAGATGTTCGTATGGCAACCGGGACCGACTGCTTAACGTGCTCTTCGAGGCACGACCAAACCAATGCATATTCATGCATAAAACTTCTAACAGTATCACCTAGTTTTTAGTTAATACGCAGATGTGATTGCAGAGCTGCTCCACAGACCTGCCTATTAACGTATTCTGTATGCCCATACACTTATTAACAGGAGGATCTCATGAGCGCCTCGAAAAACGCACTGGGAAAACAGAATTTGTGAGTAAAAGTGCCGTCGATTTGCCAGAAGAAGAAAAAGTACATATGAGGCTGATAAATAATTGTCTAAATGCACGTATGAACACTCCGAGATAATAGGCCTAAGTGGATCGCACCTGACCACGACAACTTTATTTGACAGCACCTGTCATCAATCTCATTCATGAACCAATCCAATTTGCCGCAGCACCCAACGAAAGCTCGTTCCGCTGGCCGGAAGCCAAGCGAGCTGAACTTGGCTACGGCATATCGATGACTTTAATACAAAAGGATGCAAGCGACATTGACTTTTCAAATAAAAAAGAACTCAAACATTATCCTAAACACTTTACAGCATATAAATTTTCTAGTTTATTGTTGTTGGCACTTGAACACTTTTGGATTTTAGCTATCAATAACTAAGTACAATAAATTAATAGGTGCTACGTGACGGAATCTGGCGCCGTCAGAGCAAAAGGAATTTCTATGAATTTGCCAATGTGCAGCAACACTTACATCACTTCTGTATTTCTGTTTTGCTCAAAATATACAACAATTAGGAGAGCTGCCTAAGCCGACGAAGGTTGCACCTTCACTTACAACTTTACAATGAAAAAGTGCGACCGTATCTCCTTTGTGAACTGTACCTTCGAGGAAAATGAATGTTTAACAATAGACAAAATAGTCTTCGTAATTTGGTCGTATTTGGTCGGTATTAATCAACCAATTTTAGTATTATTGTAACTTGCAAAATATTTATTTTTTGTGTACATCCAAAACATCAAGTCCATGAACGAGGGTTAACGAGTTAACGCCAAATAAAGTGTCACAAAATGACCGAAATCTGGCCCGCATCTTCTGATCTCAGGTCAATTGTTTACATGGTTAAGGGACAAACAAGACTTAGGTCTTTGCCACACTTAGTGAATCTTCCGTTGCGAATGTAGGCTTTTCTCTCGAGGCTCGTAGGTCAGACTCCCACAAAAGCCTCAATAAACTAATAAAAAGTGGAGTAGGAGAGTAGACCCTAGGCTCCAAGGTATGAACTTTGGATGTAACTGGGGAAGCGAATAAAACTTACCGCCATTACCTGCGCATGACTAAAAATAAAGCTAATCAAAATGTGCGTATGCCAACTCTTCTGCGAGAATATACATGCGTCAGTGCATGTTAGATCATCCATTACACTAAAACGCATGTTCAATTTAGCCTGATAAATAACAACATTGACGCACACGATCAATTTTAAAAGCTCTCAACTAAAAGAGCCTGGAGAGATTTAGTTCACACCTACCGTCTCAGTGATAACAGAGATAAATAATGAATGCAAACACTAAATGCGGAACATCCTGTATATCGCTAGATCTGGATATGTGCTCACGTCATGCTGTCTAGACGTCTAGGCCTTCGGAGTGAATCCGAGACCTCGTGTTAGGCCGGTTGCATACTTGCGACGCACGATGAAAGTACGAATCAAGTGGAATGTCGTACTTGCTGTTTCACAAGTACGAAAAGGCCCATCTTCTTACTTCTCAGGACCTCATCTTTGTTTTATAAGGAATATTAAAGTATTGATGGAGGGATAAGGTGGATGGGTGACGCAATCATGACAAAAAAATATCTGTACCTGCGAATCTAAATGAAATTTTATACAGAGATAGATAGCACGTAGGTGTGACTTTTCCCGTGTTTTATAAATATATTGGTATCTAGTTGCTTAGATACCCTACTAATATTATAAATGTGAAAGTTTGTGAGAATGGATGTGTGGATGTGTGGATGTTTGTTACTCTTTCACGCATAAACGGCTGGACCGATTTGGTTGAAATTTGGTATGTATATAGGTTATACCCTGGATTAACATATAGGCTATATATATCAGCGATGAACGGGATCAGAATTCCACGCGGGCGGAGCCGCGGGCAACAGCTAGTATATATATATATGACACGGTAAAAGCCACAGTTAGACCTTTTTTTGTTACTATATTTTATTGTTACAAACTGTGATGTCTCATACAATGCATTATTTCTTTTTTTTTTCTTGTGTGTACCAATTGTGTCTGCTCTTAGATTATTGATAGAGTAAACACAATATTTTCAATTGATAGCAATTGAAAGAGTGGCCGTGAATTGTCTAGTTCTTTTCTTATTGGCTATACTTTGACCTTGCAAACATACAGCTAAATGTATTATAGGTTCATATTGGCACCGAAAATTGTTGCGAAAATCTTTTTTTTTATTTAACCCATTAGATTATTTCGAATTATCTCGAAAAATCAGAATTAACTCCAGATTATAAACTGTCGAAATATAATTACACGTAGGTACTGAAAGTACCGTGAGGTAACACAATCATAGGTTTGCAGTAATTAAGATACTTTTATGTAGCAGCAACAAAACCTTTGAATTTCAAACGTTTCGATGCAAATTTTTCTTTATAAAACTTCACAAACTTCAATTCCCAACTGCAGATATACGTACTTTCAATGGCAAACATAAGTTAACGTTAAAACTATTTACAAATGTTATAGAACCCCTAGATGGTACAGTTATTTTTCTTTCATATTATCGAATTTGTGAAGGTAAATTTTGTCGTTGACTGTGCGTTTTAACTTAATGAATAAGCCTCCTATTTCAGCTAGGTCAAAAAGCAGCCCAAACTGTTTGACCTGGCCAGTACTCATGGACGCTGCGACCCAATTATTTTCCAGGAAAACAGCACGTTATTAGGTAGGTACACTCTTCAAAGAAATGTCAACAAGATGTTTCAATTACTAATTTCTTGTTTTAAACTGTAACTTTGGCCTCGACACACTAATCATGTAATAAACACTGACAGCTATGAATTATGAAGTTCAGGTTTGTCCCACTATTACATAAAATGGACGTATCAAGTGTCTGTAAATACATTGCGAAAGGGATTCCAACGCGTAGAGTGATTCATTAGTGGCGATTCTGAAACTGTCCGTTAAATGTTTGAACTTGGATTAAATCTAAACTTTAATGATACATCTATAAGGGTGAGTTTTGATGTGCTTATACTCTGTGTTTTACGTCGTTCCGAATCGTGATGAATCAAAAACATAGCTGGTCAAAATGTGTTGGTCAAACTTCAGCAGGATGTCTACCCCTAAATAACCTACAACGTGTTTTGTATATGACTGATGTTTTAAATTGATCGTATTCGACTGATTTATCGTACACAAATCATTTTCTCCATGCCAGCCACTTCGGTAGTATTGAAAAGGTACAAGTGACAATGAAAATTGACAGGAAAATCACTCTGCTGTAACAGCAATTTCCCTATGTTCATGACGTAGTTTAGGATCATTTTTCTTTGAAAAATTAATTGCCTTTCAACTATATTCGCAAATGTACACATGGGTTTATTTCACAGCACGTGCAGAGCGCGGGAATTAAACTGTCAAAACAAGGAAATATTCAAATTGATGAACAGTTTTCCCGCCCATATCGCACCGTGTAGAAATCAGTAATTTCACATTACACGTGTAAAAATAAATTACGTTCCTAAACGCCGCTTCCGATTTTAATACGGCATTCGTATTTACGAAAATATAATGGTTTTTAATGGCGTCGTTTGTTTGCTGTACGAAAAAAATACGTTTTAAAATGTTTAATGAGTTTAGCGGAGTCTTTTGTGTAGTATTTTAGTTGAATGATAATTTCCTTAATGAAATTTAGCGTAACTACTTTTGAACAAATTATTTATTCCAATTGAAAAGAATACTACAATACTAACGTATAGGTACAAACTCTCCAATTTTGTTTTTCATTCGAAAGAATTAGTTACCATCAGTAGGAAATTTGCATGATTTTTTCAAATAATTTTAATCATCAACAGTTATTTTATTATTTAACGAAAAGTAGGTAAATAATATAATCATTATTTTATTTTTCAAGCAACAGCATTAAACAACATTAAAGAAATCCCGTTTTTAAAGACCTTAGAATGATGTAAAAAAAGGATTTAAACGCTCGTTCAATAAAGCATGAAATTGAAACAGAAAATAAACAGGGATGTATGAATCTATACCAAGGAATTAAAATATTTCCTACCATTTCAAATAACATGCATGTTAGGGATTTCTTATACCCTGTACATTCTTAGCACGGGATTTCAGACCCTTGTCTTTTGCTGGACTAGGCCACATTACAAAAGAGACATAATATTAACGTATATTTTCTTTTCTTCCAGGTAAGCCGAATTTAATAAGTCAGGACCTGACGTCGTTGGAAAGGTATTGTGAAATTGAATAAGAACTGTCTCACTAATGTTGTTCAAGAAACAGTCACTATAGCGACAAAGCCCATTCATTAGATAAAAAGAAATGTACACAAAACACATTATACAGAATGATAGGGAAACGTTCCCGAAACCGAAAATAGTACTACTGGTAGTACTAGAGGGTCACTATTACTACTGGTACAAATGATACATTATTGTATCACTAGTACTACCAGTAGTACTAGTGATACAATAATGTATCATTTGTACTACCAGTTGTACATACTAATCAGTAGGACTACTGATCCACAGCGGATACTACCTACTAGGTATGCATTTGATTTTTTTTATTTTATCAAAGAATAAAAACGGTTTAAAATTTTCTAAAAAACCATTTAAAAATGTATTTTGATCGAAATTAGATCCACGCTCAATGTAAACATTTTTTTTATTTCAACTTTGCACGAATATAAAATGATTATATTACAAAGGCGGACTTAATGCCCCAGGCATTTTCTGGCAGTCTATTTGTCTGTCAGCCAATTCTATGTAAAGGTGCAGCCATATCTCCTTTATTGACTATACATTACACAATATGTACTGTACACATTATGTAATATTACTTACATTAATATTCCGAATGCCACCATTCACCAACCTTCTTCGTTCATTGTACCTTGAAAGTTTAATATCAGAAAATTCAACAGAAGTTCCTGTTTCATGTTGAGATGAATCCTTAATAAAGCATACGTACCGAATTGTGCCAAATCCTTCATTTGTATTCATGGTGAGCGCTCTTTTATAGACACTCGGTCTCCGAACTTTTCAGAGTGGACCGAAAACTTACCTCTCTCTTATGAATATCAAAAAAGTTTCATTTTATGTTGTAGACTTATTGCAATACTAGCTGGGCCCGCGACTTCATCCGCGTAGACTTACATCCGTATTTTAAGATTTTTACGCGGAACTCTAATACTTACTAGAGCCATCACCGGTTTTGTGATGGTTCCTTCAGGTATGGGAACCACAGTGTCCCCTCCCCATCTTGCATCCCAGAAAGGCAAACTTGCATAGCGCCTTACCACAGCATGCTTCTGCTATCACCTGTCACACCCAGGCCTGCGCTCTAGGCTGGCTAACTTCAATCGCTTCAGTCAGACACTATTGGTCAGAACCTTCGTAAGCGAGTCGTAAATTTGCATTTTGGAACTCAGCTCTTTGGTTTTGCTTTGGAACTCTGAGTCTCAAAACCATTTTAGTTTAAGTATTTTGACTTTTCCAAGAGTGACCGCCGTTTGCACTCCCTAGTTCTTATTGGAAGCCTGAGCCAAAGTCTCATTCATCAAGCAGATGTACCGACTGGCAGATGAGCTTGGCTTCATACACCTATGTGATCTCTTTTAATAACGAGCTCTAAAGTGTTTCCGAATCGTTGCTGCTATCGCATTAATCTCGATCATCTTTATCCTCCCCAACTTTCCCTAGGCAGAGAAAATAACATATATAAGTAATAACGTTGATATAACGAGGTAATAACAGTTACTTACATATTTACGTCAAGTACCAATAAAAAACATTTCGACGATATCGTTAACTGCAAAAGCAATATAAAGCTAACTGCACACGTTGGTCCACATGTAAATATTATAAACGAATAGTTGTTTCAATTTTAATATTTTTCAACCGGAGCCGCGGTTATACCCGTCGCCGCGCGCCGTACAATTTCAGTGAATTTTTTTTAGGGCTAGTTCTTCCAGGAGTTAACACGTTCGAAGAAACAGACTCTATCTACTTTAGATATTATATTGATATAATATTAGTACAAAAAAAAGAAAGAAGAAGAAATAAATACGGACATCTTTTTTTATATGCCACTTTGGTCGCAGAAAAGCACACGGTCCACATGATTGAAAGTGGTTACCGTGGCCTATGGACGAGTGCAACACCAGGGGAGTCACACACGTGCTGATGATAAGGGTGTAAAATGCATATTTGTTATACATTTTGCTTACAAATATTGGCACGGAGTAGTAACTGAACTCGACATCGTAATAGAATGCTCATTACATTGGCCCAACATGTAAAGTCAGCATTATTAAATACATCCATAATTTTGTAAATCACCATCAAATAAAAATCGCACATAAAATATAAATACGTCCATAAATAATTGAAAACAATAATATAAAAATCGATAAATTCTAAGATGGCGGACAGATTTAGATCTTTACGACGACGTGTTAAAAAATACACAACGAATTATGCGCGTACGCACGGTACTTATTTAAAAAGATATTATCGCCGCGAAATATGTTGGTATGTGGGTGCCTGCTGACATTGTAATTGTTAGCTTTCATGTAAACTTGATCAATTTCTTACTTTTGGAAACTAATTTAATAAGAAAAGGGTCTGGGGGTGAATCCCTCGAAGTGCGAGTTTTTCTCCTGTGGCACTGAGTCCCGAACATACTTTCGTCAGTTAAGTACCATTCTACCTGGCCTCAAGGAGCTTTCTCCTTCGGACTTCAACCTGTTGGGCTCACCAATTTTTCTCTCTGCAGTTCCTGATGCTATCACTGCTCGAAAGCAGCATCTTCTTGCCGCTCACGAACGACTGAAAGGACTTTCCGCGCACGTTGCGATTGTCTTGTTACGCATGTGCTTCGCCCTTCCGAAGATCGCATACTTATTGCGGACTACCCCAACTTGGCTCTGTCCTGAGGAAGTCTCCTCATTCGACGAAGCCCTGAAGTCGGTGATAGAGTCGGTCCTCAACGTCTCCCTAGATGGGGATCAGTGGAATCAGGCGACCCTGCCAATCCGAAGTGGTGGCCTGGGAATACGCTGTGTGCGTGATGTGGGCCTCCCGGCCTTTCTGGCGTCTGCGCAGGGGGTTGGTAACCTCGTCACTATTTTATTAAACCCTAACGGTGGCGGGGGGAGCGTGCCCTTTGTGTCGGATGCTGTATAAGCATGGTCGGCCCTCAATGGGGTTGTATCGATACCCGAACTGAGGCATCTTCAGCGGGCGTGGGATGAAGTGGGGGTGAGGCGACTCCAAGCTCAACTATTGGAGGGAGCTACGGGGGCCGATAAGGCGAGGCTGCGGGCTGTGTCACAGCCGGAATCCGGAGCGTGGTTACAGGCGTTACCTTCGCCTCACGTGGGTACCTTGCTCGACGACGACTCTCTGCGGGTGGCGGTGGCTCTCCGCCTGGGCTGTAAGGTGTGCGAACCCCACATATGCACCTGCGGTTCCATGGTGGAAGCGGATGGCCATCATGCTTTGAGTTGTCGGCGGTGCAATGGAAGGTTTCCGCGACACCACGCTCTGAACGATATCATCCGCAGAGCCCTTGTATCGGCGAACGTACCCTGCGTACTTGAGCCTCCGGGTCTGAGCAGGTCGGACGGTAAGAGACCGGACGGGCTGACTTTGGTGCCCTGGAAGAACGGCAAGTGCCTGCTGTGGGATGCAACTTGCGTCAGCACTGTAGCCGCCAGCCACCTTAGTCGCACCATCCACTCTCCGTCCGCCGCCGCCGATGATGCCGGTTTGAGGAAGAGGCTCAAGTACGCTGAGCTGGAGCCGTTGTATCACTTCGTGCCAGTGGCGGTGGAGATTTTGGGGAGCTGGGGCAAAGAGGCCAAAAGCCTTGTAAGGGCGATTGGGCAAAGGCTCATAGAGGCCACGGGTGACTCTCGCTCCGGGTCGTTTCTGGTGCAGAGGATGGCCGTCGCAATCCAGCGTGGAAATGTGGCAAGTGTGATGGGGACCTTTGCACCGGGCGCGATCAGGGGCGGGTTATTTGATTGACTTATTTTATTTATTTAGTATTAAGGTGACATTATTATTTTGTTAATATATTGTAAATTTGACATTGGAATAAATGAATATCTTAAAACTTCCAATTAAATTTAATAAGAAAGATTTTATTGAAATAGAAAAATAGTTTGAAACTCTTGATTATATTGTAAACAAAAGCTACAAAAACACAAGAACCACTATAAAAAATCTTCAAATATACAAAGTCAAAATTTAATCAATAAATTAAAAAATAAGTAGGTAGATACCTACACACAATACCTACAATAAAAATTATTAAATTTGCTCAACATTAAAAACTACAACAATATAGCTAAATTAAAACTATAAATTAACAGACGAATTAATACTTCTATTAAGTAGGTATATTATCACAGCACAGAATAGAAAGAACTACTAAACAGAAAGAAATAATAAATAAATAGAATTTCCGAAATAAATATCTTATACAGAATCATTACAGAATCGCTAATGATCTGTACCCCCGGGAACTACAATAATAGGCCTAATAGCCAACATTTTCCTATTTATTACAAGTATTATAATCAAAAAATATGTAAGTTAGAACTCTATTATACGAAAATCAAGCACAATTAATATTATGTACATATCTAATGATTATGAACAAGCTAGCTGCAAAGCTTCGATATCGCCTAATGTTACCATTGGGATGTGGAGGTCAGATGGCAATCGCTTCACAGAAAATATCGAGGTCTAGCCAAATCCGTAGTTAAGACTGGCAAAAGCGGACCCCAGACTCCGAGCTGAAAGCTTCGGATGCGACTGGGAATTAACGCTAAGAGGAAGAAGAAGATCTAATGATTATGAACAACTAGCTACTGCCCGCGACTCCGACCGCAAGGAAATGCTTAACGTGAACCGAAAGTATTCCTGCCCCCCTAGATAAATGGCAAATTGTTGATTCGCGTATTATAGAATAGAATGACGAATGTAGGTATGGGATTTGACGTATATGACAGTCTTCAACGTTGTCTAGGGGGGATAGGCCCTGGTGTATAGACCTCCGTCCTCGATGAGCGGAGGGCCTGAGGGTGACAGGTGGAGCCTGAAACCCTAGCAGAAGTAGGTCAGGGCGGTTCGATGCGCGCCCTTTCAGGGGTAAGATGGGGACACCGTGGCTCTCACACTCTAGGGAGCCATCTCAAAAGTGGAGATGGCCCTCAGTCAGCTAGGGTTGCTACGGCGACGCGTCCGCCAACGTGCAGACGGGGTGACTTGCTCATCTGCATCATCGGACTACTGAGCCGAAAAAATGTCAGTGGTTCGATTATCGGACTATTTAATCGGACTACTGATACTAGACCGATATTTAACGTTAAATGCCTACCACAGACTAGTAAATCACCCCGTTCACATGTCGGCGGACGCGTCCACCACCCGCTAACATCCGTAGATAAATCTGTCTAAGTGTAAAGGACCCTTTAGAAAGAAAGAAAGAAAGAAAGAAAGAAAGAAAAAAAGGACCCCTTTAGAAAGAAAGAAAGAAAAGATTTAGATAAACTCATCTCAAGACCTAAGAAGGCGTGCGATTTTAGTCGGTTCGAATTCGACATACCCGCCCCCTGATGGGATTTTCACACGAAAAAAGAAGGATTTCTGGCATTAAAAGATAACAGATAGATACGACACGGTTTCGTGCCAAAACCCACTGCGATTACGCCTAAACGTCGTTTACAGAAAATTTAACTGTAGACAGAAACCACGAGCACATTAAACGAAGCTCAGAATCTGTTCAACATCGATTGTGGTTTTACACTAAAAGCTCTGTCGTTAAAGAGATAGTGTAAAGAACATCGTAAAGAATATGAGCGCTGAGTGCAAAAAATCACAGTACCTACTGTAGACTACACTTAAACGTAACATTTTGTGAAAGTGACATTATTACCTTTTTTTTTACCGTGCAAGAAATCCCCACGCCGGAGCCGGCGGAGGAGGTTATGTCGGACTCGAACCGACTAAAACGCACGCCGTCTGTGAGCCATCGGTTGCCGGATCAGTGAGATTGTCGTAGCCATATCCCTTGGACCCAGGCCGACCCAGGGCCATATCTCTCGATCTGGCCTTCTTCCAGTGTTGGGACCAGAGAGACTCCAACCCGCCCCCGGGTATGGGAAGGCACGTAATGTGCGCCGCCGCCGCGGCCTGCTTCTGCTAGGCTGACAGGCAGCTCCACCCGTCACCCCCAGTGACATTATTATCTTATTATCTTAACCGATTTTAATAATTAGCACAATAAATCCTTTAAAATTTCATTCAATTAGCCATCATCTTTCTCTGAGCATTTTCCCGACTGCATTGGGAAAAGGCTTATCTACGACCCCCATTTTAGTATAATTTTTACTTATCTAACTTGAACTCAATTCAAATAAAACTGTAGACCGATTCCGGTTGTTCTGGTTCCGGACTATCTTTGAGAGTAAATTTCTATCGCGGTAAGTAAAAATTACCGTGTATCCAAAAACCAGAAAATACTAGATCAAATGTCATACAATAACAATATGAATTTCAGAGTTCCTGGGATGTGTTATTTTCGAGATACCTTTGCTTTAAATATACCATAATAATATCTCGGATACCCTGCCTGTATCCACTGATATCTATACTTTAGATACTAATCAAATCACCTATAACTAAGAAAGCTATTTAGAGCTAAAATTGTATCAAGATTACTGGGTGAACAGATTGAGAGTTGAGAACCTTAGGCTTTCTTCTTAGGGTTTGACGGCCAGCCGGTAGTAATTTCAAAAATGATTCAAAGAACCAAATTTTGCTTTATCTATTGTAATAACAATAACATAATAACACTATTTTTAGCTAAACATATCGAGAATCATGGCGGCCTTGCAGAGAGTTGAAATTACAAAGTCATAGCCACAAATATACACCAATGAAGTCATTAAATAATAAACTAGACTTAAATATTTTTTGAACATCGCCGATAACCATTAACGACCGTAAATCTATCAATTACCAGATAAAGATATACTCGAGAACTAGGGGGCTACTATGGAACATCGGACACTTCGGGCCTGCATGAAATACTAACGAAAAACCGCTTTTAGCCATGAAGTCACTTCGGTTTTCTTACGTTCACGTACCTTTCGCGTTAGGGACCACCATTTTAAAGCCAATAGCATCAGAAATAGTGGTCGTATCTTCTGGACTGCACCTCAGCTTTTACCATTTAGCGGAGTGCAGTCCATGGGAACGACGTCTTGGGAGCCTAGTTTTCCAATCCGTTAATGCAGGAGTAAAAGGCGTAAAAGTTATATGTGGATCCCATGGGAACGACGTCTTATAGGATCCTAGTATATTTTTTTGGCCTTGAGGATTCTCCAAAATATCGATAGGAGCGAAGTTGCCTTAAACACTACAAAATCGTCAGTATATTTCAATCCTATGAATATAGGATCAAAAGCAAAAAAAGATTATATACTAAGATCCCATGGGATTATAGACATGGGATCTATGTGGCCGGAGGGCAATTGGCGGACTATATACATTACGAGTATATAAAAAAAACAGTAAGAATTAAGCTGAACCGGTACCGTCTTCGGACCCTATTTCGGAATAAATGTCATCATCATCCTTGCGTTAATCCCGATCGCATCCGAAGCTTTTCACCTCGGAAGCCGGAGGTCTTTCGGGACCGGGCTCGCGGTTCCAGATTTCCCTTATAAAAACTATTATTATTTTTGAGAAGTATTTTGGGACTACGAATAAAATAAACAAAGTTATGTCTTACAAAAATACGGCCAACCAAAAAAATTTGAGATTTTTAGTGCCATCAGGCTGTGGATTGGAGTGTGTCCGCACTTTCCAATAATTGAATATTTGGCTGAACTTTGATTGTCCGAAATTTCAATCCGTAACCGTCGATGTTTCGTGGTAGACCTACTGTTCTAAGTAGACCGACATAAACACTAGACTAGACTTGGAACGCATCCAAAAGGGTCAAGGATTAGCCTTAGTGCTTTAGTTTTTCGCTTTGTGCGCTAAAAGTCTAAACTGTTGCTGAAATAAAAGAACATTATGGTTAGCTTTAAATTATGGGAGTTGTTTCATTTCTTTTATTGCGCGTTCTCTGTTGCTATGTGATGCATCGTTCAGTAATTTATTTGTCTGCGAGATACTCAGCTCTTGATTTTTTTGTTTGAAGATGGAACGAGTGAAGTTTTTTGTTTTAAAAATAGAAGTTGTTTTGCGATGAATGAATGACGTCTTGCTGGAGAATGTAGATAAGATAGTAGCACGGGATAGTAGACGAACATAGATACCTAACACTAAAACAAAGATTTGAATTCTACAGCCCATAGGTAGGTATATGAGAACGAAATGTACTCAGTCGTCAATTTCTGTTTTAGTTATAAAACGAGATTCAGGACTAAGTATCGTTCAGGAATAAGGGCGAAAGAGAGTGCTAATTTGTTTAGTATGATTGTCATTACGGACATTAATTTAAGACAGACAAAGAAATATATTGAAAATTATTTTATAAGTTTATGACATACATACATACTTACATACATACAATTACGCCTTTATCCCCGGAGGGTTAGGCAGAGGTGAATTAACACCCACATTTCACCAATCATTGTATTAGGTCCCACGTAATAGGGGGTGAGCCTATTGCCGTTTTCCGGGCACTATTGTTGGCTCGAGCCATGTATAGGCTGAGTCTGGGCTGTATATATCTATCTGATGTTAAACAGCCCTATCCCTTAGTTGCCTTGTACGACACCGCATGGGTGGAGATGAGTTGGCCCAAATTCTACTCTGCCGGGAACCACGCGGCGATTTTTATCCGACTGCGCCAGCGAGAGGGTAATGTGTTTCGCGCGTATGTATGTATGTATGTATGTATGTATGTATGTAGGTATGTGTCTATGTATGTATCTAGTTTTCTTTGTTCCCCTCTACAGGCCTAACCCCTAGACGGATTTCGATGAATGGGGTCTTAAATGAAAGGTATTCATCTCCCGAGTGTCATAGGGTACATAAAATTCCAACAAAAACTATACGGTAGATTTTTGATGCTAAAATATGTGTCGTCAAAAATGTTTTTTCATTCGAATTTATCGAGTAGGGTATCAAAATGAAGAGAATTAAAAGGAGAATACAAAAATATATGGATGTCATATCTTAACTAAAAAGGTTAAAATAAAATTAATTATTAAAAAATAAAAAAAACCCGACTGCTGTCTAAAAGATCTAAACAAGCTTGATAGCAGGCGGTACCCATTAAATTTCTTTCGGTTTATGATTGGCAAATGAGTACCGCCTCCTATCAAGCTTGTTTCGATCTTTTAGACAGCAGTCGGGTTTTTTTATTTTTTAATAATTATTATTATATTTATTATTTTAATAATAACCAGGAAACACCTTATTTTTTCTGAAAATAAATTGAGGAACCTGTGAACCAGTAGCCCTACTGATTGATCAAGAGACTGCCGCATGCTTTCTTCTCGAGGTTAGGGGGTCGGACAGAAGCCGCTGCCGCAAACCAAGGTCTCCAAAGTGTAAATTTTGCATACAACTGAGATTAGAAATATAATTTCACATACAAGATCAAAACATTATTTGATCTCTCCCAGTGATTGATGAGTAAAGATTTAAAACCATTTTCTCTTTTGCATTTATATATTCAAATTTTATTGACGTAATAAGCAGTTTTATTGACAATTAAACATATTCAATAAAATTCCCAATAGGTACTCTCGTGATTTGTATAGGTTGTTATATAAAATATTGATTTATTAATGCAATAAAACATTGAAGACCACGACCACGATATGAAAGATGTAATATAAAATTTTCCAAACTAATTTTGCATATTATGGGAAAGTTTTATAGGTACCTTTATACCTAAAAGCACTAGCTTTTGACATGACCCCGCCCGCGCGGATGTTGGTTATCGCGACCAAACATAGTCTATCTCTGTACCAAATTTAATCGAAATCGGGTCAGCGGCTTAGGCTTGAAAGTTTTAAGTGCTTCTGACCTGCCCTATACGTCATTAATTTTGGTTTATGAAAAAATAAGAATATGAACATACAATATGGATACGACATATTATAGGCAATATAAATCAGGGAATTTAAGTTTAAATTTAATTTGGTTCTATTCCTACGGACCAGGATGCTTCGCGGTTTCAGTATTTGCACATATGTCGTATCCATATTGTATAATAATTTATCGTTTTTTAATATTAGCACAGTATAAGGATAGTTCGTTAAACTGTGATATTAGTAAGCTAAGGCTATGGGCTATGCTCTGTAGCATAGTTTGACAGGAACCTGTTCCTGCATCCTCAGCATGACATCACCAATAAAATGAAAATTATGTAGAAATAATCTTGTCGACTTCATTGAAGCGAAGAGATATTTTCTAAGGCTGCTGGGATAAAAAGTACGAATCTCATATGCCATTCCAGCCGAATAGACTAATTTTTTCTATGCCAAATTTCATCCAAATCTTGAAAGATTGTACTGTGAATGTGTGTGAATTTTAAATTCATGTTTTCTTGCCTACAGAAAACCTTACCCCGCGTTTACATACTGCCGCTCGCATTGCTCATCGCCTTGCCGGCAATATTCACGCGAATAATGCCCTAGCATTCAAACACTCGCATCATCGCGATGTTCATCGCGTTGCCCCGCATACAGTATTCGCCTTGCGATGGAGATGGACGACTTTAGTTAAGTGGACACCTAACCGAATGCAGTATAGGCATTTTATTAGGCTAGGCTATCTACTTAGATACTTAGCTAGTAGGTAATCAGGCTAATTTGGTAGGTAGGTAGGTACCTACCTACCTACCTATTTTAATTTGGTAGGTAATTAGGCTAATTTGGTAGGTAGGTACCTACCTACCTACCTATTCTAGTTTGGTAGGTAGGTACCTACCTACCTACCTATTCTAGTTTGGTAGGTAGGTACCTACCTACCTACCTATTCTAATTTGGTAGGTACCCTAGCTACCTGTTTGGTAGGTATACTTAGGCTAATTTGGTTGGTAGGTACCTACCTACCTACCTATTCTAATTTAGTAGGTAGAGGTACCTACCTACCTACCAAATTAAAATAGGTAGGTAGGTAGTACCTACCAAATTAGCCTGATTACCTACCAAATAGGTAGGTAGGTAGGTACCTACCTACCTACCTATTCTAATTTGGTAGGTACCCTACCTACCTATTTGGTAGGTATAATTAGGCTAATTTGGTAGGTAGGTAGGTACCTACCTACCTACCTATTTGGTAGGTAATCAGGCTAATTTGGTAGGTACTACCTACCTACCTACCTATTTTAATTTGGTAGGTAGGTAGACCTACCTACCTACCTATTCTAGTTTGGTAGGTAGGTACCTACCTACCTACCTTTTATATACATATGTATTACCTATATTATTTAATTAGATCCGTAGCCAGCATTTCAATAAATTCTATTGATTTTTCGTTGGACCATTCGATTGGTTGCGTCATTGTCATGATAATAAATTCGAAGTAATCCTGTGACTGTGACACGCGCGTACACAACGAGCGCTCGATGCGAAGTGTGTGCGACGCGAGTATGTGAATGCTTCATCGCGCTAGTATTGCCGCTCCTTCTCGCGCCGCCAAGCCGACACTCGCAGCAACATACGCGGCAATACTCGCGGCATGACGAATATACCATTCACACCACGTCCCTGCCCACTTCTCTCGCCACTTCCCTCGCTCTGCCGCGAGTATGTAAACGAAGCATTAGACGTTTATTTCTAAGTAAAATAATATTGTAACTGCAATAATTTTCTGAGTATGTAGGTTAATAAGGCTAGACTATTAAATATCTAGTATTCAAACCTTATGTCATGATTTTATAGTGCCACACATTTATAAATTACTTAATTTATCTAGGTAAGATGACCTAGTACTATAATTAGGATGCTCACTTTATTGCGATCAATAAATATCTTGATTACCTCATAAGTTTTACCTACCGATATAGATCAGAAAATGTGAACGTCAAAAATGGGACATGAACACACGACCACTGCCTTAAGGCGGCCACCCACTAACAGTCCGCCTGCAGTTTTTCGTCTGGCCCGGCGGCCTGCAGTCCTTATGTCATCAATGCCATCATAATTTTATTACCTCAGACTAAAATAATAACATTATTTTATTCTTTTAGTCTGATGTTATTACGTATAAAATGCCGACGGCCATAGACTGTTCGGCCTTTGTCTTTGCTGACCGAAATCGTCAAGCGGCCACACACATATTTAGCCGTCAGTCCAAAATCTTAAACGAAACAGCAAGTGTGTGGGCTATTGCGATGAACTGACAGACCGATATCATCCGGTTGTCGTTCGATAAACTGTTAGTGGGTGGCCGCCTTTACAGAGAAATGCTCTGAACGACTGACCTACCCAGGCACAGATATTAGATATTCTCCTGCACATTCGTTTTGCTTTAAAAACAATAATTTAATATCCCATATGTTGAAATCAAGTCAACAGTCGTCTAACCGTTCAATTAATATTTTTTTATTTATTAAATGACTTTCTAGATTTGGTACGGGATATTGATAGGGTACCTATCTATTTGCTTAAGTATGGCACAAATATTAGTTATTGTCGGAAAGTAACGCGAATTTTTGAAATTAAAATAGTTAAAGCTATACTAAAAGATTCTAGATTATATTTTCCTTGGATTCGTCTAGACTCAGCGTGAATATAAAATCTCAATTGGGACTAAATCCAGTGACAATCTAATACAATACTAACAATACCGTCAGCTACAGAAACTACATCAAGTTCACGATTTTTGGAAAGCGAATCTACATCACACAAATGTGCCTCGACACCTGATCTTTCGCAAATCCCTTTCAATGCAGCTGAACGGAAAAAGAGGAAAATTGGTGGTGAGGAGGTTTTAAACCCCGGAAATATTACGTCAAGTGTCTTTTCTGAATTTGTGAAGGCTCAAGAGGCTCGATATGAGAAATTATTGCTGAAACTTGAGGACATAATAGAGCAGAATAATGAATTGAAGAGGGGCGTGGATGTAATGTCGAGCAAACATGACGAATTTATAAAGCGTATTTCTTTACTGGAGTCGGAAAGAAAAGAGGACAAAAAAGTAATTAAGCAGATGGAAGAAAAAATTGAAAACCTCGAAAGAAAATCCCGTGCGACTGGACTTGAACTACGAAACCTACCTAAAAGAAATGGCGAAACCAAAAATCAACTATGCGAAATGATCATGAACATGGGAAGGTCCCTGGACATTGACATTAAAAGCTCTGACATAAAAGACGTTTACAGGATCCAAACTAAGGAAAGTACTCAACCAGTTGTGATGGAGCTAAATACTGTAATATTAAAGGAAAAGATACAGCAGAAAATCAGAGACTTTAATAAATCCAAGATCAAGGGCGAAAAACTTAATACAACACATCTCAAGCTACCGGCACCAGTGCAGCCGATATTCGTCTCGGAGACTCTAACCCACAAAGCCCAGAGGCTGTACTTTTTGGCACGACAGTTTCAAAAAGGCCATGGATACTCTTTCTGCTGGACTTCTCATGGAATAGTCTACTTACGCAAAACTGCAAATGATGGACAGATTCGGATTGGTTCTGAAGCAGATCTGGCAAGGCTACGGAATAATATTTCTGCATGACTAGCAATAAGTGGTAATTCTAAGGCATGTTTTTCGATTTTTTGCTCTCATACTGTACATACTTATACAAAATCACACTCACATTTTTCCCTACTCAGCATCAGTTTATTACAATACACACATTTAATAATACACGCACTAAACAGATTACACTACACACATTTATTAATACACGCACTAAACAGATTACATTATAATATACCGACAGTCAATCTTCATGTAATAGCTAAAGCATTATTGGCTGAATTTTCAGAATTCATCTGTATGACTCAATTAACTATCATATTAAATACTTGTGCTAAAATTCAATAGCATAAATGACTTGACTGCCGACATTGATGATGTGGCTGTCTCAAGTTCCTTGTCCTGTGACCTAGAATCTTGCCATAAAAAAATTTACAACACACCTGCTCATAACAGTGCTATTATTTCACCACAAATAGGCATAGAATGACACCTATTATCATACTGTGACTTTTTCATTGCTATTATTCACAAGTGAGTTATAGATTCTTTTTTTTAATTTAATAGGTTAAGTTTCTATGTTCTTGAAAAAGTTTCGAACTTTCGATACAAAAAAGAACGTGTTTAATAGTACTAATAAATTTAATATGCTTATTGTATGTTCTTTTGATGCGTTTTCGTATTTAAATAAATAATTTCAACTTGTAATATTTGTTTAATAAACAAAATTTTCACTCAAATTTAACTTTTTTTCTTTAAGTACAGAAAAAAAAAAACAGAAAAAAAAAGTTGATTTCAAACCTCATTTTTTTTTTAAATATGGCCGACCGCCTTTGTTAGTCTATGCGCGCACATAGGAAAACGAATTAATTTGTAGTATTGTTTATTTAGTATTTGTAGTGTTATGTTATTCGCAAGTGTGTTGTAAAACGTCGTATGGCACGCGTGAGCATGATGATTACCGTCCTCAGCTCTCTTAAGACCCTCGCCTGCCGGCTCGGGCCTCAATAACGCCTCGGCGGTAATCATCAACATTGCTCACTTGTACCATAATGTACTATTCTACTTCATCAACCACTCTAACTGTTTTTACACAAAACATTCGCAGCATTAATTGCAACTTTCCTGGGTTGGAACTGATGCTGAGCAGACTTAAGGTTGACTGTGATGTACTTGTTCTTACGGAATGTTGGCTAACTAATAGTGCTGTTGCTTTACCAGTAATTAAGGGTTACCGGACTAGTGCTACTACTAAAAACATCCTCCAGAATGATGGGGTTGTACTGTATTACAAGGACCATCTAAACTTTACCGTTTACGAGCCCGGCTTGCAGGATTGTAACTGTTTGGTTGCCACATCTGCACATACTGCAATTGTCTGTATATACCGATCGCCATCGCACACTAATATAGATGACTTCCTGGACACTTTCGATCAAACGTTGAAAAACCTATCACATATAAACAATATTATAGTGATAGGGGATCTAAATATTCCAATTAACAGCGAGAGTATAGAATTTGCCGGTGAAAGGTATCTTAATCGAGCGGCTATACATGGTCTTCTGCCTGCGCATACCGAAGTAACTAGGCCTGCAAGTGGCAAATGTATAGACCATGTGTTGTTAAAGACAAAGTTTCCCTCAAACACGATCGTTCCTCAAACTACACTAACAGACCACTATCCCGTTATATTGTGCTTGGAAGGGAAAAAAAGTCCTAGGTGTGCAACTGATACAGTGCAGAGGACGAACACAGTCAACCTTTTCATTGATATGAATAATATTAATTTATGTCCAATATATCAATCTTTGGATCCAAATTACGCAATAAATTATCTTGTCACGAACATACAAACTATAATAGAAAATAACACAGAGACAGTACATTTATCGAGACGTAAAAGAATGTTAAAATCATGGGTCACGCCGGGTTTGCTACGATGCATGAGAAACAGGGACAAATTACATCATAAAGCGAAAATGTCACCAGATAACCAAATACTACAAACAACATACAGACGCTATAGAAATTACTGTAGCATAATTCTTAAAAAAGCGAAAACATCGTACGACAAAAACCAACTAGAGATGGCTAAGAATGATCCTAAAAAAACCTGGAACATAATTAAAGATATTACTTATATGAATAAGGAAAGGAGCATTCCCACTGAATTAATAAACTCATCTTCTTCGCCTATGCAATCAGTGAATAGTATAAATCAATATTGTATAAATGTAGGTAAATCATTAGCCGAGAAGGGTCAGATGATGAATAGTAATTCGGACTATGCTGATTTCCCCAAAGTGTCACAATTGCATTCGTTCGTTCTTGATGATGTTGATGAAGAGGAAGTGGAGCAACACATTAATAACCTAAAAAGTGTATGTTCGGTGGGACTGGATAAAATATCTAACAAACTACTCAAACAATTTAAACATATTCTAGTTCCCCCACTCACATTCATCTTTAATCTATGTCTACAAAATGGTATATTTCCTACTAAATTAAAAAAATCTGCGGTTTGTCCCATTCATAAGGGTGGAGACAGAAATTCAATGCAGAATTATAGGCCCATATCTATCCTCCCTTCTTTATCAAAATTACTGGAGAAAATAATAAATATTAGATTGGTCAGATACCTCAATAAACACAACCTGCTATCCAGTAATCAACACGGTTTTCGTGAGGGTGGATCAACGGATGTAGCAGTTCATCAGCTGACCAACTATATCAGCAGCGCTCTTGATAAAGGGAAAAAGTGCCTATCGATCTTTCTTGACCTCGCGAAGGCTTTCGACACTGTCTCGATCCCTTACCTTATTAAAAAGCTAGAAGCACTTGGCATAAGGGGAGTACAGCTGAAGCTCTTTGAAAGTTATCTCTCAGAAAGGTATCAATGTGTGCGAGTGGGGAAATACATAAGTGACGAGCTTCCTGTAGCGTACGGGGTGCCACAGGGAAGCATCTTAGGCCCGACTTTATTTTTAGTTTATATTAATGACCTTTCTAACTTAAAGCTACCATTGGGCAAAATTGTCTGCTATGCGGATGATACTGCTCTCCTTTTTTCCGCCAATAAATGGGATGAAGTCTTCGACGCAGCCCAAACCGGACTTAGTCTGGTTCAAAGTTGGCTTAATTCTAACGTGCTGACTTTAAACATAGACAAAACTAAAGTAATGACATTCTCTATTATAAACTCACTCATTAACGACAGTCATAAAATTATTTACCATCAGTGCAGTTCTACTAACAGCTGCGTCTGTAAGCCATTGGAGTCTACTAAGAAATTTAAATATCTAGGTGTTATAATCGACTGTAACCTTTCTTTTAAAGAACACATCAAGGCCCTGACTGCTCGAGTGCGGAAAATCATTTATGTTTTCAAAACCCTAAGAAACGTGGCAGACCCATCACTATTGAAACAAATATATTTCGCCTTATGCCAGTCAATTATCACATATTGTATAACATCTTGGGGGGGCGTTCTTAAAAGTACATTAAAAAGTATAGAAGTTGCCCAGCGTGCTGTTTTGAAGGTGTGTACGTTTAAACCTTCTCTTTATCCTACTACACTACTATACCAGTATTGTGATGTGCTTACTGTAAGGCAATTATTTATACAAAAGATTGTACTACTTCAGCATAGCAAGCTTACGTTTGACCCTAACCAGTTCAAAAAGCGGAGAAGCTACAATGTTTGCCCAAGGCTGCAAAAACCAAACACCTCATTTGTGCGTCAATTCTCTAATTTTCTTGGGCCACTCTTATATAATAAACTCAACAGATATTTGAATATATACCCACTTACCAAGTCCTTGTGTAAGAAAAATATTTATAATTACTTACAAATTCTTACTTATGACGAGACTGAAGATCTGATCATGATACAGAGATAGATGCTCTCTAGATTTCGGTATGACTGTTGCGCGTACATACACGCATACACACACACACATTCGCATACATACACACACACACACACGCACGCGCGCACACACACACGCACACACACACACACACACGCGCGCGCGCGCACGCACACGCATACACAAAAAAAAACCACACATACACACATACGTACTTTTACTTTTTAAACCATTTGGTACTGTTATTTATATTATATTAACTATCGTAAGTAGGGCTACGAACCTATGAAATGTTTTTCGGAGGGATCGGCGCTGTAAGCCGAGATACAGGCATGTCCTAGTTCGGCTGCAGATGCTACCTATACTTAATAATGTGTAAATTCAGCCTATACTTATCTATGTATAATTTAAGCTTAACTTTTAAGTTTATTTGTGTAATGATAAATAAATAAATAAATATTCATATCTCTTTCTTACACACATAAAAAAAAAAAAAAAAAAAAAAAAAAAAAAAAAAAAAAAAACAATGAATATTTAGGTATAATAATATTTACTTTAATCCTAAAACTCTTGGCGGCAAAACGTCTCGTTTATTTAGCAAGACACTTAAGCACCATAATCGTATTTATTTAATACGAATGCTGAAACACCAAACAATGCTAAGACAACAGAATTATCTCCATTCACAGACGATCTACAGTCTACAGGATGTTCTTAGAATAATAACAGATTACAGTGCCGTTGCCACAGATTTAGAATAATCTAGATACCGCAATACCCATTGATTGTTTTGAAAAAGGGACTATTATTATTTAAAAAAATGTAGCGTGAAAGCGTAACATACAGAAAGACAGAGTAACTTTCGCATTTTATAATATTAATATGGATAATGTGGTAAAATCCAAACCGCCTGTTTTTTTTTTCAAAGGAGTGTATAATAGTAAATATAGAAATCGGTAGACTAAATTACTAAGCATAAAACCTGAGAACCGCCGCTGCATCGATTTGGATATTTTTGTCACATTCATAATTCTTAGGACAAGGTATTGAGACTATTGACATTGTTTATATATTTAATTCAATTGTTGTAAGAAATATTTAAAATTTCCACGGAAAATTTCAATAACCGGGCAAAACCGATTACAAACAGCTAGTAACTAATAAATACAAAGTTACAGTTTAAATTAAGATGTGCGAGCGCACCCACGCGTTCCATTATTAGTCTTACCATAAACAAAATCTAATATTTTTTCAATAACCTTGAAACAAAGATAACAAATATCTAAAAGTAATAATATCCCTTCAAACTGCCGACCTTCTGGTAACTTCAAACAAACATCTATAATCGTTCTAAAATAATATTAACGATATATCAAAATCTAACTGGGAATATTGAAAAAATAAACAATATTACGAAAATTGTACTATAGATACCTACAATATAATGTACATTTGGATTGAGCCGATGTTTAAAACTAATAAACAAGTCATTCTAGTTCTTTATAACCTTTGTTACAATATACCTAATCCTGTAAGTATACGTCAAAGAAGTTTTTTTTTTAATGTTGGGCGCGTCATATCTCGACTGATTTTTATGAGGTTGGCAACATTTGATTTTATGTGACACAATACGAAACAGTATGTACTCTCTTCGCGCTTCGGAGACACTGAATTCTAGATAATAAGATGGGTATCTACGAGTATGTTTGGAGAGCACGTTTAGCTTTCAACATCAGTCCTTAACGTACTTTCTGAGGTACGGAGAGTTTTCAATGTGTTAAAAACGGTCACCCGTCATAAGGCTGGCCTGGCTAGTATTGCTCAACCATACAATGTGCCATATCGGTTACCATATAGCAACGGACCTCTCATTAAAAAAAATAAAGTGATAGTAACTAAACGATTGCTATAAGGTTTGATTCCGAAGGTGACCGCATACGACAACTGCAAACGCCCGCAACAGATACGCGTAATTCATTGCGGCTTCTCAATGGTTCCCTTTATCCGTACGCTGTATCTGCTGCATGCGTCGGCAGCTGTCGTATCTTTCGGAATCATATCTTTATAGTTACCGGTATACATCTTGACCCCAAACACGTCACAAAATATACTCTATATGTGCAGTACATATTTTGGGTGTCTTTTAAGGATAGCACGTGGTGCAATGGCGTTGCATAAACTCAAATCCATCAATCATAGATTATATATATCTAACCAATCCGCGCGCGACAGAGCCTAGTTTCTCTCGTAACTTCGTAATCGTAACTCGTAATCTCTGACCAATCATCAACTGAATACAAATTCCTCTAAAACAATGTTAGTTTATTGAAATAAAAATACTATTTAACGGATTCTATCGCGATATATTACCCCACGACCATAGCTGCTGAAAAATTGCCGAAACATCGGGCTAAAAGTAAATAATAACAAATATATCGCGATAGAATCCATTAAAAGTAATTTTATTTCAATGAGTTCAGACAGTATAGTGTAGAATGTTAGTTTAATTCCAAGTAAATCTAGATTTAATCGCAGATTTGGGTTAAACACTGCCATCGCTCAGGCGTGATCAAACAAGTTGACAACTCAAGGCAATTCACTTGTTGCCATAACGCGTGCTAACGTAAACACTTATCGTGAAATAAAAACGTCTGCTTTATGCACACATGCTGCAATGTGATTTATATAAAAGCGGCTCGCCACCGGGTGTGATTCCGGTAATTTTATCAAGGTGACTACGAATAGCTACGCACTGTGCATCAATTGTTTTCCACCTTGCATCTATCCGGGCTAGTCTACATGCGTCCGCAGGATCACACACTATGAAAAACCGCCTTGAAACTGCTTCTATCCACAGCATATCTCACATGTAAACCCTTTATCGTGGACATTTTAATATTTGTCTAAACAAAATTCACCCTGTATTCTTCTTTGTGTGCAATGCAAAATTTGGAAAAAATCATTTCAACTGTCTAGGCTAATTAGGAAAAATAAAATAAAAGGAGACGGAGGATCTGATTCCCTTATAAATGCTCTGCCAAATGAGATCTATATTAAGTTAAAGAGTAGCACTTGAACATGATCGTGTTAGGAAAATCTACAGCTGAACCTCCTACAAGCGTAGATGATCGGTCTTATATACAAATTTCAGTGAGCCAATACTAATATAATTAATTCTCCCCACGGAAGACAGAATATGATTAAGCTCCTTTTCCATGATTCTCACTAACAAGCCTACACGCAATTTTGCAAGCCCTAACGAATACAAATTCGATATAATTTGGGAATTCCTAAATATAACACAGATTGATCATAAAATAGTTCCTGGATCTATGGTTAGTTGAAATGCGTAGGACGACACAATTGGTGTACAATATACCATGAATAACAAGCGATACTAATAAGCATATAAATGAAACACGAAATGACTATGTCATTACGCGGTTTGATACCTAGTGCGAAGATGATGTCAGACTAATATCCTGTCACACCTTGGAAAGTTCCAAACACCTACACCTTTTTTACCACTTAGGTGGCAGAAGAGCATACAGCTTAACTGATAGAACCAGGCCCGGTCTGAGGGGGAGGGGTCACAGGGTACATGATTCAAACCGTGCACGTCTATTTGAAAAGTCTTCTAAATAGGGATTTTGTGAAGGATTTTCCGGACTTAAAAAAGACGTGAGCCCTTCTTCCCTCCCCCCCCCCCCCCCCCTTCCAATCTCTGGCTGCGGTCGTACCTGGACAAAAAGTGGTTACCGTGGCCTATGGACGTATGCAACACTAGGGGCTCATGCTTACACTCGTGCTGCCGACCCTTAACCAGGACCTTTTTTGTTTGTTGTAATTTACAGAAAATGCTCACTCTTAAATCATAGACCGTGCCCCATAACCTACCCGGGCATTGTCGACGACTGTCATATACGTCAAATCCCATACATTTATCATTCTATTCTACATTACGCCGACCAACGAATTGCCACTTGTCAGCTGGCAGCAAGGCAAACCGGATGAAATGGGGTTATTTGAATAGAGCTGTAAGTGTAATGCATTTCTGTAAACTATAAATCACCTACTACGATCGTACCCACTATGCCGCAATACTTATATGTATACTTGAGAATCTAAACAAAGCGACTGAGGTGGCTATCTGTGCGCAGTTGATACCTGTGCTTAACCTTCTCTGTCACGTTATAGATCACTCATGGGTTCTTTCTTTCTTGTTCCAGGATCTGAATAGTAACCTGACAGTGCCGGCGCGGTGGGAGGACAGAAATCTACGTAAACATCTAGTTAAACCGGGCATTGGTATGTTTATTCAATAATATAAAGATCATTAAAGTAACTATCTGTGCCTCGGACGTCACGCCACGCATCTGTGGCATTTGTTATCACAAACCATCCGTTTGAACCCTAAAGTGTGACAACCTGGTTAAACCACAGAACTTTGAAATCACTAGTGCGTTGTGGAGGTCAGATGACTATCAATTCACGGAAAATATCGAAGCTCAGCCGTTTCATAGATAAAATTAAAATGAGAAAAGGCTTGAAGAATGATGACTACCTATATCTCCAATTTTATTATTATTAGTATTGCTAAATTGCCTATCAATATGGAAGCATACTTTATTAATTCCTAATTCCATTTTTAAACAGTGAAAGAGAGTCGGTGGATAGGAGGAATCTATGACTACGGGGCGCAGTCGTGGCGGTGGGGAGGAGATCTGAGGAAGATGCACTACCAGTCCTTCTCCAAGATGAAGAAGATGAGCCCTGAAGAACTCAAGTGGCACTGCATCGCCATGGTTCCAGAACTGGACTACAGGTTGGTGTTGATTTATATTTTACCTGTATATAATGACAATAGGCTAAACCTGCTATTATTAAGTTCAGTGATAGCGAGTGTAACTACTATGTATGGTCCGGAGTTGGATTTCTTCAATGATGGAGTGGACTTTTGGGGATGTAGATTGATAGCCATAGGAAATCATATACAGTCGAATGTGGAGTGTTCGGTACTGGATTTGAGGAATCGATCAATTATTCTATCGTCCCTAGGTATCGCAGTCCACTGCTGTACCTATGGTGTATAAGTATTGGGAGAAGCGTGTGCCTTTCCCAATATGAACCATAGCACCCGATCCTCCGCGTTCCGGGTCCAGTCCTCTCACTACCTCTTTCAAGTCGTTAATTCATCTCTTAGGGCGTCCGAGTTTCCATTTGCGACTCGTGGAGTTCACTTTAGGACTAATTCACTCCAACAGTCAAAACAATATTAAATCTAAGTCTTTTGTTTGATTATTTGCTGTCGACCCATCTACAGTTTCACAAGAATTCTGACCTCAAATTTTAGTGAATAAATTTGAAATGGCGCCCAGCGCCGCCGCAGAGTATAGAATAACAAAGAACAAAAGAAAAACAATAGGCTATGAAGAGCTAATATTAAGTTTCGAGTGTTTCGAGAACCAATATTGGTTTCGTGACAAACACGAGAGCGGAGTGTCAAGGTCACACCGGTTTCGGTTTAGAACCAACAAGCTCTGGAATTCAATTTAAATCACAAAAAGTCTTTTTTGAGTGGTGCAAGTTACGAACGGTCGATATTTCTTTTCATAATTTAGGTCATCAAACTGACTGCACCCTAGATGGTATACTGGGGTGTAGTTCAAAGAATAGTATGGGGGCCATTACAGATACTGTCTCTAGAATGGCGGCCGTCAAGGAAGGCTGGCCTCGACAGATGTTTTTGCACGCCCCGCTTAAAAGACCCGGGGATGGTGGTAGAGAATACTATGACTTTATGGTGAAGAAAAGAGTTGCCGAAGTGGAAAATTTTTTATGCGTTGATGAGCGATTTTTTGTAGGATTACTTGATTACCAGGGATGTTTAGGCGCACTTAATGTCCCAACCACATAGGCAGGCGTGAAGAAGCACTGTGCGATTTTAGTTAATTCGATATGCCCACCTCATCACAGTGAAGCTCCTCCAGCTGAGAATTTTCGCACGTCACGAAAAAATATACGATATTCTATCAATCCCCCAATATTGTTTCTATATAGGCCACGTCCATATGAATTCACTTGCGTGATGGTAAGCTAAAGAATCAATCTCAAGTATGAACAGAGATTGTAGGGAGATGGAAACACGTATGCTGGCAAAGATTACTCAGTCTTTAGGGTGTGGCATAAATATCCGGACCGTCTTGTTCTCAAATTATTATTTTTTGCAATGTTTTTATTGAAGCATTATAATAATCTCACTACACTATATGGATACTTAAGTTACCTTTGTTGCATCCGCAAGATTTCTCATAATACCTTAAACAGGGCAAAATAACTGACTTGTTGACAAATGTGTAATCAATTTATACTCGTAGTGTGTCGTAAATATGTTAAACGTACGATAAAACGGCGGAGCAAAAGCCGCTGCCCATTCACCTCGTAAAGTTGGCTTGAGCTGCCACAAAAGTTTTTATTTGTGCCATTAAGACGATGTAATGGGAAAAGTTGAAAATGGCATGTTGAGAACGTTTGCTTCTCAGATTATGTATTTCATTCGGAAGTTTATCTAAAGGGTCCTCTACACGTAGACAGATTCATCGTCATATCTTAAACGGCAGATGCATCCGCTGACGCGACATGTAGGCAGTGTGATTTGCTAGTCTGTGGAAGGTATTTAACGTTAAGTCGTCCCGAATCCGAGCCAACCCGCCTGCTATCCTTCTGGCTATTTGTTCAACAAGGTTCGCAGGCTTTCCTCTCGAAGCTGCAATGTCAGGCAGCAATCGCTTCCAATAAAGGCAAGATAAGCCAAATACGAGCATCTGTTGAAGGCTTATAAGAGAAAGAGTGGGAGAAAGGACCTTGAACTCCAGAATAGACCTCTTTCTCAATGTGTGGTAACACTTTCCGGTTATGAACTGCTTAAAAGTACTCGAGTGAACCGGTTGCTCGCAATCAGAAAATAATTAGTCCTATGAGCTGGGATCTTTTGCCTTGCACCACTTCAAAATCGATCGTTGATTGCCGTCAACAAATGCTCCTGAATTTGAAAATGAACTTCTTGTAATGAATACCATTATATAAACTACCAATCGACTTAAATATATTCTCTCATGAATATGGAAATGGTAAAATATAGAGAAAATACCTTCTTGTTTAATAGTAATTTGAGAACTTCGTACAAAAATATTATTGTTTATCGAAACTGTATTTCGAAAGTCAATTTCTAATGGTGCCAAAGTGTTTCAGAGAAATACTATAAGTTATTTGGTACTCCTCGTCGTAAGAGACGACTAACGGTGAAATACGCATTCGATATCACTGCGAAAGAAGGAAAACTCGAAATAAACACTGTACCAACCCGTCTGGCCAGCGTGGAAATAGTAGGCCTAAGCCTCCTAACATTGGGAGAGGCCTATGTCAAGCAGTAGACTGCGATAGGCTAATTAATTGATTGAGGTAATCAGGTATAACTAGAATAGCCCTTAATTTCATTACTTCAATCCCCTTCAAGGGGTTATAGGTCTATACTTCAGATGAAGGGAAGACCCCGTACCATCACATCGATCTTCGAGACAACACGGTGACGTCAGCACAAGAGGTCGCGAGAGCGGTAAACGATCTCTCTTAACTTGTACCATGCTCTCGTAACCGATTAAAGCTCAACGAAGTGTGATCCTGCGAAAAGCAATAAGTTTTACAGCTGTTGGTCTATGTTGGCCTATTGTCCTTTACACCTTGAATTATGACGTCATCATAGAGTACCAAACCTGTTTTATTAGTTAGAGCTTGGTCACTCCCAAAATACATTCAATTGCGTAATTTCTTATTCTGAATTCATACGTAAGGGTGTTCCGTGTTTTTGTATATTTACGAAGAGTGAATAGTTGAATTTTGGTTGACTTTAATGGTATATGGGGCCACCCGGCCACATCAAGAATTTCGGGGCCAACCTCTCCCGCTAGCCAGTGCACCTGCTGACCGCAGGGGCGTAGTCAACTTCCTTTAAGGGGTGGGCAAAAGTCAAATCGGATACACAACGCACAAAACCTCCGGACCCCGTCCGGAGGTTTCGTGTGTTGTAAAATTCTTATTCTTAAATTTTATAGGAGCATTATGAGGATTAAATAGTTTCAAAGTGAAAGCTTTACATGCTGGGATTAACGCTGAAATGCACAAAAGAATTACAAGCAATGAATACTTTAATTCTCGATAAAATTCTCATCATGGAGACATGACATCGTTTACAAACAGTCGCATAATAATTATTATAATAGTCTGAACTTTATAGTCTGTTTGGCATTCATATGGTCATAACTTCTGAAGGCCTTGGTGTGAGACTTCATGTCCGAAGTAATGTCTTCCATATGGGCAATATCTAATTAAAAGTAATAATGGTGGGATATAATAACACTGGCGTGGGACCACAAGGTTTTGTATAGACTTCAAGTATGAAATTATCATTATTGAAACACATTTTTTTTCATCGAAAAAATGATATATAGGTACTCACGGCGGCATATATCAAATCCGAATCCTTTTAATTACTCGTACTCGTCGTCACAGTCATAATTATCAAAGCGATGTCTTTTTTTACCACATATTTGCCAACATTATAGACACGTACCATGTTACAATGGTGTTACTCAGCTTCCTGTTTTATCGGTGTGCTTAATGAAGCTTGAAAACCGGTACCAATAGTGAAAATGTTAGAAAAAATCATGTTAAATAAATGATATGTGTACTCTTATCTAACGTTTACTATATTTTTCAACTCCTATTTAGTTCGAACAATAGTAATTTGAAATATCTACTTCAAAATCGAGTTCCAAAAAACCCATACAAATTACATACATTGCAAGTCAATATACCTAAACCTTGTAAAAACATCGGACTCTTTTAAAAATCTATATAGGTACCTACATAGTATCATGTTGTCGTTATAGTCCTATGCAAAACATTTTTCACACCTGCAACTGGCATTCAATACCGTTATACTGATCTCACTGACAGATTAATGACACAAACAACACTCATTTTCAGGTGGTCCCCACGCAGCTGCATCGAAGCCCGGTACTACATCTGCCAAACGAAACTCCAAAAGCTGCCAAAGGCCAAAGTGAAGGACTTGAGAAAACGCTGGGAAAGAATGGGCAAACTGAACGAGATCAACGCACCGAGAGTCAGTCAGGAGGTGAACGACCCTGATGTCCATTTGATGATCAATGACGTCACAGTCAACCCGAAGTCTTACGACCTCCGCCCGAACCAGGCTCTGCTCTCGAAACGCTACGGAATTAGGGGCAGAGGCAAAAGCACAAGGCCTTATGACCTAAGGCCAAATGAATTGAGGAAGAGATCAAGGATCGCGATGCGCAGTAGACGACTGAAGAGACCGTTCCCAGGGTAAGTGGAAAAATAGTCTATTAATTGGTATGTAAATTGCATATGTGTATGCATTGATTTAAATGGTGTGTATGGAGTGACAAGAGTTGAAAAAGGTATGGGATGTTTTAGGGACTTTAAACAAATCATCGTTTTCATCCTTACATTGTTCCCGGTTGCACCCGAGGCATGAGGTCACATGAGGTAGTTACTTCTGGGGTCCGTTTAAGTAGGATATAGGCTTAGTTTTCTTGGGTATATGGGAAGCGTCCACCTCCCAGACTGAATTATATTGCTTCTCAATGCAATAAAACGAAAGAGTACTGAAATGATCATCTACTTTTGACGCTGACTATACATACCTTCTCATTATAAATATCGTCAGTTCACCTTAAATCTTTGGCGACTGGAAATTATATATTGAAAATAATAATCTTCTAAGAATCGTATAGCAGCATCACTCGTCTTATTTCGTTCGCTCTCCTGTTGAGCACTCGTGGTCTCATGATACAAAAGAATCCAATTAAGCCCTGATGTTCAAAGGGCTTTTAATAGCCACTTGAAACGGTGGATCGCAAGTAAAAGATGCAAGGAATGAAATTTTCTCAATCACTTTTTACGAGTAGCTATATATCACTGAAGAATTATAATTCAAAGAAATTAAAAATACCTTTCAGCACAGATTATTCCGAGAGGCTATTTTGCAGAATGTTCCATTAAATGACCTATGAAAAAAAGGAAAATTATTAGAAAACAACAATAGTAAAAATCATGTCTTGTATTGTCATGAATTTAAAGGCTATTGTGATGCGACGCGACGTTAAAATTATTAGCCACATTTTTACTTAAATATCTTTGTAAATCTCTGTAAAAATATTTTTTTTCCGTGTGAACTGACTCAGAAAAATTCGGATAAGATGGTGCAAGATAGTTCCATGTAATCATTCTTATCCGAGACGTAAATAAACTCTAAAATCTAAAAACGTAAGTTAGGCAAGAAAAGCTATTTTCCGAAAAATATTTTTTGGGATGGTGCTAAACAACGTCACCCACTTTGCCTCAAAACCTAAATCCTCATCCTGAAATAAACCTTTTAAATAAATACACGGTCCATTAGTATCGTAACATCACCCCAACTTTAGCCATTACGGAGCGACTAGAACGTGAGCGCAGATACTTCAGAACAAAAACACATTAACTACACATTTATTGCGCTATTTATCAAAATTAACTGCAACAGTTACGTACTATCGACGTTCCTGATGTCTGTCTGATTGTGTTCCCTGTTATTGGCTATTGTTCTATTTGTGTTACGATGTGAATATTTTTTTATTGATTGAGCTTTACCTAAAAGTTTTGAAATAATTTGCTGTACACTGTCATGTAGTGCAATTATGGTGAACATTAATTACTCGGTTATTCATAAGTTTTAAGTTTGCATGTTGCACTGGTGAATGATAGGTTGAGAAGTGAGCAGTTGTAATGTTATTGGAAATGTTAAAAGTTTAATGTAAAGAGAGAGAGAGTTTAAAGTAGGTTAAAAAAAAGATAGGAGGGATTGCGTGAAAAGGATCATGACAAAGAAAGTATTGACTGAGGAGATGACGTGGAACCTAAATAATTAGAAGAATAAACATGACAGGGTCCACGAATCTCAAATATTTGGTAAAAACACAGGTACGTAATGATGATTTCGCACTTGGATGCATATTGTAATAAATTTAAAGGAAAATCAATTAGAAATATATTAGAAAATCAGTAAGAACATAATTATCTATCTATCTAACTATCTAATTATGATACCTTGAATGATACGCATTTGAAAATCAACAGTAACAAACAACATACTTAGTGAAATAAATTCAAGTCTCCAGGAGGATACCGGTGTAGTTTAGTAAAACAAAGATGTGATCACACGCATTAAATATAACATTCTCGTTTCCAGGTACACATGGAACCGCCGCGACCCAGAAGGTTCATACCGCCTCAACGCCGAACTTCTCAGATCCGGCCGCACCGGACTCAGGCCACAGCAGATCAACGCTCACCTCGCACGACTCCAGCACCTTCGCGACAAGCAAGTCCAAAGGCTGAAGCGCCTCCGCGAGAAAGACGACTGGCTTGAGAATGAACCACGACAAGCGCTGGCTCAAACCCACCCTAGGACTTACACAGTCGACAACAACATCAGCGCGTTACACCCTAAGACGATTGTCGAGGAATTTGATATGTTCCCAGCTCCAGTAGCCACCGCACCGAAGCGGTCCCGCGGCTAATCGAATAATTCATATCGCATCGATTCCAATAATCGTTTTCAAATCGATTGTTCAAGAATCGAATATTCCTCGATGTATAAAATAAGTTCCATGCAAGTTTTTCCCGAAGTACCCCCCGGTTCGGTTATTTATTGATGACACTGTTGTGATTTTTGTGCTTACTACCCTCATTCCTTTGTTGTAAATATCAATTGAGTGAGAATTAGTGTGGTATTAAAGGAATATTAATTGTCCAATAAGGATACAGTTGCTAGCGAAACATTGGAACACATATGAAAACTGAATGGTTTTTTATTCAGAGGAGAATTTTCTGACGGACTAGGAAGGCGTTCTTTATCACGCGATCTTTAACACTTCTCTAGGCCCAACTTTTGATGATTTCCAAATTAATAATTTCAATTAAATTTGGATGTAAGTAAATTCATATCTTAAATTAAGATAAACTTCTTGTTCTTCTCCCTTAAGCTCATCATTTACGGGCGGGGGCGTCTGGCCTAGGGTGGCTAAGACTACTAATCTCTGTCTGTATTATTTTACTTTGGTGTCTTATCATTTCTTAGTGTTTCGCTAATATCTTCTGTAACCTTGATCGCATCAGTGTCATTCTCTTGTTCTTCTATTCTTTCTTTTAGAGTAGTCGAAACTTACGATATTTTGTCTACTCAATTTTATAAATTGAACTTTTCATCTACACATACATCTATACATACCAGTGTGAGTCTCGTCAATGTAGTTCTAGTTATCACTCTTGTAGATTTCCTTGATTTCTTCCATTTCGTAAACGATCGTCTTGTCGCAGTCTTTTATGTATACTACTAGATTTTTTATTCTTTTTTTACTTACTTCATAAATGTATATTTTTTTTTCTGTAAGCTAAAAAATCATTGTTGCAACTTTCTGAGATATAAGTATATACCAGTAATCTGTAGAAAAAGAGTGTCACTTATTTGCAGTATTGTAGACAAGTGCCTTTTTGCCGTTTTTTTTTTTATTTATCTTTTTTTTATAATAAAATTTCCTTGACCGCTTTCATATGATACAATTTTTGTTTGTCTGTTTGTCTAGTATTACACATAGAAGACTTTGTGATTGCGATTGTCTAAATGTTAAAATGTAGTAAACCGTCATTCGACAATTGTGAAACTTCTTCAACTCTTGAATTAAACGTTTACTCTTTATAGACAAATTATTAGCACTGTTATTATACGGGACATCATAAAAATATTTCTACTTTTATTGTATTATAATAAAATTAATAGATAGTTATTTAAGTCGAAGTGAGTAAAACCTCAGTGCGTGTTGACGAGTCTATGTATTTTTTTATTACTTTTTATTTGTTTAAATTCCATGTGGTTTTAATATAACGATTTTTAATGCTGTGCTTTTAAATTAAGAACGTCGACGTAATCTGTTTTTTTTTTTATTATTTATAATGTTTATAAGTATACTAGTCAGTAAGTTTTATGAGAAAAAAAATTCTAGAATACTAAAATGGTTAATCGTATCTAAAGTCTCAGAAATAATTATGTTGGTTAATAAAATAAATCTGAAACACAACTTTTATATTGTCAGCACATTTTTCATTATCCAACGATTCATTACTAATTAATATTATCTCATTGATTTTATTTATTACAATTAATAATATTAACCAAAAGTGTCGTACACTATTATTGGCATTTTGTGTTTATTTAGATTTAAGTCTACGTTCCAATTTGTTTGTTATTTTTAGTAAAAGTCTAATAAAATAACATTGTACTAAACTGCCAGTTATTATAGTCCTCGCATTTATGAAATTAAATCACATTTTACGTAAGGTTTTGTAAAATATTTCTAAGCAGTTATTTCAATCTCTGTTTTATTTTCTTAAAATACAAATAAACTTTAGAACAATTTATACATAAATAAAATGCATCTTCTTAAATTCATAATATTCTTTTTCTAAAGCACTGCCAACCGAACAATATTACAATTAAAATAATGTCAACATTAAAAATATTTCAGAATAAGAACGCGTATTTAAGTGAAGAATTTCAAATATAGAATTATATTATTCAGAACGATTGATTTGGATTGGTGGTAAAAAAACGTCAGACAGGATCCACTATACTCTCGTTGTTTTTTTTAATTATAATAACTTAAATTTTTAGATCGATGCCTAGTCTTTTAGTACTAGTACTGCATAAAATAGTATTACTATCATACCTCACAAGGTTATGTCCTTCATATAATATAATAGCTTATATTAAGTTTGTCACCTAATAGTTTATGGACTAAACATACAAGTTTATATTTTGATCTGTAAATACTACTTAATTATATATTTAGTAGTAGCAACACCGAGGTACTGTGAATTCTTTATTGAGAAAATAAAAATCTTATTTATAGGAACAAAATAATTTCTGTATGTTAAGTATTAATATTTACCTATTATAAGGAAATAAAGAATCATCAATAAAATATGCCATCTTTTATTTTAAACCCCAGAATGATAGTTTCACTCAAATTATTTTCAAGACCATTCAACCAAGCAATTAACCTTTGCCCCTAAAAATCAGAAGGAAAATGAAAATTCTCCTAATTAAAAGATGTTCAAAATTCAGTCTCGATCTAATCCCAAACTCCCAAATGACAAAAACGATCACATTTTTCTTTTTCAAAGTTCTGTTCTAATGTTTTTGGAATTTTATGCCCTGGCCCTCGATTCTGCTAAAGCACAACGACTGTCACACCACAGAGACTGTCATTAAATTTAAGACCTTATTTCTATGGACTCAAAGTCACAAAATTAAATGAAAAGATTTTCATTACACTCACTCAAAAACAGCCATTTTATTTTATATTTTAATTTGCATTAATCTAAAGGTTAAAATCAGATGGAATTTTCTCGCAGTCTTTGTGGTGTGACAGTGGTTGTGCTTTAGCAGAATCGGCGCCCAGGTAACTAGAAACTTTAGATCAACCGGTCTTATATTAAAAAGGATCACGATATCACTGTTGTTTCTTGAAACTTGTATTAGTTTTTACCCGACTACGGCAAAGCCAAAGGAGGGTTATGATTTTGACAGGCTATGTATGTATGTATGTACCTATGTATGTATGTATGTTCGTTTGTTCCCTCATTGCTCTTTAACCACTTATTAGAACTGGACAAATGAGGTATCGATAGAAGCGTCTTGATCGTCCGCTGGTTATAGGCTATATGACATGTCACTGAATCCAATGTGGCGCCCTCTAGCGGCCATAAAGTACTGCGTTAAAAAATAAACTTGAGGTAAATATACCGTGTTTGGTATCAAATTCAAGGGCTCAATTAGCTCATTTCAAATATGTAAACATTTTGGGTATTGGTTGCCCCAAAATAGTATAAATAAAAAATTAAGTTTAAAACTAAAACCCGACTACTGCAAAAGCACACTCCAAAAAGTATTAAACAAGAAAATATCAAGAATAGCCGTGGTCGTATGCCACTTACTCTAACAAAACAATATAGGTATTCTAAAGAAAAGTGGCATACGACCACGGCTATTCTTGATATTTTCTTGTTTAACACTTTTTTGAAATTTCATTTCCGGCCTTCAGGTCCGGTGGCTCTTTAGGATGCTGATGGGCTTACTCGATTCACGCTAAGCGACAATAATTGTGGTAGGTATAAAAATGGTTGTAGCACCAAGATATATATATTTTGGACGTTGAATACAGCAGTAAATTAAACAATTATATGTACATGAGCACATCGCTGCTCACCCGTTACAAACCATGTGCAAAGTATTGTTAGGCTGACCACCAGACTAACTTCAAGTAAATCTCGGATCAAACTGAAATGAATGAAATCAGAGCCACTTCAATTTGGTTTCCAAAAGTCTCACAAGATGGTGCTATTATCTTTAACCAACAGATTCTGATGGCTATTGCAATAAAATTATTACCAAAGACTTAGAACTATCATGCTCTATTTCAATTTTTGGTATAAAATCGCATATATGACCAGATTCTCAAACTGGATACATTTAATGTTGAACTTTCAGAAATCTGTTGATAAACTACTTGTTTTGCCATCTAGCGGCGAGTAGTCGTACTAAATAACAGATTACAAACAAAAGTTGCCGAATATACAGAAATTTGATCATCATGAAAAGGTGGCGCTACTTTACTCTCAGGGATCATTTTTTTCAGGGAGCTTTTGAAGTTAATTTTCGAAACAAAATAAAGAAAAAAGTTATGTATCTTCATACTCCTGCTGAACAACGGATGCGCTCCTCTCGGTGTTGGGAGGTCAGACGGAAGTCGCTCAAAGCCTATACTAATAAAAACAAGACCAAGGCCCCAAAATGCAAACTGGACTGGGAACTGGGCAATCGTTATTGTGAAAATCGGGTTGCGAATTTCCTCGTAATATTCCATCCGTGTTGGTTCCCAGTGGACTAGAATACCGGCCACCCCAGCTCTTCCCGTGTGTGTCGTAGAGGCGGACTAAGGGACAGGGCTGTTCAGTGTTCACCCAACAGTAAACATACAGACCATGGCAAAGTGCCTGCTTGATGGAATACACTTTTGTACCATATTCAACAAATAAAGAACTTTGAACTTTGAACTCGCCTGTTACGTGGGACCGAAAATCATAGTTGGCGAAGTGTGAATATATTATACTTATACGTATGTAGAACCCATGGACAGATTCAGGCCATAAGTCATGGAGTATAAATTCTGGGTCTCGATCTAAACTGCTTCACATTTTCTAAATTTTTCAAATATTTTCACTAAGTAAATAATTAATTTACATTTCATTAAATTGGATCATCGTAGGACGTTCACCGCTGAACGTAAGCTGCTCTTTTTAAAGAATAGTAAACCTTTGAAGGTGGCTAGGACAGACTGGATGCGGAAGACGGAGGATTGGAAGCAATGGTGTGCAATGGGAGAGGCCTATATCCAGCAGTGGACTGCAATAGGCTATGACTGATTGATTTGCACGCTTGAAACATCAGAATTTTTTCATCAGTAAGGGGAAAATGTTGGGGAGGGGGGATATCCTAACTTGGCAAAGGTTAAAAAATATTTTTAAACAAATATCATCATCATTCTACCGTTATAGACAGATAAATACAAAGTGTACCTACAGCGCATTGATTTGGAGACAACCGGCGCACAGTGAGACGAAAGTACGATTTGAGTGACTTAGGGCCCAATTTTGTTTATTTACTTTTTTCTTTGTGCCGATGGATAGAGTTCGTTGAGCTCAATAATAATGTCTACTGACGTTTTTCTCTAAACCTTATAATTTGGGCAGAATAATACTTTTTATTTTTTTTTGTATGGAGCGAATCAAATAAACTTAAATTTCTGATAATTGATCCCGCTTTGAAACTTTTGATCCCGCTTTGAAACTATATTTTTCTTATACCTTGTCTAGTCTAATGTCATATGATACCATAAACATGTTCCTAAAGTTGCAATTCTGCGAAATAAATGGATCAGAAAAAAACTTATAAAGAGAGTCAGCCCGTGACCACGGCCGGTGTAACCTGGTCGAAACGTCAGGCAAATCAAAGGTATGTATGTACCTATACCATGATCGCGTTAATTCCCGTTAACATTATTGTAAACTTATAAAGAGTTTTAATTTTATTTTTGACAGTTCTTTTAAGTTGAATTTAATATGAAATAGTAAGTTAAACTACGTTATAATACACATAATTACTTAGCAAGTAACAACAATATAGTTAAAGGTCCCTAATGAGCTTAAATTTACTAGTGCCTAATTTAGGTATTATACTTTAAAATATGGATATTTATCTATAAATTCTCGTTTGTTTGCTTAGTAACTATAAATTAATTAGTTTATGTAATAGTAGGTAAAGGTAGGTACATAATAAAACAAAATTTTAAAGGTAACTTAATTTACTACATACTGACATATGCGCCAAAAAATAAAATAACGACATAACAAAGGAGATGGATACTCTTCCATACATTCGTGGGCCTGATTGACAGAAAATGGAGCTGTCAGCTGTCACAGCTTAAAAATACAGTTGATAAACACAAGAAATAATTAATCGATTAACGGAAATCGATTCAGAATTTATTTTTATTACACTATTATTTGGTATTTTAAATGGTTATTATTATTATTATGATTAAGTTTTGTTCACTCTGATTGATTTAATATCAAATTGTGATGCAAGTGTTTTAATACGCAATATTGTTTAAATAATTTATAGTAATCGATATTTTATTTTGCTAGTGAAATAAATTTAGTTTTAAGATTTCTCGTCTTCAAGATTTTCAATTGAGCTGGTTTTTTAATATTTTGAAATAGAAAAAAATACCGCTTTTTTTAAGTCATATCTCAACTCATTACAATTTTGGCCCAGAAGTCCCCGTCTCCTTTATTTATTCTTTGATTGTATTTATATTTTTTATTGTATATATTGTATTTTAGATATTTATATTTTTTATTGTATATTATGCAATAAAAAATATAAATACCTAAAAATTTATTCACTATCGCTATGACTATCTTGTAAATTATTAACATCAATAAAATCTGTATCGCATTCTGTCGGAAAAATCAGCAGAAGCTCTTTTACTTTTGGTGACAAAACTGTATTTTGTTTTGCCATTCGAGGTCTTAGGCTTTTGAGATCTTTGGATCAGAAGACAAAAGAAGATTGTGTAAAATATCTTCATTTGTCACTGTTCTACTTACCTTTCTAGAATGGCTTTCTCTATATTTCCGGAAATCTTTGTTGCGAGCTTCTGCTTCTTCTTCTGACAGTTTACCAATAGGTATGGCACCAAACTCCTTAATTATATCAGTCCCGTGTACCAACAATTTATGTACACTGGAAGGCATATAATACCAGGGATATAACTGAACATACAATTGCGCAGTTTCTCTACAAAATGCGGAAAACTTCGTGAGATCGACACGCTCACCAGATGCAACAGTCTGAAGAATCACGTGAAATCTCTCTATTAAATCTTTATTAATTCCTGTTATGCGGGCTGTTGTTTCTGCATCCTTAAAAACCTTCTGGCAGTATTGCCGTCATTGATTGTGCCTACTCCTTGCTTGACTACATCTATAAGTAATCCGCAGTCCTTCTTAAACGCTTGCTGTATAATGCTCTTTTTGAGCGACATTTTTTCTTTGTCCTCGCCCCTGCAACTCCATTTTTTGAACTCTAAACGATAAGCTGACAACAAAAGACAATTTATTTAAAAATAATATACGTAATCTAATCGGAAACTACACATAAATTAACTGAAAAAAAAGTATGAAGTAGATAAAATATATTTTCATCCCACCATCTCGGAAAGACTATTTTTGCTCTTCGATAACTGAGCGTAAAAGTCGTTTTTATCCTCTAGAGAGGTAAAGTAAATTTGAATTTAGAACATCGTGTGTACTAGGTTTGTGGACTCAAAACATCATTAAACCTATTTACTTCTACCTCTATGGTGCCGAATTTATCATACAACTTTTTTTTAATTCATGAAAAGCTCAGACTCGTAACCTCCTTGGTGTACTTTTTTTTTAATTTGCTTTGCGCGCATCAATTTTTTTCACGTCATATTGTTGACATTGTTGTTGAATTTTTATTTTGTTGTATTTTATTACTAGTATTAATAGGTATTAATACACATATTATACAGCCTCCATGGCGTAGTGGTATTGAACGCGGCCGCTACGCAGGAGGCACGGGTTCGATCCCCGCTCAGTGCAAATATTTTTTATGCATGAAAATGGGTATTTGCATTGGTCTGGTCGTGCCTTGGAGACCACGTTAAGCCGTCGGTCACGGATGCCATACGAACATCTATGGCAGTCGTTACGGGTAGTTGGAGCCCTAAAAAGTTCAACAACAACGGTCTGGCTGCAATGCTTCGATATCGCCAAATGTCATCATTGGGTTGTGGAGGTCAGATGGCAGTCGCTTCACGGCAAATATCGAGGTCCAGCCAAATCCGCAGTTAAGACTGGAAAAGCGGACCCCGGACTCCGAGGTGAAAGCTTCGGATGCTGGCTGGGAATTAACGCTAGGAAGGAGAAGCATTTCATTATTTCCTCGCTGAGGTGGGATGAAAAGTTACGTGTTGCACTCGAGTGCAAAGATTTTTCACCTTGTGCTCTTTTGATTCCCTCGCTAACGCTCAAGATTCTAATTTGTGAATCACTCGCTACGCTCGTGATTCAAATTTAGAATCTTTCGCTTGCTCGGTCATCAAAAATGAGCACGCGGTTAAAAAGCAACTTTGCACTCTTGTATAACAAATAACTATTACCGATGTGTAGTAAGCACTCCATGCATCTTATCCAAGCATGTAAAGAGGATAATCCGTACTGGAACATATCTTTGTTCTCTTCTCTTTGAGAGAGTGATTCTAGATTGTTCATCTCTAACGGTTTTGCTTTACAGATATCGCAGACAGCTGAAGATGTATCCGACAAATATGATGCTATTTTGCCGTTTATCATCGTCATCAGCAGTTGATGCTTAATTTTAACTTGACTGATTCTTGATGACTGAAGACTTTCTATTTCCTCTGCTATGCTAGTTTTTATAGTTGCTACTGTTGACTTTGTTTCTTTATTAAATTTGAACATGATCGGGCGGCAATAGAATATTGATGAGGGACGATCGTTTTCCCAAATAATTGTGCCATCAGGTTGTTGAAGTCTTATAGGAACTAGACTAGCCATGATGATAGTAGAATCATCAAACTCCGTTTCAGTCTTCTGTTTGTAATTACTTTGGCCTGAGGCTCCATCAAAGCCCCATTTGCTTATAAGCACTAACTCTCTTGTCGAGTCTAAATCCAAAGCAATCACTTCTAAAAGCCTTGACACCGTTAAGTTAAGTAAAGCTTGCAGTTTAATCGTAGCACCTTCTTCAGATAAAATTATATCTTCTTTTTGGGGATAACACTTTGTTTTTGCTTGTTTTATTTTATAATAAGAAGGGTATAAGTCAGATCCGTTTTCACTTGCTGCTTCTCTTATGCTTACATATTGCCACTTACTTAATTTAAGTGAAATTAATAAAGACAAAGCTTTATCGGGTGAATACGTACTTTTAGCTTTAGTTTTGCTTAAACACTGTTTAACTTTTTCAACATCTTCTGGGTTATTGAGCAACTGATCTATTATTTTTCCTACGTCTTCATTTCAAATTTCCAATCATAGAAGCTTTCAGTTCATCCGGGGACAACGAAAGCGATTTATTGATTTCCTCTACGCGTCTTCGTTTTTGTCTGGAACCCAATTCTTCAAAAGGTTTTCTAGGTGTAAATGTAGATGTCGAAGCTTTACTGGTAGAAGATTATCAACATCTTCAGTATTAAAATTCGAGCTCTTGTTCCACATTCACAGGTATTACTCCTTCGGGCCAGTTTATAGCACGGTCTAACCAATCACCATTTTTTCTTATAAATTGTGCTAATGTACGACTACTTCCTTCCCACCTTGCACTTATATTCGAACAAAATCGCGTCCAGAATTTTTGGAGTTGAGCACTGTTCTCTTCAGTCACATCTATTTTATGTTGTAGGAATTGGAAAAGTTTTTTACTATCCGACAATGAATTCAGATGATCTCTTAAAATCATAAATAAATCTAAATTGTTTACTAAACTCTCCATTATCAAAATCACGAGATGTTAGTAGTAATGCAATTAAACGAATACTAGATAACATACAATAAATATAAATTATTTTTTTACTACCCTCATTAACTAATTATCCGATTTAACAATATAGTAATAGGTAAAGGTGAGAGCTCTGTTATTTTAATAAGTAATAGGCAATGATTTATTAAATTTATAGATACGTCATACAAGAAGATGGCGGCATTAAAAAATGGCGCAATTACAGTCATTACGAAAATAAATAGAATTACCTATATTTTTAAGTAATAGCGAAATAGGGACCTTTAACTGTTTCGTTGTTACTTGTTAAGTAATAATGTGTATTATAACGTGGTTTAACTTACTATTTCATATTAAATTCAACTTAAAAGAACTTTCAAAAACAAAATTAAAACTCTTTATTCTATGTGATTTTTCATTTTTATCGATCCATTTATTTCGCAGAATTGCAACTTTAGGTAAGTACATGTTTATGGTAACATATAACATTAAACTAGAGAAGGTATAAGAAAAATATAGTTTCAAAGCGGGATCAAAAGAGACTTACCAGAAATTTAAGTTTATTTGATTCGCTCCATACAAAAAAATTAAAAAATAATTATTCTGCCCAAATTATAAAGTTTAGAGAAAAACGTCAGTAGACATTATTATTGAGCTCAACAAGCTCTATCCATCGGCACAAAGAAAAAAGTAAATAAACAAAATTGGGCCCTAAGTCACTCAAATCGTACTTTCGTCCCACTGTGCGGCGTCGGTTAAGCGGTCGATTTCCGTATAGTGCAAATATTAATTTGTATGCATGAATATTTTCTAGCTTATACCTACTGTATAGACTTATAGACACAACCTGTTAACAAAGTTGAGTGCCACCTTTGTAACATGGTAATTGATACGTGTCTATAATGGTGCTCCTTTTTTCTGAGACTTTGACTTCAGATTACCATCAGGCGGGGTGAAGTCAAATTGACGTGTCCTATATAAAAAATATGTTCTTTTCAGCTGTCTATATTATTTGAAACTGTATATTTAGCCAATATTCTCAGAGCAATAAACCCCAAAATCTATGTTCGTTGATAAAAATACCTCCAAATTATGCGGGTAGTTATTTACCGCCCATCAGCGGAAGGTACCCGTGAGCCGTGAGCGATCGTAAATCCGCCACGGATCAACGACCCATTGACCGAATCCGCGTTATTCCCAAGATGTGGCGATACCGTTACCATGGCAACGGGTCACAAACAAACTGCCTACACTACCGAGCTCCGACTGAACAAAATACAGAAGAAAATTCGACATACATTGCTTGTTTTTCGAATAGTTGTGATGTTTTCTTTGGTTTAAAAATAGCAATGGAATGTTATATAGAAATTGGATCGTGAATTTTTCTTTTCATATTAGATAGTAACACGGAAAAATGTGTTTTCTCGCATTGTAATAAGGGCTACGATATAATCAGTATAGAAAATTGTGGTCAGTTAAAACGGCGAACAGAACAATTATGGAGTTTATTTGAATATTATGTACATAATTTATCGTTTAATTTGTAGTGTTTCACGCAAATAATACTGTCCTACATGGGGGTAATAACATATAATATATTTGCCAACAACAGCTAAAGAGATATGAAATCTAGGTATCAAATAAACTGAGTCCGCGGTCTTTACACCGGAAGAGGGCCAGATCGAGAGATATGGCCCTGCGTCGGCCGGGGTGCGAGGGATATGGCTACGACAATCTCTCCTCCGGTAACCGACAGTCCACAGACGGCGTGTGTTTTAGTCGGTTCGAGTCCGACATAACCTCCTCCACCGACTCCGGCGGGGGAGGTATCCGTGGGAATTTTTCGCGCGATAAAAAGAAGATATGAAATAAACTATAGAGGAGTAAAGAGAAGAGATTACCTACGTTAAGGTACTTCACACGGACTGAACCGACAACTATGCTAAAATCCAATACAGCATACTGGCAGAAACGACCAATATAATAAAATGTTAAATTGTGCATCGATGTCGATTGTGCAATGATGACTGTCATAAATGGCTGTATTATATATGTAATATGAAGTTTGATTGAAAAAGTTCAACGATTGGAGTCTCTACTTATTCTTTCAATAGCAGAAGCCATTTTAGTTAAAAGATTTTTCCACAGCTTCAAGGAGTTGCAGATACCTATTTGATGTTAATTCCAATTAAACAAATGTACCCACGCCAATGACCCACGCATTCTCGAAAAAAAAGTTTTGGCACATAGCTTCACAATAAGGTGATAAGGAATTCTATTTGAAGTACAGAACCCCAAAAGGAAAGACTTTTGTCGCTGGCGATACTTCTGATGATGTCATGCTGTATATGGCAAAGGTAGTCAGAAATATCCGTGAATAATGTGGACGGCTTTATGTAGAGTGAGCCAGGAATAGAACTGTCAGACGCAGAATGTTTGTCCATCACGTAGGTACGGGCACAGTACGGGTAGAATGCGCCGCGAGTGTAAGGGGGCATTGTGTCAAGGACGAACAATAGCATTAATAGATATTATGTCCTTGGAAGATTTGATTGTAGTGTTTTGAAGCATTTTGTTGTGAATCATTTTATTATGTACTAGCTGTTGCCCGCGGCCCCGCGCGCGTGGAATTCTGATTCCGTTTTAACTCTCTTTTTTCGTGCTGATATTCCCTCGAATACCACCCCCGTTGGCCATTAGGGGTAGTTAAGTCGGACTCGGACCGACAAAAACCGCACGCCTTCTCGAGTATTCAGGTGTAAGAGTGTCTAAAGTATATAAGGTAAATATGTGTGTATATAGTATCAGGGACTCAGTCACACACATCACAGTCAAAATCACACAAAATCGGGTGGATGGATATGGCTTTTGGAAATCCGGGTCGGCAGCATGTGTGACGCCCCGAGTGTTGCATACGTCTATAGACCACGGTAACCACTTTCCATCAGGTGGGCCGTGTGCTTGTCTGCCATCTAAGTGGTATAAAAAAATCCTCACAGATACAACTCTGAGTCAGCGGGGTGGAAATGTCGGACTCAAACCGACGGCCGTCTCGGGCCATCAATTGCCAAGGGTGATGTAGTCTCTTCTTGCACCCTGTTTGACCCAGGGCCATTGAAGGGTAAGCCGTCTATAAAATATAGACGGCACAGAAAAATGAATTGAATTACCAAACATTCCTAATCCAATTTCACTTTCGTTTGAACACACAAGAGGTATAAATAGGACCGACTCGGTACATCTCTATGTACTTATATACTTTCTTTCTGAACCAAGCCTTGATTGCGAAGTAAACATGACCTTACTGCGATAAAGTAGGTTAGTTCGCGCAATTATCTACCGATTAGGATGGAGACTGGGGAGAGGGCGAACAGTGTGCGTGTACCCAACACAACACAATAATAAATATTCTAGGACGTATATTAGAGGATGAAAGTTACACTGGCGAATGAAAAATTGAGAAACGAGTGACTGTCGTGGACACATGAGATGAATGTAATGTTGATAAAAAAGTTGTTAGGCTGGGCTTTAAGGCTTAAAGAGTTTTAAGAGCAGAGGTAGACGCAAGAGAAGACTTTTATTTTTGTTTTCCCATCTATTCAGAAACGAGCCGAACCAGCCAGGCCGTGCTATTACAGTATGGGGAAGAAGGGCATTGGAAGGTTCTTACGGGGTTGGCAGGCGAGTGTCACGCCCCTGATATTGCAAACATCCATAGGCCACTGTAACCACTTTTCATCAGGTAGACCGTGTGCTTGTCTGCCACCTAAATGATATAAAAAAAAAGGATTTGAAGATGGCTGGAATGAGTGAAGGAGTGAGTGAGTGCTGGTTCCGCTCTCTAATTTAGTTTATTCGTATTTCACTTTAACTACGACTGCCACCTGACCTCTCAATCTTGAAAGAAAATAATGCACCAGAGCCATTAATTACCAAATGAGGTCAGCTTGAGCCTCAAAAATTTTGATGGGGTCCCATACTGCCTTCAGCCTTCAGCGAGGTCAAAACTCTCACTTTTATATTCATACATACATACATACATACCTACTGACAGTTTAATTGAGTGAAATTGAGTGAATTTTCCGTGTAACCGCGTTCATCACTTCCTAACCCTAGGGTATAAATTAGAAAATAACCTTTAAGTTGGTCTGTATTTTAAACTCTAATAACTGTTGTGTGTAGATTGACTGCATCTGTGGCGTAGCAGTAGTGGACGCGGTCGCTACGCAGGAGGCGCGGGTTCGATCCCCGCTCAGTGCAAATATTTGTGTGTATGAATATGGATATTTGCATTGGTCTGGGTGTTTCTACGTATACTATGTATGTACTTATTCACGAAAAAAATGTATCTAAGTATGTTTATCCGCATTCTAGAACCCATAACACAAACTGCTATGCTTAGTTTGGGTCTAGATAGCGTTGTGTAGAATGTCCTACAATATTTATTTATTTATTTAATATTTATTTATAAGTAATACAATTTAAATAAATAAATGAAATTGATGTCTGTTTATAAGACTAAAATAAGTATTTTTATTATTCAATTAAAATACAATTTTTGTCTGTCGCACTGTTTGTTCGAGTAAATTTCGTGGCTCAGCCGATATTCACGAGATTTGGACTGCTGTTTATTGATGTTAGAACGTAACTTAAGTTAGGTACTTTTATTTTGACAGCTCTGGTAATTGACGTAAGGACGTAAAGCTACTTTTATTTTAAAAAACTCTTTGGGTTACTTAGGAAATCCCGATCGAAGTTCACGCGGGAGAAGACTAGTCGCGAATACAGTTAGTTAATATATAATAAATATACATTTTATCGTAAGCTGTTTAGATACGATCTCGCGTGCTAGCCACAGGTCAGACAACCTATGGCTAGATCATATCTCAAACTTATTTTAATACTCACTAAATGTCACGCCTGCTTCTTTTTGGGGTTCTTTTTTTTTTTTCATCGTGCGAAAAAATCCCCACGGATACCTCCCCCACCGAAGCCGGAGAAGGAGGTTATGTCGGACTCGAACCGACTGAAACGCACGCCGTCTGTGGGCCGTCGGTTGCCGGAGGTGAGGTTGTCGTAGCCATATCCCTCGCACCCCGGCCGACCCAGGGCCATATCTCTCGATCCGGCCCTCATCCGGTGTGGGGACCACGCAGTCCCCAACTCGCCCCCGGGGTATGCTTGCTACCTGGCAGGTTCACGCTTTATAGTGTGATTCGAGATTAATGGACTATGGCCTGCGTGTACCTCCTGTTTTGTGCAAATAATACTGAGCTAATTTCGTGCAGATAATTTTGCCCAAAATCGAGTAAAAAATCCGTACGCTCTACATTTGGAAAAAAAATGCTCTAAAAAATGCTCTACATTTGGATGCCCGCATGCATAACTTGTATGGGGCAGCGGAAGCGGTAAATGGTATGACCCTGTATTCTGTATTCAAGTCAAGAATCAAGAAATTCGTGCGATTTTTTGAGTGTAAATCCGCACCATTAAGACCTGGAATTCCTTACCAGCTCATGTGTTTCCTTCTTCAGCGGGGCGTGAAAAAGCATCTGATAAGGCCGGCAAGCTTAGTGCCACCATTGTAACATGGTACGTGTCTGTAATGGTGACTCTCTTACTTAAGACTGCTTTCAGCTTACCATCAGGCGAGGGGAAGTCAAATTGACGTGTCCTATATAAAAAAAATGTGTTACGCGCTTACTATGTATGTATCTTTCATTGTTCCTCTCTAGAGGTCTAACGGCTGGACAGATTTCCAGCAATGAGGTCTCAAATGAAAGGTAAGGATATACTGTGGTAAGGATTTCCAGAGTGTGAACTATTTCGATCTTTTCCGCAGAAGTCGGGTTTCTTCATTTTTTAATTCACACGATACCTTTTTTTTTTTTTTTTTTTTTTTCATCGTGCGAAAAATCCCCGCGGATACCTCCCCCGCCGGAGCCGGAGGAGGAGGTTATGTCGGACTCGAACCGACTAAAACGCACGCCGACTGTGGGCCGTCAGTTGCCGGAGGTGAGATTGTTGTAGCCATATCCCTCGCACCCCGGCCGACCCAGGGCCATATCTATCGATCTGGCCCTCTCCCGATGTCCCGAAGGACCGTAGAGTCCCCAACTCGCCCCCGGGTATGGGGAGGCACGCAATGCGCACCGCCGCCGTGGCCTGCTTCTGCTAGGGTGACAGGCGGCTCCACCCGTCACCCCCAGGCCCGCGCTCATGGGGGACGGAGGTCGTTCTGCGACCTCCGACGCCCGAGTTGCCGTCGCTCGTTACGGGCCGCGCGGTTAGCGATTCTCCTACGCTCTTCGCGGGCCGCAAGGTCTGCGATTCTCCTTCGCTCCCGCTCCGCCTCCCATTTCACGAGCATTATTTGCTCGCAGAAGGAGGCGCCGGCGGCCCACGCATCCGCGCAGCGAACCATCGCTGCGAGCAAAGTAGCGAGCGTGAGAACTCTCACTCCCAAGGTCGCCACCAGCTCCCGTCTCGGCGTCTCCCACGCCGGACACTCGGTGAGCGTGTGCAGCGCCGAGTCCTCGCTCGCGTCGCAGTGATGGCACTCGGACGTTGGCTCTTTCTTCGCGATCCGATGCAGATACCGCCCGAAACACCCATGACTGGTGATTATCTGCGTCAGCCAGAACGAGAGGCCGCCGTGTGGCCTCTCTAGCCACTCCCCCATGATGGGTCTTACCGCCGCTACTACGGCGTGCCCTGCGCGTGGTCGCCCAAGTCGCAGCTCCCACTCCGCTACCATGTCCCTGTGGAGCCGGGATTTCACGGCCCGAATTTCTTCAGGCTCAGGATCGTGTCCCCGCTCCCGCGCCTCCTTTCGGAACCGATATAGCGCCGAAAGGGTTCTCGCTTCCAGGATCCATGGTAGCGATCCGGCAGGAGGAGACTCGCTGCTTCGAAGGATATCGTGCGGTACCCCCTGATGACCCTGATGGCCACTGTCCGCTGCGGTTCATGCAGCTTGTCCGCGTGCCTGGCCTTCAGGTTATCCGCCCATACGGGGCACCCGTATAGAGCCATGGACCGCACGACACCCGCATAGTCTCCTGCAGGAGTCCTCCGGGCCCCTCAAATTGGGCAGCAGCCGCGTCAGAGCGTTAGCTGTGAGAATTAACACGATACCGGTAGTGCCATGGCGCAAATCGAAACGTTCTGTCAGCGGCTCATTCGGCGGAGAAACGTTTGTCCGAGTTATGTTTCAGACCCAGAATATTATCCTTTACACTACCAGTAGTGCCACAGGGCAGTCACCAAGGTAAGATGAGGGTGAGTATACTCAGTATTAGATCGATCTTGACGAACAATGTACTCAAAATGACCTTAATACCTTGGTTTATCCTCCTTCCTGTTCACCGAAAGAATGACCTTCACAACCCAATGGCTATATTGGGCGATATCGAAGCATTGCAGCTAAACCAGTTGTTGGAAATTTTTAGGACTCCAACTAGCCGTAACGAATACCATAGATGTTCGTATGGCAACCGGGACCAACGGCTTAACGTGCTCTCCGAGGCACGACCAGACCAATACAAATACTCAAATTCATGCATATAAATATTTGCACTGAGCGGGGATCGAACCCGCACCTCCTGCTGCAGTAGTGAACGCCTACTGCCATGCCACAGAGGCCTGTCAAGTGACGCTGACTGTACATAATCCGTTGACCAATAATTTTATTACACAAATGTGCGCACTGGGCGGTATGAAAGGAACTTTATCCCTCGCACACTCAAGCTGTGGAATGAACTCCTCGCGGTGGTTTTCCCAAGCGACTACAATATGGGGTTCTTCAAGAAGGGCATTGGAAGGTTTCTTCAGGGTCGGCAGCACGAGTGTGACGCCCCTGGTGTTGCATATGTCCATAGGCCACGGTAACCACTTTCCATCAGGTGAGCCGTGTGCCACCTAATTGGTATAAAAAAAATGTATCACTCATTTATTCAAAGTGTATTTTATAACGAAGGCACTGAGTCATACACGACTACGAATACGCTCTTTTCTGAGAACTCGTGGTATGATTGATAGTCTAAGTGGAAAAGTAGTGTTAGCCTTATCTGATGGTGGGTTAAAGTTGCTGATGTCAGACGTGGCCATGGGACTGGCCTTGGGCTGGACGATGGGAAACTGTTTGCTTTTACATAACAATACTTTTATGAAGTCGTTGACGTGTTTCGTTTTCGCCAATTACTTATAATAAACCGCTAACTGGTGCTCGACCTATGAAGGGTTGGATAGAAATAAAATTTTCATTCGATATTGCAAAGTAATTTATTTTACGTAGGAATAGTTCTTCTTCATCCTAGCGGTAATTCCCAGTCGTATACGAAGCTTTCACCTCGGAGTCTGGGGTCCGCTTTACCAGTATAAACTGCAGATTTGGTTGGACCTCGATATTTTCCGTTGAGCGACTGCCATATGACCTTCACAATCCAATGGTGATATCGGATGCTTATTTCTGGCTCCAAGTACCTACCCGTAACGACTGCCATACTTAAATGTTCGTATGGCAACCGGGACCGTAGGAATAGATATTTAGGCTCTTGTCTCCGCTAAAGGGTTGGTTCTTCACCGATTGATTTAACAATTAAAAAATTAAAAAAACCCGACTGCTGTCTAAAAGATTGAAACAAGCTTGATAGCAGGCGGTACCCATTTGCCAATCATAAACCGAAAGAAATTTAATGGGTACCGCCTACTATCAAGCTTGTTTCAATCTTTTAGACAGCAGTCGGGTTTTTTTATTTTTTAATAATAGTAATTTATTAATTAGGTAGGTATATTAGGTTATTATAAAAATATGGAGACAAAAAAAGATATATACAATTACTTACAAAATATACATAAATATACAAAACTATGCTATATATACAAAAAAGTGACCGTTAGGCATCGAAAAATTCCTCCCCATCGATCTCTACTGGGACCGTGCCCAGAAGGCTGGCGGCATTACCTCGCTGAATGGCGATGCCAATCCTCTGAGCGAGGTAAAGGCCAGCCCTATGGTCACGGGAAGCGTCGATTAGTAATTAATAATTAATTTTATTTTAACCTTTTTAGTTAGGATATGACATCTATATATTTTTGTAATCTCCTTTTAATTCTCTTCATTTTGATACCCTACTCGATAAATTTGAATGAAAAAAAATTTTTGACAACACATATTTTAGCATCAAAAATCTACCGTATAGTTTTTGTTGGAATCTTATGTACCCTATGACACTCGGGAGATAAATACCTTTCATTTGAGACCCTATTCATCAAAATCCGTCCAGGCGTTAGGCCTGTAGAGGGGAACAAAGAAAACTACATACACACATAGACACATACATACATACATACGCGCGAAACAAAAGGGTAAAAAGAAGAAAGGAAGAAAAACATTTCATTTAAGACTAGCCGACCCGCCCGACTTTGCTCGTGGCATATTTCGAAACCCCGTAGCCAATGCCTGCATAATTATGTATGGGAATCAGCCAGATTTGTTGATATTTATGATTACTGCTCCGCTCCCTTAAGTAGTAGGGTGATGACTTATAACCTATAACCTTTCTTGATAAACGTTATGCAATACAAAATATTTTTTTCAATTCGAACCAGTAGTTCCTGAGATTAGCGCGTTTGACCAAACAAATAAACAAACTCTTCAGCTTTTGAATATTAAAGTATAGATACGCGAAAGATTAATTCAATCTGCGAGAGAACCGAAGACACCGGTGGAAACCCCCCTAACCCGTCGTGGCAGTGAAGTCGCTATATCGGAATCAAAAAGACTAAAACTATACAGTGTTTTGTCACGGGTACCTATTACACAGAAAGCCGGGTATAGGTACCTTGAGAAAGGAAATCTCCAGGATGACCACCAGGTTTGGCCAGGCTTTGGCCACTTATTGGGTAACAAGAGACCTGAACATGGAGTGCAAGGAGCCTTGCATTTATTATGCGACACTCCGCCATCTCGGACCTGCTTCTGCTTAGAACCAAGAGCTTGGTGTGCTTCTGGGAGCGAAGAGAAAGATTATCTCTTCGCTCCCAGAAGCACACCAAGTGACTCGCACTAATGAATCCCAGCCTTAGTAACAACAATGACCTACGAACTTCTCACGTGACCTGTACGCATAAATACGTCTTCACATGAAAAGGACCCCGAACTTTCTCACCGACGACGCCAGCCAGGTTCATTGGCATTTCACTGTTCCACGCAATACTTACCGTTTATTATGCATAGGGGCTAGTTAAGTATAGTGGTTTCTACCAAACGGACATTCAGACTTAGTTTGTACTCACAAAATAAGTCTCTAAGTGGCCGTTTGATAGAACCGAGCGTTTAGCAGAGCGATTGCCCTCTTTCCCAACTGTACCATTGATTAGTACCATTAATGGTACTACTGGGTATCTTTGTCCCACTAGTACCATTGTACACGATACTAGATTGTTGTCTAAAGGTATGAATCCGAAGCTGAACGCATGCGACAATGACAGGCGCATGCAGCAGACATAGTGAACGATGGTCTACGAATTTTAATTAAAATAATTAAGGAAAAAATACACACCATGCTGTGATTGAATGGATTTCTTCATCACAATATAATACCACAAATAATCATAAAATTCATCATCGGCGTTATGAGCTTTCGAAGTTTTAACAGTCGACCATACAATCATTCGTAAACTGATCATCGGCGAAATGACCATTCGGAGTTTTAACAGTCGACCATACAACCATTCATTGAATTCATCATCGGCGAAATGAGCGTTCGGCATTTTGACGGTCGGCCAGATTATTTCGAAATTATGACGTGGACTCCGAGGAAACATTGGTAGGATGTCATCGATTCCTTCAACTGAGACAGAGACAGATCATCTCAAAAAAACATGTCGTAGGACCATATAGGTACTTATTGGTGTTCAGAAAGATAATGTACAAAAATTAATAATCTCCCCGCTATAAGTACAGCTAGTATATATCCACAGTCTAATTCTTATAAACTTTATAAGTGGTAATGAACTTGGGGAGGTGCCTGAACTCAGATATGAGCGCTCTGATACAAAATATACAGGCGATCGAATTTGTATAATTGGCCGCCTGGCCGGCTTACTGGCAGAAACACGAAACAGCTAATTGAATAAGTAATAGGCAGAGGTTCGTGACACGATTGTTTAAGGATTTACTGTAATGTTACCTACAATCTGTATAATACAGGTATTCTATACAATGTCTAAGCAATGTATGCTATTATAAGAATGCCTGCTGCTCCATCGGCAATGTGGGAAATAAATCGTTCTTGGTGTATAGTTCTTTAAAGCCATCCTTTAAAGAAATTCTATTTCTGGATAGTTACAAAAAATAACCACGAAACTCCACTCCGCTCCCGCATCCTTCTAACCTACGGCTGTTCACAATAACATATCTACAGATTAAGCTAAAGGTATAGATAGTTCCTTTGTCAAATCCTATTGTTATTTTGCTACTATGAATTGCGTTACCATTATACATTGATGACGTTTTTATCCTTTCTAATGTCAAAACTGGCGATAGATAATTGGGAACGGCCGTTAATCTGCGCGCCCCAACTTGGATAGATAGGTATTATAATAGTTTAGAAGACCAAAGTGATTATTTTTTTTATAACCACCGTTTTTTTTTATAACAATTCATTACCGTCTGCGCACATGGTATTTGGTATTTTATACATTGCCTAGGTAATCATACCTAGGCAATATATATACCAATACTAGCTTTCGCCCGCGGCTCCGCCCACGTGGATGTCGGTTATCGCAACCAAACATAGCCTATGTCCTTTCTCAAGGTCTAATCTACCCCTATACCCCTATATCAAATTTCATCGAAATCGGTTCAGTGGTTTAGGCGTGAAAGCGTAACAGACAGACAGACAGACAGATAGAGTTACTTTCGCATTTATAATATTAGTATGGATATGGATATATACCTGAATATACACATTGTCGGTAACATATAAATATTTTATACAAAATACCCTAAGCTCACCAAACTAAGATGAACATGTTCACAAAATGTTGGTTTGAGCGGGAATCGAAACCGCAACCAACCTCTGCTGTATGCTCGGCGTATGATGGAAGGATGGAAGTATGATGGCGTTTTTGACATTCGTTGACGCCTACGTCATATACGTCAAATCCCATACTAGAAGCCACTTGTCTAGAAGGGCCCGCTGATTTAGCAGTCGCACGCTCTACGCAACTCCTACGCTCTACGCTCCTCTACGCTACAGAGGTCTACGAGAGTGATGAGTCTAGAAAAAGAATATTGTAAAGAAAATTAACGCACGTAGTTCGCACACGGAGAAAGCGCTTTAATCTTGCAAACAAAAGCTGAAAAAGAAAGCTCTAATGATATAATCGATGAGAGGTCAAGGCGGCTCTTTACGATGCTCGCTCTGCACGTAAACGATTAACGATTATGGCTATCGATATAAATTGATACGATTACTGACAAGACGATGGAATTGGTGATAAATTCGATTAATAGTGTGGTGTTTTAATTAGGTATGTGTGGTTGTGTCAAGGGCGATGGTCATAAATGAAACTTGTAGAGAAATGGGATGTGATTTTCGTCGGACGCATAAAAATTCTGCCCAAAGACATAGAATATTTTACACAGCGTTATCTAGGCTCAAAGTAAGCATAGATTAACTGGCTAGTACGAGTATTCTAACACCCGTATTCACAAACAATACTTCGCTATGCGTAGAACCAAAACTGTGCAAAGAACGACAAATTCTCAGTGCGTTCGTTTTGGCAAGCCTTTTTATTCATTGATAACACTTATGTAATACTTCGTTGAGGGAACGCACTGCGTTAGATACTACTCCGTGATGTTTGTGAATTAATTTTACCAGCCCTATGCGCTCGAGCACACTATGAGACATCACAGTATTGTTTGTGAATACGGGTGTTAGTGGTTCAATGTGGATAAACAAACATCCTTAGATACTTAGGTACTTATTATTACCCGACTGCCAACAAGGGTTATGTTTTTCCCCCGTATCTTGTATTATTCTTTGTACATTAGTTAGGTTTGTATGAAACCTAACTAATGTAATTAAAAAAGTGGCTATATGAGCCTAAAAATTTATTATAGAAAGTGAATGTAATTTGGTCTAACCTGGCTAGCTGGAGACGCAAGAGATAAATAAAATATGATTACAATTAAATAATTATAATCTTGATGATAAAAAGGGCGTTACATGAATTTGTATGAAGGTAATTAAGAAGGGAACCTCAGGGGTAGGTTCGGTATAAAAATATTCTGCCGTGGCGTTGCTTGATCCGTTGTGCAAGATGGTAGTAGCACTTAGCTGGTGACACCGGAGCTGGTGTTGTTGACGGCGTGCCAGGGTCCTCGCTGGTGTGCCTCACGACCGAATGATGGCGTGAAGCCCGGTGCGAAGACCCCGTAGCCGACAGCAGTAGGCCCGGGGTCAAATGCGACCTGCCCTGGCGGAGTTCGCCAAAAGAAAGGGACGATCAAGTGCCATAGTTTTGACACTTGAGGTAGTGTACTAGTGATGTCCAGTCTCGCTCGCGCTACCATAGACAATTAGTCGATTTAGTATCGAAACACTAGAATTAATTGAGTAAGTTGTGGAACTAATTAAATAAAATTTTGAATAAAATCCACAACGTTACATCTTTACTAGCTTTTACTCGCGGTTTCGCTCGCGTGGATGTCGGTTATGTCCTTTCCTAAGGTCTAAACTATCTCTGTAGGTACTAAATTTTATCAAAATGGATTCAGTGGTTTAGGCGTGAAAGCGTAACAGACAGACAGACAGAGTTACTTTCGCATTTATAATATTAGTTTATTATATAGATAACCTCATATCTTCGGAACCACTTTACGGATTTCAATGATTGATGTCTCAAATGAAAGGAAATCATCTTCCAAGTGTTCTAAAATACGTAAAATGTGAAAAGAGGCTGGAGGCGCGGGTTCGATCCCCGTTCAGTGCAAATATTTGTATACATAAATATGGGTATTTGCACTGGTCTGGTCGTGCCTCAGAGAGCACGTTAAACCGTCGGTCCCGGTTGCCATACGAACATCTATGGCAGTCGTTACGGGTAGTTGGAGCCCTAAAAAGTCTTACAACAACGGTCTAGCTGTAATGCTTCGATATCGCCTAATGTCACTATTGGGTTGTTGTGGAGGTCAGATGGCAGTCGCTTCACGGAAAATATCGTGGTCCAGCCAAATCCCCAGTTAAGACTGGTAAAGCGGACCCCAGACTCCGAGGTGAAAGCTTCGGATGCGACTGGGAATTAACGCTAGGAGGAAGAAGAAAAGAAATTACCAATGCTTATCTACAGAATATAATAAAATCATAATAAAACAGTACAAACATTGTTGAACATCTATAATTGTAAAGTGGTCGTGTCTGTACATTGGAGATATTAAAAAAAAATACTTGGGTTATGTTATGTTAACGATACTGAACACGAAAATATTTTTTTTAAATTTCCTGTCTGTTTGTCTGTTTGTCCACGATGGACGCAAAAACTACTGGACGGATTTTGATGTGGTTTTTTTTGTTAGAAAGGGCTTACTCAGAATTAAAATCTTACGTTTGTTTGATCGCAATCGGTTGAGTGGAACCGAAGATATGAGCAAAGGTCGCGTTAACCGAGATGCACGCGGGCGGAGCCGCGGGCGGAAGGCTAGTACATAAATATAGAGGACAGTCAGTGTTAGTGGACAAACATATCAATAACGCTAGTTGAATCGTATCTTGTTCGAACTATTTTACTGTCACTGCCCTAATGGTGTAACTTTTCTGTTATTTGTGTGGTTATTTCTTTTAGGAAATAAATAAATCATTATTTATTGTCTGTATTCAGTAGGCTGTACACTTTAGGTATAGGTACAATTCGACTAGAAAGAAAAACGTAAAAACAAAATTTGGCAATCCGTATTACTTTACTAATATTATAAATGCGAATGTAACTCAGTCTGTCATGTCTGTTACGCTTTTACGCCTAAACCACTGAACCAATTTTGATGAAATTTGGTGCAGAGATAGATTAGAGCTTGAGAAAAGACATAGGCTGTTTTTAATCGCGATAACCGATATCCACGCAGCAATAGCTAGTAATTTCATAAGCTTTTGTAGGTTTTTGAAATTATACGTTTTAAAAACGCAATTCTACTGAATCCCCAGCTCAAAATACATTGTTATCGGAACTAATCCATCATGTAAAAATTTACTACGAAGGTTAAGAGGAAATGGTTCTAACTCAGGTTCAAGATTTGACCTCCACAAACAAACACACAACTGCAAGGTAAGGAAAAGCTTGTCATAAAAACAAATATAATAAGCTATAAAAGTTTTACGGGATGTTTTCAGTACAACGGAAAAGAAAGCTTTTCGAATTATACTCTACTAACTGTTGCCCGCGGCTCCGCCCTCGTGGTTGTCGGTTATCGCAACCAATCATAGCATATATCCTTACCCAAGATCTAATCTACACCTATACCAAATTTTATCAAAATCGGTTCAGTAATTTAGGCGTGAAAGTGTAACTAACAGACAGTTACTTTCGCATTTATAATATTTTAATTATAACCTGTGAGTCCTGTGGCCTGTGACTAACACCCGTATTCACAAACAATACTTCGCTATGCGTACTACAAAAACTGTGCAAAGAACGACAAATTCTCAGTGCGTTTGTTTTGGCAAGCCTTTTTATTCATAGACAACACTTAATTAATACTTGGTTGAGGGAACGCACTGCGTTAGATACTGCTCCGATATGTTTGTGAATTAATTTTACCAGCCCTATGCGCTCGAGCACACTATGAGACCTCACAGTGTTGTTTGTGAATACGGGTGTCAGACAATATAAAAATAATTGGACAAAACTGAGAACCAAAACATATGTCATTTTGTAGACATTAATTGAAACCTCCGTATCGCGGTCAACTGATAAAATATAAGTATAGGTGTGTGTGTGTAGTATACCTACCGTGGGAAAATCAAAATGTTTGATTAATGATTGCTTTATTATTGAATGTAAATAGTCGATAGAGTTGAATGTATTCCATCCCGGTCTTGCCTCCTCGTAGGTATACCATGTTGTTGCAGGTATAGTCGAACAACTAACAATTTATCAGAAGCAAACAGTGACAGTTTGATAACATTGATAGCGCCACCGTCCCTTCAATATTGTTTAATACTGCTAAATTGACTTGATAAGCGAACAGTATGCATTTTGTTAAACAGTATGCAACAGTATGCGTTGGTAGGTAGATATACCTTAATTAATACCAAAAATTAATCCCTTTATCCCCATGTCACGGCAACACGCGTGAACGGCTGGACCGATTTGAATGAATCCTTTTTTTTTGTTTTCGTTATAACGCTAAATGATTTTGTATTTGAATTTGAATGTGAGAAGATCCTTAAGAAAGAAAAATAAGGAAATTGCCTGGGACATTAAATAATTTAGGAAAACTTTAGGTATGATCATATTATTTTTGTAATGCAAACTCCAAATGTCGAAAATTTGAAGAACTGATAGTAACTAATGTTAAACGCCATAAAAAATGTATTTATGTATGTGTATCCGCATTCTAGAACTCATAACACAAGCTAGTTAAGCTATGCTTACTTTGGGTCTAGATACCGTTGTGTAAATTGTCGTACATTATTTATTTATTTATTTATAACCTTACATTTGAAAAGTTTATATGTAGTACTAAAAGCATTCTTCTTCTTCTTATTTTATTAAAATGACTTCTTAGATCGATCGGTTATAAAGGTACCGATGATTCTTCCGAAATTTTGTCGATTATGGAGGTCTCTAGGTTTTTATGAGACAGTCGCTCAATAATTTGAACTACCTAATCCTTGCCAAAAGCATTCAAAATTCATTGACCATGCAGACCACCTAGACAGACCAAACCCCGTCGGATTAGCTAGTAGGTATATGTGTAAATGCGAAACAAAAACTAGCAGGAACATCACGTACGCAAACAATTACATTGAAAACAAGCCAATAGAAGGATATTTACTACGACAGAACAGAAAAACTATTTTAGTATATACAAACCAGCCTTGTGTGACCTCGGGAGAGTTACCGCTGTCCTTAAACCGGTGAATGTTATGAGGGGTGCGGCGGGGCAGGGGGTCAAGATGTTTTGGTTACCAGTGGTCTGTACGACAATAACACCGGGTATGGATATAGTTATTATGGAATGGGCTTTAATTGAGGGGTTTTTTTTTCATCGCAGCGTAGTCACGGTTGTATCTAAAGCTTGCACTTTAGAGCCTTGCTTGCAGTACGTTCTTTTACTCCTTCTCTTGATTTGGCTTTTACGGGAGTACGACCTGTAGAATGATAAATTTCATCCTTAATTTTTCCTTTTCTTTACTTTAATAGGAACGTACCCGAACGTACTACATATAACCCTATTATCAGATGATAGGAAATTTCCTGACGAGTCCGGAATTCGAAACCACTCTAAACTTGAGATCCACTTTGAGCTCAGGGAAATGGAAAATTTTAAATTGTCTGGAATAAAAATTGATGTTGCTAAACTTTGGGACGGCTCGAACGATTCGGCTTTTTTTCCGCATTTTCTAAAATCTGCACGGAAGGTTATAAAAAAGTTACGAAAACGGAAACAGAATTTCAAATTGATTGAAAAATTAGACGTTTTCCCAGGACGACTCAATTTTTGCTGGGTAGGTATTTCCTCGTAACAGTTATATCAAAAAATTCTGTATATTTTACTTTCATTCGCTAGTCACATCCAGCTAAACCTATAAATCCGTGTCCAACCGTGGTGGTTTAGGGGTGGCACGTGCGGCCAGCGGTCAGTATTCGCCCCGCGGCCGCCTCACCACACTGTGTACAATGGACTTACGTTAGCCGCCATGACAGACGACATACCAGGTGAAGTGTTCTTTATTCAAATTTTCAAAATTGTTAATTCTTTTGTAACGTTGACAGATTGGTTCTTTTTTAATTATTAGTGACCAGTATCTGTTTTTTTTTCGTAATGGATCTCATTTATTTTCTACTTAGTGATTGAAAAGTCAATGTTCAGGTGTGTTTAAGTACGTATAGATAAGGAAAGTTTTATGTTGGGGTGCAGATAATGGCAGATATACCGTTATACGAATAATCTATCTATAAGTATACGAACTTTTATAATCTGTATCAGCGAATAAGTGGTAATAAACACTGCAAAGTTAATTTGACAAGTCAACCTCACCAAGAAGTCTGTGTGCCTGTTAAACAAGTTTTCCTCTCAGATTTGGGAGGCCGAACGGCAGTAACGCCCGGAAAAGCCCCACCGATCAAAAACAACAATCGAACCTGATTATCAGAAGTGCAAACTTTGGACGCCACCGCATTGATGATGATGATTGCATTTATCAACTCAAAGTATTATGACAAGAAAATAGTCTTTGTTTCTTTCCAACAAATATCAGTGTTTGTTAAGTTTTACATCTATAACTCGCGAATGTAGTGCCTTTAAGTTACATATTCACCTATGGGTACACAGAGGTGTGTTAACACTTACATTTCGTTAACTAGGTATAGGTAAATGTCTAATTTATCTATTCCTTTGCGACTTTGACAGTTTTTATAAATAAACTGGCTGACCCGGCGAACTTCGTACCGCCATATTTTCGGCCCGCGTGGTATTCAAATCCCGTTCCCGCTGCACCCTTATCACTTAGGGGGATGAAAAATAGATGTTGGCCGATTCTCATAGATACCGGATAAGCACAAAAAATTTCATCAAAATCGGTCGAGCCGTTTCGGAGGAGTTCGATTACGCACCCCGTGACAGAAGAATTTTATATATTAGATAGATAGATATATTGTCAGTGCCCAGAAGCATCTGTAGTTTTTTAATTAATTCTTGAAATATTAAGTAATTACTAAGTATGAAGTTCATTCTTGGGGCAAGACGAAATTCTCATGTTGACAATATTTACATCAAAAAATAATAGCCGGGTAAATCAAAGATTAAGTAACTAACTATTATAATTATGTTTATATTATTTTACTAGTGATGTCCGCAAATACATCCGCGTGGATTTCGACTATCGCGACTTTTGTCTCCGATTCTATACAACCAATTGCGATCCGAATAGGTACACCTACCCCACGTCCATCATGTTTTCTTTACTGTTAGGTTTAATTAACGTATAGGTATTGTAAAACAATATATTTTAATAAACTTATTAAGTAATTTTTTGTATTGATTTTCTTAATTTTATTTTATGTTCCAAAAGTTCGCCATAAATCATATGTGATGTGACTCATTGGACAGTTAAGTAAGTTGTTAAGCTACTTTTGACACTGACGGTACAATGTTCCAATATTCGTAATTTACTCAACCACGTGGAAACACCACAACATATACAGTGAAATTAGTCTCGAGAAATTTTTGCATATGTAGTGGTGTGTATATTACTCAGATCTTAGAGCGCGTTTCCACTATATCGTTCTGGCCTATACAAAAATGTTTCGATATCCTAACATTACTATTTAATTTTATACTTATCCCTAGCAACACTCTGATTTTTGTTTTCAATAAAAACAAGTTTTTATTTTAAATATAATAATAATAATAATAATTTATTTCGGATACTATTTTGGATCCATAGATAATATTATGTTAGTAACAATGTCTTATACTAGTGTTAGTAGGTAATAAATAAAAATTAAAATTAAAATCAAAAATTCAAATTAAAATCAAGCTCCAAAATAAAATTAAAATCGATGTCAACAAAAAATTAAAATCAAAATTGAGATCAAATATAATTAAAATTAAAATTGAAATCTAAATCAAAATAAAATTTATAAATAAAATCAAAAATTAAATTATCAAAATCAAACTAAAAATTAAAATTAAAATCAACAATGAAAATATAATCCGATTCAAATTAAATTTTGGTATGGATGGAAATCCACCTGTAGATCAGGGGGGAGTCCCATCTCTCAGAAAATACATTCAGGATGCTGTTGGAGGAGGAGCGCAAACGCGTCAGCATGGAAGCGCAACGTTTTCTAATTATAGCAGCGAACCCGTCAACCTGCGCGTCCGCGAACATGCCCGACGCGCTACAACGCCACGGCAACCCCAAAAGCACCCTGAATGCATTATTATATTGGACACGCAAGTCGCTGTATGCCCTCTGCGTAAAACTAGTCCACAGGCTGCACGTGTAAAAAGACTGGCAAAAAGCTTTAAACAGCGTAATCTTGACAGAATCATTACAGCGCGCAAACCTGCGAGCCAGCATATTGCAACGGACAGCCAACGACCTGCGCTCCCTCTCAATATCCACAATACATTATCTTTTAGGTCATCGGTGACCCAATGGCCCAAGTATTTAAACCTCTGAACCCGACCCATAGGAAATCCGGTGAGTGAGAGTTCTGGAAGATGTTCTAATGTATTGGCACCAGATTTAAAAACTAGCCATTCACTCTTATTGGTATTGTACCTGAGCCCATGTGCCACCGCATAACCCTCACAGATTTTGAGGAGTTTCCTCATCTCACCAACAGAAGGGCTCAGCAACACCATATCGTCAGCGTAGCTAATATTGTTTACACAAACACCATCTACGTGACATCCTGTTCTGGTGCTGCTAAGCTCCTCTATCAATTTATTTACATACAGGTTGAACAAACGAGGGGAACTCAACCCGCCCTGTCTTACCCCACAATCCAGCCCATACACTTCAGAATATGTGCCTGCCCATCTCACCCTATTCTTTTGACCACTGTACCAATATCGCAACAGTGATATAATATTAGCCGGGACAGTAGTATCATGGGCAAGCTTATACCAGAGTAGCTCATAATTTACCAAGTCGAAAGAAAAAGGTTTTGACTTTATAAAAAAAAAAAAATTCATTCAATTTCACGTCCTTGAGCAAACGACAAGGCGACTACCGTGAAACAATAAAATATCGTGTCGTTCTTTAGATGATAGTAGTTTAGCTATAGGTAAAAAGTTTTGACCATAATAATTACGAAACAAAACAAATAAATAAATCGTCACTTGATAGTGGAAACACGCACAAAACCAGAATAAACCAGTTTACGCTGTCCGCAGCTTGGTACCGTTAGAACACGGTAATACTATCCATACAGTATTGTAACTCGGCCGTATTTTAGAGATAAGTGCCTAGAGTCGCGCGGTACGTACACATGCGATAGGGCTGCCCACCCACAGCAATTTGATTACAACTGCCGACTTTAACTTTCTATCAAGTACTTATATATATATAAGATAGTTTTGTGATTATAAATATGTAGGTACCTATTATTTTTTTAATTAAACAAATCAAACACTTTGTGAATGGAATAGTTTATTAACGTTTCTATTAGGTAGGTTTATAAGGTCATAGGTGACGCACACATATCCCGAGGTTTTAAAGACAAGTGTAGGTACCTACCTACTGTATCATGATCTTCCCATCTACCTATACTCCATTCGGTTAAGTACCTACTTAACAAAACGTAAACAACATTGATAGCCCTAAAACGGCCAACAACGACCGTCTAGCTGCAATGCTTCGATATCGCCTAATGTCACCATTGGGTTGTAGAGGTCAGATGACAGTGTCTTCACGGAAAATATCGAGGTTCAGCCGAATCCGCAGTTAAGACTGGTAAAGCGACTTCGACGGTGAAAATGCGACTGGGAATTAACGCTAGGATGAAGAAGACTATTCTGTTTAGACTAAGAGTCTGAAATCCGAAATCGAACTAGGTAGGTACAAGTTAGTCAGTTAAGTTAGTTAGCCTAGTTTTTTTGTTTAATGTTTAATACATATATTATGTGATTTTATAAAAAGTGGCTACAATATATTGTTTACCTTTGGTTAAGTACCTAACCGAATGGAGTATAGGTAGTTTACTTGTGTCAAACACTTTACTCAATTTATTTATTAATCCAGGCCTTTTATTCGGGAAGAGAAAAAGAATTCCATCAAAGACACAAATTACGTAGGTACCTACCCACTAGTACATAAGTAAAATCATTTTATTCCTACCTATAATATTTATATTATATTTATTATATTCACATCTCAGAATACGGAATAAACTGTTTATTCCGTATTCTGATATTACCTATAATAAATATATTATGGATGTTTGTGTGAATACACAAACATTCATAATATATTTATTGTATTTCTAGTAAAAAAAATTGCGCAATAACTGTTTAAAAACGACATCGTCGCTGCGGGACATTCCTGGCCGGTTCCGACCGGTTGCTTGCCGAGCGCATGCCGAGATCGAGGCGCGTAGGTATAGGACGCGTTTCGTCCGTTTATATGAAGACAAGTTACTGTATGTATATTTATTCTGTGGTTAGAACATAAAGCACACATTTCATTCAAAAATTATAATTAATACGTAGTTTAATTGTTAAATTTTGTATTTGTTGATTGTTGTTATTTTTTGTTATTATTGTTATAATATTTGTTAAAGTGTGTGTGTAAGTGTTGTAACTTTATATTGTTAATTCAAAATGGCTCCAGTGTTAAAACATGGTCGAGGCAAGCCTTTGACTTCTCAAACTAAAGAAGTTTTGTACTGTTTGTACAAATATTTCGAAAATGAGTGTAATAACAACCCGAGCAGTATTATGACCCCCACTCAATTAGTTGCTAAATCAACAGGAATTTCAATAGCATCCGTCAGAAAGGTAGTATCAGAAAGCAAATATCGTCCTTCAGATCAGGAAGTAACATTTAAATCTCCTAAAAAGAAACCGAATCGTAAACTTACAATAGTAATCGATGACTTTGATCAGCAAGTTATCAGAAGAACAATTCATGACTTCCACATCACCAATAAAGAAGTTCCCACTTTGGAAACTTTGCACGCAAAATTGAAAGAAGATATCGATTATAAAGGTTGTGTCAGCACGTTACGAAAACACGTCATGTCATTAGGTTTTAATTGGAAGCAAACAGAAGATAACCGGAAACTTCTTATGGAAAAACACGAAATTAGATACTTGCGAATTAATTATTTGATGAAAATTGCTGAATATCGTGAACAACGCCGACCAATTGTTTACACCGACGAAACATAATTATATACATACATCACATACCCTCTCGAAATCTTGGTCAGATGGAAGCACTTCAGGTTTGAAGCAACATATGTCGAAAGGCAACCGCTTAATCATTGTTCATGCCGGTGGTATGGATGGCTTTATACCAAATGCATTGCTTATGTTTAAAGTCAACCAAAAAAGTGGAGATTACCACGACAATATGAACTATGACAACTATTCAAGGTGGATTCAAACTCAATTAATACCCAACTTACAACCAAATAGTGTTGTTGTTGTTGACAACGCACCATATCATAACTCAATACAAAATCCTGCACCGAATAGTAATTCTAGAAAACAGCAAATGATTGACTGGCTGACATTTCGAAACATTGAGCATTCATCCACGTTGCTCAAGCCTCAATTATATGAACTGATTCTGCAAAACAAGGCGAGATTTATAGAGTACAAGATAGACGAAATATTACGACAGCACGGTCATACTATGCTGCGTTTACCACCATACCATCCGGAGTTTAATCCTATAGAAAATATATGGGGGATAGTGAAAACATATGTCGCAAAAAAGAATGTCGCAATGAATATGAAGGTTATAATGTCATTAGCTGAAGAAAAAATGAACGCCATAACTGTAGAGGAATGGAGAAAAGTTTGCATGCTATTGAGGAGGAAAACAAATATCAGGGTAGAGACGCAGCTTTAGACACAATATCAGAACGAATCATAATTAATTTAAATAATTCATCTGATGAAAGCGAGGATGGGGATGATTGTGATATGTCTGGGGTTGATGAATTATTAGAATAAAACATTTATGGCCGGAGAACACCTAATTCATACACGTCTTCACTGAAGTGAAAACCGGCATTCATTGCTTGTAATGTTTGGAACTGGCTTGTCTGCCTTATACAGTTCCATAGATTACAATGTAGTGGATACACATTTTCACGTCCGTATTAGTACGTAGTGCGTATGCGTAGACGTGTTGTTTTTTTTTATTTGCTGACCATACACTACTACAAACGCAAAAATTTCTCCAAGCTAATTTACCTGTAATTACCGAATACTTTCTATTAGTTTGACAAGTACTTAGTTAACTACACGTGACGGCTCGCGTTAGTGTCGCTATCGATTATAACATTTAGTAGGTCATTAATAGTATTTGGTACTCTTAGTAGGTTTAATGACTCCGCGAACTGACCTTATTATTACAGGAATTCTTTGCGGAATGAGGGCTTAGATTGCTAAGGATTGGTATACAAATAATGTTAGCTTGTACTGAGTAACCCTCATTATGTACTATTAATTATTCGAGTCCATGATTCATAAATAGGGGTTGTAAAAACTCGCCTCTGAGAAAATTCGTCGCAATCAAAAATGATAGTAAACCCGCCTCAGTCCTTTTGAATTGATATTTTTATTGCGAAAATTCTTCTCACGTTGATCAATAAGTACTTTTGCAAAGAAAGTAATAGATTAACATACCATTATCTGCCTTTATGTGAACTTTTTAGAAGTCATCTATGGATATTAAAAATGGGTATATTGTCAAATAACTATCTATGTATGAATAATTGAATATACATAGGCTGCTACTTATGTATGCGGAATCTGGGATTCCAATAATTTTAAACGCAATGTCTGACCTCCATGCACATATTCGTTCTTTTTTTAAATACTGGCCGCTAATATTTTTTTTCATATATACGTTAGTGTTTTGTTTTTGTTGGGTTTAAAATGTCATATCGCTGAAAAAATGGAACTCACTCGTGAAAATATTCGTGCTATGAATATTTATTACGATTTTCGACGTGGTTTAACGCAACAACAGTGCGTAGATCAATTAACTTCGACTTTTGGTGGTGAAGCTCCATCAAAAACGACTGTGTATCACTGGTTTAGTGAGTTTAATCGCGGGCGGAGTAAGCTCACGGACGAAGTTAAAGAAGGTCGCCCGAAATCGGTGGTTGTGCCACAAAATATTGAAGCTGTGCGAAAACTAATAATGCAAGACCGCCATGTTACGTATCGCGAAATAGAGGCCAGTCTGGGCATATGTATGACGAACATTCATAGGATATTACATGAACATTTGTCTGTAAAAAAAATTTGTTCGCGTTGGATCCCGCACAACTTAACTGAGGATCAAAAAGATGCTCGCGTCGAATGGTGCAAGAAAACCTTGAAAAAATTCAACGGAGGCGACTCAAAATCTGTTTATAATATCTACACAGGTGACAAATCCTGGATATACGCGTATGATCCCGAAACTAAACAACAATCAACAGTTTGGGTGTTTCAAAATGAGCCAAACCCTACGAAATTGGCTCGTGCAAAAAGCACTGTAAAGCAAATGGTGGCCTGCTTTTTTGGTATTAATGGCCATGTGGCTACAATACCACTGGAGAATCGCAGAACGGTTAATTCGGAGTGGTACACGACCATTCGTTTGCCAGAAGTATTTGAAGAAATACGCAAAAACAACCAGCGACGCAGAATCATACTTCACCATGACAATGCCAGCTGTCATACATCTCAGGAAACAACTACATGTTTGGATGTTCAAAAAATAGAATTAATGGGTCATCCACCGTACAGCCCTGATTTGGCTCCCAATGATTTCTATTTATTCCCAAATGTAAAGAATAAATTACGTGGTCAACGATTTTCGACCCGTGAAGATGCCGTAGACGCGTTCAAACAGCACGTTTTGGAGATACCTCAATCAGAGTGGAAATAGTAGATTACCCAACAAGTGAAAAAAAGGTGAATTCTTTTCGAGGCACCAAGTTGTATCCCGAGAGGAGTGAAGGTTTCTCCGGTAGAATCCCGAGCGTAGCGAGGGGTTCTAGAGAGAAACCTGAGCGGATCGAGGGATACAAGAGCCGAGATGAATTCTTTTTTCACGTGTTAGGTACTCAACTTTTCACCATTGACTACGAGAAAACGATTACTCTGTGATTATGAATTACATTTTGTTATGGATAGTACACAAAAGAAGCAGCAAATTATCAGTAATAGCTACCGCTTTAGCGCGAAAAGACTCAGGAGTCTTTTCGCGTTCGAGAATATGAGTTTCATTTTCATCACTAGATGAAGTCATTTTATGATTATGAGACAAACATAAACTTTTACAAGGAAAATTACACAGAAAATGGCGGCATTTTTTTTTCTTAATTTAAACTGAGCCACATTCCATCCAGCCAGTGATTACATTTAGGTGGCTTTTAGTACGTTTTTATAGTGAGAGTGTGCAACCTCTTTGTATGTTTCACTAGAATCCGTACATTCGCGCATGTTCCAAATTTAAATTTTTTTATTCACTCGGTGAAACAAAGAGCGTTTTATTCACTGTTTTTGATGAATCACGGGCCCTTTTTCGAGTGTCAATGGTGAAATAGTAGATTACCCAACAAGTGAAAAAAAGGTGAATTCTTTTCGAGGCACCAAGTTGTATCCCGAGAGGAGTGAAGGTTTCTCCGGTAGAATCCCGAGCGTAGCGAGGGGTTCTAGAGAGAAACCTGAGTGGATCGAGGGATACAAGAGCCGAGATGAATTCTTTTTTCACGTGTTAGGTACTCAACTTTTCACCATTGACTACGAGAAAACGATTACTCTGTGATTATGAATTACATTTTGTTATGGATAGTACACAAAAGAAGCAGCAAATTATCAGTAATAGCTACCGCTTATATATGAGTTTCATTTTCATCACTAGATGAAGTCATTTTATGATTATGAGACAAACAAACTTTTACAAGGAAAATTACACAGAAAATGGCGGCATTTTTTTTTCTTAATTTAAACTGAGCCACATTCCATCCAGCCAGTGATTACATTTAGGTGGCTTTTAGTACGTTTTTATAGTGAGAGTGTGCAACCTCTTTGTATGTTTCAATAGAATCCGTACATTCGCGCATGTTCCAAATTCAAATTTTTTTATTCACTCGGTGAAACAAAGAGCGTTTTATTCACTGTTTTTGATGAATCACGGGCCCTTTTTCGAGTGTCAATGGTGAAAAAGTGTTTTAAAAATTGGTTTTATCGAATGCAAAAGTGCATCGATCATAGTGGAGAATACTTTGAAAAACAATAAAAGCATATTGAGCCATATACATTTGTTTATTTTTTCTATTCCGCATACATAAGTAGCAGCCCTCGTACAGTCTATTTATGAATCAATTTTTAAACGGCTTCAAAAAAGGAAGAGGCAGTTTATTCGAAGTATAAAATGTTCATCGACGTGTGTCCCTCGTATTCTGTAAGAACCGATTTAAAAAAAAAATCTTTTTTTTATTTACTTCTGAAGAATCCAGGAAATCAAACAAATTTTATTTTTTATTTATCTGTGGTTTATTTTTACCGCCAAAAAAAAACACTAAGGACCGCCGATTTTGTTTGAAACATTGAGGAAACCTAGCTGAAAAGTTTATTCATTTGATTGTTTATTTGTTTGGTTCAACGCGCTAATCTCAGGAACTACAGGTTGTATACTTGTAATTGAATAAATTGTAATTGAATAGTATATTGAAGTGTTCGTTTATCGACGAAGGTTATAATTTATAATTACGCTATAGTATAGCGCAAGGGAACAGAGCTGTGATTGTAAAAGTCAACAAATCCGTCAGTTTTCCATACATTATTTGAAGACTAAATTGAATTATTGTCCTCAGCATGTAAGTACCATGCAAATATTATTAGCAATAAATACAGTAGTTAGGTTAGAGAAAATATATTTCGTATGTACTATCGTAATTAAAAGTGCATTAGCACCGTAATGTTTATAATCGCTTGTCCGGTTAAACGCGTATCTATGTGTATGTAATGTTTAACGCATACATTTATACGTCACACAGTATCGATATGAGAAAATATAAATGTGTGTGATGCGAAACAAAGAAAACGTTATGCTTGCCTTTTCATACTATTATGTTCGAAGCATGCATCTATAGTAATGCAAAAATTCGTTATTTACGTAAGGCAGTGCGTAGCCTGGTCGGTAACAAGGCTGCTATGGATAGTGTTGAAATCGGATGTTGTGGGTTCGGATCTTAGTTTTTCCACTTTTTGTTGTTTTGTTTTCATGAAATTTTAGGAACAAGTTAACAGAATTAGAAATAATTATTTACAAATAGAAAAATATTATACTTAATTTACAATAGATTATAAATAAAACAATAGTTTAAAAAAAAAGTTTATTAAAAGAATTATCCAATGTTAATTTGTGGTTATAATAATTTCATCCAAAAAATATACTTTTATAATAAAATTAATATTGCATATTGAGGTTATAGCTTAATTATTCATTTTCTCGAAAGTTTTTTTTCGGAAAAGAGGATTGAAACTTAACCTCAACCATACAGTCTTATACTAATTACAGGCCAGCACGTCCCTTGATAGGCTCAGTAGTCTCAATAGGCTCAACTGAAATTAAATAACAAAAATATTTAAACAGAATAGCTTAGCACGGAGTAACAATATCACGAGAGCTTTCACTTTAAATTGAGCCTAACTATTTTATATAAAATATAATATATAATAACAATAACTTTTATCTCTCTTTGCACCATTAAACCCCATATATTCTCAATCGGGTTCAAATCAAGGGATCGTGCTGGCCAAGGAAATTCAGTGGCGAGGAGTACTCATAACACGATTCCTGCCGGCTTGCTCTGCAAAGGGAAGTCATGAAAGATGCTTAAGTTTAATGCATTATTACATGTATTACACCTAAAATTCAGTACCTATCTAAAATTTGAGAGAATTTCATACAAAATTGCCATGGTTGTTCTTTGGGATTTGCCACCGGCTTCCCTTTTGAACATTTTCACCCTTCGCCACAGCAAGGAATAACTTTACGTTCACTAAACCATTCGCGAAGTATGGTGGCTCGATGAATGGGACAATTATCGTGCAAAAAAATTTATATCATTTTTTTATACCACTTAGGTGGGAGACAAGCACACGGCCCACCTGATAGAAAGTGATTACCGTGGCCTTTGGACGTATGCAACACCAGGGGCGTCACACTCATGCTGCCGACCCTGAAGAAACCTTCTAATGCCCTTAAACCTTCATTTATATCTGGATAGACATTTCGCACTCTCTCTTCCTCTTAGCGTTAATTCCCAGTCGCATCCGAAGCTTTCAGCTCGGAGTCTGGGGTCCGCTTTTGCCAGTCTTAACTAGGGATTTGGCTTGACCTCGATATTTTCTGTGAAGCGATTGCCATCTGACCTCCACATCCCAATGGTAACATTAGGCGATATCGAAGCTTTGCAGCTAGACTGCTGTTTTTTTGGATTTTTGAGGGCTCCAACTACCCGTAACGACTGCCATAGATGTTCTTATGGCAACCGGGACCGACGGCTTAACGTGCTCTCCGAGGCACGACCAGACCAATGCAAATACCCATATTTCATGAACACAAATATTTGCACTGAGTGGGGATCGAACCCACGCCTCCTGCGTAGCGGCCGCGTTCACTACCGCTACGCCACGGAGGCAGACATTTCGCACTGTGGGCAACATTATATCTTCTAACACTTTCACATAATTTGCACTATTTGCACGCGTAGATATTGGGTCTAATTCACCCGGCCCTTGCGCTCTAATCCACCCCCACATAATTTACACTTAGATTCAGTGTTCGGTATGTTGTTTTCACACCACCGTGTTTTATCCTTCACGCAACGACTCCCAGTATTTCTCTAAAAAAACAACAACCATATTACACAATTGCAACCAATGAACAAAATTGCACTACAACAATATTAATTAATTAATTAACTTACAGATAAGCCCGTCTCATTAGAAATTTGAGATATATTCAGACCATTCGAATATGGCCACAATATTAGCTTTTGCTTCAATACTTATATTTGACATTATTGATTTATTAAAAAAGAAATGTAATCGCTCGAACAGTAATTAACACAAACAGTCGTAACCATAGATGATTTATAATATATAAATAGGGTAGTCGTAACTGACTTCACCAACCAACAACTTCACTCATAGCCAATGAATCCATTTTATTTCAAATGCACCCTCAAATAATTATTTTCTCGCTAAGTTTAAAATTCTACCTAAGAAACATTTTTATATTCGTATCAACATTTATATATCATAACTTTTAAATATAAAACACAAAAAGTTATATTAGTTCCGGTAGGTTCGAACCATCACCGACAGGATTCATACTATTCATCAAGCCGCACCTTAAACCACTCAGCTACGGGGCGGCTTACGTATGATATTGAAATTAACAATATCAATCAACGAGTGAACAATATTAATGTGTGTGTATGTGTGTGTGTGTGTGAATTATCTTCAAAGATTAAGGTCATAACTTCAAAAGTTTAGTAAGAGTACTGTACGACGTAGTGTTGACGTGTATGTGTGTGTGAATTGTCTTCAAAGAATAAGGTCATAAGTACGACTATTGTTGACGCGCAATAGTTGCGTCAGATTGGTACTGCACTTATGATCGCGATAGTACAATAATTGTTTTTTTTTATTGATGATGAAAAGATGCTTCTATTTCATTTCGGGCAGTTAATATATGACCATTTAAAGGAATTTGAGTTCATAATATAAATTACATTTAAAAACGCCTACCCCAATAGAAACACTAGTATAAATTATTAAAATAGTAACGTCACGTCACGCGGCATGCATACAACGTAATTACCATAAAATAATAAAAATGCTGCATTCCGTTACACGCTAGCTTTGTTTTACATACTAAGTGTTACTGATACACTGCATACTGGCCTAATGCACCTGCATACACGCAAAATTATCTATCTTATACGAACCATACAACAGTAGAGCTGCGACTTTTAGGCCCGTATTCTAGAATAGTACGCAGGAGGCGCGGGTTCGATCCCCGCTCAGTGCAAATATTTGTTTGCATGAAATATAGGTATTTGCATTGGTCTGGTCGTGCCTCGGAGAACACGTTAAGCCGTTGGTCTCGGTTGCCATAAGAACATCTATGGCAGTCGTTACGGGTAGTTGGAGCCCCAAAAAAGTCCATTTGGTCCAAAAGTCCAAAGTACCATTGGGTGATGGAGGTCAGCCCCCCTAGACAAGTGGCAATTCGTTGCTCGGCGTATGATGGAATAGAAAGACAAATGTATAGGATTTGACGTTTGTGACAATCGTTGACGCCTGTCAAAAACGTCAAATCCCATACATTTGGCATTCTATTCCATCATACGCTGAGCAACGAATTGCCACTTGTCTAGAGGGGCAGATGTCAAATGTCAATCGCTACACGGATAATATCGAGGCCTAGCCAAATCAGCAGTTACGACTGGTAAAGCGGACCCCAAACTCCGAGCTGAAAACGCTTCGGATGCGACTGGGGATCAACTCTAGGATGAAGTTCTGAATCTTGATTTATTTTTACCGTCAAAATGCGTGTCATACGATAAATGAATGGGATTTGACGTATATGACACGTATTTTGAAGTTTATGACATACGTTAACGACTGTCATATACGTCCAATCCTATACATTTTTTTTTTCTTTTAACATTCTACACAACGCTTTCTAGTTTCTAGACCCATGGTAAGCTTAATTAGCTTGTGTTATGGAATCTAGAATGCGGATATACATAGGTACTTAGATACTTTATTCGACATTCGACATTCGTCATTCTGTTCTACAATTCGCCGACCATAGTTTTGCCACTTGTATAGAGGGGCAGAGATCCTTCGTGGGTTGTGGCGGTCTCATGGCAGTCACTTAACGGAGAATATCGAAGTCAAGCCGTTTCATACTAGACTGAAAGCTTGAGTGAGGACTGAGAGAAACTGAGTTGATACTAATTATATAAGCGGAGGAGCAGTAACCATAAATGTCGATAAATCCGTCAGATTCTCATACATTATTTGAAAATAAAATGCCGGTATAAGTGGCTCTGGCTTAGTGATATGGGGTTTCGAAGTATGCCACGGGCGACGCCAGGGTAGTTCGTCTAGTCTAGTATACGACGGCAGGCGGGCGGAAACTCCTTAAGAAATTTAACCCCCCCCCCTCCCCGCCCTCCCCTCGTACTGGGACTTTTCAATATGACGTGCATGATTTTGGGGGGGGGGTCATGTCCCCTGTGACCCCCCCCCCCCCCCCTCGGACCGCGCCTGATGACGGTCTCAAAATATAGGCCACGACCTACAATTTTTATATGAATAATACCTATTAATAATAATACCTATTTATCGTGCTACGAAATCGTAGCCATTGTGCTACGAAAACGACTAATTTATGCAATCGGTTTTTTTCTTATCAATCTAACGTACATACCAGTAGATTTTTTAGTCCTTCCCAAGGCCTACACTTAGCAAGTATTCTAGATCTGATAAACTTAATTACTTAGGCCGAGCTGACAGCCAAAGGTTAGTGAAAAGGCCGAAATTAACATAGATTTTGGTAGAACTAAGTTTACAATGGGGTCGGCCACGCTAGAGCTAAACATTTCATTAATTTAGAATATTTAAATATTTTTATATTAAATATTTTTATTAAATGACGTATTAAAAAGGGCAACCGGCGGGCTTATATGAAAGATTTAATGACTATTATATCATCACGCTCGCGCTACTACCAGCGATGAACGGAATCAGAATTCCGCGCGGGCGGAGCCGTGAGTAACAGCTAGCTAGTACATTATAATATCACTAGCTTTTGGTTGTCTATTGTTTAACCGAAGATTATATGCCATAATCATCATATTCCCGAATTTCATTTACCCGAATTTCATTTGCCCGAATGTTTTGTTTGACCTAAAAGACATATGACATACTTTTAATTGCCCGAAACTTAGATACCATAACATACGAGTGCCATACGTATTGTTTTACATATTTTTAATTGCCATAATAATTATTAGACATAATATTTAAACGCCATAATGATTATTATACATAATATTTAAACGCCATAATGATTATTAGACATAATATTTTCTTCTTGCTCTTTCTGGCTGTCGATGTCGATGGGTGAGATGGGTGGATGGGTTAATGGTCACAGTTCTAACCTAACTCAAATGGCACCTAACCAAACTACTTCTGGGTGGTTTATAAAAAAATAACCACGAAGGGGATAGCGGGGTCTATTCGCTCGCTTCGCTCGCTCAAACGACCCCGCCATCCCCTTCTAACCTAACCTATCCGAGTCGCGGTGCCCTAAAGTCCCGATTGCATCCAGTTTTACCTGATATAACCGTTACACACTGTCACTGTTACACAATGTCGATGGCAGTTGATGTTATGGCTTATGATAATAATTATGGCATGTGATAATTATGGCATGTGAAAATTATGGCATGTGATAGTTAGGGCATGTGATAATTATGGCATGTGATAATTAGGGCTTACAATGATTCTGACAAATGATGTTATGGTAAGTGACTTTAAGGGAAACAAAGATTCTAGCACGTGATTAATATAGCAAATAAGAGTAGGGCAAATGAATATTATGTCTGTTAATATTATGGCTGTTGACTATTATGGCAAATGATATTAGGGTAAATAAAATTCGGGCAAACGGCGGTATACCCTAGCTTTTGCCCGCGGCTCCGCCCGCGTGGACGTCGGTTATCGCGACCAAACATAGCCTATGTGCTTTCTCGAGGTCTAATCTACCCCTATACCAAATTTCATCAAAATCGGTACAGTGGTTTGGGCGTGACAGACAGACAGACAGACAGAGTTACTTTCACATTTATAATATTAGTAGGGATTATCATCACTACATATTATAAAACAAAGTCGCTATCGTTGTCTGTCCGTCCCTATGTATGCTTAAATCTTCAAAAGTACGCAACGGATTTTGAAGCGGTTTTTTTAATAGATAGAGTGATTCAAGAGGAAGGTTTATATGTATAATACAAGCATTATATTGTAGAGAAACACTGATAAATTTAGAGATACGCAGCTGGAACGGGATCAGAAAATATGGCAGTACGAAGTTTGCCGGGTCAGCTAGTACAATATAAAACAGTAAGCATGAATGAGATGAGCCTTCTCAACCGGGGAATGACCACCTCAACAATTAATGGGCAGGTTCAGGGCCAAGTTGTTTTCCTTATCAAGACACCTGTACCCAATCACGAAAGGCCAGCCGAGGCCAGACACGTGTTGTAGCTCGTGTCCGCCTCAATGAAACCACGGCCTTAATGGCGATAGTCTGAAAAAATAGCGAAAGGAATTACAAGAACCATGTTAATCATGGTCACTGTTGTCAAAAGAAAATTATTATACCATGTACAGTCGTCGACAAAGTAGCTTGGCAAGTTTTAATACATTATATTGATCACCTCAGCTCTTACCATTAATAAAATAATTAACAAAATATTAATTTTTTCCTTTGAGGAATATAAAACTAGTTATCGCCTTTAGTTACTATTGGTTTGTCATCATCATCTTCTCAGCTTTGACTGTTTTGAGTCACAGTACAGATAGGTAATACTTGAGCCCTCTGAGGCTCTCACATTCCGACTTTCGCTCCTCTGTTTTGGACAGTCTTCGGCTTCCTTGAAAGTACGACGTACGAGTATCAAGTCAGTCTTCTTGGGTCTTCCCGTTTTACCAGAGTCAGGCGAAAATGGTCTGGCCACACATTTGTTACTCACGTAACCTGGTGATTGCCTCAAACATTGACACCATGGTAATCTACAAATATAATTATTAATATACCTATATGCACCCGCCTATTTCCTTCGGGGATAGGCACAACAGTCCGCCATTTGCCTCTATCCTTACATACTTCACGATTTTCCTCTACTGTCTGTGCCTGTACCTCTGTAATGAATTCTTGCATGCCAGCCCGCCGGGTTCGAGTAAAAATCCCCACGGATACCTAAGAAAAGTTTGCAAACATTTTAGTGTTAATCAACTTTTGTTATTGAGCGTACAGTCTCGTATAAAATGAATATAAATCACAAAAAATGACGTCAGAGTGGTCAAAATTACAGTACAACCATGGCTCCACATGGCTGTTATCGAAAAATAAAAATATAAAAAGGACCATTAGAACGTCGCACGGCACTTCCGCCGAAGGGCCTTGACTCAAACCTTATATTATTTGATGTAGGGAGATTAAGCACTCCTACCCTTAATGACGTCTACTGTTGCTATTTTTAGAAAAAAAATTAATGAATAATCTTAAGTTCAAAGTTTCATAGGGCGTAATTTACGGTGCCGCGGTGTAACCTACAAGTACGAGTACGTTTGCTTTTTGTTCGGTGAACGCTGTACAGGGTGAATTTTGTGAAAAATCTTTAGTCGATATTTAAATGGTAGAAAATGTGTCCAATCAACCCACCACACCACCACAAGCGTAATAGTCCAGCTTCTAGGCTATTATGTTCCACTCTCCTCAAAATAATAGTTAAAAAAATCCCTACTAATATTATAAATGTGAAAGTAACTCTGTCTGTCTGTCTGTCTGTCTGTCTGTTACGCTTTCACACCCAAACCACTGAACCGATTTTGATGAAATTTAGTATAGGGGTAGATTAGACCTTGAGAAAGGACATAGGCTATATTTGGTCGCGATAACCGACATCCACGCGGGCGGAGCCGCGGGCAAAAGCTAGTTAAAACATATTTTTATAACCAGTAACGTATGCCCCCCAAATCCGAGAGGAAAGCCAGCAAAATATTCTCGTAGATATGGGCTCTAAAATTCTTGAAGCGACCGCATACATCCTAATTCGTCTTAAATAACGCAAGTGACAGCAATGCTGACGCCAGCATTCCCACATGAGCGTACCCACACTACCCAGCTTCCTTTAACATAACATTATGTTATGTTTAAGGAATATGGCAAAAGTCAAATCGGATCCTGGGGGTGTTGTCGTGTATTTTAAAAGTCTCAACTTCGAGGAAAGCAGGGTGGGGGCGCCCCACTTCCCACCCCCCTTCCTCCCCTCGCCCTGGGTACGCCCATGCATTCCCCTGACATAAGAATACAATATTTCCCTATAGTGCAGATGTATAGGTACAGACATTTCAAAATAACCGTACATTTCGATTAAGTCAACAAGATTGTGACCATTTTTCTGTGACGTCACTCATCACTCATGTCACTGAGTCAGCTGTACATTCTCACAGTTAGGCATGTTTCAATAATGGCATACCCTATGACAGGCGAGGTTGCGAAGTTGCGATTGACATAGTATAGACCGGTACTCTATGCCGATGCCGATTGACCTGTGCTATACTTACGGAATATTTGATCAAAGACATCTACTAGGTAGGTACTATACTACGGTTGTATAGAATGAAAAAATGGTGTATCGATTTAAGACTACTTGACCAGAAAAATTACGCCACTTTTGGTTGCTGTCATATTATTAGAAAAAGGCGTGAATATACGTATACCTAGATATCAAAATGCATTAACTCATTCATCTACTTATTCTATACTAGCTGACCCGGCGAACTTCGTACCGCCATATTTTCTGATCCCATTCCCGCTGCATATCTCTAAATTGATCAGTGGTTCTCCACAATATTATGCATGTATTACACATATAAACCTTCCACTTGAATCACTCTATCTATTAAAAAATACCGCTTCAAAATCCGTTGCGTAGTTTTGAAGATTTAACAATATTACATAGGGACGGACAGACAGCGACAGCGACTTTGTTTTTTTAATATGTAGTGATGATAGTGATAGTGATAGTGATTCCACATTCTAGAATAAACATTCATTCTCACCGAACTCAAGAATCACGACACACTTCCTCCCCCCCCCCCCCCTCCCAAATGAGAAAGAGGTGGCAAGATAGCCCGTCATCTACCCAAGTGCGATCGGTGTCGGTCGGAGAGAGATGTCGTGCGGTGTTCCGCAGGGATCGGTCCTGGGGCCGCTCCTGTGGAACATCGGATACGACTGGGTGCTTCGCAGTGAGTTCGTGGATGGTGCCGCCGTTACGTGCTATGCGGACGACACGCTAGTGACGGCAAGCGGGGCTACACACCGCGAAGCGACCCGGAAGGCCACGACCGCGGTTGCCCAAGTTGTGGAAAGGATCCGGCGGCTGGGTCTCGAGGTGGATCCGCAGAAAACCAAGGCAATGTTCTTTCATGGACCTCGGCGCGGACCACCAGCGGGATCCAGCATCACAGTGGGAGACACTCTCATCGACATCAAGCCCCAGATGAAATATCTGGGGCTCGTAATCGACGGTCGGTGGGACTTCGGGGAACATTTCCGAAGTCTGGTCCCCAAATTGGTGCTAACAGCTAACGCTCTGAAGCGTCTGCTGCCCAATTTGAGGGGCCCGGAGGACTCCTGCAGGAGACTCTACGCGGGTGTCGTGCGGTCCATGGCTCTATATGGGAGCCCCGTATGGGCAGACAACCTGCGAGCCAGGCACGTGGACCTGCTGCGTAGACCGCAGCGGATTGTGGCCATCAGGGCCATCAGGGGGTACCGCACGATATCCTTTGAAGCAGCGAGTCTCCTCGCCGGATCGCTACCGTGGATCCTGGAAGCGAGATCCCTGTCGGCGCTATACCGCTTCCGAAAGGCGGCGCGGGAGCGGGGACACGATCCTGAGCCTGAAGAAATTCGGGCCGTGAGATCCCGGCTCCACAGGAACATGGTGGCGGAGTGGGAGCTACAACTTGGGCAACCACGCGCAGGGCGCGCCGTAGTAGCGGCGGTAAGACCCATCATGGGGGAGTGGCTAGAGAGGCCACACGGCGGCCTCTCGTTCTGGCTGACGCAGATCATCACCGATCATGGATGCTTCGGACGGTATCTGCATCGGACCGCAAAGAAAGAGCCAACGTCCGAGTGCCATCACTGCGACGCGAGCGAGGACTCGGCGCTGCACACGCTCACTGAGTGTCCGGCGTGGGAGACGCCGAGACGGGAGCTGGTGGCGACCCTGGGAGTGAGAGCTCTCACGCTCGCCACCTTGCTCGCAGCGATGGTTCGCTGCGCGGATGCGTGGGCCACCGGCGCCTCCTTCTGCGAGCAAGTGATGCTCGTGAAGTGGGCGGCGGAGGGCGAGCGAAGGAGAATCGCAGCCCTTGCGGCCCGCGAGGAGCGAAGGAGAATCGCAGACCGCGCGGCCCGCGACGAGCGGCGGCAACTCGGGCGTCGGAGGTCGCAGAATGACCTCCGCCCCCCATGAGCGCGGGCCTGGGGGTGACGGGTGGGGTCGCCTGTCACCCTAGCAGAAGCAGGCCACGGCGGTGGCACGCATTGCGTGCCCCCCCATACCCGGGGGCGAGTTGGGGACTCCGTGGTCCCCACACCGGAAGAGGGCCATATCGAGAGATATGGCCCTGGGTCGGCCGGGGTGCGAGGGATATGGCTATGACAATCTCACCTCCGGCAATTGACGGCCCACAGAAGGCGTGCGTTTTAGTCGGTTCGAGTCCGACATAACCTCCTCCTCCGACTCCGGCGGAGGAGGTATCCGTGGGGATTTTTCGCACGATAAAAAAAAAAAAAAAAAAAAAGGTGGCAAGATAGCCCCGGCGACTAGGGCAAAATTAACCTGCTCCCCTAGACAAATGGCAATTCGTTGCTCGGCGTATGATGGAATAGAATGACAAATGTATAGGATTTGACGTTTCTGACATTCGTTGACGCCTGTCATATACGTCAAATCCCATACATTTGGCATTCTATTCCATCATGCGCCGAGCAACGAATTGCCACTTGTCTAGAGGGGCAGGGGCGTTAGAGCGATTGGCAGAATTAATCCCCGGACTATTCGGGCACTGTCGAACTACTGTTTTCTGCATCTTGGGCACGACAACCCACTAATTGCGAGCCCCTCAAGAATATGGACTCTATGAGATGATCCGAGGAATAAATCCATATAAGTATTATTATTCAAATCAAATCAAAAAGCTTTTTTTTTTCAACTCATACATTGTTATAACATCCATATATTGAGACGAACCCCAGTTCAGAAAAACTTGTGACGTGGTTGTCTCGCTGCTTGCCCTAGGTTTAAGTACCTATACAATGCTGAGAACTTAATCTATTTTAAATATTATAATTAAAGACTCCGTAGTCCGTAACTTTAGTCTTACCTTTCAATTAGTTATTTTATTATTCTTTAAGTAGTAAATTTTTTAATAATTTGGTTACAGAAACCGGTGCCGTATTCACATTTGGCAAGTCACACTTCGCCGAGAACGAGCCGAGCCACTTCTTCATCAAGAATGACCCCATCGTCGCCATCTCGTGCGGTGACGAGCACAGCGCTGTTATATGCCGTAAGTATAATAAGTACATACATATATTCACGCCTCTATATCTCCGAAGGAATCAACGAAAGTCAAACGAGCACTTTGACTCATAGGCTATTATGTCTACAATAGATTGGAGAACAGCCCCATCCCTTAGTCGCCTTCTGCAATACCTAAAGAAAAAAAATGGGGTGGCCCTATTCTACACCACCGGGAACCAATATCAGCTAAATCAGCTTAAATGTAGATAATATATATATATATCAAAGAGAACTATTCTTAAAATCGTCAATCAAAATTAACATGTGCTTACGTACATCATCATATTTCGACAGACAATGAACAAATACAACATAAGCATATTTTAGTCTACAGTTACGACAATAGAAATCAATCTAAGTAGACGAAACTTTACACATTAATGTATGACGTACTTTAATATTTGATTTGATTGACATACAGTTAAAACTATTGTGATTTAATATTGTTCGACTGCTGTTGTTTTTTGTATTATATCTATGACTATAATATATCAGAGCATAAATAATAATATTAAAGTAATTAATATAGTACACTGGAAACTACCTATTTTTTATTAACTAACTCACTCCATTCCATGGTTGCCTGGTAGAGATTGCCTTGTGCGATAAGGCCGCCAATTGTATTTAATGTATTTTTTTTTCTTTTCCTGTATTCCTCTGTATTTGTGTACATGTATACAATAAAGAGATATATTATTATTATTATTTTCTGCAGAGTACCGGGCACTTATACCTCTGAATTACCTTATATTTATTACATGACTAAAATACTACCCCAGTACCCCGGTTGTATTGTAAATGTCAGGGTTATTGGATATATTCAGTATTAATTAGTTGGTACGAAGGTTACAAGGAGTATAATAGATTCATTCTCTGTTATAAACTATGACTGATTCCGTCTCTATTTTGTTTTATTTAAGTACTAGCTGACCTGGCGAACTTCGTACCGCCATATTTTCTGATCCCGTTCCCGCTGCATATCTCTAAATTTATCAGTGTTTCTCTACAATATTATACATGTATTATACATATAAATCTTCCTCTTGAATCACTCTATCTATTACAAAAAACTGCTTCAAAATCTGTTGTGTAGTTTTGAAGATTTAAGCATACATAGGGACGGACAGACAGCGACAGCGACTTTGTTTTATAATATGTAGTGATGATGATCATTATCTGAGAGTTTAGCGACACTATTTCCATAATAAACAAGAAGTACCTTAGTTTGGGGAAGTGCCTCCGCCCTTCAGAATACCGCGGCCATAATAACCTCATGTTCTGTTCCCGGTGGTGAGTAGGGTAGCCAGAGCTCACTGGAGAGTTTTTGTGCTGTCAGTGGGAAAACCAAAGGCTGCTTTGTCTTCTGCACTGACGACACAGAATCTCTCTGTTTTTAAAGGGTCGGTCTGTTTTTAAAGCACGAGTGTGACTCACCTGGTGTTCCACACGTCCATAGGTCACGGTAACCATTTTCCATCAAGTGGGCCGTGTGCTTGTCTGTAATCTAAGTGGTACAAAAAATAAAATGTCATTATCTGAAAGTTATCATTATCTGAAGTTTAGTTAAGTCATCTGACGTTGTCATTATCTGAAAAAATAAAATGTCTGAAATTATCTGAAAGTTTGGTGACACTAATTCGATAAGAAGTTTAGGGGAATTCCCCTCTGCAGTTTACAATCCTTGATACCTAGCACCGTTTCATCAACTTGCAGAGAATGGTCGAGTGTTCGTGTTTGGAGGCAACGAGTGGGGCCAGCTGGGCCTGGGGCACAAGGACGAGGTCACCAGACCGAGCTGCGTCAAGTGGCTGAAGCCGCAGCGGACGCTGTTCGTGGCGTGCGGCAGAGCACATACCGTGTTTGTCACAGGTAAATATCTTGAAAGAATACTTTGATGACTAGACTAAATGGGTAGGCTGGTAGACTAGAAAGGTTACAGAGTACTCTTTAAAACGACAGTGTAGGTATGCCGATTTTAGTCAGTTTCTGGATACTTAGCTTGTATTTCCAGATTCTTTCTCATTCTGTCTCTGGCTGTAAATGTTAGGCAGTTCGAAAATAAATGAATCTTTTAGGACATTCTATACAACGCTATCTACACTTAAATAGTAAATAGTAATAAAATAATAAACTATACTATAAAATTTTGTTTTTAGGGTTAAGGCTCTTTTATTTCAAGTTTGTTTTTGGTGTCAATGAACTTTATTCTCAATCGATTTGGCACGAACTATCTACTTACTTAGAATTCGACTGCCATGTCATATGTTTCCTCCATTACCACCAACTTCTGCCCCTAGATGCCCACGCGATCTACACGGTGGGCTGCAACGACGAGGGTCAGTTAGGCACGGGCGACCTGGAGCACCACGCGGTGCCGCAGTGCGTGGAGCTGGACGGAGAAGGTGGACCCATCAGGCAGGTGTCCGCCGGGAGCAACCACACCGCCATACTCACTGGTACGTGGGTTTTACACTCAGAAGATTAACTCCTGAGTATTCACAAGCGATCGTATTTCAAGGAAAACTGGCCTTTTTTAATTGCGCGGAAATATCTGTTCTTACAGGTTCAACAGCACGAGTGTGACTCCCCTGGTGTTGCACTCGCCCATGGGCCACGGTAACCTCTTACCATCAGGAGGGCCATGTGTTTGTCTGCGACCTAAGTAGTATAAAAATAATATCCTTGGATACGGGGATATCCAAAATTAAATATTTAAAAAAAGAGAAAAAATATATCTAAAATAATATGTCCATTTGTCCATCCAAAAGATGCCTTAAGAGATCGCTTGCAGCGATAAGGCCGCCATTTGTACATATCTCTTATGTGGTCCCTAATGTATGTAGTTATCTTATCTTATCTTATCCAAGGAGATTTCCGCGCAATAAATAAATAAAAATAATCCTCCCTCCCCCTTCTGGAGGTGATTATGTCAGCACTCTATTTAATCCACCTTGAGTCATCGATTGTCCAGGGTGAGATCCTTCACGCCCCGGCTAACCCAATGCCATCGAAATGGCTCTCTCGGGTGTGAAACTACCCCATCTTGCAGAAAAACTGACCGGGAAGGCTTCAAAAGCTGCCCGGGCAATCGCTGACATGATGTTATATGTTACTTTGCATTATTGGGTTAAATATAAAAAGAAATGGGCGATAACGATAACACCTCTAACAACTTTCTGTGCTTAATGTTAGATAACTTCAACAAGTAAACTACTTCGCTAGTTCGTGGCCTAACGTTGGCATTCACAGCAAAAAATAACTTGTAGACTTGTTGAACAAAAAGCTATTCAACAAGTGAGCAAATTTTACCTCATTAGTGAGAAACATGTTTTAAGGCGGCCGGAGCCACGCGCTACACTTATGAGATCTAGACGAATTCTAATCACTTTTCCTCACACACACAGCAAATTTCGATCATACTGTCAACTTTTACGGGAAGATGCGCTTTTTTGCTGGAGAGGTTAAAATACCTAACTATGCACATAGTGAGGTATAAAAGAGGCTTCATTCAGCGCCCGCTTAAGCTTTGGAATGATCTTCCTGTTGTTGTTTTCCCAAGGGTCTACAATATACGGTTCTATAAGAAGGGCATTAAAAGGTTCTTCAGTGGTGGCAGCATGAGTGTAACACCCCTGATGTTGCATGCGTCCATAGGTCATGGTAACCACTTCTCATTAGGTAGGGCGTGTGTTTATCGACTACGTAAGTGGTATAAAGAATCACAGAAAACGACTGATCAGCAAACCTTTCATAAAACTACATTGTTGATTGATGGCACTTGGTGGCACTTGTTGTTACACATATTGATATAATCCGCGCGCGATGAGAATGGGATGCGACCTTTTGGAACTGATGCGTATGTGGTCCGCCGGCCAGCCGTAGCGTCGGCAAACTGTCGAATTTCACGAGACGAAGTTGGATTTTCAAATGCGGCTGGATTTCAGTTTGATTTAATTTACTTTGACAAGGTTCCATCCCATTCTCATCGAGACTTGTTCATTTCCACGATATTATCGTGAAAAAGTACAAGACAAAAATGTGTTATCAATAGGCCTTATTAAAAGCTCGTCTTGACCCCTAGACGACGGGCGGGTCTTCGTCTGCGGGTCCAACACCGAAGGTCAACTAGGGCTGGGCGAGGACACGCGCTCCTGTATGAAGTTCACAGAACTGAAGTTCATGGAGAAGATCGCCTTCGTCGAGTGCGGCTACTACCACACCGTCTTCATCACTGGTACTTACCGTTACATTGTATGTAACGGTCGTTCCCAATAACCTATCTATCGCCAGTTTTGACATAGGAAGGATAAAAACGTCGTCAATCCCTATGGTAACGCAATTCATAGTAGCAAAATAACAATAGGATTTGACAAAGGAACTATCTCTACCTTTACCTTTATCTGTAGATAAGTTACTGTGAACGGCCGTAAAACGAAGCGTCAATAACTTGATTGAGAGCTTCTTTTTTTATTAAGGCTCGTTTACACAAGGAGAGTTTCTCGCCCGCAAGTTTTTTCTGTCCTTTCGATAATCGTATCATGCAGGCGAGAAACTCTCCTCGTGTAAACGACGCTTTACAAAGGAGGGTTATATTAACAGGCTATGTATGTTCATCTATTCCCTCATAGCTCGTCAACTACTTATTAGAACTAGACAAATGAGGTATCCTTCGAAGCGTCTTGATCGTCTGGTTAAAGGCTATATATGACGTGTCAGTGTATGTTCCAATCACTGGTCCAATTGGTTGTGGAGGCTGTAGCAGCAGTAGAGCAGACGTAGTACTATTTTTTATTCTGTGGTGGAGGTCCAATGGCAGCTGCAACTCTAGACAAGTGGCAATTCGTTGCTCGGCGTATGATGGAATAGAATGCCAAATGTATGGGATTTGACGTATATGACAGGCGTCAACGAATGCCAAAAACGTCAAATCCTATACATTTGTCATTCTATTCCATCATACGCCGAGCAACGAATTGCCACTTGTCTAGTGGGGTAGAGATGAGTGGGGAAGAAGCTCCGAGAATGAAATAATGATTCGGGCGTATGGTGCCAAACCAAGATCTTTGGAACCTTAACCTACAAGCCTGAGCCTATTCCTGCTAATTGATAAATATCTAGCAGTCTTTCCTCTCGGAGTTGGAAAGTCAGATAATAGTCGCTCTCGTAGATACCACCTTACAACACTTTCAACCTAAGCATCAGGTTCAACGTAAGAGTCGGTAGCTCAGTGGTTAAAGAGACAAGAGATTCCGGGTTCGAAACCTGGCCATTACCAACCCACTCCTAGCACAAGCGATTTATTAAAATCAATATTGTTAAAAAAAAAACCTATAATACTAATATGGCCCTTATTATCTACCAGCTAAAGGTGCAGTCTTCATCACAGGCGACAACGAGAACCAAAAACTGGGTATACCCGATAAACTCTCCATCATTTACGTCCCCGAAGTGTTACCAATCACCATACCCATCAAGAGTGCATGTTGTGGGGCAGCCCACACCTTCCTGCTGTCAATGGACGAAACCAAGATCCTCACGTTTGGTTCCAACGAGAAGGGACAACTGGGCTTGCCCAAGGAGGTGGAATTAGTCACGGAACCCACGGAAATCGATATGGAACAAATGTTTGGAGGGTTCCAGTTGAAACTTGTTGCGTGTGGGGCTATGCATACGGCTTTTGTTACAGGTACGTTGTAGGCTAAGATTTGGAAAAGAGAATTGACCTTGGGCGGGACTCGAACCCGCGACCTTTCGCTTACAGGGGGAATGCTATGACCACTAAGCCAACGAAGGCCCGAAGTCGATCCAATTAAGACAGCCTCCGTGGCGTAGCGGTAGTGAACGCGGCCGCTACGCAGGAGGCGCGGGTTCGATCCCCGCTCAGTGCAAATATTTGTGTTCATGAAATATAGGTATTTGCATTGGTCTGGTCGTGCCTCGGAGAGCACGTTAAGCCGTCAGTCCCGGTTACCATACGAACATCTATGGCAGTCGTTACGGGTAGTTGGAGCCCTAAAAAGTCTAAAAACAACGGTCTAGCTGCAAAGCTTCGATATCGCCTAATGTTACCATTGGGTTGTGGAGGTCAGATGGCAGTCGTTTCACGGAAAATATCGAGGTCTAGCCAAATCCGCAGTTAAGCTGAAAGCTTCGGATGCGACTGGGAATTAACGCTAGGGTGAAGAAGAAGAATCCGTCTTAGAGCGACGGGTTGGTTGACTGTGAAAGTTGTATACAGTATAAATGAATATTCTACAACATTCGCACAACGCTATCTAGACCCATAGTAAGCATAGCTTAACTACCTTGTGTTATGGAATCTAGAATGCGGATAAACATACTTAGATTTTAATATACATAGAAACATCCAGACCGATGCAAATACGAATATTTGCACTGAGCGGAAATCGAACCCGCGCCTCCTGCGTAGCAGACGAACTTTCTACCGCTACGCCACAGTGGCTGTCAAAAGGTTAAAGAGTCGGTGTTACGATCGAGGGGTCTCGGGTTCGCATCCTGGCACTATCCTGGCTCCTACCTAACACAGGCATTACTAATATCAGCCATCAGCCTACAAGGAGTCTCTCCTTTTTTCACATACCACCGTAAAAATGTTTTGTGGAAAATAAACTTTATTTTATTATTGTATTTATTTATTTATAGACGTGAACATTCCTAACACAAATAAATTGTAAAAGCTTGGCTTCCTTCATTGGCGGCTATTACTAATAATTTAGGTAGTAAGTAATTTAATGGCATTAGAAGGTTTCTTCAGGGTTGGCAGCACGAGTGTAACGCCCCTGGTGTTGCATACGCCCATATTAACCACTTCCCACAGTTCCCATTAGGTGAGCCGTGTGCTTATCTGCTACCTAAGTGGTATAAAGAAACGTACTTAATTTAACACAGTAATACAAGTCAGATCAGTGTTAAAGTATGATTCCGTAGCCGACCGCATACGACAACTGCCGACGCACGCAGCAGATACACTTCATTGATTGCGGTTTCTCAATGGTCTCCTTTATCCGTATCGGAGTTTAATAAGTAATGGGTACGCTGTATCTGCTGCATGCATCTGTCGTTATCGCATGCGGTCCGCCATGGAATCATACCTATAGTTAGTACTTTTTATTTCGGGAATAGGTTCCAATGGGTAGCGAGCGAAGTCACGGCCTCAGATAGTTCATAAGAATATGATATCGACCAACAGTGAATAATATGTGACCCAAATATTCCACAAAGTTACAAATATGTAGGCCACACATTTCTACTATTTGCCATAAATCTTTCAAGTTGTCAATAAATCAACATGGCCACAGAATAGGTCAATGGTAATATCTATATAGATACCATCCCATTGTGTTACGGAAATAGTTAAATGTAACTTTTAGTATTATTCATTTACTATATACATACATATAATCACGCCTTTATCCCCGGAGGGTTAGGCAGAGGTGAATTAACACACACGTTTCTCTAATCATTGTTATCGGTTTCACGTAATAGGGAGTTAGCCTATTGCCGGATTCCGGGCACTATTGTTGACTTGAGCCATGCATCTGAGGCATACGCCCGTATTCACAAACAACACTGTGAGGTCTCATAGTGTGCTCGAGCGCATAGGGCTGGTAAAATTAATTCACGAACATCACGGAGCAGTGTCTAACGCAGTGCGTTCCCTCAACGAAGTATTACTTAAGTGTTATCAATGAATAAAAACGCACGCACTGAGAATTTGTCGTTCTTTGCACAGTTTTGGTTCTACGCATAGCGAAGTATTGTTTGTGAATACGGGTGTTAGTCTGGGCTGAATGCACATAGCAGCATATCAATTTAGGTATACATATAGCTATGAAACTGGTAGCTTAGTAGCTACGGCCACGGTATTGAGATTGAGACGTCGCGCGTTCGGGCACGACGTGAACCCAATCCTAGCACAAGTAATTAGAATACTAGTCATATCACTAAGGTATTTAAAAATAACGGGATTATTTGTTTTTAGGCCATTAGGTGGCCGACAAGCACACGGCCCACCTGATTGAGAGTGGTTACCGTGGCCAATGGACGTGTGCAACACCAGGGGAGGAATGGTTCCCTTTATGTCGAGTCCCGTTATGTCGAGCCTGGGAGTCTATTGTTCTCCAAAGTATTAATAATTTATGCTTTCTATTCCCGTCATGTCGAGTTCGAGTTTTGTGAACAGGTACAGTCAGAATATAAATTAAAAGCTAATAGTATTAAAACATTATTTTAATATTTGTTCTAATAGTGTGTTCTGAAATATATATTCTTTACAACACATCTGCTCATAACAGTGCTATTATTTCACCGCAAATAGGCACGGAATGACACCTATTATCAAACTGTGACTTTTTCATTGCTATTATTCACAAGTGAGTTATAGATTTTTTTTTTTTCATTTAATAGGTTAAGTTTCTATGTTCTTAAAAAAGTTTCGATACAAAAAAGAACGTGTTTAATAGTACTAATAAATTTATTTATGCTTATTGTTGTTCATTTGATGCATTTTCGTATTTAAATAAATAATTTCAAGTTGTAATATTTGTTTTATAAACAAAATTTTCACTCAAATTTAACTTTTTTTTCTTTAAGTACAGAAAAAAAAACAGTAAAAAAAAGTTGAATTCAAACCTCATTTTTTTTAAATATGGCCGACCGCCATTGTTAGATGCGCGCACATTGGAAAACGAATTTATTTGTAGTATTGTTAATTTAGTATTTTTAGTGTTATGTTATGTGTGCAAGTGTGTTGTAAAACGTCGTATGGCACGTGTGAGCATGATGATTACCGTCCTCAGCTCTCTTAAGACCCTCGCCTGCCGGCTCGGGCCTCAATAACGCCTCGGTGGTAATAACCAACATTGCTCACTTGTACCATAATGTACTTCTTACCATACCATAATGTTCTTAATCTGACTAACTGTTTAGCATTTGTACTATTGTAGGTACATATAGTGCAAATGCTAAACAGTATATAATAAGTCGTTTTACAGGAAATATCTTTTATCTAATAATAATAACTATCTATGTATAAGAACAATACAGTAGAATCCGTTTATTATGACTCCGCCTATATTGACCAACCGGTTATTATGACTTAATTGCACTACGAAGTTTGGTTTTCATATAAAATTCTTTATAAAAAAGTCGGATATAATGACTTCCCTTACAGTGACATGTCGCTTATTATGACCCATTTTTAATAAATTATGTCCGGTTATAATGACCGACATGATTCATTACACCTTCGGTAATTTTCGTTGATTTCCGATGACATTCGGCACGTGGCTCGTTTTTGTTTTGAATCTCAGTGAGAAATATACGATTGAAGGTCACGCATTGTTTTTCGTTTGTTACTGTCAAAAAATGTCATTTCAACGACGTAAAGCATTTACAATTGAGGAGAAAGGTGCAATAATATGCAGATTAGAAAATGGAGAATCTAACTCATGTCTCGCAAAGGAATTTGGCGTGGGTCATTCGACAATCTCAATGATTTTTAAAAGCAAGAACCGCATTAAGCAATCGTTCAATTCAAATGTTTTGAAACCAAAGAGGCTTCGAAAATCACGACAAGAAAATGTTGATCAAGCATTAATTCAGTGGTTTAAAAACATGAGAAACAAAGGAATACCTATCAGCGGTCCTATGCTACAGGAAAAGGCAAATGGTTTTGCCGCGCGTTTCGGTATTCTCGACTTCAATTGTTCTGCAAGCTGGATCAGTCGTTTTAAAGTTCGACATAACATTGTGGCGGGAAAAATTGTCGGTGAATCTTCGTCTGTTGATCAAAATTCATAAAAAAGGTTTTTCATTTCACATAACGCTTTGTATGACGTCCGCTTATTATGACGTGTTTGTCAATTCCATTCGATGTCATTATAAACGGACTCTACTGTAAATCACAGTAAAATCATCACTAATGGTGTAAGTAACTGTAAAACAACATAATAATATAGTATATAAATAATTCTTATAAAAATAACTTTCTTAATGTATATAAATCACAGTATACCTAATCACTAGTAGTGTAAATGTACCGGATACAGTTTGACAGTATTTTTTTTAAAAGTAACTTTCTTAATCTAAATAAATCACAGTATAATCATCACTAGTATCGAAAATGTAAAACAAGGTAAAGCTTTATAGCAAGTAAATAATTTTTTTTCCTATAAAAGTAACTTTCTTAATCTCAATAAATCACAGTATAATTATCACTAGTATCGAAAATGTGAAACAAGGTAAAACTTTAAAGCAAGTAAATAATTTTTTTCCTATAAAACTAACTTTCTTAATCTTAATAAATCACAGTACCTATAATCATCACTAGTATCGAAAATGTAAAACAAGGTAAAGCTTTATAGCAAGTAAATATATTTTTTTTCCTATAAAAGTAACTTTCTTAATCTAAATAAATCACAGTATAATCATCACTAGTATCGAAAATGTAAAACAAGGTAATACATTGTAGCAAGCCTTTATAGCAAATTTTTTTTTTCCTAATAACATTACATTAACATAAACTCACGCCTTTATCCCCGAAGGGGTAGGCAGAGGTGCTAGCTAATAAAAGTAACTTTCTTAATCTAAATAAATCACAGTATAATCATCATTATTATCGAAAATGTAAAACAAGGTATAGCTATATTATAGTAAGTAGGTATAATATAATATTTTTTTCCTATAAAAGTAACTTTCTTAATCTAAATAAATATAAAATCAGAATCACAGTATAATCATCACTATTATCGTAAATGTAAAACATGATATAACTAGCTTATGCCCGCGACTCCGCCCGCGTGGATGTCGGTTATCGCGACCAAACATAGCCTATGTCCTTTCTCAAGGTCTAATCTATACCAAATTTCATCAAAATCGGTTCAGTGGTTTGGGCGTGAAAGCGTGACAGACAGACAGACAGAGTTACTTTCACATTTATAATATTAAGTAGGGATAGCTTTGTAGTAAGTAAATATTATTTTTTTAAAGTAACTTTCTTTTAAAGTATCGGTTTTATATTCACGTTACTCACATTATTTAAACCTGGGTAAATTTTAAATAATTAAAGGAATATCACTATGCAAATCTTACAGAGGATAGGCGATTAAGACAAATCATTAACTCAATTTTGTTACTTGTAAAATCTTCAACTATTTTATTTATACGCATGTCAATTGCCAAACATTTTTTTTTCTTTGCTTCTGATTGTCGTCGTTATAGACGTTTACCTGCTCTATCTTAAACCTAGCTTCTTTAGCCTCATCTCTAAGTGTGCTAATGAGAGTATATAGAGGAGGTCTTTTAGTAGGTTTTTATTTAGCCTGTTATGCCATCCTTCTACTGGGTTTGTGGTCCTGTGGCGTTCGTTGTAACAACAAAACAAATCAATATTTTTCTTGATCCACTGCGATGATACATATTCATTAAATAATTTGGCTTCATTACCTTCAGGTGCACTTTCTACTAACTAATAGACGCACCAACCCGGTCGGGCCCGACCATCCGACCGCCGCCGACGAAGCAACCAACCAACAACCAGTATTATTAATAATTATGTCGGGCCGACCGCTCTGCACACTTTCCGATTTGGTTGCGGTCGGATGGTCGGGGGTCGGGGAAGACCAAGTTGGAGCGTCTGTTAGGGGCTTAACTTGCAAAGTTTGCAACGGACTCCTAACCGCAAACGCATAATCAAGTTCATTGTAATGCTATTGAAACGTGCAAAATGAAGTGGACAGTAAATCTATATACAGGGTGTCCCAAAATTCAAGGATAAGCCGGCAACAGGGGGTGGCCCTACTGATGGCTGCTCAGGAAAAAATAGGAAAAAAAATATATCTCTATTTTTTTTTAATCACTCCAACTTTTTTAAATTTCTTCAATATTCGGTACCCCTTATGATATTTTCAACTACCAGGCCCACAATTTTGCAAATATTTTAGAACTCTTTTCTGTATTAGCAAGCTAAGAAGCATGGCTATCCATCAACACCCTGAAAAATCATAGAATATTTGTAGTTATTTCACAAAAATAAGTCAAAATATTTTTTTGTCGTCAAATTTTCATACATTTTTACTTTCGACCCACTTTATCTTATCTCGGTGAAAAAAAAAATGTATGGCCACCACTATGGCATCTTGTTTTAAAAATTGGCGCAACTATCCAAGATTTCAAAATGGTATGATTTGGGTATGATAATCCAATAAAATACTCAAAAAAATTTTTTTAAGTAAATAACAATCACATTTCATACATTGCTTTTATTGAAAATCACCAGATTTATTTTGTTCACAATGCATTCATCATCAATAAAAATCATTGACGGGACTCGTGACTAAGTAGTAACCTAGTAGGTTAACACATAACGAGGTTAAGCAACACAAGCCAGGTTGGTTTTCGGATGGATGATCATTCTTAAGACATTGAGACACCTCCATTCCTCAGAGAGTACCTTAGGCCGTCGATCCCGGTGGCCATACGAGCATCTATGACAGTTGTTACGGGTAGTCGGAGCCCTAAAAGTCCAACAACTAGGTCTCACTACATAACTTTGATATCGCCAATGGGTTGTGGAGGTCAGGTGGCAGTGGTTTCACGGTAAATTTCACAGTTCTGCTGTTTCACAGTTAACAATATATTTTTTTTATTTTACATGTATAAATTGTGTGCCACCGGCATTATAACATTATTTTTCGTGCATATCTTTTGCCAGAAATATAATCCGCAGCCGCATTGATATTTGAATGAAACAAGTCCAGCGTTGCAATTGCTTTCGGAGACCTAATTGTTCTTAAGACAATTCCAATAAAACTCTGAGCCTCGGATTTCCGGGCTAACTGTGAAATTTTCCGGGAGGCGACTGCCACCTGATCCCTACAACCCACTGGCGATATCGAAGCTATGTAGTTAGACCAGTTGTTGGACTTGGCAAAGTGGAGGAGGAAGAACTGGAAGGCGGACTATAAGCTCCGTGGTTATCGTGGCCACGGATTCAATCAGCAAAATGCGTATCTATGAAGATAATGATGACTAGTTGTTAGGACTCCCACTACCCTTAACAACTGTCATAGATACTCGTAAGGCCACTGGCATCGACAGCCTAAGGTACTCTCTGAGGTGTCTCAAGAATGGTCATCCATCCGAAAACCAACCTGGCTTGTGTTGCTTAACCTCATTATGTGTTAACCTACTAGGTTACCACTTAGTCACTAGTCCCGTCAATGATTTTTTATTGATGATGAATGCATTGTGTACAAAATAAATCTGGTGATTTTCAATAAAAGCAATGTTTCATACATTGCTTTTATTTTACATACATTCTTATTTACTTAAAAATTTTTTTTTGAGTATTTTATTAGATTATCACATCCACATCATACCATTTTGAAATCTTGGATAGTTGCGCCAATTTTTAAAAAAGGATGCCATAGTAGTGTCCATACTTTTTTTTCACCGAGATAAGATAAGTGGGTCGAAAGTAAAAATGTATGAAAATTTGACGACAAAAAAATATTTTGACTTATTTTTGTAAAATAACTACAAATATTCTATAATTTTTCAGTGGTGATAGATAGCCATGCTTTTTAGCTTGCTAATACAGAAAAGAGTTCCAAAATATTTGCAAAATTGTGGGCCTGGTAGTTGAAAATGTCAATAGGGTTACCGAATTTTGAAGGATTTTAAAAAAGTTTAAATAATAAAAAAAAAATAGAGATATTTTTTTTTTCTTATTTTTTCCAAAGCAGCCATAATTAGGGCCACCCTGTGTTGCCGGCTTATCCTTGAATTTTGGGACACCCTGTATATAAAAATGAAACCCGTTTTCCGTTGTCACGACATGGCATGAAAACGGCTGGACCAATTTTGATAATTATTTTTTAAAATATTCCTTGAGGTACGAGGATAGTTCTTACGCAGAGAAAAATTACGCTACTACTTAAGGGAGCGGAGCAGTAATCAATGTCAACAAATCCGGCAGGTTTTCATACTTTGCGGGCCCATAGATGACTGAAAGGGGTGATACGGGTTTCGGGCCTTAGAAATGGGACACGGGCGAAGTCTGGGCGGGTCGGCTAGTAGATTATAAAATTGAACAAAAATGGGGCCACAGATTCCGAACTCCACAGATAAACTTTTTCTCTAATTTGACAATAAACTAATTATACAATGGGCTGTTACCTACCTAGATACTTATTAAAGCTTTATTTTACTTAGGGTTTCGAAAATAAAATGTTATACTAGGAATATGTAGAAGAGATAACAATAAATAAATAAATAAAGGATTAAGAGGAACCTAGGAACTAGTAAGGAGAATACGGCCCGATTTCGAACATGAATTCCGCTAATGAATGTACCTACCTTAAATTAAATATTATTTTAGACACACCGACGACACGTCTTAATACTGCTGTAGTTAAATTATTTATAAACACCAGTACAGCAGCACGCCACTGAAATTCGGTTAACGAATTATAGTCTAGTACGTTTATTAAATTAACTTTTCATTTTGAAGGGTACTTTTTATCCTGACTGTACTGATTTTAATAAACTCGACATAAAGGGAATAGACACTCGACATGAAGGGAATAGAAACAGGAAAAAAAACGTAGGCTCGACATAGAGGTAATAAAAGCGAGACAAGGTTTTTGGCTCGACATAACGGGACTCGACATAAAGGGAACCATTCCAGGGGAGTCACATTCGCGCTGAAACAGAGTTTATTTATTTATTTATATTTTTTGAAGAAGGCTTACAGACTAATACAGAAATTGAGTACATAATTAATATAAACAGATCGCTAATTAAAAGCCCCCACATTTATATTATCAAATACAAAAGTAGAAAAACATAGAAAACACCTTATACAGTTTTAAAACAAAAATTACATAAGTTAAGCAGTCAGCTAATAGTTCAAGTATTAGCCGTGCCAATCGGTCGGTCAAAGTAAAAGTCTGCCAGCTGTCGTCTAATTGTCGCCACACTAGTGCTGAATAGGTCTTGGAATTTGATTAAGTTTAGTTGCGCTTCTTATTGAGAAGGCATTCAACCTGTAATTGGTCGTAGCTCTCGGAATGTCTAAAGACCATACTTATAGCAATATCAGATCCGATAGATAGTTGAGTCAAATATGCTCATTTAAAAAAGCTCTAAAAGTACCTACTTTTAGATTTACATTTAAATTTAAATTTAATTTACATTTACAAAAGCTCTAAAAGTACACCTGTTAATACACCCCTACCTACCCCTTCGGGGATTTACAGGCGTGAGTATATGCATGTAAAAATATATTTACAACACATTGCACAAAACCTTTCAATATAAAACTTCCAATTGAAGAGAAATCAAACAACCGTCTTGAGTAGATGATAGTTTAATACTAATCGATAAATGATTTCCAATACATAATGAGATTACACACATAAGCATAAAAGTATACAAGTCATGTTATAATAATATATAGTATAAGGTAAATGCCCTTTAAGTACATAGATAGTTCTTACTACACTACACCACCGGGGTAGATTAAAAAAAAAAAAATTACTTACAATTTTTTTTTTTTTTTTTTTTACTGAACAAATAACTTTGTCCTATTTTTATGTATTATGTCGATACAGTTGTTCTTATATATTTTCACATTTACTCCTAAATCTTCGACGACAGTATATGGACCTTCATACTTATTATCTAACTTTCCAGCTGTTTCATTTTTCACTAATAACATTTGACCCTTCTTATATTCTATGTGATTAACATTTTTATCATATATATCTTTACGTTTCTCTTTACTTAGTATTAAATTTTTACGAGCATCCTGCTGCGCTACCTGCAAACGGTACTTCATTGTTAACGGATAATTTTCTGGATTATATAAAGGTTCGATACATTCACTAACTCTACAAGGAATTTTACTCGGTTTACCAAATACCAGTTCAAATGGAGTGTATTTGGTTTCAGTATGGACGATGTTGTTAAAACTGTAGCACCAAAAAGGTAACCATTCACTCCACATGTCTTTTTGGCCATTGCACTGAATTCGCAAAAATGTGCCTAAATTCTTATGTGCGTTTTCTAATGCTCCTATTGACTGGTGGTGATAGGCTGTTGATTTAATTTTTTCGATCTCTAATATTTTGCATACCTGCTCCATTACTGATGAAATGAATTCTGCTCCACGATCTGTTGCTATAGTATTTGGTATACCATACCTTAATATAAACTTACTTACTAATTCTCTAGCTACACTTTCAGTTTCTTTATTTTTCAATGGAAATGCCTCCACAAACTTTGTAAGTTCGCATTGAATGGTCAAAATATAACGATTGTCATCTATATCCCTTTCTAATGGACCTACTATGTCAAGGTATATCTTATCAAACGCATTTAACGCCGTTGTTGTTATTTCCATGGGTTCTTTTGTGTACCTACATGGTTTCATTTTTTGACATTTAGAGCATTTGCTAACAAATTCTTTAATATCCTTATCCATTCCTGACCAAAAGAAATGTCTTTTTATATTATTTGTCATTCTACGCACACCTGCATGACCGCTGGTAGGTAGTAAATGATAGTCATTTAATATGTATTTTTTATCCTCATCATTTGTCACTTTCTTAACGCCTCTTATTATACATATTCGTGGACCGGTCCAATTTATATTTCGCGATTCTATCTCACTCAATAAATCTTTTATAAATCTATCATTTCTTTCATTTTTAACTATACATAGTTCATTAATAACATTTCCTCTTTTACAAAAAATCATCAACTCCGTCACAAATTCGGCTCGCGACAATTGCGACTTCCAGTTGGGATTTATATAAATCACGTGTTTCTTTTCATCGTATATAAAACATTTATATTCTAGGTATACCTTTTTTAAAGCTTTAACTCGAGTTAATTCGTCATTTTCGATAAAAGTTAATTCTACACTATCACTTGGTATTTTTAGCAATTCTATCACATTTGGTTGATCAGACCTGTTACTAGACTTACTAAAAATATGTGAATCCGTTTGTTCGTTTATACACCTTTTTTGTGCCCTCGTCATAACCGTTACTATCTCCTCATTCATTGCCTTTAAATTATCTATCGTTATTATTATTCGCGATAAAGCATCTGCTACACTATTATTTTTACCTTTTACATACAAAATTTTAAAATTATATTCTTCTAATGCCAATCTAAATTTTAAAAGTCTGCTTGATGGATCTTTTAAAGAAAACAAATAAATCAAAGGTTTATGATCTGTAATGATTGAAAATAACCTACCATAAACATATGGCCTGAAATATTTGACAGCCCAGATAATAGCCAACAATTCTTTCTGAATCGTAGGATAATTTTTCTCTGCTTTGTTCAATGGGCGACTAGCGTACGCTACTGGTTTCATGTTTTTATTGCATAATACTGCTCCTATCGCTATACCTGACGCATCTGTTTGTATGATAAATTCATTGTCGTCCGAAAAGTCTGGAAATTGAAGTATTGGTGGTGTTGATAGTGCTGTTTTCAAAGTTTCAAAAGACTCTTTACATTCTTTAGTCCATTGAAATGGTACGTATTTCCTTGTCAATTTATTTAGTGGTGTTGTAATTTCAGCAAAATTTTGTATGAATTTTCTGTAATAGTTACAAAATGCTACGAATCTTTTGACATCGTCCGCATTTTGTGGTTCTGGGTATTTTTGCACAACTTCAATTTTTGATTCATCGGGTAATACCCCTTCTGCAGTTACAAGATGACCTAAATACAGAATTTCTTTTTGTAGGAAATTACACTTTTCCGGATTTAGTTTGAGGTTTACTTTTCTAAGTCTTTCCAAAACATTAATTAGGTGCTCATTATGAATATTCAAATTTCTACCAAATACAATCAAGTCATCTAAATAAATGAAACACTGCTCAAAATTGAGTCCTGACATGGCTACAGACATCACACGACTGAAAGCACTTGGGCTGGTTTTAAGTCCCATTGGTAATTTTTTCATCTGGAATTGACCGGTGCTAGTAGTAAACGCCGTGCACTCTCTACTCTTTTCTTCTAAAGAAACTTGATAATACCCTTGGTAAAGATCTAAATGAGAGAAGTAGATAGAACCAGAGAGTGAGTCCAAAATTTCTGTTATATTTGGCAAAGGGAACTTATCATCGACAATGCAATCATTCAATTTCCTATAATCAATGACAAATCGCCATTTGTTATCTGGATTTGAATTATTCTTAGGTATCAATAAGACTGGACTTGACCACTCACTCTTTGCTTCTTCTATGATATCGTTATCTATTAATTTTTTAATTTGTTTGTTAACTTCCCCTTTTAATGACTGTGGAAGTCTATATTGTTTCACATATACCGGGCTAGTGTTAGGTTTTATCGTTATAGTTTGCTCATAAATATTTGTGGTTGACCATTTGTCACCGGGTAAGAAGAAGACATCCGCGTATTTAGAACATATTTGCTCAATTGAACTTTTTTCCTCACTACTAAGATTGTTCAATTTCAAAGTATCTAGTAATTTATTAGCTCTCTCTGAATTTCTTATACCTTCCGAAAATTCACAAATGTCATATGCTTCTAAAGAACACAGCTGTGGTTGAAAGCTGGGTAGTATTACGTCATGTTCATTCGTGTTTAAAATTTTAACTGGAATCGTATTATTATGTGTTCGTACTATAGATCCCGCCAAAAATACATTATCTGCCAATTGTTTTGAAGCAATAACGCTATCTTCTTTTGAATCTACATTAGTAACTAGGTAATGGATCGATTCACTTCGAGCTGGTAACAATAAAGTATCACACGTGTAATTTATTTCATTACAAAGTGGTAAGAAATATTCCATTCCATCTTTGTAGAGTGTTATCATGTTCGTATCAAGATTGATATTCGCTCCATATTTGCCTAGAAAATCCAAACCAAGAATTCCATCTGCCTTTAACGGTACATGATGAAAGACATGGCATCTAATATCGAACTCAGTACTAGATAACCGATCACGATGTATCAAGTTCATACGCATATAGCCTGATGACTTTATCTGACCACCCATGCCGTTGATGATCGTGTCATCTCTATATATGGTAACGTTTCGAGGTAATGCATCTTCCTTAATTATTGACAACGACGCTCCTGTATCTACTAAGAAAAAATATTTCCTATTTCCAACATAAAAAGATAAAAATTTAGCTTGACCATTCAATGATAAAACATATTCTTTATGCACGAAAAAACTGGTTTTCTACTATATTTGATTTTTCGGTTTCATTCCCCGTATCTTGATTGGAATTACTCGTAGATGGTTGCGAATAAAATACTCGTTGTTGAAAGTTACCACTACCACGAGTGTTCGGATAACTCGAACGATTATCACCTCGCCTATAATATGTCCCACGATGTGAGTAAGAAGCTTGACGCGATCTATTACCACGGTTAAAATAATTACCTCTTGGCCTGTCGTTAGACTGCCGCATATTGTATTGCTGGCCTCTGCCGCCGTGACCTCTAGTTTGTCCTCGAAAATTATTAAAAGGCTTACCTCGTCCTCTTCGGGCATATTGCATGACGTTTTCACCTCTGTTTGACGTCGATGCTCCATACACCTCCTCATCCTTTGCCGCTTGTATTGCGTCCTTTAGATGCTCGTAGTTTCGTGCCGCTACGATGGTACTTAATCTCGTATCACGAAGACCCTCTGAAAACCGTTTTACGGCCAACTTTTCATTTAACGGCTTTAAGACAGCATATTTCGAACTATCACCATCAGACTGCGATATGGTTAAATCCGATAGTAATTTTTCAATTTCAACTCCATATTGAGCAACTGTACGCCAACCTTGCGTAATATTTTGTAACCGCGATTGAACGGCAGTGAATGATTTTTTCGTGAGTAAAGTTTGTCGTATGTCTTGAATTAAACTAGTAACTGACTTATATTCCGAAGATAAACTCAACTTTGCGTTTTCGGAAAGTCTGCTTTTCAATACAAATATTATTAATAATTTATTTCCGGATTCAGACAACATACTAGAATACATTTCCACCGCGTCTATTAAGGCTTTAACAGTTTTCTCATCACCATTCAAAACTGGAATCAAACTACACGCAGTTTTCAGATCGAACTCCATTTTGACCTCAGAATATTCACTGGCCTCACTATAACTACTATCACTCTCCCTAATCTCCTCAGTTGGTTGCTCGCACAATAACAATATTTTCTTATACACCGTTTTAATATTATCCCAAGTAGATAAATATGAGCTTAAAAGTTCTGGTTCAATATTCTTTTCTTGTGATATTAAAGATATAATAGAATTACCTCTCTGAAAAATACTTTCTGTCTCGGCTAATTTACTTTGTATCACTTTTCCTTGGAATCTAGATTTACCCTTTTTTACTAAATATTTTTTAATCACAGTAATTTCCGTTAAGCATTGTACTAATTCATTTTCCATTCCTAAACAATTTAAAATAATCAATAAAACTTACCATCTTTTACGCGTTACCATGGTAGGGGCCACAGGATGATCGTATTACATTACATCGGTAGGTATGCGTTCACTTTCCATATTTGTTACTGCCATACTAAATGTGACGCGACTAAAAAATATTAAATTAGACGTACATAGACCACTTTTAATATATTATGATTTATGACTATAAAACTTATTCTGAATAAACATTAAATCACATACTTAAGGTCTCTAATGATCTTTTAAAATTACCGTATTTATACGTAGAGGGTATAAATTTGACCGCACTTAAGACGTTATTTCGTAACGCACTTTTCACCTTGAACCGTCACAACGTAGTAACTTAGACGGAATCGACTTTTTGCATCTGGCTCCGCTCTCGTTGATCTCTCCCAACTTCAGCAATGGGCCGCAAACGAAGCGATCTACGAAGGTCATTAAGAGTTATTTCTCGTCGAATCCACCGTTTATGTCCCTTCTTGTAATACTTGTAGACGCATAGAAGACCTCCCAACGCTATTAACGTTACGATCACAATTAATAAAATGTTGGTGGTGCTGAGGTGATACTTCAAATCTTCCGACGCTGATGCGGAATTGCCTGCTCCATTCTGGGCAATTATAATGTCCTCTTGTTTTGATTGAGATTTACCCATTTTTCACAAAATCACTGAACCACGTCTCCGAACTAAGAGGTAACGAAATATAATGTCCCATTTTTAATTACGACTTTGCACTGCACTTTGCACTGTGTAACCTAAACCGCGCGCTCTACAACGCCTAATATGGCAGGGTCGCCATGAAGAGAAATCAAACAACCGTCTTGAGTAGATGATAGTTTAATACTAATCGATAAATGATTTCCAATACATAATGAGATTACACGCATAAGCATAAAAGTATACAAGTCATGTTATAATAATATATAGTATAAGGTAAATGCCCTTTAAGTACATAGATAGTTCTTACTACACTACACAATAAACAACATGACTCAGTGCACACAATTAACTCGACACCACTATACACTATACTATACAGTCCACATCAAAAGCGACATTTACGAGTGACACACATATACGATATCTAATGTAATTGGCCAATTTTCATTGTCACGTCAACATAAATAGTGACCAAATTACCCATCGGGGCGCGGGCCGTTATGATTAGTATTCGATTTCCATTCGACACCGGTGGACGTGAAAACACTTTTACGTTGGAATAAAACCACTTTTTACCGGAACGGATGTGAACTGCCATCTTTAGTTACTGTGACCATAGCAGCTGAAAAGTAGCCGGAACGTCGGGTAAACTGTAAATAATGTATAGTTAATATTATAAAGCTGACTGTTTGGTTGAACGTGCTAATTTCAGGAACTAATAGTTCGAATTGAAAAAATATTTTTGTGTTGAATTGTCCCTTTATCGATAAAGGTTTATTGGCTATATTCCATTTCAACACGCTACTACTCAAGGAAGCCAAACAATGTTTATAAATGTCAACAAAACAAATTTTTATACATTATCTGAAGACTAAAATATTACGAGCTCAAAGGGGTGATACGGGGTCTCAAAATATTCCGCAGGCGAAACCGGGACGGGTCAGCTAGAACCAAATAAATCGCGACAGAATCCGTCAAAAATTGGTTTTATTTGAATGAGTGATATTCGCGTAATTGCCGACAGTATCATGTAAACACGTTTCCGTTTCAGACAACGGTCTACTTTACGCGTGCGGCGAGTCCCGTCACAATAAACTCTGTTTGGAAGAAATCGACGACGCCGACAACGCAAATGAGGCAGGCCCAAATCAATACACTCCGAAGCGGGTCACCGCAATGAATGGGCACGTAGTCGACAATGTAGCGTGCGGCGGCTGCCACACTCTATTAACAGCCACCAAGGGCTCTAACGCGGACTTCACTAATAACGATTTCAACGTAATCGACGAACAAACAAGACTCATTTCTTTGACGGAACTACCGCCGCTCAAAGTACCAATGATGAACAAAGCAGAAGAACATTCGCATGCTATTGAGGATATCACGAATTCAAACATCGAAGTGCACAATACTGATGCCGTTAATGGTAACGTGAATTCAGAGTCCGGATCGATAGACTCATTAGAGGCGAACGTCAGCGGCTCCCATATAGTAAACATAAATGACCTTGAGAACGAAAATGTTAACACGCATGGCGCAACCGACATCAATATTGACAGAATGGTTTCGTCTACCCCTATCGAAACAAAAATAAAGGAGGTAGCGGAGAATATGGACACTATGGCGGATAAAGCAGAGAGCAAAGCACAAGAAGTTGTTACAACTGTTACTAGTAAAGTAAATGAAAAAATGGCAGATGTTGGCGACTTTGTTAAAAAAGCAGCTGTGATTTCTCCAGTAGTGCATGATGAGGCAAAAAAAGTACTTGATATTCCGACTAAAATGGCAGAGATATCGCATTCACCTCCTCCCAAAACGCCTATATTACCAGAACTGCTTCATGTACCAGATTTGTCACAAATAAGTCCGGGATTAAGTAAACACAGTGATGAGAAGAGTGAGACTGGACAATCAGAGAATGAGACAATACCTTGTGGTTCTGATAAGTCTAGTCCACAAGCTGGGAAGACGGCCAAGACACAGGCAGTGATGCCTATTGTTAGGAGTGAAGACAATATAGATGGTCCGGTTGATGCCGAACATAATGAAGAAGCCGATGTTGTAGTAGAGAAGACACCAGAGAAGGGACGTTTTGCAAAGATTTTCCAAACGATTAGAGACAAGGAAAACTCGTGTATGGGCAAAGGAAAAGTCATAGAAGAAAAAGTCGTTGGTAAGTATTAGCATTTATTACATTTTTATTGATGTTTTACTTTTTTGATCGACTTATGAACAAGATTTTCTTCTTCGTTTTCTTCAACTTAGGAAAAATATTGAAATGAGACTATATGTACACGTTACATAGAAACCAAGCAAGACCAAAAGAATAAAAACCAAGTGTCTATGACCAGGTCCGAGATGGAGACGCGACGTGTTACACGGTTGTTGCTCTAAACAGATCCTATCTGTTTAGTTTTCTCCTAGGGTTGTCCTCAAAATTTCATTGAGATCATCCTGCATTCGATACCTACAGAGTTCTTTCCTAAGGTATACCCTAAGGGGTCCCTGGTAACAGATTTGGGACGGAACACTGTGTGGCTTTAGTCGGTTCGAACCCGTCCTAACCACTTCAATGCTAGCCTTAGTGGGACAAAACCCGTTGGAGCCTCCCAAAAGTCCAACAAAGGATGGTAATATACATACATCTACCACAGAAGCCTGGCAAGGCCATGACACTATACGTGCTGTGTCCTCGTGTCGTGTTGCACTTACTGCGATACATACAGCAGATAACTGCCTACACCTAACATGAATAATATTTTGTTTTACTATCCATTGCAGTCAAACAACACGATGAAATTATATTTTCAGTGTAAATTATTCATTGGCTGGCGTGACGGCTAGAAAATAAAATTACAAATCAATAGCCTCATAATAACTTTTGAACTTTTACGTTCTATGATATACTTACAAATATATAAAGCGATAACGGACATTTAATATGCTCGACGTTTCGACTAGAAGGCCAATTCTCGTAGTATTTTTTTTTGTAATGAAAGACTGTGCTTTTAATATCAATTCCGCCAATGTCCCGTAGTAGAGCTACTAACGCAGAAGATAGAGTGTAGTAAAAATTAGTACAAAATTCCGCCTGGATATAATCCTAATCGCCCAAATGTCAAAAACGATCAAAATGTCAAGGTTCTTTCGTGAAAGACAAGTTTGTGACACAACACAAGTTTTTGACATTTGGTAGAATGAACTTAGACTTGGTCTTCAGGTTCCACTATTTTTTTTTTTTAGCCGTAGTCACAGGCTGACTGACTGGACAGGCCGTTCACTACTGATTGGGCTCCTGTATGTCGTGCACAGCCTATGCATTTTTGAATTAAATCCGTGCGAATTATCTGTACGAAATTCGCTCCATGTTACCAGTCGGTCATCAATCGGTCATCTGGTCCTCACCCTAACTTTTTACCATCAATTGACGGACTAAATATTAAAAAATGCCTTCTTTTTCAGAAAACGTCCACAAAGGTTTAGACAACGCTGAAGAAGGCATTCACAAAGTAGAAGAGACGGTGGAAACGGAGATCAGGAACCAAACGAACTCTAGAACTTGCACGATATTATAAATGTTTTCGTCTTCAATGTTTAGCTTAAAAATAAAGTTTTTATTATTGCTATTATTTGTGATATTTACGTACATTTACAGAATAGGCACCTTAAGTGCTGGGGTGTGTGGTCCGGAATTTCCACGTGCCCTGGGAACGAAGACGGTAGCGCCTCTCTCTCTCCCAGAGGAGACGCTGCCACCGAAGACTAATAGGTACCGGTTGTGACGGGAGCGGCCCTGTAGAGGGCTGTATTCCGTATTCTGCTGTGCAATTCACTAAGCAAGTACAACGATGCGAGGCGCAACGTTGTGCCCGATAGAGATTGTCATTGGTCGATCTCCAGTGACGTGACCAAATTCGACCAATGACAATCTTTATCAAGCACAACGTTGCGACTCGCATCGTTGTGCTCGCTTAGTGAATGAGCAGTTTTCCAGTAGGTATAATAATCAGTTGGTTTTTAAATCATCAAGAGATGGCGCTAGCATAGCTTTTGGTAATTTTAATGTACTCTGTGGTTTATTTGTGCGATGTTGCCAAAGTTTAATTTCATTTACCCATATTACAATAGATAAAATATGATAAAACGCTTAATTCTTTTCGCGTCACTGTCTGTAATTTAAAATAATAATATTATATTTAAAATAATTTTATCAAAAAAAAAATGTCTAAACATTTATGTAAAGTAAATCATTACAAAACCGAAGAACATTTTTTCCATAAATTAGGGAACACTAGATGTGAGACCACACTCTACTTACCAAAAGTGCCGGCTGCGCCATCTAGCTTGTCTTTAGGAACACTATAAATACCTACTGGAAAACTGCTCATTGCAGTGCTGTAAGCGCACAACGACGAGCACAACGTTGCGATAGCCTTAATAGAGATTATCATTGGTCGATTACCAGTGACGTCACCCAGTCCGACCAATGACAATCTCTATAAAGTTTGTCGCAACGGCCCTCTTTTCAGAGACTTTGCCTTCAGCTTACCATCAGGCGAGGCGAAGTCAAATTGACGTGTCCTATATAAAAAAAAAAGACGTGTGGCACTCGGGGACTGCCGCGGTAAAGCTATTGCATAGCATTTTTTATGAACTTATGCAATTATAATAAATAATAATATAATTTTGAATCTGAATCTGAGTCTGAGTCTGAATCTGAATTTGAATTTGAATTTGAAAACTAACAACTTATGCAATTATAATTACTTACGTTAAGCGGAGCTACTTCGGAGCAGCTCGGATCGATTCGTGCGAGCTCGGAGTTGGGGGTGTTACCATTTTTCGTTACGGAATTTCTGGATTCGGTCTCCACACATATTCTGTCCTCCGTGGTCTCCACGCTCATGGCCCGCGATAGAAGCTATGCAATAGCTTAAAAACGTTGTGTTCGTCGTTGCGCGCTTACAGAATTGCATTTCAGAAGCTTCCCACGTGTCCCTCTGACTAGTGGAGAGCCGGCAAGGGGCGAGCTGATACCCGAGCACAGGTATGGGGGTTACAGGTGCGGTCGCCTATCACCCCATCATCCTCGCCGGCTGGGAGTGTAGAGCTCGAATAAGACGACAGCCCGTACCAGATTTTAGGGTAGGTTGTCCTCACGAGGTGAGAGAGTCACTCCTATAATAGCCATATAAGCTAAATCAAAAGGAGAAGGTGTAAGCAGATGTCGGACTCCGAGGTGCATAATTTCAGGGGATTCTGTCGCATTCTCGCAGTTCTGTAGGGGATTTACTGCAGATTTATCTTGAAGTGTCTTATGTACTATCGTAATTAAAAGTGCATTAGCACCGTAATGTTTATAATGGCTTGTCCGTTTAATGTGTATGTAATGTTTAACGCATACATTTATACGTCACACAGTATCGATATGAGAAAATATAAATGTGTGTGATGCGAAACAAAGAAAACGTTATGCTCGCCTTTTCATACTATTATGTTCGAAGCATGCATCTATATAAAGTAATGCAAAAATTCGTGATTCTACGTAAGGCAGTGCGTAGCCTGGTTGGTAACAAGGCTGCTATGGATAGTGTTGAAATCGAATGTCGTGTGTTCGGATCTTAGTTTTCCCACTTTTTGTTGTTTTGTTTTCATGAAATTTTAGGAACAAGTTAACAGAATTAGAAATAATTATTTACAAATAGAAAAATATTATACTTAATTTACAATAGATTATAAATAAAACAATAGTTTAAAAAAAAGTTTATTAAAAGAATTATCCAATGTTAATTTGTGGTTATAATAATTTCATCCAAAAAATATACTTTTATAATAAAATTAATATTGCATATTGAGGTTATAGCTTAATTATTCATTTTCTCGAAAGTTTTTTTTCGGAAAAGAGGATTGAAACTTAACCTCAACCATACAGTCTTATACTAATTACAGGCCAGCACGTCCCTTGATAGGCTCAGTAGTCTCAATAGGCTCAACTGAAATTAAATAACAAAAATATTTAAACAAGGGTTCAAATCAGGGTATCGTGCTGGCCAAGGAAATTCAGTGGCGAGGAGTACTCATAACACGATTCCTGCCGGCTTGCTCTGCAAAGGGAAGTCATGGTAGAGATGCTTAAGTTTAATGCATTATTACATGTATTACACCTAAAATTCAGTACCTATCTAAAATTTGAGAGAATTTCATACAAAATTGCCATGGTTGTTCTTTGGGATTTGCCACCGGCTTCCCTTTTGAACATTTTCACCCTTCGCTACAGCAAGGAATAAATTTACGTTCACTAAACCATTCGCGAAGTATGGTGGCTCGATGGATGGGAGAATTATCGTGCACAAAACTTATATCATTTTTTTATACCACTTAGGAGGGAGACAAGCACACGGCCCACCTGATAGAAAGTGATTACCGTGGCCTTTGGACGTATACAACACCAGGGGCGTCACACTCATGCTGCCGACCCTGAAGAAACCTTCTAATGCCCTTAAACCTTCATTTATATCTGGATAGACATTTCGCACTGTGGGCAACATTATATCTTCTAACACTTTCACATAATTTGCACTATTTGCACGCGTAGATATTGGGTCTAATTCACCCGGCCCTTGCGCTCTAATCCACCCCCACATAATTTACACTTAGATTCAGTGTTCAGTACTATGGTGTTTTCACACCACCGTGTTTTATCCTTATGCCATAAATGTAATTTTCCTTTTTGAGATGATTTAAACGTTTTTTCATCAGAAAATATTGTTGATTCCCAGTTAAAGTAAATACTCTTCGTTATTCGTTTCATATTCTGCTACCATATAACGCCGCTTCAGCAGGTCTTCCATTTCTCCTCCAACTCTGCAACTCTTCTTCCTCAAATTGTTTCACGCAACGACTCCCAGTATTTCTCTAAAAAAACAACAACCATAATATTACACAATTGCAACCAATGAACAAAATTGCACTACAACAATATTAATTAATTAATTAACTTACAGATAAGCCCGTCTCATTAGAAATTTGAGATATATTCAGACCATTCGAATATGGCCACAATATTAGCTTTTGCTTCAATACTTATATTTGACATATTGATTTATTAAAAAAGAAATGTAATCGCTGGAACAGTAATTAACACAAACAGTCGTAACATTTATATATTTCATCAATGGTCGTAACCATAGATGATATAATATATAAATAGGGTAGTCGTAACTGACTTCACCAACCAACAACTTCACTCATAGCCAATGAATCCATTTTATTTCAAATGCACCCTCAAATAATTATTTTCTCGCTAAGTTTAAAATTCTACCTAAGAAACATTTTTATATTCGTATCAACATTTATAATATCATAACTTTTAAATATAAAACACAAAAAGTTATAGTATTAGTTCCGGTAGGTTCGAACCATCACCGACAGGTTTCATACTATTCGTCAAGCCGCACGCTAAACGACTCAGCTACGGGGCGGCTTACGTATGATATTGAAATTACCAATATCAATCAACGAGTGAACAATATTAATGTGTGTGTATGTGTGTGTGTGAATTATCTTCAAAGATTAAGGTCATAACTTCAAAAGTTTAGTAAAGCCCGCTACAGACGCTCCAATTCGGTCGGGTCCAACCATCCGACAGCCGACGCCTACCAACCACCATTGCTTCCAGACGTTCCGACGGTCGGCCATCCAACCGTATTTCACCATCTCCCTCTGTTTTAGGCAAATTGCTGTGGAGTGGGCGAGATAGCAACAGACGTCCCGACGGTCGGCCATCCAACCGTATTTCACCATCTCCCTCTGTTTTAAGCAAATTGCTGTGGAGTGGGCGAGATAGCAACAGACGTTCCGACGGTCGGCCATCCAACCGTCGTCAGTGTTGCCAACTTAGTGGATTTTCCACTAAACAGAAATTAATAATATAATAAAATGGATCTCTGCCTTTTCGCCGAAACTTGTTTGGCCGATTATCACTTGCCAACTAACGTTTCGCAGAATTTTATTTCGCATAATAATCATTTGCCAACTTGTGATATAATTTTGTTTTTATTACCCAACCTCACAGTTGCCAATTTTACGTTTGGTCTTCCTTTTAGAATGACACTTTTCAAAATGCCAGCTTTCAAGTAGCGAATGTTTTAGTTTGCGGAAAGCTGTGATTCCGTAGCCGACCGCATACGACAACTGCCGACGCACGCAGCACATGCGCGTAATTCATTGCGGTTTCTCAATGGTGGCCTTTATCCGTACCGGAGTTTGACAAGTAATGGTAACGGCATGCGTCGGCAGTTGTCGTATGCGGTCGGCTGCGGAATCATACCTTAATATTTCGAAAAAAAATATTGGAAAGCTGCAATCCTGAGTCTTCGATCAAATTTTGAAGAAATTTATTTACAAGGATGCCTTTTTTATTTGAGGCAAATTATATACAAGTTGTTATCATTATTTAATTTGTTTTTCACTCGTGCATTGTTGGTCGCAGTTCTAACCTAACCGATGTAGCATATTTAAATGCCATGTGTAGTGAAATAAAAGCGATTTAGTTCCGGCACTTCGCCGGCCGCTGCCGCGGCACGCTCGCTTGGCTCGCACGGCTCGGGCATTGTTTATCAGCATACTAACCTAACCTAACCTAGCATGTGAAATTGTTTTTTTTATATATTTCCGTTAACGGTTAACCCCTCCAGCTAAGCTAAATTACTTGAAGTGGGTTCACGTCGATAGTGTAATGGCCAAGATTCGAACTCGGGCGGGCGGGACCACTTCATCGTAAGTCTGACTCAAGAGTAATAGTAATAATATAGGACCGACTATGGTACCGACTCCATAACCACTAAGCTACCGACGGCGACGCTTCAATTTAGAAAAGCATAAAATAAAAACAATTAAATTTAAAAAACCCCGACCCAAAAAGAACCTATAAAATGTAAAATAATAACTATTACATTATGACCTACCCAAGGTTTTAACCCTTCTTTAATTTGTCTCGTCGGGGGACCGCCGTCTGACCGTCGCTCGGGGGTAATAGGGCACACCAAGGTACTTAGCGGTCCCCCGATGAGACAAATGAGAAAAGGGTTAATACCTTGGGTAGGTTATAATGTAATAGTTATTATTTTACTTTTTATAGGTTTTTTTGGGTCGGGGGTTTTTTAAATGTTGTAACCCGACATCACGTCTACTAGCTACACCACTCCTAAACATGTACTTATGGCAAGCGATGCTTATTCGGACATCACGTCTACCAGACTACGCCAGTCCTAAAAGGTACTTATGGCGCGTGCGACGCGCCGCGTCGATCGAATGACGAAACAGTCGGTGCCGCGCAGTGAGAGCAGACGGTCGACGTTGCGCTACGATAGCAAACAATCATTGTCGCGTATGCCCTGTTCTGTACGGTGTAACTTAACTTCCCTTGTAACCAATATAATAAAGTCCCGTTACAAATTGCGCCCAACTAGTGGCCCGTACTCAAGTAAATACTAACAAGGCGGCACCGACGCGCCGCATTTACCTACCTGCGTACATCCGTGGACAGTTCCCGCGTTTTGAGTGCGAGTCGGATCGAGAACGAGCGTAGGCATAGAGGACAGACATGCCAAGGACACGCCAACAAACCGCCGACGACCACGACAATGCCGGTTCCAGTAGCGAGACTGAAGGTCACGCTCACGCGGCGCTGCGCGCCGCGACGCCGTCAACAAACAACGGAGCCAACAGCGAGATAGAGTACGTGGTTAGCGCCGACTATCACGTCGCCGCCGGTTGCAGTAGCGAGACTGGTCGTCACGCTCACGCGGCGCAGAACGCCGCGACACCGACGCCGACGACAATCGACGAACCCGAGGCAAACCACGCGACGACGCCGATGGCGGCCGACAGGGGCACGATCACCATGTCGGAAGATCAACTTACGAGGCTCCTGACCAACGTGATGCGAGGTGTCGCGATACCGACGCCGACGCCCACGTTCGCCGAATGTGCCGGACCGACGAGCAACTTCACCAGATGCACGGCCCGATTTGACGGGGCCACCCGGAGCGCCGATGTGCTAGAAACGTTCCTCGAAAGCACACAGGTGTATAAGGAATGTGCGAACGTCAGCGACGAGCACGCACTACGGGGGCTACCGATGCTGCTGACTGGAGAAGCCGCCGTGTGGTGGCACGGTGTGAAAAATTCCACGAAGACCTGGGACGAAGCATTACGGCGGCTGCGTTTCATGTACGGCGCACCCCGCCCCGCGCACCGGATCTTCCGTGAGATCTTCGCCCGAGAACAGAGTGACGAAAGTGCCGATTCGTACATATCGCGAGTGCGCGCAAACCTCTCGCGATTACCGTATGATCTACCGGAGATAGTGCAGCTAGACATTGTATACGAACTCTTAGATCATAAGGTTAGGGAAAGAGTGTCAAGAGATAGTGTTGATAGTGTCGACGGTCTGCTTTCACGAGCGAGGTATGTAGAGGAGTCGCTGGGTGAGGTGAGTCGATCAAATACTAATACTGCTCCCCCTAATGCCGCGAATAATACAATGCGTCGCAGTGTTAACCCTGCGATCGCCGATAGCAAAGTTGTAGCTAAACCCGAAAATGTAAACAATAACGATCGCGACTCTGCACAGAAACGTGTAAGGCCGCGCTGCGCTTTTTGTAGACGGTTTGGTCATACGATAGATGAATGTAAGGTTAAGTCAAAAAGTAGTGATAGTACAACGGACAACAAGGTGCCACTGGCTTGCTATGGTTGCGGACGGGAAGGTGTGATACGGTCTAAATGCCCGACGTGTAAGGACGCCTCCGCAACTAATAAGGTAAGTTTCCAAAGTGCCGTCACTAACGATCCAGATGTGACGCGGCCCACAGTGATGATTCGAGTAGCATCTCGAACTGGTGTCGCCGTGCTCGACACCGGCGCCACCGAGAGCCTTGCGAGTCCCGGACTCTACAAGATTTTAACCGACAGTGGGGTAAGTTTTACCGAAGTGCGTCGCTCCATAGGCCTGGCGGACGGGACGCGTCAGTCACGAGAAACCTTAATAGGTGACACCACCGTTACTATACAGGGTCGAGTTATCCCCGTAAGCTTTTTGGTGTTACCGGACGCCGACAACAGAACGCTACTCGGACAGGACTTCATAGCGAAAGCAGGTATACTACTCGACCTCCAACAGGGTTGTTGGTCTTTTAATAATTTACCAAAGGAGAAATTCCCCTTTGTGCAGTCTTACAGTCTTGAAGCCGCCAACGACGCAGAGCTGATGCGGATTAGTACCGTCAGTCTTAAGTTAAGGCAGGACGAGGGCTTCAAGCTGTCACCCGGTCAGAGAACGCAGCTGAACCAGCTTGCAGTGTCGAAGGCCGAGCGCTTCGCCGCAGCGAGACCCCCAATGCCGTGCGCTACCCAACGCATTCGAGTCGATGAGAAGCAGGAGCAGACCGCTTCCCCATCGTACCGGATATCGCGAGGTAAGATAGAGCTACTAGGCGTTGAGATAGAGAAGCTGCAGCGCGCTGACGAAACCAGGCCTTCCTCTCCGAAGATCGACAGTAGTGGTTACTGTCTCGGAGCAGTTCCAATGCAGGGGGAGGGCCCCGACGACCCCATCAGGGGGAGAAACCGGTCCAACCGTGGATGTTTGATATCCGACGGAGTACCGTACAGGTGCTCACCCGGGGTAGATGTCGTCGATTCCGCCTGCCTCGTGGTCCCTGTATGTGAAAGAGGAAGGATATTTGCTGACTTCCATGACGCTGGGAAGGTCCACGAAAGGGCCCAGCGTGTCAAGAAGAGATACGAGGACGAAGGGAGACGAACACCTTCTGATAGTAAAGTAAGTAACCTAGCCCTATTAGAGACTCGAGGCGCTAACGATGTGGCTGTGGATGTGGCTCCCGGCCAGCCCGCCAAGTTCGCACCTAGAAGGGATGGCCCTTACCGGGTCAAGGAGGTGGCGAGCCCCACGACATACATAGTGGAAGGCATCACGAGAGGTGAGTACGTAGGGAAGTATCACGTCTCCCATTTGACACCTTACGTAGGCAGCGCCGTAGACCCACCCGTTAGGGAGAAGCGCAGACGCGGTCGGCCACGTAGGCTAATCGAGTGCTAGTCCGAACGCGAGGGCGCCTTGTCCGAACTAGAGGGGGAGTATGTAACCCGACATCACGTCTACTAGCTACACCACTCCTAAACATGTACTTATGGCAAGCGATGCTTATTCGGACATCACGTCTACCAGACTACGCCAGTCCTAAAAGGTACTTATGGCGCGTGCGACGCGCCGCGTCGATCGAATGACGAAACAGTCGGTGCCGCGCAGTGAGAGCAGACGGTCGACGTTGCGCTACGATAGCAAACAATCATTGTCACGTATGCCCTGTTCTGTACGGTGTAACTTAACTTCCCTTGTAACCAATATAATAAAGTCCCGTTACAATGTTAATTTTAATTTTTTTATTTTATTCCTTACAATCTAGTGACATTTTGGTAAAGTTTATTTTTCCCGAAACGGCAACACTGACGACGGTTGGATGGCCGACCGTCGGAACGTCTGTTGCTATCTCGCCCACTAAACAGCAATTTGCTTAAAACAGAGGGAGATGGTGAAATACGGTTGGATGGCCGACCGTCGGGACGTCTGTTGCTATCTCGCCCACTCCACAGCAATTTGCCTAAAACAGAGGGAGATGGTGAAATACGGTTGGATGGCCGACCGTCGGAACGTCTGGAAGCAATGGTGGTTGGTTGCTTCGTCGGCTGTCGGATGGTTGGACCCGACCGTCGGAACGTCTGTTGCTATCTCGCCCACTCCACAGCAATTTGCTTAAAACAGAGGGAGATGGTGAAATACGGTTGGATGGCCGACCGTCGGGACGTCTGTTGCTATCTCGCCCACTCCACAGCAATTTGCCTAAAACAGAGGGAGATGGTGAAATACGGTTGGATGGCCGACCGTCGGAACGTCTGGAAACAATGGTGGTTGGTTGGCGTCGGCTGTCGGATGGTTGGACCCGACCGAATTGGAGCGTCTGTAGCGGGCTTTATTCATAGAAGGCCAGAAGAATTTGGATGTGATAAGTTTTCTAGTTGCGCGAACGCCAGGATGACTTAGTTCGTGTTGTGCTTTGAATGCTATTTCACGAAAAGTCACTGGTAGGTATGGTCGAATGTTTGTTGTTGATACTTCACACCATATGGTTATCTATCTATGGTTATATATAATCACTATCGACGTGAACCCACTTCAAGTAATTTAGCTTAGCTGGAGGGGTTAACCGTTAACGGAAATATATAAAAAAACAATTTCACATGCTAGGTTAGATTAGGTTAGTATGCTGATAAACAATGCCCGAGCCGTGCGAGCCAAGCGAGCGTGCCGCGGCAGCGGCCGGCGAAGTGCCGGAACTAAATCGCTTTTATTTCACTTCACATGGCATTTAAATATGCTACATCAGTTAGGTTAGAACTGCGACCAACAATGCACGAGTGAAAAACAAATTAAATAATGATAACAACTTGTATATAATTTGCCTCAAATAAAAAAGGCATCCTTGTAAATAAATTTCTTCAAAATTTGATCGAAGATTCAGGATTGCAGCTTTCCAATATTTTTTTTCGAAATATTAAGGTATGATTCCGCAGCCGACCGCATACGACAACTGCCGACGCATGCCGTTACCATTACTTGTCAAACTCCGGTACGGATAAAGGCCACCATTGAGAAACCGCAATGAATTACGCGCATGTGCTGCGTGCGTCGGCAGTTGTCGTATGCGGTCGGCTACGGAATCACAGCTTTCCGCAAACTAAAACATTCGCTACTTGAAAGCTGGCATTTTGAAAAGTGTCATTCTAAAAGGAAGACCAAACGTAAAATTGGCAACTGTGAGGTTGGGTAATAAAAACAAAATTATATCACAAGTTGGCAAATGATTATTATGCGAAATAAAATTCTGCGAAACGTTAGTTGGCAAGTGATAATCGGCCAAACAAGTTTCGGCGAAAAGGCAGAGATCCATTTTATTATATTATTAACTAAGTTGGCAACACTGACGACGGTTGGATGGCCGACCGTCGGAACGTCTGTTGCTATCTCGCCCACTCCACAGCAATTTGCTTAAAACAGAGGGAGATGGTGAAATACGGTTGGATGGCCGACCGTCGGGACGTCTGTTGCTATCTCGCCCACTCCACAGCAATTTGCCTAAAACAGAGGGAGATGGTGAAATACGGTTGGATGGCCGACCGTCGGAACGTCTGGAAGCAATGGTGGTTGGTTGTCGTCGGCTGTCGGATGGTTGGACCCGACCGAATTGGAGCGTCTGTAGCGGGCTTAAGAGTACTGTACGACTAGTGTGTGAATTGTCTTCAAAGAATAAGGTCATAAGTACGATTAATGTTGACGCGCAATAGTTGCGTCAGATTGGTACTGCACTTATGATCGCGATAGTACGTCGTATCGGCCATGCCATCATATCTTCAATGTAATTGTAATAAAGCCATACTTTGATCATCATATTTTATTAAAAACTGTAGGTATATAAAATCTCATTAACTCTAAATTATACTAATTACTTTAAATCACAGATTTAATAGTGTTCAATCGTAATCAAACCTAAGTACATTTCTTTACAAGCCAGTATCTCATAGTCATAGATAAATGGTTTCCTATATTTGAATATATTGAATCATACTATAATCCAATGATAGGTACATGAAAATAAATGAACCATGATACTCTAACTAATCGAATGTAATAACGACACACAAACAGACACTGCAATTTTAATAATAAGTACGTATGAAGATAAACCAATCACGAACTCAAATAGGAAAGAGCCTACGTCATTGGTTGATCAGTCTTTGCTAACTTACTGGTGTTTGTTAAAGAAGTTTGCCGACACCTGAGGGTCAATTCTCGTCTGTTTAAAATAAAAAAAAATCCTTTAATGTCAAAAACCATCACAATGTCTATGAAAATTGTGTTACGTACGAGAATACAGTTTACTGAATCTAATCAATCAATCAATCAATTAGCCTATTGCAGTCCACTGCTGGAAATAGGCCTTTCCCAATCTAAACTGATTTCTACTACGAAACTAGGACTTCTGTATAGTTACCGTCATATATCTTGACCCCAGTGACGTCACAAAGTGCCTTATATGCCCAATACTCGCTTTTTTGGGTATCTTTTGAGGATAGCACGAGGCACAACAACGGTGGAGTAGCTCAAATCCACCAATCATTGGTTATATATATTCTCTCTCGCAACTTGGGTCGAAATATGTGACGGAGTAGCTATAGCTGTTCATGCCCCATGGCACCAGCTGTCTTTCAGTATAACTCTAATAACCCTAAATATATTAATAGCCTCCGTGGCGCAGCGGTAGTGAACGCGGCCGCTACGCAGGAGGCGCGGGTTCGATCCCCGCTCAGTGCAAATATTTGTGTGAATGAAATATGAGTATTTGCATTGGTCTGGTCGTGCCTCGGAGAGCACGTTAAGCCGTCGGTCCCGGTTGCCATGAGAACATCTATGGCAGTCGTTACGGGTAGTTGGAGCCCTCAAAATCCAAAAAACAACGGTCTAACTGCAAAGCTTCGATATCGCCTAATGTTAACATTGGGTCGTGGAGGTCAGATGGCAATCGCTTCACGGAAAATATCGAGGTCTAGCCAAATATGTAGCTATGACTGGTAAAGCGGACCCCAGACTCTGAGCTGAAAGCTTCGGATGCGACTGGGAATTAACGCTAGGAGGAAGAAGAACCTTAAAATATTAAACCGAGTACAATGACTTCGATGTGTCGTGTATGTAGTAGTGAATTTTGTTCGGGACCCCTAGATGTTTCCTGAGCTTCCTGCCGATCTCCATCGCGGCTGAAACTTGGTAACTGCGTGTCCATATAGCTGAAACGAATGACAAATTATTGGAGTAAAACTTTACTTTACTGACTGACTTGGGGAGTAAGCTGGTGGAAGCTGACGAGAGCGTTACGAAAAGTGTGATCGGGCGAGGCAAACGGAAGTTGAGAAGATCAAGTGGTTAGCCGATTTACGTTCTCAGGCCAGGGCCGCGATTGGAACCGGTGGTCCATTTGCTAAGCTAGTCTTTAGTACAAATATATTTTTGACGTTTTGTAAGTGCTGTTTTGATGGTATCTTTGACTTTGACTAAATAAAGATACTCATATGTGGAAGAGATGAACATACTTACATATTTTATTTTTTTGCCGGACATTCACAACGACGCCACAGATTATATCTGAGTGTTTGAAGTTGTTCCCTATTAGAAGCAGCACCTGTAATATTGTAAGCCATAATTAGATCAAAACATGATGAACATGATGATGAAAAGGTATAAAATACGTCGGATATAAAATGCATTTTTGTGTACACCACATTGGGTTGAAGGACCAAAAATTGCAATCCGTACTCACCGTATCTAGCCAGATAGCGTTCATGACGTCATTCCTTAAGCTATCGAAGAGAATCTGCCAACGACCTCCCTTATTGTTGCTTTCATCTTCCCACATAGGCTTGATACCCTTCTTGAATATGGCATAGTCCTGCCCTAGGTCTAACTCGGATGGCAGCTTCATATGATGGTATAGACTGGAAGAATAAGGGTTCATAGTAGATATATATCAACATACTGTGGTGGTACCACATGTACCCAGCGCCATCTACTGACAGCAGGCCGAACTGCTACGTCACTACGAATCCTGCATCGCGAAAGTGAAGTTCTCGCGCTAGCACAATACACATACATCATCTTAACGACGATCATTGGGTCGAGGCCAACCAGGCGTGATCACCTTACCTGATCGGAGGATCCTCCCTGGTTCCTCTACAATACTATGGTTCCTCTACAATACTATGGATTAGACCGGAGATAAGTAACCAAACTGGTGAACTATTTATCGTAATCTTCCTTGCGTTACTCCCCGTCGCATTCGAGGCCTTATCTCGGGAATTTGCAGTCCGCCTCTTCCAGTCCAACCGCGACGTGGCTGAACTTCGTTATTTTCCGTAAAGCGACTGCCATCCGACTTCTTCAACCGACTGGCGATATTACAGTAATAAACTGGTGTGCTATATTGCATACTTTTTATGCGATTCCAATTGGTGCGCTTAAGTGGTCATTTTGGCGCTAGTGACTGAACATTGGTGCGCTTAAGTGGTCATTTTGGCGTAAGCGACTGAACGCTCAATAGGATGCTTTTTTGGAGATAAAATATTGATACATGGGACATGCCATCAATCATGCCATGTATCAATATTCCATCTCAAAAAGTATCCTAATTTTAATCTCAAAAAAGCAGTTATAATCTCAATCTCACATAAGCGTCTTCACTAGACATACGAGTAGGTACTTAATCCAATGTCAGAAACTCACCACCAGTAATCCTCGACTGTGTCAAAGGTCGTCAACTGGATCAAATTATCTTTCCATATCTTCGTTGTGTTGGTGAACATCCAGAATCCCCACTCATTCTCTAAAGGATGCTTCTGGTCACTGACGGGGATCAACATGTTCACTAGAGTAACAATTGTAGCTTATATTGGAGATATTCTGCAACAAATCAATGATTATATTTATTTAGGGGCCAGATGTATTGTGTTCTGACTTTGGGTTTTCTAAAACAATAATAGCCTAAGCTACGCCATATAACATCAATTTACCTGCAATAAAACTAAAACTTCCGTCTAAAATTGACTCAGCTACTGCGGAGTTTACCCCGAACGAACAGAGAGGCCCCGGTAACCACTTTCCATCAGGTAGGCCGTGTGCTTGTCTGCTACTTAAGTGTTATATAAACATGACCCCTATATAGGTAAGTACAAACTTAAAAATGTATGACCTCCCTCTTATGCCCGCGCCGGTTATAATAGATAGTACCTAGGTACAACATAATTACAATAGGACAGGCGTTCTAAGAAGTCATCTGTAACGCCGAAATATGATTAAATACATAATACATACATTACGTACATATAGAAGTGTCTCAAACTGAACCAAAGAAAATGTTGACCGCCTCGGCACCCACACAAAACACAACTAATAAGTTTGAAACTTTTTGATATTAGCACTTTTGATATGGTTTCCAGACAATGTAAACGTTAATTTTACATCACTACATATTATAAAACAAAGTCGCTATCGCTCTCTGTCCGTCCCTATGTATGCTTAAATCTTCAAAACAACGAAACAAATTTTGAAGCGGTTTTTTTTAATAGATAGAGTGATTCAAGAGGAAGGTTTATATGTATAATAGGTACATGCATAATATTGTAGAGAAACACTGATAAATTTAGAGATAATACCACGCGGGCGGAAAATATGTCGGTACCTACGAAGTTCGCCGGGTCAGCTAGTAATATATAATGCTTAGATATGTACCTACCAATGGTTCCTAATGAATGGTCGATTCATTAAAACATTGTATGCAGGTACCTAGACAGGATCTGATTGCAACGTCAGACCATTCATGCTATAGGAAGTCATAAATTTAGAAAGAATGTAGGTATTCCTACGCCTCTGTTTGGCGTGGCGGTAGTGAATGCGACCACTTTGCAAGAGATGCGGTTCGATTCCCGCTCAGTGCATTTGTATTTATCAATGTGACGATTTGCATTGGTCTGGTCGTGCCTCGGCGTCGGTCCCGGTTGTCATACGAACATCATTCTATGGCAGCCGTTACCACAAAAGTCCGACCAGTCTAACATCAGAACTTCGATATGGAGCACATAGCCTATTGTTCTTTCTCAAGTTCTAATCTATCTGTATATCGAAATTCACCAAGTTTTTTTCAAAAATAGCGAACTTTCATACAAACTTTCATTCTTTACCTACGAGTATTTGAACCCTTCTAACCCCTTTTTACAAAATAAGTAGCCTATGTCTTTTCTCAAGCTCTAGTCAATCTCTGAAATTTCATCGATATCAGTTCAGTGGTTTTGCGTCAAAGTTTAGGTAACCGTACAGACAGATAGCTTAAGTTACTCTCGCATTTAATAGGTATATTACAATGGATGTATGAATATGGATTTTCTGACACCGGTTACCTATCCAAATATTTCAATCACTCGATATCTACAATAATATTTTAGAGCTGAAGAGTTTGTTAGCTTGTTTGGTTGAACGCGCTAATCTCAAGAACTACTGGTTCGAATTGAGAAAATATTTTTGTGTAGAATAGCCCGTTTATCCAGGAAGGTTATGGGTAAATATCATCACGCTACTACTCAAGGGAGCGGAGCAGTGATCATAAATGTCAAAAAATCCGGTAGATTCCCATAGATTTATTCGAAAAGAAATAAATTTCAAAATAAAAGTTTCAGAATATAGGGTGGCGGCACCAATTATCGGCCATGTCAACATTTTTTGACCTTTGATTGATTGTAATTTTATGGTTTATAGCTTTTGCTTTCTTGCAATGCCTTTTTTGGGTAGAGGGATACTGAATCGTGCAAGCTATTCTCCTCTGGGATGCGCTTCCTCTCGAAATCAGGATGGTCACCAATCGTACGTTTAAATACAAAGTGCGCCAGCTCTACAGGAATCCCTAGTGGCAACAGTGGATAAAACTACAATATTATGTATGTATGTATCTTAAATATGTGTAACTTGTAAGTATAGTATTATATATATTATGAGTATATAAGTAGGTAATATAAGTATTGGATACCTATGTAAATATGTATGTATGGAGTTCTCATGTATTTTAATGTGTATGTATTTCTGTTGTGTATATACTACCAATAGATTATGATTTTAGTCATTAGTTCATATTCTGCCTGCACCTACCTTTAAGTATCTCTGCATCACCCTAAGGTTGACTGGTAGATAATGCCTTTGGCATTAAATCCGCCTTTGTACATTTGTCATGTGCATAAAGTTTTAAATAAATAAATAAATAAATAAACTCCATTACTACATTCGCAAAATTACCAATTCTTTGTTATTTTTGAAAATATAGATGTTTTTTTCCGAGTATGTCGATTTCCCTTAATATCGGCCTCTAACACCCTAATTTCTGCCGCCTGTGACCCTAATATCGTCATACCTTTTCCAACGTGAATTTAGGTCAATAAAACTAAGTAAAGTAAAAAATTATAACGTTTTATATTCCAATTCAGGTTCAAATAATTTTTTTAACGCTTATCTATCATTAATTTGTCTTTTCTTTATATCTCAGCCTTAAAAATTACAGTAATTGCTGTTATTATAAACTAATGATCACAATGATTAAAAAAATTTAAGATAAATAAAGATTTCCAAAATATATTATTATAAAGAAAATATATTATTAGATAAAGTCAAAAGAAAACTTGACTTTCTTTGAAGGCTTTTCAATTTAAATGCACTAAACAGTGACGGTAAGTAAAATCTTCTATAGCCACATCATTATAATTTTGCCCACGATTAACTGTATACTTTAAGCCTTAAGGCCGTGGAGCATATGTCACATTCAATATTTTTTGGCTTCATCTGCTTCGACATCATTAATTAGTTCTACTTCACAGCCACCACAATAAAAATTCTCTTTTTCTTTTTGAGAAGGTAAATCATGAGGTCAATTACGCTGTCCTTTAATATTCTCTTCTTCTATTCTAATACTCTTCTTCTTTTATCTACTAGTTTTGTTTTATTTGACTGGTTTATGTTTTATATTCTATTTTCCAGATTTTTCTTTGTCTCTGTATCTATTCTTCCAGGAAGTCTATCTTGTAAAGTGGTGCTGGGAATTTCGTATTGTCAAAATGCTACTCTTCTTCTACTTCATCCTATCATTAATTCCCAATCGCAACCGAAGCTTACACCTCGGATTCTGGAGTCCGCATTGCCAGTCTTAACTGTGGATTTGGCTAGACCTCGATATTTTCCGCGAAGCGACTTCCATCTATACTCCACAACCCCAATGATAACATTAGACAATATCGAGGCATTGCATTACTGCCTGCTTCTTTGAACGGCATTTACTCCATCTCTTATTCTACTACGGTCATAGAAACTATAGGGGTCATAGAACCTATAGGGGTCATAGAACCTGTAGGGGTCATAGAACCTATAGGGGTCAAAGAACCTATAGGGGTCATAGAACCTGTAGGGGTCATAAAACCTATAGGGGTCATAGAACCTATAGGGGTCATAGAACCTATGGTCATATAACCATAGGTTTGAAACGTTTCTCTTTTTGTAGGGACGACATGATTATATTATTGATTAAATTAAAATACAAAAGTATTTGTTCATTTTGCACCACGTTCCTGTTTATTGTAAAGTTTGAAGGTTGTAGGAAAGTAAGTACCCTATACAAACTAAGGTGGCCGTTATTACGCATCGACTTTCTAGATATCGGCCGTAGCTGGCAAAAAAAGTTTTTAGGCGGCCGATGTTAGGATCTGGTGCTCAAACAGAGCTGTTATTTCATTTTTAACCTTATTAATGTTACTGCTAACATATAAAATAGCTAAACATACAGTTTAGTGTTTTCATGCATTTCCCCAATATCGACCAGGTGGCCGATATTGAGATTTATTCAAAATAAAGATCCCTAATCTCGTCCCCGCGATTATTTCATAAAAAGTACAAATAAATTTAAAAACACACTACCTAAACGGTACTTCGACTGTTTTTCTTTAATAAAAAATAATATAAAATACCATAGGTATATTTAATTCCTTTCAAATACTTTCCCACTCAGTGCGTCGACTCCGGGATTTGACTCGGTATTGCCACAAAATCACACCCATCGATACCTGCACGTGCTCTATTGCCACCTGAACGATCAAATGTGGAGGTACCCGCACCAAAATATGGGATGTTATTCGTACGGATATAGAGTCGCTTTTTGCATAAAAACTATCATAATTTTAGTGTTATTTTCATAGTTATGTTTCATTTTCTCGAAAAGGCCGATATTAGGACGTGGCCGATACTAGGAGACTTCACCCTAATAGGTATGTCACGGGCGAAGCAGGGTTTGGCCGGCTAGTATAACCAGGCGCGGTCCGAGGGGGGGGGGGGGGGTCACAGGAACATGCCCCCCCCCCCCCCCCCCCCCGAAACCATGCACGTCATATTGAAAAGTACGAGGGGAGGGGGGTTATATTTCTAAGTATACTTATAGTTAACCGTAAACTTACGATTTGATAAGATATGGTGACAAACACGTCCACTTTTCTGTGACTAATATATAGATAAACAAATAATTATAATAATATTAAAAACATACATACCACCACTCAGCTAGCGTTGCAGTAACACAATGAGTAATACTTTTAATCTACATAACAAGGATTGGCGCTAACTATACATAATTATAGTTACTATTAACTATGTATTTGTGAGTCATGCATGTTACACATATCACACATTCCGGAACTCCCGAGAAGAATCTCAGAGAATGTTGCAAGCGTTCAAATAGATATTTTATTAGTAGATTTAATTGAAAATATTATGAAAAATTGCTAGCTACTTTCTATACACAACAAAGTGATGAAGTTATTAACTGGCAGACTGATTTAGGTATCGTCCGATAAGAAAATGATACTATTTATCAGTACGTTTGGTGATTAAAAAATAATTTAAAGTTGCTAGTTGATAAAATTGATTTAAAGGATATTTTTATTGGATTTATTAGAACGGAAAACCGTAGGATCTCAGACTAACAGAATAATATAGACGGAACGTATAGAACCAGCGTGTGAAGCCACATAAAGTGATACTAAAGTAGCACCATTTCGCTCGCACTCGTGCGTGCACACAAAGAGTGCGAGTGAGATGGTGCTACTTTAGTATCACTTTATGTGGCTTCACACGCTGGTTCTATACGTTCCGTCTATATAATTCTTTTAGTCTGAGCGTAGGATCTATTAAAATGTAATGTGGCCCCTGCCATTGCAACTGCAAATAAATGGTAGGTGTGTAGTTAAGCAAAAAAAGGTAGAGAGACAGTATAACTCCGGACACGTATCTTGGACCTAAATCGCAAGACAAACGAGGCTCTGGCACCCGCGGATTGCTTTGTAATAATCTGTGGTTGATGAATTTGAGTTCGTCCACAGCAGTAGCACCCCGTGCTATCCTCAAAAGACACCCAAGAAATGCGCGTAAAGGGCACATTTTGAGCACATTTTAGGTCCAAGATACGTGTCCCGTCCCGAGTTATAAACTCAAAAGGGCCTTTATTTTATACTATGAAGTGAAGGCACATAATGAAATAAGTAGGTATCTCACTCACGTAACGGAATATAAATACCTACATATTATAAGTCTGTTGTTAGGCAGGCGCGGATCCACTAGGGTGGGCAATATGGGCATGCCCACCACCTTAATAGACCTGTGACGTCACTTTTTTATGGTTTATTGAAAAAAAAAACCAAAATGAATCATGAATCACGCGTGATTTGGAACACAGTATAGTATAGTGCAATAGACGATATACCAGCATTTGTTCACACACACTGTTACAATATCAGAAATTACACACTATTATTGCGGCTTTTTTGTACACCACCACCAAATGCGCCACGTCTGCCGATCCTCCGTCTTCCGCATCCAGTCCATCCAGCACCGTAGATATAGATGTAAAAATCCCGAATAATTCCGAATAATTCCATATTATTCGGAATTATTCCCAAATATTCTCAAATATTCCGGAATTATTCCCGCCGAACTCACCTACAAAAAATGAATTAACTGTGCTTCCACCTACCTACTAAGCGAAAACTTAAGTACAGACCTATGTAGGTATTGGTATATAGGTAGGTAGATACCGGAATATTATATGTCTTGACCTCAGTGACGTCACAAAATGTACCTACTTATATGTATTTTTATATGCACAGTAACACGCGTTTTTTGGATGTCTTTTGTGGATTAGGTGGATTTGAGCTTCTCCGCCACCGTGGTACCTACCCCGTGTACCATGGTGACGGAAAAGCTCAAATCCACCAATCATAGACCATATATCAGTCGATATCAAACCAATACGAGCATCTCTCGCGACTTGGAGTCAAGATGTACGGTACCTACTTATTTTATTATAATAGGTAGGAATATTATATAATTTGAGTACAACTTTCACACAGATACTAAAACAGCGACTGTAAGCGATTTTCGACCTTAATGACATTATCTTAATTACGTGTCTTTTTGCGCTAATAGATGACACTGATTACGAATATTTATAAGAAAAAAAACTCGATTCTATGTCATGTCATTAAGGTCGAAAATTGCTTGCACTACGTTTTTTAAGGTTTTTTTATCCCTAGCATCCTGAACTAGTCTGTGCTATGGAGCAAATAGCCAAATCGGACCGATTTTATCGGATATTTATATGAAAACAACATAATAATATGGTGTCGGATACCTATCGGATGTCGGCCATCGTCGTCCGATACGGATATTGGATGGTGTGAAAACACTCTTAAAGAGTTTAAAAGTGTTTATGTAGGTACTCAGGAAAACATAAGTCTTAGACTGTATTTTCTTAATTATACCGATAGGTATAAAAACACCAACTGTTGCCCGCGACTTCGTCCGCGTTAAGTTCGGAATGTTGTTCATCCCCTATTTTATCCCCTTGGGGGTGGAATTAATCAAAATCCATTCTTAGCGGATGCCTACGTCATAGTAGCTTAATGCATGCAGTCTCAACCCGATCGGTTTAAAATTGACAAAGTTTCGTACAAACTTTCATCCCCTATTTTATCCCCTTGGGGGTAGAATTAATCAAAATCCTTTCTTAGCGGATGCCTAAGTCATAACATCTACCTGCATGCCAAATTTCAGCCCGATCCGTCCAGTGGTTTGGGCTGTGCGTTAATAGATCACTATGTCAGTCAGTCAGTCAGTCACCTTTGAGTTATATATATTTAGATATATCTATAACCGTATAAAACGCGAATCATAACTGCATTTCGAGTCACAAGACTATCAACAAGAGTCAAGACTCTCAATACCTACTACATCTATCTACATAAATATCGACCGGAATAATTCCGAATTATTCCGGGTCATTTGGGAATTATTCGGGATTTTTCGTTTTATCCTCATCGGAATATTTGGAATTATTCCGGCCTTACATCTATAACCGTAGATCATAGCAGGCAGGACGCACTGGTTGAAAACCTTTGAGGCATTGTGGTAGGGGGGAGGAGAAGACCCGACGTAGTTTGCCAAATGCTGCCCACCCAGTTGGATCTGGCTATTTCTTTCTCGAAGTTGTTTTTACCGAGCTGGATAACCTGCCCCAGGAGATATATTTTTGAACAACTCTGAGTGTCACCCCTTCGATGGAAATCGACTCGATACAACATGTTTGTTGAACATAATCATGGTGTTGTCCAAGTTTACACCCAGGCCAACTTGTAGAGAAGTTCCATTAAAGCTGTGCAGCATTTCGTCCAGTTGTTCCAGTGACTAAGCAACTATGACGAAGTCGTCGTCGAACCGAAAATGCGAGATGTACTCACCGTGGATGTTGGTACCCCGCCAAAGTCCAATCCAGACTCTTGAAGACGTCCTCCAATGCGTTGGTGAATAGTTTGGGAGATATAACATCCACGCTGAAGGCTAATGGGTTTCGTCTTCTGGTCTTGGAGCAGGATGGACATTGTGGCAGTGTCATACAAACATCTCAGCATCTCGATGTAACGTCAATCTACACGACACTGCTGCAGGGCATCCAGCACTGTCCAGGTTTCGATAGAGTCGAAGGCTTTTTCGTTGTCCACAAACGCCATACACAGCGGCTGATTGTACTCCTGCGACTTTTCTACAATCTGCCGAACAGTATAGATGTGGTCCACGGTACTATAGCCTTTTCGAAACCCGGCTTGCTCAGGTGGCTGGAACTCGTCGAGCTTATCCGCGAGGTGATTTATGACGACTCTTGAGAACAACTTGTAGACATGGCTCAGGAGTGAGAGAGTCTTCTCACCTTTTTTGAAGAACAGTACCACCGCACTTTCGCTCTGTGCTCTAGGTGTTAGCTCTTGCCGGATGATGGAATTAAAGAGACTCGCTAGCTCTTTCAGGATTGGAGCGCCACCTGTTTTCAGCACCTCATTAGTAGGTAATTTCCATCATCACCAGGGCATCTGTTGTTCTTCAGTGGCCTGAGAGCCGCCTCTACCTCGCACTACTCGACATTTATTTTAGTATCTCCTCGCGTGAGTGGGGCTCTGTGGTCTTCGTCGCTGTGTCCCGTCGTCGGTTTACTTATCCGTGCTGCATATAGCTCAGTTGTAAGTTTCGTCAGATAGGGCCTTCCCAACTGCTGAGCGAACACTTTTGACCCCCTATATCGCTCGATTGCCTCCTGGATGGAGCGAGTGTTGGAGCGTTTAAGGTCGCGTCGTATCGGCTTTTTGATTTATTGGTTTAAGGCTCTCCCATCTGACGAAGACGACTGTGTGTATGGTTGTTCAGTGTTCACGCCTCTTCCTCATAAGTTCGAGAGTCTCAGGAGAGAGCTTGGACTCTTCTTGCTGTTTGCGTTTTCCGGGAAACAACTTTCGAGACACTTCCTGCAATATTTTGACCACTATGTCGGCCTTCCCGTCAATGCCGCTAGGTTTCCAGCATTGCGAAACGATTTTGAAGTTCCAATTGGAACTTTTCGGACCCTAGAGCTACTTGGAGTGGCGTAGGTCGGTTGACCTTATCATTTGGAATCTTTCAGCCTTGATGTTGATGTTTAGAGAGCATCGGATAAGTCAGTGATCGCTTCCAGTTTGAAACTTGTTGATCATAAAGACATCTCTAAATAATTATGTGCTTACTGTCCGTTATGAAAAAGTCTATCTTGTTCTTTATCGCAGAGTCCCGGCGTTGCCATGTCCACTTCCTGTTGGGGTTTTTCTTAAAGGAACTATTAATGAAAAGGCGGCCCTATGCCCCTGACTCGAGGAAGCCCCTGCGATTTCTGCACCCTACTCCATAAGGTTCGATTTTCGTCTCGCCGCGTTCAATTCAACAGTTCAATGTGAGACCAACTCCGCCAAAGCCCCCCCCCCCCCTCCCCCTGGGCGTATTTAACATGCTTGACATGAGTTCGCACTTTTCACACATTTTCGGGTACGTGTGCCCACTACCTAGTTCCGCGCCTGGATCCGCGCCTGTTGTTAGGTAACCTAAATATGCACTTGAAGAGCCTAGCACTTCTACTCGTAGATAAACAAACGAGTGTACCTACCTACGTGTATCATTTTATAGATAGGGAACAAGTGAACCTAGGTACTAGGTAGGTATATCTAATAATTAGAGTCTAAGTAGACCGATGATTCAAAACTTGTTGTTTAATTCCAGAACTACTTAGCACAAAGTATACTTAGATATCAATACCAGATTGCAGAACATAATATTTAGGTAGGTACTTGAAGTAGTATCTATCTACTTCACTAGTATTGCTGTCCGTGGTAGTGCGTACTCGTACAGCGACTGAAATAAAATCCCATATTTTTATTAAACACAACCTCGCTTTTATGGGTGGTAGGAAAAATATCAGAAAAGCACTATGTGTGCTTACAGAATTTGGACGAGAAGTATAGGGACACTCCTGTAAAACGGAGTGAATAGGGATCAAAGGGTGAATAAGAATAAAATGGTCAGCTAAATTCTGTAATAGTGAAACTATAGACTATTCCATTGTAATAATAAACAGACATTACCTATCAAATATCTGGTTAGATACTTAGAATTTTGCAAAATGAATTATTTAAAAAAATCTAACGACTATTTTATTGGGGATTTGGATGGCGACTACTAACTGCGTTACTACATGTGTGATGTGTCTATTGTGCTAATCTCTTCGGACGAAGCACGAAGTATAATCTCTATTCGCATTGATCTTTATTCACTCTGTTTTACTCAGTACCTATACTGACGGTGCATAGCGAAACAAAAATATCGAAAATGTGCGAGTGACATAAGGACCTTCACGTCGTGGCGTCGAGGACGGAGGGTGACTACTGAATCAGCAGCCAGTCAACGTGTGACTGCAGTCACGACCAGTGCAATAAAACGTCAGTCAATACAAAGTAAAGATATGTAAGTATTTTATGTGCATGTATAGCATGATCTCGTAAATTCCCATAACCGTATAATGTAAATCACTAAAAGTGAAAAAAGAAAAAACATTAGAACCGTAAAGCAGGCTGCCAGCCGTGCAAATGGCTGACAGCAACTATAGCTGCGTACCAAATATCAGAACATTAAGTCAACAGGAATAGGGAAAACCAAGGCAATTAAGACCATTTTGAGTAGGTACCTAGGTAGCTCGTTTCCTAAGGAGTCGAATAAACCTACCCTTTCTTAATTGCTCAAAATTAATTAATAATTACACCTCAATGAACAGTTTATACCAGGAAAATAACAAGACACTTGTAGTTTTTCTACAAAATTGCATTTATTGTTTATGGTATCATTGCATCGCTGAAATGATGTTACAAAATGACAAACAGACAGAAAGTGTTAACATAATCAAGCAAAGTGTTCATATATGTTTAGTGCTAGTGTAAAAATATTGTTACTCCTTTTAATACTAACAATTTAACGGGCAACCAGCTGCAGCAGTACATTTGATACATTACATCTATAGTCTGGGGATACCGCTTTTTGTAAACGTGGCTAAACAATGGCGTCGCTTCTATGCGCGACATGTACGCCATAATAATCAACCAATGACTTGTATTATATAAATAAACAGGCTGTTTAGGACAAAAATAATGTACTGAGTACAGAAAAGAGGCATGGGACGTAGAACCTAAATCAAAAGTAAATGAAATTAACATTAACAACATTCTGTATAATCAATTCAATTCTTGATGAATGGCTCTGCTCTTTGAACAGCAATGTCCCGTAGTAGAGCTACTAACGAAGTAGATGAAAGTAAATCAGAATATGACTGGTATACCTCGGGGCACATATCTAGGACCTAAACCGCGAGACACACGAGGCCCTGATGCGCGCGGATTGTTTTGTATCTATGCTTGGTGAAATTGAGCTCGTCCAATAATGTAGCACCCTGTGCTATCCTCAAAAGGACATCCAAGAAACGTGTGTACTGCGCGTATAGACCACATTTTGATATATATCGCGAGGTATACAAAAAGTTGCGGGTCGGTTCACAATATTTCTGTTCCATACAACCAGTCTAATATACAAGTCATTGTCCTCTACAAGTCACATCTACAAACGTCAGTATTCAGACTTAAAGTTTAAAACTAATGCACACTAGTACAAAAGTCGACTTAAATTTACAACCACAGACTCGTAACATGCACTTTATAATAAGATAAATTATATGAGAAAACTCCTTAACATTGACCTAAATATACCAGCGGTAGCTTATCAACTTTTACAAGATACAAATACAACAACATAGTAAGAGGTAGCGGACATAATATTGCTAAAACATACGATCCTTACTCACAAAAAAGGCGGCAAACGCACGAACGGCCTAATCAACCTTGTTAAAAAAATTAGATGGTCTGTGGTCATTTGAAAATGAGCTAGCATCGTATTTTTATACTGTGGACTCTTGTGATGTATAAAAAATTGTTGTTAGGCTAGTATTTCGGATGATTACAGACCTTCTAATCCATTTATCTCCATTTTTAAGATGATTAAAATAATAAAATGTATAGTTTCGCCGAAATTTTGGATACTTTCAAAGTATTCTAAATAAATAAAAAAAATCAACTGTAGCGAGAACGGGAACAGAATTTGTACGAGCGGTGCCGCGGGAAACAGCTAATTTCTAAATAAATATTGCTTAGCCCGTTCTTGCACATACAACCCAAAATATTGTTTCCGAACGACTAACCTTTTATCGTATTCAGAAAATCGAATTATCTTAAAAGGATAGTACCTAATCCAAGAGCGTTTTTGGAGAAATGATCGACAAACAATTTAACACGAGTAGTCGATATTTCTTTTGCGTACATACTTACTGTAAGTTTCAAATGAGATGATAATCACGTTCGCGCCATTTTCACAGACTACTTATTCAACAATTTACGATTCGAATTTCGAATTAAACATTTTTTTTTAATTTTGGATGTGTACGGCCTTGTTAACATCTTCTACGTCTAGCCAATGTTACCAGCCGACCAGCCGGCTGGTACAACTGCCGGTCAACGGCAGAGGCACTGACTTTTCTCGGGATGAAAAGACTCCCATAATAACCAAAATAAGCATAATATATTGTTTATGCTTATTTTGGTTATTATGGGAGTCTTTTTGGTCTTTTAATGGATGGAAGCGGCCTCTGAGGTTAAAGCCTCGGATACACCCGGGATTACCATTAAGATGATGGATTAATTTTACGACTAGCGGCCCGTCCGGCGTCCAGACCCTTCGCGGGAAAGTTTTGTATATTATCCCCTCAGTTTGCAATAGTCTGCATTGAGGAATCATGAAAAGTAATTACATTTAAACATTATTTATTAAGGTTTATAAAATTTCTACATTATAAATTTCTTCGCCCCATATCCCTGAAAATGGCGGTTTGAATCTTATTTGAAACGCACAGCACATACTATATATCTCGCCCCTCATAGAACAACATTCACTGGACATTTACCTAGCTACCTCATACACGTGTCACATTTAGGGGCAAACAGCATTAACTACACCGTGTACAGGTTCTTAGTAGCCGAACTGTGCTTGACCATGGTGTCCCGATGGACCTGGAAGCCTATTTTGCCGTGGATGCCCAGTTGCTCCTTAATTTTTCTGCCGATCTCTATGTTGGCGTGCTGCTTTGAAGTATCGGCTGTCCATACACCTGAAACACAAGTTTTGAACAGTAGTTTAGCACTGTATCTTCGTTTTATCTTGCTGAAATGACAAACTAGATCAACATTTCCAAAAAAAGCCGTTGAATATCCTGGTATAATTTGTCACATACCATGCAGCCTATTGTAAAGCCGGTAGGAACGGGTTATAGGAACCCCTCGCCACTGCTAAACAAAGAAGTAGGGTAGATCACGGTTTTACTTGAAACTGCATGTGCTGCAACTGTTGGCATGTGTTAGGAGTGGGTTTATGTCGGAAGGCTAGGATTCCAACCATAAGGCTAACTCCTTATTCACCTTAACCCCTAAGCTATCTTTCTAAACACTGTTTAGCGAAGTCTAGATTAACACTCTTCACGCACAATGGCCCACAAAAGAGGCTAAGTGCGGACGAAAGAGTCCTCTTCTCAAGAGAAACTGATGATGGGCATGATTGGTTTCCATACTATTCAATGCACATGGTGGTAGTATTGTATTTATAAAGTATTTACCTATTTTATCAAGTTTTGCTCTGACGTTAACGACTGCCCCACAAATTTCGTCAGAATGATCAAAGTTTTCGCCAATGAGCAAGAGCACCTGTCAAAGAAAAACATTAAAATATCAATATAATTGTTCCATTTTTTTTTATTCATATAGATGACATTTTTTTATGTAGACGCTTGGCAAGACGCTTGGCAAGACGCTTGGCAATGGTGGAGTTATTGGAATTATACCCCATCTATACATACTATTATATAATTGGTCGTGGTCGTGTCTGTACATTGGAGATATTTTTTAATTTCCTGTCTGTTTGTCTGTATGTCTGCGATGGACGCAAAAACTACTGGACGGATTTTGATGCGGTTTTTTTTTGGTAGAAAGGGCTTACTCAGACTTAAAATCTTACGTTTGTTTGATCGCAATCGGTTGAGTAGAACCGAAGATATGAGCAAAGGTCACGTTAACCGAGACGCACGCGGGCGGAGCCGCGAGCGGAGCCGCGGGCGGAAGGCTAGTTGTTTATATAAAGCTAGCTGCCAGATTCAACTAAAAAGGGAATTTAAATATACATAATGGGGTGCTAGCCTATTGCTGTCAAGCTGGCACTGTGTCATGGGCTGTATGTATTTTTACTGTAAGATGCAGAACAGCCCCATTCCTTAGTCAGCTTCTACGACACCCACGGGAAGAGTTGGAATCACCCTATTCTACTCAATCCAATCACTATTCCCTCTCAATCCAAACTTTCGCATTAGCAATGGTAGTGAAATGTAGTAAAGTCATCATCATCCTCATGGAGACGCATTTTCCTGATTGCATCCGTGGCCATTAACCTCAGAGCTCAGGGTCCACCTTTCTGTTCTTCCTTCTCCACTTCGCACGATTTTGGGGTTCCATGGTAGTGAGACCATGCACGCATGTCACCCTCCACGACGTCAAGCCAGAACTTCTACTCTTACAAAAGTATACATACCACGTCTAACCAGAACCGGTCCAAGTCAGAGTTACGCTGTTTCTTCTCCAAACTGATGAGCCACCGGCCACCCATCTTGTTAGCGTCATCTTCCCACATGGGACGAATGCCTTGTTTGAATACGGCGTAGTCATGCCCTTGACGCAGCTCTGACGGTAGCTTGATGTGATGGTAGAGCCTGGAAATAAAAACAAGAAATAATAACAGCCGCAATAGGCTCGCCCTCTATCATGTGGGACCAAAAATCACATTTGGCAAAATGTGGCTGTTAATACGAGGGCTGGTCAATAAGTCCGTAACTTGTTAAATTTCCCGCTTCTTTATTGAAATAAAAACTCTGCTCCTGTCAACAGGCATCTTTCAGTAGACTATTGTCAAAATTTGAACAAGCTACGTCATTTCGTTTGTGTTTCACAGTTGTTGATAGCAGACTAGCTCGCTTTTGGAGAAGAAAATGGAAAAAAGTGAATTTCAAGTGCTTATTAAGCATTATTTTTTGCGAAAAAAAACCATCGCACAAACCAAGGCTAAGCTTGATAAGTATTTATGGGGACTCTGCACCATCTATTTAAATGGTAAAAAGTGGTTTACTGAATTCAGATGTGGTCGCACAGGCACGGAAGATGCGCAACGTTCTTGACGCCCAGTTGAGGTCTCCACGGCCGAAATCATAAAAAAAATCACGATATGGTTTTAGCCGATCAGAGATTTAAAGTGAGAGAGATTGTGGAAGCCATAGGCATCTCATATGGCTCAGTGGTTTCAATTTTGAATGAACACTTGGGTACGAGAAAGCTTTCCGCAAGGTGGGTGCCGCGTTTGCTCACAATCGACCACAAACGCAACCGTGGAACAATTTCGCAGGAATGTTAGAAGATGTTCAATTGGGCTACGAATTTCTCCCTCACCCACCCTATTCTGCAGGTTTAGCCCCGAGTGACTATTTCTTGTTCCCAAACTAAAAGAAATGGCTTGGCGGAAAGAGATTTGACTCTAACGATGAAATCATCTCGCAAACAAATGCCTATTTTGATGACCTCGACAAATCTTTTTATTCAGAAGGTATAAAAAAACTGGAGAAACTTTGGACTAAGTGTATAGAGTGCAAAGAAGACTATGTTGAAAAATAAAATAACTTTTTATCTAAAAACCTATATTTCATTGAAAAAGTCACGGACTTATTGACCCGCCCTCGTACTTCTTAGCCTACCCCTTCAGGGATTTACAGGCGTAAGCATATGTATGTAAGAGATCCGATTCTCAGCACTCCATGGATTCACCGTGCGGTCGCCGGGTCCATAGCGTGATACAGAGAGGAACACCGTGACGGCGACTGGGACTTGACCCAGATGTAGGTTTAGGGTGGCCACCTTGTGATGCATCAGCGCTCACCTCCACCGTCAGTAGTGTTCCCCCCCTACCTATCCAAATTTGGTAAGATCCTATCAATGCCGCTTTTGATATTCGATTTAGTAAAGAGCTTAAAAAAATAAAAATAAATAAAATAAAAATAATTTATTGCCAAAAACGATACAGTTAAGTAAGTAAGTAAGTAAGAGTAAGAGAAAAAGAAGGAAATCAAGTATTAGAAACTGGATACAGGCAACTATCAGTTGTAGCAACTGCCTGCCTGATTAAACGACAATAATAATAATAATAATAATATAAATAATAAAACTGGCAACACTACGTCGTATACTCTTCTTCTATCTGCTCCACAAGTTTTTACATAATTTATATGTTTTGTGATTGTTATTATCGCTTATACCTGTTGTGTAATGTATATTGTCTATTTTAGTATCCAAAAATAAATAATTTTGCAAGAATGAATCAACATAACAACAAAAAATACCAGAATCTAAAATGTGACATTGACAGACAGCTGTCAATAATAAAATTAAAATTTATATAATGCAATATTATCTATAATACAAGAGAACTGAAATACAAGAGTATGTTGACAAGATCCCAAGCCAGAAAAAACGCAAGTGCACCAGTAACATCCCCGGACTCGTCGCTTAGCTCCGCCGCGCAGCCTTCACCAACGGAACCAGCGGCGTCGAGCTCATCTTCAAGCGACGAGTTCTTCTCCCCGCCGACGTCGCCAACACCTGTACGTCGGCCGGGGAGAGGCCGGCCTCCGGCGAGCTTGGAGCCCCGACGCCCTCCGGCTTCGAATAGGGCCCCCGCTGCCGGTGGTAATGTGCGCCGCATGCGATGGACGACGTCAATTAATGAAAATGTCATGCGGGCATATTTTGCGGCTACAGGTGGAGGAACCAACCTCACTGCGTACCGTGATCGTATGCTTCTTGTGTTTCAGGGTCTTGAACCAACTCTAAACGTCTCGGCACAACGACTGTCGGATCAGGTGCGGGCTATCCAGCGGTGTCATCTGCTGGATAGTTCTGTACTTGAGAGGATACGCTCCGACTTGCAGAACAGCGATATTATCCCTCCGCCACCACAAGCACCACTACTTACACCACGGGTACAAGGTTTCACCCAGGTAACAGAGCCCGATTCCGGTGATGGTGAATTGGATAATGTCGCTTTTTCCGTAAGTACTCAGTACAATGATCTAATAAGGAATACTTTGGAGTGTGCCATTCGTGATTATCGGTCAATGCACTATCAAATTAGACCTCGTTTACCGCGTTTGCCTGTGCATAAACGAAATATAGCGCTGGTGTGTGCCTTGGATTCACTATTACCTATTTATTTAGATAATAGTGAAAATCTCGGTGATACACACTCAATTCTGTACTGTGCCGCCATTGCGGCATGTCGAGTAGCTGGTATTAGATTCCCAGAAACTAATACCACTACTCGACCTAATTCAGGGAAGCCGAGGTGGCAGTGTAGAATTGAGTGTCGTATCGCTGAGGCCAGGGCACTCATTGGCAAGCTTATCTGCTTCAGGTCGGGCAACACACGCCCGAGAGTCATGCGCTTTGTGAATCGGGCATTTTCGGGAACTGGTATCAGTCCCCGTGACTATGCAGCCCGAGTCATAGAGCGCATCGACTTCCTGAAGCAGAAAGTTTATGCATGGGCAAACCGCATAAAGCGGTACAAAAAAAGATGTGACCGATATACACTGAATCGCACATTCCAAAGAGATGAAAGGTGGGTGTATAGAAGTTGGGAGCGACCTGATCTTGTGGACGACGTGCACTTGCCGGATATTGACGCCACAAATACATTTTGGCGCAATATCTGGTCGGTTCCCGTCGCTCACACAGAAGGTGATTGGATGCGAGAGGTCAAGCGATCGTGTGAAGCGATTGAAACAATGGAGCCAGTAATAATAACAGAAGATGACATCGCTTGTGTGGTCCGTTCGCTGCCGAACTGGAAAGCTGCGGGACCGGACGGACTACACAACTTCTGGTTAAAATGGCTCCGAAGCTCACACGTTCGTTTGGCTTCTCAATTCCAGTCAGCTTTAGAATCGGGATCGCTTCCAAATTTTATGACTACCGGTGTCACCCATCTGCTCTTTAAATCTGGTAGTGCCGTGGACCCCAGGAACTATAGGCCGATTACTTGTCTGCCTACAGTTTACAAACTTCTTACATCCGTCCTGAGAGTCAAAATTACTAACCACATCACTGGAAACTCTATCCTTTCCTACTCTCAGAACGGATGTAGAAGTGGGGCTCGCGGTACTAAAGAGCACCTTATTATTGACGCGGCCATCAATCAGCAGGTTCGTCGTAATCGAAAGGATATGGCGACATGCTGGATAGATTATAAGAAGGCCTACGACTCTGTGCCACATACATGGCTCTTGAGGGTGCTTGAGTTGTATAAAGTTGATACAACTCTTTGCACCTTCTTGAAGGCATGTATGGGGCAATGGAGAACGGCTCTTCGCTATCCAGGGTGTCGACATATTCGGGATGACGGCGAGCTTATAAAGATTGAGCGGGGTATATTCCAGGGTGACAGTTTGAGTCCCTTGTGGTTCTGTTTGGCTCTGAATCCTCTAAGTACTTTATTGGAGGATTCAGGGCTAGGCTATTGTTTGCGGAGAGGTGGTCAGGTTATATCCCACCTCCTTTACATGGATGACCTCAAATTGTATGCCCCCAATAGCCTCCGACTGATGGAATTATTAAAAGTAACGGAAAATTTTAGTAATTCCATCAGGATGGAGTTTGGGGTGGATAAATGTGCGGTCATGCAGGTAAAACGAGGTGGGATTGTGGAATCTGAAGGGATAGAACTCTCGGATTCCACAAAACTTAGATCCCTTTCTGCAAACGATACCTACAAGTATCTGGGTATGTCACAGGCTTTAGGTATTAATGAGGCGGGTATGAAACAATCGTTACGGGAGCGCTTTTTCTGCCGCCTGAAAAAAGTACTGAACAGTCTTTTATCGGGCGGTAACAAGGTGCGTGCCTATAACGATTGGGTCATACCAGTCCTAACTTACTCCTTTGGCATACTCAGATGGACTCAAACTGAGTTGGATGCCCTGGATAGAAGAGTTCGTACACTGCTTACTGCATATCGAATGCACCATCCACGTTCCTCAGTAATGAGGTTGTATATCCCGCGGAAGTGTGGAGGTCGTGGTTTTCTAAATGTTAAGAATCTACACAACCGCGAGATATACAACCTTAGAGAATATTTTCTCAAGGTGGATGTGGATGTGCATCGGGATGTAGTGGCAGTGGACAATGGTCTTACCCCGCTCGCTCTTGCGAAAGAGAACTGGCGCAAACCTGCAATACTCAGCATTGATGATCGCAAGGAGGTATGGAGGAGCAAAGAGCTGCATGGACGATTTTATCGGGCCTTATATGGGCCCGATATAGATTTAAAAGCATCTGTTTCCTGGTTACGTTTCGGTGATCTCTTCGGAGAAACCGAAGGTTTTGTCTGTGCAATTACTGATGAGGTTGTAATGACGAACAACTATCGGAGATATATCCTGAAGGATGGTACGGTTGACATCTGTCGGGCATGTCACCGTCCCGGAGAATCCCTCAGGCATATAATTTCTGGTTGTTCTCGTCTAGCCAACGGTGAGTATTTGCATAGGCACAACCTAGTAGCCAGGATTATCCATCAGCAACTTGCTCTTAAATACAAACTTGTAGATTCAGAAGTGCCGTATTACAGGTATGTGCCCGACCCAGTTCTTGACGATGGTCGCGTCACATTGTACTGGGATCGATCTATCATCACTGACAGGACTATTTTAGCCAATAAGCCTGATATTGTGGTGATAGATCGATCAGAGCGCCGCGCAATAATTGTCGATATCACCATCCCGCATGACGAGAATCTCGTGAAAGCCGAAAAAGATAAACAAATAAAATATTTGGATTTGGCTCGCGAGGTTGTCGACATGTGGGCTGTGGATTCGGCGATTGTTGTTCCGATAGTCGTATCGGCTCACGGGTTGATTGCCAAGAGCCTCGACCAACATCTTAAGAGGCTCGCGTTAGATAGTTGGATCAAGGGCCTGATGCAGAAGGCGGTACTCCTCGACACGGCACGTATTGTGAGGAGGTTCCTCTCCCTGGAGCCCTAACCACCGGCAGCTTGGTCCCTGTACCCGATGCCGGTGGGCACTATTTTTTATATTTTTAAATATATGCTTTTTCTTTTAGATGTATTTAAAAATGTAATTTATAGGTTTAAAAAAAATGAATAAAGAGAAAATAATAATAATATATATATCCGTTGACCCCACACTAGGCAAGCTTTTCCCAGTTTAGTAGCACAGTAGTAGTCCGAGCAATCCGAGGTCTTTAAGTAAGTTGTACAGGGATTTAGCTGGAATTCCCCTTGCTCCTACTTCTACGGACTAGAGTTTAACCACGTAGCCGTTTTTGGTTAACTCGTTAGTCAAGTCAAAGTTTTTGTTTGTCTTTATAGCGTGATCTTTATGTATATTAGTTTCCCACTGAATTGTGAGTTCTACAAGCACTGCACGCCTATGCGATCGTGAAAAAGGGAATGTCGGTTCTGGTTGATGAGGCACAGATAAATCCTCCAGTATTTTATAGTGCTTCGCATACGTGTCTACGAGTATTGTCCAGTCAACGGCAGCCATCAAAATTGAATATGGCTTTTGAGGTGTCATTTCTTTGGTTTGTGGTTAATCCTTTTTTCGCTCTAGCTACCGCCAAACTTACAGCCTCACGTATGATTTCTAATACCTTATCATGTCGCCGCGAGTAATGACCCCGGTCTAATAGAGTCCTACAACCCACTAGCAGGAACGAGAGCACTGAGCCTGCCTGAAGCCTGCCAATCGCAATGCTCCGTGCTATTGTTACGTTCACAATACGATTACGATAGTAGTTCGTGCTCACCCCACTGGATCTAGTTTGTCATACACCATGCGAACCATTAGGACGGCCATAGGAATCAGGTGGGTTATAGGTTAAATGCAAAAGTAACTCTGTCTGTTACACTTTCACACATAAACCACTGAACCGATTTTGATAAAATTCAGTACAGGGGTAGATTAGACCTTGGGTAAGAACAAGGACATTTTCTTCCTTACTTCTTTCAAACATATTCACAAACTATCACATCACATCACATATTATTATATAATACTAGCTGTTGTCCGCGGATCCGCCCGCATTATAGCCTATGCCCTTTCTCAAGGTCTAATCTATCTCTGTATAAACCAAATTTCATCAAAATCGGTTCAGTTGTTTAGGCGTAAAAGCGTAACAGACAGACAGACTGAGTTATTATTATTATTATTCTCTTTATTCATTAAATAAACTTATAAATTATATTTTTAAATACATATAAAAACATCTATTTAAAAATATAAAAATTAATATATAATATATTTTATTATTATTATTCCTCTTTATTCTTTTAAAACTCTTATAAATTATATTTTTAAATACATAATTATATAAATACAAAAACATATATTTAAAAATATAAAAAATAGTGCCCCACCGGTATCGGGTATAGGGACCAAGCTACCGGTGGTTAGGGCTCCAGAGAGAGGAACCTCCTCACAATACGTGCCGTGTCGAGGAGTACCGCCTTCTGCATCAACCCCTTGATCCAGCTGCCTAACGAGAGCCTCTTAAGGTGTTGGTCGAGGCTCTTAGCAATCAGCTTATTATTATTATTATTATTATTGGGGAACAGGCCAGCAGTTGAAACAACTGATACCAGCCTGCATCTCGTTGTTCACTACAAGTTAGTGAAAACACACTGTTGTGAAAACAGTGTGTTTTCACTAACTACTCAATGTTTTTGTTGATTTATGTGTTTATCCAGTCTATTTTTAAATTGATTAATATTTTCTGCTGTCACAATACTTTCAGGCAGCCTATTCCATGCATTGACCGCTCTATTGCTCAAGTTACTTTCAGCATTTATAATATTAGTATGGATTGGTAAGATATCCTTAATTTAAAGCCTTGTTATTCAGACCATGGGAATGGAGTTTAACCAGTCTACCCACGTCAACAAACTCTCACCTAACACTCGCGGTGCCCGGGCACCGGTTGATATTTGAGAGGTTAACCACCCATTATGTTTAGGGGTTAGGCAGAGGTGAGTTAAAACCCACATTTCATCAATCATTGTATTAGGTCCCACGTAATAGGGGGTGAGGCTATTACAGTATTCCAGGTACTATTGTCAACCAAGTCGTGCATCTGAGACTGAGTCTGGGCTGTATATACCTGTCTGATGATGATGATGTTACAATATATGGCAGTGAACAAAATTCTTTATTTGATTTTTAATAACTTTCCACTGAACATTTTGATAATCTAAATTGCCAGTTACTAAGAATGTCTTATCTTGCATATAATAAATACAGAAAACTCTCTACTGATAAGAAAGTTCTACTCAGTGCTATGCTTGACTTACCTCCAGAAATCCTCCACTGTATCGAAAGTTGTCAGTTCAATCAGGTTCTCCTCCCATGTCTTATTCCGATCATTATCATAGAACCAGAGGCTCCAAGTATTTTGCAGGGGGTGCTTTATAAGGAACTCGGGAGGAACTTCAGTGTTTGTAGTACCTTTGGTCTCCGTAGTCGCGGACCCCTTGAACACACAAGTCATTTTACTGGGATCCTAACCTAAAAATACTTATCAAAAAAACCTATTTATCAATCGAAATATTAAAATTTCGATACTATTACAAGACTTTTAATAACTTTTGATAATAGAAAACTATTGTACAGATAAAAAAACACTACAAAGGCGAAACAAATGCAACAGTGAAAGTTAACGTAGCCACATCAGCATTATACCGCAAAAGTAAAGGAAGTATGTTTAAATTATTAGCAATTACGGGTGGAGGGTGTCATTTAGATCACAAATAATTATAACTACCCACTTCTACTTCCTCAATATTATTGCCTGCCATTATAAACTTCTCGAATCTCACGATGCAATTTTTTTTACAAAAAAGAAAGACAGACGGATACAATGTTGCAATACTAGTGGATTGTTTTCGTTTTAATTTTATTAATATTATTTTTGACAGTTTTACTTTTACTTTCAGCCAGAAATTGCAGGAATTAACGAATAATTTATTCACACATTAAAGTGATTCACATGAACAGAATACGCATAAATAAGTACAGTTCAACATGTTCCTTCTATTATTTCTAATCAAATCGAATTAAATTTATTTTTATTCAAGTTCAAGCATTTTTCACTACATAAGGTTTTTTAATTGGCAATTTAAAAACAAAGTGTCAAATTTAATTATTTTTGTGAAGCTCGCTTGATGAACCAAACTTGAATATGTATACAGCATGGTCGTCCATGGTATACAGCACCTTTTATATTTTTTTATTATTTATGAATGATTAAATTCTCTCTGAGCTCTCAAAGGACTATTTATAATTATTTAGAAGTTCCGTTCAATGCACATGATAATACCTACATTGTTCAAAATATCATCTTTCTGTATCTTTTATTCATTATTTTGTATTATTATGCTATGCTATGAGATGTTTGTGAGGTTTGTTAGAAAGTTGGTTGGCAACACCAAAACTATCATAATAGAGATCCTTCAGTTTTTCACGTCAATCTTCAATGAATGAAATGCATTCAATTTCCTTTCAAGATTCTTGATGAGAGTGACGTGACGTCCTCTAAACAGTTTGATTTACCGGCCCCGTCCAACTAGATATTATCTTATAACAGAGTAATTTTGTAAAAGACTTAAGAATGTCGGTACAAACGCTACTTTTGGACTTCTCTATGGATCCAGCCCGTTTGGGAGACGAAAGTGGACAGAAAACTGTATTCGGGCAATTGGAAACTGTACTGAAGGAATATATTCCAAATCTTATTTTAGCCACTGAAATAAAACTAGAAGGAGGTTCACTGAAGGTGTTAACCGGCAAAAAAGGGTCTACGGTGTCTGTGAGACTGTTTGATCGTGGCCTTGTCACTGTAAACATTGAATATTATAAAGAAGAAAATGAAGAACCGCTTATAAACCTCAAGGTAAGTGCGCTATTTGTTTTATTCAGTACTTGTTTATTGTATTTAAAGTAATCCAGTCAAGGAATAATCGTTAAGATGGACTAGCGTGTTTTTATAGGTTAAATAAATATAACTCTGTCAGAAACAGACTCATATATATATACATATTTCATTCCATGTAGAAGGCTCAGGCAGGCAAATGAAAAATAAACTGAACACGAAAATAGTTTAATTATTTTTTTATTTCACAAAATAATTCCTTAAGTCCATAATCTTAATTGATAACAGAGAAAAAAAATTCTAATACTTCAATCTTCTCTGTAATTTCTTTTCTAGTTTAAGTTTTTTACTGATTACTAAAAATTAATTCCATTGCGAATTCATAAAATGTTCTGATAAGAAATGTAGTAATAAAATTGTTTTCAATAAATCAATTGGTTAGGTTACTAAGTCATTGCAAAATGTTTGGTTCTATGTTTAATGTACCTAGCCAATTTTTTTTATGAATATAGGGATGTATAAATAAGACAATCTGCAATAAAAAAAAACCGTTTAATTTAGCGTTACTAATTTGAATGTATACAGTTATTACTTAACTTAGTAATAACCTGTGACCAGTCCCTTATTGTGGGAATACTATGACCACTGAGATACCACGCACAATGGCCCAAAAAGGAGGCTAAGTGCGGAAAAAAGAGTCCCCTTTCCATTCCATTCCGACCACTGAGATATCGAGCCATGCCTTGAGATTGCCAAATTCTTCAGATTTCATTTCTTGGGGAACAATTGGGAGCCATGTACAGATAGTCTATAACTCTATCATATGACCTGAAACTGTTAATGGCATTTAGGTAAATTTAGATATTCTTATCAATCTAAATGTGTCCGTGTACAGTCGACAAAGAAGATACAGTTGCACATTTACACACAACTTTATATGAAAAAGTGCAACCATATCTTCTGCCTATACATATTAGCATTAAGAGTGTTAGTATTTTAGAATATTAGGTATGGTATGGTATCGCGGGCTGGTTTCCGCAACTCCACGTCAAGGCGCGGTTTTTGCGTGAGGGTGGGCAGTTATTCGATCCACCCCAGATCGGCAAAGAACGCCAGCAGACTGTTTACGCTGCTGGTGATCTTCCGGAGCGTACCTGTATCGTTGAAGTACTTAGCCCTGTATGTGGCGGTTGCAGGGCAGTGTAGGAGGACGTGTGCCGCCGTTTCCTCCTCTCTCATGCATGCTCTGCAGAGAGGGCTGTAGAATATTAGGAGTCAATGATCTCTTATCATGGTGCTGACGTTGAAGGTTGAGCGTATGTACATTTGCTTTTTAGTGTTCTAAACTACTGGAAAGTTCGCTAAGAATTTCGCTGGAATGCAACAGAGTTAAATTGTTGCCAACTATCAGACGTGGTTATAAGTTTGATGTTTATCTTACTAGTTCAGGTTAGAGATGTATGTCTAATGCTTTCTTTACCTTTTTCACTGTAGTTTGGTGGTCTCTAATATATTTTTGTCCTTAATATATTTTTATTTTGAATTATATTTATTTATAAAAGACTAGCTGTCCCGGCGAACTTCGTACCGCCATATTTTTCCTGTTCCCGCTGCACCTATTTTCTCACCGTTTAAACCTTCCCTGGACATCCACGAACATTTCAAGACTAAAATTTGCCAAATCGGTTCAGCCGTTCTTGAGTTATAAACTAACAACGAAAAGTGTCATTGATTTTTATATATTAGAAGATATGTACAAGTTTAGTGTCTTCTTTATTTATAAAAGAAATATATTTATTTTTAAAAGGAATTTCAAAGGACACTTACTATGATTATAAATAAAGTTACACAGTATATTTCAAAATTTTCATATTTGCACGTCGTTTTTATTAATTACTAGCTGACCCCGCGAACTTCGTACCATCTAACAGTCGATTCTTTAAAAAAAAATTTATTGTTCTCTGCGTAAGAACCATCCTCGTACTTCAAGGAATATTCTAAAAAAGAATTAGCAAAAGCGGTTCAGCTATTCTCGAGATTTGTGCTTATCAATACATTCAGCGATTCATTTTTATATTATAGAAGATACATTAACATGTCATCCATCCATTAATATGTCACATGATCATGCAATGCAATTATACATTTTGCTATAATAGTCGTAAGTTTTTAATTCCTTTAGATCAATCCAGCTATCACTATACCCCTTGAGAAGAGAGTGGTCAATTCAGCTTTCACAATACCCTACAAACTTTCGTTAGCATCTCCTAATTCTTCGCCTTGAGTCGAGTCACAGCTATCCTTCACGAAGGACGCGAAGAATCCTCCCGCCCTCGATCGTAGTCACCAAAATTATATCCGTCCCAATCGAGCAGTCCGACTGGGGAAGCACCTCCGCCCTACAGGTAGAGGAGGTAGGACATGACGGTATATCCGTCCCAATCGAGCAGTCCGACTGGGGAAGTACCTCCGACCTACAGAAGACCGTGGCTTAATAACCTCGTGTTGAGTTTCCGACGGTGAGTAGGGTAGCCAGAGCTCACTGGAGAGATTTTATGCTGTCAGTGGGAAAACCAAAGGCTTTGTCCTACTTATCTTTTGCGCTGATGGCACAGAATCTCTGTTTTTACAGGGTCGGCAGCTCGAGTGTGACTCCCCTGGTGTTGCACTCGCCCATAGGCCACGGTAACCTCTTAACATCAGGAAGGCCGTGTGCTTATCTGCGACCTAAGTAGTATAAAAAAAAAATAACCGAGTTGCACCTATGTTGTAAATCCTCGACTGCATTTTAGCTCCCTCGTCAACTGAGGGTCGGGCTGACCATTGAATTGGATGACGGTTAACGGGTCTATCCCGCGCCACCACTTGAGCACCAGACCTGGGGTACGTTTAGTACGAACTTCATTTTCTCGCGGCCCTGAAAGCCGCCATTCGCCATTGCATTACGTGATTACCTAATTCTGACCAAAATATCCGTAGTCTATGAAGTAATGCACTGTGCCACTTGTGCTGATGTTTAATGAAGGAGCCCCTGAAAAACTCTCAGTGGTTATTCTGTTGTAAACAGATATCGGGCGGGTTAAAAAAAACGATCAGCTGACTCAGAGGGAATCCCGATGCCGATACACACGAACATCAATATTCAGAGGAATTATCAAACTGCGATATCTGCGGACCACTTCTTGTTTTCCCAAGACACCCTTGCGGAGTACCGATTTCCGATTCAGAATCTCACGATCTATCCCAGCTTCATATTGTCTTTCCGGTTTCACCCTTTTGGAGTACCGATTTCCGATTCAGAATCTCACGATTTATTCCGGTTTCTTGTCTTGTTTAACCTGTGGGTCTAAAAAGGCCACATTGAACGATTCCGACACGAGTAACTTTATGGATTCCCAGTAGATCTAACTCAATAGATTCCTATAAAATTTGGTGGTCACTCATATGAGTAGAATCACAATAATTCATTTACTAAGCAGATTCCAATTTCGTGTAAATATCGCCGCAGCCAATAGCTGTGTGGTTCCCGGCAGAGTAGAATTTGGGGCACCCCATCTCTTCCCATGCGATGTCGTACAAGGCGACTAAGTCATAGGGCTGTTGAACATTAGACAGATATAAACAGCCCAGACTCAGCATCAGATGCATGGCTTGAGTCAGAAATAGTGCCCGGAATACGGCAATAGGCTCACCCCCTATAACGTGGGAGTGAAATTTGGGTGTTAATTCACCTCTGCCTAACCCTCCGGGGATAAAGGCGTGATTCTATGTATGTATGTATGTATGTACAATTCCAATAAAGTGGCCTTTTAGACCAGCAGCTGTGTAATTCTCTAAGCATACAGCGTCAAACACAGCACTGCGACAACATTGATAGAGACAATCTCTATATTGCTCGATCTTCAGCGCTGAATTCTTTTGTCGCATTCTCTGCCGTAGATTTTCATGTTCAGTTGACCAGAGACCATATTTAGGTGACTATTTTTTGCAAAATGTAATATCATGCTGTAACACGATAATCAAAACACGCAATTCACCCAAAATTTTATATATGTTTTTCTCTTAATCATCTAAAATCTAAAGTGTCTAAAACACATTGGCATGTAACTAAACTGCTATAAGTGGATCCAGAGAACCCCTTGGTTATATATACGCTTACCCGTTGAAGCTTATTTGAGTACAACTTCACCAGGTTTACTAAATTTTTCGCTTGCTTTTCACATTGTACATGTTTTCATTAACTCTATATTTCTAATTTTGCACCGCGGGCAGCGAAGGTATCTTCCATGATAAATACTCAAACATTACTGGTTACGGCGGTCGGCAATAAAAATAATATAATGATGTCGTAAAAAGTTTAATCACGCTTCTGAGCTAACCCCAACGATATTACGTTGGGGTAAGCTCAGAAGCGTGTTAAAACTTTTTTGCCGCCTACATTGATATTTGAGAAAACTTAGACCAAAGAACTGGATCCACTACTGTCAACTGCATGGCTATCCCCATCCACAGTTATTCTGCTAGTTCTGTGACATATCTGGTAACCTCTTAACGAATCTTCCAGTCGTAAAAGAACGCTCAACCTTTAAACTAAATCCGCATGCTAAGACAGCCCATTAATTTTTGGTTTGTTTCCTTTATGAGTTATTTTTTCAATAGTCGGCGAGAGTATTGGAAAACCAACTGAGAAAGTACATCAGTATCATAAAGTCACAAGCTTACGCGCCGATAAAACGATGCCTGTTTGGAAGGTATTACCCCAGTTCAGGTAAGTGGAGACCTTTTTGTTAAAAATGAACTCTTAACTTAAGTTTGCGGTATGTCATTACTTCCCAGAATTTTTTACCTTTGACAACACTGTTGAATAATGTAATTGATGTAAGAAAAACATCAACAGACTGTTTTTTTTTTTTCATTCTATCTCTGGTTAGCAATATTAGTTTTTCAAAAATCGAAAGGTGCTTTTAGCACTTTCGCTATTCTTCATAGTTTCTGATTTCGCTATGCAAAAAATCACCTTGTATAGCCTACTCTAAATTTAAATCGCAATAAAAAGACGAGACTCGTCTCAGTCTTCGATTTGAACAAACTTCTGAGCAAGAATAGGTGTATGATACTTATGAATACCACTTGTGGAATGTAATAAACGATTAAATGACTATAATAATCCACTCGTAATCCATATTTATCATCCTTGTTGGTGATAAAATCTGTGATTGTCAATAAACTTATCTATTTAGCTCGTATGTGCAATGAAGCTTACTCCTCAATAATTTATCTTCATAAATTCCTATTGTATCCAATTCAAAGTCTAGACTGAGCCCCGATTCAGCAACACTCTACATTTTCAAAACGCGCGATTTCAATCCGATTAAAAAGATAAATGCCAAAAGAACTTGTATTCCGTATGATTTATCAAAGCAAAACATATCTACGTTGTCGTGAAGTTATTAAACGTTCAGAATCACTCGTAGATTAATTCGATTTTAAAATTAGAGCTTGACATTTTTAATTTTATGAATTCTCGTAAGTTTTGCGTTTCTGCGTTATTTTTTATGATATACGAATAGTAATAAAATCTACATTCCCGACGGGATACAAATTGTCATGTCATATTTTATTTGATGCTACTTAGGTGGCAGACAATCACACGGACCACCTGATCAAAACTGGTTACCGTAGCCTATGGGCTTGTGTTGGGCACATGTGTGTCCATAAGACGTGACACTCGAGCTGCCGACCCTCATATTCCTCGTATATAATGATTGCACTCCACCCACTGTAGACCTCTCACTAATATGTAATGTTTGTGTCTGGTCTGTTCTAGTCTAGACTTCGCACAGTTATTAAACTTTAGACTTCAGAGGGAATGAACAGAATGTTTTACCTACAGAATTATTAACTTCGCATTTGAGTACCTTATCATTTGCCCAAACTGTATAACCATACGATTTGCAGACGAACGCCTTCTGGAATACGATATCGACAAGGTTATATTTGATGAACACTCGCCGTTCCAGAGAGTTCAAATTGTCCATTCTAAGACTCTTGGCAATATGTTGGTGCTAGATGATTTACAAAGTAAGTGATCTGATTGTTCTGTTTAATAAGATAAACACCTTTTTGGAGGGTGTACTTTATTATTTTAGAAGCTCAAATCACCATCATGATGATTTTGAACAGCAATGCGTATACGTTCTTGTGTGCACAATTCTTGTGAAATGTTTCGAGACAGAAATTTTGGGATTGCAATAGGGATGAATATTACTTGCGGTTTTAGTCGGTTAAATTCCAACAAAACCATGGATACCCCCCTGCCACCCGGTAGGGGCGTATCTTAGTAGATTTCTGCCTGAAAAAAAAGGAATACTTATTTCTAAGATTGAAAGCAATGAATTTTTTTTTTGGAGTTGAAAGTACCTTTTTGAAAGGCCTGGAGAAAACTACCATAACAGGTCCTGTACTTTCGAATCTAGCTTTTTGCAAAGGCACAAAAAACTATAAAGACTTGACCGCATACGTCTCAGCGAATCACGTTCGAATGAGAGAAACTACGTTAATTTTACTAACAGATATTTACATTGCAGCACAATCTAAACATAACTTCTATTCAAACAGTATCACAAAGATACGACATAGTTACAACGTATCGTTCTATTTTCTAGATATTTCTGAGGCTGACCTAGTATACACTGAAACTCTTATGCAGAGAGGGAAGGAGAGCTACGAAGGCAAAGAAATTGTAATTTTAGGTAAAACTATTGATTATTTTTCAGTTTGTACTACGCCCGTAGGTTTTAGGGTCAAGGGCACTCGGCAAACACCACATGACCATAAAATCTGACTTATGTAATGTCGTGCTGTAATTAAAAGGTAGGTCAACTGAAAATTGCACGAAACAACTCAAACAACTCGCCTGTGATGTTTGTAATTTTTTGGGTTTGATCCATCAATTGGATATCCCTCCGTCAGAAAAAAAAATCCTTAGAAATTAATTCTTTCATTCATTCAGGAGACGAAGAAGAAACATCATTCAGATAGTAGTTTCTGATGGTAGCTGTTGATCCTGCTGTACAGGAGTTGAGATTGGGGATGATATTAGTCAGTCCCAAAAAATTTGGTTACCTGGCATGAAAACTAATAAAAAATGGTCATCATTCCATATACCTTTAATCTTTAAGTAGTTGATGAACTAGTCTTCATAGTCACCGGATTTCTCTAGTTGCTCGTAAAGTCACTTTCCACAATATATGATTCTGCAGACAGACACGCCCTTTCTGACGTATCATCGTTGATAGAGTGTCTTCCTTAGAGTACAGAGTAGTCCATATCGGACCTTGGAAAGTAATTGTTGCGCAATGTGTACCTTTACGTGGTCTTTTGCCATGTACAGTCACAATGGGAAACTGCCTTAACACAATATACCTCTTTTAGGGCAAGACACTTCTCCATATTTAATTTGGCCACAAATTCCTCTTTTAAAACAATTGTACAAATTAGGAAATGTAACAACTGCCCAAAATCCTCCATCTTTAGAGTTTAAACACAAATACCTGTATCTGTTTATTGTTGAACTAGCTGACCCGGCGAACTTCGTACCGCCATATTTTCCGCCCGCGTGGTATTATCTCTAAATTTATCAGTGTTTCTCTACAATATTATGCATGTATTGTACATATAAACCTTCCTCTTGAATCACTCTATCTATTAAAAAAACCGCTTCAAAAGCCGTTGCGTAGTTTTGAAGATTTAAGCATACATAGGGACGGACAGACAGCGACAGCGACTTTGTTTTATAATATGTAGTGACGATAAGAATAAACTTTATACCAGTGTTTCTTAAATCTCGCAAGGTGGTGGCGATGGTGCTCTGTTGTACGAATTGTTGAAAGAAAAGCCGAAGTACGTGTGGATGCTGGAGATCGATGAGCTGGTAATGACGGCGTGCAATAAGTACCTCCGGCCGATATGTGGGGATGTGCTCGAGAGGAGAAAGGGACCCAATTATGAAGTAAGTGCACCGAATATCATCGTCTAATGATCCATTTTCCAACTTGGTTGGGTTCGGCTTTCCAGTCTTGCTGTGAAGCGGCTGACCCTAGATATTTTCTGTGACGCGATTGCTACTGATTTCCAAAATCAATTGGCGATATGGAAGTTAGACTAGTCGAGACTTTTTAGGGCTCGCAACTATCCGTAACGACTGCCATAGACGTTCGTATGCAACCGGGACTAATAGCTTAACGTTCATGTTTTTTAAACCATCAATGACGTTTCATTTCTTTTTTAACCGACTTCAAAATGGAAGGTTCTAACTTGTAATTTTTGTATAAAATGTAAAAAATGTATTTTTTGTATGTTTATTAGTAGTACACCACCAGTTACGAATGTATTTTTATGGCTCTTGTTTTGTGGTGGTCATACTGGTCATTGTATGTATAGGGCGTCAGGATCCGATGATGGAATCCTGGAGGAATCGAGGGAAATCCTCAAAATGTAGGCAAAAATACTGTTTATCTAGTTTAATTTTAGTGTTACCTCTAGAAATCATCTTATGATGTTGAGCCGATGATTGAAACCCAAGCTAACGATGATCGGTAGATAGGCTATAATTCGCAAAGGGAAAAATCAGTTCAACAAAAAAAATTGCTCTCTGTACATAGGTACTTCCAAGATTTGTTTACAAACAATTACAGACATGTTATAAGTGTAGGTAACCAATAAAATGTTTATACACCCTGTAATACTGCGTACGTGCTTCGGAGAGCACATTGCTTACTTCAGTCATTATATTGGGGAACCATACTTTGATACGAAACGTATGTGTTAGTTCAGCCAGTGAATTATTATAATTTACGTAGGTACTCGTCTAGCTAGTTCTATAATAAGCCAACGAATTTACGCGCTTGCCAAATACCGGATGTCAATGTCACTTTATTATATCACAGTACGCTGAACGCGTTCAGACGGTCCTATTTATACATTTTCTTGTTATGATACATTACGTCAGTACATAATAAGCTGTTGCCCGCGGCTCCGCCCGCGTGGACAGTGAATTTATTAGCAGGCTGAGTAGGCTGGAGCCTAGAACATTATTATACCATCCATCTCGGGTGCTACTGACCTGTTATTCTTTTCAAGACGTCACAATTTGATCAATCTTTATATAGCCTGTACGGCCTCTGTATGTATGGAAGTACCTTTGTACTTCCTCAGCCGGACTGCTCGATTAAGACGAGAATACCGTCGTATCCTACCTTAGTCGAGATAGATAATTCAGGCAGGCGCTGAAAGTTTCAAAACTGCTCAAGGCAATTATATAGTTCTAAAACTACCTTAAATGCCATACTGGCAAAAGGCCATATAAAACGGTACTTACTGCCCGTCTCAAAAATACAGCCTGTATACTATATTTTACATTCACTCAATATTCATTCGTTCCTCTTTTTTCTTTTCCCACAGGTAATAGTAGAAGACTGCATGTTAACCGTAAACCAGTTCATAAAGGAAGGCAAGAAGGTCGACTACGTGTTCGGCGACCTCACGGACATTCCCATCTCGGAGTCGGCTTGCGGCGAGCTGTGGGAGTTTATGATCAATATCCTCAACTCCTCCTTCAAGATCCTCAAGAGCACCGGCAAGTTTATGACCCATGTATGTATTTTTACTCAATATCTTCTTCATACTGACAGTCTCCGTGGCGAAGCGGTAGTGAACGCGGCCGCTACGCAGGAGGCGCGGGTTCGATTCCCGCTCAGTGCAAATATTTGTGTTCATGAAATATGGGTATTTGCATTGGTCTGGTTGTGCCTCGGAGAGCACGTTAAGCCGTCGGTCCCGGTTGCTATAAGAACATCTATGGCAGTCGTTATGGGTAGTTGGAGCCCTAAAAAATCCAAAAAAAAAAAACAACGGTCTAGCTGCAAAGCATCGATATCGCCTAATGTTATCATTGGGCTGTGGAGGTCAGATGGCAATTGCTTCACGAAAAAATATCGAGGTCTAGCCAAATCCGTAGTTAAGACGGTAAAGCGGACCCCAGACTCCGAGTTGAAAAGCTGCGACTGGGAATTAACGCTAGGATGAGAGATCTTCTTCATACAAGCGTTAATTCCAGTCGCAACCGAAGCTACCACCTCGGAGTCTGGGGTCCGCTTTACCAGTCTAACGGCGGATTTGGCTGGACTTCGATATTTTACGTGAAGCGACTGCCATCTAACCTCCACAAGCCTATAGCGATATTGGGCGATATCGAAGTATTGCAGCTAGACCATTTTTACTCAATATATCTATGTAATATAATTATATAATTGTAAAGTGGTCGTGTCTGTACATTGGAGATATTTAAAAAAAAATACTTGGGTTATGTTATATTAACGATACTGAACACGAAAATATTTTTTTTGAATTTCCTATCTGTTTGTCTGTTTGTTCGCGATGGACGCAAAAACTACTGGACGGATTTTGATGCGGTTTTTTTTGTTAGAAAGGGCTTGGTCAGACTTAAAATCTTACGTTTCTTTCATCCCAATCGGTTGAGTAGAACCGAAGATATGAGCAAAGGTCGCGTCCGAGATGCACGCGGGCGGAAGGCTAGTGTAATATAAAATTATCTTGCACAGTGTTGCGTTCAACCAATTGTGACAAAACTTTGTCCACTGAAACATATTATATTTGTGCGAAAGTTATAAGTAAAGCACAATTATTTACGCTTTAATCTGGTTATAATTTTTTTATACGGAATTTTCTCATGTTTTTGCCGATCGCGTCAGTCCTCGCTACACGAGTCCTCGTAGTCGGCCTCCTTAATGTTTGACCGAAGTAAATAAAATTCATTCTTTACGCAATTTATGAATATAATCTTGACGGCATCATCGGATGCTAATTTCACGCCCCGCTTATGGGACCCGGTACTGTTGGTAAAGAATTCTAAAATTGTATAGTGCTGAAAAGAGAAAGAGTCTCGGAACCGCTTGGTTCTTGATGGAATTGTTTGCACCATATACGGGTGACACCTGAACCTTGCACGTGTTGTCCCGTAAAAGAAATAAGAGGGGGGGTCCGGTTGGAAGAACTCATCGGCCTTCAATATAGCAAAATGTTATCGTTAGGTACCTATCTAGTCTGTTCGTTGAGTGACATGCAAAATGCAACAAATCAGTCGTCCGTCGATTCCACACAGTCGTTAAGTAATAAATTTCAATTGAGAGGATATTCGCTCGAATTGGAGCCAAATAGGTCGTGCACTGGGATAGACGTGCGTACAGTCAGCGGCAAAAGTTGATTAACACGAAAAATTTCAAAATAATAGAGTAGGAGAGAGTGGAGTAAATGGGCCACCCCATCTCTTTCTGTGGGCCTGTGGGTGTCGTAGAAGGCGGCTAAGGGACAGGGCAGTAAACATACAGCCCATGAATAAATGCCCGGTTGACGGCAATAGGCTCGCCCCCTGTTACGTGGGACCAAAAATCATATTTGGCGAAATGTAGGTGGTAGGTGATAAGATAATGCACCTCTGAATACCTTCGGGGATTTACAGGCGTAAGTATGTATCTATACTATTAAATTGTAAAGTGGTCGTGTCTGTACATTGGAGATATTTAAAAAAAAATACTTGGGTTATGTTATGTTAACGATACTGAACACGAAAATATTTTATTTGAATTTCCTGTCTGTTTGTCCGCGATGGACGCAAGAACTACTGGACGGATTTTGATGCGGTTTTTTTCGTTGGAAAGGGCTTACTCAGACTTAAAATCTTACGTTTGTTTGATCGCAATCGGTTGAGTAGAACCGAAGATATGAGCAAAGGTCGTTAACCGAGATGCACGCGGGCGGAGCCGCGGGCGGAAGGCTAGTATTGAAATAAAAGTCGTTTAATAGTTCCCGACGGACAAATGTAAATTTTGTGAATAGAATAAAATTTTGCTCATAAAAAATTTGGTAAACAAAGATCTTACTTTTGTCTTTGACTGTACGTCTTGTACACGATTCGCACCGGTTTAAGTGGTCATCTCAACTAAAAAAACTTGCACTGAGTGTTATGATTTCGTCTATCTTTACATACAGTCACGACCTCTTCCATATCGGGGTAGGCATGGCTTAGGATTAATATGGTACCACCACAAGATCATATTAATCTGTTAAAAGTAGTACTCTCTCATTCTAGCGTTAATTCCCAGTCGCATCCGAAGCTTTTCAGTTCGGAGTCTGCGGTCCGCTTTACCAGTCTTAACTACAGATTTGGCTAGACCTCGATATTTTTTCGTGAAGCGATTGCCATCTGACCTCCACAGCCCAATGATAACATTAGGCGATATCGAAGCTTTGCAGCTAGACCGATGTTTTTGGATTTTTTAGGGCTCCAACTACCCGTAACGACTGCCATAGATGTTCTTATGGCAACCGGGACCGACGGCTTAACGTGCTCTCCTAGGCACGACCAAACCAATGCGACGTATGGTATCATCACAGCATTATATTATTTTCTTAAAATGGTACTACTATGTAACTTACCTTTTCGTCATTTTATAGCAGTTATACTGTAATGTCTAGATCCATACTTACATTTCATACAATAAAAGGCCGGGTACTTCGCTCGACGAGCATTTGCTCTCGAACTGATCTCCAGGACACAACTCGCAGTGACATAAACACTGTCACTGTATTATATTGTTCTACCCACACAAACGATACGTCTACCACTAAAGGCCGCTCCCTATAATGTATCTACTGCCAGTTTTGACTTTCTAAAGAACAAAAACGTCATTAAATCTTGGGATAGGATCAACCTTTAACTGAATGTGAGTTATTAGGAACGGCCGTAAATCAATTCCTAAATATTTTTGGTCCTTCGTATAGAAAGAACTATTTGATCCTTCGTAAAAAAAATTTGATCCTTCGTCAGACCTTTTTGGTCCTTCTTTAGACCTTTTTGGTCCTTTGATTCCCATGATCTTATAATCACTTACAAACAAATTATTTTTCTCTTCCAGGGCAACGGCGCTACCTCCCCAGAATCTCTAGAGCTGTACGAACAAGAGCTCGCCAAACTGAAGCCTGCAGTCAAGTACACCAAAAGCAAAGCCTTCGTGCCTTCCTTCCTCGAAGACTGGCTGTTCTACCACATAGCCTTCGAAAGCGTCGACAACGGAGATGCTTAACATCACACCAAAGACCCCCCTAGTATTTCACTAAGTCATATTAATGCCATATATCTAGGAGTAACCATCAGTATGATTAAGTTATCTGTCAAAGATATTCACTATTTTCTAATGCAGCGTTTCCCAAACTTTATTTTATGGTCCCCCCGTTTGTGACCCACTACGAGTTTGTGTTTATGGCAATGTAAAACATGTATTAATGTCCATAAAATGTAAGTAAGTTTGTTAAAGTTGAAAACAGTTAACCTATAACTATGTTTCGCGTTTGTTTTATCATTGATAGGTTCACGTTTAACCTACGAGATACGTTTACATAGAAAAAACTACCCTCAAGATATGAACTCGTGGTTTGGTGTCACCGGTACGCAAAGTTTAAGAAACGCTGTTTACTGCAAACTACTACTTTTAGCAGGCCACGCTCACTCTATGTACTTGCGCGCTCTCGCCGCCGGTCGCCGACGGTCCTCGGTCGTCAGTCGGGCTATCGCTAGCCGCGCGTGCACATGCGCGTAATAAAGTACCTAAGGTTTGGTTATATTATTACGTTTCAATCTTTTTGTTTGTTGAGTCTTTTTGTTTGTTATTAATATAATTAATACTCAATCTATGATGCTATTATGAAAGCATATCACGGATGCGAATCTAGCAAATCAAATAAAAATCTTACTTCTGCTTGCCTGTTAATGAAGAACGGCAAGTAGGTACTTACTTAATAAGTTTAGTGTAATTACATTCGTTAAGTTACTGTAGGTACCTACCTATGACAATATTTAATATACATAGGTAGGTACATATCTTGTACAAAGTAATATAGGTACCTACCTACCCACTTCGCTACCTACTATACGGAAAGACTTAAAAAATGTTGGATTCAGTACCTACTTAGTCTATTCAGTAACAGATTGGTTGTTACAAGATGTAGTTATCTGACCTAGTACCTACTTATAGCTAACGGCTCGGGTTCAGTCTTAACACTTGAATGCAATCATAAATAAAAAATTGTAAGTACTCGTAGGTTGGTATCGCGAGGCGATCAGCGACCGGCGATGGCCGCCGCCGCCGCGCCGCCGCCCGCACCGCTCTGTCGCAGGCTGGCGTTTGACTCTCGTGTACTTGTGTAGGTCTCGTGTACTTATAATTGTCGGTGCGTTACCTCTACTGCATTGTTTGCGTTCAGACCAAATATATTATAATCGCCACTGTGCACTGAGAATAGTAGTTTATCTAAGGCCTTGTCTAAGCTTACCTACTCTTGAGTTGCTGACCGGTAGGATTGTGATTGAGATAAAATACATATTGACCGAATGTCCAATAATATTCGGCTATTATTCGATATTCGATGAATAGGTGAGAAAAATGTCAAACTATTGTAAACTAGTGTAAAGCCTTTATTAAGCGAGGCAACCCTAGCATCATTATACGTAACTACGAGGACGACGCCGAGCGACTGCAAAGTAATAATAGCCGTATGGCTGTCTGTTAAGATACATATTCGTATGGAGGTGGTTGATCACGTGGACTTGTAGGCACTTATCTGAGTTGGATCGTTAATTTTCCAGGCAGTGAGTTATCTGTTCCAACTATTAGGTAATCTGTGCTTTTAGCGGCAAAATCGCGGAATTTCAATAAGTTTTTTATAGATATTAAGCAGTATTAAAATTTGGTTGCCTTACACTGTAGTACAGGGTGAATTTCAAACCAAAGGCTAAAATATATTAGTTATGTTTAAAAAATATTATCCTTTGACTAGACAAAGGTTTACGGTTTTTCGACCATTACGTCGAACGCATCACGCCAAATACCTACTTAGCACTCATTGACTGGCTATTGATCATCGATCATCTTCAACCAATTAGTATTTAATAAAAGTCAAAAATAAAAACCAAGGGTAAATCTTGTGTTCCAATCTCAACGTATTCCAGTTCAGTAGTAACACCCAGTTCTATTTTTAAATAATTTGCACCAACAAACGGTAGCCGGAGTCGTTTTTTTTTTATTCTGACAACTGCGTCGTATTAAATAGTTCCTAATTACTGGCAGCTTTCGCACACCTCCATTCCAATTTCAAATAATTAATAATAAGGTAACTGTACCAATGGTAGACTTTAAGGAAAAATAAAATTTCAATCTAAAAAATTTAACAAATTAATTACAGCATGGTCGTTACATTCTTTTTTAACTGTTACAGCAACAATTAGACATTAACTTTTGCCCATAAAATCCTTAAAATCTATCATACTTTTACTTTAAATTAAATTATTATGCACTTGGTCGAAAACACCAATGCTAGACATCATTGTCCCAATGGTCCAAGTATGTCAATAACTTCAATATTTATAACGTTTATACTAAAATTAGTAATAATCATAACTTATAAACAAAAAAATCACACATAAAAAAATCAGTACCCTTGGCAAAAATCTTAAGAAATAACACGACCGTGTTCACGGAGTCACATTATTTGCTGTCAAAAGTCTTTCTAAATTTACTTCGGATGGTGTTGCGAATATTTGAACATATCTTAAAGATACCATTAGGCATCTTTTAAGTCAATAGTCTTATAAAACAAATGGATAATTTTCTCAAAATACTGGGTTTTGTTCGAAAGTGTCTAGCATTGGTACAGTGTCGAGCATTGGTACAGTTACCTTAATATTTTGTTTTTCATAATAATTGACAAGAGCAGTATTATCACAAGCTATAACAAGGCTTGATGGTTACGAGATCCAACACAGCTTTTTAAAATTTTGACCATATTAATAATTATTATTATTGTAGCAATATACACTAATGTTAAAGGGAATTCCAGCCAGTCAGCCTGTGACCACGGCCGGTGTAACCTGGTCGAAACGTCAGGCAAATCAGAGGTATGTATGTACCTATACCATGCTCGCGTTAATTCCCGCTAACATTATTGTATATCATGGAACGCGAGAGTTTAAAAGTTAGTTTAGTATTGTAGCAATGTTTTGACGATTAACAAATTGTTAAGTATACCGTGAATATTAATTAGAAACAGACAGCAGTGATGTAATATTTTCGCCCACTGTACAATATTCAGACTTACCTGTACCGGTAACCTGTTTCTCTAAGCACCTTCAAGCTCCTGAAGTCTAGGTAGGCGGGGTCCTACCAATTTCATATTTTATGAATATTACACAGTATTATAAGTCGAATTGTGTAAGGGCCAATTCCCACTGAAAGAGCAGCGGATTTTGTTACTAGAAATAGTGTTTGCAAGAAGGTTGGAGCAGCCGCGCTGTCTCCTTTGCCTTCAATTGACTATGAACTTTTGCTTAAATAAGATTCAAAATGGCTTGTAATGTTTTACTATGTGACTAACTGTATAGATACAGTATTACAAAATTCATCGCAAAATACTGCTCGAAATACGCGTTGTGTGAGTAAACTAATGTCAAAATTGCCTTTGAACTGTCAATATGTGATATGTGCATGTTATGGGATGTATAGTCTAATTCAAACTATTTATTTCTCAAAATTGTGCAACGTACTCGTAATTACATCTTTGGACTTCAAATTCTGCTTAAAACAAGTTTACTTAACGTCGTTACGCCGCATTGTAGTGATCATCACTGTGTCTATAAGGCCTTTGCTCTTTCAGTGGGCATCGACCCTAAAAGTAGAAGTAGGTTATGATTTGGGCTTTCGTTTTAGGTTTAGTTTACAAAGAAAGTTTCCTAATTTTAGATGTGATATTATACTTGGTTCGTTTGTGATACATCTCCACGCGTGACGGTGGCTGCTTCACGCGCTAGCTAGTAAGTCCTGTAGTCGCACTACATTTGATTCCGTATTACTAGTACTAGTTATGTTGTTGATACTTGCTTGTTTCTTTGTTTTACTAATAATAAAAGTATTTTAACTATTGGTATGTTTTTTTTTTTCAATCCCAGACTGACGTTTGACCTTCCAATCTCAAGAAGAAAGCTTGCACCAGAATCTTGTCTATCAATCAGTACCCCGAGCACACGAAAAATATTCGTATTCGAAGGTGACCGCATATGACAACTGCGAATGCACGTCTTCTTCTTCCTCTTAGCGTTAATTGCCAGTCGCATCCGAAGCTTTCAGCAGAAGGCAATATCGAAGCCTTGCAGTTAGACCGTTGTTTTTGGATTTTTTAGGGCTCCAACTACCCGTAATGACAGCCATAGATGTTCTTATGGCAACCGGGACCGACGGCTTAACGTGCTCTCCGAGGCACGACCAAACTAATGCAAATACTCAATTTAATTCACACAAATATTTGCACTGAGCGGGGATCGAACCCGCGTCCTGCGTAGCGGCCGCGTTCACTACCGCTACGCCACGGAGGCTGTCAGCGGATGCACGTTGCACATAGGCGTAATTGAATGCGGCTTCTCAATGGTCCCCTTCACCATATCGGAGTTTAACTAGTAATGGGTAAGCTGTATCTGCTGCATGTATTGGCAGTTGTTGTATGCGGTAGGCTTCAGAATCATACCTTTACATAAACGCATAGAAGGAACGGAGAAATGCGATTGGCCGGTTTCACACACACACAGGTTCACAGTAGACAGGCACTCAATCACATCGCTCCGTTCTCTCAATACACAATTTACATTACGAATATGTTTCGTACTCGTGACAAAGTAGGTGTATCGGTTTGCACGAGAGCTTGACGTGGAAAGTTATGAAAAAAATACAGCAAAAAAAAATGAAACAAATATTATATTTATAAAGATAATTTACAAAAAAATATGACAATCATTTTATATCTTATATTACATGCCTGTGTATAACATTTTTGATCACATTGCTAAACTAGCGTTATGGAAAATTGTGAAAAATTAACATAGGTATAGTGTATAAGTCCTACAATCTCCGAAATTATCTTCCAGATCTGAATGTTAAGCAACACTTGTAACACTTACGACACAAGCCATAACATTATTATCAAGCTATGTAACAATTCATTCGCGCAGTATTGCAGCTCATTTTGTACTTATTGTAGGGCACGTATAGACGGTGAATGTTCGCGATCCATTATCATGAACCGGTGTAGGAGCCGATCGTTTTTATTTGCACATTAAAATATCAAGATTTTTTTTATACAATTTAGATGTCAGACAAGCACACGGCCCACCTGATGGAAAGTGGCCTATGGACGTATGCAACACCAGGGGCGTCACCAGAACCCTCTAATGCCTTCTTTAAGAACCCCATATTGTAGTCGCTTGGAAAAACCACTGCAGGGTGTTCATTCCACAGCTTGAGTGTGCGCAGGATGAAGTTCATTTAATACCCGAGAAGTGGCAAGTAATGCGATAAGTTCGTGGACAGAATCACGATAATGGATCGCAATAAGTATATATTGAATTGACGGTGCGAGGGAATTGATGGAAATGCCTTACTACCTTAAACCCTGGCATTGGAGAGGCGGCGTGCGGTTTTAGTCGGTTCGAGTCTAACATAACCGCCTTGCTGCTCTCCTGTATGACTATAAAAATGTCTATTTATTTGTCTGAATATAACACAGCACTTCTTGAACGATTCTGATTGACCTTTTTGAATTCAAAGGCTTAATAAAACTAAGCTGGCATCAGATTTATTGAGTGTATGTATACAGTTTAAGGCGACGAACTCTTTGCGGCAGGTGAAAATCATCTGTTGATATATTTTCGCATGTATTGATGGTTTAAAAGGGTCTTGACACTGATATCTTGACAGATTTTCACTTTGAGTAAGAAAATAATCATTATATTTCACTTACATACATTGATGTCATGTTGAAAATACAGTTTGAACATTTTTTATAGCACCCAGTACAAGTAACAACATAGCAAGACATTCTGCGTGTCTTGCCTGAAGGCTAGATCAACAACTGCCAGAACCCTTCTGACATGCAATTGGCTAGAAGCCTTCTGACAACACATCTGCAAGAACCCTTTAACAAGATATCAATCAGCAAGAACCCTCTTGACAAGACACCTGCCAAAACCCTTCATCTTCTCTCCCTTTGACTAATTTAAATAATTGCGAACTAGGTAAGCCTAATGTAATTAAAGAGGTTCCAATATCTAACAAACTGAATTGAAACCTCAAATTCCATTTTATAAACTGCAATAGCGTTACCATTATGGGCGCCGATGGGGGTGCAGTTGCAAAAAATACTAGATTTTTCTTAACATTTTTCAAATTTTCTTTTTAATTTCTTAAACATTGTGCATTTGCATAATTTATTTTTACATCTATATTTTTTTTTGTTTATTCAGATGAAACACATACATAATATAAATGTTAAGGCCCGTATTCTAGAATGCCACTCAGCTGAATCTCGATTTAGCTGAGGACAGAGCGTATAGAACTATATAATAGACAATCTGTCTGGCAGTCTGTCAAATCTGTGGAATCTGTGCATACAATCTTGCCTCAGCTGAATCGAGTTTGATTTGAGCGTCATTCTAGAATACGGGCCTAAATCTGTAGGAACAGATAAAAACCTCTGAAAAATTCCGCCGGCGCCCATACATGATACTATTTGAGTACTACCGCCAATGAATATGCACATAGGTCTTGTAAGCTTATAATAGATACATAGGTACAATTCTGTACATGTAACGCGTGTTATTCAGCCTGTCTTAGCCTGGCGAGTCTCTGTGTCAGTTCGTCTTGTTCCTGAGAGACGACTGTAGCCGTCCCGATGGAGGTGCTCGGCACGCCTGACGGCAGTTCCATGTTGAGTTCCAACCTGAAATTTAAGTTAGGCAAAATTTGAATTAATTCGCATCTAAGATTGGCTTTGAAGAACTTGGTTGAACCCCATACAACCTATACAATATTTGCCTAAATTTTATCTTATTTCTTTTGGGGAATATATTTTTGCCAGCAAAGTTTATTGATATGTGTCATCAAATAGTACTCAAAATGGGTAATTTGCAGCCAAATATGATAAATCTGTCGCCAAATATGGTAGATCGGCCTTCAAGTATGGTAGATCTGCCCTCAAATATGGTAGATCTGCCCTCAAGTATGGTAGATCTACCGCCAAATATGGTAGATCTACCGCCAAATATGGTAGATCTACCGCCAAATATGGTAGATCTACCGCCAAATATGGTAGATCTACCGCCAAATATGGTAGATCTACCGCCAAATATGGTAGATCTACCGCCAAATATGGTAGATCTACCGCCAAATATGGTAGATCTACCGCCAAATCTGATAAATCTGCCGCCAAATCTGGTAGATCTGCCCTAAAGTATGGTAGATCTACCGCCAAATATGGTAGATCTGTCCTCAAATATGGTAGATCTGTCCTCAAATATGGTAGATCTGCCCTCAAGTATGGTAGATCTACCCTCAAATATGGTAGATCTGCCCTCAAGTATGGTAGATCTACAGCCAAATATGGTAGATCTGTCCTCAAATATGGTAGATCTAATATTATACGTAGAATACGCGCCCTGACATGATAGACATAGCTTGCAGAGTCTCACAGAGACCTCCACTGATCCCTTCGTGTTAGATTCCTTTTGTGATAAACGAGAATGCGTCGCTCGAGATATTTTTGAAGCAGATCTACTACTACTTTTGTTGACAATTTGAAAAAGCAATAGGTAGATAAATCACACACGTTTTATTTTTCTCACTACTACCCTACCATCAGCTGGAATACAGTGAAATAGACTGACCGAACATTAAAAAAATCTATATCCACTACATACCCTGCCTCATCAGCCACTTGCTGCAACAAGTTATCAACGTCTCCCTGCGGCACTGTGGTTGTAGTGGTCTGTGACATCGCATTCTCCATGTACGACGACTGGACATCCAAGTCCTCGAACTGACTCTCGAACTTATCCATGAGGGTCGATATCTTCTCTAAGTTCATCGATTTCATCGCTGCATCCATTGCTTTGACTACGCCTGCCATCGAGTTTGTGACCTGGAAAATTGTTACAAAAAAACATTATAGTAAGTGCAAGTTTCGGTCGAAAAGGTGATTGGTCAATTGCCGCGCCTCAGCCGCCCCGCGCAACTAAGAGTTAAAAATTGCTGTTGGTCCGACGGCAATTTTTTTTAGACTTTAGAACAATGATGTATTATTTTTATAGATACGTCATACACGAAGATGGCGGCTTTCAAAAATGGCGCAAACACTAAGTTTAAAAACAGTTTAGTTACTTATTAAAAATACGTCAATGTTATTAATTTATATGAATTGTATTAGTACTTATATTAATAATATTTTATTATTACGAATTTATTATTATAATAGTTTTTTTTTGGTCGCGAATCTGATTGGTGCATAAAATGATGACCAAAAGTCATCATTTTTTTGTCGCCATTTTAGAGTGTGGACAACATATCTATAGTTTATAATATATCATTGTTTAGAACACGATGTTATTTGTCTTTATACATTAGGTAAACATACAGCCCATGACAAAGTGCCCGCTTGTCGGCAATAGCCCCTATTACATGGGATCGAAAATCATAGTTGGCTAAATGTGGGTGTTCACACTCCTTTGCCTACCTCTTTGAGGATTTACGTTACAGGCATATGTACTGATATTAGGGGCTGTCCATTAATCACGTGAGGCTTAACAGGGGAGGGGGTTCCGGAAAAATCACGAAACATCACCAGGGGGGAGGGAGGGGTATATTGAGATATCACGTGTATTTCTTTTTTCACATAAAGTGCGATTTTTGGTCACGGTGCCTAATTTTCTAGCATTAAATAATTAATAAAAAATAGGGGGGGCGGGGGGGGGGGGGGTTAGTCTAAAACCTCACCACGTATCACCATGGGGGAGGGGGTTAAAAAATTGCTAAAAAACATCACGTGATTAATGGACAGCCCCTTACCACTAAGATGAAGAAGAATTTTTTTTTGTTGTATTGTTCTTCACATCCTATAATTCAAATATTGCCACATCCGATGTAGCAATATATCCACGCAGTCATGGTGTTCAAAATTATGTCAACATTTTGGAAAAAAGAAACGTTATTGATTGTTTATATAAAAGGTCCTAGAGAGTGTCTTGTTTCATTTGCTGCTGAAATAAATTTCAATTCTTATTGTTGAGACATTTTTGCGGATTTTAACAGCTGCAATCGATATGATGCTGACTATACATATTATATGCAAACAAGAGGTGTAGTTTGAATTGAACCAACATCAGCAGAAGTCATTAATCAAAAGAAAGAGAAGAATCTGCATCTCATTAATTTGAAGTCCAGCAAATACTTTCATGAACTTTAATCTAGAATCTCACCTTCCTGGTTGTTAGAGCTGTCTGCACTCTACTTGACACAGCATCAACTCTTGCCGACATTCTGAGGTAGTTAAGAGCTTGATTCTTCTGTCTTATAGCATTCTCTGCATGTATCCTAGCACCCTCCATATTGCCCTTCTGTATGGCTTTCTTTGCCTTCTCTTTTTCAATTTTTTCTTCTTTTGCACATTTTTTAGAATTTCTCTCCAATTCTTTCACAGCAAATTTTAAATTAAACAGGTGTTCTGGTTGTGGGTTAAGGAAAATTTATTAGGTACATTAAATATTCAATTAGATAAACCTAAAGATGTTTACCAGGATCATAGCAAGTGGAAATATGTAGGATGTAAATGGGCCATTTGCAACTATAAGTTTCTGCCAACCCCATTAGGCAAGATAAATGAATGTATGAATGTGAATAAACAATATGAGTGGTGAACTTTTTTACACCACCATAACCTTAGCACTTGAACTACAATCCATTTTGGACCGCACATCTCTAAAACAGCAAAAGAGGCTTTTCATTAGGAAGAGGTTCCTGATCTATAAATATTAAAAAAATATCCCCATATTCATAAACATGACTTGAGAACAAGTTATTGGCGAAATATCTTTCAATATTAAATTTCTTAATACTTTGTTACATTGTGGATTTTTATGTTAGCTATATTAAGATAACCATCCTTTTTGCTTCACTGCTGTAGTCAGGAAAAACTTATAATTATTATGTTAGCTCAAAATAAATGAATTGAGGGAAAGTATATGTCATTATCTAGAGGTAAATACAAAAGAATATCTCACATTATCAGTTATTTGATGACTCATATAAAAAGATAAAGATAAATTATATCAAATCACTACTCATTACTCATTCAGGGTCACCTATTTTTGACATACAGACAGAATACTTCTTCTTTGGGGCCCAGAGAGGACATGTGAGGGTTCAGAGCAGAGATAAACAAACCTACATGCTTACATCTACGATAATATACAAAGTAGAGCTATGGCCTTGAATGCAACACAAAATTAATTTAACAATTCCCAAGATTATGGTTCAAGTAAAATATCACTATTGGTCTATAAACATGAAGTGAGTGTTCTGGAATAAGAGAATAATAATTGAATACTTGAATACTAATAGGTCTAAATATAAATACATAATAAGTAAAAAACTTAGTGAACTAATCACTAAGGTTTTTAGTTGAGGCTAGATTTTGAATGTACAGTTGCAAAATCGTGCTCAATGGTGGAACCAAAATAATAATAATGAATGACGACTATTTATATGTCTATTATTCATGTGATAATGAGTAATTCAATGACTAAACCTGCACATGCAATATAGTGTAATGTAAGAAATATTACCAAAATACTGATCCATAACTATTTTCAACGATTAGTTTATCAGGAAGTAAATACGCTGAATGATTAATTTGCTTGAATCACTTGTCACTGTAATTTCTTGAACGAAGGAGTGTATAACAACTTGTCGAAACTTAAAAAAGGATACTTTCCATAGCGGATGAAGACATTTCGTTCCCCAGTTTGACGGCTTTAATAAAACTTTTTACACAAAAAACTTACAGGTACAAAGACCTAATAGATTTTAGATAGGCACTTAATTTCACAAAAAGAAATAGTACTTAACTATTTAATGAGATGACTCACAATCAGTCAAAACAACTTTACCTCAAAAAGCAACATACAGCTGTCAAAATTAGTGATTTAGTGATGTACAGTGTTGAGTGAGAGTGGTGTACCTAAACTACACATTAGTAAACTACAGTAAACTGTAAAGTCCGACCAATAAAATAAAAAACCCGTACTGGGGGCGCCAAAAACATCTATGATTATGACAACACCAAGTATAGTGATACACATGTAAAATGCCAATATTTTTCAACACACTTGCTTATGAACAGGCTTTTATTTCCCCGCTATGAGCAGTTTTCCAGTAGGTATAATAATCAGTTGGTTTTTAAATCATAAAGAGATGGCGCTAGCATAGCTTTTGGTAATTTTAATGTACTCTGTGGTTTGTTTGTGCGATGTTGCCAAAGTTTAATTTCATTTACCCATATTACAATAGATAAAATATGATAAAACGCTTAATTCTTTTCGCGTCACTGTCTGTAATTTAAAATAATATTATATTTATAATAATATTATCAAAAAAAAATGACAAAACATTTATGTAAAGTAAATTATTACAAAACCGAAGAACATTTTTTCCATAAATTAGGGAACACTAGATGTGAGACCACACTCTTCTTACCAAAAGTGCCGGTTGCGCCATCTAGCTTGTCCTTAGGAACCCTATAAATACCTACTGGAAAACTGCTCATTAAGCACGGAATGACACCTAATATAAAACTGTGACTTTTTCATTGCTTCTTCTTCCTCCTAGCGTTATTCCCAGTCGCATCCGAAGCTTTCAGCTTGGAGTCTGGGGTCCGCTTTTACCAGTCATAGCTACAGATTTGGCTAGACCTCGATATTTTCCGTGAAGCGATTGCCACCTGACCTCCACGACCCAATGTTAACATTAGGCGATATCGAAGCTTTGCAGTTAGACCGTTGTTTTTGGACTTTTTAGGGCACCAACTACCCGTAACGACTGCCATAGATGTCCTTATGGCAACCGGGACCGACGGCTTAACGTGCTCTCCGAGGCACGACCAGACCAATGCAAATACCCATATTTAATGCACACAAATATTTGCACTGAGCGGGGATCGAACCCGCGCCTCCTGCGTAGCGGCCGCGTTCACTACCGCTACGCCACGGAGGCTGTCATGTTTTTCATTGCTATTATTCACAAAAGTGAGTTATAGACTTCTTTTTTTTAATTTCATTAAGTTGCTTTGTTCTTAAGTTTCGATACAAAAAAGATCGTGTCCAATATTACAAACGAATTAATATAGAAAGAAAAGAAAAAGAAAGAACTTGTAGTACGTGTTTAATATACAAAACTTTCACTAAAATGTATTTTTTTTTTTCTCTGTTAAAAAGTTAAGTTTTTCTCTGTTAAGTTTTCTGGTTAAAATAGAAAAATAGACGCGGCGTGTTATACTGGTTACAAGGACTGGGCACAAATCACAACACAGTAGTATCCGTATAATAGTTTACTGCTTGGAATGGTAAATACAAGTTAGACATACAGTTACACCATGTATAGAACAGGGACCACGCGATATTGTTTTTCGGACTGCATAAAATTCTTGTATTTTATGCCTAACAGCACAGAGATCAAAATAATCGAGCATGATTTTCTTTTTTGCGTTAGGCTTATTTTTCTTAGGCGTAGAAAATACATTTGACGTTTGACCTTCTCTTCGTATTTTTATTACAGAAGATCGGGATATACCTAAAAATGTGAATAATAATTAGTCACAGTAAAATCAGTAGATTAGGCCAATTTCAGTTGCACGTACTCTATGATGTCCTACCCGTCATGTTGACAACAAGGTCCGTGATGTTATTTATAGGAACAGAGTCCAATCCTTCCTACTTTTTATCCGACAAATACTTTGTTATATTATAAATTACTTTTCTTAACTGGCTTTTAATAGTTTTCGGCATATTACTATAGTTTTGTAGTTTTGTAGCGCTCTCAAACTCAACAACACGCACAATTGACACCACACTGACAGATGACCATAATGACATTGTATAGATTGTTACCATATGAAGAAATTAGTTCCAATAGTTTACCGCAATATGGCGAGGTTTTTTATTTTACTGGTCGGGCTTTAACATAGCGGTAAATGGTAAAGGAAGACTGTTCAGTGTTAATTGTCTAACGGAACGGTCACGTATTTATTGGAACAAATAATTCTACCCCATCGTAGTCTACCGATAAGTATGTTTAATTATTATTCATCAAACAAAAATTGCTATGTATAAGTATTGAACTTGCTGCAATACATTAGATTAGATTACAAAAATTGACAGTATACAGTGAATATTGTCCGTCTAAGTACGATACCGACCAACAGAAAATTCATTTTACCTCATTAATCTAACTGCGTCCTCCAAGTTCAAAATTAATAATTATAATATTTGCTTTGCCGGAACCGGACAGTCACCTGCGTGACCGTCTTGTTTGAAAAATCTGACTATAGACTATTGCTATAGAGTATAGTTATCTCTATGGTTTAGTTTATGGTTGATTTTCTTCTAAAAGTTGGCATGCCTGTTTACAACAACAAAATGTCAAAATAAAATTGAATTGAGTGAAATTCTATTCGCTTCGCTGCTGGATTTTATTTGGAAGTGAGAGAATCGGAGAGCGTTGAAATAATCTTTAATAATTATAGAAATCCTTCAAGAAAATAATTTAGAAATAATTGTATTGAAATTGTAGTGCTCGTTCAGTTTAGATTTTATTGTTATTTTAGTTTGCTCAGTTTGTGACAAAAGCAGAAATTCCAAACATAGTATCGGATAGATAGAGGACATTCGCTGGGCGTAAAAAGAAAATGGCGTGTGCTACACTAAAAAGAAATTTGGACTGGGAGTCCATGGCGCAAATGCCTGCTAAAAGGCGAAGATGTTCACCATTTGCGGCCAGCTCAAGCACAAGCCCTGGAATCAAAGTGTCTGAGAGTAGACCATCGCCATTTGGAGAGGCCGTTACCGCACCTGTGAAGCTGACCCCAGGTTTGTTTATTTTTATAATTATGCCTACAGAATCGCGTAGCAGTGAAACGATATTTTTAGTTTCAATAATTAAAATAGTTTGATTGTATTACTAATCAGCTGTATTATCTAACGCCATTGTTTCTACTGCATCATGAAATATTTTTGTCGCGTTAGAGCGAGATGAGTGATCCATGAAGACCGTTGCGTGGATTTTTTCACGTCCTTTTGTTGGTTTTTATATTGAATTCCCATCTCTGGGGTCTTTGTTGTATCATGCCTTGAGTGGGTTTTACAGCAGATAGTTTTTTTTGCTTGTTTTTGTAGAGATTCTTGTATATAGCACGGCATAGTCATCCAAAATATGGACAATGTCGTGCCGTCAATTTGTCAATATCAGCAAATTATCAAGTTTATTAATTAACATGGAATGACTAAACACATTTAGACAAAGCATTTAAATGCATATTTGATCGTTTTCATTATAACGAGATATTTGTTATTGTTGTATATTTATATGAATCTGTAATTACTAATTAAGTCTTCATTAGACATTTTATTGATGAATTAATTATAATTTATTGCGTTTTATGGTATTACATGTAACAAAGTCATTGTCTTTTTTAACAAACAAAGCCCTTTAACTTTTTCATGACTCAAATTTCAACCAATCAGACATGGTACATGAGCAAGGTTAAATATCAAAATGGCATAGAACATTCATTTAATTCTACTCAATGATAAAAATATAATTTTAATAAGTCTCCTTAGAGGTCATTGTTTGTAAAAAAAACTGATTACAATTTGTTTTTGATTATCTTGAACATGCTTATGTACACTATGCATTATATTTATCTGAGTAATTTAACCTTTTTTTGTTATTGACACTTAACACTCACAAATAACTGCTACAAAAACTTGCTTGCTTGAACTAAAGATGGTAAAAAAAAGGTTGCTCTGTTCACAAAGTGTTCACTTTTAATTTTATTTTAGTGACACTTGTATTGAATGTTTTACTATTTGACCAAATAGTCATAAAAGGTAGTAATGGCTTTCTCTTGAACTTTTTGCGTCCATAAAACACGGTTGAGTTTCTAAATTGCAATTGTATCATGTTATATTGTAACAAACATCATGTTCAATGTTTAACATTATTATGTTTGTGGTTTCATCATTTACTTTATTTGGAACAAAAGAATATCATCATCATCATCACCCTCCTGTCCGTACCCCAAGTTTATTTGGGGTCGGCGCAACATGTGTGTTTTTTCCATTCATCTCGGGTTGCAGTGATCTCAACATTCACTCCCTTCCTAACCATATCATCTTTCTCAGAGTACAATACAGAACAAGAGCAATATCTCACCTTGAATTAGTTATACATGATTACAATTAATAATAATCCTAATAGTGATTTTGTTAGTTCCGCTGAAAAAACTGACTCCGAGTTGAAAGCTTCAGGTGCAACTGAGATTAACGCTAGGAAGATGATGATGAAGAAGAAAAATAGTGTTTTGTTTGTTTGACACTAAAGCTTAACATCATCGCAGGGTTGGTCCCGGATGCATCTAAAAGCTAGTACTTTGGTTGGAGCCCAGTGACTGCTCTCCTACTTTGTCCCTCAGTGTGGTCTATCTTTGAAATTGTTGGGAGATCATAAACAATGTTTAAGAATTATAGTAACTTCCATTGTTTCCGATAGTTAACCTCTTGTGAGTCCCCCTCTGAGTCTTGTCACACACTAGGTAGTTAAGCTATGCTTACTTTGGGTCTAGATAGCATTGTGTAGAATGTCTTACAATATTATTATTGTGTATTAATTGGGCGTACCAGCAGGTCAGGCATATACCCTAATAATTTGGTTTTACCGCAAAGTATTCCCAGGATGAAAAGTAGCATAATGTGCTGTTCCATTCAGATTATCCATTGAGCTGGTGTGATAAGAGTTCCAAACACGTGTATCCACACATTTAAAGTTTAGCCAGTCAGATCATGACGCATGAAACAGCAACAAATCTCCTCACAATCACAAAAGGACACAGTCTTTGACACCGTATTGAGATTTTCAAGTCTTATCTCAAAAGTAAATCTCAACTATATGGCCTACATACAATTGAGTGCAAAGCCACTAGTTCCAGTTTTCTTTATCATTAAAATGATCGTCAATCACAGTAATTGTGATTTTGAACAAACATGAACTTTGATTCTTGACTTGGAGCAGTTTGGGATTCCTGATTTGAAAGTCAAATATTTAATGATTATGATAGGGTTGACTTTGCATGTGACTTAGGGGCTGTCCATTAATCACGTGATGTTTCTTTAGCAATTTTTAACACCCCTCCCCTATGGTGACATGTGGTGAGGTAATGCTAGAAAATTACAAAAAATCACAATTTATGTAAATAAAAATACACGTGATATCTCTATATATACCCCTACCTCCCCCTGGTGATTTTTCGTGTTTTTTTTCCCGGACAATCATCACGCTACTATCAGCGATGAACGGGATCAAAATCCCACATGGGTGGAGCCGCGAGCAACAGCTAGTGCACTATACTTAAAAATACATCAGTATGTATGATGCATGACTCAGGACTAGAAGGCAAAAAATAATCATCTAATATCAAAAGTTAAATATCAAAGTAATTGACATTTAGCCTGTAATAATAATTTTAATAACTTAATAACATCAACTATGCATGCCAGTTGATTGCGAAACATGTGAAGCCACATAATAGAGATAATGTATAAGACCAATTATTATAAGTTCCTTGTTTCTTGCCAATATTTTCTAATCCCCGTGGATCAGACTGCACGCTCGCTCCCGTAAGTCACTTTGCCACTGTAAAAGTGCCTGAGTGAGTTTTTACAATGAAACATACAATGGCACAACAGCTGGCACATGCTGTAAGAACATTTCGAACGATCGAACGAACTCGACAGCTGAATCAGCTGTGAGAATTCAATTTCGCATGCTGTAAATTTGCTGACGTCACGTTGTCGAGCACATAGACATACATTACTGTCGACTTATGCTCACATCACCAAATTTACAGCATGCGAAATTGAAACCTCACCGCGTATTCATCTGTCGAGTTCGTTCGATCGTTCGAAATGTTCTTAAATCATGTGCTTGCCGTTGTGCCCCCCGGAGTGAGTATGTATGTTTCATTGTAAAAACACTAAAAACTCACTCAGGCACTTTTACAGTGGTAAAGTGACTTACAGTGGGGTGAGCACGAACAACTATCGTAATCGTATCGTGAACGTAACGAGAGCACGGAGCATTGCGATTGGACGCCTGCCTGAAGCCTGCCAATCACAATGCTCCGTGCTATCGTTACGTTCACGATACGATTACGATAGTTGTTCGTGCTCACCCCACAGGAGCGTGCGTTGGCGTGCGGTCTGATCCACGGGGATTAGAAAATATTGGCAAGCTCGACATTTTGTTCTATCCCTACAAACTTCACGAGCTTCCTCTACATTTAACATTTCACCCAAATTTGCCTGTTACAAGTTCTACTGACTTGCCTACCTGCCCTTTTTTGCAAAAACAATTTACGAAATTTAACCAGCAACCATTTCCATAGCAATATCCCGTATTATAAATGCGAAAATATCTTTGTCAGTCTGTTACGCCATAGGCCACGGTAACCACTTTCCATCAGGTGTGCTTGTCTGCCACCTAAGTGGTATAAAAAAACGCTATCACTCCTAAACCACTGAACCGATCTTGATGAAATTTGTTCGTGATAACCGACGTTCACGCGAGCGGAGCCACAGGCAACAGGTATACCTTATAAATTATCGTTCGCTTACATCGCGAGCTGCAGTCGACAGGGGCGCGGACACACGTGTATAACAAAGATACGTTTTTTGTTACGGTATTCGAACCCAGCCATTACGGAACACAACACATGTTTCGTTATGGCTGGAGTCGAATTGCATTGGAACATAAAAACCCAAGAGCTAGAGCTACCATTATAAAAAATGCATTCGAAACTTTGGACCCGTGTTTCGTGAGGCAGAAACGTACATTACGTGAAGTTATTTCGAAGCTTCTGAGCGTCGTCGTCGGTAGTTTAAAGTGTCGGCCTTACGATTTTTTTTTTCATACTACCAATATGGACCCTCTCCTAACACAAGCAATTTTAGTTTAGTTGGAGTGATCGGAAAACCGAATGACCGTAAACAATCCAGATGTGTCAATGCAATATGTTTATTAAACAACTCAGTTTATAAATATTTTGCTGTTTAGAAACTTATTTTGAAGACTAAAAATCGAAATCGAACCACTAGCTAGTCAGTTAGTTAGCCTAGTTTATTTGTTTAACATGTGTTGTTATCAAAAGTCGCTACATCATTAGTTAAGTAGGTAGGTACCTAACCGAATGGAGTATAGTAACTTTTCTAATATCCAGAAGGCATAGGTCATAAAAACTACAATTTTAATACAAAAAATAAATACATACTATGTAACAAGACCTGATAAAGATAGCTGGGACAGACTGGATGCGGAAGATGAAGGATCGGCGGACGTGGCGCACATTGGCAGAAGCATAGGCTTCTGCCAATGTGCGCCACGTCCGCCATAGGTCCAGCAGTGGACTGCAATAGGCTAATAATTGATTGCGTATTGTGGGCGGACATGTTAAGAATACTGTTATCCTGTAGTGCACATATTTTGAGAAAAGGACATTTCGAGATTTGGCCATTTTGGCAAAAGGACAGTTTGAGATTTGGCCATTTTGGCAAAAGGACATTTTGAGATTTGGCCATTTTGGCAAAAGGACATTTTGAGAAAGGAAATTTCGAGAAAAGGACATTATGCGATGAGACCATTGATTGGTTGATGTAACAAGAATGTTATTATTTCAGAGCGCATGGCCCAAGAGATATGCGACGAGATCAAGCGCCTGCAGCGCCGCCGGCAGCTGCGGCTTAGCCACGCCGCGGCTTCTTCGTCCAGCGGCTCCGAGGGCGACTGCTCGCCGCCGCATCGCTCTTCACACAGCGCGCACAAAGTGCACCATCATGCAGTCTTCACTTTCAAACAGGTAAGTACTAAATCTACTGGGGAAGTGGAATAAAACCACTGTTTATTAGATTTATCGTGATTTATTTGGTGTTATTATCAGGCCATCTTTTTATGGTTGATAGGCTTGCGTTGCGTATGACCACTATCTGTTGGTATGTGACGATGTAGTCGACGGTGGAGCTCGCCTTGAAGTAATTTATTCATTCTAGTCTTGAAATCTGAAGTGAATAAATTATTTCCTGTCATTTCCACTATATCCTCAGCCCATCGTTTCTTTGGTCTTCCACTGTGTTCCCACTGTCGACGGTTGAAAAGTTAAAAGTCTTAACCGACAATTTGTAGTTCACAGGAAAATCATCTTACAGTAATGAGTCTTTCTTTTGGAATCTTTTTCCTTTTTTTTTTCATATAGGATACGTTAATTTGACTTCGCCTCGCCTGATGGTAAGCTAAAGGCAAAGTCTCGGAAAAGAGGGTCACCATTATAGACACGTACCACCAGTTCACGTGTTTCCGCCTTCCTACGGTCCCGGGTCCTTTAAGCGAGGCGTGAAAAAGCATCTGATGAGACTGTCAAGCTGAGTGCCACCATTGTAACACAATGACACAAAGGAGCCGTGACTGTAGGAAGATGGAAACACGTGAACTGTTAAGGAATTCTAGGTCTTAATGGTGCGGCAGAAGAAGGAGTTGCCGAACCGCTTGGTTCTAGATAGAATATTCTGCACATTAGATAACATAATATTGTTTGCACAGGTGCGCATGATCTGCGAGAGAATGCTCCGCGACCAGGAGGTGGCGCTGCGGACCGAGTACGAGTCGGCACTCAGCACCAGGCTTGCCGAGCAGTACGAGGCCTTCGTGCGCTTCAACGCGGACCAGGTAAGGGTTGTACTTAGCGGCAAACGGAGTGAACAAACGACAAAAAGTTCATGCATGTGTACCACCTGGACGACAAAAAAAGGACGGATCAATTACGCGCATTATGCTGTTTGAAAAGATCTTCATCCCACGCACGCTCAGCCTGTGGAATGAACGTCCGTACCGATTGCGTCTAAAGCTTGCAATTGGTTTATTTCACTTTTACGTAATTGATTTTTCTTAGCTTTGAAGAAAAAAAATAAAATAAAAAAAGAAACAAAAAAATAAATAATACTTGTTTAGCAAATGAACCACTAACATAAACCAGTTCGGTACGAGACGCGGTCCGGTCCTGAGAAGACTCCGGCAAGAAACTCAGCTGGTTTTTTTTTTGTATATTTCCAAACATGTTTGTGTGCAGGTCCAGCGCCGGCCCCCGCCTGCCACCTGCATGCCTTTCGGGATGGACGCCGAGCACCACATGCATCAGGACCTCGTCCCCAGCTGTGAGTACACTTATATTTTGATTATAGGCTCATCATGTTTGACCTCAATCACACCTAGTGTATCTACTATGGACGCCCAATATGGTTTGGAGTGGAGGAGGAAGAGCTCGAAGGCGGTCCCTGAGCTCAGAGGTGTCCTTGACCTCGGATGCAATCAGAAAAATATGTTTCCATGAGGATGTTGTCGCCTGGTGTCTAAGATGGAGCAGATCAGGTGTTTACCTAGATAGAACCTTTTTTTTTATACCACTCAGGTGGCAGACAAGCACACGGCCCACCTGATAGAAAGTGGTTACCGTGGCCTATGAACGTATGCAACCCAAGGGGCGTCACATTCGTGCTGCCTTTACCTAACCTAATTACTTGAGGCTGGAAAGGTGACTCTTTTGTCCGCACTTAGCCTCCCAAGGCCATTTTGCGTGAATTACTTGAGGCTATCACTCTGATAAGTAGTTCCACTTCTTAGATAAACGTGTTGCCAGTAAAAAACTCAAGCGATGACATTTCTATCCTCTTAGAATTGACTAGCTCTTCGTTGTAACTGCTCGCAGAGACTCGGACTGCTCAATTGGGATTGGGAAAATACCGTCGTGTGCTACCTCTGTTAAAATTGTTGAATAGTTTAAAATATCTAAGCGAATAGACCAGTGACTTTATTTTATACTGTGTAAAGATTATAGTGGAAGGATGACTTATAGAAGCGACTTTAATAACATAATTTTATTCCAATTTCAGATCTCTCCTAATAACGAAAGAGCGCGTTTTGCAGTATAACACTGCAATATATCAAGACAAACATATTTTGTTATATGTGAATATTATGCGGGGAGATGAAGTATCCTAATAAATCAAGACATTGTGATTGCTGGTGGAATCTCACTCGGAACAATATTGTAAATGCAATAATATAGACGTACAGTATTATTGGTACATATATTTAAATGCAGTTCCCACCCCACATTAGTTTGTTTCCGTTTAAAGTTTTGATGTTATAATAGGCTTGGCAGTATTGCCTGTGTGAGATTCCACGGTTTAGTTGATGCCACATTTAGCTTTTAATGCTTTAGGTAAGGTACGCTGGATAATATTGTGTTCATAGACTGAGGATTGTTAGAACATTATGCAGATGACTTGTGCCTCAACGTGCTGGTCAACGCTAGGAAAGTTTTCGTACTGATACAAGGGTTTGTTGCACAATATGTCGACCTATACATGTAATAGATATACATCTGTGGATTACTACTTTTGAATAGCGATTTAATGAGTGTCGTCATCATTATCATCATCATCATCATCATCATCATCATCATCATCATCATAATCATCATCATTATCACCATAATCATCATCATTATCACCATAATCATCTAGTGGCAAAGAGTGACTTTCAAAATGGAAACCGGTGGATAAAAATCTTACCTCTTATAGAGCGACCCATGACAATTTTGTATGGAATTCTGGGCGTTCAGTTTTGGATTTCAGATAATGAAATATATTTATAAATTTTTACATCTACATCACGGCTTTCCTTGGCAGAGCAAGCCGGCAAGAATCGGGTTATAGGAACTCCCACCACTGTCATGATCCAATGCCTTCACCTCGGGAGTCTGGGGTCCGCTTTAACGTGTATCTTACACAAAATTTACTGTATTTTCCTTCCTCTTCTAGAGAAACTATTCTTTTACATGCATTTAATCATGCCTTTATCCCCGGAGGATTAGGCAGAGGTGAAATAACACCCATATTTCACCAATCCTTATATTCGGACCCACGTAATAGGGGGTGAGCCTATTGCCGTATTCCGGGCACTATTGACTCTAGCCATGCATCGGAGGCAGTCTGGCCTGTATATAATATCTGTCTGATGATAAACAGCCCTATCCCTTAGTCGCTTTGTACGACACCGCATGGGAAGAGATGGGGTGGCCCAAATACTACCGGGAAACACGCGTATTCTTTTACATGGACTTTTAAAGCCATTAGCGATGGTAAATTCCCACTACAAGAACAGCTGCCGGAAATTCTAACGAGAGATAGTTGCGAGAAGGTTCGGGCAGGCATGCTTACCCTCTTTAGCCTTCAATCGACTATGAAGTTTTTCTCTCTTATCTTAGATTCAAAATTACTATCGGGATATTTACCATGTATTGTATTGAGTGTCCGATATTTCGACGCTGTTGCAAGCACCATGTTCACGGAGGAATATCCCGCTAAATCTAATAGTAATATGAACGACCATGAAAGTTTAAATATCTATTCAAAATGGTTGTAACATTTTGCCTCTAGAAGCCGCTAACGACTGATACTCTGTCAGAGAAAATTGACTCTATAGTCTGTATTCTAGAATGGTCGGTTCTGAATCTCGATTTATCTGCGGACAGATTGTATAGACAACCTGTCCTCAGTTAGATCGATATTTAGGACTGAGGGTTGTTCTAGAATACGGGCCTAAACATACACAGCTAAGTAGTACATGTAAGTTTATTGTATGCATAGGTCGACGTCCACCAAACAGATGCGAAGCCAAGTGAATACTTGTATTTTGTATATTTTCTAAAATAACTTTACAGATACTGTAGAACGTATATTCTAACACGAATAATAAAATCACGCAGAGTGCCTCTTATTAATTGTCCTCGAACGAGTAGTTAGCCATAATTATTTTTGATTGATAATTATTTTTACTGTACTTTTCTTTATAGTGTTGTCGAATTATATAGTGGTAGTTCGTAAATTATATATTTAATTTGATTGTCGTGTGTAAGGGCGCGGCTCTCCGCCCGAAACGGCCTCGTATCAGACACTTCGGGATATCTTTAGTACTTGTAATGTATTCTTACTGTAACGGCTGCTCTAGCCATATATTATATACTATATTCTTCGAAATTAACTCACTGATACATGGCTTTTAGAGAATGATTAAATTAGCTTTATTTAAATTTTTAAGTTATTTTTTTTTCTCAATAATGTATAAGACATGACAATGTATGCACTGTCGCGGTCGTCGACCACGTAATGTAACGAGGAGATGCTTCCGCCAGAACATTATTGAGACTTTGTTTTACTATTATTGTTTAGTTAGTAAACTTTTTTATTGAATACAAAAACACGATATTTGTTACCAAGCATTATTCAATAAAAAAAACATAGGATAGGACTTTTTTAAATTGTATTATCAGCTCTTTATTGTAGAATATATACGACTAAGAACTGAAAATAAATTAGCTAAAGCCACAATATTTGATTTTCATTTAATTTTGATCCTAAAACATAAATGCCGAACAAAGGGGAAAGGTGTGAAATGGCCCACACCATTGGGCGGCGTCCCCTGCTAGCAGTAACTATATGTCGAACAAATCATTGCCGTACCTAATAGTTTTCGTTCCATTCTTGACAGGCGAAATAGCATGACCCCAATTTAGTTTTTACATGACACGTTGTTTTTGTACACAACAACTCAACACTCATTTTTTTTAATAAATTAATGTAAATGCAATAAGGGCCATCAACTTGGTCTAGGGGTCCCACATGACATTCTTCTTCATCCTAGCGTTAATCCCAGACGCATCCGGAGCTTTTCACCTCGGAGTCTGGGGTCTGCCTTACCAGTCGTAACTGCGGATTTGGCTGATATTTTCCGAGAAGCGACTGCCATCTAACCTCCACAACCTAATGGCGATATCGAAACATTGCCGCTAGACCGACTGGACTTTTTAGGGCTCCAGCTACTCGTAACAACTGCCATAGATGTTCGTATAGCAACCGGGAACGAAGGCGATGTCCGTAGACCGTATGGATCGCCGTGAGCTTTAATACACCTCGGTAATTGAGACCTGAGACAGCAGATAGCGTGCAGTTTTAGTCGGTTCGAGTCAGACAATCACCCTCTGTTGTCCACGGGGATTCCCACACGATGACAAAAATTGTACCTAATTAGGTGTGTGCCGCTGCCGTCTGATGCCGTTAATATCAGATTGGTTTTAGAGTTTTAGTCGTTCAATGTCCCAAGTTCCGGGTAGACCCTTTTTATTTTCAGCAGTTTATTTATTATAGGGAAAATTTTAAACCTGAAAAAAGTTTTTTATGAAAAAACTGCATCGAAATCCATTCAGTAGTTTTCCGACTATCTCAAACAAACAGGTGTTATAAAAGTGTACAATAAAATTGAACAATATAAGTACATACTTAACACAAGTTCTGTTAAGTACTCTGTGATTTCAATGTAAAATTTAAAATACCATGACAAAATAATGAGTAGGCTTTCTTTTGCTAAGTATACTTTATTTAAATCCCTTTAGAAATGTTGCTACAATAAAAAACAACGCAAGTAATTTTTAATCTGCAATTGCTAAGCAATCTCTATTAGTTCATTCTTTCTAAATTTTAAACCATTCAATTCAATCATTCTTGAACACAAAATATTTTGTCATCGCATCGCAGTCATTGTCATTTATTTTGGTGTTGTCGAAGATATTTTACTTAATTTTCCCATTTTCTGTGTCCTACAAAATAAAGTGAAAATGAACTTCGATACGTCGACAAATAATGGTAATGAGAAAGAAGAACGGAAGTATTACGATCGCAACAAATCTGATGACTTACAAATCTCCAGGACTGATATGAACATGTTGATAATGAATTATTTGGTAACAGGTAATGGAATAGACGTTAATGATTATTTGCATTCGTTTATTACTTAGTAAATTAAGGATTCCATGTGCTACTAAGTTATTAAACACCAATCAAAGATCAAGGTAGCTTTCGCAACAAAGAAAAAATACCACGTACGTTTTGTAAATAGAGTATGGATTTGACATATTTTTCTGTAAACTTCGAGTAGCGAGAGCTCGAGAAGAGATTATACCATGCTTATGTTGCGTTTGTTTATATCTACACTCTCCAGGGATCGTTTTCCTATTGCTTCATCTCCATGCGTGACCTTCAGTATTCCTTCAGACTATTGACACGAAATTTAAAAAAAAATTGTCAATAACATAAATTTTAATATTTCAGAGGGTTTCAAAGAAGCAGCATTAAAGTTTCAGCAAGAGGCAGGTCTCCAGGAGCCAGCACTCTGCAGTTCTTTAGATGAAAGGATCATGATCCGTGAGGCTGTGCAAACTGGCCGTATCCCTGATGCCATCGCTATGGTTAACGCATTGCACCCAGAACTGTTAGACAATGATAGATATTTATATTTCCACTTGCAGGTAATTTTTAATTTTTGAAAATAGAATACATCTTGATAATGTCCTTTTAGGTTCCTTGAAAATAATTTACAAATTAAATATGGTAATGCTTTGAAAATGAATTTTAATATTTACAATTGGTTGCATTGAACTAGAAGTAGACTTTTTGAACTTGAATTGAAACATAGCTTAAACACATGCTTTTTTTTTTCTTTTGTTTGCTAGTGTGGCTAATCTAGTGCTTTGTTATACTTCAGATTCCATTTTGTTACTATGTTAGTGAGTCTCAAGTACCAACTCATCAAGTACCATGTTTGACGTTTTTATGTTGTTGATACTGGTGTCGCAGTAATACAACATAGATTAGACACAACAGTGCTAGTGTCACCAAGATTCAACTTATTAGACCCATACCTGAAAAAGTAGGAATGTGCAATACCTTACTTATCTTTTTTTTTTTTTTTTTTTAATCTGGATTTTTTTTTTTGGGGGTTTTTGTCTAAGCAGACACGTCAACCCCATCGTATCCTATACAGTAAGGATTACATTTTGTAACTAAAACAAAAACAAGAACAAGTGTCTCAAGCCCAGAGCAAGGTACGAGCCTAACTCAAACCCTGATCTGCGCCCGAGACACCTTCACGACACTTTACCTCACTGTTGGGAACTATTGGCCGATGTGATCAAAAGACATAGCCTTCTGGCCTTGTCTGAGGTTGGCTCGGACAGCACAGACTGAACCCAACCCACATCCAGCCCATTGAGCTTCAAGTCACACCTTACTTATCTGTTTTTTTCTTCCCAGCAACTTCAACTGCTAGAGCTCATCCGAGGTGGTCGGGCAGAGGAAGCACTTGCGTTCGCCAGTGCAACACTTGCAGAAGCAGGCGCAAATGATCCTAATGCACTCACAGAATTAGAACGATCACTTGCATTGCTTGCTTTCCCTGACCCACACTCGTCACCCTTTGCAGATCTCTTGCTGCCCTCACACAGTCAAAAGGTAAATATTTGCATAATGTATTGTATAATATATCATTGATTGTGTTTAGTAAAAAAGTTTGTCTGACACTTTCACTGAATCAATCTTGATGAAATTTGGTACAGGGATGGACTAGCGATTGGGATACGACATAGACTACCTTTTATCACCAAAAAAGGTGTTAAAAAGCTTCAAATAAATAGGGAATGAAAGTTTGTATGAAAGTTCATCATTATTGATGATAACCTAATGAAATTTGGTACACAGAGAGATTAGAGCTTTAGAAAGGACATAGGCTATGTTCGAAAGCGATAACCGACATCCACGCTGGCGGAGCCGCGGGTAACAGCTAGTAGGTTATAAGTTAGAAGTTTTTAGCGATAAGGCCGCTATTTGGACATATTTCGTGTATTCCCTACCCTACACGTATATTTTTATTAGTGTGTACACTCTCATCCTAGCGTTAGTTCCCAGTCGCATCCGAAGCTTTTCAACTCGGAGTCTGGGGTCCGCTTTACCAGTCTTAACTACAGATTTGGCTAGACCACGATATTTTTTTTATGAAGCGATTGCCATCTGATCTCCACAGCCCAATGATAACATTAGGCGATATCGAAGCTTTGCAGCTAGACCATTGTTTTTTTTTGGATTTTTTTAGGGCTCCAACTACCCATAACAACTGCCATATATGTTCTTATGGCAACCGGGACCGACGGCTTCGATCGAGCGGGGATCGAACCCGCGCCTCCTGCGTAGCGGTCGCGTTCACTACCGCTACGCCACGGAGGCTGTCAATTGTGTACACAGAACTATTATGAACAATGTATTGTAACAAAGATTCTTCTATTCTAAGTTTTGCTCGGGTCATATATCTTGGACCTAAGATCTTGCTCCAAACGCGCAGTACACAGTCCTTGGGTGTCTTTTGAGGATAGGGGTGCTACTGCGGTGGACGAGCTCAAATTCACTAAGTACAGATTATTACAATACAATCCGCGCGCGCCAGGGCCTGATTGTGAGTTGAGTATTACCTATATACAATTTGTGATATTTCTCGTAGATTGCGAGCGAACTGAATGCTGCTATACTAAAGATGGAGAACCAAGAATACACAAACCCAAAGCTGTGCAGTCTACTCCGCATGATACTATGGTCACAGAGCGAACTCGACAAGCACAACATCAAATACTCCAAAATGACAGATCTCGCCAACGCCACCATGGAGCAGCCAAAGTAATGTTTTGTTGTTATTTATTATATTTTTTTTATTAAATGGTTTACGTGTCTTTCAATCCATTTTAATTATCTAGTAAGGTATCTATATTTCAAGTGAATTCGACGTAAATAATGGGGATATGTGTTTGATTCCCATTTAGTGCAAATACTTTTCATTACCAATCATAGAGCAATTATCACCCCCCTTCATCGTGAAAAAGAGCTACTATCACCCCCCTTCGTTGTGAAAACATTCCACAGTGCATGAAAATGAAATGAATGAATGAATGAATGAAAAGGTCCATTCTAAGGTTGCCTGGAAAAAATTGCACATTAGCATTATTAATTAACGTGCTAGAAATATTCTAAATACTATGCATTCTATCTGCAAAGAGACTGGCATCTCTATAGTAACATACATAAGAACAAAACAAAACCTCCCGGATCGGAGAAATTAGGGATCCGATTCTCAGCACTCAATGGATTCACCGTGCGGTCGCCGGGTCCATAGCGTGATACAGAGAGGAACCCCGTGACGGCGACTGGGACTTGACCCAGATGTAGGTTTAGGGTGGCCACCTTGTGATGCATCAGTGCTCACCTCCACCGTCAGTAGTGTCCTCTCTCTCCCTACCTATCCAAATTTATCTAATTAAAACTATAGTTACGAATTGTTAACACAGAAAATTCAACATATTTTATTTTATTTTAGGATATTGGACACTTTTAGACACGGACGGAGGCTGTGATGTGCAGCGTCGACCTCTGAAGACTCCGGTGATTTAAACAAGAGAATCACTCCGTCAGAGAATCAAATAGTTTTCTTTTATCTATCATAAACATTTGAACTAAAGCAATCTTGTTTTTCGGGGTAGATGAAAGTGAATAACTTATATTTGCGATTAGTAATAATCATAAATCGTACAGATAAGAGTAGTTAACCATTGATATATAATTAGGACGCGAGATTAAGTAAACAATACTGCCCTCATAACTATAATTACCCTAACTACGTTTTTCATTGGTAGGTACTCGAAACTACCCAACTGCACCAAGGAAAAACAATGGAAATAACCCATTTAGGTTCTACATCAATATTAAATTTACATTCTGAAAGGGTTATATGAATTAGGTACTTGCCTCGGTCAAAAATACTAGTAAACTCGACTCGAAAAGTACTGTCAGCAAGCCAAGTAAAGATTATTTATTATCTGTCTATTGTTGAGGCGACTTTACTACAACCCTTTTTAAATACCAATTAGAAGTAGGAATAATCTTATGAATAATTATACCACAGGTTGTCCACATGCAAAAGTAGGAAGAAAAATATTAGACGCGTTGTTCTCATTTTGTATATTAATGTAGATAAGGTACTTATAATGGCAGGACAGGTTATGGGAGTAACTTCTCTGAAGCCAATGTTAGAATGACAAAAGGAGGCTTTATGTAAAATGAAGTCACACAGTACACTGATGATACCTTATTTATTTTTCTAGTAAAAAAAACATGCTGTCGAGAAGTACTATGCAAGGCAACTAAGAATAGGATCGCATTTGCGACAATTTGTCATGTGTCCACTTTCGTACTGTATGAGCAAACGAAAGAAATATTATTTCATGTGTTCTACATTTACTTCTAAATTCGGAATAATTATAGTATATTTTGATATTCGAATAATTACACTATCACACTACTCGTTACTCGTCTTCCAGTAATTTCCTCATTTGCATTTTACTTGCAATTTCTCTGCTGCAATTTTTCTCTTACAAAAAATCTACAATTATGTTCTTACTACGTTTTCCCAAATTAATATAAAATTAAAAATGTACCTACATCAAACAGTTCTTAAAATTAAATAATAAGAACTTGTAGGTAATTAACGTGCCCTTTGATATTGCAAACCCTACTACGCAATGATCATGTAGTTAAAATACAAATTAAAACTGCGTCTCAACAGGCCTATTCTTGGTTAAATTGCATAGTTAATTTATACATTAGTATAATTCAATGCAGCTTGTGTTATTGTATATCAATGATATTAAGGTATAGTTTTACATTACTCGTGTGCATATCCGAATTAATTGTTGTTTATAAAAATTACGCCAACAATTTACCTAAAAAAACTATTGTAAGTTGTATTTTTTTCTGTTATAGCCATTGTTACATAGGCTTTCAACTTGCTAGTATTAGTTTTATCCTGGAAAGAGTCGGAGTAACAACAACAAATAAAAAGGAAATCTCTGTATAATTAAGTATTTTATATGTAATATTTAGAAATAAAAATAATTATTTCAGAAATAATATTGTATTTTATTCCTATCTTATAAAACAACTGCTTATTCCAAAAATTGTTTCCTATATTATTCCCTACTGATATAGTGACGGAAGTATCTCATAATTTTATTTAACTGTACAGTCAATGACATAATTATGCTAAAGTTGATTATTCATGGATGAAATAAAAAAAAATACATTATATTTAAAAGAATAATGTGAAACTTGCTCATGAATGCTTCGTAGCTCCATGTTATTAGCACAAGGCAGTAGACAGCCTAAACTTTCTAGGAGTTTCTTTGTTTAGAATTTATAACACATGGCACTCACTGTGCTCAGCACAGAAGTTAGCTCTAAAATAAAATAACCAGATACCAGATGCATTTCAAGATAAAATTTCACCAATGATGGACTAAATTGCATTGAATAAAATGTGAGAACTGTTTCGTTTGGTGAACAGAACTTATACTAGTAAAATCCAGCCTTAGCATAGTTTGACTGTCAACAACTAAAAATGTTCTCCATTGTTGCATGATTAGTCTTTTGGGCCTTTGCATTTAAAGATTTTGTCAATGACTTCTCTACTAACACTGGACATGCTGTATAGAACAAAAATTGGTACTGTAATATCCATTAACTATAACAATTTTTTGTAGGTGTCACTTGACATTGCAAAAAGATAAACGCCAAAAATAATTAATTTATGTAATCTATGAAGACAGACTGGATGCGGCAGGCGGAGGATCGGCAGAAATGGCGCACATTGGGAGAGCCCTATCCAGCAGTGAACTGCAATAGGCTAATTGACTGATTGATTAATTGAACAGCTTATTTAGAAGTCGTTGGATTTAATAATCGTTTTTCACCTTGACTGTACAAATATACATTAGCCTACATTCCATTCCGCTATCATTCCCTAAATTAATACTATTCGAACTGATTGAGTGAATGTCACCAGCCGAGCACGTAGTCTAACGCCTTAGAGATGAGGCCGCTGGACCTCTGGGGCACCGGCGCGTTGGGGATGGGCGTCGGACATAATGAACGGGCGCCTACATGTCTGAAAAAGAAATGAAAATGAATAAAAATGGGCTCGGAGACCTAGTCAAATAAAATATCAACACAGGTATATATTGGGAGAGGCCTATGTCTAGCAGTGGACTGCAATAGGCTAATTGATTAACAGGCATATTAACTTTGTAGGGATATATCTTCCATCATCTCCCTATGTTGTTTTAAAATACACTAAATGTATGCACAGTAAAAAATTAGGGAGTATGTCATGAATGGTAGCACAGCTTCATAGTAGGGAGCCTGGAACAAGGTAAGAAGGTAACACCAAAAGCAAGTAAATGTATGGCTGCATATAGTACAGTCAATATGTATTGTTACCCAAATTGCATTTGTTTAAGCATCAAATGAGAAATTAAGTGATGAACTAACTTAGGATGTCACACAGGTGAATGTATGATGAAGGATGCAGAGGCACGAAGAAAACATAATTTAAAAAATATATAAAAGTCTAGTAATAACAAACCAATGCTTACCTCTCTGGAGAAGTTATGCCAGGACTGGTGACAGCAATTCTAGGAGGCTCTTTACACTCTACTACTCCAACCATCACACCTGGCAACACCTGTCTCCCGCTCAATGCCAGAGCTCTCTCTTTCTCTGCTCTTGTTGCATACCTCACATGTGCCCAGTTGCCCTGAGTAGGATATTGTTTATCTGAAACAGTGGAAATAATCCATTAATTTTGTTATGCATATGTTAACAAGTGTGAACTTGTTAACAGATTTATAATAAGGGACTGGTTTAAATCAAACCAAATAAACCTCAATTCAAGGCAAGCTAGCCTAGATCACAGACAAGACTCAACAATGACATGATGATGATGGAGGAAACCTTTGTTACATTACATTACATACATACATATAATCATGCCTTTATCCCTGGATGGTTTGGTAGAAGTGAGTTAACACCCACATTTCACCAAGCATTATATTACCCCACCAAATAGGGGGTGAGACTATTGCCATATTTCAGGCACTATTGCTGATCAAGCCATACATCTGTCTGAGGTTAAATCTGGGCTGCATATATTATGACTAATGTTAACCAGTCTACCCACGTTAACAAACTCTCACCTAACACTCGCGGTGCCCGGGCACCGGTTGATATTTGAGAGGTTAAACAGCCCTATCCCTTAGTTGCCTTGTAGGATACTGCATGGGAAAAGATGGCCAGATGCTACTCTACCTAGGGATCATGCAGCCAAATACAAATAATAATTAAAATTATCAGTAACATCTTCAAATACTTAAAAAAACTAGTAGCTTACCTAAAATAGCACCACAGTTGCTGAATCTCGCCAAAACAGTGTTGGCTACATTTGGTGGAAATCCAAAAACTGTAACCCAATATTCGTCCTGCTCCTGACACCCATCTTGCCAAGGTGTGTGCATAGATTGATTATTTACAGACCCATTAGCATTACCATAGCCATGTTGCATCATCGAGTTGTTATAGAAGCTGTCTTGAAATAGAGATTTGTTTATAGACGGGTCATTGCTTTTTATAGTATCAAATAAGTCTTCTATTGGTGGACCATTCGGTTTGCTTGAATAAGAAATGTTTGGAGATGCAGGAATGTTGTTGAACATATGCGGGGACGGTGGAATGTTGGGGTACATGTTCTGATGGTTATACAGAGCCTGCTGATGTATGGACATGTTCTGGCGATACGCCTTCTGATCTGGTGTTGATGTTTGTGTAGGACTGGTTGGAGAACCTATAATGAAATAATACATTTTATCTTAATACCATGCAATACACTTCAACTTAGAAACAACTGAAATTCGAATATCTTTTTCCTTATTCTTGGATATCTACATACAAATTCTGTTAGTTACTATTAAGGCTAGAATTATTCTTACCGAATGCGAGGCTTCGACCTTTTGTGGGTGATAAACTGTTGGTGCGAGGAGTCGTAGGAGGATTTATTTCACCTAACAAAAAAGGCGGCAAGTATCCGACATTTGGGCTGTTAGAAGGAGAATGTGTAGGACTACCCAACGTCATTGGTTCCATTTTATTTACACTTTTCAAGATAATATTTGTAATTTGATTGTATTTCCTTTTTCAAATAGGCTGGCTGACACGCTTTTTGCCGTTGACAGATTGACAGCAAAAGCAAAAATCAAAATTGACATGACGTTTAGAGATAATAATCATTCTCAATCTCAATCTCGATCATGCATGGATGTGAATGTTGTGGTTTGTTGAACTCTGTTGAACATCCAATTTATTTTCGCTATAATTTTAATTGGCAACATTGACTAGATATTGTCAAAATAATTCAGTCAAACAAACGAACATGGATTCTCTGGCTGCAAAGCCTGAGAAATATAAAGAATTCACCAGAAATGAGTACGAAGCAGCCAATTCTAATACTCCTAAAAACATGTCACTTAACAGAAGTAATGTTATTCATAAGTTATTTAATAGAGAGGTAAGTTAAAATTACGAAAAACACTGAAGTTCAAAAGCTTGATCGTGGGCTTATAGTTTTATTTTTTTGTCCTATTATTTTATGAGCATGGCTATGCAAGCGTATGATAATCTTTCGAGAGATTATTTTCTATTTTCGGTGTTGACCTCTCCCGTCACTTGTTTTGATTGCTTGTTAATTACGATATGAAACCAAATCTATAATTTCATAATTAATTAAGGACTCGAGATTTAATCGATCAGGACATAGTTAATTGTCCTTGTTTGGGATGTAAACAGAAGCCTTAGCATTGAAGCTTGAATAAATTGATGAACTTCGCCTTAGTATCGTCCACATGCGACTTTAAAATAAGCCTTGTAATCTAAATTTCATTTTTATGTAATCAAAATCAGATATTCCTCTCAAATCTATATGTTAATCATCATCATCATCATATATGTTAAAAGCATTTAAAATAGACCCCATTAGTTTTTAACTGACTTTTCAAATGACTGCAAAGCCATTATTTGAAATGTGCCCTCTTTACTACAAAATCCTTTTTATTTACTAATAAAATAATAGCTTGTGAAATATGGGTTTTATACATCTCTCTAAATCTTTTTTGAGATGACCTTAGAGATGCTACAAAGACAAGCCTATTCAATTTATTGAATTAATGAAATTTTGGACTAATCACTTTTTAAAATCGATGAATAGGAGAAACTCGGTTGATTAGAGTAGATATCCTAGGAGGTCCTAGTGACCAACATGATTCCTAATACCAATCAGTGTCATTATAAGCTGATTCTACTGTATGTAAATATCTTCACAAACATTAAAAATTATAAGTATTGATGTGATAGGACTGGTAATGATTTCCTTTCTGTCCTTATCTCATAAGATATTGTTACACAGTAAACATGCAATATTTTATTAATTGGCACCTAACCACCAAATATTTTGTAGAGATTGGCAAAGTATTCAGTATATGGCCAAATCACTATTCTTGGCATCTCTAGTACATAGGTATGAGTATGTATATGTAAGTATATTACATAGGTGTGGTACTAACTGAATACCACAAAATGTTTCTATATATTCTTTTCAGTTAAGTTTCATTTCCACCTAAATTATTTCAAAAACCTTGTATATTATTTTGACTATTAAATAATTTTTGGTTTAAGGTATTTGGTTGTACTTCAAGAAAAAACACTGATAGAGGCAGCAAATTCTTCGACCGTATCCCGCCTCGGTTGCGGTTCTGCCTCATGGACATTGTGCCAATACCCTACCTCCGGGAGCATGTGTTCATGGGCTTCTCGCAGTGTGGACAATTCCTGCTCAGTTTCACATACAGCTGTAATACCCAAGTGTATTTTAGGGAGAGTTCTAAATTCACGTAAGTATTATGCCTAGTAACCACTAATATTGACGCACGCCATGTTGCACAACATTGACGCGCCCCATGTTGCACAACATTGTTGAACGAAAATATCCGAACTTTGCTGACTGTTCATGCACATGATCAACTATCGAACAAACTACAAGTGTCATGTTGCACGTTAGCTAGCAACATCGCGCGACGTTGCCGAACTTGTTGAGCGTCACGTGTTGCGCGTCAAATGTGCTAGAGAATATGGGGCTTTATTTATTTCTACTAGCTGCGCGTAATTTTCATTCCCATGATTCAAAATAACCTGTTTAAAGTATAAAAAGTCGCCCATGTCCTATCCCTAACTTTATGTGGTCTGTGCCAAAATTAGTCCAGATCCATTCAGTTATTTTTGTGGGCAATACCCATTTCACTATGTAATCAGTAAATTTGCACACATATTTTTTGCTGTTTCATGATCTATAAACTGCAGTATTATTTTCAAATACTTGTAATTGCATTCAACAATCAGAAGTTTATTTTATAAATGGCAACATTTGAATTAAAATCGAAAAGGTTTTGGTTTCAAGGTTTGGTTTCTTATAATATTTAATATCATTATTTACATACATTATCAAAGAGAATGTTTACAAAATGGGTTTGTATGTTTTATTAAAGGTCTAATATTTACCTACATTCGCTGGCCATTGTCTGAGCGATTGTTTATTTTATTTTGGTAGTAATTTTTATAATTAAAATTTATTTTAGTGTTTTTTTTTCTTTCTCGTGGGGATTTTTCACCATAAACATGCCCTCAAAATAAAAAAACAATAGTTTCTTTTTCATAGTTTTAATAATGTATGCAGACTTCGCCCTAGCCGAAGCCTATGGGCTATTCGAGGCTATAATAAATCTATCACTGCCTGTTTAGCACTTTGTTACATCTAAATCCGTTCTGACGTGATCGTGATTGACCAACAAACGTCCATCCATCATCCATTCAAGCTTTAGCACTAAACTTGTCGACTAATGATCCCGGTTTTGCGTTCAAGGTACATATTTTCCCAGGTTAGAAAGTACGCTACGCGCTATTGGGACCATGACCATATCTACCATGTTTATGACCAAAAAAATCTATTTCTATTTCTTGTGGTATGGTCGAAACGTCTATACTTTCACGCAAGAGGGACTTAGGCCTCTGCCTCGAATCATGCGGGCAGCGGGGCGGCGGCGGCGCGGGATCGGAAGGCTCAAATGCGTAAAATCAAATGGACCGACCCTCGAATACAGCGGCGCGGTAGCGGCGCGGGGGCGGGCAACGAGCGGTGCACTCCAGTCAAGCGGTGACCGCCCGCGTCTGCATTGCAGTGTTGTGTGCAATTTAATTTTGTGTCGTGTCGAAATGTCCTTGTATATGCTAGAGGAAATTATTTCAGCAATTTTTGAGCGGACACCGATATGGAACAGCAAAGATGTCTGCGTTGCCCGCCGCGCTCCCGCGCCACCGCCGCTGCCCGCAAAATTCGAGGCAGAGGCCTTATAATTGGTCCCTTCAAGAATACTGACATACGCATTTTTTTTTCAGACTCCATTTCTTATCATGGGTGCCTGGTCGAATAGTGCGGCCTGTGCACAGCGTGCCGTTGTTCGGGGACGACTGCGTGGATAGTAAGGTCACGATATCCATGGCACAGTGGAAGCACAACCCTGGCGTGCTAGTGGTGTATGGCATCGCGTAAGTACCTACTCATGAAGTTTGTCATATTGATTTGTCAGTGTTAGGATCAAATGCCAGTGACAGAGCACAGCACTGACAGAACATTAAGTACCTACCTACTAGAAAAGTCTCCCGTTAATAAGATTCAAAATAGCTTTTAATGTTTTGCCGCCCCGGAAATTGTCCCTTACTGTGAAGTGAACTATATTACCGCGTGGTTGCTCTTGCTGTGGGTTTACAAGATGTCTTTGATTATATAACAGGATAAATGCAAGACCTGAAAGTAGTTTCTTCAGAATTGACTGCCCAACTCTGTTAAAACTTCGATATTTTCCGCGAAGCCACTGCCAGCTGATGAGCTGACCTTCGTCATCCACTGGTGCGATCGAAGTTCTGTAGTTAGACCAAGTTGTCGGACTTTTTAGAGCTCTAACTGCTATAGATGTTCGTATGGCAACCGGTACCAACGGCTTATCATTATTTATATTATGCAGTATGTAGTCACAATGACTCCAAGAAATGAAGCCTTGTTAAGTGAATAATAAAATATATGTAATTATTTTGCAATTGACATGTCTGTGGCCTTGCAGTCATTACAGGTTGTATATCATTTATTAAAATTGTCAGGCATTTACTAACGCCATTTTACTATTCTTAATGTATGTGCAGTATCGCTTAAATAAGATTATCGTTGATATTGAAACAGCTGCATAGTAATTTATTATTTATGCCATCAATCTGTTCCAACATCAATGACATAAAGACATGTTTTACAGGGATTCTTGCTCGGAACGGTCCTACCTCAGTGTTATCGGAGTACCTCGTTTAGGATGTAAGAAATGCGCCGCCTTTTCTAGGGATGAAGGTAAGTAGTTACTCAGCTATGTGCATTTTATTCTAGTAACCGATAATCTAGATTCTATTGTATGATGTTTGTGGAGGCTGTGGTCACGTGGTCCGACCGCTTCATGCGACTGATCGGACGACGCGGAATTTTTTTTCCCTGTTGATCCGACCGATCGGACGACGCGGAATTTCTCTTCCTGTTGCTCCGACCGATCGGACGACGCGGAAACACTTTCCTATTGGTCCGACTGGTCGAACGACGCGGACTCGTTTTTCCTATTGGTCCTACCGGTAGGACAGACGCGGACTTTTTTTATCCTGTTGGTCCGACTGATCGGACAACGAGGACTGATAATAATAGCCAAACAAACATTGATGTGTCAAATACATACTCCCATCCATATCCTATCCATATCCTTTCCATAAATCCATATCCTTTTAATGTTATTAGATCCATTGCGTTTCAAACTAGCTTTAGTTTAAAAGGCAATAAAGCACTTACAACATTGCTAGAACAACACATCAAAGAAATCACACATATTTTAAACGTTTCAGATGATTTGAATTGGGGCAAAAGATGCCTAGAGCACAATTTTGCTATACACACAAAGTTCTTCTGTACATCCGATTCTAGTATGTGTGAACCGGTGGTCCAGCTAGCGTACTCAAATCAAATCATAATATACACAGACTTCATACACATACTTGATATAGACTTCGTGAAACCAGATCCAGAAAGAACTGACGCCACTGAAGACACCAAATATAATTTAGATAGAGAGGAAACAAATTCGATGGACACGAATCCCAGTACCCCCGCTTCAGACGTCTCAGCAGCTTTCCAATCCCCGAAATACCAAAACAATGTAGTCCAGAACATTCTAGCAGATTTCTCAGATTTAGAAATGGAACCGTATCAAATGTCCAAACCGGTACGAGTGCCTGACGTTATGGGACAAGAGCTATGTATCCAAGCGTCTTCTATTTCTCATAATTTAGTCGAAGAATGGGAAGGCCCTTCACCTTCTATAAGGACTTTAATAAGTCCACCTTTGAGATCTCCAAGACGACGGCCTGCTGAAAGCATGTCGCGGTTCAACGAAACTCATAGGATAATAGCAGAAAAAGCTTACGAATTTGTTGAAGAGACAGAAACTAAATGTGAAAAGCTTAGTATGTTTAGGAAACGAAGGTTAGCTGACAAGAAGTACGAATTTTCAGAAGACAACAACGAAAACATAGTTCCTTTCAGAGTGTTGAGGAGCAATAGGAAATATTTTATTGGATCAACAAGTAAAAGTCAGTTGAAACGTCCGAAGTCTCCTCCGGTAGAAAGCGTAGTTTTAAGAGCTCATAATCAGATTAGTAGACCACCTTCACCTACAACTAGTTCAGATTTAAAGAGTAGTGGACTCTCAGGGTTAGAATCGGACCATAATAGCGAATCGGAGTACAGAGTAATGGAAATGTTGGACGATGGCTCTCTAAAGACCGTGGCTGTGCACGATAATACGTCAAAGACGTTATCAGACTGTCCAGTGAATGCTCAAGACCCTTACTTAGTACATTCGGAGAACTCGAAGTGCAGCAAATTCTTCACGAGATACTTCGTGGAAAGTGACGATGAGATTACATCAATCATCACGGATTCAGAAGGTTAGTATATTTAGACTAGACTTTGTTAGTTTTTATAGTTAAGCTAAATTATGAATTAAGAACTACACAGGGTGGGGATTGAAGTCGTGGCAATCGGCATCGATAGACTAGGCTGGTCAGCGGTCTGATCTGTCGAAGTACTCGGTTGTGCGAGGGCTCGGGGGAATTTTCAACGCGATACTTTTAATACGTTGTATCCGTTATTCAACATAATTATAAGGGTTCTATTTTACGCCCCTCGTTTCCACAGGCCTTATATGAATTAAAGTCGCGGCTTCTCATAATGTTTACTACAAAATAAGTTATTAGCATATTTTTTACAGCTATCAAAATGTTTACACAGCCGAATGTGTACTTGCGATAAAGATCGTTTATTTAGATTACATGCGTGCGCGCCGCACTGCAACAGTGGCGGACTATGTGCGAGGTTTTACTATCGACTAATTGTTTGTAAACATTGTATGTCGTTGCTGTACTCATTGTAGCCTCTTGTTAATTCTTGCCGATTGAACTTTTTGATTATATACTTAAGAGATAGAGTACGGCCCCACAACGCGTCTTACAGTAGCCGACTGAGACCTCAACGGGTGCATTTTCCGTAAGCCACCTCTGGTATTGCTCGGCACACATATCTTGGACCTAAAATGTGCTCTATACGCGCAGTACACGTTTCTTGGGTGTCTTTTGAGGATAACACGGGGTGCTACTGCGGTGAACGAGCTCAAATTCACCAAGCATAGATTATTACAAAACAATCCACGCGCGCCAGAGCCTCGTGATTTAGGTCCAAGATTCATGTTTGTCCTGAGGTATACCAAACGCTCTCTGATTGAGCAATGGTTCCATCACCCACCAACGATTGATATGTCGTGTGCCCTGCGGCAGACGACTGCATGTCGGGCTACCACGTGGCGCTGCCGCTGGCGGCGCACGGCGCGGGCTACGGCGCGCTGCAGGGCGTGAGCGCGGCGGCGTGGGAGCGCCTCGGCGGCGCCGCGCCGCCGCTCACGCTGCGCGCGCACCAGCGCTCGCTCGACACCGAGCTGCTGTGCAACGAGGTGTGCGGCCGCCTGTGCAAGCTCGGCGGCAAGCGCTTCATCTACTGCTTCGACTGGGGCTGCCACGTCATCGACGTCTGCCACTCCAGCGGCTGCCTGTCGGGGGTCAGTACTGCATTTGTAAACTATCTCAATGCTTGTCTGTCACGTCTTTTAGCTTTTAAATATGTGGATTGCCTGGATGAAATGAACTTCATCGCACGCACACTCTAGCTGTGGAATGAACTTCCTGCGGTGGCTTTCCCAAGCGACTACAATATGGGGTTCTTCTAGAAGGGTAGTAGAAGGTTTCTTCAGGGTCGCCAGCACGAGTGTAACGCCCCTGGTCTGCCACCTAAATAGTATAAAAAAAGGATCACAATTTTTGCTTCCCACTGTCAAATCAATATTGCCAAATATTTCCAAAATTATTTTCAAGATTGTTGCATTCCACAAGCAACGAGTTGTGGAATGCAACAATCCGTCAATGTATCGTTCCCCGGCAGCTGTGCGCCATGTGGATGTGGGCGAGCGAGGAGGGCGGCGCGGCGGGCGAGTGCGAGGCGTGCCGCGGCGTCAGCGCCGGCTGCCTGCAGCACCGCCAGCAGTACGCCGCTGAGGTAAGCGCCCGCACTACCTCTCATATTACACATTCTCGCACACTACCTCTCATATTACACATACTCGCACACTACCTCTCATATTACACATTCTCGCGCGCTACCTCTCATATTACACATACTCGCACACTACCTCTCATATTACACATTCTCGCGCGCTACCTCTCATATTACACATACTCGCACACTACCTCTCATATTACCTCGCTGCCTCTCATATTACACATACTCGTGCACTACTGTATTATACATGATGAAAAGGCTATCCTGTGAAGAATATGAACTCATTAGAAATGAATATAAACAATGAAATGTGATATCTATCATTTAGGAATACTTAAAAAATTTCAAATCGTCTCTTTGAAAGACCACGTGTCTCATTTTTTTCTAGAATATTATTCTTGAATATTCTTGAACCGTTATCACCGTCTCGCGTATCGTCATTATCGTTATACAAAGTTATAAGATGGAATTAAAAGATAAAATATCAATCGATTAGGATTGGAAGAAGTGAACGCCCAAAACGGAACATAAACCTCCGGCCGGTCTCTTAAGGCTCGTTTACACGAGGAGAGTTCCGAAAAATCGATCGCGACGATCGTTGCCAAAAGTAGTGTTAAATTGGCAGATAGTGCAGTTAATCACCACTTTATGTTGACCTCACGGTTGGCGGTATGATTTAAGTGGCCACTTACCCACTTGCAACATATGCAGCAGTTAAATCTATTTGTGTGATTGACAAAATGTACAGTCGCCCTCAAAAGTGGTTATACACTGACAAAAGAGTTTAGGGCGTGAGAAATCTGTCAATTTAGACTTAATCTATCAATTAGGTGTACATAAAAAATCTTTTGTTTTACCTAATTACCTCATTTAAATCTCAGTTTCAAAGGTAATGGCCGAGTCCTTTAAAAACAAAACTTAATCTATGCGCACCAACACAAACAGTCCGATTTAACTAATTCTGTCACTGCTTATGGTTATGAAAATGGTTCTTTAAAAACCTTTTTCAATGGTTTAATATTGGCTAATTTTCAGTTCTGAATCACAGTCAAGACCATAGGTTTCTTATGTATTCTTGTGATCTACAGAGAATTTTATAATAATATGTAATATGAATTTTATATGAATTAAGGTGAAGTACTTTTGAAGGAGACTGTACATAGTTTAGAGTAAGTGTATAATTTGTGACTCTACGTGTAGGTATGTTGTGAAGTTCTCGCTCACAATACAATGATAACGCTCTATGCGTCTACAGATGACGATTTTAAAATGCGATGATGGAGTTTCAGTTTTCATCAATATCGGACCGAAATTCCTTTGGAAATGTTTCGCTATTGCTAATAGTTTGAGATTCGGCCATCCACGTGCAGATGAAAGTGCAGAAAAATCCCCACGGACACCTCCCCACCGGAGCCGGAGGAGGAGGCTATGTCGGACTCGAACCAACTAAAACGTGCAGATGTATACTAAATACTATGTACTAAGTCCCATCTGAGCATTTCACTTTTTCCAATTTTTCCTATATTTCGTACGTCTAGCAGTAGATGGCCCCAAGAATTCGGAATGCTCAAGACGTGGGTCGGTAGCACAGTGGTCAGAGCAGTCTCAGTCAGAGTAATTGCTTCAAGATTTCATTAAAATGTCTTTTGTTGTGTAGTGCCTGTTCGTGTGGGACCTGGTGAGCGGTGTGTACAGGACGGAGCGAGTTTCCATGACAGAAGACTCAAGCCTCGACTGCAGTAGAGGTTAATACACCTGTTTTTATTAGACTTTAACCTAATTTTTTACTGTTTTGATTTTTTTTGTAACTTACAGAAAACTGATAGGTCATTTTGATTTTGTTCTCGTTCATCATCCATCTTAATGAGAACAAAATCAAAATGATCCATTTTTAATGATTGAGTAACTGTAACATCCAACAACTATAAGGCCATGTATAATAGTTTTTATTTCCGTGACCAATAAACCTCGTCAACCCAAGACGTATTTTGTTATTCATTGACACAGTATTCAAGTTGCAGTAACAAATATCCAAATAAAAATTATAGATAATATAAATTTTAGTCGTCATTCATAACAGTTGGGTCTTTTCGCCCCCTTCTTCTTCGCACTCTCGATATGATAATACATTTCTTTGTAGATATGTTTATACATTTTAGAATGTTGATATGTTATGAGACCTTGTACCAACCCGTCTGGCCAGCGTGGAAACAGTAGGCCAAAGCCTCCCAACATAGGGAGAGGCCTATGTCCAGCAGTGGACTGCGATAGGCTAATTGAATTGAATTGAAAAAAAATGTTATTAGAAGACATTGTGGTAACGAGTTCACGTTACAGTTTCAGGCGCCGACCGGGCGCGGGAGCTCGCGAAGAAGCTTGGACCAATCAACATGCCGCCGGGCAATGAGAACAGATTGCTCACCACGTTGACAGGTGAGCACACACTCGGGAATTCATTCAATTTAAGTGGGAATATATTAATAGGTAATTGCCTGGAAGAAATCGATTCTAGCGATAAGGCAGCCCATTATACATTGAACTGTAACATGCTACCTACTTGTAATACTGTAAATCTATTGGCGTACAATAAGGGATTATCCATCTTGACAGCCTCCGTGGCGTAGCGGTAGTAAACGCGGCCGTTACGCAGGAGGCGCGGGTTCGATCCCCGCTCAGTGCAAATATTTGTGTTCATGAAATATGGGTATATGCATTGGTCTGGTCGTGCTTTGGAGAGCACGTTAAGCCGTCGGTCCCGGTTGCCATAAGAACATCTATGGCAGTCGTTACGGGTAGTTGGAGCCCTCAAAAATCCAAAAACAACGGTCTAACTGCAAAGCTTCGATATCGCCTAATGTTAACATTGGGTTGTGGAGGTCAGATGACAATCGCTTCACGGAAAATATCGAGGTCTAGCCAAATTCGTAGTTAAGACTGATAAAGCGGACCCCAGACTCCGAGCTGAAAAAGCTTCGGATGCGACTGGGAATTAACGCTAAGAGGAAGAAGAAGAAGGGATTATCCATCATCTATCTTTAATATGCCATGTTTTTATACTGCTATCCTATTAGATGCCAAAGTCCAAAATCATCTTTATTTTTTATTATCATTTTAAACTTCATGGATAAGTACATAGGCGAACTTAATGCCACAGGCATTCTCTACCAGTCAACCAAAGGTGGTGCAGAGAAAAACTCAGTAGGTGCATTATTGAGAGTACAATTATAGAGGATTTATAAGTACATCTTTTACTTAAATATATAATAATAACATAAACATATAAAAATACAATCTATAGACTCTGGCTAAATATTTAGGCGTCCAAAAGGTAAATTATATACCATTGTCGTCTTGTTAAGTCTTGTTAGTGGTCAACCACTGATACAGTCGTTCGGGTCATCCATATAAATATAAGCCTCCGTCTTGTCCTAATGACTGTTGACTGTCGGGACCTGTGCTCGATCTATATTTAAATCCATAGCAAAAGTTAACTAGCTTTTGCCTGCGGCTCCACCCGCGTAGATGTCGGTTATCGCGACCAAACATAGCCTATATAAACATAGCTCTGTACCAAATTTCTTTAAAATCGGCTCAGTGGTTTGGACGTGAAAGCGTAACAGACAAGAGTTACTTTTGCATTTATAATATTACTAGCTGACCCGGCGAACTTCGTACCGCCATATTTTCCGCCCGCGTGGTATTCTGATCCCGATTTATCAGTGTTTCTCTACAATATTATGCATGTATTATACATATAAACCTTCCTTTTGAATCACTCTATCTATTAAAAAAACCGCTTCAAAATCCGTTGCGTAGTTTTGAAGAAGCATACATAGGGACGGACAGACAGCGACTTTGTTTTATAATATGTAGTGATAGTGAAGTATGGGTTAATATTATGTCGTTTATCCACAGGCCGATCATTAAAAAGACTGACAGACGTAGACAACTGCATCGAGATCACGAAGAACCATCCCGACAGCTCCGAGTCCGAGTCGTCGGCAGACAACGACAGTGATTACGACTGAGCCGGTACCGTCAGCATCACAGATGCTATGTACCAAAACTATCTGAACACTCCTTCGAGGTAAATCAAATGTACCGACAGAGAAGGGAACTATTGATATATTTATAATAAAAACAACGGTACTTTCATATTTCTTTGATATTATTACGTGTCCACTGCTCTTTTCTATATTTAGGAACAGATTATTTGTTTTTTTAATACTCTTAAATAGATGTATTGCTTGGGACACATATCTTGAACTTAAAATGTGCTCAAAATGTACTATACATGTAGTAGATGTTTCTTTTGAGAATAGCACGGGGTGCTACTGCGGTGGACGAGCTCAAATTCACCAAGCATAGATTATTACAAAACAATCCGCCAGGACCTTGCTTGTCTCGTGATTTATGTCCAAGATACGTGTCCCGGGGTATAACCTCAAATTCAAACCTACTCAATATTTTTATGAAGAATGCTCTTGACGTGTAGATTTTATTGCGAGTTACTTGTGCCCCGCGGTTTGAACCACCGTAAAGATTATTGCTCGGTTCCTATATGAAACACTTTCCTTAGACCAAACTGTGAAAAAATCCTTTTTTCTTTTAATATTTTTTATATTGGGAACACTGTTACTGGTTTGGGTGCTACTGGATGGGAATAAATGCTTCTAAAGCATCGGCAGCTTAGTGATTAAGAAGTCGGCCTTAGGATCAAGAGATCCTAATGGAATCCTGGCCATTAAACCACTGTCGTGAACCCACACGTAACTCAAGCAATTTTGTTTAGCTGGTGGAGTTAAAAAAACCTACCATTAATATGTCGCTTAGGCATTTTTTCAGCTGACGATGATTTATCCACCAAATAAGGAAACTACTTTAGTCCGCTTATGCTTAAAAGGAGTACAATAACAGGGTCATGAAGTCATGAGCAATGTTCTGATAAAAATCTTTTTCGAGCTCAAATCGGGTACGATATTTCATAATACATATATCAATAAACAACATTTACCTTTGACAGTCACAAATATTTTAACAACGAAAGAATTTATGATTAAAAAGTATCAAGACAGGTTTTAGATTAAATTTAGATCTACATTATCCTATACAAATATTTAGGTCTTATTATCCTTTTTGAAATTTCTTGATCTTTGGTATGATTAACATGTTTTACCGTATTTTGAAACATCTTGTACATAACAATATTGATATTAGGATACATAATCCAATGAATCGAATGACCGCAATCGTCTTAAATGTGTAGAAAGTTAGAATTAAATCATTTTGTACATTTTCTTAAGACAATGGTGCCGATTCTGTTGCACATTTCTATTAACTAAACCAACTCTAACATGATTTTATTTGAATTTTCAAAATTGCATTCTCGAATCCGGGAATTTGGGCGCATGAAGAAACTTGCTAATTTTTGTTGAAAAATAAACTTTATGTAAACTGTCTAAGGTTTATATTTGTTTAAAACAATTCTCAATGAGCTAATGTAAAAGACCCAACAGGCTTATTTGATGTAGTACTTATATTTTGTCGCTTACGTCAATTTGACAAAATTAAACACCGACTTTTCATCTAGTATAGAGAGTTTTGTAACAGCAGTTTCGGCACAATTGTATATCTTCGAGAGACATCTCGTTAACCTCTATCGTATTATCGTTGTTGAAAGTCTAATAAACGTAACAAAAATATTATTACATATATCGCACTGTCTGTCGACATTTATAAATTAAAACACATAAGTGGTAGCTTGTTGAATGCTTAAAGTGTTGGTAGAATAAAGAAACTATTAAGTATTTGTGAAGACCGTACCGATACTAGACATCTATGTAAATCAGCCGGGGCCCCACAATATGGGGCCCCGTGAATATTATATGGGATACCCGTGGATAGTATATACGTGGATATGCCTATATTTATATGTTACAGGGAAGGCAGATTCGCTTTACGGACTAATAAAATAATCTCTGGTCATGTCATGATAATAGGGGCCCCCATTAAACTTCAGCACTGTCCTTTTAGTATCCAATACGTTCATTATACATACCGCTGTGGGGTGAAATGCCATGCCTAAGTCGCGGCCAACGCGGCTAACGCGGGCCTATTGAATATAAAACACACAGGGCCTTCACTAGCTTTGGGTGCAACCGGGAATTACGTTGTAATGAAGATGGAAACTAATAAAAAGGCACGTGATAACCCAGGGGCCCTCTCATCATACTAAAGAGAATCTCGAAATATGACGAAAATATTACCGAAATTAAATTTAAAAAAAAAAGCAATAAATCTAATCTGTACAGGAATTAGATACTTTTGGTAATTTGAAGACTTCAATATATCAAATTGTAGATATTTTAGGTTTAATGGTGCAATATTAATAAACGACATTTTATAAAAAGGTATGTTTTAAATCCTTTAAAAAAATATTTTTAAAGATAAACGAGGATTCCAAAACTTCAAAATATGTCGCCTGTAAAAGCCGATAAGCTGTATGTTGGTTTAGGACTACTACTAGAGTGACTGTACAGAACCGCAACCTAACCACTGACTGTCATAAAGATAACATTGAAAAAGGCGTGCTATGCTGATACAGATAGGTGTCAAAATTCATTAACTCCTTTATCTAGTCGCCTACAAATTCCGCCCTTTCTGCCCCGGAATCGTGACACAATTTTTGGTCTATACAGCTTGTCTAGTAATATAGATGAGCTTATTGATGATCAATTATAGAAAGAAATTAAAAGGTCATGCAGTATTATACAAAGAAAGAAAGATAGTCAATCTGTGAATCATCTTTATGCAGAATTTCATTACTCAGATTATTCATGTCAACAAATTGATAACTCTCATAGTTGTCTATTATAACTTTTTAAATATTCGACGGTTGTGTGAAATAAATTAAGATTTAGAGAAGGAAGCTAGATTTGTATTATAGACAACGACTATTGGATTCAGCTAGTTTTTCCTTCATTTGACGTACGTTTCTGATCCGAAAAGCTGAGTATTGTGCACACGGCCAAAGAAATAAGTATAAACCTTTACAGGCAAAGGTGCATACTTATTTTCTTGGCCGTGCGTATAGTATTTGGTGTGTTAAAATGACAAACATACGAAAAACAGGGGCTTTAGGCTGGCGGATCTATTGTGGTGAAACTTTATAATGTTTGTGGTTACAGATTCACGTACCGATATTGTTTTATAGTCGTAACGACAGTTAGCCAACTAATTGGTACGTGAATAGGCACATTTAATCGCGAACCATACCAACCTTAATGTCATAAGGTTATTGTATTATATAAATTGTAATTTGTAGCCGTTTCAATAAAATATGAGAACGAAAACTTTGTTATTGTATACTCGTATTACCGGCCAAAATACTGTCTCATGATATTTCAAAGTAAATGTAAATATAGATTAAAAATAAACGGCATTAATTGTCACGTGCGAATACATTTGCAGTTAATTTGAGCCTTAATTTATTGATAAGATTGTTGTGAACTTCTGACCAATGAACGAAGGGTAGAATTATATTTAAATGTAATTTAATTTGTCGGCAATGGAATATTTAGGGTGTCCGTTGCCTCATGCGTGTGCCTCACGCCTGTTTCGTGCAAATAATATTGCACGAGGTTCGTGCAAATAATATTGCACGATTTTCGTTCAAAAATAAATACGTATTGTACGAAATAGTACTCGTGCAGGACACGCACAAGGTGGCGAACGCTGTTATATCTGTTTCGTTTTTTTAAAACGTATTAGAGCAGTCTATATTAAACACGAGGCATAAAACTGCCTGTCTTTTTAAAGGCTTCAAAAAAAGGATGAGGTAATGCATTCGACGAATGCAGGCGTGCGTCCTGTTTTTTGCACGAATTTCATGCATCTGCACAAAATAAGCTCGTTTTATTTGCACGAAACAGGCGCCAAACCTTAGTTCACTTCACATGTCAGAATATGCTAGAATTGAATGGTATATGAGAGGCTCATTATAAGGTTGTGATTGTTTGGACGTAGGCTTACTAGGTAAGTGCCTCTGTGATGTGGTTACCTCATACGGTATCTAGGATATCAGAAAGGTGGAGTAATACTTTCTGTCTCTCTGTAGGTAGCAATTAGCAATACCCGTGTGACTCTTCTGTCAGTGTACTAAGTATTAATTTACCCTTTAGAGGCGCAAATTGATTCAATACTCTAAATCTTACTCTACCCGTAATTTAATTCAAAATTTAAAGGTAATGGATGGAGCATAGATTAAGATACACCATTGAATTGTTATGACTGGCTGAAAACTAATATAATATAAATAAAATAGTGAACATGTGTCAGTAGCTGAGTGGTTAAGTAGTCGGCCTTACGATCGAGACGTGGGATCGGATCCTGGAGTACCAATGTGAACCGACACCTTACACAAAAAAGTGGTAATTTCGATCACTTTCGATTAAAAAATAAATGATTGTAAAGTACACATATTGATAAATGATAACACACTGTACTTTTCCACGATATTTATTATTGACCTAACCGGTTTCGCCTTACGGCATTCTCAAAGGTTTACATTGCCGGTGTAACAACAAGTTCCCAAGTGCCACCAATCAACAGTATAAATAGATTGCAAAGAAGCCTTACGGCCACTTGTAAGGCGCTGCACAAGTAACTAGCGCTGCACTAGTGAACTTGTCGACTGGAGAATATTCGAGATACTGATATCAAATTTGCCCTGTTAAAAATTGACATCTTAGAAGTAATCAGGATTATGCCCCGGTTCAAAGAAATCCTAGATCCGGGACTGATCGCATCACTACATATGGGGCACTCGGCGAGAAGGAAGAATTCCTATGTCCATAGATATACTTCAAAGTTATCGTGAAATGAACAAATTCACATACACTGAAAAGTTACTCTTTTTTTTAACAGTTTGTGTAAAAATATTTACTGATTTTTATACGAAGTTGCGGAGTAATATTCTGCAAATCAAAGACTTGCACTCTTATAATTATAACATAGGAGAAAAACTACCGCTAGACTTTCAGATGTGAGATCTAGTCTTAAGGCGAGACAACCTTAACAGCTTCAGAGGAGTTTTGAACTGTTAGCAATAAAATATGGTTGTTCTGCAATACATTTACATGCCTTATCTGTAATATGATATATCTCGATAAGTTTGTATGGTTGTTTACAATTGGTCCTATATCCTAGCTATTATTTTATGTGAAAATAATGATCTATGTTATCTACTGTAACTGCTAACATGTGGGTAGCATTATTGTCTATCCTCACTGAAAGCTTCACAAACCATTTTAAATCTTATCTACGGAAGAAAACGTTGATAGTTATTTGAAGGCTAATGAAGGCAGCGAGGCTGCACGAATCTTCTCGCAAATAAGTATTTCTAGGAACAAACGGCTGCTGCAATGCAATTCTTAAGTACACAACGTCGAGCTCTGCTGTGCAATTCACTACGCAAGCACAACTATGCGAGTCGCAACGTTGTGCTCGAATGTAGAGGACAGCCTAGAACTGACGATTAGTGGGTTGCACTGCATCGTCTGCATCTCTAGACTGTTTCTTACGCCGAGTTGGTCGTCGAGCTCTATGCTGTATGCTTAGGGTATTCATTGCTGCTCTTTCAGTGAGAATTGACCGCAAGGGTCAAAACACACCATCCACGGTATGCTTACCTGTTTTGATAGTCTGTTGTGATCCTAAGAAAAATGAGGGTAGTTTATAAGGACTGGTTGTTCTTGGATTACGCTAGTTGATAAGTTAATGCATTTAATTTTATTCCTTGTCGACAAAGGCATTGTCCAAACGTGTTACTTGCCATCAAATTGTATTATACTATAGATAGGTATGAAACAATGCATGATGTAATAATAAAAAAATAATAATGAAATCCTGGTTTTATTGAAATTATGGTTACTAAGAGAATCTTGTAGTCTGAACTAGCCGGACACAGAAAAATGTGAACAAAAAAATGCTTCCCCCAATGCTCATTCCAGCATGGGTACCCAGCTTTCTTTAAGGGATGTGGGCAAAAGTAAATCAGAACCGAGGGGATGTGTCGTGTTTTAAAATTCTTGACTTGGTGACAGAGCTGTGCAGTCAGGGGGTTGCCCTTACTTACCGCTCCCAACCCTCCAGAAACGCCCATGCACTCCAGTCCTTTGTGGGAAATTGTAGGGGGTTTACTCCATCGCACCCCTGCTTTGAACCACTGGTGGTAGGACAGGTAAAACTTTAATATTGTGCATGTTTTTTTTTATACCACTTAGATGGTAAACAAGCTCACGGGCCACCTGATGGAAAGTGGTGACAGTGGCCTATGGACGTGCGTAATATGGACGTCCCTTACTCGACCTTATAGGAGCCTTGTAGTTGGCCCTTTTCTTGACGAACCGAATACTTTTTTTTTATATAGGACACGTCGCTTTTTTTTCCGCAGGATATTGTGGTCGCTTTGGTAAAACATAATGTTATCCCTACTAATATTATAAATGCGAAAGTAACTCTGTCTGTCTGTCTCACTTTTACGACTAAACCGCTGAACCGATTTTGATGAAATTTGGTATAGAGGTAGGTTAGACCTTGAGAAAGGACATAGGCTATGTTTGGTCGCGATAACCGACATCCACGCGGGCGGAGCCGCGGGCAAAAGCTAGTAAATAAATAAATAAACGAATGAAACACTGATTTCCTTTATTCATGATATCCTTTATTACCATTTTATCATACTTATGTAAAATTTTACACATATATAACCATAGACATCAAAATATTATATTGAAGAATTTGATTTTTCTTTACTGAGAATTTATTTTGGTTACCATAATGATTATTTATAGATCTATTGCTAAGGTTATATTGCTGAAAAATTAAACTAGGTCCTTTTAGGCATATTAACTAAGACGCAACCGCGGTAGCCTAGTGGTATGGGTAATGGACTGCTGAGACGAGGTCTCGGGTTCGATCCCAGGTTTTACCATGGCACACACCAATGACTTTTCGATGCTTTTCGAAGTTATGTGTGTATTTATCGCAGGTTTATAAGTGCCCGGTTAATGGCAATAGGCTCGCCACCTATTACATTGGGACCTAAACATAAACGGCGAAATGTGGGTGCTAGCACCTCTGCCTACCCCTTCGGGGATACAGGCGTGAGTTTATGTTATGTTATGTTAACTAAGACTAGTGGGTATTTATTGCCTATTGAATTTATTATGCAGAATGACTTAATTGATTAAATTCCTTATATTCCCTGCTGATAGAACAGACTGAACAAATATGTCAAGAGGAATTTAATTCCTGTTCAATAGACATATTCTGACAGTCTATTTGCATTGGTTCGCGGTGACTCTTGACTTCTTCCCAAAGGGAGAAACAGGGGAAATGGGTGAAAATGGCCCATATAGAAGGGCAGATCAGCCGCCCGCAGGCGACCCCACTGGAAGAGGTAAGTGACTCTGAGAGGGTTTTTCCCGGTCCTCCGATCGGAACTCCGATTGGTAGGAGGAGCGGGAATATTTTTTCCCATATCTCCGATTGAATTCACTTACTTAATCAAAAGTACAGTCAAGGCCATTATACTATAGTTTTGACCGACTGTCCGTGTAATAGTGATTATTAATAGTGATTATTATTAATAATTATTAATAGTGATTATTGTTAATAATTATTAATACTTAGTGATTATTATTAATAGTGAGTATTATTATTAATGATTATTAATTATTAATAGTGGTTATTATTAATAGTGGTTATTATTAATAATTATTAATAGTGGTTATTATTAATAATTAATAATAACCACTATTAATAATTAATAATCATTAATAATTATACTCACTATTAATAATAATCACTATTAATAATTATTAATAATAATCACTATTAATAATCACTATTACACGGACAGTCGGTCAAAACTATAGTATAATGGCCTTGACTGTACTTTTGATTAAGTAAATTCAATCGGAGATAATTATGGGAAAAAATATTCCCGCTCATCCTACCAATCGGAGTTCCGATCGGAGGACCGGGAAAAACCCCCTCTGAGAGACCAGGTGAGACGCGAAAAGTCAGAGCACAGTAGTTTTTGCAGCAAAATCTAAACAATTTTGGTCGTGCCTCGGAGAGCACGTTAAGCCGTCGGTCCCGGTTGCCATAAAAACATCTATGGCAGTCGTTACGGGTAGTTGAAGCCCTAAAAAGTCCAAAAACATCGGTCTAGCTGCAAAAACTTCGATATCGCCTAATGTTAACATTGGGTTGTGGAGGTCAGATGGCAATCGCTTCACGGAAAATATCGAGGTCTGGCCAAATCTGTAGATAAGACTGGTAAAGCGGACCCCAGACTTCGAGCTGAAAGCTTCGGATGCGACTGGGAATAACGCTAGGAGGAAGAAGTAGCTTTAAGCTCCTCCAATGCTGCAGCACCCCATGCTATCCTCAAAAGGCACGCCAAAACGCGTACTGCACATGAGTACATTTTATGACGTAACTGCAGTTCTCGGAACCCTTCCCTCTCATTGGCAGATTAAATGATTTTAAGGAAATACACAATTAAGTCAACTGTATAATTTGTGCATTGGAGAAGATAGCTAAGATTATAGTATTCCAATATATAATTGTTAAACATATTATGTGTTTCATTTCCACTTCATTTCTTCAGAGTAAATAATTCCACAAGAATAGAATAAATAGTGAGCAGAGTTATTAATACATAATCCAATAAGCATTACACATAAATACCAATCGAGACAGACATTTATCTACACACATAGAGATTTCAAAAGCAGTTTGCCGATAAATTAGATTGTAACACAATTTATGTCTATGTTCTGAATATGAATAGTGGTATAGTTGTCATGGGGCATAGTGGTACAGTGTGGTGCAGTTTACCAGTATAATAAGTGTCTGCTGATTTATGCAAATACATGCATGCTGGCATCTGCACTGTGTGCATTTTTTATGTGAAATTAGCATAATATCATTTATTTTGCATGGAATGGGTGCATGTGGGTACACACATAAGGCAGCAGAGAGTACTCAGTGGGTTTTCAGTTGTTGATCAATGTCTACAGTAATGCAACAATGTAGAAACAGATTCCTGTGCACCACACCCTTCAATTCAATATACCACTGAGTATTAAATGAGTTTTTTAAAGTACACATACCACTGGTGAGCTGGCAGCATACTTAGATTAAATTAAATGCCACATCCTGATATAAAATAATTAGAACTTTTGACAACTTAAGTCTAAAATATAAAGTAAATTGGTAAATTATAAAGGATTACTAACCTAAATTACTAAAAAAGTATATTTACAATTTTTTTTAATTGATGCTATTTGCAACCAACTTGTACAAAATAAACAATGCCGTTCAATTTATTACAATATAAAATTAAATAACAAAATATACAGACAGCAACACTAACAAAATGTCCCACAAATATTTTCATAAATAACATACATATTTTCAATCTGCCAGCTGCATCAGACAACTTATTGAGTTTAAAACAGAAAACATAAAAAAGATTTTATGTAGCAACTCACAGATTGAACATGTCATCAGCTTCCGCTTCACTTTCTATTGGCGGGCGAGTATCTTCATCAAGTAAACAATCCAAAGACAGCCTCTCGATATCGTCCCATGACAACTCATTAATCTTGTCTTGTATAGTTCTTGTAAGTCGACTAGCCGCACACAGCGCTTCATTGCTATTCATGCCCATCTTCAGAAAATGCCTTACAGACACATCATAAAATCCTTCTGGTTTTCTAACAACTACGTTTAACTTAGTGCCATCGCTTATTGAGGGGTATGCATCTACTGTCTGTTCGTCAACTAAAGTTCTGCCTAGTAGTAACAGTTTCTGTTCTTCCATTGGTATACCTAACTTTTGTTGAACCTCACGTTTGATTTCATAAATACGGGTGTTGGGCAGCACCTAAAAAAAAACATGCTAAAAATCACACAATTTAGACAATAAAAAAAATTACTGTGTTACTATCAATTTACTTCAGTCAGTATATTAAATGTCTCCTCCAGGTCCCGGTAGAAAGGGTAGACCCAAAAAGCGCTGCATTGGCGTATTGGTGGATGACATGCGTGCCAATGGTCTCACTAGCATGGATTTTCAATATCGTACTAAGTGGAGAAGTGAAAGCCGGAAAGCGGACCTCGACTTCTGAAGAGAAAGCCTCGGATGCGACCGAGATGATGATGATTATATTGATATTGGAGCTTCTGCAGTAAACTCAAACTGAACATAAGATAGAGGATATTGATGGCGGGATAAACATACCTCCACGCTACATTCGCCGCCTTTTAGTTGTTTCACAATTACTTTCATTTTGAACCGTGCGCGAAATACTTGTTTTCTATAAAACACTGGATGAAAAATATCAAAATAGCAAAATACTAATTTTACAGCATGATACCAATGACGCAAAAGAACTGAATTGTCTTTGTCAAATTTCATTTGTCAAAAATTGTCAAATTGGAATTAATAGAAAATAGGGATGGGTCGAACTAACGATCAATATAAACTACGATATATCTACAGGATATATCGATTCTGATATATTTATTGATGGCAACTTTAGTGGTGTCGGCACGGCACTCATCAGTTCGTGAAACTAATAAAATGATGATAGTATTTAGCGATAATATGAAATCCTAGCTGTTGCCCGCGGCTCCGCCCGCGTGGATGTCGGTTATCGCGACCAAACGTAGCCTATGTGTTATTCTAATGTATAAGTTATATTATTGTAAAGTTTCATTAAAATCCATTCAGTGTTTTTACGTGAAAGAGTAACACTCATCCATCCCTCCATATAAACTTTCACGTTTATAATATTAGTAGGACTTATTCTGAAATTATCTTTAAAACAGTGAAAAAAAAATTTACAATATTTTGTGGACAATATATTTTACATAATACATACTCATGCCCTTTGGCGACCTCAGAAGACAAGCAGAGATAATAGCCCGCCATTTGCATAGAATACCATTTTAAATTCTCGTTACATCGCCGGCCATCGCCGCCGGCTAGTAGCGGCTACCTACTACATGGTGAATGATAATCATCGTAAGACTACAAATATCGATGAACGCCGTAGAATCAAATTGACTGAACACGATACTATTGCAAAAAGCTTTAAACTTGCATAAATTGTTGTTATTTCATCGTTTCATTCAAAATTTCGTTCCAACCAAGCTCACGGCACGGCACAGCGAACGTGTGTTCGGTTGTGTTTTGCTAGGTTCGGCTGTACGGGCTGTACCTCCGTCGCCCACACTCATCGCTGCATTTTGACGCAAACAATTATCATTATTATTTTAACACCCCGCCGTTTTTGCGTCGGGGGTTACAAATTAATAGTGATTGTAAACATTTTATTGGATTGTTTTAAGTATTTTATTTTCTGACAAAGTGACAACCCTATCACTCAAGTTGGAGGCGTTGGATATTCGGAACAATGGGCGATTCCAAGAAAATATCGTAGGTTATTAAAACGGCGGCTTTCGTCAATGATACAGGAGTGCAACTTCTGTACGTAATACTATTACTTACTCTGTGGTATAGTTAATAGTAGGTGCATTTGTGTAGACGTATAAGTCGATTATGAAACTATCGCTTAGATCAAGGCTGCTCAACCTTTTTAATAGTCAGGCCAAACGTACGATTCGGACATTGTTGGTGGGCCAGTGACAGCTAAGATCCCCACGGATACACCAAATCATCGCTCCACTCCACTACCATGTCCCCGTGGAGCACTATTATTCGACTAGCTAGCTAGAGCGTTTTACTGAATTGGGTGTAGTTTGACCAACTATATAGGGAGTATTAAAGATATATAAAATATACAAGTTTTTTTCATTTCACAGCCTCCGTGGCGTAGCGGTAGTGAACGCGGCCGCTACTCAGGAGGCGTGGGTTCGATCCCCGCTCAGTGCAAATATTTGTGTTCATGAAATATGGGTATTTGCATTGGTCTGGTCGTGCCTCGGAGAGCACGTTAAGCCGTCGGTCCCGGTTGCCATAAGAACATCTATGGCAGTCGTTACGGGTAGTTGGAGCCCTCAAAAATCCAAAAAAAATAAAAAAAACAACAGTCTAGCTGCAAAGCTTCGATATCGCCTAATGTTACCATTGGGATGTGGAGGTCAGATGGCAATCGCTTCACAGAAAATATCGAGGTCTAGCCAAATCCGTAGTTAAGACTGGCAAAAGCGGACCCCAGACTCCGAGCTGAAAGCTTCGGATGCGACTGGGAATTAACGCTAAGAGGATCACAAGTTTTTTTCATTTATATTGCTTACATTTTTTTGGCAATATGTATGAGAGTTCATAAAAAAATATCAATGTTGTTAATAAATAAATAATTTTCAATCGATACTTCTGGTACTGTAAGTATCAATATATTTTTTTGACTTGCTCATCCCTAAATGAAATGACATTATACCTGGGTCCATTACACGCTTATGCAAGCGTCATTCCATCATGCCATCATGCCGTCAATCATGATTGTTATTGGTCAATCAAACCAGTAAAACTGCCAAGTAAAAAAAGGATCGTATATTTTATTGTTTTACATTTTCATTTCAAAAATTGAAGAAAGAAACTACTTAGATGTACATCTTTCTTTATTTTACTTTAGTTGACTGTAGTCAACGAGAAAAAAGCACATATCCATACTAATATTATAAATTGCAAAAGTAACTGTCTGTCTGTATAATAACTCGGTTACGCTTTCTCGCCTAAACCACTAAACAGATTTTGATAGTATTAGGTACAAAGATAGATTAGACCTAGGAAGCCGCGAGCAACAACAAGTTACAATCAAATCAATAAAAGGTAGCAGGAGGGCGGACCCCGAGCTCCAAGGCGCTCGAATGAAGAAAAATAGTAGGTAAATTGCCTTTTATTAATGGGGAGTACGGAAGAAAGACAACTTACTACGTTTTGTATGTAAGACTAGCTGTTGCCCGCGTCGAATTTGAACCCTGTTCTCGAAACCCATGTGAACCTATTCCCGGGATACAAGTACAAGTACTTAGCCTATCTCCAGATTGTAATCTATCCCTGTGCCCAGTTAGATACGTTTAGCCGTTAGTGTGATTAAATAACAAACATCCAAGCACCCAAACATCTTCACAAACTTTTACATTTATAATATTAACTAGCTGTTGCCCGCGGCTTCGCCCGCGTGGATGTCGGTTATCACTTAGTGTTGAGTCAACGCTTTTACTAATCCTAAATAGCCTGCATCGCAAAATCCTTTCTTAGGGGATGCCTACGTCATAGTAGCTTTATGCATGCAAAGTCTCAACCCGATCGTTTAAAATTGACAAAGTTTCATACAAACTTTCATCCCCTATTTTATCCCCTTGGGGGTAGAATTAATCAAAATCCTTTTTTAGCAGATGCTTACGTCATAACATCTACCTGCATGCGAAATTTCAGCCCGATCCGTCCAGTGGTTAGGGCTTTGCGTTGATAGATCACTATGAGTCACCTTTGAGTTATATATACATATTTAGATAGGATTTATAATTAGATGCCCGCCCTTATTGATAGCGTTAATTTTCCGGGTGAGAAAGAGGGATGAAGCTATACAGAATGTATATAATTTATGCTTATAACCGAATCTATAATCTCGCCGAACGCGGAGCTTTAATACGTCATGGTAAGCCTGTGGAATTTATAACTGATAGTCAAAACACTTTTCTAATAAATCTAGAAACCCTCTGTGGCGTGGCAGTAGTGAACGCGGCCGCTACGCAGGATGCGCGGGTTCTATCCCCGCTCATTGCATATAATATATCAGTATGCATGAATATAGGTATTTGCATTGGTCTGATCGAAGTCCAGCCAAATCCGGAGTTAGACTGGTAAGTCTGACCTCACACATCCAAGGTGAAAACTTCGGATGCTACTGGGCTGGGATTAACGCTAGGATGAAGAAGAAGTCAAAATTATTAACTAAATAATTCCTTTTATTAAAGATTCAATTCCTTCTATAAAGGTATTAAGTTATGCATATTTCTGTTACACTACGCTGCACTTAATGGATAATAACTACATAGCAGAATGAGGCGGCGTGATTTGAAAAGGTCTCGGACATTTTTTAAATATTTTTCAATTAAAAAAAAATTTTTTTTACATTAAATACTAACCTCCATATCTGTTTAAAAATATATTTTTCATAAAAGAAGGTATAGCCATCTAGATTTACTGCATGTTTTAAATGCCATTAATGTTAAAAAATAATTTTATTTTCCAATGTCAGCTTACAGTTCTTCAAGTTTCATGTAAATAAATAATTACCAAGGTGATATTTGAATACTTTGCACTTACATACTCGTAAAGTCGTAACTCGTAATAAAAAGTTCTTACAATTAAATTTATTTTTCTTTCAAGTAACAAAATGAGTGGCTCAAAACTGATGGAATGTGCTGCTGACGATGATACGAATAACTCTGTGCTAATTTTTGAAGTAAGCTGCTTCGAAGGTAATTGCGGGAATTATACATTAGATGTAAAATATAATAATAGAGTACCTAGGTACTTATCTACTTGTTCTGTTGTTCTTGTTTTGATTCTAATTTCTAGCTCATTATAATATTATAATATAATTACTCGAGAACAGATGTATCAAGAGAATAATATATTTATTAAAACTTTAGGAAAAGTATGTAATTTTTTCTTTAGTAACTGTATTTAATAAGAATTTTGTATTAGTTCGTAGACCGAGAACAGGATTCTTTCTCTAAGGTATAGTACAGACTTAAAAAGTACATACATACTTATTTACATGTCATAATTATTTTCTTTTATTACTTTTCGTTCACAAGAATCACAAGTGAATGAAAAGTAATAAAAGAAAACAATAGTACATGCGGTGGTATAATATTCATAATAAGTTTAAAATCATTTGAAATATATACATTATATTTATATGCGAATAAAAATCGGAACATCTACTTCAATCCTTCAATCCTTATCCTTATTATTCCTTATCGACTACTTGAAATAGTTGATAAACTAAACGGGGTCCACGGACATCACTAGTCCAAAATTTGGCCGGGGTGTTCGCCGTAGCCTAGGAAACGGGTGTAGCTACGAGACAACAACATTGATAAGTCATTTCTTATCGTGTTACATAAAAACTGGTAAAATCTCCGTTGCAGTATATAAATTTATAACGAGGGAATATTTGTTGCTCTTGTTATAATTGTTCACCGAGAAACAATAATGATTTTGACAGTTCGAGGTATGGATGGCAGGTAGGTTTAACATATTCTCGCTAAATAATTATATCAATTACGCGAAAGAATGCGCTGATAATGGATTGACAAACGGTTTAGAATACTTTGGGAGCGATACACGTCTTCATCGGAGAGAGTTCTTTCCAAAATGAGCTCCCCACAATCCCGGGGAGCGTATCAATTTTATCATAGTTATCGCGACAGGAGGGAGACGGCCGTGCCTGGTACGGCACACGTCCCGTCGACCTTATTCACCTGCGGATTCAACTTTCGGGACGCTTATGTACTGTTCCTTAAATAAGGGAAAGTACATACCCACCCACGCGAACGTTCCGCCGAGTCGGGAATGCTAAAAAGAATCTGTAGAAAGTTTTCAAATTTACACCGTAATTGCACATTCAAGACTACTTGCACTGCATGTTTCAAGAGTAAACAATGTATCATAAAGTCATGATTATTAAAATGTCATTACAATATGTACATGCAACTTTTAAATATCCTAACACAAGAAATATTATCTAAACAAACCTATAATATAGTAATTACAATGTCCACTATCTGACAATATTAGTCAAACATAAACTTATTACATAATATAAAATAACTGTATAATAAACAATTAAACACATTAAAATAATCACATAAACAATAGCAATATCCACTCATGCATTACCAGTAGTGGTACATGGCAGGTGGTGTCACTCAACCATAACAAGGCACCTGCAGGCACCCTCTCTCACCCTATGACAAAATTACACACACTGTATTCGTGAGCCCACACTATAACACATTAAAAACAAAATTCACAGAAACAATAGCCAATATATCTGACAAGCCTACTACATAGTTACCATTGTTTAATCAATACTCTTGATGTCATACAAACCAGTGTAAAATCTGAATAATGTGAAACTGTTGTGTTGAAGTGTTATTTTGCAGTGAAAAATATTTTTTGATCCAAAATGTCCGAGATGGGGTTTGAGAATGTGTTTTATTTGGAGAGTGAGTGTTATTGTACAGATGTTTATTGAGAGTGAAGGTGCGGAGGGAAGGATGAGGTGTTGCCAGGTTACGCTCCACGGATACTCTCCGCCCCTGCTCCCGGCAGATCAATAACATCTCTATCACCATGGATAGTGTTATGCAACATCTGAGATGAATCATTTTCTTTGTTTATTATTTTATTATTTAACTACAGATATGAAGATGATTATAATGTTATGCTATTTTTCAGTATATATTTTTGTGGTACATTAGTAAAATATGAAGTAGAAATTCTAAATTAAGAATATATTATTGCAATACTTTTCGCCTTTTAGAGCTGTCACAATAATAATAATAACATTTTTGAATTTGTTATATCTTTCATATTAAGAATGACATTGATATTATGCAATTTATTATTAGAAATTACATAATATTTTTTTGGTAACAAAATACTTTACATCAGAATATGTAGCAATTATCTTGTAACATTTCATTTAATTGCAAACAGTTGTATGAAGGGTGAGCCACCCCACCTTTTCAAAGTTCTAATTAGTTGGCAGGTATTATTTTCGCTATAAGTACACAATTCTGTACTTTCAAATCAATATAGGGCTGTTATACACTTTATACAGTGATTCATGCTGTTCTATGATTAAATATTATACTTTTGAAATTTTCATAAAATAATTTTTATTAGTGAAATGGGGGACCTTAAATATCTTTTTTAAATATCTTATACCTGTTTAAACATTTGGAATCTAGGCTAGAATGAGTGTTTAAAATGCAAGAACCTGAACTATGGCCAGGCATAATATCTGTGTTGTGTAGTGACAATGACAGTGCAGTTTTCATAGAGTTGCTACATTTGGTCCCTCCATCAAGATCTTAGCCGGTACACCTATTGATTGATGGATGAGGTTCTGCAGCAGGTTTGCTTCTGATAGTAGTCACTCCCATCAAAGTCAAATAAACCAAACTAAAAGGAGGAGAAGGAGTAATTAGACTCCAGGCTCCAAGGTGATGGTGGCTTTCAATACAATTGGGAAGAATGCTAAGATGAAGATGATGATGATCACCGGGGCAGGGTTAGGAGAGAGAGAGAGAGTGGGTCTACCTATACCCAAGGCCTCTGGCGACGCGTCGATCTTCTAAGTCCCTGGCTGCTCAGGAAATAATAATACTACTCACCAATGGTATAGAGATATTTGTTAAGTGATAGTTTGATACTGTATGATAGATAATTTGATAACTATTCTAGGGTGATGTGGGTGATATGAAGTGGTATTCAGTCCACTTAATGTACTTATGCATAAAATTTTATATAAAAAGTTGCATAACATAAGTAATAAGCATCTCTAAGTTAAAGATTTGTGTTATAGTTAATGAATGAGCTTCTGGATATTTGTTATTATAGTCACTTTTTCTGTTGGCTGTACATTTTCACAGGTTATTATAAATTAGTAAGATGCTTAACTTATTGGCTTCAGATTTTGAGTGCGCCGGCGACGAAGTACTAGTCGAGTCATCGCCTCCAGCCTCACCGGCCATGGCGACGAGGCTTGCGACTCCTTCCCAGGTAGGCTTACTCATGTAACCTTTTGAATGAAACTAGTAGCGATAGCAGAAACAGTTTTTGAAATAATCTTTTTGGAATATAAAATGGTCTAAAATATTAAATTGTCTTTAGTGGCAAATTATTTATAAAATCATCAAGTCCACATTATCATTAGGCGTATAGTATCATTATGTCTATTATTATTACGTCTATACAAGTAGTATCATCGTGTCTATAGTTTTGATGGTTAAAGTATAAATTATATGATTTATTATTTTGTCAACTGGACACACTTGTTTCGAATGAAGACTTTGAAATTTAAATTATGTATTTGTTTTTATAAGTATGTATCGTATCTCGCGCGCAGGGTGGAACCGCGGCTGGCGGCGCTTCGCCCTCCACAGTGCGTGAGCTGATTGTCATTCCGGAATTACCTAATTCTATACATTTACAGCACGCCATGCAACAGGTAAATGTATATAAGGTGTATGACAAGTTTCTGTTATCCCTATCCCCCGGTAAAGCCATGCTTTGTCCAACAAGAATGGACCGGCTTGACCATGAGAGTTCCACCCTCCCTTCCCTTCATATAAACTGAGTAGTAAGGCTCTGCTAAATCCCCCTAATCCCTCTTCCTTCCTTTTGCACAATCTCTTCCTCTTCCTCCATTTTCCCCGTTCCTTTTGCCCAATTTGTTCCTCAATTTTCTTTTAAGTTCCTTGAGTGTGTTTTCTTGCTCACTTTTTTTGATTTTTTTTTTTTGGGAGAGACTCGTAGATCCATATTCATCATCATCATTTCAGCCATAGGAAGTCCACTGCTGGACATAGGCCTCCCCTATATCTCTCCAATAGGACCGGTTGGAAGCGGCTCGCATCCAGCGCGTTCCCGCGGCCTTAATGAGGTCGTCTGTCCACCTTGTGGGTGGACGTCCTACGCTGCGCTTGCCGATACGTGGCCTCCACTCGAGGACTTTTCGACCATATTAATCCTGAGCTGTGTTCTTTACGGGTCTATAACTTGCCAAAGCTCGGAAAGTATTGTCGTCGACAGATAAAATATGCACGCCCTGCTTACATTTTCTTCTGGATAGTAAATGAAATGGTAAAAAAAGAAAAAGTACCTACTCTTTGGTAATTGCCAAAACTCTAATGGCACATCTTGTGAATTCTTGTGTCATAAATTACCGTTACGTCGTAAGGTGTTCCTTGTGTTTATTTGTCGTTATGTATACCTTGCTGGGTTATTATTATTTTCAACGGGACCCCTCGGTGACCGGACCGACGACGTCCCTGTTTGGGATGCTGGTGACTCATTTACATATTTAATTGAGGGAGTTTTTTTTTGAGGAACACAACGCTTGACAACGTATTAAATCATATAGGTTTGTTTCATTAATATCGTTTATAGGCGTACTCAATTCGAATCAACGTTTTCAACGAGCTAAAACCAAGCCTTATTTTTCTGTTCCTGGGGATATCCTTCCTAGAGTATACCCAGGGTCCCCTACTCTAGGCTCCCATATGACGGTACGCCGTGCGATTTTAGTTGGTTCGATTCCGAAATAGACTTCCACATGTAAATAAGGCCTATTTTGCTACGCTTTACCGACGCTCAAGCTGTGGAATGAACTGCTATGGGTTTTCCAAGCGAATACAATGAGGGGTTTCTTCAAAAAAGGTTTAAGAAGGTGAGATCCTATAGGGTCGGCTGCACGAGTGTGACGCCCCTGGTGTAGCACACGTACGTAGGCCTTGTTACCCACTCAGGTGGGCAGTGTGATGGTCTACCACGTAAGTGGTATAAAAATGTTTACCACATGAACTCAGTGTAAGTACCAAGTCAACGGCGTTGACTTCCTATAATATCTCCTTCATCCTAGCGCTAATCCCAGTTGCATCCGAAGCTTTCACCTCGGAGTCTGGGCTCCGTTTTACCAGTCTAACTGCGGATTTGGCTGAACTTCGATATTTTCCGTGAAGCGACTGCTACCTGACCTCCACAACCCAACGGTGACATTAGTGACTTCCTATAATATGATTGCTTCAAACTCCTTCCTTCAAAGATGTGTGCCGCATTCCCCAGGTGTCGAGTACGGTGGTGGAGGTGAACGGGGACAGCTCGGGCCACTCCAGCCCGTCTGCAGAGGGCCAGCACACCTACATCACAGTCGCAAGTGATTCGCTCGGTAACTATCCAACATGCTGTATTTTAAACGGTTAGAATATTTTGGCTAACCGCTAAGGAATTGTTTCATATTTTTCGTAGTGATATGATAGAATAAATGTTCATGTTTAATGTCAATTATTTATTACCTAAGTTGAAGATTTTGGAATTAGTAAAAATAATTAGCGTACTAATTTCGTTAAAATTGGATATTTCAAAATAATTAGTATGCAAATCGATTGAGATTGGAATTTTTAGAATCTAATTCGATTTTAAGATTTGTTTTTCTCGTACCTACATTTGGTTGGTAACTCTGATTTATATTATTTGGGCAGAAAGCATGCTTCTTTTATTAAAATTAACATAATTAATTGCACGAATTTATAGTCGCCCTTTATAAATCAGCGTTAAAATATGATATTTCTATCTGAAGTTATTAAATTAGACTATGAATGTTGTTAGTCTATTTGACAAGAAAACAGCGTGTTCTTCTTAACACATAATACATAATCTTACAAACGGTCTTTTAGTTAAGACCTAAGGCACTTGTCCCACTACTAGCGATGAGCGAGTAACGAGTAAAGTTAGCAATTATAAAAGAGGTAGTGAGTGTGTAGTTCCGATAGTTTTGTCGCATGACTAAGCGAGTAGACGACGACGGGCGAGAATTCGTACCACACATGTAGGGGCGGCTGCGACGGTACGATATATTCCTAAATATTTGCTTACTCGGCGAGTATCGCCAAAGGAGATTCATTCATCTTTGGCAATTCTTATCGTTGCGACAAAACTGGAATACGAGTGACTGCCTAGAATAACGTCAAATCGTGCTAAATTGTCTCTTTTTTTTTAGTAAAAATATATTTACAGAAATTACTAATATTCCTTCTGACCCCTCCAGCTAAGCTAAATTGCTTATGTTAGGAGTGGGCTCACGTCAGTAGTGTGTTTTAGGTCTCTTTGATTTGCAATGAAACAGTATGACAGAGAGATTCTCACCGGCAGAGTGTGTGAATCAATTATTTTTTCATTCATATAGAATCTTTACCTGCTGTACATTTGTTGAGCGAGAAAATACTCGCTAATTGCTCGTTTTCTCGCCGCCCGTTGGGACAGATGCCTAATAAAGCCAACCAACTAACTAATTTAAAAGCATTGCACATTTTTTGTGAACGTTTTAGTTTTTTCACTGTAGATATCTCTGTTTGTCTAAGAGTCCTAGTTAAGCATGTATATTTCCCGCACATTGTTTATATCGAGCACATTTTTTTATATATGTATTTATTTGGTGTGCCGACGTGTAGTACAAGACACTTGGAGCCAAGCAGCCCCACAGGTGAAGCTTGAGGAGATAAGTGACCACGAAAGCAAGTTATTTTTTTATTTTCATTTCGCTTTTTATGTATTCCTTTGTGTTTTAACAGGGTGGGGGTGCTTTTAACTGTGAATCTTACTATCTTATAATGATCGGTAAACATATTCTTGTTGTGCAGAAATCGTTTTTTATGTGGAAATAGGTTACCGGTACGTGTAAACCTATCCGTGCTGGAATCATTTCAATTCGTCGTTTGTTAAAAAAATAGCAAAATCGCCCATGTCATCTATCTATACTCTATACTATTATATAATTGTAAAGTGGTCGTGTCTGTACATTGGAGATATTTAAAAAAAAATACTTGGGTTATGTTATGTTAACGATACTGAACACGAAAATATTTTTTTTGAATTTCCTGTCTGTTTGTCTGTTTTTGATGCGGTTTTTTTGTTAGAAAGGGCTTACTCAGACTTAAAATCTTACGTTGTTTTGATCGCAATCGGTTCAGCAGAACCGAAGATATGAGCAAAACTCGCGTTAACCGAGATGCACGTGGGCGGAGCCGCGGGCGGAAGGCTAGTACCACATATAATGGCATTTAATTTTGTACAGTTTAAACTTTACTGTCATACTGTTAAAGTCTACAGTACAGAGTACAGTACAGTAAAGTAAAGACTACAGCGTGAATTAAAAAATGTATTGAACTCTTTTCATTTGATTATGGGGTTTAAATCAATATAAATACAGTCTAAAATTTTATGGCAATTTTTGCAGTTATATTCTAAGAAATTACTTAATTTTTTTAAATGTTTCCAAATGGATCATGTTTGCAATTGACTCCTGGGTCTATAACCAGGCTATAGAATTTTCCAGATTTTTTTCGCTCGAAAACGGAACAGCGTCCTCTAGTAATAATACACAATGAGTCATCTCAAAATAAATCCAAATGATCCCTTCGTTTCCACTCCACTTGTCAAAGTTGTCCATAACACAGAAACCTTTGATGGACAACAAACAAGTGATTATCTGTCACCCTCTGACATCACAGTATCTGATTATCTCTACCTGTCAGTATTATACGGCATTACATGCACCCTACTTTTAATGCTACTACAGAATTAATATTAAACTTACTTGATTGGACATAAGGGCGTCATATTAAGGTAGCAGAGAGGTGCGGGTGCGCAAAGTTTATTTCAAATATTTGTAGGGCTTCTTTCTTGAGTTGAAATGCGTATCTTTTATAATATGAGAGAAAATTAGTCCACACGGTACATCTTACGTTAAGTAATACACTTGTAATGAAAGTACGGTAACTTTTGCAAATTCGGCAATAGTTCAATCAATTAGCCTGTTGCAGTCCAGTGTTCGACATAGGCCTCTCCCCATGTGCGCCATTCCGATACTCTGGTGATTGTTACTAGAACACTATATATTTTCTCCTGGAGACCTATCTAACCAGAAAATGTTATAACTCGAACAGGGTAGAGTTTCACCTTAACATCGAAATTATGTAGCAGTAGCTGCTTCTCGTATAGCTTTCAGAAGAATTACCTCCTTTTCTTTTCTTTGTCTTACTCCCTCACTTCTGTGGATACCAAGGTGCGAGTGAATCCGTTGGTGTTGGAAGCGTTCATCCACAAAACAGCTTACTTACAGTTGTTTGAGTAGTAATATAACAAAAAAGCAAGTACTTAGTGTTGAACGGTGGCGGTCTTCTGCACTGCAATTCACTAAGCGAGCACAACGATGCGACAACGATGCGAGGCGCAACGTAGATTGTCATTGGTCAGATTGTATCACGTCATTGGAAATGGACCAATGACAGTGTCTATCGCGCACATCGTTGCGACTCGCATCGTTGTGCTTGCTTAGTGAATTGCACAGCTGCAGAGTGCACGTTCGTTCTCGGTCGATTCGACGGATATTTCTTCCGCTATCTGCTTCTACTAAAGTAATCCTATTACTAGATACTAAAGCTTCTACTTAATAATTCTAAAACCATAAAAACGATAACGATAAAATTACATTCCGATACTAAGTATTACACATTTATTTGCAATATGATAAAAATGAATAACATTATGAGAGGGGATTCATTTAGTTTGTAGTTGGTGCAGGTCTCAAGGTGGATTTAGACCAAACGAACATAGAGCTAAAGCTGGAACAAGAGCACTCTATCTTAATATTTTAGTGTAAGGAAACCTTATGTTCAGCGTTTACATAAGAAAGAACAATGAATGAATGTGCTGTAACTGTTTATACTAATAGAATTTGACGTAGGGGGGATAGAATGTAAATCAACCTTGATAGACCTACAGATTAATCTGACGAAAGAAATACTTGTAACTTAAATTAACCTTGTGTTCTACATGTTTAAAAAAATCCTGAATGAGGTCTCAATATAGATATTTAACCGCATCCAGATATCGAGTATTTAAACTACCAGTGCTACCATTATCTGCCTAGCTTCCATACGTAAGTTGCATGCGTCGTATCTTAAACGATGATTGCTTATCGTCAGCTGAGCCGTAAAACAATTACACCCGTATTCACAAACAAAAGAATACTTCGCTATGCGCACTACCAAAACTGTGCAAAGAACGACAAATTCTCAGTGCGTTCGTTTTGGCAAGCCTTTTTATTCATTGATAACACTTAAGTAATACTTCGTTGAGGGAACGCACTGCGTTAGATACTGCTCCGTGATGTTCGTGAATTAATTTTACCAGCCCTATGCGCTCGAGCACACTATGAGACCTCACAGTATTGTTTGTGAATACGGGTGTTAGTCACTTCGATGATCGGATGATTTAGGTTTTCCTACAGATTTCTTTATTCCGATCCATTCACGAGAATCCCGTATCATATCTCATAAATTAACTTGTTCCCCTAACAAATGTTAACAAGCCTTTCACATTATCGTCTCATATTACCAATCAATGAATTAATTGCATCTCCAATTTGGAGTGCTCGGCTTAAATCCGTAATAACGCATAATTGGGCCCACCCTTGCAGATTATCTACCTGACTGATCGCTATCAATGGGTGCACATGCAGTGAGGGATCATCCCTATTATATCTCGTACACCTGCTTGGTTACCTTTGACGTGACGCGTGCCACTCGTCGCGACGGTCTACACAATGCGCGTTATACAGGGCGTCCCACGGCGATGCCACATGGAGGGCAAGTACCTTAAATCCTTAAGTTGGCGCATTTTACTTAAAGGAGACATCATTTTATTTTTAAAAAGAAACAAAACTGCATTCAAAGATTTTTAAAAATTCACTTGCCACACCCGGTAATCGAACCGACTAAAATCCAAAAAGGAACATCCTGTATTTTTATGGCATCAATCGATAGTGTCAATCAAAAGGATCAAATCTCTCTAAGAAACATCGTAAATTAAATGAAAGGAACTCCTTGAAACCTAAACTTATAAATTCAATTTGGCAAAATAAAACACTTTAACTCAAAGTTCATCCATCCATCTGATACCATATTAACAATGAAATTCCATATTTAAATCACTTTTATTTTTTTATCGTGTGGAGACCGCTGCATCAATCGATAGTGTCAATCAAAAGGATCAAATCTCTCTAAAAAACATGGTAAATTAAATGAAAGGAAGTTCACAAAATCTTAACTCATAAATCAATGCAAACAGACACAGCACTTTTACTCCAGAAACCATCAGATAAGGTATCTTATAAGGGCAACACTAGAGATATCTTTGATGAAATTTATTTAGTAAAATAAGTACATACCTACTGAATGAATGAACTTTGTTACCTGTTTAGAATGTTACTTTATTGGGTAACTGCATGAGGTTATGTAGGTAGGGTAGGTAGTAATTTTTAGGTGCTTGATTAGAAACCTGCACGCGGTGTACCCTGGGCAACGAAGATGGCGAGTGAATTGCCCTATTGGATCAACTTATAACCTGTCAATTGAGACGGCGCGGTGTGCGGTTTTAGTCGGTTTGAGTTCGACATACCTAAATACTACTGCTGACCAGCAGCGGTCTCCACACGATAAAAAAAGAAAAGCGATTTAAATATGGAATTTCATTGTTAATATGGTATTAGTTAGATGGAGGATGAACTTTGAGTTAAAGTGTTTTATTTTGCCAAATTGAATTTATAAGTTTAGGTTTCAAGGACTTCCTTTCATTTAATTTACCATGTTTCTTAGAGAGATTTGATCCTTTTGATTGCCACTATCGATTGATGCCATAAAAATACAGGATGTTACTTTTTCGGATTTTAGTCGGTTCGATTACCGGGTGTGGCAAGCGAATTTTTAAAAATCTTTGAATGCAGTTTTGTTTCTTTTAAAAAATAAAATGATGTCTCCTTTAAGTAAAATGCGCCAACTTAAGGATTTAAGGTACTTGCCCTCCATGTGGCATCGCCGTGGGACGCCCTGTATATTACTGCTTCATTCTTATGTATAATTTTTTATATTCATATACCTTGTACATGTCTGGTCGGGTACTTCGCAAAGGGCTCGTACGCAGTTTATTGGACTTTATTGCTTCTTATTGGACTCGGATTTTGTAGGTCTTTTTTAAATTTGTTCGCTGATGTGGAATGAGTTTTTTGAATTGATATAGGAAACTTGAGAGGTTTTATGTTGAGTAGGCAATTTTGGAGTTAATTCCGTCTACATATTTCGTTTTTCTGTTGTGAATAATATTGTATTTAGGATTATATTTCCTATTCTCGTGTAATGCGACACCAAGTTCCGCTCCATGTATGAAATTAAAACTTAGTAACAATACTTGACTGTTGTCCCTGTATTTGGTCTTAGTTTTTATTTGGAGATGGTTCGTGTCTTATGGAAACACTATTGGATCAGACTCCCAAGTCCTATTTTTAAAATTACCTGCCATAGATTACTTTTTCGTTTTATTATGAGACTAAATTACAGTAACCACACCGTAATAAAATTAATTCTTTATTTTTAATAATTAAATTAATGCCTATAATAGATACATCTTCTAATTTTGAATGAATTAGTGGATAATAGAATGACTATTGAATTTTTCATACTTCATCTTCTACTTCTACTTTAGTTAAGTTTCGTATTAAAGCGTATTTTTTCTTTTTTCAGCAATAATTTTATTTATTGAGCAATGGTAATGATGAAGTCCATCTGACTTTTTTATAATTCACACTTTCTATAGTGAACGAACGTTAATCACACGAACGATGCTTAGAAGATAATTTATTTACTTATACCGGTTTTGATATTTTCTAAGGCTTAGATTGCAACAGTGAAAATCTGTTTAACAAAACTAAGTTTTTTGCAAACGAAATTAATTGTGTAAAAAGTCATAAAGCCAGTGAAACCCAGCTTAAGAAAACTTCCATTCGAGCTTCGCTGAAATCCCCAGGTCTCGATACCAGTTGCTTAGGAACTCAATCTATATAAAAGGTAAATACTACTCACTGATTATTCACAAAATCTCAGAAACTATAACACCTACAAACTTGAAATTTAGCAGGTAGGTTCTTTATAGGGTGTAGACATCCGCTAAGAACGGATTTTACTTAGGGGTGGCCCTAAGGGGGTAAAACGAACCCCACTTGTAAGTCGCAGGTGGCCGCTAGTCCATACTAATATTATAAATGCGAAAGTAACTGTCTGTCTGTCTGCGCTTTCACACCTAATCTACCGAACCGATTTTGATGAAATTTGGTACAGAGATAGATTAGACCTCGAGAAAGGACATAGGCTATGTTTGGTCGCGATAACCGACATCCACGCGGGCGGAGCCGCGGGCAACAGCTAGTAATCTATATATATTTAACCAATTTATATCAAAACCAAGCAAAATGGAAAAGTTTGCAATTATACGTCTATATTACATCTCGCTTTTCAAGGGGGGAAGGAGGTGGGATGCGAGCAGGATAGATGTATACGTTAGACTGAGATAGTAGACGAAGAGGCCGGTAATCGTGATGTTGTTCTGAGAAGCGTAGGTCCAGGCGAGTTGCCTGGGAGATCTCTAGCGGCATGGAGGTGCCCCGGTATCGGTCCTGTTACCCCTGTGAGTGGCACGCTTTATACCTGTACACTTGACTAGTCTTTGTGCGGCGGATGTTCGAACAAGGCGGTCCATTCACGCTCCTACTTTGCAATTAATATTGTTAGGAAAATGTTTAATTATTTTCTCTGCTTATAAGTTTTTCTTCTTATTAGATTGTACTATTAGGTGGTTCGCGGGCTATGGTTATAATGTTTTGTTCTATTAAGAGTATGTTTTGTTCTAATGTGAATTGTTTTTGTTCTTCAGGCGAGGGCGGCAACGGTGTTAACTATCATGTGCAGTACGTCACGGAGCCTCAAGAGATTTACACGCAGAGTCACACCACACACATGTAAGTACAACCTTTTAATATTCACGCTAAAACCGCGCCATGACGTGGAGTTGTGGATACCAGCCCGTGATACTATACCAACCTTTCTTATATAGGACCTAATTGTTTTAGCTAAACATTCCTACTAGAAAGTCTTATTTAACCGACTTAAAAATTCATTAAATCAATTTATCGGTATATTTTTTTTACTGTTTGTTCAGTGATCATTGTTTAAAGAGTTGTCCGAATTCAATTATTATACGAACAGTTGATGCAATTATTCTTGTTAATGGAAATTTCTTCAGTAATACCTATGTTAACGTCTGATCATATGCATTCTTGTCAGTTGGAGATTATTATTTTAGTTTATTTTGGCTTTATCGGGAGAGACTGCTGTCTGACCGCCAACTCCCGAGAGGAAAACCTGTGGCAAAGTCTCGTCCGTCAATCAGCAGGTGTGCTGGCTTGCTTGATAGTTGCAGTCCTCAAAAGTTTCACTAGTCTAACTGCAGAACTTCGATAGCGCCAATTGGTTGTGGTGGTCAGATGGCAGTCACTTCACGGATAATATTGACGTTCAACCGAATCACAGGTATACTGGTAAGCCGACCCTGACAGAGTTGGGATAAAGCTCAGAGTATGATGAGAATTATTGAAACTTTTTATTGTTGAATGACTTTCGTAAACTTCAAACGGGAAGTCGTAGAAATATTTGTATGCTAGTCATCATAAATTAAATGTGGGATTCGAATAAATCTTTTTGACATAAAGAACTCATTAATAAGTAAGTCCTACTAATATTATAAGCGCGAAAGTTTGTAAGTGTGGATGGATGTTTGTTACTCTTTCACGTAAAAACTACTAAATGGGGTGTCCTATCATTTGACAAAAAACAAATGACAAATTAACATTTGATAAACAACGTTTGACAAAATTATACTTGATAAATGTATCATTTGACAAACTATTGTTTAATAAACTACTCATAAGACAAAATATTTATTTGGAAAAAAATCATTTAAAAAAATAGTAATATGTTTGCGAAATGAAAGTTTGTCAAATGATGTTTTGTCATACATTTTTTGGTCAAACAAGGGTGAACCACTAAATGGATTTTAATGAAACTTTACAATAATGTAGCTTATACATTAGAATAACACATAGGCTACGTTTGGTCGATATAAATCGACATCCACGCGTCGGAGCCGCGGGCGACAGCTATACATCTTCCAGCCGTTTATTTTCTTTTTGACGTTTCATGTAGTTATGTCTCAATGAGTGACGGTACGATTTTATATGACAATCGACTTTGTCCTTTAAGTGGGTGATAGACGTATATACGTACTTTAAGCACGCGGTTTTTACGTTCGCGAACTTACTCGGCTCACCGTCGGTGACAGACGGCAAGCTTGCTCACACTGTATTGCAATGTCGTCGAGAGAAGAGGCTTTGTGCTATCTAGGAATTCTATCATGTCATATTTTTCTAAGAGCTTGCTAAAACACCGATGTTTACCGGTTCATGAAATTCCGCACTGGTGCAAACCTCTAGTTACGAGCAAAATTTCAAACTTGCTAGATCGCCAACGAACTTACTCGGCGGTTTTAAAGTACGCGAACTTATGGTGACAGACGTGCGAGTAAGGTCGCGGAGCCATACTCGCACGTCTGTCACCCACTTTAGTCGCCTTGTACGACACCGCTTGGGAAGAGATGGGGTGGCCCAATGTTAGCACTTTTCTGTATCTCGATTTGCTTTTTTGTTGTCTAGGGAGACCCTCCGCTCGTACCCCGTGTACGGCGTGACGACGGTGGGCGCCGACAGCGCGGCCGATGGCCCGGCCGCCGACAGCTGGCCCGGCGCCTCCTCCGCAGAGTACACCGCCTACGGCGTGGTCGTGAGTACTGCCTCACCATATGAGCTATGTGACATGCATTACAGCGCTGATATCTGGTATACCATGGATGATCAACACCGTGCTAAGTGGACATGTGTGAATCCCAAACTTTGAGGTGGTTATCCCTTCTGTGGTTTTCCCAAGCGACTACAATATGGGGTTCTCTAGAAAGGCATTAGAAGGTTACGTCATAATTAGCATCACGAGTATAGCGCCCCTGGTGTTGCATACGTCCATAGGTTACGGTAACCACCCGGGGTGTATGGAGGTCTCGCCAAGATTTTGGGGGGCCACCAATCTCATCTGTAAGCCGGGTTGATTTCGATTTGCATAACAATACCCCGTCCATTATGTTATTGTATTTTAAACAGATGGAAGTAGTACTTGCATAAAAATTAAAAATATCGATGAAATTAAAAACCTCGATTCAAAAAATCGTAAATTGATAAATGAACCGCCAGTAATTTAATAATTTAGGCGATTTCGATTGTAACGTTTTAAAGTTTTTTTTTTATAAAAACAGTCGATCGACTAACTATATTTCTAAAACTGCTTTCTGACTGACGTGACCTTGTCATTGAAATATGACGTATTGGTGTCTAATTTTTGTTCGGAGTTTGAGGCGATGTACACTGTATGTGAGCTGTTTAAAATACAATGATATAGTGGACGGAGTAGTTCCGTATGGTTGATATGCCAACTTGCCATCAGGTGGGCGGCGACGAGGCGGACGAGCCCGCTTCTCCGGCAGCTCCAGCTGGTCCGGCGGCCGTGCGTATGCCGCCCGCCACCGTGCAGTGGCTGCTGGCGCACTACGAGACGGCCGAAGGTGACGTATCATGTAACTATGCTGCTCTTTACCTTACCTCACTATACCTCACTATACTCTCATAGTTAGGTGGCGTTCTACGGACGGGAAACAGCCCGCAACCTTGTGTGTTTAATCTCTCTTTACCTTACTATTCTCATAGCTAGATAGGCGGCCTTCCACGGTGCGGCATTCTACGGACGGCCTTTATGTGTTTTTATTTTTATTTTATTTTATTCATTTATTCCAATTAAAAATATATACAAAATACATCGAAAAATGCCATATAAATTCATTAGAGTTTTTCCAGGCATCAGTGTCATCAATGTTCAAATAACAGTGTTTTAAACATACCACAATATCAAACAATAATTATAATTAAGTAGATAGGAGGTAGCATGTAAAAAATGAGTTTAATCGTACCAAATACCTTACCTCACTATACTCTCATAGCTAGATAGGCGGCGTTCTACGAACGGGAAACAGCCCGTGCCTTTGTGTTGTTTAATCATACAAAGCTAGATAGACGGTGCGTGGTTCTATAGTCAAAGTCAAAGTCTTTATTTCCCAAAATAATGCAACACTGTTACAGCTTTTTGACGTCAAAATCTCCTTAAAACTAAGTTTACCACCGCTTCCTAGGCGCTAATGGAGAAGAAACGGCGCAACAAACTCCAATGCGGCATTTTAAGGGCGTCAGTTTACAAAAAATAAAAGGGTTTCTTAAGACTAAATATGAATGTATGTACATTTGTCTCGCGTCAAGTATATAAAAAAAAAACCTTATATATAATAAAAATAAGACAACTTCAAGAGGGGCCTGCACCATGCTCAAGCCATACATTTTTGTCTTTAATATAATCGTCTGTCCTATAGTATGCTTTTTTGCATAGGGTAGTCTTCACATGATTTATGGACGGGAAGTAGTCCCGCCTTTGTGGGTTTCATCATACAAAGTAACTATGCTGCTGTTTACCTTGCTACTCTCATAGCTAGATAGGGACTTTCCATGGTGCGTGGTTCTACGGTCAGAAAACAGCCCGCACCTCTGTGTGTTTAATTGTACAAAGTAACTATGCTACTCTTTAACTTACTACTCTCATAGCTAAATAGACGGCTTTCCACGGTGCGGGGTCCCGCGGACGGGAAATCGCCCGCACCTTTGTGCGTTTAATAGTACATAGTAACTATACTGCTTTACCTTACCTCATTATTTTTAAAACTTATGTACATTTCACGGTATGTGATCCTGCGGTCGGGAAACAGCCCACACCATTAAGTACCGAATAAAATGCTCGATCGTTAGAAATTTATTTTAACGGGTGCAAATCCGAATATAGATATTTCGAACAAAGAATAAACCCTTTGTGTGAAACCTATACATTCAATTTATTATTTTTAGTGATATGTTCTTGTTTGTGCGTTTTTCATTCTTTATTAGGCAGTGTGAAATCAAGTTAATGTTTTTGAAAAAAAAAAATCAAACGGGGTTAGGGTTGCATGATTATTAATTTCTGGTGTTGCAAGCGTTTATAGGCAGACCATGTGATCTTGTACTTCCTCTGTAGTGATTAGTTTAGTTTTTTTGTGTGATTAATTTTTATACGTAAGTAGGTATATGTGGGTAATTTAATTGCATTGTTTTACATGTGTGAAATAATCGTATTTTTTTGCGAAAAGAGGTGATTTTTTATGTCCGTATGGATTGAGGAGCCACTTCAGATTTAAAAAAGAAACTTGCCCCCTTATTTAGTAGGGAAGTAAATAATTTTGTAGGCCGAATTCTGAAATTTGTAGTAAAATATGTCTAAAGTTATATCAATGTGAATGTGGCTCCTCAATCCAAACATCTGAATTGAGGAGCCACCTGAAACACGGAAAGTATTTCATGTACATATTTGAAAATTTTGTATCATTTAGTAGCAATTGTGTATAGTGTCTACTAAAAATCTGAGCCCAGCAGGTCTAAAATAGCCGCTTTGGATGTTTCATTAAATGATCATCTTAATTGTCAGATTTCACTAATCGTAAAATGGTTACTTTTGATGAATCATATAATGAAGCTCATAATGTTCATCATCTTATTTGACAGTTTTGTATGAAGATGCGTAAAATGGTCTAAATATATGAGTCATTCATAATGTCAAATTCGGTGAAATTCGTGACGTATTGAATGTTAACACGGATTTACTTTTTAGCAGATTTTAGCCTTCATATTGATGTTTTCATAGTTATTGTTGTAATATTAAACCTCACTAAGATGTTTAGGGCACAATTTAACTCCACTCTGTTTGTCCACACAACTATTTATTGACGGCCGAGGCTTTGGCGTAGACTTTTATTTCAGGTTATAAGGTCTGAGTTGCTCCTACAAAAGTCAAGCTTTGGCGACGGGGTCGTGTTGTCCCCCCTTCATTTATTTAATAATAATTGATTATTGCTTGCTACGCGTGATTTGATCTTGTCAAAACTTTGCAATTCAACCGGACCTTGCGCTGTGATGATGAACTTCCAAATTACATGAATTAGAATAAATATCCAGTCTCGTCCACTTAGCCAGTCCAGACTCAGCCTATACATGGCTCAAGTCAACAATAGTGCCCGGAAAACGGCAATAGGCTACGTGGGACCCAATACAAAGATTGGTGAAATGTGGATGTAAAGTCACCTCTGCCTAACCCTCCGGGGATAAAGGCGTGATTGTATGTATGTATACTATGTATGTAGAATAAATATTCAAGTTATGCTAGAGTTTTTCCATACATGTAACGGCCCACCAGTGTAAAGGGCCCAGTCAACAGGCAAGGCGCTGAAGCCTTATTTAATTTGTGAGGCATCTACAAATAATTATATTATTATATAAATGACCAAGACAGTCTAATGTCACAGCTAATGTTGCCTAATGCAAGCCTAATGGTGGTCCACATGTTCTGGATTGCACCTCAAGTTTTTACCATCTAGCGGGGTGCAGTAAATTGACAGACAGTAGGTATATAAAAAAATGTGAAAGGCCTTAGATTCAACCTCGATAACTTTGACTAATATACCTACCTACTTAAGCATAATAAACACTATAATGATCATGGAGGTAGAGGTATATAGAAATATAAATATTCTCATTCGCATATTTATTTAAAAATAAAACTTTTTATTTATTTATTCATTGCATTTTATGAAAACTTACAGCTAATAAATTAACATTAGGTACAATACAATTATTGTTGTTATCATCAGAGACTTCGTCCTGCTACACCAGTGGGATTATTCAGAACCCCGTGTCATCCCTTTAAATTAATTTATTGATTTCCAAATATCTTATGGGTATTTGCAGGATTTGTTCATATTTATAATTACTGCTCCACTCCTCTAAGTAGTAGCATGATATATATAGAAGAGTACTCTGTGTGCCTTCTAGGCTTTTACACTGTTGTGTTTATATCCAGCCATTGCTCTGCCATCCCGTTGCCCGTCTACCGTTTTGCCATCATTAGTTTCGTGCCTGCACCTTGTGTAAAGATGCCTTTGCATCTAACCACAGAAACACAAACACATTCAATGTTTTTTGTAGAAGTAACTTGATAAGTTCAATTCAATTCATAATGAATGGCTCTGTGCTTTTAACATCAATTCTGTCAATGTCCCGTAGTAGAGCTATTAACGCAGGATATAGAGTGGCCTCGATTTTGACTGGCTGACTCGAGTTTGTTAGTTACTTCCCACAGGATCCAAACAAAAGGACAGTATTTTGCTTTTGTTTATACGCCACCGTCGTTCCCCCATTGCGTTGCCCGTCTATTCTAACATCATTAGTTTCGTGTCTGCACCTTACTTTAGACGCCTCTGAATCTAATCACAGAAACACAAACACATTCAATGTTTTTTGTCGAAGTAACTTGATAAGAATAAGAAACATAAATAAACATTGAAACCAAGTTTTGACAACAGACAGTTTTGAAATGTCACGTCAGGCAAAAATTACCACACCAAAATAAAAATAAAAATTGGAAACAAATTGTAGTTTTAGCGTTATTTTTCTTTCAATTCATGTTTATTAGATGGAAATCATGAACTATTGATATATAGAACATAATAACTACCATTTTACGCTGTATTAATGACAAAATCATAATGTAGTAAATACCGTAAAAGCACGATTCGGCGAGTCCTTATATTTTTTTCGTCATAGCAACACCAATAACAAATATGAAACATATTGCAGATGAAATATGAATGACATATTAAAAAATGTGGTCATTTTACAATCTATAAAATATGTCACCAACTAATCTGCAAATGAATGTCATTTTTAGATGAAACATCCAAAACGGCCATTTTAGACCTGCAGTACTGTTTATATTCAAGAATATACAATACTTTTAATGTGGCTCCTCAATCTATACATAAGAGCGTGAATTGCCATGAAAGTTATTGGTCAATTTATATTCCACTGTAAAGACATTTAGTAGCAAGTGTGTTCGAATTTGTAGCATATGGACAAAGTAGTAGAACTGAGTAAATTTAATAAATAAACGCATTTCATTTGGCTCCTCAATCCTGACGTCTGCATAATAAATAATTGACTGTACCTACCTGAGATCAAAACGGAATAAAATACCAGAGACACTAACATTTAGTATAAATGTCTACTAAATACACATGCACAGATCAACATTGTATATGTTCGGTATCTGAAAAATAAATTACTTCTGAATATTCCTTGCGAATTCGCTAAATGGGTGACCATGATATATGAATTAAACTAGGATGATTCATATTTAAAATGTAATTTTTCGACTATAGGTATTCGGTACAAAGATTCTTCATAAGTTTAGGATATTTAGTACCTAGGCAATTTCAACATAAGTTAAAGAATGAATTAATATTGGTTGGTCGGTGCTTTTAGGAATTTTACAGTGAGAATCATAGTCGTCGTAACAAAACATCTCATCATTCGCTGGGTACATTTTATAGTGGCCCATGCCAGCTTCGCTAATCGCAGGGATAAATTCTATAACGCCTATTACAATATATAAGCTACTTGAAGTCATTATAGTTTCTAGTACCAGAAATGACTTAGGAAGATTCTTTGTACCGAATAGGTATATAGTCCAAAAATTAAATTTCAAAAATTAATCATCCTAGTTTAATTCATATAACATGGTCACCCTTAATAGCGAATTTGTAAGGAATATTCAGAAGTAATTTATTTTTCAGATACCGAACATATACAATGTTGATCTGTGCATATGTATTTAGTAGATATTTATACTAAATGTTAGTGTCTCTGGTATTTTATTCCGTTTTGATCTCAGGTAGGTACAGTCAATTATTTATTATGCAGACGTCAGGATTGAGGAGCCAAATGAAATGCGATTATTTATAAAATTTACTCAGTTCTACTACTTTGTCCATATGCTACAAATTCGAACACACTTGCTACTAAATGTCTTTACAGTGGAATATAAATTGACCAATAACTTTCATGGCAATTCACGCTCTTATGTATAGATTGAGGAGCCACATTAAAAGTATTGTATATTCTTGAATATAAACAGTACTGGGCTCAGATTTTTAGTAGACACTATACACAATTGCTACTAAATGATACAAAATTTTCAAATATGTACATGAAATACTTTCCGTGTTTCAGGTGGCTCCTCAATTCAGATGTTTGGATTGAGGAGCCACATTCACATTGATATAACTTTAGACATATTTTACTACAAATTTCAGAATTCGGCCTACAAAATTATTTACTTCCCTACTAAATAAGGGGGCAAGATTCCTTTTTAAATCTGAAGTGGCTCCTCAATCCATACGGACATGATTTTTTTTTGTATATACGCTCAAAGACAAGTAGCGTAGTAAATTCTAATTTCTTGGTAACGGGTATAGGGGTTCTTATAACCCGATTCCTGCCAGCTTGCTGTAAAAAAGGAACCTGTGGTAGAAATGTTTTTAATATTCTTATAATTTCTATATGCGTTCTATACGACGCTAGATTTTTGTTTTTTTTTTTTCGTTTTTCAATCTTCGCCACTGCCTTTGCTTATAAAACTTTCCATAAAATAATGAGCAGAACATAAAATATATTAACCTTGAGCTCTGGAGATTATAAAACTTCTTATAAATACATTAATAAAATTAACTGATACATAGATTTCTTTTTCCCATCAGGGACGGTTCCTAAAAATAAATATTTCGTCGTTGACATTAAATCATTTCAAATAGAAATATATCAGTTGAATTATCTTTACAAAGGAACAATTATTAGGCTGTGTCCTCAATATTGGTGAGCGCCGACGCGACGGGTATCAGAAGGGACTCGCACTCCGTACAAAGGCCACGTGACGTAGACGCACCCCCGCCCCTCTACCCTCCACCCCGCCCTCTACTCTCCACCCCACTCCGCCCCGTCGGGGCCACTCCCACCCCACCCTACTTCGTCAAGCTCGAGAACGCAGCCGCGGCCTTAGGAGATCATTTTATAGAGTGCCGCTACCGTTTTCTTGTGTGTATTTTTAGATTATAGAGCGAAAATGAAGGCTTTTTCAATTGACCCTTTGCGCATCTCAAACGTAAAGGTTTTTAGGAACATAGGACTAAAATCGGATCGTATAAGTACTAATTATCATTCTGAAGATATCGCACTAACGTGTAACGAGCGATAACTGTTGCAAACACATTCAATACCCTTAGTATTTTTTGCACTTCAAGTGTAAATTTGTAGTAAGTTGCACTTGAAGTGTAAAAAACAGCATAACGATCGAATTGAGTACTTCCTCCTTTTTTGAAGTCAGTTAAAAACTACTTAATCTTTCTGTATCATATCTACGCTTATTAGCTGCGAAGCGTGAAAGTCATTAGTATTTTTTTTTAAATATCATTCTGTCAATCCCATTTTCAAAATATCGATCGTAAACTTTCGGACTGAATCGAATTTACGGTGTGATGGTGTAGGTCCTGAGTACCGCAATATTTTAAGATGTCCTCTGTCTTTTTAGGGTTCCGTAGCCAAATGGCAAAAAACGGAACCCTTATAGATTCGTCATGTCTGTCCGTCTGTCTGTCTGTCTGTCTGTCTGTCCGTATATCACAGCCACTTTTCTCCGAAACTATAAGACCTATGCTGTTGAAACTTGGTAAGAACATGTATTCTGTGAACCGCATTAAGAATTTCACATAAAAATAAAAAAAGCATTAAATTTTGGGTCCCCATACTTAGAACTGAAACTCAATTTTTTTTTTCATCAAACCCATACGTGTGGTCTATCTATAGATAGGTCTTTAAAAATGCTATTGAGGTTTCTAACATATTTTTTTTCTAAGCTGAATAGTTTGCGCGAGAGACACTTCCAAAGTGGAAAAATGTGTCCCCCCCCCCCCCTCTAACTTCTAAACTAAGAGAATGATAAATCTAAAAAAAATATATGATGTAAATTGCCATGAAAACTACCACTAAAAATTGGTTCGAACGAGATCCAGTCAGTAGTTTTTTTTAATACGTAATAAACCGCAATTTTCGCCTTTGCTACTACGGAACCGCACTTGGCCGATTTTATTTAAATTAAGAAACTAAATAAATTGCATTACTTTTTGTGTAAGTTCTCAAGTATCGCTTTCCTCTTCCTTCCTTAACAATTAATTTTTAATTGATCACAATAATAATGTAAGGTAATGAACGTTAATTCTCAAAATTAAGGACGCCTTTGTGTTGTTCTCATAAATGGTTTAATTATACGATGAAAGGACCTTCCGTTTTATTCAGCTCATTGGAAAAAATAAAGAAATAAAGTTGAATTCAAGCTTGAATTTTAATATTCTGTTATATACGTTCTCTTTCAAAGATAAATCCATATTATCTAACAGCTTTTTGGCGTTTGAAAGCAAATTCTCTAGTTACTTCATTTGTTTCATTTTATTGCTAACCTTGAGATACTTTGAGTGTCACACGGAACTTTTCGTTTTCTTTTCATGCCAAAGTTTATCTTGTTAAATAATGTTAGCGGTGCTACGATTCCAGAAATATATTGTTAAATAATATAATAACTACTGATTGTCAAAAAAATTAAAAATATAAAGGGTAATATTAAATCGCTTGTTGATGTAAATTACAAAGGACAACATTCACTCTCCATACAAATCTGGGCTAGTTTTGAAAGTGCCGGCCAAAGGAAAAAAATACGATATTCCGTTAGAACTCGTTCTTACTAACATTTTTTATTATGGCGTCAAAGTTGAGAGACAACTTCCAACGGTTTTATTAGAGTTTAAAAATCTTAAAATATACACTTTTTATGATACGAACTATTGAAAATAAATGAAAAATATTGCTATACATTGGAAGAATAGTTAATAAAAGCAATAAAAATAAACCCTGTACTTTATATTGTTGTTTTTCGTCCATTTATTGAGATCCAAAGTTGAAAGTGCCGGTCAGAGAAAACAAATATGATATTCCGCTAGAGCTTGTCCTTATTAGCACTTTTTATTACTATGTCAAAGCTGAGAGACCACTGCCCTCAGTTTTATTGGTGTTCAAAAATCTTAGAAACATATAATTTTTATGATATTATATATTGAAAATGAATGAAAAATATTGTTCTATATTGGAACCTATTGCAACCAAAATTTCGCTTGCAAACACATTGCTGCTACCCATCCTTGATTATGCGGACGTCAGTTATCTTGATTTAACCGAAAGCCAGCTGGATAAACTTGAGCGCCTCCAAAATGTCAGTATAAGATTCATATTTGGTTTACGCAAGTATGATCATGTTTCGCAGTTTCGAAAAGAGCTTAAGTGGCTACCCATACGACTTCGCCGGAATGCCCACATCCTTTCTCTGCTGTACAATATACTATTTCATCCTTCAACTCCAACTTACCTTAAGGGACGTTTTGAGTTCCTACACGATAACCATACGAGATATTTAAGGTCATCGGAGAACTTGCGACTAAGGATGCCGTCGCACAAAACTACATTTTATGACAACTCTTTCACCGTTACGGGCATCCGTCTATGGAATAATCTACCAGTTGATATAAGAAAAGCTCAGAGTTTAAATTGTTTCAAGTCTATGGTAAAGGAACACTATTTGTCACTCACGCACAAAAATGCTCCTTTATAGCAGGTTTACTGCATCTAGACTTGTGTATTCTTTGTATAATATTTGTGTTATGTATGTATATGTATGTGTATATGTGTATGTATGTATTTGTGTATAATTATATATTATGTGTGTGCGTATGTATGTATTTGTGTATGTATTGTGTAATATATATTAGATATGATACCTGTGTATTATGTATTACGCCAAAACGACTACCACTCAATCCTGCTACTGTTCTGACCATCCAAAGGTTGCCTGGCAGAAATCGCTTGAAGCGATAAGGCCGCCCTTGTACTATTGCCATAGTGATTACTTTTATGTTTTTAATGTTTTATTTTTAATGGTGTAAGTACAAAAAGTGTATATAAATAAATAAATAAATAAATAACGCAATAAAAAATAAATCCCATACTGCATATCGCTGTTTTTCGTTAGTTAGGTCCAAAAATTGAAAGTGAAGCCAAAGAAAAATAATATGATATTCCGTTAGAGCTTGTCTTCATTGACATTTTTACTATAGCATCATAGCTGAGGGAATACTGCTCTCGGTTTTATTTGAGTTCAAAAATCTCGGAAACGTATATTTTAAATAAAATAAATAATTGAAAAGGAATAATAAATTATGTTGTATTATATTGGAAGAATAGTTGATAAAAGCAATAAAGCAATAAAAATAAGCAATTAAAAATAAAATACACGAGCAATAACACTGTTTCATTGCACTCAACCCTGTTTGTTTTATCTATGATAATGTATATATAATGTTGACGAACCTGGACATGACGTGATTGCTATCGTCCACGAATCTACCTTATGGCATTGCCATTAGTGCCTTGTAACTGTGGAATATGATCAACACATTTACTAAGTTCAATAATTGGAAATGCACCTTTAACCAATATAAATCAATATTTCTCATTCATTTTCAATAATACGTTTAAAAAAATGTATTATATCCAAGATTTTTGAACTCAAAAAAAAAAACCAAGGGAAGTTGTCCTTCAGCTTTGACACCATAATAAAAATGCAAACGCGTACAAGCTCTAGCGGAATATCACATTTGTTTTCTTTGACTGGCACTTTCAATTTTTAACCTAGATAAATGGATGAAAAACAACGATATGTAATATGCGGTTTATTTTTTATTACTTATATGAACTACTCTTCCAATATAGAACAATATTTTTAATTCATTTTCAATAGTTCGTATCATAAAAAATGTATGTTTTCAAGATTTTCGAATATAAATAAAACTGAGGGAAGTGGTCCCTCAGCTTTGACGCCATAATAAAAAATGCTAATAAGGAAAAATTCTAGCGGATTTTATTTTCTTTAATCGACACTTTTAATTTTAGCCGTAAATAAATGGACGAAAAACAACAATATGCAGTATGGGGTTTATTTTTTATTGCTTTTATTAACTATTCTTCCAATGTATAACAATATTTTTCATTTATTTTGAATAGTTCGTATCATAAAAAGTGTATATTTTTAAGATTTTTAAACTCTAATAAAACCATTGGAAGTGGTCCCTCAACTTCGACGCACTAATAAAAAATGTTAGTAAGAACAAGCTCTAACCGAATATTGTATTTTTTTTCTTTGGCCGGCAAAATAAAAATTAGCCCAATCTGAATGATGTCCTTTCGGAAAAGCCTAAACTGTATGCAGCGGGACGTCTTTATAAATATATTTTATAGTCATTTAGTGCATGAGATTCCCACGTACCTACACGAGATCAATTCCCAGCTATTTTTGAAGAATTTACAGGATTCACAAAAATGTTAGTAACTTCAACAGAAATATTTTCTAATACAGGCGTATCCCTTCCCCGGTCAACCCTGTACGCGCACTACCTACGCCACTGTGCTACCCATCGCCTAGAACCCGTCAATGCAGCATCCTTCGGGAAGCTCATCCGCTCAGTGTTCGTGGGGTTAAGGACCCGTCGCCTTGGCACCCGCGGGAACTCCAAGTACCATTACTATGGGATCAGGGCCAAGCCGGGAATTGATCAAGATCACAGCGACGTGAGGGACGAAGGTCAAGATCAGCCAGAGAATGGAGACGAGAAGACAGATGTGTTGGATCATCAGGTAATTGTTACAAATTGTAATATTGGACTAGTGACTAGTGACTACTATGTTTTGTCAATTGTCTGCAACCCGCTGGACGGTAAAAAGCTGAGGTGTATTCCAGAAGATATGGACCACCATTTCTGATTTTATTGGCCTTAAAATGCTGGTCCCTAACTTGATGGCCTTGATAGATGCTTTTTTATGCCCCGCTTCACGGACCGGCAGGCTTATTAGCTAACTCGCGATAGCAAAATTTGCGCGGTAATCGCACAAAAACGACAAATTGGTATTACGTATCACATTTGACAGAAAGCGATCAGCGAAAAAGGCGCGATAAGAAATGTCATCGCGATCACTCAAAAGGTCCGTTTCTTATGGCCGCCATTGTGAAAATAATAAATACAGAAATTTTCATTGTAAAAAACCAGTGGTAAATCAAGAAACACATATAAATTAGTCTTAGAAACAAAACTATCGCTATTTTTCAGTTCCGCAGCATATAATTGTTAGGCGATCTGATCGCAAATCCTTATGTAATACCAATTTTTTTGACATATCGCGATCCATCGCGCAGTGATCTCGTTCTTACTGCTCATCGCTCGCTCGCTGGTCGCGAAAAGTTAGCTAATAAGCCTGCCGGTACTGTAGGATAAGGGAAACATGCGCGGCTAGAGCATTCATCAATATCAGTTACAATTTTGTGTATACAGTGGTGTAATGTAAGGAAATGTACATTCATATGTCAAATATAATTGTTATATTTATATGTTACCGATCTAGCTGTTGTCCATGGCTCCGCCCGCGTGGATGTCGATTATCGCGACCAAAAATAGTCTATGTCCTTTTCCAAGCTCTAATCTCTCTGTGTACCAAATTTCATCAAGATTGGTTCAGTGGTTTAGGCGTGAACGCTTAACAGATAGACAGACAGTTATTATCGCATTGGTAATATTAGTATTGATTTAAGTTTCCGCGGCCGCGTAGAGATTACAACATACTCACGCGACCCACGGGTTGTTTATATCGCCGTAAAGTAGTAATCGATTTATAGTTAGAAGTTTCTACCTTAGAGCATTTACCTAGGTTGTACACCCTGAGGTATAACCCGCGCCACGTATCTTGGACCTAAATCGTAAGATATACGAGGCTCTGGCACTCGCGGATTGCTTTGTATTAATCTATGCTTGGTGAATTTGAGTTCGTCTACCGCAGTAGCATCCCATGCTATCCTCAAAAGACACCCAAGAACAACACTGGAGATATTTGGCTCTGAGGTGAAAGCCACAGGTGCACCCGGGGGCAACGCTGAAATAATGATGAAAATGTCGTTTATAGATTTTTGTAAATCTCCAGGATCAATTTAACAGAAATTTACTTATCTCCAGAGTTATGTTATGAAATAACAGATAACTGACGATCCATTACACTTTTTTTTTAATTTTATTTTTCAGTGTTCTAGTCTATGGTTGTTTTTGCTGTCAAAAAATCCATAGACAAAATGTAATTTTGGAACGCGATAGCTTTTTAAAATTTTGCGTTCCATGATCTTCCTGTACCATAATCGCGTTACCATACTCCCTATTCAGTCTTACCCCAAAGCCCGGTGAACAGATTAGCAATTTGAATCAGAAACTACACAGAGATCTTTTAGGGTCGTTGCGTTTAGGGCGCAACCATGTTTTATATAACAGACGTGAATTTTCTGTGTCGAGTACAATACCTATACCTTGGGACACGTATCTTAGACCTAAATCGCGAGACAACAAAGCCCTGGCGCGCGCAGATTGTTTTGTAATAATCTATGCTGGGTGAATTGAGCTCGCCCACCGCAATAGCACCCCGTGCTATCCTCAAAAGACACCCAAGAAACGTGTACTGCGCGTATAGAGCATAATTTAGGTCCCAGATATATGTCCCGAGGTATACAATATCTAGTGTATAGCTTTGTAGTCGGGATACAGGTACAGAGCTCAGTCTCCCCGCCGTCCCCGGCCGACCTAGCCGTTTGCTAGTACTCCCTTTGAACGGCTGTGTAATTCCAGTGTTCAAGCCACCTTAGTTCTCTTCTACGTTCAAATGGTATTCATTTTGTTACGTAAAGTTTTGTTCATACGTGAATATGTTTGGTCGTTTGGTGAGTAAAGAAAAGGCGTGTCTGAGCTGTGCGGATTGTTTAGTTCTATCTTAGTGTTAAAGGAATAGTTTTGATACTTGGTTAGTTTATTTCATATGGAGATTGTTTTTAATATTTGGATTATTGCATTGATTGAAATTGACCTTGATTAACTTAAAAAAAGGACGGACCTGTTGAGTTTAAATCGTTATCTTAAAATGTGATAGTATTTTCTATAAACTATTAGTGAGTTTAATCCTTAATATATTTAGTAGTCTTTTCCAAAATGTTTTTTATAAATTTCTTCTATAAGAGAGCAAAAAATCTATATTTGCCTTTTAAAATGTAATACAGTGAAACCTGGTTAAGTGAGACCTCAAGGGACCTGCAAATTTGTCTCACTTATAGAGGTATTCCACTTACCCAGTGTCTCAGATATCCAGGTATAAAAAAAATGCCTGTCTCATTTAAAGAGGGTTCCATTAATAGAGGTCAGAATACAGGTTATTTTCAGTTATAGAGGTGCGATTATTTAAAATAACGTATGATGTGAATGTCTGAGTATAAATCTTCATTGGGAATTATAAAAGGTAATAAATTACCAAAGGTGCATTTGATTATAAATATATTTGTTCTGAATTGTTCTACAAAGAGTAGCTATGACATATTAAATTTGACACAGATTTCATCGCGTGTCTTCCCAATTTCATAAAAGGATATTAACTTTTCACATACTAATAGCTTTAGTTTCGGCATTTTTTAAATAAACATCTGTATGATAGTACCTACCTAAACCAAAACTAAAACTGAAGGTCATTAAGGCTCAAAATTAGTTACGCACGGGATTTGCGGGTTGAATAAGAATAAGTAAACAAAAAAAAAACGGTGTTATCTCAGTTATAGAGGTTAATGCATGTGAAATTCACTCGCTGTCTCAGTTATAGAGGTAACTTCGACGATAAAATCGAAAGAACGAATCCCAGATATAGAGGTTTGCTTCGTCCCACTAATAGAGGTAATTCAGTGCCAAGGTGTAGGGACCTCAGCATGAGTTCCAGTTATAGAGGTTTCTCACTTATCCAGGTCCCACTTATCCAAGTTTCACTGTATGTATTTAAGTTAATTCTCTCTTTCTACATATTAGAATAGTTTATGGGTTTTAGGTTTTTAAAATTTATTTATTCACATTCTTGTGCTATCATCGGTCCTTGAGACGTGTGCAAAATTTCAAAATAATCGGAAGTTTTGTCGTTGTTGTGTTATTTCAAAGATTTCGTCACATACAAACCTGAAGCATTACTCGTAACATACACAACTAATAAAAGCGTATTAGAAGCGTTTATTGAATACCACACAGATAGAAATATTAGCATCCTGCCAATCTCCTGCCAAGTTCTTTCATCCAATTACAATTTATTACATTGTTGTCATACTGCTTCTTCTTCTTCATTGTGACATTGGCAGCAAGTGAAAATAAAATTAGATGCGCCCAGCCCAGAGCTCTGCGACATTGGCTGCACCTTCCGTCGCTTCATTCAGGCCGGCAGTTTTGCAGGTGTAGGGACACAACAGGCACGACAGGAGGTGTTCCATCGACTGCAGAGGGCACCACACTCACAACCACCACTTTCACTGCTGTAAATCCATACTAATATTATAAATGCGAAAGTAACTCTGTCTGTGTGTCTGTTACGCTTTCAAACCTAAACCACTAAATTGATTTTAATGAAATTTGTTATAGAGATAGATTAGACCTTGAGAAAGGACATTTATGCTATGTTTGGTCGCGATAACCGACATCCACGCGGGCGGAGCCGAGGAAAAAAGCTAGTAGGGTATAACGGTACCTTTCTCAATGAACTAGGAGGGCAGACCCCGCGAACGTGCCCGCGCATCTAGCCCGTCGTTGAACCAACACCGCCAGTACCTGGGCGTGGTGTCGCCGCCAGAACCACCGCCGCTGACGATCGTCGACTTGCCTGAGGATGTGCCGCATGAGTCTCTGGAAGCGCTGAGGAGACATCACAGGTACGGTTTACTGTTAGTTATTTGTGGTCCAATCTAGGAGTGAAGTTTTTCGATCATTTTGCTGAAGATACGTTACGCGCTAGTGATGCTCCTAACACAGCCATATATTCCGGATTTGTTTTCTATAAAAGTAATCGAACAATTCACCTTTATTTGCGCTAGTAATTTATTTGTCGTTGATTTTTTTGTCATAATAATGAAAATATTGTGTTGATTACGAACAGTGAAACGAAACGTGTACTTAGCACGAAACGCTTTAAGTAAAGTGCATATGCACTGCATATAGTGCATAGCATACAAATATAGTGCGCTTTGCGGACCATCGCAATACCAAAAACCAATAAAAGGACTGATCAACCAAAGACGCCTATGCACTATACGGGTCAACTAAAAAGCAATAAGAGGACTGATCAACCAATGATGACGCCTATGCACTACGAGCATATGGATCAACCAAAAATCAACAAAAGGACTGATCAACCAATGGCCCATGCCGTTTGAACCCATGATTGGTTAATTAGTGCGCCTCAGGTGTCTATAAAAAATGTCTATTATCAAATATAGTTAGGCCGGGTTCCCATTATGTTCGCATTATGCCGGGTCGGACAAAAATACCGAACTCGGCATTTTGGCCGAGCGTTTTGTTGGTTCGTCCGTTTGGGATCTACGATGCCACAGAGACACACACACGATAAGATGATTTCTTTTAAAATTTTACTATCCGGTATTCGGTCGGATAGTGAAAACAAGGCCGGATAGGCCGGATACCGGATAGTTACCGAATATCCCTTTCATCTCTAATTATTACTACATACCTAGTTAACAAGACATCTGATGTTCACTCTCTAGTCATTTATTTTGACAATTTTGTTTGTTTGTCAGGCAACACGCGGGCGATTTCCTAGAAGCCGTGGCGGCCCTAGACATCGGCGCGGTGGAGCGCGCGCGCCGCGCGTTCTGGCGCCGGCCGCCGCCCGCGCTGTGCCGCCGCGTGCTGTGCAAGCTGACGTCACGCCGTGACGTCGCCGCGTGGCTGCGCCTGGCCGAACTGCAGCTGTACCAGCGCGCCGTGGAGCTGCTACTGCCCGACGTACTGCGCCCTATACCGCCGCAGTTGACTCAGGTGAGTGACGTCATAACGTCATGTGACTGCGTATGTTCTAGCGTTGTGCCATCGTGAATTGAGCGAGGTGACATTACGCCGTGACGTAACTGACATGCAGTTACGTCACGGCGCGATGTCACCTTGCTTCAGTTTGGCTTTAGTTCTGTTATACCAGCGTCAGCGCGCTGACTGTCAGATAGTTCTATACCACCACTGTTGTCTGAGGTAGATGACGCGATGACGTGACGGGACCGTAATTGCAATTTGCGTGATGTCGTCGTTTTAGGATACCAAATGTTCAAAAAATTTACAGCTTCTAATGTAAATATGGTAGGCTACAAGAAACTTGTACTTTTAAATCGATTAAGATAGAAAAGAGCGAATCCACCTCAGGCGGGACTTGAACCCGCGAAATTTCTCTTAAAGTGGGAATGCTCTGATTACTAAGCCACCGAGGTTCACTCAAAACTGATCCAATTTTTTCTATACATCTGTGTTAGGGCGACTTGTACTTGTAGTATTAAATCTCGCGGTATATTCCCGCAGTCGATCCGCAACTTCGCCAAGAGCCTGGAAGGCGCGCTGGCCAGCGGCGCGGCCGGCGCCCCCGGGCCGGCGGCGCGTGCGCAGGCCGCCGCCGCCGCAGCTCTAGCGGCCGCGCTGCGCCGGTACACGTCGCTCAACCACCTGGCGCAGGCCGCGCGCGCCGTGCTCACCAACCACCACCAGATACACCAGGTGGGCTATACACTGGGGGCGAGTTGGGGACTCCAAGGTCCCCGCACCGGATGAGGGCCAGGTCGAGAGATATGGCCCTGGGTCGGCCGAGGTGCGAGGGATATGGCTACGACAACCTCACCTCCGACAACCGAAGGCCCACAGACGGCGTGCGTTTTAGTCGGTTCGAGTCCGACATAACCTCCTCCTCCGGCTCCGGTGGGGGTGGTATCCGTGGGGATTTTTCGCACGATAAAAAAAAGGTGGGCTATACACTTACATTGCTTCCATGTTGGGCGCCATGCAATACATTTTTATGACATTTTACTGGATACGACTTCGTTTATGTATAGTCTGGCACAGCGCACTCTATACCTAAACGAAACATTACTTGAAACGGGTTCTAGAATGAGAAAACATGATTTATACAAATGACAGAATGATAAAGAAAATACAAAGAATATACAAAAATACCGAAACCGATGCAAATAATTCAATTTAAACTTAAAGGCAATCGTACTCACGATCTTCGATGTAACAGTCGAACATTATACCGACACGCTATAAAGATCGTTCAAGGACACTCACCCCACGTTGGGCGCCAAGTATGTTACATGGCGCCCAACGTGGGGCCAATGTATCGTAACAGTTAGTTCCTCTGCCGCTGTAGACCTAACCCTCTGGTTGTCGCCAGATGCTGGCGGACCTCAACCGCGTGGACTTCCGCGTGGTGCGCGAGCAGGCGGCCTGGGCCTGCTCCTGCGGCAGCGCCGCCACCGCGCACAAACTGGAGGCCGACTTCAAGGTACGCGTACTAGTTTAATGTACAATGTTATTCAGGTGATGTGATTACATATCGGCATAATTTAGATTCAGTTACGGCAGAGTATAAGCAAGTAGCATAATTTGTTCCGAGTCTTATTTCAGTATATAAAGCCACCTAACATTGCACTAATTACATAGGCAAACCCGCATGAACCCGCTATACATATAACGACCCAGATTATAAGGAGAGCAAGTACGAGTTGCAGCATCAGCGCCCCGTGCAGCGAGCAGCCTCGTGCATTCGCCTCGTGCCGCACCGTCAGCAGATTTGAGAATCGATTGCATCAATACGCGAACTGATTTAACATCTTTAATTAAAATAAATATACTTCACTTCTGTTCTAGCATCGAACGTAGTCGTTAGTATAGTTAAGAATGTAGTTCTCATATCGAACTCATTCGCTTAGGTTAGTAAGGTGTAATGTAGTTCTAATATCGAGTACATTCACCTTTAGGCTAGTACGGTGTAATGTATTTCTAACATCGAGTACATTCACCACCTTTAGGTTAGTTAGATTTCATTAAATAAGTATAATAAATCTCGTTTAAGTGATTCTAGTTTCCTTCTTGTACCCTCTGGCTGCGGAAAACGTAATTCACTGTATACCAATTAAAGAAACTTCGCGGTACTGGGTACTCACTATCAGTCGTCCCAGTTAATATTGTCAATCTACCGGACTTGTTTTTGGTCCTTTGAAACGTGAAGCATGTGAGATCGGAAGCAACCGAGGCCGCACACCGTAACACCTTTTTGGTCCTTCGAGCCGTGAAGCGTATACAACTGAAAAGCAACCAGAGGTCTCTTACCGTGCAACATACTGGTCCTTCGACTAGTAAGGTCGGAAGCAAACAGTGGGCAAATACGACTGCTATATAAATAGAACTTGTTGCAGGCGACACTGGGGCGCGGCGCGTCGCTGGAGCAGTGGGCAGGCTGGCTAGAGGGCTGCGTGCGCTCGGCGCTGGCGCCGCACGAGCGCCGCGTGGACTACACGGCACGCGCGCGCCGCCTGCTGCTCGACTGGTCCTTCTACTCCTCGCTCGTCATCCGCGAGCTCACGCTCAGGTCGGTCCCTCTCCTGAGTCACTACAGGGCGCGCTGGCGCCGCACGAGCGCCGCGTGGACTACACGCCGCCTGCTGCTCGACTGGTCCTTCTACTCCTCGCTCGTCATCCGCGAGCTCACGCTCAGGTCGGTCCCTCTCCTGAGTCACTACAGGGCGCGCTGGCGCCGCACGAGCGCCGCGTGGACTACACGCCGCCTGCTGCTCGACTGGTCCTTCTACTCCTCGCTCGTCATCCGCGAGCTCACGCTCAGGTCGGTCCCTCTCCTGAGTCACTACAGGGCGCGCTGGCGCCGCACGAGCGCCGCGTGGACTACACGCCGCCTGCTGCTCGACTGGTCCTTCTACTCCTCGCTCGTCATCCGCGAGCTCACGCTCAGGTCGGTCCCTCTCCTGAGTCACTACAGGGCGCGCTGGCGCCGCACGAGCGCCGCGTGGACTACACGCCGCCTGCTGCTCGACTGGTCCTTCTACTCCTCGCTCGTCATCCGCGAGCTCACGCTCAGGTCGGTCCCTCTCCTGAGTCACTACAGGGCGCGCTGGCGCCGCACGAGCGCCGCGTGGACTACACGCCGCCTGCTGCTCGACTGGTCCTTCTACTCCTCGCTCGTCATCCGCGAGCTCACGCTCAGGTCGGTCCCTCTCCTGAGTCACTACAGGGCGCGCTGGCGCCGCACGAGCGCCGCGTGGACTACACGCCGCCTGCTGCTCGACTGGTCCTTCTACTCCTCGCTCGTCATCCGCGAGCTCACGCTCAGGTCGGTCCCTCTCCTGAGTCACTACAGGGCGCGCTGGCGCCGCACGAGCGCCGCGTGGACTACACGCCGCCTGCTGCTCGACTGGTCCTTCTACTCCTCGCTCGTCATCCGCGAGCTCACGCTCAGGTCGGTCCCTCTCCTGAGTCACTACAGGGCGCGCTGGCGCCGCACGAGCGCCGCGTGGACTACACGCCGCCTGCTGCTCGACTGGTCCTTCTACTCCTCGCTCGTCATCCGCGAGCTCACGCTCAGGTCGGTCCCTCTCCTGAGTCACTACAGGGCGCGCTGGCGCCGCACGAGCGCCGCGTGGACTACACGCCGCCTGCTGCTCGACTGGTCCTTCTACTCCTCGCTCGTCATCCGCGAGCTCACGCTCAGGTCGGTCCCTCTCCTGAGTCACTACAGGGCGCGCTGGCGCCGCACGAGCGCCGCGTGGACTACACGCCGCCTGCTGCTCGACTGGTCCTTCTACTCCTCGCTCGTCATCCGCGAGCTCACGCTCAGGTCGGTCCCTCTCCTGAGTCACTACAGGGCGCGCTGGCGCCGCACGAGCGCCGCGTGGACTACACGCCGCCTGCTGCTCGACTGGTCCTTCTACTCCTCGCTCGTCATCCGCGAGCTCACGCTCAGGTCGGTCCCTCTCCTGAGTCACTACAGGGCGCGCTGGCGCCGCACGAGCGCCGCGTGGACTACACGCCGCCTGCTGCTCGACTGGTCCTTCTACTCCTCGCTCGTCATCCGCGAGCTCACGCTCAGGTCGGTCCCTCTCCTGAGTCACTACAGGGCGCGCTGGCGCCGCACGAGCGCCGCGTGGACTACACGCCGCCTGCTGCTCGACTGGTCCTTCTACTCCTCGCTCGTCATCCGCGAGCTCACGCTCAGGTCGGTCCCTCTCCTGAGTCACTACAGGGCGCGCTGGCGCCGCACGAGCGCCGCGTGGACTACACGCCGCCTGCTGCTCGACTGGTCCTTCTACTCCTCGCTCGTCATCCGCGAGCTCACGCTCAGGTCGGTCCCTCTCCTGAGTCACTACAGGGCGCGCTGGCGCCGCACGAGCGCCGCGTGGACTACACGCCGCCTGCTGCTCGACTGGTCCTTCTACTCCTCGCTCGTCATCCGCGAGCTCACGCTCAGGTCGGTCCCTCTCCTGAGTCACTACAGGGCGCGCTGGCGCCGCACGAGCGCCGCGTGGACTACACGCCGCCTGCTGCTCGACTGGTCCTTCTACTCCTCGCTCGTCATCCGCGAGCTCACGCTCAGGTCGGTCCCTCTCCTGAGTCACTACAGGGCGCGCTGGCGCCGCACGAGCGCCGCGTGGACTAACTGTAGCTCGGCCAGGTGTAACCACGCGGTGGCGTCACGGCGTGCTGTCAGCTTATACAGCGCGGCGCGCTCCACCGCATCGATATCCAAGGCAGCCACGGCAGCAGCGTACCACATTTGCAGCACCCAAATTTGTTTTTTCATCTTTTTGCGCACTCGCATGCGGCGTCATTATGTCAAAATGAAGCGCGCCGCATCTTTAAATAATCAGTTGCAATTATTTTGTATAGTGTGTATCAATAGTTTTGTATGGTGGGCAGGTCGGCGGCGTCGTTCGGCTCGTTCCACCTGATCCGCCTGCTGTACGACGAGTACGTGTCGTACCTCATCGAGCGGCGCGTGGCCTCGCACCACAACGTGCCGTGCATCTCCGTCATGCAGCGAGTGCTCGTACGTACCACACACTATATATCACCACATATCGCACATCGCTTTTCGACCTCACACCTCACACCTCATAGTTCATTCCTCATACTTCACAACTTCATACTTAACACTTCATACTTTACACTTCATACTTCACACCTCATATCTCACATCTCATACTACAAATCTCTTACTTCATCCCTCATACTGCACACACACCTCATACCTCACATCTCATACTGCACACCTCTTACTTCATCCCGCACACCTTATACCTCACACCTCATATCTCACATCTCATACTGCAAATCTCTTACTTCATCCCTTATGAGGGCAGTATACTGCACACACCTCATACCTCACATCTCATACTGCACACACACCTCATACCTCACATCTCATACTGCACACCTCTTACTTCATCCCGCATACCTTATACCTCACACCTCATACTGCTCACCTCATATCTCACACCTCATACTGCACACACACCTCATACCTCACATCTTTTGACTTTTACTGGTAGAGAATGCCCATGGCATTAAGTCCGCCTGTGTACATTATGTGCATGAATTTTTAATAAATAAATAATTAAATAAAAACACCTCACACCACATACCTCATACCTCACGCCTCATACCTCACGCCTCATACCTCACACCTCATACCTCACGCCTCATACCTCATACCTCATACCTCACACCTCATACCTTACACCTCACACCTCACACCTCACACCTCATACCTCACACCTCATACCTTATACCTCATACGTCACAACGCACACCCCATACCACACACACATCTCACAAAAAATCTCGCTCCACACATCTCGCAGAACTAATACGCGAAACACTATTGTTCAGTATAAAAGTGTTTGTGTTATTAGAATACTGCTTTGTTAAACCCTTGGATGTTTTAGGCTTGTTTGAAATCGATCAATTTATTTTCTTTATTGAAATTCAACCATATACGTATGGAACTCAGTACCAATTTTTTTTATTTTTTTTTTAAAGAATATTAGCAACCGAAATTACTAATATTCCCGTTAACCCCTCCAACTAAGCTAAATTGCTTGTGCTAGGAGTGGGTTCACGTCGGTAGTGTAATGGCCAGGATTCGAACCCGGGACCTTTCGATCATAAGGCCGACTCCTTAACCACTAAGCTACCGACGCTTCCAATTATCTCGGATATAAACGATAGAATTACTTAAAAATCTAAACTCCACATTCTTGTGGTTAGGAACAGCCCGAAGAGGAAGAAATTGTGGCTGAAGAGCCATTACGCGCAGACCCTGATGAGGATGACCAAGATTGGGAGTGGGATGATGAAGAAGAAGAAGATGACGAGCAGCCAGAGTGCAAAAAAGCTAGGAATTCTGAGTAATTTTGATAGTGAATGATGCAAGAAGCACGCTATATGCGAGTCGCGGGTAACTTTGGCTGTTCGGAAAGGATTCCGAATCTGAAGTCAAACGAATATTTGAATTTTCTTAGCGCAGCTACATTTTCATAATAAAAAGGTGTAGATCCTATATATACTGTGTGTATATTAATATATATTCTGCGCATATTAACGTATGGCAACACTAAACAATATTGGCAGGTGTTGCTATTTTTTTTAAACGTGTATGCGCATGTATTTTTGTCAAAGCGATAGTTCTAATCTTCATAACTTCTTCAATGTATTTCTCGATAAAGTACTTTAAACTTTTTCATGGGGTTATTAGCTATGACCAGGATACCATTATGTCCTTTGCAAAAAACTTTGCACTTAATTACTCCATACAAATCCTAATACCCGTGCCAACAAAATACACATACTTTCAAAAATACGAAAGTATTTGACATTACAAAAATAGAATTACTTTTCAAAATTTTTTTTAAGGTATCCTGGTCATAAATAAAAAATATAATACAGTGTTGCATCATTTAAAATTTAATGCTTCAGTATTAGGTTCGTGACGTATATAACCATCGCGAAAAAAATATAACCCTGACAAAACCAAGATGTATGTAATCATAATTGTATATTTATATGTATCTATGTATTATAAGTTTTATAATATTAAAATCAGCGTAGAGGTAAGTCTACTACTGAATGTTTGTAGTATATGTGTATCGGAGGATTGAATTGTATTGTAACAGTACAAGATGCTGTAGAAAGTGGATATATACTTGGGTTGGGCAAAGACAGGTTCCGAGTGTAGTCTTATCATGGTATATTATTTCGCTTGAAGTAGTTTCCATTAGCAATTAAGTCGATTCTGTCGAAGTGATGACGTCTGTTGCTTCTCTTGTAGCGAAACTGAACATACTTGTAGTAACTTCACAAGAATGGATGGTTTTAATAAAAATTGCACCAAATTTTCAATTTCTTAGGACTGTATGGATGTTTTTAAGTCATAAGTTATTCTTATGTATGGCTAAAAATATGTTGTAAATACTACTCTTTTCGTCGCCATGATATTTCAACTGTCAAAAATTGTCGTTTAGATTTTTTTTTTTCATTAGGCTGTCAATACATGAAATTATCATCATCAATAAAAAAATGTTTTTCTGTACGATATTTTTTAACTACCCACTTACAGATTATCATGTTCTCTTCCCATAAGAATACTTGAAACGTATAAGCTAGGTATCACAAAATGGTGTTGCTTACTGCATGGGTCAACTGTCATTTGCCATTTATTTCTTTTCATTTTACTGGTATATCCTCAAGAAAGCATATACCATGATACCATACAGCTATACAAAAAACTTACTGAAAACTCTTCTTTTTTGCCTTTATGGCATCTCACTTCTATTTCTAAAGCAGTTTTAACTAGTGATGCATACAAATTTCTACGTTTAGTATTTAGAGAAGAAATATAATATATTTTTTGTCTATATAACGTGTACAGATTCTTTGCAATTATAATCAAAAATGCAAAATTTTCTCACTGATCTTTTTTTTTTTTCATATTAAAGAAACAGCATTTTAGTTAGGTTAGTATCCGAACGAGCTGTCCATAGACTAAAGAATATTTTAACTATGGAATATATAGTCTTCCTCATACGTCATTCTCATAACATTCCACCAAAAAACATTCAATAACTGAAGCACTCACTACAAATTTTTTTTAATATACGCGTATGTTTTTAAATATTTCGGCTGTGCAAATTTCTAAACATACAGCGTCGACCACAGCGCTTCGTCAGCCTTAATAGACATTGTCATTGGTAGATCTCCAGTGACGTCACCCAGACTGACCAATGACTATCTCTCTATGCTTCAGAATTGCACAGCAGCTCTAATTTTTTTTTAACAGGTTACACGATATCACGTCGTATAAGCTGTTAACAGTAACACATTTCATAGATAAATATATTTTCTTCTATTTTCATTACCTTAAGATACAGTTAGGTACACAAATATTTAAGTTCCCTCTTCCTTACTATAGCACAAAGGGGGTTGGGTAATGTTGGCGTCGTGTCGGAATTGAGCGGCCATCAATGAAATTGGTATAATATGAAAGTACAGTATAAAGTGATCAAAAGTTACTATGGACAAACTTCTCTAAACTATATCGGGACTTAGCTATACAGGGTGGTATTTTTCAACTTTACTTAGATGGAAGTACTCTAAATACTGACGATAGCGAATTCCACTGAAAAGAAACATTCCCTTATTTTTAAAAAGAATCAAAACTGCATTCATAGTTTTCTGAAAATGCCACACCCGGTAGTCGAACCGACTAAAATCTTCCTATAACCTTCTATTTCATAGATTTCCTTTTACTTAATTTACCAGGTTTGTTAGAGAGATTTGAACCTTATGATCGACCCTATAGATTGATGTAATAAAAATACAGGGTGTTATTTTTTCGAATTGTAGTCGGTTCGATTATAAGGCGTGGTAAACGAGTTTTCAGCATTCCTTAAATGCAGTTCTGTTTCTTTTTTAAAAACATACTAAACTGTATGCAAAGTTTTCTGAAAATGCCACACCCGGTAGTCGAACCGACTAAAATCTTCCTAAATCTTCTTAAATCTTCTATTTCATGGATTTCCTTTTATTTAATTTACCAAGTTTGTTAGAGAGATTTGATCCTTATGATCGACCCTATCGATTGATGCAATAAAAATATAGGGTGTTATTTTTTCGAATTGTTCGATTATAGGGCGGGGCAAACGATTTTTCAGCATTCCTTAAATGCATTTCTATTTCTATTTCTTTTTTAAAAACATACCAAACTGTACTCAAAGTTTTCCGAAAATGCCACACCCGATAGTCGAACCGACTAAAATCTTTCTAAATCTTCTATTTCATGGATTTCCTTTTATTTAATTTACCAAGTTTGTTAGAGAGATTTGATCCTTATAATTGACTCTATCGATTGATGCAATAAAAATACAGGATGTTATTTTTTCAAATTGTAGTCGGTTCGATTATGAGGCGTGGCAAATGATTTTTCAGCATTCCTTCAATGCAGGGCTGTTTCTTTTTCAAAAACACACTAAACTGTATTCAAAGTTTTCTGAAAATGCCACACCTAGTAGTCGAACCGAATAAAATCTTTCTAAATCTTCTATTTCATGGATTTCCTTTCATTTAATTTACCAAGTTTGTTAGAGAGATTAGATCCTTATGATCAACCCTATCGATTGATGCAATAAAAATATAGGGTGTTATTTTTAGAATTTTAGTCGGTTCGATTACAGGGCGTAGCAAGCGATCTTTCGAAATTCCTTAAATGCAGCTTTGTATTCTTTTTTTAAATAAGAGAGTGTTTCCTTTGAATGAAATTAACTATCTCCGGTAGTAAGAGTAGGTACTCGTACCCGGTTCGACTACCGTGTGTGGCATTTTCAGAAAACTTTGAATACAGTTTAGTGTGTTTTTAAAAAAGAAACAGCACTGCCTTTAAGGAATGCTGAAAAATCGTTTGCCACGCCTTATAATCGAACCGACTACAATTCGAAAAAATAACACCCTGTATTTTTATTACATCAATCTATAGGGTCGATCATAGGGATCAAATCTCTCTAACAAACTTGGTAAATTAAATAAAAGGAAGTCCATGAAAAAGAAGGTTTTGTAAAATATTAGTCGGTTCGACTACCGGGTGTGGCATTTTCAAAAGTCTTTGAATGCAGTTATGTTTCTTTTAAAAAATAAGGTAAAGTTTCCTTTAAGTAAAATTCGCTATCTTTAGTATGAGGGTACTTTCCTTCAAGGTAAAGTCGAAATGTTCCACCCTGTATATCACAGCTCCGATATTACTTACAATGAAAATAATGACATTTGTACGTGTGTTTAACACAGTACAATGAAGTGGTATCAAAATTAATTATGGCCGCTGAAAAAATTAAGAACGCCACTGTCCATACTAGATTACCCAATCCCCTTTGTCTTTTATTGCACATTTGAGTGTGTGAGTAGTTGTAGTATAGTATCTAATTACCGACTAGCAAAGATGCTTCCGTAAAAGGACATCACTATAACCCTAACAATGGTTGTCTATAATAGTTCTGTAAATAATATGTCATTAATGTCATTATAGTACTTTTTAAGATTTTGGTCAATTCTGTACCAAAGTAAAAAAAATTGCCAGCTCATAAAAATATTTGTTAAATTGAACATCATGTTAATTTATAAATTAAGTTTGTTTTTGAAAGAATGGATGCGTTTATTATGCCAAAGAACGTTGATTTTCTTGTTTCCTTGTGTATTGGAAAAAGTCAGTAGTATCATTATTTAAAGAAATATTAATATTATCAATTTATCAATAATGTGGGCGTTATAGACGCCTGCAGATGTGGAACATCAAAATTGATAGTTATTGTATGATATAGAAAAACGTCATGAAATATGTCACATGGCATTCTATCGTCAAGGCATAATTTTATCTCAAACTCCTCAATTTTCACCAAGGTTAATACATGTATTTGACAAGTTGCAATATGTAAAGGTGCGTACAGATCATATAGCATAACATGTTATATAACATGTTTCAGTAATGTAGACACTGAAGTTAGTACAATGTTGCAAAGTTATAAAACAATGTTAGATAATGTGGACGTGTTATATAACACAAGTTATACAACATTTTACATGATCTGTACGCACCTTTACAGACTTCAGTGTGAACGCAAATGTTTTAAACTTGTCTAAAACTTGTTGAGAAAGTGTTTGAAACAGTCTCAATACATGTAAAGGTGCGTACAAATCATATAGCATAACATGTTATATAACAATGTTATATAACAATGTTCTATAACATGTTTCAGTAATGTAGACACTGAAGTTAGTACAATGTTGCAAAGTTATAAAACAATGTTAGATAATGTGGACGTGTTATATAACACAAGTTAAACAACATGTTACATAATCTGTACGCACCTTTAAACAAGTAATTGTGTTGGCTAGTTTTCAACAAGTTTTGTGTCAAACAAGTTGAAAACTTGTTTCTTGGTGAAAACGAGGGATTAAGGTGCGTACAGATTATGTAACATGTTGTATAACTTGTGTTTTATAACACGTCCACATTATATAACATTGTTTTATAACTTTGCAACATTGTACAGACTTCAGTGTGTCTACATTACTGAAACATGTTATATGTTGTTATATAACATGTTATGCTATATAATTTGTACGCACCTTTAGACGCTTCAATAGATGTTTCACATCAAAATGATTGTACTGTATATTAGGTAGTTTTTTTTTCTCTAAATGTCGACGTATTGCCAGTAAACAAATATTTCTAGCTTCCCATTTTGATGGTATAATCTGTCGTCCCTTAAGTGTATATTTAAATCTCGCTTGTATAATCGGATGTTAGTCGAAGTATAGATGTTACCCAATAAGGCCTAAGTCAGTAAGATGTATGTGTGTATACTTAAGGCTAGTCTAGTATGCGATCACCGTCACTATAGCCGGTATTACCAAAAGACGTCGCAATTTTATTAGTTTAATCATTCCTACAATAGAGTTTTTATATAGTGCACTTATTTTTACGGACTCAAATGATTTGAATAATCTAATAACAGGTGCGAAAGCGAAAAGCAGTCTAAGCGCTCTTGTTACTTCTGTCTAACGGAAGTAGTGGACTTGACAGGCAGACACTATGACAATACGTGAGAGAACTTTAATATCGCGATCCAGATTCAGTTATTTCGACTGGTCTTGGATAGATGGCGTTAGATATATAGACGTCTGGAAGTATTAATTTAAAAAAAGAAAACCCAACTTCTGCAACCTATAAGAATCTACTCCACAGATAAAAAATAACTTATGTATTATTCCTGACTATATTTTATCAAATTTTAGCTAGATCCGTTCAGCCGTTAGAGCGTGACTGAATAACAAACATCTGAACATTTTTTACATTAACATTGTGATTTAAAAATAAAACAATCTTTATTTCTCTCTTTCTTTTTTCAACATCCAAACATCTTATCAAACTTTCACATTTATAATACTTGTAGAATAGGTTAGTATTGAATCATTTGGGTTCGTAAACACGACCATTACCGAGTCAGGCCGAACCGTGCAATACGCACTTAACTTTTTATCAATATAAGAGAAGACAATATAACAAGACTCTTTATTATCGCTTTGCATATTTTATCTGTATTTTGTACCATTTAATAATAGACCTACAGGCCTTTAAACGTTGCCTTACGACACTATGTACCTCCGATTGCCACGTGCTTTGGTATACGTACTAATAGGTTGTGTTGCACAGCAAATATAAAAACTAAACGTTGTGATCCTTTTCAATATAATTATTATAATGTCAAACAGTCCATACGAATATTATAAAAAAATATATTTTGACAGTTGAGTGACAATATGTACTGTGCTTTTTGGTCAAATTTTATTATCTGTAGTTGACACTTGACATCCAAATTACCTGTGCCTCAAAAAAAAAAGTTAAAAAAAATATATATTAATTAGGTCCGTCAATCGTCATATCGCCTTTTTCGATTAGGAAATCATTACTAATGTTATTATTTTATATTATATTTATGTTAATTTATATTTTTGCATTACAATTTATGTATGTATATCGCGGAATTGCACTATCATAGTTATTACATGTAAATGTGATTGTGAATATCACTCGAGACAGTAATATGTATGTAACGCTCGAGTAATGTTCACAAAATAGATGTTTGTACTTAATAAAGACCACAATAATAGTAACCGTTTAGATGGTAAGATATTTGTATTGAGTGTTTCGATGACATGCAGGCGGACTGTAGCTAAAATACTCCACCAGTATACATAATACTGGGTACCTAACTGACCATATATCTAGTATTCATAATACTCTTTAAGGTGTTGATAGACTTGAGCATTCACTTGTAACAGAACATCGAGCATTCGCCGCTTTTATATTTGTCGAACCGAACAACGAACCGAGCCAAGTGTAGAGCCGAATTTAGCTACGAACATTTACATGATCTTTTTAGCGAACGCTCTAGTCGAAGCAAATTTACAGTCGTTTTGCAAGCATGGTCGCTAGAATGCTCGCCAGAATGCTCGCCAGAATGCTCGCTAGAATGCTCGCAAGAATACTCGATGGAATGCTCGCTAAAATGTTCTCGTATTTTTCTGTAATGTAACATTCGTAAGAATGCTCATTACAAGTGAATGCTCAAGTTTATCAGCACCTTTAAATAAAATATAAAAGAATAGATACTTTTAGAATACAAGTGCATAACTACACAAGGAATTTAAATGGGGTATGATATGACAATATAATATATGTATGTGCCTATTGCTCGGTGACTAGCTTTGGGAATGTGTACTGGCGTGCCTGACTGATTTCTTAAAGTTGTCGGACTATTTCGGGCTCCAACTAGTCGTAACGAAAACTATAAAATATGTTTGCACAGGACCGACGGCTTCAGCTTAAGTGCCTCGAAGAGCACATTAACGAAGAGTCTCCCTATGTTAGGGATGGTCCATCCTAAGATTGAACTGGCTAGCTACTACTTAGTCTCGAACACCTCCCGTAACCCTCGTCTTACCTTCCGTTTGCCGACTCGTGCTCTCCAGTATAGGAGTGGTCCTTTCAAGAAAGTAGTCATTTTCGGAATCAAAGGTGGTCATTTCCGGAAAGTGGTCATTTTAGGAAAGTGGTCATTTCCGGAAAGTGGTCATTTTAGGAAAGTGGTCATTTCCGGAAAGTGGTCATTTCCGGAAAGTGGTCATTTTAGGAAAGTGGTCATTTTAGGAACGTGGGCATTATCAACCTAAAGGGATTCGTTTACTCCGATTGCCATTGGTCCTTCAACAGATATGGCCAGCCCATTGCCACTTCAGCTTGCTTATTCTGCGAGTTAAGTTGGTAATTTTAGTTCTTTATCTGATGACCTCGTTGGGAATTCCGTGAGGACAATACTGTTGACAAGTTGCAGCGGACTATGGAGCAAGCTATGCTTAGCTTGGAAGATAAAGAAGTTAAAGAACTAAAATTACCGACATAGCTCACAGAATAAGCAAGCTGAAGTGGCAGTCGGCCGGCCACATCTGTCGAAGGGCCGATGGCCGTTGGAACAAACGACCTCACACTCTCTAAATTTAAATACCCTAATTTAACTATTAGCTATTTATTCTATTATCCTATTATGGCCCCGGTAGGCCGGAATGGTTGATAACACGCCGATAGCATTGATAAGTAATAGCCAATTTGCATATTAGGAATTTTTTGGAGTTTCCGCGTTTTGATTACCATAATAAACGACCTCTCTGGTCGTTTATTATGGTAATCAAATATACTCCATACAGGCGTCCGGTGTATCATAGGCGTAATCGCTATAGTATTTGAAAGTTAGGTACACACACGGTCAAAGTGATAATATACTCATATGCATATACTCAGTCAAATCCCCGAAGAGGTAAGCAGAGGTGTATTATCACCCACATTTCGCCAACTCAGATTTTCGGTCCCTCGTAATAGGGGGAGAGCCTATTACCGTCAAGCCGGCACTCATTCATGGGCTGTATGTTTACTGTCGGAGAACAGCCTATCCCTTAGTCGCCTTCTACGACGCCCACAGGGGAAGATGGGGTATTCTATTTCACCGGGAACCAACACATCCGGGAATTCCCGGAGAACATAAAACAACTGGGAACCAAAGAGATAAGTATGCACTTATCGTGATATTGTTTGTAATGGTGTATACTTATCTCTTTGGCCGTCTTTACTGTACACACTAATACTATAGTTGCGTTTACACGCTATGATGTCCGTTTTGACACGACTGGTATTGCTTGTTTTCTCTTATTTGGTGCACTTAATATTGGACAACGAACTGTTAGACGAATAACTATAGAAAAATATGGCGAGACTGGCACAGAAGAAAATAAACTTCACACACCAAAAAAGACACACACAAATATAGTATGTTTTGCACGAAAACATAAATAATCAATCTTTAGCAGGCCTATCAAAAGATTGTTTATGTGTGAATTGATAGGAGTACTTAGTTGAAATATGAGCAGTCAGATGAAGCTAGTACCGTCCTACAGCAGGCCGAGCAGACCTTTGATTCTGCTAAAGCAAAAACATTCTCATTCCATAGACTCTGCAATTAATGGCATTAAATTTCAGACTAAGTAATGCTGTGCAAGTCCAAAATTAAATGACTTTTTGTAGAGTGAGTGAAAAGTGTAATGAAACTCTTTTCATTTAATTTTGGATTTTATCTCTATAGCAATACAGTCTAAAATTTAAAGCCATTTATTGCAGTGTATGTGGTATGACAATAGTTTTGCTTTACCAGAATCTAGGGCTTTTATACTTTTTGGACAAATTGTCAATTGAAAAAATATAAACAATGTTTAGCTACAGTAGTTGTCTGACACACGAGCTTACATTTTATACCTAGCAAGTCTAGATAAGGTCTATCTATTTGTTTATTATCAGATGTTTAAAATTGAACAACGAACACTTTGGGCCACATTCCTGTGTAGTTGTATACATCATGGGTGGATAAAATGGATAAAGTTTCAGGAATTGTGTATTCGAACATTAGGAACTCGTCTAAAAAGACATACGTATAACCCTAATATAAAAGAATGTAAAGATTCGTACCTATTTTTATATTTCTACCTTTGTCGATGTTTCAGTACTTCATTCGTGTCTATTTAATATCTATGTCAGTTTATATGACTGCGTGCTTTTTGGGGAACATTCGTATGCAGTCCGATTTTGTCACTTTAGCTAACCTAACCTAACCTTCCCCCTGAAGGGGTTAGACTAAGCAGCAAATCGTCTATTCCCGTTTTCGTCAATATTTCATCCAGCCCTGACGTACAATAAGATAACAAGTGAGAAACCCACACTTCATGGAGGCCAAAATTGCAAACAATTTCCCGTAGACATATAATGGGAGATAATCAGAAAAACAAATAAACGTTTTGTGCACCCAGGGTGATTATTCGAAAGTGATCATAATTAGAAAAGATTAACACGAAATTGCAAAACCCGCACTATTTAAAATCAAGGGGAATTTCGCAGACAGACATCGCGGTGTCGCTGTAAAGCCCATACATTCGTCATTCTATTCTACCCGGCCAAGGAATTGCCACTTGTCTAGGGGGGAAGATGTTTTGAAGAATGGCAACACTGATATTTTTCTGTTGAAAATTCACCAACCATGTTACTTTTTTATATAACGTGATTGGTCATACATGTGTTTGTCGACACTATTCTCCTTTCTAACGACGATTAGGGCCATGCCTCTTGATTTCATAGGCCATAGCAAAACCATACAAAAAAAAATGAGAGATGTTTGTCCCTTTTTTTAATTTAAATATTAACTGAAACTACTTATATTCCCTTTATCCACTCCAGCAAAGCTAAATTGCTTGTGTTATGACTGTGTTCACGTGGATAGTGTAATGGCCAGGATTCGAACACGGAACTATCGATTGTCAAGACGATTTCTTAACCACTAAGCAACCAACGCTTCAATCCAGTCGTCGTTAACCAGCTAAATTATATGAATATGCATGTTGGCAATGTGCAGTTGCACACCAAATTAGATTGCGAAATATAGATAAAATTCAAGTTGAACCACTTTTTGAACACTTTTTTTTACAACACAAATTATTAATTGAATTAATTTGTCTTTTACACCAATTAATACCTAACCGGTCTGTTGTTTTATGTACAAGTAAGCCAATTTGTACCACAGTGTACCCAACTATTATTTTTATATTTTCAGACTTTTTTATATTTGGTCCCACAATTGACTGCACCACGCTAGGTGGTAAAAAGCTGAGGTGCAGTCCAGAAGATACGGACCATTTCTGATGCTATTGGCCCCGAAATGGTGGTCCCTAACTTGACGGCCTTGATAGAAAAACCTGAGAAATCCAGGACTGTCGGAAGAGGGAATTACGTGCGCGGGCAGAGCATTCCAGCTCTATATCGTGCGGAAGAGAAAGAGCCTCAAACCGTTTGGTGCGAAACTTTTCGTTGTAATTGTAGTTTTCGCCGTTGCAAACAGTTTGGTGACTCCTTCTTCTGCCGCACCATTAATGACCTGGAATTCCTTACCAGTTCGTGTTTCCCTCTTTCTAGTTCCGGGTCCTTTAAGCGGGGCGTGAAAAAGCATCTGATGAGACCGTCAAGCTGAGTGCCACCATTGTAACATGGTACGTGTCTGCAATGGTGACCCTCTTTTCCGAAACTTTACCTTCAGCTTACCACCAGTTAAGGCGAAGACAAATTGACGTCTATATATATACTATTATATAATTGTAAAGTGGTCGTGTCTGTACATTGGAATTTAAAAAAAAACTTGGGTTATGTTATGTTAACGATACTGAACACGAAAATATTTTTTTTGAATTGCCTGTCTGTTTGTCTGTTTGTTCGCGATGGACGGATGGATTTTGATGCGGTTTTTTTTTGTTAGAAAGGGCTTGATCAGACTTAAAATCTTACGTTTGTTTGATCGCAATCGGTTAAGTGGAACCGAAGATATGAGCAAAGGTCACGTTACCCGAGATGCACGCGGGCGGAGCCGCGGGCGGAAGGCTAGTGTCCTATAAAAAAAATGGAATCTTTGGAATTGGGACAAGTAAATTGTGACGTAATGTTTCCCTACAAGCACGTGGTTTATTAGTACCTATCGATATCGTCGTAAAATATGTATCGTATTTATGTCTAGTCATCATTATACAGCAGGCTCCCACCCGGGCGCGCCTGCGTTAGTGTAAGACATGATTATTTAATTGTTGTACTAAACTGTGACTCGAGAACGATATGTAACGTTTGTATGAAGCAGAACGATTGTCTGGAATAAAGCTAGTCATGTGTTTATATTGCTGTTTCATTTTATGACTACCCACTTAACTAAAAAAAATTGTGGCAGTCTGGAAGTGCCACAAAAAGTAAAAAAAGTCTATAAAAAGTAAAAAGTGTTTACTTTACAAAAAGTACACATGTGAATTGTTATTTGTTGAATAGGTACTACTGCCGTATAGAATTAAAAAGAAACTGGCTCAGTGCTAGAGCTGGTGTCGCAACGTCACGTCCGGTGACGTGACTGGATCGGACTAGACTGGAAGTGACGATGCGAGTGCCATGATTTTTCCTCACCCAAAATTTTCTAAGAGAACTGCACAACGTGCCCAAAGAAGTTTTCACTTCAAAAAAATAGAAAGACGTATTTTATTTATATTTATGTATAAATTTTCAATTATAATATTTAATTTTTTTATGATTAACGGACTTCAGAAAACGTAACAGAAAAATAAAAGAAAAAGAACAGTGGCACTCTCTGAAAAATTGTCCAATATAATGTAGATACTTATATACAGAGGTGTCACATGTGATTTGTTACAGGAGGTGTCGGTAACGGTGTCGCGTTCGATGATTTTTCTCATCTGAAAAACTGTTTACACAGAAAAAAAATGTCAATAGACATCCACGTAAGCAGAGCCGCGCTCATCAGCTAGTGCGATAAAATTTTTGAAATATTTCAGCCGTATAATTACATCTGTTAAATTTGTAAAAAAGAGCCTTCAGCGTGTAAATAAGTGGGTCGGTAAATTAATTGCGAGTGTATGTAACTCGAGACATATATTTTGAACCTACATAAAATGTGCTCTATACGGGCAACACACGTTACTTGGGTGTCTTTTGAGGATAGCACGGGGTGTTACGGCGGTGGGCGAGCTCAAATTCACCAAGCATAGATTATTTTGAAACAATCGTGTGCGTAGGAGCCTCGTTTGTCTCCCGACTTAGGTCCAAGATATGTGTCCCGAGATGTAAAAAATGTATTGAGTAAAAGTGTGTAAGTACTATATATAAGTAAAACATTTCGCTGCTACATTTTTTTACGTGTCAGTTTTATGAGCTGCATACTTTGGTGGACAGGAGCAACAAGTCGCTAATGGACCTTTAAGAACCTACTGAACGAACACTGCGTATTGTGAAGTACAGGTAGGTAACTACTTTTTTTTTTTGCTTTTTTTATACTACTTAGTCGCAGGCAAGCACACGGCTCACCATATAAAGTGGTTACCGTGGCCTATGGACGAGTGCAACACCAGGGGAATTAAATTCGTGCTAGCGACTCTGTAAGAACAGAGAGATTCTGTGCCGGCAGCGCAGAAGACAAGCAGGACAAGGCTTTAGTCTTCCCACGGACAGCACAAAATCTCTCCAGTGAGCTCTGGCTACCCCACTCACCGCTGGGAACACAACACGAGGTTATGGCCAAGGGTATTATGAGCCACAGCTCATCATCAGTCAGCTCATCGTCAGTACCGCCCAAACCGTAACCCTGACCGGAATGTGAGGGTGGCTCTTATGAGCAGTAAAGAAGAACGAATCTTTATAATCTTTTTTATTTTGCGTGTAGGCACTAAATAAATGTTTCTTTTTCAGATATTTTGTAAACTAGCAAGAGACAACATTGATCAACATAGTGTACAAGCAATACAATGCATATTTAACGTGATATCAAACATTGAAGAACTTAGTCATTTAGTGCTTTATTCCTCATAATTAGTTAATAATGGAGCGGTTAGGGATGCTTCTGATGACGATGGCGGTGGTGATGGGAACAGGACAATATGAGCCGGAGGACCAAATTGTTTTATTCAAGGAGAATACGCCAGTAAGTTCATCGAAAATCATAATACGCAAAATAATGCATTGGTAGATACTGTTGTAGTGTACCGCATAAAAACGAACAATCAAACATTCACGATTTATAAAACATATTTTCTTTCTATCATTACTTGCTATAATTATAGTTGCGGTATACGCTTTGACGACCGTTTTGACACGACTGGTTTTGCTCGTTTTCTCTGCGTTTTGGGGCGCTTCATATTGGATAATGAACTGTTAGACAAATAACTAAAGAAAAATATGGCGAGACTGACACAAGAAAATAAACTTAACTTCACACACCACAAAAGAGAAAGTGAGCAAAACCAGTCGTGTCAAAAAGGCTATCATAGCGCAACTATAGGTATCATTACATTTCAACCGAGTGCATGGAGATTGGTCTAAATTTTGGAAAAAAAACATATATGTTTGAAATTTGGAGTTGCCCAGGAAAGTTGAGAAAGAAAGAACTTGTTTATTGTGTATAGAAACTTGTTCACCCTTCTTACAAGCGTTTTAACAAACCATTAATTTCCAGGGCCCCATCGCTGTAATAACAACATCTGCAGGTAAACCGATTGAGCAAGAAGAAACTTCAACTCTAAACAAAAAACTTATATTTAACGAGTATTTTATGGATACTGTAACTCACACAGTGCGTGAAAGAATTCCGCCGAGAGTAGTACATGCTAAAGCCGCGGGAGCTTTCGGTTACTTTGAAGTAACTCACGATGTAACAGACATTTGTAAAGCTAAATTCTTTGGAAAAATTGGGCAAAGAACACCAATTGCAGTCAGATTCTCAACAGCAGTCGCAGAGAGAGGAGGAGCTGACACTGTCAGAGATGCGAGAGGCTTCGCTATCAAGTTCTATACAGAAGACGGTAATTTTGACATAGTCGGTTTCAATACACCTATGTATGTTTACAAAGATCCCATCCTCTTTCCGACTTTCGTGAGAACACAGAAAAAAAATCCAGCAACTAATTTGGTAGATGTAAACACGTTCTGGGACTTCTTGACCTTGCAGCCAGAAAGCATACACCTATTCTTATTGATTTTCTCGGATCATGGTATTCCTGATGGATACCGTTACATGCCAGGTTTTGGTATTCATACTTTCCAGGTTGTTAATCACCATGGTGAGAACCACTTTGTTCGATTCCATTTTAGACCTGATCAAGGAATTAAAAATTTGCGTTCAGAAGAGGCTAGAAGAATAGCAGGTGAAGATCCTGATTACAGTACGAGAGACTTGTACAGAGCCATTGGTAATGGCGACTTTCCTAGTTGGACTGCAAGTATTCAGGTACTATCATTGAGTGATGTGAAGAACGCTGGGTTTGACGTCTTCGATGTCACCAAAGTTTTACCGTTAGATAAGTATCCACTCCGGCCTCTTGGCCGTTTTGTTTTAAATAAGACCCCTTCTAACTATTTCGCTGAAGTTGAGCAATTGGCATTTAACCCTGCCAATCTTGTACCTGGTATTGTTGGAGCACCAGATAAAATATTCGAAGCGCGTCGACTGGCTTATAGAGACGCTCAGTACTACCGATTGGGTGGTAACTTTAACAACATACCGGTGAACTGTCCGCTACATAACAAAGTATTTCCCTATAATCGTGATGGACAAGCTCCGGTCAAGGATAACCAAAGAGACATACCTAATTATTATCCAAACTCATTCAATGGACCGGTACCTTATTTAGACAAAGATAGAGTAGACCTCATAGAGATTTTTCAAGATGAACCGAATGTTTATGAACAAGCTCGGGAATTATATAGCAATGAGATGTCTCCAGATGAGAGGAAAAGGCTGGTAGATAACATCCTGTATATTTTAACGCCAGTAACAAAGTTTATACAAGAGCGAGCTGTGAAATTATTTGGATACGTACATCCAGATCTTGGTGAAAGAATATGGCAGGGCCTGCAAACGAACAGAACACTTTACAATTATCATTTTTAAAGCACTTCAGTTACTAATGCCTCTTTTATTTATTAGTCTTTAGCTTCACAGAATACAACAATTTTCAAAAGTTTCATTGTAATCTGGAGGAATTGCTAGAGGAAAGCAAAGGCAGGTCTCTCGTTCTCATTCAGCTCTCTGGGCAGCAGCCTAGGGCCCTCTGAAGCACGAGTCTTCCTTAGTCTTTGCTTTGCTTAGACACAAATTTCGTTAGTTATTTCCTCGCAGCATGTAGTACATACTGAGTAGTAAATTAGTAGTTTAAGTATAAACTATTGTAGATAACTTATTGCGTTATCAGTAGTAGTATATATGAGACTAGCCCAATCTAACTGTTCACTTGTAAATTGATAGGTTATAAAATAAATCATATGCGTAACTAATTTTGCATTTTCCTTCATCCCTACTTACTGCTGGCTTCCAGGGTAGGTATAGAAGGACCTTAAAGCAGAACAATGAACTACAATCATAGTGATTCCAAGGCCAGGTAGGCCATTTACTTAGTTGGAGGTTACTACGGAAAATGAAATTCCGGGTGGGGGAGCCCTATATTTACATATTATTATAGCTTAGGTTCATAATATTATAACAATCTAATCAAATCAAGCGCCTATACATCCTCTCGTGCGCCTTAATTAACTTTATAAAATAATGATTTATTGCTAAATTACTTGCCTATCTCATAGTTAGTAGAGCGTGACGGAGGTCGTTTGAAAAGTTCACTGTTTCGTCGAACACCTTTCAATACGAGCTGTAATAGCTTTAGATCAGTGTTGTTACTCGTAGCTAGTTTGTCAACAAGACATTGATTTATCTCCGATGATTTATTATGTATTAAATTGCGATTGTTATCTAACAATATAAATTGTTACCATTTGGAAGCAATACGTGGATTACGTTGCGATTTTATCTGGTAAGTGCTTTACATTTTGTTATTGGTTATTAATGTATTTTATTAGATACAAAATTGCCGCACTTTCGCGCCAATGCAATGTAGCTAGGCTAGGAGGGAATTGTTATAAGTGCGGCCACAACCGTCAGAACGTTCGCACATGTGCTAGTGATCATGCGCGAAATTTCTTGGTCCGTGTACCTACTTACTTAGTTACAAACTAACAAAAAACTAATGTAACCGGACTGATGAACCAATGACGCACGTCTGTGCATCCGTGAGTTTGTAATCATCCTTGCGTTAATCCCGGTCAAATCTGAAGCTTTCGCCTCAAAGTCCTGGGTCCGCATTCTCCATTCTAACATCATGTTTTTGCTTGTACTTCGAAATATTCCATGTAGCGACTGCAATTTGCCATATCTCCTTAGCCATATATCTCTCGATCTAGCCCTCTTCCGGTGTTAGGACCACGGAGTCCCCAGCTCGACCCGGGTATAGGGAGGCGTGAATGCGCGCCGCCGCCGTGGCCTGCTTCTGCTCCACAATCCAATGGCGATATCGAAGTAATGCTGTTAGACCAGTTGTTGGACTTTTAGTGCTCCAACTACCCGTAACGATTGCCATAGATGTTCCTATGACAACCACGACCTACGGCTTTACATGCTTTCCGAGGCACAGAAATACTCAGACCAATGCAAATAGACAACAAATTTAATATTTGCACTAAGCGGGAATCGAACCCACGCACCTTGCGTAGCAGTCACGTTCGCTACCGCCACGCCATAGGCTGGAACACTAATCTAGTAATAGTATAGATCTGCGTTGATGAATTAGTAACAGGAAAAAAACTTTCTTCTATTTATTATGATTAATTGAAAATCTGTAGTTACTTTGTTTGAGTGAACGCGCTTATCTCAGGAACTACTGGTTCGAATTCAAAGTATGTAGGTATATCAAGTATGTATATCATAGGCGATCTATAGCTAATCTCTGCCTACCCCATAGAGAAAAGGCGTTATTACATGTAGTTTAACAGATATTTTTTTTAGTTTAGGTACGTGTTTATTAAATAAACTATCAAGGAGGATATCTGTGCCTCATCATCCAGACCCGATATATTCCTTTTTTCACGATCGCATAGGCGTGCAGTGCTTGTAGAACTCACAGTACCGTGGGAAACTAATATACCTAAAGACCACGCTATAAAGACAAACAAATACTTTGACTTGACTAACGAGTTAACCAAAAATGGCTACGTGGTTAAACTCTACGCCGTAGAAGTAGGAGCAAGGGGAATCCCAGCTAAATCCCTGTACAACTTACTTAAAGACCTCGGATTGCCAAGAGCTTCAGTAAGCTCTTTACTAAATCGAATATCAAAAGCGGCATTGATAGGATCTTACCAAATTTGGATAGGTAGGGGGGGAACACTACTGACGGTGGAGGTGAGCGCTGATGCATCACAAGGTGGCCACCCTAAACCTACATCTGGGTCGCAAGTCCCAGTCGCCGTCACGGTGTTCCTCTCTGTATCACGCTATGGACCCGGCGACCGCACGGTGAATCCATGGAGTGCTGAGAATCGGATCTCTTATGAAATTAGCGTTTAGTCGTACTGATCAATTTGATCTGAAATATCTCCTCTTTGGTTAAGAATTCCAATTTTTTTTTTTTTTTTTTTAAATAATTAAACTTCTTTATTAAATCTTCTACATGTTATAGGTATACATTTTTAAATAAATTAATGAAATTTAACTAAACCTAACTATTATTAAAATCAAATATTAAAATCTATAAACCTATAAGACACACATAACCGATTTATAAGAAAATAAAGAAAAAAACAAACAAACAAAAAAAAAACAAACTCTACGCTCCAGTAGTTGCATTGTACGTCTCAGAATATAAAATAGGTATAGCAAGAAATGATAAAATCCATAGACATAATAGTAACTAAGTATAAAAACTGAAATTATATGGAAATGGGTAGGTTGTAGACTTTGTAGAGTCACATCTGTAAATCACCGTAGGGGTATTGCACCGAAACTATGATTTTCGGCCTATCTCGGTCTGTCGGTCAGTCAACATGATTTCGGTCACTGCCAACCATGCTAATTAGGTACAAGGGGACAGTCGTTAATCGCTAGTTTGAATTGGTTATTTATTTCAATGGTTTTTTTTTGTTTTTTTTTTTGTTTTTATTACTAGTTATGTTATTATATCAGTACGTAATTAACAATATTGACATGACATATGCACTTTATTGTTGCTTTGTTTTCTATAAACACCTAAAACTAAAACCTCGCTACCGCCCTCGTACCAACCGACTTCTTCACCAAGTCACAGTTCCTGTTGTCTTTTTCTGGATGTTGGTCCACACTCCACTTGGCGAAACTAGGTCTAATCACAGTTATCTACTACTTACCTACTGTCAGCTGTGGACGCCGTTGGCTGGACGGGTGATCTGCCCTTCCGTGTGGATCATTTCCCCTATAGATGATATAGGATGTCCGGCAAACACAATGTTTAGTCGAACCTACCAAGCCCTCGATTCTGCTACACAATTACTGTCATACAGAGACTGCAAAAAAAGGCATTCAATTTTAGACCTTATTTCTATAGACTTACAGTCGGAAATTAAATGACAACAGTTTCATTACACTCTTTCATTTACTCTACAAAAATCCATTTAATTTTGAACATTAACGACATTGCGGTAAGGGCTAAAATTCAATGGAATTTTCTTGCAGTGTGAGTTTCATGTCATGACAATGGTTTTGCTTCAGCAGAATCGAGGCCCTTGCAAAAGCTTACAATCTGTTCATCACAGCTACTAACTGAATGTTGCATAATTTTTAATTTTCAGATACTCTTCAAGCCTGTGCACATACTTAGAGATCGTATCTACACAGTGTATATACGACACAATGTATAATATTTGACGCAATATTAAACACTGAAGTACCTATTGCTGTCTAACTGTATTCATTATAATTAACAATGGAGTTGAAACTAGAGCGGTTAGGGATGATTCTGATGACGATGGCTATGGTGACGGCACATGTGCAGGATGACCCGGCGGGAAACCAGATTATTTTATTCAAGGAGAAGACATCAGTAAGTTTATCAGAAGTTAATAATATCCAAAATAATCATCATCTTCCTGTCCTTTAACCTAAGTTATTTGGGGTCGGCCCAACATGTGTTTTTTTCCAATCTTCTCTGGTTGCAGTCATCTTAATACTCATTCCTTTCTAGCCATATCATCTTTCACACAGTCCATTCATCTCCGTTTTGGTTTTCCTCTCCCCTTGTAGCCATCCACTTCCATAGTCATACCGGGACAGAAGGCAGAAATATCCAGGGGGCCTAGCCTAGACAAACGGATCACCTGACAAGTTCTAAAATGACATTACAATATTAATGTCATTCCCACACATTAGAACTTTCCACTGACGTTATCGCCAATCGAATGTCACTTTGTCTAGGCCCTTAGGTCACAAATCGCTAGATAATAATTTGAAGTGAATTGTAAGAAGGTATAAAGGCCATATCTTACGATTTTACGATAGAAATCGATTACAGCAGTCATTAAGTTTGGTAACCGCTATAAAAATACATAATAATATATCATGGTCTTGTATTGGGTAATTGGCAATTGTCACGATTCGTTATCTTTGTGTTTTATATGCAATTCAAATTACTTAAAATGCATTATTTTAACCGTGGTAGTAACTATAGGTTTGTACTGAATTCAACAGAACCAATCAATATTTGGAATTTGATGATCAACTGAGGTATCCCTGAAAAAATCGAATGGTTCTCACTAGTTCCAGCATCAATTTATCTCGTGGAACTAGTGAGAACAAACAACCTCATAGAAGGTTATGATTTTTTTTAAGTCTCGTTTCACTAGTGCCATGAGACAGTTATGGTAGTACCTAGGTAAGGTAAAATTTTATGTAACTATACAGGATACAAACCCATTTTCAAATCATTGTTTTCCAGGGCCCTATCGCTGTAATGACAACATCTGCAGGGGTACCGATCGAGAAAGAAGATACTTCTACTCTAAACAAAAGACTTATATTTAACGAGTTTTTTATGGATTCTATGACTCATTTAGTTCGTGAAAGACTTCCGCCGAGAGTAGTACATGCTAACGCTGGGGGCGCTTTCGGTTACTTTGAAGTAACTCACGATGTAACAGATATTTGTAAAGCTAAGTTCTTAGGCAAAGTTGGAAAAAGGACACCAATCGCAGCAAGGTTTTCACCAGTAGTCATAGAGAGAGGTGGACAAGACACCTCCAGAGATGCGAGAGGCTTCGCTATCAAGTTCTATACAGAAGAAGGAAATTTTGACATAGCCGGTTTTAATACGCCTATGTATGTTTACAAAGATCCCATTCTCTTCCCGACTTTCGTGAGGGCACAGAAAAGAAATCCAGCAACAAATTTGATGGATGCAAACGCGTTTTGGGACTTTTTGACATTGCAGCCAGAAAGCTTGCACATGTTCTTACTTATTTTCGGTGATCGTGGCATCCCTGATGGATACCGTCACATGACAGGATTCGGGATTCATACTTTCCAGGTTGTTAATCACCATGGTGAGAACCACTTCATTCGATTCCATTTTAGACCTGATCAAGGAATTAAAAATTTGAGATCGGAACAAGCTAGGAAAATAGCAGCTGTTGATCCCGATTACAATACGAGAGACTTATACAGAGCCATTGGCAACGGCGAGTTTCCTAGTTGGACGGCAAGTATTCAGGTACTATCATTGAGTGACGTGAAGAACGCTGGGTTTGACGTCTTCGATGTTACAAAAGTACTTCCTTTAGATAAATATCCGCTCCGGCCTCTTGGCCGTTTTGTTTTAAATAAGAACCCTTCTAACTATTTCGCTGAAATTGAGCAATTGGCATTTAATCCTGCAAATCTTGTACCTGGTATTGTTGGAGCCCCAGATAAAGTATTTGAAGCGCGTCGACTGGCTTACAGAGACGCTCAGTACTACCGACTAGGAGGTAACTTTAACAACATACCGGTGAACTGTCCGCTACATAACAAGGCATTTCCCTACAATCGTGATGGACACGCTCCGGTCAAGGACAACCAAGGAGACATACCTAATTATTATCCAAACTCATTCAACGGACCGGTACCTTATTTGGACAAAGAAAGAGTAGAACTCGTAGAGATTTATCAAGATGAACCGGATAACTATGAACAAGCTCGGGAGTTATATGTCAATGAGTTGACACCAGAGGAGAGGAAAAGGGCGATAGAAAACATCCTGTATAGTTTGGGGCCAGTAACAAAGTTTATACAAGAGCGAGCTGTGAAATTATTTGGATACATACATCCGGATCTTGGTGAAAGAATATGGCAGGGCTTGCAAGCGAACGGAACACTTTACAATTATAATTTTTAAAACACTTCAGTTACTAATGCCTCTTTTCAGAGACAGGTCTTTCTCATTCAGCACTCTGTGCAGCAGGCCCTCTGAAGCACCAGTCTACCTTAGTCTTTGCTTTGCCTAGACACCTAGACACAAATCTCGTTATTTTCTCGCAGCATGTTGATGTAGCACATACTGAGTAGTAAATTGGTAATTTAAGTTTAAACTATTGTATTTAACTTAAACTCTTATCATTTGTTATATCTAGGAGACTTCCAATCTTAACTGTTCATAAAACTACCACTCGTGAATTGATACCTAATAAATCATTATGCATACCTAATCTGGCCTTTTCCTTAATTTAAGTCTAAGATCAGTACTTTCTGACGGCTTCCAGGGTATAGAAGGATCATAAAGCAGCACAATGAACAACAATCATAGTGATTCCAAGGCAAGGTAGGCCACTTACTTAGTTGGAGGTTACTACGGAAAATGAAATGCCGGGTGGGGGAATCCTATACCTAGGTACATATAGCTTAGGTTCATAATATTATAACAATCTAATCGAATCAAGCGCTTATACATCCTCTCGTGCGCCTTAATTAACTGTAAGTATAAAAGAATGATATAATGCTAAATGAATTGCTTTGCTTATCTCATAGTTGGTAGAGTGTGACGGAGGTCGCTTGAAAAGTTCACTTTTTGGTCGAACATCTTTCAATACGAGCTGTAATAGCTTTAGATCAGTGTTGTTACTCGTAGCTAATTTGTCAACAAGACATTGTCTCTCGTTATCTCGATGATTTATCTCCGATTTATATTTATAATAAGGATTAAATTTCGATTTTATCTGGTCAGTGCTTTACTCTACATATTTTGTTATTAGTTATTAATATATTGTGTAATAAAATTGCCGCACTTTCGCACCGACGACGCAATGTAGCCAAAGGGAATCATTAAAAGTGCGGCAACATTCTTCAAATCTCAAAACGTTGTACGCACATGTGCTAGTGAAAGAAAGAAAGAAAACATATTAATAATAATTAACCATAATAAAATAACTTTTTTTTTTCTGTATTAAGTGCACATGCGCGTACTTTCTTGGTCCGTTTATTTGCAACAAAAAGTAATAAAACGGACTGATGCACCAATGACGCGGGCCTGTGCATCTGTAAATTTGTAATCATCATCATCGTCCTAGCGATATTCCCACTCGCATCTGAAGTTTTCACCTCGGAGTCCTGGTTCTACATTTTCCAGTCTAATATCGTGTGTTTTCCATAAAGCGACAGCCACCTGACCTCCACAACCCAATAGCGATATCGAAGTAATGCAGTTAGACCAGTAGTTGGACTTTTAGGGCTCCAACGATTGCCATAGATGTTCCTATGACGACCACGACCTACGACCTAACATGCTCTCCGAGGTACAGAAATACCTAGACCTAGACCAATGCAAATACTGCAAATAGACATTATGTAAATGCATGGAAACAAATATTTGCACTGAGCGGAATCAAATCCGCGCACTTTGCGTAGGTACTGAACGGCGCCGTTCGATGAACGTCCTGAATGATAGTCAGCCGTAACGTTTTTTTTATTAGGTACAACATTTAACAAGCTGGCTGACTATAGGCCATTCACACGATAAGGCACCATCCGGCGGCGCCTCCATCTGAGCAAGTCATGCTCGTGAAGGAGGCGGCGGAGCGGGAGCGAAGGAGAATCACCAAACGCGCGGCCCGTGACGAGCGGAGGCAACTCGGGCGTCGGAGGTCGCAGGATGACCTCCGTCCCCCATAAGCGTGGGCCTGGGGGTGAAGGGTGGAGCCGCCCGTCACCCTAGCGGAAGCAGGCCGCAGCGACGGCGCGCCTCCCCATACCCGGGGGCTAGTTGGGGTCTCCGTGGTCCCCACACCGGAAGAGGGCCAGATCGATAGATATGGCCCTGGGTCGGCTGGAGTGCAAGGGGTATGTCTACGATAACCTCACCTCCAACAACCGACGGCCCACAGACGGCGTGCGTTTTAGTCGGTTCGAGTCCGACATAACCTCCTCCACCGGCTCCTCGAGGTGTATCCGTGTTTTTCACACGATAAAAAAATTAGTGAAGTAGAAGTAAAACTTAATGATAGTTTTTTCAGTATTTTCAGTATATTTTATTCATGAACAATTTTTTCATTGTGTTTGAACATTTTTACAATATCTATACTATTATATAATTGTAAAGTGGTCGTGTCTGTACATTGGAGATATTTAAAAAAAAATACTTGGGTTATGTTATATTAACGATACTGAACACGAAAATATATTTTTTTCATTTCCTGTCTGTTTGTCTGTTTGTCCGCGATGGACGCAAAAACTACTGGACGGATTTTGATGCGGTTTTTTTTGTTAGAAAGGGCTTGCTCAGACTTAAAATCTTACGTTTGTTTGATCGGAATCGGTTGAGTAGAACCGAAGTTGTGAACAATTATGATAATAAACGGAAAATGGCCCGGTAGACAGATGGCGCTTTTTATTATTATTGGTAATTTTTTATAGCATAATACATCCGAGCAAGAATGACAATTTATAGACTTTATTTTTACATACACAATTGTGTAAACGAATGCGTTTTTAATCATGAAATTAAAATTTGATTTTTTAAGATTTAGTTACAGAATCATAACTAGATGGCGTTCTCGCGTTTAAATTCAAGCTATCGTTTGGTTTCAAACTACTGATATACGCGAACCGGTTTATAATATTGCTTTTTTTAAATTTCTAATTTTTCAATTTGTGATACAGATTTTAGTACAGTCTAAGATCCGTTACAAAATCGTTTTTCACGCAAAGACAGATTAGAGCTTGGCGAAGACGAAGTAAAATTATAGTTGAGTAGACAGGAAACGTAGGGCAAAGCCTTTGGTTTTCCCACTGACAGCACATAATCTCTGGCAACCCTACTCACCGTCAGAAACACTACACGAGGTTATTAGGTAAGTCGTGAACTGTCTGTAGGGCCAGTCGGACTGCTCGATTGGAACGGATATACCGTCGTTTCCTACCTCCTCTAAAAAATAAAGCTCCTCTAATCAGCGTTCAACGCGCAACTCTCTGCACTAAAATTTATAACACCACGCGATAAACGACATCCACGCGGGCGGAGCCGCGGGCAACAGCTAGTCTATTAATAAAATAATAATACCTAGTACATAGCTTTATTGAGAAAGGTTAGAAGGCTAACGCGGGAGCGGAGCGGAACGGAGCTCCCGCTTTAGCCTTCGTGGTTATTTTTTTTATACTCGTAGTACTCGTATACATACATACAATCACGCCTTTACACGAGTTAGGCCATGCAGCCATGCAGAAGCAAGTACTTTGTCTAGCTGTTTCATTAAATGGCTAGGCAAGTAATTAAACGTTATCGATCCAAGCCATTTGCCTAGCCGTTTAGCATTTGCCTAGCCGCTAATATCATTCAGGCTGTTCATTAAACGGCGCCGTTTAGTTAACAGCCTAGGCAGTTAATTGAAGGACTGATTAAGCTACTTGGCTGCGACATATACCTTTTTTTTTTTTTATCGTGCGAAAAATCCCCACGGATACCTCCCCCGCCGGAGTCGGAGGAGGAGGTTATGTCGGACTCGAACCGACTAAAACGCACGCCTTCTGTGGGCCGACAGTTGCCGGAGGTGAGATTGTCATAGCCATATCTCTCGCACCCCGGCCGACCCAGGGCCATATCTCTCGATATGGCCCTCTTCCGGTGTGGGGACCACGGAGTCCCCAACTCGCCCCCGGGTATGGGGGGGCACGCAATGCGTGCCACCGCCGTGGCTGCGACATATACCTACATTGGAAAGAAAATAATGATATTGATTTAGTTTAAAACATCATTGATTACCTACAATACCTACTTCTAAAATAAAATCTATAGACCTAATAGTAACTAAGTGTAAAAAATGCTAGTAACCCTTAAATTGTATGGAAATGGGTAGGTTGTACCTACGTTATTTCCTGTAAATCGCCAAAGGGGTAGGGTAAGGAGAGGTGTATTGCACCCACATCGTCCAACTATGATTTTCGGTCCATCTCGGTCTGTCGGTCAGTCAACGTGATTTCGGTCACTGCCAATTTTACTAATTAGGTACCTCGGCTCTCTTAAGACCCTCGCCTGGCGGCTCGGGTCTCAATGGCCCCTCGGCGGTAATCACCAACTTTACTCACTTGTACCATAATATACTATTTCTGAATTAATAATAACTGAATGCTGCATAATTTTTAATTTTCAGATACTCTTCAATCAGCCTGTGCACATACTTGAAGATCGTATCTACACAGTGTAGATACGATACAATGTATAATATTTGACGCAATATTAAACACTGAAGTGCCTATTGCTATTATAATTAAAAATGGAGCTGACACTGGAGCGGTTAGCGATGATTCTGATGACGATGGCTATGGTGACGGCACATGTGCAAGATGACCCGGCGGGAAACCAAATTGTTTTATTCAAAGAGAAGACATCAGTAAGTTTAACAGAAGTTAATAATACCCAAAATCATCATCATCCTCCTGCCCTTATCCCAAATTTATTTCGCTTCAGATCGACTCAGGCATCCCTGAAAGAAATCTAATGGTTCTCACTAGTTCCATCGTCCATTTGTCCCGTGGAACTAGTGAGAACAAACCAACTCATAGAAACTTTTTAAGTCTCGTCTCACTAGTGTCATGACTTCATGAGATAGTTATTGGTAGTCCATTTTAAAATTTTATGTAACAGATGCGAATCCATTTTCAAATCATATTTTTTTCAGGGCCCTATCGCTGTAATGACAACATCTGCAGGGGTACCGATCGAGAAAGAAGATACTTCTACTCTAAACAAAAGACTTATATTTAACGAGTTTTTTATGGATTCTATGACTCATTTAGTTCGTGAAAGACTTCCGCCAAGAATAGTGCATGCTAACGCTGGGGGCGCTTTCGGTTACTTTGAAGTAACTCACGATGTAACAGATATTTGTAAAGCTAAGTTCTTAGGCAAAGTTGGAAAAAGGACACCAATCGCAGCAAGATTTTCACCAGTAGTCATAGAGAGAGGTGGACAAGACACCTCCAGAGATGCCAGAGGCTTCGCTATCAAGTTCTATACAGAAGAAGGAAATTTTGACTTAGTCGGTTTCAATACGCCTATGTATGTTTATAAAGATCCCATTCTCTTTCCGACTTTCGTGAGAGCACAGAAAAAAAATCCAGCAACCAATTTGATGGATGCAAATGCGTTTTGGGATTTTTTGACATTGCAACCAGAAAGCTTGCACATATTCTTACTTATTTTCGGTGATCGTGGCATCCCTGATGGATACCGTCACATGACAGGATTCGGGATTCATACTTACCAGGTTGTTAATCACCATGGCGAGAACCACTTCATTCGATTCCATTTTAGACCTGATCAAGGAATTAAAAATTTGAGATCGGCACAAGCTAGGAAAATAGCAGCTGTTGATCCCGATTACAATACGAGAGACTTATACAGAGCCATTGGCAACGGCGAGTTTCCTAGTTGGACGGCAAGTATTCAGGTACTATCATTGAGTGACGTGAAGAACGCTGGGTTTGACGTCTTCGATGTTACAAAAGTACTTCCTTTAGATAAATATCCGCTCCGGCCTCTTGGCCGTTTTGTTTTAAATAAGAACCCTTCTAACTATTTCGCTGAAATTGAGCAATTGGCATTTAATCCTGCAAATCTTGTACCTGGTATTGTTGGAGCCCCAGATAAAGTATTTGAAGCGCGTCGACTGGCTTACAGAGACGCTCAGTATTACCGATTGGGAGGTAACTTTAACAACATACCGGTGAACTGTCCGCTACATAACAAAGCATTTCCCTACAATCGTGATGGACACGCTCCGGTCAAGGACAACCAAGGAGACATACCTAATTATTATCCAAACTCATTTAATGGACCGGTACCTTATTTGGATAAAGCAAGAGTAGACCTCGTAGAGATTTATCAAGATGAACCGGATAACTATGAACAAGCTCGGGAGTTATATGTCAATGAAATGACACCAGAGGAGAGGGAAAGGGCGGTAGAAAACATCCTGTATAGTTTGGGGCCAGTAACAAAGTTTATACAAGAGCGAGCTGTGAAAATATTTGGATACATACATCCGGATCTTGGTGAAAGAATATGGCAGGGTTTGCAAGCGAACAGCACAAGCTATAATTACTATTAACGTGACTTTATTAGCTGTATGTATGTATGAATATAACTTAGTGTAATGGGCCTAAGTTAGGGCACGCTGCCAGTAATTTAAAAAAACCACGGCTTTCTAACATGGATAAATACCCTATCTGGGTTTACAGGATAAATTAATTGAATTTGTGTAAACTACTGTAATAATTATTATTAAATAAATAAATAAAATAACGCAGCACAATATAATAGGACTAACGCAGAGCTGGTTACCGGGAACCTAGGTAGGAAAACTAAATCCTTGGATATATTCCTAGACCTCTCTAAAGCGTTTGAAACAGTTTTCATCATGCTACTAAGGTATATAATGACTTCCAAATTTGAACTCGTTAAGAGGAATTGCCTACAATGTTTTCAAAAGCTATCTTCACATCTGTACCCAATAAGTCAATATTTATGAACCTCAACGACAAGACAATATCACACGGAGTGCCCCAGGGCAGTATTTTGGGTCCAGTTTTGTTCCAGTTAACGAGCAGTGATAACATGACAAGTCCAAATTCCAGATTACTCTCGTATGCCGATAACACTGCATTTCAGATACTACTTGGGGCAATGAAATAAAATGTTTGGAATAAAGTAGTGTGTAATGTAATTTTAATTTCAGTGCTGAATTTTCACATATTTTTAAGAACATAAATCGTAAACAGCTCTACAGTCACTATTAACAGATATTTTCGTCAGCAGTAACTTTTAGACTTACTGATATCAATGTTATGTTTGAAATTCCACGACGCGTTCTGATTTTAGTATTTAATTTAATATGTTCTTTTATATTTATTTTTAGTTTTATTGCTAATTCTGTACATAATCAAATTGTATTATAATAAAATTGTATCGTTCCAAAAAAAAAAATACTTATGGCAATAATAGCATGGCAAGAGTGAATGAAAAATTGAAATGAATTATTTTTCATTTAATTTTGAACATTCAAGTATAACACATAATTAATGTTAAATGAAAATTATAAATAAATAAACATAGTAATAATTTAGTATAATACATAAACAAGTGCTATCAATTTCTTCGTCATTAAATTTAATGGCATTTTTTACAGTGTCTGTGGTATGACAGAGGTTGACAATGAGCAGAATGCTCGAAAGCTCCCAAATTTTTTTTTTACTATATATTAATAATTAAATGTTTGATTGATATGATTGTGTCAACCAATTAGCCTATTGGGGTTATGCGCACTTCGTCCCATTCGCACTTCGTCCTCCGTTCGCAAATGGTCCCATTCGCGGTTAGTCCCATTCGCGGTTAGTCCCATTCGCGGTTGGTCCCATTCGCAGTTCGTCCCATTCGCGGTTGGTCCCATTCGCAGTTCGTCCCATGCATGTAGTTTGTAAGGCAAGAGGTAGGTTTAAGGATCGAAGTGGGTAGGATGTAATAAAATATCATCAAATAGAGGTTACATATCAAAATCCCGAAGTTCAAAAGCCCGAAAATGAGATTTTGATACGTTACCAATGATAGGCGTCCTGGTTTAATTTTTATAGTTATTTTTTACAAAGGGGATAGTTTTAAAATGACTTCTTCGTTTCTTAGTCTACTTTGGCTAATTTCGTACATCGCATCGTACGTTACTATAATATAAATATATGTCGGAGGTCATTCTCATGCCCTTTTAATCTGTTTCCATGTCGAAGCGCGCAATGTCCACTCCGCGCAATCCGACTTGGATAGATTAGGTTAGAAGGCTAAGGCGGGAGCGGAGCGGAGCGAAGCTCCCACCTTAGCCTTCGTGGTTATTTTTTTTATAACCACCCAAAACTTTAATATTCGGGATTTTGTACTTTCGGTATTTTATACTTTCGGTATTCTGAACATTCGGTCAAACGAACATTCGGGATTTTGATATGTAACCTCTACTTGATGATATTTTATTCCATCCTACCCACTTCGATCCTTAAACCTACCTCTTGCCTTACAAACTACATGCATGGGACGAACTGCGAATGGGACCAACCGCGAATGGGACGAACTGCGAATGGGACCAACCGCGAATGGGACTAACCGCGAATGGGACCAACTGCGAATGGGACTAACCGCGAATGGGACCATTTGCGAACGGAGGACGAAGTGCGAATGGGACGAAGTGCGCATAACCCGCCTATTGCAGTCCACTGCTGGCAATTAGCCCTCTTCCAATGTACAGTCACGTGCAATGAAATGTATACACGGACAGAATTTTGAAGAAATGTTCACTCTGAAAATTTCAGAAATAAATAGTCATATTCTCAATATATTCTTTGTAATCATCGGGATTTCTCGCAATAATGTAAATTTTTGTCATTTTGCAGTTTTTACATTTTGCAAATTTATCACTGTATACATATCAGTGCACGTGACTGTACGCCATAGCAGCCGATCCTCCGCCTTACGCATTCATTTTCATAATGTTGAACTTCAAAATTCTTTTTGAGCAGCCTGACCAAACGAAGTGTGGCTATGAGCTATACAAGTGTAATAATGTATTTTAATAACAAAACCTAAAAAATAAAGATTGTAATTACTATATTTATATTTGTAAATATGTGTAGATATTTGATTTTAGAATTATGTTTTTCAAAATGTAATTTATATGTAATGAGAACTAATAATAAAAATAATAATTTCCCATTTCGTACTTCTTTATCTGCCTACGCCGAAAGGAAAAAGGCGTGAGCATTATGTATGTACCTTTTTTATATGTATGTACTTATGTGTGTAGTTCAACACTATTGTTAAAATATCTATTTAAGAATGGACGTGCAACATGGCTACAAAAAAGTGCACCAATTTTGAATTTAGTACAGAGGTAGATTAGACCTTGGGAAAGGACATAGGCTATGTTTGGTCGCGATAACCGACATCCACGCGGGCGGAGCCGCGGGGAACAGCTACTTGAAAATAACTTAGGTTGTTCAGGACCTTTAGGAAAAAGAAATTGCTAATAAATCAAACACAATAGTGGTTCTTAATAAATATTATTTCAACATCTCGTTTAGCCTAATAATGTACAAACAGTCGTCCACCATCAACATCGATTAAAATAATATTTACAGAGAAGCTCTTTACAATATAAACTTATGATTTGCACCGTCACTGTGTGCGGTGACCCTTGAGCGATCGACGGGAGATGCCTTGTGTGCGTTCCCCCTCTTACCTATATATAATACATACACGGCAAAAGAAATATGTATACACCTTTATATATGAAGTTGTACGTAGTGTATAGGTACTTATCGCCTTTGCCGACTGTACAATAACACGGTGTGAAGGTCAATTCTCGTAATTAAATTCAAAATTCAGTTGCGATCTAACATCGAGCTCACAAATATCATGACTGTAATGTGATTATATCGATTCAATCGAAAGTTGAATAAGTGTTTATGTAATGGTTCAAGATAACGAGAATTGTTCTTAAGACGGTCAATTTTCATAATAAAATCTGTTCAAAATTCAGTACCGATCTGATTACAATCTGCCAAATGTCAAAAACGGTATTTTTTGTAATAATATACAAGATCGAACATTAACATAGTGATCATTTTTGACATAATGGTCGATTGAGATAAGATCGACACTGAACTTGAACTTACGAGAATTGATTCTCGGATCAGTATAGTATGCGACTGACACAGAATTTATCTTTTTACCCGACTGTTCAAGAAAGGAGGGTAATGTTTTTTAGTATACATTCTACCTTCGTAATAACGTTTTTGTGTGAAAGCATCTCCTTAGTCAAATACTCAAGGGTCGCGTGAGAGGTCCGGAGTATGAGCCGTACAAGTTATACAAAATATTCACCTCAATATTCAACTAAAACGACTCTCCACGACTCGATTTTACAAAACGTAACGCGAAAATTACGTAACAAATGCAGTGACTATGTAAATCTAATAATAATATTTACTAACACACAAAACTGTCAATTTAAAATAGAAAAAAATATCAATAATATAACATATAATTATAGTAAAATAATTCACTAAAAATCGTAAAGCGCGAGTAGACGATCAATATTATATTGTGATCTAATATCGTACGGACCAATGCGATTGGTCGCGGATTACGATATTGGATCGCAATATATATTGACAGTCTATACGTGCATAAGTTCTAAGTACCGGTAGTAGCTGAGTACATTCGGAATGGATCGGTATGAGCCAACGAATAATGATAAAATGTTCTATAATACAAAATGATATGATATTTATCAATCGCTAGAACATCGGTCGCGTGTCACGCTAACATCAGTCGCATGTCACGCGATCATCGGTCACGTGTCACGCGAATATCGGTCGCATGTCACGCGTACTAGATTTCGAGATCGCGAGTCGATAGCGTTGAACAAGATATCTAACGAATCCAACGTTTCTGCTTTATCCAAAATCATAAGAATTTCTTTGGTTTTAACAACTAGCCTATGTTAAGGAATTGGTTCCGAATAAATAGCTTATTTCGACCTATACATCAAATAACATATGAATATAAAACCATCTCACTTATTTGTATTTTTTGTTGCCAATATTAGACATACAACGCCAATTTTCATGTAAAAGAATTATTTCTCTAAAGAAAAAAGTTACAGTAAATTATGAACCGCCGCCTTACACTATAGTAGAGATTTTGTACAAGTATTTTTTATTTGATAAATAGGTCGACTAACATTCCTAAATAATATAGATAGGTAATATAAATTTATCAAATGAAATCATTTTTACAGGCTATTATTAAAAAATATACATTAGAAACCTAAATTTCACATTTCTATACGTATTGTACAGCTAAGGCAAGAGGCATAAGGCGCAAAGCAAATGTATACACATCAAGAAGAGTTATCATGCGATTGGACTTGCCTCATGCTTGCCTTTTCTGCGTAATACATTTCTAGTGAAGAAAAAAACAATATTTGTGGCATATTATAAGTAGACTACCTGTGGCGAAGGGTTAAACTAATTCTTACAGGCTTGATTTGCCAAGAGAAGCCGTAGTAGACATGTTTATACAATAGCCGTTCTATAAGAAGTCAGATATTTTCCTTTTTCCTGGTTACATATATTGATGGATTTTAATAATGATGTATCTCATCTAATAGTGTAAAATAACGTGTAAATAAATAAATATTTTCCACCGGTTTCCCTTCTGAAAATGTCAACCCTTCGCCACTGTAGATTACATATTACTCGCAACCAATTCCACATAATATTATTATGAGAGGCGTCTGTCTGTCCGAGAGGTTCTATCGCAGGCGTAGATCGCCATAGCTAGCGTTAAACTATATCCCTAGCTCGTCGGTAGCGTGTCGTTGGGGCGAGCCCTCAGATGGCGAGCGCGGCCGAGCGCTTGTCGCGGTTCTTGTTGCGGGCGAGGGTGCGCGCTTTACACGCCGCGTTGTTCTGGAGACGCTGCAACACAAACGGACAATCATTCATATTTATTGTATGGGTTGTGCGAGTGATGAATCTTTACTTCATTTGGTTAGGTACATCAGTCGCGTGTCACGCTATCATCGGTCGCGTGTCACGCGAACATCCGTCGCATGTCACGCGATTTTTAAAAGTCAAAGTCAAAGTCAAAAATCATTTATTCTGTATAGACCATCAAAACGGCACTTACAAAACGTCAATATTTTTATTTATTTTATTTATTTATTAAGAGCAGCTTACAAGGTATACACCAGCACATTACATTTTACCTTAAGTCTAATTTACATTTGTTTGGTGCTACCTCAATTACAAGCTGCCACGGCATGCATTGAGAAGCAAAAATACAATTGATTAAAGTACCTAATTACTTACATAAAAATTATCTGTATAACACAGAAACCTAAATTATGGAAATTAAGATTACTGAGACTAATATGAGTACCTAAAAAAACTAGTAGTTGTGGGATGGGTTTAAAATTAAGAATTTAAATTTAGCCAAGGATTGTCCAAAGATATCCAAAGCGCGCCCCTTCGAAACATTGTTGTATGTGTGTTGGAGCCGGTTCATAGGCGAATGGAGTCCTAGATTGCTTCTTGCTTTTTTGGGAACAAATAAATGGAATCGTGATTCACGCGGAAGTTTCTTGGGGGTACTAAATGTAATATTTTCAAGAAGAGACGGGCAATCATGGACTCCCCTCGCCACCTTGTACAGAAACATTAGATCTAATAGTTTTCTTCGATCTTTGAGACTATGCAGATTGAAATGCTTTAAGCGTTTTTTGTATGAGGCTAGAGTCTTAGCGTTATGATGGTGGTAAGTTAGATGGTATAAGAAACGCTTCTGAACTCGCTCAAGTGCATTAATGTGGACCTCGTAATGAGGAGACCAAACCTGACTACAGTATTCAAGCCTCGATCTGACCAATGTACTAAATAAGGTAATCTTGTTGATTGTTTCTTAAAGTTCTTACAATTTCTAAGTACAAATCCTAAAATCCTGAAACCTTTTGTAGTAACATTCTTAATGTGAGGAATAAAACTTAATTTCTTATCTAGTAACACCCCCAAGTCGCGGATATTATCTACTTCATTGAGAAGTATGTCATTTATAGTGTAGGTATTCTTTGGGGGACATGTGTTCCTTGTGAATTGAATATAATGACATTTATTAATGTTTAACTTCATGTAGTTCTTAGTACACCATTGGGAAAGTCTGTTTAAGTCGTCCTGTAAAAGTTTGGGGTCATTAAGTGAGGAAATTGGTTTAGAGACTTTCAAATCATCGGCGTACATATATATTTTTGAGTGTATAAAGCAGGAGGTGATATCATTGATGAAAATGTTAAAGAAGACTGGACCAAGATGGGAGCCTTGTGGGACACCAGTGGGGGTTGAAAAAGGAGCGGAAATGTAACCCTCGCAGACAACGCTAGATTTACGATTGGCTAAATAAGAAGCGCACCAGTTCAGTAGGTTTCCGGCAATACCAACTCCGCTAAGCTTCTCAACGAGGATATGATGATTAACTTTATCGAACGCCTTACTGAAGTCGGTATAAACCACATCAACAGGCGTCCGATTATCAATACACTCAGCAAGATCAGAGACAAAAGAGACCAGGTTAGTAGAAGTGGAGCGAGATTTTACAAAGCCATGTTGGTACGGTGATAAGTAGTGCTTTGCCACGGATGAAATCAGAGGGCATATTAACGATTCAAAAACCTTACCAAAAACAGATAATATTGAGATCGGTCTATAGTTCTCAGCTAATATTGTATCTCCAGATTTATGTATCGGTACAACAAGTGCCTCCTTCCATGCAGACGGAAAGATGCCGCTCGCCAAGGATTTATTGAAAATTATTGTTAATGGAGGCGCTAGTACTTTTGCACAGTTATGTACAAATAAGGAAGGGATTCCATCAGCTCCAGCTCCCTTGTGCGCGTTTAGTCTCTTCAGTGAAGTTTCAACGCGCTCAATTGAAAAAGAGACCGATGCAAGTACGTTAGAAGATTCTTGTGAATAGGCGGCAGTGATGTTGTATTCGCCATCCGCAGCGGGCACAGTACCACCATAAACAGAAGAGAAATAAGAAGCGAGCACGTTGCATATGTCAGTACCATGGTTTGCAGTATTTCCCTCATGTTGCATAGAGGTTGGGTATGAGCTACTATTACGGCGTTTCTGTTTAAGATACGTCCAGAAGTATTTGGGATCGGATGTTATCATTGATTCAATATTTGAGATATAATTATTATAGCATTGAGTAGTAAGTGTTAGACATCTCTTTTTTAATAATTGGAAGGATAAATTGTCTAAAGGGTTATTATATTTGTTAAATCGGATCCGGTATTTGTTCTTTTCTTTTAACATTTTTTTTAATTCCGGTGTAAACCAAATGGGGTATTTATTTGAAATAGGTTTCCTTATGGGAACAAATTGTTTAATAGCTGCATTAACTAGACTATAGAAATGTCGTACCATATCATCTACAGACATGCAACATGGTAACTCCTGGCTCCAAGTGATTTGATTAAAATGATTGATGATACCATCATAATCAGCTCTGTGATAGTTTGGTTTTAAAATTTGGTTTTTTATTAATTTAGCAGGGGGTTTTGGTAATGATAAACAAAATTCAAAAGGAGGGTGGTGAGAGTCTATTGTACTTAAAGGTAATGTGCTTTGTAAGTCACAAATACAATCCATATTAGACAAGGCTAAACAAAGGCTTCTATTTTTATCATTTGTTACATTATTGTACTGCTTTAGGTTGTTTATAATATACTTTAGGTTGTTTATATATAATATGTAATAATATACATATATGTACTAAAGACTAGCTTAGGAAATGGACCACCGGTTCAGTGGCGTAGCTAGATGATCAAGGGCCCTGGTGCAAAAAGAAACAGAGGCCCCCTATTTTTTTTTGTTTCCGAAAATTCCCTCGGGCGTGGTACTAACTCGCTAACCTGCTGTTGGGGATGAAATCCCTCCTCTCTCCCTCTTTTTCGTGCGGAAATCACCTCAGATATCACCCCCGTCGTCGGCCATCGGGGGTGGTTATTTCGGACTCGGGCCGATTAAAACCACACGCCATCTCGGATCTTCAGATACAAAAACTGCCGGAGTGTAAGGTTACCGAGAGCAAATCACTGGCACGCCGGCTGATTCCGGGCCATTCTTTCTTTCTTTCTTTCTTTCTTTCTTTCTGAAAGGATGACAGGCGGCCGCACATGAAACCCCCACACCTGCGCTCGGTAACCGGTCCGCTCCTCGCCTGCTCTCCATTGTGCCCTTTGCTTGTCAGAGGGACATGTGAATGTACAGCAATCCTCCTTCATGTAGATGTAAATTTCCATTTATTTTCGTGTGCGTACAGAATACTTAGCGTTAAACTCCACAGATCCCACACCCGTTCACATAGGCGATGATTACCTAGGCTAAGTACCTGGAATCTGTACTTCATGTGACTGGTGAAATCGACTGCGACGTCAGGGCACGGATTGCTGCCACGTGGACCAAGTGGCGAGAAATGACTAGCGTCACGTGTGATTCTAAAATGTCAGTCAGGTTGAAGGGGCAGGTCATTAGGCCTATCCCCTAACATGGTTGTGAGGCGTGGCCGCTGCTAGAGCGACACAAGCAAGAGCTTCGTGTCACGGAGATGAAAATGCTGCGGTGGATATGCGGCGTCACGCGTAAAGATCGCGTGACGAACTCTCGCATCCGCTTCAGCCCTTATGTCCGTGACATGGGCAAAAGGGGTAGGCCCAAGAAGTCCTAGCTTGAGGTCGTGGAGGGTGACATGCGTGCCCATTGTCTCACTACCATGGACGCCCAAGATCGCGCGAAGTGGAGGAGGAAGAGCCGGAAGGCGGACCCTGAGCTACGAGGTCATCTTGGCCACGGATGCAATCAGGAAAATGCGACATAAACATCCGGTGAAGGTGTTTAGGCCGGAATCGAACCAACTTCAACTGCATGCAGTCTCGGGTCTCCATCGCCGGGCTGTAAGTGGGACCATTAAGAAAATTCCATGACACCTCGACAGACCCTGGGACATATATACGACTTTAAGATGGGCCCTCTCAAATATGGGAACCACGATATGTCCATCTTGCCCAGAACCATCCCACCCCCTTACTTGCTTTCCACTGCGACAGTTACTAATCAGAGTTACACGTGGACGGTGAAAAGTTCATAGTGGGCCTTAGGCCGCAGCGTCTATGCCATCTTGAGGCAGGCGCTGCTGTCTCCGTTACCCAGGGTGCATGCGTCTCAAATTTCGTCCAAGCACCTCACGCGCCACCTTACTAGGTCTGCTTTTGCTAGAAAGACGGTTAGTCGAAGGAGATCGTTCCGTGATCTCCACCGTCCTTCTGTGGTACGAGAGAGTTCACTATTTTAGTACCGGCAAAGTTCGATTCGATAGGTGGGGTGGCTGAAGCAAACCCATATCACAAATGGTCAGCGATTCTCTAACAAAAAAAAGTAGGTACTGAAACTCGTATTACTATTATAATATTATTACAATCAATTGACTATAAGTAAAATATTGTATTATGACTGCTAGAATAATTCTGTAGACATTAAGCTTGGAGGGCTCAGCCCATGAAAATTGGCGAATCTTTCAACGAGACAATACTGTATAAAATTCCCAACTAATAAGTTGCACTGATTAGTGTTGTGTTACTACCCTTTTTCGCATTACAAAAGTAAGACTTTTTTGGTAGTTCAATATGAAAGGAGAACATTCACTCTCCATACATATCTGGGCTAATTTTGAAAGTGCCGGCCAAAGAAAAAAAATACGATATTCTGTTAGAGCTTGTTCTTACTAGCATTTTTTTATATTGCGTCAAAGTTGAGAGATCACTTCCAACGGTTTTATTTGAGTTTAAAAATCTTAAAAATATACACTTTTTAAGATACGAACTATTAAAAATAAATGAAAAATATTGTTCTACATTGGAAGAATAGTTAATAAAAGCAATATAAAATAAACCCTATACTGCATATTGTTGTTTTTCGTCCATTCATTTAGATCCAAAATTGAAAGTGCCGGTCAAAGAAAACAAATATGATATTCCGCTAGAGCTTGTCCTCATCAGCACTTTTTATTACGTCGTCAAAGCTGAGAGACCACTGCCCTCGGTTTTATTGGCGTTCAAAAATCTTAGAAACATATAATTTTTATGATACGATATATTGAAAATGAATGAAAAATATTGTTCTATATTGGAAGAATAGTTATTAAACGCAATAACAAATAAACCCCATACTGCATATCGCTGTTTTTCGTTAGTTTATTTAGGTCTAAAATTGAAAGTGCCGGCCAAAAAAAAATGATATTCCGTTAGCGCTTGTCCTTATTGGCATAAGCATATAAAAATAAAATACACGAGCAATAATACTGTTTCATTGCACTTCACCCTTCTTGTTTTATCTATGATAATGTATGTATAATGTTGACGAACCTGGACATGACGTGACTGCTATCGTCCACGAATCATCCATAAGGCATTGCCCTTAGTGCCTTGTAACTGTGGAATATGATGAACTCATTTACTAAGTTCAATTGGAAATGCACTTTTAACCAATATAAATCAATATTTCTCATTCATTTTCAATAATTCGTAAAAAAAAATGTACATATCCAAGATTTTTGAACTCAAATAAAACCGAGGGAAGTTATCCTTCAGCTTTGACACCATAAAAAAATGCTAATGAGGACAAGCTCTAGCGGAATATCATATCTATTTGTTTTCTTTGACCGGCACTTTCAATTTTTGAACTAAGTAATTAAAATAGTCACACTTTATACTAAATATTGAACCCTAAATAAAATCTCAAGGAATCGATTTAGAACTTTGGTGTAGTAATAAAAAATGCTTACAATGTTGTGTTCTATCAAAAGCTTGTTCTTACTAACATTTAATAATCGGACTACTGATACTAGGGGCACGATTGCACGAATCATCCATAAGGCATTGCCATTAATGCCTTGTAACTGTGGAATATGATTAACTCATTTACTAAGTTCAATTGAAAATGCACCTTTACTTTAACCAATATAAATCAATATTTCTCGTTCATTTTCAATAATACGTATAAAAAATGTATATATCCAAGATTTTTGAACTCAAAAAAAAACCAAGGGAAGTTGTCCTTCAGCTTTGACACCATAATAAAAATGCAAACGCGTACAAGCTCTAGCGGAATATCACATTTGTTTTCTTTGACTGGCACTTTCAATTTTTAACCTAGATAAATGGATGAAAAACAACGATATGTAATATGCGGTTTATTTTTTATTACTTATATGAACTACTCTTCCAATATAGAACAATATTTTTAATTCATTTTCAATAGTTCGTATCATAAAAAATGTACGTTTTCAAGATTTTTGAATATAAATAAAACCGAGGGAAGTGGTCCCTCAATTTTGACGCCATAATAAAAAATGCTAATAAGGAAAAATTCTAGCGGATTTTATTTTCTTTAATCGACACTTTTAATTTTAGCCGTAAATAAATGGACGAAAAACAACAATATGCAGTATGGGGTTTATTTTTTATTGCTTTTATTAACTATTCTTCCAATGTATAACAATATTTTTCATTTATTTTCAATAGTTCGTATCATAAAAAGTGTATATTTTTAAGATTTTTGAACTCTAATAAAACCGTTGGAAGTGGTCCCTCAACTTTGACGCACTAATAAAAAATGTTAGTAAGAACAAGCTCTAACCGAATATCGTATTTTTTTTCTTTGGCCGGCAAAATAAAAATTAGCCCAATCTGAATGATGTCCTTTGCTAGTTCAGGCTCGAGGGGCACCTGAGCTTGGGGGCCCCCTGAGCCTGGGGGCCCTGGTGCACCGCACCACCTTGCCCACCCATAGCTACGCCAGTGCACCGGTTCGAAACGCGGCCCCGGCCTGAGAAGACTCCGGCAAGAAACTCAAATGAAACTCAAAGGTAAACTTCAAATGAGTCTTTCATTTGCATTGGTCTGGGTGTTGCTATGTATAATATGTATGTATTTACAAAAAAAATGTATATAAGTATGTTTATCCGCATTCTAGAACCCATAACACAAGCTAGTTAAGCTATGCTTACTTTGGGTCTAGATGGCGTTGTGTAAAATGTCCTACAATATTTATTATTTATTATTATTATTGAATATATTACAAAGGTGGTGATAACGCGAGGTGATATCACCGTGAAAGGTGATACCTACTGGAATTATGTGATTAGAAAGCGGTGATATCTGCTCTGTATCACTTTTCGTAATGCCGTTGATAAGACGAAAATGTAGGTAATACGTTATCATGAATAATAATCGTATAGTATCAAGGTCAAGAACGTTGCTTTAATTTTTCATCAAACTTAATAATCTTATATGGATAAAAGATTATTTCGTTTGCTAATATTATAAATACGAAAGTAACTGTCTATTACGGTTTCATGCCTAAACCACTGAGCCGATTCTGATGTAATTTGATACAGGGGTATGTAAGACCTAGAGATAGGGCATATAGGTGATAACCGACATCTACCTAGTTGCCGTGGGCAACAGCTAGTAATCTTATATTTAAGTTGCTACCGAGAATTTTCAAACAAAACAATATAAAAGTATTGATTCAGCGATTGTCATCACCACCATCTTCATAGTTATTTTCTACTAGTGCCTTAGGTTTGCATTTAAGTGGGTTCGCTATATTTCTTTAATTGATATTTTGAGTTTTTCTGGAAGCGATTGCCGTTTGCAAGAGCCTTGTCTTTTGTTTAGCAAGTGCACCGACTTACATGTGATATTAGGTTGGTTAAGGCCTTGGAAATTCTTTAAATACATACATACATACAACAATCACGCCTTTATCCCCGGAGGGTTAGACAGAGGTGAATTAACACCCACATTTCACCAATCCTTATATTCGGACTCATGTCATAGGGGGTGAGCCTATTGCCGTATTCCGGGCACTTTTGTTGACTCGAGCTATGTATCTGAGGCTGAGTCTGGGCTGTATATAATAATATTATCTGTCTGATGTTAAACAGTCCTATCCCTTAGTCGCCTTGTACGACACCGCAAGAGATGAGGTGGCCCAGATTCTAGAACCACGAATTCTTTATAGGGCTCTATATACCCTGTGAATATTGTGTGCATGTAAAATCACTACATAATTATATTGACAACACAATGGGTTGTAAAGAAAGTGCTGAAGGTTATGTGCAATGTTGAAAATAGTTTGTTGTGATGGTATTTTGGCACGCGTCGATCGAGTGACGTCACGGACACACCTATATTCGTGGTTAAGAGTCATAATATGATGGGGTATAGTATGTTAGGTACTTGTCGATTACATTGGGTCTAATTACAAAATTTTGATATAGCTACTGGGTTGTGGAGATCAAATGGCAAGCGTTCCACGAAACGAATTTTTCGTAAGAAGATTATGTTCAAACCTAATTGAGTTCGGACGAGGCTTGGAGGAATGTTTGAGAAATCCTGAGAGGCAAGCCTGTTTTCATCTGCAACACAGCAGGTGTATTCCGCGGGGCATAAATCTTTGACCTAAAATGTGTTATACGCGCAGAACACGATTCTTGGCTGACTTTTGAGGATAGCATTGGGCGCTACTAAGCGATACAGAACAATTTGTGCGCGTCATTGTTTGTCTTGTGACTTAGGCCCAAGATGTGTCCCGTGGTGTACCAGCCGAGTGGAGTTCTATAGGTTTGTGTGTACGTGTGTGTGGTGTGGTGTGTGTAAGCGAGGGAGGCGGTTGTAGTGCTCCCTAGTGACTAGGAGTGTATACGAGTGTGTGTACATACCCGCCGCAGCTTGTTGAACTTCACCATCGCCCTGCGGTCATCCGGAGGCAAGTCAGGCAGTGCCAGCGCCGTCCTCAGCAGCATGGACCGTCCGGCGAGCGGTTGTAGTGCTCCCTAGTGACTAGGAGTGTATACGAGTGTGTGTACATACCCGCCGCAGCTTGTTGAACTTCACCATCGCCCTGCGGTCATCCGGAGGCAAGTCAGGCAGTGCCAGCGCCGTCCTCAGCAGCATGGACCGTCCGGCGAGCGGTTGTAGTGCTCCCTAGTGACTAGGAGTGTATACGAGTGTGTGTACATACCCGCCGCAGCTTGTTGAACTTCACCATCGCCCTGCGGTCATCCGGAGGCAAGTCAGGCAGTGCCAGCGCCGTCCTCAGCAGCATGGACCGTCCGGCGAGCGGTTGTAGTGCTCCCTAGTGACTAGGAGTGTATACGAGTGTGTGTACATACCCGCCGCAGCTTGTTGAACTTCACCATCGCCCTGCGGTCATCCGGAGGCAAGTCAGGCAGTGCCAGCGCCGTCCTCAGCAGCATGGACCGTCCGGCGAGCGGTTGTAGTGCTCCCTAGTGACTAGGAGTGTATACGAGTGTGTGTACATACCCGCCGCAGCTTGTTGAACTTCACCATCGCCCTGCGGTCATCCGGAGGCAAGTCAGGCAGTGCCAGCGCCGTCCTCAGCAGCATGGACCGTCCGGCGAGCGGTTGTAGTGCTCCCTAGTGACTAGGAGTGTATACGAGTGTGTGTACATACCCGCCGCAGCTTGTTGAACTTCACCATCGCCCTGCGGTCATCCGGAGGCAAGTCAGGCAGTGCCAGCGCCGTCCTCAGCAGCATGGACCGTCCGGCGAGCGGTTGTAGTGCTCCCTAGTGACTAGGAGTGTATACGAGTGTGTGTACATACCCGCCGCAGCTTGTTGAACTTCACCATCGCCCTGCGGTCATCCGGAGGCAAGTCAGGCAGTGCCAGCGCCGTCCTCAGCAGCATGGACCGTCCGGCGAGCGGTTGTAGTGCTCCCTAGTGACTAGGAGTGTATACGAGTGTGTGTACATACCCGCCGCAGCTTGTTGAACTTCACCATCGCCCTGCGGTCATCCGGAGGCAAGTCAGGCAGTGCCAGCGCCGTCCTCAGCAGCATGGACCGTCCGGCGAGCGGTTGTAGTGCTCCCTAGTGACTAGGAGTGTATACGAGTGTGTGTACATACCCGCCGCAGCTTGTTGAACTTCACCATCGCCCTGCGGTCATCCGGAGGCAAGTCAGGCAGTGCCAGCGCCGTCCTCAGCAGCATGGACCGTCCGGCGAGCGGTTGTAGTGCTCCGCCGAGCGTCGCGGCGAGCGCGGAGTAGGCGGCCGCTCCGCTCCACGAGGACCAGGTGACTGTCTCTGTGCCCACCCGGGCAGAGGCCGACGGGACTGAACCCTCCTGTGGGATAGAAGGGTTGATGAGTGGAGGTTTTTGAATAAATAATTGTGGGAAGGCGGGAATGTCCTCAGAAATGAGAATGCTGACGGGACTGACAAAGAGTTGTTTGGTGAAGTTATTAAAAATAACAATTTTAGCCTCTGATTGAAGTAAGAATAGTCTGTTTGAAAAGTATTTACTTAACAAAAAAATAGTACATTATGGTACAAGTAAGCAAAGTTGGTGATTACTGCCGAGGCACTATTGAGACCTGAGCCGTTAGGCGAGGGTCACAATTTGTCAAATAAGTAATACTGGCCGTGTAGAATGACAAAAGGAAGTAATGCTACGTCTATTGTGACGTCAGTGTAAAAGGTGGGACACTGACGATAATCCCATGATTGATGATTGAAAATGATGATCCAAAAAACAACTATGAAAACTGCTCAACGCGCGCAAAAATTACCTTAAAAAAAGTCAGAAATTGAAATAGAATATTCCCACATAATTAAAAAGTAATCCTTACTTCGAAGTACTTGAGGATATCTCGGAAGGTAGCTCGCTGCACTTTGCGATCACGCTTAGCTCGATACTTGTGTGAATCCCGCGCGAGCTCCGTCAAACGGGGCAGAAGCGCCGCCACGTGCGGGGCTAACTCGGCGTCCTCACTAGGATCGTCCACGCACACGCTCTCGTACGCCATGGCTAGAGCCCCGCCCGCCGCCATTCGCACATCTAGCGACGGCACTTCTAGCAAGTCGGCTAGACGCTGTAGGCTAGGTGGAGTAGTGCGAAGCAGCTGAAGCGCGTGCGGTGGCGCCAGAAGCGCTAGAAGTAGCGCCCACGCGTCGAGTGCTGCGGCGTGTAAGGTGCCTTCTTCGATTACTGCGCCTGATACTTTTACGCTGCCGTCGCCCTGGAAATACAAATCGTTTGAATTTTAGTTATAGAATTATATTTAGTGAATACTGGGCTATATTGATACACCTACGCAATATAAAATCAATAAAATATTAAAGTTCCTTAATATGAAAACTAATACTATTAGACAAAACAATAATGCCATTAGTTGTCATTACGTAGACTATACGAATATAAGATAACTCTCAAGATTGTAAACCTAAAAATAAAAACCCATAATAAAAAAGTGTTCACAATTCAGTCTTGATCTAATCTTAATCACCACCCACCTGATGGAATACGATGATTCTTACCAAGGAACAATATAAGTTTAAATTAAAATATAATCCTTTTTATAAATAATATACCCAAAATAACATATTTCAGTATAACTTATGATTACGAGTACATACTTCCTGATTTCAATTAATTGTGTTAAAATTATCTCTAAATATGAATCAGAGTGCAGTAATTGTGCTTTATAAAATCAGTTACAAGATTCCTCACCTTAAGATAGCTGCCGCTGAAGACTGACTCATAGACTCGCATGACCTCCAAGATTTCCGTGACGTCATCCTCCATCAGATAGCATAGCACGGCAAGGGATGAACAACACTGGAACGATTAAAGCCTTTATTAGTATTTGATTACCTTTCTAAAGAAATGTTCCCGGCAAAGCTGCGTGGAATTTGGACCACCTTTCTATCCGATATACCTGTTACACATCTACCTAAGTTGCTTGCGTTAGATGTGGATTGTCTGTAATGTAATGGCCAGTGTTCGAATCCACGAGGTCTCATTAGCAAGACCCACTATTATAAATTGATGGACAATAACAAAGGACAAAACAGACACGTGGTTCCCGGCAGAGTAGAATTTGGGCCACCGCATCTCGTCCTATGCGGTGTCGTACAAGCCGACTAAGGGATAGGGCTCATAGGGCTGTTTAACATGAGACAGATATATACAGTACAGACTCAGCCTCAGATACGTGGCTCGAGACAACTATAGTGTTCGTAATACGGCAATAGGCTCAGCCCCTATTACGCGGGACCTAATACAATGATTGGTGAAATGTGGGTGTTAATTCACCTCTGCCTAACCCTCCGGGGAAAAGGCGTGATTATATGTATGTATATATATTCGAAATAAAATAAATATCCTAGAACATTCTTAACAACGCTGGACCCAAAGTAAACAGATTAATTAGCTAGTACACATTACGATTCTAGAATGCGGATAAACATATTTAGATACATTTTTTGTAATATTTTAAATACGTTTGCAAGTATTCATATATTATACACTAGCTTTTGCCCGCGGCTCCACCCGCGTGGATGTCGGTTATCGCGACCAAACATAGCGAACATTATTTATACTTTTGTCAAAGTCTGATCTACCCCTATACCAAATTTCATCAAAATCGGTTCAGTGGTTTAGGCGTGAAAGCGTAACAGACAGACAGAAAGTGTTACTTTCGCATTTATAATATTGGTGTGGATATGGATATATATACATGTATACAAATATTTGCAATGAAAAGGAATTGAATCCAGTATGAACACAGGAGTGAGTAGGTACTAGAAGTAGTAGTATTTACAAATGAAATGCTGTGTTTACCTCTGTGCGTGCGTCTAACGAAGCAGACTTGTCCGTGACGGTGGCGATGAGCGCGGGCCGCACCTCCGCCACGAACTCCTCTGTGCCTTCCTCTCCGATCTGTTGGTACAAACACATGACATGATTCAAATGCAATACTGGGTACATAGTGGACTGCGCCATTCAAGTTCACATCAACCAAATAAAAAAATGTAGAAACTACTGTTGCATCAAGTATAGAATAATGTTGATACTTTAAATGAAGTAAGAATTTTCTTGTAAACTGAGCTTACTCTACCAAGTAGGGCGAAGCAATATAATAAAATTAAATCTCTTCGAGTCTAAGGCCCGTATTCTAGAATGCCACTCAGCTGAATCTCGATTTACCTGAGGCACGATTGTATGCACAGATTCCACAGACTTGACAGGCTGTCAGGCAGATTGTCTATAGTTCTATACAATCTAGTAAATCTAAATTCAGCTGAGTGTCATTCTAGAATACGGGCCTAAGAGTATGATAGGAGATATGGAATGTATGGAGGTGTTTCGAGACATTCCCAAAAAGTCCAAGATGTCAGAGATCTCAAATCCCGTCCAAGATTTCACTACAAAATCATCATCTCAGAGCCTGCAACTCGGGAGCCCGGAGTTCACTTTCGGAACCCTGTTTATACGGTTTTTAACTGCTGTCTACCTCCAACCAGTAAAGCCTGCTCCATAACTCCGTCAACATTCGTTCAGACCTCGAAGCTCTTACTAAGACTCCAAAAAGACCATAATGACTACAGTTAAAATTAACCCTCACCTGCAGAGCTACCAAGGGTGTAACGGCCGCAGCCGCCTTCCTCTCGCCATCCTTTCCCCTCCGAAGCGCCCGCGAGATGTGGTCGGCGAGCGTGGCGCGGTGCGAGCACAGTACGGTGTCGAAGGCACGCCGCTGGAGCGCCGCTCGTAATGCCACGAAGGCAGTAGCCCGCGCCGCGTTCGAGCGAGCGCTTAAAGCCTCGATAATCTCGAGCAGCTTATCTTCCTGCTTCTCTTGAATCTCTTTTTCTGGAAAGATATAAAGATGTTCGAGAACTTACATACGCTTTCATCTATTTCTCTATGGGGTAGGCAGAGACAACAGTTTATAGAACTTATTGAGTATAAAACTATATTTATGTTACAGGAATCTATCATCATAATAAAATTGATCTCGTTTTTATTCGAGGCTCTTATATCAGTCTCAGAGCTTGAGGTCAATTTGGTTTAATAAACCAATTGGTTTCTTGGAACCATTGCTGTTTGCCTCGTAAACTTATTTTTTTGAAACAAGTTACGGACGCACGTAGCAAGAGCAAGAGCATCTGATAGGAACTGAACGTATGGACAGCGAAAGAATATTTACTTACTGATCAAATCAGTTTCGAACAATTCAAACACCCTGTAATTATGTAAAGAAATAGGGATAGGCGTTCCCGCATTTACGATATCCCTTCAAGCGCCGTTAATACGGCAACGCTCATACTTTTCCCAAAAGACCAATTGGGCAATCGTTCACTCACTTGGTCATCTGTAATTCATTACGTTAAGTTAGCCGTTCTTCAAACATAACCTTGACAACGTTAATTTACTGCTCACTAAGTATACTAATTAATCTCCTAATAGTCTCATAGCTCATTTATATATTATCTTTATCAGAAAAACAACAACGATATATCAGTGTTGCTAAAATTTAAACTTGTTTATTTACATTTATATTCGAGATGCAAATTATTCAATCTACAACACTCAAGGTCTCTCTGTCCGTTCATTGTATTCTTTCCATTTTACCTCGTTCCTGGCATCTATGGGTTTCACCTCCTTGTTGCCGGGGGCCGCTCTCCTATACCTCTTTGTTTAACGTGCAGATACCCAAGCCGGCTAACCTAAAAACCCCCAAGCCGGAGCCAGTGGTAGCTATGTAGGATTCAAATCTATGAAAACAGTACAGCAGTCTCGAGCCACTAGTCGCCGAAGGTGAGGTAGCCTTTGGCATATCCTGCCAAATAAAAGTCGAGGGCGCGTATCGCACTGTCGTCTTCGCCTGCTTCTGCTAGAGCTCTAGCGGTCATCCTCAGGCCGAGTATTTTTTTTATAATCTTTGTATTTTGACTTCAACTGGACTGGTTGCCTTCGGCCCCCTAATCCCAAGAGGAAAGCCTGCGTGCAGCTTGTTGGTGTACTGCTTTAGGTCTCATACACCACAAGTATGATTTATCAATTTTAAGATTTGTTTACATACATATTTAGTACCACTTTCCGAAATGTCAGTACATAGTCGAGACATTACGTATGAATAGGTACGCCTAAGGATAGAACAAGGTTAGTTTTAATTACCATATTGTAGTGGATAACCTTGGCAACGCACTCTCGAGACGAGATCAAAGTCTGTCTAGGTTCGGCACGTGATTTCGGCTGGTGATAGCAAAAAAAAAGTAAATATTGTTGCTGTTTGCCGTGTATAAAATCTAGTTGTTTGTTCAGTTGTGGATTACGTTTTGGCTACCCTGTTGCTACTGCTATGAGCCTACCTTGATGCGTGTAAGTGGTCGTATTTTGGGGTTTCGATTTAGAGGGAGAGGGATACAGTTAAATAGGGTGTATAAATCCATCCCTCGGGCTCTGAGCCGCCGCAAAAAGATGATCGCTTATGTGCGTCGTGGCTTGTGTTTGACAGGAGATTTTGGTGGAGCCTCAATACACCCAAAAGTTTGGCTATATTACGATGTCAAAGTTTGGAACGCATGTATAAATGAGTCTCAAAATGAGGTCGTAAGGGCGTTTTTGTGATAGGGCGCAAAACAAAAAGTTTCACCAAACATTGAGCTGTTTCTTCCGCTTGTAAAATTACTAGTTTATGATATACAAGGCGTTTTTATTGCTGTCTATCCATCGCTGACATAATAGAGTGAGTAATGTAGTCTGCGCATGCGAAATTATTATTCATCAACAGCATCGTCACTATTCGGTGGATTATTTTTCATGGAATTAGGTATGTCTGATCAGTCTGATCATAGTCAAATGTGTGTGTAGGACTTTTTTTTTAAATACTTGTTGTTGTACGCGGTTCTGCTCAAGTGAAATATTTTCTGCGCAACTTTTGCTAAGAACCTTCTACAAATTTGGAAAAAAATTCTCAAGTTCTGGCAATACCAAAGGAAACAGGCATTTAAAAAAATCAGTGTATATAAATAAATATATACACTGATATCTACTACTAAAGTAACAAACAAGATGTTAGTCTACCCAGATGGTAAGCGATCACCTTCGCATACGAAAACTAGCACTTCTACAACTATCATAAAAGCGTGATAAACTCAAAACCCACAATGTTTCCTCTGACGTAGGGTTGCCATAAGTGTGGGGACCCAGACCGGGACATTTGAAGAAAAATAGGAACTTTTATTACAACAACTTTTAACACTGCCATTAAACAAGCGGGCAGCGACCCGGGCTTCCTATGTTTTCTGAAAGGCAAAAAATTATCAGAACTTCTGATAATTGTACAAAATATTTTGACGAAATCAACATTAAGTTAAACATCATCTTCATGTAGACGCTCTCTCCCGATTGCATCCCTGGCCAAGATGACCCCGGAGCTCAGGGTCCGCCTTCCGGCTCTTCCTCCTTCACTTGACACGATCTTGGGCGTCCATGGTAGTGAGACCATTTGCACGCATATCACTCTCCACGACGTCAAACCAGGACTTCTTGGGCCTATCCCTTCTACCTGGACCCGGCGGGGGCGCCATTGTCAGGCATTTGCTACCCACGTATCCTGGCGGTTGCCGCAAGACGTGGCCGCACCAGCAAAGGCGGCTCTCTTGCATTTTATCTGCGATGTCATGGACATGAAGGCTGCCGCGGCTGCAAGAGTTCCTCACGCAGCATTTTTATCTCCGTGACATGCAGCTCTTACGTGCTTACGCCAGTCATTTCTCACCACCTGGCCCACGCGGAAGCAATGCGTGCCCTGATGTCGTAGTCGATTTCACTGGTCACATGAAGTACAGATCCCAGGTACTTAAACCGAATCATCACCTATGCGGACCGGTGTGAAATCTGTCGGGTTTAACGCTAAACTTTCTGTCATCGCTACATTTAGCTTCATACCACCGTTCTCAAGCGCTTCCTTCCACACTTTCCCGTGTTGCACCAATCTGCTCCTGTCCGCGTCCTTCAGCGCAATATCATCAGCATACATGAGCAAACCACGGAGGCTGCTTATGTGGTTTTCTGATACTGTCCAACAAGACGTCTAATACCGAGCTGAACAAGTAAGGACTAAGGACGGATCCTTGGTATACTCCGATGGTGATAGGGAAGGCTATTGAATCACCAAAAGCACTCCGAACCACGGAACCAGAATCATGATACATATCTTGGATGGTGTCAGTGTAGGTCTCTGGAACTCCCTTAGCCCACAGTACCCACCAGATCACCGCGCGAGGAACACAGTCGAAGGCCTTCTGCATGTCTAAGAATAGGCAGTGCAGAGGCGTGTTCTTCGCCCTGTATTTCCCCACCACAATCCTTAGGGCGAACACCGGATCCATGATCCCGTGCCCGGGACGAAACCCATACTGACACGCCGAGAGTATACTCTCCTGTCGGATCTGGGAGTCGATTATCTGCTCATAGAGCTTCATGGTGTGGGACATTATCTTTATACCGCGGTTACTACCACACTCCTGCACCGATCCCTTGCCTTTGAATACTGGCGTAATGAAGCTCAGTCTCCACTGGCTCAGGATCTCACGGTGAGAAGTATGCGGTTATACAGATTTGTTAGAATGCTCACACCACGAGCACCCAATGCACCCATTGCCTTCCAAGCCTCGATGGGGACTTCGTCGAGGCCAAGTCTGTACTTCTGCAGGCGTTATCGGTGGCACTAGTCCTTGTTTCGGAATGAGGTCTGGTGGTTGCACCTCTTGCTGCTTATTCAGCATGTCGTTGGAAGTATGAGCGCCATCTGTCCTTCATCGCGTTTTTCTCGTAAAATCATTGGTCTTTATTACTCATTAACATATTCATGTATGGAAAAATATCAGCGCTTTCGTCGTTCTATCTACGTATTAATAGCTAGCTCCTTAGTCGCGTTTATTGTAGGTATATTACTGTTTACCAACCAAGTCCAGCTCTCTAATATAATACTAAAAATGTTTAACCGGGACAATTTGCTTATTGGCCGGGACGCCGGGACACCAGGCCTCAAACGGGGACTTGTCCCGGCGTACGGGGACGTATGGCAACCCTACTCTGACGTCACAAACGCCTTCGACCCCGTTTGACGTCACAGAAAATAGTGACGTCACAATAACATCTATGTTATGTAAGTGTACAATGCAAGTGGGTTAGCGACTAGTGACATAAATAACGTAACAAGTTCGATAGCGTTCTTGCGTAGATAAAAGTAGTTTCGTTATAGAATGGCACGTGTAAGTAAAGTGATTGTACGGTCGAGACCCTTTCGACTTGACCCATCGCACCGTAACTATGCGCGGTTAGCCTATAACCAATAGAAATCTACCGCCTTCTCGCGTTCCCCGTAGGGTAGAATTTGGGCCACCCCATCTCCTCCCATGCGGTGTCGTACAAGGCGACTCAGGTATTTCTGTTTAACATCAGACAGATATATACAGCCCAGACTCAACCTTAGATGCATGGCTCGAGTCAACAATAGTGCTCGGAATAGGTACGTCAATAGGCTCACCCCCTATTACATGGGACTGAATACAATGATTGGTGAAATGTTGGTGTTAATTCAACTCTGCTAACCCTCCGAGGATAAAGGCTCCGTGGAAATTGTATGTATGTTAAAATTCATTGTCAAGTAAAATAATACCCCGGTTGTGTTACATATTATACGACTTGGAAAATTATAGATCTGGCTGCATATCGAAAGCAATGTTTAAAGAGCTGTTTTAAAACGTGACGTAAATACTGTATTTGATCTATAACAATGTACCTAAATAACTTCAGAATAGCTAAGTTATACTTATATTTCTTATACAAAAATATGCACGAAATAATATTAGTATTCGATTGAAAAATAACAAGGTTTAGCTCACATCCGGGTCGTCTAAGCTCTAGTTAGTACATGTTTACCTCTCAGAATTGGGAGATCAGGTGGCAGTCACTCCCGTTGTAATACCAATCAAAAACAATATAGATAATTGTGTAATTTTTGCGCGTAATATACACAGCCCAGACTCAGCCTCAGATGTATGGCTCGAGTCAACAATAGTGTCCGGAATACGGCAATAGGACTCATCCCCTATTACCTGGAACCGAATATAATTATTGGTGAAATGTGGGTGTTAATTCACGTCTGCCTAACCCTCCGGGGATAAAGGCGTGATGATATACACATATGTGTAATTTTTGGACGGCAATAGCTATGAGGAAAATGACGAGAATGTTCTAATATCAAAACCTAATGTCTGACGCGTTGGAAGGCGTTTCGGTCTGAAGGTCAATGTTCACCACTTATAGTCCCATTAGCTGCCATTCCACTTATGGTTCCACTGTCGCATATTACCATGACGTTTATGGTAGGTATTCTGCTAAACGATGGACATCCGTGGGCAGATTTATGACGCTTATTTATTTATCTTCTATAGTGGTAACATTTTAGTAATTTAGTATAAAAGTTTCCCAATAAACAGGCTTCATAGCGTCGTTTCCGATTGCATCCGAGGCAGTCTCTTTGGAGCCCAGGGTTATTATTTTTTATACCACTTAGGTCGCAGATAAGCACACGGCCCACCTGGTGGAAAGTGGTTACCGTGGCATATGTACCTGGGCAACCCCAGGGGAGACACACTCGTGCTGCCGACCTTGTAAGAACAGAGAGATTCTGGGCCGTCAGTGCAGAAGACAAGCAAGAAAAGCCTTTGATTTTCCGACTGACGACGATGGTACAAAACCTCTCAAAGTGAGCTTTTCCTCCGCCTCTTGGTATGACTTATTATAAAGCTTCCAACTACGAGAAGAAAGCCTGTGCCATCAGCAAGTGCACTGGCAGGCGAGGTTGGTTTAACCCCGAAAGGCTTTGGCATTTATACACCTTAAAAAAATAACCTATTTAGTACGTATTTATCGTAAATGGATTCAAAAGTGTTGAGCCATTACAGCGTGAAGAACGGATAGATAGAGTGGAGAAAACGACTAGTTTTAATTACCTACTTTCATTACTTACTTATTTTAATTCATTAGATAATTTTATTCTGGTTTTGTTAATTTGTAAAATTTTAAGGTGGACTATTATTATGTTAGGGGCTGTCCAATAATCACGTGAGTCTAAAACATCACGCGATTATTGGACACCCCCTATTTGCTTAATAACAGTAGGCAGATGAAGTTTGTGATGACGAGTGTCGAGTGCAGCTGCTGTTTATGCAGTTTTGTACTACATACTGGGTTTTCCTATTGCAAATCCATCAGTATACAATAACCTCGGGTCTATTACGTGAGGTTGACAACAGCTGGCGATATGACGATATTTGTGTACTACGATGTAAGTACACTCTCTCTGTGTTCTGTCAATCAATTCCGGTGCACACATGCGATAGTTCAAAAATATATTGAACCGTTCTGGTTATTTTCTAATATCTGTTTGGTTTTAGATTGGATTTCGAGATTCGTAATATCCCAAGTAGGTATGAAACACATCTTCAAATACGTTATTTTTTGTAAGGTTTAAGCGCGTTGAGCATTTTTGGGTGAACAAAAATCAAGGAACTCGCGTCATCGCCACCGAACGCTTGGGCCGCGCTTACATCTTAACTTATGGTACAGAACAGATAATAGTACTAGCTTATGGTACAGCCTACAGGCTACACTACAGGTCATGTTTTTCACTAGTACAACACAACAAAACATAAAATCTCTACATCTCTATGGTTTCTAACAAAAAAAATATGATGTAAGTACATCATAGTACCCTAGAGATCATAAAAAAAATGTTGTGAACAACCAGAGATGTAGAGATTTCCGTGTTGTTATGTTGTGTTAGTGAAAATGTTGCGAACAATATGAGCTCTGGAGAAAGCTTTAGGTCGTACCTACAGTTCAAAAGTTGTTACTTAGTTTCTACTTGTATCGGTAGTCCTCAAAGACCACATGTTTTTTTTTTAACCATGCAACGAGTGCAGATGCTGTTCGTACAGTTTGGATATTATTGAATTTTTCGACAGGGGTCGATAACAGCTGGCGAAATGTGGGGGTTTGATTCACCCACATACGTCTCGTCAGTACAAAAAAAAACATTACTCGCACCCTTCTCATGTTACTTTGAAATATCATTATCTGCTTAATGCAATGAAGTAAGCAGATTCGTAACATTTCTAGTACGGAACAAGTCTAAAGTAACAAAATGCAAGCAATCTTACCTACAGATTGTTCATACTCGTATTTCCATTTAATTAGGTAATTGCGCATAGCACATTGGGAGATACCTATGTCCAGTAGTGTACTACAAAGGGCCACTAATCTTCAATTGATTAGGTCAAATCTGCTTCCTCAAGCAAGTTCCATTGTTCAGCTGGTTATTGTTGTACCAATCTGCTGGTTTCCACAAGTCGACGTCAATTGTGCAGCGCCTTTTCAGCGTGTTGTTATTTTTTCAGAACTCGACATCAAATAGGAAAAAAGCGCTTTTTTGCTTTGTTCTTTTAGTAAATTCTATTTTAATAGCCTTTCATGGTCAACTGAGCCCATATCCCATTGAATCGTCATATCATAACACCGTCGTGTGAATTGAGAACACGTATCTATATATTATATCCAACGTATCAACTGAGCCCATATCCCATTGAGCCCGCGGGCTCAGTTGACCACGTTCGTTTTTTCGTACCAAGTGGTTAACTGAGCCAACGGGCTGAGTAGACCCATAGCCGTAGCAAGTGGTTAACTGAGCCCGCGGGCTGAGTAGACCCATAACCGGAGCAAGTGGTTAACTGAGCCCGCAGGTTAAGTTGGTTGGTTAGTGGGCTGAGTCACTCCCAAAAAAAAACGAACGTGGTCAACTGAGCCCACGGGCTCAATGGGATGTGGGCTCAGTTGACCATGAAGGGTTTATTAATAGAAATCACACACAGTTCCTATTGGCCTTCGTGACGGTGCAGTTTTGTTTTAAATTCATTGCCCGACATCTGCAGGTACCTGTTCAAGCAAGACTAATGTTTACCTTGGGTCTGTTGTGGTCAATTTTTTTATTTTATTTCTTTGTTTGGTTGGTCTTACCTCTCACCCCTCGTGAGGGTGTACTTTTTGTCAAACTGACATCTGCAGGTATCGACCAATTTTTTGTACTCCTTGGACCTGCTCGGGTCAGTTTACAATTGAGATTATTTTCTGGTTTGTTTGTCAATAGAACTGCTATTTTTTGTTTAAGAAATGGATGTGTTTCATTTCAGACTTTTTAGCTGGTCACCTGATTTAGCTATAAATCATGTGCAACTGTTGTCATATTTCATGGCATGGCTTTACTACCTTAAAAAGTGTCCAATTCTAACATTCTTTCTTTGCTAAAAGAACCCTTAAACATTTCTCTGAACCGTGTAGTCAAAACAAAAGTTCCAAGGTAACAATCTAGACTAGACCTTGACCGCTCACAGATGCCAGCTCCGCCAATGCGGAATCTACCTCAAGGCTGACGTATAAACCTTGGAAGAAAACTTGACGATTTAACTGAATATGTATGTTTAATAGCGTTGACTGCATTGATAGAGAATTAATTAAAAGTAAATGCGGCTGGAGTGTTTTGGGTTTAGTCTACAGATGAGACAAACAAACTTTGTAAAGTTGATAAGCTTCTGGTAATTAAGATTCGTAGATGATTTAAAATTATAAAATACTAGCTGACCCGGCGAACTTCGTACCGCCATATTTTCTGATCCCGTTCCCGCTGCATATCTCAAAATTTATCAGTGTTTCTCTACAATATTATGCATGTATTATACATATAAACCTTCCTCTTGAATCACTCTATCTATTGAAAAAATCCGCTTCAAAATCCGTTGCGTAGTTTTGAAAATTTAAGCATACATAGGGACGGACAGACAGCGACAGCGACTTTGTTTTATAATATGTAGTGAAGTGATGATAGTGATGGTGATACTTTACATTGAACTTTTTTCTTTTCGGAAAATAGACCTATTTTAGTTGATGCGACGTTCATCAATCAATGATCACTTTTGAAAAATGTTATAGGTAATTAAGAAAATGAACATCAGCTAAAAGTGGATGTTATAATATACACTGTGCTTCATATATCATTAAAAGATACGTACAGTTAGAGGTTATATTCCGCCATATTGTATTCCCATTACAATGCGATTAAGGGTGAAAACATCAGGATCGATGGGCATTTTATTTACTATAGGAAACTAACCCTTAGTCCGGTGACTTTAAGGTTCAAAGTGGAATTTTTACACAGAAGAAACTTAATACCGACATAAAAAGTATCGTATACCCTTGAGTAGGTCATGGTCTGTGTACAGTACCAAATTCATCAAACTGTTTTTCCACGATTAAGTAACAAAGTTACAAACTTTCACATTTACACAGTAATTGTCCAATCTGCATTTATTCGGGTTTCCTATGATTGTATTCAAAATAGATTAGTTTAGCAGTAGATTATGTTGAAGGATGCTTGTTCAAGCGTATGAGAGTCGACCTTTGTACTTTGAACAAGATGCTTACATGTATAGATGCTGAAGTATGCGATTTCATCTTAACACAGGACAACTGTGGGGTGAGCACGAACAACTATCGCAATCGTATCGTGAACGTAACGAGAGCACGGATCATTGCGATTGGCCGCTTGCCTGAAGCCTGCCAATCACAATGCTCCGTGGTATCGTTACGTTCACGATACGATTACGATAGTAGTTCGTGCTCACCCCACTGATCAGAGAAGCAAAATATCGGATGCAGGAGATCCAAGTTGTACACTTGTATGTACTTTGAATTGTATTCTTGATAACGGTGTTCTCAATCAACTTGGAACGTACAAACGTTTCCTGCCTTCGACTAGTGCGTCCTGCCTGTTATGACTTACGATGCGGAAACATGGACGCCGACACGGGCGGTGAGCCTAGTCCAATTGAAAGTCATGCAGCGGACTATAGGGAGAGGTATACATATTTCTTTGAAGGATACAGTTCGTAATGAAAACATCTGACTAAGAGTCACAGACATAGCTTGGGCAAGTACAGGGTAAGCAAAATAAATTGGTGATGGTCTGACACCCGCCGATGTGCTAATGGTTGTTGAAACAAACGAGTCCAGAGTAGAGTCCAGCCTAAAAGGAATTGCGATGCCTTACAGCCAGGTGGACCGACTACTTGCACAAAGCAGTTAGGAAAGACTGGATTTGAAGGATCGGGCGCAATGGCGGATATTGGGAAATGTAGCCTATAAATATGGTTGAAAGAATAGACACATGTCTTTCCATTCTAATACTACAAATAGTACTATTATAACTATAATACTATCGTATGTTGCTAGCTGAGATCGGTAGGTGTCATGTTTCCGTCGTATACAAACGACCTTAAGAAGTCATTGGCTTTGAACAACAGTTGTGGAAATAACAATAAATTAGAAAAACAATTTGATTGTTGCAAACGTACACTTTTTGACGAGGTCAGGTCGCTATTGTGCGTAGGTAGTAGGAAAACAACAAGGAGTCATCTGTTAGCTTTGACGTGGATTTTCTTCCTTTACTTTCTCCAGAAGCCGTTAGTAATCTTCATTTTGTCGTGTGTGAAAAAGAGAATGTCAACAAACTGCTGGTGGATAAAGAACCTAACTCATAGAGGGCCAGACAAGTCAGTCAGCGTGTGACTTTGATCAACGACACCGGATCGAAACATTAGGCAGTTCAAAAGTTACTGTTAAAATTATAAATTGGAAACAATCGTACAAATCAAATTGATGAGTTCACGTTTTTCTATCCTCACTAGATTTAGGATACTATCGGAAACAGGCTGATTTGTAAGGACTAATAACCTAGGTACGGAGAAAGATATAAAAAGACGGATTTCTCTGCCCAGGCGAGTATAGGTATGTATGAAGGTATTACAGACGTTTATTTGCACAAATGCAGCGCAAAGTCAATGACTTCATGACTCAAAGTCAACTATGTAGACGGTACGAGTATAATCAAATTGGGTTCACGTCGGTATTATACTGAATAGGTTTCGAATACTTGCTGGAGTTCAAACCAAAAAAATCTCTGCAATGGAGATTCTTTGGCAAAGATTATTACGAGGTCCCAAAGAAACAAAGGTGCCTAAAACAATTGACCAACATTTTGGAATAAGTAGGATATGCGTCGAAGAGATAAAAATACAAATAATATAACTTTGTCTTCCGGATAAGCAGAGGACACTACATTGACAATAGCTGTTATCGTTCAATGTGCATGAATGAGTCAGAAAGACAATACAATACATTAGTCGTATCTGATCAATAGTATTATTTCGATACGTGATACCGGCAGAATTCAGTACTGATACTATTGATAAATGGTACTAAACTAATAAACGGTAATTCCCTCATTGGCAATCATGCAAAAAACATTCAACGGAACATACTCCTGGTCGAAGCCGAGACATGGGCCGCTAGTAGATCTAGGCAGGTGTAAAGCCTTAAGCCAAAATAACCTGACTTCAGAAGAAAACATGAAACACTGAAGATTGACAAACAATAAAATGTTGAACACGTGCCAACAGTTCTCCCTAAAATTTTCGCTCCATCGGCATCATATTTTGGCAGCAGCTTTACGTTTTGGCAAAACGTCTTGTTACTACTCTGCGCAATTACTTTGAGTCCTGGGCTTTGGGTATGTAATTCTACTAATATTTTGTTTGAGAGTTTGTGAAAATGTTTGGATGTTGTTATTCTATCACGCTATAACGGCTGAACGGATCTGGCTGATATTTGGTACAGGGATAGATTACAGTCTGGACTAAGGGAAAAGGTACCCATGGGTTGCGGGAACGGAATAACAGCTGCTTTTATATAGCAAGGACCATTATTTTAGGATTTGATCGTTGTCGGCATCAATAACTAGACTAGAGTATTAAGTTGACTTCTACACTTACAGAATCAGAAATCGGCTTAGGAAACTTTAAATTAATCTTATGCAAAAAACTACACTTAGGTATTTACGGAGCAATGGCGCACATTGGGAGAGGTCTATGTCCAGCAGTGGACTGAATATAATTGATTGGTTGATTTACAGAACAGATTTGCATATTAAACTGGGCAATTAAATAATAGCCCAACAGTGGAGGGCCTCCATTTCGTATAACCGAAATATGAAAACAAATGTTTCAATGCACCGATGTTTTGACTACAAAAATCAAAAGCAGCCATTTTGAGAAGTGGTCATTGTGAGCCTGAAGTTCTGTCCTAACTATGTAAAATCACACAGCTCTATTTTCTTACATGATACAGCGAGACCGCGAACGACACGGACATTACAACATACATGCTTACCATTGTCATCACCATCCGTGCAACCCTCGTTGGCAAGTTGTCCCTTTTTTTGTCTTAAGGATCTTTGAAGTCTGCACTCTTGGCACTTATAACGCCGGATCCGGCATAGAGCTGGTGTGCACCGCAATTCAGTGATATCGCCGACGAATTCTGTATACGGCCATACCCCCGCCGCGCGTAGCCGCTGCGCAGGGTCTGGGTATCCTCTATGTACAGACTCTTCAGAATCGCTCATTGACCGCAATGGAGCAGGCTCACTTTTAGCCCGGGGTCGTACGGGTCGTACCGTCACATCTTTTGCCTGAGGCCGTACCGTCTCTTTTACCTCCATGCGGCCACTAGGTACTACCTCCTCTGCTAGTTGTATTGCTCTGTCGAAGGTGAGCTCCGACATCTCGCTCGTGAAAAGTTCATCTCTTTGTCTCGATTCCATTCCTAAAATTAAAACGCTCATGTGTAGCCACGAAGCAATGCTAGTCACTAGTGGCGAGGGGTTCCTATAACCTGATTCCTGCGGGCTTCCTAATGGGTCGCATGGTGCATGACAAACTAGATCGTGATAAGTTTTTTTCCCACCGGCAATCCATTTAGCAATGGTGAAGTAAAATAGCTGGACGTATGCAATCAGCCTTATCCGTGTCACGGGTCTTCCCCGATGTTTTTTACTAGGAACCATTGTTCAAGTCTTTCTTTATAAAACTGTGTGGTGGTTCAGAGAGTGGAAGGTACAAGGGTTTAGGAAACTAAGATCGCACGTAAAGGCGTCGTACCAACGAAGTATTTTATGCAAGTTACTGACATTTAAGCTGAACATATCCGTGTTTCGAAGATATCATAATATTCAAAACAAGTTTTTGTTGCCAAGCGACGTGAACTAATATGTATCAACAGAATGTATAATATCAAGGTCATTTACTATGCTGATCAGCTGGGAGTCCTTGGTATGCGACTTTTTATATATACTTATGTTTAAATATCGCCTAAGGTGTAGGCAGACAGGGTGAATGATAGGTCGAACCTTTTGTCGTATATCGGAATGTATCAGTGTGCTGTTACTGAGAATAACATGAACTCTGGGAATCGAACCCAAGAACGCATGTAAAACGCTAACTTAACCAGGGCACAGAATAAGCAAGTTTAGTCTGTCTACAGTATCTACTCTCTACTCAATGTCTTTCAGTATCTGGATGATTGAAGAGTTCTCCATCTAGCAGTATCCATACAGCCAAAGCAAGTGTTCGTTTGACGGTAATAGGTACGCTATCTATTTCCAAAGAAATGTGAACCTTATAAGCAACTTCTGCCCTAAATTAGTGGCGAAAACATTGTGACTTCAGGGAAAGTTTTGTGTCGAATTCGTAAGGAATTTAATCAAAAGTAAATTAGAGGATTTGCTCGCGTATCTTGTGCCAACAATCTATATTGGGTAGGTAACCTTGAAGATAATTCTTCTATGTAGCGATTAAATATAACTAATATTATAAAGGTGAGTTTGTTTATTTGGTGCTCAATCACGCAAAAACGGATAGGAGGATTTGGTTGAAATTGTGCAGATAAGTTTTTTTTTTTTTTTCATGTAAAAATAGTGGAAATAAACTTCAAGAAAGCATCGGACCGTCCGCGTCCATGAGGATATTTATTTGTTTTGTGTCTTTTAAATCTGACAAAATAAATATATCCAAAATAATGATCACAACACTGGTATCCTGACGGCCCAATTCATAGTTCACACTATGAGTCACAAAGAATCAAATTTAAATTTACAAATTCATTTATGTATTGCATGGCAACTAGGGCTATTGTTAGTCACATTTTTTTGTCTATATCTAAGGTTAGTAAAAAAATAATATTAACTTGACATACCAGCGTCATCGTGGTTGCTCTTGAGGTCCGACTGCCCTGAGATTTCCGAGCAGTTGTCCATATTGGTGTCGATGACCGCATCTTCGTCCGACGAGTACTGCACCTCTGTTCTTCTGTGCTCTGCAACATGAGAGATATTTTGTTAGGTTAGACTTGAAACTGATCCTAGATCTGGCGAAGTTTCGGTTGGATGGAATTTTCGGATTGGAACGTCAATAAAAGTTCGACTTCTGTTGGTACTCAAACTATTGACGAATATGGGGCTTAGTATTCTTTAGAGGACATAAGAGACGTATGTGACAGGATGAACGGAAATAATGCATTTTGTGTGCGTTTATTCCCGGTGGAGTAGAATAGGGTAATCTGTCTCCGGGGGTGAGGTAAAAGGTGACTAAAGGATAAAGCGGTTCTCCATCTGACAGTAAACATACAGCCCATGACAATGTGCCTGCATGACGACAATAGGCTCACTCCCTATTATGTGGGACCGAAAATCTGAATTGGCGAAATGTGGGTGTTAATACATCTGTCTACCTCTTCGGGGATTTACAGGCGTGAATAAATGTATGTATGTACGTAAAAACGTATGATTAAATTGTTGCACCGTCATATAACACTACATAATGAACAACGTAGGCTCATGCTGTTTACGACCATGTTTGTATTGCATAGAAATACCGGAAGTTTGTATCGAACTATTAATGCCGGGTGCACACAAGCGAACAAAGGCTGGCGATAGTTAGCAGATGAATCAGAGTAGACGTGACGGCAAAAGCAAGTACTGGATTTAGTTATTGGGCATATTTCCAGGGTACATTTTGTCGCCGTATGAACTGAGCACACAGTTTAACCATATTCCACGATACTGGCACTCCCACGATAAACCGAATGGGTTGGGTCCCGAATATCTTGGTGAGACTGAGACCCCAGATACACCAAGAAGATAGCGCAACGTGAAACCAGGCTATAGTAACACCAATGTTCCCATGAACTGAAGGAGGCCCCCACTATACCTTCAATAATGTCAAATCGTGCTAAATTGTCTCTGATTGTATCTTTGTTTAGCACATTTGACAGTGACAACCGTAGTTCCTGTATTTGCCCTTTAACGGAATCCTTGGTTCTACATTGTACTGGCTTGTGTTCAGTTGGTTGGTGTGTACCCAGCATACAATAAATAACATTTTCATCCCACCGTCTCGGAAAGAGTATTTTTGCTCTTCGATAACTGAGCGTAAAATTGCCTTGGAGAGGACGTTAAGCCGTCGGTCACGGATGCCATACGAACATCTATGGCAGTCGTTACGGGTAGTTGGAGCCCTAAAAAGTTCAACAGCAACGGTCTAGCTGCAATGCTTCGATATTGCCTAATGTCACCATTGGGTTGTGGAGGTCAGATAGCAGTCGCTTCACGGAAAATATCGAGGTCCAGCCAAATCCGCAGTTAAAACTGGTAAAGCGGACCCCGGACTCCGAGGTGAAAGCTTCGGATGCGACTGGGAATTAACGCTAGGAAGGAGAAGCATTTCATTATTTCCTCGCTGAGGTGGGATGAAAAGTTACGTGTTGCACTCGAGTGCAAAGATTTTTCACCTTGTGCTCTTTTGATTCCCTCGCTAACGCTCAAGATTCTAATTTGTGAATCAATCAAATTTAGAATCTTTCGCTTGCTCGGTCATCAAAACTGAGCACGCGGTTAAAAAGCCACTTTGCACTCTTGTATAACAAATAACTATTAATACTACATGCCGTGTGTAACTGTCGCGTGTCTGTGTCACCACCACTTCAACACAAGGCCTCCGCATACGCCATTGCAGTTTCTCTGTTATTGATACTACTACTAATATCGTAGATATTTATAGACCATCCTGAGATGTTAAGTATGATTTCGATGAACGACGTTTCAGGGTTGATGCTCTGGTATCTATTGGTTGACCAGACCCACTGTTGAGTAACTCGCGGGTGCGGGAAGTTGACCCATATCGACTTCTTAAAAAAGCAGGGACTATATAAAAAATAGGCACCCCATGGAAGTAGGCATGACCATGAGGATGAAGTTTTTTTACGCAAATACGGCTTAAGGGATCTCAGGGCCAATCCTCGTAAAAATCTGTTCAAAATCCAGTCTCCATCATATCTCAATCTCCTTATGTCAAAAACAGTCACGATATCACTGAAAATTATTTTACAAGATTGTCTTTTTTGACATTTGAGAGATTGATGTTAGATCGAGACTGAATTTTGAACAGATTACTTATATTTTATTACGAAAATTGGCCCTCTGGGTGAAATAATTTAATACAGAGATAGATCATACTCTCGAATAGTACCTACCTATGTTGTCTTTTCATCCTGCGTAGGTGGATAAAAATACTCAGATCCTATTTTTATATCATAAGATAATTTCCTAATGGATCATTCTATTTCATAGTCGAGAGCAGCTACAGACAAACAATAGCGCTTTCAGTCCTTTTGTGATACGGATTTTTCTATTATATTGGCATATTAGGGGATATTTCTATTATATGCTATCTCATAATACAATACATATCTACACGAGTTATCATCTTTTCCTTGCTGGTCATATCCGAGGCCTTCGCCTCTAAGTCCGGAGACCGCTAATATGATGCGACTTGGTTTTATCGGCTCTATTGAAAGCCAGCTGTGTTCCGGCGTCACGCGTAAAGATAGCGTGAAGAACACTCGCATCCGCGGCAGCCTTCATGTCCGTGACATCGCAGATGAAATGCAAGAGAGCTGCCTTCGCTGGTGCGGCCACGTTTGGCGGCAACCGCCAGGCTACGTGGGTAGCAAATCACGATGTTAAGCCAGGACTTCAGCTCAGGTCAGGACCCTCCAGGGTGACATACGTGCAAATAGTCTCTTTCTACCATGGACGCGCGAAGTGGAAGAGGTAGAGTCGGAAGGCAGACCCTGAGCTTCGAAGTCATCTTGGCCTCGGATGCAATCCGGAAAATGCGTTTCCATAAAGATGATGATGACAGCCGTCTAACCTTCCAGCCAGATTTGTGGTTAGTGGTCAACCATTGATAGTTGTGCAGGTCGCTCATCCCTACTAATATTATAAATGTGAAAGTAACTCTGTCTGTCTGTCTGTCACGCCCAAACCACTGTACCGATTTTGATGAAATTTGGTATAGGGGTAGATTAGACCTCAAGAAAGGACATAGGCTATGTTTGGTCGCGATAACCGACATCCACGCGGGCGGAGCCGCGGGCAAAAGCTAGTAGCCCATATGGGCGACCCGCACAACTATTGACAGCCTGGATCGATTTTTCACGTGCCCTCCGAAGCAAGGAAGCTCTCAGATGAAATACCACTAAGCGGTTACGAGAAACGCAAGGCAACAGACATGCAAACAAGATCAGTGCATAGTGAACTAGCGCAACAGTATTAGGTCGCGAAGTGAAAGGGGCTCTGCACATATCTCCGCTGTACATTAATTTATGCGCACGCTGGCTACAGTATCAATGACAAACCGCATTCGTTGCTTTGTGAATGCTCACGTTATAATTTAATACTCTAGCAGTCTAGCCTTTAACTACACGCACACTTATTATCGTTTTGATAAAGCTGAAGAGTTTGTTTCTTTGTTTGAACGCGCTAATCTCTGGAACGACTGATTCGATTTGAAAAATTATATTTGTGTTGAATAGTCCGTTTATCGAGGAAGGTTAAAGAGTATATAAATCATCATCACGCTACACTACACACAGTAATTCGGCCATATATAATTTGAAAGCTAAAAAATTACGGACATAATTATGGCTATGGTGGTTTCAAAGCCGGAGCAGCGGGTACTTGGTTATAATTGGCAACGAATTGCCACTAGTCTAGGGTAGCTGGTCTGAGCATTCTCCCTGTAAGAGACTAGCCGCGGGTTCAAGTTTTTTTTTATAGGACACGTCAATTTGACTTCGCCTCGCCTGATGGTAAGCTGAAGGCAAAGACTCAGAAAAGAGGGTCACCATTATAGACATCTATCTTGGATTTTCCGATTTAAATCAATAACTTTAAGATGACAATGAACAAGCCAAAGTGAAAGTAAATTCACGTACACAATCTTAATTTTCCTTCCGTAGCTAAAACGTCGAAAGTAAATAATAAATAAAGTATAAATAGCTACGAGCAACATCAACAAACGTGATAGTGTGCCAGTAGGCTACACCGCGCCGTTCAAATTTCATCAGCAATCATTTATGTTATGTAATGGGCGACCTTTGCCTATCTTCGTCAAGTGAGGTATGCGTAATAAACATTCACACGATATTGTAAAGGTGGTTACAGACTGATGTTTAGGGGCGCACTGTACTGTAACGTGTTATACCTTGGACCTAAGTCGCGATTGAAATGGGAGTCCTGGCGCGCGCAATTGTTTTGTAAAAATCTATGCCTGGTTAATTTGAGCTGGTCCTCCGCTGTAGCACCCTGTGCTATCCTCAAAAGGCACTCAAGAAACGTACACTGCGCGTTTATAGAAAATTTTAAGCATATTTTATGTACAAGATATTTGTCCCAAAGTATACAAACCGAGCAGGCGATAGGGGGCCTATAAGATCTTTTGGATACCAGCCAACCTTACTTGCAATGCAAGCTGGCACACCTGCTGTTTAACGCAGGAGGTTCTGGCTTTCCTTTCGAGGTTGGGATGTCCGTGGTTGTTAATCCCAGTAATATCTAGATACATACGCCAAATCGATAGAAAGAGCGAGTGGACCCTGGCTTCAAGCTTTGGACACTGTGATGACGATAACAAAGCATTCGCGCATTCAATATCGGGGAGCGAATGAGCAATAAATAGTGGCACATGTATACTATTTGCGTATACGACGAAAGCCGAGGGTTTGGTTCCTGCTTAGTGAAAATATGTATTTATGTATTTACAAAAATGATTTTCCGACATCTAGAATGTGATGATGCCCTTACATCCAAAGAATGTCGTAGTAGCCTATATCTGATTATTTAGCACAACAGTATTATCTGAAAAAAATCAATAAATGAACCATGGACAATTAGATTACTGCAAGAACTTTTCAATTTTGATTTGATTGATGACTTTTCTAATTGAATGCCATTTCCATCAACATTATTGTACCCAAAAGACTTTAATATGTACATAAGTTAATTATAGTAGTCGTTATCAAACTAGTTTTGAATGACATTGAAGATTAATATCTGTTAACATTATCACTGATGGAAACAAGAGTGATTGCTTGTAGCACAGTGGGCTACAATGTGTCTTCACATTCCATAATTTACAGTACTCCTTAGCACATTGAAAATTAAATTTGTATTCATTTGCATTTAATTAGTACAATGAGACACACTGTGCTAATAAAATTATGTTTTAGTTACTAGCCATGTTTCTAGGAAATAAATGTTTCTTCTATATTTTATTATTGATAATCTGAAGACCATTAGATATGCAGAGTAGGAAAAACAAACCCTGGGGTTGGAACAGGATGCTTAAGATGCATTTGTGAATGGTAACACTAAGATGAGGGTGATGACTGACAATACTGATGATAAACTAAAAAGGAAATGAAAGCAGATTATTTGGAAATTATTAAATATTTAAGTTGGTTAATTAAAACATCATAGTGGCATCAAGGGATAACCGTGGCTGTATGCCACTTTAAAAAGACTAGGGAACTAGAGTCTAGGGAAAAGTGGCATATGACTTTGAACATCACTATGAATATGATTTAATTAATAATAATAAGCCTTTTTATTTTGAACTTCTTATAAGTTTGAATGCAATATGTTCTTGCTGTTGTGTGTTTTAATTAAGCCAATCTAAATATTAATAGTTCATACATAACATTTCCAAATGAGAATATTTCTTTGTTTGATAATTTATAGAGTGGCATTTTTCAGTAGTTGGGTTTTAGTTCTTAAACTTAATTTTTATTTTTATTTACATATATTGTGCAATAATTTTATAACTATGTACCTATCAGATTGTTTATAAATATTTTTATCATAATGATAATAGGATCAACCTATCCAATTAAATAACAATGTATCATAGGTCATGGAATTACAATGTTTTGATATTGTATTCCATTTTGTTTGCTTTAGTTTAATATTATGTTAAATCTCTCTTGGTATCATTTTAGGTGATATTGTCCAGGGGAAATAATTCAAATCTACCAATAGATGCAGGTGTTGTTATAATTAGTGGACTTGTAAATATTCAATTGAAAACATGCAGAACAAAATAACAAAACTTTCATCCAATTGGAAAAAATTGTCACCTTAACCTTGTCAAAACCACAGTCAGATCAAAAATATAATCTACAGAAATACATCACAAGTTTGCAATGTGTACCTAATTAATACAATTCTGTATTGTAGAATATAAATTAGGACCTATAGGTACCATACCTATTTCTAACCATAACTATTTCAAAGCAGTCTTATATAAAAGTACAGATTTGTTTTAGTTTGGTAATGATAATAATTCATAAATAATGGATACGGAAGACAGTCCTGGCTCACCATTCCATTATTTATATCTGGCAGGTTGAAGTGGTACAGAAAAGACAAAAAAGAGGACCTCAAATGTTGAGGTGAAAGCTTACAATACATTGGGATCAATGACATCGGACAAAGAGTTTCAAATACAATGTAGATATAATTGATGAACAGATTATTATTATTATCGTTAGACTGGAAAGTCTTTAGACTCCCAAAGACAAACCTTCGGATGCCATCAGGATTATCGCGAGGAGGAAGGGTTCAAGGAAAGGTAATTAGAATAACAAGGTCAATCAAAACATTACCAAAATTAAATTGGATTGTGACAACATACATGATTATAATATTACATTGTAAATAATACTCATGAAGATATTACAAATATTACATTGAATACTGTATATTTTATTAGTTATCTTAGTTTATGAGCAGGAATACAACCCTGTGCCTTTTCCTATTAGTTAAAAAAAAAAACTTCCCAAAATATAATGGTGGACCTTGCTCTCCATAATATTGTGCAAGATATCTACATGTATATGTATATTGGGAATTTTATCGTGTCAAATTATGTAATTTACTATCTTAATGTTTCTTACAAGGTTACACACTATCAGCTAATAGATAAAGCATGACTGGACAAATTGCATTCCATAGGAAGTTAGAGAAAATCTAAGGAATGCGGTTCAAAGCATGACCACATTGAAAAGTCACATGGAGGCAAAGCGCAACTTTGAGAAAGTCACGGATTACAGAGAGATTATTTCCCAGTATAACAATCTGGATGCTGACGAAGGTTGGCCAAACATATGGTGTTCAGAGCCAGGGTATTGGCATCGAGTTGGCCATGAACAAATGTAAGTAAACGTCATTACACACGTCGGTCCCGCGGAAAGTCCGCCACCACAAGGTCGCCGCGTGATCTCATTTTAGCGGAATCAAACAATCCACGCACCACATAACCAAACTAAAAGTCGTAACAGTCATGGAAACTTACCGTATTTTCCTTTTTTCTTTCCTTTCGGCATGGTGATGATTTTTCTAACGAAGCTTATTAAAATTAAAATAAACGATAAAATTTATATTCACTATTTATTTAAACTAAGTATGTCACTTAATCAAGACGGAGAAAAGTTCAATATATCAGTTCTTGTGGAACGATTTGGGCACCGAATGTAACATAAAACTAAAATTTCAGAAAAACTTTTTAACATGTTTAACCGTGTAACATGCACTCTCGACTTCGCGTAGCGCAATGCGCTGTCACTTTTGTATTTAAAGAGCGGAGGTGGGGGCTTCCAATGACGCCATATTGAATTTATATGTTGCCAGTTTACAAAGAACAAAATACCCTTGTTCATTCCTTAGAAGTTGATATTTTAAAATCTTCTTAAGACTAAATTAAAACTGATCTAGGTATAGTTTATTTGAGTATAATCAACCTTTATCCAGTCTTATAACGTTCATAAAGGTAAGTTATTAACAGTCATTGATTTATGATTATTCCTCGAAATGGGAAAAGTTTTTCAGCAGTGGTAACTTTTACTTGAATCGTCGGAATTTCTGAATGAGTAATTGAATAGATGCATATCGGTAAAAAAAAAATATTGTGTAATTCAATGAAAGAATATTTGCATAGGTTGTGCAATTGCACAGAATTTACACCAGTATTTCTATTTAAGGATAAATAAAGGCTGTTATCTTAAGTACCTAATTGATCGCTTGGGTGGTGTCGTGGTGTGGACCTGGCTAAATGAATATTTGTGTATAGGTACTACATACTGAGATAGCAAACAAGGTCTGGTGGAATTGTAAAAATATATTTACTTATGTTCTTTTTATAGAACGCCCTAACATAGCCGGGAAGAGTTAGTAGGGGTCATCATCATTATCACGGCATTAGTTTAGTTCCGGTTCCGGTTGCATACAAAACTTGACTTTGCAACCCGGGACCCGCACTCCTACTCCTCCTATCCATAATTTGTATTGGTTGCGAGCGATGGAGCTCCTAACCCCGGGAACGAAGTCAACACCAGGGCATCATCAGGCTGGCCTTATCCGCAGCCGGTATTGGAGACGAGATTGGGGCCCCGACGATTTTGGTGGGACATTATCCAAAACTCTTAAAACTATACCTGCAATATTCTATCAAAAGTACCTATCTATTAAAAGTATATCTCGGGCAGGCGCGGTCCAAGGGAGGGGGGAGGGTCACAGGGGACATGACCCCCCCAAAACCATGCACTTCATATTGAAAAGTCCCAGTACGAGGGGAGGGGGGGTTGAATTTCTTAAGGAATTTCCGAAGTGACCCCCCAAAACTTCAAGCTGCTACCGGCCCTGATCTCGGGACACGTATCTTGGACCAAAATCGCAAGACAAACGAGGCCCTGGCGCCCTTGGATTATTTTATGCTTGGTGTAGGTATCTGAGCTGGTCCACCACAGTAGCACCCCGTGCTATCCTATCCTAAGACACCCAAGAAACGTGTACTGCGCGCAAAGCACATTATGAGCACATTCACATTCAAGATAAATGTCTCGAGCAATAAGTGTATAGGATACAATATCATCATCATCATCTTCATAACGATTTCCCAGTTGCGTTCAAAGTTGGTTTTGATTATAATGCTGTTTATTGGTACCTAGCTATGTTGGCAGATACTTCCCAACCCCAAGAGGAAAGCGTATCAGTGCTTTGTCTATTGTTTGTTAGAACACTAGCAGACGAAGTTGACTTGGGCCCTCTGTACACCCTAAGGGTCAATCCACACTGAAAGAGTAGTGGCCAGCAGGGGCTTTTTGAGGCATGTGTCCTAATAGCTGATTGAATCTACGTATGGTGTTCCAAAAACTACGTCATCACTATCCCAAAGGTAGACCGCGTCAGCTCAGGTAATGTCGGCCACTAGGTATTCTTTGGACTGTACGTACCCCAGCTTACCATCAGGCGGGGTGCAGTCAATTTCACGGCTAGAAAATTAAATAAGAAAGTCAGGGAAATAACATTGTGCAATGTTATTGTGTCGCTCCTACCGCCTATGACGTCACTTCGCGTTGGCGTATATTTGCGTCATCAGGTACGTCATACATTTGGTAATGTTGTGTAAATAATAGAGTGTAAATATTTCATAGAAGCACAGATGAAGTAGATTAATATTACTTCATCCCCACCACCAGGCTGATAGATTCAGGTCAGGCAATGGCGTCCACTATTCTTTGAACTGCACCCCAGCTTACCATCAGACGGGGTGCAGTTAATTTGACGACTTAAATATAAACAAAAAGGTCAGGGAAGTAACATTGCGCAATGTTATTGTACCCGGTGCGCTGAGCGCTGAGTCCTACCGCCTATGACGTCACTTCGCGTTGGCGTATAATTGCGTCATCAGTTCATCAGCTTGCTACGTCATAGATTTGGTAATGTTGTGTAAATAATAGAGTGAAAATATTTCACAGAAGCACAGATAAGCTAGAATAATATTACTCACGGTCGCAGCGATGGATGGTGTTTTAATAGATTTTGTTTATAATTTTTGTAAAAGGCAACCTTTGCTTCGACTACAGCGTATTTACCTTTAAGCCGTCCTCGACCCCGGTTGCCATACGAACTTCTATGGCAGTCGTTACGGGTAGTTGGAGCCCTAAAAAGTACAACAACAACGGTCTAGCTGCAATGCTTCGATATCTCACCATTGGGTTGTGGAGGTCAGATGGCAGTCGGTTCACGGAAAATATCGAGGTCTAGCCAAATCAGGACCAGGACCAGGACGCGACTGGGAAATAACGTTAGGATGAAGAAGATTCCTCGTACATCGCAACCGGGAATGGTGCCCATAGTGAGGTATGATAGGGGACCGGCTTCATTCCCCGAACACTCAAGCTGTAGAATGATCTCCCTGCTGTGGTTATTCCAAACGACTACAACATGGGGTACTGCAAAAAGGGCATCAGAAGGTTCTTAAAGGGTCAATAGCACAAGTATGATGCCTCTGGTGATGCATACGTCCATAGGCCACGGTAACCTTTTCCCATTAGGTGGGACGTGTGCTTTTCTACCACCTGAGTGGTAGGAAAAATGGTAATGGTTAAAAATTAAAATAAAGGTATGATTCCGAAGCTGATCGCATACGAAAACGACAGACGCATGCAGCACATACAGCATACCCATACTTGTTAACATACATAATATAACATAAACTCACGCCTGTATCCCCGAAGGGGTAGGCAGAGGTGCTAGCAGTGCTAGCACCCACTTGTTAAATACGGATAAAAGGGACTTTTTTTTATCGTGCGATAAATCCCCACGAATACCTCCCCCGTCGAAGCCGGAGAAGGAGGTTATGTCGGACTCGAACCGACTAAAACGCACGCCGTCTGTGGGCCGTCGGTTGCCGGAGGTGAGGTTGTCGTAGCCATATCCCTCGCACCCCGGCCGACCCAGGGCCACATCTCTCGATCCGGCCCTCATCCGGTGTGGGGACCATGGAGTCCCCAACTCGCCCACGGGTATGGGGAGGCACGCAATGCGTCCCGCCGCCGCGGCCTGCTTCTGCTAGGGTAACAGGCGGCTCCACCCGTCACCCCCAGGCCCGACGAATAAAAGGGACCATTGAGAAGCCAATGAATTACGCGCATGTGCTGCGTGCGTCGGCAATGCGTCGGCTACAAAATCATAACATAACACATAACACAGTTCAGTTTTCTGTTTTTTTTAATAAGCATATTATTCTTTATTTAGTTACATTCAACATACTGTCAGCAACAAAAGTAGCTTAACTTTTCTTAATTTACAGATTATCTTTACTTCAGTTTTCTTAATCTACCTATAACCTTAACCTATCATGCGCATATCCTAAATACATAAGCCTATATGGAGTAGGAATTTGCATGCGTTTAATAGGAATGTGTAACCAAAGTCTTGACAAGACTCAACTCCTTTCTCAATTCAGAAATCCGCCAATAGAAACAAACTTCTACTATTAGACAGACTTCTGTACCCGGTGCCCGGTCGAGTACAATAAGGCCACCCCATCTCTTCCTGTGGGTGTCGTAAAAGGCGACTAAGGGATAGGGCTGTTCTAAATCCGACATACATGACAAAGTGCCAAGATGGCAATATAGGCTCGCCCCCTATTACGTGGGATCGAAAACCATAGTTAGCAAAATGTGGGTGTCACAACGCCTCTGCCTATCCCTTCGGGAATTTACAGGTGTGTGTCTATAAAATATGTATGATGTAGGTATGTAATTTAATTGAATTTTAATTTATTCTTTATTGTATTGGTGTGAAGAGGCCTTTACATGGCATAATAATACAAATGAAAGAGAAAATTATGTACAAAGGCGAGCTTAACTCAAGGATGAGTTTTCGTTTGAGAAAGTATGTATTTAATTTATTTATTTCTATGAATATGGAGAATATGGAGCTCATGTTATTTCTATACACTTCTGTCCATCCAAAGGTTGCCTGAAAGATATTGTACTTTGGAATAGGCCGCCCATTGTAGGTAGGTACATTAGAATGTATAAAATTTCTGTCCATTTGTTTGTTTTGGTATACAATCTTCTTCATCTTAGCATTAATTCCCAGTCGCATCCGAAGCTTTCACCTCGGAGTCCGGGGTCCGCTTTACCAGTCTTAATTGCAGTTTTTTGTGTACACGTGTGTTGTGTACAATGTTTTGGTGTACAATAAAGAATATTAATTACTTAATTTATTTATTTAATACATAATATTCTACGCGATTCTACGTATTTAACTTTAACAATATAATAAAAACAATATTACCTATGCCAATTTACAGCTAATGTCATACATGTTTATTATTTTTACATATTATTATTTTTAATACTAAATTAGCTAGCTGTCATCATCATCTTCCTTACGTTAGACCCAGTCGCATCCGAGGCCTTCACCTCGGAGTCTCGGATCCGCTTTTTCAAGTGTGATGTGGCTGAACTTCAACATTTTTCGTAAAGAGACTGCGACAGACCTTCACAACCTATTGGCGATACCGAAGTTTGTAGTTAGACCAGTTGTTGAACTTTCTAGGGTTCCAACTACCCGTAATGACTGCCATAGGTGTTCGTATGGCAACCGGGACTGAACGGCTTATCCCAGCATACAAGAAGGGCATTAGAAGGATTCTTCAGGGTCGGCAGCGTGAGTGTGACGCCCCTGGTGTTGCATACGTCCATAGGCCACGGTGACCACTTCCCATCAGGTGGGCTTTGTGCTTGTCTGCCACCTAAGTGGTATGAATGTATGTACTGAACGGGAATTGAACCCGCGCCTCCAGCGTAGCAGTCGAATCGAATTCACTAATCACACCTAATATCTGGACAGCAAAACCACTGTCATATTACGAACACTGAAAAAAAATCATTTAATGTTTAACCGACTTCAAAAAGGAAGAGGAGGAGTTCTCAAGTTCTCAATTCGATGGGTATCTTTATTTAGTCTTTCAAGGAGTCTCAAATTAAAAGGCTCATTGTAGAGTGAATAAAAGAGTGTAATGAAACTTTTGTCGATTAATTTTGGATTTTAATTTTAAAGAAATAAAATCTAAAATTTAATGAGAATTTAGTGTGAACTGTCACACCACAGATACTGCAAAATAAAACCACTGGGTTTTGCTTTAGCAGAAATAAGGGCCTGAAAAGTTGCGAAATTTTTTACCTACTTATAGTCTTCCTAGCGATGTCCCACACAGTTACGTCCAAAGGTTACTCTTTAGAGACCGGGAACCACTTATTAATTTTCATTGGTTTGTTGATTTTACGAGAACGATAGCCGTCTGACCTCCTAACACCGAGAGTAACCGCGAAAATTATTATTGACTTATTTTTATTGTATTTACCCGTAGTTTCTGCGAGGTAATACTCGTATTGAATATAGGAAACACCCATTGGAAATCTGATTTAGTTTTACATGTCTGTTTAGGTATTTATTTTCGTCACGAAAAGCTATTTCAACCCCTTACTGTGACACAATTTATAATTCTATCCTGCTTATCTAAGTAGTACATAGTTAGGATCACAGGCCTTAAAACAACAACGAATTCTTAACCTATCATAAAAACTATTACCGATCTTTGGCAGTCGGGTAAAAAGGACAACATTAGGATATAAAATCTAAAATAATATATAATTAACTATGCCCAATATGCCTAAATGTCCCAAATAAACACTTGCACTATTTGCCATTGGTTTAACTTCATTTTTTCGAATAACCTCGAACTCGTGCCATCGAGCCGTCTCTAGCCTCGAACCGTACACTTTCCCTGACCGAATCTCAGCACACTGTATGGTCACCTTGGGAGGCACCCCCTGGAACATCAATCGCGTGCTTTGCGCTATCAGCCTTGGAGAACCCCTTAAATCCGCGAGTTCTTGTCCGTTGATGTACCACCTAAGCTCTGAATCCGGTGCTCCTCTGCAGCAAGCTTGTATATTCTGTCCTTCACCATATTCTTGAGCCAATCCATCCATTATTGGTCTTCTATATTCGTGTCCTAGGACCTTCATATAACCAGTTTTCGTATGATATTTATATGGCGGCACATCTCGCTCAATATCACATCGGTATAAACCTGTAGCTTCTTCTGTAAATGATCCGAGTCGTAGTCGACAGGCTGTCGGTCCACAAGTTACCAACTCGACTGTTCCAACACCGACGATTGGGAAAGTCCTGGTGCTCGGTGCCGAACCAGGTCTGTATCTGAAGAATTCGCGGGTACCTTTGAACCAGCTGAAAAGAGTGAAATTGGCGTCGTATCGACATTCGATGTCGACTTCTTCCCTTCCAGGTTCTACGGTTTCAGGAACCATGATGTGTGTGATGGTGAAGGGTCGCACGTTAGCGCTCGCGCACGACGCGAGACACAAAGCCAGGACTACTGCTGCGAGCATGATGCCGCGACGCGCGCGCAGCTCGCACTGCGCCCTAACCTAACTCACGCCGCTAACGCGCTCTTAATTAAACAGTTTATTAAACTCCAACACTTAACCGTGCGACGACAAACGGATCCCTCATTGACAACATTCTTTTTTCCAAAATGTAATTGATAGACAAATTCGTTTCGCTAGGGGTGGCTGAATTATCACCAGCACCAATTAGTGGGGATAGTTACCCACTTCCTATTAATTAAAACATTTTTGACCCTAATATGTGATATTTACTAGGTATCTAAAAACTTGTTGCGTTTATATTAACTGATGTGAAATTATAATCGCATTGTCTTCTTGGGAGAGGCCAGCAGGCCAGGTCCAGCAGTGGACTGCAATCACAGATTAATAAATAGTTATTACGTGCTGCAATAGGCTAATTTATTGATTGATCGATATGTCTTCTTAATTTAGATAACATTATATTTATAGGGGTACAGAAGACTTTATCAAAATCCTTTAGGGTCAAGTCAACGTCACCTACTACTCGTAGTCTGACACTTGCTAAACAACGAACGAAACCATAAGACAGGCTTTCTTCAGGTTTTGGGAAGTTAGATGGCAGTCGCTCCGGAAATGGCCGGAATTTTTTGAGAGCCGCGATGTTCCTGCATTGTCCTTTATAGAAATGTTAGTGTTCGCGCAGTTTTTGAGAACCGCGATGTTACTGCATTGTCCTTTATAAAAATGTTAGTGTTCGCGCAGTTTTTGAGAACCGCGATGTTCCTGCATGTCGTGTCCATATAATAAAATAATAATACGTCATTGAGCGGAAAGTGGGTGTAACATTTATTGCGATAACCTTTGCGCCTGTTGGTATATTAATTAACATGGATTTTAAAATGTTCGGTTATCTATACACGCACATAAAGCACGTGCATTAAAATATCATTTGTATCAAAACATTTCATATCAAGCAATTCTACGAATCAACCAAGTAGGTACAGGATAATAAAATTATTTCAGAATTCTTGGGTATTTACTAAGAGCTATTGGGATATTTATCATGTATTTTTTGGAGTTTCCGATATTTAAGCCCCGTAACAAGTAGTACGATCATGGAGGAACCGATAGCACAATATGAGTAGCACAGTATTTATTTATTATATTCTGTGCCGATAGCTCTATAATAATGTGAACGTCCATGACTGTTTAAATAGTACCTACCTATATTCTTGAGTATTCATTCCACAGACGGTCAATTTTGCTCATTTAAAAGATGATTAAAATTCAGTTTCGATCAAACATACTTCCAAATATCAAAAATGGTATTTTTGTTTTATATAAAAATGGTATTTCATGGAAATCGTAATCAATTTGATTTTGACAGACAATTATATCGAAATCGAATCTTTATAAATGAACAGAATCAGGCCCCGGGTCTTTTGCACCTAGGGCACCACATAAGTAACAAATATGACAAGGTACAGCATTTACGGGTTAAGCACCTACTGTCTCTTGTAAATTACGCACGATATGTGTCATCTAATTTTGCCAAACAGGGCTACGAGCAAATAAAATAGGAGATATCCGTTGCTCTGAGATTTTCTTAGAATGGTGAGTGTCGTAGTACTACTGTACGCTTTGATGCTGAAATAAACCCCCCAAAATTGTGCACGTCTAATTGAAAAGTCTTCCAAAAAGGTATTCTGTATAAGAATTTTTGCACGTGACCCCCCCAGAAAATTTCAGGCTGCAACCGCACCTAGAAAGAGATGACATCTTGTTCTTCAACCATATTTCCATTGAAATTTCGCGCTTTATAACCGGGAGTTCACTATTTTAGTCCTCTTTTGGTTTATTTTCACTTTCTCAAGACCGACTGCCGTCTGACCACTCAAAAATATGACTAAATCCTTTAACTTTTCTCATAAATTTATCAAAATTTTCTTTCATAAACAATTATCCTGTTACATTATTACGAATATTATAAAAAGAAAAACCGGCCAAGTGCGATTCGGACTCGCCCGTGAAGGGTTTCGTAGCATCAAATAACATAATAGATAAAAGTTCTTGTAGTTCGTTGTAACTTTAATTGAATGAAAGGCGAAAATTGCGGTTTATGACGTATTAAAACCACTTTCGTGTCATAGAATAAAAAAGATATACTGTGGTCATGTTCTCAAGTTTTGTGCTCTAGGCCCTCGAAGTTTTGTACCTGTTCGGTTTGACCTATCCCACTTCCCACTTCCCACTAGGCCCATTGATTCAGTCCCACAAGTGGTTAAGTACCTACATAACAACTTTGAGAACCGCAGGTAAGTACCTACTATTCGTTTGTTTTCTGTTATTGTTTATCAGCCCTTTGTTTTATCTACGCTTTTGTTCTTTTATTGGTAACAGAAGGTTGTTATGATTTTGAACCATATTTAAAGCGCAATAAGAATGAAATTTGCTTAATTATGTTTCATAATTTAAAGCATACTTACTTGTAATTACTATTTCATTAACAACTTTTTTACTATTTCGATTATGAATTTATTTTCTTTACGCTTAGAGTGTTTATTTGCTCACACACAAACTGTTAAACAATTTTATCTGTGGTTCAAATTGTATGATTATGCTCTTTATTTTTTTTTTCTATTCAAATGCTAACGATTGTGATTACTTACCTACCTTACCTATGTGATTTATGATGATGCCTGTTAGTTTTTTTTCATCAAAATGTGCGGAGAACATTGACGTTTATAAATAGATACGTCATACAAGAACATGGCGGCTTTCAAATAATATGAATTATAACAATATTTATATCAATAATACTAGGTATTATATATTATTACGAATTTATTATTAAAACGTTTTTTTTTTGGTAGCGCATATTTGCACTTAGCGGGGATCGAACCCGCGCCGCGTCTCCTTTGTAGCGGTCGCGTTCACTACCACCACGCCATAGACTACTTTCATAATTTATTTTCATACAAATTCGGTGGAACTTACCTACTTAACTGTGTTTAACTTCTTGATTTATCGCTTCTTATTTTCTCTTCTCCCTGTTACTTAGTTCTATTTTCTCTTTGCTAATAGTTATGTTTTAAAACCTTTCAATATTCTTAGTGTGATTAAACTAAAAGAATCATTCCATGTTACAAATAAAACCAAACACTTATTTTATTAGCGACAGCTTTCAAGATGTTAGCGAGTTATGCAATCATTAGCGGAATGACCCTGAGTTCACTTGGCGTTTTAATTGTGGACCAGAGTGTGTGCCTAATTGTAACCCTTTTGATTCCTCTAGGTATTTACTGGTCTTAGCTAAAGTTGATTTATAGCAGGAGCGATAACTTAAAAAAATGTCAAGCGCCGTAAGTAGTGAAAGCGCTTCGAAGTAAAAATCTGTTTTGTTTATTCATCACTGATGAATAGGTTACAAAAAGAACCGTTGTAAGTAATTCAGGAAGTCCAAAACAATTCAGTATTATTCCAAGTACTTAGAATTTAATCTCAAGGAGATATCAAATTATTGGTCATGGTCATTTCTTGGAACCCATGAGGAACCATGGTCAAGGTGAAGGTAACGCCTTGCCATTAGATCTTACGTCAACTTGGCCTGAGTGCCTGACCATCTTGTTACCAGTAATACCTTCCTGGCTCCAAGTTATTTTGTGATAAACACGTTAAATGTCCGCAACCCTACTTGGACCCGAGTACACAGGGAATCCTGTAGTGTTAGATTCAGAGAAGAATTTATACAGGTACACTGTTTGGAGCCACAGACTAAAATATTCAGATATTATTATTTTCTTATAATAAAATTAATGCTACTATGCGCGAAACTCGAGAGCGGCTCGACCAATTTGACTAATTTATTTCCATACGGAAAGATTTAAAAAAAGTCATGCCCATGGGGCACGGGAACTGTAACAGATTTTCTTGCGGGCGAAGCTGTGGGCATCAGATAGTTAAAAATAATTCTCTTATAATGAAAATGTTTGGCAACCTCGATGCCTTTTGTGCAGTTCAAAACACAGATCAATAGATTTGACTTTACTCAAGCGTTTGACTCCGTCTGCGACCTTTTTGGTTCAAAATCCCAAAATTAGGACTCGTTAAAGCAACTTCTGAAATGATTTGAACTTATAACATGCACATTTAGCCACTTATATGTCAAAAGCTTTCCCTGCTGTGGTCACTCGGAGCTCGGAGCCCACGCGCTCATCTCGGAAACAAGACATTACAATTTTATTACTGGTAATCTTCTTAAGTGTTATCAGCGTAATTGAATAATGCATCGGCATAGTGCTCGCTACCGGCTCTATTTTGCTCAACGACATTTATCTGAAGTGTTTTGGCTTCAATCTTGATAACGGTCTTGAGTTCCTTCAGTTATTATAGCCTTGACCTAAGAGTCAAGACCGACATTCTGTCTGTTGAAATGTCTGTCTGTTCGTCAGACTTTGCAGAAGTTCAGAGTGTTGTATGTAAGTGTAGCTGCAGTGCAATTCAGTAAACGCACATCGACGGGCCCAACGACGCTAGGTCGTAAAACCGAGGATGTGCTTAAATTTCGCATTCAGTAACTTGTACACTAGCGCTCTAGACGCAAGGATGTGTGGCACATTGAAGGAACTACTCGAAACTCGACAAAATCTCTACAAAATGTCAACAAAACAAAATATACTGCTGATACATAGAAAACTTATAATTTAATATTTACGCAGACAAACGGAACAAAGCCAATTGAAATATTAAGTTATTATATAAAGCTATTTAAATTTAAATGCTAAAAGTAAAAAGCCAAGAGAAGTGATGATAAGGAGATTATCTCGAGTAGGCAGCAAGAGAAAAACTGTATGGGTGTACAGAGTGACAGCTGTGCAATCTCTAAGCGTTCAGGCAGCGGCGTCGAGAACAAAGTTGCGATAACCTTAATCGAGATTAGCATTGGTCGTTCTCTAGTGACGTCACCCTGTCTGACCAATGACAATCTTGATCAAGGTGGTCGTAACGCTGTGCTCGACGCTGAACGCTTAGAGAATATCATAGCAGGTACATTCGTGATCATGGCGCTTGCCAAAAAACATGGTAGATAACCCGGCGAGTGTAATATGTACTACAATTACCATGTCAGTCTCAAATTATACGAATTGTAATGGAATTTATAACAAAAGTAAACATGCAGACAAAGTAATTTCCTATCATCCATAATCTTATTTAAAAAACTCTTAGTCCTGACTGACTGACTGATTGACTTAGAGACACAGCCTAAACCGCTGGTAATACTCGTATTATAAATCTGGAAGTAACTCTATCTGTCTGCTACGCTTTCACGCCTAAACGATTTAACCGATTTTGATGAAATTTGGTACAAATACAGATTAGACCTCGAAATAGGACATAGGCTATGTTTGGTGCAATAACCGACTTCCTCGTGGGCAGAGCCGCGGGCAACAGCTAGTATTATATTTGCGCGTGATCTCGCCGGATGCAGGCAAGTAAGACAACTACTCGAGAGCCACTCCACTCATTTTTTTTTAACGATACACATTTTAATAAAATAATTATACCTATCATCTCGTATTGTGTTGAGTTGAGTTACAAGAGGGTTATGTGCGGTGAGGGTCTCGATGCGGTGACACTATTATTTCACTAGACAAAATCAATAATCGTAATCACCCCTTTTTACTTCATGCCAGGGGTACCTACTGTTATCGATTGCACACTCCGTAGAATGTATGGAGCCCACTAAGTTCTTCAGGGCCAAAGTTACCTTCATCTGCAAGCCTTTATACACAGACCTGCTCATTGGTGGATAACAGAGGCGAGGTGTCCCTATAACCCGATGCCCAGCGGTTTCTTTTCATAGAGATTGTGTTAGATGATTTAGGTATGCTCTACATACTCATCAATGCTTGTAAGTAGTAAGTACATAATTTATATTAGGTACTTTTTTTATGGTGCGAAAAATCCCCACGTACCTATACCTTCCCTGCCGGCGCCGGAGGAGGAGGTTATGTCGGACTCGAACCGACTAAAACGCACGCCGTCTGTGGGCCGTCAGTTGCCGGAGGTGAGATTGTCGTAGCCATATCCCTCGCACCCCGGCCGACCCAGGGTCATATCTCTCGATCTGGCCCCTTCCGGTGTGGGGGACCACAGAGGTCCCAACTCGCCCCCGGGTATGGGGAGGCACGCAATGCGCGCCGCCGCCGCCGCGGCCTGCTTCTGCTAGGGTGACAGGCGGCTCCACCCGTCACCCCCAGGCCCGCGCTCATGGGGGACGGAGGTCATTCTGCGACCTCCGACCTCCGACGCCCGAGTTACCGCCGCTCGTCGCGGGCCGCGCGGTTAGCGATTCTCCTCCGCTCCTCGCGGGCCGCAAGGTCTGCGATTCTCCTTCGCTCCCGCTTCGCCGCCTTCTTCACGAGCATTACTTGCTCGCAGGAGGAGGCGCCGGCGGCCCACGCATCCGCGCAGTGAAGCATCGCTGCGAGCAAAGTGGCGAGCGTGAGAACTCTCACTCCCAGGGTCACCACCAGCTCCCGTCTCGGCGTCTCCTACGCCGGACACTCGGTAAGCGTGTGCAGCCCCGAGTCCTCGCTCGCGTCGCACTGATGGCACTCGGACGTTGACTCTTTCTTCGCGGTCCAATGCAGATACCGCCCGAAGCATCCATACTCGGTGATAACCTGCATCAGTCAGAACGAGAGGCCGCCGTGTGGCCTCTCTAGCTATTCCCCCATGATGGGTCTTACCGCCGCTTCTACGGCGCGCCCTGCGCGTGGTTGCCCAAGTTGTAGCTCGCACTCCGCCACCATGTCCCTAACCCTGTGGAGCCGGGATCTCACGGCCCGAATTTCTTCAGGCTCATTATCTTGTCCCCGCTTCCGAGCCACCTTTCGGAAGCGGTATAGCGCCGAAAGGAATCTCGCTTCCAGGATCTACGGTAGCGATCCGGAGGCGGCGAGGAGACTCGCTGCTTCAAAGGATCGCATGGTGCGAGACAAACAAGATCGAGGTGACCGACTCTACCGGCTTTCCTTTTGAAAATTTTCACAATTCGTCACTGGTGGACGAAGCCCTGGTAAGCTTTCCTCAATGCTCGCATTGAAGTTATGGATAGGTGGTCGTACCGGTTGTTTGGTCCACGAGTTGGATTTGCCGTCATGGTGAGGAGCCTCAGCCGGTCATTGTCGAGCGGCAGCATAGGACCATTTCCTTCCGATATCGTGTTCTTATGTACACTATTGGCGAGACACATATAGTTCGTTGGTCGACAGTTCAGTAGGTCAGTCAGGGCAATATCAATAAGTAATTCATGCGATTAAACCTAAGAGAACAGTGCTCCAAGTATGAAAAATATACGAATGCGTAACCAAACGTATTGACCGTCACAGAACGGAGCATTGCGATTGGCAGGCTTTATATGCAGGCATCCGCGTCCAACCGCAATGCTCGATTCTCTCGATACGTTCACGTCACGAATTTGAATACTTGGGGCATTGAACATAGTCACTGAAATTACTAGGTAATAACCCCTTCAACTAAGCTGAATTCCTTGTGTCACACGGCACACCGGTAGTATATTAGCCGAACGAAGGAATCTAACACAGGGTCTCTCAACTATAAGGCTGATTCCTTACCCGCTTAACTAGGTACAGACGCTCTTTCTTATACCTATATGCTTTGTTGAAAAAAAAGGCTAATTTTAGAATTGAGTCTGATCAAATACGGTCACTTAGAATCAGACAATCAGTGTGATTCAAACTTCTTAATTGGCTGTTAAGACATTCTTTTGGCAAACGATTGAATATTCAGTTCAATATGGTACACCGTTGAGATGTTTCTCCTGAGTGACTTTATCGCTGGAAGCGATATGTTCAGGCATTTCAGGATGTTCTAATGTAAGTGTGACTTCAAGTAATATTTTAGTGAATTCATAAGAACTTTAAGAAAACAAACCTACTTATCTAGCCTAGAGACAAATTCAGTGACTATCACGTTTTTAAAGCTTGTGATTTCAATTCAATTAAAAAAAAACGTAAAAAATTCTTGGTATTCAGTATGTGCCAAAACAAAACCAACCTAACCCAGTTATGAAATCTTCAGACTCACTAATTTTATTCGTTTTCAATATTTTTTATTTACCTACAATAAGTTCTGAATGCAAACCTAATTTAACTGGCCCCAGATTTTTTTAATATAGTTGGTATACGTCAACGTAACTTCACCTCGTCTGATGGTAAGCTGAAGGCGAGTTAAATGTCTATAATAAACAAATGCTGTTGTTTTAAGTGTCTATACTTACTTAACACCTACTTATATCAAGGGACCTGTGTTCGGAATATTACTCCAATTAACTTTATTTCATTTCCCGAATATCACAATGGAATCATCCTGTTAGGGCTACGTCCAATTTTAGGGGGGCTACAAATTAGTAGGTGGGTACATTTAATTATCTAATTTCGTGTTATCTATTATCTCATGCGGGAAGCTGTAATTATCATTATCTGTATATGTTCGATGTGATTTGTCAAGCTTTCTAGTATTCTTTACTTTATTACTGTCTTTAGATAATAATTTGATAGCTGGTGTTGCAAATTAAAAAAAAAACAACCAGCCAAGTGCGAGTCAGATTCGCGCACAAAGGTAATTTATTTTATTCTGTTTTTAGTAGGTAGGTATTTCTGCTACTTCTACTGTCACATAAACTTTCTACTGTTTAGCTATTTGACTATCTCAATTCAAAAGATATAGCCTGATGACAGATGGACAGACGGACAATGGAGTCTTAGCCGAATCGTCATCATATTTACAGCCCTAAATGATTGCGTCCAAATCTGCCACTTTGGTGCCCGTGATAAGCTCTTCTGCACTCCCTCCTCATGATGCTTACCTTGACTTTTAAGAGAACGACTGCCGTTTGACCTCCCAATGTTGAGAAAAGGGTAGCCCCATTATGATACCGAAGTGAGCTAAACTAACTCTTTAGGTCTCAGTCCACACTCGTGCGCCAGTCCGAAAATTATGTTATTAACGCTGACAACACCGGAGGCATCAGTCATCAACATCACTCACGCCCAGCTAACGATTTCCCCTCCCCAAGAAGTGTGGAGACAACACTCAGCTTCCTGTTGACACAACTCAGAGCAATTGGTTCCTATAAGGTCAAGTCACACTGAAGCAGACGAAACTGTTAGATTTGAATGAAATTTTGAAGCATTTATTATGCTAACTGTTCAAATCGATAAAGAGAAAAGAGAATCGACCTCGGACAGGACTCGAACCCGCGACCTTTCTCTTACAGGGGGAATGCTCTGACCACTAAGCCACCGAGACACGTAGATACGAAGTCTGTAAGGGAAAGATCGCGGGTCCGAGTCCCGTCCGAGGTCGATTCTCTTTTCTCTTTCTTAATCGATTTGAACTGTTAGATTTTCCATAAAAAAAGAGGTGGAGCTCCCAGCTGTGGTTTTTCCAAGCGACTACAATATGGGGTTCTTCAAGAAGGGCGTTAGAAGGTTCTTACACAGAGTCGGGAGCGCTCCTTTTTAGGGTTCCGTAGCCAAATGGCAAAAAACGGAACCCTTATAGATTCGTCATGTCTGTCCGTCCGTCTGTCTGTCTGTCCGTCCGTATGTCACAGCCACTTTTCTCCGGTACCGGCACTTGGTAAGAAGATGTATTCTGTGAACCGCATTAAGAATTTCACACAAAAATAGAAAAAAAGCATTAAATTTCGGGGGTCCCCATACTTAGAACTGAAACTCAATTTTTTTTTTTTCATCAAACCCGTACGTGTGGGGTATCTATAGATAGGTCTTTAAAAATGCTATTGAGGTTTCTAAAATATTTTTTCTCTAAACTGAATAGTTTGTGCGAGAGACACTTCCAAAGTGGAAAAATGTGTGTCCCCCCCCCCCTCTAACTTCTAAAGTAAGAGAATGATAAATCTAAAAAAAAAACTTCCACTAAAAATTGGTTCGAACGAGATCCAGTCAGTAGTTTTTTTTAATACGTCATAAACCGCAATTTTCGCCTTTGCTACTACGGAACCCTTCATGGGCGAGTCCGACTCGCACTTGGCCGATTTTTTTTTATATAGGACACAACAATTTGACTTCGCCTCGCCTGATGGTAAGCTGAAGGCAAAGTCTCTGAAAAGAGGGTCACCATTACACGCACGTATCATGTTACAATGCTGGCACTCAGCTTGACGGCCTCATCAGATGCTTTTTCACGCCCCGCTTAAAGGACCCGGGATTGTAGGAGGAGGGAAACACGTGAACTGGTAGGGAATTCCAAGACTTAATGGTGCGGCAGAAGAAGAAGTCGCCGAACCGCTCGGTTCTTGATGGAATATTCTATTGTTGCACACGGCTGTGTGTGCCATCATATTCTGCCCTCCGTGGCTGTGTGCTTATCTGCCACTTTAGTGGTAGGTATCAAAATAGCAAGAGCACAGTGACCTAACTACTCTTCGCGCTTAGCAATTTTATAGACATTAAAAAAGTATCGTAATGCTCCAAATGGTTTATTTAGAAGGTTAAAAACGGCAAAAAGCCAACAGCACGTGGTATTCCCAGGCGGTCACCCATCCAAGTACTAACCACGCCCGATGTTGCTTAACTTCGGTGATCGGACGAGAACCGGTGTATTCAACGTGGTATGGCCGTTGGCATTTGCTGGATCAAATTATAAGTACATTTGCCACACTGTCACATCGTATGACTCTAATTACGCAGTTTTTTTTTAAATTTTATTCACAATGCGATTTCGAAAAAGGATACATTTTAATCTTTTTCTTCTCCATGATAATGCTATTTTAACACATGGGTTTAACATATTTATAACAGCGCCACCTATCCGTAGTAATCCGAACTGACACAAGCAATCTTACGTGAAGGATTTGTGTGCCTTTTGTAGTCAAGTATTTACGAGCATTATCTGTAGATGACGCTACAATTTTTCGTAGTTCTAGAATATTTTTAAAGACGATTATTTCAATTTAACCAGTTATTCGAATTTACACTGAAGAAATCCAGCCCAAATGATCAGGATAAGTACCTATATAAAACTGAAACTTTCATCGTCAAACTCAAAAAAATATAGAAGAGAAGAAGTCAGTACGTAGAAAACTGTCATTTTTACGCATTTTTAGAAAAAGTAAATAGACGTAATATTAATAGATAGTAAGTGTACTTATAATTGGGCAGAGCAAATGCCAACGGCCATACCACGTTGAATACACCGGTTCTCGTCCGATCACCGAAGTTAAGCAACATCGGGCGTGGTTAGTACTTGGATGGGTGACCGCCTGGGAATACCACGTGCTGTTGGCTTTTTGCAATTTTGAACGATACTTCGTTATTTATTTTTGTTAGCAAAACAACGAATGCACGCTCCAAAAATTTTATTGCAGTTTTCAGTTACTTGATGTAGTGCTTATTATGCTGGTTTCAAAGTTTTGGAGCGTGCATCCGCTACTTTGTAAACGCGTTTATATTCTTCGTTGAAATCTGAAAAGGGAGAAATAAATAACATTTTAACAAAAAAGTAAAACCGGCTTCAAATGATCAAAAAGTGGCATGGAAAAGCGTAAACTAATCACTGAATTTCCAGATTTACTGATCTGTTAGAAGTCGGTGCTTAGCTAGTCGCTCCTTTTTGAAAACGGTAAAAAATGATTATAATTTATTTTGTAGTCGAAGTATCATCCAAATTGCAAAAAGCCAACAGCACGTGGTATTCCCAGGCGGTCACCCATCCAAGTACTAACCACGCCCGATGTTGCTTAACTTCGGTGATCGGACGAGAACCGGTGTATTCAACGTGGTATGGCCGTTGGCATTTGCTCTGCCCAATTATAAATACAATTACTATCTATTAATATTACGTCTATTTACTTTTTCTAAAAATGCGTAAAAATGGCAGTTTTCTACGTACTGACTTCTTCTCTTCTATATTTTTTTGAGTTTGACGATGAAAGTTTTAGTTTTATATAGATACTTATCCTGATCATTTGGGCTGGATTTCTTCAGTGTAAATTCGAATAAATGAAAAGAATTTTGGTTAATTTAATAAAATGTCCTACTTCGATTGATTGAAATAATCGTCTTTAAAAATATTCTAGAACTACGAAAAATTGTAGCGTCATCTACAGATAATGCTCGTAAATACTTGACTACAAAAGGCACACAAATCCTTCACGTAAGATTGCTTGTGTCAGTTCGGATTACTACGGATAGGTGGCGCTGTTATAAATATGTTAAACCCATGTGTTAAAATAGCATTATCATGGAGAAGAAAAAGATTAAAATGTATCCTTTTTCGAAATCGCATTGTGAATAACATTTTTAAAAAAACATTGCGTAATTAGAGTCATACGATGTGACAGTGTGGTAAATGTACTTATAATTTGATAAAGCAAATGCTAACGGCCATACCACGTTGAATACACCGGTTCTCGTCCGATCACCGAAGTTAAGCAACATCGGGCGTGGTTAGTACTTGGATGGGTGACCGCCTGGGAATACCATGTGCTGTTGGCTTTTTGCCGTTTAACCTTCTAAATAAATAAACCATTTTGATAACTTTTTAAATATTCGATACTTTTCTAATGTTGTAATATCTATTAAAACATCCTTTGAAAATCACGATAAATATATTTTAATGAAACCAAAACAAATAAATAGTTCGTACCGGTAGTGTCACAAGCAGGGACTTAAAAACACATTCATAAAGGGTACAGAAATATACGGGGTACACTTTTAAAAGGTTACACATTGAATGTGTAACCCTTATAAAAGTGTTTTTGAAACTGTTAACCATTACCACGGACGATTGTGTAACCGTTACAGAACCCTAACCGATATCAAACTGTGAACCGGTTTATAAGGGTGCACCGAAATAGCTACGTTGCCACTCTTACTATTCTATCATTTAGCTAACAAATTTTTGAAATAATGGCATTTTGTTGTACACCCCGCTTGGCCTCGCCGCGTGTTATTCGATAAAGAGAGGTTTTTAGCTGAACTGAGACTAGTTTGATGACACGTTATTATAATATTACTAGTTGTTGCCCGCGGCTCCACCTGCGTCGATGTCGGTTATCGCGACCAAACATAGCCTATGTCCTTTTAAAGTTCATCAAAATCTGTTCAGTGGTTTAGGCGTGAAAGCGTAACAGACAGACATACAGACAGAGTTACTTTCGCATCTATAGTATTAGTATGGATATGGAAGTATGGATATGGATAAGTATCCAAGTATCCACCTCTTTTTCAAATAGATAAGTACTAAATGACTGAACTTTGATTCCTGTTTACAATGTGACGTTATTGGGTAATAATTTGAGGTAGGTAGGTACTTGATCGGAAACCTTCGCGTGGTATACAGCACCGTACCTTGGCAACATTGGATCCTTATGATTGACGCTATCGATTAGTGCTATAAAAATAGAGGGTGCTGCCTGGGTGAGCCAAGCCACCCAGAAAATCTTTGAATGCAGTTTTGTTTCTTTTTAATTTAAAAATAATGGAATGTGTTCTTTAAGTAAAATGAGCCACTTAAGGATTTATGGTAGTTTCCTTCCAGGGCCCGACTTATTTTTCCACCCTGTATATGTTCAAACTAATTGGTATGCATTTTTTTTATCGTGTGAAAAGTCCCCATGGATACCCCCCGCCGCGCGCCGGAGCCGGTGAAGGAGATCATGTCGGACTTGAACCGACTAAAACGCACGCTGTCTCTGGGCCGTCGGTTGCCGAAGGCGAGGTAATCGTAAACATAACTATCCCTCGCACCCCGGCCGACCCTGGGACCATTTATCTCTCCAGCTGGCCCTCTCCCGGAGTGGGGACCACGGAGTCCCCACCTCGCCCCCAAGTATGGGGAGGCACGCAATGCGTGCCGCCGCTGTGGCCTGCTTCTGCTAGGGACACAGGCGGCCTCACCCGTCACATCCAGGCTCATGGGGGACGTAGGTAATTTTGTGACCTCCACCTCCCACGACCGAGTTGCCTCCGCTCGTCAGGGGCCGCGCGGTTTGCGTCTCTAGAGTAGCTGGGCTATTAGCAGTTTGCCACGGCTTGCCACGGCGTGCCAGGGCATGCCGCAGCGCGCTGTGGCATGCCGCGGCATGCCGTGGCAAACTGCTAAAAGCCCAGCTACTCTAGCATCATTTTTGCTCTTCGTGTATTCGAAGTTGGTTCTTGTTGGTTCTTGTTATGTAAGATCATTGTCGCGAGACAAATAAGGTTCTGCCGCGCGCAGATTATTTTGTAATAGTTTATGTTTGATGAAGCTCTTTCACCGCAGTAGCAGCCCGTGCTATCCTCAAAAGTCACCCATAAAATGAGTACCTACTTCGCGTATAGATCACATTTTGAGCACATTTTAGGCCCAAGATATAATTTCCTGAGCAATATGTATCTAGTAATGTGCCTTGCTATATGATTGATATTTATAGGTATATAGGTATCCTATAATATAGCTACGCGTGTGACGGACTTAAAGCAGCCGTAAAGTTCGGTGTGAGTATTTTTTTTGTGGTGTGAGCCTACATAGAAGGACGCGACGTGTTGTTGCCATTCCGTGCAGATACTTAAATCATCACGTTATAACGTTATAAATCTATAACGGTTACACTAATGAACCGTTATTAACAGATATAAACCCTTAACACTTTCAATCGGTTACACTTTCGTTTCGGTTACACTTCTAAAAGGTTTTCTTCTAAAACAGTTTCAAAAAACAGTGTTAAAACACTTTATAGTGGTTACTGTTTCGGTCCCTGGTCACAAGGCACCTTTTTACAGGTAAGAATATTTTCTTGGTTTGTCGAGTTCTATTCTTATGATAAGTTTTAAAAACCAATTGCCAGACTTTAACCCATTGCTACTATGCCAACAATAAATTGTACTAACAAGTGTGATAATAAAATGCTAAGGCCATCATCCGTCTTTATTTATTCTAAAACTTAAAATCGTTCCAAATCTTGGCTCTGTTCCGGGTTACATGGTATATTTGTCGCGATTTATGTGGCTGGCTCCCGGTGACAGCACCATCTTCTAAGTAAAGTTGGCACTATACTTGTTAGGGCAGCTACACACCAAAGCAGCATGCAGCAAGCATGCAGCAAAATTGCCGAAAAAAATGCTTCTTGACAAGAAACGTCGAGAAGCATAAGCGTAAGGGCATCACACACTAAGCAGCATTTTGCTGAACTTTGTTACACACTTCCGTGCCCTACATGTACGTAGCAAAATAATGCTTCTTGACATTCCTTATTACGAAGCATTTTTCTTGGTAATTTAGCTGTATGCTTGCTGCTTTGGTGTGTGGCTATTTGCAAATCACTACTTTAATTTTATTGCTATTGTTTTGTTCTAAATGTGTTCTCGGGCTTATAGCCTTGATTTTTTTGGAATAGGTGTTATTTATTAGACATTATTATACAGTGGTTACCAGGGCATATGGACGTGTGCTACACCAGGGGAGTCACACTCGTAACAAAGCAGAACAAGCCTTAGTCTTCCCACTGACAGCATAAAAACTCTCCAGTCAGTTCTGGCTACCCTACTCACGGCGGGAACATAATAAGAGGTTATTATGGCCGTGGTATTCTGTACGCGTGGTCGTGGTTGGTTTGGCGCCAAATGTATTTACAGTACCCCATGCACTTCTACTATCAAAATAATAGTCTATTAGCAACCTATAATAACGAAAAACCCTTTCCAATCCTACCATAAAACACCCTTCCCACAATATCCTATTATTAGCAAATAGAAATATTAAGGCATTCTGCATTATTGTATTACTTTCGATTCTTCCTCTTCACAGGAAAACGTGCACAGAACTTTCTGAGTCGACTGTGTAAAAACCAAAAGAGAATCACTATGTATTCTAAAGAGCAGTGTTGAACTTTGTTACTAGTTGGAAAACGCGTCTATGGGTTAGGCACGCAAGGTAGCGTGTTACACGCAAAGATTCTTAGAATAGAGACAGTTCTTGCGTTTCGTACGGCTTGATAAACTGTGTAGTTCGTAAGAATGGTCGCGTTTCGCACCGCCCATTGATACGGTGTTAAAACTGTATAAATTGGCTGTTGAAAGCAATTTGTAACCCTTTAATGATCGGGCGACACATCAGGTTAAAGGGCTGTAGGGTTTTGTTGTACCTTCATTTGTTAAAGTCGGTTCAGTTTTGTTTCTTTTTGTTTTTAAGGCGAAATATGTTGGCTTGTTATAAACAGGGCGTTGTAAATGATAGAATTGTAATTTTGCCACATTGTAAGGAAGATTTTCAAGGAATGTTGCCGGTGTTACCTTATACAATACAAGCTACTAACATAAATGAGAAAGTTTAGATAGTATGGGGTTCTAAAAAGGGTATTAGAAGGTTTTCTTACGGAGTCGGCAGCGCTAGTGTGACGTCTCTGGTGTTGCATAGGCCACGGTAACCAATTTCCATCAGGTAGGCCGAGTGCTTGTTTGTCAAAAAAGATGGATATTTGTTACTCAGTCGCTTCCCCTCGCATCGCTTGGACGGGCCCAAGTCCTTCTCGTCATTGGCTCTTATACCTTGAATTTCAGGCATTTTTCGAATTATCGTTCATTTTCTTCTACACTCTTTATTATTACAGTGTCGGCGTGTTTCCCCTGGTGTAGCGCACGTCCGTAGGCCACGGTAAACACTTTCCATCACGTGGGCCGTGTGCTTGTCTGCCACCTAAGTAGTATAAAAAAATGCGAATCTCTTTGTTCTCATCATAAAGTGGCACTTTCTAAAGTATACCGATAGACTTTCTGAACAAGTTTTTTTATTAAAAGCATTGCACCGTTCGCCTCACCAGTCCACCGGTAAACACAGCTCTGCCCGCATTATGTAAATGCAGTTCTCAATGCTTATAATCTATGTATTAACAAGTTTCCTTATAAGTTATCCTGGTCCCAAGTTCTCCCATATAAATGGTAATGAAGGCGATGGAATCCAGCTTTTTATAGCGTGTTTTTCAATTTATCCACACTTTGGTACCGCTTTGTGGAAGTTTTCTTTCTCGAATTAATGCAATCTAGCGGTCTTGTTTGGTTACTGCGACACTTAAGTGGTTAGTTTCTGTTGTGTTGTGACTGGTTTCTTGTAGTAGTGGTGTTGTTTTATGATAAGAATTTGGATGATGCTGTTGAAAGTTTGAGGGAATATTGCACATTGAAATAACTAGCTTGTCAGGATTACTCAGGATCGATGATCAGTGAAAACTGCTAAACAGAATCAGTTGTAATTTTAAATTTTAGAACGAGACTGCGAGACGGTACCTATTGTAATAGGGGTATAGTCTTAGTTTTATTTTGCCAAATTGAATTTATAATTTTAGGTTTCAAGGACTTCCTTTCGTTTAATTTACCATGTTTCTTAGAGAGATTTGATCCTTACGATTGACACTATCGATTGATGCCATAAAAATACAGGATGTTACTTTTTCGGATTTTAGTCGGTTCGATTACCGGGTCTGGCAAGCGAATTTTTAAAAATCGTTGAATGCAGTTTTGTTTCTTTTTAAAAATAAAATGATGTCTCCTTTATGTAAAATGAGCTAACTTAAGGATTTAAGGTACTTTCCCTCCATGTGGCATCGCCGTGGGACGCCCTGTATAATCTGTTCGTTTTGTTAATTTTTTATTCGAAATATCTTCAAGTTAACAAAACGTAGGTACAACATACTAGGTATCATGTACGTTTTGTTGACTTTCCGATATTTATGTCAAATCCCTTTCATCATTCTATTCTACAAGCACCGGCTTAGGAATTGCCACTTGTCTAGGGGGCAGATAGGTTGCGAGAACAGTATCAGAATTCCAGGCGGGCGTAACCGCGAGTAACAGCTAGTCTTTCAATGAAATTTAACCATTCCTGTAGTTCGCGTGTATTTTGAAAGCGAGTGTACAATTATTATGAATAAAATACACATACACACGTCATTATTTGCTCATCTTCCGTTCCGTTCTGGCACGAAAAGTTTACCGAACGCGAAGAGTTACAGCGTACAAGGATATACGATTCCTAGAAGTGTCCGTCTATAGGAATCATTAGAATTTAAGTGACTGTTTGTATTGATATAATAATAGTTGTTTATTGTTTCCTTGATTGCATATGAAAGTATACAAAAAAGTGTTTTGTTATAATTTTCTAGATTTTTGATTATTATTTCTATCTGTTCTGGTTTATTCCCGAAAGGGATGGGCCATGGCTAATTTGTAGGAATTTCCGCTGGGAGGAATTTTTACTTTTTTATAGAAAAAATTAAGGGCTCCGTCTGACTTGTTTTCGTGCTAATTAAAAAAAAATCTATGATATTCTACACAACGCTATGCTAGACCCATGGTAAGCCCTTATTAGTTGCGCGCACTGGCTCCACCTCGGTGGAATTATAGCACCTTGTCCGTACAAAAACCATGTCCTAATAATCATAATGAAGAGAACATTATGCAATGATGCGTGATTTGAAAAGAAAAGAAAATCAGTTTCGAAGGAGACTTGCACTTGAACATTTACCCCACGTAACAAATGGGCCTGGGAGTGATAGAGCCACCTGTCACCTTAGCAGAAGCAGGCCAAAGTGGCGGTGCAATATGCTTATGCACCGTCCTATACCCGGGGGCTAGATGGAGACACCGTGGTAACACATGACATCCGAAGAGGGCCAGTGCGAGATATATATGTCTCAGGCAATCTCATCTCCAGCAACCTACGACCCACAGACAGCGTGTGTTTTAGTCAGTGCGAGTCCATATAACCACCCCCGTCGGCTCCGGTAGTATCCGTGGGGATTGTGCGCACTCTAAAAAGCATCGCATCCACACTTACCCCATCCAGTATCCCTAACTCCCACCCCTAGTTCGAAACAGGGATGAGTTTTCTAAAACTTGCCCGACTGTTTGTAATTTTAAAGTAGAGAGTTACACGTACACCGCTTTATGAGTTTTGTTGGTGGCTCTCGCCGAACGGCGGATCATTACCCGACGGTCGTTAGCCACGATTGACGATGGCACTTCTAGAACGACTTTAGCTTTGTATTTATTGGTTTGGGAAATTATTGGTACTTTTATTTCAGTGCTTAAATGTAGTGGATAGTTTTTTTTAAGGTTTCAAGTTGTTGGGTTGGTTACTGTTTGTATTTTTTTAAAATTATTGGTAACCGAAATGACTACTAATATTCGGTCTAACACCTTTAGTTAAACTAACTAAATTGGTTGCGTTAGAAGTGGATTCATGTCGTAGTACAGTGGCTGGGATTCGAATCCGGGACCTCTGGATCGTAAGGCTCCTTAACTACTAAGCTTCCAACGATTTTTTTGTATTGCTTTTTACACATTGCTGTCTTTACAATAAGTGTAAGTATATTGAAATATTTATTAAAAATGCAAAAAAAAAGACCAAAAATTTCATAGCGTCTTTCTTCATCCTAGCATCAATTCCCAGTTGCATCCGAAGATTTCAGCTCGGAGTCTGGGGTCCGCTTTACCAGTCTTAACTACGTATTTAGCTAGACCTCGATTTAAAAGTCTTTTCGTAGCATAATTTACAAATTACGTATGTATGCGTACAAAGTGCTACGAGACTGCTACGTAGTGCTACGACTTACGAAGCGTGCGAGAAATAGTATACGTAGCATACGCGAGCGTGCAACTTTCTGTGTGTTTAAGTGACTTTTGTTGTTTGAAAACCACACGGGCCTTAAAAAAAGACTGCGGCAAGAGATTCAGCGGATTTTTATAATAGATTTATTTAATTGTAGAGTGTTTGAGTCCAGTAGAGCAACAAGTTCATTTCTAACATCGTTTATCACTCAGATAAAAAAAAAAAAAATTGAATTGTGAATAAATATATTTTTTTTGTGTTGTTTCCTTCAGGCCATAGGTTATTCGTATCTAGTCTTGTCGTCTCTATCTCATATAGTCTAGTCTTCAGAAAATAACAGACAGAGTTATTCACAGTTATAATATATCATCAGTATGAATCAACTTGAAGATACTTTTCCAAAATTAAAATATTTAAATGAACACACAGACATGGCGTACGTCGGACCGTCACTTCATTATTCAACCTCACATATTACATTACGCATACCCTCAAACGCGATCATATCTACAATTTGAACGTAAGTACAGTCGGCGTAATAAATGGTTCGCACTTGGCACCAAAGCTATTATCATTCCAATCAATGTTTCATTTGACAGTTCATATTCTCCTACAACTGAAAATACGGTTGTTTTATTCAGATTTTATGGCAACACAAAGACAATTTAGCACGATTTAACAAGAAGGGAATTGCCTTTACACATACATATACAAACACGCCTTCATCCCCGGAGGGTTAGGCAGAGGTGAATTTACACCCACATTTCACCAATCATTGTATTAGGTCCCACGTATTCCGGGCACTATTGTCGACTCGAGCCATGTATCTGAGAGTCGCCTTGTGGACACCCCATGGCAGGAAATGGGCTGGCCCAAATTCTACTCTGCCGGGAACCACGCGGCAATTGAAGGGAAAGTGGCGGAAAAATACTATAAAAATACTGACATCGATTAATACTGACAACTAAAAGAATATGATTTGATTTAAACTCTTTGTAAAGTTGTTTAGTTTAGGTCATAAATAATGGTGTTTTTTTTTCATTTTGACATGATTTTTTTTTTTTTTTAAATTATCAGAATAAAACATAAGAAACAAACAAAAAACAAACATAAAAAAAAACAAATAATACATCATTATAGGCAATATTATCTTTAGAAGTATATACAATCTTAACCCTTATTACTTATTATCGTATCTATCAAGTATAATCTTATAATTTATTATCTAGGTTTCAAAAGGTACCGAACCTATGATATAAAGGAATGAATTTAAAACTGACCAAGGTTTTCTTACCCCGACTGTACAACGCACACATTCTTGCTGTATCCTCGGTGCAAACAGCCCGTCAGCCGGACATCCGGTCTGCGTTCCCCCTCCCCACCTCCCCCCACGTCCGGCGTTCTAGCATGCCCCTTCCCCCGCACACTTCCGTCGCTGACGTCACAATTAATCTTGGGACCATCTTCCGGTGCGGAGTGTTTTTCTGGTTTATGAGTGAGCTAGGCTGTTTATCGCCGAGATTGGAGGTATTCTGAAATTATCTGCTAATATAGAATGTTGATGTTTACGCGTTTGTGAATCATAACTTTTTTTATCTATCCATCCATACACCCGTACTAATATTATAAATGCAAATTAGGTACCTACTCTGTCTGTCTATTTTTCTGTGTGTTTGTTACGCTAAAAGCGTTTAAACCATTAAACCGATTTTCATGAATTTTGGTATAGAGATAGATTAGACCTTGGGGAAGGACACTGCCTCTTTATTTGTTACGCTTTCACGCTTAAACCACTGAACCGATTTTGATGAAATTTGATACAGAGATAGATTAGACCTTGTGGAAGGACATACGCAACCGCGATTAGTTAGGTATTTATAATCTGTGCTTCAGGGCCAAACTGCTGATGCTCTTCCGAGAGGAAAGCTGCAGTTGCTTCCATAAAAACCTAATAAAAAGGACTTCACCGGGCTCTATCGGGAAATCCTCGGATGCAACTGGTAACTAGTAACATAACGATGTCTTTCTAATCCGTCTAGCAGTTTTTGAGATAGTTATAATATAAAAATAATATTACATACATACCTACAAGAAACACGCGAAAAATATAACCCTTTTCTACCAGTTGGGTAAACCCATAAAACAGACGTAACATTGACGTAATACTTTGCTACTCTAACAATATATTCCTAGTTTGCCTCTAAAACCTTCAGTTTAAATACTGCAGTGAAAGGTTTCTGAGAACAGTTGGCTCTCGCCCAATTACGCCGAATGTTGCCGACATCTGGAAAGGTTTTTCTTGTTAGGCACAATTCCTAGAATGGAATCACATTCAGCTATAAATTACGGGAGTATATTACTTTTGAGGGACTTTCTGATAGCAGGTCACATATTTTTTTTATTTCAGTGTTGCCCTAACTTTATGCCTGTACTCCATTCGGTTAGGTACTTAGATAAAGGTAAAGATTCTTGTAGTGTGGCGACTTTTTATAAAAATACATTATTATTGAATGAAATTTTGATGCATTTATTATGCTGATTGTCCAAATTGATTTACAAAGAGAAAACAGAATCGACCTCGTACGGGACTCGAACCCGCGATTTTTCCTTTACAGGGGGAATGCTCTGACCCCTAAGCCACCGAGATCGCAGGAAGCCATCTCAAATTCCTCTATACTTTCGGTTTCTGAGACCGGGGTTCACTTTTTCCAGTCTAACTGCAAGGTGGGCCGACCTTCGATATTTTCTGTGAAGGGATTGCCATCTGACCTCCACAACCTATTGGCGATACGAACCTATAAGTGTCGTATATCGATTTGCCTTATCGACTAAACAGCAAACGGAATTTTTTATTACCATTTATTACTACCAAAAAAATTACCACGATAATAACAATAAATTGGCAACACCACGTAATTAATGAGTATCATCGCGTCTGATTGGTCACAATCAATCGTTGAAAGGAACCGTTCGAAAGGACGTTGGGGCAAAAAATTAATGATGGGAAATTGGGGGAGATAGGGAAAATGTGATCAGTCTAAGACAGGGGCGGGGTAATATTGATACTAAATTCGGCGGATAAGACACAGGAAAAGGGGAAGCTGGGGTGCTTTGACATGAATGGATTTAAGGCCCAACTTTTTTTTTGGTTTTAATGAGGGAGATAGTATCGGCCTCACAAATATAAGTACTGTATATGTTGAACGGGTATGCCCGGAAACAATTACTGTTACTGCGTGGGTTTCGAATTTCTGCCATCTTGGTTTCTTTTTCAGCTCATTGAGCTTTATGTGGCGTCGCGGTAGTGATTGATTGCTGCGTCGAGATGGGTTCGATTCATGCTCAGTGCTGTAATTTGTATGGTCACCCTATCATTTACATTGGTCTGGTGTTGTGTATATAATACTGGCTGTTACCCGCGGTTCCACCCGAGTAGATGTCGGTTATCATGACCAAACAGCCCATATTCCAAGGTCTCGTAGTTCTCTGTATCAAATATGGCATTTGATTTTTTGGCTTATACTCGATTCGTACAAACTTAATTGATATTTTTGACATTAATGAATTAGTTTCCTTCTTTCTACAGTTCCGAGTCCTTTAAGCGGGGCGTGAAAAAGTATCTGATGAGGTCGTCAAGCTGAGTGCCACCATTTTCATATTTTGGTGTCTGTAATGGTGACCCTCTTTCTCGAGACTGCTTAGTCTGCATCTTACCATCAGGCGAGGTGAAGTCATAAAAATAAAAAACAAATCTTGAACCGATTTTGATGAATTTGTAGATTAGACCTTGGGAAAAGACATCCCTACTAATATTATAAATGCGAAAGTAACTCTGTCTGTCTGTCTGTCTGTCTGTCTGTCTGTCTGTCTCACTTTTACGACTAAACCGCTGCACCGATTTTGATGAAATTTGGTATAGAGGTAGATTAGGCCTTGGGAAAGGACATAGGCTATGTTTGGTCGCGATAACCGACATTCACGCGGGCGGAGCCGCGGGCAAAAGCTAGTAGGTTATATTCGGTCGCGATAACTGCAGGATAATAGTCCTTATATACATTAACTAGCAGACCCGGCAAACTTCGTACCGCCATATTTTCTGATCCCGTTCCCGCTGCATATATCTAAATTTACCAGTGTTTCTCTACAATATTATGAATGTATTATACATATAAACCTTCCTCTTGAATCACTCTATCTATATTAAAAAACCGCTTCAAAATCCATTGCGTAGTTTTGAAGATATGAGCATACATAGGGACGGAGAGACAGCGATAGCGACTTTGTTTTATAATTATGTAGTGAAGTCACATGGTAACCACTTATGAAACACAAGAATATTGTAATATGATATCCACCAAATATAACAAGTGGTTACCAAACTCCGATCTCTTCATTATATCCACTAACCGTCGACCGAGTACCTCTAATTAATGCGCAAATGGTAAGTAGGACTGTATTCGCAAGTCACCTTCAAGCCCCCCTCACTACAGAACTATTCTCATTATACAACGGAACTTCTTAGAGCCAAACTCGTCTGTTTATACTTAATAATGTTTAAATCGCCTCGTGGCTGCAGTTGCTTTTGAGTTTGAAGCCGGTTGACTAGCAGATGTCGGCGAAATTTGCATTTATTGTAGTGTATGCGTTAATAGTTGCTAGTTCATTATGAAGTTTATTGAATTATTAGTGCTAAAGAGCACTAATAATGAAATTTTTAAAGCAATTAGTATTCTAACTTTTCCTATAGATTTAAATTAGAAAAAGCCGGTCAAGTGCAAGTCGAAGTCGCGCTCCGAGGGTTCCGTACAAAATTGAACTAACTTATGCTATATAAACAGCTATATACTTATATTGATTGTATTTACTTAGAAATTTGATTTTTTCACAGTTTCAGGCCTGAGTACGTGATATGAATTTCAACTCTATATCTCAACGCATTCATGCAAAATAAATCTTGACAGATTCAGACTTCGTCGGACAGACGGACAGACTGTCCGTCTGTCCGACGAAGTGATCCTATAAGGGTTCCGTTTTTTCCTTTTGGGATACGGAACCCTAAAAATGGACGTCCAAGATAGGACTTGAACCGTCGCCGCAAGACGATTTTAAAGGAGAATGCCGGGGCGGCTTATATTATACTTTTATACGGGAGCCATTGGCCATTCTGGGTATAGCCCTGCCGAAATATCGGACAGTCGAAAACGTATAAAATTCATGGTAAATATCCCGGTGAGTTACACAATTAATATTACTGATATACCTACATTATTATATACACTGCTCGTCGCGTTGACAGTTTGCCAATATACAACGTGTCTATATCCGGCAGATATCAGGGCTGTGCAGTGTGCAGCCACACAAAGCCTTCCAGACAGATAAATTCCACACTGGCCAGCCAAGAGCATTCGCTGGGAATTCATAAATTTCTCCACCAAATGTGCTGGAACTATCAGAGTTCGATAATGTTTGTTGAGCTCGTTCTGAAAATATAAGATTGTACTTATCATTATCATCATCACTATAACAATCACTACATATTATAAAACAAAGTCACTGTCGCTGTCTGTCCGTCCCTATGTATGCTTAAATCTTCAAAACTACGTAACGGATTTTGAAGCGGTTTTTTTCGATAGATAGAGTGATTTAAAAGGTGGGTTTATATGTATAATACATGCATAATATTGTAAAGAAACACTGATAAATTTAGAGATATGCAGCGGGAACGGGATCAGAAAATATGGCGTTATGAAGTTCGCCCGGTCTGCTAGTACTGAAATATAATTAAAGACGTAAAGTTCTATTGAAATTCAAAATGTGTACTCACTGGAGAGATTTTGTGCTGTCAGTGGGAAAACCAAAGGCTTTGTCCTACTTATCTTTTGCGCTGACGGCACAGAATCTCTCTGTTGCACTCGCCCATAGGCCACGGTAACCTCTAAGGTACCATCAGGAGAGCCGACTGCTTGTCTGCGACCTAAGTAGTATAAAAAAAATGTGCTCGTTATTTGAATTTTATACGATTTCTTTTATTTAAATCACGTTATTTTGACTTCACCTCGCCTAATGGTAAGTTGAAGGCAAAGTCTCGGAAAAAAGGGTCACCATTATAGACACGCACCATATTACAATGGTGGCACTCAGTTTGATGGCCTCATTAGATGCTTTTTCACGCCCCGCTTAAAGGACCCGGGACTATAGGAAGAGCGAAATGCGTGTACTGGCAAGGCATTCCAGGACTTAATGGTGCGGCAGAGGATCTTGGATTGGTTCTTGATGGAATATCACCATGTGCAGCCACGACCAGTCATCTAGTAAATATACTACAGTTTCTAAACAAAACAAACGTAAGTATTCTTAAACCCAAACTTATTCTCCTTCAAAAGAAACCATCTAGTATTTTTAACCGTTCAATGTTTCTTCCCAGTCAGCTACATTAGTTAACTGTGAACTTATACCCCAGCCATTCATTAGGCTTTCCGCTGATGTCACTCGCACATCGCAAGAACTGCTCAAGACTGCCATTTAGCTAGTGTTGCCAACTCCTATTTTTTTTTACCCCTAAAGCTGCAATCAGTATAACTCCTAAAATTGACGCAATTACTTGATAGACCTTACAAAAAGCGCTTTACATTTTTTTTTAATAATACTGTGTTTCCATAACTATAATTTATACTAGCCTTCCGCCCGCGGTTCCGCCCGCGGTTCCGCCCGCGTGCATCTCGGTTAACGCAACCTTTGCTCATATCTTCGGTTCTTCTCAACCGATTGCGATCAAACAAACGCAAAATTTAGTGATTTTTTTTTGAAATTGAGTAAGCCCTTTCTAACAAAAAAAACCGCATCAAAATCCGTCCAGTAGTTTTTGCGTCCATCACTGACAAACAGACAAACAGACAGGAAATTCAAAAAAAATATTTTCGTGTTCAGTATCGTTAACATAACATAACCCAAGTATTTTTTTTTAAATATCTCCAATGTACAGACACGACCACTTTACAATTATATAATATAGTACTAGCTTTTGCCCGCGGCTCCGCCCGCGTGGATGTCGGTTATCGCGACCAAACATAGCCTTTGTCCTTTCACAAGGTCTAATCTACCCCTATACCAAATTTCATCAAAATCGGTTCAGTGGTTTAGGCGTGAAAGCGTGACAGACAGACAGACAGACAGACAGACAGACAGACAGACAGACAGAGTTACTTTCGCATTTATAATATTAGTATGGATAGATATAATTACCTAAGGTGAGTAAATAAATATAAGAGCACAATATGTGACGATTATTGCGTATATTTTTAAATTTTAAATTATTCTCTCTAAACAGATATTTTTTCACTAAATTTCGGGTAAAATCCCCTGAGTTGGTATCACTAAATTTAACTTCCAAATAATAAAAAGTTTAAACTCCCGTCAGACGATTGCAAAGAGTACTTATTATGTGACCAACTTGTTAACTGTATTATGCGAATAAATAAATATTATTATTATTATTATTATTACTTTAATATCGCATTGAGTAACGATGGACGGGGATTTGATCCAGACAGGGATTACCTCCTCTCGAAGTTACCCATCTACCAGATTGTAGGGATATTACAAGTCTATATAAGTAGTGTATGTTTTTAAGGGAATTTGTGGTCTCACCAAGATATTTGGAGCCCATATCAAGTTGACCGTCCGACCGTAAATCCGTATACCTGTTGATTGACAGATGAGGCTCTGGCATAAGTTTCTTCCCGGGGTTGGAGATTCAGACGGCAGTCGCTATCGGTAAAGTTATATATAAATCAAATGACGTGTTGAAAGAAGAAAAAGAACGAAAATACATTTATTGCATTGTTGGTTCCCGGTAGAGTAGGCCCATCTCTTTCCGTGGGTATCGTAGAAGGTGATTAATAGGGATGTTTTCCATTCGGCAGTAAACATACAGTGCTAGAATTGGATAGTATCTTTTCTTTAATTCTGTATATAGGCAAGGTACAACCGTACAACCCATGACAAAGTGCCCGCTTAACGGCAAAGGTTCACCTATGCCGTCATATGTAGATATTCGGACGAAATGTGGACCGTATTAATACATCTGATTCTCTGCCTACTTCTTCGGGGATTTACTGATTTTTTATATTGTTTTAGGTGTTAAAATTTCGATACATATACTCACGTCTATAAATCCCCGAAGAGGTAGGCAGAGGTGTATTAACACCCATATTTTGCCAACTATGATTTTCGGTCCCACGTAACAGAGGGCGAACCTATTGCCGTCAAGCGGGCACTAATCTGTAAAAAAATATTTCCTAGAAGAAAATTCAAATCGACCCCTTTCAATTCCCTACCTATCCGATCTATCCAATAAATAAAGCATTTAAAGAATCCATTAGCAAACCGCTCAGAAGCGATACTCTTAAATACGTTCAGTGCGAAAAATGCAATCGCTATCTATTAAGGCGCAGCCTCACAGACCCATTTGCAATCATTTATAGACGATTGTGTTCGTAATTGCATTTGCAAGTGTGTTATCTCCCTAACGTTGTAGGTGGAGTGAAAAACACGCTTGTCAAACTGTCTGCCGGACCGAATAGCTTGATGCGATACACACGGGTCGGAGAACTGGCGAGTACGGTCTTTAGGTAAGAATAACGTGTATGCTGGATATACTTCTTACAAAAATCCCCACGGATACCTCCCCCGCCGGTACCGGGGGAGGAGGTTATGTCGGACTCGAACCGACTAAAACGCACGCCGTCAGTTGCCGGAGGTGAGATTGTCGTAGCCATATCTCTCGCACCCCGGCCGACCCAGGGCCATATCTCTCGATCTCGCCCTCTTCCGGTATAGGGACCACAGAGTCCCCAACTCGCCCCCGGGTGTGGGGAGGCACGCAATGCGCGCTGCTGCTGGATATACTCGTACAGATAAGATGAGAATATCGATGAGATGAAAGTCTCGGATGCGATTGGGACTAAACGCTGAGATGATGATGATGATATTAATGGAACCCTCGAGGGGAAAGGGGAGATTCCACACGAAACAAAAGGTAAGTACTTGTCTTGTCAAATCAGTGATGAGTCAAATCTCTAACTTCAAAACAGTAAGTTGTATAGAAAGAAAGTTGTAAAATAATGCAATAGTATTAAGAAGTCAATTAAGACCAACTAGAAAACGATAAGTCTACTGTCCCCACATTTCAGGGTCTCGTAAGAAGCCGCTATAGTGGCTATTACACCTTCCTAAATTTAGAATCCGATATTTAGGACGACCTGAATTTAGGAAAGTGTAATCGCATTTAGGATGGTAGCATCCTAATTAGGAAACGATTTAGGATAAGGATGGTTTCCGACGTCCTAAATGGAGCCACTCACCGCCGCAGTATCGATTATATTGTATCGATATTGATAATTTTGTAATAAAGCTATCGATAATTCGATATATCGACATAATGTATGTATGTATGTACGTATGTACGTCGTACTCGTATGTATGTATGCATGTATGTACGTATGTACGTCGTACTCGTATGTATGTATGTATGTATGTATGTATGTATGTATGTATGTATGTATGTATGTATGTATGTATGTATGTATGTATGTATGTATGTATGTATGTATGTATGTATGTATGTATGTATGTATGTATGTATGTATGTATGTATGTATGTATGTATGTATGTATGTATGTATGTATGTATGTATGTATGTATGTATGTATGTATGTATGTATGTATGTATGTATGTATGTATGTATGTATGTATGTATGTATGTATGTATGTATGTATGTATGTATGTATGTATGTATGTATGTATGTATGTATGTATGTATGTATGTATGTATGTATGTATGTATGTATGTATGTATGTATGTATGTATGTATGTATGTATGTATGTATGTATGTATGTATGTATGTATGTATGTATGTATGTATGTATGTATGTATGTATGTATGTATGTATGTATGTATGTATGTATGTATGTATGTATGTATGTATGTATGTATGTATGTATGTATGTATGTATGTATGTATGTATGTATGTATGTATGTATGTATGTATGTATGTATGTATGTATGTATGTATGTATGTATGTATGTATGTATGTATGTATGTATGTATGTATGTATGTATGTATGTATGTATGTATGTATGTATGTATGTATGTATGTATGTATGTATGTATGTATGTATGTATGTATGTATGTATGTATGTATGTATGTATGTATGTATGTATGTATGTATGTATGTATGTATGTATGTATGTATGTATGTATGTATGTATGTATGTATGTATGTATGTATGTATGTATGTATGTATGTATGTATGTATGTATGTATGTATGTATGTATGTATGTATGTATGTATGTATGTATGTATGTATGTATGTATGTATGTATGTATGTATGTATGTATGTATGTACGTATGTATGTATGTATTATTGATTCTTGTTTTATTCAGAAGTATGCGCGCAATGAGATTATTGACAGACTAAGTTGCCAACTTAAAAATTAAGTAACAAATAAAAAAAGCAGCCTCAGCAAATAGAGCCAACCATAACAATAATATGAAATGTAATTTGTTAGAAATATATAACAGTAACATCATACGGTAAAATAATCAAAATAATATATTCAATAACATCAATATCAGAATCGTAACTTGATTTATCATCCATCTCTATTCGACAGCGACACGTCCGTTACTTGCCGCTCGTCCTCCAAAACTGATTTAGGATCCTAATTTAGTGCAAGTGTAATCGCGAGCTCCGGCGACTGAATTTCTCGTCCTAAATCGTTTCCTAAATATCGTTTCCTAAATTTAGGAAGGTGTAATAGCGCTTTAACGGAAAAATACGCAGACGATATCACTGCAATAGAAGGAAAATTCAAAATAAAACCCTGTATCAACGCGTCTGGCTAGTGTGGAAACAGTAGGCCAAAGCCTCCATATATTGGAAGAGGTCTAAGTCCAGCAGTGGACCGTGATAGGTTAATTGATAGTATAGTGTGTGGGTAATATTATAGTATTAATTTGTAGTACTTGTGGTGTCGTACAAGGCGACTAAGGGATAGGGCTGTTTAACATCAGACAGATATATACAGCCAAGGCTCAGCCTCAGATATAATATTATTATGGCTCGAGTCAACAACAGTGCCCGGAATACGGCAATAGGCTCACCCCTTATTACGTGGGACCTAATACAATGATCGGTGAAATGTGGGTGTTAATTCACCTCTGCCTAACCCTCCAGGGATAAAGGCGCGATTGTATGTATGTATGCATGTATATTGTAGTAATATGTCTTGGAACATTTTTTATTTTCAAAAAATAAATGTCTCCCAACAAGTTGTCAGAAATCCGTGTGTCACAATCTGTAGCGTAGTAGCGTATGCACGTGTCAGCTCCTAGTGACGTCAGAGCCGATATTTTTCTAAAACTACCCGCCAGCCACCGCTCCTACACCTGCCAAACTGACGCTAACTCAGATGCAGACGGCGATATGAAAATTCTCACTGGCTTAGTTCAGGCCTGTGTTATTTTTGTGTATCATAAAAGTACGGCTTGAAATGCTAGCAACTTGATAGAAACTTGATAGCACTGACTTGATCTCATAAAAAAGATGGAGTTATTTATACTAAACTGTCTCTTATGGCAATAGGTCCAGATGCCACTTTGTTGTGTACACCTGGCATGCGAATATTTCCACACGAAAAAAAGAGGCAGTAGAAATAACATGATTGATGTTTAAAATTCGAACGTCGAAAAGGAACATCGGTAAATTGAAAATGTAAATACTGGTAGCAAAATAATTTCCACTATCTGTGACTGATTAATGAACGAAATACATGTGACGGTATGCAGCTGAAACCCCAATAAGGATCAATTCCCACTGTACAGTCAGTATCAGTTTGAATTGGACTAGCAAAGTACTCAAAACGATCTAAAGAGAAATAATTTTGAGTCAAGAAAACCTGTTTTATTGATTTAAATTGCAATATTGTCCAAACTAAAGGTGGGTTTTGGCACACCAAATATCAGAACAATCAGTCAACGGGAAAGGGGGAACACTAAGGTTTTGAGGCATAGCACTCCAATTTTTTTAAATCTTATCTACGGGAGAAAAAGCTCATAGTCATTTGAAGGCAAAGGAGGGGCAGAGAAGCACCGTGAGACACCACGAGGCTACTAGAACCTTCTCATAACTATTTCCAGTAACAAATTCCAGTCGGTGTCGGCCACTGCTCTCCTTCAGTCTGAATAGACCCTAAGGCTGTCACTATTAAAAGTAAATTCTAATAGTGTAAAAATATGGCGTGCAACGAAATTTACTGCACCAAAAATGTAGGTATGTTGGCAAATTGAAGTGTCAGATTTTAATTGAGTCAGTATGAATGAAGGGAGTTTTGGTAAAATAAAACTGCAAGGAATTTACTTGTAACAGAGGTACAGTACCATTTTTTACATTTACGCGTCTGCTACGCAGGAATGAATACGGCTATTTGCATTGGTCATTTTTCTGTGCCTCGGTGAACACTTTAAGGGTAGTTGGAGACCTAAAAAGTTCGACTAGTTTATCTACAGAATTTCGATATCGCCAATTGGTTGTGAAGATCAGGTGACAGTCGCTTCACAGAAAATATCGAAGTTCAGCCGCATCACAGTTAAACTGGAAAGTCGACCCCAATTGAGTTGGGAAATTGAATTTGATGGGACCTATTATTCCCAAGGTTTCTATATTTTACTAACTGTCCCGGTGAACACTGTACTGCCATATTTTTTTCCGCCAGCGTGTAATACAGATCCTTTTTCCATATTTTGTCACTGTTCAAACCTTCCCTGGACATCCACGGATATTTCAAGACTAAAATTAGCCAAATCGGTTCAGCCGTTTTCGAGTTTTAGTGAGATTAACAGAATTTCAATTCATTTTTATTTATAAAAGAATTTGCTTCTCTGCAACACGAAATAATTTACTAAATAATCTTTTATTTACGTGTGTGGCATATAAATAAATAAGCAAATTGTAGCCTTTGCTATATTAACAATTCGACTATCAAAAGCCACAAGATTTTAAAACACATAAATATTCCAAAGGAAAAGCACCCATAACGACATCAAAGAAGCTATAAGTCGCAGCAATTTTCTTTTTCCCGTCACAGCGACTTAGAACTTACCGACTTTTATAAGTTATATATACTAGAAACTTTACTTTGTGAGATTCTAGCGTCTGATGTATTCTATTGTTAAGAAAATCCTTTTACTCATGGCCTCGTATTTTCCTTTGAAATAGAAGAGCTGATATTCTGCATTGAAAATAATGAGAGTAATCTCTTCATTCAACTCTATTTATCTCTTCTCCGCCATAACAGGCGAAACAGATCGACTGATCTGTTTGTCGACCACTTTTCATCCAAAGTGGTCCACAGTGTATCGAAATGTAAACGAAACGAAACGAAAAGATGCAAAACGAAACGAAAAAAAAAAAAAATATCACTGAAAAATTAAGGTGTCATCTTCAAAGACCTATAAATATATTATATACCCTTCATCATCATTATCTCAATTCTGAGGTAATGATGAGAGTAGCAGAGGCTGGAGGAGCCCGGAGTCCACTCATTGACATTTCACATTGAAGATTAATTTACATCAGATGAGCGAAAACTCAATCTATCCCTTCTATGTCAAATTCTATTGGTGTAAACAGTGACAGAACATTTTCTTTCAGCTGCAAAGCTTCGATACCATTGGGTTGTGGAGGTCAGATGGCAATCGCTTCAAGGAAAATATCGAGGTCTAGCCAAATCCGTAAAGCGGACCCCAGACTCCGAGCTGAAAGCTTCGAATGCGACTGGGAATTAAACGCTAGGATGAAGAAGGAGAGACAGAACATTCTTTCAAATCGATTAAGAAAGAGAAATGATTTTAATTGATTTGAATAGCATAATAAATGCTTTATTTCGTTCAAAAAAACATTCATTCCTTGTTCTTATGTAGACATTGAAAACAAGGTTTCGTTTACACTAAAATATTAAGAAAGAATGCTCTTCTTCTAGCTCTAACTTTATGTTCGTTTGCTCTAAATCCACCATAAGACAATTTCTCTGTTCTTCGTCTATTCAGTACAACACCACTGTGTATTGAGACAGTACTATAACAGTCGGCTCTGACGAGAACTAGTGCCAGACACGTGCCTCCCGTTTCACGGTTATGCGGTCACGTCTCCGGAGCCAAGAATTTATTTCCGCCGCTGTGAATACTCTATCGGTGCTTCTGTCTAACCGCATCTGGTATTGGTGCAATTATTTCTCGTAATTTAGCTCAATTGCCTTAAGTTTAAAGACTATAATCCATACTTAATATTATAAATGCGAAAGTAACTCTGTCTGTCTGTCTGTTACGTTTTCACGCCCAAACCACTGAACCGATTTTGATGAAATTTGGTACAGGAGTAGACCTTGGGAAAAGACATAGGCTATGTTGTCGCGATAACAGCCAGTAGGGACATATATTATGGTGTAGAACCTGGATCCTCAGGATCAGTACACCTGATGATTAACAGACTAGGTTCTGGCGCTCTTGGGGTTGAGAGGTCAAACGACAGCCGCTCTAGGAAAAGGTCAACATGCTAATCAAATACTGTAAGTTGACCGTGGGGAGCCTGGGCTCCAAAGGGCAAACTTTGGCGATAGCTGGGAAACCGCTTTGAAGATGATGTTAATGACGTCAGGTGATACCGCAGGGCACAGCTAATGTTTCTTCTATAACATACATACATATAATCACGGCTTAATCACCATGGAGTTAGGCAGAGGTGAATTAAAACCCACATTTCACCAATTGTATTAGGTAGGTCCCACGTAATAGGGGGTGAGCCTATTGCCGTATTCCGGGCATTATTGTTGACTCGAGCCATATTTCTGAGACTGAGTCTGGGCTGTATATATCTGTCTGATGTTAATAACCCCATCCCTTAGTCGCCTTGTACGACACCACATGGGAGGAGATGGAGTGGCCCAAATTCTACTCTGCCAGGGACCACACAATTCTATAAATAGTGTCATAAAGTCAAAAAGTTTATCTTACAATATCGGCCTAAGATATTTTTTTTTCAATTTCTATTTATTTATTCATTATTTTTCTCTCTCAATACAGCTTTTAGCATCTATATATATAAAAATGAAACCCGTTTTCCGTTGTCACGACATGGCATGAAAACGGCTGGACCAATTTCGATAATTCTTTTTTTAGAACATTCCTTAAAGTACGGGGATGGTTCTTACGGAGAGAAAAATTGAAAAAAAAAAAGAATTGACTGTTAGGCGGTACGAAGTTCGCGGGGTCAGCTAGTTGTATATAAGTTTTAAATACACATTGAGAGAGCTGGAGTCCGTAGTAGGTAAGATTAAGATACCTATTTGATTACTACATACATCAATACATCAAAGGTATTACACAAACATAGTTCTTACTAAACGCAATACGGTAAGACTTGTATTGCGAGACTGGCCATGGTAGGTAGCTGTCAAGTAAACAAGTCAGGGGTAGCCCGGGGCTCGCGTGTGCGGCTGCCAGTTAGCTACCTGGTGACAGCCGGTCCCAATATTTATCGGGAGTAGGTAATTCGCGCTGCGGGCGACAGAGACGTATTGTAAACAAGATATGTTCTAGAAAGTGCTGTAAATATGCGTAAGGGTTGGACCTCATCTGGCTAAGTGATGAGAATAAAAAATATTGTTCTCATCGAAGTCTTTACCTTTGACCCTAAACTAAACTAAACACAAGTTTAATCTTAACTCGGGTGCCAGACTTCATCAAATTATGGCGTTAACCTGTACTAAGACTAACTCGTATTGTAATGTGTTCACTAGATTGTAAATATTGGAATAAATGAATTTTGATTTTTTTTTTTGGAGTCCGCCTAAAAATTCGGCTTGGGTTCGGCTATTTTGGGAGCGTTTGCGTGACAAAGTTGTTAGGTCTATAACAACTTTCAGTATCTGTCTAAACATTTTGTAACAGAAATTCAATGGCTATATGAAATTCAATGTTTGAAATCAGAAAGCTCTATGTTCGTTCTATAAAAGGTAAGGTATTTTTTCACCAGTTTCCCTTTTGGCTCTGCCATATGCAAACTAACCCTTATATGTGTCTACATAGTATGATTAGGCGATGTAGGTAGTGAGTTATGGGCAACCGGTGAGAAACTTCTGTAAGACTTGATAGAACTGTTATTAGTTTCAAATTTGATTGAAAAAGCATTGGCACTCGCCTCAAAGTAGTTGTTGTTTTATATCAGCTATGTGTTGCTGATATAAAACTACAATCCGAATATTTTTAGAATATTTTTTTTTTGTAGTTTTGTAGTAGAATTGTATTTTAAATCGTGTTGATTCTTTTTTTTTATATGGGACACGTCAATTTGACTTCGCCTCGCCTGATGGTAAGCTGAAGGCAAAGTCTCTGAAAAGACGGTCACTCCATTACTTCCCATGGGTGTAGAAGAAGGCGACTAAGGGATAAGCTAGGGGTCTAGACAAAGTGATATTCTTTACGTTTTAAATTTTTAACAGTGGATTACGTGACATTGCGGTAGTCACTTCATCACTATCACTACATATTATAAAACAAAGTCGCTGTCGCTGTCTATCCGTCCCTATGTATGCTTAAATCTTCAAAACTACGCAACGGATTTTGAAGCGGTTTTTTGTAATAGATAGAGTGATTCAAGAAGAAGGTTTATATGTACTTGTACATATAATACATGCATAATATTGTAGAGAAACACTGATAAATTTAGAGATAGGTATGCAGCGGGAACGAGATCAGAATACCACGCGGGCGGAAAATATGGCGGTACGAAGTTCGCCGGGTCAGCTAGTTATGGTATAAAATATGATAATGTAAATTAAAGTATTTCGAGTTACAAAGACTCGAATTTCAAAAAAAAAAAGTTATATTTATGATTTATGTCAATTTCATACTACATTTAGCGATTCCACTGGCATTTTCGCCTTGTTTTGAATATCATTCAGGCCGTTAATTTAATGGCGTCGTTTAGTAAAGAGGCTAGGCGGTTAATTGAACAACTGATTAAGCTAGTTGGCTGCAATATTACTATTAAGGCGGCCACCCACTTACAGTTTATCGAACGACAACCGGATGATATCGGTCTGTCAGTTCATCGCAATAGCCCACACACTTACAGTTTCGTATACGATTTTGGACTGACGGATAATATGTGTGTGGCCGCTTGACGATTCCGGTCAGCAAAGACAGTTAAAGGCCGGACAGTCTATGGCTGTCGGCATTTTATACGTAATAACATCAGACTAAAACAATAAAATGATGTTATTATTTTAGTCCGAGGTAATAAAATTATGATGACATTGATGACATAAGGACTGCAGGCCGCCGGACAGACGAAAAACTGCAGGCGGACCGTAAGTGGGTGGCCGCCTTTAGTAACTATACCTATACAAACCACAGTGCAGACCAGTTAATATCGATAGATTGCTCCCACCATCGCCCTAAGATGGATGTATTGGAAAATTTGGATCAACCTCGGGCGAAGCTCGGGGGCTCAGTGGTCAGAGCATTCCCCCTGTAAGGGAAAGATCGCAGGTTCGAGTCCTGCCCGAGTAATGATTTCGCTTTTTCCAATTTTTTCCAATTTAAAATAATCAGTTAACACTTTTGTACAGACTGTTTACTGTCGAATGTAAAACAATATTAGTATTCAATCAACCAGAATTTATAGAGCGACGTAAAATATTTTACACGGTGCTACTGATTGAAGGGTCTACATAAAATTTGATACATCTCTTCGTTTAGGGTTACCATATCTCAGAATTTGTTCTGAGATCTGTTTTTCTCAGGATTGCGACCGGATTTTTGGAAATTTCAGGCAATTTTACACTGTTTACAATTTTTTGTCAAATAGGTATATAGGTAGAGGAAGTGCAGCATATTTGAAATACTGCATATAATTTGGAATACGTCGATATCTCAATTTATGTAAACGCCATCTGTGTTTTTTATTCCCTCAACATTAAGTCAAATAGTAGACCTAATGAATGAGTACTAAGATTACTCCGCCATTTTGACATTTCGGTTTGCAGCTTTAAGAGAAGACACCGCGCATTTTGTAAACTTTTTTGGTAAATAAGTAATCCTATTCATCTTTTGTTGTGTTATGCAAAATCATCGTTGTAATTGTTTACATTATAAAGTAACATTATTAGCTTATGATTTTGTATTGATTTTGTGGATGATTGGTAAAATAAAAATATGGCATGAATCTTTAGGTTAAGATGTCTTGTTGCTAATTTGGAATACCGATGCTGAAGGTAATTTGGAATATAAAATATATAGGATAAAAAACGAGAAGAATGGGTACAATGCTTAATGTGTGAATTGTGGGTTCATACTGCTTGTGGTGGTTATGAATCTGGTGTGTATATTTGCGATTATTGCAAAGTTTAAATTTAATACATAGAAAGTATAAGTTTTAACCAAATATTAAATCTTTGATTATTGTGACTGATTCCAAAGTATTTATTATGTATACCTAGTAAGGTATATTAGTTATTGATTAAGTATTCATTTTATAAGAAAAATGCAGTGAGCAATTTATAATAAAAAAGGTGAATATAATTTGGAAAACTGTATTCCAAATTATATGCACCGCATGTCTAATGGCATTTTTGGAGATTTTTTGATTTTTGTTATATTTTATAAAGTTCCCGTTTTTTATTTTCTTTCATAGTTTATATTATTAAAGGTCAATAGATTTCTAATAATTAATTAGTATTTTCATTTATATAACTCGGTTACTTTTCAATTTATTCACAAAAAACAAAGTGGTATTCCAAATACACTGCACTTCCTCTACTTTTACTATCGATACTGAAGACTGTGCAAAGTGAAGGAGTAAGATCTTTGAATGAGGGACCCTGGACTCCGAGGGGAGAGCCTCGGATGCGGCCGGGACTAATGCGAAAATGTTTATATTTTTCCGAAAAGAAAAAAAAAATTAGAGACTCATGTAAAAATCAAGTAATCACAAAGGACAAAAGCAAATGGCGGGCTGTGGTCTCTGTCGGGTAGAACAAGTACACAGCCTGAGGGAAATAGGAGTGAATATATGTAGGTATGTAATTTAAAAATCAGCTTTGGTCTTGGTCATGTGAATAGCAATAAAGTCAACACTTAAAATAATTATATGCCCACGCGTCGTGGCGCGGAGTAAATTACATTTGCGAAAAAACTAAAAAAAAAAAAACTAGAAAGAGCAGATTTTTTCTCCGGACTTTTACATGTCCTAGCAACCCTACCAACATTCAGAATTTTCATAAAAAATCTCATTTGATCAAAGTTAAACAACTTTCTCGTAAAAAAGTTGTATACGGGCGGAGTACAAATAGCTTGGGAGCCTCAGACCTCCGTCTAAATAAACACGCTACGGTAAGAGGAGAGGGGGTGGCCTCTCAAGTTGGAGCACCCTGTACCTGCGAACAAACAGACAGTTGACGGCCAAGTTCCATGTGTAAACGGCTCGTGTCAACCTTTGAAGGAGAGGGTATCGGCTGAACAAATATTGTGGGGAATAACTCGGTTACTATTTTTTATTTATGTACAACATACCTAGTACGTTTGTTTACAAGGTGGATTATGTGTAACATAGTACGCGAATTGAACAAAAAATAAGGTGTAATTTTTCAAACGAGCGGGTTGTAGTTAATTTTCTGCGTTCAAAACACATTTTTCCACTTTGGAAGTGTCTCTCGCGCAAACTATTCAGTTTAGAAACAAAAAAATGTTTTAGAAACCTCAATAGCATTTTTAAAGACCTATTAATTATAGATACCCCACACGTATGGGTTTGATGAAAAAAATTTTTTTAAGTTTTATTTCTAAGTTTTTTTCTGTTATTATGTAAAATTCTTAATGCGGTTCACAGAATACATCTACTTACCAAGTTTCAACAGCATAGGCCTCATAGTTTCGGAGAAAAGTAGCTGTGACATACGGACGGACAGAGAGACAGACGGACAGACAGACGAGCAGACATGACGAATCTATAAGGGTTCCGTTTTTTGTCATTTGGCTAAGGAACCCTTAAAAAGACACCCAAGAAACGTGTACTGCTACGTGTACTATTATGGACTATTTTTGCAGGCATAAAAATGTCTTCCGAAGTATGCCGCGGGTTAGTTTTTAGTGTAAAATATGTACCTATGTATTGAAAAAAAAAAAGGTATCTAAGCATGCATATGCGCATATCCGCATTCTAGAACCATAACACAAGCTATACAGTTATACTTAACTTACATTTATTTATTTATGCCCCAATTCCTGTAAATTTCAAATGAGTGCCACAGATGTAAGGAGATAATGACTTTGCCAACTTTCCTTGAATGCTTCACAAATCTATATTAAAATATCTGTCAGTATGTTGAAATCCGTTTACGTACACAACTTGTGTGAAGTTGTGAACCCAAACTCAAACACGCGGCGAATATCGACGAAGGCGCGAAACTTTTCGAAAATAGAACACTTCGGGTATTGAGAGACGATATATCAAGTAAAGGTTGGAAACTCTTTGGTTAGTTTTTGTGGAGATTCTGGCTGGTTGAATTTGAATATAAATATTTTTTCGTCGAATATTTTTTTTGTACATATACATACAATGACGCCTTTATCCGCGGAGGGTTAGGCAGAGGTGAATTAACACCCACATTTCACCAATCATTGCATTAGGTCCCACGTAATAGGGGGTGAGCCTATTGCCGTATTTTGGGCACTATTATTGACTCGAGTCATGTTTTTGAGGCTGAGCCAGGGCTGTATACATGTCTGATGTTAAACAGCCATATCGCTTAGTCGCCTTGTACGACACCGCATGGGATGAGATGGGGTGGCCCAAATTCTACTCTACCGGGAACCACGCGACTTTCATCCACGCAGATTAACTAATGATTAGTCTATTATTCATCATTAAAATATTGAGTAATGTTCGAAACACATTAGTATAAACCTTGTATAAACATACCTAATGTGTTCCTAATTCCTAATAGCAGTCAAAAGTAAAAGATAACCTCTAATTACACTTATTATGACAATGGAACGATGAAAGAGTTCATTAAACTGTGATACTATGTATTATGAAATAAATAATTGTAAATTAGTTATGTATTATTGTGTACGATTACAGTATGGGGTTCTTCAAGAAGGGCCTAGAATATTCTTACGGGGTCGCTAGCGTGAGTGTGCCGCCCCTGGGGCCCTAGACAAAGTGACATTCTATTGATGGAATCGCGCTGAAGCGAACCATTTTTAAGGTTTTAACAATGGATTTCGGGACATTGCGGTGGTTATAGTAATAATAATAAGTTAAATAATGTATTTCGAGTTACAAAGACTCAAATATCATTAAAAAAAAAATATATTAATGATTTATGTCAATTTCATACTATAATTAGCGATTCCACTGGCGTTTTCGCCAATAGAATGTCACTTTGTCTAGGGCCCCTGGTGTTGCATACGTCCATAGGCCACGGTAACCACTTTCCATCAGGTGGGCCGTGCTTGTCTGCCACCTAAGCACTACTAAGCAGTATAAAAAACAAGTACATATAAATACATACATACATAAATATGCTCACGCCTATAAATCCCTGAACGAGTAACGTTACGATTACGATATATTTTCGCGCTCAGGGTAACATTTTTTTGTATAGGGCACGTCAATTTGACTTCGCCTCGCCTGATGGTAAGCTGAAGGCAAAGTCTCTGAAAGAGGGTCACCATTACAGACACGTACCATGTTACAATGGTGGCACTCAGCTTGACGCCCTCATCAGATGCTTTTTCACGCCCCGCTTAAAGGACCCGGGACTGTAGGAGGAGGGAAAAACGTGAACTGGTAAGGAATTCCAAGCCTTAATGGTGCGGCAGAAGAAGGAGTCGCCGAACCGCTTGGTTCTTCATACTATCATACCTTTTTTTTTTTTTTTTTTATCGTGCGAAAAATCCCCTCGGATACCTCCCCCGCCGGAGCCGGAGGAGGAGGTTATGTCGGACTCGAACCGACTAAAACGCACGCCGACTGTGGGCCGTCCGTTGCCGGAGGTGAGATTGTTGTAGCCATATCCCTCGCACCCCGGCCGACCCAGGGCCATATCTCTCGATCTGGCCCTCTCCCGATGTGGGGACCGTAGAGTCCCAACTAGCCCCCGGGTATGGGGAGGCACGCAATGCGCACCGCCGCCGTGGCCTGCTTCTGCTAGGGTGACAGGCGGCTCCACCCGTCACCCCCAGGCCCGCGCTCATGGGGGACGGAGGTCGTTCTGCGACCTCCGACGCCCGAGTTGCCGTCGCTCGTTACGGGCCGCGCGGTTAGCGATTCTCCTACGCTCTTCGCGGGCCGCAAGGTCTGCGATTCTCCTTCGCTCCCGCTCCGCCTCCCATTTCACGAGCATTATTTGCTCGCAGAAGGAGGCGCCGGCGGCCCACGCATCCGCGCAGCGAACCATCGCTGCGAGCAAAGTAGCGAGCGTGAGAACTCTCACTCCCAAGGTCGCCACCAGCTCCCGTCTCGGCGTCTCCCACGCCGGACACTCGGTGAGCGTGTGCAGCGCCGAGTCCTCGCTCGCGTCGCAGTGATGGCACTCGGACGTTGGCTCTTTCTTCGCGATCCGATGCAGATACCGTCGGAAACACCCATGACTGGTGATTATCTGCGTCAGCCAGAACGAGAGGCCGCCGTGTGGCCTCTCTAGCCACTCCCCCATGATGGGTCTTACCGCCGCTACTACGGCGTGCCCTGCGCGTGGTCGCCCAAGTCGCAGCTCCCACTCCGCTACCATGTCCCTGTGGAGCCGGGAATTCACGGCCCGAATTTCTTCAGGCTCAGGATCATGTCCCCGCTCCCGCGCCTCCTTTCGGAACCGATATAGCGCCGAAAGGGTTCTCGCTTCCAGGATCCATGGTAGCGATCCGGTTCATACTATCATACCTAAGAATAAGAATAAGAACTTTTATTTCCGAGAATATGGTAGGTTACAGGTGTTGGGTGATTAGGAGTATACAGCATATTATATTACTATTAGAACTATCGGGATATTTACCATGTATTGTTTTAATACAGCATATTCTGCCATTTGTGGCGTGCAAATATTAAATGTCTATTACTAGGTAGTTGCACAGTATTTTCCCACATGCAATAACATTATAAAATTGTATCATAGGCTAAATTCTGATTTAATAATTCAACAATATCGTGGGATCGAGGAATTATCATAATAATTTAGTGCAATGTCAGTAGTTACTATACCTATATCTAAACAGTTACTAACGTTATCACAATTAATCGACGCTACGTTGGATGCTGTCTGTGTGATTGATAACGAGCGTTTTCCTCGTATCAACTACCATGATTAACGATCCCGATCTGAAATTGATACTTTTCCATTTGCTACCGAAAATAAAGTTATATTTGTTGTGAGGAAGGGTTTTGTTACAGCAAACATCGTTACATCAAGAGAATTAAGACAACAATGTCTTAAGTTAACTAGTTTTATACTGTAGCCGCGTGGTACCCGGCAGAGTAGAAATTGGGCCACCCCATCTCTTTCCATGCGGTGTCGTACAAGGCGACTAAGGGATAGAGCTGTTTAACATCAGACAGATATACAGGATGATCAATCCAAATGGGTCAGTAGGCAAAAGTCAGAAACTATGAGAGGTAGCAAGATTTGTTCTTAGGAACCATGGCTTCGATTTTAGATTTAATAATAATGACATTCCAGCTTTTCCTCAAACTCTCATACATAACCGGGAATCGAACCTGGTCGAAGTGTCTGTGAACAAATTCAGTTTTTTTTTCGTTGTTATTGTTGATGGTGCTAATCATAAGTTACGGTACATAGCACATAACACAATAATAATATGAAAGTTATCTAAAATTAACACAAAGTGGTTTTGAAAAGGCTCGTTTGTTTTATATTCATCCCAAGAAAACAAAAAGTTATTAAGTGTTCCATTTTCAAATCCATACTAATATTATAAATGCGAAAGTAACTCTGTGTGTCTATCTGTCTGTCTTTCTCAAACAAATCTTGCTATCTCTCATAGTTTTTGACTTCTCCCTACTGACCCATTTGGATTGATCACCCTGTATACAGCACAGACTCAGCCTTCAGACGCATGACTCGAGTCAACAATAGTGACCGGAATACGGCAATAGGTTCAGTCTCTATTCCGTCTGTAATAGAGACCCTCTTTTCTGAGACTATACCTTAAGCTTACCACCACGCGAGGTTAGGTAATATTGACATGTCCTATATAAAAAAGCTTGAAATTGGTAACAATTAGTAATCATACGACATATAAAAGGAATAGAGCTGCTGATGTGAGGCTCACATCAGCAGCTCTATTCATCTATATGTGAGCGGCTCTATTCATCTATATTCTATAAACACCTAGTTCGTAAAGTAAGTGTATACTGAACAGAACCCTACAAACTCAACTTAATCACATCGACAAGTCGGTGCACCAGCTAAACAAAACGGCGCAAACTTTTCTCTCAAAGTTATGAGGCCAGACGGTAGTCGCCCTCGCAAAAGTCGACGTAATAACAACAAGTGGACCTCGGTCTCCAAACTGCAAACTTTGGAAGCAACTAGGATATTGCTGTCAGGATTCTAATTCCAATAAGTGACTTCGATATCGCCAATGGGTTGAAGTGGTCAGATGGCAGTTATTTCACGGAAAATGTCGAAATTCCAGGTGACAATAGAAATAATTTAAAAATAACCTGTAAATCCTGTACCAACCTCTGCCTAGTCTTAGTTATACAGCATGATTAAATAAACAACATAAATGAACTCCCTGCGGTGTTTTTCCCAGGCGACTACAATATGGGGTTCTTCAAGAAGGGCATTAGAAGGTTTCTTCATGGTCGGCAGCGCGAGTGTGACGCCCCTAGTGTTGTATAAGTCCATAGGCCACGGTAACCACTTCTCATCAGGTGGGTCGTGTGCTTGTCTGCCACCTAAGTGGTATAAAAAAACAGCACTTTTTCAAGGACAAAGACATAATATATTATGTTATTCACACAGGCCACGTTTTTCAGTAGACAGACACATTTTAATCTCCTCCCGAGTCGGCAAACAAAATGGAAGGGACGCAACGGAGTGGTTACAGAGCCCTCTGTTTACTTGCTAATTGAATTCATTGTGGTACAAATGATGTTTAAAGTGGCATGCTTGTGCGCATTCATTACTAACTATTATCTTTTTAAACGGTAGATTACACTGAGCGCGGAGTGGATTTGTAGAATGGAATTCTTGGGTTCTACAGTTAATTAGAATAGCAAAAATATTGTTATATAGGTTTTTACATAAAATATGTGTATCACTTTATAATTCGTAGAATATTGTCGGTAGTATGTATTTAATGGTCAGCCATTAAATACATACTTTTCAAATAAATAAATAAATATTGTAGGACATTCTACACAACGCTATCGTGTATCGATATTATTGTATATCGATATTAGACCCAAAGTAAACATAGCCTAACTAGCTTGTGTTATGTAATCTAGAATGCGGATAAACTTACTTATATACATTTTGTTTTTCGTAAATACATACATATTATACATAGAAACACCCAGACCAATGCAAATATTCATATTCATGCACACAAATATTTGCACTGCACGGGGATCGAACTCGGGCCTCCTGCGTAGCGGCCGCGTTCACTACCGCTACGCCACAGAGGCAGGATACTGCCGACAATATTGTGTACACCATAATACTGATATTATTGTTTTTAACTTTTGATACTAACTTTTCAAGCTCTGTACAGTCACTTACTTTTATCAGTTATCACTCTGGATAGGATTATCAACTTTTGACGCTGACTATACGTCATCGGCGGCCTACTAAGGAGGTAACGCAAGGAGATGGTGTATTTTTTTAATACCACTTTTGGTGACAGACAAGTATACCGGCCAACTGATGGAAAGTGGTTTCTTACCAAAATCTATTCTAAAGCTCCTGTCTAATGGCGTCTTCACCCTTTCGTGGTTGTCTCAACTATGGCTATGGGACGAGCACTGCCCTCCACGTTTGTAGCTGGTTATGAAAATGACAGTTACGAAAATGGACGAACCCCATAATACTTGTCAATGTCTTAGATATGGGTATAACCATCGTAAGTTTTCTCGTTTCAACAAATAAAAAGTTCCAATGTCCGATACAAAAATAAATATACCCACTAAGTTCACGAAGTTAAGTAAGAAACACAATAACAAATTGAGGAACTTCACCCCGATCGCCCGCATTGACCCACATTTGTTTGTGTTCAGTTTTAAACAATATAAAAGAAAAGTTGCATGTTTACAAAAAAATTCTATGTTCCTGTTTGATTTTAAATTTTTCACCCTCCATACAAGGAAGTTGGGGCTTCATAAAGACCGTTTCTCTACTGTAGACCGTACTAAATTATTCTATACCACTTAGGTGGCAGAAAAACACACGGCCCACCTGATGGAAAGTGGTTACCGTGGCCTATGGACGTATGCAACACCAGGGGCGTTACACTCTTGCTACCCCGTAAAACCTTTTAATGTCCTTCTTGAATAACCTCATACATCTATAATAGAAAGAAAGGAAGAAGATAAAACAGGATAATACTCGTAGTATCAAGCTATGAATTATTAGTTGATGCCCGCGGCTTTGCCTGTGAGGAATTTTCTCTAAAAAGGAGCACGCGGCAATAGTTATTTGTTATACAAGAGTGCAAAGTTGCTTTTTAACCGCGTGCTCATTTTTGATGACCGAGCAAGCGAAAGATTCTAAATTTGAATCACGAGCGTAGCGAGTGATTCACAAATTAGAATCTTGAGCGTTAGCGAGGGAATCAAAAGAGCACAAGGTGAAAAATCTTTGCACTCGAGTGCAACACGTAACTTTTCATCCCACCTCAGCGAGGAAATAATGAAATGCTTCTCCTTCCTAGCGTTAATTCCCAGTCAGCATCCGAAGCTTTCACCTCGGAGTCCGGGGTCCGCTTTACCAGTCTTAACTGCGGATTTGGCTGGACCTCGATATTTGCCGTGAAGCGACTGCCATTTGACCTCCACAACCCAATGATGACATTAGGCGATATCGAAGCATTGCAGCCAGACCGTTGTTGTTGAACTTTTTAGGGCTCCAACTACCCGTAACGACTGCCATAGATGTTCGTATGGCATCCGTGACCGACGGCTTAACGTGCTCTCCAAGGCACGACCAGACCAATGCAAATACCCATTTTCATGCATAAAAAATATTTGCACTGAGCGGGGATCGAACCCGTGCCTCCTGCGTAGCGGCCGCGTTCAATACCACTACGCCATGGAGGCTGTATAATATGTGTATTAATACTAGTAATAAAATACAACAAAATAAAAATTCAACAACAATGTCAACAATATGACAAAAAAATTGATGCGCGCAAAGCAAATTAAAAAAAAAGTACACCAAGGAGGTTACGAGTCTGAGTTTTTCATAAATTAAAAAAAAGTTGTATGATAAATTCGGCACCATAGAGGTAGAAGTAAATAGGTTTAATGATGTTTTGAGTCCACAAACCTAGTACACACGATGTTCTAAATTCAAATTTACTTTACCTCTCTAGAGGATAAAAACGACTTTTACGCTCAGTTATCGAAGAGCAAAAATAGTCTTTCCGAGATGGTGGGATGAAAAAAAAATTACCATATTGGTCAAGCCGTTCTCGAGTTTTGAGCTTAGCAACATCCAAAATTTCAGACGTTAGTCTACCAGCATTTCTGTCATCGGTTCACGGCACTGAAGAGTTAACCAGGAAAATTCTTATAAATACACAGGTTGACTCTGAGGTGTCGTGCAAGTCCGATGCCATTAATGCTTGGAAGGTTGCTTGTCCCAACACTGAATTACCTGGTAACCTTTTCTCCCAGAGACAATGGGATGCGCCGCTCTGCAAGCTGGTAAGAGACAGTTTGTTAAGCACAACTTCCCATGTTTCAGAGCGCGCGCGCCTGTTGGCGGTGGGGGAGTGGGAGCCAGGCCTTTGGATTCAGGCACTTCCATCGCCCAACATAGGTACTATGTTGGACGACACCACTTTCCGCCTTGCCACTTGCCTTCGCCTAGGAGCATCGTGTGTTTCTCCCCATCGTTGCCACTGCGGTGAAGCTGTCGACAGCCTTGGGCACCATGGCCTTTCATGCAGCAGAAGCGCTGTTCGTATATCGCGACACGCCTGCATCAATGACATTATCCGCCGTGCTCTTGCCACTGCTGGCGTGCCAGCCATTCGTGAACCTAATGGACTGGCGCGTGACGATGGCAAGAGACCGGACGGTATGTCGTTGTTGCCTTGGAAGATGGGTAGGCCCTTGGTGTGGGACGCAACATGTGTTGACACCCTGGCGCCTTCACATCTTCCAGGCACAGCAGGCTGTGCCGGCGCTGCTGCTGCATCTGCGGAAAACCTCAATCGGCGCAAATACTGTAACCTAACAGGTGATTATATTTTTGAGCCGTTTGGGGTTGAAACGTTGGGGACATGGGGTCCAAGTGCCCGATTTGTATTTAAGAGGGGGTATAAAGCTAAATTGCCGATCGTAGGTTTGATGTTTATACCCGAAAGTAAGCCACAAATGAGCTGGGTTTTTTTTAATAGAAAATACGTTATATTTGTAAGGGACTGCTCATGGTGAAAACATAAAATAATAATATTTTTTCGATAGAATAAAATCACAAAGTTATGCCTTATTTACTACTAAAATCAATTTATTTCCAATATTATGCACACAACTGAGTCAATATTTGAATACAAAGTGTAAAATTATGTAACCCAGTGACTCTATTTTCACTTTGAAAAAATTGTGTGGATTTTACGAGTAATTAAAAAAAATGAATTTGGCGCTTACGACGGTCTTATTCCGCGCATAACGCTCTCTTTCTATCGCACCTGACCCGAGGTGTCGGCCATCTGTTGTTTCATCATTTAGTCGGGCTCGCCCCGTTGAGACGGGAGGACTGTATTTCTGTTTTCCGTGTCAAGAAAGTTCGTTAAAAATGAGCCAATTAAAAAAATATAAAAGAAACACTCTAAAAGAGAATATAAGAAACTAAGAATTCAACTCATGGCTAATTTTCGAAGGTAATGTATCTATATTATTTTACTTTCTTTAGTTTGTTACCAAATATCCACCGTTGCTAGGTAACTCTGGAGTAACGTCGGCTCGGGTATAGTATATGCAAATCAAATAGATGTTTTTGACTACTCGCGTGTTTATTGTATAATATTATTTATATACCTAGCACTAATATAATTATTAAATATATTGCGAAAGTATTTATACATTGTATTATCAATTTTAATGCATTTCAGAGTTGCTTCAGCTCGTAATATCACACAAGCTGATGAATCCGATCCGGTCGAATCGCTTAGTAAAAAACTTTCGTCAACTTTGTAAGCTTATTGCAATTGTTTTTTCTCACATTCAGAAAACATTTCAGTAAAATATGCAAATTAATATGAACATGAACAAGTAGAATGATATGATTTGAGATTAACATGGTCATTCACATTAGTACCGAATGTTCACACATTCAAACGGCATGGTAAATACGAGTATCCCGGTGATTTTAATAAAAAAAATTGACCACACGGAAAGCGGATGACTGCCCATGGAAGGATAGCTCAGAGTAAGAGCGCTGGAACGCCAAGGTTCGCGACCCTGGCATTCAAGTCCTATTGTGGGTTTGATTTTTTCCATTATGTACTTATTTAGCATTTATATCAAATTATCTACAAGTAGATTAAAATAGCAATGCAATGCTTATGTGATTGATTTGTCATTAATTTGCAATTATTTTTACAGATCTCCCATTAAACATTTAGAGAAAGTTGAAGTTTTGAGAGAACTAGATCCAAATTGTAATGGAAATTTTGCACCAGAGTGGAATGAGCGGTATATTTTAGCCAGCCTTGATTCAATATGTCAGGGCCCTAGCTTCTTATACGTAATGATAAAATAGGGCAACCATATTATACACAATGTTCATCAGTAATATTGAACCACTATTTGGACTATTTGGATGACCCGACTCAGGATTAGTATTAAATTAATTGAATTCGCAAAAAAAAAATATTTGGGTAATTTATCACATATAGTTAGACGAACATCGCTAGATGTTAAATTAAAGTAAAAGCATTGTTTTTCCCAAATCGTCAAATCGTCGGTGCGCCTGCCAAAGTCGTTATGTGCATTTTTTCTATTTTTTTTTATTCGCTAGATGGCCTTAAAAAAATGCGCATCAACTGAAAAAACAACCAAGTGTTAATTCCTTCTAGAAATAGATTTGACAAAATATACATGTGCAATTCTGACACTGCAAAATTGGTTATGTGTTCACATCAAGAGTTTATACTGGAGATTGATGGCACTTGGTGGAACTTGCTACACATATTGAATAAATCACTTGTACTTTTGTACTTGTGGAAAAGTACAAGTGATTTATTCAATACATCAAGAGTTTTTCATCCTCATGTTGCACATGTCAGAATTGGTTTGCACATAGACAATTTGACAGCTTGTTTGTCTTCGGTTTGTTGGTTGTAAAATTGGTGTTCTACCTTTGTAACAACGTAAATAATCTTATAATAGTAAACAAAACGAGACAGATGATTAAATCAAAACAGCCTCACGTAAGGTCGAAGTCCTGAATAAAGTGAGACGTTTTTACACCATTTGTGTGAGAGTGAATTCACTGTCTATGGTAAGCGGAGCGGCGATATAAAGTAAAAATATTCTAGGCATTATGTCAAACAATTCTTCTGAATACAAACCATCATACAGGCGGTAAAACAACCACAGCAAGTACCTTCTGAGGTTGAGAGGGACTACTACCCCGCCTGTGAGTATGGGATGGTCGACGATCCTCAGCGCCCGTCTTTGCACCAAGTCGAAGAGGTCTAGCTAGCCCAGGCAAAACTGTGACAGCAGTACTCCATGTGGGGCAGAACGGGAGCGTTTTAAAGAAGGTGTATTTGCCCCGCAGTGATGTACTACCTTGTTTCTTTGATACCAGCTTGACTTAGTCTTCCAAGTGACTACGGCGGTGATCGTCGCTGACGATAGCGATAGCTCCCTATACTCGAAAAGATGTTAAACGGTGTGTCTAGAAACTTGCGGCGCTATGCTATGCAGACGATAGCACCTTACACGGAGGCTATCACGGACATCCTGCGGCCAAGCAGTCTGATATCGCGGAAAAAAGAAGACCGGACCCTGAGCCACGTTTCTCAATGGGGCTCGGAAAACCTGGTCGAGTTCAACGCCAGGAAGACGCAGGCATGCGCGTTCACAGCAAAGGTATCTTCTTTCCTTCCCCTTCCAACTCTTCAGAGCACGCCACTGCCACTACAGGACAATCTCAATATCCTAGGTATGGATGTTCGCTGCAAACTGAACAACAAAAACTACATTGAGAGTATCATCAAAACAGCCTCACGTAAACTCGGTGTCCTGAACAGAGTGAGACGTTTTTTCACGCCGGAGCAGCGGTGCCTTCTCTATAAGACACAAATTCGCTCTTGCGTGGAATACTGCTCTCATCTCTGGGATGGCTCCGCAAAGTACTTACTAGATGCTCTCGACAGGCTGCAGCGACGTGCGGTCCATATTATTGGGAATCCTGAGGTCACCAACACCCTCGAGCCTTTGCAGTTGCGTAGAGATATGGCATCTTTGGCGGTATTTTACCGTCTCTACCATGGTGAATGTTCTGATGAGCTCTTCCAACTAATCCCACCCTCTCCTTTCCTATATAGGACAACACGTGCAGGACTTAGACGCCTCCCGCATACGGTGCAGAATATTCCATCAAGAACCAAGCGGTTCGGCGACTCCTTCTTCTGCCGCACTATTAAGTCTTGGAATTCCTTACCAGTTCACGTGTTTCCCTCTTCCTACAGTCACGGGTCCTTCAAGCGGGGCGTGAAAAAGCATATTCTGATGAGGCCGTCAAACTGAGTGCCATCATTGTAACATGGTACATGTCTGTAATGGTGACCCTCTTTGCAGAGACTTTGCTTACCATCAGGCGAGGCGAAGTCAATTTGACGTGTCCTATATTAATAAAAAGACTGGAAAAGCGCACCCCGGACGCCGAGGGGAAGGGCTCAGATGCAACTAAAGTTTATAACTAATTGGCAGCATAATGTGCACCTCGGAACTCGGAGATTTGCCCTTCTTTTCTGATTATCGTATTATCGGCTATTCCAGGAACGATCAGCAATTAGTTCCCAACTCCGAGAGGAAAATCGGCACCAGAACCTCGTCCGTTGTTTAACATGTGCACCGACTAGCAAGTGAGGTTGGCTTGGGTCTCAAAGGTGTTAGTAGGACCCTGTACACGGAACAGTTGTACTACTTTTATTTTTTTTACTTGTATGCCTTAATAAAGTTTATAGTGGGTATTTATTTACTTCGTATGTTATGTACCTTGCCATCTGTCAGTATTTATCCCTTATATAAATCCTATTTCATCCTATTTTTCACTTGTAAGAAATGGCGCTAGGAAGATAATTCTGATATGTGTATCAAAATGGAAAAAAAAATATTGTGGATGGATAGTACCGTTTATAATTTTCACTTATATCTCAGTTCATGCAAAATATTTTTTGGCATCATACTACATTTTTAGTTTTTTGATACGCTCATCAATCCCTACTAATATTATAAATGCGAAAGTAACTCTGTCTGTCTGTCTGTCTGTCTGTCTGTCTGTCTCACTTTTACGACTAAACCGCTGAACCGATTTTGATGAAATTTGGTATAGAAGTAGGTTAGACCTTGAGAAAGGACATAGGCTATGTTTGGTCGCGATAACCGTCATCCACGCGGGCGGAGCCGCAGGCAAAAGCTAGTTATGTAATAAAACAGTTTAATGTCTCTCCTGAAAACTCGACCAAAAACACATAGAGGTTTTGGCTAGCGCAACGACGACATATTCCTTTACTTACTTACTTACCTTTTCATTTTATCAGAAATATTTTTTTTACCAAAAAGAAATTTATTGTGTTTCCAAAGTAGATAGTTAATGATGCAACTCGTATTTTGACAATTTTATCTGAGTATTTTGGGTATACTGTGCGCCTTCAAACTATACATGGCGGGTCGCTGCCACACAAAATAGGTGGCGGACTTGCCGGAGCGACGACAGGCGAGAGCGGGACGTGCGAGGGGTGCGGGTGAAATCTGATTTTTTTCTAGCTTTATGCGCACTCTTAAAGATTTGGCAAAGCGGCTGATCGACGCTACGCGTGACCAGAAGGCTGATTATTATCTTGCACAAAGAATAAGCATTGCCATTCAACGTGGCAATGCTGCCAGTCTTCTGGGAACGTTGCCGGTCGGTGACGATGTGGAGGAATTTCACGATGCATTATGTATGTAAATATTTTATTAAGTTATTTTAATTTAATTAGTTTTAATTAATTTAGTTCCTTTTTTTTAGTTTTAATAGATTTTAGTTTAATTTAGTTCGTATCATAAAAAATGTACATTTTCAGAATCTATAATTTAACGATTTATTACAGTTATGCACTAGTATGATTATTCATTCTAGTCAGTAAAATGACATTTCCAGTGTTGCAGATTTTATTTATAAGAAGATTACATGTACGTTTGTATAATATCCTTTGCAGATAAATATCTCTACACCACACAGAGAATATCTCTTTCTTACCGAATAATATAATATTGAATGCACCAAAATAAGGTTTAATGTAAATACAAGCTCGAATCGCCCTCTGGTCCCTTGTCAACAAATAAATTCTCTCCAGACGGAATACCACGGCTAACCATTCCTCATACATATTCAAGAGTAAGACGCGCGACCCCTTAATACCCCAAAATGTATATTTGATGATGTCCTCAACACATCCACAGACCTTACCCCACTCATTTAAGACGGTTTGTATTCACTACGAGCTTGGACTAACGCTATGTGTTTTCAAATCGGCAGGGTTGTATATATTTATAGATTTGTTTTGGTTTTGATGTCTTCCTTTTATAGGGTTGAATATATTTTGGTTAAAGTTGTGAAATTAAATATGGAAGTCGCATTTTTTCTGACTTTTATCTTCCTTGAAATATCACTTAAAAGAAAGGGTTGGGTATTTTGAGAACCTCACTAGGATTTTTAGGGCCAAGGTAACCTCACCTGCAAGCTCGGGGTTGTTGGATAATCAAAAGATAGTCGCTCTCATAAAAGCCGTATAAACCAAGATCAGGTGAAATAGTATGGTATTTCGAGGTCAATCAGGAATAAGTCAAAGCAAGGGCGATCTGTAACTCCCAATATGTTGCTCCACTTTTGTCCCTAACTGTATGCTCTCGCTTATACAGCACATAGAATGGATGGGATCTATCTCCCAGAATCACACGTTAAATCTCCTCAAACTGCCCTCGAGGCATTGATATAGTACCGTCTACGTCGTGCCAAAATCTGTTCGTATAATTTTTCGTTCGTTAAAAGTAAATTGTCGAAAATACGGACGGCTTGGACTTGGTCCAAAGCGGAAACTAAACTATTATCTAGCCATGGCTGGTGAGTTATCGGGGGAGTTGGGGGAGTTGCTGGCAGTGTTTCTATGTGAGGGGAAAACAATAGATATAGAAATGTTGGACAGCCTCCGTGGCGTAGCGGTAGTGAACGCGGCCGCTACGCAGGAGGCGCGCGGGTTCGATCCCCGCTAAGCGCAAATATTTGTATGCATGAATATGGGTATTTGCATTGGTCTGATCGTGCCTCAAAGAGCACGTTAAACCGTCGGTCCCGGTTGCCATACAAACATCTATGGCAGTCGGTACGGGTAGTTGGAGTCCTAAAAAGTCCAAAAACAACGGTCTAGCTGCAATATTTCGATATCGCCTAATGGCACTATTGGGTTGTGGAGGTCAGATGGCAGTCGCTTCACGGAAAATATCGAAGTCCAGCCAAATCCGCCGTTAAAACCGGTAAAGCGGACCCTAGACTCCGAGGTGAAATCTGCGGATGCGACTGGGAATTAACGCTAGGAGGAAGAAGAATAAAAATTGTTGTTTGTTACTACAACCGCCGAAACTGCTCAACTTATTGCAATAAGGTCTAATGTAATTACGTCATGACTCATTAGAGATAATGAATGACAATATTACTGAATGACGTATTAATGTAGACAATCGTTTGTAAGGCGTTTAGCAACTTTTGTTGCTAATTGTACCTAGAAATAGATACATAGGTATGTGCTTTTTCAAATGCCATATAATATGTACACGGCCCACTTAATGGGATGATAGACGTGTGCAACACTAATACCACACTCACATTGCCGACCCTGTAAAAACTTTCTAATACTCTTTTTGAAAAACGTCATAATAATTATTATGATCACAACAAATCCCGGGTTCAAATCTTGGCTATTACACTACCGACGTGAACCTACTCCTAACACATGCAATTTCGTTTAGCTGGAGAGAATAACGGGAATACTTCTATAATAGGAATACTCCACTAATTTCAGTAACTAAAAAACTTAAAAAAGGCACCAAGATCTGAGGGCTACCCGCGGGCCTGGGGGTGACGGGTGGAGCCGCCTGTCACCCTAGTAAGAGCAGGCCGCGGTGGCATCGCGCATTGCGTACCTCCCCATACCCGGGGGCGAGTTGGGGACTCTGTGGTCCCCACGCCGAAGAGGGCCAGATCGAGAGATATGGCCCTGGGTCGGCCGGGGTGCGAGGGATATGGCTACGACAATCTCACCTCCGGCAACTGTCGGCGTGCGTTTTAGTCGGTTCGAGTCCGACATAACCTCCTCCTCCGGCTCCGGCGGGGGAGGTATCCGTAAGGATATTTCGCACGATAAAAAAAAAAAGAAGATCTGAGGGCTATCATGAAACACATTTCCAGCCCGCACCAAACACGAACGAAATATGTTCGCATTTAGCCATATAGTAGTAGCACAGTCTAACGAATTTGACTCGTAATACTATGGTAGACTACCATAGTATAACGAGTCAACTTGTGACTTCATGGTACTTACCTATTTATTTTAGTAAATAGGTAAGTACCATGAAGTCATTTCGGTGATTGCGGGATAAATATGTTCCGTGGATCCGAATGTCCGAAATTTCGATCCATGACTGCCAATGTTTGATGGTAGGCCTCTGTTTGCGTACATGAATGCAATTGTTTGGAAATGAGTAATATATTCTTAAACCTTTACATTCTTCGTATAGTACGTAGAAACTTATACTTAGTGGCATATATTGAGGAGGTAGGACACGACGGTATTTCCGTTCGAATTGAGCAGTCCGACTGAGGAATAACTCCGCTCTACAGAATACCGCGAGTATAATAACCTCATGTTGTGTTCCCGGCGGTCTGTAGGGTAGCCAGAGCTCACTGGAAAGGTTTTGTGCTGTCAGTGGAAAAACTAAGAGCTTGTCCTGCTTTGTTTTCTGCACTGCCCCTCTAGACAAGTGGCAATTCGTTGCTCGGCGTATGATGGAATAGAATGACAAATGTATAGGATTTGACGTTTTTGACATTCGTTGACGCCTGTCATATACGTCAAATCCCATACATTTGGCATTCTATTCCATCATACGCCGAGCAACGATTTGCCACTTGTCTAGAGGAGCTGACAGCACAGACAGTATCTTACTCTCGGTACCTAGAGAAACCTACAGGGTCAGCAGCACGAGTGTGACTACCCTGGTGTTGCATTTGTCTATAAGCCACGGTAACCACTTACCATCAGGTGGACCGTGTGCTTGTCTACAACCTAAGTGGTATAAAAAATATATATCTTGACCCCCATCACGTTATAAAATGTACTTTATAAGCGCAGTACACGTTTTTTTGCATGCCTTTTGAGGATAGCACGGGGCACGGGGTGCTATAGCGGCGGAGAAGCTCAAATCCATCAATTATACATGCTTATAATTATATTTGTTGCAACGACATTATCTATACTTTATTTAAATTAAATTAAATTAAATTATTTTAACAGAATATATATAAATTATTACAGAATAAATCAATCCGATCAATCAATCCAAGGCCTCTTTTTCTCTCGACTCGGGGTCAAGATATTATGCCGCTAACTATACAAGCAACGGTTCTACACAAATCTCTTCCACACAATGCTCGCGTCTCGCGTCTGTATGCCAATAAGTGATGGCACATTCACACGTCAGTCCGCGCTGCCGTCACCAATCACGCCGTCATACCCACTTACCGGCGATGAGGGCACAATGCCCTGTACTTGAAGGCTTTCGACGCGCTGATGCCTTTATCTAAAGACTTTTTCACCGTTTAATGAGGTATTTAAACTTGAAACCATGCCAAGGTATTAAATACATACATACACTGACGTCTGTAAATCTTTGAAGGGGTATGATTTTCGGTCCCAGGTAATAGGGGGTGAGCCTATTGCCCTATTGCCAAGGTATTGTCATTTCAAAAGTTAGATATTCATGGCCTGTGTTGTGTGAATAGTTTGACAGTTCAGAGGTCGGGAATTCGATTCCCGTTGATTGCAAATATTTGTATGTATGACTGATATTTTGTTGGAACTTTGAATGTAAGAACAGATGCGAGACAGCGCCAAGATATGTATGTACATAACTTATTATGTAGTTATGGTTTTCATCTAGTTATCTTTAATAGTGCACCTACTTTGTTATTCTCTGCACCACCGATAAGGTTAACTGGTAGAGAATGCCTATGGTATTAAATCCGTATGTTAGTGCCACTGTAGCGTTACTCGGGGCTTAAATGAAACCAAGAAATCGCTAACAAAATTTATTAAAAAAAAAACAGACAAGGTCGAACGAAGGTCGTGGGTGGTAAGGACCCGTAATTTTTTCCTTTGGCAGCGGTACTTCCCGGGCGCGATGCAACGATGGCAGCTGCTGGTCGGCTGCGTGGAAGGCCGTCGATGGAACTGGTGATGTGGAGCCGGGGGCTGGACCGCGTAAAGGTACTCAGCTGGTAATGGTTCTTAACCTAAATCTTGGATTTAATATGATCATATGTGCGTGAAGTTTGAATAAGAAAAAAAAATGAAAATAAGTGCGTTGCGCGTTTTTTGCTATAGGACATTATTATCCTTTTATGCAATGCATGCAGTTTCGAGGAGTACTTCTGAACTGCCCTTTTTTCAAAATGTTGTTTCTTTGGCCAATGTCTGTACTGAGAGGTCGAGTAGAAAAAGCTCGTGAAGTATGTAAGTGTGAGTGTATGGATGAATGGAAAATCTTATGTGGTGGCTCTTTCCTCTCGGAATCTAGGGGTTGGGCAGTAATGGCTTCTGTAAAAGCCTAAAAAAATTAAAAAATAGGATAGAAGGAGAACCAGTAAGTGCAAGCTTGAGATGCAACCAGAATTGGAGGTCTGATGATGATAGATGTTAGTCAAAAAAAGTCAAAAGTCAAAAATCATTTATTCTGTATAGACCATTAAAACGGCACTTACAAAATGTCAAAAATATATAATTATGTACTAAAGACTAGCTTAGCAAATGGACCACCGGTTCGAAACGCGGCCCTGGCCTGAGAAGAATCCGGCAAGAAACTCAGCGGGCTTTTTTTTTTTTGGTCTATTTACAAATAATGCTTAGTCTACTTAGTCTAAATACAATAATTTGTTTGAGAAGCATGCATGAGTGAACAGCTCATTTCCAAGCTAGTTTATCATCTAAATATTCTTGTATTTTATAATAGCCCTTTTGGCACAATTTCCTCTTAACTACATTTTTAAATTTATTTATAGGTAAATCCCTAATTTCCTTAGGGAGCTTGTTAAAAAAGCGTATACAGTTACCCTGGAAAGAACTGCTAATTTTTTGGAGTCTGGTATCACAGACTACAAGATTGTTTTTATGTCTCGTATTTATGTTATCGTTTGATCGTCATCATCAAGAAATTGGATTTTAAGCTACATTTTACAGGAAACTGCAATAGGTATTTGTAGTTCATTGATGAATCAATGTCATTATAATGTCGTTTGCTGTCCTTATTTCATAACAACATTTTCTTCGTAAACATTAGTTAATTATGTGGATAATGGTGTCATCAGTTATTGTTAACCAAGTACCTGATTAGTAAATGGATATTTAACGTAAAATACTGATATATATAAGTTCGGTTTTTCAAACAGATTCAGTCAGTTATTCGTAACATCTCGGGCAGAAAACACGTCCAAGTACTTATTGTCAATACGACTTCTATAGACAACTTGTGTTAGATTTCAACCATGGAGTACCCAAAGTTAAAACATTTTCCTTATTTAAATGTTTGTGCCACTTCTGAACTCTTGCGATTGCCTCTAAGAATTCCAATGGGGTTACTGCAGCAGCTATTATGGAAGACTTATATAACCGACAACCAAGAAGAGGAAGAATGAAGCTATTCAACGATTATCCTCATATATTCCTCCTTAGAGCTGCTCCTCCAATCGGGGCCCGGCGAAGGAGGTATAGCGAGACATTTCTTACCCACGAAATGTGGCGGTTGACGCGGAACGTGGCTCCACCAGCAAAGGCGAATCTCCTGCATTTTCTCCGCGAGGTCAAGGACATGAAGACTGTAATTCAAGGATGTTGGCGCTATGGAAGAAGTGGAAGAAGAATTGGAAGTAAGGGACCTGTTCTATCAGCTATTTGATAAGTTAAATTTAGACGTTTTGAGTGACATAGTGATAATTTGGATAATTTGTAGAATACTATCTTTAAATAATTCGAGTATATATAATTCCATACTTAGTAATATAGTACTTTCTTAAACTTAAAAAAGTTAGTGAAATAATGGCACTTAGGATATTTTTTTGTTGTTAAAGGCAAAAATATGATGTTTCGGAAAAAAATGCTAGCAATTTCAAGTACGACCAAGTTTCTATACGTGTGACTACTATGTGATGTGATAAAAAATAAACTTACCCGAACATAAATTAAGTAATTTATTAAAGTTTGCGCTGAAGTTATCGAAATCGGAAATTTAAATATAATATATATTTAAATAAATAAAGAAAATAATAAAAAACCTATTTATCAAAATCACGTGGATAATCACGAATTTGAAATCCATCTATTTTGAATAATTTATTATATCCATATATTTAATGTTACTTTTTACAAGTGGTAAAACAATCGTAAAACTTTCATAATTTTATTTGTTGTCGTTTACCAAATGAATGGTAATACTAGCCATGCTCGCGATTTCGTCCGCCTGAACTTCAATCTAGGGATTTGTATGCAGTCTGAAACCATTTTCAAAAATTAAACTTATCGTTTGTACCAATATGTTTCAAGTTTTCAGTTCATGACCTTACGCACTGTTACGTTCTATTGCTATATTGCTCTCAGGATGTCGTTTATTGAATTTATCCTATAATCTGGGGGCTTTGACGCGCTCTGAAAATATTTTCAGAAATAAAACTCATCGCTTGTACAAATACCTTCTAAGTATCCAGTTCTTGGCCTTACGCACTGTTACGTTCTATTGCTATGTTGCTCTCAGGATGTCGTTTATTGAATCTATACTTTAGTCTGAGGGTTTTTACGCGTTCTGAAAACATTTCAGAAATTAAATTCATCGTTTGTATGAATAGCTTCTAAGTATTCAGTTCGTAGCCTTACGCACTGTTACGTTCTATTGCTATATTGCTCTCAGGATGTCGTTTATTGAATCTATACTTTAATCTGGGGGCTTTTACGCGCTCTGAAAATATTTTCAGAAATAAATTTCATCGTTTGTACGAATTCCTTCTAAGTATTCAGTTCGTAGCCTTACGCACTGTTACGTTCTATTGCTATATTGCTCTCAGGATGTCATTTATTGAATCTATACTTTACATCCCTAAAGCCACCTGGGTCTTGTGCGTTCTAGTTGTTTCCAGGGAATTGATTTATTTATGCCCAGGGAACTGGTTCAGTGTTAATTCCAATAATTATTTTCTAAAGTTATCGTCTCTGTCTTCTAAAACTTCCTCGTTGTGTTTTAATAGCTTGGATTTAAAAAAAAATACAGTCATTTTATTGTTGCCATTCTTAAGGAGATCTATTTATTCTATTAAGTAAGGAGCTGTAATCAGCATGTTGGTCACACTGCTGCCCCCCTAATTATGTGGCTACTCGTTGGCCGGCGTATTGTAGAATAGAATGATGAATATATAGGCCACTGTAATGTACTGCCACTTGTCCAGGGGGGGCTGATCAACAAGATGAAGAAGACTGTGCTCAGGGAACTGGTTATTTCCCGGAAATCGGTGCTAATTCCAATTTCATTAGTATTCTTGTTGTTGCCGTATCTGTGTTCTAAATATTCCACGTTATGTTTTATTAATTTGGATGTTATGAAGAAAAAGATAGTTAGGCATTTATTGTCGCCGTATAGCACCACAAGTCAGTTTTTGTCGTTCAATAGGTACATACATTTGGGTGTCTATGATACATGCTAAATCTAATTCATGGGCAATTGTATTTGTAACTTCAACGGCACAGCAGTGAGGTAGCTTCTGACACTTTTGTAGATGGATGTTAATCCTGTAATGTATGTATCCGTTTTACATGTAATTGTAGAATTGTTTTTCTTACAAAACTTATTTCTTTTTACTACAACAATGGCAAGTAACTTGCCATATAGTGCAAAGTCTATAAGCGAGTGCAAAGTCCGCCCTCATTGGTTTTAATCACTTTTTGAGGTCTTGCAGTGTGAATTCAGTTTCACATTTTACAGGATCGTCTGGATTGCTTTCGGATCGGGGGGCGATACCTATGTAGCGTACTTTATAACGTTCCCGTTTCACATCTTCTCCAATCGCGTACTGTTAATTTAATTATGTATAATATTGTTATCACTTAAAACTTCGTCACATACAGTCCCAAGCTTTGGCTTTCAATCACTTTTTCAGGTCTTGCAGTGTGAATTTAGTTTCACATTTTACAAGATCGCCTAGATTGCTTTCGGATTGGGTTACAGTATAGGTAGCGTACTTTATAACGTTCCCGTTTCACATCTTCTCCAATCGCGTACTGTTCATTTAATTATGTATATAGTGTTATCACTTAAAATTTCGTCACATACAGTCCTAAGCTTTGTCTTTCAATCACTTTTTGAGGTCTTAGAGTGTGAACTCAGTTTCACATTTTACAGGATCGTCTGGATTGCTTTCGGATTTGGTTACAGTATAGGTAGCGTACTTTATACCGTTGCCGTCTGCACATCTATTCTCTGTCTACTCCATTATAATATTGTATTCTAAAAAGTAATTGCCTCAGGTTTGTTGGTCTTTGCTGCTTTCCAACGTCTCGGTTACTGCCAGGGAACTGATTGTGCCCAGGGAACTGGTTATTTTCCGGAAATTGGTGCTGATTCCAATTTCAATATTATTGGTATTGTCGTTTAAGCCATATCTTTCTTCTAAATATTCCACAATGCGTTTTATTAATTTTTAAAATTAAAATATAAAGATGAATAGGCATTTATTGTCGCCATATGGCACCGCAAGTCGGGTATTGTCGGTCATAGTATGTGTAGTATTGTTCATTTGGCGATCTATTATTGTAATCACTTAAGACTTCATCACATGCAGTCCCAAGTTATGTTTTTTTATTGTTTTATTCGGCAACATGTATCGTTTGAAAAGGAATGGTCAGTTTGGCATAGTTGTCAGGTAACTTCTGACATTTCTGAAGATGGATATGCATTCTATAGTTGATACACCATGTAGTGGCTGAACCTTAACTTTCAGACTTAATTTTCTTTTATCAAAATTGGCAAGCAAGTCGCTCGCCATAATATAGTGCAAAGTCTTGAGCAAGCGCATAATTGGTTTTAACCACATTTTGTGCGACTCGTTGCAAGACTTTCAATTTTGCCTTTATTGCTTTGTTTTGTTATTAGCCTTCTTTTCTTTCTTTTTATGAGCTGGGTGTAGTTTCTGCGCAATATTTGACATGTCTTTCATCTTTGGTTCTTCTATTACGATGTCGATTTTATCCGTGTGGTGACGGAGAAAGAATACAAGTATCACCACCCCATCTCATCCGAAGGGTGTCGTAAGAGGCGACTAACGGAAAATATACGCAGACGATTTATTAGTGCGAGAGAAGGAAAACTCGAAATTAAACCCTGTACCAACCCGTCTGGCCAGCGTGGAAACAGTAGGCTAAAGCCTCCCAACATTGGGAAAAAAAGCCTTATGTCCAGCAGTGGACTGACCGATAGGCTAATTGATTGATAAATGTAAGAAAGAACAATTCTCAATAGAATTGTTCTATTCTAAAAACTATTTGAATTTTTCTGGCACCGAGGTCTTCGTTCACTGTATAGTGTAAAGTCTTGAGCTAGCGCTTTGTTGGTTTTTAACCAGTTTCTTGTAACTTGCATGGAAGACTTTCTGTTTTGTCTCTTCTGCTTTGAATGGAACATACCAATTGCCCTGGTAATAAAATTAAAACGCAAGTTTTTATATCCTTAAAAAAAGTTTTTTTTAAATTCCTAGGTGACATTATCTCCTAAGAGATCTCTTAGGAGATAATTGCTATAAATATAAATGTTACTTATACTCGTACTAGAGAAGCAACTAGTATAAGTAAGTTTAAAACTAAACCAAAAGAGGTTTTCAATTTTTTAAGGGATTTCTTCAGATTCATTTACATTGATGTTTATAATTGTTGATGCAAGGAATGGTAAGAGTTAGGTAATTATCTCCAGTGAGTTCTAGATCAGAACGGATCTCCTTGGGGTAATCCGCCTGAATCCTTACTAGAACATAAGCCCGCTTTTCTTTGCTACGTTTTTTGCTGATAGAGCGACGGACATCTTGGCAGCTGTATATTTATTTGCTGCTTTCCAACGTCCTGGTTGTTTTCAGGGAATTGATTGTGCCCAGGGAACTGGTTATTTCCTGAAAATCGGTGGTGGTGGTATTATTATTATTATTCCACCCGTATTTGTCTTCTAAATTATCCACGTTGTGTTTTATTAATTTAAATATTTTTGAAAAAAAAAAAAAAAAAGATTGTCAGGCATTTATGGTGGCCATATGGCACCATAAGTCGGGTATTATCGTTTAATATGTGCTTGGGACAGGTCGAGACATGATAATCTAATTCAATATTATTGATGAAATGTTTGATGTCAAACGGACAGGTCAGTTTGGTACAGCTGTGAGGTAGCTTCTGACACATCTGTAGATGGATGTGCACTGCATTCGGTAGTATTCGATTTGACACGCCATGTTGTAGCGGTTAAAACTTAAGAATCAAGCTTAAAATATAACAACAGTCAATCGCTTTACATATGTATGTAGGATTGCTTTTCATACAAAACTAATTTCTTTTTTCTACAACCATGGCAAGTAAGTTGTGTAATGTTCGGGCAGGCAGAGGGGTTCCGTTTTCAATAATACTGAAGTATTACTTCAATATCGTTTTATTGACAATACGAAACAATGATTCAAACACAAAGAGAGAGAGATAGTTATTACTACGACTTTTACTTACTAAGTCTGTGCGGTCACAGCAACGTGTTAACTTACTGTTCTGGAGGAGAGGACTATGACTCGAATCTCATTAAGAGTATCTTAATGATGTCCAGAGTTCAACCATGAATCCTTTTATTAATGGAGTTTACAAATCATTACTTAATGTTATTTATAATCATTACTTAATTAATTGTTTACAATAAATTATAAGATAGCACTCATTACAATCCTCCCCCATTAAGAAAAACAACGGGTTGTTTTTTAATTTACAACACAATAATTCTCTCTCGTACATAATTCTAGATACTGATACAATACAATAATAATTTTTATTATAACATGCAACATTACATTTTTAACATTATTTCTTTATACATAATTATTTTAACTTACACCCATATAATTTTCATTACATTTACTTAACATAATATTATCATCTTACATTTTCTGTTCCTATTTTATCTTTCACACAATTTAGCTAGTTTTTAGTTGAGCTACTCTAGTGCTCCTGCGTAATGGTTTTATAATAATTTCCTCATTGCTTGTGGAAGGTATCTCTTCTAACTCAATATCTTTATTTTGATTATTTAATTTAAAAGTAATACAATTCGTTATCTTCGAACAACACTGCTTTGAGTCTTCAATTGCTAATAATCGGCTTCTACTAGTACAGAAAAAATTGTTATTTTGCTAATCGATATAGTACATATGCTCCAATTATTTTTATCATTGACATAAGTATGTAAATAAAATAGACATTATTAGTAATTCTAGTAAAAAAGGTATCTTCTTCCATTTTCAATATGATCTGTTCTACTTGATCAATTTTATGGCTAGCTAAATTGAGACTTTCCATGTCTAGTTGATGATGAGACTTTAATGGAACGAATTCTATTTTCGTCATGTTTTTATCTTTTATTCTATTACAACAATCGTCATCAATTATATTAATATTATGTAAGTATGAATTTCGTTCACTTACTAAACCTTTAGTTGCTGTTTGTAAAATAATGTTACCAGTGTATAATTTACAACTATCCGATATCGATAATAGTCCTGTATCAATTAATTCAAAATCTTGAGGTTCTTTATTCTTGCAACTTAGGGTAGCAACCGTTCTATAAGGAATCACAAATATCCAATTATTTTCGTTATACAATTTATACCACTGTTCATTAAATAAGTATGCTAATCTAGTGTCACATTCATTTGGTATTTTAGTTTTACCAAACATGAGCTCTGTTTCACATGTAGGATTTCCATGTACTGAATATAATGGTGAGGTTAGTTTACATATATAATTTTGTGACAATTTCTGACAATCGTTTAAGTTCTCTAAATAGCTATAATACATTTTATTGCTTGATATCATAAAATATTTTTCTTTAGGTAATATAAATACAAAGGTATAATCCTTATTTCTAATAGGTACAGAGGTAAGATATTGTACAATTCGTAATTCGTTTGAGTAATCAAAGGAGTTTTTATTACAAATACAAGTTTCTCATTCATATAATATACTACAAGATTAATAAGTGATAACAATTCTGGCATATTATTTATCAATAAATCTACAGGATACTTAGTTTGCAAGGGTAAATGAGACGTTGTTTTCTTTAATTCTTCTAAATATTGTTCAGGAGTTATAATTACTGGATGTATAGCTTTATTTTTTGCAAAAAGAATTGCATCGATTACCGTAGCAATTTCATTATTTACTTCAGATGTTATTAAAGTTAGCAAAGACAAATGTTCATCAATATCCTGTTTGAGCCTGATGTCAAAAAGTACTTCATTCGTTTCTTTTGTGAAGTTCATTAAAATATCTAGGTTCTTATTGAATACTCTTTCATTGTTCGCGAAATCTGTAATACTGTTGTTAAAATTAGTTGTCGTAGTTTTAATTATATTGGTTTGACTTTTCAATAAAGATGTTAGACTATGCTCATGGGAATCAAATTTTTCAATTGCATCGTCGTATCGTTGTGCATCATCTACATCTAACGTGCCAAATAAAACTTTAAATATTTTACCTACGCCGTCGATGAATGATCGTTTGACTCTGTGTACGTTATTAGCCGTACCAGTTAATTCTTTTAGAGGCACTTCTTGATTATATAATTGAGGGATTATTTGATTCAAAACGGTGATAGACGTATCGCAGAGCGAAAAGCTATCAAATTTCTTATGACTGCATATTCTCATATATATATATATATAGTCATTGTAACAATATTTAAATTCTGGTGGTTTTGTAATAGACGTTGGAAGTTTTGCCTTATTACCAAAAATTAACTCGTAAGGTGTAAACTTTGTTGAACTATGAACACTTGTATTATAAGAAAACATAGCGAAATCTAACCATTTATCCCAATTAGATTGATCTTCGTTAACGTAATGTTTTAGGTAATCAGCAAGAGTTAAATGACTTCTCTCTAATGCTCCGTTTGACTGCGGATGATATGCGGTTGTGTTTATTTTCTTCATTTTAAATAATTTTGACATTTCTTTAATTAAATTTGACGTAAAATCTGCTCCTTGATCTGACAGTAAAATATCAGGTATACCAAATTTACATACAAAATTCTTTATAAAACAATCTGCTATCGTTGTTGCATCATGTTGCTCTAAAGCATACGCTTGTGAAAACTTGGTTAAGTCATCCTGAAGTGTCAATATAAACTTATTTCCGCTTTCAGTAGTTGGTAATGGACCTACTATGTCAACTGAAACTTTTTCAAAAGGTTCTGTAGATGTTGAAGTAATTTCCATAGGTTGTTTAATTTTTTTTCTTTCTAATTTATTTTCTTGACAGGATTTACAATGTTGAATAAATTCTTTTATATCATTTTTCATATTTTCCCAGTAATATTTAGATTTTATTTTCTTATAAGTTTTGTGAAAGCCTATATGCCCGGAGATTGGATTTGAATGATTTTCTTCTAGGATAATTGGTATATCCTCCCTCTTTGGTGACATGACACTGTCATGAAAAACTTTAATCTTTATATTTGAGTCTTTAAATAAATATCTTATTATGGTTCTGATTTTATGCCATTTTAAATGAAATTCGGAGAATCCTCCAAAGTTAATTTCTGTTAGTTTCCTTTGCATTAATTTAATTTTTAATTCTTTAAGAGTTTCAAATATGTCTTCATACGTTACTGTATCCCAATAATTTATTTTAGGAAATAAAAAGAACAAAAGATTATTTTCAGAGTCATTAACACTATGAACGCTATATTGTTTAGGATTATTTAATTGGTTTATTAACGTTTTGTATTCGCTTAATTTCTTATCATTTACAATGTCTAAATCACATGTAAAAATTATTTTATTTGCTTTTTTAGGTAATTCTTAACTACTTTCTTCTAAATTGTTTGATAGTATAGGTCTTCTTTCTAGTTCTTTTAAAAATGATGAATAACTTTCTCCACTTCTAGTAACTACAAATATGTTATTTCCTTGAGAGATTGCTGTGCTATCATTTCCTGGTTTTATTCTAGTTAAAGCATCGGCATTTTGATTTAGTTTACCTTGTTTATAAAATTATCTCATAGTCATATTCTTCTAAGAGTAATCTCCATCTTACTAATCTAGATCCTGGATCTTTAACGTTCATTAACCATGTTAAAGGTTTGTGGTCAGTGACGATTCTAAACTTTCTTCCGTAAAGATATGGTCGAAAATGCTTTACAGACCATACTATTGCTAATAATTCTTTCTCTGTGGTTGAATAATTAATTTCACTTTGATTTAAAACTCTGCTTGCATATGCTATCGGAAGATCGTTTGGTATTTGACCTTGTGATAAAACACTGCCTATCGCATAATTACTAGCATCGGTCGTTAAATTAAAAGTTTCATTAAAATTTGGATATTGTAATATTGGTTTTTCACAAAGTTTAGATTTTAAAGATTGGTTAGTGGCTCTCGGTGCGGGAACGGGTGGTGGCGCCTGTACTGGTGGAGCTTGAGTTTCATTTAGCGCGGCTCGTAGGTGCAGTCGCATACGCCTGCGTGCATTACTCGAAAGGGGATCATTTTCAGTAGTATTAACTGGATTGTTTTCTATAATGGGCGGAGTTTCTGCCTCTACAGAAGTTTCGGTACGTTCATTATTAGTAGTAGTAGTACCTGAATTATGTCGGTTTTCTATTCTAGCCCGCATCTCCGCTTCGGAACGCACTAATGCGTTGGCTTCAAGTCCGAGCGTGGTAAATGCCCTGCCTGGAAAGTCGGGCCACATCATTCTTTAGGTCTTGAAGGAAGGTTTCTAAGTCGTGGGCCGCGTGTTAATTGTAACCACGGTTAGCAACACGTAGCACGGCCCGAGATTGTGTTGCAAGCTGATCCGGTGGTGTGCGACGCACAGACATTTGACCACAAAGAGCCCAACCTGCCAATTTCAATACAAATTGGCAGGTGGCACGGCCCATTTTAGCGGTGCGGCGCCGCAACGCGGGTTTGTATTTTGGCCCTAATTGTTACTGGTGCAATCAGTGCTCTTGCATCTAAACCATTCACTGTCAAACAATGTCCGCGTTTCCTTCACACGATCTTACAGACCACACACAGTCAGAAAATATAGCTTCTCGATCATTTCTGGAAATGGTAATCGTGTAGCCAAATTCATAAGCCACCCAAGGTGATGCTGCAGTCATTACTTATTTCAATTATCAAGAAAAATATGCACATGTCTGAAACTCTAACTGCTGTAACAATTCTTCCAGGTACAGTAGAAAACTGCCATGCCTGAACATATTCACCATTCTCAGATTTACCCTCTATAAGTTCAGGAGCGTGAAAATAGCGCAAATGATTGAGTAATCGAGCTGCAGGAAGCCTGACTCCATTACCATTTTTCCAGGATACACAACGAAACAGGCCCTTGCAAGCTTGAGGAACTCGAGCTGTAGACTGATTAGACTGAGCATCACTTTCAACATCTTCAGTAATTTCAGGTTCAATTACTTCTGGTGGATTGTCTATAGCTGGCGTGATGTTTTCAGGAAGTGTTTTTGTAGTAACTTTCACACCAAGTTTAAAAGGTGTTAATTTTTTAACATTAGCAATCAATTCTTCCATGGCATAATTTCGAGTTCCAAAAAACAGAGCCATGTATGCCCAGTCTGCAATGGGCATACATCAAGACGCATTTTACAGCGTCCACAGACATGATGTCTTATTTCATAGCTGACAGGGCATTGAAGTAGGTCATCTAAATCTGGCAGTACTATCTAAAGAACAATTCTCAATAGAATTTTATTGTTCTATCTTAAAAACTATTTGATTTTGGCTGGCATCGAGCTCTTCGTTCACTGTATAGTGTAAAGTCTTGTTGGACTTACATGAAAAATTTTCAGTTTTGTCTCTTCTGCTTTGAATGGAACATACCAGTTAGCCTGGTAATAAAATCAAAACGTAACTTTTATATTATTGACCATATTTTCTTCTATAAAAAACGAATCTGATTATATATCGTAGTACAAATAAAATTAACACGATATCTTGAAAGAGGATTGTAGTTTTGTTAGGAATTTCTCCAGGTGGAAGTTTTTTTTGCAAATTTTGAGAAGAACCTTTTCCTTTTCGATTTGAAGATTCGTTCTCCATATAGTGTAGTCTTGAGTAAGAGCATCATCGGTTTTTAACCACAATCTCATGTGGAACATGACTCATAACTCATGAGGAACATGAAGGGAGTTGTGATGGAATGGAACGGAACGTACCAATGGCCATGGACGCCATGGTAATAAAATTTAAACTAGAGTTTTTATATTCCTAAAAAAAGTTTTTTTTTTATTTCCTGGGGTAATAATCCACCTGAATCCTCACTTGAACATAAGCCCGCTTTGCTTTGCTGGGTTTTTTACTAATAGAGCAAAGTGCACCTTGGCTGGTATCCTTGAATTCAATGAATTGTTGCAACTAGTCCTTGCTACCATTCAAACAGGCAACAGAAGGCCCTGGTCTCTCATTCTTCTGCTTTGCAGTGCCAAGATAGTTTCCATTTTATTCAAGAGGCACATGTTATCCAAGCTTGATCTCAATGCGTCATATCGAGTAGATCTTTTGGTGATATACACAATCATACGTCGGTACTTGTACTTGAACATTTTTTGAGCTCCAATAGCGCCAACGACTATTCATGAACGAGTCGTTCAGTGAAGTGTTTATACTAGAACTTGCTACCATTATTCCAGTGACTACAACGTTTTCAATATCCCTGAGTACAACCTTTCGTCAATAAACGGACTTGTCGATTAGTTCGTGATACTCACAACCAAACCTAGTAGTGTACTTAAACATATTCTTTTTGAGTTGCAAAAGAGCCAACGACTCCCAGGTATACCACGGTGGCAGTGTCTTGTGTCTAGATTAAAAAAAATAATCAATGATTTTCGCCAAGATCTGCATGGAGATGCTCCGGTTGGCAGCCACATCGGGCACCTAGGCGCTAGTGGTTGTTTTTGTTGACGTATTGGAATGCATTTACGCACTTCGCTCACCGCGGCGGCAGGGGGCTCGCTTCGTTTGAGACGCCTGGTCTCGGAGAGATGCCAGACTACCCACTAAACCACCATGTTGTTCCTCCGTCGCCTACTCCGAACCGCGGGATAGAATGCTCACCGCAACCTAGCTAGGGACGCCCTATTTAACGGGTTCGACTCATCTAGGCCCCACCATCCCGGCAATTGGGCCGAGATGGTGGGGCCTGTCTACCTCTTAAGAATGCACCGCCGCTGGTGCAATTACGGCACCGAAGACGGGGCTTAGAGGTTGATCAGTCTCCTGCTGTTATCCCATATATATTTGGGGATTTCGCAATATGTTCACACCATTCATCTTTGGTTGCATCATTTCCTTTGTTTTTTATATTTCGAGCTTTCGAATCGAAATTATTAATAATCCCCTTACCCCTTCAGCTAAGCTATATGGTTTGTGTCAGGAGGGTTTACATTCAATTCTCGAGATTTATCCTAGTGAAGTGGCCTCACCTCACTGTAGCATAAGTCCATTTCTTCTTGCGGGGTTTTTCGCTGTTTACACATGTCTTTATTTAGCAGTATGAACGCCTACGACTGTCTGGGGAAGATCTTTATCTTGACTGAGATCATCGTGTTGAACAGCTAGTCTAACCAATATAGATGGAAGAAGAACTCGTCCTTACCAAATTTATTTTAAAAAATTTGGTCACAAGACACTGCCGCCGTTGTATACTATGCCTGATAAGGTGACTGCAACCTTACCAGGCATAGTACACAACGATGGCAGTGTCTTCTGTCCAAACTGCCACCGTTGTATATTATGCGTGATTAGGTTGCAGTCACCTTGTCAGGCATAGTATATAACACTGGCAGTATCCCTTCAGGTTAGCTAGATTTTTTGTGTCAGGAGGGTTCACATTCACTTTTCGAGATTTATTCTGGTGAAGTAGCTAGTGAGGTGAAGTAATGTCATATAATTATTATTAGAACTATCGGGATATTTACCATGTATTGTTTGGAGTTTCCGATATTTCGGCGCTGTTGCAAGCACCATGATCACGGAGGAACTGTAGTACTGGCGGTAAACGGTGAAAAAGTTTTTAGGAGAACATATATCGATCTACCCTCTTTCGAGTTCTTTTGTGACGCGTATGGACACTACCACTGGTTTCACTCTCACTACAAACTCGAACTCGATCTCGATCACGTTCACGACACACTATGCTTACTGTATCCACTCGCGATTTTGTTTTGGCTTGCTTCCGATTGTTTGTACATAGACGGACTACAGTTCCTCCGTGATCATGGTGCTTGCAACAGCGCCGAAATATCGGAAACTCCAAACAATACATGGTAAATATCCCGATAGTTCTAATAATAATGTGAACGACCATGAAAGTTTAAATACCTATAATGTCATATAATGTTTCTGAGGTATCCTCACTCTAGCGTAAGTCTATTTTTTCTCGCGGGGTTTGCATATATCTATCTCGCGTTCGTCAGGAATATTCGCTTGGACTAGTATACGAGTATTTATAGCCCGGCTCCTTACCTACTAAGTACGATTTCGATGTTCAACTTCAACTTAAACATTTTATTGTACTCTTTACGGGTTTTCCCCTGTTAGTTTTCACACGTAAAGAAACAAATCGTAATAAAAAGTTTATAACAACTAATATTATAATACCATTCACGTAAAATGCCTTAAGGAAGAGCATATAGGACAAAAATTGTATTTTCATTTACATAGATATCAAATTCTACTATAAACGTTGTGCCTTCTCGAGGATATACAATATTATACATACTAGGTTAAGATTGTCACTATGTCACTCAAACGTTTGAATTTAGCCTATCATTTAGACTGATAGTAATAGATTGCTACTGTTCCTGCCACGCTACGAGAAAAGGAAGATTCTTAGAACACTACATTTCCCAAATCAACACCAAAACTCCCGGTGTTTGTTGACAACTATACAGTCTTCATTTTTGATCCAGAAAGAAAAGATGTCCATCATGCAAATATTGAGAAGCTACAACTAATCTCTGGAGTTACTGACCATACTAAAGCAACTTGCCGTATGCTGGGCTACGCTTAATATGAGGGTAAAAAGCTCAGAGCTGCTTTTATATGACATCAATGAGTGAGCGCAAACCTGCATGTTGGTCAGCAGGCTCCGTTGGAAAACTGAGCCTTTTTCAAATACACAAGGACATCATGACTTCACGAGAGGCTCTACTATGAATGGAGGGGCCCAAATCCCGCTATATCCACACACAGTATTCAGGGCAGACTGTATAGTCAGTAATCTTTGACTAACAGTCGGTGCCATCAGTTGACAATCAACATGATTCATCTAAGAAGTAAATTGGGATTTATTAGAATTGGAAAACTATACCTGTGAATAACAATAAGGGTGAACTGAACATGTTCCATGGTGGTACAATATACCTTGATGATATAGAGCAGTATATTTCAACAAAATAACACGTGAAGAAAAGCTACTGAAGTTGGATTAGTAGCTCATTCAGACATTGCTGGCAGATTTTGGTGATGATGTATTCACGTTTGGAGCAGATCAGACAGCTCTTGGTCCAACAGATACACCTACGTAGTATGGAGGGTCCACAGCAGTTACCACAACAGCATCCAGAGAAAACCTACATACAACATAGTTTTTTAAAATATCGGTACAGAAATTCGAAATGAGAAGTGTCAAAGAGCATTAAGCTAGTCATCTTTATTTAAAAATTTAGAACTGTTATTATGTTTAAGCCATGTAATCAGCAATTAGTATCTGCTCCCCTAGACAAGTAGCAATTCCTTGGCCGGTGTATTGTAGAATAGAATGACGAATGTATATGATTTAACGTATATGACAGTCGTGATAGGTATGTCATTAACGTCAAATCATATATTTGTCATTCTAATGTGTGAGCCTATTGTAAATGAGTTTATTGTAAATAAATGGGATTTGACATTTATGCATACGTTGACGACTGTCATACCTATACGTCAAATCTTTTTTTTTTTGATTTTGGTTGGTTGGTTGGGGGTCAGACAGCGGTCGCTATCTCAAAAGCAAAGATTGACTATCTTGGTTTTTTTATTCTCTGCACCACCTATTAGGTTGACTGGTAGAGAATGCCTATGGAATTAAGTTCGCCTATGTACATATGTGCATGAAGTTCAAATAAATAAATAAATAAATAAATCTCATTCATTCGTCATTCTATTTTACAAAACATGTTAACGAATTGCCGCTTGTTGGTCAACATATTGACAGCATGAGATTGTGGATTGTAAATTCGCGTATGACTGTTCTAATTTATTTTTTTATTTGGTCTTCTCAACTGTATTCATTGTACTCATTCTTTCGTACATAACTGTACTCATTCATTTTGTTTAGCTGTTCTTTTTCACTGTTATTCCCTAATTTTATTTTATTGTCTTTTTGATTGTGTGATTGTTTTAGTTTTAAGATGTTACTGTGATTTGTTTTTTTTTTGGATTGTATAACTACTTTCAGAATAGACTTGTGTAATTTTTATCAATACTAAGTATTGTGCTTGTATACATATAGTTTAGTGAATAGATATAATAAATATTAATTTAAATGAGAACTTATCTTTTCATTTACACCTCCTTTACTACATATTCCAAAGTCGGTTATGTATGAGAAGGGTCAGCCTCACACGCATGGGTCAAGTCAACAATAGTGCTCGGAATACGGCAATAGGCTTACTCTCTATTGCGTGGGACCTAATACAATGATTAGTGAAATGTGGGTGTTGGGGATAAAGGCGTGTGTATGAGAGCCTCAATAAGATCTTTGGGGCCTAAATAACCTCACCCGGCAGCTGGTACTCCTTCAGATTGACAGGTTAAATCCTGGCGTAGAGTTTCTTCTTGGGGTTGGGGGTCAGACAGCGGTCGCTGTCTCAAAAGCAAAGATTGGCTATCTTGGTAAGACCAACGAGTATGAGAGCGGGTTCCGGGCTTCAAAGTACAAGCTTTTGTCTGATTTTAACCGGTTCGATTACAGAGTTTGACAAGCGAGTTTCCAAACATCTATAAATGTAGAATATACAGGGTGGAAGATTTTAACCTTACCTGGAGGGAAAGTACTTTAAATACTGGAGATAGCTAATTTCACTCAAAGGAAACATTCCTTTATTTTTAAAAAGAAACAAAACTGCATTCATAGTTTTTTGAAAATTCCCTTGCCATGCCCGGTAATCGAAGCGACTAAAATCCAGAAAAATAACATCCTGTATTTTTATAGCATCAATCGATAGTGTCAATCATGAGGATCGAAACTCTCTAATAAACATGGTAAATTAAATGAAAGGAAGTCAATAGAATCTTAACTTATAAATTCTATTCCAACAGATACAGTACTTTTGCTCAACGTGCCATCACATACCTTATCAACAATAACGCCATTTGTTTAGTAAAATGAGTACTAAATGACTAAACTTTGATTCCGATTTAGAATGTAACGTTATTGTGTGACTGCATGAGGTAGTCAAGTCTCCCGATTTTTTTTTATAAGGAATATTAATAACCGAAATTACTAATATTCCTGTTAACCCCCCCAAGTAAGCTAAATTGCTTGTACTAGGAGTGGGTTCACGTCTGTAATGGTCAGGATTTGAACCCGGGACCTCTCGATCGTAAGGCTGACTCTTTAACCACTAAGCTACCGACGGCGACGCTACTATTATGTCGATTTAGGTCCAAGATACGTGTCTCGACGTATACTTGGTTGGGCTTGGAAAGCACTTCGTGGTACACCGCATCGCATCCTGGGCAACGGAGATGGCGAGAGAATTGCCTTATTGGTTCGTCTTATAATACGTTAATTGAGACTTTTGAATTAACCTGAGACGGCATGCGGTTTTAGTCGGTTTGAGTCGAGAGAGTAAATACCCCTGCTGGCCAGTGAGGGCCAGCCATGAAAAACAGGGACAAGTAATTGGAATTTTATTCTTAATATTATGATAGGTGATGGATCCTTGAGTTAAGTTCTCTATTTTGTTAAATCGAATTTGAAAATTGAGTTTTCAGGGATTTCCTTTCATTTAATTAACCATGTTTGTTAGACAGATTTGATCCTTATGATTTATACTATTGATTGATGTCATAAAAATACAGGATGTTATTTTTTCGGATTTTAGTTGGTTCGATTACCGGGTGTGGCAAGCGAATTTTCAAAAATCTATGAATGCAGTTTTACTTCTTTTTAAAAATAAAGGAATGTTTTCTTGGATTGAAATTCGGTATCTCCAGTATTTAGAGAACTTTCCCTCCAGGTAAGGTTAAAATCTTCCACCCTGTATACTACAATATGGGTTTCTTCAAGAAGGGCATTAGAAGGTTTCTTAACGCCCCTGGTATTGCATAATATGCCCATAGGCTACGGTAACCACTTTTCATCAGATGTGTCGTGTGCATGTCTGCCACCTAAGTAGGTAGTAAACAAAACGTAAGTATTTAGAGTACCTAAACCACCATACTCTCCATGAGTAGTCAAAGAATTCGATTCTCTATACTTTGTAGATTACAAGTGAACAGCATAGACTCAGCCTCAGATACATGACTCAAGTCAACAATAGTGCCTGGAATACGGCAATAGGCTCCTCCCTATTACGTGGGATCAAATACAATGATTGGTAAAGTTTGGGTGCTACGCGGGGTGTACGGGTTCGATTCCCGTTCAGTGCAATTATTTGTATACATGATTATGTATATTTGCAATCATCTGGGTGTTTCTCTATACTACATACCTAACATTATTAAGAGGGACGAATAAACTCAAAGACTAAAATGATTTCGCCATTAGAAAGCTACATTATCAGGTGCCAACATAGGCTATTTATATCATCACGCTACTATCAACGATGAACAGGATCAGAATAAATAAAATAAAAAAAAATAAAAAAAAAGTCTACCTCATTCTGGATCCCATAACACTCAGTTAATAAACTATGCTTACCTTGGGTCCACTCCAGATAGCATGTAGAATGTCGTAGAATATTTATTAAAAAACTATTATGAAAACACCACAAGTTCTTGTTAGGAGACGGTAACTACCACAAGTGCCTTTAGGCGTATAGCTTCCCACTGGAGTAGAATAGGACTACCCCGTGTCTTCCCGTGGATGTCGTAGAAGGCGACTAAGGGATAGGCCTGTTCTCGCACAAACATACAGCCCCGGGGTAAAGAGCCCGTTTAACTGCAATAGGCTCTCTATTGACTCTCTATAACATGCCGCAGAGTGATAAGGCCGCCATCTGTACTTACCACATATCTAACTCAGTTCTCTATGTTATATTGTTATATCTATGGTGTACAATAAAGACGTTTTTTTACTTACAATCATAACGATACTGAACACATATCTTTTTGTTGTCCTTGTCTGTTTATCCGAGTTAGATGCAAAAACCGCTGAACGGATTTTGGTAATCTTTTTAACGGTAATGGTCCAATTTAAAATCTTACGTTAATAGAACCGGAGATATAACTATATCTGACATACAGACAAAGTTTAGCGTATTACAGAAATTCTCTCTCCATAACTAAATTTTCAATGCACTGCTAAAGAGACCTCTCAATAATCCTGTCCAATTTCCTGCCAGCCAAACTGCAGTTCAAATGACAACTAGTTACCATCGGAATGGCGTGAATCTACAATTCTCTCCCCCTCCCCCCTACTGCTAACTGCCAGGTATTGACAACAATGCCCAAACTTTTCCCATTCCCCCCCTATCACGATCGAATCGCCGCGATTGCATCTAATTTATAATACTGTTGATCGTTTAAAAAGTAGTTTTCCGTAAAAGTGTCTTTTAAATTAAGTGATTGTGATCATTTGTGGGGATAAATCAGAGGGTGTAGAAAAACACAGTGAGGGGGGTAATTCTACGCATATTTAAGGAAGGTGGGTGATGAGCTAGAGTGTAAGTTTGGAGGGGGTCGTAGATGACCTATAGATCGAGTTCGGAAAAGTCATAGACGATCAAGAGATTGCGTGCAAGAAGTTTCATACATGAGAGTTTCTCAAAGAATCAAAGTCGAGTAGAACTTTTGATAAGTAATGAGGATTTTAATTCATTCTTTTATTTTCATCATTACACAATGTTAAGATTAGGATTCAAATGATACTTCAAAAAAAGTTGATTTTGGTAACCCTCCTTAGATTTTACAGAGAAGAAATAAAAAAAATTAAGTTATTCTATCAAAGAGGTCACACACTCAGTATATAGATCGGTAGGTATTTAATTTATATTTAAACTAGCTGACCCGGCGAACTTCGTACCGCCATATTTTCTGATCCCGTGCCCGCTGCATATCTCTAAATTTATCAGTGTTTCTCTACAATATTATGCATGCATTATACATATAAACCTTCCTCTTGAATCACTCTATCTATTAAAAAAAACCGTTTCAAAATCCGTTGCGTAGTTTTGAAGATTTAAGCATACATAGGGACGGACAGACAGCGATATGTAGTGATAGTGAAGTGATAGTGATGATGTAACATGTAGAGCTACGAGAAAAGACTTAACCTTGATACAGACAGACACTAACACAGAACTGTACTAGTTTTACTATATAAAAGAGATGCAACAGAAATGAGTCAAAGTACGAGTAGTTTAATTAATTGCTAACGAACATCATATTCATGCTAAACTGTGACATAAAAAATCAGAACGGCATGGCATTCCATATTTGAAAAAGAAGCGCCATTTTGAAATAAAGCGACGTTCCATTTATAAAAAATCACTGTCTCCAAAGGTCCCCTGTGAAAAATTATAACGTGATGCCGTACATTTTGTTACCAGGAAAAAAATATGTTTTTCCTTTGTGCTTGAGACACAATATTTCAGGGATAGCTGTCGGGCGTCACTCCGTTGTGAAAATATTCCTTGGTTTAACCTAAAATACGTTATTATTAAAATGTTATAAAATTGCATGCATAATTTGACAGTGACGGTTGTGAATGAAAAAAGTGTGCGGAGATATTGTATGAGGCTGAATGAAACATTTTCTTGGTAATGAAAGTAGATACAGAATAATGGTCTGAATGGAAACATTGGTTTTAATTTTTAAGGAAAAATGCGAGCGAGTTATTTATTTTTTAGCATTCTTTGAGTAGGTATAATACCTAATGTGTGTATATTATATAGAGTGAAATAGGTATTATATTCTGAAATTAATATTCTAAACTTTGGCTAATTAAATTCAATCCCACTAAGCTTGGGTTTATTGTGACAAAGAATAAGACCGTCGTTAAAGTATCGTTATGGTTAGGCACTTAACAAAATGTTTTTAGCAAACAATCACACAGTAACTTTTAAACTCTCGCGTTCCATGATATACAATAATGTTAACGGGAATTAACGCGAGCATGGTATAGGTACGTACATACCTTTGATTTGCCTGACGTTTCGACCAGGTTACACCGGCCTGTGACCACGGCCGGTGTAACCTGGTCGAAACGAAATTCCCGTTAACATTATTTTAATCACACAGTACTCATGACAGCAGGCATTAGACATCATAACACATGATCGATTTTTCATCATGTAAAAATTAAGGATCTTTCTAGTCATGATTGGTCTCCGAAGACCGAATTTTGGGCAAGAAGAGAGGAGGACGTCCGAGACAGTTTGGTTAGAGTATTTCCCCTGTAAGGGACTGGTCGCAGGTTCAAGCCCCATCTTGGACGTTCACTTTTCCAATCTAAATCAACTGTCATCATCATCATCATTTCATTCATAGGAAATCCACTGCTGGACATAGGCCTCCCCTATAGATCTCCAATAAGACCGGTTGGAAGCGGCTCACATCCAGTGCGTTACCGCGGCCTTAATAAGGTCGTCTGTCCACCTTGTGGGTGCACGTCCTACGCTGCGCTTGCCGATACGTGGCCTCCACTCGAGGACTTTTCGACCCCATCGGTCATCAGTCCTCCGTGCAATCAACTGTAGAATGAACTAAATCGAACTACCTATTAGTATCTAGAAAGCAGGGCAAAGGAAAGTTTGGCATACTGATGATGTCACATTAATATTAATTTGCAGTCACAAAATGTCCAACAAATATTAATATCGTCAGCTAATTACCCCGAACCACCAGAAACGTTGTCCCCAAAACAATGTTTTTCACAGCGCAGCGATTTCTCAAGAGCATCTCTAAATCTTTAAAAATCGTCGTAATTTTTCCGCCACGTTGACTTTTTAAACAAATTATATTAGCTACAAATCAAATAAGGTTGAATTTGGACTGGCACAATGAGGGCATTAAGTCGGTTAATTTCATTAATTATTCTTTTGAAGAGAATAAAAGGGAACTGTGGGAGACAGCTAACTGACGGACGTCTCGCGTTCTATTAACTAGCTGCGATGTCTTATGAACAAATAAAGTCATATTTTTATAATAACTTTGGCAATTGTTGTAATAAAATTTTGTGTTAGAGCATTCTTTCTTAATACTTTAGTGTTAAACGAAACCTTGTTTTCAGCGTTTACATAATATGAAAGAATAACGAACGAATGTTCTGTCACTGTTTACACTCATAGAATTTGATGTAGAAGGGTTAGATTGAGCATTCGTTCATTTGATGTAAATCAGTCTAAAACGTTATTTCACACTTTTCGTGTTGAATGTACATTATGTGCAAAAGACATTGTACATTCAAAACCAAAAGTATCACTCGAAGGCATGTATTTAATAATACGAATGATACGAACGTAAATGATATCACTAGTCCATTTCCATACTCCAACCATATTTCTACCATCCATCTCCCATATTTCATTTCCTTATTTCCTAGTGTGGCATATGAGGGTACCTACATGACGAAATGAAAATGTCAAAAATATCGAGATGGTGGTAATAGTGCGCGCCCGTTGAGCCAGTCAGCTTGAGACCACGGCCGGTATCAGGTAAATCAAAGGTCAGTATGTCCTGTACCATGATCACGTAAATTTCCGTTAATATTTTTGTATATCATGGAACGCGAGAGCTTAATAGTTACTGTACCAAGTTACCGACCACATTAACTCAGAAACTTTAAAACATAAATTGAACAAAATTGAAAAATGTTGAATTTGTTCTCTGAAGATAACACATTTATTGATTTATTTCGGCGTAAATATTTTAGTTAATTTGCCAATGTTTAGCAACTTCTGAACTTAACTGTACATTCAATTCACCAAATAATGCTTTTGATTTATCGAGGAGCAGTCCTGTACCGTACAGTCGCTGACAAAGGGGCCGGCCGCATTGTCCCGGCGCGTCTGCCTGTGACAAACACGGCCCGACAGACTGTGGCATTCGCGTCATATATACTCGTATGTTGCTAGCACTTCGCTTAAACACTGTACATAGATAATATGTGCAGATGGTACGATTTATTGGGTGCAAATTGAATAGTCTTACTATTGCTCAGGGCATATATCCTGGACCTTCTTCTTCTTCGTCGAGTCAATGGCTCATAAAATTTCTTAGATTTTATTGACCTAATATTTGGCCACGGCTACATCATTGTCCGCTGTCTTACTCAGGTTCTCGTTTGTACAGATGAAAGGGCACAGTGGGCAAGAGAGCAAATGAAGCATGGACTGGAATGGGGCCCTGCAGTCGCACGACGCTTGCGACTGGTCTTAATAACCCCATTTTATTTAAATTTGCCTTGCAGCGTCCAAGATACGTGTGCCGAGGTATATTATAGTGACCGGCATAAATCTTTAGGTACTGCAAGTCGGCTCCCAGCACGCGGATTTGTTTGATATAATCCATGATAGGTGGATTTGAGTTCCTTCGCCACCGTTCCTCAAAAGACACCCAAAATAGCGTACTGCGCATACCTATATAGTACACTAGCTTTTACCCGTGGCTCCGCCCGCACGGATGTCGGTTATCGCGACCAAACATAACCTATATCCTTTCCCAAGGTCAAATCTATATCTGTACCAAATTTCATCAAAATTGGTTTAGTGGTTTAGGCGTAAAAGCGTAACAGACAGACAGAGTTACTTTCGCATTTATAATATTAAGTATGGATATGGATATGGATTTTGTGACGTAGTTGGGGGTCAACGAATTCTACGTCCTACGTTCAACGTGTCCTACAATACATGCGACACTACACTACATATTATTATAACTAGCCTAATCTCGTAGTTTACTTCAGCGACTAAGCTTGGTGAATTACCGCATATCCCGGGATTAGGCCGACCGCACGCGATACGTACTTGTACATTATTAATTTATTCACTTGTCTTGTCCCTTCTACCGTGGTAATAATTTATACACGGGATATATCTTGAACTATCTTCGAGCTTTAGATTATTAGGTAAGACCGCTGTACAAACAACAATCTCTTCCAGGCAACCTTTTGCAACCTGCATAATAATTCTTTAGTAGAAAATAATAATGCACCATGTGAAGTCTTTTAATTCCTACCTAGCACACATGTTTTTCCTTTTTCTTACAGTCCCGAGTCCTTTAAGCGCGGCGTGAAGTGTCTCATGAGGCTGTTAAGTTGGGAGCCACTATTTTAGCATTATGTGTGTCTAAGAAGGTGACCCTCATTCCTAAGACTCTGCTTTCAGCATACGATCAGGCGAGGTGACCATCATAAAAAAGATACTCACTTAGTCCATCAGTCACTCTAACTTACCTCTTAGGCCCGTATTTCAGAACGAGTCCTGAATCATGATTTATAAATTAAAAACTTAGTGTTAAGGAGAATTTGACGTCAAACAGCTGTAACAGTGTTGCACTATTTTGAAAAATAAAGAATTGAAATTGAAATAACTAGATCTAAGTACAGATTGTATTTTAGACGACCGCTCTAATAATCATTGTGAGAGCGATTCAAAACTGAGCGTTGTTTCGGAACTAGACTTGGAATTACACTCTCATTTCTCATTTTATCTTTAAAATACTTTATTTTTTTATTTAGGTCGACAAATTGACTACACCCCGCCAGATGGCGATCTGGAGTGCAGTCCAAAGAACTCGTGCACACGATCTCTACTTTGATAGCATTCAGCAACATCTTTTTCACAAGACCCGGGACTGTGAAAGATACACATGTGCTGGTAAAGAATTCTACAATAATCTTATTATCTTAAAATCAATCTAATATCTACAATAAAACGCCCTTCTAGATCTAAAACAGAAACAATTGAATAACCCCCAAATAAATCAATTAAACAACGATTCAACCAAAACGACCGTGACGTCGCGTAAAACAGAACCCACAAAAGAGTGTTGCGCCGCCCGAACAATCCCGGAATGTGTCCCTTGACGATTCCGGGATATCCAAACGTCACATTACTTCACCCCGGAGCGTTTTGTTCGTAAATGATTTGAGTAATGTCCCGTCTCCCGGGACACCACACACAAATAAAATTAAATTTTAATAGTTCTTGTAATTGGAATATTATTGTGGGGAGTAATTTATTTGAGGTTATAGCTAGGTGAACGGGGTAAGGTTGGACGCAGTTGTTTGTACTGATTATTCATGGATATTAGAATATCAGTTTGAGATGTATTGAGCTCAATAGTTAGTCAATTTCTGAAAAAAATATATGTGAGATGATTCAGAGAAAGAACGTCTACAAAAATCGAAGCAATTTGTTCGGGTGATTGATTGGGTAGCATCCCAATATACCCCACGTATTTTATATCCATAACCATACTAATATTATAAATGCGAAAGTAACTCTGTCTGTCTGTCTCTTACTCTATCGCGCCTAAACTACTGAACTGATTTGTATGAAATTTGGTATAGATATAGATTAAACCTTGGGAAAGGACATAGGCTATGTTTGGTTGCGATAACTGACATCCCCGCGGGCGTAGCCGTAGGCAATAGCTAGTAAGAAAAACGCAAAAAGTTCACTACTATTAGACGGTTATTAAATCACGTAGTGCGCGCGGATCCTTTGACAGTTAAGTCGATACTTATCGTGCCATTTTATTGTGTCTGCGAAAAGATAGTTATCTGAATAAAAGTTGTGCCTCCAGTCTTTTGATACAAGTTGTTGTCAGCACATTTGTTAGTCGATGTTGTTATGATCAAGTTCTGATTAATAAGTTTCGTCGCATCGCACTTATTCCGCTTGACCAACCGTAACGCAACTACGCGAGTTCGAATTGCCCGACACAATTAAGTTGGTTTAGTTTTACATCAGTTCTATTTTCTATTTATTTATTTATTTATTATATACTTTATTGTACACCATTAAAATACATCATATAAAGTATCAAACTACGGAACCAGTACAATGGGCGGCCTTATCGCTTTAAGCGATTTCTACCAGGCAACCTTTGGATGGTAATTAAGATTGTAGGATTGAGTGGTAGTTGTTTGGCGTACATTTACAATACATAATACACACATAAACATATCAATATACCTATATGTACATAAATACATAACATCTATGTTAACCAATTGAAATCCACCGTCTAGTCATGGTACGACTGCGTTTGAAACTAATTGTCAATACAAACATACATAAACACACGCCTATTTCCCCGAAGACGTAGGCAGAAGCGAATTAATACGCCCACCTTTTATCAGTAACTTGTTATACCCACGTAACAAGGGGCAAGCCTATTGCCGCTAGACGGTTTCTTTTAAATTTGCCAGAGCCTCGTCTGATATTCAGCAAGTACACCACTTGTAAATGAGGTTAGCTTCAGTCTCTTAGGTCTTGGAGAGACCCCCTATGCACTCAAGTCAAGTAGAATAGTGCACCAGAATAAATAATAGTACTGCGGTAGTTTCGCTAAATGAACACAGTTCGTGGGCTAGTTGCTTATCGCTTTCAGAACGGTGAAGTTTGGCCATTGTCTGTGTTCATGTTAGTTTTATAAGTAGAGTACTTCGAATGATCTATTAGAATAGAATGAGGAGTATTCGGTGCAGGAGCAGAAGTTTGATTGGTATAATGATTATTAGAGTTATCGGGATATTTACCATGTTTTGTTTTGAGTATCCGATATTTCGGCGATCTTTTCATTATGATCACGGAGAAGAACCAAAACAATACATGGTAAATATCCATCGGGATATTTAGGTACCATGTATCTCTAATTAGTAATGTAAACGACCATGACAGTCTAAATACCTCTATTATGCTTGCGTAGTCTATACGAGTATGTGCCTGTAACTATGGGCATGTTGTTTTTACTAAGTCCAAGGACACACATTTCGACATTTGCTTGTCTCTCTCCTGAGGGAGACGCTGTTGCCTGGGGTGCCAATAGTGGGTGCGGCGGGAGCGGCCTTGTAAAAGACTACTCAGAGGTTTTCCAGCTGTCTTCCTGACTGGCAGAGGGCACAGTGAAAAGCAGGTAAAGGGCGGGCTGGTCGGTGAGTGCAACCGTCGGGTCTTACGATGCAGGTGCGTACCTGTCACCCTGTCACCTCGTCTGCGCAGCGGTAAGGTGCTTGTCCTCCTCATTGCCGGGGTTCGATGGGGACAGCGTGCTTCCCACACCCGAGGGTGGTCTTAAAACCGTAGATGGCCCAGGGTCAGTCGAGGTGCAAGTGCAGTTGGTAACCTGGGTATTATCTGGAGATCCAAGACGGTATGCGGTTGTAGTCGGTTCGAGTCTGAAGTAACCATCCCCGACGGCTGATGGAGGTGCTATCCGAGGGGATTTCCCCCAAAACCTTCTGATTCTATATCAGATACAATATGGGGTTTTTTAGGGAAGAACCCCGCTTGGACATCTGCGGTGTCTACAAATTTTTTTTTAACTTCTAATCTGTATGTTTGTTTGCGATGAACACAAAAACTACTGAACGGCTTCATTTCTCTTCTATAGACACCGCCGTGAGTGACACGAAACTGCTGCTGTTGTAACAAGATAACCCGTAATCTTCCGTTCCAAACTCTTAACAACATTGTACCACTAGAGCTGCACCAACAATATATAGTTACGAAACGATAAATTAACGTTAGATAAAAATCGCTCAACAATGAGCTGACAACGGCGGCCAATTAACGCGACGATCGACAGCTTATCGCGTTGGAGATCATCACGCGAGCTGCACGGTGGTCTCGTGGGCGGGAGATCTGTTGTTGGTTAGAACGTGATGGGTTACCGCGGTTAGTACTGATAGAGAAGTTCATCTTCTGAATCTTTCCAACAAAATACGTTTATGTCACAATTATTTAGTGTTTTATGTGTTGTTTGTAATCGCTAATAGATTACAATGACTTTGTTTGTCATTGAATGTACTGATGACAATGAATGTAAATCGTATAGCAAAGACGTGAGTTAAGTTTGAACAAAGTTCTGGAGTGAAAATTAAGATTTTACATTTAGAGACATTTTACGACCACCATCTTTGATTTTTTAGACTTGACTGCAAAAAACCCACAAACGGAACTGACTGAAAAATTGACTTCAGGGACATTTATCGGCCGGGGTGCGAGAGATATATGTCTACGATAATCTCAACTCCAGCAACCGACGGCCCACAGACGGCGTGCGTTTAAGTCGGTTCGAGTGCGACATTATCTCCTCCACCGGCTCCGGCGGAGGAGGTATCCGTGGGGATTTTTCACACGATAAAAAAGGGGACATTTATTATAACCTGAAACAATACAAGGGCATTTTTTTATCCCTGAAATATGTTCCTATGGGTTGCGAAACGGTATCAGAATTCCACGTAGACGGAATTATTAGTAAACGCTAGTATCAATAAAACATACCTACAACCCTAAAATAAATATTTATTCAAACTTCATGAAATTCTAAAATCAATCAAACTTAAACGATAGCTGTAACAAGGGGTTGTTCTAAAAACAATAGCGATCTAACAGCACAAGTTTGATGTGAAACGTTACAGCCGACAGCGGCGTATCTCTGCCTCTAATTGAATAAGTTTGTAACAACAAGCGCGAGGTGGCGGGAGGTACGGCAGACGGTTTAGGTGCTGTTTCGGTCAATATCTGTCTGATTTACTTTAGATGTTTTAGGGGTTTGTTCGTGGTTTGCGAGCGGAGAGACAGCTTTTCAAAGTCAATGTCAAAGATATTCTGTATAGACCATCAAACGGAACTTACAAAACTTAAAAAACATGAAACTACAGTAATATTTCGTAAACTTTTCCCAGCCAATGTGCAGTAAAGGAAATTTTGCAATTGGTATGTACGCTCACTCCTGAAGGAAATTCTGTATTATTTTCATATTATGTGTTCCCCTAGCTTAGCAGAAATGTGTTCCTTTCTGAAATAAATATTGTATGGCTGTACTCCTTTCCTGTCCTCCTCTCTCCTATCTCTTTTCTATGAACTGTGTAGGTAACATCATTGATTTGTTTCCGTCAGTGCGTAATATCTTCGTAGAAGAATGTATAGGAGAATTGGGAATATCCAGGACGAGTCCGGTAGCTCAGTTGATCATCAGGTGTCATGGGTTCATGTTCATGTCTCGTTTGGAATAATGACTTTCTCATTGACTCTCTAAATTTATAGGAAAACTTAGCACAGTAATTGCTTAAAAATATCATTAAGCCACAGTATTAATAGCTTTTTTCAATGTGAAGCCTTCATAAAACTTTTAACAGTGTCCTACATACGTACATCATACTGAACTATCTCAATATAACATTCTGTATATCGATTACAAAAATAATAGAGTGAACGCTGGTGACCTTAAAGCCTCCGCTCACGGGTCACAGTTGAAATATCCCGCGCGCACGCCGACCCAACGTTGACTAACGACGACACATCGCACTTCGCTGACGAACGTCTGTATTGTGTACGAGAGACGTGTACGACGGTCTTTATATTTCTTTTACAGGCTGTTATTTAATTTGCAATGTATGTGTAACTAGGTACAGTCGCAAAGAAGATAGTATCACACTTTTGCGATAGGTACAACTTTATTATGAAAAAGTGCAATCGTATCTCCTTTGTTGACTGTAGCTCACACACAACAAATTGTCACTTGTCTACCAAGGCTGATCATACTCGATATATTACCAATATCTAACGCGTGTATACGACGTATATGGGCAACGTTGAGTACCAATACGATCATAAAGCTATGGAGTCCATGGTTCACTGCAGACGCGGATAAAGCGTGGGTATTAGTCTAATGTTAGCACTTTAGAGCGAAAGTACCGCGACACTAGCGCGTTAGCGTGTGTTTAAACTAGTGATGTTACTACACAACTCGATAGTATTTAAAAAGTTTACGAAGAAAATTATTTAGCACTTACAGATTTTGTTTGTCGTGTCGTGTCGGATCGTGTCGGAAACCGTCAGATGACTTTATCCCGTTCGATAGTAAGAAGCCTACAGAATGAAACCTACCATTATAGATGTCAGCAGTAAACAATAGGGCATAAAATCATCACTTCACTACCTACACATAATAAAACAACTCGCTGTCGCTGTCTGTCCGTCCCTATGTATGCTTAAATCTTCAAAACTACGCAACGGATTTTGAAGCGGTTTTTTTTAATAGATAGAGTGATTCAAGAGGAAGGTTTATATGTATAATACATGCATATTATTGTAGAGAAACACTGATAAATTTAGAGACAATACCATGCGGGCGGAAAATATGGCGGTCCGAAGTTCGCCGGGTCAGCTAGTAAAGAATAAAGTATTGAAATTCTTTACCAACACTCACGTTTCCTTCTTTCTACAGTCCCGGGTACTTTAAGCGGGGCGAGTCAAGCAGAGGTTCACCATTATAAATTTGCTGGTGTCTGTAATGGTGATCCTCTTTCCTGAAATTTTACATTCAGCGTACCTTCAGGAAAGGTGGAGGTCATATTAACGTATCTAAAAAAAAAACCTGCCCAACTTCAGTAACCCAGGAATGTAAGATAATAACGTGATTTGGTAAAGAATTCGAAGTTTTTACAGATCGGTAATCACTTCTATAATATGTCACTGCGGTTTGATCTTCCAAACCCCAGCAGATAAAAGCCTGCACCAGGTCCTTGTCTGTTTTTAGCAGGTGTACCGATTAACAGATGGGGTTGGTTTAGAACCCTGAAGGTATTAATATGTATTAGTTGTGCATATAACTTCGTTCGCTGATAAGTCCATATTAGCTAAGTTCGTAAGACATGCTAAATACACATGGCCCTGTAATCTCATTGGAGCATGTCATAGTGTTCTTGTATTACTCGTGCTGAAGTTTTTATTGAATGTTACTCGAGTATGCTTTCCCCCATCCCTAGTGCTGGGGTGTCCGAGACACCGACCAGTGATTATGAGCGCCATAGAATGCACACAGGCATCGACGATTTATTACGTTTAATGACGTCATCTGTTACGTCACAACGGTTTATAATTAGTGCCAGTTGCGGGTAGTTGAGTGTTGATAAATTGACTTTACGAGGTTAGGTGTATGAATGTGCTTGATGTGTCATCAATTTATGGGTAATTATTATGTGGTAACATTTTTAGTAGTACTTGACAGCCTCCGTGGCGTAGCGGTAGTGAACGCGGCCGCTACGCAGGAGGCGCGGGTTCGATCCCCGCTCAGTGCAAATATTTGTGTTCATGAAATATGGGTATTTGCATTGGTCTGTTCGTGCCTCGGAGAGCACGTAAGCCGTCGGTCCCGGTTGCCATAAGAACATCTATGGCAGTCGTTACGGGTAGTTGGGAGCCCTAAAAATCCAAAAACAACGGTCTAGCTGTAAAGCTTCGATATCGCCTAATGTTACCATTGGGCTGTGGAGGTCAGATGGCAATCGCTTCACGAAAAAATATCGAGGTCTAGCCAAATCTGTTGTAGTTAAGACTGGTAAAAGCGGACCCCAGACTCCGAGCTAAAAAGCTTCGGATGCGACTGGGAATTAACGCTAGGATGAGAGAGAACATTTTTAGTAGTACTATTAAAAGTGTTCATACTGTATTATGATTCAGCCTGATATTACGGGTAGATGAAGCCCTAATAAATCCTACAGAACTTCGATAACGACAATGAGTTGTGGAGGTCAGATAGTTGTCACGGAAAATGTCGAAGTTGTAGAATTCGGATTCCAAAGTGAAGGCCTCGGATGCGACCAGGACTCACGCAAGGATGATGATGATGAATAGTGCAACCTGAAATTATTTCGTACTTATTATTTGTGTGGATATCCCGTCAAGCTTCATATCACCTCGAAGAGCATCACCATCCACTAATTCTATCATCTACTTTTTACTGGGTCCACAGGGCCCTACCATTATCTTTGGGGCATAAGCCAGTAAGCCTACAAGTCGATGCACCGGTTGAACAACGGACGGAACTCGCTCCCTTAAAACCTAAATCGAAAAAAGGGGAAAGAGTATTTCGGATGCAACCGGTAATAAGATGATGACGGCAGAGTAGAATTTGGACCACCCCATCTCCTCCCATGCGGTGTCGGTGTCGGCTGTGATATATACAGCCCAGACTCAGCCTCAGATACATGGCTCGAGTCAACAATAGTGCCCAGGAAACGGCAATAGGCTCTCCCCCTTAGCTCTCCCCCTATTCCTACGTGGGACCTAAATGATTGGTGAAATGAGGGTGTTAATTCACCTCTGCCTAACGCTCCAGGGATAAAAGCGTGATTGTATGTAGCATATACAATTTTTAAAACAGACGATTTTAAGTATGATGGCGTAGCCGACCGCATACGACGACTGCCGACGCATGCAGCACATACAGCGTACCCATTACTTGTTAAACTCCGATACGAATAAAGGGGACCATTGAGAAGCCGCAATGAATGACGCGCATGTGCTGCGTGCGTTGGCAGTTGTCGTATGCGGTCGCCTACGGAATCATACCTTTTAAAATCTGATTCACGCTTGAAAAGTCAATGAAAATATTCACAACAGCATTTCTTCACGCACCGAACTGTACTAAAAACTCTTTCCTTTCATTCCTAATATCATAAATTTTCACAATGCAAACCTTTCAATTAAAAATATGCTTTATTTTCATCAACATAGAGTTAATTTTTCAGGCACGTGGTCATGAAAGAGGTATTGATAGGAAAGTATGTGTGTTTTGCGTGTACTGTGGCAGGTGTGAACAGAGATAGGGACAGGAAATGAGCCGGTGTGATGACGGTGCCGAGTATTGTCAAAGATACTGCGAATATAAAGGCGAGAACGTTACAGTGAGTGTGTGTGTGTGTGCGTTATGTTAATAGTGTGTGACTGTGAGTGTGTGTCAATGAGTATGAGTAACTTTTGTGATGTTTTACTTAATTCCTTTGTTAGGTACTAAAAAGGTTTACCTATTTGCCGCTCGTATACCTATATAATGCTCGTAGCCGATATACCTGCTGATTCAGGTGGCAGTCACTCTCATGAAAGATTCATCCTCACACATTGCGTCCAGAAATGGTGCTCACTGTGAGGTATGAAAGGAACTTCATCCCACGCACACTCAAGCTGTGGAATCAACTCCCTGCAGGGGTTGTCCCAAGCGACTACAATATGGATTTCTTCAAGAAGGCATTAGAAGGTTTCTTCAGGGTTTACAGCACGAGTGTAACGCCCCTGGTGTTGCATACGTCTATAGGCCACGGTAACCACTTCCCATCAGGTGGGCCTTGTACTTGTCTGCCACCTAAGTGGTATAAAAAAAGCCTTAAGAGATATTATGTCACTTGCGAATCTCGTTTGATAAAATGGTACAAGCGAGAATGTTGTGTTTGCCTGTGTGTAAAAACTTTGGTACGACAATACAATAGCATGGCGCGATAGTCGCGTGCGATTCTCGAACCAAAACGTGCGAGAAATTCTACCCGTCTAAATGTCGCCTACACTTTAAACAGTTAGTAGGTATCCAATTAAGCGTCTTTCCACTGAGCCGCACAGACCGCTGACACACAATGGCGGATGGATCCGCTTAGCGATCAAATCAGCTTTAAATATCGCTGAGTAATCAGGGCGCGGGCCGGGCGGGTTCGGGAGGACGAAATAAAGAGCACGCTGTATCTCCGATATGAATTACTTTACGTTTTCTTTTGTAGCTATGTGGTTTTGAAGACTATGTGTGTGACTTTATGTGTTTTTATTTACTATGTTTTGTTGCAATTAAATGACATTTCAAAAAAAATAGTACGAGTACTATATACCATATCTAAATATATATAACTCAAAGGTGACTGACTGACTGACTGACATAGTGATTTATCAACGCACAGCCCAAACCACTGGACGGATCGGGCTGAAATTTGGCATGCGGATAGCTGTTATGATGTAGGCATACGCTAAGAAAGTATTTTGATTAATTCTACCCCCAAGGGGATAAAATAGGGGATGAAAGTTTGTATGAAACTTTGTCAATTTTAAACCGATCTTTACATGCATAAAGCTACTATGACGTAGATAACCCCCAAAGAAAGAATTTTGAGATGCAGGCTATATAAACACTAAGCGATAACCGACATCCACGCGGGCGGAACCGCGAAAAACCGCTAGTAGGCAAATAAAATCTTAAAAAATTTATGTCAGAAAATACTAGTCGTTTGATTTTTTTTTGCCATTCTTAATTTTCGATACTACATCAAAGTGCAACAATGGCAATGGGTCACTATAACCCAATTCCTATCAGCTTCCCAATGGATCGCATATGCACCATGACCCCTTGGGAAACTGTCAGGAATCGGGTAAATCGAAGTACTGCTTTGCAATGGCTTCCTTTTTGAAAAAAGATCCCTTCGTCACTGGTGCGTTATTTTCTTTATCTTCATACCGTTGTGGTCGCATCCCAGGTTTTCACGTCGGAACCCGAGTTCCGTTTACTCTTTCCCACCTTTTGACTTGCTTTTAACAACTTTATGTAAGTGACCACCTTCTACACAACTCCGAGCGGAAAGTCTTCGCTAGAGTGAGGCTCTAGCGAAGTCTTTCCGCTCGGAGGTTTGCCAGTTTACAGTTTGCTTTTCTCCCACCATCTAATAAAAATATCTGTTGTTCTCAATTTTTCCACATGCTCGAAAATATTCCACAAAAATTGTCATCACATCAGTCACATCACCCGTTCAAAGAAAAACAAGCAAAGTTATTTTTAATTTTCGCTTTATATCCGATGAAAAAATCTCATAACCGCCTACCAAAGCTTAAACACAATATTTTCGTCGAGTGCGAGAGAGACGTCAAGCACCGAACATCATGTCCTCGTTTAGCCTAGTAAGCGGGTATTTATGCTAATAATTCGCATAGACCCGCCGCAGGGAACAATTGTGTCAATTTATGACCTCCAGAATTCGGCGGGGTAACACTGATTTAACTGAGACGTAACGAGATTCTCGAGGGACGAGACGTTGCAGGTAAATGGCTCAAAACGTTCTTATGTCTATCGATCCTGGCGCATTATTCTGCTTGACAATGAGTTTCAAACGCAGTCGTAACGTGAGTCGTCGTAAGTTAAGTAGACGGTGGCCTCGAAGGGGGCCATCTCTAGTCTCTATCTTTAGTCAGTCTTTGGGCTGCCGAAAACCCAAAGACGGTGAGGGTTTTAATCGGCACAAGTCTGATATATCCACTTCCCACGGCTCCGGCGGGATTGCAGTATCCACACAATGATGAAAAAGTGTAAACGGTGGGTGTAATTTGCTTAATATAAAAGGTAGAAGTAAATATGTGTTGGCTAATACGAACGCGCGTAGTTACGTTACGCTTGGTCAAGTCGAATAAGGGCCCTGTCCTTAGATTTACCGAGAAGGCAATTTTCTAAGAGTCGGCAAACGAGAAAAGCTCCCTTTGTGTTCTGGCAGTTTTGGAAAAACGATATTTTGTTTGCTTTATTCAGATTACGGAAATTGATCAGGTCTTTTTATATGTATACACATTCATATGTATTACTTCCTCCTATAGACATTGTGGTAGGTAAAGGTATGTATGAAAAGGCATATTAACATCATCATTATTCGTGCGGTGACATAGAAAGAATACAAGTATCCTTACCCATCTTATCCAAAAGGTCTCGTAAGAGTCGACTAACGGAAAAATATGCAGACGATATCACTGCGAGAGAAGGAAAACTCGAAATAAAACTCTGTACTTACCCGTCTGGCTAGCGTGGAAACAGTAGGTCAAAGCCTCCTAAGTCCCAACATTGAGAGAGGTCGTGACCACGGTTGCTGCAACGCACCCGAAACATCGGCACAAGTAAGTTCCATAATAATAATAATTAATTGCAATAAGTCCCGATATCACAAAAACGATGAGGTCTATGTCCATCAGTGGATCTTGTTTTAGAAGCTCAATTAAAATTTTCAACAAGCTTTCACCTATATTACTACTTAATATCAATATATACTATGTGAAGTGTACCTATATTGTAAGGTACAGAAACTGACCTTGTACACCTACTACCCAAAAATAGACTCAAACTCTATCTCCATCCAATGGTTGCCTGTATGAGATTGCCACTAGGTGATAAGGCCGCCTATTGTTTATACCCAAATGTATAACCCATTAGGTTATACATGTTTTTCTCCTTGGTGTGCACAATAAAGATATACATTACTTTACTTTACTTCCACTCAAAGCACACGGGACATTTTCCCAAACAGTTCCATTTATAGGTACGTAGTTACAGTTCCACACCCACCTAACTTTCAGTTCCATCTAGATGGAAATGGAAATCGTTGGGATTGTTCCCGCTTTTTGTCGTTCTGCCCTCCACAGTGCACTCCCCATCGTTATTGGCCATCGATACTTCCTCTAATTGCTTCGCGTGAAAAGTAACTTCTAGGGCTTAGGATGTAGAGAAGACTAGAAGAGACATGCATTTAGATTTAATATTAATAAAAAATATATGCCACTTAGGTGGCAGACAAGCACACAGTCCACCTGATAGAAAGTGGCTACCAAGTCCTATGGACGTAAGCAAAACTAGGGGTGTCAAACTCGTGCTGCCAATCCTGTAAGGACCTTCTAATACCCTTTTTGAAGAACCCCATATTATAGTCGCTAGGAAAAGCCATAGCAAGTAGTTCGTTCACAACTTTTTTTTTTTTTTTTTTTTATCGTGCGAAAAATCCCCGCGGATACCTCCCCCGCTGGAGCCGGAGGAGGAGGTTATGTCGGACTCGAACCGACTAAAACGCACGCCGACTGTGGGCCGTCAGTTGCCGGAGGTGAGATTGTTGTAGCCATATCCCTCGCACCCCGGCCGACCCAGGGCCATATCTCTCGATCTGGCCCTCTCCCGATGTGGGGACCGTAGAGTCCCCAACTCGCCCCCGGGTATGGGGAGGCACGCAATGCGCACCGCCGCCGTGGCCTGCTTCTGCTAGGGTGACAGGCGGCTCCACCCGTCACCCCCAGGCCCGCGCTCATGGGGGACGGAGGTCGTTCTGCGACCTCCGACGCCCGAGTTGCCGTCGCTCGTTACGGGCCGCGCGGTTAGCGATTCTCCTACGCTCTTCGCGGGCCGCAAGGTCTGCGATTCTCCTTCGCTCCCGCTCCGCCTCCCATTTCACGAGCATTATTTGCTCGCAGAAGGAGGCGCCGGCGGCCCACGCATCCGCGCAGCGAACCATCGCTGCGAGCAAAGTAGCGAGCGTGAGAACTCTCACTCCCAAGGTCGCCACCAGCTCCCGTCTCGGCGTCTCCCACGCCGGACACTCGGTGAGCGTGTGCAGCGCCGAGTCCTCGCTCGCGTCGCAGTGATGGCACTCGGACGTTGGCTCTTTCTTCGCGATCCGATGCAGATACCGCCCGAAACACCCATGACTGGTGATTATCTGCGTCAGCCAGAACGAGAGGCCGCCGTGTGGCCTCTCTAGCCACTCCCCCATGATGGGTCTTACCGCCGCTAATACGGCGTGCCCTGCGCGTGGTCGCCCAAGTCGCAGCTCCCACTCCGCTACCATGTCCCTGTGGAGCCGGGATTTCACGGCCCGAATTTCTTCAGGCTCAGGATCATGTCCCCGCTCCCGCGCCTCCTTTCGGAACCGATATAGCGCCGAAAGGGTTCTCGCTTCCAGGATCCATGGTAGCGATCCGGCAAGGAGACTCGCTGCTTCGAAGGATATCGTGCGGTACCCCCTGATGACCCTGATGGCCACTGTCCGCTGCGGTTCATGCAGCTTGTCCGCATGCCTGGCCTTCAGGTTATCCGCCCATACGGGGCACCCGTATAGAGCCATGGACCGCACGACACCCGCATAGAGTCTCCTGCAGGAGTCCTCCGGGCCCCTCAAATTGGGCAGCAGCCGCGTCAGAGCGTTAGCTGTGAGCACCAATTTGGGGACCAGACTTCGGAAATGCTCCCCGAAGTCCCACCGACCGTCGAGCACGAGCCCCAGATATTTCATCTGGGGCTTGATGTCGATGAGAGTGTCTCCCACTGTTATGCTGGATCCCGCTGGTGGTCCGCGCCGAGGTCCATGAAAGAACATGGCCTTGGTTTTCTGCGGATCCACCTCGAGACCCAGCCTCCGGATCCGTTCCACGACTTGGGCAACCGCAGTCGTGGCCTTCCGGGTCGCTTCGCGGTGTGTAGCCCCGCTCGCCGTTACTAGCGTGTCGTCCGCATAACACGTCACGGCGGCACCATCCACAAGCTCACTGCGAAGCACCCAGTCGTATCCGATGTTCCACAGGAGCGGCCCCAGGACCGATCCCTGCGGAACACCGCACGACATCTCTCTCCGGCCGACACCGACCGCACCTGGGTAGATGACGGCTCTCTCCGACAGGTAAGCCCCGACTATGCGGCGGAGGTAGAGAGGCACATCGTGGTACACGAGCGCCTCCATAATGCAACTCCAGGGCAAGGTGTTAAACGCGTTAAGTGTCCAGAGCCACCGCCAACATCACCTCGCCCCGAGAGACTGCATCCTCCGCCAGAGTCCTCACACGCATGATTGCATCAAGTTCGTTCACAACTTGAACGTGCGTGGGAAGAAGCACCTATCATACCGCACAGTGCGCACCGTTTCCGGTCGAAATGACATGTATGAGAAAGAATTACCTGCCTGTGGCGAGTGGTGTGATGATAGAATGTAGCTGTGGGCAGTATATCGAACAATTATTCCTCTAAACGCAAACCATTGTACAGGTAGTAAAACACACACGGTGAGGGAAAGTACCTCCTGAGGCAGAGAGATTCCACACCGCCTGTGAGTATGAAATTGACGACGATCCTCAGCGCCTGTTTATGCACCGAGTCCAAGGGGTCTAATACCCCTTTGATCCAATAGGCAATCACATTTATTATCGTATTTGTAACTTTTTTAAGTTATATTATAAACTTATATGAGACTACGAGACCTATTTATCAGAAATGTTACATTTTCACAGTGCGAGTAATGCTCTAGCCTTTTGTCAGATCTAGTATTATAAATTCTTTGTAAACTTCACGAATTCAAATTGAACTTTTTGCCCTTTTTCGAAAGTTGCAATTTCTTTGCAGTATTTGTGAAAATTGTATCTGTTATGGTTTAATTGGAAAATGGTTTTTTAACTGATGTATGGGATTGGCATATTATCACGTTTATTGGGAGGAATCCGTGGGGACTTTGCGCACGATAAAACTGGGATAAAAGAGAGTAAAACGGGAATCACGCTTCAATGTAAGAAGGAAGTGTAAGCTTATTTAATAGAAAATGTAAGTAGCCTCTCTCCTTTTTCAACGATGAATTAGGTGTTCGAAGAAACGCGTACAAATTTCCTTAGAACACTATTTTGTAAACACAACAAGTCATGATCCTATTTCTCAAAGATACATTGTGAAAACTCAATAGAAGAATCGTGAACAAATAAAAAATCTTGTTCATCCATCTTTCTTTTGAACACCTGAAAAATAAACACAAAATACATTTGAAAATAGAATTAACAAACAATTTAGAGGCGCCATTTTATCAAATTTCCGCGCTTTGTCATTAAAAGCTTTTGCGATAACAATAGATTCGAGATTCTGTGTATGAGGGTATTGTCGGGTACTGCGGCCCGTTGGCACCTGTCCGACAAATCTTTTGAAAATAAATTACGTAAACACGGAACAAAGGCTACTTCAGCTCAGCGCATTTACCAGATTGCGAACATGAAAAATCTTAGCTCTTTCCGACAAGGGTTTTGTACATTATGTCGTTTAACCACCAGCGGGACTAGATCCCACTTTTGACTATATTTAGTTAAATAGTAGGGTCATTTTACAATGGTATTGTTGCTACTTGAGGTTCATTATTCTAATTGCTTTTCCGTAGAACTCGATGTCTCTTCACTATTTCAAGAGGTACTCGCTTTTGCGAGTGAAAATGTGGTAATTAAATTATTTTTCCTTCGTTAAGGTTGTTTGGTGAGATTACTAAGGGTAATGGGGGCTTTTATTTTGTTTTGTTTTGACAATTATGGGGTAAGGTTTAAGGTGTTAACAGTACTCTGTGGTGTTAACCCTGTTGTGTCACATACAGTTGTTTTTACATGAGTTTTACATTTATTTTAACAGGCTTTTATGACCATGGGTGTATGTTTGAATGAAGATATAGGTATGATATACAGCTTTTTCATAGTAGCGTTAATCCCAGTCGCATCCGAAGCTTTCAGTTCCTCGGAGTAAGTTTAGGGTCTGCTTTACTAACTACTGATTTGTTTGGACTTCGATATTTTCCGTGAAGCGACTGCCATCTGACCTCCACAACCCAACGGCGATATTGGCCGATATCGAAGCATTGCTGCTAGATCAGTTGTTGAACTTTTTAGGGCTCCAACTACCCGTACTTAACGACTGTCAATTGCCATAAAAGTTCGTACCTACCGGGACCGACGGCTTAACGTGTTCTTCAAGACACGACCAGACCAATACAAATACCCATATTCATGCATATAAATATTGGCACTGAGCGGGGATAGAACCCGCGCCTCCTGCGTGGCGGCCGCGTTCACTACCGCCACGCCACCACCCCCATTGAAATATTTTAAAAGTCTAATTACAATATAGCAGTTTGCTTTTTTTTTTAAATTGGAAATCTGAGCAATCATAATCTACTTACGACGCTGACTGTACGTATTGCGTGCCCGACCCGTACGCACAGACCACTAAATCTAACCCACGAGCCCATAACTTAATTCTCATGTTAGCATTAGAGGATTGCAACCTGTTTGCTCCAAGTAGTTTATGAGAACGCGCGTAACACACAAGTTATACGTTTGTCTTACCACATATTATGTTTGTCTTGATGTCGTACACATATCACATACGTCTTGTATACTCGTACAACTAAATCAAACTTTGATATTGAAACTTTTGAATTTAATTTACTTAACTGCTACGAAATGATAGTTTGAAATGGAAGCTTTACGTATGGGTATAGCATAACTGTTGTAAGGTCTTCGAGGGTTAAGCCAACCTCATCTGCAACCGAGTTAACCTGCTGATTAAGGAATGTGGTTCTGGTGCAAACATTAAATTTCTCTCGATGTTACGTGTAAAGCGGAGTTTGTATCCATAAGTGTCACATGTGCCACATTTTTACAGTTAAGGACGAAGTTACAAGTAATCTGCTCATGTAATAAAAATAAACAGCTTCAAATATAAAACGTAAAATGATAAAATTGGCGATTTTAATATAATTATCATCATTAGCATAGTCCTGGTTGCCTTTTAATCTTATGCTAAATAGCTCGCAGTACTCCTATTTATTTCCATTTGATTTGTCTGGACTTTTACGGGAGTGTCTACTGTTTGAACACCAACCCAGATTATTCCGCTAGAACCTTGAGAGGGCCTCGAAGACGTTAATGAGGCTCCAGACATACTCTTTAAAATAATCTCCAAATTATACGTAGGATCGACGCGACTGTTACACAGTCTGAGACTATTTCAATATAAGTATGACGTCATAACTCACGATTGTAATAAGAAAATTACTTAACATGCTTTAGATACAAGTAACAAATCACATCGTGATGACGTCATTTCGCGGGGTTGTTTGTTCGTCTATTAAATTATACTTGTCACCCCACGCGGCGCGCAATGTAAGCGCAGCCAGCGCGATACATCAACCGTCGCGGTGCAATACAGAGATTGTTTAAGGGTGCACGCACACTGTGGTATTTTAACATGCAATTTTGTTACATACATTATATACTCACGCCTGTAAATCCCCGAAGGGGTAGGCAGAGGTGTACTAACACCCACATTTCGCCAACTGTGATTTTCGGTGCCACGTAATAGAGGGCGAGTCTATTACCGTCAAGCTGGCACTTAAGCCCAGTTTCCGTAAGGCTGATCAATGTCAAATTAACTAATCAGCTGTTAATTTTTTTTTTCATGTAGTAATTGGGTTGCTAAAAGCATGGTTAAATAGTATAATTTGATCATCGTGTTGGTTAATCAGCTATTTTAACCGACTAGTTGATCAAATTAAACTATTTAACCATTATTCTAGCAACCCAATTGCTACTTAACAAGAGATTTGACAGCCGATTAGTTAATTTGACGTTGATCAGCCTTTCGGAAACTGGGCGTTAGTCATGGGTTATGGTTAGAATAGCCTTATTCCTTAGTCGCCTTCTACGACACCCACAGAAAGAGATGGGGTGGCCTTATTCGGGAACCAACACGGCCTAGCCGTGGAATTTTATTAAGAAACCTAATTGTCGTGTTTTTTCCCAGTGGAGCAAAATAGATCCAACCTATCTCTTCCCGTCGTAGGTGTCATATAAGGCGACTAAGGGAAAGGGCTGGTCTCCATCTGACAGTAAACATACAGTCCATGACAAAGTGCTATTCTGTAGGGATTTTTATTAAGAAACTTTTCGTTCCCGGTAGAGTAGAATAGTCGGTATCATACTGAGCTGTTCTCCATCTGCAGTAAACATACAGTCCATGAAATGCTCCTGCTTAACGGCAATAGGCTCGTTCAAGGCTCGCCCCCTATTACGTGGGACCAAAAATCGTATTTGGCGAATCAATCAATCAATTAATTAGCCTATCGGAGTCCAGTGCTGAACAAAGGCCTCTTCTAATATTGGCAGACTTTGGCCTACTGTTTCCGCTCTGACCAGACGGGTTGGTACAGGTTTTATTTCGAATTTTCCTTCTCTCGTAGTGATATCGTCTACGTATTTTTCCGTTCGTCGCCTCTTATAACACACTTCGGATGAGCTGGGGTGGTGATACTGTATTCTTTCTGCATCACCACACAGATACTGCGTGTGACCACCTTGTATGATTTAATATGTAATTCGACGTCGTCGATGTAACTCTTATATTAGGAGAACTGTGTGCTTGTTCGCTATCTTAGTAGGTACTTAAAAAATATAATAAACGATGTCGTTTGTTTCTCTACAACAATGTGTCCGAGGCTTAAGTAACAACTTGATGATTTGTTATGACTTATGATCGCCTCAGCTGCGCTCAGCGGGCGGCCAAAAACTGCATTAACATCCAGCAAAACTCATCACAACCAAATTCAACTCTAAGAATACATACTCAAGATTCAAATTCGAACAAACACGCCCCCGTACAAAATCGCAAAACAAACGAAACTAAACGTTGTTGCCGTTACAATTAAGAAGACGATAATGAATAGATGTTAAATTTATATTTTATACTTTATTTTCTGGATAATAAAGTTGAGTTTTGTGTGTGGGTGTATTCTGGATGAAATTCAAGAGAGTAACATCTCTGTTTCGTATAATAATTTTTCGATGTTAAGACAAGGGTTAATAATTTATTCTATTTTAATCTTTGGTTGTTTGTCTGTAAAGGTTGACGGGCTGTGACGGTCTCGAGGCGCGCTATGCAGATAATATGGGACTTGATTTATTATGCCTTGTTACTTTGTGATGTTTTAATGTGATGTTTTAGGTTTGGAATGTTACCCCCTATACTATTATAAGGGGGAATGGAAAGGATGTCTTTTAAACCCCTTCAGTTCCGTAAACAACACGGAACCTATAAAGTTTCAACTGACTTCCCTTAATGAATTTTATTTATATTATTTGTCCGTCCGTAGCTTGGCTCAGAGATTCTTAGTACCAGAGAGCTGTAAGTCAAGCCAACAAAAATAGAAAAATAAATGTATTTAAAAAGAATATTATGATCATGTGATGTATGATAAAAACCTACATGATCATAACCATACCAAATGCTCATACATCATTAAAATTTAGTACCTATCAACCGCAAGCCGCTCAAATGTATGCAAATGCGGAACAGCAAAAAACTTATCGTCCGTGAAAAGTCGTCCCTCAACTATTTCCCTATGATTCAAAACTTGCCCACTAAAGTCTGGCCCACCCTGTGCAGATTTACCCGGCTGTGTTAAACTTCGCCCGCGATGTTCGATTTTCGGCCGTAACTTTCCTGTTTGGTCTCTTTTGGGTGTTTGTTGGTGAAGAAGCTTCTAGATGGCTTTTGACTATCGAAGTTTGGGTTTGTGAGTTGGAAGTGAACTGCGGGATAAGATAATGTTTTAGTAGTATTTGATTATTATTTACAGGCTTCTAGACAAGTGGCAATTCGTTGAGCGGCGTATTGTAGGATAAAATGACGAATGTATGGGATATGACGTATATGACAGTCGTCATCGAACCTATGTCATAAACGTAAAGCTCGTCAAAGTAAGTACGAGTCATAATCAGGGTGGAAAAATAAGTCGGGCTCTGGAGAGAAACTACCCTAAATCCTTAAGTGGGCTCATTTTACATAAAGCGGACTTTTTTATATTTAAAAAGAAACAAAACTACAATAATAGATCTTTGTAAATTCGCTTGCCACACCCGGTAATCGAACCGAATCAAATCTCTCTAACAAACATGGTAATTTAAATAGGAGGAAGTCCATAAAATCTAAATCTAAAAACTTAAAAATTCAAGTCTAACAGACTTTTCCACTCTGTATATTCATATACGTCAAATACCATACTTTCATCATTCAATTCTACAATACGCTCACCACGGATATCTGTGACGCTCACCAATGAATTACCACTTGTCTAGGGAGGTTGATATAAGGTTGTATTTATGTACTTTGCATGCAGCTTGAATAGCTTGCGATATGGGTAGAATGTGTTTATTTTTGTTAATACCTATATTATTAAAAGAACCATTGGCTAAATGTGGGAGTTAATACTCCTCTGCGTACCCTTTCGGCAGCCCAATGCAAAAACACATATACCTACCTACATAAAAGTATTTGCACAGAGTTGAAATCGAACATCAACGACTCAAATATATCGTTTTACATAGATTAATTGGATTATTTAATAGAATATTCTCATGATGATACAAAGATCATTGATCATTTTCATTTTGACTACGGTTTTAAGTACGTTAAGTTCTTCAAAGAGGCAGCTCTGCAAAATATTTGAGCTGAACGATTCACGAACGTTAATTATGATGAATATTGTAATGCTTCCCAGAAAGATAATGTTTACAATATGATTAGAATATTCAAATCAAAGCGAAATCTCACTCTTCTTGAATATTAATAGATTATGTCCTAAATAAAATAACCTTGATATCTAATATTATAAATGTAAATATTTCTAAAGATGTTATTTTCCATAATAGCTCGCGTGTTTCCTTCCTTCTACAGTCCTAGGTCCTTTAAGCGGGACATGAAAAAGTAACTAATGAGACCGTCAAGCTGAGTGCTACCATTGTAACATGTTACATGTCTAGCTCTAAGGTCATCCGACATAGAACTAAAGTTATCGACATAGCTCGAGAATAAGCAGGCTGAAGTGGCAGTGGGCTGGCCACATCTGTCGAAGGACCGATGGCCGTTGGAGCAGACGGGTCCTACAGTGGAGACCGCGAGAACGAAAACGTAAGGTGGGACACCCTCTAGCCAGTAGGACAGACGACCTACGAAGGGTGGCTGGGACGGACTGGATGCGGAAGGCGAGGATAGGCAAACGTGGCGCATATTGGGAGAGGCCTATGTCCAGCAGTGGACGGCAATAGGTTAATTGATTGATTGATTGACATGTCTCTAATGGCGACCCTCTCTTCTGAGACTTCAACTTATCATCAGAAATGTTATATTATCGATTTATAATCGTATCGTACTTTATCAAAACGATTAAAGTACTAGATACCTCTAATCATACAAACCGAACAGCTCTAAACAATTACCCGCAAATACGTTCGCCCCGAACCGTACAGCGAATAATGCGCTTGCAATAAATTCAGAGCTGCTGTACAAAATATTAGACAATGCTGGGAACATTAATCCTACAACATATGTATACTATATGGTGCAGCGCTGGATTCCACTTAGGATTATATTTGGCTTAGTGCTTGCGGAGTGGCGAGATACCTACTTCGGAATCTGGAATACTATTGGTAGTTTGGTAGCTATTAAGTTGTAAGTAGTATTAGTGCATAAATGGCATCGTTTGATTTATGAGCTTATACATGCTGTTGCATGGAAAGTTTAATGACAGTGGAGGAAGCTCCTGAGTGTGTATGGACAGAAGCAGACAGTGGGCTTTTGTCAGAAGGCTATGTGCGCTACAGAAAAATGAAATTCGGACGAATAATTTGTCTTATGGGTTCTAGATCGTAGATAGGCATACATAGATTTTTTTTTGTCCACATATTGTATACATAGTATATTATATTGTATAAATAGTATAATATATACATTGTAGACATGGCAACACAAAGATGAATTCAAATAAACGTATTCACACATACAAATATAATGCACTAAGCGGGAATCGAACCCGCGCCTCCTGCGTAGCAACAGCGTTCTCTACCGCTACGCCACTGGGGCCCCATTAAAATAATATTAATAGGAAGGACTATATAAAGGACTAGCTGTACCGACGATCTTCGTACCGCCATATTATTTTCAGCCCGCGTGAATTTTTGATCCCGTTCCCGCTGCACCTATTTTCTCACCGTTTAAACCTTTCCTGGACATCCACAATATTTCAAGACTAAAATTAGCCAATTCGGTTCAGCCGTTCTTGAGTTATAAACTAACATCGAAAAGTGGCATTGATTTTTATATTTATATAGATAGGATACCTTGATCGCATCAATTCCCATGATCATTATCATAGACCTATAGAAAAATAAATCATAAGTACCCATATCATGTAAAATGAAAGTTAACGCTTTTGAGACTTTGACTTCAAAACCAAACCAACCCACCAAAGGTTTCAATAAAGATTAACTTTTTAATTCCCCCTTAAGGTGAAGGGTGTATCGACCGGTACCTGTCCCCCGGGGTTCTACCTGCCCCCCGGGGCTGGGGTCTGGTTGACCTTTCAGCGTGTTGTTGTGATAAATTGATTCCTTTGTCGATGAGTTCGTTCACTCATTGCTGTGGGGGAGTGCGGCTGTTGTAGGTTGGTCGTTGTGTGGTAAATAATAGGAATTTTGATATAACAATAGCTTTATGTAATTTGAAAGAATATAATTTTGATACTAAGTAGATGAATTGAAAAAATTAAAACGATATAATTTGCGGATGGCTCAATGTTATTCTATGTCCATAGTTTCCTATCAATTTGTCAGACGCCATCTCCTCAGCTGTAAGTTCATCTTTTATTACAAGGAAAACATCCATCTTTGCTTGAACCTATCTTAGATCATTTAGGGTATTGGTTCGTTGGTTCCTTTTCTGGAAGTTACAGGCATGTGTACATTTTTGGTTTTATTAACAAATAATTTTTAAATCGATTTTCACTCATGCAATTTTCACCCAGTGGTCTTTATCTCATCAAATGGGTCAAAGTTTGGAGTTCAACCATTACTGTATTACCACTTGCATCAAAAGTAAGTTCAATTATCTATCTATTTAAATAAAAATGAATTGCAATTGTTAATCTCGCTAAAACTCAAGAACGGCTGAAACGATTTGACTAATTTTATTCTTGAAATATTCGTGGATGTCCAGGGAAGGTTTAAACGTTGAGAAAATATGGAAAAAGGATCTGAATTCCACGTGGGTGGAAAAAATATGGCGGTACAAAGTTCACCGGGTCAGCTAGTAAAATATATTTATGTATCTACAAAAAATAATTTCTTTATTTTTTAAATGTATACCAATTCACAACAACCTGACTTTATTAAAGCAGACAGTTCTTTAACGCAGGGGATTGATTATAAAGAAAACAACAATAGTAGTCCCGATATAAAGCTTCGAGGAGTTTCCGCTGGCAACACTCGCGGTTTGATGGTTATCCGCGAAAATATATTGCGTTCAGTGCAGCCGATAAGGTTCGTAAGGGAGAATTTTTCAGGTCGGTGTGGCCGAATCCGCAATTATAGGGAATAGCGAAAGGTAATCAAAAGAGTCTGGTGGGTGGTGGGTGGATTTTGGTGAAAACTAAAACCGCATCATTAAATATTTCTGGACAAGAAATTAAATCCGTTCAAGAAAAAACACGTAACATTTTTGCAAAATCTGTGAACGCAGTTCAAAATATCTCAAAAAGTTAGGGAAGGTCTCTCAAGAACGTTTTGCTGTAACTTCAACGGTTAAGGCACTTGCCCTTACTGCCCCGTTTCAAAAATACACCCTGTATGCTTGAAATTTTCTAATCTTCGTAACAAAAAAAATGTATTGTATTATAATTTCCATTCAGACGCATTCTTTCAAATCATCTATAACATTTTATTGATATACCAGCGGAAGGCAATAACCACAGTAGTCACAAAGGCTATAACGGTCGGTCAATAAAATCGAAAGACGTCATATGTCAATAGCCAGCAATAATAATAAACTAAATACGTGGCTAATAGCTAATTATGCTATAAACTGAGAAGCAACAAAACTATAGGGATTATTTTATTACTTATGCGATGGTTGCACAGGGCGTATGGTTTGTCGCAGATTTTATGCTTTTTATAGAACATAAAATAAATATTCTAGGGACAGCGTCATCTAGATCTAAAGCTTGTAAAATGGGTTCTAGAATGCGCATAAACACAGGTACTTAACTATTTTTTGGATTATAGGTACAGTAAGCTTCAGAGAAAAGGGACCCCCCTTGATAATGACATGAAAGCATTGAAGTTTTTTGAAACTTTACGTAAATGTGATGTTGGTCTAGTGGTTATGACCTATGCTTTGTGAATACGGTAACCGGGGGTTCAAATCCTCGGACACAAAGTTCTTTTTTTTATTTCGTATAATTATTTTTTTATTCTCATGAGCACTTTTGTTAATTATTATTTAAGGAATCAAATTTTATAGTAGGTATGAGGTTTGTAAGAAAAGATAGGCTTGTTGTATAAACAATATTAATTTATTTCTCGAATTACATTTCTAGGACTACATGGAGTCCATTTCCTGGTTGAGTATACAGTTTTTCTATCTGAGTTAAATTGGGGTTACTTATTTTTAGATTTACTTATTTTAGAACGTTAATTTATTGACAAAACACAATACCCTAAGTATAAAATGTGATATAAAATGTTTAATATTATACATAGTTCTAGAAACATAACTACAATATTTATTTACTTATTTATTTAAAGTTGCAAACATTAATTTTTTACACTCTGTATAATCTTTGAATATAAAAGAATGGTTGAAAAATGAAATGTTATTTATGCCTGTGAATCACAAAGAAAGAACCAACATGCTAAACTATAACAGTATAGCAATATACATCTTCCTCTTTGATCACATTTTCTGATAAGTAACCCTTTTAATACAACATTAGAAAAATATGTGAGGTCAGATGGTGCATCGTTAACACATTAGAAGATTACTATCCTATATAAAAAAATGTCTTATATAAAAAAAAAAAACTAAACTTGTAAACAAGAGTAATGGGATTAGGTATTAATAATAATATAATATTATTATTATGAATGTTAGGAGGACACTATTTCGCATTAGTTCCCAAGTTCTGTTTACCTTAGTTCCAGTTTAAAACCATTTGACCCACAAGTTTTTTATAGGATTAAGATCCGGGCTTTTAGCCGGCCACTCAAACACCGTTATATCTTCTTGTGCATTTAGCCAGTCTTGCACAATTCGGGATGCACTAAAGGGTTATCCTGAACCAGGTAAATTTGTCCTTCTGGATATGCGACCCGCACTGATTATGCGCAGCATTACGTCTTTCAACACTTCAAGGTATCGCTCACTGTTCATGCGGCCACCTATTTCCACTAGCTCGCCTGGGCCCATTGAAGAAATCCATCTCCAGTAACCTAAAATAATAAACCTTTTCAAATCTGTTTTTTTTTTTGTGATTTTATTTTAAAGAATATTATTATAATCATTTACTTACCTACCTAATGTTAACCGCCCGCTTGTTCTTAAGTCTTATACGTTTTTAGGGTTGAAGGGTGCCACTGAGTGAACTTCCGCAATATCATGGTGCCGTTCTGATTCATGAGTGTAAGCAACTGGGCGAGGTCCTTCGCGTTCACATTTTATATCACCCGTCGCTTGATACCTTCGAATCCATCTACGCACTGTATTTCTCTGTAATGAAAATGATAATAAATAAAAGAAACTCCAAAAATATAACTTGTAAATGAAAATGTAACATGATTAAGCAATAAATAGGTATATAATATATTTTTATCGTAACTCTTACCGTTATGCCTCTATTCTTGCTCCCAGAGAATAACAATTTTAGCTTTCAAAAATGTTGTTATTCGAACCATACTTTCAATTTACTCAAAAAACTGATCAACAACTTAATAAATTGAATAATATTACGAGGAGGCTTAACACCAATGCAAATTACCACGAATTATAAAGTTACCTTCAATCACAGTTTAGTAATTATGACAAAGAAGTATTCTAATTGCAACCTTAGCGCGCTGTCACAGATATTAAAATACTATAGCCGCAGCTCATACAGCAGATAAGTTTTTGAAGTAAAAACAAAATGACGGTAGTGCAATAAGCTGTATCAAGCGTAATCTATTGAACTAAACGAGAAATCTATACTAATTTCAACCTTATCTTTTAGTCAATTGAGCAGTTATTATCATCACATATGATGTAGTTCAAATTTAAACCTTAAGTTCTACAAAATAACACCGTAATCAACTTTGTTCGATAATAGGAGTAGGTAATGTAATTCATATTTTCGCCATTATTATCAAGTGAACCGTAGCCTAGTGGAGTAAGGTGCGGTCTAAGTAATCAGCTGACGCTGGAGATGCGGGTTCGTATCCTCAAACGGCACATAAATTAATGTGGCATCTTTTTGTGAGTATGTTGTATCTTGGTATACAATTGAGCCCAAAGACGAAAAATATCAGAAAATTACAAATATATGAACATGCAAATAAAAGGCTGCAGCTCAGTGACGATCGCATCAAGTGACGTCATTCGTGAGTCATGTAACGCGGTCGGCGCGGCGCAGGCGGCGATATTCTTTAAGTATTGAGGGGGTCCGTTTTCTCTGAAGCTGACTGTACCTACTATATTTTGATCTTATTACCTACTATTACCTTGATTAAAATAAACAAACTTATAAATATTTACACTCACAGGGTAATCGAACTTCTCTGCTGAAGATTATTATCACGTAAGTCACTGTTCCATGATATGTGATCAATCAAACTAACTTCGATAAGTTTCTATACTTACTAAGGAGGTTTAAGAAAAAATATTTTCTTATAAACATATTTTTATATTCCGTCGCACACATACATCCAGATATACACATTTATTCAGTCAATACCTTTAATCAGCCAGCAAACAATCTGCGGCTAATCATTTGCTTAGTTCATACAAATCTTAACTATCAATATGAAGCTTTTAGCAGACAAATAAACTTTATTGGGCCCTTAGAGCACAAGTGGTACATGTTCAGATAAGAAAGTTTTACGACGTATAATTTTGGACAATGATTTTGATATATAAGGTCGACTTGTCGCTATTAGAGAAATGAACTTTCCAATTTAATTGCCTCTGTGGCGTAATATTTGCCTTTTTTACACTACTTTGTACATAAAAGGTCATGGCCCACCTGATGGATAGTGGTTACCGTGGCCTATGGACGTATGCAACACCAGGGGGGGTCATACTTATGCTGCCGCCCCTGCAAGAACAGAGAGATTCTGTGCCGTCAGAAGAAGATATGTAGGACAAGCCTTTGATCTTCCCACTGACAGCACAGAACCCTTTCCAGTGAGCTCTGGCTACCCTGTTCACCGCCGGGAACACAACACAAGGTTATTAAGCCGTGGTATTCTGTAGGGCGGAGGTACTTCCCCAGTCGGACTGCTCGATTGGGACAAAAATACCTTCGTGTCGTACCTCCTGCAAATAGGTTCCTTACTAGTAGGATGCCGTGTAGGGCCCTGCCTATCAACAGCTTTGGGGCTCAAGTCAATATACTAGTTGGTGTACTTGCTAAACAACGGACTAGGCTCTGGTGCAGGCGGGGTTGGAAGGTTAGGCAGCAGCAGAAGTCACTCAGCAATTGCGTCTAAAACACAAACTTTGGACGCAACTGAGAAATTGCCATGCGGATGATGATGGTGGCGATTGCATTGCATGAATTTACAGATTATTTGTCAGGATACAATATATATTTTAACCTTCTAATATAATACAATCAACTATATTTATGTGTGTATTTATCGCAGGTTTATAAGTGCCCGGTTAATGGCAATAGGCTCGCCACCTATTACATTGGGACCTAAACATAAACGGCGAAATGTGGGTGCTAGCACCTCTGCCTACCCCTTCGGGGATATAGGCGTGAGTTTATGTTATGTTATATTACGGGGCTGAGAAGGGTGGGGCGTTCCTTATTTCTTGTCCTCTCTCTGGGTATTACCATATTGTAAGCTATGGTAACCGCTTACCATCCAGCTAGTTAATATGATTATTGACCACCCAGTAAAACATATACTAGTGTAGTGAATAACACATGTTGCTGGGTCGGGAGGGGTGTTTTTTTAATAACTTGTATGATGATGATTCACATGCATTGCGCGTGCGCTGTCCAGTCGCGGTTGTATCAATTAATAGTTATTATGATTAATCTGTACGCCATATGGTCTGGGATAAGAATAAATGTTGTATGACTGAAGTGGGAGGACACAGAGTAATATGAATTAATTCGATTTTAATAATTTTATCATAATATGCTTGGACCGAAGAAATACAATGCACGATATGTTTTGGTAGATCAAATAGAATTTCATTTAAAATAATAATAATCAATTAGTGAATCCAACGACTAAGGTTTAAGGTTTAAAGAATTTATTCTCAAAAAGACATATAAGGTCACTTACATGAGAACATAACAAAAAAACATAATAACTAAACATACAGTAAACGGTAACGAGAAATTTAGCATGCGTATCTACTCATTTCGCGGTTTCAGTCTCAGAGGCTTTTTTTTTTTTTTTACTGAATAGGGTATCAATCAATTATGTAGTCTGCCAGTTGAGATTTGAAAGCGCGAAACGAGCTTACATTTTTAATTTCAGACGGAATGCTATTATATATTTGTGCTCCTTCATAGGTAATATTCCTTTTTGCATAATTTGTCCGTATTTTTGGCAAAACAAGCAGACTAGGCCGACGAAGACTACGTTTGCTTATCATAGATTTCTTTATGAAAGTTATATTGGTGTGGATGGTTCTGTCTAAAATTTTTCTGATCAATATACAAGTGGTGTATGAATATAGTTGTTTGATATCCATAATCTTTGTTTCTTTATACACTTTGAGGGTTGGTGTCATATATGGATAATGAAACAGTGTCTTTATAACCCTATTCTGCATTCTTTGCAGTTCTTGTAGCTTTGTCTTGCTAGTGTTGCCCCAGACCTCTATGAGATATAGTAATTGCGATTTGACAAGAGAATTGTATATAGTATAGCGCAGTTTTTTGGGTGTACAGTGACTTATATTGTGGAGTGATGCAATAAGAGCTGAAATTTTGTTTTTAATGTAGTCAATTTGTTTGTTAAAAGTGAGATAATTGTCCATTCTCAGACCAAGATATTTTTCACAAGTTTTTTCTTCTAATGGTATATTATCAATAGTTAGTGGGTTATGTTGCGGAATTATTTTATTTTTAGGTTTGAAGATAATGTAACAAGTTTTAGATATATTTACGGTTAATAGATTACATTGGAACCAATCAAACAGAGACTTCAAGTCTTCTTGGGCTTTTGAAACTACGTCGTGTATATTAGCTCCAAAGTAAAACAAACAAGTATCATCCGCATACAAAGTTAAATGGCCATGCAACCCTAGTTCTGTAATACTATTTATGTACGTTAAAAACAGCAAAGGCCCTAATATGGATCCTTGTGGGACGCCATATGTGATTGGTGAAGCATTACTTTCAGCATTTCCCATCTTAACTACCTGAAATCTATTTGTGAGGTAGGATTTAAACATCTGGAGTGCATTACCTGTGATACCAACGTTTTCTAACTTTTCTAATAATAGTGTATGACTGATTGTATCAAAGGCCTTTTTTAAGTCTATAAATATCCCCAACACTATATTTTTTTTATCTATGTTAGTTCTAATTTTTGTCACTAAGTCAATGGTAGCTGCGGTGGTGTTGTGTTTAGGTCGAAATCCGTATTGGCGTTTAGATATAAAATTAAAGGAGTCCAAGTAGTTCAATAGACGGCTATGTAATATTTTCTCCAAAATTTTCGACATGATTGGCAAAACAGAGATTGGACGATAGTTGCCGGGGTCAGTTTTAACTCCCGATTTATAAATCGGTGTTACCTTTGCAACTTTTAAGGAATCCGGAAATTCCCCGTCAACCAATAATTTGTTGAAACAATTTGCTAAACTATTTGCGATTATCTCTTGTAAGCTTTTTAAAACCTTAGTATTTATTCTATCTATACCACTACTTGATTTTGCGTCGAGATTTTTAATTATTGAAGTAATTTCCTTAGTACTACACGGAGAAAATGTGGAGAGTGCATGTTTTGTAAATGTTTGTGTTTTATGGTTTGTATTTTGTGTATCATGATATTTTTTTGGTATCTTGTCTGCTAATTTAGACCCTATGGTAGAAAAATAGTTATTAAAAACCTCACAAATTTCTTCTGTGTTAGTGATTAAGGTAGAACCCACCAAAAGTTTTGAAGGAGCTGCACTTTGTTTGATTTTATTATTTGCCAAGCTATTTATAAGTGACCACATTTTTTTGGGGTTATTAGCACATTCTGTAAAAAGTTTATAATAGTAGGTAGTTTTTGTATCCTCAATTAGTTTTGCAACTTTTCTTCTCATTACTTTAAAGTTGTTTTCTAGTGTTTCATTGCCCGGATCACTTTTGTGTTGCAGCCATAAATGGTTTCGTTGACTGATTGCAGCAATTATCTCACTTGTAATCCAATCTTCTTGGGGTAGATTCAAAACTTTGGTTCTCAAATCTTTAGCTTCTTCCACGTATTGTTTCAATTTTAGTTCTAGTTTACTGTAGTTGTTTGATTCATCTTCTAGGCCTCATGATTCCACCAATGTGTATAGTTTTTTATAATCTATTCTTTCATACTCGAGACGTATTTTGGGAGCTGGTTTCATTTTATTTATTTGTAAATATATTTGTTTATGGTCTGACATGGATGTATTAATAATGGCCATTTTGTAATATTCACCTTTTAAATTTGTACTGACATGGTCTAGGATAGATTTCTTTTCGATGGAGTCTCTTGTGCAATGGGTTTTACTTACTTTATTGAGTAATTTATGTCCTGATTCACTTATTATTTGCTTGTATTTTCTTAAGGTACTATTTGCTGTCAGGAGGTCTATGTTAAAGTCTCCAAACACTATTGCCCTCCTCCGTTGTTGCAATTGTATGTCATATGCATCTAGGAAGTTTTTAACACTAGTGTCACCAGGGTAGTAAACAATACCAATGTCGAGCGCAAACTTCTCTATTTGTATCCATAGGTAATTATTTCCATCCTGGTACACTGATTCGCCAAGGCTATGGTTTAAGTCGTTATGTACATAAACTGAAACTACTACTCCTACTCTGACTAGCCTATGCAATGCTTCGATATCGCCCAATATCGCTATTGGGTTGTGGAGGTCAGATGGCAGTCACTTCACGTAAAGTATTGTACTCTGAGGTGATAGCTTCGTATGCGTCTGGGATTCAGTCAGTATCAGATCGATGATGACTAGCAAAATACGCAAAATAACCTTAATACCGAATACTGATGTTAATACCGAACTGTTTAATTAATTTAAATTGTGTTATCGTCTGAAATAAAGGTGTGTACCAAATATCAGAAAAATCATTCAACAGGAAGAGGGGAATACCAAAGTTAAGGTCTGGTGACTGTGGGAATGGTTTCATGTAAACCGACGAATAGGTCAGAGAAGTTATTCAAGACTAGCTTTTTATAGCTCGGCATGAAAAAAAAAGCATTAATTGTATTTTATTTTAAACTCGTATGTTAATTGTATGCATACGAAATAAAACACTATTCTGCATATTTAAAACAGTAACTTTTATTACACGTAATATCTATAGCAAATAAATATACGTTTATCTCATTCATCGACAGTACTATCAACAACTTGCACGCGTCCCCTTTTAGAGTCATACATAGGATTTCTAAACGCAGTACCACCTATAGACGTACTGATCACTGAATCTCTTCTTGTCAAACTTACAATACTGTCTGATCTTCCCTGGAACCTAGACAATACATTAAAATTGCCACCACGAAAGAAAACAGGATATCTAATATCACCCACTTTATAATAATACGCGTAGAATCCAAAGAATGTTAAAACAACCGCAAAGAACATCGACACAAAGATCTTCCATCCCAACCCTGCCTTCGATAAAGGACTACCGCTAACCTGCATTACTTTTGACCCCTTAAACCAATGCTCCTCCAAATTGTAGTGGATAGAACTGACGACTTCCGGACTCGACCCTTCGTAAATTCCTCTATCGACAACAACAAGCTGTATTCGTCCAATTGAAACCTCTGATACAAAACCTATATAGTAAATATATTGATCTCCTGTATATTTTTCGACGAAATCATTGAATACTAACATGTCAAATCCTTTATCAGCTTCAAATACTATAGAACCACCACACATATCGCAGCAAAATCCAAGTGGTTTGATAGGATCCAAACAGTTGGGCTTAGGACAGAATTTCACAGAACAATCGATCTTCATTGGAACAACTTGGCATGGACATCCAAATTTAGTACAGCTCATTGGCGAATTAATCGACAAGCCTGTGTCCGCAAACTCATTCAAAACGAATTGTTGTCTTTGATCAGATTCTTCCAGTACACGTTGCCGGAAAGATTCAGTAGTGTAACTTTCATTGCCAATGTAAAGAGCTTTGATGTGTTGCGTCTCTTTAGGTAAAGTCACAGTGATTTTCGCATCTAGTGAAAACTCCACCATATCGTTGAAACATGGAATTCTGTCAGAATCAGGAGTTGCGTCAGTGAATCTTGGCGAGCTCCACACATCAGCCTGATTCCACGCTGCCGATGACTTATCAACATAGTAAGCGTTTCCGTCTGAACAATTTTTGTCTGAAGGATTAGCACCAAGAGTTAATAAATCATCTAATATTAGTTCGCCTTCTTCTGGTAAAACAAATCCGCCTACTTCAGTTTCAGCTGCAATTTTGATAGAGCCGACGATTAACTCAGGGAACACGACAGTTTGCTTCGAGCAGGGAAGTTTTCCGTCCTTGTAGTTTTCTGGTAACTTGAAACTTGAGTTTGGAAGCCACTTTACTGTAGATGCAGTGATTGAAACAATAACAAATGTAGCGATACATTGTAGAAATAGGATTGACAACATATTGGAATAAGCGTCCGTACATGAATGATACAAAATTGGTCAGAACGTAATATGATATTCAATGATGTCTGGCTGTCTGTTATCGAGCTCTGTTTGATATTTGCTGTTGATGACACATGCAATCACAAATCAACTATTTTGAACATAATTTTATAAGTTTAGAACGGTGATTTAATTCAATAGTTTAAATTCTAGTTTTAAAACATGTTCCACCACAGCACCTATATATAGATTATATTCCTCTGAACGTAGAAACTGAATGTGAAAAAGAAAATCATTAAGTATATTATTTATATTGAAGATAATTTATTTTCGTCGAAAATCTATTTTAGGGCGAACCTACTAAAAAAGTTAAGACAATAAGCCAAAAAAATAAGACATCGCTAATACAAAGCAATGAATTAATACGATTAACATCATAATATTTTCCAAGAAAAAAAGGAAAACGTATAAACAAAAGATTAGCCTTAATCCGAGCGTCGAGGATCTCAAGATCTAGGGATTACCGGTGCCTTGAGAGCGCAATAAAAGTCACAGCGAACCATGCACGGTATTACGTGATACTTGGAAACGTTATGATTTATAGCAAGATAACACGCCTAGGTGGTTAAATACAAACCATTAATGACTTTGAGGGGTTGGAAATTTAATAAGACGCTGCTCCGGTGCCAAGGAGCGTAGTTATGCAAATTTTATTGCAGGGAAAGCATCGGGAGAAACATAAGCGGCGCTAAAGTAGGCGGGACTGTTGCGGTTTGAAGTACACCGTGTTGCAGTTAATTAGAGCAATTTTCTTTAATGTCACTTTATATACACGTCAATGGTCCTTTCTATGCTGTATTATTTACATTCCTACCATTGGTGTTCTGCATTTTAGAAGTTACAACTGTACAGCTGTATTCTTGAAACTTCATTCTTCGACTTTCGAGTCGTCTGACTACTGACCAGTTTGTCCATAATTGTTTGGTGGACTTTTTCACTATAACACGAGCAGGAAGCAATACCCAATACGTTTAAGCACATCTCTATAATTTGTAGACTTCTCCAGAAAAATCACCTTTAGATTAAATCCACGAAAATACAAAGAAAGAAGAAAAAAATAAACAGTGCAGCACTTTTCCGTGGCAGCACTTTGCCGTGGCAGCACTTTTTTCGTTGACTGTTTTATCAGAATCTACTATTTTATAGATTAAAGCTATTATTTTGGCGACAGCTTAAATCAAACTCTTTAAATTATCACTCCAGGATCAGTCGATAAACTGTTTCGTGATCTTGAAAACGCTTCTTTCAGTGAACGCGGCCGCTGCGCAGGAGGCGCGGATACGATCCCCGCGCAGTGCAAATATTTGTGTGCATGAATATGAATATTTGCATTGGTCTGGGTGTTGCTATGTATAATATGTATGTATTTACAAAAAAAAAATGTATCTATGTATGTTTATCCGCATTCTAGAACCCATAACACAAGCTAGTCAAGCTATGCTTACTTTGGGTCTAGATAGCGTTGTGTAGATTGTCGTACAATATTTATTTATTATTTAAGAAAAAAAAATGTATATAAGTATGTTTATCCGCGTTCTAGATTCCATAACACAAGCTAGTTAAGCTATGCTTACTTTGGGTTTAGATAGCGTTTGTGTAGAATGTCCTACAATATTTATTATTATTATTAATACTCTGAAACTGCTCGCTGCCATTGACAGCGAGCCTGCAGCTTCATTGATGTACAAACATTTTAATTATGTTTCCTAATGAAAAAATAAATGGCTAGTGCATCTTAGAGCAGAACCGTACCAAATATCAGCCCGTGAATCCCCTCAGATCGTAACAAGCCACCGAAACGCACAATATGGTAGATGGGTAGATAACAGCCGCCTCTAAGTGTTCGGGCTTTACGGTTTCACTCCTATAAAATTGCTACTGGTATTCAGACCGTTTACGGAGGGTTCTGTATAACGGTATAAAACCTTATTGTGAACGTGTATGGCTTTCATATTTAGGTCGTAAAGTTTTTTGAGGTATAACTCTTGATGTGCTCTGGAGCTAAGAAGTTCAAGGTTCTGAAGATTGGCTGGCTATCATAAATTCTGTGTTAGACCAGCCAGCTAGACTGTAAAAATATGTTTTAGATAGTAACATTTTTTGTCTGTGTTGTTGTAGTCAGTGAATTTAAGTTACATACATACATACGTACATACAGTCACGCCTCTTTCCCAGTAGGTTAGGCAGAGTAATTTAAGTTATATTTGTTAAAAAATATGCTTAGCTTATACTGATATTAGCTACTGTCCGTGGCAGCTCATCTCATTCATAAAATCTCTGTACCTAATTTCAGCTAGATCTGTTCAGCCGTTTGAGCGTGATGAAGTAACAAATATGTGTACAAACTTTTTCCATTTGCCAATACAATTTAATGAAAATTAACCTGTACATTTCCATTATAAAATCTATCTCTATCAGCTCATATACTACACTCTGCAAACATGCATGTGTAACAAAATTTCCATTAGAAGCAGTACTTATGTTTAATGAGATCGTTCTAAGTTTATGTGTATTATAAAACATTAACTGCCTCGTTTACCAATTACTGCTTTCCACTAACTGCTTTAAAGTTATCGCTACTTATAGCGGGTCCTTATGCCACTCATAATAGACCCTGTTTGGAGTGAGGAATAAAGCCACACTTCACTCTAAACTGAAATAGTTCGAGTTGGGGTTGCCAGATTGCATTCCGACGTGGGTTGTATGTCAATCTCTATATATTTACCTATAGTTTGGGCAGAGTTTTGACTTGTTCACCGTGTATCCAAAAAATACCATAGTAACTCGGCCTGTCTGTCGGTAACGCCTTCAACCACTAATGCGATATTGATGAAATGTGGTACAGAGATAGATTAGACCATGGGAAAGGACAGGACATAGGCTATGTTTGGTCGCGATAACCGACACCCACGCGGGTGGAGCTGACGGCAACATGTAGTTTCACTATAAATGGAGTATGGTTACTGACCACAGTAAAGTCTACATCAAAGGTGTTTCGACGTCCAGACATGGTCAAACTTTGCTTAGTTAGGATGGATAGCGTACGTTGCTTCACAGACGAAACTTGAGCCTTCAAAATTCTATCAAAGTATCATCAATATAGTCTACTCTCTTCAAGCGCTGAGTATGACAAACGGAGTTAATTTTAGTGTATTTTGAACCTCACGTAACCCTTGCAACTCTTCAGTATCTAACGGAGATTGAGATGGTTGTTTTCTTTGTATCGTCATCATCTTAGCTTTATCCTTCACCTTGAAGTTCTCGGATCCTCTTACTCCTCTAACTACGAGTAGGTAACGTCTGGAGGAGGTAGGACACGACGGTATCTCCTCAAATCGAGCAGTCCGACTGTGGAAATACCTCCACCCTACCGAATACCGCGGCTAAATAACCTTGTATTGTGTTTCCGGCGGTGAGTAGGGTAGCCGGAGCTCACGGGAGGAGCCTTGTGCTGTCAATGGGAAGACGAAAGGCTTAGGTTGACACCAATGATCGGTATGGGCGAGGAATGTTGGCGCGGCGGTCAGGGAGACCCGGTGAAACGGTTATACGCTGGCCGCCCGCAGGCTGTAAAAGGCAGGCAAGAGACAATAGCTTCGTCCGCCAAGTAGTAAGTGTACTGACTTTTAGTTGTGGTTGACTTGAAGTCGTAGATCCTGGTGGAGCCAGAAAACTACCCACAGGTTGGAGCGCATATTTATAAAGTTTAATTAAAATACTTGAATACCAAGTAGGTATTTCGATGATCGTCTAATTAGATCTTCGTACCGTTTGTATATCTATATGAATCTAAGTTTCACATAGTGCGCTGTGGCGTGATTTATATGACAGAGCAACGCCCCGCGGCGCTACGCGGGCGGTCGGTGCTTCGTCATGGCGCTAGGATGCTATATATATGATCGGTCTCTAATTTGAACATTTTCATGGCTGGTCATTTATTACTGTTCTGTGAAATATTCAGTGTTACTTCGTTAGTGTTAGAGTTAACGGGATATTTTAGTATCTATTGTTCTCATACCTTGGACCTATTTTCGGTGCCTTTTTATAGAACAATTTATACTAGCAATAACTTTTTTAGACGTAGTTTTGACGCATTGGCTAAATGAAAACATACTCACATTAAATGCAGATAAGACAAAATACGTATTATTCACAATGCGTAACAATTATAAAACAACGAACAACCTAAACATACTCGCGCATAGGTGTAGAACTGCTGACGCACCATGTCTGTGTCCCACTCTTGACAAAACCGATGATATAAAATATCTCGGCGTCACGATTGACAAAAACCTAAATTTTCGTAAGCAAACAAGTTTGCTATGTACAAGAGTACGCAAACTAATATACATTTTTAAGAACCTACGTGCTATAGCCAATTACAAGCTAATAAAACAAGTATATTTGGCTTTGTGTCAATCCATTATCACGTACTGCATAACGTCTTGGGGTGGTGCAGCGGGTTCAATCCTACTCCCGCTGGAACGATCCCAAAGAGCCCTCCTTAAGGTCGCAACATTTCAGCCCCGCAGATTTCCCACCCATCAACTGTATACGAAATGCGATGTACTCTCAGTGCGAAAATTATATATATTAAGTGTCATATTATACCAGCATACCAAACTCACGCCACCTGAACAGAATGGGGTGGGACGACGGAGGAATCGGGTTTGCACCATTCCACTCTTCCAACATGCTTATGTAAATAAATTTCATATATTTTTAGGACCTTCTTTGTACAACAAGTTAAATAACAAATTAACCATCAGTAACTTAAATTACAGAGACTGCAAGGCTTTGGTGACAGTTTACCTAAGAAAACTAGATTACGAGCACACGGAAGAGTTGTTAGAGATTGTAAAGTTAATTGTATTGTATTATATTAATTAACATTCATTAGTACAATGATACATAAAAGGAGAACTGAGAAGGTCTGAAACACAGGTTTGACATAAACCTAGATCAGGCTGGTCCCAGTTTAATCAAATTGATCTACATCTAACCTCATTGTATAAATCTGATTAAATTGCTAATGTTAAAATGTAAAATAGTCGTTAAGTTACATTGTAAATTAAATTAGGTATATTGATGTATATCTGGCAGCCAATAATCTTGTACTCTACGCAATGTAATGTAACTGAACTAAATGAAAAATAAAGATTTATTTATTTATTTATTTATTTATATAATAACGATTAGATATGTTCAGCAACAGTTTGGCTATTTACAGGACTAAATTAATTCAACAGCTTCTGAACAGGGAATGGGATGGCCTGGTTGATGGCTAATGTGCTATGTCCTACATACCACATTGGCCATCGCTAGGGTTGTTTAGTGTTTAGTGTTTTTGTTTAGAAGCTTAGATTTATAAACTTACTAGCCTTCCGCCCGCGGCTCCGCCCGCGTGCACCTCAGTTAACGCGACTTTTGCTCATATCTTCGGTTCTACCCAACCGATTGCGATCAAACAAACGTAAGATTTTAAGTCTGAGTAAGCCCTTTCTAACAAAAAAACCGCATCAAAATCCGTCCAGTAGTTTTTGCGTCCATCGCGGACAAACAGACAAACAGACAAACAGACAAACAGACAAACAGACAAACAGACAAACAGACAAACAGACAAACAGACAAACAGACAAACAGACAAACAGACAAACAGACAAACAGACAAACAGACAAACAGACAAACAGACAAACAGACAAACAGACAAACAGACAAACAGACAAACAGACAAACAGACAAACAGACAAACAGACAAACAGACAAACAGACAAACAGACAAACAGACAAACAGACAAACAGACAAACAGACAAACAGACAAACAGACAAACAGACAAACAGACAAACAGACAAACAGACAAACAGACAAACAGACAAACAGACAAACAGACAAACAGACAAACAGACAAACAGACAAACAGACAAACAGACAAACAGACAAACAGACAAACAGACAAACAGACAAACAGACAAACAGACAAACAGACAAACAGACAAACAGACAAACAGACAAACAGACAAACAGACAAACAGACAAACAGACAAACAGACAAACAGACAAACAGACAAACAGACAAACAGACAAACAGACAAACAGACAAACAGACAGGAAATTTAAAAAAAATATTTTCGTGTTCAGTATCGTTAACATAACATAACCCAAGTATTTTTTTTTAAATATCTCCAATGTACAGACACGACCACTTTACAATTATATAATAGTATAGATATTCGTCGTACTACACAGAACAGACTGTGTAGTACTCTTATTTTTTTAACTGTATGTACTTTTCCTTATAATTATTTTATTTATTGTGTATACTGTATTGTGATGAATATTTATGGTATAATGTTTATGGAACTCCAAGTCTATAAGTATTTACCGAATTATGTATGTGACTGTTTGTTTCCTAAATAAATAAATAAATAAATTGTTAGCTCTTTAAATAACTATACCTCGGGACACGTATCTTGAACCTAAATCGCGAGACAAATGAGGCGCACGCAGATATCCTCAAAAGACACCCAAGAACCGTGTACTGCGAGTATAGACCACAATTAAGGTCCAAAATATATGTTCCGAGCAATACTACTATACTAGTAGTTTATATTACACTATCATCTCAACTATCAGCACCTGAATATGAACATTTATTCCAGGACTAGGGGAGGAATTCACAACTTTTATTCCGGGGGACGAATTTTAGAAGACGAATGTGCAAACCCACGTTTGCACATTCGATCTGTTTCACAAATTGCTATGAAGATTATGATTCGGTTCGTTTCATGGGGATTACAAAACTTTATCTATAGGTACCTATTCGTACCTATTGTTATTGCCAGATAGTATCTGCAAAAACTATCTATTTACCGTTGTACACGTGACTCACGTATCTCGTGACGAACGACAGACAGCCGATATGGTTTGTCCCGTGGTAGGGGGCGGTTTAGCGCGATTGGTGCAATAAATTAGATACAGGATGTTTCTTTCTATTTGTTGATGCAATGACGCTTATGTTGATAGGATGTTGTTTATTGGGAATCGTGATAGCATCTTTTACTAGCTGATGCCTGTGACTTCGTCCGCGTGGATGTCGGTTATTGCAATTTTTGGTCACATTTCCAGTTTTACTCAACCAATTGCAATAAAAAATACCGCAGATTATAGTCTGGTCAAGACATTTCTTATATAAAGATAGATATCCCTTTCTTTTTCATTTCTTTTTACAATAATCATACAATACTACGAAATTACACGCACTTATTTCTTGCTCAGTGATTCCGTCTTAGTATCACAGGTGATCTCTCGAAAGGGGTGCTTCGGGGACCACCTGTGTTGGATCAAGGAGGAGCCAACGTCTGGATGCCATCACTGTGATACAAGCCAGTACTCAAGGTCACTGGCTGTGTCTGAATTGAGAAGTGCCGAGGCGGCTCCTTGTGGTACCCTCGGAGTAAGAGTCCTCTCACTCGGTGCCATGCTCGTAGCCTTATTGCGACGCCAAAAAGGTAAAAGCCGTTAAATAAATAAAACTTGCACTCAAACTATTCCTGAGTGGCAACCCTAGCACATATATATCAAAACTGTGCGAATCGAGCGCAGGGTTGCTCCCGAGCGCTATAAATCAGGGCTGTGCGATAACTCAAACGAAATCAATTGGTATTTTCGTCGCCGAAAAAATTTTTTGCTAAGACTGTTCGGAATTATGGATTTGGCAGAAATCTCTTAATAGATGGCCGGATGAAGGTTGTTATTGGACCATAAGGGTTTGATAACCGTATTATTAGTTTTTATATCAGATGGCAAAGCTGTATTAGGGTATACAGGACCCTACCAACCACTTTGAAGCCTTGCCTGCATGTTGGTGCACTTGTTAAACAATTGAAGAGTTTCTGGCCAAGGTTGTACTATCAGGGTTGGGAAGACAGAGGGCAGGCGTTTCTGGAAAAGTCGATTTGGTATAATTATTTGCTGAAAAGTAATATCGTATTTCGGACTCCGATGTGCAAACTTTGCACGCAACTGAGAAATCGTTATGAAGATGATGATAGTAAGTAAACCCTCTCCTCAGGGAGTTTTGGTGATCTTTGCTAGTGGTTTCATGAGATTTGAAGTCGAAAGTTTGAACATCGGCCATTACACAGATACATAAATCCATTCCTTACAAGTGATTTAGTTTAACTAGAAGGGTTAGCGAAATATACTAGCAGTAAATAATTAGACTTATTGATTTTCTTTACAAAAAAAGAACTTAGTTAGTAGTAGTAGTTTTAAGTAGAATTTGAAGTCAAAAAGCTGTAACAGTATTGAACTATTTTGAAAAATAAAGAATTTGAATTTGTATTTGACATGATTTTTCGCTTAAAAATATTATATGCTTCATAACCTGTGACTTCTAACTAGTATTTAGTATCTACCCATGCTTCATTAAAACCACTCTTTGGTTCCACTCTCATATGCACTTTGCCCATTCATTCCCGGTAATGAATGCCTTGAAAACAATAAAAGTTGGCATTTTAAATTTCCCGTGTGTGCCTGCGACAGCACAACCCTTTCATAAATCTAGTGGCGTGCTGTCAAACGAGCGCTGTAAAGCGCTGGATCGGGACGGTAGGGGTGGCCTTTCGCATTTTAATGGTATACTTTGAAGCGCTGATTGCGATGCACTGACACTGACATTTTTGATGTGTTTTTGAGTGCCTAAGCATATTCATATCCATAGTTACAAATATTATAAATGCGAATTACTTTCGCACTACTTTACATTACTTTCTGTCTGTCTGTCACACTTTCACACCACAAACGGTATACAGACAATTTTTGCTTAAATTGAAAAACCAAAGAAAAAAAAACAGTTACCTACAATTCAACGAAAGACTACAAAAAAAAAATCGGTCGAAGTAGTGAAGTAGTGGTCACTCGAAGATGTGTTTTGTTTAAGCATTGTCTGTCAAATAATCGTATGTCGAAGTAGTGGTAATTCGAAGGTGTGTGTTGTCTAATAATTGTCTGTCGAAGCAATGACTTGTCGATCTATGTGTTTTCGAAGTTCGCTACATGTCGAAGTATTGTACTGTCTAAAGGAGAATGACCACGACAATATGGACCACGGTACAGGGTTGCGTCAATTCCAAAGTTGTTTTAGATGGTTTATAAATTAACCAAATAACCATCTACAATTGCCATTTTGGAATCAAAACCCGCAACCCGAATCACACACAAACTTCAAACAAAGTGAAAACTTCCTGGCGTAAAAACGTCCTGGCGTAAGATTCACAATTTCACATTAAAGTTAGCGACAGTGATTGAAAACAAGAAATAAACAAATAGTTACAATGAATATCACAATTACTGTGGAGAGTAGGACTCGATCAGCACAAAAAAAACTGTAATATTTATAACGCAATTTCAATTTCGCAATGAATGTTTGAGACATCAACACCAATGTTGCCATTTTAGATTTTAAATGAAAATTGATTACTCGAATAAATACACTCGATACATAATTATTTCAAATGACTGATTTAGTTGTATAATCATTCATTTATTAAAAAGGTTCGATTTATATCAAACCGAAGCAAGATAATTAAAAAAAAAATCTATGCAATCATTCATATTATGTATCTCATAGTTTTTATGTTTCGGGATATTATGTATCGTTAGCAACAAAGTGAAATTGCTTTAAAAAGTTTTGAAAGCAAAATAATACGACTACTGTGTGTGTGAAATACTAATTATTTCACACCACAGTAGTATCATCTCGCTTTATTATTTATATAAAACCCCGCGATTTACCTTTCCAATCGTATACAAAAAAAAATCGATTAGAGTTGTCAATATATTTACTTATTTTGATTATGGCAACACTTTAACGTAAGAATAGCCGGCAGTAGGTAATTCATAACTTTTTAGTTTACAAAATAAACCCCTATACAAAATTGTCATTCTAATTGCAGAATGACTTCAAAAATAAAGAAAATAAATTGTAATATAATTTTTATCTTGATGCATGAGAAAAACCAGTACCGTTGATGGGCATGATCCTTTAGTCCGTAACTCGTTATTAGTGTAGCCTGCGTGGAGAATTTTTAGAACAATAATTTGCACTAGGAACTTATTACTTAATATTAGTTCAAAACCTAGACGGTAAAAATCTCGTAATTTCCCTTACGAGTTACGACTTTTCTGTCGTAAGAGAAATTACCTTTCTATCCTTGGAGAAGGCTGCTAGGAAAGGATATTGCTTTTTTATGTTTGAAATTTATAGACCGAGACGAGATTTGATCTGGTAGTTTTAATAGTGACCTGGTGCTCAATATTTATGTCCCTGTGTTATATGTGGTTTAGTTTGCCAGATTAATAAGTGTACATATTATTAAATTCAGTATATAAGCAACATTTGCCATTAACGAGTGGGAAATACCCCGGGAACAGAATGGGTGAACGACTGGTAAAATAATGTTCTCGAATAAAAGATTCCCAGTCGATAATAGTGTCAACGATGGGGTATTAACGAACCCGGTTGTGTCCGAACTGAGGTTCTATCTTCTCCAATAAGCATGATCTTTGTCATTCCTGGTAGAAAGAAAGACCATGGCAAGCTCTTCTTGGGCATATAAGCTCCTATCCTCGTTTTAATTTCACTCAAAACTGTTGAGGCTTTTAAAGTGTTTAGGAATAATAAAACTGACACACACAAGCACACAGCTCCACTCATATATAACCTTCGCAATAATAATAATAAGAGGATTAACGTCCATCCCCATATAAATTGAAATTATCTTTTAGAATTTAATTTGTTTATTCATTTAATTTTCGGACTATTTAGAAATTGTTTAGAAATGAAGATTTTAGTTCATAATAAAGACTTTTTATGTAAGAAAATCATAGTGCTTTTTACCGAGTCGAAGACGTTTGGGACACAAATTCTACGGACACTGTGTCCCTAAGTGTACTTTCAAATTTATTTATTTACAGAATTTTGTGCCAGCCCAGCTTGGGATTAGCCATATAATATGGCTAATCCCAAGCTGGGCTGGCACAAAATCCTGTAAAAGAACTTCTAAAGTTCGCCTAGGCACATTAACTAATATAGATATTCTTTCATCAGAATCACCTGTCCTTAGTTTTAATAAAACCACCAGAAGCCCAATGAATTTCCCTTATTCCAGGCACTTCCTCCAACAACATATTAACACTTTCTTTTGTACACACGGCGCCAGACCTCGGTTTACAGGCCACACCAACATAAAGGAAGTGTGCGTGACAGCAATACTATTAATACATTGCTTAAAGATGTGTGTCATAACAAGTAAACCAATCAGGGCCCTTGACGCACTCACACATTCGCTATTTTACTTACATGAAATATAGGTATTGATGATAGCCACTGCACCAAGTTATAATAGCATATTTAGCGAAAAACGAATAAGTAGATATAGCTGAATGGTTTAAATATGCAGCTGAACCAATAGAATCAATACCGGGTTCGGTCCTCGAGCGAGGTGCACTTTTTGTTCCTCAATATATTGAAGTCCGATTGGTCTAGTTTATTTACAGGAAACTAAGTGTATAAAATTCATATATATAATATAATTTAATATATTTTTTGTATAATATATTTCCTTGATGATACTATTTATTCTTAATGGATAAAAGGAAAGGAAAATAAAATAATTAACTTATTGTTGCAATGCAATAATATATTTACTATTATAAGCATGATATTTTTCTTAAGTATGGGTATAATTAATTATTTATAGATAATAATTAATTAAGTATCAGATAAAAATATTTGATCTTTAATAAAAAATATAAAAAACACATAAGTATAATTATTATAAACTTCTAAAAAGATATTGGAACATAAAATAAAATGTTATGTCTATTAAATTGACTGACATAAAGATGCACGAATGACAAAAAGAGAATTTCGTTGTTAAGTTCCGAACCAACGACCGGCGACAACGGTGAGGTCCAAACTTACTTACTTGCATTCTTATCCATCTCGACTATGAGAACAGATAGTATAGTGACTAAATTTGATAACTCCTATTAGTTATAGAAACAAAATGCTGCATACATTTCATAAAATTAGTTTAGAATATGATATTATAACCTTGGTGCATTTTATGTAAGTAAAATAGCAATTGTGTGAGTGCGTCAAAGGCCCTGATTGGTTTACTTGTTATGACACACATCTTTAAGCAATGTATTAATAGTATTGCTGTCACGCACACTTCCTTTATGTTGGTGTGGCCTGTAAACCGAGGTCTGACGCCGTGTGTACAACCTATCCAATATTGAATAAGTTTTCCATCCGACTCGACTGTACAAAACTATCGTTTTATATTGGTGTCTGTAACGTCTTCGAAAAAATAAATAAATTTGAAAGTACACTTAGGGACACAGTGTCCGTAGAATTTGTGTCCCAAACGTCTTCGACTCTTTTTACCCCGATAAAGTCAATTAAGATCAATTTGATTTCATACATACAAAATGACAATAAATTGAACTTGATTTTGTCAAGAACCTCATCATCAGATCTTACACCTATGATCTTGATTTTCGTTATTGAAACGTCTACTGGTCTCACCAGACATTTCAACAATGAAAATACAGAATTCAGTACATATATAAAATGCATATACTCATGCCTATTTCTCTCTGGGATTGGATGGGACAGCCCACCGCTTCTTCCTTATATAGGGGAAAACACCCAAAGCGCGAAATTTGTAAAATAATTATCATCTACGGAAATTATACGTCTTTTTAAGAGAAGAGAATAGTAAAAAGTAATAGTAGGAATATTGTTTCACGTGATTTTGATCATAAAAAAATATTTAATTGTAATTTTAAAAAAATTACAGTTTTATCCAATTTAATATATTTACCCATATTATTGGCATAGGTAAACTAAACTATTGGCATACATCAGACCATTGCCATTTGAAAAGGAATAACTATAGAAAAGTCTTTACTTATTGCGGATAAAGTTGACGATTGTGAGTTCTTGTTTTTTTACATAAAACGTAGCTGTGCCAATAAATTGGAGGAGTGCCAAGATTAGGTATGTTTCCCCTATTTAGAAATAAATACGCATGAAAATTTTATTTCTGAACAAACTACCATTTTTAAGGTCGGTTCAAAAAACGATATGAACTAAACAAAACATCCTTGCCAAGGAAATTCAATTCTTATTTCAATAAGGTCTAGATTCGCTTGTTCATTTCTAGTTTTCAATAGAAACCCATCAATTTTCAATCTAGCTTTTGTACTTTGCGGTAACACAAAACTATTCAGTAAGGGGAATGTAATTCGATTACTGTTCGTCTCATTTCTCTCGAGATGTCGTGATTCGGGCATAATTCTGAATGCAAGCTATTGAATGGGGATGTAAGTGGATTAAGATGTATGGTAACGTCTTTCGCCTTTGTTTATTTCGGTGTGGTGGTAGTATGTTAATGTTTCCTATTGTTACTCCTTTGTGTGGCAGACGTTTACCTATATAGGTTGATCTACCCTCTCTGCTGTTTCGACCCAATATAACATAATACATCACTTTGAACCCAGAAAGATTTTCTTTGGCATCTGTCTGATTGTTGGTTTGTCTGTTTTGTCGCGATGGATGAAAAACTACTGAAGGACTTTAGATTTGTTTTTGTTTCCAGCTAAGTCTAGGGTAGACTGACGCCCAGTTTCGCCCAGTTAACCAGCTATTTTAACCAACACCATGATCAAATTAAACTATTTAGCCATGCTTCTAGCAACCCAATTGCTACTTGACAAGAAATTTAACAGCCGATTATTTAATTTGACGTTGATCAGCCTTTCGGAAACTGGGTGTAAATTTACCGTATGTTTGATTATAACTGTTCGAGTAGAACCGGAGATATGACCTAACATTGGAGATGGAGAAAGAATACAAGAAGTATCACCACTCCATCTCATCTGAAGGGTGTCGTAAGAGGCGACTAACAGAAAAATACGCAGACGATATCACTGCGAGAGAAGGAAAACTCGAAAAACCCTGTACCAACCCGTCAAGACAGCGCGGAAACAGTAGGCCAAAGTCTCCCAACATTTGGAGAGGCCTATATCCAGCAGTGGACTGCGATAGGTTAATTGATAACCAAAATATAATCATAAATAATGGAGGTGACATTCACGGATGGAGCCGCAGACATCAAGTTGTAGCCCTTAAAGGCCTTCATATATTATGATTCACGAGAACTTAATGTCTCGCGTATCAAATTTGCATACTGTCAAATTAGGCCGTTGCCTTATGTGTATTTTTGTACATACATTAGAAGCCATTGTGCGCCGTTTAATAAGGCAAGTGCGCTTTCCATTCGCCTTATACGGAGCCGTCGCACAAACGAGGTTAATTCACACGATCTCCACGTTAATGGACGATAGAACTCTTGGACATATGGTATTTATTGTGCTTTGTAGGAAACTATCCAATATACTGCAATATTATCGAACTTATAATACTCTCTTGAAAGTTATGTTATGAGGTATAATAAAATCTTATGGTTATAAGTAAAGTATTTTTAAGATATTTTAACTAACGGTGTTCAGGGATTTTTAAAAGTGGGTTTTGTAAGAAAACATAAGATATCACAGTGGTAATATTGTACCAGACTTCGAATAGCATCTGAAATCTGTGAAGGTCTTTGGACTAGATGGGCTAGGAATAAATAGATATATTAGGACACTTTTGCTTGGAAACTAGGAGTTCAGTAAGATAATAATTGCAATAAATAGTTATTTGTTATACAAGAGTGCAAAGTTGCTTTTTAACCGCGTGCTCAGTTTTGATGACCGAGCAAGCGAAAGATTCTAAATTTGAATCACGAGCGTAGCGAGTGATTCACAAGTTGGAATCTTGAGCGTTAGCGAGGGAATCAAAAGAGCACAAGGTGAAAAATCTTTGCACTCGAGTGCAACACGTAACTTTTCATCCCACCTCAGCGAGGAAATAATGAAATGCTTCTCCTTCCTAGCGTTAATTCCCAGTCGCATCCGAAGCTTTCACCTCGGAGTCCGGGGTCCGCTTTACCATTCTTAACTGCGGATTTGGCTGGACCTCGATATTTTCCGTGAAGCGACTGCCATCTGACCTCCACAACCCAATGGTGACATAAGGCGATATCGAAGCATTGCAGCTAGACCGTTGTTGTTGAACTTTTTAGGGCTCCAACTACCCGTAACGACTGCCATAGATGTTCGTATGGCATCCGTGACCGATGGCTTAACGTGCTCTCCAAGGCACGACCAGACCAATGCAAATACCCATTTTCATGCATAAAAAATATTTACACTGCGCAGGGATCGAACCCGTGCCTCCTGCGTAGCGGCCGCGTTCACTACCACTACGCCACGGAGGCTGTATAATATGTGTATTAATACTAATAATAAAATACAAAAAATTAAAATTCAACAACAATTTTCAACAATATGACGTGAAAAAAATTGATGCGCGCAAAGCAAATTTAAAAAAAAAAGTACACCAAGGAGGTTCTGAGTCTGAGTTTTAGATAAATTAAAAAAAAGTTGTATGATAAATTCCGCACCATAGAGGTAGAAGTAAATAGGTTTAATGATGTTTTGAGTTCACAAACCTAGTACACACGATGTTCTAAATTCAAATTTACTTTATCCTCTAGAGGATAAAAACGACTTTTACGCTCAGTTATCGAAGAGCAAAAATAGTCTTTCCGAGATGGTGGGATGAAAAATATTTTTTCATCCCACCATCTCGGAAAGACTATTTTTGAGGTGAAAGCTTCGGATGCTGACTGGGAATTAACGCTAGGAAGGAGAAGCATTTCATTATTTCCTCGCTGAGGTGGGATGAAAAGTTACGTGTTGCACTCGAGTGCAAAGATTTTTCACCTTGTGCTCTTTTGATTCCCTCGCTAACGCTCAAGATTCTAATTTGTGAATTTAGAAATTTAGAATCTTTCGCTTGCTCGGTCATCAAAAATGAGCACGCGGTTAAAAAGCAACTTTGCACTCTTGTATAACAAATAACTATTAACGGACTTTATCGCGATTTATTTGGTATTATGTATATTAATGCGTATAATACGTAATAAAATATTTTTTTTATTCCCAAAATCCAACTGCAAATTCCCACCACAGTGATTGGTCGCTAGATATTACATGTAAACAAGGCACGGGTGATAATTTTATTGCATTGTAGGCATGACGAATATAATAATAGTGAAGTTTGCTAGAAAGACTAAGTGAATGCTATGCTCAATACTGTCTTAAGTCACTGCTGTTGATTCTGGTGGACAAAAGTCACCAGTGGACCAGTATTGAAACTAATTAGATCACATACTAAAGAAACAGAGGACAAGGAAAGTTAGAAAGACCACCGAAGTTCAGATATTCTAACAAACTACACGAGGTGTAGAGTGACGGGCTCTCAGCCTCAGTGATTCTTTACCGCTAGAGTTCGACTGCCATGCAGGAGGCGCAGCCGCTCAGTGCAAATATTTTATGTACGAAAATGTACATTTGCATTAGTCTGGATGTTTCTAAGTATTATGTAGATATGCATAATAACCTTGTGTTATGTTCCATGCGGTGAGTAGGGTAGCCACTGAAGAGGTTTTGTGCTGTTAGTGGGAAGACCAAAGGCTTCCTTCATGTCTTCTGCGCTGACGGCACATAATCACTTCGTTCTTACAAGGTCGGTAGCATGAGTATGACTAAAATCCTACACACAGTTAAAATTATTTATTATAGACTCCTGGTGTTGCACTTGTCGATAGGCCTCGGTAACCATTTTCCATCAGGTGGGCCGTGTGCTTGTCTGCGACTTAAATGGTATAAAAAATGTATCTAAATATTTTTATCTGCATTTTATGACGAATATACAAAAAACACAAGTTAATTATGCTATATAATACTTTCTTTGGGTGTAAATAGCATCGTGTAAAATGTCATGGAATATGTCGCAGAACTTTAAGTATTTTTCATTAAAAATTAGCAGAACGATTCAATACCGCATATCTCATAATATATGCTGAAAGACAAAACTATTTCCGAATAACAAATCTGAAACATAATCTACACATTTTCGCCACTCACAGAGCAACTTGAAACCTTTCTTCCATACAATACGACAATCCCACCGTTTAGACTAAGCTCCAGTGCGACAGATGTTCGAGCACTCTCCACTGGAGCACCCTCGCGGTCGGCTCGACAATGCGTGCTGATTATACCGTGCGTGTGAATGCGCCTTTACCATTCTGAAGAGGTCTTAACAGTTTTGCTACTTCTGTTGGGTATTGACAGTGGGGGTGGAAAATGCGGTTTTATTTTAGATAAATTGTTTTTTAATGTATAGTTTTTTTTGCTAATATGGGTTAGTGTAGTTGATACTCGTTATGCCTTCTAGTTAAGCTCAAAATTACCATTTAAGTCTCAATTTCGATGTTGAATTTTAGTTATTTCATTGACAAAGTTCTCTGAACTGTGTGAACTGAAAAAGTGATAAGGCTCATATTTTTTTTACGATCACGGAGATTTTTATATTAATCAGTTGTTATTTTAAAAACATTTTTTTTTGTGAAATTGTAATTCCAAATCTCTATTATTCCAGGAACAGGTTCCTATGAGTTCGGGAATGGGATTAACGCTCCACCGCGAAGCGTAAATAAGTAAATAACGAAAATGTCAATGTCAATTAAGACAGAGTAATAGTAATATCGAAAGAAATATATAATTACAGTCAATAGTAAAAACAATAAAATTATTGCCTTGCTTTCATTCAAAATAATTTATAGTCCGAATAAAATAACCCTGTGAATGTTTAAGCCACTTAATATAATATGAACGACGCATAAACGGAACAATAAGCTGAAAGCTTTATTTAAAACGATACAACATCCTTATAATTACAAACACCGCGATATCAGCACTTGATTACACAACATAAACGCCACCATTAGGCCGGTTGTCACAGCAATAACCCTTGCTACAGATAAGTACGTGTCCTCATTAGGCGAACAGTTCGCGTTTTAATGTTTGCTGAGTCGATTTAAGCTTTATCGTTTAAGTTTGAGCCGCATTTGTATTACGACTTTTGCAGTTAAATGGTTAATGTGTCAGCTGCATGAGATTGTAATGGATGTAAGAGAGTTTGTTGAGAGACTATTACCAGTTGTTAAAATTGAAATTCAAAATCATCATTTGAAAGAAGTATCCTCACAATAAGTAGAATGATTGCATTGAGAATTTTTCGACAGGTAAATAGTACATTATAGAGATAGCACCATTAAGGGGCAAACCTAGAAAAAAATCCTAGTAGCAATTTTCTTTCGGAATTTGTTGAGAGGCATCACTGGCAGTCTAAATTTCGATTAAAAGGACCTGAAAAATGAAAATTTCAGTCGCCAAGGACCGGGCGAAGTGAAAGAGAGTGAAGGTGTTAAATGTTATGATAGCCATGATGAATTCCAATGTAACAGCGTTGTATTCTTGTTAATCCTCAGTGATGTACTGGCGTGGTAATAAAATCATAAAGGGAACGAGTGAGAATCTGTAGCCTAAAATTCAATTCTTCAGAGAATAACGCAGGTATTTTGCCACAAATAGTTTGCGAAGCACACACAACGATAGTCTTATTATCAGAATGTAACTTAACCCTTAACACTTATGAACTGCGTGCCATTTTTGACACAAAAGACACTAAGGCATTCCACCCATGGTAACGCATACCGTGTACGGAATCGCGTGCCGTATACGAAACGTTTATATACACGATATTACGTGTGTTATGAAAGCTATTACCAAGTTTTACATGTGTTTGAGTAACGTAGTTTTGTGACGTTAAGTCCTCATTACGTGGTTAAATTGGTTCGTTTTCACGTTGTTACGTACGTGTAATTCGAAATGTTATGCATATTACAAACTTAGTGACTAGAATTTTGTTCCAAATATAGTACAAATAGGGGAGGTATAAATAGGTTATAAAGGAGGTATCCATACTAATATTATAAATACGAAGGTAAACGTCTGTCTGTTACGCTTTCACGCCTAAACTACTGAACCGATTTTGATGAAATTTGGTATAGGGGTAGATTAGACCATGAGAAAGGATATGGGCTATGTTTGGTCGCGATAACCGACATCCACGCGAGCGGAGCCGCTGGCAAAAGCTAGTTTTATATAAATAAATAATGTTCTACGATATACTACACAGCGTTATCAAAAGCTAGAGTAGGCAATGTAGGCGTAAATTAAATTAACTTTTAATATGAGTTTTTGAATGGAGATAATTTTCTTTTGTAAATACATTCATGTTGTACATAGAAACACCCATAGCAAATAGATATGCAAACAAATATTTACTCTGAGCAGAAACTCCGATATAGCAGTTGAATCGCTGCGGAAACAGTTTTAATTATCACTATCATCACTACATATTATAAAACAAAGTCACTGTCGCTGTCTGTCCGTCCCTATGTATGCTTAAATCTTCAAAACTACGCAACGTATTTTGAAGCAGTTTTTTATAATAGATAGAGTGATTCAAGAGGAAGGTTTATTATGTATAATACATGCATAATATTGTAGAGAAACACTGATAAATTTTGAGATAATACCACGCGGGCGGAAAATATGACGGTACGAAGTTCGCCGGGTCAGCTAGTTATCGATAAAGAAGAGAAAGGAGAATCGACCTCGGACGGGACTCGAACCCGCGATCTTTCCCTTACAGGGGGAACGCTCTGACCACTAAGCCACCGAGACCCGCACGAAGCCAATCCAAATTCCTCTATACAACCGTCTTTGGGGCGACGGTGGATGGTTTGAATAGTTAGCATAATAACATAACATAACATAAACTCACGCCTATATCCCCGAAGGGGTAGGCAGAGGTGCTAGCACCCACATTTCGCCGTTTATGTTTAGGTCCCAATGTAATAGGTGGCGAGCCCATTGCCATTAACCGGGCACTTATAAACCTGCGATTAATACACACATAACTTCGAAAAGCATCGAAAAGTCATTGGTGTGTGCCATGGTAAAACCTGGGATCTATAATAAATGCTTCAAAATTTCATCCAAAAGATTTTATTTATTAATTATTTTTATTTTGTTGTTTTAAAATGTTTAATTTTGTAAACATTTAGCTGCTTCCTATAAAACCAATCTCTCTCTCTTTATATCTCTCTAACGACTGTAGAAATCACTTTAACTACAAAAAAGGCACTAACCTCCAAATATCTATAGCCACAATCCATTGCACTCCCTTATTTATACCTGCCAGAGGTTGTGCCCGTCAGAATAAATCCTACGGAGGCGAGTTTAGAGGTAATAAACACATGCTTCTAACAATAAAAATAAATTAGCTACAAAAACTCAAGTTTGGCAAGGGAGTGAAAATGTGGTGAGCATAAAAGTGTTAGAGCCTATGCACACGATACTGTGCCACGCCGCACGCCGCCGCTGTCAACACGCTTGAAGTATAAAACGCAATAGGTACAATCGTGTTCAAAAGTTGATAGATATTACAAACTTGAAAGCAAAACTTTACAATAAAATACATAATTAAATAATTGATTATAAGTAGGTATTTTTTGGAGTCTTTAGAGGTAGAATTAGCCAGTGCATCTGATAACTAACGGACAAGACTCTGACTTAGAAATCTCTTTCGAGGTTGGGATATTCTTGGCAGTCGCTCCCACCAAGATAAGCCAAATCAAAGACAGAGTGTAGGAGAGCGGATTAATCTCTTCAGTGACTTCTCATCATGACCATGTTGTTTTGATCGGTTTTTTCATTACTGTTTCGTGTTTTAGAGATAATATAGATAATAACTCGAAATATGTTCACACAATTTTGAAAGCATCTGTACTAAAGCATAGAATATTAGTGTTATTGCAATAGAAAAATCAAAACATTTTGCAACTCACACTAATGCAGGCTGCTTTCAGTACATTTTACTCTTTAGAGAAAACGTACTAGATTTTACGGTTCCATTAAATAATGTGCGTTAACGGTGCGCAGAGAAATATCGTGTGTACACTCCTTAACTCTTTGTGCATACTTTATTTATATAGCTGTAGAAGCAGCACCTCTTTATCATAATATGGCAGTCTGGCGAACTTGTATGCCTGTGAAAATGTTACAATGGCATTCATGTACAATATTGTCTCAGTATTGGACCGTTTCTAACGTAGCGTGGTACTAAGCTGCATATAAATGTACCGGATATTTTCTAGATTTCGCTTTTAAAAAGGTTACATTATATTCACAACTAGCTGACCCGGTGAACTTCGTACCGCCATATTTTCTGATCCCGTTCCCGCTGCATACCTATCTCTAAATTTATCAGTGTTTCTCTACAATATTATGCATGTTTTATACATATAAACCTTCCTCCTATCATTAAAAAAACCGCTTCAAAATCCGTTGCGTAGTTTTGAAGATTTAAGCATACATAGGGACGGACAGACAGCGACAGCGACTTTGTTTTATAATATGTAGTGATGTTAAAAATCAGATATTTGATAGTAAGTTCAGTACTAAAAGGTGGGTTTGATTACAGGAAATATTCTTTCATTTAATACTAGCTGATGCTCGCGGCTCGGCCCGTGAGGGATTTTGATCCCGATCCCGTTAAATTATCCGGTATTAAAAGTAGCCTACGTGTTATTACCTATCCCTGTACCAAATTTTAGCCAAATCCGTTCAGCCGTTAAAGCGTGATTGAATAACAAACCTCTTCACACACTTTTATATTTCTAACATTGTAGTAGAATGATTTTAATGTGACCACACTATACTTATTCGGTAAAGAGAAAGTAGTGTATTACATTTAAAAAAAAAACAAAATTCGAAATGTAAGCATTCGTTAGTAGGTGACCATGAATCAATGGCTAGATTGGATACCAAATTAGGATTATCCGATAGCGGTGTTCGGGTGTCGCGGTTGATAAATGAACTCAGGATAGTGGTGAAAAGGTAAATGGTAATCTGACTTGTGTTCTATAGAGATTTATTGAGTTCTTTGGGAGATAAATCGTAAGCACCTTTATTTCATTAACATTTAACTTTTATACAGTTTTGAATATGGATATGTATGGTTTAGGAGATGTAACTATCAGTGTAGGAGAGAATAGATTACAATACATACATGTCATATTCATGCCTGCAATTCTCCGAATGAGGTAGGCAGAGGTGTATTGACATCTACATTTTGGCAACTATGATTTTTGTCCCCACGTAAAATGGGGACGATCCTATTAATTGTCAAGGGAGTATTTTGTAATTTACGTCAGATATCATTACGGGACACTAAAAATGTCCGAATATAATTAACTCTGCTAAGTTGATTTCTTGGTTTTTGAGTGGGCTCAAAATTGCCAGGATTTGAACCCGGGGCCTCTCGATCGTAAGGCCGTCTCCATAATCACTAAGCTATCGAGTTGACAAGTTTTTAATACGTATCATTGTGATTCACATCGTCGTATGAGGTCAACTTCGGAATCATACTTTTAGGTTGTATGTAGTACCTACGTAGATATTAATAAATGAATATGCCAAGGGATCAATACGGAATAAAATCGGCCAAGTGCGAGTCGAACTCGCCCATGAAGGGTTGGTCGGGCAAAGGCGAAAATTGCGGTTTATGACGTATTAAAAAAAAACTACTGACTGGATCTCGTTCGAACCAATTTTTAGTGGTAGTTTGCATGGCAATTTACATCATATATTTTTTTTAGATTTATCAATCTCTTATTTTAGAAGTTAGAGGGGGGGGGGGGGGGACACATTTTTCCACTTTGGAAGTGTCTCTCGCGCAAACTATTCAGTTTAGGAAAAAATTATGTTAGAAACCTCAATATCATTTTTAAAGACCTCTCTATAGATACCCCACACGTATGGTTTGATGAAAAAAAAATTTTTGAGTTTCAGTTCTAAGTATCCCCAAAATTTTATGCATTTTTTTATTTTTGTGTGAAATTCTTAATGCGGTTCACAGAATACATCTTCTTACCAAGTTTCAACAGCATAGGCCTTATAGTTTCGGAGAAAAGTGGCTGTGACATACGGACGGACAGACAGACAGACAGACAGACAGACAGACAGACAGACATGACGAATCTATAAGGGTTCCGTTTTTTGCCATTTGGCTACGGAACCCTAATAAAAAAAACAGGTATGAGTTTTATTGCGATAAATACGGAACAACCCATATCGATACCGAAAAATTTCCGATAATCCGAATAATATTTATTGTGTGCCACATAACCTCATAACAACACACATTACGTTATAATCCATTCCTTCGGTATTCACTATCAGAAATAATTACACGTGTCCATATTCCGACTACGGCCGGTATCACGGAGAAAGTCCCGTCCTTTTACGGCATACGGCTTTCACAGACGTAATTTTGCCCTATAATGGTTCAGGATACGATTATAGAAGCTAGTTGATTACCGCCATTGTAATATCGTTGTAATAACGTGTTTATACACACTTTCGACATGTTATGATCCCTCTTAGGTGTGTAATTTAGATAATTTGGGGAATTAGTGGAAATTTTTTGGAGGAAATATCAGTAGCGAGTTTAAAATTGATTAAATTGAATGAAATTTTAAAGAGAAAAGACTCAGGCGGCCTAAGATGGTTGTAGTGCAGAATTTCAAAGCTCAAAGCGTGACTTGGTAGTTCAGCATTCCCTCTGTAATGTATGGGTCGTGGGTTCAAGTCCTGCCTGAGCTGTTTCTCTTTTCTCTATTTTAATCGAATTGAATACATATCTCCATTCAACAATGCAGAAAAGCATACCGATATAAATTATATCCTAAAATATGATCTTCAAAATGTTTCAGTGCTCATCTAGTTTCGTCAAAAGCATCTAAATTAATAAGGCAAATTAATTTCGTTCTCACTACGGGTCGCTTTACTTCCAAGGTCAATGATAATACAGACATAAACATGATATCAGAAATACAACCAAAAATAATCCTCTTACCGCAAAAAGCTGCCCATGAAGCCGTAAGCAGTAATGCCATAACACCATCAAAACAACCAACGAAAGGTACCTATCAAGAGTAATCAGGGTACATTATTATCGTGCGGGACTTAACAAGAATGTTCAACTTGAACCCCCAAGATCTAAATTCAACGAATGCCTACAAAAGCCTTGCCTTATAACATCGGAAGAATTTTAACGAGACGCTAACTTGTTTATAAATTGAATTTTCTGAACGCAACAGCTTGCCTCGTATAGATTAAGTTTAGCCAAAAGTTCCATGATTTTGTAGGAAAATTGTTGTCGAAATTACGTAATTTTGTTAAGAGAAGGACGTTTAAGTTGTTATCCAATTTTGTGGCATTTTGTTTTTGTTAATCGGTTTACACGGCTCGATACCTCGTGAGGAAATGGCGGCGAAAGACTTGCAAATGTATTTTATTAGTTAAGAATGAAGTGTTAGAGTATGTCCCATCAAGATTTTCGCTATAATGAGGTAGATCATCATCATTCTTGTGTTAGTCCCGGTTGCATCTGAGACCTTTCTGAGTCCGGAGTCTACTTAATTAGGATGTTACTTGGTTTATCGGCTATATTGGGAGCGACTGACCTCTCAGTCTGAGTTGCGGTTAGTAGCGACTACAATATGGGGTTCTTCAAGAAGGGTGTTAGAAGGTTTCTTCAGGGTCGTCAGCACTAGTGTGACGCCCCTAGTGTTGTATACATCCATAGGCCACGATGACCATTTCCCATCAGGTAGGCCGTGTGCTTGTCTGCCACCTAAGTGGTATAAAAAAACACAGACAGAGTTGTTTAGATCGCTTATATTAGGCCTCCTAACAACTATTGAGCTTGTTTTCTGTCGTCCAAAGCACGAAAGCGCTCAGGTGAAATTCCACTTAGCGGTCACCCATTTAAATGGCAATTATAGATAGTGTTGGTGTTAATTCACCTCTGCCTACCCCTTCGGGGATTTACAGACGTGAGTATATGCATGTATGTATCATAGATAGCATTACCAAGATCCAATGGGCAGGTGGATATAAATCGGGACGGTAAAGTAGACATTCTTTTTATTGCCCCGATGCGAGACGCTTCGATCAGATTACACCGACCGTGCTCACAGGTAAGAATTCACGAAGTCCCCCAGTTTGTCACAATCAATCGACTGACTATGTGAGTCTCAATATGCAGGGAAAACGCTTCATCTGGTCAAGCTTTTAGATTGATATGAGCTTAGCGGCGCTAGGTTTTCCTCTCGAGATTGGTGGTCAGACAGCAGTTGCTTTTGAAAAATCAAGATAAATCATATCATGAGAAGAAAGGCTTTGGATGTAACTGGTATTAAAAGGTAGTATACACTTCAAATAGGCTTTTTATTGAATTCACTAAATCATTTTTGTGGCTGACTGTACAACACGTCAGATTTTCACAATCAATCGAGTTGACTTTAGGAACTGCCAATAGAAGTGAAAATTAAGAAACGTGAATTGCATCGTCGTGACGATGACGTGACGTCAGAATGGGCTGTGACTAGGCCATTTTGATGTGACGTGACGCTTCCGGTCACAGCCCAAGCGTTAGGTGATGATGACACGAGTTTCATAATTTTTGTTCACCTAAAAAGTTTTCCCTTAAAAATAGTAAAATATTGGAGGGTGACACTTGCGCGTTCGCGAGTTCCACACTCGCGTGTTGGCAAAGAACCCAAAGATATTTGTGCTCTCGACGGCGGCGTTAACAAAAACGCGTTAAGTTACAATCACACCAAACTCACCGTCTGTGTAATTATGGTTTGAACTTTAACATACACGTAGTTTAACGTGCAACAAATCATACTTAAGGAGATGGAGCATAAGTAATAGTTGATTTACATAATTTTGTGTCGAGCCAATTAGAGTGAGTTATGGCCGGTCGCGTGTTGTGATTTACACGAATTATATTATCATTTGGTAAACTAGCTTTTAGTGCCGACATTACCTGTGTGTTCAGGTGAATGTACATTTCAAATTTATCGTATTATCCGTTGCCCGCGCTCCACCCGCGTGGCAGTCGGTTGTTGCCAAACATAGCCTGTCCTTTCCCAAGGTTAAATCTATCTCTGTACCATATTTCATCAGAATCGGTTCAGTAGTTTAGGTGTGAAAGCATAGCAGAAAGACAGACAGACAGAGTTAGTTTTGCATTTTTAATATTAGTATGAATTTACAGTCACGTCTTGTACCTTTAGGATCTGAAGAGATCATAAATATTGAGTTTCCGTTTGCTATAATCTAACCTTTTGATTTGACTTGTATTATTGTTTTGTGAATTCTGATCCCGTCCTTACAATACACATGTTCCCACAACCCTCTTTCTAGGGTTAAAAATAATCTGGGTGCTATTCCAGACCATAATTTTAACCCTGTACTACATACCGATCCAATCACTCGTTTGAACGTTATTGAGTAACAAACATTTCGACAGTACTTTGAAAATTTTTAGCCTGCATTCCTCGTCGCAGCGGGTTTTCTCGGATTGTCACGGAGAACTTTCCTTCCCGCTGTCGTTCTGTTGATCGTCTGTCAACTCAATGTGTCTGTATTTGCATAATCTCTTAAAACTTTATTTTCTTCAACGATTTCTCTTCTCATCACAAACGATGTTTTCCCATTTTACTTCGAATGTACGTCAAACTCGAAAAGATTTCTTAGATTCTTTCCCTCGATAAAAAAGTTGATGGGTGAATTTGCATACGTCATCTAAGGGATGGTTCTATAGGGGAGGTTTATTTATAATCAAGGAAACGCAGTGAGTAAGCTGATTGATACACCACACCCCTACGGTTGGGGAGGTTTTTTCTAACCCTTAATCGCTGGGGCAGTTCACTTCATGCCTCGAGTGTAAGTATACGAGGAAAAGTTAATGAGTCACTTTTGTAATATATTGGAAAAGTTAGAATTTAATCCAGCAAAACTGAAAAGGGAGTGTTTTTTTTCGGTTTTGGTGGTCTGAGCTCTTGTCACTTTCAATCAATACATATATTATACTCACGCATGTAAATCCCCGAAGGGGTAGGCAGAGGTGTATGAACACCCACATTTCACCAACTACTATTTTAGGAGCGAGCCTATTGGCGTTTACCGGGCATTTTCTGTTACGTAAAGTTCTGTACGTATAATATAATTCATGTTTTCAAACATACTTACGCCTGTCTTGTTCCAGGGTAGGTAGAGAAAACAGCTCGCCATTTGTTACTTATTTTATTCCACTTCACATCTTACGTGCATTTTATTTTATACTAGTTAAAATGATATTACCTAGTATGATGTACTAAATCATGAAAATTTGCCCTTATACAAAACACAACTTAGGTCTGGTGTCTTATGACTCTCAAACCTCTATTTTGTTTAGATGCTATCGAATGTTTTGCGAATATCGTATTTAACGAATGTGATGTTTTACGAATGTGGTCTTTTGAGAATATGATATACAGCGACGGAGGGGATACCATATATGTACTTACCAATGAAACATGAGTCTAATAAAAAGGAAGGTAATTACCTCAGTATTGCATCTCCATCGAATTTCACATTCCATTCTGCTTCCATCACACTTCAAAAGAACACTAAAACCTAGCTCTTAAATGTCTCAAAGATAAATTATTGTCGTATAAAACTCAAAATGGCATCGTCTTAATCACGGTGCACTCCGCAACATAGATTGATGATGTTTTGATTTATAGCCTCGCCTCAGCAGCGTAGGGTTAATGGGGTGAATCCGTCAGATAAAGATGCAGACGTTGTGCCGTAATGAACATGTTGCTCTGTGTAAGGAGTTGTTCATTACAGACGAGGTTGTAAGAACACAGAACAATAGTTTCCATAGGAAACTATTCTTGGAATAAAAATAGCCGTGCTACTCTTGGCTATGGTCTGTTCTTGCACTCGTCCATAGGTCCTGAGAATAACTTTACATTTGGTGGGCCGTGTAGGGCACTACCGACGTGAACCCACTCCTAGCACAAGCAATTTAGCTTAGTTGGAGGGGTAAACAGGAATATTACTAATCTCGGTTGCTAATATTCTTTGAAAAAAAAAAAAATTATAACACTATAACGAAGAGAAGTAACAATAGACAGAGTTATAGGAACTCAAGTTAAATCTATAAAAATTTAATGTGCAATACTAAAATCACCTATCGAAGACATTAAACGAGAATTTTCTGAAATTCAGAAGTACTTAAGTCGTTTTATCTGTTCTGTACGGGGCATTTTATTCGTCTGATGGTACTTTTACGAGTTCACTCAATGCATTCGACTCGGAGTGCAGCTCAAATAAGCGCGATGCCATTTTCTACTAGATATAATGGTCTATCTGTGTATTCAGTCAATTTTTTTTCTAAAGTCTTGTGTGTTTGTTTCAAGTGTAATACCACACAACACACTAAAGCAGCAAAAATACGATTATTGCTTGAAAATTCTGTTTAGACGAATACTACTAATATTCAATTGCGAGTCAATTCTCGCTAGGCGTGGACGAGCGAGTGTGCAAATGTTGGCGAAGCAACTTTTTCCTGTCCTTTTGAAAATCATATCTTTTTTTTATTTTATCGTTCTTTCTCAAAAAACTAACAATGGCTTCTCTAGCGTCTACAACAAAAACAAATCAAATTCCAGTTTGAAAATAGAATATGACGTCAATTTACTGGAACTTAATTTGAACGACCTCGTTTGAAGTGACCCGCCGGTTGCAGAAAATTCGTGCACCTCCACTTGAGTACTCCACATGATAAATGAGGGAGCTGGCCGCTCGAACTACAGCAGCTGGAATTTTAACAGATCACTTTACATGTGTTTGTTTTTAGTAGTTGAATAAAGTAGAACTCAAGAAATTCTATGGTCTTCAAATCGTCAATTTTTTTTTAATAATCATAGAATTTGAAATGGATTAGTGTAGAATTAAAGGGAAATTGTATTTTGGTACTCAAAATGGTATATTGCCCATTAAATGTTGGTACACTAATGGTAAATCTGCCACCATACATGGTAGATCGATTATTTTGATAATGTCTTAAGTCTTCAGTGCTCCGCATTCCGTAACACCTACTAATTGGCTGATGAGGTTCTGTAACGGTAGACCATTATTTTACAGGATTACGATAAATAACGCGATTAGTATGATATATTGTGTACCATGTATATTATTTTCCGTGAAAGTAAAAAAAAACTAGCATATTCAAAGGAGAACGGGCACTTTTGTATGAGCTGCGTCCCAACCCTTGTAACAAGTTGCGACTAGTGTAAACATGTTCATTTAGTCTATTTATATGTAAAAATGAAAGATTTTTTCAGAAATTCATGCAGGTCCAAAGTTATAAGGGTGTAAGTAAAAAATATTTTTTGTGCAAATAGGCTTTGCAGTATAAGTTCTACGGTTTTGTATCATTTCGCCGACGGTCATTTACAACTACGGTTGACTCAACTAGGGTTAATTCACCTACTGGTTGACATGGTTCATGGTTGTACCGATCACATATTTAAAAAAAAAAGAGGGGTGTTATAAGTTTGACGTGTGAGTGTGTGTGTGTGTGTATATGTGTATGTGTATGCGTGTGTGTCAGTCTGTCTGTGGCATCTTAGCTCCTAAACGGCTGAACCGAATTCGATTCTGTTTCTTTTGATCGAAAGTTGGTTTAGTCGAGAGTATTCTTAGCTATGTTTCATAAAAATCGGTTCAACCATTTGAAATATATTATGAGGAATGAAAATCAATCCAAAATCTAATCTATTTTCAAATATACCCGTATTGGGTATCAAATGAAAGGTCATAATTTATACATCACGATACAGCAGGTTTTATGGAAATCGGTTCAGCGGTTACCTATAAAAAGCATATGAAACAAAAAAAATTAAAAGCAGAAACCAATATTTTAATTTTCTCTTTCTAAATCGATTTGAATAGTTAGCATAATAAATGCTTCAAAAGAACATTATTCACGCTGCATACATTTTTGGTCCAAAATTGAAAGTGCTGGCCAAATACGATATTTCGTTAGAACTTGTTCTTATTGGGGCGTCAAAGTTGAGGGACCACTTCCTTCGGTTTTATTTGAGTTCGAAAATCTTGAAAACATACATTTTTTATGACACAAACTATTGAAAATGGATAAAAAATGTCGTGCTACATTGGAAGAATAGTTAATAAAACTAATAAAAAATAAACCCCATACTGCACACCGTTGTTTTTCGTCTATTTATTTAGGTGCTAAATTGAAAATAAGTAGCGGTCAAAGAATACAAATATGACATTCCGTTAGTCGGGCAGTGGACCCTCAGCTTTGACGCCATAATAAAAAATGCTAATGAGGACAAGCTCTAACAGAATATCATACTCGTATTCTTTGGCCGGCACTTTCAATTTTGGACCTAAATAAATGGGTGAAAAACAACGTAGTGCAGAATGGGGTTTATTTATTATTGATTTTATTGATTTTATTGACTATTCTTCCAATATAGAACAATGATTTTTATTCGTTTTTAATCATTCATATCATAAAAATGTATGGTTCCAAGATATTTGAACTCAAATAAAACTGAGAGCACTGAGCAGTGGTCCCTCAGCTTTGACGCCGTAGTAAAAAATGCTAACGAGGACAAGCTCTAACGGAATTTCATATTTGTATAGGTACTTTGGCCGGCACTTTCCATTATGGACCTAAATAAATGGACGAAATACAACGATGTGCAATATGGGGTTATTTTTTATTGCTTTTATTAACTATTGTTCCAATATAGAACAAAGTTTTTCATTTATTTTTAATAATTCGTATCATAAAAAAATTATGTTTCCAAGATTTTTAAATTCAAATAAAACCAAGCGCAGTGGTCCCTTAACTTTGACGTGGTAATAGAAAATGCTAGCGAAGACAAGTTCTAACGGAATATCGTATTTATTTTCTTTGGCCGGCACTTTCAATTTTGGACTAAAATGGGTGATGTCCTTTCATTCAAAAATCCCAATAATTTATACATATTTGAAATGTACTAATTAAGGCCTTTAATTTGATATCAAAACATTTACCTCAATTTTATTTTTTAACGCAGTACTTTATAACCGCTAGAGGGCGCCACATTAAATTCAGTGACACATTATATAGCCTATAATAAGTGGACGATCAAGACACTTCTAACAATACCTTACTTGTCCAGTTCTAATTAGTAGTTGAAGAGGTATGAGGGAATTAGTGAATATAGGTACATACTTACATAGTTCATTCATACATGGATTATGATTTTGACAGGCATGTAGCCTGTCAAAATCATAATCCTCCTTTGGCTTTAACATAGTCGGTTAAAAATAGCATAAATAAATAAGTATTTTGTCATAAAAACACTGATTATTTAAAATAAATTAAATACTTTCTTAGTAACTAAAACCCCCATAACTTTTACCCTGCACGAAATACAGATTTATGGCCGTACAAAAAAATAATACACTCATTGAGACCTTTCATTTGATATAGGTCAAAAAGTGTTACACCATATGGGACGAAACGCCCATTCGCCTTTAATAAGCTTATATAATGAATGAATTCCAACACCTGAACAATACACTTACCTACTAGCGTATCAAAATAGTAGGCATTAGTTCAAAAATCTTGTAAGTCATTTTGGATGGTAGGTATATTTCTTCTACTCCTATACCCGGAAATTACACGCATGTCATACCCATATCATTGCGACGGTATACGGAATTTAGTGTAGGTAAAACCTTAAGGAGACAAGTTTCCCCTGAGTTTACATACGAGTACCTACCAGGTACTGTTAAAGTTAGGTAAGTTGACAAACATAATATTTTCACCGTTAGAATGCTTCACTTCCCGGTCTATAAGCGGGCGTGAAAAAGCATCTGATGAGGCCGTCAAGCTTTGCCTTGCCTTCAGTTTACCTTCAGACGAGATGAAGGCATATTAACTTGTCTTTATTATTTCTTTTAGTATTTATCATTATTTTCTATGAAGCGTCTACCATCTGACTTTCACTGCCGACCCTGTAAGAAAAGAGCAATTCTGTGCCGTCAGCGCAGAAGTGATATCAAATTTCTCTAGTTAAACCTGAAAGTTGAACTGCTTCTAGGGCTCTTAATACCTGTAATGAATATTTGAAATTGAGTTTGAATACCACCGATGATCATAATGGCAACCGGAACCGATGGCTCGTCGAGCTCTCTGAGGCACGAAGGGGACTCAATGTGTTTGGTATGGTTACCTACTCATCCTAAGATGACTCATCTAGATACCCTAATATTTTATCAAAGTGCACCAAACTGCCCGAAAACCTTCTTTTCCTTTTTTTTTCTATCCATCCTATGGTTACCAGGCCTTCTAGACAAGTGGCAATTCGTTGCTCGGCGTATGATGGAATAGAATGACAAATGTATAGGATTTGACGTTTTTGACATTCGTTGACGCCTGTCATATACGTCAAATCCCATACATTTGGCATTCTATTCCATCATACGCCACGCAACGAATTGCTACTTGTCTGAAAGAAATGGCCATAGAGCGATAAGGCCGCCATCCTCCGCCATCTGTATTTACCACAAACCTGTATCTCTCATGTAATAGTGTAAAATCCTTGGTGTAAAGACGTTTTTATTTATTATACGTCAATATTACTTAACTTAAAAGGTAGTCGCTAACAACGATTAGTACCATAATAGTCTCCCTCAGATTTTAGTGCCTTTCTAAGTATCGTCCATTAAACTAGTCTTTAAACTAGTCTTTTAAAAAACATTAACGTAAAAGCCATAACATCGAACGAAGCGTTCCTTTCTCTAATGGTAAATTTCCTAACCACCCTTTTGCAAGTCAATCCATTAAAAACCGCAAGACGTCACAGCACTCGACATTAACTACAAACAAACCGACAAAATTAAAAACCATAATTTATCTTTATTGCAGCTTGCCCACAGGCTGGCCGGAAAGCGAAAAATGGGAAAGTAAAATAAAACATGGGTCCCTGTGATCTCATTTTAATTGCCGAAAAGGGAAATGGCTGAACGCTGAGTACTTTAATTTTATACTGTAAATCGCTTATGGTACTTGCAATCCCCTTTTCGTGGAAATCTTGGCGATATTCCAGAGCGGTGTGAATATCCTTTAGTGATGGGGATTAGTGGTCAGTAGGCTGAATATATGCATTGCGATATGTTTATTTCAACCTACTTAGTTTAAAAAAGGATGTATTACGTTGGGGATTTCTTAACCGACTTCAAAAAGGAGGAAGTTTTTAATTCGTCGGAATATTTTTTATATGTATGTTCACCGATTACTCAAAGACGCCTGGACCGATTTTGATTTTTTTTTAATGTAGATTCAGCGCTTCTGCGAATCCCCGTCGCATATAAAGCTTTGTAGTCTGTTGTCTGAGGTCCTCTGTCCTACTGTGATGATTTTTTTTTATTTTTGTCCTATTATGATTTTTTTTGTGTTTTATAGAGTGATTTTTATTTGACATCCCAACTCTGAGAGGAAAACTTGTGCCATCCGTCAATCAGATGTACCGATTAGCAGGTAAGGAGAGCTGCTTGAAGATCTTGATTACGAGTCATATATCCAACTTTATGATGTAGAAACAATATCAATATTGAAAGTGCAACTTCAAAAAAATTTTTTTTTACAATTTTTCAAGAAATCTATATTTCATCCTGGCATTTTAGATTGAATATAAATAGTAGATAAAGTGATGTTACGTGTCACGAAAAGTCACTTACAGATCAACTACTTACAAAACCATTGCAGTTCTAATAAACCACTAAATATTAAACTGTTCATTCACAAGATAATCCATCTAACTATGCCGTCATTTTGCAACAATACCCCCAAGTCCTAGACTATCTCCACTAGTAATTAAGGTAAGGCGGCTACAATTCCTCTCAGCTCAAGAGACCTTTCATTACCTCCACGTGGAGGAATTAACGGTCTTCACTTAACTCAGTTAGGTCTTATGAGCTTAGGACTCTGTTGGAAACTTAGTTAAGCTAAAATAGTATTATTATGAAGCTCTATAGGTCTTTAAGTACTGAAATTGATACTTCGGTAGGTATATAACTTAGTGTGAGGTGGGATATAAAGTGGTAATGAATTTGATATTAATATTCTTTATGACTATCATTGCTTGGTATAGTTGCAGCATATATCTTGGCCCCAAGTCATGAGAGAAACGAGACCTTTGGGCGCGCAGATACGATTGATATAATCTACAATTGGTAGATTTGAGCTTTTGGAGTGTAACGTGACTGGGGTCAATATTTATGCCGGCAGCTATATGCTACTACCGGGTACCGTGGGTTAGTGGAACCGGCATAGTCACACGTTTTTAAATAGGCAGTTTATTTTTTTGGTTAATAACAGATTCAGACGAAAATAGAACCTCGTCCTTTTGAAGTCGATTAAAAACCCTTAACAGTACCTACATATTGATTTCTCAACGCCGAAGATGGCGTGAGAGGCAAACAAACCTAATATTTACCAAATGGATCTAAGCGTCATTTCAAAACACGGTCTCCTCCTTAGAAGGCTCCGGCTAGAAACTCATTCTCTCTTTTAGTCATAATAAGTCCTAGAGTGGAGACCGCGAGAAGGAAAACGGAAGGTGGGACACCCCCTAGCCAGATGGACTGACGACCTGCGAAGGGTGGCTGGGACGGACTGGATGCGGAAGGCGGAGGATCGGCAAACGTGGCTCATATTGGGAGAGGCCTATATCCAGCAGTGGACTGCAATAGGGTAATTGATTGATAGTTACAAAATTTTGTTAGGATAATCTAGTAAAGTAAAAACAAAGCCCTAAATATTTCACTTCCAAGCATGTTTTGCACCCAAAATATTCTTGATTTTTGTATAATAGCAAAGTAAAACTCCAATATCACCACATAGAAACCACGCAATGAGGAAAGATCCAATCACATGAAGAAGTTTTAGCAACATTCGTATGCAGCAAAGTTTATATGTGATCCAATGTAATCCTAGCCAGCGACGTCTGGCAGGAAATGAAAGCGTGCGCCCACCTGTCACCAAATGAGAAAAATGCTATATGAGACGACACGCCCGCCGACACTATGACAAGAAAATGATTTTATTATAAGAGAGGTAGACAGCTGAGCCAAAACATAAATACTTACATCCCTGGCGAGATGAGCAGAGATTGAAATAAAACCAGCAACTTTTTAGCGGATTCTACATACACACATACAATCATATAATCACGCCTTTATCCCCGGAGGGTTAGACAGAGGTGAATTAACACCTACATTTCACCAGTCATTGTGTTAGGTCCCATACCACGTAATAGGTCCCATACCAATTGCCGTATTCCGGGCACTATTGTTGACTCGAGCCATGCATCTGAGGCTGAGTCCGTAATATATTTATCTGTTGTTAAACAGTCCTAAGTCGCTTTGTACGACACCACACGGGAAGAGATGGGGTGGCCCAAATTCTACTCTGCCGGGAACTCGGATTCTATCGCGATTCTTTTGTTATCATTTACTTCTAACCCTACGTTTCGGTTACTTTTCAGCAGCTAAGGGGGTGACTAAAGATGGTAGTTGTCACATAGATTGAAGTATAAGTTATCTCAAAGTCCCGGATCATAATGGATTGTTGATGTAACGATTTGCGCAGAATCAGGTCACTGTGTCGCTAAGTCTTGCTTTACTTTGCTGTTTACTGGGTTTGATTAAGTAGATGACTAGGTCCCAGGCTGGTGGAACGCTCCAACCGTCTTCTCTATCAAAATTTAGAGGTTTTTTAATTTCAATAGCCTCGCAGATCATTCTCGGTATATATCTATGTTCTTTTCACTATGATTAACAAGAACTTCAGTTATCAACGGTATTATATTAGTTATACAAAAAGCTCATTCACAATGTTAAATTCCGATCTAACTACCGAAAAGTTCATTATCTAGATATTCAGATATAAAAACAAACAAAGGTCATAAAATACCAGCAGTACCCGAGAGCGTTGCTATGGGCCTACCCTCCTTTGTATATTCATGGCATAAATTCCATTCCCCGATCCAACTAGTTTATTGTAAAGAAAATAAATGTTAAGGGCTAATACATACTAGCGCAGAGTCGAAGCGAAATTCTTAAAAATAAAAAGTTAACCCACCAATCAACATTTCGTCCACAAGTCGCTTTAGCAAGTATTCAGTAGAATGCGGGCAAATTCATATGATTATTTTTTAAATTACAGAATAGATAATGAGTATTACTATGTTGAGATTAGTATGAATTATATTTAACGCAGCGACAAATTAATTACCTACTATACTATTCTAACCTACTCTATATACGAGTATATCAAAGGCGCGCAGTATCCATGACCTCGCTTCGCTTGCTCCCGTGGCTAATAATAAAGAGACTAATATTAACAGAGAGATAATTCTCTCTGTTAATATTAGTCTCTTATTATTATTTATAATACCTATGCCTATGATTTCATCTACTACGCAACTATTATCCTCAAAAATGCCTTAAAAATTAGCCATTTAAACGCTTCAATGCGCTTCGACTTTTTAGCATGAAGATTGGTGGGTTAGCTTTTTAATGTGAATAATCCCCGTGCGATTCGCCTAGGCTCAGCGTTAGTATGAATCAACCCTATAACTGCACAATATAAGTCCGTTTTTGTACGATATCGGGCCTGCCGCTGTAGCGGGTGGCCACTTCTTTTGTGGCCCCATCCATTGTCGCCGCCGTGCGACAAGTGCTTTTACCTTTGAAGGAACACCACGTTCATATATGGAACACTTGATTTTCGCATTTATAGATCCGAATAAAAAAGTGTAGCGGGTGGATGATTTAGACTAAAATAAACCAAGAAATTTATACGTGCACAAGAATAAGTTGAGTTATATTTATCTTTTGGAGTACCTAAGTCTGCATTCCGTACATGATGTTGTCGAAAGTTAACGTGCATCATCATCATCATCATCATCACAGCGGTCGGTTTAGTATATTTTTTTCTTGATACAGGACAGTATAAAAGGCAGTAATTTCCGTCAGACTCCTCCAACCTCGACAGGAAAATCTCATGCGTACCGTCACATGCTGGCTTGCCGGTAGTATTGAATGGCGCCTCAAAAATCTTGATAGGGCCACCAAATAACCTTATGTTCATATGATACATACATATACTCACGTCTGAGTGGTTGTATTATTAACAGCCAAATTTCGCCAACTATGATTTTCGGACCCACGTTTATATGATGTTTGATGATGTTGAGTTTGTTATTGATGGTATTGTGTTTGTCATTACAGTTCGTTTTGCGGCAGTCATCGTAATGCATAAAGCTTAAAATCTATCATAAAATCGAATTAACCGCTCATATTCATCTGTAGATAATTTCAATTCCTTCAATTCAAAGCACCGTTTAATCTGATTAATATTAAAACTAGCAAGACACTTATTTTCTGATCAAATGAGGTTGTTTCTACCCCATACACGTATTCTGTACGCACACATAAAGGAAACGTCTAGGGCATGTCACACAACGAAATGGCCTGTCATTTCAGACAACCCATTGTACTGTACGTCGTAGTGTGTAATATCACTCAGCCGTGCCGTATTTAAAAAATATCTGCACGAGAAGTGTTCTTGTTTTCTGGTACGTTATGTATGTGATGGGTTTGCTTTTTAATTCGTGAATGGCGTAAAAAGCATTTGGATTAGTGTTTGCGTCCTTGTTTGTCGAAAATATTTACAGTCTCGTTATATTATTGTGCAATATTATTAGAATATTTAATACTGTTATGTAATATTAGTTTCGGTAATAACATTATTATAAACTAGTATTAGTAATGATAAATAGTTTAATATCAAAAGAATAATAATACGTAGTAGTAGAAATTAAATCACAGCAGTATTAAATGATATGTATGTACGTGACGTGTTATATCTGGACTCGCTTATAAACACAGTTTCGATAAAATCGTCTGGAAGTATTATTTTTTAAAATAATGATGAGGATAATGTACCTACAAGTGAAAGAGATAATGTATCGGGGTTGTAAATATTTTTTTTTTATTTCGCAAGATTAATACTTTTACAACACACCTGCTTATAAAAGTGATATTATTTTACCGCAATTAGGCACGTAATGACACCTATTATCAAACTGTGACTTTTTCATTGCTATTATTCACAAGTGAGTTATAGATTCTTTTTTAAATTTTATAGGAAGTGTCTATAATTGTCTATGTTCTTAAAAAAGTTTTGATACAAAAAATAACGTGTTTAATAGTACGAATAAATTAATACGCCTATTGTATGGTCATTTGATGCATTTTCGTATTTAAATAAATAATTTCAACTTGTAATACTTGTATAATAAACAAAATTTTCACTCAAATTTAACTTTTTTTTTTCTCTAAGTACAGAAAAAAAAAACAGAGTAAAAAAAAGTTAAGTTCAAACCTCTTTTTTTTTTTAAATATGGTCGACCGCCATTGTTAAATGCGCGCGCATAGGAAAACGAATTAATTTGTAGTATTGTTTATTTAGTATTTGTAGTATTATTTTATTCGCAAGTGTGTTGTAAAACGTCGTATGGCACGTGTGAGCATGATGATTACCGTCCTCGGCTGTCTTAAGACCCTCGCCTGGCGGCTCGGGTCTCAATGGCGCCTCGGCGGTAATCACCAACGTTGCTCACTTGTACCATAATGTACTATTAACATGTTAATGGCATTACGATAATGTGCGAAATAAAAAAAGTATTGACATAAAATCATACTTGTTAAAAATAAAATATTAATTAAGAGAACACAAAACATTCCTCTCTAAAGCTCAGAGAATAAAGCCTATTTTTGTTTGTAAAAATAAAGGTAGGCTTTGCGTACCGATTAGCAAGGTGTAGGTATCTGTGCTAGCGCTATCACCGCACAGGATGAGCACAGCGATGTAAGGGGGATGCTACACCCCTTATGTTTCATTAACGACTAGGGAAGACAGGGCTAGGAATGTTTAGATAAGGTAGTGCCAATATTTTTTGGTTAGAATTATTTTATTAAGTCGAATAAAAGTATCTATTTGTTTTCCCTGTGAAGCACTTTTATCAACTTTCAGTATTCATATTTTTCTATATAAAGATTTAATACGTAAGGTAAGTACTTCTAGCTTGTGCTAGAACTAAACTCCTTGTGCATTGTTATTTATTTAAAGGTTGGTGAATGAATATTCGTAATTTGTTTTTATATTCATTAGTAACATTTTATAGACGCCTTCTAGAATAGTTCTAGAATAGAGCCTTAAATCTCGCGATGCAGGAACATTCTACAAGGTTATTTAGCACGTTCGTTCCTAGATGTCGTTATTCTTTCATTACATTTGACGACGACTTGTATGGTGGAGTGGCATGACTGGTAAATGTTCAACTGTAATGTCTGTGGTCATGAGTTCTATTCCCATTCATGCACTGAAAGGATTGCGATAAAACACGAGTACACGGGCAAATTTTATTTGTTTTTAGGACCACTTCTGTACAAAAGAATAAACGCTATAGCAAGCATATATTCTCTAAATCATGTGTGTTGCAAGCAAGTTGTAAAGAATGTCCTCCAAAGTTTGTCCTACGATGACACAGAGGAGTTATTGTCTGTTTTGAAATAAACAGTTAACTTAGGGTTTACTTGTTTAGTAGTAGTGGGACAATTTAGCATAGTATATTTCTTAGTAAATAGTTGTATCTGTAATAGTATTTTAGAAGTATCAATAAATTGCACTTGACGCCTGAAATACAGGATTACCTAGTTCAGGCACAAGTTAGATAATATCCCTAAATAAAGACCTATGTAAGACACTTAAATGCACAAATATTATTATTATATTCATAGCTAAAATAACTACACATGCACAATGTATCAATGCACGATAGAATAAGAACCCATGTAAAATACTGTTCAACAATTATGAAATAAAGATTATTATTATTATTATTATTATTATAAATGTTATATTGGTCTAAGCGTTTTTTATTAGCTTTAATTTGATAGTTGTACCCTAACTTACTGAACTAAAGGCTTTGACGAATTCAAGCCTTTTTCTTATTTAGTTGGGTTGGTTTTAGATGGTTTGAGACCACTTTCGCCGGGAGGTGTAGCGGGGGGGAGGGGTTATATCCGAGAGAATTTTTGCAAGTCAGGCCCAACAACGATATTTTCCGAAGTTCTGTAGATAGACCGATTGTAGAACTTTTTACCCGACTGCGCCAGCGAGAGGGTAATGTGTTTCGCGCGTATGTATGTATGTGTCTATGTGTGTATGTAGTTTTCTTTGTTCCCCTCTACAGGCCTAACGCCTGGACGGATTTTGATGAATAGGGTCTCAAATGAAAGGTATTCATCTCCCGAGTGTCATAGGGTACATAAAATTCCAACAAAAACTATACGGTAGATTTTTGATGCTAAAATATCTGTTGGCAAATTTTTTTTTTCATTCAAATTTATCGAGTAGGGTATCAAAATGAAGAGAATTAAAAGGAGATTACAAAAATATATAGATGTCATATCCTAACTAAAAAGGTTAATATAAAATTAATTATTAAAAAATAAAAAAACCCGACTGCTGTCTAAAAGATTGAAACAAGCTTGATAGCAGGCGGTACCCATTAAAGGAGACGGGGACTTCTGGGCCAAAATTGTAATGAGTTGAGATATGACTTAAAAAAAGCGGTATTTTTTTCTATTTCAAAATATTAAAAAACCAGCTCAATTGAAAATCTTGAAGACGAGAAATCTTAAAACTAAATTTATTTCACTAGCAAAATAAAATATCGATTACTAAAAATTATTTAAACAATATTGCGTATTAAAACACTTGCATCACAATTTGATATTAAATCAATCAGAGTGAACAAAACTTAATCATAATAATAATAATAACCATTTAAAATACCAAATAATAGTGTAATAAAAATAAATTCTGAATCGATTTCCGTTAATCGATTAATTATTTCTTGTGTTTATCAACTGTATTTTTAAGCTGTGACAGCTGACAGCTCCATTTTCTGTCAATCAGGCCCACGAATGTATGGAAGAGTATCCGTCTCCTTTCTTTTAGTTTATGATTGGCAAATGGGTACCGCCTGCTATCAAGCTTGTTTCAATCTTTTAGACAGCAGTCGGGTTTTTTAATTTTTTAATTAGGTCTTTAACTACTTTGAACGACTGACAAAAGTGACATAGACGTATTGACTCTACTGACTGATATGGCAACCGGGGCAGACGGCTGAACGCGCTCACATCATGCGATTACAGATTGTCTCATCTTTCATGTTTGTGAAATGTTATGACCTTGTAAAAACAAAATTCTTTATCAGCTCACGTGTTTCCCTCTTCCTACAGTCCCGGGCCCTTTAAGCGGGGCGTGAAAAACATCTGATGAAGCCGTCAAGCTGAGTGCCATCATTGTAACATGGCACGTGTCTATAATGGTGACCCTCTTTTCAGAGACCTTCAGTGGCCTTCAGCGTACCATAAGGTAAGATGAGGTAAAATTGGCGCGTCCTATATAAAAAAAGACGTGTGGCACTCGGGGACTGCCGCGGTAAAGCTATTGCATAGCATTTTTTATCAACTTATGCAATTATAATTACTTACGTTAAGCGGAGCTACTTCGGAGCAGCTCGGCTCGATTCGTGCGAGCTTCGGGGTGTTAGGTTTTTTTCGTTACGGAATTTCTGGATTCAGTCTCCACGCTCAAGGCCCGCGATAGAAGCTATGCAATAGCTTAAAAACAAAACATATTTTGATGTTTTCTCGTCTAGTCTATAATATTATGTTTGTCTAAAGCGATGTGTATCGCAGGCGTCGACACAATGACCCCGCGTAAATCTCCTCCGGTTCTCTCCGGCCGGTCCGGACACCGGAATTCATAAATTATGATTCACTTGCTCACTGAAAACCTTTTTTATGGTAACGCTTATTCTGTGAGCGGCCATTTTTATTTTACTCGTTTGTCGCTTAGCATTTGTTATATTGAAGGGGAGTCCGCACTGTTCCGAATTTGAATGTATTTGGTGAATTGTAAGATATTATGTTTTTCCGGTGTTATGTATGGGTGCCGAAATCCGAAATATATTATGTTTTGTTCTTTTGTTCGTGATATATACCGCGAAGAGTAGGGTTTTAGAAGAAAACAAGAAAGAGACTTAGAACGCCTACAATTCCATACATGCTATGATCGTTCTATAAGAGGTAAGATTTTTCCACCGACTTCCCTTTATAATTTTTTTTTCTTCATTACTGTGATGAAGACATTGTTTTTTGTTTTCTTCAGTTTCTTTTCCTTTCCTTTTTTATTCTTCTAGATTATTTAAAAATTAATACGGAACCTCCGATGCGAGTCAGACTAACAGTTATCTTCATAATTTACGATATCGATTAAAATCAACCTGTAGGCTATAATTACAATGTTGGTAAAACATTCCGCCATATCTGGTGTAATTTTAATACGCGGTTGATGAGCCCACATTGGCCATGCTTGTTTTAATTTGTATCGTTGAAAGGATAATAACGGGGTGCATCTCACTGACGTGGCTGTAATATCGCTATAGTGATGTATGGAGTAGCAGGCTTGAATTTATTATATCAACAATATAATGTTACCTTAAAAAAGGTTATGAATCTCCTTACTTTTTGGGAGTTTGAGGAGAGATTCTAGATAAGATTTTTTTCATGCGAATGTCTTAAAGTTGTCTGATTTTTATTATACTTTCTTTAATTGAAAGTGATAGGGTTAGTCTAAAATAAACTTGATCCAGTTCTGACTGTTCTAAAGATAGGTTAAGGATGGAGGATGAGTGTCGCAGGTTACAAGTTTCAGAGGACCAGTGGGTCATCAATTCATAAACCGAACAATTCGACTTTTGACTGACTGACGTATAGTTTGGTCATCAATTCATAAACCGAACAATTCGACTTTTGACTGACTGACGTATAGTTTTTCACAGATTGTACTGAGTTTGTTCATTCATTTTTAATTACGATCGATTCGGCAACAATAGGACTTACAGTACTCTATTAGTCTATATGGGTTATAAGAATGCAACAGTATACCATACGGACATAGTAGTGGTAGTTAAACAAGTGTACTACATTAACAAAAAATCTTAACAAATTTTTAATTCTACAAATGTAAGTAAACAAACTATTCCCTTCTGGAAAGTTCCGACATATAAATATTCCAGCCAACCAATGACACATTACACTTTTATTACTGTATAGTCGTTAATACGCATTTATACCCCATAGTCATATCTCATGGTGTAAATGTCAACATGGCAGTAAAACACATGAGTAGACCCGCGAATGGATGACGTACCGACATGAATTTTAGATCCTCTATGTGTATAGGCATACTTTTGTATTATCTGTACTAATATTATAAAGCTGAAAAGTTTGTTTGTTTGGTTGAACATGAAAATCTCAGGAACTACTGCTTTGAATAGAAAAAATATTTTTGTGTTGAATAGCCCGTTTATCGAGAAGGTTATAGGCTAAATATCAGTAAGCTACGCCTCCGGCGCATCTGGAAAGATTCTCGACTGGGCAGATTCTCAACTGGACAGATTCTCAATTGGACAGAGTAAAAAATATCTTCTCGAGGAAGCGGAGAAGCAACCCTAAATGTCAATAAAACCAGCAAATTCCTATACATTATTTGAAGTATAAATATTACGATTATTGTAAAGAGACCGTGTACATTGGATATTATTTAAAAAAAATTCTTGGGCTACCTATGTAATATTAACGATACTGTACACAAAAACCACTGAACGGGATTTGATGCGGTTTTTTTTGTTCGCAAGGTCTTACGTTTTGTTATTGCAATTGGTTGAATACAACCGAAGATATGGCCAAAAAACGCAAAACTGATATCCACGCAGGCGGAGCCGTGGGCATAGGCTAGTATAGAATACAATATTACATGTAGCTACGGGTGTATGTGGCACATAAACCACTATAAACTTTACGAACTGTAAGATATTCCCGCCAACTTTTTACGCGATGTGAGTTTATAGATTTCCATCTTATCTTAGGGTACAAGTCACAAGTACTTACAATCTGTGCAAAAAATAAAAATGAAAGTGTAAGCTTGTAGTATTAAAATATGGTTCTTCTATCTGTATTTTTGTTTGTTTGTTCTAGGTAATCACGGCGATCACTGAAATAGCTAACCTATTTGGATGACATTTTTACTGGCGGGTTCCCGCAAAAAGGCTGAAACTCATGAAACTGTGAACAATATTCCACGTGGACGCCAAGAAAGAAAAACATAATCAAGATTCTGTCTTAATTTTAGCCGTATGTGTGCCCCACACATACAGCATTTTTTTTAAATCTTTTCTTATGCATAAGCGTAGTCAAAGTACTTATGTTGTTTTCATCTTCACTCATACGGTGGTGTTCATGATATCCTTGTGGTAATTTATCTCAACAACTGGAAAAAGTTTGTATACACAGGGCAATACAATGTACATCTGAAAGAATAACAAACACAGATGTTCACATTTATGTATATCATTAGAGCAAATTCTCTTATCCCTTGTACCAAACGCTGTTACCCGAAAGTAGTGAATGACGAATTAAGTTTGAACAGAAGCGATCCGGCCCGCACATGTCTCGTGTCATGTCTGGAGATGAGAATGAAACCGCCGTTAAAGATATGATGAATGCAAACTTTAGTAACAATGTATGTTGGCATTAAGTGCTAGTCTTGAAGATTTATAACGAGGATCGGTACATTAAAGTAACTAAAATAAGATAGGTACTAAAGAGCGCTAAAGACTTGATGGCTGTCGCCATCAAGTCTTTAGCGCTCTTTAGTATCTATCTATCGATGGAGTACCTAAAGACGAACTCAGTAAGAACAAGACAATAACTCATAAAACAAGAAAATTGTGAAATAAATAACGTTTGGCTCTGGTACGAGCCGGTCGAGGGACTCTTAGGTCTCTGTCGATGCTTGACAGTATGTGACTCGTGGAGGCGACTCAGTCGTCGGAGGTCACAGAGTACTATACAATACATATACTGAAATCGGAGGTCACTCATTGAACTCCATCTTCCATGAGAACCTTCTTTCCGGGTATAAGATGCGGAAACTGTGTTTCCGACACAAACATTTCAAAACCGAAGATGGCTCTAGGTCTTAGGCAATACCAACAGGAAAGCCTGTGCTAGATTCTCATCCGTTGTATAGCAGCCCCCCTAGTTAAGTGGCAATTCGTTGACCGGCGTATTGTTAAATAGAATGATGAATATATAGAATTTGACGTACTCGTATATGACAGTCGTCAACGTATGTCATTAACGTCAAAATTCGTGTCATGTACGTCAAATCCCATACATTCATTGCCACTTGTCTAGGGGGACAGCGACTTGTGTACCAACTCGTCATCGATAGTAGAAAAAGTATTCATACCCGTTCCTTTTGCTTGTTTCTAAATCTGTGCACCCCACATGTTATGTTGGTCAATAAAATTCGAGACATAACTGAATAAACGAATAAACGCTATGAGCAAAAGTACAGGAGAGGATTCGAGAAGAGGGTTATCGGAAACGATCCTGTCACGTGCTGTCGGCACGTGTCACACATAAACCGAAGATGTAAATTATTACGGCTGCCGTAAATCTCAAGTGTTTTCTTGTGAGAAAGTTTGTTTTGGTGACTTACTGTATTAGGCAATACCTTCGAATAATATGTTTGGGAGTTTTTGAATTATTATTACTAGGTACTTGTTGGCTATGGCTCTGTTGATGCAGTAAATTGGTCCGGAGTCCGCTATAACATGAACTTGTCCACTATAGCCAAAAATGTATCAAAGATGGTACATAATCTGTGTGTTTTATGGTATGATTCCAAAGGTGACCACATACGACAACTGTAGATGCACGCAGCAGATGCGCGTAATTCATTGCGGCTTCTCAATGGCCCCCTTTATCCGTACCGGAGTTTAACAAGTAATGGGTACGCCGTCGGAATCATACCTTTATTTACGTTTATTGAAGCTTAACTATTCTTAATTCTGTAAAAACCATTTTCTCACAACCGTTACTTTGTTGATATACAAAAATTAAACTTGGAAGGGATTCATAGTACTTTTGAGGCTGAAAACGACAAAACTCAGAATATTTCAGATGTTATTTTCTCAGACCTTTTACAGATTTCTTTTATAAACTGGTCCTCTCCGAAACAAAGGCACATCTTCGCATCGCGAAACTACTGAAGTGCCCCGCAGGGAACTTTGAAACGAGCGCTCAATTTCATTAATTTTATTAGTCAATCTGAGCTAAAGTAGACTTCAACTGAGTCCAATGACAATTAAGTTGATGAAGTAATAAGTACATTTTAGAATAGCCTAGAGTACTATTTCAAAGATATTGACCGGTATTGGTTAAGTTCTTAGATAACAATTTCGAAGTGGAATTTCTTGTCTTCAAAGTTTTGATAAATGTTTAGAGTAATTTTGGGGTATTCGTCTCTTCAAGTAAGATCTTTCGGTTGAATTTAGATAGGAATGAAAGCGCCAATTAAAGGTTAATCTCTTAAGAATTAATCAAACAATTGACAGCGTCTGTGGCAATTGGCAAATATCAAAGTTCAGCCAAACTCGCAGTTAGACTGGAAAAAGCGGACCCTAGACTTGGACTGAAAGCTTCAGATGCGACCGGAATTAACGCTAGGATAAAGAAGAATCTTGAGAACTACCTTATCACAACGAAAAACTTGAAGGCGAATTCATACCTAATAGAAGTAAGTTTGATTGATGAGCATTTGGTCATGTTGTAAGAGGTGAGTGAGTAAAGAAATAGAATGTAAAAGAAGTAACACTCCTAGCTCTCTGAAAAATAGTACAAAATGTAGCATGCTACTTCTAAATCAGTTCTAATACATATTAAGTTAGAGGATGATATTTCTCCACCTGAGCACCTATATTTGCCGCTGTTTCAGAACAAATTAAGTCTAATTTATAATTTTCTTCAAAAACAACAGCTGCGAACACGTCCTTAAATTTCATTCGTATGACGTCAACAAATTGTGACGTCAACCCGAAAATGGCACTGCCAACAATTACTTTATTGCACAAACAATACTGGATCATTCCAAAAGATTTAATTCCACTAAAACAAATCCTCGTAATGGGTCGTCTGTATAAACCAAATGTGTATGCATGTGTACGTAATAACTCTGACGTGTCAATCTATTACACTGTATACGCGAATACAGTGTTTTGCCTTAACAACGCTTATTCGGCGTATTTTAGGGTCTACTTTAAGTGAAACTAATAAATTTTGTGTTACGACCTTTATTTACGAAGATATTCAATATTAAAAAACCATGTATCTTTTAAAAAATGTACCTTCACCAAACCATAAAACGGTATTCTTTAAAACAGTGTTTTACCTTAATAGTATCGCATGTTCGATACATTCAATGCAAGGGAATGAGCGACGTTATCAAGGCCAAACACTGTATAATTGACCGACCGCCCTGGAGCGTGTGAGCCTATCGCTATCGCTCTTACTCATTTCACGCATACATATGTTAGAGCAGGACCGCAAGCGCTGCGGCCGTCTTCGCCGGTCACGTGTATTTGTTTTGATTTAGTTCAGTTCGCACTCATTTGTGCATGCATTAAGTCAATAAGGGCAAGGGTAATTTAGTGGCAATCAATTAGCCTACTGCAGTCCACTCCTGGACATAGGCCTCTCCCAATGTGCGCCACGTTTGCCGATCCTCCGCCTTCCGCATCCAATCCGTCCCAGCCACCTTTCGCAGGTCGTCGGTCCACCTGGCTAGGGGGTGTCCCACCTTCCGTTTCCCTACGCGCGGTCTCCACTCTAGGACTCATTTGCTCCAACGGCCATCGGTCCTTCGGCAGATGTGGCCAGCCCACTGCCACTTCAGCTTACTTATTCTGCGAGCTATGTCGGTAACTTTGGTTCTATGTCGGATAACCTCGTTGCGAATTCTATCCTTCAAAGAGACTCCAAGCATAGCTCGCTCCATAGCCCGCTGCGCGACTTTTAGGTCACGGACTAACCCTACCGTCAGTGGTCACGTTTCGGCACCGTAGGTCATAACAGGCAGGACGCACTGGTCGAAAACCTTTGTTTTGAGGCATTGCGGCAGAGGGGAGGAGAAGACCCGACGCAATTTGCCAAATGCTGCCCACCCCAGTTGGCCATTTCTTTCTCGAAGTTGTTTTTACCGAGCTGGATAACTTGCCCCAGGTAAATATATTTTTGAACAACTTTGAGTGTCGCCCCTTCGATGGCAATCGGTTTCGGTACAACATGTTCGTTGATCATCTTGGTTTTATCCAAGTTTACACCGAGGCCGACTTGTCGAGAAGCTCCATTCAGGCTATGCAGAATTTCGTCCAGTTGCTCCAGCGACTCCGCAACTATGATGATGTCGTCAGCGAACCGCAGGTGCGAGATGTACTCACCATTGATGTTGATGCCCGCCCAGTCCAATCCAGAGTCTTAAAGACGTCCTCCAATGCGTTGGCGAATAGTTTGGGAGATACAATATCTCCCTGTCTCACTCCACGCTGGAGGCTTTCGTCTTCTGATCTTGGAGCTGGACGGACATTGTGGCAGTGTCATACAAGCATCTCAGCACCTTGATGTATCGCCAATCGACACGGCACCGCTGCAGGGCATCCAGCACAGCCCAGATTTCGATAGAATCGAAGGCTTTTTCGTAGTCCACAAACGCCATACACAGCGGCTGGTTGTACTCCTGCGTCTTTTCTACAATCTGCCGAACAGTATGGATGTGGTCAACGGTACTATAGCCTTTTCGAAACCCGGCTTGCTCAGGTGGCTGGAACTCGTCGAGCTTACCCGCGAGGCGATTTGTGACGACTCTCGAGAACAGCTTGTAGACATGACTCAGGAGTGAGATGGGCCTATAGTTCTTCAGCAAGGTCTTATCCCCTTTTTTGAAGAACAGTACCACCGCACTCCCGCTCCATGCCCTAGGTGTTAGCCCTTGATGGATGACGGAACTAAAGAGACTTGCTAGCTCTTTCAGGATTGGAGCGCCACCTGCTTTCAGCAGCTCAGTAGTAATTCCGTCATCACCCAGGCACCTGTTGTTCTTCCGTTGCCTGAGAGCCGCCTCTACCTCGCACTGCTCGACATCTGGCAAATCCTCGGTGTAGTGGCGCGTGAGTCGCTGTGTCCCGTCGGTTTACTGTTGATGTTGATCTCAAATTGTGACTATGAAAATGAGAGACTTATTAGCCTTAGTAGTAGGTATATAAGGTCAATATAATTTCAATTGTGTTATGGTTCAAACCATATTAAAGTAAATAATTAAAATAACTTTTTAATTGTTTTACTTAATCCACTACCCCTACTAGAACAGGTTTCACTTACTTAATCTTAAGAAAACGGTTTCAGCAAAAAACTGTATTCATTAGTACATTATTATATCTAATGATAAATGCTTAGGATTATTAACGCAAAACACTGTATTATTACTTACAGTCTTATACCTTACACGAGCTTAACAAATTAATGTTAATCAGTTAAACTCACAGTCTTTTTTGAATGCCCTAGAAAACTATGAATTTTTATTGTCAAAATCTTTATATGGCTATAACAACAATAAAAACCCCTACAAAATGATATAAATTTCATTTATTTTCATAGTTTTAAAAGCTTTATATTACAAAAAGACTGTTCAACAGACATTTTGGCGTTTTTCTCAAATTGGTGTTTTTCATTATACAGTGTATTGCCTTGACACGTCAGAACTGCTCCGAAACGACTACATAGTAACGCACCCTACCCCCTGCCTTCCCCGAGTTCCCAGTAATGATATATATCTGTTTTTATCGTACCATGTAACTGTGAATCATACCGTAAAAAGTCCTTTTAATTACCCCACGAACATTTGCGAGGGATCTCGTTTTGAATTATTTGAAGTTGAATGTGTTTTACGAAAATTATTATTCCAAATTTGGACATTCTTTTTAAGTAACACAAGCTTATGTCCTTAACTAAATAGACTAAGGTCCGTATTCTAGAAAGTCGTTCAAGCATAGACACAAATTGCCCAGTCATATCTTAACCTGAAAATTGTTACTTACGCATTGGTCTTATTCTAGAACTAACTTGAAACACGCCTTAATTTAAATGTGAATCGAGTTTCGAATGGAGTATTGAAAAAACAGCAAATTACAGTTCTAATGTCATTGTGAGGGCCGATTTACAACTGAAAGTTGTTCAGGAATAAGACTTGATTCAGGCGATTGACGATCATATATCTGCCCGCAAGCATGATTCTGGAATACAATCTGTCTTAAGTTCCAGTTATAAATTGAGATTCAATACTGAAAGATGCTGCTCTAGTGAACAGAACTTTACTAAAACCTTTTTGGGGCCCAAGCCAACTTGTCGTCAACTCAACCACGTTAAATGTACCACCAATACAAAAGCACGCGTTGAGAATACTCTCGTTCCGAATAAAGTGAAACAGTCATTAACGTACAGGTATACCTTAGTGAGAAGATGAATAAATTTGTTTTAATTCGATTCGTAGAAAACCAAGCAAAATAAACTGGCGGTAAATTTTCTAAAAGGATCGCCATCTCTATTTTCCTCGAAAACAAGCGGCAAACTTCGTTAGTGGCAATAATAGTGTTCAAAGAAAAGTGCCAGAATGCCATTCTTGACCGAAAGTGCCGTGAATATTTGAGGATTTTGCGTGAAAATATACAGAATGAAAAGTGCAACGGTACCGTCATTGTGTCTGATGGTAAACGCCAAAACAAAAAATATGTTGCGTTGTATGAGTGAGGTAGTACTCAATGGCGAAAAGGCTTCTTTGCCTTCATTTGGCTGGAACTTTGAAATGTGAGGCAGTTCTAAAATATGAATTTGTATACATACCTTTGCAATTATAGTCTTTCCATTGCATGAGAATTTCGTCGGGGGACCGCCGTCTGACCGTCGCGTTAGGGGGAATAGGGCATACCCAGGTACTTAGCGGTCCCCCGAAGACACAAATAACAAAAGGGTCAATACTTAGGGTAGGTAGGTTAGGGTAGGCTGCCTCTGTGGCGTAGCGGCAGTGAACGCGGCTGCTACGCAGGAGGCGCGGGTTCGATCCCCGCTCAGTGCCAATATTTGTATGCATGAATATAAATATTTGCATTGGTCTGGGTGTTTCTATGTATAATATGTATGTATTTACAAAAAAAAAAAGTATCTAAGTATGTATATCCGCATTCTAGATTCCATAACACAAGCTAATTAAGCTTCCCATGGTAAGCTTAATTAGCTTGTGTTATGGAATCTCTAGTATAGAATAGAATAATCTAGAAAGCGTTGTGTAGAATGTTGTGGAATATTTATTTATTTATTTATTTATTTTACTTTTTATAGGTTCTTTTTGGGTCGGGGGTTTTTTAAATTTTTATAATGTAAAATCATATATAGGAAAAGCAGCTTGGACAACGAACAACTATAGAATTTCAAAATAACAAAAACGGCAAAAAAAAATAGAACTTGCGATGACGGTTTCGTAAATCCGCACCGTATGTTTCCGGACCCGCAACCGCGCCCGGGGCAGGAATCCGTTTGTCACCGTCCTTTGACGAAACGTATTTAGGACAAAAAACCCTTTGCCGAGGAATGGAGTCCTATCTTCATCTTGTTTTGTGTTTACCCTAGCAGGGTTTGCAAATATACTGAACTGAATTTTTTATCGAGAATTGTTGCTTAACGAAAGATAAAAATAGTCTAGGGTTTCTTATTTAAGTATGCAGAAGAGTTTGGGTACTTCTAGTCTGTAGTACGGTTTGATACAGTGATATATATCCATTTGCAGAAGGAATTGTCAAAGGAGAAGAGGAGAATGTAGAAATGGAAGGGAATGAATGCTAGGCCTGCGATAGTTTCAAAAGCCATAGAATGTAACTTGTACTATATCGCACTTTACCCATTGTAACTCATGTTAATAGTCGTCTATCAAAGGACTTATTTCATTCTCGATGTACAATAAAGAGATTTACTACTACTATTACCTTTCTTTTTATTGTGTCCTTGGCAGTAGCCAGTACAGGAGGAAAATAAATCGCGCAGCAGTGCGCAACAGTACGATATTTTATTCTGGTTTTTGTAAGTACTTCGATTTTTAGAACAACTTTTGTCCCAGTAGGTTTAGCACCATTTGTACAACACGATCGCGATTATCCACCAGGGTGCATCAATTCCAAGGTGAGCAAAAGAATCCGTGTATGCTGAATTATTTCAGCTGGGAGACAAAGCGGAGGTGAAGTGAGGGCTCTATAATTCCTGGATATCACCTGGATGAACAAAATGGAACCCTTCAATATTTCATTTAACTTGTTCAAACCATCTAACGCGGTTTATAAGTACTTCTTCAAACATCATTGATAGAATTGAGTTCAAATAAGTTACTAAGACAGAACTATTCTCATTCGAAACTTAAGCTCTGTATTACCGATCCAGTTGCTTGGTTCCTACGATTTCTACAAAGTTTGATTGTAACTACCTTTTATCTTAACGTGTAAAGCGCAGTTGGCAACTGCGGGTAGTTGCACCGATACAGGCTCCAACAAGTTCCAACAAGTTTAACTGAAGTTAGCAGCTAACACGCCAAGACTCAGGTAGCAGAGAGTAAAGCTAAATGCTCTTGGGTATTGCCTATTCTGTACATAGCCGAATTGTGGGTCAGAAGAATTAAGATTAAGTTTAATAATACCATTCTGTTGGTATACTTAGATTGTGGGACGACTCAGGATTAGCCGGAGTGTGAGGGTACTTATTTAGCCACTTTACATCTCGGCGCGAAACGGTGTGCCGTGTTAGGCGTTTTGAATCAGACATAAGTAGTTGGTAACCTGTTGGACAGCTGGAGCATCTATGTTGATCACCACATGAAAAAACATATGATATTCTTACACTTCCAGTAGTATGTATGAGTCTCTACTTGACAGCTGTGCAGAACTTTGGCTGTTTACTAAAGGTTGATTCTCATTCTACGCTTTTTTAATTGTCATCATCTTCTTCTCTCTTCTTTATATATAAAAATCAATTGCTGTTCGTTAGTCTCCCTAAAACTCGAGAACGGCTGAACCGATTTGGCATCAATGGAATAATTTTAGTCTTGAAATATTCGTGAATGTCCAGGGAAGGTTTAAAGGGTTTAAGCGGGCTAAAAAATATGGCGGTACAAAGTTCGCTGGGTCAGCTAGTTTGGTATAATTATTATAGTTTATAGAGTTTTACTAAGATTTTCAGGGTCTATCCAACCTCAACTACAAGCTGCTGATTGACAGATGAGGTTCTAGCACAGGCTTTCCTTACGGATTGGATAGGGTTATGTTATACGATAGTAGCCCCCTTTCAAGTCGTACAAATCAAATTAAAAAAGAAGAAAAAGAAAGCTGAACCCAGATTCTACAATGAAAGAGTGAACTTTTAGCGCAGTAATCGTTCTTAAAACAAGTCTATAACTAAGTCAGTACATTCCATATCAGTGTAAAGTGTGTAAACCAAGGTGGCTACGGCAAGGCAACTATGTCCGAACCACGAGTAGTTTCTGTGGTTCCCACTGCACCTAACTTGTAAGATGTAGCAGTTATTAGTTACTGTACTAACACTAAAATATCTATACCTTGGGACACATATCTTGGACCTAAGCTTCGAGACAAACGAGGTCCTGGCGCGTTAGGATTGTTTTGTAATAATCCATGCTCCGTGAATTTGAGCTCGTCCACCGACGCGCGACGTAGCGCCCCGTGCTAGCCAAGATAAAGTCACCAGAGAAACGTGTACTGCACGTATACAGCACATTTTAGGTCTAAGATATATGTCCTGAGGTATACTAGCTACTACTGAACTAGTTGGCAATATCGGTGCAATTCCCAATTGGATTCGAAATTGGCACGATCGATATGTAAATGCTGTTGTGATTTTCTCTGTGTGTGTCTGTATTCTGTTGTATTGAAGTGGAACATTTTAGTACACAGATTGGGTTGCTTGCCAGAGATATCGGTAAGCAATTGAAGTAAAACCATTCACTTATACGTATTAGGAATATGTAGGTGTATTATTCTTTTCTTTTACATTTTGTACGCTTGTGTGGAGAGAGTGGAGACCGCGCGAAGGTAAGCGGAAGGTGGTGTCAGGGGGTGTCCCCCCTAGCTAGGTGGACTGATGACCTGCGAAAGGTGGCTGGAATGGCCTGGATGCGGAAGGCGGAGGATCGGCAAACGTGGCGCGTATTGGGAGAGGCCTATGTCCAGCAGTGGACTGTAGTAGGCTAATTGATTTATTGATTGATTGACGCTTTGTAAAAGTAGATACTCTCTAAAATCTCATATTCTATAAATTTAATTCGGAAAGAGACAATGACTCTGATGAGATTTCAATCCATGACCAGTCGCTTTTTTGGGAGAATACTAGCTGGACAGGTTGGATTATTCCGAATAGATGAAATTCTGGTCTCAAGCGCCACGCTGGATGATGTTAGCATACAAATGGTTTAAAATTATTCCTTTCTTTTTCAATCACTTTTATCTGAAGATGGTGAAACACAGTGGCCCAGGGTCCAAGGACCCTGTTCCAGGGTTCCAAGGTTCCTTTTAGCGGGGCGTAAAAATACATCTGATGAGGCCATCAAACTTAGGACCGCCATTGTTACATCGCAGGTATCTGTAATGGTGACCCTCTTTCCTGAGACTTTGGTAAACTTAACATCAGGCGAGGTAAAGTCAAATTGACATAATATAGCCTAAGTATATGGAAAAAAAAAGCATTCGTAAACCATGATAAATATTGTAACCGCTGAACTTGCCAGACGGACTACTCACCGGCTACCTCAGTTGGAAATTGCACGAACTCTAAAATCCCAGGGCGCCTTTTTCACAGAGAGAATAAATGTAATGCTGTGGGTATGCGAGGAACCTTTGGGTGTCACTCTAAGGAAAACTCATACACTCCGTTATACATACATATATTTATTTTAGGGTAACACAATACAGAAATACACATACAGAAGGGTGAAATAAAGACATACACACATAGGCCTCTAGTGACACAAGTACAAAGCACAAGCCGTGCCGGTCTCTCCCACTAGGTGTAGGGTCCTCCACTTATCAGACTTCCCTGCAGAAAGAAGATACAGCCAACCCAAGGTGGTTGGGTACTTCTCCACATATAAATTAATACCCAGATGGGTGATCTATTAAGGTAGGTACACGCAAAATGTAATAAAAGGTGTCTATACGTGACCAGAGCCTCGGTTGCCTTCCTGCCGGTAAGAAGCGACGTCCCACTGGTCCTCGCCCTGTCCGCTTAGGTGCAGACGAGAAGATGCCTTTGTAAAGTGACGCGTAAGCTCGGGGCCGCTTCTCCGCTCAACCACGCTCATAAGACACGAAGTTGACTACTACAATCTTGGACCCTAAGACCAAAAAATGAATACTAAGAATTGTCTCTAATGCAGCAGAAACCCATAAGCAGATATCGTGAAGCTACTTACCACGAATTGGGGATCACTGAGTTTAGGATTTTAGGTTATAAAAAAATTACAAAGAGATTACAGACTGTACACAAGATGACCGTTATAGGGTCTCGACAAAGTTTTCTGAAGTGCCGGCCCGCCAGCTGACTCGGCCTTTTATAAAGTCTAGCGAAGAACTTTCTGGAAAAACACCAAATTTCACCGCTCCTCCATGAGCCGTCTCACATTAAAACATCAAGTCACTCCGAAAGTACGGCAAAATCAGGTGTCATCTTGTAACTACGAACTCAAGGCGGACTAGGCATCTACTTACTTTAGACGCATTAAACCAGAGAGACCATAGTGCTTACATAGACGAAAATCATAGAATAATATATCCCGAGAAATTAGGAACAAAAACTGGACTTCAACGCCTAACTAAAAATCAACATTATTATTTATAATACATAGATAAATCTATCAAAATCAACATTTACAAAGCTACCCGTGTTGAAACGACATCTCGTGACATTAGTGTGTACTAACACCAATATGCGTCTTACAGCACAGCCAATACATCCCGTACGAGTGTACACGTGTGTAAGAGTTAAAACAATAGATGTCGCTACTAGTCCTGAAAATTACATGTTACAATATGTCTGCAGCAAGTAGGTACACAGTACTTTTTTTATATAGGACACGTCAATTTGACGTCGCCTTGCCTTATGGTAAGTTGAGGGCAAAGTCTTGGAAAGAGGGTCACCATTATAGACACGTACCATGCTACAATAGTGGCACTCAGCTTGACGGCCTCATCAGATGCTTTTTCACGCCCCGCTTAAAGGACCCGGGACTGTAGGAGGAGGGAAACACGTATACACACATGGTTATTGTTTAAAATAAAAAAGGTGATTTCTTCAAAGTAAAAGTCTTTATTCGTTGAATATGGTACAAAATGGTGTTTAGGTACATAATGTGTAGATCTCATATTCTGCCGGTTCTGGCGTACAAATTTTACATTTATTTATTTTATTATTTATCATTAATTATCAACACATGCAATAGGTACAATTTTAAAATTAAGATGTCAGTGTTTAATTAGATTGTATCATTCAAAAAATCGTCAATATTATAATAACATTAATCATATAGCTAGCATGTCCTTTAAATTCTTTTTAAACATGTCAATACTCAATTTTTTCCAGCTGTTAGGTATCTTATTGTATATTTTTGGAGCCAAGCAAAATATACTACTCCACATAAGGGTTGTCTTAGCTTTTCGAATACATAGTGCATTCCTACGCCTATTGCGATTTACCACATCAGACAGCTGTGGAAATAGATGTGGGTTCAATTTAACAAAGATAGCTGTTTCATAAATGTATATAGACGGAAGTGTCAGAACTTTGTATCTTTTAAAATACGGTATACAGCTGTCCGTTACTCTAAGACCAAACATAGCCCTGACACATCGCTTCTGAGACTTAAAGGCTATTTCTTTATTTGTGAAATTGCCCCAAAATACCACACCGTATCTCAGCACCGACGCAACCATACCGTGATACGCAGTAAGTCTAGCATCTAAATTAACTAGGTACCTTAGACAGTTTACGCAGTGCGTATGATGAACTATTTAGTCTAGATACTAGCCCCTCAATATGTTTTTTTCCGTTTTAGTTCTCTATCAATTATTAGTCCTAAGAATCTAGCGTTTTCTGTGGCAAGAATTTTGTTATTTTGATACTGTATATCCATTATATTTGAGGGACGCCTTTGACTAAAATACATTATATTTGTTTTTATTAGGTTTATTTTTAAATTATTATTATTCATCCACTTGATAATCTCAGATAAAGTTTTATTTACTTCATATTCATATGAGTCTACAGTAGTACAAGGTATTGTTATTGTGCTATCATCAGCGAAAAGTGTTAATTGATGATTTGTTGCTTTTGGTAAATCGTTTATATAATATATTTTAAACAATAAGGGGCCCAGTACACTGCCCTGTGGAACACCAAAAGATATAGTACGTCTTTTTTATTACGTAGTCTCATAATTAGTTTTTTCATTTAATTTTGTTATCGCAGTCAATTGAGTTCTATTAGTCAAATAAGTTTTCAGTAAGTCCAATATGTTTCCCCTTATACCATAGCAGTCAAGTTTATTTATCAAAATTTCATGATCTACGTAGTCAAATGCCTGTGTCATATCACAGTACACAGCTTCATCTTCATCCCTTTTTTTTGTTCTAGGAAGCACTTGTAAATAAGTGTGAAAGTTTTGGTGGCACTTACCACTAAGTGATGCCTGCCTCCGCTATACAAAGTCATAACAGCTCTTGAAAACGTTATGACCTCGTAAACCGCACGCCGAACCTGTTGGGGTCCGTCTCTTTTGTCTTTGGGGGCGTGTTACGAGGCTTCTTTCTTTATGAGCAGGGCACATCATCTCTGTGACGTAGGGCTGATCGGCTATTTGTTGGAGGTCGCCGGTTCGACAAAAATGCACGGGGCTCGGAAACGGCGGGAGGCTTGGATATTCGTAGTGCAGAACAATCAATCAATCAATTAATTAATAAGCCTATTGCAGTCCACTGCTGGACATAGGCCTCTCCCAATAAAAAAGTTTTCCGATCCTCCGCCTTCCGCATCCAGTTCATCCCAGTGGACAACAAACCCAGTGTAATATACAGGGCGTCCCACGGCAATGCCACATGGAGGGAAAGTACCTTAAATCCTTAAGTTGGCCTATTTTACTTAAAGGAGACATTCCTTTATTTTTAAAAAGAAACAAAACTGCATTCAAAGATTTTTAAAAATTCGCCTGGCACACCCGCTAATGGAACCGACTAAAATCCGAAAAAGTAACATACTGTATTTTTGTGGCATTGCCGTGGGACGCCCTGTATAGAAGACCCTTTAACTAGAGTAAAGTTGTCCGATAGGTAGGTTGTTTCCAATTAGGTAGGTACCAAAAATATAACTGAACCCGCGCCCCGCGCTAACCACCAAAGTTACCTAATAAATGTGCATTGACTACGAGCGCAAAGATGATTCTCTTTACTTTATTTTTTTATTTTTTTTGACTGACTGACTTTTGACTGACTTTTGAACAGATTTATTACGAAAATTGACCCTCTGATCACCATATTACTTAAATATAGTCACTAGCTGACCCGGCGAACTTCGTACCGCCATATTTTCTGATCTCGTTCCCGCTACATATCTCTAAATTTATCAGTGTTTCTCTACAATATTATGCATGTATTGTACATATAAACCTTCCTCTTGAATCACTCTATCTATTAAAAGAAACCGCTTTAAAATCCATTGCGTAGTTTTGAAGATTTAAGCATACATAGGGACGGACAGACAGCGACTTTGTTTTATAATATGTAGTGATATTCAAGAGGTGACCAATCTAAGTTTGATCGCGTGCAACCCAGTCAATGTGTCCGTTGTCTACATAAACCAATCAGCCCAGTAGCCATTTTGCCAGCAGCTATTTACTATTTATTACCTTCCAATCAACCGTTGTCAATTACAAAACATTCTGTAAATATATTAAATACTAGCTGTTGCCCGCGGCTCCGCCCGCGTGGAATTCTGATCCCGTTCATCGCTGATATATAGCCTATATGTTAATCCAGGGTATAACCTATATACATACCAAATTTCAACCAAATCGGTCCAGCCGTTTATGCGTGAAAGAGTAACAAACATCCACACATCCATTCTCACAAACTTTCACATTTATAATATTAGTAGGACTAGCTTTCGCCTGCGGCCCCGCCCGCGTGGATATCGGTTATCGCGACCAAACATAGTCTATGTCCTTTCTCAAGGCCTAATCTTGGAATTCCTTGCCAGTTCACGTGTATCCCTCCTCCTACAGTCCCGGGTCCTATAAGCGGGGCGTGAAAAAGCATCTGATGAGGCCGTCAAGCTGAGTGCCACCATTGTAACATGGTACGTGTCTGTAATGGTGATCCTCTTTTCAGAGACTTTGCCTTCAGCTTACCATCAGGCGAGGCGAAGTCAAAGTGACGTGTCCTGTATATAAAAAAAAATCGGTTTAGTGGTTTAGGCGTGAAAGCGTAACAGACAGACAGACAGACAGAGAGTTACTTTCGCATTTATAATATTAGTATGGATATTGATATAGCGTCGCCCGTGGTTTTACTTGAGTAAGCCCTCCTCCTGTGTGAATATCGGAATAAACTGTAATCTACCTCGGACGGGACTCGAACCCGCGATCTTTCCCTTACAGGGGGAACGCTCTGACCACTAAGCCACCGACACACGTACGAAATCAATCCAATCCGATAAGTTCGTATGAATGTCGGTAGATGGCTTCACCGTCGCCCTTAAGACGGTTGTATAAGGGAATTTGGATTGATTTCGTACGTGTCTCGGTGGCTTAGTGGTCAGAGCGTTCCCCCTGTAAGGGAAAGATCGCGGGTTCGAGTCCCGTCTGAGGTCGATTCTTTTTCCCTTTCTTAATCGATTTGAACAGTTAGCATAGTAAATGCTTCAAAATTTCAAACTGTAATCTATCAATCAATTTTATTAGTCTATCGCAGTCCACTGCTGGACATAGGCTTCTCTCAAAGTTGGGAGGCTTTGGCCCGCCGCGCTGTTTCCACGCTGACCAGACGGGTTGGTACAGGGTTTTATTTCGAGTTTTCCTTCTCTCGCAGTGATATCGTCTGCGTATTTTTTCCATTAGTCGCTTTTTAAGACACCCTTCAGATGAGATGGGTTAATGATACCTGTATTTTTTCTCCTTCCACACACGCATAATAATGGGGTTGGTACCCACTGGTCCCCTGGAATTCGGACTAATTCCAGGGGACCAGTGTGAAAGAATTGTTGTAGATCGGTTTTTTAGTTTCAGAGTTTATTGATTACAAACAAACAAATCTCTCCTTTCTATAATATTAGTTAGGATTTGATACACTGTGACCGAAACAGAACAGGTGGCCATATTGTCGTTTAAACGGTTTTATAGAGCTTTGATTGTAAAATATGTTGTTTTGATGAACTCGCTCGATTTGTATTTTATTTATTTCTATATTTGTTATTGTGGGCGGAAAACGATGAGGACTGAATGAGATTCCTGTTATCCAATGTATTCATTCGATACTTTATTAAAATACTAGCTATTGCCCGCGGCTTCACCCGCATGATATTTTGATCCCGTTCCCGCCACCCAAGGAAACTTATTCGTGGAATAAAAAGTGTTTATACTGGAGATTGATGGCACTTGGTGGAACCTGCTACGGATATTGAAGAAATCACTCGTACTTACTTTTCCACAATTATTTATTTGAACCTTACCAGTTTCGCTTTGCCTCGCTTCGGCATGCCGCCGTATGCGGCATGAGAATGCCGTAAGGCGAAACCGGTAAGGTTCAAATAAATAATTGTGGAAAAGTACAAGTGATTTATTCAATATAAAAAGTGTAGATCAAGTGTTATTCCAGTCTATAAATCTATCCCTGTACCAAATTTTAGCCAGTTCCGTTACAGCATGATTGATTATAAGACATCCAAACATTAAATACGTTCGTTTTGCCCCATTAGGGATGAAGTTTTTTCAAATCCGCTCTTAGCAGATGTCTACCTGCCATATTTCAAGTTTGTAGGTATTACAGTTTCTGAGAATTTCACTTTTGTGTAAAGGTACCTATACTTTTTTTTTATCGTGCGAAAATTCCCCACGGATACCTCCCCCGCCGGAGCCGGAGGAGGAGGTTATGTCGGACTCGAACCGACTAAAACGCACGCCGTCTGTGGGCCGTCAGTTGCCGGAGGTGAGATTGTCGTAGCCATATCCCTCGCACCCCGGCTGACCCAGGGCCATATCTCTCGATCTGGCCCTCTTCCGGTGTGGGGAACACAGAGTCCCCAACTCGCCCCCGGGTATGGGGAGGCACGGAATGCGCGCCGCCGCGGCGGCCTGCTTCTGCTGGGGTGACAGGCGGCTCCACCCCCAGGCGGCTGCACCCAAGGTACCTATACTCGTACTCGTAAATTAAGATTATGCAAACGAATAATACCTTACTCACTTCAATTGAATAAGAAATATAAACTGCCAATAATATGGCCATTAAAATCATAGTTCAAAAACTTACTTCAATAGAATCACTGGAACTTACTAGAACAGTTTTAAACTGGAAATCGATGTGTACTGAACTCGACTTGTTTCAACTTGAACAAAGAAGAATACTCCTCACGTTCTAGACTAGCTTTAGACTCAGTGTTGGCTTATTTCTTGAACATTTCCATATTTTTATAATGGTTCCTTTCAAATTATTTAGGAGGTGGTGGTGGAGGTGAGCGCTGATGCATCACAAGGTGGCCACCCTAAACCTACATCTGGGTCGCAAGTCCCAGTCGCCGTCACGGTGTTCCTCTCTGTATGACGCTATGGACCCGGCGACCGCACGGTGAATCCATGGAGTGCTGAGAATCGGATCTCTAAGTTTTTTATAAACCTACCTAAAATGTGAAAAGTATATTAGGGGCTGTCCATTAAGTCCATTAATCACGTGATGTTTTTTTAGCAATTTTTTAACCCCCCCTCCCTCAGGTGATACGTGGTGAGGTTTTAGACTACCCCCCCTAGCCAAAATCACGTGTATTTTTTTATTTATTATTTAATGCTAGAAAACTAAGAATCGTGACAAAAATCGCGAGTTATAAGCAAAAATAAATACACGTGATATCTCAATATACCCCTCTCTCCCCCTGGTGATGTTTCGTTTTTTTTCCAAACCTGGATTTCTCTTACTCCTTCTACTGATCTTAGTTTGGCTCATATAGCTTTTATGAGGCGACTGCCGTTTGACTTTCCTACACTGAGAGGACATAAAGAGCCTCGTTATTATTTATCTTATACACCCATTATACGCTACTTAAGGTTCTTGGAGAGTCGGCAGAGTGTGACAAGTGACACCCCTGGTGTTGCACACGTCCATAGGCTACGGTAACCACTGTCCATCAGGTGGACCCACTCCCACACCTTCCACACTTTCCATCGTTTCCACCTAAGTGGTAGAAGAGAGATCCGATTCTCAGCACTCCATGGATTCACCGTGCGGTCGCCGGGTCCATAGCGTGTTATAGAGAGGAACACCGTGACGGCGACTGGGACTTGCGACCCAGATGTAGGTTTAGGGTGGCCATCTTGTGATGCATCAGTGCTCACCTCCACCGTCAGTAGTGTTCCCCCCCCCCCCTACCTATCCAAATTTGGTAAAGGTGCGTACAGATCATGTAACATGTTGTATAACTTGTGTTATATAACACGTCCACATTATCTAACATTGTTTTATAACTTTGCAACATTGTACTAACTTCAGTGTCTACATTACTGAAACATGTTATATAACATGTTATGCTATATAATTTGTACGCACCTTTAGATCCTATCAATGCCGCTTTTGATATTCGATTTAGTAAAGTTAGTAAAGTAAAGTCCTAAGAAGTAAAGAAAATATGTAAGACAGAACTTAAATACACAGACATGTTTTGCAGTTTTGTTCCTACAGGTTCCTGAATTTTGCTGCAGCTCGCTAAAAGCCACAGGTACTCAGCCAGATTAGGTTTTGGTGTGTCGTGTCTTGTGACTTGTGTCACTCGTAGTTGTTTCCTTTTTGCTAAATTGTTCTTGTTTCGCGCTTGAAAAATTCTTTTGTCTTGGTATGAAGGAATTTTAATACTATTTTATAGCACTTCCAGCAAAATTATCAGTTTAAATTTATATCATTACTAGCCTTCCGCCCGCGGCTCCGCCCGCGTGCATCTCGGTTAACGCGGCCTTTGCTCATATCTTCGGTTCTACTCCAACGATTGCGATCAAACAAACGTAAGAATTTAAGTCTGAGTAAGTCCTTTCTAACAATAAAACCGCATCAAAATCCGTCCAGTAGTTTTTGCGCCCATCGCGGACAAACAGACAAACAGACAGGAAATTCAAAAAAAATATTTTCGTGTTCAGTATCGTTAACATAACATAACCCAAGTATTTTTTTTTCAATATCTCCAATGTAAAGACACGACCACTTTACAATTTTATACAATAGTATAGAGTATAGATAGAAGATAGATGAGAGTCAAAACTCTATTCAAAATTAAGTGTCCCTCTAGTTTTTATATTACTGGAACTTCTGTGTTCTCCAGTCTAACTGCGGGTTCGGCTAATCTTCGATATTTTCCGTGAAGTGACTACCATCTGACCTCCACAATCTATTGGCGTTATCAAAGTATTGCAGTTAGACCAGTTGTTGAACTTTTTAGGGCTCCCAACTACCCGTAAAGACTGTCTTAGATGTTCGTATGATAGCCGGGAGCGACGGCTTAACGTGCTCTCCGATGCACGACCAAACAAATAGCCATACATCATGCATACATTTTTTTTATGAAAGGTTCACACAATTAACAATTACCCTTATAATTTAACACTTTATCATGTTACATGTTTGTAAGACCTTACTAGATGTGAACACAACATAACACAAAGTAAATTTAATTACAAAATAACACTGCTGAGAAAATTACAGAAATTACCTACTTAGGTATTTGCTCAAAACAAAGCTTCTTAAAATGGTTGATTTTTATGCAAATATTTGCACTGAGCAGAAATCGAACCCGCGCTCCCCGCGTAGCCGTCGCGTTCACTATCGCAGAGGCTGTCTTCCGTATTGATCTGTACTATAGTAATTGAAAATATCGAGGTCTAGCCAAATCTGTAGTTAAGACTGGTAAAGCGGACCCCAGACTCCGAGCTGAAAAGCTTCGGATACGACTGGGAATTAACGCTAGGATGAAGAAGAAAGTAATTGTTCTGTATTCTGCTCACATCCTAACTGTAATGAAACACTAATATTTATCCACTCCAATTACGCAATGTGTGATTTAGTACCAGACAATTACAACAGAGTTCGTCAAATGAGTTCGTTAACATTAATTAGCCCACTTTCTGCTAATTATGCGCGTGTGAGGGATTATTTGAACTGGGACTGGAGCGGGAAAGTAAACGGAACTCGCTGGAACAAGACGATGGTGAATATGGTGATGCTTTTGTGTGCCCTGTTTGAGTTACTTGGCAATTGTGTTTTATCATTTTAGTTTGTTTTTCTTGGCGTTTTTAGAAAAGCTTTTGTAAAGGGATAAAATTTTTATTACTTAATTCGCAGAACTCGGAAGAATCAAAGAATCAATTTCATTTATTCGGTTTAGGCACATAAAGAGCACATATTATGAACGTCAAAATATTACAATTATTATTTCAAGAAGTTAAAAAAATAAGATTAATATAAAAATGAATCCCTAAATGTGTTGCTAAGCGCAAATCTCGAGAAAGTCTGAACCGATTTCGCTAATTCTTTTTTTAGAATATTCCTTGAAGTACGAGGATGGTTCTTACGGAGAGAAAAATTTAATAAAAAGGAATCGACTGTGGCGGTACGAAGTTCGCGGGGTCAGCTAGTATTCAAATAAAATCCTGCAAGAATAACAATATTCTTTTTGACTGTCAGTCAGCCACAAAGTTGGTACAATTATAGATTGATCATCTACTTTTCTACAATCTTACCATTAATAACATTTCTCCCTCAATAACCTTCATATAATCTACCAAGTCATCGTTAAAATGCAAGAAATCACCGATCAAATCAAGAGGCGAAATTATATCCCAAGAAAAGTTACGCCCTTTGTACCTACACGCGGGGAGGGAGGGCACGCTCCGACGCACTAATAGCCCGTGACGTCATAAATTGCACAAGATGAGCAGGGAAGGGGGCGGTATGAGCAACGGTTAAACCTTGGATTGTGATTTAGTTGTTATTCTCTTATCATTACATTTTGTGTTGAAGGTTAGCAACTTATTGTCAAAATATAGGTATTTAAACTTTCATGGTCGTTCACATTACGAATTGACAGAGAAATGTGTTTTAATTCGAAAATGTCCATAGTACCTTTCGAAGCTAAGGCAGGATAATTTATAGTTAATGTTTTATCAGTGTATAGTTATAAAATAAATAATTATAGAAACCTTTAAATAACCAGACATACGAGTATTGTGCAAATTGACTCTATAATTTTGTATTGCACTCAAGTAATATTTTTATGCCACTTAGGTCGTAAACAAGTACACGGCCCACCTGGTGGAAATTGGTTACCGTGGACGAGAGTGCAACATTCGTGCTGCCGACCATGTAAGAACAGAAAGATTCTGTGCCGTCAGTGCAGAAGACAAGCAGGACAAGTCTTTGGTCTTCCCACTGACAGCACAAAACCTCTCATGTGAGCTCTGGCTACCATACTCGCCGTCGGGAACACAACACGAGGTTATTTGAAGTAGTCGCGGTAGATATTCTGTAGCGGTACTTCCCCAGTCGACTCGATTGGGACGAAAATATCGTCGTGTCCTACCTCCTTCAGGTACCAAGAATGAAACGCTGCCTAGCACAGAGGGTGTCGTATACATACTCCGAGTTCACCTCAGCCTCAGATGTAATCGGGAAATTACGTATTCACCATGAAGATATCCCTGAAAAAGTACATGGCAATATTAAAAGTGTAAAATCAAAATATTTCAATAGTGAAATAACATTTTGCATCGTGGGCGGTCTAAACGTTGTCGGGCGCATTTCACGTCATACAATTTATGACGTCACGCTCTACGTCACGGCCTATTAGTGCAGCGCCCCTTGCATACTGCACTGTGACTGAGGAACCAGTGACGTAGTTAGTAATCGCATTTGTTATTGTGATTTCCTGCCAGGGGAGGGCTTAGAAGGTTATGTCGTGAAAAGTCAGGGGAAATGATGTGTACACTGTATAGGGAAAATGAATTGTCACGTCATAAATTATGTAGTTGCATTTTCTTTTTTCTGTAGTATTTTTTTTATCGTGCAAAAAACCCCACGGATACCTCCCCCGCCGAGGCCGGAGGAGGAGGTTATGTCGGACTCGAACCGACTAAAACGCACGCCTTCTGTGGGCCGTCAGTTACCGGAGGTGGGATTGTCATAGCCATATCCCTCGCACCCCGGCCGACCCAGGGCCATATCTCTCGATCTGGCCCTCTTCCGGTGTGGGGATTTCTGTAGTATTCAAAGTATAGTTCGCAACAATAAAATATTGCATTCGATCCCAATGGCTATCACTTCAGCGGTGTTCCCATTTGCATCTAGTTTTTTTACTTAATAATTAAAAAGTATACAAAAAGTATACTTTTGGTTATTAAAAATGATTAGTATTTCAATTAACTTCTCCAGATAAGCCAAATTGCTTGTGTTAGGACAGGATTCATGTCGTGTGTACTGGCCTGGATTTGAACCCGTAAGCTCTCAATCATAAAGCCTATCCTTTATCAACTAGGTAACTTTTTTTATTAAGCAGATTTTGAATTTTACGGGAGTGGATCCCTCAAACAGTATGGCTTTCAAGGGCGCGGCTACTACCGACCCCCAACTACTATCTACAGGAAAGCTTGCGCCGGAATCTTAATCGTTAACGTATCCTCAAAACTTCTTAAAAAACTCTAAGTAGTACTATAAGCTGCAGTGACTAAAATAAATATTATACTTTTCTTTCTTCTTTTTCTTCTTTCTTTCTTTCTATATTATACTTGAGATCTCTGCCTACCCCTTTGGGGATATAGGCGTGAGTTTATGTTATATTATGTTATACTTGAGACTAAAGAAAGCAATACGTACCTACATAAAATTATACCCAAGCTATGAAACTTATTTGAAACAGTCGTTCGATTAAGAACAAAAGAAAAACGTATGTATTTATTGCTTCCATTGAAACAAATCACACACAAATAGTCTGACTCTGGGTGAAATATTGGCTCATAAAAATATTTGTCCCTTATAGGGGACATCCGACACGTAATTGATGAGACCAAAGGTATGTTTTGCTATTCAACCAATTACAGGAATCGTTTACCACGAAAACTATCGTATTTGTTTTTATGTCTTTTGCTAAAAGATATTGCGATAGATTCTTAGTAGTATCTTTTTAACAAAGATAGACCAACAAAATAAATTCGATTGAAACATCGAGCTCATCTGGGTACCTATGTTAGTTTATCAGTTACATGATTTTACCTCTGAAAGTTTTTGGGACCCCTGAAGATCTTCATGTCCAAGTCAGTCTTATCTGTCCATAAGCAGATGCTATAGGTAAAGATCTGATTTTTGATGCACGATGACCAGGAGCGACTGCCATTTGACCCTCCGACCCTGAAAGGGATTATCAGGACTGGAGGGTCAAATGGCAGTCGCCCCTACTAAAACTAAGATACCAAATCATGATATTCGAAAATGTGAATGCGAATTTTAGTTACCATATATCTTTTACTATTGCAAAATTCAACAGCCGAGATTCTCAATTCAAATACGAGTACTAGTGATACCAAAACTACCTCCGTAGACAAATGACAAATCGTTGGCCCCCTAGGAAAGTGGTATTTTAGAATAGAATGACAAATGTATGGAATTTGACGTATATATGACAGTCGTCAACTTATATCATAAACGTCAAACCATACAGTCAGCATTCTATTCTACATTGAACCGCGCCGGCCAATGAATAGGCGGCTGATTATTGCTAGATTCTATTTTCGTAACGGGTTATGAAAGCAAGAAAAAAAATTCCATGTTCGTAGCTGGTTATCACAATGACAGTTACGAAAATGGACGAAGCCACATAATCAACTGAGCGCCATAAATGTAAAAAAAAAAACCTATTCTCTATGTAAATGACATAGAGTATTGATTTATGACCCGACAACTCAGTTGATAAAACATTATGATATATAATAATTCTATACTCGTGCAATTAAAATATATTCGTCACCAATCTGACACACGCTGACGTCACACGTGTCATTATAACAGGGCGGACTCAATCCGAACGTGTGTCGGTGTGTCGGCTTACGCACATTTGACGGGCTGTCAACTAGTTGCTGCTCTAGTTGAACCCTTCGGTTGTGCTGAAATAATTTGCAAGTTGGATCAATGGTAATGTGCAGTCAAAAGTCGCAGATAAAATTGTTTATTCAGTTATATCAGTTGCTCGCAGTTGTATCCGCGTAGAATTCTGACCATCCAAAGGGATGGTCAGAATGGTCAGATGGTCGCGTAGATTCGATGAAGATAGAAAAAAGCGAACACAGCTGTCTTCTTAAATGCTTTAAAATTCTATTTCAATCCCTTGATCTTTTATGAATTTTCTTATATAAAAACTCGCTCCTGACCAACACGATCATAAAATGTTTATTTATGTTTCTTATTCTTATCAAGTTACTTCGACAAAAAACATTGAATGTGTTTGTGTTTCTGTGATTAGATTCAGAGGCGTCTAAAGTAAGGTGCAGACACGAAACTAATGATGTTAGAATAGACGGGCAACGTAATGGGGGAACGACGGTGGCGTATAAACAAAAGCAAAATACTGTCCTTTTGTTTGGATCCTGTGGGAAGTAACTAACAAACTCGAGTCAGCCAGTCAAAATCGAGGCCACTCTATATCCTGCGTTAATAGCTCTACTACGGGACATTGACAGAATTGATGTTAAAAGCACAGAGCCATTCATTATGAATTGAATTGAACTTATCAAGTTACTTCTACAAAAAACATTGAATGTGTTTGTGTTTCTGTGGTTAGATGCAAAGGCATCTTTACACAAGGTGCAGGCACGAAACTAATGATGGCAAAACGGTAGACGGGCAACGGGATGGCAGAGCGATGGCTGGATATAAACACAACAGTGTAAAAGCCTAGAAGGCACACAGAGTACTCTTCTATATATATCATGCTACTACTTAGAGGAGTGGAGCAGTAATTATAAATATGAACAAATCCTGCAAATACCCATAAGATATTTGGAAATCAATAAATTAATTTAAAGGGATGACACGGGGTTCTGAATAATCCCACTGGTGGAGCAGGACGAAGTCTCTGATGATAACAACAATAATTGTATTGTACCTAATGTTAATTTATTAGCTGTAAGTTTTCATAAAATGCAATGAATAAATAAATAAAAAGTTTTATTTTTAAATAAATATGCGAATGAGAATATTTATATTTCTATATACCTCTACCTCCATGATCATTATAGTGTTTATTATGCTTAAGTAGGTAGGTATATTAGTCAAAGTTATCGAGGTTGAATCTAAGGCCTTTCACATTTTTTTATATACCTACTGTCTGTCAATTTACTGCACCCCGCTAGATGGTAAAAACTTGAGGTGCAATCCAGAACATGTGGACCACCATTAGGCTTGCATTAGGCAACATTAGCTGTGACATTAGACTGTCTTGGTCATTTATATAATAATATAATTATTTGTAGATGCCTCACAAATTAAATAAGGCTTCAGCGCCTTGCCTGTTGACTGGGCCCTTTACACTGGTGGGCCGTTCCCTGTATGGAAAAACTCTAGCATAACTTGAATATTTATTCTACATACATAGTATACATACATACAATCACGCCTTTATCCCCGGAGGGTTAGGCAGAGGTGACTTTACATCCACATTTCACCAATCTTTGTATTGGGTCCCACGTAGCCTATTGCCGTTTTCCGGGCACTATTGTTGACTTGAGCCATGTATAGGCTGAGTCTGGACTGGCTAAGTGGACGAGACTGGATATTTATTCTAATTCATGTAATTTGGAAGTTCATCATCACAGCGCAAGGTCCGGTTGAATTGCAAAGTTTTGACAAGATCAAATCACGCGTAGCAAGCAATAATCAATTATTATTAAATAAATGAAGGGGGGACAACACGACCCCGTCGCCAAAGCTTGACTTTTGTAGGAGCAACTCAGACCTTATAACCTGAAATAAAAGTCTACGCCAAAGCCTCGGCCGTCAATAAATAGTTGTGTGGACAAACAGAGTGGAGTTAAATTGTGCCCTAAACATCTTAGTGAGGTTTAATATTACAACAATAACTATGAAAACATCAATATGAAGGCTAAAATCTGCTAAAAAGTAAATCCGTGTTAACATTCAATACGTCACGAATTTCACCGAATTTGACATTATGAATGACTCATATATTTAGACCATTTTACGCATCTTCATACAAAACTGTCAAATAAGATGATGAACATTATGAGCTTCATTATATGATTCATCAAAAGTAACCATTTTACGATTAGTGAAATCTGACAATTAAGATGATCATTTAATGAAACATCCAAAGCGGCTATTTTAGACCTGCTGTTATTGACTTAAACAAAACTTATTCGTCATCAGATTACATTGAACTGATATTTCAACTACTGCAATTCAACTTATAATGCGTTATTTCGTCGGCTTTCGCTACGGCTGTCAGTGATACTCGGCTGTACACAACACTAACTTGCTGAACCCCTGCCAGGCCCATTTCCCCCGTGAAAGAATGCAGCACTCAACGAGGATATTAAACTCAAATCATCCAAGGGTGGGGAGCGCTTAGTCCCTGCATGTAGTCTAGGAGCCAGCCTCCTCGCACTTTTGTTATATTATTTTTGAAAAATTCAGGCAGGTTTTTAGACTGATGAAGTAATTAAGGTGGTTTAGTTATATTGAGAGTAAAAATATAGAGATACTGAGAAGAAAGATAGAGAGAAAAGATAGATGATATAAATTGAATTTATGGCAATTTTTAACATAAATGAATTAAAAATAATTTCGTAGAGCGCTTCCCGTTTATATCATCATTATTATTATATAATCATTCATAGACCACGGTAACAGCATACCATTCAGTAGGCCGTGTACTTGCTTACTGCCTTAGTAGCATAAAATGTATAAAACCTTACAGTAACACATCACAGATCATAAAATACATTATTGGTTTTGTCTTCATTTTACTGTCATCCCTTTCAATATATTATCGTAACCGATAGCTCTTTCAGACATCTACAGCAATTTGTTAGGATAAGACATTTTACAAAAACTTCCATCCAGCATCCGTTCCATTTGTCATGTTTTTACAACATTGAGAACTATTTTTCTTACGAACAGAGAACATTTTAAACTGTCTAGCTATTGTTCTATCCACATTGTTCAAATAAATCGTCTAAACTACTCGCAAGTTTAATTTGAAGAAACTTTGTATATATTTCAAAAGCTTGTAAAGTTTCATAATGTTGTTTGAGATTTTAACAATACCTAACTACCTAATAACCTAACCTAACCTAACATAGCTCAGTATTTTCATATATATTCTTACGAATATCTTACATCAGGCTTGGCAGAGGTAACATCCCCTCATTGTCTTAAGCCCTTACACACTTCAAGAGTCCCCTTTATTGCCATTCGACTTTTTTGCGTTGTATGTTGTTTAAACTATCATGGTCACTCACATTACTATTTGAGCTATATAGATTATGTACCATAATATTATTATGTTTACGACTAATTGACCAGTAAAAATGTACAACTTTTTGTAGCTACCTACGGCGCGCTACGACTAATATACATAGATGTGAATGTGTGGTGTACAAAGACCGAACCATTAATACTTTTATTTTTATAATCAATAACTTAACTTAACTTTTTTTATACCAATTAGGAGGTAGGTATACAAGTAAAATAAAAAATCAATCGTCTAAACTCTCACTAGCTCCTAGCCTATATCTTGCAACAAACTTACCGTGTCCGCCGATGAGTGAATGCAGCTAATGACCGCGAAGGGTCATCCCCCTGTCATCGGTGTTTAGGGGATGCGCGATATTGAATACTGCAGAGTACCGCTAATGTACGAAGCGGTAACGATTCCTCTGACGTCAAGAGTGACTTGTTTTTATTTGTATTTTATAGCCTTGATGAAGACGATTGTTTTGATTCAATGGCCGGTGTATTTCATGTGGAAGCCGTTTCGACAATTGGATAGGGTCAAAAATTTTGGAAAAATGCTTAAGCTCACCATTTTTACCACGAAGGTGAACTGAACAGTGATCATAATGAGGAATGGAGTGACAGGATCTGGAAACTATCAACATTTTTGTATCATCAACATTATCCTTAGCGATTCCCTGTTGGACGGACGCTTGTTGCCCGTGATCCAATCGGGCATATCAAAATCGGAATGAATGAAATTCTGAAAAATTCTCGTCATGATTTTCGGGTAAATAAATATCGCGTTTTTGAATAGTCGGAGTTTTATTTCTTAGAAATTATAATAATTGGAATTTTAAAAATCGGATTATTGAAATTCGGAATTAAATATTTTGGACTTTTTTGGTGTTCCCGCTCAGTTACCACCCTCAATAAAATTCCTGTTGACTTTAGACTATCCCCATTCCCATCATACTAAACCTATCTATACTAACCAAATCTATCAGGTAAGTTCGTAAAGTCGATATAAACCCATTTTTGACGGCCCATTATACTATTTACGAGTGTCTTGGAAAGCGTTTGTTTTGGCGACAGGTGGTGAGTTAGGTATGTATAAAGTTTAGTTATATAGGTTATGATACTGTTATTGCTCAGGAAACGGATACGTTTTATGTGAGGGATGAGCGTAAAAAATGCTTATTGCATCGTGAAATGTTTTGGATGAGTCTGTATTGTCTATGATGTATCATTCGTAATATACCTAGGCCTTTCGGCCGCCATGGCAACTAAACTTTGCAACCGGTAGCGAATAAGGAATTTTTGTTCTCTGTTGGCAATTAGTTGCCATCAAAGAATTACTTTGCTTTATGCGCTACTAGTTGCCTACAAAGAATTATTTTTCCGCGATGGTAACTGAGTTTCGCAACCGGTATAACGTCTATCACGGAATACACGGTGAGACTATTGCTGTCAAGCGGGCACTTTGTCATGGGCTGTATGTTTATTGTCAGCTCTAGAACAGGCCTATACCTTAGTTGCCTTTTACGTCACCCACGGGAAGAGTAGGGATGGTTCTATTCCACTCCACTGGGAACCAATACAGGGTGCTGATGGCACAGGTAATGAAATCAACGATAAGTGCCCGCAACTACGGCTTAATTTAATTAAGCAGGGGCTCGGGACTGATTTGAGTAGATTAGCACATTCTTAGATTAAGTAATACTAGCCAGTCAGCTCTACAATTCCGATTTTACACTATAAGCTCAAAGTGTACCTATATCCATACTAATATTATAAATGCGAAAGTAACTTTGTCTGTCTGTCTGTTACGCTTTCACGCCTAAACCACTGAACCGATTTTGATGAAATTTGGAACAGGGGTAGATTAGACCTTGAGAAAGGACATAGGCTAAGTTTGGTCGCGAAAGCCGACATCCACGCGGGCGGAGCCGCGGGTAAAAGCTAGTAAAGAAATACACTCATAAATACAAGCTTATATCTTTTGAACGAAATTTTAAGCATTTAATTACAGTTAAAGTACAGACCGAGGTATAGATAAAAATGGATCAGCTTAGGCCGAGGCTCGGTGGCTCAGTGGTTAGAACATTCTCCATGTAAGGGAAAGGGCGCGGGTTTGAGTCCTGCCCGAGCTGTATTCGCTTTTTTCTATCTTAAATCGTTTAAAGCTTAATAAGCAGAGCCTCCGTACTACTATTTCCACCTATGTATCTCTCTATATTTGTTTGTGTGTACATAAATAAATAAATAAGCTTATATCTTGCTAATATTGTGAATATGAAAAATTATGACGCTGTACGAATAAATGTACATTACTATTTAACTCAAAAACGGCAGAACGAATCTAAACGAAAACACGCTCTTTTATTATAAAATAGCTTCCTATGGATCGCCGAACGGGATCATTATTATTTCTCACAAGTTAGGCAGCAAGTAACAGATAGTCTTTCGTAATTACGAATATAATTCACAAGCGTTATTCTAAAAGCCTAACATTTCAAAAGTCAACTCATAACTTCTCTCTGTTTCATATTTCACAAGTATTCCACAGCATAAATCTTATTGGAATTTAATATAGAGGCCGTGAAGCCATAAATTGAGCCCTTAACTTATTTATAAGTCGAAACCCCCGCGGTTCTGTGAGCGGTAGATCACGGGTGAAAAGCCTTTCGGTACCTGTAACGTGTTATGGGAGGGATGGAGGATTTCATTGTTGGAGGAGCTGGCATTAAGGGCGTTGGTTGGGGCATCGTGATGCTCATAATCTTGGTATAATAAGTTCTGTGAAACATAAAAATATGTCGATGGCAAAATGTTACGTACATACGTACTTTTTATATAGGACACGTCAATTTGACTCCCCCTAGGCTGGTGGTTAGCTGAAGGTAAAGTCTCACACGAAAAGAGGGGCACCATTATAGACTCGTACCATGATACAATGATGGCACTCAGGTTGCCGGCCTCATCAGTTGCTTTTTCAGGCCTCGCTTAAGCGACCCGGGACTGTAGGAAGAGTGAAACACGTGAGCTGGTAAGGAATTCCAGGTCTCAATGGTGCGGCAAAAGAAGGAATCTTATAATATCAGTTACCTGTCAATAAAAGTCTCGTCGGATCTTAGATTTAGAGGTTAACCAGGTCAATCAGACAAAAACACAAAAGTTTAAGTTAGGTATTTCTGCTATATGACTGGAATTTATAGATGTAAAGTAGGTATTATGAGTTAATATTATGAATATAGGTTATAATGCAGGAAGTGGCGCTTGGAGGCATCCGTGCCTGTGCATCAAGTTACCTAGCGCACCTGAACGGAATACCTAACGTGTCACTGATATAAAGATACGCTGGGTGTACTAAAAGTGACCATACTATGTCGCGAAGCTATGACAGTTAGGTGAAATCTAAGGATTGATTCAGTGACGTCATGTTTTCAAAACGTGATGATTGATTGGCTGACAATTTCGATTAGAATGAAAAACGTATAGTAGAAGTTTTGATATTGTTTCTGTTGAAACTAAACCTACTTTCGTTTTTTTGATCTTCAACCTGTAAATTCTCAAAGAGGTGGGCAGATGTGTATTTACACTCACATCACGGTCCGAAGTAATAGAGGACGAGCCTATCACCGTCTAGTGGGTACTTTGTCATGAGTTGTTTGCAACAGCCCTATGCCTTACTCGCCTTTACGACATCCACGGGAAGAAATGGGTTTGTCCGGGTGGCTCTCTTCTTCTCCACCGGGAACCAATACGACTACTGAAACTCATATGATAGTTAATTGCATTTTCAATTAAGATTTCGAAATATTTAATTTATGTATTTGTTATATAGTTTCGAAAGGATTAGTTGAGCGAACCTTTAGCTCTAAGTTCGTATGTAAATATGTAAATGTTATATTTCAATGCCAGGTTAGCAGCCATCTTCCTCCTAGCGTTAATTCCCAGTCGCATCCGAAGCTTTTCAGCTCGGAGTCTGGGGTCCGCTTTTACCAGTCATAGCTACAGATTTGGCTAGACCTCGATATTTTCCGTGAAGCGATTGCCATCCGACCTCCACGACCCAATGTTAACATTAGGCGATATCGAAGCTTTTTGCAGCTAGACCGTTGTTTTTTTTTGGACTTTTTAGGGCACCAACCACCCGTAACGACTGCCATAGATGTTCTTATGGCAACCGGGACCGACGGCTTAACGTGCTCTCCGAGGCACGACCAGACCAATGCAAATACCCATATTTAATGCGCACAAATATTTGCACTGAGCGGGGATCGAACCCGCGCCTCCTGCGTAGCGGCCGCATTCACTACCGCTACGCCACGGAGGCTGTCATATGTAGCAGTAAAGGTTTGACGCAAGGATGTAAACTTTCATGGCTGAAAGTGACGGAATTAATTGAAGGAGAGGCTTCAAAGGATACGGGTCCGGAGAGACGTAGGTAATATATTGTGTGTTATGGCTATAGAATTGGAATTACTGGATACGTTTGAATAGACTATTATATGTTACTCGGAGTCAAGCGAACTTCAGCTGCAAGACTATACTTGGTTATTGACGGACTTATTTTCAGGGTTGGGGGGTCAGATGGCTACCATAATGACTCAATAGAAGGACGAACAACGAATGCTGTACAATTAGACACCCAGTACTCTGGCTTCACCACTCTAAGTTTCAGACAACCGTGCAAATGAGCTCAAGCATCTGCTTTCAAATCTTCAGACGGTGCACCTCATACGTCAATCGGCAGGTACACTGACCTGAACGTGAGGTTAGACTGCGCGTGGCATATGGTTTTAGTAGAGTTCAACATAATATAGAGGATTTAAGGGTGAAAACCAATCGCCACAATGTTTGTCGCTGCAGTGTCATTCGCCCTGGTGGAATTAGCTTCAATGACTTTTCGCTCCAGCGTACCACGCTGAAAGATTTTCGCCACAACGACCTATCGCTGCAACGTCATTCGAAACTACGTACGGGACCCGGTTGGCTGGGTCCGCATATATACTCCCTCCATGATCCTCCTATACCGTCTTCTCGCTTTTTATACCATTTAAGTCGCAGACAAGCACACGGTCCATCTGATGGAAAGTGATTATCGTGGCCTATGGACGAGTACAACACCATGGGGAGTGACACTCGAGCTGTCCACACTGTAAGGACAGAAAGATTCTGTGCCGTCAGCGCAGAAGACAAGCAGGACAAGACTTTGGTCTTTTCACTGATAGCTCAAAACCTCTCCAGCAGTGAGCTCTGGCTGCCTTACTCACCGTCGGGAACAAAACACGCGGTTATAATAACCGCGGCATTTTGCAGGGCGGAGTTACTTTCCCAGTCGGACTGCTCGATTGCGCCAGAAATACTGTCGTGTCCTACCTCCGTAAATTCGTGTCCTACCTTCTCACATCCAGTATAATTTTATATCCGCGCAGTAACACTAACCTATACTAACTTGTGCAACCCTTTCTACCTGACCCAGATTTTTTATTTCACTACAGAGAATGAAATTGCTCGTTGTAGGCTCTTCGTTTTTTTTTATTTATACACGACCACACTCTGTTTTCACATTACTTTGCTTGAATAGCAACAGTGCGAGTAATAATGAAATGGTATGGTGGGACTGTTTTAAATAAGCCGGCTTTTGTGTGGTAGTAGATATATTGTGGAAAATCTACGCGAGAATATTACACGTTTGGTTGGTGTTTTAAAGTTTTTTTTTTATTGTCTTTGTTTCATGTTATATACTCGTACTAGCCGTTGCTCGCAGCTCCGCCTGCGAAGAATTTTTATGACCTTCCACACACACGAACTTGAAATTTGGCAGATAGGTTCCTAATAGGGTAGACATCCGCTAAGAAGGTCATCCTAAGGAGGTATAACGAACTCCGCGCATACGAAGTCGCGAGCGGATGCTAGAAGACTATATTTTGTTATTCTAGATTAAAATCTATACATACATACATACAATCACGCCTTTATCCCCGGAGGGTTAGGCAGAGGTGAATTAACACCCACATTTTGCCAATCATTGTATTAGGTCCCACGTAATAAGGGGTGAGCCTTTTGCCTTTTTCCGGGCACTATTGTTGGCTCGAGTCATGCATAGGCTGAGTGTATATATATATACAGCCACGACATCAGACAGATATCTGTCTGATGTTAAATAGCCCTTAGTCGCCTTGTACGACACCACATGGGAGGAGATGGGGTGGTCCAAATTCTACTCTGCCTGGAACCACGCAGCGGTCAGGCAGAAGGTAGGGTAGGGCACCAAAATCTATACCTCTATGGAATTTGAGCCAGATCCGTTCAGCCATTAGTGTGATAGAGTAACAAACATCTTTTAAAATTTCACATTTATAATTTTAGTAGACAGTAAGATCGACGAGGATGAATCTAATATTAGGTACCCAATTGAAGCGCAGTTAATATAGTCTACCACATTTGAATTGATTGTTAGAAAACATCGCTCTTATAGCGAGCTCTTCAATCTAGCCCAGGAGACTGACTATTCTTATTCACATCCACAAGAATTGCAGCTTGCAGCGTGGAATCGATTCCAAATTTGTGGCGAGCGAGCGATCCATCAAACTGCCACTTAACGTGGTCGGGTATCTTTTACCCACGTTCTACAATTTTCAGATGTATTTAATGTTAGTAGAGTACTCTTAGATAGTTGTGTGCTTGGAAATGCATTGCTTATATTGTGTAAGTAGTGCAGTGTAAGTTAAGGAGAATTAATGATTGTGTTTTCTTTGATACATTTCTTAATGGTTGTGGAAGCATTCATTGTAAGAGCCGCAGGTAATAGTTGCTGTTGCCTGTAGGTCTGCTCGAGTGGAATACTGTAAAAATCGAGTTCAATTTTTTTCCTGTTTTCTGAGCAAATTTTTGTGATTTTTGATTCTTTTTTTATTATTCTCAAAAAACTAAACTTGTAAATACGCGGTGCGTGCTGAAGAATCAAGGACTGCACAGTTTTTTAACAAAATAAAATTTCAATTTCAGTGCTATTATTGACAAATTTTCTCAAAATTAATTATACTGAACTTTAACCATACATGATATTTTCTTTAGTTTACGCGAATAACACTCATTGAAGTCATTTATTTTAAATTTAAGCATATAATCACTAAGATCTAAGGTAATGGTTCAGTAAACCATAATGCATATTAATAACCTCTATTGATGACATCAAAATCATATTCAAAACCGAGATTACACCATAAGTTTGGGGAACAATCGGATCGTTATTAATAGGCAACATCCATACTGAGCAAAGAGTTTATTATTATGGCGCGGTTCCTGAAGCGGGAATGAATTTGAATTTCGAATTTGGAACACAGAAACTTGATAAATGGTTTAGTACATTTTGACACCTATCTGTATACAAATAGTGTGCGCTTTTGTAATGGCATCAGCCGCATCAGTGCTGAGCACCAAAACAAAACAATAAGAGTAGTGGCAGGACAGCGGACTGTGTTCTCCAAAGTGCGAGCTTTAAATGCGACTGTGATTGGCAGATTGTACGCAAAGTGTGACCAAGCCCTGAGAGAAGACCTGTCTCTTTGTCTGTCTGCCATCAATCGGTGTGTTTACGGAGCTGAATAATGCTTGTAGGCTGTGTCGTCAGCCGAGATTGGGCATTGAGGGCGGTTGAGCATGTATTCACGGTGCTGTGAAGATGTACACGTATTGTGAGTTGTACTGTATTATTGTTTGATATCTTAGTTTTATTATTTTCTTATGAGTCTTTCGGTACTTGTTTTAAAACTGTTAGATTTATTTAAATATCACGTCACTCTACCGTTCACTGTGCCATCGGTTTCGAGTGCTTCTGACCTACCCTTGAGGTAAACTTCGGCTGCCTTGACCTTTTGACTCGAAAAAAGGAAAGGTGCCTTGAAAAGTACTATGTAAAAGCAGTATACTGTTACTTTTTGGAGGAGGTAGGACACAAGGGTATTTATTTAACGGCGTTCCCGTTAAAGTCAAAATTGCACTAAAATGAAGGAGTAAGTGAGTGGTCCACTCTCCCACTTCACCATTTTTGTTCCCTTTTGACTCCCTTGGTTCAAAATGCAAGCATTGGATACGCCAGTAATAGTGTTCGATGCACGATGATGGAAATTCGTTGAAAGGTTTATGTGTAGGTATATCAATTATTATTATGTATTTAGTGGTTATATACAAAATAGTGTTGTATATCAATGATAACATTATTAGGCACATAATAACCGCAACTGCTACGACAGTAATTACAAAGGCAGTGAGACGAACAGTCGCTGTTAGGGTTGTCAAATCAGTAAAAGCTAACAAAAAAAAAGTTCAGTAATGAGTAATATGTATGTGTATTATGTGTGTATAGGTATGAGTAATGAGTATTATGTATGTATAGGTGGTACCTATACGAGTACATACATATTACTCACGCCGGTAATTCCCATGTAAATGTATGTAAAGCGATTCTGTTTACGACGGGTGACATTAGAGCATGGCCTTAGAGCATTTGATCGGAGGTCGTGAGTTCAATTCTCGCTTAGGTAGTGCAAATATTTGTAAATATTCATCTATACAACTATTTTTTTAATTTATTTTTATACCACTTAGGTGGCAGACAAGCACACGGTCCACCTATTTGCATTTTCCATTATTGCTTTCCAGTTTATCTTTGATGCGCCGGAACTTCGGTATTTTCCGTGGAGCGACTTGGCAGTCGTTGTGGAGGTTAGATGGCTCTAACCTCCACAACGAATTGGTGATATTGAAGTTCTGTAGTTATAAAAGTTGAACTTTTCATGGCTCCATCTACCCGTAACGACTACCATAGATTTTCGCATGGCAACTAGGACCGACAGCTTAAGCTCTCCAAGGCACGGAAATAGATAAATATTTTTATTTATGTTAGCCTAGCGAATTATCAGACCTAGCGAAGACCTACCGGCTGGTCATCATCTCCAGTGGCCAACTTAGAAGTCTTTAAACCACCTGTGGACTCAGGTTGGCCGCTGCAGGGAAAATATGGCAAAATGGGGCTTTATCGACCGGTCGCAAGAGTCCTGCGATTGCGGGGTCCAATCGCAGTCCATGTCGCATTTGCTTTCTTGCTCGCTGTGCCCCGTCACTTGTACTACCGATGAACTTTACAGAGCAAGTGAGGACGCTATTGCTGTGGCCAAGTTTTGGGCCGACAAAATTTAAAAATCCAGATCTAGCCATTGACTCGAAGAAGAAGAATTTATGTTAGCCAATACTTTTGACAACCCTACCATCAAATCGATACGGAGATACGTACAGTCATACACCCGCCTGAGATCCTCAGATAATATCACCCACTCGCTGGACCGTATCATCCGCTACCAATTTTGATGCACCGTGCACACCACTGCGCCCTACGGATATCCTACAGACGTGTATGGGCTATGATTTTGGGTATGGAATTGGTCTTACGTTGAGGGATATTTGGGAGATGCCTTCGTAAATTAGGAAATGTGGGATTATATTATATAGGGTTTGGTTGTATTTTGGGATATATGAGAATGAAATACGTGAATTTTTTTTTGAATGAATGAAGAAATGAAAATATGTGTGCTGAAAAGAAGAAGATGAGTGAGAAGTAAGGTGGTGAGAGAGAAAAATTAAGAGGTTAACACGTTAAAACAAATTGGCGTAGTAAGCGGAAATTTGATAAAATAGGGGATTTCTGATTTCTATACAATAATGTTAACGGGAATTAACGCGATCATGGTATAGGTACATACATACCTTTGATTTGCCTGACGTTGGCTTGCGGAATAGGGACACAGTAAATAAATAAATAAATATTCTACAACATTCTACACATCGCTATCTAGACCCATGGTAAGCTTAATTAGCTTGTGTTATGGAATCTAGAATGCGGATATACATACTTAGATACTTTTTTTTTTTGTAAATACATACATATTATACATAGAAACACCCAGACCAATGCAAATATTTATATTCACGCATACAAATATTGACACTGAGCGGGGATCGAACCCGCGCCTCCTGCGTAGCAGCCGCGTTCACTACCGCTACGCCACAGAGGCAGTAGCCAGCAGGCAGAGTGTAGTATGTGACGGTACATGGCGACAACAAAATGTGAAAAATCTCGAAGATGTGCGGGTAGATGAAGAACCTACTACCTCACGGATTCGAAGACGGCGGGCGTGCACCGCTGAGCCAGTCAGCCTGTGACCACGGCCGGTGTAACCTGGTTGAAACGTCAGGCAAATCAAAGGTATGTATGTACCTATACCATGATCGCGTTAATTCCCGTTAACATTATTGTATATCATGGAACGCGAGAGTTTAAAAGTTATTTCTGATTTTTGTTGGAATATCTCTGGTTTTTTTATAAAAACTGTTTAAGCTGTTTGGTTTTTAATGATTTTACAATTATTAAAAACCAAACAGCTGATTTAAAAGGCTTGTAGCGCAAACAGAAACCAGAGAAAAACTTGCGTGATACAAGCTTTTCATACTAGCACAACCCTTGCACAAAATTATAATTGTAGTTTGAGAGCAACAATTTTTTTAAAGAAAAACTTTTTTTTTTTCAATATTTTTTTCTGTTAATAATTAAAAAACGAAACACAATCAATCTGAGATGTCATAGCATCTTAAGCTTCATAAAAAAAAAACTTCTTGAAAAGCTTTAAGAAAAGTAAAGAAAACATTATTAAAACCCAAACATAGACACTTTAAAAGTATGTAGACGATACACAATATACTATTTATTCGCCTCTATGAAATATCAAACAATTCTCGCTAAAGTTACGTACTATATTCCGACGCTGTATTTTCCCGGAATAAGTTGCGTCGTCGGCAGTCCCGGCGGGATTCCCGGAATTCCCGCGACGTCCCAACCCTTTAAATATATCACGATGCCGGGAACCTCTCGAAAATGTTATATTTACCGTAAGTTATCCGAGGTTATTCGTGAAAATCATAACAACATGAAAGACTTTTTTTTACTTAGATTATAATAATAATATATGGGTGAGTTGACCTTATAAGAATAGGTAGGTACTAAAAGGATACTATACTTATTATACAAAATTCCCTATGTAGTCAAAGTACTATTAGATTCTATTAAGTTATTAAATAAGAAATCGATCGAGTGGAGATCGCGAGAAGGAAAACGGAAGGTGGGGACACCCCTTAGCCAGGTGGACTGACGACCTGCGAAGGATGGCTGGGAAAGACTGGATGCGCAAGGTGGAGGATCGGCAAACGTGGCGCATATTGGGAGAAACCTATGTCCAGCAGTGGACTGCAATAAGCTAATTGATTGATTGATTGAAAATCGATCGAATCTAATCAAATTGAATCGAGCTAACTGATGGTAAGTGCTTACCGCGGTCTATAAACAGTTGCATCACTAAAGGTGTGTGATAGATAGCAAATGTAAACACGAATGTTTTATCAGATAATGGTATTTACGATCTATTGGACAATAACAGAGTTCAAATGTTTGATGTCATAAGACGTGTTTTATTTTCAAAAAGCCTCCAATAAAATGAGGTGTTAAAACAACTGAAGTAAATGAACTAAAAGTAAAGTTAAAAGAAAACCCAACCAAAAATAAAAGAACTTTTCAAAAATCTATACAACCATTAACCTATACAAGTCAATCTTGAGGTAACCTACTTTGTAAAAGGGAATAAGTCAAAATTAAAAACGCGTTTTTCGTCAATTAATGAAACAAGGAAAGGGCTGGACTAAATAATATAAAGGTCGTTAGGGACGAGTGCAGCCGAAGCATCATTATCTACTAAATGGGGTGCGGCTCCAGTGGCGGCGGGGATTGCGATTTCGCAGTTGCGTCCCAAGTTTACATTTTTTTATACCACTTAGGTCACAGATAAGCACACGGCCCACTTAATGGAAAGTGGTTACCGTGGAGGCGTGGACTATGGATGAGTACAATACCAAGGGACCCTTTAAGAACAGAGAGATTCTGTACCGTCAGCGAAGAAGATAAGCAGGATAAATCTCTGGTCTTCCCACTGACAGCACAAAACCTTTCCAATGAGCTCTGGCTACCCTACTCACAGAAGGATACATAACACGTTTATGTAGGACACGTTAATTTGATTTCATCTCACCTGATGGTAATCTGAAGGCAAAGTTTCAGGAAAGAGGGTCACCATTACAGATTCGTAGTATGTTACAATGGTGGCACTCAGCTTGACTGCCTCATTGCTTTTTCACGTCCCGTTTAAAGGACCTAGGACTGTAGAAAGAAGAAAACACGTGAGCTGGTAAGAAATTCCAGGTCTTAATGGTGCTTTATATAGGACAGGTTCAGGCGAGGAGACATCAAATTGACGTATCTTATATAGAGAAAAACAAAAAAAATACTGCCACAACTGCAATGTGCCCACAGATTGGCTCTATGGAACAAATCAATTAGCCTATTGCAGTCCACTGCTGGACATAGGCCTCTCCCAATATGCGCTACGTTTGCCGATCCTCCGCCTTCCGCAGGTCGTCCGTCCACCTGGCTAGGGTGGAACAAAACTTTTGATATTGCAATAGTCATCATTGTGAGTGGATTCACAACTGAGCATTGTACTGGAATACGGACCGTAGATTTTTCAAATTTAAATGCATCGCTGATACTGAAGCCACACAGCTTAGCGAGTACGGATCTTTCTTTTATTTTTTAGACGAAGCAATTAAAGCCGGGACCACTTCAAAGAGCGAAAACGGGTCCAAATAAATATTAAAAGACTGATTATAATAAGTAAGAGGACCGAATTATAAAAACTTCAGCTCTAAAAAGGGTTACTTTATTTTTAGTTAGAACTAAGCTGATTTGGCCCGTCAGCCAAAAAAGTTTCTGACAGCCCCAGAAACTTTAACTAGGGAGCAAGTCTAAAAAATATAAAGTCATTCTATGTTACAGTGTTTAAAGAAACCGAATAATTTCACTAAGAAATTGTCCCCGTCTCCCGGGGATTTAACAAAACTTGCAATTACTAGACCCAAAGTAAACCTAGATATTAAGGTGAAAGCAAACAAACCAAAAAATAATAATTAGCCCAAATAATGGGCACTGAACACCACAGTAATATTGATCCTTATTTGCAACATATAGGATACATACATACACAACCTAATCACGCCATTCTGGGGTAGGTAGAGACAACAGATCACCTACATTTGCTTCTGTTCTTATACACATGAAGCTTCTTCTTCTTATTTTTCATATTTAGCTGGACTTCGATATTTTTCGTGAAGCGACCGCCATCTGACCTCCACAACCCAATAACGATATTGGGCGATGTCGAAGCATTACAGCTAGACTAGTTGTAAGACTTTTTAGGGTTTCAATTACCCAACGACTGCCATAATAGACGTTCGTATAGCAACCGGGACCGACGGCTTAACGTACTCTCCGAGGCGTGACCAGACCAAATACACATCATACCCATATTATTCATGCATACAAATACATATAATATGCACTGAGTGGAGATCGAATCCGCGCCTCCTGCGTAGCGGCCGCGTTCACTACCGCTACGCCACAAAGACTGTCTCGCTACGCCACAGAGGCTGTCTAACACATGCGGCTTCCTCTTTTGTGATTGAATCTTTAGCACAAGCCCACTTTTTTAACGTTTTTGAATTTACAAAACAAACCTAAAACCTACTCAAAAATATCATAAAGAGCTCCACATAATATGATGCCTAACGTAATAACTACCATCCTTTGCGTCGAGTATCACATTCAAAGGAGACCATAATCCCTCACGAGCGTATTACCACGCGGTGACGTCACGATCCAGCGACACTAGCAATTTGTCAGGCGGGCGCGCAACGAGCACTCAATAAGCAACCAGCCAGGTGCGATATTAAACCTAGCACTGAACGCAACAAGTTGTGAGTGCGGTGTGACGTCACGGCGTGCTAGAACAAATTGAAAATGCACTTATGTCTGATAGAAGCTGATGAGATTTTTTGAAATCGTATTTTGCGGATTTGGATTTTTCGTTTGAATTTGGAATTGGTTATCTGAGGATCGCATAAACAGTGTCTCTGTTATTTCATATTTTATTGGCTTCGTCATCATCATCATTTATGCTTTAGTCCCGGTCACATTACTTAGAGGCTCTCACCTTAGATTCCGTGGTGAAGTTAGCCTTTCGACTTGTACTCCTCGCACGGTTTTGAAAATTCATGATATTGAGCACGTACGTCATCTTCTACGATGCCAAGCCAGCGCTTCTTGGATAAAATCCCCCTACCAGAGCCCAGTGGAGACGGTATGAACAGACATTTGGTACACGCGTAGCCTGGCGGTAAACGCATAACGTAGTAACCGTGACTCCTGCATTTTTTTCTCGATAAACAAAATGCTGTTCTTGCTGTTCTCTCGATACGTTGACGTTACGAATTCGAATATTTTTCGTGCTTGGGGCACTGTACTCCTTTCTATTTTTGCTCAGTAAGGTGACCTAAAGGTAAAAAGTTAGAAATATTTGAAGAGACAATATTAGTGCCTAATCCTAGACTGAAATTAATACTATAGGTCTAAACACCTTTATATTTGGTTACAAACCTCAAAATTTCATCCATAGCTATAAGGAAATCAGAGGAAACTCCGTTTTGTAGAAGCTTTTACCAATTTGACTTGCCCTAAAATAAAACTTTCTTCTATACAAATATAAAACGAAAATGTCTGTTTGTAATGAAAACTTTTTAATAAATGCATATATATTATAAGTATTATGGACGAGACCTTTAATGACGAAGCTATGCGCGTTCAAACATAAAAAAATACAAGCATCAGAATTTAGAACCTCATCCTTTTTTGTTGGTTAACAATAAAATAATTTTCTAAATCTGTTTGTTCCAACTAATCCTCTGAAGTTACTCCACCAATTTTGATAGGCTTTTCTCTGGTAGATAGTTGATGCTTTCTACGCGATTGTACCACAACCACAGGGACCCGAGTAAATGACAAAAATAAATAATAATTTAGTTATAAAATAGACCAGAGGTCGAGTGGGCACCTTCAAATTATGAAAGGACGAATGGGCACTGGGGACGAATTCCAGGGGACCAGTGGGTACCAACCCATGTTTTGAAACGTAACTGCATGGCTCCTTTTTGTTTATTAAGGGTTCCACCTTAAAATAATAAAACCCAAATCATACAGCCAAAGTCGCAGGCACAGCAAGTCTTCAACATAACTGATTCGTATCTCTCAGAATTTCCAACATAATATCAAAAGTCTTATCTATAGACGTTTTAAGTGTAAAGTTTCCCCCAGTACTTAGTCGGAGTTGGAACAAAATCCGATGATTCGGAATCGCTTAAGTAACTCTCAACACTTTAAGTACGGTGTTTGTAAACCTATTAACATATTGAAAGCTCGAATTGTGGAGCGTCTTTTTGTTTAAAGGTTTTGATCTCAAGAAATTTAGCAGTGGAGATATTGTGTCCGGGTTTTCTGTGGAATGATAAAGCGAAAATTGAAGGCAATCTCAGATGAAACCTAAGCTGTGGTGAACTCCTAGTTCAATAAGTAGTGGTCACCACGCACAATGGCCCAAAAAGGCGGCTAAGTGCGGACAAAAGAGTCCCCTTTCCAAGTAGTGGCCACCATTCTAAGTGCTGTCTCAAGAATGATAGCCCCTACCTTGTCGCTTATAACTGGCAGGGGAAGTTATATCGGACTTGAACCGAAACGCACGGCGTCTGTGGGTCGTTGGTTGCCGGAGGTGAGATTGTCTGATCCATATCTCTCACGCCCCGGCCAACCAAGAGCCATCTCTTTCGAGCTGGCTCTCTTCGGGTGTGAGCACAACGGAGTCCTCACCTAGCCCGCGGGGACGCTTATAACACCTGCGGAATGACGATGAAATATTCAGACCAATGCAAATATGCGTATTTTTGCACACAAATGTAGGCAATGTGTGAGAGTCGAACTCACAACATAATAGACGATTTATCACTACACTTATTTCTTTTTAAATTCCACTTCTTCGCCTAATTATTCCTTATATTTTAGCTAAACAAAGAAATCACAACTGCCGTAAAATTTAAGGATCTACAATAAAACAATACTGAAAATAAAAATGGCTAACATTTCAATGTAATGGGCAAATTAAACAAACATTAATTTTGTTCATCCCACGAAGCAAACAAAATGCTCGAGTTGTAATTTTCGTGGACAAACACAATGTCTTTGCAAATTTATTTTTCGTTAATTGTCACGAATGTTTTAGGCAAAGAAAAGATGGATTGCGTGACAGAGGACACATGGTAACAAGAGGACTAAGTACCTTATAAGAGAGTCTGATAGGAAAGTAGGGAAAAGGATGACCGATCCGTAGTCACACCAAATTGTAACACTGGTATGACTAGGGATCATTTTTATTTATCCGTAGTCACACTAGTGTGACTATTGATCATTTTTATTTATCCATAGTCACACTACTAGAATGACTAGTGATAAAAAGGATGACATGTCACACGAAACTTTGGGACACGAGCAAGCTAAAGATGATTTGACAGCAAGTTAGTTGCCCAGAGAAAAGATGGATGAATGGACAGAAGACACATGGTAAGAAAAATAATACAGTAAGTAACCTAGTACCTGAGGAGGTAAATGTCTGACAGCAAAGTATGGTAGAAAATGACATGCTGCGGTGACTCAAAATAATTCGATATGGTAGAGTCACAGGTTTTTAGCACCTAAATTAAAATCTGTAGGCAAATGATTCCCAGAAAATATTCGATCTGGAGGAATAAACTTTCTGAAGATATCGATTATCCTTGTTTACAAAATGACTTGCATTCAAAATACGTTAAACTCTATTCTCACATAGTAAGGTTCAATATATATTTAGTAATCGGATAAAAAATACCAAGCAATATTACAGCGTGTAAATCAAGAATGTCAACTCTATTCTGAAGGCCAGAAGACTCAATATCAATTTGACGAACTGTAAAATATAAATTTGTTCATAAGACTGTGCATGCCAGTGACATGTGACGTCGGCCGCGATTCTCTTTTGTTCGTCGATAATGTACAGTGACATCACAGTAGGGGACCAAAGGAATCTTCTTAGGGTGTATTTGCAATTTTCTATAATGGTACCTTTAGTTACCATGGAGATTTCCGTTTGTTTATGTGACTTGGCTTACTGGCAGATTTTTATTACGAGCCATAATAATTCTGCCAATTGACATTGGTAGTGTGTCCAACAGTTCGGAGTTGTCCTGATCTAAATAACAGGACAAAACCGTATGCAAGATAATTTAATTTATGAAATCTTTTCAGGTCACGATTCGTACTGCAATACTCTGCCCGAATTAATAAATAAAGGTACCTGATTACATTGTATAAATATTTTGGAGAATATACATTAGTCGTTTAGAATGGGAATATTTATTTTGAAGCAGAACAATGGGCCTGCTAGACACTAATAAGCAGTTGCTGTGGTGACTCCTTGTCTTAGGAGTTGTGGTTACTATAGTGGCCAAACTCGCATGCCATCAGTTTTTCATACATCTCCTATCCCATTGATCCCTTAGCAAGTCCCCAAGGATGAGGTCACATTTGGAGCCATTATTATTAGGTATGTTAAACTCACTAATATTTTTTGTTATCTATTTCAATATTACATAATATACATACATACATACAATCACGCCTTTATCCCCGGAGGGTTAGGCAGAGGCGAATTAACACCCACATTTTCATTCATTCTTTTTATTCATAACATTCAATATTAATCACTTTAATATTATTGTCATCCGAATGTGACTTCAACATATTCAATACAATACGACAATTACATTATCTGTTAAATACAAGTACAAAGATGTACCACTTATTACTAACAGACGAAGCTATTAAAACCAAACAATAGACTTTTCTTCTTGTAAATTCAGTTTTTCTCAATAAAATATTTCGCTCATTATAAGCACCAAGGCACCAAACTCTGGTGAAGTTTCATTCACCAATGAAAGGCAGTTGATCATCAAGTTTTATATTCATCCATTAATAACTTAACGCCGTGTACTGAGTGCTTTCTTATGTCTTTAACGCGAGGAGGAGCATTTTTCTTCCTCTTCAAAAGATGGGAGTGGTCCAAGAGACAAGAGAGTAGCGATAAATTGTAGGAGTAAAATAATATTGGAAATTGTTTTATGATTTCATGTAGTGCATGGTCTATGTGTGTTTTTTTTTAGATAAAAACTCGCTTTTTCGTGTTTTCAGAAGGATCTGTGGGTTATATATTCCAAAACGACCTTTAGCAGGCTCCAGCCTCCATGAACGCGGGCATGAGGGCAACGTAGCTAGCGGTTTGGGCTAGTTGCTGTCCTAGCAGAAGCAGGCCCGGGGTATGGTGGTAGTGCGTAGTGTTTCTACGCGCGACTCTTTACAAGCTAAGTGGCATTTTAATTACTCTTTGTTTGGATTACTGACGCTGGCGGTCAAGGCCGGTTGGGATCTCAGGGTTGGGGTCTACCAGCCCCCTTAGACAAGTGGCAATTCGTTGCTCGGCGTATCATGGTATCATGGAATAGAATGACAAATGTATAGGATTTGACGTTTTTGACATTCGTTGACGCCTGTCATATACGTCAAATCCCATAAAGGAGAACGGGCACTTTTGTATGAGCTGCGTCCCAACCCTTGTAACAAGTTGCGACTAGTGTAAACATGTTCATTTAGTCTATTTATATATAAAAATGAAGGATTTTTATCAGAAGTTCGTGCAGGTCCAAAGTTATAAGGGTGTAAGTAAAAAATATTTTTTGTGCAAATAGGCTTTGCAGTATAGTTCTACGGTTTTGTATCATTTCGCCGACGGTCATTACAACTACGGTTGACTCAACTAGGGTTAATTCACCTACTGGTTGACATGGTTCATGGTTGTACCGATCACATATTTTTAACAAAAAAAGAGGGGTGTTATAAGTTTGACGTGTGAGTGTGTGTGTGTGTGTGTGTGTGTGTGTGTGTGTGTGTGTGTGTGTGTGTGTGTGTGTGTGTGTATGTGTATGCGTGTGTGTCAGTCTGTCTGTGGCATCGTAGCTCCCAAACGGCTGAACCGAATTCAATTCTGTTTCTTTTGATCGAAAGATGGTTTAGTCGAGAGTATTCTTAGCTATGTTTCATAAAAATCGGTTCAACCATTTGAAATATATTATGAGGAATGAAAATCAATCCAAAATCTAATCTATTTTCAAATATACCCGTATTGGGTATCAAATGAAAGGTCATAATTTATACATCACGATACAGCAGGTTTTATTATAGGTATATAAAAAGCATGAAACAAAAAAAATTAAAGCAAAAACCAATATTTTAATTTTCTCTTTCTAAATCGATTTGAATAGGTAGTTAGCATAATAAATGCTTCAAAAGAACATTATTCACGCTGCATACATTTTTGGTCCAAAATTGAAAGTGCTGGCCAAATACGATATTTCGTTAGAACTTGTTCTTATTGGGCGTCAAAGTTGAGGGACCACTTCCTTCGGTTTTATTTGAGTTCGAAAATCTTGAAAACATACATTTTTTATGACACAAACTATTGAAAATGGATAAAAAATGTCGTGCTACATTGGAAGAATAGTTAATAAAACTAATAAAAAATAAACCCCATACTGCACACCGTTGTTTTTCGTCTATTTATTAAGGTGCTAAATTGAAAATAAGTAGCGGCCAAAGAATATAAATATGACATTCCGTTAGTCGGGCAGTGGACCCTCAGCTTTGACGCCATAATAAAAAATGCTAATGAGGACAAGCTCTAACAGAATATCATACTAGTATTCTTTGGCCGGCACTTTCAATTTTGGACCTAAATAAATGGGTGAAAAACAACGGTGTGCAGAATGGGGTTTATTTATTATTGATTTTATTGACTATTCTTCCAATATAGAACAATGATTTTCATTCGTTTTTAATCATTCATATCATAAAAATGTATGGTTCCAAGATATTTGAACTCAAATAAAACTGAGAGCAGTGGTCCCTCAGCTTTGACGCCATAGTAAAAAATGCTAACGAGGACAAGCTCTAACGGAATTTCATATTTGTATAGGTTTTTTGGCCAGCACTTTCCATTATGGACCTAAATAAATGGACGAAATACAACGATATGCAATATGGGGTTATTTTTTATTGCTTTTATTAACTATTGTTCCAATATAGAATAAAGATTTTCATTTATTTTTAATAATTCGTATCATAAAAAATGTATGTTTCCAAGATTTTTAAATTCAAATAAAACCAAGCGCAGTGGTCCCTCAACTTTGACGTGGTAATAGAAAATGCTAGCGAGGACAAGTTCTAACGGAATATCGTATTTATTTTCTTTGGCCGGCACTTTCAATTTTGGACTAAAATGGGTGATGTCCTTTCATTCAAAAATCCCAATAATTTATACATATTTGAAATGTACTAATTAAGGCCTTTAATTTGATATCAAACACGGTATATTTACCTCAATTTTATTTTTTAACGCAGTACTTTATGACCGCTAGAGGGCGCCACATTAAATTCAGTGACACATTATATAGCCTATAATAAGTGGACGATCAAGACACTTCTAACAATACCTTACTTGTCCAGTTCTAATTAGTAGTTGAAGAGCTATGAGGGAATTAGTGAATATACATACATAGTTCATACATACATACATAGCCTGTCAAAATCATAATCCTCCTTTGGCTTTAACATAGTCGGGTAAAAATAGCATAAATAAATAAGTATTTTGTCATAAAAACACTAATTATTTAAAATAAATTAAATACTTTCTTAGTAACTGAAACCCCCACAACTTTTACCCTGCACGAAATACAGATATATGTCCATACAAAAAAATAATACACTCATTGAGACCTTTCATTTGATATAGGTCAAAAAGTGTTACACCATATGGGACGAAACGCCCATTCGCCTTTGGCATTCTATTCTACAAAACGCCGGCCGAAAAATTGCTACTTGTCTAAAGGGGCAGGTTCCCAAGCAATACTTCTCTGTAAGCTGGCATAGCACAGGTACGCGTGACCATGAATGCCGTACACCTTTAATCGATTCAAATCCGATATACTTTATATTTACTCGTAGCTATAATGAGGTAAACACACGTGAGTTACCGCACGTAAAAAAACAATTTGCTATTTTCTTGTAATGTCTGCAACCCTTCTTCAAATCCGCTTTAGCTTATAAATTGCAAACTTTTTATAAGTAGGGGAGACGAATGACGGGAATCAATTAGTTTTTGTGAAACTTTTTGTCCGCAGAACCATTATCATCTCTGAATACCCGGGATGGAAATGTTATGAATATTTTATAGCGATAGATCAACTTAATTTGTTCAGGTTTGACTTGTCTTGGCAAATTTGAACTAGGAACTTGAGATTGTGTAGGGCGTAGAGGCCAACAAGACCTTGAGGGCTAAATCAACACCATCTGTAAGGGCACACCTGCTGATTGGTGAATGAGGCTCTAGCGGGGACTTTTCTCTCGGGGTAGGGTCGTTTGGCCTCTCAACCCTGCGACTGTCCGATCGCTTCTATAAAACTGGATAAACCAAAGAATTAGAAGGAGAAAGGTCAGTTTTAAGATGGGTGGCTATTCTTAAAACCCGCGCAGTAACGTTTTGTAGGTTTCATACAGATGACTTTTGAGCAGTTATATTTTTTTCAATACACTTGCTCGTAACTGGCGTTTTACTTCACCGCAATTAAGCACGTAAGTACACCTATAACGAAACTGTGAATTTTTCATTACTATTATTCACAAAAGTGAGTTATAGATTCTTTTTTTTTTATTGGTTGAGTTTCTTAAAAAAAGTTGGGTAACCAAAAAGATCGTGTTCAATAGTAACCTACAAATAAATTGATATCCATCATGCAACTTCATATTTAAATAGATAATTTCAATTTATAGGTACATGTTTATTAAATAAAACTTTCACTTTTTTATTTTATTTTGTCTACAAAAAACTTTAAATTCCCCATGTTGAGTCCAAAACGCTATAAAAAAAAAGAAACTTCATTCTTTTAGTCTATGGCCGATACATTGTTAGATTAATCTGTGGTTAGATGCGCGCGCATTCGAAAACTTATTAATATTTCCCGCCGATAGGAAAAAAATTACCTACACAACTCATTTTAAGTGTCGAAATTATAGTTATTTATTATAAAATGTCTACAAGTATGTACTAGTTGTGAAGAAAATGATTTATTTTGTACCAATATAAAATGTGAAGCCCTTAACGTTATGGAAAGTTTACTACCTGAAAACTCCAAGGAAAAATATCTATTAACGTACAAAAATTTTATACAATGGCAAAACAACAAGAATACGTAGTCTTTTTCAGAAAATGTGTTCATGGCATACTTTAAAGAATTATCTTCTAAGTATAAACACCGTCCGAACAAAGAATGGAGTGGACTTAAAAACGTACTCTAATTTGAAAGCTTATCTAAAGAGACTATCCGATGGATTTAGAAGCAAAAAATCAAAGGTTTTATCATCTAACGATATTGAAAAATTCAAAAAAGATGCTCCAGATAACCATTATCTGGCTACTAAGGTTAGTTAAATTAATGTACTATTCACTTTTTTGGTTTATTTTAACTACGCGACTTCTGCCAAGTTGTGTGTTGAACTTAAATTATTGTTCATCTTTTTCAGATCGCTTTAATATTTGGTGTAACTGGTGCATGTGGATACAAGAATTAACAAATATAACTGTGAAAGACATAGAGAACCATGGTCAGATGCTTTTAGTGAAGATACCTATGACGAAAAATAAAATACCGAGGTCATTCACCATACACGGTCCATTCTACGAAATAGTGAAGAAGTATGAAAGTTTGCGTTGTAAATAAACTTTTTTTCTACTATATAAAATGACTTTTTAGTATTATTTTCCTCACAAGTGTATTGAAAAACGTCGTATGCCACGCGTGAGTATGATGATTACCGTCCTCGGCTCTCTTAAGACCCTCGCCTACCGGCTCGGGTCTCAATGGCGCCTCGGCGGTAATCACCAACTTTACTCACTTGTACCATAATGTACTATTATATACCTACAGTCAAAGGCTAACCGGCTCGTTTAGTGTAGGTAACAGTACATAGAGTCGCCTATGCCAGAAAGCTAAGTAATAAAAAAGAATTTAGTGTTACCATAAAAAATCGAGTTTTATTTTTATTTCTTTTAAGTACTGAAGCACCCTTGTGGTATGCGTCGAATAATGTTCTATGAAAGCAGTAAAATTAAATTTGGAATTTAATTTTGTAATTAGAATGCTCTGTGAGTTATTTAATTTCGCAACGAGAGTGATTAGAATATTTATTTTTAAATCAGTTGAGCCTTTTTAAAAAGATTTTGAAAAAGATTATTCGTTTTATTATCTGACATACCCAAGACTGTGAATCCCCGAAAGGGTTGGCAGAGGTGTGTTAACACCCACATTTTGCCAACTGTGATTTCGGCTCCACGTATTACGTGGCGAAATGTGGTGGAGCGAACCTATTACCGTCAAGCGGGCATTTTGTCATGGGCTGTATATTTGCTGTCAAATGGAGAACAGCCCTATCCCTTAGTCACCTTCTACGGCACCCATGACAAGAGGGAATATTATTATTTCGATATAGAAAAATGCCATTGATGGTGTAAGTAATCATTTCAGCTGTGTTTATTACGTGGTTTTTATCCAAAATACTGTTTTTAGACATAAAACCCTCACCTAGTTACAACATATGATACTACTTGAGCTTAATTTTAGTTTATCAACCGAAAAGTTGAACTAAGAACGTTGAAAGGCTAGGATAACTTATACGCTGTACATACTCACTTCAATTTCCCTACAGGGCAGGCACGAACTTCCTCTACTGACATTAAATCTTTGTTGCAAGCCCGCCGATTTTCAGTACTTCAAGCCTGTCGTTTTTAGGGTTCCGTAGCCAAATGACAAGAAACGGAACTACGGAACCCTTCATGGGCGAGTCCGACTCGCACTTGGCTGGTTTTATTTATACACTGTGTCAGTTTGGTGATACGCCAGGAGGAACAGTATATCCAGCCAGCCCTTAATCCATGCCCTATAAACGGAAAAAAAAGTGTACCAATTTTAATCTCGTTGCGCTATTCGAACGCAAAATCACTGGCCGCAGACAACGGCCGCTTAACACTCGAAAAATGAAAAACAATTCCAATTTGGAACGTCAACCGTTTGAATGTGGAAGCGAGGCGACGAGGCGTGCGTTTGTGCTGCGAGAAGGAATGCACCAGGCATGCGGGCTTACGGAGCTCGGAGGCGCGAAAATGTGCAGTTACTGTTGGTAATGATTAATGGACGCCTACGGGTTTTAAGTTTAAATTCTAAATAATTTCATAAATGTGACAGTAACTCTGTTTGTCTGTTACATTTGTACGTCTAGAAGACAGATTCAATGATGGGAAAGTTTCTGCTCTATTCAATCAATCAATTAATTTGCCTATTGCAGTCCCCTGCTGGACATAGGCCTCTCTCAATGTACGCCATTGCTCCGGATTCTCCGTCTTCCGCATGCAGTCTATCCCAGCCACCTTCTTCAGGTCGTCACCTTTAGTTTACCTTCTCGCGGTCTCCACTCTAGGAATCGTTTGCTCCAACGGCCACCAGTCCTTTGACAGATGTGGCCAGCTCACTGCCACTTCAGCTTGCTTATTCTGCAAGCTACGAGTATGTCGGTAATTTTATTATCTGTTTTGTTACTCGTTTTAGTTGCTCTATAATAATAATAATAATAATAATAATAATAATAATAATATATCTCTTTATTGTATGTACACAGATACAGAAGAATACAAAAAAAAAAACATAAAAAATAAAATACAGTAAATACAATTGGCGGTTTTTATGTAGAAAGAAAAGTACATTGGTTGAAGAATGGGCACATACAGGCTTAGGTATAATAAAAAAATATGGTAACTTACCTTTTGTGCCTACTTCTTTTGTGCTCACTTGTAAAGTTATGAACAATTTTTCCGTTGACGATACGAACAAGGAAAACGACTCAAGGTAACATTGGTTTCAATTTTTGTGCGGTAAGGCCTTTCACTGAAAGTTGTGTGTTTCGGCTTTCAGTTGTTAGACTATTGCCACTTTTTTTTGTATCCATCCATACTAATATTATAAATGCGAAAGTAACTCTGTCTGTCTGTTACGCTTTCACGCCCAAACCACTGAACCGATTTTGATGAAATTTGGTATAGGGGTAGATTAGACCTTGGGAAAGGACATAGGCTATGTTTGGTCGCGATAACCGACATCCACGCGAGCGGAGCCGCGGGCAAAAGCTAGTATTTAATAAAAGCCTGCCCCCCCATACCCGGGGGCGAGTTGGGGACTCCGTGGTCCCCACACCGGAAGAGGGCCATATCGAGAGATATGGCCCTGGGTCGGCCGGGGTGCGAGGGATATGGCTATGACAATCTCACCTCCGGCAACTGACGGCCCACAGAAGGCGTGCGTTTCAGTCGGTTCGAGTCCGACATAACCTCCTCCTCCGACTCCGGCGGGGGAGGTATCCGTGGGGATTTTTCGCACGATAAAAAAAAAAAAAAAAAGTATTTAATAAAAGCCTTGATTTAATTTATGATACATACATATACCCAAGCCTGTAAATTCCAGAAGGGGTAGGCAGAGGTGATTTAACACCCACTTTTCACCAACTATGATTTTCAGTCCCACGTAATAGGCGAGCCTATTGCTGTCTAGCGGGCACCTTGTCATGGGCTGTATGTTTATTGTCAGATGGAAAACAGCCCTATCTTATATTAAAATTTATGATATCTGGACTAATTACCCCTAAATCAATCCAACACAAACGTAATACGAAAATTCATCATCAAATTGATTAAATTTTAAAGCAACTATTCAAATAGTGAAACGACTCAGGCGGGACTCGAACCCACACGATCAGTCTCTTACAGGAGGAATGTTCTGACCACTGAGTTACTGAGTCACGCCTTGAGTGCTTCAAATTCTGCTATACACTTTTCTTCGTTTAAATTTTTCCTATTTTAAGGTCTCTGCTTCACGTTCCGTCCTGTCCGTGAAAAAACCCGTTACGTATAACGGGTTTTTTCACGGACGGGACGGAACGTGAAGTTTGGAAATATCGTTTCATACAAAATGTATGCGGCAATGCCTATGTCACGGTGCCACGAACGGGACGGGACGGGCCGCATACATTTTGCTTCACGTCCCGTCCCGTCCGTGAATAAAACCCGTTACGTATGCAGAGACCTTTAAAGTCATCATCGAAGTCTAAGTCAAAAATAATTTATTCTGTACGGCACATAAAATTAAATTTTAAAGACTAGTTTTTTTTATACTACTTATGTTGCAGACAAGCAAACGTCCCACCTGATGGAAAGTGTAGTGGAACTAGTTTAGCAAATAAACCACGGGCTCGCCCCGGCCTGAGAAAACTCCGGTAAGAAACTCAACGTTACTCCCGTTAGTGTTGGTTGCATCCTAAAGCTTACCCCGGAGCATGGAGTTAATCTTGGTTTTTGCGGGAGTGACTGCCATCTGACCTCCCTACCCCAAGCCCGTCTGGACTCTCGGCCCTAATTAGTAGGTATACTAACTAGCAGGCAAAGTTGATTGGGCCCTGAGATCGTGGTTGGACCTCCATACAACAAAACGAATATATGAAAATTCTTTAACCATCAAAGATTTTATTCATACAGTCTCGTCATCACTCATCCGTACATCACATACGTCTCTATTACCAATTGCATGTACACTAACATATACCTTCCTATCTACGGAATATGTGCGAAAATAGCATGCATTTCATTATCAGTCTGTGCGATCTGTGTCGGCGGTGTACGGACACATGTCCCAACATTCCCGACAATCGAGCCCGCTCATTAACTTTTATTAGCACTAGCCGACGACGAGCTTTGACGGTTTTGGCACGTGTACATTGTACTAAGGTAAATAATATCGATTAAATAGGTTATCACTTTTGTAGCTGACTGTCTTTTTGTACTTACGTATTGGAAGAAACTACAAGAGGTGTTTAAATATTTTTTGTACAATCGAGTGAAAAATTATTGGTTAATATTTTTGAGAAGGAGTTATGAAAGATGGCACTATATTTTTGAATTTCATCTAAAATTCAGTGTGTGTTCGTAATTAAATTAAGGAAGGCGATTGTTAAGATCTAAATAGCCTAATAAAGCCTAGATAAAGCGTTGGTAGCTTAGTTTAACCACTAAGCACTAAGGAGTTGGCCTTACGATCGAGAGGTCCCGAACCCTCTCCTAGTTGGAGGGGTTAAAAAGGAATATTAGTAATTTCGGTTGCTAATATTTTTTATAAACATAAATAAAAACGATCAATTTCTCACAAAAAATGCCAAAATGATCTGTGACACGACATTATAGGTACAAAGATAAGTAAAATAAGAAGCTATATGTATCTATAAGTTAGAAATTAAACTAAAGAAACTACCTACAAGAAGTATATTTATGTGTTCACGTGTGCCACTACACTACTCATGAACTATAAAAAAATTGTTTCTGCTACGCTTGGACATCATGTAACTACATTGTATTTTTGCTACGCCCCAAGCGTAGCAAACTACAAACTGTATTTTCTCTGTACATGCGTGTGTAAAATACTGTATTCTACATGTTACATTACCGTTTTTGTTGCTGTTATAACCATATTAAATACATTTTCTTATTTCTTCTTGGTATTACTTTTATTGTTCTCCAATATTGATGCGGTCACTACAAGTATTGAGTTAGCGACTACGACAATCGACTCTGATTTCTAGCAAACGCCTAAAAAACTAATTAAATTAAAATCGTATCGTCTGTCAACGAGCACAGTACATTAGCACACACTATCGAATTACGTGGTGCATGTTACGTTCGACGCATAACGTTTTATTGCACTCCTGAGGCTTGACAATCAGTTTTAATCGCGGTCGTAACGTGAATACTGTAGAGCGTGAATTTAAACCATGAATCGGCTTACATATAAGATACAGCTGCATTCTCTATTTCGCTTCTTCGTTTCTCTTCAATCAATAATGACCTGAGAGCGCGGGTTCAATTCCCGCTCAGTGCAAAGAAATATTTGTAAGCATGAATATGTATGTTTGAATTTGTTTGAAGAAATACGAAAAAAATGATGAAATATGTCGATGCTGTCTTGCTGTTGCTGAGGTTGCTGGTGTAAAACTGAACCAACTTAAAAGTTGTATCGCTTTAGTATCAGCACAGACCAAGCTGCAAAATTCTTGAGCACTTTTGAAGTGTTAAATAAATATCAATCACATTAAGACAAAATTCAAAATAGTATACAGTAGTATAATAAAACAGTAGTTGTATTTCAGCTTTGTTTTAATTGAATAAGGTTCATATTTAATTAAAAAACGCTAAAGAATTTTACCGTTTGGTCTATATTGTTCATAACGCGAACGCGCGTAGATACGTTACACTTGGTCAAGCCGAATATGGAGCTAGACAGCCGAATCAAATTCCACACGTCCTTATTACTTGCCAGCCTTATTTACAACCACTGCCCTTTTATTGACAGCTTTTAACGGCAGAATTACGAAATTGATGGCATTAGACTAATAAACTTTTATGGGAACGACCTCAATGGCAGCTGCATTGGTTTATTAGTATCAATTAGGATTCAGGAACTAGATTCTTAGATACTTGGAGTAGTATTATACTGACATTTACATAGTATAACGAACATTATTACCTTTGCTACATCTTAGGGCAGTGCTACACTTCACGGAATTTTCGTCGCAGATGTTCCACGTCAGAACACCAATATTTTTTTTGTTTAGGTACCTAGTCAAATTGACCATTACATACTACCCTCTCCATACCCCTAATGAGTGGTAAGCTGGGGTGTAATCCAAAGAATAGTGACCGCTTACAGATGCTGTCCCTAGAACAACGGATAATAACTTGACGGCCTTGCAAGATGTCTTTTGAAGCCCTGTTTACAGGACGTTAGGTAGCGTCTCGATGCACAAGATCGGTGAGGGCATTTCCACCAAGGGTAGGGACAAAGGTTTTTAAGGCCTATTTATAAACCTTTGTCGTAAGGTAAGGGCTTTTGAGACTCATCTGTTATTCGCTCATCGTCGAGTTTAAAGTAAATATCGAAAACAAACATTGACACGAGTCCTTAAACATGAATTTATATGAAATGATTGAAGACAGTTAAAAAAAAAACACGTGGAGCAGTCTTTTGGGGACACCCAAAAAAGTGAAAACTAAGTAACTTGTGAGTCGCATCGTCGTGACGTAGGCTCCGTCTATTCCGAGGTGACGTGACGCGTTCGGTTACGGCCCAATCGTTAGGTGATGATGACGCGAGTTCCATGATTTCCATGCTCAGCGCTCATGCTTCATAAATTCCCTTTTTCAGTGTATCTGTTAGAATAACTTTAGAAAAATGTTAGTTTATTCTAAAGAGGTACATAACTTACCTACATAATAACCGCTCTTTTGTTCCTCCTTGCATACATGTCTTTTAGCATCAACCGTACATTTTGAACGTAGAGCCCACGGAGGACAGAATTTCCTTCTCTATGGTAGAACCCATTGTTAGAGACTCGATCTATAAAGTGTATTATGTTACTCGCAATAAAAATGGCGGGATGTTTGTTCACCGACGGTATTTCCCGGTGATTACGTACTTTGTTTCACTATAAGGCTGTTTAAGGGTCCTGGGCTACATTGTGTGTGCTTTGTTAGCGAATGTAGGTCATTTGTTCGGAAATAAAGGTTTTATCATCGCAACAAAGTATTGGAGTACTTCGTAATCATGCTTCGAGCCTTTATCCAACATAGTTGGGTCATTATCCGACTGCCCAAGAAAGGAGGGTAATGTTTTTCGAGACTATATATGTATGTATGTATGTCCATTTCTTTGGCATGCCCTACAGCCTAAACGGCTAGACGGATTTAGACATGCGTGGTGTTATTTGATTCGTCATGATTGTGTGAGTATTTCATTAATTTTCTTTCGGTTTATGATTGGCGAATGGGTATCGCCTGCTATCAAACTTATTTCAATCTTTTCAGTGGCAGTCGGGTTTTTATTTTTTAATCATTGTCTACTGTGAAAAGGTAAAAATTCGATATTTTCTGTGAAGTCACTATCATAGACTTCCATAAACCATGGTAATATGGAATGATCGATGATGATGAATGAATTATAAGTTCTACAGTTAGATCAATATTGTCAGACTTTTTAGTTGGGCACCAACTATAACCCGCGCCACGTATCTTGGACCTAAAATGTGCTCAAAATGTGCCCTATACGCGCAGTACACATTTCTTGGGTGTTTGATGTTTTGAGTATAGCACGGGATGCTACTGCGGTAGACGAACTCAAATTCACCAAACATAGACTATTACAAAGCAATTCGCGGGCGCCAGAGCCTCGTATGTCTTACGATTTAGGTTATACCCGTAACAAATGCCATAGATGTTTCGTATGGCCTCTGCGGCGGGGCGGTAGTGAAAGCGCGACGGCTGCGCAGGAGATAGTCGTCAACGTATGTCACAAACGACAAAATATGTGTCATTCTTCTTCTTCTATCGTGGCGATGGCGCCTATACTCTCAAATGGTGTTCTCCCAGTGTGCTGCTACCTGGATAGCGCTCTCGGAGGCGCACATGAGGTCCTCCGGTGTACTTACGTGTGGCTTGGGAGGGGTCGCCGTCAATGGGAGAAACGCATGCCCAGAAGCTCCTGCGGCTCTTCAGCCTTTGTTGACGGCGCCCGAGGTTGTCCGTTCATGGGATGTCGCTGGAACGACTCCATTTTCATTTCTGTCATTTATATCAAATCACATACATTCATCACTCTATTCTACAATTTGCCGGCCAACGAATGGCCATTTGTCTAGGGAGGGAGGCTGACTAGAACAAGTTAAGCAGTATAGGTTAGAAATACATACATAAAATCACTCCTCTTTCACTTTGGGGTAGGCAGATACAACATTTTTACAATTGCAACGATCCTGCCATCGTTATAGTCCCCACACCGGAAGAGGACCAGATCGAGAGAGTGGGTCAGCCGGGGTGCGAGGGATATGGCTACGACAATCTCACCTCCGGCAACCGACGGCCCACAGACGGCGTGCGTTTCGGTTCGAGTTCGACATAACCTCCTCCTCCGGCTCCGGCAGGGGAAGTATCCGTGGGGACTTTTCGCACGATAAAAAAAAAATCCATCGTTATAATAAAAATCAACTAAGCTTTTTATAAGTAATAGATACACATATAGGCGTGTAAACAGATATCAGTTGGGTACAATGGCACGCGGATATTAATAATGCAGATCTAACTGAGGCGGGCTGCTAGTAATAATTGAAGAGGGAGGCTATGGATTATGTCCGTATCGATCAGCCCGTGTAACTTCACTACTTGAAATAGAACACCCTAGATTATTAGCGTTACGTGAGTAATAATTTGAATTTCGATTAACTTAAGAAGGTAAATACTAACCGATTTTGTTAATCAAATGTGAATTACAAAACCGTCGCCCTAAGACGGATAGGTATATAGAATTTTTTTATCGGCTTTGGGCAAGACGCAGTGGCTCAGTGGTCAGAGCATTCCCCCATGTAAGGGAAGGATCGCGGGTCGAGTCCTGCCCGAGCTGTATTCGCTTTTTTCTATTTAAATTGATTTGATTAGTTAGCAATTTCATTCATTAACAGTTTGAATTACAAAATCGTAAAAAAAATGCACCGTGGCCTAGCCTGGTTAGGCCGCCTGGGACATACTTTATTTTAGGGTATACCTAAGTTCCCCCATCATTGGTATTTAAGTTGAAATCGACTCTTCAACGCTAGCCCTGGTAAGTACTGGGCTGGCAGCCATGGGAATTTTCCCACAATAAAAAGATTAAGCTATAAGAAAAACTTCACCTAGTTCTTGATGCCCACTCTCATCTTCATGGTGATGCACTTTCCTGATTGCATCTGTGGCCAAGATGACCTCGGAGCTCAGGTTCCGCCTTCCGGCTCTTCCTCCTCCACTTCGCACGATCTTCGGCGTCCATGGAAGTGAAATCATTTGCACGAATATCACGACGTCAAGCCAGGACTTCTTGGCCCTACTATCCAACATTATACGTCGAGCACTAACTTCGTAGTCGTCATCTTACAGGATGTTTTTATTAAATGTTAATTGGACCAATCGATTGCTACATACGACGACGGTAATGTTATACATACATTCTATTGTATGGCGTGTACAGGGTAATCCCCGTTTCATTTCTATTAGTCTGATTGGCTGTTATTGCTGTTATTGGTTGTTATTAGGTCTCTGGGGATGTGATACAAAAGGGTTTGATTGTTTACCCATATAGAATAAAAAATGGGTAATCAAATATATGTATTAATACTGTGGGTAGAAGTTGTTGCACTAATTTCCTGAAGTAGATAGTATTTACCCCCGAGGGGATCATTTCGAAACCGGAGATTGCCCGGGTCAGCCAGAGTGCAAGGGATATCCCTAAGGGATATATATCAATGGCAACCAGGAAGTTTTTTTTACCCGACTACGGCAAAGCCAAAGGAGGGTTATGATTTTGACAGGCTATGTATCTATGTATGTATGTATGTATGTATGTATGTATGTTCGTTTGCCTCATAGCTGCTCAACTACTTATTAGAACTGGACATATAACATATCGTTAGAATCGTCTTGATCGTCCGCTGGTTATAGGCTATATGACGTGTCACTAAATCTAATGTGGCGCCCTCTAGCGGTCAAAAAGTACTGCGTTAAAAAAAAATTGAGATAAATATGCCGTGTATGGTATCAAATTAAAGAGCTCAATAAGCACATTTCAAATATGTATAAATTATAGCTCCTGGGTGCCCCAAAATAAAATAAATAAAAAATTAAGTTTAAAACTAAAACCCGACTAATTAAAAATCACGCTTTAAAAAGTATTAAACAAGAAAATATCTAGGATAGCCGTGGTCGTCGCAGACATCCTCGGGCATCTGATGACCGAGCTGTGAAGAAAAAGACGTGTGGTTTTACTCGATTTGAGTCCGACGTAACCACCCCTGCTGTTCGAAGTGGGGGAGGGGTATCCAAGGGGGTTTCTGCATTATAAATAAATGTACTTACAAGTGTATGGCCCATTAAGATCTTCGGGGCCAGAGCTAATGTCCCCTGCTAGTTGGTACATCTACTGACTGATGGACCAGGCTGAGGCGCAGGCTTTCCTTTCGGGGTTCAGGTCAGCGGCAGTTATTCCCTTAAAAGTAATGTAGAAAAATGGGGTTCTAAAATCCTTATTATTCTTGGTAAAACATTAGCTGAATGCCGCAAAAGAAAATAAGTAATTAATTTTATCGACACAAAAGGCATCGAGCAATTGAAAAATTACTAACCGTGTAATACTTTTCAGTAATAAATGCGACATCTCGTTCCATTCGTTAAATAAAAACAATAAAAAGAAAATTATGTGAGCAAAAATGATACCCAAAGTGTTTCTATTTCTCATGTTTTGCAGTGCGTCTAAACAATCAAATTCAAAAGACAAAAAAGAGTATCTTTTAAAACTAAGTCCGGAGCAGGTGATGGAAGCATTTGATGGTGTCATGTCAGAGGATTATATAAAACTACTGGCAAAGGATTTTGCCGCCAAAGCTGCTGCACATTTCATGAACGAAATAACAAATCAGAAAAATGCTATTATTGCTGAACTCAAACGTACGCGTTTGGAACACAGGTAAATATTAAATAATGATTTCCTAACAGCAAGCCCGAACGGTTTCTACCAGACCTGCACTTTTGGGAGGCATAAGATAGCTTTATGATTTATACTCCTTCATATATACTCTTTCATAACTCCTTCTACACTATGGAAAAGTGTAAAATTTGCGTCTCGTAAAACACGGTGCATTCTCGTTACTGACGATGGCCAACATCAGGGTCTGCATCCTGAGACTCCCAATCTGAAGATTGTCACGAGGATAACCAACCGTGAATAGAGCTGTAGCTATAGCAGCTCTATTCCCCTTTGGCACTCTGCCAGTATCCTTTTTAAGACCCAATAATTGTGGCGCAAGTGCTTTGACTCACTCAATTTCTCAGTTCTCAATTATTTTTAGGTTTTTTTCATGCTTTTACTTTCAAACTGTAGACCATATCGACATTGCTATATATTTTATATTTTAAATTTAATTCCATAATTCTATTATATTTTTATTTTTTATTTTAATTAAAAAAAAAATATTATTATTTACTTTTTTGACTTTATAATGTATATTGTGTGTTTTAATAACTGCATGTATTTATCATTTGTAATTGACATTTCAACACAAACTATGTTTGTTCAGAAATAAAAATAAATTGAATTGAATTCGTTTTTTTACACTATTAAAGTGAATTCATTAAAACATTTGCCACTAATTATGCCCAAATTTTTCAGAAGACCTACACCAGCAAAGAAGTCTAAAACTGAGAGAAAAAAGCAAGCAAAAGAAGACGCACATGAATCAGTAAAAGAAGATGAGAAGAAAGGAGATGAATTGAGTAAAACAGCACTAAACGACAGAGAAGCCCTGAGGTTATTAGAAGCTCCTTCTCCAGATGGTGACAATTTGGATACTGAGTCTGGTGAATTAACTGATGATGGCAAAAACAAAATACCCGTCATCCAACTTACGAAAATTAATGGAATTTACTACAGAAGATTACTTGGAATGATTTAACAATGTACACATAAATTATTATCTTTTTCAAATTATTGTTATAAAACTACTTTTTAACGAATTTTGTCGTAATTTATTTAATATTATTTACTTTCATCGCGATGTTTCGGTTACTTTTCGGTCAAAAAGTAATAATAAATAAATCGCGATAGAATCCTTTAAAAAGTGGTTTTATTTCAATGAGTGATTTTCGCGTAAACTTCAGAAACTATCATTTTTAAAGTTAATTACTTAGTTTTATGAATGATGTTTGTGTTTATGAAATAAATCGCGATGTTATGTTTTTTAACGCAAATGTTATACCAATGTAAGATGATTAATAGATATAAAAATATTTTTAATACTATATTTAAATATCACCTATAATACACTAGCATTTGCCCGCGGCTCCACCCGCGTGGATGTCGGTTATCGCGACGAAACATAGCTTATGTCCTTTCCCAAGGTCTAATCTATCTCTATACCAAATTTCATCAAAATCTGTTCAGAGGTTTAGGCGTGAAAGCGTAACAGACAGACAGACAGAGTTACTTTCGCATTTATAATATTAGTATGGAGTATGGATATGAATGGATTATCCAGCCCTGTGAAGCGGTGGTGTGGCGGTGACTGCTACATCAGTAGTTTCAAGTTCTGCCCGCCGCTGCTCAGTTCAAATATTTGGTTTAAGTGATCATCATCCTCGGAGTCCTTAAACATAATGACGTGGCTGGGTTTTTTGGAATATATTGGCAGGAACTGCCGTCCGACCTCCTAGCCTTAGTTATGATTATTGACTGTATTAGGGCACATGACCTTGACATGGGTCTCTGTCTTGGCCTAACCGACTTTTAATTTACCGTGCCCTCTAAGAAGCACCCCTCATCCAAATGACAACCGCGCCTTATCTTAGATGACCAAAAATTTCACTAAATTTAAAGAGAACTTTTACAATATTTATTAATATTACGATAAGAGTAAAACCAATGTATATTTCAATTGTAATCAACAAAAGGCTACTTGACGTCATGCAGCACAAAACTCCAATGAATAGAGAGGCACAAAAAAGCCGTACGCTTCGCCATCAGCGTTCATTTATTCACTCGTGTACAAGCCCGAATTTCCTTTCACCGACCTAACATTATTGTAAATGTACAGAAAGCCGTGTATTTATTAAATATTTACGGGTACCTTGAAGGTGTTATCCTTGGTCCAACCGGGATTAAAGCTTCAGCTTCTGATATAAAACATAAAGAGGGTCTTACAATGCTATATTATTTTGATGTAGGTAAGTATTTTTGTCTTAGTTGCTTATAAATTTTTAAGAAAGCTGAATAACGTTATAGAAAAAAAGTTTATATTAATATCTTGATTAATAAACACACTTATTATTGAGTTTATTACGAACGAGTAAACTTAGCAACTGAAAATGTTGCACTATACGATAGACAGTAGATATTGCTGTGTATAATTGTCTGTGTTTGCATGCCAACTTTATAGCCTAATGTGCTCGGTCTAGATATAGTTCCTATGTATATTGCATATTACCATATCTTATTGTAAGACATTACACGCAAATAAAGATGCACTTAGATATTTATTACGTAACAATATAGGTCTCATATCCATCATTCTCCAGCATGACGAGGTCTTTAATAGTAATATTATGCCGCACACAATAGAGCCCAGATATCCTGAAGAAAGCAAGAGGAAATCCGTTGAGACCGTGGCGACCATAATTCACGTTGCACCATGAATTATTGATGAAAGACTGAAGCTGGATTGATTCAATTTTGATTTTAAATAAAACACCTGGACGTTGTGTATTTTTTTATTCGGAATTGGGAGAGGTAACAGTGATTTCGTAATTAAAATTTTAAATTTCAAGCCGAAAAAAGCAACAGCAAGGATTTCAAACAACAATATTATCTTCTACGAGTTCTCCTTGAAATCAAAAAACACTTAACTAATTTTGTCACTTTCAGCGAGAATATATTTAAAAATATCATCATCAACCCTTGGCTTGCTCTATCTTCTACTTCTACACTTTCACTATCTCCTTCATAATCTATTTTGACTATTTTATGCTTCACTGCTGTATGGTCTTCCAACCCCAAAAGGAAAAGTTTCGTCACAGTTTCATCTATGTGTAGCCTATACGTATAAATGTCTACATAAGTTTTCCAATCACTAGGTTTATAACATCTTCCCTTGGGAGAGACCCGTGTCCAATTGTTTGGCTGTCGATATCATGTATAGTTTCATCCAAACCCATTTGCTAATTATGCGTCCGTCTGCCATTGTTCACGTCAGATACACGAATGAACCTTTTCAATAATTCACTATGTGTCGGGTTCGTTGTGTAAACAGTGTGGTTTTACGCATTCCCGATATTGCGGAGCGTATTGTGTTTGTGCGATGAATGTTTAAGAGATTTTAATCTAGGACTATTTGGGTGCTGAATACAATATTATTGTTTTAGTAACAGTTGTTGGAAGTTTACGCGAATATTATACATTAGCATCGTTTTGCGTTTTTACCAGCGTAAAGGATAAACACCTATTTCTCTATGATACCGCCTGTTTCTCTATACGACATTATTCCTGAGTAAGGGTGCTTAACCCTTACTCAGGAATAATGTAGTATATTGATGGTGAAAGAGTTTTTTTTGATGTTCAGAGTGTTTAAGAGTTTATCGATTACAAATCGGTTATAATTGCAGGTGAGGTGGATACTTGGTTTTAGATCTAATTCTTGATACAGAATATGCCTGAGAGATTATATTATCTATAGAATACAGTACTTAGTCGCAGTAGTGCAGTAAGTCCTAATAAACTTGCAACCTCTAGCATAGCAGCTTGTATCGAAAAGTTACATGTATTCGGAATCGCTTGCCATATCACTATCTTCTCAGATACTTATTCTTTATCATGAATGTGAATACTACCAAAACAATCTCAATTCAATCTCAACTTATGTTTAAAAAGAAACTGTCCTATTTGTTGCTGTTACACATCTTTTACGGTTACATCACGTTATTATAATCCTCGTCACTCACGCTTACGACCGAAGATATTCTAAGTGGATTATGTGGCATTACCGTCGGATCAATAAGATCCTCAGTTCGATTCTCGCTAATCCTACCACACCGGTTCTTTTAGATTCGAAGTTTACTCATGTGCTTTAAAATTGACATGTTTATTTAAAATTTTAGGAACAGCTATTCTTATAATTTTTTGAACTGCTTTCGTAAACAAGTTTTGAGGATTTGGATCGAATTTTGTTGAATAATTAGTAATAATATTTGTACTTAATTTAAATATTCAAAATTTGTATTCAATATTCCAGTAATCTTATAATTCGGTTAGACCACCCATCGAACATTTAAAACTATACTACCTTTTTCGTGGGGATTTGTATCATTTGGGATTTGCATTCATGATTTAAAAGCTCCTCTTTACAAGGGTAATGATAAATGATTAGCACCATTGACTTAGTTTCTCCTTGGGTGGTAAAAATATTTGATTGAATTTAGATTTTACAATTATATGCATGCAAATAAAATACAAAAAAACACACGCATGCTTTAGATATGAATACATGGATAAAAGAAAAAAAAGATAGACTGGATGTGGACACAGAACAAATAATAGTACCTACTATGTAGTGTGGCTTGTAGAAGATCGGGTGCAATCTCGCATAATAAGATGGTATTACGTTTATGTCCCGCCATGGACTGCAAAAGATTCATAAATTGATTACTTGATTGAGTTATAACTTTAAAATTCTTGTCATCGGAGGCAAGAGATAGTTCACTGTATATAATACAGCTATATAAAAGCTTTTATCTAAATATAATGCGAAAGTTTAAAAGTTTTAATGGATTTAGATTTTACACATTTCATGTCCATTTTAATTCTCTTTTTGCTTTAGAGAAAGTAGCCATTAATTCCTAAACAGCCATCAATCGTCTATAAATTTTATTGATGACTTTTTGAGGGCGTTTTTTGAGTAGGCAGGCCTTCAACTATACATAAGTTAATACGTACGTCTTTGAATCGTAAAAAATACTCATATTATGCCTCATTTAATTGACAGTAAACTTGTCTTAAGACGTTAGTCAGCAGAATAAACATTTTTAGAGTTTTTAATGCGCCTTCTTGAGAGAAATGCCACACCTTCACCTTAATATTGAAAATAAGTATCTGTATCTAGGTACTAGGTACATTCTATGTACGGCATATCATTTTATAAGAGTACCTGAAGTCTTACCTCTGTTCTTTTCCTTATTCTCTTGCTCTCTTCGCATATCCTTTTCATTAGTAGTTAGAAATACAATAACGATATTCAGATCATATTTTAACTAACATGTATGTCATTCGAAAACTGCGATATTTTTTAAGATAAGCGCTTCTTAACTTCCCCAATAGTTCAGTGAAGCAATTAAGTATATAAATAATCACAATTATTATTAAATTTTCTCTTCTAACAACAAATTAGATCTAATTGTCAAGGCATTGACCAAAGTTATCACTTCAAACGTTCTAATCTAACAGAGACTAAAATGATGAAAATGATACGATGATAGATGAGGTGACAACTTCATTAAAGTACTACGACAGGTACGAGAAGAAATAAAAAATAAGCTAGCAATGCAAAAGAAGCAAAATGCGTTGCGATATCTGAGGCAGATAAGCGGAAGGGAAATGTGAGAGAGACTGCCGATGAAAGGATGGAGGTGGCAATCTTTCAGTATGACGTCGTAACTATTTATAGAATTGAATATACCTATTGACTATCGATTCACCCACTTCTATTTTTATATTGTTAAGAAAAAAAAGTACGATTACGAAAGATAACTGGTTCAAATATGATGGTAATTAAGGTGACACAATGACAACCCACCTCTTAGGAAGTAGTTACCGTGGCCTATGGACGTATGCAACACCAGGGGTGTTACACACGTGCTGCTGACCCTGAAGAAACCCTCTAATGCCCTTCTTATTATTTTTGTCATTTTTGTTTATATTTGATTTCGAATTTTGGTTATCAGGTCTTTTTATTGTCAAAGTTTGCATGTTAGAATTTATACAAATGTATATAATTAGTTCGTGTCTTTTGAGAGGTTTTAAAACATCACCAATTTGATCAATGTATATTTTGTACATATCTTTTAATAGAATGATCTTCACTAGTTTGCTTCATTTTGATTGATTTATTTCTTGTGTACTTTGTCTTATGTACTTCGTTTAGTAAAATTATTTAAAGGAAGTTTAATTTCATTATGCCCATGAAACCAAGAACAGCCGAGTTTTTGTCATAATATGAGGTATATTTTTTCTTTCTAAAAATATTCTACGTTCCACGTCTCCCCACAGGAGACTGTAACTGAAGACGTCGACCTACTTAAAATTTTTCCTTCGACAACATAAACAAAAAACTGTGTTTATAAGAAAACGCAACTCTCCGATTCCCAATGCAATGTTTGTGTTACCGCGAGTTCTTTGCTTTGAAGACAGGATTCCAGATAGATAGAAAGCAATTTTCTGATCTACTTTTACTCAATATTGTGCACAAATATTATCTATGACGCATTGATTTATTGGCCCTGTGGCACAGACTTGCATTAAATGACTGGAGAGTTTATACTTGTACTAAATTTTACTTACCTGGAGAAGTTAATTTGTAATTTCTGTAATTAAAAAATGATTTAACAGTTACAACACGAAATATGCTGTTACCAATTCATTGTAGCTAACTCAGAGAATATAGGTATTTGGGGATATGAGGATCCATCACGGTCATGGGGTCCAAGCTATCCAACTGACCCTGGGAGGTCAGGTGGCAGTCGCTTCCATAAAAGACATAAATAAGTCAAATCAAAATGAGAACAAGGAGTAAACTGACAATGGGCTCACAAAGCAAACAAAGCTAAAACAACGATGATGACATTTTCATTACAATAAATTTCGTAAAAATGTCTATTGTCACACTGTTATTACAGAATCATATTTATGACAGAAGAAAACACAGCAAAAAGGATTAACTACACGTATAGCTATTTTTTTAATACCCAAGAACTGCTAAATTATAGCTATAAAGCAGCACATTCAACATTTTGTTCTTGGAATATTATGATTGACGATGTTCTTAAACCAAAAATATACCAATAAACGTAGAAAAATTCCCAAATAAAGTACATCCAATTATAACATTCCTTAACTTCTTAATTATCTTTTTAGAATCAGATTACAATCCTCAAGCAAACGGTGCGCGACAGAAGTCAAACGACCAATTCTAGTTACCTGTTTCCTGAATTTCAGTGTCGGAATGGCCTAATTTCTATTCAAAGTCTGGACTGCAGGTACTACGTGATGGGAATGATTCGTGCAATTGCCCTTTATTGTGTTACAACCGGTTTGGACCGGCTCGAACTGGCGTGAACTAGATCGACCCGGTTACGGGGGTGAAATGTGGTTTGAAACGGATTTTGTTGATTACCTACTACCTATTATCTAGAGTACAGCTTAACTTAGGTATATGGAAAATACACTAGCACTAGCGATTAATGGAATTTTGAAGCAATTAGTAGCTCTTAGCCTCTGTGTCGTGTTGGTAGTGCATTTAGCTGCTACAAAGACTACGCGGGTTCGATTCTCACTCAGTGCAAATATTTGCATACAATATGAATGTGTAGGTATGTAGGTATATTTGCGTTGAATTGGCTATATCCGTGCCTCGAAGATCACCGCAAGCCGTCGGTTTTGGTTGTCATACGAACATTTATGGCAGTCGTTACGGTAGTTGGAGCTCTAAAAATCAGACAACAGGGCTAAATGCAATACTTCGTGTCGCCAACGGGTTGCGGAGGTTACATGGCAGTCGCCTCTTGGAAAATATTTAAGTTCAGCTGCAGTTAGATTGGAAAAACCGAATCATGGACTCTGCGGTGAACGGCTTGGTTGCAAGGAGGATGGCGCGTAGTTCTTTGTCTTTTTAAATCATAGAAAATCAACACCCTCGATGAGAGTCGAACCCGCGACCTGTTCTTTTATCTGGGGACGCCGATATTTATTCATCTCGCGCTTGATTAATTTTCAGACATTTTTTTAACTTTTTGCAAGATTTAACAATTTTAGTAATATTAAATTCTCCTCCAGAAGCGTTGCTAATAATACATCATACAATAAAACGAACGTTCCCGCTGCAGCCCAAAGACCTCTGGCACCTCTTATAAAGTAGTCTTTATATCTCAAAGGAACGCGTCTGCTACTCGGTAATTAATCTTTCAACTCTCACGTCTTTACTATCAGGTAGCAGACTTATTAGTTAGCGCAGCGATCTGAAGAAAAAGGGTGTATGAAAAGTCATTAACAAGTTACTTTTCGTAAGCATTGATGTAATTATCACCTAATGTTGACATAATGAATCAATCGAGTATCAGTGCCAATCGTCTAGCCTCCCAATCCTGAAAGGAAAGCCTACGCCAGGGCCTCGTCTCTCAATAAGCAAATCTACAGGCTTGCAGGTAAGATTAGCTTGGGCGCTGTTAATGGGCACCTATTTTCCACCACACAATCTACGATTTTGCGGCTCCATCTGAAAAGCAGTGCTGCACATACTAAATAGTGTGCGTAGCATTCAATGCTGAGATGGAGCCCTATTTTGGGTCGCACAATGTGAAATATGTACCTAATCTGCTGTCACAAATTATTATATTTATAGCATACACATTGTAAGGATGATATAGAAAGAAATAATTATTTCTATATCATAAGTGTTATTGGATTATGAAAAGCTCACCTTTTCCTACTTGGTACCAAAACAGTTGGTAAAATAGCGAAAGTATCTATACGATAACCGCTTCTTATTCCCATGTAATCACAGCCTTATTCTGTAACTACCTATACGTTACAGTTAGACTCAAAGTTCGCGATACGAATATAATGAGTTTCATATCTGAACTTAGTTTCAGAGTACTCGGTACTTGGGTTTCCAGGTTAAGAATAGACGGAGGAATAGCTTTAGACTAACTTTGGAATAGTTATGTAGCTGGAAAGGTAATATGTAGATACTTTAGAAATTGTACGTTGTAATGTGGGTATATGAGGTCTCCTCTAGGACCTTTAGGGCCCCTCTAATCTATGCCTCCCCCTTCTTTTTGTATGAGGACGAAATCACCGTTTATTCCAAACCTGACCCGCAAACCCGGACCCGGTCGTGGGTTAGGTTAGAAACTTGAAAAAAGAGAGTAATATTTGTTCTGAACGTAACCTTCTTCTGACTCGACGTATCGTTCCTATCATAGCCCGAATTGCGTTTTTGGTAAACATTAATAAAAACAAAAACCACGAAGGCTAATTAGCCTTCTAATTAAATCTATCCAAGTCTATTTGCGCGAGAGAATGATAAAACACACAATTCGGGTTATGATAAGAACGACACTTCGGGTCAAGTTATGAAGAGGGTTATATTCGGAACAAATTCTTCAAGTTTCTAACGTAAACCGTGACTGGGTGAGGTTCGGAATATGCCGAAATTACCTATCTGTGGTGCGTAACCATGGGCGTCATGTCGAAAAATTACTCTGAACACATTACATAGACAGTAGAATTCGCATACAAATACTGCAGCCTGTAGCATTGTAAAATCCTTCACCCTTAAGAGTATGCAAATATTTTAAATATCTACGGATGACCCGGCAAAGAGATGATAGATAAATAAGTAATTCTTTATTGTACACCAATAGATTTACAGTATGTCAAGTAGATAGCAAGTTATATAGTTTAATGTACCATGTGCGGCCTAATCGCTGTAAGCGATTCCTTCCAGGCAACCTTGACAGCAGTACTTACAGTAAGATGACAGGAGTACTCCTTGTGGGGCCGGACTGGTGGCTTATGAATAAATTTTTCACCTTTTAAATACTGTTTTTTCCTATTGAATACCTAATCCAAGTTTTTTAGATGCCAACTTAACTTCGTTATCCGTCTTCCGACTTTGACCTTTAGCAAGTCTGATGACCTAACCTGCCTACAATTACTAATTACTTTACCTAATTAACTTTTTTCAGCGGCAGTAAAACGGCGCAATCAAGGATCAAACCCTTATTGTAAACCCAAGTCAGGCGGTCCTTTGTCTCGTTTTTTTGCAAACACATCTTTTTACAGGATTTCTTTTGTTTTTATACGTTTAATTTAATCCCTTTGTTAGTACAGCTGGCCGGGACAAAGAGAAATGTCACTTTGGAGCTTACTTAGTACCTCGCAATATGGCCCCTGTGTTTAGAGAAATTCGGCTAAGATGTAGAAGTTTTTATTCTTAGAATTTGTTTTTATATAAATTTTCATTTTTTGTTTCTTTTTCATGTCTGTGGTGTAGTTATAGCAAAAGTGATTGCTCTCATGTTGCAGATTCATTTTTTAGGGCAGGTTAGGAATTCCCAATAACTGCTGCACCTACACTGGTAAGATTGTAAATATGACAGTTGGTTTCGTTACCTATTACGTTGAATGGAACAAAATTATTATAGTTGATAATATTTGGATGCCAGCAACCTAACCTTTTCGGTCTTCGAGATCTTGGGTGACTTTTGTAAGAGCGACTGCCATCTGACCACCCAACTCTGAAACTGCACCAGAAACTCGTTCGTGAATCAGCAGGTGTAAAGATTGAATGGGTTCATATACCCTAGACTAGACTAAGATTTGTCTACTTACATGAATATTCGATCTATTATAAATTAGAAACTTACATAGCAATACAACTTCCTCCTCCAATAAAGTACAAAACCGATATTACTGTTATTATAATGATGTGTTCACACTGCACAATTCGCATTAACATAGTAATGTGTGCCCCGCCCCTTATTATGAATCACGACAAGTCGTATAATATTCAAAAATGGTGATGTGACATCTCGGACAGTTACGGGACTAGTTATCCCGGGATTTTTTTGACATATTTTTTTTTTGAGTAAGTAAATTAGGCTTTCGACTGCTGACTTAAATGCCAAAAATTCGAATCTCAAAGATTTGTATGCGCAAATGTGTTTAATTGTATTATTTTGGGTATGTCTATGTATAATTATTATGTACGTATTTACAAAAAAAAAATATCTAAGTAGGTTTAGATACTTACAAAAGTATGTAAGAACGGATGGATGAATGTCTATCAGTCTTTCACCCAAAAATAGTTGAACAGATCACTGGTGGGACCTTTCCTCTGCGTGGTGTTTTCAATCGGACATTATGCAACAGCTAATCTGTACTCTGTAATTATAAATAGGTGAAATTTGTGATTATGGGAGTTTGTGTCGTTGTAGGGGGGTAATCTCTGAATAAAAATTCTTTCAGCAATAGAAAGTCACATTATTTTGTGAATTTCATATGGCTATATATCATCACGCTATCAAGGAGGATTAGCAGTGAGAACGGGATCAGAAGTCCGGACAACAGATAATATCTATTATTAGAAAATAAACGTGTCTTTCTTATTCCATAAATTGGTCTGTTTACTTGTGAATACAAAGATATTCCTATAAAATGTAGTTTAAGATAATATTTGCATTTATATGTGCACTGTTCGATTAGGAGCTCCGGTCACGATCTCCGAAGCAAAAGTTTTGACTGTAGCAAGTTAGTCTTGGTAGTTTTAAATTTCTGCTTCTTCATCTTTGTTTTAGTTTTGTATGAACATAAAGACGCTTTTTTAAAGAAAGGAATAACTGCATTCTATTCGTTAAAACAAAAATGTAGTTTTAGTGCTTAGGGTCTGAGGTTACTGTTAATAATCCCGTGCTCATGACGCACTGAAACCTATTCCCAAGATAAAAAAGAAGAAAACATGGTCTGAGTAAGGTTTGGAATGATTTAAAAAGGGATGAGTTTTAGAGATAATATATAAAATGAATACGGAACAATCCCTTGTAATCGACCTCTGTATTAAAGCTGTTCAGCATCTCCGTTTTGGTGTGATTTAGTAACAAAAATATCCATTCATCCATACATTCGATTACTTATAATATTAATGAGGACTAATATTTTAATGTAGGTACTCGCAGGAGTCGCAGATTTTCCCATGCGACTACAATATGGGGTCTTCAAGAAGAGCATTAGAAGGTTTCTTCAAGGCCAGCAGCAGGAATGTAACGCCCCTGGTGTTACATACGCCCATATTCTACGATAACCACTTTCCAACAGGAGGGCCGCGTGCTTGTCTGCCACCAAAATAATATAATAAACAAAAAAAACAGCAATGATAAACAACCATAATGATAAATCTAGAATCATATAGCTACGAGTATTACACTGGAAAATGGACACAATTAATTTTACAAACCAAACCAGACAATAATAAAACTACCGTGCATAATATAAGCACGAATGAGGCCCAGTCTGTGCCACCGGGGCCCCACGACCCTCCGGAAATTGAGAATTCTTCCGGTCTGAAAAGTAGCCCCGTGTTGTATCCGGGTCCACTGACTAGCCAACGGCAATTCTCGTAAAATTGTTTATCAATTTAGATTTCAAAAGAAGTCGGTAAAATAGTGAATGTAAAGCTCAATAGGCCAATGAAGCGTCGCTGTTGTCTGATATTTTGTTTTTTCATATTTTGTTGCTTAATTTTTGTAGCAATCAGTGAGTCTTAAATATTAGTGAGAGGAGGAAGAGTTTAACAGGTACAACAGATGTACCTACCATATACGCATTGAAAAGCATGAAATTTTTTTCAAACGCCTATTTTGTTCTTAACCGACTTAAGTAAAGCTAAAATAATATTAAAAGCGGGAGTATATACGATTGTATGTATCTATTATATGTATATATCCTCCCTACATCAAAACAAGATGGGTGAAGGGGCGGTATTATTGTCCATAGACCACGGTAATCACTTTCCTCGAATTGGCCGAATGGGCACTGGTGACGAATTCCAGGGGACCAGTGGGTACCCTAATGGTAAAAAAACCCTCCTCAAATTTGTTTTGGCTGTAGCTATGTACCTATAATGTACGCTAAACTATAATAACATATACCTATCACCCATTAATTTGACCTCTATCAAATAATAAAACAATTGAGTGCATTATTGAAAATGTTTTAAAGAAGCTACTCTCAAAGTAGCGCATCGATCCCGGTTTTTCAAACACTCATTGACATCACTAGAAACTCTCAGGCCAGTCACTTAATACATTCTGTGGGTGTTGTTTACACTCCGACGCGACCGGCCGACGCAAATGAAGCCGTTACTCGTGTCAACTTGTTGCGATACCATTGTATACGGTGCAAGAAAAGGCTTATAGATTATGGAGCATCGTAAGTAGGAGTTTTGCTGCCCAATACAATGCAGTATTGCTTGAGATCGGGACATATTTTGGACCTGAAATAATTTGCTCAGTACCCGTTTCTTGGATGTCTTTTGAGGATAGCACGGGGTGCTATTGCGGCTCAAATTCACCAAGCATAGATTTATTTATTACAAAACAATCGTGGGCGCCAGGGCCTCATTTCTCTCGCGATTTAGGTTCAAGATTTGTGTCCCAAAGTATACAAGTGTAATGTGACTATACAGATATTTAAACTATCATGGTCGATCGATATCAGCGTAGTGAGAATGAAACCAGTGGTAGTGCTGATACGCGCAGCAAGAAAATCGAATCGAAAGAGGGTAGATCGATATATTTACTCCTAAAACTTTTTACTGTTTACCGCCAATACTCCAGTTGTTCCGAGATCATGGTACTAGTAACAAGCCCAAAATATCAGAAACCCGAAACAATATAACATGGTAAATATCTCGATAGCTCTAATAGTAATAAATATAAAAATTTATCGCTGAATGTGTTGCTAAGCGCAAATCTCGAGAACAGCAACCGATTTCGCTAATTCTTTTTTCGGAATATTCCTTGAAGTACGAGGATGGTTCTTACGCAGAGAAAAAATACGCTAAGTACCTACTTAAGGGAGCAGAGCAGTAACCTTAAATGTCAGCAAATCTGACAGATTTCCATACTTTGCGGGCCTATAGATAAGTGAAAGGTGTGATATGGGACTTCAAAATGTACCGCGGGCAAGCCGGGGTGGGTCCGCAAGTATAACCATAAAAAGAATATACGTCAATCCGCCGGGTCCAGGTAGAAGGGGTAGGCCTAAGAAATCCTGGCATGACGTCGTGGAAGATGACATGCGTGCAAATGATCTCACTACCTCGGACGCCCAAGATCGTGCGAAGTGGAGGAGGAAGAGCCGGAAGGCGGACCCTGAGCTCCGAGGTTATCTTGACCACGGATGCAATCAGGAAAATGCGTCTTTATGATGATGATGATGAGATAGTGTTCAATACAGAACATAATAGTTTTAATGTTAAATATGTAACAATTTACATTTTTTATGTATGGCCACATTTTGTTTTGTAAGGTAATTTTTTTATGTGTGTGGCAACACTTTTTTCTTCTTCCCTTCCATTTCAAGCTTCCAAAGTGTGTGCGTTTTAGGATTCAATAAATCCATTTAAATTGATACAAACGCATTTTTACTTACTTATTCTACACAAATAGTGGTCCTTCGAAGATTTGAACCAGTCGATATTGTCGGTTCGCCGTTCCAGTTCAATAACTGCATTTTTTCGCGAATTGCTAATTCGCCATCTTCAAGTTGCCACGTGCGGCGGGTGGTAGGTACGCACAATTTTATTTACATTCGCAAGATTGCGATTGCTGGGCGTCTGTTTACCCTACCATGGTGGATAGCGATGCTAAACTTAAGCGTCTGCGGACTCAGCGGGGCCAGTGTAAGGCCACGATCACGCGGATTGAAACATATATTAACGACCCGTCTAACGCGGCGTTGTCCACCGTTGATACGCTCGAGGCGCGGAGGGAGAAGCTGAAGAGCACCCTCAAGGACTATGAGAAGGTTCACCTAGACATTCTCAGCCTAGACAGCAGCGATACTGAGGATCCTGGCAAGACAGAAGAGCATTACTTCAGAGTGCTAGGCAGAATGAATGCAGTCATACGTGAGTTAACGACACAAGTCTCTACTTCTTCTTGTAGATTACCAGATATTGAACTTTCATTCTATGATGGAAAAGATTTTACTAAGTTTAAGCCGTTCATGGATTTATTCAGTGCAGTAATAGATAAAAATTTAACCCTTTCTAATGTACAAAAATTATTTTACCTAAGGAAATACTTGACCAGCGATGCACTGTCTGTTATTATAAATTTGCCACTTGTTAACGAGTCATATACCGAAGCGATTAACTTATTAAATAAGCGCTTCAATAACCAATCTAGACTAGTATCCAACCATATAAATATTCTTATGGATCTTCCTCAGATGCAGAAGGGCACAGCATCATGTATCAGGTCTTTTATTCAGGAGGTGCGACAACAATTACATGCACTTAAAAATCTTAAACAGCCCATACATCAATGGGACATGTTACTTATAGCAGTATTAACTAGAAAACTTGATAACTATACCAATCGATCTTACCATTTAGATAGGTCATCTGATAATTTACCAACTATAAGTGAGTTTTTGGAATTTTTAGAAAAAAGAGCCATCGCTCTGGAGGACAGTTTTTCTCATAACAACGCCTCCCATGAAGGTAAGAGTAAAAACTTAAATAAGGTTTCCAATGTTGCTACCAATTCTAATAATTCCAATAACAACTGTTTATTTTGTAAGAATAATCATCTCCTCTATGCATGCCCTAAATTCAAAATGGCACCAACTTCTCAAAGAATTAAATTTGTAACTGATAATAAGTTATGTAAAACTTGCCTTAGGAACCATAATAGTAAATGCAAATATTCTTTCAAGTGTAAAGTTTGTAAAGCTTCTCACAACACTCTTCTGCATGAGGAAGATCCAAAGGAAGATCAAGTAGTAACTTTGCATTCAAATTTAACTTCAAATCATACTAATATATTATTGCCTTCAATGAAAGTAAAACTTATTGACAAATATGGTCAAGAAGTCTATGTAAAAGCTTTGCTTGACTGTGGCAGTCAGGTAAGTATTATTAAACGCTCACTCATTAACCGTCTCAAGTTGACCCCTATGGCTCAAAATTCCAATATTATTGGTTTGAGTAATACTCATAACAAGGTTAATGAGTTTGTTACCATACTGGTGGAAACACCTATGTACCATTTAAAATATTCTGTGAAGTGTCATGTCTTGGATTCAGTAACATCACACTTACCACAAAATTATATTGACATTTCAAATTGCAATTTACCTAAAAATATTCAGTTAGCTGATGATGAGTTTAATAAACCATCTGAAATATCTTTGCTATTAGGAGTATGCTTCTATTCCAAAATAATAATTGATGGTATTATCAAATTAGATAATGGCCTTGTATTACAAAACACTTTGTTTGGTCATGTCGTTACAGGTACTATTCAAACCCAAACTCCTATACACAGTTCTAACGTTACTCTGGTTTCAAATCTTGTTGTTCAGGATGAGACCCAAAATAATCTTGAAAATATAATGAATCAATTCTGGTTATCAGAAAAGATACCAGAACAGTTAAAAAATGATAACATTGAGTTTCAAAAGGCTGAAGAATGTTTTAAAAATTCTGTTAAATTAGAAAACAACCATTTTTCAGTTGACTATCCATTGAAATTCTCATTAGAGGAACTAAATATTGGTGACTCATTTTCATATGCTTTGCAAAGATTTCACATCCTGGAAAGGAAATTTGATAAAAATCCAGAGTACTTTCAAAAATACAAAAAGTTTATTGATGGGTTTGTACAGCTGGGACATGCCAGGGAAGTTGACATTGGTCAATATGACATATGTAATGACCCCGTATATTTTCTTGCACATCATGCAGTTTTAAACAATAGTAGCAAAACAACAAAGTTGCGGGTTGTGTTTGGTGGTAATATGAAATCTAAAAATGGTCTTTCTGTCAATGATGTTATGTTGAATGGACCTATAGTTCAAAATGACCTATTTAGCATACTTACACTCTTTCGTACCTACCAGTATACACTCATGTGCGACATAGAAAAAATGTTTAGAATGTGTTCTATCAATGATAATTTCAAGCCATTGCAAAATATATTATGGAGAGATCACCCCAGCAAACCAATTGTTTGCCTACAATTACAGACAATTACTTATGGTCTGAAGCCCTCCACATTTTTAAGCACTAGATGTCTCATAGAGCTCGCTAATTTGTATCAAAACAAGTATCCCTTGGCTGCAGATGCACTTAGATCAAATACCTACATAGATGATGTAATCTGTGGTGCTGACAGTTTGGAACAGCTACAGGAATTAAAAAACCAATTGATAGGGATAATGAGCTTAGGTAGTTTCAACCTGCATAAGTGGTGCTCTAACTCTCCTGAGGCTTTAAAAGATATACCTAATGAAGTCAAATATTTTGAACAAATTGATCTCAATAAAGATCACATTATTAAAACTTTAGGTTTAAAGTATGATATACTTTCAGATAATTTTCTATTTTCATGTCCTATGACTAATGATTCTCACAAAACTAAAAGAGAAATACTTAGTTTTATTGGTAAAATTTTTGATCCCCTAGGTCTACTTGGTCCAGTTGTAGTTAAAGCCAAGTTGTTAATGCAGGAGATATGGAAATCTAAGGTTGACTGGGATTCACCTTTACCTAGTGATTTACTCCAGCAATGGAGTACATTGTTGAACAACTTATATGATATGGGTACTATTAAAATATCTAGAGCCATTTCTAATATGGACAATGTTGAGTCAGTAGAACTTGTAGGTTACTGTGATGCATCTCTTCATGCTGTAGGTTGTTGTCTCTACCTTAGAGTTTTGTCTAGTGATGATCGGGTTAAAGTTAGCTTATTATGCTCCAAGTCCCGTGTCACTCCCCTGCAGAGAAAGCCTACCATTCCAAATCTAGAACTCAGTGGTGCTCTCTTATTGTCAAAACTTTCTTCAAGTGTCTATACCACTTTAAAGATTAGGTATCCTAATTTAAAAGCTTTCTTATACACAGATTCCCAAGTAGTTTTAGCCTGGCTAAATTCTGTAAATATAAAAGGTGTCTCTGTTTCAAAAAATATCAAAGAAATCAAAAATTTAACTAAAGTCTTTCAATGGGCTCATGTCAGAGGTACCGATAATCCTGCTGATATCCTATCCAGAAGCTGCATTCCAAGCAAACTTCAGGACAATCACATGTGGTGGTCTGGTCCAGCTGTGTTATCCAAGATAGAATTTCAGCATAATACATCTGCTATAAAGCCAGAAAAAATTGAATCCATCATAAAAAATCCTGATTGTGTGTGTAACTTCCAACAAAACACTTGTAACATTTCAGATAGCATTTTCAATAAATATTCTGATTATAACAAGCTCCAGAGAATAATTGCTCTAATATTACGCTTTAAATATAATTGTATGCATCCTAATAATAAAATAATTGAACCATTTTGTCCTCAAGAGCTAGAATCTTCTAATTTAATCATCATCAGACATATTCAGCATGAGGCATTTTCAGAAGAAATAAAATCTTTAAAGAATGATATTCGTATAAAATCTAACTTGAGTGGCTTGCACCCTTTCTTAGATAGCAATTCCATTCTAAGAGTAGGAGGTCGTCTGTCCAATGCTATTCATTTGTCCTATGACAAAAAGCATCCTATCATTATTCCAAAACATAATAATATAACACACATGATTATAATGAAAGAACATTTAAGACTATTACATGCTGGAGCCAAACAAGTTTTAAGCTCTCTTTCTCAAAAATATTGGCTTATCAATGGTATAAGAGAAGTAAAGAGAATAGTACACAAATGTATGAAATGTTTTCGCGTTAAAGCAGTGGCTGCCAAACAGTTGATGGGTTCATTGCCCTCACAAAGAATTTCCATGGCTAGGCCATTTCAAATCACAGGTGTGGATTTCTGTGGTCCATTTGACATAAAAGTGGCACGCATTAGAAAACCTATGGTACACAAGAGCTATGTAGCATTATTTGTTTGTTTTACTACTAAAGCAATACATGTAGAGTTGGTCAGTAATTTGACTACTGCAGCTTTCTTGGCATGTCTTCAGTGTTTCATGGGCAGGAGAGGTTTACCATCCCAAATATATTGTGATAATGCTCAGACTTTCAAGGGAGCCTCTAATAAATTACAAAAATTGTATGAATTGCATTCCTCAGAATCTCATATCAGTGTGGTCCACAATTTTTGCTCCACAAACCAAATTAAATTTAAATACATACCTGGTTATTCACCAGAATTTGGTGGTCTCTGGGAAGCTGGAGTAAAAAGTGTGAAGTACCATATTAAAAGAGTAATGGGAAATGTATGTCTTACCTTTGAAGAATTTAACACAGTTCTTGTACAAATAGAGTCTATATTAAATTCCAGACCTCTCTTACCAATGAGTAGTGACATTTCTGATATTAATTACTTAACTCCCGGACACTTTCTTATAGGTGCTCCTTTAACTTGTTATCCTGACATGGATTTGATCAATACAAACATCAATAGACTTAAGTTTTGGGATTTGTGTTCTAGATTAAAACAGGAGTTTTGGCAACTCTGGTCCAAAGATTATTTAACTTCCCTTCAAAATAGACCTAAGTGGAAATATGAAAATGATAATATGAAAGAGGGTGATTTAGTCATTGTAAAACAAAAGGATATTTCACCTCTAAGTTGGCCAATGGGTCGTATTATAAAAACATTTCCTGGACCAGATGGTAAAGTCAGGGTGGCAGAGGTTAAAATGGGACCCAAAGGTAACACTTATGTACGTTCTTATACTAAGTTGTGCCCCCTACCATTAAAAGAGTGATTTTACTGTTTCCAAGCGATGACTGCCTTAAACTGTGTATTGCTATAAACGTGTACTAATGTTTTAACTTGTGTATTGATATGACTATTGTCTTAAACTGTGTATTGCTATAAACGTGTACTAATGTTTTAACTTGTGTATTGATATGACTATTGTCTTAAACTGTGTATTGCTATAAACGTGTACTAATGTTTTAACTTGTGTATTGATATGACTATTGTCTTAAACTGTGTATTGCTATAAACGTGTACTAATGTTTTAACTTGTGTATTGATATGATACTACTGTGTAATTTACTGTTTGCATTTAAAAGTGTACTAATGTTTTAAATTGTGTATTGATATGACACTACGGTGTAATTTGGTTGTGTATCGCTATATTACTGCTGTGTAATTTTACTGTTTTCATGCCATAAACTCAACTGTATTGAATTGTGTGCTATCCTATAAAAAAGTACTAGAACAAGATTTTGATATTGTTGCTTTGAATTGTGTAATGTTATAATACTGCTGTGTAGTTTTACTGTGGATTGTTATAAAGGTGTACTTGGATAGTAGAACTTGAAATTGTTCTTTTGAAAATTGTGCATTGTTAAGAGAGTAGGATTTTCCAATTGCTTTCATAAAGTGTGTGCGTTTTAGGATTTCAATGAATCCATTTAAATTGGTATAAACGCATTTTTACTTAATTATTCTACACTAGCATAATGATTGAAGAATTGAAGTTTCGGGTTATATCTTTAAATAGGTAAACAGTAAATGAAAAAATGTAACTTGATAGCTATATCTTAATGTATGCTTCAGTCTATTTCTCAAATTTGATAATTTCATGTACCTAACAAGTAAACAATGTTCATTTGTGCTTAATATTCTTGTGTTAAAAATATTGTTATTTCAATAACTTGTTGTTCAATGAAAAGACAGTCACATGGTTCATTGTTTATGATGTTTATACATTTAACTTGTTTGTAGTTGGTGGACTTCCCTCCCCCCAACTTATGTTCAATACAGAACATAATAGTTTTAATGTTAAATATGTAACAATTTACATTTTTTATGTATGGCCACATTTTGTTTTGTAAGGTAATTTTTTTATGTGTGTGGCAACACTTTTTTCTTCTTCCCTTCCATTTCAAGCTTCCAAAGTGTGTGCGTTTTAGGATTCAATAAATCCATTTAAATTGATACAAAAGCATTTTTACTTACTTATTCTACAATAGACTCTCTCTTTTGAAGCTTGTTAAGCAGTAATAGGTACTTACTATACGTTAGTACTTGAGGTACTTACTATATGTAAGCAGTTTGATTCGGGCGGATTTGATTCTTTACCTGACTTTTTCGGATCAAAGACCGCACTTGACTTTGCTTTGATAAGCAAGGAAAACGTTCCACTTGAATTAATATTATAGTTATATTGTAGGTTGTATTTTGGTTAGCAAAAGGAAACTTTTTTCAAGGTTAACTAGCAGCAGGCATTCTGTCTGGAATTACTTGAACTGTAAATAATATTACAAAATCTTTGTTATTGGAAAAGAAAACCAAGGCTGAGCAATGTACAGTCGACAAAGGAGATACGGTTGCACCTTTACATACAACTTTATATGTAAATGAAAGAAAGAAAAGTTTTTTATTCTGCACAGACATGCACGAAACCATGCAAAAAATATGAGTTTAACTAAAGTAGGTAGGCATATAGTGTCGCACCATGTAGAGACTATGTGCGCTTTTGACATTCTGCGCTTTTGACAATCTTCGCCTTTGACTATGTGCGCTTTTACCATTCTGCTTGTTTGAAAATTTGCGATCGTTAGTCATTTTGCGCTTTTGACCTTATGCTCCTACATGGAAGGCTGCCTCTCAGCATAATTCTGTCCACGTTTTAGTGCAAGGTGCAACCGTATATCTCCTTTGTCAAGTGCACCTGTTTACTGGTAAGTAAAACATTGCACTAATAAACTCTTGAAGAAATTTTGTTATTATCAAGGAACAGAATATCATATTAAATTGCATCACTAACTTCATGTAAATTGCTACGGTGTAACAGACATCCAGTTGAGGTGCAAACACAGTCAAAAATGTCCAATAAATTCCTAACAAGAGCACCGTGCAATTGGACAGCCAAAAAGCAATACACACAGCGAAAACGTTGCATGGAAACTAACACAAGGATAAAAATAAGTTAGCAAAAAATGTTCTCTCGTCATGAAACTGACGATTTGATCGCAACCCAAATATATATTTTCTCTATTTTTTAGTTTCGATCACAACTTTAAATTACTATTTCAAACTAGTAACGTCCTATGCAAGTTTAATAGCTTCCAACAACATCGCTACATCACTAAAATATTCAAATTCAACTGCGATATTCTCTTGTTCGTCATAGACTCCTTGTTGAGTTGGTACATGTGGTCGAACGCTTTACCAAAGTCAGCAATGAATTGGGTATGAATTTTTGTACTGAAGTTGATTGAGTGTAGTAGTACAGTGTTGTGTATATTTGTTTTACGCGGTTCATTCAATCAACCGCCCCAGTGAATGCTGATTGGTAAATAAGGTGCCAGTTTCCATGTATTTTTTGCAATCGTGCCCGTATCACGCGGCTTAACAATCTGTCAACAGCAATACAGATTTTTGTGTTTAATATTATTCTGTTCTAGATAACTGTTCGCTTAGAGGAGAATTTTTAATGAAGGACCAAGTAATTATGAATATTTTAACGAAATAGAATTTTAAGTACCTATCTAAGTCGCTACCGGTAATTGAATTTTGTCAAAATTAGAACGCAATCTTCTCAGTTTTAATCGAAGCTCAATGAAGATGGTCGTCTGTCTGAGTACATCATTTACTTTTTCATGAATTTCAAAGATTTTTTCTACATAAAATTAGATAATATAATCATAGTTTTACCGTCTATACAATGGTTTGTGCTCAGAAGAACTATTTGACATGATGCCAACAGCTGCATTCTATCATCGCACCTCTCGCCTCAGGCAGGGAATTCATCCTCACACATTGCGTCCGGAAATGGTGCGCACTGTGCGGTTTGAAAGGCACTTCATCCCACGCACACTCAAGCTGTGGAATGAACTCCCTTGCGGTGGTTTTCCCAAGCGACTACAATATAGGGTTCTTCTTCTTCAAGAAGGGCATTAGAAGGTTTCTTCAGGGACGGCAGCGCGAGTGTGACGCCCCTGGGGATGCATACGTCCATAGGCCACGGTGGCCGCTTCCCATCAGGTGGGCCGTGTGCTTGTCTGCCAACTAACTGGTTTAAAAAAAAAATAGTAGTACTGGAGTCATAATTTTTTTAAAGAGATGATTATACACTAATATCAGTCTTTTCTTAAAAGCAGTCTAAAAAAGCACGAATGAATGTTCATTATCGGGTAGTTCCGTATTCATCCCCTAAAAGTCACACCATTTCATAATTTCTTAACTCAACTCCAATACTAATTCTGTTTTTAACTCATGCCATTTTCCTTTCACTGTGTTCATTATCTCATATCACATTTTTCTCATTAATACCAATAAATTTTTGTCAATATTAGATAGCCAACTCAAATAGGAAGAATAATTTTGTTATATTTCATTAAATATTCATTACTGGCCGAATGATCAAGGAAATTTTGATCAAGGAATGACACGTCTTTAATTATCTTCGCAAAAATTAATTAGGTTACTTTCAAATAAATTTAGTAACAATGTGAAAATGGTTTAAAACAAGGAAATGACTTTACAGGCTGTACCTACATAAATCCATCTGCTGCTATCCTTATACAACTTCACGAGCTTCTTCTACTGTCATTAAACCTTTCATGCAAGCCATCCAATTTCAAGTACTTTGACCTATTCTTTCTTTTTTCAATTTACAGAAGTGATTAGTAACAAAATATAAAGGCACAAAAAAAATAAGTCGATAATAATTTTGATGAAGATTTTAAAACAAGATGGCAAGGTGTGAGTAGTTTTGTTTTACTGCTCACACCTTGCCTGTTTCTATGCTGTTAATACGGATTTGTATATTCTATCGACAGTTAGAATTCCGCGAACAACCCTTAATGGAACCACGGGTAATTAAAATTACCCATGGACCCGGTAATGGGTCGACCCACCGGGACCACGGGTAAACACTCATATCATCGGTTATATCATGATCTGCTTGTGCATCGAGACGTATACAATTTAATGGTTCAAATGCATGTTCAAAACTTAAAGCATCGATCGTCTGCCCGTTTTTAATAAAAATATTCAAGTTCTATACGTGAGGGCATCCTATTCACGTCGTGTCACTGAAATATGCAGCCGGTTCGTACGAAATACCTCCCTGAATTTCATAAGGCAGTGGAACCGTTCAATTTTAAACTTTAAGGCCTTTTGTTTGCAGCCCTTTCATAACTTTGAATTTATTTATTTTTGCCATGAATATGTCACTTGGCTATATCTTTACGTTTTATAACATTTTTAGTTTGTTACTAAATATTTTTTTTATAAATAACTAGCTGACCCAGCGAACTTCGTACCGCCATATTTTTTACCCGCGTGGTATTATCTCTAAATTTATCAGTGGTTCTCTACAATATTATGCATAATTATAAACTTTCCTCTTGAATCACTCTTTCTATAAAAAAAAACCGCTTCAAATTCCGTTGCGTAGTTTTGAAGATTTAAGCATACACAGGGACGGACAGACAGCGACAGCGACTTTGTTTTATAATATGTAGTGATAGTGATATTAAAACTTCCTAACCACACTTTCTAAGGGCCAAGCCTTTAAAACTCTCGAGCGAGGTTATAGATACTGTATTTTCCAATAGGTATCGTACAAGACAGTAAACATACTGTTCTATTACGTGTGACTGATAAGCGTGGTAGATGACCTATCATGTGAGTGTTTACATCGGCCTACCCCTAGAAGATTTTCAGACTTAAGTATATTGATGTACAGTGTACCAACTCTATTTATACTATGGTACCAACGTATATTTTACTACTGGTAAAGAATATTAATGGTAAAGCGGACCCCAGACTCCGAGCTGAAAGCTTCGGATGCGACTAAGAATTAACGGTAGGAGGAAGAAGAAGGTAAAGAATATTAATTCATCAGTATTCTTGCAGAGATAACACGAGTGGGGCTCCACATACTGTGGCCAATTACTGATCAAAGCGTTCCAGGAGTTGACTTAAATACAGATATGAGTCGTGTGCAATTCCTGTCACGGTTTCGATGTGAAATCATTATGGGAATTTGTTAAATAAATCTCGTTAACAACATGAAATATGGAATAACTTTTCGTAGATACAAACGTCTACTATTAATGTGGGATCGAATATATTATAGGTGTTAGAGAAGACGTGAGTGGATGAAGAGGCTATCTGATAATCTCAAAATTTATTGAGACAGTGAACTTTGAAGCTTTAATACCTCATTTACCTACAAATAACTGACGTTTTCAGACTGTTCATACAATAATATTATAGTGTCAAATTATTTCAAAAAGAGTTATGTGCAAATGAAGCATTAAAGCTATGAATTCCTTTCAATATTTTAAAATGCTAATATACTAATATACGGCAAAAAAATCTCCTCAAAACTATTTCACAAGATATTTCCATATCATTTCTCGTCATCGAGTGCTGTAATGGTGTCGCTCGTCGCGACCTTTCACCGAATACGATGCAAATTGAAAATCTCTCTATTTGAACTTCAAACGATCCCTGGCCCTTTGTGGATTTTCCATAACAGCGCGCACATTTCACCGCCATATTACAATAGGTATTCGACAATATTCTTGATAACATCGATCTTTTGTCTGTAATGTTTTATTTGTTTTGTTGTCTTATTTGTTCTTGTAGTCTTATATATTAACGTGGTTGCATGTCTTGCAAGCGAATACACTTGCTTATTGAGAGAGGCTCTGAAGCAAGCTTCCCTCTCTAGGTTGGGAGGTCAAACAGCAGTCGTTCCCATAAAAGCTGTAAACGTAAAAGGAGAATAGTAGTAAATGGACTACGGACTACGAAGTGAAAGGCTCGGTTACAACTGGGAACGATGCTAAGATCATTGACTTTATACTGTGTAGACGCAGTTTTTACAAAATGCATTTCCGTCAAGCTGAGTGCCACCATTGTAACATGATACGTGTCTGTAATGGTGACGCTCTTTTCAGGGACTTTGCCTTCAGCTTACCATCAGGCGAGGCGAAGTCAAATTGACGTGTCCTATAATATATATAAAAAAAAAAAAAACGGCTCGAAATATGCGTTATGTGAGAGTTAGCTAAATTCAATATTGTTCTTTAAACTATAAATGTATGCATGTAATGGCATGTATAGTATAAGTATACCAAAGGAGTGGCTATTTTCACGCTGCGTGTAGTGGCCATTACTGTGTCCATACCGTTTGTATGTATATAGTTAGACTATAATACTCTATGACTGAGATGATAATATTGAATTTTAAGGAAGAGTACTTCCTTAAAATTAAAGTACAAAAAACACTAAAAAGTTAGGCGAACTATTAAAATTGAATCCTTCCCTAGCAAAACGTTAATTCTAAAATCGTACAGACGCATAATTTTGTGCGAACTAGTACTATAACTACATTAACTCGATATCAAGTTGAGCGTAAGTTCTGGAAACTGAATTCCATGCACATTGCTGAGTGACAAATCATAGAAGCTTGACTAACTCGTGTAGAGGCGGCAATGGAGGGTGAAGTTAGCACATGCAAATGTGTCACAAGTTTGTGATGATTAGAGCGAGTGTTACGGCGTTTGATATTACACTTGGAGAAGTTTTGTATGTGAGTTGTACTCGTATGTACGTATTTGTTGTTTATGGTGCCGGAGTTTTGGCTCTTTCACAAAATTACACACATAAAACGTTGCTATATATTGAAAGGGATAGGCAGATGTGTCAAAACTCCTGTATTTATTAGCCATGTTTTAGGCGTGTTTCAATATGTTGGATTCTAGGACCGATTTTGTTACTTATTACTCGTTTTAAGTATTTTCGTAACAAGTACGAGTAAGTTAGTGTATTGATATACTGTATTTTTTAAATTCTAAAACCCGTATTTCAAGCTGAGATGAGTTTGACACGCGGCATATCCTAGAATATTAGAAAAGGCTGCCAGACATCTTCTTCATCCTAGCGTTAAGCCACGGTAATACTATCTATCTATAGATAAATAAGTTTCTAAATCCCAGTCGCATTCGAAGCTTTCACCTCGGGGTTTGGGGTCTGCTTTACCAGTTCAACTGCGGATTTGACTAGACTTCGATATTTTACGTGAAACGATTGCCATTTAACCTCCATAACCCAAAAGCGATATTGGGCGATATCGAAGCATTGCAGCTAGACTAGTTGTTGAACTTTTTAGGGCTCCAACTACCCGTAACGACTGCCATCGATGTTCGTATGGCAACCGGGACCGACGGCTTAACGTGCTTTCCTAGGCACGAGCAGACCAATGCATACAAATATTTGCACTGAGCGTGGATCGAACCCACGCCTCCTGCGTAGCGGCCACGTTCCCTAACGCCACGCCACTGACGTTGTCAATGACAATAAACCTCTGCTTACCCTTTCTGGAACTTGCAGGCATTACTATACATGTATACATTGAGCAGTTAGTATCTCCCCCGCATCCGGAGGGTGCACAGAACACAATAGCCCCGATATTGACATTCCACGCCTCCAATGCCACTATTGTTGGTTGGCTAATGACAGCCGCTGAAATCTCTGACGGTTGAATAGCTATTGATTTTCTGATATATTGGTAGTTAGCGATTGAGCTTAATCGCTTTGTTGGTACGGTTTAAGTTCCGGATAAGGGTACGTTAGGTATGTACGTATCTACTTAGTACAGAACTGAAGTTATTGGTATTAGAAGTGTACAATGTCGTCACTGTACATTCTTACTAAGTACAGAATAAAAAACAATAGTTCTGTACTAAGGAAGAATGTTATATATGGGTCTGGGTGAATATTAGGATGATGAATTGCTTGCTGAAATGCTTCATTCACTTTCGTAACTGATTTTTGATAACCAACTGCAAAAGAAGAATTAAATTATCGTTTTCATAACCAACTGTCATAACCAGCTACGAAAAACTTTTTTTTATATTTGGAGCCACCTGTCACTATAGCAGAAGCAGGCCGAATCGGTGGCGCGATACACATCCTCCTTTCTCTGAGGAAGATGGGGACACCGATGTCCTACACCCGAGGGGGTCTCTGATGGCCCTGGGTCAGCCGGGGTGTGAGGCTAACTCACTTTCGGTAACTGACAGCCCGAGATGGCCGTGCGGTTTTGGTCAGTTCGAGTCCAGCCCCACCATACCCCCGCTGTCACCGATTTCTGAATTTCTGAATTTAAAAAAATAAGGATGATGAGTGTTCAAAATTAAATGACGTTTGAATGTCTGGCGTTCCGGTCATTGCACAGACTGTATAAATTAAAATTCTATGTCGTGTCGTGGTCAAAAACCTAATAAATCCATGTCATTGTCGTTAAAAAGACATTCTCTAAAAAGTCTTCATAAAAATATTTATCCACAACCTTATTTATATGCAAGCTACTTAATAATAAAACAAGCTGCCTGTGACGGGTGATCTAACGGTCATAAAAACATGGCTACAAAACAGTTTTACTGCAGGATTCCTGCTTTATGATGTTTTTAGAACAACTTATCATTTTTCTCATAAACTTCGTATAATGGATTCATGAAATACCAAGTTTGTGACCGTGCTAAGGAAATTTTTATTACCTATTTCAATGCTTATAAAAGTCGACGTGGATGCTTTAAGAGTCTATTCAAATACTCTTAGCCTGGGATTTTTTTGATGACTTGTTAGTTGATGAGGATTCTTCAGTTATAAATCCCGCCAAAAAGATGAAACATGTCGCAATTTTTTTGTTTAGTCATGTTAAATCGACGTCGTCCGAAATAAATGACGCTGTGTTAATCTATTACTTTGTTTGCTAACAGTACCTATTTATCAAGGTGAGACAAATTTTCGCACATGAAATATAATTTTAAATGAACTGACACCGAGTTTACTACTATTTTTGACTGAGACGAATATTTTACATAACCCCACCATCGTATCCGACATAGTACACCAAAATTCATATTCAAATATCCCCAATTTAATAAAAAAAAAAACAGAAATGAAAAGTACAGATTTTTTAATAAGGTTTAGTTATTTTTTTTAATTTTATAGATACTATAACTTGGTGTTATGCGCAACAGAATCGGCACCAATGACAATTTTGTCGGCTTATTCTGAGTTCACGCATCATTAAAAATTTATGTCGATTTTGAGTGGTTGATAAGATAGGTAACTAATTATTTATTTTTCTAAACACGTTTTCATATACACGTACTATTTTTTATATTAGGTATTAGGCATACCAGGTTATTAATGACTTAAGTGGTAGATAAGATAGTACGAGTATTATTTTGCTAATTGGTTGGACACGTGTATCCTACGTGTGTAGTATATTAATTATATTTCAACTATATTTAGTCATTTTATATCGTCGTAAATATAATTATTATTGTCAACTGACCGTTAATATATATTTTATACGAATGAAACAATAAAGCAAAAGATTTTAAAGACCCAATCAATTCGTAATGTCAAATCCCTGCCAAATTAATGCCTTAATTTCGTTCCAACTTTAAATTAATTAAGGTACGAGTTCGGAGCCGACTGCATACAGCAGCAGCAGACGACACGTGTAGCTGTGACGTATCAGTGACTATTTATGAAATATCTTCTGATCTGAAATAATAATGTATTTTTGTGAAATATCTGCCGTAATTAACGACGCATTCAACTGCACATTTAGATCCATACAAATAGAAAAGAGTAAAGGCACTATTAGTATCACGACGACGACGTGTCGCTGCAAAACGTATTCTGATGTTAGGTTTCTCATTTTGTAATTTGGTCGGAAGTTTTTGAAAAAAAAAAAGCGTTTTTTTTATAACTTTCACCAACGTACAGACACAACTAACATATGATTTTTTAACAGTAAAAAAGCTAATCAGGCTAATCCAATCTCCCGTGCACTTATACTTAAATCAATCTCTATTTCGGATGAATATAATCTTCATGTGTTTAACTGTAAACTTGTCAAAGCATGATAGAAACAAATTGGTTCCTTATTGAATTATACGTTCACTAAGAACCTTCATTCAATTAAGTATATTAATAAAAAAATTCCTCTATCCGCATCTGTATAACAACAGATGAAGATAATCTAATGATATTATCATTAATCTATGTCATTGGTCATCACTGTTTCATTGAGCTCATAGAATTGGATATCATTAGTGTCATGTAATTGGTACAAATAAAAGAACACTTATCTTCGTCAATACTTGACGTATATTTTTTACTCAATCAATAGAATATGATATTTTTGAGTAATTTGTACTGTATTCTTTCGATAGTCCGCAAATAAATTCAATTATTTTTTTTCTGTTACCTACTGACTTTCGTTTCGTAAATTATATTACGATAACTGTGTCAAGTATTATGAAAAGTTGTAGTAAAAAACTATACAAAGTAACACATATGAATGTCAAAATTAATACTTTGAAATTTACAAGGCAATTTTGCTTTATAAACTTACGGCCGATCATTTTCAATTACTAATAATTACAATGACTATTAAAAATAGTATTGAAAAGTAACATTCTACAGCTAATTTATTAATCACAAAAGATATCCTTAAAAAAAGTATGCAGAGGTGTTACTATCAAACTACACTTTCACCAAGCATTTTTTCAGTCCCTAGCAATAGATGACTGCGATGAACGCTATGAATGAATCGACTGGTGCTATCGAGTAATGTTCTTTAGATATCAACATAATTTTTATTTGGTTATGCTTAAAGTTGCAGGCACCAGTTAGTGCTTAAAAACTTGGAAATATCGTATGAGAAGCATATTTACCAAATCGATAGCCGCAGTGCAAGGAAATCCCAAACCTTGTCGGATGCACTCGTGCATTAACTACGAGATGTGGAGCTAAACTATCGTCATTTGTCAGAATAGTTCCAGTTGCAAAGATTTTCGTTTTTGGAATGCTTTCGTTTTACCTTCTAAGGATTCTAAACTAAATGTAACATTTTATGACCTGACGTTTATAATGTTACTTTTGACGTTCTACAGACAGATACTACAGATTGATTTATTCTCTTTTATTAGGTAAATCTTGGTGGGACCTTCGAAAAAAACACTAGTCTGGTTTTCTATCAGGGAACTGCGGCCTTACCATAAACTCTTAAAACAGGTTAATAATTGAACTGCTGTCATTCTACCAACTGCAAATGTCACTTTGTACTGTCATATAAATATAATAGGATTACAAAGTGACATTTGCAGTTGGTAGAAAGAACAGCAGTTCAATTATTGACCTGTTTTAGGAGTTCATGGTATGAACCCTGAAAAGCACCTGAGCAGGTGACAAATCTATAACATTTATTCCTGGGGACGAATAGGTAGTTTAAATTAATTTAAACTGGTACCAAGGGACCACTGGGCACCTACGTAGGGGACAAATTTTAGGAGAAGAATGGATTCATCCCGTTTTTCTGTAAATGCAAACAAAACAAACAAATTCCATAAAACATAATACAAAAGGTTTTACCATTTACAATATTCGGAGGCATTTAAATGTGTATACTTTTTGCACATTTTCAGAGACATTCCCCCTACATTCGAACATAATACCATTACTAGGCGCTATATATTATTAAAACGGAAGCTATCCCAGTACTTTCTACTTTTGTGAGTAAAAATATTAGGGGTGCATAAAATAACAATGTTGCACCTTAGTACCCTCTGAGATTGTTCGGAGCCATTGTTAACGTTGTAACTGAAAGTTGTTCTTTGAAGAATTTTATTTTTACAGCTTTTAACCGCGGTTTCGTTCGCTTTAGTGTAGATTTTGTCAATCAATACAGTATAAGACTACATTTAGCAATAATTTATTGCGTCTGTAGATCAAGTTGTTGTGCTGGATCATCATTTCCTAAGTTTCCTTCGTTTCTCGATTCAACAATCGTCATACTCATATTCGTATCGGTCCCTGGATCAGTCCGTGGACCATATAGGTATTGATACTAACTAAGAGCTTCGACTTATACCCTGGGCACACCCTATTTTTTTTTAAAGTATATTAGTAACCGATATTAAGTACTAATATTCCTAGGTAGTGTAATGGTCAGGATTTGACCCCGGGGCTTCTCGATCGTAAGACTCCTGAACCTTAGTGGTTCCGACGCTTGATCAAAAGCCTGATGCACAGACACCTGTTATCGACATTTTCTTAATTGTTAATTAACTATTTAATTAATCTTAACAATTACTTGGCTAATGAACTATTATACTAAGATATTAGAAGTTTTATCTAAGATTAGTTCCTGATTCTTAAAACCAGACTGCGTCTTGATGTAAAACATGATCGTGCCTACGCCACATGGCTCATACAATAATACAACATAACTTCGCTAATATCCCTCATTATTTTCTGCTCCCCTAGTGTTCCCCATTTTGGTTTATACTGTTGCAGCCACGCATAAAATATAACGAACGTATCGTATCGTAACTCCCCTTTTTACCCCCTTTTGAAGATATTTCTGAAACTGGTTTAATAAATTCAGCTATAGATAGACTGCTTAACTCAGTCATCGCTGCCGGTTACACACATTAACTTAACAAGTAAATACATAAATACAATATTTCTGTTTATTTGATTTTAGCTTTATTTGTTCATTTGTTTCGCCTTATGTATACCAAGGTACACGAGCGCGGTCCCCGCTCTCTTGCTACCTCCCACCCGTGTGCCGGATGCCTAAGTTAAGCGGTCGGCCTATACCTAGTCGCTGGCCTATACGAAAGTTTTCAGCGAAACGTTTTTTTTTTATTACAAACATAAACTTACGCCTGTAAATATTCCATTCCACAATATTCCACAACATTCTACACAACGCTTTCTAGACCCATGGTAAGCTTAATTAGCTTGTGTTATGGAATCTAGAATGCGGATATACATACTTAGATACTTTTTTTTTTTTTTGTAAATACATACATATTATACATAGAAACACCCAGACCAATGCAAATATTCATATTCATGCATACAAATATTGGCACTGAGCGGGGATCGAACCCGCGCCTCCTGCGTAGCAGCCGCGTTCACTACCGCTACGCCACAGAGGCAGTCAAATCTAAATAATAAAATCCCCGAAGGTGTAGGCAGAGGTGTATTAGCACCCATAACCAGCTGTTTGATCTCCCAACCCCGGAAGGAACATCTGCACAAAGCCTCGTTCGTCAACCAACGTGGGTGTCCGCTTGCAGTTGAGATTGACTTGGCCCCGAAGGTCTTGTTAGCATCTCATACATAGTTTTACTGCCTTAACTTTCGTAATAAAATCATTTCATTGAACTTTGATACGCAATAAAAATTCCTCCTGATTCTTGAGGTTATTTCCTTTCAGCTAGCATCTAACATAAATTCCCCTTGTTCGACGAGTTGATTAATAAAACTCAAAACAAAGAATGTTCTACAGGTATCGTTCTATGAAGTGGTTACCTTTACTGCGGTTTGCGGTTTCGACATCTAAATGAAACAGTCGGAACGAAACGGAACAGAACTGCCAAACAGCAACGAAAGTAGCTTAGCAAATTTCAATTGTGAATTGGAATAGTAAATTAAGCATTCAGAAATATAATCGATTTATTTAGCGTGCTAGTTGTGACGTGGCTATGTCAGATTCGAACCATACGATGTTCCGTCATGGATACAAAGAGGACCCTGGGCATACCCTTACAAGAAATTTCTCATCAATTTACTGGCGCAACTTTTACATTTCCTTTTCTAATGACATCATAATAAATGCTCACATTGTCCACTATACAAAATAATACACATGAATACAAAACACAATATTTTATAACAATCACTAAAATAATGTTTCCAACTGAATTTCGAAACGTTGAAAATAGGAAGCAAGTTTCAATTTGTAAAGTACCTATATAATAATGTTGTAGTGCAGTTTTGCCAATAAGTGGCCGTCGGTGGCTGTCTGCAGGTCAACTTGTATGTAATACTCTAATGGATTGCTGTGGGAGGAACGCGCCTTATAAAATTGTCGGAGCGAGTTATTCTGTTTTATAGGTCTGTTTCGTCCGTATAGGCGGAAATATGAGTATCATATGAAACTGCAGTTCAATATATGAATAAATGCGGCATTACGATCGAGAGGTGCTGGGTTCGAATCCTGGCCATTGAGATTAACACGGTGAGCGTCATTATATCAAGGTAGATAGACCCCTGTATCTTGTAGAGGTGGTTGGCGCTTGACAGATGGTAAAAATTTACTTATCTTCGTTGGCGGTGGTTGGCGGCTTGTAGCTTCAATCAAAACATACTACCTAAACCCAGGAAACAGCAAAATACAGCAAGAGTAAACGACACAAAAATTCATCATGATTTGGGTACTTTCAGATAACTTATTTTTCAAACTATGTGATAACTACCATCTTTAGTCACCCCGACACCATGGCTGCAGAAAAGTAGCCGAGTTGGCCTTAAAGTTAATAATAACAAAAAAAATCGCTATAGAATCCGTTAAAAAGTGCTTTAATTCCAATGAGTAATGTTCGCGTTAACTTCAGAAAGTATGACGAAAATATTATACTAAAATTATTTAATACAAGTTGAGTCGAGTCTCTGGAAGGAAACAGACTTAGATCTAAATTCCGCTAGTCTATAAAAAAATAGACGTAATGCAGTATCTTTCTAGTTACTCAGATACTCGGCCGAACAATGCAAGTCGCATCAATTATTCTACAACCCAACGCCAATCTCACAAACATACACACCATTCAAACAAAGACCTTGAAACTTTGATCATTGGTTCAATCACTCGAGCACCGTCCATTAGGCAAATGGATCGAACTAGGCATCCTGTTCAGATTTACATTGCAAATGTTTGCACCAAGGTTGGGCGTTTTTGATATTTTTGGCGAGGAACTTTTGGGTTCGAAAGTGGACAAGAATTGTTAAGTTGTATTGCGATGGATGTCAATGGTACAAATGGCTTAGCAATTTCTATTATATTGATGAAATGATGAAGATGAAAAATGAAAGGAATTAACTTTGACCTATGGGGATTGGACAATTACGTAAAAAACTCGAAAGTTATCACGCCCGGACAGCTACAAAAATGGACTAAATGTTATTTGACCAGTTATCGAAATGGAAAAAATCCTCTTTTACGAAAGCTACGGCTGGTTATCAAAAATTAGTTACGAAAGTGGAGGATGCCGGGGATATAAGTCCAATGGAAAAAGGTGACACGTATAGTATGAAATGCTCTATTCATCTACTAAATACATGATCTCTATTATATATTAATTGAAATGTTCATAGTTGGTACTTCCTTAATCAATCGGTGATGCGGAAATCCGAAATACCGTTTCATTTATACTGAAGAAAATATTTTTACCCCGTAATATCCGCATGGGAAAGTTACTTCATAATAATACCGACGGGCCCTGAAGCCAATAAAAAGATGACAAGCAATATAAAGATTAGGTTCCCAAGACGTCTTAGATCTGATCCATCTCTGTCGGTTTACGTTCGTTTGGAGCCCTTCGGGAAATTCGATGCATTTATCGATTGTTGCTAGAGATGGGACATGGCGTATCGATACTTTATTTTTATTAGAAAAATCTACTTTAACTTGTCAGATTTTTGTTATGTTTTTTGTTTATTATACACTTATATCAATTATATTCTCTCTATTTTACTTCTCTCATTATTATTTTTTATTAATTAATGTATCAGTGCTTTTAATCTGGCTTGAAGATATATAGATAACATATTACTTCCATAGTGATAATAAAATCTGCATTGATCAAAACATCTACAAAGTAACTACTGTGTTAGAAAAAATTAAGATGAAATATTATAAAATATTTAGTCCTGATTTAAAACCCTATCCTAACCAAATATCAAAAGGGGTGAAAAAAAAACTGCCTGAAAAAAAAAACTTTTTTCAAAATAGGAACCACCATTTTTACAGCATCCAGCAGAGTGCAGTTAATTGATTGACTGATAAATACATCTTTCATTAAGTAATTATTTTGAACAATTAATTTCAGGAACATCGACTCGCCCACATCACTTAAGCAAGTATAGGATTCAAGTAATTATTTTGAACAATTAATTTCAGGAACATCGACTCGTTCACATCACTAAAGCAAGTATAGGATTACAGAATGTCGGCATACCTGAAGATATTGGGAGGATTCCGCATCGCATCGCCGTATGCCAAGTACTCGGATTACCGACTATTTCAGATTACAGTAGATGTGCCACGACCAGACGTTGTAGAAATGATGAAATGGTTTTTTTATAGATTTAGATCCGAAAATCGTAAATCGGATTTTTTTATGAGTAGGGATTAAAAGCATGACTTTTAAAAAAAAAATGTAGGTGTTCCTTTCTTTCTTTAAAAATGTGCGATTTTTTATACTACTAGGTAGTATAACTAAATCTTATAAGTATATAAAATTCTCATGTCACAATGTGCGTAATCGAACTCCTCCGAAACGGCTTGACCGATTTTGATGAAATTTTTTGTGCTTATCCGGTATCTATGAGAATCGGCCAACATCTATTTTTCATCCCCCTAAATGTTAAGGGTGGTCCACCCCTTAATTTTTTTTTTTTTTTTCAGACAAAATTTTTTGTTTTTATTTTTTTATGATACATCATACAAAAATACATGCAATCCTAAATTTTCACCCCTCTACGATCAACCCTTATTTTTTATTTGGTAATTAAAAAATTTATCTTCTCTAATATATAAAATTCTTCTGTCACGGGGTGCGTAATCGAACTCCTCCGAAACGGCTTGACCGATTTTGATGAAATTTTTTGTGCTTATCCGGTATCTATGAGAATCGGCCAACATCTATTTTTCATCCCCCTAAGTGATAAGGGTGCAGCGGGAACGGGATTTGAATATCACGCGGGCCGAAAATATGGCGGTACGAAGTTCGCCGGGGCAGCTAGTAGTATTATAGATTATGAAAGCTCGAGCCAGTGAATTGTATCCGTGTTTGGAAAACTCGTTCAACCATAAATAAGAAAACTTTCGAAATCGGAAATACCCGCGTACCATAATATTATAAATATAAAAATAATTACTTTCATGCAAAAAAAAAGAGAAATAGCGATAGAAATCGTTAAAATTAGCTTCCTTCTATATAGAGTAGTAACTCTTCATTCACAGAGTACCTACTTTCATTATTGATAATGGATTTAACTTGAAATCAATCAATTCAATTTATCAACACAAATTAATATCGATACTATAATAATTAATTAGTAATTTAACAACAGCCAATCAGTATCAAAACCAATTTTATCTTGACAATTTTAACACTCCAAAATTGTCACGTCCCAAACGAATTCTATTAATACGCAAAATAAATGTCAATAAATAAGGACATAGATAAATACGTGTTTCGTACAAATCTCTTCGCGGCGTTTTCTCACAAGTTCGCATCTTCGCCTAATAAGCAACCATTACCGAAATTAAAGCATCAATCTCCCCACCGCGTCGATGCTTTACGCGCTCCTGTTAAATATTTGTCAAAGAGTAAGTAAGCTGTAGCACAGGTGTGCCAATGTAACTAAAGTCGAAGGAAAGTCCATTGAATCTCGCTGAAGCTTTGCAAAATTTTGTTGAATGAGTTTTATTCAGTAAAATGTGAGAAATTAGTTTAGTTGAACGGTTTTTATTGATAGAATTGACCTTAGTTCTATTAAACTATGACTAAAATTTCACTCGTGTTGAGTGTTGTAAATCGTAACTTATGTGGTCTTGATAGCTATTTATTGTCTAGCCCAGGGATTGCATTGATTTTCTTAAACTTTTGGCTCCACAAACCCCCGTCAAAGTTTCTAGATGACAGAACGAGTAATTCAAGGCCAATTTTTATGTGATGGCATAAATTTTCTACTTTTCGAAATAATATTCAAGTTCCATGAAAAAAAATTAAAACTCAGATCTAAGTCCCACAATAAAACTGTAGGCATAAATCTAAGAGCAATAAATTGAATGTCCTATCTGTGACCTTCAGAATTTACGTCACAGGTGAAAGTCGGCTGTGGTCGCAACATAAATTACCGTTTAAGGCAATAAGCGCTTATTGCGCGGCGCGGGACGCGGTTCAGGATTGTGCGCTTTAGAACAAGCTACAGAGAATTCGGGCCTATGATTTATTGCCTTTTTAAAAAATATCTCATCCGAGTAGGTAGAAATCTCAAGAAGTTCAACACTATTGTTTTAAAACATCATCATCTTAGCGTCATTCGCGATTGCATTGCATTGTCTGCATAGTCCTTATCCGTTTTTTGATTCAGTTTATACGATTTTTAAAGTAGTAACTGCCGTATGACCTCCCAACCCTGAGAGGAAAGCGTGTAGTGCGGACCGACGTATGAACCTCGAACGAGGCAGCTGAGGCAATGAGGTACCTGAGGCAGCTATCTACTGCCTCATAATCACATTTCTTTGTCTAAAACTGCAATCTAAAACTGCAATTCCGATACAATGCTAGCATAGGCTCGTGTTCGGTTCGTCTAGCGAAGCGTAGACCCACCTTTTAAGTAGGACTCCATACACCATTTCATAGAATATATTTCAATTGTCCAACTGTAGGCCTAAATAATAAAACTCCGGCCTATCCACTCTGGGACATGACGTTAGAATCTATTCAAAAATTAAATAACTTACATTCTTTTAGCTAAACAAAATACAAACATATAATTTAATATCCGCCCTGAAACACAGCTCTTCAATTTAAATATCTACAGCGAAAATATTTATTTTGTTATACAACAAATACAAAAGATTTTCAATCATAACATCTGACTCGAGGAAGCACAGGGAAATTTACAAAACGCCTGGCCGCTATTGTTTACATTTGGCTATCATGACTGACGTTATCTCGAGTTTCGCATTCATCGCTCGTCAGCCTCTGACGTCTAAACGCTAGTGTGGAACAGATTATGAAATGTAAGTTAAATGAATGAAGATATCGTTGTGTATCGGAAATTAGACGGTTTAAACTAGGATAGTTGAATTGACATATCGCTTTTCTTTTGTTGATAGATCAGACAGTAGAGTTTGTTACTTTTCTGTTTTCGCTAATCGAAATTAGCGCTAATATTCAGTAGAATTTTAGCAGCAAAATGTAATTTTGTTTTACACGTTAGTTTTATAGCCATATTGGTGTAATTAGTATCTACCATTAGACCTTAAGCTAAAGCTAAGCTAAGCTAAATATCCCGAGATATTTACGCCCCGTTACCTCCGGTCACGCTAACGTTACAATCCGCACGTTACTCTTTTTTCATTCTACACAGCTAGTAGCACCTGTTCTTTTACAAACTGTGACATGTGTACTTTTTTTATGAATTAAATACTTTTTACTTGTCACACAGGCTATTTTCACTTCTGCCGGCATTCGGAGTACCACAATTTTTTTTTAAACATATCCGCGATTTACTATTAAAATACATACATAAATATATTTTAATCTATATCAGTTAATGCATATATAAAATATCATCAAACAAGGGAATTAACTTAACATATCACATTAAGTAAACAGAAATTCACCAGATATATTGGGATGAATCCTCCTGATTCCAATCATTGACAAACCCTTTGCCGCGGCAAAAACATTTACGCTCAACGGGTTCGCGATAGACAGATAATAATTAATCCTTGTCTAGCAAAGAACAAAAACCTCATATTAATTCCATATATTAAACATTGGAAATTAATCGTAGAGAGGGTACTCTTCTGAATGGCGAGCGAGACAATCGTACCGAACCTTTGTCCGGACATGTATTGTTTAAACACAAATAAATCAGTGTGCGCACAGTGGGCTCGTGACGGACCACTGACTCCATACACAATAATACATAACAAATTTTATCGATATCATTGTTATGTAAATTCCGAAATGAGATGTTTAATTTTAATACGTTCAATGTTTTTAAGTGTGAAATACATTGATATGGTTGTAATTTTGTTGTCAGTGGGTTGTTGCTCTAAACCTAGTCAATTATGCATGGTTATCATCAGTAATTAATAGTGATATTTTCATGAAACATTTATGTGTATTTTCCAAACCTAATATATTTATACATACATACATACAGTCACGCCTCTTTCCCAGCGGGGTAGGCAGAGACCACAGTTTTCAACTTGCTACGATTCTGGCATACATCTTTCGCTTCTTCTACTTTCATAATTGTTTTCATACATCATGCTCGCCGGTTTCGGGTACTCTTGACATGGTCCTTCTTTAATATGTCTTCAGTCTGTCTGACATACGTATGTCTAGGTCGACCTCTACCGGGTTGCCTATTCACCCTCATTCATATATTTAAGTATATTTTAAATGTCAGATTTAGAAAATACTTCGCCTTGAATTATGAAAATGTTAAAGTCGTCCTTTTTTTCTTTTGTGAAAGGTACTGTTGCCATTTTCTTTTAAAAATTCTGGATAATATGCGATTGAAACATGCAGCTAGTTAAGCTATGTTTACTTTAGATCTAGATAGCGTTGTGTTAAATGTCCTGGAATATTTAGGATTTATTTGTAAAAAAGTAGAACATATAACTCAAAAAAGAACAGAAAAACCCTGTAAAATGTAGTCTGTAGTAGGCTTTAAAAAACTCATCCGACAATATACAGTAAAACCGAACCACTGTGCGTTACCGCAGATCTATAATGAAATAATTAACAAGTATGCACCGTCCAATTATTTTGGCATGCAGTGTAATGTAAGCGAAACAATTTGCTGACTGAACCAGCAACTAAAGTTTACCAAACAGGCGACGTATTCCAGCGTGCACATCAGTGCAAATAAAAGTGTACCGTGCGGGTAGCTAGTTAAAATTTCACGAGTCAGTCTAACGGTTGGGCGCACAGTTTTTCCAAATACGAATTTCGTTCCATTTTCGAAAGCCATTTTTGAATATTTCAGTTAACTGTCCTGTACGATGTTATTTTGTTGGTTTCTTTGTTTTGCAGCTCAGTAAGTAAATAATTGAGGTACGAAATAGTCCTCTAATTAGTACTTTAGACTATATTTTGATTATAAACTTACTGACACAAAATAGCACACTCTATCAAAAAGTTTAATGGTACACATTTTTCAATGAGGTTACTAATATTTACAAAGTACTAGCTGTCACCTACGGCTTGGATCGCATGGATTTAGGTTTTCGCGACCAAACAAAGTCTATGTTCTTTCCCAAGTTTCAGTCCATCTTTATACCCATCAAAATTGGGTCAGTGGTTTAGACGTGAAAGCGAAACAGACGGACAGACAAACAGACAGACAGACAGACAGAGTTACTACTAAGGATGCTAAACAGGTCATAAAACGGTGAGATGTCTTTAACGTACCGTTTATTTTTAACTACCGTTTTTGAAAATGTCATAATTTTGTTCAAAATGTTTAGGAACAAAGGCAATGTCTATCATCAGAACAGTATTTAAAAGAAGAATGTCAGAAGGTTCCGTAATATTTGTCTGTCTGTCTATCAAACAGATTGACAGACATGCAGATGTCAACGATAGTCAATACAATAAAGATTTCTTTGTTAAAGTAACACATACTTATATGAATAAAATAAATGTGTTAATACCCTCTGAATGGGACTAAGTACTTCAAAGATACAAGTACGCTCCGGAAGATCACCAGCAGCGTAAAACAGTCTGCTGGCGTTCTTTACCGATCTGGGGTGGATCGAATAATTGCCCACCCTCACGCAAGAACCGCGCCTTGACGTGGAGTTGCGGATACCAGCCCGCGATACCATACCATACCATACTCTCTGAATGCTTCCCTTAAAGAATAGTATAGTAAATAAGGTAGGATACGATGGTATTCCTGTCCCACTTGAGCTATCCGACTGGGGAATTACCTCCGCCCTACAGCCGCCGTTATAATAAACTCGTGTTGTGTTCCCGACGGTGAGTAGGATAGCCAGAGTTCACTGGAGTTTTGTGCTGTTACTGGGAAGACCAAAGGCTTGTATTACTTTGTCTTCTGCACTGACGGCACAGAAACTCTCTGTTGTTACAGGGTCGGCAGCACGAGTGTGACTCCATTGTTGTTGCACACTTTCCATATAAAGAAACAAAATAGTAAGAGTATATTAACCGATGCCCACAGTTACGCTCGCGTGAAATAAGGATCCCGTCTCCGGAAACTGTTTCCGGGATAATAAGTAGCCTACTGCTACATAGTATCTTTCAGATCCATTCAAGCGTGCTGACGTCATTATATAACGAACACTCGTGCATGAGCCTATTGAAATCTGCTTACTCGTAGTATGTACCTTATGGGTATTATAACTAATAGCTTGACATGTGCTTCTATCCTAAAGATGCGTACAAATTATATAGCATAACATGTTATATAACAATGTTATATAACATGTTTCAGTAATGTAGACACTGAAGTTAGTATAATGTTGCAAAGTTATAAAACAATGTTAGATAATGTGGACGTGTTATATAACACAAGTTATACAACATGTTACATGATCAGTACGCACTTTTGTGACTAGCAAGGTACGTTCTCAAAATGATCTTAAAACCTTGGTATTAATTAATTTGTATTAGTAATTATTCAAATTAAGATCAGTCTGATGTTGACTGTACAGAAAGTAGGCATTGAGGAGACTCAATTTCAGTTTTTCCATTCAGAAACCGGCCATTCAAGTTCTCAAAAAGTGCAATTGAATATTTAGTATAAAGAATTCAAATATGCACTTTCCGTAATGCACTTGAAAGATATCGTAGCAGCATTCATTGAGTAAGAAAATTTAATCCCGCGACTTGAGTGACTTCGCTTACAACATGAATGTATGAATATTATGAAATGTCGAGTAGTTTGATTATTGCCCAAACTATACTACTATACTTCTAACTAGCTGTTACCCGCGGCTCCGCCCGCGTGGAATTCGGATTCCGGTCCAACTTTAATGTATGGAAATCTGCCCGATTTATTGACATTTATGCTCACTGCTCCGCTCCCTTTACTAGTAGCGTGATGTTATATAGCCTATGTTACTCCCAGATAGTGTAGCTTTCTATAGGTGAAAGAATTATTGAAATCGGTACAGTAGTTCTGGAGCCTATTCATTACAAACATACAAAAATAGGTACAAATCTTTCCTCTTTATAATATTAGTGTCTAATATACAACTACTGTTTCTGTGGCGTAGCGGTAGTAACCACGGCCGCTACGTACGAGGCGCGGGTTCGATCACTGCTCATTGCAAATATTTGTATGCATGAATAATTTTTGCATTGGTATGGGCGATTCTATGTAAAATATGTATGTATTTACGAAAAAAATGTAGGTATCTAAGTATGTTTATCCGTATCCTAGAACCCATAACACAAGCTAGTTAAGCTAAGCTTACTTTGGGTCTAGATAGTGTTATGTAGAATGTCCTACAACAACAATTTTATTGTTTTCTGCATCGCGATATGAAAAAATTCTAAACCAAACACCTTTTTTTGAAATTCAGTGTTTTGGTCAATGATAGTGGTGTTGAGCCTATTGTCTACTGCTAATGAGTATTTTTGCTAGATTTCGTGTCGCTTCTGAAAATATAAAAACTGAAGAACACAATATTTTATATGATCTGGTAAATCGATCCCTGGTGCTAACCCAATTCCAACTGAATTGGGAAAAAGCTCGATTTAGCGAAATATTAGTGTTATGAGGGTCCCAATAAGATCTTCGAGGCACGCATACGAGCCAATCTCAACTGCTAATTGATTCACCTACTATATAACGGACTTTCGGGGTTGGGAGGTCAGACGACAGTCGTACCCGGAAAGTCCTTCAAACCTGGTTTTGAAAGTGATAACCTTTGTACCTATCGGGACAAAAAAAGTCCCAGTAGTCCTTTCAAAGGACCAGCAATTCAAAGGATCCTTTCAAAGGATTCAGTATGAGGATGATTGACAAATGTCATCTTTCTTCTCCGTAGTACACGAGTACTACACGTGTACCTACTGTACACGTATAGTATTTAATTAATTAAATAAAATAAATACCACCTTCAGGATTTTTCTTCGTTCTTAATATCTCGAAAGGCTAAACCTAGTAAATTAGTTTCATTATCAGTGTGTCCCAGGTGCTTCAAAAGGCGCTTGTTTTTGGCACCCCCCCCCCCCCCCGTCCCTCCTACTTCACCCCCTTCGTCTCAAACATCTTAATTAACTTCAACTCTTTAAAACTGCTTTAACTTAGTAGCTTGGTGGAAAGCGATAACCATTTTCTTTTTAAAAGTCTTTTATTAGCTCCGTCTGTTGCAAGGAGTATTAAAATTTATGTATAGTATTGTTTACGCGAGTAATACTGGGGCCCTAGACAAAGTGACATTCTATTGATGGAATCGCGCTGAAGCGAATCATTTTTAAGGTTTTAACAATGGATTTCGGGACATTGCGATGGTTATAATAATAATGATAAGTTAAATAATGTATTTCGAGTTACAAAGACTCAAATTTCATAAAAAAAATATGGTTATATTAATGATTTATGTCAATTTCATACTACAATTAGCGATTCCACTGGCGTTTTCGCCAATAGAATGTCACTTTGTCTAAGGTCCCTGATTATTAAACTTCATCGTAGCGATAATCCCAGTCGCATCCGGAGTCTGGGGTCCGCTTTACCAGTCGAACTGCAGATTTGCTGGACCTTGATATTTATCGTGAAGCGACTGCTGTCTGACCTCCACAACCCAATAACGATATTAGGCGATATCGAAGCATTGCAGCTAGACCAGTTGTTAGACTTTTTAGGGATTTATCTACCCGTAACGACTGCCATAGATGTTCTTATGGCACCCGGGACTGACGACTTAACGTGCTCTCCGAGGCACGACCAGACTAATATATGCACTGAGCGGGGATCGAACCAGCGCCTCCTGCGTAGCAGCCGCGTTTACTACCGTTACGCCACAGAGCAGTTTCTAAACAGTCAAAACACACTTTTTAAAGCACTCGCAACTTGAATGATAATAAATCAATAAAAAATTAATTAAAACATAATTTTATTTCATCTCTCGAGCGCTCAAAACATGTCGTAGCGCGTCCATGTTTTAATTAAACGACAATAACAGGGTATATTTAAAATTAATTTGGTTGAAAAGCTGGCATTATCGCAAGGAGAGGTGAGAGGTACGAATTTATCAGGGCACACTCCAGTGCTCTCGTGTAAAATTAAATGACATTTGATGTTTGGTGTAAGTGACAGGCGATTCGAAATAATAAACTTATGAAATAAATTAATGTTCCAAGACAAAATTTATTTTAGGTAGGCTAGATAGCGCTAGGTAAAAACCTAGCGTTATCTAGACCCAATGAAAGCATAAGCTTCTATTTTGCTTTTGAATACATACAATAATATATAATGATATAATAGATACAATAACAACATAATTCAGTAGAAACTTTCGTAACAACAATTTGTGCTTGTATGGAAGTTTCATATAAAATTTAATCATTATCATAGCGATAATCCTGGTTGAATTTGAGGTGTAAAAGGTTTGATTTCGGAAAGCATCGGAGCTCAGTTCTACTTTGTATTATAATGTCCAACTTATTTTGGTCATAACGAGACCGCTTGCCGTTTAATTTCCAAAGCCTGAGATGAAAGCCTGCAAAAAGTTATATCCGTTGATCGACAGGTTTTCAAGTTAGCAGGTGAAGTTGCACTGGCCCCGAAGATATCGTCGTAAGATCACATACACATCCGCTTCAATAACTTCCTAGCTACTGAACTCGATGTTTGTGACTAGAAATGAAATATACCCGCTGTCGCTTATCACCTGAGCCTGCCCGCATTCTGGTACAAACAAAATTTAATGCAGCGTTGAAATTCGAAAATGCTTATATAATTAGATGTCATAATTCACTGGTGGCTCTTATCATTTTTACCTGAGTTGTGGACTGAAAGGGCTTTTGTTCCGAACAATTTACGAGTTGAAAGGTAATCTTGGCTTTTGCTCTAGTTTGTTGATATGAGCGATTGTCGTTGCTATTTATGAGGGTTGCAATATTTAGAGCGGAAACACACGATGCGTTGCGGCGACGCACCGCAGAAATTTCGCCGCAGTAGCGGGCACACGAGCGGTGCGACGCCGCTGCGTTGTTATGACGCAGCGGCGCCGCGTGCGCCCCAGCTGCGTTGTAATGTCTGTTAATAATAGTGCAAGCGCTAGAGGTAGTTGAGTATGCAAAATCCGAGTGACGGAAACTATGACCGGATTCTTATACCTGATCCTCTAAATAATGACAAAGAAATCTTGCCGCCGGGTGTGATGGTCCCTTTCCGCTCCCTTCACATCCCCTCTGCGCCCTTAAAGTAAGCATAGCGCGCGTATGCGTTTAGTGTGTTTCTACATCTATTGACGTAAAGAAGTTGCTTTATTAAGTCGTGTTTTTGTATCCATTTTTATTTTATACTACTTAGGTGGCAAACAAGCACACGGCCCATCTGATGGGAAGTGGTCACCGTGGCCTATGGACGTATGCAACACCAGGGGCATCACACTCGTGCTGCCGACTGCCAACCCTGAATCCATATTTCCATACTAATATTATAAATGCGAAAGTAACTGTCTGTCTGTCAGTCACGCTTTCACGCCTTAACCACTGAACCGATTTTGATGTAATTTAGTATAGGGGTAGATTAGACCTTGAGAAAGGACATAGGCTATGTTTGGTCGCGATAACCGACATCCACGCGGGCGGAGCCGCGGGCAAAAGCTAATATAATATATATCGATGATTAAATATAATAACATTTTGCTGACAACATTAGTATCATTAATGCTACAAAATTATATAAAAGTACACTTTTACGAAAAGCTCAACAGTGACTTACGTCCACGACAAAATGACTATACAAGCCGTCTTTACCAGAGTTATTAATTCCCCCCATGTAAATAAACTGTAAATTGTCGCACAAGGTCTTGTAATTGCAATAAATCTGAATTGGTTTGTATTTCATTATGTAAATGCATCAATAACAAATGTCAAAATTAAAAATAAGTATTTTTTACCTACTTTAAGAAAATTTATGCTTGAATTCGCTGGTTGTTCGAATAACTTTTTTTTTTTAAATATTACTTTTATTTTCGTTTTTTTTTTATTAAGTACCTATTTAAGAATCCATCCTCACTTTTACCATTAGAACAAACTATAAATTATAACGGAAATATTCATTAAAATGATTTTATATCATGTACCTACTCAATACATTTCCTTTACGAATAAGACAAGAGGGGGTAAAAAAAATGGACCAACAAATAGACCGGCAAGATCCACATTATCATTCTTGGACCTTTTCTTCACTTAAATCCGTTGGCGAAATTCGGTACTCACATTTTGCATACTCATACCTCTAGCGCCCGGTCTATAAATCATAAACAACTACGCGGTGGCGGTGCGGCGCGCGCCGGAGCGGTGCCGCTCCGGCGTCGCAACGCATTCACCCCTCCCCGCCTCGTCTCGGTGGTTGCAAGTCCGGTGCGGCGACGCAGCGCATCGTGTGACATGCTACAGATATTTCTATGTAAAACGACGCAGCGACACCGCTCCGGCGTCGCGCCGCCGCCGCAACGCATCGTGTGTTTCCGCTCTTAAGGTTTGTTCTTTTTGATTAAATTTGTAGATTTTGTGAAAAATAATATTAAAGATGAGGTTAGTTTTCAGTTATGTTTTTCATTTCGGTGACTGTTTTTCGGGCTCTTTTGATTTCCGAAGTCGATTTTTTTTTTAATTATTCAATTAATTAGCCTTTTACAGTGCTCTGCTGGATTTACCTTTAAAATGCCATTGCATCTGATCCTCCGCATTCCATGTTCAGTCTATTTCAGCTAACTTTTTCAAGTCGTTCGTCCGTCTGGCTGTATGAATGACCCATAACCGCAATTTCTCTTATAAGACTTTCAATTTGATTAAGAAAGTGAAAAGAGAATCGACCTCGGGCGGGACTCGAACCCGCGATCTTTCCCTTACAGGGGGAATGCTCTGACCACTAAGCCACCGAGACCACACGAAGCCGATCCAAATTCCTCTATACATCCGTCTTTTGAGGCGACGACGGTGGAGCCATCTACCGATACTCGTACGAACTCTCGGAACCAATGAATGATGTTACAATCATTTCTAAACATTGATTTTTGATGACTCCGCCCATGAATAGTTAGCATAATATATGCTTCAAAATATAATTATTACTTTTACTGTCATCTTAACGTTGTTCCCACGGTTACATTCAAGGCTTTCAAAATACAGACCCCATAGCTTTAAGTCTCGTAACAATCTGAAGCATACGTCACGTGCAAGCAGAATTAAATTAAGAGGCTTTCCTCTCGGAATTGGCAGATCAGATGACAGGAGGACGTAGGATACGGTACTTCCGTACCAATCGAACAGTCCGACTGGAGAAGTTAAGACTGAAGACTGGAGAAGACTATAATAACCTTGTATTGTGTTCCCAGTGGTTGACAGGGTAACCAAAACTGTCAGTGGAAAGACCAAAAGCTTGTCCTGCTTGTCTTCTGTGCTGACGGCACACAATCTCTAAACATCTTATTAAACGATCGGCAGCACAAGTGTGTTCTGGTCCATAGGCCACGGTAACCATTTTCCATTAGGTGGGACGTGTGCTTAGTATAAAAAGTCGTTCTAATAAAAGTCAAAAGAAGGAGAAGGAATAAGTGGGCTTCAGGTTCTGAAGTGTAAGCCTCGGATGTAATCAAGAACAACGGTGATGAGCGATAGTTATGTTGTTGAGTAGTCTCATAAAAACACTTCTGCCATATTTCGCAGTTATATACGAGTTCAAAGTTCCGCAATTAACCTCTCTAAAGGATGTCGTCAACTTACATCAAGTGTATAACAAGTGTATAAGTACTTTAGAATTGTATAACGACGAAGAGTGGCTCGGCGAGTGTAATTGGGGGCGATAATATCATGATGGCCTGGATACGAACGTTAGTTAATTTGTTTAATGATAATAAACTGTTTAGTACACTAGTTGAGCGGTTTTAATATCTGCTACTGCATTTTAAGAGATATATTGAAAGCGGTTAGGTCGGGCCTCCAGCAGTGGACTGCGATAGGATAATTGATTGATTGCATTTATTAGCATTCTGAGAAGAAAGATGTTTTGAATGAATACTGATAGCTTTTCACGGTTTCACTCTCGTCCTCGAGTGTATTCGAGGGGATGTCCATGGTTGGTGTCTTTAACGGAAAGGCTGAAGGTACCTCTGACTGACCCTGAGTGCCGAGTTCACCCCGGCCTCGGATTCAATTAGGAAGGTGTCTCCATGATGATCTTCTTCTTCATCGACTCAAAAAAAAAATATATTTTTAAAATTATCGGTCCAATATTTGACCACGGCTACAGCATTGCCCGTTGCCCTACACAGGTCTTCGATAGTACAGGTGGAAGGGTACAGTGGGCAAGAGAGCAAATGCAGCATGGACTGGGGCTTATGGACGCTACTTGCGTGTCAAGCACATTGTGCATAATCATATGCATTTATTGCACGAATTTCGCACCATATTACTTACACAAGTATAAGACAGCGTACAGCCTACGGAACAGTGCCTTTTCAGATTTTTCTAGTTCGGTTTCTAAAGGTGCGTACAAATTATATAGCATAACATGTTATAAAACAATGTTATATAACATGTTTCAGTAATGTAGACACTGAAGTTAGTACGATGTTGCAAAGTTATAAAACAATGTTAGATAATGTGGACGTGTTATATAACACAAGTTATACAACATGTTACATAATCTGTACGCACCGCAAGTGATATTATGCATTTCTGTTTTTACCAACCCGTCTGGCTAGCACGGAAACAGTAAGCCAAAGCCTCCCAACATAAGAAGAGGCCTATGTCCAGCAGTGTACTGCGATAGGTTGATTGATTGATTGATTGATTGATTATACATTTAACACAGTCTCTAACATTTGCCATGAATGTGGGCTTTCAAATACAAAAATGATTTTGCAAACAGTAAGTACTTACTTTTTTAAAAACAATTCATTTTATTAGGTATACCCGCTTGTATTCATTATTCCAAGCAATGATGTATTATTAATTAGTTTATAATAATTATATCATTGAATCCAAGCCTATCAGATAAATACCAAAAATTTACACCCTAGTAAAATAGTTAGCATTTAGGTATATCTTTTTTTTGTCTGAAATCACTTCAAAATGACAATGCATTTCATTTTAAATTCTCTTCAACTGCTAAATAAACATACAAACAACGTTTCAAACAAATATAAAACGCAGTTCTGCGAATATTTTTGCAAACAGGACGTGTTTTTTTCAGTCTGCCGAAGCTTTGTGTAGCTACGAACTAATGCGCGGCAAAAACAAGAGAATGCGTGCTGCTAAGTCCACTTTTATTAAAATCGAACATTTCAATACAATTTTAAATGACCAAGTATTGGTTTTTCTGTTTGTTTAGCAAATTGTTTTTGTATTGAACGTGTATTCAGTGACTTAAGACCGACGTTGGGAGTAAGTCTATAGTTACAAGCCGCGGACGAGGGCCAGATCGAGAGATATGGCCCTGGGTCAGCCAGGGTGCGAGGGATATGTCCATGACAATCTTACCTCCAGTAACCGACGCGACGGCCCACAGACGGTGTGCGTTTCCCTCTCCCCCCACCGACTCCGGCGGGGAAGGTATCTGTGAGGATTTTTCGCTCGATAAAAAAAAGTTACAAACCGCGGAACATGAATATTTTGGCTTTACTATTACAGATATTGTATTGTTTTAAGTTCTCTTCTCATAGTCCCGGGTCCTTTAAGCGAGGTGTGAAAAAGCATTTGATGAGGCTGTCAAGCTGAGTGCCACCATTGTAACTGTCTAATAATGGTGACCCTCTTTTCTGAGACTTTCAGGCAAGGTGAAGTCATATTGACGTTTCCTATATAAAAAGAGAGATACGTCAAACTTACAATAACACACAGTCGTTTTTTCGTCAGGGGTTGAAAAATAGGCGGTATTTTAATATTCAGGAGACATACTTTAGTCTCGTTAGTTCAATATCTCATTTAAGTGTCTCAACAATTAGTGAGAAAGGAATTCCCTGTTTAGTATGCAAATTAAAGTTGTGGAGCTTATGATGGCGACATTTGTCTCACAAATACTGTCGTAGGCGCATTCAACATCAGATCGCTTTTGACGAGCAAAGTACTCAAAATAATCTTAATACCTACTAATGATGTTAATACCAATCTGTGTTATTATTTGTTGTATTGCATTATCGTTAGCCGCTTCCAACCGGTCCTATTGGAGATCTATAGGGGAGGCCTATGTCCAGCAGTGGACTTCCTATGGCTGAAATAATGATGATTATGATGATTATCGTTCGAACTAAAGGTGTGTATCAAATATCAGAACAATCAATAGATAGGACAGGGGAATACCAAGGTATTAAAATAATTTTGAGTACTTTGCTAGTCAAAATTAATCTGATACTGACTGTACTAAAGGACTTAGAATTTAATACTGCGTTATCAAGTTGTAACAGCATTACTGATACTGATCATAATATGGATGGAGTATTTACTGATTATAATAGGCTAGCTTATGTGTTATTTCAAACTGTAATATTATATCCAGTCAAATCCGTTCAGCCGTTAGAGTGATGCACGATGGATGTTGATTTGTTATGAAGATATAGAAAAATGCCTGCTTGATGGCAATATACTTACCCGCTATTACGTGGGACCGAAAATCATTTATAGGCTTATCTATATAATAGAAATGAATTGCAATCCTGTTAGTCTCTCTAAAACTCGAGAATGACTGAACTGATTTGAATAATTATAATCTTGAAACTATATAATAAAAATGAATTGCAATTTTGTTACTTTCGCTAAAACTCGAGAACGGCTGAACCGATTTGGATAATTATAGTCTTGAAATATTCGTTTAAACGGTGAGAAAATAGATCTGAATTCCACGCGGGTGAAAAAAAAAAATTGGCGGTACAAAGTTCGCCGGGTCAGCTAGTATAAAATAAATCTCAGAAATGCACAATACTTTTCAGTACAGTAAGGGTTTTAATATACCCGGGATTGACGCTTTAATGAAGAAGGACTTAAGTACCTATATTCAGTTATATTCCTTAAAAAGGTATATTTCTTTATACGGCTCAACATGGACCATGTATGGAGAACCAGCATACAATAGAGGCTTTCAGAGGTTTCCTTCCGCCCACGGGTTTCCTTTACATTGTTAGAAATTTTTGACGCTCGTATTGTGAAATATATGTATATCCCAAAATGCATTTTATGAAGAGAAAATTTCATGAAGCGGACATTTTTTCATAGAAAAATTTTTGTGATAGGAAAAAAATTGAACTCGCAACACCGTTACCGATACCTCTTGCGACAGATTGTGACAACTCACATGTGACACCTCTGTATATAAGTACTTATCTTCATATTTTGGACAAGTTTTCATTTCTTTTGGCATTCTCGGAGTGCCACTGCTTTTTTTTATTATATGGGTACTAGCTAAATGCCCAAGACTTTGGTTGCGTAGATGTCAGTTGTCACGATTTGTGGACATATCTCCGATTCTATTTGACGAATTGCAATCGAACACACGTCCGACGATAAATCTGATCCTCTAACAAAAAAAAAACACCATAAATATGAGCTCGACCTCTAAGTGCTTAAAAAATACCAAAATGTCACTTAATTACACTGAACAACGTTAACTATAGGTACGTGAACGTAATTCACGTTAACATTATTTTACAAAACTCTTGTTTCAACTACCTACAGGCATAGGTAGAGGGTAACCAGGTAATTGCTAGTGATTACCAGAGCAAACTGGACGTGTGCAACACCAAGGGAATCACACTCGTACTACCGACCCTTTAAGAATAGAGAATTTCTGTGCCGTCAGTGCAGAAGACAAACCAGGACAAGCCTTTGGTCTTCCCACTAACAGCACAAAAACTCTCAAGTGAGCTCTGGCTTACTCACCGCCGAGAATACAACAGGAGGTTATTATGGCCGAGGTACTTTCCCAGTCGGACTGCTCAATTGGCAAAAAACCCTCTTTTCAGCGGTTCTCCCTTGTTTGGTATAACAACGTTTGGTCGAATATCACTTGAACTAATTTCAGTTACAATAAAGTCATTTCACATAATTATTCATTTGACCGAATATTTAATTGGTAGAATTTTATTTAGCATAATTATTTAGTTGGAATAATCTCATTTCACCGAATTTTCATTTGCACTAATTTTATTTAAACTAATGCTTCATTAGACTAATAATGATTTAGTCGTGATTTAGTCGACTCGGCGGCCGCTGCCGCGGCACGCTTGCTTCGCTCGCTCGCCTCGTGCTTGTTGTGGTCACAGTTCTAACCTAACCTAACCCTGCCGATTGCACTGAGAGTTTTTCAATTTTACTTGTATTGTTTTTCATGAAACATACTCTTAGTGGTTTTCTTACATCACGGAAATCGGCAGGGTTAGGTTAGGTTAGAACTGTGACCACAACAAGCACGAGGCGAGCGAGCGAAGCGAGCGTGCCGCGGCAGCGGCCGCCGAGGGCCACATAAATAAATTTCTATACTACGAGTACATTAACATTATACCAATTGAATATTCGATGAAAAACATAATAATATCAACTGAACATTACATGAAATGAGCATTATACTTTTTGATCAATAGCGCAAACGTTGTTATCGCAAATAAATATTCGATGAAATGAAAATTATGTCAATCGATATTATGCAAAGCAATTATTTTCTCAAACGTTGTTCGAATTTGTAACATTCGACCAAACGTTGTTATACCAAACAAGGGAGAACCCTTTTCAGCTTACCATCAGGCGAGGCGAAGACAAATTGACGTGTTCTATGTATGAAAAAATAAAAAAAATTGGGACGGGCATACCGTCGTGTCCTGCCTCCATAAAAATATTTTAGAAATATTTACTAGAAATATTCGCGTAGCGTTCCAAATTAACCTTTCAAATAGTAAATTGCAGACATTTCCACACCTGATCACAACCCACAAACCATGTAACATATTTCAAGGAGACAATAACAAAACTCATTTACTTGGGACGCGTTGTCACCCTACATATCAGTGTCGCTTCGGAAGCCGCTGACGTGTAGGGTGTACACGCTGTCACCGCGAAGACAGATAAGTCTTTGTACACCGTTTTAATTGTGGCAAAATGGAAAATATTCGGTGGTATATGGTCGTATGTGTGCGTTCGCATATTTCGACTTTATGAATTTCGGCATGACGTCATTCGGAATGCGTCTTTTGTTATGTTATTGTTAAATGGAACGTGGAGACGTATTGTTCATGAGAAGAGTTAATGTACATTCCTATAAAGAAGAATGTATTCATTTATTGACAGTATTTTGATGTTATCATAAAAAGAAGCGAGCGGTTGTCTGGGATACAATGTAATATGAATCAAGAATTATTTCAGGAATCACAAAACTAGTATTTTTTTTTGGTATGTATAGATTGTTTGTAAGAAAATCAGTAAGAAACTACAAGCCCCGTCTTCAGCATTCACTTTTTCCAATCTGAATGGAATAGCAATAAATCACTAATACGATCATTCATTTCATATTTATGTATATATTTTCACTTTTCACTTTAGCACTCCGTACGACATAAAAATAATGTAAACTATCATCATTGTTATAGTGATTTCCGAGTTACGTCCAAACTTGCTTTTTCCGGGTGCGACTGCTATCTGACCTCCTAACTGCAAGGGACCTGCACCAGTACCTCCCTTAATCAACAGGTAGGTACATAGGCTTTCAGATAAGGTGGGCTTGACCCAATGATCTTGGCGACCCATACATACCCATAAAATATACTCCTTTATACAGGTACAGTCGACAAAAGAGATACAACTGAAAAAAATGCCACCATATCTCATTTGTTAACTGTACATCCTACTTTTCTCACAGCTTCACACACTATATCTCGTCTCTAGTACAATATTCATCCTTCAAGATTAACATGTTATATAAATCTAGGTAAAAATAATAGTGCGAAAACGTATCTCGTGTTCTTGTAAAGTGTAACGTATGTATATTGCTAGCGGGGGGTTAGTTTACTCGTACATTATGCGAAGGTTTGTCTTAAGCCACACTCATAAAGCCAAATTAGGCGCGTCTTAGAGACATACTGCTGTTTGGGGTTGCAAGCATGGGTTACTAATTTTGTTTCAGAAAAGTCTCGTCAATATGGTCCTTGCCTAATGGTAAGGAGAGGGCAAAGTTTGGTCACCTTTATAGACACTCAGGTTGACGCTATAATCAGATGACGTTCATTTGAACTAATAACCGCTCAAGCCTCCGTGGCGTGGCGGTAGTGAACGCGGCCGCTACGCAGGAGGCGCGGGTTCGATCCCCGCTCAGTGAAAATATTTGGATGCATTATGAATATGGGTATTTGCATTGATCTGGTCGTGCCTCGGAGAGCACGCTAAGCTGCAATGCTTCGATATCGCCTAATGTCACCATTGGGTTATGGAGGTTCAGCCAAATCCGCAGTTAAGACTGGTAAAGCGGACCCCAGACTCTGAGGTGAAAGCTTCGCATGCAACTGGGAATTAACACTAGGATGAAGAAGAATAATAATTTTGGGTTGAAATATTGGTTATATCTTCTGGACTTTTACTTGCTTATTCCAATTGATGGAGGGAATTTTAAAACAAAATACGCTTGCGAATATAGAAAACGAAAAATGTAATATTTAACTAAAAATTCTGTCATTGTAATGTCTAAGTACAAAACACGGTGTGGTTTTTGTTTGGTTTGTGTCCTGAGGTGAAGTGAGTGCCTGACGTGACAACCTTTTTCTTTCAGTGACGTCCTTATACACAACATACAAACGAAAACACATATTAAGCTCGACTAGTAAATTAAACGCAGAATACTGTCTTAAATAGCGACACTATTAAAGTAGTAAATACATAGCCAAAACATTTTTAGCTAAACAAACTTAATCCCCGTGTGTCACGACCACAAGACTTGCCTGAAACGCTCCACCAAACCTTTGCGTTTTTCCGCATCCTCCTTCATTCCATATTCAACCTTATTCCATCGCAATAAACACTATCATCTCATTTTCGTATAAACATAACTATATTTGTGTAATGTACCTGTATACGTGTTATACTCAAGTTTTAATGTTGTTGGGGCTTATTTCTTTGTTACGTGATCGCCGTGCAAGGGTTCTCATTACAAATTACTTCTGTTATACTGAACTAACTGTGGTGTATTGTGAGATAGGAGATTTTGCTTAATAAGAAACAAGGAACTTCTTCAGAGCGGTGCGGAATGCGTGATTCTGTTTGTAATTGCGGTGGTTACAGTCATCGAGAGACAGAGTAATTTTGTTATAGTTTGGTGTGATGGTCTCGAAGACGGGACATTTCGTTCAGTCGGAACTTTACTGAAAGAAATCCGAAGTATCTTCGTAGTACGTAATCATTATCTCGTTCTTTTGTATTTCGGGTCATCCGAAGTTTCGGTATTTGAATTCATATTACTATTTTTCAGATATTATCATTCTTATTATTCCTAGTTGCATCTAAAATTTACCCCTGTATCGTTGGATCCGCTTAAAGTTTTTGAACGGTATGTTCACTTTTCTGAGAGCGATTGCCGTCTCACTGTCTCAACTCTGACAGTAGCCTGCACCCTGAGCCTCGTCCGATGTGTTACCTGCAGGGATTGGTTTAAAGCGAAACTAACCTGCTGGAGGTGAGGTTGGTTTGGACCCAAAAGTGTTGGCGCTCTACATCCTATTACTAACACACATATTTTATTACCTTCTTCAACTTCTTTATCATCATCATCTTCATGGAGACGTATTTTCCTGATTGTATCCGAAGCCAAGCTGACCTCTGAGCTCAGGGTCCGCCTTCCGGCTTTTCCTTCTCCACTTCGCACGATCTTGGGCGTCCGTGGTAGTGAGACTATTTGCACGCATGTCACCCTCCACGACGTCAAGCCAGGACTTCTTGAAGAAGTTCTTCTTCAACTACTTCATCCTAGCTTTTATCCCAGTCACATTCGAAGCTGTTACGCTTTTTCCAGTAGGTATAAATGCGAGTTTGACTGATCTTCAATAATTTCCGTGAAGCAACATACTTTATTAATGCCGCCCGTGTGGATGTCGGTTATCGCGACCAAACATAGCCTATGTCATTTCTCAGGGTCTAATCTAGCCCGGTACCTAATTTCATCAAAATCGGTTCAGTGGTTTAGGCGTGAAAGCGTAACAGGCAGACAGAGTTATTTTCGCATTTATAATATCAAGTATGAATAATCTAATTTAGTATTACAGTATGACAATACACACACAATATAACAACCACTTTGTGTCAGTTACGTGATATTCATATTCATAATACCAAAAGCACAATACATATAAAACAGTCGTTACGTCACAATTAATTCAGAACCGAGATTAAAAACCGTATCTTTGTTTAGAAAGGGGAAAAATCATCAAAAATTCGTGTTTATCGGGTAGGATTGTATGGATCCGTGCATATTGTATTGCTCAGGGTTCTGCCACCAAAATCTACTGGCATCAAACGTTCATTAAGCCGAATTAAAGGGTTAGGCCTAGTTCACAATGAAGGCTTTCATTAATTTTTTCTCGAGGTTTTTGGGTCTGGAAAATCGGGTGTTAAAAAATTTGGTGCTTACTATGTCTCAGAAAGAAAGAAGAAAGAAAGAAAGAAAATACATTTATTAAACACACACACACACACACACATAACAATACAAAATAACACCCGCAAAAATAAAATACAAAAACATACAAAACAATATACATACTGACCAAACAACAAAAACGCTCGCATACAGTGTACGCTACGCACCGCTATGACTCACCATTACGGAATTTGCGTAACTATTATTATTACTATAACTATTGCTTCGAATTGTAAATTTCTTTTTGTGTTGAATAGTCCGTTTATCGGCGAAGGTTATAGGTATATATCATGGCACTGCGACTTAAAGGAGCTGAGCAGTAATCATAAATGTCAACAAATCCGGCAGATTTCTGTACATTCTTTGAAAAATTACGAAGTTAAAGGTGTGATACAAGGTTTAAAAGTATGCCACGGGCGAAACCGGGGCATATAATGATATTAATATGTAACGGCGGCCGCTTTTCTTTGAACTATACCTCAGCTTAGCATCAGGCTGGTTGCAGTCAATTTGACGACCTAAACAAAAGCATACTCTGAACTGATAAAAAAAATGTAAAATATAATGTCATAACATTACCCGATTCGGGAAATAGACTAACAGACCTTACCCCTATCCATACCTTCCTATAAAGTTATAAGCAACAAACAAACCGATTCCGCTTTCAAAAACCCGCTTCGGCCGCCGACGAAACCATGCTACGTAACTGGTTACGTGAGAAGAATTATTTCTCTTGCCACGAAACCAGTTACGTACAAAGAGGTTTTTTTCTTCCTACGGAACTGGTTTCGTAGAAAGAAGAATATTCTTTTCAATAGGCTTCTACTGACTATATTTATCGTGGTTTCGCTATTTCATCGAGGGAATAGCGACATAAAATGTAGCCTGTGTCCTTCCGTGGGCCTTCAGCTTACCAGCTTCAGTATACCAAAATCAAGATCTGTTGTACAATGTTAAATAGGTACTCTTTTCTAACATGACTGGCTGTTTATAGTTAATATCTTTCTTTTGTAAAACGTAATTTGTTAAGTACACAAAAGCGTCACGTAGCAAGATGTATCGGCTTAGCACCGTATGTACATTTAAAACTTAGGAGTTATAATGTTTAGTTTTAGCAGTGGTAAATATTGGTTTATTTAATAAAAGTAAATTTAATTTAACTCTGATTTCATTTTCTTGTCCATTTCAAGTGGACAAAAGAGAGTGCTGTATTTCACACTTAATATAGTATAAGGTAAGAAATTATAGCCAATAGCAATGCCTTTACGTAAAAAAATACAAAAATGTGCTTTGTCCCTTTTCCACAAAAGTAAAGATGTGTCATAAACTGGTTTCGTAGCAAGAAAAATGATTCTTTCCACGTAACTGGTTACGTACATTTGGTTTTGTAGGCGGTCGTACGAACTAGTTCCGTAGGAAGAAAAAATCCTCTTTGTACGTAACTGGTTTCGTAGCAAGAGAAATAATTCTTCTCACGTAACCAGTTACGTAGCATGGTTTCGTCGGCGGCCGAAGGGCAAAAACCGCACGGAAAAATACATGATTTATGTGTGTACAAAGCCTAATCCAAATTAGAGGCAAGGGCCGCCCTTTCCGATTCCGGAAACGCGGGACGGAACTCATCCACCTAAAATTGCTCTCAATTTATTAGGATTCCCAGAATAATTCCGTACCGGTCGTGGACAAATTCTAAATACGTTGCTGTTTGGTCAGACAAGAATATTCTGAGGCGATTTTTAAGGGCCTGTTAGATTAGTGGTGGGATTGTTGTGATGAGAAAGGTCGTAAACAAATAGGTTTCTATAGTCTGTTAGTGAATTGTTACCGTAACTTTTGTTTACACTACCTGCTGACGGTGGAGGTGAGCGCTGATGCATCACAAGGTGGCCACCCTAAACCGACATCTGGGTCAAGTCCCAGTCGCCGTCACTGTGTTCCTCTCTGTATCACGCTATGGAACCGGGGGACCGCATGGTGTAACCATGGAGTGCTGAGAATCGGATCTCAGACTTTGGACTGACGACCTGAGAAAGGTGGCTGGGATAGACTGGATGAAGAAGGTTGAAGATCGAGAGCAATGGCGCGCTTCGGGAAAAGCCTATGTCCAGCAGTGGACTGCGATACGCAAAATGATTGAATGATTATAAAATAACTGGGCTGTTTAAGTATAATTGAGTTACAAACAATCAAACATCTTTACAAACTTACTTAAGAAAGATAAAAGATAAAATTAAAACACTGGTACTAGGTATATGGAAATAACATAATATAACGCAACTTACATACATACATATATTTTAACGTCCACATTTAGCCATTTATGATCAATTATTGTTTAATTTAAATTGGAAAAAGCGAAATCAATACTCGGGCTGGACTCGAACCCGCGATCTTTCTCTTACAGGGGGAATGCTCTAACCACTGAGCCACCGAGCTTCGCCCGAGATTGATCCAAATTTTCCAATACATCCATCTTAGGGCGATGGTGGGAGCAATCTACCGATATTCGTACGAACTACCGGAATCAATGAATGATGTTGCAATCATTTTTAAACATTGATTTTTGATAACTCCGCCCAACCAATTGAGATAATTTTAAAGCATTTAGTATGCTAAACTAAACAAATTATTTTAAATTGGAAAAAGCGAAATCAATACTCGGGCAGGACTCGAACCCGCGATCTTTCCCTTACAGTGAATCTCAATTATTGTTTAATATAAAAATGCAGCAGTTAGAATAAAAGCGCCGAAATTTTAAACGTTACGTGTAGTTACTTAATCTTAATCGTACACATTTTTAACCTTTTTTTTTTTTTTTTTTTTTATCGTGCGCAAAATCCCCACGGATACCTCCCCCACCGTAGCCGGAGGAGGAGGTTATGTCGGACTCGAACCGACTAAAACGCACGCCGTCTGTGGGCCGTCAGTTGCCGGAGGTGAGATTGTCGTAGCCATATCCCTCGCACCCCGGCCGACCCAGGACCATATCTCTCGATCTGGCCCTCTTCCGGTGAGGGGACCACAGAGTCCCCAACCCGCCCCCGGGTATGGGGAGGCACGCAATGCGTGCCGCCGCCGCGGCCTGCTTCTGCTAGGGTGACAGGCGGCTCTACCCGTCACCCCCAGGCCCGCGCTCATGGGGGACGGAGGTCATTCTGCGACCTCCGACGCCCGAGTTGCCGCTGCTCGTTGCGGGCCGCGCGGTTTGCGATTCTCCTTCGCTCCTCGCGCTCCCGCTCCGCCGCCTCCTTCACGAGCATTACTTGCTCGCAGAAGGAGTCGCCGGCGGCCCACGAATCTGCGCAGCGAACCATCGCTGCGAGCAAAGTGGCGAGCGTGAGAACTCTCACTCCTAGGGTCGCCACCAGCTCCCGTCTCGGCGTCTCCCACGCCGGACACTCGGTGAGCGTGTGCAGCGCCGAGTCCTCGCTCGCGTCGCAGTGATGGCACTCGGACGTTGGCTCTTTCTTCGCGGTCCGATGCAGATACCGCCCAAAACACCCATGATTGGTGATGATCTGCGTCAGCCAGAACGAGAGGCCGCCGTGTGGCCTCTCTAGCCACTCCCCCATGATGGGTCTTACCGCCGCTACTACGGCGTGCCCTGCGCGTGGTTGCCCAAGTTGTAGCTCCCACTCCGCCACCATGTCCCTGTGGAGCCGGGATCTCACGGCCCGAATTTCTTCAGGCCCAGGATCGTGTCCCCGCTCCTGCGCCGCCTTTCGGAAGCGGTATAGCGCCGAAAGGGATCTCGCTTCCTACACACATTTTTAACCTGAAATTGCTAAAATACTTTATAACCGGCTATATTTGACCTAGTTCTAGTCAAAAAGGCAACTAACTAAAACATACACGTGAAGAACTTGGCTTCCTTCAAAATTTGTTTATCGACGTCAAAGAAAAAGTTTTGGCAGCGTTTCCATATTTTTACGAGCTGGGTGTGAAAAATGTTCCGCTCATACATTTAGGACTGACCCAATTTTCTTTTTAATACCCCATTTTAAGGGAAAAACCGTTCCATTTACCCATTTCACTTGTTTTACTAATAGCTTGGTTAGATGGCAGCCTCTGTGGAGATATGGCCCTGGGTCGGCCGGGGTGCGAGGGATATGGCTATGACAATCTCACCACCGGCAACTGACGAACCACAGAAGGCGTGCGTTTTAGTCGGTTCGAGTCCGACATAACCTCCTCCTCCGGCCCCGGCGGGGGAGGTATCCGTGGGGATTTTTCACACGATAAAAAAAAAAAAAAAAAGGCAGCCTCTGTGGTGTGGTGGTAGTGAACGTGACCGAGTGGGGGCGCGGTTTCCATTCCCGCTCAGTGCAAAGATTTGTATACATGAATATGGCTATTTGCATTGGTCTGGTCATGTCTGGGAGCACCGTGGGTTCCGGTTGTCCTTGCCCACCATCCTAAGTGGTATACAAAAAGAGAACAAGTCAAACCAAAAGGAGTAGTAGAAAGCAGACCTGATGCTGCAAGATGAAAATCCCGGATGCAACCAGAAAACTGCAGAGTACTCACGGCTCAGTCTCAAAAACATTGCAATGAAAAGGTTTCAAGCAGAAAGGATAGTGCGCAAAAAAATGAATGAAGTGTCTGGGATCGTCGTTGTTTCTGCTACCAAAACAAAAAGAAACCTTGTGCAGGAGCAGAGCGTGCAGAGTGCCCGGCGTGACCTCTAGTGCACCCTGTTAATATAATTTTACAAAAACCACACAATGTGGTGGAATTCCCATCCGAGTTGTAGCTTTTGATGCAGTGTGGTTAGGTTAATGGTGAGGATAAACAAAAATAAAATGGCATAAAAATAAAGTGGCTGCGAACTATTGACTGAATCAAACCTGATAGTAACTGAAATGATGAGGACCCGATGAATTTCCCCAACTAGTCCACTCCTTTTCTATAAAGCCCCCTAAATAAGTGGCAATTCGTGAGCCAGCGTATTGTAGAATGATGAATGTATGGGATTTGTCGTATATGACACGTATTTAGACGGGGTGCGCATTTTCTTACATAACTTTTCAACTCCATCATCGGATTTCCGAAAATTTTTCTCATACCATTTAAAGTCATAATGATCATTCTTCATAAAAATTTAACAAATAAATATTGAAATATATAATCATTGAAATTCATAAATTTGTTGTTACTAATATTTGTTTTAATATATTTGTTTATACTAATAATCGAAACTCATAATCATTTCAATAAATAACTTTTATGTTCATAAAGGTGTTTTATTCTAATATTGAATAGCTATTGAATTAAAATATTGAAAATTGAAATAAAATTGGAAAAATATTGAATAACTTGATAAATATAATCATTGTACGAAGTATTGTTTATATAGGTAAGGCTTCATTTCACAAATTAATTGTTTTTAAACATTTTATTTGGCAAACAGACAGTTAGTAATAGATTCATTGAGAAAGCTGCTCATTCCGACTTGGATAGATTAGGTTAGAAGGCTAATGCGGGAGCGGAGCGGAGCGAAGCTCCCGCATTAGCCTTCGTGGTTATTTTTTTTATAACCATGCAGAACTATATTAAATCCAAAAACAAATTTAAAACAAAAAATTTAAAATTGGACACTCTAGAAAAATGATAATATGAGTTAAAATATTTTCTTGGTAATACCCTTTATTAATACAAAAATTATGATAAATGAATGTTATGAAGAAAAAAGTTATGAATAAAAAAAATATGATCACTAACGGTTATGAACTCCGTTGTTAGAAATAGAAATGTATGAATAAAAAATATATGAAAAAGAAAATTATGAAGAGTGATTATTATGAGCACAAATCGGTAGTAAGACAAAGAATAGGATTTAAAATTTTATGTAAGTCAATATGGACACATTTAGACGTTTATGACATACGTTGACTGACGTCCAATAAATTGCCACTTATCTAGGGGGCCAGGACAACTCCTGCAGGGCTTTTGAGCTCTACACACGTAGGCGCTTGGCTTCAGTCGGCCAACTAGGCAAGCGACAGCGAGCGATGACCAGATAAGGCAAATAGACTGTCCACACGTTGGTGTTGGCTGTCGCTCGAAAATTATCGGTCAGCGTGTATAGACGCCTTTAGATATCAACAGCATATGGTGCATACAATACTATCAGGAAGCAGGCGGTTCGAAAACTCTTCTTTGCGTCACCATATATTTTAGGAATTCTTTTCACACGTGTTTCTTTCTTTGTATAGTCCCGGGTCCTTGCGGGGCGTGAAAAACCATTGTAACATTGTTGGTACCTGTTATGCTGATCCTCTTTCTTGAGACTAGCTTACCATCAGGCGAAGTGAAGTCATATTGTGGTGTCCTTTATAAAAAAAGAAACAGCTATGCAGTATCGTACTTACTATTGTAAAATAAATGGTGTAAACAAGAACATAATAATATAATGAACTATGTATTTGAAGACCCAAAAAAAGTCTATATATTTTAACGAGTACTATGTGAGTACAATGATATTAATAAATCCTCAGAATATTCAAGAAACACCCTATTTCACAATCAGTAAAACACGGATCTCCCCGAGATCTTTCCTAAGGCCAAAAGGTTCAACACTCAACTAAACAAGTTGAACTTTAACTCGTTCTAAAGACCGGATTGAGTCAATATTGAAGTCGATTTGATCAACATTAAAACACGTTAATCTGTTAAATATGGCATATTTAAAGAAGACAGCTTTATATGCATGCGTACTGAGTAAATAAGAACGTGGGAACCTCAAACTTTGAACATTACACGTACTTTTGAGTGTTTGTGTTTTGAGAAGTTCTGCTATATTTATATAATTACACACTTGAACCTATAGGTGTACTTCTTACTATTTGTACCATGGAGAGAACATTCCATCTAGAACCAAGCGGTTCGGTGACTCCTTCCTCTGCCGCACCAGTAAGTCCTGGAATTCCTTAACACGTGTTTCCCTCTTCCTACAGTCCCGGGTCCTTTAAGCGGGGCGTGAAAAAGCATCTGATCTGATGAGGCCGTCAAGCTGAGTGCCACCATTGTAATATGGTACGTCTCTATAATGGTGACCCCGAGACTTTGCCTTCAGCTTACCATGAGGCGAGGTGAGGTCAAGATTATGAGTAAGAATTATAAAAAAAAAACATTTTACCACGTTTTTGTTGGTGAATTATAGAACTAAAATAATTTTGTTATTCGTACTCTAAACAGTGTCTAGTCACATCTAGATAGAGTTTATTTTAATTTGGCAGCAGCTATTGATCATGAGTTAAGGTATATGTTGTGAATATGATAAAGAAACTGCTGTCTTCATCAATGACCATTGTTTCTAGTTGCATCGCCTTGGAGCTCAGTCGTTCACTGCGACTTCTCTTCTTGGTTTGGCTTATACGTTTATAGGAGCAACTGCTGGACCCCTAACACCAAGATGAAAACCTACGTCAGGGCCTCGTACGTGAATCAGCAGATGAACCGTCTTACAGGTGAGGTTGGCTTGGTAGCTAAGGTCTTGGTAGGGTTCCAAATCCAAAAAAAGGCACGATAAAAATATTTTTGAATAAATACATCATTGTGTAGAATTTACTCCTGTTCCTCTTTATTACCTGCTATTTTCCGAGTTTAACTGACTAAACTGTAAGTGACTAAATCTGTTTACTTTCAAACTTAAATCAGTAGTTAAGAGAATTTAAAACTACAAACCCGTTGAAGAGCTTCCGACGTCAAAATAAAAATATGTAATAAACCCTTTTTATTTTACCGTAAATGAGTTCCGGAGCTCGCCCGCGCGCTGACAGGGGATTACGAGTTAGGTACTAATGATTCTCGAATGAAACTTAGAGGAATATAATATTTAGAAAGATCAAGATGTATCGTAGTATGTACAAATGCCATGCAATACCTTGCCTCTAAAACTTGACACAAAATAAAAATTGCTTTCTTTCAATGTAAATATATACCGTTTGTGATTTTGTAAGTGAGCTTGACTTGGCCAAAAATTTTTTTGTGGTTGGTAAGACCCTGTACAAATAATTTTACACGGGACATATATCTTGGACCTTAAATGTGCTCTGCAGTACACGTTGTTTGGGTGTCTTTTGAGGATAGCAGAGGGTGCTACTGAGGTGGACGAGCTCCAATTCACTAAGCATGATTGTATTATAATAAAACAATCCGTGGGCGCCAGGGCCTCGTTAGTCTTGCAATTTAGGTTCAAGATACGTGTCCTAAGGTATAGGTCTGTTAGGATTTAATTATTTTGTTGTTTTAATGTGTATCTTATACGTCGAATAATATAGTTTTAGAAAAAAACTCTCAATGGCAAGGTGTCAAACTATCGACTATGTGGCGAGTTGAACAGCTAGTAGGGCCCCACAAAAACTGCAACGTTGCTTGATGGCTTGAATCTTTTTGCTTCTATCGTAAAGGTGATTTAGCGCAGAAATTAATAAGAAACCACCTTTCAGATTGATTAGGAGTGAAAATTACTCCTTGTTTATCTAAAGCTTCTTGTGAAGATATGAGCAATAATTTCATACAACATGATTTGATATTGATCGCTGTAAAACATCGTATGACTATCAGTTTAGATGATCTTAATGTTGTTGAATTATCGTACTATCTAATGATCTTCCCAGCGGAACAGAATAAAGGGCCAGCCCATTACTTCCCGTGGGTGTTAATGTCGTAGGAGGCGAATAAGGATAGGGAATATTCTACTAATAAAGGTATGATTCCGTAGCCCACCGCATACGACAACTACCGACGCACGCAGCAGATGCACGTAATTCATTGCGGCTTTTCAATGGTCCCCTTTATCCGTATCGGAGTTTGACAAGTAATGGGTACGCTGTATGTGCTCATGCGTCGGCAGTTGTCATATGCGGCCGGCTACGGAATCATACCTTAAATGTGAAAGGTTAGCAATGAATAAAGTCAATGCTAGGTTCAATGCAATGCATAAAGCATGTTAATGTAAATTCAGAGCTATTATTTTTAATTGCTACTCTTGCTAGTAATTATAAAGGATGTTTACAAATTGTATTGCCATTAAAAGTAGCATGTTCAACTTTCCAAATGGTAAATGAACACTGTATTACTTCAGATTATGAATTTATTCGTTTGTATTGTTTATTCCCGCCCAATGATTTAACTGTTTTCCGTTCGTGTAAAGTTATGCCTTTTTTATGTGCGGAAATATCCACGGATAAGCCTGAGCCAGTGGGGGTGGATATCGGACTCGAACCAACTAAAACCACACGCCGTCTTGGTTGTCGAGGGTGAGATTGCCCCTAGCATATCTTTGACGCCCCGGCTGACCATATGTTGCCCCGGGTAGAAGAAGGGGTGCAACGCCTTACAGGGCATAAAGTTATGATTCGTACAAAAATATCTGTATTCACCCAATTTTTTATCATTATGATTATGTTAGCTAGGGCTAACAGTTACTAGGTAATATTCTTTCAAAAATGTAAAGATCTTAGTAAACAAAATTAGCCCTCGAATGATTTCAATTTCTCTTATTTATTTTCACCATTGACACTCGAAAAAGGGCCCGTGATTCATCAAAAACAGTGAATAAAACGCTCTTTGTTTCACCGAGTGAATAAAAAAAATTGAATTTGGAACATGCGCGAATGTACGGATTCTAGTGAAACATGCAAAGAGGTTGCACACTCTCACTATAAAAACCTTAGAGTATCCATTACTATAGTATAGAGCAAGTCTAACACTATGGTCCATTGTGCCGAGTGTAAGCAGTTTTTTATCTGTGGTATAAAGCGCCTATAGTGATGTTTCATGTACATATTACCAAAATTATCGATAGTTGGTTATGTTGTGAATTTAGTGTGACGCATGCGTGGATGAATGGATAAAATTAAAACCAAGATACAAATATTAGTATCATTTAATGAATTACAGAAATTAAAATCCCACAAATCTAACATATCAACAGACAGAGTCGTATATAATATTACGTCGTTGCGCTTGCCAAAACCTCTATGTGTTTTTGGTCAAGTTTTCAGGAGAGACAATAAGCTGTTTTATTAAATAATTGATGAGCGTATCAAAAAACTAAAAATGCAGTATGATGCCAAAAAATATTTTGAATGAACTGAGATATAAGTGAAAATCATAAACGGTACTGTCCATCCACAATAAATTGTTTTTGCCATTTTGATACACATATCAGAATTGTCTTCCTAGTGCCATTTCTTACAAGTGAAAAATGTACACATATCAGATTTGTTATGGAACTCAATAGGATTTATTTAGGCGATAAATACTGACTGGTGGCAAGGTACATTTGATGTAAATAAATACGTACTATAAACTTGATAAGGCATACAAGTAACAAAAAAGAACAGCACAGAAGTTGCTAGTCGGTGCACATGTTAAACAACGGACGAGGCTCTGGTGCCGACTTTGCTCTCGGAGTTGGGAACTAATCGCTGATCGTTCCCAGTATAGCCGATAATATAACAATCAGAAAAGAAGAGCAATTCCCGAGTTCCAAGCACATTATGGTACCAATTAGTTATACAATTTAGTCCCTCTAGTCTCAGTAGTCCGGTTGCTAGTCCGGTTGATTCGCATCCGAGCCCTTCACCTCGGAGTCCGGGATACGCTTTTCCAGTCTAATTGCGACGCGGCTAAGCTTCGATATTTTCCGTAAAGTGCCATCTGACCTCCACAATCCTTTGGTGAATCTTTGGTATCGAAGTACTGCTGCTAGATCAGTTGTCGATCTTTTACTTCGTCACGTGACCATAGAAGTTTGTGTGGTGAAATGTGTGTGTTAAGTGTTATATAATACACCTTGCCCTACACCTTCGTGAGCGTTCGAGGACGACTGTATCGGGAACACATATTAGGTACACAGGCAAATATCCCTCAGTCAGCGATGGAGGTAAGTCACAAACTTGTGTCTGAAATCGAGACTACTCTCACTAGAGTATCCGATTGGGGACGACTAACCCTAGGCCAATTCAACTCGGCTAAGACACAAGTATGTGCATTCACCGCTAAGAAAACCCATTGTAGCGCCGCAATTTTCTAGACACACCGTTTACCATCTCTTCGAGTATAGGGATCCTCGGTGTTGGTATCTTCAGCGACGATCAACGCCGTAGTCACTTGAAAGACTAAGTCAAGCTGGTATCAAAGAAACCAGGAGTGCTCAACAGGACGAGGCAGTACATCACTGCGGGGCAAAGACTTCTTCTTTATAACGCGCCCGTTCGGCCCCACATGGAGTACACTGCTGTCACGTTTTTACCTAGACCCTTTCAACTTGGCGCAAAGACGGACGCTGAGGATCGTCGACGATCCCATACTCACAGGCGGGGTGGTAGTCCCTCTCAACCTCAGAACGAACTTCCTTGCTGTGGGTGTTTTACCGCCGATGGTTTGTGTTCAGAAGAATTGTTCGACATAATGCCTAGAATTTCGTTACTTTTCATCGCCGCACCGCTCGCCATACGAGTAGACAGTGAACTCATTCTCACACATTACGACCGGAAACGGTGCGCACTGTGCGGTATGAAAGGAACTTCATCCCACGTACGCTCAAGCAGTGGAATGATCTCCCTGTTGTTTTCCACGCGGCTTCAATATGTATGGGGTTCTTCAAGAAGGTCTTTATAAGGTTTCTACAGGGTCAGCAGCACGAGTATGACGCCCCTGGTTCAAAGGCCACTAACACTAACTACTTTCTAAAAGGAGGGCTGTGTGCTAAAAGCCATCCCAGAAATACCAGCAGTATTCCACGAAGGAGCGAATTTGTGTCTTGTACAGAAGACACCGCTGCTCCGACGTGTAAACTGTATTCAGTTTGCAAAGCCCTTTCTTAGTTACTTATTTGAAATCAAGCTTAAAATAGATAGAACAGATGAAACTTCGAATATTCGGCTCCCAATCAGGCCTCTTTATAGCTTTTAGCTTTCACTCATGCATCTATTATTATGAATCTTAGTATTTTTGTAAACCTAACAAAAATACCGCAAAATACCTTACCTTCCGCATCGCAACGTGCCTCCGATTAGGCGCGCCGTGTGTTTCTCCGCATCGATGCCGTTGTGGAGAAGCAGTTGACCGACTCGGACACCATGGCCTGTCGTGCTGCAGGAGCGCTGGGCGAATTCCACGACACGCCAGCCTAAACGACATTATCCGCCGTGCTCTTGTCACCGCCGGTGTGCCAGCCGTGCTTGAACCAAACGGTTTGGCGCGCGACGATGGCAAGAGACCGGATGGTATGTCGTTAATGCCATGGAAAATGGGTAGGACTCTGGTGTGGGACGCAACATGCGTCGACACCATTGCCCCTACCCATATTCCTGGCACGGCTGGCTGTGCCGGTGCTGCTGCTGCTTCTGCAGAGGCTCTCAAGCGGCGCAAATACTCCAATCTCATTGGAGATTATGAATTTGTGCCGTTTGGAGTCGAAACGTTGGGACCATGGGGTCCGAGCGCGCGCAATCTCTTCAGGGAGATTGCGAAGCGTATGGTCGACGCTTCTCGTGACCAGAAGGCTGGCCTCTTTTTAGGTCAGAGAATAAGCATTGCCATACAACGTGGCAATGCTGCCAGTCTTCTGGGAACGTTACCACAAGAGGCATGCGATGCGGAGGAATTCCACGACGCGTTCGGTTTTAGTTTTTAATTTGTCCTTTTATGTATATATTTTTAGTTTCATTGTTAATATTGTAAATATTTAAATTGTGTTATAAAATAATGAATAAAACCACAAAATATTAACATAAAACAAAAATAATAGTGCATAATATATAAAAGTAAAATGAGCAGATTTATTTGTTTACGCAGTAAATACTCTATACTACATAAAAGAAAATAAACCTACAATGAAATTCTATTGCAAAAAGAAAATTATCGTAACCGAAAGTGCATGTGCTACATCACTATTCATTTAAAAGAAAATATGGCCGGTGACAGCCGTCAGCTGTAACCCGCCCCGCGTTTCTCGCATCCCCCTAGGAGACCCGTATAAATTTTATGAAAACAAATAAATTAGTCATATAATACTACTCACGGGTGATATGAAATGTTATCATTCTTTTTATTTTTCTTCCGGGAATCGTTTTGAGAGCCTGGCAATGCAGAGTTCACCATTATTACCACAAAATGAAATAAACTGTTATTTGCGAAATCACTTTGGCAGATATTGTTTTGCTACTGATTGCAGTTGTCAAAAATTCTAGGCACTGTTCACACCTGTGATAGCAGTTCATACTTGCTAAGACGCGCTCTACAGGTAAGATGGATACTCTAAGATAAAAACGTACTAAAAGCCACCTAAATGTAATCACTGGCTGGATGGAATGTGGCTCAGTTTAAATTAAGAAAAAAAAATGCCGCCATTTTCTGTGTAATTTTCCTTGTAAAAGTTTAGGTTTGTCTCATAATCATAAAATGACTTCATCTAGTGATGAAAATGAAACTCATATTCTCGAACGCGAAAAAGCTCCTGAGTCTTTTCTACTATCCATAACAAAATGTAATTCATAATCACAGAGTAATCGTTTTCTCGTAGTCAATGGTGAAAAGTTGAGTACCTAACACGTGAAAAAAGAATTCATCTCGGCTCTTGTATCCCTCGATACGCTCAGCTTTCTATCTAGAACCCCTCGCTACGCTCGGGATTCTACCGGAGAAACCTTCACTCCTCTCGGGATACAACTTGGTGCCTCGAAAAGAATTCACCTTTTTTTCACTTGTTGGGTAATCTACTATTGTTCTTAAATCGAGTTATCCACCTCCATAAAACCTAAAAAACATGATAATGTTTGTGTTAATTTACCTGCACTACCCCTAACCCTCCGGGAATAAAAGCGTGATTATATGCATGTACTAGCCTTCCGCCCGCGTGCTTTGCTCATAGAGCAGTCTGTACACACCAAATTTTTTATCGAAATTGAAAGCATTTCTTATGGATAGTTGTTTTTATTCAATTGACGATTTCATAGAGTGACATGTACAATTGAGAATGTGACAAGTATGCTAATACTATTTTATTGACAATTTTGATTGATGGGTTTATAATTTCTCACTTTTATTCGGCTTATTGACATTTAATTGTGCTTATTGACATTCAATTTTGACATATTATTCTTTTATTGGTTTTTATTTTTGTATTTTAATTTTCTATTGAATTACCATTTGCATGACATTTTACATTCAATTTTGACATGCTATTCTTTTATTGGTTTTTATTTTTGTATTTTAATTTTCTATTGAATTACCATTTGCATGACATTTTATTTAAGCATGAATATACATATGGAAATTAAATTAGTAATTGTCTACTCTTAAACATTTCAACACAATGTAAAAATAGTTCAGAAATAAATAAATGAAAATCGCCGGTTCTACTCAACCGATTGCGATCAAACAAACGTAAAATTTTAAGTCTGACCCAAGCCCTTTCTAACAAAAAAACCGCATCAAAATCTAGTCAGTAGTTTTTGCGTCCATCGTAGACAAACAGACAAATATGAAATTAAAAAATATATTTTCGTGTTCAGTATCATCATATTTCGGGTTATGTTATGTAACCCAATTTTTTTTTTAAATATCTCCAATATACAGACACGACCACTTTACAATTATATAATAGTATAGAGTATAGATAGATAGATGAATGCATGTTTAACCCGTATAGAGGTTTGGCGGTATATTAGTGGCGTCGTCTAGTCTCCACACCCGATGCGGTATCGGATGTAGAGAGCTTTACGAGAGCATGCGGCCAACTTTGAACTACTAAGAAACAAAGCGGCCAGCGCTACTTACTTCCAAAGAGTCGATACAGGAAGCCGCAACTAATAACTTATGTGTAATTAACACAACTTTTATTGTGGAAACATCGTATTTGTTACGGTTTCTCTCATTACCATTACTTTCCTGTTATTGCGTATTTTATTTCATGGCTGTATTATCGTGATTTTATCGATATTATTGTAATGTTATTACTTTTATTATTTATTAGCGCTTTTTCGATCTTAATCGACTTGAATAGTTGATATACTAAATGTTTCATATTTCGGATTCACCTCGGCGCCCGGGATCCACATAAAGCCGCATACACCAGGAAAAGAGACAGGAATTCTTCTTTTGGTTAGCTTAGCGTATACGGCTTTTATGCGAGTACTATCGTCTGACCCCTTAACCCTGAGAGGATTACTTATATCAAAGCGTCGCCAGGCGTACCGGCTTCCAGGAATGGCTTGCCCTGAAAAGTCTTAGTGGGGCCCCTGACACCCCGACTCCCACCTTTACTAACATTAATTAGGTCTAGACACCCGGTTTTATTGTCTTTCCAGCCTATGTGTTCCGAAGAAAACCCGTTTATACTCACATATATTCCACTTAGACAGACATAAAATACTTTTACGCCTATAAGAAAATTACTGTATAAAGTGCTGATATTCTCGAAGAGTTCATTCCTTTTCTTGGCAAAACGATTTTTCTTGAAGTTCTAGCCCAGTTGTCGCTACATGAGGTGTACATACTGAACGCGAGGATGTAATAAAATTTGTAAACATACGCCTGTTCATTCATAACTTGCACGCTACTTTTTACCTGATTTTATATTATGTTCGATATCTTTTTAAACTTAGGTAGTTCATTCAGTTACTGAATAAAAGTTTACATAACAAATTTGCTGCCACAGCGCAGTGGTGACGAATGCAGCTGCTATAGATAGAGTTTCGGATTCCTTTTGGAATTGTTAATTATTGTAACTGTTACCATTTAGTGACAATTTGATGTATTTGATTTCATTTCCTATTAAGTTTGGTTCATCATCATCATCATAATTTCAGCCATAGGAAGTCCACTGCTGGACAAAGGCCTCCCCTATAGATCTCCAACAGGACCGGTTGGAAGCTAGTAAATTAAGTTTGGTTACTAGTATTAAAAAAAAAACCACGTTTCAAAGGGTCGGTAGCTTAGTGGTCAAGTTGACCTTACAATTGAGAGTTCCCAAGTTCGAATCCTGGCCATTACACTACTAACGTGAACCCACTCCTAAGATACTTAGCTCAGTCAAACTGCTAGGCCTCCAGCTGGAGCCTTTAGGAAGAGGAGCTGGAGTTACTAATACATGTTCTTTTTTGTAAAAAAGCTTGCAACTCAATAAACAAAAAGAATTATACGATACGTTTTAAATCGCTATTAACCGACGTATATTCTCGCTCACAGTTGGCGTACAACTTATTGGAGTGTTTCCTTTAAATTTAGGGCACAGTACGTGACCTACAGGGGACGGCCGTAGACGAAATACGAGCTAAGTTTGCAGGGTTGAATATAGTCGATGTGGGCTCCGGGCCGACTAATGTGGGCTCCAAACTTGGGTTATAGTCGTGTTTTGATAAATAATTTTGATATCACGTACATTGTTTTTGTTTTGCTATCAACTATACAAATTGTCACTATTTTTACCCGACTACGGCGAAGCCAAAGGAGGGTTATGATTGCTTGTGAAATATTATGATAATACAAAAATAACCCTTGATTGCTCAATAGTGTGTCAATATACTTTTCAAATTCAAATTCAGATTTATTTCAAAGAATATGGTTACAGTATTAGGTATTAATATTTGAAGTACAGCATATTCTGCTGTGTGGCGTTGAAATAGAATATTGCATAATGACACGAACATTAGAATGAAATAAAGTAAAATCAAATTAAAGTCAAAGTTAATTAATGTTTAAAAAAAACTAGCTCCATGGGCACCTCTGGGATACACTTATCTAGGGGAACAGCCGCCTAGACAAGTGGAAATTCGTTGGCGAGCATATTTATTGCAGAATAGAATACTGTCACATACGTCAAATCCCAGACCCGTTGTCCTAGGTGAGTGACAAGTCTGACAGCGCGACAACGCGACGCTATGCGTGACATATTTTTGACGTTTTCACGCGACGCCACCTAGGACGTTCATACCCTTTGTCCTAGGTGAGCGACAAGTCCGACAGCGCGACAACGCGACGCGATGCGTGACATATTTTTCCATACATTAAATGACGTTTTTACGCGACGCAACGTAGGACACAATGTATGAACAACGACCATTTGATTTTTACGTGCGGCGTCGAAACTCGTCGCGTTGTCGCTCACCTAGGATAAGACCATACATTCGTCATTCTATTCTAAAATACGCCGACCAACGAATTGCTACTCGTCTAGGGCAGTATACCGACAGATATGAGCTGATGATTTTCAAAGTCCAACAGAACTTAAGCTTAATAAAATAAGATTCAAAATAATTTAACCACTACAAAGTTTGAGAATGATATGTTATACGAGAATTAGTTCCTGCGCGAATAAACTTGGGTAATATTCTCATAGTTGTTTGTGATTTGTAGTGTTTTGTAAAGAGCTTTGCTTTGTGCTCAACCTTGAGTGTGAAACTTAGTTCATGTGCTCATCGGCTCAGAATGGATAGCCGCAAGCTAGTGAACTCATTTCAGCACTCACTTCGAAATGAAACCATTTTAAACGACTTCAAAAACAACACATATGCGAATTTTAAAAAACAATGAAACAATTATTAGTACGCATTGGCATTTCTTTGAATAAGTGTCCGAATATTTCCGAACGTCGCGTTTTTAAACCACGTGATTTTCCATTTAGAAAGATAAACGTAAAATGTTAGTACTTGGCATTCAGGATGATCTGCCAAAAAAACGTATCCAATCTTATCTTATTTTGTATCTACGTTTTCGTGAGGTTGTAAAACTTTTATGAGTTTGTATGAAAGCAATTATGAAAGTAGAAGAAGTGACCGAAAGTTGTTAGTTAGGACCGTGTGGAAATATGTCATTTCTACCTACTAACTAGAGGCTACTCTGCCTAGAGTTATGTTCTAGGCAGAATAGCCTCTGTATGTATTAAATCTTCGAAATTACTACTCATACGTAATCAAGCCGGCATCAAAGAACTTCAAGGAACTTCACTGCGGGGCAACGACTCCTTCTTTATAAGGCACAGGTTTGGCCCCACAAGGAGTACTGCTTATTGGAGGCCACGGTAACCACTTCCCATCAGGTGAGTCGTGTGCATATCTGCCACCTAAGTGTGTAACCCCGCGTTTACATACTGCCGCTCGCATTGCTCATCGTGTTGCCAGAAATATTCGCGCGATTAATGCCCTAGCATTCACACACTCCCATCATCGCGTTGGTCCGCATCCGCATTACAGTATTCGCCCTGCAACGGAGACGGACGTAAACGTATGGAGGACAACGCTGTAGCAGTGTACGCAATAAGCTTTTACAGCATAGCGAATTAATTAAATAGATTATTAATAAAAACTATCACTTTCAACTACTATACACTTTCCGTAGATCGATATAAATATTTTTAAAAGTAAATATTCGAGGAGCAATAACGAAAGTCGTGTTTTATTTAGCTTAGCGCCATCTAGCGGTCTCGTATAGTTCATCGCGCTAGTATTTGCGCAAGATACGCGGCAGTACTCGCGGCATGACGAATATACCATTCACACCACGTCTCTGCCCACTTCTCTCGCCACTTCCCTCGCTCTGCCGCGAGTATGTAAACGTAGCATTAAAAAAATTGAATGTTTAATTACGGAATAAAAATATTTTTGTCTAAGTTGTAGCATGTTCTCAAATCACACGTTTTCAAAACACAATGTGCCTAACTGAATCGCGTCCCTGTACCTAAATCACTCATATTTAAAATTATAGGTCTGTGTTTCACCCCAGTCTACAAGTTGGCGAGGAAACGGGCGCATTAAGATAAACGTAGATGTTAATTTATTATTCACGAGACATTGAATACGTCACAGGTTGGTTGCACAGACGTCGTAACTCATACAAATGCATGCAAATGTCTGCTCAGGTTTTGGAATAGCAAATATGGAGGTTCTATTTACGGTGGTGATTATTCCTGAGAGTGTGGCCACCGATTGTTGTAAAAACTTTCATAGCGCGATGTAGGATTAGTAGTTTCTAAGAAATTCAGCTAGATTTCGTTAGATGGCGCTAAATTTAGGGCTCATGTTCACATCAGCACTAAGTTAGATCTAACGATAATGTGCCACTTTCATCTTAAAATCATTTTTTTTTTCAATTCAAAGTTATTCCAGAAAAATCACGCTATACGGATACGGATTTTGGAATTCTACGCGAACATCACGCTGTTACTTATATCTGACCATACCTTTTTTTTATCGTGCGAAAAATCCCCACGGATACCCCTCCGCCGGAGCCGGTGGAGAAAGGTTAATACCAGGGGTCTCAGACAAAATTACATTCTATTGATGGCATCACGCTGAAGCGAACCATTCTTATGGTTTTAACAATGGATTTCAGGACATTGCGGTGGTTATAGTAATAATGATAAGTTTAATAATGTATTTCGAGTTACAAAGACTCAAATTTCATAAAAAAATATATAGTTATATTAATGATTTATGTCAATTTCATACTATACATTATTGATAACACATTTGTACTTTTCCACAATATATATTATCCACAATATATATTATAATTTCATACTACAATTAGCGATTCCACTGGCGTTTTCGCCAATAGAATGTCACTTTGTCTAAGGCCCCAGTATTTCTATTCAGCAATCTAAATCTTCTATCTCTATAATAACAATATGTCTATTACTCATAGAAATTGCTTCACCTATATTCGCCTCCGAATATACCAAGAAAACTTAACAATAAAGTAGCTAATTACACCAATACGTTCACCAGACCCGAAACTTTGAAGTCTTCAATTATCGCGTTAAGGAATTCGGTTGAACTTAAACTGGGTTCCGTGCGAAGTTCCAACTTGGAACCCACCGGTACTTGTAACTTGGACCCGCAACTTTGCGGCCCTCCAACTAAGATGATTGATACTCTGCTCGCACGCGCCGAGGATTTTGTTCTGGTAAATTGTGACGATGAATTATTATGAATTTAGATTAATGGAGCAGTTGGTTTTACGATCAAGAGGTTCTGGGTACATACGCGGTCCGAGGGGGGGGGGGAGGTCACAGGGGACATGACCTCCCCCCCCCTCCCCCCCCAAATCGTCCACGTCTAATTGAAAAGTCTTCCTAAAAAGCGATTTTCTGAAGGAATTTCCGCACTTTAATTTCAGGCTGCCACCGAACCTGTCTGGGTTCGTATCCTAGCCATTATCCACCGAGGTGAACTCTTTGTATATAGGTATGTTCAACAATTCCCTCATAGCTTCTAAATTACTTATTAGAACTGGACAAATGAGGTATCGTTGGAAGTGTCTTAATCGTCTGCTGGTTACCTATAGGCTACCGTATATTATTATGACATGTCACTAAATCTAATGTGGCGCCCTCTAACGGTCTTATAGAAGTGTGTTAAAAAATTAATTTGAGAAAAATATACCATGTTTGGGTACATAAATGAAAGGGCTTAATTAGCAAATGTCTAATATGTTTAAATTTATTAGCTATTGCTTGCTCCAAAATAAGTTTAAAAATTAAAATCCGACTACTTGTTTGAAAAATTGTTTGTATTGAGTAAAAAATATTTCGGAGCTGTTATAAGCACCATGATCACGAAGCACTTAGATAAATTGTAGGTATATGAGTAGCTACATACACTATATCTTTGTATGTATCTAGAGGTGTTATAACCTCCAAATTGCACTAACAATATCTCACGTAATACAAGACTGGCTTATTACAGTTTGCCGAGCACGTTTTCGGAGCTCGTGCCGCGCGTGAGAATTTTCCAACGAAAATATCAATAACAATTTAATTAATTTTGAAATTAAACTCGAGACCTGAAATCGATTCGAAGCGATTCCACTAATAGAACATTACTACTTCATCTACAGGCCCTAACCGTCGTCGTAAATAATTCATCATCATCATGGTGGATACGTATTTTCCTGATTGTATGTCAGGCCAAGGTGACCTCGGAGCTCATAATCCACTTTCAAGCTCTTCCTCCTCCACTTCGCACGATCTTGGGCGTCCATGGTCGTGAGACCATTGGCACGCATTTTACCTTCCACGATGTCAAGCCAGAATTTCTTGGGTGGACCCGGTGGAGGCTAACCGTCGTCGGAAGGAATTATAAGTGCAATATTCAATCGCCAGACTTACTTTGAAATTCACAGACTATTTTGTTTTGTAAAGGGAGGGTGCCTTTTATATATTTTTTACATGGGACCCAAACTTTTCTACAAAAATAAACATTCAAATTTTGCTAAAGACATAATGCATAATATAGTGACGGTGTTTACAAAATCTTCGTATTATTCTAATCCAACTATGCACCAAGTCTGTCATACATTCTTACTGTAACTTGCCGTGTTTCGCTATATTCTACTAACAAGCGTGACGTCTCACACCATTCTCATTAGGCGTTTAGATTGTAGCAGATTGTTTGCCTGCTCAACAATCTTTTGAAGACTAGTATTTAGCTCATTTTCCGTTGTAGTATTTTACAGAGAGCAATGCAAGCTAGCGACCAACCTTCAGGAATAAAGAGGCACATGAAGAAGAAGAAGATATATTTAGCTATGATACTGCGAGTAGATTAAACCAGAAGGGGTTTCTCTTCATAAATATAAGGATTTTAATTTTTTGCAAATAGAATGAGCAGTTTTCCAGTAGGTATAATAATCAGTTGGTTTTTAAGTCATCTGAAGATGGCGCTAGCATAGCTTTTGGTAATTTTAAAGTACTCTGTGGTTTGTTTGTGGTATTTTTTCATGAATTTGCGATGTTGCCAAAGTTTAATTTCATTTACCCATATTATAACAGATAAAATATAATAAAACGTCTAATTCTTTTCGCGTCACTGTCTGTAATTTAAAATAATAATATTATATTTAAAATAATTTTATCAGAAAAAATTACAGAATATTTAAGTAAAGTAAATCATTACAAAACCGAAGAACATTTTTTCCATAAATTAGGGAATACTAGATGTGACATCACACTTTTCTTACCAAAAGTGCCGGCTGCGCCATCTAGCGCGTCTTTAGGAACCCTATAAATACCTACTGGAAAACTGCTCATTGACAAATAAATTGAAGTAAATTAAGTTGAAGTAGGTATCTTCAAGACTAGAGGGAATAGGTTACTTCTAGGCAAGCGTGCTTCACCGTCGGCCACGTCGTCACTTACCCAGTCATAAAAAAAGAAGTACTTACTTACAACTTTTGATATATTTCGACTGTGATCAAATAAAGTTCCTTTTCCTAATTTAAGGTTTTGTAAATAGAATATCCCTGTTGCAAGTTATGAGTGCCCACAAATTCTCTGCTAGATACAAGATGCGCCTAAGATTATTAGCTAAAAGCAAAACGGTGTAGCACCACCGCCACTTCGTGCATAAAACGTTAAGAAATTGGACTCGTTCGGCGAAAGTTTCCTATTGACGTAATATTCAAACCAATATATGTAGAACCGGTTTTGGTTCCCGGTGGAGTAAAATAAGAAAATCTCTTTCTGTGGGTGTCGTAGAAGGTGACTAAGGGATAGGGCTGTTCTCCATCCGACAGCAAACATACAGCCCGCTTGACGGCAAATAGGCTCGCCCCCTATTACGTGGGACCGAAGATCATAGTGGGCGAAATGTGGGTGATAATACACATCTGCATACTCCTTCAGCGATTTACAAGCGTGAGTATAATTTGGTTAAAAATTTATCTTTATTTGGTGGAAGCTATTGCCTATAATATCATGATGTTCTGAGCTCAAATGTACCTTATTTATAAGCCAGTATGCACAAGGAATACTCTCCATACGATAGTTAACATAAAGCCCATGTACAAATGCCCGCTTTACGGCAATAGGCTTGTCCCCTATGAAGTGGGACCATGTTGCAGTGGTGGCTCAGCTTGACGGCCTCATCAGATGCTTTTTCACGTCCAGCTTAAAGGAAGAATGGACCCTGTACTACAAAATGCAGGCTTTGGATATAATAGAGATTGACCTTGTACAAAAAAAAGTACATCATCTATCATGAAACCCCTTCTTTTTGACTTCGCAGTCAGCTAAACATATGCATGAACAAAATTTTGCAATTCATTTCGTTAGCAGGCTATACTATATCTATACAGTGTGTAGTCTAAGCTATGATCGTAAAAGAAAAAATAAGGTACTTTTTTCCATCGGTTTACGTTTTGAGAATTTTCGCCCTTCACCACTGATTCATACTCCAGTTAACCCGTTCTCTACACTACATTATTCGCAGGTAAAGACGTAAAAAACCTAATTTACCCCCTTTTACCCCAAAACTTTTACCGTCACCTACTCCACCGTACATATATCATCCGAATGGCGTTTCCGCACACTCGGGGACAACTAACTGCTATACATGCACGTAATGGTGCCACTAGCTGCTCTAATGGCACCCGTGAGTACCACTGTTTAGATTCCTTACACATAGTTTTATTGGGCTTTATGAAAGTATGCCAAATAATGTTTGTTTTACAGGATTTTTTTCTACCATTTTATGATTATTTTGGTTTATAAGTACTTACTTGGGAGACCGAAGTTCACTCGGTGGTCTTTTGTTTCTTTTTTAGGAAAGACACTGATTAATGTGCGTCTGCTTGTTTGATTGCAGTGGTCTGGGTGTTTCCGTGTCTCAGATAGCAGCAATAGTCTTAGTTGTGGTGGTCACATGCAAGTCGCGAAAAATATCGAAGTGCAACCGCATCACAATTTAATTGTGTTGGGAAATAGCTCAGCGAATGATGATGATTTACCCGGTGGTGCAGAATAGAGCCACTCCATCTCTTACCGTTCCTTTCGTAGAAGGCGACTAATGGATAGGGCTGTTCTTCATCCGACAATAAACATACCGGCGATGACATAATCGCCTGTCCGTATTACGTGGGATCGAAAATAATAGGTGGCTAATACTGCCTACCCTTCGGCAGTATTTCACAGGCTTTAATGTATGTATGCAACATTACACGAGTGGCACATCTGCCACCATAACAGCTTACCATACCATGACCTTGAAAAAAGTATAGGCAGCTAAACATTTTCACCCCTCAATATTATTTTACGACACAAAGTACTACCTACGGGCATATAATATTTTCCTCCCCACATAAATAGTACAGAGGCTCAGAGTACAGGCAGGTGGTGTGCCATGAATACGAGATGAACACCAAAACTGCGCCAACTAGGACGCTAACAAGGGCATTTAATTAATTTTTAATTGATTTGGAAAGTTCGTGTCGAACCGTAATGTTATGAGGTTATTTAGAGAATTGATAGTGTGATGATAATAGGATTAGCTGCTAGTTTAGTAGCTGTTATTAGCTAGAGGTTTCTAACTGGATAAACACATAAACCTTTACTAGAAATCGGGTTTTAAAACTAGCTATAGCTTTTTTCTTTTTATCGTGCGAAAAATCCCCACGGATACCTCCCCCGCCGGAGCCGGTGGAGGAGGTTATGTCGGACTCGAACCGACTAAAACGCACGCCGTCTGTGGGCCATCGAATGCCGGAGCACCCCGACGCGTTCACTACCACAAGACGATAATCTGTTATCTATTTATCAAAATCATTCGATTGTTTTCGAAGAATTTATCGAATGATAAAGCTAATAAATAAAATTTTATACTTGTATAACATTGTCACAATAAATTACAAAATTAATTTTCTTCTCTATATTCGTTAAATAAGTCTAATTTTGTGTGACAAGCTGTCAATAAGTTATTGAGTTATACGAGTGTAAATAAGGTATGCGTATCGATTAATGCATGAGATGTAAATAATATTTCGATATATTCATTGATTTCATTAAAGCTTTATAGAATTCATGTAAAATTGTATTATGGAGCAAGAAGCTATTACATATAACTATATGAATAATATTTGGAAAATGAAAAAGATGACTCGCCGTTAAGGATTTGATTTTATTCGACAGCTCTGTCCAACTTTCGTGACGACCCGGGCGTTCGAATGGTGTTGGAGTTTTTTCGATCCCATTACCATATACCAATATTCATTTTTCATTCATTCATCGTCCGCTAGGTAGGTTTACCGTACATTGAAATAGAAGCACAGAAAGGTACGAAAAGCATGCGATATAATGGCATACTCTAAAATATTATTCTTCCAATTAGTATTACCATAGGGTATTAAATACCTACTTTAAAATATGAGTCTACAATAACATCATTGATAATAAATGGAAAACGCGGATCCCGCCGCCAACCTCTTTTATCCCGTAGTTGGAGAGTCTTCCCCTTGGACATGACCTTCCCTGGATCAGGTGGAAGTCCCTAAATAGACCTCGAACACAAGTCGGCCGAAGCTGGGAGAATCTATCTAGGTGGGGTTACTCTGATGACGCGGACCTGGGGTGTGAGTGTGGAGTTGCTCCACAGACCATAGCCCACCTGCTAACGTGTGCTGCATGTCCATCTACCTGTACACCGGAGGACCTAATGAGTGCCTCCGAGAATGTGATACAGGTAGCAGCATACTGGGAAAATAAAATTTGAGAGCAGAAGCACCATCGATTCGACACAAGAAGAAGATAATATGGTCAATGCCTGATGTTTTTATTTGCAACAAAACCACTTCTACACTAAATAGGGCTTCGTTGAAATTATGACGGCATGCTATTCCAGCGTCCGGGAAACGTATATCGCACAAGACCGGACGACAACGTTTTAATACCGTTCTCGTGATTAGCCGCTTCACAGAGTTCTTTGGCAATTTTCCAACTAGGAGACTGTGCATTATTCTAACGGCGTTCTTAAGTGAAATATCGACACGGTGCGACACGATAGCGCTCTCTTTGTTATAACATGTTTGGCGTGTCTTAATTTCCCTCATGATTTCAGAGGAAGGAAATGTGGTGTGTCTATTAAGTACACTTTACTTAAGGACGGTGTAAGTGTTCCGAGAAAAAGTAAAGGTAAACGATGGATGAATTAGAAAGGCACTTATCGGTTTAACATGTTTGAGGATATCGTGATAATGTTCTGGGGACTACAAGTACCAGAAGATTATGACATATTGAATTGACATTTGTACTTTTCCACAGTACTTTACTGACTAATAAATATATTTGAAAAAGTACAAGTCCATAGTAGACGGCATCAGCACGATGCCCCTCCCCCTTTTTTCTGGGGAAAGACCCAAAGGGGTCTTCTTTGGCCCTGAATCAGTGCACGAGGGATATGTATGTCAGAGGCTACCTCACCACCGGCAACTGATGGCCCAACAGGGCCGTGCGGTTTTGGTCGGTTCGAGTCAGACATAACCACCCCTGCTGACTCAGGTGGTTTATTAGAGGTGTTTTCCGACGTAAAAAAAGTAGTCATTATCACCAGCCTTGCGTTAACAAACCTTAGTAATGCGTAGTAAGCTGTAGTAAGTTGCGTAAACTTGATTTTCATATACATTACATTCATAAAATATAATATACTCATGCTTGTAAATCCCTGAACGGGTAGGCAGAGGTATATTAACACTTAAATTTCGCCAACGATGATTGCCGCTCCCACGTAATAGGGGACGGGGGAGGGGGGGGCTATTGCCATCAAGCGGAAACTTAGTCACGGGCTGTACATTAAATCGGATGAAGAACAGCTACAAGACTTCAACAAAGCACCATTGAACTAGTAGAAACAAAGGCAAAGTTTCATGATCAAAACTTGATTCCGTAGGTGTCATTATAAAGTTAGCGCGAATTGGAATAAAATCTCCGGGATTGTGTTTGATGAGAACTTTCTCATATTGAAAGTACTTTTAATTAATGTTCCGAACTCATTATTACTTATTATTTAACTTTATTCAACTTTTTTGGGTTCCCTACCCGAATGCTACGAAACCCTATAACCGAGACTCTGCTATCTGTCTGACTGTTTGACATTAGGCTGTACCTCATAAACCGAGATAGCTAGACAGTTGAAATTTTTACAGATGATGTATTTCTGTTGCCGCAATCATCATCTAGCGGCGCATAAGGTAGCCAGAGCTCACTGGAGAGGTTTTGTGCTGTCAGTAGGAAGACCAAAGGCTTGTCCTACTTATCTTCTGCGTTGTTGGCACAGAATTTCTCTGTTCTTACAGAGTTGGCAGCGCAAGTGTGAGTCCTCTGGTTTTGCACTCGTCCATGGGCCACGGTAGCTACTTACCATAGGGTGGGCCGTGAGCTTGTCTGCAGCGTAAGTAGCATAAAAAAATCTACCTGCCCTTGTTCCAATTATTTGGTGTCGATACAACATGTCTTTTTCTCCTCCATACATTCCTATCAGATGTCATTTCCTCAGTCACATTCTTTACCATAATCTCTTTCCCACAATCCATCCATCGTTTCTTGAGTCTATCTCTACTACTAAAGCCCTCTACATTCATACATGTTACATACACACAAACATACATATTTCTATTTGCCACTATAACAACAAATACTAAAAACAGAAATAAAACCAAAATAGTACGGAACCTTTCGTGCACGATTCCAACTCGCACTTGGTCGGCTTTCTACATTCCCTTCGATATATTTTTAAAGAATCTTTTTTAATTAATTTGCGAATTTTCTAAGGCCCCGGGGCTTTGATCTAGATTGCGGGCGAGAAAAGTATTGGTTGTTAATAATGTTTCTTTTGTAAGATGGTGTGAAGCTGTTTGTGAGGGTTGGCATTATTGTGGTGTATTGTTGTAACTTTGCCTGTATTTCAAAGAATAATTATTAATGACTAGCTGTTGCCCGCGGCTCCACCCGCGTGAAAGTCGGTTATCGAGACCAAACACAGCTAAGGTCTAATCTATATCTGTACCAAATTTCATCAAAATCAGTTCAATATTTTAGGCGTGAAAGCGTAACAGACAGACAGACAGAGTTACTTTGGCATTTATAATATTACCTAATATGGAGTATGGATATGGATGCTATCTGAAGTTTACGCGAATATCACTCATTAAAACATACACTTCAAACTATGTGACAGCTACCATCTTTATATAGTCAACCCGCGACCATGGCTGCTAGAAAGTAGCTGGAACGTCAGGCTAAAAGTAAAATATTGTGTTAGCAGCGTTATTATAAGCGACTACAATGTGGGGTTCTTCAAGAAGAACTAGAAGGTTCCTACAAGATCAGCAGCACGTCCATAGGGCACGATGACGACTTCCCATCCGGAAGTGTGCTTGCCATTACCTAAGTGGTATAAAAACGTAATTAAAATTATCATCACCTGCCTGCCCTTGTCCCTTGCCTGCCCTTGTGTGTGTTGTAATTATTTGGAGTCGGTACATCATGCCATACCCTTCCGTACTTACCTGACAGATTTCATCACTACAGCTGCTCCATTTCTTGACATGCCTTCTTTCCTACGATCTACATACATACATATACATACTTACGCCTGTAAATTTCCTAAGGGGTAGGCAGAGGTGTATTAACACCCACATTTCGCCAACTATAATTTTCGGTCCCACGTAATAGGGGGCGAGCCTATTGCAGTCAAGCGGGCACTTAGTCCCGGGCTGTATGTTTACTGTCGGATGGAGAACAGCCCTATCCCTTAGTCGCCTTCTACTACACCCACAGGAAGAGATGGGGTGGCCCTATTCTACTCCTCTGGGTACCAACACGACATGGTACAAACTCCTCTCCAACACGGCATGGTACAAATTCATATCTGAGGAAATTTCAGTTGCATGTACCTGTCTGCCTCTTCAAAGGTGCGTACAGATCATGTAACATGTTGTATAACTTGTGTTATATAACACGTCCACATTATCTAACATTGTTTTATAACTTTGCAACATTGTACTAACTTCAGTGTCTACATTACTGAAACATGTTATATAACATGTTATGCTATATAATTTATACGCACCTTAAGATCATGTAACATGTTGAATAACTTGTGTTATATAACACATCCACATTATCTAACATTGTTTTATAACTTTGCAACATTGTACTAACTTCAGTGTCTACATTACTGAAACATGTTATATAACATGTTATGCTATATATTTTGTACGCACCTTAAGGTATACAAGCGTGCGTGAATCCTTAATTCTAGGATAATATAAGAAACGTGCCCAATTATCACTCGACCTGTTGCTGCCCTAGTATGGTATTGCCCTGTCACGTACAGGGGCCTGGTTAGGGGATACTAATGTCATTTGTGTAAATGTAGGGTAGGTGGAAAAGAGCACTCGTGATTGTTTTTATACGAATTTGAAATATAATTGTGCTTTTTCCACGTGCGTATTTTACTGCCTGTAGAATGGTATTTATTCAGATGAATTGTTAGATTGTAGCCGTGGGCATCATTACACGGCTACATTCTATCATCTCACCTCCCACCACACCCACATCTCCCACCACACCCACATCTCCCACCACACCCACATCTCCCACCACAGGCAGGGAATCCATCCTTACACATTGCGACTGGAAATAACACGCACAGGCAGATATGAAAGGAAACGAATCTGTGACCTCTTTTGCTCTACTGAAATGATACATAAAATATGAAACTAAGAGAAGTACCAAGAAAGTACTGTGACGGGGTTCCAAGCTGATGGTACGCTCCAACCATCTTCTTCATATTTTTTTGTATTCTCTATCTATAAAACTTCAGGCAGTATCATATAGAACACGGACTGCAAACAGCAAAAATACCCTTGTACTGTTATCCAATGCAAAAAAAAAATTCCCTACAGCTTCACCTCAGAGCTGAAACACACGATGCGTTGCGGCGGCGGCGCGACGCCGGAGCGGTGTCGCTGCGTCGTTTTACATAGAAATATCTGTAGCATGTCACACGATGCGCTGCGTCGCCGCGCCGGACATGCAACCACCGAGACGAGGCGGGGAGGGGAGAATGCGTTGCGACGCCGGAGCGGCACCGCTCCGGCGCGCGCCGCACCGCCGCCTCGTAGTTGTTTATGATTTATAGACCGGGCGCTAGAGGTATGAGTATGCAAAATGTGAGTACCGAATTTCGCCAACGGATTTAAGTGAAGAAAAGGTCCAAGAATGATAATGTGGATCTTGCCGGTCTATTTTCTGGTCCATTTTTATACCCCCTCTTGTCTTATTCGTAAAGGAAATGTATTGAGTAGGTACATGATATAAAATCATTTTAATGAATATTTCCGTTATAATTTATAGTTTGTTCTAATGGTAAAAGTGAGGATGGATTCTTAAATAGGTACTTAATAAAAAAAAACGAAAATAAAAGTAATATTAAAAAAAAAAAAAAAAGTTATTCGAACAACCAGCGAATTCAAGCATAAATTTTCTTAAAGTAGGTAAAAAATACTTATTTTTAATGTTGACATTTGTTATTGATGCATTTACATAATGAAAATATAAACCAATTCAGATTTATTGCAATTACAAGACCTTGTGCGACAATTTACAGTTCATTTACATGGGGGGAATTAATAACTCTGGTAAAGACGGCTTGTATAGTCATTTTGTCGTGGACGTAAGTCACTGTTGAGCTTTTCGTAAAAGTGTACTTTTATATATGCCTAGGTAGGTACCTACCTATATTTTGTAGCATTAATATATATATATATATATATATATATTTTAACTTCATGCACATATGTACAGAGGCGGACTTAATGCCATAGGCATTCTCTACCAGTCAACCTAATAGGTGGTGGTAATAATGATACTAATGTTGTCAGCAAAATGTTATTATATTTAATCATCGATATATATTATATTAGCTTTTGCCCGCGGCTTCGCCCGCGTGGATGTCGGTTATCGCGACCAAACATAGCCTATGTCCTTTCTCAAGGTCTAATCTACCCCTATACTAAATTTCATCAAAATCGGTTCAGTGGTTAAGGCGTGAAAGCGTGACTGACAGACAGACAGTTACTTTCGCATTTATAATATTAGTATGGAAATATGGATTCAGGGTTGGCAGTCGGCAGCACGAGTGTGATGCCCCTGGTGTTGCATACGTCCATAGGCCACGGTGACCACTTCCCATCAGGTGGGCCGTGTGCTTGTTTGCCACCTAAGTAGTATAAAATAAAAATGGATACAAAAACACGACTTAATAAAGCAACTTCTTTACGTCAATAGATGTAGAAACACACTAAACGCATACGCGCGCTATGCTTACTTTAAGGGCGCAGAGGGGATGTGAAGGGAGCGGGAAGGGACCATCACACCCGGCGGCAAGATTTCTTTGTCATTATTTAGAGGATCAGGTATAAGAATCCGGTCATAGTTGCCGTCACTCGGATTTTGCATACTCAACTACCTCTAGCGCTTGCACTATTATTAACAGACATTACAACGCAGCTGGGGCGCACGCGGCGCCGCTGCGTCATAACAACGCAGCGGCGTCGCACCGCTCGTGTGCCCGCTACTGCGGCGAAATTTCTGCGGTGCGACGCCGCAACGCATCGTGTGTTTCCGCTCTCACGCCCCGTGGTGGTAGTAAGTCATGGCGAAGGCATCCCCACCGGCAGCGGTCAAATTATATGTGTTCGGACTTTACGGCGGACGTGATGCATTCCGCACATTTTTCAAACTGGCGCAAGTTATAAGCGGCGTGGATGCGGTTTCCTGTGGATGAACGTAGACCGTATGTAAATGGTTAGAAGCTACAAAAAATAATTTGAAGATAGATTTATCCATATCCATCCATACTAATAATATTATAAATGCGAAAGTAACTGTCTGTCTGTCTGTTACACTTTCACGCCTAAACTACTGAACCGATTTCGATGAAATTTGGTATAGGGGTAGATCAGACCTTGAAAAAGGACATAGGCTATGTTTGGTCGCGATAACTGATATCCACGCGGGAGGAGCCGCGGGCAAAAGCTAGTCTTATATGAATAGACTCCTATCGCAATCTACTAGTGAGTATTTTTCTATAAATAGGTTAAGAAAATATTCTGAAAAAGGTATAAACAAGGTGTGGTCTAGTAGAATCTCAAAACAAATAGGCTCAGGTCGTGTATTAAAAAAATATTATCTTTTTATGCTCTGGCTAACGAGCTAGTCAATCAACCTCTATTATTTTTTTGAGAAACGTTTCTGTTCTGCGTTATCCTAAGTTTCACGTTTTAATAAAATAATTATTTTTTACCAGCTAAGCAATCACGACGATGAGTATGATTACCCCTTACGCTTACAACTTGGGCCAACAATTTTAAAATGGAACTTTTCCAATAAATGTTACGCGAACGAGAGACGAATGTCGCTGCGGTCAGTCCACGCATTGTTGCGCGCGTCATTGATTTAGGCTCGAAGCTCACCACTGTTAGGCTACTCGTACACATACAGTTTCCATATTAAACGACTAATGTCTGAAGGCTTGATCAGCTGCTTGAAGAAAACGTTTTACCGCCTTACATAACTACATAAGGTGATTTTTAATCTTAACTAAGATGTTTAGGGCCCAAGTTAACCAACGTTCACGGCGGTACACCGTTGATTGACGGAAAAGGCTTTGGCGTAGGTTTTCCTTTTCGGGGTTCAGAGGGCGTTACTCCACGACAGGCTAAATCAAAAAGAAGAAGAACAAGTAAGCGGACCCCAATTTCCAAGGTGAGCCTCGGATGCAAGCGAGAAGAAAGATTATGTATAATTATAAAATCTGATTCTGCTGCTGGTGCTGGAGCTGGAGTTGCTGTGAAAAATAAACGTATTTTTTAGCAAAAAAGCATTGGGTTTAATGAGCGTTTTGTATTACCGGATTAAAAACCGAAAGTGTGTGGTAGCCTTAGACTCCTAACTGCCCATAACCGACCACGACCAGTTGTAAGCGGTTTTAACTGCTTTTAGCCAGTTTTAATCTTTTAACCCATTGTTTGTAATTGGAATTGGTTTAGTAGGGTCAGGTGGGGTGTTTGCGACCTCTTCGGGGAAACTTTCATTGTTTTATTAAATGTGTGTTTTGGGGGTTAAGCGTGAAGTTATAAATTTGTGCCCCATTTGTTGCTGTTACCTGATACCCTTCAGTCAAAGTTAGATAAAACAGAGTAATGAAGGGATTAATTTGTATTCATCCCTTCGTCATTCCTCTTTATACAGACATCGTTGGCAATTCTAATATAATAAATAACAACAATTAAAGTGGCAAACACTGGCATGATAACGCGGTTTCACCCTTATTACTCTTGATCCTGTGAGAAGATCGGAATAAAAATTAGCCAATCTTCTTTCTGAATAAAGAAGCTTTCTAATGGTGAAACAATGATTAAAATTAGTTCATTAGTAGCAGAGTTTATTTATTACAAACAAACAAATTTTTCCTCTTTAAAATATTAGTAGTTTAGATAACCAAGTTACATAAATTACAATTAGAAATTCATTAACACCTGCATTCATTTGGTTATTTAAGCAGATGCAAAGCTGTCGATAAAATGTATTTCAATAAGTGAACTGTGCATAATAACGACAGGCTACCTATAATATTGTATAGGTATATGTTTGGGGTGAGATTAAGATAAACTACGATTAAAGATTTAAAGATAATATATTTCAGTAATACAACTGGGATAACAACTAAAACTAATGAGGTGAAAGGGATGAGATTGAGTCGCGCCCGATATGCTATCCGTAAGCGTACTGACTATTTTACTTAGGTAATACATAAAATAAACAATGCATATCGCGCGGTGTCGCAATTTCGCTGACATGATTATTTGTTCGGTGATTGACCCGAACATGCTCCCGAGGGAGAAAAAGATGAGGTTAGTAAGTAGATATAGTTAAATGGATATGAAATTAATACTAACAAGGTGAAAACAATGTTCCAATAACACTAAAGTAGTTATGCAGGGTTAGTTTTATTAAGAGATGAAATAAAAGTGACATTACAAATTAAACAGAATCACTACAGTGCAAATCAGAAAGAGAAAACACGCGAAAGATCGGTGAAGAACCTCTATCTTCTCTTTTTTGTAGGCACTCACTAGATAGCGCTACTCGCTTAGGAACACTGTTCACTGGTTTACTACTAGATTGCCCATGTTCCCTAATTATTTCACTGCACTCAATCACTACACTTTCTGCTTCGACGTGCGGGGACGGCAACACAGTCGCCGCAGAGGCAGTCCGCGGCACTGCTGTAGACGTGGAAAGATTTATTCTACGTCGCCCTTGCCGCCAACGTTTAAAACAGTAAGCTGCCACAAATCCTGATATTCCAAATATGATGACATACGTAACAGTATAAAGATGGATGTCATGGTAGGAGATATCGGTACTCAAAGGTTCACTCTTCTTCATGATCTCAATACTTCTTTTAATAGCTTCAAATTGCCTGAGATTGTCTGAGTTATTGGGATTAAGCTCATGTGAGATTTCTGGCATAGTGATATTTATGATGTGATTGATTGGTGATATTTCCGGTGAGATAATGCTTGACGTCGTTCTAATTTTACTAGTCAATCTTTTGTTTGAATATACTGTGAAATCATCGGTTTTTACTAAACAGCCTTCCCCCACGCGCAACAGTCCAGCACCTGAAAGCTTAACTGCCGTAACTTGGCTTTCACCCAGAAGTTTGACGTTACATTCATTGCAGCATAAATAATAATATCTGTTTTCTGTGGCTAGCTCTCTCCAGTCATTCTCGCACGAGGTAGTCTTAGTTTTGCAAGTTCTTGTGCTTGGGATCGTTTCACAAAGGCTATGATCATCTTTCATGTGGTGAATAGGCCTTCTGATATGACACAGAATAGTTACAGGGTTTTGTAGCATACATGACTGCAGATCCGTGTCTGTGATAGGTAAATACGAATCCTTTCTCATGTTGATGGCTGCCAATTCTGAGATAAGTATGACCTTCATCATCAAGTTATCATTCACGATACGTGGGACCGGTATAAGATTGTATATTTCATAAAGATCTCTTTCAATCAGGGGTATTCTTATTTCTATAATTAGATATTTGGCAGAGTATTTGGCTCTTACTTTGAGCAAACTGTAAAGGTCTTTAAGATTGAAGCTGTCGACAGGTATCACCAAGTCTCCGGATATTTGAGCTGATATTGTGCTTAGTTCTGATCTGAGTTGCTTCGGGGATATCAAATGAAAATCTAATTTTCCACTGTAAATATCAGTCACTGTATCTAAAATTGAGTCTTGGATTCGTCGAAGGGTATACAGCAAGTTGTTGGCAGTGAAAGCCGAGGTTATGAAGTCTGTGACGACAGTTATGTTTTGCACTTGTTGAGTGAGATTTATAAAAGAGTTTTGGAGATGATTAAGCTTTTGATTTATTAACTTATGGTGTTTGTTGATAGTATTCTCCATTCTTTTCATGAGATTAAATTCAGCCTCTACGACCGACGTTTGGTTTTTCCAGAGGCTGTATAAATGGTTTTCATTATGCTTTAAAAGGTCAATATCCTTCTCATATTTCTCTGCAAATCGTTGGTCCAATACTCCGAATAAACTATTTGCAACGTAGCCTACTCCGTCTATCAAGCCGCGTCGCCGGCGCTTCGTATTAGTCATAAACGAGTCATTCATCATAACAATATTATCATAATGCTTGATTTCTTCGAACTCGTGCTCGAGCTGTAACATGATGCCGTCGCAAGGTGTTTGTGTTCTAATCGTTGAGCATAAGGTTTCAAGATACTTAATATACTTTAATAACGCCGCCGTTCCTTCTTGATAAGGACTTGTGTCATAATAGACTATTAAATGCCATTCATCTCTAATTAAATGCATATTAGAGATTTTGTCGAAGTATACACTATTGTTTTTCAACGGGGTAAAGTTGTAGGATGCATCTGCGATGTTAATTAGAGACAGCAAAAATAATGTCAAGGCTAGGGCTATAGCTGCGAATGATATAGGACGTTTGTTCTGAGCCGCTGGCGGTTTATTTTCAACCTTTAGTACATCTGAGTCTTGATCATTTCTATTAGTTGGCAGTAAGGACAGTTTCACAACTGGGCGTTTTAAGAGTCCATTTTTGGTTTTCAGTGTGACGACCCTCACATGTCCGTCACTTCCGGGATGCAGCGCTACTATGCGGCCTAGACTCCATTTCCCAGGTGGAAGGTTGTCGTCCTTTATAATAACGATATCGTCAAGTTTGAGATCTTTCTGATACTGTCGCCATTTGGATCTCGTAGAAAGCTGCGAGAGGTAGTCAGTCTTCCACTTATCCCATATATCCTGATAGATTTTTTGCGTCAAATGCCATCGTGTTCTGAGGTCACGCTCTGTTTCGTAGATAGTGAGGTTGGGGCCACTTGCTAAAAAGTGAGCTGGGGTCAGAAACTCCAGATCTTCAGGATCTTCGGTCAGAGGGCACAGTGGTCTGGAGTTCAAACAAGCTTCGAGTTGCGATAATAGGGTAGTGTATTCCTCGTAGGTTAGTTTTTGTTCTCCAACTACACGCTTGAGGTGATGTTTTAGGCTTTTTACTGCAGCTTCCCAGAGTCCGCCAGCAGATGGCCAAGATGGGGCATTGAAGTGCCACTCAATATTCATTTCGGAGATGGTTGAGGTTACTTCTTGGTCAGACAAGATGTTGGAGATTTCGGCAAACTCTTGTTTTAAAATTTTGTTGGCTCCTATGAAGTTAGTTCCCTGATCACTGTAGATATGCCCAGGAACTCCTCTTCTAGCCGACATTCGTCGAAGCGCGGCAATAAATGCAGACGCTGTAAGGTCTGAGACGATTTCTAAATGTATGGCTTTAGTTACCATACAAACAAAAACTGCGACATAGCCTTTACAGGTTTTGATGCCACGACCTTTGTTTGCCTTAATAAGAAGGTGTCCAGTGTAATCTATTCCAGTATGATAAAAAGGTCGGTTTGGAATCAATCGAGCTGGAGGTAGGTCACCCATGATTTGGTGTTGCGAAATGGGGTTATTTCTTTTACATTTGACACACATTCTTAATCGTTTCTTTGTGACTCTGTTTCCTCCAAGGATCCAGTATTTGCGTCTTATAAATCCAGTAGTCATTTTAACTCCACCGTGGAATACAAGCTCGTGGGATTCATCTATGATAAGATCGGCCAATTTTGATTGATTTGGGATTATGATGGGATGCTTCATTTCAGGATCAAGATTAGAATGTTTAAGTCTGCCTCCGACACGTAGTATTTGATTAGTGTCTAGTATGGGATTGAGATTAAGGATCTGGCTTTTCTTATTTAGTGGTTCATTGTTCTTTAGCCGCGATATTTCTTCGTGGAAATATTCGTTTTGCACGTGCTTAAATAACATATCTCTTGCAGTCTTTATATTTTGCAGAGTAAGAAAATACGTGCGTTGTTTCTTGTAAACAATAATGTCAATGAACTTGTTGATGTAAGCTAGTACTCGCGTAACTTTCCTTAAGGTGCTGTATTTTCGCAATAGTTGATTGATTATTAAATTTTCGGGGTTAACAATGACTGTATTTACATGCTCCTTTTTTCTTAGTTCTGCGCTAATAGTGTTGGAGAAAATCTGCTTCTTATGCGAGTCTGTAGGGGGCTCAGGCTTATATTGAGGTAACCAGTCAGGCCCTTGCCACCACAGGGAGTGTTTAATTAGTTGAGCAGCAGATAAACTACGGGTTGCGCAATCTGCGGGGTTCTCTTTAGATTTTACGTAACTCCATTTATTGTTTGGGATTGTTTCAGTAATAATCCTTACGCGATTCGCAACAAAAGGTTTCCACTTCTCCGGTTCGCCACTTAACCAGCCTAGAACAGCCATTGAATCAATCCAACCATAAACATGTACCTGATAGTTTGACAGGGATAAGATGATTTTTCGCATAAGCTTTGACAACAAGAGAGCGCCGCAAAGTTCCAAGCGCGGGATCGACTGTGGTTTTTTAAGCGGAATTACTTTTGATTTCCCTGCAATAAGGGTCACGTGAGTTTCTTTTTCTCTCTGTATTCTGCAATACACGACACAAGCGTATGCTTTGGTGCTAGCGTCGCAAAAGCCATGGAGTTCGATGATATCTTTCTCATGCGTTTGAATCCATCGAGGTATTTTAAATTGAGATATTTGAGATAGATCGACTTGAATAGTACTCCACTCTAATGCAACTTCTTGAGGGACAGGGTGGTCCCAACCCAGATCTGATTTCCATAATTCTTGGAACAAGATCTTAAGTTTTATTGTGACTGGTGCTAGCCAGCCCAAAGGGTCAAAAATCTTTGAAATTTGAGATAAGAATTGTCTTTTAGTGAGGGCTTCTTCTGAGTTAAATTCTACAGGATGAAAGATAAATTGATCATCTTTTGGTACCCATCGAAGTCCTAAGGTTTTGGTTGACTCCGGTTGCTTAAAATCGAAATCTTCCTTATGAGGTGCGTCCGAATTATCTATTATTTCCGACAAGTTAGATCGCCATTTTCGGAGATTAAACCCTCCAGACCTAAGGAGGTTGGTCATCTCTTCCTTGAGCTGTTTAGCTGCTATCACCGAATGTTCCCCGTGCATAAGATCATCCATGTAAAACGAGTGTTCTAGGATGTCAGGAGCACTGCTTTGTGGATAGCTAGGCCTTTCATCTATAGCCAGTTGCTTCAGTGTCATCATGGCCAAGAAAGGTGCAGCTTTTGTGCCATAGGTAACTGTCGCTAACTGGTACTCTTTTAGAGGTTCATATTGATGGTTCCGCCAGATAATTTTTTGATATTTCTGATCATCGGGATGTAACCAGATTTTGCGAAACATTTTTTCTATATCTGCTGTAAAAGCGTATTTAAACTGCCTCCACTTTAAGATAAGGCTCTGAAGGTCTTGTTGTAAATTGGGTCCTCGGCACATAAGATCATTGAGGCTGTACCCACTTGAGGTTTTTGCTGAGGCATTGAATACAACTCGCAATTTAGTGGTTGATGACTCAGCTCGTTGTATGCAATGATGCGATAAATAGCAGTCCGGCTGTAAGTGTGACACAACGGGTGTCATATGTCCGAGCTCTAGGTACTCAGAAATAAACGTTTTATAGTCACGTTGCAGCGCTGGCTGCTTGCTTAATTTCCGCTCTAATTGGAAAAATTGTGCAATCGATTTTGTTTTCGACTCGCCAATATTTTTGTCAAAATTTTCTTTAAATGGAATTTTCACGACGTAGCTTCCGTCTTCTCGTCTAGTGGTTGAAGATTGGTAATAATCAATGCACCTTTGATCTTCTTCTGATACCGCTGGAGCTTCATGAATGTCCTCTACTTCCCAAAACTGCTGAATCTCTTCGATGTTATTCAGGACCACATTGCAATGGTAGGTTTTATAGTTGCCGCTTAAGATCCATCCCAACTGGGTTTGTTGAGCAATAGGCAACATGCCGTCTAATCGACAGATACCGTCCATAAGGATAGTTGAATAGATATCGGCCCCAAATAAGATATCAATAGGCCTACTTTTGTAGAATTCGGGATCTGCTAGAGTTATTTGATTAAGAGTAGGCCAGTCCGGCTTAGGTAATGTACAGGTGGGTAAGTTATTTATGAGGTTATTCATTACATACACGTCTGTTTCAAAGATGAAATCGCTAACCAACGAAGAACATTTGATGGTAATCATGCCCTTACAGTTATTTTCCTTATTTCCAATTCCAGAGATATAACCGTTACATTTACGTCGCGGCAGTTTTAGCAACTGAGCTGCGCTTTCCCTAATGATGGACGTCTGCGACCCTTGATCTAAAAGAACTCTCATCTTGTGGTATGATCCGTTCACACCTTGTACTTTAATTACTGCGGTAGCAAGCAAGATTTCAGAGGGTTTTTGAAGAAGCGATGCAACTGTGTTGCTTTCTTGCTGCTGTGGTGGCGATTTCGTAATAGTGGCCACGTTTGACCCAGGACGATTGGGTGTGAAAGATTCGTGCAAAATGGTATTGTGTTCTTTATTGCATTCTTTACATCTTATTTCCGAGAGGCATTTTTTGCCATCGTGGTAATGTAAACAATTAAAGCAAAGGTTTAAGTTGGCAACGGTATTTTTCCGTTCACTGGGTTGCAGTTCCAGCAATTTTTGACATGCGTGAATACGATGATCGTTAGCGTTACATATAGGGCATTGTTTGCGATAGCTAATTTTGCGTTTGGACTTTGACGATTGCGAAACTTGGTTTGTTGCACAATTCGTCTTGGGATTGTTACGTTTAGAATTGAAACTCTTTGAAAATGATGGTTTGTTATAGTTGCTGGGTTGAGATTGGGATGATTTCTGCGTGGAATTTTCCAGCTTCTTACGTGAAGTTTCCAGCATCATAAACTTGGATTCCAGGAAGTTCAGAAAATCGTCCAGGACGGGCAACTCTCGTGGGGCTTTTAATGCTTGTAGATAATCCTCGTATGTATCGGAGTCCAATTTTTGAGATAATATACCTACTAGGAAAGGATCCCAAGAAGACACATCCACTCCCAGATTCTTGATAGCATTCACGCTCTCGTACGTGGTATCATGAATGCGTTTTATATGATTTGACGACTGCTGCTGGCTTGTAGGGATATTCATGAGATTATTAAGATGAGACGTGAATATCAGTCGTTTATTGTTATAACGATGATTGAGGATATTCCAGCACACAAGATAATTATCGGAGCTTATTTGTAGATGTTGGATCAATCTTTCGGGCTCCCCTCTGATCTTACTCTTTAGAAATTGCATCTTCTGAGCATTTGACAAAGAGGGGTTGTTATGCACAGCTTCGGTAAAAAGATCTTTGAATGAAATCCACTTATTGTAGCTTCCCTCGAAGGTGATTATCTCCATTTTAGGGGTAGTTTTTTCTATATGTGCAACAGACCACATTTTCTTATTGATGTCTTTCTTGATTTTGTTGTAATATTTCTCATAATGAGCAAATTGCTCTTCGTACTCGGGGTTAGAACCACCAAACTCGTTGTCCAGCTCCCAATGAAGTGAGTCAATAGCCGCCCAACGAGATTGTATCGTCTTCAAGAGGTCTTCAAACTCCCATTTTTCCGTGACGAGATCAAGTTCGATATTGGAAGTAGTTCTCAAGAAAGCCTTAAAGTTAGTAGCTTGCCTTTTGAACCGACCTTCGGCACTACTCCCTTCCAAAGCTGGGGTTTCAGAAGCGGCGTGAGATGCGAGTTTCGAGGTTTGAGATACCGTAGTAGGTTGGAACGTTGGAGGTTTTAATTCCGTGACTTGCGGCCTGTCTGCGAGAGGGTTACAGGCCTGAATAGTAGTTTTAATGTTGTTATATTTTTCTTTCATTTGATCGTACTGTTTAGTACTGAAATATGAATGGGATTGATCACCAAAAGATAGCAAAGTCATATGATTATTATGGAACTCTGTAAAGTATTGTTCCAAGGTAGCTAACCGACGACGTAAGTAGTCTGAGGTCTTGCGCTCTCCACCATCCTTCTTGAAGTTGATGAACAGCTTATCTACGGCTTCGATTAGTTGTTGTTGGGTTGCTAAAATGTCGTTCATTTCTGACATTTTAAAAAGATAAAAAAGAGACCTTACTTGCACTGAAGGCTTCTTTGGAGATCAAATGTCCTCGCGATGTCAGCAAGAACAAACCTGGAGTAACAGCGCGGTGAGATGTCACGATGTTTGTAAAAACCAGGTACAACAGGGTCAGCAGGATGATGGCACGTTTCCTTCCGGAGCGCCGAGATCAATTTGGGATCACAGGATATGAGATTTTGGATAGTAAATCCACACAGTTCTGATTTCAAGTTCCAGGCGAAACACTCACACGGCACGGGCACACAATAAGACACACGCGACGCGCAATTGTCCCGCTCCGATAGCTCGAAGGACCAATGTTTGGGGTGAGATTAAGATAAACTACGATTAAAGATTTAAAGATAATATATTTCAGTAATACAACTGGGATAACAACTAAAACTAATGAGGTGAAAGGGATGAGATTGAGTCGCGCCCGATATGCTATCCGTAAGCGTACTGACTATTTTACTTAGGTAATACATAAAATAAACAATGCATATCGCGCGGTGTCGCAATTTCGCTGACATGATTATTTGTTCGGTGATTGACCCGAACAGTATATTTAGTCTATAATCAGGTAATACCTAAAGGGGCATTAGTAATAAGATGCGATAAAATATAAGTTCTGTTAACAAACGGGTTTACATTTAAAAAAATCATTAAATTACCAAATGTTTAACATGCCTAAATTACAATTTTTTTACTTACATTTACCCCACCTAACTCTATTTTACTCGTATTATAACTTTATTCCATTTTGTTTTAGTATTTTTTTTTTCTTATTCACATTTTGATTCGTACTTAGTTGAAAATCATGTAATTATTGTGTACCGAGGGCCATTACCAGATGCAGCCAAGTCTTGCACTTTGAAGGGTCACTTTTCGTACTTCTCTTTCCCTTCGGAGACCTTCAACCTTTGGCTTGCAGGTGAGGTTAGCCTCGTCTCCAAAGATTTTGGTTGGGCTCCTAGGAAAAAATAGATAAGTCTCGGGTACCTGAGGTAATTCCCTCGCACCTCAACTGATCCAAGGCCCGGTATGACCTTTGAGATGGCCAACACACTAGAGGAGAGAGGGAGGATGCAGTGCAGCCGGCGGCGGCTCTGGCGCTAGATTTCATATTGTACCTGTGCTTACCTATTAAAGGAGACGGGGACTTCTGGGCCAAAATTGTAATGAGTTGAGATATGACTTAAAAAAAAGCGGTATTTTTTTCTATTTCAAAATATTAAAAAACCAGCTCAATTGAAAATCTTGAAGACGAGAAATCTTAAAACTAAATTTATTTCACTAGCAAAATAAAATATCGATTACTAAAAATTATTTAAACAATATTGCGTATTAAAACACTTGCATCACAATTTGATATTAAATCAATCATAGTGAACAAAACTTAATCATAATAATAAGAATAACCATTTAAAATACCAAATAATAGTGTAATAAAAATAAATTCTGAATCGATTTCCGTTAATCGATTAATTATTTCTTGTGTTTATCAACTGTATTTTTAAGCTGTGACAGCTGACAGCTCCATTTTCTGTCAATCAGGCCCACGAATGTATGGAAGAGTATCCGTCTCCTTTGTACACCCTATGAAGCGTATCGGCTCTCTTCTATCAATATCTTTAGCTTATTAATATTCATAGAATTTAATTATTTTTTGCTAATTAACATTTGGTATATTCTGTATTTGTTTATGAAAAAAAAAAGATAAGGCATTGTAATTCAATGGAACCCATCAAACACCTGATACCGGTCCAACTGTTCACAGAAATACTACTTGTGGTGTAAGATACAAGATTATAGAGAGTGATTCATTATGTAGCCTCTTATTGATATGAAATAAAAATTTGTAGATATTAAAATTAAATCATTATTTGAGTTTTGCTTAGAGATGTATGCATACGCTTAAATCTATATACCCTTCTATCACGTGATATAATTTTCAAGGGATACAGAGCATGTTAAGTCGTCAGTCACGATTGCCATACGAGCGTCAATGGCATACGAGTAGTTGGAGCCCTAAAAATTCCGACGACTGGTCTTTTTTGTATACCACTTAGGTCGCAAACAAGTTCTTTCTGTCTAATATCTATCTAAAGTCTATCTAAAGATCAATATCACCAATGGATTGTAGAGACCAGATGGCAGTCATTGCCAGTTAGAGGATGATGATGATTGCAACTGATTACATTTGAGGGATCGCTATATACCAGGTATATGCGCGTCTACTCCGTGTGTTTACTACGAAATAATATTACACTGGAATCATTATTATTTAGGTATAGTTCTACACTGGGAGTGAGAGTTCTCACGCTCGCCACTTTGCTCGCAGCGATGGTTCGCTGCGCGGATGCGTGGGCTGCCGGCGCCTCCTTCTGCGAGCAAGTAATGCTCGTGAAGGAGGCGGTGGAGCGGGAGCGAAGGAGAATCGCAGACCTTGCGGCCCGCGAGGAGCGAAGGAGAATCGCAAACCGCGTGGCCCGCGAAGAGCGGCGGCAACTCGGGCGTCGGAGGTCGCAGAATGACCTCCGTCCCCCATGAGCGCGGGCCTGGGGGTGACGGGTGGAGCCACCTGTCACCCTAGCAGAAGCAGGCCGCGGCGGCAGCGCGCATTGCGTGCCTCCCCACACCCGGGGGCGAGTTGGGGACTCTGTGGTCCCTACACCGGAAGAGGGCCAGATCGAGAGATATGGCCCTGGGTCGGCCGAGGTGCGAGGGATATGGCTACGACAATCTCACCTCCGGCAACTGACGACCCACAGATGGCGTGCGTTTTAGTCGGTTCGAGTCCGACATAACCTCCTCCCCCGGTTCCGGCGGGGGGTATCCGTGGGGATTTTTCGCACGATAAAAAAAAAAAAAAAAGTTCTACAATAATTTGAAACATCTGAAGTATCTCGTACTCTAGACTTTCGCAGTATTTGTTAAAACTTGCAAAAACGCTTTTCGCTCATGCCTTAATACCCAAAACAGTACGCAGTCAGTATACATTACAGATTACATTTTTTTCTAATTCCCGCCACACGACACCACTGGCCAGTGTCAAATATAATTTTCCTCGTTAACTGGTCGCAACTCGATACCTATAATCGAGTCGAGTATCGATATCGGAAACCTTAGAAAGTTTTAAAGAAGACGTTAAAATTTTACGCGTTCCGTGACAGCTGTTTTGTTCCCTAGTTTATTATTGGGAAATTTTCCAACTAGGCACACAGGCTATTGTTGTATTTGGCAAAGTATTTGACGTACATGCAAATATGTAAATGCAGGCAAATACAACACATGGCAGCCAAATATCAAGCCGACAAGCGCACGGTAAGCGTACCTATTTGGTAGTAGTCATATTTGTCAAATACATAATAAGGCCAATACATTGTCAAATTATACTGTCCAAACTTTTTTTTTTTTTTTTTTTTATCGTGCGAAAAATCCCCGCGGGCAATTATTTGCCAAATATGTCAAATACGCAAATACAAATAGCCAGGTGAAGTGCCGCCATTAGACATATCTTTCATACATTTTTATACTACTTAATAAGCAAACGGCCCACTTGATGGAAAGTGGTTACCGTGGCCTATAGACGAGTGCAGCACCAGCAGAGTGCAACATGACAGGTATTGTATTTTAGCGGTTTGTATTCTGTGGACAAGTAACTTATTCTTAAAGCTGCATTTACATACTCGCGGCAGAAGAGAGAGAGAGAGAGAGAGTGAATAGTATATTCGTCATGCCCCGAGTACTGCCGCGTATGTTGCTGCGAATGTCGGCTTGGCGGCGCGAGTCAAAGGAGCGGCAATACTAGCGCGATGTACTATACGAATAATTAATTCGCTAGCATAATGCGTACACTGCTACAGCGTTGTCCTCCATACGTTTACGTCCGTCTCCGTTGCAGGGCGAATACTGTAATGCGGACCAACACGATGATGCGCGTGTATGAACGCCAGGGCATTAATCGCGCGAATATTTCCGGCAACACGATGAGCAATGCGAGCGGCAGTATGTAAACGCGGGGTTAGAGTTAGTCTATGCCAGTCCGCAGACAAAATAATATGGACAGCTGTTGTAGTTGATGCCCTAACATAATAAAAACTAAGTTACTTTTTTATATTTGGTTGGTGTATTTTGCAGCCACTGTCTCCGACAATAGGATATAGACTTCTCCGTATCTAGTGAAATAGAATTCCGTAGCTCACATGGAGGTGAACTAAAATTCCACGCGGGTGGAGTCGCGGGAATTTACAAATTTGGTAACTCAAACGTGTATAATAAGCGGATTTTAGTGTGACTTTGCCCATACAGGGTTAATGCCCAGTCTATCTATTTTCAACCTCATTTAATTTTGTTGGTAAACTATGTCTCACAGCACTTATCGACCGTTTATTACTTCAGATTAGAGACGGTATGTTTATTTTTTCTTAATAAGCTATTTTGAATATTTAAACGCCATAAAATATGCTATTATTTAAATTATTCGATAATCGAATACCTACTTAGTTGTCAATTAAGTAGATATGTACGAGTATGTTGTTTATGTTGTATGTTCTGTTTAATTTTTTCAATAAATATTTATAATAAGATAAGGTTATATGTTGGATGGACAGAGACGCATGGAAGAAACTGGAGGAGGCCTTTACCCGAGAACTGGGACCGAGAACTTTACTTTACTAACCTGAGTACTAACAATTAAGTACTAACAACATTTGAAATGTAAGAAGGTTATGGAAATAAATGGCTTTATTATTATTATATTATTATTATTATACGTTGGATGGCAGTTGCGATTAAGAAATTTTACAGTTGATTATAATTGGATGAAAAACTGGCTATCACCTGAGTTGTCTTCGGGATATACGAGTATACGCGTGATACGCGGGCCGCCACTTGCCGCCACCTGCTGCCAATGGTCTTACTGCCGGGATTGGGAATGAAGATCATACGAAGGTAAGAAAAAAAAGGAAAGGAAAATGAGCTCCAGTTTCTTAACAAGACAGAGACACGCTAGGAGGATGTCGCTGACGAGTTATATGCCTGAAGTAGGTACTGATTCCGTTTCCACCAGAACTTGTTCCTAGAATATAAAGCTTAAACTGTTCTAGACTAAAGTCTATCTCTGTGCCAAATTTCATCCAGATCTGGTGAGCCGTTTTTGCGTTATAGAGTTACAAATGTCCATCCTATGACTTTCACATTAATAAAATAGTAGGACCAAGTTAGTGACAAACTATGTATCTATCATAATAATCACTACAAAAGTGTAATACTAGCTCCAGTATATAAATACAGGAAATAACACTGCTCAACACGGAAATCATACCTGGACAATGGCGCGGTCCAGGTCTTCGATCAAGTCTTTTTTTATACAGACAAGCATACGGCCTTCCTGATGATAAGAGGTTACCGTGGCCTATGGCCGAGTGCAACACCAGGGGAGTTACACTCGTGCTGCCGACCTTGTAAGAACAGTTCGATACCCGCTCAGTGCAAAAGATAAGTAGGACAAAGCCTTTGGTTTTCCACTGACAGCACAAAATCTCTCCAGTGAGCTCTGGCTACCCTATTCACCGTCTGAAACACAACATGAGGTTATTAAGCCGCGGTCTGGACCTGGACCTTGTCACGCACGATATTCATACCCGCTATCACTACACCGATACAGTTACTTAAGCTAAACACTTTTTATGTCCCAACCCTAAACTGATAATACTATCTATCACTTAAGTGACTTAAGTGTCTCGTGTGAAGATATGAAGTGTTCTCTAAAAATGAACTCGAACTTATTTAGTTATCTTAACTGTCGCTCTTAGGGCACGGCTCGCATGTAATGTGTTGAAAGCACTCTAAATAACATATTCGATGTTCTACCAGTTCCATGTGATTCTATGATGAGTTCATAGTTTGGTCAAACATTTCAAATATCATTATAATCATCTTGACTTGGATCATAATTCGAATTCAATTAAATCAGTTAAATCTGAAAGTTCGAACTAAGCTATTCAGTTGTAATTACTTGCAACGTTGTAAGTATAAGAAGCAAAGAAACTTAACATAACATAACATAAACTCACGCCTATATCCCCGAAGGGGTAGGCAGAGGTGCTAGCATCCACATTTCGCCGTTTATGTTACTTAGTTATATTAAACTTAAGAGGGTCAAAAGTAACACAAAATGTTACAAAAGTTATATGTATCAATTATCGCCGACCATAAATGTAACGAGTAGAGATAACCTCCGTATGATTAAATTATAATAACCAAAGATAATACAGCAATAACGCTAAATTTAAAAAAAAAACAAAAGCTATATAACGTAGCTGTCTTACGAGGTCTTGCAGAAATGAAGAATCACATCGTAGCTTGAATTATTTTTAGTAATTCTTCTTCTTCTGTCGAGTCGAGGGCTTTTCGTGTCATATTTTGTTTGCCACTCCGATATACTATGTTGCCACTCCTATAGCGTATTGTAATTTAAACTCAAATAATATGTACTATATTTTTTTAACTTACATAATTTAAGTTATTGCGTATTTACAAATTATTTAACTTAATTTAATAGCTTCATATTCCGTTCCAATCGTGCCAAGTTACCTTCTACGACTTAGGGGATCTGTCAAATCGCACCTATTAAATTATTTCAACTGTACGAGTACGGTACGGAAACAGTAATACCAAGTACCATTATACATACATATATACAATCACGCCTTTATCCCCGGAAGCTTAGGCAGAGGTGAATTAACACCCACATTTCACCATTATTATTTAGTACCTAATAAGAAATTTAGACACTAAAACATTAGTAAATTCTAACGACTATTAGTTTTAGGAATACGTTTAAGTCGCTATTATGGACTTATTCATTATCGGTGAAATTATATTATGGCTCTGCGGTCAGAGGTATGGAGTATAGTATTTCGCAGAACAATCGCGGAAGTGGTAAAACTTATGTTGCCCATATTAACCAGTGAGACTAGGGCCTTAAGACATTATTAAAAAGGACGGGTATACTGAAATAATAGTACCTAACTATTTTAATTACAATTATTGTATGTTTGTTTGTGTACAAAATTACGAATTACTAATGGGTGTTATTAAAAATAATTATTATCTCCGAGAGGTGTGAGGAAAAAAAGTCGGAAAGTGGACTTTTACTTTTTCCCTTTGAGGCTTCCATTTGAGCCTCAAATGTGACCAAAACTATGAGATGATAACTATTATTTCTCTCGCGACTTATATTTTTAGTACGATTTACTGCGATTTCATCACCAATAACATTTTTTTCTCCTTCTTTCTTGTACCTTATGAGGCACATAGTGTTGCTGGGCGTGATGGATGTAGAGACTTATATACCTACTCAGAGACTTATACACTGGTTTATGGTTAACGCGCCTTGTCAGATGCGAGTTCTGATTCCTAACAGAGAGCAGGGGAGGAGCAGGCGCCCCTGCCCCATGACTGCCCATGACGTTACCTTTCATATTAAGTGTGCCTTTCATTTAGACAGTCTTTTTCAGACAGAGTCTTTTTTTTCAATGCGTACAAGACCAAAGTCACCGTAGTCTAACTTTCCTTCAGTAACTGTGACGAATCTCTCATTTGAATTTTACATCATGTATTGCCAATCGTTGCCTCTATGTTGGCACAAAGAGTTATTGTTTGAATCAACACATTTGTTCAATGAGAAACTGTTCTGCTTTGCCTTGAGGAAGCTATAAAGCTGGTGTATGCATATTGTGCCACGGTTTTGTGGATTAGTCAGGGAAAACGCGCAAAAAGGCCGTTGGACACGCGTGTGGTCTTAGTCGTACGAGTATTAACTGTCATTTCCCGAGGATGTCGTCATGGGCGACTTAAGAGCAGCCTTCCTCATGCTTGTTAAAAGAACAGATTTATAGATATGGCAGTTATGAGTAAGCGGCGTGATTTCTACAAGGAAGTAAATACACACGTAAACACCAAATAAGAAATCACGTCCGCTGCCATAGCAACAAAGGAAGGCGTCAGCAGAAAACAGCTACAAGCACCAGCCCCTCTCTAACTAATGGCAAAACAACTAATATATAAGCGCATGTAAATAATAAATAAATCATTCAATCAATATTCTAGAGTCACAGAAATCTTTCTCCACCTCCGCAATAATAGATACCTACTAGTTGTTTGGGAAATATGAACAGGTACCTTTTTTCCCCGCGTGGTTCGCTCGTACTGCGTCTGACCCAGGGCCATCTACGATTTCGAGTGTCTCCCTTGTATAAGGATAGGTACCCATGGCCAGGATTAGGACCTCTCGATCGTATGACCGCCTCCTTAACCGCTAAGCTGCTGGCGTTACCAGCTTCTTTACTAACAAGGTTCTATAAATTTTAAATTCCGTGTAACTAAATCTGAAAGTTCGAACTACGCCATTCAGTTTTAATTACTTGCAACGGTGGCGTCTGGACATTTTGAATGAAATTCGATTTCGTGGACATTATTAATTCAATAGTTCGCGGACATTTCAGTTTGAAACCGCTTGCGTCGGTAATACAGGAAATTTCAGGGTGCTATCTAACCGGCGACGTTTCTGAAGCGCTGTCGGATGTATACAGAACAAATCCGGCTGCCACTTATTTTGTTCGTTTTGGTTTTGATTCAAAAATGGAAGTGTGTGAGAGGAGTGGAAAATGCGGACCCCGGACTGAGAGAGGAGTGGAAAATGCGGACCCCGAGGTGAAAGTTTTGGATGCGACCGGGATTAACGCTAGGATGAAAATGTTTTGATTCATTTGGACAGCCTCCGTGGCGTAGCGATAGTGAACGCGGCCGCTACACAGGAGGCGCGTGTTCGATCCCCGCTCAGTGCAAATATTTGTGTGAATGAAATTTATGAGTATTTGCATTGGTCTGGTCGTGCCTCTGAGAGCACGTTAAGCCGTCGGTCCCGGTTGCCATAAGAACATCTATGGCAGTCGTTACGGGTAGTTGGAGTCCTAAAAAATCCAAAAAAAAAAAACGGTCTAGCTGCAAAGCTTCGATATCACCTAATGTTAACATTGGGTTGTGGAGGTCAGATGACAATCGCTTCACGGAAAAAATCGAGGTCTAGCCAAATCCGTAGTTAAGACTGGTAAAGCGGACCCTAGACTCCGAGCTGAAAGCTTCGGATGCGACTGGGAATTAACCATAAGAGGAAGAAGAAGAAGAGGTTTTGACTCAATAGTATTACTAGCTGAGCCTCGCGACACTGTCCGCAATAATTCTATTCCTTTTTAAGCTATTGCATAGCTTCCATCGCGGGCCTTGAGCGTAGAGACCGAATCCAGAAATTCCGTTACTAAAAAAACCTAACACCCCGAAGCTCGCACGAATCGAGCCGAGCTGCTCCGAACGTAAGTAATTATAATTGCATAAGTTGATAAAAAATGCTATGCAATAGCTTTACCGCGGCAGTCCCCGAGTGCCACACGTCTTTTTATATATACCTAGTACATGTACACGTTTATTTGACTTCACTGACTGGTGGCAAGCTGAAGGCAAAGTCTCGGAAAAGAGGCTCACCATTATTGACATGGTGTTACAATGGTGGCACTCATCTTGACGGTCTCATCAGATGCTTTTTCACGCTCCGCTTAAAGGACCAGGGATTGCAGGATAAGGAAATACCTCATGGGTTGCGAAAACGGACTCAAAATTCAACGCGGTCGAAGCCGCGGGCAATAACTAGTAACTAAAATACATACATCACGCCTTTATCCCCGGAGGTTTAGACAGAGGTGAATTAACACCCACTTTTCACCAATCGTTGTATTAGGTCCCACCGCACGTAATAGGGGATGAGCCTATTGCCGTATTCCGGGCACTATTGTTGACTCGAACCATGCATCTGAGGCTGAGTCTGGGCTGTAATATCTGTCTGATGTTAAACAGCCCTATCCCTTAGTCGCCTTGTATGACACCGCATGGGAAGAGATGGGGTGGTCTAAATTCTACTCTGCCGGGAACCACGCCGAGAATACCCGATGTTATTAAGCTATTAGAAGACATAAAATACCTAGTTTCGCATAAAAAATAAATGAAACTCAGGCCTCACTCGACACAGACATACTCGCAGGCAAAACTAGTTAACAATAAGTTGGACAAACTAACCCTCGCAGGATCCGCCCGTGTCAGCACTAGGATTGTGAGCCGCTCAAAGTCAATAACACGGAAAATTATATCGCTCCCACGGAACAGCTGTGTTCCGAATACCGGACGGTCAGTACCGGTCAGTTCGAATTTTATGAAGGTTCTTGTAAGTACTGTTGCTTGTTGAGGCTTTTTATTCGCGAAGACAGGGTTCCAGATTCAATTCAATTTCGGAAGTTTGTTTCAAAATCTACATAGGTACATAAGCAGATTCAGCCTCAGATGTATGGTTCGAGTCAACAATAGTGCCCGGAATACGGCAATAGGCTCACCCCCTATTACGTGGGACCGAATAAATTGATTGATAAAATGTGGGTGCTAATTCACTTCTGCACACAAAAATATTGCCGTAGTCCAGGCACTATTTTTGACTCGAACCATGTATCTGAGACTGAGTCTGGACTGTATAACTATTATATAGCGGATTGAAAGCTAGTATAATAGTATAATGATGTTGCAGATATTTGGGTCAAATTAAAATACCCTGCTAATTGGACGTCCAGAAAACACACGTGACACGACCTTCGTGATGGGAGGTGGTTACTGTGGCCTATGGACTTCGTTCCTCCATCGATAAATTATGTTATTTAGTTCCAAGAATAGTTTGCCAGCCATTGCCAGCTCACTAAAACAGTGAGATAAATCCGTCAATATTTGGCAAATAACGAGACTCATTAATGGCAACACGTTTCCTCCATTACAAACGACATAGCCTAATGGACGAATGTGGATGTATATAAGCGATACTATGTAAGTACTATTTTGGGTGAAATAAAGCCAATATATTTTTTACTACTAGGTACCTACTTGCTTTTTCATTGACTGTATGTTTACTGCAGTTCCTAATATCTTTTTTTTATCGTGCGAAAAATCCCCACGGATACCTCTCCCGCCGGAGCCGGAGGAGGAGGTTATGTCGGACTCGAACCGACTAAAACGCACGCCGTCTGTGGGCCGTCGGTTGCCGGAGGTGAGGTTGTCATAGCCATATCCCTCGCACCCCGGCCGACCCAGGGCCATATCTCTCAATCTGGCCCTCAGCCGGTGCAGTTCCTAATGTCCTATCGTCCCTACATTATTCGTAGTATCATCCCTATTTCCTTGGAACCCTTCTTATATACCCACTGGAAGATATAGACTATTATTTATATTACCCTTCACGGAAAGTATGACAATTTCCTCTCAATCAAGGCATCAAACCTAGGAACTCATACAGACCAGTCGCAATAACCACAACTGCACTACCAACACATACAGTTAATCAACAACCATCCTTTATCTCCCCTATATAATTCTGCAACACCCTGTATCTACCTAAAATAAACCTTTGTCTGTATCAACGCGTTGACGCGGCCACTGATCCGTGAACCGCCGATAGAGCTGCGATAAAACTAACTGAGTTCAGGATTAACGCGCGCTCGATGTTAGAGAAGGCCTTTGTATGTATGTGTATTGAGTAGAATCGACAGGTTGATTATTGCTATCAGTGGTTTAAGTGTTTATGTACGAAAAAACATATTTTATTTGAGTTGATGACATACATTTTACGGCTCACGAAATGTCATATTACTGTAACTTTAATACATAACTTATAACTCCTTTAACAATACTTGCGAAGAAAACTTCCAACATGGCGGTATACCCGGCGGTATGACAGCGACACAATAGGCCGTGCCTTACAATGTAGCGGGCATTGTCGAAAATGTCCAGCGAAGCTGTGACGGGCGTTGTGGACGTATCCGGACGTTCTGCGGCGAATCTCTTACATTGTGCGTGTGTATGGTGGATGTTATGTTGTAAGAAGGTGACTAAAATGGCGATGTGAATTTGAAATGTTATGTGGGAATGTTAATGATGAAGACTAAATGGTGTGGTATGTATGAGCCAATAGATTTTTTACACCACTTTGATCGCGGTATTTTTTTTATTAAAGAAAAAGAAATCTGTAGGGCGGAGGTAATTCCCCAGTCGGACTGCTCGACTGGGACGGAAATATAGCCGTGTCTTAAAGAGGAATGCTCGACCAGTGCTTAAAAATGTTCTCTTAAACTGGTTCGCACATTTTGTAAATGGAAGCCCTTATGGTATCTTCTCTATATTATGTTTTTTTTATGCAGTGAACATTTTAGAATATAAGAGTTCTAGATTACGGATTACCTAAGTTATACCTATACATATATACATCGAAGTATTTAAGACCTGCATGCTCTTATATGGCTTAGATTCTATATGGCCTAGCAGGCCAATAAAACATTTATTCATGTAGGTAGGTATATAAATATTTGTAGGTACTAAGCGGGAATTGTACCCGCGAACTCGTAGCAGTGGAACCGACATTTTACTACCACACCACCACGAATATTATTATGTAATAATATTTCTATAATAAATAGTCGCATCAACTTTTAACGATATCAAAAATAGATCATCTGAATTAATCATTGAGCGTTCCCATGAGAAACTACGAGTAACTTCATAATTCCCAAGTGCTAAGTTATGACTTATATTGTAGATGCACATAATGTATGTGAACCTATAAGAAAAACTTCGCGCAGTGTTTTATGTTTTTAGATTGCAATATCAAAGAGAAACATAGAGTAGCAGCTGGTTAGAACCCTCTGTAAGTCATAGGAGGTAGCGAGTAAAGTTTGATCATGAAATGATAAAATGAAACAACAAATTTTATTTAAAAATAAATTGAAATAGATTTCAAGTTCAAACAATATACTGAAATTAACAATTTGTAATTGTTTTCAAACACAACCATCGCTTTATTGGTTCAGTTTGATTGGTAGTGCGATGGTAATGATTTCTTGGAGCGTGTATGCTATGCCATCTGTTAGATAAGCTTTTGTTGGTAAATCTACCCACTTGAGAAGTGGATATCATGCTATTCTCTAAAAAATGAATTGTAATACCACTCAGGTCAGGCTGCAGACAAGCACACCTACCTGGCGGAAAGTGGTCTATGGACGTCAGAATCAGAATCGTACTGCCGACCAGAGGGTCGTGTGTGTGAATGTGGTCAGATGGAGAGCCATCTGACCACATTTTAATGCCATTAGGCATTAAAAAAATCACGCATCATTCTGATTTCGGTAGCCAATAAATTCTTTACTACTTCCTTAGATCATGGCATAATTATATCTATTGCTTTATTTCACAGGCTTGTTCCGCCTTCGTACCACGAAAACTCAAATTTTCATACCATTTTAAAATTTACTAACCCATACTGATTTTTATTTATTTTTATTCTCTATTCATTAAAATTATGCTTTTGTCGTAATTCTAAAAAAGTAATCTTTATTACAGATAATTAAATCGCTACCGCTTATTACTTATACCGGGACCTAAATTTGATATGTGGCAGCAAACTATCTAGTAACGATAACAGACCGCACGTTGCACTTTATTTACTGGCCGCTCACCGCGAAACGGCTCGAAACGGCTCGAACCGCGATCTACGGCGACAGCTAACAGATACAGTAGCCGAGCCGGTGACTCATAAGGCCAGACCATTGCGCGTACATACATATTGCTCGAGACGTATATCTTGGACCTAAAATATATGCTCAAACATACATACATAGGTACTATACAGGGCGTCCCACGGCGATGCCACATGGAGGAAAAGTACCTTAAATCCTTAAGTTAGCTCATTTTACTTAAAGGAGACATCATTTTATTTCTAAAAAGAAACAAAACTGCATTCAAAGATTTTTAAAAATTCGCTTGCTACACCCGGTAATCGAACCGACTAAAATCCGAAAAAGTAACATCCTGTATTTTTATGGCATCAATCGATAATGTCAATCATAAGGATCAAATCTCTCTAAGAAACATGGTAAATTAAACGAAAGAAAGTCCTTGAAATCTAAAATTATAAATATATATATAAATAGTGGCATCGCCGTGGGACGCCCTGTATAGTCACGCCTTTATCCCCGAAGGGTTAGGCAAAGTTATTATTTTTTTTGTTAAAGAATATTAGCAAGCGAAATTACTAATATTCCCTTTAACCCCTTCAACTAAGCTAAATTGCTTGTGCTAGGAGTGGGTTCACGTCGGTAGTGTCGTCGGCCAGGATTCGAACATGGGACCTCTCGATCGTAAGCCACTAAGCCACCGTCGCTTAACACCCACATTTCACCAATCATTGTATTCGGTCCCACGTAATAGGGGGTGAGCCTATTTGCCGTATTCCGGGCACTATTGTTGACTCGAGCCATGTACTTGAGGCTGAGTCTGGGCTGTATAAATATACCTATCTCTCTTAAGTAGGTATGCTCAAAATGTGCTTAATACGCGACGTACACGTTTTTTGTGTGTCTTTTGAGGATAGCACGGGGTGCTACTGCTGTGGACGAGCTCAAATTCACCAAGCACAGGTTATTGCGCACGCCAGGCCCTTGTTTGGCTCGCGATTTAGGTTCAAGATACGTGTCCCGAGGTATACACAATGTTTATTATGAGTTATGTCCATATATATGACTGCAAAAAAGGAAGGGTGCCTTGAAAAGTACTATGTAAAAGCAGTATACTGTTATTTTTTGGAGGAGGTAGGACACAAGGGTATTTATTTAACGGCGTTCCCGTTAAAGTCAAACGACAGCCTCCGTGGCGTAGCGGTAGTGAACGCGGCCGCTACGCAGGAGGCGCGGGTTCGATCACCGCTCAGTGCAAATATTTGTGTGCATCATATATGGTATATCATAACCTTATGGTCCTAGAAATAGAATATTAGTCATCATCTTTTCCCGTGGGTGTCAGAAGAAAGCGACTAAGGATAGGGCTGTGTTGTCCATCCGATAGTAAACATACATGATAAGGAGCCCACTTGTCGACAATAGGCTTGTTTACTATTACGTGGGACCGAAAATTGACTGGCGAAATGTGGGTGTTAATACTCCCCTGCTTACCTCTTCAGCGATTGCAGGTGTGAATATACGAAATAGACGGATGGATGAAAGCCTAGCTTAGACTTTTAGTGGTAGGACCTAACAAAATATTAGTTCCATTCACATTTTTTTGGTCCCACTATGGTCTTAAGAAAGTCTTAGTTTAATTTCGCTTTAACAACAATTCGGTTCGGAACAAGTTCATTAATAAAACTTAATTAATTTCCCATTACGTCAGTCTGATTGGATTAAGTGAACGTAGCTTAAACGAATTATTGGGGATTTGGCAAAATTATAGGGAATGATATTGGAAATACACGGGAGTAAAGTGTGCTCGACATTCGTTCGTTCGGATGTTTTATTTATACATTAGAATGTTAGGTAAACAGCGTGTAACAACTCGTATATTTGAAAAGAAAGAAAGAAAAGAAAGAAGAAGAAAGAAAAATGTATTTATTTTGACCCGCAGCACACAATACAGTCAAAGCAAATATCACAATGTACTATCGTAATTAAAAGTGCATTAGCACCGTAATGTTTATAATGGCTTGTCCGTTTAAACGCGTATCTATGTGTATGTAATGTTTAACGCATACATTTATACGTCACACAGTATCGATATGAGAAAATATAAATGTGTGTGATGCGAAACAAAGAAAACGTTATGCTCGCCTTTTCATACTATTATGTTCGAAGCATGCATCTATATAAAGTAATGCAAAAATTCGTGATTCTACGTAAGGCAGTGCGTAGCCTGGTCGGTAACAAGGCTGCTAAGGATAGTGTTGAAATCGGATGTTGTGGGTTCGGATCTTAGTTTTTCCACTTTTTGTTGTTTTGTTTTCATGAAATTTTAGGAACAAGTTAACAGAATTAGAAATAATTATTTACAAATAGAAAAATATTATACTTAATTTACAATAGTTTATAAATAAAACAATAGTTTAAAAAAAAAGTTTATTAAAAGAATTATCCAATGTTAATTTGTGGTTATAATAATTTCATCCAAAAAATATACTTTTATAAGTAATAAAATTAATATTGCATATTGAGGTTATAGCTTAATTATTCATTTTCTCGAAAGTTTTTTTTCGGAAAAGAGGATTGAAACTTAACCTCAACCATACAGTCTTATACTAATTACAGGCCAGCACGTCCCTTAATAGGCTCAGTAGTCTCAATAGGCTCAACTGAAATTAAATAACAAAAATATTTAAACAGAATAGCTTAGCACGAGTACGGCGATAACAATATCACGAGAGCTTTCACTTATAATTGAGCCTAACTATTTTATATAAAATATAATGTATAATAACAATAACTTTTATCTCTCTTTGCACCATTAAACCCCATATATTCTCAATCGGGTTCAAATCAGGGGATCGTGCTGGCCAAGGAAATTCAGTGGCGAGGAGTACTCATAACACGATTCCTGCCGGCTTGCTCTGCAAAGGGAAGTCATGGTAGAGATGCTTAAGTTTAATGCATTATTACATGTATTACACCTAAAACTCAGTACCTATCTAAAATTTGAGAGAATTTCATACAAAATTGCCATGGTTGTTCTTTGGGATTTGCCACCGGCTTCCCTTTTGAACATTTTCACCCTTCGCCAGAGCAAGGAATAACTTTACGTTCACTAAACCATTCGCGAAGTATGGTGGCTCGATGGATAGGACAATTATCGTGCACATTTTTTATACCACTTAGGTGGGAGACAAGCACACGGCCCGCCTGATAGAAAGTGATTACCGTGGCCTTTGGACGTATGCAACACCAGGGGCGTCACACTCATGCTGCCGACCCTGAAGAAACCTTCTAATGCCCTTAAACCTTCATTTATATCTGCATAGACATTTCGCACTGTGGGCAACATTATATCTTCTAACACTTCCACATAATTTGCACGCACTATTTGCACTATTTGCACGCGTAGATATTGGGTCTAATTCACCCGGCCCTTGCGCTCTAATCCACCCCCACATAATTTACACTTAGATTCAGTGTTCGGTACTATGTTGTTTTTACACCACCGTGTTTTATCCTTATGCCATAAATGTAATCTTCCTTTTTGAGATGATTTAAACGTTTTTTCATCAGAAAATATTGTTGATTCCCAGTTAAAGTAAATACTCTTCGTTATTCGTTTCATATTCTGCTACCATATAACGCCGCTTCAGCAGGTCTTCCACTTCTCCTCCAACTCTGCAACTCTTCTTCCTCAAATTGTTTCACGCAACGACTCCCAGTATTTCTCTAAAAAAACAACAACCATATTACACAATTGCAACCAATGAACAAAATTGCACTACAACAATATTAATTAATTAATTAACTTACAGATAAGCCCGTCTCATTAGAAATTTGAGATATATTCAGACCATTCGAATATGGCCACAATATTAGCTTTTGCTTCAATACTTATATTTGACATATTGATTTATTAAAAAAGAAATGTAATCGCTCGAACAGTAATTAACACAAACAGTCGTAACCATAGATGATATAATATATAAATAGGGTAGTCGTAACTGACTTCACCAACCAACAACTTCACTCATAGCCAATGAATCCATTTTATTTCAAATGCACCCTCAAATAATTATTTTCTCGCTAAGTTTAAAATTCTACCTAAGAAACATTTTTATATTCGTATCAACATTTATATATCATAACTTTTAAATATAAAACACAAAAAGTTTATATTAGTTCCGGTAGGTTCGAACCATCACCGACAGGTTTCATACTATTCATCAAGCCGCACATTAAACCACTCAGCTACGGGGCGGCTTACGTATGATATTGAAATTAACAATATCAATCAACGAGTGAACAATATTAATGTGTGTGTATGTGTGTGTGTGAATTATCTTCAAAGATTAAGGTCATAACTTCAAAAGTTTAGTAAGAGTACTGTACGACGTAGTGTTGACGTGTATGTGTGTGTGAATTGTCTTCAAAGAATAAGGTCATAAGTACGACTATTGTTGACGCGCTATAGTTGCGTCAGATTGGTACTGCACTTATGATCGCGATAGTACACACTAATACAGACCATTCATTCCGATATAAAAGAAATAAACCAAAAAACAGAGCAATATTGACAAATGGCAACACTGCCCTGCACTACTATATGCCATAGTTGTTACAGTTTATGAGGTCTGTGGTCATTTTGTGATGTAATCTGTATAATCTATTCTATCTTTGAAGCCTTTATTTTTACGCTACTATTTCAGTAGTTGTCGTAGTTGACTGTAAAGGTATGATTCCGAAGCATGCAGCAGATACGCGTAATTCATTGCGGCTTCTCAATGATTCCCTTTACCCGTATCGGAGTTTAACAAAAATATATGCTTTATCTGCTGCATGCTTCTGCAGTTGTCGTATGCGGTCGGCTTCAGAATCATACCTATAAGTCAAAAATTTCGACTTAAAGGTACCTATGATTCCGAAGCCGAATAGTTAATTAATTAATATTAAATTATTTCGAAAAGTTTTTCGTGCTGTTCCAATTGTGTTTCGTGTCTATAATAACTATAGTTATTATAGACACGAAACACAATTGGAACAGCACGAAAAACTATTTCAACCAAATCGGTCCAGCCGTTTATGCGTGTAAGAGTAACAAACATCCACACATCCACACATCCATTCTCACAAACTTTCACATTTATAATATTAGTAGGATATATCCTACTTTATATTTATAATATTAGTAGGATATATAAACTTTCACATTTATAATATTAGTAGGATATATCCTACTAATATTATAAATGTGAAAGTTTGTGAGAATGGATGTGTGGATGTGTGGATGTTTGTTACTCTTACACGCATAAACGGCTGGACCGATTTGGTTGAAATTTGGTATGTATATAGGTTATACCCTGGATTAACATATAGGCTATATATCAGCGATGAACGGGATCAGAATTCCACGCGGGCGGAGCCGCGGGCAACAGCTAGTATTTCATAACTATGTTTTCCAGTACAATCCTTGCAAATATCCATATTTGCACTGAACTGGAATAGAAGCCGCGCCTCCTGCGTAGCGACCGCGGTCGCTACCGGTACGTTACAGAGAACTTTTAATCATCAACAAGATATAAAATTTCTGCCGCGGCGTTTAGTCTGCGACTTAAGTGCCGTATGTTTTCATTATACGACGGATTATTATCGACATCCCCCGCCGCTGTGACCCGAATATTTTTATATAGAGATACCTTCATTGATTGGAATTTTCCTCGTCGTATTGTGACGTCACGAAGGCGAACAGATTGTTGTGGGATCAACTGATAGGAACATTGTTTGTTAAGAACATTTATAAGCAGCATTACCATTTATTGCTATTTTATTTTATTCCATTTGCTTTCATATAATGATGAGTAAATGAAGAATAGAATAATGGAAAAAATTTCTTGGCCTAAATGCATTCTTCTCGACGGTTCGCTTTCCGTTCAATGCAAAGATTTATGTCATGCATTTGCATTTTTCCGGTAAACTTTACTATACCGCTTAATTCGCAGACAAGCACACGGACCACCTGATGAAAAGTGGTTGCCGTGGCCTATGGAGGTGTGCAACACTAGGGGAGTTACACTCGTGCTGCGGACCCCGTAAGAACAGAGAGATTCATGAATATCTACATGAATACGAAAAATTTAATTCGTAAAGTCACAATTACGGATTTTTGAAACGGGAATCTACAGGAATATTGAAATTCGGAATTAAATATTTCGGAATTTTTGGGTATTCTGGCTTTTGTCTTTCATAGCTTCATTATATGCTAATATACTTAAGATAAGTTAGTATAACTACATCCTTATGTACAGTAAAAGTCCTTACTGAGTAAGACATCACTAAATCGAGTGGATATTCCACTCTGCCCTTCATCTCTCAAACACGAATGCTCATTAATAAAAGCCGAACCCCTCACGGTTCAGGAGTTTCGTAAACATTAAAGTTGGTCAGGCCCATTAAGAGTCATTAATTCAGTAAGTTTATGCTAATAACCATTTTAAAACATCAACAGGGTTATATTGTTTCTATGTTGAAAGGTATTAGCTGTTTCAGGTATATTATTAAAGTGAGTTTTCAGTTTTTAAACTTTTGCCTTAAATGTGGGGCAGTGATCGATTGTTTAAGGCTCCGTTGGGGACTCTGTGGTCCCCTCACCGGAAGAGGGCCAGATCGAGAGATATGGTCCTGGGTCGGCCGGGGTGCGAGGGATATGGCTACGATAATCTCACCTCCGGCAACTGACGGCCCACAGACGGCGTGCGTTTTAGTCGGTTCGAGTCCGACATAACCTCCTCCTCCGGCTACGGTGGGGGAGGTATCCGTGGGGAATTTGCGCACGATAAAAAAAAAAAAAAAAGGCTCCGTGTACCCGTAATGAATGTCATTGATTTCATTTGTTTGGCAACCGTGGAGACGGCTGCCACACAAGGAGGAATCCAAACCTACCTCAGTTGCATACCTAATCAGCCTGTCGGCCTTTCACCGCGCGTTTCCTTTGAAGAACCAAGTAGACCTGGAATTCCGTACCAGTCCGTGTGTTTCCCTCTTCCTACAGTCCCGGGTCCTTTAAGCGGGGCGTGAAAAAGCATCTGATGAGGCCGTCAAGCTGAGTGCCACCATTGTGACATGCAACCGTGAGAGATAGCTGCCACACAAGCTTTATTAATAACTATGACATACTAGTAGGGGAAGGTGGTCACCATTCGTACGCTTTTTAGTTTTTATTTTTTAAATTTATGATTAATAGTCGAATTTATCTAGTTTATATACCTAAGTGTAGCAAATATAATTATAGTTTATTACAAAAAATTCCGAAACTATTATGTCAAAAGGTTAAAGAGTTATTGTTATTTTTCTACGATAAGATATTTGTACGAACCTACCCCGTACGTGGGGTACGTCCGTACAGTAGGTGGGGTACTTTCATACGCAATGGGGTAGATTCATACAGGGTAATTAAAAAGCCTATTAAAGTCGTTGAATTTGTATTAATTATTATAAAAATATTTATTTATCAAAGAACCAACTTAATAACATTTGACTTGACTCATATTCGATAAATTTTTCATTAGAAACATAACAAAATAAAACTTTTATTCTTAGTTTACTTATTGATAAATAATTCTTAGCTTCACAATCAGTCTAAGTGATATCCTTACAATTATTTTCTATGAGATCGTTTTACAGTCTTTGAAAATCTAAACTTAAGGTAGATAATCATACATTTGGTTGTTACTTTGGAAGTTATTGCACATTATAATTACTTAAATTAACTGGAAAAGTAAAAAGTCTAGCCATTCTAGCTGTACAGCCCGATCGAGGTTGTGGATCAGGGAGGAGCATGGCGACATCGGTTATATACAGGGTGTGTATGTCTTCTATATCAGGAAAAAAGAATGACCATGATGATCCCGGTTTCTTCCGAAGATAAGCTAAGTTAAATAGTTTCATCCATTGCTTTAAAGTCATTGACTGTGTCATAAGTCATTAATAAATACGCACACACCTTCACACACACACACAACAATAGGCATAGTAGGTAACTTACTTGAACAGCTAAGCGGCAACATGCGATTCTACAGAGTGCTCAAAGTTGTTCAAATTCTATAAAATTAAAACTCTAGTTTCTGCCCTTAATACTGGACCAATTTTGTTCAAACTTTTCCTGCTTGAAGCTTAGGGGGTACCAAGTATATGGTTTCAATTATTGCCTATATGTCGTATCCATATTGTATAAAAATCTAATTTTCATGTACTGGTGGTTAATAAAAGGGGAGCATTCGTACGCGTACGAATGCTCCCCTGTTTGGCTGTCCGAATGCACCCCATGCCTTGCACAAAATTAAAATATAACTTTATAGAAATTCTAATATAGTTTCAGAAATATAACAATTAAAGCTCAAAATAGTCAATGTTAACATTAGTATTAATCACCACTACTTTGTCAGAAACATAACAAATCTACTTACAATATCGAATTAAGTTTAGGTAAAAAATTTACTCACCGCGCGCGAAAACACGTTAAGTCCTGTCAGCCGAAACACTGTGGTACGACTGGCGCGAAACTCTGCTAGCAACATGGCGGCCGGTACGTCTACCCACACAAGCAAAAGCGTGTGTGTGTGCCGTTTAGTTTTTTTGTTATAATAACTGTACGAATGTGCCCCGCGTACGAATGGTGACCACCTTCCCCTAGGTTGTGGAGGTCCTATGGCAGACGTTTCACAAAAAATCAATAGAAGTTATTTCAGGAACACTGCAGAGAAGAAGGTAGGATACGACGGCATTGCCGCCCCAATCGAGCAGTCCGACTGGGCAAGTACCTCCGTTCTACAGAATACTGCGGGTATAATAACCTCGTATTATGTTCCCGATGGTGAGTAGGGTAGCCAGAGCTCACTGGAGAGGTTTTGTGCTATCAGTGGGCAGACCAAAGGCTTGTCCTGCTTGTCTTCTGCGCTGACGGCACAGAATCTCTCTGTTCTTACAGGGTCAGCAGCACGAGTGTGACTCCCCTGGTGTTGTACTCATCCATAGGCCACGGTAACCACTTTTTTTTAAATATAGGACACGTCAATTTTACTTCGCCTCGCCTGATGGTAAGCTGAAGGCAAAGTCTCTGAAAAGAGGGCTTTCAATCAGGTGGGCCGTGTGCTTGTCAAACAGTTTAAATTTCGGAATGAACATAAACAAAACCATCTAAACGACATTGTTTCCCAATCCCTATATTGTCTTTCGTATGTCGTGACAACAGCATTTGACGATATTTTAAACGCATTTAAATACAAAACAAACAATGTCACGTGTCACATCAAAAGGGACGCAACTAAAATAGTATTTGTTTAAACATAACAATTTATAGTTATTTTTAGATATCCAGCAAAACTCCCTCTGTTTATATTTTGTACGAAATTAGATTCTATTGTGACAAAAATAGGGATTCGTTTGGATGTTAAAAAAATATTGCGTAGTAACTATAAAATTGTGGAACTAATTCAAAGAAAAAGAAACCGTATATTGAAGTAGTTATAGTTGTTTATTAATAGCCGCGTGAATTAGTTTCCAAAATTGAATTTAAAAGGGCTAGTTGCGCATACGCGTCGATTGTCAGCTGTTTCTGCTGACACGTCCAATCACAATCAGACGTTTTAAAATTAATAGTTTGAAACATTGGAATGGTATTCTATATTTGAATTTTAGACTCGTACTGGCGTGTAAGTGGCATGTGTATACTTTCTACTGTAGAAAAACCCAATATTATTTTTTGAATTTTTTGGCTGTTTGACTGTTTTTTCACGTTGGATGTTAAAATTACTGAAATTCATTCGAAATTTATGTATTTTTGACCATTATGTTAAAACCGTCAAATAGAGGCGGAGATACGGTCAAAGGGGGTGAACACATCGATGCAGACTAAGCCGCAGGCATCAGCTAGTTAAAAAAAATATTAGGAATTAGCCAAAGTCGTAATACTTGCAAAATTATTATTAAAAGCTCCACGGTCATATCACCATATTTCACCACTTCTTTCACACAGCATCAACACCGACAACCTCAAGTAAACATTTACAATATCGAACAACGGAAGCGGTGAACTAGATTGAGTTGATTTGCAATGAAGTATAGCAATGTGTTCAATAAAAATATGTTAAAATAAATAGCACACTAACTGAAATAAGTAATTTAATTTAGAAAGAATCCCCATTCGAATATTGACCCCATTCCCACGTGTCATACGAACCTGGAGAGCATAAGGCCCGCTACCGATTCCTTTCATCTCGTTGTCAGAGAATTTCTCTCCTGGACAAGAACTTCCCTGGATCAGGTGGAAGTTCTTAGACTTCGGATACAGGTAAGGTCAGGCGATGTGAATTTAGAGTTACAGAGAGAGTAGGGTCAGTTGTCAACAGACTATGGATCGCCTGTTAAAGTGTGTTGCATGCCCATACACATGTATACCTTAGGACATAAATCTAAGCGCCTTCGCTGCGTTTAGCGGGTGCGGGTCGCGGATGCGCGCGCCGTGCGTCCGCCTGTCCGTCGCGTGTGACGGGTACCTCATGCAGCCCTGCTCTTGAAATAACATGAAACAAGCACGCGAAGCGGACGTCCGCGCCGTGCGCCCGCTAAACGCAGCGAAGGCGCTAAGACCTATAAATGCTCAATACGAACAGTACTGTCAGCGTCTTTTGAGGATAACACGGGGTGTTACGTCTGTGAACGAGCTCAAATCCACCAAGCATGGATTATTATTAGTTACTAAACAATCCGAGTGCAGTATTTTCTGGGCACGACTGCGCCGAGTTTTCCAACCCATGATTAAAACTTGCTCCAGGACCTCATTCGTCATCACTGTGACTTAATAGAACTCTATACAAGTATTTCTTGTCTGTAATAGTCTAACAATTCCCAAGTAATGAACCACGTAATAGGTTTTCTATAAGAGGCTTTCAAATCATCTATTCCATTTTCCTTGAAGTTTTTATTGCCTTGTATATTTGATAGAAACATAATTATCATAATCTCTGTAGTAAAACACTTTCTTTTATCCCCCAGTTTATGATATATTCAATCATATCTAAACACTGTCCGTCCCCACAGGGCCAAAGGAAAACTATTAAAAATAAATCCTCTTAAGGGCTCACATCTTCATACAATATAATCGATTCTCTAGTGCCCTTCACGTTCTCGATTACAACATCTGTTACTAAGCATACCCTGATATACCACTAACGTATACAAAAATGAATCTTATCTCCTTGTAATAAGGTATATCTTGACTGCAAATCTAGAATTTCATTTGCATTTTTTTATAGCAGTGTCAAATAAAATTGAACTTTAAAGACGTGTATTAAGGTACATTATAGTAATCTTAAGGGCAATGTTTATTAGGATAAGTTTGCCACATGGTTGTATTTCATGGCGAATTATTAAGAAATAATTGGTAATCCCGCCTCCTTTTTAAAGGATGTATAGAGATTTATTGGACCGGTAGTTTCAATTTGTGTCGGGAGATTGTAATATTGTACTTATAATATGGGTGAAGTATATGTGATTCAATTCGTAAAAGGTGTAGGGGCATAACTGATGTAATACTTACATATTATGCAAAACCATTTTCAGTATGGAAATTCTGGCAATGAAAATGGAAAGAACTGTATTTTATTTATACAGAAACAAATAAATCTCGAGTAAAAAACTCATTCGAGCAACTATCTGTGGGTAACATAATTTATTTTCCTGATAGGCACAGACCCTGAACGTAATAATATATATGTACTTACTTGTTACGTGCAGGGTAAGTATTTATTTCTACAAGAATAGCGTATCATAAAGATTGCTCAAAATTTACACTATGAAACCTGCGCGCTTTTACGAAAGTGACAGCCATTATGACCTCCCAAACTCGAGAGAAAAACCTGCACCGTCTGGTTGGTTGTTTAGCTGGTTAGGTTGACTTGGAGTCTATTTTTTTTTAATAAAAATATTCAACACAGCGCTATCGCTATTACAGCATCGGCAGGTGGGTGATTTGGGAACTCTGTGGTTCCCACACCCGAAGAGGACTAGATCTAAAGAGGGCCCTGGGTCAGCCGGGGGAGGAGGGATATGTCTAAGATTAATTCACCTCTGGCAAGCAACGACCCACAGATGGCTTGCGTTTTAGTCGGTTCAAGTCCTACATAACCTCCCCCACTGGCTCCGGCGGGGGAGGTATCCGTGGAGATATTTCGCACGATAAAAAAAGGTAGGCTTCCTATACGTCATCTTAGATAAAGAATAGTCCTATACCTTAATTGCCTTGAACTACAACCACGAGAAGAAATTGGGCAGCCTTCATATTATACTTTACCGGAAACCACAGCATTATACCACAGATATCCAAGACTTATAATCTCTTAACAACAAACAAATAACCAAGAAATCTTATCAAGTATGAAGGCAATAAGATACAAACAGCCACAAAACGCCACAAATCAGATAATACAGTTAATCTACCACTAAGCACCAATGAGGCTGCAGAAACAGATCACTATACATACATATATTCAACAGGGAATTTCTCTTTTGAGAAAAATAGAACTATTGTGACTTCTGCTTTGTGAGTGTTCAGACTACGATACTTAATATTTTATTAGGCAAACATAATATTTATTTTTATGTCGCCTGTAATACAGCAGTATTCCGGCAATTATATTTGGTTCCAAGTGTTTGCCTTTTGCCTTACAAGATTCGTTACCGCAATAGTTCAATATTGCCAAAATAAGGCCAAAATGATCCTGCAATGTGCTACCGGTGTTTCAAGGTCTTTGAGCAAGGTCGGTAAGCAATTTTTTGATTGACAAAATCTAACTTATCATAATAGACTCAGACTCAGACTTAGGGAGAATATGAATAACAAATTTTTTTGCCATTTAGGTGGCAGACAAACACATGATCCACTGATGGAAAGTGGTTACCGTGGTCTATAGATCTCTGTTAGAACCCCCTAATACCCTTCTGGAAGAACCCAATATTTTCTATCTATTAACAAATACAGAACCCGGTAGCTCTACTATACAGCTAGCTAAATACCTGATGTTACTGTGACAGTGGTGGACTCGAATCCCGTCCCCAGTATTGACTTTTACAATATAAAAAAACCGCGGTAGCCTAGTGGTATGGGTAATGGACTGCTGAGACGAGGTCTCGGGTTCGATCCCAGGTTTTACCATGGCACACACCAATGACTTTTCGATGCTTTTCGAAATTATGTGTGTATTTATCGCAGGTTTATAAGTGCCCGGTTAATGGCAATAGGCTCGCCACCTATTACATTGGGACCTAAACATAAACGGCAAAATGTGGGTGCTAGCACCTCTGCCTACCCCTTCGGAGATATAGGCGTGAGTTTATGTATGTAATATAAAATTTATTCAAATACTAAAAGAAGATTTTTTTTTCGATAATTACCTCTGTGCATATTTTCCTTTCGCTGCATGCCACCGTTTATTGACGCATAGAAAATTAAGCTTTCATTTGAAAATTGTGTTGACACAGTGTAGTGAAATATTCATTATTATCTGTTATTCCAGACTGTCATAATATGAGCGTGCAGTAGGTTGCAAGGGGAAAACGCAATTAATTTTATCACAAAAGACCCATTCGACTCCGCGACTTATCGGGGAGGCAAAGAATAGTTCGAATTGTGATTGAGTAACGTCAAAGAATTTAGGACTTTCACTCTATAGACTTAGGATTGATAATTGGTTTAAGTGGTAGGTGGTGCAGTTCTTAACTAATAGTTTTATAGCTATATTCGAGTTGTCAACAAACCATTCTTTGGTATAATTGGCGTATCCTAATCCCTGAACATATTTATTGTATTATTTATTGCCAGAATGAATGGACAGAATCTTTACATCAATATTTGGGTAAATAAATACGTGACGGGATTCGATAATATGAAGTTATCGTAAACTGCTACCAGATACACGAAATTAAAAAAATAAAAACAGGCATAAGTGAGTCGGACTCGCGCATGAAGGGTTCCTTATCATTTTGTTTTCAGTAATCAATGTTGCGGCATCTGAAAAACATCATCTATGAAAATTTCAACTATCGGACTAAAATAAAATATGTAAATTGCAATAGAATCCGTTGCTTATCACTTCCCATGTAAATTGCAATAGAATCCGTTAAAAAGCGGTTTTATTTCAATGGGTTCTATTTATCATCAAGAATACCTGCAATATTTCACCTGCAATTAAAGGTTACTGTAGGATTGGAGCTCCTCCTACGCCGTAGCACCCCTGCTATCCTCAAAAGCCATCCAGAAAACGCGTACCTACTGCGCATAAAGCATTCATATTTGACGTTTTTAGGGTTATGATAAATATTAACCGGTAACTATACATGCAAGTAAGTCCATTCAATATGTTTTTGATACATTATAACGTTCTACATTAAGTGGGGTTGAGTGATGTAACCACAGCAATGGGGCTGTTTCAATCTATTTTGTGGCGAACAGTGGCTAGTGATAACGTTTTTTAATTTTAGCATTATCATTGTAGATTTTTCTCTGAATGACTTGACTGGGGAAATACCACTCTATTACATAATACTATCATTATGCAGTTCGGCCATATTGGTTCCCGGTGGAGTAAAATAGGGCCACCTCATCACTTCCCGTGGGTATCGTAGAATGTCAGAAGGCCTGTCAGTTCTTCTTCCGACAGTAAAAATACCCATGAAAAAGTGACCGCTTGACTGCTATAGGCTCGCCCTCTATTACGTGGGACTAAAATCATACTTGACGAAATGTGGGTGTTATTACACCTTTGTTTATCCCTTTGATATTTACAGGCGTGAATATACAGGATGGAAAAATAAAAATCTTCGAATGCAGTTTTGTTTCTTTTTAAAAATAAAGGAATGTCTCCTTCAAGTAAAATGGTCCAACTTAAGGATTTAAGGTAGTTTTTTTTCCAGAGCCTGACTTATTCTGCCACCCTGTATACTAAGATATGAGGTTAAGCATGTTACACATGAAACTATCTGTGGGAACTAGGATGGGGGGGGGGGGGGGGGTTGTTTGAGACGAATATTAGCACTTGGGCCCACACGGAGCATAAATAATTAGATGAGACGTACAATTTAGGTACCATGTAGTCATTTCTGCAAGGGTATGGGCGCACTAGTGAGTCTAGTAGTGACTGTTTGTCAACGTGACTGTCAATAGGCTATTTGACAACATTAAAAATATACTACAAATTATGGTCATCCGATTAGAAAATAACTTTAAAAGACCTACGAGACTACAATTTACTCTCAAATATGTGTATTTTATGAGAATTTCAAATATAAAATGTTATATTTTATTGATTTATTGTCTACTAGCTTTTGCCCGCGGCTCCGCTCCGCCCGACAGACAGACAGACAGACAGACAGACAGACAGACAGACAGACAGGCAGACAGACAGACAGGCAGAGTTACTTTCACATTTATAATATTAGTAGGGATGACAAAAACGCTCGTGCTTGGTCAGAGCTCTGGGTGACGTCATTTCTACAAAATATCTCCAGTTGTATGAGTTATTATTGTTTGTTTCGGTGTTATTATTTGCTTTTTCCTTGATTATCGCGAGTTTTATGGACATATTTTGTGATTAAGTTCGTAATGGATACACATTTTGTGCGAGCTGATGATAACAGCAACTTACAGTGACATCACAACTCACACGCATCGCCATGTTGTTAAATATAGCGTTTTTCGCGCACTTTTGAAAATTCAAACTTTATCATTGATTTTGTAACATAATGCATTGTTTTTTTACAGAAATAATAATGTGATATGTTTATACTGTAATAAGCAATCATTTAGAATGGTTTTTGAAAATTAGTAAAATAGCCTATTGTGCAATTTGGTTTGACAAAAGTCACTAACGCGAGCAAGCCCTAAGGTTTAAACCGAACGAATTGCCACGTCCAGATTGCGGGATAAACACTTACATAGTTATAATAATTATCCTGTAACTTCAGATAAACGTTTTATGGTAGGCCTACTGATTATACAGAGCCACAGATATATTCCAAGTACCTACCTACATCAGGCCCCTTATTCTGAGTGACAAACCGTTTCATAACTATGCGTGTTCGTATCAACCGACACAATTAAGTTGGTCTAATTTTCCACCAGTTCTATCTTTTATATTAAACAATTTAAATCTACCGCTTTCTCACGTTACAAGTGCGTTTGAAACTGAATGTCATTCAGAATAATACTCCAGTAATATTGTGTTATCTTTTTTGTGTTCATATACTTTATTCTAGCTAAAAGTAAACTAACCTAGGTACTTTACTATTATCTCTAAAATATAAATTGTCGGAATAAAGCCCGGTTATGGCAAAGCTGGGTATGTCGAAATTCGGTAGCACCGTAACCTTTTACAATTAAAACGGACCATTATTGGGTGTCCCTAATCCGGTACATTTAAGTGAATGGCCCACCTGACCGGCCCGACCTTTGTGCCCGGTTTTAAATGCAAATTTTGTTCGTGAGGGTAGTGAGTCTGAGGAACGTTATTGAAACGGTATTTATTTTCAGGATTTATTATATAGACTACACAAACATTTTATTAGTTGGCCAAAATATACATATATACATATAATCTCGCCTTTATCCCCGGAGGGTTAGGCAGAGGCCAAAAATTTAATGTAAACTAGGATAAGTACCTATTTGGTTACCCCTGCTGGTTTTCTATACCATTAAAGCCCATCATGCCTACTCCTCTAGCCTTCGTTACAACTTCAAAACCGTTTTTCACATATTCCAAATTTTCAATTTCACTAGACGGATACGCAGTCTGTGCCACTTGTGTAGACAAGTGGCAATTCGTTGCTCGGCGTATATGGAATAGAATGCCAAAATGTATGGGATTTGACGTATATGACAGGCGACGACGAATGTCAAAAACGTCAAATCCTGTACATTTATGATTCTATTCCATCATACGCCGAGCAACGAATTGCCACTTGTCTAGAGGGGCTGAGCAAACTAGTTACTGACTTATCATTTATTGGTGAATCTTTATAATTTAAATCAGTTTAATTTCTAAAACAGAGTAGTTAATTTATTATTTAAGAAATAATAATAACGCAAACGATAAACACAAGAATTACGAAGTCTTTCAATATCGTTAATCCAAATATTCCCATTTAACACCTAAGTCGCAGTTAACAGTAGTTCTTATCTCAATGAATTTAATTCAGACTAAGTTCAGGAAAGACAGTCAGCAATTTAATTAAAGACATCCTTTATTTCACTGCAATCGTATTTTATATTGGTGACAATTTTATTATAAAGTAAACTTGTTTTAACCCATATCATCCTAGTGTTCCATTTTTGGATCGCTTTAATTTTTAATTTTTATTTTTTATGTCTGAGCAAATTCGATTCTTTTTTCTGTGTTGTGGTAGAACTGAAATAATGAGCAATAAGATTATGTTGACATTAATTCATTTTCGCGGGAATTATGTACTAAAATTCTTGGATTATTTTTGTGATAATTGAAAAAAAATATGTCTCACCGAAAAATGTAAGTATTATTAATATTTTCTATTGTAGTTAGTAATGATTTTACTTTATTTGTTTCATAATATTACATTTTACCTATTTATTACAATGATTTATCCAAAAAATAATTATTGCTAGAAATATTGTGTACTTTTTTTAACTGTTCCATTATTCTAACAGTAGGAACGTATACTACTGTAGTTATATCGAACAATTTTTTTTATTTTTCATTTGTTACTTATTTCGCTGGCAAATATACAGTCAGTTTGTACATGTAGTACAAACTGACTGTATATTTGGATATGTTATATGCATATTTACATACATACTACATACATATCCAAAACATACTCCGGGTTCGATACCCGGATGGAACACGTTAAAATTATTTATTTTGCTAATGGTTTTGTTTTAGGTTGACTATGAATGATATTCTATCATGTTCGGAAGACGATGATACTATTTTGTCGGCAATTGTGTACATAACACCTCCGGATAACTATAATAGTGACGAAGGCAGCGGCGATGAAGAATCAAACTTTGGGCGTGGGAGCATCTGTAGTACTGGATCTAATATCCAAACTTCCATCTAGTACCTAGCTACAGCTTGTATATATGAACAATTTTTTTTCGTCTTTACCTCTTCTGGACGAAATACAAAAGTTAGGTTAGGTTTTTTTAGGTTTATGATGCTATTGGTACCATACGGGCAAATAGAGTAGGGAACGCCCCTTTGAAGGACCAAAAGGAGATGAAAAAAAACGAAAAGAGGCTCATACAATCAGTGCCCCGACACTTCCTCTGGCATTACATTGCACATTGATTAGATACTATGATAATAGTATTGTCACAGTTGCATCAACTCAATGTGGCTCGGCTCATGTCAGAAAAGTGAAAGGCTACTGTGATAAGCAAAAGAAGGATGTAGATCAACCCCGGTTCATCGTCAATTATAACCAACTAGCTTTCGCCCGCGGCTCCGCCCGCGTGGATGTCGGTTATCGCGACCAAACATAGCCTATGTCCTTTCTCAAGGTCTAATCTACCTCTATACCAAATTTCATCAAAATCGGTTCAGTGGTTTAGGTGTGAAAGCGTGACAGACAGACAGACAGAAAGACAGACAGAGTTACTTTCGCATTTATAATATTAGTAGGGATTCATGGTTGGCGTGGATCGCTTGGATCAAAATGTGGGTTGTTATCGCTAATCGATCCGCTTGAAGAGATGGTATTGGAGGCTACTCATGTTGCCCATCAATGCTTGTCTGGCTTTTGCCATAAAAACACAACCATGATCTGCGATACCTACTTGTAGAGTAACAGTAACAGTTTATAATAAATGTTCCATAAGTTTTCACAGCATATAATTTCTTTTTAATTGTATAATATTAATTAGTAAACTTTTATAGTCTTATTATAACAGTCTAATAAAGAAATAAACTATAAATTCTTTATATTTATCATTTTATTTACAATCCTAATAGTGGTGCATTCAAGAAATCTACATAGGCCTATCGTCCTACTGTTCCATTTTTGAAACGGTTCGGTAAAAAAAAAAGTAAAGTAGCTAATTTTTTTTTTTCAATGGCAATTAGTTCTTAGTGCTATTTCTATACCCTATTGTAAATTTCACGTACTAGGAATGAAATTACGTATGTTTGGGATGATATGGGTTAAGAGATTTCATCGAATAAAGACAAACGTCATAGGGTATATGGAATCCCAGCAAGATGATTGGCAGGGGTTTCTCGGGGTTGAGGGATTATAAGGCAATGGCTTCCGTAAAAGCAAAGACAATTAAAAAATACGAAGGTTTTTGATACCATTTAGGTTGTAGACAAGCACACGGCCCACCTGATGGAAAGTGGTTACCGTCAGCGAAGAAGACAAGCAGGACAAGCCTTTGGTCTTCCCATTGACAGCACATAACATCTCCAGTGAGCTCTGGCTACCATACTCACCGCCGGGTGTTCCCGGCGGTGACAACACGAGGTAATTTAGCCGCGGTAATCTCTAGGGCGGAGGCACTTCCCCAGTCGGAGTGCTCGATTGAAACAGAAATACCGTCATGTTGTGCACCTAAAATGAAAACCCTGAAGTAGCACAAATGAATAAAAAGGTCCAAAAAAGGTTTTGGCCTACTGTTTCCTCGCGTTGATACAAGTTTTTATTTCAAGTTTTCCTTCTCTTGCAGTGATATCGTCTGCATTTTTTCCGTCAGTCGCCTCTTACGACACCCTTCAGATTGTTGTATTCTTTATCCGTCACTACACGGATGAGTATAGTAATAAATAGGGATTAAAAAGATGGCCAAAGCCTCTTACGCAACTATATACGACTAGGTGCCCCTCCCCGGCTTTCTCTTTATAATATTAGTATAGATTAAAAAAGATAGCAACTGTCGGAACATATCACAAAAGACTCCGCAGTTTGTTTTAATAAATAAAATGTACTGTACACCCAAGCATACATACTACATAGTATTGCTTAATCTTATCAAAGCACGTATTTTACGGTAAGAAACACATGGACATAAAACAGATTACAAAAAAAAGAAAGCTATTTTTTATCTATACTTATTTGTCAATACTGAATTAAAGGGTCGTTTTTATCTGTGTTCTAAACCCATTGGAAAAAATATGAAGGGCTTAGGACTTACGCAAACATACATAACTGAAACAGTAGCAGCTTTACATTATGTTATCATTATTATGACAAAAAGATAAAAATTCGCAGGGTATGGACAGAACCCGATTATCAAGATTAGATAATGGTTATATAGTAATTTTTCAATTCATACTTCGTAAGCTATCATGAACATTTCAGAGCAGCTACAGCCGGAATCCAACTAAATAACCGACCAATGGTTGAATCGGTTATTATTTTCTAGTTATCCATTCATACTGAGAAGTGCTGGATGCGAACCGCTTCCAACCGGTCTTATTGGAGATCTATAGGGGAGGCCTATGTCCAGCAGTGGACTTCCTATGGCTGAAATGATGATGATGATGACTGAGAAGTGCATAGCTAAACCACCTTTGTTACCACCAAATAATGCTAATTTACTGTGGAATATTTAAAGAATAAATAGATAGCGAATGCCATCTGACTCCGACATCCCAAAAGCAATGCCAGCGCCAGAAGAACTACATCTGTAGGTAAGTGTTCGTGCTCATAGGTCTCTAAAAATGTTTGTAATTTCTGAAGATTTTTTGATATCAAACGTAATTTCGACCAGAAATGTTAAATAGACCGATGGAATACCGTAATTAATGCCATAAGGTATCCTCCTTGATTTAAAATCTCTAGTGGTCATGAGAAATTTAATAAGAGGGCACAGTCAGAAGGGCTTTATGTAAATGAGAGCAGCGGCTTTGGAGGAAACAGGGCGTGAGCGGTACGAAATTTTAGGCTACGTGTGTGGCCGAGAAACTGATTTTAAATGTGTGTAGTAGGTGTCAGGAATATCCTTTCGAGGAAATGGTGTAACATGGTGTTTTTTACCGCATTTCATTCAAGATTTTAGGTAAAGTAGTAATTAAATAGAGTTTTCAGTCATGACTTACCATTTCTTAACCTGTATTTTTCAATACGTACAATCTATATTCTGTAAATTTTCTTGAGAAATTCATAAGACGTGAAAATCATGAAATTGACGGCCTCTGTGGCGTAGCAGTAGAGTTTTCGACTGCCACGCAGAGGGCGCGAGTTCGATTTCCGCTCAGTGCAAATATTTGTATGCATGAATTTCCATTGGTCTGGATGTTTATGTGATTACTATGTAGGAATGTATTTACGAAAATAAAAATATATAAGTACCTATTCGCAATCTAGAACCGATAACACAAGCTAGTTAACTTATGATTACTTTTGGTCTGGAGAGTGCTATGTAAAATGACATAGAGTATTTATTTATTTATTCTGTTTTCTCTGAATATTCTCAAGAAATTCATAATAAGTAAATGTCGTGTAAAACCAAAGCGTCGTATCGTATAAAACCAAAATATTTTGTACGACACATTTTCATAATATTTTATATTACAGTGGGAAGAGTCCTTGTCGCTTTTTCCACGTCATTCGATAGTGTCTGCAATATTGAAATTGTATGCGTCCAAAAAGCCGTGAAGTATCAAAGTCACATCGCGAGAGAGCACAGGATTACTGAGAGGGAATCTTGCGTACGCTCCGTTTAATATATCTGATGTTGAGAAAAGGCTAGATTTGGTCTACATCGGCTTAGTGGCATACCTCAAGGATTTGAATTGGAAAGTAAATCCCTACTAATATTATAAATGTGAAAGTAACTCTGTCTGTCTGTCTGTCTGTCTGTCTGTCTCGCTTTTACGCCCAAACCACTGAACCGATTTTGATGAAATTTGGTATAGGGGTAGATTAGACCTTGAGAAAGGACATAGGCTATATTTGGTCACGATAACCGACATCCACGCGGGCGGAGCCGCGGGCAAAAGCTAGTGAATAAATATTGTAAGACACAATCTACCTTTTTTTTATCATGCGAAAAATCTCCACGGGTACCCCTCCGCCGGAGCCGGTGGAAGAGGTTATGTCGGACTATAACCGACTAAAACGCATGCCATCTGGGGGCCGTTGGTCGCCGGAGGTGAGGTAGTCGTAGACATATCCCCCGCCACGCTATCTATACCCAAAGTAAGCATATCTTAACTAGCTTGTGTTATGGGTTCTAGAATGCGGATAAACATAAAGCAGCCGCATTCACTGCCGTCACGCCATGGAGGCAGTCTCAGTCAAAAGTTTTCTATTGTTATTAGTTCAACTTATTATAGCGGGTTCTGGGTTCCAAAGCGAATGGTTCGGATGCAATCGGACACAATCCTAAGATATTGACGGAAAAATAATTTAATTTATCTTCCTGGGTAGAAAACAGAAAGATTGGGTTAAAATATTAAATATTCGTGGGTAGAAAATTGTGGGTTAAAAACGGAAACGAACAGAGGTGTTTTTATTTTCGACAAAGTTGAACGGACAAGTGATGTTCTTCGAATAGGTGCATCTCAAAGAGTGTCCAGGTATTACAATATACACATTATCTTGCTTCTGCTTCCTGTCATGGAAGTTTGTGAAAATGTCTGTTACTCAATCAGCTATAACGGCTGGATCAGGATCTGGCCGAAATCTGATACAGGGATACATTATAGTTTCGAAAAACACAGACTACTTTTTATCGCGGGAATCGGTGGGTACCGATTCCCCCGAACTTACAGGTGTAAGTTACGGGAACGGGATGGAAATTCCACGCAAGCGAAGGCGACGAGTAGCTAGTTTCTATATTACTTCCAAGTTGACAGCAGAAGTCAGGCTACTCTTGTTAATATCTTTTTTTCTTATACCACATAGGTGGTAGACAAGCACACGACCCACCTGATGGAAAGTGGTTACCGTGGCCTATGGACGTATGCAACACCAGGGGCGTCACACTCGTGCTGCCGACCCTGAAGAAACCTTCTTATGCCCTTCTTGAAGAACCCTATATTGTAGTCGCTTAATATTACCGATTCTAATTCCCAATCATCCATGATAGAATTTGAACAATAAAATTATCCCCAATCACAGAACATTCCCCATGTTCACAATCAAATCGAACAATAGCGATGAATCTAAACATGTCATGGTGTTAATAAGTTAATGACGTCGTGTTCTAAATATGATGCGTCATGTCGTAAACAATGCTATCAGTACTTAAAATATTTCACAGTCACTATTTTTTACTGTGGCTCTGCTCCTTATTGGTATGAATGAAAGAATTTGATTTTGTTTGAAATACTACTAACAAAGGTCATATATTGAGAGTATTCTCGGCAGAGCAGTTCAGCTCTTTATCGTGCGGCAGAGAAAGGCAGCCTCAAACTGTTTGGTGTGAGACAAAATGGATTCCGCTGTATGTGGGTGACATCGCAGACAACAGACGGGTTATTCTGGAAGGGTAGGATCAGTGTAAATAGCTCCTCAGAATAATCGTCGTGATAGAGGCGGTAGAACACGGCCAGAGAGGCGCAGTCTCTACGCAACTGCAGAGGTTTCAAGGTGCTAGTAACCTTAGGATCACTAATGATACGAACTGCGCGTTATTTTTACGCACGGGTTTACATACGCGAATGGCTTTGACCATACTCATATTTGAACCGTAAAAATCAGTAAAACCAATTTTCTTAGATAACTTTGTAGGCGACAATTACAAACTAAAAAGATCACGTCATGCTAATACACTTATTTAACATTGTACGGACATCAAGCCAGTCCTGAATTTGATTCCTATCCAAATTCATTTCCTTCCTATTTAAATTTACCGCCAATATCGCCGGTCGAACGGACCGGCCAATGAACGTGCCGCGCGCCGCCCGCGCCTCTAGCGGCAAGAAAAAGTTCGCCCCTTTTGAATCTTCGAAAATTCGTAATGGACACGTTTGAGCTGAGGTCCGAATAAAATATTAAAATACACTCGTTAGAAGTTCAATGACTGTTCTAAATCTACGATCAATCCACTGATACGGTGAAAGTGCAAATTGGGTGTGTTTACGTGATAGCTGGCCGATCAATCATCACAACGGTTTCGTCGCCGGGTCCTGTCTAAATCCATCCAAGTCTCCAGGTGAGTTGTTTGTGCTTTTCCACCCTTGAAGGAACTGGATTTCGTCTAGATTTACTAGCAACAGGGCAATGCAAAGGCTTCTTCAACGAGTCCCATACATTTAATGGTGCCTCCTGTGAGGATTATAGAATTATAACCCCACATTATTCATAAAAAGTCAACTTTTTACGACTTAAAACTATATTAATCATAATTTTACATTCATAAAAGAATCAGTGAATCAAATAAGTGGTATAAAGGCCCACGAATTCACTTATTTCTTCGTAAAATTGCATTCACGCGGCAGGTATATCTACCTACCTACTTGTGTTGTCGACGCGGCCACTCGCTTGCATACAGCGGAGCGCCCGGCGGACATACCTACTTATCTTACCGAACGATTTGTTCGTAATTCATTTTAAAACTAAAATTTCATTATTCTCGTATTTTGCTAATAAAAAGTAATTTAAGCTGCTGTATTGACTGATGCTAGTTTTTTTGTATTTACTTGTGTTAGCTGTGCTCGAAAACAAAGTTGATAATTTGTTAGTATGTTTGTGCCCTCCATACCTCCGAATCGCATAGTTTAGTAAAATACCTATATATTTTTCGACGATTCGAATCATCTCGGGCTGGGTGTGGTCGTGTACCTACTTATATTTTGAGTTACCTACCTAAATAATTTGTTAGTTACCGATTACCGAGTATACCCGAGTGTTACCGAGTTTTTACCGGTTGCCGTTCGGAGATTGGGTACCTACTTTGCGATACCTATTTATTGCTATATCACTTCGTTTATTTTACGAAACTAAGACAAGATGGCGGATGCTGAACTACAGCAGTACATAAAAAGACGTGAATATGAGTTTAAAAGTATGCAGGTTCTTTATGATTTAGTTAAAAATGCTTCTACAGATAAATCAAAAATTCCGTCATTTAGAGCTCGATTCAAATGTATCGAGAGAATTAGGGAGAATTTTATCGATTCGCATGAAACCTTAAATAAATTACAATTAATCGCGAATCCGAAGCATGAATACGATAATCAAACTCTGTTAGCTTTCGACGAGTTGTATTACGTAGCTATTGAATTTGCCGATTCACTTGGTTCGCCGTCAGTTTCTAAATCGGAGCCCGGTGCGGGATCTAGTCGTAATTATTCGTCTATCGCGCAAGTGAAGTTACCGAAAATAGATATACCTAAGTTTGACGGCCATATTGAAAATTGGCAAACCTTTAAGGATAGTTACGTTCCTCTTGTTCATAATAATGTCTCCTTGTCAGATATTGAAAAATTCCATTATTTAATCTCGTTATTATCTGGTAATGCATTAATACTAGCTAAAGGTATTCCTATCACTTTAGCTAATTACACTGTAGTTTACAGTGCGTTGTTAGACCAATATGACAACAAGCGTATTCTGGCTACAGCGTATTTAGAAAAGATATTAAAATTGACACCGCTAAATAAACCGTCATTAACTAACTTAACTGAGTTTACGAATGTACTTTATGAAAGTGTCAATGCCTTACGCGCGTTGAATATTGAAAATTTATTGGAGTTTATTTTGTTCTATATTGCGTCAAGGTCACTTGACCATGAAACGAAAAAACAGTTTGCGTTACAAAATAAAAACGAAATTCCGAAATTCAACGACTTGGTTGTTTATTTACAAAATTATATAAAAGTTCTGGAAGTGAGTCAGCCGATTTCGACCACTTCACCTGACACGAAAAATAGGCAATTTCGTAGTACTCAGAAGGTTGATAGTACGCGTAAGGATAGTAGTCATCCTACCAAGTCCGTACCAAGGTCGTCATTTGTGGCGTCCAATGATAATAATAATAAACAAAGTCAGTTTAATTGTTTATGTTGTAATGAAACTCATTCGATTTATCGGTGTAGTAAGCTGCATGCCATGAGTATGGATCAGCGTAAAAAATTCGTTCAAGAATTAAAACTGTGTACTAATTGTCTAAGGCCTGGTCACGTTAATACTAGTTGTAAATCGAAATCAACTTGCTTTATTTGTAACGGGAAACATAATACGCTTTTGCATGTTGAAAAGAAAAGTTTATTAACACAGTCGGTTAATTCAAACTTGCCTGACAACCCTAGCACGAGTGCTACACTTGCTAGCACGACCGAGAATTCAACTTGTAGTCTTACCACGGTTAGCCGTACAAAAATATTAGGTTCGGCGATAGTGCGAGTGTACCACGCGAATGGCTCGCTTCAGTATGCGCGCGCCCTTATTGACAGCGGTTCGATGGATTCTTTTATCACGAGTGCTTGCGCACAGCGTTTAGGTTTACGTATGAAAAAATGTAACTTAAATGTTACCGGTCTTGGACAAAATTCAGTTTGTAATATAAAAGGTTACACTTTCGGTTCGATAATACCTCGTACGAGTGAATCGCCGAAGTTTGACTTGCCATTAGTAGTTTTAACTAAAATTACTTCGGCTTTGCCTTCGACAACATTACCGTTGGTCGTCAAGGATCATTTTATGCATCTAGATCTCGCCGACCGCGACTTTTATAAGTCCGGTCCGATCGATCTTTTGTTAGGTGTTGAATGTTTTGATCAAATATACACCGGGTCTCGTTTCACTCCCGGTCCCGAATTACCCTGTGCGTTGTCCAGTGTGTTCGGCTGGGTGATAACCGGTCAATATTTTCATAACATGAAAACTAACATTCCTAGTGAACTCGTTACGTCACTCCTCGCGTCTTCATGCACGCTCGACGAGATCGTTCAACGGTTCTTGGAGTCCGAGGAACCGCCGAAATGTACAATTTCCGTTCCCGAGGACGATATTTGTGAACAAAAATATAAAAATGGTACTTACCGCACTTCTGATGGTCGGTATGTAGTACCAATTATGTTAAAAGATGGCACTCCTTCTTTGGGGGACTCAGACCGTCACGCTTTTAATCGTTTTCTTAACTTAGAAAAACGTCTTACTAATCAGACGGAGTTAAAAAACGAGTACAAGGAGTTTATGAAACAGTACGAAGACCTTGGACACATGCAGCCAGCAGATTCTTCGTCTACTGATCGTTATATCATTCCTCATCATTGCGTCGTACGTCCAGAAAGTACTACGACACGTCTTCGAGTAGTCTTCGACGCGAGTAGCAAGACTACCAATAATCTTTCTTTAAATAATATTGTTCATGTCGGACCTAAACTTCAAATCGACATAATCGATTTAGTTACAAAGTTTCGACTTCATAAATTCGTTTTTACTGCGGACATTTGTAAAATGTATCGCCAAATTTTAATTAGGCCGGAAGATAGGCGCTATCAACACATTCTATGGCGTTCTGAACCTACCGAGCCTTTAACTGAGTACGAGTTAAATACTGTGACCTACGGGGTCAGCAGTTCTCCCTACCTCGCCATTCGAACCCTTCGTCAACTGGCCGAAGACCATGGCTCCGAATATGAGAGTCGCGTGTCCGAAGTTTTGTTCGAAGAAACGTTCATGGACGATATTACCACGGGCAGTTCGTCGCTTGAAGGTGCTAGGCAGTTGAAAGCAGACATTACCTGCTTGCTGTCGAAAGGCCACTTTGAACTTCGAAAGTGGAGTACCAACGAGCCGAGCCTGTTATCCGATGTTCCTCCAGATCACTGTCAAACTTCCAAATCCTTCGAAGAATCAGGAAATGAGTTTATTAAAATATTAGGCATCCGTTGGAATCCATCGGACGATAATTTCTCGTACACTTTTTCGGACACTTTTGATGTTCAGTTCACTAAAAGATCTATATTGTCTATAGTTGCCCGGATATTCGATCCATTAGGCTGGATCGGCCCGGTTGTATTTGCAGCTAAGTCACTGCTGCAAGAGATGTGGTGCTTAAAGTTGTCCTGGGACGAAACGATCCCCAAGGACCTAGCTAAAAGATGGCATTGCATAGCTGCCAATTTATCCGACCTACAAAATATTTCACTTCCCAGACATGTAATACCTTCCGATCCAATCGAGGTACATTTAGTAGGGTTTTGTGACGGGTCATTAAAAGGATATGGCTGTTGTGTTTATTTGTGTGTCGTCACGGAAGATGTTGAAAGTCCTACCGTTACTAATTTGTTAATAGGAAAGTCTCGAGTAGCTCCTATTAAACCTACTACAGTGAATAGACTCGAACTAAGCGCAGCGGTGCTTCTAGCGCGAGTCCTATCTCACATGTATACTCTTCTTAAAACTAAAATTCAAATTAGCTCCATCCGAGCTTATTCAGATAGCATGACTACCTTGTCATGGTTGAACACAGCACCACATTTGCTAAAAATGTATGTTGCTAATCGTGTTGTTCAGGCGACAGACTTGATCAGTCCTGAACATTGGTATCACGTTGCAACTGAAGACAATCCGGCTGACTGCTGCAGTCGCGGTGTGTCTTGTCCTGAACTTGCCAGCCATCCTTTATGGTGGACTGGTCCTGCCTGGCTGCAAGCTCTACCCAGCTCTTGGCCTTCCAAGCAAGTATTGCTGGCTAAAGAAGAGTTACCGGAATTAAAAGCTACAGTCACAGAGAGTTTTCACATTGTTCAAGTAGAAACTAATATATTTTTGAATCTAATAGAAAAGTGTTCGTCCTTCACGAAACTTCAAAGAGTTTTAGCGTGGTGTTTTCGGTTTATCTCGAACGCAAGAACTGCTAAGTCAGATCGAAAATTCTCTGCACTTACTAGTTCTGAGCTCGAGAACTCCGTCAAGACATTAGTCAAATTTACTCAAAATCATTATATGACATCGCAAGTCGATCTAATAAAAAATAATAAACAATGTGAAAAATCAATTCAAAAACTATCTCCCTTTCTTGATGAAGAGGGTTTTATGCGAGTGGGGGGACGTATCGATAGAGCCAAGTTATCTCTATCAGCATTACATCCTTTGCTGTTGCCAAAGCTGTGTCCCATCTCGCGACTGATCGTAGAACATTTTCATATAAAATATCTTCATTGTGGTCCCCGAACGCTACAGTCATTAATTCAAAGAAAATTTTGGATTATCGGGATAAGACTTCTAATACGTACCGTCCTTTCGAAATGTGTCCGTTGTTTCAAAGTGAAACCGATACCGGTATCGACTTTGATGGGTAAGTTGCCAGCTGAGCGACTTCAACCATCTCGATGCTTTCATACCACCGGCATTGATTTCGGAGGCCCGTTTATAATAAAGGAAAACCATCGTCGTGGAGCTAGAACTTATAAAGCATATCTCTGTTTATTCGTTTGTTTAAGCTCGAAAGCTGTTCACTTAGAGCCTGTGACTGAATTGAGCTCCGAAGCATTTCTCGCTGCACTAGATAGGTTTGTTTCCCGTCGTGGGATTTGTCATATAATTTTTAGCGATAACGGAACGAATTTCGTTGGAGCGAATCGGCATCTCAACGAAATTAACGATGAATTTCGTAAATATTACTCTGAAATATCTGATGGCTTAGCTAACCGTCAAATAAAGTGGCAATTCAATCCCCCGGCCGCACCTCATTTCACTGGTTTAATTGAAATCGGAATTAAATCTACAAAATATCTTCTTAAACGGGCAATTGGAGCTCAAGTTCTTACGTTAGAAGAGTTTACCACAATCCTTACGAAAGTCGAAGCAGTTCTAAACTCTCGACCACTTTGTTCATTATCTCCGGATCCTCAGGAATCCGACGTTTTAACGCCCGGGCATTTTCTAACGGGAGGTCCTCTCGTATCTCTCCCTGAGGAACCTTTAGTTGATACGGATTGCCCTCGTTCGCGTTGGCAAATGATTAGGCAGGTCACTCAGAGTTTTTGGCGTGCTTGGCAACGAGATTACTTGCACACACTGCAGCAAAAGACTAAATGGTATAAACCAGGACCGCCTAATCTAAAAATAAACGATTTGGTAATCGTAAACGAACCGAATCTTCCACCTTTGTTTTGGAAGTTAGCTCGCGTGGATCAGGTGCACGCTGGTTCAGATAATATCGTCCGGGTGGTTACTCTCCGAACGGTGAACGGAAAAACTATGCGACGGCCTGTAGTTAAGGTCTGTCCTTTACCTATTAATTAATTTTATAATATATAAGTGTGTAAACAATATTATCAGCCTGAGATGGTATTGTTCCTTTAGTTAAGTTTATTAATATTAAGTTCATTCGAGCACAACTATCATAAGCATTAAATAATCTTAATGTGTGAAATCCTAGTGAATTTCAAGTGGGGGGAAAATGTACGGACATCAAGCCAGTCCTGAATTTGATTCCTATCCAAATTCATTTCCTTCCTATTTAAATTTACCGCCAATATCGCCGGTCGAACGGACCGGCCAATGAACGTGCCGCGCGCCGCCCGCGCCTCTAGCGGCAAGAAAAAGTTCGCCCCTTTTGAATCTTCGAAAATTCGTAATGGACACGTTTGAGCTGAGGTCCGAATAAAATATTAAAATACACTCGTTAGAAGTTCAATGACTGTTCTAAATCTACGATCAATCCACTGATACGGTGAAAGTGCAAATTGGGTGTGTTTACGTGATAGCTGGCCGATCAATCATCACAACGGTTTCGTCGCCGGGTCCTGTCTAAATCCATCCAAGTCTCCAGGTGAGTTGTTTGTGCTTTTCCACCCTTGAAGGAACTGGATTTCGTCTAGATTTACTAGCAACAGGGCAATGCAAAGGCTTCTTCAACGAGTCCCATACAAACATATTATGTGAAATTTTAGATTATTTGGATACAATTGTAGAAAATATTTGGTTTCATAAGAAAGAGTAGAGTGATGTTCAGAGCCTCTTTTCTACTATTTTCTCGTTTTTTATTTAATTTATGAAAAGAAGAAGTTACTCTGTATATCGTGTAGTATTCAGGTATGTGAATCCCAGATCTGTAGGTTTCATAGTTAATAAGAAAAACGGTTTTGAAAATACTGATTTTTCGATACTAATTTGATTCCGGGCCTTAAACGAGTAACTTCTTCATTGAACGTCTTAATGGACGTCACCTAATGCGATATTATCACCATTGCTTCAATTCTGAATCACCAGTAACTTTAATGTACTTGATAGAAACACACCTCTTTGTCTTTCCTGTTTCCTTTTATAGTTCCCTCTGTACTTGGCAAAGTGCAAAAAACAACGTTGGTGTTGCAAGCATTCATAGGGGACAGTGGCTGTTTATCATCAAGCTGATTATGCTCTTGTATGCTTCCTCGATCTTTCACTAAGTGGTCACCAATTTCATCAATTACAAAGTTTTAACACCCGTGACAAACGAACGGATGTAACTAACATTTTACAATATTAGTTCCAAAGAATTATTCAATACATGCAAATAGATAGAATCTACAAAATCTACAAATGGAATAGTTCATTTGGTAGCTTAGTGGTTAAGGAGTCGGCCTTACGATCGAGAGGTCCCGGGTTCGAATCCTGGCCATTACACTACCGACGTGAACCCACTCCTAGCACAAGCAATTTAGCTTAGTTGGAGGGGTTAACGGGAATATTAGTAATTTCGGTTGCTAATATTCTTTTAAAAAAAAAAAAAAAAAAAAAAAATGTAGAGGTGTTCCGAACTCGGGACTCGAATTAACATTTTAATAATATAGTAATTGATAGGATCTTACCTGGATAGGTAGGGGGGGGGGGAACACTACTGACGGTGGAGGTGAGCGCTGATGCATCACAACTGAGAATCGGATCTCTTCGGTTGCTAATATTGTTTAAAAAAAAAAAAACCGAATCACCAGTAAATTTAATGTAGGTACTTGATAGAAACACAGCTCTTTGTCTTTCCTGTTTCCTTTTATAGTTCCCTCTGTACTTGGCAAAGTGCAAAAAACAACGTTGGTGTTGCAAGCATTCATAGGGGACGGTGGCTGTTTACCATCAAGCTGATTATGCTCTTGTATGCTTCCTTGATCTTTCACTAAGTGGTCACCAATTTCATCAATTACAAAATTTTAACACCCGTGACAAACGAACGGATATAACTAACATTTTACAATATTAGTTCCAAAGAATTATTCAATACATGCAAATAGATAATCTACAAGATGGAACTCCAGTCCATTGTTCATTTGGAAGATCAATGTAGAGGTGTTCCGAACTCGGGACTCGAATTAACATTTTAAATGGGAATCAATTGTGTTACTTTTAGTTCTCGACTCAAGTATAATTCCAATTTTGTTATAAAGACGGGTTGGTTGCGGTCTTCTGTTTTATTTAAAGTTATATATAACATTTATTGTGTGTCCTAGTAAGTTTCTTTTGTACCGTTAGCGCTAAAATTAGATGAACAGAAATTAAATTACTACAAATTAATATTTTTTTAACCCTTTGCTGTTGTACTTCGATGCTCTTTCTAACTAGTAGCCATTCTAACTAGACAGTTTGAAGAGCGAATAAATCTAAACTGAAAATATCAATCTTGGACGGGACTCGAATATGTTCTTCGAATACAATTTTCTCTCGTTATCTATTTACACAAATTTACAACTCTTTTCTTGTTCTCACTATCTCCTCTCGTCGATCTCTTATGAGAAATTTCTTTCAGAAACAGCAGCAATGGTACCTTACACTGATTTTCTTGTTGTTTGTTTTGTGTGCGCATAAATCCATATCCATACTAATCCATACTAATATTATAAATGCGAAAGTAACTCTGTCTGTCTGTCTGTTACGCTTTCACGCCTAAAACGCTGAACCGTTTTTGATGAAATTTGGTATAGGGGTAGTTTAGATCTTGAGAAAGGACAAAGGCTATGTTTGGTCGCGATAACCGACATCCACGCGTGCGGAGCCACTGGCAAAAGCTAGTCTTAAATAATTAAAAATGCCGGATTAAATGAAAATTTTCAGTATATAATAAACAAAATAATAATGAAAACACAATATTAATTGTAAAGGTTTACGAATAATATTAAAAAGAATTTAATAAAAAATATCTATAAATATGTAACTAGTTTCATTAGTAAGGGCTACATATTTATCCAGCCGATTATGCATACCAGGATGGGTATTAATTTACAAAATAATATGCCCCAACTCGATCAGTACAGTCATACATGGTATAAAGTAATATGCAAAGTAAATGAAGTCTATATTTTGCGGTGTCGTTGCATTAAGCCTTAATACCTAATTTTAATATTCTCTTTTTAATATTTCTTATAAAATTACACTTGCGTATTTCCAATATTAAAATATGCTAAACAAAAAGTAAGGCCTATTTAGTGTTTCAATTACATCATGTGTTTAATTACCTGCATCTTGTTTTTCTCTGTTTATAATCAAGTAAGATGTTTCGGTCACGCGGAGAGGATGGCTGAAAGAAGACTGACGAAACAGATTTATGAAGCGAGGGTGAATGGGCAACCCGGTAGGTGTCGACCTAGACATACGAATGTCAATCAGGCCGAAGGTGTTTTATAGAAAGGACATGTCAGGAGTACCCGAAATCGATAAGCATGTATGAAAACAATTATGAAAGTAGAAGAAGCGAAAGATGTATGCCAGGATCGTAGAAATCTGTGATCTCTGCCTACTCCACTGAGAAAGATGCGTGACTATGTATAACAAATTAAGTACAGCGAATAGTGCTTCAACAATGTACCTATTCATTCAATCAAGCCAGTTTAGTGATTAAGATGTTGGCCTTACGATGAAAAGGTCCCGAGCTATTGGGTACTATTGGCATGAACCCACTCAAAGGGTTAACGAGAATACTACTTAACTTCAGTTATTAGTGACATAAAAATAAAAAGAAAAGCCTAAGCCTATTATTTTCATACTGGTGATCGCCTGTAATGATGTAGGTATGTAAATGACCTCATGTAGTTTAGTTAAGTGATGGAATAAGGAAATACGGTCACACATCATTGCCCTTATCTTGAGGCCTTCTTCTTGCATCGTCTGCTCTGTCTGTAGAACATTAACCCAAAAAAAAAACAACGACCTAAAATAATAAAGAGAAGGGTTACCCACAATCAGTTCTCCGGTCAAATTCCCCTGTCATTTCACAATCACGCTCCACAATCACAAAATACTACCTACATATCCATAAAAGCATGTGCCTTAATAATTACACACAAGAATAAAATACGAGCAACAAAACAGTGTGAACGCGCCTTCAAATCTGAACGAACGTTTGATCGAGTTATGCATTATTAATGAACACACGAGTAATTACAGGGCGCTGAGATTTATCGCTTCATGGCTAAGGCTGGGAATACACGAACAGCTAACAGTTGGAGTCAGGCAGTGTAGGCATCTATGCGTCTTTTTATAGCGACACTCCTTTTATTGAGCAGACTAATTTGTCATTTATATTGACTTACGTTAATTTACTTTTGTTTTTTGTATTTACATCACAGTGTAGTTACTGTGACTAGGTATTGTGTAAAAGCAACTTGTCTTTCTTATATATTGATTTTACGTTACTTTACTCGGCGGTGAGTAGGGTAACCAGAGCTCACTGGAGAGTTTTTGTGCTGTCAGTGGCTTGTCCTACTTATCTTCTGCGCTGATGGCACAAAATCTCCCTGTTCTTGCAGGGTTGGCAGCACGAGTGTGACTCCTCTAGTGTTGTTATTTTAGATTTTGGAAGTAATTACAATTTTAATTAGGAATTTAGCTTCAGTTAACACTAATAGTAATTGACATTACCTTATTTTACTCGTACTAAAACTAAAATTAATAATTACTTAAGTAAGAATTCATTATAAAAACTGCCAAGCAGTTTCTGATGATTAAGATTTTCTTAATAAGCAATTACTAGTGACAGCCGTCCGTGTATTGTCGTCTTAAGTATTTTTACTTATATGGGCATTCTCAGAAAAAGGTTGCCCAGCCTCGGCGTGTGGCCTTTAATTGAGATGTTCATTTTAATTGGTATTATCGAGAATATCTTCCGAATCACATCGCACTGGACTATAGAATTAGACGTACTTAAGTAAAACTTAGTGATTATTGGGTGGAGTTTAACCTAGGGGCAAATGTAGTGGCTGTTGATAAAGTAGTTTAGATTGAAAGCTGTTCTAGATAGATACTTTCTTCATCGTCTCACATAATAGTTAAAATATATAGATAATGTAGTAGTAATGTAATGTAGTACCTACCGCTCGGTGACAAACGTAACTGTTTAATATTTTTGTCTCTTTCTTTTTCTTAATTTTTGGATTTTGGTATATAATATCATTGTAAAATAATTATGTATGTATGTATTCGATACTTGCGTGGCGTCAGCGTTACCTAGCGGCCGCATTTGAAAACCAGCGCTGCACATACTGGAAAACAGTGTAAAAGTACCTAACCTACTGTCACAAATTGTTTATAGCATACCTACACATTGTGAGGATTTAAATAAAATATTTTACTTTCTTTCTTTCTTTCTTTCTTCATCCTAGCGTTAATCCTAGTCGCATCCGAAGCTTTCACCTTGGAGTCTGGGGTCTGCTTTTTCTAGTCTATGCAGCTTTGGTTGAACTTCGATATTTTCCGTGAAGCGACTGTCATCTGACCTCCACAACCCATTGGCGATATATAAGCAGGTAGACCAGGTGTTGGACATTTTAGATCTCCAACTACCCGTACCGACTGCCATAGACGTTTGTATGACACCAGAACCGAATTTCACAACTTCTTGGATCTATTCCTTAAGTACCCATATCCATACTTCCATACTAATATTATAAATACGAAAGAAACTATGTTTGTTTGTTACGCTTTCACGCACAAACCACTCAACCAACTTTGATGAAATTTGGAACAGAGATAGATAAGACCTTGAGAAAGGACATAGGGTATGTTTGGTCGCTATAACCAACATCCACGCGAGCGGAGCCGTGGACAACAGCTACTCTACCTTCGCATAAATCTAAATTCACAATGTCAAATATTTTGGGTTATTAATATAATATTGAAATATCATGAACAGAGAGCCTTTGACAGAATGAATTTGAATACGTGTAATTCCTTCAAGCACCCTTGCTGAAAGAGCCTTTTCATATCGACAACTGCAGATCACGTGTCTTTTGAAGATATGAAAGCAATCTCACTGTGTTGTCGAATTTCCTTTATATTATGTAATAAGTTTTTTTTTTGTTTTTGTGTTGGTTTTTATTATTTAGGTGATACGTTTCATCATATATATAGAAAATGAAAAAGCTGTGACTAAAATAATATTGATTATGATTGGAAAAATGAAGCGATTCAGATGGGAGTCGAACCACGCAGTTCCGAGTTCAGAACTTAGAGGAGAATTAAAACGATAATTTAAAAGCAATCGGACTGTAAAGCCTCATAATATTCTCCTAGTCACAAGAACACTATACCAGATTATTCTGCTTTCGATCTTCTGTAGATCAAAGGAGTTAGGATACGACGGTATATCCGTCCCAATCGAGTAGTCCGACTGGGGAAGTACCTCCGCCTTATAGAAGACCGCGGCTTAATAACCTCGTGTTGTGTTTCCAACGGTGAGTAGAGTAGCCAGAGTTTGTGCTGTCAGTGAGAAAACCAAAGGCTTTGACCTACTTATCATTTGCGCTGACGGCACAAAATCTCTCTGTTTTTACAGGGTCGACAGCACGAGTATGACTCCCCTGGTGTTGCACTCGCCCATAGGTCACGGCAACCTCTTACCGTTAGGAGGGCCGTGTGCTTGTCTGCGACTTAAGTAGTATAAAAAAAATTAGGTACACAATAACTGATATATGTATATTGGAAATAAATTGCCAAGAGTGCTAGATTCTCATAAACTAGTTCGCAATGCAATGGGTTGTAATAAATTTTGGAGCCATAAATATCGGAGTAGTAAATTTTGTTCTTTATTTGTGATTCGCGAACTCAATGAACACATAAATTTGCTTTTAAGTGCCTTAGGAACTTTCACGTTTCATGGTGTACTATTATTTATGTATTTGCGAGAATTGACGAGATAACAAGAGAAAAACAAGTGCATAATTGTTGTTATTTTCGAAATGACTGTACTCTTCTTAAACTTCAACAAGTTTTGCCACGAGGAAGCACTATATTCCTCGTTGTCAAATCAGTTAGACAAAATAGTTAGTCCACCTGGAAGAACCGTCTGTACACAAAATGGTTATGTTAACTCCAGCAAACATAATTCTTCTCTTCTCTTCATCCTAACGTATATCCCAGTCGCATCCGAAGCTTTCACCTCGGAGTCTGGGGTCCGCTTTACCAGTTTAACTAGGGATTTGGCTGGACTTCGATATTTTCCGTGAAGCGACTGCCATCTGATCTCCACAACCCAATGATGATAACTGGCGATATCGAAGCATTGCAGCTAGACTAGTTGTTGGACTTCTTAGGGCTCCAACTACCCGTAACGACTGCCATAGATGTTCATATGGCAAATAGGACCGATGGTTTAACGTGCTCTCCGAGGCACGACCAGACCAATACAAATATTTGCACTAAGCGAGGACCGAACCCTCACCTCCTGCGTAGCGGCCGCGTTCACTACCGCCACGGCACAGAATCAATATGTAACAAATTTTGAAATAGGGCTGTTCTCCATCCGACAGCTAACAATAGCCCATGATTAAGTGCCCGTCTGATGGCAATAGGCTCGCCCCCTATTACGTGGAACCGAAATCATAGTTGGCAGAATATAGGTGTTGATACACCTCTGCCTACTCCTTCGGGAATTTACAAGCGTGAGTATGACCGGCAAGGTTAATATGACTAAAACTAGCTTTTGCCCGCGGCTCCGCCCACGTGGATGTCGGTTATCGCGACCAAACATAGCCTATGTCCTTTCTCGAGGTCTAATCTACCCCTATACCAAATTTCATCAAAATCGGTACAGTGGTTTGGGCGTGACAGACAGACAGACAGAGTTACTTTCACATTTATAATATTAGTAGGGATATCACGTTCGTTATAGTAAAATTGTTCAGAAGCATATTCGAAATCACTAATTAAAATACGTTCGTGGACGCTACATTCAGGTGGCGTTCTTTTATTATTAAAATCAGATCATGGTTTATTAAATCTGTGTCAGCTCGATATTCAACAGAATTATCAGTAACCGCTCGTGGTTACGGAATGTACTTATTCGTAATTCTGTTGGAGAATTTCTGGAAATATTCAATTAATTTAAGTTATTTTTTTAAAGGTTTGATGATATTGTAGTTAAAAAATGAGTTGAACTCATTTAAATTTAACCACAATATGAAAATAAGTTAAACATTTTTTCATACAGGACTATTCACTCACTGTTACTGTTATTTCTGTAGTCAAGATCTAATAATGAACATAACATGAAAAGGTAAGTGAAAAGTCGCCTGACAAACTATCCATGTAGCCGTTGGCTCCGATTGCCATATGAACATCTATGGTGGTCGTTACGGGTAGTTGGAGCCCTAAAAGTTTAACAACTGGGCTATCTGCAATGCTTCGATTTCCCAATGGGTTGTGGACGTCAAATGGCAGTCGTTTCACGGAAAATATTGTAGTTTAACTAAAGCCGTAGTTAGACTTTAAATAGCGGATTCCAGACTACAAGGTGAAAGCTCCGGATTGGGATTAACACTAGGATGAAGAAGAACGGACCAGTTAATACAATCATGGTTGACTCTGCATTGTACCTCACTTCAGATAACGTAGACTGATAAACTCGGCTTAGAATACACAATTTTGAAAAACGAATATCACATTACTTTTATTTTTTTAATTAGTCGTTAAACACGTTATAAACAAAATAGGAGCCCTAAAGGAAACTCTTTAATATTCAAAAAGCAATAAGGCCCCATTACACTTTACAACCGCGAACACGTCCGCTTGCGATATCAGAAACGAAACTTATTAACAGTTACACCATTCGGTCGCAATAAAAATAATAAAGACACGCTCGTCCAACTGCTAAAGACTCCAATAAATACACATTGTTAACGTCCACTTCTCTTAATGTTGCCACCTACGTGCAATTAAGTATTTAAATGGCGATTTACCATAAACGCTACGAGTGTTTTGAGTCTTTTTACTTCCACGTGCGGAGGTAACGACTCATTGGACATTGGTGTACGACTTACAATTTCATTTTTATTTTTGTTTTTTGGTAAAATGTGCATTCAGTTCGCGAAATCACCTTTGCCCGCTTCGCTAGACTTAGATGTATGACTTGTAGTAAGATGAAATTTGTGAAGGCAGTTAAATGCTACTATAGTCAAGGTCCAACCCCACCAAACGGACGGCATCGGCCCGGATTTTACAATATTTAAACAAAATTAAATCTTATTATCACAGTGTTTGAAGTTTATATTACCAAGTCACGCACAACAGTTTGACAGCGACGTGCGGCGGCATGACGCACGTCAAGCTGTCATGCGTGACTTGGTAATATAAACTTTAAATGATGTGATATAAGATTTATTTTGTTTAAAGATTGTAAAATCCGTTCCGATGCCGTCCGTTTGGTGGGGTTGGACCTTTAATGTAAAATCTTCTGCTGGTTTGGGTTACAGAAGATATCAAAATTTAATCTTGAGTTAGATCAAATTTGCTATCTAAGTCATTTTTTGGAACATAGGCATATTCACATAATATGGTAAACTGTCTTTGTATATTCCGTCTTATGATTGAAAAAACTACAACTTTGACGCGTGTAAACTTTGACTTGGTACGCGCATTTATTTTCAATTAATAATATTCTACGCCAATCAATTATTGAAGCTACTCTCAACGAGATTAATTAGGTCTCATCTCCCTTCAGTTCATTATTATCGTAATTTATCTTTAGTTATTACAGTTAGACAGTCTATGAAAGCCCAGTTAATCTATACTGACAGGATGCTATCAAATTGAAGGGTTAAATTAAGCTAAATATTAAACGTTTTGAATACGATATTCACAAATGAGTAATTATTGTTTCATAATTATATTCCTAGTTTAACTTAATACCACCGATTTCAATTAACTTAATTGATAACATAAACTGAATCCCTAGAATTATCGGAATTAACATTAGACAAAGTCTGTCTGTAGACGAAGTGATATCCTAGCAGCTATCATTAATTTTGACTCACAAAGAATCACTTAAACTTTGTAGTCACATCAATGATTATGTCAATCCCGATTCCACTGACGTTATCGCTAATAGAATGTGACTTTTACAGACTGTTTACAGGCTCATGTTGAGCCTCGAGGTTCAGAATTCGAATCGAAAAATCGATAATCTTCCAAATGCAATTTATTTATTTTTAAACCGATTCTATAATTTTACTGAACACATCTTCTCTTTATTGTATTGCAGTATTGAGCACAGATGGCTCTTTGCGTCGGCTCATGTTTGTTCTTCACAGTTTTTACGAGGTTTTGCTGATTTTAAAATGTATCTGCGCATTTATTACCACTTTATTACGACGTCTGCCGTTCGCCCACGACGGTCTTTTATTTTTATTTCAATTGGTTTCCAGTTATTGCGCTATCGGTAAGGAAAGGTATAGCTATTACTGGTGCTATAGATACCAAGGTATGTACAAATTACACATCGTTTAGGATTTGTTGTTATATATGAAACTTTATTACCAGTAAGAACGAATGAATTTATAAGATTGAGATGAAATTTTATTCTTTATGCCCTACATTGTAAAGTTTACTTAATTAGTTTTTCGCCCTACAGAATACCGCGGCCATAATAACCTCATGCTATATTTCCGGGCGTGAGTAGGGTAGCCAGAGCACACTGGATAGTGTTTTATACTGTCAGTGATAAGACCAAAGGCTTGTCCTGCTTTGTCTTCTGCACTAACGGCATAGAAACTCTCTGTTCTTGCAGAGTTGGCACGAATGTAACCCCTGGCGTTGCACACGTCCATAGACCGCGGTAACCACTTTCCATCCATGTGACAAAAACAGGACCAAAACTTCTCACGCAGTAGTATGAGATATATGCGTCTACTTACTGTCATTTCCTAACAAAAACTTCAACATTCTTATTTCCAACTTCAAATCCAACTCGACAATCCAAATAAATATAATGGAACATGTTTAACAGTAACAAAGGCAAATAAACCACAGGTAGCTAACTATAAATACTTCAAGAAAATGAGTTAATCCGAAAGCAGAGCCTTTTTAGTAAGCTCATTAAGAGTATAATTAATTCAGAAATACAATTTAAGATTATATTAAACGATCGCATTAACTCCACGTTTTACGTGTACGGAATGTTGAAATAAATTATTGCAATTCGTTAAATATAATATAGTTCGTCTTTAACAAGTCATTTGTATTTATTGCGCTGTAAAGATTACGTGTGAATGTTTTATCTTGTTTTTAAGTGGATTAAGATGAGAATAACAAGATAATGGTGTATTTCTTCTGAAAACAAAAGCAAAAATATAGTCTTCTAAATATTAAGTATATGTAAAATCTTGAATACGTATCATCTCAGAACACCAATTTCGCAAAACACTGGACTACCGTGCGTGTTAGTAACTATGATAGCGGCTTATCAAAGTTGGCATGCTTATTTACCTTTTTTTACATATACAAATATGTTACCCATTGAAGGTTTCTTAAGCACGTTATGCTACGAAGAAAACGGGCATTTATATCATTCTGTATCTTAAAATCTGCTTTCTACCTTTAGTTGGTTGATTTATGGTTTAGGTACTCGATTATCAGTGGCCTTGTATCTTGCTCTCCCTCAACAACTCTCTTTCCTTATTCTGCCTTCTTTCTATCTTCCTAAGTATGTGAGAGACTCCTTAGTGTTGCAAGTGTTCATAGTGCACAGTGACCGCTTATAGTCATCTAAAGCGTGCACTTTGTAAAACCTTTTTAGCATAAAGAATAGCAGAGTTTATAAGCATTTGCAATTTTAAAAATTTTTATAGTTTAAAAATAGTAGTTAAAAGAAAAAATGGGAACAAATAGAAACAAAATCATTTATAGGATTTTGAGATATTAATCTAATCAAAACAAATGAAACGTAACTTTTAAAGATGTAGGTATGTCAAATTAACTTCAACCTCAATAATGTGACTCTTAATTGAAATTAATCATAAATTACACAACACAAAGATATGCAGATACACTCATTACTGTATTAACAACACTACCCGAATGCGGAGTAACACAATACGTGCACACACACATCCACACACTCAGAAATTGACCTTAATTGAAATTAATTTTATAAATCACGAACAGAATGCAAGAAACATAATGAAGAAGCAGACGATGATCCATTCTTAACTGTACCAACGACGCCATTGAAATGCAAATTGACGGAAGACGCACACACACACACACACATACACACTCAAGAATCGTTTTAATGAACTTAACCGTAACACGAACTAGATAAAAACCAAAACAATTTCTACCGTAACATAACATAAAATCCAATTAAACTCTAAATGTCATCATTTGTCATAATAATATTTTAATTACGCCGCTTCAATTACTAAAAGAATTAAAAAATAGACAATAAAAAATCAGTTATAATATAAAAGATGTTATAATACGGCTAACATGTAATTATATCGAAATTTATGTGAATCGAAGACATTATTACTGTCGTAAATAAAACCAGAAAGCGATCAAATTATATGATAGAAAATATAGGGAGTTTCGTTATACTGAGTCTGAGATTCGGATCTGCCTGTGTAATTAAAATGTGAATTGATAATTTTATGTTGATGTTTTAATTTTAATATTGAAGCGCGTACAAGATTGTTCTTGAAGATTGTTTACCTTTATTAATGTTGAACGCGGGTTTTAATCAGGTTTCATAATAAGTTTCATTTGCTTTTTCTTTGCATTCAACAAGGTGATTTTTATCCTTACTATTGCTGTAATTGCGAAAGTCAGTATGTTTGTGACAATCATGCAAAAAGGGATGATGAATTTGTTTAAAAAAAGTACCCTAGGCGGGATTAAGAGAAAGGTAACTTTTTTTTTTATACACCACTTAGGTGACAGACGAGCACACGGCCCACCTCATGGACAGGAAAGAAAGCACATCATGTATATTATAATTTTGTATAATAGCCCGAATTAATGAAATAATTTGGCTAATGAATGATTTTATGAAAAAATTATAATAACTACAAAGTTATTCCTTCTATAAAAAGATTCATCACAGGTTCAAGCCCCGTCCTGGATATTGACTATTATTCCTATTTTTTTTATAAGACACGTAGTCAATTCATCTCGCCTCGCCGATGGTAAGCCTTTTCACACCGCGCCGCCGCTTAAAAAGCCCGGAACTGCAGAAAGAAGGGAAGACGTGAGTTGGTAAGGAATTCCAGGTCTGAATGGGACGGTCATTAAGCTAATATCAGAAGAAATACTTTTCGAACTTGAAAAATTATTAAACAAAATTCAAACGCTTTTAAAAAATTGCGCACCAACAAACAAACAAAATCACATTTCCAACGAATTGATACTAAATTTCATTATTTTCAACTCGCACTCCATAATAGAGTCGTGAATTCCAAATGGCTATAAAAACGCGAGTAAATGCTTTTAAAAATGTACCATAAATATTATTTTATTGCATACGGCATCATGTTTTCAATCACATATGATGGACGCGTCCCAGAAAGAAACTTTAAGACCTGCTTACATGGCCGCATTGAGTTGTCAATCAAAATACCTAATTGCCGTCATCTGGCACTGGAGTTATTATTTCTGACCAAAACAGTGTTGTCAATATCATTTACATATTTCTGAGTAAGATTTGCGTGTTTTGATACAGAGAATGTTATTTCCTCTTGAAAGTAAGATGATTTAAGAGATAATCCAAATTATAAAGTAAAATATATTATGTTATTTCGATCGGTAGAATTTTAATGTTTTATTATCTTTACCCTAGTGCAGTGGACTTAAAAAAGCGCTATGTATTTCCGTTCTATGTTTCCTCGCAACTACAAAACGGCGGGGCATAGATCTATGTCCCACAGGTATATTGATGTAAGATTGCCTTGAAGCTTGAAGACTTTCATCTGATCCAGGGCAGATTATACCCAGGTGGGAGGTTCTCCGAAAACGGTACGAAAGCGGTTAGCAGCGAGCTCTGTGCTCTCCAGTGATCTATTCTGGCTTGGGAGGAGTCACTGTCAATGAAAAAAAATGCATGCTCAGACGCTCCTGCAGCACCCGGGGTTGGGAGGTTAGATGATAATTGCTCCCACAAAACACTATCTAAGCCAAATCAAGAGTAAGCACAGGAGAGCGAACCTGTGATGATGATGAATGATTCATTCTTTGTAATAGAAAACAAGCCTATAGCCGTTGATCAAGCACTTTTCCCAATCTTAGTAATGCTGCTAAAGATTCGCAGGCAGGTAAAACTCATGCCACCAAGGTTGTAAACGCTTACATATTCATATTATTTGACTTGGTGCAGTAATGAGTGGGTTGTTCCCCGATCAGATAAAACCAGATCATCTCACTGATAATGCTAGTCCAGCTCATTAATTATCGAACACAGCTCATTTATCAAACTTTTGACATCTACCGTAACGAATGAACGTCAAATTGGCAATTTAATCCGAATGCAACCGAACTCACCCGAACTTACCCGATCGTCGTGATTTATAGTCATAACTGATAAATATTCATTATAATGTACTTATATTATTTTATTCCACTTGGTTGACAGTTTAATTGCTTTCGATTTTTGTTTTATTGCTTTTTTTTTTCTTTGTTATTATGCCTCCCAGGCTGATCTCTTATGAAGATGTTATTCATTAAACTAGGTGTAATAAAAATATCGCCATCTTTGTTCCTCCTTAAGGTAAGACAAAGAAGGGGATATTTTTTAGAGGAATATTAGTAACCGAAATTGCTAGTATTTCGCTTGTCACCTGCAGCTAAGTTAAATTGTTGGTTTTAGAAGTAGGTTTGTTCTATTCGGGTCTTGGGTTGAATGCTCGACTCCTTACGGCCGTTCCCAATAACCTATCTATCGCCGGTTTTGACATTAGAAAGGATAAAAACGTCATCAATCTCTATGGTAACGCAATTCATAGTAGCAAAATAACAATAGGATTTGACAAAGGAACTATCTCTACCTTTACCTTTATCTGTAGATATGTTATTGAGAACGGCCGTTGCCAATAAGTTACTAATGGTAGACTATATAATCCAGTCATGTTAACCTGAGTTACTTACTTATTTTATGATTACACTACTACTAGCACATTGGGCACATTAACTGCTCGCCCATCCGCTTATGATTAATGAAAAAAAATATAATTACTCTCTTGGTATATTTTTAGAAGAAGCACGAATCGTAGAAGGTGAAGAAAAAACTTTATACTGTCTGAATTTTACGCGAATCTCAGTCATTGAAGTAAAACTACTTTTTAACGGATTAAATCGCGATATATTTGTTAATATTTACTTTTAGCCCGACGTTTCGGTTACTTTTCAGCGGCCATGGTTTTTTTTATACCACATAGGTGGCAGACAAGCACACGGCCCACCTGATGGAAAGTGGTTACCGTAACACCAGGGGCGTCACACTCGTGCTGCCGACCCGCGAAGTCGCGGGTTAATAAAGATCAGTAACTAAAATAGGTATTTGTTATTTAGTTTTCAATTTCTTTAGTCAACCCGCGACCATGGCTGCTGTAAAGTAACCGAAACTCGGGCTAAAAGTAAACAATAACCAATAAATCGCTATAGAATCCGTTAAAAAGTAATTTTATTTAAAAAAAATTATAATTTGAAAGAGACCAGAATTTAGTTATGTCCTTAGTACTTAGTACGTAGGATTGCACTGACCTAGTTTAAAGAATGCAGCAGATTTTCACGGCACGTTACTGCATTGCGCTGCGTGATGCGACACGTCAGAGTCTTCCCTCGGAGGCAATTATGTTGTAACATGTAATGCAGCAAAGAACGCTGCAGAGACTCGGTGACATTCTGACTGCTGTACCTACTGCACAATGCCAAAATGCCAGATAGAGTACGGATGACTGTACTACATTAGTCATTTTGGCATTGACTTTGAATTCAATTAGGAAATCTGAAGAAATCGCTATGAGTATGATGACATGCTTATAGCACGAGGTCTGCTTGTTTTTGTTTAGCATGTCGGCTTTTTTGGGAGCGACTGCGTCTGTGACCCTGAGAGCAAAACCTGCACCAGAGCCTTGTCAGTTAATTAAAAGGTGCAGTGACTTGCAAGCGAAATTTGCTTTGACAAAAATTAATACCAAATACTCATTTTCCGCCTTGGCAAGGTACACTCACTGTTCAGTAAATGATCAGTGGGTTAAGCTGGCTTGGCGTTGTTACCATTTCGATGGGTGACTGCTTAGTGAATTTTCATCTTATATACTTAATTAAATGAAAACTTGAAATGAAATAAAATTAAAAGGTGGCCCCCACTATCAGTGATCGTTAGGTTAAGACGGAGGCCTATATGAGGGACCTGAACAACTTTGTCAGTGGTTGGCACTAAATGATTAAACAAAACTCAAACTACGAGTTCAATGGCAGTTGCTCCCAAGATAGCCGAAAAAATTAAACCACAATATTATATTTTAGCGGACCCCGGATTCCGATATGACAGCCTCGGATACAACCAGGATTAACGCAAGAATGATAATAACTCGCTTTCCGCCTTATTAGTAACATCGATACTAATCAAAAGTTTTAAAGCCTTTATTTGAAACAATCAGCCATCATCTCCTAACATGGTTTTAAACGCAGTTTAGATCTCGTAACATCCTCGCAAACTGATAATGATCGCAATTTAGAAATTGCTCTCAAGATTAGTTATGAGATCGCTCTTTTGATAAAAACTAGACTTGGTTAAATGACTTACAGAGGAACTAGTTCGAGCTATTATCTTGCATCTAGTGGGGCTAATGAAAGTATTAAGATGTCTGGCTTTATTGCTTTTCTGTATTACTTATTTTTAGAACTTATCTCGTCCCATCTCGAGCAAGTTTGCATGAAAGGTCTGATGAAAGTAGAAGAAGCTTGTGAAGTATGTGCGAATAGAGTAGGCAGATGGTGGGTTATTATATCAGCTTACCCCAGAGGTAAACAGGTATGAGCATGATATTATGTAGGTATGTATATTTAGAGTTTTGTACCTGAAAGAGAATATTGAACTTCCGGGGCAAAGCCTTTAAATGGCTGTGGCCACGTGGTCCGACCACTTCGTTCGACTGATCGGACGACGCGGAATTTTTTTTCCCTGTTGATCCGACCGGTCGGACGACGAGGAATTTCTGTTCCTGTTGATCCGACCGATCGGACGACGCGGAATTTCTCTTCCTGTTGCTCCGACCGATCGGACGACGCAGAAACACTTTCCTATTGGTCCGACTGGTCGAACGAAGCGGACTCGTTTTTCCTATTGGTCCCACCGGTAGGACAGACGGGGACTTTTTTTATCCTGTGTGGATAGATTCAAGCTTGTTGACCTAGAGTCATGTCTTATCTCAAAAAAGTTTCTTGTTACGTTGAAGACCTTGGAACCCTGACTACCCTACTTCTCCATTTGGTTAGGTACAACTTTATGAGAGTGACTACTATCTGGTCACCCAAACCAAAAAAAGTACAAGAGGGAAGGGCCAAGCATCGTCTGTTAAACTAATGAATCTGAGTGTTCCTAAGTTTATCTTGAAGTCATTTGATTCTATTATTTGCATCTATAATGGTGACCTTCATTCCTGGGTTTTCAGGTTATCAATGTGATGTCATATTTACATTGATACATCCAGTTTTAGCGGAGGTGAATTAACACCCACATTTCACCAATCATTGTATTCGGTCCCACGTAATAGGGGTGAGCCTATTACCATATTCCGGGCGCTATTGTTAACTCCTTCCTCTTAGCGTTAATTCCCAGTCGCATCCGAAGCTTTCAGCTCGGAGTCTGGGGTCCGCTTTACCAGTCTTAACTACGGATTTGGCTAGACCTCGATATTTTCCGTGAAGCGATTGTCATCTGACCTCCACAACCCAATGTTAACATTGGGCGATATCGAAGCTATGCAGTTAAACCGTCAGTTTTTGGATTTTTTAGGCCTCCATCTACCCGTAACGACTGCCATAGATGTTCTTATGGCAACCGGGAGCGACGGCTTAACGTGCTCTCCGAGGCACGACCAGACCAATGCAAATACTCATATTTCATTCACACAAATATTTGCACTGAGCGGGGATCGAACCCGCGCCTCCTGCGTAGCGGCCGCGTTCACTACCGCTACGCCACGGAGGCTGTCTATCGCTGTATGTCTCATATTAAACAGCCCTATCGCTTAGTCGCCTTACGATACGACACCACATGGGAAGAGATGGAGTGGCCCAAATTCTACTCTGGCGGGAACCACGCGGCATATTTACATTGATGAATGTAGAATACTCTTCAAATAACGAAATCAAAACAAATGAAGGTAGGTACTTACTCTTTTACACTGCATTTCTGGAACACCTACCATATGTTGCTTTCGTAAGACATCATTAAAGGTTACTTTCTACGGTGTTTTAACAATAGGAACCAAAAATGGATTGATGAACAGACTTTATGATAAATGATATAAAGAAAATACATTAACAGATGTAGGTAGTATAGGTACTTATAAAATCCAAATGAAGAAGAAACAATGTCAAGCATAGAGTTAAACATTACCACGAACATTTAATTTTGCAATCGAATTGCATTGCAGAATTGAAATGCAATTTGCGAATTAATGCAAAAAAAAACGAATGCTGGATGTTTGATTCTATTCTCAAGAACTGTTTCATCATATTATTTTCACTAAATTAATATTGCTTTAGCCTTGAGGAGAAAGAAACATAAAAAAAGACGTGTGGCACTCGGGGACTGCCGCGGTAAAGCTATTGCATAGCATTTTTTTATCAACTTATGCAATTATAATTACTTACGTTAAGCGGAGCTCCTTCGGAGCAGCTCGGCTCGATTCGTGCGAGCTTCGGGGTGTTAGGTTTTTTTCGTTACGGAATTTCTGGATTCGGTCTCCACGCTCAAGGCCCGCGATAGAAGCTATGCAATAGCTTAACAAAATACAAAAACAATGTGACAGATTAACAATCACCTCATTCTATAAAAGTTGTATTGTTCCATTAAAAACTAATATCCATTTTTCTTTCTACAGCGAAGGAAACCAACGATAAATTCATTTTGTCATCAGTCTATTCCATTAAATAAATCACATCATCGGCAATTAAAACCCATCCTAAAAAGCGTAGACTGTCGTATGTTGATTTCCTCTACGACTTATCTCTCAACTCTTGAGACACTCAAAATCTGTCGGCAAACGTCGACAGGCAGATAAGGTGAGACAGCTTTTAACAGACTTTACCTTATCGAATAATTCAGTTTTATTATGACGAGGGTGCAGATGTAGATTCGTGACGTTCAATTTATTGAGGAATGTTGACTTTTTATTTTGACCGGGTTTTATGATTCGAACATAAATTAGCGGTGATGGGATAATTTGTTTATTGGAAGACTTAAAGGAAGAGTTGTAAAAATTAAATCCAAATGTAATAAACATAAATATTTTTTACGTATTGACGGATTATCGCCTGTATCATAAGACTTAACACCTGAAATGGACCAGTAAAGTGTCCTAAGTGGTAATTTATTGCTGGATGGTCAATTCTGACTGAAATAAACTTTCAAGCAAAACTTTAATATGATAACTGAGACCTACACAATACCTGTTCTTATATAATTATCTCCAATCCTGCATTCTGTAATGATTCATGAAGCAAAAAAACAGTCAAATTATGTCAGACACCTTTTGAAACAGACCTAAATCGCTCGACATGGATCGATATAAGAAAAGACGATGGGCGTTGAAGCAAACAAGTCCACGAGTGGAGACAGCGAAAAGGCAAACGGAAGGTGGAACGTCCCCTAGCCAGATAGAATGACGAACTGGTGGAATGGTGCACATTGGGAGACCTATGTCCAGCAGTGGACTGCAATAGGCATTGAGTGATTGATTGACTTAGTATCGAAGTTAAAATTAATAAGCGGGACCTAAATATTGAAGGCCTTAAGACCCATTACCCACTTTCGTCTAGTCGCTACTCAGTCGACAGCGACTGTTATTTTGATTAGTTCAAACAGGTGTCTACGCACTAATATGTTTTAGGCACCGAGGGACCAAGTCGTCCGCGACTGGTCAACAATGTGTAATGGCTCTAAGTGCCTTATTTGTTTCTTTCTCTCATCTTCTCTGCCTAAGACATAAAAGAGTGACATTTCTAGCATTGCTAGCTTCCATTGACCATAATAACTACTAATCGTCAATTCAAAAATATACAGGAAAATACAAAAATCAATATCGTTAAATTCAATAACAATCTTGTTAATTGACGGCGTATTGTCGGCATAACAATCTCATACATCTAGACATGATATGAAACAAGCCGTAGGTGGTCGCCATCAGATTATGGTCTGATTAATTACTTGATATGTTATCTAGCAGGATATGCAGGGGTGATCGTAAACATGATTGTGGGTGGGCTCCGTTTATTGTCAAATAGCTATTGGTTCCTTTGTTTATTTTTGGGTAAAGGATTGTCTACATTTTATTGATTCTGATATAAGGAATCAGGAATGTTGGTTGTAATTTCGCTTTGCATAAGACGCAAAATTAAAACGTTGTCTTTATTTTTTAAATTTCAACTTTAGTATACCTTTAAAGGAAATGTTTAAAAAGAAAGAAGAAGATAATATTTAGTTGCCTTGCAAAAATTTGGCTCCTTTTTACATAAAAAAAAAACTAGCTGAGGAGAACAAAAAAAAATGTTTGTAAAATTAATGCAGTTACGTCGATTTACTATCCCAACAAGATTACTTCACATTTCTCAAAATAAAACATCGGATAAGATACCGATAAAGGTGTAAGTACAATGTTACGTAACATTTAATCCAATAAAACTAGTTTATCGTACCATTTATTTAAGTACCAATAATATATTTAATTACGAATCCAATGACTACGGATTCCTTTAAAGAGGAGCATTCTATCAGTTAGAATACTCTACGTCGTTCCACATTTTAATCGGCCCATATAACAATAAAATCTTTGATTACTTTCGTTAATCCTTTTAGGACTGATACTCACTGCAGTCAATAAATGAGTTCTTAATCGGCCATATCTTGGACTCATTAAACTTAAAAGCAAAGACTCCATTCTTAAATTAAACAATCGTAAGTGCATTCGCATCATTCCTGTTTCGCCCACTCCTTTGTCCGAGCTATTTGTCAGCTGGCCTTAGTTACAAGATTTGTAGTATTTCTTTTACTATATTAGTATGTATATTTTATTGGCAATGTTAATACTAGAACTGTAGGAGGAGAAGTTAAATATCTCAGAGAGTACGTTAAGTTGTCGGTCCCGGTTGAACATCTATGGAGCCGTAAAATTCCAACAACTGCCTCCCTAGATAAGTGGCAATTCGATAGCCGGCGTATTGCAGAATAGAATGGTGATTGTATGGGGATTTGATGTTTATGACATTACGTTGACACCTGTCATATACGTACATTTGTCATTATATTCTACAATACGCCAGCCAACGAATTGCCACTTGTCTAGGGGGGGCTGTTCTGACTGCAATACTGTTATAGGTATAGACATTGGGTTGTGGAGGTCAGATGGCCGTCCCTTAGGAGAAGAAGTATTAACTTAATTGACCATTTAGAGATATTAAATAAAACAGCGAATGTCTTGTTTTATTTAAAAAAGCAGTCATTCATATTTTTCTCAGCGTAGCCTTTTTTATAAAGCACTAGCTGACCCCGCGAACTTCGTACCGCCTAACAGTCAATTCTTTTTTTTTTTTTCAATTTTTCTCTCCGCAAGAACCATCCCCGTACTTTAAGGAATGTTCTAAAAAAAGAATTATCGAAATTGGTCCAGCCGTTTTCATGCTATGTCGTGACAACGGAAAACGGATTTCATTTTTATATATATAGATACCTATTATTTTTATTAGAAATAATACGAAACAATGTAGATGTTGATTGTTAACCGGCATCGCAGGTGACAGTTCTCACAATACAGGTTTCACACTATTGATTCAATTACAGATGATACAGAATACTTGCATTTATTTCTAACACTTGTCTAGGTAGTGGCGGAAAAAGGTGAATAGCTCGTAGAATAATAATGTAATGTACTAGTTGTTTATGTTATCAACCCGTTCCCACTACCCATGGGAACATATTATTTCAGGGATAAAAAGTAGCCTATGTGTTATTCCAGACCATAATCTATCCTTATACTAATTTTCATAAAATTAATAAAATTAACGAGCTTTCGCACCGAACGAACTCCGGATTACAATGGACAGTGACATCGACATAATGTCACTCTATTGTATTATCATTACTACCCGCAAAAACACTACAATACTGACAGGATTTTGTCAAACTACTGGATGTAACCAATGATGTATTATAAACTATAGATATGTTGTCCACACTCAAAAATGGCGACAAAAAAATGATGACTTTTGGTCATCATTTTTATGCACCAATCAGAATCACGGCAATGCGCCACCCAAAAAAACGTCTTTAATAATAAATTCGTAATAATCAAATATTATTGTTATAAATATTAATATAATTCATATAAATTAATAACATAGACGTATTTTTAGTAAGCAGTTATATTTTTATTATATTTAGTGTTTGCGCCATTTTTGAATGCCGCCATCTTCTTGTATGACGTATCTATAAATTTAATACATCATTGGATGTAACGTAAATAAGTGACCATGAATTTTCTTCAAGAATCGTCACTCATAAAGTAGTTGAAGTAGAAGAATATTTTATCAACTTTTTAAATTAATGTCGTCAGCTAGAATATTATCGTAACCATAAAACTGTATTACCCAATTATATACACATCATTAATGTAATTTGAAGAAACACCGAAGACAAATATCGTAAACGTTAAGTGCGTGTTGTTACCGAAACTCACACCTACGTAAATATGTCCACAATTGGATCACTTCATGCGAAATATAGCTTGAGTAAACAAAATATACTCGTATTGGACATCGTAATACAAACCTAAGTTATTACTTAATAGGGAAGTTTGTTACTCAATCAGTGAAAATGACAGAATGGATATGACTGAAATGCCGCCTACAGGTCTGGTGCGATCTAGAGCTTCGATCTAGAATTGATTCCTACTGTATTGTACTGTATATTATTCTATGCGGGAGAAGCTAATAATCAATTGCGTTACAGTAAAAGTCAAAAGTCAAAGTCAAAAATCATTTATTCTGTACTAGCTGACCCGGCGAACTTCGTACCGCCATATTTTCTAATCCCGTTCTCGCTACATATCTCTAAATATATCAGTGTTTCTCTAGAATATTATGCATGTATTACCTATACATAATCCTTCCTCTTGAATCACTCTATCTATTTAAGAAAACCGCTTCAAAATCCGTTGCGTAGTTTTGAAGATTTAAACATACATAGGGACAGACAGCGACACGGCACCTATAAAACATCAAAATTAACAAAAAAAAAGTATATGTAGAACGTTTGATTACTATTTTAGTAGTCTTAAGTTTGATTCCCGCATACCTCAACTTTATGTTTCTACATGTGTAATATGCACGGAATCACAAAAAAAAAAAATACGCATTCTGGAATTAATTTTTTTCAAAGCTTAGTAAATCTTCTCAGAATATTTATATAATTTCTTAGTCACTTTCCGCATGTTCTGTACCGTAATTTATTTTCAAGTACAAACTAAAGGCTACACAACCCGCTCACCGCTTACAAATTACGCCACAAACCGTCATGTAAGGTAAGTCACGATCGGCCACCGAGCCGAAAGCGACATTTGATAAAATCGTTCTCTTTACCAACGTGACCTGGTGAACCTATACCCCAAGTTTGTCTTCCACATTGACTTGTAAATTACTGCTTTACTTGCTGTTTGTGGAGTAGTTTATGGGCCATAATAGATGGGGATGGCGTATGATTCGAAGTGATTTTCTGGTAGTTGTTTGTTGAAAGTGAAAGGCATGTGGAAATTGATTCTTATGTAAAGGATAGATTTGATTTGGGTTGAAACTGTTTAGCGTCGTATGAGATGTTGCTTTTTAGGTTGAAAAAAGAAAAAATAATCTTCTTTCGTAACTGGTTATGACATTTGATTATGAAAACGAAAATTTTAATTCCTTTTTCGTAACTGTAACATGAAAGCAAGAAAAAAATCGACGTATGCAGTTGGTTATGAAAATACAGTTACGAAAACGGACGAACCCATTTTATTTTAAATATGGTAGTTTTTGTGTAGGTAGCTTAGTTGTCGGACATGCGATCAAGAATTCCATGTAATTTGTGGGCATTTCAGTACTTGCGTAAACTCGTTCCCAATATTGCAATTTAGCTAAGCTAGAGAGGCTAGTGAGGTTGCTTTGGACTGTCAAATCTTGGTGGTCCCTATAAACTATCGGTATAGGGATCCCACTACTTACGGGCGAGAAATGACTGGCGTCACCTGTGATCCTAAATTGCCAGTCAGGTTGAAGGGGCAGGTCTATAAGACGATCATTAGGCCTGTTCTCTTGTATGGTTGTGAGGCGTGGCCGCTGCTCGAGCGACATAAGCAAGAGCTGCGTGTCACGGAGATGAAAATGTTGCGGTGGATGTGCGGCGTTACGCGCAAAGATCGCGTACGGAACTCTCGCATCCGCGGCAGCCTCCATGTCCGTGACATCGCGGATAAAATGCAAGAGAGCCGCCTTCGCTGGTGCGGCCACGTCTTGCGGCAACCGCCAGGCTACGTGGGGAGCAAATGCCTGGCAATGGTACCCCCGCCGGGTTCAGGTAAAAGGGGTAGGCCAAAGAAGTCCTGGCTTGACGTCGTGGAGGGTGATATGCGTGCTAATGGTCTCACTACCATGGACGCCCAAGATCGTGCGAAGTGGAGAAGGAAGAGCCGAAAGGCGGACCCTGAGCTCTGAGGTCATCTTGGCCACGGATGCAATCAGGAGAATACGTCTATATGCAGATGATGATAGGGATCCCACTACTAAGATCTTGGCCGTCCAGTCAAGCTGTTTATAGGACAAGAATCAAAGAATTAATTTCGTTTATACAGTTTGGCATGAAATTTAAAATATTACAATTATGACAGAAGTAATTATAAGAATCATAAATAAAGTATAATAAATCATTTGAAAATTATTCTTTCACAGTTTCGGTAAGTATTTTCTACTGAAAACATACCAGCAAGAAACTCAGAGAACTAGATTATCCTTTTTTAGGGTTCCGTAGCCTTATAGATTCGTCATGTCTGTCCGTCCGTCTGTCTGTCTGTCTGTCCGTCCGTATGTCACAGCCACTTTTCTCCGAAACTATAAGGCCTATGCTGTTGAAACTTGGTAAGAAGATGTATTCTGTGAACCGCATTAAGAATTTCACACAAAAATAAAAAAAAGCATTAAAATTGGTTCGAACGAGATCCAGTTAGTAGTTTTTTTTTAATACGTCATAAACCGCAATTTTCGCTTTTGCTACTTCGGAACCCTTCATGGGCGAGTCCGACTCGCACTTGGCCGATTTTTTAATATTGTTTCGTATACAATTTATATTGTGCGAGTAAGCTAGAGATTAGGGTGACCATGCATTTTTATTATTAGGATATTAGGATGTCACCTTGACTGTTATTCTTAGTAAGTATACTCAGAATAATAGTCAAGATGACGCATGAAGATAATTAACTCCATTAACACATGGACAGTCTTCAACCCCTCAGTACATACATAGTTACGACTATGACTCACATAATAGGGAATAATTGCGGTCGAGTTTGATTGATTCATAACCGTTACGTCTATGATTATCCTAGGGGTTAGCATAATGTTACTGTTATAATAGGAGGGGTTATTAATAAGGATAGTGATGATTTATTTAATGAAATTAAATAAATCATCGTTCGATTCCTGTATCTGACAAGGGTCGTTGGGACTTTGTATGAAATAATGGATTCTATTATAGAAGCTGATGATAAAGCTTACATGAATCCCAGAAGAAATCGATTACTTATATAGATGACAGCATTAATGCGAAGTATGGGGGCGTTCTCACATATCTGCATCATCTAGCCTCAAGAACCCACTGATGATATCGAAATTTTGTAGGGGTACTATCATGGAGAGGTTTCAATTTGTTAAGGGTGGCCATCATCCTAAGACTGACCTTACTTAAGTATACGTACCTATCAGAATTTTTCGAAGAATTCTACTAATTGGATTTGCTAGCATTCGCACTAACCATATCAGCTAAGCTTACAAAATACAGAACCTGCCTTTAACCTCTTAAAGGTAAACGAGAACCTCTGGACCACAAGCCCGACGTTTAAACGATTTCAATAAAAAACATCATTACTAAATCCATACTTATTCAAAACTAAATTCTTTAAATTTATGGAGTCAAAACTCACAAGTAAACAGATACCTTTATATTAATTTTCTACCTCACGTGACATTCAGCAGAAATTAATATGTCACACAAAACGAGGCCTTACTATGAAAGGAAATAGTTGAACCCTTGCAGCGGCCCTACGTCGTCGGCTGATGAATTAACGCCCTGCTTTACGGAGACCATGCTTCCGATGTGAAATGTGGATAGAACAGATAAAAAGTGGTTATTAATTTTTCATAGCTCTATATGTCTATAAATAAAATTAGGATTTGTATATGAATCATGCCAAGTGGTATCATGTTAGCCAATTTAATTCCTTTTCGGGATTCGTACTTCAAAAGAAACGGAACACCTTACTTTGAGGTATGAAAGCCTCTAATTCGTTGTCCGTTTATCTGTCTGTCGCAGAAGTTTTTCTCAGAAATGCGTGGAGATAATAAGTTGAAATTCATACGAAATACTCAAGTCTTCCTTAAATACCTTGAAGCTGTGAGTCAAATCTATCAAAAAACTTCAAATTCTGACACACACTTTATGCTATTTAATTACGGTTAATTTAAGTCTGTTGAGGCATTATTACAATCCTTTTATAATTGCAATAAAAATATTGTTAAGTTCCTCCGTGATCAAGGTGCTCGTAAGATCTCCGAAATATCGGATACTCGAAACAATATATGGTAAATATCCCGATAGTTCTAATAGTAATGTGAATGACCATGAAAGTTTAAATATCTATATTGTTAAGGATTAAAAATACTATCGTAAAACTATTCTTCTATGAACTATTTCCTTATTTCATAGTCACCCTACTCAAGCCCTTTGTCGCCGTCTACAATGATGCCCTTTGCGATTGATTAGTCGACATTTCAGTCCCTTTCAGTCGTAGGGCGTCTCGAAGAAGCCACACAAAGTAGTTGGAGTACGGCATTGGGGTTGCATTGCGGCGGACTATTGAAATTAGGTGTATTGAAGTTAGTAAGGGCTTAGCTGCGTCAGGATCTAAAGGTAAAGCTGCAAAATATCATTCAAGAAAATTCTTAGAATCGGAAAAAGACATTTTTTTAATTTTCTTGAATGATACTGTCTGAAGTTTATGCGAACCTCACTCATTGAAATTAAACTACTCTTTACTGCTGCAGCTAAAAAGTAGCTGAAACATCGGCCTGAAAGTAAATAATAACAAATATGTGGCGATAGAAACTCTTAACATTATTTCGTGCACCTATCTTGGATAATGAATATCTCTGCATCACCCTAAGGTTGACTGGCAGAAAATGCCTTTGGCATTAAGTCCGCCTTTGTAAAATGATTTTGTATTTGTGCAAAAAGTTTAAATAAATAAATAAATAAATAAAATCCGTTAAAAAGAAGTTTAGAGATAATTTTAAAGCAATTAGTTTGCTAGACTAAACAAATTATAATAAATTGGAAAGGTGGCTCAGTGGTCAGAACGTTCCCCCTGTAAGGGAAAGATCGCGGGTTCGAGTCCCGCCCAAGAATTGATTTCGCTTTTTCCAATTTATTATAAAAAGAAGTTTTATTTAAAATTTCTCGAAGTTTGAAGTAGGTAATAAGGATGATATGCGTGCAAATGGTCTCACTACTATGGACGCCAAAGATCGTGCGAAGTGGAGGAGCAAGAGCCGGAAGGCGGACCCTGAGCTCTGAGGTCATTGTGGCCACGGATGCAATCAGGAGGAAACGTCTACATGAAGATGATGAATAAGGATTTTTTCTCTTGTAAAAGTCCTTCGTTAGACTTGACTCGTATTGACTAAGGTGACGTATTATGATTGCATTGATTAATTGAATGATTTTACTAATCTTATATAATTGTAAAGTGGTCGTGTCTGTACATTGGAGATATTTGAAAAAAAAAACTTGGGTTATGTTATGTTAACGATACTGAACACGAAAATGTTTTTTTTTAATTTCCTGTCTGTTTGTCTGTTTGTTCGCGATGGACGCAAAAACTACTGGACGGATTTTGATGCGGTTTTTTTTTTGTTAGAAAGGACTTGATCAGACTTAAAATCTTACGTTTGTTTGATTGCAATCGGTTGAGTAGAACCGAAGATATGAGCAAAAGTCGCGTTACCCGAGATGAACGCGGGCGGAGCCGCGGGCGGAAGGCTAGTATTAAAATATGAATGATTTTTGAATGTGAGATTTTTTATGCTGAACGAATCTGGCTGAAACTTGGTACGGGGGTTTATCCGAGGAATAAATTCCAAAGGATTGTGTAAACGGGATCCCAATTTCACGCAGGTAGAGCCGTGGGCAACAGCTAGTACGATGATAAATATATGCTTTCGTCAATCTTCTTTCGTCCATCCTTCTATCTATGTATACAGAATACCGGTGATAATAACCTCGTGTTGTGGTTCAGGCGGTGAGTAGGGTAGCCAGAGCTCACTGGAGAGTTTTTGTGCTGTTAGTAGGAAGAGGCGCTACGCTGACTGCACAGAAACTCCCTGTTCTTACGAGGTCGACAGCACTAGTTTGACTCCCTTGGTGTAACCACTTTCCATCAGGTGGGTGGTGTGCTTGTTTGCCACCTAAGTGATATAAAAAATATGTTTGAACTCTTTCTCTGTCTTCAAATTTACTAGTAATCTTTCATACCTCTACCTAGAGGCAAAGTCAGATAAATAAGTGTTATCTATATAAAACACGTTAATTTCACCTCGCCTTACTATTAGAATCGGGGTATTTACCATGTATTGTTTGGAGTTTCCGATATTTCGGCGCTGTTGCAAGCACCATGATCACGGAGGAACTGTAGTAGTAGTAGTAGTAGGCAAAGTCTCGGAAAAGAGGTTCACTAGCTTGACGGCCTCATCAGATACTTTTTCACGCCCCGCTTAAAGGGACTGTAGGAAGAGAAAAACATGTGTACCAGTAAGGAATTCCAAGACCGGTGCGGCAGAGGAAGGAGTCACCGAACCACTTGGTTATTGGTGGAATATTCTACACCTTGTGCGGGTGACATCTAAGTCCTGTATGTGTTGTCTTATATAGGAAAGGAGAGGATGGGACTAATTGGAAGAGCTCATCAGAACATTCACCATGGTAGATGTGTTATCCTTTCCCAATATAATAGGGTACTCAATAGTGCAGTTAACTTCTGATTGATTTCATACAGCTACCAGTAACTGAATTTAAACTCATTTATAAACTATTCCCAACAGTTACTCTACCAGTTGTAACTTTTTAATGGCACCCAAAAGTAAAGGTGCTCATAAATTTAAAAAGAAAAAAAAAACCGTATAATGTGAGAATGACGGTGTCGAAAAAAACCTTTTTTTATACATATTTCGATAGGGTCCGGTAAAAAACGCCGGTAGCATGAGAGTAATTTTTATTTTAGAGACACCTGCCCATTTATAGTTCCCTTGTATTATAATGTATTTAAATGTATTTCCAAAATGTGTGTTGGTCTGTGGTGCCAGTGAGGGTGGAGGGCTTTACTGGATTTTATTTTTATACCTACTGTTTTTAATTACTATAATTTTATGAAGTTTATTGAACATTTAGTCAGTACTAAATAGGTAAACTGTAGAAATGAGATAAAAAATCCATAAAGGTAACAACCCCGGTTTGTTTTAAAGCATATATTATTATTTACATTTTTGGTTCGAAGCGAATCATCAAAATCAGTTTAGCCATTTAGTAGTTACGAGAGAACATAGAGATGAAGATTATGCATAGAAGAAGGTAAACACAGGCAACTCTTGTTTTAAACATTGACGCAATCGCGTAAGTGAAAATAAGACTTCTAAAAAAAATGAACGCGTCTAATAAATGAAAGACAGCCTTATAAAAGTTACATTCTGTACACAACATAATATTTATATACTTTTTTTATATCGATAAAAGACATAAGATGTCTGATCTTGATTAAAAAACAGTTGAACCAAATCAAATTACAGCAGACAAACAACGAAATATTAAATATCACTGCCTTGCTACCTAACAAAAAAATTTGATTTCAAAAAAATATCGTCGTAGATTACAAATTGGTACATCTCATCTTCTAGTCGCTGTAAGTGACACCACACTCCACCAGTCATGCATGACGGTTGAAGTTAACCCGTCAGTGGACAAGCTCGCACCTGCATCATGCGTGTACGCAACAATAACCCTCAGAACATTTACATGTATTTTGTCCTCATTGTCATTCTCTAATTTATTTACGAAATTACCTCGCTTGTCGCTCCGGAGTGTTTAAAGTTTGCTTTTTGTAAATAGCTGGGATTCTTCGCCTTTGTCAGCATTTGTTTTATGTTAGGCATTCTTGTTCGATTTACTAAGTAAGTTTGTTTGATCTTTGGAGTTGTGTGTTTCGTCTACTTCGGAGTTGTGGAGTTTAGTAATAAAATGTTGTTGTTACGTTGCGTTAAAATTATATTTTTTAGTTGTTGTTATTTTTTCTAAGTAGATGATTGGAATAAAAATAAACTAAAATAACAGAAAATGCTATGCCCTGGAACAATAAAGGCTCATACCTTAAGGATACGCCGAGTTTGAATAGGCGGTTCTCGATGTAATAGAAGAAGTAATGCCGGTGGTACAAGAGCTAAACTGCGCTCTAAGAAGGTACAAGCGTACCCACACCTACATAAGATCGAGTAAGACATACACCCACACACCATCAATTTGCTGCAATACCGTTTGAGCAGTATAATCAAATTACAGAAAATGTTCGACATGTAGCAAAACTTAACGATATTTTTAGGTTGCTGCTGATATCAATATAGAGTTTTAGTACCTATGGCAATCGAGGTTTTGTGTACTTACTTGGAACACAGAGGTATCTACACCTTGATTAGTCACATTTGTAAAGCGCTTATTATTTATGATAACTCGTCCTTTACAATTTTTTCGTATTTGTCTTATCGTCAAAGATTCATATTCAATTAAATTCAACTTACCTTACTTATTGTATTCTAAAATTCTTGGTGTACAATAAAGACGATTTTATTAATTATTTATTTATTTATATCGTACTTTTTGCTAATTACTTTCTTACCTTGATAATTAAACTCTCAGAAGTATTGTAACATCAATCATAATAATCATTTAGTTTTAATGTTTGCAAGTAGTGTTCTCCAAAAACATAATAATATACATCATGAGAATTGTAGATACTATCATTTGCTCAGGCCGTAATATCCGCATGTGTTAGCCGCATTATCTCCGCGATCAACAATCCACCTGTCATGCATATTACTAACAGATATTGTTGTATTGCTGTACGGTTTATTGTACGGCTGTTTAACAGTGTACGGAAGTAGGTGACAGTGATAAATGATTTTGTTAATTACATATTATTACACCTTTTAATGATTGTAAACTCACCCATGGTATGATTATATATCTATTAGATACAAAAATAGCGGGGTATGATTGTGTTAGTATTTTTTGAAAATAGATACCTACTTATTACTTTTTATTTTTACTGCGGAGATTGACTAGGCGTACAAATCATTTGGTATTCTTTTATTTACCTAGACAAATAATATATTTTAACTGCAATAAATTGTTTGTTGGTATAATCTACGCGCTTATGTGTATGGCATAGCACATCATTATTTCTTTGTATATTAATTTGTTTAGCTACCAAGTATTAATTTCCTCCCGGACACAATATGTACGCATTGTTAACCCTATAACTGTACACAAATCTATTCTGACTGTCATGTTATAAGTAAGTATTTAAGTTAAAGTAATGTTCTTATGATGTACCTACAGGAAAAGTGGCGTGAGGTAACTGGTGTCCTTTGTGACCCCAAAATCCAGTTAGGTTAAAAGGGTAAGTCTATAAAAACTTTAAAAAAAAATGCGGAATATTCCATCAAGAACCAAACGTTTCGGCGACTCCTTCTGTCGCACCATTAAGACCTGGAGCTCTTTACCAGTTCACGTGTTCCCCTCCTCCTACAGTCCCGCGTCCTAACCCATATATGCCCACGGGGTCGATAATGACCCCAAATTCCTTTATGACTTCTAGTGCACACTGATAGCGAGCTGTTGCACTAATTTATATTGTAATGCTATATTTTGTTAGATGGATGAACTATTTTGAAACACAGCACAGGTTAATATAAAAATCTATAAATAATTCAAGTGACAACTGGGCTTGAAGTTTACATTTCTTTTTTTGTGACAAAAATTGGCGACTGAGTTCATATAAATGTAATTTTTGTTATATAAATGTTGTCATTTTACTAAATAACATGTTTATCGTACTAAATGAGATGTATATTTTGAAGGTAAGTGTATGTATTCTTGTTATAACATATTTTACTATTAGCGATCAGTTGATATGTTTTTGTGGGTCGATAACGACCCCGTGGGCACATTTGATGCTTTACGTTCTTATTTTTTTATTTATAAGTTCCAATACACACTCTTTACTTATGTGATTTAAGATGCCCTGTAACCATTTGATGACTTAATTGATATCATGGGCATCGATATATGCAAAATACACCCATGTAAAGGTACCATGTATGACAGTAACTCAGGTTCTACAACTTAAAAAAGGTACAAAGACATGACGATACAACCATTGCTGAATATTTAGTCGTTTCTAGATGTAGTTTACAAATCTCTGAACCAATTTCTGTGGTATCCAGCTCCAGGTTACGGCGGTTACAACGCAACTGGCCTGTTGTACAGTCTGACTGATAGAATGATTGAGGCACCAACATTCACCGCTGAATCTAACGTACATTTCTTCCTTGAATGTACAGTTGACTAGGCCTACGTTATGACAATAACGTAAATACACTGTTGTCAAATGAGTTTACAGTGCACCCAATCTAAAAGATATGTTTGATGTGGCTAATTGACGTTTTTGTCGCCAAATATACTTCATTCAAATTATTATCATTACGAAAGAAAGAGTGACACACATTCGAACCGCTTCAACTTATTCCAATATCTTCAATTCAGTCATATGGGAATCCCAAGTCTTAGTCTGGTCTATTTCTAAGTCATAAAAGACAACGCTACTTCTGGAACCACGGAAATAGATTATAAAAAACCTACAAGACGATTGGTCACTACCGCCTTCAGAAGCTGTATGAGTACTCCTAGTTATCTAAGAAAGTAAACTAATAGGATTCTTCGAATGATTTTTAACGAAGATATCAGAGATGCAAGATTATGATGCAATGAGACATGCAGTAGTTACTGCACATTCATGGGAACTTTCAATTTTGTTGTACATTTCTAATATTTTCTTACAGTTTCGAACTTTCTAGTTGTGAAATTTACTATTTTCTGCATAATGATAAGGGACAAATCTACAATGTTTTACTGGTCAAAGATATGTGAAATAATCCTTTACAAGAAATAATTAGTTATTTGCATATTATGAATAATTTAATCTTACCAACACGTGCTAATACTTTAATTTTGACACACTTCAGTTCACACTGGTATGGTAACATATGTGCCCATGGGGTCGTTATCGACCCACTGAAAAAAACCTACTTCCCGAACTGAAAACCACAATTTAACATTACAGCCCTTATTTATGATCTTTTATTATCAACATAGCTGAAAATCTTGAAAATTCGTCTCAAAAAAAGTTCTGGGCATATATGGGTTAAGCGGGGCGTTAAAAAGCATCTGATGAGGCCGTCAAGATGAGTGCCACATTGTGACATGGTACGTGTCTTTAATGGTGACCCTCTTTTCCGATACTTTGCCTTCAGCTTACCATCTGGCGAGGCGAAGTCAAATTGACGTATCCTATATAAAAAAATAAAAAAAATCATTAGACCTGTCCTCTTATATGTTTGCAAAGTAGGGCCGTTGCACGAGCGACTCAGCCAGTAGCTGCGGTCACCGAGATGAATAAGCTGCGGTAGATGTATGGAGTCACGCGTAAAGATCGCAACATGAGGAACTCTCACATCCGGGGCAGCCTTCATGTCCGTGACATTGCGGATAAAATACAAGAGAGTTACCTTCAATGGTGCGGCCATTTTCTACGATTCACCTATATATTCATTGGAATGAAAGATTAAACTTATCTGGTACATTTCAAATAACACTTGGGCATATAAAAAGGTAACTTCTCTGTCATTAGGGAAATCAGTTGCTTCCTACGATGCCAGCGGGTGACCTTTCCTTTATTGAGGTTTATATTATTTGCTTACCTCATATAGGGTATCGAGTTCAATTGCCAGTTTGGGTAAATAAAGTGTTATGGCAGTAGACTAGCCTATCCAATATAAGTAGTTGATGAAATGTGGGTATTAATATCTACTTAGAGATGAGTATTGTATCACTCGATGATGTTACTATGTAAGTGATAGAAATAAAAAAAAATGTAATCATCAGGTGAATATTAAAGGATTTTTCATGAAATCAAACCATAAAATGCACAGTTAAACATAATTTATTTCATATTATTTTTAAGTATCACAGATCCATTTATTTTAATAATCATCACTTTAACAAAAATATATATAGTCTACGGGTGGTGATGACACCTTATATATAGCAATAGTATGCTCCAACTACGTTTATAACTGCGATACATGATATTTACATTCTATCACATTATATACAATACAGAAAATCATCTATAATATTTGCTATGTCAAGAAGTTAGAAAACCATCAATTTTTTAATTTTAAACTTTATGACCTTAGAAATAAGGTAGGTATAATTTAAAATATCAACCAAATGAGAGTTAAGATTTAAATCAACGTATTAGATGTTTATCTATCGTCTCGACACGGCAATCACAATGCATAAACCGTACCTACTAATGCTGAAATGTAGTAAATAGAAGAAGATAAACGCATCGAAAGGGGAGGGGAACCGAAGAATAGGAAGAAACGGAATAAAGAAGGTCTTCTTGAAGTTGGGAATAAGTCAGAAAATGGTAGAGTAATATGGAGTCAGTCTAATATTTGATGGAGTAGTGAAGCATGATTTTAAAAGTAAGATGGAAAAATTTGCCTGAAGCGCCTGAATAGGAGAATTTGAAACGCTTCATCGAGGTTTTGTAGCTCAGTAGTTAGAGCATTCCACCCTGTATCTACTGGTCGCGGGTTCGAGCCCCGCCTGAGCGAATCACTTTTTGAATTCTTAATCGATGATGTTATAACTCCACCCAATGTAAACTCAGATCTGTATTGACTAAACATACCTATATAAATTTTACCATAGGTTTAAGTTAAGGGCACACAGAGTTCAGATACTTCTAAAACAGCACTGAACACTTTAGTCGCAGGAGTGAAATCGAAATAATGTAATATATTCCCATAGATATTATTCTAATTGGAAAGGCAACGACGACTGTGTACAAGTATTTATACGAAGATATTGCAGCCGCTGTCATTATGGTAATATCCTCCAAGAGTCGTTTGTTGTAGCAAGTTCCATAGCACTCAATGCAAAACATGCCTATCCATGGGAACAGACTTATTTACATTATGCTGTATATTATAGATTTTAAGATGAAGGTACGTACTGTGAATGGAGCATAGGTCCTGCTTGCATCAACTGATAGGAGTGTAAACATAGATTCAATAAATTTCACTTGAATATGACATATGGACTTGGATAAAGCTTACTAAATGATTTCAGGTATTCTCAGTTTAGATTGGTACATTTCAACATCAGTACGGACGTAGAAATTAAATATATTTCCTTTAGAATAAGTAAAGTTTACAAGTTCCTTTTTAAATGAAATAATGTAACACAAATCTGAATTCTAAAAATTCTTTGTCATTCATCAGTAGGCAGTGATTATTAGCAATATTTTGTGTTTTAACTATTGCATGTAGAAAGGTCATGCAGAAGATTTTCTAACTTATAGTTTACAATGAAATAGTTTTAGTTTTTAAATGCAGTTGTAGTCTTTAGTGTAAAATATTTGCATTAAATGATTTCGATGATCGCTGGGGTTAGCTACATGGCGAAATGATTATATTTTAAATGATTAATGAAAAAAATATCATGATTTATCAGATAAATATACATCAAATAAAATACTTATATTTTTAGAGAGTAGCTAGATAAGCTCAGAGTTAGACCGTATAGACGTATAACATTTTAGATTATTGCCAAACATTCGCTGTGGCATTACACATTTGGCACAATGTTCGAATCTCTAAAAAGCGAGTATCGAAAATTATTGCAAGCAAATAAGTATGAAAATAAGCAAATTTCTCAATTAATAAAACACTCAAACACTATACAAAAAATAACGAAATAACCAACCTACGCCGGCCTCGAGCCGACGACGTTTCTTTAAAAGACATTGTAGGCACTATTATTGCTAATATAATATAATTTATTCATCGATCGCTTATCTACAGCATAGAATATTCTATACAAAATATACTACGAAGATTTTACAAACTTAGGCCGTCGGCCTACGAAACTATACTTTTTCTAATGTAACATTTAAACTACTCATTAGTTTACCAACAATCGTCCATACACATTCATTTGCATAGGCCTATACTTTCACAGTGGTCATAATTCACAATAGTCTCATTAGTGCACACACGGATACGTACCACAGAATTCAAATCATTAATTAAAGTCGGGCCGACTATGAATTCATAACCAGGAGGGGCGACCATGGAGTAGGTCGGCGGCGTCGTGGCGGTCCATCTGGCGCAAAGAGGCAGCCAAGGCAGCTGTAGCGCCCGCCCCACGCTCGCGGCATTCCCATAACTCTAAAATAGCCTCTGTCGGCGAGCTCTTCGTTGCAAACCAAGTCGTGTATCTGTCTACACCAAGCCTAGCTGCAAGTGCTCGCCAGTCATTTCCACGTGCATTTGGGGGATCCAATATAGCGCAGAGCTGCCTCTTTATTCGAGGGCTTAATTTAAAAATTCCTTCAATTCCTCCGCATTCATTCACTCCAGCTTCGGTTACGGTTACGTTCCTCTTAGCACTTCCTTCGCTACCGTCTTCGCTGCGGCACATGCGAGATTCTAAAAGGTTCTCTGTTATGTTGAAATTGCGCTGTGATTCAGCGCGGGGTGAACGTCCCCTCGGCGATCGGCTGCGTACGTCGTCGAGGGATATTCGGAATGTCTGCTTATATGACGGATTGGTCCTTTGACAAGCGGACACGCTGAAATCGATATTGTCGCAGTCGTGAGTTCTTTCCAGTACAAAACTGCAATGAAGAGCGTTATAGTTTGAACCCCACACGTGGTTGAACGGAATCTCTTGATAGCCGATACCTGGCTTAGCTTTCCAACCCGGGCTTACGTGCTCCAAGTTCAAACAAAGATTCGATCCTCCATCTTGGAATAGTAAAGTTTTAGGGCGCTCAAGTAAAACACCTCCAAGTTTCTTTTCCTGTTCTTGACAGTAGTACGCAGCGCATGGCGTATCTTCAAATACGTAGAGCCTTATGTTATATTCAGGGCTAGTTTCACTCAATAAAGCTGGTGCATATATTGCCAGTTGAAGAGCTTTAACCGCTTTTCCGTTAAAACTTTCACCGACTAATACAAACGTAGATAGCATATCTGTCACCAGGAATATTTTATCATTGTCGAGTTGAGTGAACACTGGAGTATTGATCGTTTCTTGTCCGAGGCCGACAATTTTCTTCCATTGGGGTTGAGTATTATCATTTTTAGCGCTATTATGGTCGATGGCGTACAGTGAGAGATTCCAGAAGCCGTGCTTGAGGCTGGCGCAATGTGGTATTTGTAGGATGACTGACTTGTTTAATTGGATGCGCGGTGGGCCGCACTTAACTATTGGACTCAGTTGCGTGATACCTGCGGGCGGGAATTTGTTGTGAGCACTTCGTACAGAGTACATATATGTTACTGACTTGATTCGCCTTAGGCGGGCGTTTTTTCTCTCAAGCAAAAATTATACCTCACTACTATAGCATAATTATACAAGTAACGTTTAAAATTGCTCTGGAAATTGTTCTGTATCATATTGCAAAATCAATTTATTTTTATTAGTTTTGAACAAAGTTAAGTTATACAGCTTAGCCTCATAAATATTAATAGCAGTTTGATGATATAGGACATAATAAATACAAGAGCGGAACAATGAAAATGTTAGACGAAATTAATTAATTTATTGAAAACAATTTATGTAGGTACATGAGTTCGTTATGAGTTTTAAAATGAGAACTGCTCTATAAAAGAATACTTTTCAAAATTATTTTCGAGTTTATTTACATTTATAGATCTTCATACTTTCTTGGTTAGTTGTTTGTTAAAATATACAATACCTTTTCCAAGTCTTGGTCGATATCTGTCATCTTTGACAACTGCCATGTACATTTGTTCTCGTCGTCCTCTACTGAGAGCTCCCTCTGGAATCGTCAAAGCCACTCCCGCTGCTGATAGTGATAATCTCATTCCAGCAGACGAAACCGAGACAGACTGTGATGTAGGTGAGTTGGAAACGAGTTCCGCTAGTTGTAAGGTAACGGATTCATTGGCAGCGTCGTACATTGAGCCGGCTGAAAAGAAAAGGCTGCTTAGATATTGCCGAGATTTGATTTGCTATAAAGAATTTGAATGAATTAAGACTACAAAAGATTAAAAGTAAAAAATATAGAGAAAAATGTAGATAAGTTACAAAATTGATTTGATTAAAATTCATAGTCAGTGCCACTAAAAAATAACTCTAAATATAAAATGTTTCTCTAAATTGGCATTATATTAAAATTTATCTAATACTCAATAACCAGAATGAAAGGACGTTAAAATACAAACTAATATAGATCCACCAACTATAATAATTTACACGATTAAAGAATCTGGTGATTTACCAAATTATAACTCTAAAAGAAATAATCCGCTGATAAAAGTCACTAGGATAGATATTAGCATAATTATAATTTATATAGATATTAAGAACAGATAACGATCAGTAACTTATTCTCGATATACTTACAGCTAGTAAAGCAACTGGAGGCCGAATGTTCAGATTCGCTATACGGTTTGCTGTCGTAGTCATCGCTCTGACCTTTACTCGAAGCACATGGAGTGACCTGGTGGTCTACTGGAGAAGCATAGCTGTAACAATTTTATAAATAAGTACTTCTGAAGTGTCAAAATCGTCAACAATTTTATTAGAATCCCCTGAGAACCCTGCCGAGATTATTTTTAAAACAACAACTTTATTTGAGGTACCACGGACATGTTTGAATATTAATGCGGTCCATGTTATTGCTTTTCTAGGACCTCCTGGTGAAGTTTTAACATTGATGTGAGATGAAAATAAATGTCTACATTAATTTTATACATATTTATATGATCATTTTGAATAAATGTTTTCTAAATAATCTAATAAAAGACAGTTTTGACGCGACACCTTCATAAATTCATTAACCAACAGTATTTTTATTCAGGGGTCAATTTATCTGTATAAATTATCAATATTTTTTATCAATATCGTTAAAGCTGCTCCCGAGTACCAAATGATATATTTGATATACCTGGGGACCGATTGTTTTGTAATACCTAATCTATGCTTGGAAAAATTAGTCCACCGCAGTAACACCACGTGCTATTCTCAAAAGACACCTAAGGAACGTGTACTACGCGTATATGTCACGAGTAATATTTATGTACACTATAAAAATGTACTTGTTTAAATAATTTACATGATGGCCGGCGGAACATGTGTTTATCTAATATCTCTCAGAAAAAACCTACATAAAACTATTAATTTAACCAATGATACGGTAATTATACAGCACATATTTCATGTTAAGATTAATTAGCAAATGTTGAATATTCATTATTTTTTGCGCGATTACACACGCCAAAATGAAATACTGGAAGTAGTTCGTTATTATGGACATGTGTTTGTTTTATATCCTTAAATTGTAATTTATGGTTAACGTTTACGATCTGTATAATTATGTATAATGAATAATTAAAATGTATAATATAGATTAATAAAGAAAAAATTAATAGCTTTCGATGGTCACATTTAGTGATTTAGTTATTTAGTATTAGTTTGTTTGGTTAGATTATAGTTTATGAGGCACGCCTTGTGGCCTCAGGTCTAGTTCTAATTTGTGTAAAATTAGATATATTAGTTTTTTATTATACGAAATAATTTGTGACAGGATGTCCTTTTAATATAAAAATGTTAACTGTATATATTGCCATTTCAAATGAAGTTTTTGTCTAGTTGATGGTGAAAAGTCAAAGACCTTTCTCAATTATGATTTTATAATCTCTATAAGTCTTTACATTATGCCAAAGTAGTATTAATATTTCGAATTATTCAAATTCTCACTTTATATTTGGCTATTTCTTTAAGCGCTTGGCTGTTTAGTAAATATTGCTTTGCCTCATACCTGTTTGTAAGATGTGGTACATCATAATGATGTTCAGCTCTGGAGTCAGGTTGCGGATGCTCGTACCTCGGCGGTCGGTGCTGCATTAGATCCGGAGCCAATGACAACGATTGCTTCTCCACCGTAGGGTATATCTCCGGTTGGAAGTCTGCTTGAGAGATTGAGAAATATATTCGTCATCTTCGGACCTGTATTTGTGTTTAGAATTGTGTTTTCCATTTTCTATCCTATTTCCATTCTATTTTACTATTTCGATTCTACTGAAGTAATCAATAACTTTATGGTCGGTGACTAGACGGTTAACATAAAGTGTGATCATTTGCAGAGATTCCACTGGCGTTTTGCCACTTTCAGAGAGGAAAGGGAAGATAAAAAATTAGAATAAGATCGTTTTAATGGAAATTTTGAAGTGAGAAAGAAAGATATGTTCCCGGTGGGCTCAACTCATTTGTACCTATCTATGGCAAAAAACACAACTTGCACACATCACAACTCACAAGTGAATAAGTATCTCAAAACCACATGGTGTATCTGGTAGATAGACTAAATTACAAAGGGTTCTAAGTGACATTGGCCATTGAAAGAACAATCATTGCGAATTTTAAATTCAGCTATTATGTTACGGATCTTTTTCCTTTAAAAGAAAAGAATAATATTTAAAAAGAATTAACTTATAACTGTCTATATCCTACCGGATCATCATTTTACATGCGTGAGTTAAATTATTTAATTAATCGCTATCCAGTCATTAATTAAGTAGCGAGAATTATGCCAAGATAAGCATAATATACTAGCGATCAGATATCGATTTTATACCGGATATTGACAGTTCAATATGAATACTAAGTATTATTGAGAAGTATTTTATAAGGGCCGAAACACACACGCTTATTTGATTATTAGTAACCGGTGATTTAGTCGTTTTCCGGAAGTTAAAAACTGCGTCCAAACAATCCCCAGTAACTGAACGCTTGTTACTTTACACATTTCTTTTTTCAATATTATCTAACACTTTTACATGATATTTTTTGACGGATAATTTGAAGACTAAAAAAAACTAAACTTATTTGGTTAAAAATTAATTGTATTAATACATCTCTACTGCCTGCCTACTCCTTTTGATATACAAACGTGAGTTATAAACATCATGTCATTATTAAAATCTATAAAACTTACCAGTTCTAGTCATAGTGTAAAGGGAATGGTCTCTGGTTTTTCTTTGCAGCAGTTTGTAGACCACTGCAGCTCCTGCCAAGAAGACCACTACTGCCACTGCGATGCCAATGTACAGAGGAATGTCACTGTGCGCTGCTACTGTTGACAAACACAAATACAATTAGTCTGACGTACTTTACCATCAGTTATGGTGAAGAAAATTGAAGAGCCCAACATAGAAAGGAACACTATCTTGTCCAATAATAAAAAAAATACCCTAGCATATCTTTCAACCCGATTGCATCATATACCAGGCACAGTCTGTTGTGAATAATCATTAATTTTGTATTGCATTAACAGAATCCTTCCTGTAATTAAGATTTGCAAAAATACCTTCAAACAATGATGTATTATTTTTATAGATACGTCCTACACGAAGATGGCGGCTTTAAAAAATGGCGCAAACACAACATTATTAGCTACTTCTAAAAATACATCAATGTTATTAATTTATATGAATTATATTGTTATTTATATTAATAATATTTTACGTATTTATTATTGAAATGGTTTTTTTTTGGGTGGCGCACTGTCGCGATTCTGATTGGTGCATAAAATGATGACCAAAAGTCATCATTTTTTTGTCGCCATTTTAGAGTGTGGACACCATATCTATAATTTATAATATATCATTGCCCTCAAATAGTATTACTTATATGACCCACTAGCCTTCCGCCCGCGTGCATCTTGGTTAACGCGACCTTTGCTCATATCTTCGGTTCTACTCAACCGATTGCGATGAAACAAACGTAAGATTTTAAGTCTGAGTAAGCCCTTTCTAACAAAAAAAACCGCATGAAAATCCGTCCAGTAGTTTTTGCGTCCATCACGGACAAACAGACAAACAGACAGGAAATTAAAAAAAAAAATATTTTCGTGTTCAGTATCGTTAACATAACATAACCCAAGTATTTTTTTAAATATATCCAATGTACAGACACGACCACCTTACAATTATATAATAGTATAGATGACATGTTACCCATTACATTCAGCCACATTTTCTTGGACCTACGAGTATATCGCGAGACATACGAGGCCCTGGCGCGGATTGTTTTGTAATAATCTATATGTACTTTGTAAATATGAACTCGTCCACCACTGTAGCTCTCCGTGCTATCCTCAAAACACACCCAAGAAACGTGTACCTACTGCGCGTATAGAATTTAGGTCCAGAATATATTCCCCGAGGTATATCTTTTATGTTTATTAAGCATGTTTTCCTGTATATTACAAGTTAAAATAGAAAATATGTTTTGATGTTTTAGCTAAGGAAAGTAATTTGCAATGAGCTAGTCTAATGAATGCTTGAATATTTAACGCACTTACGTTAGGTATTCAAGAATTCATTACCATAAACTTTAAAACAAATTAATATTGCAACCTTACTGTCAAACAAAAAATAATTACAATACAAGTTTGCACAGGGTTTACTGTCTTGACTTTTATCAAAGAAAAGTAATTTGACTTCAACTCAAGTCTGATCAGATACCTGAATGAGAATGTACATCATTAGACGCGCTTTTAACTAGAGAACACGAAAGGGCTATGCTGCAAAACTAAAAACCTGGTGGTGATACCAAAAATCCATTTTGAAAAACGGAAAAAGTCAGCATCTAATATTTTATTTATTTATTTATTTATTTATTTATTTATTCGGAGGAACCAACAGCCATAACAAAGGTATAGTGCTTTAAATTAGTTACATACAGCCAATTATAGGTCCTCACTGATACAATTCAGACTATTTTCTAAAAAAAGCGGACTACAAAAAATATGTCAATGTATCGTATTGGAATGCTAGGTAAATGTTACAATAGTTATATATGATAAGATTACCAGAAAAAACCTGGCTCATCTGAAAGATTATCAAATTCTGTTTCAGAAAAACCATTGCTGCAATTTGAAAGCACTGGCGAAAGTGGTGGCAGCAGCGTTTGTCGTCGCGGCGGGTTTAATGATGTACAAGTACATCTCATTCAGGAATCTGATCAGACTTGAGTTAATGTCATCAGCTCTCATACTATTCAGTCAGCTATCCTATTAATTGTTCTAAGTATTCAAGAATTCATAACTATAAGCTATATATCAATATTGCAATTTCATTACTGTCAAATAGAAGTAATTATCAATGATTCCGTAAAATGGTGAAAATAGGAACTACGGTAACAACCGTATTTTTTATTTGCAATAAAACAGAATGCATTCCACAGTAGGTACACTGTGGAATGCATTCTGTTTTATTGCAAATCAAAGACAACTTAGCTCGATTTGACATTATCGTTGGGAAACCGGCGGCCTCCTTCAGCTCACGGATATACTAGAAACGTTCGTTAATTACCCTTTTAAGTATTGTTAGTGTTCAAACATTAATTTCCATAAACAATAAAATAAATAAATATTGCTAAGACTTATTGTTTTGCCCCAACGCAAACACCAAGAATTCTGTCCAATAGTCATAAAATATATTCGTTTTACATGTCAATTTGAAAACCGCTGGCTGGTCATCGCCAGCCATTTATCACTACAAACAAAGTAACATAAATTCACAAAGTAATTCACGTTATTTAAAATGTGAATATTTTACTTTAAGTATAAACTTTCTAATTCTGTATTAATAACTTATTGAGCGTTAGCGTTAATACTGTCACAATAAACCACTTTTTTATAGATTTCATTTCGATTTATGGGTATTATTTTCGGCTACTTTGCAGCAGCCATGTTTGCAGGGTGAATAAAGAAGGTACTTGTCACACACACATTCTCCTCTTTTGTTTCCTCACTTTCATCTAATAATGGCAATACTCAAGTTACATCACTAAATTTATATACGTTCATAAGTCATAGTAGGCTACACTCATTATTAGATTTAATGTTTCTATGTTTATTCTGTAAAATCGAAATACTTATTATGAAAGAAACCTCAGATCGATACCTCCCACGTAAGTTGTTGTAACCCACAAAATTGCCATTTTGTGTTTTTCACGTAAAAGTGTCTAATTTTATGTATAGTATCCTGTAACAATTAGATCAAATCCAAAAATCTATTATTTCGGTACTTTTCAGAAGTATAACATCGTAAGTTCCGAAGTATCCCGGCGTATATTGTGGTATTTATTACTTGCAATAGTTTACGGCGGGCGGTGTGTGTCTGACGAGCGCGCTCATCCCGCGTATGTGTGACATAAAACAGACTACGTTGGAACTCGCTGTAGGTTGCATGTCACGCGCGTATTTTATGTGTTGATTTGATATTTATTACGTAATAGTACTAGCACATATTTTCTGTATTTAAAATATTGCTTATTTAAAATGTGGTATTGATTACATACAACAATATACGTTCCTGAATTTACAAGTATTTTGTGTTAAGTAATACATACAACATTTTACTTCGGAATTAGTTATACTAAAGTACATGGCAAGATGACTTACAATGATTTACGTGGTCAAATTAACTATTTTATGGTTACTAAGTAACACATACAACAATCTACTTCACTTATCACTGACATTGTGTAAGTTGTAAGTAACATTTGCGGTTTATAGATGTGGTCAAAAATCTATAGAAATAAATAAAATTGAAGTGTCTGTTTGTAATGTCAAAATAACAAGTGAATAAACATTTGAACCTAAAAAAAATAAGAAGTTGAATGAAATTTTGAAGCATTTATTATGCTAACTTAATCATCTTATCATCTTATCTTCTTCATCTTTTTCATCAAATTTTCTTCTTCGATCATCAATCATCATCATCATATTCAAAATAACAAATTTTTACTAAATGGGTGTGAATGTATATCAGGTACCATTAACAAGAACATAATTTAAATGTCTTTGGTCGGTTTGTCTGTCTGTTCCGCTAATCTCCTCCCTCCTCTCGAAGGTGACGGAGCGTATCATTAATACATAGCTTCTGGGGTACTTTGAACTGTATGATCTACTGAGCAACCAACAGTACGGCTTCCGCCACCGTAGCTTAACCGGTGTATCTTATCTTAACCTTCTTTTGTATCTCACAAACCGTTGCGCGCAAGCCATCGAGACTCGAGGTGAGGCACTGGCGGTTAGTCTCGATATCGGAAAGGCCTTTGATCGGGTCTGGCAGACGTCTTCTTGCAAAGCTCTTATGGACTCCCCAAGGAATTATGCGAATGGATTGCCAGCTTTTTGTCCAACAGAAGTATCCAAGCCGTCGTTGATGGCAGTTGCTCGGACCGCATGGACATAAAACGCTGGTGTCCCACAAAGTTCCGTGTTGTCTCGACCTTGTTACTGCTGCATATCAATGACATGCTGTCGGATGACTCCATTCATCGCTATGCGGATGACAGTACCGGAGACGCTTGTTACACGGACCGTGCAAATATCCCTCAGTCCGAGATTGAGGAAAGCCGCGAACAACTTGTGTCTGAAATCGAGACTACGTTATCTAGAGTACCCGATTGGGGCAGACTGAATTTAGTACAATTCAACCCCTCTAAGACACAAGTATGTGTATTCACCGTTAAGAAAATCCCATTTATTGTAGCATCGCAATTCCTGGGCACACTGCTTACCATTTCCTTGAGTATTGGGATCCTTGATATCGATATCTCCAGCGACGTCCAATACCGTAGTCAATTGGAAGACAAGGTGAAGCTAGCATCAAAGAAGCTTGGAGTGATCAACAGGGTGAATACTTAACTGTCAGGCAACGACTCCGCCTACATAAGGCACAGGTTCGGCCCCACTTGGAGTACTGCAATTACCGTTTTGTCGAAGCGCCTACGTGCCAGCTTGAAACTTGAAGTGGTCAACCCCTTCGACTCGGTACAAAGACGACTATTGAGGCTCGTTGACCATCCCATACTCGCAGGTCATGTGTAACGTCTCAGTCTCAGAAGAGACTTTGCCTCACTGTATGTGTTCTACCGAATATACAATGGTTTGTGCTCAGATGAACTATTTGACATGATGATATGATATATTCCTTTTTTCACGATCGCATAGGCGAGCAGTGCTTGTAGAACGCACAGTACCGTGGAAAACTAACATAACCTAACCTAAAGACCACGCTATAAAGACGAACAAATAGTTTGACCTGACTAACGAGTTAACCAAAAATGGCTAAGTGATTAAACTCTACGCCGTAAAAGTAGGACCAAGACGATTTCCAGCTAAATCCCTGTACAACTTAAAGACCTCGGATTGCCAAGAGCTTCAGTAAGCTCTTTACTAAATCGAATGTCCAAAGCGGCATTGATAAGATCTTACCAAATTTGGATAGGTAGGGGGGTACACTACTGACGGTGGAGGTGAGCGCTGATGCATCACAAAATGGCCACCCTTAACCTACATCTGGGTCGCAAGTCCCAGTCGCCGTCACGGTGTGCTCTGTATCACGGGTCCATAAGGACCCGGCGACCGCACGGTGAATCCATGGAGTGCTGAGAATCGGATCTCTGGGGCTCTTCAAGAATGGGCATTAGAAGGTTTTTTCAGGGTCGGCAGCGCGAATGTGATGCCCCTGGTGTTGCATACGTCCATAGGCCACGGTAACCACTTCCCATCAGGTGGGCCGTGTACTTGTCTGCCACCTAAGTGGTAAAAATAAAACATACCACACCTTTTTTCTCTCTTGCTTTTCGGCGTAAATTGTTGTATCTGGTACATACGACTAAATGCGACTCATGTGTTCCGGTGTACATAATTGTAAGTGACTGATACAACAATTTGTAAAGGTCATATACCGCGGTAAAGTGTTGTAACAGCAAAATCTCTAAAACCTTTGGTATTTTTGAATAATACCATGAGGTAAACGCTAAAGTATTATTAACTGAAGTCACATATTGAATTTTATAAAGATTAGTTGAAAACTGCGGTTTTTATTGCCAATAGTACCTTTGAAACGCTCTCCTGTAAAATCACAGTTTAGAAGTTACAACAGTTTACGTAGGAGGTATCGAGATATTCACGTTTGAATTTGTTCTTATGAAAATACTTTCAATGACAAATTGATAAAGAACAAACTCGCTCGAAATTTAAAAATTGACAGCAAAACGTTCAATTTTTGTTTTATAGCAACACCTAACTTTATTTATGTCACCGCGTTTTTGAACGATGTCCCACTGTGAGCTCGGGAAAAATAACCGCACATTTTATCTTTCGAACACGCGCAGCGGTTTTGGCGTAAAACGAAAATATCTTTTCGTGTCAAAATAAGGATTAGAATATGAGAAATTAATACAACGTTTCGCAAGTGAAGAAATTCGTATAAATGAAAGAATAACACTTGAGAATGGCTCCAGTGATTTGAATTTTTCGGTTTTGTATGGTGATAATTTATCAGTTTTTAAGAAATATTTTTTTGGCAAATATTCCAAAACTATGAACGCGCTTGACACCAGCAACAAACAGCTCTAGTGTCGAAGAACATTCAGTCGTAGAGACACTTTAATCCTATAGAGGTTAAAAAAGTGATTCTTATAAGCAGTCTAAGTTAGGAAGTATTAACTTATCAAATCACTGATTGACATTGAGCCTCTAGTCACGATTACCATGACTTGGAAATCATTGCATGTACATGATTAAGGTTATTGGTAGTTTCAACTATTATAGTACCTACTAGTTCTGTATTAAAAGTAGGTTGCAATCATAACGCGAAAGCTAATTATATAGAAGCTACCAAAACAAGAGCTGGTAGTTGACATTTCAATGTAGATTGCCTTGATTCCTTGAGCTCTCAGCAAATTTTAATCGAAAGAAGTCAAAATTTTTAGTAGATGACTTGAAATTGCGTTCGAATGCCTCAGTTGGCAGACTATCTCCCGTGGAAATCCAAGGGAGATAGTCTGTCCTAGATAGCTGTCTATTTATAGCAAAAGTTAACATATTTAAAAATTTCATTTAACTCATACCAAGTATGAATATGATCACACGATCTTACGTTTGATTCTCGAGCCGGTAAAAGAGTTAATAGATTTTTCTCTAAGGATTTTTTTACTTAGAAGCCAGCATAAAACTGATATAGACAGTAATAATAAGATCGTCCTTTATTACGTTGGATCAAAAAATATATCTGGCGAAATATAAGTTTGTGCCTACCTATCTGTGCTTATCTCTTCGTGGGCTTTCAACGGATTATGTGTCTAAAACAGAGTCTGTAGACAATGACATCTATTGGCAATATTAAAGGTTGTATTAAAGTGACATTGGTATTCAAAAAAATAAAATAGGGATCGTACATACTATCCAAATCCTGAAACCATTATAGGTACTCCTTGTTTAAGCAGTCGTGCAATAAATGTAGACTTCAAAAAAGGTATACTTTTGAAACTATTCTGCGAAAATGATTCAATAAGGAAAGTTGTGTTTTTAATTAAATCGCTACTTCAAATAATTTAATAAGCGACAAAGCGGCTTTCATTTCCGCCCAGTTTCGAGTTACGCGAAAAGATTTAAATATCCCGTGTTTTATGGGACACAGTCTTCGAATTACCCCGCGGCATTCTTTAACGATACTTTTTGTATATAAGGACGTTTTTTAACGATAATTTTTTGTCTAAAGAGACTTACTTGGGCATTTTTAACGATCCTTTTGATCCTTGTATAGTGGTTGTAAATGTGGATTCAAGAGAATTTCTTAAGACACATGGCTTGTTACTTTTATTTTTAAGGAGTGATGAAGTTAATGCGTTTCACGTGTCGATGTGAACGTTGAAAGGTGTTTGATGGATATTTTTATTTAATATTTTTGGAACTTCTTCGTATATTAAGACGTCGTTTTATGCATTGACATGACACGGTGATTGTTAATATCTTGTCAACATAGGCCTGCTCAAACACTGAGATCAAAGCTTAAGGGAAATACATTGTCAAGGGCGAGTTTAAGTGACTTAGAATGTATTAATTCTCACTTTGACTATGAAAATTTTACATTAATTTATTGTGTTCTTCAATTATTCTTAGTGTAAACATGCCATTCATCCATGTTGATGAGTAGCTGATACTGGCGCTAAAATTTAAATATACTGATTATTATTTTCAAACAATTCTATATTCTTATGCAGTGGAAGAAAAAATCCTCTTTATGTTTTTGAGACTTCTTTTTTTTTTAATTGAACAGTATGTAATGAATGTAAAGGGCTCGCCGTGTGCTACACGGGCCCGCCTTGTTTTTAATTACGCGCGCGACGTCCGAGATCGTTATCGAGTTATCGAACGGGCGCGATGACTTCATTCATTGGTTCGCTTCCTCAGTTTATGTTCCGCGTTCCAAATTCAAGTTTGATGGATTATTAATTTCGAAGTTATGATTTCACTGACTGTTAACTACGGCTGCATTGGCTTGGATTTCATGTTTAATTTTGGTTATTTTATATCCTTCACTATTATCTAGAACCCATAACACAAGCTAGTCAAGCTATGCTTACCTTGGGTCTAGATAGCGTTGTGTAGATTGTCGTACAATATTTATTTATTTATTTATATCTATGTAATTTTCTCGCTCGGGTTCTAATTCTATCATTCTGTATTCATCTCTTTAGGAATTCTTCTCCGCGAGAAGAAGCCCATCAAGATTAATTGACGTGTCCTATACAAAAACAAAAAGAAACTGCGAGTCGGTACACCTACCAGCTAATTGAAATCTGTTCTTTCTTCTCAAGGAGAATCAGATGGAAGTCGCCTTCATAAAAGCTAACCAAATTACGGAATAGTAATGAAAGAAATCGACCCCAGATCTCCCGTTTGACAACCGGACTACTGCAACTGAAAAGTTGCAGTAGTCCGATCAACCGGACTAGCAACCGGACTACTGAGACTAAAGGTTATCTCCAATGTGCAAGCATCAAATGCAGCTGGGATTGATGGTTTACAAAATAACAAATTAGTAAATAATAGAAACTGTACGTGTCTTTTTTTTGTCCTTTTTGTATAGACAGTATTGCTATCATAGTGAACATGACTATGTTGAGATAGGAATCGAATATTGCCGAAATGACTAGATTGCCACGTCTTAATTTACCATATGTAAGCTCTAACTTGCGGTGAAGCGTGTCATTAAATGTTTCTCATAACTTGTAACATTCCTCATCAAAACTTGCGACTTACATGTACGAACTAGAGTTGTTAAGGATAACGGGCGTATCGAATGCCCGGCATCCAAATCGAATGTAATAAATTAATAATCATCGTATCCATATGGGCTGACAGAATCAATGTAATCGTTAGTCACGCGATCAGGCTACTAGGAACAGTATGAGGTGGATCGAGACTTGACAGAATCGAATGATAGCTCATAGATATTTCACTCATCAATATCAACTATTTTTATTTTATGTCGATTATTCTTTTAGACATTCTGTTTTGTGCAGTGGTTGAAAGTTTGAGCATCTTATTACAAAAATGACCTTCTAAATTGAAATAACGTATTTCATCTCAACTCTTTTTAAGGTAATTTAAATATGGAATCCATCAAGAAGAATGCTATTGTTGGTTATTTTATAGGAACTGTGTTATTACGCGCCATAAGGATTTCTTTTGAAAGCAATAAACGGTTTACAAGCACTACCAACTTAACATATTGATAGTTCAGAGAGGCATCGCAAGTTGTAAAATACATAACAACCAAGTACAGATTGTATCAAAAGTGTAAACCAGACAAGATAATATTTTTGCAGACAGATATAGGAGGTTTAGGTGGAAAGACTAGTGGTATCGGCAACGTAACACACATGGGGACAGAGGAGAAAGAGGGGAATGAAAAAATAAAAGAAGATGAAATCGGTAATATTCCAAACCACAACAAATACCCATACATTCAAAATATAAATCTGAAGTCGATAACCACTCTATAACTCAATCAAAGATAACGTAAAAAATAACCTGACAAAGTAATTCACCGGTTTTCGATAATCGAAAAACCATATTAAACGTGCCCTATCTACCGCATGCACTTGCGTCGGCGCGTGTACATCCATACGCAATGGCGCAACGCTGCAGTAAAACGTACTTCATATCAATAAATCTCCTTCATAAACAAGTTCCAAGTCCCCACACGTTTATAGCCCGCCGATGTTTGAAACTCTATAAATCATTACATCCGCTACTTACACAATTCAAATTAAAACCGCAGAGTCTTCACTCGAATTTACGTATGATTAGTATATGCTTATCGGATTAATTTCGAAATTTGTACACTGTGTTAACATTTGTCAGTGCCAACGGTATGTTATGTCCGTTACAGAGATCCCAGATAGGGAATCCAATCGAAATTTACTAACCCTTGTCGCTTTGCCCATAACATGGTAGGAGAGCTTGCGGAATTAAATTCTCGGAGCTAACAATTCACAGGATTCTCGCATTTAAAACTTTTTGTGTAAAGGCGATATCCCTTTGAGGGGTAAGAACGATATGTGAATGCATTTTGCGATCGCCTGCTGCGCTCACTCGACGAAATCACAACAAATCATTCACAAGACCCACCTCCAGTAATGATGGCCGCATCGCATATAAATTGGATTTTACTGTTGTTTGTTTATGCAGTAATGTTTGATTAAAATTTTGTACGATTTAATTTAATTTGGATGAAACCGCAAACATTTACTGTTGATTCTTAATCATTGAACAAGCAAGTGATATAATTACATCTGCAAAATTTTAAACTTTACTTGTTTGTGCTATCGTTCATAGGTGCAAAATATTCCATCAAGAACCAAGCGATTCGGCGACTCCTTCTTCTGCCGCACTATTAAGACTTGGAATTCCTTACCAGCTCACGTGTTTCCCTCCTCCTATAGTCCCGGGTCCTTTAAGCGGGGCGTGAAAAAGCATCTGATGAGGCCGTCAAGCTGAGTGCCACCATTGTAACATGGTACATGTCTGTAATGGTGACCCTCTTTTCAGAGACTTTGCCTTCAGCTTACCATCAGGCGAGGCAAAGTCAAATTGACGTGTCCTATATAAAAAAATAAAAAAAAAAAAGATCATTATCTACAAATTTAATAAGATGAAATGGCAGAAAAACTATTTTCTCTATGATCTAAGAAACTAATAATATAATTTATAAAAACAAGACAAAACAAAAATTAAAATACAATGAACTGTTTACAATTTAAGAACCGCGATCAAAACCCACAACGAAAGTACCAAGAATTTCTAACCATCAAACAGACAATTTACGATTCGTCCTCAATAGCAGAGAACATCGCAACACTCAATTCACACGAAGATCCATTCACATTAACATAATAATACACGTATAATTTGTATTATGAAGAGATTTTGACATAATAAAATGTATATTCAATAAATCTGTCAGGTAGAAAGTTTGGCTGGCGGTAATGTTTCACAATTTTTGTTGAAACGGTGCTTTGCTAGCTTAAATGAACTGTTAATAGTAATCCGCTTATGTGCATACAGTAGCTGTATTGGTATTTTTAGGTGTTTATTGGTAAAGATGTACGCACGTGACCTGTTTGTGGTCAGTCGTTAAAATGGAAAAATATTTGTTGTTGATATCATTTACAGCCTCAACTAGTTCCACAGCTTTAAAATTTCAATATAACTGTAGTTTGTCTGCATAGAGGCAATACAATAATGAGAGGTAGTAAAGGCGTTAATAGAAACTAAGAGGAATTTGTACACATACTTTGCAGGATGCCCTAGGTGACCTTGAAGATAAATTTTGAACCGTCAAGATATGAATAGACATACAGACACTGCTATGGCCTACCAATATCAATTCTCTTTTCTCTTTGTAAATTGATTTCGACAATCAGCATAAATGCATCAAAATTAATTCAAATATCAATATTATGAATACTTAGTTCTCCAAATACAAGCCAAATATTACAGGTCCAAATGGGACCAAAGCCATTTTAGGTCATTATCATGAACAGACAGACACATGACAGACAGGTGACTTGGTAGAGCTTCGCACCTTAATATTATTAACATAATGGAGTTATGCATCGTAGATATAATTTTTACTATGTTACAGCTACTGGCCTTTCCCACACTTTTCTCTAACCACGTATTCTCCTACTAATTGTACAATTTCAATTAAACCTATAATTACAAGGTGTTAGAAGGCTTTTAAGGATAGAAGTGCATTAGTTGCAGTATTTCACTTACTTATACGGTTTCTAAACACAGTTACTATAATTACTGGCGATTAAAAAAGAAAGGTGGCCTTTTTCACTTGGTGCATTGTTTTGTAAATCTGACTAAGAGCAGCAACAATTTTGATGTTAATAATTTTAAGTGTGTGACCTAAAAAATTGGTAAATGTTTGAGTTTTATTTTTACTGCCACTGTCTCTGCTTCAGTTTGTTATGGATTTAGTACCAGAGAAAAACATTATTCACTAGTTATGATTTTGGATAGTAAAGAAAAATATTTCCTTGTATCCATCAATATATAAGGTGAAACTGGGATAGCGTTAAAAACTTATATTGATACTTTTGAAGATAAGGCCTGCAGAAAAAGAATAATGTCTAGTAGACCTACGTAAACAAAAATAACTATCGGGCCAATTTGTGCGACACGAGGATTGAAATCATTACCTACATATGTATTATCATTGCTTTTATGGCAATTTCTAATGCGAAACAATTCACAATCGATGCAAAAACAGTTCTCATACAATTGTTGTGTAAATATGCAAATTTCATTATAATGATTAAAGGTAACATTATGTATAAAGATGCACATCCATTTAATCTACATTCTAATACTAAATTACTATTAAAAAAAGAAGAATCCGCACTCTATTCCGATGTTTAGGCAACAAAAGATGAAAAGGCGCTATAAAATTCCACCATTTTCCCCCTTTGTATGTGGCAATTAGGCTAATGAAGCGCTCCGACTGGCGCGAATGAATAGCCCTGCTCGCGTTTCTGGCATTCAAGGCTTACCTTTCATGTGGCCAATTTACTGATGCTCCAGATTATATATGAATTCAATTGAAATATTTGAAATTAATTGAATTAATTCATAAATATGATTAAATTTTAAGTTGATTGAAGTAATCAACTATTTCAGTCAGATCAAGCAGCAAGACCAAAATTTTTAAGTTAGCGTTTAGTTATTTGAAGTAAATCTTTAGAAAAATAATTTTACTCTAATATGGTAGTAAATAAAGGATGTGAACTATCTAATGGGAAGCAATTGCTGTACCCTATGTATCTCTCGGTTTTTTGATTCCTAGTCAACAAACCAATTCTTTGAGTTTCGATATCAGTTATTGGCAGGCCCAATTTAATTGAGAATAAAGACTTCCGATTGAACTTTTGAAATAATTATTCACTGCTGTATGCAGACTTCTATAATATTATGTTTTAAGAGGTAAGAAGTGCTAAATAAAAATGTGTTGTATTTCTAGAGTAATATTCATTCAGGTGTGTACTTTGAAATTTCCTACGTAGGTACAATGTTCTACGTGTTTACTGATACATTCAAAGTCAAAACTTCATATTTTACAGTAGATCTAACAATTTACACAAAAATCAACCACTGTACATTGATCATCCCCACAACAGATTGATCATCCCCAATAAATAACAATCAATCCACATGACGCGATAAACAAAAACGATTTACAAAAGCCAAGATGGCGGATTTATTTGGCGTGAAACGTTTCCAAAGAAGGCGTACAAAACCAAAATGGTATTACCCCAAGGCTATTTATCAAATCGTACGATAAACAGAAATGGGAAATTGAAACAGAGTCAACGGGGACCAACGAAATGATTTATTGGTATTATAAACAAAATATGGACTGATCATTTTCCATTCGGAGATTGAATTTGGACCGCCGAGGGAGCATGGTGTGTTATTAAATGTGTTTAATGTCGTGTTTAATGGCTTGTGCTTTTGAGTGATTCGTTTGATTTCAAATTCTTCGTTTGAATGTATTCCAAATTTTTTAGCGATATCGATAACTTCATAAGGAGCTTTTGTTTGTATAATTAACGGCATTATGTCTATTATTAAAGTGTTACTTACCTTACAAGACAAGCTGACAATATTTGTAATAACATAATTAGTCTTTCGCTAGTAAACCCCATATTTTTTGTAATGTCATATAATTAAATTCAAAATATTGTAAACTTACGTATCACTAATAAGATGAAATTTTTAGAGATATATCATAAATAAAAAGTCTAACTAAATAGAACTAAAATTAAAAATAAGCAATATAAGCTAACAATATCGTAGAACTAGAATAAGAGCTACTGGTCGAAATTGAATATTCTAAATACCGAACGAGACGTGAACATTTCTCAGAATACTCAAGCTTCCACTGGCGTTAAATATTACTTTACGGAGCCGAGCCGAAGCTGTCTACTCCACAACACGTAAATATAGAAACCTTAGTCGTATTATTCCAGAACAATATTGGTATATTTGTTAAAGTACGTCTCCATCTAATAAACAAGATATTGTAGTTTTCTACTGACCTGTCAATGAAAACAAATGAGACTAGACATGTGAATAAGAAATAATAAGAAGTAAAAGACGCCACAGAAGAAAAAAATAGGATACTATTAGATAAATATATCGTACCTACAACAATAATACTTAAAGATATATAAAATGTTATGTGTGTAGTTATCGCAGGTTTATAAGTGCCCGGTTAATGGCAATAGGCTCGCCACCTATTACATTGGGACCTAAACATAAAGGGCGAAATGTGGGTGCTAGCACCTCTGCCTACCCCTTCGGGGATATAGGCGTGAGTTTATGTATGTTATGTATATAAAATGAGCACGTACGCAATTCTTTATTATTACAATTTTTTTTTCCAGTAACTGCCACTTACCCGAACATAAATGTAATATCTTATAAACCTTTTGAAAGCAGTTTGTAGCCTAAAGCACACGGGAAATGAATGCGTGGCACTTTTATACACATTAAACCTTTGCCCATATCACGCCGACAGTTCATGATCAATGTGTGGTGGGTTGCACTAAATCATCGTTCTACGGACGGACTTTGTCCGTGGAACGATATTTGCATATTTCTTAGGCAAAATTACTTCGATTGCGATCATGGCTATATAAATTTTAATGCTAGATATTAGAGAGTGCAAATTCATCTAAATATTAGAGTTATGTGCATACAAACATATAAAAAAATAAAAACATCTGAATTGAGAACCTCTTCGGTTTTAGAAGTCAGTTAGAAAAGTCTTTCATTATCTTCATCAGCGATAAAACGTTCCAAAAGAAATAGAACAATACTAGATTACCCAATTAAGTCTCTGACGTTATCATATAAAATTTTACCTCAACATTTAGTGAGAACACCATAAAAATTTACTCCCTCGTCTATATTTAGACGATATGATATGGCCCAGATGGTCACGCCACCCAATTTTAGTATCTCTCGAATCTTTTTTACGTGACCACCGAATATTGACCTTTACTTCACCTTATTCCCACCTTTACGTCCATTACAGTCTTAAAACCTCCGAGGGGTGAAGCAGGTCTTAGCTATTTGGAAGGTCACAGTTACAGCCGATAGCCTGTTATGAACCGACCAGTAACATTTCATAGTTATGAGCGAGAACGGAAAGGAAGTGTATATTTAGTACGGCATCTGTTTCTCGAGCATTTCATAGAAATAGTATTAATTAACATGTCCCATGGTGAATAGTTTCATAATTTGTAATTCCCTTGACGTGAACTCATAAAGCTTTAACTGAAAATGTTTGAATTTCATGCCCGTCGTATCTATTTGTGGGCTTGCTGTTATGAGATGAGATATGGCATCAATAACGCTAAAAAATATATGTTTAGATGCCATAGAATTATGAGAAACATTTTATTATTAGTAGAAGAATGTAGTGCGTTATGAATTAAAAATAAAACTAGATGCAGTTACAGTTTTAATAAATGCTATAATTTGTAGTTTTTATAAGATATATCAGTCAAAATAGTAATAAAATGCTATCGTATGTTATGTCCTTAATATCTTAAAATATGTTATTCATTTCATATATTATTATTGTACTTAAAATTTTACGGCTTATTTAGTTGGGAATTGGGTGTCTATTAAAACTAATTTCTATACAGCTTCGCGCCAGGGGAGCGTTTGGACAACACATTGAAATAGGTAAATAAACACTTTCAAAATAATATTACGTATAATTTTCGCATTAAATAGTTTTCGTTACGTTTAAAGTCAAAAAATTATCTACCTTCGTACTAGACTGAAAAGATTTTATGAATACTCAAGGTATTTATAGTTTCAGGTAACATAGGTATTTATTTTGTTACCACTTAATAATAAAACATAATTTAACAGATTTAATTTATTGTACTTACCACCATGAACGCCGCAGTAGTCACCAACGCAGTCCGCGTGCTGCGCGTGCGCTCCTGCACAAGGAGTATCTCCGGTACAAGACCTTCGTCTGGTCTGCCTGCAGTCAGCTCCGCAGACCGACCACTCGGACCATGTACCCCAACGACCCGGGAGAGCTGTAAGAAATAAGAATGATCAAACAAAAGAAAAGAAAAAATGTTAAGAATTTATAGACTTGATTATAACATAGACGTAGGTAGATAAAATACTAAATAAACATAACGTAGAAAGAAAATCCAGCCCCGAGGCTAATGATACATCAGGCAGCGTATTAAGACAGCTATGGAACATAAATGAAGGTGAAAACCAAAAATATAACAACAATGAATGTTATTAACTACTTTATAGGTCCTACGTTTAATACAAATTATATGACCGCAAGACAGAATAAAAATAGACAGCACATATTTCTGTTTTCCAAGATACACAAAAACTAAAGACCAAGAAACATTTCCTAAAACTATGCAGCTAGCAAAAAATAACTGCAATGTCAAAGAGTCAAATCAGTCAGCCAAACTTTTAATTCATCTATGCCAACTCGTCTTGTGTTATAACCATCACACATGTGAAAATAAAAATTCATCGTGAGTTTATTAAATTCGTTCATAACATTTAACAGTGAATTTCGTTCAAGAAATATTCATTCATATTATTTAACAAGTGCCTTGACTTTCATCAGAATTTTTTTATGAATCTGATTTCAACAGACTGAAATTGACAATTATTTTTATTGCATGAATATACACAATAGTCATAAAATTTAAATGGGTCGAGGCTCTCGAGTTAAGTTCAGGTCAATATAAGTATCTGATATTGGAATCTTATGTAAGAAGAAATTCATAAAAGAATATTACGAAAATTATCTGAAAACGAAATCGTAAAAACCGTTCTGCTTTAAATATTTCATTCACACTTTTTGCTTCGAAAACTTATTCTTAGTTCAAGTAATATAATTGCAGAAACAGTTATTACACAAAATAACAATTTGTTACAATAATTTTATAAAATGGATGCTCATAAAAAAGAAGTTGCAGATCATGAACCTTTAAATAATTTCTTGGAATCGTAACTTCAAATAAATCAGGATACAAGCAAAAGAATAACTGCATGTTCAGAAAATTCCCTGTCTTTAGTGGAGCTGTACTTATTTTATAATACCTACTGTATGCTTAAAATTAACTTAGTAACATCCAATTATAATAATTCAAAAATTAATCTATAATATCTAGCCATAACTGTTGTTCACTCTAGATTTTATATATTATCCAATTTTATAAAAACAGCTAATTGGTTATACTCGTATATCGTCAGCACATATTTTCCTTAAACCAATAACGTTTACGACTAATATAGCATAAGAAATTGTATTCGAAGATAAAATTACTATCAACTTCGGATTATATTAGCAATTATTACGTCGTTTACGATTATTAATAGTACATCTAATAATAAGGCGACAGATAGACGTATAGTCCTATAAATTGAAATTAAAATACATCGCCTCGTAGTTCTCGTCCTTACATGCGAGCGAGGCATAAATCACAATGTTTTTTAAAAAAGAAATAATAGACCGTTCATACTGCGATGGGGCTTGGTATAAAGAGAATAAAATATTATAATGTTACTTTAAAAGTTATTGAATGTTGTGACCCGTGTATACGACGATAATAAAAGTGTATTTAATAACGTACATATTAGGCATTTTATCACTAACAGATTTTAAAATTTTGTTTCCAATCGAAAATTGCTAGCTAACTTGGTAGTATTATAATCTATAATATGTACCTTAATATCTACTAAGATTAAACGTTCCTATTAAAGTACTTTGATTTGTTCTTGCGACTTCATAAGATCATCTGCGTTGTACTCGTATTATGTTTTTTTCATTTAAAAACTATTAAACTTTATTATTTCTCTGACCATATCAGTATTGCTATCCATTTATTTTACTTCTAACATCCCTTTCTAAAAAGTAATACCGCCACATGTTGAACCTTACACCGAGCCCTGCTCTCTTGACGTGTGGGTGTACATGGATATTAACTACAACAGTGTGTAACATTTCTTATTAATTAATGCGCACACACATAAATCAGTCGCGGTTCGTTAGAGTAACAACGACATAAAGGACTTTCACGTTTACATAATCTTTTTTCTTTTTTATTTGGTATAAGGGCTAAGTCTGATTAGGATATGGGTTAATTTTGAGAAGGAAATTATAATGAACTGGATGATAATGGGTGTAGTAGGTTATAAATTTCTATTAGAAGACAGTGGAATGGTTACCCTCTTTTGGTAAGGATTAATTAGAAATTAGGGTGGATTTCATCAATGATAGGAACCGCAATCAACTTGATCTAAAATCTTTAAAATGTGAGAATCTAGTTTTTAGAATTTGATGCAATATGAATAATATTATGTTTTTTTTAAAGCTGATTTTGTATTTAAGTACGTTATTTTAGATTGCCCAATGTGCCAAATCTTGGTTATTATTATTTTTTTATAAATCAGTTTACACGAAGCAAACTGATAATGGTCCCAATATATAATTTTACAGCGGCTAAAAACACCAACCAGACATTTTGTTTTTATCCTTAGACACCACACGAGCTTCTTCAACCGTTCATTCGAGCTCGTTGGTTTCAAATGCTTCTGACTAGTCCTTTTTTCGAAACTTCATCAAATTATCGGTGTACATTCTTCAAAGTCGGCTTCAACCTACCTACCTACATGGTCCTATAAACTTGATTCACATGAAATCATCTCAGTAGATTTTCGTCAACTCTTGTCTCGACATCATCAACATACAGTGTGTAAGTTACTCTTGAAGTGTTTACTTAATATATTATTTTATTTAGCAGTGTAACTGCTTCTTTAAACATATAAATAAATTTTAAGTAATTGTGTCCCCCGACGCGTTGCGACAAGCTAACTGAATTTCTTAAAAATGCTCGCACGTAAGAAATTCTTAAGATATTTTTAAAAGATACTCTGCGTGAATTGTTTTACGATTATTCTTGTTTTGGTAGCTTCACAGTGAAATAACATGAGATAAATGTGTGTGAAAGAAATTTTATCTTATTTGGTTGGGTGATCGCGATAATGCTACAACTTTTTTAATTGTGTGACAAGAACAGGTTAGCTTCTCATTTAATACAATGCGTCAGTGTTTTTACGTTAGTGCGTGTGACTGCTGAATGTTAGGTGTCTGTTTTGTAATAAAATTATATTTGATATACTGGTAGAATATATATATATTTTTAGAAGAACTAAAAAGTTGTGATCTTAGAACTTTGTCCTAGCTTAATCCAAATGGAAATACGTGTGAGTGTATGTATGTCACTTATGTTAATAATAACAATTGATTAGCTATATTATTTTCATGTATAAAAATGAAATCCATGATACTCGGCGATACATATATTTTCCAATATTTCACAGCTTATAGCTTCACAATAAAACACAGTACACTGTTCGACGGTCGACACGATAATGCTCTCATCCTTACTAGCCGGTCAAAAATCAACTCGGGCGGAAGTGCGCCATGACAGTTGTTAGCGTAAATATCTAAATGGCTAATTTAATCAATGTATTTGACCGGATAGTAAGTTCATAAAATATATTTATATACATTAATAATATCTAGATTTATTTTAACTGTTATTTGTAATATTTTGAGGATCACATTAAATCGATAAAAATAAATGACTGCTAAATGCATGTTGCTAGTCAGTATAGCTACTTTATGTTTAAAAATAAACAATGAATTTTAATAAATGCTAACACATGAAATTAGAAGTTAAAGTCAAATAATTAAACACTCAGACATACGTGAACCTTAGAACATTATTTATTTAATGGACTGTTGTGTAGTAATTAGTAATGAATCTAAATTTACACAAAGACTAATACGATAAGTCGATTATTGCAAAGCTAAACTGAAATTCGTAATTTCAATATATACACACAGTTGTATAGTTTACCCTGCGAACATTATGGTACCAATTAGCTCGAAATGTTTCGTTTCACGGCCTAAGATGGCTCCTTGATTGGGTTTTATTGTCTACGCCGTTTGGTCTATTTCCTTTGATAGTTCGAGACTCGAGTTATAATTAATGTTTTTGTCTTGGCATCGGTTAATTACAACATTACCTAGTCTCGGTAGCGTAATTGGCAAGTGAAAATTCATTGTTCTCGACATTATTTAGGTAAATTTTATGAGCCGTGTGGCGCCCACATATTACTGTATTTACTTTATAATTACTTATCACATCATCATCATAAACTCTTATTATTATTTTATATGAAATAATAATTGCAGCTGTTATTTAAACTTCTTGATATAAACACATTTTTTTTTATTTTAGTTAGAACTAACGAATGAACTAAGTTGAGCATCTGTTTGGGTCAATTTCGTTTTAATACAACATCTGTTTACTATTCCATTTTGTTGTGGTTGATATTATTAGTTGTCCAACAATTTCAATATCCATTTTATGCAACCATGAGGTATTTATGTGTCAAATTCCGTACTGTAGTCCAATCATTGCACAGTGATACATTTGTAATCAATCAATCAATTAGCCTGCCTGCTGTATACATGACTCTTCCAATGCCCTCTGTCCTGCATATTCAGTCTATGTCGGCTACCGTTTCAGGTCGTTCGTCCATCTTTCTGGGGAGTTTTGTAGAACTATCAATTTTTTACTCTCTCAAATTTACTCATTATAATGCAAGATGCGTTTTGTTAGACCTGCATCGGTGTACTAAACACTTCACTCATAAAATTGAACATAACGCCAGCTTCAACAGATGCATTCGCTAAAATACCATCCTTTGATCTAACACTGTCATCGGCCAACAATTCGCGAGCCTACCAAACTATACGAACCCCAACACCGTATGTATTCAATTTTCTCTCTTTGAAGTTCATATTACGTTCTACATAATCTGTGGTACAGTACTTTATGAGTTTTATGACCATAGAGAATTAAATGGCGGCGTTTTTACGACAGAGATCTAGTGATATGATGGTTAAAACGGTTTAGGTTCATTGTGATTTAACACGTGTTTCATTCAGGGTTCCGTAATGAGATTTAATTCTTACTTTCCTATGAAAAGCTACGGTTATTCATCAGTTACTCGTTTTGCTCCTAAATCACAGAGTCAGTACAGAGATTTTTTTTTATCGTTATCACTAACGGTATATTACTGGTTAATTATTTATATTATACCTATATCTTTTTCGCTTACTATTATACTACAACTCAAGTAAAGATAACAATATTTTAAGAACCTCGACTGTTTTTTCTATGTTTGTGTATAATCACGGTTCTTACTATTCAGTCCAATGCCTCATATAATACTACCGTTATATTATGAGGAACCCAACACTCTGTGTGGCCGGTATGCACTTACCGTACTTTTTTTACGTTCATTGGTAGCGCGTGGCATTCAGTCTTTGTTCTTGAGCACTTAAAGCTTATTATTAAGAGGTCAAGAGTTTAACTTGAAGATTAGTGGGTACAGCTGTTTGATTATGCTCTAAGAGTTGAAGGTAATAATTATTACGTAAAACATATTGATTATAATATCATGTTTATGGATATGATTGATACACCACTATATTGAAAAGAAAATAACAAATTGATTAATACGTAATCGTGTTTTTAGATAATGGAAAGTTTAATTTTAAGTATTTTACAAAGATGTTGCTGCTTCGTTATTCACTTCTACATTATGAATACTTAAGCTATCAATAACTCAGCTAAGGCGTCGGTTTATATTTGTTTTATTAGTTTATAATCATTTTTCTTTTTCTGGCACTGAATCTGTGTATGAATCATTTTAATCAATAAACTTTAATTCGTACTTCTTCTGGATTAACTGGATGTTTCCTGTTTGTACATTACTTTGTTTCACCAATACTGTTACCAGGATTTCATAATTCTAGTTTGGTGCATTACCATCTCTAATTTGAAACTTTTAAACAGTCTCCTGGGTATTCTTAATTCAATACTTTTGCAGAAATAAATGTTTTATACATGGCGCAGTGACAGAAGATAAATAAAATTATAAATACAGATTTAATTTCTGACGTTTATTATGATAAATATGACTTGGAGTATATTAAATATAATTTATGTTTTCGACTACCGCGACAGTATCACATGGCATCATTTTAGTCAAGCAACTTTTCTAGAGGTGTATTTTATACCACTAAGGTGGTAGACAGGCACACGGCTCGTCTGACAGAAAGTTATTGCCATGGCCTCTGGACGTGCGCACTACTAAGACATCTTATTGCCGACCCTAAAGAGACCTTCTATTTTCTAGAAAAACCTCATTTTGCAGTCGCATGGGAATCACTTTGTACATAACTTAATTTAGGCGTTTGTTAGGAAGTCAAGAGACTTCAAATTATGGGATCTTCGTTGGTTCACTGCCATATGTTTTTGCAATAATTATGTAACCTAAGATCAGATTTCGATTGGTATCAATGAGTACTCTCAGACAACAGGTGTGGCGACCTGTCCACTGGTATTTAGTAGGTCAAAATACTCAGCAAGTTATGTTATGGATGACAAAAATCACTGAGTTTTTACGATAAACAATGATGTAACATTGATTTTGGTATTGCGACTAACATAAATGTCATTTACTTCTATATACCTAAAGTAAAACTTTATTACACAACTGTATATGTATATTATACTTTAGTACTGCTAAGAAATATTGTATCTACTATATTATATTAATGATATCATTCAAAGAGATACAAACTAGTCTTAAGTATTATTTACTGTATCATTAACAATTTTAATGGGGCAGGTTAGTACCATTTTGTACCTCAATGGGTAATATTTAACGACAGAACTTGTTGGATAATGCTTTAGTTATATAAACTTATAATTTGCTTACTTAAATCTTATTGAAATAACTTTTATATTACTTTCCTTTCTTCACTTTTCAACAAAATTGCCATGGATCAAGGGTTTTTTTATGCTAATCAGTGAACAAGCATAATAAATTAATCCTAAATGGCGTCATGGCCTGTTGACGTGTGCAATTCCAGAGGAATCAATCACATGATACATAATGGCAAAAGCTAGAAAAGTTGAGAATAGAAAAGTAAAAGGCTTCAATATTCTCCATAAACTGAAATAAGCTTATTAAACAGTAGAAAAAGCTCGTGAAGTACCCTGTGCAGTTGTCCTGCCTACCCTAGATGAATAAAAGGCGTGAATAAGTATGTATGTATAAATTCCACAAACAGTTTTACGGACAGTGACACTTACCAATCAACAACTGTTGCGTGTTATCGTATCCTTGCAGATCCATGTATCCCTCTTCAATGCAAGCAGTAACAAAGAAAGTATATTACAATTTTATCATGCACTATACAATGCCAAAAACAACTTTATCACGACTAGCTGAAGTTCAAATTTGAATGCACTTCTTATCAAGAGTGCATAAACTTTAATAAAGCGCTCTGCGCCGAGTATTTCCGATCGAAATACGATGTTAACCGATGTTCTCTAAATATATTTCAACCACAATTAAATGTTTGAGCATCTGTGTACTGTTAAGCACTTGTTTGTTGCATTTCGGTATTAATATTTATATAAAATGTTACTTCCTTTGAATGGAAACAGATACTTATTTTCATAAACCAGAATGCTTAGCTTAGAACTGCAAGTGTTATTTAATGCGAATTTGTTTTGAACTTCGTAAAAAGACACAACTTATATAGCATTAAAATAAATAAATAAATAAATATATATTCCACAACATTCTACACAACGCTTTCTAGACCCATGGTAAGCTTAATTAGCTTGTGTTATGGAATCTAGAATGCGGATATACATACTTAGATACTTTTTTTTTTGTAAATACATACATATTATACATAGAAACACCCAGACCAATGCAAATATTTATATTCATGCATACAAATATTGGCACTGAGCGGGGATCGAACCCGCGCCTCCTGCGTAGCAGCCGCGTTCACTACCGCTACGCCACAGAGGCAGTCGAAGCATTAAACTTATCAATACTCCACTTACTTATGGCCTATAAGTGGAGTCACACATGAATATCTGACAAGCCAGAAAAAGAGTTAAGTATACACACATGTAAGATCCCAGAACATGCTCCAGAGTCATAAAAATTTACTTCCGTTTATTGTGTTAAAAAATTAACTTTAAATTTTCGTGATCTCAATCCAGTTAAGAAATTACCGCCTTTGTACCTTGAAATACTAAAGTAATCTCTTGAGATGAATGCCAGAATCTTTAGTTTTCTTTAGTGCTGTTTACGTATGTTACACAAAGCACTGAGCTGAGATCGGAGCAATTTGAAATTAAACAAAGGAATTCCTGTGGGCAGCGTCTGGTTGACTTCAGGGAGAATAAGGACTTATTTATGAACTCTTTTTTTAAAACCTCTCTCATCCTAGCGTTAATTCCCAGTCGCATCCGAAGCTTTTTTTAGCTCGGAGTCTGGGGTCCGCTTTTACCAGTCTTAACTACAGATTTGGCTAGACCTCGATTTTTTTTTGTGAAGCGATTGCCATCTGACCTCCACAGCCCAATGGTAACATTAGGCGATATCGAAGCTTTTGCAGCTAGACCGTTGTTTTTTTTTGGATTTTTTAGGGCTCCCAACTACCCGTAACGACTGCCATAGATGTTCTTATGGCCACCGGGACCGACGGCTTAACGTGCTCTCCGAGGCACGACCAGACCAATGCAAATACCCATATTTCATGAACACAAATATTTGCACTGAGCGGGGATCGAACCCGCGCCTCCTGCGTAGCGGCCGCGTTCACTACCGCTACGCCACGGAGGCTGTCTTTTTAAAACCATCACGGAGAAAGTAAACTTTGATAATCTCCAAGCAAATTATCTAAATATTGCTCGGAATATATATCTTGGACTTAAAATGTGCCCTATACGCGTAGTGCACGTTTCTTGTGTGTCTTTTGAGGATAGCACAAGTTGCAACGGCGCAGGATGAGCTCAAATTCGCCAATCATAGATTACAAAACAATCTACCCGTGCTAGGACGTCGTTTATCTCGCGACCTAGGTCCAAGATATTTGTCTTGAGGCCTACTAAATAATACATGAACTCACCGCTCTGACAGGGCACACAGTCTGAAGTCCTCTGCACTGCCTGTCCTTGACATGGTGCTCCTCCGTTCAATGGATGAGGTTCTGTACAAGTGCGGGTGCGACGCTGTCCGCCGGTGATGCGTCCATTGCAGCGACACTGCGTCCACGAGCCCCAGGAACTCCAACCACCGTTTACTGCAGAAGAAAATACAGATGAGATGATGCAGGTCAGAAATGGTAATCATGACGATGCTTAATAAGGGTCTATGCCCAAAACGAAAGGAGAGATTACAAACCACAAGCATTGTGTGTGTCCTAATAAAATCTAAGAATATGGCCATATTTAGATTTAGATTGGAAAAAGCGAAAGCTTAGATGGGAATTGATCCCGTGATCAGTCCCTTACAGAGCTAATGCTCTGACCACTGACCTACTGAGCCATGTCTGGAGCTTTTGAAATTCTACCTTCTCCCACCCCAAAATTGTTGTGTAGGAGAATTTCGAATGCTCAAGATAAGATGACTCAGGAACCCGGTGGTCAAGCATTCCTCGTTTAAGGGACTATTCGCGGGTTCAAGTTTCGTCTGAGCATTCGCTTTTTCCTTTCTAATTAGCCTTAATTATTATAATAATTGTCGTCTTTGGCTTAAAACGCAAGAATACCATCAATGTTATTTTATATTAGAATAAACAGCTCGTCAACATCTCAATGACTACCATTATGTAGCTTTTCTAAAGACAATTTATTTTCAACTCTGTCCACCAGTTAAAAGCCAACTCATGTTTTCCTCTTCTATATTATTATTTTTAATTAATTTATCTGCAAACTTATTAGTACCTTGCTGATCGCTATTACTGTGAATTTCTATTTCAAAAGTAAATTTTCTTAATAGAAATATTTTTATGTTGTTTAAATTCTAGAACTTTAGTGGGTACCATATAAACTACCAAGATGTTTACGAAGTCTCGCGACTTTATTTATTACGAAGTCGGGAAACTGCATTAAAGAAATGACTTCTACTTCATTTAGAGTCTCTTATACGTTTACGACTGTTCATTTGCATTGGTTTTTATAGGTACCGCTGTTTAATTGAGACATAAAATCTATTCAAACATATTTCATACCTTGCTCTTTTGCGCGTGGTAAGCATTTTTTATTTCAGATTAGTGCATAATGTGGTCGAGAACTGTTACTAAAATTTTCTTCATAGTGAAATGTTTATTATTTTATTTTATAATTTATGCATGTTATTGTAGGTGCTTAATAGTTTACCCAACAAACATTTTTGAAGTCGCCACAACGTGCCGAATGTAACTTTTGGTTGTATAAGCATGTCGCCAAAACGTCGTTATCACGTCGTTACGACCGAAAAAGGGCCCATTTTATACGACTTAGAGTTGTATAAGAGTCGCATAGTAGTCGTATCAATGACATATTCAGTCGTATAATGGTCGCATAGATGTAGTGAAATTCATTTTTTGCTGCATTATGGTCTACAATACCACTGTTTTACGACACTTTGTCGAATACCAGTGCAAATGATGACATTTTTATTGAATTTTGTTGTACTCATAACAGTGAAGAGTGAAAGAGACATTATAAATTAGAGTTGTCAAAACTCTACCTAGTTTAAGTTAGCCATATTCATTTAATTTCAATATGTTATATCTCGAAACGCGTGTTGCAGTGCATTAATCTATTGGGGAATTAATTTTATCGTGTAATATGCGCTAGTTTTCTTAGTATAATGCACGCGCCTTAGAAATACTTAAAATTAAACAACATTTCTCACTATATTTTTAGCGAACGTGCTAAAAGTTACTTTTATATGACTCTAAGACGCGACACAACCGTAATAGGACTACAAAACGACCTTTCATTCTGTGCAGTTAATTTAATGTGCAATAATTAGCCGCCATATTAACAAAATTAGGGTTCAACGAGTAAATTTTAAATTTTATTTTAGTAGTAAAAATAATAATTATGATGTGATTTAATGGACGTCGATAAGTTTTTAACCAAGATAGATTTTTCGAAGTTAATACATAATTATGTATTTGAGATGGCTATGGATATCCACATACATCTCTATCACCATTTAAAATAAATAAAACCAACCAATATTACTTGACTATTTTATTTACTTATAACTTCCATGGTGATATACATAAAGAGCTGCGTAATTCTACATACAAACTCTAGTTACCTACCTATATAAATATGAATCAAATAGGTAAGAAACGGACCTTGAAATATCACTTGTCTCTTTTTTTTCTAATATGCAAATAGACAGGGCGATTTTATAGTCATTTCGGAAGAAGAGATTTTGAGCACAGTATAAATATTGTATTTATATCCACGGAATTGCCCCAGAGGAAAATTCCGTAATTCCACTGTATTATATAGTGCAACCTTGATATAACGACCCTTGAAATAACGAATTTCTCGCTTTAACGAATTTTTCATTATCCGAAGTTTATCATTTCTGCTGGTTTCGCTTTCGCTTTCATAGTCTATTTCACTATCACTGAAACATATTTTTTCAAATATTTCATCTTATTTATCTTGTTTTGTCTCTACTACTTCAAAACAACTAGATCCGCTTTCTGCGCTCTGATTTTGCAAGGAACTCTCCTGAACTCAAAATTAAATTTTGTACGGAACCATCTTCAGTTTCATTAAAAATAGAGATAAAGAATGACTGACTTGTAATATTAAGGTACTCTACAGCTATGCGACATTCAGTCACTTAATGGTAGTATAATAGTGTTCAAAATGACTAAAAGTCGTGTAAGAGTGCAATTTATCACTCTATTATGATTATCGCGTATAAGTAGTTCTTGCGACTCTATTACGATTCAGTTTGGTGTAAAAGTTGTATAGACGTTAGTAAGACGACATCATCGGTTTTACCACTGAAAGTTGTATAATGGTCATAGAAAACAGTCGCGGAGACGTTTATACGACGTCTTTATACGACTACAAGTTGTATAAGGATAAAGAGGCACTGAGTCGTATTAAAACCTAAAATGACTTCTATACGACGTTTATAGAACATTAAGTCGTGTAATTTTCACTTATACGACTAAAATGTTTGTTGGGTATAACATATAAAGATCTTGGTGGTAAATTTATCAGTATTCCGACTTAATGTATAGTGTAGAAATCCTTTTTATTCGAAAGGTTTTCCACACTATATCCTGTCGGAGCTGGCGGGGCTGGTTATCTCGGAACCCGCACTCGAACCGACTAAAACCGCATGCTGTCTTGGGTCATCAATTGCCGAGTGTGACTAGGTACTATCGATTCGGCGACTCCTTCTTCTGCCGCACTATTAAGACTTGTAATTCCTTACCAGCTCACGTGTTTCCCTCCTCCTATAGTCCCGGGTCCTTTAAGCGGGGCGTGAAAAAGCATCTGATGAGGCCGTCAAGCTGAGTGCCACCATTGTAACATGGTACATGTCTGTAATGGTGACCCTCTTTTCAGAGACTTTGCCTTCAGCTTACCATCAGGCGAGGCAAAGTCAAATTGACGTGTCCTATATAAAAAAAAAAAAAAAAAAATGGCCCGCTCGGGGTCTGAGAATTTAGTAGATTTTCTTACATTAATTTATAATGTGCAAGGCTTTATTATTGCCGTTTAACTCGTTTATATTTGTTAATGTTTGCCAAAATCATTTACATATTACCTTTACGTATTATAATTAATTTCCAAATGAATATATTTTTAAACTACAAAGCCTTAACACGCAAGCTGAACACGTTCGTAGAAAATCCGTCAACCGTTCTATTATAGTACAAATTAAGTATAATGGTACGTAATTTATATTTCCGTGTTTTCACCACCGGTTCCGTTGCTAACTATTATTATATTGGGGTTCCGTTTGCACGAAATTTCGTACGAAGTTTCAATATTTTCCATGTAAATTACTGTTTTGTCCCGTTTCATATGATCGTGTGGCGGCAATGTGACTTAAAGTGGGTAATGTAATCGATTCCTTGAATAACAAACACTAGTCACGATTGTTATCCGTGGGAATCACATCTATGAATGTACTAGTAGGTACTGAGGTAAACTTTAAATACAATCTGGGTTTACTTTTTTTAGTTAGCTCCTACTCTCTTGTTAAGATTTAAGTGAGATTTTAGTTCTATACTATTAAAGTGTCTGGAAGAGATTAACACTGTGTGATAAGGCCCCCAATTGTATTATACCATGTAATAAATTGTTTATATCAAACACATGTCACTCCTGGCGTAGAATAAAAAGAAAATATCTATCTATCTAACACATGGTCTACCTGAAAGTAAGCGGCTAGTCGTAGATTTCAGACAAAGTCAGCTGAATGAAGCACTTGCTGTACGTTTCACACTCAACCTCTCGAGGGAGTAGGACTAAACAAAAGGTGAAATTATTAAAGGGGAAGAAAGAAAGATTAAACAATCCAGAAAATAATACGCAATATAGCACAGTCTACTAAAAGTTGATAGTATTATCTCACAACGGATCATCCCTATATGATCTAAAAATTGACATCAAATATAACAAAACCAGAGTTAGAAAGATAAAAAATGAAAACAACCAAATCGAATTTTTAAATCTCTAAATATAATCTATATTTACAACCTGTGTCAACGTTAATAATAGACCATTACGCGATAAGCCACACCCAAATGTTAAAGTAAAATATGATAATCTTAATGGTATTCATATGGCGATGGGAAGGAAACATCCACTTATCGAAGGGCAAAAGCAGCACGTATGTAATCGAAAGCTAATAAAAAACTAAGCCTATAGGAAATGTAATGAAACTCTTTATCTATTATAGCTAGACGCATAGACATAAGGTTGCTAAACGAGGGAAACGTTGTAGGATATAAATGCGAAAAAAGTTTAAAATAATATGGTCTAAAGTAACGTGTGAATATAGTCACAAGCGAATAACTCGATGATTTATATATTGCACTTGGACTTTACTATAAAGTTCGCATTCATATGCAAAACGGTAGTGCACTCTATGAATTTTACACTTATTATCATAAAATATCTAGAAGATAGAGCAAATATTTATAATACTTTCAGAATTCACTATATGATTATGATTACATCTGAATTAAACAAGCAAAAAGCAAATACAAATATTGATAACACACGCAAAAAGAAATGCCAAATAACATTTTGAGTTAGTTAAGTGTACCGAACACAAAGAACTGAAAGGCAGCGGATTTGGATCATAGATTAGATTATTGTACAGAAATATTTTTTAAAGAACACATTGATTAAATACACGATATATTATTTTTATGGAAACTCCAGGAAATTTTAATAATGTATTCAGTTTTGATTTGGCACTTCGGAATGAAGAGGGAAAGATGAAGATGGTCTTTATAGAGCGCTGTGGTTTACTTACTATCCAAACCCAGTCTATATCCCTATTATTAGACCTTGACATCACATACTCATAACATCAATACTGACATTAATTATTTTGGGCTATTCTTTAGACGTGGGTTTGGCTGAAATTTAAAACGTTTGTACAAACAACCATTTAAAAGTTGTTTCAAAGTGATTTCCTAGATTTGACTCATACTAACAAGGTTAGTTAAACAAGTTGTAACATAACTAACACCCTGATTATTAAAGTTTCATGACAGCTTACACAAAACGTTGAATTTAAAATACCTTAAGCAGCGTATAATTTATTTTCCAAACTACACAAAGACCAGGCCGAACAAATATTTCCATAAGCAAGTCTGAACGCACGTGCAAAATCTGCATCGAAAATAAAATCACCAAGTCCGTAGCTAATCAAGATCTAAAAGTACAAGGTAACAGGCAGAACCGGGGCGTATGGTATATCTTTGGATGATCTGCATGCAAGCACGCAAGGTGGCGTGTGCCTGCTAACCTAACGACCTAGCTAGAATTTACTTTAGGCTAATGTTACACTACATGATACCTTCTTTGGTACTTTTTAGGTTTTATGTTTAGTTAGTGAGCGATACAATAGTTAGATCGGTTGTGATTATATAAAACATGCCGAAGGCTGAACCTAAGCTATGTCTAAAACATTTTGTTATAAATTTAAATTGGAAAAGGGCAATATTCAGAATGGGAATTGAACCCGTAACAGTTATTTTGTAAGGGAAATACTGTGCCAAATGTGTTACCTACCTGGACTTTTACTGAATACCAGAAATTCATTTTTGAACTACAGAAGTAATGAATGATATTATAATGATCTTGAACCTTGCAAACACAACTTGCAAAACAAAATTTGCTTATGGAAACGTTTATTATTATTAAGCTAATGTGTGCTGCATGCCTATCTACCTGTACACCGGAGGACCATAACCTGTGCCATAAGAGTGCCTCCGAGAACGCGATCCAGGTAGCGGCATACTGGGAAAATAGAATTTGAGAGAAGCGCCATCGATTCTACAGAAGAAAAAGATTATTTATAATATAAGTTTATTTGATAACTACACCATATCTTTTGTTTTTATCTTTACTGTCCATCCCAAGGTTGGCTATCCAGCGATAAGGCCGCCCATTGTACATTAAACTTTAATACATGCTACCTACTTGTCATCTTTGTAAATCTATTGGTGTACAATAAAGAATTATCTATCTATCTATCTATCTAAGAAAAAATAAGCTTACCAATTTTAAAAGTATCAAATCAAAACTCAAAAGATTCTAAACAACTATGAAACTATATCAATGTTCTAGTTCAGTTAGTTTCGAAGTATCGTAGCTCAGACTTATCTGGCAGTTTCGAAAATAAATTCGATAAGATATTGGTAGTCAGGAAACATAAGGGAACCATCCAAGTTTATCCCCATAAACATAAGAGTTGATAAAACAAAACATAGATTGGAAACAACTGTAAATAATGTACTCCCAGCAGTACTGTATATTCATATTATGATAGATACATTAAATAAATCAGAGTCACGTCTTAACTATCGAAGTTTTCACACTGAGGCGAGAGCTTGATAAGAAACAAGTGCAGTCATTTTAAAATATTATTTATGTGACTAGATGCACTTGTACCACCAGATGTGGAATATTTTGGTCGAAAGATATCGTGAAGGGATGTCTTTGATTATTTACACATGAAGTCCCCCTGTGACTCACTTCCTTGCTTTGAGACGAGATATGAGTGAGGTTGAATATCTCATAGCATCATATTCGTTATACCTTTTTATTATTATGTTTGAATATGTACGCATGATACATTACTGTTATTGGTTGTTTAAAATAAATCTGGTGCATGCAGCGACGGTTTAAAGCGTTTTAGAAGCGTCGGTAGCTTAGTGGTTAAGGCCTCATGATCGAAAGGTCCCGGGTTCGAATCCTGACCATTATACTACCGACGTGAACCCCTAACAGAAGCAGGGTTAGAGGAAATATATTATTATTAATTTCGGTTGCAAATATTCTTTCAAAAGAATCTTTTGTCGAAATTGTGAAGGTAAAGTTAAGTGAATTAGATGAAGCATTTAAACAATAGAGAAAATAATTAAAATAAATTTCAACAGTAATCAATAAGGACCTGAAGCTAAAATTTATCGAAGTCGTATTCGTGTACAGTCATAATGAAAACTTATTTAATGTACTATTGTTTTGTAACTTGTGTAATGTTATTATAATGTTACATGCATGTTATGTTAATACTGTGCCATAATCACAGATTGCGATTCAATAGAGTTGGTCTTTCTTATCATAAATTTCATTGTAAACCTAGCAGTTAACATTAAAATAGTATTTTTAAACTTTGCAAGCTTTCCCTTGTAATAAAATATTAAATCACATACATACATATACGCATATTTCTAATATCTGTATATACCTGAAAAGTGTACAAAAGCTTATATATACTTGACTGAAGCGTGCCTATTGCTCTCAAGGGAGAACTTAGTCATTAAAAGATGGAATAAATGAATATTATTTTTCTCGTACAAATCGTACAATTTTCAAAAAGTAAGGAAAAAGAGAGTATAGTTATGTATAAACAGAAAGATGCGGGAATTGAAAGCATCCCTATAACTTGTACTGGCGACAACAAGTCTACTATTACCTTCATCGGATATAATATCAGGAAAAGTAACAACACAATGAATAGTCCAAGAGTGTTGACTATCCATACTAATATTATAAATGCGAAAGTAACTCTGTCTGTCTGTCTGTCTGTTACGCTTTCACGCAAACTACTGAACCGATTTCGATGAAATTTGGTATAGGGGTAGATTAGACCTTGAGAAAGGACATTGGCTATGTTTGGTCGCGATAACCGACATCCACGCGGGCGGAGCCGCGGGCAAAAGCTAGTTCAGTATAATTTTTAAACATGATGAATTTCAAATTTTAAAGAACATGTATTTAATAACAACAATATCAATGAAATAGAATTTAAAGATTTAATAGCGTCTTCTACCTTAACGCTATAACTAAAGACAGATCAACTAAGCCGGACTTTATTAAAAAAATTCCTACACTTATATTATAATCCACCGTATAATATTCCGGTATTTAACATAATTCTGTTGTAAGGGCCAGCTGAGCCATGTTCAAGAACTTTACGTGCGACTTAACTCACAGTTATAGTCTATTAAACATAATTTACGAAAATGCTCGACGTTACTCGATATTACTTGTAATGTACCATTAAACTCATGTCAGACATGCTCGTTTTGTGTGTTTTTTTGTTCGATAGGTTATTATAAAGAACAGGTATATTAAATTTTCTTAACATGGTCTATATTACCTCACAAGTTGTGTTTTGAGTAAGAAATTCTTGAAGACAGCAAAAATAATTTTAACGGTTGTGAATTTTTTTAAGTAAAAACGATTCTACCTTACTAACATTTAGGAAGTGATGACTATTCTGGTTTAATAATAATAAAAAAATAAATAAAAAGAAAGTCTTGCACAAGAAAACAACATAAATAAGCCAACAAAATATATTAGTAAACTGTTGTGGAAGATCATTGTGGGAACAATATGGCTGTAGATTAATGTGAATGAAAGATTGGATGAGTTCGTTCAATGTAAATGTTACTTCATCAAAAGCTTTCACTCTGGTTCCATTTATATTGATTAAGTAATAATGAATAATATTAAATAATGTAAAACTTCCAAAACAATATTTATAATGAATCAATTTCCTGTCCCACAATAATTTTACTAATAAAATGGAAAAAATATTTAAATGAAACATAATTTTAATTCATCTATCGAAATAAATGAATTAATCATAATCTAACAGTTATTACTTACAATCAAAAAAGGTTATGAATGCAAATTATAATTAATGAAGACCGTTTGTCATCGCCAACATGGTACGTTCTAAATTTAAAAATTCAAACAACTGAATTATAATATTCTATTAACTCAATTCCAATTCGAATTATAATAAAAAAGCAATTATCATTATTTAGAGAATCAAATAATTAATTTTCTTTAATAATGATAATGTTCTGACCACCCGCGGTGTATAATTTTGGTGCTTTTCTCTCAATAAAAATTGATTACCATGTTGCACTTTGGTGTTATTGAACTATTAAAATACTGTTAATAATATTAATAAAGTACCTCTGAATCTAATGGTACTTGTAATGACTATAAAACGAGGAATTCGATGTTGTATACGATTATTTAAATCTAAGTTTTGGTGTTATTAAAGTTTTGGAAACTATTGGATTTTCGTGTATAACAGTTGTAATAGTTTTGTGAACATTTATTGTGTCGAAACTGCTTGAGTTGGAACTTTGGGAAGTAACGCTACATAATTTATTAGTCCTAAGTTGTTTGGGAAAATAACTCAACCATTTACGAGTTGAAGTTTGGATAATATTCTAAATTAAGTACAGAAAGTTTTAATCTTTAGATTAGATAACGAGCTAAGATATCGTTATATTTCAGTAGCGACGTCATTACAAATATAGGTACATAAATGTAATCACACGATGTACAATTTCAAAAATATAAGCCAAAAACCTTTAATTCCATAGTATTAAGTTTTATTTGCCTAAAAAGGCCTCAGTATTTTTTAGCGATTTTGATAAATTGTGAGATAATAAAACAAAATATGTTCTAGAAGATGTAAAACACCTGTTTGTTGTGTTTGAAGTTACGAGAAACTGTGTCTGTCTCTGTAGGGTCTCTGAAGATTTAAGGTATGATTCCGAAGCTGATCGCATACGACAACGACACACGTATGCAGCAGATACAGCGTACCCATTACTTGTTAAACTACGATACGGATAAAGCGGATCATTGAGAAGCCGCAATGAATTACGCGCATGTGCTGCGTGCGTCGGCAGTTGTTGTAAGCGGTCGGCTACGGAATCATACCTTTAAGAACAACGCATTACCACACGAACATTGCAAATTACTATCCATCAATCAGGTTGACCTCGTCTAATGATATAGAAAAGGTAGAATATACCGTATGATCCAATGAAATCAATATGCTTAGAATATCTATATTCAAATGTAATAAGGTTTTATTGTTATTCCATTGGCGTAGCTCATACTATATTCAATTAATTGATAGTCTAATTGTCTCCTTTTTGGTTGTCTATAGGTGACCGCATTGTCTTAAAGTAACCGTTGTATTTTTATAAGTCATGACCTACTAATATTTTCTTGTGATAGATTCGTGTATTGAGTGAAATGCCTATCTGTAGATATCAAATTCAATAGGTTTATAGCAAAATGTGTATAAGATTTATAAAATTATATCTTCATCAATGAAGTAGTACAAAAAAAAATCTACAGTTTTCATTCTTAATCGATTTGTATGTCCATATATCTTTAAAAAATTCTTTCATCGCATGGTGTATTAGGGTCTACCGTATATTTTTTAACATAAACCACTATACTACATTATAGAATGCAATAAATGTATTGAATATGGGGTACAAAGTACAAATAGAGTTAATAATAAATACAAAAGTCTTCAAAGAATTGAATTAAATATATGCAATACATTTACAAAGAGCGCAATCAGTCTCGATCATCATACAATTGCAGCACAAAAGTATTGTGGCAGTGACACTCGCCCACGGCCAGTGGTAATGACGATATATAGCCCAATTTGCGTCTGACTGAACATTTCCTACAAAAAAACTTGTAAGCTATCCTAATAAAGTTAATTCTAAATATGAATACCGCCATAAGTATCTTATGAAGATTGATAGACAAGACTAATACGATAATCCGAAATGTTTGTGTTGGTAGCTTAATCAGAAAAATATAATAACTTCTACTTTTTCATTTTAATAATAAGAAAGAAATGATTGACGATAAAACTATTTTAATAATGATTAAATGAATTCCACATAACTTAAATTTAAGATGTGTGAATGTGTGGGAAACCAAGAAAATCATCTACATAAAAGTTAAGGCATCGTACTTATGTAACTGCTGCATATTCAAATGCAATGTTCACGGTACTAAAATTAAATATGAATCATGAATACGAAACAGAGTTTTAGGACGTACAAGTCAGAGGTGATGATTGCTATCAGTTAGATGGCGCCAAGCGCGTAGGCGTAATGACTCTCCCATACGTACGAATAATTGCAAGCTATCGGCCCATGCCCTTTGATCTCACCGAAGTAAAGATAGTTATTACGAACAGTGAGGGTGAAATGAGCGTTAAACAGCTTGTCCGATAAATTGTACGTGAAATAATGAAACGTGCAACAAAACTTGTTTGGTGAGCTGTACCTATTAAATTGTCTTACGCTCTTTAGTTCGTAATAGCTGCGCTTACTGCTTCAAGTTATGGATTTGATAAGGATACATAAATTCTAAGCCTATTTAATATATCCGGGTAAGTCCAGCTCTTTAGTATTAATTTAATACGTTAGTATTGATATAATACGTGGATAATCTTCGTGTGAGCTTGAATTCATATACATAGCTAAAATAATTGTTAACTCTCTTATTGAATTGTGAAACTTAGTTGATTTAATGTATGTTTCCTAATTATACAGAAACAATGTTAATCTTTTAATAGTTTGATTTAGTCCGTTACTTATAAATGTTGCTAAGTAGTATTATTATGTATTATAGTTTATGATGGCAAATCAGTGCTTAGTTTTATGGTACCTAATTATTATTGTTAGACACGAAGACTTGTTTAGCAGGCTCTTATGATAACAAAATATTGATGTTGATTTATGTCTAGTATTCTTACTTTTAAACACTATTATTACGAAAGACTAAATTATCAATGAGAAAAAAAATGGAAATTAAATATTTTTTAGAGGTTAAGTTTAGTTAAATTGCAGATAACTAATATTTTACTTGGTAAGGAGTTCCAAATTGACTTGAACTATTATCTATTTCAACGATAGCTCATTCAGCAAATACTAACATATTAAATAACTAAAAGAACAGATTAATTATTGAAAAGGAAGACAATTAAACTTTACTAGATTTTGTTGATAAAGAGGCAGAAACTATTCTAAAAAGAACGAAGAGAAAGAATTTCAGTTATTCGACTGCGATTTAGCATCTAGATAAATGTTGGGGACGCAGCAAGACTGCTTTCTTTGGTTATACCTTATAACTATGCTATTATAGTACTATTATCGTAATTACTTACCATAAACAGTCAAGAGTGCAGGTTCTGAGATTCTTTTACCAGCAATATTTTCGGCAACACAGCTGTAGTTCGCCATATCCTGTTGACAATTGTTAGTGATACTAATTCAATATTTAAATTAGAAGGAGTTTTTGGTTCACGACTTCCTACATTATATTGTATTCCATGAATAAACTTTGGCATTATTACTATCAAATCGTTTATATAAATCTAAGCAATCTTCTTGAAATTACTGCACTAAATCTTCTTGATCATAATGCTTGAACATAACGCTCGTGGGTTATAGGGGTATTATATGGTCAATAAATTTAATGGATACCTATCTATTCGAGTATCCTAAGCAAAGGCTAGGTGAGAGAGAAACCTTGAAAGCAACAATAAACGCAATGTAACTGTTTAATCGTTTAAAACATCTTTCAGTAATCCTAGATATGAAAACACCAAATTAGCACCCGCATTGCTTTAAGCACCAAGTATAAATTTAAACTGTTCATTATAACAACCATCTCCGTAATATATTTTTACAACCGAAACGTTGAATGTGTTAAAATTACAAAGGACGGGAGGCATTAATTTTAAAGACGTACAACACATTACGATCATATTCATTAAGAAAGCGTTCTAGACACCTTTTGTGAAGATTATGTTACACACGATACCACAATGAGAGGGCGACTGACAGTAGCAGCAATTAATCCATGTCTGCTCACAGTGCCTAATTAGTGGGAGCTACGTAGCGGAAACCGGAGATGGAATGAGTTATTTGCGATTGTGCTATTATTTGGTTATTTGGTTGTTAATACAGGTAGCGAGCTTTTTGCTTTCTCATGTTTGTTATTATGGAAAACATCAACTTTGTAATATAAAAGTGTTGCTTATACATTTTTAGCTGATATATTTATTTAAGCAAAATTTTTAACAGAACTTATTTTTTTTAATTTATCAGATTAGTAAGTTATTTTGTACCTAGAAATTATAGGTTTTAAATGAAGCTAAAGTGAACTACGAATGATAAGGACCTCCATTCCAGATCACCCTACCAGAAACCCAAAATCATATAGGTACTACTCGTATTATCATATACTAATCTGGTAAATAAATATCAGTACAACAATATTATTCAGCAAGCTTCTATCATTATGATCTAATTGCTGCTATTTGACCTTAGAACAGATAGAATTTTGTGCAAATTTTGAAGTAGAACCATAGTGTAGTAGTTAATGTGACATAGAAATAACATCCGAACAGATCAAAACACTCATGATTTTTCCTCACGAATATATTTTTAGTAATTATCACTTCCAACAAAAAAAATATCGAAGAAAATGTGAGAATCTCATCTAATTAATCACTTAAGATAAACGTATCCCTTCCAAGAAATGTAAAACTGGATTAACACAAAGCTTAACACTTTTATCAGAGGATATTCAGCAGCTTTGAAAGACTACACTGGACGAGACAAGAGAAAAAAGAAAAGGAACGTATACATACTTGACAGCGACTTGTGTCGCAATTAATAAACGTCTGTCGCGGTCGACTAATTAGTCGCAGTCGCAAAGATAAAATAAATAATTTGCAATCGTGCGACAAGATGATGCGATTGTGCGCGCTGACGCTTTGAACGAGCATTTTAATGAGGTGCGTGCCTTGAAGCTAGTACTCGTGTATATTTAAAACTTAATACATACATATATTTAAAGTAATTGGTAATTTAAATTGAAATGGTCATGTAGGACTAATGTTGCGACTTAAGATTTTACGTAACGATTACGATCGAACATCTTATTGCGTGTCTTGTTACAAATACGACACCAGCCTCTATATAATATCCATAAGTAATTCAAAATTATTAGCCATTGGAGTAAAATTAATATGGTTATAAATTTGAAATATTATATTCAAATATTCTTGCCATCTTTCAATCTTTAGCAGTTGAAGCGAAGCTGTTATGGGTAAGAGCAGAAAATTTCATTCCTTAATCTACATTTTATTCAATGTTTTCTTATAAAATCAGATTACCTTGGGATGTTGATGTTACCGCTAAAACAAACAACAAGAACAAGAAGTGCGTATTAAGCTCATGCCGTTTAAAAAAGAAGAGCTTTTTTGGCTTTTGGCGAGGTTTAGAAAGTGGCTCCGCGGTTAGAGCTTTCCCCCTGTAAGGGACAGATCGCGGGTTCGAGTCCCGCCTAAGTTTTATTCACATCTTAAAATGATTTGAATAGTTAGTATACTAAAATGCTTAAAATTTCACTCAATTGAGAATATTTCAAGTTGCTTAAAAACAGTAGTAACTTTATTATTAGAACTATCGGGATATTTACCATGTATTGTTTGGAGTTGTATATATATATACAGTAGTAACTTGTCTTTGAAAATGAAGCATAAGATTATAGTACTAGCACTAAATGTATTAAAAAGCTCTTTTCCTACGAACTTCATGTTCTTTGAAACACCACATGGGATTGTGAATCATATAAAGATTTCTTTATAGCTTTTAAAATTAAACTTTAAACAAGTTGAGTAAGAATCATAACCGTTTAACAGAATTTCAAGTTGCTACGGATAGTTTTATTACTATAGAAATATGTAGTTGGCCTAATATTGACATGTGTTCATAACGCTGTTCTTAGATCATCTTCGTACTTATTGTTTAGATTTGTGGTTATATTTTATGAAGCTTTTAGTAATATAACATTAATTTATAGCTCATAAATGCTGAGCATCTGGGAATTGATGGTGTACAACCATTCGGTAGCTTGAAATAAATTTAATCTGGTGAACTGTTTTTTCCATTTCCTATATCAGTTATATGAAAATTTATGAAGTGGTATGTTGTTTATTATACTAAATGTTATGAAAAGCACAAGCTTTATTCACTCAAGTACAACTTCTTGTTTTGTCCCTTGGAGGTGATTTATTAGAAATGCATGTTTTTGCATTTAATAATACAACAAACAACGCTAGAAAGTTTCTCTATATACAATCACTACATTCCTTAGGTATATAATACTCAACCTAAAGAGGATTATCGAATATTTTTTCTTGGCGAATCATCTTATTATCGCGAACTAATTTTAAAATGATAAGTAAATTATAATGACTCATATAGTTCTTTTTAAGTATTGTAAGTTGACATAATAAAGAATTTGTTTTAGCGGTTCTTAACAACAAATTTATTAAGGTGTGCAAAATTTGTGTCGACATCGCCACTTAATTTAATTTTGGAGTCAAAATATTTTGTAAACGTTTGTCCGAAGCCGCCAAGCAATTCAAGAAAGGTCTTGAAAAAATAAACAATAGGATCAATCGCTTGGAAGAATATACGAAAGTCAGACAGGTATTCTTTGATTTTGTAGCTCGTCGTTCCGAACCTTTGTTTTCGAAGATATCTCAAGGTCAATTCCATATAAAGCTTCTTCTTTTGATTCAAGTTATTCATATAATATAAGACAAATATAATTTTTTGTTTATTTAACAATGTCTTGAAAATAATAGGTAATTTAATAATCACAAAGAGAGAAAAAAGGGCAACTTACTTGCAAAGTAGCTCGTGATATCAACAAATTTCCTTCAGCAGATATTATTACGTTGTGATCTTGCTGAAGTGGTTGACCATGTTTCAGCCAAGATAGGCGAGGAGCAGGGGCGGCAGCAGGAGGAGAACATCTTAATGATGCAGCTGATCCAGCTTCAACTGACGCTGGTGATGGCGATATTGCAAATGGTTTCTTCAGATCTGTAAAAGATATTGACAATCAGTGTGATACTTTCACGGACGGGCTTTAATGACTAGGGAAGTATTTAATACCGCCATTTACTTGTTGAATAATGCATTTCATATAAGAGTTAGCTGTAATTACCCAATTACGAAATAACGGCTCAATTGGGTAATAGCTAGCTATTCTTAATTATTAATTGTACACTGAAAATAGTAGGTACATACATAATTTCAAAAATTTAATTTTTGATGTACAAAGGTGAGCCCCAAATTGCACTCACTTTGGGTAGACTTGACATAAAAATAATGTTAGAGAACGATACGATTGATAGGTATACCTTTTATGGAGTAAATAAGAAATATTAGTCGTAACCATGATGATCACCGTTAAACGTACCAAGTTAATGATTACTTGCTTTAGTTAAGATTAAAGACATTTAGTACCATAATAATTCACAAGTGGATTTTAACATGTCTAAGTAACGGGTGGCGCAAAAGTAAAGACCCTATTTGGTTCGGCTATAACATTTTTTCTAAATTAGAAAACTAGATTTAGGTTTTTTTAAATGTATATTTGTACCATTAAATTTCGTACCATTAGGATTTAAAGATGATGTCTTTTAAATGGTGACCTCCAGAGTTGATACATTTGAGCCCTATTTATGACATTTTGCATAACTTGCCGTAACACTACCTGCGATATGTTCGTTATTTCTTGACGAATGTTTTCTTTTAGAGCTGCGAGAGTCTGTGGCTTGTTCACATACACCCGAGATTTCAAAAAACCCCAAAGAAAGAAGTCTGGACTGGTCAGATCGGGTGATCTTGCAGGCCAAGGCAAATCGCCAAAACGAGAGATAACTCGGCCTGGAAAAGCGTTTGACACAATTATTCCACGTTCTTGGGGAGTAAAACGGTCCATGTTTATTTTCAGTGTATTTTACATTTGTTCACTACACAATTTTCAACAACAGAATGACAGAAAATTTCATATAAAAAAAATAAAGGTATTTTCTTTGGTGCCACTACTTTTGCGCCACCCAGTACTTATAAACTTCATGTTTGTGTCCATTCATTTAGTATTATTTATGTGTCTCCATTGTCTATTAGACTTATGAGTTTAGCTGGCCATTTAATGTGCCAGATGTAAATAAATTTTAATATACGAGAGTGGAGTGGCATCGTAACTTTGCTGATGTCATATTATTTTATACTATTGCGAAAATTCATCAGTTCTTATTGCAAACTAACACGCGACAGAAACATAATCTCCTTGATCTGATATCTTTATACATCTATCGTAGATAAGACACTGTCTTTTTCTCTTTATTCTTTGCTCAGCTTATTCTTCTGATGTGTAATCAGCAAAGGAGGGTTGGAACTTTACATACAACTTTATATGAAAAAGTGCAATCGTATCTCCTTTATCGACTGTACATAGTATGCCAAGAATTTTACAGAATATAGATTTTAAGTAACTTGTGGTATAGGAATAGGTAATACGCTACTTAAGGGCGATTCCCTTGGAGATTCCCGACGTAAGTGGACAAAAAATAAACTCTAATATCAGTCTTGTTTAGAATAAAGTTATTACTATTTATTTTTTAGAAATCTGTTGATAAGATTCCACCTAATTATATAATTTACTAGCTGTCCCGGCGAACTTCGTACCGCCATATTTTTCCCGTTCCCGCTGCACCTATTTTCTCACCGTTTGAACCTTTCCTGGACATCCACGAACATTTCAAGACTAAAATTAGCCAAATCGGTTCTGCCATTCTTGAGTTATAAACAAACAACGAAAAGTGGCATTGTTTTTTATATATTGGAAGATGAGGGATACATTCGTGTTTTTCCCCCATGCTTGCCTTTACAAGTTTTGACCGGTCAAGTTCCTACCATTCTCTCGTTTTGCATAAAACAGTATATTGCATGTTGCACAATTTGTGTGAGTGCCAGAGGCCTCTTCAATTCCATTGTGTGTAGGTGGCGACTAAGAGTGAGCCTTAATACGAACCAGCGTAACAAATCAAAGTACCTACTTAGCACATCGCCTGCGTGGAATTCTGGTCCCGGTCTCATGACCCATGGGAACCTACTTCACGGATAAAAATAGGTTACGTGTAACTCCCGATTGTAATCTATCCCTGTTTTAAATTTCAGCCAGATCCATTGAAAATATTAAGCGGAATTGTATAAAAAACGTCGAAATGTCTACATAAACTTTCACATCTTACTATAATAATATTATAAGGAGGAAAGATTTGCATTTATTTGTAATGTATGTAGCGAATAAACTCAAAAACCACTAGACCCATTTCAAAATTCTTTCGCTATTAGAAAGCTACATGATTAGGTTATATATCTAGGCTATATATCATCACGCTACTATCAGCGATGGATGGCACCAGAATTTGAGGCGGGCGGAACCACGAGTTACAGTTAGTTTATAATATTAGTATGATTAGGTGATATTACTCAAGCCCCTATAAGGCTTAAATTATAAAATAATAATAAACAGTGATACTGTTACAATAAATATTATATAACAATTATAGCATAATAACATAACAATTGAACGTCAATAACAATTAAAGTGCGCGACGGTTACCGCCGAAAGCTTTTGAACTAATTCAATAATAATTGTTATTAGTGAACATTGCACAATGGAATGGGTTTGGTCCAAGTCACGAAGGAGAAGCGATTGTTAAATGTAATATTTTATTTTTCCCAAACAATATTGACTTGAACCTACTAAGACAAAACACAAGATACGCATAATAATAAGTTGTTACTGTATTAATACTTACGGTACTAGGAATATTTTTAGCATATACCACAGTAAATTTGAAACAAGGAGGGGAAAATGCAGAGCGGACTCTTTCGAGGAAGACAATAAGTGTTCATTTTATATTGCCTTCCAGTAAGTACTTAGTACTATCCATCCTATACTTCATACGTTGCATTATAGTTAACTTTCTCGTATAAAAAATAAAAGAACAACAAAAACTGTTACATATTAAAACAAATGTTTTTATCACTTCAGTTTCGTTACTTTTTGACACTACAAAATCGCTTCATACTATAACATAGCCCCGAATACCTTCTCACGTCAATCTTCATGTAAAAATTGAACGAGACAGTCGATTATGTAGTTTGCGCGACAGCATTGTGGCACAACCCACGCCGATAATTGTCCTTCATTAAACAATTTAACGCTATTTCGGTACGTTTCCACCGTATAATTGTGCGAACTTAATTGTCTGGATTCCATTATCTGCCTGTGTAACAGTTTTTTCATCAAGCTAAAAGGCTGGGTTTTAAATTTTGAGCCTTCACTTTAGTTCGTATTTTGTTGAGTGCTGATGGATATGTCTAATTATGGTAACTATCGTGTCAGTGATTTTGCATGTAACTTTTATGTCATGTCATTGCAATAATTGTTTATGTATTCGATTTGAAAACTTTAATTACATTTTTTTCATAGTACTTTCGAATTCTGTTCCCGGTCCTGTGAACTTTTTTAAACCTTCCGTGGAACTTTTGGAACATTTGGTCGAGATGTTCCCGAGTCATGCGCTTAGTAACATCCATTATTATGAAGTAGGTAAACTAAATTGCTTGTGTTCACGTCGCTAGTGTAATGGCTAGGATTCAAACCCGGGAACTTTCGATCGTAAGGCCGACTCCTTAAACACTAAACTATCGACGCTTCAAACTATTACTTATTCCGTTTTAAACTATTACATGTTCTCAAACTATTGTCTTGTTGTCTTAATTGATGTCGTTATATCATATTATAACAAAGACCTCAATGTAGGTACCATATTCTTAGAAATAAATAAATTCATTCATTCATTCATAAATTCAAAGCCTGTATTAGAATTTGTTTACTTAGTTATGTTCTTGAGAGATGAAATTGCGAATAAGATATGGAAAGCATAAATAATACCAGAAATCGTGTGAATGGTGCACTACATTTCATTATGAGCGGTCATTCGCGTCGGTGCCGAAGAAAACGCGTCTGGCGATTCATAATGGCTTGCTGGTCCCTACGTAATATTTATGGTAGCTAGTGTTCAACGGGTATGGCAGAAAATTCATGATAGCAAAGTCATGGTAGGTTGTTGAGATGAAATCACTGTATGGCATGTTAATACCGAAAGTTCAAGCGAACACACAAAAGTAAAATTATTAGCGAATATAAAAATAATTCATACTAATCTTAAAAATGCGAAAGTAAATTTGTCTGTCTGTTACGCTTTTACGGTCAAACCACTGAATCGATTTTAATGAAATTTGGTACAGAGGTAGATTAGACTTTGGGAAAAGATATGGGCTAATTTTGGTAGCAATAACCGACATCCTCGCTGGTGGAGCCGCAGGCAATAGCTAGAACTTAATAAATTATTATATAATCTAAGTTTATGTTAAGTCTAGGATAAGTAAGTTTACAAATTATTCTGGTCCGAAATTCACAACCAAGCACCACTAAGACCAATCATTCTAGAAGTATTCTGAAAATTGTGAAATGGAACTAAAGGAAGGGAATAAATTTTGTTAGCATAATATTCTAGTATAAGATCAATTATGTAAGCTCAGTCATTAGTTACAATTTCAATAATAGACATACTTCAGTAAACATAATTCCACACATTAATCAATCAGTCTAGCTCTAAACCAAAACCTAACAAATAGTTGCACTACAAAAACTAATACAGGGTACAGTCGGCACAAAATGTTCTACCCTCGACTCCAAAGAGATTTAACGTAGTGGGGCCATAAATCTGTTGGGCGAACGCTCCATTACTCGCACTCACAGCTAAGATATTGTAGAGGTGAAAACTAGAGTATTTTGTGCAACTGAAACTTATAAACATGTTGAAATGATACTATTTGTCAGAATTTTTCAACAGTTCTCCGTTGTTGCGACGTGGAAATTTATATTTCATAAACATTTCCGTCGTACGTGACATATAAATACGTGCCTTTTCTAAGCGTTCTGCTTATTTCCAACACTTTTTTTTATAACTTCTTTGTAAAAGAATATTTCAGGGATGTTTTATTCCATAATATGTACTCAGCACCATCTATTGAAATTACACTGAACCTTTAGGGAACACCACTACTTATAGTGATCCTAGATCGCGCATTTAAAGTTGTGACGCTGATTCACATACTACAACAACCTGAGATCATTCGTTGGTTTTCCCACAATAACTGATAAAACATGTTCACCACGTCATAATCCATCATCATCTTAACGTTATTCTCCATTGCGTCCAAGCACCTTATAGCCCGAGGTCCGTTCACTCTTCCTCCTCCTTTCAATTTTTATTATCATGGCTATGAGTGAGTACTGTCTGACTGAAAGACTGCAGAGGTTAGGAGGTGGGATTGGCTTGGGCTTCCAAGATCTTAGTGGGGTCATCGTCACGTTATAAATCTGATATTTTTTTGTGACAGGTATTGGATAATATTACAGAGAGACATCTAATAAGATGACAAAGATTACTAGAAAAGAATGAATGGAACTTGGTAAGGATTAAGTGGTAGGAGATGAAGAAGGCCTTATACCTACATGAAGAGAGGTCCTTAATAAACTACTATAAACATAAAAAAAAAATTGACAGGTTTGTGAAGTTGAACTGTGACTTGATGTATTAAAATGTATGCATGTAATTAATTTATTTATTGGAGTTAAATTACTATAATGATAATAGATACCGGGTAAATCAGTTAAACATCGAAAAAGAATATTAATTTAACACAAGACATAGTATTAGAGTAGGAAATATCGCAGTAACTTTAAATTGTACGACTGATGAGCGTAAATGATAAGTGTGAGGTGGATCCGGCAGAGAGTTCGTGTAGAGTCATAAATTACAGAGCGCGTTTCATTTCCTCTACGAAATGCGTACCTACCTAGTTACGGATGCAGAGACACTGGATGTGTCTTTTTGAGCTTGACAAAGATGTTTTCATAATTCTTCTTCTTCCTCTTAGCGTTAATTCCCAGTCGCATCCGAAGCTTTCAGCTCGGAGTCTGGGGTCCGCTTTTACCAGTCTTATCCACGGATTTGGCTAGACCTCGATATTTTCCGTGAAGCGATTGTCATCTGACCTCCACAACCCAATGTTAACATTAGGCGATATCGAAGTTTTGCAGTTAGACCGTTGTTTTTGGATTTTTGAGGGCTCCAACTACCCGTAACGACTGCCATAGATGTTCTCATGGCAACCGGGACCGACGGCTTAATGTGCTCTCCGAGGCACGACCAGACCAATGCAAATACTCATATTTCATTCACACAAATATTTGCACTGAGCGGGGATCAAACCCGCGCCTCCTGCGTTGCGGCCGCGTTCACTACCGCTACGCCACGGAGGCTGTCAAAGATGTTTTCATTATTCTATAAATATTAACGCTCGTATGGCTTGTTTTCGGAAACTTGATAGAACAGACAAAAATGGAGAAAATTCCGATTATGGTACATACTAATACTGTTATAGATAGATTGTGTTGTTGTTTGGTTTTTAGTTGAAAATTACTTAGTACCTACCTGTAGGTATATTATTGCACTATTTGACGCTTTTAAAGGAAGACAAAATGTATAACTGAGGTGATGAAGTTTGATAGGAAAGTGTTGAAATATTTTTTCTCTTTAAAATTAAAAATACTTAAGCCTATTATAAGCGCGCTATGTAATGTAACGTATCTATTTCGTGCTTTCCTACGTCTACAGCGTATAGTCGTTCAACAGTAACTTTAACTCGAAGTGTATCTCTAAGGAAATGGCAAGCGACTAATTATACACGTGTAAAGTCGCAAATCAAGGTGAACCAGCCGTGTGTAGAAAACGCTCCAGATTAAGTGATCTTCTTATTTACATCTTAATTATCAACGCGATTGTTGTGTATTACTACACTAAATTAGGCAAAAAAAATTGTATTTTCAAAAGGGTGATCTGAATTCACGTGTTACAATTGATTAATTATTGATAGTCATCAATAATAAATAAATTGTAACACGTGAATTCGTGATGAGTCCATCATCATTAATTCATCACAGCCGAAATCTTGATTGAATCCAAATCTTATACTTGGTGAGTTTGACTTGAAAAGAAGATATTTTAATGCGGCCCCCATACTTCTGTTGCTACTAATACTATTTAGTATAACTTATAAATTATACTCCCATAAATATATCTATAAAGGGCATAGACGACATCAAAATATATTTGGTGAAATAGGACTGTATACTATACAGTCGTATTCCACCAAATATATTTTGAACCATTGAGCTTTGGTAGCAAGATAAAGTCAGTATTTCTTATTGGATGATTCCGAAAAAGGTTGCAGTATACTCAGGATTCAAAGAGATTACCATCAATAACAATTTTATTTTAAATATATACACAAACAAACCTTTGGCTAGTTTCCAACGTTTCAAAAGCTACACAACAGTTAAAGTACCTGACAGAGTTATACAAAACTATATTAGGTACCATACTTCGTATATTTTTCCCGAAAAACAAAGTAATGAACGCTGTTATAAAACTTTATATCTTTGTTGTCAAAAATCCAACGAGCACGCAGACTACGGATTCTCTCTCTGTTAACATTGAATTATATTCGTAGCAACACTGCTTTTATTTAAGCCCAAACTTTTTGCGCCTAGCCACTTCTATTTTCTGGGAAAGTTATCTGTTTGTTTTAGATGATAAATTACTGGAGCTCCAGTTAGGGAGGTAGAATTTTAATGAATTTAACTTTAAAATTATTTTGCAGGATGACTATAATACTTATGTACCAATTGTATATTAATTGGTTAACTTTTCATCTTCTTTTTCTTGGCATTGATTAGATTCTATAAAGAACTTGGAAATCTCCCTTTTGGCGAGGTTTAAACCTATAGTACTCCGTATAGTTCACAGTTATTTAAAACAAATACATCTCACTTAATGATATAAGATAAGTAATCCTGGTTTCATTTAATACCCATTCAAGTAAGTAAGTACACATACCAAGAAATGTGGCAATCTTAATAACTTAACCACTGGAAGCATTCACAGAAATTTAGCCCCGAGGTGCTTTATTATTCATAATACTATATCAATGTGCAAGCAAAGCTACTATTACTTCGATCAATGAAATGTTAAATATAGACAACGACGATCCATTAAAAGCCCCCACCTCGGTTGTAAACATGAAAACATCACATTCTAACTTAGATCCAGTAAATCGCAGTAAGAGACTTAACTGTGACACTTTTACGCGCACTTACCATTCATCCATTATAGTTAATAGCTTCATAGATACTGTTTGGAGTATTTAAGCAGAAGCATACACGAGTAGAAGTATTTTGAGCGTGGATCAACTCGATGTGAAGCCATTAAGAAGTGAATGCATGTGAGTATATCAATCACGAAAGATCGATCAGGAGTCTGTCTGTTAATCACAAAGAGCTTGCAGAAGCATTCAATATAATATGAATCGCCGTAATTTCACATGTGGAGATATGGATAACTTGTTTTGTAGAAGCAAAATGAAATATCTAGATGATGGATATGTTTGCTTTGATATTGCTTTTAACAACTGGCTTACCAGAGTCTGCATTTGCACTTAAGAATAAAAATAAGTACACGTATTATGCTTGAGTCGTACTACTCTGAAGCTTGCAGATACAATATTAAAATGCATCACTCTTGAGAATGAGATCATTGAGGTTTTTTGGAGTCCTAGATAAGTGTGATGTTGTTGGGTTTTGTAAAAAGTTTATTTGGGCTTGCAAAATCAGCGCATAAAATTGTTAAAAACTACTCCTTCCCCTTCCCCTACTCCTTCGAATAGTTTCAAGTCTTAAGTTAAGTTTAATCAATTTATTTAGTCAAGAAAAAACCATGATTTATTTATGTAACTGAAGTTAATAACAAATGACTACGAATTTATACACTAATATTAGTACCCGTTTCGGATATGGAGCTAGAGCTTAACAATAAGCAGCCATTCAGAACAAAACCCACGTAAGGTACAGTCATCCACAAATGTTCAGAGTAAACTCATAAACGTCTAAATATACACAATACAGAAATCGAGAGACGAGAGACATAACCACGGTTCTTAATTGTGCGAACAGACTATATGGTGAACACGCACTAAATCTACCTCTGACGGATTTAATTGTTCGTGCACAACTTCGGAAATAGGATGGCTATGTCTGGAAAGCATAATAAAAACGGGATTTGGTGGTAAGCTTCTGTTTTGTTTCATACATTTAAACTTGACATAAATGTGACTACAAGTTTGTGTATTCAATGTATTTTCTAAAACTGAGAAACTAACTAATGAGACATTATTAGGCAATAATTAGTATAATTTGTAATATTGCTCATAATATTGCAGACAGACTGAATATTCTATGACTTTACAGCAAAAAAACAAGAATCTTGTAAAACAGAATCGGCATGGGAAAACAATATTACGTATCTCATTTACAAATATATTTTTGTACGGCTACGAACAATTTGTTTTTAGCTTTAAAATCAAGTAAAATTCCAAAATTATTTATTTACACAATTTTCATTTACTATTTACTTTATATTCATCTTAGTTACAAGAACGTGACGTGCAGTTGCAGAGATCATTGAAGCTTATGAATAATGTTCAATCTAATCTGGGGTTGGGCTGTTAAAGACATAATTCTAGCTTATGGTGTTAATGTTACGAAACGCATGGAAGCTTGTGGCTATTTTATATAAGTAACTACCGTGGACGGTTGCAATTTATCATGTGATCTGTTTAATATCATTTAGGTTATCAAAGACTTGGGTACTAATTTATTACAATTTACACGATCTTGTTTATTTTCGTTTGTAATATTCTTGGGTCACAATTTTAACGTAATAGTTAGGAGGTTACTAAGCTAGTAATGGCCCGGATTTGGACTAGGGACCTTTCGATCATAGAGTCGAGTTTTGCTTAAGCTTTGTAGATACTTATATAATGAGGTGTGATTTTCACAATTTCGGGAGTTCAATGACTTTTTCCCATTTCCAAAAAAGTTTAAACAAAAATGGCCCGCGCACCTATAAAAGTTTACGCTTCAAATTTCAACATACTAGTGGGGAGAGAAAAAATTTAATAATGTAAAAAGCTATACGAATACATAATTGGTAACAGAAGTAAGGTGGGTACCGACAATACATTAGTATTGCTCGCTCTTGACCGTCTCAAGTATTGCCCAACAGCCATAAATCCGGGCAGCGGTCATTCCGACGTTTATTTAATATGCATAGAAGATTTACCACGAATGGGTATTGAATTTAATCGAGCAACTGTCCGTAATACAGTTTATGAACAATATTAATGGTGCCATACATCACCGGAGTTTGATGGTGGTGGTACTTTGTCTTGTCAAAACATGGTCTTTTTGGTGAGTTTATTTTGGTTACGACGAAAGTACTGATGAAATTCGTGTAGAAATAAGAGCGATATAAATATCATTTGAAGACATTTGAATGTGTTTTTATCAGTATTACAAGAGCTATGCACTTAGAGTTTAATGTAGTAAGCGATAATATTAAACGATAAATATAAATCATTCAGAATACTTGAAATTTAGAATCTACCTAGAACTTATTTGTTGGAAAAGGATTTTTAGGTTTTCAAATTCCTATTGTCATTAAAAGAAAAACCCTCAACCAAAGCTATTAACGTAATATCTTGAACCGGAGATGGGCGTGCAACTATCTCAACTGGGTTAGTCTAAAATTGTCCACGGAAACTGGCCACGAATTATGAGTTTTGATGAAATGCGCCACACCCAACGCGCCCGTTCGACAGGAAATAATATATTTTTATAACTATACAGTTCCTACGAAATGTTGTTATTGATAGAAATGTCGATGCAAGATTAAGATGGCATATAACAACGGAAACGTACTATTAGAAATCAAATTGTTACAATTTGACGATAAAGTTTAACGACTATAAACCAATCCAATATCAGTTTTAAAAATATTAGTTCCTGGTTATGAAAGAGAGACGTGTTATAGCTAATGATTTCGTGAAATATTTATTCAAATCGGAATTAGAAAGTGAAGAAACATAATCACCTGAATGTTCTTCAGGTGATATTTTTCTTTAGCTTGAATAAACAATGACAATCATAAGTACTTACATGCCAATTCTACTACAGCAGGTTGACTTCTTATATCGCCTCTGCTGCTCCAAGCATTACAAGTGCAAGTAAATCTATCTTCACCAAAGTATTCATCCAACTGGTCTCTGGTTACATTACATTCAGCTTCTACAATTCTCACGCCAGTTTGAGGATTAACAAATTCAAATTGCGTACTAGCCACCGATCTCACATCATTACATTGAAAGTAAACTTGCAAAGCATTTGCGGCTCGACACCTTAATACAGCAGGTTTATTTCTAACCACAAAAGCATGCTGAGGTTCAAAAAGAAACATTGGTAGATCATCAGTAGAACTTTGGAGTAGATGATCTCCAGAAAGAGATGGTAGCTCATCAACGTCTTCTCTGTTTTCATGCTCATCTTCTTTGTTTGATTCATGATCATAATCTTCTTCGAGATAGTCCCTGTGATGTGGTGGAGGGTGAGCCTTCTCAGCATTATAAGGATCTAGAGCTTCTACGCCTGCAGGGTGAGCATATTCTGGTCGCAAGGTGAGTATAGGTGGTGTAGGAGCCAATGTAGTGTGTTCTGATTCGGTGGTATTTGACACTTCTGAAACAAAAACATAAGATGGTTAATATTCATACTATAATAATAAGGTAGCTTAATATGTAAAGTTCTTATAAAGGTTTTGGGTTAAATTTCCAGGCCAGCCGGTTTTGTATTTTGCCGGTAGCACAGCATCCGAAAACGTATGGGCACCTAATAAACCGCACTAAATTCAGCGCCCTATTACGTAAGACAAAAAAAAAAGCTTACAAAATATGAGTGTAATAAATTTTCTGCCTGTCCTATTAGTTTATAAGTCAGTTTGGCGATATAAATATCGGAAACAATTTTAAATAAGATAATTAGTGAATCTATTAACAAATATATTGGCGTCACAGGTCGGCATGCACTGCATTATTAACAACACCTACGCAACGGACACATCTCAAAATGTCAGAAGCAATTTAAAGGCCAATTAAAACTTTACGAATCACAAACTCTAATAAGACTAATAGCTTTCGCTTACGTACAGGTTTATTTTAATTGTGAAGTAAAATATATTCCGTGTCACTCGGAATAAATAGCATCTGTCATAATAACATGTACCCTCCAAGTTTTGCCATCGATTTCACTCCAAGTCCGCACCTGGCTTGAAGCTTCACTCACACCTATTTACACGCAAAACATAGATATTTGGATACCGTATACCCCACTTAATAAATTTAGCTTCCATCAAGCGAAAAGCGACTTTACTTTGTCCGGATAAAATTCATGTTACGAAGACATCAGCATTAATTATTCCCTCTTCAGCATTTCGCCTAAAATCGCTATCAGCACATCAGTGTATGTTACTCCTACACTGTTGACAGTATTACTATTATTTGAACTAGGGAATTGTACGAAAATAAACCGCAACTCGAGCGAACCATGGATAACTTAATTAGTTTCACTTCCGTTCAGCTTATTTCTATTTCCGTTTTCGTGGGGACCGAACGGTATTTCCTTCTTGAAATCTATTTTTCCCTAATAGGATTTGTTTCGAGTAACATTTTCCGCTTTGTGCCTCAAGATTGTGTTAAATGATTAAAACACCAATTCAGATTGGAAGTTATCAGGCTTTACGTGCCTGTGTGTACCGAACGGAAAATTATCTTAATTTTAATTAGATTGAAATACACCGAGGACAGGATTTGTTTAGTGTTCTCTTTTTGCTAGCAAATATGATCCCTAAGATATAATTATGTTTGAAGGAGTAGAGATGGTTACGCTTCTAGTGTTATTATCAGGCGGGCCTTTTGCTTTTCTCTCGTATTACGTATTATTTACTTTGTGAAATACAAAAACGTCATTGAAAAACTGTATAACTGAAACTTACTGATATTGGGCAATCTATTAAAAATTGAACCAGACCTTCGAATGTACGAGTATGTTAAATTGTAACTTGAAATATGTTACTAAATAAACGTTACATGTCTAATTAAAATTGAGTGGAAAATTAAATACAATACCGATAATACATCAGTATACTTCACAATAAAAGTAATTGTAATTCCGTTTCCTATTCTAAACATATACTTAACAAATTTTAATAACAAAGCCTTTTCACGCGGAACACGTTAATTACTATTTCCATCCACCTATAAAAACAATCTTCATGTCACATTGACGAAGGTGAACTCAATTATATATTCTATTTGGTCTGGAGCTTGTCCATCCCGATTGTGTAAGTCACCTGTCAATTTTAATTGGTTTTTAGCACTTGAAGTTTGATTAACGGCATTATTAATATCAAAAGTTTCGTAAACATCTTCAAGATTCGAATCTCTATCTTATTTTTAATTAATGATTACATTCGAGTGATGTTACTATCGTACTTGTATTTCATTGATATGTATGTTGTTGCTATTGACTGGTTTAAATCAATGCTTTTGTTATGTAGGTCGGCAGTTAGGGCTGGTTATATTTTTTTTTAAGAAAATTTCATTGCCTGTTTTTACTGAAATGTGTTGAAATTATATGAATTATGAATACTGAACGAAATATTTTTGACTGGAATATTTAATTAAGTTTTTTACTGTTTATGTTAAGTTTTGATGTAACTTTACCTATTCCAAGGCAATTCGCCTTGGAATAGGTAAAGTTGCAATCTTTCTATGATCCTGATAATAAGTTTCTCGCTTTTTCTACATTCATAAAATAAATGTTTTCATTCACCTTTAGTGATTACGATTTCAAACTAATATTTTGTGAACATGCTTTCGATATTATGTTCCTAGGTGCATAAGTACGCCTAAGCTGGCACTACTCTTGTGAATATACAATTTAGATTCAAAATTGTCTAAACGTTGCATCAATGCATCCGTTATTTTTCAACGTGTGTAATATAATAACTTAATCTATGTATGTGTAGGTCTGTTTGCTGTGTCAGCCCTAACAATTTTAACTAGAGAAGCATTCACGATTCCGTACAAGTGTTATCTATAGTGATGAAACTCGATTTAAACGTGCTCACAAGAAGCGTAACTAAACCTAAAGCCGTCACGATGTTAGTAAATTATAAATAAATGTCTAAAGTTTGTACAATCTTTGCTTGCTTTGATGTTGTTGGTTCTGTAACTGAGTCGAGCTTTAGATTTAACCTTTTGAATTATTTTAAGACATTTTATATTAATTTAAGTAAAACTAATGTTGTAATTTAATACTTGAATGTCAATTTTAAATTTAACTAGCGAAGTAGTAGAACCTATTTTGCTATTTAAAATTATCTATAATATATTAAGATCAATCTTATATTTATTCACCGTCATCTAAATTTATTAGTATGCCATAGAGATCAGCGTCGAATATCAATAGATGGTATCGTATCAATATCAACATAGATATAAAGTACAATTGGAAAAATGTAAGCTGTAAGATAGGTGACTTAGATAAATAAGATATAGGTAATGGATTCATAAGATCTTTTTTTTCCTTCGCGCAGATACAAGCATTTTGTTAGTACAGTATTATTTGAATAGAGCACAGGTGATGAGCAAGTATACATAAGACGGTCAATATCAAAGAATTTTATGTATGATATTATACCAAATACGTTTAGGATTTGGCAATCACCGTTACTGGCAAGACGGTTGAGCCTGGTTAATCAGGTTTGTTAATCCGTTGTGTTTATATTACAAACATTGAACTGACAACTTAGTTCAACAACAAACTGTCAGATATTTTGACAAAATATATTGTCTGTTTTAGCATACCTTAGTAATTTACTACCATGTGTCACAATAAACAAATCACTTAGGTATAGGATTCTATTCAAATAAATGGGATGTTATCTTTGTTTTAAAATACCACAAATGTTTAGAATCTTAGTATTTTAAATGGGATTCAGATGAAGCGGGATGTGTGAGCGGTGAAGCGCATGCGGTTGACGAATGTTCGGATTCCTGGCGTCGAAAGATGAAATCTAAAAATGAAACGTCGTCGCTCAGTTAAATAAACGATACTGACTAATACTGTGTGTGAGTAAAATATGATTGATTTTTAAAGAATTGACGAAGTCAAATTCGATTATTGACGTTATTTTACTTTATTCTAAATCGATAGGCAAATTGCAGTTGCAGTCTTGCTGGAGATTAAAATCGGATTAAAAGCTACTTTGAAGAAGTAGGTAATTCGACATCGTACTGGCTACATATTTTAAGACAAACTGTCTTGCTACCATTTTAGTAGTATATATAATATAAAATATCTCTTGACCCGATTTCAGAATGCAACATAAATATTTATTTACGCCAAGACCACATTCCGCTTCATATCGCACCCCTATTCAAACAAAGAAATAACTCAAAATTACGTATTTGTGGGAAAACGCAAATAAAGTTTGACACCTTCGCGCGTTGTACTTCAATATTTAATTAAAAATAAAGTAAATGAGATAAGTACGTTTTAAAAATAGAAATGGATAATTTGATAAAGATAGCAATTAATTGTTATAGAGAATATCCTTATTTATAAAAATAGGTAATTTATTTATATTAATTAAAAAAAAGTTCGTACTTAATTCAGTTTATGATAAAATATTTTTTCAGTACATTCGAAATGGCACCATGTAAATCAAAATAATGCAGTTTTATTATAAAATTATTTATAAGTTTTTGATGTGTTTACTTTTATTTCAGTTTTTTACTTAAATTAACATTAATTTAATACTTTTCCAAAGTAGATAAAGTAAATTATATTATATTATAATTAACAAATTATAATTAACAAACAACAAAAAGGTGCGTATAGATCACGTTGGCCACACCCGTATCGATGCGTGCCTCTACAGGTCTCATAGCGGTGATCTGGGCAAGGCTCAACTGTAGTATGAGCAACTGCCGAGGGAATCTTCTGCCAGTCCTGTCTTCCGTCACTGCAAAAACCCGACGGTAGTCTGGCCCATGGCGCTAAAGAGAAAGGCGATCTCTTGGGTCATCTCTTTGCGTCAAACTCGACTATGAACGACGGGAACTCCGAGCCACTTATTATTCCCAGCTGTGGTGCTTCCATACCTGAAGTAAAAGTCACGAAACGGGTGGTCCGGCGTAAACTTAAATCCCTAGATGTTCGGAAGTCAAATGGGCCGGATGATATACTGGCGATGGTGCTTAAGCGCGGTGCCCCTGAGTTGTGGCCAGTGCTTACACGCCTTTTTGCGCTCTCCTATTACACGAGACAGGTCCCGGCTTCGAGGAAGACTGCATTCGTGCATCCTGTGCCTAAGAAAGGCGACAGAACAGATCCGTCCAATTACAGGCCTATCGCTATCACCTCACTTCTCTCGAAGGTGAGAGTGGTGGAGCGTATGATTAATACACAGCTCCTGAGATACCGTAGGGGTAACGATCTCCTGAGCGACCGCGAGTACGGTTTTCGTCACCGTCGCTCTACCGGTGACCTCCTATTGTATCTCACTAACCGATGGGCGCAAGCCATCGAAAGTCGAGGTGAGGCACTAGCGGTTAGCCTAGATATTGCGAAGGCCTTCGATTGGGTCTGGCACAGAGGTCTTGCGAAGTTGCCACGCTATTGACTCCCCAAAGGACTATGCGTATGGATTGCCAGTTTTTTGTCCAACAGAAGTATTCAAGCCGTCGTCGATGGCAGTTGCTCGAACTGCATGGACATAAACGCTAGAGTTCTACAAGGCTCCATGTTGTCTCCGACCCGGTTTCTGCTGCATATTAATGACATGCTGTCTGATGGCTCCATCCATTGTTATGCAGATGATAGCACCGGGGACACGTATTACATGGGCCGTGAAAATATCCCTAGGTCTGAAGTGGAGGAGAGTTGCAAACAACTTTGTCCGAAATCGAGACTACTCTCTCTGGAGTATCCGATTGGGGACGACTAAACTTAGTCCAATTCAACCCCACTAAGACACAAGTATGTGTATTCACCGCTAAGAAGGCTCCATTTGTTGTAGCGTCGCAATTACTGAGCACAGCGCTTATCATTACCACAAGTATCGGGATACTTCGTGTCGACATCTCCAACGACGTCCAATACTGAAGTCATCTGGCAGACAAGGTCAAGTTGGCATCAAAGAGACTTGGGTTGCTCAAGAGAGCGAAGCAGTACTTCACAGTGGGGCACCGGCTCCTCTTATAAAAGGCGAAGGTTCGGCCCCACATGGAGTACTACTGACACCTTTTTGCCGGAGCGCCTGCGTGCCAGCTTGACCCTTTTGACTTGGTGCGAAGAGGGGCGTTGAGGCTTGTCGGCAATCCCATACTTACAGGCGATGTAGAACCTCTCAGTCTCAGAAGAGACTTTGCCTCACTGTGTGTTTTCTACCGCCTATATTATAATGGTTTGTGCTCAGATTAACTGTTTGACATGATGCCCACAGCTACATTCTATTCTCGCACCTTTCGCCATAGGCGGGGAATTCATCCTCACACATTGCAACCGGAAACGGTGTGCACTGTGCGGTATGAAAGGAAATTCATCCCTCGCACACTCAAGCTGTGGAATGAACTCCCCGCACTGGTTTTCCCAAGCGACTAAAATAATATGGGGCTTCTCAAGAAGGACATTAGAAGGTATCTTTGGGGTCGGCAGCATGAGTGTGACGCCCCTGGTGTTGCATACTTCCATAGGCCACGAACCACTTTCCAACAGGTGGGCCGTGTGCTTGTCTGCCACCTAAGTGGTTTAAAAAAATATGGCTGTATGTTAGTTGAATAATGTATTAAATTAAAGAAATAAAAAAAGTTCGTCGCGAAATTAATAATAAGCAGAATCAACTAAAAAATCTATGATGATTCCCGTGGATTTACAGTAAAAAAGTAAAACAAGTCGTATTAATATTCAGTCCATTATAAAAAATTTAAAAGAAAACTGCAATAAGTTGGAACAGGAATTAAAAAAACTCACATTGTTTCATATGAAACAGAATTAAATCGAAAATTTTAGGTACAACTTATAAATTTTTACTAATAAAGTGAAATAAGTTTTAATTAATGCACTTTTAGATTAAATAATAAACAATGTTATAGTTAACTGCCAGCAATGCACTGAATTATTTTGTTTTATTTCACTTTTATTCCTACAAGCAACGATCCGACCTCATACGGAGCTGGCGCATCAATGAATCATTCACTTTACCGGTACCAACTTGTTCGCGCGCGTTAGTGAGAAAGAGACGGACTACGTTGTATCTTGCTCAATTTGATCGTATTGCAATGGCTGTTCGAGTGAAACCTTTCTCCTAGTAAAGTTATTACACTTTTTGATGAAATCTCATAAAACATGAATTTTGAGTTATTTCTTTGTTTGAATAGGGGTGCGATATGGCGTAGTTGTATAGAAATCTATAAGAAAAGTTAGCCTACTAATTGCTTCGAAATTTCATTAAATAACTAGTTCAAGTTATACAAACGTTTTAAATTTCAGCTAAACCCACGTCTAAAGAATAGCCCGAAATAATTAATGTCAGTATTGATGTTATTCCAGATAGGAGTACTTTATTGATGGTCCGTTCTTAATCAACGTCGTTTGAAGAATTCTTGGCTCTTTTCATTGGAACGAGAGATGCGCTAACAATTGCTTTTATTGATGACTACAGACAATTATGTACACGATACCTTTTATCTAGGGTTAGTGATGTATTTCAGACTTGTGAAAAGAGAGATAATGATTATAGTTTTATAGGTACTATAGACAGGTGACTTGCAAAACCTATTTGAAAATCATCTATTGAGTGATATAGAAAAAATATTTCTTGGTCATCTGTTTGTAAGTAACACCTACATACCCAGCCGAGATCAAATAAGCATAACAAGTGCGTAACAGTTACTCAAACACAAAGTGGTAAAAGGTCTAAAACGAGCTTGTGGTCATATAGATTGCTTAATAATCATAAGGTCTGTATGTATAATAATAACACACAAATGCCGCTTTTTTTATTGGTCGATATTGAAAACTATCTCAATGAAATCGTGAATAAATTTATGATAGAAAAGAAATACACTGAAGCACACTTTTTCTTTTTTTTCTTTCTTCTTACTTACAGCAAAATTTTAAGAGAATATTTCAAAGTGGATGTTAATTGTTTCTAAGATCAACAAAATACAAAATGGGGTTCTTCAAGAAGGGCATTAAAAGGTTTCTTCAGGATCGGCAGCACGAATGTGACGCCTCTGGTGTTACATACATCCATAGGTCACGGTAACTACTTTCCATCAGGAGGGCCATGTGCTTATCTGGCACCTAAGTGGTATAAAAGAAAGTGCTAATGCAACAATATTTTCATGTTGCAAAGAAGTTCAAGAAATCGCGCAATCGCAACTATGTCATTGTCCTTCGCATACTCTTAGTAGATGTTATTTCCACATACGCTCCCTTCTTTACTATATCCTCTTTCGTACACTCCATTAATTTTTACTTAGATCTTCTATTGCTCCTTAAGCCCTACATTCATACTTTGAAGCTTTTCTACAACATTATTTTCATTTATTTTAATAATAATGTTCATAACACGATAGTTGCTCGCAGTTCAAGAAATGTAAATGAAAATAGATGATCTGATTCCACAAGTAAAATTACAGAGCTTATTCCACTGTACAAAACGTTCTTAATTTACATACACTTAGCCGCATAAAGGTCTGTTATCGCTCAACGGCACCAGTCGATACCAAAGCTATTACGGTCAACTTTTATAAGAGTATAGCCACTTACGACAGCATCTGTTAAGTATCATTGATAGAATCCCTTAATAAATTTAATACTAGCATTTAGTTTATTTGTACATTGAGTAGTTTAGATTTGGTATTAAGATAATAGTATGAATGGAATTGACTTTATGACGCCATCTAAATTGATGATAGACTTCATCAATGAACTATAACTTCAATCAAGATTTTAAAACAATAAAATTTTGTTACTTACTTTATTCAATGATAGGTAAGAGTAATGTCAACTATAACAACAAAAAGAAACGAAAAACAAAAAAAAGAACATAAAATAAGAAACAACAAAAAACTCAAGCAAATCTAAAAAATCAACAAATGACCAAAATTAGATTACTATTTCAAAATACCAAACTTTCTCCAAATGAGAGTCATCTATAATACGAGCAACCTATAATCTCATAAGTCAACGACCAGAACATGAACACTGTAATATATTCGCTCCGTATATCGGTTTTCGATAACGCCAGCAAAGATATGCTTTTACATATGCTATAATGGCAAGCATACCAGCCAGATTAGTGTCCACATCATAACGATATCTGTACAGAAGTGCTGCTGCCCATTTGGCCGTCTGCATTATCCTAACACAGATAACTAGCGTCGAAGTCTATATCTGCAAGAAATGCATTGGTCTAGCCGTATCATGTGACATTTTCAACATTGTGCTGTTATACTATCAATTGCCTGCAAAATCTATCCTATCCTACGTTCTACTGATATTATAAATGTAAAAGTTTGTGAGGAATTTTGGATATTTGTTATTCAATCACACTCTAATGGCTGAACGGTTTTCACTGAAATTTTGTATATCCTTGTTATCCCGTGTGAGGTTAGGTTAGATTAGCAAGAAGAGTATAAAAATTTTAGTTGCTAGTACAAATAAAATCGTACGTTAATGCAAAAAGCCGTTTTAGTCTTGTTATTTCCAACTATATTTGTTTCTACAGAACAGGATCTTGATCGTTTAAACTTAAATTGTTGTCATTAATCCTCACGGGAAGTGTTTAAGTTAAAGTTTGCTCAAGTTTGATCAAATTACTCACCAGCTACGGTTCTTAGATTCTATTTACAGGTTTATTTTATATTATTAGTTAGTTTCAAATTCAACACTAAGAAAAACAAAGCTTGATGTTTTGTACACATACAATATTGTTTAGCTAAACATTACTAATTGCAGTACTTAAACTAAACATAATAATGTAGCTACTACATCTGGTTATAATTCAAGCACTTAAACATAGTGACACATTCGTGTAATGCGTTTACTCTTCCTTTTAATAGGAAATGAGTAAGTGGCGACACGTGCACCATCGCTACACAATATGCAGTGCATTATGACATTCTGAATCGCGCGACTAAAGTTTGCATGACAGTTACTGTTTTTTCTAGTTAACTGCATTAAACATACGAAACATAGTTATTATGGGTCTAGGTAGGGTATTACGCTTTTTTAAGGTTTACCTCTTCCCCGTCCCCCTGAAGCTAAACAAAATTGCTTGCATTAGGAGCCAGGTTTCGAATCTGTGACCTCTCCATCATAAGGTCGACTCTTAACCACTAAGCTGCCAATGCCAATAGAACTTGTAATTAATTCAAAAAGGTAGTACCTAATTGACTCTTCTTTCTATTAATTAGACTAGATACGAGCACCACAAAATGCTTCGGGAAAAATAAAATGTAAGTAGTCTTATAGTTTTCAGTGCCTAGTTAATGAATTACAATAGACGGAAGCATTACGTATAGACACATTACTCAACGATATATGATGCAGTATACCAGTAAATGCACTTAGCGCTGGGAGTGAAAAGATGCACCCGATCTATTTAATGGCATTGTGGGTGGATGCGAGCTTGAAATAGACAGCATGATGTGCCCTACAGTGCAGATATGCTTTAGTGACGAGTTGTTCAATAATTTAATACCAGACGAAGTAGAGAAATCAAGTGACATGACAGAATCAAACATTAAAAGAGATAATGACGATAAAATTATATAAAAATAAGTAAACTAGAAATTGTAAAAATAAAAAATAATAGATACATAATGCATGTCTTTTTTTAAGTTACTATTGTTTCATCTGTATATCCGCATTCTAGATTCCATAACACAAGCTAATTAAGCTTACCATGGGTCTAGATAGCGTTGTGTAGAATGTTGTGGAATATTTATTTTATTATTTTTTTTTTATCTGTATTATAAAAATGGATGTTGCTAGACTGATTCAGCAAATTTTTTCCGTATGTACCAAAAGTTCCACGGATGCAAAGGAAAAAAACGCACATAAGTCACGGGAATAGGAACTTAATTCCACGCGGGAGATACCGCGGGCATCAGCTAATCCAAACTAATATTATAAATGCGAAAGTAACTCTGTCTGTCTGTCTTTCTGTCTGTCTGTCTGTCTGTCTTTGCTTCACGCCTAAACTACTGAACCGATTTGTGTGAAATTTGGTACAGACATAGTTTGGAACTTGAGAAAGGACATAGGATAGTTTTTATTACAAAAAATAAAATAAAAAATAAAATTTATTCCGGACATACAGCGCCATCTATTGGTCAAGAGTCGGCATCAATTCAGTACTGAGTATAAGGGTAGATTGAACCTCGAGAAAGGACATAGGCTATGTTTGGTCGCGATAACCGACATCCACGCGGGCGGAGCCGCGGGCAACCGCTAGTTTTACATAAATATAAGTTTCCATGACATTGTGTTTGTAAAGGAAGGCTGCTCAAAGAAATCACCTCAAAAGCCATATTCAATTTTGATAGCTGCCGTTGACTGGACAATACTCGTAGACACGTATGAGAAGCACTATAAAATACCGGAGGATATCTGTGCCTCATCATCCAGACCCGACATATTCCTTTTTTCACGATCGCATAGGCGTGCAGTGCTTGTAGAACTCACAGTACCGTGGGAAACTAATATACCTAAAGACCACGCTATAAAGACAAACAAATACTTTGACTTGACTAACGAGTTAACCAAGAACGGCTACGTGGTTAAACTCTACGCCGTAGAAGTAGGAGCAAGGGGAATTCCAGCTAAATCCCTGTACAACTTACTTAAAGACCTCGGATTGCCAAGAGCTTCAGTAAGCTCTTTACTAAATCGAATATCAAAAGCGGCATTGATAGGATCTTACCAAATTTGGATAGGTAGGGGGGGGAACACTAGTGACGGTGGAGGTGAGCGCTGATGCATCACAAGGTGGCCACCCTAAACCTACATCTGGGTCGCAAGTCCCAGTCGCCGTCACGGTGTTCCTCTCTGTATCACGCTATGGACCCGGCGACCGCACGGTGAATCCATGGAGTGCTGAGAATCGGATCTCGTATATCCGAAGCTAAAGGTATCAAAATGCATGTGACTAATATTTAACTACAACTTTATTTGGATTTTGCATTAATCTTTGATAAGAGACTCCGGAAGCAAAAATTCACAAAATATTAAGACGACGCACGGCAACGATAAGACTAATGCAAAAAATGTACACATCCAAAGATCCATTAAACTTGAAATCGGAAACGACCACTTGAGTTCGCAGCTGCCCGCTTCAATGAAATACGAAATAATAGTAACAGACTCTGGAGGAGCCGTAGAGCATTATAACCCGACTAACAAAGGGATTATCTTGTTTGGGAACCTCTTGACTGATATTCTATGTATCGTGTTACCATTCGAGTTTTTGTGGGTGTGGTTAGGGTGAGAATTCGGCAGCTTTCAAAGATAATTTTGAAGTATTTTTTGCACCTTTATGAACATTGGCAGTTAACGGTTGAATTGTTTTCGTAATTTGAAATGTATTGAAATAGTATCACACAGTCCCACGTTGAGCTTAAAGACATAGAAATAAACAGCTATATAGTATCTGTAATATTTATTGTAAGGTTTCTAGATCGTAATTGTCAAATATATGTACTCGTATTTGAAAAAGAAAGAGAAAATTTAGAAAAAGCATTGTAGAGTTTAGCTGGATAATTGTGTGACAAGTCAATTTCTCATTAATTAATATACTGAAAACTGAGAGAATGATTGTGATAATGCTTTATTAGACAAAATGTCAGCAAGGAATATCATATTAAACATTATATACATTATTGAAATCACCTAAATGTTACATTTAATCATCGAAATTAACCAGTTTTTCTTGATTTTAGTCCGCACATTAATGTGGACCGTAAACTTTTTGAAAGCACACACACACATTGTGTTCCAAACAAAAGGCCTAATAACAGTCGTGACCAGTATTCAGTATTGTCTACAACTGTACGATCTTGCGTGAGTATCGATTCTCCTTTCATTAACAAATCATAGTTTTCACACGAAAGTACATGCTTTGACCCAGATTCTTTTAAGCTTTGGGCAAGACAGTATTATGTAAGCCATGTTTGTAAGTGCTGTCACGAATTTTGTATCAGTATCGTCTTTAAATGATGGGCAATGAACATGCATGGTCTTTTGTCTACAATTAAGTGTGATTTATGTGAAAGTGTAATAAAACAATAACTATAGTAGCTAATAGCAATTGCGTGTAAAAATATTTTTCGAAACTAGAAAAAACCAGAGGTAACAATATTTACTGAACTTTTATACTTTCGGATTCTATTATATACAATTTTGGAAACAAACTGCCCAGTGTCTATTTTGCGATGAAAATAATTGCAACCAAGTTCAGATAAACAGAACTGTGTTCTAATTCACTCTAATTTACCGAAATTGATTAAGTAAAAAAAGGCTGTTAAGATTTACTTGATCACATTATTGGTGAAATGAGACAGCTCAATTTGATCTATAGTTTTTCCTCATTTTATCAAACAACTTTTTTTACATTTTGAAACTTGTACTTGCCAGAACTCTATTTATGATTGATGCTCTAGTCTAGTCAAACGTTCAAACGAGGTCCAAAATCCAATAATTGAGTGTGAAACGGTATTCACAAGTCAACTTTAAAAACTGCACCATCCTAATGTCATTATGGAATATTTTACAACCTGGTATCAAAATTGACGCCCTGAAATAGATAATTCGTGTTTGTAAGTTGCATTATCGTCGTGACAAGTAACAGTTTTTTCCCTCTACTTGAGTACACCATTTGTATCATCTTTTTTCGATCAAAGTTCCGTTGGTGACAGTTATATTTTTTGCCTCAGCTTATCAGATTCAAGATTAGGTGCAAGCTCAGCTTTTTGTGAAACTTTTTTGCTACCCCACTTAATATTTGAGAGTCACAGATAAACGAAATGTTTCACCGGCAGAAAAGCTGGTTCATAAATCTTGAAATGTAATTAACTCTGCAGATATATGAAGTTTGGGTGTTTTAAATTTAGTGTTAGTATGCCCTACATTTAGGAGACCATTTTATAATGTTATACTCGTAGATAATTGGTTTAAACTCCAAAATAGAGGTAAAAGGTCTGTTCATTACAATATACCTACATTTTTTATAAAAGCTGATACAAGTTCACGTATATGTAACTTAGGTACTTTATGTAATAAATTGTTAATCGGGTGCACTTATACCAGATTCTATGTTGCTACTGATAATTTCTTAGTAGTTAAACTCAATTTAAACTTTTCCTGACCCAGAAGTCGAACCCGGACTTACACCACTCCAGTAGAGTGACAAAATATATTACCATTAATCGCAGGCAATCACAAAAATATACATTTAGAAATAACTACAGAAGTGAAACTATAGATAAGGAAGCGCTAGCTTCTTTAGAAGTAGTTGTCCTTAAGGACAAGCTCTCACACAGGCCATAAGTGGGTGCAGTGGCGCACTGTCGCTGTACTTTAAACAATGCTATACTTAAGAGTAAGAACAAAAAGACAAAAGGCACTCACCATGTTTGTCAGCGGCGACGGCCACCCATAGCACGAGGAGCACGACACCCCCCCGCGCCATGTTAGGTGCGTACGCGCATCACCTAAAACAATACAGAGTTGATCAATATTTGATGAAACGTTTGCCTTCGATGATCGTGATTTGATGTATAGGAATAAAAAATCTGAGTAAATATGCTTTATATTTTATGAATACGTTTTTATTGATTTTATGTTCATCGACTACATGAAAGTGGTTCTTTATTTTATTTAAGGAGCAAACAAGCAAGTGGATAACCTAATGTTAAGCGGTTCTCGAGATATCAATCGTGCGTTGATACTTAGGAAAGTGAGAGGGAGAGGAGGTATAGAAAAAGAAGTAGTAAGAAACCAAAACTATCTATATAACTAAATATAAACTATGTATCACAATAAAAATAACCAGAATTAGCCTCCAATTTTCATCTCATACAATATAGTTGCTCCTATATTTTAGAGTAAATAGGAGTCTACAAATCACAAAATCTTTTACACTTTATGACTAACATTAATCACAAAATTCTCGGGCTAAACAAAAAACTGACATATTTCAACCATCAAAAAACTTTGAAACACCGATAGCCCATATTTCTGATCATATGCCGAAGTACAAGCCCACCGCGTCATTAGCCAGAACACTTTTGTATGGCACCGCACCGTGACTAATAGGACCCTTTAGGGCCATTTTTGGGGAAAAAATAAATGGACCTATTATGGACCGGTAAGTAGAGGCTTGTGGTAAAAAGCCGATTTGGTGTGACGAAACATATTTTATAGAAATTGGATATGTTGTGTGAATAATTTCTTGTCGAACCACGATACTGTTTACAAAATCTTTTGGGTGTGATGAAAAGATACCGCAAAAATAATATGCTAATGTTCTACTTTTAACAACCTTTTTTACTTGATCTGCAAACATTACGAAAAGGTGTCACTTTACATACCTACACCTTTACGTGTAAAGGTGTAGTACCTGCAGAGGAGATAAGAGAAGATAAAAGGAAAATAAGAAAAGGTAAGAAAAAAATCCGGTACTTTCAGAAACTATACCTACCTACGAATTGCAACATGCTATTACGGGTGATACTTCCTCAGCAAAAGTAAGCCATTCGCACTGAGAAGAACCTGATTTTGTATGATATCTAATCCAGCTGCTACTTATAAAAAGAAAATAAGAAGGACGTCATGAGAATTTATGGTAATAATGTTACATTTGAATTACGTGTAGCCGCATTTTACAATAATTCTAAAAAAAATGACGTAAAATAAATAATCATCTTGTACACCTACCTATTTTATACTCAAAGTAGACATGCTAGAAATACCTGCGGAGGTTACAAATATTACACTTTGCAATTAATCTACTTATATCGGCTAATCTCGCGATTTATTACGTGTTAGTTTTGTATTTAGAATGTTGATTACGAAATTAAGAGTAATAAATTGCGATCTGATCTGATAAACGAAATTTATTTACAAAATATGACTGTAATTATTTAAAACTGGTAGGTATCACTGAAGATACATATTATAGGCTCAATGAACATTCTAACTAATTTGCAAATTATAAAAAGTACGTATGTTTGTTACTCCTTCTCACTATAACTGCTAGAATAATTTTATTTCAGTCACACACTCGTAAGTTAATTTTATCCTGAAAAAATAAACCATGAAATCCAACACGTAGAACTATAATTTAGTTCAACCAAGTCTCCCACCTCCCCTTCCATAACTAAAGCAATATAAAAATGGCGTTAAAGATGTTCAACACCCAAACTCATCAAAATTATGATTGCTTTCAATTAAAACTTAAGTACGGTGAACTAAAGTAATTAAACACTTGATAATTATGAAGATAATCAACCGCTAGCTACCGGGGTTTGTAAAGTTCGTGTTGAACATAAAAGATGAAACTGAATAGATTATGCTTATAGACAGATAATTAATAAATGACTGAGTCTTTGAAGTAGAGCAGCAAAACAAAAGTTGATGGAAAGTGCGGGCTTCATGGTTGAAAAAACTGAAAACACTGGATTTGATTATTTTCTACCCTACTAAGTCAAGAAAGAAAGAACCACATGAATAATGCATACTTGCAGTTACAGAGAAGTCTGAGAAGGAAAAAAGGAAATGGAGAATGAGAATCAGGCACGGGTTATGCGGAATGCACCATATTTTTAGTGAGATGGCTAACATAACATAATAATATGACTATTTTTTGTGCCCTACTATTCCAAATCGTGTACCTAAGATTTATTTTTAAGGCTTAGATTATTATATTTCTCCTGATTATCCTGATTTTTCTTATTTTACTTTAGAAATGTCTAAAAAACTATGATTTACCATTTCTATATTAAACTAAGACACGAACGAACTAGTAAAACAGAAACACAACTTGTGGGCGATGTACTAAAATTTAGTTTACAGTAAATCTCTTTATTTCATTACGCAGCAAATTATATTTTATTGACAAAACTGATTGCAATTTGAGTCCCAGAAAAGCTGTAATACCATATAAAGTAAACGCAGCAAGAATTGTATATGAAAATAGAGAAAATGTGGGCGTGGTGGAATAGAAACTAGACAATAACGCGAAAGAAATAGTGTGCTAAAAGCTAAAACAAATGTTAGTACTATTTGAACGTACAACAATGTTGGAACCAACATTCCCGCGACATAAAACCTTGTATTGGATTATAAAGACGTGTAGTGTTATTGCTCCGCTACAATGTATAACCAATGGCTTTGATTGTTGAACGAAGTATTTCGAACAGTCTGTCAAATACATTATTGTTATGTGTTTGATTAATGGAAGTAAGATTTGAATGAACAAGTTTCGTTATAAATGAAGTGTTTACAAGTTTTGCAACAAAATAGTAGACTGTGTTGCTTTATGCGGTAGCTTTAATTGATTATTATTATTTTTAGTATTAAATTACTGCTGATTAGTTTCAACACTGTAATTTAATAGCGTCTGGTGTAATAACGTAATTCTATGAATTACGTTATTAGACCAGACGCTATGTAATTAAGAATCTTACGTATGACACATTAATTTCAATTGCATATAAAAGTTAGTAGTATTTGTAGTGTTATCTCTTAAGCCGCACTGCATTATAAGGGTAGACTTAGCAGTAGCTAACAGCTCTAGTGGTTAAAAGTGAATAGTGCCCAGTAAGGATAGGTTAAATGAGCTACATTGAAAAAAAAAATAGTTGAAAATACAACATCATAACAAACATTTTGGATTGTTCTTTTATTCTTAAACTTTATAATTCAAAACAGTGGTCGTTTTATCCGAAACCTTTCAAGAACAATTTACTTCCAAATCCTGTGAATACAACGTGCAAATTCTGGTTTGGTTTGTGACAGTTTTAATTAAAATAATAGTAGATTTGTTATAATTGCTTTGCTTTTGTGATAAAAACTTACTCTCTGGGAATTTAATGAAAATATTTTGAATAAATGTTTTGTTGTTAAAAAATAATAACATTGCGATACGATATAATAAGTAAATTATTATTCTTAGTCTAAATCTTAGTGAATTCGTAAAAAGTGTCAATAAAATTATACAATCGGCAGATTTTGGAATGAAAATCCAAATTGTTACACATAAAGTTTGACTCTTAGCTAACTATTGGAATAGTTCGTAATATTAGTACCGTTTAAGATCAATCATAACACATACACAATCAAGGTGAAGCGCTGGCCCAAATTCTTAAGGGCATTGCATGGATAGGACTGTTGACTCATAATGATATAGCAAGTAATGATGAACTATCAGTTAATGAGTTGAAATCTATCGTTAAGGTAAGAGTGAGCAGCGTTTGACCAAATCTAAAGCAAATGCATATAAGGGACAGAATAAAATAATACCAAATAAATCGATAGAATCACTTAAAAAGTGGCTTTGTTTCATTGAACAAAATCTTGTTAAAATTGAGTTTCAATTAATAAAGATAAAGTCCCTGATAAGTAAAAACCATAGTACAACATTAAAGTATAATAAGGGCAAATCATTAATAGTCTCGGTACAAACAGCAACTCAAATTTATAGTATTTTAACTAATATCTGATTTCTTCGAGGAATGATTGCCTGCTTAAGTTTATTTGTTTCATAATGATCTATGAACATTTCAATTGAGTTAATATACCTACAGCATCTATTAGTGTCAATAGCCACTTAATCTATTTAAAATTTTACTAGATTGAATTACTATTATGAACAATATTTTTTGCATTCATGTTTTTTTTTTGGTTACACTACTGCCTATCTTTCGCAAATACGCAGACGTTATATGTTTATTGGATTCAATATTAAATTATGTGATACTAAAAAAGTAAACGTTGTTATTAATGTCAGTTTGTCATCGTCGGATATCGTAATAATGTGTATTATTACATATTACGACGTCCTTCATTCCTATTATATAGTAGGAATGAATTGCTAACGAATATTTCCATTTAAAATAATACAAGTATTTATCACAATTACTGTGAGGACTTTTCATACCATACATTTAATAGACAGAAATTATACCTAAACTTAGAACAATTGTCTATGAATCAGATCGATCGACGCAGAAATAGTTTATGAAGTAACTTTAGTTAACTAGTTAGTCTAGATTTAGCTTATCAACGTTGTTATCAATTCGCTTAATAAATTGGCATAAACGGTTAAACTCGATAGGAAAATACTTTAACGAATCAAAGGCTTCACCAAAATCGCTAGCATCTTACAGTGAGACCACGATGTACAAAAATCGAACCTAATGAAATGTTCAAACATCCTCCGTCAATAAGAAACTTCCAATCATTAGCCGAATAAGATGAGCATACAAATTGTAAGGTTACAAGGTGAACCCGTATTACTTAATGTTTTAACGTTAATAAGGTAGGCCACGTACGTGCTCCTGATCTCAACTTCAGATAACTCGTCCCATTTTCTATTGCGACATTTTTTGTGTAAGGTTTGTGCTTTCTTTTGTAGCTGTTTTGTTATTCTGTTTTGAATAATTTAGTTTGCCGAGCTAAATAACAAACAATATTTTAGGAAACTTTTTTTTTTCAAGATCGATAATTTCGTGTTTTCTTTTGTAGTCAGTGTCAGTCAGGAAAGGGAGTCACTATCAAATATCATGTGTTACTATAGAATATCACCTTTTTTTTCAATATGAAAGTCAGTTGGTGATCATCAAATGAAAAACTCATATCCAATACCTAGGCAAATTTTGTGAAGCTATGCTAGAAGTCAAATTAAAAATACTGAGAATGCATGAATTACTAAAATTTTACTTTTCAACTTCTATTTTAGGTCAGGTCATTTAATAAAATGAGACTAATTTGATACTTTAGGAAACAGAAATCTTGTCACCTCTGTTTTAATTTTATTATGAGTCAATTGCATTTTAACATATAAAAAATAAAACAACGGCGGCGTTCATTAATGTTAATTACATTTTAATAGATACATATCAATAAACGGAATCATTCAGAATGTTTAATGATCATCTTTAACTATAGTCGTTATAATCTAAAGTTTAACAACAACTTTGAGGTTAACATACCACATAACTTATCATAACTTTACGATAAGTCGACCATAATCTTATCGGTTTTAGTAACTAAGTCAGATTTGCATGATAACTGAACCTTTGTACAAGTTTCATATAATACAACATCGAAGTGAATCTTATTTATCTAGTTACAAACTGTAACACCTCACAAAGTAGTTTTAAAGAACAGATACTTTACAATTGGTATTATTATTATTTCCTTTACGCTCTGCCTCTGAAGACCATTCGAATAGGTCAAATTAAAGTAACGAAAATAATATTATTTCGTCTGTGTTGCTCTTGACTCTCATAATTCCTTGTGTTTTTCGGCACCAAAATAGATGTTATATCTTTTTATTGCACACCAAGAACAACACGAGATACCTACAACATAGGTGCAGTTTGGTAATAACGGTTAGGTTGTATAATATGAAAAGTATTATCAAGACAGCCTATTGTCACTTTTTAATCAAAATAAATAGTTACTTAATTCATAACACGATAAACCATAGGTTTCATATGTTTCTTTATTGGTAATATACTGTTGTTACCAATAAAGAAACATATAAATCATTATTCCACATGTATTACATATAAACATTAAAGTTTCAATTAATAACCACCTTGGCCAAGTTTAGAAGGGCTTGTACCCACAATTATCTGTGATAAATTCTTGTACAGCAATGATTGTGAGACTGACAAAGAGGTCAGCTTTGTCATGGATCACTATGATGGTAGGTATAATTGAACCTTCTAGTTTTTACTCGTTGTTTGTTTCAAATCTATTATCAATTTAATTAGAATTCTGCACCGGATCGTAACTGGCCATTTTTTTGTCATTGCCATTCATAGAGGCATTGCGGCCAGTGTGATGGAAGCTTTTGCATCGGGTACTGTTTTGAGCACACTTTCTTAAAACGCTCATGAATTTGTGTAATTGTTTGTATATTTATTGACTGGTTTATTGTTTTAATTTAATATCTGATATCATCTTAAGCACCATATTGTTGGACTCTGTACTGATGGACTGACTATTTACTAAAAGAAAAATTCAATGGCATTTTGACTTAGTCGAATATGTAGTAAACATATTCACATGAACATAAAGACTTGTGATGACTGTTACTTATCAGAGTTATCCTATAAAAATAACTTTCTCATCAACGTATAAGAAATTTGCAAGTCATCAATTTATATCTGAGTTGATTGTCAGAAGCAGCCTAGAGCCTAGTAAAGGTTATAGGCTAATATATTTACCTCATTACCAAAATGTCATACTTGAATATGCCTAGTACAGGATACAGCCTAATATATTTACCTCATTACCAAAATGTAATACTTGAATATATTCGCGATCCGAAACTCGTCTTTAATATGAATACAAATGACGCAAAATACCTGCCAGGCATACGAAAGAGGATGAAAAAGTTACTTATTAGAAGTTTATGGCCTTGCAGCCCTACGACTATTACACAATATTACCGGGGCAGTAAATATTATGTTGTTTAATAACAACACCTATCTACCAACAACTACCTATACAATGTTAGGAGACATACAATATTACCCTACATATCGAAGTTCTATTAAGATCTATTTTACACTAAAATATAAATCTCTCTCGCAGGATATTTACATAGATGAAAGCATAGAGCAATGATTATCCAAAACACATAAAATAAACTGCTACTAATAATATAAAAACGTAAATTTTTTGCAGTTCATGATATTGCTATTGTAACTAGTATTATTACTGAATTAATCATCTGTTCTTCATTATACCACTGTATAATCAACTCGAGAACTTTGAGTAACTCGCACCTTATAATCATTCGTAAGTAATCAACTTATGATAATAAATAGCCCGTACGTTTGTAACGACCAAAGCATATTAATATTTAATCGATGCCAAGCCTTCTTCAAAATGATCGTTTATACTTTAATGCAAGTCGTAAGTAGTCTTTGGTTTTAACTATATATTCTATAATACCAATTTGTTTGAATTATCTCCAATAAGAAAATAAATAACTGTGTCCCGTAAATAATTGTAGCTCAAAATTACGTAAGATGAGATTTTGCTAAATATCTAAGTAGCACTTACATCGTCACTATGATTTTGAAATTGCCCATATCAAGTCTAAAATCACAACAAATCGTTAAAGCTTTTCTCCCTTTATATCTCCTAGAACATCTTCCACACGTGACAAAGCAACGTAATGGGAATCGACATTAGCCTATTTATGCCGTTCCAGCTTATCTGATGATGTCTCTCCTACCGTCACAATTGCTGCCGCTTTTACCGTTGCACTCGTAAAAAAGCTACATAATAGTTTGGTGCCGTCGTTGAGTAAGATTCTGATAAATCCGTGACCGACTTCCATATCTCCTTAGACATAGTTCAAGTCATAAATCTTACTTTATCAGAAGTATCTGTCACATAATTGGATGGAAAGTATATAAGGAAACTTAAGAGTTAGATAAGAATTATTTTTATTGATGTCAATGAACATAAGAAAGTATAATTATTGTAAAAGCAGCATATTTTTTTGTTTTGATTGACTGAAATACCTTTGAGAAAAGATATATTAATAATAATTATTTTTAATTAATAGTTACCCGAAAAAAATACTCGAAATAGTAGGCATCAGCAAATAAAAACAAATCCACAAAGGTTCACTTGAAGCTAAAATTCAGTCACATCCGACAAAGTTGCGAAACAACAATGTATCTCATCACAGTTACAAAAACGAAATCAGATTCACTTCACGTATGCAAATGACATTTAGGAAAACAGTTTTCACAAACGCGTAACCACACTGAACGCGATTAAAACACCCGCGGAGCGACGTCTACTCTCCACGGCAGCCCGAGTTTAACTGTCGCTGCAACACGGGACTCGTAGGGGAAAGGGATACAGAGGTGAGGGGGGCACTCTCCAACTGAGGAGATAACTTTTGATCTTTTTGGAGCCGTAGTAGATTTTAATGATGCACTCACATCTGGAAATTTGACAGAAAAAGTGCGCGTCGATGTAAGGCGTTAATGCATGTCAAGAGCTTAGTAAAATGACGTGTCAGAAAAAGCTTAGTTTTGGTTGCGGGTGACATTTTTAAAAATAGACCGATAGACAGGCGGTCCACAAAACTCATGATGAATTTTGGAATTTGTTAGTTTTGCAGGAATCCTCAAATTAGCTAAGACAGGAACCTTTGTTACTTTGGATATTATGCTTTATATTCCAGAGCATTATTTTCACATCATGCGATGTCTTGGGCTAGACAATATTGCACAAGCTTTTTGTCAATGCCCCGCACATGTCAGGGTACAAAAGGGCGAGGAACGTAGCAGGTACAAAAGATCCCAACCCCGTTTCAAGTTACAACGGCCATAGATTAATGACGGGAACATTGTGGAGTTAAGAACCCAAAAATTTACAACTGCATTGTATTCGTCGCGCAACAAAAGAGCACAAAAGATAGGATCGGCTCCTGTTATTACCTTATCGTTTATCAGAGTGCTGATTTCTCTCACTTTTCAAGTAATACGAGTAACGTTAATTCCAATACCGATTTTTTTTAATGGTACAGATGTTTGGAAGGCGTTCCGTTATTGCATACAAATAATCTTTGTGAATATGGAGAGTTCTTACAAATTTTTACAATTCAATAGGAATGGACACAATGGGAATTTAACTCAAATTTGTAAGTTATAATCTGTTCGGAGTTAATCATATCTCCATTTATAACTTCAAAATTGTATTATTAAGGTTCTATAAGTGGTTCTTACTTCCTTCCTAAACGCCATGTTGAATTTTTATTTAAATCCGTATCGACATTACGCTATGTATGATGATGTCATTTAATCCCACTTCTGAATGCTAATGAAAGGATCAGCTTTCAAAGAACTTGACTGTCTCCTTAAGCCATTTTGCTTTATTAATGGAATCGCTTTCAGGTCGTGCTTTTGCTCACGTAGTTAAAATTTAATGCTTAGTCGTTTCTTAATTTTGTTGAGAGCATTATTCAGTTTCTAGGAACTTTGTGTTTTCAGGCATTCAATAGGTAGATATTAATATAGTAGTATATTAAATTGTAATTCAGTTAACATAAATTTCATCAAAGCCTGTACGATTTCTCTCTAGTGTTATGATAATATTTTACATGGGCGCGTACCTTTTAATTATTTATGATTAGTAATAAAGAGATTTCTAAAGCTTTATTGGTGAAATCGTAATAATATAAGTAGGTTTATTAATTTTCTAAAGTTCAAAATTGATTGACAACTTAACAATAAAAGTAAGATGGCACATAAATCATCTAAAACAGTAGTGCAGCGTTGAAATAAAGGCTCCGTCACACGGGCAAGTCACGGCTGGTAATGAGTAATGGGCGAGCGTTCATTACTCAACGACGCCCCGCAGTTTACGCGTCATCTGTCGTCATGTCTCGTGTGTTAGGGCAGTAACTTTAGACCTGTGAAGTGTGTGTGAAAAGGGAAAAGGCATGTTGTATAACTTCCGAGTCTAAGATAAACATTTTTATTAACTTTTTAATTTTCACTTTTCATGGTGTTAATTCGTGAAAATTAATTGTTTAGTGTTTTATACCACTTAGGTGGTAGACAAGCACACGGCATAACTGATGGAAAGTGGTTACCGTGGCCTATGGACGTATGCAACACCAAGGGCATTACACTCGTGCTACCGACTCTGAAGAAACCTAATGCTCTTCTTGAAGAACCCTATATTGTCGTCGCTTGGGAAAACCACAGCAGCAAAACTGTGGAGTTCATTCCACAGCTTCAGCGGGCGTTGCGTAACCTCTAACTGTAATACTTGTTAACACTTTCAAGACACAGATATCAACCGATCATAATAATAAATCATCTTAGTACATACTCCATTTTACTAATATAAATTAATAATTTGAATTCCGATTAGCATCAAACGTTTTATGTTCGTGAATTAGTTAACAAGCAAATTGACATCAAAAGATTGTAAAGGGTTAACAATATTGCCTTTAAAAATTATGTCCATCAATTTTTACGGTAATGTCGTAGCTTCTGGGCACATAATTTTACAACCGCTGCGCCCAACTGTACACCATATGCGTCGATGGCAATCTTATGGTGTTCTCAAAGTTATTGCCAGCACTGGGGCCTAATTTCCCGACGTTTTATGCATTGGGTAATTTCGTTTTAAATATTTATACCAAGGCCGTGTGGTTAGACCACCACATAGCTTCCTGTGGGTGTCGTAAGAAGCTTAGGGACTTCGTAACAGCGTTCGTGTGTATCAAAATCTTACCATTAACGCTAGTCTGAAAAGCGAGATAAATATGGTGAACGAAATCCCTTGAGAAAATTTGAATTTTGTAGTGGTTTTCGTGAACAGGCAGTTTATTATTTTTCTAATCAAGGAGCATAACCTCAGCGTATTTCGTTTGGTAATTAACATTCAAAAATTGTTTCTGGTACAAAACCACAGTTTTGATTGCCTAAAATAAGAAAATTTCATACAATTATTGTTTTACGTTTTGTTTTTAATTCTTTTTTTTTTGTCTACAAGTTCAACCGTTATTATAAGAACTTGGTATTTATATGAATAATATGTATGTATGTATGTATTACTATGTATGTAATATGTATGTATGTTGTCATTACTGTGATTTGTAACATAATATAGTATTTTGAAATATATATATTATTGCTTTTATTTGACGTTGTATGTTTCATTATGTAATATGAAAAAATGTACTTTAGCTTAATAAGTTCTGAATATAATTGTGCTTCTTTTAATAAATATTTTTGTTCCTTTCATTTATTATATATCTACCAAATTCTGAACAACAAAGTCGTCTTCTACAGAATTGTTCACAGTTACCAATGGAACTTTTTCTTTAATAATATATTGAAACTTAGGTATTTGGCATTCAGATTTTGTTACTGCGTCTAAATTTCAAACATTTAATTTATTTCGTTCCATTATTTATCTTTTCTTCTTCAAATTTGTTACAAAATAAAACGTCCCTGTTTTGCTAATTAATCTTTTCAAATCTCTGTTGAACCACAATTCTGATTGCTTCTCTCCCCGCTACTTGTAACACCTATTTGTTATTCCAAGGGCGTTCGCTACCGTCCGTTCGTCCGTTGCAATGCACTTCTTAGATACTGCCCGCGCTTACGACTTTTAGTCGCATTGTTTGCGATTGTAAGCATGAATTATTTATTTAATTGCCTGTCAGTTGATTTAGTCTGTTTAAATTTTTATGATGGTTGTAAGCTGAAGAAAAGTTGAACTATAGGTTTAGGTATAATTCGCGGGCTCGAAGTATCACTCTCTCACTTAAAATGTTAGCAAGCTATTTGTTTAAAACATTTGATTAATATTGATTTGATTTAGGGATTAGATAAAATTATTTGTGAGGTTTTACACCATCGAAATTATGAGAAAAGGTAAATTAATTACGCTATAAACATAAATCATTTTTGATCGGGAACAGTCGGTAGCTAGAATGGACCATGAACTCACGGTTCTAGGTAAAGCTTCCTACTGAGCTACCTGCATTGATTTTGGATAGCTGAAATTATTTTCTATCTACCTACATTTTAAGGTGACGTTAGCATAGTACTTATTTAAAAATTTCATGCGATTGATAAATACGTAACTGTTAATAAAGTTTTTGTTCTAGAAAACTTTAATATTAGGAGGATTTTCAATTCAGTCCTGATGTAATTCACATATATTTATGTATATGCTGTATAGGTACTTCCATACTTTTTTCATCGTGCGTAAAATATTGCTACGATCCTCGATAGCTTTACCGATACCTTTCGTTGATAAAAGCACTAATGGACGCTCCAACATGTTACCCTTTACCTATATTATGTTAGCTTTCTACGGGACTCACAGGAACAGATGATAAATGGTTCAAACCTGATATATACCAAAATTCTAGTGTAAGGAATGAAAATTTGAGATACGAACAAGTAACCATTTAAATTAATGATACGAATTTAAAAAAATACTGTAGTCCATGGAAGGGACTACCGTGGTATTTTTTAGGTACCATGTATTGATAAATTTAGAAAAGTAGGTATTCATAATTTTAAAGATAATAATAATGTGTAAGCGTAAGGAGAAGGAAGGAAGGAAGGAAGCCACCTAAGTGGTATTAAAAAAAAAAGTTTGGAAGTTTTCAAGAAAAGTACACACAGCGGAATTAAACAGGAAGAAAATGGTGTATATGCAGCGAGTGGCATATGACACAGCTCACGAAGAGTAAACAATAGTAAGCAACAAGTAACGAGTCTCCAGGATTACCATTTTACATGGAGATCATTTTTAAGGTATTCAGATATTCCGGTGGTGGTGGGTATCTACACTGAGATTATACAATACTACCACTGAAAACTTTATATTTATTTTAAAAAAAACGTACGAAGTTTGGTGTCCAGCAAAAATAAATAATAACTGTCTTAATTTTAAAACATTATAAAGATGCAACCTTTGTATGAAGGCTATTTTTAGGGCACGGAGAGATGTTTGATGAAACCATGTTTTTTTTTATACCGAGCAGTTACTGACTCGTTCACACATGCAGTTGTCTCTTTGATCCCATCTCATAAATCGATGGTCCCAATTAAGAAAGTCGATAGTTTCATTTTGTCGATTTTCACTTTTTTACATAAATGTATTCGCAAGAATGAGTTCTACAATGTGCATATTAAATTTCTTTAAAATTCTTTATTTTGACACATTTTTCAGTATTAAAATTGTCGAAAGTAATCGCGCGTCCGTACAAGATAGCGCGATATGGCATATCGTGCCCTCTTGCTCGTACCGCACGGGTAGTAGAGGGGCGAGGGGAACGTCGATTCTGCCACTTCGCACTTTATTGGCGGGCAGAGCGTACGCACCTTGTTGTTTTGAGTTGCTTTGTGTTTCTTGGTGCTTTCTGTTAAATTTATTTAAAACTCAGCAATGTCACATCATTCTAAGCGCATTTTGGATATTGTGAGAAAACAAGAAACGAATGTTGAACAAAAAAAAAAACGAAAAGGAATAACCGGGAATCATGAAAAACGTGTATTATAAGCGGAACCTGGTAAGTAGTATTATAATTTTATTATACAATTAATGTACAATTCTTATACAAAGCAGTCGTAGGTTATATTATGATTTTGAGCAATCATCGTTGTTTTATAAATCAATAAAGTCAGTTCCCTTCAAAAATGGAGGTAATGGTAGATCCGTCATTTTTAACTGAACACGAGCATTTCAAGATTGTCAAAAGTACCACTTCCTACTTTCTTAGATGTAAATTAAGTAGGTCTGTTTGTCAGAAGTGTCACATTCGACATTATTAAGTGTTTGCTTAATCTGTTGATTTGTCAGTTGTAATACGTACGACATTTTTAAACGGAACTTATATTAAATGGCCGGTCCCAAGTGACACTACTGACTTTTTCAAATGGATACTGGGTGTGTTTTTTTGACGGAAGTATCTCTATTGGTCGATTTCGTTTCAATGTTTTAGGAATGAACATTGTGTTTGACCTTTTCAGGTATCAAAATAAATTTTATTTATTTTCAGATCGAGTTGGAGTATAACTGCAATACACTGCGGCTGGAGGAACACCTCACCGAACTCCAGGTGGAACTAGGTCGCATAAACTGGCACATATTGGGACTGTCAGAGATTCAAAGACAGGGGGAGGACACGACAACCCTTCAGAGAAGGTGAGCAGCTCTCCCAAGGAGGCGTCGGCTCTCTAGTCAAAAAAGACCTCATCAGCAGCGTTGTTGATTGAAATTGGCAGTGTGTCGAACCAGGTAGCGTACCTTATCCTGAAAATCACGAACAGTCGTTCGCTGAAGGTGATACAGGTATATGCGCCGACCTCGTCTAACCCCAACGAAATAGCCGAGGCGGTATATGAGGATATTGCTAAAGCAATTAATCACACCGCCAAGGCCACTTACATCGTTGTTATGGGGGACTTCAATGCCAAATTGGGAGTACAAGAACGCGACGAGACAAAAATCGGACCTTATGGAGTGGGGTGCAGTAATCGCAGGGGGCAAATGCTAGTCAGGTTCCTCAAGTCACAGGAGCTCTTCTTAATGAATAGATTCTTTAAGAAAAACCTCACAGGAAGTGGACTTGGCAACGCCGGGACTCTGCGATAAGGAACGAGATTGACTTTTTCGTAATGGACAGTAAGCACATACCCGGGGGCGAGTTGGGGACTCCGTGGTCCCCACACCGGAAGAGGGCCATATCGAGAGATATGGCCCTGGGTCGGCCGGGGTGCGAGGGATATGGCTATGACAATCTCACCTCCGGCAACTGACGGCCCACAGAAGGCGTGCGTTTTAGTCGGTTCGAGTCCGACATAACCTCCTCCTCCGACTCCAGCGGGGGAGGTATCCGTGGGGATTTTTCGCACGATAAAAAAAAAAAAAGACACACACACACATATTTAGAGATGTCTTTTGATCAACAAGTTTAATACTGAAAGCGATCACCGACCGAGGCTCTCTAAATATCAACATCAAGGCAGAAAGATTCTGAATGATAAGGTCAACCCTCCAACCTACGCCGCCACTCCAAGTAGCTCTAGGGTCCGAAAAGTTCAACCTCTAGGGGCATTGACGAGAAGGCTGACATAGTGGTCAAAACATTGTAGGAAGTTGTTTCCCGGAAAACGCAAACAGCAAGAGTCCAAACTCTCTCCTGAGACTCTCGAACTTATGAGAAAGAGACGTGAACAACCATCCACACAGTCGTCTTCGTCAGATGGGAGAGCCTTAAACCAACAAATCAAAAAGCTAATACGCGACCTTCGACGCTCCAACACTCGCACCATTCAGGGGCAATTGAGCGTAATAGAGGGTCGAAAGTGTTCGCTCAGCAGTTGGGGAGGCCCCATCTGATGAAACTTAAAACTGGGGATGACAAAATGATGACTTCGAAGTTCGAGATACTCGAAGAGATCGAGCAATTCTATATCACGGACGTGTAAACCAACGGGACACAGCGATGAGGACCACAGAGCGCCACTACACCGAGGATTTGCCAGATGTCGAGCAGTGCGAGGCAGAGGCGGCTCTCAGGCATCTGAAGAACAACAGGTGCCCTGGTGATGACGGAATTACTACTGAGCTGCTGAAAGCAGGTGGCACTCCAATTCTGAAAGAGTTAGCAAGCCTCTTTAATTCCCTCATTCAGCAAGGGCTAACACCTAGGGCATGGAGCGGGAGTGCGGTGGTACTGTTCTTCTAAAAAGGCGATAAGATCTTGCTGAAGAACTATAGGCCCATCTCACTCCTGAGTCATCTCTACAAGTTGTTCTCGAGAGTCCTCACAAATCGCCTGTCGGGTAAGCTCGACGAGTTCCAGCCACCTGAGTAAGCCGGGTTTCGAAAAGGCTATAATACCGTGGACCACATCTATACTGTTCGGCAGATTGTAGAAAAGACGCAGGAGTACAACCAACCGCGGTGTATGGCGTTTGTGGACTACGAAAAAACCTTCGACTCTATCGAAACCTGGGCAGTGCCGGATGCCCTGCAGCGGTGCCGTGTTGATTGGCGATACATCGAGGTGTTAAGATGCCTGTATGATACTGCCACAAGAAGGTAGACGGAAGGTGGACACCTAGGTAGACTGACGACCTGCGAAAGGTGGCTGGGATGGACTGGATGCGGAAGGTGGAGGATCGGCAAACGTGGCGCGTATTGGGAGAGGCCTATGTCCAGCAGTGGACTACAGTAGTTGATTGATTGACTGTCCAATAATACTTTTTTATTTGTTTTTATAGTCATTTAGCCAAGCTAAGCTCTAAATATCATTATTATGTAACTACCTAATATTGTTCGTTTTATTTTTTATTTTTTTCTTACATTCACCGGACCTCCTAACCCATATTCGACATTTTTTAATTCACGACTTAACATTTAAAAATGTCGCATATTCCACTTCCAACCAAGTTCATCAATGAAAACCCAATCAAAAATGTCGAAAGTGTCACAATCGACAGTCAGTCAGTATTTTTATCCGTGATAAAATGTTGTATGTACATTTTCTCCTAAAATACAAGTGTTTATGTAATTTTATCTATTACATAATATAACTATACATATGTTCATGATATATTCCAAGTTTAAGGTTCCTGCGATTTGTATTTTCCTTTTGGGCGTAAAAATAAACTTAAAACTGCTCTACTGAAAAGTGGTCATTTTGCAGATACGACTTTCTTGATTGGGACCATCGAAATATTTGCACCCACATTTGTTATCAATTCTAAGGTTACGGTAAATTTCTGGCATTAAAACACTGATGTGTTAATACACTTCTACCTCATTAGGGCTAGTCATATTAAAATTACTATATTAATACTCAAAAAGTCCAAAAACAAGTAGCAATAAAAATCGTGACTGCAAAAGACAAAAAAGATGATGAAACCGTTGATTGTGGCGATAAAGCATAGGAAGAAACAATGGTACGTGGTGTGGAAGCATCTAGGCGTGGTCAGGATGCAAATTGCGGACCGCAGCCTGAGGGGATAGACAAATGGCGTCGTGAGCCGACCGCACCGGTAGCACACGAGCCCAGCCTAAGGCGTGTGTTTATTCCTAGCTCGATGAGGTACCGCGAGGATGTTTTATCCACAGTGAATTGAGGTAAAGTTGATTTTCGTGGGCAGAAATGAAGGCACATTTATTAAAGAAAGATCTCGATAAAATTGAAAATGGTAAAAGTATGCTGATTGATACATAATTTGAGGCAAATTCATCGATGACTTTGAAAAGTAGAAATGAAAAAAAAAGTCATCCAAATTATAAAAGATGATTATTCCTTTAATTGTGAAGGAGAAAGCGACTCCTTGTTATATTTACCTTACAATGACCTCATATCAAAGCCATTGATCACACGGGACAAATTATACATATTTAATTTCCTTCATTTGAATATAAGCGAATAGTAGACTTCGAAGAGAGTAGTCTAGTTAAATACCCTTTTCTACTACTTAATAGCATGAGTCACCCGATACCTGCCACAAACAGGACTAAAAAGTTCTTACTCGACTTTAGAATGGCTATTTTACTGGTCAACAATAATATTAAATGTTTCCTATACCTAGTGTTATTTAATAGGCAAAATGTATTATGACAAACTTTGTGCATAAATGTCTTTATTCGGTTACAAGATAACACTTATAAAGGTATAATACACTTATACGAACTAACATTTCTATATATTTGTTTTTATAGTCATTTAGCCAAGCTAAGCTCTAAATATCATTATTATGTAACTACCTAATATTGTTCGTTTTATTTTTTATTTTTTTCTAAGGATTTCTATATATGTTAAAATATGGACAGAATGCAAGTTTCATATAATTAATTGGGCAAAAAAACTTAAGAGCTAAACTGTACCAAAACTGCCTTTATGCAAATTTGCCCTTTTGAGAAGTTGCCGTTATGAGAAATTGCCATGCTGAGAAGTTGCCCTTATGCGAATAAGGGCATGTATGAAATACAAAATACAAATTCTGCTCTAAAACGTAAGTCCTGTGTGCACTAATACCTGAATACTAATTAATAATTCAGTCACGTACCTCACTGAAATTTTGGTGTGTTACTGGATGCAACACTCTTTTGTCCCAACGAATCACACCGCAAATAATGGATTTGAAATTACAGGAAACTACAAATTGGGAATAAATGCCCTAAATACAGATAATAGGATACCAAACGTTCTACACCTGCTGATGCTAGCTGATGTAACCACCACCATGTATCCACCTATTATTGTATCTTAGTCAAGAACATTAACGTCTACTTTGAATTATGACACAATATCGATAACAAAATATGTTATAAATGTGTTTACAACTTAAATGACATGAAATCATAAATGTAAACATATTTGTAATTGAGATATAAATTAGTAAAACGGTCGTTCGTAATACTGATAACGTAGCGATAAACATTAATGAAACGTTACCGAAATAGAAACTTTGTAATATGGATTCACGAAATCTACTTCAAAAGTAAATATTTAAGTGAAAATGTCCTTAAAATTTCAATTAGAAAATTATATTGGTACTAAAATATTAATAACTTATGTTACTGGTAATCTGATGCTCAACTATAGAAGATTTGCTAGCTTATAACAGCTTGTGACTAAAGAAGAAAGAAGAGAATGAGAAAATCGAACCAAAAAATATACATCTTACAAGACCTACTCACAACTGGAAGGTAGAACCCATCCAAAAGGTAAAAAGCAGAAGTGTTACAATTATTTAATAAATCTGTGATAGCCTGATAGGCCACTGGTTTCTCCTAAACATAATTTGTAAACATTGACTTAAAGTTGTTTACAAAGGAAATTGTGGTCTCATTCGCATTTATTTCATCTATTTATTTATGCAACATAACACGACACTAAAATATTATTTACAATATCAATAAATTTCATATAATATTTACCGAATGTTCTTGTAAAGCGGCTACAATTCAGGAGCTCATATATCATAACGTAGCAAATCATAGCGTGTAGCGCAATGTAATATCGTTTCCAAGTTATTATTACGGTGCAGACAGTAAATTCTGAAATATACCTACTTGAACAGCGCCAGGTACTCCGTGTAATGGCATTGCAACTAAGAAATTATATCTCAGACGACTGTTGACTCGAGCCGCTGGCGAGTCCATCGCTCATTGCTCAGCACTCACTACTCAAACACCAAGAAAATTAATCCCAAGTTTACATCGCTAACCGTCCGCTTTTCAATTCAGTTCTTAGCAGATCGTGTTTCGGGATCGAATATCAACGACGTCTAATATTCTACGTGACTTCTTCGAGCGATAATAGATCGACTTGTAAAGATTCCATTAAGGTTCGTCGAAGTTCTTTTTTTTTCTTCGTTGAGTGTCGTGTACCTTGTCCTATTGTTAGGGAGAAATCGTTTGTAACGGTTATGCTTTTCCGTATTTTCTGAGTTCTTATTGCGCCTTGTATTCGTTTTGCAATGTTCTATTGGAAATTCAAAACATTGTTTTTTTGTCTGTAGCTATTTCTGATCTTATCACCGATTTGGTCATGCTACACAGGAGTCATGATTGGAATGTGTATACAATTCAGCTCTCTTACATTTCTTGCTTAATGTTGTATGTGTGGAAACAGAATGAAAGTTGTTGAAGTTAAATACTTTTTAGAGTAAAATTTATGTGCATAAGCATAAGATTCACATGTATATTATTATAGTAATTAGAAATGACTTCAATGAAAATTTCTATTCAAACTGACAGTTTTTTTTAATTATTTAGATGGCTAATAACAACTTTGAAGGCATTTTAGTTGCAGGATTTACTTTTTTCAATTGGACAGGATAAGCAGTCTGGAGAGGCTTAATGTGGCTTATAAGGAAATCAATTATAGCAATTATTGATCTCACTAGTCGGGATCAGTAGCTTTTATGGTAGTTTAATAGTCTGAGATATCAGGATACTGTAATTGACTTAATTACGTGAGAGCGTCTTGTAGTAGATAGCATTTAGAAAAAGTATAAACGTATTCCAGAAAAAGGCTGCAACTGTGTGATTTGAAGACGTCTGTTATGTCACCTTTTCGATAGAATAGGATAGAGGGTCACCATTATAGAAATCTACGATGTAACAATGGTGGCCTTCAGTTTGACGGTCGCGACTTAGGGAGAAGGAAACAGATGAGCTGGTTAAGAATTCGCGTCAAAGAAAAGAGACACCGAACCGCTTGGTTCATGATGGAATGTTCTGTACCGTATGCGGGTGATATCTAAGCCCTGCACGTGTTGTCCTGTATATAGGGAAGGAGAGCTTGGGACTAATCGGAACAGCTCATCGGTTTCTTCGCTCACCACTGATAAAAATATTTTTTACTTCTTTAAGAGGACGTTCCTATCTGTTGCAATTCTTTACCATTTATCTTAAGTTGATGCTATCGCAGGAACTGAAAACCGTACATTCCCACAATAAATTATTTTTTACAATGTTATAATGACGGCCGTCCCGTCGTATATTTCCAAATCCAATATGTCATTATAACATTTTCCACTGATACCTGTTGTTAAAACATACGTTTAAGATACGATCGAACCCGTTACTTGCGGAGAGATGAATGCTGCGCCGTATCATGTTCAAGTTAACTAGAGAGTGAAGATACGAAAGTCACTTCGTCTGTTACGGTTTAACGCCTAAACCAATGAACTGATCATTTAGTACCGAGATGGACTAGAGCTTAGGACATGACATGGGCTATCTTTTTTATCCGCGGAAATGGGTTACAGGGTTCAAATAGAGTTTGTATGAAAGTTCTTCATTTTTCAAGGTAACCTGAAATTTGTTACACCCATTAGAGCTTAGGAAAGGACATAGGCTATGTTTGTTCGCATTAACCGACATCCACGCAGGCGGGGCTGAGGGCAACAACAGGTTTTATTGTATATTAGCTGACCCGGCGAACTTCGTACCGCCATAACTTTTTCCGCCCGCGTGGTATTCTGATCCGGATTTATCAGTGTTTCTCTACAATATTATGCATGTATTATATATATAAACCTTCCTCTTGAATTACTCTATCTATTAAAAAATCCGTTGCGTAATTTTGAAGATTTAAGCATACATAGGGACGGACAGACAGCGACAGCGACTTTGTTTTATAATATGTAGTGATTATCACGGTAGATATTGTATCGTTACCGTGGCTGGAAGATCGTTTGCACCTTTGTATACTTACAAAGAAATGCGTCAGCAGAGTGTATAATTCTCTTATAAAGTTACAGAGTGTAGCAAAAATACACCTTACGACTAAATTATGCGTATTCCTGTCTATTTTTAATTACATATAACTCAACAATAACGCACGTTTCCCGGAGAAAGCGTTTCACTCACGGGGAGACTGTTAATAGTTTTCATTTGTAATTTACGCGCACACGAGCACCGTCTCAGCGCTTTCCGGTCTAGTCTTTTTACATAGCTGTGAAGAAACAACAATGAAACTTATAAAAAGCATGTGTTATACTTTTTTATAACCTTCCAGTCCAGAATGTAGTGATTTGAAGCTAAAGCCTCGGTAAAGGGGGTTATCATTACAGTCACCAATGTATCAATGGTAGCCCTCAGCTTGATGGCTTCATCAGATGTTCTTACGTCCCGCTTAAAGGAACCGGGATTGCAGGAAGAAGGAACTGACAAAATAAGTGCGGTTTTCTTGTTTTCAGCAGGCTCTCTGCTAATAAATCTGTGATGTAGTTTTGTGATAAATGTAATATTAGTTTTACTAAGCACGTAACTAGTAGGTACAGTTTGTGATTGTGCTGAATGCGTATAAAACGTTATGCAGCGTTTTTATCATTTAAAAAATCAAAGTCTATTTTTAAGCCCGTTAGTCAAAAACTAAAATAAGTAGGTATTTAACCCAGCCATAATGTTCATATCGTGTGCAAAAATAATGGAACATGCATATTGCATGTCGCTTGTTAATTTTAAAATGATTAATGACTACGTATCGGATTGAATGTGATTATCACACAATAAATAAGTTCAGAAGGCCAGCTAAATACAAAAAACGTTCACTTCACTCTCACGGTGACTTATATTGTCAACGTGTGGGCACACGTAACTGGTAACACGATTGAGGTGGGAGGAGATAGTGGAGATCCTCGTAAGTAGATATTTTGTACACGTTCTTTCACTTGTTAAGAAGCCGTCGTAAATGAATTAAAATAATACCAAGTAACAGATGAAGTTCTGGTCCTGGGTTAACCTTCGAAGACAGATGCTCAGACAGCAGTCGCTCACATAATAGTTGAAATACTCTAAATTTATAATGAAAAGTCGACTCTTGGCCAAACAACATGACAACTATAAGGACATCACAATAATTTGTTTATTCTTATAAACACAAAGCACTAATTGAGGTATCACAAAGCTTATTTAAAAGAAGAGAATCACCTTTAAAACTAAAAATGAAATAACTGAGTCAAAATACTGCTAATTCAAGATCTGGAGCATCATAAGCTAGCACGAACGCGTCAAAACGTAAATCATGATACAGGCCGCCTCGGACCGTAATACTTTTATTTGACAGCAAACATTCATTTTTTACACAATGAGCCTGAAGATAAAAACATTTGAGCGTTACATGATATGAATTTGTGAGACGGACGATTTGTTGTTCGCTATTTATAACGCTTACGGTGCGTTTTTTGCGAATTTTGAGCCTGGATATATTTCGCAGACTGGCAGTTACATTTTTTTAAGGGACTAAGGTAAAAGTCATGTAGGCCACTTGATAGTGAATGGTTATCAAGACCTATGACCAAAAAAACGTTACCTCTAAAGATAAAGGAAACAGAAAAAATAGAAGGAGTAAACCAGGTAGGTAAATATTATGAATCAGGTGTCCGTCAAAATGAGGTCCGTTATTCTATAAATGGTGATCGGTCTGAAGACATGTATAATGGAGGTCAGTCTTGGGATATCACGTCGGTTTACAGGATTCTAAGAATATAAAAAAATAAGGTACTCGTATATTATAAACCAGTTTTAACTACTTCCCGAGTAACCCAGTCTATTAGTGCTAGAAATAACAAGGCTCTGCAAGTATTTAACAGGCTAATCGCACTACTTTGAAGCCTTAATAGTACGTAGCGTTATGCAAATGCGTTTTCTTTAAAAGGGACCTTTTTACGGACCTCTCAGAGCAAGGCATTTACACTGTTAGGGCTGTCAATATTCACCAACAACTGGTCTAGCGATAGGTGGTCTTCGATATCGTCTAATATTGTTCTTCCTCCTAGCGTTAATTCCCAGTCGCATCCGAAGCTTTCAGCTCGGAGTCTGGGGTCCGCTTTTACCAGTCATAGCTACAGATTTGGCTAGACCTCGATATTTTCCGTGAAGCGATTGCCATCTGACCTCCACGACCCGATGTTAACATTAGGCGATATCGAAGCTTTGCAGCTAGACCGTTGTTTTTGGACTTTTTAGGGCACCAACTACCCGTAACGATTGCCATAGATGATCTTATGGCAACCGGGACCGACGGCTTAACGTGCTCTCCGAGGCACGACCAGACCAATGCAAATACCCATATTTAATGCACACAAATATTTTGCACTGAGCGGGGATCGAACCCGCGCCTCCTGCGTAGCGGCCGCGTTCACTACCGCTACGCCACGGAGGCTGTCAAAATTGTATCGTCTAATATTGTTATTGGGTTGTAAAGGTCAGATGGCAGTCGCTTCACGAAAAATATCGAAGTCCAGCCAAATCCGCTTATAGATTGACTGGTAAAGCGGACTCCGAGGTAAAGGATGCGACTGGGAATAACCCTAGGATGAAGAAGAAACATGATGATGAAATAAAACTGTTTTAACAGATTAATCGCGCTTTTTTATGTTATGACATTTTACTAATACTGTTCCTGGTGTTTACGGTTTGGATGCTACTCAGTAAACAAAGTCACGGGGTAACTAAGGTGGCTACGCTACCGTGTTTTGAACTGTAAAATAATTTCAAAATACCCGAACTTATAAATCTTAAAGGTCATCTTTAAGACAGGGGTTTATCAGAATCCAATTTTGACAAACTATGTGAATTAATGTCTCGTATAAAACGGCTCAATTTTCCGACAACAAGCGAAGACGACCGTGACAGAATACCACAGGCGGAGGGTCGCGAGTCAGGGCCCGAAGGGATCACGTCCAAACTTCGTCACGTAGACCGCCGTTATGTACCAATTTTTCGTCCTTGACAATCGACATATATCTTTGGGACAATTTGAATGTTATTTTCTCGTCCTTGGATCTTTAGACGAAGGTGAAGTTGAAGTATGTATTTTATTATTTTGTCCTTCGTGAACAAACGTGTCGATACGTTGTACACGAGTATGTGGAATACAAAAGACAAGTGAATAATAAAACTAAATGGTGAAGAAGTAATGTCTTACATAAATTATGTAAGTCGATTGATCGAAGTCTCGAAGATGTCACATTATGCATCCAAAGCTAGTACATATTTTGAATTTTGGGGTCCTCATATCCTCCGGGGTACGTACTCCTTTCCTTATGGATTTCGCGACTTTTACGATAATGTTTACCGTCTAACCCTGCAATGTCAAGAAGAAAGCCTCATCAGTGCAGTGTGCAGTACGCATCCATGAGGGTTATTTGACAATCAACACTATGTGGTATAGTGTTGATTGTCAAATAAGGAAGAAAGAAGGACAAAAATTGGCATAGTCCTGCATTATTATTATATTAGACTACTATTTATTTTTACGCTTTTCTCTTCCACATCTGTTAGAAGATAATAATTTCTTAAACATAGAGTCTATAAAATAAGTAATAAAACGAATAGTTTCATACAAATAATTGTTTAAAAATGTCTTACATTAAAATTGCGTTCATTATAATTTAAAGTGTATCCCATGAGAATTGCGTCAATTAAGGTTTTTAAAATGGCGTCGTAATTTGTTACGATATGCATGAAGTCAGTTGAAATTAAAATGTACTTAATATATTACATTGCATAGATTACTATAACGATAGCCCATAACGGTTTTGTGAGAAATATTATACCAAACTGTTGTATTCATGTTGCCTTATTGTTAATTCTTTCTTGACTGGGCCCGTACTCGGTTTCACAGATTCAATGGTGTTTATTGTATTATGTGACAATTTAGTAATTGAATATTAATTTGTGCGATTCTTTGCTGGCGTTATTCTTTATGGCATTATTGGATGACTTAACTAGGCCTTATTATGAAACGATATCAAAAATATAGTCCTATAAATTACGAGTACCATAGGCTCTAAAGTAAGATACATCTAGAGAAATAGTAAGTTATCAATTCGACAGAAGAAATATGTATATTATGTATCCGGTTGAGAACAAGACGCATCATAATATAACAATAAACGTAGCTGATGAAATGTACACATTTGCAGTTGTACCTACATTTTGAGATGTACCTAATAACATCTCACAATATCTCTGTCATTTATAATTCATTATCATTACATGACTTCTATTTTAATGTAAAATATCGTAGCAAAAGCATGTTAATTTACGTCCTACCGAATCCCTTACATAACAGTAGCTCATAAAAATTTTAGGCAAAGCAAAAACGTTTGTTTTAAAAACAAAAAACAGGCAATGTTTCTAAGATAGTTTTTATTGCATATTTGTATGGGACAAGGGGTCGATTTATTTACTTGTAGCTGGAGGCCACGGCGGCACTTTATGTCTATTTTACATGGTGTTTCAAAAAAAGCTGTTTAAATGTAAAGCTTCGAGAAATTTTGCGGTATGTGAGCCATATTTTCCACCAATGAATAGTTTGGAACCATATAATAATAATACGTAATATAGATTGCAAGTATACGGAAATGTACAATCGTCATTTTCAACATAATCTATATTAGTCTACAAATAAGTATCATTACTATTTTGCATTTTAAGAGCAGATAAAATGACACCTCAATTAGCAATGCTAATTGAAATGTAATTTTTACCATTATTAATTAAATTGAAGTTACCTCAAGTAATAACGTTATCAGTATTATAATGTTCCCCGTAGGAAGTCCATTAGAATAAATTTGAACGATAAGTAATCTAATTTTATTACTGTTAAATTTTTATGTGGTTATGATAGACGAGGAAATGTCCTATGGTGAGCCATGGGTGAACCCATTGTTGTCTGCGATATGGAAGGTCAACTCATCACCTTCTTATGGGAAAGAAGGAAACAAACTGGAAGGTAGAACAGTTTCCCATAAAACGTATGCACGTTGATATTAAAGCCTAGTATCCATTAGGTTTGTTGTTGACATTGTTGTGCGCTATGTATCGCAACATTGCACAACAATAAGGCGCAAGAACGCAGAATAATGTGTCCACGCATAAACAACCGTCGTCGCGTCGAACAAACAAGCAGCTGCACCTCATGTTGCACATGAGCTGGCATTGCTGGCAACATAGTGCGCATTGCACAAAGATTACGAACTTGTTCAGCAGCACGTGTTGCGCGTCATAATTATGTTGCCGAGTGGATATGAGGCTATAGAGGAAGGTTTTTAATTTACCCATAGTAAAAGTTACGATATTATAGATAATACTTGAGAAGTTCCACAACACATTTCAATTTATCGACTCTTCCAGTGATGCATCTTGCTAAACAAAGATGTTACGCTTTGACCTCAAGTTCAATGATGCTTAGTGATTGAAATCTTGATAGATATTATACACACATTTCAATACGTAAAGTGAATTAATCTTTGATAAAACGTCTGGAGTATACAACGGTTAATGTAGTATTTGCTATTAGAATTTTGTGTAATAACAATGTTTGATAGCATCTCCGACATTATAAAATAAGGTAAGTACTTGTTATTAGAAGTTGATAGAATTGCAATCATAACATCAAGTGTCATTGAGTTTTCTTTCTTTTTATTTTTTCTTCTAATATTTATTCTCTTTTTACTATTTTTATTTTTTTTTCTTTCTTTTTCTATCCCATTGTGTTCATCTTTTTTCTATTTCTACTATTACGTCCTTTCACGTGGAATTAAAATACAATTAGTAACATGTTAATGACCTTGCCTAACCTCTTGTCTTCTATCTGATTAGTTACTAATTGATGAAGTAACTGTGACATCTAATTGTGATAAACTTTACTAGAAAATTACTTAAAATATTTTGACTAACTGCAAGACTTGTAAACATAAAGTAAACATAGCTATGAAAATTAACAGTAGCAAAAGAGAGGAACAAAACTTTGTTACGCATGACTGTTGAGGTTTCAGATAAAAAATACCGTACCGCTAGTTATCTAAATAAACTTACCAATAGAAAAAAAAAAGAAAATAAATCTACTGTGTTTGATATACGATTACGAATTACAAAGCATCAATTAAAACGCCAGCAATAAAAGAAAATATAATCGAAACTAAATAAAATTAAAAAATTATCGATCCATCCAATCTATAAAAACCTCAACATCGACGAAACCCCACAGATTATCTAAATGAAGATACAATAAACTTTGAAAAAGATTTTAAAACCGTAAATCTATAAAAAGTTTTGTAATAGAAAAAAACAATACCCCTGCTATGTTTCTCATAGATGTGCCATAAGGTTCAATCAATCAATGTCCTTTGGAATAAAAAAGGTGAGCTTGTACGACCCACGTAAAGTTGAGGCTCCAAAAAACTTTGACTTGTATATTTTTTTGTGAACCAACCACGGGAATTGTTTTTGATGGCCTAATAGGGATGTGGGTTTGCTTCTATTTCTGTTTAGTTGTTTTATTTTAGATTGGTTGTTTTTATTTGTATGTGCATCTTCTGTGCAATCGAAATGTTGTTCATTATTCTCTTATAAGTACGCTTAGGTAACTTTTAACTTGATTAGGTTTTAAGAATTTTACTGGGTATCAACATTGATACTGAAACAATATTAGTATTAGTAGTAAATTGTTCATATTCTATTTAAGTATATATAGTACCTGCTTCTATTGAGTACGAGGTACTAAATAATAATAACGGAAGTCTAATAAATTACAAAATATACGTAGACATTTGTAAACATTTATTTAATTGTTTATAATCTCAATACGTTCAGATGATTAACTTCTTTTATAGTTTTTGCGTGTTAGAAAAACATTTTTTGATTTTAGATTCAACAAAAATATAAAACCGAACCTCATTAATTATCTCATACATAATTTATGTTTTTATATATATCACAAGATCTAAAGAAAGCGCCTCCATTAAAATAAAAAATATGCCACCAATTTAAACTCTGAAACATAAACGTATGATAAAAAATCCTCACATTATTTATCAAGCTGTAATCTCATACATTCTCAGCACATTCATCAAGGAGCGTCTCAAATGTAAATGTACCGCCCTACACATACGACCAACATTCTCCTTAAAAATTATGATTACCTTCCTCTTTGACAAACCCCCATATTTTTGGCACTTAGCATCCCCTTCGCTGCACTGTGATCCTCGGAAAGAATGAATATTTATAACGGCCACGGAACATTTTTATCGTTTTCCAACTCTGTATTTTGTACCTGTAAGATTGAGGCGAGAGGTTCAAAAAAGTGGTCGGTTTCATTAGAGGCTTAAATTAGAACGCGCGTGTGGACTCTGCGGCCCCAAATTTGGAGGTTCGAAGTCGAACGTATTTTTGTGTATTATACTTTCAAATTGTGAAATTCTTGAAGCGACCAGTGCTTTCGATCCGGCATCATTATACTAAAGGTTTGTTTGTATTGTCATTTTACCAATTGATAAGTTGAATTAAAATAATTGATTTAGTTTGTTCTTATGTTTATTGTATGAACTGATTGCATTGTGTATTGGGTTTCCGACTTTGTTTTTTATTATGCTATTATGTATTATGATTTCTCTTAGACAAACAAATACTATATATAATAAAGTTCTATGTTTTGTAAATTGATTATCTTCAATTCATTTTGTATACATTTTATAGGTATGGAACTTACATTATAGAGGTGGTGTAAAGAGCAAGGAACTTTATACCATTATTACTACAAACTTATTGCCATCAATGTGAAGAAATTTGTTTAAAATCAATTAGTTAAAAGGAAAACTTTTGAGTTAATGATCTTTTTTGCTCTGATTGAACTGGATTTAAAAGATACAATTGATTAGTAGATCAAATTTCACCCTCACTGTTGTTACTTATGATGATTGTGCACTAAGATAGCGTTAATCCAGTAGTATTAAAGTTATGGTATCATCTGGTCTAATGAGCAATATCATAGGTACAAAAGTAAAAAAGTATCTTAGTTTTTATGTAGATAACCAAGACGTGAAAACGAAGCGCGACATCTTGAAATAAATGAAGCAGAATCAAATGACATTTTTTTTCTTCCTTTCACGTCGAGAAGTCCCGTTGCTTCAATAATGTATTGCTATTAACTATACCTATATTACAGTGATGACATTTAAACTGAGGGCGATCCGGCTCCGACACGTTGCCCTATAATTTTGTTATCAGCTCATCTTGGGCGTTGAGTTTTTGTAACCACTTCACTATCTCACGAACGTCATTGTTTCCATTTAAGCTTCGATTCAGATTCCTTTTAGCTTTTATTTTGAGGCTTATGTTTGGACTGGTTATGTTTTGATAAGTAAAAGCTTTGTTTGTGAGATGTACTGTAGGTACATCGCTTTTAATATAAAAACAAATTCTATGTATAACGTGCAACTTCACTTACACAACATAAATATAATAATTTTGACCTATTGTTGAAAGTTTACCCGGATATACCAATAACACATTGAAATAAAACCATATTTAACGGATTTATTTAGAAGGGAGAGATAGATAGAATCCTTTAAAAATAGTTGTTATAATGTAATAATAAACGCATTGCCGCGTGGTTCCCGGCGGAGTAGTATTTGGGCCAAAAATTTAGAATCAAAACATCGCAGTTCAGCCAAACCCGCAGTTGGACTGGAAATAGCGAACCTCAGACTTCGAGGTGAAAACTTTAGATGCGACTGCTATTAACGCTAGGATGATGAAGAAGAAGAATTTACTGGCAAACTGTAATTTTAAAAATTAAAGTCATCAGTAAATTATGATCATTTGGGAACTAAGCCTGTTTTAGACTTCCAAATTATACTCCATACCAAGGAACGTCTCTATAGAAATAATGACAGTCTTTTACGAAATAACGATAGCCAAAAAAGTTCTCAAGGGAACATCGTTATCACTTTCGAAACCCTAATCAAACACTGCCTGTGTGTTTATGGACAGAGTTACGTTGACACTTTATGGTGTAATTACTTCCGGGCTACATACTCTTACGTTAATTGTTGGTGTCGTGTATCCAGATGATGTATTGATTGTATCAGTCAACGTCAGAGGTCAAAGGGTTAGAACAGGCTGGTATAATTAAATTTTGAGTTAATTGGGTGCTTGAATCGGATGAGTAAGAAGATTAATTATAATAATCGGTTATCTTTACTGGTGTGAATGGATGCTTTTAATTATTATAGAACTTATGATATAATGGGTTTATTTACAATTTATTGTAACTTTTTACCTACTTTGGTGATTTATAAAGGAACTAAATCTTACATGAAGAAACGTTTCTTCACAGGATATAGGTAATATAAATTAAATAAGGAGAGGCATTTAACGACATTACATTATCTTCGTTACGATAAAATAGGTAAACGGAAAATGAAGTTTATAAACTAGTAAATAAAACAACTTAAATCTTGAAAGAAAATACATATTACGACTTTTTATGAGAAAGAACTAATTATATACACACTATACGTAAATAATATATATGTAGAGTTTCAACAAATTGAATGATGGGGCCCTATTTGGGTCTGCGCGATGATTGAATGTTGCTGTATTATTAGTAATATTATTGTATTGCTGTATTATTTCACATTGTGCAGATAACTCAAATAAAACTTTTTTCTTTCTTTCTTTCTTTCTTTCTTTCTTTCTTTCTTCCTTACTTTCTTTCTTTCTTTCTTTCTTTCTTTCTTTAAATGTTATATCCTGAAGAGACGCTTGTACTTAAAACCTTAAACTACAGAGCATAAAGAGCAGCTATCATAGAACTATATTTCAGAAATACGCCAATCCACTTTTGCATCAAACCACCCAGAATATAAAACTGAACTTAAAAGGGAAACATTCACGCCGTGCTGGTTAGTTCTCTATGATGCACACGCCTTAATTGGTCGCATTTACGCCAATGGCTTTTAGCCGATAGCGTCACTTTCGACATTTCCTTTGATAACGCACGTTCGGATAAAAGGGTGCTAAAATAACACACCAGTTTACAGATTTAATTACCTACGCACAAAAATAATTTTAGGGAAATTTTGCAATATAATACCTAATTAATATCAAAAAATGAAGGTAACCATTATTTTAAAACAGATGCATGAATAAAATGTCAAAGCAATCTTCTATGTTATTTACTACACTATTATGTTTTTTATGACCATCTGATTCTCACATGTATTATGCAAATAAATGATTTGAATCTTTGAATCTTTACAATTGAGTTAGGTCCCAGTCACCCCAGACTAACGTGATTTTAGGAAAGAAAATATTTTTAGGATCAGTAGTATAGCATAAACTTTGAATGGCCAGTCCTTCCGCTCCACTTTCAGCTTAGCGAGTATCGATTCCGTCCTAAGTTTATGCTAAACTATTGATCCTAAAAATTATATTTTGCTAAAATCATTCAAGTCTACGGTAACTGGGATCTTGGATCATTTTATGCCGTTGTAAATTAAGGACCTCGATTAAGAAATATAGAACACTGAATGTCAAAGAATAGACAAATAATATTACTGACGTACTAATGTTCAATATCAAGACAGTAAACTCTGTACAGTCTTCTTTCTTTTTCACTGGTAACTTGCCAAACGTTATAGCGTTGTCGTGTTTTGCCATCCGCCAGAAATTCAATTTAATAAATTTTCGTCTTGAGTGGAATCTCGTTATGTGCTGTCCTAGTTTTGTTATTGTAACTATATTTTTTTATGTAGACGCAGTCTCTCGAAGCGTTCGAGGATGTATTAATCTACATCCTTACCAGCTTCCTTGAGAAATAACCCAACCTCACTCGCAAGTCGGTGCACCTGCTAAACAACGGAGAAGGCTCTGGCACAGGTTTCCCTTTCATGTTTGGAAGGTCAGATGGCAGTCGCTTGTGCAATGTTAACAGTATGGTAATACTACGTCATGGTAATACTCGTAATATGCGAGTATTATTTTGTTGCAAGTAATTTTTGCCAAAGATGTTCTTTCTCAAAGTACCAACTTATTACTATCTGCTACCGAGGGTAGGGGGGACTTAACCGAGTAAAGGTTTCAATCCAAATTGGAGCAACATATTTTTTTTTAATTTTCGTCATTGCAAGAATGCTTGTTTATTTGAATAATCCTAAAAGTTATTATTTCGAACCAATTTTACGTTGACAAAATTAACACCGAGATATCAAATTCAATTTTATGTAGCTCGCTCAGCAATAAGTTTGTTGTATCCCCTCCGTAACCATACACTCGTATCAAGGGACGCATTTGGGCGCAAATTCAATATTTTCAACGTCCATACCAATAAAGTTGGTAATACGGTTGTAATTTTTATTAATGTATTTTATTAATGATAGCATTTTTATTTGACTTAAACCTTATTTGTAGTCTCGTCTCTTTCCCATAGGAGCGGGCAGATACAACATGCTTGCACTTGAATGAAACAACCTGGCATACGTGTTTTGCTTCTTCCTAAAAACTTCGACAGCTTACTCAACTAGAGAACTTAAACATTGCCAAGAGGTTGCAAAGAGTGACCTTTACAACTCATTGGCGATATTGAAGTTCTCTTCTAGAATGATAATCGCTTCTATAACGAGCACAATGACCTTAAAAAGGCCCCGTTTTAGGCCAATAGACTCGTCCCCTACATTTTAGGTTCTAGGCTAATTACCGCAACTCGACATGAATAATTATAGTGCCTTTTACGTGGATCGCTTCCTAAATGAAATGAAATGGTGTTGTTAATATATCTACCTACCCCTTTGTAAATGGTATCAGTATAAAAAGTCCTGAACTGTATGAACATCGAAAACCCCAAGCACACTGACTCATGCCGAACCAAATAAAAATGTGCTTAGACCAGTTTTTGAGCGTCTCAAATGCGACTTACATTTATTCATCTTCGTTCGTCCCCTTTTTTGTTTGTCTGTTACATTGTTGGCTGAAACAATGGCTTTAGTATTGTATCCGGAATTTATCATTCTAACACCATCGACGGAAACGCCAGGCGATATGTGTTTATAATAAGGAATCATGATGGGTATCATGGCTATTTTACTCTATAAATGTTTGTATAGATCATAACAATGATGTAAGCGATTGTTTTATACGTGGAATGCATGGTGATGGTGATAGCGACGATGATCGGTATCACGGGTGACATCAAGCTGATGTAACATCTTCGCTAAATCATTATGTCTAGCATAGTTTGGACGGTTGGAACTTGGAAGGTGGTTGACGCTGAATTACCGATATCATGCTATCAGTTTGTATTATTATTTTATTATCCAATATCACGCATACTATTCAAATTTAGAATTCAGTTAAATCAATCATTCGATTATTAACAGAGGCAAATTTTTTTCTTAGTAAAGAATAAATGCAAAATCATTAAAATATAACGTACTTTATGAACTGGAACTCAATGTTGTGTCCGCGTATCCTCCGGAGCCACTTATTGTCATTGAAACATCTGAAACAAAATAAAAATGGTAAAGTGAATTGAAATATGAGTAGTTATAAAAGCCATTACTATTTTGTATTAAATTTTTTTAAAGTATCAAACTGGTAAATAAGATCATATTTGCAGATTTTAGCCCACTGACGCTATAATGCCAGCCTGTATATACGTAAGCTAATACAAACTGACCTTCAATTCCTTCGACTTTTATTTTATAGTTCTCGGTTCGGTTGCCATTGAGTAAAATAAGAATGAGGCTTACATTTTTTGACTCGTCTATAAAAGTGTGGCTACAATAATATCTTTTAATTACACACAATATTTATATTCTTGCCGCTTATAAAAATGCATAAAAACTGGTACGCACAAATATTTCAAAAGAGTATTCATAGTTAACGTGAAAAAGAACATTCAAATAAAAATGACATTTATTAGATTTACTAAATCATTAACAACACTGAAGATAAAACGAGTAAATATTTTTAAACTACTGAAGGTAATCTTAACAAAACTGAACATGTTTACTTAAAAAACAATACAGGGGAGGGTGCTAAAGTTTGTGTTTGTGCGGGACACAATTTTACGATTGGGGACGTCCGCCCACAGCCCGGAATCCAGGCGCCACTCACATTAGACAATCCGATATTGGAATCGTATTCAACATTAACTAAACATAAAAATGTTTAGCGTCACATAAATTATTCTCTAAAGGAGCCGATGTTTTTCACAGATCCACGCCACTAATGTTTTATTACTAATGGATGTCTATTGACTGCGTAATTTCAAATAAATTTATAAGACGAGTTTGTAATTTGATTTTTATCATGGGCACGGTGACCGTAAAACTTTCTGTGGTGATGTTATGAATGGTAAATATATTCTAAATGGTTGTAAACGCTGTCCTTTCATAGTATATATTGGCCCACGCAGTGCACTCAATATCACTAACAATACTTTTACGCGGGGCATGATTTGGAGACCCCTGAACAACACAAGTCTCAAAGGACCAACACAATAACCCGTGTATAATAATAGTTGTAGATTTGAAAGTGATTTGAATATGAATGGGCACCCTCCCGCGCAGACTCGTAATAACAAATATGAAGTGTTGCTTTTATACTTACCCTTCATGATTTTGACTCTTATAAAGAATTGATTTAGTACTGTTACAGTTTATAATAATTATAGGTATGGTGGTAATTGTATATTTTATATTTTGTTTTGATCTGCACGACCGGTATTTTGGTATTGTGGTGATATATTATATGGACTATAAAACTTATTATTTTGAACCGGATGATTGAAATCGAACAGAAAATAAAAGAATAAAATACGCTCGGCTGTCGGAATTGGAAAGGATTGAATTACCATAAAAGGGTAACTTGTGTTAAGAGGTAAACCTTAGATCCGTTTTTATATTTTTGGAAGAATCACCATGACTATTTTGATTTTGTAGTATTATAATAGTTTAGATTCCATGACATATAGTCAAAATAAAACCAAACAAACAACGGCAGATTTAAATACACCAACGACAATAGATTGAAACATATATTATCTCCAAGCTTGCAGTTCTTCTCTTGACATCATTCTCATGGCGACAATTGTGCACCCTATATTCCTTCTCCATGCTCACTCATATCATTTCGTATAAATCTTGTTTGCTTTGCGAGGGCGTAACCACCCTTGGACACTGGGCAGATATTGATCGCGGAATGAATTTTTGCAACACGTTCATGTCACATGTGGTCGTTTTCCATATTATGCAAATTAGAGTTTCCCCTTGGTTTTAAGTGTGCTTTTTTATGTCTCCAACTTTTATTTGCTGGAACTTGTTCATGGTCAGCGCGGCTGACGTAGTTAAAATATTGTGTACGAATGAATTTCCATATGTTACTGTTCGTATGCATGTGCTAATTTAGAAGCGGCTTTGCTCATACCATGATGAAGGTTTTTATGCTGTTGCGGTTGACAATTATCATTATTTTCCATTGAGGCTTATTTTATTTCTTTCCTAACATTTTTCTCGTATCTATAAGGTTATTCAGATACAAACTAAGCATTATCTTATATTATGGAGTATAGAATTCCTAATTTTTTTTTCTTAACTTTTACAACCTACACTGCAAAAAAGGCATAATCATGTCCAAAAATACCTATATGAAATCTGTAGCCTTGGAAGTAACAATCCCATGTTATACATAATTATAACTATGTTATAAGGTAATTGATACTTCACTTCACATACTTCACTCTATGTAGACTTACTTTTAAAATTGATACACAGTCCATAAATACGCTCATGTTCATAAAACATATTGATTTCGCTGTAATTGAAATCCTTTCAAAATTCTTCAAAATGTGAAACTAATGTCATTGAACACTATGAAGTGATAATGAAATAACTGAAATGCAATAATTAATATCGCTATTAATAGACGAAATCGAAACAGCGTTAGAACACGCCAGACTAGCCGTCACACGTCATAATCAAATCGAGAGTCATGGTTCGAGACACAGTAATTTAGTGTGTTGCGAGCGACATCGATTTTAGCTTTTCAAATTGAGATACTGTAGCAATTTAGTTTTGATTCCACACTTTTATTTTAAACTAACTGTGCATCCTGGCTTCATTCTGGTGCAATTATAGCACCTATAGTATCTACATTTTCTTTGATAACAACGATCTCAAAACAAAAAAAAATATCCTTATTTGGTGCAGTTGTTCGAAAGTTTATGCGTGTACATACATTTTGGCGATTGTCATCTAGATTAAAATTTCAGATCGTTATTTTAAATTGGAAAAAGTTTTGTTTAGTTAGTTTAGCATACATATTTATGTAGGTATATTTCCATGTATATATTGTATATATTATTAGTTACCTATTACATATTTATTTATATGCGTATATTGGTATCTACTACGATGTATCTATAACTTACAGCTTATATACTAAGTTTGACTCTCATACTTATAGATAAGGTTTATTTTCTTTCATAATGCACCTACTTTTTATTCTCTGCACCACCTATTAGGTTGACTGGTAGAGAATGCCTATGGCATTAAGTCCGCCTCTGTACATATGTGCATGAAGTTAAAATAAATAAAATAAATAAATGCTTTAAAAATTATCTCAATTTCAGATCGTTGTTACTTTCTTCATTTGGTATTCTACGAGTATATGGTGTCTAGATTTTTTTTATACCACTTAGGTGGCAGACAAGCACACGGCCCACCTGATAGAAAGTGGTTACCGTGGCCTATGGACGTACACAATTCTTGTGTTCACTCACATTAAAACGTAATTCATTCTCTACAGGGACGATGAAGATATCATTGTTTAGAATAACAAATACTGTACTTTTTACTATTGCTATCGAAATAAAATAATTTTGCAATCATTGTCCACGAACTGAACAAACGCTCAATAAACTGACAGTGCACCTGACGGGAGTCAATCATTGCTCAATTTTACTTCACATGAATGAAACCGAAACGAATGCGTCAACAAAAACGCTTTTTATAAACTCTGCCATTTTTTGTTTAAGTAAAGCTATGAACTGACATGGTAGAATGAAGTTCTCGTATTGTGATAACATTTTGAAAAATGTTATCACTTTAATTTTATTTATTTTAATGTGGACATTTAAAGTACCGCAGATTGTTTTTGTGTTAGCTTTATGATGATAGATAGCCCGTTATGAATTAATCAATAAATCCGAAATATATCATAGTATGAACATTTACTTTTTTACTATAGGACACGTCAATATGACTTCACCTCGCCTAATGGTAATTGGAAACCTGAAGGCAAAGCTTCTGGAAAAAGGGTCACTATTACAGTTACCTATAATTTTACAATGCAGACCAGCTTGACGGCCTAATCAGATACGCCTACTCAAAGGACCCATGACTGGAGGAAAAAGGACACAACATGTGCTGGTAAAGAATTCCAAGATGGCAAGAAAAGAATCACCAAACCGCTTGGTTCTTGATAAAATAATCTGCACCGTATGTATTTTAGAAATCTTTAAAAAAGTGAGTTCATTGCTAACTAGGCTATTACTGATAATAATTTCTTGCAAACAATGGAACAACTATTAGCACCGAAGAATAATTACTCAACTTAAAAGCTTTCCATCATCTGAAGAATGGGACAGTCGAAAATAAAACGCTTAACGATATGAATACTATAAATATTAATAAGGAATGTTTACCTTTTATTTTCTTTTCTGATGATTGAAAACAGCACCAGTCTGCAAATTTTGTTTTTATTCCATTGATGATGATATATTATTCATAGGTCAATGATGTCAACTGAGTTTACAGTTTCGTTTTTGGATATAGCAAAATTAATATTCATAGAGACTGATTCTGTCTTATCAACCAATTTGCTTTTGGACACTAAAGTAAACGCGATATACTTTTTTTCCTCCATTAAGTAACAAAAGGGATGATTGATAACATTAGTATCACCTTGTTTAGGTTGTGATAGCGTATTGCCATACTCCCGTTATAATTCCCTTCTGTACCTGCTATTTCTTGTAACTGAAAATGTACCACTGACGAGATTTTATGTAAATTTCAAATTTTTGTGAAGTATTTAAGGATAGTGTCAAATGACAGGCTGTTGTCTCTGCCTGCCCTGTAGAGAAATAGGCGTGAGCGTGTATATGTATGTTCTAATTTTTGTAGATAAGTCTTCGATTATAATTATAATATGTATGTATATTTATCACGTCATATTTAACTCACCTAATAGCATCAATAACCAACCCTGTTGATGTATCACGCACATTGTCGCGTAGCTTTTGATATGCAACGTGACACATGACTCGAGGTTGATTGCAGACGTGACGGTGACGTGACAACCCACCTAACAGGGTGCGGGCTACGTGTGATTTTGTTTAGATGTTAATCTTATTTTGGGGTGTTGCAAGAATATATATGAGTTTAGCCTGAAAATAAGAGTTGTATGAAAAAGTCAAATAATAGGATTAGTAAGGAACATAAGATGGTGTAAGATGGAACGAAGGAAGAGGGACACCTATCACGATATCTCAGTTTGTAATCGGTTACGGCAGATACAATTTAGGGATAAAACTAATAATAAATTCGATTAAAATGAAAAAAGCGAAATCTAAAGCTTATCCAAATTTTTCCTTAAGCTTCGAGCAAGGCTTGGTTGGTGGCTCTGTGATCAAAGCATTCTCCCTGTATCTTTTGAATAGTTAGTATACTAAATTCTTTACAATTTCATTCAATTTCATTAATGAATTGTGAAACCAAAACGTTTGCTCCTCATTCCTAAGAATTCTCTTTTATATCAGGTAAGACGAAGTCATTTCACTAAACAGACAGTTGGATTGTTCAATCGTCTGTTTTATGCGTTTTCGCTTTAAATTATTTCTAAATTTAAGGACTTTAGACCAGACTCTTGGAGTTGTTACAAGTGTCAACAAAGTATATTCAGAAGCGCTGTTCACACGCTACAAGTACTGTCTGAGTAGCCGTCCGTGAGAGCTCGGTCCGAGAGAACTCTTAGAATGTCACGTAAAGTAGCGATTAAAAATGTTTTAGCACTTTCAAACACTTTCACACTGAAGTCATTTAGTATATTTCAAGATTACATTGACCAAACAGGCGGATTTATTGGTTTTTCAAATAGGTTAACACCCAGGTAAAATGATAATTGCTACAGTAACAGTCTTTTTTCTAAAAAATGCTTTAAAAATGAATGTGGTTGTGAATTAAACATAACTTGACCTTTGAGGTCAAACCAACATCGCCAGCAAATCGGTTCACCAGCTGATCGACGGGTGAGACTCAGGTGTAAACTTTCCTATCACGATTAGAAGTTTTCTTCAGGGTCGGTAGCACGAGTGTGACGCCCCTGGTGTTGCATACGTTCATAAGCCTGCCACGGTAACCACTTTTCATCAGGTGGGCCGAGTGCTTGGTAAGTGGTATAAAAAAATACATTGGGGTGTATTTAAAAATGTAAAGATTTCTTGAACTGCTTCCATTATCTTCATCTGCCTGCCCTTGACCCATTTGTTTGGCGTCATTCGGTCATTTTCCTGAACACATTCTTGTCAGATTTCATCTCGTCAATCACTCCCTACCTTGCCACAATATCATCTTTCAGGCCTTTCATCCATATTTTCTTGGTCCTACCTCTGCTACTAAAGTTATTCACACTTTGAACCTTTTTCACAACATTACTTTCATCGGCCAACCAAACCACACCGACGTTCTTCTCTCAATTTTTCATTCACTGGTGCAATGTGTTCAGTCTTTGTAATGTTAAGATATGAGTAGGTAGACCAATCCAAATGAATAAAACTTAAATCAATGAAAAGGATTATCAGATAAATTTAAAACCAATGGCAGTACAGTACAGTACGGAGGACCGGATAGCGGTACTGTATAACAGTATACGAAACTAGTAAAGTGTATAAGCACAGAAGCAAATGATGGGCTAGAGGAACTGCCATTAAAAGGAAGAAAAGCCTAAGTCATTATAATTATGTATGGGTTAATTGTAAATTGCGTTTATTAAGCAAAATCGGTGCCAATACAATAAATAATAGCATGTAGTAAAATTTATCATGAGGATATTGTATGATTGGCATGTTCCGATATAAAATACCACCTAGGATATAAGTTAGACGTTTTGCGGTCATAGTTTATCAAGACAATGTAAATCATAACTTGATGCTTCATTGTTCTTGATACCTACTATCTTTTATTTTATTTTTCATACAGAGAAGAGACTTTAACTCTCGGTATCCTATTTACTATTGGATATCGTGACTTCTTAACCAACCGTATAATTTATGTGTTCCATGCAATACGGGAGTTAGAATATTTCAAAATTGAAAGCAAAACAATTTTACTTCTTTTCATCTTCTCTGTATGGAACTAGTTGCAGGTTCAATTCCCGCTTTGGACATTGACTATTTTATTTTTACTTCTTGCTATCAATTGGCCATATCATTAAACTATGCAGATCTCAGATTAATATCACGTACACATTTTATAACAATAAATTATTACGTAAATTTCACATTTATTCAGCATGTCCAGCTCTTAATAAGGTTACCTGGATGAATATTTGTATCCAGGTTAATTACAACGATAAAATCGTGCATGGAATTATCGAATAAATAATTACCTGGGCTTATGTTATTGGCCTGATAATAGAAGGTTCAAACATGCCAATATTGGCACCCGTTCTAGGAAAATTATTATAATTTTGGCTGCCAATGATAACGTATCAGGGCCGTGACGGGCCGTGACAAATATTGCTGCTAATATTAGAGGGGTTTTTGCATACCCATCATAATTTGTTAGTCGAGTTCACTTTAGTTTTGATTAGATATCAGCCCTATGTGTACCTATACATTTTTGGACATGTTACAAACCTGAGTAAAGAATAAAAGCATGATATTGATTGAATTTACCCGCATGTATTGAGTAATATTTGAACATGTGTGACTCAAATAGCATAATTGATTTGATGCTTATATTAAATGGTAGTGTAATCTGACAAAAGATCAGTTAATTGAAAACCAAAACAGATTCTTGCAAGCTTCCAAGCTATTTGTAGAATTATTGCCTCCAACAATAGACAGTTGAATGTAGCTGTTAGCTAATAGGCGTCAAGTTTATAATATTTCTGAACAGTCAATCAACATTTTTAAAATACTGGCCATTTCAACTCGTCTTAATTGGATTTTTGCAATGAACCTAAAATTTACTACGATGAATGGAAAAATTTGCCTTGAATTCCGGGTCCTTTAAGCGGGGCGTGAAAAAGCATATGATGAGGCCGTCAAGCTGAGTGCCACCATTGTAACGTGATACGTGTCTGTAATGGTGACCCTCTTTTCAGAGACTTTGCCTTCAGCTTACCATCAGGCGAGGCGAAGTCAAATTGACTTCTTGGCATTGAACTCAACCAGGTTTTCAAACATTATTGAAAAATGTCTTTTGAAAATTTAAAAAATGTATAGAACATGTACAGATATTAGTTGGTTTGTAAATTTGTTTCAACAACTTCAATTAAAATTATTTTAACTAAATACTGCCTATTTTTCCATTTTTTTTTCTACTACAATTTGACATGCATTTGTAAACCCGCTTTATGATATGAAACGATTTATTTATAAATATGTTTTATAGAATTTTGAAGTAGAAAAACATCACGTATGACACGTGCTCTGATTACGAACACGTGTAATCATATCCTAACGAATGCCCTTTAAACACCCTCATATGAAAACCCTTTGTATATAGGGAGAGGTCTTAGACAAATTTTTGATAGCTTTGTTCCTACTCGCTTTCGAAGCTTTAAACTCGGAGATCAGGGTCTGCTTTCTCCTCTTTTTGATTTAGTTATAGTATCTTGGTCGTTAAGAGAGCAACTGTCATCTGATCCCCCAACCCCGAATGGAAAGCTTGCACCAAAACCTCGTCCGTTAATCAGCAGATATAACGGTAAACATACAGATCATGATAAAGTGCCAGCTTGACGGCCATAGGCTCGCCCCCATAGTTGACAGAATTTGGGTGTTAAAACACTTCTGCCTATAGTACGCGCCAGTTAGTGTGGCAATACGAGTGGAACAAAGTCTTACGAATACGAAGTAACAAGAAAGGTAAATCAAAAATATTAAGAAATAAGAATTATTAGATACATTATCTTTTAACATTGAAACTGTCGTTTTTGCAAATTTCGTATACCTACACCACTGTATGGGGGAATGTAAATGACTCGTATTGCCACACTAACTGGCGCGTACTATACCTCTGGATTTATACGAGTGAATATTGTATAATGGCTTGCAGGTAATTTTGATAGAGCTTACATATCTATATCCAAATCCATACTGAATATCAAATGCGAAAATAACTCTCTGTCTGTTACGCTTTCACACCAAAACCACTGAACCGATTTTCCTGAAATTTAGTACAGAGGTAGATTAGACCTTTGGAAAAGACATAGGCTATGTATGATCGTGATAACCGACATCCACGCGGGCGGAGCCGCGGGCAACAGCTAGCATATCATAAATAAATATCGTCTACATTTTGTTCCTTATCGTTTACAGTGAGGTTAACCCAATATCACAATTTGCTAATAGCAAACATTCGCTATCAGGTATTCCTAAATTAATTTTGCCAAAATGAATTCACTGTTTGAATATCGTTGACTAACCTGTTTGAATAGTTAGTGTCAACGAGTGCCGACATGTTCATAAACAAATATTGCTTGCACTGTTTGATTTAGTGTTATATAACTTAAATACATACAATCACGCCTTTATCCCCGGAGGGTTAGGCACAGGTGAATTAACACCCACATTTCACCAATCATTGTATTAGGTCCCACGTAATAGGGGGTGAGCCTATTGCCGTTTTCCGGGCACTATTGTTGACTCGAGCCATGTATAAGCTGAGTCTGGGCTGTATATATAGCTGATAAACTATTGAAAATTATTCTGATAAATACATTTTTGGGGAAACTAACTGTGCATATAACTTCTTCCGTATAGCATTAGATTTTATGTCCTTTTCTTAAAAGGTACTTAAGCTACGCCTTACCTACAATATCAGCTATTTGTCAGCGGAAATCAATTCAAAATCGACCCAGCCATTTTGGAGATTAACTATCATTATGCGTCGCATATTTTCATAATAATATTTAGGTATCCTATCCCAGTAATGATATGGATCATTACAGGGATAGGATACCTCTGCCGATATATCTACGGAGATATATATCGGCATTAATATACCTCTCATTGACGATATTTATTTTTCATATTTGTATTATAAAATTAAAAAGCTGTTTAGCTTCCAGCAATTTAGCTTAGTTGGAGGGGTTAACGGGAATATTAGTAATTTCGGTTGCTAATATTCTTTTTAAAGAAAAAAAAAAATAAAAAAAAATAAAAAAATAAAAATTAGGTATTGCTGTTTAAACATTAAACATTTCACTGCCGCCATAAAAGCTTATAAATGACTTAACCTCCTAACAGCTCAAGCCAGCTCCGACTTTCTGCCTCAAATAAAGGTATTGCACAAGTTTGCCGTTCAAATCTACAATATTAATTAAAGTTCGCCGTAGCAGACCATTTCAGTCACGATATTGAAGTAACAGTCCTGTAAAAAGAAAACCAATAGTTTTCGCAGAGTTTGTTATTGGAATTTAATGAACTCATTATAAAGTTACAAGGCTCTTAACTCCCCAAAGGGGTAGGGAGAGGAGTATTAACACACAACATTTCGCCGACTATGATTTTCTTATTGATTTTGATAGAGGGCAAGCCACTGGAACTTTGTCATGGGCTGTATGTTCACTGTCGGATGGAGAACAGCCCTAATTTCTTCTTCATCCGACATATCCGAAGCTTTCACCTTGGAGTCTGGGGTCCACTTTTGCCAGTCTAACTGCAGTTTTGGATGATCTTCGATATTTATCGTGAAGCAATGCCATATGACCTCCGCAACTCTTCCTGAAACTTATTTCGTATTGCATAACTTTTATATAAAATACTTAAGCTCTATTTCTACTGTTAAACTATTTATTAGGCTTTCATACTTTTCACTTATACCACAAAAAAGTTCTCACACTCGACTTCAAGGGTTCCAGCTCTAATTAATTGAAGGAGACTTTTCATTTGGCAATTGCACTCACCGTTCGTCGAGTCACCCTGGGGTGTAAAAATCGTACACGTGACTCAAACGGGTGCAATTTTAACCCTTAGGGAATATTTAGGGTGAGATATCGTATTGTTTGGAATAAAAGTCGTTGTTTGAGGTCATGAAAATCATGGCTTACTAAACATTAAAGTTATTTCCATGATGTTAAGTTTCTTTTAAGTTCTGTTAAGTTAAATCAGATCGATGGCATTTTAGAGAAAGGGCATGTCAAGAGTACCCGAAACCGAGGAGCATGTATGAAAAGAATTATGAAAATAAAAGAAGCGAAAGACATATGCCAGGATCGCAGGAAATAGAAAACTGTGGTCCCTGCCTACTTCACTGGGAAAGAGGCGTGATTGTATGTACGTATGTTAAGTTCTTGTGAATGTCTTAGATAATCATATTAATCCAGCAAGTAAGTACACACTGATCGTATAAGTGTTTTACTGTTGATGATATAAGGTAGGGAAGTCGATTAAGATTGGCAAGAGTAAAATGCTCAGAAGGGAATTGAACCCGCGATCAGTCCCTTACAGGGAGAATGCTCTGATCACTGAGCTACTGTATTATACTGCTCTAGAGTATTTAATAAGTTAGTACTTACAGCTACCCCAGAATTTGAACAATGGATAATAAATTCTATGCAAGGACAAACCTGTGACTTACATTGCATTTACAAGGACTAGATACTGTGTGTTTATCAGGTAAAGTCTGATAAAGCTTTGTATTGAATTTTATCGTTGTTGCGCCCTGGTTCTCTTTGAGAATAATTTCCATTCTGTCCAAAGAGACAAATACTTTCACTAATCCTAAACTAATCATTCATGAACATCAGAACTTTATTGTACTTCCATATCTATTCACATTTCAAAATTTAACATTGCGGAATTGTACCTGACATTGAAGTTTACTTGTACACATAATTCTGTGCATGCAATGCTCGAATTTAGTTTTCGGAACGGTAAATTAAGTCTCGTAAATTTTAGCAGCGAATATTGTGCACCTTTCTGCATAAAGTGTATAATAACTACAGGTTCTATTGATACGGGAGTGAACTGTGTGCGAGAGGAAAGCGGTCATGGTATTTACTGCATTCAGCAAAACCGGTAGTGTTACTTAAGTGATTTTTATTTTGTTTTAGTTGAACGGATGCAAATCTCTCTTGACCTAGTTAAATAGTGTAAGTGATTATAAATATGTGTTAGTGCAAAATGATTGTGTCTTTTGTTTGCATTTAAGTTTCGTATTACATCATTCTCTGTAAATTAAATTTCAGTGTTCTTTTTTTTTTTTTTTTTTTTTTTAAATTGTTTATTCAGTTAAATTAACCCAACATGTTAGTCTAGGTCTTTGTGTAAAATTTAATCTATTACTCGTATAAATACCTAATAGAGTAATAAGATCGTTAATTTTAAAATAGTTATGAAATAAATTGAATGTATACTGAGTAATAAGATCGTTAGTTTTAAAATAGTAATGAAGTAAATTGAATATATACTGAAAACTAGACGCTAATCTGAAGAAATGAAAATGCACATATTCTGTCGTTCTTTCTTCGATACTGAGATTATTCTCACGTAATGCACAAATGTGAAACAGCAAACAAAAAAAACAACAATAAGCTTTTCTTCTCACTACATCAAATACCTTACTAAATAATAAACTTCAGAAACTCATCTGTTAATGATAGTTTATTTAGAAGCATATAGGAAGTTCGGAATAAGATTTGAATGATTTATATTAAGCTATTAAGATACATGATTTCGTATTTTTCTCGGAGTATTGGCCTTACTTCTCCCTGTTCATTTTTAAAATATATATTTTAACATTCCGAAGAAGCGAGCATTGGAATGAAAATAATGGTCTATCTTTTCCTATAGGTGCCTTAAAAGGGAATGAAGAATCACCTGAGAAATGGGCGTCTGCATCCAATCCATCTAATCCGACCATGTCATCTGCCAAGCGTCGTAATTATAGCATACCTACTTTCTAATGGAAGAATCCCATATACAGTAACTGGATTGATTAATGCTGCTATTCACACAGGAAATTTATCAAAAAACACGGAGTCATCAATACTAATGGCTTTAGGAACAAAGTTTAGAACAATTACTTACTTTTTTTAGTTACGGTCATCCACACATGGTTTTGCGCGATTTTAGAGATTGTATGCCATCAAACTAGTTACAAGTGGTTTTCAGTTATAGTTTCTCTGCAGTTCTTGTCTCTATCTCATTTTTTAAGTCGGATGTGTACTTACCTTGGTCCTCTATTTTTATTCCTACAATTTTATGTCATAATTTAACATTGCATAATGTTACTTGTCCTAACATTATTTACGCATAATACTCATTTGCCATAACTTCTTAATCATAATTTTTTAAATCCTATTTACTATAAGCATAATATTTTATAAGCATACTGTCCCAAAGCATAAGTTTACCTGAGCATAACGACGCGTAAGCATAACTATTTTAAGCATACAAATTATATTGACTAAATAAAGTTCTACATGGTTATAAAAAAAAATAACCACGAAGGCCTAATGCGGGAGCTTCGCTCCGCTCCGCTCCCGCATTAGCCTTCTAACCTAATCTATCCAAGTCGGAATCAGGGGCTTTCTCAATAAATCTGCCAAATAACTATTAGACAAATAAACAAAATGCTTTACAACTTTATGCATACTATCAAAGTTATGAATAAAAACATTAGGATATACAATATTTATGCTTAATAACATAATATGCTAAAAACCAATTATGGCACACTATTATTATGACAAAGAAAATTATGCCTAACTTGTTATGACAATTTAAATTAGGACAAAAAACATTATGAAAAAAAAATAGAATCCCTATTTATTCAGCTGTACCGATTCTTAGTACCAACTTTCATACTTTCGACATTTTTCTGAAAATTGACACGTGAAGATTATTAGAAATGTTTATCCCTCAAATTACTGCTTCATCAAAATGAACTATACTTATAGGAAGCTGACCTTTGTATGAATGATGCCTTTACATTTAACATAAGATCAAAATACCCAATTTACAAACAAAAAAAAATAGAAGCCTCAAAAGAAAGACTCCTAACAAGTACTTAATTTTAATTCATTAACGTTATATAAAGTGTTGTTCCTTAAAGAATAACCTTCTTCTCACGCCATTTGAAGCGTAATCTCACCATTGTACTATGAAGAGAACAATGCTAATGCTTACTCATCAATCAATTATCATATAATAACTGTATCTCTATTATCAGAAGCATTTTGTTAATAGTCTTATGTTGGATAATGGATTCATATTGCCAACTAACCTCTGATCGTAATCTATTTTGTAATCATGTAACGTGAATCACGAACGAACTTAACATATGACAGGTTCTATTAGCTAAATTATATGTATTATTGAAGATAGCAGTCAGTTCTTTCAAATTCTGGAAGTTATTAGGTATATAACGATCGATAGACTTTTTAAACACGGTTATAATTATTAGGGTCCTCACTAAATCCAACAGATGATCTTTCATAGAAAACAATGCTTGCCGCAATACAAATCCCATTTTTCTTCATCATCAAACAAATCAAAATAGGATTTGTATTGCGGAAAGCATTCTTTTTCGATCTTCAAACATAAACATCAGTTATCCATACGGTATGTTGGATTTCAGGTATCCAGGGCAGGTCCTAGTTTAGCCAGCAGTATTCAGGTTTAATTCAGGTCATATTAATACACCAGCTTTTAAAATAACTTTATTTTCGCGCCTCTCGTGTCCTATGCCACACAGTCACTTAACGCTTCGGGCTCGTATACATCACGGTCGGCCTGCATTTAATAGCTCAGCGGTTCTACTATAATTTTATTATTGGCGGATTTTTTCCCTCTGGTAATGACACTCGCCAGCCTCATTGAATTAAAAAATAGCGTTAGTTTAGTTATCTTGGCGGGGGTCCGTTTTAATGGTCGTATTTTATTCGCGATCTGTATTATTATGCTTTAGATTATTCATTTTTGGGGCAATTAGTTTGGTGGTTATGGGTTTTGTGATTTGGTATTCGTATTTTTTTCTATTTTGGGATAATAAGGAGACTCCCTGTGAGGTTGATTCTGTTGATTCTGACAGTTGATGTATAGAAACTTCTAATCGAAATACTGTAATTTTGACTTTCAATGTGATCTTCATTTGAACAATGGATACATTTTAAAGTAGAATAGCTTACTTATTATACCACTAAGGTGGCAAACATTTATAACGGTGAGCGGTATCCGTGGTCTATACTCATAAACGTCTGTTCCAAAAGTGTCTCTTACGCAGAATATAAAAAACTGAAACTTATTACAGTTTGCCTGAATCGGAAATTGAACCTAGGACTTCGCATACTTTGGACGTAAATAAAAATGTATACTTTAAGACTAACAAAAACAAAATAGCAACTATCTTTAGTCTCAAAGGCAAGAGATGTACCTATTATTAAAAAAAAAAATCGACCAACATATTTGGTTATTACCTTCCTAGTTTCATCTGTTAGCGTTATTAGTAAAATAATTTAACCCTATCCATTAAACACGTAATATTTAATTTTCACACTATTTCATGGGAACCAAACATTTTTTTATGCGTAACACGAAACGATGACTCCATTCTCCAAATTAACAAACATGACATATCCAGACCCCTTTTCTCAAGTAAATATACTTTAATAGTTATAATGATTATGAACCTTATGGCCTTGTAAATTAGGGTTATTGCACGTCTGTAATGTGTTATAATGGTATAGTATATGTAATATTAGGGGGCGATATGACGAGTGTGGGTTTGGACAATAAAATAAAACGGTTGAATAGCGCGATACGGTACTGCGGGGTTCGAATCGATTAGTGCCGTGATAATAGCCTTATAGTAGGTTTACCATGTGTTTATAGATGCGAGACTGTCCTTTTAACGGATGCCTCTATAACTGAAGAGTTTGTTTTCATAAATCGTCTTAACTCAGTTCTTAATAAATGTGGTTGATATTCCATTGATTCTAAATTAATAAAATAAACACATGTTAAAATGTTTCCTTCTTATTTTTTTTATTTACCTTGTATTAGTATATTGTTATGTGCTTGTTAACCACTAGGCAGCATAAAAACAAAAAAATAATAGTGAAAAAATATATCCATGTGCTACACCTTCCAACAGGCCAGTTGATGACTCAGCCTTTTAAACAGCCATGTTTTCGTGGGATCAGAGAATATGATACTAGGTAATATTAGGAATACTGGTAATCTATTACCTACAATAGGCACCAGCGTTCCGCAACCAGATCCTGTATACCATAATTAAGTTGTGTAAATACTATATGTAATTTGGTTGTTGGTGAGAAATAAATTATTTTATTTATTTTATTAACTGAACTGGGGGTTCAATATTTCAACCGTCATCCTCATTATGATGCAAAATGCAGCAGAACGTGATATTTCCATTACAGACAAAACTCGTAAAGAATATTTTCACGATGCAAAAATTTAATGAAGCCCTACTACTGTGTCCGAGTATCCCACAAAATGATGACCACCCTTAATCCCCGCTTGATCACTTGATCAATTTGCACTAAGCCTCGTCTATCTTACAAACGCTACGTCTTAATCGCATTACGTTTTTTGTTAACGTTTACATCTATTTTAACGATCAATTCTAATAAACTTTGAAGTTTCAATTATAAAATATTCAAGTAAGCAACTTGAGTCATAACAGGAATATTCTTGTTTCCAAGTGTTAACTTTTTATCAGACGCGGTTTTTTGATGAGAAGATGATGATGATTAAATGGGACTGGTCACTGGTACCTGAATTTTGAAAATCAACATGAAACAGGTATGTGATGCGGAGAAATCCCATGAAAAATGTGTATCAAACCAATAACCGAATTTGCACTACTAACCCCATTATTTTGGTTTAAAAATCCATTTAAAAACACATTACTCACTACAAAAATATAAAAACATTTTGACACCAACATGCCTACATAAAGGAAATCAAACAAGCAGTACGTACCGGACTAAAAATAAATCATTCATAACACTCAACACTTCGGAACGATTCAAAAAAACTTATACGTTCATTGATTCGATAACAATGAAAATCGCTATAACAAAAGCATCCGATCCGTTTGTTCTGAGACATGGGAGGGATGCAGGCTAGCGATATAGTTCGGTATTATTTCGTTAATGGATTTTACTGTTAAATTAAGTAGGGGTTGAAAAAAAGGGGTAGAATAAAAAAGTGGTGGTAGTAGCTATGTTTGTAAAATCATGAATGAGCTTGTAGGATAGGTGAAGTATTTTTTTATACCACTTCGGTGGCAGAAGTATACGGCACACCTGATAGAAAGTGTGCAACACCATGAGCATCACACTCGAGCTGCCGGCCCCGTAAGGATCTTCCTTGCTTCCATAATGCCTTCCTTGAAGAACAATATACTAAAGTCGCTTTTTACAGTTTGCGTACGGGGGCATGAAAAAATGCAACATCGAACCTTCGAGATGGGAGCGGTTGGCGGCACAACGCCCTGAATGGCGCAGGCTTGTCCGAGTGCAAGTGGGCGAGTTTGAGGAGCAGCGGAAGGCGGACCTCGACACCAGGCGCGACGAGCTGAGGGCCCGACAGCCTGCTGCCATTACCTACAATTACGAGGGAGGGGTGCTTACGTGCGCTATATGTTCACGTAGGTTCACCGCCAAGATTGGCTATATTAGCCATTTGCAGGCGCACCAGCGTCGTATCAATCAGGAGGACTTATAAGTGTTCGCCATGGCCGAAATCGGTCGGAGGTCATCATCACGGGGGATGTTTGAAGTTCCCTTCATAGGTACCTGACTGTCAGTACTGTTTTCAGTCGCAACCTGGAGCTGGACTACTGTCTCATTTGTTTTGCATGGACTCCTTGTCTGTGGCGAGCGGTAGGATGATAGAATGTAGCCGTGGACTGCTGTCTCATTTGTTTTGTCTTTATCGATAGCACCAATTGGTTGTGGAGGTCAGATGGCAGTCACTTAATTTGTTCGGGTCAAATGACTCATTTGTGTTGTCTTTATCGATTCTGATGAATTGTTCGACAGCATTGTACAGGAGGTAAAACACGCACAACGATCCGAAGTCTCTTCTGAGGCGGTTGCACACTATTAGTAAGTGTGAGATTGTTGGCAACCCTCAGCGTCCTCTTAGTCTCTGTCTGTTTCTTAACAGTGTTTTTTTTTTTTTATATAGGACACGTCAATTTGACTTCGACTCGCCTGATGGTAAGCTGAAGGCAAAGTCTCTGAAAAGAGTGCTGTATTTTGTATAATTTGTGAAAGTACTGTAAGCTTTATTTTCCATCATTTTATTTTTCGCTCGTTTTTCTTCTGTCATATAAAAGAATATAGAAGAACAGACTCCGTGTATACCGTTAGGAGAAAGGAAACATATAACATTCGTTTCTTCCAAAAAGTTTTTGAACTTTATCGAAATATTTATAACTAGCTGTTGCCCGCGGCTCCGCCCGCGTGGAATTCGGATTCCGTACAAACTTTTCTTTCGTGCTAAAATTGCCTCGGATACCATCCCCGTCAGCCATCAGGAGTGCCATGTGGAATTCGGACCCACTAAACAGCATGCCGTCGCGGGTCTTCAGTTGCTGGAGTGTAAAATTGCCTAGGGCATTTTCCGCACCCCCCGGCTGACCCTGGGCCATCTACAATTTTAAGATGGCCCTCTCAGAAGTAGGAAGCACGATGTCCCATCGAATTCCGGAAAGGGAGGAGACGGGCGTGAAGGGATGACAGGAGGCCGGACCAATAATCCTCACGTCCGCGCTCGGTGACCAGCCCTTCCCTTTCCTGCTCTCTACTGGGCCTCCTCGTAGTCAGAGGGACATGTGGGAAGCCTTTGAGCAGCCCTCTATAGAGCTGCTCCCGTTGCTGTATGTATTTGCCGTAGGCGGCAGCGCCTCCCCTGAGTGAGGGGCGTTAATGCCTCCGTTACCCAGGATGCATCACATGGAGGTTCCAATCCCGCATTCGGATCCCGTTACCGTTGCATCTTGTGTTCAGCTGACCTTCCCTGTCTTCGCTCGTGAAATACTTCGAGCACCCGTGGTTGCACCCTTTTAGCCCATGCCCGTATTAATAATTAGTTTTCAAATAATGTATGGTAATTTACCGGATTTATTGACATTATAATTTCGTAATATCTTTTGAATAGAACGTCCGATTTCAATAATTCAAAAAGTAATCAACAGGTATTGAAACAATCTTAAATACCAAACGATTTATTTAGAAAAGAATTAATATAAAGGTATAGATTCCGTGGTCTGACTTTGATCGGCATTTCGGCTTGAATTTATATCGTCGCGCGTTACTTTCATACTGCAATAGATTCTAAAATATTCATTATAATTATACAGTGTAAAGGGCAATTTTGATCTACATTAAATGTACAATGTATCTAACGTATTTAGTCACATAAGGCTTAACACTATATTGTTAAAAATATCTTCGAAAATGACACATATTTTTTTTATAATTTGTAAAAGATAAAAATGGTTATTGTGAGCTACCCTTATTAGATAGACATATGCTGTCGCGGACTTTTATGTAGACCTTTTTAAGTTATACATTTCTACAGTACATTATTTTGTTCTATCTTCAATAGTTTTCGCAGCGTACGCGATGTAAGGAATTTTTTAGGTCATTTTTTTTACACCTTGGGTTACATTATTGAAGTTTTATCCAGGATCCCTATTTTTTTTGAAAATTAATTATAGCTTATGTTAGTTAGTGATAGTGCAGCTTTCTAATGGTAAAAGAATTTTTGAAATCCGTTCAGTAGTTCTTGAGTTTACTCGAATACAAAAATACAAATCTAATATTAGTAAAGAATGTATGGAAATCTGCCCGATTTATTGACATTTATGCTCACTGCTCCGCTCCCTTTAGTAGTAGCGTGATGTTATATAGCCTATGTTACTCCCAGATAGTGTAGCTTTCTATAGGTGAAAGAATTATTGAAATCGGTCCAGTAGTTTCGGAGCCTAGCAAAAAAACAAACAAACAAACAAATCTTTCCTCTTTATAATATTAGTATAGATATAATGGTAAGCTCTTACGCCCGTAGCACATCTCCGCTGTTTCGCGGCGGACAGCGGAACTGCTAGTTGAGTTTCGCTGTGTTCAAGTGTAGCTGGAGCAGCGAAACATGAGCGGAACTTGACACTTGTTATCTAATATGGAGCGCGTACCCGAATCTAACTGGTCCGTGTAGAACGCATGCGCCAACTACCTGAGTTCTGATTGCTCCGTTCAACATGATAACGTCTTTTTCGCATGCGCGAACTTGATACCGTGCGTCAAGAACTTTCAAAATCAACAGGGCCGAAATTGGGTAATTGGCTGTCTAGTTAAATTATTAGTTACTTTATGGTGAGTGATAGGGAAAGGAGATGTTCACTTTTTGTATGGACAATGGAGACACTAATTTGCACAAATATAATATATATAAATTAGTTTTATATTTGGTACCATTATACGTTAACATTACATTTAGATAAATATTATATTAATACAATTAAGTTATAAATAATAATATGTATACAAATATAATAAAGAGAAAAGAAGATGTAGCGACGGATGTGGCCCTGTAGAGAGGTTCCCTCCATCTGGCAGAAACTTGATACTCCGAAATTCATCAGGCATAACACATTTGACATTATTGGTGGACTGGTCGCCGAGTGCAGACCGAGGGTTCAGATTCAGCCACCTGTCACCGCTTCACCCCGCTGGTGAAGTGGTGTGACATTCATATCCTTCCTTTTCGGAGTACAATGGGGACACCGTGCTTTTCACACCTGAGGGCTCTTAAATTATGGCCTAGAATCAGTCGGGGAGTGCGTAATAGGAGGCGTGCGGTTTTGAGTAGGTGCGATGGCCGACCGGAGTGGTATTTGAAGGGACTACCGAAAAAAAGTAGGAGCGTGATCAGAATTCGACGTGTGTGGAGCCGTGGGCTACAGCTATGTATAATACTAGCAGTTGCCCGCGGCTCCGCCCGCGTGGAATTCGGATTCCGTTCCCACTTTTTTTTCGTGCTAAAGTTCCCTTGGATATGGTCAGGAGTGATTGTCGAACTGAACTGAACTCTGACCCACTAAAAACGCATGCCGTCGCGGGTCTTTATTTGCTAGCCTATGTTACTCCCATTATTGAAATCAGTCAACAACAAACAAAAAAAAACAAGAAAAGGACTTTCCTCTTTAGAATATTAGTGTACCTAGATGTAGGTAATACCATCCTGTACAAAAAACTGTAGACGGCGAAAAAATAATCAAAGTAAAACTTTTTTACTGATCTTGATTCATTTGGAATTTAAAAGACCCCTAATGCGGCCCTGCAATTTACGTGTTACGTAAAATTGTCACGTGACAACACTGACAAAATAGCGGACGAAGCGCGGAGGTGTGAACGGCATAAGGCGAAACTGCGCGGCGAAAGAGATAGAAGATAGGTAAATCTATGCATTAGAACATGCCGTTTCGCTAGAGTTTCGCTCCTCGTACAACTGACAGAACATGGCGAAACTACCGCGGTTCCGCTATACGCGGTTTCGCGGCGGAGATGTGCTACAGGCGTTAACACGTCATAAAAAAGAAACCGATTTTTTATTACACAGCAATAAAAACAGCGGCATTCTAAAATCAAATTTACAACTTTACAGAGAAACTGCAGATCATAATCTGTCCATAATCGCATTACTCTTAATACTCAGACCACACATACCTATATGTATAATGAAAATCGCCATAACAACGCCGGCGCTTTGTGCAATAAAAATATAAATAAAGTATGGAACAATAACTCTTATACGCATTGTTTATTCTCGGTGTTAATGTGAGTTTTTATCGTGCGTTTAATGATGAAGTGTTTGATCATTATTAAGATGTTAAATTGAAGATTGTCTTGATGAGTTCAGAAACATGGTTTATATCACAACTTTGCTAAGTAAGATATTTATTGTAATTGAGGATTTTTTTGTTCACGATCTTGAAATTCGATGACCCTTTTATTCGTTGATAGATAGTTATAGGTGTCTCAATCAATTAGATTATCGCAGTCCAAGAAAAACTGTATCTTCCAAAGAGAGAGATAATAATATGACGAACATCGTATGGTGACTCGTTTTGAATTTTTAATATTGATACCTAATCATTTCTCATATTAGCTGTCATCCACTTAAACTTCTTGCTAATATGACAGACAGACCAATAGAGATTTAGGTACAAATATAAACATAGGTGAACTCTCTAAATCAGTAAAATTTTAAGACTCACGAACGACAAACAACTTGATAGCCCATAAAAGTATTTTAAGAGTTTCGCAAGCAAATAATAGAAATTAGCTATATTTGACTGCCGATAAACATGGGATTGTACCATTGAGTAAGAAACTATTGGATGACAGCAACGTCGAAGTATTTGCAGTAAAAGTACCACTAGCTTGTTTAATGAATAAACATTCTGCTTGGGACACTAGAGAGTTGCCGTTACGCAACTGTGGACAATGAAGTTAGTATAAAAATAAATGTTTCTGAAATATTTATTGACAGTATGAAATTGATTGCAGAACCATAGAATCAAGCCCCTGAGACAACCTAGGATAGAACGTCATGGCGCAGTCGTACAAGAACACTTAACCTCAGATTGATGTGGGACTAAGCGGTGGATGAAGGAAGAAGAAAAGGGGTTTACCATAAGAGTATTCTAGGTAATTCCAACACGTATGAGCGTGAGAGTACGGCATACCACAGTGGTTTTGGTGTGTAAAGCACATAATCACGAGATTTATCGGGATGTACACCGCTGACTATTTACCGGTTTTACAGTAATGAAACAAAAAAATCTACCCGGCATGAAAATAACCTTGTATTTTACTGAGAATTTGAAATAGCTGTGTATTTTATCGGTTATTCTGTTACCGTTACAGTCTAAAAACCCTTATTCAGTGGATTACAGGTATTTGCACTACAGTTGCTAACTATTTGCCTATAGTCAGCAAGAGCAATAAAACTCTACAAATAATTATTCACAGCACTAACATTTGCATAGTGTTAGCTCTGTACACGCAATACAGCCATCCGAACCAGCAACCTTATTAGAACGGAACTCCATTAATGTTTTTAATAGCTTGCATGTTTTCCTTATCAGACATGAGGAAGCAATGTATGCTGTACAAGTCTGTTTGATTGAGAACGAGATCGCGATGTCATTGTATGGTGATAGGATTGCGGGCATTTGCGACTGGAGGTTGGTTTGTGCCTGCATTTTATTAGTAACCAATGAGTGGTACGAGTTCAGGATTAACTTTGAATAGTCATGAGCTTACAAGAATACTTTACTATGAATTTAGATGTAAAAGAAAGGTACATAAGTTGACTAAATGGTTTTCATTCGGTATCTCTCTGTTTATAGGTAGGTATCTAGGAGTCTTTTTTAGGGTTCCGTAGCCAAATGGCAAAAAACGGAATCCTTATAGATTCGTCATGTCTGTCCGTCCGTCAGTCTGTCTGTCTGTCCGTCCGTATGTCACAGCCACTTTTCTCCGGAACTATAAGGCCTATGCTGTTGAAACTTGGTAAGAAGATGTATTCTGTGAACCGCATTAAGAATTTCGCACAAAAATAAAAAAAAGCATTAAACTTTGGGGGTCCCCATACTTAAAACTGAAACTCAAAATTTTTTTTTCATCAAACTCATAAGTGGTATCTATAGATAGGTCTTTAAAAATGCTATTGAGGTTTTTAACATATTTTTTTTCTAAACTGAATAATTTGCGCGAGAGACACTTCCAAAGTGGAAAAATGTGTATCCCCCCCCCCCCCCTCTATCTTCTAAAATAAGAGAAATATATGATGTAAATTGCCATGCAAACTACCACTAAAAATTGGTTCGAATGAGATCCAGTCAGTAGTTTTTTTTTAATTCGTCATAAACCGCAATTTTCGCCTTTGCTACTACGGAACCCTTCTTGGGCGAGTCCGAATCGCACTTGGCCGATTTTATTTCAATAAATGTATTGCTATAGTTTTCGATGGACAAGACATACTTCACAGCGCTGTCTAGACCTAAGTTAAGCATAGTTTAACTCGGATGATTATACTTAGACATACCTACCTGTTAGATTTTTTTGCATTGGTCTTAAATATTAATAAGACACATCGAGATTTCTTACCTTTAGTTAAATATCTAACCGAATGGAGTATAGACTTATGCATATTACCTATTTACTTATTCATTACTTATTATAATTTTTACTGAGTGGGAATTCAACCCGGGACTTACCAGTCAAAATGCTCTGTCATAACGTCATGTTAGGTTATTTTTACCTGAAATTACAATGTTTATAATAAACAATAACTATATGAACATTTATTTTGACCAAATTTACCAAATTTCGACTTACCAGTCAAAATGCTCTGTCATAACGTCATGTTAGGTTATTTTTACCTGAAGTTACAATGTTTATAATAAACAATAACTATATAATGAACATTTATTTTGACCAAATTTACCTGAAGATATTTTATATTTTACAGTAAACTGAAACATAATTTGTATTTTCATTCACTGCCGTCCTTGTGCGTTTGCATCGAACGCTTATCAGGCTTACATACGCACCATAGAACTTCGCTAATCGCCTCATCGCCTCACTCCCTATAGATGCCAACGTTGATAATAACCCAAGGGTTTTATATCCGGATCCCGTTGTAACGGATTAAGAGCAATTTGCCATGACCTAAAATTAGATAGCTCCTATAAAGGGTTCAGCTATGAATGAAATTGGTTTAGATATTGATATCAGACTCGATAATGATGTTTTAGATGTTGGGGATGTTGCTGAATGTGTGATAGAACGTGTAGTTATAATGTTTAAAGCCATTGTTTAGCTGATAGTAAGAGTGAATTGGACATTCATAGTTTAGAACAAATAAACCGTCTTTCTAAATAGTTGTTAATGTTTAATCAAGTAGACAACTCGCAAGTCCAGCGGTTTTGTAGTTCATGACATTGGTTTTACGGTCGACAAAGGAGATATGGTCGCACTTTTTCATATAAAGTTGTATGTTTATACCACTTAGGCGGCATACAAGTACACGGCCCACCCAGATAGGAAGTGTTTACCGTGGCCTATGGACGTATGCAACACCAGGGGTATTACACTCGTGCTGTTGCTGAAGAAACCTTTAAATGGCCTTCTTGTAGAACCCCATATTGTAGTAAATAGACTTGTATTGTTGACTTGTAAAGGCGTATCTCCATTGTCATCTGTACATATTTATTCATTGCATAATATATAAGATTACCTGCACACCCTGGTTTTGCTCCGGTGCATTGTAGTATCTTGGCTGCGGACTTTGCAGGTTTTAGTCTGTATTACCTATTTCCTTACCACCAGTCTAGTTCAGTCCTATAGAAATCATTAACAAATTAATAACTGAACTTGTTCTTCGTGGCTCTGCTTCATACACTTCCATAGTCTTAACGAAAACAAAGCTGATCACATTCTTAATTTGTCACCAGGAAAGTCGAACATCAAATTGGGGCCAGAACTATTTTCAATCATACCAGAACCGAATGCCGGGCGTAACCGAAAATCTACCCTCATTACACAAACGTATTTCGTTTCCGGGCATTATGCCAAACATTCCTGGATTGATTCAGATACAGGGCAGGTCGACTTGAATGCATAATACATATGACCTTACGATCATGGTCCCTGAATATGTGAGCGGTTGTCGTGTCCTGAAGGGTTTTGACAGACTCCGCTGTATTATCCTTGCAACAATTCACATGGAAATGCTAGCAGTATTTCGATGGTCCCAATCAAGAAAGTCGTATCTGCAAAATGACCACTTTTCAGTAGAGCAGTTTGAAGTTTATTTTTACGCCCAAAAGGAAAATACAAATCGCAGGAACCTTAAAGTTGGAATATATCATGAACATATGTATAGTTATATTATGTAATAGATAAAATTACATAAACACTTGTATTTTAGGAGAAAATGTACATACAACATTTTATCACGGATAAAAATACTGACTGACTGTCGATTGTGACACTTTCGACATTTTTAATTGGGTTTTCATTGACGAACTTGGTTGGAAGTGGAATATGCGACATTTTTAAATGTTAAGTCGTAAATTAAAAAATGTCGAATATGGGCTAGGAGGTCCGGTGAATGTAAGAAAAAAATAAAAAATAAAACGAACAATATTAGGTAGTTACATAATAATGATATTTAGAGCTTAGCTTGGCTAAATTACTATAAAAACAAATAAAAAAGTATTATTAGACAGTCAATCAATCAACTACTGTAGTCCACTGCTGGACATAGGCCTCTCCCAATACGCGCCACGTTTGCCGATCCTCCACCTTCCGCATCCAGTCCATCCCAGCCACCTTTCGCAGGTCGTCAGTCTACCTAGGTGTCCACCTTCCGTCTACCTTCTTGTGGCAGTATCATACAGGCATCTTAACACCTCGATGTATCGCCAATCAACACGGCACCGCTGCAGGGCATCCGGCACTGCCCAGGTTTCGATAGAGTCGAAGGTTTTTTCGTAGTCCACAAACGCCATACACCGCGGTTGGTTGTACTCCTGCGTCTTTTCTACAATCTGCCGAACAGTATAGGTGTGGTCCACGGTACTATAGCCTTTTCGAAACCCGGCTTACTCAGGTGGCTGGAACTCGTCGAGCTTGCCCGACAGGCGATTTGTGAGGACTCTCGAGAACAACTTGTAGAGATGACTCAGGAGTGAGGTGGGCCTATAGTTCTTCAGCAAGGTCTTATCGCCTTTTTAGAAGAACAGTACCACCGCACTCCCGCTCTATGCCCTAGGTGTTAGCCCTTGCTGAATGAGGGAATTAAAGAGGCTTGCTAGCTCTTTCAGAATTGGAGTGCCACCTGCTTTCAGCAGCTCAGTAGTAATTCCGTCATCACCAGGGCACCTGTTGTTCTTCAGATGCCTGAGAGCCGCCTCTGCCTCGCACTGCTCGACATCTGGCAAATCCTCGGTGTAGTGGCGCTCTGTGGTCCTCATCGCTGTGTCCCGTTGGTTTACACGGCCGTGATATAGAATTACTCGATCTCTTCGAGTATCTCGAACTTCGAAGTCATCATTTTGTCATCCCCAGTTTTAAGTTTCATCAGATGGGGCCTCCCCAACTGCTGAGCGAACACTTTCGACCCTCTATTACGCTCAATTGCCCCTGAATGGTGCGAGTGTTGGAGCGTCGGAGGTCGCGTATTAGCTTTTTGATTTGTTGGTTTAAGGCTCTCCCATCTGACGAAGACGACTGTGTGGATGGTTGTTCACGTCTCTTTCTCATAAGTTCGAGAGTCTCAGGAGAGAGTTTGGACTCTTGCTGTTTGCGTTTTCCGGGAAACAACTTCCTACAATGTTTTGACCACTATGTCGGCCTTCTCGTCAATGCCCCTAGAGGTTGAACTTTTCGGATCCTAGAGCTACTTGGAGCGGCGGCGTAGGTTGGAGGGTTGACCTTATCATTCAGAATCTTTCTGCCTTGATGTTGATATTTAGAGAGCCTCGGTCGGTGATCGCTTTCAGTATTAAACTTGTTGATCAAAAGACATCTCTAAATATGTGCTTACTGTCCATTACGAAAAAGTCAATCTCGTTCCTCATCGCAGAGTCCCGGCGTTGCCAAGTCCACTTCCTGTGAGGTTTTTCTTAAAGAAACTATTCATTAAGAAGAGCTCCTGTGACTCGAGGAACCTGACTAGCATTTGCCCCCTGCGATTTCTGCACCCCACTCCATAAGGTCCGATTTTTGTCTCGTCGCGTTCTTGTACTCCCAATTTGGCATTGAAGTCCCCCATAACAACGATGTAAGTGGCCTTGGCGGTGTGATTAATTGCTTTAGCAATATCCTCATATACCGCCTCGGCTGTTTCGTTGGGGTGAGACGAGGTCGGCGCATATACCTGTATCACCTTCAGCGAACGACTGTTCGTGATTTTCAGGATAAGGTACGCTACCTGGTTCGACACACTGCCAATTTCAATCAACAACGCTGCTGATGAGGTCTTTTTTGACTAGAGAGCCGACGCCTCCCTGGGAGAGCTGCTCACCTTCTCTGAAGTAGAACAGGTCGCCTGACTCAAGGGTTGTCGTGTCCTCCCCCTGTCTTCGAATCTCTGACAGTCCCAATATGTGCCAGTTTATGCGACCTAGTTCCACCTGGAGTTCGGTGAGGTGTTCCTCCAGCCGTAGTGTATTGCAGTTATACTCCAACTCGATCTGAAAATAAATAAAATTTATTTTGATACCTGAAAAGGTCAAACACAATGTTCATTCCTAAAACATTGAAACGAAATCGATCAATAGAGATACATCCGTCAAAAAAACACACCCAGTATCCATTTGAAAAAGTCGGTAGTGTCACTTGGGACCGGCCATTTAATATAAGTTCCGTTTAAAAATATCGTACGTGTTACAACTGACAAATCAACAGATTAAGCAAACATTTAATAATGTCGAATGTGACACTTCTGACAAACAGACCTACTTAATTTACATCTAAGAAAGTAGAAAGTGGTACTTTTGACAATCTTGAAATGCTCGTGTTCAGTTAAAAATGACGGATCTACCATTACCTCCATTTTTGAAGGGAACTGACTTTATTGGTTTATAAAACAACGATGATTGCTCAAAATCATAATATAACCTACGACTGCTTTGTATAAGAATTGTACATTAATTGTATAATAAAATTATTATACTACTTACCAGGTTCCGCTTATAATACACGTTTTTCATGATTCCCGGTTATTCCTTTTCGTTTTTTTTTTGTTCAACATTCGTTTCTTGTTTTCTCACAATATCCAAAATGCGCTTAGAATGATGTGACATTGCTGAGTTTTAAATAAATTCAACAGAAAGCACCAAGAAATAGAAAGCAACTCAAAACAACAAGGTGCGTACGCTCTGCCCGCCAATAAAGTGCGAAGTGGCAGAATCGACGTTCCCCTCGCCCCTCTACTACCCGTGCGGTACGAGCAAGAGGGCACGATATACCATATCGCGCTATCTTGTACGGACGCGCGATTACTATCGACAATTTTAATACTGAAAAATGTGTCAAAATAAAGAATTTTAAAGAAATTTAATATCCACATTGTAGAACTCATTCTTGCGAATACATTTATGTAAAAAAGTGAAAATCGACAAAATGAAACTATCGACTTTCTTAATTGGGACCATCGATTTCTGTGCTGAGTAAAAATAAAGTATTCGTGTGTCGGAGCAGTTGAAGTGACGTATTACCATATTCTTATTATTTGATGAGAAATTGTAATGCAACGACCGCTGCCGTGTAGAATATGCAAGAAGGAAATTAAAGGTTCCATTTCCGAGTTACACGAGTACACTTTTATTATTGAAGATGTATTACTCTGTCTGAAAGCAATTTTGTAAGCACGAGAATGTACGTGGTGTCTTTTAACCACGTGCTGTCTTGAATTAGATCTGCATGCGGATTGGTTAACAATGGCTTCAGTGAAAAAACTTTAACGTGGCATTCTTTAAAGTCATATTTTTTTTTTTAAAGAAAAAGCCATTTTAGTAAAGCTAATCATTGAGATTGCAAGGCTTTATTAACGACTATAACGATTATAAACTAAATATTAATAGAAGATCACTCGCCACAGGTTTACCCTACAACGTAGGTACTACGAGTACCGGTATTCGATGTATTATTAAATTCTGTAAGAACCTTTGAATTTACCACCAGATTTTTGCTAGATGAGTACATAATAGACATAAGAAAAAAAAAAATAAAGGCTCTTAAGCTTTCACTGTTAAGTTGTAGCCAAAAATCTTTATTTCTAGTTACATCGAAACTACTACGAACACCCGTAATGTTTGTTTGAATGCATGCCATAAAATTCTAACAAAGCGCCTGCAAACGTTGAAACTATTTAATCGTATTCTCGTTTTGATATTTCACAGAATAAAATCTCAACTAGTATAAAGCTTAGCGCTTGTTTGAAAATAGTTTCTGAATAAAAATTGTATAACAAGTTTCGGGAGCGAGCATTGTTGCATATGATAATGCATTTCTTTACAGCGGCTATGGATTGTTTTAGTTCATGCATACTTGCTGGAAATGTTTAGATTTAAGGCAAAAATATATTTTCAATGTTGCATTTTTATGAGGGTATTAAAACAACATCTCTTTCAAGATTAATTTGTTGTCAGACCTCATCAAAGGTTACAAATCTTCACTTTTACTTTCTTGAATAATGATGGCAATAAATCACACTGACCTCAAAACAACTGTAAATGGAAATTAATTAAGAAATCGTGACATCCATCTAAAACACGAAAAGTATCTTTAAAATCAGCACATCAATCTAATGAGGATCCCAACTCAGCATTATGATTGCCCTAAAATATCGTAAAAGGCGCAATAAACGGAGCGTGTAAAGGAATTTCTGAACCGTACGCAACTGGTTTCCGAACTGTTAATTTCTAATGCGGATAATGAGAACGGCTAAAGGTTAGATAATGAATCTATACTTGAACACTTGAGTGTGACTTGAGGCCAATGTTCGGGTCCTTAATATTATTCAATTGTATTTTGCTTATGAGGTAGAATAACACTCTATGATTAGCCTTGTGATTGTCAATACTCATTGGCTGACTGATAATAGTAACCGCTTAATCTAAAACTTTGTGTATGCTCAACACTTTTCTGGATTGCAGAAGATTCAACAGTTGCTGAATAACGTTCAAACAAAATCGTGTACATTTTAGTCGGTATGATTATGATTTCTTTATCCCAGGAGGACTATCTGTAAGCTTAAAATTAAAATCAAGCTTTACCGTGAAAAAAAAAACTTAAGCATTCTTTAAAATTAATTATTACAAGGTGAATATTAACTGTTCCCAAGAGAATGTGGTTAATTTTATAGACATTTTACATTAATTTAGGTGAAAAGCCCACTAAAACATTTAACAACCATTAAAATTCAATTGAAAATGTTAATATTATTAAACTGTACTATTGAAATCGAATTGAAAGTGAATATATAGACATAAACAATGTCGAACGGAACAAAATAGAGGTTGCTTACTGCAATTTTTGAATAAATTTGGATAATAAAATACCTAATCCTTATATTTTAGTAATACAAAAGCTATAGACCGGAGTTAAGCGAAGCGTGACTTCAAATTCAAAATGTACCCATTAAAGAGCTAAGATCCAATGATAACCATGTTTAGAAACAAAAAATCTACATCGACACAACAACGGCTTTCACCGCAGCATCCAATCAACCAATTATAAAACTTCACAAAGAGGATTTAGCCCATTAGTTCATTGAAGGAAATTAACAATTGTGTCCAAATAAAGTTGTTGAGTAATTTCGTCATGTCAGTTATCGTTTGTCTTGCGTTGTTAAGAGGACGGGTTGATTGACTTATTTATTGAACGCTGGACTAAATGATCGAGAATTAGCTTATATGAGGTTTTAATGGATGCGTAGTGGAATTACGATAATGTATTTTATAGTGTGTAGGTTTCGCTTGGTCAAAATGTTTTTATGAGACGTAATTATTTTAAAGCGAGTTAAATTTGTAAATATCGCTATAAAATAAAATAAAAATACAGATGAGTTGATTTTATCTAAGTAAATATAAATAAATATCTCCTCATTACTACGACTGAAGAAGTATTAGCCTCAATTTAACAAATCAATAAATCATGTTGTATTTCTGGGAAAAATTAGTAAAATGTTGTTATAAGACAATCATTTGTATGTGTATAGATTTTTTAGTAATAATACCTAATAGTAGGCAGATAAAGAAGCCTATTGCCATCAAAGATATAAAAAGAAACGTAGGAGCAAAGAAAGTTGATACACACAAGGTATCTGCTTGAGCCACCTGCCCTTTGATCGTGAACTGAAACCAAACAGTAACGGATTTTGTTTATAATAAAAAAGCTAAATCAAATAAACGGCTTACTTATATTAATCGATGGTGTTCTTATAAAAAGATTTGTGATTCTTTTTTATAGGTTATAAAATTTATAAAATAGTAAAAAATAAATAGTTTTGTTAGTTTACCTGTCGGTAGTGAAAGAAATGTGGTTTTATGGAAGGATATGAGTGAAGTTTATGTTAATAAAGTCTTTCATGATATTCTCTTTGATTTGTAAAAGCTGGGATAGACTGGATGCGGAAGGCGGAGGATCGGAAGCAATGGCCTAGATTGGGAGAGGCATATGGCCAGAAGCGGACTGGAATAAGCTAATTGACTGATTGAAAAAATTATGAAGCAAATAAACCGAAATCTCGTCTTCCTGCTCATATTTTATATGACCGTTGCACTGAACCTAAATGGTTCAGTGCAACGTGAATAATTTTTCCAATTATTGTCTCATTACAGTTTCTATACATTTAGATGAACTGTGTAAATGTGAATCTTCTCTTAGGTTTTTCTATCCACTTGTAACCACATCAATACTGTCATCCTTATATTACATGTTCAAAGAGAATAATAATGTTTATTTTTAGAACTTTTACGTACAGGATGCTTATAGGTACTTGATGTACAAGCACCCTGTACGTAAAACTATTAATTACACAATGAGTTGGAGTTTGAGTAGGTACTGGTTGTTGGAGCATTTAGTTTAATATGTTCTGCTTCGAACTTTAGTTATTTAGAGTATTTCGTACCTCGAATGTGTTACTAGTTGCAATTTCATCATTTAGTGGAGCAGGGTTTACAGAATAATGAATTACTATAACTTCCAACAATGCAACTAGGTTTTGTTTTTTATCTGTTTCATCCACAGTTACTGGTAAAGAATTCCTTTGTTAATAATTTGGCAAAGTACTAACTGTTATGGTTTGTAATACAAATGATATTCGTTATCAACGAAAATAAGTAGAAGTTTCTTGGCAAAAGACAATTCTTGGCCAACTAAACTACCAAATCGTTCCAAACAAACGGCAAGTTGTAAGTTTTGTCGCGACTTGCTCAAGTCATTAAACTGTTAAATTGTCAACTCTCCCTCATTGTGAAAACTTGGGAGACTAACTACACCGGAACACTGTCAGCTGTAACTTAACGAATGAAAGTTTGCCGAGATAAGTGGGCCGTTACTTGTTATGAAACGTCTGACATATCGATCTGAACAACTTACTTGTTCGTCACAATACGTTCTTAGAGATACTGTGGGTTTCTCATTTACTTTCAAGTGTAGCCATTCAAATGTTTTCTTTATGACCAGATGAGTTTTAAAGTAACTTACGGCCACAAGCTTTCTTTACGTATACATACATCTGTATACCCTGGATAGGATATATAGAGGTATATTATACATCCATATGTCACAAACTATGTATATTATTTTGTAGGGCAAGCCAATTGTCCCTAATCTGGCACTTTTTGATAAATTGAGAACATAAAATGTTGAAAGAGAAAGGTAAAAGGTAAGTATATCATCAATTTACGGAGGGAATTGGAGAATTGGAATAAGCCTAAGCTTTAGAAGTCAGTGTCGCGTCCTTATAACTCGTGTTACCTGTTTCCAGAAAAGGTCAAGCAGATTCCTCTAACTTATGAGCTCAATCCTTAAACATACTGGATTCTTATTTGAAAAATATGTTCAATAAAATGTGTCATTGTCATTTGCCTTTCAACTTCCCTTCTAGTGCCCTTTCAAAGGTCTGTCATAAACAACTTAATAGCAAGATCGAAAGATAATATAAATGGTAAGTCAATAAACAAAGCCACATTTATCCCTGACTCATACGTATTGAACTTAATGAATTGCAGTTTTATGTCTCATGAAGTATAAAATAAAATTATTTTTCATTGATCAGTCATATTTATATCGTTATTGTCGTATTACTCATCTAACAAGAATTCAGTATTAAATTAGAGCTTACAAACAAAACTTCCAATCTACTTCGTTATACGAGAAATCCGGCACTTTAGACAATGCTAGTTTGTTACACAGTTTGTTAGGCAAAGGCGCCAAGGGAGGCACGTTAATCTGACAAGTAACAAAACAACGCTGGCGCTGCGGCCACTAGCTGACTTAACGGCCCCTGTCACTCCGCCAAGTAACTTTCAATTAGGCCCTACCCCCGTATTAGAACCGCAACAATTCAATCACAGATGTGATACTCGTAATTTAACCTTTACACTGCTTGGTTAGTTCCAAATTCGTATAGCAGGCTCAAACAAACTTTGCAATGGATATAACGGCAATGGAGTGTTGAATATTAGTGGTTGAATTAAGTGTAATCGGGGTTATTCTTAACAATTAGACAAAGCAGAAATTAGTAAATGCCTGCAGTACAGTACTGTGTGGGCGTTCTGTGGAATTTTGGGTAGAGTGGCTCAGTTTGTAGAGATTACAATGTTTTGATGGGCCGTACACTTTTCTTATTAAGGTCAGTTAGAAAACTGAAACGTGAATGCAATGTGAATGGAATAAATTATTCTTAAATGAAAGTAACGTAGCAATATGTAGATAAAGCGATCAATTACGTATTTCATCAATCAATTTTTTCGTACAGGGTACTGGATAATAAAGTGGTTTTGAAGTCAAAACATATTTGAAAGACTTCAATTGTTACTTCTTATAATATGAGCCATGTCCTAAAGTGGTCTCCAGAATTTATTACCGTTTTTATTTCCAGAAACAAAAAATAAAATAACAGTCTAATCGATACAAATACCGCCATCAAATTTATCATCTCCAATATTTAATTCTTCGAACATCAAACACCATTCTAAGAAAGTAATCACTTCCGACCGAATCGAGTGGAGATCAAATAATCGCCTTTGACCAGAATCAATATTTGAGTTTGAAATGGTACGTTTGTAAAGGACGATGTGGCATCGATGTGATTTGAATAAACATAGGTCCTGTTACCCGGAATGTCCGATTCCTATCAATAAAATTTAAATCTACATGATTTGGTTGTTGATATCCCTGCTTCGTCTAATTTGAATTGCTAAAGTGCTGATAGTGCAAATCGCTGCTGTTCATGTACCGTTGAAATAGTTCTTATAAAGTACTTTGCACAAGGTTGTTCAAGTAATCCAACAATATATATTATTTTTCATCCTAGCTTTGTCCTTTTTGCTCTTCTCTACTCTTTCTAACTACTGGCTATTTGCGAGGTGGACGAAAGGAAAGCCTGCTGCAGAACGCTTCACAGAAAAGGTCACCTGCTCTTGATAGATAGCCATGGTCTGCTTGAGTATCCAGTGACACACTTCTTACGTCAAATCTGGGTACACAGCAACAAATCCCCATAAATAGAATACCATAGTCTAGAGTACGTAATAGAATTTTGCTTTACCTTGTGTTCTTAGAACTTAACTAAAGAAATACTACCTTATTTTTTTCGTTTATTAGCAACCGAACCGAAATTACTAATATTCCCTGTAACCTTTCTTTCTTTCTTTCTTCCTTTCTAACCCCTCCAGCTAATCTGAATTGCTTGTGTTAGGAATGGATTCGCGTCAATAGTGTCAATCTTGAGGTCGACTGCCATTAAACCACCTTATCGCTTAATATCAGTATTAAGTAACTGTGCTACAATGATATAATACAGAATACTTTCAATTTTGAATATTTATTCATTAATTGTTGCTGTACGTAAGTGAGAGAATAGTAACCTATCATTGTCTTCAACGACTATCAGTCCATAAATCAAAAGGTAATAATCGTTAGAATGCAAATTTATCTATATACAGAAGGCATAATTAGCCTTGACGTTAGACAACAGTAGTTAAGTTTGAGTTATGAGCTCTGATATTAACACCTCTGATTATGTTGAATGCAATAATAAAATAGGAAGAAGAATTATATATGACAACTTTGTAGAGTGTGGATAGATATTAATTTTAAATAATTGCTACTAGTGCGATCCTGATACACCAGGATCAATGTTATTTATCCAATTATATGTAAAAGCACTATGCATAATACGAAATCAAAGGAAAATCAAACTTAATTGGAAGCTGTATTGAAAGAATCAGTAGTGTCTAAGTTGAAAATATGTACTATATTAAATAAAAGTAAAACTGTCAAGTAAACTTTGAGATTTGCATGATATATCACTTCATATAACCATAATTTATAATCCTTATTAGGGTAATTATGAACAGTTTATGGCAATTGAATATAAAATAAATTCATTACGGGAATATCAAATAATAATTCATAAGCGTTATATCAATGACATAAGCCTTACTAAAACAGTTAGATATAAAACATAAAATGCGTCTAAATAGTAGGTACGATGAAAACATAAGAACACCATTCACGTTAAATGACCAAGCATTAATTGCAAATTCAAAAGATAAGAATGAACAACTGCTTGTATGACACTTTCTTGTGATAGCGATGCCAAATGTCAAATGTTTATAGATAAAGGTGCAATATGTTTGTCCGGTATCGTATCAACAATAGCGCCTTAACATTGAGCAATGAGAGATAAACGGGTGAAAACTAATAGAAATTCGTTGTTCAATGTTTGAAATTTACGATGCTGCTATGCTATAGCAACTATTCAATAGATTTTGTTTTGTATTAAGGGTTTATTATTATCATGATGATGTGTTCATAACTTTGATGAAATTATAAAAGATTTATTTGAAGATTCATTGGACATTAAAATGGTGATGAAATACGGTCATCAAATTGATTTTGACCAAGAAAGTACTCCAAATGATCTCAATACTTTGGTATTCCTCCCTTCTTGTTGACTGATATTTGGTACACACCTTTAGTTCGGACGATAATACAATTTTATTCAGTAACACAGTTTGTTATTAACAACATTACTAGGATTAAGATCATTTTAAGTATTGTGTTTGTCAAGATCGATCTGATGCTGACTATAAAAGTTACAGGTTTGTGAATACCGCATATAGTGTATTCCTGACTCTGAAACCAGGTAAATCTATTCCTTATTACAAAGTTTCGCAGCTCTATAGTTAAATTGATTTTGAGGTAAAGCTTTTTTATGTCTAGCTGTGCACTGAACTTGGAGCTCATTTGATTGAGGAAAGCGCTGTGAAAAATACAGTGCAATGTTTAAAGAAAAGCATATGAATCGTTATAAATAAGAAGTTCATTTGAAAGTAGTAAATAAAACTATTCTTTAACGGATTTTATCGTGATTCATTTATTATTTTTCATTTACATTTTAGGTTTAAGTGGTTTTATTTCCATGAATGATATTAGCGTGAACTTCCAACAATATTAAATATCAGTTAGTGATTTATCAAAATATTGAAATGGTTTTGTTAAAAAATATTATCATTCTCTGAGTTACATTACAATGTGAAATTAATGTTAAGCCGTAGTATACAAAATATTATAGGAAATTGAACTCGACAACGTTATATAAAAACATTAGAAAACTGTTATAAATCTAACGTTTGTATACATATTCAACAAGTTAAACCGAAACACTAAATTTTAAGTAAAATAAAACGTCTGACATTTATATTTCTCATATTACTACTCTATTTGATTATACAGTTCAAATGGTCATTTCCAAACGAGAATCCATTATGTCATGCTTCGACACATTTCAAAGTTATTTTGTTTCTGAGAACCGTCTCTTGCGCACAATCGTTATAAATCCATGTTCGACTATGTGTATTTCTAGTACCATTTTAATTTGAGCTTCCTCTTTCTTCGTTATTGAAGCTGTTGGAGGTTTTATTGATCGGTCGTAAGCTCCTACTCCATTGGTTATGGTGACCGCTTCAATGGTTTTATATATTGTTGGTTTGTTATGCATAGTTATTTCCCTCACGTAGGTATATCGGAAAGGGCGTCGAACTTATATTGTTATTAGTACTGATATGGTAGTCTTCATAATAGTTAAAACTATTTACATGATCTCATTTGCAAGTATGTTACTCGAGTCATGAATGAATCATGTCGTTGACAAACTTTTTATGTACGAATCGTTTCAAAGAATTCGCTTGTTTTTGAGACTTAAAGGATTTGTTTCTCATGAAGAGTGTACAAGTACATTGTTCACTTTTTGCCGAGTAATAAAATGTGAATTGGAATTCTTGGAAGATTTTGGTTGCCAAACTCTAATAACAATACGAGTTCAAGGCTCTTTAAATGAGTTGATACATTATTAGAATATCTTAAGGCTGACATTAGTTTAGTGGTGTGAATTTTCGTTGATTAATCTAGAATGGATCAATCCATATGCCATCCAGGTACACTGGGAAAACGCAATTTGGTATCGATTAAGATCAAAACGCCACTGACACGATAGAAGAAGAAGAAGAGTACCAACAAGCATCCACTACTAAGTAGGTTTCAATTCAATTGCTCCAATTCGTAATTTATTGCTTTGCAGTACGATGGTCCCAATCAAGAAAGTCGTATCTGCAAAATGACCACTTTTCAGTAGAGCAGTTTGAAGTTTATTTTTACGCCCAAAAGGAAAATACAAATCGCAGGAACCTTAAACTTGGAATATATCATGAACATATGTATAGTTATATTATGTAATAGATAAAATTACATAAACACTTGCATTTTAGGAGAAAATGTACATAAACCATTTTATCACGGATAAAAATACTGACTGACTGTCGATTGTGACACTTTCGACATTTTTAATTTGGTTTTCATTGATGAACTTGGTTGGAAGTGGAATATGCGACATTTTTAAATGTTAAGTCGTGAATTAAAAAATGTCGAATATGGGTTAGGAGGTCCGGTGAATGTAAGAAAAAAATAAAAAATAAAACGAACAATATTAGGTAGTTACATAATACTGATATTTAGAGCTTAGCTTGGCTAAATTACTATAAAAACAAATAAAAAAGTATTATTGGACAGTCAATCAATCAACTACTGTAGTCCACTGCTGGACATAGGCCTCTCCCAATACGCGCCACGTTTGCCGATCCTCCACCTTCCGCATCCAGTCCATCCCAGCCACCTTTCGCAGGTCGTCAGTCTACCTAGGTGTCCACCTTCCGTCTACCTTCTTGTGGCAGTATCATACAGGCATCTTAACACCTCGATGTATCGCCAATCAACACGGCACCGCTGCAGGGCATCCAGCACTGCCCAGGTTTCGATAGAGTCGAAGGTTTTTTCGTAGTCCATAAACGCCATACACCGCGGTTGGTTGTACTCCTGCGTCTTTTCTACAATCTGCCGAACAGTATAGATGTGGTCCACGGTACTATAGCCTTTTCGAAACCCGGCTTACTCAGGTGACTGGAACTCGTCGAGCTTACCCGACAGGCGATTTGTGAGGACTCTCGAGAACAACTTGTAGAGATGACTCAGGAGTGAGATGGGCCTATAGTTCTTCAGCAAGGTCTTATCGCCCTTTTAGAAGAACAGTACCACCGCACTCCCGCTCCATGCCCTAGGTGTTAGCCTTTGCTGAATGAGGGAATTAAAGAGGCTTGCTAGCTCTTTCAGAATTGGAGTGCCACCTGCTTTCAGCAGCTCAGTAGTAATTCCGTCATCACCAGGGCACCTGTTGTTCTTCAGATGCCTGAGAGCCGCTTCTGCCTCGCACTGCTCGACATCTGGCAAATCCTCGGTGTAGTGGCGCTCTGTGGTCCTCATCGCTGTGTCCCGTTGGTTTACACGTCCGTGATATAGAATTGCTCGATCTCTTCGAGTATCTCGAACTTCGAAGTCATCATTTTGTCATCCCCAGTTTTAAGTTTCATCAGATGGGGCCTCCCCAACTGCTGAGCGAACACTTTCGACCCTCTATTACGCTCAATTGCCCCTGAATGGTGCGAGTGTTGGAGCGTCGGAGGTCGCGTATTAGCTTTTTGATTTGTTGGTTTAAGGCTCTCCCATCTGACGAAGACGACTGTGTGGATGGTTGTTCACGTCTCTTTCTCATAAGTTCGAGAGTCTCAGGAGAGAGTTTGGGCTCTTGCTGTTTGCGTTTTCCGGGAAACAACTTCCTACAATGTTTTGACCACTATGTCGGCCTTCTCGTCAATGCCCCTAGAGGTTGAACTTTTCGGACCCTAGAGCTACTTGGAGCGGCGGCGTAGGTTGGAGGGTTGACCTTATCATTCAGAATTTTTCTGCCTTGATGTTGATATTTACATCTCTAAATATGTGCTTACTGTCCATTACGAAAAAGTCAATCTCGTTCCTTATCGCAGAGTCCCGGCGTTGCCAAGTCCACTTCCTGTGAGGATTTTCTTAAAGAAACTATTCATTAAGAAGAGCTCCTGTGACTCGAGGAACCTGACTAGCATTTGCCCCCTGCGATTTCTGCACCCCACTCCATAAGGTCCGATTTTTGTCTCGTCGCGTTCTTGTACTCCCAATTTGGCATTGAAGTCCCCCATAACAACGATGTAAGTGGCCTTGGCGGTGTGATTAATTGCTTTAGCAATATCCTCATATACCGCCTCGGCTGTTTCGTTGGGGTGAGACGAGGTCGGCGCATATACCTGTATCACCTTCAGCGAACGACTGTTCGTGATTTTCAGGATAAGGTACGCTACCTGGTTCGACACACTGCCAATTTCAATCAACAACGCTGCTGATGAGGTCTTTTTTGACTAGAGAGCCGACGCCTCCCTGGGAGAGCTGCTCACCTTCTCTGAAGTAGAACAGGTCGCCTGACTCAAGGGTTGTCGAGTCCTCCCCCTGTCTTCGAATCTCTGACAGTCCCAATATGTGCCAGTTTATGCGACCTAGTTCCACCTGGAGTTCGGTGAGGTGTTCCTCCAGCCGTAGTGTATTGCAGTTATACTCCAACTCGATCTGAAAATAAATAAAATTTATTTTGATACCTGAAAAGGTCAAACACAATGTTCATTCCTAAAACATTGAAACGAAATCGATCAATAGAGATACATCCGTCAAAAAAACACACCCAGTATCCATTTGAAAAAGTCGGTAGTGTCACTTGGGACCGGCCATTTAATATAAGTTCCGTTTAAAAATGTCGTACGTGTTACAACTGACAAATCAACAGATTAAGCAAACATTTAATAATGTCGAATGTGACACTTCTGACAAACAGACCTACTTAATTTACATCTAAGAAAGTAGGAAGTGGTACTTTTGACAATCTTGAAATGCTCGTGTTCAGTTAAAAATGACGGATCTACCATTACCTCCATTTTTGAAGGGATCTGACTTTATTGATTTATAAAACAACGATGATTGCTCAAAATCATAATATAACCTACGACTGCTTTGTATAAGAATTGTACATTAATTGTATAATAAAATTATTATACTACTTACCAGGTTCCGCTTATAATACACGTTTTTCATGATTCCCGGTTATTCCTTTTCGTTTTTTTTTTGTTCAACATTCGTTTCTTGTTTTCTCACAATATCCAAAATGCGCTTAGAATGATGTGACATTGCTGAGTTTTAAATAAATTTAACAGAAAGCACCAAGAAACACAAAGCAACTCAAAACAACAAGGTGCGTACGCTCTGCCCGCCAATAAAGTGCGAAGTGGCAGAATCGACGTTCCCCTCGCCCCTCTACTACCCGTGCGGTACGAGCAAGAGGGCACGATATGCCATATCGCGCTATCTTGTACGGACGCGCGATTACTATCGACAATTTTAATACTGAAAAATGTGTCAAAATAAAGAATTTTAAAGAAATTTAATATGCACATTGTAGAACTCATTCTTGCGAATACATTTATGTAAAAAAGTGAAAATCGACAAAATGAAACTATCGACTTTCTTAATTGGGACCATCGAGTAGTATTTTACTGGTTGACAGAGAAATATCACAATGTAATTTTCGATTACACTTATACTTGTAAAACGGCTTGTACCATCTTGTCATACCGTCAATGGATATCCAATATACTGTCTAACAAGAATTGTATGTAGGTACTTATGAATAAATCATTATCAATACATCTAAATCTTCTCATATCGAAACCTGCCAGGCTGTACTAAATCAAATAAATTGATACATAAGGAAAATTAGGTTTCAATCTCCATGTCTGGAAAAAATACATATCGGTTTTTATTCAGAAATTCTGAATATCTGGATTGTGCAATTGGTGTATTATTGCCATTATGTATAAATTGTATTGAATGTATGCCAGATGTGATACATAATGAACCAAGCTCATAATAGAATGAGCTCAAACTTAGAACGTAACTACGAAGTTCATTAAATTTCTATCGTCTATTGATCATAAATTTTACTTACTTATGAATGCGCATGTCTAGACAAGCAGACGCATATTGGCAATACAAGCAACAACTTCAATTATAAATTAGATTCAGTAGAACACAATTTACTAATAAACATCATAGAAAGCGGCGTCTATGAATGGTCTATTCATTCAACGAATGCGATCATTAATAATCTTTTCTATTTCAATAGATTCAGTTTCCGTATATCCATTTGTTAATTTGACGTTTCTGAAATTAGAAACTTTATTGTTTTGATTTATTATTATTTATTTATATGATTTTTAATTAATTGTTGGGTGTTGATTAATTTTATTGCAGATCATAGTAGATACTAGCCTTCTATAGAAAAGGTTCGCGCTGCAAATAATCTTGTTCCAGATCAGATTCCCGTATTGAATAAAGTTTTCGGATTTTAGTTAGGGAGGCAGAGAAGTAGGTAAATTTACTTCTGTTATCAATATAATGCCACTATTGTATTGTGCAGCACTTTATGAAGTAATTCCTAATTCGGAAGGAGTAACTACTGACCGTACATTTTAGTCACTCCCTAACAATAAATATTATACTTCATGTAATCAGCAATAATAACAGTAATCGAAGTTTTTAGTAATTCCTGGGCAATCTTCCAACAGAAAGTAATAAAATTTTCCCAGTGGGTAATTAGTCGTGTTGCGTTAATGTTAATTATCACCATGGGAAGGCAGTAATGTACGTATTTATTGATCAGAGTTCGATGGCTGCTAACTATGCGGCATGCATGCTAAGAAGTGTTTTTTTTTCTAAGCGTTTTGTTTCATCACTTGCATTGTTATAATCATAATCAATATCTAATATATAAAATTCTTCTGTCACGGGGTGCGTAATCGAACTCCTCCGAAACGGCTCGACCGATTTTGATGAAATTTTTTGTGCTTATCCGGTATCTATGAGAATCGGCCAACATCTATTTTTCATCCCCCTAAGTGATAAGGGTGCAGCGGGAACGGGATTTGCATACCACGCGGGCCGAAAATATGGCGGTACGAAGTTCGCCGGGGCAGCTAGTATTATATAAAAATCAATGCCACTTTTCGTTGTAATTTTGTAACTCAAGAACGGGCTCACCAAACCAAATGTTTAGGCTTTGTTCGGACTATTTAGTAGATGGTTTATGTGAAGCTTGCGCAAAATCGGTCGAGCGGTTCTACATTTATCACATTGTTTTGTAACACTGTTAGGCGGTATGAAGTTCGCGGGGTCAGCTAGTAGACAATAATTATGTTCTATCCCTTATATATTTTGTATCCGCGGGTCCGCCTGCATGGATGGCCGTTATCGCGACCAAACATGCCCTTTGTCCGTTTCCAAGCTCTAATTTATGTATCTATCAAATATCGTCAGGGTATCTTCATAAATGACGAACGTTTATACAAATTTTCAAATCCGAATTGTAAATGCTACAACATTTGTAATTATAACAAAATTATAATAACAGCACAAATACGACCAGATTCAATACGCTCGATATCTACTGTATCTTTCCGCAGCGCACATACAGGTCGGTGTAGTAACAAATTAACACATACACCATCGCCCTTCGCTCACAATGCTTCATTGTTCTAACTATGGTAATTTGTTTATTCAGTGCTCGAACTTTCGGGGTCGTAAAATGGAGATCACGAATTGGAGCAGCGGGTTCAAGGTGTTATTTTTTGTTGCCTAGTTTTTGCTGACTAAGCTAAACTGAGTTAATTAGGCCTTTAGGAAATTGTGATGCTTGATAAAGTTATCAATGCCAACATCAATCGAACTGTGATAATATAAATATTTCAACGTTGTTTAACAGGGTTTAAAAATTATCTGTAATGATTATTAGTGTATCGTTTCATTCTAAGGAAGATACCTAATCATAGTGACATAGGTTGATAAAAAAAGTTCTAAAAGATGACTGGAACAGGTAAACGGATCATTGTGAATTATTATGAAGATCATAATTTCAAAATACGTAAACATTCAATTCAGTTTTTACAGTGAATCGACAGATAGAAATCTAGATATCTATCGGACAGATATCATGAAGAAAAAAAGGTTATGATATGAAGATAGTTTTTGTTCCAAAGACAACATTATACTTACTGCAACGTACTTTAGTAGCAATTGAATTGAATTTAAAATTTATTTAATGACTAATGCAGCTAATTGTGAGGTCCGAGATACTTGTGACCCAAGAATATGTATGTGAACAGAGTGTGAAGTAAAATATTTAGATATTCCATTTTGAATGAAATTTTGAAGCATTTACTATGCTAACTGTTCAAATCGATTAAGAAAGGGAAAAAGAATCGACCTCGGACGGGACTCCGAGGTCGATTCTTTTTCCCTTTCTTAATCGATATTCCATTTTATTGGAGTATCTAATCCCAGCCAATCTTTTGATTTCTAAAGATAAGAAACTCAATAGTATTAATGCTGAATGACAATGTTACAGCATTCTTCATCTTATGTAACCCATATTTGCAAGTAATAAATGAATATGAATATGAATTCTTGCTATTGATACCTATTTAGTTTTCTTTCCGTGATCAACTTCCTTCATCTTTTAATTATTTGCAACTGCAATTCTGAATTACTCGACATTTTCTTAAACTAACTAACTTGTACGAGTATCAGTGAAAATAAAATGATTTAATCCGAAGGGATAGAGGTCTATTACTCATCATCTATATGCCCTTGTCCCAATTGTTTGGAGTCGGCGCAACATGTCAGCCTCCTCCATACATTCTTGTAAGATGTAATTTCCTCAGTCACTCTCTTCTTTGGCATATCCTCTTTCACGCCATCTATCCATCTTTCGTTGACATTACCTCCGTAGAGGTGTATTACTGAACATCCTAATTTTGCCAAAGATATATTTCGGCCCCACGTAATACAGGCACTATTCACGTCTTGTAGAATACCCACGGAAAGTAATGGAAAAGCTCTTGCATTCTTCCACATTGTGAATCATAACCCCGCGTTTACATACTGCCGCTCGCATTGCTCATCGTGTTGCCAGAAATATTCGCGCGATTAATGCCCTAGCATTCACACACGCGAATCATCGCGTTGGTCCGCATTACAGTATTCGCCCTGCATCGGAGACGGACGTAAACGTATGGAGGACAACGCTGTAGCAGTGTACGCAGTATGCTTTGCTGAATTCATTAAATAGATTATTAATAAAAACTATCACTTTCAACTACTATATACTTTCCGTAGATCGATATAAATATTTTTAAAAGTAAATATTCGAGGAGCAATAACGAAAGCCGTGTTTACTGATTAAGCGCCATCTAGCGGTCTCGTATAAGTTCATGGCGCTAGCATTGCCGCTCCTTTGACTCGCGCCGCCAAGCCGACATTTGCAGCAACATACGCGGCAGTACTCGCGGCATGACGATTATACCATTCACACCACGTCTCTGCCCACTTCTCTCGCCACTTCCCTCGCTTTGCCGCGAGTATGTAAACGCAGCTTAACACTTTAGAGTTATCAAAAACCAATAGGTAATGAAATAGAAAATGATTTACTGAAACCTCCAATAACGACCCAAAATACTAGAACGACAGTAAAATTGGATCGATAGCTCGTTAGCGACGTTTAACAACTAATTCTTCTAAACTTCCCCGGCTGAAGTATTGAGCCATTCGTTAGAAGTTCTCTACAACGCAACCGTTAATTGTCAGAATTCTAAACTCTCTACTAATGAACGGAGGAAATTAATTTTAACTTGTTCAGAGTTATCGAAGTGGTGGGAATGAGACGCTTCGCAACTAATTTGAAAATAATCGACGTTAGATGTATTGAATTAATTGTCGCTAAACATAATTATTGGACAAAGAATCCGTAGACATCATCATAATCAGGTAACTGAGAACTAACAAATAGAGTTCATTGAAGTGGATTAGTAATAATTCAATTAAGATCCCTTCGGGAACCAGTTGGAAGATTCATCAAGATATTCGGGAACCAACCCAACCATACCTGGGATCATGTATACCTACTGAATAACAACAAAACTCAGGCTTGAAAGGCCAAAATGATATGTGATATTACTATAAAAAAAGCTCATTTCCATAGGCCTGTTAATTGTCGGATAGAGTACTTAGCTAACGTAACTAAAGAGGGCTTATTCCGTAGTTACGTTGTAGAACATCCACGAAAATAGGAAATGTGACCTTTCTATTATACTACTTTTTATGTAGGACACGTCAATTTGACTTCACTTCGCCTGATAGTAAGTTGAAGGAAATGTCTCAGGAAATAAACACGCGATGAATTCACCTTAGCGTTGTAACCGTTCAAATCGGAACTCGGAGTCCTCATGCCTGCGTTTCCATCTCCTCTTCGTAGGTACGATCTTTGGTGTCCATGGAAGTAAGTTCACTAATTAAAATGAATTAATAAAAAAGAAATCGAAATAAATTAACGAACACAACTTTCCGAAGCTATCGTGCTCTAAAACTAATTAATAAATCATTAGTGATTCTCAGAAAGCAAGACTGGCTCACTTTGGTGGACTAATTAGAGGTGTTCTGTAAATTCAGGTGTGTTAAGTGACTTTCATTTTGCTGACCTTACATTAACCTTTGTTTGCAAAATCAAAAGGATTGGACTAGTTCGATCTATTATGGCGGGTTCCCACCTGGATAAAGAAGACGAACGATGGCTAGTGAATTAATGTGAAAGTTGGGGCGGGACACATTTAGCACCAATTTTTTAAAATAATTTTAGTAACCTGCATTATTAATATATAACAAAAATACCTACCATTATTTTTGATTACTAACAATTAACTTAAATAGCTAGTATTAGGAGTGGGTTCACGTCACCATTGTAATATCAGGATTCGAACCCGATACCTCTCGATTATAAGATCGTCTGCTTAACCACTAAGCTCCCGAAGTATCGAGAGATATACAGAGAGAAATGTTATGAAGTTTCTACCGATAAACCTTCCTTCCATACAATATTATCCAATGTGAAATCGAAACCAAAGATTTTAGATTCCAAATCCAGCAGTAAATTCCAGTAAATCAGTAGTCACTATCACCTCACTATAATAGTGATCATTCCGTTCGCACCTCACTTGACGATATATTACCGAGTAAGCTCGTGCTAGATGTTCACCTCAATATTTCAAATAGATAGGACTTGAACTCGCGACCTTTTGATCGTCAGTCAACGCCTTCCCGTTGAGCTATTGTCGCTTCACTTTCAAATTGTCGATAGCCATCTTATTTCGACATACTGCTGTTACTTTCTGTCTTTGTCTCAACAAAATGGAGGTAATAGGTTCTCAATATGTTTTATATTACTTTTTTTTTTTCACTTTAGGTCAGTATTATTCATTGATTTTTAGTTAACCTCATCCACCTGGAAATCTTGCACTTTGTAGCCTTTACTCCTGAATGTAACTTAACATGGTTTTACGGGAGCAAGTATATTTAGTATTAGATCGATCTTGGATAGCAAAGTATTCAAAATGATCTTAATACCTACTCACGATATTAATACCAAACTATTTTATTGATTTAAATTGTATTATCGTCCGAACTGAAGGTGTGTACCATCATATATCAGAAAAATCAGTCGATAAGAAGGCATTAAGATCATTCTGAGTACTTCGCTAGTCAAAATTTTTTTCTTGAGACACAACTACGAGAGAAAAATCTGCACCAGAATTTACAGGCATAAGTGAAATCCCAAATATTAGAACTTGTTGGCAAATTAAATAATATTACATGGATCCCATACGTCTTTTTAAATTCTCTGTATTCAATTTTACGTAAACAACAGAACAATATTTCTATGAATTATATCCATAATAAGCTGCACGAGTTTCATTTAAAAAATAAATGTAGCAAATTTAATGTGTATGACCTGCGGTTATGCGATAGTGTAACCATTACATCTGCGTTCTAATAATTTTATTATTTAACGCGTTTATCAGTATGGTGGCTAACGATTTACGATCCTTATAAATTTTATGACTAAGCTTTGATATTTACTTATCTATGGGTAAGTACAAACTCTGACCTACTACTGTTTTAATTAAATGCTATGTGTTTACTCCTTTTATTTATATTATGAATAGTAGGTATGTACCGATAAAAATTACAAAAATCCTGAAATCTTAGTTTAACAGATTTTGTAATTTTACCCCTTGATTAGAAAGTTAATATATATATATATAATATAAATCATTTTATTAATGGCAACAAGGCCCAATTTGTTATTATATACTCACGCCTTTTTCCCTTCGGGGTAGGCAGAGACACAAGTCCACTATCTGCTTCTGTATTAACCCTCTTCACGAGCTTCCTCTACTTTCATTAAACCATTCATGCAATCCTACCGGTTTCAAGAGCTTTTGACATACAGTTAATTATCTAGGTAATTGTACAGTAAGCATCAGATCAATCTGCATAGCAGTCGCATTTCACTACCGCGACGCCATCGCCATAGAGGCTATATGCTAACCTAAAATATTTTAACTAAGTATTTTAACTATTGTAACTAACTCGCAAGTAATTCTGTTGCAACTGATTTACTAACGAGTTAGTTTCGAGCTTAAAATTACTTCAGCGATTCATTTTCAATATAACTTGTAATAAAATTAACAAAGTCCACAACAAAAACGTATGCCTCTAGACAGTAATAAAACACAAGCGAAAACTTAACATCGTTTGTAACAACTTCGGAATAACTTATGCAAAAATATTCCGAAAGTCATTCAACAATTTCATACGTGATAAATGCCTGAACCTTAATCGTATACAAACTTCCATACAAAATGAGTTATTAATCTTTAACATACATCGCGGGAACACAATAGCACATGACTTGCATATTCATAACAAAACGAACGATACTATAGATGGTAATTAGTGATACAGAAAAAATATTTTAGGTCTCGAATATGCCGCTCTTGAAACATATTATTAAGCCCTGTCAAGACAAAATAATTCAAATATGCAGACGTTTGGGTGCTAACCTAGAGATACGGGCGAAAAAAAAATCGCGAAGTGTTCCCGCCTTTATGTTTTTAAACATTGGGTGCGAATGCGTTGCGATTTATTTTTGACATTATGTGGTGTGGAAGTGTTACAATCTTAGAGTATACATTGCTATAGAGCACGCCTTACAAGTATGAACTGTTATCACGGGTATGAACAGTACCGAGGTTCCTGGCTCAACCTCAATCAGTAACAAAACAATACCCGTTCGATATGTTAAATCAAAATTTTATACAACATCGTATATTTATAGTAATAATGACGCAAAAATACCGCAAAATGACGCATTTATTCATGCATATCAAATCGAACAAAAAACTTCATAACAACAAACTACATTAATAAGTACATCTATTGATATTTTCGGTAATGCATGAAACGTCACTATTGGTGCGCTATACCATCGCAAAGTATCTGCTAACACTCGGCGCTAAAGACCTGAGTGATAGGCGCGCTCTATATTTATAACTAGCTGTTGCCCGCGGCTCCGCCCGCGTGGAATTCGGATTCTGGTCCAACTTTAATGTATGGAAATCTGCCCGATTTATTGACATTTATGCTCACTGCTCCGCTCCCTTTAGTATTAGCGTGATGTTATATAGCCTATGTTACTCCCAGATAGTGTAGCTTTCTATAGGTGAAAGAATTATTGAAATCGGTACAGTAGTTCCGGAGCCTATTCATTACAAACATACAAACATACAAAAATAGGTACAAATCTTTCCTCTTTATAATATTAGTGTAGATGTAGATAGATGTATACTCTAAGGTTACAACGTAAACGACGAATTATCATCATTTTTGTTGTTATTGAAACTTGTTGGTGCAGGTAGCCGGCACCGTTAACCTGTTTCTCTATAATAAGCACTCTAAGGCGTAAGCCAGACACAACGGACACAAAACTTGTAAAGAAATTCGACTTGTGTAGGCAAAGCGCAGACGGAAGAGTCCAGTCTGCATGGGTAGGGTCAGTTTTTCAGTCCAACTTCGAAGTAGCCGCTTCGAACTTCGATATTTTGAAATAACTGCCATCTGACCACTACAAGTACTAATCCATTAGCGATTTCGAAGTTCTGTGGTTAGATCCGGTGCTACACTTTTTATTCCAAGTAACTGTAGGTAATGACTGTTCTAGATATTCATATGTCAACAGCTTAACGTGCTCTAGGGCACGGAGGGGTATCAATGTGTTAAGAACGGTCACCCATCCTAAGACCGAATGCATTTCTATTGCTTAGAGTTGTAATGTATTATCCTACTCGGTTACAACTTGGTTTCTACATCCTGTGCCGTCTAGGTGTTTTGCAACATATCTATATTATTCTAGAAAAGATCGTAAAACGGACGCTGCATCCGCGACATGTCCGAAACATACACCCGTATTCACAAACAATACTGTGAGGTCTCATAGAGTGCTCGAGCGCATAGGGCTGGTAAAATTAATTCACAAACATCACGGAGCAGTGTCTAACGCAGTGCGTTCCCTCAACGAAGTATTACTTAAGTGTTATCAATTAATAAAAAGGCTTGCCAAAACGAACGCACTGAGAATTTGTCGTTCTTTGCACAGTTTTGGTAGCACGCATAGCGAAGTATTGTTTGTGAATACGGGTGTTACTCTTTACTCATCTTGTATTAATACCTTGTAAATATAGTGCGGTCAATGTAAACGTGCTCGGATATAGTAACAACTCATTTCACCAATCATTATATTCGGTCTCACGTGATAGGAGGTGAACCTATAGCCGTATTCCGGGTACTATGTTGACTCGAGCCATACATTTGACGCTGAGTATGGGCTGTACATATGTCTGATGTAAAACAGCCCTATCCCTTAGTCGCTTTGTACGACCACGTATGGGAAGAGATGGCCCAAATTCTATTCAGCCGGGAAATAGATAAAAATCCGGGAAATAGATTGGTATTTGGATATTTTTTTTTCTTTTTTTTTTAATTAAGAATATTAGCAACCGAAATTACTAATATTCCCGTTAACCCCTTCAGCTAAGCTAAATTGCTTGTGCTAGGAGTGGGTTCACGTCAGTAGTGTAATGGCCAGGATTCGAACCCGGGACCTCTCGATCGTAAGGTCGACTCCTTAACCACTAAGCTACCGACGCTTTTATTATATTATTCTCCTCTAGGTCTTCTGAGAGGTAACCCAGACCGTTAAGGCGTTAATATGTACGTAATTAAATATTTAATTAAAATTTTCATTACTGTCCGAAGAACTATCCAATAGCAAGGAAGTCATAAAAACAGACACTAAGTTTCTCATTGAAAAGAATTGATTGCAAAAAAGAATACAATTTCCTTCACGATGTAATAAGTTTTCTTTTCAGACGTTCTATCTTAGGAAATATTTTCAGAATAATTTCTTCTATACATAGTTTTCTAACGAGAGAGTATTTAGGTAAACTTTATAAGAAAATGGACTAGGTAGTTTCGGTTGGATTCTCTGGTATATTTTTTCTAGGGTGCACCAGATTCTCTAGCCATACAGACCTAGGTGACGAAACACCGTGCGGTTTTAATCGGTTTAATTCCGACATACCCCCATCGTTAGCCAGTTAGTTAGAGGGGAAGTCCGAGCAGGTTTCCGAGGTGCAAGAAGTAGCATCAATTTGATTTGCTAAGGATATGATTTCGTAGCCGACCGCATACGACAACTGCCGACGCACGCAGTAGATGCACGTCATTCATTGCGGCTTTTCAATGGTCTCATTTATCCGTATCGGAGTTTAACAAGTAATGGGTATGCTGTATCTGCTGCATGCGTTGGCAGTTCTCATATGTGGTCGGCTTCGTAATCCTGCAAGACGCTCCAGGACCGATAGAGCGTGCCATCTCAGCCCCGAGGAAACCCTGTGGTCTACCAAGTTGAGTTGTTCTTCCAACGACAAATAAAAGAAGCAGGAATACCATCTTTTATTTACCTCCCTGGTCTCTTTAACCTTCAAGGTTACAATAGCTCAACTCGTAATGGCCTCTAATTCTATTCAAGGTACTTAATTGTTCTTACATTTTAATTGCCAGGCGTGTTTGAGTGTTATAACTATTGATAATATCTATATTGAGATTCATAGTGATATGTTCCGGCAATTGAAGGGCATTTTAAATTATAATATTGCATTCATCTTGGATCCAATGGATCCACTTTCATACAAAGACCTTCAAACTGAAAATGATATTCAGTCTTCTCCTAAAAAGAGTTCATAGTTTGCCCGCACACTTGTTTTCCTCTTCTTACAATGTCGAGATTTTCAAGCGGAGTGTGAAAAAGCATCAGCTGTTAAGGCCGGTAAGGTCAGCATCCGGAGTGGTGATCCTTCCCATCTGTACAACACGCAGGGTACATAATCATCCAGAGGGTCTTCTTCTTCTTCTTTCGTGTCAATGATCCTCTTTTCGACTGCTTTAAATTATTCGAGAATAGAATTCTGCCGTCTCGACCGTGCTGTCAGTGACTTTGTTTAGATTGTCTTTAGTGCAGGAGGTAGGACATAAGGGACACGAAACCAAGTGCGCCATGGACTGCACGGGGGTCCAGCGGGTTATAGTCTATTGACATGTTTCAAATTACCTAATCAATACATTAGCTTATCGCAGTCCACTGCTGCTTCATATAAGAATAACTGTAGAAATGTAGGGTTTACTTACTTTAGATACATAAACATGTATAAACATACTGAACAGAAGACGTGACACAGTCATACCGGATATTATAGGTTCGATTCTCACCAGTGGCAAAAATGTTTTAGCGATCAGCAGACGTTTGTTCTTTGTTCTAGTGTTGTACATTCATGAACAATGCACGTATTGTACAGTAAGAGTATTTTTATCGAAAGTTTATCGACTTCGCACAACGGACAGACTATAAGCTATTAGTAATAAGTACATTGATACCTTTCCAAGAATATGTTCTTTTAATACTCATGCCTGAATGTCAAAGAAAGTTCTTGATCCTAAATAATGGGGGTGAGTATACTGCTGTCAACTGGGCATTTTTGTGTGGGTTATATTATGTTTATTATTTTGGATGGAAAATAACTCTGCTTATCCCTTTATAAAGTTACTGGATGAGCCGCCCCGGTTTCGCCTGTGGCATACTTCAACCTAGCACCCCTTAAAGCCATATTAAGTTGAACTGCAATTTATTAATTTTCAAATGATGTATTGGAATCAGTCGAATTTGTTGACATTTAAGATTACTACTCCGCTTCCTTGAGCAGTAGCGGGTTAGCCTATAATCTTCCTTGATAAACGGGCTATTCAATATAAAAAGGATTTGTCAATTTGAACCAGTACCTTACCTAGTTCCTGAGATTCCGAGTGCGTCCAACTAATCAATCAAACAAACTCTTCAGCTTTCTAATCTAGTATTAGGTCGGGAGGAGATAGGGTGGCCCTTGCCTTGTACCTACTTAAATAGATTTTTAATGTTAAGTTTTCATCATCATCCAGTTCCTAGTTACGTCTAAAGTTGGTACCTGGAGCCCGAAGTCCCAATCTTCTACTCCTTCATTAATAGTTAATGTCGGCTTTTATGGAACGACTCGTAGCCCTAACGGAAACGGAAAGCTAGAGATGAGGTTCACTGAAGCTGCAAAATTTTTAGTGGGGTACTATACAGAAAATTTATTATTTTTCAATGGCTGCAAGACTAGGAATATTTTATTATATATTGGCTATCTCCAGGTAAAGTACATCTGTTTATCAAACTGGTATTCCATCCGACTTCAAACGATATTATCCGGAATTCTTATTAAGTTTTTTAATCCACATACCTAAGAAGTTTGACATATCGTACAGTACCTACAACACCTGATATTCGAAATTTAAAATAAAATTCGAAATTCAACACTTCAAACTCACCAAACATCGCAATAACAATTCAGATAACCACAAACAAAGTTGTCCTCCACAACCGACAGCCATAAAACTTTAAATAAAAACAAATAAAAATGAAAACTTACCACCATTCACTAATCCTCAGCAAAAACTTTTACAATATCGATAAAAAGCACAACACTACACAGTATAATAATAAACTTTTTTGTGACACTGGCACTGAGTTTTGAAAAAAAAATTGTTTATCGTGCGCGGGAAGTCGCAGCAAAAAGTCGATCGTGCGGGCTTGGCCGACAGAAGCCTGGATACGACTGGCGGGTCCGACTAGTTCAAAGTAGACTCGATCGGGTACACAGAAAACTCTGTGTTCTGTGCAATAAATTGCGTGTCAGGCTTAGAAGGAACTTTTTTCGAAAAATAGCGTGGTAATGGGTCATTAATATTTGGTATCAATCCGAGTTATACTTAAGTGTTGAAGTAATCAGAAAGAAGTTGTTGAAATGTCATTCAGTTAGGGTTCTCCTTCGTCAAATAAAAAAGAACGTAAAATATGTTATCGATGTAAATTTTTTTTTACTTTAACTGAACTCAGTTAATCCAGATTTGTTCAGTTACATTAAAAAGCTCCTAATATTAGTTTAATGTATAAACTACACAGTTCTATGGTCAAGTCTGGTTCTTCGCTGAGAGAGTGCAATTATTTCAGAAGTCGTACAACGAGCATTAACTCAACATTGAGCCCGGTTGCATCCGAGTCTCTCACCTCGGAGCCCGGTTTCCGACTTTTACTTTTCGATATAACATAGTAACACGTAAATAGTTTTGCATAAAATATAACTTCGAAATCCGATACCAAAATGACATTTGAAACTGCAAAAGTTATATTATCTGCTTCTATTAACATTCAAAGTTCGAATTCATTGAATATAAACACTAATAAATTACAATTATTGCTAAAATTAACACACAACTTTGTATTTCTCACATACCTTAGATTATTCAAAATACCTGAGAGTGCACTAAGCAGCGGAATAATAAGAAAACGAAACTTAAATATCCAACACTGTGTCTCTAGCTGGAAAACGGAGTGTTCAATGTTTTTACCGGTATTTGGCGCGTGCGCGGTACATGCTTTGATTCGGAAGACGAAACTTGAGTACTGTTATTTAAAAAATATTGTTATGTTTATTTTTAAGGGCCTGACTATGAATTAGACTAATTTTGTGAAAGTCATATACCTATGAATGGTGATTATCGGTTGAGTAGCTTACATTATATTAACGTCGGTAGCTTAGTGGTTCAAGATCCGGCCTTATGAATAAGACGCCCAGGGTTCAAATCCTGGTCAAAGGCCAACACAGCAATGTAGCTGGAGAGGTTAACGGTAATACTAGTTATTTCAAATTTCTTCTTATTCTTTTTCTGTCAAATCTACAGCGGTTCTACTCTCAAATTCTATTTTCTACGTGTGGTGCTGGATAGCGTTCTCGGAGGCCCTCATAAGTTCCTCATACAGCACCATGGCGAAGCACGGTCTGTGGAGCAACTCCACTCTCACACCGCAAGTCCGCGTCATCTGAGAAACTCCACCTAGACCGATTCTCCCTGCTTCAGCCGACCTGTGTTCTAAATCTATTTAGGGACTTATATTTGATACACGAAAGGTCATGCCTGGAGGGGAGACTCCGACAGTGGGACGAATGGCGAAGGTGGCGAACTTCGTGCTCTTCAGAGATTTACTCTGACCGGAAAGAGAGTGCCATCAGCGGGAGCAACGCATACCCAGAAAAATTTTCGACTTCAGCCTTTTTGGTACGTGATGTCCTCCATGGAAAGGGGCAAGCTGGACCGTCAATCCGTACCGGAGTCGGCTTGAGACCGTTTCAGCTCATAATGACAACTTCCTAAAATGACAACCGGACGCAAAATGACAACTTCTCAGAAAGCCAACTTCGCATAATTCCAACTTCTCAAAATGACAACTTTTGAGGGGCAGGCCGGCATAAAAAAATCTCAAAAGTTGTCATTTTGAGAAGTTGGCATTATGCGAAGTTGGCATTCTGAGAAGTTGGCATTTCGAGAAGTTGGCTTTCTGAGAAGTTGTCATTTTGGGAGCGGTTGCCATTTTAGGAAGTTGTCATTACGAGCTGAAGGCTACTCTTTTAAAAGCCAAAAAAATATTTCTGCCATACTTCAAGACAGATTGGTCTAGCATAAACGTCACAATTTATTTGTACTACCAGTGCAAAATGAATTAGATCTCGAATAGGTACTATTTCTATCAAATAAGGACGTAAACACTACCTTATAAATTCATTTCTATGTACCGTGTACCAAGTTTCCAAGCCCGTCATGTACTTTAGCGAACAACTAAATCTACACAGTATTTTACGGAACCCAACCGATTCTAGTAAAACTATAAATACACTCGCGAAATGTTAGACCTAATATGGGGGCTACTACCATTTCCAACGATATTATTTCAATCTTACTTTGTGACTTTTGAATGTGATTTATGAATCAGACCGTGGGCGTCTGTCAGTATACTAGTGTTTTGAAGTCAGACTGGGTTGTCTTACTAAGGTGGATATAGTTATTTCATTTAATTTTACGTTTGCCATATCGTATCGTGTAACAGTACGTAAATATTTCGACGGAAGACATCAGTTCGGGTTCGAATCTCACTATAAAAGTAAAGTAAGTAGAGAAGATAGTAGGCCGCCTGAATAAAACTAATAGTTGCTGTTTCAAAATTGTGTGGCTTCCCATTCATGTTGATTTTGACTATTTTGAGCAATGAACAGTAAAAAAGAAATGTCTTTGACGTGGTAAATTCTAGGCTACCCTTATAGAAACTTCCTTTGATTCTTTATAAAGAAACAAAGAAATAAAGAAATCTAAGGCCTTTGGCACTACACAAACCCTTAGAAATGCAGAAAACTTTTACCTAGTAATAATATTAAGTGGGTAAATTCGTTCGTAGGTATATACCTACTTGAAATATTTATAGACATTTTAGACTGGCTGAGGTTGCGGTTTTGTTTCATAGTATCTATGTTGTAAAACGATTGATTCGTTGATAGTATTGTAGGTTGTTGATAGTATTGTTCGTTGCTAGTATTGTATTCTTGATGCTACTTAATACATACTAATCTATTAATCGCATAGAATTTCAAAGAAGCTTAGCTATGGTAAATTTGAATCTAGTTATTTGACAATAACATGAATGAAGCTTCATCAAATTCATTAATTCGCAATTTCATACAGGTTCCTCATGATCTAACGCATTTCCCTTAGGGTTATGAGTCAGACAAAAGACGATTCGGTATTTTAAAAACACCTTTGGAACAGTCCCTTCACCCTACATATTCATTATACCTATTATATTTACATGGCAGTAAGTCAACAAATCTAACGCTGTTAAAATTATTAAAAACTTTTCGTAATATGAAGCACGTAACATTTTTGACTTCTTTTAAAAAACATTAACAGTAACAACATCAATCGCTAAAAAGACCGCGTAGTGATTACATAACACCACATGCAAAGAGTGCTCTTATTCCCACCAACTTAAAAAAAGTACTTCAAATGCATCATCTTTTTGCGTCTCACAAAAGTAGCACCGTGAATGTGCTGCTTTATGCCGGTTATTTAATGCTCCGTCGCTCTCCAAAGAGTCGGGAACTCTTATAGAGCCATTTATGTTGCTAGAAAAGGGTCGCAGTTGATGAGCTAGCTCTATCACTAGATGGTTCAGCCAAGGGGAGTTGGGTGCAGGTGTTTTGAGAACGATCGATGGACGAATGAAAAAGTGTAGAGAGAGAATTTTAACCTGCCAGGAAATGGCGAACGTTTTACTTTGACTGGCTGTTTGCAGAACTTCAAGATAATTTGCATTTATTGACGATACTTGCATCTGTGTATTGAATGTTCTATTGTTACTTTTTGTAATGGTAGCTACTTTGCGACTTTACCCCCATTTAACCATTAGCTGTAAGTATTCTTGAATTTAAAAAAAAAATCTCCTAGCAAAGTCCCCAGCAAGAGGGTTGCCATTACAGATACCAATAATGTTATATAGTGGCCCTCAGCCAAAAGTCCCAGTAATCTTTTGACAACAATCCTAAAACTGGGTCCACATTTGTAGCATTTCTGTGTATCGTATCTCCTTTGCATGGCCTCAACGCGTATCATGATCGCTAGTTTGGACACAAGATGATAGCCGTTAACAATACACGCCGTATCTGATACAGCCCGATCCGCACTAAACGCGTATCTTGATACACATCGTATTGTGGACGCGTTTTTTTACGAAATACGCCTTAATGATACGATATGGACATATTTATGATACAAATACTCGATACGATACGACTGATCGTGATACGTCAAGGTGCTACAAATGTGGACCCAGCTTAATATTACTATTAAAGCAATCAGGATACTTAGGTACCATGTATCCTGATGTTACTTGCATGTGCTTGGAGTTTCCACACAATACATACCATGGTAAATATCCCGATAGCTCTAATAGTGATGTGAAAGACTATGATAGTTTCAATAACAATTCTGATAACGTAATATTACAAAGTACCAATGTACAAATTGTGGATACAACTAAGCCATTCCTGAGTGACATTAAAAAGAGGCAGCCTAATAAATAAGGACGAAAATCTCAAAAAGTTAACCGTGAGTGCGGAAAATAATCAAATTATTATAACATTTAAACGAGTAGGTACTTTTACCAGAAAAACGAATGGAAGTTGTTTAAGTAAACACACTGCAAGCTAATGGGCCCAAAGGTCGGCAAGGGGAAATGAAAATTATGAAGTTAAAATTACCCGTAAAGCTGAAATGTTTCCATTCGTAATCTGTCAAAATAATTTATTCATAATGCTGAAATTTTGCCAATTTTAGGTAGAATTTACTGTCAGAGTATAATATTTCAGAATATTTATTGTTTACTTGTTTAAAACATTGATGTTTGATTGATTAATGTGGTTTTATTGGTAATGATATAGTGCCCGCTTGATGGCTATAGGCTCGCTTCCTAGCTGTTACGTGGGATCGAATATCATTGTTGATTAAATGTTGACGTTTTATACAACTATGCCTACCTTTTCCGGGGACTTATATGCGTGATTATATGTATTTGTTGAGTCCGACATTAACGCTTAGTTATTATATGCGTCCTAAGAGGTTCAAACACGAGTAGCTACATTCATATCACACTATCACTCACCTTCAGCCATCTCTGTTACATACATCCTTTCTCATCCTCTATTCATTCTTACTCAGAAAATTATAATGGAAATGAGATGTTTAATAATCCAGATGAATATTACTGCCAATCACTTAGTACAATTCCTTAGTCGGCCATATTTACAAACAGATGCGGTGATTCGAAGTCTCCAATAAAATTGAGAATAAAGATAACATACAAAATACGTTCTCAGTTTTAATCACCTGGGGATTTCGCTTTAATAATCGCATAATATATACATGTTAGGTAGGTAAATCGATACTTTTATTATAAAGAGGTAAAGTTTATGCGTGGGTGAGTTCGTGAAGTTGTTGGCTAATCTCTGGATCTACTGCAGGCACACGCTGTTAAAACGTTTCGAAGGATCGAACGAACTTCCGTGGTTAGATTTCAATTTCGCTTGCTGTAACGTTACGTTGTCAAACACAAGTCGATAATGATGTATGTCGTATGTGCTCGAGAACATGACGTCACCTTTACAGCCTGCAAAATTTAAAGGATTCCGCTGTCGAGTTCGTTCGAACGTCCGAAACGTTCATACAGCACGTGACTGCTGAACCGATTTTGTAGGTTCTTTTACCTACAGACATCCACATTATTTGTGAATGACATCCTACTTCCTACTATAATCCTACTAATATTATAAATGTGAAAGTTTGTGAGAATGGATGTGTGGATGTGTGGATGTTTGTTACTCTTTCACGAATAAACGGCTGGACCGATTTGGTTGAAATTTGGTATGTATATAGGTTATACCCTGGATTAATATATAGGCTATATATCAGCAATGAACGGGATAAGAATTCCACGCGGGCGGAGCCGCGGGCAACAGCTAGTAATATTATAAATGTGAAAGTTTGTGAGAATGGATGTGTGGATGTTTGTTACTCTTTCACGTAAAAACTACTGAATGGATTTTAATGAAACTTTACAATAATATAGCTTATACATCAGAATAACACATAGGCTAATATATCAGCGATGAACGGGATCAGAATTCCACGCGGGCGGAGCCGCGGGCAACAGCTAGTATGCTATATATCATCAGCATCACGCTATCGGGGACGGACAACAGTGGGAACGGGATCAGCCTACCCCTAAATAAGTGGTAATTCGTTGGTCGGCGTATTGTAGAATAGAATGACGAATGTATGAGATTTGACGTTTATGACATAGGTACATGGACGACTGTCATATACGTCAAATCCCATACATTTGTCGTTATATTCTGCAATACGCCGGTCAACGAATTGCCACTTGTCCAGGGGCAGAAGTCGATTCAGGTGAAGCCGCAGACAATAGCTATAATTAGTAAAGTAGTACTTTTATCACATTGAAATATTTCTCATGATTAAGTCTCCAGTACAATTTACATGGCACGCTGCAACTACGGTCAGACCTTTATTAGTTTCAATTATTTACGTAATACAGTTAATATCTAAAGTTTTGAAAATAAACATCCAACACAATCTGGGAACACGAATCCTGCATTAAATGAACGTCCAACTTATCTAATGATTGTGCAAACTTATGGTTCGCGGTGTAAAACTGTAATTTATTAGAGGTTTAATCTATTTACATAGAATTTATTAAATCAACCTTGGTAGCTTGAAAGAATGATTAAGATAAATTGCAGTGAATGGATTTGAACGTATTATTTTACGGGGGTAAGATTTAGAATTCTACTACTTTACTAGAAGTCCAAAAGTGAACGTAGCAAAAATTGTGATTTGAAAATAAAACAACAACAGTATAAAATGGTCGAGTAATTTTAAACTTGGATTATTATTATTATTACCTTTGCAAAAACCTTAAATAATAATAGATGTAGTGTAACACCGTCTCTAAAGAAAAATACAATACATAATTGTAACCACTTTCATTGCATTTCAAGATATAAGTAAAACTTCAAAGTGAACAAAAATTATAATTTCTATTTAATAGCAATAATAACTATCTACTTGTTGAGTAATTGCAAGAAAAACCAGAGTAAAACTTCTTTTTCGTTATAAATTGAACCTTTCCGTAGTAATTTCATAAGTAAAATATATTATAACAATTTTCAACAAAAAAAAGTGATAGAATCACGACTTTTAGGTAAGAAGAGGAAAAAAATTGTTTTGATCGAACCCAAATACAACAACGCTTTTTTTCTTAATAAGTACTCTTCATGGTTTAGTGGTCACTAAGTTTGTTGTATAATAAGCATTGGCAACACCTTAGGCTCTAATCCCTACTTCCCTACTAATATTATAAATGCTAAAGTAACTCTGTCTGTCTGCCTGTCTGTTACGCTTTCACGCCTAAACCACTGAGCCGATTTTGATGAAATTTGGTACAGGGGTAGAGACCTTGAGAAAGGACATAGGCTATGTTTGGTCGCGATAACCAACATCTACGCGGGCGGAGCCGCGGGCAAAAGCTAGTATTAAATTATTGAAATTATGGACTATCATTCAACACCAAGAATAATGCTACTTCAATTTTGTATACAAAAGACAAACGAAACCAAAATTAGAAGTAGGATGCCGACAGACCCGGTAGTCATACGAACATCTATAGCAGCCATTACGGGTAGTTGGAGCTTTTATAAATATTTTTTTTCTTTCTCTGTAATCAAAATAACAATTATTCAATAATTTATTCATTAAATACGTATATAGCATACTGGAAGTGTAGGCAGTCTTTTATTAAATCTGTACACATTACCGATTACACAATCAATTCAGTAAATCGATTTATTATCCTTGTATTGTCAAAGCTCGTTTGACATCGATCAATCATACCAGTAGGTCGGCAAACATGAGGCCATTGATAAAATTATAAAAAGCTCAGATACTTTGACAGTAATTGAGCGGTCGGAAATTATTGATAGCTAACGGTTCGTAAAACAGCTATTAACATTGTAAAGGCCTTCATGCCAGCATCCCTGTTAAATTCTACAATTAAAAAGAGGCTGAGACTTATAGGCTGATTTTGAACGCTAACTTTTCAACTCTCGCGTTCCATGATATTATACAATAATTTTAACGGCATATGTATACAGGGTGGAAGATTTTGACCTTACCTGAGATTTGATCCTTAAGATTTACACCATCGATTGATGCCATTAAAATACAAGATGTAATTTTTTTAAGATTTAGTGGGTACGATTACTGGGTGTGGCAAAAAAGTTTTCGAAAATCTTTGAATGTAGTTTTGGTTCTGTTTAAAAATTAAGCAATGTTTCCTTTGAGTGAAATTCGCTATCTTGAGTATTTAGAGTAGGGACTTTCCCTCAAAGTAAAGTCAAAACCACCCTGTATACCTTTCATTCAAAGGTATGTATCAACAATATTGATTTTGAATGCGTTCAGTTTTAGCATCCGTAATTTGTTCTTCTTCTGTCAAAGCCACGGCAATTCTCTCAAATATTGTTGTCCCTATGTGCTGCTTCTGCTTAAGGTAATTTATCAATTACCTACGTATTTAGCAAAATACGTAGGTAATTGATAAATTACCTTCGATCCTCTGACTCTGTGACCAAATTAGTCCTACCTATTTGTTTCTATAAATATTATCATCTAACCATCATTTACACTTCCAGATTTTGTTCCAATTATTTGTTGTCATTTATCATCTTCTCAGTTATATACTTATTTCTAAACCATATCTTCTTTCACATAATCCATCTTTCTTTCTATCACCGATTCGATTTCGATTCGATTTGCTATCAAAATCAAATTAAATATCAAAAAGGATTACGATTTCGATGAAAAGAAGGCTAATTCTCGTATTAAAAAAGTTATTCGTTAATTTTACCACGATCTAACGTAAAAAACGACCATGATGCGCGATGTCAATGTTCTATTTAGGGTTCTGTAGCCAAATGGCAAGAAACGGAACCCTTATAGATACGTCATGTCTGTCTGTCTGTCCGTCCGTATGTCACAGCCACTTTTTTAAAATTATGTCACCGTAAAATACCGTTTTTGACATTTAATTTGATTTTGACAGCGAATCAAATCAAAATCGAATAGAAAGTAGCAGAATGAAATTGTAGTAGGCCCAGAACAGCTGAGCCTTCTTTGCTGCTAATAATATTGTCATCTAAAAGGATTTAATTCAAAAGATCTTGTGCAACAAAAAATAGAATCGGCCTTACGTTGCTCGTAACTCTGTTCGATCATAATTACTCCGTATTGTTACAAGCCGGTATCAAACTGGTATCATGCCTCGTGAGCTCAACAAAACAAATCATTGCGCGACAGATACAAGATAACCGATTTTGTATGCGTCGTAAATCTGAACGTGTTACAATTAAATGAGTGTTCTGTTAAGGACGCTTTGCATTTAACCTTTCAAGTACTTCTGATTGTACTATTATGTTTTTATTAGTTTTGATTAAGTTTTGTTCAAGTTACTTTTATAAAGATATCTTTATTGAGATCTATAAGGAATAGATCAATCAATTACAAAGAATGGTTAAAGATGAGTAATAGAAGCAAAATGTTTACGGTAAGTTTTGGTGTGGTGCAATAATGATCTAAATACAAATAATTTATCTTTGAAAATTTCTAAAATATTTAGGTATTAGCCTTAAAATAAAAATTTTGCTGATATAAATAGTTGCGGTCAAAATCAAACCATGGGGTACGAATGAGTGTCCACACCACACACTCACACTCTTCAGTAATGAGCTTTCTAATAAGTAAAGTTACAATTAAACACACTTAAGTATTTAATAGCAGAACAAATTCAGCTACCAGAAGCTTTGTCACTATCAATTACGAGTACAGATATCTACATTTAGTTTAGTTTAGAACATACAGACGGCTACACTTTTATAGCTACTTGAAATATTAATAGCCACAATCGGACTGCTGCGTTTATTTATATCTAGCCCTTAATAGCGGAGCGGAGTGACTCTACAACTGGAACCTGTACAATGTAATTGGAACGTCAGTGGTTATTGATCGGGATTTATCTCGATTGAATCTAGTGTTTCGATCAAATGTGAAACTTCGTTTTATTCTCAGTTACAAATCCTTCAGATATGTCAGCTTTCAATTTAATAACTGACGGTAAAATGCCTTTGTACGAAGCGAAATTGTGTTACTTAAATAAGATTATTGGATTTCCTTATTCGATTATAAATTGTGATATTACTGATTTATTATACGCCTTGTGTTCAAGCCTTGTCGATTCAACTTCATATACTTACTACTATACTCACTTGAAGCTTTTACAATAGAATAATTAAATCTTGGTTGAATCTGAGGCTTTAGGTCGAAGATGGAGATTCGCTTGTTTTCAAATTTGCCTTATTTGGTCAATGATTGTCATCTCGACCTATAAACTCCTAAAAAAGGAGCCTGAGTCTCATCCGTCAGTCAGCAGTTGCATCGGCTGGCTGGAGCTAATCTTGGGCGCCAAAGATCTTGATGAAACCCCTTTTGAAGCGGCTTTTACAAACGCTCTTGGGTAAACTGTAACTCCTGAGTTGAGTAATGAACCAATTACAAAACGAGAAGAACATTCGTATCTCATCTAATATCTCGTAACACAAAAGACTAGTGAAATCATTAGGCATCGCCCGCATAGGGGCGGGCAGCCTATTACAATTGTCATCGACTATTAACGCCCTGTACAACAATTAAATGGATTATGTTGCCCAATTTATTACGTAGGGCGTGTTGTTTTGTATATTGGTGAGAACAGACAGACTTACTTTTGTTTATACTCTTTCAAAAGATGAATAATAAATGCCAGAGTAATAAATTAATTGTAACAAAAAAGTTTAACCGACTTCAAGAAACGAAAAAGAGGCACTGAAAAGTGAGAAATAACTTAATTTATGTACAGACTTACTGATTGAAAGTAGATTGGAATAAGTTTGGTTTTGATCCACTAGTGAAAACATTGGCTGTCCCTTGTAAAACTTCGCCTTCAGGTTACCATCAGGCCAGTTGAAGTCATATTAACGGGGCCTATATAAAAAAAAAACTAAACTATCATGATAGTAATTTAATAGAAAATAGAGAAATTATTAATACACATGCATTAATATTCACGCCCTAAAGGAGTAGGCAGAGGTCTATTAGCACCCATATTTCGCCAAGTATGATTACAGTCCCACATAGGGGGCGTACACTTTGCCATGGGCTGTATAGTCGGATGGAGAACCCTATCCTAATGCCACCATTGTAACATGATACGTGTCTGTAATAGTGACGCTCTTTTCAGAGACTTTGCCTTCAGCTTACCATCAGGCGAGGCGAACTCAAATTGACGTGTCCTATATAAAAAAAAAAAAAAAAATTGCCTTCTACGCCACACACAGGAAGAGACGGGTGGCCCAATCCCACTCTATCGGAAATTAGTAACCCAACATTAAAAACATGAAGTGTTCCAAAAAAATAATTGTCAGCACGTATTTTACTTACAGTGTTGATGAGACAAATAAGGAAAAAAAAACAATTCTAAGCAACCAAAAACAATCAAAGGTAATGAATTAACGAGCTCATTGTATTCGAATTTTCCAAAAACAAACATTTGAATTTGGAATAATCGTAAACATTTGTGGGTTTCCGTGCGCACGCGTCGTCACTTCAAAAGAAGCGGCTTTCTGCATGGCGGCAATACGGCGACAAGTAGATACAAAGAGTAAGTAAAATAATTTATTATTTTAAGATAGGAAACTTCTCTGCTTAACTATTAAAATTTTATTTATTACGTTATTTTTGCATCTACAAAGATCACAAGAAACTCGGTACAAAATAAAAAGATATCAGTGACCATTATCACCTTAATAAATTAAATGACCTTTATTTAATTGGTACTTGATAGTAACGTCCTAGTGGTATATTTTGTCAATTGCTACTACTATTTTGATATTAATTATCCGAATTTAAAAACGTATTTAAATTAAAACGATCAATTTTAAGTAAGACAACAAATATTTTTTTTTAAAACCATACAATAACGTACCTACAACAATTTTGATATAACGTAGCTGCAAAACCTCATAGTGTACAGTTAAAACCCAAGATATTGCCAACCACACCGACTAGCAGGTACACCTGCTACGAGTGAATAAGAGTTGGGAACCCAGAAAAGCACTACAAGCCAATAAAATTAGCGGGCTCGGGCTCCGATGTACAAACTTTAGATAAAACTAGAAATCGCTATAACGGACTTACATGATAGGTACAAAACTATGAACAACCATATATCACATCTGCAAAATGCTTGATCACCCTGTGACCACCGCGTAGTCGTGATAAACGTGCCGGAAGTTCGCCTGTCATTTTATTGAAATGTCGACGCTTTGTGGAAACTGTTAATAAAGTGAGTATTCTGTATATCATTATAGCATCTTTGGTCTGCGTCAACCTCACGCGACTTACAAAAGTTTGTAAAGCTATTGACGTGAGATTTATACAAAGCCTTTGTGACGTAAACAGCTGCTTTTTCTTTATTAGTATGATTAACACTGAATTCTTTCTTTTCAACAATTTGTGCTTCAGTTAATGAAAACATGCGTACTGTTTATTGAGTTAGGATAAATAACCATCTGTTTTCTGTTTTTTTATTTTTTGTTTTATAATAGCATGATAAAACGGTATTTGAAAACAAAAAAAAATCAAAGGAATTGAGAACGGGAGAATTGCGACTATTATATTTATTTACAAAGTAACGCCCGCGTTTTCTTTTAAAAATCCACATCAAAATCTGTTCAGTAGTTTTTCTTCGATATCACCTATGGGTTATGGAGGTCCGATGGCAGTCGCTTCACGGCAAATATCGAAGATCTGTCGTACCTGCAGTTAGATTGGAAAAAGAAGATGCAACCGGAATTAACGCTAGGATTTACCTTCAAGAGTTCTTCGGTAATGAAAATTCGTTATTCGATTTAAAGATTCCCAACTCCATAAGTTTGAGTGAAAATATTTTTGACAATACACATTTTGGCGCTAAAAATTCATAAAGAATATTAAAAACATACATACAAGATACGCGTGAAAAACATAACCCTTCTGGAGTAAAAAAAACTATTACAATGTGTACCGCGGTTTACCTATTGTTAAATAAATAACACCTTCACTAGATATCGACTATTATGTAAGTAGGTGTATGTAGGTATATTGACTCACGCAAACTCAAATAATAGATACCAACCCATAATCGAATAATATGACCCAAATCGTGTAAATCTTAAAGGATATCAAAGTGTGGGGGACGTGCTTGTAGAGGACGCGGACGCTTGGCAAATAGAACGTCGTCCGAAACATTTACAACCCGATCTTAATGTATGTTTAATGTATTAATGAGTTGAGAACTACGTTGGTGTTGCCAGGTTTGAAAATGTAAACTTAGTTGGCAGTTTTTGATACGTTTACAGTAACATCTGTATTTGAATTTAGAAAATGTGTTGCAGTTGTTTCATGTGTCTTGATAACGTTATTTTGAAAGTTTGGAAAACGTGTTTCAGTAGTTATTTTGATTTGGGTACCATGGTATACAAAATACAAGATATGAAATCAATATCATTGTCCTATCCTTTACCATTTTGTTCCACATAATCTTCTTTGATATGCATGTATTAACCTTCACAATTTATAAGACTACTTTTCCCAATCTACCAGATCTACAGCTCTATTAGTTACCAAGCTAGATGAGTAATATATATTATGATTTATGAATAATTTTATTATTGAAATAATAAAAAAAAACTCAAAATATACTTGAAATGTATGTTATTTTTGATGTAGGAGGACAATTTCTGACTGTAATTTATTATTTATTGCTATATAATTATACTCGTGTAAGTAAGTCACATTTATTTAGGCCCGTATTCCACAACAACGCTCAGTTATGAATCAACTCTCACAATGACATTATAACTGGCACCCACCTACAGTCTGTCCTCAGGTCTAGTTATAAATAGAGATTCAGGCCCGAGTATCGTCCTGGAATATGGGCCTTAGACTAGAATAGTAAATAGGTTAAATCTATATTCGACATAAAAATGTCAAATTCTACCTTCGTTACTGGCATTAAACGTCTTCATAACCTGGCAACACTACTATCATATGGGCCCAAACTTAACTGTTGTGTTTGTTTAAGCAAAACCTGTTTGTTCTGTGTTTAATCGCTCCGATTCAATATTGACACGGTTCCCGAACTTGTCTGTTAATGTGAAATGGACTAAGATTACGTGTCCTTTTGTATAGTACTGTTTGTCTTAATCTGTTGTATTATCTGCGGTTGAGGAGGCACGTTTGGTTAAAACGTTTGAAGTGTTTCGACATCATTTTGGTTTAAATGGACTTGAAACCCATAATGGTGGTATCATCATCCTCTTTGCTTATTTGTGTATTATTAATACGAATAAGTAGATATATATGTATGAAATCAACGACAAAAGAATCTTAATAAATTTAAATTTATTAGTCGCCATAACTATTAAACCGATCATAAAATAATAAACGATAATAATATCGTCAGCGGATTCTCAAAATCGATGTACCTAGAATAGAATAATGAATGTATGGAATTTGACGTAGGTGACAGTCGTTAACGCATGTCATAAACTTCAAAATGCATCTCATAATATATGCCAAATCGCATACATTTATCATTATATTCTACAATAAAAGACAAAGGAAGAATCGCGTAAGTACAAGTTGGGGTTGTTCCGTGTTGATCCCACGAAAGTTGTCCTGAATTCCAAAATTCTTAAATTGATCCCATTTTTGTGTAGTCTACTATTCTCAACTGATCCCAAACCATCTTCCCTACTAATATTATAAATGCGAAAGTAACTCTGTCTGTCTGTCTGTCTGTCTCGCTTTTACGACTAAACCGCTGAACCGATTTTGATGAAATTTGGTATAGAGGTAGATTAGACCTTGAGAAAAGACACAGGCTATGTTTGGTCGCGATAACCGACATCCACGCGGGCGGAGCCGCGGGCCAAAGCTATTATTTATATTTTATTCTTAATTGATCCCATATTTGTGTAATCTACTATTCTCAACTGATCCCAAACCATCTTTTTCTTATAAAAACACTTTGTGGGTACGGTTTACAAATAAGGTAAGTAGGTAATTCAATGACTGAAAAGCTGGTTATTAAAATCTTGTTACAGTGCCTCGCAGATTTGAATTTCTTCATCAAGCATCAGGCGTTACAATAAAGGAGGATGGGCGTTTTGGGCCCACTTACAATATTGTCCAATCGAAATGAATTTACCATCGTTGGATAGCTCTTATCAAGAGTATAAAAACGACTATGGCAGCTAACCTGTATCTATTGTCCGTTTTGTAATATACTCCTCAGAAGTTACTTCGAAATAGAATTAAAAAAATATATATATATCTGGCTTGACCGATTTTGATGATGATACTATTCTTATTAACTCTAAGTGTACGCAAGCAGATAAGCATTAAGTTGGCACCGGTTTTGTGAAATTATGTGCTTGATTTTTTTTATACCACTAATGTGACAGACAAGCGATTTTCACTTGGCATTAATACTATGCATTTATAATATTAGTGTGAATAATAATAAGAAGAAGAAGGGCTTTAGAAGGTTTCTTCAGGGTTGTGTGACGCCCCTGGTGCTGCATACGTCCATAGGCCACGGTAACCACTTTCCATCTGGTGGGCCGTGTGCTTGTCTGCCAGCTAAGTGGTATAAAATAAAACAAGAAATAAAGTGTATATTCACTTATTTCTCGAAAATCTTACTTATTGTAATTATTATTATATTTATAATATGCCATAATCGAGACCAATAATAATAGAAGTGTATGCAGTATGCTACAAAAAAACAAAAAATACTGCTTTCGGACAGCAAATCGGGACTAGCGCCATAGTTATTCGTAATCCTCACAAAAATACCTTTCCAATGGTGTATCATTTATTCCGATTGGAGGGTGGGACCAAGTTCCATACATTTGTGCACATCATCCTTTAATAAAGGGATTAAGGAGAATAATATAAAAAAGGGACATGTGATTAAAATTGTGTTATAAAAAAAAACAAAAGAATTTAAATATTACAAAGTTCAATAAAACTTAAGAAAGAGTATTATGTATATCAATTTCGAAGTACAAGGTAATGAATTGTGTAAATAAAAAAAAATAGGTTACGTTAACGATTGCGACAAAATTAAACCTTCATGCAACAACTTTATTAGTTGATTCAATCTAATTTACTCAAGCTATCAAAGACAAAGAAAGGTGGTATCCCAGTCAGGTGGCCCAAATACTCTTTCAAGTCTTATCACTGAAGAAACAAAAGGTTCTCTTATCATGCGGAACTTTTAAGCTTTTTCACATAAAGCAAGTGTGGTCTTTCCGGTGGTCGCTATTACGATATGTGTGGTTTCATAGGGACCGAATGGAGACCACACTGGGCGGAGAATGTAGGAATGAATATTTCCTAGTATCGGGTAGGCCATAAAGATTAATTAAATAAGTATTCGAAATATTGGTATTGGGAATTGTAGCATAAATAATAATTTTTATTTCGAAGGTAAAGTCAGCATAATAGTTCTATTATTGGAAGTATAATGTCGCAGGCAATTAGCTTAATCAGCAATTAAGGGCCTTTTACTTGCTGGCTGGAGAGCCAGTGCTTAAGTCATTCGTACGATAGGGCACCACCCCGAAATTAGACAGTGATAGGTTTATTGATTAGGTTTTAAAGTGGTTATTTTTTATAACCATGCAGAAACAAATCATCTGCCTAGCTGTTTAATTAAATGGCTACGCAAGTAATTAAACGTCATCAATCCAAGCTATTTGCCCTGAATGTCTTACAGGGTCTTCTTTCAGTCTATAATGAAGCCTTTAGCGGTTTTCAATTACGGACAGTATTTGATCTAGCTATACTTTACAACATCTTTCACCTCTCAGGTCTTCAAATGAAAATGCATTAAACAACTATAATCCATATTCCATACTAATATTATAAATGCGAAAGTAACTCTGTCTGTCTGTCTGTCTGTTACGCTTTCACGCCTAAACCACTGAACCGATTTTGATGAAATTTGGTATAGGGGTAGATTAGACCTTGAGAAAGGACATAGGCTATGTTTGGTCGCGATAACCGACATCCACGTGGGCGGAGCCGCGGGTAAAAGCTAGTCGCCTATAAAACACTTACTGACGATTATATTTTGTGACCTAAATAAGAAACGATTAGTTAATATATATCTGGCTCAACAAACATTTCAAAAATTCGTAATTCTACTAGATGGTCCTCCTGATACAAAGGGATTAGAATATTCATAGTCATAAATATCCTCTTAATTTTAAGAGACCAATGACTAAGGAATTGATGAATAAATTTATTAGAGAAGATGCTGTGAGGTCTTGCTTTTGACCACCCAAACGGTTTTAGAGTTCTACGATTAATTTTGTGCCGATATTAAAATTAAAATTCCACAACGCTCTTATTAAACACTAGATATTTAAAAAACTATTAAATTTTAATTACTTTAATAAGATGTAATGACAGGTTATAATTCAATGAAAAAAAATTAACATTCAAAATAAGAAGCTTGCTGAATGCTGCGTGTCAAGAACCATTATACTTTTTTTTCCTTTCGTCACGCACAATAATATTCATCTATCGTCTTGCAAGCGGAACAAAGTATTCTTTTTTTTTTTAAGAGTCCAGATCAAAGTCACCGAACGCATTGCAAAAAGCGGTTGCAAATACGATTTAAATTTTAATTTGCGTTCTTTTTGAAACACTCAACCTATTATTAGCTGTCAGTGGGTGGATACTTATTGTATTTTGGAGGATCCTTGATATATGGCCAATGCTATTCTTATTATCGTAATCGTTTATCATGTTATTTTCTACTCTCACAAATTTTAACTAGATACAAAAGATGCAAAGTACACGTATACTTAATATTTTGAAATATTGTCATTCGAACATATTCTTCCTCCTAGCGTTAATTCCCAGTCGCATCCGAAGCTTTCGGCTCAGAGTCTGGGGTCCGCTTTACCAGTCATAGCTACATATTTGGCTTGACCTCGATATTTTCCGTGAAGCGATTGCCATCTGACCTCCACGACCCAATGTTAACATTAGGCGATATCGAAGCTTTGCAGCTAGACTGTTTTTTAACGACTGCCATAGATGTTCTTATGGCAACCGGGACCGACGGCTTAACGTGCTCTCCGAGGCACGACCAGACCAATGCAAATACCCATATTTAATGCACACAAAATAAATATTTGCACTGAACGGGGATCGAACCCGCGCCTCCTGCGTAGCGGCCGCGTTCACTACCGCTACGCCACGGAGGCTGTCTGTCATTCGAACATATTATAACAACAAAAAAGAAGATTCTGAGAGAAAAGAGAACTAAAATTCTATATGAAGGGCGAAATGTATTATTCTAGATGAGATTATAATATATGATAATGAAATTTAGTAGTCTGTCCTTGATAAATTCAAGGACAGATTACTATTTTCATTATCATATTACATATTATACATACATACACACAGTCACGCCTCTTTCCCAGTGGGGTAGGCAGAGACCACAGTTTTCCACTTGCTACGATCCTGGCATACATCTTTCGCTTCTTCTACTTTCATAATTGTTTTCATGGGTACACTACATAAATACGAAAAGCCTTATTCCGAAAGTTACAATCACGAATTTCAAAATTCCGAATTTCATAATTCCGAATCATTCAAAATTCCGAAAGTCAGATATCCGATGTATCATAAATCCTATTTATTGAAAACCCGAATTTCAAAATTCCTAACGATTATAACTGCGAATATTAAAATTCCGAATTTGAAGATACCGAACCATTACAATTCCGAATTATTAATAACCCGAAATATCATAAATACGAATTCCGATTATCAAAACTCCGAAACAACACAAACCCGACAATCAAGCACCTTGTAAACCTGCATTAGGTAAGTAGGATAGTTGCTATTTTCGGGGTACACGAGATAAACAGGAAATAGAATTATTGAACTATTATTTTAATTTATTTATGCTAATGATTACAAAATACACGTTGCCATACAACTTTCAGTAACAAGCATGCATGCAGGCAAGCATGCAGGCAAGCATGCAGGCAAGTATGCAGGCAAGCATGCAGGCAAGCATGCAGGCAAGCATGCAGGCAAGCATGCAGGCAAGCATGCATGCAGGCAAGCATGCAGGCATGCATTAGTTTCGCTCATCTCCGGCGCTACGGGATGTGCAGTCCTTCCGCCCTTGCGTAACAAAGTTCGGGCACCCATGCTCGCTTCCGCAGCTTCGGCTTGCTGGTCGCCTCCGGCGACCAGCCTCAGCCGCTCCAGCTCGCCCGGGCGCCTGAGCTTCGTTACTGCGGGCGAGGACTGCCCTCCCTCCGCGCCTCCGGTTTTTAAATAACACTCTAGTGTAGGGCAAACAAGTACCATGGCAGTAGGACCATGGCAAGTCGGGTTTGGCTTAATTTTTATACGTAATAATTGGCGAGAAAATTTATTTATTATTATAAAAAATCAACTCTAAAATGCGCAACATGTCAAATCAATTTTAACTTTTACCTATTTTTAATACAAATTTTCAATTTGAGCAATGAATTTTCGGAAATTTGAAATACGGAATAACGTTTTTCGGGCCAATAATACTACGGATTTTTAATTATTCGTAAAAATGAAATTCGGAAGAATGAACATTCGTATTTATAACATTCGGATAAATAACTATCGTGTTTTTGAATACTCGGAGTTTTGTTTCTTAGGAATTATAATATCCGGAATTTTGAAAATCGGAATATTGAAATTCGGAATTAAGTATTTCGGAATTGTTGGGTGTTCCCTGTTTTCATACATGCTCGCCGGTTTCGGGTACTCTTGACATGTCCCTTCTTTAATATGTCTTCAATCTGTCTGACATTCGTATCTAGGTCGACCTCTACATATTATCTAGAATATATTTTAAGTCCTCACTCAAACTCACCATCAGGCTCTTTATACTCTACCTGACAGACTAAACTTCAGACAAATCAAGTAATAGATGACTATAAATTGTCACAGAAGTAAACAGACTAAACGGGAGAGAAAGTATTTTAAAATATCGACATCATTATGTAAGCCGTTGCATAACTAAGCTGAGACAGCCTATTAATCCCAGTTAACCCAACATACAAAGTATTAAAGCCATCAAAAACTCAGAATTACTTAAATAAAAGTAATGGTACATATAATTTAAAACGTCAAGCGCTTCGTGACCAGGGCGTTACAGCGCACTAAATATGTATGAGAGAATTAAAATATAACGAAAAGGGAAATTGAGATCCGAAACGTTACCATGAATATTTTAAAACGAATCATAAATTTAGTACACAATCTACTGCGGGATGTATCTTGCATAAAAATTAATTTGCCACACAAATCAGGCAGTGGAAAGAAAAGTGATTTTTGAATTCTCGCGAGTATTGGTTGCATGGTAAAAGAACATAGAATGGTTAGCCTATTTCGATGAGAGAGCCAGGCAAACTCCCGAACATGATGGCATTATCATAGAACATGGGATTTGTTCATTGGTTCATCCATTTTTTGTGTAAAGATTTGTCTAATGGTAGTGTCGTAGAAATAGTCAAGCCATCTTTTCAACCACCTTCAAAAAGGGACGAGGTTTAGGTGTATTTTTTTGTATTTGTTACCGCAGAACTTCGTTGTTTCTAAACTGATAAAGAAATTCAAAATTACAGTTGTTATTAACATCACTGAAAAGGCGTTGGCACCAAACGGAGCAGAATCAATCGATCACTTGGCGGTCCATTAAAAAGAACAACATACAGGCGTGATGATCTTTTAAATTACAACTGTCAATCAAGTATGCCAAGCAACGAATAATTTATTATATTATTTCTGAATCAAATTAAAAATAACAATATAATTTACATTTTTTTAATGCGCTAAATGTTCATTTCGGGACAGTTTTTCTCCTTTGTTTGTCAATAGATTTTTTTCTTAAAAAACAAGAAATTGTTGACAAACCTAGCTGCTGACAAACTTTAGCATCGTTAACAATAAAATAACTAAGTTAAAAAAATATATTGTTGTGTTAAAAAATCAAATAAATGAGTTAAGGTCTTAATTTTTTTAACAATTCGATCAACAGTCGTACCCTCTATTACGATCTCTAAACTTTAATATTGTAAAATTTGCCATCGTCCGATCCTTAAATATCTACAAAATAATAAATATAGTACACAATAGAATCTTCAGGCATTCAAAAATTCTAGGAAGAATACAAAAACATCGTCAAATCAACTCTGAAACGTTTCGTTCCAATGAAACTGACTCGTTAATGAGCCAACGTTTCAAGAGTTATTGTTATTTGAACACCTCTCAACGAATATAACATTTTATTGCGTATTTCTTCAGCGGTACAACACTAATTAATTGTCTGAAGACAGAAAATGAACGTTAAGCTCGATTTGTGATGCCTTTAACGATGGTAACACGAGATCTGTTGACACGATAGACGAGCTGGCTGCTGTAATGCACCATTGAACGAGGTCGTCTAAGAGCAAGGGATAGTACTTAAATGTAATTTGCGTACTGGTTAAGTTTTTTATTTACATGTAGATTATGATTAGTTCCAAGTTGTAATATAATATTATTTTCTAACCGATACTTTGTCTAAAATTCAGAGAAAAATTAAAAATTTATTTATTAAAGTATCTTTAAGTCAGGCTCTAAACTATCATCTATATGTCAAATTTCATCCAAATTTATTTGACCGTCCTCGCAACTAACGGACCGCCATTTTTCACTATCATTCTTCATTATCTTCATTTTCACATTCGTAATATTTGGAATCTTTTGTATTGTAATATTTAGTTACGCTTTTAAATAAATGTAGATATTCTTTCTATAATTATATCGTTCTTTTTCTCTAGAAATTCTATACTACTAACCCACCGCTTTGAAGTACCCGCTATTGATCGTTTCTTTGTACAGTGCAAACTCCATATGTAAATCTGAATTCCAACAAGATTAAGTTCAATTGACCTTCCCGTTAAAGTCCCATAACTTTGATCGCCGGTGCTAATCTTTGACACTAAAACTGCTCGTCTGACTCAACAAATCAAGTAGAATTACAGTATTATCTTCGGAATCCTAACTATTTGCCGGACGTGTTAGACTTAAGATTTAAACAACACTATCCCATGGTCGTCCTAAACGTTTATTGGTTGAGAACCTAGTATGACATGTCTCGGATAATCGTTAGCTTTGATCGTATAATTTGCTCTTTTACGGCTGTTGTTGTGTGGTCTTAGCTAGTTTTACTAACGTTTGAACTATTGTTTTCATCAAGCATTCAAACAAGCTCAAGAATATCATGGGTGTTTACTTTAGTTGAAAATATTTTATGTGGTATAGCCGATGGGAGCTTGTTAGTACAATACAGACAGAATTTAATTATCTTTGTATTAATGTCGAAAGGTATAAATTGCAAAATATTATTGTTAATGCCTACTGTTACTATTGTTAATCTTACGGTACTAGACGGTAACAATTATCAAGTTTTCAATTCTCAGGATTCCTTTGTTTACTTATTGGCAATTTTAAAGTCGACGTTTTCTAAATGGTCTTGCTGATTTTGTACATAGTTTTTCAATTTCAATTTTATTTTTTACAGCGATAGTAGGTATGTGTATGGAAAATGCAACGTATGCAGTTTATGAGATACAGCTTGCAGATTAATCTATAGATTCTGAACTTTTATAATATTAGGGCTCCAGGGGTACGGAACCCTGGGTACACTCTATTTCATATTAGCGTTAATCTTCGTCGCATCCGAAGCTTTATCGGTCAAGAACTTTGGCTGAACTTCGACGTTTTCCGTGAAGCGACTGCCGTCTCTCTGACCTCCACAACCTAATGGCGATATTCAAGCATTGCAGCTAGACCAGGTTTTAGACTTTTTAGGCCTCCAATTACCTATAACGACTGCCATCGATGTTCGTATGGCACCTGGGACCGACGGCTTAACATGCTCTCCGAGACACGACTGAACCAATGCAAATACCCCATATTCATGCATACAAATGTTTGCACTGAGCGGGGATGGTAACCGCGCCTCCTGCGTAGCAGCCTTGTTCAACGCCAGAGAGACTGTCTCTAGGGCAAACTAACAAGTTTGAATTATTCGCAACGCCAGGTAGTATTTTTATTTCAACTAGTCATGACGATGTAACTCTTCTTAGACGCTACACATTTCAAGTTTACAAAGTTTACCTTTGTTACAAGAATTTATGAAGTTATAAACTTGTAATAATCTGCGGTGGCCTCCCGCGTAAATTGATACGAGCATGTTTAACTTTTTAATTTATAGGCCGCTGTAATCTTTTCGGTAGGTTTTATTTACACGCCTTAGACGTTGATGCTTAGTTTCGTAATATTGAGAACGTATTGCGTATTTTGATAAAACTTGATACGTTATAATTTGATGTGAAAGTAAGAAACTTACGGTATCATGAATTGTATAGTTTTTATATGAAAATGACATTAAAATAATAAACCACTATGTTATGATGAAGATAACAATATTAAGTTTTATGCTTGTAGTGTCAAACTTTTTATAGCGATGTGTTTTGTATGTGTATCCAATATCTGTCTATCAGGAGGAACATTATTGAGGAATTGTAAGTGTAAGTAGTACATCTCAAAGTATTAATAAAAGAGCATAATGACAAAAAAAAGAGCAAGAATTATCTTATTATCTTTTCATCATAATGTTGGTTCTCGGTGGAGCAGAATAGGGTCACCCCATCTCTTCCTGTGGGTGTAGCAGAAGGCGACTAAGGGATAGGCTTTTTTTCCATCGGACAGTAAACATACAGCCCATGAATAATTGCTCGCTTTACGGCAATGGGCTCGCCCTCTATCACGGTTCTTGGAAAATCATAGATGGCGGAATGTGGGTGATAAGTAGAAAGATACCTTTGCCTACCGCTTCGGGGAGTTACAGGCGTGTGTATATGTATGTAAAATATTATAATGACAAATAAAACTGCCTACTGCTTCCATCAAAATCTTTCCAAAAGTGTAATGTGCCAATATCGAGCCATTACCGCCGACTTAGCGTAAGCGACAAAAAGCAAATTTTACAGGAGGAGGTTTTTTTTTAATATTTCAGGCAATAGTTGTGCTATTGAAATGAAGTTTGCCACAGAATAATAATTTTTGACGATTAATAATCATACCAGTAAAAAAATTAAAAATTTTCGAGATTAGTGGTATTTTTGGCGCCTACGATGATTTTCCTGTCACTGAAAAAATCATTAAGGCGTTTGAGATAAATTATGCAGTAATAAAATAAGTGAATTTTATCCAATTTTCAATGAATATTCCTACATTTCATAGTGTTTTAACAGATGAACCTAAATTTATTTAATTGAAATCTATACATATAATAAAATTGTAACCGATCGGTGTCTGTACATGGCATGGAAATTAGAAAAAAACTGTTATTGGGGGACTTTATTAACGTAATAGAAGCCAAAAACAATAATTGATTGTGGTAGGCTGAAGCGTACCACAATCCAACCGATTTCAATAAAAAAACACTAAAATATTAAATAAACTAAATGTATTTATGTGAACTTAACATTTAGTTCATAAATAAAAAAGTTATGTCTATTATTGACATAACTTTTCTATTTGTAGTAAATTTAATTAATTAAAAAAAAAATTGTGAATTGTGTGAATAGATCGAAACAATAAAAGTAGCAAAATGCTGAAAAGAAGAGATTATTTGGATCGAAGAACTTGGAGAGGCAAGAGATACTGCATCTCAGCAAAGTCAAGCTAGGCTGCGTACTGCAGAATCTTCGACTCAGCAAAAGCACCAAACTATAAGGCTATTTAAGAGGCTAGCGATTCTGAAATAGCTGTTCCAACTTTGACGTCCTTGCTTTTTACACCCAAGGGGGGTGTGAAAGAATCCGGGATCATAAGAAGAAGGGGATATAATCCCCCCCCCCCCCCAAGACCATGCACGTCATATTGAAAAGTCCCAGTACGAGGGGAGGGGGCTGCGACCGTGCCTGGGTCGGTAACATTTTACATGAAACCAGAAGCATCAGCCATTGACTGTGTAAAGAGAACCACTGCTCCGGCGTTTAAAAATGTCTATAAGCAGGGCTCCAGGATTTCGTATAGTTTCATGACGATTTCGATATAGTTTTATCTGTTCAATTGGTAAGTGGTAGTAGTGTGTTCTGAGGACTTGGGAGGAAGGGAGGATATTTCAACCATCATAACTAATGAACATTGTTAAATATAGGTACAAAAAGTTTGGTCTACAAAAATTAGATAAAACCCATAGAAAAAACATGTCTAATTTCATAGTTTAGCCCTTTATTTATTAGTCTGTCAATCGACTTTCTTCTTAATAAATAATTGAGAATATAGGTAACGATGAATTAGCTTATTACATGAGTTCGAGCCATTCCGAACTTAACGCGGACGAAGTCGTGGGCAAAAGCTAGTTTAAAGAATAAAACGGCGCAGAGAGACAATAGTTCTTTAATAACTTTCGATGGTGTTGCGGGTACTTTGTAACAAGTCGAGTCGGTTGCGATATAAATTTCAGATTTTAAATGAACTTGCGATAAATATTCACTGTCGCCTACGTTAATATTTGAAAAATTGTTATGGTTAAGATAAAATTAGCTTTTGCTATATCTCAAAAATTAATGAATTTAGGCGGGAAATTTCAATACAGTTAGATCCGTTATGGTTTAAAATGTCGATTACGATAAAAAAAGGATTTTTGAAAAAATGTCGCTTACGATAAGTCGGCGGTAAGGGCTCGATATAATCTGAAAAACAAAAACAAAACAAGGAACCAAAAAAACATTTAGTACCGCGAATAAAGATTGATGAGGAATCAATCGCGGCGTGTCCCACAGATAAAGGCAATGTCCGCGCAATCAATTTTAATCTGGCAACTTTTGTTTCACCTCTCCTGCAGCCCCACCTAAAGAAAGACAGAGATGGGTATAGTACTGTTAGTGCTGATGCACCTTCGCTATTACAATGATGACGCCAGCCTACTTACAAAATTAAAGTCTGCTAAGGAAGATTGAGGAGGGCATCTTATCGGCTAAGGCAATGATGTAACGAAAACACTGATGGATATTGTAAAAAATGTTGCTTGTAATCGCTAGTACAGTCACCTATATAAGGTTGGTGCGTGTGGTAGGCACTTCTGTAAGTTTTTGTTAAATTGAACATTAATGGATTGGTATTGCAAATTTTTGGAGAGTGGAGGAGAAGCTGGAAGGTAGTCCCCGGCTTCGAAGATAAGATTTCGGATGCAATCGAGACACAACGCTACTGTAATTTGATATTGAAAATTTTACTTTACGTATTGTACTGTCATCATCATCATCGTCTTAACGATAACTCTGGTTGCATTCGAGGCTTTCATTTCCATCTGGTTGATTTATTACTTTGACTACTATGAAAGTGATTTCCGTCTGAGCTTTAAACTTCAGAAGACGTCCTGCCTCAGAGTCTCAACCGATGATCGGTAGGTGTGTCGGACCCCGAAGATGTAATGCGACACCTTAAGTACACACTGTATTATAGTAGATCTATGTATCTTTGAAGGATATATTTTGTTCTAAAATTTCGCTGCATTTTCTCTACTATCCCCTAAAGGTTTGCTCGGTGAAAACTGAATACTCAGTTAAGTTCGCTTCTATACATCAAGATGTATGAAATATATCTCAATGTAGGTATTATTCACGGTGTACAATAAAGAATTAACGATGAAGAATTTCGCAATTATAACAACTTGTTTATAATTAGCTTTGAAGTAAAAGATGTAACTAACTATAGGATAGGCAATGTCATAATATCACTAAATATTTTGATTACAAATAAAATTCTGTAGGCTCCATGAGATGAGTCGTGTTTGATTGTCACTATTATAGAACCACTGTCAAAAGTTGACAACACTGATTTGGATGAACATTTTTTTTTATTTAAGTCGCAAGGGGCTTACCAATATGGTGACAGCCATAACTATGTAGATACAAGTGACAAGCGTAACGGACAGCTAGAAGCGTAACAAATATGATAAAATGTGGTTTGAAATGTTAGACCATCGAATTCAAATCATACAAAATGTTATACTAGTTGGTAAAGACAGCATCAAATAATATAATCAGTGATCACATCAAACAGCAAAATTCTTCGTCGGAACCATTTGGTGAAGACTTATTACATCCAGTCTTCACAAATGGTTCCTACGGCTTTTTTTTTGGTTCAAATAGATCTCCAATGAAGAACTATGGAGAACTAAGAATCTCCATAATGAAAGCCAAATTGTCACCAGAACAAGCACCATAAGTAGGAGTAGACGGTTCATGCAGTTAGAAGAATTTCCAACTAAATGCCTAGACTTTGGAGTGAGAAGACAAGAGAGGGAATGTGTTCGGCCGATGCATACCTAGGGGGGTTCTGAATTTATATGAACTTTAGAACTAACTAACGATTCACAATGCTTTGGTTATGTTATTTAATTGAACAAGGAATTAAAAGTACCAAGACTGTTGGGTCAGCAAAATATTTCCTTTTCATTAACAATTCGGCGTTTGACCATTATCTAAATAATTTAGGTTTCAATCATTTAGACATGAAGATTAAATTAGTAAGTCTATAAATAACAGTGAACTTATTAAAAACTAAATACATAAAACATAATAGCGTCACCGAGAACTGTTGCTCAAGTTCTTACACTAACACCATTATAAATTATATGCCTACAAATACGGGGATTAAACATATTTCTTATTGGTAAGCAGTTATACCAAGTATTTGCTCACAGTATTGATGTGTCAAGCAAAATGATGAATGATACCTTACCTTACTCGATCTGGTAGATGAAACGAATATTAACCTGATCTCTGATTTCTACCTTGACGGAACGGAATAAGGTTGGTTTTTCAATAGCGGAAGCTTGTGATATGATGGACTATATTTTTTGCATCACCTTAGAAGTATGATTTGTAGTCGATATATTGCCTCCAACGATTTCAAATAACAACAAGATTTTAGTATAAGAAATACCTGAACAATTGACAATAAATGTTGAAATTATAGCAATTAGTCGTTTTGTTTCCAATATTTTTGCTTTATGTGTAATTGGCGGAGGAGGAGGAATTGAAACATATGAAGTTTAGGCCTCTGCAAGATACTCGAGCAAAATATATGAATCGCTGAAAATAAATACTTGAAATTGTATTTGCCTGATCGACGATAAATTCATCCTGGGAAACCCTTAACTTCGATCATAAACCTAAACATACTTCATAAAATCCACAAAACACGTCTTAACAAAGACATCAATATTGTCATAAATAATATACGATGTGCCGTACAAATGAAAGCCCTGAGGCTATTCCTGGCTTACTGTTGGAATAGCAGGTTTCAACGTTTCGTTTGCAGACCCCTGAGAATGAACAGATGGTTCCTGTGTTCAGGTTTGGAGATGTGAAGAAATGGAGGGGGCATTGGTGGGGAAATAGACATTTTAAAGTTTCAAAATAATTTAATTAGAACTGGTCAACTTATACCCAATTGGGTTCGAAAATATAATTAGCTTTTCATGATTTTCTTTATATTTACAGCCCCCCTAGACAATTCAATAGCTGGCGTAAACGTTCATGACATGCGTTGACGACTCTATATAGGCATCAGATTTGGTGTTATTATATGACGGAATCAATCCCTAGCTTGTATTCTACCTACTTTCAAGTAATATAAGAAATTTAGCTTAACTGTAAGAGTTAACGGGAATATTTTGTAGTAATCTAAAAAAAAATCTTGGTTCCTTTTCGGAGGCGAGTCAGACACTTCTTTCTGATTTTATGATAGCAACGAATGACATTTTGTCTAGCCCAGCAATGGGCATTGGAGCTTTTCTTTTTAAGTTTAGTACTCACACGCACCACAAAATTTTTCATCCGATCAGAGTTTTAAATAAAATACCGTATCCAATCTTCATAGCTTCAAAAATAGCTATAGCAACAGACGTTTATTAGTCTTTTCCCTAGCAAGGCGGTGTTTTTCCAAGGGGTATGGCGCCCCATACCATAAAAAATTCACGCCTCCACAAGTAGCCTTTGGTTAACTGTGGTTTTTCTTCACTACCATTGTTCGGTTCCCAGTTGTGAATATTTAAGTGGCTAGCATTGTATCACGATTTTTATAGTTAATGGTATATTGAAAAGTGAATTCTGATAAGCGTTTGAAGAGTTTCAAGATATTTTTTTTTTTTATTTATTTTTTTTTTATTTTTTTTTTATTTTTTTTTGATGAGTGAGATATTTAATTAGTTTTTAAAGATTATAATGTGATGAAAAGTGAATAAAAAAAATAATAAATAAGTAAATAGTAAAGTACTTAAAGACATATAATGAGACAGATAATGAGTATCTCATTAAGTCATAATCAAGTCTTTTTCGAAGTCCAAGTCAACCTCACTTGCAAGCTGTTTAAGCTAAATATCATCACGCTACTACTTTAGGGAGCAGAGCAGAAACATAAATGGCAACAAATCCGGTAAAACGGGGTCTCGAAGGCGACGCGCGCGATGCAATACCGGGTCAGCCAGCAGATAAATATCAGTCTATCTAATACCTACTGCGGACACCAGACACCGAAGTAAAGACCTCGAATGCAACTAGGACTAACATAAAGATAATGACGGGTCTAGTACGCACTTCATGGGTAATACTGTTAAGAGAAAAACAGTTAAGAAACTCGCTTTACGGTCCTCAGTAATCAAGTAACGCGTCGTAGGTGCATCACACATCAAACTAACACGTCTCACAAGCTAAATTGAATGTTCTGGCCCGCCCCTTACCTGTACCTCATTATACGGTATAATATTGAACAGCTTCGAGAAAACACAATAGAAAGTAAACGGTACACGACTCGGAATAATGAGGTACCTAATAGTTTTGTGTTTAAACTAAGTTGGGAGATTTCTAATAAGTTTTTAAACTATCACTTAAATACATACATACATAAATACTACACCTGGAAATCTCCAGAGAGGTAGGTAGAGGTATACTGGCATCATTGGCGAGGGCTCCCTATAACCCAATTTCAGCTGTCTTGTACCGCAAGGAAGACTCCGGTGGACATGTTTAAATATTTACTCTAATCAATAAAATACATAATGCATTATCTAAACCTGAATCTATCTGAAATTCTTTAGATATCTAAACTTGAGAGATTTCATACAAAAATGCCGTGGCCGTTCTATAATAGCTACGCCATCCAAAGCTCTCCGCCATCTCTGTATCAAATTTCACCAAAATCGGTTCTGTACTTTAGACGAGAAAACGTTACAGACAGAGTTACTTTCGCACCTACAATATTAGTAAGTATGAATACATAGTTGAAACATAGTCAATTAATGCCCCTTTATGATTTATTTGAAACACGATGAAACTGTACAGCAAGTAAGTGCCACTAACGATCCGGATCGGTAAGGCCATATACGTAAAGTAATCACCATAACGCGTAGGTTCGTTCACCTTAGAACTACTGGCGATTTGCGAATTCCCATCAACGTTACAAATCTTTATGTCGTTTAATGGCATAGTTATAATCAATCTAACCGCCTGAGGGGCCATGCAGCAAATCAACGGCTATAAATTATCTAAGGCCTTTTGCGAACTTATGAGTGTTTCCTATTATACATTTCTCTCTTTCTGTCTTTCTTTTTCTGGATTTAGGAGAGAAATATCTCTCACAGTACCGTGGGAAACTAGTATACCTAAAGACCACGCTATAAAGACAAACAAATACTTTGACTTGACTAACGAGTTAACCAAAAACGGCTATGTGGTTAAACTCTACGCCGTAGAAATAGGAGCAAGGGGAATTCCAGCTAAATCCCTGTACAACTTACTTAAAGACCTCGGATTGCCAAGAGCTTCAGTAAGCTCTTTACTAAATCGAATATCAAAAACGGCATTTATAGGAATAATGTATATACTTAGATACATTATTTTAAAATACTTAAGTACATAATCAGATATAAATTAATATTCTATTAATCTTTAAAAATTGCAAATCAAAATAATTCTAAATTAAATTAAGACTATTGCCTTACTAAACTGAACTAAAATAAATAAATAAAATATTTACAGTATCGGCGCTGCTTGAAGTTTTCCGCAAATGCAATAGCAGTGAAGACGCAAGAGTGTCGACAACCAGACATTGGTCTGGTCTTCTATTGACAAATAGATAAAACATATATTTCTTGAATCTAAAATTTGAGCAGAATAATATTGAACTTAACTTTGCAGTCGGACGCTTACCGCCACGGTCCTGATTAGATTTTGTGGAAAAAATCATTATACTTAATACAATTTTACTGGCATCTAAATAATTTATCAATTTAATATTTATTTGATTCATAAGTGATATCTGCAAATTAATATACTTCATTACTTAATGCTATGCCTAAATCATTTTTATTTATTGTCTAATGATTTGACAGGATTACAAACACCCAGTACAGACTGAATAGATTAATAATAGCAATAACACAAACGAGATAAGTATCAGACACTGAAATAATTGGATAGTGCAAAACGGTGTCGATTCTTTGCTCGAAGCGTTTGTTAGTGAAAGGTTCGTTACAACAACCTTTTTACAAGAATACGTTGCTTTTCCGTTATAATTGTAATATTATACCTTTTTCTTCTGTATAACTTCAGTGCGATGCGGCAATATTGGAGACAAATCAACTAAAATAAAACGATGTGTTTAACTTCAAACACATTGGTCGAAAAGTAGAATATCCATTTCTAAATACACTAGGAGCCATGACGGTCATCAGCTAGTAAGTATAACTGATGGCCGCAGCTTCACCCACGTAGTACCTAATGGTATTCCAGGAATTCTTTTTATATAGGACATTTCAATTTGTCTTCACCTCACCTGATAAGTTTAAGGCAAGTCTCAGGAAAGATGGTCACCATTACAGATACGTACCATGTTACAATGGTGGCACACAGCTTAACGGCCTCATATCTAATTAATGCTTTTTCACGTCATGCTTAAAGGACCCGGTGCTGTAGGAAGAAGGAAACACGTGAGCTGATAATGAATTCCAGATTTTAATGGTGCGGTAAAAATACCGCTTGGATTTTGATGTTGATCTGATGCTGAGTAATCCTGTATTGTGAAGATAACATACATTGTTTTAAGCACAAAAACGTTGTAGCGACAATAATCCTTGTACTAGAACTACCGAGAATTTATTATCTATCTTCCTTCAAAGAAAGTTCTAAAGGACATACAGAAAATATATGACTTTCGCTGCCAACCGTAGACATTAATGTCGGCACAGTTATTATGACGGCGCCAAACAAATTAATGCAACTAGACACTCGACGTGATTTAAACGCTTTAATTAGAGCCATTAAAAGTTTATTAAAAAAAAAATTAAAAATTAAAATACGTTTATTTCAGGCAATCAATTCCCATATGTAAATTACATTATACAAATAATACAATTATGTCAGATATACAATAAAATAAAAAATAAAAATATAATAGCATACGATGAAATGAGATACTAAATTAACGTACAGTTAATTGTACTCGTATTACACCATAAAATAAAATTAATTATCAATATCATTATATCTCATCTATTCATTACAATTACATTAATTAATTATTATTGTGGGTAGGCACATTATCATATTTGTCAGTCATTTCTTAATATAGCAAATGTCATGTATATAAATATGGTCAAACACCGTGAGAACTATCTTATTACTGGAGGATTGCAAACGTTTGTGAAAAGATCCTTTAAGCCCTTTCAACAGCTCCCCCACATTTTTAATTGTGTACTCCTCGAACATGCCAGACGCGCTACACCGCCACGGCAGGCCGAGCATCACTCTGAGAGCGTTGTTATACTGTACACGAAGGGTGTTGTAGGCACCCTTCGTGTAGTTGCTCCACAGTTGGCTGGTGTAGAACGCCTGACAGTACGCCTGGAACAGGGTCAGCTTCGTCTGATTCGAGCAGTGCGCAAACCGCCTCGCCAGCATAATTACTGCGAACAGAAAGTGCTCGCCGCTGTCTTTCAAGATCATCATCATCGTCAAGGGTACTGTTGACAATGTGTCCAAGGTATTTGAATTTATAAACTACACTTAGGGAGCTGTTACAAAGGCTGAAGTTAGGTATCCTTTCCGGACCCCGCCTGGATTTAAAAATCATGACCTCTGTCTTTTTTACGTTATAGCTAAGGCCGTGCGCGCATGCATATTTTTCACATATGTTTAGTAATTTACGAAGCCCAGCGGGGGAGGGGCTCAGCAGCACCATGTCGTCCGCATAGCTCAGGTTATTGACGCATACGTCTCCAACGTGGCAGCCGGCCCTCGTGCTGCTGAGCTCCTCCATCAACTCGTTCACGTAAAGATTGAACAATACCGGTGACGTCAACCCGCCTTGTCTAACACCACAATCGAGTTTATATACTTCAGAGAGTGCTTCACCCCATCTGACTTGGTTTTCTTGCGTATTATACCAATATTGTAAAAGATTAGTAACCTGTTCTGGTACCCCGGTACGTCTCATTTTATTCCATAATATAGAATAATCTATTGAGTCGAAAGCGCGACTTATATCCAAAAAACAACCATATACCGACGTATTTTTAGATGTATAGTACTTCACAGTATTTTTCAGGGCGAATATTGCCATGTCTGTGGACATACCCTTACGGAAGCCGAATTGTGCATTATTTAACGAAATATTATTTTCATTTAAGTGTGTGTTTATCATTCGCTCAAATAATTTAGAGACTATTGTTGCAAGTGAGATGGGTCTGTAGTTCGACGTAGTAGAAACGTCACCGGTTCTATTCTTTACAATTGGAACCACTATAGTCTTCATTAACTCCCTAGGGAGATAGCTATATTCAATACATAAATTATAGATCCGGCTTAGCTTTTTATACAACAAGTTGCCTCCAAATAACACATGTTCCACGCTGAGACCGTCGTGGCCGGGTGACTTACCGCGTTTCATATTTCTAACACAAGTAAACAATTCGTCCGCTGTAACATACAGGTGTCGGGAGTCACTGCATGAGGTGGGGGGTGCACGCGCTTGCCCCGGCCGCGGCGGTCCCAGCGCAGCTGATTGACCACAGGAGGGCGTTTGTTTACCTACTTTAAATTTTGTTACAAACATGTTCGCTATTTCCTTTTTATTATAACTCCCCTCAATTGATAATGGAATAGCAGTTTTAAATTTAAGTTTATTCGTTTCCTTCCAGAAGTTACAAAAATCTTTTTTGTGACGGTACATAGCAATTATATCTGCTTTAATTTTCTTTTCATTACGCTGGCACCACTTTAATTTATTTTTGAACACTTTTTTTGTATTATACATAGGGGAAGGTGAGGTATAATGATCCCCTTAAGGGAAAAACTTAACTGTGGCTAAAGTTAGAGGCAAAATTGAAAGATTTCTATTGTTGGAGGTAGTGAATTTACTGAACTTTGTAACTGCATACTTAATTTCTATTATATGTATGCAGTTTTTTTGTATCAGAGGTTTTTGTAAAAGTTTAGAAAAGGATCATTTTATACACACCCATGTATAAAATGATCCCTGGGGTAGGGGTAAAATAATCCCAGGGATCATTTTATACCATAAGTTAATAAATATCAGTGAAATAAAACATTCAGCTGTTTATTTTAATCATATATGTATTGTTCATAACAATTTAAGTATGTAAGCAAGTTAGACAAAACTTTTGCAGTGTTCTAGTTTCATTAGAAATCTTTTTTTGTAATTATCTACTACTCAATCAACAAAACTAAGCATTAAACATTGCAACAAAGTTTTAAAAAGTATGTAAAATTAACAAGATACCTATTTAAGCAATGGACAAATAACTAGTAAACAAATAAACTCTAAAAAAGTAGAACAGGTCGACTGACTTAAGGGTTGTCGTATCCTCACCCTCTCTTCGGACCTCTGACAGTCCCAATATCTGCCAGTTTATGCGACCAAGTTCCACCTCGAGTTCGGTAAGGTGCTCGTCCAGCCGTAGTGTACCGCAGTTTTAAGCTGCCAGCAATAGATGGAATAGCTGTGGAATGAACTCCCTGCGGTGGTTTTCCCAAGCGACTACAATATGGGGTTCTTCAAGAAGGGCATTAGAAGATTTCTTCAAGGTCGGCAGCGCGAGTGTGACGCCCCTGGTGTTGCATACGTCCATAGGCCACGGTGACCGCTTCCCATCAGGTGGGCCGTGTGCTTGTCTGCCATCTAAGTGGTATAAAAAAAAGTTGGTTTCGGTAGCCTCCGAAAAGCCTGAACCGGGGATTGGCATTAGCGGGACCACCGAGAACTGGGGGCCTTTTATTTTCGCGTCTGTGCATTGTGAGGGTGTTTAGTCTACTATCTCCACGCTGGCCAGAAGGGTTGTTTCCTTCTGTCAGGTCGTTTCGACCTCAGCAGAATATCGGCCAGAAGCCGCAACTCCTCCCTAAGTTTTTTTAAGCGTAGTGTAGTGTGTAGACGGCATCTAATGCCTTTTGCATTTGTTCTTCAAGCCAACTCAGGCGATTAGTTTGGCGTATAATATTGTCGACATGATCTGTATAAATAACAAATACTAATGGGGTAAAACGATTCCAGGGATCAATTTAAACACAAGAAAGGGATCATTTCGCCCCAAACACAAAATTTCAAGATATCGATCAAAATATAACTTTCAAATACCGTGTGCGGTGATCGAACACTGCTTAAATATTAGCTAACTGCTATTCATACCCGCAAGTAAAACAACATTTCAATAAATACGAACACGTAAAAAGCAATGAGAGTCCAAAAACATGCTTACCTTAGATCAGAGCCACACTTTTTGATTATTTTTTAATAAAATCACGCCAAGCGCTCGCACCGTCATGCCATTTGGAGAAGCAACTGGCAAGGATGTGGAGAACATGTTTCATGCGCATTTGGATAGATGACACTAGTTGTCACTGATTTACTGAGGGGGATCATTTGACTCTCAGGGATCGTATTACCTCACCTTCCCCTATCATCGTAGATGTTACCCTGTAAGGGACAGCCGTAAGAAAGCCAGGTCTGGTACGCCAACCGAGCCCTCCTATGATACTCACTCACGTGATAGTTCCAGCCAGTTATATATTTTTTGCTTTTGACATTTTTACCTACATACGAGCGCGCAGCGGCCCTTTGCATACAATCTACAACTTGCATATACGTCTGTTCAATGATCGCTTCTACAGAAACATGTTGGTCAGACAGATGGTCACCCGAACACGGCATTGTGGGCCATGTGTAAGCTTTTAGGTATTTTTCACACAATGAGTTGTAATGACGCGATTGGTCGGGCGTTCTGGTACCCCACAAGACCCTGTTCGTACGTCCACCACTCTGCTTATTAATTTTAGGTACTACCATGTCAACGTTATATTCAAGGACAAGAGGAAAATGATCAGAATCAAAAACAGTATTAATTACATGTGCACCCGTAAACATACGGTGCGCGGCTTGTGTCGCAATACAATGGTCAATCCAGCTAGTCGTATAATGTGCATAGCTGCGATATGTATAAGTTTTCGACATTAGGCCTAGTAAAGATGTATCAACACATACCCAGTCCTGATCTTCACAATACGTCCTTAACTCCATTCCGAACAGACTATTAGAACGCGATAAGTCCGCATTAAAATCGCCAATACAGATAACACTTTCGTCACTATTATTTTCTATCACTGCACTTACGACGGCCAGACACTGAGTGAACAAAGGTAGATTGTCCATGTGTTGTACAGGCATATATACAGACATCACGATGTAGCTGCGCTCAGCTAACGCAAGCTCCACTCGCACGGCGGCGACTCGCGTTGACCCGGTATCAATCGGTTTAACGCACGTAAATAGCGCCTTTCTCCATAGCAGAGCCACACCTCCGTGTGCTGCAGCTCTTCCCCTAAGTATACCCGCGGTCGTATCCACAGCGGAGATGCCGTGGTAACTAAAGTCTGGATGTATGGTTTGTAGGAAATCTATCTCTTCTGGTATAAGCCAATGTTCTTGCAGAGCTATGAAATCGTGATCCCTACATAGGTCTCGCACATGTAGGTAGGTACGCTTGATACCTTGACAGTTAAAAGTGACAATATTGGTATTCACCATCCTTCTTCTTAATTAGGTAATTTGGTAGGCTGCAGTTACTAGTTGGCGTGAGAATTATTATCGGCGGAATGCAAACGATGCTTGTTTTTATACCTTCTGTATACAACTCCAGACGGCCACAATAGTTCACTCAAAAAGGACGACTCCTCAGACCGACTTACGGTGATTTTGAAGGACGAAAAATCTGTCTGTTTGAATGGTTTCAGTTTTTCAATGTTAGTAGCCGTTAACCCACTTTCTAGAAGGAAATCTTTGATGTCAGCTTCCGTTGTGTCAGTCTGAAACCGTGATATATACAGATATGACAATCTGGGTATCACCTTTATCTTATCAGACAGCTTCGCCTGTCCAATCCTATTACTATTTCTTCTTCTAATAGGCCTAAATTTTCTATTGACTACCGTCGTAAAGCTGTCCTCAATGATGGTATTTTCAGACGGGTTCAAAGTAGGTATAGGCCTCGGGCTACTCGTTGCGCACGGTGTTTGACTAGGTCGTGGGTTCGATTCCGGCCCTCTCACCTCACTTTCGGCTGGCGAGCGCTTTGTAACAACGGTGCTGTATAGAGGTACCGTTGGTTGAATATTATAGTCTAGTTCTACCCTCACTTCTTGCGAAAAGTCTGGTGAAGATTTTCTATTTTTTCCTTTTGTCTTTGGTTTCTGCCTCTTATTACACACTGTGTCAGTCTTTTTCTGGTCAACTGCTTTAATTTTAATTTCACGTTCTTGTAATACTTGCAATTGTTCCCGTATGTTCGAGATGTCAGCTGTTTTTACGTAATCACTCTGTATTTTGAATATTTCTTCTTTAAGTCGAATTATGTCTTTTAGTATAGCAGTAGCGTCAATATGATCAAAGCTGACCGGCGGTAGTCGATGTAGGTCCTTGGCTACAAATACGGGTATTTTGTCAGCGTCAGCTTCTTTTAAAGCATTCACAATATCTTGAAGGTTTCGTTTCTTTTTCCCTTCACCTTTTCTGACACTTCTCAAGAGAGAAAGCTGCGTTAAGATCTCTCTGGCTGCGTCCACGTCTTTTTCCACAAACCCGGAATCACAAATTTGTATCAGACTGTCCTCGTTCATTACATCACTTTTGCACTGTATAAAACAGAGAAGCTCATTTATGATCAGCTTTTGCTGATTCGTCATGGTGGATGTCACTAAATATCATTAAATCTTGAATATATAATTTTATGAGAAACGTTAAAAAGTCAATCGTGAGGGTAGATTATTCCGGCGCGTGTACATTAATTCGCACAGTGTGAACGACCTTGCGCAAGCACAGCGCGGTCGAGACTGTCTGACTTATTACTACCGTCGCCAATAATGCATGAAGGCTTATTCAACAATAACTGAGTTGTTCACTAATTTTTACTCACTGTTTAGTGGGTGTGAACCCTTTTTATTATTTCTTGTAATAGGTACATACCTACATGATTTTATTAATTCTTTCTTTGGTAAAATAAAGTAAACTATTAATTAACACTAAATAATGAATCTGGTATTGCTATTTGCCAGGTTCTCGGCAGTAGTGAGAATTACGAAAATAGTCTATAGAATTACTATCGATAGTGTAGTTTAAAAGAACTATAAGTGGACAGTGTTAATAGCATGGATTTTTGTTGAAGAAAAAGTTGGGCAACTTAGAAAAGCTTCTGAAACCAAGGTACAGTCACCTCTATAAATATGTATACACGGTAGGGTTCCAAAAACAAGTAACCGGGGTTAACTTCAAATTTTTATTTACAAAATATATAGCTAAAAGATGTAAACTCTTAATATTCCATAAAAATGTAACCATTACACGCCTCATAAAATGTATCAAATAATGCTTGCAAAAATATATCCACAATTAACGGGTCAATTGAATGGAAACATGCTATAATTCATAAATATGTAAACACTACTTTCAAAATAATATAAAATATACTTTCAGTGAAGTTATGTAGTTTGGAGTCTAAAATATGTAGTCTTCTTTCAAGTCATTAATATGTAAACAATTATAAAATGTAAAAGGATACAAAAATATTTGAAAATATTATATTATGGTGGGATGAATCCCACCATCTCGGAAAGAGTATTTTTGCTTATATTTTGAAAAATTTATCATACAATTTTTTTTTTAATTTATGAAAAACTCAGACTCGGAACCTCCTTGGTGTAGGGTAAAGTCGGGATAGATGCCCCAGTTGGATAGTTGCCCCAGTTTTAAATTCTATAATGTTAGGGTCGTTAGTGACGTTAATACTTTACTATAAATGTAAGAGCACCTCATGTAGACTGTAGTGTCATAAAAATGATCAGTGCAGATGTATACGTTTTTTCTGTGTGAGCGAAAATGTCCCAAGGCCATACGTCGATCTGGTCGAAACATTTATATATTGCTAAGTCTTTTCTATTGAATATTTTTATAACTGATTGAGGAATCAGAAAAAATTTTGTTTCTTTGCATGCAGAGTTTAGATTAGAGTTTTAGTTTAGAGTTTATATTACACTATTTAATACGTTTTGTTCTCGAATAGTTTTTATTTATTTAGAAATTAAAAAAGGCAGCTATCCGTATCAAAAAGGATAGTTGCCCTTAGTGCGCTCTATGGGAAAGGCCAACTATCCCGCCGCATAAGTTGGACAAAAGATTAAAAATAATTTAACACTTGCATTCATAGTACATAATGGAGAAAATACTTTATCAATGGGTAACTTACAGTTTGGAGGCCTTCATTTTTATATGTTTATTTTTTATGATTTAAAAGTAAACAATAAATTAATATTTTAGTTGATTACTTCTTAATAACAGTATTCTCGTTATTTATTCCCTTTATAGAGTTCTGTAAAAATATAAATGTTTCGACCAGATTGAGGTATGGCCGCGGGACATTTTCGCTCACACAGAAAAAACGTATACATCTGCACTGATCATTTTTATGACACTACAGTCTACATGAGGTGCTCTTACATTTATAGTAAAGTATTAACGTCACTAACGACCCTAACATATAGAATTTAAAACTGGGGCAACTATCCAACGGGGGCATCTATCCCAACTTTACCCTACACCAAGGAGGTTCCGAGTCTGAGTTTTTCATAAATTTAAAAAAAAATTGTATGATAAATTTTTCAAAATATAAGCAAAAATACTCTTTCCGAGATGGTGGGATTCATCCCACCATAATATAATATTTTCAAATATTTTTGTATCCTTTTACATATTTTTATAATTGTTTACATATTAATGACTTGAAAGAAGACTACATAATATATTTTAGACTCCAGACTACATAACTTCACTGAAAGTATATTTTATATTATTTTGAAAGTTATGTTCTAATTATTTTTTAAATAAAATAATAATTAATCTTTATTGTCAAAATTGTAACAGTCCAAGATATACACACAGTTCCGGTACAGTTGTCCTGTACTAATCAAATAATCCGCCCCTGATCGCTCCCGGTGCAAAAGTGCCCATTACACTTGCTGCGTTGCCACGCTGGATGGCGATGGCCAGCCTTTGCACCAGGAACGATCCGGAACGAAAGTCACCAGTCGCTTCGTTGAGCCTCTGTCCGATCTCCTTAATAAGGCCTTTAGCCTCCTTGCCCCAGCTCCCCAGAGTCTCCACTGCTACCGGCACGAAATAGTACAGCGGCTCTAAGTCGGCGTATTTAAGCCTCTTCCTTGAGCTGGCGTCTTCCGCGGCGGCAGACGGCGAGTGAAAGTGTGTTTTGAAAGTAGTGTTTACATATTTATGAATTATAGCATGTTTCCATTCAATTGACCCGTTAATTGTGGATATATTTTTGCAAGCATTATTTGATACATTTTATGAGGCGTGTAATGGTTACATTTTTAAGGAATATTAAGAGTTTACATCATTTAGCTATATATTTTGTAAATAAAAATTTTAAGTTAACCCCGGTTACTTGTTTTTGGAACCCTACCGTGTATACATATTTATAGAGGTGACTGTACTCGAGAGTCTTAACCGACTGCCCCACTGAATTTCAAAGTTCAAAATCGCGATGAACGGTATTCCTGAAGTAAATGCGATAGACTTCAGTGCGAAAATGCGCCACATCGATATCTACACACATTCTCGAATGTTTGTTACCACGATATACGTTACCGCGAAAATGCACCACATCGATGCATGCCAAATTAATTTAAACCACAATTTTCTCCTTATGTGAAGTATATTTCATATAGTCGTACACTTGCTTATGTCTAGAGATCTTGAAATATACCGTAAAAACAATAGTAAATCCAAACGATCAAAATGTTTCTAAAGATATGCAAAACTTAATCCATTTTGCACTACTAACATAACTTCTAACGGTAATATTCAAACATTCGATGTTGAAACGATATGAATTGAATGCTTATATCAAAATTAATTGAATTAGTATTTACTGACCGCTAAAATGGTTATACCGAAATGAATCCAGTTTATTCTAGATGTTTTAATTGGAATGAACGTTTCATTTGCTGCAGTTCACTATTGGTATCTGATACATTTGTAATCAATTTTATTGCATATTTTACAGTTAATCGGTTGTAATGAAACGGCTTATGGAATTTAATTGGGCTTCGTATCAATTTGATTTAGTGTTCATGTTATTAAATTATAACTGTGTATTCTAGATTTCCGATCTTGTTTGTATTATTGAATGCTGTTAATTAGTTCGTTAGATAACCGGTAACCCTATATTTTATGTAGTGATAATAATTTTAACTATATTACTGAAAGTATTGTTACTTTTGATAATAATTAACTAGTTGGAAACGCATTTAATTGTGAAATAAGACGGAATATATAGGAGACCGGACCACTAGGTTGTGGAGGTCAGATGACAATCGCTTCACGGAAAATATCGAGGTCTAGCCAAATCCGTGGTTAAGACTGGTAAAAGCGGACCCCAGACTCCGAGCTGAAAGCTTCGGATGCGACTGGGAATTAACGCTAAGAGGAAGAGGAAGATATAGGAGACCATGCATTTTACAAAACATATCCTCAAAGAAGTGATTTCTCTTCATTTGTTCTTTTGACGGCCTCTGTGGCGTAGCGGTAGAGCGTTCAACTGCTATGGAGGTGGTGCGGGTTCGATTCTTCAGTGCAAATATTTGTATGCATATTATTGGGATGTATTTTTGCATTGGTCTGAGCGGTTATATTTATAATTTGTATGTATTTAGAAATAAAATATCTAAGTAGGTATGCACCTTGCAGTTAAACTATGCTTTTTTGGGTCTAGATAGCGCTATGTAAAATGTCGTAGAATATAACTTATTTAATTAATTAAACATTTCATTGCTTCAGACCACTTATTTTTACTAACTTCTACTTATTTGGGTAATAGCGTGACTTTTGACCTTTTCCACCTTCTTTTAAGTTTAAGAAATATTTTTGTGACTAAAGACATCGAATAATTTTTATCAGCATCGTTTGTCTATCGGCGACCTTAATATTACCTGTCGTCTCACATCAGCGATAAGGCGGCATCCTGTTTTGTCGCCGAGATTAATCGCTTCACCAGTAATCTAAGCTAAGTGGCTTACTTACGATATCTGATTCTATGTAGGTGGTACTTTTCGTAACGCTTCTAACCCCATTATTCTACTTGACAATAACTTTCAAACGTAGTTGTAACATGATTAGCCGGTGGATTTCAATTGTTTAACATAAAAGATAGAACTGGCGTAAAACTAAACCAACTTAATTGTGCCGGTTAATACGATAGCGCGTAGTAACGTTACGGTTCGTCAAATCTAATCAGGGTCCAGTAAAGGCGTGCGATGTGACAACTCAACTAAGGTAGACGGGTGAGCTAATGGAAGCTGTTGGTACTTTTATGATTAAAAAACTGGTTATGGCTAGCTTTAATATCTTTATACTCACTTCTAATCCCTTAAACAAGTTGTCAAAGTCACGTAGTACGATCGACAAGGATTGGCACGTATCTGCTAATGGAACAAGAAATTATTTAAATTATACTGTTATTGGTGTGGCCAATTTATGTTGTGATGTTAAGAATTGAAATGTTACTACAAACTTAATAGTTTAGTATAGCAAAAGTACAGATTACGTAATCGTAATTTGTACTTTTACATAGACAAACTCTTTCTCATGGGCTCAGAACGTCGTCGACCATAATATAACCAATCAGTCAAGTTGTTTAAAATTGTTCACATACATAGTAAACGAATACAATCAAGAGTAGAATCTTCATCAATTTTCATGATCATCCTCAACAAAGCTAAGTTGAATATAGAATTTCCAATATTTATTTAAAACCACGAAGTGTCAAAAGTTATAAAGGTAGAGAAGATTTCTATCCTCAGCCACTGATTAAAGTCGCAGACAAAACATAAACACAGGACTTTTAAAACTTTAGATCCTTCAGAAAAGTTTGAAGCGTGCGACGTAATTACTCTTGAAATGAGTAAAGCCTCAAGAGTTTAGAAAGTTGGACATTTCAATATTTTTAGGGCTTTGTGTTTATAATTTGAAGTTTCACGTAAGGATTGAATATTTTTGTTAATTGAATTTGTGATGTTGTTGATGAGAGAAAAGGTGGATGGATTGTGTGAAAGAGGATTGGCGAAGAAGGAAGTGACATCTGACAGAAATGTATGGAGGAGAATGATATGTTGTGCCGACGTCAAATAATAGGAACCAGGATACGTAAATGATGATGAATTACTGATGTTGATAAACTAGCGAGACAAATCTAACCAACTACACTAACATTAGTCAAGAAAATGAGAAAAGCAAAAATGTTAGGACACTTCAAGCATGTAAAACTTAAGCAGGAAAATATTTTAGCTAAAAAGAAATTTAAGAATGTTAACTTACCTGTATACACTTACGAGTATAGAATAAAATATAATAAACTCCACATATTGGTCTTGATACAGTCGAGAAAGGAGATACGGTTGCACTTTTTCATATAAAGTTGTACGTAAAGGTACGACTGTACGTGCTACAAATTATATAACCATTCCATTACCTTTCTGATTTGGTGTCCTTGTTGTATTAGTATTTATCTGTCTATGATCTGGTAAATTTTAGGACTAAATTATTCTGTAATCTTGTAATATATAGCAATTTATAGAACAGGTACTAAATTTAATCTTCTACACTACTTATATAACGTTAAGAAGATCAAAGCTAAATTAAGTATTAATGCAAAAATTGAAGCACCAATTTTTTTTAATAAAGTGCTCACTAGTTATTAGATTATACATTTTAATTGAATTCGTAGGAATTTTAAGTTATTTTGTATAAACTTTAATGATTTGAAAATTATAGAATTTTAATTTTATTTGCAAAGTTATAAAATATTTAAAACTGTTGTTATGTCAGAAAAAAGTTGACTTTCGAAAACCTATTAATTTTTACATGGTCGTACGACTAAAAGAGCAGTAGCCGCAAAAATTCTGAATTTAATATTTTCGGATATACTCTAGCAATTAGAATTCCTCATAAATCTACTCGTAATAATTTCAATATCCGCACCTACTAAAACAGATTACATTCATCCAATAAAAATAAATGTTCTCAGTAATAGCGAATGCAATTTGAGTCCATAAACATCAGCCACGAATACCGTAGTAATGTAATTCTCCAATTGATTAGCCATTTATATTTTATCACAGTCGGTAGCAGGAATTACTTACAGTTTCTTTGATAAAGCTATGGCAACTTTATATCGACAGTTCACTAAGGCAGGTGTTCACTGTGCAATAATTTTACATGCAATACAGCTACTGGTGTCTATAAATTCTGACTTTCTTTCTTCAAATGTAGTATGGTCACGAAATACATAAATATATTTGAAACAAAGCTTTTATTGTTTAGGGAAATATAATCAGAAAAACCTTTTCATCACAGTTATCTACTGTTAACATACACGTAGATAGGCCTTTCACATCTATAATAGTCTATTCTAGTCACTCTTTGCAGGTTATTTGTCTATTTGGTTGGGCCTACCTTCCTCATGCCGATTCGTGGTATCCACTTTAGGACTCGTTTGCTTCAACAGCAGCTTTCAGTCCTCTGGCAGATATTGTCAACTCATTGCCACTTCTGCTCACTAGTTTTGCCATCACTCAATAAATGAAATCGACCCCATGGAACTCTATAAATAGGTTGATGTCGCAGTTCGGTGCTGTAGGGTGAACCAGGTAAAATAGGGGTATCTGGACTAGGGGTGGCGACTGTGACTGTGGGGCACTTCTGCCGTTGATGGACCACCTCCTGTCGGGCCCGCTGTACTCCTGCACCTACTGCCACTGACACGATGAAGAATATAAAATAAATATTTTGATTATAATTAAGTCCAAGAATGTCTTATAGTGAGGACTCGGTACGTGACTATAATTATAATGCAATAGATTCAGGAATTCAGCCTTGGAACTGTTGCACTGCCGATAGACAAAGCGTGTAGTTTGACTGATACCGTTAATGGCTCGTGATTGATTGCTTGGAGGATAAGTTACAACGTCAAATTGCTACCGTTGATTTGATTTGTACTTTGTTGTTGTGTAAGTGTACTTTAAACTGTTTCTATCTATTAGGACTGTAATTTGTGACTATGATTGATACAGGTGGTATGTATTTTATTTTTTGTTTAACTGGATGGTAGGGCCAAGTTTCTCTTGTCACTAAGTACTACCTTCTTACTTAATGACAATGTATAGTAGCAGGTTGCTCAAACTGTACGATCTGTGAAAGTGCTGAGGCTTTGTCTGCCATTTGTCTTATATTTTCTACGGTTGATAACGTGTGAGTGAGACGTCTGGTGTTTCAAGTCACTCTGAACGTGTTACCTCTTAGTGTCTGGTTGTATGTGAATTTTCTGCTTTCAGTTCTGAAGCTATGAGTACTAAAAATTTCTTATATTTCCTTTTTAAGAAGTGTACTTATAAAATGTGAAGCTTCACCTTAAGGTAAAGTTCAAAAATTAATATGACAAAAGTTTTATGAAGCACTTCAAATCATAAATTGTAATTGAACTTCAATTATTTTTTTTACCAGTTAATAAACAGAGGTCCCAAGTTAGCTGCTGTAGGGCAAACCAGGTGAAATCGACCTGGATACAGAAGATAGCTGAGGCACACCTCTACAGACAACAGCCCATCTTCTATAATGTCCGCTGTGACCCAATACCTGCACAATGGGGGACCTCAACAAAGCGATTGCAGAGGCGGTTTGTATCGTCGAATTTTGGGCTGGAAACATTTAATTGCACTGAAAATTACGATCGGCCCGACAAAGAAGATCTCGATCTTTAAGTATGTTGTATGAACTTGCCCAATCTACATCGTCTTCCTGTTCCATTATCCATCGAATTGCGTAATGCAGTAAGTATATCACAACGATAAGTAGAGATAGCTCGAAACCCGATTACAGCAATAGCAACCATTACTGTGACTTGTAATCCTGTTAGGGTCTTATCGAATTAAGTCAATTGTTAACTTACGATGTTGTTACACAAGTCCGTATTGTTCAGACAATTGGCTGTAAATACTGATATTTATTTTGATTGAAATACGGAAATAATGTTAGACTATCGGGTCTACTGTGCAGCTTGGAGTTAACGAAGTAGCTATTTACGGTGATTACTGGGGCTTATTACGAGCGCAATATTGGAGGTGTCAGTCACGTACTATTGTCTGTATCAACAGTTCAATATTAAACTCAAATCAATATTAAATTTTAATATTAAACTTTCTTGTAAGCTGAGTGTCAGATGCACGGAGGACAGAATATCATTTCTTTCTCCATGGTCAGATGGCAATCGCTCCTTGACGCTCGGATGAAGAAGGGATTCCTGACACTTAGGTGGCAGACAAGCACACGGCCCACGAGATGGAAAGTGGTTACCATGGCCTATGGACGTATGTAACACTAGGGGTATCACACTCGCACTTCCGACCCCGTAAGAACCTTGTAAGAACCTTCTAAACATACGTTTCTCAACGATACTGTAAACTGCAAAAGTCATCTCCTCTTTTTAGCTACAGTACTGTCCCTGCTTACCTTACACATCACAAGATCAAATACAGCAGCACATTAGCTCTTAACAAATCCACTAAAGTCGGACAGTTTCGAAATAAGAAAGACAGTGATGGTGGTTGATTCGATCTGTGTAGCGCGGTGTCGATTAGCGATTGCATACATAAGGTGCGTTTAGACGGATGACTAACTTACTAGCTTAATTAATTTTAGGATAAGTGCAAATACAACTGCAAGTGCATAAATTTAAATTTCTGGTACCTCCGTACCAGATTTCATCGAAGTTGGTTCAGTATCACAATCGTGCAATGAAATCGAATCGATGTCAAAATCTCTATGTTATTTTTATTTACGTTACAGATTAATAATATAGGAAGGATTGTGTTATCTGAATTTCACTGCTCCAGTTGCTACAACAAAATAAGATGATTATATTATGGATAGATCGATTGCCAGGTGTAATGCAAACATATATTATTTTCAACATCGTCAGGTATTGTTCAGTTAAACATTTCTAAGTTATGGGACCAGACCCAGTTTCACAGCTACTAGTTAAGCATCGTAAATAACTAATTTATTGTTGTTTGTTGCATTTGGAAATGACGGTTAATATCATAATAATTTTATCATTGAAATGTAGATCTCGAACACCGGTTATAGTACGAATATAATGTATACTGTGATAGTCAATATTATACCGTATACTGGTAGCGTTAAGTATCATGGTTATGAATGAGCTCCTCCCCTCCTTCGGCACTTTCAGCAAGTTAAAGAACTTAAAACTTGCTTTAAAAGCATAACATTTACGAATGCAGCTAATCAATAGGAGTATCAACTCAAAATAATAAATTTACGTCATATCAGCTGTTCCCTTCGACCTTATTAGATGAGTCCAGAAACAGTTCAAATAGGCTAGTCCACTAGCCTACTAGAACGAAGCATAGCACTTCGTACACTTTGTATCAGGTTTTAAAGTCAAAGCAATAAACGTCACTGTTGCATTGCGATTGTAAAGTGGCGCTTTTAAAACTGAACAAATCGCATTAAGGTTGTAACTACAAGGCACGAGAAACACAGGAATTGATAGCCACACTTTGCATCATTTAATTACAATAAATGGCGGTAGTGTTATTATGCAATAGCACTAAAAGCAAGCACCTCGGCTAATATTCTTTTTCATTTATCCGTCTTCTGTATGCATTATCTAACATTGTACTTTTTCCTGAAGTCCTGAGTCCTTTAAGCGGGGTGGGAAAAAGTAGGTATCTGGTTTGGCACCCATTAATGGTGTCTAAAATATAGTGTTGGCGCTTTTTCCTGAGACCTTGCCTTCAGGTTACCATCAGGCAAGGTAAAGTAATATTGATGTGTCCATATAAAAAAAACACACATAACATAAGATCTGGGCCACGACGACGACGACGGGGGGAACTCCATGCAATCCAAGATCTATCTGGGTCACGACCTTCGAGTCTAAGTCAAGGTCACTTGCAAGCCGTTAGGCCGTCCGCTGCCTCGTACGTTTATGTATATGACTATTTCGTGCAAATAACATGCACCATATTTTATGCAAAAATTGCACGACTTGTAAAAATCACATACGATATACACGACGCACGGGCGCCCACATGAGGTAGACCTCAGCTGATTGAAGGATATGATATAGATCAAGGGTGCCCAACCCTAGGCACGCGGGCCACAATGTGGCCCGCGGACGAATTTCGGGTGGCACGCGCAAGCCACTGCGAGAGGAGCAAAAAAAAAGCTTGTACAAAAGCAATTGCATTAGTCGCAGTCGCAAATGCTATGCTACTTTTTCTTTTCACTCAAATCTATCGAGTATTCATCAAAATGATATTATCTCTTCATATCATAACTAAAAAGTTTAAAATAATTTTATTTTATTTTATTCTTATGATTTTGATTGTATTGATAGTTTGGTATTATAATAAACTTAATATTGTACTAGTGCACTTTGTTATTATACTAATTTTTGTAGTTACATTCCATATTATTGAGTTATAATTTATACGCGTAAAAATGTAGTAAAATAGGAGCTGTCACTGGCGTGGAACGGATCCGGCGGCTGGGTCTGAGGTGACTCTGTACAAAACTGAGGCCATGTTCTCTCATAGGCCTCGGCGTGCACTAGCGGAGGGATCCAACCTCACAGTGGGAGACACTCTCATCGGCATCAGGCCCCAGATGACATATCTGGGGCTCGTGTTCGACGGCCCAGATATCGGGGAGCGTCTCCGAAGTCTGGCTCCCAAATTAAGATGCACAGCTAACGCTCTGGCGTGGCTGCTGTTCAACATGAGGGAGCCAGAGCAGAGCAGGAGGCAGATGCTGCGGGAATCGTACGTTCCATTGCCCTTTACGGGTGTCCCGTGTGAGCGGATGCCCTGAAGTCTAGGCACGTGCACCTACCGCGTGCACAGCAAAAGACGATGGCCATCAAGGCCATCAGGGGTTACTGCACCATATCCTATGACGCGGCGAGGTTTCTTACCGGATCTCGGAGAGCGAGGCTATGGACAAACATGGCGAGTCACCGGCAATTAATCTTGACATCGCCAAAGCTTTTATAGAGTCTGCCACAAATCGCTTCTTTCCAAGCTACCAGCCTTTGGTTTGGCTCTCAGACAGTGCGACTGGGTGGTTAGCTTCCTGCAGGAGCGCCAACTTCGTAGTTCTTGCAGGTAAATGCTGGCGTGCCGTAGTGGATATTCTGACCACCCGGCAGCATTCATTGCTATGCAGACGATAGCATCTTACACGGGAGTTATCATGGGCATACTGCGGTCGAGCAGTCTGATATATAGTCTGAGCGCGGGAAAAAAAGCAGCTTCTTGTCACTGAGCTCGACCGGATCCTTAATCATATTTCCCAATAGGGCTCTGAGAACCTGGTCGAGTTCAATGCCAACAAGACACAGGCATGTGCATTTACAGCAAAGGTATCTTTTTTCCTTCCCTCTGTGGCGTGGGCACTGCCACTGCGGGACAATCTCAGTATTCTCGGTATGGATGTTCGCTGCCTACTGAACAACAAAAATTATATTGAGAGTATCATCAAAACAGCCTCGCGTAAACTTGGAGTCCTGAACAAAGTGAGATGTTTTAACACGCCGGAGCAGCGGTGTCTTCTGTCTCCTGCGTGGAATACTGCTCGCATCTCTGGGATGGCTTCGCAAAGTACTTACTTGATACACTCGACAGGTTCCAGTGTCGTGCGGTCTGCATTATTGGGAATCCTGAGATCACGAACACCCTCGAGCCTCTGCAGATGCGTAGAGTTGTGCATACTTGGCAGTATTTAAATTTTACCGTCTCTGCTATGGTGAATGTTCTTATGAGCTTTTCCAATTAATCTCACCCTATCCTTTCCTACACAGAACAACGCGTGCAGGTCATAAATGTCACCCGCATACGGTGCAAAATATTCGGTGACTCCTTCCTCTGCCGTACCATTAACTCCTGGAATTCCTTACTAGTTTCCCTCTTCCTACAAGTCCCGGATCCTTTAAGCGGGGCGTAAAAAAGCATCTAATGAGGCCGACAAGCTGAGTGCCACCATTGTAACACGATACTTACGTGTCTATAATGGTGACCCTCTTTTTCGAGACTGCATCCAGCTTACCAGCAGGCGAGGTGAAGTCCAATTGACGTTATAAAAAAAGTTCTTTCGGTGCCATATCGTTACCGAAAAATGGCGCGGGAACGGGGACACGAACCCGAGCCGTGAAGGGCACACCGTAGTAGCGGCGATAAGACCCATCATGGGGGAAAGCTAGAGAGGCCGCCATGTAGCCTCTCTAGCCACTCCTCCATCCTGCAGGTTATCACCGGGCACGGATGCTTCGGGGTTTTTCTGCGTCGGATCCGGTAAGAGCCAACCACCGAATGCCATCGTTATAACGCGGGAGACGCCATCACCGTAGGAGTGAGAGTTCTCTCGCTTGCCATCTCGCTCACGGCAATAGTGGCTAGATGGGGATGCGATGGTCCCAATACCCGAAGAGAGCCGGCTCGAGGGAGATGGGCAAGAGATCAGCGAATTTCATCTTCCGAAACCTGGGGGGGGGGGGGGGGGGGTGGATGTAGTCAAAAGATGTACTGGCCCGCCAAAAATGTCCAAATCGTAAGTTTGGCCCGACAGCTAAAAAGGTTGGGCACCCTTGATATAGATGATCAGATGATCACTCGTGGGCGATCAAGAAATAAACCAAAGGACGAGTAGGCGCAGGGTACAAATTTTAAAGGACCAGTAGGTTCGTGCCCGTTAAAATCGCTTTCCGCTTATGCCTTGTATTGTTTGTTTTCTCTTTATCTGTCGACTTAATAAGGCAAGTATTTGCATCGCAATTGTTTTTACTGCTTGTTTTTAATTGGACGATGCAAATTGATTCAATAAGCGTATCTTTTACATACCATTTTTTGTTTTTGTTATCTTGTGATGATAAAACCGTGGGTATATTCGGTATTACAATACTTGATGATAGCATTCTGTTCTTATTATTGCCGTAAATTAAAGGGTGTAAAATGATATTTTTCCCTGATTGTTTAGTTTTAAATAAATTCTCTTTTGGTTAAGGTGTAGTATCTGCACGATTCACAGTTCGAAGGAATTCTTTATCACTTGTTATTATTGTTTTGTAAGCTTTTTTATTCAATTTACATTTTGGCATAACATAATATTGAACAGAACCCGCTAGGTACCGATATACCTTGACTGAATGAGTGATTATGTATGTTTTCCTAACAGGAATGCCGGAGATCTCACGAAGTAACTATATGAGAAAGAAAAGCGGACTCCGGACTTCATTTTTTATGTTAACTATTTATTTACTAACTAGCTGTTGCCCGCGGCTTCACCCGCGTGGATTTCGGTTATCGCGATCATACATAGCCTATATCCTTTCCCAAGGTCTAATCTATCTCTGTACCAAATTCCATCAAAATCAGTTCAGTGGTTTAGGCGTGAAAACGTAACAGACAGACAGACAGAGTTACTTTCGCATTTATAATATTTAGTATGGTTAGTGTGGACAAGTATGGATAAAAAATTGCACAGAGTACTTATACAGCTGTTATGTCAAACATTTTATACAAGATTTTGACATAACAGTGGTATATTATACACTGTGTATTTTTATTCCTTAGGGCCTAAATGTGCATTGAGATAGAAACAAGCCTGACTAAGATTAAGCTGAAACAAAACAAATTCGATCTAGAGCGACGGTGTCGTGTATCGTTAAGTGAGACATTTTGCCGTAGAACGTTGGATGCGTGGGCGCATGTAATGTGATTTGCAGTATGGCTCAAGTGCAGTCTGTCGTATCTTTATACTCATCATGAATCTTTATGTGTACGATTCTGTTATTTGTGTACAGACGTAATGGGCCATGCTAGTTTTCATTTTTATCACTTTTAAGACTATAAAAGTCATATAACCCTTCTGATGGAAAGCGGGTACCGTATCGTATTATAGTGAAGTAAGAAATGATTTTTTATCCCTTTTTGTAACTTTATCTTTTTGTTAAGTTTGATAATAGTTCTGAAACAGTTTAGCTGCTGTCGCTTTTGATTTCATATGCTATAATAAATAATAATATAAATATACCACAACATTCCACACAACGCTTTCTAGACCCATGGTAAGCTTAATTAGCTTGTGTTATGGAATCTAGAATGCGGATATACATACTTAGATACTTTTTTTTTGTAAATACATACATATTATACATAGAACAACCCAGACCAATGCAAATATTTATATTCATGCATACAAATATTGGCACTGAGCGGGGATCGAACCCGCGCCTCCTGCAAACTATCATGAAACTCTATAACTAACTTAAGTATATCTAACATTATGGTCATTATACCAGATTACGTTGGAAAAATATGCCTACAATATCACTGCAAGAGAAGAAAAACTCGAAATAAAACCCTGTACTACCCCATCTAGCCCGCATGGAAACAGTAGGCCAAAAAGCCTCCCATGTCCAGCAGTGGACTGCGAAAGGCTAATTGATTGATTGATGTTGTTGCGTTGCGACACAAAGAGAGGTCGCCGTTTCATACATCTGTTTCGTCAATCTTCTTTCGGTCATCCTCTCTGTGTGTCCCAACTATCTAATCATCCTTTTTTCCATCTTAGTCACTACATTTTAAACCATATTTACAACCTTCTCTCATTACGCTTAGAACAAGGTTACTTTTTATTGCATGTTCTTCTTGTTTTTCTTCTGTTCTTGTCTTTTATTCCGTTGTTTGTGGTTTGAAAGATCCACTGGTGATGTCGTGGGACTAGTTTCCTACTAATATTATAAATGTGAAAGTTTGTGAGAATGAATGTGTGGATGTTTGTTACTCTTTCACGCATAAACGGCTGGACCGATTTGGTTGAAATTTGGTATGTATATAGGTTATACCCTGGATTAACATATAGGCTATATATCAGCGATAAACGGGATCAGAATTCCACGCGGGCGGAGCCGCGGGCAACAGCTAGTAAGATATAAAGTTTTTGTTCAAAGATACTAAAATTATAAATTAGCTCATACTTGGCGATATACAAACCAAGTTCCTTACTTATATCTAAGCCTCCAGTTCAGTGAAATATCTTAATATGGAATTCTACAGTGGGTGTGTGTAATGCTTTCGAATGTGGTACAAACTGCGGCGGATATTTTGTTTACTTAAAGTACAATTTAATTATGATTATAGCTAATGGCTAAAACTTAGGATAAACATTAAATTTGTCTAGCTCATACTTGACGCTTTGTAAATTCCAGATCCCATTCTCAGCACTCCATGGATTCATCGTGCGGTCGCCGGGTCCATAGCGTGATACAGAGAGGAACACCGTAACGGCGACTGGGACTTGCGACCCAGATGTAGGTTTAGTCTATTCAGAAGTATGGTTTTCTCCTTTGAATTTCCTTTTTTTTTTAAATGAAAAGCTTTTTACGCTGTAGGTACCTACTTATCGTAATTTACTCATGTATGAGACTTTTTTGTATTTATTCGTATAATTTTGATATAAAATTTATTATCTTTCAATTATTCACGGTTGCATCCGAGGCTTTTACTCTACCGTTTAACTCCTTTGCTACATGGATATATCCTGAAACTGAGTTCAATGAGGCAGTTGTCTCACCGAGTATCCCCTCTATAGCAATTGTTAATAATAACAATCCCGTGTTGAATGTGACTTTTGCAGAATTGTATTAAGTCGATTATAAAAAATACTTTATCCGCTATACGCTTATTACTTGTACTTTATTATACTAGTAGATTAAGTTGTAAGATCGTGCTGAACCCAATCGTAACACTACATCCTTTTTTACATCCTTCAAGTTGTTGTAAATAACTTGATTATCCTTTAGAATATTATAACAAGTATTGTAATTTATAATAATAAAATATCTGCAAATGTCTATGTTAGGCATGTTGTCGTAATTTCATGACTATCTATATAGACTCCTTAACCATGCGATGAAGGTCTCTATCTATTTTTGCTGTTAGTTGTGCTAGGATGTTATGAATACTTACGTTTGTTTCTTCATAGGTATCACATTTTCCTTGGGTTGGGTACCTGACCATTTCTATCGGCTCTACGCGTTCTTGATAGAAAAGTCTTGACATACCGAGAGAGGCATTGTCAATCAAATGATCCTATAAGGTTTCCGTTGTTTTCCTTTTGAGGGTCCCCTAAACAAGGAGTTTACAGTTACGTCAAGTGTACCTTTCTAGTACAGGTATTGTAAATTTCTAACATGTAACGAAAGCTTTATTTGTGAACGTGTTAAAATGAAACAATAGCCACACTGTTTCCGTGTTGATAGCTACACAGGGCTATCAACAAAATGTGTAACCATGTGTTACTAGTATGTAGTACTTTTGGGTTGATTTAATATTAGTTATTTTATATTTTTGATTATCTTTGTGGGTCATCAGTGTCATCACCATCCTCGCCACTATCATCAAAGAACCAGTCTTACAGCATCGCGGAAGCCCTACTAGAGTCTATGTTTCCGAATATGAGTTCACCTGATGGTAAGTTAAAGACAATGTCTCATGAAAGACAGTCACCATTGCAGACACCAATGCCTCATCAGTGTTCCTTCTTCCTACAGTCCCGGGTCTTTTAAGCGGGGTGTGAAAAAGCATCTGTTGAGGTCCCCAAATTGAGTGCCATCATTGAAACATGATACGTGTCTGTAACGGTGACCCTCTATCCTGACCCTCTTTTCACCTAACCGTGAGGTGAAGTCAAATTGACTTATCCTTCATAAAAAACATGCAATACCCTTTCTGATGATATTATTATATTTTGAAAGTAAACTCACCAACCCTACAACATGTTCACAGCACCACAAATTTGTGTACTGAACCTGTTATCCCCGGTAATGAGACAAGCTGTGACATGTTCACGGGTGCCGGTCACACCCAACAATAGCTAACAGTGTTAAAGAGGAAACTGAATTGACATCCTGCGCCCTTTTAATGGTACAGAGAAGAATGTTTGGCGGGCTCACACTTGAATTTGTTAACTTTAATAAGACTGCGTCGGTGGCATATCGGTAGTGCATAGTCTGCTGTGTGTAGGATTTGATTCCTGCCCCCCTAGACAAGTGCCAATTCGTGGCTCGGCGTATGATGGAATAGAATGCCAAATGTATGGGATTTGACGTATATGACAGGCGTCAACGAATGTCAAAAATGTCAAATCCTATACATTTGTCATTCTATTCCATTATACGCCGAGCAACGAATTGCCACTTGTCTAGGGGGGCTGGGATGAATAACTATTTTCATCCTTTAAACTTTTCTTAGAAAAATACTTTCGTCTTGTCCATACGATTACAGCTGTTGCTTCCTACTTCTTTTTCTTTTCTCACTCAAACTTCTTCGCCACTAGCGCCTAGGAAGCGAAGGTAACCCTGGGAGGTAACTCTCATTAGTATCAAGGCAATCAAAGTCAAAGTTTGTCCTTTAGAACCGCGTCTGTTAATCAGCAAGTGTACCGACTCATAGGTGTGTTTAGCTTGGATCGCGACGATCTTAGTGGAGCCTTTTAGGGACCTCAAGGCGTAGGGTAAGGACCTCTCAGGCCAAAAGGCATGATATAATTTCACAGAGTGAATATAAACCTTTTGAAGCAGAGAAACGCCCAAGAAAAGTTGACTGGATGGCTGTAGTAGAAATGATATATTCCGTTGACCCTAAGTAATTGAAATAATGGCGGGAAGATCTTTTATTTTCAGAATAAAAAATTTAATATGCTCCAGTTATAGAACATAACAATCTAACATCAATAAAAGTAAATATAGGTATGTATTATAATTTTCTAAACTGAACATTCAAACTATCGTACAGTCTACAATCATTTCTTCAAACAGCAAAGACAGTATCGATTGCATTCAGGCTATTGAATATTTTATGAATCAGAGTCTTCGTTTTTAAGGCGTATGATATACAGTATGGGACTTAAAATGTCGTTTAAAATAAATATTTTCTATTTTTATTTTTAAAGTTCTAAAAAGGAGGAGGTTTTCAATTCGGATGTTTATTATGTTTTTTTTTTAATTATACGACTTAGACGTCTCTTGTTTTTTTTTTTTTGGGTTTGAGTAAATGATTCTTCCACATCTGAATTCCAAACTGATGGTATATTCTAAATACGGTGTCTATTCGTTGACTGTTTTATAATTTAAATAATCGCGTATTAACGTGGTCTGATTTCGCGTAGAAACAGAAGAAACCAGAAACAAAAGACGTAGCATTAAACCATGTATAGTGCGCGCCAGTTAAGTGTGGCAATACGAGTGGAACAAAGTCTTACGAATACGAAGTAACAAGAAAGGTAAATCAAAAATATTAAGAATCAAGAATTATTACATTATCTTTTAACATTGAAACTGTCGTTTTTGCAAATTTCGTATACATACACCACTGTATGGGGGAATGTAAATGACTCGTATTGCCACACTAACTGGCGCGTACTATAGGTGAAGTCACTTCTTTTTTTCTTCTTACAGTTTGGTTTAAGCCAAACCGAAATGTCACGTACCGTCTTCGAATCAGACTTCGGGATAAAAGAGTGCCAGAAACTGATTGCCCGAAACTTTGATCCGCAAGCGCGGATGTTTCGTGATATTATAGGTAGATACTAGACGGCAATTTTTTACTATTTTATCTCTATCGAAATAAAAACAGTCCCGGGTTCTTGAAGCGGGGCGTAAAAAAGCATCTATTAAGGCCATCAAGTGAAGGATTCCGGTAGGTAGGTAGGAAGGTGATCATTTTATGGCTAATTATTAACCAAATTATTCTGATTTGAAAATTAAATTGCAAAAAAAATAGATGTAAAATTTGTTTCAACTTCTATGCAAAGTCCCTAACGAAACAACACACCATAAAAATTAGCCAGTCTTTGCACCCACATTATCCTATATAGACCAAGCAAACTCTATAGCTTGCAAATTGCATACCTTGCTTTACACCACATGTTCTTTCACACAATTTTTATTCACAATCATAGAGTACGACTCCTTCCACTATCCACCCATCTTTATATTCCGTTTCAGGGTTTTCTGAAACAATTACTGTTGATTTGAATATGTTATTATTCGCTTTGTTTTAGACGCCGTCTAGGCTAATGACTTGATGACTAGGTACTGTTTGATTTAAAATTTTAATATTTGAATAGTGGAATTATGTTTTGCTTTTTGTGTGAAATTTCCTTTGTGAACCATATGCTGGTTCTCAAGGAGTGAATTTGATTGAAATAATTTTCTTTATTTTATAAACGTTTGCTTGGATTTACCTGAAATACCCTATCGCTACCGTGTAATAATTTCACCATAAATTATTCTACGAAGTAATGTTAATGAAATATTCGAATTCGTAACGAAAACGTATGGAGAGAACAGAGTATTGCTATTGGCAGGCTTCACACACACACGGGTTCGGTAGGGCCAATCGCAATGCTTCGTTTTCTCGATACGTTTTCTCGATACATTTACGTTACGAATTTAAATATTTTTCGTGGTCGGGGCACAGGTTAAATACCTACCGCTTTTGCTTCAGAAAAATATTCCTTTATCTTTGTGTGCCTAATTCGCTTTGAGCCTAAGTCGCGTTATGCCTAGACCAAACGCTAGTTAGGCAGAAGGCGAGTTAGACCGAAAACGAGTTAGGCAGAAGGCGAGGTTAGACCGATTGCGAGTAGTGGTTAGCCGTCGGATTCGGTTAGCTTGTGACCACAGTCACTAAAAGTATTTTTTATGATGCACCTGGCGTTGTGTATCAGAAGGAAAGGGACCTTACTGGGACTTACCATTTCATTATATTCCTCATTGTATCATACACCTAACACTGAAGGTCAATTTCTCGTAATAAAAATCTGTTCAAAATTTAGTCTCGATCTAATCTCAATCTCCCAAAAGTCAAAAACGGTATTCTCGTAAAACAGTTGATACGAAAAAAAGTTGAAATCTTTATCATTCAAGTTTACATAGATGGCACATGATATCTAACCCATAGTGCTTTTTACCATCTATAGTGGTGCATTCAATTGACGGACCAAATTTAAAAAAAAAGTCATGTATGTATGAGTATTCAATATCTTCCACTTCATTTGAAGAAGCCATAGGTAGGTACCAAATTCATTGAACCAATAAACCTAATCTACTCTTAATGGTTTTCTTCAGAAATGGTGTATGCTCACTAGATCAGTTTTTATTTATCTACCGCACAATTTCAAGCAAGGAATCGAAATTCGAAGCTTTTTACAGCAACAAACAACGATTACCGATGACGTCACGCGGCACGCTCTCGAGTATGCGAGCAAATATTGAACAGTCTCGAGTACTGCGCAAACTTGCGCTAGACGGAACACTATTATCTGATTTGTATACACGAATATTGGAATTTTGTTCAATGATAAATGGCTTGAAACATATTGTATAATGTACGCAATAATGCGGTGATTCATATCTGGGTCTCAATATTTATGGTATATGTGATTGTATTTAAAGATATGGGTTATAAGAAAGGAAATGTAACTTGAAAGTTGAAGTATTAAAGTTGTTTTAGGAATTAATTTCCTCTCATTTCTTCCTTACCTTAGTGTCGCTACACACACATGAGTTTCCTTGGTTTTTTAAGCGGGTTGTGAACTAAGAACCACTATTTCTCTCACCGAGTAGAGAGCTTTGGATGGATTGGATGACATTGAGACTCAACGTCACGCTATGAAGATGATGATGGTGCACATTGCATGATCGGTTTCATATTAGTTTCATACCGGTGTCATTTTATGGGGTTATTCCCAGTTGCCACCACTGTCGACGCCACCACACCGGTGACAAATGGGATTTTTTTCCAAAAACTGTCCCACTTGCCACCACTGGTGGCGTCACCAGTGGTGGCAACTGGAAATGGTCACTCTTTTTGTTCCCAGTTGCCACCAGTGATGACAGATGGGAAAAATCATTTGATAAGCTCCCAGTAGTGACGTCGGACTAGTGGCGTTAAAACTGAAATATAGTGATGTGACTGAAAATTGTATGTAAAGAAATTAATAAGTAAAGGCTATTATCACCATGTCGATATATAAGTATATAGGAGTACAATATGGAGATAAACTAACTTGGCTCATTGGTTCATACTATAAAAGAAGATTAAGGCATTGAAATATTTATTTATAGTGGTACAACACGGAACAAAGAATAAACTGTGTACAGTTACCGTAGCCTATACACCCTTTAATTTTGACTAACTTTGACTAACGAGTTAACCAAAAACGGCTACGTGGTTAAACTCTACGCCGTAGAAGTAGGAGCAAGGGGAATTCCAGCTAAATCCCTGTACAACTTACTTAAAGACCTCGGATTGCCAAGAGCTTCAGTAAGCTCTTTACTAAATCGAATATCAAAAGCGGCTTTGATAGGATCTTACCAAATTTGGATAGGTAGGGGGGGGGGGGAACACTACTGACGGTGGAGGTGAGCGCTGATGCATCACAAGGTGGCCACCCTAAACCTACATCTGGGTCGCTAGTCCCAGTCGCCGTCATGGTGTTCCTCTCTGTATCACGCTATGGACCCGGCGACCGCACGGTGAATCCATGGAGTGCTGAGAATCGGATCTCTATGGTGGTTTCTGTCATACTCTGCCAAGAGAACGACATGGACAGAGAGGACAATGGAAAAAAGGTACAGAAAGTAGTTACGGCCGCCGATAAGTATTTACGTAGATATTAAGAGAGTATGGTAGTTCTTTGATTGAGCCGACACATTCGCAATGGGAAAATTATTGAGTCACTGTATATATGCAATATATAAAATTCTTATTTGTATTAGATACTTACGTTAGGAGGGAATATCTTCCATTAGACTCGATTCCCTCCTCCTACAGTCCCAGGTCCTTTAAGCGGGGCGTGAAAAAGCATCTGATGAGGCCGTCAAGCTGAGTGCCACCATTGTAGCATGGTACGTGTCTATAATGGTGACCCTCTTTCCAAGACTTTGCCCTCAGCTTACCATCAGGCAAGGCGAAGTCAAATTGACGTGTCCTATATAAAAAAAATATTTGCAATGAAGAAAACGAATACTTTTAAGATAAATATACGATCTCAACTTGGACAAGCAAGGAATTGAATTCCAATTTACAAAGGTTGTTAAGTGCAATTAAATTTTAAAATTAATTTACGACTTTGAGAACATTTATATCATTTTTGATCCTCCGTCTACATTTCAATGTTGAACAATTTCAGGGAGAATCAACATTTAAAAGTTTACAAACTGAAAACGAAAGTAATTTCTCGAATCGCTGATCCCAAAACATTGCTGGGAGCCAAACTCAAAAACAATAAACAGATTCCCGAACCTTTTCAACAAAAATTCCAAGATAATTTTCCTGCTGGTAAAGCATTAAGTCGGTAGGTCTCCAGTTTTCATAAAGGAGTTGATCAATTAACCCTTTACGAAGGTAAGTGGGATTGCTTTTGTTTGTATTGCATATTTTAAATTAATTTCCAGGGAATATTACGGGTAGATAAGAGAATTTAGTTCAAAGTTTATTTTGAATATTTCAGTCAGAAGCGTTAAAATTTACACTTCCGTGTCACTGATGGTATATTCACTTGGAAGAATTATTCTCTCTATAATGTGAAGGTAGTGTTAAAAAATGTTCTTCTTTTTTTATTTAAAGATATGTATCTCACTTATCATATGATAAATGATTTTGCTAAACATTTTCACGTCAGTGTTAAACTCTCCCAGCTTACCTACAGTATTATTTCGTTTGGTATACAACAAATACACTTTCAACTTGTAGCAGTCATATTTGACATTTACAATCATTCACTCTTCTTTCATTATGTTGATCAGCATTTTAGTTTAAAAATATATATATATTTTTTTTTTTTTTATTTATTTATTTAAGGTCGCTTTTTAACAACTAAGGTCATTAACGACCACGGTTGACAATAGGTTACTTAAACTAATTTATAAACATCAATCATCTTTAGAAAACTTAAAGTTTGCATACATCCTTGATTCAAACAGTCTTGTAATTTATTAGGAACATTACACAACTCCCTCTCACCACGATATGCTGTACATTCTTCCAATAGATGTTTAACAGTCAGATCTAGTCCACACTTGCATTTATTTCTGTCAGTTTTAGTTATTAAATGAATGTGAGTCATATTTGTGTGTCCGATACGTAAGCGGGTGATGATCACTTGATCTTTTCTGTATGTAAAATTATTAGGGGATTTATCAAATATAGATTTTCTTACATTATGTAGCTTTGAGTTATTTTCTACTTTCCACTGATGATCCCAAGTAGTTTTAATTCTATGTTTGAGATATTTGTGTAGTTCGTCTGGGGTTGATCTATTTGCATGCCAATTTTCATTTTCATTTATTGCTTGCTTTGCCTCATTATCCGCCTTTTCGTTTCCAACTATTCCTTGATGACTTGGAATCCAAACAATTTCTAGTTCATAGTTATTTTTAAGTAGGTTTATGATTTTTTGTTTAATTTCTATAATTAGGGTATTTGTGTTATTTGTATTTTTTAACGCTGTTAAACATGATTTTGAATCGGTATATATTACATATTTATTTGTATTTATATCACTACCTATCAGTTCCACGGCTTTAAGGATAGCTATTGCTTCGCAACTAAAAATTGTATTATAATTTCCAAGTCTATATCGGTAGCAACTATCGCCATAAACTATTGAGCATCCTGATTTTCCATCTTTAACTGAGCCATCCGTATACAAGGTCTTACAATTGGAGAACCTACTATTAATTTCCAAGAATAAGGCCCTGTATACGTATTGGGGGGTATCTTCTCTGTAGTTTTTTGCTAATTCGAGGTTAATAGGCAGATCTAAGCATTCCCATGGGCCAATTGAGAGTAATTTCTTCGCAAAAGTTTTTGGGATTTCAAGGTTAATTTCTTTTAAATATTTAGTTGCTCTTATTCTCAATGGTTGTGGTAAATAGGATTGAAGTTCATATTCTGAATCAACAGCTGTTATTTTAGTGTAATTATGGCAGGTTGGGTTTTCAGGTTGGGATAATATATTAATAGCATATCTAACTACAAGTTCTTTCCTTCTAAATTCTAGCGGCATTTCTCCAGCTTCAGCTAAAACACTTTTAATCGGACTTGTTCTAAATGCACCAATACTTAATCTTAGGGCAGTATTTTGAATGCTTTCTAGTGAATTGAGTGTACGCTTTTTTGCTGAGTCATAAACTATAGATCCATAATCTAATTTTTGCCTTATCAGGGCATGATACGTGTTTATTAGACAATCTCTGTGTGATCCCCATGATTTGGAAGACAGGATTTTTATTATGTTTATCCTTTTGTAGCACTCAGATTTTAGTTCATTTATGTGTGGTATCCAGGTCATTTTTTTATCAAATGTTAGTCCTAAAATTTTTAATTTATTAACTTCTTTAATACTATGTTCATTTAAGGTCAACTGTATATTTCTTGCTTTTAATCTTTTGTTAGACATGATCATAAATTCTGATTTAGTTTTTGAAAATTTAAAGCCTGATTCCTTAGACCATTTGTCAAGGATATTTAATGAATTCTGTATAAGTTTCAATGTTGGTTGCAATGATCTACCGCTACAAGTTATAGTGAGATCGTCGGCAAAAAATATATATTATTATGTATGACAATTTATAAAAAATGTCTTTGACTTTAGTTCAGTCATATTACTTAAGTCCGATGGACTGCAACGGTTAATCGATTGATTGAGTACCGGAACTGTGTAATATCTTGGACTGTTGCAATTTTGACAATAAATTTCTCTTCCAATAAATAGATTATTAATCGATTGATTGATACAATATTTAATAATATTGTTTCAAAACTCGTAAATATAAACAAACATATTTATTCAATTATCCACGGTCAAAAGAGTAATATAACAAAATTAAACATCTCTCCAATTAATATAATTTGTTACAGTCCAGTCGGTGCGTACCTCAAATATTTCTTATAAATATTCCCGCTGTGTTCCTATACAGATTTAATCTTCAAAAGGATTGTTTACAATAAACATTTTGATTCCAAGCTAACTGGCAGGATTGGTGGGACCAACGGTCGGATCATTTACAATTATAATTAATCCTTAGTCCTCCAGATGAACGTCTTAACGTTTTGTTATAACTAAATTGGACGGACAGAATTGTCCAAGCTTTGCATTTTGATATACTTGAGCAAATTTCGACGGTGGAATACTAATTTGGTTTTAAGGTCATCTGCTTTCATTAATTTTGGTGGAATTTGAAGAAAACTGAAGGAAATAAATTAGGATTTTAATGGTATCGGTATGCATTAATTTGATGAATAATTAGTTTCACAAAGACAAAAAGGCAGAACATAATTATTTTCTATTTTCGATTCTTAGCAAAATTTTGTGACGGTGATATTTAACAACAACGAAAACTATACAGAATAATAAAAGAAAATACTACCTCGAAGAGCACGGTTGAGAGATACGAATACCTATGGCAGTTGATGCAGGTAGTTGGAGCCCTAACAATTCCGTATAGTCTATCTAAAGAAATTCAATATCGCTAACTGGTTGTGGAAGTCAGATGACTATTTATACTGTTGATTGATGGCACTTGGTGGAAGTTATTATTATACATATGAGGTGAAACCGGTTAGGAGAACAATAAATATTGTGGAAAAGTACAAGTGTATTATCTATAATGTAGAAGTCAGATGAATATCCAAATTCAGCCGCGTTACAGTTATACTGGCAAGTCGACACCACCTGAGTTGGGAAAAAGTCTCAGAGAATGCTGAAACATAAAATTCTAATATCGATAATCATCATCATCATCATCATCATTTCAACCATAGGAAGTCCACTGCTGTACATAGGCCTGCCCAATAGATCTCTAATAAGAACGGTTGGAAGCGGCTCAAAGGATACATATAATCTCAATAAATGAATAAATAATTAGATTTGATTTTTTTTTTTTTTTTTTTTTTATACCACTTAGGTGGCAGACAAGCACACGGCCCACCTGATGGAAAGTGGTTACCGTGGCCTATGGACGTATGCAACACCAGGGGCGTCACACTCGCGCTGCCGACCCTGAAGAAACCTTCTAATGCCCTTCTTGAAGAACCCCATATTGTAGTCGCTTGGGAAAACCATCGCGGGGAGTTCATTCCACAGCTTGAGTGTGCGAGGGATGAAGTTCCTTTCATACCGCACAGTGCGCACCGTTTCCGGTCGCAATGTGTGAGGATGAACTCCCCGCCTATGACGAGAAGTGCGATGATAGAATGTAGCTGTGGGCATCATGTCAAACAATTCATCTGAGCACAAACCATTGTATAGGCGGTAAAACACACACAGTGAAGCAAAGTCTCTCCTGAGACTGAGTGGTTCCACATCGCCTGTGAGTATGGGATTGCCGACAAGCCTCAACGCCCGTCTTTGTACCGAGTCGAAAGGGTCAAGCTGGCACGCAGGCGCTCCGGCGAAAAGGTGACAGCAGTACTCCATGTGGGGCCGAACCTGTGCCTTATAAAGGAGTAGTCGTTGCCCCGCAGTGAAGTACTGCTTCGCCCTGTTGAGCACCCCAAGTTTCTTTGATGCCAACTTGACCTTGTCTTCCAGATGACTTCGGTATTGGACGTCGCTGGAGATATCGACACCAAGAATCCCGATACTTGTGGAGATGGTGAGCGGTGTGCCCAGGAATTGCGGCGCTACAACAAATGGGGCCTTCTTAGCGGTGAATACACATACTTGTGTCTTGGTAGGGTTGAATTGGACTAAATTTAGTCGTCCCCAATCGGATACTCCAGAGAGAGTAGTCTCAATTTCGGACACAAGTTGTTCGCGACTCTCCTCCACTTCCGACCTAGGCATATTTGCACGGCCCGTGTAATACGTGTCACCGGTGCTGTCATCTGCATAGCAATGGATGGAGCCATCAGACAGCATTTGAAAGTTTGATATATTGCATTACCTCGAATATTTTGTTGAATAAAGTTCAATCAGCTTAAAGTGCATTAACGTTATAATGAATTATTGTACATATTACAACGCCATTTATTCTGCAAGTAGCAAGCTGAGTGCTCGGCACGTTTGCATTACCGTTTAGTTTTAGTCACGTGAATCTGTCTGTATAAAATGTCAAGCATGCAATTAAGCGTGTCTGTTGTATAGTACGCAGATTAGACCGTGCACTGTTCTTATCAAAATTTTAGTAGGTTTAGAACATTTGGAATTCTTATCAACACACATATTTGTCTTCTTCTTACAGTTCCGAGAGTTCTTTGACAACAGATTATGAAAAAAAATCATCTATTGGGGCTATCCAAAGGAGTATTAGCATTTAAGTATTGCTTATTGCTTGCAGCTATAATGGTAGCCTTTTTAAAGACTTCTCTCTGTCGGCTTCTTACTATCTAGCGAGATGAAGTCATATTGTAAAGCAATATATTATATGGATATACTAGCTGTCCCGGCGAACCTCGTACCGCCATATATTTCCCGTTCCCGCTGCACCTATTTTCTCATCCTTTAAACCTTCCCTGGACACCCACGAACGAATATTTCAAGACCAGCCAAGAGCCAAATTGGTTTAGCCGTTCTTGAGTTACCTATAAAATAACAACGAAAAGTGGCATTGATTTTTATATATATAAGATGTAATGAGTAAATGGTTTATCTGAAATCTAGTGTGTGATAATGAGAATATACCAGAGCTCAGAGCTTATCTCTAGAAATAAACATCGCTAGCAATAAAGACGTACATACACACATATAAAATTATACATACATTATCAATTCACCATAGAACAATACCACAGTCTGACGAACTCTTTCATAATTATGTAGGGCCAATTTTAAGAAATCGAATTAGTATTATTCTTTCAACAATATTTAGCTATTCTAAATTCAATTTCCAAAAAAATATCCTCAGACAAAAACAAGCAATTATTTTTAACTTGAATTTTGTCCCTTGAATTCAGCTTAAATGTTTGAAAAATTTGTCACAATTCAAATACCTACCAAATTGAGCTCCAATCTGGACATCAAAAATCCTTTGATTGAAACTACAGCCCACGTAGGACGTAGCACGACTTACTAATTGGCGTCCATTGTCCCTGTGGTTGCATAGTAAAATGTTCGTGACCAACATACTACCGCAAGCTCCGTTGCTGTACTATAGCTACATGGCTCTTGCACGAGACCAAAAAAGAAATCAAATCAAGACATCGGCATGCGTATTTATCACATAAAATTTCTTTTTAATGTTCTGTCTGACTGTACTTTGGTGATACAAGAGTATAAAGTAGATAAAATGTTACTGATAGATGTAATTATATGTGTAAGTAACGGACAGTTCTGAACACAAGTTTCTTTGCTGGGCAGTTATCATAGATATTCTTAGTATGCGACCATCAGGAATTTCTTATTTTTAACCACGCAATTTACCTGATAATACCTAAGTGGTTAGCGTAACGGTTCTTGTAAATTATTGTAACTGTCTTATATACTTATCATAATAAATCATGTCAAAGAAAACATTATTATTTTCTTCCTCATCTTTTCCTTATCCTTTCCAATATTTCATCCCTTTTCTCTGGTACCTTCTTAGATGATTAATTCAACATGAATACATTTTATTACGCATATTTTATTATTGACCTGGATTTCAACTAATCATTTAAACATACTTCGCCTCACGTACGATAGACACAGCCAGTATCAATCTCGCGAAGTATTCAGGCCTGGATTCCAATTACCTAAAAACGCAGGGCCATTCAATTTGGGCCCCTAGGCGTACGCTTATAGGCATAAACTGGCTATGAAGTATGTATGGAAGGTGGTGGCTTCGGAACGATAGACGAGCATTCTCGTTAAGTTTATGACATTAGAACTGATTTAGTTGTTACAAACTTACTTTTTGTAATGAAGATACATATGTTTTTCTATACAACTTAGGTCGCAGACAAACACACGGCCCTCCTGATGGTAAATGGTTACCGTGGCCTATGGGCGAGTGCAACACCAGGCGAGTCACACTCGTGCTGCCGATCTACAGGGTCAGAACAGAGAGATTCTGTGCCGTCGTCAGCGCAAAAGTTATGTAAGACAAAGCCTTTGGTTTTTCCACTGACAGCACAAAACCTCTTCAGTCAGTTCTGGCTACTCTACTAACCATCGGAAACACAACACGAGGTTATTAAGCCGCGGTCTTCGGTAAGGCGGAGGTACTTCCCCAGTCGGACTGCTCGATTGGGACGGATATACCGTCGTGTCCTACCTCCTTCATATATCATTCATGTGTCCTTCATGTAGAAACTAGAGATAAATTTTAGTCTCGTAAAATTTGTTTCAATATAATTTATGTTTTGGCAAGCCGTACCGATTTATATAATATTTCATTAACTGCAATATAGAAATATAAGGTAGCGAGAGAACGGAGCGTTTCCACATCAAAAGTGAACGAAAGTTTAATTTAGTTTCTTTCATTTTAAAAATAAACGCTGTATTTTTTATTAGTTTTCAACTCCAATAGTTATTAGTTTCCAACTTCCTTTCGCAAACTTAAGCTATAGCTGAACTAGATTTAAGTTAAGCCTTCATTTTAAAACTATAGAAGCACTAGAATGGTCCATGATAGAAATCATTTTCTGTCATATTAAAGAAATTGAAACATACTCGTCTCTAATATCAGATTCATTACCGTTGCACCAAATTTTCTCTTTATTTCTAACTTCGTACCGCCATATTTTCCGCCCGCGTGGTATTCTGATCCCGATTTATCAGTGTTTCTCTACAATATTATGCATGTATTATACATATAAACCTTCCTCTTGAATCACTCTATCTATTAAAAAAAACCGCTTCAAAATCCGCTGCGTAGTTTTGAAGATTTAAGCATACATAGGGACGGACAGACAGCGACAGCGACTTTGTTTTATAATATGTAGTGAAGTGATGATGGTTATGATACTAAATTCTTTATATGCAAATTGAAGTATTTTTAATTCTTGCATCATTTCCATTGCAGTGGCCATGAGTTCTCCTCATAAGCACTTTTTGAATAACAATGACAGTACAGTTACCAATAAAGTGTAAGTACTATGAATAGCACCTATTGTTGCAAAGTGGATTGTATGCAGATAAAATACTATTAAATATCCCAAATTGGTTGCGTTCATTGGCACAGTAACATTGGCCATATGTGAAGTAATATTCAAATGATCACCGTAACCGTATCGAGTAGGATGATTAGCCATAGGCACTCAATACGGTTACAAAGACTTCAAAATCTTTAAAATGTCACTTCAGTTATTTTTATTTCATAATCGATTACTATCTTATTAGACAAGATAATCGATCGACATACCTACATATCGATAATTCAGTACGATGCCTTGTAACTAGGTGTTTCTTTAGCTGATTGAAGATTTAAAACAGAATCTAGTGAATTCTTTCGTACATATATACATACATATATAAGTAGTTACGCCCTTATCCACGGAGGTTTTGGCAGAGGTGAATTAACACCCACACTTTACTAACCCTTAGTCGCCTTGTACGACATCGCATGAGAAGAGATGGGGTGGCCCAAATTCCTCTTTGCCAGGAACCGCCTTTGGTGGTTCACAAATACGATATATTATTATGCTTATATCAAAAGCATCCCTGAGCATCCAAAGTAAATACTTAAACGTTTTGCAATCAGTCAGTATCAAATCAGTCTGCATTCACGAGAATGCGGCCCGTATTTGTGCTTCGACGTTTCATATCGAAAAGTGACTTATCAAGGTCCAAACTCTATCAATTTGGATGGATTTCATATTTTTCGTTCTACGTTTTATATTTATATCATTAACTTTTATTATACAAACAATATATGAGTTTGGGATAACTTAGTATTATAGGTATTTGGCCAAAAATTATAACTGTATGTTCTTTTACTGACTCGTTTTCTTGAGTAACCACCTATTTTAAATGCCTATAGTGGCATACTGAAAGTTTACAGTAAAGTCCAAGTTTCGCCTGTTAGCTAGTAAACCTGCAGATTTACGAGGCTATGGAGCAGGCTTTTTTTCTTAAGGTTGAACGGTCAGATGATGATTGTACCTGTAAAAGCCAGGATAAACCAAACCAAAAGAGAGTAGGATAGCGTATTCCAGGATCGAACGTGGATCTGAACGTTACGTCCATATAGTAAAGAGACATAGATCTAAAGTCTACTTCATTATTAAAATCGAAAGAAAACAATTTGTACAAAGAAACCCAATGAAGCGAATACCTCTAATCTTACAAAATCGAACTCGAAAAGAAAATTCGATACATAAAAAATCGAAGATTCCCATTATCTCGATTCCTGAAAGTCTTTTGTAAATTTTGCAAAATGACAGTAATTTCAATAAATTTTAATAACCCAGAGCCCTTACTAATAGAAAAGGTAATATCGCTGATAGCTTTGAAGGGAGTCAAAGGGACACAGCTGCGAGTTCCGCGCGGTGCAATTACCTTGTTCTGTATAAAGTGTTTTTCTTCAAAGCTTTGTGGAACCCTGATAAACGCGTTGCCTGGTGCGAAATGGTTTTCAGAAACTGTTATTGAATAGAAAAGAGCTTCTCTTTATTTCATGTAATTGAAAAATTCTCAGTCAGTTCAATTAACTTTTTGTCTACCTATCTATGAACATTTCCACAAGTAAAATTATTACTATTATAATAATTTTACTTGTGGAAATGTTTGTTCGTGATGAATGTCAAAATTACTACCTCTGCCTCTGTGGCGTTGCTGTAGTGAACGCGGCTGCTACGCAGGAGGCGCGGGTTCGATCCCCGCTCAGTGCCATTATTTGTATGCATGAATATAAATATTTGCATTGGTCTAGGTGTTTCTATGTATAATATGTATATATTTACAAAAAAAAATATCTAAGTATGTATATCCGCATTCTAGATTCCATAACACAAGCTAATTAATTAAGCTTACCATGGGTCTAGATAGCGTTGTGTAGAATGTTGTAGAATATTATTATTATTTGTTTCTCTGCTCCTTAGCTCTCGGGACTATGGAGTCCCGGGCATTTGGAAGGCGTGCGTCGGGCCGAAGCCAAGACGTAGAGGCCCTTTCAAGAGAGTTTAATTTGCTAGGGATACACACATGACGGATACCATCCCCGAGTGCACAATATGATACACCCGGAGATGGTCCCCGCCAGGTGCAGAGACTATTGCTGTACGATGGAAACTAGGTAATAGGCTATGGGGTTGAGTATTGGATGGACTGGTAAATGGGCTATGGGGGGGAGACTAACGGACACCTGCCATGACAATAAGTCTCAAAATTGTAAAAAGGCAGGCGGTGACTTGCCAACTCATTGCATGGGCCCCATTAAATTAGCCACACATAGTGCGGCCATGGGGCCCGTTGAGCGGCTAAGGTTGTCGAGAGGTGAGTCTGCGGGGCGCGTCCCTGGCGTTATGACATTTTACACTTCCAACCTGGAGCATAGGTTCCGCTCTTGCGACTCCACTCATGGCCGGCCAATAAAGGCAAGCACATGAGGCGAGGGGGAATAAATCCGAGCCTCGGGAGAATCAGGGTACGTAGTGTCGCCACTCACCAACAGCTCGCTTACTATACGGATTATAATGCATTTATTTTTTGTTAGAAAGGTTTGTTTGATTCTAATCAGTTGATAGTACCAGAGATAAGAAATCCACGCGGGCGGAAGGCTGGATTTCAGATAAATTTAGTTTTCATGTTTAACGTAATGAAATAATTATGTACTACTCGTACATAATTATTATTCAATATTTAGTTTAACTTAATTGTAGTTTCTATATAATTGGTGGAATCCTTTAGTAATAGTTCCGGTTCCACTCACCAACTACCTACTAGTTGGTGAGTGGGTACCGTGGTTTATCAAAATAAGAGGTGTGTTGCCAAAGATCTTAATGTTAGGAATATCTTTCTGCTAAGATCAATTCGAATGTTCCTTAGGTTTAAAGTCGGCTACGCTGAGATTAGAACCCACGTTATCTAGGGCACCGCTGCTTTATTTTTAAGCATTGTACTTTATTATTCCTTTAAGTAATTGAAGTCACAACCATTGATAAGAATGACTAGTGTGAATTTTTTCACACATTCAACAGGGAGAAGTTAAGTACGCGGTGATTTGTGTGCGCAAAAAACTTTCACAAGTTTGCCGCTAGATGGCGCTAATTTAATGTCATACAAAACTCGCACTAGGAACTCAGAATACACTCAGAACTGAAGAAGAAGAAGAAGAAAATATTTATGTAATTCAATAGTTAATAATCATTTCTAAATTACCATTTATTGGATACCAATAAATAAATCCCGATCAATATCATCATTAATCAAAAATTGATTATCACTGGACTTTCACTCGATTTGGTTAAACGAACAAAATTTATAACTGCTACTTCATTTCAAAGTTAATTTTTTAAAGAGACATTACTAAGATTTATTAGAACCGCCGTTTAGCAAGTAATTAAGAGTTACGCCGTTATATTGAGAATGATAGATGTTTAAAGTTCCACCAGATGTATTATTGGTAGTGGAAGGAATTTTTAAGAGTATTTTGAGGTGTAATAGATTACGGTACAATGATTTAGTGTTGTAGAATGCAATTTGAAGAAGCATAAAATTGAAGGATTTAGTTTCAAGTTTTGATTCGAAAAAATATCGATCTGTTTATTTTTTGTGACGTAAATATAGCACTACATAAGACTTGGAATTATTGTTTCTTCTTATTGCAATCTTGGATTAATTGGCCTGAAGTTAAATTCTATCTGCAACTTTGACAGTAATAGGCGTGAGTGTGAGCATGTAGGTCTTTTAGGACCCGTTCCCAGATTCATTTATCGCATTTCACCGATATGGCAGACTCGTAGGGACAGATTGAGATCATACAGATATTCGTGAAAAAGATACGGCTATCTAAGCACTAACTATAACAAATAATAAATTTATTGCCTGCCTGATATTCCTGGGAAAATATTTTTTGTATTCAATGCAAATATTTGTTTTCATGAATATGTCTATTTGCATTGATCTGGTAGTGACTCAGTGAGCACGTTAAGCAATAGGTACCGGCTGCCATATGAACAGCTCTGGCAGTCGTTACGGGTAGTTGGAGCCCTCCGAATTCCGACTAAATTGGCAAAATCGAAGTTCTTACTTATTTCATTTTTGATTCTAATTGGTGTAAAGTAATTCTTAATTCTTTATTGTACACTAATAATACATTCAGAATTATTACAATCAAATCAGTTCTTCGTTCTGTACTTCGATATCGCCAATTGGTTGTGGAGGACAAATAGCAGTCGCTTCATGGAAAATACCAAAATTCAGCTACATTACATCACAGTTAGACTGGAAAGTCAATCCCATGAGCTGTATAAAGGCTCAGAGAATGATGATATAATTTGCATTAATTTGGGTGTTTCTTATTGTACCATAGAGTATGTATGAAACTTATGTTTTATTACCAACTTATGGAGGCGGTGGCACACGTCGGTATTTCCATCGCGGTAATACCGCGGGTATAATAACCTCGTGTTGTGTAGCAGGTGGTGGGCAGGGTAGCCAGAGCTCACTGGAGAGGTTTTGTCCTGTCAGTGGGAAGACCAAAGGCTTGTTCTGCTTGTCTTCTTCGCTGACAGCACAGGATCTCTCTGTTTTTAAAGGGTCGGCAGCATGAGTGTAACTCCCCTCGTGTTGCACTCGTCTATAGGCCACGGTTACCACTTTCCCTCAGGTGGGCATATTTACATATTATGAAGTTTTATCTAAAGGTGCAACCGTATCTCCTGTGTCGACTGTACATGTAGCACATAACAGTCGCTCTAAAATTACGTCATTTTTACACGAAACCAACACGGATACATCCAAAAAGTACCAAAAACACTTAAACTTGTGCGAAACCAAATATAAAATCCAATTAAACGGGCACAATATTTACTTTAGCCGACATACACATAACTATAAACGAATTACGTTTTCCGCAGCCAGAGGGTACAAGAAGGAAACTAGAATCACTTAAACGAGATTTATTATACTTATTTAATTAAATCTAACTAACCTAAAGGTGGTGAATGTACTCGATGTTAGAAATACATTACACCGTACTAGCCTAAAGGTGAATGTACTCGGTATTAGAACTACATTACACCTTACTAACCTAAGCGAATGAGTTCGATATGAGAACTACATTCTCAACTATACTAACGACTACGTTCGATGCTAGAACAGAAGTGAGTTATATTTATTTTAATTAAAGATGTAAAATCAGTTCGCGTATTGATGCAATCGATTCTTAAATCTGCTGACGGTGCGGCACGAGGCGAATGCACGAGGCTGCTCGCTGCACGGGGCGCTGATGCTGCAACTCGTACTTGCTCTCCTTATAATCTGGGTCGTTATATGTATAGCGGGTTCATGCGGGTTTGCCTATGTAATTCCTCCACCCTCAGAAAAGCAATTATTTTCCAACTTTCAGTGAAAATATTGCTGGTATAGTCGGTTTTCCAGGTTCTTCCTGTGTCTCATTTTGTTGGACGCTGGGATTCTTTTCTGTTGAATTTTGTTGTTTCTTTCTCCAGAACCGGCGAACTATGATGCTTGAGATAACTATGATTGTGCCAGTTATAATTATATAGAGTGGTATAGTTGTGTGATAAATTGTTCCAGAGGAATTTTCCAGTTGCAGCGGAGGCTGGGTTATAATTTTATCTTGACTAGTATGTAGTGATCTTGACTGGAGCGCATGAGTTATTAAGGGCTGATTAGAGATGATTCCCTGGATACAGTCGAGAAGTTCTCCCATTGGATAATTCATCTCTTCCTCGCAGAGATGATACTGGTTCAACTTCGGGCATTCAGCCTCTATGTACTTAAAAGCTTTTGACATATGTTGCTAGGAAGGGATAAGGAGGGATCAAACTATATTCTAGTTTGTTGGGAACTATAGTTAATCTGTATAAATCGAACTTGGTGGGAGAGATTATTGGTAATTTGAATATAATAACTATTCTTTTTCCTGTATAATAGTAACCGGGTTTTATTATAAGGTAGTATTCTCTCAAGTCTAGATCTAAAATCTGTTCAGAGCTGTAAATTAGTTTTAATATGTTAACTATGATGTAGAGTTACCAGGAATTGTTTCCTGAAACTTGGGTAATTTATATTGGTACAGGTGAATAGGGATTCTAGTACAGTCAGTAATTAAATAATTATCTTTAAGGTCTATTTGAGCGCCATCTAACTGATCTAATCCTATTTAATCGTCGAGATGGTTATGGAATTTATAGATAAAAAAAAACTTTACATTAGACTGGTCATTAAAAATTTTGATATACTAGGTAAAACTGGTAAGGGAAAGAAAAGGAAGCAACAGTTTAGAAAAGTTTCAAGTACTTACAAATACAATTCTTCTTGCGTATCGGTAGCTGGTTATTCTCCCTTCTTTTGATGGCTGCAGCTCTCGTAGGTAATAAATTAAATTCGTTTTATATAACTAGTTTTTTTTCTTTTTTATACTATATTCCGGATCCTTCCTGTGCTATCAATGTCTGGATAACCTCCCCTGCGGTTTCACGTAGATTCTGGATATTCGATGAGGTATTAAGATACCGACAGCGACTATCGGAGTCAGCACTAACCAGGTTAACGATTTTTGGAAACCTATGCCGCGCCGCGCACTGCCTCGAATATCCTACCGACTGCGCCAATTACGTTTTCCGCAGCCAGAGGGTACAAGAAGGAAACTAGAATCACTTAAACGAGATTTATTATACTTATTTAATTAAATCTAACTAACCTAAAGGTGGTGAATGTACTCGATGTTAGAAATACATTACACCGTACTAGCCTAAAGGTGAATGTACTCGGTATTAGAACTACATTACACCTTACTAACCTAAGCGAATGAGTTCGATATGAGAACTACATTCTCAACTATACTAACGACTACGTTCGATGCTAGAACAGAAGTGAGTTATATTTATTTTAATTAAAGATGTAAAATCAGTTCGCGTATTGATGCAATCGATTCTTAAATCTGCTGACGGTGCGGCACGAGGCGAATGCACGAGGCTGCTCGCTGCACGGGGCGCTGATGCTGCAACTCGTACTTGCTCTCCTTATAATCTGGGTCGTTATATGTATAGCGGGTTCATGCGGGTTTGCCTATGTAATTAACGCATAAGGGTGCGCGCTTACTAAACTGCTTCAGTTTAATTTGGTGTCAGTATCTGGAAATTTGTTCGTCTCTGCTTCGAGTTCAAAAGCCTCTGATTTTTTTTTATATCACGATTAGTAATAAATAGATAACCAAATTAACTATATGACAACCTAAGACTAATTTGGCTAGTATAGCAAGCCTTGTCCTTGTCTTGTCTTTATTTTTTTTATTCTCATCTTTTCTCTTTATGCACTGTTCTAAGTAGCACTGGGAGACTCTGAGGAGCAGGACTTTGGTAGACTAAGTAATTGCTTAGGTACTAGAAATCTTAATAGGAACAAATAATGTTTTTGGTAGTTATTGCATAATATTTTTCTAATTGTATTGCACTGCTGCTGCGGTAACCGCTTCCCATAGTTTCCATCTTCCCATCAGATGGGCCGTATGCTGGTTTACCACCTACATGATATAAACAAAACTGTTATTAAATTGAAATAGAAGTTCAAAACTAGAACAACGTTCTCGAAGGCAATGGGTCGGAGTTCTGAATCGCTCTGTCGAACGCAGAGTACGAGCGCGACGAATGCTCTCCCTCATCGGTCTAATAGGACTGTACCCTAACGTTTTCATACCGTTGTCATTAGGCATTCAATTAAGTAAAACGCATCAGTGTTTGCCGTACACTCCCGCTTCGATATTTGCACACATTTGAATGCTGATGGCGGAGCAATTGGAGTAGAACATTGTTGTTGTGGAAACAAGAACGAAGAAAATAATGTTAAACTTAATAACGTTGTTATATCGCAGAACACAGAAAATTACCATATTTACTTGTTAGTTTTCCTAACGTTTCAGTTTTTTTTGCAAATGTATTAAGGTGGATTTAGACTAAACGAGCATAGAGCTAGAGCTAGAACAAAAGCATTCTAAAAGTTGATTTACATCAAACAAGCTAATCCTCATTCTATCCGCTCTTAATCAAGTTCCAAAATATTAAGAAAGATTTTTTTTATACCACTTAGTTGGCAGACAAGCACACGGCCCACCTGATGGGAAGCGGTCACCGTGGCCTACGGACGTATGCAACACCAGGAGCGTCACACTCGCGCTGCCGACCCTGAAGTAACCTTCTAATGCCTGAAGAACCCCATATTGTAGTCGCTTGGGAAAACCACCGCAGGGAGTTCATTCCACAGCTTGAGTGTGCGTGGGATGAAGTAAAATTAATGCTCTTAAGGTGGATTTAGACTAAGTGAACATATAGCTAGAACTAGAGCATTCTTCCTTAATATTTTAGTGTAAATTAAACCTTATTTTCAGCGTTTACATAAGAAACCACGAATCTGTCCAACTCCAGAATCTGACGTATAGCGAACAATCGGATCTAGGCAGTCAGTATTATAAATAAGTTTTAGTGTAACTACCGATCATAGGTATGCTCCTTGGTTACATCAGTGTAACTACCGATCATAGGTATGCTCCGTTGTTACATCAGTGTAACTACCGATCATATGGTATGCTCCGTGGTTACATCAGTGTAACCAATCAGTGTAACCATGGGTCAGAAGGGGAAATAACAACAAACGAATGTTCTGTCACCGTCTACACTAATAGAATTTTACGTAGAGGGGATAGAATGAGCATTCGCTCGTCTGATGTAAATAAACCTTTACGTTGTACATAGTTTCGGGTGTATAAGTTAAGTGCAAAGTGAAAACGCACGGACCTTGGACCCTGAGATGAGATGTAACCGGGACTAACGCAAAGATGATGAAGATCTTTAGGAGTTGCTTTGGTATTTCATAACACGGTTTGAATCACCGAGAGACACTGTTTCCAACTAAGGTATGAATCGCGAATTTGGCGAAGTGCGATAAACTCCGTGGAGCTAAAATCTGTTCAAATAAATCTGCACATATTGAATAAAGCACTTGTACTTTTCCACAATTATTTATTATTTTGAACCTTACTGGTTTCGCCTTACGGCATTCTCAAAGGTTTACAATAAACCTTTATTCAATATAAGTAGCAAGTTCCACCAAGCGCCATCAATCTCCAGCAGGTATAAACAGTCAAAATAAATCTGCATTTTACATAAAAGAATTAAAAAAAAAGTTTTCTTCGACAATTTTTTACCGATGAAACCCAGCTTAAAACTGATTAATATGTTAAGTATTATAGTTTATATTAGCTGTATTAGTATATCAAGTTGTCACGTCACGCCTATGCCATACGATCTCAGTAAAGCCAAACTGCTATTATTATTAAATGGTAACTGTAGTTGCGTTTCCTACATTGAATCGTACACATGTGTCGAACGCGGTACAGTGCTGAGGAAATGTTAGGGAGGTTGTATATTTGACCTCATTCCATATAAAAGATATTTGATATTATTTTATTTAACCACTAGCTGACCCCGGGAACTTCGTACCACCTAACAGTCAATTGTTTTTTTTTCTCTGTTTAAGAACCATCCCCATACTTCAAAGAATATTATAAAAAAAAGAATTCGTGAAATCGGTTCAGCTGTTCTCAAAATTTGAGCTTAGCAACACATTCAGGGATTCATTTTTATATTATAGACTAGCTGTTGCCCGCGGCTCCGCCCGCGTGGAATTCGGATTCCGGTCCAACTTTAATGTATGGAAATCTGCCCGATTTATTGACATTTATGCTCACTGCTCCGCTCCCTTTAGTAGTAGCGTGATGTTATATAGCCTATGCTACTCCCAGATAGTGTAGCTTTCTATAGGTGGAAGAATTATTGAAATCGGTACAGTAGTTCCGGAGCCTATTCATTACAAACATACAAACATACAAAAATAGGTACAAATCTTTCCTCTTTATAATATTAGTGTAGATGTAAATGTAGATAACATAATTACTTTTGGAAAACCTGCCGATAGAAGTTAAAACATATTATATTATAACCTTCACTATACCACAAAAAAATTTCACTTACTAAGGTCCCAGCATACACCTTACGCTTCTTCAAATCATCATCATCATCTCATCGTTGTTCCTGGTTGCATCCGACACCTTCATCTCGAAACCTAGAGTCCGTTTACTCCTTCTCCTCCTTTCAGTTTGACTAAGACAGCATTTATGACCAGAGCTTTGTATGGCAATCAGCAAATACTTAGGCTTACAGGTTAGATTTCTCCTAAGGTCACAAACACCCTCGAGCCTTTGTAGATGCGCAGAGATATTGCGTCCTTGGCTGTATTTTGCCGTCTTTACCATGGGAAATATTCTGATGCGCTCTTCCAATTAACGCCACTCTTTCCTTTCTTACACAAAACAACACGTACTGGGCTTAGATTTCCATCAGAATATTCCATCAAGAATCAAGCGGTTCGGTGACTCTTTCCTTTGCCGCATCATTAAGACTGTGGCGATACCACATGTACCCTTTTTTTTTTTTTTTTTTTTTTTTTTTTTATCGTGCGAAAAATCCCCACGGATACCTCCCCCGCCGGGGTCGGAGGAGGAGGTTATGTCGGACTCGAACCGACTAAAACGCACGCCTTCTGTGGGCCGTCAGTTGCCGGAGGTGAGATTGTCATAGCCATATCCCTCGCACCCCGGCCGACCCAGGGCCATATCTCTCGATCTGGCCCTCTTCCGGTGTGGGGACCACGGAGTCCCCAACTCGCCCCCGGGTATGGGGGGGGCACGCAATGCGCGCCACCGCCGTGGCCTGCTTCTGCTAGGGTGACAGACGACCCCACCCGTCACCCCCAGGCCCGCGCTCATGGGGGACGGAGGTCATTCTGCGACCTCCGACGCCCGAGTTGCCGCCGCTCGTCGCGGGCCGCGCGGTTTGCGATTCTCCTTCGCTCCTCGCGGACCGCAAGATACCACATGTACCCAGCGCCATCTAGCGACAGCAAGCCGAACGACTACGTTACTACGAATCCTGCATCGCGAAAGTGAAGTTCCAGCGCTGGTACAAGCTATATACAACATCCCAACGACAATAGTTGGGCCGCGGCCCGCCAGGCGTGATCACCTTGCCTGGTCGGAGGATCCTCCCTTTGTGTTGGAGGGACATCACACCTTGTTCCTCCACAAGACCTTCGTTACTAGCTCACATGTTTCCTTCTTCCTACAGTCTCGGATCCTTTAAGAGGGGCTTGAAAAAGCATGTCATGAGGCCGTAAAGCTACCATGGTAACATGGAACGTATCTCTAATGGCGATCCTCATTCCTGAGACTTTGCCTTCAAGGTGAGGTGAAGTCAATTTGACGTATCTTATAAAAGGTTGGCTCGGCCTTTAAGGTCTTGCTTTACTTCTTGTATAATATTCTAACTCAGTGTATGATCCTCTTTATGCCGAATGTCATTATTTTGAATCGATACACTCCAGTGGAACATGCAAACGTCTGAATCCAGCGATGTGGATATTGCAGACTTGAGCTATTATTATAAGGGTCATTCTTTGAAACCGAGTGTATTTGCCTCATTGATATGGTTCAATTTTTTTTTCACTTTTAGACTTTAACTCACATAAAATCGTGACCAGATCATTATATATGTTATATCATATTTCGAAGGCACTGATTTGTACCCAGTAGTTTAGGATATAGACTGTGCTGATAAATTGGTCAACCAGATTAATGATGACCAAGGCAGATGAATGGGCTTTTGCACCATATTAATTAGAAGCATGCAGATAAATGAGAACAACATATTATCTTCAATCAACTTTACTATAAAATATCTGGCAATCATCATCACCACCTGCATATAGACGCATTTTCCTGATTGCATCCGTTCCAGATGACCTCGGAGCTCAGGGTCCGCCTTCCGGCTCTTCCTCCTCCACTTTGCACGATCTTGGGCGTCAATGGCAGTGAGACGATTTGCACGCATGTCACCCTCCATGGCATCAAGCCAGGACTTCTTGGGCCTACCCCTTTTACCTGGACTCGGCGGGGGCACCATCCGCGCCATTGCTAGGCATTTGTTACCCACGTAGCCTGGCGCTTGCCGCAAGACGTGGCCGCACCAGTGAAGGCGGCTCTCTTGCATTTTATCCGCGATGTCACGGCATGAAGACTGCCGCGGATGCGAGAGTCCACACATCCATCGCAGCATTTTCATCACCGTGACACGTAGTTCTTGCTTGTGTCGCTCCAGGAGCGGTCACACCTCTCATCCATGTAAGAGAGAACAGGTCTAATGATCGTCTTATAGACCTGCCTCTTCAACCTATTCATTAATTTTGGGATCACGCGTGACGCCAGTCATTTCTCGCCACTTGGCCCACGCAGTAGCAATCCATGCCCTGACGTCGTAGTTTATTTCACTAGTCACATGAAGTACAGATCCCAGGTACTTAACCTGGTCCGTGCGGTCGACCAAGTCATCGCCTATGTGAATGGGTATGGGATCTGTGGAGTTTAACGCTAAGTATTCTGTCTTCGCTACATTTAGCTTCAGACCGCCGCCGTTCTCAAGCACTTCCTTCCACCCTTTCACGCGTCGCATCAATCTGCTCCTGTCCACGTCCATCAGCGCAATATCAATAGCATACATGAGCAACCACGGGGGCTGCTCATGCGAGTTTCTGATGCTTTCCAACAAAACGTATAATACTACGCTGAACAGGTAAGGACTAAGGACGGATCCTTGGTGTACCCCGACGGTGATGGGGAAGGCTTTGGAGTCACCAACAGCAGTCCGAACCACAGAACCGGAATGTCTCGGATGGTGTCAATGTAAGTTTCTGGGACTCCCTTGGCCCGCAATGCCCATCAGATCACCACGCGAGGAACACAGTCGAAGGCCTTCTGTATGTCTAAGAATAGACAGTGCCGAGGCGTGTTCTTCGCCCTGTGTTTCCCCACCACAATCCTTAGGGCGAAAACCGGGTCCATGGTTCCGTGCCTGGGACGAAACCCGTACCGACAACCCGAGAGTTTACTTTCCTGTCGGATCCGGGAGTCGTTTATCTGCGGTAACTGCCACTCTCCTGCACCGATTCCTTGCCTTTGAAGATTGGTGTGATGATGCTCAGCCTCCACTGGCTTGGGATCTCACCGGGTACGCGGTTATATAGAGATTTGCTAGAATGCTTACACCATGGGCACCCTTTACCTTCCAAGCCTCGATAGGGAGTTCGTCGGGGTCCTACAGCTTTCCGGTTCTTCATGCGGCGAATGGCAGTCTCGAATTCTGCAGGCGTTATCGGTGGCACTAGTCCTTGATTCGGAGGGAGGTCTGGTGGCTGCACCTCTAAATGCTGCTTATTAAGCAGCTCGTGGTAGATGGTCGCCATCTCTCCTTCACCGCGACTTTCTCGTACAACAGATTGCCCCCAGGATCTTGAGTGCAGCGGCACTTGGATAGACCCAACTTTTGCCCCTCAGACGATTCCACTATAATGTAAACAACATTTTTGTACCATATTCAACAAATAAAGGACATTGAACTGTGAACTTTGAACTTTGAACTATGAACTTTGAACTTTGAACTTTGAACTTTGAACTTTGAACTTTGAACTTGAACTTTGAACTTTGGTATATAGCCGTTGTAAGTGGTCTCGTTTAGCCCTGGCTACGGCTCTCCTGGGGGTGAATTTGCATCTTTGTACGCATCGCGGTCTTCGGAAGATTTGGACGCTTGCTACTTTTTAAAGAGGGCTTTCTTCGCCCTGATCTCTTTCTGGACTGTGTCGTTCCACCAACAAGTGTCCCTGTCACACTTTCGTCCACCCATAGACATACCGAGCGCCGCCCTCCCCGTTTCAAGAATAGCTGCCTGAATCCTGTCCCAGTAAACCTGTACTGGTTCGTCTACAGCATCAGCGTACTTGTCATTGATGGCTGAGACGAGACTTTGGGACTTGACTTCATCAAACAGCCAACACTTAATTCTGCGTTGGGCACGCTCAGCACGTTTGCCTTTGGGTTTCACGCGGAGGTCCATGACAAGAAGACGGTGCTGGCTAGTGAGAGTCGCCCCGGGTGTAACCTTGCAGTTGGCCACCTAGCTGATCCTGTGCCTCCTAGTAAGTAGGAAATCTACCTGGGTAGAGCGCCCTCCGCTCTTGTACGAGTAGGTGTTAAGATGTTTGGATTTCTTTTTGAAGTACGTGTTCACGATGGTATGAACGGCAGTCGCATAGGGTTGCAACTTGCGACTACCGCATCGAAAACCACCGTGGACACGCTCAAACTCCTCACACCCGCCACCCACATGACCGTTCAGGTCACCACCCAGGACGATTCCCTGCGACAGCGGGATGTCACGAAGCCTGCACTTCCCCGAGTTGGTCCCAGAACGATCTTTTCGGCTTCGCTACGCCTAGCCTGTGGCGCGTAGGCACTTATCAGGTGGGTTACAATTCCATTGATAAGCACCCTCACGACCATAAGTCGCAACGTCCGGGAGAGCACCACGAATCAGGTGCACCTGTGTACATCAGCTGGTAGCCGTCCCCAATGTGCATCGAGCTACTGCCACCCCAACGAGTCTCCTGCAGGAACGCCACGGCCACTCTCTGCCTGCCGAGTACGTCAGCCATTTTTTGGCCTTTCCGGGGGCAATTGCCAACCTCCAACTCCGAAGGGAAAGCCAGCGCCAGAGCCTCGTCCGTTCTTCAGCAGGTGCACCGGCTTGCAGGTGAGGATGGCCTGGGGCCCAAGATCTTGGTGGACCCCCTTGCACCTAAAAATTCTTCTTCATTAAAGCTCATAAAAACGTAAAGAAAACTGGTCATAAGTTGAGATTATTGTTGTTATTTTTAATTAATCCTAATTTATCTGGCCCGGACAAATTCATCTGGGCATAAGAGCCAGATAAAACCAGACTAATGGGAGCCAGACAAATTAGAAAGTTATAGTTAATCGAACCCTGCACCTTTATTTATGAACAGATAGAATTAAAGGTGTAATTAACATGAATAGATAACATTATGACAGACCTTGGTTAAGTTTCAAAACATAACTAAAAACCCGCAATCCATGAAAGAATACAGATTAATTATGCGACATGCGTGACAAACTCCCAAATAACAACTTTCAGTCGTATTTTTTAACAAAATATAACACTTAAACGTGCAAGTGTTCGATAGCTCGCTACTGACTGACGCGATCAATCACGAGTCGGTATTCATTAAGCAAATATTTTGTGTTTACATTGAAATTATGCTTGAACAAGATGCGCCAGTTGAATTATCATTTTCGTCGGGGACATTTTTTAAAGTAATGTAATTACGAAGATATCCAATTATTTTGAATTTCAGTTATAACGTATCAAGAAACATATATTCAAATATCGATACAAACTTCTTATTTTAATATAATTGCTTCTTAAGATCGCAAAAAATCTAATAATTCAACAAAAAGCGGCATGGGGACACACCAGATTAATTAGTTTTTACTGTTTTCTGTTAGTTAAATTATTGCTTGTATTAAATAATCCCAATTAATTAATATATGCGTCGATAGACATTTTTATTTACTATGTAACCTGAAATTTTTGTGTTATTTGGAGAATAAATTGATGTGTTCTTCAGTCAAAAACATGTCTAATCTGGTTTACAAAGAATCACCCATAAGTGCCTCTGTTACAATTACTTCAATGGAAATAGCTAGTAGGTAAGAAACGGTATGTAATTTATTACCTGGCTATTGCGATTTTAAATTGCTTTATGGGGTTAAACCACAGAAATATATTAGGACTATATTTCTGTGGATTAGACTATATATGGCAATAACAGAGTCAAACTTTTCCTTTATTATAATTCAATAGCGTCGATAGCTTGGTGGTTAAGGAGTCGTCCTTACGATAAAGAGGTTCCGGGTTCGAATTCTGTCCATTACAGTCGACATAAGTCCACTCCTAACATAAGTTAATTAGCTTTTAGCTGGCGTTAGATCGAATATTAGTAATTTAGGTTATTAATATTCTTTAAAAAAAGTCAACATCCAGAACGGAAACTGAACCCACGACCAGTTTTTTCAGGGAATACTCTGAGTTACCTGGAAGTGTCCAGGTAACTCAGCCAAGTTAACTAAAAACTAGATACTCGTGAATTCTCCTATGTCCTGGATATTCAAAATTAACCTATACATACGTCTTGGACGACCCTAGAACCCCTGGCAAGAAAATATGTGTTAACTGATTATATCACCCCTATGCATAACCATAAAGGCTTAAGTATACAAAAAAATAATGTAGGTGGTCTCATTATAGAAGTTTAAATAGCTTCATAATATTTCATCGTCTGTTTTCTCAACTCTCGTTAATATGACATGAGATACTGCTGATCATATCGGTTACATCGCGGCAGATCGCTCTGAGATTACTGCTCCGAATTAATTTGTGTTGCACATGTGACATTTGAAGTATTTTTACTGCAATACCGACAGTTGTGACTTCTGGGTAACAGTGAACAAATCAAGATGTTATTTGTTTAAAATAAAATGAAATTAAGTGTACAGTCGGTGGCAAAAGTGGTCGCAGCTCAACACATTTAGCTCTTTACACATTGGCCAACATTTTGGCATACAAACGAGCAAATTGTATGGATTTATTGCATGATTTTCTGCAAATTTGTCGGTACAAAATAGCTCGGTATTATTTGCGCAAAACACAACGTGCACACATACGAAACAACACACGATGAGGATTACAAAACATCTTGTAATGTTTAAAGTTATGTATTTTATTAATTTGTCTAATGGCAAACTTGAATGAAATAGTAAAATTAGGGCAAAAAGAAGTGGTAATGTATAACGAACACCGTTCATTAACGACATTGATAGAATGCTGTTTCAAATCACTTTTGTCGCCGATAATACCAAATTGAATCTTGAATTTACAAAACTGAGTTAAAGTAGACGGTCACGAGGTTTATATTCGTACAGTAACACCGAAAATTTTCATTACAAACTGACTTTTCAGAAGTACGATGGTCATTCACCGAAATAATATTTATCATTCAGTGATCTTTTCAAGTAGCCTGATGGCAACTGTTACTTCTTTTATGTTCAAGGTCCTTTTAATAAATCGTAAGAGCCACAAGCCAACCTCACCAGTGCTTACTGTTGGCCAACAGACCGAATCCCTAACTGGCTATTCAGATGGCCAAAATAACAAAATAAAAGAACATCAAAGTGAAAGCAGACTTCTGGCGAGGTAGAAGTAACCAAGATTATTGCTAAGACCATGATACGAACTAGCATCCAATAGAAATGTCAAGCAATTGTCATAACGTGTGAAAATAGATTCCATATAAATATCATCCCTTATTTGAATAACAAGCTATCAGCTCGAAACACTTCATAAATGCTTTTGTCACAGTAGTAAACGTTGTCGCACCTTAAGAGTAACCACAAATCTCGAGCTCTTATTAAGTTAGCTCTAAATTTTTACGAGCAGCATAACTCAGTGCTCGAGTGCCCCTAAAAATAAAACCGGGACAAACAGGGAGAAATTGTCGCGAATTCTGGACGTGTTCCAAGTTGACACTGGAGCGGACATGACAGCTGTCAGTGCGCAGAATTTCAAAGCTGTTGTGGACATTTTTTTGTCAACAAGTTTGTAATGAAATTTTAGAAGTGTAAAATTGTATAATCTAACGATTATGTTTGTTGTTTACAGTAATAAACAACATGCTTGTAAAGTTAAATTTTTTCAAGTAACGCAGAATACAAGAGCTACTACATTTTCTTTCCGCGGATGTTGTTGTCGTTTCGGGCGGATTAAAAGTTAATATAATTGTGATATTCGGGATACTGTCAATATTATATCAATATTATTGGTGGGCAAATTTTACGATATTAATTTCAATATAGTTATGACTGTCTACTCTTGCCATAGAAGATAATACTGTTGATTCATACCTACTCCTACAATATTATAAGTAAATTCAAATATTTTTTTACTATTCAAGCGAACTTAAATAGATTATTATTCCTTTACATATACGGTGCATTTATTAGTTGTAACATCTTACTTGACAAGATATTTTAAAACAAAATACAATTAGAAAACAGTGACCGTAAGATTTTATTGCCAGGTTTTTTCTCACAGGCGCCTTGCGTGTATTTTATGTGGAATCATAAATCTTGATTCATAAAAGTTTAACTTTGTGACCTACGTGCTTATAGATATTTTGATTTTGAAATGTATAGCCCAACATGGTGCAAGGTTGACGGCAATTACTCTCATTCCCTATAGGGTTTGCTTGTCAAAACAAAACAGTTTCTTTTTTCTAAACGTCACAACACACAGACAAAACTTTCATATTATATCTATCTATTTATCGCTTTCTCCAATCTGTCACCTAGCAGTGACGTGAAAGATAGAGATTTAATTAAGTACGCAAAGATAAGCAACGTTATTAATGAAAATCAATTTGCGTCTGTCGCAGGCTTAATTACAAATCGTACAGTTGTGACTTTAATTTGTTACCTGGAATTGCCTGACATTCGTGCTACGTACAATTTACTGTATAATTTCAGGTTTAAACGCTGTTTCATAAAATGCTGGCTTGATTGAAGCCTAGATTGAAATATAGCTTCTGTACCTCTAACCCTAACGTATGGTGTGATAAAAAGTGTTACGGGCTTGTTAGGTAATAAATATTTTACTGTAGATTGATTTATTTGCAGAATGTGGTAGATTTATTATACTTTAGGACATGTATCTTGGACCTAAATCACGAAACATCCACTTAGCGTTAATTCCCAGTCGCATCCGAAGCTTTCAGCTCGAAGTCTAGGGTCCGCTTTACCAGTCATAACTATGGGTTTGGCTAGAACTCAATATTTTCCGTGAAGCGATTGTCATCTGACCTCCACAACCCAATGTTAACATTAGGCGATATCGAAGCTTTACAGCTAGACTAGCCCGTTGTTTTTTGAACTTTTTAGGGCTCCAACTACCCGTAACGACTGCCATAGATGTTCTTATGGCAACCGGGACCGACGGCTTAATGTGCTCTCCGAGGCACGACCAGACCAATGCAAATACCCATATTTCATGCACACAAATATTTGTACCAAGCGGGGATCGAACCCACGTCTCCTGCGTAGCGGCCGCGTTCACTACCGCTACGCCACGGAGGCGGACAAAACCAAATAATTATTCTTATAATAATTTCCAATAATATAATCTTTCAATTAACCTATCGCAGTCCACCACTGGACATAAGCCTCTGTTAAGAGGTTAATCTCGTGTCGATTAAAAAGTTTTCATCTAAAATGAGCCACAAAAACAACAGAAGCGGTAATAATTACTCAATACAAGTAAAAACTTAAGTTTTAGGAAATTAAATGTAAATTGTGTTCATTGATTTTGTCATTATTGATAAAATTTAATCGTTACGTAAATAATATCACTAAGATAATGTCAAATAATTATTAATGACATATATTTATGAATAAAATTTACATGAATTTAACACTTATGTAAATAAAAACATATCAAATTTCAAATAAATGTATGATGTCAAATAATAATTAACAATGACAAATACTTATGAATAACATTTACATAAATTCCTTAAACTGAATCTACTACATATAGGTAGACCGGGGGCAATGGTACCACGGGTCAATAGTACCATCGCCTATAACTCTGCAACTATATCGAAATATGCGTGTGTGTGTATACACAAGTGTGCTTTGAGCTTCCCGCAACCTGCTCACCACTCGGCCACTCGCTGCCGCGCGAGACGCACGTGCTGGATGACGATTTGTGTTTTCGACTGACCAACGTAAGTATTTATGATTTATGTTTTGTACTAGTGTTTCTAATGAAATAGTCGTAGTGTTAAAGTTTTACTGAATTGTGATTCTCTAGTTATTAAAGTTTGTATTGTGTCAGTGTGGGGGCAGTTAGATTATATAGAAATCGAGATTTGTGAAGTTTTGTGAGTGGGAGTAAAAAAGGACAATTGTACCACAACACTCGGGGTCAATTGTAACGTTACAATTGACCCCGTGCTACAATTGACCCAGTTTTTACACTACTGCTAATAAAAGGAGTGTAATGTTTTCAATGCTCATGTAGGTACGTATGCATGTATGTAAGTTTCTTTGTTCCACCATAACTTTTAGAACCATAACCAGATTTTAACGTATGAGACATCGTGATATTATGTATTGCAGCGGTACCTACATTACGCCAGTAATAAACCAGTCAGCTGTCCGGACGGTTCTAGAACTAGTTCAGTTTGTGTTAGATAATCATATTCTGTCAAACTACCTACGTACTTTGTTTATTTCACTATCTATAGCTTAATTTGTTTTATCATAATTATATACAGGTGCCGCGAAATAGACCACGAAAGACAGACCGAGGCACGAAGGATCTCTTGTTGTATCAGGAAGCTTACAAGGAAATTTTAAGAGGGTAATCTGTAAGAGCTGCAGCCAAGATGTTTGATTTGTGCCATGTTTCACTGCTAAGGTACCAAAAAAAGAGAAAAGACCCTCTTAATAAAGCTACAATGGGCTACAGACCAGCCACAAAAGGTTTTTCAGAGGAACAGGAGAAGGCGATGGTCAAATATCTCATAAAGTCGGCTGATATCTATTACGGCCTTACTCCTAAAGAGGTTAAAAGATTGGCGTACGACCTTGCAATTAACTATGAATTAAAGATGCCCGATTCATGGGAACGCCAAAAGATGGCAGGAGCAGATTGGTTTTTCGGCATTTCTCAACCGAAATTCGGAACTAGCGATTCGTTGTGCTCAAGCCACAAGTCTGACTCGAGCCACGAGTTTTAACTTAACGAATGTCAATTTATTTTTTGACAACCTAGAAAAGATTATGGATAGGGACAGTTTTGAACCCCAAAATATTTATAACATGGACGAATACATCTTGGGTATTTTAATTTATACCTTTGATTCATCCCGACGATTCATTTCAATACTAAATCGGATAATACTACTGTATTATTTAAAAATAATTTTTTATCAAGGGTGGGGTTGTTTGTACCAGGGGTCAATTGTAACTGTATAGGATTAGTAATTGTTAAATAATTCGATATTTTTGTTATATTGAGATGTTGTTATTGCTTAAAAGGTGTGCTATGAGCAGCCTTAAGTGTTTTTTTATATTAAGTCGACATTATATAGTTCAAAAATTTGGAAATTATTATAATATGTTTAGTTCAACTGAAATGTTAGCTTTATCTAGTCTAAATACGAGTCTCTATAATTAAGACTGATGTAACGTAACATACTGATTCGTCTTAAGAAATTGACAATAAATACTGATTGATTATGCCATTATTTTGGGTTTTATTTACCTTTGTTTTTCTGGTACAATTAACCCGTACTAGGGGTCAATTGTAACACAAGGACTTCATGAACAAAAACTCTCCTTCCATTCTGATAGGATCATATTATGATAATTATTTTATAGATTGTTATAGCTAATTAGACTACAATGTAACTTCCAAAGTGATTTTTACGTGGTGGCATTAGATTCTGAGTTATGGGTCGTTATTTCGAAACTGGTACTATTGCCCCCGGTCTACCCTATGCAAGCATCCACTGTAGGTCAATCGAATATTATTTCAATTGACCTAACAGTGGATGCTTAATTGCTACTGTAGGTCACTTCAGGTAAGCAAATGCAATAATATTATATTACAACGACTAAGCAATCAATAGATTACACGATAGTACTACGTAATTTAAACATCTCCTCAAAAACACTTTGTCTCCGTAACAAATGTACAACATTAAAAAAACATTGCAAAAAGCTTTGACCATAAAATAATCCGATCAGTACACATTTACTTTATCTGAGTAATTTACGTAAGCTCAAAAGATAAACAAACTAAAATCCCTTTTTGTTTATCTTCTCACTATCTACGCTCACTTTGACAAATTTAAAGCCATCAAGAAAATTTCTCAACGCATAGACAATGGCAGTATTGTCGACAATTTAGGTTAGGTAAGTTCACTCAACTCATGCCTGTGCACCCGCAGGATACACAATCCCTTCCCTGACTACCCCGACATCTATTTTATCCCGGACTTCCTGTACCAAATTGTTGAATTTAGTATTCATTGCGCGTTCTGTTATAGCAGCAACCACCACGAGCTGTTATTATCAACATTGGATGCGTTATTTATCAAGATCACAGTATTTAGAGCAGATCACTGGTGCATCAGTAACGTTATACCACGGAACCTCATGCGGTTTACACAGTAAACACAATGTGAAGTGACTATTGACTATTCCTGTTCTCAAGCCTCGTTCGTCTTTTTAATTTTGCATTTTCTATATACAGGATAGGTTTCGGATTTCAAAAGCTTCTTTGAACTGAACGGTTTCAACCTTTTATTATGAAATAATGAGAGCCCACGGGATCGCATTACCGCTCTTTATAATTTTGATTGACGTCTCATCGATCTTCGGTTGCTTTTAGATTTCCGCGTTATTCAAGATTTTTGGGCTCGTTGCAGGTTTTTGGGGAGATATGAGTGGAAATCTAAGACGGGTTTTTTTACTTTCATCATATTTATTATTTACGTTTTGTGGTGTTACTTTTCATTAGCCTGTAAACTAGTACGATTTTAAGCTTAATATAAACTAAGTTCTAAGTGACCCAATATTGGTTTTAATGATTTAATGGTAACAATGTGCCATTTATTTGCTTCTGTACTTTTTATATTGCGGAAATCGGGGGGAGTGTATAAATTATATTTCCGTTTCCTTTTCTGTCTACTATTAAAATTAAATTAACTACGGATTAACTATGAAAGTTATACGTATTTGTTTTATTGAATTGATTTGCCGAGTCCCATTTTCGTGGTTGATGTACAGGTAGAACGTGTATCCAAATCAGAGTATCAATTATAATTACGTAGTTTCAATATTTGTAGTGTTTAAGTTTTACGAATATTATCTACTAGAATTTACTTTAATTTTTCGTTGAATAAGAAATATGTCTGAAGCAATTATTTATCTTAAAAGTAGTTGGTTAATAAGGATTTCATGATTATATTATGGTAGCTATTGTCATTATTAACAAATTTTAAGCAAATTTTTCGTAAGATCTCTCTTTTTATTTTCTTCAAGTTTTTTCAAGTTATAAATCTTCTACTTTATCAAGTCATTTAAAAGCTTTAAATATGTATGCGTGTGTGTCAATATTTATGATGCTTGCTCAAACACGTAGATATTACAATATAATACATCAGTTTTCACACTTACAAAAGCCACTAAGCATACGGTTACACACAAAATTATCAATGTTTACCATAAAATTGAAATCAGTCGTTTATCTATATTTATCTGTTAGATAAGCAAATAACTGAGGTGTCGATGCCGGCTATGGTTACAGATAAGATATCTGATGAGGAAGTAGCAATCTGATAGCTATCGTACGGTCTATGGGGAAATTATAGACTGGATATTGCCGTATTCGATTTTAAATTCGTTGGATAATCGTTTAGTTTTATTAGTTGTTGTTTAGAACACGTTTTTATTATGTAAAAGGTTGTTGGCGGTATCATCATCACCCGAATACTTATCGTTATTGCTGAGCTGATCAAGAAAGTAAAAACTTCCATTATTTTCTTTATCAGATGAATGTAGATCAATTAGAATCCTGGCTGAATTTGAACGGACTAACATCATACGATATTTTCAATAACTGACCTATTCTTATAAGAGGCTACTCTACAGGAGGCTGTTCTACAAAAGAACTTCATTTCACATCCACCCATCAGTATCTGTTAAATCTGGGTCATCTTATAGTAACAATGTTTTTAGAGGAAAGGTATGCTTTCCTATTCAGTAATAATATTTGACACTGAACTCTATGTTTATAAAGTATCCAGGGACTTGGGCCCACCAGTCTGATTTACTGAGCAGCAGAAAAAAGCAAAAACAAAGTATATAGGTACCTCAAAATGTTGACCTGCTTTGGCCACAGTAGTAGAAACTATTAGCGGGCTACAACTTGCACTACAAAGTATCAAGTCCTACTGTCACAACAATCCACGCCCATGAAACTGCCTCAAAGATCAATATTAATTAACATAAGTTGCCCATTATATCCACGAAAGAATACATTTCCAAAGATAACAACAGTAACCCTTCTACCGCAACAGAAATTGGACATTTCCAAAAATCAACCCTACGGTAGATTCGGGTTGGCGGCGCGTGTAGATTTTATTTATTCATGTGCACGGGTATGTTAGACCGGATTGTGCATGTATTTTAAATGGATTAATTTGTGTCGCGCCCGTGACCCGCATCACGGAAGGGTTACGCCAAAATTAGGAGCAAAATCGTTGACGTGGGTCATTTTGGTCGCATTATATTATTTTTTTTTAAGCGTGTTCGTCACCCCGTTGAAAAAAGAATGACTTTGGGTATGATGATGGGGTATTTTTAGTAGATTGGTGTTCCCAAAATGTCACTTGATCACACAAAGCAATTTTGGTCCACCGTCATTTGTGCAAAATGTCACATCTGAATATAGATGATTAATTACTTTAAATATTAATGTATCTGACGTTATAATATATGAGTATTTTGCTGGTGATAAAACTCCACTTCTATTATTCAGTAGGAATGGCTGGATAGGATAAGTGGAATAAGCACCATGTTCGACCCTCGAGCCTTTGCAATTGCGTAGAGATGTGGTATTTTTGGCGGTATTTTACCGTCTCTACTATGGTGAATGTTCTTATGAGCTCTTCCGATTAATCCCACTCTCTCCTTTCCTAATAGGACAACACGTGCAGGGCTTAGATGCCACCCGCATACGGTGCAGAATATTCCATCAAGAACCAAGCGGTTCAGCGACTCCTTCTTCTGCCGCACCATTAAGTCTTGGAATTCCTTACCAGTTCACGTGTTTCCCTCCTCCTACAGTCCCGCGTTTAAGCGGGGCGTGAAAAAGCATCTGATGAGGCCGTCAAGCTGAATGCCACCATTGTAACATGATACGTGTCTGTAATGGTGACCCTCTTTTCAGAGACTTTGCCTTCGGCTTACCATCAGGCGAGGCGAAGTCAAATTGACGTGTCCTATATAAAAAATATTAATAATGTAACCAATAGCACTACTACTACAGTTGCTTTTTAACCTGCTTCAAAAAGTTGTGTACTGTGAACTGGCGCTACTTTGGGACCATTTAAAATTTGATTATTTACTAATAAACACATAAAACGTCAATAATTATCCTCACTTTCTCTAAAAATAGAAATGCTTATCCTGATTGTCGTAAAGTTACCCAGCTGTCTAAAGTTACCCTAATTCACGGTAGCCATTCTTTGTCATATTATACTACTTAATAGTATAAAGTTATTCGATTCAGTCATTGTCTTTCTTCCATTAATTTTCATTCATTTTATCTTAAATAAATCGCACATAAGATTCATCATTTTCTGCAACTGAGATGCCGACCATGCAATTAAAACTTTCAAAGAAGAGAAAACTGGCTGAGAGCAAATCGGACTCGGGCACTAAAGTTTCAGTATCACAAAGATCTTTATATGCGACTTTTAATTCTTATACGCAAAGTCGTTTTCATCGTTTCGCAGAATGTGCTGAATAGATTTATTTTTTTAAATCACCTAGGTGTAAGAAAAGCCTATTTAATAGGAAGCGGTTACCGTGGTCTACTCTATGTTATGGCTTGTAGGTACTAGGTACATGTTGTGCAACACTAGGGGCGTTACACTCGTGCTGTGACCCTGTAAGCTTCTAATACCCTTCTAGGAGAACTTCCATTGTCGTCAACCAATACGTATAGATTGTAGAAAGTGAATATCCATTACAGGATTTGAACCCAACAACCCTTACACGACGAATACTCTGACCAACTATCTCATATGGACATGTACATGCCAAAAGTCATGGACATGCCAAATATGGAATACAGCCGTCTTATAGCGAAATATTTAAATATAAATAATTAAATCGTTATTTACAGCAAAACAACCTCCACAATTAAGTAACAATATATTACAAAAAAATATTCCACAATATTCTATAAAGAAGACCTTATTCATAAATCATAATTATACCGTAGTTTTACACGTGTGTTCTATATATTAATTAAGAACCTCCCCGGGGCATATTTCTAGTGTAATTAGGGGCCCTCGGATGTAGCCGGTTGCATGTGTCTCCAATTACTCGCCATATTTAAGCCGTGAGAATTCGATACGTATATTTCATACATTAAGGATGCTGGCTTGTATAAAAAGTAATAGTAGAAAATATTTGGAATGAAAAATTGGGGTGTTTTTGGGTCGAGACACTACCGTATTTTATGGTAGCACTTCACATGGCTATTTCTATTTACATATTTGACATATTTGACAAACGATTACCATGTGTGGACAGTGTACCTATTTGACAAAGCATTGGCCTTATTACCTATTTGACAAATATGACCGATACCACATACGTACAATTGATAAGTTATTAAGTTTTTTCAGTTCTGTACGGCCAGTACTTAGTAGGTGCAAAAATGAAACAATTCACGTGTGACACCTCTTTGTAGTGAATTCTTTTTTGTGAAGTAGATTGTACTTGTCTGCATTTGCATGTTTTCATGTACGTCAAATATTTTGCCAAATACAATAAACGCCCAATAGTAAACAGAAATAGCCATGTGAAGTGCCAGAGTCAGTTTTACGGTAGCGCTTGCCTTTCTACACGATGTATCACAGTCTTAACTCAACGTAACGCACTCTTTAATCTTTTAATTATCCAATGAATGTAAATGGTACATTAAGTACTTGTAAGCTGTAGGGATGGGGTTTGCCATCCACTATTTCCAGAAAAAGTTAAGGTGTTTCGTTTGATATTATGCCAAGGCGTCAGTGAGTCACACTCGTGCTGCCAACCCTTTAAGAACAGAGAGATTTTGTGCCGTCAGCGCACAAGACACGCAGGACAATCCTTTGGTCTTCTCACTGATAGCACAAAACCTCTCCAGTGAGCTCTGGCTACCGTACTCACCGCCGAAAACAACACGAGGTTATTATACCTGCAGTATTCTGTAGGGCGGAGGTATTCCCCAATCGGACTCCTCGATTTGGACAGAAATACCGTCCTACCTCCTACACCTATGTGAGATAAAAAAGTACATTAGAAGGCTCTTACAAGGTCGGTAGCGCGAGGGTGACGACACACTTGGATCTATCCTTGCAGTTACCGTAGTAGACTACGGTAAGCGCTTGTCATTAGGTGCTTGCTAACTAATTAGTATGAAAAAAGAAACAACCAGCGCTATTTAATTTATATTGCTTCAGAGCTCTACTCACTAGGCCAACGAAACTGACGTCACAACATCTTGGCGGGTTGGTTGTTTGCGGTTTCACATCATTGCAAGTTGGAAAACTTTGCCGGTGGCATATCTGTGACATGGTATGAGCAAGTTTAGCTAGACAGTAAGATGAGTGTGGAAAGGTATATTTAGAATCATGTATATACAGAACATTTCTGTACACGTGAGCAGAAATACCACTTCTTCTTTGTTCATTCTCTCTGTTCTAGAATCTGGTAGTGCCGCGTGGTTCCCAACAGAGTAGAATTTGGGTCATCCCATCTCCTACCACGCGATGTCGTACATGACAACTAAGGTATAGGGCTGTTTAACATCGGACATATATATAGAACCCAGACTTAGCCTCAGATGCATGGCTCGAGTCAACAATAGTGCTCGAAATGGGGCAATAGACTCAACCTCATTACGTCAGGCCTAATACAATAATTGGTGAAATGTGGGTGTTAATACACCTCTGCCTAACCCTCCGGGGATGAAGGTGTGATTGTATATATGTATGACATGTATGTGTATGTTAATGTACAGAGTATTAGCATATTATGTAAGTAATAACGTTGTAAGTATCCAAAACTGTCGTTTTCCGGAAAGCGAGGCGTTTCGTTTAGCAAAATGAACAACATTTTATGTATTTTGTTGTCTAGCATCTAAGTTCACTTCGATATTTCCCAAATATATTCATGAATACGAAAACCCTTTATTTGCAATATTAAACGAAATAACAGCATCGAGTACTCTATTTACATTTACGTGCCTATCTAAATCTATTTATCTGGGCAGAGCTCTTTGCTCTCGTTCGAAAAAATGGGTAAACCAATTTTTGGAATACCTGATGGCTCTTTATAGTGTTTATTTTCCAACACCTTTTTCTTTTATGTTCATTGGATACGTTTTGGAAAGGGTTAAATGCATTGATTTGCTTTGTTTCTTATAAAGGTGTTCAGAGAATAGGTAATATTGGAATACATATTATCACTGATATTGATTTTTTTAATCTCTATTCTTTGTTATAGCATTTAGTTACTTAGATGTCTCTCAATTTTGCTTCCGTCCATTCATCATTAAGCCACCTTTTAAAAATAGACAGCAGCGATCGGCTATTCAATTTCAGTTTTTTTTCGTAAATATCACGAGGCGTATACGCCGCCAATGTGAAGAGCTAAATGAAAATTTCAAAATAATACGGCACAACCACGTTAGTTTTTTGTTTTACTTGGAAATTCGATTTGCTTGCTCTGTGCGTTTTTTAGATTCTGCTTCCTATTTTACAAAAATGAGAGTCTATTCGATATTTCGTGTTTGTTACGTAACAACATACGAATATTATCATTTTGTGAAACTTTCAAATACTTTGTTATTTTTTGTAACCTAGTTGGTAATTGGAACCCTCAAAATCAACTTGTCTAACTACAGAACGTACGTCGTTATCGACAATTGGTTGTAAAGGAGTGGAGGTCAGATAGCAGTCGCTTCACGGAAAATGTCAAAGTTCATCCGTATCACAGTTAGACTAGAAACCTGACCCCAACTAAGTCGAAAAAAGGCTCAGAAAATAATGATTATTCAGTATGTAATATATTTTTGTCTGTATAAATACAAACACTTATTTATTAACTTTCCCAAAACTCATAACAATTGTTAAGTATTAAAATGTTAGCACGACTATAACACCATTCACAACGCTTTTGCGGTTTCGACATTAACTTTGTTTCGTGAAAAAAAAAAGTTGAGCGTCCAGTAATCGACACTGTCGCCAGTAAATCTTCGGACCAATAAATGGTCGGCACCGGCGGCGAATCGAAAGGTGCTGCAATTAAATCCCACGAGATTAAATGGACTCCATCCATTTGTGGTCAGAGTTACTGGGGACCAAGGCATGGGTGGATGCGAGTATACACATATACGAAAAATATTTTAATTCTATTTAAAATAGTTCATTACGAAGGTTCATCTAGTTATGTTATTAAGTCTATAGTCAAGTTTTATTGGTAAGTCTATTGGGATCAAAATTCTCAGTAGTTCTACAGAGTTTTTAATAGTAAGTCTAATGGGATGAGTATTCTCAGTAGTACTACTGGTAAGACTAGACTGTAGTACCTACTATTGGGAATAGGCCTTCTTTCTCACTCTTGAATAAGCAGGTAGAAACAATAGTTACTTTTAACTTGTTCTTTATGGTACCAAACAAAAAATATATCTACCGCCATCTAGTGAAGATAAGCAGAATAATTTAGGACTATATAACTGTAAGTCTTTCTTTTTGAGTAAAAATTGAAATACTAAAGTCTCGGATTTATTTATTTTGTGCTAGAGTAAAAGCTCGCCTAGAATATGACTGTAAAAAAATTCATCATTATAACGTTTTTATGAGTTCTTTCTGTGTTTATTCAGCTTATAGATCAATTCTGAACAACTGAGCTGGAAGCAAAGTTGATCTTACTCGTGTATTCTAACTCCTTTACCACACAAAACCCAAACTTGCAAAAATTACCTAGAGAAACACTGATTTGCATTAGACTAATTGATTGATTGATTGAACTTAAGCAATGAATTTTTATTTTACTGTAGCTCATTTTATTGTTAAGTTATATTTTTTGACTAAGCAGAATATGAGAACCCTTTGGGGTCTTAAAATTATTTCTTCCTGCTACTACTGCCTACCCCTTCGAGGATTTACAGGCCGGTGAGTATATTTATGTATGGCATGTATGTAAGTATGTAGAATATGAGAAATTATTGAAAAGTCGAGGTACTTACTATTACTTACATCAAGTCAAAGTGTGAACTATCATTTTTCCGCTTCTGCCTGTGACATGACCCAGACACCTTACCAATGTCCAATGGCTAAGTAATTAATGCTTTCATGTAACTTTCTTATGTGTAACGCTACCTGAGGACACACGACCGTTGCTACCAGATAAAGGATGCTTTCAGTGTCCTGAGTCTTGCCTTTTTCAATTAAATTAAGGTGCAAAATAAGAAACTTCAAGATTGAATCTCATGCTGCGTGTGGTTAATGGGGGTTTGTGCCTGGAGAGTTAATTCTCGCTTGTATTTATACTTCTAAATGAATGTTTTTGCTATAAGTAATAACGATATACGTAAACACAACTTTATACGTAATCCAGTCAATTTACAAATCCGAGTTTACAATAATTCGCACCCAGCTGAAAGTTGGTAAGATTGTACAAAACACCATTATAAATAAAATCTAAAAAATCCTCATCGATCTGCGTGTTTTTTTTATTCGCGGTCAAAGGTCACGAAAACGAGATTTTCGCAATTTTGAAGAAAACGGTGAATTTTAGCATAAAAACATGAAAGAAAGTTGAGATTGTGCACTTATTATCTATAGAAATCCGGTCAAGTGCGAATCGGGTTGGCGCATAAAGGGTTCATTACGAAACTAAATTGCGGCGTGAACTTTGCTATATAGACGGAAATATACCTACTTTGAATTAGAAATTTGATTTTAGAATTCAAATCAAATTTCATGATATTACATCATGAAAGGGACGAAACGAAGTCACAAATAAAGGGAAGAGTTCCTAACTTCCCAATTTGATAGCTGTTAGTTTTACAGAACTTATCTACATTGATGGTATTATTATGTCTACGAATAACTTCGATTTACACTCATTTATCCTTAGCTATTACGATTTGCATATTCCCTTCATATCTAAGATTGCAACAAATGACATGACAAATTTAAAATAGAAAATAAACCGAGTACATGGTGTTTACATTAAACGGTCAACCAGCACTTAGACTACTATTTTACCAAGTTCATCAGTATCAACCTTATTCTCTGCGCCATAAATCAAAATTTCATTTATTTTGTGTATTCAATGGTGTTACTACAAAGAACTAAATCAGCAATTGGAATTATTGACTACTCTATTCTCTTCATCATAAAGGCGATCATGGCGAGCTTGGCGCGACAAACGGTATCAATCAATGTAAATACTATTTTGTAGTGACACTGGCTCCAGGCTTAGAGCGGAAGCACACGATGCGTTGCGGCGGCGGCGGCGCGACGCTGGAGCGGTGTCGCTGCGTCGTTTTACATAGAAATATCTGTAGCATGTCACACGATGCGCTGCGTCGCCGCACCGGACTTGCAACCACCGAGACGAGGCGGGGAGGGGTGAATGCGTTGCGACGCCGGAGCGGCACCGCTCAGAGCGGAAACACACGATGCGTTGCGGCGACGCACCGCAGAAATTTCGCCGCAGTAGCGGGCACACGAGCGGTGCGACGCCGCTGCGTTGTTATGACGCAGCGGCGCCGCGTGCGCCCCAGCTGCGTTGTACAGTCTGTTAATAAATCATAAGGGGCTGTCCATTAATCACGTGAGGCTCAACAAATCGGAAAAATCACGAAATATCACCAGGGGGGAGGTAGGGGTATATTGAGATATCACGTGTATTTATTTTTGATCATGTAACATGTTGTATAACTTGTGTTATATAACACGTTCACATTATTTAACATTGTTTTGTAACTTTGCAACATTGTACTAACTTCAGTGTCTACATTACTGAAACATGTCATATAACATTGTTATATAACATTGTTATATACCATTGTTATATAACGTTGTTATATAACATTATTATATAACATTGTTATATAACATTGTTATATAACATTGTTATATACCATTGTTATATAACATTATTATATAACATTGTTATATACCATTGTTATATAACGTTGTTATATAACATTATTATATAACATTGTTATATAACATTGTTATATAACATTGTTACGTAACAATTGTTATATTGTTATATGACATGGTTACATAACAATTGTTATATAACAATGTTATATAACATGTTATGCTATATCATTTGTACGCACCTTTATAACTCGTGATTTTTGTCACGATTCTTAGTTTTCTAGCATTAAATAATAAATAAAAAAATACACGTGATTTTGGCTAGAGGGGGGGTTGTCCATGTTATGCTATATGATTTGTACGCACCTTTATAACTCGTGATTTTTGTCACGATTCTTAGTTTTCTAGCATTAAATAATAAATAAAAAAATACACGTGATTTTGGCTAGAGGGGGGGTTGTCTAAAACCTTACCACGTATCACCATGGGGGAGGGGGGTTAGAAAATTGCTAAATAACATCACGTGATTAATGGCCAGCCCCTAAACAACTACGCGGTGGCGGCGGTGCGGCGCGCGCCGGAGCGGCGCCGCTCCGGCGTCGCAACGCATTCACCCCTCCCCGCCTCGTCTCGGTGGTTCCAAGTCCGGTGCGGCGACGCAGCGCATCGTGTGACATGCTACAGATATTTCTATGTAAAACGACGCAGCGACACCGCTCCGGCGTCGCGCCGCCGCCGCAACGCATCGTGTGTTTCCGCTCTCATTTGTTTGATAACAACGCAGCGGCGTCGCACCGCTCGTGTGCTCGCTACTGCGGCGAAAGGAGACGATTTTTTATGTTTGAGCTTTCGGCCACCTACAAATTTTGGAGAACAATAATGAAACGAGTATTGATTTATTTGTAATTTTATCGGGATTACAATGGTACATTGCTTCTTAGCTAGTCTAACCGGAGCATTGATATAAACCAAATCAAAACTGATAATAAAATCAATGTGAAACTGTCATGGCGCCAATCTCAGAAAATTATAATTTTATTATTTAGTATGACATAATAATAGACGTCATTAAAATCATGTCTTATGCAATGTATTGAATAAATAGAAGATGGATAGGGCAATAACCTTTTTAACAAGTGGAAATTCACTCAAATCCGCCGGAGCCAGTGAGGGTGGTTATGTCGGACTCGAACCGACAAAACCCGCATGGCCGTGAATATGTCAATATGTGATTTCAAAGTACGGGCATGTGATGTTTTTCGGATGTAGAAAAGCAGGATTATCTTTACTAGTTGGGCGGTCAGACGGCAGCCGCTGCCATAAAAGGCATATTTCCAAACCGAATAAAAGAGAAGGAGCAAGCGGCCGGTAAAAGCCTCGGTTACAACTAGGCAAAATTCCTAAGATGATGATTCATATTCCTTTCATTCCAATGAAATAAAAACAAACAAAACCATATTATAATAATATTTATTTATTACATAGGTATATAAAACGTTTTTTATTGCTGGTAGGTATGTCGTCCAAAAAGCATACAAATCATAGTAATTATAGTAAATGAGCAAAAAGAAAACTCAATTAATGTAAATAACATACATTCTCCTAGTGCCTTGGTTGTTTACTGATTTGCAGTAATTCATCTGAAAAAGATGGTTGGCGGTTTGGCGGTACGACTGGTGTATTTATTAGAATTGTTTGACTACATCACTTATAGACACTGTAATACTCCACTCGTCCATATTATTCAATACTAGCCATTGATTTACATAGCAGCTGCCTGTGTAACGTCTGTACTATATAATATTATTATTTTTACAATGATCATTGAACAACAAGAAAATTCACTAATCAATCACTCAAAATAATCACAAAATAACTGTCAAACAATTTTTGGCACTTTTGGGATTGTATTGCCATTCGAAATAATGAAATCGTAATCGCTAACAATTTTTACCACATGGAATCGATTCCTCAATTGATACTTTAAAATAAAACTAAAACATCAGTTTTAAATTAAAATAATCTTCATTATCGGGCTGTGGAGGTCAGATGACTGGAAGAGGTGCACCCCGGACTCGAAGGTTAGGCCACGATAATGATGACGACAACCAAGTAGGTAAAGAGTGCAATGCCCAACCTAACGTTGTATTTTTGTATTCGTATGTAAAGCTTTAACCTGAGAGTATTGTAGTTTAGTGTTTACTTCTAGACAGGCATAGTGTAAATAATATGGACTGTTGTGTTATAACATCATTGAAATAAAAATATTTAAACGGATTCTATTACAGCCTATTACGTGGGACTGGTGAAATGTGAGTGTTAATTCACTCTGCCTAATTCTCCGGAGATAAATCAGTATTATGATGATGACAGTATGTAATGAAATAACTGAAAACGAATCTTCATAGAATGCGTTGTAGATAGTTTTATTTCAATTACACATTGAAATAAAACTATCTACAACGCATTCTATGAAGATTCGTTTATAGCAAAATACTTTTATTAGCAAAAACTTTCGATAATGTCATATGGAATGAGAATTGTAAGATTGAAGATTTCAAGAAAAAACCTATATGTGCCTGAAGTTTTATCGAATACAATCGCATTCTTAATCGATTTGAGTCTATGGTAAAGAAGATGTCTGGCAACATTTTAACATCTTGTCATGTGAAATATTAAGAATTTTCACAAATACAATAAATGAAAAAAAACACTCTTTAATAAGTTATCGTGAATCGGTTAGAATTTGGAACATTCTTCGTCCAATTATGATAATAAATGGATTCGTATTTTGTGCATATTGTACAATGACTGTTCACGCCCTATTCTCTGTTGTCTCTCTCTTCTCTCACTCTCGCTTTGATGTTTTACATAAGAAACAAAAACTTAAAAGTCGTTGTATTGATGGGCCGAAAATAAATCATCTCCTTTCTGCGGTGCGTCGCCGCAACGCATCGTGTGTTTCCGCTCTTACGTGTTTGATTGCCTCCGTAATGAGCGCCTTGTGATTTTTTGCAAAAACATTTATATTTGTCAACCAAAAACAATCATCTCTTTCGAAATCATAATTGTTGCATAATAATATATTTTCTAAAATCCGTATAGTACTCACTGATGTAAACTTCATTTTTCGGTTTTTTTTTTCATATTTTAACTAAAAAAGTGCAATCATATAGGTGAGCGAATTCTTTAAAAATGTTTAATTTACTTATCTAATTTAGCTCAATTTATTCAATAATCAATTATTCATAAAGTTCAGAATCAGTGCAGTCATTTGTTTGATGAAATCCGAAATCAGTGTCAGATTTTTTTTTACATTTACGAAATGTGCATTATTTTCCTTTTTAACTAACACTAAAGAGCTTCCTTCTATTTTTAAATTTTTAGTAAACTTGAGTTCGAGATTTCCCGCATAAAAATCTTGGGTCCTCCCAAACAAGGTGCTTGTTTCGTCTCACAATATAAATAATAATAAATATTCTACAACATTCTACACAACGCTATCTAGACCCATGGTAAGCTTAATTACAATATAATAGCTTCAGACCTTTTTTGTCCGTGGTCCCTGTGATCGTCCCTGGAAGGTACCACGGGAGAAGCTGACTTTAGTTTCAGTTTTTGTAAGATTACCTTGCGGCAGGCATTGCCTTCAGGCAGTTGTAGCCCTGCAAGTAGTTCCACATTTCTGTACTGTAAACCCCAATGTTTATTTAAACCAAAAATTACACAGATTCAATGACCAGTTCTGTTATAGTATGTAGACATACCGAACACACACAGTCACTCACAAACTTTCGCATCTGTAACGTTATCTACATTGTGAAGGCTTTCTATCACAGTAGGAAGTATTCCATCTACGCTCTTGTGAAAGTCTAATCTCCTAATACAAATAACCTAATTAGGCTATTATCTCACTAGAATGTGCTTTGCTATCAATTTTATCATCTCGAAAGCGTGGGACAGCATTCAGCGGCCTAATCTTATTTATAGCGTGTTTACCAAGACTGGAGATATTTATCATTGAAGTTTGTTGAATGGATTTCATCATACAAATATTTTGATCGCTTTTGAATGTTGCTAATGGAGCAAACTTGAGTGTTTAAAAGTAGATTAATCCAAGAATGGAAGTTATTTGACTTTAATGATTGTTTTTATCTTTGGACATCTGTTGTCTGACAGCATGCTTGGGTTGCTCCTCTCTTTGTATTGGTGTTGGTAGATAATATTTAGAAAACAGTTGAGTTAATAACATGAACTAGAATGTCATGCCTGTTATAAATGTTCTGTTTCTAACTGGTTTTAACTAATGATTCTGGTTACTTCATACATTCAGAGGGTGTGAATCTCCACCATGCAAGAAATAGACAAAACTGGTTAATTTATAAGTAGTTGAGAAGGCAAAAGTGTGTGCCCACATCATAAGGACTCCTTGGGTGACTGTTAAAATTTTATCACAAATAGTCATAATAACCATTTTTGCACAAACTTTAATCAATGAACTCTGACTGATCATAAATTAACACTTGTTATCAAGATTGCAAGGTTTTTTATTATCTCGTAAAATAAATAAAGCGTAACATGCGGTGTACCCAATATTATTTGTTAATATAAAATTTACATTTATTTAAAACTAGCTGACCCTGCGAACTTCGTATCGCCTAACAGTCGATTCTTTATTTTTTTTGTATTTTTTTTATTTTTATTGGGTATTTTTTTAATTTCTTCTCCGCGTATGAACCATCCTCGTACTTCAAGGAATATTCTAAAAAAATAATTAGCGAAATCGGTTCAGCTGTTCTCCTGATTTGCGCTTAGCAACACATTCAGCGATTCATTTTTATTATATAACAGAAGATATATTTACAATAAATTTTACAAACACATCCTTATGTAAGCATGTTGAGTGTAATCCTATCACCTCAAGCCAGCGGTTTCAATTCCGGCGTTCTACGAACGTCAAAATACTCAAGCGTTAAATCTCAGCTGTTTGAGAAGCGTACGACTTGTTCCGATGTCCGTCACTACCGACTGTTTAGAGATGGGCTATAGGTATTCTTATTTATCGACAAAAATAATAGGAATTTATGGAAATTATTCTGCTTTCAAAATATTTGTTTTATATCGATTAGGAAAAAGAGAAATGACTCGGGCAGGACTTGAGCCGCCGACCAGTCCATTACAGAAGCTCTGACCGCAATTCACGTCCTGAATTCTCCAAGGGTTGACATCCTGAGTGCTGAGTGGGGTGACAGGTAAGAGACTGATCGTGGGTTCAACTCCCGCCTGAGTCGTTTCTCTTTCTCCTATCATAATTAATTTGAATAGTTAGCATACTAATTGCTTTAAAATTTCATCCAATTATACCTATGTTCATGACTGACATGACATGACAACTCATATGGTACTATGACTGCCTCATTGTGATGAGGCTCTCATACCATATGAGTTAGCGAATGTTATTAACCTCAGCTTTAAATAGTAAACTATCAATTACCAACACAAGTTTAACACTTAGAAGTGCCAATTAGCTTGCCCAGTCTAATTACAGACTTTGCTAATTGTACACTGATCTCAGCTAGCGTAGTTCTCAGAACATGATGAATGAATGTTGCGGTTAAAGCACGATATGGAGAAGTGCAGAATTGGAAGTCGCTAGTGAAAATTGCCTTTTATTCTTAGAACTATTTTCTATCGATGATGTTGTATAGGCGCAATAAAATTGTATAGAAGCGTCGGTAGCTTAGTGATTAAGGAGTCGGCCTTACTATCGAAAGGTCCCGGGTTCTAATCCTGGCCATTACACTAAAGCCGCTACTAACACTAGCAATGCAGCTTAGCTGGAGGGGTTAGATAAAAAATTAGTAATGTGTTTCAATCTTTGAGTGGAGTTAGCTCCTTTATCTGTTAACCATGATTAAATAATATATTTTTTAATATTATATTCGACAGTAAACGTTTTTATAAATATGTATTGTTATATTTATACATGAATACATACATACAATCACGACTTTATCCCCGGAGAGTCAGGTAGAGGTGAATTACCTAATACCCACATTTTACCAGTCGTTGTATTAGGTCCCACGTAATAGGGGATGAGCGTGCCGTATTTCGGGCACTATTGTTGACTCGAGCCATGCATCTGAGGCTGAGTTTGGGCTGTCTGTGTCTGTTTATAAATATATCAAAATGTGAGGTATATACTCTAAATATCTAAAATCTTATGTAGCGACGACTTCCATCAACTGACAATCTAAACGGCTTAGATATTTAAAGTTCCAACCAAAAATTTAAATATTGTATGTATGTCTCTAATCTAAAGTGAAGTTATACCCGGTCATAAAATTTTACGTTTACTGGGGCGTCCCAATACCCGGTTCTATTCATGGTACAAGATAACCCTTTAGCTGTTTACGTAAGGGCGTTACGTCCTATATTCGGTGCAAAAAAAGATAATTGAGGTATTATGAGTACGGTGGCACTTTACCTGAATCGAAAAATAGATGTACAAGTTATTTTGTTTCAGTTTGTTTTGGTTATGCCATTTACTTACGATTTTGTACAGATTGTGGAACTTCATTCTGATGTTTCTAAACATTCTTGAAATAAATATATTGTAGAAAAAAAAATCTACACAACGCTATGTAGGCCCAAAGTAAGCATAGCCTAATTAGCTTGTGTTACGGGTTCTAGAAGACGGATAAACATTATATTTCTATTCAGTACGTTTATTTTCTTACGGATGATTTTAGAAGTTATTTTTGAACCTTCTGTACCTACCTACATCAAGATAAATAGTAGTGATCCACTAAAACACCAAGTAACGCTGATGATTAACGGATAAAGATCTGATGTAGGCTTTTGTCTCGGGGTTGGAATGACAGGGACTCTTATAAAAGTGCTATATAGCAAACCAAAAGGGGTAGAAAAAATAAATGAACCGCGGTCTTCGTGGAAACCTCAAATGCATATAAAATAATATGTGAAGGAGTGTGTGTCTTAGTGGTTAGAACCTTCGACTGCTACTCAGGGGGTGTAGGTTCAACTCCCGCCCAGTGCAAATATCTGTACGCATGAATATGTATACCAGTCTGTTTCCCGAAGTATGTTTATCCGAGATCCCATTACACAATACTTACTTTAGGTCTAAATAACAAGTATAGAATATTATAGAATTAAAAGTAAGTGTGTAGTAGAACTCTAAAGACGCTAAAGTAATAAGTTAACCTGTACTCTAAAACTAATCAAAAATAAATTAGAAGAGTTAGAAATAATAAGAGACAAATTATCGACAAATCTTAAATCCAGGCAACGTTACGTGACTAGACTTCAACACTGACTGGATGTGTGACATGGAGCTCTTGAGGTAATTGCCGTATTTCACACTGCAACCGCTCTCGGACTTATTTCGTATGAAACGAACGATGTCAATGCGAATTGAGTAAATTGATGGCTAGTTTTTTTTTTCACAATTTTAAACCCCTACACAGTGTGGGTGTTAATTCAGCTCTGCCTCCGGGGATAAAGGGGTGATTGTATGTATGTATGTATATAGTTCAATTTATGTTAGAAAGCGATAAATGCCACACTGTTACTGAAACTACATACATTCATTCAAAACTTCAGTCATTTTAAACACCAAAAAAAAAAAAAAACTTTGAAATCTTGTAGTTTTTGCTAGAACTTAATAGTCTCCAAAAAAACTCTCTCATTAGAAAAAACTATTGAAGCAATAATTCCAAACATTGCAATAAAACAGTCCAGTAAAGCTGAACTAGAATAGTCCTCCTGCATTAAGTCTCTCGAATTTCTCGCGTGGTCGAACCTAATGAATTAGGAGCTGGCGGTAACGGCTCGTGCAAATTCTGGTCGCAATTACACGTGTTAATTAAACGTGTTTGAGAGTTCATTTCCGGTGTTCCACAGGGGACTATGTATTTTTAGAGATTTGTTGTTTTGTTGGTTGGTTAACTTACCAGAATTGATTTTGTAAATGATCGCTTAGTGAGATAAAAGTGATACAGATCGTATATTCATGAACATTGTAAATAGGCATATCATTTGACATACCCGGTTAATTGTACCACTCGTTTTAGAGGTCTTTGGTAAACAGCTGTAGCCTTTTTAACGATTTTTTTACGCTAACTATTTAAATCGCTTAAAATTAGAAAAAGTGTAACGTCTTAGACGGGACTTGAACCAGTAAGTGTTCCAAATTCATTATTTCAGATGGTTCGTACGACTGTGGGTATATGACTGTATAGGAGATTTGAAACACTTTAGACGTAACTTGGTAACTCAGTGGTCAAAAGCATTCCCCCTGTAATGCACTGGTCGGGATTTCAAGCTGTAAACTTGCCGTAACTAAGATGATGATAAACTAAGTACAACTTCTATTGAAAAAGTTGCTATTAGCCGGTACTCCACACCTTAAAATTGAAACAAACAATCCTTTTACGAAACATTTCATTACGTAATCAACTGTAAATCATGTTGTTTATCTTAATCCAATATTTCTTATTGGCTTACAAAAACGCGCAGGTTTTCCTCAAAACCGAGGGAAAAACACATCTCAGAGACTTTGTATCGTATTTCTTAAAAAAGATTACAAATTTAGAGGTATTCTCTTTCAAAGAAAATTGTTCTTTATGTTTTTGGGGATACGGTTCAATAGAACTGTAATTTAAAATTAGTTTTACAGTAGGGTGCCAGAAATATGGCGTTCGATGAATAGGAAATTAGATCGTGCAATAGGAATGAGATATTATAATAGATGGGATTTTTCTTCGGCGGAAGAGGATTTTTTCTGTTTTTATCAATTCCGTTTTGTTTGTACGAGTGATTGAATATTGGTACTAACCTGCATTATGGTAAAATTCAAAGAGAAAAGATTTGGCACTTGTTGCCATTGTAAGATTGTCTGGTCTATTGATTTCATTGGCAATGGAAATAATGTAAATTTGGGATCGACTCACAGCTACGTTCTATCATCGCACCGTTCGTCATAGGCGGGGAATTCAGCCTCACACATTGCGACTGGAAATGGAGCGCACTGTACGGTATGAAAGGAACTTCATCCCTCGCACACTCAAGCTGTGGAATGAACTCCCTGCTGTGCTTTTCCCAAGCGACTACAATATGTGGTTTTTCTGGAAGGGCATTAGAAGGTTTCTTCAGGGTCGGCAGCACGAGTGTGACGCCCCTGGTGTTGCATACGTCCATAGGCCACGGTAACCATTTTCCATCAGGTGGGCCGTGTGCTTGTCTGCCACTTAAGTGGTAAAAAAAGATAGAAAAAGGTGAAATGACTCAGGCGGGACTTGAACTCGCGACCAGTTTCTTACAGAGGGAATGCCCTGACCACTAAGTTACCGAGCACCGAAACTCTCTATTCTTACCGGGTCGGCAGTATGATTGTAACTGTCCTGATGTTGCACTCGTTCATAGACTACGGTAACCATTTTTCATCAGGTGGGCCGCGTGCTTGCCTGTGACCTAAGTAGTAAGATAAGATAAGATAATAATCTATTGTCACAAATAATACACACAGATAATAAATAAATAAATAAATAAATAAATATTCTACAACATTCTACACAATGCTATCTAGACCCATGGTAAGCTTAATTAGCTTGTGTTATGGAATGTAGAATGCGGAATACATACTTAAATATATTTTTTTTGTAAATACATACATAATTATACATAGAAACACCCAGACCAATGCAAATATTTATATTCATGCATACAAATATTGGCACTGAGCGGAGATCGAACTACTTTAAATCCTTAAGTTGGCTCATATAACTTAAAGGAGACATTCCCCTATTTTTAATTAACAATTTAAAAAACCCCCGACCCAAAAAGAACCTATAAAAAGTAAAATAATAACTATTACATTATGACCTACCCTATGTATTGACCCTTTTGTCATTTGTCTCGTCGGGGGACCGCTAAGTACCTTGGTATGCTCTATACCCCCCTGACGGTCAGAAGGCGGTCCCCCGACGAGATAAATGACAAAAGGGTCAATACTTAGGGTAGGTCATAATGTAATAGTTATTATTTTACTTTTTATAGGTTTTTTTTTTTATTTCATGCTTTTTATAGGTAACCGCTTAACCGATTTCCATAAAACTGTACAGCTGTATCGTGATGTATAAATTATTACCTTTCATTTGATACCCAACATGGGTATATTTGATAATATTAGATTTTGCATTGCCACTTTCACTCCTCATAGTTTTCAAATGGCTGAACCGATTTTTATGAAACATAGCTAAGAACACTCTCGACTAAACCATCTTTCAAACAAAAGAAACCGAATCGAAATCGGTTCAGCCGTTTGGGAGCTACGATGCCACAGACAGACTGACACACACACACACACACACACACACGCACACATACCTACACACACACACCCATACAGACGTCAAACTTATAACACCCCTCTTTTTTGTCGGGGGTTAAAAAGAAAAAAACTGCATTCAAAGATTTTCGACAATTCGCTTGCCATACCCGGCAATCGAACCGACTAAAATCCGAAAAAATAACATCCACCATCCATTTTTATAGCATCAATCGATAGTGTCAATCCTAAGGATCAAATCTCTCTAAGAAACACATAGGCAATATACACAGGCAATGAACACATAAAATTAAATAGAATAGCAGGAAATGAATGACATTCTGCTGTAATTGAAATCGCTGTCACCCAAACTAGTTTATCACCTAGTAGTATTAGGAAACTCATTCTTAAGGGGTTTTCTTCAACAAAAGAAAAGTTAACAGCTGACTTCTTCAAAAAGTCATTAAACGTTTAATCCTTAGACGTGTATTTTTGTGCTATGAAGACACAATTTCTGCAAAAATACAATATCTAAGCGTTGTTTTTCAATTCGTTCCAGCTTTTCAATGCCAGTATTCTAATATTCTTTCTTGCTCACTGAACCGGAGCTCCCCCAAGCGAGCGGCTAAAGAATATATTTTTATCTCTACTCCGGTCTAAGCAATAAAGGAAGATTAATATTTCGTATTAAGATTACGAAGGTATCTCATTTTGTTTGTATTTTATGTATTTTCTATTAGATATCTGTTTGGGGTAAGTACGTCTGGAAAGTATACGAAGGATACATATATTATATTGATTACATACTTTTACTTTTCCACGATATTTATTAATGAGCCTGACTGGTTTCGCCTTACGGTATTTTAAAGGTTTACATTGATCCATCAATGTTCGCCTTAAGGTTCATTTACACCAAACGAGCGAATGCTAACTCAATCCCCTTTATTTCAAATTCTATTAGTGTAAACAGTGACAGAACATTCGTTCGTTGTTCTTCCTTAAGTAAACGCTAAAAAATAAGGTTTCATTTACACTAAAATATTACGAAAAAATGCTCTTAAAATGCTCTTGTCTTGATTTAAGTCGAAACAGGTCAGGTTCAATAATAAATATCGTGAAAAGGTACAAGTGTATTATCAATATGTATTACAACAAGTTCCACCAAGTACCATCATTGAACAGTATAAACAGTATAATGTAGCATGTACTCATGTTTTTATTAATAATATTTCATACCTATATAATGAATGTTTTTCATACACAATATTTATTTTACGTTTCACGCCTTAAATTTATTGAAAATTTATAATTGCGCTTTAATTATTCGCATCCATGAAATTAATTACACAAAAATTGTGCAATATCCACAGGAAAGAAATTTATTAAACCAACTGGATGCTCCAGGCTCTGCTATAAATCATTGGATTTTACTGCGGCACGCAACATAATTACGTTTCAATCGTCCTTTTTGAATATATTTTATCAGAAAAATAACATCAAATTGTAGGTACTAGGAACATAATTATACTTAATTCATACATACATATAATCACGCCTTTATCCCTAGAGGATTAGGCAGAAATTTACACCCAAATTTCACCAATCATTGTCTTGTGTCCCCACGTAAAAGGGGGATGAGTCTATTGTCGTATTCCTGGCACTATGCTTGACCCGAGCCATGCATCTGAGATGTGAAAACGCTCTAACGATGTTTGAAAGCTACTCTTGATAATATAATATTCCGTGGTCGCATCCTTATAATGAACGCTAGCACAGAAAAGTTAACAGCTAACTGACTTCTCTAACTCTGATAAATTACATTCTTCAAAAAAAGGCACAGTCAAAGGACAAAGCAACTTGATGCAGAGACTCTAAAGCCGAGCACAGCCGGGTAATCATTTAATTAGGTGGCGCATTGGGTTCAGGAGTTTACAAGGATCAGAGAAGCTTACAGTTTGTCGTGGCATCAGGCGACTTTATTTATCACGCTGCAATTTTCTCTAGTATTTTATTCCGCATTTCTGGTTGGATATTTTCAGAGCTGAAAATAAATAATAACGTAGCCTGTTGAGCGAAAATGTAGTCATTTTTAGTCAATTTTGAAGTTTGTTTGTTTAATAGAATGAATTACATGCTTCTAAATATCATTATTTTAGTGAATAAATATTCTAAGACATTTACACAACGCTATCTAGACCCATAATAAGCATAGCTGTATATTTTGTGTTATGGAATATAGAATGCGGATAAACTTATACAAAGACACTTTTTTTGTAAATACATACAAATTATATAGGTATAGCAACACCCAGACCAATGCAATTATTCATGCACACAAAATATTTGCACAGAGCGGGAATCGAACCCACGGTCACTGCATAAGGCTGCTTACATTGAGAAACAGCCTACTACACCACAAATTCCGCTATTTTGAAGCTATAAGTTTAAGTACTTTGAAATAACTTCAAAATATGAAGCGTCGGTAGCTTAGTGGTTAAGGAGTCGGCCTAACGATCGAGAGGTCCCGGGTTCGAATCCTGGTCATTACACTACCGACGTGAACCCACTCCTAACACAAGCAATTTAGCTTAGCTGGAGGGGTTAACGGGAATATTAGTAATTTCGGTTGCTAATATTTAAAAAAAAAAAAAAAAAAAATGAAACTATCACCACACTATCATTGTCTTTTCGTGACCATAGCTGCTGAAAGCTATTATAAAATTCTTTAAATTTAATTAATTTCCATGGTAAATATCCATCAAAATTCTCAATTATTAATGTCATATTGGGGCTCATGAATACCTAATTGCATTCATCATTGGTAAACAACTTTATCTAGGTTTAATCAAAACGCTGCCGTTGTCCACATCAAACAGATTGCTGAATTCGAGTTGCAGTTAGTAGAGATTGCCGAATTCGAGTAGCAGTTAGTAGTAACTAATTAGCAGACTAGCCCATGGCACTAAAGTGACGTAAACAGTCGGTGCATTCGGAATCTTCACTACAAATTCTCATGTGCCGTAGAAGGGACAGTGTTAATTGCTATGTGCGGTGTAACGAAACCACCGACACATTGAAATCTGTGCGGTCGACTGTAGTGACCTGAATTGTAGACTCGGTCGAATTCAGTTGCTAAGTGAATTCTAAAATTACTTGGTATTTATAGAAGAGACAAGAACAATAAAATTGGATTGAGATAATTTTAAAGCATTTAGTATGCTAAACTAAACAAATTATTTTAAATTGGAAAAAGCGAAATCAATACTCGGGCAGGACTCGAACCCGCGATCTTTCCCTTACAGGTTTTTTCCAATTTAAAATAATTTGTTTAGTTTAGCATTCTAAATGCTTTAAAATTATCTCAATTGGTTGGGCGGAGATAACAAAAATCAATGTTTAAAAATGATTGCAATATCATTCATTGATTCCGATAGTGCGTACGAATATCGGTAGATTGCTCCCACCATCGCCGTAAGATGTATTGGAAAATTTGGATCAATCTCGGGCGAAGCTCGGTGGCTCAGTGGTCAGAGCATTCCCCTGTAAGGGAAAGATCACGGGTTCGAGTCCTGCCCGAGTATTGATTTCGCTTTTTCCAATTTAAAATAACAAAATTGGAGTATTAACATCAATAAGCACCGTGTAAACTATACCTATTTTACCACTTACAAATTTACACAATGATAACAAAAAGTTGCAACATGTTTTTACTAATTTAAAAGTTAGTAACAAATTTGAAATAATGTTCGTTATCAGATAAAATCTGAACCTAGAAATTTGCAGTTTATTTCTATTTAGTAATAGAGCTAAATAGTTATTTAATACGGTTATGTATTGTAACATTCATAATATAAAATAAACAACATACTCTAGCACCTTAATATCTTTTAAATAAAGAAATACACCTTATAATCTACATTTTAATTGTTCTAATAAAATAAATATATTCCCAACCAGACACGATAATATCGTACATAAGTAATTTCTCCAGATAGAATTAGAGTCAGTAAAAGCTAACTTAACCCCTAAAGCAATTTGTATCAATCACACGTAAAATGAGAAAGTATAAAGAAATAAAGAGGATAACAAACTTTCTATCCTTAGGGATACCTCCCACTAGTGTGATTGAATTAGTTGTAATAAAATCGGGTATCGTTTGTACCCACGGTAGGCTGATTCTGCGGTGAACTTTATATCATTGTTTTGATGTTTTCCGTGACATAGATATCCCTGGAGAAATAATGGGAAAAATACGTAGTTTTTTGAGCCGGTGCTTGTTGTTAAGTTCTTTTTTGTCATGTTTGGAACAAAATACTTGTGTTTTTTCAGGTATATTATTACGTATATGAACATTTTTTCCATAGTGCTGGAACTAATAACTTTTATCGAGTATTTGAAAGTAATTACCTCTGTGCTACGCCGTGGAGGTTACAGAAAGTTCAACTGCTAAGTCAGAGGTCGCGGGTTCGATCCCGCTAAGTGCAAATAATTTTTTTGCTTAAAAATATTTGAACATTTTGATGTAACTATAACGGTTGAGGTACCTGCCCTTACTGACCCGTTTCAAAAATACACCCTGTATGTTACTTCACCGGCAATCTGAATAGTGAAATTGCGAGTTCCACCTGCCGAAAAAATAGGTAGTACCTACAGCACTGCAACCTCAAAAAATTCGAATTGGGAAAACAATCGCAGTGTCATCTAATGCCTCCTTCAAATAAGTTAATGTATACGAACTGTTACCTCCTTTGTTCTTATTCAGATTGATCAACAGTAACGTTCTTACTAACCAACACATTTAAGTTGGTTTAATTTTACGCCAGTTCTATCTTCTATGTTAACCAATTGAAGTCCACCTTCTACCCAAGTTACGTCTCCGATTAAAACTCATTGTCAAGCAGAATGATACCCCTGCTCAGTTACTTCGTGACCTGAATGTATTAATCGCTTTATTTTCGTTTTCAGGAGTCGTTCCGGCTCTTGTTTTTTAGGAAACATGGAAGATTTTGTTTTTATATCGACACCAATATTTCTGATCGAGTTTCATGTTTTTTTATGAAAAGATTATGCGATGAAGCGTGGCTTTTAAGTAATGTTTTTATATTAAAGTTTTGTTCATGCAGATTATGACATTTTTCACCTGAACTGTTTTGTTTGTAAGATTGTGATGTAAGTAGGTAATGCATTTTAATATTGTATTTAATCATTTGTTAGCTTGTTCGTTTTAGGATAATCTTCTTCTTCATCCTAGCGGTAATCCTAGTCGCACCCGAAGGTTTCTCCTCGGAGTCTAATGTCCTCTCTACCAGTTGAATACGGATTTGGCTGACCTTCGACATTTTCCGTGAAGCGCAACCCAATGTTGATATCGAAGCTGCTAGACCAGTTTGTTGAACTTTTCAGGGCTTCAACTACCCGTAACGACTGTAGATGTTCGTATGTCAACTAGGACCGACGACTTTACTTCACTACCACTAAAACAAAGATTTAAATATATACGAAAATATCACTTTGACGTTCGTACAATACCCGCCAAATATAGAAACAAATGTTTCGGTTGCCGACCGTCGCATCCCATTTAAGTCGCATCTGTTTGTTAATTTGACGACAAAATTACGATTTTGTAGAATGCGTGAAGCTCTGGAGTTATATTCTGTTGACGTGCTGCTATTGTGGCGTTAAAAGTTTAAATGTGATCTATTTTTTACTAGATAGGTAGCAAACAAGAATAGGGTTCATTTGATGGTAAAATGGTTATCGGTGTCATACATGTGTACCTAGTCACCTAAGATTGAAGAACGAAGAAATGAACTGCCTTCCTCACAAACCTCGTGAAATCCAACATTATTATGACGTATATGACAGGCGTCAAAGAATGTCAAAAACGTCAAATCCTATACATTTGTCATTCTATTCCATCATACGCCGAGCAACGAATTGCCACTTGTCTAGGGGGTCGTTAGTCCATCTGGCTGGGGGGCGTCTAACCTTTCGTTTTCCTTCTCGCCGTCTCCACTCTAGGACTCGTCCGCTGATAAAGGTGGCTGGGGCAGACTGGATGCGAGAGACGGAGGATCGACAGACGTGGCGCTTATAGGCCTATGTCCAGCAGTAGACTGCGATAGGCTAATTGATTGATTGACAAGTCAAAGTAAGCTAAAATTATGGCAATATCTTTTTTATTTCGAACGCTTTCAAATCATCAGTATTTTGATCATCACTTTCAACGCGCTTTGTATTTGCTTATTAGTCAAAATATGAACGAATGAAATATTTGAATGAAGAAGGTTTTTTTTTCTGCTTAGGGCAGAGTAGTTAACTCAAATAACTTTGTTTATTAGGCTATTGCCCCAGAACTGAATTGCTATTTTTTCTCTCAATACACAATAGCTATTTGAATCACAGAGTGATATCAAATACCTACCACAAACCAAATGCTGACAGACAGGAGTAAAAGAATTTTAACTCGAAGACGTTGGGTTTATGATTCCGTAGAATAATGATCAATACAATATTATAGTGAGGCATCTTAATTCCAAATTCAATAATCTAACCAAACGTAAGCAGAACCACCCCCTCTTTTAGAACAGTACGCGTATTTCTCGCCTTTGTCTCCATACATATAACCTTGGGAGAAAGTGATCAATGCAAACGTTGACACAAGACGCTTGTAATCATCTTATTCTAAACTAGCTAGCCGGCCCGACTTCGCTCGTAGTTTACTTCGAAACCACGTATGCCCACAATTTAATTTTTAAATAATGTATGAGAATTTGCCGGATTTCTTATTTATGATTAGAGCTCCGCTCCCTTGAGGAGTAGCGTGATGAAATTTAGCCTATAACCTTCCTCGATAAACGGGCTAATGAACAGAAAAAAATATTCGATCAAGTAGTTCCTGGGATTAGCACGTACAACCAAACAAACGAACTCTTCAGCTTTATAATATGTATTAGTATATAGATGTAAGAAGTTTATAAGCATGTCTTTTTTTTTAAATACTATGATAGTTCAATAATTGAACGTGTGCAGTTCCAACTTTTTGTCACGCCCTTCTTATGACTATTACAAGCCCGGATTTTGGCGTATTAATTCTATATTCAATAATCTAACCAAACGAAAGCAGAACCTTTCCCTCCTTTAGAACAGTACCCATAATCCTCGTCCTTGTCTCCATACATACAACCTACTTATAGAAGTTTGCTAATATTCCATGTACCAACTAACACCAAGCTTATCTTAGTTTACGTGGCTTAACGACACCCCCGGCTTATGCGGTCATCAAATATGCATTTGGTTGTATTAAAGTCACCCTTTTCGTGTGTTACAGAGGCTTATATGGGTCACGCTTAACTGACCTCGGTGTTCTCGTGAAAATCTCTTAACATATGGATTGTATAACGTGATCAGATTGTGCAGTGGTGCTAGTGTAGATACTATAAAACGCTATCTAGATCCATAATAAGCGTAACTAGCCGACGTCAAATTCCCGTATATTTATTTATTTATTATTATACCTTATTATTGTACGCCAATTACAATATTCATGATACAGATATTATGAAGACAAGAGCAGTACAAAGGGCGGCTTTTTCGCTTTACGCAATTTTTTCTGGCGTATGTATATGTTTTCAATGAAAATAATGTCTAGGAATCTGCTGGATTTGTTGATATTTATGGTTACTGCTCCGCTCCCTTGAGTAGTAGCGTGAGGATATACATTATACAGCCTACAGAGGAAAGCTTGCACCAGAACCATGTCCATTAATCAACAGGCGAATTGCAAAAGATGTTTACTTTGACTCTGAAGGTCTCAGTGGTGACCTCTTCAGTACCATTCATATAAGACAATTCAATTTACTTTGAACCGTCCAATTAGTACTACTGGTAGTACTAGAGAAACAATAACGTATCATTTGTACTACCAGTTGAACTACTCAGTAGTACTACTGATCCGAAGGGGGTCACTAGTACTACTGGTAGTACTAGCGATACAATAATGTATCATTTGTACTACCAGTTGTACTACTCAGTAGTACTACTGATCCACAGCGTTTTTATTTGCACTCTGAACGTTTTAAAGGCAATAGGTTCTGTTATGTTATAGTCAAATCTTATAAATTGGTCAAAAGTAATTTGAACTATAAATACGGCCAATATTACTTTTGACTGCAAGCTCTCCTCAATAGTACTTTTGAAATTATAGTCAGAAGTAGTCCTAACATGGTAATTGAAATAATGTGAAGTATAGCATAGTCACGGATATTTTGTCAACATCAAAATCACTGTCAAAACGAAACGATAGTTTGAAAGTGAAACTCTTCCATTGTGAATAATGTACAAGCAGATATTTCTTCACAATTATTATTAATGATTAAATTTAAATTGTAACTCTTACTTGTGGCCTGCAGGATGGAGTAGTACGCCAAAGAGTTCCTCAGAACTTTTCAAAGTATAGCTATAACTTAACGTTTGGTGCAAGTGATAAGGATTCGCGATTTCTAAGATAATTGGTACAAATTATGGTCAATGAAAATCAACACAAACGGGTAAATAATCTTATTAAATTCCAGAAGATTCAACATCATAGTAATATTCATAATATGGACAGAAGAGATTACAAGTGGTCTGGTCAGGTTATTGTGGTCTTCTACAAGAACTTGAAGGTAACGGATTTTTCTATCATTAACTCGTATCATATCTACGATATTGTATGGTATAGTATATTTTATTCAAAATGATAATCTTATCACAAGCGATGGCTTTTTTGTCATATAAGTTTTTAAACTAAAATATCATCCTTCTGTATCCGTGGTCAGATAGCATTGTTAGATCAGTCTAACCACGTCCACTCTTTTGTGTTAGAAAATAATAGATGTTAGATTACGTTTATCCGCATTCTGGATTCCATAACATAAGTTAGTTAAGCTATACCTATTTTGGGTCTAGATAGCGCTGTGTAGCATGTCGTAGAATATATATTTGTAAAGAAGTCAGGCAAGACCAGTACCATGAGTAGGAAAAATATTAAATATTATATTCGTTACGGAAACGTATCGTAAGAACGAAGCATTGCAATTGGCAGGCTTCACACACGGATCACCCTTGTTTGACCAAAAAACGTATGACAAAACATCATTTGACAAACCACGTTTGAAAAACTAATCATTTGACAAACTTTCATTTCGCAAACATATTACTTTAAAAATAATCATTTGACATAATACACGTTTCGCAAAATGTATTACTTAGAAACCATTTCGTTTGCTAAAATTTCATTTTAAAAATTTTCATTTGACTAAATAAAGTTCTACATGGTTATAAAAAAAAATAACCACGAAGGCTAATGCGAGAGCTCCGCTCCGCTCCCGCATTAGCCTTCTAACCTAATCTATCCAAGTCGGAACGAGCAGCTCAATCTCTCTCAATAATCTATCACTAACTGTCTGTTTGTCAACTAACATGTTTTTAAAATAATCAATTTGCAAAATGATGTTTTATTTAATGATTTTTTTTTTAAATAAATAGTTTGTCTAATGAGTAGTTTATTAAACAATAGTATGTCAAATGATACATTTATCAAGTGTAATTTTGTCAAACGTTGTTTGTCAAATGAAAATTTGTCATTCGTTTTTTGTCAAATGATAGGACACCTTCACACACACACACAGGTTCACAGTAAGCAGGCGGCCAATCGCAATACTCCGTTCTTTTGATACGTTTTCGTTACGGATATTTTTCAAGCTCGTGGCACTGGTTTTGCGATAATCAATTCTGTCACTTGTTTTTATTTTGTAACAGAATACAAGCAACCATAAATCAAGGAAATTTCATTGTTTCTTATTCGCTCATATTTTGTACCAAAACTTTAAAGACAATACAAAATTTAATTAAACTTTAGTCTGGATAGTTTATTGGTTCCTTGCAGAGTTTTTGTTTTATAAGGCCAGAGCCCTGTCTTTTCTGCACTTCGTTGGATATTTAGCTGCTCGCTTACCAACTTTGTGACAGGCAGTAATGGAGTCCGGTTTTAAGCAAATAGTAAACGACAGGGCAAGCTTCATTTAAATTTGAATTATACAGTTACACTAATATTATCTAACTTCAAATATTTCCTTAAAGTTTAAGATTCAATTTTTCAATTATTTCGTCTAAAGTAATCGCTATCTAAAAAGCCCGTTTGGACATTTCAAGTCCATGAAGTTCTCAATTTTGAGAACGTAAAACAATGATATTTTTCAAACGTAGAATGACATTTTTCATTGATGGGTACCGCCCACTCCGCTCAGTGCTGTCCATAACGAGTTTTTTATACTCTCCACAGACTATTAATAAATTGGTTATGGTAAAAATAAATCGATTAAGATATTTTTTTTAATTTTATCATAAAAATGTCTAAGACAAAGTTAAAGATCGTACACTTATCTGTAAAAATCCGGTCAAGTGCAAAACGTGTGTTAATGCGCAAACACGACTCGTGTTTGCGCATTAAAGATTCCTCACGAAACTGAATTGTGGTGCGAACTAATGCTACATGACCGGCAATATGCTACATGACCGGCAATATGCTACAGTACTGGCAATATGCTACATGGCCGGCAATATAGTACAAGACCGGCAATACTTTGATTGCGTTGAATTAGAAGTTTGATTTTAGGGTACTCCTCGTTGAGCGAGAATCCTGAAATGTGAGACGAAGCAAGGTCATAGAGCACAAATAAAAGGAAGCGTTTAACATTTTAACATTTTTAACGGATTCTATCGCGATTAATTCTTTATTACTTTAACCCGAAGTTTCGGCTAACTTTCAGCAACCGTGGTCGCGGAGTGACTAAACATCAGCGACTATTTACGTAGAATGAGCTCGCGGTTTCGTTAAGTCTGACTGTTTTTTGCTGTTTTCTAGGTCTTTTTTAAATTTTAGGCTTGTAGACTTCAAGATTTGTAGGTTTAATTATGTCTAGAAGCCTGGAAGCCTAGAAACCTAGCCCTGGACCCCCAGAACTATTACCCAGTCTTCTTTAGTAATTTTGGCACAAGCTTCATTCAGCAATGTCATCATTTTCTTAGTGGAGAATGGCCGCTTTGTATTGTGGCGTGCTGCATATCCTTTCATTTGAGCCCAGATCAGCTCAATAGCATTGTACTGACAATGGTATGACGGCGTTCTTGTCACTTTATGTCCATGCTGAAGTGCCCATTCATCAATTTAATTTTTTAATTTTGCAGGTTTAATTTTTTTACCAGTTACAGCAATTCAGCTCTTAACTATTTCGTATCAGCTTCAACGCCTGATCTTTGTATCCATGCTACTAAATCGGCCTTTTTGTTTGCTTGAGTAGGTGCTTTATTTATTTGAACTGAGTGGTCACGGTGCATTGTACACAATAATTTTATTATGCACTGTTCAGAGAGGTTTGCTAACAGGTTAGTAAACCACTCTGTGATATTATTTTGTACTTTTAGACTCAAATGCGAGCAAGGTATCATTCACAAAACCACCACTAGCTGACCCGACGACGTGGCAGATGATTAAGCGTCCACCTTTTCCTATTGGCACTTTTGAGCAAGAGGCCTTGGTATCATCTGTCCATGACTGCGGCACGGTATGATTCGAGTTCAGCCAAGTCTCATCGACAAATATGACATTGTGACTTTGTTGTGTTTGCTGTTATCTAGGTTTTTTTATTCCTAGGCTTCAAATATCATCTTAAGTCACCCCGGGACCAGGGCTGCTAGAAAGTAGCCGACGTAGGGTTAAAAATAAATAGTGACAGATAAATCGCGATAGAAGCCGTTAAAAAGTGGTTTCATTTCAATAAGTGATATAAGCGTAAACTTCAGACAGTAGGTATCAAGAAAATGATTTACTAAAGATTCATTTTCATGCGATTTCTATTGGTTATTATTGAGTGAATATTATTGTAATAAAAATGTTAAATGAAAGAAAATTTACTTTTCGCAGTATTGTATTGTTTAAAAATACCTACAATATCAAAGTTTAGATTAAATTTTCTAATTAGAACTTTAAGCCAATGAACTTTACACTACAATACAATACATATTCTAATCGATCAAATACGCATACAAACTTGAATCGATTTATCTTGAGTATCGTGTACCGAGTGGTGTGGTTACATCCCTAGTTACGTCCAAATGACAAATGTCATAGTGGGCCTCTTACGTTGAGACTACTTTAATATAAAACATTTTGTAGCATTAGCTATTTTCACATAATAAAACAGGAAACATACACTCTGCCTGTTACGGTGTCAGAAGTCTTAATAATTATACTGTTATTATTGTGATTGCTTTATTTTTTCTTACTTTAATACACTATACAGAATTGGTATGTTCTGAAGCGGTATGTCCTAGAACGATTTCTTTTCAGAGTTGACTTTTAATTTTTTTAATATGTTTTTCTTCTTTGTGACCAAACCACTTCAGCATGCGGTATCATCTCAGATAGTTATCGAAATCCCTGTTTCTATCAAATAACCTCACACCACATTTACATACTTTACAATGATCTTGAAACAAAATCACATTAAAACAAAGCAGTATCCATGACATTTTATATAGTAACATTACTCAAACACTCCGGTAACAAGTTATATTTTTCATTTAGAGCCGTCTGACGAACACAATAGTGCCTTTGTGGGGAGTCTAACGAGAGCCTTCTATCGGATGCCTTCACTCGCTTACACTTTGTGAAACTTTAGCCTGACTCTCGAGGAAACGACGGCTATCAAAGTGGGTACGGTGCGTTTAATGTATCTCTTAGCTTCATTGTACAAGATTGAAGTGAAGACACTTTTGTATTATATTTATTTATTTTATAAATCGCAGAAAAAAGGAATTTTTATGAAACTCATTTTATAGTGTAAGCAAGGACTACTTTTGCGCGCAATCTTTGAAATACAAAATGTCTGTCTGCAGTAACAGCCACTAATTTTAATTTTTCTCGAAACAAAGTCCTGAAAAATTAAAATATTAAAATATTGTGACACAATTTGCAAACTTTGTGAAACAAAACTCCAGATTCACAAATCCAGAAATACTTCAATATAATAAGTACGAAGCGAAAATAAAATAGAAGAAAAAATATTCGAAACATCTGTCGCAGACATAACACGGGGACGCAAAATTTTGCCAGAGTACAAATTTATTCTGTCCCTAAAAGAGTAAATTACATGAAATATTGTCACAGCCAAATGTTCGTGGAAAGTTCCAAGGAAACAAATTGATATTTTCTTGCGAGAAAGCAAGGATACGAACAACTCTGGTTAAGTTCTCGAACTCACAAACAGGGATTCTGATTGTTGTGTCATACTTTGAGTACTAACTCTTTATCCTGATTTGAAATTTGTGAACGATTTGATTGATCCAACGCAAAGAATAAGTTTGATTTTAAGTGAAATTTCTATGTTTATCACTTAGTAAACCTCTTTTACACATAATATATGTTATTACCATCATTATAATATAATTATCCAATACTTATACTTTAGAGCCCGAGATTTGCTCTGTACCTGCCTGCCCTGTACTTTTCTTTATTTGCCTTATCTCAGCTTTTACAATGTTACCAAAAGATGAAGAAGAAAGACAAAGCGGACCTCGACGAAACCCTTGAATGCAGCCGCAATAGGCAAGAAATAAAACAAGAAAAAAACATTATTAATCAACAAACCTAAAACGCTCGGTTATCATACAAATTGCAACTAACATTGGTAGTAGTGTATCTCATTTTTGTACACCAAGCAAAAAAAGAGTTTGATATTTAACCTATGCGGCGTATAATACAGTGGCAAAATTAACATCATGATTTTGACAGTATACTTCAAAAGTTTTGGGAGCAACATTTCATGTGTGAATACGTGAGTTTTACTATCAAAATACTCCAACGTGCGGTACTAAATGAAACCTCGTGAAACCGCAATCAGAACCTAGTTGTCCATATAAAATTAAATTTCACTTTCCACTGACTGCCACGTAAATATTTGAAGAGGACAGTGTTATTTTAAAGCTCCGTATTACCGTAATTACCGGGAATCCCGCAGACTTCGTGCCGCCCCTCGCCTCGAAATAATGAGGGTGTATTACTTCGAGTAGACATACCTGGCATATGAATATAGATTTGGTAATGAAAGGAAAATAGAAGGTATGTTTCGTTTAAATATTGAAGTCATTTCGTATAATGTGATGTTTGATATTATACACTTACTTATTAATGTTAAAAACGACAGTCATATGTCGGAAGACTATTCTGTTACTAAGCTACTTAGGCCCTTTAAATTTTAGGTTGCTTTCCTGTTTCAATAATGATATTATTTTTCCTTTTGATTCTTGCTAATTACCCATCATTCGGAATTTCTGGTTACAAGTCTAGGTATAAAAGTACCTTTGCCAAAAACCTTTTACCTTACTAGTTTGATATGCTTTAGGAAAAAAAAAGCGGAATAGACGCTTTAATTGTATGTATAAAATAAAATTGTCCAAATATCGTTTGGCATGTAGAAAGTAGAAACACATTCAATAAAGAAAAAACTCATTTGAAATGAAAGATAACATCTTAAATTTCCCTCAAATCTTTTCGAAAGAGAAATTGTCGATATTCATATGAGTCATATCGTATCAACCATCTTCGAAATGGAACGTACAGTGCTCCATAAATGAGATTCTGAAAACGATCTTTATTCTGAACAGTGAGGCACATCACTTTGTTTGAAAAGTAACTACGTAACAAAGACTATTGTAGCAAATGGAAAATAGAAACTTGCTGTATTAAATTGAACTCTATACAAAGTAATAAGGGTAAACAAAGCAGTAGAATTATGTTGGCGTCTGTTGGCAGACTTTATCATTTCAAAGGACGCTAAACATCTTTATAATGCTTTTCTTGTGCGATAGATGGAAAATTTAGTCAAAATTGAAATTATACGTAAAATTAATAATACTTAACGACTTATAAATGTTAATGTTTAAAAAAATAAACATCCGAATTTATTTTGTAGAACTTCAATTTTTTGTTGCTTGTTTTGTTAGATTTTAGACTTTAAAATTTTGGTATATACTGATAAAACATCCTATAGATTCATGCCTTATACTCTCTTGATATAATGCTCCTAGCAGAATGTAGAGTAATCTTTAATTTTGATTTTTACAAGTGTTTTTTTTTTTTGCAATTACGATAGCTACCTTAGCATTTGTTATATTTTATGAAATATAAATGACTTTATAAAAATATTCCAGAGTGTGATCTATAAATTATATAGCAAATTTCACAAATTGAGGGTGGTTTTGATGTTCTCATAAGAAATTACTTCTCATAAACATCAGTGTACATGCATTCATCTATCGATAAATCCATTGAACAAAAGTTATCCAAGTGAACACTTTCAACAGATCCCATCGAGATTCCTAGAACAAAGTTTAGAGAGCGCTTGATATCACCCAAAGAGAAATTCTTTGTCCTTTGAACATAGTTTGATGTTGCAGTCTAGGTTACAATATAATGAGGCTCTGAGATAGACTGTGGAGGTTCTAGAGAGTATGAAGCCTGAACTGACTGAAACAAATCGTTTGGAGCTACAATAAATGTCTTTAGACAAAACATATTAGCTTTTGCTTATAGCTTTACACAGATATATTTCTGGATGTCCTTTTCTGTATTCTTGTTAACGTTTATGTTAGTTTTGTGATCGTTGATTGAGTGGTTAAAACCTGAACAAATACATCAATTTAACGATTGTCAATATACATATAATACATATTTATCCCCGGAGGGCTAGGCAGAGTTAAATCAACACCCTCATTTCACCAATCATAGTTTTAGGTCCCACATAGGGGGTGAGCCTATTGCCGTATTCCGGGCACTATTGTTGGCTGGAGCCATGCATCTGGGGCTGAGTCTGGGCTGTATATATCTGACTGATGTTAAACGATTGTCAATCAATCATACTGACTTGTCGATGAGATTGACTTGGATTGAATTGGAGATATTTGTAGAAGCTGAAAACCCATACGCTTTAGTATCTCATTCACTCTGAATCTGTGCAGCTATATTAATCACAAATGAACTCGTCATCGTTATTAAAACCAAGCCGATATCAACAATAAACTTTGATAATACGGCAAAATTAAAACGCCTTACGCATTTCAAAAGGCGTGCTTCAAAGGCAATATGTATCGCTATAAAGGGTACATTTTAATCATACAAGGATTCTTTAGCCAGTGACAGGAGTGAGATATTAAAGTAAAACAAAACACTTTTGTTCGCCCCCTCCTCTGTCTCCCTTTTGCGTCGCGTGTGTAATTACTTGTTATTTTTTCGCGTCCGCCATTTTTAAGGCACCATGATAGTCTTTTTATGCGTGTCGTGTTTTTTGTACATTGTATTGTTTTTCGTCGTTTGGGGTTGAATTTAGTGGTACATGTATCTGAAATGTTAATGGACGAGTTTTGAGATCAACGTTTTTATACTGAAGATACAATAGCGAGAGCCTGTGGGTTCATAGTCTCAAGGAAAAAATACTGTTTATTTAATCTTATCGTTTGTCTTTCTATTTTCAGAACAGTGTTAGGAGAGAAGTCTAGTGTAATTGTGAAAATAATATTATTCGCCCATATAAATATGTTTTAATGTAAATTGATAATGAAGTATCTGCATTTATTTTCCATAAGCACTTTATTTGCATTCTTGAAATTTAAACTTTGCAAGGTTTCGGTGAAGAATCAGCATTTAGATATTGTTATTTATTAGGTATCAGTATAAATAGTGTGACTATTTTTAAGCCACTTAGATGGCTGATAGGTACTCGGCCCACCTGATTAAAATGATTTCCGTGGCCTATGTACGTTCCAACACCTAAACCATATTCAGGTATTTTATTATGAACGGCACCAATTTTTTAAGCTTCGACCTTGTAATGTACCGCGATATATTTCTTGATCGACTGCAGAGATGATCCGCTACGTTCTTTCATCTCTTTAATAGCGTTGTTCAAAACAGAAAGATCTTCTTAAGATTCATTCACCTCCTCCCATCACAAAGCGGCAAAAATAAATAAATTACCTATTTTACTGATCAGTAGATTCGAAAGTGGAACAAAAGTTGCTAAAACATTATTGCCCAAGCAGCGATCCTCCCTCAAACCCTTTATTAAGCTAACAAAAGTAACTTACCTACAGACATTGCTAGCCAATGATCAGCTAATCCTTTGCAGAGTAATGACGCAGAATGAGGATATCGGTGCTTTGTTAAGTGGAGTACTCACTGTCCATTAAGTTCGTTACCTCAGCTTCACCTTTTTCGGTTTTTACTTTTTGCCATTTTAACGCAATAATATTGATGGACTTTTGGTTATAGCTTTTTTATTCGCAACTTAATATCTAGAATAATTATATCCTTCATGTGTGTTTAAGGGTTAAAGCAATATTCAAACTCCAGCCATTAAATGACTTAATTTTCTTCCCCCGATCGCATTTTCGAATCCGAGGTCCGCCATTCTATTTACGGTTCTATTTGTATTATTCGTTTTTTTTTTAACTTGCATCAACGAAATTGTAATGAGCCAAAGACACAGCAAGTATGACACGTGTATGGGAAAATAAACTAATTAAATTGATGATATTTTGAAAAAAAAATGGTAGATCAGAAACACTTGAAACCATTAGGGTTGTTTGAAAGGTTCAATGACAGTCGAGGAAGCTCGTAAAAAACTACAGATGAAATAAAGGCAGGCTGTTAGCTCTGCCTACTTCGGAGAGAGAAAGGCGTGAGTATAGATATTTTTGATATTATATAAATGAATCGATTAATCAAAAAATATTTTTGGTTGAATATACACTGCTCTTTAGAACGGTACTTTAAAGTATCTAATGACCGTCCCGAACAATGAAACGTAATAATTCACCGCAGGATATCAAACTTAAATTTATTTTATAAATGATTAGAGAACATTAGATATTCATTAGTAATGAAATTAATTTGAAAACTTACGATTCGAAAACCGAAGATTCATCATTGAAAGTAATTTTTGTTATAATTATACATTTCTTCAAAACACAACACACGTCACAACTGTCCAAACGGCAACAGGGCACGGCTCTGTCAATAAACACCTTTTCAAATTAGGAATCACCGACAGCCCTGTCTGACCAGAGCCTGCATGATAGAGGAAGAAATAGCGGCACATATCCTCCTACACTGTCCTGCCACACACCACAAGGGCTAAGTATTTCAAAAATACAGGTACGTTGCGAGAGATCATCAGAGCCTGCTCGCGTTCTCCAATGAGTTGTGATGGATCGTGTGAAACACCCACCCTCACGCAAAAACCGCGCCATGACGTGTAGTTGCGGATACTAGCCCGTGATACCATACTATATCATACAGTTCTTCTTGAGGTGCCATCTTTTCAATGAATCATTAAGGCAATTTGAACCTTTGATACAGCAGCTCTCGAGAGAGCTAGAGATAGAGAGCTCTTGTTGCACCACTAGCGTAGGTTCTTTAGCCAGGATAATCTTCTCCTATCAGCACTACGTTTCCCCATACATACGCCATAATATACCAAAATGTAAAATGAAAAATTTCGAATTTTTATAAATGAAATTTCCATGCTTGAGAAACATTACATCTCATTCCTCCATTAAAATTCAGAAACCACATTATTATCTGTTAACCCATCAACAATAAACACAGACATTTTGCAAACAATCCATTTATGAAATTACTCGTTAATCAGTAATATTTGATCCCTGTATTTGTAAGAGCACAATGCTAATTATTGATTCGATTAAGTGATATTGGATTGAGCCGGAATGGCGGGAGCAGGGTGAAACAGTTGATGAAAATGTAAAGTCAGCTATACATGCTGGCCGAGCGTAGGCAAACGCGAACGTCGGCAAATAAGTAAGACAAGTTCACCGAACGCCAATGATGCAGAGCGCATGAGAGCAGACGAGTGCCTTTGATTTGTGCACAAAAACCGACAACAATTCGAAGTGAGGCGAGTGATCACGAGTGACGGCGAGTGAAGAAAAGTTACCCCAAATGAGCTCTACACACGTAGGCAAGCCAAGCTTCACTCGGCGAACTAGGCGAGCGACAACGAACGATGAACAGATAAGGCAAATAAACTGTCTACACGTTGATATTGGCCATAGCTCGGCCACTGTGTATAGGCAGCTTATCAAATACAGGTATTGATGAAAGGAATGTTTGCATACATATTGAGATTAATAATTTTGATAAACATAATCCTTATGGATTGTCACGTAGGTACTCCGTGACGGCACATGAATAAAATTTCCCCCGACATATTCAATTTTGATAGCTTTGGTGATGTTTTCGGTAGCTGTGAGCTGAATTGTAACGTTATTTTTGTGTAAATGTTATTTTCATATGAATTTTACATGCTTTTGTCAAGGTTTATTTTGCAAAAAAATCGTTATAGGTAAGTACTTTGTTTTCAAAACCTTTAGCACTGTTAGTAGGTAATACAGATCTTGCATGGTGTATATTTTTTTTAGCTACGTCTATGTTAAAACAAAAATGCTAGGTTATATTGAGCAATTAGGTAGTGTTTGCTGCCAGATTAAAAATGAAGGGTTCATAGTACATACGACTTAATTTATATAGAACCTCTCACCTTAAACTTGACTTGGAGACAATATTATGTTGACTTTAGGAAAGCTTGAAGTATCATAGAATATGATCTGTTGTAGGTATACCAACCAGGTTGCTAATAGACAAAAACATTTTCAACTAAGAACTAAACACAATATACCTAAAAAGCTAACTGCATTTTAGTGCACCTAAGTATTTATCTTTTACTCACCTTTAACATTATTGTATATCTATAATTTACTAGCTGTTGCCCGCGGCTCCGCCCGCGTGAATATCTGTTATTGTGATTAAATATAGTCTAATTGTACTTTCCCAAGGTCTAATCTATCTCTGTACCAAATTTTATCAAAATCGGTGCAGTGGTTTAGGCGTGAAAGCTAAAAACAGACAGAGTCACTTTCGCATTTATAATATTAAGTATGGATATATGAAAGTATGGATTCATCATTTGTTTTAGTTTTGTCATGTTTAATTTAAACATTCATAATCTTGCATGATATACATAATAATACCCGTAATTATTCTCTAGACTTTTTTTACTTCTTTAATATCTTAAGTTTTAGCTAAATAAATTCCACGTTATCATCACATGCGAATGAGACATTTTACTAAAAAAATACAAGGCGAAGCACATACACAGGCAAGTCGTGAAGTATTTTCGGTACATTTTCCCGACACACACGCGAGATGTTTGCCAAATTTATTAAGCGGTTGGCTAACTCAATTTTATGGGTGAAACGAGTTTTGGGGGAAACCCCTCGCGAAATTGGCTTTTCAAATTATCAAGATAAGGATTGTAAGAAAAATTGACATTGTTATCATTTGTATATCTATAGCTGTGTAAATAACTGTATGTGCGTTAGTAGAAAGACGATAAAAAATGCAAAAAAAAAAGATAATAAGAGTGACTTCGCGTAGCCGAAATGTCAGGCTAAAAGTAAATAATAATAAATAAATCACGATAGAATCAGTTAAAAAGTAATTTTGTTTCAATGATTGATATTCGCGTAAAGTTCAGAAAATATCAAGATAATGAGATTTTAAATGTTTTTGTTTTAGTCTTTTTTTTAAATACTATCAAACCTGCCTCAAACTTATGACAGTCTCTAAAAAAGTTTATGAAAACTAAACATTTCACAAAAGATTTATAACACAGATTGTTTGTAAAGTTCAGGTACGAGTTTGTAGCTGACTTCATACAGCAGCAGCAGACTACGTGTCGCTGCGAATTGTCGTTTCTATATATGGAATACTAGCTTTTACCCGTGGCTCCACCCGCGTCGGTTTTATGGCGACCAAACATAGCCTGTGTCCTTTCTCAAGGTCTAATCTACCCCTTTCTCAAGGTCTAATCTACCCCTATACCAAATTTCATCAAAATCGTTCCGTGGTTTAGGCGTGAAAGCGTAACAGACAGACAGACAGAAAGTAACTCTTACTTTCGCATTTATAATATTAGTATGAATATGGATCTTCCGTGGTTAGCGACATATCGTCGGTCCATATTTAATAGAAATTCATAGAAATTATATAATAATCGTCTAATAGTAGGTAATATTATATTGTATCTAACAAATTTTCGATTCCTCATTCAATAAGAATATTATTACATTCTATGTAATGCAAGCGAACGAAGCCATGTTTATTAGCTAGTATAACATAAATCTCAATATCACTAAAAATAGTAGCTACGTAAATATAGACCTAAATAACCTACGATTTTAAAAATACCTACATGTTTCAGCCGTAAATAAAACACAAAATCACATTAGGACCCTGTACCTGCCGTTCTCCAAGTAGTATAACATCAAAAGGGGTTACTCGAATCGAGGATCCTTTTAACTGAGCAAAACAGTGCGTAAGAAGTGGCGACCTAAATCAATTGAGGCCGGAAAAATATATTGGGAACATCTTATATCGTTACAGGACCTGAGAGATGTGGTTTTTTGTTAGGTAAAGAGGTAGGATTCTTTTTATAGATATTCTTTTATAGTGCGATCGTGACACAACTCTTTAATTTGATAGGTTAAATCTTGAAAAAAGCAATACTAGATACAATTTGTTATTTTTAGTTACTGATTTGGATTCCCCATATTATTCAAACTAATCATGAAATGGATTACAAAGCCAAATTTGAAAAATATCTTAATTATTCAGATTATTCATTCAGCAGTAAGGTTACCTAATAGTTCAATTTTATAACAGGCCCTAGTTACCATCTGAACATCTATGGTAGTCGGCACGGGTAGTTGGAGTCCTAAAAAGTCCTAATAACTGGTCACGGAAATCGTCGGTTTTCAGCCAAACACACAGTTAGACTGGAAAATCCCGGACTCTGAAATGAAAGTTCCGGATACGACCATTATTAACACAAGGATGAAAAAGATAATTTTACTACGTGTTTATTTCCTTTTCTTTTGAATCCTATTATTAAAACCTGACCCCCGATACCAGGACAACATAAATAAAGAGGACGTAACTATTCGCATGACTCACATGAACATCGGAACAGTCACAGCCCATCTTGCGACACGCGCTAACTACAACACTAATGAAGTGAAAAATTATTTCAAACGGACGACAGTCGCTCTGAACATTTTCTTTGTCCGATGTTTGCGTTGAGAGATGTTCTTTAAAAGTGATATTTTCTTAGGAAGCGGTACGGATATGGTCGGATGAGAAAAAATTTGTCAACTGTCATGTTGTAATATTATGTTTACACAGGTAAAAGAAAAAAAAATATTGTCGTGAAAAATATATTTCGTGTGAGTGCTTTGCCAATTCTTGCTCTGTGGTGAAATTTAATCAAAACTGAAGTACATTATAGGTAGGTACTCAAGTAATGACCACTCATTGAAATAAAACCACTTTTAACAGATTCTATTGCATAGACAAGATTGTTGGAGCGTACCACCAATCTGGGATCCCGTCATCCACCTAATTAAACCTAGAAATCAACAAAATACAGCAAGACTTAACGACGAGGCAAGCTTATTCTGTGTAAATAGTAACAACAACAATTCATCATGATTCGGGTTCTTTGAGATAACTCACACTTCAAATTATGTGATAACTAGCATCTTTAGTCATCCCGCGACCTTGGCTGTTGAAAAGAAGTCGAAACATCGGGTTAAAAGACGTAGGTAATAACAAATAATTCGCGATAGAATCTATTGAAAAGTTTATCAAAAACTAAAATATCCTAGTACCTACAGTTTTACTTCAGCTAGAATTCAATCAAGCAAAAGGCAATAATAAAAAAACGCTCATTCATATTGCTAATACCATACCTAATACTTATAAAAAGAGAACTAAATCATAATATATATTATACAAAATATACTTTGTTGCACAACTTCCTAAAGAAATGGTTAAAGTACGTTATAAACAAAATGAGATGCACTTTTGCAATCTCTCTATGCGATGATTAATATATTCTCCTACTAGCGACGTTGTTATAAGTGCATCACAAACAAAATCAATAAACCGAGTATCTATTACATCAATAATGATAAATGGTTGGCCAATATGATGACTTGCCAACGGCACCGCGGCGTCGTCGTGTCATTTTTCATGGAATATTACATTTTATTGAACAACTTCTTCCTTCGACGTTTGATGCTTAATCACTCGTAGCGATTCAAGTGTCATGTCAGAAGTTACGGTGTCAAGTTTTTGACTATTTTTGATCGTTTTTACTTCTTGGTCATATATTTTCACTGATATCAGGATCTTCATCGCAAATTCGTGCCTATATCTGACAGGCGGGACATTGACAAAACTATGCTAAATTTATTTATTTCATGTGGTAGGCGAAGGTTTTGCCTTACCATAAAGTCTAGGAAATTCTCTGGAAAGCAGGGCGTGGAAAAGCATCTGGTGAGGCCACCATTGAGTTGAGACATGGTTGGTGTCTCTAATGGTTCACCATCAGCCGAGTTGAACTCATATTACCGTATCCTATAAAAAAAAATCACTGTTATACTCAGAATTGTAGTACACGTAATATAATCCTGAATCGTGAGGAGCTTAGTACCGTCTGCCGTGACGTCTGCTGCTCAGTAGTTTAGTAGATTCTGTTTAGTTTCTGCCTACTGAACAGAGAAATCCAATAATACCAGGCAAAATGTACTAATCAAAAAACAGACTCGTCAATCGTCAACCTTCCACTCGGTTCAACGACGATTACAGTGCTCCCAATATCACCCCAACCTTAAAGATTTTCCGCACAAATAAGCAATATCGTAGTTTGTCCAAACACTTGTGTGCCAATAACCTCCACGTGCGAGCTCGTATCTCAATTTGATCGAGCACTTATTGCCCTCGACAACCTTCTCATGATTATAAGAAAAGACATTTTATCGTATTCTAAATAGAGCTTAATTTCGAGTGACAAAATAGTAGGTGTTTATCAGATTTTTCCAGCTTCATAGATGAATTAATATCCGATGAAATGACAAGTAAGATTTTGCTGATAGCACTTATGAATATTTATTTGTTAGTAAACAACAGTATGTGTTTAGGGTCGGTCGTGATTTATACGTTTAACATATTGGTTATTGAGTGTATAGCGATTGCGAATATTCATAATAATAGCTGTGCATCTTCGAGCCCTTTAGTGAATATTTTATATCTAATAATCGTATCTTGCAGGCGAGGAAATCTCCTCATCTAAATGAGCCTTTATACTATTACCAATAATCTTACCTATTCCTGTTATTTCAAATCTGATACTTACTATATAATTCCATATAGTGGAATCACACATTCATGGTACAATCAACGCTCTGTGCGCTTCCACGTCGCCTCACTAATTGTCATCAATTACAGCCAGAATATTAATCTATCAGCTCTCCTGTCGTATATAGGTACATATTGCTTGTGAGGTAGAAGTATGACTTAAACGTCCTAATGTAATTAGAATTGCTAGCAGACGGATTCGATTGGCGTTTCTTGTTGTCTTTTAATTAAATAGATTTAATAATGTTAGTAGCGTCAACGTTGCGCTGATAAGTTGTTATAAAACATATTATTATGAACAAGTTGTTCATTATAATTACAAGGTGGAATTTTTGAACCCCACCCAGAGAAGGTACTCTATTATTAAAGGAAACAATATGTATTTAAAGCTTTTCGAAAAGTTGCTTTTCACTTTCACTAAGCGAGAATAATTAGGTTCAAATTCTTCTAGACCCGGTGAATCTATGAAATCACTACATAATTATAAAACAAAGTCGCTGTCGCTGTCTGTCCGTCCCTATGTATGCTCAAATCTTTAAATCTACGCAATGGATTTTGAAGCGGTATTTTTTAATAGATAGAGTGATTCAAGAGGAAGGTTTGTATGTATAATACATGCATAATATTGTAGAGAAACACTGATAAATTTAGAGATATGCAGCGGGAACGGGATCTTCCATACTAATATTATAAATGAGAAAGTAACTCTGTCTGTCTGTCTGTCTGTTACGCTTTCATGCCTAAACTACTGAGCCGAGTTCGATGAAATTTGGTACAGCGATAGAGTAGACCTTGGGAAAGGACATATGCTATGTTTGGTCGCGATAACCGACATCCACGCGGGCGGAGCCGCGGGAAAAAGATAGTACGCTATAAAGTAATAAATACCTAGTAGTATTAAGTATTATAGGAGTCATTGTGAATCAAAGAAAGCAGTGTGGTATTTTGATATGGCTATAGTTCAGAATAATAATAGAAGGTATATTGTATTTTGTGTTGCACATCTATCTTTCCATTGACGCATTAACCCGAATCACCCTATTTTTCCTCATAATTCACAATAACTAATAATGTACTATCAGTGTGCTTGTTTCCTTCTTTATTAGTATAAAATATATACACTCCTATCTCAAGATTAACTTGTAGGTACAGGCAGACACATTACCAGTAGGTACTTAAAAGTTCAGGACGTTAAAATCAAAAAGATAACTCCTCAATTTTCCAGTTAATGTAAGTCGTAAATCCTTCGTTTCTTTGTGCCAGACTTCAGCAATATTATAAGGTGTTCTCAGTGATAAATTACATCAAAATGACCAAATTAAAATACCTTGGCAGCTTTTAATAACCGACGATATTAAACTCTCCTAAATTGTGCGTGGTTATAATAGAATTTATATTTGGTGTTCTCCTGAATTGTGCACGGTTACAATAGGATTTATATTTGGTGTTTCGCTTTCGAGACATGAATTGTTTAGATCCAATTTTCGCGAATTTAATGTTAGAACGCGCCTAAATATAACCATTGCTAAAGTCTCTGCAATCGATTACTATCAGATGGGCCTTAAAAACATCGAGAATTTCACAACATTAAAGTTACTTTTTAATTCATGCAATAACGTGATATTAATTGCTAGCTTTTGCCCATGGCTCCGCCCGCGTGGATGTCGGTTATCGCGACCAAACATAGCTTTTGTCCTTTCCCAAGGTCTGATCTACCCCTGTTTCCAATTTCATCATAATCGTTTCAGTGGTTTAGGTGTGTAAGCGTAACAGGCAGACAGATAGTCAGACAGACAGATAGACAGACAGATAAGCAGACAGACAGACAGAGTTACTTTCACGTTTATAATATTAGTATGGATATGGATGTTTTATATTATGATTCTGATTGAAGACGAAAAATAACTTACACTTGAAGTAGCAGGAAATATAATATTCGTTGAAACAAAAAGGTGACTCAACTTGTCCAAGGTTTTGTTTGCAAAAATTGATTTACCTTGTACATTATTATCACAAAAATGCATTCAGTAATTTATTTCTTAGATAGTTATTAGATTGTTGTATTATATGTCGGTCTGACAGCCTCTGTGGCATCGCAGAAGTGCACGATCGTTACGGTTACGGTTCAATCCCCGCTCAGTGCAAATATTTGTATGTATGAATATGGGTATATGCATTGATCTGGTCGTGCTTCAGAGAGCACGTTAAGCCATCGGTCCCGGTTGCCAAACGAACATCTATGGCAGTCGTTACGGGTAGTTGGAGCCCTAAAAATTCCAACAATTGGTCTGAGTCTCGATATCGTCAATGGATTAAGGAGGTCAGATTGCAGTCACTTCACGGAATATATCGAAGTTTAGCCAAACCCATAGTCTGACTGGAAAAATCGGATCCCAGACTCTGAGACGAAAGCTTCTGATGCGACTGGGATTAACGCTAGGATAGGATGAAGAAAAAATGTATGTAACCAGTATCTATAGTAGTTCACATTCATAGTTTAATGTTAGGCGAGATGAAGTTTACGAAAAGAACCATCTTCGTGATTTCTGGCCCATAGCTCAGATTAAATTGGCAACATTGTAAGCGATTGGCACCACGTCATTATCAAAGAATATTTAACTTTTTTTGTGTGGTCCCTCAATTTAATTGCATCCCGCCCGATTGTAAGGTAAGGATCACACACGATGGCCCAAGAAGGGGCTAAGTGCGGAAAAAAGAATCCTCTTTCCATTCTATTCCATTCCATTCCAGTAAGCTAATGTGAAGTTAAAAAAGTAGGTAGTAGCTTCCATTCTAGATACTGTCCCTAGAAAGTTAGTCCTTTGACAGCCTCAACACTTGCTTATTCATACCCGGCTTGAAGAATTGAAGTTCAAATTTGCAGTATCTGTGTTGTTCTTTCTATTTACCTAAAGGTGCAAACTAACAGGTTTCTACTTTATAATGTTCTAACCTGAAGAAAAAAACATGTCCTACTTAAATCTTAAGCACCAACCTTGCACCAAATTTGTACAAAAAATAATCTTTTCATAAACATTCCGCTAGAACTCCAATAAAATAGCGATTGCGAACAAAAATCCTTTTGCAAACACGCAGTTATTAAATTCAAAGTTTGCGTTGAGGGATCAGCGAGCCAGAACCCAAATATTAAAGTTGGCCCAAAGAAATATATTGCTCGGCAACCGCGGGATTAACTGATGTCAACGCTGCGGTACTTACCGAGTACACTGCCCGACAGAATTAGATAGCCAGCTAATTTATATTAATTTTTACCCGACTGCGCCAGCGAGAGGGTAATGTGTTTCGCGCGTATGTAGTTTTCTTTGTTCCCCTCTAAAGGCCTAACGCCTGGACGGATTTTGATGAATAGGGTCTCAAATGAAAGGTATTCATCTCCCGAGTGCCATAGGGTACATAAAATTCCAACAAAAACATACGGTAGATTTTTGATGCTAAAATATGTGTTGGCAAAAATTTTTTTTCATTCAAATTTATCGAGTAGGGTATCAAAATGAAGAGAATTAAAAGGAGACTACAAAAATATATAGATGTCATATCCTAACTAAAAGGTTAAAATAAAATTAATTATTAAAAAATAAAAAAACCCGACTGCTGTCTAAAAGATTGAAACAAGCTTGATAGCAGGCGGTACCCATTAAATTTCTTTCGGTTTATGATTGGCAAATGGGTACCGCCTGCTATCAAGCTTGTTTCAATATTTTAGACAGCAGTCGGGTTTTTTTATTTTTTAATAATTAATTTTTAACCGTTCATCACACTGAATTTAAAAAAAAAATTGAATGTCGAATGTTATTTAATAAATATTTGCTCTGGAACATTCCTCAGGTGATGAAAAAAAAAAAACTCCGATTGTTGTCCAAGTGTTCGTATTACTTTTTATACCACAACTTAGGTGGCAGACAAGCACACGGCCCATCGCGCCCTCGTTACCTTGGCCTATAAGCGTGTGCAACACCAGGGGAGTCACACACATCCTGCCGACCCCGTAAGAACAGAGATTCTGTGCCGTCAGTGCAGAAGACAAAGCAGGACAAGCCTACAGTCTTCCCACTGACAGCACAAAAACTGTTAGTGAGCACTTCTTTAATTTTTCATGAATCCCGTTCCCATTCGAAGCTTTCACCTCTGAGTTCGAGTTTCGCTTTTTCCACTCTAGTACCAGTAGGTGCAATGAAGAAATAATTGGTAAGACATCGGTTGAATTCGTTTTTGAAGACTATTAGGGTCAGGGCCTGATTAACCCTTAGGCTAATTAGGCTGTAGCCTAGGGCGCGAGGATCGAAGGGGCGCGAGAATCGGGGCGGGGCGCCGGATCGGGGCGCGCGCGCTGAAATCCTGTCTTCACATGCACTATTCATCTAACATCATTGCATCCACCCTACATATTTCGAATGACACTTAAACTAAATGCGCTATGAACTGATTAGTTTTGAGAGTCCCTGATTTTAAGAAATATTAAAAAGTGCGTACAAAACCAACACCGACTCGAATCGAGTCACTCGAATTAAATAGTTTGCAAAAAATCACTTTCTATGGCAGCCGTCCCTCCTGGAATTCTGACAGAACATGTATGACTCGCGTTAATCACAATACTTTTTTTTTTTTCTTTTTTTATCGTGCGAAAAATCCCCACGGATACCTCCCCCGCCGGAACCGGAGGAGGAGGTTATGTCGGACTCGAACCGACTAAAACGCACGCCGACTGTGGGCCGTCGGTTGCCGGAGGTGAGATTGTCGTAGCCATATCCCTCGCACCCCGGCCGACCCAGGGCCATATCTCTCGAACTGGCCCTCATCCGGTGTGGGGACCACGGAGTCCCCAACTCGCCCCCAGGTATGGGGAGGCACGCTATGCGCGCCACCGCCGCGGCCTGCTTCTGCTAGGGTGACAGGCGGCTCCACCCGTCACCCCCAGGCCCGCGCTCATGGGGGACGGAGGTCGTTCTGCGACCTCCGACGCCCGAGTTGCCGCCGCTCTTCGCGGGCCGTACGGTTTGCGATACTCCTCCGCTCCTCGCGGACCGCAAGGTCTGCGATTCTCCTTCGCTCCCGCTCCGCCGCCTCCTTCACGAGCATTACTGCATAATCGAGTTATAAACGGGACCATCTGGAGCTACCTTTTGAATAAACCCCTGGCGAAATGTTGCATGATATCTATTTTTAGGCAAGTTGTCCGTTCAAAATAAGTAAACCATTTTTCGGACGCTTCGTTCATCTACCGGCTCTTCCTCCTCCACTTCGCATGTTCTTGTGCGTGATAGTAGTGAGACTATTCGCACGCGTATTTCACCCTCCACGACGCCAATCCAGGACTTCTTGGGCCTACTCCTTCTATCTGGACCCGGTGGGGGCGCCATTGCCATTAGCCTGGCGATTTTCGTAAAACGTGACCGCACTTTTTTTATCGTGCGAAAAACACCCCCGGGTACCCCTCCGCTCCATCCGTCACCCCCAAGCCCGCGCTCATGGGGGACGGAGGTCATTCTGCGACCTCCGACGCCCGAATTGCCGCTGCTCGTCGCGGGCCGTGCGGTTTGATGATAATCTGCGTCAGCCAGAACGAGAGGCCGCCGTGTGGCCTCTCTAGCCACTCCCCCATGATGGGTCTTACCTCTTACCGCCGCTACTACGGTGCGCCCTGCACGTGGACGCCCAAGTTGTAGCTGTACACCACCAGCCACCTCGCCAGCTTGTGGAGTCGGGATCTCACGGTCCGAATTTCATTAGGCTCAGGATCGTGTCCCTGCTCCCGCCCCTCTTTTCGAAACCGATATAGCGCCGAAAGGGTTCTCGCTTCCAGGATCCACGGTGGCGATCCAGCAAGGAGACTCGCTGCTTCAAAGAATATCGTGCGGTACCCCCTGATGGCCCTAGAGGCCATTTTCCGCTGTGGTTTACGCAGCTGGTCCACGTGCCTGGCCTTTAGGTTGTCCACCCATACTGTTCACCCATATAGAGCCATGGACCGCACGACACCCGCGCAGAGTCTCTTGCAGGAGTCCTCCGGGCCCCTCGAATTGGGCAGCAGACGCGTCAAAACGTTAGCTGTGAGCACCAATTTGGGGACTAGACTTCGGAAATGCTCCCCGACGAAGTGCCACCGACCGTCGAGAATGAGCCCCAGATATTTAATCTGGGGCTTGATGTCGATGGGAGAGTCTCCCATTGTGATGCTGGACCCCGCCGGCGGTGGTCCGCGCCGGGGTCCATGAAAGAACATGGCCTCGGTTTTCTGCGGAGCCACCTCGAGACCTAGCCGCTGGATCCGTTCCACGAAGTCGTGGAACGGATCCAGCTTGCAACCGGCTGGACCAGCTGGGTAACCGCTTCAGGGTCGCTTCGCGGTGTGTAGCCCTGCTCGCCGTTACTAGCGTGTCGTCCGTATAGCACATCACGGCGGCACCATCCACGACCTCACTGCGAAGCACCCAGTCGTATCCAATGTTCCACAGGAGAGGCCCCAGGACCGATCCCTGCGGAACTCCGCACGACATCTATCTCCGACCGACACCGGTCGTACTTGGTTAAATGACGGAACGTGACCGTACTAGCGAAGACGACTTTCTTGCCATTATCTGCCATGTCACAGACATGAGGGCTGCAGTGGATGCGAGAGTTCCTCTCGCGATCTTTATGCGTATCTCCGCACATCCACCGCAGCATTTTCATGTCCGTGACACGTAGCTCTTGCTTATGCCACTCCAGCAGCGGTCACGCTTCACTGCACTGTAAAAGGACAGGCCTAATGATCGTTTTATAGACCTGTCCCTTCAATCTAAATAGCATTTTAGGGTTGCATATGACGACAGTCGTTTTCCGCTTGACCCACGCGGCGGCAAAACGTGCCTTGATGTCGTAATCGATTTCACCAGTTACGTGAAGTCAGGTACTCAACCTGGTTCATGCACTAGACTAAGTTATCGCCTATGCGGACGGGTGTGAGATCTGTTGAGTTTAGCGTCAAGTATTATGTCTTCTCCACATATAGCTTCAGACTGCCGTTCTCAAGCGCTTCCTTCCACACTTTCACACGTTGCACCAATATGCTCATGTCCATGTCCATCAGCGCGATATCATCACCATTAAGGATACATGAGCATCTTGATGCTAAAGAGTGAAGTAGTAAGGATTAAGGAAGGATTCTTGGTGTACCACGACAGTGATGGATCCGGTTTTCCTGTTGCCGATAGGGATCCGAACCACGTAACCGGAATCGTGGTATATGTCTCGGATGGTGTCAATGTAAGCCTCTGGAACGCCGTTAGACCGCAGTGCCCACCCACATCGCACGAGGAATAGGCATTGTGGAGGCGTATTCTTCGTCTTGTATTTCTCCGCAAATCCTTAGGGCACACGTCGGATACATGGTCCCGTGACTGGAACGAAACTGGTAGAGTTTCATGATGTGAAACATTACCTTTAAAACGCGATAGCTGCCATACCTACTCCTGCGCCAATCCCTTGCCATTTAAAACTGGCGGATATTGCACCTTGGAGCTGGTCTGATGATGGAAAAGAGAGGTGCTTTACCTTTATGTACAGTAAGTTAAAAAAATGGTTTGTCACCCTAAGGTCGAATGTCGAGTAAATTAAAGAACAACGTTAGGTTTGCTTGCAGATCGATCTGAAAACTTTTATAGTATTAATATGAACCATGTTAAAATTTTCACACTTGTAAACAAAGTCAGAACTGCTATACTACTCTTTAAGGTGACCGTAACGGTAGACACACTTGATGGGGGCGCGTCTTCAAAATTAGCCTAGGGCGGTCAGAACTCTTGATCAGTCCCTGATTAGGGTCACCCAGTCCATTGTAAATGTACTCTGAATCTGAATGGTGACTATCAATAAAGTACGATGTGACTGTTGCACAAATTCGTTCCCAATTTACATATTTTATATTAATGCTATCGTATTTTTTTGCTTAAATTCTGGAAATATAAAAATTAATGGAATGGAATGGGAAAAAATACAAATCAAAGTGTAATCACATTCACTGCACCTTGTATGACATTCACATTGTTATACAAGGTGCAGTGAATGCTATGTCAATGTGCCATTACAATGATGAAATGAATGCAGTTTTGAATTAACTAAAGGTTAATAATCCGTTATTACGGTCTGTTGGTTCAAAATTTCACTTTAAGGAGACGATGGAAAACGAAAAAAAGTAAACGAAAAAAAAAATGCAATATTTTTTTGCTTCGTTGCAGTTTTTCAAGTGAACATGAATAAATTTAGATAAGATGATAACATTGTTAAAGTCATGTAATTACCTCAAAAAAAATATGTTTTGTTTACTTCCTTAAGTTTTTCTGTTCTCGGCATTCGTTTTACAATAATGTCTCAGTGAGTTCGTACACGTAAAATGTTACCGATATATTTGTTGGGATTGTTTTGCGGAGCTGAGTGCGCAATATTTTATGATTCGTATACTGGAACACCGATTACCAGGGAAGACGTGAAGATACATGACAGAGCAAATACAACATTGTGAGATAATGTTTTGTTTGATGTGCTCTGTTAAATCTATTAAATTTTTGTTAAAACTGAAAATAGTCACAAAATATAAATCTTGAAAAATCCCAAGATGGAAATCTGCTTTTTAACCGTCCCCGTCGTGGGTTTTCTTTTTTTCAAATTTTTAACTTTGTAATTGAAAGAGCATAAAATAGTATTAAAATTAATTAACAAAGTAAAAACTCCCGGCACAAAAAATACCCCCAAAAACTAAAAAATAAATCATGTTGCTTAGCTTTGAGACAGGTACCTAGTAATATTATTTTGATTCTAGCGTTGTCGTTATGGAGGATCTTGGATCGTGGGTGTCTTACTTACCAGTTATGGGTCCCCCGTGAAAATGTTACATTACCTTTGAGGTACTGAGCTGGACAATAACTTCATGTTGCAATCCTATGAACTGAAAACAGTATAAATGCCTCTCTTCTTGCTAGGGAGAAAAATATATACTAAAAAAATACATTTATTTCAGGGCATTCATTTGTTTTAAGAAATAAACAGTAACATTTATTATTCTTCCCAACGTTCCTTTTTTGTAATGTCCTACAATATTTATTTATTATTTATTTATTTATTTGTTATGTTGCTTCTTCCGCAGTTGGTCTGTTAACGAGATCGAGCCATGTGATCTCCGTGAACGACGGCGTCTTGATGGCTCCTGCAATAACCTCAAGCATCCTACCAGAGGAGCTAAGCATACACCTCCTTTAAGGGTTCTACCACCAGCGTTTGATAAAAGTAAGCCTATTTTATAAATGAAGTAGGTCTATGTTCATATTGTTCATGTAATGACGAGAGACGAATGAAGAGTTTAAGCAACCATACTTCTAAACAGGAGAGTGCTTCTGTTTAGAAGTATGGTTGCTTAGACTCTTCCTAAATTGATGGGCGGTTATAAAAAAGCTAATCTATACAAGTTCAACTGCTCTGAGTCTTCATAAACATTTAGAACTAGGTAGTTGAAAACATCTTAACCATACATAGAGTTTTTTTTCTTTTTTTCAATAGTCATTAACTACTAAATAAATTAAGTGTCTTAAATCAGTCAATTTATGGAATGAATATCATTAATATTATAAGTATTTAAACTGTCATGGTCACACAAACTCAAAGTCAATTCATGGTAAATTTCCAGATATATCTAATAGTAAATTATTCATGTTATATTGAATTAATTTTAAAGCACTACCTACACTAACCTAAACAAATTGTTCAAAATCGGAAAAAGCCTGCCTAAGCAATTTATTCATGTTATATTTTCTTTCAGACTATGAACCGAGAAAGTCCTCATCTGGTAATGATCTTCCACTCCCCCGTTACGTGAGGACGCGCCTCGTGTCAGTGGGCAAGGTCCCTAGTAAAGTATTCACGTCGTTGGCTGCTCATTACCTTGTTTTCACAGTCACAGACTTTCTCTCTATCCATGATACAAGTATGTATTTTTTTCTATACCATCTACTAATTTTGGTTTGTACGGCTTAGTAAACATCTACCTTAACGGCCTCTACAGATCGATGACAGCCTTTTTTTTCTTCTTTTTTTTATACCACTTAGGTGGCAGACAAGCACAGGCCCACCTGATGGGAAGTGGTCGTCACACTCGTGCTGCCGACCCTGAAGAAACTTTCTAATTCTTGAAGAACCCCATATTACAGTCGCTTGGGAAAACCACCGCAGGGAGTTCATTCCACAGCTTGAGTGTGCGTGAGATGAAGTTCCTTTCATACCGCACAGTGCGCACCGTTTCCGGACGCATGTGTGAGGATGAATTCCCTGCCTGTGTGGCGAGAATAATCCCCTTTATACAAGCAGGCCGGGAAAAAAGCATCTATCGTGATCGTCAAGTTAGGGGCTACCTATCTAAGATCATGTTTGGCCTGTATCTTCAGGACTGCACCTTAGCTTTTTACCATTTAGCGGAGTGCAGTCAAGTGACGCATTAAGTGTATACCGGCCAAGTGTATACACACACACACAGTTTCTAAAGCAAAATCCTCTGGCAGTATTAAGTAATTTGGCGAAAAAATAGTTTTTTTTTATGACACCCATACATTATTCCGTTCAATAGGCATAGATTTTCACAAACCAATCCGGTCTTTAGATCCAAGACATGTGTCTCGAGGTATACCAGTCCACGTAGCTCAGATGGTCTGAGTATTCACCCAAGAAAGAGAACAGTCCGGGGTTCAAGTCCTGTCTAGTATGTTGACTGTTCCCAATCTAAATCTCACAGGAAATTACTTGGTATTCCAGCAGGATACATTGTACGTAAACCATATTGCTGCGAAGAGAAAGGCAAGAAGGATTATATGTGTGCTCCCAACATGATACCCCATGATGACCCTGTCCACAGGTTTTCTGGACACCGTTGTATGAACATGACTAGGCCTGAGTCTTTCCAGACTATTGGATGTGTAAGGAAGAACACGTCCTTTGATAGAGTAAGTTTTTGAAAATTATATTCTTAGGCCATTAACCCGGTGTGCTATTGCTATTAACTATTTGGTGGGTCAACATGACCAGATTTTAACAGTATCAGGTTGATACTGTCGAAATAGAGATCCGACTCTCAGCACTCCATGGATTCACCGTGCGGTCGCCGAGTCCATAGCGTCATACAGAGAGGAACACCGTGACGGTAACTGGGACTTGCGACCCAGATGTAGGTTTATTACTTATTGTAATAAAACTATCTGAAATTCTTTAAAAAAATATATATTTTAGTTGAATTCAAACAAAATTAGGGACAAATAATATTTTTCCAGGAATATGTTTAAATCCGCAGTTAGACTGGTAGAGCGGGCTCCAAACTTCGAGATGCAGGCTTCGAATGTGACTGGGAATAACGCTAGAAAGTAGAACAAGAAGGTATCTGCAAAATACCCGTTATCAGTATTTCTCATACGCTATAGCATTACGTTTTGAGTGATTGACACAAAAATAAATACAGTTTTTTTGGCAATTTATTATATTATAATAAATAAATAATAATAAATATTCTACAACATTCTACACAACGCTATCTAGACCCATGGTAAGCTTAATTAGCTTGTGTTATGGAATCTAGAATGCGGATATACATACTTAAATATTTTTTTTTTTTTGTAAATACATACATATTATACATAGAAACACCCAGACCAATGCAAATATTTATATTCATGCATACAAATATTGGCACTGAGCGGGGATCGAACCCGCGCCTCCTGCGTAGCAGCCGCGTTCACTACCGCTACGCCACAGAGGCAGTCAAATTTAAAATATTATTTGTATATTAAGTGCAGCTTTGATTTTTAAAGTAATTTAATTATTCAATTATCCTCAGATCATTTCAGCAACTCCTCTGCAAGACCTGTCTATGATATACGGTATCCAACAGCAGATTTTGCTGCAAAGAGCGCGACTATTGAAAAGAGGTTTGTTGAAGTTTGAAATTGAGCAGGGCAGGATATGGCCTCCGAGTTACAAGACGCAAGTCAATATCTGTTATCTTAATCAGCGGCCTAAAGAAACTAGATGCCATCATACGCGTAAGTAATCACACAATATTTTTGACAATCTCTGTGGCATAGCGGGCGCGGGTTCGTTTCCCACTCAGTGCAAATATTTGTATGTATATTTGCATTAATCTGGATGTTTCTATGTATAATATTATTAGTATGATTTATTGACATTTAAAATTTCGTATATTATTAAATATAATTTAAAAGATAGGGACAATTCAAATAAAATAAAACTTACAGTACTAAAAAAAAAATTAATTAAAACTAAAACTAATTATATACAAATATAATATATAATCATGTATAATAATGTATGTATAAGAAAAAATCTAAGTATGTTCATACGCATTCTTGATCGCATAATACAAGCTAGTTAATCTATGTTTACCTTGGCTATAGTATTACATAGAATATCGTAGAATATTTAGAGTATACTGCTGATAAGGCTGTACCTACCCATAATATAAAGAAATGCATTGTATTTCTCTGTCTGTGTCTTCTGTAGGTACAAAAGACACAGACATCAGGTGATGAACGCTTCCAACATATTTTTTAACTACTTTGTGAAAATACTATATCGACATTTTTTTACACTTCGTTAATTTTGTAAGTCCTATATACAACTATTGATTATACCATTTGCAGTATTATCATGCTTTTTCAAAGAATAACAACGAATATATAAAATTCTTCTGTCACGGGGTGCGTAATCGAACTCCTCCGAAACGGCTTGACCGATTTTGATGAAATTTTTTGTGCTTATCCGGTATCTATGAGAATCGGCCAACATCTATTTTTCATCCCCCTAAATGGAAGTTGCAGCGGGAACGGGATTTGAATACCACGCGGGCCGAAAATATGGCGGTACGAAGTTCGCCGGGGCAGCTAGTCTTATATATAAAATTCTCGTGTCACAATGTTCGTTCCCGTACTCCTCCGAAACGGCTTGACCGATTCTCATGAAATTTTGTGAGCATATTGAGTAGGTCTGAGAATCAGCCAACATCTATTTTTCATACCCCTAAGTGGTAAGGGTGAGGCGGGCACGGGATTTGAATACCACGCGGGCCGAAAATATGGCGGTACGAAGTTCGCCGGGGCAGCTAGTTTTTCTATAGATTTGTATCTACAGAAGAACATTTCGTTATTTTTTTTTGGTTGTTTGGTGTCTTTTCAGCTGAGGACGTGACTAATGCTCTAGCAGGAATGAACTTGATGTCGATATGGTTCTGGCGATATCATAACTTTATAGCTACTGAACTGGCCAATGCTAATCCCTGCTGGGACGACGACAAGCTTTTTGAGACAGCAAGAGACATAAACATTGCTGTCTCAATACAAATTTATTATTATGAGTTACTACCAGTATTCTTAGGTGAGTTTGAACAAATTTACTCGTAGTTACAACACGATTCTCTCTCACTCTTTTTTATATAGGACACGTCAATTTGACTTCATCTCGCCTGATTATAAACTGAAGGCAATGTCTCAGAATAGAGGTTCACCATTATATACACATACCATGTTACAATCGTGGCAGTCAGCTTGACGGCCTCGTCAGATGCTTTTTCACACCTCGCTTACCGCCCCCGCGTGCTGCCGATTCTGAAGAAACCTTCTACTTAATACCCTTTTTGAAGTACTCCATATTGTAATCGCCTGGTAAAACCACTGCAAGGAGTTCATTCCACAGTTTGAGTGTGCGTCGGATGAAGTTTCTTTCACACCTTTTCTCTCTTTCTTTTTACCTCTCTTCCTCTCTTTATAGATTTGGTAATTGATAATAAGTTACATTATTCATCCTATTTCCAGGTTACAAGAACATGGTTAGAGATAAAGTCCTCAATCCTAGTGGTGGCTTCAGAGACGAATACAATGATCAGATGTTCCCACAAATATCTGTAGAATATCCATTTGTGATGAGGTGGTTTCACAACATACAAGATGGCACTCTGAAGCAAGTATTTCTGCTATTCATATTTAAAAAAAAATTATTATGAATTGTTTATATCGGATATTGATGGCACTTGCACTTTTCCACATTTTTTATTTTATTTTGAACCTGTCCGGTTTCATCTCGTACAAACAAAACGAAATAATAACGTTTTCACCCCTTTTGCGGCTTGATAATAATGAGAATTACCTTCATACATTACAGGATGTTCAACAAAGATGGCCACTGTCTGAAACAAGTACCTATTGTGAACTTAACAGGAAGGACTGGTTACTTTGCTGTTGATAATAACATCGACTATATGACTCAGGGCAGTTTCAGACAAGGAAGCGCAAATGCTGATTATTTAGCAGATCCTGACGTAAGTAAATTTAAGAAGCAAGGTTCTGTCACGTTTGCTATAGAGCTAATACTGAAAGGGTTGTATTTAACGCGGCCACAAATTAATCCGAAAAGCAGATAGAAAAAATAATAGGTTGGCAGCTATAGTGAAGAATCATTTTATTCAATTTATGGGTGTCAAAATAACTGAATGTGGCGTACAAAAATATTAAGTGAGCCACTATTTATGGATGGTTATAAAAAAATAACTACGAAGGCTAAAGCGGGAGCTCCGCTCCGTTCCCGCGTTAGAGCGGAAACACACGATGCGTTGCGGCGGCGGCGCGACGCCGGAGCGGTGTCGCTGCGTCGTTTCACATAGAAATATCTGTAGCATGTCACACGATGCGCTGCGTCGCCGCACCGGACTTGCAACCACCGAGACGAGGCGGGGAGGGGTGAATGCGTTGCGACGCCGGAGCGGCACCGCTCCGGCGCGCGCCGCACCGCCACCGCGTAGTTGTTTATGATTTATAGACCGGGCGCTAGAGGTATGAGTATGCAAAATGTGAGTACCGAATTTCGCCAACGGATTTAAGTGAAGAAAAGGTCCAAGAATGATAATGTGGATCTTGCCGGTCTATTTTCTGGTCCATTTTTTTACCCCCTCTTGTCTTATTCGTAAAGGAAATGTATTGAGTAGGTACATGATATAAAATCATTTTAATGAATATTTCCGTTATAATTTATAGTTTGTTCTAATGGTAAAAGTGAGGATGGATTCTTAAATAGGTACTTAATAAAAAAAAACGAAAATAAAAGTAATATTTAAAAAAAAAAAAGTTATTCGAACAACCAGCGAATTCAAGCATAAATTTTCTTAAAGTAGGTAAAAAATACTTATTTTTAATTTTGACATTTGTTATTGATGCATTTACATAATGAAATACAAACCAATTCAGATTTATTTTAATTACAAGACCTTGTGCGACAATTTACAGTTCATTTACATGGGGGGAATTAATAACTCTGGTAAAGACGGCTTGTAATTGTATAGTCATTTTGTCGTGGACGTAAGTCACTGTTGAGCTTTTCGTAAAAGTGTACTTTTATATATGCCTAGGTAGGTACCTATCTATATTTTGTAGCATTAATGATACTAATGTTGTCAGCAAAATGTTATTATATTTAATCATCGATATATATTATATTAGCTTTTGCCCGCGGCTCCGCCCGCGTGGATGTCGGTTATCGCAACCAAACATAGCCTATGTCCTTTCTCAAGGTCTAATCTACCCCTATACTAAATTTCATCAAAATCGGTTCAGTGGTTAAGGCGTGAAAGCGTGACTGACAGACAGACAGTTACTTTCGCATTTATAATATTAGTATGGAAATATGGATTCAGGGTTGGCAGTCGGCAGCACGAGTGTGATGCCCCTGGTGTTGCATACGTCCATAGGCCACGGTGACCACTTCCCATCAGATGGGCCGTGTGCTTGTTTGCCACCTAAGTAGTATAAAATAAAAATGGATACAAAAACACGACTTAATAAAGCAACTTCTTTACGTCAATAGATGTAGAAACACACTAAACGCATACGCGCGCCATGCTTACTTTAAGGGCGCAGAGGGGATGTGAAGGGAGCGGGAAGGGACCATCACACCCGGCGGCAAGATTTCTTTGTCATTATTTAGAGGATCAGGTATAAGAATCCGGTCATAGTTGCCGTCACTCGGATTTTGCATACTCAACTACCTCTAGCGCTTGCACTATATTAACAGACATTACAACGCAGCTGGGGCGCACGCGGCGCCGCTGCGTCATAACAACGCAGCGGCGTCGCACCGCTCGTGTGCCCGCTACTGCGGCGAAATTTCTGCGGTGCGTCGCCGCAACGCATCGTGTGTTTCCGCTCTTAGCCTTCAAACCTAACCTATCCAAGTTGGGGCGCGCTATACTCGAATCCTCATAACTTTACAATTTAGAAACACACGGGTCACTCAGTATTTTAGTCACCCACTCAGTACTTAAAGTAACTCATTATCAGTCGTCCAGGAGGTCAGAGAACGTCAAGCGCCACCTTCATAACCCCATTTAGGTTGCTAGTTTAGACTTGGGAAGATTTCAAGGTCCGTAAAACCCCTGTAAAAAACAAATTCCCAATCACGAGTGTTAAAAAAAAACATTTATTTTGAACGCTCGTGATTGGGGATGGTTAGTTTGCCGGAAACTGGAGATCGGTTTCCATGGCATGTTTCTATTCGAAGGGATTTTCATCTTCTGCTACAACGGTAGGGGCTAGATAGCGTGGGAGAGATTTTAATTGTGAGCTTTCCTACTCGTAAGCCAACTCGACCTCGGCAGAATATCAGTCAATAGCCAATGACTCCCTTAAAAAAATAATAAGAGACGTTGCTGTATTCGTCGACCAAGAAGTAGGTATGTAAAATAATAATTTATGTTTCTCACAGATCACTGAGCAAGGTGTGGGTCCCCTTCAAGTAGTTCTAGATACAGTGGCATATGATTTGGCCAAGAACCGTTACATTGGTTTCAAGCCTTACGTCCACTATAGAGAATTGTGTTTCGGAAAATCCATTCACAGCTTTGAAGATTTTCACGGCATTGTTGATGAAGAGGTAACGATTTATACTACTATACGATATAATGTTCCTTTACGTATGGATGTATGGGAGACCATGGCCACACTAAGATCATCGGGACCCAAGGAAGCACTGGTGCACGCTTTCCTCTTGGAATTAGCAGGTCAGTCGGCAGTCGCTTCCACTGTAATAGAAAATATAAGCTAAATTAAGGGACAGAATATGAGAGCAGATCCTAAGCTCCAAAATACAACTTTGAATACAATCAGTGTAACTTCTATACGGTGATGATATATTACGAAATATAATATAATAAATATAATATTTTTATAATATATTTTACAATGAAACATCTTGACAAAGTCAGTTACTTATCAAAGGACCCTCTTTGTTGATTTATCCTTATTTTTATCTTCCAGAGGATAGAAAACTTACGAGATGTATATGAGAAGGTTGAAGACATAGATTTATTGGCCGGTATATGGATGGAAAAGCCAATGGCTGATAGTTTCGTGCCGCCCACTTTATACTGTCTAGTGATAGATCAGTTAAAACGTAATATTTATTCTGATAGACATTGGTACGAGAGGCCTAACCGACCTAATGCTTTCAATTTTCGTAAGTTTTTCATGGTTATTATTAAATAAGTTATTATTATCGAGTCTGCATTAGATATGTTTACCAAAGTACTATCATTTTATATTAAGTTGTTCAATATAATTATTATTATTTCACTATTATAAACGAGCCAATTGTAAAAAGAATTACTGATTCATTATAATTGTGTATTATCTGTGAATACCTAAAGAAAACTTATGAATATGGTAACTTGAATTAAAATAACTTCTACAGGTAAATAGGTTCAAGGTTCAATAAATATAATTTATAGATAATTATTTGCACTTGGAAATAGTACAATATTTACAAATATAGTCTCATGTTCTGACTCCCGCATAAGACTATATTTGTAAGCTAGGAAGTATATAGGTACCTATATATTCTTTGGTTTTAAAATATATTCAAAAATTGTGATGTATGTAAAAGTTGCATCTATTGATATAATATCAATTGAATGATCTTTAAGTAATGTTATTCTATTTACAGCCCAGCTATCTGAAATAAGAAAAATTACGATAGCCAGAATGCTGTGTGATGTTGGAGACACCGTGGAAAGAATTCAACCGCAGGCTTTTTTGAGAAGTGGACATAAGTAAGATACTGTTAGAACCTTATGATAACGCAACATCATTATCATGTTAACAATATACAACCTTCATCATAAGGGTGCGTGGTTCCTGGTACGGTAGAATTCAAGCCACCCGGTGTCGTACAAGGCGACTATGGGATAGGGCTGTTTAACATCGGACAGTTTATCATTAAATCTAGGCTGTATTTACATACAGACCAGATTCAGCTTCAGATGTAGGACTCGAGCCAGCAATTGTGCCCGGAATACGGCAATAGGCTGACCCATCTGCTATTACGTGGGACCTAATACAATGATTGGTGAAATGTGGGTGTTAATTCACCTCTGCCTAACCCTCCGGAGATAAAAGCGTGATTGTATATGTATTTACTAAATCCCAATGGCCTACGATATTTTAATATGTCTGTATCCGCCTGTAGGCAGATAATATTGCTGACACGTAGCCAATATTTTTTAGTAATTATGAGTTTAAAGACACTAACTACTACTAAGTTTAGAACTAACTGAAATTATATTACTAAATGGGATTTTAATTGACAATTTTTTTTTTCAGTAATGAAATGGTCGACTGCAAACAAATTAAAAAAATTGACTTTTCGGCCTGGAGAGATGAGTCTTGTGTTTAGCAATGACACAAATTAAATAAAATGAGTTAGTTTTGTGGATGATCCGGATGCAAATTTTATATTTATCATATTATCATACACGATCCCATCTTTAATTTTTATGGTTGACTTATTAAGTGCAATTGTGCATCACCTTTAATAAATGTAATGATAATATTAATGTGTTTTTTTTTCTCCTTAAACTTGGTTAGCACTAGTATATCTCGGTACACGTATCTTGGACCTAAAACGAGGCCCCTGGTGCCTGTGGATTGCTTAGTAACAATCTATGCTTAGTGAATTTGAACTCGCCCCCGTGCTATCCTCAAAAGATATCCAAGAAACGTGTACCTACTGGGCGTATAGAGCACCTTTTGAGCACATTTTAGGTTCAAGATATATGTCCCAATAGCAGTAGTATATCATTATGGAACACAATAAAAAAAAATAAAAAAAAAATAAATAATATTATCAACGAACCAATAATTATGCTATATATATATTTTTTTATTATGGTTATAATATTTATTCATTTATCATGAATATTTACTTAGGCTCTTGAACGGCGCAAATACTTGGAGTATCTCTTTGGAGTCAAAACGTTGGGGTCATAGGGTCCGAGCGCCCGCAATCTCTTCAGCCCCTCTAGACAAGTGGCAATTCGTTGGCTGGCGTTTGGTAGAATAGAATGCCAAATGTATGGGATTTGACGTATATGACAGGCGTCAACGAATCTCAAAAACGTCAAATCCTATACATTCGTCATTCTATTCCATCACACGCCGAGCAACGAATTGCCACTTGTCTAGGGGGGCAGGGAAAGGACTCCGAGGCGAAAGCTTCAGATTCGACCGGGGTTAGAGAAAACTTCAAACAAATGTACTTTCTCAAAGTGACCCCTTTGAAAGGAGAACCTATGCTGAGCTTAGTCCATCTATCAGTGTAGACTGAGCATGGCTTGACCCCAAAAGATCTTAATGGGGTCATATACACCCCTAAGCTTATTTGGCCATTTGCAAATAGTTTACTATTATTATCAGATAATTTATAATGACCTCTCGTCAGTCTCGTCGTTGTATATTTTTATAATTGAATTGTAGACGTAAAAAATAAAATACTTAATTAATGAAAATTAATATTTTAGTTGAAACAACCTTGGCTCTATTTTTGTAACAAAAACATTTCTTGCCAAAAATATTACTAAGTAATTTAAAAGTATAATAAAAAATACATATAAAAATTGTATGCGTTTAGTGTTAACAGTTGTCATTTATATTTAGAAAAGTATTACAGGCCCTCTAGACAAGTAGCAATTCGTTGCTCGGCGTATGATGAAATAGAATGCCTAATGTATGGGATTTGACGTATATGACAGGCGTCAACGAATGTCAAAAACCTCAAATCTTATACATTTGGCATTCTATTCCATCATACGCCGAGCAACGAATGGCCACTTGTCTAGGGGGGCAGAACTGTGTACCTACCTTTCTTTGGCGGAGTTGGTGATGTCCCCGGCTAATATTTTGCTGAGACGAGACATGAGTAGACCATGTTTCTGACCCATATTTTAGGCAAGTCAGTTTCTCTGCGTATTTCTCTCCAATCAATCAATCAATTAGCCTATTGCATTCTACTGCTGGACAGGAATGGTGACTCTTCGTGGAGGCGAGGAACAAGACATCATTAAAAATTCACTCTATGTGAGGTGAACGAATTCATTCTGATGCAGACCACCGTCTGGCTAAGCCATGCCGGTAATGGTCAAGACCAGTGATTCATCGGGACTCCGGGGAAATAAACTTCTATAAAAACTCATCCCAGGGGACGGGATGGGCTGACGTTTTGTAGAATAGAACCAAATGCATGGGATTTGACGTATATGACAGGCGTCAACAAATTTCAAAAACGTCAATTCCTATACATTCGTCATTCTATTCCATGATACGCAGAGCAACGAATTGCCACTTGTCTAGGGGAGCTGTAATGCAATTCTGTAAGCGCACAACAACGACTACAGTGATGTGACAGCCTTAGTATAGATTGTCATTGGTGGATATCCAGTGACGTCACCCAGTCTGATCAATGACTGATCATCTCTATTAAGGTTGTCGCAACGTTGTGTTCGTCGTTGTGCGCTCACAGAATTGCATTGCTGATAGACCATCGTCCGGCTAAGCCAGCAAGGTTTCGTTGTTAGGGGTGTTTCCTCGTGGCCAAACTAGATTGCCAAACTGATTTGGCCACGAGGAATAATATTTCCTTGTAGCCAAACTACTTGTCATTAAATTTTTGAGTCAACCTGTATACAGTAAGTTTGTACTACCATGGACTAAGTATGTACAAATGACCGTGTGTTTTCAGTCAGTCAATTCCGACATAGCCGCTTCGGCGTGCTCACGTCAATGTTGTGCCGTTTCTTCTCCACTAGCGTCTAGGAGACGGTGGGAAACTTAGTTTTAAGCAGAATTTGACGTCAAAAAGCTGTTAAATAACGCAATTTTGAGAAATAAAGAGTTTGAATTTGTGTTCGTGATACCCGAAGGTTTCCACGTGTGAATAAAAGTAAGTAATATAGACAAACCTGTGTTTTTTGTGAGACGGTAGTAAAAATTAATTAAAATGTACACTGGAGCAGCAATTTCGTGAATACTAACGACCTGGGAACATTTAATTCTTTTGCATTTTTTGAACAAATTATGATTCATGTTTCGCTTACTCAACTTCCGTGCGAGTTCTTTTAACTAATCCTAATATATTTAGCTTACGAACATCGTCAGAACCGGATCATTTTATTAGGTTGCATGGTTATCTTTCGACTAGTTATATTTCATATCTCAGTGAGTTCGTACATAAAAGATGATACTAATATATTTGTTTAGTCTATTTTTGGGGGCCCAGTGCGTTATATATTATGATTCATACACCGGAATGACAATTACCAAGGAAGAGGTGAAGAAACATGATAAAGCGAATACAACATTGTAAGATTTATTTTCGTTTATTTTTTTTTTACTTTAGTTAGTTATGTGCTATCATCATCTGCATATAGAGGTATTCTCCTGATTGCATCCGTGGCCAAGAGGACCTCGAAGCTCAGGGTCCGCCTTCCGGCTCTTTATAGCCATTCCATTTTCGATTTGGCAAAATGCCTGCCGTCCGACCCCCCAACCTCGAGGGGAAAGCCAGCGCCAGAGCCTCGTCCGTTGTTCAGCAGGTGCACCGGCTTGCAGGTGAGGTTGGCATGAGCCCAAGATCTAGGTGGACCCCCATACCCTTAGTTAGTTATGTGCTGTAGAGGTTACAAAATTATAACAATACGATTTATGCTACATGTAGACTAAACCACTTTTTAACGGATTCTATCGCGATTTACTTTTAGCTCGACGGTTCGGATACTTTTCAGCAGCGGGGTGATGAAACGTTGGGCTAAAGGTATGATTCCGAAGCTGACAGCATACCACAACTGCCGACGCATGCAGCAGATACAGCGTACCCATTACTTGTTAAACTCCGATATGAATAAAGAGTACCATTGAGAAGCCGTAATGAATTATGCGTATCTACTGCGTGCGTCTGTAGTTGTCGTATGCGGTCACCTTGGTGATCATAGTAATAAATAACAAATAAATCGCGATAGAATCCGTTAAACTGTTGTATTTTATTTCAAAGTTATCGGCTTAAATTTCATAAAATATCCAATATGCCACATAGTTCTGTTACAAATTTTTTTTTAGGATTATTTGTAGCTCAAATTAGAAGCAACCGACTAAAACACACGCCGTCTGTGCGCCGTCAGTTGCCAGAGGTGAGATTGTTGTAGCCATATCCCTCGCACCCTGGCCGACTCAGGGCCATATCTCTCGATCTGGCCCTCTTCCGGTGTAGGGACCACAGAGTCCCCAACTCGCCCCCAGGTATGGGGAGGCACGTAATGCGCGCCGCCGCCGCCGCGGCCTGCTTCTGCTAGGGTGACAGGCGGCTCCACCCATCAAGCTTTACGTACCGGGACTTCTCAATCATGAGGTTCATCGCATATTATCGTACCGACGATTTAAACATACTTTCGTCCTCAGTTGGTGCGTGAACGATATCGAACCTTGTGATCCCAATGAGGGCCGGCGTGTCGACGGCTCCTGCAACAACCTCAACCATCCTTCAAGGGGAGCTACACATACACCATTTGTAAGAGTCCTGCCGCCGGTGTTTGATAAAAGTAAGCCTTATAATGGTTGAATGAAATTTTGAAGCATATATTATGCCAACCATTCAAATAGGATGAGAATCGACCTCGGGCGGGACTCGAACCCGCGATCTTTCCCTTACAGGGCAAATACTCTGACCACTTATAAGGATTTCTGGTTCAATTATTATTTTGAACAAACAATCTTAATATTTAAGTTGAACTCAATATTGTACTTATTTATAATTTTGATTTTTTTCTTATCGATATCAGTTCCTAACAGATAAATGGATAGCGTGGTGTAAAATTAGATCATTGATGTCATCATCATGCTATGGGATAACAAGTCTAACCATTCATTTCTGGTTGCAGCCATCGAAAAATTCACTCCCTTCCTCTTCCAAGTTTTTGTAGAAGAGAGAGAAGGGCAAGCCGCAGGACTGTGATTTTCTTCTCCTTTCGTGTCGATGTCTTAGCAAATGTTACCTACCCAGGGTGCCGCTACCCTTATTGCGTTTCGGAGGCGCTCATGAGTTACTCCGGAGTACATTTGTTTGGCATGCAGCGTAGTCTGTGGAGTGACTCCACATTCACTGTGGTCTAAGAGCGTTTTCACACTATCCGATCCAATATCGGTGTCGGACGACGATAGCCAACATCCGATAGCCGATACCATTTTTTTTTTTTTTTTTTTATCGTGCGAAAAATCCCCGCGGATACCTCCCCCGCCGGAGCCGGAGGAGGAGGTTATGTCGGACTCGAACCGACTAAAACGCACGCCGACTGTGGGCCGTCAGTTGCCGGAGGTGAGATTGTTGTAGCCATATCCCTCGCACCCCGGCCGACCCAGGGCCATATCTCTCGATCTGGCCCTCTCCCGATGTGGGGACCGTAGAGTCCCCAACTCGCCCCCGGGCCGATAGCCGATACCATGTGCTTTTTTGGGTTTTTTCACATAATGCGGTAAAATCAATCCGATTCGGTCATTTGCTCAATAGCACAGACTAGTTAGGGATGCTAGCGATGGAAAAACCTAGTGCAAGCAATTTTCGACCCTATTGACATGACATAGTGTCGAGTATTTTTTCTTATAATACTCACGATGAGCGTCATCTATTCGCTGTTTTAGTCTCTATGTATTGTGATAGTTGAAATCGGTTCGAGTCATATTCAATAATCCAATATCGGGCCAACACGGCCGTGTCGGCTCCGATATCTGATATCGGGCCGGACAATGTGAAAGACAGATACATAATACATTCGACTTCCTCCGATATCGGATCGGATATCGAATAATGTGAAAACTAAACAGCAGAACAGCTGATGACGGCTCAAGATCAAGAAAGTCATTTGAAGCGAGGGCAAAGAAGGAAGTATTTTAATTGCTGTAATAATACCTACTCGTAGAAATAGACAGTAATGCAGTTTTTACTTTCCAATTAAGCAGAGGTCGTGTAAAACATTATTATGCAGTAAAATAAAAATAAATTATGACGGTATGTGTCTTAATTAGAGCTTTTTTTGTGTACGTACATTATTAGTTGGTACGCGTATTTTCATACTTGAAGGACATTCTAAAAGCTATTTAAATAAGTAGAATATAAAATAATTATTGTAATAAATTCGCTTCAAAACTGAAAATTTTGAAGTTAAACTTATTAATTACATTAGGCATAATACGGATTGGGTGAAAGAAGATATATAGCAAAGGAGGAGAAGTGACTGTGGGTGTGGATATAGCAACTGATAGAAAAGTATGGATGAGAATGATACATTGCGCCGACTCCAAATAATTGGGACAAGGGTAGGTAAAGGTAGAAATGAATAATTTTATAATATAATTCTTTATTTCAGACTTCGAACCAAAGAAGGCATCATCTGGCAATGATCTCCCACTGCCTCGTTATCTGAGGACAAGCATCGTCTCAGTTGGCAAGGTTCCTAGCAAAAGATTCACATCGCTGGCTGTGAACTACTTCGTTTTCATGTCCGCTGACATCGTTTCTTTACAGGATACAGGTATGTAAAGTAACTTTTCTGTATCTAATTTTACTTTCGATTTGTATTTGGTGAATATCGCTAAGAAGTAAAGCAATTTCTTGGAGATATACTGCTGTGGTTTAAGGAGGAATTGCAATCGGAAATTTTTGTTTTAGTAAACTACATATTATGGAAGCCATATTGCTGCGAGGAGAAAGGCAAGAAAGATTATATGTGCGTCCCTAACAAGATACCTGAGGATGACCCTGTCCATAGGTTCTCAGGCCACCGTTGCTTGAACTTGACTAGACCTGAGACCTTCCAGACTATGGGGTGTGTAAGGAACGACACGTCTCCGGACAGGGCAAGTGTTATTGTTAAAACATAATCTTTATTTCAAGTGCCCATGCTTTCATTTCGTGATTATTCTTTCTTTTACTATTATATTATATTACTTCTTCTTCTTCTTCTATCGGAATATTTACCATTGTATTGTATTGAGTATCCAATATTTCAGCGCTGTTGCAACAGCGCAACTGAAATTAAATACAATACATGGTAAATATCCCGATAACTCTAGTAATAATATAAACGACCATGAAAGTTTAAATATTTTTTTCTTTTTCAATATAATAAAGAAAATATATGTAGGTATTATCCCTAATCTTTTCAACGGGTTCACTTTGACGTGTATAAACAATTTTGTGTTTTCTCTAGATCGTTTCATCCACTCCTTTACTTGATCTGTCTGTAATATACGGTAATAAATTACAACCTCTGCTCCAAAAAGGGCGACTATTCAAAGAAGGGTTGTTGAAATTTGAAGTAGAAGAGGGCAGAATATGGCCGCCAAGTTACAAAACAAAAGCCACAATATGCTACCAAAACCATCTGCCCAAAGAAACTAGATGTCATAGTACGCGTAAGTGGATATATTTTCATACTAATTTTATTCAAATCTTAAAATTTATTATCTTTTCAGTTACAAATTATTACTTCACATTTTCTAAATAAATTAATTAAAAATTCCAACATTGTCGTGCTTTCTTTCGAAGCACTTGAGAAGCATAATAATATAATTTCGGAAATTGAAAACCCCACCGTCATTAATCTACCTGTTCACTTTCCAGCCGAGGACGGTAGTAACACCCTAGCTGGTATTAACCTAATGGCAATATGGTTTTGGCGATACCACAACTTTATTGCACGTGAACTAGCAAGATTTAACCCAGGCTGGAGTGATGAAAAGCTTTTTGAGACAGCAAGAGATATTAACATTGCAATATCATTACAACTTTATTATTATGAGTTGCTACCTTTATTCTTTGGTAAGTGGTTTTTATTTCTTTGAAATATTATTGTTTAAGTTTATTACCAAGAGTTAGAGTTATCGTGTTATGTTTTGTTTTAAGTTAGACCCGTTCACAGTTACTGAATTAATGAACGGTCAAAAGAATGTATCTTTAGTCATCAGTTAGCCTATTAAGGTCCACTGCTGGACATAGGCTTCTCTTAATGTGCGTCAAAACAACAGATTATTCATCTAGTTCATAGAAAAGATTGTCTACAGCGACGAAAATGTCTATCTCAATTTCAAAAATAATTAGAAAAAATTAGGACCAAAAAAAAAATGACGTCAACAATGTCATTGACGTGTTTTTAAAATAAAGTTAAGAAGGACGTTACACCTCGTAACTTTTGTTTCGCTTTTTAGGTTACGGGAACATGGTTAATGATCAAGTTCTTAACCCTACTGGCGGCTATAGGGACGAATACAATGAACAAATATTGCCACAAATGTCTCTAGAATATCCATTTGTTTTGAGATGGTTGCACAATATGCAAGATGGATCTGTGAAGTAAGTCAGTTTTTAATTTTTAGCAGGTATTATTAATGACAATAAGGACATAATCAGTGATTTAGAGCAAAGGTTTTAAGATTAAAAAACTTTGTTTATAGATACCTAAATATAAAAATAATTCATACAACAATGGCTAATTAATACCTAATTATTTTTTTATTAAAATAATTCAATAACAAGTTTCAACAACAAAAACTATTCTTACTTTGTTCTAATTACAAATTATTGTAGTCCATCTTATTTACATTTGTAATTTTTGCATTTTTTGCTTTTTATCACAGACAATTAAAATAGTATAATCTTGATGACTGTGTAATAACTAAAATAACATATTTGTTTATAATAAAATAAAATATATTATTATAAACAAATATGCGGTTTTCGTCTGTAGACTGATTCAAGAGGAAGGTGAATACGTATAGTTTGATATATTTCTTTGTGTTAGTTTGTTGAAACCTGACGGCGATTCTTCACGATGACGGCAGAAATCAAGTCGACTGATTTGACATTTTGCTGAATATAATCGACTCGCAATAAGCATCAAATAAATGAATGAAACTTATTACAACTTAACACGCAAAATATTGCACGCTAATTAGCCGAAAATGATTAATCTTCAGTAGGCGACTAAACATACCAAATACTCACTAAGTTATGAGTATTTAGATCAGTATTTCTAGGGTTAAGGCTCATTTAGAAGAGGAGAGTTGCTCGCCTACAAGATACGATTATCAAAAGGACAGAAAAAGTGGCTTCATCTAAATATTCGCAAAATTAGTTGCCGGTCGCTCGTCCACGCGCACTGGCGAGAATTGCCTCGTAATTGAATATGATAGAGTTCATCTAAACAGAATTTTAAAGCAAATATCATATTTTGACATAAGGCGATAAGTATGATATAGGTAATCGTAGGTGTTTGCCTGTATGTTAACATTATCATACAATAATGGTATGGCATTATTCATCTTCTGGCAACACTGGCCGAGTAAAGACGTCTTGAACTTAATAACTAAATTAAATTGTGTTAATAATTCGCAAAAGGAACAAAAAGTACCGAAAATCTGTATAAAGTTTCAAAAACATAACCTACAAACCGTGTGCGAAGATATTTGAACAATACTGGATCGACCCGTGAGTAAAACATCAATTTCAATTCTCAAAATCAGTTGCCTCCATTTGAACAGTACTCACACATCGACAATCAGCTGTTCGCCAGCTGATTCATATATTTGCCGATACACACATTCAAGACTTCGAAATTTAAACAACGTAAACAAGAAAAAATATCTGACATCTGACATTATTGTATTGGTACCCGGCACAATATTGCCAACTACACGGCTTGAACAATGCGTTTAGTAACTGCTATTACATCAGTTCATACATTATAAGGCGCTGATATTCTCGTCTCACCATAGACAATATTGTATCCATCGATTCAGCAATATCCTGCGTGCCATGTCACAAAAACGGATCTAATAGTAATATTTATTTAATAATAATATTCTATTGAGACATAACCTCAACTGTACAACTCCACTTCTAATACTGACTAGATGGCAGAGGCCCAACGTAGTACACATAAAACACAAAAATCATCTAGCAATCTGAGCCATACCAAATCCGAATCTGATATAAGCGCGGCAGTGATAATGAAAAACCGCTCCAAGAGGGGCACCCCTCCAAGTAAGCGACCGCGCAAAGAAACTACCCCACCAGGCTCACCATCGGACTCGCAGGACCTTCAAGTTACACCTGATGACTCTTCCATCACGATAATGTTATCGGAACAATCTGATGTTATGGCTAAATTGGTGGCGGAAGTTGCAGACATCAAGAAACAAACCAACCAAATCCAGGCAACTAATGTCGAAATAAGAAACTCAAATGAGGAAATCGTCCAGTCTATGTCTTTTATAAATAAACAGTTTGAGGATCTAAAAAGAGAAGTTGAAGTAATAAGAAAAGAGCGTAAAGAGCAAAACGCTTATATAGAACTCCTAGAAAACAAAATTAAAGACCTTGAGTGTAAATCTAGGTCTTCTAGTGTTGAAATCAGAAATATTCCCCTGGAAGAGACTGAAACAACTGACTGTCTCGTAAATTTGGTTAGCAGCATTGGGAAAACAGTTGGTGTGCCTGTTGTTGACTCTGATCTTCGCGATATTTACCGTATGCCGAGCAAGAATAGCAACATTACCACTCCTCGTCCGATAATCGTCGAATTCAAAAATGTTCGAACAAAACAAAAACTACTAGCTGCTACTCGAATGTATAATAAGAATAAAAATATAAAGGACAAACTCAACACTGAACTCATCGGCATGAAAATGAAACGACAACCGGTCTACCTAGATGAGAAGTTGCCTCCAAGCCGTAAGAGACTATTTTACCTGGCTCGAGACTTCGCCAAAAAGTATGCATACAATTTCTGTTGGATAGCTAATGATAATATTTTTCTTCGTAAATTGGAGGGAGATAAACCAATAAAAATTAGCTCCGAGACATGCCTGCGTACCTTGGAAAGCAGCAGCACATGACTGCATGAAACTTATGATACATTTCTTTTAAATAATCCTCTTGTTTTTAGATATAAGCTTGATTGTTCTGTAGTAAAATTGTATAAACAAAATATGTTACACTCCACACCATTGCACCTTACAAACTCCTCAAAAATACCTGCTAGATTATTATACATCACGCATTTGCCACGACACCTACTTTTACTCTTTAAACCATGCATTATCTCTCAAAAAAGTATATTAGCCACTTCCATAACACACCATGTAGTTCACACATATATGGCATCGTCCTTGTTGAGTGCAAATAAGTATTATGGCTCTAGTCAATTACCTTAATAATGAGTTGGACTCAATGCTTGACAGCTGCCATGAATGCAACGTGGATGAATGCCTCAACTATATAAACCTGACTGAAAATAATTTTAAAATACTCCAATTAAATATACGCAGCATTAATAAAAATTTTGACGCACTACAGGTATTAATTGCAGGCGCTAAACTTGACTTAGATGTAATAGTTCTAACAGAGTGTTGGCTTGGTGACTCCAACACCCTTCCTACAATGAACGGCTTCGTCTCATACTCGACTAGTATCAACTCGAACCAAAATGATGGTGTCGCAATATACGTGAACCTCGAACTACAGCATACCGTTTGGGAACCGGCCTTTCAGGACGGAAACTGTTTAATATGTGAAATAGAAAACAAAATAGCTATATTAGCCATATACCGCTCTCCATCACTTTCCAAGACTGCAAATTACAACAAGTTCTTTAAAAGTCTCGAAAACACCTATCAGCAACTGGCAAAGTACTCCAGTATAGTCCTCACTGGAGATATAAATATTGACATAGCCCAAGGTAACAGAGGCCATCAGTCTCTCGACTACCTGCTGCTTAATGCTTCTCAAGGATTATTACCCACACATCTTCTGCCCACTCGACAAAATAAATGTTACGACCACGTAATCTTGAAGTCAAATCTACCATCCACCACCCTGGTACTCGAAACACACATAACTGACCATAAACCTGTATTATTATCCATCGCTAAATTCAACCCGAGAAGACAAACCTCCCTCTATATATCTAAAGTTAACCACGAAACCGTTAAATCAAAACTACATAATACGAACTTTTCAATTATTTATTCAATGCATTGCGCAAATGCTGCTATGGACACTTTTATATCAATAATAAGATCGGTTATAGCAAAAAATACAACTCAAGTTAAATGTAAACGACAAAAGAGTATCATAAAGCCATGGATTACGCCTGGACTATTGAAATGCATAAAAAATCGTGACAGGATGCATATGAAATCGAGAAACAACCCAGATAACCTAATATTAAAAATTACTTATACGCGTTACAGAAATTTTTGTAATGATCTACTCCGTAAACTAAAAAGGGCACACGAAGAGAGCGCACTTGTTAAAGCCAAGAATGACCCCAAGACCCTGTGGAAAGTAATAAAACGAATAACTAATACCCAAAAACCTCACAATAGCCCCACCGAGTTATTAGATGTGTGTCATAGTCCTAAGTCCTCAGCCAACAAAGTCTGCAATTATTTCACCAATATAGGCAAAACTCTGGCAGAGAAAATTATAACGAATTCTGTTCCTTCTCAGCCAGTATCTGGAGAGCGATTCCAACATTCCCCAGCTAACTCACTTACAATATTAGAGGTGGATGAAGCTGAGGTCGAATCCCTTATCTTACAGCTACGTCGTGATTGCGCCGTGGGTTGGGATGGTATCTCATCAACGGTTTTAAGGGATTGCCGCAACATCCTGGTACCACCGCTAACTTATATCATTAACCTCTGCCTACAAACGGGAGTTTTCCCTGAAGCCCTGAAGAGGGCCATTGTACACCCTATCCACAAGGGAGGGGCCAGGAACTGTGTCAATAATTATAGACCCATCTCCGTACTACCGGCCATCTCCAAATTGCTTGAAAAGATCCTTAACAAGAACCTCAGGATATTTTTGGATAAATACCAAATTCTGGCCAAAAATCAGTTCGGTTTTCGCCCTGGTATCTCGACAGAGGATGCGGTGCTAGAACTGACACAAACGATAGCCAAGCAACTCGATAAGCGGACTAAATGCTTAGGTATATTCCTGGATCTCTCCAAAGCTTTTGACACGGTTTCTGTACCCCTCCTCATTTCCAAGCTGGAGCTTCTTGGTGTGCGCGGTGTCCCTTTGGATATATTTAAGAGCTATCTCTCGAATCGTTCTCAAAAAGTCAAAATAGACTCTAACTTTAGTGATGAGGAACTTGTGACTTATGGCATTCCTCAGGGAAGTATTTTGGGTCCCACCTTATTCCTGATTTATATTAACAGTTTATGTTTGTTTGATCTTCCGGGCTGTAACATATTCTCATATGCGGATGATACTGCAATCCTCGTTCATGGTGCTACCTGGGAACACGTTAAAACTAAAGCAGAATCTGCACTAGTAGAGGTTATGAAATGGCTAAATACAAACCTGCTTTCAATAAATCTAAGCAAAACCGCATATATCCCTTTCGCGATTCGGCGTAACTCTCTGCCACCCCAGACCTTCAGGATAACTGCTCACTCATGTCCCAACCGCCAGTCCACTTGCGACTGCCTGACACTAGATAGGGTCGAAAGTGTCAAATACCTAGGGGTTTTCATAGATTATGGCTTAAGGTGGGACAAACAGATCGACTCCCTCACCTCAAGAACGATGCGACTGATACGCATTTTTAGGACTCTCAGGGAGCCTGCAAGCTTCCAAACCATCAAACTGGTTTACTACGCACTGTGTCAATCCATAATTGGATATTGCATACCAGCATGGGGGGGCGCAGATCAAACCAGTCTACTGAAGCTGGAGAGGGCTCAGCGAGCTGTATTAAAAACTATTATAAAGAAACCCTTTAGATATCCAACTGTCCAACTTTATAGCGACTGCAAGGTCCTCACCGTTAGGCAGTTATACGTACTACAGACGACCCTAAGATATCACAGCACCTTACCTGCATTCGATCCCACCAAACGTAGAAATAACCCTTCGAGTGTCCAACACAAAACTTCATTCTCTGAGGAACAATACTACACGCTTAGCCCGTACCTATATAAAAACATCCAAAGGCAGCTAAACATTACAAAATTAAATAAACACCAAACCAAAACAATATTATCAAAATGGCTTCTTGAAAAAGATTATGTGACTACCGAGTCACTAATAAAATTTATAAGATAATGTCGATACCTATATGTACACACACGCACATGCGTATTTGTACATATGCACACACGCACACGCGTACACACACACAAACACACACACACACACACACACACACACACACAAACACACGCACACACACACACACACACACACACACACACACACACACACACACACACACACATACTGTTAAATGTAAAATACTGTAGATTTTCAAGTTCCTACTAATGTATATAATTATTAATTAGTAATTATAAGCTAGTACTCATAAATGTATAACAACACGTTTTCACAAAGGCCATTGTGATTGTACAATGTTGGAGCTCCACTGACTCCCAAAATACAAGCTTCAGCTTAGTTTGGGAACCAGTAATACACTTAAATGTCAAAATCAAAATGTACCTTTGTGACCATATTTGTGTACTTACCTGATTTGTTCCTTTTTTAAGTCAATAAACAATTATTATTATATTATTATTTCCCGAACCGAAACGTGCGAGAATCTCTCCCCAAAATAAATGAGCCTTTAAATCTGACACGAATTTGACAAATATAACAGAAATCGAGGGTTAGACTCATTTTATTTTTTTAGGATGTATGACAAAGACGGTTACTATCTAAAAAGATTCCCCATTATGAACTTGACCTTGAGGACCGGTTTCTTTGCTGTGGACGACAACATAGATTACATAACTCAGGGCACCTTCAGACAAAGCAGCGCCAATCTTGACCATATCGCAGATCCTGATGTAAGTTCATTGATATTTCTACGTCCAATTTCAAATGCGAAATTCAAAATGAATTCCCACCTCATCCAAAAACCGTGACACAATATTTGTTCTTAACAGTTTGTTTAGCACTAACACAAAAGTCAATTTAAGAAGAACATAATATTATGATACTAGCTTTTGCCCGCGGCTCCGCCCGCGTGGATGTCGGTTATCGCGACCAAACATAGCCTATGTCCTTTTTCAAGGTCTAATCTACCCCTATACCAAATTTCATCAAAATCGGTTCAGTGGTTTGGGCGTGAAAGACAGACAGACAGACAGACAGACAGACAGAGTTACTTTCACATTTATAATATTAGTTGGGATTATAATATTATAGTTACCTCAGAATTCCTGAGTATGTCTCCGGAGCTAATGTTGTAGTGACACAAGAAGCTCCGTAATAATTCCGTATAAAAGTCTTTGCTTGTAAAAACCAGGCGTCCACACTATGCACCGCAGGGTATTTTTCTCCTTAAGCATGACTTTGCAAAAATTTTAGGTATAGTACCTATCCAAAACTAAGATCTTCTGCGGATAGAATAATTAAAAGCTGCATAACAATATCACCTGATATGCATGTACATTATAACGTAAAATTAAAATAAATCAAGTAAAAACATACAATTAATTCAAAATTTACATTTTCCGCAGGTCACTGAGCAAGGTCTAGGTCCATTTCAAAAAGTTGCTGATTTGGTTACAAGTGGTTTGGCCAAAAACCGTTTCTTTGGATTTCAACCTTACGTACAATATCGACAATTTTGTTTTGGTAAACCAATTCGCAGCTTCGATGATCTGTACGGCATTATTGATGAAGAGGTAATGATTCATACATGTGATTTTTAATATCATAGTAATAACATTATTATAATAAAAATTATACATTTATTCATATAATACTATTATAATAAAAAATAATTATAAACATCCAGGATATAATTGCTGCATATTTTTATTCCATTTCTTTTTTTAATATCCTTGAACATAAAACTATTTGTTTTTAAGATGTTGTTGTTTCTAACTATTTAAAGCCGGAGGAGAACTTGCACCAAAAACTTCACAAATTAAACAATCCTTTCCTGACGTAGATGATCAACAAAGGAATAAAAAATTTTGTGTCCATTTCTGTAATAACATTATCCTTACTTTCATTTTTATCTTCCAGCGAATCGAGATTCTAAGAGAAGTGTACGAGAAGGTTGAAGACATAGACTTGCTAGCTGGTATTTGGACTGAAAGGCCCATGATTGGTGGCTTCGTCCCTCCCACTTTCTACTGTCTGGTGGTAGATCAATTGAAACGTAATATGTATTCGGACAGGCACTGGTACGAAAGACCTAACCGACCTAACGCCTTCACTTTCCGTGAGTATTTTTATAGTTATGTCAAATTTGGTTTTCCATAAATTTTATTAAGGAACTGCACCCACAGCTGTCTTGTATTATATCAGATAGTTGATTTTCCCTATATCGGGAACCCATTCTGGATATTTTTACATCCCATTCATGTCTACATCTTCATACAGATCCAGATAGATAAAAAATCAAAGAATACAGCAGAGACGTAGAAATTAAATTAAAAGAAACAATAAGAATTGTTAATGCTTTGAAAATCATAGATAGTAAGACCAAAATAGTTTAATTTTTCATTATATTTTTGAAATTGTGGATACGTAGGTGAACAATGTGAACATTAACTTTAAATGAATTAAATTATCCGTATTATTCATAAATTACTGCTTCATATCTAAAAATAACTTGTACAAAACAGAATTTAATCTAAGTAATAACACTGGTTTGGTTTCTGTTTTTTGCTGGTTATATTATAATTATATTATTAGTCATCTTATTGTTGATTGCCGTGGGTTCGATTCCCACATAAAACGGTTTTAATTTGTGCTACTTTTCTAGATTCTAGGAACGTTTTTTATCTTTATAAAAAAAAACAGACCAAATATAGGTATTATGTAACTAAATATTTGCTGATTAAAATGATAGTTATAATATTTTTGAATCATTTTTAAACCTTCATTCTTCAAACAGCTCAGCTAGTTGAAATAAGAAAAATCACGATAGCCAGAATACTATGTGACGTTGGAGACACCGTCGAAAGAATTCAACCACAAGCTTTCTTGAAAATAGGAAAAGAGTAAGATATTTTAAGAATTTCTTTAGAAAGTAGCTATAGCATTGTTATAAGAAATAATTGTAGCTTCTAATACCAGTCTCAGAAATCTTCGATCATCTAGAGGGCTCGAATTCTGCGATTTTTGTAACGATGCTATCGCGCAATCTTATCGATACAGTCGCTTACTGTGTACCTTCACCCTGTTTCTGTATCGTTACTGTCACGATGCTTTTGTATACCATTTAAGTGGCAGACAAGCACATGGCCCACATGACGGAAAGTGATTACCGTGGCCTATTGACGTGTACAACAAGCATCAGGGGCATCATACTTATTCTACCGACCTTATAGGTATGCCTTCTTATGCCCTTGAAGAACCCCATATTGTAGTCGCTTGGAAAAACCAATCGGAATCGAAAGTCGAAAACAATGTTGTTTGCTATTCAAATCGATTAAGATACGAATATGTCGTTTCTCGTTTTCCAATCTTAATCGATTTGAATATTTCATACTAATTGCTTTAAAAATTCAATGAAAACTTACTTTCATACCTACCTTACTGTTCTCTGTCTATGGTGCAGTGGTCCTACAGTCGCGATATTCGCGATACCAATGCGATTCAGTAGCGACACTATCATGCAACTATAACTGTTCGATCGTCTATAGATTACTAAACTACATATACATACATACATAACATAAACTCACGCCTATATACCCGAAGGGGTAGGCAGAGGTGCTAGCACCCACATTTCGCCGTTTATGTTAATGTTATAGGTGGCGAGCCTATTGCCATTAACCGGGCACTTATAAACCTGTGATAAATACACACATTACTTCGAAAAGCATCGAAAAGTCATTGGTGTGTGCCATGGTAAAACCTGGGATCGAACCCGAGACCTCGTCTCAGCAGTCCATTACCCATACCACTAGGCTACCGCGGTTGCATTACTAAACTAACTAAAGGGACTTAACATTGCGTATTTTTTTTTTTTTCAGAAATAGAATTCATGACTGCAAGTACATCAGCAAAATAGACTTTTCCGTTTGGAGAGATGAAGGTTATGCGCCAATATGACCCAAACCTTGTGAAACCTAAAATATATCCAGTTATTTCATTTGATCCGGCTTCAGAATTTTTGCTTTAATATAATAAATTACTTTAAATGCTTTTATTGGTCATCAGGCTGAATTGATTGCATTTGTGCAGTACTTATTAAAAAATAATATTAAGTATATAAAAAAATGTGTCTGTATTTTATTAATAGTGTATTTGCTTTTATAGGTACATTGTATGATCGTAATTCTCAAAATGCGTTTTAGTTTTAGTCAACTAACTTTTATAAAAGACAATTAATAATAGACATAATTATGTAAAACTAGCTGACCCCGCGAACTTCGTACCGCCTGACAGCCAATTCTTTATTTTTTATTTTTTTTCTCCGTAAGAACCATCCTCGTACTTCAAGGAATATTCTAAAAAAAGAATTAGCGAAATCGGTTCAGCCGTTCTCGAGCTTTGCGCTTAGCAACACATTTAGGGATTCATTTTTATATATAGACTAGCTGTTGCCCGCGGCTCCGCCCGCGTGGAATTCTGATCCCGTTCATCGCTGATATATAGCCTATATGTTAATCCAGGGTATAACCTATATACATACCAAATTTCAACCAAATCGGTCCAGCCGTTTATGCGTGAAAGAGTAACAAACATCCACACATCCATTCTCACAAACTTTCACATTTATAATATTAGTACGAAGATAAATCCTCCAATTACGTGGGACAGAAAATCGTAGTTGGTGAATTATATATAGGTCTCTGCGTACCCCTTCGGGAATATACGAGTATTATATGGTTTGCAACACACCTGCTCATAAAAGTGCTATTATTTCACCGCAAATAGGCACTTACGTGACACCTATTATCAAACTATGACTTTTCATTGCTATTATTCACAAGTAAGTTATAGATTCTTTTTTAAATTTTATAGGTTGTTCTATGTTCTTAAAAAAGTTTCGATTCAAAAAAGAACGTGTTTAATAGTACGAATAAATTAATATGCCTATTGTATGTTCATTTGATGCCTCATATGGCACGCGTGAGTATGATGATTCTTTGCTCACTTGTACCATAATTGTAGGTATGTATACCTATAGATAAATACAAATATCACCCGTGTTTACTAAAATCTAGCCAAAACCTAATTATATTAACTTTCTACAAGGCATTTATATTGTCATAAGTTAAACAATACCAATCAGTAATTGAAAGTGAAAACAAATCCGTTATAAACAATAACTTTCCACACAGTGCTGTTTAATAAACAATAATTTTCTCTTCCATTGACTTATGCCAGTTAGCAGAACGTCAATTAGAATACGATTTAGCCTCGAACGCAGTGTCATAGCACAGATAAATGATCATCCATGATAACACTAACACTTCCAGAGCCCTTATTAGACTTGACCAACCGTAACTACATGCGTTCTTATTAACCAACACATTTCAGTAGGTTAAGTTATACATAAGTTCTATCTTCCATGGTAACCAATTGAAATCCACGTTACGACTACGTTTGAAACTCATTGTCAAGTAGAATAATGCACCAGGGAGATAAAGTACAATTTAGAAATATGCAAATCGGCTACAAATCCCTCTAAACAGAGATTAAACTATGCAGATACGACGAACAGAATGTTATTAGGTAAATAAATGTATTATGATAAAAGTGGATTTAGAAAACAAAGCCACATGATTAATAATAATAATAATGAAATAATATTTCAGATTTTTTTTTGTATATAAACGTAATAAACTTTCTTTGAAACATTCAAAATACTTTAATTAATAAATGAAACAAAATATGTAGGGTCAGATGTCCCACAATGAAACAGTGGTACACTATAAAACATAGCAATATTTCTAAAACGCGACGTTGCCAGTTTGTGCATTATATCGCGTAAGGACACGCTATAGAAACTGCCACTACACCTCAGTTTGCGGCGGCACCGCGTGAGAGCAGACGTGTCTACGGAGCATTTTTACTTTTTTCGACAAAAAAGTAAGTACTTTTGGCTATCTTTAAAGATTTTTCATTATTTAATGGTTGGAAGTATTATATTTTTTATGACTATCTAGCATCGGACATGTTTTGTAGATAATCGTGGCATATATCATTTGTTTGAAAGTTACAATTTTGTGAAAATAAATTGGAGGTTAGTTAGATAAACCCTAGGTAGTCAACAATGAAACAGTAGAACAATGTACACAATGAAACAGTTTCATTGAGTACTATATTGTTTCATTGTGTACCATAATATCATAAGATGTCTCTAATGATTTAGATTATATATAGGTATTTTTAATGGTTAATATTAACCTTATCGATTAATATTTGTTTGTATTTTAAGATGGCGCGTACCAAAGCTTTAAAAAGAAAAAAAGGCGATCATTCACGGGAAAATATGCTTCGTGCTGTTCTAATGCATAGACAAGGAAAGAGCTTGAGAAAAGCTGCACAAGAGTGTAACGTACATTATGCTACGCTATTTCGATACGTAAACAAATATAAGGATATCAATGATGATGTATCTTTACAAAGCCAAAGATTTACTCCCAACTACGATGTTAATAAAACATTTACTGTAGCACAAGAAACAGCACTTAAAGAGTATATTGAAGAGTGCGCATTAAAATTTTACGGGTTAAGCTCAAAGGACGTGCGGCGTATTGCTTATCAAATGGCAAAAATTAACAATATTCAATGTCCTGATAGCTGGGAAAAAGATCAAACAGCTGGAATCGAATGGTTACGGTCTTATAAATCAAGGCATTCAGAACTGACATTAAAAAAACCTGAAGCATGCAGCATAGCCCGTGCAACCGCATTTAATGTAGAAACTGTCCGCTCTTTCTTTAACAACTTGAAAAATGTCATGGAACGTCATCCTTCTTTTGGGAACGGTTGTAGGATCTACAACTTGGATGAAACTGCCACTACAACCGTTCAAAAGTCGGCAAAAGTTATGGCGCCTAAAGGCAAATACAATATTTGCAAGATAACCAGCGGTGAACGCGGTACATTGGTAACAACATGTGCAATTGTATGCGCATCAGGACAAGCACTGCCTCCGGTTCTTGTTTTTCCAAGAAAACATTATAAGGATTATATGATGAATGGGGCTCCACCAGGATCTCTTGGACTAGCAGCTCCAACGGGGTGGATGAATGCGGAATTATTTGTTCAAGTAATGACCCATTTTATAAAACATACCGCAGCGAGCCCAGATAATCCAGCATTACTAATCATGGATAACCATGAATCACACCTTAGTATAGAAGCCTTGGATTTAGCCAAACAAGCTGGAGTAACAGTGCTTACTCTACATCCACATACGACTGCAAAAATGCAGCCTCTTGATGTGGGCTTGCTTGCGCCTTTTAAAGGTTATTACAATAAAGCTGTGGATTCTTGGCTGATGAGGCATCCCGGTAAGCAAATGACTGTGTACAGTGTCGCCGAGTGTGTGGGCGTGGCATATGCAAAAGCAATGACTCCTGAAAATATTGCGTCTGCTTTCAAAAAATGTGGCATTTTTCCGTACGACGCAGATGTTTTTACAGAAATTGACTTCATGCCGTCATTGGTCACGGATAGAGAACAACCAGGGCTATCTCATTCTACAGCTATCGCTCCTGATGAACTTCACCTTAGTGAGAATCTTGCTCCGCCTTCTTCAGAGGTTGAACGCACTAATGAGGGATTTGTTGTGGCACGGGTTGAGAGTCCTTTATCTGATGTGACACGGGCTGAGAGTCCATCAATACTTGTAGCTGAGGAATTTCTGTGGGAAGAAATTTCAGCCCAAGCCACATGTGGTGTGAATGATGTTGGAATTTCGACGAAGTCTAATGAATCAGATTCAACTTCACTGTTTAGAGCAACCACTCATCATGTAGAAGAAATCTATGCAAGCACTTCTGGTTTGCAAAGTAATTTTAAATCTCCTAAGGAATTTATGCCTCCATTGAAAGCTGGTCCACGTACTGGAAAGCGCAAACCAAGAAAACTCGGAAAAAGTATGGTAGCAACAGACACACCGGAAAAAGATCGGATAGCTGAAGAACGACAAAAAAGACAAGATAGAAAGTTAAGGGCAAAGACAACTAAACGGCAGGTTCTGAACGACAAAGATGAAAAAAAGAAACGCAAAATTTTAAGGCATGACTCAGAAACAACTAGTGAGGAAGACGAGGAAGTAGTTTACATGGAAGAATGTGATTCTGATATTAGTGAATTTAATGAAGAACTAGAGGAGGATGGCCTTCCTTTGATAACGGAAAATTTCAAAAAGCTTACTCGCTTACCTCAGGAAGGTGATTACGTGCTTGTTTTACTGGACTCAAAAAAACTAAAAGTCTATTATGTTGCGCAAATCACGGAACTAATAAATAAACATAAAGTCGGTGTTTCGTTTATGAGACTAAAAGTTAAAGATCTTATGAAATTTTACATGCCGTTGGAGCCTGACCTTTCTGAAATTGACATGAAGGAGATAAAGATGATTCTTCCTCCGCCACAAATAAATGGATCGAAATACAGAAACTCAACTTACGTCTTTCCTGTTCGTGTGATACCAAATATGAAGTTGCGTTAGATTTTTACTACCATTTGTTTATATTTTATATTTATGTCGTTGACATTTTGTTACATACCTGTGATTTTTGTAATTCTGAGATTTATTAGATATTATGTGATAGTTAGATAGATAGAAGAAGAATGAAGACGTTAAGGTTAATGTAAAGTGATCTCAGCCATTTTATAATTCTAAGACTGATATGGAAGTGCCTAAATATTTTAAGTCTAGTCTGTATCTAATTAATATGTGCCATAAATGTCCAAAATTTAATAATTTTGTTACTAAAAAAAGTACATTATTTTTAAATTGTAGGTACCTAGTCTTTGTCATTGCCATTACTAATTAAAATTAAGAATAAAGCCTTTTATGATTGAACTCAAGTTGTTTTTGTCATACCTCTACTACTTACATTACACAAAATATGATATAGACACAATTTAGGTATGTTTCATTGTTGAATATATGGTGTTTCATTGTGTACGACTCTATGGACACAATGACACATATCCCATTTCTTAGTTTGAATTTTTTCGTGTTTTTATACCACTTTATTTAAAAAATCTATACATGACATTCGATACCCAATCAAATTGACTACATGCCTGTAAAATAATATACTTCTATCAGCAAAAACATAAGGTGTATGAGGTTATAAACTTTATGTGTTTCATTGTTGGACACTTGACCCTACATACTAATGTCTTCAATTCACAATTTTATTATTTCGATGTAGCTTATGTATTATTATATTTTACTTTTATTATGAAATATAGGTACATAATAGTACATTATGGTACAAGTGAGCAACGTTGGTGATTACCGCCGAGGCGCCATTGAGACCCGAGCCGCCAGGCGAGGGTCTTAAGACAGCCGAGGACGGTAATCATCATGCTCACACGTGCCATACGACGTTTTACAACACACTTGCGAATAAAATAATACTACAAATACTAAATAAACAATACTACAAATTAATTCGTTTTCCTATGCGCGCGCATTTAACAATGGCGGTCGACCATATTTAAAAAAAAATGAGGTTTGAACTTAACTTTTTTTTACTCTGTTTTTTTTTTCTGTACTTAGAGAAAAAAAAAAGTTAAATTTGAGTGAAAATTTTGTTTATTACACAAGTATTACAAGTTGAAATTATTTATTTAAATACGAAAATGCATCAAATGACCATACAATAGGCGTATTAATTTATTCGTACTATTAAACACGTTATTTTTTGTATCAAAACTTTTTTAAGAACATTGACAATTATAGACACTTCCTATGAAATTTAAAAAAGAATCTATAACTCACTTTTGTGAATAATAGTAATGAAAAAGTCACAGTTTTATAATAGGTGTCATTCCGTGCTTAATTGCGGTAAAATAATATCACATTTATGAGCAGGTGTGTTGTAAATTTATCTTATATTGCACAAAAGATTTAATGTAAGTAGAGGAAGCTCGTGAAGTGTGTGAGCACTGGGCGGACGGCGGGTTGCAGAGAGCCTATCCCGGAAGAAAAAGATGTGAGTATTTATGTATTTGTATGTATGACATACACATACATTTTAATTTATCAAATAATGCTTATTAATTCATTTGAAGAAGTTACCGGTACACAGAAAAAAATCATCGTAGGTATAATTATGCGTCACTTATTAGAAGCGACGCTTCTGAATTTAATAGTAACTACATATTCTATGCCCTTTGTTGAGGGGTTTTAATTAATATTTCTGTACTGGTACTGTGCAGTGTGAATTAATTCATAGTACGGGGCCTATGCTGAAATATGTAAATTATATCTGATTTATGTGGAAATGGTTTTGAGGAGAAAGCCACATAGGCTTTCAAAGTAATATATTTTTGTCAATAATTGTATATACCTATTTATGTTTAGGAGCTCGATTCTCAAAGGTTCTGTTGAAGAAATCAAAATTCAGTTTATAATATTTAAGAATTTTAGTAATTTTAAGGACGAGAAAAGTCGTGGATGAACTGCACCTTTACTTTTAAATGACCAAATCCGTCAGTAGCAAAAGGTCCCTATAACGTGATTCCTGCCGGCTTGCTCTGCAAAAGGAAGCCATGGCAACTGCTCTAACTATACGATATTGCCAGTGGAATGTGGAGGGCAGGCTGATGATCAGTACCTAATAAACAACCAAACGAGTTTCACATTAATGATTAGTACGATAGTAGGATACCTACATATTTCACTACAATACTTACAATGTTATTATAAGCCTTTGATTAGGCAACAAGTTGTCTTCAGGCGTCCGCTTTAGTGTCCTAGCAGTTAATGACAGTTGTACAAGTAAGTTATGTAGATTAAAGACCATTTTGTGGTACAGGTTATACAGTCAGCGACAATGTTGCAGAACACTAGCCGACTTACAAACTATTTTTATATTGATATTGTTTAATAATAGATTTTATAACTACACTAGCTGACCCAGCGAAGACAGCCTCTGTGGCGTGATGGTAGTAAACGCGACAACTGCGCGCGAGGCGCGGATCCCATCCCCGCTCAGTGCAAATATTTGTATACTTGAATAGAGACTGCAGTTTAGACTGGAAAACGCGGACCCCGGGCTTCGAGGTGAAAGATTCGTATACGAATGCGATTAACGCTAGGAGGATGAACAAGACTAGCTGACCCGGCGGACTTGGTGCCTCTATATTTTTACCCGACTACGGCGAAGCCAAAGGAGGGTTATGATTTTGACAGGCTATGTATGTATGTATGTATGTATGTATGTATGTATGTATGTATGTATGTATGTATGTATGTATGTATGTATGTATGTATGTATGTATGTATGTATGTATGTATGTGTGTATGTATGTATGTATGTTCGTTTGTTCCCTCATAGCTCTTCAACTACTTATTAGAACTGGACAATTGAGGTATCGTCGTATTGAGGTATTAGACGCGTCTTGATCGTCCGCTGGTTATAGGCTATAATATTATATCGGCTATTCTTGATATTTTCTTGTTTAATACTTTTTAGAGCGTGATTTTGCAGTAGTCGGGTTTTAGTAGAATTCAGTTACCATTCCCGCTGTACCTTCTGTTTTATTTTTTTCAATAAATCTTTTCCTGATAATAACGAACACATTACATACATTTGGGGGCCTTCATTTTTGTATGGATACCCCGCCCTTCCTTGAGGTCCATGCTAACCTCGTCAATATTACTAGCTGTATTCGCATGTAGTACTTGTAACTTCAATATACACAATAACTGCTTAATACAATAAACGAAACATTTGTATGACATATAAATTCACATCTGTAACTGGATCTGACTCACGCAAATACAATTTTCCTCCAAACTACCAGTACCATAAATAAGCACTACGAGAGCATAGATCGGAAATCTGTAGCGCTACCACGAGTCACGAAATATCCGCAGTGGGAATTGAAAGTTTCGGACAATAATTTCCATTTATCCCAAAATCACATAAGTTTAATCTTTGGTTTCCAGACTTCATTAATGTCGTTAATTTCTATTGAATTACTAACTGTTGCCTGCGGCTCTGCCCGCGCGGATATTAGTTAACACGACTAAACATAGCCTATGTCCTTCCTAAGGTCTAATTTATCTCTGTACCAAATTTCATCAAAATCGGTTTAGTGGTTTAGGCGTGAAAACGTAACAGACAGACAGACAGATAGACAGACGGACGGACAGAGTTACTTTCCCATTTATAATATTAAGATGTGTTCATTAGATTGGAACTATTGGCATGAATAAATTTAAAAAAATATGAAGATCGAAAAGACTGACGCCCAGTTTCCGAAAGGCTGATCAATGTCAAATTAACTAATCGACTGTTAAATTTTTTTCCAAGTAGCAATTGGGTTGCTAAAAGCATAGTTAAATAGTATAATTTGATAATCGTGTTGGTTAATCAGCTATTTTAACCGACACGATGATCAAATTAATCTATTTTAACCATGATTCTAGCAACTCAATTCCTACTTGACAATGATTGATTTGAGGTTGATCTGCCTTTCGGAAACTGGGCGTTAATACCTACCGTATAGACACTTTGGTTCGGCTTTAACCCTACGGTAAGAAAATAGAAGTGACTTCATGGTGCCTACATGACTAAATGCTACGTCTGTCGTTCGTGTTTCCTGCGGGTTCGAAGTTTCGAACGTTTCATGGTAGTCCCTCCGTAGCCAGTACATTTGTCGATACAGACCACTACTTGTGAATGTCGCGTCGAATGTCTCAATTCTCTTTGAAACTAAGCTAGCATTCGACTTCTAGGATTTATTTGGATATTCTGCAGTATATTTGTCTATATTGTATATGTCATTTAATAAAGTTAGCTAAATAAAGCTTGTCGAATCGCATACTAATAGATTTAGTTTGTACAAATCGACTATTAAGCTTCCTTCTTGCTATAGTCTCGGGTCTTTTAAGCGTCGGCCGGGGTGCGAGGGATATGGCTATGACAATCTCACCTCCGGCAACTGACGGCCCACAGAAGGCGTGCGTTTTAGTCGGTTCGAGTCTGACATAACCTCCTCCTCCGAGCCCGACGGGGGAGGTATCCGTGGGGATTTTTCGCACGATAAAAAAAAAGGGTCCTTTAAGCGGGCCGTGAAAAAGCATCTAATGAGGCCATCAAGCTGAGTGCACTCGTCCATATATTAAAATTAAATAAAAGTTTTTTTCGGAACACGTCCATAGTAGGTTAGTACGTTTCACTTATATACTATTGTTAGTAAGGTACATAGTTTCTAATTTTAATAACTGTGTTTGTTTTGGTGTGGACCACCATCCACCTTTTAAACGCAGCCAGGATGCGGTTGGCGCTGCTCCTCGTGCGATTTAATAAGGAAGCACAACGCTTTCTTATTATAGTTGCGAAGTCGTCGACACGCTTCTCCGCAAACATCCCGGAGGCGCTGCAGTGCCTCGGCAGACCCATCAGCATCCTGAATGCGTTATCATATTGGACTCATAGGCCACGGTAACTACTTTCCATCAGGAGAGCCTTGTGCTTGTCTGCTGTCTTAGAGGTTTAAAAATGCGACTGGGACGAATAAGATGAAGAAGAAAATGCATTTTATTAAAAAAAAATCTGTAAATTTATTATTACGTACACTTCAATGGTTAAATAACTTATTTAAAGCTATAATGCGTTATTCAAAACACTCAGAGATAGTTTCCAACAGTTGTGATAAATGTTGACAATAACCCTATTTCCTCGATCACCATGAAGTCCCGCTGTTTCTCTGCTGGATGTCCATGAGATTGTGTGTTCGCGTTCAAAACGGCTTACTCCTTTAAAGATAATATTGACTTATGGGTGTACGTGTTTCGTAGATGCTGCTTTGGAAGGAACTTTAATTTACCTTACAGGATCCTTATTCTGAGTGACAAACTGTCTCGTAACTACGCGCGTTCGTAAAAACCAACACATTTATAATGTCACCGTAAGACGAACGTATAGAAGAATTTGTATCAACTTTGGGTGAGGTTTGGTGGCTCAGTGGTCGCATTCCCCCTGTAAGGAAAAGATCATTGGTTAGTGTCCCGCTCAGGCTGTATTCGCTTTTTCTATCATAAAACGATATTTAAGATTATCTAGTTTTACACCAGTTCTCACTTCTATGTTAACCAATTGTAATTCCCCATCTTATCGCGTTGCAACTGCGTTTCTAACTAGATATCACTCAGAATAATACTCCAGAGCCATTATTAGGCTTGCCCGACTGAAACGTAACTATGCGCGTTCGTATTAGCCGACACTGTCAGTTAGTAATTTAGTTATTTTTAAAGCAATTAGTATGCTAACTATTCAAGTCGATTAAGATTGGAAAAAGTGAAACGCTCAGAGAGAGAGCGAGAGAGAGAGAGATAGTGAGAGAGAGAATAGAGTGTAGTGTAGGTTCAAGTCCCGTTTGAGCAATTTCCTTTTTCCAATCTAAGAACAGTCTAATACCCTTCTTCATATAGGCTATTTGAAAATAAAGACCACGGATCCTGTAGCAATAGGCCAGACAGTTCTAACACCACAGTTCCATAATACATTAGCAGCAAAAAGCGAAACACGAGACATTGTTTGGTCCCCTTTAAATTCACAACGCGACGTATGGAAATCGATACACATTTGGGGAACATTGCTTGTCCGTACGTGACAGTGTTACGCGAATAGGACGATACTGACCTTTTTATGTATAGCTTTTATTGGCGTTGTAGTAGCTGTAAAGGGGTTATAGGTTAATCATCAATTTGTAGCATTTATGTGTTGAATTTAGTAGAAAAAGTAACGTTAATCACATGCCCCTTATTCTGAGTGACAAACCGTTACGTAACTACACGCGTTTATGATAGCCACACATTAAGTCTTCGCACGTTACGAGTGTGTTTGATACACAATGTCATTCATAATAATACCCCCCAGGTTAGACCTGAAATCGTATCGACATTTATTTAATCGAGTGCATTTTTGAGACAGGACAGTCAGGACAGATGCTTAAGCTGTTATAATTTTAGGTAAACGTTTCTAAGAGACCATCCATGGGTTTAATATATTCCTAAGTCTTGTCTCCAAAATTCATTTCGTATACGAGTACGCGTTCAAAACAAAACAATTTATACAAGAAAAGAGTATTGAACAAACAAGCAAATATTGTTTTCTTAGAAACACTCGAACAAATCACACAAAAGGATGAAATATTGCGAGGTTAGCTCTTCTCAGCGACGCAATATCATGCAAATATTAAACTACAAAGAACTTTGTGACGTAGAGGAGCGTACGGGCGACTTCCTTAGCGTTTTATATTGTTTATTCCATAATTTATTGGGTTTTGTAGTTATACAATTTTTGAAATATTTTTAAGGTCACATAAATATTAATTTGGAGTCATTCACCATCTCGCGATCGTCAAATTCGCGAGCGCGCGCGAGTTGGCAAATTTTGATTTCGAATTATTTTTTCGTCGTCATCTCGCGCGCATGCTAAAGTACAGTCAGATAAAAAGGATCAAAGAAAACATGAAAAGGAAACTAATGTATACTCGCGTCTTTACCTGCATTGGTTGATGCGCTGCGAATGTTTTTTTTTTCATCTTAGATTTCGATATAGACTTGCGAAGTGAGACTACGCCACTAAGGGGACACGGCCGATATTATGATATCTGTTATGAGTAGCTATGTCATCTTAATATGCGTCGTATGAAATTAGATTTTCTTTTGCTTATCTTTTACTTTAGGCTGTATTTAAGATAAATTTCAAAATGTTTCACATATTACACTAGTTAAAATATTTACAAGAATAAAAAAAAGTATTTATTGCAATTTTTATTTCATTACATATATTTTTTATGATATTTGGCTGCGCCATTGAGAATTATCCCTATTTTAATTTATTAATTTAATACGCTAACACTTACTTCACAAACTCACATTTTTATTGCACAAATCAGAGCGCATCATTTTATAGGAATACACTATTCCCTCCCACTTCCGCTTCCTATGTCAGTGCTACCAAAAAACTCGCCCGCGACGCGTACGCAAAATCTGCTCTTCGATATAAAAATCTAAACCACCAATATCGGGGACATTAATTATCAAATCATATTAAAGTGCGGTGTAGTGCTCACTCCAATAAGGTATCAACTCAAGAACTCCCGGAGGCGAGGCAGGCGTTCATCAAACCTTCCAACAGGTAGGCACTGGCTCCCTCCAAGTTTTGGTCCTCCGTCCCGGATACCTATTAATCTCCTCAATCCGCATTTATTATCCTCTCCTCTCAATAAAATTCACTCACGCATACTCTTTACTCACGCATTATCGTATTATTAACGTATTTTATACGAAAAACTCACCACGCTAACGCACCCGCCATTTTAAATTTTATTTGTTCAACATCGCAAAAATACCTCTTTATTTCAAAGTAAAATACTCATAAACACTCTTACTATTACCTATATTCATACGATTAGGTACACAAATTAGTTTAATATTAATATTTCTAAATTTCAACATAAATTACAAGTACGTAAAATACCTACCCACATCTTTTCATTCGCAACGCGCTCAGCCAACATTCTTATAAGTAGGTACCTATCTGTCTCCGCCCTTCGCGCGCTTGATACATTCAATTTTTTAATTATTAAATTTTCACTATGGATGAACCCAAAGTCGTTGGAAGTGACAGTAAGTCCAATGAAGTCAGGATCTCTTTTCTTGAGTTCAAACAACAAAACCTCTTTCAAATCGTTCAGGAAATATATAACCTCAGTTTAAAGGTTTCCGATGAGGTAACTAGTAAACTATTTCTCGCTAGGGTTCAATCCATCGAAAATACTCGTACAGAATATATAGAAACTGTAGATAAACTCATTATTGAAAGATTAAAGCAAAAACCCCAGGTAAAGCCTAGTTTTAGCATTCTCAACACTTTTGATGAGTTATACTGTTACATCAAGCAGACGGAGACATCTCTGAGACAACAGCTTAGGGATACACATAAACATGAAAATTATAATAACATGTTGCCACCGTTAAAGCTCACAGGCTTCGATGGTACTCCTAGTAAATGGCCATTATTCTATGATAATTATTGTAGTGTGGTACATTCAAATACTCGCCTCACCAAGGCAGAAAAAGTACAATATTTAATTGGTTGCCTCTCCGGCAAAGCTCTCAATGTTTGTTCTGGAATATCCGCTACAGCTCAAAACTATGATATCTTGTGGCAAGCGCTGCTAGATAGATACCATGACACTAGAGTACAAGCATCTGCTTATATAGAACAGATGTTACAACAAAAACCAGGACAATCCCCTGAAAATTTAATAGATAACTTTTGCTCTGCCGAGGCTGCTTTGCAACGCTTGAATATTGAGGATTTGTCAGACTTCCTAATAACTTATTTAGCATTAAGTAAGCTTGATAAGTCTATGGTAGACCTGTTTGAACAGGCTCATAGACATTTAGATATTCCTAAATTTAAGGACTTGAAACAGTTCCTACGCGAGCAATGTAAACTTCAAGTTGTACATGCATCTTCCCGCTCTCAAGTTAATAATAATCGCACTCAATATGTAAAACCCGCACCCCAAGTAAACAAACAGAAAACGTTTTTTACTCAAACTTCTCAGTCCAACAGATCTGACAACCTTTCTCAATCTCAACCTTGCAAAGTTTGTAACTCTAATCAATCTCATCCGTTGTTCAAATGTGATATATTTTTACAACAAGATGTTAAAACGCGTAACGAGATTGCTCGTCAATATTCCTATTGTATTAATTGCTTAGGTTTCCATCATTTAAGTGCATGTAAATCGTCCAAACGGTGTTCTACATGTAACCGCAAACATCACTCGTCATTGCATTATGACAACCCAAATACATCTCTTTTCCCGCGTCCGTCCGAGTCTAGCACTTTTAATTCAAATAATAATCGTGGCACTTTAACCACTGCGCCATCGCCGCATGGTTCGTGGAGCGCGCGCCCCGCACCCTTGCCCGCGCCGCCGCCGGCAGCCAGCGCTGTTGGGCCCCCCGCGCCCCGCGCGGATTGTCCGTCTCACTCACACTCGCGTCCGCATGCAGACTCGGCGATATCACAGCCACAGTGCGCTCCCCGCGTAAATTCAAATAATGATAACAACTTTGTGTTGTCAGTTACTGTTCCCGCGCGTATTTCGAGTAATAATACTACTGTATTATTGCCGACTGCGTCTGTTATTGTTTATAATGCAAATAATAAACCGCATCAAATGCGATTATTTCTAGACACGGGTTCAATGAGTAACTTCGTTACGAAGTCGTGTTGTGAACGCTTAAATTTAAAAATAACTCCCGCGCCTTCTGTTATTACAGGTATAGGTCAACTTAAAAATCATTCCTTTGGAATTACGCAATTTAAAATGTACTCTCGCTTCGATTCTCGCTGTGTCTATTCCGTCAGCGCTCGCGTTATGGATACAATAACGGACTTTTTACCTAATGTTGAAATTGATACTACGCACTTAACTCACTTACAAGGTTTACCTATGGCTGATGACCATTATAACGTGCCTGGTGAAATAGATTGTTTGATAGGCAACGAATTATTCCCGCTTTTACTCGGTTCACACAAGGTGAATTCACACAACTCTTCCGCGGTAGTCGGTATACAAACCACTCTCGGATATGTCGCTATGGGCAAAGCCCAATGTATTACAACCCCGCATACCGCTAAGGCTCTCCCAGAAGAGACAGGTACACTCACTCATGCTCATCGCTCGCTCAACTCTAATAAAACTTTCTTGTGTCAAACACACGCTCTCTCACTTGATCAATTAACTCAACGCTTTTGGGAAATAGAAAAGGTCCCAGATAAAGTCCATGCTAGTCCCGATGATGAAGCATGTGAAAATATATTTCAATCCACTTATTCACGTGATGACACCGGTAGATATACGGTCGTTCTTCCTTTCAAACACGCGCCCTCTGAGTTAGGACACTCCTTCTCAGTGGCTAAACGCCGTTTTTTAAGTCTAGAGAATAAACTCAATTCCTCTGGCTTACGCGCTGATTACAACGCAATTATTCAAACATACATTGATCAAGGCTTTTTGTCTAAAGTTTCGAACAACTTTCTAGACACTCAAGTTTATTACATGCCGCATCGCGCCGTCTATCGTCCTGAAAAAGAAACGACGAAGACCCGCGTTGTTCTAGATGCTGGGAGTAAGACCACATCTGGCAAATCGCTTAATGATTTATTGTATGTAGGCCCAGCCCTACAGAATAATATTTTTCATTTACTTCTCAATCTCCGTATGTTTTCAATAGCTCTAAGCGCAGACATTGAAAAAATGTACTTTCAGGTGAAACTCACTCGAGATCACCACTCGTTCCAACGCATTCTGTTTAGATTCGATTCCGATTCACCTATTGATACCTACCAATTTAATACCGTTTGTTTTGGTGTATCTAGTTCGCCTTACCTAGCTATGCGCGTCGTACGACAACTCGCCGCCGACAGTCGCGAATCATATCCGCTCGCCGCCTATGAGGCTGATAACTACATGTTCGTCGATGATTATATCTCGTCAGTAGATAACGTAAGTATAGCTGAAAAGACCTACAAGGAAATGATCGCGATGTTTCAGTCGGGAGGTTTTAATTTGGTCAAATGGATATCAAATGATAGACAATTATTGTCTCGCATTCCTAATGCTCACAAGAGTTCTCTCGCTGTTAAATTCGATGACGATCCTAACGCAGATACAAAAATCGTAGGTATGCAATGGCAGCCTACCGATGATAATTTTACTTTCAATATAAATGTCGATTGTCATACGATTTGTACCAAACGCTCTCTTCTGTCTGTGACCGCACGCTTATTTGACCCGCTAGGTATCATTAGTCCAGTAATCGCTTATATGAAGCTTCTCATACAAGACTGTTGGAAACTACAGCTCGACTGGGATGACGAAGTCCCCGACTGTATTCTCTCCAAATGGAATCAATTCCATAAGGAACTACCGCGTTTGTCTGATATAAAAATTCCACGTCACATCGGAATAACGGCTTCTAGCAGAATAACATTGATAGGATTCGCAGACGCCAGCCAGGGCCGCCGCTAGCTATGTGGGCGCCCGTGTGCAAAGTCGATTTTGCCGCCCCCTAAATAGGTCTAAGGACGCTTACACCCCCCCCCCCCTCCCCCGCCGGTTGTTATATAGGACTCGAACCGACATATTTTTTCTGGCAGACCATGATAAAAAAGCGGATAATTAATGAAATTACAAAATAAGGAACAAAAATGTTTATTTTGTAAAAAAAACAGTAGGTAAGTACAGTACTGTACATTTGCTACGTGAACAGCTGTATTTTTTTGCGGGTAGGTATGTCAGATTTTTTACAGCTTTCAGTAAACTATGTTGTATAAATTTCAACTTGATGCCCTCACCCAATCACGAGAAAAAAAGTGACAGACAGACAAGCAGTCAAAGAATCAAAGTATTTCGTTTAGGCACATAAAGAGCACATGAGCACATAATTTGGAAACGATTCTTTCGCTGGTTCGCTAAGTCGGTTCTACTGAGAAGATACCATTCCGTTTTTAACCTGCGGTGCAAAAATGATGCTTCGTAGCTCCCGAACGGATGAACTTTTGAAAGGTGAGTCAAATTCAAAGACATATTCTTTATGTTTCAAAATAGTGCAACACTGTTACAGCTTTTTGACGTAAAATTCTGCTTAAAACTAAGTTTAATACCACTTCCTAGGCGCTAGTGGAGAAAAAACGGCATAAAAAAACTCCACAGAGTGTAATCGGGAGTGATCTTAGCTATGTTTGATGAAAGGCCAAAGAGTATGATAATATATAGAAGAGTGGAAACTATGCTTATCACTAATAACAGAAACAGACAGTAAAACGAAGTTACAATAAAATAAAGACAACTATTGTAATAACAAGAGATAATCTCGAAAAGCGCATCAACATCCGATTCGAACGATATAGAGTTAACAATGACACTTACATGACGTTACTCGGCAAATGGCGTTGTTTGTTGCCCCCAAAAAACCAATCCTATGATCAGGGGCGTATTTAAAGATTTGGCGCCCCGGGCCACATAGGTTTGCCTCCCCATAAGTGACGTTCGCGTTCACCGTTAGCCTGCGCCCAAGGGGTGGACCCAAAATAGGGGCCCGTCAGAAGTTGCTAGAGACTTTCAAGCCTGATTCGTGAGATCTCTATCTTATGGTGCGAGAGAAGTGACTCTCATCGATCTCCCCACTAACCCAGGCTCCCAATCAGAATCCCTTCAAGGGGACATACTTGCATTCCATTCCATTAAAGCGCCCTACGTAGAAGATGATATGGCAACCAAAAATCACTTGAGTACAGCAATAGCTTGTGAAGGAGATGTTTTATGATGTTTTATGCATGTTGCCTTCGGCAACAGTAAAAACACCGCTTTTGGACCTGGCAGCACTCTAGGCTCTAAAGGCACTCAGATCCCGTTTTGAAGGGCTCTTTAGCGTATGCCTCAAGTAGAGACGGATTCAGAAAATTTGAAAGACAGGAAAACTGGTCCTCTTCTGCAAAGTTACCATCCGCCTACCGGCTCATTGTATTGATCGACAAGGTATGCAGTATGCAGGTGTTTTAAATGAATTATTCCTCGTGAAGCGCCACATCGAGCGCCTTACAGGAGTGAGACCGAATTTGGTAGACAATCAATTTGGATATAGTCGGGAGCAACGTGGATGCCAACACGCGCTTGAGGGCTCTGGTGAAAGAAGCAGTGGCACGGCGAGTTGATGCTGGCAGTGTCTATTGTTGCCTACGTCGTTAACGCCTTGTCATGGAGCTGCATCAGAGCTGCACTCTTTCAGCACGGGCTGCCTCTCTATCCTCGCGTCATTGTCGGGGCTTACTTATCGGTGAAAGCCAGTATCTACCCAAGTAGGGCATGGTTTGGTAAGTGAGATATGTGGCGCGGTGTTCCGTTTGGCGCGGATCTGGGGCCGCTTCTGTAGAACATCCGCTAGGACTGGATGGTGACAGCACGAAATCAAAAGCAACCAAATAAGCCACAGCCGGAGTTACCCAAGTCCTTGGACGTATTTGTGACTGGATCTGAAGTGGGCATACCTGGTTCTTTTACTTACGAACCCTTTGACGTGTGGGGAGCACAGAGGCTGCTCATACACCACCTTGCAGCCCTTAAATAGACTTCGGATGCAGGTCAGCCGAAGTAACGAAAACCGAATTAGATGGAGTTTCTTAAAAGAAATGGACCCACGGTGTGAATGCGGAACTACCTCACTGCTAACTCAGGAACTCAGGAACTCATGGGTGCCTCTGAGAACGCCATCAGGGTGGTTGCACACTGGGCAAACAAAATATGACACAATACGCCGTCGACTCGTCTGCCGTCTATCTCTGGGCACCTCAATCTTGACTCCAAAAGGTGCCCAGAGATAGACGCTCGGGGCGGCAGGTTGCGAGGGGCGGCGGAGCCGCCCCGAGCGTCTATCTCTGGGTGCCTCAATCTTGACTCTAAAAGGTGCCCATAGATAGACGCTCGGGGCGGCAGGTTGCGCTGGGCGTCTCAATCTTGACTCTAAAAGGTGCCCAGAGATAGACGTTCGGGGCGGCAGGTTGCGACGGGCGGTGGAGCCGCCCCGAGCGTCTATCTCTGGACGCCTCAATCTTGACTCTAAAAGGTGCCCATAGATAGACGCTCGGGGCGGCAGGTTGCGAGGGGCGGCGGAGCCGCCCCGAGCGTCTATCCCTGGGCGCCTCAATCTTGACTCTAAAAGGTGCCCAGAGATAGACGTTTGGGGCGGCAGGTTGCGAGGGGCGGCGGAGCCGCCCTGAGCGTCTTTGTCTGGGCGCCCTAATCTTGACTCAAAAAGGTGCCCAGAGATAGATGCTCGGGGCGGCAGGTTGCAAGGGGCGGTGGAGCCGCCCCGAGCGTCTATCTTTGGGCGCCTCAATCTTCACTCTAAAAGGTGCCCAGAGATAGACGCTCGGGGCGGCAGGTTGCGAGGGGCGGCGGAGCCGCCCTGAGCGTCTTTGTGTGGGTGCCTTAATATTGACTCTAAAAGACGCCCAGAGACAGACGCTCGGGGCGGCTCCGCCGCCCCTCGCTACCTGCCGCCCCGGGCCATGGCCCCCTTGGCCCTAGGGTAAATACGCCCTTGCTTCACGGAAAATATCGAGCCAAATCCGCAAAGCGGACCCTTGACTCCGAGGTGAAAACTTCGGTTGCGACTGGGAATTAACGCTAGGATGAAGAAGACTTGAGAAATTGAATAATCAGAATCAAATATACCTATTGTATAATGATATTGTTATAATTCAAGCAAAATAAATATTAAAAATATACATAATTATTTTCTTTAACCTATTTGTCATTAGAATATTTTACTTTAGCAAAACATCATATTATTACTATAGAATGTACATTTGTCGACAACAAATAAAATAGTCCACATCCCTATTCATCTACTTACTTTGTATCGAATTTCGGGCGCCGCGTAGCGGCGATACGATGGTTTGGTTCAACATGCAAACGCTTTAATATGTATTGCATTCTAGTTTTAAGGGATGCTAATAGATGGCAATGTTAATCATATTATAATAGAAAACGAAATTATTTTTAATAGTATTTATGTGGGGTGTGTATACGTACAAGGGGGCGGCAAATAAAAAAGAGGGGGGGGCGGCAAATCTGGGGATTTGCCGCCCCCCTGGACGTGCCGCCCGTGTGCGGTGCACCCGTTGCACCCCCGCTATCAGCGGCCCTGACGCCAGCCTACAATGTTACGGCGCGGTCGTCTACGTGCGAATTGAACAACATGAAAACGCTACCGCTGATTCCGTAAAACTACTTACCGCAAAATCTAAAGTTTCGAATCCCAATAAAACTCTCGCTCGCTTAGAACTATGCGCAGCTGTTCTACTCGCAAATTTAATTGACTCTGTCCGCTCTGTTTTTAGTAAACGTTGTAATATTAATCAAATATACGCATTTTCTGATTCCACGGTAACTCTTACCTGGATTCACTCTCCCGCACACAAATTTCATACCTTTGTAGCTAACCGTATTGCTCAAATACAGGAACATTTATCCGCACCTCATTTGTATCACGTTCGTGGTGTAGAAAATCCTGCGGACATTGTATCGCGCCCCGTAACTCCAACGGGATTAATAAACAATACTCTCTGGGTGTATGGGGGCTCACCTAGATCTTGAGCCCCAAGCCAACCTCACCTGCAAGCTGGTGCACCTGCTGAACAACGGACGAGGCTCTGGCGCTGGCTTTCCCCTCGGGGTTGGGGGGTCGGACGGCAGTCGCCCCCGGAAAAGTCAAAATTGCCAAAATTAAAATAAATGGCTCGTAAAAAAAGAAGGAATCGCAATGAGGGTAGGGCGCCGCCGCAAAACGGCGCGCATGAGGGTCGCCCGCCTCGTGTCGCAAGTGGGCAAGGGCTACCGTGCCTGAGCCGGGCACGGCTAAAGATGTTAGGCCAACTATGTGATTCCCGTAAACTCCGCTTCGCAACGTGGAACATCGGCACGTTGACCGGTCGCACGAGGGAGTTGGCTGACGTACTCTGCAGGCGGAGAGTGGCCGTGGCGTTCCTGCAGGAGACTCGGTGGGGTGGCGATAGCACCATGCACATTGGGGAGGGCTACCAGCTGATGTACACAGGTGCACCTGACGGGCAGGCCGGGGTGGGCGTGGTGCTCTCCCGGGCGTTGCAGGATGACATCTTGGAGGTGAAGAGCTATAGCGCCCGACTTATGGTTGTGAGGGTGCTTATCGATGGGATTATAACCCACCTGATAAGTGCTTACGCTCCACAGGCTGGGCGTAGCGAAGCCGAAAAGATCTTGTTCTGGGACCAACTCGGGGGAGTGCTTCGTGACGTCCCGCTGTCGCAGGAGATTGTCCTGGGCGGTGACCTGAACGGTCACGTGGGTGACGGGTGTGAGGAGTTTGGGCGTGTCCACGGCGGTTTTGGATACGGTAGTCGCAACCCAGAGGGTGAGCACATCCTTAGAACGTGTGCGACTGCCGACCTGGCCATCGTGAACACGTACTTCAAAAAGAAATCCGAACATCTTGTCACCTACAAGAGCGGGGGGCGCTTAACCCAGGTTGATTTCCTGCTCACTAGGAGGCACAGCATCAGCAGGGTGGCCAACTGCAAGGTTATACCCGGGGAGAGTCTCACTAGCCAACACCGTCTCCTTGTCATGGACCTCCGCGTGAAACCCAAAGACAAACGTGCCGAGCGTGCCCAACGCAAAATCAGGTGGTGGCTGCTTGATGAAGCTAAGTCCCAAAGTTTCGTCTCAGCCATCGGTGACAAGTGCGCCGATGCTGTAGACGAACCAGTACAGGTTTCTTGGGACAGGATTCGGGCAGCTATTCTTGAGGCGGGGAGGGTGGTGCTCGGCATGTCTAAGGGTGGACGCAAGTGTGACAAGGACACCTGGTGGTGGAACGACACAGTCCAGAGAGAGATCAGGGTGAAGAAAACCCTCTTTAAAAAGTGGCAAGCGTCCAAATCTTCCGACGACCGCGATGCGTACAAAGATGCAAAACGCGCCACCAGGAGAGCCGTAGCCAGGGCCAAACGAGACCACTTGCAACCTCTATATACCAAGTTGGAATCGTCTGAGGGGCAAAAGCTCATATATAAGTTGGCGCGTTCCAGGGCCAAAGCGGCGCAGGGTCTATCCAAGTGCCGCTGCATTAAAGACCCTGGGGGCAATTTGTTGTACGAGAAAGTCGCGGTGAAGGAGAGATGGCGCTCATACTTCCACGTGCTGCTGAATAAGCAGCATAAAGAGGTGCAGCCACCAGACCTCCCTCCGAATCAAGGACTAGTGCCACCGATAACGCCTGCGGAAGTCCAGACTGCCATTCGCCGCATGAAGAACCGGAAAGCTGTCGGACCCGACGAAGTCCCCATCGAGGCTTGGAAGGCAATGGGCGCCCGTGGTGTGGGCATTCTAGCAAATCTTTATAACCGCGTACTCCTCACCGGCGAGATCCCGAGCCAGTGGAGGCTGAGCATCATCACGCCAGTCTTCAAAGGCAAGGGATCGGTGCAGGAGTGTGGTAGTTACCGCGGTATAAAGATAATGTCCCACACCATGAAGCTCTATGAGCGGATAATCGACTCCCGGATCCGACAGGAAAGTACACTCTCGGAGTGCCAGTACGGGTTCCGTCCCGGGCACGGGACCATGGACCCAGTGTTCGCCCTAAGGGTTGTGGCGGGGAAATACAGGGCGAAGAACACGCCCCTGCACTGCCTATTCTTAGACATGCAGAAGGCCTTCGACTGTGTTCCTCGCGAGGTGATCTGGTGGGCACTGCGGGCCAAGGGTGTCCCAGAGACTTACATTGACACCATCCGAGACATGTACTACGATTCCGGTTCCGTGGTTCGGACTGCTGTTGGCGACTCGAAAGCCTTCCCCATCACCGTCGGGGTACACCAAGGATCCGTCCTTAGTCCTTACCTGTTCAGCGTGGTATTAGATGTTTTGTCGGACAGCATTAGAAACTCACATGAGCAGCCTCCGTGGTTGCTCATGTATGCTGATGATATTGCGCTCATGGACGCGGACAGGAGCAGATTGGTGCGACGCGTGAAAGGATGGAAAGAAGCGCTTGAGAACGGCGGTCTGAAGCTAAATGTAGCGAAGACAGAATACTTAGCGTTAAACTCCACAGATCCCACACCCGTCCGCATAGGCGATGATTTGGTCGAGCGCACGGACCAGGTTAAGTACCTGGGATCTGTACTTCATGTGACCGGTGAGATCGACCACGACGTCAAGGCACGCATTGCTGCCGCGTGGGCCAAGTGGCGAGAAATGACTGGCGTGACCTGTGATCCTAAAATGCCAGTCAGGTTGAAGGGGCAGGTCTATAAGACGATCATTAGGCCTGTTCTCTTGTATGGTTGTGAGGCGTGGCCGCTGCTCGAGCGACACAAGCAAGAGCTGCGTGTCACGGAGATGAAAATGTTGCGGTGGATGTGCGGCGTTACGCGTAAAGATCGCGTACGGAACTCTCGCATCCGCGGCAGCCTCCATGTCCGTGACATCGCGGATAAAATGCAAGAGAGCCGCCTTCGCTGGTGCGGCCATGTCTTGCGGCAACCGCCAGGCTACGTGGGGAACAAATGCCTGGCAATGGTACCCCCGCCGGGTCCAGGTAAAAGGGGTAGGCCAAAGAAGTCCTGGCTTGACGTCGTGGAGGGTGATATGCGTGCAAATGGTCTCACTACCATGGACGCCCAAGATCGTGCGAAGTGGAGGAGGAAGAGCCGGAAGGCGGACCCTGAGCTTCGAGGTCATCTTGGCCACGGATGCAATCAGGAGAATACGTCTATATGCAGATGATGACTCTCTGGTTCCATGGCCCGCAGTGGCTAGCCACTCCTATTGACACCTGGCCTGTCAAAATCTTCAAAATTAATCCTAATGACAGCGCGGATTCCCAGGAAGTTAAACCCGCTTCTCTCCACGTACGTTCTACGAGTATATCTCCGACGGACTCATCTCATCCTATTCAAGATCTCGCAGAACGATGCTCATCTTGGATTAAATTCATTAATGCTCTTGCTTATATACTTCGTTTTTTGAAGATACTTAAAACTCATGGTTCCTTAACCACACAGGATATAGAGTCCGCAGAACTTTACGCATTACGCTACGTACAATCTAAGTACTTTCCACAAGAAATAAGCTCACTTAAAAATAATAAACTATGTCCCTCTCAATTAGTTTTGAAACTCAATCCTTTTCTCGATAAATTAGGTTTGCTACGCGTAGGCGGAAGGCTTACACATTCTCAATTGGAATTTAATAAAAAACATCCAATATTATTATCATCTAAAGGTCGGATTGTTTCACTTTTAGTTGATCATTATCATACTTCTAACCTGCATACCGGTCCCGGTTTGGTGCTTGCACTAACGCGACAAAAATATTGGATTCTCTCTGCTAGAAACCTAATTCGTCAAAGAGTACATCAATGTAACTCATGTTTTAAACTTAAGCCTCGTGCCACAACTCTGCCTATGGGCGATCTTCCCGCTATTAGAGTTTCTCAAGTAAAATCTTTCGTACACACCGCCGTAGATTACGCAGGACCCTGTTATATCACGCACATACGTCGTCGCGGAGTGAAAAGCCATAAGGCTTATATTTGCCTATTTGTTTGTCTCACAACTAAAGCGCTCCACTTAGAATTAGTTTCTGATCTAAGTACGGACTTATTTCTCGCGGCGTTCAAACGCTTTATTTCACGCCGAGGGCCTGTCTCTGTTCTCTATAGCGATGGCGGTACTAATTTTATAGGCGCTAAGCGCAAATTAAACGAAATTTATCCCATAATACAGTCCACAGCTTATAAAGATCATATAAATGATTACCTCACTCAACATAAGATTAAATTTCTTCATAGTCCACCTTATGGACCTCATTTCAACGGTTTGAGCGAAACTAATGTCAAATCCGTAAAAACTCATTTATTCAAAGCTATCGGAACTCTATCTGAGTTATTTTACCAAATTGAACTTATAATTTTAGGTTTCAAGGACTCTCTTTCATTTAATTTACCATGTTTCTTAGAGAAATTAGATCCTTATGATTGACACTATCGATTGATGCCATAAAAAGACAGGATGTTACTTTTTCGGATTTTAGTCGGTTCGATTACCGGGTGTGGCAAGCGAATTTTTAAAAATCTTTGAATGCAGTTTTGTTTCTTTTTAAAATTAAAATGATGTCTCCTGTAAGTAAAATGAGCTAACTTAAGGATTTAAGGTACTTACCCTCCATGTGGCATCGCCGTGGGACGCCCTGTATACCAGTACTGGTATACTGGTGGTAGGACTTTGATGACACAAAATTGTCACTAAATCCGACCGGGTAGGTACCACCGTGCACTTTGCGAAAAGCCCTTAAATAGTAACCCAATTTCGGTTGGATTGCGTTCAGGGTTCAGCAGGTGCATAGCCGGGCTGAGGTGATCGTGGTCGCAGCATTAGTGTGACCAGTGGGTCTTGGCGGAGTCTAGTGGGGATGGCACGGGGCGACACGCCGGGCAGGGAGACCCGTAGAAACGGTGGTGCCGCTGGCCGCCCGCGGCATAGTACAGGGGCCCAACTGGGGCTAACCACCCCGGGAGGCTGCCTCACCAGGCCGCGCATAATCCCGATATGGCTCGTCGTGCCGGTTGGTGACCGGATACGGGAACCCGGCGACCATATTCGGGGGGGTACGGGGGCCCTTCCGTTCGGCGTGTCGGCTCTCGCCATGCCTCACGTTAATAGACGAAACCAAAATCCCGCGCTTTGTCACGCTGTGCTGCGACGACAATCACCTCTTCTTCACGCCCTCTCCTTTCCGTTCTCATTATGGCAGCGCAGAACAAAGAGCATAGACTCACAGCGGCTCTTCAATTTCCCGTAAGCTCGCTTTTTGAGGTGGAGTCCACTAACATCTGTGGGCTCCATACAAACCTCAACGCCGTCCACCAACACCTCGAGACGGCGAATCCAGCTATGCTTTTTCTGACGGAGACGCAAATACGCCGCCCTGACGACACGTCTTACTTGCTCTACCCCGGCTACGTTATGGAGGAAAATTTCCGTGCAAAGGCCGGGGTGTGTGTGTTTGTTAGGGCGGATGTTTGTTGTCGCCGTCTGCGCTGCCTAGAGGACCCATCCTTTTCAACCCTTTGGGTTCACGTAGACCATGGCTCAACGAGTCAGATCTATGTGTGCCTCTACCGTTCCCATACAGGAGATACCGAGACAACTCGACTCTTCGATTATCTGAGTCAGGCAGCAGATGATGCGCAGGAGCGGTTTCCGAACGCTGAATTGGTTTTTTTGGGGGATTTTAACGCCCACCACGAGATCTGGTTGGGCTCCGCCAAAACAGACCATGCGGGAAGAGCCGCCCATGCATTTGCTCTGGCGCACGGCCTGACCCAACTGGTACACGAGGTCACCAGGATACCAAGAAGGTCGGGCCTAGCACCCTCTCTGCTGGACCTTCTGCTGACGAGTCAACCAGACCAGTACAGTGTTTCGGTGCGAGCCGCCTTAGGCAACTCCGACCATTGTCTGGTTTGTTCCAAGGTGCCAACTATAGCGCCCCCACGACCCGAACAGGGAAAGCGGCGTCTCTGGCACTACTCGTCAGCGGACTGGGATGGGATGCGTGAGTATTTTGCATCCATCCCGTGGGTTGCACGTTGCTTTGAAGGTAAGAACCCCTCGGATAGTGCTACTGCTGTCGCCGGTGAGATCAGCTTGGGTATGGAATACTATATCCCCTACACTGATGTCACCGGTGCCCGCAGAGCGCGCCCTTGGTTCGGCCGCGAGTGCGCGGAGGCTGTTAATCAAAAGCAGTCTGCGTACCGCGCCTGGGTAAGGGCGCGCGCCACGCGCGATCCTAACGTGGGTCACTTCAAGGCAGCGTACAACAAAGCCACAAAGGTCTGCAAGAGGGCTTGCGTTAGAGCGGATGCCCAGCGCATAGCGCGGCTTGGCCAAGAGCTTGCGGCGCATCCCACGGGTAGCCGTGGCTACTGGCGATTGGCCAAAGCCGTGCAAGCCAACTTTTGCCAGCCTTCGCTGCCCCCGTTGCGCAAACTTGATGGATCCCTGGCCCATGAGCCGCAGGAGAAAGCTAATTTGTTGGTTAATCTCTTTGCGGCCAACTCCCGGATCGATGATTGCGGTATGCAGCCACCGACACTGCCCTTTTGTGGCCATGCGATGCCTGATATCCGTATCAGGCAACGCGATGTCCGTGCTGTATTGCGGTCACTCGATGTCCGGAAAGCCAGCGGACCGGATGGTATTCCAGCGGTGGTTCTTCAAAAATGTGCAGCGGAGTTGTCTCCAATGCTGGCGCGGTTGTACCGGATGTCGTACATCTCGGGTACAGTGCCTTCGGCTTGGGGGGAGGCGAATGTACAGCCGATCCCCAAGAAGGGTGATCGCTCGGACCCTACCAACTATAGGCCCATAGCCGTCACCTCAGTACTGTGCAAAGTACTTGAGCACATTATCAACAAACAGCTCATGCGTTACCTAGAGGATCACTCCTTAATCAACGACCGGCAATATGGTTTTAGACCGAAGCGGTCAACGGGTGATCTTCTAGCGTACGTTACCCATCTTTGGGGTGAGGCTATGGACAAGCATGGCGAGTCGCTGGCTATAAGTCTTGACATCGCCAAAGCGTTTGATAGGGTCTGGCACAAATCGCTTCTTTCCAAGTTACCAGCCTTTGGTCTGCCTCCTAGACTGTGCGACTGGGTGGCTAGCTTCCTGCAGGGGCGCCGTATTCGCGTCCTATGTGATGGTCGAACTTCGGAGTTCTTGCAGGTAAATGCTGGCGTGCCGCAGGGGTCCGTCTTATCACCCACTCTCTTTCTTCTGCATATCAACGACATGCTGTCCACTGGCAGCATTCACTGCTATGCAGACGATAGCACCTTACACGGGAGTTATCACGGACATCCTGCGGCCAAGCAGTCTGATATCGCGGAAAGGAGGCAGCTTCTTGTTAGTGAACTTGACCAGACCCTGAACCTCGTTTCTCAATGGGGCTCTGAAAACCTGGTTGAGTTCAATGCCAAGAAGACGCAGGCATGCGCGTTTACAGCAAAGGTATCTTCTTTCCTTCCCCTTCCAACTCTTCAGAGCACGCCACTGCCACTACAGGACAATCTCAATATCCTAGGTATGGATGTTCGCTGCAAACTGAACAACAAAAACTACATCGAGAGTATCATCAAAACAGCATCGCGTAAACTCGGAGTCCTGAACAAAGTGAGACGTTTTTTCACGCCGGAGCAGCGGTGTCTTCTCTACAAGACACAAATTCGCTCTTGCGTGGAATACTGCTCGCATCTCTGGGATGGCTCCGCAAAGTACTTACTAGATGCTCTCGACAGGTTGCAGCGACGTGCGGTCCGCATTATTGGGAATCCTGAGATCACTTACACCCTTGAGCCTTTGCAGTTGCGTAGAGATGTGGCATCTTTGGCGGTATTTTACCGTCTCTACCAAGGTGAATGTTCTGATGAGCTCTTCCAAGTAATCCCACCCTCTCCTTTCCTATATAGGACAACACGTGCAGGACTCAGATGCCACCCGCATACGGTGCAAAATATTCCATCAAGAACCAAGCGATTCGGCGACTCCTTCTTCTGCCGCACTATTAAGACTTGGAATTCCTTACCAGCTCACGTGTTTCCCTCCTCCTATAGTCCCGGGTCCTTTAAGCGGGGCGTGAAAAAGCATCTGATGAGGCCGTCAAGCTGAGTGCCACCATTGTAACATGGTACATGTCTGTAATGGTGACCCTCTTTTCAGAGACTTTGCCTTTAGCTTACCATCAGGCGAGGCAAAGTCAAATTGACGTGTCCTATATAAAAAAAAAAAAAAAAGTACAGTGCAGTAAAATTTTATGCATTTAAGTTAAAATTGCCGTTTAGTAAAAATGTGGCAGCCTTTTGTGTTTTTTATGTATTGTGGAGGTAAGTTTTACATTTAGCTTAGGTATAAAAGCTGTACAAATAAAGAAAATTGAATGTCTGTAACTTTAAAATAACAGCTTTTTAACTGAAATTGTAACACACAAAAAGATGGATAGACAGAGTTACTTTCGCATTTATATTATTAGTATGTAACAAAAAAAAAATTCTAGGTACTTAAAATTATGATATTGTTTGTTTTTCTTTTTTTTATTTACTTACTTGGGATGGGACCCGTATCTTAGACCTGAATCACGAGACTAACGAGGTCCTGGCTCCCGCCGTAGCACCTCATGCTATCCTCAAAAGACACATTTTAGGTGCAAGATATAATGTTCCGAGTAACCACTGACCTCCGTTAACGCGCGTTACATGTGAAGCTAGCCTAAAATATCCTGTACATTTAAAATAGGTACCTAATTTAATCTATTACAACGTTTTTGTAGCTGACTGTACACAAATACGTCATATTTTCACAAACGCGCGAGTTGATGACACAAAAATAATTCAAAATCGAAAATTGCCAACTCGCGCGCGCTCGCGAATTTGACGATCGCGAGATGGTGAATGACTCTTAATTTGTGTATTCCATACTTTGTCAAGACAAAAAAAAACGTGTAAGCCAAACTCATTATATTGCAAGCCGGTATATTTAACTGTTGGTTAACGAACGAGGCTCTGTTATAGGTTCACCATTGTAACATGATACGTGTCTGTAATGGTGACCCTCTTTTCAGAGACTGCCTTCAGCTTACCATCAGGCGAGGCGAAGTCAAATTGACGAGTCCTATATAAAAAAAAAGCTTTCTGGGGTCAGACCACCAGGATATACCAGTCAGAAGAAAATTTACGTACAAGCAACAGCTTTAATCCAACTTTAACTTAACTTTAGACTAATCCAACGATTAATCTATCCCTGTACCAATTTGAGTCAGTTACCGTGGTTGAATAACTAACATCCAAATATCTTTACAAACATTTCACATCTAAGTGTAACATTAAAGTTCAGATCACAGGTTTATTTAAGATTATCTATTCATCATCATCGTTTCAGCCATAGGAAGTCCATTGCTGGACATAGGCCTCCCCTATAGATCTCCAATAGGACCGGTTGGAAGCGGCTCGCATCCAACGCGTTCCCGCAGCCTTAATGAGGTCGTCTGTGATTATCTATAATCAGTATGTAAAAAAAAAACTATTCTCATATTAATTGAAAAGATATGAAATATGAAATACGAATAAAAGTGCACCTCACCTGTCTCTTCGGTGAATTATATACAACTAGCTTTTGCCCGCGGCTCCGCCCGCGTGAATGTCGGTTATCGCGACCAAACATTATGTCCTTTCTCAAGGTCTAAACTACCCCTATACCAAATTTCATCAAAATCAGTTCAGTGGTTTAGGTGTGAAAGCGTAACAGACAGACAGACAGTCAGAGTTACTTTCGCATTTTATAATATTAGTATGGATTAATACATTATAACGTGAACAATAACACTAACAGAACCAACCCTTCACTACTTGCGGTTCATTAACAGGCGGTGGCTTGCATCTGACGTGCGTACAGCTAATTCTGACCAGTCAGCGTAAGGTGGTGACAGGTTGAGGGCCCATCTGTTATAATTTACAGCTAGCCAATACGTTTGTGCACATATCGTAAACATAATTGCTATAACAATAATCATTAACGTAGGTATAGTTAGATGATGATTCTGGAGGTCAGATAGCAGTATCAGTAACATGACAGACTACTAACCTCAATATTTCAAGAATTACGCTCTGACTCCTAATCGTTGAGGAATTGTGTCATCCTCATCAGCTCAATATTGTCATCAGATGATATGTTTACAACAAGTAAATATAATTATTTAAAAATAATTAATTAAATAAATTATTATTGTCTAAGTTAAATGCTAAAATAATTAATTAAATTATAAGAAATTTTATGAAACACAAAAAATATGAGCGTTTCCCTCGTTTCCTTAAGATTTTCCATCGTCAAAGCCCGATTTTGTGGCTATGAGAACAAAAAAAATGTTTGAAATTGGTTCCCAAATCACGAACATAAATCTTCAATGAGCCTTCTATTCGTCGAATAAAAATATTTGCACTACGCGTGAATCGAACTCACGACTTCTGCCTTAGCAGTCGAAAACTACCGCTACTCCCTAAAAATCTTCATTCATCCACAACTAAAGCAATCAAACGTACAAAAATGCCCGCTTTCAAGTTCCACAGTTGAGTGAGTACTGAGTACCTACCAAAGGTAACCCTTCATCAGTGACGGGTCCTTGAACAATGCAAGTGACGCCAGCAGTTAATTACAGTAACAAACTGCTGGACGCGTGCTATTTGTTATGTTCATACAGTAGGCAGCAGGGTGTAAGGCATGAGAGGCAGCGATCGCTATTAATGATACCTTCTGAAGTTTACCTACGCGAATATTACTCATCGAAATAAATGAGTCACTCCGCGACCATTGCTGCTGAAAAGTAGCTAAATTGAACTAAAAGTAAATAATAACAAATAAATCGCTATAGAATCCGTTAAAAAGCGGTTTTGTTTCAATAATGCTATTAATTTTAGTTGTGAAAGTTTGTGAAATGTTGAATTTCGGATGTTATTCAATCGTGCTCAAACAGCTGAACGCATCTGGCTGAACTTTTGGTTTAGGGTTAGATTATAGTCTGGATAACTTATTAATGTCAGAAACGGTACGCCTACCACTTGCCACTACCTAGCTCTTCGGAATCTTGAAGTCTCGAGTGAATAATTTCCTACGTGTAAAAAAAAACTTATTTCGTAGACCATATATCATCACTTACCAGCAGGTGAGTTAGAGATCAATATTGTAAGTATAAACAGAATATGACTAAAAGAATTATATACCTAAATAATACTTTTATGTCTGCCAGTACATTAAGATAAAAATTGCTTCAAATCACTTTAAACTGACTTGACCCAAACCCTAGAAAAAATCCTATTATGTTTATAACATTAGAAGGATACCAACTTATGTGCACAATATCTTAAAACTGACAATAAGGTTCAAATCGCTCCTGTCTCCTGACTTACTCCTTATTATAATATCTAATCGATTGTATGAAGTTGGTCTTAATTGGCGCAAAGTTTGGATCGAGTTTGTGTCGCTTGTACACATATGTTGGTGTAATGGTCGTCACAATGTAACATGGTGCAATTAATCAAAAATGGCGGAAATAGTATTTCCTTTTAAAATTTCGTGATTAAGATTAACTTAGGTGTAACCAAATATCACCTCTCATCTTTATTGCATAATCATTATCTTTCATATCAGCCATATAAGTTATCTATAAAGAGATTGAAGTGCCAAGATGAAGCTACACATCCCTGCTTTTCAAATTTCACACATGGCACACCTTTTCAGGTGTCAAAAAAATCCCTTCAGGCACCATCACTTCAAAGTGTAGACAGCGGCAAAGCAGCGGCATATTTGGTGATTTTTGTTTTCTACCTACGAATATTTTTTTTTCTTTTTTCAACCCTTTAATAGGTATTCATATTTTGTCAGTTTTATTTTTTTTTAATTTTCAAAATCTATATCCATTACTTTCATACTAATATTATAAATGCGAAAGTTACTCTGTCTGTCTGTTATGCTTTCACGCCTAAACCACTGAACCGATTTTAATGAAATTTGGTACAGAGATAGATTAGACTTTGGGAAAGGACATTAGCTTATATTTGATCGCGATAACTGACATCCACGCAGGCAGAGCCGCAGGTAGAAGTTCATATTTGTTAAGTTACTCACAGATGAAACACAAAAGCGTGTGAAAAAGATGGCCACGATGATAAACACATATTTAACATTACTCGTATTCCCAAAACATAAACCACAAATATGAGAATCGAAATCTATCATGTCATATAAAAACCGTCGTCGGTAACCACGGACTCTCGTTACGGACCCGCGTCTGTCATGTACCGTCGACCCGTCAATTAGTCACCCCAGTGATTATTATTCACGAACTACCCCCAGCATCTGTTTCTAATGATCGCGACACGTGGCGTCACGGGAAGCGTGTGATTTTTTTATTTATTGGACGTTGGTTTTGAAGCACCCTGTATGTAGTTGATTAGGTTATTGAGAATACTATTACTTGAGCTCTCGAGCTATACCTACTTTCCAATCTGTTACAATATTATGTAACAGGTAAAAACTATATTAATGAAGTACACGATTAACATAATAAATTACAATTATTCAAGATCAGATGTCAGGTAGCCAGCAATGCTTTTGTCAAACAAATAACCCGCCCCGCGTCGCATCTCGCGCAAAGGAGCCCAGCACGCTGGCCGCATTACCGCGCTGAATCGCGATGGCTATTCTTTGCACCAGGTACGAGCCAGAGCGAGAGTCACCAGATTTGTCACGTATCCTACGGCCTATATCTGCCACCAATTTTTTTGCCGTCTATGCCCCAACTGCCCATGGTCTCGACCGCGACTGGCACCACGGTATATTGCAGCTCCAAAGCTGCGTATTTCGCTAGTTTTTTACTAGCCGCATCTTCGGCTGCAGCCGCTGGAGAAAGAGCCGTGCGGCCCACGTGACTCGCCGCCACAGTACTGACGCAGGTCGCATCCCACACCAAGCACCTACCCCTCCTCCACGGCACAAGAGTTAAGCCATCCGGTCTCTTGCCATCCGACCTGGACAACCCCGGCGGCTCGAGGGTACAAGGCACATCCGCCGAAACTAAAGCCCTCCGCAGTAGGTCATTCAGGGCATGGTGGCGAGGGAACCTGCCCGCGGCACGACGACAACTCAATGCATGATGGCCGCTAGCCTCCACCATGGAACCGCAGGTGCATCTGTGGGGTTCACACACCTTGCAGCCCATGCGAAGAGCCACCGCCACACGCAAAGAGTCATCGTCCAACAGGTTACAGGTAACTTGTAAATAAATTACAATTATTTACATAATTACATAATATAAAAACAATATACATAATTCACCTATACACAGAGCTGCGGGTTCAGGCATCAAAAAATTCCTCCCCATCGATGTCAAATGGTAGGGTGGCCAGAAGGCTGGCGGCATTGCCACGTTGAATGGCAGGTTACTTTAGTTTACCTACTTAGTCGTAGTCGTAAGGAGAATGGGAGAAAAGGAAGGAAGGGAACGCGCTGAGTTTCTTTTCTCAGATCAGAGTCGCGTTTCGTACCGGTAGTCAATTTGCTGAAGAAGTCCTTTTTCGATTGATTGGAAAAAGTAAAATGACTTGAAACCAACGATCAGTCCCTTACCAATCTTATAGATTTGAATAGTTAGCACAATAATTGCTTTAAGACATTAAAAAATAATATCTTTTTTTTTCCTTTTTAACGTTTTGAAGTTCCGTTTTAGTGGACTGAATAGAATAAATGTTTTTTACTTTGACTTTGTTAAACACTCTCACAAGTTGTACTGAATGAAGACAGCAGTGACGAAGGTTAAAATGTTTACTAAGGGAAGTCGGTGGAAATAAAAACTTATCTCGATCTAGTTTGATATGCAATATGCCACCCATTGGAAAGCCGGCTAGAATTGGGTTATAGGAATCTCTCACCATTAGAAGGCAATATTATCTACTGCTATTTAACTTTGATATTAAGTTTTACTGCCGCATTAGATCACTTGAGCAAAGCTACATGAACTACAAAAGTTAGTAGTCAAATTATTGTACTTTTCTCAAATAAATTCTTTAAAAAAATATAAGTAAGAGCACCGTGCACCCGCAACAGTGGATCGCAACACAACCTCTGTCTATGACAGCTGTCAGATGCACACAATTTTTATATTGCTCCGCTAGATACTGCGTTATCTTTTTAGGTGTATTTAGCAAGCTTTCGATGCAAAAAATATTCTTTCCTGGCAATTCGTTGGGACCGTATTGTAGAACAGAATGTGAATGGGATTCGATGTTTTTTTTTTTATATACCACTTACCTAGTTAGCAGACAAGTACACGGCCCACCTGATGGGAAGCGGTCACCGTGGCCTACGGACGTACGCAACACCAGGGGCGTCACACTCGCGCTGCCGACCCTGAAGAAACCTTCTAATGGAGAGCCCCTTGTTTCGCAGACAGAAATTTCATAGAATTTCGTTTCACAGAAAATGTTTCACATAATATTTGGTACTTATATTTTTATTTCGAATATTATTGTTTCAAAGACAAATTAATAGAATGAAACATATTTCACAGAAAAACAATTTCATGAATTTTTATTTACATTTTTTTGTTTAATAAACTTATCAAACAGTAGAATTATTTTTTAAGGAATATTAAACCACCACCATAATCGAAAATAATTTGGTCCAACGTTTAATAATTTAGAATACGTCATTATAGTTTACACCCCGACTCAGAGTACCCCGACTTGGATAGGTTAGGTTAAAAGGCTAAGGCGGGAGCGAAGCGGAGCGGAGCTCCCGCCTTAGGCCTTCGTGGTTATTTTTTTTAAAGCCACCCAGAAATAGGAGCCCCGCGGAGCGGGGCTCCGTCGAATTACCTTAGCGCAAATAAGTTTTATATCTTTTGAGTGGTATGTCAAACGATTTTATATTTAATGTATGTTATGATAATAAAGAATATTTGATTTGTTATTCTATGATATGATTATTCTAACATTAAACTTTATGTGAAACAAAAATCAATGATTTAAAAATCTTCAAAGTAAGTATTCTGTATATTTATTATTCTATGAAACGAAAATATGAGGAAAATTTTATGTGAAACGAAATTCTATAAAACAATTAGCTATAAAACAATGCACACCCCTTCTAATGCCCTTCTTGAAGAACCCCATATTGTAGTCACTGATGTATATACAGGGTTATTGGTAACTCGACGTATTCCTGCCAGGGGGTGTTAGGGTACCCAAAATGCTACAATTTGAAGCCCACATATGTATGGCCGAAAATCAATAGTTTTCGAAATAATTGACTTTTTAAGTTTTTACCATAGTAACCCAAAATTCAGACTTCAATTGCAAATTACAAAAAAAGTTTTTCCAAAGTGGGGCTTATTCTAATTTATTCTTGTAAGTAACACTTTTACTAACCTAAACTAGTAATAAAAACTAAAAAAAAAATTAAATAGGAAAATTGTGGAGTGTTTCATAAAAAAAAATATTTTCAATTTTCACCTTACTCTCCAGTAATTGTCGTATGTCTCGAAAACTTACTATGGCAGTGAGCGTTGTATCTTAACTGTCTGATGGAGAAAAACCATATTCTTTAGTTGCTTTCTACTACCTATATCCACGAGAAGATTAAGTGGCCGTATTCTTTCTCCATCGAAAATCAACCCGACGAAAAAGAAAATATTCTTAATAACATGTGCTTTCAGACTAACAAAATTATCTTCCCTCAATCCTTAAAACACAAACTTCAGTCAACACTATCCAGCCTAGCACTTCAAAGTGTACGCCTCAATGTACAGTCGAACGCACGGTCCAGTGGTCTAATCCACAGACTGTCTAGTGTATCTGGTGACTATTGTGGCGCAACACCCGATAATTGGAGCCACAAATTGGTTGTCAGCTGTATAGTGAGGGGATCCGAGCTTCGTTTGTCTCTTTAGAGGAAATTGTACGAATGTTTGGTTATGATCGAATTATATTGTGCTTTTAATCATGTTTATTGACCTGTTTATTCTTATTTAATTTATCTTCAAATTCATTACTAATCGTGTTAAAATTGAAATTTGAAATTATTAAGATATTGTGCTATCAGTGGGAAAACCAAAGGCTTTGTATTACTGATCTTTTACCATCCAGGTAGCAGCACACTCAGAAGTCGATTCGATAGAAGAAGACCTTTCTACAGTTTGACAAGAATCCCAAAGAAAATATAGCACGGCCCACCTGGCCCACAGACGGCGTGCGTTTTAGTCGGTTCGAGTCCGACATAACCTCCTCCTCCTCCAGCTCCGGCGGGGGAGGTATCCGTGGGGATTTTTCGCAAGATAAAAAAAAGAGAGAGAGGCCTCTGTCCAGCAGTGGACTGCGATAAGCCGATTGATTGATTGGCACAGAGATAGACAAGTACTTGGAAAGGGACAATAAGTTATGTTTTGTCGCAATGACCAACATACACACAGGCGGAGCCGCGAGCTATAGCTGGTAAGCAATAAATTCAGGTACATGAGACGGATATACAGTATTACATGTCGATATAAATGTCAATAAGGACGATTGTCAGAATCGTTCAGAATTCTGTCGGCGAGCGCTGACTCAATTGCTGACCGTTTTACATGCAAGACTCGTGCGCGATCCTGTGAAACAGACGGGCGTGTTATTGCATGTGTAGCGTGTTTTTATGGAATTTTCATTAATTATTGCCGCGCCTCTTAGATTTATTGTGCTATTTTTTTATTGATATTAAAATTAGCTTGAATTTAAAAGTCATAAATGTTAACGCTAAATTTTTTCCCAATACAAACTAGCGAGATAGCCCGAGGGTTACCTCTTTACTTAATATTTACTTGAGTAACAGTTTGATTGATGATCATAATGATTTATGAATATCCCGGAGCCTTGAACCCCTTTCATCATCATCTGATCTGATATTGTATACATACAACCAAAAATGTGACAAGAAAAAAGTGTGTTGACAAGGTTGCGCGTTTTTATTTTTTTGTGTACCTAGTTTTTTAAGAATTTACTGTTTTAGAATAAAAAAAAAGAAACCAGCATTGTACTAAATAGTACTCTTAACATTAGTAAATCTCTTCTTCCTCCTAGCGTTAATTCCCAGTCGCATCCGAAGCTTTCAGCTCGGAGTCTGGGTCCGCTTTTACCAGTCTTAACCACGGATTTGGCTAGACCTCGATATTTTCCGTGAAGCGATTGTCATCTGACCTCCACAACCCAATGTTAACATAAGGCGATATCGAAACTTTGCAGTTAGACCGTTGTTTTTTTTTTTGTATTTTTGAGGGCTCCAACTACCCGTAACGACTGCCATAGATGTTCTCATGGCAACCGGGACCGACGGCTTAACGTGCTCTCCGAGGCACGACCAGACCAATGCAAATACTCATATTTTAAATCTCTATTTTTAAGAAAATTGTGAAACTATTTTAATTTAAGTATGTTAAATTTAGGTCACATGGGGAGTCTGGTAACTTTATAATGTAAGTTTATAATGTATGCTACGTTATCATCATCGTTTACCCATCAATAATGATAGCTAATGGGTAGGCACCTTGCATGGTTTTAAAAAAATAAATGTCTGATGACTAAATCTTAACAACAGACAAAATAATCGTGCGTTTCAACAGCAGCGTCTAAAACTCAGCGTCTGAGCCGCTCGTCTGTCCCTCGGCCCCAAGACTGTTTGACACTGGCATCAGTTTATCTGATTTACACTACATCTGCGCATTCTTTAGTCTGGCGAATTTCCTATCGACATTTACATAGATCGTTGCCCTCTAAATCGCTAGTCGTCCTGTAATAATTTTATGCATCCGGTATTGCATTTATTGGTTTCTTTATGACGGATATTAGTATTGCGTTTCTTTATGGCGAGTGCTTTATGTATGTCAATGGTGTATTAGATGGCAGTAAAGTGTTCATAAGTACCTGCATTTTATAAAACTGGAAATGTGTTATAGTTTTATTGGTTATAGGATTTTTTTTCAAATGTTTCTTTAGTTATACGATCATTGATGAAACAATTCTGTATTGTTAACTAGTTTTATACCGTTTATATTAGCGCAAGGGAAACTGCGACTATTTATTTTATTTCATTTGAGAACAGTACTGTTTAGTAGATGAAAGGTATCCTTTATTCTTTTTGTACACGTGACGAATTCCATGATATTTGGTTGAGTAGTTTAGGAGTGAAAGCGAAATAAATTACCAACCCCATTAACTAATTCGTTTCTATTGCATTATTTGCATAATTATGAATAACCTAACGACCTGCGAAATGTGGCTGGGACGGACTGGATGCGGAAGGCGGAGGATCGGCAAACGTGGCGCACATTGGGAGAGGCCTATGTCCAGCAGTGAACTGCAGTAGGCTAATTGATTGATTGAATAAGGTAAAATGTGTAGTACCTACTTTTCAAAATAAAATCAATCATCTTTGTTCCCTTTTTGCAATAAACATTATTTAAAAAAGAACCCAAAAATACAAGATTATACGAGATATCAAGGAAGCATTGAATGTAGATCTCCAGGTCATACCTAGACATAACTTGCAAGTCTGACGATAGTCTCGCCGAGTAAGTGCCGGCCATTAGTCTCGCCATCTAGACTGCAAGGGGCTTAATACTTATGTTGGAATATTAGAATTGGTAATGCACTGTCTGGTATTCGTGATAAAACTCTTCCTTTTTGTTAAATCGTCTGGTAAAGTGATGAAGAATAGTAAAAAGAATGTTGTTGCAATCATAAGTAACTTTTTATTTGTGATATTATTTCTTTATTTTTATTCTTCTCAGGCCCACTTGCGGGTACCTGGGTTAGCCTTAGCTATGCTAACTCGAGTTAACTGCTAACCGAGGGTTAAATAAATAATTTGGTCAAAAGTTAGAAGCAAACCCCGGGTTCTTTTTTATAATATTTAACCCAGCCCTATTACATTGGGACCTAAACATAAACGGCGAAATGTGGGTGCTAGCACCTCTGCCTACCCCTTCGGGGATATAGGCGTGAGTTTATGTTATGTTATGTTATGTGGAAGAGTAAATATTTAAAAAAATAACCCGGGGTTTGCTTCTAACTTTTGACGGCGCAACACAAATTATTTATTTAACCCTGGGTTAGCAGTTAACTCGAGTTAGTATAGCTAAGCCAAGTACGCGCAAGTGAGCCTCAGAGCGGAAACACACGATGCGTTGCGGCGACGCACCGCAGAAATTTCGCCGCAGTAGCGGGCACACGAGCGGTGCGACGCCGCTGCGTTGTTATGACGCAGCGGCGCCGCGTGCGCCCCAGCTGCGTTGTAATGTCTGTTAATAATAGTGCAAGCGCTAGAGGTAGTTGAGTATGCAAAATCCGAGTGACGGCAACTATGACCGGATTCTTATACCTGATCCTCTAAATAATGACAAAGAAATCTTGCCGCCGGGTGTGATGGTCCCTTCCCGCTCCCTTCACATCCCCTCTGCGCCCTTAAAGTAAGCATAGCGCGCGTATGCGTTTAGTGTGTTTCTACATCTATTGACGTAAAGAAGTTGCTTTATTAAGTCGTGTTTTTGTATCCATTTTTATTTTATACTACTTAGGTGGCAAACAAGCATACGGCCCATCTGATGGGAAGTGGTCACCGTGGCCTATGGACGTATGCAACACCAGGGGCATCACACTCGTGCTGCCGACTGCCAACCCTGAATCCATATTTCCATACTAATATTATAAATGCGAAAGTAGCTGTCTGTCTGTCAGTCACGCTTTCACGCCTTAACCACTGAACCGATTTTGATGAAATTTAGTATAGGGGTAGATTAGACCTTAAGAAAGGACATAGGCTATGTTTGGTCGCGATAACCGACATCCACGCGGGCGGAGCCGCGGGCAAAAGCTAATATAATATATATCGATGATTAAATATAATAACATTTTGCTGACAACATTAGTATCATTAATGCTACGAAATATAGGTAGGTACCTACCTAGGCATATATAAAAGTACACTTTTACGAAAAGCTCAACAGTGACTTACGTCCACGACAAAATGACTATACAAGCCGTCTTTACCAGAGTTATTAATTCCCCCCATGTAAATTAACTGTAAATTGTCGCACAAGGTTAATTGCAATAAATCTGAATTGGTTTGTATTTCATTATGTAAATGCATCAATAACAAATGTCAAAATTAAAAATAAGTATTTTTTACCTACTTTAAGAAAAGGAGACGATTTTTTATGTTTGAGCTTTCGGCCACCTACAAATTTTGGAGAACAATAATGAAACGAGTATTGATTTATTTGTAATTTTATCGGGATTACAATGGTACATTGCTTCTTAGCTAGTCTAACCGGAACATTGATATAAACCAAATCAAAACTGATACTAAAATCAATGTGAAACTGTCATGGCGCCAATCTCAGAAAATTATAATTTTATTATTTAGTATGACATAATAATAGACGTCATTAAAATCATGTCTTATGCAATGTATTGAATAAATAGAAGATGGATAGGGCAATAACCTTCTTTTTAACAAGTGGAAATCCACTCAAATCCGCCGGAGCCAGTGAGGGTGGTTATGTCGGACTCGAACCGACAAAACCCGCATGGCCGTGAATACATCAATATAATTATGTGATTTCAAAGTACGGGCATGTGCCGTTTTTCACAGTCTATATGTTTTTCGGATGTAGAAAAGCAGGATTATCTTTACTAGTTGGGCGGTCAGACGGCAGCCGCTGCCATAAAAGGCATATTTCCAAACCGAATAAAAGAGAAGGCGCAAGCGGCCGGTAAAAGCCTCGGTTACAACTAGGCAAAATTCCTAAGATGATGATTCATACTTACACCATGAAATGAAAGTAGGTATCCAATGAAATAAAAACAAACAAAACCATATTATATTAATATTTATTTATTACATAGGTATATAAAACGTTTTTTATTGCTGGTAGGTATGTCGTCCAAAAAGCATACAAATCATAGTAATTATAGTAAATGAGCAAAAAGAAAACTCAATTAATGTAAATAACATACATTCTCCCAGTGCCTTGGTTGTTTACTGATTTGCAGTACTTAATTCATCTGAAAAAGATGGTTGGCGGTACGACTGGTGTATTTATTAGAATTGTTTGACTACATCACTTATAGACACTGTTATACTCCACTCGTCCATATTATTCAATACTAGCCATTGATTTACATAGCAGCTGCCTGTGTAACGTCTGTACTATATAATACTTATTATTTTTTTTACAATGATCATTGAACAACAAGAAAATTCACTAATCAATCACTCAAAATAATCACAAAATAACTGTCAAACAATTTTTGGCACTTATGGGATTATATTGCCATTCGAAATAATGAAATTGTATTCGCTAACAATTTTTACCACATGGAATCGATTCCTCAGATACTTTAAAATAAAACTAAAACATCAGTTTTAAATTAAAATAATCTTCATTATCGGGCTGTGGAGGTCAGATGACTGGAAGAGCACCCCGGACTCGAAGGTTAGGCCACGATAATGATGACGACAACCAAGTAGGTATATAAAGAGTGCAATGCCCAACCTAACGTTGTATTTTTGTATTCGTAAAGCTATAACCTGAGAGTATTGTAGTTTAGTGTTTACTTCTAGACAGGCATAGTGTAAATAATATGGACTGTTGTGTTACATATAACATCATTGAAATAAAAATATTTAAACGGACCTAATACAATGATTGGTAAAATGTGGGTGTTAATTCACTCTGCCTAATTCTCCGGAGATAAATCAGTATATGATGATGACAGTATGTAATGAAATAACTGAAAACGAATCTTCATAGAATGCGTTGTAGATAGTTTTATTTCAATTACACATTGAAATAAAACTATCTACAACGCATTCTATGAAGATTCGTTTATAGCAAAATACTTTTATTAGCAAAAACTTTCGATAATGTCATATGGAATGAGAATTGTAAGATTGAAGATTTGAAGAAAAAACCTATATGTGCCTGAAGTTTCATCGAATACAATCGCATTATTAATCGATTTGAGTCTATGGTAAAGAAGATGTCTGGCAACATTTTAACATCTTGTCATGTGAAATATTAAGAATTTTCACAAATACAATAAATGATAAAAACACTCTTTAATAAGTTATCGTGAATCGGTTAGAATTTGGAACATTCTTCGTCCAATTATGATAATAAATGGATTCGTATTTTGTGCATATTGTACAATGACTGTTCATGCCCTATTCTCTGTTGCCTCTCTTTTCTCTCACTCTCGCTTTGATGTTTTACATAAGAAACAAAAACTTAAAAGTCGTTGTATTGATGGGCCGAAAATAAATCATCTCCTTTATGCTTGAATTCGCTGGTTGTTCGAATAACTTTTTTCTTTTTAAATATTACTTTTATTTTCGTTTTTTTTTTATTAAGTACCTATTTAAGAATCCATCCTCACTTTTACCATTAGAACAAACTATAAATTATAACGGAAATATTCATTAAAATGATTTTATATCATGTACCTACTCAATACATTTCCTTTACGAATAAGACCAGAGGGGGTAAAAAAAATGGACCAGAAAATAGACCGGCAAGATCCACGTCATTATCATTCTTGGACCTTTTCTTCACTTAAATCCGTTGGCGAAATTCGGTACTTACATTTTGCATACTCATACCTCTAGCGCCCGGTCTATAAATCATAAACAACTACGCGGCGGCGGTGCGGCGCGCGCCGGAGCGGTGCCGCTCCGGCGTCGCAACGCATTCACCCCTCCCCGCCTCGTCTCGGTGGTTGCAAGTCCGGTACGGCGACGCAGCGCATCGTGTGACATGCTACAGATATTTCTATGTAAAACGACGCAGCGACACCGCTCCGGCGTCGCGCCGCCGCCGCAACGCATCGTGTGTTTCCGCTATAGTGATAGGATTTTTTGTAAAATTAAATTAATAACTCCAGCCCCCTAGACAAGTGACAATCTGTTGACAGCCGTCAACATATTATGTGTCATAAACATAAAATCACATATATCATTCTATTCTACAATACGCCGGCTAATGAATGGCCATTTTGTCTATGGGGGTAGTTATGATGTTCACTCACGGGAAGATCCTGTTGCTGCTACTGCAACCGAAACTTTGGGATGGGTATCATCATCACTACATATTACAAAACAAAGTCGCTGTCGCTGTCTGTCCGTCCCTAATATATGCTTATCTTCAAAACTACGCAACGGATTTTGAAACGGATTTTTCAATAGATAGAGTGATTCAAAAGGAAGGTTTGCATACATAATATTATAGAGAAACACTGATAAATTTAGAGAGATATGCGGCGGAAACGAGATCAGAAAATATGGCGGTACGAAGTTCACTGGGTCAGCTAGTGAACTATCTAACACAAAATATAATATTTGGTTCTTCAAGAAGCGCATTAGAGCCTTCTTACGGCAGCACTAGTGTGAGTCCCCTGGTGTTACTGTGCGTGTCTGTCACCTAAGTGGTATAAAATGGATAGGTAATAGATATAACCCGCGCCACGTATCTTGGACCTAAAATGTGCTCAAAATGTGCCCTATACGCGCAGTACACATTTCTTGGGTGTCTTTTGAGGATAGCACGGGGTGCTACTACGGTGGACGAACTCAAATTCACCAAGCATAGATTATTACGAAGCAATCCGCGAGCGCCAGAGCTTCGTATGTCTTACGATTTAGGTCCAAAATACGTGGCGCGGGTTATAGAATCTATAGTTTTGGTACGATTCTTCTAGAAACGTTTCTTAACTTACTAAAACTTAACTAAAAAACGAAATCGTGTGAATCTATGAAATAATCATGCGTACTCGCATCTATAATGCTTTTCTTTCTTCCTAATTTCAAAATGGGCTGAAACTGCAAAAAGGCAGCCTCTTAAACGCCCTTAACGTGATTCCATCAATTTCCATACACTATAGCATCCCCCAAGTTTTTTCAACTAAAGTAAAATACATCAAACGAAATAAAACTGTCATCAAACATTTCCCTTTTGAAATACGAAAAGTATTGTATTACTAAATAAGCGAGGGACTAGCTGTTTATACGTTTAGAATTAACATTTTTCTTCACCAGAAACACTTAAAAACAACCTTATGGGTATAGAAATACAGCTCTTAACAGCTGCATTGGATAAGTTTGTGTAACGACGTATTTTTATTAGGTTTTCTAGTGTAGGGTAGGTCGGAGCTGTTGCCATGGAAACGGCACGGCTAGCTGTCGCTGATGGAGAGCAGCCATACAGTTTGTTTTGTAGTAAACGATGAAGGTGGAACAGAGTTTAACAACATGAAATGGAGAATTATGAATAAGGATCCTATATGGAAGAATAGAATACAAACAGAGTGGTAACACAACTATAGAAACGTTTTGGCTTGTGTGGACCAAACTATTGAGATTAAAAAAAAAGAATTCACTAATACTACTTATATTCATCACCATGCCTATATTCATCACCATCATCATCATAACATTTAATACACATCAAACAGAAACCAATACTTGCTGATTGATAGACGAGGTTTTGGCGTAGATTTTTCTTTCGCGGTTCCTCCAACCCCTGACGGCAGTAATTTAAGAAAAGCCAGATCAAGATAAAAGTAAGAAAGTGAACCTCAGGTTTTAAAATAGGGGGTTGTTTGAATGCAACCGAGACAAAACACAATGGAAACCTTTTCTCCAAAACCGTTTTCTCGCTTTTCACCTTTGTACCTCAACTACAGTATTTTAAACAGAGCTCAATAATCGATAAAGATGGGAAAATTGAAATGAATCAGGCGGGACTTAAACCCGAGACTAGTCCCTTACAAGGAGAATGCCCTGACCACAGTGACCTCTGAGTTACCGAGTAACGTCTTAGGTGTCTCAAATTCTCCTACACCACCATCTTGGGGCGACGGTGGGAGCCATTTACCGATAGTCGGACGAATTATCGGAAACATTGAATGATGTTACAATCATTTTTAAAGCAATTAATATAATTATTATGCTAACTATTAAAGTCGATTAAGATTGGAAAAAGTGAAATGATTCAGACGGGACTTCAATCGATTTTCGTGTAAAGTTGGTGATTACCGCTGAGGCGACTTAAGAGAGCCGAGGACGGTAATTACCATACACGCGAGTGGCATACGATTATTTTCAACACACTTGCGAATAAAATAATTCTAAAAATACTACATAACACAATCAAAACACAATAGTAAAAATCTATTTGTTGTCATGACTTGTCATAAATATGCGCGCGCATCTAACATTGTTTTTATTTGTTCCTTTTGTGTTATCACCATGCTGCCTTGTCATCTACTTACTTATTTGAATCAATGAAATTAAAAAAAAAGAAGTCTATAACTCACTTTTGTAAATAATAGCAATGAAAAAGTCACAGTTTTATAATAGGTGTCATTCTGTGCTTAATTGCGGTGAAATAAAAGCCTGTTTATAAGCAAGTGTGTTGAAAAATTCATTAAGGAGCTCAATAATACTTAGCAGTAGTTCCAAAACTCAGATGCGCATATTCATAAATAGTCCGTACCTATACAAAACAGATCCATTGAAACCCTATGCATTTGAGCGTACTATAGAATCGTGTGTGAAAAGCACCAACTATCTGACTAGACTTCCGCCTTATAGACAAGATGAATACCCACAATTTGCGAGTTGGCGAACTGTTTGGCGCTGAATCGGACGGCGATTCAGCACCAAACTCTTAATGGACGATAAATATGTGCTTATGTACTTAGGGTATAGCGTGTGATGTCGTGAAGGTTCACTGGTAAATTAATTCAAGTGAACTTTAATTTAAAGTGTAAAGATTTTCTAAGGTAACAGAATAATGATACTCCCAATTAATGTTATTGTTATTTATAGGAAAACGTTTGAAAGTAGGATACGGATTACTTTTTTCATTATAAACCTTTAGGTTTATTAAACTAGCTGTTGCCCGCGGCTCCGCCCGCGTGGATATCGGTTATCGCGACCAAACATAGTCTATGTCCTTTCTCAATGTCTAATCTATCTATGCACCAAATTTCATCAAGATCAGAATCAGCACAAGCGGTGCTGATTTCAAAAGCTTGTAGCGTGAACCGAAAATTGAGAAAGGACTTGAGCGATACAAGCTTTTCAAATCAGCACAACCCTTAGATAAAACTATTATTATCTTTTTAGCACAGCAGATTCTTTAAAGAAAAGCTTGTTTATGATTTTTTTTTTAATTAATAATTTTACTATCATTATTTTAATCTGAGGCCGTTCATTATCATAGCCGTACTTTGAGTGGTATTATTTTGTCGACCTGTAAGACAGTCTTAAATTGCATTACTGGGTTTATAAAAAAAAGAAATAATTTTCATAATACTGTCGGATGTTCAATGTAAATTACAAAATAATACCAATCGCGCCAGAACCTGATAAAAATTACCAGTTTTATTTCAAATAATTTGCATTTAAGCACACATTCATTCACATTACTTACACTTACACATACACATCACACACACACACAAAAATAAGCAATACATTCAACATCTGAAAATAGCACGTCTGGTTGTGATTTGACAATTTATAGCACATCATAACTGTATTAAGTGGTTCTCAGAAACAGTTATAACTCATTTAGATGGTAGACGGAAATAGGATGAGCTCTGTGAACGATTGTACCTATCTAATTAAAACTTATGCACTGATACTGTGAAACCAAAGTTACTGTACGGTTGTACGTTGAGTTTTGAAATTCCAATCTAATATTTTATGCATTTAATACTTCGAAAGACACGGGTTATTCGCGATTCTCCGCGAAAATATTCCGGTTCTAAAAGAGCCTTTTATCACGCTATTATTATCAAGGAAAAAGTTTTTTGGGGTAATCGAGACTAACCTGAAACACTGCTAATTTGGATAGAATTTTGTATTTAGATAAAGTTTTATTTTTAATTTTATCCATAACGATGTCACGTTTAACGATAACTGCATCGTTCAAAACTAACTAGCTAACAATAATTGAATGTTGTCACCGTTATAATAATTTGAGATTTCAAAATATTATATTTTTGTGGTTTCCTGGCTCTTAATTAGCAGGAATAATTAGGTAAATTGCTAAAATACATAAAATATTCACGAATGTTATCAAAAACTTTGGTTTTTTTAAGTGGTCTGTCTGTGATCCAAAGGGATTGTCTCTTGAACAGGCTAGGCATCCATATAGGCCGCAGCAAATGATAGAATGAAACAATAGTCTAATATATAAAAATCAATGCCACTTTTGTTGTTAGTTTATAACTCAAGAACACATATAACTGAACCGATTTGGCTAATTTTAGTCTTGAAATGTTCGTGGACGTCCAGGGAAGGTTTAAATGGTGAGAAAATAGGTGCAGCGGGAACGGGAAAAATATGGCGGCACGAAGTTCGCCGGGTCAGCTAGTATGATATAATTATTGAACGTTGGTCATAATTTCCTGAAATTGAATAGGCTTCTTACTTCAAAAGAAGTAAAGCGAATAAGATATAACATCCCACATAATTATGAGTTAAATATGAATTTCTTTCAATTAATCAAGAAACCAAATATGGCTGACACAATTTGATACATGTCTGTCTCTTAATCAACTTTTAAAACAGGATAACATGTATCAAATACGTTTTAATTAAGAAGCAGGTCGCACCGCGGGACATCAGACTACTGCAAAAATTAAATTCGCTTACAATGACACTAACATTATATATTAAACTTTATTGCTCAAGTAATAGAGTGGTATTTTATTTGTAGGCGGCCAATTACCTGTCCGGTTAGTAACGTCAGTTTTCCCAGTAATATAGCGATCCCTCATTCCTTTTGGTGTATGAGTTGTATGACATTCGCGAGAGATTAATGTGTCGTATTCTCATAACAAGATGAGATATTAATTTTAGCGTTTCTCTTACATTTTCTGTACAGACAACTAGAATTTAATACAGTTTTGATATTGTTGAACGTTTACGCGAATATAACACTTCGAGATCCGATTCTCATCACTCCATGGATTCACCGTGCGGTCGCCGGGTCCATTTAGACTAGAGTCGATAATATTTGAAACAAAAGAAAATAATAGTAGGATGAAACCCGTAATAAAAGGACGAGAACATAACAAAAATGGAAGGAAAAAAAATGACGGGCGATCTGAGGTCGGGAAGTAGAAGGGGGTGAGTTTTTAAGGGTAAAAACGGTTTATCTCGATTTCCGGCAAAACTACAAGTCCTATAAAAAAAAAATTACAAAGTTGTAGGTAATAGAGAGACCTACAACTTTTGTAAATAAGTACACTTTTTTACACTTTTTTAAAAGGATTTGACGTTAATAACATATACGTTGACGACTGTCATATACGTCAAATCCCATACATTCGTCATGCTATTCAAATAATTCAAGGAAATCACACTCGTGCTGCCGACCCTGTAAGAACCTTCTAATGAAGAAAAGCCCTTCTTGAAGAACCCCATATTGTACTTAGTCGCTTGGCAAAAACTACAGCAGGGTTGTATGTAAACAAAACATTATGTCGGTAAAATTGCATGACAACTATAGATATAATCGTAAATTATTTCAATAGGAAGACAGCACAAAGGTATACCTTTCATTTATGTATACCTTGACATGTAGTTAAAGATCAGCGTAGTAACCAAAATACTTGCGACGCCGCCCATATCGTGTTCGAGTGTCCCATAAAAGTATGATATAAATACCTTCACCATGTATGATGCTATGTGTTAAGGAGAAGATGTGTAGTACTGGGTTTATTACTGGAGAATGAAGATATTGTTTATTCAAGTTCAAGCCAGCAAATTATTAATAGAATAGAATAATTAATGTATGGGATTGACACATATTTTTATACCACTTGGTCGCAGATAAGCACACGGCTCACCTGATGGAAAGTGGTTACCGTGGCCTATGGACTAGCTAGTGCAACACCAGAGGAAGAACAGAGAGATTCTGTGGCGTCAGCGCAGAAGATAATTTTTACGTTTATGACTCATTCTATTCTAGAAAAGTAACTGCTTTTTACCTAGAGGGGCAAAGCAGTCATGTGGGCAATAAAGGGTTATCTCTCATGTTTGCCGGGAGTTTTGAAAATTGATGATATACAGTAAACATTCAGCAAGAAAGACTATTCACGTCTAACACATAGATATGATATGTAGTACTTATAGCCGTATATATTGGCTAATATTAGTTTGTAAGGTACTTTATTACCATTCTCAATAGACTTTATCATGCCCTTATCTTAAGGCGAAGCTAATAACGCTCGAACACGCTCAACGAAATGACCACTTGTTGATAGCAATAAATCAGCGAAGGGACGAATAATAATAATTATGAATCAGTAATAAATTGCTTTAATTGCTGTCCGGATGTTTTCATTTAGTTCTGATTACTGTGAATCATCTCTGCTCGGTTCCATTGAGTTTTTATTTACAAGTCAATTTTGTGAGTAGAAAGAAAGAAAAAAGTTAGAATTTATTGATAGATTTTTATCGACTAGACTACGCCTGATATTGACCGGTAATTGTTTTGACACTGAAAAGTAACCATTTAAATCAATGCTGAGCATTGTTTTATCCAAAATATTAAAAGATTTATACACATATAATTTAATAAATGTTGCCTATTATAATTGCCTAAATATATGCCTAAAAAACCGCGGTATCCTAGTGGTATGGGTAATGGACTGCTGAGACGAGGTCTCGGGTTCGATCCCAGGTTTTACCATGGCACACACCAATGACTTTTCGATGCTCTTCGAAGTTATGTGTTTATTTATCACAGGTTTATAAGTGCCCGGTTAATGGCAATAGGCTCGGCACCTATTACATTGGGACCTAAACATAAACGGCTAAATGTGGGTGCTAGCACCTCTGCCTACCCCTTCGGGGATATACGCGTGAGTTTATGTTATGTTATGTTATTTATTGAACAACAAACAAAATAAGCAATTCAGTAGAAGGAAAAAAAAATCAAAACCGGCGAACATGTATGAAAATAATTTTTATGTAGGTACTTGGGGAAAAATCCATCTGAAATAAATGATTGAATTAAAATTATATGCCTGGGTTGTGGCCAGGTTTATTGTTATTTCCAGGTATGTGATTTCAGCCTACTCGAATGGGAAAGAAGCGTGACTGTATGAATGCATGGTTAATATGGTTATGCATAATTTTATTGTGGAAAATCGTACATACATTTTGTAACAATAATATCCCAGCTAAAGCTGATCGTTTAAAATATATTTGCAAATCCTGAATATCAGATTTAATGATACCAAATCCACGGTCAAAAGCTCAGTAATTAAGCCTATTGTAATAAGCCCATTATTGTGTTGAACTGGTATTATCTGGTATTGGTACGATCTGTCATTCATTTACCGTTATTCATCTACTAAATAAATTAAAATGAATAACAAATTATTGATATCATTTAATATTTTCGTCTTTTTTTGCATTTTGCAGCGTTGGTCCCCGATGGTGTAAAATAAGGCCATCTCTTCCTGTGGGTGTCGTAGAAGGCGACTAAGGGTTAGAGACTTTGTCATGGGCTACCCGCGGCAGTATGCTGACCCCCTATTAAGTGGGACCTAAGTGACCGAATGTTATAAGTGAGGAAAATAAGGGTGCTATCACACTTCTGCCTTCCCATAGGGGAATATATAGACGTGAATATCCAAGACGTATCCATTTAGCTCAGTTGGTCAGAGTATTCATCCTATACGAACTGGGCCCATACCATGAACTCTTAAAACAGGTCAATAATTGAACTGCTGTCATTCTACAGGCTGCAAATGTCACTTTGTAATCCTATTATATTTATATGACTGTATATGACATTACAAAGTGACATTTGCAGTTGGTAAAATGGCAGCAGTTCAATTATTGACCTGTTTTAAGGTTTATGGTGAGCCGCTGGTCGCGGGCAGTCACGGGCAGAGACAACAGCCCGCCATTTGACTCTATCCTTACATACTTCACGGCGCTTCCTCTATTGTCATGAATCCTTTCATGCAAGCCCGCCAATTTCGAGTACTTCTGACATGCCCTATTTTCACAATTTGATTAACTTGGCCAATGCGTGTACTGTGAGGTCGACCCCGGCCGGTCTGCCCATTCACTTGTGCCTTACATGACCTACCCCTCTAGACAAGTGGCAATTCGTCGGCCGGCGTTTTGTAGAATATAATGTCAAATTTATAGGATTTGACGTATAAAACAGGCGTCAACGAATGTCAAAAACGTCAAATCCTATACATTCGTCATTCTATTCAATGATACGCCAAGCAACGAATTGCCACCTGTTTAGGAGGGCTGGTATGTCATTCGCTGAATAATAATATTTGATATTAACATACCATCTGTGATTTCAAATGGAAGTGGCAGATATCAAAATTAATTAACAGATTCGAGCTACCGATCACCACGCCGTGTTGGTGTCACTACGGTGTGCGGTTACCAACAAAAACTGAGACAGATTGAGTTACGGTATGACAAAAAAGTTCATAGTATGTCAGGGACCTTATTTAGTTGGAATAAAAAAGTGAACTTGTTTTGAAAACTTTTTTGTTTTTAGAATGTGAATTAACACTGTCGTATCGATAACAAAGTTGATATCGATATGTTCAATATGTTAATGACCGTTCTGAATTGTTGGTCAGTTTGTGCGTTTAACAGTTGAGATGTTAATAACGTTATTAACTTCAATATGTACTTATTTTAGTTATGTGTTATTTATCAGCATCATGACAACGTTAGTCCCGGTTATATTCAAAGCTTATAATTTGGAGCCTAGGATCCAAAGTAACTTTGGATCTTTTTTGGCGAGAGAAGCCTACGTCATAGGGAATTAGTAGTTAGTTTAGTTGCCTTAGAATTTTTCAAGTAGAACAATTTTCTGCCATAACTCGTTATAACCAAAAATAAACGAATGTATCATGTAATAAACAAAGAAAATGGAGTTTGTTACTCCAGAATGTCTGAAGAGATCTGGATGATATTTAGCACCAATATAAAAATTATATCCTGGAATTACATAAATAGCACATTTTAGTTCGAAAAATAAAAAAAGACGTGTGGCACTCGGGGACTGCCGCGGTAAAGCTATTGCATAGCATTTTTTATCAACTTATGCAATTACAATTACTTACGTTAAGCGGAGCTACTTCGGAGCAGCTCGGCTCGATTCGTGCGAGCTTCGGGGTGTTAGGTTTTTTTCGTTACGGAATTTCTGGATTCGGTCTCCACGCTCAAGGCCCGCGATAGAAGCTATGCAATAGCTTAAAAGATCACTATTCCACGCGGAAAAATGTATGAAAATTGTAGCTTTGCCGCTGTAAAAGCTACAATTTTCATACATTTTACAAGATCTATTATATGAAGATCATTGAAACATGTTCGCAGTCACTACCAAGTAGTTAATTAATGATATGCACACACAGTACCAAATTGTAGGCAACTCGTAACTCATTTACAATTAATCATTCCGGCTTTAGCGTAATGTATTCAGGGGTTAAACTATTTGCATACTGTTACATATCTCTGCGTTAACAACCTTTATATTATGCGGTAGTTATTTTGGATTGCCCAGGATTTGTAAGGTTATATAATTATTTGCTCACACGTCCTGAGTTCTTTGCTCACGTTACTTTGCTCATTAGCTGACTGTTAAACTCACACTAGGCACAGTGTGCGTTCAGTTTATTCTGGCGTGTTTACTGTATGCACCATCATTCTCCAAACTTTTTTCTAATTCAGTTCAGGTCGGTTTAATCACCTAACTTCAGTATTTTCCTCATAATATCACAGGTCCATCTGGGCCCAAAGTAAGCATGGTTTAGATGAAATTGTTTTTACTAGTAAACTCAATCAAGTCTATATACCTAGGTATAGAAATTCATACTAAGTATAAATATAAATGCGAAAGTAACTCTGTCTGTCTTTCTGTTTGTCTGTGTCGATTTTCATGAAATTTGGTACATTACATACATTATACCTTGGGAAAGGCAATAGGCTATGTTTGATCGCAATAACCGACATCCACGCGGGCGGAGCCGCGGGCAACAGCTAGTAATTAATATGAATTCAAATTTAGACTCGAAATGTTTTGATATACCTACTTCTACCGTAAAAAATTGTTAAAGACGAAACTGAATTTAATTCTTACCGAAAAAACGTTTTGGGTAATCATCAAAGAAATAAAAATTCTTTCATGTCCCCCTTAAATGTTTCAAAATAAAACAAGAAAAAAAAAGTCATGAAATTCGATCGATTACATTAAAAATTAACTACATTCGTTTGCAACCCTTGTTTTCTCAAGGAAATTGGCATCATCCCCCTTCAAACGCATTAAGTAAACTTTCTTAGAACAACTAAATAATGGACGATGTTCAAAATGCAGGAGAAACAATTTCGTTTGGCTCCCTGCTAGTTCGTAAGATAGAATATTTAATATGCCATGATTGAATAATAATAATGTTGTAACTATATCGTAATTTGATTAAGTTTGATTTGTATTGCCTGCTGGCCTGTTTGTAGGCACCACTGATGTATAATAGTACATTATGGTACAAGTGAGCAAAGTTGCTGATTACCGCCGAGGCGCAATTGAGACCCGAGCCGCCAGGCGAGGGTTTTAAGAGAGCCGAGGACGGTAATCATCATACTCACGCGTGCCATACGACGTTTTACAACACACTTGCGAATAAAATAATACTACAAATACTAAATAAACAATACTACAAATTAATTGGTTTTCCTATGTGAGCGCATCTAACAATGGCGGTCGGCCATATTTAAAAAAAAAAAGAAGTTTGAATTTAACTTTTTTTTACTGTTTTTTTTTCTGTACTTAGAGAAAAAAAAAGTTAAATTTGAGTGACGATTTTGTTTATTATACAAGTATTACGAGTTTAAATTATTTATTTAAATACGAAAATGGATCAAATGAACATACAATAGGCATATTAATTTATACGTACTATTAAACACGTTCTTTTTTATATCGAAACTTTTTTAAGAACATAGAAACTTAACCTATAGAATTTAAAAAAGAATCTATAACTCACTTGTGAATAACAGCAATGAAAAAGTCACAGTTTGATAATAGGTGTCATTACGTGCCTATTTGCGGTGAAATAATAGCACTTTTATGAGCAAGTGTGTTGTAAAATATATTGTACTCTGGATTACTGTAAAATAAATATCTAAATTTTGCTTTTCCGTGTTGCCGTCCCCATATCTTTCTCTGGGTATCGTAAAAGTCGACTAAGAGATAGGGCTGTTCTCCACCCAAAAGTAAACATACAGCCTAAGACAAAGTACCCGCTAGACGGCAATAGGCCCGCCGCCTATTACGTGGGACCGAAAATCATAGTTGGCTAAACGTGGGTGTTAATACACCTCTGTCTACCCCTTTGGGGACTTACAGGCATGAGTATGTCTTAAATCTTCTTAACTTTCCTGAGCCCGGAGCCTGGGGGTGACGAGGACGGCCTGCTAACACCCTGGTAATTAAGACAGGCCAGCGAAAAGATAATAGGTACTTAGGCACAGACTTAGGGCCCGTTAAAATGCTAGCTCACCTCCTTTATTAGTTGTTCTCCTTTGTGTTGTTGTTGTGCTCCTTTGTTAGCAATGTTATGTCAGAATTTTCTATCATCATTTTCTTAGTACTGTCCACCACCTGACCTTCCCACCCTTAGACGAAAGCCTGCTCTAGAGCCTCGCCTGTTAATCAGCAAGTGTACCAGCTTGTAAGTAAGATTGCCTTGGCTTTGATTTGACTCCGCACATCTCATTATTATCTTATTACAAATGCATAATTATGTTTTTACACTATTTTTTGTGACCGTGAGTTTATTTGCTACCTTGATAGTATATAAATATTTATTAATTTAGTATACATATTCTGTTGTATTGTTTTGCTGCGTTTCATATTTCTTTCATACGGCGCGGAGAACCGCCCCTGTCTTCCGGGGTGAAACGCGTTTTCATAATAAACGATGCATTATTAAATTCTATACGTTTGATGTAGGTACCGGAATAAATACGATATTGTACGACCAAATACTGTTTTTTGTATATGTTTCTGCCTATACTGTTCTTCTAAATTATATTTAGAAAGTCCAAACGTGGGGAATTTCTTTTAGACACGATTAAAAAGATATAAAATTAGAGTGAAGGGATAAAAAATGTAAAATATAAAGATGTTGTGTAAGGTTATTTAGAACGAAAATACTTCAGAGTTTTTCCATTTGCAAGCTATTTAGAAAGTGATATGTATGATAAATGTGGGGATCCCTGTAATCATTTAACAATTAATAAGCAAATAGATGCGACTGAGGTCTGACCTTCTAACTCCGAAAGGAAAGCCTGTTCCCCGAAGACCATGGCGAAGCTATGTGCTGTGGTCTACCATATCATTATTACACACTATCAAAAATTGTGATACCAACCAACCAATGGAGATATCCGCCGTGAAATAAAATTGTAAGTTATGATTTTAGATCTAGTCATACATACTTAAGCTAACGTTATGTTTAATGTCGGACTGAGAGTAGAAGAACTATATTCATCATCATCATCATCATCCATGCTTTAGTCCCGGTCGCATCTGAGGCATCCACTTCTTATTCCAGGATCTGGTTAAATTTAATATATGAAATGACTTTGTTGTTTCGACTATATTGGAAGGAACAGCCGTCTAATTTTCTTACTCCGTCCGTTACTCTTTCTTAGTCCGGCCGTCTCTGAAAACCAGCGCTGTCAGCCTGCACTACAACGCGGACAGCATTAAGCTGAGAGGCGGCCATTATTCTACCTGGCTATTTCTGATGCATTTAATTTTAATATATTAAGCACAATGTTGTAGTTTTTTTGTGTTGCTGAAATGTGCATATCTTATGCTAGGTTTGAATAAAAATATTTTCTTTCTTTCTTTTTTTTCTTTCTTATGCTTAGTGACAAAAAACTGACCTCCACTTTGACCTAACTACTATAGACTGCTGGGACCGCCTTTAACGTGTCTTGCTAAGCACGGAAGCACTCAGATGAAATACCACTAAACGATTACCCATCCAAATGTATCCACTACATTATAAGTGCATAATAAATGGATGCAATCAAGAAAAAACACACGATGCAGCGCAACTTTAAAAATAAATACTTAAAAGTGTTGCCATAACCAAAACGTCAACTCACGACATTAAAAAAAATACAAACAAAATCGTTCGCTTCACACTACTGTCACATCGGCATCAGCATCACTGACCGTTACTAGCATACACATGTTCACATAGTAAAATCAACCGTATCATTAAAGAAAAAGAGTATATTTTACTTTGATATAAAACTTGTAATCTTAGCGAAATAAACAGACAACTTAATGTCAGGCTGTCAACTACAGATTATGCAAAGTAGCTTCTTTTTTTTTTTCATTACCATAATACGCGTGGCAGAATGTTTGATGTCATAAACCAACGTGGGAAACGCTAACATAAACTATCCAGTATATCAAATATTATTCATACGACTATCAACTTTATTACCTGTATCATATGACACAAGTTCTTGTATATTATGTCTTCAATTATGCGGGCGTGTTTGTTCGTCTGTTCTAAACCAAATTATCAAATTTCAGAGGTATCAAGTTACTGCTAGTGGCCCCTTTTTGTTCTAGTAATGGGTATTAATTGATTTCTAGTTCACTTAATATTGTTAGCGTTGGTGAGTTAACGAGTAAACAATTCCAACTAGTTGTTCGGTTGTTCTCGGTGATTTTCGGATCTTTCCGTATTTTAAATTTACATAGTATGTACCTATATTTCGTAATTTACATTCTCCGTTCACTATGACTGAAGTGGCTTAGTGACTAAATAGCAGTCGCATCCGAAGCTTTTCACTTAGGAGTCTGGGTCCGTTTTACTAGTCAAACTGCGGATTTGGCTGGGCTTCGATATTTTTCGTGAAGCGACTAAATAGTTATGAATAATGATAGTTAAATTTTCCATGAAACTATAGTTGTAAAGGATGTATTAGAGATCTTGAGGATATCACTAAGATGCACCAAGAACCTCATGCTAGTTGGTGCACCTTCTTTATGCCACTTGGGTGGCAGACAAGGCACGGCCCACCTGCTGACCACGTCCACGGCAACACCTATTGATAACGGAGGAGCCTCTGGGGGTTGGAGTAACAATTAGCTGCATTGTATAACATCCAAAGGAAGAGATAGTGTGGCTTATTATTAATATTCACCAGAAACCGTGTAGAATAGTGTTTTCTCTGACCAAACACAAAACAAAACAAAAATATCTGGAGAAGTCTTTAGCGACTTCTGAATTGTATCGTCATGATGTGAGGTGACGATGATGACAGTTCCAAGATTTTTGTTCCAAAAAGTGCTCAACGCTAAAGAAGTTTTCACTTAAAAAAACATACTAGAACTATCTAACGTTCTACAGAATACGCAGAAATTCTTCAATATACTGACTGTATTCAAACGAGAAGCTTCTAACAAATGTTATCCATTCAATCAAGTTGATTGGATGTGTAAATCGACTTAAATAGTTAGGAATTAGGATGAAGTCGAACGACGTAGCTCATTTTCTTGATAACATAATTCTTTATGTCCTTATTACATCTAATGATACACGAGAAGCAATCAGGCGCGCATACGTGACTAATACTGCGAAGGGGACAGCTATGAATAAACAGTCTTTGAAAAATGGGTTTCATATTTCTAACGAAAAAATTTATACTGTTTTTTTCTTGTGGAGTGCATCATTAACTTCCCTCATATAGGGATGAACTGGAATAGATTCCATCAATTTGTAAACAGCTATAATATGACGATATTTTTGTGCAAAATCTTGTCGAATGAACTGGATTGTGAATCTATAACACGTTCAGTGTCTAGTGATATAGGTTAAACATAAGTATTTGAACGTGAATACGTCTTTAAATTCGTTTCTATAGCAGCGGGATACAGTTAGGTTATGTAGTCAGATTTTATATGAATTTATCGAAGCCCAACCTTTAAGTACACTATACGAAGGACTCCACCCACCTACCTACTCCAGCAAAATATTTCCCTTAATTAACAAAACTTCTCCACAAAAGAGAGGCATTGTCATATCTCGACCAGACCCGGCAAAACAAGGGGCAATTAAAGGTATGTATTTACCTATACCATGATCGCGTTAATTTCTGTTAACCATATTGTGTACTACCAAGACCTAATCAACGATCAACATAGATTCCTAAAATTAACAAATTTCTTTAATTACACTGTTTTTTTGAACCATAGATTCGTCATTGTAAGTTTTATTTCAGATTTCTTTCTCACAGTCTATACTATACTGCCTTGGACAATGGGCATCCTGTTTGTGGGAGCAATAATTTTGATATTCCTAAATGTTACTTCATGTTCTTGATCTTGTGTTATTTGAGCCCTGTGCAGACGAGAACTATAACAAATCCCAGATATTTTCAGGTAGGTTATTCTTATTATGCAGTGTAATCTCTCAGGGTGAGAGTTTTGCCGCCTGAAATCCCACGTTGGACTTGAATTTTTCTAATTTAAATGCTAATCGCATTTGAAGTCGAAGTAGATAATGACAAAACTTTTAATCTAAGGACATACTTGAAATAAAATGACCAAACCTATTGCAGCACTTACGGGAAAATAGGGGAGTACTTATTCTACGATTCGCTCGCATTCAATGCAATGAAATGCATACAAATACTGTGTTTACTGTCTAGCCGAGATGGATGGCTCGGGAACTTTTTACGAATGAGCTGCTATGAATTTTGAATTTCTATTTGCATCTGTAACGGACTAAGTTTTTGCTTCCTTTCGGGGAGTTGTGAGAAAATGACTGCATTGGGGATTCTTTCTCGAGGAATTGAGATTTTTATACGAATAGATAACGTTTCGAATGTTGTTAGTGAGAACAACTTGAATAAATTGAGATATTTTCTTAGAATTAAGTACTACATTTTTTATGCTAACATAAATTTTATTTCCGAAAATATTCTTTACCGAACAAATTTTTAATTTATTTACCCATTGATAATTTTGGTAGCAATCGAATGAACTAAACTTTTGTATTGTTTTAGTGATTTTTGTCTTATTTTCTGAAAAAATTAACACAAAATTCGAATTTCTCTAAACCTGAACGAAGCAGGAATGGGACGCTATCTTATAATTTATAAATATATATATATATGTATAAAATAATCATACTAGAGCTTATGTAAGCATGTACATACAACGTTGTATCAAAAAACCAGCAAAGTATGTGATGAGATCCAAAATCAAAATAATCTAATATTCACGTAAAATCCTCCGCCAAGTTACAAGATGCCTGTCCGTTAAGTTCTATTACGGTACTTTGCCAACGTCTCAGGTCTCAGGCTGTTAATACACTAGTGTCATAAAGACAAGGAGTAAGTGCCATTTTACCGCCAATCAACCTTATAGAACAAGAGCTCACGATGGCCAGACATAAGTCGTTTACGCAAGCTAAAAATTATTCAAAGAATTTCAGGTACTATAATTTAACCGTAACCACTGTACCGCGCCTTGGGTACGGGAGAGTACTTTTTTAATACCACTTAGGTGGCTAACAAGCACACGACCCACCTGATGGAAACTGGTTACCGTAGCTTATCGACGTATGCAGCACTAGGGGCGTTACACTCATGCTACTGACCCTGAAAAATTCTTCTAATGCCTTTCTTGAAGAACCCCATATTATTGTATCTGTATCAACCAATTGAACGTTAGATTTGGTCAGTCCGCGGCCAACGCTCACGGCGGTAGCTCGCTTGCTCTCTTCTTATGCTCTTCCTTTCTCTTTCTTTACCTCGTCCCCCGCCATGCCATGCGCACCAGGGGCGCGGAACGGCGGTCGTGATCAGTCTATTTTATACAGCTTTACTACCTGATATCTTCCTAAGTAGCCACAGTCCCAACTCCGTATTTGCAGGTAGTTCTTACTTTAGTTAGGGGGATGCACAGACAAATTTTCAGCTTTTATTAAATGATGTGAGCCTAGCAGTTGTGAGCTCTTAGACCATAAATGCCATAATAACATACCTTGCGACAATCTTAAAGTGGTAGTTTTTCACAGTAGTGTGAACTTTATGTAAATAGAGACAGGTCAGACATGTGATTAAGTAGTCAACATGCCTGTGCAAAATAACAGCTTGTGTACGAATGTCCCAGTGAGGCTAGAAACTATCAATTATTGTTGCACTGCGGTTTATGGGGCGATGAGAACAGCGGATCACTGTTCAACCTAGTTTTGTAGAAAATATCGTTAACGTCTATATTCGATTAAACTGTCATATAATAGTGAAGTCAATAGACTTTTGGTGTATAGGGCACAAATAATATCCAGGGCAATGTCACCTGCTGATGCAGGTTTTCCACTCCAGATTGAGAGGTAAGAAGCATCGCTCCTAGAAAACCCGACTCAATCAAAAATAATAAGCAGAACTCAGTTTCCTAAGTGCAAACTTTAGACGCAACTGCGTTACTTATCGCTCATCATCATCAAATTCATGTTAAACGCATTTTCCTGATTGCATCCGTGGCCAAGATGACCTCGGAGCTCAGGGTCCGCCTTCCGGCTCTTCCTTCTCCACTTCGCACGATCTTGGGCGTCCATGGTAGTGAGACCATTTGCACGCATGTCGCCCTCCACGACGTTTAGCCAGGACTTCTTAGGCCTACCCCTTCTACCTGGACCCGGCGGGGGTGCCGTTGCCATCACTACCTATGAGAAATAAGCCTATATTATGTTATTCCAGACTATAATCTATCCCTGGTTCAAATTTCAGCCATATCCGTTCAACTGTTACAGCGTGATTGAATAACAAATATCCAAGCATCTTTACAAACTTTCACAGTTATAATATTGGCTGGAAGTAGGATAGGATGGAATAATATCCATCCTAAACAATAAGAGAGTTATTCACCTGTACCGTCGTTTTAGGGGCCACCAGGAGCTGTGCACAGTAAACGTTAATTAGTAAGAGGCGGCAATTTGCGGTCTTCAAATTGACTGAGTCAGTGTTTGAGCGAGGAGGCCGAACGTTCGACTGTCGGTGCCAATTACCTTGTTTATGCTTTGCCGATGTAACGAATATTTTTTGAATTTATCTTTGGAAAAGTATTTGAAACTTTGGCTTTTGTAACTAACATAACAGAAGAAGAGGGTTATTGGACGATAGGAAGGATAGCAGATTGGGCAATTGTGTTTAACAGCCTTGATTGTGAAATAGTAGAAGCTTGCCAGTAGCGAAACTGTCATTCAGAATCTATTTATACTGGAAATTGATGGCGCTTGGTGGAACTTGCTACACATATTAAATAAAGTACTTGTATTTTTCTAGAATTATTTTATTTTTTGTCAACTTCTTATTTTTTATTCGAAAAAGTAAAGCGAAACCTGTTAGGCAACAAAAAATCAAATAAATTGTGGAAAAGAACAAGTACTTTACTCAATATTCAGAATCTAGTTGCATATCAAGTGAGTAATTATGCATGAACTTCGTACAAATAAAGCTCTATATTATTTTGTGATGTAAGTACATATGTGACAAGTTGCTAGAGAAGTAAATGTATCACAGGTTGCGAGGTGAAAGCCTCAGATCCAACCGGCAACATAAAGACATTGATAATACTTCTATCACAGCCAATCACAGGTATAGTTTCCTGCCGGGGCTTAGGGATATGCCAGAGCATATCCCTCACGCACCGCAGAACATATACCCACGCAATCTCACCCTTGGCAATTGATGACTCTAAACGACGTGTGGTTTTAGTTGGTTTGAGTCCGTCATGACCACCCATGCGGGCTCCGACAGAGGGGGTATCCGAAGGAATTTTCGCACTATATAAACAACATAAATAGTTTTCTAGGCGGGAACACATTCATTATTTTACGCAGGTAAAGCCACGGGCAACAGCTAGTTAGCCACACATTTTATTATACCAAGCCGAAAGGCTCTATCGAACACATTAATCCCGCGTACCTCACGACGCTCGCAGACCAGTCAAGTCGTGACCACGGGTGCTGCAACGCACCCGAAACGTCGGTACAAGTAAGTTCCAAAATAATAATTAATCGCGATAAGTCCCGAAACATAAAAACTATGAATTACACTCCCGCTGTTGAGTGCGCAACGCTGCTGTGAAGCTTTAAAAATGTCGGCACTAAATAAATTACACATTGTTCACAACGAAAAGTACGTTGCTTTATGATGGCAATAAAGTCATACGTACGTGTACATTATATATGCGTATCATATAGGCTAGGCTCGTATTTTTTTTATATAGGTAGGACACGTCAATTTGACTTCACCACGCCTGATGGTAAGCTGAAGGCAAAGTCTCGGAAAAGAGGGTCACCATTATAGACATGTACCATGTTACAATGGTGGCACTCAGCTTGACGGCCTCATCAGATGCTTTTTCTCGCCCTGCTTAAAAGATCCGGGACTGTAGAAAGAGGGAAACACGTGTACTGGTAGGGAATGTCTCCGTTACAATAATAGGTACTCTGATTATCCTGGTCGCGGGTTGAAGTCCTGTCTGAGCATTCACTTTTTTCCAATCTAAACAGACTTTTAGTATGTTTTGACAATAACACCACGTTTCTTAGTTTTGTATTACTCGAATAAATCCATTCTTTTTGGTTATATCCACTAGCAGCAGACAGACTAGTATCAATATAGCCAGTACTGCAACAAATAACGATTTAAGCGCGCTGATCGGATCGCATCGACAAGAGGCTGTTGCATCAATTAAGGGATTAACAGCTGCCAACTCGACCGAATTGTTTGTTATTGGACGCTACTGATCGTCGGGATTAGATCGCATCTGGAGTAGGTACTTTTATTTGTACACACGGCAAAAGAGATAAGTACTTTGCATGAATATGAATATTTGCATTGGTGTAGGTGTTTCTATGTATATGTATGTATTTACAAAAAAAAATGTATCTAAGTATGTTTATCCGCATTCTGGAACCCATAATACAAGCTAGTTAAGCTATGCTTACTTTGGGTCTAGATAGCGTTGTGTAGATTGTCCGACAATATTTTATTTTATTTATTTATTTTTCATACGTTTGAACTTTACATATAACGTGGTATGTTTATTTTTTTCATATTACTTAGGTCACAGACAAGCACACTGCCCAACTGTTGGAAAGCGGTTACCGTGGCCTATGGAAGAGTGCAACACCAGGGGAGTCACACTCGTGCTACTAACCCTTTAAGAAAGTGGAAAGAACAAAGGCTTGTCTTGCTTGTTTTCTGCGCTGACGGCACAGAATCTAGAGAGATTTACAGGGTCGGCAGCACGAGTATGACTCCCCTGGTGTTGCACTCGTTCATAGACCATCTAGATCACAGTAACCACATTCCATTATGTGGGCCGTGTCTAACACCCAAATGGTTTAAAAAATAGTGAAAACAGAAAAAAAAGTAGTAGTAGAAAGGTGTAGAACGTGAAAAATAGAAACACCAAAGTTTTTTTTTGTACAATAGTGTAGTGTAGTGTAGTGTTCCTACTATTTTATCTTAACACTGATGAGAAGCATTAGGTCCGACTGTGTACATATGTGCATGAAGTTTTAAATAAATAAATAAATATTTCATCAAATACCGCCCCAGGCATACCTACTGGCCTGAAATACAATAAAAAAATTAAAAGCTTTTCATCCATTTAGGTTACACGGATTATCATACTAAAAGCGATGGGTATCACTTCAATTAAAGGATTACAGTGCCGCGTCGGTTGAGAGTGTGTACAGTCAACGACATAAGTAATTGATTAACAATAAATTATTCACAAACCTTTTTTAAACCGGAATACATTTATCATGTGGAGTGAAGACCGTGAGAAAGAAAACAGAAGGTGGCACGCCCCCTAACCAGATATGGCTGACGACCTGAAAATGGTGGCTGGGACGGACTAGATGCGGAAGGCGGAGGATCGGCAGAAGTAGCACACATTAGGAGAGGCCTATGTTCAGCATTGGATTGCAATAGGCTAATATTGATTGATTGTCTTAAATCAATCATTCATGTATAAATAATTTTAGGATTCTCAGAGATAATTTGTTCATTATATTATTTTATGTCATTTTGGGGAACCACAGTGATTGGGTAATTTCACGATGCCAAATTTTTTGCTAATTTCGGTGGCAGTTTTCAATCATAGGTTTTCCGATGAAAAAATTTAATGGAGTTCTTTTAGAATATCTAGTAGTATATAGTGTTCTAAAAGAACATTGAAAATTTTTTTCATCGAAAAACCTATGATTGAAAACTGCCACCGAAATTAGCAAAAAATTTTGCATCGTGAAATTACCCGATTAATAAATAAGATTTTTTTAAGCTACTTTTGTTGAAGACTGTACATATTTGTACGCAAAATCTACGTTCATGTTTTAATCATTTATCTGTTGGCACGCGCCTCTCTATAGGGGGAGGGGGGACATTGATCCCAACAACACGTTGGGGCCACCATGCCGATGGCCAAGGCCAGTCGGAGTCTCTGGGATATCCAGTCCAGGACGTATCAGATTCTCCGACCTTACTGGAAGAATGTGTGGTTTTAGTCGGTTCGAGCCTGACATACCCACCTTTTCATAGCTCCGATGGTGAAGAGAGCTCAACGGGGATTTCATATTATGCAAAAAAAAAAAGTTGTGAAGTGTCCTAGTGTTGTAATTTTTGCTTTGTTCACCTAACATAGAAGAACAACTCCCTTATTCAGATCGACCAACCGCAACCTGAACTCGTGCAAATTTAAGTTAGTTTAATTATCATACTGGTGTTTTCTCACATGCTAACTAATTGGAATTCTCCTAATGAGCCAACGCACCATTGAAACTCCATCAAACAAAACTGTGAAACTCTTTAAAAAAAAAATGTCACCACATTCTTTCTGAGGAGAATGAAATACACACAAAATATTCGTACAAGAAGCCCGTGAAGTATGTAAGGATAGAGTCAAATGGCGGGCTGTTGTCCCTGCCTACTCCAGAGGGAAATTGGCGTGAGCGTATGTATGTATATTCGTACAAATCAAATCAATTGTCAGAGATCCTAATGAAAATAATAGACTTAGATAAAATGACCACGGTAACCACTTTAATATCAGGTGAGCCGTGTGCTTATCTGCGACCTAAGAGGTATAAAAAAAAAAAAAAAATGAACTTTTCTATTTTATAATCTTGCAAGCACTCTCCTCCATTCAAAGATTCACGAGCCACGTTAAGATGGAATTTATTTGCAGCACAAGACTTTGTTTTTATTTGTTTACCCCACAATCATACCGAGGCAGCGTGACATGGCCGTTTTGAAATATTTATTGCACACTATAAGATAACGGAGCAGTGCGACAAATATCAAGAATAAATATTTCACGCTTGAGGAGCTTGCAGATTGACTATGTAAAAGCTGAAGTTGAAATGAGCTCGGTTTGTGCATTGTATTTATTCATTGAGCTCTTATTTGAATAATATTATAACTCACAGTAATTTTTTGAAGAGCTAGAATAGAAGAATCTCGATGAATGCCATGAAAAATGGTTTCATATTCTAGTTAGCTAGTTTCAGTTTCAAACTTTTATAGTTTCTCCCGTTCTAAATAAGCTGAACCCAAAAACAAAGATTGTAATGAAAAAAAACATCTATAGTCAAAACCCAGGTAACACCGAACACAATTATAGAATTGCAACTAAAATACATTTATTTAAAATTAAATGTGTAGTCTCCCTAACATCAGTGCACTGACAGATGAGCACGGTTCAATGTGTTGTCTGCTCGTAGATTTATTCTCATAACAAGACGCACTGCCGCAGAAATAGTCGACTTGTGAAATATTTGCTCCGGAGTTTCATTACAATTTTTATTTTAACTCTATTTGCTCTAACTTTTGTTGTTAAAAGAAACTATTATTATACTCTCAAATAAATCAAAATGTTCCAAGCAAGAAAAAATGGTTCCACAGCTGGATTATATATTCGCAGGAGTGCCACAAGGCTCTGTACTGGGACCTGTCTTATTACCTGTCAGTTACCGTAGTTACTAGCTTGTTACTTTGGAAGTGGAAGGTATAAAATGGGAGGGGAATGGGGAAAAAGCGGAAAGGAATTACCTATTTGAAGCACTCTCAAAAATCGAACAAAATGCAGCGTACTGATACTTAAAGTCAATATAAAATGCCAGGGTACAATACTATTACCCCGGTCAATATAACAAAAGACAACCTCAAGTACAAGCAGTAATAATGTCACCGATTCTAAGTAAACAAAAATTCAATTGCAGAAAAATATTCTTCGTTTAATAATAATAAAAGAAAATATCCTGCGAGAAAATTCTGCCAATTGGAAAAATATCTTCATAGAAAGACATAAAGTCTAAATCAGTACAAAAGAATTTGTAAAAAAATCATGGACAATACCAGTAACCATGGTTACGGCACGAACGTTCCAACAAAGTTACTTTGCATTTGCAGAAACTCTTACTGCGTTGTAATAAGGCATATTTTCAATTGTTTTGAGTGATATATCGAAAGTTTGTTATCAAGTAACAATGTCGAGTGAAGTGGACAATGGAGTAAAACTGTTTGCCTCACTCTTAAGGGCTATTAGAAATGTCTACGAGTTCCGTAAGGGGGCTACACGATTTTGTTCGCTGCCGGCTATTGTTGTACAGTAGCGAGATGTTTGCGCAATGCTTCAAGATTGCTTAGAAGAAAGTTTCGTTTATCTTAGAATCGGACCTTTTTGAAACAAGAATTCAGGGTTGAAATAAAACTGTTTGGTATTATGATTTTCGGGGTGTATAGGATTTTCGGGGAAGAAGTCAACCTTGTCTGCTGGCTGTTACACCTGCTTAATACTGGACGTAGTTCTGGCACTAGCAAACCAATCAAAAGTAATACGGCAACCCCAGACTCAAAAGTACAAATTTTGGATGCAATCGGTACTGCCGCCTGTGATGAGGAATCGCTGAACTTACAAAATTGAGAGCTTCTCCTTCTATTTTAAAGTCGGTGAATATCAAATATTAGAAAGAAAACAAACTCATCATTGATCGACGAATTTAATAGTCTCAAAGTCGTTTCAACATCGACCTACATAAAAATTTTTCCTCAACTTCAAACTTTCAGTCATAATTTTTTACAACTTTGCGACAATCGCGTCCAATTTTTTTTTATACTCTTAGCAAACAGTTTTTTTTATATTTCTTCATTAATTAACGTTAATTAAATTCGTATTATTCAGTGACGTCGGGGGAGTTTCACCAAAAACTTTCGTCTTTGATTTCCTTTGGCTAATTAAAAAGGAGTTTTTAAATTTCGAATTCTTCGTCGAAATCGTTTCACGCTCAGACTACTTCAGATTGTGTTTATTTTTCTGTTTATTTACACCAGTGGGTATACAAGGTGGAATCAACGGTAACTGGAGGGAAAGTACACTAACTATACCCGTATCTATACAGGGTGGAAATCCACTATCTCTAGCCCGGATAGCGGATTTCCACCCTGTATATTCAAGGACATTGGCTTATTGTTTTTGAACATACATGTTGCCAACTATTTTTAGCAGGCCAAATTACAGGTGACTTCCGTCTGACACCCTTTTCCCCCCAACCTCAAGAAGAAAGCACAGCTCTAGGGCCTCATCCACACACTCTACAAAATAAAAAACAAAAAACAAAACGCGTGTAATAATTCACGAACAGCAAGAGCTTATAATTTTGTAGAACTCGCGTAAGTCTATTAACTGACATAATGTTATTTCTAGAGCTTTGTAACTTGATCGCTATTGAACGAAACATTTATTTCCACTTTGTTGAGTCACAAAACAAATAAACACAACAAAAGTTTTATTAGATAACACCACCCGGTATTAGTCATTACAACATCCGTACTTGTGCTACCTATGTTAAATTAAATTTAAATGTCCCGTCGATTCGGACGAGCGTTACATTAGTCAGAGTAAACGTACCATGATAGTGGGAGAGAGGCAACTTTGAAGTTGTCAGTACAAACGAATTTATTGTGTTATGTTTGTCAAGTCCGATTTCCTCGAAAACATTGTGGTGAACAAAACGATTCGGTTGGGCGTGACCATAAGGCGGTTGGCACACTGCCCCTTTAGACAAAATGGCAATTTGTTGGCCGGCGTAATGTAGAATAGACTGACGAATATAATTTACTAGCTTTTGCCCGCGGCTCCACCCGCGTGGATGTCGGTTATCGCGGCCAAACATAGCCTATGTCCTTTCCCAAGGTCTGATCTGCCCCTGTACCAAATTTCAACAAAATCGGTTCAGTAGTTTAGGCGTGAAAGCGCAACAGACAGACAGACAGACAGTTACTTTCATATTTATAATATTAGTATGGATGAGATTTGACATTATATTTGACGTATATGACAGTAGTCAACGTATGTCATAATCATAACTGTCATTCGACGTTCTATTCTACAATACGCCGGCCAACGAATTGCCACTTCTCTAGAGTGACTGTTCAGAATCACGTAGTATAGTACGAAAGTGCGTGTTTTTACTGTGGAAAAAACTGTGCGTAAATGCATAAATAAATAAATATTTTAGGACATTCTACACAACGCTATCTAGACCCAAAGTAAGCATAGCTTAACTAGCTTGTGTAATTGGTTCTAGAATGCGGATAAACATACTTAGATACATTTTTTTTTTGTAAATACATACTATACATAGAAACACCCAGACCAATGCAAATATTCATATTCATGCACACGAATATTTGCGCTGAGCGGGGATCGAACCCGCGCCTCCTGCGTAGCAGCCGCGTTCACTACCGCTACGCCACAGAGGCAGTCAATGCATATTAAGTGTCTTGCACTATCAATCAATTATCCTATTCGAATCCACTGCTAGACATAGACTTCTCCCAATGTGCGTCATTTCTCCCGATCCTCCGCCTTCCGCATTTAATGTATCCCAGTTAGTTCAGTCAGTTCATATGGCTTGGGTGGGTGCAATATACATGTTTTCATAGAGCTACTTATAAGCAACATAGGACCTACTCCCGCACTATGCTGCGTGATGCGGGCAGTGTATTTATTTATTTATTTAATTATGTTAAAATGTAAAAAAACAATGTTTTATTTAGCTAGGCAATAAATAAGTTATTTTTTTATGATCACCAAGAATTAGGAAACCTATAAAATTCATCTACTACAGTCTCTAACTAATTTGCTTTGTGTATTTGTCCAGGCGTCTAGTATTTTACTCGATCTTAGTTACATTTTACATATCTTTGCAGGAGTACCACAAGGCTCAGTACTGGGTCCTGTGTAACGTAAAGTAACGAAATCTTGAATATTATAATTATAACACACAGTACCGGTACAAAATGATAAAACAGTAGAATATCAAATCACTCCGAGCATAGGCAAAAATCCGTTGATGACTAGTCTGATAGTCCATTTGAGTTCGACCCGATTCTACTAACAATGACCTCAACTAAATGACTTTGACGGGACTAAAATGTATTCCTATTCCTTTTTCAGTCGAAAGCTAAACAAAAACGTGAAGTTTTTTCTCCTGTCAAACTCATTCAATTTCTGTGACTACAGGAATGGCACATTCTGTAACTGCATCAAAAATAGGTTATTCAAACACCATGCTGGTTGCTAAAATAACGTACATTTTTACGTCTATCGGTTTTTCTAGTATTTCACTCTTAAAACAACAATGGATTTTGGGTCGGTTTTCACTACCATTGAGATATTTTTACAACCTCTGTGGCGTAGCGGTAGTGAAAGCGGCCGCTACGAGGAGGTGCGGTTTCGATTCCCGCTCTGTGCAAATATTATATTTACCGTCGGTCCCGGTTGCCATACGAACATCTATGGTAGTCATTAGGGGTAGTTGGAGCCCTACAAAGTCTAACAACTGGTCTAGCTGCAATGCTTCTATATCACTCAATATCGTTATTGCGTTGAGGAGGTCAGATGGCTGTAGCTTCAAGAAAATATCGAAGCCCAGCTAAATCCAGTTAGACCAGTAAAGCGAACCTCAGACTCCGAGGTGAAAGCTTCAGATGCGACGGGGATTAACTTTAAGACGAAGAAGAAGTTTTTTTACAAGACTTTTAAAGTATAAACCGGCTATAGTAGTATGGACAATGAACGCGCTACTAGCACTCATGGAACGTTAAGTATTCAATCTCTTTAATTCATCCTATTTTTTTGAGAACGGTAAATCAAATTGCTTGACCATCTAAATATAAAAATATTTTTTTTATACTACTTAAGTCGCAGACAAGCACACTGCCCTCCTAATGGTAAGAGATTACTGTCGACCCTGTAAGATCAGAGAGATTCTGTGCCGTCAGTGCAAAAGATATGTAGGTCAAAGCGTTTGGTTTTCCCACTGACAGCACAAAATCTAACTTTAATATAACTTTAACTTTATCATATCATCATAACTTTAACATAATTAAACGATACTGTAACCTTAAAGCAGTATCATTAAATTATGTTAGCGTACGTGAGATCCTACAATATGAACTCATATTCTCACCATTACATGTTGCGCTCTAAATAGGTAACAGGATTGCGTGTGGGTGCTAAGTGTCCGTACCTTCGTTAAAATAGATGTTCGATTATCACTAGGCACGCTCTAATACCTGTTTAAAAAACTACTAGTAACTCAGGCATCATCGATCAAGAAGGCTTATTGGTAATAAATAGGTGAGAGGCGACAAAACGTGTTGCAGGGGTTACGTGAGAACCCCCAGGGGTTAAGTGAGAATGCGTAAATAATTCCCTTCAAATTGTATAGAACCTCCCTACTGTGGGCTACGCAAAAAACTTTAGAGTTCTTCTTCTTTATTTCTTCTTTATTTGCCCACACATGGATTATGTGTGGGCAAATAAAGAAGAAATAAAATATGGAAATCTCGTGCTCTTATGCTCTTTTGAAGAACCACATTCTCGTTCATCTACCAGTGACTTAAGCTACACGTTATAATACTTATAATGATGGGTGATAGACAAAACGAAAAATCATAGTTTTTGTGATATCGGGACTTTGCGCGATTAATTATTAGGTACTATGGAATTTATTTGTGCCGACGTGACGACGTTTCGGGTGCGTTGCCCGTGGTTACAACTTGACTGGTCTGCGAGGGTCGAGTTGAGAGGTGTATGGGAATTTTTTGTGCCCCGACCTACGACTACTACTATTAATGAATGTTAAGGCTAGCGACACACCACACTCACTGCGTCAGTTACGAAAAATGTTATGTATTGTATAATAATATAATGTACAATAGTATAAAATGTACTCGTGAGTTAAGATTTTTCTTTTTTTTTATACAACTTAAGTCGCAGATAAGTGAGAATGGATTAACTTTTATTTAATAACTAGCTTTTCGCCCGCAGCTCCGCCTGCGTGGATGTCGACTACTGCCATCAAAAGTATTTTTTCTAAACTGACGGACTTGTTGTATAAACGTTTGACGCCTTATTTTGCTCTCTCGGTAGTGAGTTTTTCAAAATATTAAATGAAAACTGTAGGCCTTGTCATAAAAATAAGTGGCAGATTTTTAGAATAATAAGTACATCAAAATAAAAATATTATTAATAGGTATCTTTATATCAATAGCTAGTAAATGGCTAGAAAAAGACTGGTAGGAAAAACATACTATTATCTAACATTTCGTTCTTATGAATCAATCAATCAATAAGCCTATTACAGTCCACTGTTGGACTTAGGCCTCACCCAATATATGCCATAGAACTCAATCATCCACCGTATTTCCCCACTGTCAGTTCCCACATTTCGGCCCCATGAGTCTTAACAGGGGAGTAGAAACCTCGATGACTTTGCCCAATGCTGCCCAACCCTTGACGACCTTTCGACGTATATCTCCTTCTGGGCTTCGTCTTCTAATCTAAAATTAGCATCTCAGCAATGAAATATCGTATCAGCACGACACAGTCGTAGACAATCCAGAAATGCCCAGGTCTTGATGATGTCAGAAAGCTTCTCGTAATCTACAAATGTGATACATAGCGGATGATTATACTCTCAGGTCTTTTGTATAATCTGCTGAACAGTATTGGCTACAATACTATAACCCTTTTAAAACCCAGCTTGCTCCGGTGGAACTCACAACTATTCATGACGACTCTCAAGAACAACGGTCTATAATTAATTCTTCTTCGTCTTCTTGGAGAACAGTACCACCGCACTCCAGTTCCATGTCCTAGATGCTTCCGCTGGATGACGGAATCAAAGAGGTTCGCAAGCTCTGTTAGAACTGGGATATCCCCTGCTTTTAAGAGCCCTGTCCGCCAGTGCGATATTAGCAGTATGAAGGTTGCTGTAGTATGCTGAGGATACAATAAATCACCTATTGGCCTATTGCAGTCCACTGCTGGACATAGGCCTCTCCCAATATACGCCATGCTTGCCGATCCTCCACCTTCTGCATCCAGTCCGTCCCAGCCACCTTTCGCAGGCCGTCCGCGTCGGTCCACCTGGCTAGGGGGTGTCCCATCTTCCGTTTTCCTTCTCGCGGTCTCCACTCTAGGACTCGTCTGCTCCAACGGCCATCAGTCCTTCGGCAGATATGGCCAGCCCACTGCCACTTTAGCTTGCTTATTCTGTGAGCTATGTCGGTAACTTTGATTCTATATCGGATGACCTCGTTTCGAATTCTATCCTTCAAAGATACTCCAAGCATAGCTCGCTCTATAGCCCGCTGCGGACGGACTAACCCCACCTTCTATGGCCACCACCGTAGGTCATAACAGGCAGGACGCACTGGTAGAAAATGTTTGTTTTGAAGCATTGCGGCAGGGGGGAGGAGAAGACCCGACGTAGTTTGCCAAATGCTGCCCACTCCTGTTGGATTCTTCTGGCTATTTCTTTCTCCGAGTTGCTTTTACCGAGCTGGATAACCTGCCCTAGGTAGATAATATTTTTGAACAACTTCGAGTGTTGAACATAATCTTGGTTTTATCCAAGTTTACACCAAGGCCGACTTGTCGAGGAGCTCCATTCAGGCTGTGCAGCATTTCGCCCAGTTGTTCCAGCGACTCCGCAACTATGATGATGTCGCCGGCGAACCGAAGTGGGTGCGAGATTTACCTACTCCAGAGTCTTGTAGACGTCCTCCAACGCGTTGGTAAATTTTGAGGAAATGAATATAAAATGTAATGCACCTAGGTGCCTAAAGTTTACAAAAAGTGTATTTAATGCGCCTAGGTGAAATAACTCAGGTGAATTAAGTTAACGACGCCAATAAAACAACATATCATTTGTGGTGGTTTAGTTTTTCATAATTATCTAAAAATATAGAAAGAAAATAAACATTTCGTATTATATTCCTTGTCATCTAAATCAGAAGTGCACTGTGCTTGACTAATAGAGCCCACAGCAGATAAAAGGAAGTTATTAAATTGTGTTCTGCTATCTCTAATAATTATTGACTTAGTATACTTCTCGTCAAGAAAGGAAGTGAAGTTTTCTAGAAGGGAGGCGTTCGCCCCTTTCGCCCATTTGGTAAAACGTTTCGAGCCATTGATATAAATTGTAACTTTGTTTCTAGCTATGAAGCCGCCTCTTGTGTTATATCTGCGTATAGATTTAAATTCACGTACCTTACTGTGTGAGGGCTTATAAGTTAGTATTCATCTGAATGATAACGTGCTGTATTACTTTTAGGCTTTCTTTCATATACGGTACATCTATAGCTATAATCGCTGTGCTATCATGTCGTGTAGTCAATGTGATGAAATACTATGGTATCATGGTAGCTGGTAGCTGACGCAGTATATGCTCTAGTATATTATTTAATGCTTGATGCCAATACTACCAATAATGGGTCTGATATGTAGTTCCGAATGTTGTCCTCGCGACGCACGCTGCTATTCTACTATAATACCACTCCATAGATAATCAAAGTACCACTCGCAGTCCGTGGAACTTAACTGAAGATTGGATACTCCATCGAAGTGAGCCAGTCTCAAAAACTTCTTTTCTATTTCCAATCAATTAAATAAAGAAACCGCAGTACATAACTCTTACATAGTACATAAATTAATATTTTTCACATTCTTTGTAATTATACGTGACAGAGAGTGACGTTTTATGAATATTATCATTTGACAGATCAAAATGTGACCTAGCGTTGACACCATCACTTTAGTACCCGTTGTCATGGTAACAAATTTGCTAGCGATATTAGCGCCATAATATTTCGTATTTTCTTTAATATTACATTATTTCGTGGCTTTGCCACATTTTAATTGTGATAATTACTATTCGGCGACAAAGCCAAATTCAAAAAACCAAAGATCATAAAAATCTGTTCAGCCGTTCTTGAGTTATAAGAAAGTACGTTTTTGGCACTTTTTAGGCACTTAGGGTCTGAATTTCGAAAAATCGTTTCTTAGTACACCTCCACGCTTCTAAACAAACACTCTCTATAAATTTCAAGTCTCTAGGACCAGCGGTTTAGGCTGTACGTTGTCTCTAAGTCAATCAGTCAGTCAGGACTAAGAGTTTTATATATACGATAAATTCCTCCTGACATTCCTCCTCCTTTCAAATCGTACAATCACCTGCCTACCGTGGCCTTCGTAAGACATTCTAAAGAAGGGGTAGACAGAGGTTTATAGAGGTGGTCTCAACAATAAACGAAATAAAAAAATAAATAAAAGAAAAGCGTAATAAAAGCGTTGTTGGTGTAGTGGTTAAGGATTTGGCACTACTTGGTTTGTACTAACTTACACTTCAAACTATGGGAAAGTCATTAGTCATCCCGCAACCATGGCTGCTGAAAAATAGTCAAAACGTCGGATCAAATGTAAATAAAAAGAGATTTTTTTAAATGCACATCTGTATATTTTTTCAGCAAACTACGTAACTGCACTAATTTACTGACTTGCACACTAATTAAATCAAATGATAGGTTTATTGAAAAAGGTGCGCAATCGGACTTGGATAGATTAGGTTAGAAGGCTAATGCGGGAGTGGAGCGAAGCGGAGCTCCCGCATTTGCCTTCGTGGTTATTTTTTTTATTTAACCAAAGGAATTGTTCTGCAAATTTCATTAAACAGTATATTTAATTTGATTTAGTTAGTGTACATAATTAGTGTGCAAGTCAGTATTTTTGATATAACTTTGAAATGTTTTGTTAGAAAAAAGGGAATATATAAATATCGATTTAAATACATGCCATAAAATAATACCGAATAAATCGCGATAGAATCCGTAGAAAGAGATTAGATTTCAGTAAAAAAAAATAAAGAGAATATTTCTTAAGACTACTTAATACCAATTAGTTGGAACAGGAAAATATAATCAACAGCTCTATCGGCTTATATTATAATCCAGGATACCCGAGACTATTGTTTGCGCTTAGACGAAGCAAAAATAAACAAAACGTTATTCAATCTACCCTCCTACTGTAAGCAATCACTCGATGGTGGGGAAGATGGTGACTCGTAGGGCCATTAAACAAGCGTTTGAAACTGTAGAATTTTTATTTTCATGATTATTGTACAATAGGGTATTGCCCACAGCTCCGTCCGCGGGGAATTTGGATTTCGTTTCGGCAACCCTTGAGAACCTATTTCCGGGATAGCATATGTGTTATTCCAAACTATAATCTATCCATGTTCCCAATTTCAGCCAGATCTGTTCATCCGTTAGAGCTTGATTGAATAACAAACGTCCAAACACTCAAACAGTCCAAACCATGTTACAATATTAAAAAACAAAACATCTTCACATACTTTCACATGTTATAATATTAATAGGAACAGGGAGTAGGATATAATTATGTAGGCAATATTAGTAAGATAGGAAGGATTGTGACAAGTTAAGATTAGGTTAGCTTAATTAAAAACAAACTATGTAGCCATTTGATCAAATTCGCCCTGAATAATGAATATACTGTAAGTAAATATTAAATCAAGGCCAATAAATAAGACTTCCGAGCTACTTATTGGCCTTGATTTCTGACCTAGCTATATTTATAGGTCGTGTCAATCTTCATGCTCGTCCTAAATGATATTAGTGAAGTAGAACAAAGTTGTTTCAAATTTTGGATGTTCGCGGAACACGAATGCATCAATGAAATGTTCTTAAGTTCGATATTTGCCGTACAATCTTTCAGGAAAAATTATAATGCTTAAAAAATTGTCAATATTATGTAAAATTGAATTTGGTCTACTTTTTTGGTCTAATTTACAACTATAGGATAATTTATAGCAAAATCATTGTTATAATGCTTACTAATTTATAATACCTTGTTAATATATCTTTTTGTAAATAATTTTAACATAAAATCACCCAGACCAAAACATATACATATTCATACATACAAATATTTTCACTGAGCGGGCATCGAACGTACGTCACCTGACGTAGCAGTCGAACGTACGATTGCTACGCCACAGAGGTTGTTAAAAATATAACAAATCGCTGCTGAACTAACTTCAAGGCCCGATGCTCCCCGACACTCCAGCACATGACGTGACAGCCCGCGACTGACATATCCGAAATCGCTGCGACATTCTTCCAAAACGTCTTCCCAAACAATGCAACGAGGGTCCACTGACGTACCAACTTCTTTTACAGTTGAATCCCCTTTTAATTTCAGTCAGTTAGAGTTCAAATTGGCTTGGCTTACTCACATGAGTAACTTAGTAATATCACCAATTATATTTTCAGTTGCATTGGTTTTTATGTGCTATACAATAAGTATGATTTTACTCAGGTTTAAATTTAAAGCAGTAGGTATTGGGTATGTGACGTAGAGTATTTGAGAAAGTTTTAGATTTGCAATGAGGTGATGGATTCGATTTTAAATGTTTGTTCTGAGCCCCTTGTTAGGGGAGATAAATTTTAACTATTTATCACTTTCAAGTTCATACCAATGTTGTTTTGTGATAGGACGAAAAGTGATAACTAGTGGTTATTATTAGTTCAAATCACTATGCAACGAAGACCGGGAGACGGCAACGCCTCTTTCCCATGGTGGGGCAGACGCTGTGGTTTACTGCAATGTCCGACTGAGCTAAGAGTAGGCTCTGTTGAGGGTTGTTTTTCATGGGGCCCTCTGATTAGCAGATAGCACAGTAGAGATCGAGTGGGTTCTCCAAACGCTGTACGTAAAATATGTACCTACAAATTGATAGATAAAAATAAAAACTACGATTTTTTCTTGGAAAAAATCGTATACTTCTTCTTCTTCCATCATCGTAGCGATGGCGCCTCGACTCTCAAATTGTGTTCTCCCAGTGAGCTACCGTTCTCGGAGGCGCACATAAGATCCTCCGATGTACATGATGTGTATGGGCATGTAGCACACGTCAGCAGTTTTTTTTATACAATTTAGATGGCCATTGTCTGTGGAGTAACTCCACATTCACATCGTAGGTCCGCCCCACCTGAAAACTTTTTCACCTTTTCTTTGCTTCGGCCGACCACAATGGTATACTGAAGTAGTACTTATTATCTTTACAGTCTTATATACTTAGCCTCACTTGCCTTAAGGTGGTTAGCATCTCTAACTAAAGAGTCTCTATACAGGAAGTGAATATTCAGAACATTATCGACAGACTCTTTAGCAATAAAAGGCACATTAAGAGGTAAACGATGTTGTTGGTACTAGTTACCATATAAATATTCGATAATATCTTGTTAGGAAGTCACCCTTGAGTTCATTTGCTATGGTAATATCTAACTTTATGTGGGGAAGGAAATATGAGACTGCAAACTTGTTTTTGAACAAATATGCAAACTTATATAGGTGAAAGTTGATTCAAAACTTATAATGATTTCATTATTGAGATACTACTAGATATTCCATTGGTAAGATAGCACAGTATGAGTTAAGTCAATGTATAAGAGCTATATGTATATTGGCTTATGTTAATTTCATAAATAACTCTAAAAATATCACAAAGCAACGCAATCGTACAATCAGGTAACATCTTAAGATTTTTTTTCTGAAAATTTGAAATTTAAATCACTATCCTGTAAAATTTACTCAATGTCGTTTGTAATTATTGCCTTTCAAGCGTTGGTGTGTTTATTATTATTCTTTAATCCATTGAAATCAGACACATACCGCGGTCTACTTTATTAAAATACAAAGGAATGAAATTCCCATGTTTTTGTTCTCAGCCGGTGCTTTCCCCCTATAAAGAACTGGTCCCGTCTCAATGACCGCCTTGGACCTTTACTTTTCCAATCTAAAATCGAATGAAATTCTTTCTCAAATAAAGTTATAAGCCTAGAAAAGTAAAATTCAAGGAGACGCCGCAAATTGATATTAAATAATTGAACAAGTTTATAAAGTACGTGATGGTAACAGCGTACCTGTAGGTTTGAGGTCTAAAAACCTTTTGATACAATTGATTGAGAAAAAACAACTTTAATTCAATCATTCATCATCTACGGTCGGCAGCGCGGGTGTGACGCCTCTGGTGTTGCACACGTCCATAGGCCACGGTAACCACTATCCATTAGGTGGAACGCGTGCTTGTCTGCCACCTAAGTGGCATTAAAAATTATCATCATCACCATAGCGATTTCTGGATATGTCGGCTTTGCGGAGAAGAACTGCCGTAAGACGCACTAACTCTGAAAGGAAGCCTCCTTCCGAGCCTTTTTCGTTCGTTAGTAGATGCACCGATAAGCAGTTGAGGTTAGCATTCATTGCCCTCAAAGAAGGACAATAGTCTGAAATTCTCACAAATTGCCCATTTCGCTAAAGAGTTGGACACGTATAAGCGCAAAGGGGAAACCTTTGCGCTTGCCATACTTACTAGTAGTTACCATCAGCTTTCAATCAACAATATGCCTACCTACTGTTGTTTGCATATCCTTCAGTTTGTACGGTTATAACACAAAAAGTTGGGACTTTATAAAATTTGACAGTTTACTTCGGTGGTTATTTATCTTACGACTGTTACATTCGATAACGATTCAATGAGCTCTATACGCGCAAGTACACGTTTCTCTTTTGTCTTTTGACTGTAGCACGGGGTGCTACTGTGGTGGACGAAATCAAATTCACCACCAAGCAATAGATTTTTACAAAATAATCCGCGTGCATTATTGTCTCGTTTGTTCTTTAGGTCCAAGATCCGTGTCTCGAGGTGTACCTATTTATAAGTGTAAAAGTAAAGTATAATTTTCTTTGAATAATATAGTTAAGTAAATTCTCAAAGGTTCATTCATTCTAGAAACAAAAGTAATTTTATTTATTTATGTACACATCCCTGAATAATATTATTCCCTTAATTCACTTCATACACAACTTACAAATTATAATTTTTATTTTTAGATATATAATTCTCACTTGTGAGAATACAGCATATATTATACTGAATTAACGTTGCAACGAAGTACGATAATGATACTTTTTCAGCCGCGTTAGTCCATTTGTGACATATTTTACCACATAGGTACATAATCTAACTTTGCATAAGGTGGTAGTATTAGTAGTCGTATTTCCAGCTGCGTCCAGTTGGGGTAAATTGGTAAATTACCCGCAGTTGGGCTCCCCACTGTTTGCATTGCTCCCTTGCCCTTTTTGAGCGAGCTTGCATTATATTTCAAACAGTATTGATTGATGGCATTCAACTTTGATGCTTGCCTATTGTACTAAATATTTGCCTTCAACTTCACCGGTAGTTTGAAATTTTAGTTATGATACGATATACTTAATGAAGAGGTACAGAAACCCTTCCAACAAGAACCTAATGAGTAATAGATCGCATCAGTGGAAGTAAGATTTCATAGTCACCACCGGACTGCAATTCTTTTATAGGACACGTCAACTTGACTTCGCCTCGCCTGATGGTAAGCTGAAGGCAAAGTCTCTGAAAAGAGGGTCACCATTACAGATACGTACCATGTTACAATGGTGGCACTCAGCTTGACGGCCTCATCAGATGCTTTTGCACGCCCCGCTTAAAGGACCCAGAACTGTAGGAGAACCTCCTCCAAACACGTGAACTGGTAAGCAATTCCAAATCTTAAGGTTCTTGATGGAATATTCTGCACCGTTCATCTTCATCTGAGCACCAATCATAGTTACATCCAAAGCTTCTACTTTACAGCCCAGGCTCCACTTCCTTTCTTTCTCTTTTACGTTTACTTCACCTTTTAACGACTTCCATGTGACCTTGCAACTTCGAGAGGAACTCTGCAACTTCGTCATGTCCTCGTCCCTTAACCAGCACAGGCACCAACTTGCAAGTGAGGTTTTCTTGGACTCTGAGGATAATTAAGTTTAATACTATTTAATCGCTTTACTTTTAGCAAGGATCTTGAACTATAGAATATTCCATGTATTTATAAGCGCACTTACATCCAGAAGCAGAGAGGATACACCCATTCGTTTAGCATTATTTTATTGCAGACATAAAATATTCGACGCCTTTGCTAACATACGCCTTGCACAACAAAACATACGCAAAATAAGCTTATTAGGTACTATAACTTTTTAGTAAAAGTTCGTATATATTTAAAAATGTTAGCACGTACCATATTTACACAATAAGAAGCACCAAAGCACACCAGTGACGTACGCCAGCAATATAACAAAGTCTTTGTAATGCCGGAATTAATATCGGTGTGAACGCCGTAATAAGGACAGATGACACCGCTTTGTTACCAGCAGGAGCAGATGGAAAAATGTCGCGGAAACTGTGGCGGGAGCTAGTTCAAAATATTGGAGTTGTGTGAACAATATTTGATTTTTTGTTTCTGCTTCGCTGCTATGCTAATGAAGAACAAGAAAATTAGAGATATACTTAAATAACTAATTAATAAGGTTTTCAGGAGTCTGAAGATTTTGTAGGTACATCCCAGAAAAAGCAAGTTAATGAGTGTTACATCGACATTAAGATTCATCAAGCTATTATACTCCAAAATCTCTGTAATATAATTTATCCATCTATCTATTATACTTTGGAGATGTTTGTTCGCGAAAGACGCAAAAACTACTGAACGGATTATAATGAGGTTTTTTTTGTAAGAAAGGTCTTGATCAGATTTAAAATCTTTCTTTTGTTTGAATGCAATCGGTTCAGTGGAACCGGAGATAAGTTATCCACGCGGGCGGAGGCGTTGGCGAAGGGCTAGTGTCTCATATTTTCCTATCAACATGTTCCAATTTTTTCCATATTTCGGTATAAAATGTTCATGCTGTGATGATATTTCTATGAAAGATGAATTACTCTTAAATCAACAAATTAATTCTTAATGATAGCAGAGGAATATCGTGAAGTACCTATAATAGAATAGAGGTAAATGATGGATTATTGTCTCTATCTACCCCGAAGGAAAATAGGCGTGAGCATACGCATGTCCCAAATTTTACCTACCTACCGGCCATTATTTAAGCTGTTTAAACTCGCATTTGTGTATATAATCATAATGAAGGCCTTTATTTCTTTGTCTCATATACATTCATACACGATAAATAGATGAATACATACCTGTTCCTAAAGTTTCCTAACAAAAATCAATAGCAAAACATTGAGTATGGCTGTGCTAACTGGACAACGGTGGCCACCCCGTGCCACACGCAACCGCTCACCCAAAGCTCACAGGCTACAAAGTAGCGAGTTATAACCTATACTTTTAGTCATAAAACACTTCTGTTAGCAACAATGTAGAACATAATGTGCAATTTCGACAAACTTCTGAATATTACCAAAGCTTTCTATTCAAAACGTATTATGTGAGGAGTAGGTTGTGTGCAGATAGGGAAAAAGGTAGAAAACCAAGTATTTCTTGGTGAGCAGGCTTGCTGTAAACTGTACGAATGGATTGGTTTGAGCAGAAAGTACCTTCTTTCAGCAGGAAATAGGTACATAATCATAGTGTGCGTAAATGCTATTCACACTATCTAGGTCCGTCTTAAGAATCTGAAAATGTTGAAGGATTTCAGTAAGTAAGTAAAGTATTTCACGTCTTAACGGTGCGGCAAAGAAGGGAGTACCTACTTATTAACAATTTAGTGTGTGTTCAGCTCTCCAGAGTACCTAGCTGTACTTCTAATTACGTAAAGAGAGGGAAGTTAATTGAAAGATATACTCTATCTAACAGCCAAATGAAGAGCTTTTCCAAAAAACTTCTTCAGTGAGCACTCCAGTCATCCTCCAACGGTCAGCCACTTTCACTACATCGACGATACAACTAAAGCAAATATTGTACCTTTATCATGTACCTATAATCAAAAAAATTGTGGTATCCAAATACTTAGATTTAAAAAAAAAGTCCTATGTCACCTCTGCATCTTAATCTTTGTCGTAAGCAGTGAGACGGCGGACTGTAGGTAGAATTGTGAGAATTGGCCTGCTTCCGTGTCGTAAATCAATTTAACGTCTCTTTCGAAGACCTACAGGGGAAGGCCAGGTCACTGGACGGGTCTCGTGTGCCACTGGAACTTCGTGCTACCTGTATGCAGATGTTAAAGTAAACGGTAGAACTTTCAATTTATAAGGTACCTACTTTTATAAATTTGAAGTACATATTTCAATATTTGTACTGTAAGAATTAAATGAAGCTAACAGGACCCTTAAGACTTGATACCTATTTTTGAAGGATAGCTATTAGGACTAAGAGGGGGTACAAGGCCCCCTTCAAGACCTTCGAAGCCAAGCCAACCTCACCTGTATAGGACAAGGCTTACAGGTGAGGTTGGTTTGGCTCCGAAGGACTTGATTGACGTACAAGTCTCTTACGCAGGCTTTTTCTCGGGTTCGGAATGCCGACTGCCATCTGGCAATTGCTCCTATAAAAGCCAAGATCGGACAAATGGACAGAAGGAGAAACACTTAGCTAACCCTGGGTTCTAAGGTGATAGATGCAACCGTGAATAACGTTAAGATGATAAATATATTTTTAATATTTTACACAAACAACAAAAATGTACGTCAATAAATAAATTCAACCAATTTACTACTTAACAATTTACCTGAACCAGTTCAAAATATACCCCATTACTGCTTAAACGGTAAATTCAGTTAATTAAAAAATGCAAGTACTGGCCGAACCGGCGGCGGCGTCTCGGTGTTTAATGAAACAAGAAAAAATATAAAAGAATAAACACAGAAATTGTTCTTAATAAACTTGTCACGCGAGAGGGCGAAAGTTAATTTCCTGTTTCGTCCAATCTGCAAGGAGGAGGGTGGCGTCCAGTGTGAGCGATGTGTAGCACCAACACTATACCGGGTGATTTTATAATTCGTTTCGGAGCAAAAGATTTTGGGCACAGCTTCGATATCGAAAGTATTTTTTTTTTGTTTATAATTTATGGGAATTATGTAAGTACAGGTGAACGGAATAGTGTATTGGTGTTAAAAAAATATTATTTCACGAAATTAATACTTCCAGATAATTTTTCTATTATACTATAAAATCAGCGTGAATTTGTGTCTTGAAAATGTAGAGAATACTTTAACGTGAAATTTTAATCCCGTTCCGGCAACCCATGGAAACCTATTCTTGAGATAATAACTAGCTTATGTGTTATTCTAGGCCAGTGATGGTGAACCTATGGCACGCGTGCCAAAAATGACACGCGGCACAATTTTTTGGGCACTTCACCATGAATACAACACGATATTATATATCTTTCAATTACCTAATAATAATATAATATAACTTTATTGTACCTACACCAAGAATATAATAATACAACACAGAAATACAAATTGTGTGGTAAAAATTGGCGGCAATCTCTTACAGGCAACTATAAAGTAGCGGCAATCTCTTAAAGGTAACGATAAAGCAGCAGCAATCTCTTACAGGCAATCATAATAACAGGTAAACATATAATTTTCAGCATCGCTTTCAGTGTGTAAGAGGGTGAAAAGGGAAAAATTAGTGTTTTATTGGCGACCACGGTTCCGCTGGCTGTCGCGGTGCTATTTACCCCCATAGGACGAGGGAGGTTAAAAAGCCTTGTCGTCTTAATGTGATTTAAGTCGAGCACCAAGATTTCCTGCAGCTAAACATTCCGATTTGCTTTCAGCTTTTTATTTGATTTGATTGGATTTGTTTACTGATGGTGTTCGTTATGAGATTAAGATCATCTTTGTCAAAGAAAAAAACATTATGAAATAAACACTCTATAAACATTTGGTGGACATTTTAAAATACAGGAAACCGACAAAGCTGTGTTGAAACTATGTACTGTAGCAGAATGGGCAACAGTACAAAAATCAGTAAGAAAGATGATAAACTATGTGGATCACAATTGCTAAGAGAGGAGTTTAAAATGAAATGCCTATAATAATAGGTGAAATTTGTTCTAGTACGACAGTTAAACGCGTAATGAAATGGAGAAACGGACATCAATACATTCCAGAGAAGAGTATTCGATTTCTTTTGATCCTGTAAAAGAGAACCTACCTTTCCGTCAGCAAACTTCGAAGATGCAGAAACGATTAATATGACAAAGAAAATACAACTAAATAATTTACAGACGATGCCAGATATAGTAAGTATCCATACTTCCATACTAATATTATAAATGCAAAAGTAACTCTGTCTGTCAGTCTGTCTGTCTGTCTGTCTGTTACGCTTTCACGCCTAAACCACTGGCCCGATTTTGATGAAATTTGGTACAGAGATAGATTAGACCTTGGGAAAGAACATAGGCTATGTTTGATCGCGATAACCGACATCCACGCGGGCGGAGCCGCGGGCAAAAGCTAGTAATGTATATACTAACATTTATTAGGTTAAGTTTTCTGCTTGCTGGTCTTGCTGATATTTTCAGATTTTGATAGCGCACAAATCATAATTTTAGTGAAAAAAGTGCACAGAAGAACCATGCTCTCCGTGCATTATATCTTTGGATTAATCTAACAAGAAACGGTCTGTTCCACCTAACGATTTCATATAATCTATCCATAATAGTATCAATTTCAAAAAGACAGTAACAACACTCATATCAATTTCACCAGAGGATTAAGAGACAAACAACTAATCAAACCACATCCCCTCAATTTGGAAAATCACAAAATTGATGTTTTCAATGTTCCTCGTTGCACCATAATTGCAGTTCTGAAGTTTTTGAAGGGAGAAAATTCGCCCTTGTAGGGCTTAAACATTGATTAAAGGGTATAAGGGTAGCATTGAATTTGTGGTGAAGGGAGAAACCAATGCTTGTAATGAAGATGTTATTATGGTATATTTTGATTGCAGAAGCAGTTACTGTAATTATAATGTACAGGGGAGACATCATTGAAGAAGTGAAAGTGATTGCTATTTTTACCCGACTTTATGTCGGTTATAATTTTGACAGGCTATGTATGTATGTACGTATATTATGCATGTTTGTTTGTTCCCTCCGTTTGTTTGTTTGATTTTGCAGTAGTCGGGTGTTAGTTTTAAACTTAATTTTTTGAGCTTTAGAAAATATAATGAAGTTTTCTTATTATTAAACATTGAGGACTACGACTAATCAGTTTATTATTTTGAAAGAAGAAGACATAGATGACGTGAAATTTTAAGTGATAATTTCGATGTCGAGTCAAAAAAGCGGCAGAGAAAATCAAACCCGTAGTTAAATTGGTCAATGTTTCTACTGGAACTACTAATGCGTTATTTTTCTTTTCATTATTTAATAATACATACCTATAGATTTTAAATTTTTCTAAACATTTCTTAAATTCCTATTCTTTTAGATTTACCGGTTCTTCAATGACACAACAACATTCAAACTTCTATACCAAGTAATTCAAAGATTTGTAAGACAAAATCACCTGTCACGTAGACGTAAGGCACTGCGCACTTTATTATTTTCGTTATGAATACTTCGCTCCTGTATAAAAGGTTTAATGGCGGTAGCGGAAGCTTGTGAGGTGTATAAAGACAGAAGCAAATGTAAGACCATTGTCTTTGTCTACCCCGGAGGGAATATTCACGTATAGGTGTATTAAAATATTATTATGATGTTACTTTATGCTTTAGTTCATCTTCTTCTCTTATACTCTTCCTCTAGTTCACTCTCTTATGGTTAATATGTTGAAAATGCCGTAATTAGAAGTTCATGTAAGTAATGCTACAATGAAGCATTAAAAGTATTCAAGCAGTCCAAAAGCTACATTCTATCATCGTACCGCTAGCCATAGGTCACCGCGACCGGAAACGGTATATACTGCGTGTTATGAAAGGAACTTCATCCCACGCCCACTCTGGCTATGGATTGACCTCCCTGCTGTGGTTTTCTAAAGCAACTACAATATGGGGCTCTATAAGAAGGTCATTAGAAGGTTTCTTCATGATCAGCAGTACGAGTGTAACGACCCTGGTGGCCACGGTAAACACTTCCCATCAGGTGGGCCATTTGCTTCTCTGCCACCTAAGTGATATAAAAAAGTATACATATCTGACTGAACTTCTTTTTGATTTCATTTTGATTCCAACTATCTTGTTTCACCCAAAAACATTGCGTTTGACATTTGACATGCGATATCTAGCCCGATTACATTTCAACTTGAATCTGATTGCATCAATCTCGCGAACACAGTGTCATATGCAGAGTGACTAGTGTTTCTAGTAGTGACATCTGATGTTGCTTGCACTCATTCACCGGTCACAGTAACTGTTATAATTTGTTTGCTACTTGCTATTATGATACTAGTAGTATGCGTGAATGAGTGTCGTGAGAGTGAGAAAATAAAAAAATAGGTGTTTATGTTGTAAGACTTTTCAATGAATCTGATTCACGAGGTTTTTATAGATTTCCAGCGGCTTGAATCCTGGTTTCACCCAGGAACAAATTCGTAAAAGAATCCTATACAAACTTTTCATACAACCAATAATCGCCTATTTAACTCTTTGTGAAATTTCCATAGTCGGTGGGGACAAGTAATTTAAGTAATCTTAAATGTATAGATAAGATTTTATTCATAAACCTCGATATTATTTATCAAATACTGATATAATTAAATGTCTAGACGCAATTTTCACCATTGAATAAATATGCTAAGGTTTAGCACCTAAAGTCAAAGTAGTCTTTATTCACAAGACTTATATAGGCTCTGCGTACACGACGCGGCAATTCGCAGTCGCAGCACGTAATATAATATAGAAGTCACTTTTAGGTATGCTTATATTATCCTGAAACGTTATAGTCTAGGTGGAGCATTTCATCTGTAGGGAATAATGAGAGGAAACACACAATAAAGCAAACACGACGAACAGACATACGCAATCTTGCTAGCTGAGCATAAACGTTTTATAGGCGCGTAAACGTCGGTGACCGCGCGGCGGCGCGTTTCAACCACGCGGCTAAATGGTTCACATAAATTAACCGCTTTACGACTATTTTATGAACTCATTTCGCAAATGTCTTCATCTTTTGGTGGTTGGTGAATTTATGTATCTGTAGCGGATGTTTGAATACTGGGAAGGAACGCCTGCTATGGTGTATTATTGGGCTTTATGTATTGTGTGATTATAAATTATTATTTAGTACTGCTGTATTTTCATGGACGGTGGTCAAACTCATTAAGTATTTGCAGTCTGCATACTTGGAGTAAAAGTGGTTTTTCCAAACGACTACAATATGGGGTTCTTCAAGAAGGGCATTAGAAGGTTTCTTCAGGGTCGGCAGCACGAGTGTGACGCCCCTGGTGTTGCATACGTCCATGGGCCACGGTAACCACTTTCCATCAGGTGGGCCGTGTGCTTGTCTGCTACCTAATGGTATAAAAAAGTCTGTTAAAGTTTCAAAATACAGAATTAAAGCAATGGTTGAAATAAAATTACTTTTTAACGGATTATATCGCGATAGATTTGTTATTATTTACTTTTAGCGCGTCACTTTTCGATTACTTTTCAGCAGCCATGGTTGCTAGTTAACCTCAGGATAGTATCAAGCAATGGTTTTCAGCATCTACGGACGGGACTTGGGCCTACTTCTGTCATTTTTATTAAAGATTTTCTGCTCTCTTTTTACTATTTTTCTCCACCCTATTCTTATCTACAGTAAAAATATGATACGGCTTTGCAAACATAGCTTAGGCTACTATAAAACTGTTTGTTTTTATGTAGGTGTGTTGGTTTGTCACTCATCCGGTTGGATCCCCTGATATGATCCCCTGCCGATTGTCATTATGTTTTAATTCCCGATGGATCCACCGTAAACTGTGTCATTCCGGTCTGATCCCCTTAGTCTTTTTTACAGGCAAGTACAGTCAATAGAAAATATTATAAAAATAAACTGATCCCCCAGGGTATCAAATACGGGGTATCCAATCGGAATAACTCATAAAAAGGGCTGTTATAAAAACTAAATTATCATTCTCGATCAAAATTTCAAGTTACTTCGGCATTTGTGCAATAATAGTCAAGCTAATGTAAATGATTACTCAGTTTACCTCATAGTCATAAAGTCACAGTATTTACTTCATTCAATATAATTCAATATTATAATAGTGAATTTCTCAAACGAACAGATTATCCGGTCCCTCTTATTTCATTCAGCGATATAGCATAGGTAATTGATAAGCTTGTACAATTATGTACAATTGTACATTATTATGATCTGTACTCATCGTTAGCAGCCGTATAGCAAACAATGTCTATCAATTGAACGAATTTGGATGCTCGTACATACATTGATAATTTTCTATTCAGGATCAGGAAAAGTTATTTAACACGTTCACGGACACAAACCATTCTCAAAAATTTGTGATATGACACACAAATTTCCCATACAAAATAGTATCACGTCTGTGGACGGATTGCCACGTTATTCGATTTTCAAAGTGTGTGTTGCGGCAGTAACGGTCAGAGACGTAACCGCCTGTAGACGGACATTCATACCAGGTGAATTCTAAACGTCGTATTATGGCACTACTACTCAAGTTAGCCTCATTTACAGGTTCATAATTTCCATCAGAACCATATTCACCATCTACATCACTATACGGATCCTGATTTTCATTGCTCGAGTCAGAGTCGGAGTCAAACAAACTACGCCGAACGTTAAAAGGTGTGGTATTTTTACCCGACGCCATCTGTAATAAGATTATGCGATTACAATTTGAAAAATAGTAATAATAATAGCATCAGTCAGAATGGCGTGTGTTAGGAAAGGTCTAAGTCCAGCAGCGGACTGCGATATGCTGATTGACTAATTGAATAGCATCAGTTTATAGGTATAACATACTTCAATATCGAAAATTGAATTGAATTTTATAATACTTTTTGTCTACGAGTACATGGTTTTATCAGCACCAAATTCACACAAACATCATTCACTATACATTGAAATAATCGGCAAATAAATATTTCGTAATTATGATCATGAATTATGAGTTAAATAGTACGTACCAGTCACAAAAAATCGCCACAGCGCACCTCAAGGACATACTTCCTCCCGCTGTGGCGCGGGGCGACTGATCGGTCGAAAGCAGTGTTGCCAACTTTATTTTTATCAACCCACCAAATAAGGCCGTATTAACCACCAGAAAACCACTAAACTTTGTCGGGCTCTCAAACCACCAGAATTCCACTAGAAATTACAGTGCGACACAAAATATTACTTACTAGCTTTTGCCCGCGGCTCCGCCCGCGTAGATGTCGGTTATCGCGACCAAACATAGCCTATGTCCTTTCTTGAGGTCTAATCTACCCCTTTACCAAATTTCATCAAAATCGGTTCAGTGGTTTAGGCGTGAAAGCGAGACAGACAGACAGACAGACAGAGTTACTTTCACATTTATAATATTAGTAGGGATTCATGAGCGACAAGTATTCGTATAAAATTTACGTACCTTTGAATTATGCAGGTGCTTTTTAGATAATCCATGATTCTTTAAATCTCCAAAATGATTTCTTAATAATGTACCACATAATTTACACTTAGCTACTGGACCAGCAGTGCTTTCCACTACTTGCAACCAGTCCTTCAGTTCTGGTACACGTAACCAAGAATCACGAAACTTTTGGGTGTACTGTGGCTTAGGCATAATTAATTAAATACATATTATGAAATCCGTTTTCATTCAAGTAAGATTAAGAAATACGTATCCTCGATCATAACAATAGCTGTACTGTACTGTTTGTTTAGTTTACTTTACTCACTGAACTGAACTGATCAACTGATCTGACTGAGTATATATTTTTAAATAAAATAACCAATAGGAGGTACTTTTCGCGAATCAAATCAAACTTAACTTAACCCAATGACCGTACAAATAACGTTCATAATCGTTTATTCAAGAAGTTTGTAGACAATAATCAGGGAATCCCCGACCCGACAGATTTGATTTGAGCAATGTTGCCTACATCCTAAACTTAAACCATGTTTGAAGTTCCGGGCCTAAATGCTCATTTTTAACTATAACGTATACAGAGCATTTTATGAATCACACTAGCGGTTAAATTACGTAAAAACCACTAACTGGAACAATCTAATCCACTATAAAATCCACTAGCCACTAAATCCAAAAAAATCTCGCTATAAGGCATGCCTAAACCACCAGATCTAGTGGAAAATCCACTAAGTTGGCAACACTGGTCGAAAGTGTAGGTAGATCGTCCGGCCACAGACGGGGTGCCACAGCACGATGTTCTTCAATGTGTGCGTGACAGAGGTAACTTGTGTGCACGTGCAAGAGTGTTTGATGTGACACTAGCGATCTGTATTACAGCCTAAAATGGCACAGAGTCATATCCTTCCTACAAATATAATGGGAAACTGCCGGCTATGGACGTAATTCGAGTTTTGACGTATTTTAAATCACCGGCCACAGCCGTATTGCCATATTATGAGGGTACTAACTTACGTCTCTCGACGATGTGTCCGTGAACGTGTTAAAAAATTCATTTTTAACAAAAAAGTTTAACCGACTTCAAGAAACGAAAAAGAGGCACTGAAAAGCGAAAAATAACTTAATTTACAGACTTACTGATTTATTAGAATATTCTGAACACTTCTGCGTACCCCTTCAAAGGACTCAGGCGTGATGTTATGATGTGTAATGGCAGAAACGTTGCAATAATATGCCATTGCAGCAATCGCTGCTGATTTCCTGGTACTTTTTGAAGAGTTCCTTGGTCTAATCTCGGAAACCTATCATCAGATCTTTACGAAATTTAAATGGGACCACTTCGGAACAATCTACTTACGAACACAAAAAGAATTTTTAAAATCCGTCTAGAATTGGCTTCACAATGGCGTAACAAACATACAAAAAAAATGGGTACGAATTGAGAACCTCCTTTTTTGAAGTCGGTTAAAAAGGTTTTAACCATTCTTAAACCAATGGGCCACCAGTTTGTCCTGCAGTTGTGTCAAAGTGTAGCTTACAGCTGCTGGTTCTGTGCCACAGGATGACTACTTGAAGCTACCGTGAGAGAACTTTAGTCCACTTATGAGGAAAGCAATCAAATCGCTTATTACATTATTTCGATTAGATTATTTCAATATAGCGCTCTTGATTTAAAAGTACTTAACATTTATTTTAAAAAAATTGTCTTAATAATTTGGTTACAAATTTTAAATAGGAGTCAATCAATCAATCAATTAGCCTACTATGCGCCACCTTTGCCGATCCTCCGCCTTCCGCATCCAGACTGTCCCAGCCACCTTTCGCAGGTCGTCAGTAACTAGTAGAGTACTTTTTTGAAAAGGTTAAACAGAATAACGCCTTGAGTGCCTACAATAGATTTTTTATTCAAGTAAGGAGCTGTCCAACAGTCCAATTAGAAAAGTAACTTACCTCATCCTGCAGAAAACTATAGCAATTGTTGGTATTCAGTCAGATTCAGAGTTCCTAGCAGTCTCTAGCATATATATAGCAGTGTAGCCTAGCAGTGTGTGTGTGTGTGTGCCTAGAGTCACAAGCGCTTGTTTATATAAAAAAATATTTCAATCTATATTCTAAAACAGCTCATACCCTGTACATCCACCGCATTTGTCCACATTTGACAAGCAGTGACGTCTAATTAACGTTGCACGGGTCATTAGCTGCTATTGATATGACGTATTATCGTTGGGACCCGACGAGTTCCAATGATGAAGTGTTGTTTTACGCGCACAGTGGTGTTGAATGCAACGTGCGTAACTGGTGTTTATTCATCAAGGGAATTGCAATATTTCGTATTTGGAGTTCTGTTAGTTTGAAATTAGAAGTAGAACTAGCTTTTGTTATATAGTTTTTGTTTTACGTCACACATAGAGTTACATACATATCACGACTTTATACCCGTAGGGTTAGGGAGAGGTGAATTAAAACCCACATTTAACCAATTATTGTATTCGGTCCTATGTAATAGGGGGTGAGCCTGTTGCCGCATTCCGGGCACTATAGTTGACTCGGGCCATGCATCTGAGGCTGAGTCTGAGCTGTTCATCTCTGTCTGATCTTAGAGATAGAGTTAAGCTTTTTTAAATAATTGAATACAGCAAGTATTTCCCGCGGCGCCGCCCGCGTGTAATTCTGCTCCCATTGTAGTAACTCATGGGCACCTGTCCAGGGAAACGGAAGAGTTTAAATATACTCTCAACAATTTCAAAATCATTACATAATCAAAGTAAAGAAAACTATATACAGAATTTAATCACCAGCAAATATAATTCAGTGCTAAATAATTTTTAGGAACATTTAGAAACTACAAAAAACCGTCTAAGAAATATAATATTTCTGTAACGTATCGAAATATGAATATAATAACAAATCGAAATTCCACGTATTACCTGATATATTCGTACCGAGTTCTCGAATATCGGTCACAGAACAATAGGCACACGTAACGCAACGCCTGAGCTATTCCAATATTGAATCTTAAATCGTTTCTATTGAATCGAATACCGGTGATAGCCGCATCGGTTCTGTACATCGGGGAATATGCGGATCGATTATCAAATTGTTTCGGACTTCCCAGTTCGAGATGTTCTGAATTGTAGATAGATTTCGAATAGATAAATAGGTTGAATATTACTAGATAGTTAATCATTGCTATCGACAAATAGATCAAATATTCAGGAATTATGGATCAAGAATCAGGAATTTCTTTCTTAATGCTTGCTTCACAACCTGGTGTAACCACGAATCGGGCCTCTCATCAGTATTTCAACTCCATCTACCGGCTTTCAATTGCCCAATTTCTACCGGCTTCTAATGGGTCGCAAGGTGCATAACAAACTAGATGGAGACTTTCATTCTAACAGCTTCTCTTTGAAAACTTTCACGGTCCGTCACTGTTGGCTTCTCTTCAAAATACGTGTTGGTTATTAATCCGAGACTATTTTCGCAGATACTGTACTAAGTTTCATGTGAATTTCTATCTTCTTCTTCATCCTAGCGTTAATCCCATTCGCATCCGAAGCTTTCACACCGCTTTTCTTAGTCTGAGGTTCACTTTACCTGCGCTTTAACTACGGATTTGGCATTTGGCTGGACTTTGATATATTTTGTGAAGTGCCATCTGACCTCCACAACCCAATGGCAATATTGGGCTATGTCGAAGCATTGCAGCTAGACCAGTTTTTGGAATTGTTAGGGCTCCAACTACCCGTAAGGACTGCCATAGATGTTCGTATGGCAACCGGGACCGACGGACCAGCCCAATGCAAATACCCATATTGCATACTAATATTTGCACTGAGCGGGGATCGAACCCGAGCCTCTTGTGTAGCGGCCACGTTCGCTACCACCACGCCACAGAGGCTGTCACTCATATGAATTCAATATTTAAGATTTTTCACATCATCATCTTCATGGAGACGTATTTTCCTGATTGCATCCGTGGTCAAGATGACCAAGGAGCTCAAAGTCCGCCTTCCGGCTCTTCCTCCTCCACTTCGCATGATCTTGGGCGTCCATGGTAGTGAGCTTTTTCACACAAGCTGATTAGCTACGTAGCAAAATAACCAACCTGAAATTGCATAGCAAAACGTTCAAAATGATTCTACGTCTAAAGAAAAGGAATTCCTCACATTAATAGCTTATCTTTTCAGTCGATTTAGCAAAACGAAAATAGGTTATTATGAGGCCGGCCTTGGTTAATAGCGCGAGGTATTATTTGATGACTCATGGCACCCATGGGGCACAGATGTATCTAACTATAACGCTTTGTTTCTGTTCGCGATGTATTCATGAGTCATTCATTATATTGTGGGCACTCATTCAGTAATAGTTTTGTGGCAGCAGGAAACATTTGAGATTGATATATTAGGTCGCCAAAACCTGAATACCATACCTACACCCAAATATCGAAACGCACTGATACTTTCCCACAATATTTTATTTCTTTTCTCTCACACATACACACAATCCATATCCATACTCCATATTATCCATACTAATAATAGTTACTTTCGCATTTATAATATTATAATAAATTCAAAAGTAACTTTGTCTGTCATGCTTTCACACCTAAACCACTGAACCGATTTTGATGAAATTTGGTAGCGGGGTAGAGGTTAGACCTTGAGAGAGGATTAGGCTATGTTATATGGTTGCGATAACCGACATCCACGCCAGCGGAGCCACAGGCATCAGCTAGTATATTAAGTAATAACCGTTCAATATGTTTAACAAGTTAATATTAAGTATACTGTGCCATCGCTCGACAGAATAAAAAAAAATACCTGAAATAGTCAAGAAAATCGGAGTCGGCATTTTTCTTTTTTGACACTACAAGGAAAAAATAGGTTTTTATAATCTTAGGACCATTTACCAGGAAATTGAACAGGAAAATTCAGTTTTTTTTCATATTCTACATCCAGGCTTCAAACTATTTGTTCAATAATATAGGACTAGTGATGTCCAGACATGTCTCACATAGCACGCAGCGTATCGTGGTGCCTTGCGACGTCCGCAGACATATCCGAAGGATGTCTGAGGATTGTACGTTCTATACAGACCACTAAAATGGCGCTGGCTAAATATCGAACTAATGTGGTTTTATACAAGTACACCACAATTTTCTAGAATATATATTACAATGGCCTTTTACAATACCAGGATAGTCACACTCGTGGGGATTTTACGCACGGAAAAAAAACGGTAGTCAACGGTAGTCCCTGTAGGAACCTTCTAATGCGCATCTTGAAGAACCCCTATATTGTAATCGCTTGGAGAATCCACAGGTCATTCCACGTTCCAAGTTCTCCTTATTTCCTGAAGAAGAAGAAGAAAATATTCAGCCTCCGTGGCGTAGCGGTAGTGAACGCGGCCGCTACGCAGGAGGCGCGGGTGCGATCCCCGCTCAGTGCAAATATTTGTGTTCATAAAACATGGGTATTTGCATTGGTCTGGTCGTGCCTCGGAGAGCACGTTAAGCTGTCGGTCCCGGTTGCCACAAAAACATCTATGGCAGTCGTTACGGGTAGTTGGAGCCCTAAAGTCCAAAAACAACGGTCTAGCTGCAAAGCTTCGATATCTCCTAATGTTACCATTGGGTCGTGGAGGTCAGATGGCAATCGCTTCACGGAAAATATCGAGGTCTAGCCAAATCCGTAGTTAAGACTGGTAAAGCGGACCCCAGCTAAAGCTTCGGATGCGACTGGGAATTAACGCTACGCTAGGATGAAGAAGTGGATTATATCGCACCTTTTCAGATGTAACTGCTGCATCCCAGTGTTACAAATTAAAAACTGTAAATTCAATTAATTTTTTCTCAATGGCGAGTAATGCTGGTGACGATATAATTCTATCGATGACAGATAATTTGCGATAGAGATTCGTAATAATACCACGTAGTACTATTCCTTATTCTGTGATAATATGGAAAAATAATGAAGTGAAGATTTTGAATTCTGATATTGATCAAACTGTAAGTTGTTAAAGAAGAATAAGTAAGAACTAATTGTATTACAAAGATCATTATAATAGTCGACAGAACTAAAATATTGGTGTCCAGTTCAACGACCTCAATGGATTGCCCGTCCCATTCCGCTGGATACAATTTCAGTAGGTACAACAAAACTTCACTAGCAGCATCTTAATACCGACCGATTCATAACTCGCAGTCGGCACGTCGAGTTCGCTGCAATCGAACATCCTCGGAACATTCTGCAGGTTATGCTATCAAATAGTGGATAACTGCCTTCCAGTAGTTACATGCCAAAATCAACTCTATAATTAACGGCATAAGTATTCAATCCTAACGTACATTTTGAAGACATTTACAGGATGCTTACTAGAGAAATGCGCTGGAACATACTTGGTAGTTGGTAGCGCATCATTTCTCGATGTTCGCTGCAAAGATTCTTGACTTTCCAGTTACTGATACGTGTAATTACTTGTTTATTAGAAATGAGTAAAAGGTTTGTAATATTTTAGTTTATTACCTTGGCAGGGAATGTGACAGCTATTTTAGGGTCTTCGCTGCGAGTCTATGACCGGGCAAAGTGTTATTGAGTTTTTCTTAAGCAAAATCTGTACGCAGAAGAGATTTGTTATAGCAAAACGAAGGCTCGGGACGTCACATATTATGACAAACCGCAAAAATAGATGAATAAATATATATTATGGGTATTATAAATATAATGGATCCGCGTGCTATTCGCCAAGAAAATACCTTTGAAGTAGTAGCAGTGGAAGAATTAAATAAGCAATTAAAATAAAAGACTGAAGTGTATGTTAAGCGCCTTGCTATAGGATCTAGAATATCATGTAGGTAATACAACACGCACAACCAATGTAGACATATATTATAATCTAAGCACAAACAGTAGTTACATCTCTAAACAAACAGACATCTTCAAATTCGTCAATTACCAGTGATGCATAGAAAGTGGTATTAAGGTAACAGGTTCCGGGAACCTGGCGGAACAATTAACTTAATGAATATGCGGACTGTGCGCAAACAAGCGCTCTGTCCGTTCGTCTGACTGTCCTATACATGTATCTAAGTATAATGTAAGATGTATCCCATCGGTAAAGTTTGGACGTAGTAGTAGGTGATTTATGCAAAGGTGAGAAAGATGGCAATAAATGTAAATAGAGACTATTGAAATCAATAAGCATCCCAATTTTATTAGAGAAAATATGTACCTAATCAAATTCATAATACAGGTTATGGAATCCTTTAAATCGAAATATAACATACAGCCAATACCGATGTATTAGTAGGTAATTGGTATAGCGGACGTACCTAATGGAAACCACTACCACTAATCAATCAATTAACCAATTTATGTGCTGTCGGTCAATGCGTGATTGCATTCAGTTGCAGACATGCCGATAGGTATTGATTTATCCATAAATTGAGGGTTCAATTACTTAATGTGAATACTTATCGTGTTATTAGTGCAAACTCTTTACGCATCGGATTTTGGAGGTCTCAGTAAAACTTATCAGTATCTCAGACCTGAGAACTGGATGTCACATTACTTTAAACTTAGTTATACAGTTAAAAGTATATCGAAATCATCATCCAAAGTTTGACACATATCGACAAAATGAGTTAAATATGAAAGTGTGTAAGATAAAAAGAAATATTTATTGTGCCTGTGGCTCCCCCGCGTGGAAGTCTATTCCTGCAACTCATGGGAACTTATTCCAGAGATAGAAAGTAGTGTAGTTCTCAGCTAGATCTATTCAGCCGTTTGAATAATGATTCAGTAACAAACATCCAAACATGTCCACAAACTTTCCCATGTAAGTATATTATAGTAGGAAGTGGGATAGATAGCGTAGAATGTCCTAGAATATTATTATTCCCTGAATCATCCCAGATGTCGTCGTATCTCGGATATTTATTTTGTTTTTATTACTCATGTTCTTGGAATCATAATTATTCGTAGTTAACAAGCTGGTTACTCATAACAAGGCCGTTGGGATGTGATTCAGATATCTGTAGAAACAAAATTTATGTTATTTTCAGATGGCCATCCATCGGAAAATAATAGACCATCTAAAAATAACAGACAGGGTATGCACATCACACCATCTAGTTATGCAGTTAGATCATAGTTTCGGTCCGGACTTGGTATTTGAATGAGCATTATAATATACAATTTGTGATGTGTAGGTATATTTGCTATTTCTTCGTGCTGGAAGGGTTTGATTGGATTCAATACAAATTTCAAGGATTTTACAAATTACATACAATAATCGACTCCTAGTGAACTAGGAACGGATAAATGCTGATTTTATCAACGATAGTAACTGCGATCAATTCATATTGAACTCGATTAATACGTTTTGCACAATGTATTCCAGTTTCTACTAGTATTAATTTAATTGAAAGATATATAATAAAATAACTCATTTTTATTTGATCATGGTAAAATACCATTGGAGGTATCGGTTGAAGTGCCCAAGCATTCCTCCTCATGTGAGCAGAACTGAATGCCTCTTCACGGAAAAGAATGTCCTCTCATGGTTTTATAATGTCGTCTCGATAGAACCGGGAATACCGCTATAAGCAGCTGGTCTAGTCTTAGCGCAATCATTCAGATATAACTGGCTTTTACCGCAATATTTAACACTATTCCCGGAGGTATAAAAAAAAATACTTCGGATACTGTATTCTTGGTGACGTTGTGAATCCTTAATGTATAGTACCGTACTTTTGAATTGGTATGTCGGGAGGGAGAATGGAACTTCCTTCGTTTTTCTTATCTGCTTCTTCGTCTTCTTTCGTGTCGATGGTATGTCATTCGTCTTTATTTGCCAGTGAGCTACCTCCCTGATTGCACTCTCAGAGGCGCTCATGAGTTGCTTCGGTGTACTTTTACATGAGTAAGCAGCACACTTTACTACGTGAGCTGTTTAGTCTTAAGTAACTCAAACTCACTTGTGTTTACGAATAGACAGTGGCACTGATATAATTCCCCAGTGTGTCTTGCAATGCCCATGGAGGGTTGTTTTTAAAGTAAAACATCCCACATAAAAGAACTACAGAAGATATATATTTCTGCATCCAAATATACCTTACTGCCGAATTCCTCAAACACTTTACAATTAAAATACTTGAAATAGGTAATAAATTTTGTACCAAAAAATGAACTCACGAACACCTTTATAACACTAAAGTACTTAAACTGTCCCAATTAGTGGTGTAAGTGACAAATGTGAGCCGTTAAAGGAACTTTGAACTTGTTTTAGTCATACCATTTGACTAATGGGATGAACCAAAATAGCTTTGATTTGTTGCTTCACACGAGGCTACTTAAAGCGTACGAGACGGGTACGAGACGAGTTTATTGAATGCCAATGCATTAGGCACAAGGCATTAGGCAATTTGGTTGAAAAATATATGAAGTTTTCTCATGATTTTTATTATTAAGTTATTGAGTTTTTCGAATGTGGAATACCTACGAGGCAGAACTCCCGTTCCCGTCCCCGTCCCCGTACCCGAGGTGGAGGTCGTACAGTTTCGGTGTAGAGCACAGAGCTACGATATGTACCTTCTGTATTAGGCGATGTGAGCAAAACGTGTCACGTCGCGTTATCAGCTCAAATTCAACTAGCTAGAAGAACAGGCAGATAAATTCCTAACTATTAGGTTGACAATCGCTGAGTGCTATCCATCACCTCAACTTCTGTAAGAGTAATGAATATCAATTTTATTCGGATTTCTTTCCATTGCATTTTCACTCATACTCAATGTACGTCTACAACCTTTAGTAAAGATCTCCGTGGTTTTCTGTGAAACATGCAAGACTCTGCCATGCACAAAACTAAATAAATAATTATTATCTATAATAAAGCACAGGTGCACTTAATATTATTTAGTCTCTTACGCTACATTCCGCAAATGTTACTCGTTCAATGAAATCGTCGTGCCTTCTAAAACGTGTCTATTTTTTATTAATAGCTCTTATCTAGTACTTAAAAACGTTTTAAAAATTAAATTTAAGTGGTCAGTTTTATTGGATGATCGAACACTAGTAAATGGTCGGTTATCGGAGTACACTCGCTCTGCTATACATTGAACAGACTCCATGCTGTGGATGTTGTAAAATGCGATAGGTTGGAATTAAAAACTCGATATTAAGAAGTGGTCCTACTGGGTTTTATTTTTAAAGTCATAAAAAGTTGTCTTTTAAAAGATAATTATGACAACACGGCTACATTGCTTACATTGCTTCTTTCATTTTAACTACTATGCGTTGTGAGTGCTATTGAATTGAATATCTAAAGTGTTGTTTTATGTTAGAGGAGTACCTATTGATGGAAATTAGTTGATGTTATTGACTCCGAGTAAATGTGAAAATACTTGTACATTTTGGTATTTACTTCAAATGTTGTATCTCGGTCTGAGTTCTCTTTCTTACTTAGTATCGAATAAAAAAGGTTTCTCTGGAGTAAACTAGGTATATCGTATTAAGTTGATACTCTACATACACTCTATTTCATCGCGTTGAAAACCTAGCAAATAAATTTTTGGATTCTCATTCAGAAAAACTTGAAATTCTTTATTTATGTACTTTGTTGAAAACCAAATGAAATAATTGACAAAGAAGTAGAATAGATGAAGAAATATAATATGAATGTACTTTTTTCAGTATTTTGTTTTATAAGTTCGTCCATCAGTTTCGTTAATTTATTATTTGAGTAAAGTTTTTAAATTGCTCAACTTCTTTTGCATTAGATGTTATTACCTATTTGAGCAGCTTTTTTTTTAAATTGCTGTCTAGTACTTTATATCGCTAACCTAATGTAAAGAGTTTAGCATAATGTCTAGAGTCAAAAACAGGATAGACTGTCAACTGAGTTGAATACCCAGGATCTTTGCTTGATGGATAGGTGATTGAAACAAGATGTAATTACAGATACCAAGATAATTCAGCAATTACAGTAGATTTATTCATAGCATAGTATTTATGGTCCACTTGAAATTTATAAATATTCATGGTTGAAACGACTATCAGTATAAAGATGTCGGTTGCTGCCTACTAGTTATAGGAATTACCAGCATTTACCTACAGTGTAACTCCTTATAATAATTGTGTTTACCCTGTACAGCCTGAAACGGGATTGAGTGACGAGGGTCCCGTCCCGTCTCGATCAACCTAGTTCTTCAGGACTCAAGCCAACCTCATCAGCCATTTGGATGGCTGACCAACCAATCAACCAACCTATCACAGTCCACTGCTGGACATAGGCCTTTCCCAATGTAAGGACGCTTTGACTTATTGTTTCCACGCTGGCCAGACGGGTTGGTACAGGGTTTTATTTCGAGTTTTCCTTCTCACGCAGTGATATCGTCTGCGTATTTTTATGTTTGTCACCTACTACGACACCTTTTGGATGAGATGGGGTGGTGATACTAGTATTCTTACTTCGTCACCACACAGATTGGATGCATGACCGGTTAGTACTATTTCACCTCAGTGCTTCCGTGATTCAGAGAGCACCTCAGAAGTCTGTCCAGGCTGTCAACAGTCGGAAGGCAGACCTATTGAGCGACCGGAAGCACTCTGTCAGTACTTTGCTTTACTGCAATCGTCGCACTAACCAAAACTCAGGCTGGGAGGTCAGAGAGCAGTCGCTCCCAATATACCTAATCTAACAAAAAAAAAGATTTTTCGAGTAATCTAACAGACCGGATTTTTTTTCCGGATAGTCCGACCAATCGAACTAATAGTCTAACAAAACGGAATAGAGGAAAAAACGGATCCCGGACTCTCCGTGTCAGACGACAGTCTCTCCCGTAGTGTCAACATTAATTTATCCCAAAACATTAAGTGAACCCGGGCTACTAAGAGCTAAGTTGAATGCACATTTAATATTTTATATACTTACGAAGATTATTGTCAGCCACTGTCTTCTGCATCAATACCTACTTCATACGATAATTTTCGATTAAGATAGAAAAAAGCGAATACAGCTCAGATGGGATTCGAACCCGCGATCTTTCCTTACAGCTTCCTCGCCCGAAGCTGATCCAAATTTTTCCATACATCGGCCATCTTGGGCAATTAGTTTAGCATACTTTAAATTTCATACTAGTTTAATTTTTTTTCATTTGTCATCTACCTACATACTCTACAAATGAAAAAGAGTCCAAAGGGGATATTAGGGTTTTGAATGTAATAAATTAAAAATCACATCAATGTTACAAATTAATTTACTTAATATCACAGATTTAAATACAAAATTTACATTCAGTTAGTTACATTAATTAACTACTAAAGATCTTAACGTATTCGATGAAGATAATATTCTTACTACATTTCCAAAACTGTAGAAAGTTTACTTTTAAAGTTTCATTCGTCATTAAGATCTTAATATACAAAGCGTTTAGTATAAAACAATATTCACATAAATGCTTACAAATTGGCAGTTGTTCTCAGATAGCAAGAATTAATAAACAGTCTAATCCAATATTTCAAGATTTTTGCGTTTGATTTACATATATTATTCGAATTTCGAAAAATTTGATTCAATTTTGTTATGCGTTTTCTCTGTCACACAGTGCATGTCTACAGTATGACATTTTTAAAGAGTATTTAAAACCAAATTATACTTCAAATATCTTCAAAAAAAAAGGTATAAACTACTCTATATAGGTTGGTACTAAAGTTTCAGTCCAAAATGTATGATAGGAGAACACTCTAAAACCCGAACCAAGCACTAAATACTGTAACTACTCTTTGGGTAATTTCAACTTGCCTAATTTTTTGCTAATTTCGGTGGTATTTTTCAATCATAGGTTTTCCGATGAAAAAATTTAATGGAGTTCTTTCCACCCTATGATTGAAAAATACCACCGCAATTAGCAAAAAATTAGGCAAGTTGAAATTACCCCTTTACATTTGTAAATTATTTTCAAACTTTGACATATTTCGTGCTATCGAAACAATTGGATAAGATTGATTATTACATCAAACCACAATGATATTTCAGTCTTTCATTGATGAATAAAATTATATTGATACGTATCTACTGCATTTTTATTTGTGCGAAAACCATATTAAAGTTGTTATTTTTAATTTAAATAATATCTACATTAATAGATTTGGTCAAACTACAATCGCTAGTGATTTCTACAATAATAAAGAAAATAATAAATAAAAAAGTAAAACAATAAAATACGACAACAATAACTTAAACATACGTCGTTTGTTGCTAGGCACTATTTTATGAAACTAATGGGAATTTATAAATATGGACTATGTAGTCTGAAATAAATTAATTGAATTTGAATGAAGCAAAAGTAATTTTTTGAAGCATCGTACCTAAGTATACCATAATGATGCATTTCTTGGTTAAGCGATAGGAATTAGACTAGCTTGACTACAAAGTCTCAAAATGACCTTAATACCTAGGTATTAAAAGCAAGTCAAACTGTTTTATTCATTCAAATTGTATTATCGTCCGAATTGAAGGTACCAAATATCAGAACAGTCAGTCAACAGGAAGAGGGGAATACCAAGGTATTAGGATTATTTTGAGTACTTTGTTCGTCATGATCGATCTGATGCTGCGTACCACCCTCTTACTTAACATCGACTTTTAAGAGGGTACCACGGTGCCATATACCTACACGTAGGTACTCTGTGGTGCTACAGTTTCACTGTTGTTTACTTTTGCCCGTTTTCCTCTCTCCTTCTCCCCTTCACTTCAATCTTGAATGTCACAGACTGACATACGCCACGATAAAACATCCTGTGCGACCAATTTTTTTTTTTACATTCATCGTAAATTGCATCATCATGAGTTTCAAATTAATTGTAATAAATTTTAATATTTGTTTCTTTTACACAATGATTATTATAAACATCAATAGTGCCATCGTTTTCTCTTTTACGTCATAATTCTCATTAGCTCCTTCAAACACAAGTCGATGAACAAAATTACTTGACAATAGTCAAACAAATTTTATCCCTATAACTTGTATCTATATGCCCTGTAGGTAATGTTACGGCTACATCCACCTTGGATACTGAAGTAGGTGATGACGTCAGCTCAGCTAGCTGTGATGAGCATTCACTGGATCTAGAGGTCATTGTCCTTGCTGTAATGAAAAAGTTAGTAAGAACTATGTTTGCTATGTTGCGGGATATTTGCACTTAGATATAAATAATACAAATAAGTAATTGACAGATGTTGATTTAAATAGTCGAATGCTTTTTGAAGATGAATCAAGCCATGATACATCGACTGAATATGAATCCGAATAATTCATCGATTGCAATTCTGCAATTGATGAACCTTGAACAACAGTCGACTAATATACAGAATACTAGAATACTTTGAATACTTTGAATACTTGATTCCTGCTGATTCACTATTACATATTATGATTTTCCTGACTAAATAATCGTATTTGTAAGCAAAACAGTCACAGTAAAGCACTTTTAATACTCAACATCATCATCTTGTCCTAATTATTTAGGGTCGCTGCAACACGTCAATTTTTCTATACTTTACCATCAGACATTTTCTCTTTAGTTACTCTTTTCCTCATCATATTCTCTTCAACCCATCCATCTTTTCTTCCAACCACATAACTCATGTAACATAAAAATAACAAAGTTAAACTTCTCTACACTTTTACCTCCATTTTTTCAGTCCCTTTTTTTGTACAATGACAATATTTTTTCCTTTCACACAATAATACAACATAACCACTCACAATTGGTGTAGCAACTGGACGCGGAGTCCCCGGAAGGGCTGTAAGGCTTCATCTCGTAATGGTTACTTCCGGTTGACGACTGCTGTCTACTGCGGTTCCCAAATGGGGATGAATAGCTAGGGGTGGAAAAATAATGGCGCATAAAGGAAATGGATGTGAAAAGTTATTACTTTGTAAACAACAATATATTCATGACAATATTTTATTTTGGAAGATTTTTTATGGATTATAAAAATCCATTAAATTTTCTTCACGAAAATTATTTTATTTCCTTAAAGAACAAGAAAGAAAATTTCAGTGGGTACATTTATCAACAATTGATTTATGCTGTTTATGCACAAAAGTGGCACTCTTGCTACCGTGTAACCGACTATTCTTATTGTTGTCCAGCTGGACATAAGAATAGCAGATAGAGTAGAGGCGTCGTCAGTTGTAAATTTTAATGTCTCTATTTAAGGAATATGTTATCGAAACCATGAGCGACGTTAATTGCAATAGTCTAGTCATACTCGTAACAACAAATTTAATTGTAATAATGTATTGTAAATAATGGGCCAAAGATTGACGGCTAGAGACTTTTTCAAACCACGTTTAAAGGACCCAGGATTTAAGAAAAACAGATGCTAGTGTGTTGGTAAATATATCCATGTCTTTGTAATTCTTTATCAGTGTACCAACAAGTATTTATTCCGATTATTTAAGATTAGTTAAGTAACTAACTCTTAACTTGTTCGTTAAATGCGCATTCAATTACAGATGCCTCAACACTTAACGTTATATTCGACACCCTTTCTTAACTGCACAGATTCCAGTGTCGACTCTTGACAAAATCCATACGGTAGCTCATGCATCCACCTACTTGACGAGCTCTCTATTTTTGGCCCAGACCACCATCGAAGTACATTAATTAAACAGAAGATTCAATTGCTTGCTGACAGTAATTCGTTAACACAAATACAAAATGCCAGAAAAACAGTCATTAACAGAGAACAATTAACTACTTGTAAGTTTAAGCCTAGGTAATAATTTTAAAATGTCGACTCCGAACTTATTTCAAAAAAGATGATCTGCAAATTGATAACCCTAAGCTTGTTTAAAGTATGTATTCAATCATTTTAAAATTATATTTCCAAAGCAATAATTAAAAATAATTAAGTAATCAATTATTTCATACGAAGATGTCAATAAATGAGGTTCGAGAGGAATTTTATCATAATGTTTTATTTATTGTCTTGTAATTTTGGCATTAAATACTGACAATAAACTTTACGCATATGAAATGGTATTTTGAATTGAATCAAATAGTTTCAAACTGTTTATTTATGATACCAACCTGTCTCGAACATGCGGCATATCATAGTGGTTGTCGGGACCCTGCATCCAATACTCGTTGCAAGTCCTCGTCAGATCAGGACCTGCTGTGTTGTTTTTGTCACGACCTGGATGTGTTTTCGGTATACCTAAGAAATGTTCGTGGAATAATAAAAAACATGATAACGACTTTTTTTTTTTTTTTTTCAAAAATAATATTAGTAAGTGAAATTACTATGAGTAGTAAACCTCACAGTTAAGATAAAATCCTTGTGTTAGGAATGGATTCACGTCAAAATAGAATTTCGTACCAAAGATATTACTAGATCATGCTAGAAGAATCTTACTAATCCAAAAGGCTGACTTGTCGGCAAGTAATCTTACTTTACTATTAGAAGTATCGCAATATTGACCATGTATTTTAGGAGTTTCCGATATTTCGACGCTGTTGCAAGCACCATGATCACGGAGGAAATGGAGTGTTGGCGGTAAACAATGATCTTACTTACTTACCTACAAGTCTGCCTTTTGTGCCTTATACACAAGGAAGAACTTATATGAGGCTTCGAATAGAACTGTTGAAGTTGCCCACTGTTAATACTCTAGAAGCAGAAGACTGCTAATGTTACCTACCTATCCTTCCAGCAGCATATCCAGGTCTGCTCTTGTATTTACACCAAACATAAAATATGGCTGCTCCAGCGAGTAACATCGCAATTGTAATACCCACTCCTACGTACAGGGTCGTGTTGTTTGTGTAGAATCCTGAACAGAAATAAAAGAAACAAATAGGTAAATTGAGACCCGTGAAGTGATGCAAATATATTTGTGCTGTTGTTATTGCTAATTACATATTTATCCCTGTTTCTATCCCCTCAGACAAGTGGCAATCCGTTTGTAGATTAGAATAGAATAGTTTGATCAATGTATGGGATTGACATACGTTGACGACTGTCATAAACGTCAAAATACTTGTCAATAATGTATTGATCATCATTCTGTTCTACAATATATGCCGGTCAACGAATTGTCACTTGTCTAGAGGGGAAGTAGCAATAATATCAGCACAGAATATTATAGCAGCAATTTCATCTTTACAATTCAAAATATCCAAAATTTGCATGCAATCTTACTTATTCCTGTTGTGCACAGTCCATCAACACAAGCTGCGTGTTGTAGTGTAGACCCTGCACAGTTGCCAGTGCATTGCCGTCGTCTTATCCTCACGCAGTCACCACTACAAGTGGACCATGAGCTCCAAGGTGACCAGGAACCACCTAAAGAAATTATTTATGTTCATTGCTTGTGCACCCTTTAGAGCCGTGAGGTGTATTAAATTAAACTTTGTCTAACTACACATTAAAACTCTGGGCTATGCCCTTAAAGTGTTAATTTTAGTTGAGTAGAGACATACATACAGTTACGTCTCTACCTAATAGGGTATACAGAGACCACAAATTTGCACTTGCTATTTAGAAGAAGCGAAAGATGTATGCTAGGATGGCATACATCTTTTACTTCTTCTACTTATTTTCATAATTTGCTTTCATACATAGTTTCAGAAACTTTTGACGTGTACCTGCTTTCTTCAGAAAGCCTATCTTATTGAGTTGAATAATGGATTTATTCAATTTCTAATAACTCCAATCTAATTTCTTGACTATCGCTGAGATCTTCTTCTTCTTCTAGTGCCTCTCCACTACTGGAGGTTGGCCGTCAGCTCAGTGAATTTTTCCCGGTCTTGCGCCAAGCAAAAAAGCTGTCCCACGCTGGCAATCTTTGTCCATTCTCGGATGTTTCTTAGCCACGACTTCGTGGTCGTATTTCTCGTGTCGCAAAACATGACCTAGGTATGCGACTTTTTTTCGTTTGATGGTCTGCAACAATTCGCGGCTCTTCCCGACGCGTTGGAGTACCCTCACGTTAGAAACTTTCTGTGTCCAGCTAATACGCAGCATTCTACGGTAACACCACATCTCGAAAGCTTCGAGAAACCTTTGGGTATTGGCTTTCAGAGTCCAGGCTTCGCTACCGTACATTACTACTGGCCACACATAACACTGGAGTATTCTTAGTCTGAGCTTTATGGATATTTGGCGACTGCATAAAACTTTACCCATTTTCTTCAGAGTGGATTGGGCAATTCCAATCCGGGTACGAATTTCTTGTTCGCTATCCCATTCTTCATTAACCCAAGCACCGAGGTATTTATACCTTTGTACCCGCTCTATATCTGAACCTGCGACAGTGATTCTGGGGTTGAGGTGGCTCCTTGATACTAACAGGTATTTAGTCTAGGACACATTCATACACAACCCCGCTCCCAAACTGCACTAGTGAACTTTATTTTTTTTTTTTTTTTTTTATTTTATTTATTTAGAAACAAACAGTCATTCATAGTTACATTTAAAACAGATAACACTTTTACTATACAGACCTACAGTTTCCTACATTTTTAAAAACTACGTAGTTAAACAAGCTCAAGCATACATAAATAATATTTACATCCACCTATTCACCATAAAATCAAATCAACACACAATAATAATACCCACTTATTTACCATTAAATTAAATTAACACACAAATGATCATTCAGAGAGAGACTCCAAGGCCAATCTCCTGAATCGACCGAGAGATAAACTAAACAAGTCCACATGTAACAACTTGTCATTATACAGTCTGCAAGCCCGTCTTATGAAGGCATTTTTGGTGTAATTTGTGCGACTGCGGGGTATCACAAAGAGAGGCTTATTCCGGCAACTCCGTTCGCGTCGTTGAGGTACCCTAAAAGATATTGAATGCAGTAATGGGGGAGCATCGATAATATTATTGATAATTTTATATATCATGGCTATATCAATGTAGTTTCGACGACAATCCAATGAATACATATTATACCTGTTCAGTGATGTTGCATAATCTAAATATTCGTGACCGGTACGATAATCGAGAGCTCTGATAAATTTCTTCTGCACCTTTTCTATTTTTTCAATATGGGTGTTAAAAAATGGACTCCAAACCGGACTAGCAAATTCGAGACGACTACGAACATAGCTGTTAAACAGCACCTTGTATGTTAAAACTCGTTTGAAGGGCTTTCCAACCCGAAGTATAAAACCCAATTGCTTAAAAGCTTTATTTACTATGCTTTCAACATGAGGTACAAATGTCATCTTGGAATCCATAATAACCCCAAGATCCCGAATCTGATCTACGCGGGTTAATTCTTTTTGACATAGCTTGTATTCAAAAGTGATGGGTTCTCTCTTTCTACTGAAAGTTATGACAGAACACTTATCAGTATTTATGAATAGGTTATTTTGTTTGCAAAATGCCTCGAAATTATTAACATCTCTCTGAAGAGCCTCACAGTCGCGCACGTCTCGAATAACCCTAAAGATTTTTGTGTCATCAGCGTACAATAGCAAATTTGAACCGTTTATGCTTTCTGTTACGTCATTAAGGTATAAAACAAACAATAACGGTCCCAAATGTGACCCTTGCGGGACGCCAGAAGTGATGGATCTGTACCGAGAAGTATACCCATCTACCGCAACAGCCTGCGATCGGTTTTCTATGTACGATTTGATCCAACGAAAAAGGTCACCATGTATACCAAACCGCCATAGTTTCAAAAGCAAACGTTCGTGACAAATTTTGTCAAATGCTTTGGCAAAATCAGTGTAAATGGCGTCTACTTGGTAATTATCGTCTAACGTGTCGAGAATAATCTCAGTGTATGATAGAAGATTAGTTTCAACACTGCGCCCCTTCAGAAAACCATGTTGAACTTTGTCTAGTAATATTTGTAGGTCTTGTTCTCGCTGAACGCTGAGATATAATTATGCATTTAAATGGGTTTTATGGTTTCATAGACAGTTGGCCACTAAGTAAATATGTAAAATACTACCCAATTTGACATGTAGGTACCTACAGGTGGAAATATAATTATGTATGTTTATTAAAAATCAAAACTCACTGTTACATGTGATGCAATCATCATCATTCTGTGACGCTTGACCCCTGCACGGTGCGCCACCATTGGCCGGTGGCGGTTCTGTGCAGGTGCGCGTGCGCCGACGTCCGCTCGACTGGGCGCCGCAGCGGCATGGCGCCCATGGTGACCATTCAGACCACCCGCCATTAACTATTAAATAAATTTTATGAATTACATAATTGAAAAGGCAATTAAGAAAACGATAGATATTTTTTTATATGAGGCACGTCAATTTGACTTCGCCTCGCCTGATGGCAAGCTGAAGGCAAAGTCTCGGAAAAGAGGGTCACCATGCTTATGCACGTGCAGTGTAACAATGATATATTAATCTCTGGAGGGTAAATGTTCGCCCCCGCTGTTACGTGAAACCAAAAGACATAATATTGCGTACATTATACTCCTACTGTCCTCCTATCCATGTGGTGACGGAGAAAGAATATCACCACCCCATCTCATCCGAAGTGTGTCGTAAGAGTCGACTAACGGAAAAATATGCAGACGATATCACTGCGAGAAGGAAAACTAGAAATAAACCTCTGCACCAACCCGCCTGACCGGTTTGCAAACAATAGGCCAAAGCCTCCCAACATTGGGAGAGGCCTATGCCCAGTAATGCGATAAGCTAATTGATTGAAATTGATTATATATTTCTAGTCAAAGTCAAAGTCAAAAGTCAAAAATCATTTATTCTGTATAGACCATCAAAACGGCACTTACAAAACGTTAATAATATACATAATATGTACTAAAGACTAGCTTAGCAAATGGACCACCGGTTCGAAACGTGGCGCCCCGGCCTGAGAAGACTCCGGCAAGAAACTCAGCGGGCTTTTTTTTTGGTCTATTTACAAAAAATGCTTAGTCTACTTAGTCTAAATACAATCATTTGTTTGAGAAGCTCTTACCTCTTCCTCTCAATTAATTAATATTCTTCTATTCTCATCATGCATCAAAAGTTATTGCAATACATCGCAATGTTGCTTATATCCTGGAAGTGACTACAATGGTTAGCTATCACAATGATTAATAACATACCGTAGATAGACAAAACAGCAACGTCGGACTCTCTCCGGCCGGCGATGTTCTCAGCAACACACGTGTAGTTGGCCATATCCTGGATAATTGAAGTCACAATCAACACACACTGACTAAAATTTCTTGGCGGTAAGACCACTCTTGGCCCAGTAGGTACAGTTTCAAAATTCTCATTACTCAGGTAGTACCTCCCAACCTATTAGAAAATTGTAGTTCACCAGAGCTCTGTAACATCATCAGCTCTTATACCTACCTATAAAAGCATAGACCAAGCACACACCAGTGCGAGGTTCCCGGCAGAGTAGAATTTGGGCCATCCCATCTCCTCCCTTGCGGTGTCGTACAAGGTGACTAAGGGGTAGGTTGCTTAACATCAGACAGATATATACAGCCCCGGCTCAGCCTCAGATACATGGCTCGAGTCGAATTCCGAATACGGCAATAGGCTCAAAACCTACGTGGGACCTAATACAATGATTGGTGAAATGTGGGTATTAATTCACCTCTGCCTAACCCTCCGGGGATAGAGGCGTGATTGTATGTATGTATGTATGTATGAGTCCCCACCAAAACCCTTGGACCAAGTCAACTTGTAAGCCGGTACACCGACGGATTAGACTCTGACACAGATCTTGGGGTTGGGTGATCAGATGCCCCTAGACTCCGGGATCTAAGGTAGAAGCCTCGAAGCCTAGAATCCAACTGAGAGTTAAACTAAGATGATCAGGCTATAGAATTTTAAAATGTTAGACATGATTTAATATTCAGCAATAGGGAATAAAAACTCAAGATAACTTCATTCTCAAGAAAGGATCTAAGAAGATTCACTAACCTCATCTGATTATAAAGTATCATAAAGAAAATACACTCACCTGTAAATAAACTTTCGGTAATACAAGAGTTTTGTCAGTAGGTTCGATGGTAATTCCATTCCTAGTCCACTTGAGGGTCGGTGGCGGTGCTGCAGGCGGTGGAACACAGCTAAAGCTGACAGACCTACCAGCTTCCACTGTAGCTGATAAGGGCTGTTGTGTGAATTGCTTCTTTATATCTGTTAAGAGATGGTTCATTTTAATTTGTAGGTTGATGTAGACATATAGCTGTTCTTCATCCAAAGTAAGCTAAATAAATAAGCTCAGGCTTTTCGATTCCATATCGAAGCCAATTAATATTATACTTAAATAGGAAATTTTTTTGAAGATGTTTTTTATTCAATCACACACTGCTACGGCTGGCTGAAATTTGGTGTAGGATATTTTATAGTCTGGAATCCTTTAATTTGTCTGGAATGGAATGGCTTCCCAAGAGGTGCAGAATGCATCAAAATTTCAAATGAGCGATGCCGAGAGCAATAGCTAGTCAGTAAACAGTGAAAATTAAGTGTCAACACACCTCTGCCCACCCTTTTGAACGTTGAGTGATTTGCGTAATTGAATTTACCACCATGTCGAAACACACAGCCCAAGTCAACCTTGCGTAGTCTTACTCAACCACGTAGATCGAAATGCGTAGAAGCCAAATGTCTACGAGTTTCATAAACCTAACTATGTCAAGTAGAAAATCATCATTAGAAGTGCAAACAGAGGCACGTGCCACTTACTGGCAAGTGGCAACTTTCACTTGGGTGTACACAAAGATCCACCCTCATATCACAAATAGAAAGCTAGTGAGCATTCATCAAAGTGCAAAGTGCTTGACTTAACGAGCGGAAATAATGTTTCCTCTACATAATGGTTCCGTTACCCACCCTCTTAAAAAAGGGATGAAAATAAAAACAGTCGTAAAAATTTTGGATGATAGAGTTGTGTCGTTAAAAGTTAAGATACTCGTACAATTTTTGATGGTGGATACAATATCGGTATAGTTTTAAAAATGGAATGTTTCATAACTTAATATTTACAACATGTTGGGTATTCGTTTTACTCTCGGGGAGAGGCATTTCAGATTTCTTTTTTATGATTGATATGTCAATTGACTGCACCTCGCTAGATGGTAATAAGCTGATGTGCAGTCCAGAAGATACGGACCACCATTTCTGATGCTTAAAAAAAAAGGGTCCACTTTTTTAAGATTTTTAGATTGGTTCTTGACGGTACACTAGAGAACTAATCTAATCCTATGATATCAATAACAGTACTACCATTTAGTCTATTTTGATTACTGAATAGATCAAAATAACTTAATTGCTAATATTTCATTATTTCGATATTTCTCTTCTGCTCATTCCTGTCAGAACTTTATTTAAAAAAAGCTTCATTTAACGCTAATTAAGGTGATCAAAATTTTGCATAACGAAGTAAGCGCGCCATAACAGTGCCATAAAATGTCTCCTTACGTGTTAATATTATTTAATCTCACTTCTAATGACTGTTATAAACCAAATTGATGTTATTGATCAGAAATTAAATTACACTGAATTTGTAAGTGAGACTTACGAGGTATTCATACAGTTGGAATAAGGTTCCAAGTAACCAACAATGGCTGGGGTCCTCAACGACTGGTTTGGCCACAATTCTCAGGCTCAGGCTAAGATCTTCCGAGAATTTTATCATTTAATTTACCATGTTTCTTAGAGAGATTTGATCCTTATGATTGACACTGTCGATTGATGCCACAAAACCTGTATTTTTATGGCATCAATCGTAACTTTTTCGAATTTTAGTCGGTTCTATTACTGGTTGTGGCAAGCGAATTTTTAAAAATCTTGGAATGCAGTTTTGTTTCTTTTAAAAATAAAAGAATGTCTCCTATAAGTAAAATGAGCCATCTTAAGGATTTAAGGTACTTTCCCTCCATGTTGCCACATGCCGTGGGACGCTCTGTGTATTACATAATAGCAGAGGTACATACTCATGTAATTGATTCATATAAACTTGAAGGTTTCATAATATACTTAAGTTTCGAATCTAAATATCATAGGTTCTATCAAAAAGCGATAGGTAGTAGTTGTCATCTTTATCTTAATAAAAAAAACTCAACGTAATAAGTTACTGTAAGATATTTTAATGGTATTTTTTGAAATTTATTTTATGAAAAGTATTTGACAATAATTATAGCAAAAGAAACTAATTAAACGACATGTTTAACGACACAGGGCGAGCCGCTTTCAACCGGTCCTATTGGAGATCTATAGGGGAGGCCTATGTCCAGCAGTGGACTTCCTATGGCTGAAATGATGATGAATGATGAAACGACACTTCAAAAGAATATTATGTACCTTTAAAATCAGTTATTCTTTTTTTATTTATTTCAGATTATTTCATAAAAAGTCAATCATTCTACTTTACTAGTAGGCATACAACAGCAAGTTGTTATACAAGAATTTTGATATGTGAATTGAATTTGAATATGTGATATGAAAATAAACATTTTTATTTATTTATTTAATTATAAGATGCATTCTTCATCTCTGTACATCTTATTAAAAAGCCTGCTTACAGACCAAATAGTGTCAATTAACAGCAAAGAGTAACAATTTAAATGCTCTTGATATTTCAAAATTGGTACTAAAATAGGTGCATTTGTAATGGCTTTCAAAAACAAGCCGTATTAATTTCATTGTCATATTGTTTGTTTCAGCAAGTCAACGTCACGTAAAATTTTTTCAACGTTTCAAATGTCATTCCGTTGATTATTTGTTTCAACATGGCGTGTCTTGTCTCGGCATGGGGTGTTTATTTCTAGACAATGGCAGCCGTTAATTGTCTGCACTCCGTTTTATTTTGGTCCTCTTATTGTGACAATTTATGCGTTACTTTCAGGATTTGTGTTACGCTTGGCAGTTGTCTTATTTTGTTTACCAAATGGAATGGGGAGGAACTGCTAACAAAATCAGTTCACGGGTTGGTATTTTTTTTGGATTACATTTTTGTGTTAGGTAGATGATTAAAAATACTACATTGGTTTACACACATTTTATGACTATTAGTCATTGTGTAATTGTACATAATAATATAATTGTAAACTTACTTACCCTATGTATATTATGATTGTGTTTACCTGTAAGTACTTTTTTATTGCTAATAGGCTCTTGATTGAACACTATGACAACAGCTATCTAACCATGGAAAGTGATTGAATTACCTTGATTCAATTGTGAGTTTTCAGTGTAAAATTGATAACCTAAATAATTTAAAAAAAATGTTTAGCATAATTTGGTAATATATTCATGTCTATAATGTTTTAAGTCTGTATTCAGATTGAATAATAATGTGTAAATAAAAACAGATGATTAAAACTTTATTACCAGAAGAGAATCTTGTCCAAAACGAAACTGAAATATCCAATGTAAATAACTTGTCTTCATAATTTATTTTTAAATGTCCGCTCCAAAAATCAACCGATTCATTAGTGTAAACTCCAAAAAGAGTGATTTCAGCTCTCGGAGCGTAGCGATCGGTAAATAATAGAAACATTTAAATGTTAATCAGCTTCAAACGAGAACACCATTAAAGAGCGGAAACTATTAACTTGTTGGAACAAAATATATTAATGAAATTGAAACTGAGAGAGAGGGCTTTAATCCCACTTATGATAGTCGTAAAAATTTTAATTACACTCGTTATTATGTTCACAATATTTATGAGAACGAGCATGCTTCGGTAAGTCCTTAACGGTAGGGGGTAATGATGATAGAGTTTTATATGCTGTTCTCAAAGTATACAAAGTGTAGGTATTTTGTAATCCTTGAAAAGTTTTTTGGAATTTTTTGGATCCAGTTCTGAGTACCTAAACTTATTGCAAAATTGAAACATTTTTTTTAAATCTGCTATGAAAAGATTCTTACATTTAATTGATACCGTAACATTCAGCAATGTGTTCTATATAGTCTGCACTTTCGCACTAACGTGGTCGCGTCTCCGTACTTTTAGGACTACCGTGATTTTGAACTTCGAAATTCTGTGGGATAGTCTCGTAATTACATTGGAAAAGAACTTCATTCCGCACACGCTTACACTACGGAGTGATCTCCTTGCTGTAGTTTTTATAAGCGGCTACATCGTGTATTACCTATTAGGTTGTAGGTTATTCTAGAGAGGCAGTAGAAGATTTTTACAGCGTGAGTGTAGCATCTCTGGTGTTGCAAACGTGCATAGGTCACAGTAACCGTTTGTTTGCCGCAGTAATAAAAGTGGAGCTAGGACTTACAATAAAAAGGTAAGGGTACGGCACTAATACAGAAGCCATTCTGTCACAGCTGCTATGATATACCTAATATTATTAAAATATGTAAATAATACTTACATGCAAATTCAATAAAAACACTTTGACTTCGTATCCTGCCCTTACTATTCCAAGCGTAACACTCGCAGCCATACTTTTTACTACTGCCATCAAGTTCATTTCTAGTGACATTTAGTTCTGCTTCAACAACCCTGACTCCATTATGGGGATCAACATGTTCTAGCTGAACAGTTTTTTCTGTACTCACATCATTACATTTAAAGTATACTTGTAAAGCATTTGCAGCTCTACAGAGTAAATTAGCTGGTCTATTTCTTAAAACATAAGAATTTTTGGGTTCTAGCAGAAATATTGGTAAGCCGTCTATCGTTTCGTCGTTTTCTGGGAGTGGTATATAGTCATCTTCTTCTTCTGGCTCTGTTTTGAAGTCTGAGAGGTATGGATCGAATGTTAGTAGACCGTCTGGGTGTATGTATTCTGGTCTCGTTTCTCTTGTTGTGTGTTCGGGATCTGTAACAAGAACAGGTCATGTTAACTCGAAATCAAATTACGAAGGAAAGAGCAAATCCTGCTAACCTAACGTGCTTCTAGCTTGTATCTCAAATGTCTCTAAGCACATGATCATACTTTCTTTTGTCTGTTCCTTGCCGGTCAAGGTTCCGTTCGATCCCACAGAACTGTGGGTTTCGAGAACAGCGTCATGTTTTCACTCAGGTTTTCAGAAATATATGAGTTATTCCGGTTGGATACCCCGTATTTGACACCCTGGGGGATCATTTTATTTTTATAATATTTTCTATTCCGCTTGGATCCACTGTGTAGGGGATCACAAATAAATTTAAATATTATATTCCGGTTGGATACCCCAGTTATCTATTAACAATAGGTACAATAACGTTTTCAAATGTAGTTAGTATCGATTATAATTTATATGGAAATCGATTAACTTACAAAAATCCCGGCTGATGAACCTTTTATGTGAATATACGGTGGAGTAACATAGGGCCAACTTATCTGTTCTCGTGTGTGTAGAAGGCAACTAAGGGATAGGTCTGTTGTCCATACGACAGTAACCATACAGCCCATAACAAAATGCCTCCTTGACGGCAATAGGCTCGTCCTCCATTACGTGGGACGGAATATCTTAGTTAGCGAAGTATGGTTGTATACACCTCTGCCTATTTCTTCCGGGATTTCCAGGCGTGAATACAAATGTAGGTATGTCTGTAATTGTATAGGTACCAGTAAACATATCATTGCATGCAGGATACAAATTGCTTCTCATAAATTGAGTAATGGAATCTCCGATAATATCTGTATCTACAAAGATACGTAATCTAGCTCCATTTAACTTCTATAATAAGTAAGATTTAGTTCGTCGGTCGATATTATCAAAGAGAATGTTTAACTTTCGTAAGTAGCTGTCTTCTTTGGTAGATAATGAAGACGAATGCAGTTAGCCGGTGCACTCAAATTTATTACAAGTATCATAAATATTCAGCTGTAAGTAAGATAGTACGGCTGCGAAGCATGGAACAAAGTTTGTTTTATACATTTATCTAAAGATGATTCATCATTCTGCGGCCCTACCATAAACCTTAAAACAGGTCAATAATTGAACTGCTGTCATTCTATCAACTGCAAATGTCACTTTGTAATGTCATATAAATAAATAGGATTACAAAGGGATTACAAAGTGACATTTGCAGTTGGTAGACTGACAGCAGTTCAATTATTGACCTGTTTTAAGAGTTCATGGTATGGGCCCTGAGCCTTTTCCCAACTCAGTTGGGGTCAGCTTTCCAGTCTAGCTGTGGAAGATTTTGACCTTACTTGGAGAGAAAGTACTCTAAATAATGGAGTTAGTAAATTTCACTCAAAGAAAACCTTCCCTTATTTTAAAAAAGAAACAAAACTTCATTTAAAGATTACGAAAACTCGCTTGCCACACCCGGTAATCGAACCGGCTAAAAACAATCTCTCTAACAAACTTGATAAATGAAATAAAAGGAAAACCATAACATCCTTACTTATAAATTCAGTGCCAACTGACGCAGCTACTTTTACTCTATCACGCTGTATGGTCGAGTTTGAACCGTTAACTCTGGATGCCATAGTGAAGCGACTGTAGTAGATATAACTCCGGATACGTATCCATACTCGACTACTGAGGTAACTCCAGTTATTGGCGAAACAACTGACCGCTACGTGCGTCTGATGTCATCGGTGAGTGCTACGAACGCTACGTGACCGTTACGACCACTCGAACGTTAGAGTAGAATGCACTATTTTATTGCTTATGTATTTCAATAAATATAAGAGTCTACAGGATTGGAATAGAAATTTTATGAGTAACTAGCAGCAGGCTTCGTCGCTCGGAATTAAATAAGTAAGAATATCCTACAACCCAATTATAGCACCATTAAATAGACATGACGAAAAATAGCAAGGAAATACCTAAGTCGATTGAATATCGTGTTAAAATTTAAGACCAATCAATGCAGTACTTCTTGAGTTTTTGAAACATACAAAAACTACAAAATATTTACCGCTTACCATCAGGTGGGATGTAGACGAGATCGCTCATCGACCTCCGTCTACCATGAGCACAGACCTGGGAGTGACAGGTGGAGCCACCTGTCTGGGGCAAGATGGGGATGTCGTAGTTCCCACACCCGAGTGGACCATTTGGAACTCGGCGATGGCCCTGGATCAGCCCTGGGTAATCTCACAATTCGGCAACTGAAGAGCCAAGACGACGTGCGGTTTTAATCGGTCCGAGTCCGACATATCCGCCTCATGGAGTATCCGAGGAAATTTCCGTACAAAAAAAGTTCAACGTGAACGACGGGAAGGAAAAAAAGACATTGAGGAATATCTTTGTGTTTTATAGGTGAGAGAGAACACAGAAATCTTCAAATGTTATTATGTTCATAACCCAAGGAGTATTACATTCATCAAGGCACAAAAGGCTGCGATGAAATTTCATAATGGGCGCTTTTATATTTAGAGGCGTGCAGGAAAGGATCTCTCGTTCTTTTTACTTTGTTAAGGAAATGTTATAAGAGGTTTTATTTAATATGAAGTTGATTTATTGTAATTAGAATTACAATGGGTGTATGGGGCCTTAGCGAAATTTTCGGGCCTAGACAAGCCAGTCAAGAAATGTATTTTTTATATTCTTTAGCTCGCAGACAAGCACACGGCCGCCTGATGGATAATGGTTATCGAGGCCTATGGACGAGTGCAAGACCAGAGGACAGACCAGAAGACAAGTAGGACAAGCTTTTGGTCTTTCCACTGGCAGCACAAAACCTCTCCAGTGAGCTATGGCTACTCTACTCACCGCTGCGAACACAACATGAGGTTATTTAGCCGCGGTATTCTGTAGGGTGGAAGTACTTTCCCAGTCGCACTGCTCGTTGGGACGGAAATAGCGTCGTGTCCTACCTCCTTCCGAAATCCCGGGAATCCCCGAAGGGGTAGTTAGAGGTGTGTATTAGCATCCAAAACCAACTATGAGTTCCTGTCCCACTTAATAGGGAGCGAGCCTATAACCATCAAGCGGTCACACACTTTTTTTATTCCAAACTACTAACTTTATACAACCGTCAGCTACCTGAGCGCTCTAAGCACCTGCCAATCATATAAAAAGGTTTCTTTCGAAGTCGGCGATGCGTAACTACGACATGTGCAGTTCTCACAAGAACACATTTAAATGACTAATATCTATTGCAATTCAAAACGAATATTTAATCGATCTTATGCACCAAGTACTTCGTTACAAATTTGAATTATTTGTGTATAGTTAATTATGTTTCATCATCACTACATATTATAAAACAAAGTCGCTGTCGCTGTCTGTCCGTCCCTATGTATGCTTAAATCTTCAAAACTACGTAACGGATTTTGAAGCGGTTTTTTTAATAGAGTGATTCAAGAGGGAGGTTTATATGTATAATACATGCATAATATTGTAGAGAAACACTGATAAATTTAGAGATATGCAGCGGGAACGGGATCAGAAAATATGGCGGTACGAAGTTCGCCAGGTCAGCTAGTTCAATTATAAAATACTAGCGGTTATTGTTGTCATCATTGCATCTTAGCGTGGTCACCATCACATCATACCACAGACATTGCAAGAAATGGCATATCCTACCTACATAAAATTTAATTTCAGACTATAGCTAAGTATACCTAGACTTTATTTTCTTTATTTTCATTTAATTTTGAACTTTATCCAAAATTAAATGAAAATAATTTCTTTCATTCACTCTACATACAAAAAGCCATTTATTTTCAGACGTTAACGGCATTACTTTAAATTCTAAAATTAAATGATTTTTTACAGTGTCCATGGTATTGCTTTAATAGAATCGAGGCCTAAGTTGCATCCAAGGCCTGGGTCCGCTAACTCCAACACAACCAAGTGAAACAAATCTGAAGAATTATGCGGCTTTTATGGGAACAAGCACTATTTTACCTCCCAACATTAGAACCTTACATCGAACAGAAGATGTACCTGCTTTACAGGTTAACTTAGTTGCGTTGCAGGCAAATATTGTAGCAATATTTTCCCATGCCCATTAGATAAGTCTTCAGTCTCCAAAACATCACTAATGTTAATTTGTTTCACAAATGTGTGTGTTACCGAAACGTGTTTTAATTCACACATGTTTTTGAAACAAATTTGACTATAATTTAGGGAAATTAGCCTTACATTTTATTGGTATAATTAGTTTTATTAATTGGTGAAAGAACTGATAAGAACGTGTTTTTAATTAATTAATTTAAATGACCAGATTTAGGGTCTAAGAGTAGTAATACCGGTTGAGGTTGCTCTGACATTTTAAAAGCACTAAAATATTTGTGTAATTTGGTGGATAGTAAGACTGATCTAGTATTTTATACTTTATACTTTGTTTGTCTGTCTTTCTGTGTGTCGGTCTGTCTGACTATCGGCCTGTCTATCCGCTAAGCTATCACGCCTAAATCACTTAACCGAAGTTAACTAAATTTGGTACAAAGATAGACTAAACTTCTAAAAAATCTTAGACTTATTTGGTAGCCAACTTAGCACAACTTATTATAATACACTCATATACCTATACGTTCTTTTTTATATACTTAATATAAACAAAAAAGCTCAGGCCAATGTAAATATTTAATTCATATATTATTTACTCTGATGTACTCCTCCAGCTTACTCTATTTAAGATAAAGCAAAAACAGTAGGTATGTAACAACGCGCTACTGTCTTATTAGATAAAATATTAATTTTGCATACTATTTTCAGCTTTGTCTTAATGGAATAAAGTTGATATTTAATTAACACTTCCTTAGCACTCGAAGGACCGATGGCCGTTCGTTGGAGAAAATGAGACCTAGAGTGGAAACCCGAAGGCAGGTGGAAGGTGGAACGCCTCTTAGCCAGATGGACAGACGACCTGAAAAAGGTAACTGAGACAGACTGGATGTGGCGGAGGATCGGTAGCAATGGCGCACATTGGGGGAGGCTTATATAGTGGACTGCAATAGGCTAATTGATTGATTGATTAGCTTGGTAATTTTTTCGCCTGACTTGAACGACCCACGTCCTTGAATTTTTTTTACCGGGAGCTACATTTTTTAAGCTCCAAGTAACACAGTTCACAAAAGTTTTAAAATCTGATGACGTCAAAACTGTACCACGCTATTTGTTAAACTAAAAGGAAAGCAACTAGATCAGATTACAATAAAAAATTACCTACACACCGGTGTTCACTCGGCTATAGAACGAAAAAACTGTTCGCATCAGGTTACTGTATTACTGGGTATAGAAATGAAAGCAAATGAACTGGTACGGTACTCGCTCACTGTAATTTTATTCTATTCTAAGAATATGACTGAATTTATTAAACTTGTTCCCTTATAATGTACTTAATACTTGTTTGGTTAGCCTTGTCTTTTGTGTTAGTTCACACGTTACTTTTTACCCAGACTACTAAGTAAGGGTTAAATTTTTAGTGCGTATCTTGTATAAATGTTTATATATTATGTTTTTGAACTTCTTTATTAACGGACTAGCTGTTGCCCGCGGCTCCGCCCGCGTGGAATTCGGATTCCGTACAAACTTTTCTTTCGTGCTAAAATTGCCTCGGATACCATCCCCGTCAGCCATCAGGAGTGCCATGTGGAATTCGGACCCACTAAACAGCATGCCGTCGCGGGTCTTCAGTTGCTGGAGTGTAAAATTGCCTAGGGCATTTTCCGCACCCCCCGGCTGACCCTGGGCCATCTACAATTTTAAGATGGCCCTCTCAGAAGTGGGAAGCACGATGTCCCATCGAATTCCGGAAAGGGAGGAGATGGGCGTGAAGGGATGACAGGAGGCCGGACCTATAATCCTCACGTCCGCGCTCGGTGACCAGCCCTTCCCTTTCCTGCTCTCTACTGGGCCTCCTCGTAGTCAGAGGGACATGTGGGAAGCCTTTGAGCAGCCCTCTATAGAGCTGCTCCCGTTGCTGTATGTATTTGCCGTAGGCGGTAGCGCCTCCCCTAGGTGAGGGGCGTTAATGCCTCCGTTACCCAGGCTGCATCACATGGAGGTTCCAATCCCGCATTCGGATCCCGTTACCGTTGCATCTTGTGTTCAGCTGACCTTCCCTGTCTTCGCTTGTGAAATACTTCGAACACCCGTGGTTGCACCCTTTTAGCCCATGCCCGTAATAATAATTATTATTACGGACATGGGCTAAAAGGGTGCAACCACGGGTGTAACTAATTATAATTAGTTTTCAAATAATGTATGGTAATTTACCGGATTTATTGACATTATAATTTCGTAATATCTTTTGAATAGAACGTCCGATTTCAATAATTCAAAAAGTAATCAACAGGTATTGAAACAATCTTAAATACCAAACGATTTATTTAGATAAGAATTAATATAAAGGTATAGATTCCGTGGTCTGACTTTGATCGGCATTTCGGCTTGAATTTATATCGTCGCGCGTTACTTTCATACTGCAATAGATTCTAAAATATTCATTATAATTATACAGTGTAAAGGGCAATTTTGATCTACATTAAATGTACAATGTATCTAACGTATTTAGTCAGATAAGGCTTAACACTATATTGTTCAAAATAGCTTCGAAAATGACACATATTTTTTTTATAATTAGTAAAAGATAAAAATGGTTATTGTGAGCTACCCTTATTAGATAGACATAATATATGCTGTCGCGGACTTTTATGTAGACCTTTTTAAGTTATACATTTCTACAGTACATTATTTTGTTCTATCTTCAATAGTTTTCGCAGCGTACGCGATGTAAGGAATTTTTTAGGTCATTTTTTTACACCTTGGGTTACATTATTGAAGTTTTATCCAGGATCCCTATTTTTTTGAAAATTAATTGTAACCTATGTTAGTCAGTGATAGTGCAGCTTTCTAATGGTAAAAGAATTTTTGAAATCGGTTCAGTAGTTCTTGAGTTTACTCGAATACAAAAATACAAATCTAATATTAGTAAAGAATGTATGGAAATCTGCCCGATTTATTGACATTTATGCTCACTGCTCCGCTCCCTTTAGTAGTAGCGTGATGTTATATAGCCTATGTTACTCCCAGATAGTGTAGCTTTCTATAGGTGAAAGAATTATTGAAATCGGTCCAGTAGTTTCGGAGCCTATTCGTTACAAACAAAAAAACAAACAAACAAACAAACAAATCTTTCCTCTTTATAATATTAGTATAGATATAGATATCTTCTAAATGATTGGATGGATGGTGATAATAATTCGGCCGTTCCCAATAACATATCTACAGATAAAGGTAAAGGTAGAGATAGTTCCTTTGTCAAATCCTATTGTTATTTTGCTACTATGAATTGCGTTACCATAGAGATTGATGACGTTTTTATCCTTTCTAATGTCATAACTGGCGATAGATAGGTTTTATTTATATATTTTTCCGATAACTTCGGCATAGCTTGCCACACCAAAAAATTATTGAATTGGGAACGGCCGTAAGGTATCTTTCTTAAACCCAAGTATCCTTAGATACCTAGATGTATTTTTTTTTAAATCAATCTTCTTCCTCTAAGCGTTAATTCCCAGTCGCATCCGAAGCTTTCAGCTCGGAGTCTGGGGTCCACTTTTACCAGTCTTAACCACGGATTTGGCTAGACCTCGATATTTTCCGTGAAGCGATTGCCATCTGACCTCCACAACCCAATGTTAACATTAGGCGATATCGAAGCTTTGCAGTTAGACCGTTGTTTTTGGATTTTTGAGGGCTCCAACTACCCCGTAACGACTGCCATAGATGTTCTCATGGCAACCGGGACCGACGGCTTAACGTGCTCTCCGAGGCACGACCAGACCAATGCAAATACTCATATTTAATTCACACAAATATTTGCACTAAGCGGGGATCGAACCCGCGCCTCCTGCGTAGCGGCCGCGTTCACTACCGCTACGCCACGGAGGCTGTGGGGTGTTTTTAAATCAATATTAAGGATTATTCATTTATATTTTGGTCTGTTCGTTTATGTCAATTTAATCCCATCACTTTATTTTTTTCGGTTTATGATTTGCAAATGAGTCCTGCCAGCTACCGAACTTGGTTTGATCTTTTTAGGGCATTAGTTATAATTGACTTCTTTGCAACTGAGTTAATAAATTATTCATTTATTGATATTTTTTTACTAACTGCATCTGTAAACTATGTCTAATATTAAAACTTGTATGTCAAATTTTACCAAATTTTATTTTTCATTTTGATTTGTAATATTAGATTCCCAACCTGTAAGTTATATCTAAATGACAATACATTAATTTGATATCATTGAACTGATCTGATAACAAGCCAGGTGGGTAGTGGAACTATTCAACGGCTGCAAGTACATCTGTCGATTTGGAACCATTTTTACCATTAACCAGCCCCAGGACAGGTGTGGTAAATTGAACGAGTTTTACAAATTACATTGGATAACTTACGAATTTTTGGATTAGTAAAATAAATTGAAATTTACTCGTCCATACTAATATTAATATGACGAGATTTTACAGAATACACAGCTGGGTGGATAATTCCACGTGTAAGTTGTCTTTAAAAGCACATTACTTATATTTCAAATGCGCTAAGTCCACTCACCTGCAATATTGAAATCAGTTTCTTGCATAATTTTACGACTTCGAGAAACCAAGCAAGCAAGTAGTAAATGGAAATTTTTATTATCATCATTTCTTTTACATCCTAGCATAAATTCAATTCCCAGTCGCATCCGAAGCTTTCACCTCGGAGTCTACGGTCTACTTTACCAGTTTTAACTGCGGATTTGTCTAGACCTCGATATTTTCCGTGAAGCGACTGCCATCTCCACAACCCAATGGTGACATTAGGCGATATTGAAGCATTGCAGCTAGACCGCTGTTGTTGGACTTTTTAGGGCTCCAACTACCCGTAACGACTGCCATAGATGTTCGTATGGCAACTGGGACCGACGGCTTAACGTGCTCTCTAAGGCACGACCAGACCAATGCAAATACCCATATTCATGCATACAAATATTTGTACTGAGTGGGGAACGAACCCGCGCCTCCTGCGTAGCGGCCGCGTTCACTACCGCTACGCCACGGAGGCTGTCTGTGTTCTTACAATCACTTGTCTAGGGGGAAATATCATGCCACTGCCACTGCAAGAAAATTCCATTTAATTTTAGTTTTTAACGTAATGCATTTAAAGTTTGTAATTAAATGGCTTTTTGTAGAATGAATGAAAGAGTGTGAGAAACTCTTTTCATTTAATTTTTAACTGTAAATCTATAGAAATAAGGTCTATAATTTAATGCCATTTTTTGCAGTCTCTGTGGTATGAATCAAGGGCCTGTTCAATCGTTTTTGCGTGGAAGAGTATCTAACATCTAGCCATTCTTGCGAACATTTAGAGATCCGATTCTCAGCACTCCATGGATTCACCGTGCGGTCGCCGGGTCCATAGCGTGATACAGAGAGGAACACCGTGACGGCGACTGGGACTTGCGACCCAGATGTAGGTTTAGGGTGGCCACCTTGTGATGCATCAGCGCTCACCTCCACCGTCAGTAGTGTTCCCCCCCTACCTATCCAAATTTGGTAAGATCCTATCAATGCCGCTTTTGATATTCGATTTAGTAAAGAGCTTACTGAAGCTCTTGGCAATCCGAGGTCTTTAAGTAAGTTGTACAGGGATTTAGCTGGAATTCCCCTTGCTCCTACTTCTACGGCGTAGAGTTTAACCACGTAGCCGTTTTTGGTTAACTCGTTAGTCAAGTCAAAGTATTTGTTTGTCTTTATAGCGTGGTCTTTAGGTATATTAGTTTCCCACGGTACTGTGAGTTCTACAAGCACTGCACGCCTATGCGATCGTGAAAAAAGGAATATATCGGGTCTGGATGATGAGGCACAGATATCCTCCGGTATTTTATAGTGCTTCTCATACGTGTCTACGAGTATTGTCCAGTCAACGGCAGTTATTAAAATTGAATATGGCTTTTGAGATGATTTCTTTGAGCAGCCTTCCTTTACAAACATAATGTCATTTCTTTGGTTTGTTTGGTTTGGAAGTAAAATAGTATGGCGGCCACTACTAAGAAAATTTAATTTAATTTTATGCCATTGCATAGATTTTATCGCAGTAATGATTTGAACTCAGTTTTGTTATTACTTCCATACGCTCTGCACGTTTGCATAACTTAAGACTGTGGAGTCGAAGGTGGTCCTATAACGCGATAAAATATGTTAATTCACATCGTTTAAGTGCTAGAATATTCTAGACTTCACTTTCGCGGTACATTATGAACTCAAACTGAGCCGCTACGGTTGCTAAATTGAATATGTATATAAAGTTTGTTAGTCTATTTATTACTCTGCAGACTAATCTGGTCGACCCCTCAGAACACATAACCCGCGCCACGTATCTTGGACCTAAAATGTGCTCAAAATGTGCCCTATACGCGCAGTACACATTTCTTAAGTGTCTTTCGAGGATAGCACGGGGTGCTACTGCGGTAGACGAACTCAAATTCACCAAGCATAGACTATTACAAAGCAATCCGCGGGCGCCAGAGCCTCGTATGTCTTACGATTTAGGTCCAAAATACGTGGCGCGGGTTTTACAATTTGACAATGTCTTGAATAAAAACAGGTAGCGGACGCCTGGTTTCGAAGTCTAAGCTTTGAATGTAACTGGAATTTCTATTCTAAAGAAGAGGAAGCTTATGAAGTGTGTAAAGATAGAAAGAAGCAAATAGCGGGCTATTATTTCTGTCTTCAGCGTTACTATTATCTGTATTTCTACTATTAAGGCAAAATAAAAGTCATTGCTAGCATGATCTTAGCGTAGTTCCGGTTGCATCCGAGGCTTTCACCTCGGAGTCCAGTCGGCTTACTCCTTCTCAGCTTTTTGGGTTTACTTTTACGGGAGTGAATGCCGTCTGACCAACCCCAAGAGCAAAGACTGCTGCATCAGAGTGTCGTCCATCAATTCATAGATGTCCAGCTTGTATTTCTCTTCGTAGTTCCCCAAAAGCACTCAATCACAATTAGCAGAGATACCCTCTCTGTAATGTATTATTTAAAAAGCACCTATTAAAAAATGATGTATTATTTTTATAGATACGTCATACACGAAGATGGCTTTCAAAAATGGCCCAAACACAACATATTAGCTACTTCTAAAAATACGTCAATGTTATTAAATTATATGAATTATATTATTATTTATATTAATATTTTTTTATTATTAGGAATTTATTATTAAAACGTTTTTTTTTGGGTGGCGCACTGTCGCGATTCTGATTGGTGCATAAAATAATGATCAAAAGTCATCATTTTTTTGTCGCCATTTTAGAGTGTGGACAACATAATATGGGTTCGTCCATTTTCGTAACTGTCATTTTCATAACCAACTACGAACGTGGAATTTTTTTTTTCTTGCTTTCATAACCAGTTACGAAAATGAAATATCTATAGTTTATAATATATCATTGCCTTTAAAGCCGTTCTACCACCTTCTAAAGGTATGAAAGCAATTCCATTCGTAGACAATAAAAGCGGTATCTACGAGTATATCTTACTAATGTAATAATTTAAATGTCAAATCGGAATTATTTCTTCTATCATAGTAATTGCTGACTTACGATTTTAAAGTAGTCAGGCAGTCACAAATAATCGTCGTTGCGTGTTCAGAATAATTTCTAGTACGCGACCAGACCCGGAAAATGGTTGAGACTAATTGGTCTCCTATAGAATAAATGTATAATTATTATAAAAGATAACTGTGTATCTAGACTTCTAGATCAGCTGATCGATTAGGAATGGAAAAAGGGAAACACCGGGCGCGACTCGAACTCGCGACCAGTCCCTTACAGGAGGAATTACTACTACAGTGAAACCTGGTTAAGTGAGACCTGAAGGGACCAGCACATTTGTCTCACTTATAGAGGTATTCCACTTACCCAGTGTCTCAGATATCCAGGTATAAATAAATATCTGTCTCATTTATAGAGGGTTCCATTAACAGAGGTCAGAAAACAGGCTATTTCATTTATAGAGGTGCAATTATTAAAATAAAATAACGTATTATTTAAACATTATGCGCAAGTCTAATCTTTTTTGGGAATAAAAAAAAATTAAGGCAAATTAAAAAAGATACATTTTTTATAATTATGTAGTAGGTACAAAATTGTAAACAGAATGTATTAATTATAAAAATCTGTCATTTTAGTTTGTCTTTTGGATATCAGTCATCAGATGTTTTTCGATGTTATAAATTTTATCAAAATAAATATGCTTTGGTCACAAATTGATGTCGTATCAAAAGTAGATTTGGCACATTAAATTGGACACAAACTTTATCGCGTGTTTTACCAACTTCAGTTTTTCACTTACTGATAATGATTGGAGCCTTCGTTTCCGCATTTTTCTAAATTAAACATCCGTACGATGGTAAGCAAAACTAAAACTGAAGGTCATTGAGGTTCAAAATTAGGTGCGGAATAATTTGTGGGTAGAATTAGAATAAGTAAGTCAACAAAAAAAAACGATGTTATCTCAGTTACAGAGGTAAATGCATATAAAATTCACTCGCTGTCTCAGTTATAGAGGTAACTATGACGATAAAATCGAAAGAACGAATCCCAGATATAGAGGTTTGCTTCGTCCCACTAATAGAGGTAATTCAGCACCAAGGTGTAGGAACCTCAGCATGAGTTCCAGTTATAGAGGTTTCTCACTTATCCAGGTCCTACTTATCCAAGTTTCACTGTACATTCATACGCCCTTATCCCTGAAGGGTTAGGCAGAGGTGAATTAACACCCACATTTCACCAATCATTGTATTCGGTCCCACGTAATAGGGGGTGAGTTTATTGCCGTATTCCGGACACTATTGTTGACTCGAGCCATGTATCTGCGGCTGATTCTAGGCTGTATATATCTGTCTGATTATATCCCTTAGTCGCCTTGTGCAACACCGCATGGGAGGAGATGGGGTGGCCCAAATTCTACTCTGCCGGGTACCACGCGGCTGTTTTTCTTCTATTTCTACTACCACTACTCTTTCTCTCTTACTCTACTATTTATCCTAATCTCTCCAACTAAGCTAACTAAGAAGTATTGCTCATATTAGGAATGAGTACACGTCGGTAGGGTATTCGAACCCAGGACTTCCCAATCTCAAAACCGAGTCCATAACCACTAAGCTACCAACACTTCCACATTTCTTATAACAAGTATTTGAAAATTTTAAGTATGCGTTCGGATTTCTGAGTTCACATGCTTCTCCGATCTAAATTGCATGCTACATTTATTTTTTAAATGCTAATGATTCAGACAAAATTTATTCGGTTCATTATTTTTCTATAACGATATTATAATACACCATAAGCTGCCGTTATCGCGTTGATCGGATCTCCACAGGAAGTTGTATAAATACCGACGTGACAGACATTATGTTCATGGCTCTTAATTTAAATAAAATTTAATGAAATATTGATATTACTATATGTTGCTGACGTTTTCTTGTTTATTTTTGGCTCATTTATTTTTGAACTGAAACGAAGTCAATGATACATACATATAATCACACCTATAAATCCCCGAAAGGGTAGGCAGAGGCGTATTAACACCCACATTTCGCCATGATTATCGGTCCCACGTAATAGGGGGCGAGCCTACTGCCGTCTAGCGGGGACTTGTCATGGGCTGTATGTTTACTGCCGGATGGAGAACAGCCCTATCCCTTAGTCACCTTTTACGACACCCACAGGACGAAATGGGGTGGCCCGTTTCTATTCCACCGGGATCCAACCCGGAGGTTATTGAAACTCTCTAGTCTAGTCTCTCGTGTCCAGTTAGTGAAAAACCCAGCACGGTTTCAATCAATTAGCCTACTGCAGTCCACTGCTGGACATAGGCCTCCCCCAATGTGCGCCACGTTTGCCGATCCTCCGCCTTCCGCATCCAGTCCGTCCCAGCCACCTTTCGCAGGTCGTAGGTCCACCTGGCTAGGGGATGTCCCACCTTCCGTTTTCCTACGCGTTTATCGATAGACAAATTATGTGTTGACACTAACATATTCGTTAGTGTAAATACATCATAATCATTATAATCTTTGGTACAGTCAGCATCAGATCGATCTTGACTAGCAAAGTACTCATAATGAGCATAATACCTTATCGAGCTGTGTTATTGTTTTAAATTGTATTATCGTCCGAATTAAAAGTACTTATGTACCAATTAAGAAGCGGATCCCGTGTCCGAAAGTCTAAACTAAAATGCAACCGGGAAATCACTAGGAGAATGATGATGATAATAGTACACTATCATCGTAGGGACGCACTTTCCCAATTTGCATCCGAAGACAAGATGAACCCGGCGCCCAGGGCCCGCCTTCCGGCTCATCCTTCTCCACTTCGCACGATCGGCGTACTTGATAGTGAGGCCATTGGCACGCATGCCATGCCTAGTAAATTCATATAGAAAGAAAGAAGAAAGAAAAAAAGAAGAAAGACTAAAAATAGAAGAAAGAAAGAAATAAAGAAGAAAGAAAGAAAGAAAGAAAGAAAAAAGAAAGAAAGAAAGAAAAAAGAAAGAAACAAGGAAAAATATTTTGTTTATGGTCCTTGCAATGTGTTTCTTATCACATAAATACAGTCATTTGTAAAAGTGTATAGTTAAAATCTAGCTGCAGACTCGGTCATAAATCATAATCGGCGTAGGGATGTGCGCTAGTTGACCGACGGCATCTGTGGTTCAGTGGTAGAATGCTCACCTGTCGATTTATAATGAAACACGTTTATAAGGTTTTATACTACTGTAAGAGAGCGAAACACTCAAATGATTTATGACCGAGTCTGCGGCAAGATTTTAACTATACTTTAGGCTTAAACTTTTACACTGTGCGAACCTAAATAGGGCCCCATCTCAGCATTAAATGCTACGCACACTATTGGGTAGGTATGCGTAGCGCTAGTTTTCGGATGGAGCCGACAACATAACTCAAACGTTGTTGACTTCTTCTAAAATGCTATTACTCGGTAATAACACGGATTAATTAATTAAAAAGATGTAATACCTATGTTACCAAATAATTTAATATGTACTAAATATTTTTATTGCAGCAATTAATTAAATCTAATCACAAGATCGGCTTAAAATTTTCTGTTAACGACATTGTTTTAGTAGGAAGTTAAAATAACATTTGCATGCTCCTGTGGTAGAAATGTAGGATTAAACATGTTATATTAATTACTACCGGCGAACTTCGTACCGCCATATATTTTTTGCCCGTATTATCTCTAAATTTATCAGTGTTTCTCTACAATATTATGCATGTATTATAAGTAAGTAAGTAAAAACGTCTTTATTGTACACCATAGATATAACAATATAACATAGAGAACTGAGTTAGGTATGTGGTAAGTACAGATGGCGGCCTTATCACTCTGCGGCAATTTCTTACAGGCAACATATAAACCTTTATTTTGAATCACTCTATCTATTAAAAAAAAACCGCTTCAAAATCCGTTGCGTAGTTTTGAAGATTTAAGCATACATAGGGACGGACAGACAGCGACAGCGACTTTGTTTTATAATATATGTAGATATATAGGTAGTGATAGTGATGATTACATGTTTTAATTAATAATAATGTGTAGAGACGACAACAACACTCGAAACCGGTGGGCTTGTATGAAAGTATTAATGACTGTAGAGTGTAGAGGAATCTCGTTGAGTTTTCTGGAATCTGGCCGTGCCTCGGAGAGCACGTCAAGCCGTCGGTTGCGGTTGCCAAACGAACATCTGTGTCAGACGTTACGAGTAGTTGGAGCCCTAAAAAGTCCAACACCTGCCCCCCTAGACAAGTGGTAATTCGTTGCTCGGCGTATGATGGAATAGAATGACAAATGTATAGGATTTGACGTTTTTGACATTCGTTGACGCCTGTCATATACGTCAAATCCCATACATTTGGCATTCTATTCCATCATACGCCGAGCAACGAATTGCCACTTGTCTAGAGGGGCTGATCCAAGTACAATGCTTCGATATCGCCAATGGGTTGTGGAGTCGCTTCATGTAAAATATAGACAAACCCGCAGTTAGACTGGAAAAAATGGACCATCGACTCCAAGGTGAAAGCTTCGTATGCGACGGGGATGCTACGATGAACGCTAGGGGGGAACGGATGGGAACGTTATGATGAAGAAGGGAAGAAAGAATCTCGTGAAGCAGGTATTTATGGACAGAATCAAGCGAGCTACTGTCTCCGTCTACCCCAGAGCAGGAACCGATGGCATTGGACACTAATAAATGAATTTGAATTTTTAAATGTTAATTCGAATTTGTAATTTTTTTAAATTCGATTCATTGTAGGGTAATTCTGCAACGTTTTCATTATCAATGTTAACAGTATTCTGTAACCGTTGTCATGTGCAAGCGCATACGTGCGTAGCTTCACAGAATAGACCACCCATTACTTCCTGTCTGCTACTGGACGCGACAATGTGAATATGCATGAAGATACTTTCTTGTAAGTCGGTGTATTAATGGTCATCATGGAGTTAAATACCAGTCTCAGCGTTACTTCAGTTTACAATGTTATATTTTCAGAAAATCTCGTGAAATAGGTAGTTATGCCGGCTTTTCTGGAAGGAATTCCTAACCCTGAGAAGAGCCTTATTAACAGGCGTATAACCCGCGCCACGTATCTTGGCTTATAAGGCTCTGGCGCCCGCGGATTGCTTTGTAATAGTGTATGCTTTGTGAATTTGAGTTCGTCCACCGCAGTAGCACCCCGTACTATTCTCAAAAGACACCCAAGAAATGTGTACCTACTGCGCGTATAGGGCACATTTTGAGCACATTTTAGGTTCAAGATACGTGGCGCGGGTTATACCACCGACTGCGATTTACAGGTAGAGGCATGGAAGGATAACCGTGATGCCCTATACACCCAATACTAAAACATAAATAGTAAATACGCACTTACTTACTTTATTAAGCATTAATTTCTAAAACGTAATTAAAATAATGATATAGATAAGTAAGTATGTAGATATATGTAGGTATGATATGTATAAAGATATGTAATACCTATGTAGGTATATAGGTAAGGTCGACTGCAAGGTGCCAAATAATAATTCTAAAATCATTTTTATAAAATAAAGCTGCTACGTATGTTTATAAACATACGCTGCTATGCTATAACCATCTATTGGGTTTATAACCTACTGAATATTTTTCAGTTGGAAAACCCGAAAATCGATCTATAGACCTCACCATATGTTTATTTGTAAACAGACTATGTGCAAACTTACACAACAGGACTAACATGGCAATCCTAATTATTATTCAACCATAAACCACAACAATAAAAACCGCAACATGTATTATTATAATTAAATACAGGTTATTATTCTCAATTAATAATTTATTTACCCCCATTCATGACGTTCCGTACACACAGGATGATAACAAACAAAATTCTGAACGTCCTTTTCAGAAACATCACTGGGCTTCACAAAAACTTCATTCAATACCGCGATGTTTTCAATGAACGAACGAAAGAATGAACGACACGTGCGCGCGTCGCGGCCGTCCGCGTCTCACTGATGTTATTTTACATTCATGTTTCACCCCATAAGTCCCCATACATCTTCGATACACTGTGTTCAGTTCACATGGAGTCTCCAATTAATATTAATTGCATTTCCTCTTTTAATTTTTACCAAATGGCGTCTAGGAATTGGAACAATTGGATGGTAAATATACTAATTAATGGAGGTGGGAAGATATTTAGCTACGGAAGTCGTAAATTGGAGTTCTATTAGTCTGGTTGAATGTATTTTTTTTATTTATTAAACGCGTTATAATAATTGACAACACCAACTATAACCTAATAGGAAAATATTAATTATATAAAAAGACATATCCAAGATTAAATGACTAAAATTTGCATAAAAATAACATAAAAAATAATCGTAGAAGACTGTTTAATTCTAGTGTTCACAATTTTACAATATTATAAATTATACTAGAATATTTTCGATAGTAGGTATCTAATATTTTTAGTGGTTCGTAAATGCAAATGAAAACTTGATTCCAAACATCATCTCTTCATTCTCATCATTTATTATATTGAATTAGTTTATAGTTACACTTAAAAGAAAATAACTGCAAAAATCTATTTGACCATTTTGTGCCTATTCACACCTTAATCCCTATTCATATTCAACCCGTTTTCTATCATTTTAAAAACTAAACAATTTAGCATTTCAGACACGTCTAACGCCATCTATATTTAAAGTTCAATATGAAACTTTATCACGTCCCATACATCACAGGCACTTAACCCGTAAAAAGCCCAAACTCACAATAAAAGCTGGTTTCAAAAGCTCTTACAAAGATCAGCGTTCTACGGGTTGGGTTAGTTCTCTATATGTTTCACAGATGGCGCTGTACTAAAATATATTTAGTTCCTTATTTTAACCAGAAGGTGTCTCTCTTGGAAGTACTACAGCGCTGATATCTACCGAGCGCTGCGTGAATTATTTATACAGGGGGTGACTTTCAGAGCGACTTTTCCCTAAACCCAGTGAAGTACATGGTCATAATATGAAACGTTTTGTTTACTCGTCCTCCACTATAGATGGCTTTACTCGCTATTTTACCACCAATGTACCATAACCTAACTCTAATACTCCTCTTAATACCGACTATCATTTTAATTCTTTTCAACTTCACTGTATTCGGCTTAAGAGAGTTACCTCTGTTCGCTGCTTTTTCTCAGGTTGAGGTTCTTCATTACATTTTAAATGGTTTTTTTGCATTTTGCATTGCATTACCTTTTATATGGTTTTAAGTACCCATTACCGAGTGTAGTAAGAATCTGTACTTCAGTCCAAGTATGACAACAAAATCTAGGAAAAACGTACCATTGTCTAGATATTCTTGTTTTCTTTATTTACTTTTTCTCTTGTCTTCCCCGCTCAAAGAGGCCGGCTCGACTAAGATAGTAGCACTCTTTCACCTATATCGAATTTAAGTAACGGCTACCCGCTATTCCTATAGTTTATGAGATCATTAGGTTTGGTCCACTACCTTCTTACCCTCCTGATCAGTTTTTGAATGGACCGGGACTTTTCGAAAAAATATGTTCAATACTTTTTAATTTAGTCATTTTTTTAAACACTAATTAAATAAGTCTCAACTTTTTTATGCCCCTGCAAATTATTGAATTAAAAAATTCGTAGGGCCATTACAAGGAAAAATATCTCAATTCAATCAACAGCGTGCAGTTTAGTATTGACACTGTGTCCTAAAATATAAGCGCCAGCCTAGTTTGGGAACCAGTAAGAGATACCTTTGTAAGTAACTCTCAACGTAACTCTCACTATCGCATAGGTTACGCCTGGGTTACAAATCTTTTCTGAAAGTAATAAAATTTTGTTATCTACAATTTCAGATTCCTTCAATTTCTGAACTTCATTGAAACAACAAGACATTTACATCCTCTTAACTAGAGAGATTATAAACATCCGAATTGAGAACCTCCTCCTTTTTTGAAGTCGGTTAAAAATAATAAGTAAGTAAATTTTTCCCTTCCAGACTTTCTCTAAATATTTCAGAAAAAACGTCTTCGTTTAAAATTCCAAATGATTGATTTCAAATTCAAACGGACTAGCAGGGTTGCCAACATTGAATATTGATTGTACAAAAGGCGTTTGGCGCCAAAGCGTATTCTCAATTCAAAATTATTCGCGAACCATCGACTCCTTTTGATGGTGCAAAAATATGTAAGTAGCTGAATTTTCGTCAGTCACATTTTTATTCTGAATAACATTTTCTGCACCTTTCCAACTGGTTCAAAGGACATCTCCCTTCTCTCTTTTAATTTGCGGTACGGAAATTCAAATTTGACGGGTTGGCTCGCCTTTCCGCTGAATTTTCAAGTATAATGAGCCTCTAAAGGTGGAGCAATCAATAGAAATATCAAAGGTTTACTTATTTCACTGAAATCTTCGTCTTTGTTTGAATATTTCAATATTTCCATAAGAAAATATTTGTTTCAAACATTTGTTATACATTTTTTTAACATTCTGTTATTGTTTGCACCTGTAACTAACTATGAAGACAAATAGACGAATCTTGGAAGTTGAATTTGATACGTTTGATCCGTATCCGTATTGATTGGATACACAAATTGGATACCTGCATCGAGCTGATTTGATGATGAAGCTAGATGTAAATAGTGAAACTCAATTTAAATCAAAATACATAGTTCATTCATTTAGATCATCATTGTCATTTCATTGTCCCAATTACTTGAGGTCGACCCCGATCTATTATTTTCTTCCATACATTACTTTCCAACGTCATCTCCTCAATCACTTCTTTCCTTGCCATGTTCTCTCTGATGCAATTCATCTATCTTTTCTTGCGTAGGTAGGTCTAGCAGTCTGTTAAACTTATTAAATACAGGATATTTCACCAGAACTTGACAGCCTCCGTGGCGTAACGGTAGTGAACGCGGTCGCTACGCAGGAGGCGCGGGTTCGATCCCCGTTCAGTGCAAATATTTGTATTCATGAAATATGGGTATTTGCATTGGTCTGGTCGTGCCTCGGAGAGCACGTTAAGCCGTCGGTCCCGGTTGCCATAAGAACATCTATGGCAGTCGTTACGGGTAGTTGGGAGCCCTAAAAAATCCAAAAACAACGGTCTAGCTGCAAAGCTTCGATATCGCCTAATGTTACCATTGGGCTGTGGAGGTCAGATGGCAATCGCTTCACGAAAAAATATCGAGGTCTAGCCAAATCTGTAGTTAAGACTGGTAAAAGCGGACTTCAGACTCCGAGCTAAAAAGCTTCGGATGCGACTGGGAATTAACGCTAGGATGAGAGATTTCACCAGAACTATCTCGATAATAATAACGAATAGGTATACTAGTAAGTTGAAGTAGTAACTCGAAACGATTATCATAATAGTTTGGCTCGGGAACTGGATAAAATGGACGAACTTAAGTAAATCCGTATTTGTAGGCGGCCGGTTGTTAGAGCCACTTGAACCAAGTTTGGCCGCAACTGAACGAGGACGGACCCTTTACAATTAACGACATTAATATTATTATGACAAATAGGGAGATTTCAGAAATGTTTCTTTATAAACACTATTACTTTTTATATAGTAGATATATTATATATTTATACCATTTCCTTCGCTCGGACGAAGTAACTCTTCGCATGTGCATTCATCTTTAAGAGGTTTCATACTGATTGCAGCATGTAGTTTCTACCGTGTTGTGTATAGGTATCTAGCTAGTACAACTGGTATTCAGAATCAATAAATTGTCTTTTTAAGAAGAGTTTGGATCCCTTTGACGAAAAATTGCAATCAAATAATATTATTTACTAACACCCGTATTCACAAACAATAATGTGAGGTCTCATAGTGTGCTCGAGCGCATAGGGCTGGTAAAATTAATTCACAAACATCACGGAGCAGTATCTAACGCAGTGCGTTCCCTCAACCAAGTATTACTTTAGTGTTATCAATGAATAAAAAGGCTTGCCAAAACGAACGCACTGAGAATGTGTCGTTCTTTGCACAGTTTTGGTTACGCATAGCGAAGTATTGTTTGTGAATACGGGTATAAGTATTGTACCTACATGTCATGAAGAATAATTGCTAGGGCTACGAGCTACGAGAGCTACGAAACTGATCACTGTCGTTGTAAGTGATTAGGATGTAACCATTTATTTATACTGTGTGATCACCCCTACCATTGTTCAGAATCGTATCCATCTCGCATCGTATCCGCAACGTTTAGTTTAATCGTACCCTCACAAGTGTCAACGCTATACTTCCATACACTTAGCACCCACCTCACGCGCCACAAACGAACTGGACTGAGTCTCCAATTGTTCGAATCTTGGGAGCTTAACTCGATCAGGGGCTTAGTTGCCGAGTGATAAACCGCTTTGCGGCTGATTGGAGATAGGAAATTTAGTACTGGTTAAGATTAGCATTAGTGGTAGTTAAGTATTTTCTCATCATATTTGAGAGGTTCATGAGACGGCAGCATAGTCCAAAAGATCAAAGGACGGATATGTTGCTGAAAGTGCTCACTTGTGCAACTGTAATCGTTGGCCAGCATTCTATGGGTCGATAGATTAGTGAGAGACTTTATAAAATTGCATCGTTTTATACATCATTCTGAAAAAATCAATCAATCAAAATCCTTATCATCTTCTGTCGTTCTGTCTATCTATCAAAACGTACCTACTTTACTTTTTAAGCGTCACCGACTTGGACAAAAGTCCTACGCGCATTTTTATCTTTTGACTTATATTTTATAGGTAGTTAACTAATTTCTTTTTACTTTTCATTGCATTTGATTCTAGAAGTCGGTTTATTTTTTTTTGTCAAAAATATACTTATTGAGTATAATATCGACGTGTGTAAAATTTATTTACTCGCAAAGTAAAAGACATGCCATGTACCTTATTTTAAACAAGTTACGTTATTTTAAAATTGTATGTGTGTATTATTACATATTTAACCCTAAAAACAATGTTTCAATAAAAAATGTGGTCCTAATCCTTAATGCCGTCCACTTGTGTCATCCCACCAAACTTATTTTATTCTCCGTCTCTTTCGCACACAACTGCTGACATTCCCACAGACTATTCGCAAACTTTATTAATTTATTTTTTACTAACGTTGAATTAAAACCTTTATCTGATTATCTTTTATCGGTTTTTCGTGCCCGTAATAAATAAAATTATTTTATTTTATTATTGCAGTTGTTCAGTAAGCTGATGTGTTTTCACGGTGCAGTGGTTTTGTATGAAGATTCGGTTTTTTGATGCCCCGATATTTATTCCGATAAAATATTATTGCAATCTATGGCCACAGGTGTGGGGTATTATTGACTTTGTTTAATTGGTATTATTTTATGGAATACAAACAGTTTGAATTTCGAAATTTAGGAATCAAGATTTACTTTTTACGACTTGGATAGGTATTATTTATTCACTGTTATGGGTCTTAAAATGTCCTCGATCTGAGTGAACGATTTAAAATGCTATTTCAAAATCTTAAATTGGCTGTTTATTATAGTGTGCACTGCAGAAAACTAATACATTAGTAGTTTCCAATAACCATTAAAGTAGACAATAGCTTGACAAACAATAAACATTTCTAATGTGGTAACACAGGATGAATATGGTAATAAAAGCTGTACTATTTTTATATGCTAAGTACAGTAGGGCTGAAATTGTTAAAAATTTTAGAACATCCGAAGAAGAAGGTTGATGTACAAACAGCTCAGTATCCAGTTATTCAATTACCCAAGAAAAAACACAAAATAGCAAGACTTCAACTTAGTATCTCCGTGACCAACTGTAGAAAAGCACACACCAAAACGTCTTGGAGAAAATAAAAATAAAATAATAGTTTTATTTCAATACAGAAATAGGTCGATCCAAAGACGATTTCTCCATCAAGGTTTTCAGGGAACAAAAACTTGATGTCGTTCATATTTATTGTTATTCTCAACTCGTCAAAGTAGCCATTGATACCAATATAGATGTGGAAACTAAGATCCGTAAAGACAGTAAACCAGTGGTCGAATCACTTACCGATATAGCATCGCTTTTCAGCTGTGAGCTGCGGATATAATCCGCGAGCAACCCCGCCCTACCCTTTAACCAATACGTGACCACAAGCATTATGTGAAGGGATATGGTAAAAATTGGACATGGTATTACTGTAAATCAACAACTATTCGTTCTAACGAATCCATGAGTCATGTGTTGTTTCTTTTTTAAATAATAAATTGACTACTTAAAATCATACTACGTCTATATAAGTATAGGAGTTAAGTCAATAACGCCGGTGGAATTTAATTTAGATTTAGCTTCGTGGTCAAGTCTTAAATTTTTTTTTGACTCTTCAAGCGGGTTATTTTCGTTCCAATTCGTCATATCTGTGAAAAGTACTAATTTGCCAAGTCTGTTGGTAGGAGCAGTTTTGGTCCACTGAAATTTATCTGTAGCCCTTCCCTTTACTCTTTAGTAGTTACTTTTCGGGTGTTACTCGTCAACATCGGTAATTACTTACTTTCACATATCCACTTATTTTTCACCTAAGCAAGTAGTATTTACAGCACTACATATTTTCACTACTCATGTAATAATACTATGATGACTATACTTTAATTTCAAGTTTAAATTTTTCCTTGATTCCTTTGAGACTTGAAGATCATCATTACTCTATGAAACTGTATGCATGATACCTACTTGTCTCTATTGTAAATTTATTGGTGTACAATAAAGTATTATCTATCTATCTATCTATCTATTATTGATCTCACCAATAATATACACATCTATGGGGGGTACCCTTTACAAAATACCGCATCAAGTATTCCTACGTCCATGACTCAGCAGGCTTGTCTCTTGTCTCCCACAATCGGCTCAGTGTCCGCCGTACCGTAAAATTGTATTTGACGTTCGCTCGGACGCGGGAGCAAATTAACGCAGCTTAAGAGAAAATCTCCGTGTTATGATATTGTGGCGCGCGCTCATCGCTTAAGTATGTCGCAAGGCTTTAGACGATTTTGCAGAGGTATTTTTGTTGTGATTACCAAGCCAATTACAGGCAGGTGGTGTTAAGGACCGATAAAGGATTTATTTCTGAGAGGGGCACGTGGATGAAGAGTCCTCTGAGTATGGTGCCTTATTCGTTCAAATTGTATCCGAAATTTTAATTTTGGAACCCGGTGCTCACTCTCATACTACTCGTTCTATCGTTTTGCAAGGATAAACCCTGGTAGAGAAAAAGTGATAATCAATCTTCGTAATGAGAACTAGGCTGAGAGCGAAAGTTCGGTTTGGGTGTAGCCTTACTAGAAACAGGCCCGTAATGTATTTCTAGCTCATTGATGAAGAGTTTTGACATAGGGTACCTTCAGCCAGAAACATAGTCGCTAGGATATAAAATTCCTTTCGTCGAACCGTGAGCAAAACTTAGTCTCCTGTATATACACAACTCTTCATTGCTTTTTCAAAGGCTTCATTATTAAATCTATAAGCCCGCCGCAAATCACCATTTAAAACTTAACCCTTCTATAGAGCATTTAATCTAGAACTCTATGACATAATCAATCAAGCTTTAGATATGGCTTTTATCACAAATGAGCATATACTTTTTATAAATAACATTCACAATTTTCACAAAACCATTTTCTACGCCACCATTTCCACTCTCCAACTTATACAGGGTGCATATTCGCCACAGTCTGCGTCCAAGTCCCTGGGGACTTAAAAAGTGACGCTAAAACGTCTCTCATCCACGCCGAGTGGGAAAATCATATTCTGTTAAACTCGTTATGTGTCCACGACTCGCCTTGTCGCGCTGACCTGGCAGTTGGAAGAATAGGCTGGATAAGACTAAGTAAAAAACTTTTTTTTTATTTGGTCGAATTAGTGAGACAAAGTGCTTCTTATCAACTTTTTTATACCGCTTAGGTCACAGAAAATCACTCGGCCCACCTGAAGGAAAGTGGATAACGTGGCCTGTGGAGGAGTGCAACATCAGAGGAGTCACACTTGTGCTACCGACCCTGTAAGAACAGAGAGATTCTGTGCCGTCAGTGCAGAAGACAAGTAGGACAAGCTTTTGGTCTTCCCACTCACAGCACAAAACCAGTCCAGTGAGCTCTGGCTACCCTTCTCGAATTATTGCCGACACTATTGATTGGTGTAATAAAATAATACAGGTTTATGTTTTTTAAATCAATGGATTCGATACCTGGCTAGGAATACTGTTTTTTTTTTTTTTTAATCCACTGATGCAGTTTTAGTTTTGTGGGCGTAAATTTGGACCACGTGCAATTGAAAAAATCACTCCTTATTTTGACAGGATCGTGATATTTGAATAAGAAGATCCTAATATATATTGACTGTCTTTCCCACCCTATATTTTTTTAACTTTGTTATAAATGTTATTTTGTAATTTGTTAAAGTTTCCATCAAATGCTCAAATAAAATCTAAATAAAAATGTCTCAAGAATAAAAATAATATGCGAGTCATATCCATATTATTCCAAGCCAGCTACTTCGCTGTGAAAGCAATACTGTATTGAGTTTTTAGCGCTCGCAGGGCTCAACTGTCGGCCGATAACGAAAAATATTGGGTACGGAACCTTTTTACTGGTGAATGTGGGCGAAGATTGATTTTGTGATTGGACTACTATCGTGCCCTACATAAGTGGGGTTACTATTTCATCTCATTGCTGTAAGATTGTTTTTTTTTTGTCCCTGTAAGTGAAAAGTCTGTTCAAGAAATAAACAATTTTTGTATGAACATTATGAAGATTCAAGATTCAAGATTCATTCATTATGATTATGAACATTAATGAAACAACCTGTAATTATTAATTTTTAACTGATTTCAGGCTAAAGGAGGAGGGTCCAGTATAAACTGTCGTAATAATTTTAATGCACGAATTACACTATAAATCTAAAAACATTTGAAAAAATCTGGGTATTAATATTACATGTCCCTGTCTACCCCATCGATAATATACAGATTTGAGTATCAAAAAAAAGTATGATACCTATATTAATTGTTCTTTATTATAAAAAAATATTATCGCAAATCATCACGCACTGTGAAATTTTAACACAACTGGCACTAATTTATATCTGAAACTTCATTTCCCGCAATCTGCCCCAAACTAGTTTCATGTACAAAACCCACTTACACCAATATTCTCACAGGAACACCACACAATGTCCACTCTTGGTGCAAATGTTGGTCGAATTAATAAATAAAAAACAATACGAAACTCTCCTAAAACCACTGAGCCGTTATCTCACACAATTATAAAACATTTTTATTCATTTATGTTGATCAATTCAAGTCAAGCACCTATCGCATTGCACGGGTTGAAAACCCCGGCTTTTTATTTTACACTCCCGAAAATAAAACATCACCTTTATGTCCTTAAGCATAAGGTCGAGATTGTTATTGAATGAGTGCAACAATAAGTTTGTATAGGGTGTGTAAGTGGTTATCGGAAAAATGGCTTTTGAAGAACTCTTAAAATATTGGTAAAGTGCTTTTCTGTGCAAGACGACACGGTTTTAGTATTAATATAGCACAAAGAGGTATTGTTTAAGATTATGTTGTGGGAATTGTTCACACAAGTGGGTTTATAATCACGGCGGCTTTTTTAGGGAGGCGGTCGATTGGTCGACTGTGACGTCAGGAGTTGCGAGTTCGATTCTAGATTTTCGATAGAAACAAGATAAACAATTTTATTTTTATGTAAATTAGTCACCAAATGGGAGCGTCAGAGGTAAAAGCTTCAGATGCGATCGGGGTTAACGCAAAGAAGATGATGAGTCACCAAATGGATATAAAATAATTCACATTTTTAGCGTGATTTTTAACTGGTGTAGTTCTGAAAAAATGTTTTTTTTTTTTTAATGTTAGTTGTAGCTCCAAGTGCCAAGATTTCAGACTGTTCATGATGTTTATGACCGGTGTATAACGGAATCCGATTTATTTAGTGAGAGGCCTGAAGTTCTTGGCGGAGCCGTAGATCTTAAACACTACCCTTTGTTCAATTTTGGATTAAGTTCATGACATTTTTTTCTCCTTATCTGATAAAAGAAGTACCCTATCATATAAACACCAACACTGTCATAATATTCCCATAAAAGTCGCAAGTGGCAGCAGGCGCGTGTTATTACAGCGTTATATTTTATGAGACAACCACTCTGATAACTGACATTACTTCTGATATTTGTAGGAGGAACTAGGGAGGTCTGAGTACCTCGTGACAGCACCCAATCTTCCTACTACCACATCGGCTAAATGTGGTGGGGAGAAGATCGGGTGACACTAGTTAATTAATCTGTGCTACTACCATTTCAACAATATTATTTCTCTCTTACTTTGTAACTTTCATAGTGCGAATTGAACTACGGGTACACAGTATCTCTTACATACATTGATACGGTCTGTGGTGGATGTAGTTATTTTATTTTGTTCAATTTGTTAGATATCAAGAATATAGAACACAAAATATCCCGAGGGAAGACCGATTCACAGTATGAAAGTTAAAGTAAGATTGAAATAATTTTAAAAGAATGTCAGAACCTCACTATGCCAGAACCACACTATGTCAGAACCTCACTATGCCAGAACCACGCTATACCAGAACCTCACTATGCCAGAACCTCACTATGCCAGAACCTCACTATGCCAGAACCTCACTATGCCAGAACCTCACTATGCCAGAACCTCACTATATTAGAATCTCACTATGCAGAACTTCATTATGCCAGAACCTTAATCAAATTATATAAAGTAGAGAATATCAAAATTTCCCCAGCAGTCCCTTATGTAACTTATTCTACACTTCGTTCAAAACCCTCCGCTTCTGTCACGTAAAAAGCCAAGATATTAATAAGGTATATATTTTATAGCCCGTCTATTTGCCAGCGTCGGATTTGCGCGCTATCTTCACTGGCCGTGGTTTGACCGACATATTCTTAGCACTTGCCTTACGAACTCCGGAATAGGAGCGTAGAGTAGACATATTGAAGTTAGTCTAATATATTTTATATTAGCTGTGCACCATAATTTCACTCCGTGCGGTGCAAGGACCTTTGAAACGAAGATTGGAAAAATTCTCTATTATAAAATCTTTAGAATTAGGAGAACACAGCTAAAATGAAGTCAGTCAAACAAGTGCCGCTTAAAATGTAATGTGCGGACAAACATTTTGTTATTTTTATGCACATACCTACATTACTAAGACAATTAGAAACACATGGTCCACATGATGGTAAGCAGTTTGTTGCCGAGACCTAAGTCTTAACCGAACACAACTTCTCGATTTCTCAATAATTTCATCAGATATTTTGCGCAGTTGAACAGTTGTAGAGTTTATAAATTTATGATCTACCTTCACTATAATTTTATAATCATTAAACATTATTTAAGATGTCGATTCTAAGCCATCTATATTCTAAAAGTAAGAATATATTTTTATGATTGCCGGCCCATCTCACCGAATCCGATGAGTTAGTGTCGCAGAGCGCACGCGACATACGCTGTTCTATATTCAAATTGAACAGCGCGCCAACGAGACCGCCGCCATTTTGTCGTCGTCACCCAAATAAGATGGCGCGCACTAAGAAGCTTAGAGGAAATGTGCTCGGTGTGTTTATTGCTGGGTTTTCTGTTTGACGTTTTAAAATATATGCTTCGTGTAAGGAAAGGTTGAAATATTTTGGGTAACGCACAAATTCATATAATTTTGAGGCAGGTATTCTATTTTGTGACGGACTTCAAATATTCACTAAGTTTTCAAATATAGGTACCTATAAACATACCTACCTGTAAGCAGCCTGTGTGACCGTGATAGTAAGTTCATTTGCTCATAAATGTAGAAAATTTAACTGTCCCAAAGTTCAAGAAAATTTGGTGATCCGTCTACACTCTACACGAACAGACACAAAATCCTGGGCAAGTAAATCTGAATAAATGAGTAGGGATGACCACAGGTATACAATCACAAGCTGTGCTTTCACCAACCTAAAGGCTGATGGGTCATAGACAAGTGCGCTGTTGGTATTGAACGAAAGCAAGCTATGGATATGAGTAGCAGCTTAGAATGTGACCATGCTCAGGCTTGGAAACTGTATTTAGCCTCTGACGAAAAGATTCATTTTCCTCATGTAGACACATTATCCTGATTGCATCCGTGGCCAAGATGACCTCGGAGCTCAGGGTCCGCCTTCCGGCTCTTCCTCCTCCACATCGCACGATCTTGGGCGTCCATAGTAGTGAGACCATTTGCACGCATGTCACCCTCCACGACGTCAAGCCAGGACTTCTTGGGCCTACCCCTTTTACGTGGACCCGGCGGGGGCCTATGATGAAAAGATTCTGATGAGTAAAACATGTGCAAACTGAAACGATCTGGTCGTGGATAAATGCAATGAAAATGAAACAGTGCTAGGTTACTCTTGAGGTTCTAAATGTAGAGGAATGTTTTGTTCAAGTCGGAGGGAAGAAAGGAACGGCCGCGGCGCCACATTTCATATTATTAAACATTGACGTGATTTGGATTCCGAACTATACGATTGAGAGGTCTCAGGTCGAAACCCTGACACTAGGTACCTATATAAAACGACTCGGAACAGAAGTCATTTACTTCGCTGAAGGGATTAGCGGGAATACTAGTATTTTCGGCTACTTTTTCATACCACTTAGGTGACAGACAAGCACACGGCCCACCTGATGAGAAGTGATTACCGTGGCCTATGGACGTGTGCAACACCAGGGGAGTCACCCCGTGCTGCTGACACTATAAGAAAAAAGAGTTTCTTTGCCGTCAGTACAGAAGACAAAGCATGACAAGCTTTTAGTCTTCCCACTGACAGTACAAAAACTCTCTAGTGAGCTCTGGCTACCCAACTCACTACTGGGAACACAAAACGAGGTTATTATGGCTGCGATATTTGTAGAGCGGAGGTAGGTACTTCCCCAGTTGACCTGCTCAATTGGTCTTCTAGTACTCTGTGACAAAAATCAAATGCTCTGTATCTGCTAGTAACTTATAGTATATGCCGTAGCATTTAAAACCTACAGCATAATACCTACACAGAAGACCCAGTTTTTATTGTAGCTAGTCCCGTCCATAGCGTGGGTTGAGCTTGACAATGCCCCGACTGAATAGTTATCTGTTTAAACCTGGATTAGCACTCGATAAACCGTGATTAATAGCCGTGCCGACGGACTGTAGCGTCTGCAGAATGAGGTGGTGTTATGAAATATTTTCGATGATATAAAAAATACAATAAATATGAGCATTGTTTGTCTTTTTTGATTAAGTATTATGATGTTTCTTTAGTGAAATCTATGCCAAATTTTAACAAAGTCGATACAATAATCTAGGTTCAAAAAGCAGCAAACAGAGATGCTTTTTCATTTATATAATAAGCATACATTTTTTACCTAATATAAAATATAAGTAAATACTAGTCATCCTTCGAACCTTTACCCACCTCAGATGGGCTTGGCATTCAGTCTAGCTACAAAAGCGCTGAACTTTGATATTTTCTGTGAAGAGACTGCTATTTATTTTATTAGTATCATTACTCATAATTACTAGTTTTTTTAAATTTTTTTAATTTTTTTACATTCTACACAACGCTATCTAGACCCAAAGTAAGCATAGCTTAACTAGCTTGTGTTATGGGTTCTAGAATGCGGATAAACATACTTAGATACATTTTTTTTTGTAAATACATACATATAATACATAGAAACACCCAGACCAATGCAAATATTCATATTCACGCACACAAATATTTGCACTGAGCGGGGATCGAACCCGCACCTCCTGCGTAGCGGCGACGTTCACTACCGCTACGCCACAGAGGCAGTCTAGTATAATACTATTTAATTAGAATATCACATAAAATACATGAAATGGACATTCAATTCAATGATTAAGAAATTGACCAAGGAAATATAGGATTCAAAGCAAAAATTCAAAACGGTTTAAAGCCAAAAAATATTTTACTTAATTTGTCTATCAGCTTAAACACTTCAGTGCAAAAGAACAAAGGCACATTTCCGTTGCTGTCGGTACATTTCCGTGCGGAGTCGTGCGTATTCGGCGCGATGCGCGGAAGGTTGCGGCGTGCGGCGAACAGATAGTGTTGCCCGCTCACAAAACTTCGGATTAGCGGCCACAGAATAATTTATTGCCGTACCCGACATGTGCGGATTTTTTGAGTTATTAATTTTTAGGCGGGCAATTAAAAAAATGTGAGTTAAATTTTGAAATAGGTCGTAGGAAATTTTGTATTTAGGTAGTACCAGTAGAGGTACTACTGTGTGTAGTGTGTATACTATTTAAAATACTTATGAATATTATTACCTATAATATGTTATGTATATTATTCATGTACTTATTTTGGAGTAAGTTTAGGAGGTGAGTAAGCCTATTGTCGTCTAGGGGACAGTTTCATGGCTGCGTGTTTATCATGTAGGTAATAGGTACTCATTTAAACTTAGAAGTAAGATTAAGGGGCGGACGCGGACCGTTGTTTGTTACCGTTATCCAGATACTTTTTCACGCTATCGGATAGAGAACAGCCCAATTGTTTTGTCACCTTGTATCACACTTTCTTTCTTTTTCTTTCTTTTTTTTTCTTTCTTTCTAATAAGAGCAATGAGGCACATAAGCTATTAATCTTTATGCGGAGTACTTACAGGTTATTATGGATCAAAATGTTATGTGGGCAAAGCCGCGGGCAACTTCTTCTTCATCGCGTCATTGGCAGCAAATTAAAATTAAATGAAATAAAAATTTGATACGCCCAGCCCAGAACTCGGCGACATTGACTGCACCTTCCGTCGCTTCATTTAGGTCGGCAGTTGTGCAGGTGTAGGGACAGAACGGGCACGACAGGAGGTGATCCATTGACCGCAGAGGTGCACCACAGTCGCAACCACCACTCCGCGTCCAGGTAACCCCATTTTACCCGGTTCTCCCTACAGCTGCCGACCCGAGACCTCAACCTGTTTAGGGACTTCCAGGTGGTTCATTCATGCCCAGGTCATTTCAGTTCATGCCCCGGTGCTAGTAATAGACAAATATTAAGAAGAAGCTATTCTTATCGCAAAGCATAGGTAAGATTACCACTTTGTACTAATTCTTTCACAACCCTGCTCCAAGCCCCATTTTCTTATTGTGAAGTTGTGAAATATATAGCGTGAAATATGTGGAGTCTAATTCATACCCAAATCGAAACAGTTCAATATTCAACAGTTAATCTGAGATTGAATTACAATATCGTGTAGCGTAGAGACGGAGAGGCTCTGAACTGCGCTCCTTCGCATATGTATGGACCGGTACAGGGTGATCTAAATATTGGTACATATTTATACTTAGTCACTTCATCATTTTTAAAGGATTCTATCGCAATTTGTTTATTTTATTTACTTGTCGGCTTAAAAGTGAATAATAACAAATAAATCGCAATAGAATCCGTTTAAAAGTGCTTTTATTTCAATAAGTGACATTAGCGTTAACTACAAACTCATTAGCAACGTAATCATATTTTTCTCCCGTTTCTTCAAAATAAGCTCCTAATTCGAAATAGCACCACATTAAGTAGTTTTGATATCTTACCAATAGTATGAAGAATCTATTGTAAAACACAAATAGATATGAACAATAGTTTCCTAAACTTAAAAAGACTTGACTGCCTCTGTGGCGTAGCGGTAGTGAACGTGGCTGCTACGCAGGAGGCGCGGGTTCGATCCCCGCTCAGTGCCAATAATAATAATAATAATAATAATTTATTTATTTATCAGAAGGGCTGTACATTGTATTATTACTAGTTTTACAAATAAGGTCAAATATAACTACTTTACTGCTAATAATGTCTACATTAAGAGTTAATGTGTAATAAAACATTGCATACTCGTATTATACGGTAAACAAATGGAATTTAAAATATATTACTTGCATTTACAATAATTTGCGACCAACCTGATCTAGGTTTTTGAAAAACCTGTGTTTCAGGTTATGTCCGTTCAATTAAAAATTACGCATTGCAATCAAATAAACAATACAAACAAAATAATCTATATTTACAGCTTATCGCTACCTACTTTAATATTTCTAGTAGCTTCTCCGTGTCCGCATAATCTAGTTTCTCTAGGTATTCTGCAACTAATACCTTACAGTTCCAATAGTTTAAGCTATGTATGTTTAGTAATTTGTTTAGTTTATTATAAAGAAAAGGACCCAAAAATATATAAAACCTATTTACAAATTCATGTTTAGTTTGTGATTTTTCACAAACTATGTCTTTTCGTCTCCTATCTGGATTTATTGTGGGTGTAAGTTTGGTATGCTGGTATAGAGTGATATTTAGAATAAATAATTGACGCACTGTTAGTACTTTACATATCTTGTAAAGTTGATCTGTGGGAAACCTGTAAGGCCGAAACGTGGCTACTTTTAAGATGGCTCTTTGGGCTCGCTCAAGGGGGAGCAATATTGTGCGTCCTGTCCTGCCCCACCCCAGGAAGTTATACAATAAGTGAGAATGGACTGGCACAAGGCCAAGTATACCAGTTTAATTATCTTATTATCAATATTTGTATGCATGAATATAAATATTTGCATTGGTCTGGGTGTTTCTATGTATAATATGTATGTATTTACAAAAAAAAAAGTATCTAAGTATGTATATCCGCATTCTAGATTCTATAACACAATCTAATTAAGCTTACCATGGATCTAGATAGCGTTGTGTAGAATGTTGTAGAATATTTAATATTTAAATTTAAAAAAACAGGTTCCAATCTAAAAGTTAAAAAATAATTGTTAAAGAGTTTGATTTTAGTTTAAATGGATTGGTAAAAATCATAGGGTGCCGATAATGATTGCTGTTAGGCCGCACTGCGCGATCACATCACCTGGCCGGAGGATTCTACCATCCCAATGTGTCATAAGAACACCACACCTCGTTCCTTACACTTTCCTTATAATCATCTCTTCAGTCACGCGGGTTTTCGCGATCCATTAATCTTTTCTTGAGTCTTTCTCTCTCTACATTCTTTCTTTTCTTTCTTCTGTCTGGTCGATGGTATATCATTTTTGTCGGATTTCGTTTGCGCAATGTTTCACCTTGACAGCGCTCGCAGAGGCACTTATGAGTTCCTCCAATGTACATGTGTGTAAGCAGGCAACACACGTTAGCAGGTGGGTCATGGGCAGTGACGAAGCTCTACATTATTACTTACAGAAGCGACGGTAGCTTAGTGGTTAAGTAGATGGAGAGATCCCGGGTTCGAATCCAGTCCATTACACTAGCGACGTGAACCCACTCCTAACACAAGCAATTTAGCTGTGCTGGAGGGGTTAAAGGAAATATTAGTAACTTCGGACGCTATACTCTTTTTTTTTAAACATTCACACCCGTGAATCTACCTAGGTCGGTTCTCACTACAGCCTGAGTCCACTACATTCATTCTTTGTAACTTTCTTGTAGTAAACAATAAGTTAATCCAATTGTACGAAACACATCAACCTGTATAGCCAAGACAGAGTCCTACACGGGTTTATGTAAACCGAGACGGTGGGAGCCACATGTCGGGCCACACCTGACGGTCGGACACACCCGCTATAATCTCCGCTTTAATTAAATGTAGTGCTAATCTGTTCGGGAATACGATAAGATAACATTTATAGTTGTTATTGCAATATAAGTAATTTTAACAGACTCTATTGTTATACGTTATGGCACTGATTTAAATGGTTACTTAATAAATCTCATTGTATTATGGGGTTATTATATTATGGGTGTTTTTAGGACCGGTGGTCACTGGTGAGTAAACGAGTCATAGATTAGAGAGGCTGGTACAGCTAGATACCATCAGGTGCTAGGCGCACATCAGGAGAGACCTACATCTACCAGTGGACTATAATAAGCTAATTGATTGATTTTTGTAGGCAAACCAAGATCTTTGGGGACCAAGTCATCCTCACGAAAGCTGGTACCCCTAACGAATGACGCACGAGGCTCTGGTGGAAGTGGTTCCCAATACCGTTACTATATGGATAGTTTCCTAAGTACGTTTTGCTGTGACTATACCAGTTAAGACGGAGCAGTAAGAGCAGGTACCGTAGCAGGCAGTTAGTAGGTAATACTTATAAATACACAAACATTTTTATTTAGGTACATACAAATTCAAACACATACATTCTTGATTGGGATCCCAACCCACATCATGGTTGAATTACTTAGAATACTAAACATGGATCATGTAGAACCCATCTGTTACAAAAACTTATAAAACTAAACGTCACACATTATTCCTTTAAAATCGTGTGCAATAAAATAAAAATTGAAACCCCAAAAACATTACACATGAACATCACAACGTATTTGAACAACCATTCATTACGAAGTATCGTGCGCGCAAATGTTCTCATATCGATATGAAATCGAATTAAAATCGATAATCGAATAAAATCGAATCCAAGTATCGGTTGGTTCAGTCAAGCGCAGTTGATGGTGGTATTATGCGAATGTGGTGAACAACTGTTTGAAAGTAGAGAAATGTTTCAGTACGTAGTACATTTCGAAGGAGTTTCGTAATTGGATTGCTATAATGTTATATTATATTAATGTCTAGCATACTATAAGTACGCGCCAGTTAGTGTGGCAATACGAGTGGAACAAAGTCTTACGAATACGAAGTAACAAGAAAGGTAAATCAAATATATTAAGAAATAAGAATTATTACATTATCTTTTAACATTGAAACTGTCGTTTTTGCAAATTTCGTATACCTACACCACTGTATGGGGGAATGTAAATGACTCGTATTGCCACACTAACTGGCGCGTACTAAGCAAGCCAAAAGGAAGTTCTCGTCTCATATCTAGTTACACCCGCACTTACGTTTATTTAGGCAGATTAGCCTAGTTTTGAGTAGCTTTTAGTATGAGGTCTTCAAGAAGTACTCATACTTTTTAGCTTCTTCATTACCAGATTCCTATTTCACAAGCTTCAGTTATCGCCTTACGAATCAGGGGGGCTACCATAAAACTTCCGAAACTTCGGGCCCCTACGAAACAGGAACGAAACATGTTAATTTAGTCATAGCCAAGAAATTGCTTAGCTTTTCATACGATAAGATTGAAGCGAACCCAAAATGTCACGTACCGTCTTTGAATCCTATTCCATAATAAATGCCTGTACAAGTTTTCATCAGTTCCATGGAAGCATGGAAGCATGGAACTGGTAATCAAGTTTCCATCCAAAACTTGGGTATCCAAGTTTTGGGTATCCAATTTCACTAATTTTGAGAACCGTCGTTTGTCTAAACACAAACTCGTATTTAGAACCAGGATAGGAGAATGCTTAGAGTAAGATAGATACTCTAAGGGAGAATGTATTTAGACAAACGACGGTTCTCAATATTAGTGAAATACTGAAGCAATATACAGTCGCATAAAAAACGCTGGTCAAATAAATCATTAAAAAAAATCCTATCGCTTCATTTGAAACAGCGCATGCCGCTAAATGCGATCAAATCTAACAAAACATAAATTTAAATTTAGAAACGTAGGGTGTAAACCCTTTGTGTTTCAAATATCAAGCGATGGAAGCGACCACAGAAATTTCTAAGCTTGTGAACGATACGAGATATTGTATACTACGAAAGCATTAAACCAAAATAAATATCATTGATGAAATAGAAAATAAATCTACTAAAAGTTGACCAATGACAACAGAACAATTTATTTTAAATATTTATCAAAGTATCACAGTAGAATTAAGACGAAACAGTCAGTGCCTGCCATGTTTTAAAATTTCGAAACGCTTTCAAGCGGTAATTTCGCTACAAGCGCTGTTTTTACAAAAAAAGAGTTTAATAGAATTCGGCGTATCTTACTAATGGAACGGTTGCCGTAATGAAATAAGGTATTTCTGCTCGTAATGGAGAATGTTCGAGACGATTTATTAAAAAATCGCTCGTTTTTCAATATGCGACCGGGATGAAGTCGAGGTTTTATTTTTGTTCTAGTTTGGTTGGCAATTTGAATTTCGAACGGGTTTTCTGATTTGTAATTACAGTTTTTAAAATGTAACTTCATAATTTGTGACTGAATATGAATTTTGTAACTTAAAAAAGCAAAAGCTTATATTGTTAAATATAAGTTTTTGATTTTATAAGCCTCATCAGAGATGTAAAACTAATCGATATTATTTCCTTCCTTAGATCACCATGAATTTAATTTATAGTTAGATTTAATATTCAAGTAGATACTAGCCGCAAATTTATTTTTTTTACAAACGCCCTAAAATTTTCAAACGTCTACAACCGCGGCAATACTTAACCGTCTTATTAAGTTACAAAAAAAAAAAAAGAAAACCCCGACACCCGAATCAGTGAAACAATAAAATTAAGCATTATAAAAACACCTCGACCGAATTATCTTAATCTGCTTCCATATACCAACTGTCAAGCTAAAGAAAAAAAAAAAGAAAAAAAGCCCGCGCTTTATCGCCAATCTCCAACGAACAAAGGGGGAGATACTTAGCATAATGAGTGACATCCACTCACCGTTTAGAGGGAACGAGACATCAAGATCATTAATTCTGTAAGTACGAATGAGACGGGCGAAGATTTAGAGAGAACAATATCGCAATCTTGTTTCTGGACCATTTCCTTTAATTAGTAGTGGAGGACAGCAGGCGAGATGAATTCAGCTGAGTTATGCCGGATGCGAGGTTGAAACATGTCAAGAGTTGCACGCTATGTGTGCTGTTTTGGTAAGTAGGTAAATCATGTGTTTACTTCGGTTTTGTTGGATCCCAATCGTGTTTTCTTACCTTTAACTTTCAATATACGTAGTAATATTTTGATTTTAATGTTCGGAGGACCGCTGAGTGGTAAACAGTTTTTACCATCTTCTTACCCCATAAATTTTCAAGTTCCCAGGAGTCAATAACATTCTGTATTTTTATGGCATCAATCGATAGTGTCAATCACAAGGATCTCTCTAACAAACATGGTATCTAAATGAAATGAAAGGAAGTCCGTAAAATCTAGGGTAAGGTCGAAATCTTCCACCCTCTATAGATAAGTTAATTGTAAAGTAAAGCGTTTACTTATCATTAGTGCTTACTAGTATGCTGCTTTTGTTATCCAATATCAACTGACCCCACAATTTTCCTTATCAATCAAGGATATTGTGGCAGGTGTTTACAGGCCATAGCTTTTGATTCATCCATATCCATACTTCCATACTAATATTATATTATAAATGTGAAAGTAACTCTGTCTGTCTGTCAGTCTGTCTGTTACGCTTTCACGCCTAAACCACTGAACCTATTTTGATGAAATTTGGTATAGGGGTAGATTAGACCTTGAGTAAGGACAAAGGCATGTTTGGTCGCGATAACCGACATCCACGTGGGCGGAGCCGTGGGCAAAAGCTAGTACAAAATATTTACTCATTTAGGAATTTATAATTCAAAATCTTGAATAACATCCGCTCAGTAAACTGTTCCGGTTCATTGGAGACAGAATGCTGACGCGCAAACTGACTGCGAATATGTCTAGCTGTTGCAGCCGTATTTATGGCCATATTCACGTGTACAATCGTGGTTACGTACCATATGAGTTACATATCTATTAATATAACATACACATAAAGGTGATAAGGCTGCCTATTGTTTATATCCAAATGTACTTCTTATTGACACATGTTTTCTCCTTTGTGTGCACAATAAAGATATACTTTCAATCAATCGATCAATTAGCCTATTGCAGTCCACTGCTGGACATAGGCCTCTCCCAATAGATTATGCGCCACGTTTGCCGATCCTCCGCCTTCCGCATCCAGTCCGTCCCAGCCACCCTTCGTAGGTCATCAGATATAGATATATATATTATACTTTACTTTTTATTTTCACTTATATATTGGTGTTTTATAATTTATTAGCTAATGGTAGCGTCTGTTAATAATCCTAGTGAATTGCAAAAATTGGACAAATTTGTATTGGGTCTATTGAAGACTTATCTTTAAAAAAAAATGGCATTCCAAGAGTACCGACAGTAGTGAAAACTTACCCAATATAATAGGTAATGTCCTACCGAGCTGACCCAGTACTTTTCCATTTTTATGTTTTACAACTTTATTTTTTGCGAATTCTTTCGCATAAATAAATTTTCCCGCTATTGTCGCACAGTATATCACAGACGATATGTCTCGTCGAACCATTAATATTGCTAAACAAAGACAACCCGTTTACAACTGTACCGCAAGCCAGAATCTTTCCATCGAATTAACCCTTCCAAGCCGACTGTGGGTCATAACGACCGCGAGGGCGACGCGGCTGTTACATTAAATTGAGACATTTAACATTGAGAGCCTTTTGTGCTAATGGGTGACACGGATGACACCGTGCCTGATAAACAGAACTGTGGCGAAAGGATATGGATGGGATGTGTAAAGCAAGGGTTTCGTGATGATTAAATTAGCTATGTCTATTAGCGGATGTCATTTCGTCTAAAATATATTATGAAAATAAAATCAATTTTCTTGTGTCAAATTCTGAATAATCTAATAGGAGTATAAACTGAATAAATCAAATAATAACACTTCACACCAGATATCATTGAAGTAGTCATTGCTTTTTTATAAGAGGTTCTATATTGGTGTTCGCTGAGATAATTTTGCTTAAATTGAATTATTAAACTGACATTGGCTGGCCATTTTGATGGTAGCATAATAATAATGTCACATTTGTAAAAAAATATACCTGGCACCTGTCTGTATAATATATATTATAAACATATTAAGTAAATTACGAATGAAGAACCTATAGCATATCAAAAACTTGGCAATCTGAAAAAGTTTTCACCAAAAATTGTAGAATTAATTAACTCAGTTCTATCAATATGCTCTTACATTACTTGGCACAGAATCTTGGCTATAGGGGAGAAAATCAACAAAAAATAGTTCATAAATCATCAAGGGGCAGACGGGCGGACCGTAGGATTCTGAATACGTAATGAGGCAACATTCATTTGAGGGTTACCGGCAACATTTTTATCGTTTCATATGAATTCTTTCTCGCGTTATTTGTGAAGAATATTACTTTTGTTGGCAAATCTGTAAGAATAGCTATGTGAAATATTATAAAAGAATTGAAGTCACAAATATGTATGTATTTACATTCGTATTTTAATTGAAAGCTCGCTACAGAAGAAGAATACGAATACCATATACAGTTTTTATTTTCGATATCCATTTCTTAACGGGTCATTATATATTATATTCTAGTCTCTATTTATGTGGACCACTGTGACTAGAAGTGATCAGTGATCACCAATCCATAATTTATTTTTCTATGTCCACTTTGACCAATATGTTTCCTAATCATCATCCTAACGTTATCTCCGGTTGCATTTAAGGCCGGGGTTCGTTCGTGATTTACACCTTCTCCTCCTTTATTTTTATTTATTTGATTTAGTTGTTTTATACATATTTATACTACAACTACTACTTTTGGTTTGGTTTATACGCTTTTAACTGAGCAACTGCTGTCTGTCAACTTCAAGAAGAAACCCTTCGCAAGAGCTTAGTCTGTCAATCAGAAAGACTATCGGCTTGCAGGTAATGTGGACTTGATCCTATTGATCTTTGTGGGGTTATTATAATACCATTATCACTGTTTTCTCAATTTAAAGTGTTTTCTTCTCCTAAAATGAATCTTATGTAAAGTGTTTGAAACAATTGAATGTATTTTAGAATTTTCGAGAAGCTAGTCTCAGCAGGTAAACATTATAATAATAACATTATCAACAAAGAGAAAGCCAAAGGATCTCCTTTTCCTGTACAATGGTGGGCACTTATTCACGCGACGTTTCCGGCCCTGTGTTCATTCGCATTGTATTTTTTCCCCAGGAACTTTTTCTCTTCATTTGTTTTCCTTTATTTTTTTCAAGTTCAGGATTTCTTGAACCCATATTTCACGTTCATATTGTCCCCAATTTGCATCTAGAGGCTAGAGTTTGTTTGCTTTAGTTTTAAAGGTGCCATTTGAAGCTTTTTGTTGTTTTATCTTAAATCTTTTGTTTTTTAATAAATATTCTTACTTCGAAACGATAATTGCATAATTATTAAGTAAACTAAATAACTCATTGTTAAAAAATTATTTTAATAATAATAGAAAAAAAATTAACTTACTCACCAAAGTGTCGGCAGCGCGAGTGTGACTCCCTGGAATCCATAGGCCACGATAACCACTTTCAGGTGGTTCATGTGCTCAACCTAAGTGGTATAAAAAATTACAGAATTATAAACGATAATCTAAAATTCAAGTAACTAGTCAACCACTGGGAATGATGAAGTTAATATTCCCTACATTTCAACATGGAAAGTGACATAGCTTCTAAAACCATCAATACAAAACTCCACATATGCCTAAGTGGGTGATTGTAATTAAAAGCCGAGCACTCGACTTAGGGTGACTTAATGCAATTACAGTAGAATTTTTGCGACATATGGCTAGCGCGAGTTAGGGTGGCATGCGGCTTTTTATAAGACTGTGGATGGAGTAGCCGTACGTTTTTATGGGCTTTTGATATTGATTTGATTTTTTTCCTATCAAGGTTGTGCAGAACTTGCACCTTACGCAATAAATATTATTTCTGATATTATGGTCGCATACTCTCTTATTTGTATTTATTACTCTTTTTTTCTTCAATTCTGCTCTTTTAAAGTCATTTTTATGTTACCAGATGTTCTGTCAATAATTGTTCCTGTAAAATACACGATACCTACTATCAATTTCTCATTTCATATTTTCTCTATATTCCTCTAATGCCTGTTTCATATTGTAGGCTAGGCACATAATAATGATTTTTTTGTGTCTATCAGTGTTTTGCAGAACTTTAGATGCAATAAATATTATTTCTAATATTGTCGCATACTCTCTTATTTCACTTTACCTTTCTATTTTCTTCTCTTCTTCTTTATTCTTTTAAAGTCACTATTATCAAATCTCAGATCGTGTTCTGTCAGGAATTTTATTATTCCTGTATAATATACAATATTATAAATTTTTCGTTTCATATTTTCTCTATGTTTCTTCATTATCTGTGTCGTTACGTAGGTATGTGATAACAATTTACCAGAAGTTACAAACACGAAAAAAATAATACAAATTCGGTTCACATTTTCAGTTTTCAGGTTCACATTTGCATGCAACTTTATTATTTGCTAGAAATACTTCACTCTATTTTTGATGCTTTATCCGTATTGTACCGTATCCACAGAACTATTTGACAGTATTAAACTCTCCGTTTTCATTAGCGTAGGGCGCAAGTCTCTGGAGTGCAACTTAAGCCCAAAGGTACATATGGCGTGTAAATGCTGATCGTATTGCGCACCAGCCCTTCTAAAGTACCCCTAAAATGATGCGGTTGCAAATTATTGACGAATGTTATTGTGAGACATACATTTTGCTATACTGTTTCGCAGTTATTTTGCTATCCTAATTTTTTTCTGATTCTTTGATAGATATTTCGTGCATGCTTCGTTCTATTTTTGCTCTATTTTGATTTGAAGTATGAATTGGAAATTTTAAGCAGCAAACATGAGTTTATTCTTTATAATTTTTATATTTTTTATGTAATAGCTTTTTTCTTAATTCTTTATCCAGTTTTCGCTTTATTTTGAAACATGAGTTCAAACTATTAATATTTATTGCAAAAATATACTTATAATATTTTTTTTTCAAAAACATTGAAATAAAAATGACATAATTCAATCCCATATATTAAATCAGTCTCAGAAGAAGAGATTTAGATACTTTAATGCTTTGTCTGTGTAATTTCGTTAAGTATCCACAATTATACTGAACCCCAATACATCTGATCTGGTATGACAAAGCTTTGATTACAATGATAACTGTCTAAGCTAAGGGATGGTCACCAACCATTATGCTTATTGTGATCACATGCGAGCTCGCGAGCGCATATGTTGACGGATAGTAGTATTAATTCATGGGGTGAATTATTTTGATACAATAAAATGATGTTTAGGAAGTAGGTATTTAAATGTAAGTACTTTTGTCTTACCAAGTACGTTATTGCATGTAATTTTAGCTGATCTAAACTTGCTCAGCATACTGAAATCCATGAAAAGACGAAGAAGCATCAATTTTCACATAAATAAATTAAATTACTAAGAATGAAGTACTTTTTATTGCTAACTCATTTGGAGTTACAATTTTGAAAATTATGTTATCTGTTTTAGTAGAAAAGTGATGCATATGAGTAGAAATTTTGTATACTATTATAACTGCTAAGTATTATCAAATATATTGCAACAGTGAAATGGATGTTCGTGTACATAATGAATAACACAACTACAACTACTTTTTACCATTAGAATTTATGCAACCTTTTCATAAAGTATCAAAATTACTTACCCTCCCTATACGTGCAGTCAAAGCATTACAATATGCATTATGACGGCGCATTGTACAAATCCATGTTTATTTGCGCACGCGCACTATAACAAGTGGGTCTATTAACATCTGAATATTAATATTAATAGCTCTGTTTGCAGATTCATTTTAATGAAACTGTCAGTTACAATCAGTACGAAGTTCCGAATACACGTTAGGCATGTTCTTACAGAATTTTTCATAATTATGTTTTAGACGTGCGTATCTCCCAAGACTTGTGGGTAGACAGTAGGAATAAGTAATTTTTGTGTATTAATTTATGTTAATTTATGAAGACTACACTTCGATTTTTAAAACTTTCATTCTTTGACCTTTGTTACTTTCACTTGCATTCAGCATTGCCTGAGACTTTCAGTATTTTGACACAAAATCTAAAACGTTTACACGCTAGTAAACGTGCTGCTCTGACTGTTTGCTATTTTCAGCAGATGTTCGATTACGATTAATGGAATTACTCGATCAGATTTTTTTTTATAAGATCCCTTAGTCTTTCTTGCCTTATTATGTTTTCAATATTATTTTCAATCTCACCACATTCAAGTAAAGTAACCACTGTTAGGTTGTCTTATGCACTACTAATCTTTAATTATTCGGTCAATATGTCAGCTTTATTTTAGAGCACAAATCTGATCAGAATATTATCTGAGTATCAGTAATATTCTCTACCAAGCTATACCTCAAATTGTGTGTTCATTCATCGATCGCTAGAGTAATACGAATCTCTTGAAATACTTATTTAACGCGTCCCATATGGTAATGGGGTACCACCATGGGGGCGTATTGTCCAAGTCGGCTTTTACACCATATGGTCGAAAAATTCATAAACAAGTGTTCACCAAATTCCACTTTAATGTTCAGAATCACTCCTTTGGTTTTAAACACCATAACATTCGAAACTGAACTTTATTTTCTTGTGTAATACAGTTTAATTTTAGATTGAAGTAAATTTCGTATGATTGTTATTTTGTGTAGTTGTATTATCAACCTTATGATTACTGATATAGAACTGTGAATAGCTAAAATAATTGATGAACCAAATACAAAAGTATTGAAAGTAAAATTTGAACGCGACAAAACTACTATAAACGGGCTTGTTAAAGAAGATCTATTAAAGGAAATTAACTCTAAGTTGACTAAAAATAAAGTTCCTTTTGCAATGTGTTTGTAAATAAAAGAATTTAGACAATTAATAGGGTGAGTGATCCAGAGGCTATTGAGAGTACAAAAGGGATGATTACGTATAGCAGAGCTATATTGTTGGTGATCAAGACACCATATGGTATGTTGGTATTAGACGTATTTCGTATTATGGGGATTAACTGAGCATATTTTAGTATGCGGTGCAGGTGCTGTTTTGATTTGTGACATAACATGTTGGCTTGTGGATGACAAGTAAGGTGTTCATAATGTTCTATTGTTATAGATTTAGTCGGTACATTAATTTGAACCAGCGAATGAAATGATATTGGTTTGGAGATAATCGTTTTCGATGGCTATATGAAAATTATTGGTGTTATGATGTCACAAGCTTTAACTTCAAAAAAGTAGATCAAAATTCATAAAATGTAGCCATATTATTTTCTTTAATACAAAGATTTTAATGCTTCGATCCGAAAAGAACATTTTGGGCGTGGTCACAATATATTAAGTGGATATTTGATGATGACATTTATGAGAAAAATTATATAAGTCTTGAATCTACTAAAGCAGTTGATATCCCACTTTCAGAATATAATACGTGAAATCTGCACAAATGGTCCATATCAGGAAATCATATTTGGGTGTGGACACTTCGTAATATCATTAACTGACAGTTAAGTTTTTAGAAGCTTCATTGTCTTATTCAAAAGTCAAATATTAAATTGTGCACTTGGCTTAAATCTTTGTCGCCAAGTCAGTCACATAAGACTAGTAAACAAGCATCTCAGCCATCACACCTACTCGATCATTGTCTCGAAACAATCGAGTCTGTTCCTGAGGGACAGGAACAATTGTGTGAAGAAACAACATTAGCAGTTCAACTAATCTGTCGGGACGAGGCGCAATCAAACTTGCACATGTGAACTTTGGACTGGACATCATCCGTCACGAGAGTTTCGGATTGATTGTCTACAGACTTCTTAACGGGTTCAGCAGAGATTGCTTTCTTAGAAAACAGATAAGTGAGTTTTGAAGGTTTTGAACGTAAAAACTACCCACCTGCCTTTAGTATATAGGTAATTTTGAACGTTTTCAGTGTCAAATAACGTATTGAAGAGAAATAAGATTTTGTTTTTCTTAAATCAGTATATTCTCTTCACCTGAGCGTCAATCTTGGTTGCATGCAAAACCTTGGAACTCGAAGTCCGTTCTCCTTTCCTTGTTTATCCCAGAATCTCGACATTTTTCATTTTAACTTAAACATTTTCAGGGTTGTCCTTGAGTAATTTTAGAACGTCTAATGTGAGACATAGACTATGCTTAGTTTAGTTTTACTTAAAACTGTGTAGTATCTCCCAGATTATGTGTTTCTATAATTTCGATAAAAAATCATTCAACTATAACTTGATCTATCTGTGCCCTTCGCACCGATATAAAGTACTTTCGTTATTCAATTTCATAATCAACGCTACTAACATCGATTGATCGCCCTGAACTATAAAAATACCTCCAACATTCCGTATCACCCTTTTCAACCCCACAATATTTCAAATAAATAATCTGCTAATCTTTTATTTATCACAAAATAGGATTACGTTGGTGCAAACTACATTCACGAGTCTATAGCAGTCCCTTGCACACGTGCGGGGCTGTTCTGAGTCGCGTGTCTCCAATTACTTATAAAGCTTTGCCAAAACATCGATTGATAAACTATTTAATCTCAATTTATTGGTACTTTTAGTGTTTCTTTTTTCATAAAGTTATAAACCACCTTATCTGTCTCGGGCATAAGTTTGCGGTTGGTTTGCTAACTAAACTATACCTAATGAAATTCTCTGATGGGTGGTTATACTGGGTCTTACTAACACCTATGAAGGCCCCAGCTAACCTCTCCTGCTAATCAGTGCTCCTACTAATCAGTGCACCTGCTAAACAAAGCATAAAGTTCTGATGCACGCTTTTCTGTGAGGGTAGAAAGGTCAAACGCTTAAGGCGCAGCTGAGGAATCGCTATGAGGATGATGATGTCCGGTTGCATCTAAAGCTATCACTTCAAATACCGAAGCCCACTTTTTTTCTTTTTCTTCCCAATTCAGCACGGTCTTCAGTCATCCCGGTTAATAAAACTATTGGTGCTCAAGTGCTCATGTCTGATATATGTAATACATAGACAATGGAATAAGTACCTCCCCCGCGAGGGCAGAACGGTGGGCAACAGCTTGTCAATTATACTTAAATATAAACAAACACATAATGATCGCGATAATAGTCCCTCCTTACTGTCTCTAGATTTCTCTCACTGAAACACATCTTTACAAAATAGCTGTTACACGGACAGTGCGCTTGAAACAAATCGCCTAGCCCGGGGCTTCGATCCATCAATCTCCGCAGCAGCAGTCCCGTCACTGACATCTTATTAGGTGTAAACACCGACAAATAATGTTCTTGCAAGATTTGGAAAATCTACTAACAGACAATATAATGTTCTTTGTGATAATATATATCACAACCGTCAAGGTTTTGTAGGCCATTCAAAAATAATTCATACATGTTAGTTTTTCTTCATAATTCTCTCATTGATTAGTTTTCATTATCATCTCAGCTTTACTCCCGATCGATATAAATAAATAAATTTGAATTGCTCCATCAGATCTCGGCTACATTAACATCCAGGAAAGTTCAAAATCTATCTCCATCTCCTAGACCTTTACTTTTCCCATTAATAATATTGTACGTCATCAAATGTGAAAATTTAAAAGTTAGCAGGCTGTTTGACTTTCATCGTCTATATATATTATTATGTAGCAGGTGGATTTCATTTCATCCGTTTTTTATGTGTAAAAACTCCAATTCATTAAGTCATCTAGACAAGTGTAAATATTTAAACGAATTATAAGATTACATTATATGTAGTCTTTATAAGCGTACTGTACAGAATGTAAAAACGGTTCCCTCTATCTGGCCGAAACTATAAACTCAAAAATTCATAAATTCATTTCGTATAACACATTTGACGTAATTTTCTATAAATCAAACATTTCTAAAAAACATTACTCATAAAAATTCTAATAAAGCAAAAAAAAAAACAATGTTACATTACGTAAAAATACTAGGTTTACGCTAACGAATCAGTTTTACCTTGTCAGAGAAGACAAATGACTCTCTGGCAACTCTGCCCACCCATAACACATTTTTTACTTATTCTTCGTCATCTTAACGCATTCTGTGATAGATGAATAGCTTTTTCAAGCAGTCTATAGAAAACTGATAATGAATTATATACAGGGTGGAAGATTTTAACCTTACCTGGAGGGAAAGTTCTCTAAATACTGGCGATACCGAATTTCACTCAAAGAAAACATTCCTTTATTTTTAAAAAGAAATAAAACTGTATTCATAAATTTTTGAAAATTCGCTTGCCACACCCGGTAATCGAACCAACTAAAATCCGAAAAAATAACATCCTGTATTTTTATGACATCAATCAATAGTATAAATCATAAGGATCAAATCTGTCTAACAAACATGGTTAATTAAATGAAAGGAAATCCCTGAAAACTCAATTTTCAAATTCGATTTAACAAAATACAGAACTTAACTCAAGGATCCATCACCTATCATATTAAGAATAAAATTCCAATTACCTGTCCCTGTTTTTCATGACTGGCCCTCACTGGCCAGCAGGAGTATTTACTCTCTCGACTCAAACCGACTAAAACCGCATGCCGTCTCAGATTAATTCAAAAGTCTCAATTAACGTATTATAAAACGAACCAATAAGGCAATTCTCTCGCCATCTCCGTTGCCCAGGGTGCGATGCGGTGTACCACGAAGTACTTTCCAAGCCCAACCAAAGTATACCTCGCGACACGTGTCTTGGACCTAAATCGACATAATAGTAGCGTCGCCATCGGTAGCTTAGTGGTTAAGGAGTCAGCCTTACGATCGAGAGGTCCCGGGTTCGAATCCTGACCATTACATTACAGACGTGAACCCACTCCTAGTACAAGCAATTTAGCTTACTTGGGGGGGTTAACAGGAATATTAGTAATTTCGGTTACTAATATTCTTTGTAAAAAAAAAAATCGAGAGACTTGACTACCTCATGCAGTCACACAATAACGTTACATTCTAAATCGGAATCAAAGTTTAGTCATTTAGTACTCATTTTACTAAATAAATGGCGTTATTGTTGATAAGGTATGTGATGGCACGTTGAGAAAAAGTACTGTATCTGTTGGAATAGAATTCATAAGTTAAGATTCTATTGACTTTCTTTCATTTTATTTACCATGTTTATTAGAGAGTTTCGATCCTCATGATTGACACTATCGATTGATGCTATAAAAATACAGGATGTTATTTTTTTGGATTTTAGTCGGTTCGATTACCGGGCATGGCAAGGGAATTTTCAAAAAACTATGAATGCAGTTTTGTTTCTTTTTAAAAATAAAGGAATGTTTCCTTTGAGTGAAAGTCGCTATCTCCAGTATTTAAAGTACTTGCCCTCCAGGTAAGGTTAAAATCTTCCACCCTGTATACTTAAGAGTGGCTTTCATAGAGTAATTCGTGTGAACTCTGTTAGTTCAACATGAACGTGATAAACTACTTATAGATTAACTGCTAAAATCCAAAGTATGTGTAAGTACATAGAGTACCCTGCTAATAATATAATTTTTGCTAACCTACATTGACATCAAGCAAACTAAGGTAATTTTAGTATCTACCTACCTGCGTATATGAGGAGGTCCATACCTACCTCGTATTGAAGTGTGGCTAAGTTCTTATGATAAAATACGCAAACCAAATGATGTTTATGCTATATGTACTAAATGTATCACAGTATTTAATGAAATGTAGATACCTATTATTATCATTAACATTATTCTTAGAGAACAAAAAATACCAAAATTTCGATGCCAAAATATCAACTAATCCGAATATTTCTTAAATTCTCATTAACGCGTCGACTAAAATAAATGGAACAGATTTTCATTGAGGGCGAACGAATGGCGAAAAAAATGGCTAAAATCTGACAAATGGTTTTCCTTTAACGTCTGCGCCCATCTTATTATCGTTACCCACTACCGAACAGAACTCATTTGAGTCTTATTTTAACTTATCTATATATTCTCCATTAACCGAATTTATACTTTCTGCACTTACTTTTATGTGTCATTTTCCTTTGCCACTTTTTATTATATTACCTTTCACTACAGCTATGGGATTAACGATTTTATTGCTCTCGTGTTTAAGCTCAATTTCGTCTGAAACATCTTCAAGTATGATATCAATTTGAGGAGAAGCGTCTGTGTTAATAGCATTATTCGCAATCTCATCTATACAGTCGGGGGTTAGGCCGACTATATGAAGTATCATTTTTTATGCGACATATAAAACATATTTATTGCAATCATAATCGTTTCAGTTTCCCTACTACCATGTTTGAGTGAGATAAATAGAAGATAATGTTCGGAAAAACTTTTTTTATTGATTTACTTAGTTTTTTTACAACTTACGTTATTAGTGCGAAGATTTTATGTTCCACGTATACCAAAAATAACAGAAATTAAGTTTTTTATTGAATAACATCATAATCGTCAGAAATTTTTATTTATACATAATTCTATCCTTAAATGAATCATAAAGTTTAACTATGAATTAATTCGCTACCTGTATAAAACAAAAGACATTGTCAAAATCTATAGTAAGATGATAAAGGTAATAATTTTGCCGACCGTACACAGCGAATGATAAAATAAACCACAGTTTTCAATATCACACCGCTATTGTCAAGCTGACCCTACCACAACTCAATGCGCTCTCAATTCACAGCAGTTATTATTATCTTGACCTGGTGATTGAGCTCTCCTGCTCTCTATCGTCGAGAAAACCTCTCATTGGCCGCCACATTTCTTTCACGCCTCCTGCCTCGTGCCTATTGGTTGATTGCGCCACGCCTCCACAACTTTGAACGCTCTGTTCAGGGTAGTTGGGAACCCCACTTATATATTTTTCACCCTTATGTTACTCACATTCGTATTGTAGTCGTCGGGTAGAACGCACGCTTCTACTTCATATCGCCGCGATATAAGTGCGAAAACTTTTAAGTTTGTGTGTTAATAATTAAATGTATAAACGATGACAATGGACGTTCAAAATAGCTATCAAAATTATAAAGAGACTTCTCCTGATTCTAAGGAAACTAATTTGACTATTGAAAGTGCAAGAACTTCACAAATAAAATCAGAAATGCAACCAACAGTTTTGAATCAAGCCAAATCTGCAAAAAGGTCATTTGATGTGGCTTTCCTCATGATGCCGGATGAAAAAGTGCGTCCTAAACCACCAGAACGTCAGTTGAGAGTATCAAAACAACTTTTTCATAATGAAGAATGGGAGCAGGTGCCGCCTAAGAGGATGCCAGAAATATACAAGCATTGTGATTATTCTAACGAGGCCACTATGGACTTAAAGGAGCAGGACGATGACCGCATATGTGTAAATAATAACATGTCTCCAAGCTTTGGGTCAGATATTAATATAGATGTTGGAACAGATGAGTATCCTAGCAAAACCATGTACTGTAGCGATTCCGAAAACTCTGAACGATCAAGAAGTCGGCCAAACTCTAACGAAAGTGCAGTGCGACAGCCAAAATTTTTACCGGAGTACAAGAACAAGATATTCGATGATCCAACACTGATAAGCATGCAGTCAAGAGCAAGATACGAAAGGTATTCGGAGAAATCTGAAATGTCACCTAGAAGTGCTTTTACCAAAGTATCAAACTTCACCACAAGATCTCCTAATCCTTCGGTCAGTCCAGATAATCTTCTTTACCAGAACTCTGTAAGCCCACCGCTTTCAGCTACCAGTCCACCTGCAAGTTCTTTTAACAAATCACCTGGTTTCAACCATCTACTCACGCCAGCTCACATTTTGAACGGTAGCAACTTCTTCAAAGCCCAAAATGTACCATCATCTTCGCCAAATTACCCTGACTCAGCAGTGCAGCAACGGTCAGCCGGATACAATAAAGGTATGGAATACCAAGACAAACAAGATAATAAAACAACACATATAACAAACAAAATGAATTTCCTACCGTTCAGACCAGAAATACCGTATCTTCAAGCTGGATCATCGTACCCTTTTAGTGTTCAGAATTTTCAACCACCGAATTCAGATTTTATGAAATTCTCTGTGCCTCCAAGGGAACCAGTGAATCCTTTGATCACGAATCCAGCAGCGGCCATCCTTAGCACGTTGTTACCACCAACTCTTGCCGCATTTACTTTGCCTTCACAAAATGTTTGTGCTAAATGTAGCATCAGCTTTCGAATGACTTCAGACTTGGTGTATCATATGCGAACACACCATAAGAGTGAATCCGCTATAGATCCACATAGAAGAAAAAGGGAGGAAAAATTAAAATGTCCTGTTTGCAATGAAAGTTTTAGAGAAAGACATCATTTGACTAGACACATGACTGCGCATCAGGATAAAGAAGGTGATTTAGATGAGGTCCCGTCTGCCTCAAATTATAATAAGAAAAATAAACAATTTTTCTCACACAGCGGTAGTTCTCTTATACATAAATAAATTAACATTTTTAATAAGTACCGATATAAACGAGTTACAAAGGTACCCAAAAAAAATAATAAAATAAATCTATGCCAATTTACAAAATTAAACGTACACCAAGTTAAATCTGTCTGATATTCAGTCATTTTGATAACTCGTAACTATTCTGGTACTATTAATTGGACGAATGTAATGAAATTATTAATAAAATATGTGATTATTGAATAGGAAAATGTGTCAAGTTGAAGTACCTACTCGTTTCATAATGTTCGTTATTGTTATCACCTAATCTATGTGCAATATTAATTGTTAAGTATTTATTTTGTAAATATTAGTATTGGTAGTGAATTATTAATTACAGAGATTTAAAATTCAAATAATTATGTTGTTATTTACTATCCTTTATATTGTAAATATTACTGCCTACTGTACAAAATCTATCATGAAAGACTTAATGACAGTGGAGTTCGTGAAAGAAAAAACAGGTGTCGGACTGTTTTCACTGCCTACCCCGGTGGGGAATAAGCGTGAATATATTCTGTATGATTGTATGATAAATATTTTCTTTACAGACCTTTTTCATGTGATGAATAGAAGATATTACTTAATTTCATTTTTGTTTTGTTGCTCTGAAACTATGTATTATTACCTACATTTCTTTATGTCATCATTTTAATGAAATTAAATATTTCATTCATTTATTTATATTTAAACATGAAAATCTTACAGTTAGTACAATAGTAAATTAAATATCTGAAAACCAGTTAAAAGTTTTCGCTTCGTTTTTCATTTTTCATTTCAAATAAAATCTTGCTTTCAAAATTATTAATCAAGATAATAGCACAAATTAAGTGACTAATGTTATTATTCCACAAAAACCAATTCACTTTATAGCTATAATTATAACAATTACTTCTCTGTCGGACCCCACACGGTATGAAGAATATCTAATACATAAATTTCCTATTTGGAATCGGTAACAAGGCACAGCATAGCGAATTTATGCGTGAGGGTTACAGATAGAGACATCGTGGAACCCCTGCTGCGTCTGATTTGATTTAAAATATTGTTTGTGTTAAAAGCTATCGAAATCTTTTTATTTTCTTTGAGGCAAGGTTTGTTGGAAATATCGTCTACTACCTGATAAAATAAATAAAGTTGTAATATGGTAGGTACGTGTCTGTAATGGTGACCCTCTTTTCAGAGACTTTACCTTCAGTTCACCATCAGGCGAGGCGAAGTCAAATTGACGTGTCCTATATAAAAAATAAGGTAAATAGTAATCAATTAGCCTATTGCAGTCCCCTGCTGGACATTTATGCCTCTCCCAATGTGCGCCATGTTTGCCGTTCCTCCGCCTTCCGCATCCAGTCTGTCCCAGCCACCTTTCGCAATTTAAGTATGTTAACTCTGGTGTGACGTTCCTGTTGTTACGCATAATTAGCTTTGTTAATATCTGAAGATTTTTTTACTAATCTACTTGATAACAATGGCGAAGAGTGGACATTTTCAAAAGAGAAGCCGGTGGAAATCTCGGTCTAGTTTGTCACGCGCCTTGTGACCCGTAGGAAAGCCGGCAGGAATCGGTTTATAGGGACCCCTCGCCATTGCTTGATAATGTTTAAATAAGTAACCAAAACCTTCGGATAAAGTTCTACAAGATCTAAAATATTTATAAGTAACGTTCTAAATGCTGCAGGTAGAGTTAAAAAGACTTAAAATATCCAAAGTACATAAACAACATTTACTTTTTTCAATTAAGCATTAACAACATAGGTAGGTACCTAGTTCTTCTTCTTTGAGTGAGAAACCTGATTACATCCATATGGTCCGCTCTTTACTTCTTCTTTCCGTAATTTGATACGTCAGTTTGGAAAGAATGACGGTTGCCGTGAATGCTGGTTCATCGAAGTATGAGGTGGGTATATCGGACTCGTACCGACTAAAACCACGCAGTGCTTTGAGGAAAATAGATAAAATAACCCGCAAAACTCGGTAACAGGCCATATCCAAATCATAATGACAATGAACACCAACGTTCATCAGCATTCACGTCTCTAGATTGAATCAAAAAGAATCAAGCTCTGGAACGAACTCCCTGGTTTGGTTCTTTCAAGCGACTTGAAAGGGCATTAGAGGGTTGTTAGTACGAGTGTGACTTTCCGTTTGCCGCCTATGTGGCATAAAACATGTTACGACTCTTGCAATTCACCAATATAGACCTATTTAAGCCCTTGAAAATTTTATTCACAATCTTGCTACCATATCGAACTTCAAGATTTTTCGTGAAGCAACTAGCATCTAGCTTTTACAACCCAATGGCAATATCGATGCTCTGTAGAAAGATCTGGTTATTGAATTTTTAAGACTACCTGTAATAAACAGACCAACCACATAACCGCGCTCTCCAAGGTACGGGTAACAGCAAGATTAGTATTAATAATAATGTCGTAAGTGGGTGCTCTTGTTCTACACCTAAATACAGTAATCGGATAATCAGTAAACTAAATCATACCCTTCATAAAGGAGCGAGCGGAACGAAAGCACTGTGTCTAATGCCTTGCGAACAGTACAGTTCCCATGTGCTCAGAACGTTAACACCGAAATAGGTTAGTGCGCATCGATGGTGCGACAACTATGACGAATCGTAACATGGGAAATGAACACCAGATTTTGGATGATATCATATGGGATTTTATAGGGGACCTAATGGGAAGAATGAAACTGATGACTTCTGAATAATCCATAATATCCATATTAATTTATAAATGAGAAAGAAACTCTGTCTGTTAGGCATTTTTACCGAAACTGCTTAACCGATTTGGTACGGTCATAAGTTAGACCTTGAGAAAGGACATAGGTTGATGATTTAGTCGTGATAACCGACACCCGCACGAGCGAATACGCTACAATAATATAATAATAATACATTATATTGACCCGGTGTACAGGGCCCAATCGACATACTTCAGGCACAAACGAACAAGGAACAGACGAGGCTCAGGCGAAGGCTTTTCTCTAGGGTTGTGAAGACAGATGGCAGTCGCTCAAATCAAAATCAATGCGAGGTCCTCGGGAAATCACTATGATGAATGGTGATACGTGCTTTTATTTAAGACTACTCATTCATTTTTCTGTCGCACATTAAACTCTTCTTACAATACAGGATCTTCAAGCGGGATTTGTCAGAGTAGGGATCTAGATTTTTGGATTATGGCCTGTGATCTGATAAATGGTGGTCCATATCATCTGGACTTCACCCTCTCTTCTCACCATCTAGCAGGGTTCTGTAAATCAATGGGCTGAATGAAAAAAAGAACACAATTTTCCTATCCCTATAAAAACTAAACTAAACAACAAGCACAAAGTTAACAGACTTGGTTTTTATTCAAACCAATGTCCGACAAAACTCTAAACTGAAACTTGAAAAACACCATACAGTATGTAAGTAGAACCTTGTAAATGTGGAAACTTCACAGGGTGTCCGCGTAAGTGCGAAGAGAACAATATTTTTGTCCGTCCGCCGAACCGTGAGTAATTCAATAGAAAATATTCATATTGGGGACGAGTGGCGCCCCTGACGATGAATGGGTACGCTTATAGCGTGTGTTTCCTTTTGAACTTTCTTTTATTTTGTATTTATATTTTTTTACAATGTAGGTATATTATCACGTCTGAAACAAAGGAATAACAGAGATGTTACTTAATCTCTTTGATTTTATAATCCTGACAAACACAATCTTGATGGTCATGAATAAAATAGTATTTTAAATGTATTTACATTTGTATTCAAATAAAAATTAATAGGTGCTATTGGTGCAAGTCAAGTCATTAAAGATAAATATTATTAATTCGTCATTACCGAGTTGCCCCGATAGCATCCGAGGCATTACCTCGGAGCTCATAATCCACTTTCCGGTTTTTCCACACTTCGCATGCTCTTTGGCACCTATAGCAGTGAGATCATTGCCACGAATATAGAAGGAGCATTTTTGGGTTTGCCCTTCCCACCAGTACCTGGTAGAAACAACAATGTCCACATGTGACACTTGTCACAGACATGAAGACTGCCGCAAATGCAAGAGTTCCTCGGCAAAGTACAAGCCCGAAAAGTTGGTCATTGAAGCACACCAACATGCATGTTAAGCACTTTAGGTGGGTACGGCCTAGAGTTAATCCATTAATAATTTCATGAACTAGCCGTGTGAATTAACCGTTGGTTCCTGGTAGAGTGGAATAGGGCCATCCCACCGAATAATTACCCACTTGACGGTAATAGGCTGGCCCCCTATTACGTGGAACCAAAAATCATAGTTGGCGAAATATGGGTGATAATACACCTCTGCCTACCCCCTCGGGGATTTACAGGCGTGAGTGTATGAATGTATGTATGTATGTAGTGAAGTTAAATAAAAGTTTTTAGTGTATAATTTTCAACGCCCTGTATATAATCGTGTTGGCAGACACAAATGACGGATGTGTCGCTACATTGGTGTCTGTTGGTGCCCTATCTAAAAATACGGGGCTTACTAGACGCTCTCCGTATGATCACCATAGAACTGGGAGAAGTTTATATGCCGACAGTTTACGTAAGCAATATTTTTTGCGGTTCTAACTTCTGTTAGGATGATGCAAAAGTTTTGTCTAAAGATATTTCACAAGGCAATAATTTTGATAGAATTTGAATTTCAGTTTTCAAACATGATCATTCATTCTCTGAGCCTTTTTCCAACTCAGTTGGGGTCGACTTTCCAACCTTACTGCGATATGGCTGAACTTCGATATTCTCCATGGAGTGACAGCCATCTGACCTCCACAACTAATTGGTGATATTGAAGTTCTTTAGTTATCTAAACAATTGTTTTTTAATCCTATAATCCTATCCTACTAATATTATAAATGTGAAAGTTTGTGAGAATGGATGTGTGGATGTTTGTTACTCTTTCACGCATAAACGGCTGGACCGATTTGGTTGAAATTTGGTATGTATATAGGTTATACCCTGGATTAACATATAGGCTACTTATGAACGGGATCAGAATTCCACGCGGGCGGAGCCGCGGGCAACAGCTAGTATTCTAATAAAAGAGTCACCCGTGTTTTGCCACCTGAAAAAATTAAAGACAGGGAAAAGACCTCACCAGAACTCTGTTACCTGAAAGAAATGGTACAGTATATCTTTAGCCGATATTAAATGAGAGGATAGAACTTTCCTTGTCAAACTAATCAGAGCATAGTTGTGTAACATACCTATAACATTTTAGTACAGTACACTACTGCAGGTTCATGAATTATTGTTTACAATAATAATAATAATAAATATTCCACAACATTCTACACAACGCTTTCTAGACCCATGGTAAGCTTAATTAGCTTGTGTTATGGAATCTAGAATGCGGATATACATACTTAGATACTTTTTTTTTTTGTAAATACATACTTATTATACATAGAAACACCCAGACCAATGCAAATATTTATATTCATGCATATAAATATTGGCATTGAGCGGGGATCGAACCCGCGCCTCCTGCGTAGCAGCCGCGTTCACTACCGCTACGCCACAGAGGCAGTCCTTTCAAACACATTTGGTGATTAATTTTCAAATATAATTTCTTAGACAAGACTAACTAGTCTACAAAATATAATGATCTTAGATTCAATTTTAATTTAATCTTATCTAAAAGATCCTAACAAATGACTAGACAGCTACACGAATCTTTCACAACATTAGACGGTCATGCATAATCAATGCAAAAGCAATATTTTCCACTCAAATAGCTACACAGAATCCGAAAAATAATAAATATGTATTTTGCTGAACGCATTTACAAGATTACAATATTAGCGAGCACGTCCTCACACAGCCGAAGCGTCATTACAAATGATAAATAGTCGGCACACTTCGATAATCAAATTCTAATTTCGAAGCTGTTCTACCCTCGCGAATATTTTTTTCGAGGCAAGGGAAAGAGCCACACAGCCTGTTTTGTATTGTGAGAAGATTGTGACTTTATTAACCATGAACGAATGGTCTCTTTAACCGATTCACCACGGCAGGCACGTGACCCGGAACCGATTATGGTTCCGTACCCGATTTGTATGTATTTGTATGTAAATTGGTGCGTGGGGTGACGAGATAACCGGGCGTGCTTGATAGGGATCTCTGTTATTGAATTAAGTGTTGGCGTTTAGTGATTGTTGAGATAAATGCTCGTCTTCATTTTGTTTTTGTTTTGATTTTTTTTTTCGATACGTTTGCGGAAATTCAAGGTTTAGTGGATCTCTATAGTCATAAGCTGCAAACAAAGTGAACTTTAAAACCACAAAAATATTACTCTTGCAATTCAATCCATTGATTGCCCTAAAAACATCTTGTATTGGGGAATTTATTCCCTATTTAGACTGCTCCAGCCAGTAGTACCTAGATACCTAAGTAATTTTGTACATCTTACTGCTTTCATTTAGGTATCTACTGAATTAATTAGTGACTTCATGCTACTAAACGATGGATTATCTAGTACCAAATTAACAACATTTAGATGACTGCACAAGTACTGTTTTACATAAAATAAAGCAGTTCAAATAATTCGGCTATGTTCTTTGTGTGGGGCGTGATTTCTCTCTTGAAGACACAACTTTTCTAGCATTCGACCTTACAATTTTTCCAGGAGGGTTAATTTCAAAAACCTTCCCTTTTATTAGACTCCACGAAAAGACATTCAGATTGAAAACAACTGTCTAAAAGCAGACACATAATTATAAAGATAGATACAGATGCGTCTACTTCCCTATTGTCTGTATAAGGCCGCCATCTGTACTCCATGTTATATTGCTATATCTATGGTGTACAATAAAGACGTTTTTACTTACTTTACGCCGTAAATTCTTCCAGTGCTAAATGTTGAGAAGTAAAGCAAACAGTTGCTGTAAACTTGCTGTTTGCTGCTTTAGTGTGTAACCTGATTCTGAAGCATTTGCAGAACAAACCTTTACTGGTAAACAAATGCACCGATTTGTTGAAATAAGTATCACTTTCTCACTTATATTATTGACTTTATCACGGGTCTTACCTCTCTTCCTATTTTTTATCTCATTCATTCCTCCCAATGTTTGCTTCCAAGCATTCTATGACAAGTAACATCCAAGTCCGTCATATATTTGTATGTAACAATTAAATCACAATAGAATCTTGAGGTTGGCGAGCATGACCAATGTTTTCCGTCTGTTGCGCCGCCCACCCTATGTCTGAATAGGAAGCTATTTAGCTCAGCTATTGTTCTTCATAGTCATGCTCGTGTACCACGTTTTATTTATTATTAAAGAGCACGTTGTAATTATTGTAAGGCGACGGATATTTCTGTTGAGGAGAATATATTACTTTCCGTTTGTAGTTGTTAGGACTATTGCCAGAAGTATATTGCCACTTGGATTTTTAGATACTTTTTCAGATGAAATGTTGTGATTTTTTACATGATAATTATTTTTTATTATAAACATTTTTAGGGTTCCGTACTGGTTCCGGCTGAAAACGGGACCTTCTTTAGACTTTAATTACCGTCTGTCTATCACCAGACTGTATCTCGTGAACCGTGATAGCTTCGACAGTTCAAATTTTCACAGATGATTTGATATTTCAGTTGCTGCTATACAACAAGTACTAAAACAGAGTAAACTTAAATATTTAGGAGGACAATTACCGGTACAGAACGCATCATAAGCGCGCCAGACTCGCACTTGACCAGTTTTTTTTGTTGGAAAATTTATTAGTAAATCTAATATTACATGCTTTCAAGTGGTTTATTTTATTGAAATATAATAAAAATCTAGACGGCACGAGAACATTAATCAATTGAATGAAATTTTAAAATCTGCTAACTATTTAAATCGATTAGGAAAGAGAAAAGAGAATCGACCTCGGGTGGGAAGATCACGGGTTCGAGCCGTGATCTTTCCCTTTCAGGGGGAATGTTCTGACCACTAAACCACCGAGACCGATTTATAGTTACCTACTTGTTGCCATACGAGTTTTATGTAACTAAAAAAATCTTATTAATATGCAAGTTGACTTATGAACTAATTCATGCTTTGCACCCAAATAACCCCAAAGGCATAAATAATAAATATAACTGATTTCAGAATGATATCGTAAAACTTCATTTCTATACAACCGGAAACTAATACGAGGAATGCCAACAAACAACAGGTATACTCTAACCCAAATTGTATATGACCCCTAACCCCATATAATATAAACTATCATTACACAGAAACAACACAAAAGATCCCGTAAATAAGACGGGAACTAACGCACTTCCGCATCCGCTGTGACGCACTGACAGACAATAGGGCATAAAATATTTTGGGACCTTCTACCGTACTTCATTGTACACGAGCCTTTAATGTTATCCCATCTTTCTTTGTACAAATCCATATACATACATACTAATATTATAAATGCAAAAGTAACTGTCTGTTTTTCTGTTAAGCCCGTACCAGACGCTCCAATTCGGTCGGGTCCAACCATCCGACAGCTTCCGCTAGCCGACAAGTGTTGCCGTTTCGGGAAAAATAAAATAGTCAGTGTTGCCGTTTCGGGAAAAATAAACTTTACCAAAATGTCACTAGATTGTATGGAATAAAATAAAAAATTAATTATTTATTATTATTTATTATTTATTATTATTATTTATTATTATTATTATATTTTATTTATTTTATTCCTTACAATCTAGTGACATTTTGGTAAAGTTTATTTTTCCCGAAACGGCAACACTGACTTTTTAATTTTTCCCGAAACGGCAACACTTGTCGGCTAGCGGAAGCTGTCGGATGGTTGGACCCGACCGAATTGGAGCGTCTGTAGCGGGCATTACGCTTTCACGCCTACAATACTGAACGAATTTTGATAAAATTTGGTACAAAAATACATTAGATATTGTGAAAGGACATAGGCTGTTTGGTCGCGATAACCGACATCCACAAGGGTGTAGCCGCGGGCGAAAGCTAGTATTTTATATGTTTGTGATGATGTTTGTTAATCAATCATGGTCAAACGGCTGAACGGCTGCGGGTCTAAAAGGCCACATTGAGCGATTACCCCAAAAACGAGTAACTTTATGAATCCCCAGTAAATCGATTTAGAAAGGAAAAAGAATTGACTTCGGTCGGGACTCGAACCCGCGATCTTTCCCTTACAGGGGTAATGCCGCACGAACCCAATCTAAATTCCAAAAAGATAGCATAACAAATGCTTCAAAATTTCATGCAATTCCCAGTAAATCTCAATAGATTCTTATAGAATTCTTACGGTCACTATATGAAGGTTGATTCACATCAGACGAGCGAATGCTCAATCTATCCCCCCTACGTCAAATTCTATTAGTGTAAACAGTGACAGAACATTTTTGTTCGTTGTTCTTTCTTATAAAAACGCTGAATTTTAAGAACGAATGCTCGTCTTCTAGCTCTATGTTCTTCTTCTAGTCGCATCCGATGCTTTTCGCCTCGGAGTCTGGGGTCCGCTTTACCAGTCTTAACTGCAGATTTTGCTAGACCACGATATTTTCCGTGAAGCGACTGCCATATGACCTCCACAACCCAATGGTGACATTAGGCGATACCGAAGCATTGCAGCTAGACCGTTGTTGTTGGAGTTTTTAGAGCTCCAACTACCCGTAACGACTGCCATAGAATGATGTTAGTATGGCAACCGGGACCGACAGCTTAACGTGCTCTCCGAGGCACGACTAGACCAATGCAAATATCCATATTCATGCATACAAATATTTGCACTGAGCGGGGATCGAACCCGCCTAACTACCTTCTAGCTCTATGTTCGTTCGGTCTAAATCCACCTTGAGCAGGATCACAATAATTATTAATTTACTAAGAAAATTCCAATTTCGTGTAAATAATGCGGCATGACGAAATAATATCCTAATACGATTCCAATAAAATGGCCTTTTTAGACCCGCTAACTGGAATTTTGGTCTAGGAATAGATTATGGTCTGGAATAACAGGTAGCGGCTACTTTGTATCCCTGGGATATGTTCCCATGGGTTGTGGAACACAATCTCACGCGAGTGGAGCCGCGGACAATAATTAGTGGAAGAAGTCATGATCAAGAGAAGTGAAAACAGTGTTATTGTTTTTTTTGTTTGTAATATATATGAAACATTTTTGAGTCAAATAAACATTTATTTTATTTAATTAACTGAGTTTTCTAAGTTCTTAACACGACCGTATGGCCGCGTGAGAACTCACAAAAAAATAACGCTAAGATGATGATGATAACAATACATTTTAGTGACGGCACTTATATCGTACATGAAAACACAACGATAGCTTGAATTTAAATCGAGCAACGCCATCTATCTGTAATAGATGTAATAGATTTATAAACTGGCGGATGAAAATAATAATATGTAGGTATAACGAAACCAATAGCGAAGATTGTATAACCACATTTTAGGTACAGAGTGAAATGGGGTGAAGGGATGAAGAATGATTTTTTTACGATTTCCAGCAAAATTAGTCTTCCTATCAAAAAAATAAAAGTTGTAAGTAATATATGAAAATATCATTTGATTTAAAATTAATTAGTGAAAACCATGACCTAAAAATTCATCATCTACATAAGTTCTCTTTAGCCTATTAAATTTATATATTAAAAATTTAAATAAATACAGGAGCAACGAGAATAATTTTCCCTGAATTAGCAGATGGTTGGCTCTGAGCGGATACAATTCAAAATAAACCTGATTTATGTTGTCTTACTCACAGTTTGTTGTAACAATATCTTGGAGCATATAGCGAAGAAAATTGTAAGGCTATGAAGTGAAATCCGTTCCTAGTAATGTCATAATGTGAAAGTTTGTGAAGGTGTTTAAATACAAACGGCTGAACAGATCTGAGTGAAATTTGGTACAGGGATAGATTATAGTCTGTAATAATATGACGTGCATAAATATCTTAATGACAAATCTATAGGAAGGATGCGGAAGGCGGAGGATCGGCAAACGTGGCGCTTATTAGAAGAGGCTTTTGTCCAGCAGTGGACTGTAATAGGCTAATTTGATTGATTGATTGAATCTATAGAATGGCATTATATAATGATTAAACAAAGATGTTAAAAATATGAGTATAATGACTACATACAAAATGTAAATTGAAACTGACAAATGTATTTACGTGCTTCATACCTATGGCAGAATATGAATGAACTTTATTATATTTTAGTACCTTCTGTACCATGTTCTTGTTAATAAATTGAATATGAATTTGAATAAGTGCAGTAAAGAATAACACATAGGCTACTTGTATCTCCGGGAACAGACTTCCAAGTGTTGCGGAAATGAAAAGAAGTGGCCTTATCCCTCCACTATTTTTCAATTTTTCATCACCTTATCTCCTTGCTATTTTCTCTTTTCCAAATTGCAGTGAGAATTAGAAATCGCAATCGCAACATCACCATCAAGAAGATCATGTAAGTGATTTTCCTTAAAAAAGGAAGCAATTATTGTTAACACGATGAAGGGTCTCCTTGTATTTTATTGCAACATGAGTGTACAATTTGATACAATTAAACCTCAATTTTACCGGCAATTCATAAACGATCGCGACCAAAACTGAACAATAACCCTCTACTGCGTACCGAACGGTTGACAAAACACCGCATCTATTTAGCATATGAATTAAATACAGTGAAATATGGTTTAAATTAATATGGATATATGCCGTCGCGCAAAGTACTAACTGATGGGCACCGCTTTGGGCTTTTATTGACAGGAGAAGACGATGGGAGAAAGGATGACTGACTGTTACGTATGGGAGTGATTTGCTAAAGGAGTTAATTGTCAGAATGTCAGAAGCGTTATTTTTCATCCTTTCTCTCAATCAAATACTTAAGAAAAATCGAAGAATTTTATTTCTTTTATTCAGTTTAGGCACATAGAGAGCACACATACCTATAAACGTTAATATTTTATAATTATGTCTTGATTCTTTTGCTGGTTCGGTAAGTTGATACTACTGAGAAGATACGAGGAAGAAACTCAGATAACTTGATTAGAACTAGATTTAGCCCCTGTTTCCGTTATCCTCATTTCTTCTTTTTTCTGCTAAACTGGTGGTAACACTTGGTTCATTGCCCTCGGCCACATCTTATTAACTTTGTTAGGACTAATTAGGCGAAGTAGGATTGTGTGGGATTTGCGGCAATTCGCTACAGAAGTCAGTAAGAAGAAGAAGATAGAACTTATTATTTGTTTTGCTCTTTCATGAGTCTATTTATATATTTGTAGACTTATGAGTCTCCTGCTGAAAATGACTACCTGCTGCATGCCGTTTGTTCTATGGAAGTAGTTTTTTTATTTGCATACATAATTAAAACCGTGGAATACTTTATTTTTTGAAATAAGAGAAAAAGCAGCTAGTGAAATAAATGATAAACCTAAATATAATCCGAAAAGTTTTGTAACAGTAGTTATTTATTACTTTTTTCTTGCACACACACACACAATGCCGGCCGTGGAATTCATAATTGCCAAAGTTTGTTCCTCTATACAATAAAATAGAATATGGAGTCCCAAAAGGAACACATCACAAAGTAAGTCGAAAATAATAAGCGGCCTCCGGCGACAATATTCACTGAATACATTATATTCTGTCTTGCTGAGATCGCGTTGTACTTCGTAAACTACGAACACTTGAGTATGTATATACCTATCGTATGCCTGTATAGGTGTGTGACAAGCATGAAGTTTAAAATACTGTAACAAGTCTACGGGATGATTTAAAAAGATGTGTCGAGTCATAGTACATTTTTGTTCACTAGAATTCAGAATTCTATATGTCAGTAGACTAAACTAGAATCATAAGCAGTATAAGCACCAATTTAATAATAAATAACACACAGTGAAATGGTTTTATCTCTTATTTTGATATAAAAATTATCTACAACTGAAAACCAAATTTATAAAATTTAGTTTTTGGCCGTACCTACCTATTGAAAAATCAACATTACCTGCTTCCGGTGACAGCTAGGTAGGTATAATTCCTTACAAGTGAAGCTAATAATATCACTCAAAAATAAAGCATTTAAATGAAAAAACTATATTTTTAAAGCTTTTCTTTGTTGATTTTGAAACCTCTGAGATATAATCTACAAAATGGTCTCCAGTAGCGCGAGTCTACTGACGGCTACAAATTCGTGCGTCGCGTATAAAATTGAATTTAGTGTCATCCATTAAGGTTCGATTTGGGATCGTAAATCGGATATCACATTAGCTTGATGTATGTGACGCGGTGTGCTTAAACGGTGATGTTAAGGCAATGTCGACTAACTTTGTGTTCAAGAAAATAATTGTGCTGAGGATATGTCGTTTTAGCTTCTTTGATAACCAACAACTACTTATGTATATAATCGTTGTTTGTTTCGATGTTGAGAGCAACTAATTTCTAATTAATTTCTGTACCTACAATAATAATGAATAATCAGGTGGACCGTGTGCTTGTCGGCTACCTAAGTGGTATAAAAAAACCTGGATAACAATATAAATTATACGAGTATGATTTGATACCCAAAATGTGTAACTCAAATTTTGGAATACAACGTGGCAATGCTGCCAGTCTTCTGGGAATGTTACCACAAGAAGCATGCGATGCGGAGGAATTCCATGACGCAAAATTTTATTTTTTTAATTTGTTCTTTTATTTTTAGTTTCATTGTTAATTTAGTACTTAAATTTATATTTTATTTGTGGCATAGAATTGTGAAATAGAGATTTAGATTATTTATTTCATAAGATTTTTTTATAACAATCGAGTTTTTTTGTTATTAACCTATAAAAAAGGATTTTTCATTGTTAATTATTCTAGTCTTATAGTTCCTCTTTTCTAATAACAGTAATAGTTTAGAGGAGGAAGCTCAGATACTCTAAGGGAGGAAGCTATCCCTTAACCAAAAATATGATTACTAGTTGTCAAACGTTCGCGATGTCGTCTGATCGCTGATTTATAGATTAGAGAAAATGTGCTCAAGTTGATTGTATATTTGATAGAAGACCCACGACACTCATATATTACCGTCTTGGAAAATTATTGAACAGTTTTTAGGCATTCATTTTGTTGGAATATAATAGGTATAGGGACTTATAAAATTGAAATTCTAGTGAAAGACACCTTAATAACGTACACATACAGACAGACACTTTGTCTCGTTTTGTTTAGAACTAAAACTTAGACGCATTTACACGTAACATAATATTAGATCGTGTCGATCGTGTCATATTTATTCAAATTCTGTCAAACGGTCTTAAGCCTGTAGGATTTGATAAACTAGCTTTATAGGGTTTGATAAACCTAGGATACATAGTAGGTTCTCTCCTTGGGTATATCTATACCTATTATTTCAACATCCAACAAACATAAATAATTATTGACAACATTTTCAGTGATTAAGTCAACTATGCATCTGCTAAATAAAGGACGAGGCGGTGGTACAGGGTTACCTATCGCTATTTATTGGGGGTTAGATCGCAGTTACTTTTGGAAAAAATCGACATAGTTACTAATCAAAAACCGAAATCCGAGCTCCAAAGTGGTCGAAAACAAGTCCACTTTGAACGCAACTGGGAAATCCCTATGAAGATGATGTAATGGTTTTTTCAGAGACGAATAGTGAAAATTTTCATAAGGGAAGCCGGAATAAAAATCTTACCTCTCATTGAACGACCACGGCAATTTTATATGGAATTCTGTGCGTTCTGATTTCAAATGCTGAATTTAAGCTACAAAATTTCCGATTCTGAATTACAGATTATGATTTTTATATTTAAAATTTTTGATCCTGGCTTTTAGATAGACAGAACAGATAATAGATATAGGTTAAATTTTAGCTAATGCATTATGTAGGCATATTATTTATTGGAGTAATAATTGAAATAGGTATGACTACCACGGCTTCCCTTTTTAGAGCAAGCAGAAATCGAGTTATAGGGACTCCTCGCCGCTCTTCGACTCTCAATAAAACAGAAAGATGTGCTCTTTTAACAGTATGCTTACACAAAACACTCAAGCATCGTCATAAAACCGGCAGAGCGTCATGCGATAACGAAGTAAAATATTGACAACCAACATGCAAATATTGCCGACATATAAAATAAAATGCGTACTCGGTATGCTGGAGCCGATATCACGGTGAGGAACGGTGTTCATTCAGTATTGGTTTCTGATGTATGTATGTGTTTTGGTTGTTCAATACGTATATGGGTAGGTTAGAGTCTATGAAAGCAAACGTCATAGTCATAGTCTATGTCGAGGTTTTTTCTCGCATTTAGTTTTTTTATTATCATCATAGTCTGGCCGAGATTTGTGACACTATTTTGTTTTCGCTTAATATTGTAGGACATTCTATACAGAGATATCTCATCCAATGTAAGCATAGCTTAACTAGCTTGTGTTATGGGATCTAAAATGCAGTAATATGACAAATCATTTATTCTGTATACTTAGATCAATATAATGGCACTTACATAACGTCAAAATTAAAAATAATATTAAAGACTAAATCAGTAGTACTTCTGATCCACAGCGAATAGACACGGCCTGGGAAGACTTCGGCAAGAAACTCAGCGCACATTTTTTTTGGTCTATTTACAAACATTTAGTACTTACTCTAAATACCATTATTTGCTTGAACAGCTGATGCAATTATATATATTCATTCAGACAATATATCCACTGAACGGAAACTGAATCTACGCGCGTAGCAGTCCTACGATCTACCGCTACGCCACAAAGGCCTTTACTTACATAGATTTGAGTGACACTGATTTCCATACTAAGCTATGAATATAAATATACCTACAGCCTAGGTAAAAACCATCCTGTATTCACACAAACAAAGAAACATTAAAATAGCAGAACCAATAACGCCAGTAAAACAACACCCCCTGCCATTAATCATAACCAAAAAGGTGGAATAAGCCGAAAGCTTTTTTCAGTTTCGACCGGACTGGGCTCCGGAAGCCATGCCCGGAGGTTAGCCAATTGATGAGTACAGCCGTCTCTGTCTGGTGTTGGGTGTTAGAGTGGGATGGGGGTAGTTTTAAAGCGCAAATTGAGAGAGCCATCGTTGACAATGCCTACAGGAAACAATACTCGATTCTGTGAATTAATGACAGAGTGCAGGGGCGCGTACTGTGTGGGTGAATGCAGATTTTTGTTTTGTTTTATATAGTGATGAAATGGGCGGCTGGTGACAGTAAACGCGGCCGCTACGCAGGAGGCGCGGGTTCGGGTCCCGGTTGCCATTATGAACATCTATGGCAGTTGTTACGGATAATCAAGTCTGAAAATGTCCAAAAACGTGTCTAGCTGCAATGCTTCGATATCCCCCAATATCGCTGTAAGGTTGTGGAGGTCAGATGGCAGTCGCTTTATGTTTTTTTCTCTTCGATTTATATTGAAAAAACTGAACGTCCTATATGGGGCTCGAACCAGCGACCTGTCCCTTACAGGAATAATGCTTTGAATTTTTTTCAAGATTAGAACAGGTAGAACTATGTTATCAGCCCAATCTTACTGCCAGTCTTAGTGCCACTCGATTTGCAACTTTTTGTACATAATTAACTAGGTCTTTGTTTAAATCACTTCTAAGAACAACAAGTAGGTGCGCGACCCCTGACCAGCAATATTTCAGTGAAACAATGGTCGTGTGCGACTCGTTTGGATCACCTGCGGATATTAGTTCACGGCCTCAAATGTACAGTGGTTGTACGTCACGGGGGTGCTGAGTTCGATTATATTACAGCGATGGTAACCTCTTTGAACGGAACATACAGTAGTATTTGTTACTATCGCATTTGAGAGAGTTTAGAAAATAATAAAATTATAAACGTATGATTCTGAAGCCGACCGCATACGACAACTGCCGACGCATGCAGCACATACAGCGTATCCATTACTTGTTAAACTCCGATACGAATAACGGGGACCTTTGAGAAGCTGCAATGAACTGTGCGTATCTGCTGCGTGCGTCGGCAGTTGCCGTATGCGGTCGGCGGAACCACCCGAACCAGAAATCTTCGGGTGTTCTCGACTGTATCCGAAGCTTTCGCCTCGAACCTCGGTATTCGCGCACTTCTTCTCCTCTTATAATTTGGCTTGTGCGATTTTATAGAGACGACAACCAGCTCACTATCATGTGATAGGTATAAAATCATAGACGTGTTCAATACAAAAAGAACGTAATTTCATGTCTAATTCACGCCTGCTAAAGTGTAATACAACTGTTGGACTGGTTGGTTTTTTTTTATTATATAGGGCACGTCAATTTGACTTCGCCTCACCTGATGGTAAACTGAAGGCAAAGTCTCGGAAAAGAGGGTCACCATTATAAACACGTACCAAGTTACAATGGTGACACTCAGCTTGACGGCCCCATCAGACGCTTTTTCACGCCCCGCTTAAATTTAAATTTGTACTTAGGTAGGCACACACATAAATGAATTCCAAAGTGAAGCTACATCAGTGGGTAACAGTCATTAGTGTTGTCGCATTCCGGCGCGTCCGGCGATTGGAATTAGAATGCAGAGCCGTTCCGATCATTAAGTGTTCCGGCCCGGCGGCGTGCCGGATAATTTGTTCCTCACCTTTTGTTTGCAAAACGATAGATTTTGTGACATTAGAAATGGTATCCATTGATATCACTGTTTCAAAATTATGAACAGTAGATAATATTTAGATAATTAGATAATATGTTATTTAGATATTGCTTATATTCGTGCCTATCATTCTCTTTTTGACATTACTCCCGGTCCATATTGTTTATACCACTTTGGTAGCAGACAAGCACACAGCCTACATGATAGAAAAGTGGTTACCGTGGCTTATAGACGCATGCAAAACCAGGAGCGTTACACTCGGGCTGCCTACCTTGAAGAACCCCATAATATTGTACTTACTTGGGAAAACCACAGTATAGTTCATCGTGCCGTATCCGATGCTTTCACCTTGAGGAGGATCCCGTCACGTCTTCTCCTGCTTTTGATTTGACTTAAGTATACTATACCGTAGCGGTACCGTACGCCAAACCCTCCTCATCCGTCGATCAAGCCACTAGGTTTGCAGATGAGATTTGTTTAGGTTCCGAAGATCTTGATGAGAAGCTTAATATACTATGTAATATTTACACCTGTGTGTCTTGAAAGAGACAGTGAAATGGGTCTTAACGTTGTAAATGGGAAATCATTTATATTTCTACACATTGTGTAACTACGAGTTCCATCAATTGGCGTACAGTATAAATAGTTTATATTTCTACCAACTCAAACAGTAGAAACAGGATATTTAGGATTAAGTACAAACCAATATTTAAAAGTAGCAAAAACGTTATGCTATACAATCTATACAAATGTAATTTATAATTAACGAAGAATAAACGCAGGGTAGCTTTCCACTAGACCGACCAAAAACCCGAAGTTAATCACTCGAACTCAATGCAAACTTTCAAACAGAGTCTCTTTGCCACAAATCACGGAACTAGATAAAAACATCATTGAACAAAACGGAAACTTTTGGACTCGAATAACTGCTGAGTTAATGACTTATGCCTTGGTGTGGAGTTACCCTTTTAATGTGGCTTCCCCTTAAATTGTTTTAGTTGTTGATTGCAATCGTTAACTGCGTAAGGGGATATGTACTGCAATGCATTATATCTTATAGTGATACATTTCATTAAGATTAAACCACGTTGTCATGGAATATGGCAATGACGTCAGTCTTCAGGATTATTAATTGACGAATCAGAACGTTCGAACAAAAATAAGATTTGGCGTAGTTTTCGAAGGTTTGGTGGAGTTTTCGTAGGTTTTGTCCAAAGATTTAGGCCCGTATTCTAGAACGACACTCAGTCCTGAATTTGGATATATCTGAGGACAGCAGCCTCAACATGGCGGAAATCGACAAAATCGAATTATGTTTTGGTCGCTGAAAAAAAAAGATGTCACGTCACCAAAACGTCATGATATTATAAACTTACATAATATCTCGTCAACTTTAGTGGTAGAAGAGAAGCGAAAAGATATAATAAAGATACGCCACCCTGCTAAGGCTGATTTGACAAATTTTCTATACAATCTGTCCTCAGATTGTATAAATCAAATTATGCGGGCCTTTAGGCCTTTAGGTCCGTCCTATACATTCTGTGGTATATGTTAGACAGTTCCACCGTTTTAAGTTTCAAAGATACCACCTTTGTAATCATATAACTTAGATGCTTGATTCATGTGATGGCTATATGTGCATTAGTCATGTCAATAGTGTCCCAGCATGTCTTCATTACAACGATAACTTTAATCTAAGCTGTCAGCATTACAGAAATAAGGAACAATAAAAATGTAAGTACTAAGGAAATGTACAAACCATTATGTACTTAACGAATGAACTATCGCGGTAGGCGTCGCGCCACTTCGTTCGGCTATTATCTTATCGAACGAGCGACGAATCAGTGAACACACGAGTTACGACTGCCGCCGAACGCGCCCGAACTTTGTCGAGGGAAATGTTTCAAAATTCGAATTCTAAAAACTGTCGTTAAGTGGACATATCCATGGATTTCTATCTCTAATAACATTTTTGTTATTCAATGAAATTTTACCTTGAGCGCTCAATACTAGAGGTCACTTTAAATCTGTCAATCCCATCATCATCAAAATTAGCGCAGAATCTCGATTTCCTTCTTCCAATTTCGTCCTGTATTCGGCATCCGTCAAGGAGACTATTGGCACGTATGTCATCTTGAATGACGTCAAACTAGCAGAGCTCTCTACTCTTTCTACTCTCTCTCTACTCTCTCTGCTGGCTTGGTAAAACATGATCTCATTTTCAGTTGGGCTAAACATATTTTACTCAAAGTGTGCTCTATCATTCACTTTCTGCTATCAGCCAACTAAATAGGTAATGAGGTACTAGGTACCTATCGTATTTATGCCGTTCGACCAATAGATTTAAGATGATAGCCGGATGATTTTCTTATAATATAAAAATGAATTCCAAATCCTGCTAGTCTCGCTAAAACTCGAGAACGGCTGAACCGATTTGGCTAATTTTAGTCTTGAAATATCTGTGAAGGTTTAAACGGTGAGAAAATAGATGCAGCGGGAACGGGACCAAAAATTCTCGCGGGCTGAAAAAAATATGGCAGTACGAAGTTCGCCGGGACAGCCAGTATCTATATAAAAAGATTTTTTTACGACATCCCCTTAACAGCTCACCTGCTAATCGCCGCATGCAACATTCGGCTAACATTCGTACGAGTGTGTTGGCGCGTTAATGTCAGATATCGTAATGATGCCCAAACAAATGGTACGGAACGATATCCGTGTTTTTATTTTAATGTCCCCACGGCTCTTGTTATGCGAGGTATGTGTGAATCCTTCAAATATCAGAGCATTTATATATTCATACATTTATTAAGTGGAAACTTCGGGAACGTTTTTCTCCTCTGAAAAACATCTTCAAGATGTTTTTCTTTCTACTGACGAGCAACAAGCATAAAATATTTATGTTTCCAGAAAACTAGCATCAAGTCTAAAGTTGTCCGTGTTCTGAAGCTGAATAGATAGCCTTGATAACATGTAGTAGGTAGTCGATGTTTGTAAAAACGTTATTTTATTAACTAGCTCAAGTATTCGATTTCGAAACATCAATCACGCCGTGTCATAAACCTCTTGTATTCTGCGGTGTCGTTCTCTGTTTAATATTTATGAGTTTCGCAAAACGCATCAGTGTGCGGTTTGTTTAATAACGTTGTTTTTAAACGACTATTTGACGGGGAGAGAAACCCTTTAGGCTATAACTGGGGAGCAGTAGGGCTGCCACGAATCAATTTTGATGACATTTTGAAGCATCACAGTGCAAGAGTTTAAGTTTGGAAAGACGGTAATTCTTGTATTACATACGTCCTACCTAAGTGTAAGAAGCCCATATATCTGCCGCCTGATATCTGGGACTTTTTGAGTGTCAGTACCATCTCAGAAAGTGCCTCAGTGTCGGAATTACAGAAGGGGGCGTGTGAAAGGGATTATTCCTATAAGTAACGTTCTCGGACTCTACTAGATTCTCAAAAATACGTGTATAGTTAACCACGAGTACCACGTTTCCAAAAAGTAGTTAGTTAAAGTGTTCCCGCACCCGTGGAACACTTCTTGGGTGAGATAAGGGTACGAAAACGTTCCCGTGGAAAAAAGTGTAATCTATTAGGTGTGCAAAGGGTAATAATCCATTTGGCGTTTCACCCCTAAAATTACATTTTGGTCTGCGATTTTGTTGGGCCAATCAGTAATATAAATTTAATGTAATATTTCAAATATATATTTTTTCAGACTGAGTTTATTTTTATTTGCATTATCATTAGCCAAATGAAGGTGACAGCCCTAGATCCAGCCGCGCTGGGCGCTAAACGGTAGCGTACCCGCGCAAACCACGTTACAGCGTCATCTTCCCACACAATCTTCACTAACTGATTTACTGCACATCGATAGCTATCATTATTCTCTTCGCAAACAATTTGAAATATTTGAGAACAAGTAGCTTTTTATCATTATTTGTCAAAATATTTCATTATGAAGATATTAACGATTTTTTATACATTATCGATATTTGCTGCCCTTCCATCATAATCTTGACTTTAGTCCCGATCGCATCCGAGGCTTTCCCCTTGGAGTCCGGGGTCCGCTTTCCAGCTTTTACTTCTCGACCTCGCACGGTCTTGTGCAACAATGATAGTGTGTTGTGATCAATGGTGTAGGTACATTTCATCGCAAGACGACATTTGCTGCCCTTATTTCAACTATTGGGAATCGATGGAACACGTCATTTTTGTCATTCCATATGTTTTTATCAGCACTGCAGCACCTTAATTTCAATGGAAAAACTGGCATATACACCCAAAGTTATGTCAGCTATATCTCGTGATGTGCAGGAGACTACTATTCTACCTAAAATAATTTTTGAAACAATATTTAAAGAAGACGTATGTATGAAAGACTTTGAAGAACCCTGTTTTAATTCCGGCCTCCATTGACGTTGAACAAGGGGTGTTAAATAGGTAGATCACCCTTGCAACCTGTTCACTGCAGATAGCAACGCGACAAAGCAGGCAAGGCTTCTTCTAGACATACAGGTATGTGTGTGTGTGTGTGTGTGTGTGTGTGTTTGTGTGTGTATGTGAGACGAAGAGGGAGAAATAAGTCCACTGAGTTTCTTGCCGGAGTTTTCACTGGACGGAGCCATGTTGTGAACTAGTGCTCCATATCTATACATTATTTTTTAAAGCCCGGCTACTGAAAAATCACGCTCTAGAAACTATTAAACATGAAAATATCAAGGATAGACGTGGTCGTATGTTACTTAATCTAACAAAAAAATACATTCTAGAGCAAAGGGGCATACGACCACGGCCATCCTTTTCGATTTCTAATGGATTTTATAAATAAATGTTGTTCAAAAAACACTCAACTTGTAGATCTCCTCCATTACGTTGTATAACAGGTTAAATAACATCACAACAGTTGTCTAAGTTAAAACGGATCTGCTATTTGCATATTCCAATCTCGTGGAGCCCGCGGCGACGGCGGCGAGCGGACTACGGACTTTTAGCAACGGTCGGCAAAAATGTTTAGACAGAAGCTGGGTATCAACTACAGATTTTATCGTACAATCATTCGGATTCTGGATTCTATTTGTATTCGTGGGAAGGCCTTTTAAATACAAGATAGCAGATAGTTATTATTCTTCAGAAAAATAAAGGGACACCACGAGACGATACCTAGATATTGGTTACGCCACCGTGTTGCGCCGTTTCTTCTCCATCAGCGCCTTGGAAACGTTATCAACTATTACCTATTGACGTCAATAAGAATGAAAATAACAAAACTATCACTATGGGCATGAAGCAAATAATTATGAAAGTAGAAGAATCAACAGGCCTAGATCATAGCAAGTGAATAGTACATTATGGTACAAGTGAGCAACGTTGGTGATTACCGCCGAGGCGCCATTGAGACCCGAGCCGCCAGGCGAGGGTCTTAAGACAGCCGAGGACGGTAATCATCATGCTCACACGTGCCATACGACGTTTTACAACACACTTGCGAATAAAATAATAGGTACTACAAATACTAAATAAACAATACTACAAATTAATTCGTTTTCCTATGCGCGCGCATTTAACAATGGCGGTCGACCATATTTAAAAAAAAATGAGGTTTGAACTTAATTTTTTTTACTCTGTTTTTTTTTTCTGTACTTAGAGAAAAAAAAAAGTTAAATTTGAGTGAAAATTTTGTTTACTACACAAGTATTACAAGTTGAAATTATTTATTTAAATACGAAAATGCATCAAATGACCATACAATAGGCGTATTAATTTATTCGTACTATTAAACACGTTATTTTTTTGTATCAAAACTTTTTTAAGAACATAGACAATTATAGACACTTCCTATAAAATTTAAAAAAGAATCTATAACTCACTTTTGTGAATAATAGCAATGAAAAAGTCACAGTTTTATAATAGGTGTCATTCCGGGCTTAATTGCGGTAAAATAATATCACTTTTATGAGCAGGTGTGTTGTAAAAGAAGTTATCTCTGCCTACCCCAACGGGAAAGTGTTAGTAGCTAGTTTATAAGCAACTTTGTTACTAACACACTATGGACAACTATCCGAAATTAATGAAATAATAATAATAACAAATATGCAAGTATGGCGTAGGAGATTCTGATGTTCGAGACTGCCAACACTCCAAATACATACAAATCCATATTTATCCATTAGATACACAAGCCATGTAGAGGTGTATATTGGCCTCTATTTATATCCACTGACTATGTTTCGTACTCTTCAAAATTCATACTTATAACACTCTTATGGCCAAAGATACTCCTATTATTAAAGGCCGATTTCTGAATTGAGAACATGTTGTTAAGTATACCGACAGTTTAATTATGATCATAAAAAGTTTTGTATTATCTATGCGTACGAGTAAGTAGGCGTTGACTAGAATCCAATTTCTCACCGATATCATTGCGGCTGTTAAATAAGTAAAAAAACATCAAGACCCTTTATAATATTGTTTCTAATCGATATTACGAATACCTAAAGTTACCATCACTTAGACAGAAAATTTACCCACAAACGATGCAAATTCTCATACAAGTAGGAAAAGCTACATTGCATGAAAAAGGAATCAACGCCGCCCTACAGCTCTCCACGCCATTAGCGGAAGGGTTTGACAATTAAACAGTTTTACATGGCGTTAGCTGGATTTTATTGCGCAGGAATTTGCATGAAAATAAACTTGGATGATTAGCAGAAGTAATCGTTGAGGAATGGATGGTTAAAGATATTACGAGCGAGGATTAGGTGGTTTGATTTGATTTGTGGTAAATTAATGTATTTTTGGTTCTAAAGTAGTAAGCACATAGTGAGGTATCTGAAAATATGTGATAGTTATTACCTAATTCTTACATTAGCATTTGTCTCTATCTATTGTGAACATTACTTATTCATCATCATTGGTTTTCCGGAAGCGACTGACGCCTGAGCCCCGAGTGGAGCTTATGCCAGAGCCTCATCCGTTAATCAGCAGGTAAACCGGCTAGCTGGCAGATGAGGTTGACCTGACCTCGAAAATCTTAGGATCCCTATACATCCCTAGCGTTAAGTACTTTCATCCCCTTATTAGTAAACTAGTGGTTGCCCACGGCTCCAACCGTGTGGATATCGGTTATCGCGACTAAATATAGGTTTAATCGTTTAAAGTTTTAATCTATCTCTGTGACAAATTTCATTAAAATCAGTTCAGTGGTTTAGGCATGAAAGCGTAACAGACAAACAGGCAGACAGACAGAGGTACTTTCGCATTTATAACAGTACCTACTGGCTTGTTAGTATAAGGGGTAGTTATGAAAAATGTTACAGAAAGACTATAGAATATCTAAACGTTATTCAACTGGCGTGTCAAAATCTAAACGTCTTTTCTGTATCAGTGGCCAGCCGTGAATCATATTTCGTTGTGTAATGAAATGAGTCTGATTCTGATGCCCCTCGTTGACGCTCGCACTATGCCGAATAAACGCTGACTGTTTTGGCACTTTTAAGATCAACGCACACAACTAAATAACACAAATAGCACAGTTGTACAGTTGTACACGTATAGATATGGGTCGGCCGGGGTGCGAGGGATATGGCTATGACAATCTCACCTCCGGCAACTGACGGCCCACAGAAGTCGTGCGTTTTAGTCGGTTCGAGGCCTACATAAACTCCTCCTCCGCTCCCTGGCGGGGGAGGTATCCGTGGGGACTTTTCGCACGATACAAAAAAACTATACTATTGTGGAGGTCTAACCACAGTATGAGACTTATTGCGCTTGAATGACTATTATTGGAGGCAGTGGTGATCTCTCTTATTACCAGGAGTTACTATGGACAGACAGCAAGAGACTGTTCCCTTTTTTTTTTTCCTGCGAAAAATCCCCACGGATACCTCCTCCGCCGGAACCGGAGGAGGAGGTTATGTCGGACTCGAACCGACTAAAACGCACGCCGACTGTGGGCCGTCGGTTGCCAGAGGTGAGATTGTCGTAGCCATATCTCTCGCACCCCGGCCGACCCAGGGCCATATCTCTAGAACTGGCCCTCATCCGGTGTGGGGACCACGGAGTCCCCAACTCGCCCCCGGGTATGGGGAGACACGCAGTACGCGCCGCCGCCGTGGCCTGCTTCTGCTAGGGTGACAGGCGGCTCCACCCGTCACCCCCGCAAGGGACTGTTCCCTGCCTGTGCAGGGACACGTCACACATAGTTGATCACAGATTACCTTACCTGTTACGCACAAGAACAGTGGTTTCCCCGGGTCGTAAGGAAGAAAATCAGTATCAAAAATCACAAGAATCCAGCTGCGGGATTTGGTCTGATACCAGAAACATCTTATAGTTTTAATCGGTTAGTCTCGGACATAAAATGTTTCATCGTAACTCCGCCAGCGGAAAAATGTTGCATATGTTATGATTGACTACGGAACTTCTGCGGAAGACAACGCTCAAGTAACACCTCTGCCCCCTAGAAAAGGGGTTGTCTAGGGTTGCAGGTGTTTTAAATTGTTCTTAGAGAACATAATTTAGCTGCATAAATGAATAACGTTCATGCAGATGTAATTTCGTACTAACGCTGAGTGTATGTCGCCCAGTGCGAACCCCAGCCATTAGCGATTGACGCGAGTGCGCATCAATCATAACGCAGCCAATTCATTACTCCACTAGCGCAGATTGCTCGGAAGCATTACTATTATGAAGCATAGTGACCGTTTGATTCCACTATAATTCAATCTTTTCAATGCTATTCGTTATATTTTGCAACCGAGGGACCGCCGTCTGACCATCAGGGGGAATAGAGCATACCAAGGTACTTAGCGGTCCCCCGACGAGACAAATGACAAAAGGGTCAATACTTAGGGTAGGTCATATGTAATTGTTATTATTTTACTTTTTATAAGTTCTTTTTGGGTCGGGGGTTTTTAAATTTTTAATTTAATTATTTTTATTTCATGCTTTTTATAGGTAACCGCTAAACCGATTTCCATAAAACCTGCTGTATCATGATCTTGACCTTTTATTTGATACACAACACGGGTATATTTGAAAATATTAGATTTTGCATTGCCACTTCTCACTCCTCATATTTTTCAAATGGCTGAACCGATTTTTATGAAACATAGCTAAGAACACTCTCGACTAAACCATCTTTCGAACAAAAGAGCAGAATTGAAATCGGTTCAGCCGTTTGGGAGCTACGATGCCACAGACAGACTGACATACCTACACACACACACTTCAAACTTATAACACCCCTCTTTTTTTGTCGGGGGTTAAAAAAATTGAAACTTAATGAAGTAGTTTAAAAAAGTTAGACTGACTAAGTTCTATAAGAAATGTGGGCGAGGTGAAACTTCCTGGAGTGAATGCAGAACCAACCAAAACTGGTAGATTGTTCGACTGCTAAGTGAGGAGTGGCGGGTTCAATTGTGTGTGTTTATCCTTTTTCTAGAATCCATAACACAAGCTTGTAATACTGTGGAAAATAAAAAAACATATTTATTTATCATCCACATTAAATCACCTATTATTTTTGGTCCCACGTAACAGCGAGCTAGCTGCTAGCCTTTCAGCACCATTTCTAGACCCCTTTCTACTCGTACTACTAATAATTCCCTTCCCAAATTACAACTACAGTTCACCTAACTGAAGAAAACGAATCTTCTTCTAGAGTAGTCGTACTAGTCGTATCTGCTCGATACGACCTCATATGCCACCGAAACTCCAAATAAGTCCTACAAGAAAATCTCTGTGTACAAGACAGTGCCAATATTTGGCAAACGTGATCCGTCATGCATGTGACATTATCAGTGGCGTTCATATTGTGACGACAACTTTGTGTCGCACGTCGCATATGCGATGTCGCACTGCAATCTACTAAATGGTTACATGGAGCGACGAAAACAGGTTTCGGATAGCCACTAGCTAGACCTTACTTGACGATACGACGGTAGGTTTGGTGGTGGTCGTGGTCTAGGACACGACGGTATATCCGTCCCAATCGAGCAGTCTGACTGGGAAAGTACCTCTGCCCTACAGAAGACCGCGGCTTGATAACCTTGTGTTGTGTTTCAGACGATGAGTAGGGTAGTCAGAGCTCACAGGAGAGGTTTTGTGCTATTAGTGGGACAAACCAAAGGCTTTGTCCACGAGTAACAGGTACCATCAATACACTAGTGTGGTAAAATGGTGTGGACATGAGTCTGAAGTGATAACTTTTACGTTGATGACACAGAATCTCTCTGTTCTTACAGGGTCGGCAGCACGAGTGTGACTCCCCTAGTGTTGCACTCGTCCATAGGCCACGGTAACCACTTACCATCAAAAGGGCCGTGAGCCTGTCTGCGACCTAAGTAGTAGAAGTAAAAATAAAAAAAATGTCCGACACGTATCGTCATCTTCGTAGCGATTGCCCGATTGCGTCCAAAATTTACATGTTGGAGTTCGGACACTCAAAAAATATGTGCTTACTGTGAGTGATATAGCACATTTTGAGCAGATTTTAGGTTCAATTTATACGTCTCAAGGCTTATAGTTCTATTATGTTAAAAACAAATATCTGCCTCATCCAAATCTTGTACAGTTTCTAGTGCCCGTTGCCGTCGGGTCGGCGCTGACGGGGCCACTGCGTACCGTTGTCCAATTTAATTATGTTTGTCGGGTCGCCCGCACTTTTTAATATTTCCTCGCGTGACGGCCACGTATTGTGGGCGCTTGCCAAGACTTGCGTTTGGACATTCTGCGAGGACTTATTTGTTCGTTATGCTGTCACCGGGCTTTGCCAGTTGAGTAAAATTTTGCAGGGTTTTAACAAATTATAAAAACACATACAGACGCAAACGTTACGGTAATATGACTTCATCTCACCTGATGGTAAGCTGAAGGTTAAGTCTCAGCAAAGAGGGTCGTCATTACAAGCACCAATAACGTTATAATGGTGGTTCAACTTGACGGCCTCATCAAATGCTTTTTCAAGGTGCAATGAGAAGTCAACCGGGGTGCGAGGGATATGTTTACGATTACCTCATCTCCGGCAACTGACGGCCCACAGTCAGCGTGCGTTTTAGTCGGTTCAAGGCCGACATAACCACCTCCACCGGCTCCGGCGGGGGAATCCCTGGGGATTTTTCGCACGGTAAAACAAAGGTGTAAGGAGAACTATTATCACTACTCAAATTCAAAAAAACAGTCCCACGTCATAGCAGTCACATTGACAGCAGGCCTATTGCCGTTCACCGGGTAGGTTTTCGTTGGTTATTTAACTCCTTTATTCCTTTGAACGACCAACGAATGGTCCATGCCCATGTAAACCAACTGAAGGTCGTAGATACCTACTTTCATCCCTATAAAGAAAGTAAGCTATGACCACAGTTTAATAAATAGTTACTACTATGACAGCCTCCGTGGCGTAGCGGTAGTGAACGCAGCCGCTACGCAGGAAACGCGCGTTCGATCCCCGCTCAGTGCAAATATTTGTGTGCATGAAATATGGATATTTGCATTGGTCTGGTCGTGCCTCGGAGAGCACGTTAAGCCGTCGGTCCCGGTTGCCATAAGAACGTCTATGGCAGTCGTTTCGGGTAGTTGGAGCCCTAAAAAGTCCAAAAACAACGGTCTAGCTGCGAAGCTTCGATATCGCCTAATGTTACCATTGGGTTGTGGAGGTCAGCTGGCAATCGCTTTACGGCAAAATCGAGGAAATCCGTAGTTAAGACTGGTAAAGCGGACCCTAGACTCCGAGCTGAAAGCTTCGGATGCGACTAGGAATTAACGCTAGCAGGAAGAAGAAAGAAGGTAAGCTATGATGTAGGAGTTACACTATGGTTTTTAGATAAAAGAAGCTTACATAGTCAAGCAAACACAAGTTTGAAGAATAAATGAGAACTCCAAAAGGAATGTTACTTTTAGAAATTCAAACTTCTTTCAATCCGTGTTACGGGCAAACTTGACGAAAACTTGACTGATGGGAATAAATAGGTACCTGCTGAGAATTTGTTCCTGTATTCAGGTGCAAAAGTCGGTCTTTCGGGTCGAAAAGTTCTCGAGTGGAGGCCACGTATCGGCAAGCGCAGCGTAGGACGTATACCCACAAGGTGGACAAAGAGTGGAGATCTATAGGGGAGGCCTATGTCCAGCAGTGGACTTCCTATGGCTGAAATGATGATGATGATAATGATGATGATTCAGGTGCAATTTTCGTGGCTTATTAGGTATCTATAAGCCACAACAAATTCAACAAATTCACAACTTCCAATCACTACTTCCATCTATCTAAAATACAATGTATGTATAATGGACCGGGTATAAATATATTGACATAACATGAAAACTTAAGTTACCGAAATGCATAATGATAAATCTTTGTCAATCAAGTACCTATGAGTAATATTTTTATCGGACACACAGGACACACTGCAGTCCGTAAGGTTTCAACGTTAGGTCAAAGTTCTAGAATGAAAAGTGCTATATAAACAACGTATCGATATAATAGATTTTCCCAAGCGATTACAATATGTGGTTCTTCATGAAGGGCATTAGAAGGTTTCTTCAGGGTTGGCAGCACCCGCGTATAGCCTGCACATAATTTGATTAAAAATACTTTTTCAATATAATCACGCCTTTATCTCCGGAGGGTTAGGCAGAGACGAATTAACACGTACATTTCCCTTTTTTTTTTTTTTATCGTGCGAAAAATCCCCACGGATACCTCCCCCGCCGGAACCGGGGGAGGAGGTTATGTCGGACTCGAACCGACTAAAACGCACGCCATCTGTGGGTCGTCAGTTGCCGGAGGTGAGATTGTCGTAGCCATATCCCTCGCACCCCGGCCGACCCAGGGCCATATCTCTCGATCTGGCCCTCTTCCGGTGTAGGGACCACAGAGTCCCCAACTCGCCCCCGGGTGTGGGGAGGCACGCAATGCGCGCTGCCGCCGCGGCCTGCTTCTGCTAGGGTGACAGGCGGCTCCACCGTCACCCCCAGGCCCGCGCTCATGGGGGACGGAGGTCATTCTGCGACCTCCGACGCCCGAGTTGCCGCCGCTCTTCGCGGGCTACGCGGTTTGCGATTCCACGTACATTTCCCCAATCATTGTATTCGGTCCCACGTAATAGGGGGTGAGCCTATTATCGGATTCCGGGCACTATTGTTGACTCGAGTCATACATCTGAGGCTGAGTCTACTCTGTCTGATGTTATATTCACAGTCAGATTAACAATATAATAGAATATACGGAATATATATTCAAATAAACGTACCTAAACACGGAACAATACGTTGAGCAGTACAATACAGGCCATTTAATCACCAAAGTAGCTTATTGCAGTAACGTAGTTACGACGACGCCCTCTGTTCTACAATGATGCAGTAAATTTCAATCAAAATGATGGTAACTGCCGGATGGACGGACAGCTATATTCTACGGCATTTGGAGATTTAGAAACGATATCGTTGCGATACATGCGGTGTCGTACAAGGTGACTCAGGTATAGGGTTGTTTAACATCAGACAGATATACTCGTATACAGCCACGACTCAGCCTATACATGGCTCGAGCCAACAATAGTGCCCGGAAAACGGCAATAGGCTCACCCCCTAATACAATAATTGGAGAAATGTGTGTGTTAATTCACCTCTGCCTAACCCTCCGGGGATAAAGGCGTGATTGTATGTATGTATGTATCGTTGTGATATGATATGGGATCGTCTTGAGGGTTCCGTAACTCAAGAGGAAAAAAACTGTCTGTCCGTCTGTCTGTTCGTCTGTCAGTCTGTCAAGACCTTTTTTTTTTTTTTTTCAAATTCCCATAGAGACCGAGGAGGATTGCAATTTGATAAGAGTTTTGGTGAAAATAACTAATGAAGTTTAATTAATCAAAAGACATGTTAAATTTCAACTTCATATGTCTCTGAGAAGAGCATTCTGAAAGATAGATGAACAGCAAAATAATTCTAAAACTACATAGTTAATGCATATTATTTTTATTTTTTTCAAATTACGGAATTAGTGTCCAACTTATTCCGACAATACAAATTTAGACAAAATTAAATCTGGGGCAGTAATGGAGTACCTACTGACTTTTCTAGTCTAGATTTCATTTGGTTTTTTATTTAATCTTTTCAACCTTTCAACGCCTGCCTGTCTCCTTCCTTCTTTCTTTCATATAAACCCTACTATCTATTGCTATATTCGTAATTCTAGGCCAGAATAGTCCGCCAACCGGGTGGCGACGCGTCGGCTAGATGAAATATGCGGCCCGAGTCGACCAGAGACAGCACTACACGACACTTTAAAATATTAATATCGTATTTACTGCGTCTCTGAAGTGAAGCGGATTATCTGCTCAGTTTGTGAAATATTGTTTTTGTGTACATTTCCATCTGTGGAGACAATGATCTTGTGTTACGAGTATAAACAATTTTAATAAAAAATAAAAATCTGATTTTACTGAATGAGCAGTTTTCCAGTAGGTATTTATAGCGTTCCTAAAGACAAGCTAGATGGCGCAGCCGGCACTTTTGGTAAGTAGTGTGGTCTCACATCTAGTGTTCCCTAATTTATGGAAAAAATGTTCTTCGGTTTTGTAATGATTTACTTTACATAAATGTTTTGACATTTTTTTTTTGATAAGATTATTTTAAATATAATATTATTATTTTAAATTACAGATAGTGACGCGAAAAGAATTAAGCGTTTTATCATATTTTATCTATTGTAATATGGGTAAATGAAATTAAACTTTGGCAACATCGCACAAATAAACCACAGAGTACATTAAAATTACCAAAAGCTATGCTAGCACCATCTCTTGATGATTTAAAAACCAACTGATTATTATACCTACTGGAAAACTGCTCATTGCACTGAAAAGTGAATAGCCAATCATTTGGAAAAGGATTTCATTGAAAAGACAAAATATGCGTCAGAATTTTCTGTTGAATTTCAACACTGCTACAAGTCAAAGTCAAACTGGTACTTTTTAGGTCGGAGTCTTGTTCCATAGTTCGGACTCCACAATCCACATACCTAATTATTTAACAGTTAGTAATTGTGGAATTCCATCGCCAATCATAGGTAATACAATAATAAATTATAGACGATTGGAATTCATCTTTATTGCTAAATGTCTTATAAAAGTTCCAGAGCATGAATTTAAAAGTCTTTTGCCTCATCTATGAATCAGCAAGCTGTTACTGTTGTATATTGATGATACTATCATGGTCATTATTAGACTCGTCTTTATTGTACAAGGGTTAGGTACATTGTTAATTATGTCATTTTTTTTTTGCTTCTATGCGTCAAATATGTTTAAGAAAACTTTCGTATATTCACATTAAATCTATGTAATTTTAACTGGTGTACAATAAAAAATATTTGTATTCTTTTCTTAGTTTTTAATCATTTGAGTTAGTGTTAAGCTACAACTTCCCAAATTAAATGAAGTAAAACGTCTTAGGAGAATTTATTAGGTTAATCCTACTATAATACAATTTCAATATTTACAATATTAACAATAAAACTAAAAATATATACATAAAAGGACAAATTAAAAACTAAAACCGAACGCGTCGTGGAATTCCTCCGCATCGCAACGTCTTTAAACTCACACAACAGATTTTTCCCACATCCACAGGATACAGATACATCAACTGTTGTTTACACAACAGCCTTAGCGATAAACTACGAGTTATAAAAACTTATGACTCCACAATCTTGTCTGATGGCAACTGAATCACACAATGAACATGTAAATATCGCAGCGTCCACACGCAACGCGGAACAGTTTCTCGCGCGCTGAAACATGGCCAATAACTTTAAGAGTTTTCGCTATAAAATAGGCGACGATTTGTGGCACAGATGTGGGTAGCAGTTGAGGTGACAAATATTATAAAAAACTAGTGAAAACAAAATGAAAAATAATAATTTTATTAACAAACAAAAATTAAGTGATGAAATCGAAGCATTAGAACATGATTTGACACTATTAGTTTGTGTAACAATAATCACAATAAAATTTTAAAACAACACATAAATACTTAAGACCTAGTTATAAGTTTCGACTGACTGACTAATTCATCAACGCAGAGCTTTAAATTAAGCAGTAGATGCTTTTTAAATTATAAACTGCAACTAAGGAAGTATTCTTGGAAATTTCGCTTGAGATGCCAAAAAAGTTATGAATGTCAGAACGTCCGTCAGTTTCTAAATAAGAAATCTCCTTCCTTGTAATTTTCTCTTTCAAATTAGCCAAAAAAATGCATAAAATCAATAAACAAGCGGTTCGGCAACCCTTCTTCTGCCGTACTATCAAGACCTGGAATTCCTTACCAGTACACGTGTTTCCCTCTTCCTACAGTCCCGGTCCCGGGTCCTTTAAGTGGGTCGTGAAAAATCATCTGATGAGGCCGTCAAGCTGAATGCCACCGTTGTAACATGGCACGTGTATATAATGGTGATCCTTGTTTCCGAGACTTGCCATCAGGCGAGGTGAAGTCAAATTGGCATGCCTATATAAAAAATACATCTTATTTTTATACCTTACATTTTTTAACAAAACATAGATTCTTACATCCTGGTATAGTTTGGCAACAATATGCGGGACAATCGTACGTGAAAGCCTCCCGTATGCTAACGGATATGAATACATAAGAACGGGCTGTCCGAAACTTAACGACGCACTTCGCACACCTAAGTAATTGAATTACAGATACAAGAGTACGGGAGAAAATTATTATACCTTCATCCTATACGGTAGGAAGTAGACCTGGTAGAAAGCCTTTTAAAATTGTATTGTATCTCTGTGGCGTAGCGGTAGGGAGTTTGAGTGCTACGTGGGAGTTCACTTGTTCAATTCCTGCTTAATGCAATGAATATGAACACAACAATGTATTTTTTTGTATTTCTTGTCTGTTTATGTCAGCCCGTGATGGAGGCAAAAACTACTGAACGGCTTTTGATGCAGTTTATTTTGTTTCAAAGGTCTTGGTCAGAATTAAAACCTTACGTTTTTCATCGCAATTGGTTGAGTAGAACCGGACATATATGTCAGCCATGCAGGCGGAACCACGACTAGTAAAAAATTAAAATGCCTCTCCCACAAACATACCTATAATGTCAAATTTTAAGATTCCAAAAGCATAACACAGGTCATCTTCCCAACACATTATCATAATCAACTTATTTTACGATTATTAACAACTGAATAACTTCCAAGAGCGTCTCCACTCATCCCATAGCTCACCTTCTACCCCCAATACCTACGTACCTGTTCCGCTGTTCCGAATACTCCGTGCACGGAACATTCATATACAGAAGTTGAGCTCTTGTATGTACAGTCGGCATCAGATCAATCTTGACTAGCAAAGTACTCAAAAATGTTCGGAAAAATCACGAAATATCATCAGGTAGGGATATAGCGAGATATCACGTGTATTTATTTTAAGCTATTGCATAGCTTTTATCGCGGGCCTTGAGCGTGTAGACCGAATCCAGAAATTCCGTAACGAACACCCCGAAGCTCGCACGAATCGAGTCGAGCTGCTCCGAAGTAGCTCCGCTTAACGTAAGTAATTATAATTGCATAAGTTGATAAAAAATGCTATGCAATGTAACGTCACGATTTTAAAGCGTCGTTACAACTGTTTCTGAACGAATTTTTAGTGACATTTCTGTTTGACGTTTTCGTCATCTGTCAAAAACTTAGAACTTGGACTTCACTTTCTTTCCTACGACAGATGGAGATGTCACGATAAATGGCTTTTTAATAAACATCTTCCTAAATCCCGATGGGATCTTAATTATTTTTGATGGAGGAGCTTCCTTAAGCTAGCCCATGTAATCTCAAGAGGGGTTAACCCTATATTTTCGTATTTTTTACATTTTGAACGTGTAATTGCTGGACCAATCACCGTTTTAACTGATGAGGCGATTCCTTTTGGATCGCCTCATCTTATCTCTTTACCTCTTTACAGCTTATTTCTTACCTTATTTCATTCGTTTTAACTCAAATTTTGATGATGGTCATGAAGACCTCATGGTTTTCATGAACGAGTGAAGCCTCGTGATGTATTTTGGCTGCGAGGACGCCTGTCCACGCCCAAGGATGTCGTGAGAGCGTTCCTTTTAAATTTAACTACATAAATATAACCTTTCTATTTTAAATTTTACTTCATAAGAATGCATAAGTGATGTGTGACACAAACATTTATACTAATACCTAAGATCTAGTACATTGTAAGACCTTAATGTACGTACATGCACACTGGGACTAAAATTAAATCCAACAAACCTCATTATGGGATTTTATTTAGCCACTCCCCTAAAGATTAAAGGTTCCAATAGCCGCTAAGTTTATCCGTTGCATTATTTTATTTAGGGATTCTCCTTGGCGCCCGAATTCTATGGTAAATATTTACTTTTTATTTTATTTTATTAGGAGAATTTCCCATACATAGTCTGTACTAAACCACCACATTACAATTTGTCGCTCGCGAACAGGGACTGATAGTGTGCAACTACGGTATACCTTGTCACCTTCACCTATGCATTGTTTATTTACTTTAACATGTTAGGAACATAGTTTTCTTCATGTATATTACTGTATAACTGTGTGTTTCAGTAAATATTTGTTATTGTTTACTTTTACAAAACTAATCCTACTACAGGTTGGTACTATTGTTGATATATCTCATTTACAGGTGAATATTTCAATTTGTATAACATTTACTGTTATTGTTAACATTGTTTTATATTGTATAACCTTAGTTTATTACAAATAACAAGTAAGATTATCCACTTAGTAATAATAGGTAATTATAGGTTAATAACCTTTGAACTTTGTGTGAAAACATAATAATATTTGAATCTTTGCTGTTTACCATAAGTAAACATAAACAATTTCTTTTGTAAATCACAAATGCATTCTTTTTCTTTGTAGGTATTTGACCTATATAACTTTAACAATAATAACATTCCATTTAATGACTTTGATCTACTTTTGATTTGAACATTTTCATTCAAAACAATCAAATTTCTTTAACAATTTAAATATTTTCAAACTTTTATAGCTGCTTTCATAGGACAGTTAGTGTGTTTTATACAACTTTTTATTAGATTTCACATCTTTTTATAAACTAAACATGGATAAGGAAATACAGGTCCCGCCTTTGTTTGACAATGTTGTTCCAGTTGGTACTTCTACTCATGAGTTGCCGCATGTCATGAATGACTTGACGGAAGTTGCTGATCCGTTTTCAAATAGCAGGGGTGCTGGTGATTATAGTCCTCAAGCTGCATCTTCGTTCAATATGATGAATGTTTTGTTGAATGAAAATCTGAAGAAGAACTTGCCTTCTGTTTCGAAGTTACCGGATTTAAAACGAAGTAAGCTTTTGTATGATGGTAAATCTTGTGTTAGGGAATTTATTACTCAAGTGGAAGAATATTTCTTGTTTAAAAATTTTAATGAACATTTTTTAGTTAGTTCATTTTCTGATCTTTTGTCAGGCACTGCCCTCAAATGGTTTCGTAGTGTGCGTATTCGTATTGCTTCTTGGCAGGATTTGAAGGCTGCGTTGTTGAAACGTTTTGATAGGATTGAATTTGATTATCATTTGGAACATGAGCTCCGTACTCGTAAACAAAAGTTTAGTGAGTCGTTGCCAGACTTTATTACTGAAATAATGGATATGGCAAGCCGTTTGTCTATGCCTATCTCTGAATATACTCTTATAACTATTATTAAACATAATATGTTAAATATTTACACACCTTTTGTGTTTGGTAGAACTATTTCTTCTATTGACCAGTTTATTGACCTCAGCAGAGAATTAGAGAATTTTGTGTCAAGAAAGAATTTGAGTGAGAATAAAATCATTAAAAAAGAAAAACATTCTGCTCAAATTAGTGCTGTTGAAACAGACAGCTTAACTTGTTTAAAATGTAAGTCCTCTGGACATTCTTATAAAAATTGCCCTAAATTTCCTGGTGTAATTTGTTTTAAGTGTCACAAAGTTGGTGTCACTACGAAGAATTGTGACGTTTGTAAGGCTAATACTGTTCAGTCAAAAAACGTATCAGGCCCCATCGAGCCCTAGTTTTTGATAAAACTTCTGGTGACTCGATGTTGAAAAAATTTTGCAATCCTCCGGATGAAGCCACTTGTAAGAAAGAATTTAATGATTGGTTAGGTTATTTGAAAGTTTTCTTTAGTAATATCAGGGCTGCCCCTGTTTTGTTTGTTAAACATAAAGACACTAGACCTTATTTGAAATTTAATATTAAAAATAAAATTTATTCAGGTTTGTTAGATAGTGGAGCTTGTAGTTGTGTACTTGGTTCTAATATTCATCAAACATTTTTGCAATTAGGATTTAAATTTAAACCTTCTCAAGGTAATGCTGTTACTGCTGATGGTTCTCCACACAATGTTATTGGAACTATGGTTTTACCTATCACTTGTGATAATGTTACTAAAAATGTAGATTTTTTGATAATTCCCTCTTTTAAACCTTCAATTATTTTGGGATTCGACTTTTGGTTGAAATTTAACCTTGCTAAAGATTTGTGGGATAATATTACTTTTGAAAATGAACCCAAAACTTGTATTAATGCAGTTACTTCTGTTTCTGAACTTTCTCCTTCTGAGAAACTTAGTTTAAATAAAATTATTTCACTCTTTGAAGATATTTCTTATGAAAAGAGAGGCTTAGGTCTTACTCATTTAGTTAAACATAAAATTAATGTTTCTGGTGAACCTTTTAAGCAACGTTATTGGCCACTTAGTCCTGCTAAACAAAAAGAACTTTATGATGAAGTGGAAGTTTTATTAAAAGAAAATATTATTGAACCTTCTAAATCTCCTTGGTGTTCTCCAGTGTTAGCCGTTGAAAAACGCGATGGTGGAACCAGATTATGTTTGGATTCTAGAAAATTAAATTCAGTAACTATTAAAGATTCTTACCCTTTGCCTTACCCTTCTAGAATTTTAGATAACCTTCGGGGTGCTAATTATATAACTACTATTGACTTGTCTAAAGCATTTTTGCAAATCGCTTTAGAAGAATCTTCTCGAGAGAAGACTGCTTTCGTTGTTCCTGGGAAAGGTTTATTTCATTTCACCCGGATGGTGTACGGTTTGACTAATGCACCTGCTGAGTTACAAAGACTTGTAGATAAGTTGTTTGGGCCAGAATTTGATAATGTAGCTTTCTGTTACTTAGATGATCTTATATTGGTAAATTCTACATTCTCTGATCACCTAGATTATTTAAATAAAATTTATAAAATTCTTAAAGATGCCGGGTTAACTATTAACTTAAAAAAGTGTAATTTTTGTAAAGATAGACTTCGTTATCTTGGTTATATTGTTGATAGTAGCGGTTTACATACAGACCCGGCTAAATTAGAGTCAATTGAAAGTTTTCCTCGCCCAGAAAGCGTTAGACAATTAAGAAGTTTTCTTGGGTTATGTTCTTATTACCGTAGATTCATTGATAAATTTGCTGATATTGCTTCGCCACTAACAAAATTAACGGCAGGAAGCAAGAATTCTAAAAAATCTCTTTCCTGGAATGAAGAAGCTGATGTTGCTTTTCATAATTTAAAATTAGCATTAATTTCTGCACCCGTTTTACATTGTCCAAATTTTGAAAAACCATTCTTTTTACATTGTGATGCTAGTTCTGTTGGAATAGGTAGTGTCCTGAGCCAAGATGATGATAATGGAGATCAACATCCCGTAGCTTATTATTCTAGATCTTTAAATAAATGTGAACGTAATTATAGCACAACTGAGAGAGAGTTGTTATCAATATTAGATTCCATTGAACATTTCAGACCTTATATTGAAGGAATGAAATTTACAGTTATCACTGATCATGCTAGTTTAACTTGGCTTCTTAAACTCAATAATCCTAGTGGTCGTCTTGCTCGTTGGGCTGCTAGAATTTCTCAATTTACTTTTGATGTTAAATATAAAAAAGGTTCCTTACATTTAGTTCCAGATTGTTTATCTAGAATAGAAATTTCTGCTATTAATGTCCCTTTAAATAATAATATTGTATTGCCAGACGAGGATATCGTTGATCCTTGGTATAGAAAAATATTTGTTAATTGTCAAAAGTTTCCTAGAAAATATAAAAATTTCAAAGTTGAAAGTGATACTTTATATAGATTTTGTAAAGATAAATATAATCCTAATAATCGTTTAAATTGGAAAATTGTCATACCTATACTAGTCTCAACGTAAGAGGCCCACTATGACATTTGTCATTTGGACGTAACTAGGGATGTAACCACACCACTCGGTACACGATACTCAAGATAAATCGATTCAAGTTTGTATGCGTATTTGATCGATTAGAATATGTATTGTATTGTAGTGTAAAGTTCATTGGCTTAAAGTTCTAATTAGAAAATTTTATCTAAACTTTGATATTGTAGGTATTTTTAAACAATACAATACTGCGAAAAGTCAATTTTCTTTTTTACGCTTATATCACTTATTGAAATGAAACCACTTTTTAACGGCTTCTATCGCGATTTATCTGTCACTATTTACTTTTAACCCTACGTCGGCTACTTTCTAGCAGCCCTGGTCCCGGGGTGACTTAAGATGATATTTGAAGCCTAGGAATAAAAAACCTAGATAACAGCAAACACAACAAAGTCACAAATTGGGATAATGTCATATTTGTCGATGAGACTTGGCTGAACTCGAATCATACCGTGCCGCAGTCATGGACAGATGATACCAAGGCCTCTTGCTCAAAAGTGCCAATAGGAAAAGGTGGACGCTTAATCATCTGCCACGTCGTCGGGTCAGCTAGTGGTGGTTTTGATAATGATACCTTGCTCGCATTTGAGTCTAAAAGTACAAAATAATATCACAGAGTGGTTTACTAACCTGTTAGCAAACCTCTCTGAACAGTGCATAATAAAATTATTGTGTACAATGCACCGTGACCAATCAGTTCAAATAAATAAAGCACCTACTCAAGCAAACAAAAAGGCCGATTTAGTAGCATGGATACAAAGATCAGGCGTTGAAGCTGATACGAAATAGTTAAGAGCTGAATTGCTGTAACTGGTAAAAAAAATTAAACCTGCAAAATTAAAAAATTAAATTGATGAATGGGCACTTCAGCATGGACATAAAGTGACAAGAACGCCGTCATACCATTGTCAGTACAATGCTATTGAGCTGATCTGGGCTCAAATGAAAGGATATGCAGCACGCCGGGGCGCGCCGTAGTAGCGGCGGTAAGACCCATCATGGGGGAGTGGCTAGAGAGGCCACACGGTGGCCTCTCGTTCTGGCTGACGCAGATTATCACCGAGCATGGATGCTTCGGGCGGTATCTGCATCGGACCGCGAAGAAAGAGCCAACGTCCGAGTGCCATCACTGCGACGCGAGCGAGGATTCGGCGCTGCACACGCTCACCGAGTGTCCGGCATGGGAGACGCCGAGACGGGAGCTGGTGGCGACCCTGGGGGTGAGAGCTCTCACGCTCGCCACTTTGCTCGCAGCGATGGTTCGCTGCGCGGATGCGTGGGCCGCCGGCGCCTCCTTCTGCGAGCAGGTAATGCTCGTGAAGGAGGCGGCGGAGCGGGAGCGAAGGAGAATCGCAGACCTTGCGGCCCGCGAGGAGCGAAGGAGAATCGCAAACCGCGTGGCCCGCGAGGAGCGGCGGCAACTCGGGCGTCGGAGGTCGCAGAATGACCTCCGTCCCCCATGAGCGCGGGCCTGGGGGTGACGGGTGGAGCCGCCTGTCACCCTAGCAGAAGCAGGCCGCGGCGGCAGCACGCATTGCGTGCTTCCCCACACCCGGGGGCGAGTCGGGGACTCTGTGGTCCCCACACCGGAAGAGGGCCAGATCGAGAGATATGGTCCTGGGTCGGTCCACAGACGGCGTGCGTTTTAGTCGGTTCGAGTCCGACATAACCTCCTCCGCCGGTTCCGGCGGGGGAGGTATCCGTGGGGATTTTTCGCACGATAAAAAAAAAAAAAAAAAAAAGGATTATGCAGCACGCCACAATACAAAGCGGCCATTCTCCACTAAGAAAATGATGACATTGCTGAATGAAGCTTGTGCCAAAATTACTAAAGAAGACTGGGTAATAGTTCTGGGGGTCCAGGGCTAGGTTTCTAGGCTTCCAGGCTTCTAGACATAATTAAACCTACAAATCTTGAAGTCTACAAGCCTAAAATTTAAAAAAGACCTAGAAAACAGCAAAAAACAGTCAGACTTAACGAAACCGCGAGCTCATTCTACGTATAGTCGCTGATGTTTAGTCACTCCGCGACCACGGTTGCTGAAAGTTAGCCGAAACTTCGGGTTAAAGTAATAAAGAATTAATCGCGATAGAATCCGTTAAAAATGTTAAAATGTTAAATGTTAAACGCTTCCTTTTATTTGTGCTCTATGACCTTGCTTCGTCTCACATTTCAGGATTCTCGCTCAACGAGGAGTACCCTAAAATTAAACTTCTAATTCAACGCAATCAAAGTATTGCCGGTCTTGTAGTATATTGCCGGCCATGTAGCATATTGCCAGTACTGTAGCATATTGCCGGTCATGTAGCATATTGCCGGTCATGTAGCATTAGTTCGCACCACAATTCAGTTTCGTGAGGAATCTTTAATGCGCAAACACGAGTCGTGTTTGCGCATTAACACACGTTTTGCACTTGACCGGATTTTTACAGATAAGTGTACGATCTTTAACTTTGTCTTAGACATTTTTATGATAAAATTAAAAAAAATATCTTAATCGATTTATTTTTACCATAACCAATTTATTAATAGTCTGTGGAGAGTATAAAAAACTCGTTATGGACAGCACTGAGCGGAGTGGGCGGTACCCATCAATGAAAAATGTCATTCTACGTTTGAAAAATATCATTGTTTTACGTTCTCAAAATTGAGAACTTCATGGACTTGAAATGTCCAAACGGGCTTTTTAGATAGCGATTACTTTAAAGAACACATCATAGACACAATTAAATCTAATCATGATGATGTTAATTCAGGACATTTAGGAATTCATAAAACTTTAAATAAATTAAAAGTACATTATTTTTGGAAAGGTATGTTTATTGATGTGCAAAAATACATTTCTTCTTGTGATACTTGTAAAGCTTATAAATCTTCTACTAATCCACCTCATGGAATTATGGTTAATCCTAAAAAAGTTGATAAACCACTGTTAATGCTTTCTATTGATATTATTGGAACTCTTCCAAAAGCTTATTCTGGCCATAAGTATATACTTTCAATTGTAGACGTTTTTACTAAATATTGTTGGATATTTCCCATGACTAGTGCTACTACTATAGTAATTTGTAGGATTCTTGAAAAAGAAATTTTCCTTAGGTTTGGAACGCCTAAAATTCTTGTTTGTGATAACGGAAGTCAATTTACAGCTAAGCAGTTCGTTGATTTTCTAAAAAGTTATAACATTAATAAAATATTTTATAATACTTTATATACCCCTCAAAATAATCCTGTAGAGAGATATAACAAAACAGTCGAAACATGTATTTCTTGTTTTGTTAAAGATGATCATAGAACTTGGTCAAAATATTTGCCTCATGTTCAATTAGCTTTGAATAATAGTGTGAATCTAGCCACAGATTTCACACCTAATTTTCTCATGTTCGGTAGAGAACTTATTTTTGATGCTTCCTTGCACCGTTTTAGCAATTCTTTTGATAACCTGGATCAACTTGATGTTGTTGATAGGTCTTCTTTTGCTTTTTCACTTAAATCACTTAGTGATATTTTTATTAAAGTTCAAGCTTCTTTGCTTAAAGCTTATAAGCGTAATGCGCGTTATTATAATATAGGGAGGAAAGTCATTTCTTTTGAAGTGGGAGATATAGTGTGGAGAAGAAGTTTTGTGCAGTCTAATGCTCCTGCATTCTTTTCGGCTAAGTTAGCACCTAAGTTTGTTAAGTGTGAAATATTAGATAAAGTTTCCTCTAATGTTTACGTTTTAAAAGACCTTCATAAAAACTACACTGGTCGTTATCACATTAAGGATATAATTAAATATTAAAAATTAATATTGGTTTTTCCAATATCTATCTTTGTTTTTGGTACTTTGTTTGAAGTATGAACCCATTAAAAGGTGATGCTTGAATGGTTTAGGGTTCTTGAAAGGAGATGTATGCAAGGGACTTCACTACAATTTATTAATTTCAATTTTAGATACCTTTAAAAATAACTTAGGTCATTTTAGGTCTCGTTTATTCTCACATTCTACTCCATATTAACCAATTTTTCCACGTCAAAAGATCTTATATTTTATTTTGTATTATAGGATTATTGTTCTGTAAATATTGTTTACACTTGTATATTTTGTACAAAATTAAGAATTTAATTTCTACTCTTTCTTTGGAGCGAAATTTAATATTCACTTTTTTGTTTAAATTCACTTGACTTATTTTCACTCACTCTGGGAATGGAAATTAAGTTTCTTGAACTTATTTTTTGTGTAGTTCTGAGTTATTTTCTTAGTATTAAGATTCTCGGATTTGACGCATTTTTTTATGCATTTACCTTATACCTTGCTGTACCATTTTTTGGGAAACTTGGATTTACCTTGACTTTACAACTTTTTGTGCTATTGTGTTTCTATTCACATAGTCACACCCTTTTTACGCATTGCGCACGGAATGTCGGTGGTGTTATGCCGGTCGCAATTGTCGTTTTTCTTTTTGTACTTGTGTTTCTATACACATAGTTACATTTTTTTATGCTTTGCGCACGGAATGTCGGTGGTGTTGAGCCGGTCGCAAATGTCATACTTTTCTTATGCGGTTGTGCTCAGAAAGTCAGTGGTGTTGTACTGGTCACAATTGTCATATTTTCTTAATATTTTGCTTGTGCTCGGAAAATTGGTGGTGTTATGCCGATCACAATGCTTATAAATATATTTTCACCTCACTTTTGTTGTGGTTTGTTTTGACGTTTAGATTTGGGAGTTTTGATTTGAAGTCGGCGGCTTTCAACCTAACCGATAATGGGAAAACTTCATAGTTTTACCCAATTTTGATTCAGATTCGGCAGCGTTGGTGCTTAACCGATATCTTTGTTTCTTTTTATTTCAGGGTTTGCTGGTATAGAGTCGGTGGCGTAGGTGCTCAACCGCACTTTTGTATTTATGCTTGAAGGCTGGTTAAGATCAAGAATTAGATTCGATGGCGTTGGTTGCTTAATCGTTATCTGGTATAGGATTGAGTTGGATTTGTTTCTTTTTATTGAAAATTTATTTTCACCCTACTTTGGTGTTGGATTGATTTTCACTCTTTTCAGAGTTTGTTTTTCATTTTGGTTATTCCATTAAGTTGGAAAATATCCTTTATTACCTTTTGGTAAGGAAATTATTTTCCACATTCTTTAATTTTTTTTGAATTGTTTCTGCAATTCTCCTTGCAACTTGTTTTGCTTTATTTGCTTTTTTTTTGCAAAATGTTGCCAGACCTTTATTTTTCTTTTGAGGTTTTTGAATTTTGTCTTTGTTCTTTTTTTGAACAAAAGAAAAGAAAGTTCCTTTCTTTTTCTTTTTTTTTTTTGGGGAGGGATGTAATGTAACGTCACGATTTTAAAGCGTCGTTACAACTGTTTCTGAACGAATTTTTAGTGACATTTCTGTTTGACGTTTTCGTCATCTGTCAAAAACTTAGAACTTGGACTTCACTTTCTTTCCTACGACAGATGGAGATGTCACGATAAATGGCTTTTTAATAAACATCTTCCTAAATCCCGATGGGATCTTAATTATTTTTGATGGAGGAGCTTCCTTAAGCTAGCCCATGTAATCTCAAGAGGGGTTAACCCTATATTTTCGTATTTTTTACATTTTGAACGTGTAATTGCTGGACCAATCACCGTTTTAACTGATGAGGCGATTCCTTTTGGATCGCCTCATCTTATCTCTTTACCTCTTTACAGCTTATTTCTTACCTTATTTCATTCGTTTTAACTCAAATTTTGATGATGGTCATGAAGACCTCATGGTTTTCATGAACGAGTGAAGCCTCGTGATGTATTTTGGCTGCGAGGACGCCTGTCCACGCCCAAGGATGTCGTGAGAGCGTTCCTTTTAAATTTAACTACATAAATATAACCTTTCTATTTTAAATTTTACTTCATAAGAATGCATAAGTGATGTGTGACACAAACATTTATACTAATACCTAAGATCTAGTACATTGTAAGACCTTAATGTACGTACATGCACACTGGGACTAAAATTAAATCCAACAAACCTCATTATGGGATTTTATTTAGCCACTCCCCTAAAGATTAAAGGTTCCAATAGCCGCTAAGTTTATCCGTTGCATTATTTTATTTAGGGATTCTCCTTGGCGCCCGAATTCTATGGTAAATATTTACTTTTTATTTTATTTTATTAGGAGAATTTCCCATACATAGTCTGTACTAAACCACCACATTACAGCAATAGCTTTACCGCGGCAGTCCCCGAGTGCCACTCGTCTTTTTTTTCTTATAACGCGCAATTATTCACACGATGCTTAATTTTCTGGCAAAAAATTAATAAAAATTACACGTGATATTTGTAGTCTAATACCTCACCACGTATCACCAGGAGGTATAAAAATTCTAAAAAAAACATGTGATTAATGGACAGCTCCTAAGGGACGAGTCTATTACCGTCAAGCAGGTATTTTTTACGAGCCGTGTGTGTATTTTTGGATGATTAACCAAATCCATATCCATCCATACTTCTATACTATTATATAATTGTAAAGTGGTCGTGTCTGTACATTGGAGATATTTAAAAAAAAATACTTGGGTTATGTTATGTTAACGATACTGAACACGAAAATATTTTTTTTGAATTTCCTGTCTGTTTGTCTGTTTGTCTGTTTGTCCGCGATGGACGCAAAAACTACTGGAAGGATTTTGATGCGGTTTTTTTTGTTAGAAAGGTCTTGCTCAGACTTAAAATCTTACGTTTGTTTGATCGCAATCGGTTGAGTAGAACCGAAGATATGAGCAAAGGTCGCGTTAACCGAGATGCACGCGGGCGGAGCCGCGGGCGGAAGGCTAGTAATATTATAAATGTGAAAGTAAATCTGTCTGTCTGTCTGTCTGTCAGTACGCCTAAACCACTGAACCAATTTTAATAAAATGATATACAGAGATTAGATCATGGGATGTACCGGCATCCTGTCAACATAGCCGCGGGCAACAGCTAGTTTAGAATATAATTTAAACACAAAAATAACGCGTATTACTCAACACCTTATTGCTCCCACTCATTCCGAAATACGCGTCCGTGAGCCACATCAATGTATGGGTTACTCGACCGCATAATATTATTGTTGAATTACACCAGTAAACGCTGAAAATAAGCTTTCATTTACACTGAAATATTAAGAAAGAATGCTCTTAGAATGATCTTGTTCTAGTTCTGACTCTATGTTCGTTTGGTCTGAATCAACCTGTATACGAAGCTGAAGTTCTGTATGTAACCAGTGTCCCGTGCCCGTAGAGCACACATTCATAAACCAGTTGCCGAACCGCTTCCGGGCGCCTCCCCTTCCGTTCCGCGCCCCGTATGTAAAATACACGAGTACGGACTTGTTTATGTGATGAATGCGACTTGACGACTACCGAACTTTTATACGTTTCACTTCTAATTTTATGTGAATTTTCCGTTCCAATTTTGAATGTGAGTTTATTATTTTAATGTTAACCCTTTCATGTTTACACGCCTGTAAATCCGCGAAGGGGTAGGCAGAGGTGCGAAATTGTGGTTTTTCTATATTTTAATCTAGGGTCTAAATTCCTAAGGGGCCCACTGACATTTTCCGGGCCCAAACCAACACATCCCCAGGTTTATCTTACAGGAACCAACAACGAGCTGGGTGTGGGTTCGAATCAACCAAAACCGCACGATATCTTGTCAAAACGGTATGAGTAGACGGGTAATCTGGTGTGCCTTAAAGAGGTTATCTACAGACCCAATATAAGTGGGCAAATTGTTAGTTCCGTACAACCGATCCAATTATAAATTCCGGATCGGCAGCACAAGTGTGATACCCTTGGTGTTATATGTGTCTATAGGCCAATAACCAATTCACGTGGTCGTGTACTTGTCTGCCACCTATGTGGTATAAAAGAACAGCTATAACTGAAAAAAAAAATCTTATAAAATTCCTCGTCATCTATTTTCTTCCCAACAATCGACGTTCCCACTTCCCAGGTTGGTATACTCCGCTTAAAATATGTTATTACCATATCCCAGCCGGAATGAGATGTCGGTATACAGTTTTACGCCCCGGTTCCGCCTTCCTATTACCTTACCGCCTCGAGCACCAGCACGGTAACTACTTACCAAAGCTTTCACGGATACTCTAAAATTTGGAATGACAAAAAAATAATGTTCTTATTTTATTCGGTCTGGAGCACATTGATAGTGGCCTATATCCACCAGTAGACTGAAATGAGCTCCCACTGGTTCATGGACAGGGTGCAGGCACAGACTTTCCTCTCACCACCAGGCTCCGGGTCAGGACAGGGTCAATGGCGTAGTGGTAGAGAACGCAACCGCTACGCAGGAGGCGCGTCCACCGTACTCAGTGTAATTATATTTTATATGCATGAAGATGGGTATTTGTATTGGTTCAGTCGTGCCTCGGAGTCGGTCCCGGTACTCCCGGTTGTCGTACGAACATCTTACGGAAATCAACAACGCGGAAATCAATAAAAGCAACAACGGGTCTGACTGCAATTCTTCGATATCGCCAATTGATGAAGTGTTTCTTGACGGCAATAGGCTCGCCTCTTCTGACGTAGAATTGGAACATACTTATCCATAGCCAGGCGATAACGCCACCCTTTCACAGACATACAGATTATATACTTAAGTATAATCATCATCATCATCATTTCAGTCATAGTAGGTCCACTGCTGGACATAGGCCTCCCCTATAGATCTCCAATAAGACCGGTTGGAAGCAATAAGTATTAATATAGGCACTAAATTACTTGCGCTTTTATACTCGTAATATTGCCATGTCCAGTTTTCTAATTCTAAGAAAAGACGGTGAGTAAGATAAAAAATGGGCAGAGGTGTGGGGTAAAATATGGAACTTACATATTGACGTCCGAGGCCGCCATATTGAATAGGCCGCTTGCCGTGACCCTGCCGGGGAATAACCTCGAGATTGATCGAGCACCAAAGTATTATCTTTCTCTTATATATTTACGCCTTTAAGTCCGTATAGGCAGAAATGTATGTAACACCCAGTTGCGACGGTTGAGATTTTTCAGAAGGGAAGACAGTGGAAATGGTTCTCAGCTAGATCTAGTTTGCCATACACCATACGACGGTCTCAGGAAAAGGGTGTTGGAACCGAGATGAAATCACATAGTCAATGATTTTCATTGAGTTCGAAGAACCAAGCGGTTCGGCGACTCCTACTTCTGCCGCACCATTGAGACCTGGAATTCCTTACCAGCTCACATGTTTCCCTCTTCCGACAGTCCCGGGTCCTTTAAGCGGAGCGTGAAAAAGTATCTGATGAGAGCGTCAAGCTAAGTGCCACTATTGTAACTTGGTACGTGTCTATAACGGTGACCCTACGTAAAACGTAAGTATTAATGTAGTTTACTTGAACACATTTTGTATTCAACGAGTTTTCACCACTGAAATCCGCTCTCAGTAATGTATATTTAGGTAAATCGTTGAAGTATATCAATTTTAAACAGCAGTTTTACAAGCTATCCCTCAAAACAACACTATTAAATGAAAACAGAATGAGAAAGGGCCAATGTAATATTGGAAACAAAACATCCCCAGCGGTCAGGCGTCAGAGACTCAGGGGTCTAGGGGGGTGTGCCGATCCAATTTATGCAAAATCTTACCTTCCTTAGGATATTGAGTTTTTGTAAAATATTATCAAAAAATAGTGTGTGTGTATACCTGTTTGAACTTTTGTAAGTATACGCGACATTTGGGTGACAACACCATCGATATTATTGATTTTGAGTTGCTCTACAGACTATAGCCTGCCTGCTAACGTGTGCTGCATGCCCGTCTACCTGTTTACTGGAGGACCTTATAAGTGCCTCCGAGAAAGCATATTAAGAAAATAGAGTTTCAGAGTAGTAACGCCATCGAGTCGACAAAAGGAGAAGAATATTTTTGCAGCACTTTCAAACTGACCCTTGGAGGAAATTTTCTCCTTGATGAGCTCATCAGACTAATGTCCTATTATCGAGTAGGTATATTATAAATACGTACATAATCAGGATGAATGTCGTAGAACTCTTCATTGGTTACTGTCTCATCAAAATGCACCTTAATACCTAAATATTTGTACTTTATCGTTTATTCAGAATTTGATATCCCAGTCGCTCTTTATGAGGCAAAAATGTTAGCAAGCAAGACATACGCGAGCACAAATACCTCTACAATAAATTCCACCGCTAGTACATCGCGGCGAATATGCATAATAATATATGTTATATGAGTTCCGTACGTACAGACAAACAAACAGTTGTTCTAGCGAGAATAACGCAGGAAGTGTGCTACCGTACATAATGTCTTATGTTCAACCGACTGGATTCGGGGAGAGGTATGAATATTGATGGAGAAGGTTTTTTTTTGTTTTTATACCACTTAGTTGGCAGACAAGCACACGGCCCACCCGATGGGAAGCGGTGACCGTGGCCAATGGACGTATGCAACACCAGGGGCGTCACACTCGCGCTGCCGACCCTGAAGAAACCTTCTAATGCCCTTCTTGAAGAACCCCATATTGTAGTCGCTTGGGAATTGTTTAAAGATGCTCAAGTAATACGACGATGCATTTTTTTGTTATTGTAGCAGCCCGGAATTTGATGACTAGCCTAACCCTTCTTGGCAGCTGTTGAGTAAAAAGTTACGATCGTTTCGTTACTTTTACCCAACTGCCAAGCAGGGTTATGTTTTTGAGTTGTGAATCACGAAATTAAACGCAGTGGCGTTTAATTTCATAGAACACTTATGTTTACGGGAACCTATCATCCATAAAAGAACGTACGAACTTAATTTTTTGAGTTGCAAGTTGCGTTATTTTTGTTCTGTAATTTCTGCTGCGTTCCATTTCATAGAAAAGTTATGTTTAATTCACATGGTAACACAATATGAGTTGGGATTGTTCTGCCTTCCGCCGCCAGTTTTGGCACTTGCAACTCAAAAAATTAAGTTTGTAAGTTCTTTTATGGGTGATAGGTTCCCGCATTCTTGACGGGTGCCTCTTTTTGAGCGCTTTACGAGTTTATAGCTTTAAAAGTTTCATCAAGTAACCTGGCCGGCCTGTGCCATTAGGCAATCCGGAAATGCAATCGCAACAATTACTATACTTTCTAGTGTATTATAGCGATTCACATTATTATTGTCGTGAATTGTCCATTATCCGCCATTTGCCATTCTAGCATCTTTTAATACGATGATTATTTTTCCGTCATCCTGTTTACACGTGAAAAGAAAAATCCTAGAGCTGACTACTACACTCTATAAACCGTATCTTCAATCAGCCCTTCTTCGCACATCGCAGCCAGCGCCCCACCGCCGCCACTCACATCGGGAGTTATGCAGATTCGTCGTGTATTTATCACAAAACTTCACCAGATAACACCGACACCGCGAATCTGATTCCGTTTGTACTATCAACCAGATTTATTGACTGAAATAATGTTATTGGACGTTTGTTCAGAACAGAGATAAACAATAGGTATTGGCGTGTATCAGATTTTGAAAGCGGTACTTTGTGGGTTGGGAATAAAATGGGTTGTGTTCGAAAATATTTTTTGGGAAAAATATTTTGGGAATATCAGTGGCGAAAATAACGGAAGGGGTTAAAATTAATGTGGGTGACGTAATAGGAATCAATAGATTGTGTACTGTTTGAGAGGTAACCACATATCAGCAGTTTGAACAGGGGTTTTTGTGTATAGTTAACGTGTATGTATTTTTTGATCTGATCTAACCTCCATAAGCTTCTGCACAGTTTTAGTTTAGGTAGTGCTAGGTAATTAAGTATAAATTATTAATTAGGTAAGTATTATTGATTATTACAAAGTCACACACAGATTTCATCATTATTTCCCTATGGAGAAGAACTTAAAGAATTTAATACTGCCTGGCGTAAAGGCAAAAGGTAAAACTAGCGTCGATGTATGGTCAACAGACCGGCCTACAGGTCAGGTTCTCAAAATCTCATTCTTCGGTCTTTGCTTGGAGTGACATAAGTAGAAGCAGCGTGACATGCTGATCAATGTGTAGAGTTATGCGTATAGATCGCGCTAGAAACTACCGCTACGGCAACTTTCCATGTCCATGACATCACATCCCAGAAATGCGGGCTTGCACGGAGAAAAAAATCTCGTTATACTTACTAAAATTCTGTTTGACTTAACAATATTTCTCGTTCTTTTTGTGACAGCGAGAATAATTTAGTAACGATTACAATATAATAATTCTAGTTGTCAGAACTAGTGATGGCTGTTATCCCAATAAAACAGTTTAGTAGAGATTACCAGAATAATCAGTACCTAATATTTAATTTCTTGTGATGTGAACAATATTGTTTTGTAGTATCTACAATAAGCAGATTAACGTTTACTGAATTATTTAGTAACTGTTAAGTAAGTACATGCTATTCCTACTATCTGTTTTTGTAATGAGTACTATTATTAGTGTAAAGTGTACTATATTTTATTGTAACGATAACTGTACCTTTTGTGATGATTACTGTTCACATTGTTATGTGCAATATGAATTATTGTTGTATGTACTATCTATTATTGTGATGGGTACTACCCAATTTTGTTATAGGTACTATTTGTTGTGTACTATATATGATTGCAATTATTACTAAACAATTAGGCTGCCATTCCACCAGAGATGTGCTATGTTGCTAAGTTTCCAGCCGACCAATAGGATCACTCCATTTTCGCGTCATTTTCATAGCTGACAAATGACGCGATAAAGAAGCGATCTTATTGGTCGGCTGGAAAATTTCCAACGTAGCAAGTCCCTGGTAGAATGGCAGCCTAAGTATGTAGTTTTTTCAATAAGGGTTGATCCTGGCTCGTCAGCATGGAACAGCATTTTCCTGCCGACGAGTCTGTTCCAACCATTATTATTACAAACTACATACAAATTAAATAGTAATACTTACAATATCTATGGTAGAGGTAGTGGAACAAGAATAATAAATACTATTGAAATTTAAACATAATATATATTTATATAATTTCTTTAGGAAAAAGCAACTTGATTTGCTGAGCATAATCCATCAATACTTTAGAGTCTATTCGTTTTCCGGGGTCCGCATCCAGGAGATGTTTTATTATCAAATTGCTTATTTTACGTCGGTGGTTACTAGTCAGCAGTCCATTTTCGTTGTGAGCATTAATTATTGATTTTCCTTCTGCTGTACTCATAAGTAGTTCTTCCAGGTGCTGTAAGCAAACATATTTCTTTACATAATATATAAATAAAACCTGTTATGTAGTAAAAATAACCGGCCAAATGAGAGTTCTCTACTACTAACCGTTGTTGCCGGTGGGGCTTGTGTGTTACTGCAACCTGGTGCTGGTGATGATCTACTCGGTGATGATGTTGCTTTTGGAGCAGATGAGAAGTAAAAAAAAAAAATTGCCCTGTCTCCTATGGGGCCAATCAGTTCTTTGGCAAGAGTTGCGTCTAAGAGACTCAGACAGTTAATGTCTATTTTAATAGCTGAAACAACAAACCGGTCGGTTAGTAGGCAATAAGTAGGCATGTAGAAAGTTTTAGTAAGTACCTAACTATCAAAAAGCGTAAAGGTGTCTGGGTACACAGGTATCGCAAAACAAAAGCGCTCTTAAATAGGTCAGCTAGTTCAAAAGACCGAATTATTAGGTACCTAACTACCTACTTAAATAAGGTAGGTATCTACCTATACCATGAACATGCACATCCATCCATACAAAAGCTGATGACGACGATATAACGGCTGCCCACTGGCCACACAGCGGTGCCGCCCCAAGGTGGAAGCGCAGCGAGGATCAGCGCCAGGCGCGAACTACGTTCGTGGGCGAAGTGACAGGTGCCCCGGGGCGCCGCGCGCCGCCGGTCGCCCATTTCTTTCATAATCTACTTTAATGTAGGTAGTGCCATCCATCGACCGAAAGTCCATAATGTGTATCCCGCGCCTTAGGTATCAGAATCACCCGCAACAACGTAGGTAGGTGTTGTCATGTCACACCTAACTATGTAAGTAGTAGGTATCTACCAAATTTTGAGATACGACGATCTTACTCAACTAAAACAGTACGCCCTTACTTCGATGGAAAGTGCGTCCCCGTTGCTACCCTTCCGTAGGTACCACTTATGTACTTACTAAGTGTACTTTGTTGGGACGCGCTTCCCAGTCACTATTTCGAAGATTGATCTAGCTTTGTTTATCAAATCACACAGGACAGGACTTCCAAAACAACCACTGTCCACGACCTACCTACACACACAGGTATTATCACAGAGTAAGTAATATACTACGGATATTATACTAGGACAGGTAGGTACCTAATCGAATAAAATTATGGCACTGTTACTTACCACTGAATACATCTGTGTATGCTCCGAGACCCCACACCTGCAGTAGAGCTTTTACTTCTTCATCCATAGTCCATTTCACTTCAAATTCACAAAAAAAAAACAATAAAACGCACGCGCAGTCACAACGCATCCGACGAACGCTCGATGCAAACAAAAAATGGCGATTACCAACAACAAAATTCTAGTAGTAATTTGATGAGTCTTCCCCCCTCCCCCCGCGCCAATGCACCGCCGAGAGGTGCGGTGTTACTTGTACTAAACTAAATTGTAGAATCTACAGAGAGCATTGTTTATTTTACAATTTGTCTAGTAGTCATTATATTAAGCTAATAGCAGTAACTAAAATTCTGGTTATTTGTAAAGTACTATATTATTTTGTAAAGTGAACGAAAATTATTTAATGGTAACTAGAAAATGTATTAAAGATTACTATTTTATATTAGATGCAACATTTTTTGTGATTACCACTCGTTCTCGTAGTCTTGTAATTCCATTTTTTTCTCAGTGTGGGGTGGTAGAAGATGACATGCAATACTAACGGTCTCTCTGTCATGGATACCCAAGACCGTGCAAAGGGGCGGATGAAATGCCGGAAAGCGGACCCCGGGCTACGTAGTGAAAGCCTCAGGACTCAATTCTGAGTCGATGATGATGAAACTGCATGACCTACTTAAATAAAGTTCTTCTTCATCCTAGCGTTAATGCCAGAGTCTGGAGTTCACTTTTTTCAGTCTAACTGCAGGTTCAGCGGAACTCCGATATTTTCCGAGAACCGACTGCCACTTGACCTCCACAACCCATTGGCGATATCAAAGCATTGCAGTCAGACCAATAGTTGAACTTTTTAGGGCTCCAACTACCCGTAACGCCTTAAATAAACTGAAACCCGTTTAAAAAGTACCTTCACTTTCAAAGCCTCGGAATAGGTACCCATTTTGTGTTATCTTACGATTCATTGCCAGTGCCTCATAGTACTTCATCCGCTTCGTATTCAGAAGGTGTTGCCAGTCGTTAGTCGCGACAATATAGATGTTTAAGTGAGCATTTAATATTTTATTAGAGCAAGATTCGCGAGAACGCGTTATGCTGTAGGGTTGGTACGTTAGACAGGATGGAACAATTGTTTTAGAGATGAATAGAGGATGCTATTTTAAACTTTCTAATGTCAACCGTCGTTCCAGATGAGGTGAAAATAAAAATTATTATCATGACAGCGTTAGTCCCGGTTGCATCCAAATCTCATGCTTTAAAGAGTCTACGCTCCTATTCTATATCTTGGAGTGACTGCCGTCTAACCCTCCAGTGCCAAGAGAAAAGCCTACGCTATAGCGTACAGGCTACCAGGCCGTTGAATATTAGCTTAGTTCATTACAAAAGTCATCATTTCAATTTAACGAGGATTGAAAAGGATATGCTATTCCATAGCATGTGTAAAAGTTCTAGTGTCTTCGGTGTGGTGGCAGCCCTGTTTGTTAAGACTCCGCTGTACTGTTATCTAGATCACGTAACGCGGATCGGGCTTGCGCCTTGCATATTCCTCGCTTTTAAACCTTATCGTTTTATATAAATTAATTGCGAGGAACAGAGATTTTGGCTGTAACTGCGCGGTGTAGACGCTTCAAAGGCAGCGATTTCTTGATATTAATTTGAATAAAAGCTGAGTTACTGGTATACGTGTTGTCACACCGGAAGAGGACCGGATCGAAAAATATGGCCCTGGGTCGGCCAGGGTGCGAGGGATATATCTACGACTACCTCACCTCCGGTAACCGACGGCCCTCAGATGGCGTGCATTTTAGTCGGTTCAAGTCCGACATAACCTCCTCCACCAGCTCCGGCGGAGGGGTATCCGTGGTAATTTTTCGCACGATAAAAAAGGCATACGTGTTGTCAATCAATCTTTATAAATATTGTTTTTTTTTGTGGACAGCACCAACTAGCGAAGGAACCCAGAGAGGCTTCAGCCCAGGGAGTACGGAAAGCTCAGCCTCACCCTTCATTCAGGAAGTGCATCAGCTAGCAGGTACGGTTGGCTTGGGCTCCAAAGATCTTGATGGAGCTCCAAAAACACCGCAAGCACTAAACACGCCCCTGAAACGTAATTACTATGTTATTTTTGTTTGTTTGAATAAAGATTTATCATTAGTATAGCTCTTTTCCTGGCCCCACGCAGTTTCTCAGTTATCTTGCTTGTTTAGTTAATTGAAACGATTTTGCCTTGATTTAAATGTATCATGTAATGGTACCTACAGTTTTCAATCCTCTTTTTACGCATATAGAAAAATACTCAGCCTCCGTGGCGTAGCGGTAGTGAACGCGGCCGCTCCGTAGGAGGCGCGGGTTCGATCCCCGCTCAGTGCAAATATTTGCGTTCATGAAATATGGGTATTTGCATTGGTCTGGTCGTGCCTCGGAGAGCACATTAAGTTGTCGGTCCCGGTTGCCATAAGAACGTCTATGGCAGTCGTTACGGGTAGTTGGAGCCCTAAAAAAATAAAAAAACAACGGTCTAGCTGCAAAGCTTCGATATCGCCTAATGTTATCATTGAGCGGTGGAGGTCAGATGGCAATCGCTTCACGAAAAAATATCGAGGTCTAGCCAAATCTGTAGTTAAGACTGGTAAAGCGGACCCCAGAATGCGACTGGGAATTAACGCTAGGATGAGAGAGAGAAAAATACTCAGTTCTAATCATGGCGGTGGAACGTTGGACTGTGACGTCAGTAGTCACGAGTTCGAATTGTGTCTATTTGCATTAGCTTCTTCCACGGCACTCACAGAAATATGGGGCCTATTCTACTCCATTGGGAACCAACATTTCAGAAAAAAGGTTGCTTAGCTGGAGAGGAAGAGAATATTAGTAATTTGTAGAAGGTAGGACATGACCGTATTTCCATTCGAGCAGTCCAACTGAGGAAGTACCCTCTGCCCTACAGAATACCGCGGCTATAATAACCTCATGTTGTCTTCCCGGCGGTGAGTAGAGTAGCCACAGCTCACTGGAGAGGTTTTGTGCTGTCAGTGGGAAGATCAAACGCTTGTCTTCTGCGCTGACGTCACATAATCTCTCTGTTCTTACAGGATCGGCAGCACGAGTGTGACCCCCCTGATGTCGCACGACCTCGACTGCAAGCCGGTACCCCTGCTGCTCGAATAACGAGGTTCTAGAGCTTTCTTTCTCATTCAACTTTCCTCTGTGAATGTGGAGGATGGCTAATCTAAAAAATAATAGAATTTAAACTCCAAACAAAAAAAAGCAGTGTGAACAGCGAAAAAATAATAAGCAGAAAGCTATAAAAGTTTTTGAGCGTACCCTACAGGCAATATAGCATTTATAGTTACCGAACGGTCCCCGGGGGACATTAATACTAGCCAATGATTATTTTGTTTCGAGGGAAGGGGGCTATTCTGGTGACACGGGCTCAGGGCATGAAGGGACAAATGGGTACTCACTTTCAATATACTTAATACTAGCTAATATCTCGCATTCTTTCGATACATTCAATGCTTATTGTCTAGTAAAGCGTAGAATGTTACCCAAACAAAAGTTATAACTAGATTAAGGATACTTGTCTATAAATGGAGCACAAAAAAGCAAAAAAGCCCGCTGAGTTTCTTGCCAGAGTCTTCTTAGGGGCTGCATACCGGTGACGGTAAGTAAAGTAAACATATTTTAGTCTAATTCTTGTCTGTGACCGTCCACATTCTCTAAACCGGTCACCACCAGTCTGAAGTTCTCAGTTAGTGTTAAGGAATTATTTATTGTAACTTTGAAGTTCTGAAGAATATTACTCTCGAATAATTTATAGCAGTGAAAAAGACTTTGAAGAGAAAATGTGGCAGTGTAGTTTATTGCATCGCTTCTTCTTCAATGGCGCCTAGGAAGCGAGAATTTACGTAAATTAAAATCACTATGTTATACATTGAGAAATAAACAATATTAAACACATTGACTGCTTGTGAGTCCCGTTAAAACTGTTTATGAGGCCAGAGTCCAACTGCACCCGGGAATACCTACTTTATTACTTTAACTGAAATAAATCCTAGAATACCTAACCATTGCAGAGTACCTATCTAACCTACCCTACTAAAAATCGTAATTTCAATCAAGTTACATTCATTTCAGAATAAGCCCCCTATCACGCTCCCCACCCCTCTTAAGATACTCATAAACATGTTTTTCTCGCAATAAAAATGATAAATCATCCGGTTTTTTATATGGTCAATCAGTAGATACAGTGTTTTTCCTATTGACAGATAAAATCTATGGGGTCGCACTTCTTACGGGAAACTCGATGGAGTAATAAGAACAGTCCCATTTTGATTGATGGTGTTTTGATAACGAAACGGTTTTTTAGTTAGAAACGGGATTCTGTCGAAAATAGTAAGAGATAACTGTCTATATATAAGATCGTAGACTTAGAACGACCACCACCTAAAAGTTCCGAGAGTCCCTGTAATTGTTTTTCAGCACTATGATTGCTGAAAACAACCATGGTCACAAGAGTTCACCCGACACTGAACCAGGTCTACACCAAACTGCAAACTGGCAGTTGATTATGATGCGCTCTTGGAACTGAAGGAAACATACAACAACGACATCCATAAGGCATTGCTCACCTTGTAAATGTCCCAAGGGGTAGGCAGAAGTGTATTAAAACCTATATTTCACCTATTATGACTTAGCCCCACGTAATAAGTGGTGAGCCTATTGCGGCCAAGCAGGCACTGTTTAATGTATATCTTTACTGTTAGGTGAAACACAGTCGCCTTCTATAACACAATTCCTATTCCACCAGGTCTAATCGGTGACAAGATCGGCAGACAAGAGTTTATAAAAAATATTATCAGTTATTATAGCTAACTACCTTATTTTCAAGCACCACATAGGCATAATACATTACTTACGATTATTGTAAATTATGACGGCAATTCTGCTAGCAAAGCTTACGTTATGCCTTATTGAGTATGCGACGAAAACACTCGGTGATATATTGCAGAATACGACCGCAAATAAGCCTTATATCATATTTTCTTTATTAATATTACTAGGTGAATAAATTTACTCAACTTTGTTTTGGTGAAGTTCGCCAAATAATTATATAGGTGTACTTTGTTTTTATGTGAAAAAGATATGATATTATATTGGCTAAGATAGTTTATGATCGTGTGTAAAAACAAATCGTAGAAAATATCGGTTTATCTAATAAAAAAGCCGGTATTTTTTATGTCATACTAGTTGACTCATCCCAGTTTCGCAGCTTGGTAAAAAATAATTTCATAACCCCATTCTTCTCTAAGTATTAATTAATTCTTATTAGGTATACCTATTTGAGGATTATTATAGGAAGAAAGAATCACATAGGTTGGTAATAATGACCAAAAAATATAGTAATTTCTTTTTCCTACAATCATGGGACCTTTAAGCATGTTAGCACTATTATGTATCTGCAATGGTTACTCCCATTCCCTGAGTATTATTCCCCTTTAACTTACCATTAGGCGAGGTAAATTTAACTATATAAAAAATGCAATGTCATCTACCGTGCCTGATAATATTGTACTGTGTCGTCAAAACTTTGGACGGCCATGGAATGAGCTAGGTGTGTAGCGGGTTCGACTCCCGGCCGAGATAACAATGGGGTATTGTTATCTCGGCCAGGATGTACCCCTTCTGGGATATACCTACAAGCTTCGATACATACTGAAAAGATTTAGAAAGTAAGCTTATCAATCGTCTGCTAATTTATTTCCGAAGTAGAAAGACACAAGACTACAATGTCAAAACAGTATTCTTAATTTTTCGACAAAATATAAAACAACACCTCGAATCATAGCATAACATAACTGAATCGTGTTTATAGCCGTCATAGTCCAACACTCCATGTTTTTCCCGCTCATACTAAATTTTATTTCCACCCCCCAACGAAAACTAGTTAAACCAAACGATACAATAAGCCTGAACAATAAAAGCCAACAAAAATTAACTATATAACAACCGAACACTCATTTCCATTCCTTATTATTTGTCCCCGACTTCGTTTTCCAGTATACAACTTTGTGTTTGACTGTTCTGTGCCAAAATATTGAGAAGCCAAAGACACTGTGCTCTAAAATGTGTAGTGTGTGTTGATAGGAAGCGTTTACATTATGGTGTTGGAATCGGCGCCAAGTTTTGATGATCATGGTTTTATTAACCAATATTGGTTGACGAAATTTTGCCGGGGACGGTGACACCATGCGTAAACAAAGATATTGTCTTAATCTGTGGTTAATAGTAAGCTGAAGGTTAACAGGACTAAAAAGAAAGAGGCTCACTATTACAGTATAACCATTTTACTGACCAGCTGCATCAGATGCTTTTTCACGACTGTGGGAAAAATAAATCACCTTTTCCAGTAATTATTTCTGATTCTATATCAGTATCCAGTGTTATAAAAAAGCAAAGATTAGGTTTCACTGTTAAACCCAGGAGAGATTCAGGTATCTTCTGATTCGCAGAGCAGCAGAATTTCCGGAGAGCATTAACTCTAGCTCTAGCTCTCCGGAGGTAAAATGGCAACACCGTGGTTCCCACGCTCGAGGGGACCATCCTAGAGGGGATTTCCGCACGAATAAAGAAGAAAAGGTATCACTGTTGAAGGAAATTGGTTGATTTAGGTACTGTCGTTACTTAAGGTGATTACATACGCGAATGACTTTGAGCATACAAATGCTCAAGGTCATTCACTCGTTTTTCAGCCGTAAAAATCAGTAAAACTAATTTTAATAGATAATTTTTTAGGGGACGATTACAAACTAAGAAGATCACGTCATGCTAATACACTCATTTAACATATTATATCTGAAATTTTCGATTATTTAGATACATATTGTAGAAAATATTTGGTTTCATAAGAAAGAGTAGAGTGATGTTCGGAGCCTCTTTTCAACTATTTCCTCCTTTTTTATTGAATTTATGAAAAGGTGAAGTTACTCTGTATGTCCTGTAGTATGCAGGGATGTAAATTCCAGATCTTTAGGTTTTATAGTCAAAAAGAAAAACGATTTCGAAAATACCGATTTTTTGATGATGATCTGATTCGGGGCCTTAAACCGCGTTTAAAATTTTCGGTGTCACCGACCGTCGTAAGGCTCCCAAGAGAGCGGCAGTTAGCCGCGGCGTCGCCTCTTGATTGGAACCGTCGTAAACTCATCCCCACCACTACACTAGTAGGGATTTTAAGTCAACATGTCGATTAATTTCTTATCACTAAAAATTATTATTGAATATAAGACATGGAAAAGTCATTTTCTTTTATAACTAGACTGTTATGACTTAAACCTACCTTTATTAGCTGGCGTGGATATCGGCGCAACTCTAGGCAAAGCAAGACTCAAGTGTTTTTTTTTTATATTCAGTCCGCCCTCCACTGAAGGGTAAGGAAGGAATTAGGGTGAAGTCCAGAAGTCTTGCTTCCTACAGTCCCGGGTCCTTTAAGCGGGGCGTGAAAAAGCATCTGATGAGGCCGTAAAGCTGAGTGCCACCATTGTAACATGGTACATACGTGTCTATAATGGTGACCCTCTTTTCAGAGACTTTGCCTTCAGCTTACCATCAGACGAGGCGAAGTCAAATTGACGTGTCCTATTTAAAAAAAAATGGAACGGATTCTGCAATTCTGTGAAACGGATCACCACTCCAAATGCTGTTATTGTGATGGTGGGCTGAATGGTAGTTCTTACAAATTTTAAATGAGGACCTTCATTTTAGGAGCAACAGCATCTGGAAAATCGCTTCTACATGGTGCGTGAAAATGAATCTTGCGAGGCTGACTAACTCAGGGCCACGATGACAGCTATAATGAAGGCCTTTATTCTTGCATCTAGTTACCAATTACCACGAGGCGAAGGGAAGTCATATAAAAAAAACTAAAAAAACTATTCGCAAAAGACGTTAGTACTTACATTATAATATCATTATAGAGTTACGGTTATTATCAACTAAGTTCGAGTTCGTTGGTATTAGAATACATGCATTTTCTTTAATGAAAACATCGACACCCCACGCACCACTATTCACAGCTTGAACTGAGTCGGGAGTTTAAAATTTTTGCTATTTACATCTCACGATACTTGCCGCGTCCGCATTGCAATTAATTCTCATAGTTTTTACTCCAATTTATTTATGTTGTTACCCACGATTCTTTTACAGTGATCATCAAATTAATATCTGACATCTTCGAGAGTCATGATATCTCAAGAGAGCCGCCTTCGCTGGTGCGGCCACGTTTTGCGGCAACCGCTAGGTTACGTGGGTAGCAAATGCCTGGCAATGGCGCCCCCGCCGGGTCCGGGTAGAAGGGGTAGGCCCAAGAAGTCCTGGCTTGACGTCGTGGAAGATGATATGCGTGCAAATGGTCTCACTACCTTGGACACCCAAAATCGTGTGAAGTGGAGGAGGAAGAGCCGAAAGGCGGACCCTGAGCTCCGAGGTCATCTTGGCCACGGATGCAATCAGGAAAATGCGTCTTTATGATGATGATGATGATGATGATGATGATGAGGATCTTCTTCACATGGACAGAAGTAAAACAGAATTTTACTATTTGATTGATTCAAGGTTGTGGAATTCAAATAGCAGTAGTTTCAGGGAAATCTAGTCGCAGTTAGACTAGACCCTGGACTCCGTGGTGAAGACTTCGGATACGGCCTAACGCAAGGATGAAGATGATGATCTTCTTCACATAGTATGAGGATGGAGTTCTTCAAGAAGAGCATTAGAAGGTTCTTACAGGATCGGCAGCACGAGTATGACACCTATTCTTTTTTTATACCACTTAAATGGCAGACAAGCACACGGCCATCTGATAGAAAGTGGTTACCGTGGCTTATGAAGACGTATTTTCCTGATCGCAGCTCAGGGTCTGCCTTCCGGCTCTTCCTCTTCCACTTCCCACGATCTTGAACGTCCACGACGTCGAGCCAGAACTGTTCAGGCCTACCCCTTCTATACCTCAGGACACGTATCTTGGACCTAAATCGCAAGACAAACGAGGCCCATGGCGCTCGCGGCTTGTTTTGTAATAAATCTATGCTTGGTGAACTTGAGCTGACCCACCGCAGTACTTAGCATCCTATGCTATCCTCAAAAGACACCCAAGAAACGTGTACCTACTGCGCGTATATTATCGGGTTGCCGCAAGATGTGGCCGCACCAGCGAATGCGGCTCTTTAAGTACGTAGTAGTAGGTAAATGATATAAAATATAGTAGACATTCTTTACTAGATTCCAGACTAGATTAAACAAACACCGAACACGTCTCTTATCAATGTCGTCGTCGTCTCGTCCACACGCCGTTCCTCAAACACTAAACAACCCCGAACCAAATTCTCTACCAACGTGAATATTCAGAACAACCTATGTGTTTTGTTTGACAACTTATTGGCGCAGAAACTGTTGTTGTTCATATTATTTGTGGCGTTTGTTTTGTTCCAAGTAAACGATTATTGCCCACCATTGTAGGTGTTGTTTGTTCGTAGGTAAATTTCAAGGGGTGTAAAAGTTTTGATTCGTGAGTCTGTTGTTCAAACTGTTCTATTTTATTAAGTCTGTGTTATTGAACGCAGAGGTTTATTAATGCCCATACAATAAACGACTACAAGCCGATGCTTCGGTTGTGTCCGCGTGGATGGCGGTAATTGCGTCTTTTGGTTATATTATATCTCTGCTCAACTAATTGCAAAAAAACATAAAATCTGCCGTAGGTAGGTATACTTATTATACTTAGGCAGATTTTAAGAATCTGACCAGAACGATATTTCCAATTTTAAAAAAATCGCATCATAATCCGTTCATTAGTTCCTGCGCGACCATTCGTTGCGAACAAACCGACAAAGCATTAAAATATAGATATACTAGGTACAAGTATTAATCAGGCTATCCCACCGGTTCCGGGTTGAGAGGTCATCCGACAGTTGCTCTAGTAAAAGTCATGACAAACCAGTCCTTGAGAGGAGTATGTCCCTAAGAAAGCGGACCCCCGGGTTCTAGAGTGATAGGTACACTGGATTGATGACGACAGCAATAGGCTCACCCTGTAAGGATGACCGATGACAGGTGGGCACCAAGGACAGCTAAAAGCTCATACTGATGAAATATGGACTATGCTGCCCACTTTGGGAATATATTTCAACATTTTAATTATTCGCCCATATTAAAAGTGAAGAATAGCAGCGAATTAAATATTTGAAAAAATCGTCTATAATATTTTCTTTGCGACTAGGTCACTTGCTCTGTCGAAGATAAATGCAATGTTTATAAAACCGCTTGCTCCGCAATCTATACGTAGTTTTGTAAACTAATTGGTAACGCTGTTTAGGAACTATGTAACTTTATCATAGTACTGCAGTAAATACATAGATGGCGATCGCTCAGTTCTGAAAATTTGCGATTACCATTTACCAACTTACTTTAGTAACATTTTGCCAATCATATAATAAGATGTAGGTAAAGAAGTGTAGCTCTCTTTATAAAAAATCTTCAATCTGCAGGTCTAAAATGGCCGCTTTGGATGTTTCATTAAATGATCATCTTAATTGTCAGATTTCACTAATCGTAAAATGGTTACTTTTGATGAATAATATAATGAAGCTCATAAATATGTTCATCATCTTATTTGACAGTTTTGTATGAAGATGCGTAAAATGGTCTAATTATATGAGTCATTCATAATGTCAAATTCGGTGAAATTCGTGACGTATTGAATGTTAACACCTTAGAGTATATAAGAGGTGGCATACCTACGAAAAAAAACTGTATACCTAAACTTGGATTGGAACATTAAATGGCGTCTATAATAGAGAAGCCCAGTAAACTGTCGATAACTACTTATCGATATAAAAGAAGCACAGACTAAAAATGTAAGCAAGGGTTTAAACTATTATCTATCTATCTATACTCTATTACTAATATATTTGGATTTAAAATCTTACGTCTGTTTTACTGCAATCGGTTGAGTAGAACCGAAGATAAGAGATCCACGCGGGCGAAAGGCTAGTATTTAGCATATATTTGCTAAATATAATAGTTTGAACCATTGTAAACCTATGAGAATGCCGTAAGGCGAAACCGGTTAGGCAACAAAAAATTAAATAATTGTGGAAGAGTACAAGTGCTTTTATTCAATATGTCCTTTATATTACAAAGAAGAACGAGCAGTTCGTTACATAATATTGTAAAACTTTTTACTTAAATCACAATTTTATTATTTCGTTAAAATGATAATTATTGTATGTTTAAATACATATTTTTCAGTGCATGGTTATTAATACTGTCTAAAAATAATTATTACTGTTATAATAATAAATAAATAAATAAATATTGTAGGACATTCTACACAACGCTATCTAGACCCAAAGTAAGCATAGCTTAACTAGCTTGTGTTATGGGTTCTAGAATGCGGATAAACATACTTAGATACATTTTTTTTTTGTAAATACATACATATTATACATGGAAACACCCAGACCAATGCAAATATTCATATTTCATGCACACAAATATTTGCACTGAGCGGGGATCGAACCCGCGCCTCCTGCGTAGCGGCCGCGTTCACTACCGCTACGCCACAGAGGCAGTCAAATAATAAATGTAACATTCAGTAATATATTAAATGGCAAATGTAAAGCTTATTTTTACAACAAATTTTTAACACACTCATAATGTAGCTTCATCATTTAATATCATACTGAAATGTACACAATAAAATATTAAAAATAAAACTTTAATGAAGGATAATTATGATCTTTATGCACAGAGTATCAAAATAAATTTAAAAATAGTACATTATGGTATGATATGCGTATCATAATCGAGGAACCTATAAAAAACTTTGATAACGTTTCAATATTCAAGTCGCCGACACCATCACGAAATAGAATCCATGATACTTAGCACATGCATTATATTTCATTCAGAACACATAATTCCATCACATACGTTGTAGGTATTTTTTAAATTCAAATTCTTTATTTTTCAAAATAGTGCAACACTGTTACAGCTTTTTGACTTCAAATTCTGCTTAAAACTAAGTTTACCACCGCTTCCTAGGCGCTAGTGGAGAAGAAATGGTGCAACAAACTCCACTGCGGCATTTTTAAGACGTCAGTTTACAAAATGTGGTTTCTTAAGACTAAACATGAACGTATGTACATTTGTCTCGCGTCAAATATATAAAGGAGCGATGTGCCAGACTCTATCGAAACCTTTGGCAATGTCAAGACTAATTGCCAGTAACTCGCCTTACTTGTCCATAGCCTCACTCTAAAGATGGGTAACGTACGCCAGAAGATCACCAGTTGACTGTTTCGGCCTGAAACCATATTGCGGGTCGTTAATTAAAGAGTAGTACGCATGAGCTATGTGTTAACGATTATGTGCTTGAATACCTTGAACAGCATTGAGGTAGATAGATTGTTAATTTCATTAGGGTGCTTGTTGATGCTTGCTGCATGCTGCATGCCTGATGCTTGCTGCATGATAAATGCCTGATGCTTGCTGCATGCTGCATACCTGATGCATGCTAAATGCCTGATGCTTGCTGCATGCTGCATGCCTGATGCTTGCTGCATGCCTACTACATGCAGGGTTTATGCTTACTTGTTTGCATGCATGGATTATGTTAGCTTTTTTATATAGGATTTGTATGCCAATTTGTTTGAAGATTATGCATGTAAAATGTATGCCAAGTGACGATTCTGCGTGTAAATTTTCTGCGATATGACGGTTCTACTTTCTGATTATTATGCTTTAAAAGTTATGCCAAAAGATGATTCTGGCTTACAAAATTATGCGTTATGAAAGTATGACGAATGACTGTATACCAAACCTTTTTCTGCGAAATGAAGTTTATGCTATGCGTTGTTATGCGAAACAAAATTATGACATAAAAATTTCGGTGAAACGGGCGGGAACCGTTTTATAATACTAATAGAATTATAGACTACTGATATTTACCATACTATGAGCATCAGCTTGAGACAGTGCCATACAAGGACCTGCATTTCTCTCACTTAGTACTTTTTGGGTATTTATAATACCGGCACATCTCTGCAAAAAAGAACATTGTACATGTGACTTAAAGTATTGTGATCGATGGATGTTACTTTCTTATACACTAACATGATATTTGAGTGCAATAAAGAGTTATCTATCTTGATATTTATCATATAACATATGCATCACGTTGATACATTGTTAATTGTATCAGATTACAATAATATTGCTTGTCCTATGTAAACGACAACATCTTTGTAATTGTATAATATACTTTTACAACACACCTGCTCATAAAATTGATATTATTTCACCGCAATTAGGCACGTAATGACACCTATTATCAAACTGTGACTTTTTCATTGCTATTATTCGCAAGTGAGTTACAGATTCTTTTTAAAATTTTATGGGTTAAGTTTCTATGTTCTTCAAAAAGTTTCGATACAAAAAAGAACGTGTTTATTAGTACGAATAAATTAATATGCCTATTGTATGGTCAGTTGATGCATTTTCGTATTTAAATAAATAATTTCAACTTGTAATAAGACTTGTATAACAAACAAAATTTTCACTCAAATTCAACTTTTTTTGTCTCTAAGTACAGAAAAAAAAACAGTAAAAAAGTTAAATTCAAACCTCACTCTTTTAAATATGACCAATCGCCATTGTTAGATGCGCGCGCATAGGAAAACTAATTAATTTGTAGTATTGTTTATTTAGTATGTGTAGTATTATTTTATTCGCAAGTGTGTTGTAAAACGTCGTATGCCACGCGTGAGACCAACTTTACTCCCTTATATCATAATGTACTATTATATGACTTACGGTTAATCGTCGTGAAGGTAGAACATTATCATGCAGCTTCACATAATTCAAAGTGCGATTGAAACACGAATCTTCAAAATGCAGAGAACAAACATAGATAGTTTTGTGTGACTTAAAATTTTCCACCCCTGTACTTTCTAACCAAGCATTTCTTATTTTAACAGCCGCCGGTAATCTAAAAATATTAATACATTTTGTACCACCGAGTTATACAGGTAATAAAATAAAATACCCGACTGCTGCTGGAAAGATGGGTAGATTTAGTGTAGATATAACTATAATAACTGTATGAGCGAATGCCTACAAACTGCTGTAGCAGTTTGGTGAAGAAAATTTTGTGAATATTATGTATCTATTAATAAATAAATTAATACATACAAAAAAAAGTACATACATATATATACGCGTGTAGAAAATTTGCCTCGTGGGCCAGTCGAATAACAATACGGAGTGGATATTAATTTATGAATATATAAATTACAAAAAAAATATCGATAATCAAAATCGTATCACCGCAACACTAGCGTTTTCCATACAAAGATGTTTTATTGAATTTTAGAAAAATACGACCTAATTATTGATTTAAATTGTGAGTTTTACAAGCTCGTTTGCTTTACAGACTGACAAAACGAACTATTGATGTCGTAGGTCAACAAATAACAATGATATCTCGATGAGAAGAATACGTACTTATGTAATGTTATTTCTGGCTTATTTCTTGCATAATATGATCCACATCCAACAATTGAGCAGGTAGGCATCTTTGTCACACGTATTTATTCACACTTAACACAATTAACACACCAAAATCACTGGATTACACGTTTATTTGCTAGATAATCGTAGTAAACAATGGTAAACAAGCCTCGAATGACGTAACTATGTACTTGTTGCTTGGAACAAAAGATGGCGATTTGGCGTCAAACTTCAGTCGATTTTATGAATGAAATCGTAGTAGTTTCGTCTCTTATACTATATACTCCACAGGGGGGCCCCGTTCAACATATAGAAATTCTAGTTATACAAATATGAGGCAAACATGAATTGAACCTTGATTATATCACTTTGTCTCTTTTTTTCCAATATACAGTTGTGTCTGCTAAAAAGAGACAAAAAATTTAAGTTATTGCTCACTTGGGAAAATGAGTATGAGAATTTGACAGCGTGCCGACGGTGCCAACATTTATGAATGATTTGCGCCAACATTATGAATGATTTGCGACAGCCATTGTTGAATTTTTCTAGAACATACTACTACAAGCATAATAGTGATGTACTCCAATAAAAGATTTGACGACGAAACTATTCTTCTTTACAAAAATGTATTCTTTTGAAGAAATACGAATTGACAAAATTGTAATGTCTTCTGTTTTTCCGTATTAGAACTGGGCAATGGTGGTATTGTTAGAAACGTCTTGATCATCCGCTGGTTATAGGCAATATGACGTGTGAATGACTCTCTGAAACTCTGACTATAATGAAAAAAAACTTGAGATATATAGACCATGTTTGGTATGAAATTAAAGGGCTCAATTAGCACATTAAAACATGTACACATTATTAGGTGTTGCTTGCACCAAAATAATACAAATAAAAATCAAGTTTCAAACTAAAATCCGACTACTGCAAATCACGCTCTAAGAAGTAGTATTAAGCAAGAAAATATCAAGAATAGCCGTGGTCGTATACCATTTACTCTAATAAAACAATACATTCTAGAGATTCGTGATTTTGCAGTAGTCGGGTTTTAGTTTTAAAGTTATGGTTAGTACACTTTAACAGGTAGTATAGAAAGATATCGACAAATGTTACGATAATAGAAGGTAATCCCTAGCATAGTAACCGTCGGCAAACATTCATTCATAAAAATGGAACGTAGGTAACACACGTTAATTCTGTAGGTATAACCCATCTGTTCTCTTATAAATTTATGATATACTCTAAGATTGAAACCAAGTTTTGACAACAGACAGTTTTGAAATGTCACGTCAGGCAAAAATTACCACACCAAAAATAAAAATAAAAATTGGAAACAAATTGTAGTTTTAGCGTTATTTTTCTTTCAATTCATGTTTATTAGATGGAAATCATGAACTATTGATATATAGAACATAATAACTACCCCCCCTCCCCTCGATCCCCGCTCAGTGCAAATATTTGTGTTCATGAAATATGGGTATTTGCATTGGTCTGGTCGTGCCTCGGAGAGCACGTTAAGCCGTCGGTCCCGGTTGCCATAAGAACATCTATGGCAGTCGTTACGGGTAGTTGGAGCCCTCAAAAATCCAAAAATAACAGTCTAGCTGCAAAGCTTCGATATCGCCTAATGTTACCATTGGGATGTGGAGGTCAGATGGCAATCGCTTCACAGAAAATATCGAGGTCTAGCCAAATCCGTAGTTAAGACTGGCAAAAGCGGACCCCAGACTCCGAGCTGAAAGCTTCGGATGCGACTGGGAATTAACGCTAAGAGGAAGAAGAAGAAGAATAACTACCATTTTACGCTGTATTAATGACAAAATCATAATGTAGTAAATACCGTAAAAGCACGATTCGGCGAGTCCTTATATTTTTTTCGTCATAGCAACACCAATAACAAATATGAAACATATTGCAGATGAAATATGAATGACATATTAAAAAATGTGGTCATTTTACAATCTATAAAATAATGTCACCAACTAATCTGCAAATGAATGTCATTTTTAGATGAAACATCCAAAACGGCCATTTTAGACCTGCTGGTTTCAACTGAATCAAAATTCACTAAACTCAAAAGCGGTTTTAACTGGTTTGCACTGCCATCTAGATACAGTTCCATAAATTAATTGGTAACATAGTTCCATAAACTTCATCATTGTACGGTAGTAGTCGCATAGATGGCGCTGTGCTCAGTTTCTTTAAATTAATATTATTTATTTTAACTAACGGCTTATAACATCACCTGTCTGTAATGAAAATCCGATCAAAATCGACTCAGCCAATTAATAAATTAACCAGTACAAATAAAAAGATTTTCTAAACTAACATTATCAATAGGAAAGATTGTTTGTAGTCAATCAACTCTGAAATTTGTACTGAACTTTAATTTATTATTTTACAATTACAAAGCTTCTTTATCTAGGTGTAACAGGCTACTTTTCAACCCGATAAGTATATCGGGTGCTCCCGTGCTCCCGTGAGTACACGGGAGCACGTTTTACGCGCGTGAAACCAAGGTGCTAAAGTATCTTACATACAGTTATTTATATTTTAAGTAAATAATTCAATTTTTTTTTATCTGTAAAGATATCAATCAGACCCTGCATATTACTGGTCTCGCTCATCTCCGCTTCAATAGAATCTCACCCTAACAAAAGGAAATAAAAAATCAAGCACATTTACATCTAACATTTAATAAACTTTTCTAATATTCTAACATATTGACACATGAGTGCTACACAATTATTCAACACAACACATTCATTTTCATTACTTAACTTATTCAACGATTCCTTAATACTGACTAGCTTATCGTTAACCATTGGTGTAATTATATCATTCAAATTTTTATCATTAGAACATATTGCTGCGGAATAGATAAGTCTACTAACATCTCTACTATTATCATAGTAATATTTCACCACCATTAACAATCCATAAAAATTAAAACTTAGGCCTTTACAATCAATATAAAGATCTTTGTTTAACCCGTGACTGTTGATAAAAGAAACTTGCTCTTGTGATAGCTTTAACGATTTTGATTTCAAAAATATATCCACATCTTCAAAAGTAAATGATACATAGTCCAGATCGTTATCAGGTATAAAAAATCCATATTCCGTTATTAATTTTAGATTGTGGCTGTCTCCATAACATATAAATACTTGTGTATAAGGGTCAAAATCATTTTTGGTGTATATTGAAAACTGTACATCACAAAATAAGTCTTTATTTAATTTATTTACATTTATATTTTCTATATTTTTACTAACCAATAATTTAGTCTCGTTTCTCGCATTCGGACTATGGTTGATCATGTCTAGATAGGGACATAATGATATTTTCGTGTTATCACATACAAGGTTAATAACGGAATTGTCTACACTTTTTAAATCTATCACTTTAGATAGGTCCATAAACACACACCTGGTATTCACAGTGAAGAACGCCCACTCATAATCAGACAAACAGAATTTATTTTTAAATTCTTGAATAGTTTTATTCTGACTGGAATTACTCACTAAAATATTTTCAAAAATGCTGTATGAGGAGTCAATTGCATCTTTTTGTTTAGAAACCACTAATAGTATGTCATTGTCAATATTTTTCTTTGATTCGTTTGGCAAAAAGTAAGGAACTGTGTACTCTTTTGGCAAACTCTCCAGATAAATGTACCATTTCGTTTTTTCCTTTTGGTGATATAAAAATGTCAAATAAAATGCCATTAACGACTGGAATGACACACATTGCTTGTATTCTACTAAGCATGGCTTAAAATTCTCTACAAAAATACTACAAAAGAGATTATCCATTAAAATTGTAGTTACATTGATAGTAATGTTTAATGGTAAATTTATAAGCTCTTCTCCTTTTTGAATCTTTCTTTTAGTCAAAACCCCGCGGCCTGTATCATCGAATATGGCTAGAACTAGCTTATCATTGCGACGCACACCATTTTCTGCTAGCCATGTATTTAACAAAACGATTTCTTCTTTATCATCGCAGGTGCAAAAGTTGCGCGCTTTCTTTTGACTTCTTTTTCGCCTGTAACGGCCCATTTCGTAAATTGTATAATGGAGAGATTCATTTATTGGCTGTTCTGTATTTAATTCTCCTGTAAATGACCCAAATCGTTTTGTTATACATAAATAAACATAATTTATAAACAACGGAACTGTTTGTTGACATGTCAAATGGGTGTTGTATTGATGCGTTTTGTTGACTATAATTTTCCAAACAAATACGATGACTTACAAAAAAAATTGCCTTAAACCTTATACAACTTACTCTAGGAATTGTTAGATAAATAATAAATAAAGTATTTACACTCAATTACTTAGTTCATAATGTATGTTTCGCTCGTTATTGTTCCAGATAAATATTTCAATTAGCTCTTTTTATATAAAATTCGCACAGTAATTAAACGCAAAATCAATAACATATTTCGTTCAACAATGAACAATACTAAACTCAAACTCTATTATTTTAACCACAAACAGCTTACAAAAAAAATAATAATTTTATTAATTTTGCTCCATTTATTTTCTTTCTTATCTGAGTAAGTAACCTTTTTTTTATTCTTTTCATAACTTTAATTATTTAATGAAGAAGTTACTTATTATAAATAATTTCTTGAAAATTATATCTAACGTTCAGAAACTGATAAAGTACACTTCTTGTATAAATAAGTGTTACCATACCCATACACAGCTCAAACGTTAGCCGTCGTAGTTGGGATAATGACCCCAATTCTGACGTTACCATCTCTAAACTTAAATTTCTCTAAAATTTTCTTATTTTAGATAAGCGATTGACATTTCTAACCGTATTCTGTTGTTATGTCAAACTTTTGCTAAGCACAAGACAGCACTAAATTTGAATATGACGTCGCTAAAACGAATGTTACAACTATTAAAAAATTAAGAATGAACGATAAAGATTTTCATAAAATCTGTAAAAACTTATCTTAATAAGTCTTTAGAATGCCGACAAATGATAATTAGTGCATATTATTGATCAAATAGTACACAAACTGTGATATTTCTCAGTCTTAACCAAGCAAATACAGTTTTTCTCGGTCCACGTACCTGGCAAGTTCGCGGGGTCCGCTAGTTTTTTATAAGATCCAAATCAATCGACGATTTATAGAGCTTTATAAAGGCTTTAAGCGTATATAGAACGACAATTGGCATTATTTTAGATGATGTCTAATTTTAGTTTGACATTTCTTATTTTAGTGCATATACGTACAACAGAATACTTACCGTTTAACCAAAAATTACAGTTGAGTACTTTCTCTAATTTTAGTTGTGTCAAGCTAATTTTAAGTTAGTTGTGTGTTCTCAGAATACGAAATTACATTTTGACAGGACTAAACTGACATTTAGAGATTTTTAGCTTATTTTAGTTAGCTTGTGACAAGACAGAATTGGGGTCAATATTTTTAATCGGAATTTTCAACATTTATTGCATGTGACTGGAGCCGAGGGCCAAACTTGTTCCAAATAAATTATATCAAGAATTTCTAAGATCAATCCCACAGGCTTTTCCTCAGAAACATAACAATTTCCACTGTATAAAACACGGTAGTTAAAATTTTCTTGCTGGTAACAAATATTCAAAAGTCAAAAGTTCAATACTTCAAAATAGGGATGCACGATTTTTCTCTTTGAATCGATTTTTTGGATCGTAATGGATCGTAAGCCCTTGAATCGATTCGTGGATCGGATCGTATTGTCTTGAATCGATTTCATGAAAATCGATTCAAAAATCGAATCAAAATTGCATTAGATTTAACAAATAAAACATTATTTTTACACAAATTTAAACTTTAGTGAAGTCTAAAAAAGAAAAAAAAAATCAAAAATTTTACTTTCTTAAACATAAAATAAGGTTTAAATGCACTTAATATGAATATTTTTTCAGCGCGAAAATAAATCGTTAAAAAATGCGCTTATGAATCGTTTACGATTTTATTTTTAAGGCACTTTTAAATCACAACGAAAAAAAATAGCAGTGCGCGCTTAGACTAACGTAGGTTAACGTAGTAGTAGTATCCAAATTATTCATTGCATTCACGTTTATATTTCTCGTTTCATTATTTTGCGAAGACAAAGGATGATGCCTTTTCATGTGGTTAGAAAGGTTTGTCATGTTACCTTTTGTTTTTACGACACATTGACATATTTTGCATTTTCCAACATTATCAGTCTTGACAAAATTAGATCACACACTGGATTTGATAGGTGGAGCCATCGGTAAAGCACAATAGCACAAATAATACGGCGATAGGTGGTAATTAGTACGGCATAAATGACCATGACCAAAGCAAAATAAAATCAACGATGACTTTTCTGAACCACCTTCATCATATTTCATTATTTTGCCTATCGATTTGCTTGCTTCGCTTCGTACCGTCATAAAATAAACATTGCAGACTATGATGATTAAGATGAGATGAGAAACGAATGGCGAAACATAAATAAATTTAAGGTGTCGGCATTACTTTATAATCGAACTTTGTTTATTAAAAATAATAAATCTTCACAGTAATACATTGTCGGTAATACGATCCAAAGGATTCGATTCACTATACTTTTGAATCGATTCGAATGAAGATCGTATTGAAGTGAATCGATTCAAAAAATCGCTAGATCGTATTCCCTTGAATCGATCTTCACAAAAATCGCATCGTAACGTGCATCCCTACTTCAAAATCAAAAGTTCAAACTTCAAACGACAACAAAGCACTTCAAAAAGTAAAAGAAACGGTTGTTTTTAAAACCGCACCGGTTTCTAAACTTTTAACTTTAAGTTGTTATAACTTCTACTTTTACGTAAATACTATTTTACGTACATTACAAATTACAAGTCTATCTATCTATTGAAGCTATATTTGAAACTTCAATTAATAAATTTAAAAAATGTCTCAACAACAAACTAAAAACTGTATTACATTGCGTGGATCTGCCCAAATCATCTGCGAATATTTAAGTAAGTTTAGATGAATATGGCTAAAATCATTAATCTATGAGTTTTTTCAGGTTGATTTACCTTTTAACTTTTTTAATAGCGCAAGTAACAGTCCCTTATTCTTTTACAGAGTTCGCTGTAAACTCAGTGTTGTTCCAAAGAGGTTTATACCCACCTGAAACTTTCAAAGCAGAGCAGCAATACGGGATCACATTATGGATATCAGATGATGCCCAAATAAAAAGCTTTTTAACTAATTTACTGACACAGAGTGAAGGTAATCTATAAAATATTTTATCATATTTTATTATAGGTGAAGACAAAGTCTAATAAGTAATTACTTGTTAAACATTTTTGGCAATTTTTAATTTAACAGCTGTTTATGATTTACATGTAATCATATTGTAATTTCAAGTCAAGTTAAGTATAAAAAGAACAGGAGTGAAATCATTGTCTAGTTTTAATGATGTTTCTCCCATCAGTTTTTTGTTTTTAATTAAGACTTATTAGCATTGGTTACATGTTTGTACATATTACTAATTATAGGAAAGAGAGAATACTGTATGTATGTAAACTGCTTATAATAAAAATGTTTATTTATCAATTTCAGAATGGATAGTCAATAAAAAAGTGAAGAAATTATCCCTTATCATTCTCAATGTAGCCAATAAAGAAGTGCTTGAATGTTGGGACTTCAACGTTCAATATGAGGATGGTGATGTTGCATTATCCAAAGAAAAGAACGAACCTGTTAGCGGCAAGGACTTAAAGAAAATCCAACAAGAAATCAGAGACGTCATGTTGCAGGTAGCGGCTACAATTTCATACTTACCGTTCTTAGACTGTAGATGTTCGTTTGACGTGTTAGTTCACGCTAAAACAGATTGCGATGTACCAGAAAAATGGGCGGAAGCAGAACCTATTTCTATCACTAACGCGCAAAATGTGCAACTTAAGTCATTTTCCACTAACTTACATAAAATGGAAACTGTTGTTAGTTATAAGCTTGTAGATTAGAAGTTGTAAATAGCTAATCATTTAGTATGTTAACTGTATGTAATGTAATATTGAAAGTGATTGTGAAATTGATGATATAAGTGATGACTTATATCACTTACATACATACATTCAGAACCTGAATCGTAAGTATTCGTTTTTAGCAGTATTAAATATAGGTCTAGGGCAACCTAGATAGGTACCTATCTAAATAGGTATTTCACCTATGCAACTCGCCTCATCATAGTCTTTACTCTTTTATGTTCTTCAGTGTAAGTCTGTTTATAGTATCCCCCATGCACATAATATGTATAAATACTACAGTAGTTCTGTGTATCCTTTTCCTTGATTATAGGGCTGAAAATTTTTTGTTAAAATTTTGTCTTTATCTATGATGGCAAATTCACAAGTATTCACAACCATCAACTAGACTGTAATGATACAGTCTTTCTCAATGCAAATATTATTAGTTCAAACAAATTCATTGAACCTTGTGAACATGGGTTTAGTGCCCCAACATAAAGAGATTTTTTTTTTACCAAAGGCTTTTTTATTAAAAAAATTATGAGCATTGTGGCCAATACGAATAAATTGACTTAAATGTCAATGTTTGTTTTTGTTGTTATCATTACATAATTATTGTCTTAATTTATGAACAACTCTAATCCGAGAGTTGAGTTTCAGATCATTTCATTCAGAATGAAATTATTATTCTATCCTCATTTAACATTATAAAAAAAAATGAAAATTAAATTATAATCAAAAATTAAAAAGAAAAATTATACTTCACCAGTTTTAAAAATTTAACTACTTTATGCGGGCCTTTCGTGTGGAAATCACCTTGGATACCCCAACCTATACAATAAAATAATTAATGAAATAAAATTGAAATCTTCATAAATGAGAAAACTGATAATATTGATGACTTATAAAATTATTTCAATTTTTTTTTTATTAATCATTACATTTGATAGATTTGTTAAGCTAAGTTAGTGGGTCTACCCACTAGGGGTCTTAAACGTATTTCCTACTATAATATTAGAGCTGAGGAGGATTTGTTTCGTATACAACTTGTATTTTGTAAGTTCAGGGCCCATACCATGAACTCTTAAAACAGGTCAATAATTGAACTGCTGTCATTCTACCAACTGCAAATGTCATTGGTACGCGTACGTCATATAAATATATAAGATTACAAAGTGACATTAGCAGTTGATAGAATGACAGCAGTTCAATTATTGACCTGTTATAAGAGTTTATGGTAAGGCCGCAGTTACTAGTATGGTGACCGGCAAACACCTTGACAATGTTTTGCCGGTCCGCCGAAGCTGCGCCGAAAGTATTTTTAGGTCTCTTAGGTAGTAGTGCAGGGCGCGGCGGCGGAGATACACCAAGTAAATCATCATACACCATAGGCTATCTAATAAAGTAATCATGGATTCAAAGGTTTAATTGGTTTCCTGTAGTGCACATGGACCATCTTGCCTCCTCTTGTTGAAAATGTTTGCCCGAATATAGATATTGGGGACTGAGTATAGACTCAGTCCCCAATTTGTAAAAATAATCCATGAAAATTATTGCCATCCTCATCCATAGAAACCAAAGAGATCCACATTTTTAATATCTATAATTTTTTAATTCAATTCTTTTTTTAAGATTAGGAAGTAATATGATGATGTACTTATGTGATATTATGTGATGCACACTTTATTCATTCCAATTCCCTGTTCTAAAAAATCCATAATATTGATTAAAAATGGAAAAAAGTATATCGCCTAGGTGGGACTCGAACCACTGACCACTGAGTCTCAATTCTCGTAATACTAGTTTGTTCAAAATTCAGTCTCGATCTAATCAATCTTTCTTTTCATTTTCTATGAAAATAGTGTTACAATAATACCGTTTTTGACATTTGGGAGATTGACAATAGATCGTGACTGAATTTTGAACAGATATAAAATACTTAAGAGAATTGGAATCACCAGTAGGGTGATGCTTGGAGAACTCATGAAAAGAAGGTAGCTCACCGGCACTCAAAACCGTAATTCATTTGATAGCTTGAAACTACACTTTTTCAGTAACAATAGTCATTTTTCAATTGATTTGTTCTATTTTGTTTAGGAGCAGCATAAGTAGTCATAAGTATTTTTGTACCTAGTGAGTAAGAAAGTAGTTTTTGTAATGTACATTTACTTGTAGTTATTATGTTTTTAATACAAACCTTGGATAAGACATATTGTTTTAATAGTAAGTGCGGTGGTTTTCCCAAGCGACTACAATATGTATGGGGTTGGAGGTTCTTCAAGAAGGGCATTAGAAGGTTTCTTCAGGGTCGGCAGCGCGAGTGTGACGCCCCTGGTGTTGCATACGTCCATAGGCCACGGTGACCACTTCTCATCAGGTGGGCCGTGTGCTTGTCTGCCACCTAAGTGGTATAAACAGTGACAGTAACATTGACAGTTTGTGTCAATGTACGCTTTCAAGCTTTTCAGTCATAGGTAAGCTGGGTCCACATTTGTAGCACTTTGACGTATCATGATCAGTCGTATCGTATCGAGTATTCGTATCATAAAATATGGACGCTGGTTCGTGCCATTACCTATCTATAAACGGCTCATTCGCAAAACGTTCACTTCGCAAAATATCTCTATGTGTTCATCAAGATGAGGGAATGTTGAAGAGAAAAGAAATCCAAAGAAAATATTCACATTTGTTTATTATATATTATATAACAAAGCACTTACAAAATAGCAGTTATGAGCTATAATAAATAACACCTATTCAGCAAATAATACTGTACATGACTGTTAATATAACTTAACATTCTTCTAAACTAAGTACCCAGAATTGTATTCATTCGAATTAATCTGTAGATAATCTTGAAAGTTTCCGCTGAACGATTTCACCCCTAGTTAAACTTTGTTTGGTCGTAACCACTGTACAGCGCCTTGGGTATGTGACGTCGACACTCCCCCAGTGTCGACGTCAGATTTGGTCAGTTCACTACCAACGCTCACGGGCGCGGTATCTCACTCTCACTCAAGCTCTTTCTTTCTCCTTGTTTACCTCGTCCCCCACCACACCGTGCATACCCAGGGCGCGGTACAGCAGTCGCGGTCGGTCTATAGTTAATATCGGCAAACTTCGTGACAATGTGCTCAGGCTACGCAAAGCACGTTTTTAGGAGCTCAAAGGGTATCTGCTGGCCAGTTAGTGAACATACGCAAACTTGATTGATTCACGTTGATTCACAAAATATACCAATATTTAATGGCTACCCCATTAAATATTGGCAAATTTTGACAAACATTCAATTGTTCAATTTGTGGGAGCTCCTGTTAACTCTGCTTTGCCATATCGCGTCCCTCTGTTGATAAGATCAATTCAGATTACGGATCCGAAGATGGTGCCTAACACATTGTTCAGCCAATTCCTACCCTATCCAAGTTTCAGGCGGTCGCGAAGTTTAGGATGATTGTTTCATGATAGCTCAATTATTCATAACTCAAAGTTAATCTCCCACTGAGACTTTCTAGATTAAGGTCCAACCCCACCAAACGGACGGCATCGGAACGGATTTTACAATCTTTAAACAAAATAAATCTTATATTACAGCATTTAAAGTTTATATTACCAAGTCACGCATGACAGCTTGACGTGTGTCATGCCGCCGCACGTCGTCGTTGTCAAGCTGTTGTGCGTGACTTGGTAATATAAACTTCAAACACTGTGATAATAAGATTTAATTTTGTATAAAGATTGTAAAATCCGGGCCCATGCCGTCCGTTTGGTGGGGTTGGACCTTTAAGTCGGAAATTTTGAAGGGTCTAAAATTATAAAATTGGATCCAAAATAAGTATAGAATTAGATGTCATAAGCTCTATTTAGATCATTTTTCCGTCTATCGAAGAATTTTAACAGGATTTAAAAAAATGTCTATTGTCATACCAGTTATTGTTAGTCTCTGTTTCATGTTGCTTAAAACCATTCACCTAACAACTAACGAGGTCACTGACCTTGCTAAATCTGAACTGTTGCTATACGACAGTTGTTTCAAACAATTTTTGTTTCTAGTAAATAAAACGTGATTGTTTTTGGACATTTAAGGCCCAGGCCCAAGCAGGCAATGTTCTTGCAATCGCCAATCACTTGCTGTGCAGAAAGCCAATGGCACTGTTATTATTCCGGTGATGTAATTAAACTGGCTAAAAATTTGGTTTAGCTGGTCTCTTATACCAATATTCTTCACATTACCAGAGTTCATAGCGGCAGTACCTACGCGGAAATAATGACATTCTCTGTACTATCCGAAATTATTGTAACAGAAAAAACGAGGGAGTCGTTGCTATAATAGGTCGTTTTATTGTAACAAAGGAGTTCATGTTTTTTAATTATTACCTAGGTACTATATTTAACTAGTTAATGCAGAAACACATACCTATCCTTCTATTGTAAAAACAGTATATGAGAATAAAAAGGCGAATGGTTTTAGACAACCAAAAGAAGAGTTAAATTCAGGGGCGGATCCAGCTTTCAATTCAGGGGGGGGTCATGGTGTAGCCGAGACATAGTTTCGGGGGGGGGGGGGGGGGGTGTCTAGTCTCCCAATAAAATGTCATTGAACAATACAATGAAAATAAATGTGTATGAAATTCATGACGAAATAATGGAGGAGGAATGAGGTGAAAAGAGAAAAGTAAGATACCTTGAACGACTGTTGTTAAATACGATCCAGAACCCGGTTAAGCTGCTGGCCCCCAAGTTGAAGGACGCAGCTGGCACTCTGGCCTGAGGGGGCTGGAAGACTCCTGCAGGCGACTCAATGGCGAAAAAAGATGTCAGAGCACCTTCGGTACTAAATCCGTATCAAAAGGCGGGAAATCGAGGCTTCGAAGTCCCAGCTTTATCGGGACATGGTGGAGTTGAAACTACGACTTGGACAACCAAGCGCAAGGCACGCCGTGATAGTGATGGTATTTCTTACCACCACTATCACGGTGAACTAGCTAGCCGCAGCTAACTATCACCCATCATGGAGAACTGGCTAGAAAGGCTTCAATGGGGAACTCTCGTAGCGGTTGACGCAGATGATCACCGGATATGGATGTTTCGGAAGTGAGCTGCGGCGAATTCAGAAGAAGCCAACGCCCGGGTGTCATCACTGTGATGCAAGCGAGGACACGGGCTGCATACGCGGACCGAATACCCGGCATGGGAAACGCCGAAGCGGGTCCTTGTGGCGGCCCTCGGGATGGGAGTTCTCTCGCTCAGCACTCTCTCTCGCTTGCTTACAGTGATGGCGTAAAACCGTAAGCTCGCGGCTGCCACCGCCTCCATCTAAGAGCAAGCTCGAGAAGGAGGCGGGGGAACGGGTCTGGAGAAGATTCAGTTATTTCCCATTCCGCATAATACACAATGCGCGAAGGACTCGGGCGACGTAGGTCACTCAACATCCCCATTAGTACGGGCCTGGAAATGACAGGGGGAACCGCCTGACACTCTAGAAGAAGCAAGCCGCGTTGGCGGCGCGATGCGCGCCTCCCCCTTTCATGATTATCGTACATATTTTCCTGATTGCTTCCGAATCCGAGGTGACCTCGGAGATCAGGGGCCGCCTTCCGTCACTTCCTCCTCCACTTCGCACGACGTTGGGCGTCCATGGTGGTGAGATTAGACCATTTGCACGCATGTCACCCTTCACGACTTCAAGCCAAGACTTCTTGGGCCTATCCTTTCCACCTGGTCCTGCCAGCCATTTGTTACCCACGTAGCCTGGCGGTTGCTGCAAGACGTGGCCACACCAGCGAAGGCGGCTCTCTTGCATTTTATGTGTGATGTCGCGGACATGAAGGCTGCCGCGGATCTGAGAGTTCCTCATGCGATCTTAACGTGTGACGCCGTACATCCACCGCAGCATTTTCATCTCCGTGACACGTAGCTTCTACTTATGTCGCTCCAGCAGCGGCCACGCCTTACAGCCGTGTAAAAAGACAGGCCTAATGATCGTTTTATAGACCTACCCCGTCAACCAGACTGGCATTTTAGGTTCAAATGTGACGCCAATCATTTCCCGCCCCTTGGCCCACATGGCGGCAATTCGTGCCTTGACGTCGCGGTTGATGTGACCAGTCACGTGAAGTACAGATCCCAGGTACTTTTTTTTATTTTTTTTTATCGTGCGAAAAATCCCCACGGGGGAGGTCCCCGCCGGAGCCAGAGGAGGAGGTTATGTCGGACTCGAACCGACTAAAACGCACGCCGTCTGTGGGCCGTCAGTTGCCGGAGGTGAGATTGTCGTAGCCATATCCCTAGCACCCCGGCCGACCCAGAGCCATATTTCTCGATCTGGCCCTCTTCCGGTGTGGGGACCATAGAGCCCCCAACTCGCCCCCGGGTATGGGGAGGCACGCAATGCGCGTTGCCGCCGCGGCCTGCTTCTGCTAGGGTGACAGGTGGCTCCACCCGTCACCCCCAGGCCCGCGCTCATAGGGGACGGAGGTCATTCTGCGACCTCCGACGCCCGAGTTGCCGATGCTCGTTGCGGGCCGCGCGGTTAGCGATTCTCCTGCGCTCCTCGCGGGCCGCAAGGTCTGCGATTCTTCTGCGAGCAAAGTGACGAGCGTGAGAACTCTCACTCCCAAGGTCGCCACCAGCTCCCGTCTCGGCGTCTCCCACGCCAGACACTCGGTGAGCGTGTGCAGCGCCGAGTCCTCGCTCGCGTCGCAGTGATGGCATTCAGACGTTGGCTCTTTCTTCGCGGTCCGATGCAGATACCGCCCGAAGCACCCATGGTCGGTGTCACCCACTCCGGCGCCGGCGGGGGAGGTATCTGCGGGGATTTTTCGCACGATAAAAAAAAAGGCCAGCTGCGTCATCCGCAGCAGAAGACGGCCACTGGCCACAACCGCTGGGCCCGCGGTAATAGCGGTAGTAAGGCCCATCCCATCCTATGGGGAGTGGCTAGAGAGGCCACATGGCTGCCTCTGGTACCGGCTGACGCAGGTTATTACCGGGCACGGGTGCTTTGGTGACTACCTACGTCGGATCGAGAAAGGAAGGCTTCTTCCAAGTTCACAAAAAGTTTTTGTAAGCAAACAGTAACATAAATACGGGGCCTTTGAAGCTGAGCCCAAGTCAAATTGTTGCCCGAATCGAAAAAGGACCTCATGGCTGTCAGCTCCAGACCTTCGAATGCCGGCATGGTTAGTCATTCGCGCTTATTTCTTTAACATAGCGGACAGGGTGCCAGGTCCGAAAACTATTCGAGTCCATCGGTTGATCGGCTGCGCTGCACGATACATTGAAATTTTCAATCGTGCGAATAATATTCATACTGATGTTTGGTGCCTCATAAAATTATAATACCATTATTACTACAAAGAGACAGTCTTCTCATGCGTGGTATTTTTTAAAATTTATCAGTGACATTGGGATATTTTTTAGTAGGTGACCCGCCCAGGGGGGGGGTCATGACCCCCACGACCCCCCCCCTGGATCCGCCACTGGTTAAATTCTTACATTGCTAAGCATACCATTCGAAAAATTAGGAACATAGAATGGAATAATTTTGTAAATAAGTTACAATTTTCTTAAGCACCTCAAATACTTAATCCTAAATAATATTATACAATGCAAAATGTAGTACAAGAGTAAGCCTATCTTATAAGTTATATAAGGCCTTTGCACATTATATTGTAGCAAATTGCGCAAGTTGGTAGTTGGTTTAAGACTCGTAGCACTGTTTGAGTCGTATAAAATACACAACAAAATAGCCATTATTGTGCTACGATTTAATCATTAAATAGTTTAAGTTTAGATACATACTTATATAGCATAGTATTAAAATGTTTATATCTGGCATATTTGTCTTTTCGATAAATACGTTGACACTTGACATTTTCTCTACATTTATTAATTTCGTTTGTTTCATTAAATACCTAGGCAGTTTATTGTTTTCTTTACAGAAAACACTGATAGGTAAATCATTTGTAAGAAATAGGTGTTGATTGCCTCAAGATCTAAATTGAAGAACTGCGCTGACTCCATGAACTGCTCGGGGACACGAGTCAGTCTGCCTTTGATCTCCATAAAAAAATAGGTACCTATTCAAATTCTAAACAAAGAATAGGACCTATATCGTCATAATATTAAAATGCAGGAATGATTTTTATTACAAAAATTTACAAAGTGATTTTCACCACTCATATCTAAAAGCGTTAGCGTTTCAATATACCTACTCGTGATTTTCATTTCCTCACCACAACCGTTCGCCTTGACCTGTGGGTAGAAAAAAACCTCTTTATCACCGTGAAAAATACAAGTAATTTCGCATGCAGTATTATATGCCTATGACATTGTTATCTCACAACAAATAGTAAGTTTAGAAGGAAGAAAAATTATTCAGAAACATGCGTACAGCATGCTACCCTTGTGTATTAGTACCCACGTACATAAAAAGCATTAGTAAGACTGAGGATTTAAAATGAAAAAAAAGTAACTAATTTGCAATAATGAAATAAAGTTACATTTTTTCACTTCTCGACATTGAGTGCGGATTGTTAAATGAGTGCACGACATAAAATAAATTTCGAATACATACCATTTTTGATTTTCGAATTTCCACGTTCATTCGGATGTGTTTTATAAGGGTCTAATGTTACGGCTATACTACCGTGATGTGCCAATAATTACTGCCATAAATTCAACAACGCCCAGGTGTAGCCACGATTTACCGTCTAATTTATTGACATAATGTCGGTAAGTTACACCACTTCACGTAGTAATTTAGACGGTAAATTTAATGCCATAATTATTGCGGTAACAGCCCGGTAGACGGAAGGTAGTGTAGCCGTAGAATAAGGAAAATGCAAATAAAAATAAAAACAGAACGTTGTCGTCTTTCTGTTAATTCCAACACTCATTCTTTTATTGTGATTTTGGTATATTTCATTACATTGACTTATCGTGATGTTCGCGCCTTAATATTTGTTGTGAGAATACAAAACTCAAGTAAAAATGCCATGACGTCATTCAAAGAAAATGCTGACACTGTCCTGTGTACAAATGCATTAGCAGATCGTATTTATTCAATTAAAAAGCTTTTATGTACTTGAATTGAAGTTACTCGAATGGTTGGTGTGTACGGAATTTTCGCGAATGACGTCATTTTACCTTAGACGTATAAATGCCCTAAAATCCTCAATTTTTATTAAAAATAAATAGTCAGTTTTCTACTTTAATTACATAATATAAATAGTGAACCTAAATTCTTAAGAACTTTATACAAATTGAGAAAAAAAAAATAAGAAATGTAAAACTATTGTGTAAGTTTCGGTCCCATATAGCGAATTATTAGGAGAAAGTTAACTGAAAATATGAAAAAAAAAAAATGTTATCGCTATATCCACAACCATTCGTCCGATTAGCCACACTCGTAAATTATATATAAATTAATTCATTTATTTCTACCTAGCTATAGTTAAAACTGGTATCTGACTAGGTGATGTAACGGACCGGCGAAAATATGGGGTTCAACTATATTTTTGACTGAAAGTACCTACTTGCTATGCTATACATCAATCTTTCTTACTCGCACACACAATAATATTGACAATAAAATGTACACACAACATTTTTGATAGTATATTTTCATTGTCAATTTATTATTGAATCTGCTATGTGTGCAGTTAAGTTTTGGTCTAAATTTTGAATTATTTATTTATAGATTTGCTCATCTTGATAATTGAATTGGGTCACACAGCAAGCAAGCTATGCTACTAGGTATTAGTTGTGTTTTGTAAAAATCCTTACCCTAATTAGATATGTACAAAAGTTGCAAGTCTCTTTATCATAATATTACATACTACTAGTTATCAAACCTTACAGTTAATAATAACAAATAAATTGCAAATATTACAAATATGTTTAAAATATTTACATCTTCAATAATAGAAGAAAAAAATAATTGCAAGTATAAATTTATCGTTCAAGTTTAACAACTTAGAGTATAATACAAGTTACGGAATTCATCATAATTCGGTTATTATAACTATTAAATTTCGATAAAATTCGTGCAAAAGGAAAAAAGTCAGTTCAAATAAAATTATAAATTAATATAATTGTTGGAACTGTTACTGAAAAAACAGAAATCTCACTGAGCTAATATTATCAATTTAAAGCTTCCTGACGTAAATTGTAATCGATTGTAAATGATATACTTATATGTACCTACGTAAAAGCAATATATAATTATTATATTGACAAATAAAAAATCAATAAGTTAGAATCTCTGTATTAATTTTTCAGGATCGAGATTCGTTATCATAAAAATAATTGTTTATTTACAAATGTCAGGCACGCGGCCGACAACTAAAATTCTAAATAGTATTCAGTATCCACTGTTACAACATTCATAACAGCTCGTATTTTAAATATATTCTCGCATTTTACTACAAACGTAGCACTCGACAGAACCACTGCTCACCAAAACTGTGAAAACTATAAAAACTTTCATAAGACACATTCAGAGATGCTAAACAAATTAAACACAAGAATGCACATGTTTGTGTAATACACACAATGTGAAATAAATTGAAAACTGATAATGTTAAGAGATATGGAATCTATGAATAGATTGAAATAAAAAATAAGTTTTCACAGAAGAGCCAGCGTCGCGAGGCGCGAGCTAAAAATTTAAAATTTATAATTGGAACGAGGTGGGTTAAGCGCCGGCGCATCTCTGGCTAGCAGTAGTACCGACTCTGGAGGCTCGTAGTACACATGTAGGAATTGAATGAATTCAACGTACTGCTTCGATTTGAAATATCCTTGTTCTCACAACGCTGTCCGTTGAAGCCTTCCATACATCTGGAAAAAGGAAAGATCATACAGTTAGACACGTAACGAGTAATTATTAGCCAAATGCAGAATCCTCTAATAAAATTATTCTATTTCCAGTCAAAATTATGCAAATGGTACTTACTTGCACGCTTGTTCTTGAACGATTTCGAAAAACAAGCAAGTGCCTCCATTGAGGCAGTAGGACCCGGGATCGGGCATCGGACAGGGCTGGCCCGAAGCTGTAAAGGAAAACGTTCCAATTTAAGACCAAAATGTGAGTAATGACCTGTTGAATGACCACCAGAAGCGCTCGAGATAATGTAAGGATTTTGATGATATTCCATGTATCCAAAACTCCGGAAAAATTCATGATCCTTGGTCCGGAAAAATTATAGAGGATGTATTCCTTTTTTGGACAGTCGTGTAAAACAGGAATGTCGGATTCTGAAAAGTTTTCTTAGTGCAGAATCAAACCATCGCATCGTACATCCATCAAATTCAGTTTGAAAACCGGATGATAAAGAGCTCATTATACAATGTAACTGATCACTCTATTGGCCTGTATAGAGACATTGTTTGCAAGTTCACAGAATAAGCAGTAAAAGTCTGCCAGTTACCGTACTGTGTGCCGGTAAACAATATGGCGAGGTTAGGATGTCTCTTTGTTTACACTTGTGAACCAATTGTTCTGCTACCGGTGAAGTTGCAGTTTGTCGGGCAGTCCGTATTTGTACCTATTTCAATTACGGTGTAACTAGCAATTTTCGTCACACATATACCTAAAGTAAACGGTGAGTATATTAGAAGAAGTTCAAAAGATACACTTGTGATGGAAAGGGGAGTATCGAGCGGCTGTATGCTATGGACAATATGAACATGATGGCATAGCAGAAGAGATGAAAGTAATTTTAGTAGTTAATTAATTAATCACGAATGTAGAGGATTTTATTAGCAGAGTTTCGAACACGAAATTCTTAAAATTATCTCTCCTAATTATCGAGTTCTGAAATGTCGTGGAAAGGTCGAACTATTATAGTAGATAAGCAATGGTTAAGACGATGTAGTTTTTGTTGCTCAGTTTGCAGCGAATGTTCATACCCGAAAAGTAGGAAGGGAAAGAAAGGAAGATACTTTTGCTGTAAACGCAGATGCTCACATCTATTTTGACATTAAGCTTTTTTAGAGTTATTAGGTTGAATAAAATGATGAGTGAATGAGTTCTAAATTTCTGTTGAAAGGTCACCACCAAAGAATGAATGAATATAAAAGTAATTACTTACACGTGTCATCAGGCGCAGCTGTGAATGGAGGTAGAACGCTGACATTGGCGGTGGCTACCGCCGGGGGTCCGATGGCACCCACCGCTCTGCATTCGTACGATGCCGAGTCCTCAATTCGTGCATGCCTTATCACTAATACCGAGCGCCTCCTGAAAATGACGTTAAAATAATGTTAGACAGAATATACACAATTGTTTTTAAAACATTGGGAAATCTACTTCGAAGGGATGTCTTGCCCTCAGCAATAAGGAGTCTACTGGTGCCATGTAAGGCGTTTCAAGCAAGTAAGGCTACGAAATCATATTTAGTTTTAACATGTGAATCAGGTGTTATATAAAACCTACGTAAATACAACACCAATACTACAAAGTATCTAATTAAAATAGACGCTGGTCCAGTGTGAATACTCTCACAAATCATCTAAAATACGTAATTCTCATATAACATTTTAAAAACTATTCTCATACTATTTCAAGACGCTTGATTCATTTGGCAAATGGTCGCGTCTTGTGCAAAATATCTAAATCATCATCAATACCCAACGACCCGTGAAATTGCTCACAGTGCTCGATCATAGTAATAATTACTTCATACAATTGCATTTTAACCTTGACAACATTTAACAACACTTCTATTCCATCGGTTTACGGTTCAATTTTGCTCGATTAGACTGCAAAAGGATTTGGAGATGAACTTCCAGGTCGGTCAATGACTGTCGCTTGCAATTGAGATTAGTGCAGTAATCGTTATGTCGTGCAAATTAATGTTAGCACCATACACTGCATGCTCAGTTTGATTGCAGACAACATTGTTACTGTAGCATTGTGTATAAACATGATCTAGTTTTGGATCAAGATCAACACTGCAAGTACAAGTCAACTAGGTCATTATGATATCACTCATTGGAAGATATGTTACACAAGCGATTAATGATTATTATATTTTGTTATTAATGGGCTTCATTAAGCCACTGGTAATGATTCACATTTGTATTAAATTCATAGTAATGTTTGGTAATTTATTAAATTATCCACATCTCGTATCTTGAGAACTGTCTCGTAGGATCTGTGGCATAAATCTGTGCTTATTATTCCAAGAAATTTTGATCTTGTGGACGATGCCGATTCGCGCGAATTATTATGATTTTATTGGGAATATTACCGATGACAGTAAGGGTCCCTGGATCTCTATTGCATGTTACTGTGTGATCAGATAATGTAGCTGTTTTTTGAATCTACATTCCACCCAGATCGAAAGGCAGTAGGTATACACCTCTGGGTCAGGCCATAGGGAATATTATTACGCAAATATGTATCGTATCTAGTGTTATTTGTCTGTCTATAGGTCTATTATAAATTGTGGTGAGTTAAGTGCTGCAGTAACGAACCCATAACTGACTTTTGCTTCGATTTGATATGAAATCCTTTCTAATTATCTACTGATAATGAGTTTTTTTTAAATTAAATACTTTAAGCTTTTTAAATGTCAGTGTAGTGTGTGGCAGATATATCTATACTGTAAAAGCATCAGTCGTTGGAATCTGCAGTCAGCACGGGATTACTTATCACCTGAAAGTTATACAGTTCTAACAGAATGATCTTCTTAAGTGTAATCAGACCTTAGACATATTAGAATCATAAGGTCCATCGAGGGTTAGCGGTTATACCCTTGCAATGTCACGGTCTTCCTGTTTGCATTACCGGTTCTGTCATTAGGTATACTGCTGTATAGTCTTCAGTACCGTCTTAGGAAAACCGTACCTAATGTCCTTAGTTCCTTTGTTTTATCACCTTTTCGCTCTCAGTTTATGTTCTACCTTCATGAGGTGACAACGAATTAGAAGCGTTCAAGTGAGTATGAATTCAAGATTGTCTACTATACTAACATAGACTACTGCTGTAGATTTAATTAGAGACAACGTCCTCATAGCGATTTCCTAGTTGTGTTCAGTCCGGGGACTGCTTAATGTGTGTGATTGGTATGTTGGCTTTTCCGGCAACTGCCTCCCAGCCCTTAGCCCAAAGCCTGCGTCATAGCCTCATTTGTTGTTTAGCAGGAACTTACAGGTGAAGGTGGCTTGAGCCTCAAGGATGTTGACAGGGCTCTGTATAATCGGTACACCTAAATGGTTGTAGATTTAGAGTATTTCGGTATAAATAGGAGAAAACCTTACCTAAAATTTTGCACCCGGAATCTCCTTAGTGCGATATCAGCGACGGGCTTCCCGTCCTTGTACCACGATATTCGTGGTGGTGGGCGCGCACTCGCCTTGCACTCGAGGCGCACCTTGCTGCCCCGCGTCGTCCTAACCGACTGCATTGCTTCAACACGCGCTGGGCTACCTGAGAACAAGTCGAATATGATAAACACAGAAAAATCTGTAAAAATAATAGAAAATAACGCAAAAGATGATTTAAAAATTCTAAATAACATGATATTTTTGGCAGTTTTCGCGAATATAAATTGTACCCCAGACCAGACACATTGTATTGTACTCCAGACTACGAACTGAAAACTTCGGATGCCACTGGGATTAATGCTAGGTTAAAGAAGAATACAAACATTATCATGAAACTATTTTTAATAGATTTTCTAGCGATTTATCACTTTTGATTTTAAGTACGTACCTACCCAAATTTAGCCGCGGTAGCCTTGTGGTATGGGTAATGGACTGCTGAGACGAGGTCTCGGGTTCGATCCCAGGTTTTACCATGGCACACACCAATGACTTTTCGATGCTTTTCGAAGTGATGTGTGTATTTATCGCAGGTTTATAAGTGCCCGGTTAATGGCAATAGGCTCGCCACCTATTACATTGGGACCTAAACATAAACGGCGAAATGTGGGTGCTAGCACCTCTGCCAACCCCTTCGGGGATACAGGCGTGAGTTTATGTTACCCAAATTTAACTTGGGTAAAACTGAAATACAATGTTTCAGAGGTTCGCCAACCCGTCAGTGATACCTTGTGTTGTAAACTATAAACTATATTATGTATATTATAGTAACAATGACTCAGATTGTGTACTTGTTTACTGCCTCAATGGTATAATAAATTTGATTTAAGCGTCGAGGCCTAACGTTAAGGCAATTGACGATGAGTTTAACCGTCATATATTCGCCGTTAACAACGTCACCTCTATCATCGTGATCGCTATAAAATGTCCCGAATAAAATATCTAGTCTACTTCAATATGATCATAAAATTTGTTATTTCTAAGAAAATTAATGGCGCGTACAAGAAAATACCAACACAACGAGTCCAGAATTATCTTTCTGTCGTTAATACAACTATCAGTGCTCTAGTATCCTAGATTATTATAGTGCCATAGTTATAATACGCTGGAACATTGTTAGCGCAGCGGAAGCCGTGCAAGGATCGGAAAATTCCCATAGGATTTTGGTGCCACATCAGAAACACTTAAACAAGTCGCCTTTAAAAGTTTCGAACTAAAAATAAGCCGCTGTCATTAGGCCAATGGCCTTATTATTTTGTGTGACGAGTAACATATGTAAGAACAGAAATAACCCCGTATTATCTAAACGGGAGTCATTCGTTTGGACAACATCCCATCCACGGGCGACAGAAAAAAATTGGCCGTGTTTCAGTGTGTAAACCGAAAAAAAAACGAAGAGCATTAGTTGTAAATCATTAACTATGTCTTTAGGATGTGTCATCTTAATGTCTGGTTGGAAGAGATTGGGTTGCGAAAGTTTGTATCTACACATTTTGTCTCGAACACATAGTTTTATATTGAATCGACTTCCAGGCGATGATGTTGAAAGCTTAATATGATGAGATATTAAAAATTTTGACCAAACTTTTTCAGAGTTTGGCACTTAGCCATATTATGTGGAGTTTTATAACAGCTGCACCCGTGAAATCTTAGGTACTGTTGCCGCGTATAGATTCATTCTAGATTGTAATTGAATACTTAAAAGCTAGGTCTTCAATGATTTTGAATGTTCAGAGGCAAGTTAAAGTAACTGACACAAGTAAGTTTGATTAGATAGTCACTTTTATTAAGGAACTAAGACAGAAATTGCTTGGTAAGCAGATCATTGTAGGATTTGTAGGCAGCCTTGTAGGTTATAATTCAGACACGTTCCATGGGTATGTAGGTACTCGTATATTTCATCGAACCTCTACCAAGCCAGAGTTCAGCTGACGTCATCCATTCAACCTTCCACCCACTCACAATTTCATTCATCACTTTGATGCGTGAGATTTATGATGGCGATACTTTTATCGCTGTTTAATCAAAATCGCTTTTGCGTATTGTGTTGAGATATTTATTTTGATTTGAATAATTCATTCCGCGATTATGTTGTATCTTATGGAATAAAACAAACAGGCATTGAAAAATGTAACAGGCGGTAAAACCATTATTTTTCCATGACATAGTATAAGTATGATTTTACCACTGGTTCAACCAACTCGACTGGGTAGTTCCATCCTCTATATTTTTCATACCATGTCAGAATCATGTCAGGTAACGAATGTCTTTTAAGAAACTTGAAACTTTAGCAAACTGTAATCAAACTTATCAACACTTTCATTTACGTATATGAATTTATATCTAGTCACGTTTCTAGTTTCCGTCATAACTAGTGTAGGCGTTACAATTCACTTAAGTTCAATTGCACGACAACAATGCCATTTGAAAGAAGCTGAAGCATGCCAATTCCATCGCCCACGCGTCTGCTGAAACATGACGTCAAAAGGAATAGCCCACAGTTTTGGCTTCATGAATGAAATAGTGAGTTGTATTGGCAGATTATGTTTATTGCTAGGAATGCTGCTAACAGTTCTTTGTGTAGACAAAATTTTCTATCATAGTCTTTATTTGCCTATGTTAATGACATTGCTGCTTCATCGTAATATTGAATGTAATTCTCTTATATTGGCATCATTGTTTAAGTCAACACAAGCAGGATCTTTTTATGTGACTTAACTACTGTTCTCATCTGTTGAGTCATCGAAAGGTTGTCTCCTTGTTTTTGCTATAAGGCATATTTATACAGTTAATTTATTTCTCAAAGAAGTCGAATACTGCACTACTACACTATTGTACTCTCTGATTGTCATCAATACATTATTTTACATTCTGCCATCTATTCGATTTCGATCCATGGATTGATCACCTTCCACTCTACATCTTTCTTTTTCAGAAATACGGTGAATTGAGATAACGATATACTCGTTGAGAGTAATGTTAAAGATTGTTCTTCAAATCGTCGTATAGCCTGAATATATAAATAGCGTTCAATGGACACATTCTCCAATAACATAACAATACCTTGGATTGGTAGATGGAATTACCAATAGGTTTCACATTTTACAACAATACCACTAGATACCAAACTTTTTGATTATTCTGTGCCGCTTACATCATTTTCCAACAATACAGACGCTAAAAAAATTGTCTACGAGCGTAGACCGTGGCTAATCAAATACATCGTCACCTAATATAAATAGTCTCAGAGCTTGGGACCACATCCTGAACGGAAACTGAATTGGAACATCACAGGTGAGGTGAACTGGAAAGCAGCCAACTGACTCACTCTACGGTGTCGTTGGCGACGCTTGAGTGACAAACAATTGTCCAATAATGTGAGGAGGCTCGAGGTCACCGAATTCATTACCTGTAACGTCTTTGTAAGCTGTTAATTGATATTGCAGAGCTGAAAACCGTTTGGCAATATGTGAAAGGCTATTTATTGTGTTACTTTGATGAGTCTTCGCGACAGACGCACTTCGATATTTATTGGCAAATACTTAATAATAACATTTTATGGTTAATTCGTTCTTTCCAATTTGAAATACATAAGTATTTATTAAGTAACTGTAATCAATCTTGATGATAAAAGTTTGTACAAGAACAAACAATAACGGTTGCCGCAATTGGATAGAAATTATTTTTGAAACAACTACGTCCGAAAGCGTTTTAGACGAAATTATGAAAGATTGATATGTTATCAAAATCAAACGGGACTATAAAACAATTTGTTTATCCAGTAATGAAAATAAGGGGCGTTAGTGTGCTTAACGCCTGATATAAATATCCAACAGTAATTAAAGACACGCAGACGAGCCGACTGACTCAAAATAAACTAGTTTTTATTTTTAACTCTGCGCCACAATAGATGCAGCTTAGCTTGGAGTGTTTGTACGTCTTATTCGCTTGATGATTATGTGTTTGTTTTTATTTCTTGTACATTTCAATGCAGATTACCTGTTGGACGAATCGTTTAATAATATCAAAGATAGTGTGATTTTAGCGTATGACGCATTTTAACACATTTTGCCCAGAATTCTAGTAAATACAACCGTTCTGACTTTACATCCTTCATTGTTGTACCATCTGCTGTTCCGTTCGCTGGAAAGAATCACTCTGCCGAATTTTTCAGTCAGAGACAAATTGCAAAAACACTTCAGATGTCCTTCAGGGAAATGTTTAAAAAAATCTAGTGTTATTTGTATCGTAAAGGTTATCACCGAAACACTGAATGTTATTGTGAATTATTTCCTAGAATCTTCAACGTAATAAACATTTATCATCGATTAAAAGGTCAACAGTTGAAGTTTAATTGTGGATACTAATGAATTTTTTAAGCGTTTGTTATACCGTCTTTTCTTTGTGCACTGAAATTAGAAAAGAGCAAGATTGAGATGGAACTCATTCCAGCAGTTCCAACTAAGGGACGGACCTGAAGAAGGTTTTTCACTACAAGTATGGTGAGGTGGAGAGAATAGCAAATAACACACGTAGTACCCATTTGGTCAAACTAATATTTTGGAATTATATTTTAACATTTGAAATAATTAAAATAGTAAAGTAAAACATTTGCAAAAACGGTGTTTTGTTAAATAGTTGCTAAAGTAATGTTGGTAATTGAGATGTTTATTAATTAATTATGTTTAATAATATTGTTTTTGAAATAATAATTTGACGTTACTTTTTTATCAAACATTTGTGAAACGTCTTTAAGTCTTGCTGCTTTTTCTAGGTTTTGGTTGAGAGAGTAATTAACTGAATCCCAGTGAACGTTCTAGTCTTCTTCTTTAGTTTCTACGTTTTAATATGATGTCATTCTTTAAAGCAGTTCAATTCGCGAAAACTCGTCAAAGTTTTCTTTCGAGAACACGACCCCTTACTAAAGAGCGCACAGTATTGTGATTTGATTTTCCTTATGCTCGCTTTAATTATTTCGGCCCAGTTGTAAGAATTTCTTCGAATCGTTAACCTTTTTGTCAGAGATAATCTAAGTTGTATTCCGTAAATGGTAACGTATACAGACGTCGTTCTCGTATGCAACTTAGTAGCTGATGTCTGTGATACATTTCAATGTACTCGACTATCCAGAATTGATTGATTATTCATTGACCGCCTCCTTGATCCCATTTCATAAGTTTGTACATAAAATTGTAAAGGATGTAGGTTCGATTTTCGGTAGAGTAAATGGTTATTGAGGTTCTCTATCGGAGTCTGGCAATGTATCTACCCGATAGACGTTGATAGGCTCTATGCCTGCCCTATCTAGAGTTATTGATTTAGAATTTTCTGTTAGATTTTTCTCATCAACCGGTTGGAGTCAGGCAATAGAGATTCGAAGAGGTAAGCAAGGTATTAGATATCTACGTACTACATATATGTAAGTAACCAATATCTCTGCCTACCTCTTCGAGTATAGGCAGAGTATAAGCGATACCGATATAAAATATAAATGATAACGTCATAAGCAAAGTGTAGCAACGTCACTAAAGATTCAGTTTCAAAACCTTATTTATGTACTTTTAATATTTTTTTCGGGTATTTGTATCGTTACAGGGTGGATTATTTGATGTGACCTAATCACGTGGTAAGTACCTTATATGTACCAGTTTTTGTAACATTATAAGTATGTACTAAGATTAAAGAGTTTATTTCAAAAAATCGTAAAAACATCCACCGCCCAATAATTGTACCTTCGCACAAGTGCAACCATTAAGATGACAGTATTATCGCAATCGCGTGAACGGTACGGACCTACAGCAGGCACAATACGTACAAACATTGATTTTTATATCTTAGACTAAGTTAATTGAGAATTCACTTCAATCATAACTTATTTTTTTACTTAGTTGTTAATATAAAATTAATAGCTGTTCATTTTACTTGGGATTCGAACCAATCTCAGTCGTGATGGCTTCGTGTGTGTTCCTACGAGAAATCGCGTTACAATGCCTATAAAAACATGTGTTTATATCTTCATCCCGGGTGTAGCTCACTTTATCACTAATTCCCATTTTGAAGAGTTTATTTCTCATAGGTCAACAATATTTTTCTTTGGAAAAAAAGTACGTAGGTAAGACCGACCGACCGACGTAGCTAAGGTCTCAGCTACACTAAATGCAAAAAGTGAAATATCTGTATTTAAAATAAATAATAAGTAGGTATGTAGTTAAATATATTAAAAAAATGCTTTACGTATTAGGAGATCAAAACTAAAAAGTAAAAAATAATTAAGAGTTTCAGATTAAAAAATAAACTGAATAAAAAACTTTTTTTTTTGTTATCAGAAAGAGCGTGGAATCCAATGAGATTAACCACTAACTAAATTGGTACATTGTTATTTAGTTAAGCTTTTTTCGCTATAAAATACATAAATGTATGCGATCTATGCAGAATCTTGGTGCCGTTTCCGGGTCTTGAAAGTCTCCCTCAGAAAAAAGTTCCGTCGACATCTATAGACGCCTATTTTCCGAACGTCAGCATTTAATAGTAAACAAACTTTAAATTAGTTCTTTTTAATATTGTTTATTACCAATTGCTACTAAATATTTTAGTGAACGTTGCATCTGTTTAAACATAAACATTTTCCATTAAATAACAAAGACTATAGGCAGAACTCGCCTATGGCCAGCCGCTGTATCTTCATATAAACTGCGCCCGAGCCGCGGTGGTCGATTCAGAGGACTTGCCGTAAAAATTTAAGTGCTTCAGTAATAATTCCATAATAAAAACATCATTCAATCATGGACCGATAGCGGCTTCGTTTTCATCATACCTGTTTACTTATTTAGTTGAAAATAAAATGTGGGTATTAAAATGCAGGTGGATATGATATACAAGACATTTTTATAACCTATAGCTTAGTGTGGTATTGTATAGTTTGTTTGTATGAGGAATGAAAGAAATATCTAGTTCTATGTACCTATTAAATTTAAAAAAAAAAACATACGGGGTTGTCTTTTAAGACTACCGAGAGGAATGAAAACTCAGTAACTTGTGATGCGGTCGCCGGTCGGTGACGACCCAAGCACTTGGTGACGACCCATGCACTTGGTGATGACCCAAGCATTTGGTGATGACCCAAGCATTTGGTGACGACGACGCCAGCTCCAAGACTTTTGTTCACACAAAAAGTGCTCAACGTTCACTTTAAAAAATCTTGAAGAATATTTAAATTTACTAGTAAATATTTTAAACATAAATGCTTGCAATGAAATGGTAAAAACAAACGCCAGCAAAAAATAATATGTTGGGATATGGCTGAAGCTGAAATTAATTTCAATAATAAGTGAAAAGTGATAAACATAAACATGAGAAGAAATTTCTTCATAAGCTTTTGAATTCTGGTAATCACAGTGACGGATTACTTGCCGAGTGTTGGCCCAATTTTTTATATTTTAAAATAGTTCACCCACTGTAGGTAGCCGGAATGACACGAGAACGTACTGTAGTGCGCAACGTAAATTTAAAACGTAACGATCTCAACAATAAAATACGTTATACTGAGTCACATCGTTCCTTGGAATCATTCGATGCACGTATAATTTTCTTCAATTCAAGTGAATGAGCCAAATTTTCCTGATTTCTTTCTTTTTTTGGTTTTTAGCCCGACAATTGACTACCTCTGCGGATTGGCAAAAAGCTAGGGTGAAGTCCAGATGATATGGAATATGGACCAGCATTCCAGATGACTCTACTTACCTTGACGGCCTTGATTTTTGGGCAATCCAGATTATCTACTCGATACTGTTAAAATTTTGTACGAATTCACATGGATATAAGACTAGAATATAATCCAGTAAAATATTTTTAACAGATACCATCGATATTTCATTAAAACCATGGCAGTGCTGTAATGCCAACGAGACAACGACGTCGGGTAAAAAACAACAGGTCGAATAAATCGTGACAGAATTTAAAAAAAAAATAGTTAAAAGGTATCTATTTAACATGCATAATTTTTTTTGACAAACTATTTGAGTAACAGTACCAATATTTTTTTCCCAGACTCATAATTAGTAAACAGGTAAGAAATATGAAATGAACTAAGAATTTTTTTATGAAGTAATAAACTAACCTACAATCCAAGAATGATAATTATTTGTGTTGACACTGATGATAATGTAAAAATATTTAACAATGTTAAAACAAAATATATTCGGCTCTTAAACTAAGTATAAAGATGAACAACAAATGTTTTGCAATAGATGTTTGTCGATATATCTCGTCGTCCGGACAAGGATTGTTTTCGGTACTCAATTGTTTAATTTTTGTGTTTAAGGTTACTGCACTTTAACACCCACGAAGAAAATAAATAAGAGTCTTAAAACGTTTAAAAGTTGGCAGTGTCGCAGCCCTATTAATTTTGTTGAAGACCACCTAATTTGGTTTCAATTTGACATTTATTGTTATATGAACACATAAAATAGCACGTAATCGTCATTACTCGACAATACATTTTGCCAAGATGCGTCACCCTTTCTCAAATTGAACAATTTATAATTATTTAATTGGAAAATAAATAAAAGCTGTCATAATAATTGTGATAATATAAGTGCGACATTTTGTCCAAAACACAAATTCAATTTCCTAAAAACTACTGCAGATCATACGACTATCGTAGTTGCGTTCACTTTGTTTACGCTGCGCCGGAGTCAGCGAAAAAAGTACGTAGTACGCATGCACGGCTAGCGCGGGGAGGGGAGAGGAGGCATTCTACTACGCTACGGCGGCGGTGACTTCGTTTTTTACCACATTCGGGTTTCCTTTTAACTCGGGCGTCGAGTTTTTTCGTTAGCGCCGAGTTTGGCGTAGCAACTCCATATACAGTTACACTCGCGAGGCAACCCCGCAGAATTGTTTTTAAATGACGATTGCTGCGCTCAGACGACACGACGCGTGTTACATTATAGTGCACTGTTTAATATTTTTTAATTTAAATCAATAATGGAAAGTTTTACTGGAATATCTCCTCAAGCTGCACCTGTCACACTGCACTGTTCAACACAAAATCTCTGAATTTATTTGCTTTTCTTTCTTCTGCTTTTGTTTCGTCTTCTGAATTTATTTAGGTTGAGCGAGATAAGGTGACAAGAGTACAGGCAAAATTGAAGGAAGTGATATGAAGGATCACTCAGACCCGCCAAAGTTGTAGCCCTACCGGCAACCAATAAGAGTCTCTCAGAGAAGACTTTGAGAAAAGAAATTTTTTAATATAAACATAATTGCTCCACGGGCAAACCGTAAGTCTAATGGTTTATCGTTAACACAAACAACCCACCAATCAATTACATTGAGTAATATTTTTTTAAATATTGTAAGCACGCACTCTCTTTTACTACACGCACTGTAGTCGGCAAATAAATACAATCTTTTGTTCATCCCCACATGGTCCGGAGTTACGATAAGCGAGTCCATATCCCATCCCGGCCGAGGACAGTAAAAGTATCCATTTACTGTTGTTTTCCTTTTATTTTTCTACTCTGTGTTCTTGCTTTGTGGTGATGACGGCGAAGGTGCTTTGGGACGTATTACTTTATTAACAGTAGGTTGTGAACGTATCGTTAGAAGAGAATATTAGATCAAAATGCCAGTAGTCACCCCCTAAACTTCAAATGATACCTACGTGCTATACCACATACCTAGCTAATCCCTAATCTTATTTCATCTTAACCCCAATTTCCAATTTAGTTTTAGGTGCTTTTGAAATTGAATGAATCGAATTGAAACACATATTTTCAATATTATTGTGTTAACAAATACACTTAACTAATTATATTATTTAAGAAGTGTTTGTCGGAAAGTCTCGTTGGTTTTCCTGCGGTTCAATTTTCATTAAATCTTTCTCCGTGAAAAAACACGTAAGTGCCAAATGGTAGATAAGTGATATGTCAATCAACCTCACATAAGTATAACCACACAAAAAGCTTTGTAGATGTAGGTGTCTATATTATATAGTAAAAAATATTGCTTTACAGACTGATACGCCGATGAACAGAAATTAAATATAATAATGAAAATTAAAATAAATTATGACCAAAATTTCAATGTAATATTGAAATTAATCTGTATCGTTCTCATGCGATACATTCTTCTCGAAAGTAAACTTCACGATAATCCCCGTATTTAACAAATTATCGTCATTAAGTGCATAAAAAAATTGTACGAAATCATCTGAGTGTTCATCGGAATACTTTGAATTCACGAACAATAGTGCGCTTCAGGCGGTTCACAATTTAAATATTTATAGGGCATGCGTGGTAGCGGGTTTATCGAATAATTTTTGCGAATTCCAATAATTTTATTTTGTCTAGATTGTGATCGCGTGATATTTGGATTTAGGGAGACCAGGATTATTAAAGATATCGGATTTTCTAAATTCTGCACCGAGAGAGACGTAAAATATTGGTCAGCAGTTTATCCACTTTAAAAAAATGTGTACCTAATATACAGGGTGGAAGATTTTAACCTTACCTGGAGGGAAAGTACTTTAAATACTGGAGATAGCTAATTTCACTCAAAGGAAACATTCCTTTATTTTTAAAAAGAAACAAAACTGCATTCATAGTTTTTTGAAAATTCCCTTGCCATGCCCGGTAATCGAACCGACTAAAATCCAAAAAAATAACATCCTGTATTTTTATAGCATCAATCGATAGTGTCAATCATGAGGATCGAAACTCTCTAATAAACATGGTAAATTAAATGATAGGAAGTCAATAAAATCTTAACTTATAAATTGCATTCCAACAGATACAGTACTTTTGCTCAACGTGCCATCACATACCTTATCAACAATAACGCCATTTATTTAGTAAATTAGTACTAAATGACTAAAATTTGATTCCGATTTAGAATGTAACGTTATTGTGTGACTGCATGAGGTAGTCAAGTCTCCCGATTTTTTTTTATAAAGAATATTAGTAACCGAAATTACTAATATTCCTGTTAACCCCCCCAAGTAAGCAAAATTGCTTGTATTAGGAGTGAGTTCACGTCTGTAGTGTAATGGTCAGGATTCGAATCCGGGACCTCCCGATCATAAGGCTGACTCCTTAACCACTAAGCTACCGACGGCGACGCTACTATTATGTCGATTTAGGTCCAAGATACGTGTCTCGAGGTATACTTGGTTGGGCTTGGAAAGCACTTCGTGGTCCACCGCATCGCACCCTGGGCAACGGAGATGGCGAGAGAATTGCCTTATTGGTTCGTCTTATAACACTTTAATTGAGTCTTTTGAATTAACCTGAGACGGCATGCAGTTTTAGTCGGTTTGAGTCGAGAGAGTAAACCCCTGCTGGCCAGTGAGGGCCAACCATGAAAAACAGGGACAAGTAATTTAAATATGGAATTTTATTCTTAATATGATAGGTGATGGATCCTTGAGTTAAGTTCTCTATTTTGTTAAATCGAATTTGAAAATTGAGTTTTCAGGGATTTCCTTTCATTTAATTAACCATGTTTGTTAGATAGATTTGATCCTTATGATTTATACTATTGATTGATGTCATAAAAATACAGGATGTTATTTTTTCGGGTTTTAGTTGGTTCGATTACCGGGTGTGGCTAGCGAATTTTCAAAAATCTATGAATGCAGTTTTATTTCTTTTTAAAAATAAAGGAATGTTTTCTTGGAGTGAAATTGGGTATCTCCAGTATTTAGAGAACTTTCCCTCCAGGTAAGGTTAAAATCTTCCACCCTGTATACTACTTTGAGTATTCGTGGGTTTAATTTTATTATTATATCAACAACAATTTTATCAAACGATAAAAAACAGGACTTCCTTTACAATAAACATATATTTTAAATTAGTGCCACTCGGGATGATGTTCCTATTTTAATAGTATCCATACCTACACCCATACAATCAAAACAATTCAAATATTTAAAGGTTCTAGTGGAACCAAGTAATTCACACATATACATAAGTCATGAAAATTATACTATTTTTTAGGTTATCGTGTAGCCATAACCAAATTTTTTTCACCTTATTTTATTCGTCTAGAAAAGTCAGTCCAGATTTCGCCTAAATAATTGGCAACCCCAATGGGTACGTTAACCGATTTAGGAAATATTCGAGGGTTCGATGACTCTTGCTTAGAGGTCGTTAGAAGTTGCCAGGCAATCACAGGATACGACCAATTTCGTCGAATATGCCATGAGACACCTGCCTTTCTTTCTACTAATGACTTTTGTCTTCTGACTAGTGATAGTATCGAATTTAATGGCGAAATATGAATTGGTGATTCGTATAATGAATACAGAGAAAGCGAAATATGACGTTCATTAATCTGTTGGTAAGGGACGTCAGTTGGGGCTAATGCGCGGGAACAGATGTTTTTTTTTTTAATAATTTACATTTTATTGTATGTGATAGAAACGCGAATCATGTATTGGCTGGTATTGATGGACCTTCTGGATTGTACAGTAGTCATATCACTCTCTCAGTTAAAATCAACGAAGCCGAATTTAGAGGACTAAAGGACATCATTCAGATTGGGCTAATTTTTATTTTGCCGGCCAAAGAAAAAAAATACGATATTCGGTTAGAGCTTGTTCTTACTAACATTTTTTATTAGTGCGTCAAAGTTGAGGGACCACTTCCAACGGTTTTATTAGAGTTCTAAAATCTTAAAAATATACACTTTTTATGATACGAACTATTGAAAATAAATGAAAAATATTGTTATATATTGGAAGAATAGTTAATAAAAGCAATAAAAAATAAACCTCATACTGCATAATTGTTGTTTTTCATCCATTTATTTAGGTCCGAAATTAAAAGTGTCGATTAAAGAAAATAAATGTGATATTCCGCTAGAATTTATCCTCATTAGCATTTTTTATTACAGCGTCAAAGCTGAGAGACCACTTCCATCGGTTTTATTTGAGTTCTAAAATCTTGAAAACATACACTTTTTATGATACGAACTATTGAAAATGAATTAAAAAAATAGTTCTATATTGAAAGAATAGTTCATTTAAGTAATAAAAAATAAACCGCATATTGCATTAACGTTGTTTTTCATTCATTTATTTAGGTCAAAAATTTAAAGTGCCGGTCAAAGAAAACAAATGTGATATTCCACTAGAACTTGTACTCATTAGCATTTTTTATTATGACGTCAAAGCTGAGGGACCACTTTCCTCGGTTTTATTTGAGTTCAAATCTTGGATATAATACATTTTTTTAAACGTATTATTGAAAATGAATGAGAAATATTGATTTATATTGGTTAAAGGTGCATTTCCAATTATTGAACTTAGTAAATGTGTTGATCATATTCCACAGTTACAAGGCACTAATGGCAATGCCATAAGGTAGATTCGCGGACGATAGCAATCACGTCATGTCCAGGTTCGTCAACATTATACATACATTATCATAGATAAAACAAACAGGGTTGAGTGCAATGAAACAGTGTTATTGCTCGTGTATTTTATTTTTAATTGCTTATTTTTATTGCTTTATTGCTTTTATCAACTATTCTTCCAATATAATACAACATAATTTATTATTCCTTTTCAATTATTTATTTTATTTAAAATATACGTTTCCGAGATTTTTGAACTCAAATAAAACCGAGAGCAGTATTCCCTCAGCTATGGTGCTATAGTAAAAATGTCAATGAAGACAAGCTCTAACGGAATATCATATTATTTTTCATTGGCTTCACTTTCAATTTTTGGACCTAACTAACGAAAAACAGCGATATGCAGTATGTGGTTTATTTTTTATTGCGTTAAACAACTATTCTTCCAATATAGAACAATATTTTTCATTCATTTTCGATATATAATATCATAAAAATTATATGTTTCTAAGATTTTTGAACACCAATAAAACTGAGGGCAGTGGTCTCTCAGCTTTGACGTAGTAATAAAAAGTGCTAATAAGGACAAGCTCTAGCGGAATATCATATTTGTTTTCTCTGACCGGCACTTTCAACTTTGGATCTCAATAAATGGACGAAAAACAACAATATAAAGTACAGGGTTTATTTTTTATTGCTTTTATTAACTATTCTTCCAATGTATAGCAATATTTTTCATTTATTTTCAATAGTTCTTATCATAAAAAGTGTATATTTTAAGATTTTTAAACTCTAATAAAACCGTTGGAAGTGGTCTCTCAACTTTGACGCCATAATAAAAAATGTTAGTAAGAACGAGTTCTAACGGAATATCGTATTTTTTTCCTTTGGCCGGCACTTGCAAAACTAGCCCAGATTTGTATGGAGAGTGAATGTTGTCCTTTTCTTCATTTTCTTTTCCCCGTTTTCCCTGTATGGGTGAGAACCCGTTCAGAGAATGAAACAACAAATGAAAAATGAACGTAAAGGAAAGGGAGGAAAAGTAGAAATAACCCTTCTTGGCTGTCACAGAAAAAAGAAAGGATGCAAATTATGGAACCAGGAATTTTTGAGAATGTACATAAATACGACATGAAACATACACACATACATATTATTATATATGGTTCACATCTGTCAATCCCCGAAGAGGCAGGCAGAAGTATATTAACACCAATATTTCTCCAAATATGATTGCTTAGTGCCTAAATGTTCGATCATAAGTATGAGGACAGTACTCACAGTATTTCCTCGATCGAACAAGCATACTTATGCTTATATACAAATGTTTACGTCTATTTCACTCCGGGGGCAACTGCTTCTATCCTTACCTACTTCACGAGCTTCTATAATATGTACATGTACCATAATGGCCCAGATTACATGAAACGCAATCAATCGCACGTTAAACGTATCGACGCTTGTCCGCGGCTCTAATTCTCTCAAATTAGGACGCATTTAACATGGTTTAACGTTATTTATACCGTGTGTCTAATGTAGTGCTTTTTACTCGTAACAGAGTATCGTACTACTTTACTGATTGATACTGAAACTTCTGAACAAGTTTATTTTGTAGAGCGACTTTTAGATTGAGCAGATTTTGAGCAACTGTTCCAAGATGGAGTTCATGTTATTTGGGTGTACAGAGCTTTTGTGATTTGGACTTTTGAGTTCCATCCAACCAGGTAAGGTTTAAGGCTTAAATGTGCTGCTTGATGAAAGGGAATCTGGTGCAAGTTCCACTCGTCCTTGGAAGCCCGAACGCCACTAGCTTCAATTAAAGCTATACAAGTTAAACCAAAAGGAGACGAAGTAGTAAGCGGAACCCGAGTCTCCTTTTTAGGGCTAGAATTGGTGATGATATGCTCATATCAACACCAATTGGGCACTGATGATATATTCATATTGTTCATATTAACACCAATTGGGCACTTTCATAACTCTGTCCTGTTGTCACCTTGAATGACATCTACAGAGAGGGGACAGTAGGTACTTAAATGTATATTCCGTCACCATGAACCAATTGCTGAATATAATTTGTGTATAAACTAGAAGTTGACTCGGAATTTGTATTGATGCAATAAGAAATTTAAAGAAACTTTTAATCATCCACATATTAATTCAGATGTCATCGAATCTTTGGAATGTTTCAGCAACCAATTGAACAAATAAACAACACACATATGAAAGAAGCGAAACCTCTGTACCGGCAAACATTATAAGTGGTCGGTATTAATCAAAAAGCCGAAGCATTCCAAACACAAACACTGACTATTGTCACAGAAAACCTACACATGGTATTATTTGAACAAAATTTGATCACAATACTAAACCTGCTGTATTTGTTTTCCACGTGGATTGGGCATATTATAAAGAAAGAGATAAAAGTATAAATCTAGGTGAGGTTGAAGAGAGAGGAGAGGAAGAAACACTTGAGACTACAGCGGTCTGTGATAAAAGGCTGGTTGGAATACAAATGAGAGTTGGTGACAATGCATTGGAATCCAGAGACGGGCAACAAGTAGGTTAAAAGGTGAACATGACAGCTATTACTGTAATTAGAGGTGTGTTGGCATAGTGATGCAAATGTGGCTATATGGAGTCAGGTCTCCGCGCGCCTGGCATTTGGTAACAGGTATCTGAATAATCTTATTTGACGAGTACTCTACAATCTTCATTATTAGAAATTGTTTATGAAACTAAACGATTTCTAAATTGTTAACAGGTTCCTATAATGATAGGTCAGGTGTTTCATTTGGCCTATTGGCTTTTGACACAAGTACCTAATAGATAAAATATAGAACAAATAATAATAAAGCTTTCTAAGGGAGCGATAACTTGCAAAAGACAATAAAGATGTCTTCAGCGCTCTCACAGGCTACACCCATTGCAGCAAATCGTACTAAAGCTGAAGAATCTTGACTCCAACAGAAAAAGGTTATTTGCTGTACTTGATTGCTTTTTAGTGGCATCAATTAATGACACAACTAAAATACTCTGTTACATTTCCAAAACAGCACTTTGATTTAAGCCGCGTGTTCGCTTTATTCGTTTTATTAATATAATCGAATTCCGATTAACCTAATCAGTGAATCACCTTACGTGTCAAATTCGGACCAAAAACAGCTGACTCTTATGAGTTTCAATCCTAACAAAGTTCTTACTCGGATACATTTGAAGATCGAAAAGGGTCTAATTAAACAGTACGACGATGTTTTTACTGGAGGCACCATAATCGGCTTTAATCGACTCGTAATTAAAGCGATTACAATCGAATCAGTTGTGGAAGATGCCTTCACGATGCAACAGTCTGTGCGGCCGATTTTTTTTAACTTTTCATGACTTTGAATTAGCAAATGGCAAACACATTTTAAACGTGGAATTCTTGTTTTTGCTACAGAACGGTAAATGGTCAGTTGAATTTTTACTTGAGTAAGGCAGCTAAAAGAATTTCAGTCTGAAATACAATACAATACTCAATTTACAAACAACGCATATTCGCATGTTGTTTGTGTGCATTAATGTTTTCAATTCTCACCTTATTTGGTAGACATTACTCTCTTATTTATAAAATAATTAATTAAAGGGTGTTGTGGCTTGTGGAGGAATGGGACAATACGCACGGGTCTGAGCCACTGTCCAAAGGGAACTGCGTACTTATTTGTGGTCCATTAGTCGGATAGACGGCTTTAATATGGAGGGCAGTCGTTTATCTGCTATTTGGAACTGCTGTGGCAGTTTCCCACTGGGAAATTTCAAGGCTGCTTACACTACAGTACTTGGCTTAGTGGCATACGTGTATATAATAGCAATGAAGTTGCCCAGGTGGCGTTGGAAATGCTGCTTGCTTTTTTAAACCAGAAAGTAATTTGGCAACGTTTTTAACAGGAAGTTGTAGCAGACATAATCAAATAAAAAACTATTTATATCAATACTAGACACAATTTGATACTTTGGCATTACGGTAATATGGATTTCAATGAGATACATGCCAAAAGTTGTTTGTATTGTAATATTGCACATTTAGTATCTGAATTTTTTTTTGCTTTACTATGAAATAATGAATATTCTTATGAAGGAGTTACAGCTTCTATGGAAGCGATTGCCATCTAACCTCCAACCCCTAGAGTAAAGCCTACGCCAGGCTCTCGTCTGTCATTCAGCAAGTTTACTCACTTGCAAGTGAGGTTGGCTTATCTCCGAAGGTACGTTAGTATTGTTATCTGTTCTATGCCATAGGTTTCGGTTGGGTCCTATAGGTATACATGAGCACATAACATCATCGAAGTATATAGAATAAATGATGTTTGATTAAAATTGTGACTTGTAAAAGTGTCATTATTTCATCATAATTTACACGTTAGCCATTCAAATTTTCTTTATAGCGGTCGATGTCGATATTTATGCAGGCTAGGATACTCGAAATTTGTAATCCAGAGTCCATAATACTTATGAAAACTTCAAAAACATAATAAAGTAGCCCAGTATTGTGAAACGGCTGAAAGTGGTGAAAACACTGAGACGATAAATATATCTCATTCAAAATAGTGTGGCCTCAATACTGGGGACAGTGGCGAAGTGGGCACAACCTTGACACACGCTGCATTGTTGGGTGACCTCATGGATTTTTTAAGGTAGCAAGCAACGATACGGCCTACAGATTCAGAGTAGAGTAGATAACCCTTTTTTTACTTATATTCCTCCTACCCCTTCAGCTAACCTAATTTACTTGTATCAGGAGTTGGTTCACGTCGATAGTTTAATGGCCAGGAATCTATCTAGGTATATCCTCTCTAATAACAAAAATATCCCTAGCCAGGTGGACCGACGACCTGCGAAAGGTGGCTGGGATGGACTGAATGCGGAAGGCGGAGGATCGGCAAACGTGGCGCACATTGGGAGAGGCCTATGTCCAGCAGAGGACTGCAGTAGGCTAATTGATTGAATAAAAAAATAACATATGAAAGTTTGTTACAGGGTTTCACTGTAACTAATATTCAAAAACATGCAACCGAATCGAATACCTCGCATGTTGTAAGTCGGTTAAAAATGGTCACGATAATACCTCTTATCTTTATCATTGAATCCCTAAATCAGTGATCGGGATCTTTTGAACATCAGACAAAAATAAAACACCGCAGTATTGGACAATAAAATTGAGATACTGTTAGTTGAGCAAAAAGCATTCCGTTAGTCCTTGCCGGCGGGCGCCTGCGCCGATTCGCGAAACTAAAAGCTGGTAGTGATTTTTTAGCACTAAGGGCTAAAAAATCAACGTTTAGACCAATATAATATTCGTATGAATTTAAGGTCTATCAGCAATCAGCATAAATATGCTGTGTCTTAAATTTAAATGCCTACGTTTATGATTATTTTATTTTATACTCTATGCTTTTTCTCTCTCTGATTTAGCCTTTTGACTCCTTGAGTTTAATCCTCGAATCGGATACTTGAGCGTTTAACCGAATTTTTTTTTAGATGAAGTTCTAAAGCGGATCTTCAGCACGTTTCTACAACTTGGCTTCGGCCGGGTGCAATTTTATTTCCTGACTATTCCTGAGGGTTTACGAAACAGGATGAAGCGGTACACCATAACTAGCCGCATCCCTCTTTCTCGTTCGGAACAAGAGCACTTTTACACACCACAGTAAGCCCTCAATGATCCCTTTGGGATAATGGAAAGACCTTTGGGATTAATTCTACTTGCATTTAAACATGCTGTTCTCTTTTAAGCGCTCGTGGCCAGGTGCACTCCTTGTTCGGTAAAGATATCTTGGCGTAATTGTCATTTGGATGGGTGACGTGGTGATATTTCATCTGCCCCCCTAGACAAGTGGCAATTCGTTGCTAGGCGTATGATGGAATAGAATGACAAATGTATAGGATTTGACGTTTTTGACATTCGTTGAACCCTTTCATGCTTCGGAGGGTATGTTAAAAGTCGGTCTCGGCTGTCAATAATTGTTTGGTTAAGACAGTGGCCGATAAGGGCGACCTGAACAACTCCGTCAGTGGTTGGCCACTAACCACAACTCAGGCTAGGTGACAGCAGACGCTCCCAATACAGCTGAAAAATCCAAGTCACAGCATATTTAAGCGGATTCCGGACTCCGAGATGAAGGCCTCGGGAGTTACAAAGAGACAGTCGCGTATAAGAGTAAGATTATACTGTGTAATGTTAAAGTCAATCAATAAATTTTCTCTCGAGTTATCTCAGTGACGTCACACACGAAAGCGTCACAATCACAACTCGAAGAAGAAAACTTTCGCCTCCCACAGTTTTTTGCGAACTTTTGTTTTTGGTCGGTTGTGGCATTTTCGGAATTCAGCCATTTACATAAATACCGTGGAGTCTTTGTTGAGCCGCTAAGGCGCCTCTAAAGGAACGACTCGTTGCGTACGCGCAGCCCGCGTATGGCAACGGCTCTGTTTGTTTTCTGTTTTTGCCAGTTTCAAAAGTTACGACAGTTGTTTGTTGATGAAAGTTGTTGAATTTTTTTCTGTTGATGGATAGTTGATGTGTATTTTGTTAGCTATCCCTTAAATTTATTATAATACTTAAGGGGTCTCCGGTGTAGTAAAATCCTACAGCCATCCCATCTCTTTTTGCAACATCTACGGGAGCAGGTGAAGTGGTCCTGGCATTCACAAAGGAACTAACGGCTAGTCTCCTTATGATAATAAACATAATATCGTCTATATCACAGTCTATTTATACTATGACTATTTGTTGATGACCTCTGTGGCGTAGCGGTAGACCGTTCTACTGCTACCTTGGAGGCAGAGGGTTCGATTCCCGTACAGTGCAAATATTCGCATGTGTAGGCACTATATTATAAAAACAATGTAAATAAGTAAGCTAAGTATGCTAACTTTGGGTCTAGATAGCGTTGTGTAAAATGTCCTAGAACATTTATTAAGTATACTTAAGCGCTCTACTAAAGATTGAATGCAGTTAATCTAAAACAAGTGCATTTAATTCAAATTTCTATCAAGTAGGCACTAAACCATAAAGTAGAGACATAACAATCAAAATTCTAATTAGTTTTCAATATATTCAACCCAGGAGTCGAACCGAAACAGGCCATCAATCTTAAAAACCATGGCGCCGTCTTTTCACTGACCCCAACACCCCATTTCGGTATAAAAAAAAATCAACCGACGCTACTATAAAGAATGGGCAGCAAAACCATAATACGCTTTGCAAAGTTTGATACAGTTAGATAAGGGATTTACAACTTTATGACAATAGATATAAAGGTGTAGTTTGTAGCAAATAAAAATGAAAAGTTTGGTAATTAGATTCTGACAGTTTGAATTCGCCAAAGAGGCCGACTGTCATGGAGTCGGCGCCAGAACCAATGTGTTGTAAATAAAATATTGCAATACGAAAATTTACGATTTTTAACTTTGGCACGTTCTGTTTTTTATAGTCTGTGTTTTATTATTGTATTCACACTTTTTTGCCGCTTTGGAATAAGGGATTATCTACCTCGGGATCGGCTTCCGTCTAGTCCGATGGACGATTGAGCTCGGATGCATAAGGCGGCAGATTTCCAACCTAATTAGCAGTTAACGATATTGGAATACTGATATAACTTCTTGATGATATACAGTTCTAGCATTTCTATTCAAAGAAATATCAAAAAAATTAATTCTCCAGTAGCTTTATTATTGAAAAAGTCAGTTTAGGGAATCTGGAATTTTATGATATGAACTAAGCATATTTTATTTACAAGTTTGCGTTACGATGATCAAGCAATGTTTTATAATTGCTTATTAGATATATATAATATATCTAGATATATCTGGATATATCTAGATATATATAATATATCTATAATAAAATATACAGGCGATAGCTTCGATCAAATATTTTTTCCAATATTTTTTTATTTTGCCCTATATAGGAATCAAACCTGATCCACACTCATGCATAACAGTACTGTAAGATAAAAAGACGACCCCCCATTTAATTTTAAACCTTATCAAAATTTACGACCTATTTATTTATTTAATTATAATAATTGTTAAAGCCAAAAGAATGAACTATAGATAAGATACAATCGGATGTGCTATAATGAATAAGATGAGTGTAAGTCCGCACCTGCCATGCGCGTGCGCCTATGCCCGCTATGACATTATCGTTACCACATGTCTTCCAACAAAACATGTTTAACAGGTGGCGGTTAGCCCTTGAGGGATGAAACCTTATAGTGTATTTACACTCGCTCTGAATAGTTAGTGTATGGCGCTTGCGACTCTAAGGATTTGCAGTTCAAATTGTTTTAGGTATAGGAAAGAAGGCGAGGGGAGATACAAGTGACCTACGTAATTGACGTAATTTACCGCAAAGGGGGGTGAATAGGCAACAAGGGGTTAATAGACACAAAATGGTTATATTATGGAAATAATCCATAGTTCCATTTAAAAACTGCAAAATTCATTTTCCTATTAAAATTTTGTTCACCCTTTGGTCTGAAACTCTCTCATCCTAGTGTTAATTCCCAGTCGCATCCGAAGCTTTTTCAGCTCGGAGTCTGAGGTCCGCTTTATCAGTCTTAACTACAGATTTGGCTAGACCTCGATATTTTTTCGTGAAGCGATTGCCGTCTGACCTCCACAGCCCAATGATAACATTAGGCGATATCGAAGCTTTGCAGCTAGACCGTTGTTTTTGGATCTTTTTAGGGCTCCAACTACCCGTAACGACTGCAATAGATGTTCTTATGGCAACCGGGACCGACGGCTTAACGTGCTCTCCGAGGCACGATCAGACCAATGCAAATACCCATATTTCACGAACACAAATATTTGCACTGAGCGGGGATCGAACCCGCGCCTCCTGCGTAGCGGCCGCGTTCACTACCGCTACGCCACGGAGGCTGTCTGAAACTATCAGGTATGTATCGTATATTAAGTAGATATAAATATTTGTATATATTTAATACATATCCATAGAGGATAGCCGTGTCCAAAACAAAAGTAAATGGCAGGTAAAAGTATTGTCTCTACTTACCTACCCCTAACGGCCGTTCCGAATAATATATCTACAGATAAAGGTAAAGGTAGATATAGTTCCTTTGTCAAATTCTATTGTTATTTTGCTACTATGAATTGCGTTACCATAGAGATTGATGACGTTTTTATCCTTTCTAATGTCAAAACTGGCGATAGATAGGTTATTGGGAACGGCCGTTAGAGAGGGTACTCGTATAAAATGCGATTTGACGTAGGTGCCTATATGACACATATTTTGACGTTTATGACATACTTTGACGACTATCATATACGTCAAATCCCATACATTCGTCACAATATGCCGGTCAACGAATTACCACTTATCTAGGGGGACAGGTATACATTATTTTCATGTGAACAACATTTTTCATTTCTCCAGACGAAGCCACGGGCATAAGCTACTTTATTGTAATTACTATAACACTTACTCTCATCCTAGCGTTAATTCCCAGTCGCATCCGAAGCTTTTTCAGCTCGCTTTATCAGTCTTAACTACAGATTTGGCTAGACCTCGATATTTTTTCGCGAAGCGATTGCCATCTGATCTCCACAGCCCAATGATAACATTAGGCGATATCGAAACTTTGCAGCTAGACCGTTGTTTTTGGATTTTTTAGGGCTCCAACTACCCGCAACGACTGCCATAGATGTTCTTATGGCAACCGGGACCGACGGCTTAACGTGCTCTCCGAGGCACGACCAGACCAATGCAAATACCCATATTTCATGAACACAAATACTTGCACTGAGCGGGGATCGAACCCGCGCCTCCTGCGTAGCGGCCGCGTTCACTACCGATTACTATAACACTTACGATTGCCAGTATTTTGTTTTGTTATGAAATGTTCACGTAACTTACAAAATGTTATGTTTCATTTCATCTCACGCGTCGCGATGCGAACGTGTAATTTTTATAGTACATGAGTCTTTTTTAAGCCCGACACATGAAAATGTGCAACGGGAAATAAAATTATATCATTATGAGTGTTAGTCACAGCTCACATATTATATTATTCATGTACAAATACCCGACTTTTTATTTGGCACATCTTGTCGAGAAGAGAAGTGACAGTCCGGCTAAAGGCTCGTTTAGACGAGGAGAGTTACTCGCCTGCAAGATACGATTATCGAAAGGACAGAAAAAAATTACTACGTCTAAATATTCGCAGAAACAATAACTGTCCCCCTAGACAAGTGGCAATTCGTTGCTCAGCGTATGATGGAATAGAAAGACAAATGTATAGGATTTGACGTTTTTGACATTCGTTGACGCCTGTCTATACGTCAAATCCCATACATTTGGCATTCTATTCCATCATACGCCGAGCAACGAATTGCCACTTGTCTAGAGGGGCTGCTCGGTCGTACACGCCAGGCGACAATTGCCTCGCAATTGAATATTGATAGTGACCGTCCAAGACATTGAAATCTGTCGAAATCATAACCCTCATTTAGCTTTGCCGTAATCGGGTAGAAATAAGAAAACTACACTGTAGCTTGGTTTTAACTACTTTAGACCTTAGTTCTACAGATTCGCTGTGTCAGTAGTCAACTGCTCGGTGTTTTCTTGGGTTATTATTGTTAATCCTAGTGCATAGGAGTGGCAATATGCGTGGGATTATTTCTAAGGATTACCTTTGTCCTTATAAGTATAACTTAAACACAAACACAAAGACCGTGAATCAATCCTACAAAAAATAAAGCTCTAAGGTGAGCTACTAAACTGTAAATGATTCATCAGTTGTTCTGTCATCTTCTACGCAGACACGAATCCGATCACTAGAAACAGGTATACAATAACATGAGATTGTCACTGAGTCAGTATTCTACGGAAAGTGGTTACTGGTGATTACTCACAGATGAAGCTGAAACTCAATTCAGCTCGTTTGATCTCATTTATTTTTAGCTATTCTTAGATTTATAATGATCTGCTTTACTTTAGCATAGAAGATTTCGTGAAAGTTAATGTGCTATTATTTTGTATTAAAATAATAATCTGAGTTTGAGATTCAAGGGGATATGCCTACTAAATTTAAATTGATAGATCATACTGAAACGTATTATCAAATTATGTATCTACGACATTTTATTAAATTTCATTTGGGCAACACTCCCTACGCATATAGGCTTGGGTTTAATTCTCGGGGCAAAGTGCTACTGGGTTAATGAGAAAATTGCCTTCAGCAGCACAGAGTTTGTTGACATGCCCGGTAGATGCCAATAGCACACTCCCTTATAAATATACTAGACTAGACTATGCCCGCAGCTTCGCCTCCTGGATGTCACTTTTCACGATTTACGGTCATATCTCTGGTTCTACTCAACCAACCAACCAATTACAATCAAACAAAAAAAATTAATCGGTATTAATATAACATAAATCTAGTATTTTTTTCTCAAAAACCTCCCAATATATAAACACGAATACCTACTTTAAAATTAAAATTATGGTCAGCCAGGCTAGAATTATAGTAGGTACCAAAATTGGGACATACCTACTGAAAGATGTATTGAATTATGAAAAAAAACGTTCAGGTAAGTCTGTAGAGTACAAACAGAAATGAATAAAGTTACTTTAACGACGAATATAATCCCAAACTGAATAAAAAAGCGTTAAAATATTTCGAACGTGACATTCTTTCAAAAGCTTTAATTGCGGTAGTATTGGCAAAAAAAATTACATAACAGCGATAAATTTTCATTCATAAACATCTATTCAAGTTGCAGTTCATTTCGTTAGCGCTCGGTCAGTCCAGACGAGTATATTTAGACCGAGTGACTTTTTTCGTCGCCTCGAGTATTTTGGTTGCAAAATACCGTTTCGATTCAAAGTGAGAATGCCAGCGGGATAATTTATAGTGTCATATTATGCTCCTAAATTTATGTGTAATAGAAAAAAAAAATTAATAGGAAAGAAAAATTACGTGTTTATTTTTGAATGTGTTTAAATATTTTATTATATTTTTGCGACACTAATAATCGTAATTTAGATGGATGGTATATATAATAAATTTTTATAAAAACTTTAGTCTACTGGACTTTTTATAAAACATTTCAATACCTCTTCGTATTTTATTGAGATGTGCGATTATACGTTGTTATATCGCAATTTTTTATGCTGTTGCTACGTACAATCAATCGCACGTCGTTTTGTACGAAGTTTCATTCGCTCAGCCACACTGTGACCCGAATTTTCCAGTTTTATTCCGAGAGAATGGTGGACTTTTCGGAAATTAGCGATAAACTCGTCCGAGTTATTAATTTTGTCAAATATATCACTTGGACACATATTTAAGAGGCCTAAAGCTGGTTTGTTTTTACAAAATATGATGTCACCGAGAATTTGTAAATCAGGAATGTTTATGTTATAAAGAAGCTTTAGGTGTTAGCATTAAAGCAATCGTTTGCTAAACAACTGTCAGCTAGGCACTTTGATTGCGCACAACTATACATTTTATAAGCGGTATCACTGTATTTACGAGTTATTGTAACCTTGTTTAAAATCAGACAGATATATACAGCCCAGACTCAGCGTCAGATACATGGCTCGAGTCAACCATTGTGCCCGGAATACGGCATAGGCTCACCCCCTACTACGTGGGACCTAATACAATGATTGGTGAAATGTGGGTGTTAATTCACCTCTGGGGATAAAGACGTGGTTGTATGTATGTATGTAACTTTGAATTTTTGTGAATCTAATTCGCTTGGGCGGAGGAGGACTGAGGGTTTCGGCTCACTTGAATGGTTTGGCGTAGGGCTGAAAAACTAAAGCCCAGAAAAAGCGTCAGGGGCACAGGCTTTTTGTGATCAATTGGTTCTGCGTAAGTTCTGTCTGTATCTCTATGTTGAGTAGGATCTATTAAACTATCTACCCTGACCCTTCACTCAATCAATGATTGTGACTTTAATTGTAAGTATAAAAATAAGTTCAGAAGTAGATATGTAGGAATATAACTGAAGAGCAAAAAAACAACCTTGCAGTTATCACCTGTGATCACCAACGCGATTGGCTTCTAGGAAACTTATATTAATTTAATTCTATTTTCGTAACTGGTTATGAAAGCAAGAAAAAAATTCCATGTTCGTAGCTGGTTATGAAAATGACAGTTACGAAAATGGACGAACCCTATTAAGAGGTGTTTTCTGTTGAAAATTCGAACTAATCACGCCCAAGTTCCGTGTCATGTGTATGGTCATAAGATGTGAGAGTTGGCCACACTAGTGTCCATACTAAGGACATTTAAGAGGCATTTCCTTTTGGTTTATATTCCATGGTAGTTACCGTACTTATGGACACAAGTTGAGACTTGCCACACACACAGGTTTTTATACGACCTTGCCACACACACGATATTATACGAAGTAATTTCTAATACCCTTTTCTATTAGATTTGCGAGCTGCAATCACCATTTCTTAGTAACCTAAGATTCATAAATTAGCCTATCGCAGTTCACTGCTGGACATAGGCCTCTTCCACGTTTGCCGATCCTCCGCCTTCAGCATCCAGTTCGTCAGTCCCCCTGACTAGGGGGTGTCCCACCTTTCCTTTTCCTTCTCATGGTCTCCACGTCATATTAAGCGATATTTATTCAAGCACAGTGTAAGTGGACACCCACTCTCCTAATGTTTGTATGAAAGCACATAATGTCTCAATTCGAATACATATGCACTATACTATAGATAGGGAAAAGAACTACGGTAGAGTCAGTAGAAAAAAAATAGAATATTAAATTGTGTTTGATTGTAATTTTTATTCGGGTCTCAAGTGGAGCTGCTTGTCACCCTAGCAGAAGCAGGCCAGACGGTGGTGCGACCCGCGCTCTCCCTTTTCTTGAGAAAGATGAGGACATCGTAGTCCCACAACCAAGGGGACCTCCAATGGCCCTGGGTCAACCGAGGTGCGTGAGGGATATGCTACCTCACCCCTGGTAATTCATGGCTGGGACGACCGCGCGGTTTTGGTCGGTACGAGTCCGACATTGCCACCCCTGCTGGCTCCGACCGGGAGGTCTCAAGTTTATTGTCGTTAGTAGGTAGTTTTCAGAGTAAATTAGAGAATGTCACAGATAGCCTAGATGCCTATAATATGCAATAGAAAGAGTTCATACATGCATGCATCTCTCTCATTTATGGAACAAAAGTCTTTAAGGTTGACGATATACCTACAACAATATTTATTACTAGCCTTCCGCCCGCGGCTCCGCCCGCGTGCATCTCGGTTAACGCGATCTTTGCTCATATCTTCGGTTCTACTCAACCGATTGCGATCAAACAAACGTAAGATTTTAAGTCTGAGCAAGCCCTTTCTAACAAAAAAAACCGCATCAAAATCCGTCAGTAGTTTTTGCGTCCATCGCGGACAAACAGACAAACAAACAAACAGACAGGAAATGAAAAAAAAAATTTGGTGTTCAGTATCGTTAACATAACTTATCCCAAGTATTTTTTTTTAAATATCTCCAATGTACAGACACGACCACTTTACAATTATATAATAGTATAGATAGATAGATAGAAGATTTATTATGAGGAAAGTTGATAAACAAAGACGGAACTAAACGATTTTACAACACCAAAAACCACATAAATTTATGTGATCCACAGTTGTTCAGATTTGTTTACATAAATAGAAATAACCTTAGGAGTTGAGGAGCTAATAAAATTTTGAAAACATACTTTGATTTACTGCACCTAATGCCAGAATCTTAATCTGATTGATTTAGTGACGGCATGAAGCTTCTAAACGATCCTTGTTATTGGAAGGCATATGAGTGATAGGCATTGTCTTAAGACCCTGGCTTATCTATGATTTAGTCTATGTACACACGGCAAACGAGATAATAAATACCTACCTATAAACTTTTTCATTAATTTGTATGAGAAGGTGTAAATTTATTTCTTTTGCTGTCTGTACGTACTCAGTTACTATTTGTCTCGATTGTACTTACCATCAAGACGGTAGACAGATAAACACTGATCATTAGCCTAGTAGCACACTGGTGAGATGAGCATAGGACATAACAAAACAATCAACAGGGATCTGTGTACCGCGATCCCGTCAATATCCATTGATGTACAAATAACCGCGATTCGATCATTGGATCATAATGTTAATCGCGATACCTATTTATTGCACTGTTCACTGCACCCATAGATGCAAAGGTTGAACTACAACACATGACACCGAACCGCTAGGTTCTTGATGGAATATTCTGCACCGTATGCGGGTGACATTCTAAGCCCTGTACGTGTTGTCCTATATAGGAAAGGAGAGGGTGGGACTAATTGGAAGAGCTCATCAGAGGATTCATCGTGATAGAGACGGTAAAATACTGCCAAGGATGCAACATCACTACGCACCTACAAACTCTCGAGGGTAATCGTGACCCAGGATTCCCAATAATGTGGTCCGCACTTCGCTGCAACCTGTCGAGAGACTTTGAGGAGCCAACCCAGAGATGCAAGCAGTTTTCTATGCAGGAGTGAATTTGTGTCTTGTATACAAGACACCGCTGCTCTGGCGTGAAAAAACGTCTCACATTGTTCAAGACTCCGAGTTTACGCGAGGCTGTTTTGATGATACTCTCAATGTTTGCAGCGAACACCCATACCAAGGATACTCACATTGTACCTCAGAAGACTCGAACGGTAGTAAGATACCGCCCAATGCATTTCCATATTTTCACACTTAACATTTTCCTTGCCAACGCTACGGCTCCGACGCGCCGTCTCGCCCGCGCTATTTCTGGCAGCGCCCGCCCGGCCAAGTTTATTGACACGACTTACCGCTCACTATAGTGCACCCGGATTTTACTGCCAATACCTCACAGGCCGAAGTGCTTCGTCACGTGTCGCTGGCTACAATGCTCAAGTGAGATGCTGAAGTTTTACGTAAGTGTTGCTACTACACTGAACTCCTGTGTTCACTGTCTAATTTCAGTGTATACTGTATGGGCTGTTAAACTGTGTTACCATTGCCAAAATTAGTTTTAATGGGAAGAGTTGGTTGTTGCGTACTCAATTTTTGCTATAGTAAAGTAGGTACTTTGAAAGGTAAGACTCTTTTCTTAGCGGTTTGGTCGTATGCCACTTATCTTATTAAATATCTTATTAAATATCTAGGCCATGTATTGACTGACGGCCTCAGAGACGATGATGACATAGAAAGGGAGCGGAGGGCGCTGTCTGTCAGAGCTAATATGATCGCCCGCAGGTTCATGCGTGCCTCAAAAGAGACCAAGATTACTCTGTTCCGAGCTTACTGCACTACATTCTACACCTGCAGCCTGTGGGCTCATTTTACTCAAAAGGCATACAGTGCCCTTCGTGTCCAGTATAATAATGCGTTCAGGGTGCTGATGGCGCTGCCGCGCTTCTGCAGCGCATCGGGTATGTTTGCCGAGGCACGCGTAGACTGCTTCTATACAGTGATGCGGAAGCGTTGCGCCTCATTAGTCCGCAGAGTGCGCGCCAGTGCCAACAGCATCCTGAGCATGATAGCGAGCAGGCTGGATTGCTGCTACATGTCACACTGCACCAAGGTTTCAGCTGCGCCTGTCACATTGCTGCGCTGAGCACTGTAATAAGTAATTCTAAATAACAATTAGCACTAACGTAGTTTATAAGCCATTATTGTTACTAACACAACTAACACAATGAGTCAAGTTACTCGAATAAATAAATTATATTATTATTATTATTATTATTATCTACTCTAAAAAAACAATACATTCTAGGCAAACGAAATACGGCCACAGCTATTATAGACATTTTCTAATTTAATACCTACTTTGAGCGTGATTTTTCAGTAGGTAGTCTGGTGTTCGTTTTTATACTTAGGTGTATAAATACTGGTCTATTTTATTTTATTTAACAGTGTAACAAAATGGGCTGAATAATTACCTACTTATTTAAATGAACTATTTGGCAAGTTACGCTTCTAAAATACTGAGTTTTGTTTGTTTTTAAAGTATCTTTATTGACAGAATTTAGAAGATACAAAGTAATAGTGTACATAACAATAAAATACTGAGTAATTAGTACCTAAGTACCTATCTATTATAAAAAAAAATCCCATTCACACCACAATACATAACTTAAGAAAACGCAGTCTTCTAAAGATAAGTTCTGTAGGTTAGAACATTTATTGACCAAAACTAGAACACCAGGACCGTAAAACTCTAAATGCCAAATATCCTCATCCTCAACTTAAAATCTTATTCCGAAACAAAATAAACCAATTAAGCGTTTGTTTCATCGACACTTACAAACCGATCGTGTTATTACCGAGGCGCAATACTAACGTAATTATACTTCGACGTTGCATCCTCGAGATTTAATATTCACTTGGTAGTCCACTTCTCATTCTACTAGGCATCGCACAATATTTTAGAGATCTGGAAAAAAAAGTTTTAGTACCTACCCCCCGCCTACGCCCCAGCCGGCGGCGGCGTTCCCGTCTTATGTCATTCGCTTTTCTTGTGCGGGCATCGCAACACCTATTAAATCAAATTAAATATTTTTCTGTGAATTCTTATATACTTTGCCAGTTTTTTAGTGTGTATTAAGCAAAGTGAATATGGGGAAACGTAAACAATGCAAAAGTAAACACATTCGTAAGAAAATTAGGCGATTAGAAAATCAATTACGAAATTATTCTTCAGACACTCGGATGAGGGTAAGTCGTGAACTTTTTTACCACTTTGTTCCAAGTAATACGGTCGGGTTACACATGTAACTTTACTATGGTATATTATAAATTATAAATATGAAAGTCTATTATAGTCTTACAAACTAGCTTGTCGTACCTACATGGTACAGCGCAATACGATGATAAGAAAACACATGTAACTTTACTATGGTATATTATAAAATTATAAATATGAAAGTCTATTATACTCTTACAAACTAGCTTGTCGTACCTACATGGTACAGCGCAATACGATGATAAGAAAACACATGTAACTTTACTATGGTATATCATAAATTATAAATATGAAAGTCTACTATACTCTTACAAACTAGCTTGTCGTACCTACATGGTACAGCGCAATACGATGATAAGAAAACCTAACGTTCTTCTCCGTTGCTCCATGTTATTTTGGGAATAAACAGGTACTTTTGTGTACATAACCTGGCGAGATCCTACTATCGGTGATGTAATCACAGTCGATAATTACGGATACTTACCCTTTACGGGTACCTAGTGAAGGTGGTCATACTGCGTGACGCGATCACAGCTGATAACCCATATATTTATTTCCGCTCAAGCGGTACACTACTCGCTATACTCCGTGACGTGATCACGGCTGATAGTGATAACTAACAGTCTCGTGTCGTAACGTGATTACGCCCAATGACTCAAAAATACAAAAATGACCTAGATGTCATTGAAAATACACTACTACGAAAGTAGTAAGAGAGGTAACGCAATCGTTCCTGTTTTGTACTAACAGAATTGCATAACGTGGATAACACTTACATAAGTGACGCGAGGCGGCCGTGGGGCGACTCAGCCGCAACTATTCAAAGCTGGGAACTGCACTCCGATTCTGACGGTAGCTTACCATCCCTAGTGTTCCCCGCTCCTACACAAAATGTCAATAAAGACAATCCAGGTCCTTGCCTGAGCCGGCCCTTCAATATCTTCTGACCCAACTCCTACGGAGCCAACACTATCGGGGTTCGACCCAATGGAAGCAGCCAAAAATTCTAGCTCCGACTTGGCTAATGCGACAGTACCTCTTTCCAATGATATCTTAGAGGCCCTTGGGGATCCAAAGAGGAAAGATGAGGTCCTTGGTCCTGCTATTCCCGATGAAATTGCTAAACGTTGGGGGCGTATCTTAACGGATGGCCTTACTAAGAAGCAAAACAGGAGATAACTGACAGGACCTTCATTCCAGACAACTCTCGCCTGGCTAAAGCCCCTTTATTAAATCCCGAAATCACACCAGCATTGGGTGATCCAATTAGAAAGAGAGATAAACTTTCACAAAAAGCCCAAGACCATCTCGGATTAGGAATTGCAGGACTGACAAACTGGTACTCCGGAAGAAAGTCTCTGAGATTAGTCAAATCTTCTTAGATTTACATCATGATAATACAAAGACCAGGAGGAGACTAGTTATACCCTCCTATGATTAAAAAAAAAAAAAAAAAAAAAAAAAAATATTACCTGAATGATCGCGGACGTTAAAAGAGACACATTTATTTTCGGAGAACTTCTAATTGAGAAGATAAAGGCGTCAAAAACTGCCGAAAAGACAGGACTCCAAATAAAGCGTACTGACGCGACGGTACCACATTAACCTGCAAGTATCCACAGGGCCGAGGGACCGATACACTGGCCCAGGGAGCAAACGAACCGCCCCGTCAGCGGACCGCCCGCCAACGGCAGGGAAGACCAGCGGGCCAGCCAACAAGACGCGTAAGTTATAGATCAGGTAATATCCCATGCAGGTCGTCTTCGCCACTTCCTACAGGAGTGGAAAAACATTACCGACGATCCTATTGTACTTACAGTAAATTCAAGGTATTCATATCCTGTTCAAAAATTCAGTGGTACAACATTATGTACCCGAAAACATTAACTTAATTTTGCCTTACCGAGAAACAAATAGTTCTAGAAATATCTAAATTACAGGTACTCGGGGCAATTATAAAGTGTGATTATAAACCTGGTCAATTTTTATCAAAAAATTTTCCTAACTATTAAAGGTGACGGTACATTTAGTTTAGTAATTAATTAAATAAAAGTGCTTGTATACTATTAGTTTCTACTGTATGTGGTAAGTACTATACAAAAAGTAACTTAATACCAAAACAGGCATAGATATTTTTAGGATTTGAATTAGATTCACGTGGTACGTGTTTGAAATTACCGAAAACGTACAAAATTAACGGATTACATCGAAAAGATTTCTAAACGACACTTCATGCCAATATTTAGGACTCTTGTGCTCCGCCTGTCCTGCAGTGTCGTACGGTTGGTCATATACCAAACGATCCGAACACGAGAAATTCTTTAGTATTAAGAGAATGCAATGACGTCTATGACCTCCCTTATTTTTATTTTTTATTTTTTATTTTTTTATTTTAAACTTTATGCATTATTGATGATAACACACTGGTTTTTTTTTTCCAAGATATTTATTGTTAGCCTAACCGGTTTTGCCTCACGGCATTCTCAAAGGTTTAAATTGACGATTATGAACATTTGGCTTATTAAAGACTACAATATAATAATATTTCATTTACGTAGGTAGTTTTTAAAAAAGTAGTATCAACTTTTTCCCCATAATCAATTTTTTAGTTCAGCCTTACATTATTTTTGTAAAAATTAACATATTAAACATAACACAAAGTCAAAATTATATCACAATTTACATTACTAATTTAAATTTCAAATACAAATGGACATGTCAAATGAAAGTAACAATGTCAAGTTAATATTATAAAAATAAATTAAATTTAGAGATAAAATAAATTAATTTTAACAGAAGCGTTAGATACCTACTCTATCATTCCAAAAAATAGTTGACACGTATTATGGCTGTCCTGAAATAGACCTCTTTGCAACTAAAAATAACGCCAAATGCTTAATATACATCTCATGACATCGAGATCCCGAAGCCTATAATATAGATGCATTTACTATAGACTGGAGTGGGGAATAAGTATTTCTTTACTCTTTCCTCCCTTTTCATTGATCTTGAAATGCTTACGGAAAATTGTTAACGATAATACCACGGGCTTAATCGTAGTTCCATACTGGCCAAGCCAGCCGTGATATCCCCTTTTTTCTTTTCTTTTCTTAAATTGTCCAAATTAAAGCCTGTACACTTTAAACCTAAGCCAGGTTTGCTACTGCCTCCTTCCAGGACCCGCCACCACCTTTGGAGGCGACTTACCCTGGTGTCATCTCTATTATCAGGGGAGCGTACGCAAGACAATCTCTGAGTGCCGAGACAACAGATATTATGATTGCATCATTGTCTACAAATTCGATTAAACAATACGATAGTACTTTTAAAAATGGTGGCAATTCTGCACTGATAGAAATTTGAGGGTCCGTAGACTTAATTCACTTTGGCTTATTCACCCAGGGTAAATTAAGTATACTATTTAGTAGACTTAATTCACATGAACTATTATGTAATAGATATCCCTATAATATTAACGTCTCCAACATCACAGTTTGCAGCAAGTGCTAGCTATTCTACTTTAAATACTCTCCGACCAGCCTTGGCTCTGTTTTTAGGCAAACAAGTAGGTAATAATGATGAAATAGATAGATTTTTAAGGGTATATTTGAGATTAGACCCAACTTTCCTAAATACAAGTCAACCTGGGACCCGAATTTAGTACTGGACCTATTGGCCACATGGTACCCAAATGACACATTGAGTATAGACAAACTGTCTAAGAAATTGACGGCTCTTCGCGCGTTGTCAACTGCACGACGAGTGCAGACGCTATCTTTGATTCGTTTGACTAATGTCAATGTCACCACCGATAATAATTAATTAAGCAATTAAAACATTTGCACCAGGCCGCGCAATGCCGACATTATTCATTATTTTTTTTCCTAATAAGCAACAAATATGTCCCGCGAGGACATTACTATCCTACATTGAAGCTACTAAAGGTTACCGGGACCATCCACAAACCGATAGGTTATTACTAACCGTTAAAAGACCCGTCCATAACACAACCGCTCCAACTATCAGCCGTCGGATTGAAAATGTAACGACGGAGGGTGGAGTCAATACCACTGTTTTCTGGGCGCACAGCACGCGCCATGCCACTATCTCAGCAGCTGCTCGGAGGGGCATATCCGTCGATATTATAAAGAAAACCGTGGGATGGACCGGAAACTCCCTTGTAATTGCAAGGTTTTATAACAGACCTTTGGCCATGGAGGATGGTAATAGCTTCGCAATAATGGTATGTGATTCTGACTTAATATTTCATGTTAGTCCTTGTTAGTTACAACACTAATAGTGTAAGATTAAATCTATCTCCTTTGCACAAATTTTCTTTCGGTTTCCCACCTATTTCACACCATCGCTAAACATCTACCAAGTGAATATTAAATCTCGAGGATGCAACGTCGAAGTATAATTGATGGTTAAACAAACTTACCTGTAAATGAAGTTTGACCATAATTATACGAGACGTTGCATCCGAAGGGATTTATTACCCGCCCAATCCCCGGCATGCTTATTACCAAAAGGCAAGCCTCCCGATTGCGTGAAATAGGAAATAGCTCTAAAATGAATGACATAAGACGGGAACGCCGCCGCCGGCTGGGGCGTAGGCGGGGGGTAGGTACTAAAACTTTTTTTTCCAGATCTCTAAAATATTGTGCGATGCCTAGTAGAATGAGAAGTGGACTACCAAGTGAATATTAAATCCCTTCGGATGCAACGTCTCGTATAATTATGGTCAAACTTCATTTACAGGTAAGTTTGTTTAACCATCAATTATGACGTCCAACTCAAAACACCGCGCAATGATGCGATTATATTTTGCGATCGATGCGCAAGCGCAGCTGCGGCAACATCTGCCCTGCGCACGCGACTACACTCCTCGTCTGATACCCTGTCTGTTTACAAGTACCTACCTACAAATGTTGAACTTTTCAATAGATATGCTTTTATTTACAGCTGATTTAGTTGATTTCAACCAAGCATGGTAAAAAACTGTAACCGCCATTTTAAAATCTAAATATATTTCTATGTAGATAAATGAGATTCAGTCTTTTCCGTGCTACAAAGAACGGAAGACGTTAAACCATTTAAATGGAGATAAAATTCGGAAAATTCGCCATGTTATCTAGAGGTGGGCAAATATTGTCAAGGAATGAAAAGTATGACAGGACACTGGTGTCTTATTCCTGTCAAGAATCTCAATAATGAAGACTGTATTCTGTTGAGAGATGCAATAGCCATAAATATTGCGAAAAAAATCATCCCAAGGATGCAGAAAATATTTCACACACTTTTAGATAAACCGATGAATGTATGGGCTTTGACGTATAAGACACGTATTTTTAACCGACTTCAAAAAAGGAGGAGGTTCTCAATTCGGATGTTTATATGTTTTTTTTTTATGTTTGTTCGCTCATAGCTCCGCCATGCGTAGACGGATTTGCAAAATTCTTTTTTTGTTCGAAAGTAGATTATTCCGAAATGGTCCCATTTGAATTTCGTAAAGATCTGATGATGGGTTTCCGAGATTAGACCAAGGAACTCTTCAAAAAATACCAGGACATCAGCCGCGATTGCTGCAATCGCATATTATTGCAATGTTTCTGCCATTACACATCATAACATCACGCCTGAATCCTTTGAAAGGGTATGCAGAAGTGTTCAGAATATTCAGCTATATTTCCGGTGTATATGCGTTGATTTTTATTTTGGTTTTGGTTTACTTTTGAGGTAGTCCTGTATTATTTTATGTATGTTCACCGATTACTCAAAGACGCCTGGACCGATTTGCAAAATTATTTTTTTGTTTGATAGGTTATACTTCCCAGGTAAATTTTATCAAAATCGGTCAAGCAATTTATGAAATATCAACAAAAATCGGTTGAAGTCGGTTTTTTAAATTTTTAATTTGGTGATTATGACATTTATGAAATACGTTGACGAATGTCATATACCTACGTGAAATCTTTAGTTCAATTTCTACATACGGTAGTTGTAGTTATTCTACAATATGCCGGCAAACGAATTGCCGCTTCTCTAAGCGGGCAGGATTATGAACGAATGCGATAAAGCTACTATTAGGGACATTTTGTACCTAATAAGCACATTTTTAGTTTTGTTTTTTAAATATCTCCTTTACGTACATAGTTAATAGACTTTTGTTTAATGAGTACTTACGAGAAAATAATCCCTACTAATATTATAAATGTGAAAGTAACTCTGTCTGTCTGTCTGTCTGTCTGTCTGTCTGTCTGTCTGTCTGTCTGTCTCGCTTTCACGCCCAAACCACTGAACCGATTTTAATGAAATTTGATATAGGGGTAGATTAGACCTCGAGAAAGGACATAGGCTATGTTTGGTCGCGATAACCGACATCCACGCAGGCGGAGCCGCGGGCAAAAGCTAGTGTTAATATAATACAGCTGTAATGTGTGATTGTAGACAGTGTGACGCACATCGTTTAAAACACCGCGAGAAATTTCAAATTATTTATAGCTGATGAGATTAAAAATAAGCTTAGTGTAAAGATATATTTGTACTACCGTTTTTTTTTTTAAATTCTAATACTAGCAAACATATGCACCAACTATTAGGAAGCGGTTACTGTGGTCTATGAATGATTGAAACCCCGTAGGTGTCAATCCTGCTTTGCGTGTTAGATATGTATCGGGTTATGAAGGGTAATAAGAGAGTGTAATAGTTGCAGTGAGAAATGAAGGTAGGGAAGAGGAGAATCATAAGAATGAGAAAAAAGAAAGGAAATAGCATTACGCCTAGAAAATCTATTCCTAATTAAACGTATGCATATTAGGTGGTATTTGAAATCTCTACTATCCCTACTATATCCCTACTATAATATTATAAATGCGAAAGTAACTCTGTCTGTCTGTCTGTCTCACTTTTACGACTAAACCGCTGAACCGATTTTGATGAAATTTGGTATAGAGGTAGGTTAGACCTTGAGAAAGGACATAGGCTATGTTTGGTCGCGATAACTGACATCCACGCGGGCGGAGCCGCGGGCAAAAGCTAGTTCATAATAAATGAAAACAAGAAAAACCACAAAATAAAAGTTCCTTCTAGAAAAAGTAATAGTTTGATACGTTTATTAGCCGTAAACATTATAAGAAATGGATCCATTAGCTACTAAAAAAATCGGTCCACAAGTACCTATTATCTTTCAAACAGTTTATCGAACTTCCCTAGTCTTCTTTTCCCTCCGGAACCATCCACATCCATACTTAACGCCTTCCTTATAACATCCTTACACATCACAGTTTCACTAAAAGCATAAAATGGTTAGTTCTAAATGCGCAGACGCAGGGGGCGTGGCCCACCTGCGCCACCTGGCGGCGCCCTACTTGTACAAACTCGGTACGTACGAGCTGTTTATTTATTTATGTTCACCATAATGAGGTGTGTTATTAAATATTTCGGTGTATGAAATTTTAAACTGTCTATAGGAGTTTTCGAAGAATAGTACTTACCCGGTTTTTCATTTAGAATGTTAGGAAGTAAAGTAGGTAAGTCTAGCGCAACATTTGACGGAATTGCCGTCGCGGAAGATCCGTCAGAACGTCCGTATTTAAGCAAGGTGATTTGGGCACGTAGAAGAACGAATGAGTACTGAACGAATGACGCTTCAAATATGGGTAACTTATGACCCGAGGTGGCCGTGCGGCTTTGGTGGGTTCGAGTCCAACATAACCCCTGCTGGCTCCGGCAGGGTGGTATCCGTAGGGATTTCCGCCCGTAAAAAAGAGGTTTCATTAAGCGGGGTGTCAAAAAACATCTGATGGAGCTGTCAAGCTGAAGGCCACCATTGTCACATTATTGCTGTCTGTAATGGTGACCCTCTTTCCTGAGACATACGCTTACCATCAAGCGCTTGATTACAAAAAAAACCAAATACTTAAATGATGTATTGAAATAATTGCAGCTCGAAATTACTTGAAAACGGCGGGCTTGCATAAAGGGCATGAGAGCAGGAGATGGTCGTAAGGTGTGTTACAAGAGAATCAGACGGTGGGCTGCTGTCGTTGCGTCGGTCGTGTGCCAACGGGAAAAATGAGGTATGTATTTACAAAATAAAATGTATCTAAATATGTCTAGCATACTAAAATCGAGACTCACTTTACTAATAGTACACTAACACCGTATAAGTCGGTCCATCGAGTACAAACTGACTTAATTAACGCTAACCGGTGCGAAGCAGTTTTCACATCCATTGTACCGCCATGTTCCCACGACCCGGCGTATGCGCACATACATACTTAATATTTTTTTTTTTTTTATTAGTTTTTGCTTTTTTCATTCTGGTGATTTTTTGATAATTGCTCTATCTCATGACCCTAGTTTCATTGAACTTGGGTCTTGGTGTCTAGTGTAAGGCTGTCTGCACACTAAAACAGGCGGGAAAGGCCGAATACCTCATTTTGGAACAAACTCTTTGGTGATGCAACTTTCTGTAGCCGTCATCGTCGGCTTTGGTGTGAGACACTAGACAGCTTTGGGGTGCGTATCCAATAGAGACAGAGTGCTGAAATATCCGCACATACTCGTAGGCACATGATGGTCCCGGCACCCACACGCATCCAGGGAAAGTGAAGAATATTATATCCAAATCCAGAGTCTAGGATGGGAATTTAACCTTAGTTAAGTTAAGTGTTTCATTACATTTAGTTAGGAAAGAGTTTTGTTCTGTCAAGTTCTTTGTTTATAGATCACACTTTAAATTCTGTCATTATCGCGTATACAACGTGTTACAGAAAGGTGTGGTCATATTCGGGGGACGCATTAAGTGTCATATAAATAACATATTGGCGTGGGGCACAAATCCGATTTACTTGCTATGACGTAGAAAAATGCTTTTCTTTTTTATCGACCATTTGTAAACTGGTGGAAATTGCCGATAAACGTACCGCACTACAAAATAACCGGGGCTACAGCACGCTGTTAAGAGCTGTTCACAAATAAACTACCATTTGAACCCGAGTAGGTTTACCAAACGATCTGAATTGGTGAGACATTGTACGATGAATAACGATGCCATCACTTTATTACTATTTGTACTTTAGTCGGTGCACAGGAGTTCCTTATCAGACATGTGTAACGACCCTTAAATATGACCACACCTTTCTGTAACACGTTGTATACTCACATACAGTGTGTGGCTGTATGAAAATAGGGTGGGTGTGTGAAAATACACTTTCCGTCAGCACTTTTAAACCACAAACAATTTTATAATTTCAATTTAATATTTATGTTCAGCATTGAAGTCCCACCCTCATTCCAGAACCTATATAACAATTTGGGGTCTAGATATCGCTTTGTAACATATATCCTAAAGTATTTATTTACTTTATCAACAAGCATTAACGGATGTATCTCTGTCCTTTTTAAACTCAAGTCGAAGAAACAAGACAGACAATACGTAACGCGATACAGCTCATACAGCCCACAAACAAATGACTTCCACGTATTCATTGAGAGTTTAGCAGTGAAATTGGGTAAGTCTGCCAATAGTAATTAGTCGTTAGATAGGTCAAGGCTTGGTCGCAGGTACTGCCAACACTGTTTCTTTCAGTTATTTTTATTGCTTTTTTTTCTGACGACTGTTTCGTAGAGGGCGTGGATGCTGTGCTTTAGACGTTGCTTGCAACTTTGTTATCATCTCCTCCTCCTGCCCTTATCCCAAGTTTATTTGCTTTTTTCATTCATCTCTAGTTGCAGTCATCTCAACATTCACTCCCTTCTTAACCATATAATCTTTCACACGGTCCGTCCACCTTCTTTTAGGTCTTCCTCTCCCCTGAGTTCAACGTTGTATAAAACTATATTTGAGTGGAGATTTTATAAACGCTTCGAAGAGGGCCATCTCGAAAGGGATGAAACTGAGTCGGCTGGTGTTTCAGCGAATCTTACGTCTGGAAACCAACGACCCACAGACGGCGTGCGTTTTAGTCGGTTCAAGTTCAACATAACTCCTGCCTCCTCGATAAAATAAAAAGAGTTTTTTGATGTTTCCTTGTCCTGATCCTAATAAGGATTAACCAGATCCGTCCAATGTTTGAACTTTTGGAGCCTGAGGTTCGCTTACAGTTGTTGTTGACTTTTCCAAGAGCTACGCCAGGTCCTTTGTTTAGCAGGTGCATCGACCAGCAGGTGAACATAGCACCAAAGAAGTTGGTAGGGCCCTGTATCCCCAATGATTCCCGACTATCGTTCTAGAATACGGGCCTTAGAGTACATACATGCTCATGCCTGTGAATCCCCGGAAGGGTAGGCAGAGGTGTATTATCACCCACATTTCGCCAGCTATGATTTTCGGTCCCACGTAATAAGGGGCGCGCCTATTGCCGTCTAGCGGGCACTTTGTCATGAGCTGTATGTTCACTCTTCTTCCTCTTAGCGTTAATTCCCAGCCGCATCCGAAGCTTTTTTCAGCTCGGAGTCTGGGGTCCGCTTTATCAGTCTTAACTACGAATTTTGGCTAGACCTCGATATTTTCCGTGAAGCGATTGTCATCTGACCTCCACAACCCAATGTTAACATTAGGCGATATCGAAGCTTTGCAGTTAGACCGTTGTTTTTTGGATTTTTGAGGGCTCCAACTACCCGTAACGACTGCCATAGATGTTCTTATGGCAACCGGGACCGACGGCTTAACGTGCTCTCCGAGGCACGACCAGACCAATGCAAATACCCATATTTCATGAACACAAATATTTGCACTGAGCGGGGATCGAACCCGCGCCTCCTGCGTAGCGGCCGCGTTCACTACCGCTACGCCACGGAGGCTGTATGTTCACTGGCGGATGGAGGGCCTAAGAGTAATTTGGTGAAATGTCGTTCATTGATAGAAGTATTGTGTCATACCGCTCGTAAAGCCACCGAACACGAGGTTATAATCGTACTAGTAAATGACCAATTCGCTGGCAGCTTGCCACTGTATAGTATTGACACTTGGTCACTTTCGACTGGACTTTACTCTGTGAATACGTGTGATGTTTCTATATTGGCCGTTTGCTACTAGTAGGTAGAAGTGGTGTAAATCTAGTTATTGGCTAAACTAGTGTCGTAAAATTTGGCATATTTTGAATAAACGTTACACGTAACAGTGACGTCATCATTACTCATCATCAACCGAGCGCTATTCCCAATTGTGACCAAAACTTGAGCCCAAGGTTTGGACACTTTAGGGTTGGACGCTTTAGGGTTGGCAATTCCCGGTGCTGAGCGCCATTTCTACTCTTACAACTGTTTAACAAGTCATAATGTCAAGAATTTTTGAAATTAATAGTGATTAAATAATTAAATTACCTGTGCTGGTAGTACCAGAAAAACCCGGTAGTTGTTGTCAGTATCAGTACTGGGTAAACGGACAAAACTCCCGGAAATCCCAGGTGTAATCTCTAGTGCGCTTACTCCTTCTTTATTTTGGCTTTTACGGGAGCAGCTGTCATTTCACTCGCAGAAGGAATCCGGGCTCCAAAGTGTGAGCTTTGGAAACGACCAAATTGAATGGATAATGATGATGACGATGATAAAAATATTAAAAATTATAATCTGACTGACTTTTAAGCTTCGGCAAATATTTGTTTCTCTTTTCATAGTTTTCACAAGTGGGTATTTAAATTACCAAGGTGGCAAATAAGCTCTTTGCTTGCCTGATGCTAGCTGATTATGATTCTTTTGCCAGCTAATAATGATTGTATGTATGTGTTAACAGTCTAGACTACCGACAGACAGGAAATCGCGGTATATCATACCAACCATTTATCTTGTTAATATGATACTTTGACACAGTACAGAGTGAACAGTAGGTCAACTTCGGTTAAATTGATAATAATATGTTGGTCGACATAGAAAGCATCATTTCTTACGAAAATATTCACTGTTACTACATAATATCTTCCTAACTACATAATATTGTTCAGGGGTAGATGGAGATATTTACCGATGATTGATTTATATCATTTGATATAGCTGGAAGGCAGACCCTGAACTCCGAGTTCACCTTGTCCTCGGAAGCAATCATGAAAATACGTCTCCATGATTATAATGATGATAAGGTGGAGATATCCTCAAGTTTTATATTTTAGACGAGTCTTTCTGTCAGGCACTTTAATGTTTGTTATTGTTACTAGGAATATCGTTTATACAATTAGTTGTCGGAAAATCATCAATGTCCTATCGTAGTATATATAACAACCAAATCGCTCGTATTCTAATATGCCGTGTTGGTTCCCGGTGGAGTACAATAAGGTACCTACTCCATCTCATCTCTTCCCTTAGGTGTCGTAGAAGTCGACTATAGAATAGGGTGGTTCTTCATCCGAAAATAAACATACAATCCATGGCAAACCGCTTGCCCGCTTAACGACAATAAGCTCGCCCCCAATTAGGTGGGATCGAAAATCATGGTGAAATGTAGGTGATTTTTTTTTTTTTTTTTTTTTTTTTAAAGAATATTAGCAACCGAAATTACTAATATTCCCGTTAACCCCTCCAACTAAGCTAAATTGCTTGTGCTAGGAGTGGGTTCACGTCGGTAGTGTAATGGCCAGGATTCGAACCCGGGACCTCTCGATCGTAAGGCCGACTCCTTAACCACTAAGCTACCGACGTGTTACTACACCTCTGCTTACCCCTTCGGCAATTTACAGGCGTCAATATATTTATGTATATTTTAACATACAGAAACATTTGACTGATTAATTTATACAGTGCACCTACTGCCTTCAGCTGTACTGTGCACTCATTACTTGACATTCGATATGCATTCTTCAGTTTTGTTTACAGACTTTATCAAGTTCCGAATGCGTTGTTTGTAGTATCTACTTCATTTTATTATACCTGCATCGTGTATCATGTTCGTACTTGCAAATGTTTGTATGAACTGCTTAACTGTAGGTACTGAGGAGTATGAGCTACTGGTTTTTTAAACACAGTAAGTAGTAGAGTGATGCTTTTCCTAGCACCAATCGGTTGATTTCATTGGGGAAGCACCATCCTTTTAAATTACAAAAATTGCCCTTAACATGATCTTTTTCAATATTTAATGGTCTCGCGTCGCTTCCGTCCACGATTGATACATAAAATTTTGGTACCGAAAAAAATATCTATACATTTAGTCCGTTCACTTTCTACCATTTAGTGGTGTGCAATCAGCACCCTGCTAAATGGTAAAAAGTTGAGATGTATTCCAGAAGATATGGGTTACCATTTCTTAAGCCATTGACCTTAAAATGGTGGTCCCTAACTTGATAATTTTTCACGCCCCGCTTGAAGGACCCAGGACTGTAGGAAGAGGGCAACACGTACCTACGCGAGCAGAGCATTCCAGCTCTGATTAAGACCTGGAATGCGCACGATTCACGAAATCTTACATAATAGTACATTATGGTACAAGTGAGCAAAGTTGGTGATTACCGCCGAGGCGCCATTACCCGAGCCGCTAGGCGAGTGTCTTAAGAGTGCCGAGGACGGTAATCATCATACTCACGCGTGCCATACGACGTTTTACAACACACTTGCGAATAAAATAATACTACAAATACTAAATAAACAATACTACAAATTAATTGGTGGAGGTCTTAACCCTCAATATACACCGGAGGAACTCGTGAACGCCTCTGAGAACACAATTAGGGTAGCGGCACACTGGGCAGACAAAGTCGATAAGTCATCGAAGAAGAAGAAGTACAAACTGTATATCCTCTGTTCACATTGTAGCAGTACCAACTAGCACTAAATTCCTATGTCAAAATCGATCACTGCATCAAACAACAGCGAAATATAATCTGACTTTAATGCCTACAATAAAACGAGCGCAGTGAGGATGATTAGACGTTCACGCCGCGGTAGGGACAACATTTTTGTTTGTTTTGTACCAATTGTGTAAATCTTTGTATTAACGACTAAGGTTAATGGCGGTCTTTGATCAGTTTAATTTGGGTGCGGTTAATGTATTGATGGGTTCTTTTTGTTTAACTAGGATAGTTTGGTAGTATTGAAAGCGTATTAACATGATTTATCAAAGTAGGTTGGAAATTAATGTGGTCAATTGTTATTCAGGATTTTCAAATGTTTTATAGCTATTTTTTATTGGTATTTCGTATGTTTTTCATATTATCCTAATATATAAAAATCAATGCCACTTTTCGTTGTAATTTTTTAACTCAAGAACGGGCTCACCTATCCAAACCAAATGTTTAAGCTTTGTTTGGACTATTTAGTAGATGGTTTATGTGAAGTTTGCACAAAATCGGTCAAGCAGTTATCCATTTAGGCGGTACGAAGTTCGCGGGATCAGCTAGTCTAATATGTATTAGGATTTTTAATATCCTTCTTTGCGGATAAGTTCTTCCTTTCGATCTACCTAAGGCAAGCTGGTGGTGTATGGTACCTACCTACTGCGACACAAAGAATATAAAATACTTGCTGCATAAAATGTAACATGTTAATAAAAATATTTGTTTTTTTACATTGCACCTTCTCTTATTAGGTACCTAGTAGGCAGTTTGCATTCTCGCGGCATTAAAATAAATAATGCAAGTTACTGAAATAATATCAAATGTCTATAAAAATGCCTAAACTTAAAGTAAAGTTCATTATTGTTCCTTCAGAAAAAATCTTTAAATCGATTTATTCCATAGTCATGTAATCGAGTTGCTATTTAGATGACAAGTCATAAAGCACAGTCCCTGTACTTGCTACCGACATACTTAAAAGGTGGCGTACTTTATCAAGCGCTACAATATTACCTACTACGTAGTCAATCATGTTCAATCTAAGCAACCATATTTTTCATCACAACCTTATACGACATTAAATCCTTTTATGTCTTCATATTTGATTATGGCGCTTTAAAGACTGGCCATATAAATATGTTATTACCTAATTTACGAGCTGCCTTATAATACTTTCATATGTTTTATTTAACTACATACTTGAGGTGTTTGATGGCTCGTAATAATTTTATATCGTATTCAATCAAATGTATTTCATAAACTGTTTATAGTGAGCATATTTACAGTTCTGCGTTGATTAATCTTTGGTTGTGTGTTTGTGAAATGATGGATTCCAATCTTAGTGATGTCGGTATTTGTAAACACGTTTTAATGTCTAAATACTGTGAACTAACTGACAGTAGTATCTTGGCAGTGAAATGAATAAAATTCTCTGATTTATAATTATGTAGGTAGTATATTGAAAGCGCGGGAAGTATTTCAGTTAGGAATTTTAATGCGCTAAGTAATGTATTGTAGCTTTTATTTGTGTACGTCATAATAATAATATAGGTACCTAGGTACATAAATACAATATTATACAATAGTTGATGAGAACATCCTAAATTGCAAGAGACAATTTTAAGATACAAGTTAGTAAAAGTAAAAGTGTTTAATGAAATTTTGAAGCATTTATTATGCTAACTGTTCAAATCGATTAATCTTCTCTCTTTCTTAATCGATAAAAGTGCTTAGTTTGTCTAATATCGATTTGCTTCCGTTTTGTAAAGAAAACCTCGATTTCCCACGTTTCCTCACGGGAACCAATTTAGTGAGCAAAAGCAATTCTTTTTTTTTTTCAAAGGCAAAGTCTCTGAAAAGAGGGTCCCCATTACAGACAGGTATCATGTTACAATGGTGGCACTCAGCTTGACGGCCTCATCAGATGCTTTTTCACGCCCCGCTTAAAGGATCCGGGACTGTAGGAGGCGAGAAACAATTCAATAAAATAACTAATTCTTTCGAGTGTATGGCCGTGGTGCAGATTGGTTTGATATAATATAATTATGATTGGTGGATTTGAGTTCCTCTGCTGCCGTAGCATCCCGCGTTAACCTCAAAAGCCACCTAAAAACGCATACTGCGCACATAGAGTACATTTGGTGACGTGTTTGAGATCAAGATATGCCAGTAGGCGTTCAATGTAGGTATGTTGATAGCCTAGTTTTTGGGGTAGGTTAAAGGTTATTTAGAGCTTATCAATTATTGCTAGATTCTTTTCTCACATGCTATTGACTTTAATACTGGGTTATTAAAACATAAATAAATCTTGGCCGTGTTGGTTCATCATAGTTGGCGAAATGTGGGTGATAATATACCTCTGCCTACCCCTTTGGTAACACTTACAGGCGTGAGTATCACTACATATTATAAAACAAAGTCGCTGTCGCTGTCTGTCCGTCCCTATATTATGCTTAAATCTTCAAAACTACGCAACGGATTTAGGCAGCGGGAACGGGATCAGAAAATATGGCGGTACGAAGTTCGCCGGGTTAGCTAGTATGTATATAAATCAAAATACCTATAGGTGTTTGTTAGTATGTGATAAGCGTTTCTTTAAGTGGAGTTTACTGAACATAATTGGTTTTTATTTTCGTAGGTAATTCTTAAGAATTTTAGTAGACGGTTCATACATTGACCCTGAGACGTAAGTATATTGAATAAAATTAGTATATTAAATGCTTCAAAAGTTCATTCATGTTCTGTTTCTATAAAAAACATTCCGCGATACAGTCGGGAAGATGAAACAACTAGTTCTAATGTTTAGTTATCGAAGATATAACCAAACAAGCACATTGCCGATGGATTAGCGGCAAATGTTTAAAAATAATCATGATGATTGAACCAAAATATCAGGATCACAGTCTTGTTGGACTCGTGATAAACCCGAAAATTAAGAAATTATTGTGTATCACGTACAAGAAAATAAGTAACATGAGAGAGTGTGTGTACCTAGGTACTACTTAATTTTTTGGCTGTGTGTACATTGATGACCCATGTTACGTGGATAAGAACATTCGGCTGCTATCAATATAAGTATTTCATAAGCATAAATATGTCTACTGGTATTGGTTTCAATGTTTATATAATTCGAGTGTATTTCTTTACCCGGTAGGTTCGACCTAGGCACGTGTATGTCAATCAGATCGAAGGCATTTTAAAGAAATGACATGTCAAGAGTACCCGAAACCGGCGAGCATGTATGAAAACAATTTTGAAAGTAGAAGAAACGAAAGATGTATGCTAGGATCGTAGCAAGTGAAAAACTGGCACTGCCTACCCTACTGGGAAAGAGCCGTGACTATGTATGTTTTTTCAATATTTTTAAGTTTATTTTTTGTGCTACAGTTATCTTAATAAATTGTTAATATTAAATACTAACATAGTTATAGGCTCACCTTCCTAACTAATTATGGATGATTTTATCTGAAATAAATCTTATCTTATTTTATCTTATTGCACTTATTTCTTTCTTCTTCTCTTCTGTTAACAAAAAATACATATTAGATGTTCATTTGCTTTCTAGAATCCATGCTTAATATGATTATAGATGGCGCGTACGTTGTAGAATTTCTTTTTAAATGTTATATTGTGTATCGTGAATTTATTAAGTTTCCCACGAATAACCGCGTCTTATGTAAGTTATGTTCTGTGAATAAATCATAAACAATGTGTTTCAGTTCCGTTTTTCCAAGTTCATCACAATTAGTAACAATATGCTTATAATATACGTTTAACGTCTGCATGTATCATGTGGAACATCACTATGATCATTATTTAGAAAAATAAACGTACAGGTTAATTCCCTTGTTCAGGGTTAGTTCTATAGGTTCATGGTCGAGTTATTGATGAAACAATGTTATAGCAGTACAAGTTTCTTTACTATAACTATTGCTATTCTTAAATGTCTCTCATGTATGCATCCCTGTATATGATCACTTCACTACATATTATAAAACAAAGTCGCTGTCGCTGTCTGTCCGTCCCTATGTATGCTTAAATCTTCAAAACTACGCAACGGATTTTGAAGCGGGTTTAATAGATAGAGTGATTCAAGAGGAAGGTTTATATGTATAATACATGCATAATATTGTAGAGAAACACTGATAAATTCAGAGATAATACCACGCGGGCGGCAAATATGGCGGTACGAAGTTCGCCGGGTCAGCTAGTGGTTCATATTACATCCAGTCACGCGTCTTTTCCTATTTTTTTTTCTTGCTACGATCCTCTTGCTACGCTCTTTTGCTTCTTCTACTTCCACAATGGTTTTCATATATGCTCGTCGTACATAATATATTATTATGCTTTTCTTCACTCAGTCCGTCAACTTCACCCCTATATTTGTATTTTTCATTAAGGTATCAACGATATTATATGATTTTTGTACCCTTATTTAATATTTTACTATCTTGATGATCGCCAGTGATAGTTTTGGGTTTGTTTGTTGAAAAAATGTTATTTAGTTCACTGGTAGGAATAGGTAAGGTAAATAATATTCACTCATTTACGTAACTTGAAATAATAAAGACAGGTGGTGAAATATACCCATCATAAATGTCAAGTTACACCCATACACTTTTTGAAAATCTTACCAGGACACGCCCAAAAACAGCAATATATTAACTCTAGCAAGGACTGACGTTGGTAGTACCTTTACGTGACGTTAGAACTTCGAACTCACAAACCGACATTAATCAGTCTGACGCCATCACGATACAATGTCAATTAAATCGCTCTTACAAAATAAAACTATTGATATTGCTTTCATAAATCTCTTTGACTCTTATAATGTGCTAACATAAAGTACTAATAAGATTATCTAAATTATTCTCAACACGTCCTACTTCAGTAGCCCGCGCTGTGATTCATGTTTCAAGTGCCTATCAGTAATACGTACTGTTAGTACTAAAATGAAGAGCAAACGTCTCTCGATAATCTCAAGTGCTTCAAACCACTGCTACAATGAATTAGTGATAATAGTTAGTTCCTGTAACTTCAAAAATTGATTCTCACTTTATTATTATGAATGAATTAAAAGAATGTGTTAATGTGATGTGTAGGGTTAAAAGTAAAAAAGTAAGTAAAACATTAGGTACGGTTATGAATAATAATAAAGTAAGAGAGAAGAGAGATGAATTGAAAGAAGATTGGACAAAGATGGAAGAAAATGTTGTGGTGTCTGCAAGGAGTGATGATGAATGAAAAGAAAACACACATGTTGCTCTTAGTGGCTTGTTATTAAACTACCAATATGAACGCACTCCTAAAATGAGCAATTTAGTTCAGGGGTTATCGTGATACTAGTAATTGCAGTTACAAGTACTCTTTTCAAAAAATTGGATGTAAGAGATGAGAGAGATGTAACTGAGCCTTAATTTAAGTATATCAAGAATCACAGACAGCACTTACACTTAACTGAGTGAAGAAAATGCTTCAATTTATGCAAACAATTATAGTAAGTAGCGTGTGAATGTTGCTCATTGACCGATAACTCGCAGGGTCGTAGACCGTACGTAAATTTCACTATATTTAAATGGTCGCATTCATATGAAATGCTCACGGTAAACAACTAAAACGTACTTATTATGGTTTATGAATCTTGGACTCGGTAATCGCCGCTTAGAATGGCTAATCTATCTAAGAAATTGTGTCTCAGAAGACTGCAAGTAGGATTATAAAATAATTTTCACCATTGACACTCGAAAAAGGGCCCGTGATTCATCAAAAACAGTGAATAAAACGCTCTTTGTTTCACCGAGTGAATAAAAAAATTTGAATTTGGAACATGCGCGAATGTACGGATTCTAGTGAAACATACAAAGAGGTTGCACACTCTCACTATAAAAACGTACTAAAAGCCACCTAAATGTAATCACTGGCTGGATGGAATGTGGCTCAGTTTAAATTAAGAAAAAAAAATGCCGCCATTTTCTGTGTAATTTTCCTTGTAAAAGTTTATGTTTGTCTCATAATTATAAAATGACTTCATCTAGTGATGAAAATGAAACTCATATTCTCGAACGCGAAAAGACTCCTGAGTCTTTTCGCGCTAAGGCGGTAGCTATTACTGATAATTTGCTGCTTCTTTTGTGTACTATCCATAACAAAATGTAATTCATAATCACAGTAATCGTTTTCTCGTAGTCAATGGTGAAAAGTTGAGTACCTAACACGTGAAAAAAGAATTCATCTCGGCTCTTGTATCCCTCGATCCACTCAGGTTTCTCTCTAGAACCCCTCGCTACGCTCGGGATTCTACCGGAGAAACCTTCACTCCTCTCGGGATACAACTTGGTGCCTCGAAAAGAATTCACCTTTTTTTCACTTGTTGGGTAATCTACTATTATTCTGAATGCAACGATCTTTCTGTAAGATATAATAACAAAAAGAAAATAAAATATACTACAATACTATTAAAGAAACCATTAATTATTAGAAACCATTAGTCGTTTTTATAAACACACAATCATTAATATTAGTTATCAACTAGACAGACACTGTTTACGTTGTTAACCTTGTAACAACAGTCGGTTTTTGTACAGTTCAAAATGATGGTATTATTAGGGATCACTTGCACCGATACGTTTTAAGTGAGACTATATAATCATATTCTGTCCTCCGTGGACTATATAAATCCGGAGTTGTTAAAGGTCAAGCTCACTTCACTAGAGCGGAACGACGCGGCTCTTAGAAAAAAGTTACTACAAATTACTCTTTGTGCCTATCAGATTTATTAAATTAAATCGCCAGTTTGCTGGAATACGAGTGGATTTCAGAAAAAATGAACTCCAACTGATTGTGATAGCCTGATTGATGAGAATGATACGTCATATAGAGCTATTGGTGTAAACAGAACTGAAGTAGCTCGCTCAGACATGAACATACAAATGTGTTCGTATATATTCCCCTCTTGTATACATTGAGCTACGTCAGCGGTACGTACGAATGAATCTGAAGCTTTTCTATTCCGACGTAATAGCGAAGCGTGCTTTACGGCATGTATGGACTTTGGACAGAGAGGTAATTTCTTTTTAAAATAACGAAAAACTATAAGTTTTCGAAGCATATGAGTCTGTCTTTCAAGAGAAGCAAGCATAAGACAGGGAGACAAAGGTAGGCTTAAATACCTAACCACTCTATGCAAAATAACAGCAACGTAGAGTAATTTAGGCGGTAATGCCTCATGCATTGTAACTGAAGTAATGATAGTATTGAACTTCCTCCATTACTGAAGTGTTGTCAAATTAAGATACATTTTCTTTGCACTGCAAGTAATTTCTTACAATAAGATTGGTCTTTCTTCCTACCTCACTTTCGCCCTTTTCTCTGAAACACTTCTTTATATCATTCTCTTGACGTAAAGCGGTACTTTAGGATAGCATGAAGCCAGTATTATTATCGAGTTTAAATGTAAAGGAACCAAAATCCCCATAAATAAATAAAAGCCTATAGAAGGCATAGTAGTTGGGTCTAGTCTTGTTGTGACTGATGTTTTTTGCACCGGAAACGACCGTGACGTTCACTGGGCAGCCGCTCGGCACTAATGACTTGTGGCGCTAACTTATATTTTTAATTGAAGATTTAGAGGATTTGAAACTTCACGTGAGGAATTTTGTTGAAGAATTAGTGGTAATAAAAAGAGTAAACGAAGTAATTAATTTATTTTTTACAGATGTTGAACACGTATTGTTAAGGGTGTTTGTTATATGGCTGGTTTGTTATGTGACTGTGAAGTCGAATGACAACGTGGTTAATTCTTCTTTAGTTAAGTATTCAAAATTATTTGCTAATTAAATGATTGAATATGATTTTTTTACGAGTTTACCGTGTTTGACGTACACATTTTACTTTTTAGTTAGTAATATGAACTCGTTCTATAGTTTCAACTGTGACATCTGAAAAAAGAATAGAAAAGAGTATAACTTTTCTGAAGAAGTTTGATCCAAGAGTAATGAGACTTCTGTTTATTCCTTTTTCAATATTAAATAATACAAAATTATATTTCTGTGTGTAATAATATTTGATATCTTTCTATTGGCTGCAAAAGACTGATGCTGTTTCTGAAATATGAAAAAGTCATCTAACAACGATTATTCTTTTAGCACTTCGCTTTCATAAATTGTTTAGTATAATCAGCATCGATGTGAACGAAATCGATAGTCAATGCGATGGACCATGGCGGTTTAGTTTTTATCCGATTTTTATATATCGAGTACCTACAAGTGAAAAGCGATTTTGCAGGGAATATCGATTGGTTTTGTAAACCGTAAATATGTATAGGTATTATTGGTTTTTCTGGACGCTACTGCTATAATATTCAGATATTGTACTTATTGTATTCCTTTTTAAAACAACAAAAAGAATATAATTCTGATCAATACCTAGGTGTTAATATCGTCTTTCGCAGTTCTGTGTAAAAAACTTTTCTTTTCTGTTCATACTCTGAGGCTGTGAAACTCGCTTCCTATGTTATCAGAGACTGCAATTTCATCAATAGTTTTAAAAAGACCTTCGTCAATATTATTTATCATCTACTTATGATTGATTCATTCCCATAATCTTTATATGCTTTAACTCTCTTTCGCCTATATGCTTTCTAGTTCTGTACTTTTCACTCTCTTCTCTCGTAGGTCTACTAGGAGCGATTTCTAATGGAAATAAGCAGAGCCTCTAATAAAATAAAATATTTTTTTTTATTTTCGTAACATCTTATATATCATCATATTTATTTTATACTAGCTGACCCCGCGAACTTCGTACCGCCTAACAGTCGATTCTTTTTTTTTTTTTTTCTCTCTCCGTAAAAACCATCCTCACACTATATGGAATATTCTAAAAAAAGAATTAGCGAAATCGGTTCACCCGTTCTCGAGATTTGCGCTTAGCAACACATTTAGGGATTCATTTTTATATTACTTATAGATTCTTTATTTTTTTTTATTTTAAGTATTTTATTTATTTATTTAACAACTACCTTAGTTATTATTATGCAATCAATTCCGCGATTTGGCGATGACGATACCTAAGTGCACAAAGTTTACTGTCTGACTGATTTACTAAGAAAAGAAGTTAATGGTTGTAATATAAAGTTGTTGTTGACACACTCAACATTGGCAGGCTTGTCTTACTTCTCACTGTATGTCTGTATGTTTGTAACTTTGTAAACAGATACTACAAAGTTTCAGATTGATGGTGTCACTGTCATCCAGATATTTCAAGTATTTTTTGCCAAAATTTCAGCATGCAAAATGACAAATGTTAATTGAGAGTTTAATAGTATTAAAAAAAGAAAGCATTATACATTATACATAATTATTCAAATTAGAGTCAGTAATTATTATTATTAAGTATTTTTATGTCAAAAATTGGTCAATTTTTATAGAAAGTGACAGGTTGTGATAATTTACCCGATAGTGACAATTCACATACGATACTTCTATAAATAAGTATCTAGCTCTGTAAGTAGATGATGGCTGTTGTAACTTTTTAAGTAAACTCATTTTTGGGCTCATTTCGTTATTAACCCTGCGTTTATCTTGTAGCTTATATTGAATTATGAGATATCTCTCCTAGCAACTAGGACTTGCGATTTTTCGAATCCGACTTAATACCTACACATCATTTTAAATCATTTTATAACGACTACCGCACCAAACTATACCAATTAGTGCCAAATTCTAGCAAACTTTACGTTTTTGTATCTGTTTGAGTATTGGACACAAAAACGACTAACTGCTGGTTTAAAAGAACTCATTACAGTCATTACATCTAAAGTAATGGTTTAATATTATATTATTTTAGTTTCCTTATATTCGAGTTATTAGTAATAAAGAAATTAATTATAATTATGTGTTTTTATATAATTTACTCATTACTTAGGTAAAGACACCTAATACATATACTTTAAAAGTAAATCCTAAGTTAAATACGAATTCATCATCCATTGGCGGTTTCTGAGATAGTAGAGTAGGTACCTTATAAATATGGGAGTGCTTATGTACCTACCTAAAGTATAGGTAAATGTGTTCAACGCGCAGTACAAGTTTCTTGGGTATGTTTTGAGGATAGCACGAGGTGCTACGACTGCAATGGAGCTCAAATCCACCAATCATAGATTATATCAAAAACAACGACGTTTCTCTTGCGATTTGGAGCTTGGGTTTGCGGGTCTCGCTTTACCTATGCCGGGAACTATACCCGGTAACATGTCACCTAGCACCTAGCATAGGGGTAGTGCTTGACGAAGAGATAAAAAAAGCAATTAAAATAAATTAAATATAAAAAATACTATTGTCTGTGTTTTTTTTTTGGGTTTTGTATCCTACCTTGTGAATCACTTAGCGACCCAGGGACCAGGATACCCGGCAATAGACCCACAGCTACTTCACCTAAAGCCCCGGTAACATCGAACTAAACTCGACCGACGAAACCACTTTATAAAAGATACCTTCGCGATTTATTTTCGGTTACTTTTCATCATTGCGATATAATCGAATCGATAGAAAATCGCGATCGAATCTGTTAAAAAGTGGTTTAATTTCAATGAGTGACATTCGTGTAAACTTCCGACAGTATCAAACAAAGCTTTTTGTGAATCTTATTGATCTGGAAATAAAACAAATCACTCAGATACAATCGGTAAGTGAATCGCGCTAGCACGTGGTTATGAGAAGGTAAGGAATGTAAAGTTACGCGCGTTACGCACGCTTTGATCCATCGTCGGCACATAACTCTGGGCAGTGTGCGGGCGGCGACCGAATATTACTCCTGTTTCTGGCTACCTGGTAATTTGCTCGGTGACGACTATCCTAAACGGAAGTAATTATGTTATCTAACGAAGTGGATATGTATTATTCTCTATGTATTATTTAAATCTGAAAATGTGAACATCTAAGACTTGGTACCGTGACCAGTCCCGTTACAGGGGGAATGCTTTGATGAACTGAGTTACTTAGACATCTTGGATAATCGAAATTACATGGTATTAATTAATGTAAAAAAAAAAAAATAAGAGAATTCCGATTTGGGTTTGCAACTTCGGAAAGAAAAAATTCTCTTCATCTTCACTTATTTTTTACGTGTGGAAAATGTTAACTCATATACTCGTAGTAAATTAAAAGTTATAATTGTATAGACATCTGCAGGCCAAATTCTCCTAATAAAATTTATTTAAAATCCAGCCGTGATCTAATCCTTAACTCCAATATTGAATGTTTAAAACACGATGTAAATGCTTTTTCCTGAAAAAAAAAAACACATTTTCAGGAAAAATCCGTTTTTGACATTTCTTTTCATTTTGACAGATCCAGACTGAATTTTGATTGTAGATTGTAATTAGCAGAATTAGTCTTCTGACCTATTGCTGGAAGAGACGGTCTATTCGCTACTCTGGTCCACGGTGACCCCTATAACTCCCGAAAAATATAGGAAGTTGTTAATAGGTGTCAATATAGGTATCTCTACTGATTCTTTCACGGATATAACTATACTGAATACGTCACTGTATTTATATAATCTACTAGCCGATGCCCGCAGCTCCATTCGCGTGGATCGGTTATCGCGACTTCTAGTATCAAATAAACGTCAGATTTGAAATCTGAGCAAAACCGTTATCAAGAATACATTGTGATCAACTGATAGGCAAATTGACGAGAATTCAAAAGAAATTTATAGGTTCGATATCGTTAATATAACATTACCCATTTTTTTAATATCGCCAATGTACAGACACGACTATATAATTAAATAATGGTATATAATAGATAGATTATTATTGTTTGTTTTGCTATTAAAGAGACAAGGAAGCTTTTCAAATGTACCTCATCTATTTCAGTGGATCTCTCAACGCGTAATATTTCAGTACATACAAACAAACTTTTGTTAAATAGGCGACCGCTCTTTATAAAATGTAGGTAGGTACTTACTTGTATTGTAAACAAAATGCCATCACCGGCTCATCATTCGCGTGAGCGATGGTAATAGTTCAGTTTCAGACTTTACTACAGTTCATACACAAGTCAATAATATGTTAAAAGATGTACATAATTTACTATAATAACATTGTTTTATAGTGCATATTTATAACATTGTTAAAACAAAAAAAAACGATAAGTATCTACATGCAAAATTGATCCTAATAATAACTCTAGAAAGTGCGTAAATGCGATGCAATTAATGGTTGTAACCCTTTGTAACCCTATTTAAACTGGTCAAGTGGCACTGCCATAGAACAGTAACAAGTTCAGTCTATTTAAAATATGTAAAATAATATCTTTGTCCCCGCCCATAACAATTGCTATGTAATAAACTCTACAAATTGAAGTTAATGTTTCTTGCTCTCTGGGTCGCATCATCCCTTAACCAAAATATCGTAGTTAATGGACGAAAAATTGTGATAAATTATTATCACTGAAATTGTTATACATAAATGATATTGAATATTTAAGAATGATATTGAAATATTCTATTGAATTCAGAACTATTTAGTTTAATAAATTACAATTTCAAAAAAGAACTTGGCTTGCATTATTGACAATAAATTTGTTTCAATTTAGGTTATGAAAAGACTCTTTGGAAGTTGATGACTTTATTATGTTATTTCTAAGAAAAAAAAAATAGATGCCAATATGTTAGAGGCTCTTGAGTAGGTATTAGACTAAATAGAACGTCAGCACGTTTGTGTTACTTGCGAATTCGATTTAGGTCTCTTATTGGATGCCTAGAGCTTATTGTGTTTATAATAAGAGTGAAAATATTTTATGACTCCGTCAGCTCGTCATCACTAATTTATTATGTAGGTTGTTTACCATTCTGTTGTTGTTTAGCTGATTGAAATATAGAAAGTTGAAATTCGTAGTCGTACGAATTTTCTTCCTGAAGTTACTTATATCTGTGATCAATGAACTATTTTGTTTTCATAATACCCATTCAAAATGAAAAAACAAATACTTAGATTATAAATATTTTTGTAATCATAACCTCAAAGGACATGGTCCTCCGAGTTATAATAATAATTATGATATTATTATTATTAAAATAAAATTAATATTTATTTATTTGTATACATGAACATATCTATTTTTGCTGTGTTTTGGGTATTTCCGTGTCTCGGAGAGCATGTATTGTCCTCGGTTGCCACAAGAAGAACCTAACAGCCATTTTTTATGCCGCGTTGAAATGACGCTTGCTGCGTCTAGGTATAGTGTTTGTATACTAAGAGTCACAATATGTCACAAATAATACAGGCAAAGTATCGGTAAGTGCAAATTCAACAATAGACGAGTTACTCAGCATCACGAGTGACTTGTTAGACTTATTATTAGATCAGTTGTAGCTTTAGATGCGTTCGGGTATTTTTAGCTGAGAATGTTAGTTTAGACGCTTCGCCGATACCCTTACGGTGTAAGCAGGCGTTGCTGAAACGCGAGTTATACTCAAAATTTGGAAGAAATTGTATTTTTCGTGATCCTATAGTAATTTTCTAAATGTGAAAGTTTGTGAGGAACGATCGGATGGATGTGTGCGTGTGTAGATGCTTGTTTCTCTTTCACACAAAAACGACTGAACGGATCTGGATGTTTGGTACAGAAAGAGATTTTGTCTACTTTTTAGCTCCTTTTAGCTAGGTTCCTGTGGGTTTTGGGAGTGAGATCATTATTTTACGTAGGCAGAGCTGCGAACAGAAACTAATAAGTATTTTATAACAGCGATTTTGATGTAAAAGTTCGTGTTACTAAATAAAAATTCATAAAACTGTAGTAAAATTTTAGTAGGTGTAAAAATCTTCAATGCAATAATATTCTATGTAGGCATCGCTTATCCTTTAAACGATGTCTAAATATTGATACATTGATATTTTTATCTCAATAGTTTTCCTGGGGCTGCACCCGGTAGGACTATTGAGCCTGTCATGTCACACAGGGGCCCTGTCCCGGGATAATAGAATTTATTGGGCTTGACTAAATGCGGACGCCGCGCGCCGCGCCGGCTGCGCCGTTTCGGGTCTAACTGCCCAATACAGCATTTCCCTCGTATTCCACTAGGGTTACTTAGGTGTAGGAAGCACGGTATCCCCATCGAATCCTAGAAAGGGGCGACCCCTTCTTTTTTAGATTTTTCTTGGTATATACATTTTTGGTGATTACTGTAGAAACTAAGAACATCTGAAAGTTTTGACTGTTGAGCGCCTGGCGAGTACACAATCATTTATCTTAATAGGCTTAATATATTACCTACAGGTGAATGCAGATGCAGTTTGTGCTAAGGAGAGAAAAAAGGCATGTGTATTTTTCCAGATGCATACAGCATCGTGCATTCATTTTCAATAGTAAATGTTTTGGCATGAGTCCATAATGATAATGAAAAATTATTAATAAAATCATCTGTACAAGTAAATAATATTGTAGTGACTATTTTGTTTATTTTATTATTATTAAGTAATTTCAGTTGCTAATATTCTTTTAAATATACTAAATAAACAAGAATATTAGTAATTTCGGTTGCTAATATTCTTTAAAAAAAAAAAAAAATTCCCAGTCGCATCCGAAGCTTTCAGCTCGGAGTCTGGGGTCCGCTTTTACCAGTCTTAACTACGGATTGGCTAGACCTCGATATTTTTTGTGAAGCGATTGTCATCTGACCTCCACAAGATTCTTTTAAATATACATAAAACTATAAAGACGAAAAAACACAGCTTTTTAATGAATGCATGTCAAATTGTAAATGTCATACATTATTGCTTACAACAAAACTCACCGCAATCAGGATCAAATTGAACTGCGTCATCGTATTTTGCTCAATAATTTTCATTGAGTAAAATGTGTAAAGAAAAATCAGCGTCGCTTGCTAGTGAAAGCCGTTATAATGCCGGTTTCATTTTGAATACGTCATAGTTCAAACTAAAATAATTATAATACCTTCTTTAATAACAAAAAAAATCTTTTATTTTCGCGTTACGTAATTACTGATTATTCAATTATTTAAAATTATGCAAATAATAAGCCATTAACAAAAGGTAGCTGGAACTAACGGCTGTGTTATCTAACAAGAATTTGGGCATTTTTGTAGCACTGAGATCAACAACTGAAGAATTTTGTTAGAGAAACACGTGGATGTAAATTTATAGATCTTGTGACGCCTGCGCCTGTAGTCTGAAATTCTAGACTGGAGACTCGCTTTACAGAGGAAATGTATAAAAGTCGAAATAAAATCTTTAGATTTTTAGTGGATGATTGCGTTTGTTAGAAATACATGTAGTAGGAGAGATGCTTAGAGTATACATTACATATAGAGCGCGCCTATCACTCAGGTCTTTGGCGCCGAGTGTTAGCAGATTTTGCAGATTTAGCAGATTTAGCAGACTTTGCGATGGTATAGGTGACGTTTCATACATTACCGAAAATATCAATAGATGCACTTATTAATGTAGTTTGTTGTTATGAAGTTTTTTGTTCGATTTGATATGCAGGGATAAAATTAAAGCCAAAATACAAAAAAAATGGCAATGTTTTGCGTTATTTTTGCGTCATTATTACTACAAATATACGATGTTGTATAAAATTTTGATTTATCATATCGAATTAAATGTTATTTGCGATGTCATTTTGACGGGTACTGTTTTGCTACTGATTGAGGTTGGGCCAGGAGCCTCGGTACTGTTCATACTTGTAAGGCGCGCTCTATAGCAATGTATACCATTTCACATCGCAAGCGGTTTGGTCGCAGTATGAATTGCTCCAGAGCTCTTTTAGAATGTGTTGTTTCACACCACGGTTCGAACCGCCCCAGATCTTTTTTTGGAGTGAGTTGTTTTGGACCGCAGTTGGAAACAGTTCAATCAGAAAATCATTTTTTCACTTGTTAAGATCCTGAGACATGCCTTTCGCATTTTCTACTTTCGAAATGGTTTTCATACATACACGGGCTGCGGCTATTCTTGACTTAGCCTTCTTTTATCGGTCCTAGTTCTGATTGGTACTCGTACGCCTAGTTCAACCTTCAGCAGGTTGTTTAGTCAACCTGGGTTCATAAATCTGTTTCGTTAATCTGCTTTCGTCCATCCTCTGTACCATTCAAGCATGCCTTTCTCTATCTTGGTTACTACATCTACCATACCATAAAGTATACTTAGCAGACTGTTCCGCACTCGGTCTTAGACTTCTCATTTCTACTGCTTTCAGTTTACTTATACCTACCTATATTTTCTATAGAAAAAAAAAATGACTTAAATTCTTCACACATTTTTACACAAAAACCTTGTCATGTCCCACGATGTGGATCTTTTTCACACGCTAATACAATATACATAAATAATATGCAATGTTTTAAAACCAAAGATAAGATAAGGCAATACAATATCGAAATGAGAAAACATAACGATCATACATAACTCACGTAGAGGTATATCTTGTATTTACTGCTTAACCTTTCGCATGATAACCTTCGCCTACTTAAAGTAAAGCGTGTAATTCATCACACATCAAAATTACCCCATATTATCTTGTTAGCGTTCGAGTCATAGATTGCTTATCTGTCCATGATTTGAATATGATTGTGATCGGTGAAAATTATTGTGTTTGTTTGAAAACACCTTACGATCGAATATCGACTGTGCTGATGCTATATCATCGTTATTTTTCGCGATAGTACTGTTATCTAATTGTCGTCTTATTCTGGGAACAGGTTGAGTACTACAACATGTTTATCAAAATGTTTAGGATTCCCCGCATTCACACTCATCATCATCATCTGCATATAGACGTATTCTCCCGATTGCATCCGTGGCCAAGATGACCCCGGAGCTCAGGGTCCGCCTTCCGGCTCCTCCTTCTCCACTTCGCACGATCTTGGGCGTCCATGGTAGTGAGACCATTTGCACGCATATCACCCTCCACGACGTCAAGCCAGGACTTCTTTGGCCTACCCCTTTTACCTGGACCCGGCGGGGGTACCATTGCCAGGCATTTGTTCCCCACGTAGCCTGGCGGTTGCCGCAAGACGTGGCCGCACCAGCGAAGGCGGCTCTCTTGCATTTTATCCGCGATGTCACGGACATGGAGGCTGCCGCGGATGCGAGAGTTCCGTACGCATTCACACTAACCTATACCTAATGCAATTTTTTGCTCATACGTCGGAGAGCGCGTTTAGCCGTCGGTCCCGGTTTCCATGAGAACATCTATGGTACTTATTCATTATTGGTAGTTGGAGCCCTCAAAAGTCCGACTAGTTTAACTACAGAACTTCGATATCGCCAATTGTGGTTGTGAAGGTCAAGGTTTATGGAAAATATTGTTTAGCCGCATCACAGTTAGACTGGAAAGCCGACCAGAATGGGTTGGGCGAAGGCTCAGGGAATGATGAGGTGGTTAAAATATGTAAATAACCTTGACTTATGCTAATTTGACATTCATTCACATAAGCTAAGAAAATCAGTTGAACAAATTGGTTAGACTTGTCACCAGAGCTATTGAGTTTGATTTCGTTTTTTGTGAATGAAGCATTGTTAATAACCCAAGGAGGCTAATAACATCATGCTTTTGCATGCATTTTGATTATTTCATATTTTTTTACTTACCTACAGAGAGTTAAAAGTTACAGTTACAATTTTCAGTTCGTTTATAATTTCTAAAGCAAACAAAATACTCAATTTAAATTCAAAATGTGAAAATAATTCTTTAGTTTTCGGGAACATTACTGTAAGTAACTGAATTTAATTCAAACTCAACATGTGAAAATACCTAAGCAGTTTTCTTTGAAATTAATGTAACTGAATTAGTCAATGTAAACGCTTGTTATTTTAAAATAAACAATAAGAAATGTAATTATTAATTGTTGCGTTAAAATAGTTAAAACAGTTTAGATTCAAATAAGATTTATATTTCTACAATACTTGTCTCACTAAAATAACATCATCCATGTAAATCGCAAACGGCTTTATAATAAACGCCACAATCTACGCAATGATTTATTTCCTTTGTTTGAAGTTTCTATGAAAAATAACGGCCTTATAAATGCCTAGCACAAGGAGAATAATCTTGCAGGTGACTATTAATAAATGGACAAGAGTATGCAACTGCATTGTAGGCTTACGATTTGTTCGTCACATTTTCCATATGTGGTTATTTATTTTGGTTAGTTCCCACGGTAAATATTCTTTGTCATCCATAAATATGTATTGTATAATTTAAATTAATTCCCTAAGAAATTACTCGTACAATTTATGTTATTGGTTATGAATAAGCCCTTAGTTGGTTTTATTTACTGTCAGTGTAAACCGCAAATTGTGGTTGACACTTTAATGACTAATTGGCATTGGCAAGTTGGCCTTATTATTTATAATTTAATTATAAACAATCACTAATATTATTATCAATTTAAATTTTATGTTTTGATCTTTGTTGAACTTTGAGAGCTGATTACATTTCAAACATAACTCGAAACATGACAGATTTGGATGTGTTTTGATTTTAAACCAGTCTATATTTTAACAGTGTTTTGAAGGCCTGACTTGGCCTGAATAACTTTTAACATAAATCGGAAATCATTGAATCATAAAGTGTGAACTAAAATATTTGTAACACTTATTAATAAAGCTCTTAATATACTCATTCGCCTATCACATTTAAGTACGACAACGAAATGGGGACACGCATACGATAATTTTAATAGAATATCTGAATGTATATTGCTATGTACAATAAATTAATTGATTCTCTATTGCCAAAAATTTGAACGCGTTCCATAGCATTATCACTACTTCACTAAAAAATGTAGTCTAGACAAAATTTGATGGAAAACACCGATGTATATTACGCAGTATCTTTACTATTTGAAAATGGGTCTGGTAAAGTAAACAGATGGGTCAACGTATTGTGGGAGGTTAGATTCTGCGAAAATTTACGTTGATGTTTCTGGCTGGCCGTAATTTATGTCTGATACTTATATATTGTACTACCAAGTGACGTCGTCGCCACTGAGACTGTGAAGATCTGTTCACAAAACATTACTCGGATATTTTAGATTTTCCTTTTTGTCTCGAGGAAATTAGGCCATTCGACGTAATATTATTATTAGCTATACAAAGAGTGATTAGTAGTATAATATTAACTATAAAAAGTTGACTATAAGACTGAAAAAGAATAAAATGTCTGTATTAAGGTGCAGTCAAATATAAAAAGACGTTTAGACAGGCTATGATCGACAAACACGAGCGTAGAAACTACGTTTTCCTCTTTAAAGAAAATTTATAAATTAAACCATACAATCTGACCTCTTTCACAGAATGTTGCTAATACTTATAATGCCCGATGCATCTTTACTATTTTTGGGTTACATTACATGTTTAATAATGATTTGTTCTTATAAAGTCAGCAAAACATTCTATATGGTGTTCTAAAAATCTGAATTATAGAATGAGCGCTTTACTTATTTACTATGAGATTTAGGTATATTTAGCAGTCATTCACCTAATACATTACAAATATTGATAACAATGCTGATTGTAAAACAAAATGTTTGAATGTGTGTTCAAGTGGTAATTGACTGGCCAGTAGATACTACTCGTCAGCTTGTAAAATCAATAATTGTTATGTTTAATCACAACATCTTTGCTAAATGTAAGATTACGGCATGAATTTTGTATATACATAATTGTACCTATAAGTGTTAATAAAAGAAGTGATTTCCTTTTACGAAAATATACCTAATATTAACAAATGAGTAATAATTCAAAGTAATAATAAATTAATTTTATTCATTTCAACATTAGATATAGGACATATTTTGTCGTGCGGTTTCCTTAACATGATTCAAAATATTTTTTTTAGGTAATTATGCTTATTTACCTAAAAATAATTTTGAATCATGTTGATTTGAATGATTGCTATCAAATAAATATAATAATGTAATTGATAAAATCGCGATAAAAATTGGTTGCTTATTTAAAATGAAAAGAAATGATGCAAATTCATAGTCACTCTTTAAACTCGTATAATAAAACATAACTCGTAAAACCGAGTGTGCAACAACATCATAAATTGATAATTTGGAGCGACTGAAGAAAACACATCAAACGAAAACAAATCTGTATGTCCGTATGTTTATCTACATGCAACAATCTAAACTTATTATAATTGATATCGGTTATGTTCTGGGAAGTTCGGTTCATCGGCGCCAACATTCTATAAGTGAAATAAACAAACTGTGTAGGCCAAAGATTCGGTGTGGATGAAAGGTGATTTTTATAGAATAGGTATCTTTAGACATGAAGCTAGAGTATTGTGAGAAGTGCTTCGGGATAATCATGTAAGTCACAGAATATAAAGATAAGAGGATATATGGATGGATAGTCTTAATGTGGAAGTTAACACACATAAAGAACAGAAGTCTAAAGGTCAGCCAATTGCATTGCGAAGTATCATCTTCACAGCATTATCGAACATTGTTAGTTGCTATATAAAGTCGATAGCTAAGTGGTTGGTCCTACTATCAAGAGGCTAGGAATTTTGATCATTACATTACTATTCCTAACACAAGCAATTTAGCATAGCTGAAAGGTTTATTAAAAGGGTACTACACATTTTTGTCTATAAATTTTCCAATTGTTAGGTTAGATTAAACCGCTATGATATCAATAGCAGTATAAGAAATCACATAGAAAGTAGTAATTACTTTGTTTTTACTATTGTTTATTAGTATACTTTACCTCAATTGTATACATTTGTAACAATGGTTATTGCAAATAAGAAGGAAGGTGAATCATGTACTATTTTTATTGCGTATTTACCTAAAGAGTTGAATCTTTTAACAATTTATACGTAAAGAACTGACAGCTGAAATCTCAGTCTGCCATAACTAACACGCTTTCAGTATATATTGCAAATACCTTCAAATTTATTATAGTATTGACTGATATTATGTATACTGAAAATCGGTTTGATTTATGAGGTGTACCTAGTCTAGATTTGCATTCCACAGTTGCCCACATCTACGGTCTTTGTAAAATTATTTCAAGATTGTGGAATTATTCCCAATAGACTTGTATCCTGAGGCCACCCTTGAGCCGTTACGGATGCATAACCGGATCTACTGGGACGAGATTTTTTTTTCATTATTTTTTCAGACTAATCTATCCCTGTACCTGTCTTTCAATTCAATTCAATTCAATTCATGGGCATATTGAATTTCATTAGTAAAAATAATTGCGAGCAAAACTAAATGTGATATTATTAGTCACGCCAATTGACTTTTAATTACAAGTATCGACGAGCAAAATGCTGCAATTTATACATGAATTTATTGATAAAACATAAAAAAAAAACAACTTAAGTACTTATGGAAGAGGAGTCAATAGTATAATTATAATAATTAACCACATTAAGGAGAGAAAAAAGAAACGCAAGGAAATGTTTGTTAAAGTTATGAATAAAACATGTTCATATACATATAATATGCCTCTGTACAACTCATAATATATTGTTTTATGTCTTATTGCTTTGTACCTGTACTTATATATGAATAAATAAATTATTATTATTAAAAAATATAAATAATTCATTTGTCAATTCTGTAAGACCACGATATCAAGTTCGTCCAGTCAGAACAAATAGCACGCGTTCACAAGCATAACTGACGCCAGCCACTAACTTATTATAAGTCAGTCATTGATCCTATGGTCAATATTGTCATATTAAACTCGAGCAGCCAAATCCACAACACCACACAATCAATGACATTGAAGTGAGCATGACGACCCTTATGCATAATACTCTATTAATCTAATAATAATCAAATCTAATAATATTCTAAGAACTATCTGTACTAAATAAATGACTCATGTAAGTGTATGCCAAAATATAATAGCGCCTCTCATTCTACTAAGAACTGTTTCTTAGTGCTACCAGGTTTATTTTGCAAGAAACGGGATTGAAGAGGAAAATACATGAAGTGTTTATTAGTATTGGTTCGGGTAATAGTAACCTGAAGATAAATTGGGATACATAAAGTTGTGCTGCGATATGCAGTGTGATTGTGTTGTGCACAAGTCCCAGGGAAAAGCATTAAGTACCTACTATGCTTTTCCTATACGAAGAATCAGTAGGATTTGTTTCTGATTACTTTAGACACGGCTTAAATTTCGATAGGACTTCCCGAATGTCGCTACTCGATGTTTTGTGACTGAATGTCACTACTGTTAACGATGCAGCGATGGTGTACACACGTTGCAGTAGTGAAAATGCCAGTCAGAAAAAAAATCCATTGATAACGAAAGACCCACAATGTGGTAAAACGGAAGCATAAAACCAATTTTATTATTTGGAAAGAATTGGAAAATTTTGCAAAAAAATCTTAATCTTTACTTTATTTTTCTCTGTAAGTATGAATATTTTTTAGTAATCATACTAAATTGGTGGTCCTTAAGTTTAACGACCCTATAGATACTTTTGCCCAAAAACCTTGGACTTGAGATATTAAAGTGGCAAAGAAAAGAGGTGTCGAGACTGCTTGGTTCTAAATGAAGTTGTTGAAGGGATGACACCTGAGCCTTGAATCTACTGTTCTGGATTTATTAGGAAAGGGTGGAATAAATAGAACATTTCGTAATAAAATCTAAAATGTGGTTACACTACTTACGCAATAATTTATTGGATATAAATTTCATTTGACCCTTGGAAGTGTCGTCCATTATATTTAAGAATGAATTTACTACCTCGTGAATCGTCACTATAAATACAGCACCGCGACATGTTGCCGGGCATAATTAATTACGTAACTAGCAATATTATATGCGAACATCACAGAATGACGGGTAGCCGAAACTGCCTCCCCCAGGCTTCGTTCTCTATGAGCCCATGCTCATGAAGATCGGAGATCATTAGACGAAGACTGCCACCCGGTAGATACAGTCAACATCAGATCGATCTTGACGAGCACAGTACTCAAAATGATTTTAATACCTACTAATGACGGTAATACCAAACTATTTCATTGATTGTATTATCTTCCAAACTAAAGGTATGTACCAAATATCAAAACAATCAGTCACCAGAAAGAGGCAAATACCAAGGTATTAAGATAATTTTGAGTACTTTGCTAGCCAAGATCGATGCTGACTGTATAGCACGAAAGAGTGCCATACTTTACCCGTTACTTTTCCACTGCCTCTTTGGCGAGTATCATTGCCTTACAAAAGTAGGCAGCGGTATTCTATACATTCTCGCTACCGACCATGGTCAGCACTAGCGTATGCAGCGTGAGGATTCCCATAAAATAGCTAATAGATCATATTTTTTAATGAAGAGGATACTTTCATCTTAATTAATGACAATGAAGTCCACATAGTCGGACAGAATCGCGTTTTACTGTACGTCGTTAACGACAGCTGCATCATATAGATCATTAAATAGATAAAACTATGTGTAAATCTGTCAATAATACCTCAAATCAAACAATCTGTCTATGACTGCAAAATACCCTTTGTCGGCGAGATCAATACGCAATGACAAATAAACGGTACTTGTACATATAAGATTAATGTGTTAATGTCAACGTGTGTCTCTATAAACGTTGGATTGATTAGGACAGCGAATTGTGGTCTAATGTACAAGCGATGACGTGGGCCACTTCACTGGCACAAATGAAGCATTCTATCGTTAACCGTATAATCGATGCGATATATAACTAAACATGTTTATTATTCATTATCGTCATCATCTGCCTGCCCTTGGGTTGGTGCATCACGTCATCCGGCTGCTATACGTTTCTCTTAGACTTAATTTCTTTAATTACACCTCTCCTGGCTATGTTCTCTTTCAAGCAGTTTAAATATCTTTTCCTGGGGCTACCTCTGTCCCTAAATTCCTCTTCATTTATTCTTTGAACCTTTCTGATAACACCACTCTCATCTTTTCTCATACTATCAATGACTGCTGTTCGTTTCCCGACGTTGTAATGACTAGCGTAACTTTTGAATTTCCTCTGACGTACTCATCTCTTATTGACGCTATATCATGCTTCGACATTAATAATCACATCTACGCTATTGTGATCATATCAGATTTCTAAGACTTAGATATAAGATGACCGGTAGGGTAAGCAAACAAACTAAGCTATTTTGTCTTAGCACAATCATAAAGCCGGCTCTTATGATTAATGAAGATCATAATAACGAATTGCACTATTAATCGTTCTCTGAAAGTATCCAAGATGCCTAAGTATATTCTAACATCACATATCACAACTTTTTATTTTACTTTAGCGCATATTTAAGCAAAACATTTACTGAAACAGAACTATAAATTTAATTTTTTACACAGACGCCATATTATGATAATGCTGTTTGCTGTTAAATGAAGAATTCTTATTTTCCCAAATTTTATATTCATTCAGTCCGATGTTACTCATTAAATTATTGCTCCGCTTATGTGTGTGTAATATTTATTACTACATGGATCGTTTTTATTAAGTTTCACCTTTTTTGGACTGCTTATTAGGTAAAAAATATTCCATGTGTTATGTCACTTATGATACTGTACTTTACCTCGTTAGGGGTGAACTTTAAAAAAATATTTTCTTAATGAACGCTCACTACACAAAAAGCATCAAGTGTAAAAATCTAGTTTGTAGTTTTAGCGGTTTAGGTTCTGCGTTTATGAATATCATACAAGTCATTATAGAAAAGATAGATAGACTACAAAAAAATTACCAACCACTTTTAATAAGGAATCACTTAGCGGAAGGTGAGGGATCGGGAGCAGTGGCACACATTGGGAGAGGTCTATTTGCAGCAGAGGATTAATATAATATAATAAAATTGATTGATTGATTGAAGCTAAGCCTCACTTCACAGTTAAATAAATACAAAATAATATTTTGAGGAGTACCCCAGGGACACAACAAAGGACCCCAATCGTACTATTTAAAAATCGCCCTTTCCTTCTTCTAGTACCACTGCAGTTAGTAAACCGAGGTCGGCTGTACATATTAGGCGACAGACTATGTGACACGCGTCACCAATGAGCTACTACGAGTACGACCGGTAGGCGTGTTTACTAGATCAACTAATGCTTAATGCTTGATACTTTAGCTTTACCTTTAAGTCGTTAATGTATCGATAATGTAGGTACTTTGAGCTACGTTTTGTTTACGAAGTTTGTAGTTTCATAGTTAAGTTCCAGTGGCACGCAGAGAGTACGGACAAAATATATCAGGCAACAAAATATATGGGGAAAACAAATTGATTTTTTAAATTATTATTATTATCAAACAAGTTTGATTGAATAATGATGAATCCATTGCTCAAGAGATTTAAAGACATAATAGAGCATAGAGAACAGAAGACATAATAAAAGCTTATACCTAAACCAATCTAAAAAAATTGAATAAAATTTGCAGCAAAGAATTACATAATATGTATATTTTTTGTTGTTGAGTGGTAACTCAACAACAAAAAATATACCGTTGACTTTAAGATTGAGGAATACGAATTTTATATCAAGCTTGTGATAAAATCAGCTAATTGTTATGTAATTTATTAAACTAACACCAAGTACATACGGCTTGAAATATGTGTAATGCAACCGTGAATGAATTATATCACTAGTTGACGAATCTGTAAGGATAACGTTGAAATAGTCTGTTTAGTAGATCTTGGGTTATTTTGTACTGATTTGTTTTAATGCCATTTGTTTCACACCTCTAAAAATATATTGAAGTCCCTAATTACAAAGAGATTGCACTTTCGTTGACATTTCATTATTTTGACCGACATTTTCACTCATTCGCCGCGCCCCGCAATTAATTCTAAATGTCATATGATTCGCCCACTTTAATGTAAGTTGCTCACTGTGGCGTTTCTGGTTAGTTAGTTCATCGAAAATATTTTAGGTTAAATATCTGATAAGATCTCTTTATCTACACTTAATTCGATTGTTAATTAATTTTCACAAGACAAGATATAATTTTGAGCCCTTTTGTTCTATGAGCAGTATTTCAGTAAATATAAAAAAAAAACCTTTAAGTAGCCTTCAATTCGTAGGCAGTTGAAGTCAGTTATAAATTATTTACCCCCTTCTCCGATGTCTCTCAATTTTTTGTTGCAGTAATGAACTCAGAGGTAATCTCAATTAAATTTATCTAGGCAAGTTTCATGAATAGGATTCAAACTGTTAAATCTGTACAGTAATTTGCAGTTGAAATATTCTAAACAGTAGCATTAATTAGATTATTGAAGTTAATTTTAAAGATTTCCCTTACTTTTACCTAACATAGCTTCTGGTCTAACTAATCTACTGCTAACTTTATCCCATGTACGAGATGAATAAAAGATATTTAATCATATGCATCTCATAGGTATCATTATCATATCATTGCATCTTTTAACGCTCACCGCTCTTCCCTCGCACTGCGCACGATTGTCCTCGACATTTGCACGTGGTCAATTTTGCCAAAACGAGCCGACCAGGTCACAAGTTACGCAATATGTCGTCCAAGAAGATCATTTGCATTTACGTACGGAAAAGTGCACCCGATTTATTGACACCGTTCATTTTCTTTTTAACTTTTTATTGGCAAGTGTAATGAGTACTGATGGTTATCGTGAGAGAATTATGAGCAAGTAATTTTTATGTTATACACTTGCTGTGACCCTTTCTCTGGTCAAGCAACTTGAAGGCATGTTCGCTTCACTTATGTTAATTCATGGTTAACTTGGGGACGAGGAATTTTTATTCATATCTGTTACGAGTATATTATTTAATTTTATTGTCATGAGTAAATATTTCACTTTCTCATAAATTTAAGGCTCGAAGGACCAAAATCTTCTGTTAGTCGTTTTCAGGGTCTGCATAAAACCTTATGCAGACCCTGAACACACTTAACACTATAATGAATGTATTTTTTCATTGTTGGTTACCTACGTGATTTAATTGAAAGAAATGAAGATTGGTTCCTAGTAATATTGGACTCATTTTGCGCAACTTACAGTTGACAACTATTATCGAATGAGGAACTCTAGAAATTGGTTCCGATGCTTTTCCTCTCACTTTCTTAATATATAAAAAATCGAGATTATTTCAATTCTCTCAGCATACCTACTTATTAAATATTTGCCGAAATTGTGTGATGTCTTTATTATTTGTCAACCCATATAGTTCATCCAAATGTAGGTACCTAAGTATAATTTTTGCACTGACTTAAAAATACTTAAAATATTTCCTTATTAAAATGGAGATACAGTTATTAAGCGCTATAATTTCCTTAAAATCTTATATTTTATAACATGCACTGTTTACATCCAGATAAAATAAAAATGCCTGGGAACGTTATAATAAATTACATAATAACTAAACTCGATGCTACCCGAAGTCGTCCGATGATTGCCGATTACGCATTCGTACAGGTGCGCGCGCGCTTCATTATTGTTCGCGGGTGGCCGCTAATGTCCTACGTATTACCTCCCGCCCCTTGAATTTAACTGTCTGAAGTATAAGGAAATTCTATACTGCATACCAGGTAGGTACGCAGAGTTGCTGGACAAGTTTTTAACTAAACACTTAAGTGTAATTGACATTATTGGATTATATGTCAAGAAAATAGTTATGTGTTAAGGGCTTCGGTAGTACTGTAACCGAATTTAGTTCTATGAAGTATTTTTGTGAAAGGCAGTAAACTAAAATTTGTTTCACATGATTGTAAAGAGTGCCACTTTCTTACTGCCACACAATCTGAATTCAGACCGGATGGAAGTTCACGAAGTAAAAGCTACTACACTAGATGATATCGATTCTAAAATTGAAGTGTTTAGTTTGATGGACCCGACAGATACTCCTTCATGTTGCCGAAGAACCCAGGATTACAGCTAAGAGGAAACATGCGCGTAGGCAAATGATTCTAGTTCTTTATCGTGCGATGGAGTAAAGTAGTACAACTATGATACTGTCGGCAGTTTAGACGAAGATCATGCATTTAAATAATTCTCAATAGAATCCGTTAAAAAGTGGTTTTATTAAAGACTAATTTAAATGGGTTAGTATTATAATGACTAAGTCTATAAATTTACCTAATCGTTTGAATGACTAGATCTGAAAGCGACAAAGACTACAAGAAGTCTTTAATGAAGTAATTCAGAACTTATGTGATTTTATCGCCAAAATTGCGGCCTACTTGATAGCTCTACTGAGGGAGTTAAATAATATAAATTTATTATTCTTATTGCTACAAATAAAATCAAAAAGGTAATTGCCGGATTGAGTAAATTTTAATATAGTAGTAAATAAATAGATTTATCTTTTGATTATACTCAGAAATCGTCAATCCATAGCCGCATAGTTCAAACAGATTCATAGCCAACTTAATAAGGTTCAAGTAGCACCTCACAGCTGTGACTTTATCTTGTATCTGATGATTAAAAGTTATGAGATGATAAATTCAATTCATGCTTAACACTTTAGTAACTAACTACGAGTACCTATTTGGTTACATATTATTTTCTAAATTTGTTTGCACACATATTTTGAATATATATTTAACCAAATTCTGCCTCTCTCAACGATTTAAAATTTTGTAAGTGTGTAATACATTTATTTGACACCATCTTTGAGCCCACCATGGCGTGCTATAAGACGTACCTATAACTTAATTCCTCTTTTTCACCCAGAAAATGAATGCTTATTAAGCCCATCATGGTAGCCCCCTGCCTGATTACGAGTAGAACTAGGATGTGGATGGGAGAACTTTCGCTTTTTGGTGTTAGCTCTTGTCTTTCGTTGAAGTCACATGGGACATTTGGTTAAATCCAATGTGTATTCAAAACTTCGTACATAATAATATCTCTTCATATAAGCAGAGTTGTACAAATCACATTATTCCAATGTTAGACTATAGATATAATTAAGGTGGATATATAATTTTCGTTTTGTTAGAAAAACTCGATCTTGTTATGGCTCGGCGCCTGCTCACGTTAAGATCAGTCTGTACGTGACTTGTTTATTTATTTTATTGAATATGGATATTTGCGGAAACTGACTGCATTTCATTAACATATTCATTTGGAAAGAAAATAGCGATGCGTTTGATTCCGATGTTCTTATTAAGACTTTAAACTATTAGATGATTATCTAGATGCATCATCCTTCATGTGATGCGACATCCTTATTGAAGACTAATATTCTGAACGATTTCTAATAAGATTTTTTAAATGTGAACATTCATAATTTACAGTGCTCTTCTGGTCTTCTTGTATCGCTCAGGGCAAGCTCAGGGACTACAGATCGTTTCGTGCTTCTCTTCGGTGCCCAATGCGTATTATAAGAGGCAGGAAGCTTCAGTCATCACATTACCCTTACGACTTAGTTGCAGTTACGAGTACATCACCTTATTGAACATTAATTGGTCAATGTCTAGTTTAGTCTAATTCTAGTAGATAAATAATAATAATAATAATGAATAAATATTTTACAACATTCTACACAACGCTATCTAGACCCATGGTAAGCTTAATTAGCTTGTGTTATGGAATCTAGAATGCGGATATACATACTTAGATACTTTTTTTTTTTGTAAATACATACTTATTATACTTACTTGTAGATGTACTTACTTTAATGTTTCACTACCGACTGTTACTTATTTTGAAAGTAACATCTGCGAGTGTTTCATTTAGTTCTATAATTAAAATACCTTGATTTTGTTGTTAAAATAGATGATTCGCGTTAACTTTGCCTTTAAACTTCGTCCTAGCTTTAATTATAACACAAGTTGCGTAACATCTGAAGTGGTTGGAAGTGAATATTATTTTAGGAGTTCAGACATCATGCTGTCGCTTTAACTTCAATTTAAATACCGACCTTGTGATTTCAAATTTACAGTTCATTTTTCGCTGTGCGAGTGTAAGGTAGTTATGTCCTTCTAGTTTTTGTGTAGCGTCATATGTCGCATATCACTCAACAGCGCGCTTCCTTTTCGACAATAATAAAGAAAAAAGTTTGGATACTGGGATTGGAGCTGTTTAATAAAATTAAAAGGTCGATTTAAGTTTGGAGTTATCGTGAATTTGTGTGGCAGTGGTTTGGTGCTTCCGACTTTCTTTATACTTATACATATTTTGATACATCCATATATCTGCTATCATGTGCGTTGTGTCATTGTCATAGTTATCAAATTAGTTCATAAGTACGTACTTTCGGTGATGTTTGCACTACTTGACCCCAATATTTGTTAAATAAATTTGAATTGTCACTTTACAGGATTTAATGGTATTGCAGAGTTAATACATCATGCGCCTAGGTCCAGGTTGCATGGGGAATCTAAATATCTCCCTTATCATTGCAAAAAAAACACATGTGTAAAAGTTGACGAATAAAGATTACCTACATGTAAACGTTTTCGGCAATTTTTAAAGAGAGTCTTATATTGAATTGAACACAACTAGGGATTATTATGAACCATTCAACGTGAAACTTGAAATTCTGTCTAAACGGTACAAGGACTTCCTGTGTTTTTGTTGTCAGTGTAAAGATGTTTGTGTTGAATAACGACGTTGAACTCAGCGACGTAAAATTTAACACAGAGTTAGTTATCTTTTGATAGCCAATTCAAAAAACCACAACGAAATAAAAAATATTTTTAACGGACTCCATCGCGATTTATTTTAAGCTATTTTTATTTATATAGCTTTTGCTATTCTGCAGTCATGGTCATAAGGAAACTAATATGGTGGTCGTTGAAGAATCTTAATCTGTACGTACGGTGGTACAGGACAAAATTAGTAGAATTATGATAGTAACGAATTATTAATTTAAATGGTCAATTTGTCAAAAGTTTAGACAGTATTATTCAATAACTTACGTTAGGTAATTCCATAGTTTAACAAAATTGTGCAATTTCTGTTAAAACATCGAGATTGCTACCATGATCGTGAACATACTTTGAGGTAGAAAGAAAGAAAATAAAATATTTTATTGCGGTATACACGTACATATACAACCAGGAAAAAAATGTTAATATAGAGAAGGTCAAGCAATAAAATAAAAGCATCAATAAGAATCCAAATCAATTTATATGACTAGATACAGATAAATTTCTAGTTCCGACAGTAAACAGCCAAGCAATAGCCTAATTAAAGGTTAAAGGCTTGCAGTAGACGTAGGACCCAAACAACATTTCGATATTGATACATCTCTGCTTACCCCGTTCAGGTAGAGATTGATGTCAAACATAACATGTTTAGCTATATAAGTGCTATCTAGTGATGCAAACGACTACTAAGCCATTAGCTCTTAACGATAACACATTTAAAATAGAACTTTCTTAAATAAATATAATCGAGGTCAATAGGATTTGTGTAACTACTAACGTACCTGCTGACCGGATCATACCTTCACTGTTTCGTATACTGTATATACCCGAGGGGGTACCAGAAGTGTACATCAATATTTTGAATAACGAATACGATATCATTTATGATATACTAGCTGTTGCCCGCGGCTCCGCCCGCGTGGAATTCTGATCCCGTTCATCGCTGATATATAGCCTATATGTTAATCCAGGGTATAACCTATATACATACCAAATTTCAACCAAATCGGTCCAGCCGTTTATGCGTGAAAGAGTAACAAACATCCACACAGCCACACATCCATTCTCACAAACTTTCACATTTATAATATTAGTAGGATAAGTAGGAAGGATTACAACTGCATTATCCAGGTGAGTCTATTGCTGCAAAACTTTTCATGGATTTTTGTTCATTTTCAGATGTAGAACAACCGTATCCTTAAGGTGTGCATTATAACGAAAGCAGTAGGCATCGTGCTACTCCGGGGAATCGTCTTATAATTTAACTATTCCACTAAGATCCTAGAGTTATATTCTACAAATTGTCCTAGTATGATGAAGATATTTTTTATATCTACCATTTCGGTGGCAGTGAAGCACACGGCCCACCAAATGAAATGTGGTTACCGTGGCCTATGGACTTGTGCAACACTGGAGTTTCACTCGTGCTGTCGACTCTGTGGGAACCGTCTAATCCCCTTCTTGAAGAACCCCATATTTTATTCATATTCTATCTGAAGAAAGATTTTTTGTAGTCCTGTAGTATTTTAGTTTATTCACATTATTAGTGTAACACTCACCAGGATATGCTGATCATGGCGCTTGTTCTAGTGGTTTCTCGGTGAATCCCGGTGAATGTTACACTATTAAATTTATTTTATTAGTTACAAACAAACAAATCTTCCCTCTTTATAACATTAGTACTAAAAATAATGTCAAGCGGTATCTTATGGTCTCATAAGGTACAAACAAATGGCTCGTTTTGAAAAACAGCCAGCCATGGCGGCTAACGGGCCTCGACCGCACCAGTATGTATGGCAGACGCACTGGCAAAAAGCGGACCTCGCAATGTTGCCATATTCGTGATAACGATTATTATGCGACCGCGCCAAGCTTATCAAATGACCGCGTATACGTTCGACTTTGATTTGTGTTAAGCATGCTGTCTTGGAAATAGAAACATCCTTCTTTTGAGCGGAAAGAACTTGAAGTATCATATAATAACATAGAATAGAATACACTAAAAAATATATATATCTCTGTCTTATTTCGGGGTGGTAATCCTATCGTACGAATGGCCTAAGCAAGCCAGAGTACGCGCCAGTTAGTGTGGCAATACGAGTGGAACAAAGTCTTACGAATACGAAGTAACAAGAAAGGTAAATCAAAAATATTAAGAATTAAGAATTATTACATTATCTTTTAACATTGAAACTGTCGTTTTTGTAAATTTCGTATACCTACACTACTGTATGGGGGAATGTAAATGACTCGTATTGCCACACTAACTGGCGCGTACTATAGCTAGAATAGAATGCCAAATGTATGAGATTTGACGTATATGACAGGCGTCAACGAATGTCAAAAACGTCAAATCCTACCCATTTGTCATTCTATTCCATCACACGCTGAACAACGAATTGCCACTTGTCTAGGGGGGCAGTAATAAACCCATGAATATCATTTGGGCCGTTAATTGAACGTCGCCGTTTAGTTAAAAGGCTGGGCGGTTAATTGAACAGCTGATTAAGCTAGTTGGCTGCAATAACAGCACTTCGCGAAAGTAATATGTAGGTATAGTATGTACAATAATTGTTGGACCTTATAAAAGGAGTTGCAATTATTGCTTTATAATATGATTGTTTAAGAAGTTTGTTGGTTTATTTATAAATAGGTGATGGTGTAAATCGGCCTCAATCTAAAGGTGTACAGTCATCTTCCGCAGAAGTCTGACAGACGGTCTGTATAATGACACGAGACAATATAATGAGTCGGTATCAGACGTTTCAGGGTTCAGAATTAAGACGTAGATAATAAATAGTGCTATTAGACCTGTAAATTGAGCTTAATGGATAAATTGGTGGTAAGATGTCTCCCAGGACAATTAACCGGACATTTTGTGTATAAACGTATAAGTTTAAGGCTACTCTACCAGTATATTTTACAAAAAAAAATATACCACTAAACTTAACAGGCTAGCTTATGGATTCTAAAACGCGGACAAACATACCTATGATTGAATGATACACAAATATTAGCATTATGTCTTTGACCGACATTTTACTCGGTCGAAACACTGAGCGGAAATCGAACCCACGCCTTTTGACTTGTCAGTCGAACGCTCTATCGCTACGCCATAGAGGTCTTTTCTAGAGAACTTAGTGCAGTCGCTAGCTTAGTGGTTGAGGAGTTGGCCTTACGATCGAGAGGTCCCGGGTTCGGATCCTGACCATTACAATGCCGACGTGAACCCACTCCTAACATATTATAAGCAATCTAGCTGGAGGGGTAAGAGGGAATATTAGAACTTTCGCGTTCTATGACAAACGATAATATAATTATCGCGTTAATTCCCGTTAACATTATTGAATGCACTTATTTTCACTAGTGAAATCCGGCTTAATCACAAATTAAAACTGGATGTAAACACCACTTATAGTGAATGATGTCATTATCCACAACCGAGACTAAAAAGTATAACTAACAATGATATTATGCATGCTAGTAGTAAATCGTCTAATTCCCACCGTGTGGACATTAAACGATGCTCAAATTCTACATAAGTACAACGTTCTCGGAAGTTTTGGTTGAATAAGCGTAGAAACTCAATATTTTAACGGAGACTTTAGTTCTTGGTTATCGTCGGTCGGTCAGTTAGTGGTATAGTTATCGGCAAACTTGGTGACAAAGTGTCTTTGGTGGTAAACACGGGGTGCGAAGATGGAAGCGCGCTAATCATAATAACGCGCAAACGGCTCGCGTCAGTCCTTCTTTTGGTTTAATGATTGGCAAAAAGTTTGTCGATTACTATTTCGTATCTTTAATATCGTAGAAGTGCAGGCCAAAATTAAATATCAGTATCTAATAAAAATGTAACCCAGCATAAATGAAATTCTTATTTTTTATCGGAGCGCTCTCTAAACTCTTTTGCTTCTTCTTTTGTGGATTTGTTTTGACTAGCGACTGCCATCTAACTTCCTAATCGTAAAAGAAAAGCCTACACTAGACTTTCAACATTTAACAAGCACGTGAATTAGTCCTTTCTTTCAACATTTTTCAAACCAAAATGCATTCACAACTGATATTGCTGCAAAGAAAATTATATTAAATTTTCTCTCGCTTCAGTATAACGTGAACGCATTTAACCGCCGGTCGGGCCAATTTATTTAAATTGTGGAATTTTTATATGTCACATAATGTCGTCTAGATATTTTTGTAGTTCAAATTAGACGGCGCGACGTCTGTTCGGACACGTTTTACGTTAGTGTATTCGTTATTTCGTGGTACATTCACGTGTGAAATGTTTGTGTGTAAACGTTCAGCGACGAACCTACTGGTCCCTTAAAATTCGTCCCTTGGAAAAAATAGCAGATTTGTCCTATATGAACCCATTGGTACCTACTCTATTAGTAGGCCCTTAATATTATTTTATTTTTAGGCAACCTACTTATACCTCCCCTGGCAAATGCCTGAAATAAAATGTTCTCTCTTACTCTCGTCTCCCGTTTGCTAACTAAGGACTCTTCTAATCTACTTATCTATTAGTAACCGAAACTACTAATAGTTCCCCTAACTCCTCCAGCTAACCCGGGACCTCTCGATCGTAAGGCCGACTCCTTAACCACTAAGCTTATAGCGTCGGTAGCTTAGTGGTTAAGGAGTCGGCCTTACGATCGAGAGGTCCCGGGTTCGAATCCTGGCCATTACACTACCAACGTGAACCCACTCCTAGCACAAGCAATTTAGCTTAGTTGGAGGGGTTAACGGGAATATTAGTAATTTCTAAATTGGTTGTGATAAGAGTGGCTGTATATCGATAGTGGCATGGCCAGGATTCGAACTTGGGACCTCTCGATCGTAAGACCGCCTCCCCACTAAGCTACGACTACGTTAGTAAGGGATTGGAGCCGCTGGATGTTTAGTATCAAGCGCAATGTAACGCAAAACTTCAAATAACAAGCCATTGAATGAGTAAGTACCTACCATTGGACCCCTTGCGAAATCTTAATTAATACAATATTATGACCTTTGGTGGTTACCGGTTATGTAATGGATTCTCTTGACCCCCGTGTCAGACGCATTTCCATTACATCTGTTCGTAAGGCTAAGTAACCAGTGACATACAAATTAACGGTATCAGCTAATTGATTGATCAGCTTTTGTTACTGTAGGACTATTTTCATTGATCTTTCATAGGTATAAAGATGTGAAGTTAAATCTAAAATTTCCAAACTGTTATGCATCAAAAGGTGTATTACTGTGTTAAAGAATAGGTATCTATTAGTAAACTATCATTATAATAAAATCAAGTACGTTATAATTTATTTAATCTATTAGTTTTTGTCTTCTGTTTGTCAACTGATTTACTATTTCTAGCTTCGTAGTTATTAACGAGCTTATGTGTTATCATTTAATTAAAAAGAAAAATTCTGTCAGTATTTTCAATTAATTATTACACAACATTAACTTTCCACAAACTAATTAATCTTCCCAATAGCGGAAATGGTCTCAGTTCGTAAACATATAAGAAGTAGGACTACATGATATTGTGAAAAGTTATTAAATCCCATTACTACTGAAAAGCTGAAACGAAAAAAAATTAAGTAGGTACCTAATGTAAAGTAATATATTCACTATGGACGTGGACGGCTACAAGAGTAGAGGAAGACCTAAGAGAAGATGGATGGACTCTGTGAAAGATGATATGATTAGAAAGGGAATGAATATTGAGATGACTGCAACCAGAAATAAATGGAAAAAGCACACATGTTTCGCCGACTCTAAATACTTATAGGATAAGAGCAGGAAGATAATGATGATTCTGAAATGCACCCGAAACGTCAGGAACCGTGTAAATAATAGAATAACAGTAAATAAATCGCAATAGAATCAGATAAAAATAGTTTCACATCAAAACTACATAATATATGAACATTTTTGAAGTGGTTCACAATAGGTAGCAAGGTCAAAGACCACTACCTGATTCACTGTGAGATTAAAGATATATTTGAACAAATTTTTGTAAACTAGACTGTCTGAGTGCAGAGTGTTTATCATAGATTTTGAACAGGCTAGATTCTATAAGCCTCTCTATCGTGGGACTTCACCAAGATCTTTTAAGTAAACCTCACCTGCAAGGCGGTTCACGTGCTGACTGACAGACTTTCATCCAGTACCCTCTTTTACATCCAAATTTTGTACTTTGGAGTTCAGGATACGCTCTTCTACACAAGTAGGAAAGCGTATCCTTGACCCGGATCAGTTAAAAATGGGCAGGAGGAGAATGATCTCTTCTTTTCTGTATTTACAGCAGCGACTCCTACTCGACGTTCCAACCCCAAGAGGACCCCGAGACTGTCCTTTAGCAAGTATACCGGCTAACAAATGAGGTGGATTTGAGCTCCAAAGATCTTTATTTTTTTATTTTATTTTATTTTATTTGGGATAACAACAGTCGTTTACAAAAGTATGTACCAGTGAATAATTACTAAACAATGACCAATTATAGCTATCCACATTGTATCTATATAAACAGACGAAATTATAATAATGATAATTATCAAAACAAATACAAAAACAAAATGAAATGATGGTAGCGGCAAAAGAAATCATGTACCTACTGCGGTGACGCGGTGAGTGATAGTTCAATGCATGTTCAATGCGTCAACATAACAACTATGTGGCGTAAACAGTATCGGTACTAATCAGAACTGGTTTGCTGGCTGCACATAGGTAAGTTACTGCCACCACCAACATTCCATTACAACTTGATGGATGTTTCATTTTCGGGTTGTTTATCCCCACAACATTAACAACATTACACGCACCAAACAAACATATTTGAACACAAGGTCGCCGCCAGTGAAGGGGGGGGGGAGGAAATTAATTTGAAGTTTGACGTTTTTATGTGTGAGCCCCACTGACGACGCCCTCGTTTGTACCTATTTAATCTACACTAATATCGGACCGGAATCCGAATTCCACGCGGGCGGAGCCGCGGGCAACAGCTAGTTAGTAATATAATAATTAACACACATAACATAATACATACACATTACGCAGGCTTCACAGATTAAAAAACATAATTATTTTGATAATTAATTGATCACGCTAGTAGTACTATTGTGCATCGGTCAAAATCTCCCTAATTCTGGCCAAAAATGTATTTTTAGATATTACAAATGGGTCCACACTACTAAATGTCACATTATATGATCGCGCAATTCTGGTAGTCACAGCATTTTGTCCGTATGATGTGGAATGCATTGGCACGCTCAGCATTTGGGTGTGCCGTGTACGATATATTGGAGTATTAAAATTTATTCGAGCGAGCAAATTAGGGCAATCTATACGTCCCCGAAGTATATCAAAAAGCAGTCCCATGTCCATTATAGAACGTCTCTCCTCCAAAGTAAGTAAGTTATACGTTCGGCAGTTGTCAGTGTAATCATTTTCAGATTTATAGAACTTGAAATTTAGATGTCGTATAAATTTCTTTTGAATTTGTTCGATTCCCTTGATATGAACAGCATAATACGGCGACCAAATCTGGCAAGCGTATTCCAAAATGCTTCTAACATAAGCATAATATACTATTTTTAGAGTAATTAGACTATTAAAAGGTTGGCAGGTGCGCATCACAAAACCTAGATTTCTATATGCCTTACTTACAATATTATCAATGTGAGCAACCATACTCATCTTTGAGTCAAAAGTTATCCCCAGGTCACGCACAGTATTTACTCTTTCTATTATAACACCGTTAAAATTGTAATTATAAAGGATTATATTTCTTTTACGGCTGAAACTTACGCATTGACATTTAGATATATTTACTGATATTTTATTTTTTGTATAGTAATTGTATAGAGTATCTAAATCCTTCTGCAGACTTATACAATCAGTTATGTTAATGATTTTGAGGAATATCTTTTTATCGTCTGCATATAATAGGTGATTAGTGTTGTGAATGTATTGGTGAATGTCATAAATGTATGAATTATAGAATAGCGGTCCTAGGTGCGAGCCCTGGGGAACGCCGGACGGTATTTGAATATAGTCCGATCTAAAACCACCCATTACAACGGCCTGTGAGCGATTTGAAAGATATGATGTTATCCACCGCAGTAAATCTCCGTGAATACCCAGGTTTTGTAATTTTTTCAAAAGGATGGTATGATCCACGCGATCAAAAGCTTTTTCGAAATCGGTGTAGATCACGTCAACCTGCCCTCCATTTTCCATGTGTTCGAGTACGAAGTCCGAGTAAACTGCCAAGTTAGTCAATGTTGAACGTCCTCGGAGAAACCCATGCTGTGACTCAGATATGCCCTTCGATATTACATGATAGATGTTTTCATAAACAATCTTCTCTAGCATCTTTCCAAGTACGTTCAAAATTGAAATAGGACGATAATTTTCAATTTTAGCTTTGGGACCTTTTTTGTGGATTGGTACAATGTGGGCTTTTTTCCATAATACAGGAAAGGTACATTCCTCAAGAGACCGTTTAAAGAGTATTGTAATTGGGTACCCCAAGCTGCTCGCACATGATTTTAAAAATATAGGAGGTATACCGTCACAACCCGAACCCTTTGAGGTATCTAGAGAGTGCAAAAGTCGGAGAACCTGATCCTTCGTGACGCTAATACTTGACAGTACCTCATTGTTTGTGTGAACAATTTCAGGGTTATTGGAGGTGTCTGAGAAGGAACCAGTTGCAAAAACACTCTCAAAAAAACTATTAAACGCAGAACATATAGAGTTAGCATCATCGAACGTTTGATCGTTGAACGTGAATATCTGTGGGTAGCTTGAGCCGCCTCTTTTTGATTTGATGTATTTCCAGAAATATTTAGGTGAGAGTTTTATAAACTGTTCAGCGTTGTCTGTAAAACGCTTGAAACACATACCCTGCATTTTGTGTTGTCGGTTTCTGAGGAGAGCAAATTCATCATAGTCCCTGGGGTTTTTGTATTTTTTCCACTTTTTATGTGCCTTAAATTTTTCTTTTATAACTTTTATTAGGACAGGAGTATACCACACAGGGTAGGAACTATTACCAATAGACAGTGGCACATATAAACCGAAACATTTATTTAATTCGATATAAAAATTTTCGAGGGCCGTATTGATATCCTCAGTATCCAAGACTACTTTCCAATTAATCGTTTTTAAATAATTATTAATGAGTTCGTAATCACATTTGTAGAAGTTAAAGATAGGTATCTTCTTTTCCACAAAGCTTTTCAATTGAAGATCTGCTATGTCGATATTCAATGGTGGGTGAAGTGGATCCAATTTTGACACAGGCTGAGTTGGGGTAACGGTTACCGGTAGATTACAGAAGCAAAGGTCAAGAATATTTCCACAATTATTTACGATATAAGAAAACTGACTAAGACCTAAAAACTGCATATCGTTGGCAAATGATTGCGCAGTGTCTTGTACTTCTACTGTGTTGATATGTTTTACTGTGTAACCTCTGTCTGTCCACCATAAGCACGGTAGATTAAAGTCACCTATCAGTAAATGAAAATCGTGGCTGTGCATATTAAAGAATTGGTTAAAAGTGCTGGAAATGTTTGAGATATTTCGAGAAAGAATAGGACTAACGTCTGGGGGGACATACACTAGTACTATCTGTAAGTTAGCAGTTGAGTGTAATTGACGAGACGGTATAGTTATGCAGAGTGACTCAATAAATTCACACGACCATCCATCATTAATTTTTGCAGTGAGTTCACGACGGATACATACCATAACGCCGCCACCTGTTTTTTTACCTCCGGAATCGAGATTACGGTCGCATCGAAATATATCATATCTTTCGTCACATACTTCCGAGTCACGAATATCGTTCTGCAACCAAGTTTCAGTAAGAAGTATGATGTCAAACTCCTGTGATAGAATGTTATTATATATTGCTGTGCATTTAGTGCGTAGACCCCGTACATTTTGGTAGTAAATATTTAATTTAGATGCGAATGGCATGTTTTGAGAAAATCGTAAGAAATTGACCATTTATAAATTAATATCATAAATATATTAGGCAGTACAACATTATAGTGAGACATTAAAAACATTGTTAGATTAAGTTTCATGTAGATTTCAACCGTGCCGCAACAACAAATGAAGGGGAAAAACATTTTTAACAAAATAGTAAGAGAGTAAATCATTATCTGTGACATTCCTTTCCGTACCATATGTTTTACATTGATTTTAAACATGCTACAACGATAAAACATCATCAAAGAGATTAGAGTTAATATCAGTGACAATTTACACTGTACAACATGATGAGTCAGCAGTAAAGGTGCATTATTATACTTCCCGTTGGATTGGATTTTAATATAATAACAAAATAAAGAGAATATCATATAAAACAGCCATGCAAATTGAAGTAACTCATACCCGCACAAATAATATAATAAAATGTAATATTTCTGGGGTAGTTCAAATTTCTTACAAATAATAAACTTCTTATCGTATTTTATACATAATAATATGAAAAATTTATACATAATATGATTAACATATAATGAGGTAATTATCAGATAATTTTTTTCAGATCGTCCAGACATTTTATTAACATTTTGGGTGATGAGGCATCCTTTCTTACAAATACCCTTCCATCGCGTACCCAGGTATACTGATAGTTTTTTATCTTCGATTTTTCGCGAGTATTTTTATACAGTAACTTATTTGCAGGTGTCAGGTGTTCATTCACATATATCTTAATACCTTCGGCTTCACCTGGCTCTCCGATATCTGCTGTTGTAATTCCCTTTTTAGAGCGTATACCTGACAAAATGGTGTCTCGTAAGTATCTGGATCTTAGCTTCACCACTATAGTTTTGGGGCGACCGGGTATCTTCGTGCGAGGTTGAACCCTAGTAGCATGAATTATATCATCTGATGATAGTTGCACACCTGCGTAACGAGCTATGGCATTCATTCGCATACCTAAATTTTCATTCAACTTCTCAGGCATACCGGTTATTTCTAAATTCTCAGACCGTTCACGTTGTTGTATATAATTCAATTCGCCCTGTAGTTTAACGTTTTCATCTTTCAAGAGCGTAAATTCTCTTTGTACTCGGTTTTGTAGCTCCTTATGCTCCCCGTCAAGGAAGCCTAGGGTATCTTTAAGGTCACTTATATCCTTGTAGAACTCGGACTGCCTAGTCTGGATAGTTTGGATTTCTGACTTTATGTGCTCGAGATCTTTTTTTATTACACTATTAATGTCATCTTGTATTTCAGAAATTTTGCTATAAAGATTAGAATTGATTGAATTTAATTTTGAAGATATTTCCGTTTTGAATTTTTCAAATAATATTAATAGGTCATCATCTTTTGCCTTTCTCTTCTGACGCTGTTGCTTTTCCTTCTGGTTGTTCGCAATTTGTGAACCATCATCGGCGGTTTGAATGTCAGGGCACAAAGTACCGGCCGACTCCATTGCTTATTTTATTATTTTCGATTATTTTCGAAGGATGAGGTAAAAGTACAAATTCACAATGACAGTTCGCGGACACAAGCAGCGACGCGAGAAAAGGATCGCACGAACTTAAAAAGAGATGAATTATTAGATTTTAATTAATACGTTATGCACAAAACTCACTCTTAACTTCACTATGTACGTGTCTATTTTGAGTACCACGCACGTTATAAATTATGTTGCAACCGATAACACGTCTGCTTCAAACAGATGTTCACGGATCTTGATATTATAGACCCCTATACGTCCATACACTATTTAATAAACGGTAAGCAATATCACTAAGTGGTTTACGTTACTTCATTAGCGGACCCTGGACTTCGACGTGAAACCACGGATACGACCAGGATTAACGCAAGGAAATATACCAGATTTGATTTGAAGGGTACCAGAAAAATGTGACAGAAAGTGCTCGCGAGGTCTCCAGGGGCGCCAGACAAAGTGACATTCTATTGATGGAATCGCGCTGAAGCTAACCATTTTTAAGGTTTTAACAATGGATTTCGGGACATTGCGGTGGTTATAGTAATAATGATAAGTTAAATAATGTATTTCGAGTTACAAAGACCCAAATTTCATAAAAAAAAAATAGTTATATTAATGATTTATGTCAATTTCACACTACAATTAGCGATTCCACTGGCGTTTTCGCCAATAGAATGTCACTTTGTCTAAGGCCCCTGGTCACAGAAGTATTAGATTAAACTTTCGTAAAAAACTTAATGCACATGCGATATCTAGTGTAGTGTACATCTATGGTGTTTCCAACAGGAGGGCGGGCACGGATCTACGCGTTAATTGCGAGGCCACCGTGCCCATGCGCGCCCGCCGGCACCATTGTCGACGACCAACGACCCACGAGCTCACAGTTGCCATGTCAATCTGTTTCATTACCACTGTGATGATTGATTTAGCGCTGGCCTTATTCTTTAATGTCATGCTGAATTTTAATCACATCAGACTACCAATAGTTCGATTTGATTCTTTTTGTAAATTCATGGTGACACTGATCAGGTTTATGACGCTAGGTTTTGTTGAGACATCCAAATAAAAATAAGACAATAAATCAAAATGTGGTGGCGCATAAATATGACAGTCTTCTCACCTGCCCCTCTTGACAAGTGAAAATTCGTTGCTCGGCGTATGATGGAATAGAATGCCAAATGTATGGACTTTGACGTATATGACAGGCGTCAACGAATGTCAAAAATAAATAAGTTAAAAAGGAAGCCTTAGGAATAAGTCATTATTGCAGATAGAAATAATGCTACAATGGTGACTAGGTTTGACCGCCTCATACTTTTTCGCGTCGCGATAAAAGGACTTGCCTTTTCGGTAGATTTCACACCTAAGTGGATATAATACATACATAAGTATAAGCACCCCCGCTGTTTCCTTTGGAGGGGGGACGGGATATTCCGAGTAGACTCAGTGGACTTCCACCCGTTAAAAAAAAAAACTATTCGCTGTTAACACTCTAAGGATTTGCTTGCTACAGCAGCTTTTGGCAGATAGGGCCAGTCTAATTAATAGGTACCACTTTACTTTACTTATTATAAGTACTGCAAGCTATGACAGTAGCTTTAGTTCTTTGTCGGATAACCTAATTACAATTTTTATCCTACAACGAAACTCGAAGCAAAGCTCACTCCAAAGAGTACTCGTAATTATAATAATATAGACTTAACAGTAAATCTTAACTTTTATTATAACAATACTTACAAGTACTTTTAGTAATCACTTACAAATCACATCAAAGTACAATTTTTTCATTGGCACTTTTAATTTCTTCATAACCAGCGGTATACTCAGTCCCCTACCACGCCGACAGAACAATAAAAACTACTTTGCAAATAAAGCTACAAATTAAAATTAATTACTCGAATTACTCGGTTTTAATTCAAACGGTATGGTAATGGGCGGTGGGAGTCGGTGGAATGTATTGGGCTATGGTTTATTATATTCATAGACATTAGACTAACTATATAGAGTTTATTACTTACATGTTTTATATTACGAGTAGCTATGTAACTATATAATGGAATATTTTATTGTTATTAAAACTTTAAAGACGTTTGATGAATTTAAAAATTTGCACTAAAATAATTTAATTACTTTTTACTTTTTTTTTTACATCATGAACATGACCATAAAAACAAACCATATTTCATATGTATGTATCATACATATGAAATATGGTTTGTTTAACAGTTGGAATGATCTTAACTGTCAATGTACTCCTTTGAGAATGCCGTAAGGCGAAACCGGTTAGGTTCAATAATAAATATCGTGGATAAGTATAGGTAAGTGTTATTAATATGTGTAATTTATATTAGTTTGACTTAAGCTTTTCACAGTTTCGACAAGTTTGTCCTAAAATTTGATAAATCTGTTGTTGAACCCATGTTCAGTAGTCACTATGTAGTTGTCACTCGTCATCACTGAACCATTTAATTAGAAATTTTAATTTAATTGAACCTTAACGAAAGCCGGCCAGTGCCTGGCGGGGTTCCTGGGGAATTGCATAATTAGGACTTAGGACATATCCCCCCGTTTTTAATACCCGGGACAGAACACCATGTGGTTTAAATCGTTTGATTCCGATATAGACTTTTCATCACTCGCCCTGGTGACTCTGGTGAGGTAGGGTTTCTATACGTGATAAAAGGGCCTTCACACACGGCAAAAGCGTGTTGATTCGAATAAGACTCTCAGCAAATTCAAGACAGAGGGGATGATGGAATTATTAATCAACCAATACGTACTGTTGATCTCAAGTGGTCATGTTATCAAAGTCGCGTATCATCAGCGTGTTTAACGGAGTAGTGTGTAACTGAATTCTGACAGAACTCGTTAATGATTGCTTTCTTCTTCTTCAAGTTAATGGCTATTGTGTTAATATTCGCGTAAACTGTTAGCTATCAATTAGAAACTTTATAGGGAACATTTAGGTTGGTCACATACCAAAGCAGCTTGCAGCAACTTACTGCGCGCAAAGCAAATTGCTAAGAAAAATGCTTCTTGACAAAAGATGTCAAGAGGCATTTGCTGCGTTGGCATATTTGCTGTTTTAGTGCATTCGCTGCCTTAATGCCAATCTAAATATCCCCTTAAATATGTCTAATTGATAGCTGATGTTTTTAATTGATATTAAAACAATAGCCATTAACTCGAAAAAGAAGAAAAAAGCAACCTTTAACGAGTTCTATCAAAATTCATTTTGTGCAATTTTGACTGAACGACACTCAGCACAAAATCAACTCATCTTTCTTTTAATGCACCTACGATATAAAACGTGCAATGATTCTAACGAGTGTACTAATGAACTATCTCACAAAGATGGCGATGATCGTAAAACGTAATAATTTTACGTATGTTAATATATATTAGGACAGTAAACCCACCGGAGCGCGACTGGCGTAATGGAGGTGTGGCAGGGCGGAACGAGAGTGCTGTTAGATACACTAAGACCGAAAGAATTATCATTAATTTGTCTCTTGCTCGTTCACTGATATGGTGGTACGAGAAAAAACTACGCGGGCCTTTTAATTGTATTACGTCATTAATTTTTAACCGACTTTAAAATAAAAGGTGTTCTGTTGTGTGATTTTGTATGTTTAGTTACGATATTTGTGTACTTTATTAAGTATTTAACTATCAAAATTAATTAGGATAGCTCGAAAAGTGTGTTGACAGAAGCACATGGCGGGTTATTGTCTCTACCTATCCCAGAAGAGAAAAAGGCGTGATATATATATGCAATTATTTTTTACTTTGTATTTATTAATTACTAGCTTTTGCCCACGGCTCCGCCCGCGTAGATGTCGGTTATCGCGACCAAACATAGCCTATGTCCTTTCTCAAGGTCTAAACTACCTCTATACCAAATTTCATTAAAATCGGTTCAGTGGTTTAGGCGTGAAAGCGTAACAGAAAGACAGAATTACTTTCGCATTTATAATATTAGTATGGAGTATGGATTAGAGCATTTTTAGTAGATTTCTAGGATAAATGACCTTTTTGATATCATGTGCACGCAATGACAGAAGAGGAAGCCCATGAAGTTTGTAAGGATAGAGTCTCTGCCTACCCTGGAGAGAAAAAGGCGTGAGTATATGTATGAATTTCATTGATTAAAATGCGAGAGCCTCGTTCACATAAACACAATGATTCTGTCTGGTGAAAACTGTGCTTAGTATGCCACGAAAAATTGATAAACAAATTACCGATATCTATGACAATATGTTTATCAAAAGCCTGATAAAGGTTACACTTGCTATACCTATTCATTTACCAGGTGATTGACCTGAGACTGCCGTAACAAATGCTATTGCTATTCATGAGTTCCCGTGGTCGATTTCCAGGTCAGGTAAAGTGGATCATTTTTCCTAGCAACTACGGTATGGGGTTCTTCAAGAAGGGCATTAGAAGGTTCTTACGGGGTCGACAGCGCGAGTGTGACGCCTCTGGTGTTGTATACGTTCATTGGCCACGGTAACCACTTTTCATCAGGTGGGCCGTGTGCTTGTCTACCACCTAAGTGGTATAAAAAAATCTTCTCGAAATTTTTCAGTTCGATAGAATCTGTGCATTGTCATCTAAATTAAATGATCACAGTATTTTTTTTACTAATTTATGTCGCTAAATTGAATACGTCCAGCCTGATGGTAAGCTGAAGTGCAATCCAAAAAATAAAATGAGAGGTCTCTGGTTCAAGCCAACACAAACAATTTAACTTAGATGGAGGAGTAACGGGAATGTTAGTAACATAACTAAATAAAAAAAATTAAAAGTACCTACTAGTGGGGTACTTCCAGTTTGCACCATCAAGCGTCCCCACTGTTGGGGCAAAGTGGAAGGTTAAAAAAACGTATATCTACTTTTCCCCACTAAAGTCATTCTGGTGGGGAAATTACTGGTGCCATCGTCCCCACTAGGTTTGGTAACTTTGGGAGTCTGCATAATACTTTTCAACGAATGTAAGTAGTCGTAGATAAACAAATTATATTGATGGAATTTCATATCTCAGAAAATATAGTCTCTTTTCCGCGCCCGTTTCTCCGCTTACTTCTCCTAAACCACACAACGGATTTTGATACGGTTTCCATTATCATTTAAATATATTTCTACGGGAAGTTTGTATACATAATACATAACCGAAAAAGAACGGGAAATAAAGCTGTATACCTACGTGTGAAGCCGGGGCACACCGCTGTTATCTAACTATTAGATAACAGAAATTATAACAATAATTATGAGACGGTTTATACACTAAATTAGCTATATATAATTATACACAACTATCTCGGAAACCGCTCTAACGATTTGGACGAAAATGTATCTATTAAGATAAGGTTTTCCAAGTTTACCTATATCTTTCTAAAAAAAAACGAACCGGACTTGGTCACTGAGGCACTACATTATATTATGAACCAAACACACAAACTTTAAACATTAATAAGCTATAAGGAGTATAGTAGTACCTCCCTTAAATAATACAATCAAGTAGGTATACAGGGCGTCCCACGGCAATGCCACATGAAGGGAAAGTACCTTAAATCCTTAAGTTGGCTCATTTTACTTAAAGGAGACATCATTTTATTTTTAAAAAGAAACAAAACTGCATTCTAAGATTTTTTTTAAATTTGCCACACCCGGTAATCGAACCAACTAAAATCCGAAAAAGTAACATCCTGTATTTTTATGGCATCAATCGATAGTGTCAATCATAAGGATCAAATCTCTCTAAAAAAAACATGGTATATTAAATGAAAGGAAATCCTTGAAACCTAGACTTATAAAGTCAATTTGGCAAAATAAAGCACTTTAACTCAAAGTTCCAACCCATCAATACCTACATACCTCATGCAGTTACCCAATAAAGTTACATTCTAAACAGGTAACAAAGTTCATTCATTTAATAATCATTTTAGTTAATAAGTTTCATCAAAGATTATCTCTAGTGTTGAAAAGGTATCTGATGGTTCCTTGAGCAATAAGAGCTGTGTCTGCTTACATTGAATTTATAAGTTAAGATTTTGTGGACTTCCTTTCATTTAATTTACCATGTTTCTTAGGGAAAAATACAGGATGTTACTTTTTCGAATTTTAGTCGGTTCGATTACCGGGTGTGGCAAGCGCATTTAAAAAAAATCTTTGAATGCAGTTTTGTTTCTTTTTAAAAATAAAATGATGTCTCCTTTAAGTAAAATGAGCCAACTTAAGGATTTAAGGTACTTTCCCTCCATGTGGCATTGCCGTGGAACGCACTGTAGATATACCTATAATTGACAACCTTATTGAACTGTGACAATCTTATAGGCAACCATTGGATGAAGAAAAACAAATCGGTATTCATATTGAAGCAATATGGGTATCGATATATAAATATGTATTCTTATTTGAAGAGAATCGATAACGTGAGAATCTTAGAACAGTAGTACACACCGTGGTACCAACCACGGCAAAAACAACAAGAGATGACACAATAAATATTCATTTATAAGCAAATCAATCGACAACGGTACGTAGTGATTACCACCGGTAAGCAAAAGGTATATACTTATTATACATTTGTAAGGAAATAATTCGATTAAAATGCGCATCTCGATCTTCGACAGCTCAAATGTCCTTAGAGTTAGTAGTCACGATTTAGATTTTCGCATCGAAACCAGAATTTATGTTGCTTTTGTCAAACTGTTTATTGGGTCTCTAATTTGGGTTCAACTGTGTAGTTTACTATCTGAAATGTTTTGGATGCCCAAGACGATCTAAAGTCGGAAAGTGAACTGTCCGTCAAAGTCAAAAGTCAAAGAAAATAAATGATGATGATGATTCAATAACTGAAGAGAGTCGAAACGTCATAGGCACGATAGAAGAAAAAGAATAATAATTGAAGGATTGAGGATCACATATTAAGGTTAAGATATCAGAGCTGGTTGACCTAAGTGATTTTAATTAAATTAAAATCACCTGGTCAACGTAAAGTCTACGTACCTATATGTCATGACGTATCGTTAAAAGTCCTTAGATGAGAATTTTTCACATTTAATATAATTGTTTTTGAATGAAGTTTTTGACTTGTTGAACGAAAATTTTGTACATAAGAAGAAAAAAATGGAATCCTTATAGGATCACTTCATTTTCCGCCTGTCTGTCTATTTGCCTGTCAAGACCTTGTTCAATGAGAAGTAGTTTTACAAATAAGTAGACATTTATATCAAGTTAGAAGTTGTGAAAAGAATCACATTTCTCAGATAACATAATCAAAAGATATAACCATTTTGCAAGATATTTGGACAATTGCAAGGGAATTAAAACCTGTAAGGGTGATTCTCATTGAGCTAGAATCATGAAATTTGACAGGAAGAAACTTAATGCAATAAAGGTGTTGTGAAGACTATCATCAAATAGCATAGATAAATGCTTATTTGCTAGCAAACACTTAAAAAATGCGTTAATGCCAATAGCATTCATTTATTTCCGTGGGAAAGAGCTATGCAAATTACTGTACACTTTCATATATCATAGTGGTAATCTTTATGGTTCACAAGTTCGTATAGTGTGAACTCTTCAAAGTTATGCTATTGGTTTCATATCGTCGATAACAATACAAACAAGTACATGCTTATGTTAGTAACGAAGTGACAACTGAGGTGCCTACAAATAATTTCGATATCCAAAACATCGGTTTCTGAGAATCTTCAAAGGAGTTATAATTTTTTCATCACATTTTGGATGTCTATTTTGATGTAGCCATTGTTCTATGTTTTTTTGTATCTGTGCACGGGTTAGTTATTTTAGTCAATTTGATTCAATGTTTAACAGCGTTAAATTTAGTTTCCATCATCTTAAAATTTATAGTATTGTTATATAAAACAGCTGCAAAAGTGTACGTAAGAACATTATTGACAGGCAGCGACAAGTCTCAACTAGAGCGTGCAATGACGTCACCCATTGATTGCGCCGCAACGGATCATCTGCGTTTATCATTTTATTGAATTTGGATGTTCACGACCGTATTAAAAACTGATATGAGCAGCCATCCTCCGTACATTACTATCTGATCAACAAAATGTATTACTTTACGTTTCTGCATATCTTGATGATACTAGCTGAAACAATCTTTAAATTATCCGTTTTGTTTGTATTCCTAATTAAGCAAAAAATTGCATTGAATTGTAAAGAATTTACTTTTCATACTCGGTTCACAAGTTGGAAACTCGGCAGAACACGTGAATACGGTAAGAATTACCATCATCAGGATATCCTGATGATGGTAATGATAAAATATTGAAATATTTTCAACAGCTTCAAACAAATCAAATGTGAGAACAGACCAGAGTGTCTTCACATATCACCACCACAATCTAACTGATAGTGATGATGATAATAAACACGGCAAGTTACGAGAAACAACACAAACTAAAATATTTCACCTTTGATTTCAAGTACGTACGCATGTTTTTGGAGATACTAAACAAGCAATATAATGATAGTGATTATAGTCACGTGTATGAAGGTGCATTGTGCAGAATTAACAGACGACTGGTCTATCGTATAGATCGTATACAAGTAGGAGAACTCGTTTTCTTGGTTGACAAGCAAAATGGTAAGCAGCTGATACCATTGTCGCCTATCTTGATCACAATCTACACGAGAAATAATGAAAATGGCACATTAAAAACATTATTTTCAGCCATTGTATTGAATCGTCTTTTGTTTTGCACTCTTGCTCTTAATGTATCCCTAATGTTTTTTTCTATTTATTTTCTTGGCCTATCTCATACGCTTCTTTGTTATACTGTTCTACTTTCAAATATTAATTGCACTACAGGTTTATATTTTTTTCTTTTTGAAACTGGACTCATTTTTCGTGTTTCATTTCATAAACAATATGTGTCAAGGATTTGTTGTGAGAACAACATATTTTAATGGGTTTACAAATTGTGATATAAAACTTAAGAAATATGAAATATGAATAACAGCAGAGTGTAATTTGTGGCCGGTACAAAGGCTGCGTATCTGCTTCCTAGCCACCTGACCGTTTATGAGGGGTGCATAAATGAGGTTGGCTCTGTAAGTGGCGTGTGTTTAGTATGTTTTGCAGCGGCGGCCACGGCACCGTCGACCACTATTCACTACTGAGCCTAAAATGGACTCATAATGGCTACTTGTTCCTGCGATACACCTGCTGCCATCGCATATTTGTTACCAGTATTTATTTGTGCATTAAGTTCTATTTGTACGCCTCGCACGGCCAATGTCGCTACCGATACTTCGTTTCTAAGCTACTGCTCGGCATGCACGGGGGCCACATGGAATCTGACTGAACGTACTCATACCGGTAGATTGTGTAGAAATGTGATCTCTTGTACCTGACGCGTCCTCAAGTTCCATGCGGCCGGCTCCTCGCCTCGTTCTAATAAAACACTGAACACTCACTGTATCCTTGCTTGTAGACGGCCCGTATCCTCTTAATCAACTTGCCAGTCCTCTTGAGGGGCGGGCCCAGCGCGACCGCGGAGTGGCCTCGTTTTTCCGCGAACACGATATAGTAACGTCTATTTTTCAACGGCACTTCGAATCGCGAGGAACAGTCGAGGGTGTCCGCCGGCAGCTTGAGGCGCACGACGCTGCCCTCGCGCGGCCAGTGGCCCTGGCGGCGCAGCACGCGGCGCACCTGCAGCGTGGCGGCGTCGCTGGCCAGCGACTGCACGCGCGCCTCGAAGGCGACGGGCGCGCGGTAGGCGCGCCACGCGACGTCGGCGCGCTCGCAGTAGACGCGGCGCGGCGCCGCCAGCCCGCCCGCGCAGCACAGGCTCAGCAGGGCCCAGCACCACGCCGCGCGCCCGCGAGTCCTCATCGCGCCATCGCAACAGCGCTCGCTCGCTGCTCGCCGGTCGCCGGTCGGAGGCTCCTGTTCGCGCGCTATGTTTCCCCGAGAGCGGTCGGCGCGCGACTGGCCCCACTGCACTGAATCATTCCGCCGCCCACACCGAAATAGTCGCGGTACGGAGCGAGCACGCGTCGCTGATTTATCTCGTCCGATGATTAATTTGCGCTTGTTATATGTAATTAGTGGGTACCATGTCGATTGTTTGATTAGCGGTGCGTTCGGGGGTGCGCTGTCCACGCACGCTACGTCACCGGCCGCAGCTTTTTTAAATATCCTCGATAGTTTTGCTGTATTACAGTAAAGTTTAGTATTCATCGTTTTCTCGTGTAAAATTTGCCATAACTTTTTTAACCTTCGAGAGCTTTCGAAGTCGTTTGCTGAAATAGAGCTTTACGTAGCGATATTTTGTTGAGGAAAAATGTGAGTGACCCTATAGTAACTTGTCTAGTTAAAAGCTGTACCTAGTGTAGCTGAGATTTTCAACTAACGACTTTCGCTTCGTAGCGACGTCTACGAACAAATGTAGCGCGTAGACGTGCCGTAGCTTTGACCTCTAACGTAGACCCACGACCTTGTAATACTTCAAATAGTAATATTCTTCGCATCTCTGAAGCACACAAAAGGTGCGTATCAGCTATTTCCTAATTATTGCACAAATTACATCAGCTGAACTAAATTAGTAACTGTAGCTTGGGAACCTTAAAAATTTTAATTGCAATTAAGAAGCCATTATTGTAGTTAATCTAAAATGCTAATAATCTTCAAAAAAAAAACTAGAGAGAGAGGGAGCTATAGCATTTAGCGAATACCTATTCATATTTTAGTACACTTAACAACTTGGATTAAACAGAATTTGAAACCACAATCGTTTTACCCATACCCTGAGAATTAAATGGATAGATCAAAAGCCTGCGATCCTGTCCTAAACTAGACTTCACCGACTAATTTAATTCAGCATAATTTATCATACTCTCTTTTACTTTTTTTTTCTCTGATATTTTGTTACATTGAGTCAAACGTTCACACACATGTTTTTAAAGAAGCACTTAGTTTTTTGAAAATTAAACTTAATTTAGAATGTTCCTTCCGTCTTAGAAATAGAAAGCCCATTTATAATACCCACCGAGGCATAATAGTTTTGGTGAAGAATTTCGGTGTCGAACAGAGTGGACAATAGGTAATTTTTTTGCCGTAAAATCGACTTAAAAGGATCAATAAATTCTCCGTATCCTTGGCTTAGAGCATATTTTGTCAATAGTAGTAATTTTTAATAGTAATTGAATTATACAAGTTGAATTCGAAAATGTTATCTTCGTCTCCTCTTCGAAAAATAAAATTGCAATAAATGATATATATGTCCAGCAGTGGACTGCAATAGGCTAATTGATTGATTGATATACTACATTTACATGATGGTATTCACATGCGCTATACTTATAACAAAATCAATTTTTTTTAAACTTCTGTCTAATTTTCTGTTGATCTGAAAAGGCTAAGCCTGTTTCGACGAGACTTTCACTGGCAGATAGCAGATAGTATAAGGTGTACCTTAGCTATTTGAATAGAAATAATTAAAATTCGCACAAAAATAATAAAACCAAAGAAATTGTGCACAAAATAAGTTCCCGACCGAAGTCGTGAGTAACTACTAGTTTATTCATAAAGTAGTTAAGATGACAGTGGCACATCCTCGATACCTGGAATTCGAATCCAGTCTTTCCCACAGGAATGAATGATTGAGACCTAACGGTCTCTGAGACCAATTGCCTCATATCCGGCCAAAAAAAGGTAAACAGAGACGGCATCGGCACCCTTACACTCAGGTAGACCGTTCATTCATAATGGATATGAATGACCGATCCTTTTAGGGGTCTGTGGACGAATATTAGAACTCTTTATTTGTACAATTGCCGTTTTGGCTCCCGGTGGAGTAAAAGACGACTGTGAATTTCAGTTCCACGTAATAGAGGGCGAGCCTATTGCCGTCAAGCGGGGACTTTTTTTTTTATCGTGCGAAAAATCCCCACGGATACCTCCCCCGCCGGAGCCGGAGGAGGAGATTATGTCGGACTCGAACCGACTAAAACGCACGCCGTCTGTGCGCCGACAGTTGCCGGAGGTGAGATTGTCGTAGCCATATCCCTCGCACCCCGGCCGACCCAGGGCCATATCTCTCGATCTGGCCCTCTTCCGGTGTGGGGACCGCCGTCAAGCGGGGATTCAGTCACGGGCTGTATGTTTACTGTCGGATGGAGAACAACCCTATCCTTTAGTCGCCTTCTACGACACCCACAGGAAGATATGAGGTGGCCATCTTCTACTCTACTGGGAACCAACACTGCCATAAATGTCATAAATGCAAAATACGTGTCAATCCAAAACATCCATCATTCTATTTGACAATATATGCCGACCAGCGAAATGCCACATGATGATCTCCTGTAAGCCAAAGCCTCATTCATTAATACATACATACAGACAATCACGCCTTTATCCCCGAAGGGTTATCCAGAGGTGAATTAACACCCACATTTCACCAATCATTGTATTAGGCCCCACGTAATAGGGGGTGAGCCTATTGCCGTTTTTCAGGCACTATTGTGTTGTTGGCTCGAGCCATGTATAGGCTGAGTCTGGACTGTATATATCTGTCTGATGTTAAACAGCCCTATCCCTTAATCGCCTTGTACGATACCGAATGGGAGGAGATGGGCTGGCCCAAATTCTACTCGGCCGGTAACCACGCGGCATTCATTAATTAACACGTGTAATAACTAGTAGGTAAGCTCCACTTGGGCTCCGAAGATTTTGATGGGCCCCAAACATCGAATAAATATGATCCCACGTCCATTATGAAACCAAAATAGATCGTTACTATATCATTATGAAAAATAACAAGCACCTGTTATTTGTGTGCGTAAAAATAGCGATTCGCGTATTTATACAAATGAGTAATTAGCTTTGAGAATCGTATGCGAATGTTCACTTCAATTCAAACATTATTTGAGAACAATTAAAAATATTTTTTAAAAGATTGGTATAGGTAAGACAATTCCCTATCGGAGGGCTACCTTCGTCATCCACTAAGCCAGTCAGCCTGTGACCACGGTCGGTGTAACCTGCCTCCCTAGACAAGTGGCAATTCGTTGCTCAGCGTATGATGGAATTGAATGACAAATGTATAGGATTTGACGTTTTTGACATTCGTTGACGCCTGTCATATACGTCAAATCCCATACATTTGGCATTCTATTCCATCATACGCCGAGCAACGAATTGCCACTTGTCTAGAGGGGCTGGTTGAAAGGTCGGGCTAATCAAAGGTAGGTACTGTATATACTCGTACCTATACCATGATCGCGTTAATTGCCGTCGACATTTCTATACCCTTCATTATTCTTACAACCTTGCATTGATTTAAATTGTTACTTATTGCAACCGTGGCTTTCATTTCGGATTCAGGGGTCCGCTTTTCCAGTCTAATTCCGTAGCGGCTGAACTTCGATACTTTCCGGGAAGCAACTCCAAAACCATTGGTTCTCTACAACACATCACTCCAAATAAATTGTATCTAAAATTTTGTAGAGCGAAGTCCTAAAATACTAGCTCTGGATAAAACCAGGATTAACGTTTGAATAAAGAAGAGAGGAGTTTTTTATACCACTTAGGACGCAGACAAGCACATGGCCCACCTGATGGAAAGTAGTTTCCGTGGCCTATGGACGAGTGCCTGGCCAGAACAATAGCCGTAAGGAATAAAACTTAATATTATTATTTTGACTTTTACTGCCACTGCCGTCTGATGCCCAACATTGATAGGAGACTTACAGAATTAACTATAATTTAAATATGGAACAGAATCCATATCCATATCCATATCCATACTAATATTATAAATGCGAAAGTAACTCTGTCTGTCTGTCCGTCTGTTACGCTTTCACGCCTAAACCACTGTACCGATTTTGATGAAATTTGGTATAGGGGAAGATTAGACTTTGAGAAAGTACATAGACTATCGATAACCGACATCCACGCGGGCGTAGCCGCGGGCAAAAGCTAGTCCTATAGAATTTATGTACGGAATCCAAGGGCCACCAAAACTGAAAAAAAAAAATTTCAAACGCAAAAACCCTCGGCTCCGGTGGCCGGAACCAATCTTTTGTCGTACACTACACCCATTGATCAGAGCACGTGCGTGCCCCGGTGTGAACGGAGCCCAGTACCTGTCGTTTGTAGAAATTACACTCTAATAGGCGTTTTTTGTACTACCGTGCCTTTGCCGGGGCTGTCCTCTATGGGAATTATAGTTTCATTGATAACGTTAAGGATGCACGTAAATTGCTATTTCGGTGGTCGTCGGTGGGAATTAACACATCATCGTGACCGAGATTAATTGACGTGTAAAGGAATTTTGGTGTTTGAGGCGAAATCTGTAGGGTGGATAGTGAAAAGCGTCGGTAGCTTAGTGGTTAAGGAGTCGGCCTTACGATCGAGAGGTCCCGGGTTCGAATCCTGGCCATTACACTACCGACGTGAACCCACTCCTAACACAAGCATATTTAGCTTAGCTGGAGGGGTTAACGGGAATATTACTTAATTTCGGTTGCTAATATTCTTTAAAAAAAAAATAGTGAGTCAGAATTATGGTGTTTTGGGCCCTACCAAAAGGGGGTTGGGTAATGTTGGCGTCGTGTTGGAATTGAGCGGCCATCAATGAAATTGGTATAATATGAAAGTACAGTATAAAGTGATCAAAAGTTACTATGGACAAACTTCTCTAAACTATATCGGGACTTAGCTATACAGGGTGGTATTTTTCAACTTTACTTAGATGGAAGTACTCTAAATACTGGAGATAGCGAATTCCACTGAAAGGAAACATTCCCTTATTTTTTAAAAGAAACAAAACTGCATTCAATGTTTTCTGAAAATGCCACACCCGGTAGTCGAACCGACTAAAATCTTCCTAAACCTTCTATTTCATGGATTTCCTTTTATTTAATTTACCAAGTTTGTTAGAGAGATTTGATCCTTATGATCGACCCTATCGATTGATGCAATAAAAATACAGGGTGTTATTTTTTCGAATTGTAGTCAGTTCGATTATAAGGCGTGGCAAACAATTTTTCAGCATTCCTTAAATGCAGTTCTGTTTCTTTTTTATAAACATACTAAACTGTATTCAAAGTTTTCTGAAAATGCCACACCCGGTAGTCGAACCGACTGAAATCTTTCTAAATCTTCTATTTCATGAATTTCCTTTTATTTAATTTACCAAGTTTGTTAGAGAGATTTGATCCTAATGATCGACCCTATCGATTGATGCAATAAAAATATAGGGTGTTATTTTTTCGAATTGTTCGATTATAGGGCGGGGCAAACGATTTTTCGGCATTCCTTAAATGCAGTTCTGTTTCTTTTATAAAAACGTACTAAACTGTATTCAAAGTTATCTGAAATTGCCACACCCGGTAGTCGAACCGACTAAAATCTTTCTAAATCTTCTATTGCATGGATTTCTTTTTATTTAATATACCAAGTTTGTTAAAGAGATTTGATCCTTATGATTGACCCTATCGATTGATGCAATAAAAATATAGAGTGTTATTTTTTCGAATTTTAGTCGGTTCGATTACAGGGTGTGGCAAGCGATTTTTCGGCATTCCTTAAATGCAGTTCTGTTTCTTTTTTTAAACAAGGAAACATTTCCTTTGAATGAAATTCGCTATCTCCAGTATTTAGAGTAGGTACTATTCCTAGCGAGAAGGAAAACGGAAAGTAGCCCCTCCCCCCTAGCCAGATGGACTGAAATGGCGCACATTGGTAGAGGCCTATGTCTAGCAGTAGTCTGCAATAGGCTAATTGATTACAATAATTACTTCTTGGATGTTAATATGTAGGAAAAGTACCTACTCTTACTACCGGAAATAGCTAATTTCAATCAAGGAAAACACTCTCTTATTTAAAAAAATACAAAGCTGCATTTAAGGAATTTCGAAAAATCGCTTGCCACGCCCTGTAATCGAACCGACTAAAATTATAAAAAATAACACCCTGTATTTTTATTGCATCAATCGATAGGATCGATCATAAGGATCAAATCTCTCTAACAAACTTTGTAAATTAAATAAAAGGAAATCCATGAAATAGAAGATTTAGAATGATTTTAGTCGGTTCGACTACCGGGTGTGGCATTTTCAGAAAACTTTGAATACAGTTTAGTGTGTTTTAAAAAAAGAAACAGCACTGCATTTAAGGAATGCTGAAAAATCGTTTGCCACGCCTTATAATCGAACCGACTACAATTCGAAAAAATAACATCCTGTATTTTTATTGCATCAATCGATAGGGTCGATCATAAGGATCAAATCTCTCTAAAAACATGGTAAATTAAATAAAAGGAAATCCATGAAATGGAAGGTTTTGTAAGATATTAGTCGGTTCGACTACCGGGTGTGGCATTTTCAAAAGTCTTTGAATGCAGTTTTGTTTCTTTTTAAAAATAAGGTAATGTTTCCTTTAAGTAAAATTCGCTATCTTTAGTATGAGGGTACTTTCCTTCAAGGTAAAGTCGAAATGTTGCACCCTGTATATCGCAGCTCCGATATTACTTACAATGAAAATAATGACATTTGTACGTGTGTTTAACACAGTACAATGAAGTGGTATCAAAATTATTGATGGCCGCTGAAAAAATTAAGGACGCCACTGTCCATACTAGATTACCCAATCCCCTTTAGGGACCCACCAAAATCTAATATGCAACCCAACCCACCAAAAAACAACGATAATATGATGATAATATAGATAAGACAGTTAGTAGATACCTACCAAATAATGTAGTGTTTTACCTGTTGCAAAATTAAGGTGGTCAATCCTATTGGTAAGTAAGGAAGGTCTTATAAAGTAAAGCACATAGTTCTCAGGGAGTCGGTCTTTTTCACACTCCGCTGAAGACCCGGGAATTACGAAGGAAGGTGACGCCTTTGTTACCTACTACCAACAAAGCGCTCGAATATTGGCAAACGTGTACAAACGTGACCACAAGCTATGGATTTATGGGTGTTTTTGTGTGTGTGTGTGCGTGTCAGTCGTGAGGTCTCCCAATAACCCGATTCACGCCGGCTTGTCTTTGTCCCGCCTTTATCCTATATTGATTTGTACTACATCAATGCTTATGAGTAGGTATTACTTGTCATGTGTTGTACAGGTACAAACCTATGGATCGCATGGTGCGAAACTAACTAGATCGAGTTATCAATTTTGCCACTCCCTTTTGAAAATTTTCATTCTTCGTTACATAAATTTTGACTTCACACGAGTATTATAATTTATAATCTCAATTTCAACTCCCCAAGACAAAAGCACAAAAACTTTTCAAATGGCACCTTCGATTCGTAAACTTAGCTAATTGCCAACAGTTGTGGCCATTTCAACAAAAAGAACAAAACAAAGCAGAGAAATTATAAAAACAAAACAATAAACAAAACCCGTAAGGTGTTATCGACATGTATTGTTTGACAACACGTGTTTACAATTACCGTCGTGGGAACGTCGGGAACAATTAAATTGTTTGACAAAAATGAGTTTTGTTTTTCTTATCTCTTTCACCTTTTTAAATGGAGGTATTCTCTTTGACGGTGGTGCAGATGTTGTGGTTGGGGTTTTACCTGCAGCCTCAGTATGGCGAGATGGGCATAATATCTTCGTTTTCTCTACGACCAATGGAGTCATAGGGAACTACCCCCTAGAGAAGTGGCAATACATTGGCCGGCGTAATTTTAAAATAGAATGATGCATGTATGTCTATCGCCCAGTTTCCGAAAGACCAATCAACTTCAAATTAACTAATCGGCTGTCAAATCTCTTGTCAAGTAGCAATTGGGTTGCTAGAATCATGGTTAAATAGTTTAATTTGATCATCGTGTCGGTTAAAATGACTGATTAACCAACACGATGATCAAATTATACTATTTAACCATGCTTTTATAATTGAAAAAAAATTAACAGTCGATTAGTTAATTTGACATTGATCAGCCTTTCAGAAACTGGGCATATGTCTGTGAAGCAAACCTCGGGCACATATCGCCTAAACCTGAATCGCGAAACATAAAGGACCTGGCGCGCGCGGATTGTTACGTTATAATCCAAGTTACGTTAGTCCAAGATATAATATATGTTCCGAGGTAAGTATGCCAACTTGCAGGTGACGTTGACTTCAGGCAAATGAGGGATTCCTTGATAGTCAGTAAAAATATTATTACTGATTCAGTAGGTACTTAAGTTTACTGATTCTTAGCTTTTTTCTATAGCAATTATCTCGAAACAGTATTTGTTCGCCCTGGATCATATGAAAAAGTTACTTAGTTCGGGAAAAATGCTCCAGATGGTCGCATTTCATGATGTCTTCATTACTGAGAGCCTGCGGTAGTAAGTCATCTTAATGCAAAAATGACAAAATAAATTATAATGTTGCCGTGCGCGCGATACTCCGACATTTGGTTTGTGGCACCGGACTGGATGTAGCTCTATTTTATGATTTTTTACATTTCGAAAGCTCACGTAGGTACATATTACATTTGCGATCATCGTATATACTAAGGAAACTCTGATTCAATTACTAAAGGCTTCTTGTTTTTTTTTTGTTTTCTTTGATGAAACAGTGTACGAAAGCTAAGAAAAACATAAGTTAAGCCTTTTGGATAAGCCCAGTGAAGTATATAATATCCCTTCAATTTAATGGTGTAGTTTCATTTGCACCGTATTGGCTAGCACCTTAAATGCATATAATACCAAAGTGCAAAATGTCTCCTAAACTATAATTAGAACAACATCTAATTCTGAAATCACGGACCTGTTATTATGTGATTCTAAAGTTTCTAAACGAAAAATGTAAGGTATTTGACCTAGACATTGTTGTGGGCATAATTAAATTAATTATAAAATACCTGACGCTAATGTACCAATTATCATGTTTAGAATTTTGCTTCATTTACATAATATCACACTCAGCGAACAAGCTTTTAATCGACGTCTCACCAAAATACAAATAATTTTGAAACATTATTTGCGTTGTGTTTGACTTGCGAATGTTTTACAACTCTTATTTTAGACTAGCAGTTTTTGTATCTGGTGTTTTAAAAACTAGGTAATGCTAGACTTACGTTGCAATGGCTTACTATTTTTTCCACAAACAAATAAACAAGTATTTATTTTTATATATTTAGACATGTTTAAATGAACTTCCTTGCTGAGTTCAAGTCGATTTGAAAGCATTTTGTTTTTGATGTTTATTTTGTTAGCAATATGTTGGATGATGGCATAGCTCGATTCGAAAATTTGTTGAAAATTTCAAATCGAGCTATGCAAGTTCATATCCTACATGTCATAGAATGGTTCTTTCAGTTCACGACCGCATTGCCAAGACCCTCAACTAACATCTTAAGAGGCTCATCTTAGGCAGTAAGTTGGGATGCAGGATTGATGCAGAAGGCACTTCTTTTGTGATGGCACGTAATGTATGTGTCATAACGACTAGCTTGGTCCTTAAATACACTTTAGAGAACAAATATAACATAATACATACTTTTATGACCTTTGGAGAGTCACAACATACTTTCCTTATCGTCTGAACTTACCACATTTCCTCAATGTCTATTCCTATTTTTGTTTTAATTACTATCTAAGTTTTCCACTCAGTGTTATTTACTTTAAGTGTTGCACTTGCCGGCTAAGTGGAGCCACATTCAACCCGTTCCTCAGCGGCCACCCTCAGTGATGCGGTCGTTTCTCGTTAACCATATAATTGTTTAAATTGTCATAATTTTGCCCGCATAATGCCGCGACATAAATATTTATTTATCGGCAGACAACTGATAACGATAATTGCTGATGACCGCCGAACCTCGCTTGATTTAAGACTGACTTTTTGGACCTTTTATTAGGTTGAATTTTGTACATGTTAAAGAAAAATAAGTTGTTTTTGGTTCTAATTTTTTTTCTCTTCATCTGACTGAATTTTCTTGTATTAATGAACACATTATGAATTTAGAACATATTCTAATCCCTTCAGATAAATGATTTTTTCTCTTTCTTAAAAATTTTTTCGTCTTCTTTTTTGCTGCTTTCAGCCTGTTAGTTATCTACTGGTATAGGGTGTACCAAGCCAAGTAACAGGCTAGATGGTAATAAGCTACGGTGAATTTCAGATGATAAGGATCACCATTTCAGATGTTGCGAAGCCCAAAATAGTGGCCCCGCTCCGCTTGAAGAATCCGAGATCATAACCTGTCTTAACACCACTCTAAGTCGCATCGCATCCAAAGCTCGCACTTTGGACCCTTTTGGCTTTTACAGGGGGTTGACGGCTATTCAACCTCCCATCCCTGAGAGAAAAGTTTCTATCGGAGTCTCATCCGCCAATCAGCAGTTGTACCTTGGTTGGATATATCTTCACCGCCTCACCCAAGATCCATGACATTAGTAGAAGTCTAGTAATTCATAGAGATCATAAGATATGATGCACATATCGAAGTTCAACCAAACCCGCAGTTAGACTGGAAAAAGCAGACCCTAGACTTCGAGGTGAAAGCTTCGGATATGATTGTGATTAACGCTAGGATGAAGAAGATAAGATATAATGCACCCTTTATCCTAAACCAATGCATGCCTGTCTCTATGCATCAAACACCTCAGCTCGCACAGTTGCTCAACCATCACTGTGCTAATAGCCACTGTACTACAGACCTTTAATTTATACGAAACGCGTATCGTAGTTGCTTCCAGACCAGACCAGACATCCAATTCACCAAGTAAAACTAAACAAATAATAACCCGCCTGTTATCGTTCCATGTAGGCGTTTTGAACTCTTTTGGCATGCAATCAATCGTGTGCGAACTGTACGCATTTTTCATGGAATTAATAGAAATCACAATCTGTATTGGTCATCTTACTGGCGCCTTGAAGTCAGATAATCCAGTCGTCAATCACAAGAGCTGAGGAGCCGAGACGTGCCGCCGTTCGAGTGTTAGTTCTACACCTACATGTCGGCCGCCAAAGTATCCATTCGATAGGTCGCGTTTGGTTTGTTTCTCTCGCGCCCCGGAGTAAATATAACTCACATGTTACGCGTGTTATCCTACTATTGGTTCACGGAACTCGATTGGAACTGGACACACCTACAAATATGTGTTCAAAATCGATTTAAGATTTTTCTTATCGATTAAGATTGGTTAGTTAAATAATAAGTTAGCATAATAATTTGCTTTAAAATTTCATTAGATTTTTCATATTTTTCGAGTGGTTTTTATAAGTGATGAACAGCCAGTCTTCTGTTCTTTATACATAATTAGTGAAGACTGTTGTTTCCTTACCAAGAATATGACAATGGTTATCATAATATATACTACCAGCTTTTGCCCGCGGCTCCGCCCGCGTGGATGTCGGTTATCGCGACCAAACATAGCCTATGTCCTTTCTCAAGGTCGAATCTACCCCTATACCAAACTTCATCAAAATCGGTTCAGTGGTTTAGGCGTGAAAGCGTAACCGACAGACAGACAGGCAGAGTTACTTTCGCATTTATAATATTAGTATCTATGGATAGTATGGATGAAGACAGAGTTGAAACATATACATCTTAATCGAAGTATATCAAAATTATTTGAAAAGTTTAACAAAAGTATCAAAACAGTCCAATTTACATCCGGAAACACAAAAAAACTTGGAAAATGGATACCATTCGTTAAGTTACCTCGTACAAACTTTCAATTCCAACCATCTTGGGTCGAACTAGGGCTGAACTACTTAAAAATCTTCCTACTGCTTTTCTAGGCCTTAAATAGAAACCTCTATCTAAATTTCGTAGTGATAGTTTCAATCATAATATGAATAATATACATATTATTAATCAACCATGCGTTGAGTAAAAAGCCTTTGTATTAATAACATAGATTGGATTCTAATCTCTACATAAATCACAGTAGATATTAACCAATTTAATAGAGCTTTTAACAGTCTTCTTCATCCTAGCGTTAATTCCCAGTCGCACCCGAAGCTTTTCAGCTCGGAGTCTGGGTAAAGAGGTTACCAGTCTTAACTACGGATTTGGCTAGACCTCGATATTTTTCCGTTGACGACTGCCATAGATGTTCTTATGGCAACCGGGACCGACGGCTTAACGTGCTCTCCGAGGCACGACCAGACCAATGCAAATATCCATATTTCATGAACACAAATAATTGCATGAGCGGGGATCGAACCCGCGCCTCCTGCGTACCGGCCGCGTTCACTACCGCTACGCTATCCACGGAGGCTGTCACAGTATTTAATGTAAATACTTAGGTGTCACTTTGTAACATTAGATGAAACTACCTTCTTTGAAATTGAAACAAAATCGCCACGTTTTGCTCCATTTTTAAGGTGATAAATAATCGTGTTTCTCACTCAAGTATCGTTCGAGATACGAACCAATGGTAGAGTCGGTGCTCTCACCTTTACCACGTGACGTAGTGACGTCTATTTTCACATTACATTCGTTAGCCATATTTGGGTATTTGAGAATAAAGAAGTAAGGAAGTAAAAGTTCTCAAAGAGATATTTCTTCGGAAATGAGTACTTAAATCATATTTTAACGCCACATTTCCCTTCAAAATTATATCAATAGAGCTTCAGGACTGGTAAGTTGGTAAGGTTTGCATTCGTATGATTTACATATTTCAGTTTCAGATCCGTCTGCTGCTCTTTAGACCAAGGCACATACTTAATAAATTTCACTACACTTGAGAGTCCCGTTAGGTACTTATTGAAAACTGTTTGAAACACCGTTTGTTACAGTGCTTATATAGTGTCTATTAGTGCGGATAAAAGAGTAACCTTTCCATTAGTGTCTATTACGTAATCTGATTGAAAAAAGAACGGCTATGCGCATTTTTACCCGAATGCGCCAGAAGGAGTCATCACAATTTACAAAAAAGAGCGTGTACATGCGACCAGGGGACTTAATATGACTTGTTAAAGCGTTCATATTCGGGACGAAAAAGAGGGGTAAGGTTTCGCTAGTAAGGTTTGCAGAAGCGAGCTAGTAGCACAGTTAGTACATCTAGAATTTACAAACATCGAATATTAGGAAGAGCGACCCTTTGTCCAGGTTAGTCGGCCTTATGGGAAATCCGTCTGCATGTATGGTTATTATGAACAAAAGCGAAAGTTCCCGAAGACGAACAGGGACGGACAGTGCACTGGCATACGTCAACAATAACATAAACATTGGGTGTAGATATCACACCAAAATAATAAATAATGCATCAACAGTAAGACAAAGAGAAAAATGATCCGCAATATAATCGTATATATTCTCTGAGTTTAAAATCATCGTTCCCAGGGCTTATTCCCAACGATCACCACTAAAAGGGCTACCACTGGTGGCCGTTGCGACAATATTTTCCATTTGATCCCAATCGCCACGTGTGGTAGCCGTTGTGAACAAAACATGAGAACAGTTATTTCCCCACTAATCTGCCACTATTGGTGGTCATTGGAACACAATTTTCGATCTATTACCAACCGCTGATGGTGGCCGTTGGAAACAAAACATTGACTTTTGCCCAACGCCTACCACAATGCCACCACTGGTGCTCGTTGCGACAAAATTTAACATTATTTGTTCCCTTTCCCAGTTGCGTCCAAAGTTTGCACTCTGGAATTGGAGGTCCGCCTATTTGACTGGACCTGACCTGCCCTGAGAAGGAGGCCTGCACCAGAGCATCGTCTATTGTTTAACAGGTGCACCGACTTGCAAGAAGGTTGAATTGGGCCTCAATGATGATGGAAGGATTGGTAGGGCTCTATTGTAGGCACACCCGCAATAGTAAAACAAAGACAAAAATTTCAATGTTATAACTACTAACTTTTTGCGTTAGTCGGTTAAGTATCAGACGATTTACTACAAAACAAACGCTAAGGGTGTCTACAGACGGACGACGCATCTGCGGTCGGTCGCGTGTCGCACTGCACCCGCCGCCGACTTAATTAGGCGGACGAAGAATGGCGTGGAGTCGAGAGGCTTTGAGTTTTTTAGTTTACTATCATCTCAGTTTGGGCAACAATTCAAACATATTCATATTCATTCATTCACTCATTGTTCAGGGCAGTTGTATTTTTATAATATTATTTCATATATTGGCAATACGATAGGCGTAGCGCCAAGACTCAATATTTGCTCAATTTTCAGCGAAACATTCCTACATACATTCCTGTCAGATGAAATTTCCTCAGTCACTCCTTTCTTTGCCATATCCTTTCTCGTGATCCATCCATCTTTTCTTGGGCTTACCTCTGCTCATAAAGCCCTATGCATTCATACTTTTCATTAAATGTTACGTATGACTTTCTGAAGATTACGCAAAGTCCCCCCACGACCATGGCTGTTGAAAAGTAGTCGAAACGTCCGGGCTAAAAATGTAAACAGTGCCAAATAAATTCAATAAACGTTACGTATTCTTACTGCTATGAGTGATGCGGGAAAACGGACATTAAATCTATAATATAAAAATGAATCCCTAAATGTGTTGCTAAGCTGCTAAGGCGCAAATCTCGAGAACGGCTGAACCGATTTCGCTAATTCTTTTTTTAGAATATTCCTTGAAGTACGAGGATGGTTCTTACGGCGAGAAATTTAAAAAAAAGGCGGTACGAAGTTCGCGGGGTCAGCTAGTTTAAATATTAAAGATATCAAAATTTGTTAAGATACATTGTCCTCTCCACACTCGTCCTTGTTGCCGAACGGTTCGGCGCACCTGTAGGTACGTTGACTGATGACGCTCTCAGTCGCAAAAAGTACCTACATGGTACTACGATAGGGTTGCCATAAGTGTGGGGACTCAGACCGGGACATTTGATGAAAAACTAGTAAAAGTAGGAAAAATAGACCAATTTTCAGGGGCGGATCCAGCTTTCAAATCACGGGGGGTCAGGGTGTAGCCGAGGCTTAGTGGGGGAGGGGGGGGGGGCGATCTAGTCCAACGCCACAATGAACAATACAATGTAAATGTGTATGAAATTCATGACGAAATAATGATGAAGGCGTGTTCTGATGAAGTGAGAGGAGAAAAGGAATACACCTTGGTTATAAATGCACGACTGTTGTTTCCTGGGAAGCTCTATAGGAAATACGATCCAGAACCCGGTCAAGCTGCTGGCCCCCAAGTCGAAGGGCGCAGTTGGCGCTCTGGCAGGGCTACTACCCAACTTGAGGGGGCCGGAGGACTCCTGCAGGAGACTCTATATGGCGGATGATGACCAGCAGGTTCGCAAGGGAGTATCGTACGATCTCCTTCGAGACGGCAAGCCTCCTTGCCGGTCCCCACCATGGGACCTGGAGGTAAGTAAGAGCCCCTTCAATGCTAAATCGGCACCAAAGGGGGCGCGGGAGCGGAGACATGAACCCGATACTTGAGAAATCAAGGCTGCGAAGTCCCAGCTCTGCCGGGACGTGGTGGAGTGGAAACTGTGACTTGGGCAACGAAGCACAAGGTACGCCGTAATAGCGGCCCATAGCGTAAGACCCATCATGGAGAACTGACTTGAGAGGCTTCAATGAGGCCCTCTCGTGCTGTATGACGCTGGTGATCACCGGACACGGATGTTTTGGAAGTTATCTGCTGCGTCGAATTCATAAGGAGCTAACGCCTGAGTATCATCACTGAGATGCAAGCGAGGACACGGGGCTGCAGACGCTGACCGAATGCCCGGCATGATAAATGCCGAAGCGGGTCCTTATGGTGGCCCTGGGAATGGAAGTTTTCTTGTTCAGCACGTTGCTCACAGTGAGCGCTTAGCATGGGCCTGGGAATGACAGGTGGATCCGCCTGATACCCTAGAAGCGGGGCGCGGTGGCGCGATGTACGCTTCTCTCTCATCACTATCGTACGTATTTAGGCCGAGGTGACCTCGGAGCTCAGGGGTCACCTGTTCCTCCTCTACTACACACGATCTTGAGCGTCCATGGTCGTAAGAGCATTTCTACGCATATCACCCTGCGCGACTTCAAGCCCGGACTTCTTGGGCCTATCCCTTCCACCTGGACCTGGCAGGTGCGCCATTGCCAGGCATTTGTTACCCTCATAGCCTGGCGATTGCTGCAAGACGTGGCCGTACTAAGGAAGATGACATGCATTTTATCTGGGATGTCACGGACATGAAGGCTGCCGCGGATGCAAGAGTTCCTCACGCGATCTTTACATGTAACGTCGCACTACCACTACAGAATTTTCATCTCCGTGACACGCAGCTCCTGCGTGTGTTGCTCCAGCAGCGGCCACGCCTCACAACCGTGTGTAAAAGGAAAGACCTAATGATCGTTTTATAGACCTGCCCCGTCAACCAGACTAGCATTTTAAGGTCAAATGTGACGCCAATCATTTCCCGGCATTTGGCCCACGTGGCGGCAATACGTGCCTTGACGTCGCGGTCGATTTCATCAGTCACCTGAAGTACAGATCCCAAGTACTTAACCTGGTCCGTGCGCTCGACCAAGTCATTACCTATGCAAACAACAACTTTTGCGGCACCCACCAAGCTACGTGAATACCAAAACTCTGGCAATGGCACCCTCGGCAGGCCCCGTAGGAGTGGTAGCCCTAATAACTGCTGGCTTGACGTCGTAGAATGTACGGAAGTGATGCCAGGAAAATGAGGCAGCTGCGTGACCCGCAGCAGAAGATGGCCACTAGGGCCATCAGGAGGTACCGCTTGATATCCTTTGGCGGGGAGTCTCCTCACCGAATCGCCACCATTATTCTGGACACGAGAGCCCTTTCGGCGCTGTATTGCTACTGAAAGGAGGCGTGAGAGCAGGGACACGAACCAAATATAATTTCAACTGTCCCCACAGCGAGCTTCTCTTTAGTCCACTGTGAGTTTAGCTAGGGTGCTATAGTGCTCTTGATAGAGTGCCAATGCGCTCTTTCTCTGTCAACGCCGAGAGTCCACGATCCCGAAATGTGTTGACACTGTTGACAAAATTAGTGAAACGTGAACGCACAAATGTTCTATCCACGTATGGATAGCCCAGCTAGTTAGTCGTGTTTATTGTAGGTATATTACTGTTTACCAAGTCCAGCCCTCTAATATAAAACTATGATTTTTAAACCGGGACAATTTGCCTATCGGCCGGGACGCCGGGACACCATGCTTCAAACCGGGACATGTCCCGGCGTACGGGGACGTATGGCAACCCTATACTACGAGTATATTACGGGATATAGTGTAGACATAAAAAACAATCCTTTTTTTATCATTTGTAAGCATATTTTCTAAGGTATAGGTAGGAGTATCTTAACACACCCATACAATTGTTTTCGGTTCTTCTTCATCCTAAAGTTAATTTCAGTCGCATCCGAAGCTTTCACCTTGTAGTGTGGGGTCCGCTTTACCAGTCTTACTGCAGATTTAGCTGTTTTCGATACAATTGTCTTCGATGTGTGATCGAAATTCCAGTTTCCTTTCTTACAAAGTGTGTTCAATCACACTTAATTGGACACATTTTTTATTTTATGATGTGCTCTACACTACACTACCTAGATATCATTGTGCATTAAATAATAATACTTAAAGATAATGACATTATCCGGTGAGACTTGAGAGCAGGTCGCGACGTGTTACAACATGTCTACAATATACATCACAATAATATATTCAATGTATTGTTTTGTTGAGGCTCTATGTCAAGGTCGAGCTAAAGCTTCCTTTCGAAACACTGTGACTAAACGCTAGTGGTCTTCTTCCCAGTTACCTCCGAAGCTTTTACCTCGGAGTCCGGGGTCCGCTTTTTCCAGTATAACTGCGGATTTGACTGATCTTCGACATATCGAAGCATCGCAGTTAGACCAGCCCCTCTAGACAAGTGGCAATTCGTCGGCCGGCGTTTTGTAGAATATAATGCCAAATGTATGGGATTTAACGTAGGTATATGACAGGCGTCAACGAATATCAAAAACGTCAAATCCTATACATTCTTCATTCTATTCCATGAAACGAATTGCCTCTTGTAAAGGGGCAGTTGTTGGATTTTTTAGGACTACCCGTATCGACTGCTATAGATGTTCGTATGGCAACTGGGACCGATGGCTTAATATGCTTTCCTATGCACGACCAGACCAATGCATACCCATATTCATGCATACAACTATTTGCACTGAGCGAGGCTCGAACCCGCATCACCTGTGTAGCAGTCGATCACTATCGCGGACCGCCACACCACAGAACCTGTCACTATAACGCCTGTGATGAGGTAGATTATGTTCTCTCATGTGACAGGATCATCTCTTATTATCTCACAGTTATCTAAAACTGTGAGATAATAAGAGATGATCCTGTGCAACACTAATCGTTAATTTTTTTATAAAAAATATTTGGCGGCACCCACACCTACGGCGTTAGTCAGACCAGACGTGTTCATAAAAAAACATCAACAATAAAACTATTAGTTAAAATTAAAACCCACATCACTTTGACACTAGGCGTTCATTAAAATACTTCTTTGTTGCCGAGAATATGTCTCGGATATTTTAAGTGTGGCATCCCAAAAAATATACGCGATTCTCAACTTAGGTGGCAATATTTTTTTTATTTGAAGTTTTTGTAATAAAAGCAATGAGGTTCTGTGGCATAAACTCAATTAAGTATTGATATTGTGGATGCCAGTTTCGGTCTAACTGCAAAACTTCGATATCGCCTAATGTTAACATTGGGTTGTGGAGGTCAGATGACAATCGCTTCACGGAAAATATCGAGGTCTAGCCAAATTCGTAGATAAGACTGATAAAGCGGACCCCAGACTCCGAGCTGAAAAAGCTTCGGATGCGACTGGGAATTAACGCTAAGAGGATGAAGATTGTGGATGCCAGTTAACGCTATGCCCTATACGAGTATATACGTAAATATACTCACGCCTCTATAACACTGAAGAGGTAGGCTGAGGCCATAGTAGATTACCCAACAAGTGAAAAAAAGGTGAATTCTTTTCGAGGCACCAAGTTGTATCCCGAGAGGAGTGAAGGTTTCTCCGGTAGAATCCCGAGCGTAGCGAGGGGTTCTAGAGAGAAACCTGAGTGGATCGAGGGATACAAGAGCCGAGATGAATTCTTTTTTCACGTGTTAGGTACTCAACTTTTCACCATTGACTACGAGAAAACGATTACTCTGTGATTATGAATTACATTTTGTTATGGATAGTACACAAAAGAAGCAGCAAATTATCAGTAATAGCTACCGCTTTAGCGCGAAAAGACTCAGGAGTCTTTTCGCATTCGAGAATATGAGTTTAATTTTCATCACTAGATGAAGTAATTTTATGATTATGAGACAAACATAAACTTTTACAAGGAAAATTACACAGAAAATGGCGGCATTTTTTTTTCTTAATTTAAACTGAGCCTCATTCCATCCAGCCAGTGATTACATTTATGTGGCTTTTAGTACGTTTTTATAGTGAGAGTGTGCAACCTCTTTATATGTTTCACTAGAGTCCGTACATTCGCGCATGTTCCAATTTCAAATTTTTTTATTCACTCGGTGAAACAAAGAGCGTTTTATTCACTGTTTTTGATGAATCAAGGGCCCTTTTTCGAGTGTCAATGGTGAAAATAAATTAGCAAAATGGAATTGATGAGACATCTGCCTCGCAAAGAAAAATCCATCATGTTCGTGATGAATCATGCATGTAAGTAATCTAAGTAATAGTATCATCATCACATTATTTGTCCTGGTTGCATCCAAAGCATGTACTGTGAAGCCCAGGGTCCGATCTCACCCATTTTCTCTTCATTTGGTTTATATTGGCTTTTTTTATACCATTTAGGTGGCAGACAAGCACACGGTCCTCCTGATGGAGAGTGGTTACCGTGGCCTATGGACGTGTGCAACACCAGGGGCGTCACACTCGTGCTGCCGACCCTAAAGAAACCTTCCACCTTCCAATGCACTTCTTGAAGTACCCCATATTGTAGTCGCTTGGGACAACCACCGCAGGGAGTTCATTCCACAGCTTGAGTGTGCGAGGCATGAAGTTCCTTTCATAGGGCGCCGTTTCCGGTCGCAACGTGTGAGGATGAATTCCCCGCTTATGGTGAGAGGCTTTTATGGACATCTGCCGTCAATCCCCCTAACCTAGAGAAGAAAGCCTGTAGGCACTAGAGGCTCTTCAACAACTTACTGACTAGCAGGTGAAATTGACTTCTGCCCCAAAAATTCATAACTTTTTTACTTACACCGAAACATAAATGGATTTCGCTTTGTATGTAAAGCGCTGGCTGTCTAGTCGTAGTTTTCTCTCTATATAGTGAAAGTACTGTTCAAAAATCCCTAGAAATCCCGTTACACCCTACCTTTATAAAGCTAATTTGCTACGTATAGAATCGCACATAGATATTATGTGTATGTGTAAGTCCAAATACAGGCTAGAGAATGCATGTGTCGGAATGCGCGGATAATGGAGTTAGTGCTGCGGTGCAAGTGTTCGCCACTCCAAATCCATTATTTACACCTTAAAATGGTCTATCTGCGCGTCTATCTGGTCTTACTGTATTTGTTTATACTTGTAGCTTTGGTCTGTGAACGTACGACGACTTCCAGATGATGTGACACCGTTCGTTATTTAGATGTCAGTTTAGAATTCAACTTACAAAAAGTCAAAAAGGAGTAGTTACAATACTAAAAAATACTAGAATCATGTAATTGTCCCAGTCACCATTCTCAGGTCGTCAGTCCATCTAGTTAGGGGGCGTCCTATCTTGCTTGAAGGAGATGGCTGGGACAGACTGGCTGCGAAAGGTTGAGGATCGGGAGCAATGGCGCACATTGGGAGAGGCACATGTCCAGCAGTGGACTGCAATAGGCTAATTTGATTGATTGATGTAAATGTGTTCAGTACATAAGTTTAATTTATTGCTTTAAATTTTCATATTTTAATTATTTTTAAGTTGAATATGAATGCTGTAGAACCTGTATCCCAATAGTAATAGTAAAACCGCACGCGATATCAGATCTGCAGATACCTAAAATATATTCCTCGCACCCCGGCCGACCCAGGGTCACCTCCTGTTTCGAGATGACCTCCTCGGGTATAGGAACCGCGGTGTCTCTATCTGAACCCCGGCAAGGGGAGACGCGCATCGCACCACCACACTCACTCACCATGGCAAATACCTCTTTAGTTAATCGTACATCCCTACTTCCCTACTAATATTATAAATGCGAAAGTAACTCTGTCTGTCTGTCTGTCTGTCTCACTTTTACGACTAAACCGCTGAACCGATTTTGATGAAATTTGGTATAGAGGTAGGTTAGACCTTGAGAAAGGACATAGGCTATGTTTGGTCGCGATAACCGACATCCACGCGGGCGGAGCCGCGGGCAAAAGCTAGTACATAATAAATAGGACTTACCTACTGCAAAAAGCTAGGCATTCCTTAACTTTACTAAAGCTACTGTGGTTAACAAGATTAGGACGAACGGCACGTATCATCTGACCCCTGTAACCCAGAATATCGATTTATAGCTGACCGTTCAATCGCCAGTAGGTATCCGTTTGCCACCTAAGTAGAATAAAAAAAGTTATAAATTCCCAGCATTCTATTAGGAAACAACATTAATTTAAAACCTAAACTAGGTCTTGTTATTGAGTAATAAATCTTAACTTTTTTCATTTTTGCGGGCATGCATACAAGAAACTGTTAAGGGGCAGCTATCTACAAAGTTATTTAACGTTTTAATATAAAAAAGTTTCGGCATTTCCTTCGCACCTCGGCTGTCCCTGGGCCGTCTACGGTTTTGAGATGGTGTATGGGACCATCTCAAAACCGTAGACGGCCCAGGGAAGGGATGGGGTACCCCCGCGCGTCCTTTTGTTGTAGTGGCAGGCTGCCCTACCTGTCAGCCCCTGAGCCAGATTTAGGCGAAGGCCTCTTCCCTCTCAACAACTGGTCGTTTTATTTCTTTTTTTTTAATTTTATACCATTTAGGTGACAAACAAGCACACGGCCCATCTGATGGAAAGTGATTACTGTGGCCTATGGATGTATACAACACCAGGGGGGCCATACTCGCGCTGCCGCCCTATGAGAACCTTCTAATGCCCTTCTTAAAGTTGTGATGACGTTATGATTGGGAGACAGGTGAAAGAGGGAGGGAATAGTACCACAGTCTACCGAATTCGTTTTACTGCGATGATGGTACTATGTAATGCTACATACCTACTACTGACATATAATCGCAGTCTTCTTTTTACCCGACAACGGCGAAGCTAAAGGAGGTTATGATTTTGACAGGCTATGTATGTATGTATGTATGTATGTTCGTTTGTTCCCTCATAGCTCTTCAACTACTTATTAGAACTGGACAATTGAGGTATCGTTAGAAGCGTCTTGGTCGTCCGCTGGTTATAGGCTATATCACGTGTCACTAAATCTAATGTGGCGCCCTCTAGCGGTCATAAAGTACTGCATTAAAAATAAACTTGAGATAAATAGACCGTGTTTGGTATCAAATTAAAGGGCTCAATTAGCACATTTTGAATATGTATAAATTATTGGGTGTTGCTTGCCCCAAAATAATATAAATAAAAATTAAGTTTAAAACTAAAACCCGACTACTGCAAAATCACGTTTTAAAAAGTATTGAACAAGAAAATATCAAGAATAGCCGTGGTCGTATGCCACTCTAACAAAACAATACATTCTAGGAAAAAGTGGCATACGACCACGGCTTTTCTTGATATTTTCTTGTTTAATACTTTTTAAAACGTGATTTTGCAGTAGTCGGGTTTTAGTTTTAAACTTAATTTTTATTACATAATAATCGTCGCCTTAACAACAAAGGTCGTAAGCGGAAGAACAAAATGCATACAAAATGGATTAAAATAAAGTTTACCGAAATGCGGCGGGAATGCGTGGGAGCTGGATCGCTCCGTGGTGTCTCATTTGTAAAATATATCCCTTCATAGGTTATTTATATGGAGGTAGCCATACCTTGGTAAATCCAAATTGAAGGGAGTCAAAGAGTTCGTAAAAATGTGTCACCTAAAATGGCAGTAGCAATTGTAATCAAGTCAGTTAGTATTTTTTTTTATACCACTTAGGTGGCAGACAAGCACAGGGCCCACCTGATGGAAAGTGGTTACCGTGGCCTATGGGGCCAACACCAGGGGCGTTACACTAGTAGGTACTGCCGACCCTGAAGAAACCTTCTAATGCTTCTGAGCCTTCTTCAAGAACCCCATATTGTATTCGCTTGGGAAAGTAAAGTAAAGTAGTAGCATAACTTTCGTGATTGACAGATAAGGTCTTGACGCAGGCTTTTGGGGCTCGACGCTTTTGTAAAAGTCAGGATAAATAAATTATTAAGGAAGAAAGGCTCCAGAGTTTGCACTCTTGCTCCAAGCTTGCGCTTTGTATGCTGCTGGGATTGGCGGTGTGATGATGATGATCATTGCCCAAGATATCTAGTGATAAAGAGACGTTTTGTCACATTATGAATGAGCCGGTTGGACCGTGATAATGTGTCCCCTTATATTATTATACCGACTTTAAGTAGTAACAAGTTACATTTCGCAAGGTGTCTGGGTGTGCTAAAGAACTTACTTCCTTCTGAATGAAATTTTAATTTTAGTTATTGATTTTTAGTATGCCCACTATTAAAATCGATTAGGATAGATAGAGGATAAACTAGAAAAAAAACGCTCGGAGGCTCAGTGGTCAGAGCATTCCCCCTGTAAAGTAATCATGAGGAGATCGCCGGTTCGACCCGCGATCTTTCCTGCCTGAGTTGTGTTTGCTTTTTTCTATCCTAATAGTTTCGAACTGACTTCCTTTTCATTCCATTACCCTGTACATTGTCAGTCACGTTAATATAAAAGTTCTCCTTTCATAGAGTAACTGAGTAAAGGAAAAAATTCATAAGCTTCATAGACCACGGTAACCGCTTACCACGGTACCGTGTTTGCTACCTTAGTAGTATCCAAAAATAACATATTTGCATATCCCTACATAATTGTTCTAAAAGTACCAGGCGTACAGAAACCCACAAGATATGTTCTAAATTAAGTTAGAATTCGTAGTGCGGTGCGTTCGCCGGGCCGTGCTCCGGTCACGGGCGTCGCGACCTCGCCGCCACGCACCACGGCGCGCCCCCGGGCCCCTAGCCCCGGGCCCCGGAGCCCCAGACGCACTAATTACGTTTACGATAACATCCACGGCGCGCAGACACCGTGACGGCCATCTTGATCGAACATGTGAAAGTGTGATTGAAGCTTCTTATGTCTGTGTTGGTTTTGTAGAATCGTCAGGGAACTTTTAAAAAGCTTGAGAAAGAAGGAAGGTGAAGAAAGAGTTTGGTTATCCCATATGCATATAAAAAGTAAGCTAAAGAGTCGACAAAGGAGTTACGGTTGCAACTTTTACTTACAACTTTATAAGTGCAACCGTATCTTCGTTGTCGACTGTACATCGCAAGTGTACCAAATAGGTTACTGAACTAGTCATAGTTCAACACGTGCCAGCGTTGATTTTCAACCCGGCACTGAATCTTCTGAAGGGGTAATCAGAGGTACCTTAAGGACAGGAAGGAGGTTTCAGTCCCATGTAATAAGGAGCGAGCCTATTGCTTTCTACTAAGCCATTTTTCATGGTGTTCGGTTTAGGAATTCTTAGTAGCATTGAGTCTGGAAATGTACGCGGTGGGCAGGTTATAGTCTTGTTGCTTTTCATGACAAAAAATGAGTAGACAGACATATACAGGGATCTATGATACTTCATACATAAGTATACTCGTAATATTGAAAGAAAAATATTGGAAGAACTCACAATTTCTTATAAATAACTTAAACGAACGAAGCAATATGTCCTGCGACAAACTCCAAAACGTATTTTTATCTGAACGTAAAGTTTGAAGTGAAAGCAACCACCCCTATTGTTCCATTGTGGCGGTATCTTTATTGCAGATCTACCCCTCGCAGAACCACCAGACCGATTCGCGATATCAGTTGGCAACGATGATCGCCGTAATTGTTCTATAATTATTATGTTTGGTTAAGGCGGCATACCGTGTAAGAACGCCATGTGGTTCGAACATCTGCCAAGTTAATTTGTCAGGTTTTTGTGAGATTTCAAAGCTAGCAATAGCTTTTCCGACATGTTACTTATGAGAACTGTAAGAAGGGTTACTTACTCGACAAGGAGGTCGGGATCGGTCCAAATTAGGAAGTTGGGTCCAGTGAAAATTTTCGAAAGGGAAAAAGGTGGAAATCCTAATATATATAAAAATCAATGCCACTTTTCGTTGTAATTTTATAAATCAAGAACGGGTTCACCTATCCAACAAAACCAAATGTTTAGGCTTTGTTAGGACTATTTAGTAGATGGTTTATGTGAAGTTTGCACAAAATCGGTCGAGCAGTTCTTCATTTAGGCGGTACGAAGTACGCGGGGTCAGCTAATTTTTTTAAATACATATAATGTAAACATCTTAACACGGCTTCCCTTTGCAGAGCAAACCGGCAGTAATCGGGTTACAGGGATCCTTCGCCACAGGTTTGAACCCAGACCTATTACAAAAACATCTTTACGACCTCAATTATAGAACCGTTTCTTCAGGGTCGGCAGCACGAGTGTGACGCCCCTGATGTTGCATACGTCCATAGGCCACGGTAATCACTTTCCATCAGGTGGGCCGTGTGCTTGTCTGCCACCTAATTGGTATAAAAAAAACCCTTTGGACGTTGTTCAAAACATAATAAGATCAATGCCTCATCTTTTTAAGTAACTTTTATGTACAGTTACATAAGAAATGCTTAGGATTCGGTGTCATGTCACCCTTGGGGGGAAGAGTTATTGCTAGAAGGTATAACTATTTTCCATCAAAATCGGTCCCGGGGCTTTGAGCGTTTTTACTGTTGCTAATTGTTTTGGATTTGGCCATCCACACGCAGTTGAAGAATTCTCTTCCTGTAAGTATAGTCAGCGTCAGAGAAAACAGACCCCCTCATGCTTTCATATCATTAACAAGGGTGGTCCCTTTTCTCTGAAGGTTACTGTACGAGTATATCTAACTATTTTGCTGTACCTAATGACCGTCGTGCGTTGCAATGCCACTTTAATTTTTTCAATCCAACCTTTCCGCAAATACCAACCACTACATTCATTGTCCCATATAAACGTTATGACTTAAAAGGCGGTTCACTTATGGTTCATCAGGCCATCATAGACCATAACGCAACCAATTACAATGTATCTCGCAACAGGTCCAAGAAATGTTAAGGTTATCATAAAGTAGTTCAATTATTACTGTATTTAATAATACTTTTTTATTACGAGATTACGACCCACCTGACGACAAGTGGTTACTTAGTAATTAACCGGTCATCAACAACGAGCAACTTTGTGTAGCTGTCAAATCGTCTACTATGTCTATGATTTGTATAGATTTTTTACTTTTTTACTTTTTTAAGTACTTTTTTACTTTTTTACTTTTTTACTTTTTTACTTTTTTACTTTTTTACTTTTTTACTTTTTTACTTTTTTACTTTTTTACTTTTTTACTTTTTTACTTTTTTACTTTTTTACTTTTTTACTTTTTTACTTTTTTACTTTTTTACTTTTTTACTTTTTTACTTTTTTACTTTTTTACTTTTTTACTTTTTTACTTTTTTACTTTTTTACTAGTCGACCTGCCCCGGCTTCAGTCGTGAGTTCCATATCCCGTATTACCCCCTTTTTTAGGTATATATGATGGTAATTTATGAATATTCAAATAACGTAATGGGAATCTGCCGGATTCGTTGACATTTATGATTACTGCTCCCTTGAGTAGTAGTTTGATGATAATCTACCTAATAGCTTATTATATAACCTAACTCGATAAATGAACTACTCAACACAAAAATAATTTTTCAATTCGAACCTATAGTTCTTGAGATTAGCGCTACATCCAAATAAACAAACAAAAATCTTCAGCTTTATAATCCTGTGATTAGTAGGTAACTAATAGGTAGATTAGTACGGTCTATAGATATTAGTATCTATAGATTTTCTACAGGATTTTGTAGGTATCAATTTTTTTCTCACTATCTCTTATTCCACTTATATTCTGAACATCGCTCATTGAAAATAAAACAACTTTTTAACGAATTTGAACGAATTCAAAACTAATAATAACGCTATCTACACCCAAAGTAAGCATTGCATAACTAGCTTGTATTATGTGTTCCAGAATGCGGATAAACATACTTAGATTTTTTTTTTTCGTAAATACATACATATTATACATAGAAACACCCAGACCAATGCAAATATTCATATTTATGCACACAAATATTTGCACTGAGCGGGGATCGAACCCGCGCCTCCTGCGTAGCGGCCGCGTTCACTACCGCTACGCCACAGAGGCAGTCAAAACAAAACTATGTGACAACTACCATCTCTAGTCACCCCGCGACCATGGCTGCTCAAAAGTATCCGAAACGTCGGGCTAAAAGTAAATAATAACAAATAAATCGCGATAAAATCCGTTAAAAAGTGGTTTTATTTCAATAAGTCTCGTAAAGATCCTCCCTCTATGCAAAGGACGTTATAGTCTGATAATTACGGCTGGCGCGACAGCCTTCGAGGCGCCGGCGGTTGCCTAGCAACCAGGCGCCGGTGCGACGCGTCTGGTTTACTGTCTTGGGGAACACGGATCTACAGTCACTGCTAGAAGTGAAACAGTGATTGTAGAGCAAAATCGCGTTGATACGATTATTTTGCTTTGTCTACGCTTTAGGATCTTGCCTTCTCTGTAAAAGTCACGCCTAGAATCAATCTTGAGGGATATTTTTTTGTTGACTGTGCTATACTTAATAATTTTGTTATAATGATTTGACAGATCGGTCTAGAAAATTAAAAATTATGTGATCTAGAAGGTGTATAAAACGTAATAAGATGCAATTTTTTTGCAAACACATAAGTACAGATATAGCGGTGCTTCTTAGACATGTTTACAAATATTTGCACTGAGCGAGCGAGAATCGAACCCGCGACTCTAGAAGTCAACAGTCGAACAGTTTGCTACGCTACATCAAGTTCATCATTCTCCTGCCCTTATCCCAAGTTTTTGGGGTAGGTGCAAACATGTGTGCTTTTCCGATTTCAACATTCACTCCCTTTCTAACCATACCTATCATCGTTCACACAGTTCAACCACTTCCTCTTAGGCCTTCGTCTCCCGTTATAGTCCACTTCCATAGTTACCATTGTCATTAATCTATAATATAAAAATGAATCGATAAATGTGTTGCTAAGCTCAAATCTCGAGAACGGCTGAACCGATTTCGCTAATTCTTTTTTTAGAATATTTCTTGAATTACGAGGATGGTTCTTACGCAGAGAAAATGTTTTTAAAGAGTCGACTGTTAGGCGGTACGAAGTTCGCAGGGTCAGCTAAGTATTTTTAATAAAAAAAAACAATTGGCTTATTCAATACAATTCATTGGCTCTTCCATTAACTGTATACAGGATGTCGTTATAACATTACTACGGATTTAAACAGTGCCTTTATATCCGTGTGTAACGCTCCCATAACATCGGTCGTCACTTTATGATCGCGAATTTAACGGTTTAGGTGCAATCTTGGCGGGTTTAACGATTCAATCGTTAAATTGTTTAATGAAATTAGTTTTAACAAATCGATATTGTACGTTTTAGTGAGGCGCTGCGGTTCTCTGAAATACAGCGCTAAGGTTTAATTAATATATACAATTTTTTTAATTTTAATGATACTCGTGTGATAGTGATAGCCGGGTGGTAATGACAACGTGGCAGTGATTCGTTTGTCCTACCCATTGGTAATTCTAGTTTCTTTTCCATGAGATGACGTGGTGATGATGTGTAATATGACAATGATAATATAATATCACAAGGATTTAAACTTCCTTCTTCCTAAAATACCAGGATGTAAAATACATCGGTGCATATCTGCAGTCAGTCAAATTAAGGACTTGATATTGGAGTCATTGGCATTTGGAATTTTGAACCTAATCGTCTCTTACCATTATGTGGTCCAGTTGATGGTGCCGGAAAAACTCCATGAAAAGAGTCGTCCAATGTGGCTCGGGGGGGGTTTCGTACATAATACCGAAAGCTAAATAGTCGAATAACAACGGGTCGACAACGATTGGTCGGACGATCAAATTGTCGCTGGCACGTTAGGTCGAAACGTTAATACGTCGAAGTATTATTACGTGGAAAATGCAATAGTTCGAAAGATCAAATTGTCGCTGGTACGAGTATATTAGGTCAAAATATTAATACGTCGACGTATTACTACGTAAAAATGCTAAAGGTCTATTGTGAATATCGGGTCACGGGTTAAAAAGGCTAATGCACTGATCTGCCGTATTTTCAGTGCAAATTCTCCGTCTTCGCGATACTTTTTTGATAAGCCCCTTCGTTGGACACAGCGCCACACCCTGTGGCCCAAGTGACAACAAAGTCTCGTAATTATAACTAATTTTAAAAGCAAATATATATTTACGATTCTTGTACGAAGACGATTTTTGTACAAAATACAATTAATAGAGGGTTTCGTACATAATACCGAAAGCTAAATAATCGAATATGTGGATTGTGTGAAAGATGATGTGAAAGAAGAAAGAGATTAGTGTTGATAATGTCTCGTCTGATTGGTTTGTGATGACTGATGACAAATACTTCTCTTCTTACCTTTCATGCCTGGTAATGGCACCCTCGTCGGGTCCAGGTAAAAGGGGTAGGCCAAATCCTGGCTTGACGTCGTGGAGGGTGACATGCGTGCAAATGTTCTCACTACCACGGACGCCCAAGATCGTGCGGAGTGCGTGCGTGGAGGAGGAAGAGTCGGAAGGCGGACCCATAACTCCGAGGTCACCTTGGCCACTTGGAACAAAAATACATCTCCATGAAGACTTTTAATGTGCAAATATTCCTACTAACAAATTAAACGAACTTCATCTTCGTACACCATTTCAATCAACACACCCTTCCATTCCGATACCGCGAAAAGCATAACTTTATACAGAATCAAAACTTTCCCACATCGTATGTGCCAGAGAAATGCTCAAATTGGGCAAAGCTGGAAACGGCTGCCTGGCCACCCACCGCCATTGTCCAGTGTCGCTCGACCAAGCAATTTACACTTGTGTGCGTATACTTGATGGTGGGCTAGCCGGTTCGTCGAGTTGCTTCTATAGCGAAAATGTTTTACCGTGGCTTTAGTTTCAGACAAAGTTAAGAAAATGATTTAGTTCTAGATATCGATAAATAAACACACGCTGTTGGGTAGGAAGCGGTCGCTGACACGTTGCCGATCTTACCATGTATCAACTCTTACTGCTCTTTTTTGCTGATTTTAACAGAATTCTACTAATCCGATAGTAAAGCTATAAGTATTTCATCACTGTTATTGTTTTATTTTTAACTAACCATTTTTTTTTATTTGAGAAAGTTATGGATTCATAAATCTAGAAAGGCAAAATTTATGATGTTTTGATAGAGAAATAGAAACTCTAATCAAATAAGTATCTTTATTCACTTTCATCAATAATAAGTGTTACTTTGTTACTTATCAATATAGACATTAGGTACTCCCGCAAACTCCCGCTCGCATACAAACCATTATGGTTTAAGCGGGTGGTTTAAATTTGTAAAATATGTGTAATTCATGTACTGAACAATAAAAAAAAAAAAGTTATTCTTCTATATTTATAGCCAGATTCCCAAGCAATAATATGTAGAGCCACAGTATAGAGCCTGCAAGAAGAGAAACTGTCAATAAAAACTGACGACATCTCTTTTTTAATTAATCGCCGAAGTCAAAGTAAGCGATAATTGCAACACCAATAATTAAGTAAAGACTAAACATTCATCAAAAACGTGCATTAGAAAAAAATACTTTCTAAGTAGGTAGTGTAAAAAGCACTTGTCGCTTTGTGAATATTCGCTATCGATGCGAAAATCAGCAACGCTCGACAAGTACCGCGGACCGTGGGAACTTGCAGATTCCGTAAGATTAATCCACCGGTCGATGCTTCCCGCACTTTGCATTCAATATTTATCCTTTGTTGCTTTTCCTGCTTTAAATAGTATCCGATTTTACACACAATTTGGTGACGTCACTAAGTCACTTGTCCAATTTTCTCTCTCTCTTTTTCTTTGCATCTAAATTTTTATGATGAAGTTGACGACTTTTTCTTAACGGGAACCCACTGCTAACAGGTTAAAGAAAATATTTACTAGTTACCTACAATCCTGTAGCTGGAAATCTAATAAAAAAAAATGAGTTACTTGATTCTGAAACATAACTCCGACAGACGTTTCTCCGCCGAATGAGCCGCCGACAGAACGTTTCGATTTTCCTCTTAGGACAATTTCTGTTGACCCCTGCTGCCAAGAAAGAAAAGTAGCTCCTCGTCGAGATTATTTTCGTTAGAGTTATCTACCTCTATCAAAGTGATGACACTCTTAGTGAAGTTCCATGGTTGACCCATGTCATAGAACGATTTGATGATAGGGACTTACTCCCTAATAACCCTAAAAAAATATGATCACTTGGATCCCCTGCTTCGATCACCTATACCTATTGCTGATGATCTTCTTGCTCTTTCGCAAATAAATATATGAAAGAAGAAAATATTATTTATAAAGGTATAGTAACTGTAAAAAAAAGTTGTTGCGTCACTATACCAAGCAATGTTCAACTTAGGAGCGCGATAAATAATTGACTAATGAAGTTGTCATGAATAGTGAGTAGTGATGTAGTTGAGAAATAATGTGTAAAATAACATAAGTATTATATGAGTTATCGGTCATACCAACACCGTGTCATAGTAAATAGGAGTAGGTACCTACTGCTACAATTGCAGTGTTTACGTTTTCTGGCGTCTGTCTGTCTACATGCATGGGGTAACTTTCAGACTATGCCACTACCGCAGGGCCACGGTAGAAAAGACAGATTCTAGAAGATGACGAAAGGGATGATAATACATAGGCGCCAATGTACAACACACCTACATATATTCACGCCTGTAAATACCTGAACAGGTAGGCAGAGATGAATGTGGTCTCCGGTGGAGCACGCTTGCCTAGAAGTAACCTATGCACTCTAGTCTAGAAGACACCCTAGCTATACTTAGGTACGCAGAATGACCTCCGTCCCACATGAGCGCGGGCCTGGGGGTGACGTGTGGAGCCGCCTGTCACCCTAGCAGAAGCAGGCCGCGGCGTGCCTCGCCATACCCGGGGCGAGTTGGGGACTCTGTAGTCCCCATACCGGATGAGGGCCAGATCGAGAGAGCGTTTTAGTCGGCTCGAGTCCGACATAAGGCGGAGGAGGAGGTTATGTCGGACGAAAAAATCTAAACGAAAAATCGAAAAAAAAAAAGATGAAAAATCGGATGAAAAATCCCCACGGACGTAGCCGTGGGGATTTTTCGCACTTTTTTTTTAAGGCATTCCACTCCTTGGCAGTACGCAAGACGCAAGTGCCTAACTACAACCAAATAATATATATGTTTTTATTTTGTTCTGCGAACAAGTTTATCTATCTATTCCAAATCGCATTATGGAATGCAATAAAATAAATTATTGAGTATTTGGTGCATGTCATATAAAATCAACGTAATTATCGTTTTCAAAGTGTTCACACAAGCGGGTAGGTATGTGGCACAGAGCGATCCCATAATCCTTCACTCGTCTCAAAGCTATTTAAAGTCGGCCCTTACACCGTAGAAGCGAATATTGCATTCTTTGCATACCTGTTCGTTTGGTGCAAGTTATGAGCGGTCGGCTGTTCTGATTTCGGTTACAGTAAACTTGGACGATCACATAAAAAATCCGTACCTAAGCACAATGATCAATATTATCTATGAAAAGATATATACATACGTTAGGTAGGTATTAGCGTCAAATCTCCAGGTTAGATAGATAGATAGATAGATAGATAATACTTTATTGTACACCAATAGATTTACAGTATATCCAATAAGTATACCTATCAGCCAGTAAGCCAGTAAGTGCTAACGAGAACTAAATAGATATGACTTCTGTGACACAACGTGGTAGACTTTTAACATACGTATACCTATGCCAGGTAATACGGAGTAAGTAAGTAAGTGAGTACAGTTATCTACGAGTTTACAGAGTTAGAACACCCGAGGTGACATTCATTTGCTACTGAATCGACTCCAATTCTCTCCTGAAAAATAGCTGTATTTATTTATTAGACCCGGTTCGGACCCTGCTATCGGGTTATAGTATCATGTGAGGACGGGACGGATCAAGTAGTATCTAACAATCAAATACAAGTAAATAACATATTAAAGAGTACAGTATTGAAAAAGGTAGGTCAGGAGCGCTCAAAACCAGCGGACTAATGAAATCAGAAAAAGCTCGTGAAGTATGTAAGGATAGAATCAGATGCAAATCGCGGGCTGTTGTCTCTGCTTACCTCGAAGGGAAATAGACGCAAGCGTATGTTTGTATGTATGTATGTGTATGTATGTATGTAGGTATGTATGTATGTATGTATGTATGTATGTATGTATGTATGTATGTATGTATGTATGTATGTATGTATGTATGTATGTATGTATGTATGTATGTATGTATGTATGTATGTATGTATGTATGTATGTATGTATGTATGTATGTATGTATGTATGTATGAGTGTTGGGCGGTCCTTTCAAATTCAATATCCCCGCTAGCGCTTGTACTTGAGCCGCACCTTAAAACGACCGATGTGAGAATTTGCATCGAATGGAGTTGGGACGCAGCCTCTGGGACACAGTTGTATGTATTGTGTGTCGCTATACTTAACATTATACATACCTACTGTACGTTTTTGTCTACTTACGCACCGTCTATGGCTGTGTGTTGATATGTTGACAACGTGAGAAAATTGTTTATGTTCAGTCTTAGTAATAAGATAAAGCTCAACAAAAATGGATTGTATTGACTTGACAAATGTATGTTTCAATTGGATTGGATTGGATTTAAGTGATCAATAGGTAGTTTATAGTTTAAGCGAGGCGTGCCACCATTGTAACATGGCACGTGTCCGTAATGGCTACCCTCTTATCTGAGACTTTGCCTTCAGCTTACCATCAGGGGAGGAGAAGTCAAATTGACGTGTTCTACATAAGAAAATAATTATTTGCCCAACTATGATTTTCAGTCCCACGGCGAGCATAAAGATATGATTCCGTACCCGACTGCATACGACAACTGCCGACGCATGCAGCACATACAGCGTACCTATTACTTGTCAAACTCCGGTACGGATAAAGGGGACCTTTCAGAAGCCGCAATGAATTACGTGCGTGTGCTGCGTGCGTCGGCAGTTGTCGTATGCGGCCGGCTACGGAATCATACCTTAAGCCGTCAAGTAGACACTTTGTCATGGGCTGTATATTTACTAACGGATGGAGAACAGCCCTGTCCTCTAGTCGCCTTCTACGACACCCACGGGAAAAGATGGTGGACCTATTCTACTCTACCGGGAACAAATCACGAATTAGTAGAGATCCTCGTCCGTTGTTTAACGGGTGCACCGAATTACTGTACATGTGGTTGGTTTGGGCTTCAAGATTTACCATCAGACTGCATACTAGCTTGATCCCTTACGACTCGGTGCAAAGACGGGCGTTGAGGGTCGTCGACAATCCCATACTCGTAGGCGATATGGAACTTCTCAGCTTCAGGAGGGACTCTGCCTCTCTGTGTGTGTTTTACCGCCCATACAATGGTTTGTGCTCAGATGAACTGTTTGACATGATGCCCACAGTCACATTATATCATAGCACTGCTCGCCATAGGCAGGGCATTCATCCTCATATATTGCGAACGAAAACGCGGTGCGGTATGAAAGGAACTTCATAACACGCACGCTCAGCGCAAGCTGTGGAATGAACTCCCTGCTGTGGTTTTCTCAAGCGACTACAATATGGGGTTCTTCAAGGAGGGTATTAGAAGGTTTAAGTGAATTAAAAGATACCTAGAACCATTGATACTTACATATTGTTACTAAAGTAACTCTACAACTTAGTGCTGCTTCAGCACTATCATCTATTCTGTGCCGGATATTTTCCACCTAAGTAACATAATGAAAGCTTTGTGTATGAAATATAGTGAGATATTTCACTCATAAACGTGAACTATTCACACACCTCGCACAATGGTGTTTCGACAATAATTAAGGTGTGTCGTCTTTCAGAGACGTGCGACCGGCGATGGGCCCGAACGTGTCTCCGCTCGCTTTTTGCGGATTAAATTATAAAATTGTACTACCCTACTACCGGGAACTACCCTGACAGAGTAATAATAGCCTGCTGCGTACAAAAACCCCTCGGTATTATGTCATTGATGATTTTTTTTTAAGTTTTCGTTTGTCGGCAGTCACGATTCGGGATCGTAATGTGGGAATCGAAAGTTTTTGTTTTTGTTTAACATAAATAATATGGTTAAAGCGTTGGACTGCCATTTAAACGGTTCAATTCTCTTTTTTTCACTGATATTTATCACTGATGTGAACCCGTGAGCAGAAGAGCTAAACGTGCTAAAAATCCTGACGGATACTCCAAGCTGAAGCCAGCGGCGGTGGTCGGACTTGAACCGACTAAAACGCTCACCGTCTGTGAGTCGCATGTTACCAGAGGTGAGATAGGCATACTTAGATCCAAAGTGCGAACTTTGGCTGCAACCGAAGAGACTCTTCTCGATTGTTAAGATAAGAAGAAGAAGCCTTACTTCCACGCAAAAAGAGGCTTTATAGAGATAAATGTCTCTTTTTATCTTTTTAACAATCGTATGAAACGTATAGTAGCGTACTGCTACAGTGTAGCACTGTAGCAGTACGCTAATATACGTTGTACTGCTACAGTGCTACTTCGTATCAAAGTTGTACATACTCACCAATGAAGGGGTGTTTTAGGGGGACCAAGTCAAACTTATTCGCAAGCCTGCTGATTGATAGACGACGTTCTGGCGCAGGCTTTCCTCTCGAAGTTGTCAGGTCGAACGGCAGGCCCTGGCGCTCATTAGGAAGAGTACCTATAGCCAAACCAAAAGAAGTAGGAGGAGGCGAAGACCTCGAATACAACTAGAATCAATGCTAAGATGATGATAGGGTACTTGACCAATCGAACTGGTAGACCCTCGAGCAGCACCAGTCAAATTGACGTGTCCTTTATAAAAAACTAGCTGACCCGGCGAACTTCGTACCGCCATATTTTCTGATCCCGTTCCCGCTGCATATCTCTAAATTTATCAGTGTTTCTCTACAATATTTTGCATGTATTATACATTAAACATTCCTCTTGAATCACTCTATCTATTAAAAAAAACCGCTTCAAAATCCGTTGCGTAGTTTTGAAGATTTAAGCATACATAGGGATGGACAGACAGCGACAGCGACTTTGTTTTATAATATGTAGTGATAGTGATTATCAGTGCTTTGTGTTCAAATTGCATCCGAGGCTTTCATATTGAAGTTCGAGGTCCGTCTTCCGGCTTTATCTCCTCCACTTCGAATGAGGACGACCCTTAAACATACATATATGTTCACGCCTTTTTTCCCTCCGGGCTAGGCAGAGACAACAATCCCTCATCGACTTTTATCAGTTTTATCAGCTTCCTTCACTGTCATTGAACTTTTCGTGCACGCCGGTGCCGGTTTTCCGAGTGCTTCTGACATATTTACACATATATACTTATTCACACCTATAAATCCTTGTAGGAGTAAGCAGAGATGTATTAACATTTCGCCAACAATCACTTTAAGGTCCGAGTCTATCACCGTCAATCGGGGTCTATTATATGAACAATTAAACGTCACTACGCCTTAAGCCCCAATTCCTTGATCTGCAAATTAATTGGAGTTCGCGTAGGGCTCGTTAGGTGCGAGGGGCGCGGGGCGGGCCGGACCACCGCGTGTGCCGCTCTGTAATATGAGTGCGCGGAGCTTTTGTATAGGGGACTTTGTTGCTGGTGCTGTGCGATTGGACGACAGACGAAGGTGGACTCGTAGTTACCTGGATTTTATTTTTTTACTAGTTTTGTTTATTATAATCCGTTTTATTGTAGACAAGTATTAGTATTATTTAAATTTATGTACCAATTACAATATTTTTTTGCTAAGTTATCAAGAACACCTCCTGCGGGTTCGATCCCCGCTCAGTGCAAATATTTGTGTGCATGAAATATGGGTATTTGCATTGGTCTGGTCGTGCCTTGGAGAGCGCGTTAAGCCGTTCGGTCCCGGTTGCCATAAGAATATCTATGGCAGTCGTTACGGGTAGTTGGAGCCTTAAAAAGTTTAAAAAACAAAAGCTGCAAAACTTCGATACCGCCCAATGGTATCACCATTGGATTGTGGAGATCAGATGGCAATCGCTTTACGGAAAATATCGAGGTCTAGCCAAATCCGTAGTTAAGACTGGTAAAGCGGACCCCAGACTCCGAGCTGAAAGCTTCGGATGCGACTGGGAATTAACGCTAGATCAAGAACGTTTTAGTACGTACAAGAAGAAATATACTGAGAAAAAGGTAATAGAATTAGAATATAGGTTTAGAATATAGTTAACTCTCATGAGGTAAGTAGCCAAATACTGTAATTCACAGATTTGGGACCTACTTAAACTTTCTGTAGGATCTGTTTTATCTCTCTATAACAATCTCTACAACAATCTCTACAAGTATCTAATGACACTTTTGCCTCTGGTATTACAAGGGTTTATTAATCACTGTAACTTCCTGCTATAGCAGTTTATCTTATAGACAAAATTTTGCTTGTATAACTTAGTAAAGTAAAATTCGCATTAATGTCGGCTATTCATAATTGCTTGTTTATTACTTTTTAGAGCGTGATTTGCAGTAGTCGGGTTTTAGTTTTAAACTTAATTGACATACATAGTCATCAATTGCATTAATTCACGTTAAAAACCCTTTTATCCTGGTAACTGATTTTGATTTTGGCAAAACTTCCACTAGGATCTCCTAACTGCAAAAGTTAAACAATATTTTAATGGATAAAAATAATTCGATTGCCATTTAAACACTTCCTAAAAATGAGAAATCTTAAAGAAAATTACTAAAAAATTATGTTCATAAAACGATATTTTCCCATCAAGGCTTAGAAGAAAATGTCACTTTAACTTAGAATACCTATAAAATGAAAATAACTTTAACTTAACATAAAAAAACACGCGATCCCGTTTCGCGGCACACTAACAAAGCCCCTTACAATTTTTTTTCAACTTTATTTCCATCGCGTTGTGCCTCCAAAATTGAGTTGTACGGCTTTCGCGGACTTTTTTGTTTTTATTTTTGTACTTTTTGCAACTCCCCGGCGGTCGTCGGTAATCACTTGTGTGTTTATTTATTTATTAACTGAGAAGGGACTAGGGGTAATGATTGCTGGTGGGAAGTGAGGCTTTGGAGGACGTGTGACACTTATTAGTGGGTTTATGTTCGTTTTTTTTTTGCTTTTTTTGGAGGTGAGGTTTTAGTAAGTTTTATTTTGCTTAAGTGACACATCAGAGGTATCACAGGCACGCCTACATTATGAGGTTATCATAAGATATATAAGCTATGGAATGAACTCCCTACTGTAGTTTTGCCAAGCGACTAAAATATGGGGTTCTTCAAGAAGGGCATTAGAAGGTTCCTACAGGGCCGGCAGCGCGAGTGTGAGGCCCCTGGTATTGCATACGTCCATAGGCCAACCACTTACCATCAGTTGGGCCGTGCGTGAGTATAAAAAAACACGGCAGAGCACTGTCTCTCCACTCGGTGCGTGAGATCAAGGCATAAGGGAGATTCAAAAATACGGTAAGACCCATACTGGAGGGCTGGCTATTGAGGCCTCATGAGGGCCTCTCGTACCGGCTGACGCAGGTGATCAATGGACAAATGTGTTTCAGGAGTTACCTGCATCGGCTGCATCGGATCCGGAAAGTGTCAATGCCGGAATGTCATCACTGTGACATGGGGCTTCACACAATTTAAGCGCGTGGGTTGCCGCCACCTCCTTCTGTGAAGTGGATGTCGATTATCGCAACCAAACATAGCCTGTGCCTTTGCTCAAGGTCTTATCTACCCCTATACCAAATTTCATCAGAATCGGTTCAATGGTTCAGACGTGAAAGCGTAACAGACAGACAGAGTTACTTTCGCATTTATAATATTACTAGCTGACCCGGCGAACTTCGTACCGCCATATTTTCCGCCCGCGTGGTATTCTGATCCCGATTTATCAGTGTCTCTCTACAATATTATACATCTGGGGGCACGGCAGTGCCCCCGCCAAGTCGAGCAAAAAAGAGCGGCACGGCCGTAACACTATTTTCTCGAAGCACTTCAGGCCATTTTCGACCCCCTAGAACTTCGTTGTGGATAAACCTAGAAGCCTGAATCTTCGGTTACTAAGTAGGCACTGTAAAAACACTTTATATTTCAAATTTCATTCAATTTGAACCAGTAGTTTAAGAATTATAACTAGTCAAAGTTTGCAAATTTTGCAAATTTTGTCACTCACTGACTGACCGATCATCAAAACTCTAAGGCACTTCTAGCAGACGTAGAAGCCTCAAATTTAGAAGATAAGTAGTGTTTAGTGTACAACTCAAGGGAAAATTAAAATATTCTTCAATTTCAGCAATTTCACCAACTGCATAAATAACTTTGTAATCTCATATAAATATATGGGATTACAAAGTTACATTTGCAGTGAACGTTTCAGTGTACATGAATCCATCCATACTAACATCAGTCTAACGAAGTATTATAATAAATACGAAAGTAACTATCTGAGCGTCTGTTATTTGTTAGTACATAATTACGCTTTCACGCCTAAACTAGTATCTGAATAAACTTGATGATGACGAAAAGTGAAGAAGTGGGAGTGGGAGTGGGAGTGGGATTGGGAGTGGGAGTTGGAGCGGGAGCGGGAGCGGGAGCGGGAGCGGGAGCGGGAGCGGGAGCGGGAGCGGGAGCGGGAGTGGGAGAGTGGGAGTGAGAGAAACCGGAAAGGTAATCAACAAAAAGAACTGAAATCCCATCAAAAACAATACTTGTAAAAAAATGCCAAGCCTCGCCGCCCTCGGTTCTTCTACCACAAAAAGTTGTGAGATCCATGTTGGCCACTTGGCCATCGCATGAAAACACAATGTATAGCACATCACAATAATTACATTAAATAAGATGGTTTAGTGCGATTGCCAAGTCAATTTATTATTTATTCAAAACATATAAACTTATTACGTAATAACTTAGGACAGAAGGTATCTGAAGTAGGGACTGAATAAATTAACCGACTTGGTATTACATGGATCTCACAACTTTTTGTGGTAGAAGAACCGAGGGCGGCGAGGCTTGGCATTTTTTTACAAGTATTGTTTTTGATGGGATGTATTATACATATAAACCTTCCTCTTGAATCACTCTATCTATTTAAAAAAACCGCTTCAAAATCCGTTGCGTAGTCTTGAAGATTTAAGCATACATAGGGACGGACAGACATCGACAGCGACTTTGTTCTATAATTATGTAGTGATGATGATGATGATGATGATGATGATGATGATGATGATGATGAAGTGAAGTATGGATTATAAAAGTAGTTGTAGTTATACGACTAACATTCGCTACCTACCCAAAACTATATTGTGTACTTCAGTACCATCGTAACGAGTATAAGTACCGATATATTAGTAATAATAGTAGGCACAACAATGATTAGAACAAAAGGACATCATCACGCCCCGTATGGGCTGGCGGCGCGCCAGCCTGCGCCTGCGGCCAGGTTGACGATCGCATTATTAATGTTACGATGCTTTATGATGCCGTAAGTTCATTACTTATTACTACTGTGCGAGTATTGTATCTTCAGTCCATGTATAGAGCGTATGATAGGCTGTTGTTATAGCAATATGTATAACTCCGGACACGTATCGTAGCGCGCCTGTCACTCAGGTCTTTGGTGCCGAGTGTTAGCAGATACTTTGCGATGGTATAGCGCACCTATAGTGACGTTTCATACATTACCGAAAATATCAATAGATGCACTTATTAATGTAGTTTGTTTTTATGAAGTTTTTTGTTCGATTTGATATGCATGGATAAAATTAAAGCCGAAATACAAAAAAATGGCGACATTTTGCGTTATTTTTGCGTCATTATTACTACAAATATACGATATTGTATAAAATTTTGATTTAACATATCGAATTAAATATTATTTGCAAATTCTTTTTGATGGGTATTGTTTTGCTACTGATTGAGGTTGAGCCAGGAGCCTCGGTACTGTTCATACCCGTGATAGCAGTTCATACTTGTAAGGCGCACTCTATAGCAATGTATACTCTAAGCTTGGAACTAAATCGCAAGACAAACGAGGCTCTGTCGTGCGCAGATTGCTTTGTAATAATCTATGCTTGGTGAATTTGAGTATGTCCACCGCAGAAGCACCCCGTGCTATCCTCAAAAGACACCCAAGAAAAGTGTACCTACCTACTGCGCGTTTGAGCACATTTTAGAGCCAAGATACGTGTCCGGAGTTATGTGGCTTGACAGTACCTATCGGTGGCGACGCAGCCGCTACGCAGGAGGCGCGGATTCGATCCCCGCTCAGTGCAAATATTTGTATGCATCAATCAATCAATCAATTAGCCTACTGCAGTCCACTGCTGGACATAGGCCTCTCCCAATGTGCGCCACGTTTGCCGATCCTCCGCCTTCCGCATCCAATCCGTCCCAGCCACCTTTCGCAGGTCGTCGGTCCACCTGGCTAGGGGATGTCCCACCTTCCGTTTTCCTACGCGCGGTCTCCACTCTAGGACTCGTTTGCTCCAACGGCCATCGGTCCTTCGGCAGATGTGGCCAGCCCACTGCCACTTCAGCTTACTTTATTCTGCGAGCTATGTCGGTAACTTTGGTTCTATGTCGGATAACCTCGTTGCAAATTCTATCCTTCAAAGAGATTCCAAGCATATTTGTATGCATAAATATGGGTATTTGCATTGATCTGGTCGTGCCTCGGAGAGCACGTTATGCTGTCGGTACCGGTTGTCATATGAACATCTATGGCAGTCGTTACGTTTAGTTGGAGCCCTAAATAAAGTCCAAGTACTGATCTAGTTGCAATGCTTCGATGTCGCTTAATTTCACCATTGGGTTGTGGAGGTCAGATGGCAGTCACTTCACAGAAAATGTTGAAGTTCACTCAAATCAGCAGTTAGACTGCTAAAGAAGACCCCAGCAGACTCCGAGTTGAAAGTTTCGAATGCGACTTGGATTATAAAGTAAAAGCCGGCAACACCGGATTCCGAAAGGAAAGGCACGAAATAAAAAAAATTATCTAAATCAATGTGTCATATTTTATTAGTTGATTTATTCTCAGTAGTAAACAAGCATACTACATGATATCGATCATAAGATCGATCTAAGGATCAAAAGGTGCCGGGTTCGAATTTCTGTCCATTACGTTATTGATGAGAACTCACTCCCTAATTAATTTATTCCTCAATAGTATTTACTTACTTTCGCAATAAATTAATTAATTCTAGGTTTATATAATTTGCAACTTTAAGTTCGCCACATTCTTAGCAAATTAAAGAAAGTGTCTGAGACAGTTACAACCTTAAAGAGTAACGGCAAAGCTAAATTATATCGAGAGAGATAAAAAAATTACACAGTCTTATCACCGTAACAGCATTGCGATGTTGGTGGCATTCAGTGGGATTTTTTTCACTCAATCGTATGTACAGACGAGTGGAAAAGTGCTTGAGAAGAAAAATATTTATAAAACATATAAGCATACGACCACTGCAGATACATGCAGCAGATACAGCGTACCCATTACTTGTTATACTCTGATACGGATTAAGGGGACTTTTGAGAAACCGCAATGAATTACGCTTAACTGCTGGGTGTGTCTGCAGTTTTCGTTATGGTATGAATCCGAAGGTGACCCTTCGGATTCATACCTTTACTGATTTTTGGTTCATTTCTAAGAGTTCGTAATCTGAAGGGAAACCTTTCAGCGGGTTTATCATGAAGAGTCGCTACGTGCATACGTGCCGATGTTGTGACGTATGGATAACACAATACGAGGACACTACAAAGTGACTATGTGGGGTTGAAATCAACTGACGAAAATGATACGAAGAGTAATGGGTGAACGCCTTGACCATTTCTCAACAGCAGCTAACCTCGTCATAGTTTATTAAAGGGCCCTGGCTCTGTCAACTCTACAGGTCCATATCACTGCTTAGGTACCTGCTTGTTGGTGCACTTGTTAATTAATGGAAAGAGGCTATGGAACAGGTACTTTATGAAATTTGAATATGGTACGCGGTGGCGTTGCATCTTCAGATGCAAACTATTACTACGCGCAAGTAATCTCTGAACTTGCGAAACTTGAATCACTGACACTAGAACTGTATCTGTGCAATTCTTCTTTAACTAATGTGGGCCCTGTAGCACAGATAACTCACTGCCTGGAAAATTAACGATCCAACTCAGATAAGTGCCTACAAGTCCACGTGATCAACCACCTCCATACGAATATGTATCTTAACAGACAGCCATACGGTTATTATTACGTTGCAGTCGCTCGGCGTCGTCCTCGTAGTTACGTATAATGACGCTAGGGTTGCCTCGCTTAATAAAGGCTTTACACTAGTTTACAATAGTTTGACATTTTTCTCACCTATTCATCGAATATCGAATAATAGCCGAATATTATTGGACATTCGGTCAATATGTATTTCATCTCAATCACAATCCTACCGGTCAGCAACTCAATAGTAGGTAAGCTTAGACAAGGCCTTAGATAAACTACTATTCTCAGTGCACAGTGGCGATTATTATATATTTGGTCTGAACGCAAACAATGCAGTAGAGGTAACGCACCGACAATTATACCTACACAAGTACACGAGAGTAAAACGCCAGCCCGCGACAGAGCGGTGCGGGCGGGCGGCGGCCATCGCCGGTCGCTGATCGCCTCGCGATACCATCCTACGAGTACTTACAATTTTTTATTTATGATTGCATTCAAGTGTTGACTGAACCCGAGCCGTTAGCTATAAGTAGGTACTAGGTCAGATAACTACATCTTGTAACAACCAATCTGTTACTGAATAGACTAAGTACTGAATCCAACATTTTTTAAGTCTTTCCGTATAGTAGGTAGCGAAGTGGGTAGGTAGGTACCTATATTACTTTGTACAAGATATGTACCTACCTATGTATATTAAATATTGTCATAGGTAGGTACCTACAGTAACTTAACGAATGTAATTACACTTATTAAGTAAGTACCTACTTGCCGTTCTTCATTAACAGGCAAGCAGAAGTAAGATTTTTATTTGATTTGTTAGATTCGCATCCGTGATATGCTTTCATAATAGCATCATAGATTGAGTATTAATTATATTAATAACAAACAAAAAGACTCAACAAACAAAAAGATTGAAACGTAATAATATAACCAAACCTTAGGTAGGTACTTTATTACGCGCGTGTGCACGCGCGGCTAGCGACAGCCCGACTGACGACCGAGGACCGTCGGCGACCGGCGGGCGGCGAGAGCGCGCAAGTACATAGAGTGAGCGTGGCCTCTAGGCCTACCTACCATAAATCATCTGCAGTTACTGATCAAAGTTTCGGGCAATCCGCTCCATGGAAAATATTTATCTCGAAATGAGATGCAAAGGCATGATTCTTAAATCGAAGTAACTTCGTGAAACCTAATTGGTCAAATGCTACGGTGTTTGTTCGTCTAAGTTGCGGATCAGCAGTTTCAAATGTTTCAGGATAGTCTCCCAGATTTATTCAGATTAAACGAGTACTTACTCCGTGAGTCTGCTTGTTCACAAAACATTTAAGTAATTCTACTTATTTCTGCTTTAACACATCCTTTAACACTATTGCCATCGCCAGTACTTTATCGGTAAGGTAAAAAAGTCGCGGGTAGACAGCTCCCGCCCTCCCCGTACTAAGGCAATAAATCATATGTGTTGTTAATTATTTTGATTAAAAGAGAGCCCAGTGAAATTGGTACCACCCGATATCTGGGCCACATACCACACTCATAAATATTTTAAGGGTAAGCGCATTGCTTAGTTGCTGATGTTTTGGTGAATTTTGTTTAACAGAATAAAGGCGTGTACTGCAATCATCACCATCCTAACGTTAGTCCTGGTGATATCAGAGTCTTGAGTCTTCGGAGTCCGGGATCCGCTCAGCTTTAAATCTCATCAGTTACTTTCGAACCGGGCAAGAGGAACCTCTGAGTCCAGCAAACATGCCAGCCGGTATATCTACCTGCGGATTGACGAGGCTCTGACATAGGCTTTCCTCTTGGAATTGGAAGGTCAGATGGAAGACGCTTCCATAAAAAAGTATGATTCCGTAGCCGAACGCATACGACAATTACTGCCGACGCACACAGCACATGCGCGTAATTCATTGCCGTTTCTCAATGGTGCCTTTTATCCGTATTGGAGTTTAACAAGTAATAGGTACGCTGTATGTGCTGCATGTGTCTGTCATTGTTATATGCGGTCGGCTTCGGAATCATACCTTAACCGTACAAGGAAGGAACCACCAAAGGAAGAGGTGTCAGCGGATCCTGAGCCCTGAGGCGAACGGCCTCGGATGCAACCAGGAACAACCCTGATTCATGATTCATTTTGATACTTATGATGATCATGATTTCATTTTCGGGTAATTTTACATGTTCCTATTTTACAGTACGTATTACGGCAGCAAATATGATTCCCAGAGGATCAGATTAAAGGCGTCGCACCTGGGGTGAGCACGAACAACTATCGTAATCGTATCGTGAACGTAACGAGAGCACGGAGCATTGCGATTGGCCGCCTGCCTGAAGCCTGCCAATCACAATGCTCCGTGCTATCGTTCCGAACCACGTTATAGGCAGCGATTACACAGTCAATTATGAACGCGATCCTGTCAATATTATATTGCAAACGCGATATTGACTCCGATATAACGATATTGAATCGCGACATTTATTGATTATCCAATCCCCATCTTTTATCATAAACGCAAGTTAAGTACTACTACTAGTCGGAATTAAAACCATTTAACTTTCTGTGTATGAAGCCAAACACAAACAGTATTAGATACCTACTTAATTCTGATGATTCAAAGTTCTTCGTAGTCATAACCCTCTCGACACTCACAAAATATGAGCCGTAACAAAAACTGGGGCCGTAAAAAGCCCAAAATAGTTATAGTTATAAGGAACCATAATGCACATGCATAGTGAACGCGCCGGTGACCCGATTCATTCAGCTAGGTGAGCAGAAATAGCTCGCATCATCTACACCTGAACTGTTCTTGGGAACGCTTTATCACAGAATGGAAAACTAAGAGCAAAAAGTCTTCTTAAACCTATTTTTATACCAGTTAGGTGACAGACAGGCACACAGCCACCAGATGGAAAGCGATTACCGAGGTCTATGGACGTATGCAACACCAGGAGCGTTACACTCGTGCTGTCGACCCTGCAGAAACCTTGAGGAATCCCACATTATAGAAGCTTGGGAAAACCACAACAGCGAGTTCATTCCACAACTTGAGCGTGCGTGGAGCACAGTTTCTTTCATACCGCACAGTACGCACCGTTTTCGGTCGCAATGTGTGAGGATGAACTCCCTGCCTATGGCGAGTAGTGCGATGATAGAATGTAGCTGTGGGTATCATGTCAAACAATTCATCTGAGCACAGACCATTGTTTAAGTGCTAAAACACACACAAAAACCTTGTTAATTATTGAAACTAGTGTCACCAAACTCACACATTAAACCAATCCAGACACACGAAACAGATTCAACTTGTCACAGCATAAAACGCAGGTCCGGTCAGAAGACAAAGCATTAAAAGCCTTTAGTCTTCCCATTGACAGTACAAAAACTCTCCAGTGAGCTCTGGTTACCCTACTCACCGCCGGGCACACAACACGAGGTTATTAGCGGAGGAACTTCCCCAGTGGAACTGTTCAATTGGGACGGGAATTCTGTCGTGTCCTTCAAATTCTTTGCAGGCCACACGCACGTTGTTAATTGTATTAAAAGTATGTGTACAATCCCACAATACAATACAACCAACCCTAAACTCCTAGGTGAAGGCCTGGAATGCGACTGGAATTATATAACACTAGCTTTTGCCCGCGGCTCCGCCCGCGTGGATGTCAGTTATCGCGACCAAACATAGCCTATGTCCTTTCTCAAGGTCTAAACTACCCCTATACCAAATTTCATCAAAATCGGTTCAGCGGTTTAGGCGTGAAAGCGTAACAGACAGACAGACAGACAGACAGAGTTACTTTCGCATTTATAATGTTAGTATGGATTTTATATTCGAGGAATTTGAGCAGTGAGATGCTAATGGTTTAATCTGCAATTCCTGCGTCACAGACTGCTGTGACGCAGGAATCTGGATCAGTATCCAGATCAACATTTACCAAAGTAATTTGGAGCTAAACTTATGATCACATTAATCGATCGTTTATCGAAACGGGGGCTAGCTATTTCCAAATCAAAAATTTGTATCAGTGTGTCACAAAATATTCGATGTATGTAATCGACTTCGTGCATGAGTGCTGCTCCCAATTAGTCAGAATGTTATTTTTATTGTATATTCAGGGAAAATAAAAATTCTCTGCCATTTTTTCTGATCTTTTAGTAAAAAAATGATTGCTTAGTGTGCAACTCAATTTTCGTCAGTAGGTACTTACGAGTATCTACTGATGGTATCCTTCCGTACCAACTTACATAAGTTACCTGCCCAATTCCTACTCTGATCCATACAATAAGTACCTACAACAGCTAACTGTCCTTCAATTCAAGAAAATTTGCTGTATTTTCATTTTCCATACTGTATTCATGCTTTACTTAATACCTACCCATGGAATTAAAATCAACTTCGTGCTGCCGACCCTGAAAAAAGTTTCGAACGAAGAAGAACCTTTTTGAAGAACCCCATATTGTGGTCGCTTGGAAAAACCACAGCATTGAGTTCATAACCAAATTCCATTTGCAAAATTAACTTTAGTAATTATTCATGATGAGTAACTTAAATTATTAATTATTTTCTTTTGAGGAGATATTAATAATACCTACATTAATTAAACGTCGCTGTTAATCTCAAATTAGGAAGTAGGTATTGATGTTTATTGATTCGCCGCGTGGTTCCCGGCAGAGTAGAATTTGGGCCACTCCGTCTCCTCCCATGCGGTGTCGTACAAGGCGACTAAGGGATAGGGCTGTTTAACATCAAGCCGATATATACACTATACAGCCCTGATTCAGCCCCAGATACTTGGCTCAACAATAGTGCCCGGAATACGGCAATAGGCTCACCCCCATTACGTGTAACCTAATACATTGATTGGTCAAATGTGGGGTGTTAATTCACCTCTGCTTAGCCCTCCGGTGATAAAGGCGTGATTATATGTATTATGTATGTATATTTATCTAAATAAATATAACTCAAAGGTGACTGACTGACATAGTGATCTATCAACGCACAGCCCAAACCACTGGACGAATCGGGCTGAAATTCGGCATGCAGGTAGATGTTATGACGTAGGCATCCGCTAAGAAAGGATTTTGATTAATTCTACCCCCAAGGGGATAAAATAGGGGATGAAAGATTGTATGAAACTTTGTCAATTTTAAACCGATCGGGCTGAGACTTTGCATGCATAAAGCTACTATGACGTAGGCATCCCCTAAGAAAGGATTTTGAGATGCAGGCTATATAAACACTAAACGATAACCGACATCCACGCGGGCGAAGCCGCGGGCAACAGCTAGTTGATCCTATAATCGCTTACTAACTACTCAGACCGCGTAGTAGTCTGACTAATATAACGTGTCTCAAAAATCTAGGACACGCATCTAAATATATCGCTAACGATCAAAGGGTATTACGCGGATGCGGAAGGCTATCGCATGTAGATATTTTATCGAGTCGACAACGTAACAGCCCATTAGCGTTTTGGTTCCGTGGGAGATACGAAGGAGACGCTTTTCAGCACTTTCAGTAGGCAGCTTGTTCTGTTCAGCTATTGTATCTACACAGTAGTAGATTTGCCTGTCTGTCGGTGTCTTTCCTGTACCTTACGTATGTACGTTACGTTTTTTTATTCAGTTTATACCACTTAAGTGAAGGTGGCAAACATATGGACACGCTTCTCACCTGATGGACTTGTGCGACACTAGGGGCTTCACAGTCCCGCTGCCTTGTATAAGAACCTTCTAATGCCTTTCTTGACGAACCCCTTACCTTATTGTAGGTAGGTAGATATTATATCACGAAGCGCGAAAGTTTAAAAAATAAGATTTGACCATAAAGTTTAACTATTTGAAATTATTTCAAAATTCCTAGGTACGTACATTCAAATACCTACTGTCTTCACTGCCCTCAGCAATATGGTACCTATATATAGGAGTATGATGTTACAAAAGAAATACACTTACCTACTAAATTTGCTACAAAACCCTTTGGCGCAACTACGGCTCACGCTTGACCGTTATCGATATTGATCCCATATACATCGGTGAGTAAATATTATGATAGTGCAAATAGCTATAACCGTAAAGAATAGCCAACAAGATTTAGTTTTAGACAAATGGGCATTTGTAAACTGTGGTGCACTATTTGTACCACATGTACCTTCATAATTAGCTCCCCTTTAATTTGAATTGTTCGTGATCATAAACTCGCATGATGTCTTGTATTGTATGAAATATGGTGACATTCATCATAGAAACTGATAGAAACACAGTAGTGGCGAAAGGTGAAAATTTTCTTATGAAAAGCTGGTGGAATAAGTTCTTACCTCGATCTAATTTTGTCATCACCAGTGACCAGAAGTCGCCAGGAATCGGGTTATAAGGACCTCTCACCGCTCGCTACTGAAACACAGCGCCATCTAGTAAAGAGACGCTACACTAATTCCTAACAGTATGTATTAGATAGATAATTCTTTAAACATTTTTATACTATGTTATATGCACATGTTTTTAGCTTTTAGCCGCGCATATTACCTACACTCGTTCTAGTGAACCTTATTCACATTTGAATGATTTTTAGAAGCTTATTTTGTAATAAAACACAATTTATTATTGCTAATCTCAAAAACCAAATGCGTATTTTAACTATTTAATTAATTACATTTGTGGGAGAGTTGTTGAGTAATTCATCATCTACATATAGACGTATTCTCCTGACTGCATCCGTGGCCAAGATGACCCCGAAGCTCAGAGTCCGCCTTCCGGCTCTTCCTTCTCCACTTCGCACGATCTTGGGCGTCCATGGTAGTGAGACCATTAGCACGCATATCACCCTCCACGACGTCAAGCCAGGACTTCTTTGGCCTACCCCTTTTACCTGGACCCGGCGGGGGTACCATTGCCAGGCATTTGTTCCCCACGTAGCCTGGCGGTTGCCGCAAGACGTGGCCGCACCAGCGAAGGCGGCTCTCTTGCATTTTATCCGCGATGTCACGGACATGGAGGCTGCCGCGGATGCGAGAGTTCCGTACGCGATCTTTACGCGTAACGCCGCACATCCACCGCAACATTTTCATCTCCGTGACACGCAGCTCTTGCTTGTGTCACGGAGCAGCGGCCACGCCTCACAACCATACAAGAGAACAGGCCTAATGATCGTCTTATAGACCTGCCCCTTCAACCTGACTGGCATTTTAGGATCACAGGACGCCAGTCATTTCTCGCCACTTGGCCCACGGGGCAGCAATGCGTGCCTTGACGTCGTGGTCGATCTCACCGGTCACATGAAGTACAGATCCCAGGTACTTAACCTGGTCCGTGCGCTCGACCAAATCATCGCCTATGCGGACGGGTGTGGAATCTGTGGAGTTTAACGCTAAGTATTCTGTCTTCGCTACATTTAGCTTCAGACCGCCGTTCTCAAGCGCTTCTTTCCATCCTTTCACGCGTCGCACCAATCTGCTCCTGTCCGCGTCCATCAGCGCAATATCATCAGCATACATGAGCAACCACGGAGGCTGCTCATGTGAGTTTCTAATGCTGTCCGACAAAACATCTAATACCACGCTGAACAGGTAAGGACTAAGGACGGATCCTTGGTGTACCCCGCCGGTGATGGGGAAGGCTTTCGAGTCGCCAACAGCAGTCCGAACCACGGTTGAGTAATTAGAACCAGTTGTTGAGTAATTAGAGTACAACAACTCAATACCAAATACTTATGTACATGAGCTGCATGCCCATCGTATTAGGCTAAAGTAACCCGCAACAATTCCAAAAAAATAGAGTAGTTGTAACTTTTTCAACGTTATCATAGTTGTCACTTGTCATACATGTCACATTGCAATATTTTTTTAGTTTGTCATTATTGTCATTTGTCACTGTTGTCAGTCTGCCACCATGGCGGCCGCATTGCTGTCAAATAGGCAATTGCATAAATTCATAAAAAACAATATAAAATCTGCAAAATCATTCACTAGTACTCAATCCATTATACAGAATAAATCTCAATTGAGCGTTATTTGCCAACAATGTGCCACTACCAGCTATTACAGGGTAAAGTTATTCGCAAAGTTGTGATTCAAAATCATACGTTTTTTAAAGTTTTTATAATTTATTTAGTGATTTTGTATTAAATACAAGTTACTATTGTTTTAGTATTATACAACAGGAGCCCCACAATCGAGTGGGGGGTCAGACCCAGCGAGAAACGTACTTGCGGCCGTGTTAGCAAACAAACCAAAGACTGGCAAAATTCCAGTTGGTAAGTTAAAATTCACAGACACGTTCCAATTATAAATTATGATTAGAAAAAAAAAAGGTTTTCGTAACTTCTATACTTTGAAAATTTCCAGGCACTTTATAGTTACATAATATTTGATAAACATGACCTTGCGTCGTGTGCAAATTAGGAACACTTTATTGTTTACTGACAACAAGTGTCATTGAGCAAGAGTAACTGTTCTTCTTTGGAGAATTTTTGTATATCATGGAACTTAATTTTTCCTACTCTGAGATTTATTACCTTTTAAGTAGACCTGCAAGAGAAAGAAAACTCAAAATAAAACTCTGTACCAACCAGTCTGGCCAGCGTGGAAACAGTAGGTCAAAGCCGCCCAATATTGGGAGAGGCCTAAGTCCGGCAATGGACTATGATCGGATTGAAATTGGTTGAAGTCAGTTTGATAGGATCTACTTTCTCAAACAAACATTGCTACGCATAATCTATAATTATCTGAAAAATTATGCTATCTATGAGTGGTGCACTTGTTATTGCTGATAGCAACAAGTATTAAATTTCTACATAAAATTTTCTTATTATTCCTATAAATTCCTCTACATGTTAATTTGTTTTGCCTATCTGTTCAATTCGCCCTAATGCCTTTTGTGAATGTCACCCTTTTATCATTTCTATATAGTTTTACAATGTACCAATTTTAGTTTAGTTCTTACAGTTAGAAATTTAGTCTAGCTCTCACAGATTAAATATGTAAATGATGATGCTTTTCAGATTTGTATTATAGAACCTATCTCAAGTCCTGCATGGACTACCTTCATCAGTAGTGTTCAGGCTAAGAATATTGACTCATTTGTTTATACTGTTTTGTTAAGTATTTAACTAAAGGTAAACAATCTTAAAGTGTTTTTAAACAAACTCATAGTAAACAAATAAAGTTCTGCTTAAACTAGTGGTTTTAGTCATATTTAATTTTTAAAGATTGTTGATTGTTTGATTGAAAGTTTATAATCAAAAAAAGGTTAATAAAATATGTTTTGGGCTGTAGTTAAGTACATAACCAAGCGAAGTATAGTTAATTTAAATAGGAGTAGATTTTTTATCTTTAATCACTTAAGCAAACAACATTTTGAAGACAATCACTGAAATAAAAAAAAATTATGTCATTCAAAATGAATTACTAATTAACTTTTAACTTGAATTACTGTGGGTACTATTTATAGTAAATATTTAACATTAATAGTAAATAGTAACCATAAAATTATTAATACAGTGGTCATGACACTCATCACATACAATCAACATTGGTTGTCACATTTATAACTTGATAACTACTATAAAATTAAATAGCAGTGAGTCTACATGCAATTGAATACTCTTAGATAAGTAATAAACAAAGTAATTATTGACTGGTATTTCATTAATAAAAAGATTCTATACTCAAATCAATTTTTCAAAATATTGACAGCACACTTGTACTTTTGCACCATATTTATTACTGAAACTGACCGGTTTCGCCTAACGGCATTCTCATAGGTTTAAAGATTCCAATTGTTAAACACTACAATAAATTTTAAAATTATGTATACCAGTACAAACTTTTTCCCCAACGTTTGGGGAAATAAAGATTGGCCTTCAATTTTCTTATGTTTAATTTAATTTTATTTGAATTGGCCAACTATTAATTGAATACAAAACATTTTTTAATGATTTATAATTTAAATCATGTTTATGTAAATAAATTGCACTTGAGTCGCAAGTCACAAAAAAACTGAGTCACAAAAGCCCAATTTTTTTTTACCAATAGTCTTTCTTGAATCTTGAGCAAGATTCAGCAACATCTCACTGTATACCATTTTACTTTTAAGCCACTGCATTGTTTTGTTACTAATACTTGGTTGAAACGCAGCTCTTTGTTTACCATCTCCCGTTTGTGTCCAGCATGATCCTACTCCCAGCTTGTTCTTCACTCCCACTTCATAAAACCTTTCCTTTTCAACAATCCTGACGTTATTCTCCCCTCCTTAGGTATCCAAAAAAGAGACTGCTTTCACCCAGGTGCCTCTGTTTTGTCTCGTGAAGATATAAACTTGGGAGATGCGAAGCCGGTTACCGGGGCGGACATGATTAGGGGCATGTTGGAGTATGTGTGGCCTAAGGTGAGAACATTATATATTATTAGTTATTACTTATATTTACTTACCTTGAATTCTAATGATAAGTAGGTAACCCACACCACGTATCATGGACCTAAAATGTGCTCGAAACGTGCCCTATACGCGCAGTACATATTTCTTGGGTGTCTTTTGAGGATAGCACGGGATGCTACTGCGGTAGACGAACTCAAATTCACCGAGCATAGACTATTACAAAGCAATCTGCGGGTGCCAGAGCCTCGTTTGTCTCACGATTTAGGTCCAAGATACGTGGCGCGGGTTATAATTGACATAAGTACTATGTATAAAGTAATTAAGTGAATAACACATAACTCGGAAAGCTAATGAGTTAATTTATTCTGCTGTTTATAACTGATTTATCGCATGTTGGTGAGAGTTTTCACCACTTATGTGTAACATATTTGGAAGTCCTTTCCTTTCTAGGTTAGGCTCCCTAGGTCAGAACCCTTGGTCTTGATGTTTCTGTGTATAATAAAATCATCATCACCTTAGCCACACCCCAGTTGCATCTGAGGCTTTCACCTTAGTCCTCAGTCTTTTTGGTTTAGCTAATACGACTTTTATCGACTCCCGTCTGACCTCTCAACTCCGTCAACCAGCAAGGATACCGGCTTGCAGGTAAGGTAAGCTTAGCCACGAAGGTCTTGGTGAGGTCCCTATACACTCATCGCCGAATTGACTCAGCCCCCTTCAGCCAACACGGTCCACCTGGTGGAAAGTAGCCTTTTGACTCATATATCCACTTCCCAAAACGCCCACTTCCCAAAACACCCACTTCCCAAAAGGACAATTCCCAAATCGGCCACTTTCCAAAACGACCATTCCCAAATCGCCCACTTCCCAAAACAACAATTCCCAAAAAGGACAATTCCTAAAACGTCCACTTCCAAGGATACTAACCTACAAGAGTTTTACCCCTTTGGAGCAAAATGTACAAGACGCAAAATGTGCACGACACGCAAAATGTGAAGTGGTCCTTATGAGTCAAAAGGGAAAGTAGTTACCGTGGTTGTGTGTAACACCAGGGGTGTCACTCTCGTGCTGCCGACCCTGTAAGAACGGAGAGTTTCTGTGCCGTCAGTGCAGAAGAAAAAGCAGAACAAGTCTTTGGACTTCCCACTGACAGCATAAAATTCTCCAGTGAGCTACCTACTCACAACACGAGGTTATTATGGTCGCGGTATTAGATAGATAGATATTTTATCCCTCCGAATCAGAAGGTCCATAAGGGAAAAATGTCATTGTTTGCAGAAGGTCCACATGTTTAAACGTCTATAAAATGAGAATGTTTAGAGTGACAAAACGACTTACTAGTAAAACGTCCAAAATGTGAAAATGTCATTAATGTTAAGTACAGTCATTAATAGATGTCTCATATCGTTTCTATTGCACACCACTGGTATGGTATGGTATGATATCACGGGCTGGTGTCCGCAACTCCACGTCAAGGCTCGGTTTTTGCGTGAGGGTGGGCATTCTACTCGATCCACCCCTTGCACACCATTATCATCACATATTATTTTACACAGATACAGTTATAGTAAAATGTACAATGGGCGGCCTTATCACTAAAAGTGATTTCTTCCAGTATTCTATTAGTAGTAGTATGGTATTCTGTAGAACGGAGGTACTTCCCCAATCGGACTGCTGATAGAGATTGTCATTGGTCGATTCGATCTCCAGTGACGTGACCCAATCCGACCAATGACAATTTCTATCGAGCACATCGTTACGACTCGCATCGTTGTGCTCGCTTAGTGAGTAACAGTGCAGCAATCTCTTTAAAAAAATATTCAACATGCATATTCAACTATTACAGGACAACGAGATGATCCGACGTCGAGTGATGCTCTCCCTCTCTCTGCTCTTCGGCGCCAAAGTAATGAACGTCACCGTACCGTTCCTGTTCAAGTACGCGGTAGACGAGGTGAACACTATGAGTGTGGCGCACGGAGACGCCTTGTTGGGCATGGCCACTGTGCCCCAGGCTTTGGGGACCACTGCTTTCAGTTTGTTTTTGGGATGTAAGTATTAATGAATTATATTATCTGTTTAGGGGTATTCAGAATGTGTTTGCAGTTTTGAGGGTGCAAGGGATTTAGGGTCTAAAAATGTGATATGCGCAAGTTTCCAATTCATTTTTATTGAACTTGTAATATGTGTGAATCCCTACTAATATTATAAATGTGAAAGTAACTCTGTCTGTCTGTCTGTCTGTCACGCCCAAACCACTGTACCGATTTTGATGAAATTTGGTATAGGGGTAGATTAGACCTCGAGAAAGGACATAGGCTATGTTTGGTCGCGATAACCGACATCCACGCGGGCGGAGCCGCGGGCAACAGCTAGTTCTTTATAATTAATCTTAAAACTGACGAGCGTGTGTGAAAACAAATTATGAAAGTAGAAGCGGAAGTTGGATTAGGATCGTAGCAGGTGGAAACATGTAGTATCTGCCTACCACATTGGGAAGGAGGCGTGACTGTATGCATGTAAATGACATGTGTCTCCAATTGAACACGGATTTGAAAAAGGCTAGTGTGCCAAACCCTTGTAGATTTCAAGATACCTCGTATTGAACAAGGAAAGGTAAATACGCGTCCGTGTGTATCTTCCAGACGGTATAGCTCGCGCGGGCGCGGCGGGCTTCAACGAGCTGCGTAACGCGGTGTTCGCGCGCGTTGCGCAACACTCCATACGGCGGCTCGCGTGCAACGTGTTCGTGCACCTGCACAACCTGGACCTGAGCTTCCACCTGGGCCGCCAGACCGGCGCGCTGTCCAAGGTAACCTGGCTTCCTGTACGCAGTGGGAATTTATCAAGTGGGTGTAGGTTGCCAAAACCGTAGCTACAAGGTATAGCAAAAAGTAGGTATTCAAAGGAGTTTGAGGCATAATTTTGGGCAAAACTAAAACAGCATTAATTAAGTTTTAGAAAAAATTATATTCCTAACCGCGTATTTTCAAATACTTCTTTGTGTGAACATGTGGATGGCGTTGGGTTGAAGAAGCTTTTGGGCACACAAAATGTATAAACAAGCTGCATATCTTTCTATTATAGTACCTACCGTTGACGGAAGGTTTCCCTCTTGCAAATCGGAAAATCAAGGTGATGGCGATTGTTCTCAATACATAGCTATATTCGAACTGTAATTACAATAGTTTCAGATAGTCTCAAGTGCTCAGATAGTCTCAAGTGTTGCTGTCTAAGTACCTTCTGCGGACAAATCCTATTATTTTAACGACTGTTTAAATAACACCCTTTATCGAAATCTACTAGGTACGCGTAGGTGACGTGAGTCGGCCATACTCACGTCACCTTCGCGCACCAGCCCCTCTAGACAAGTGGCAATTCGTTGCTCGGCGTATGATGGAATATAATGCCAAATGTATGGGATTTGACGTATATGACAGGCGTCAACGAATGTCAAAAACGTCAAATCCTGTACATTTGTCATTCTATTCCATCATACGCCGAGCAACGAATTGCCACTTATCTAAAGGGGCTGTATAATGAGATTATCGTACTGTCGACAGACGATAGACCGCGGTTCCCGCGCCATCAACTTCGTGCTGTCGGCCATGGTGTTCAACATTGTGCCCACCGTCTTCGAACTGACGCTCGTGTCCGCCATCTTGGGCATCAAGGGAGGACTCGCTTTTACTGGTGAGTAGTACAATCAAAGCACGTATAAACCTCATTTGACTTCCGCCGACATCTGAGTGGCAACTTTTGCTATCTAAAAAGGTCAAAATGAAGTTACTTTTTTACTGTACTTAAATGTTTTGAAAAGTAAGTATAGTTAAGTCGAATATTATGAAGTAAGGAAGAAGATGACAAAATTGTTATTCAGGTTTCTAGCCATTTTCCCTCCGAGCTAGTTACAAAGGCTCATTTACCAAACGTCCCTTTCGAAAAATGTCTATGGGTTGCAAAATGTCCGGTCCCTTTTTCAACTATTTGCCAAAGGAACATTTTGCGAGCTATAGACATTTTGCGAAATAGACGTTTTGCGATTGAGCCCAATAAATATATTTACTGTGGATTTTTTACGTTTTCAGTCACATTTTTTCGAAAGGGATATTGTGGGAAAGGGACTTTTTGCGAATTGGACGTTTTGCGAATGAACCATTTAAAATAGAAATAGGTCCAGTTTTGAATACATCTTATCTGTTTATGTAGAACATCGCTAATGGGATCTTTCTCACACTTATAACGTTACAATAACAAATTATTCATAACCTTTTTCAGGCCTCGCATGGAGTTGCGTTGCCGTATACGCCATGTACACACTAGCTATCACACAATGGCGGACAAAGTTCCGCGTACACATGAACAAGGCCGAGAACGAAGCCGGCAACAAGGCGATAGACTCGCTCATTAACTACGAAACTGTAAAGGTAAGATTAATAGTACATTATGGTACAAGTGAGCAACGTTGGTGATTACCGCCGAGGCGCCATTGAGACCCGAGCCGCCAGGCGAGGGTCTTAAGACAGCCGAGGACGGTAATCATCATGCTCACACGTGCCATACGACGTTTTACAACACACTTGCGAATAAAATAATACTACAAATACTAAATAAACAATACTACAAATTAATTCGTTTTCCTATGCGCGCGCATTTAACAATGGCGGTCGACCATATTTAAAAAAAAAAGAGGTTTGAACTTAACTTTTTTTTTACTGTTTTTTTTTCTGTACTTAGAGAAAAAAAAAGTTAAATTTGAGTGAAAATTTTGTTTATTACACAAGTATTACAAGTTGAAATTATTTATTTAAATACGAAAATGCATCAAATGACCATACAATAGGCGTAATAATTTATTCGTACTATTAAACACGTTATTTTTTGTATCAAAACTTTTTTAAGAACATAGACAAATTATAGACACTTCCTATAAAATTTAAAAAAGAATCTATAACTCACTTTTGTGAATAATAGCAATGAAAAAGTCACAGTTTTATAATAGGTGTCATTCCGTGCTTAATTGCGGTAAAATAATATCACTTTTATAAGCAGGTGTGTTGTAAAAATTGTTTTTTAATACTATTTAAGTGGTAGACGGCGCAAGGCACTACTGGGCCTCCATTCTGCTAAAGCACAACCACTGTCACACCACACCACAGAGACTGCGAGAAAATTACATTTGATTTTAGCCTTTAAAGCAATGCATGTAAAGTTTAAAATTAAATGGCTTTTTGTAGAGTGAACGAAAGCGTGTAATGAAAATATTGTCATTTAATTTTGGACTTTAATTCCATAGTAATAAAGTCTAAAATTTAATGCCAATTTCTGCTGAGACTGGCACGACAGTGGTTTTACTTTAACAGAATCTAGGGCCTGATAGAAAGTGGTTACCGTTTCCTATGGACGTGTGCAATACCAGGGACTTAACACTCATGCTGCCGACCCTGTAGCCATCTTATAATGCCCTTGAAGAACCTCATATTTTAGTCGCTTGGAAAAACCACAGCAGGGAGTTCATTCCATAGCTTGAGCGTACGAAGAGTGGAGTTCCTTTCATACCGTACTGTGCCATCAGTTGTAGTATCCGGTGTGATGCCTCGTCAGGACGTAGCCTTATTTTGAGGTTTTGTCAGTGTCGTTTTAATAATCTCTACAAAATGCATGATTTTTGACATGACTGCATCCAGTAAATAAAATTGAATGAATAACTAAGAGGTATCACAATTTGAAAATTTTGCGTGACGAAATAAATTCAAGCAGAAATGCCGATCAAAATTAGACCATGTTATCTTTATAACCCGCGCCACGTATCTTGGACCTAAAATGTGCTCAAAATGTGCCCTATACGTGCAGTACACATTTCTTGGATGTCTTTTGAGGATAGAACGGGATATTTAGGTCCAAGATACGTGGCGCGGGTTATACCTTTGCACTGATTCTCATCCTAAACCTCGCACTCATTCAGTATTCAAACGCTTGCAGTACTTCAACAACGAGAAGTACGAGCTGGAGAAGTACGACGCGTCGCTGAAGGTGTACGAGCACGCGTCGCTGAAGACGGCGTCGTCCCTCGCCGCGCTCAACTTCGGACAACACGCCATCTTCAGCGCGGGGCTCAGCGTCATTATGATTATGGCCGCGCAACAGATCGCACAGGGTACGTACACAGAGAAGTTCCTCTCCCACGTCCCCTACTTCTCTCTATCCTATTCACTGTCCCTACTAACCTCCTCGCTTTTCCTGTTCTCCATACTTCCCTCTTCACAGACTTCTCCCCTCCAAGTTTGCTTGAACTCTCTACTTGACTGATACTGGTTTGAAAGATATGACAGTGTCAAGCATGGCGGTGATAAGCATGACAGTGACAGGCGTGAGCGTGACAGGCGCTTTGAGTATGGAAGTATATGGAGATGAAATACCTACGAAAAAAAACTGTATACCTAAACTTGGATGAGAACGGAAAATGGCGTCTATAATAGGGAAGCCCAGTAAACTGTCGATAACCACCTTATCGATATAAAAGAAGCACAGACTAAAAATGTAAACAAGGGTTTAAACTATTGTCTATCTTCTATCTATCTATACTATTATATAATTGTAAATTGAAAATGTTTGTCCGCGAGTGACGCAAAAACTACTAAATGGATTTTGATGCAGTTTTTTTGTTAGAAAGGTCTCGTTGGAATTTAAAATCTTACGTCTGTTTTACTGCAATCGGTTGAGTAGAACCGAAGATAAGAGATCCACGCGGGCGGAGCCGCGGGCGAAAGGCTAGTATTTAGCATATATTTGCTAAATATAATAGTTTGAACCATTGTAAACCTTTGAGAATGCCGTAAGGTGAAACCGGTTAGGCAACAAAAAATAAAACAATTGTGGAAGAGTACAAGACTAAGTTTAGTGCTTTATTCAATATGTCCTTTATATTAATATATATCCATCAACAAAGGAGAACGGGCAGTTCGTTACATAATATTGTAATACTTTTTACCTATATCACAATTGTTTCGTTAAATGATAATTATTGTATGTTTAAATACATATTTTTCAGTGCATGGTTATTAATACTGTCTGAAAATAATTATTACTGTTATTATAATAAATGTAACATTCAGTAATGTTACATTTATTAAATGTAGAGCTTATTTTTGCTAGAATATATTTTTCAACACACTCATAATGTAGCTTCATCATCATACTGAAATGTACACATTAAAAAATTAAAAATAAAACTTTAATGAAGGATAATAATATGATCTTTATGCCCAGAGTATCAAAATAAATTTAAAAATAGTACATTATGGTACAAGTGAGTAAAGTTGGTAATTATCATACTCACATAATATATACTCATATACGGTGAGGTCATCCCAATGCGGAGAATCTTAACGGCGACTTTTAACTTACTTGTGATTTATGCCATCTATTAACACTTAGTGGAACTAATTTCCTTACAAATGCAAGAATGACACTTACATGACGTTATTGACGTTACTCGGCAAATGGCGTCGTCTGTTGGGAGACCCATCACCACTAATCACCAGAGGTCACTGCAAATTTTCATAATTTTTGCTTTTGTTCTGAGTGTGCCCCCCCCCCCCCCCCCTGGCCAGATGGCAGCCGCTTCACGGAAAATATCGAGGTCCAGTCAAATCCGCTGTTAAGACTGGTAAAGCGGACAGACTCCGAGGTGAAAGCTTCAGATGCGACGGGGAGTTACACTAGGATGAAGAAGAAATAAATATACTTCGTTTATGGTATATAAACGATACTAACCATAAAAAATTCCCTCCTACAGTCCCGGGTCCTTTAAGCGGGGCATAAAAAGCATCTGATGAGGCCTTCTTAGTTCTTAGATATTAAATTTTATTATCAATCATATTTAGAAATAATCATTTATTTTATTGTCGCTTTATCTCACATAAACCATAAAATTATCATTATCATTTATCTTAATATCATGAGCTTAGCATTTTTCCGCTCTCTTTTGGTTAATACACATTAGATGACAGGATAGATAGATATCGACAAATATTACGATAATAGAGATACATGATACATCCCTAACATAGTAACCGTCTACAATCTAAGTCTATGGTCTACACACGTTCATTCATGAAAATAGAAGTATGTGAGAACGGAAGATGGCGATTTGGCGTCAAGCTTGATTCGATTTTATGAATGAAATCGTAGTTGTTGCTACTCTTTAATACTCTAAGGACAGGCGTGATCATTACAGGCGTGACCATGACAGGCGTGACAGACATGACAGTGACAGACATGACAGTGACAGACATGACAGTGACATAATGACAGACAACATCACTTTAGTTTTATGTAAACCACAGATTGATAACTCGTGTCATTCGTGACGTTTATAATCTCCATTATTAAAAATATTTGAATTCGTAACTTATACTCGATACGTTCACGTTACGAATTCGAATAGGTACTCTTCGTGTTCGAGGCACACATGCGTATAGGCTGTCGTGTGATTGATGATGTGTCCTTAGGCACGATGACGGTGGGCGACCTGGTGATGGTGAACGGGCTGCTGTTCCAGCTGTCCATCCCGCTGGGCTTCCTGGGCTCCGTGTACCGCGAGGTGCGCCAGGCGCTCATCGACATGCAGACCATGTTCACGCTCATGACCGTGCAGTCGCGCGTCAAGGTACGTCATCGTCATCCCCGTACATTTAGCTGTAGGGCTGAAGGAGCGACCTCCTAACCCCTAGGGGCTGTTTTTTTAGCAATTTTATAACCCCCCCTCCCCCATGGTGATACGTGGTGAGGTTTTAGACTACCCCTCCCCCCCCCCCCTAGCCAAAATCACGTGTATTTTTGTATTCATTATTTAATGCTAAAAAACTGAGAATCGTGACAAAAATCGCGAGTTATAAGAAAAAAAAAAATACACGTGATGTCTCAATATACCCCTCCCTCCCCCCTGGTGATGTTTCGTGATATTTTCCAAACCTCCCCCCCCCCCCCCTCTTTTGAGCCTCACGTGACTAATGGACAGCCCCCTAGAGGAGTCTTCGTCAGAACTTCGTTCGTCATTCAGCGTGTGTTAATAGTTCTAAAATGATGGTCATCCGTATTGCAAAAAAAAGGGATAAGTTGTTTCTAACAAAGGATTGGTCTTGAGACGACGGTGGAGCCACCTGCTGACTAACATGGTCGTTTCTATTTGCAGGAGAAGGTCCAGGCGCCGCCGCTAGTGGTGGACGCGAAGTCGGCCAGCATCGAGTTCAAGGACGTGAGCTTCAAGTACATCAACGGCAAGCCCATCTTCAACAACCTCAGCCTCACCATCCCCGCCGGCAAGAAGATCGGCATCGTCGGCGGCTCCGGCAGCGGGTCTGTACACTTTACACTACACTACATTCTACTAATATTATAGACGTAAAAGTTTGAATATATTATGTAAGGATGTATGTGAGGATGTTTGTTACTCTTTAAAGTAAGAAGCACTGAATGGATTTTAATGAAACTTTACAATAATATAGCTTATACATCAGAATAACACATAGGCTATAGATCAGCGATGAACGGGATCGGAATTCCACGCGGGTGGAGCCGCGGTCAACAGCTATATCAAAATTTAATATGGATTTGTGCATTTAAGTTTCTTACATATGTGAAAGAAAAGAAAGAAAATACATTTACTGCAAGCACAACGCATATTACACACATACAATATTATGAAGGAAAAAAAAACAACAATAAAAAAAACTTATGTATACGTATAGCAGCTGGCGGCAACTCAAAAACCGTAAACGCACCAAAATTTCTGAACTGTTACACCGCCGCCGCTGAGCTATTGGTTATCTATGGTCGTGAAATGTCACTTATGTCAGCCTGACGCAAATGACACCAACGGCCATAGATACTATTGGTGACGACGTGTTACATTTTACGTGGCAAATTGTTCACGTTTTCCCTTCAATCCTTATTGGCTATTACATTGATTATGTACGCTGTGTACGTTCCAAGGAGGCTCGGCATACACTGAGATGAATACCATTCACCACAGCACCGTTTTCAGCTCCTACTATTAGATGCCACCTGACGCCGACAGGCAAAATTGCTTGCCCATAAGTCTTCATTTAGGGATATTATCTAAGTTTTTTTTGCCGCGTGGTTCCCGGTAGAGTAGAATTTGGACCAACCCATCTCCTCTCGTACATGCGGTGTCGTACAAGGCGACTAAGAGATAGGGCTGTTTAACATCTGACAGATATATACAGCCCAGATTCAGCCTCAGATACATGGCTCGAGTCAACAATAGTGCCCGGAATACGGCAATAGGCTCCATTACGTGAGACCTAATACAACGACTGGTGAAATGTGGGTGTTAATTCACCTCTGCCTAACCCTCCGGGGATAAAGGCGTGACGTATGTATGTATGTATCTAAGATTTAAGCCTCAAGCGTCAAGTGCAGATTAATAATAATTCCACAATATCGTCACCATGTTAGCGTTATTCCCGGTAAGTGTGACAGGTGGAGCCACAAGGAGGTTGGGTCGGTTCCCTTCCCCCTTTCCGGGTCAACATGGGGCCACTGTACACTGTGAGGGCCATCTACAGCCGCAGATGAGCTGGCTCAGCCAAGATGTGAGGGAAATGTCTTATGTTATGACTGTTATGAGTATGACGGTATGCGATTTTAGTCGGTTCTAGTCCGAGTGCCGGAAAAACCGATGGTAGGCTGGTTCCGAAATAACCCTTGGGAATTGCCGTATGAAAAATTACAATTTTATGATAATACTAGCTGTTGCCCGCGGCTCCGCCCGCGTGGAATTCTGATCCCGTTCATCGCTGATATATACCCTATATGTTAATCCAGGGTATAACCTATATACATACCAAATTTCAACCAAATCGGTCCAGCCGTTTATGCGTGAAAGAGTAACAAACATCCACACATCCATTCTCACAAACTTTCACATTTATAATATTAGTAGGATAAGTTGGAGTAGGATGACTAATTCAATAAAAAAAACTAATATATTTTATATAAATGTTTCAGTAAATCGACGATGGTGCGTCTCCTGTTCCGGTTCTTCGAGCCTCAGTCAGGTACCATCACGATAGCGGGACAGAACATCAAGGATGTAGACCTGAACAGCTTGAGGAAAGCCATCGCCATCGTACCGCAGGTGAGTAGCTACTGAAGTCGACACAGCATGACTGACATTATTTTATTTGGAATGTTTTTGGCTTGGTTGCAAAGGCCTTTGAGCCATGTCTTCATTTGATATTTTATTATTTATTTGGATGATAATGATGGTGAGTTGATGGTGATAATGATTGCTGCCTCAGTAAAGTGGTGGAATCTTTACTAAAGGCTTCATACGGAGATTTGAAACCAACACGAGAAATCACCATTCACTATAATTTTCACAATATTTTACTCTTGTGCGCTATAAAAACTCGAACTCACACTAATTTCGGAAAATAAAATAATACCGTGATGCGTCCATCTTCGTGTTGGCGCCAAAACTCACGTATGACAGACATATACATAATCAGTGTTGCCAATGACCACAGCCTGAATTCCCCACAAACCCGGCTGAAAATCGCCAATTTGAGGGTTCTTAAAATCTATTTCTCCACTTTTCATTAAAGAAAAAATATGAAGTTAAGCATATTCATTACATAAATATTTGCAAACATGCTTTTCAGCGCGTATCTTGTATGTGTATGTTTACGAATTTCTTCATTATTTCGTATGTTCCAATCGGCTGCATAGAATGTGATAATTAAGGCATAAGGTATAGTAAGATTTGTCTTCAAAACACCCAAGTCCACTTCTGTCAAAACCTTTTTCTCAGGAGTGTATAACGGCGTCAAGTTGAAATTAATATCAAATACTCTGTAATTTCTCGCAGCTGTTAATTATTTGCAACGCAACTTCTAAGTCACTGCCATAAAAACAAGTACCTATGTGATGGTGTGTTTGTCACTCACTAAGTAGTAAGGACATCAATACTTATAGAATAATCAATTTTAGACATTGGACAAAGTTTCCCGCCATACTCACCTCTTACGATATTTGTTGAAGCTTGTGTTGCCATTGCCATGCCATGCAATATTGCCATTAAAGAGTTAAATAATACCTTACTGTCAGATATTTTGCTTTGATATAATTTATCAATATTTATTATACTTGCCACTTATTACTTCTGTTCTGAGTTCAGGTCTAGTGTGAATGTGTAAATTCCCACAAATTCCCCAATCGTGTTTAAAATCCCCACTGTTTGGGGAATTCTCCACAAATTGGCAACAATGAAATATACTCAAACTAGTGTTGCCAGTTGCTAACTTTTTTTCTAAGGAGAGAAAAAAAATTGTATGTGGGGTGGCAATGTGTACGATAATTGCCCCCTTTTTCGCGGTATGCAGAACAATTACGATGAATACGTGGAGTGCGTATCGATCCAACTCGTCTATCCGAAGCAATCCCTAAGGAACAATATGGGCACACTACAACACTTAGGTACACGGGTAAAGAGAGGTCACTTACCACGCGCTGCTCCTCTGGTGATTTGTTGGTGGCCACCAACTGGTCCAGGTGTCGGGATGCTTGTAACACTTGCACTGTAATATGCTCGTGATGCGGTGAGCTGCTGAGACCTCCAATTAATACGAATGTCGAAGCGAGACTGGTGCGGTCGAGAGGTGGCGCGCGCGGCACTGCCAATCTCTCTTTCTCGAAATACCCGCATACCATGTTATCGCAAGTACCCTCATATTCCATAAGTTTCGCTCGGACAAACTATCGGATCGATAAGCACCCGCCACAACATGCTCCCCGCCTTGACAAGGTCCATGGCTAAGTAGGGGGAGCTAGGTAATGAAGTAATTCCGATCTAAGCGGTTAAGTTTCATAAATGTAAGGCACTCTGATAATATTAATGAACCGTTACAGCAGATGAAACAGTAAAAGCGTAAAATGTATATTATTATTATAACCCAAGCAGATACCCATAGGGAGACCGATTGAGGCTTAATCACGAAATTATTTAAATAAATATTAAATTAAAATGCGGTTGAAAAATAAGTATTAAGGAAATTTAAATAAATTTTATTGGGTTGGCAACGGATACAGCTTAGTTACAGGACGTTTATAAATTCCGGACGCGGTTTAGACAGACGCGACTCGAACAATGCCATCTGTACCCGGGAAAACTTCGGTTATAATGCCGAGTGGCCACGATAAAGGTGGTACGTTATCTTGACCCATGAGGACAATAATGCCGATCTCTATCGGACGATCAGGCGTACACCACTTCTGTCGAGTTTGTAACGTATTTAAGTATTCCACGCGCCATTTTTTCCAATAACCCAATACCAACTGATCCAGAAGCCTCTTGCGGTTTTTTAGATTAATACCTTCCTCTGTCAGTTCAGAAGAAGGCAAGTATGTAAGCGGACTGGACATTAAAAAATGTGCCGGTGTGAGCACCTCGGGGTGTGGGTCCGATGACAAAACACTAAGCGGTCGCGAATTCAAAAGGCATTCTATCTGCACCAATGCGGTCAAAAGTTCCTCATACGTGAGAAGCTGCTTACCAATGACTCGGAACAAATGAGTCTTAACGCTTTTAATATTGGACTCCCACAGACCTCCGAAGTGCGGAGCTCGCGGTGGGATCATAGTCCACTTAATTTGAGTTTTGAGTAGTTCCCGCTTAATGTCCGACTGAACAGCTGAATTTATTAAAAATGAGTATATTTCATTCAGCTGTGCTTTCGCACCTATAAAATTTGTACCATTGTCCGAGTACATAACGGACACTGGACCCCGGCGTGCAATAAATCTTTTGAAAGCGGAAAGAAAAGCTTCTGAGGTGAGATCCGAAACGAGTTCTATATGTATGGCCTTAGTGACCAAGCATATAAATAAACATATATAGACCTTCTGCGAGCGTTGTCCTCTGCGGCGAGTAGGTACATACGCAATAGGACCAGCTAAATCCACCCCAGTATGCACAAAGGCCTTGGCATCGCGGACCCGGTATCCAGGCAGATCAGCCATTTTGGGCGTCGGGTGCACCGGATTTAAGTGAAAGCAAGTGTTGCATTTGCGGCAGCGCGAACGAATAACGGTCCTACCATCCAATATCCAAAACCGTTGCCTAATAATGGACATCAATAGTCCAGGGCCCGTATGACAGTACGTATTATGGTAGTGATCAATTATTAAATCAACTACACGGTCATGTTTAGGTAGTAGTGCGGGATGTTTAGCTTCGTAGGGTAGGTCTGACTTTGAAAGTCTACCCCCGATTCGTAGGATTCCGTAATCGTCCAGAAAAACAGACAGACTGCGTAATTTTTTAGAGGGGAGTTCGCCGGCCTTAATCAGGTTCACCTCATTAGAGAAATGGATATTTTGAACAATTCGAATAACAAATTTTTCAGCGGTTTGAATATTTTGAATAGAGTCCTGACTACCTAATCTACTAAAGGACTAAAGGTGCGTACCTGTTCGGTTTTATTGAAACGAAATAAAATTCGTAAGTATTTCCTATGGTGCTCATTTACACCTACCCTCAAAAACATCTGTTTAATGTCTGCGGTCATAGCTACTGGGAACGTGCGAAAATCAAGTAATAATAAAAATAAATCGGCCTGTAAATTAGGTCCGACATGCAAAATATCATTGAGTGACAACCCTGAGTGAGTTTTCGCACTAGCGTCTAAGACCACCCGAATGGTGTCCTTATCCGGCCTAATAACGGCGTGATGCGGCATGTAGTAGCCTTCCTCAGTTAATTCATTATCAGGTACCTCAGCCAAGTAACCCTGAGCTATATAATCGGCGATGGTCTTATTATAATTTTCGCGTAGGGTAGGTACTTGAGCAAATTTTCGCTCGAGCGCAAGCAGACGGCGATGAGCCACTCCGCGAGAATTGCCTAGCTCAGAAGGGTCTCGTGAGAAAGGTAAATCGATAAAATATCTACCGTCCCTAAATAAAACTGAAGAATTAAAACTATTTTCGCATTCCAAGTCTTCTGGACTGATGATTCGTTGTGTTGGGATTTCCTCTAATTCGAAAAATCTTTGCAAACTCGAATCAATATCAGTAAGCGAGGTAAATGACGAAGAGGTAGGTTTCGTATCATTTAGACATGGAATGTCCCCCATGAGTACGTAACCGAAACTAGTCAATATGGCGGGCGGTGCGCGATTACCCGAATCGACCCTATCTCCCAAGTAAATATACGGAAATAGTTGAACACCAAGAACTAAATCAATTTCTCCCGGTAAATTCCAGGTTAAATCGGCAAGCGGTAAATTATCCAAGTAGGACAAATCATCATTTATTTTAATGTAATTAGAGGGTAGTTTATCCGTAATGCAGTCAACTACCAGCGCATGAATATAATATCTATTGTTAGGATTAATTCGAGACTCAATTGTAAAATGAATAAATCCATGTACGGGTCGCGTGGTCATACCAACACCTTGCAACGACGAATTACACAACTTAATAACCGGAATGTTCAAACGCTTACAACAATCCATGGTAATCAAATTATTTTGAGATCCGTTATCAATCAAACATCTAAGCGTCATTCGATTTTTATCTCGATTATTACAATGCGCGTATACTTGAGCGGTAGCTAGCAGTATAGTGTAATTATGTGGATGGCTACCGGACGTCAAGGCAATCGATTGTGACTTGTCTAATGTGTCATCTTTTTCAGCGGCCTGGATTCGAACCGGCTGCGCCGCGGGCGCGGACCGCTTCTTGCTCGAGGAATCCGTATTATTATCATTTGAAAAATGCAATAACGAATGATGTTGCTTTTTACAATACTTGCAAACATTACGCGATTTACATTTGGTTATGGAATGAGATAGGCTCAGACAGTTCACACAACCACGTTTCGATTTAATAAAGTCAAACCGGGCTTGCGGTGATTCTAAGTTTTTAAAATGTAAACAATTAAACAGCGGATGCCTATCTATATTGCACAAAGGACACATTGAAGCCGTCTCGGAAACCGGTTCGTTACTCGCGATGAAAGCTTTAGAATTACTAACACTAGCTCTTGCGCGCGGCTCGACTTGTGAATTATTTTTATTCGACCTTTCAAGTACTTTGACATAATCCTGTATAAATGAGATTAATTCTAGGTAGGAAGGGAATTCCTTCTTGCTTACGCTATTTTCAAATTGCTGTATTGTTTGCGAATCAAGTTTTCGCAACCCACAATATAATAGAATAAAATCTAATAAGTCAGGTATGTCTAATTGTTTCAATGCCGCGACAGACGCCGAATATTTTTCTATATAGTTATTCAAACTGATAGCATTACCGGTGCAACCTTTAATATTAAAAATGTTATTAAGGTAATGCTCACCTAAACTGCGATTGTCCTGATACTTTTTTACAAGACTATCCCAAAGTATCCTATAGGTATCCCCCGATGGAACAATACCTGCCGTTATTTTTAACGCATCGTGCGTTAAATTGCTTATTAGGTATTGTACGCGCTGTGCATCCGTGAGATCGGCATTAAGGTGCACATTACTACGAAATATCTCAAAAAATATTGGCCAGTTCTCTGTCTTTCCGTCAAAGGTACGTATGGGAATTGGCGGCAAGTGTATCTTAGATTTTTTCTTATCGGCTGTAGATGCCGTTGTATTATTTGACCTAATGAGATTCCGCTTATATTTGATCGTGGAATATAAGTCCTCAATAGAGCTCAAGCTGGAATAGTCTGGCGGGGTACCATCAATTGCAAATTTTACCTCATTAATTTCATCAACTATTTCTTCAAATCTGCTGTATTGCTCAGTAACGGATTCAGATTGCGAAAGGAATAGTTCATTAGAACGGGAATCATAATTGGAAATATTTTTGCATAATATATATATCCGATTAATTCGTACGAAAATCGCTTCTTTTTTAGCCGTTAGCTGTAATAGCTTGCTTTGAAGTTTAGCAGTGGGCATTTTAAAATTAGAATTGGATTAGGTACTAAATAATTTAATTTGATATTAAATAAAATAATATGAAATTTTTGCTTAAATGCGAAATTTATAATGCGGGTAAAAAATTTCTATATTAATCAATATGAAATTTTTTATTAAATGCGGAATTTAATAAACGCGGTTGGGAAATTTTATGCACTAAGTAGGTATGTAGCTGATAACCTATCCTAGGTTCGAAAGGACCATAAAATGGGGTGGCAACGTGTAAGATTATTGCCCCCTTTTTAGCGGGGTGAAGTACAATTACGATGAATACGTGGAGTGCGTATCGATCCAACTTGTCTATCCGAAGCAATCCCTAAGGAACAATATGGGCACACTACAACACTTAGGTACACGGGTGAAGAGAAGTCACTTACCGCGCGCTGCTCTTCTGGTGATTTGTTGGTGGCCACCAACTGGTCCAGGTGTCGGGATGCTTGTAACACTTGCACTGTAATATGCTCGTGATGCGGTGAGCTGCTGAGACCTCCAATTAATACGAATGTCGAAGCGAGACTGGTGCGGTCGAGAGGTGGCGCGCGCGGCACTGCCAATCTCTCTTTCTCGAAATACCCGCATACCATGTTATCGCAAGTACCCTCATATTCCATAAGTTTCGCTCGGACAAACTATCGGATCGATAAGCACCCGCCACAACAGTATGCATTAGGTTTTTTACAACTTTAGGTCACCAGCTGACGCATTCTCCACCGCGTTCTGGGCAGCTTACATTTTTTTAGCCTTAACTGTAATTTAGCCAATTTTGAGCCGGGAAAAAATTATTGATTTTTTTTGCATATTTGAGCAGTCACCGTTGCACAAGTAACCCACCCAACTTCCTTAACCATTGCAAGGTGCCCATTACACGGTAGGTTTTGCTGTCAGTTTTACCACAGTCATGGCCGTGATTGACGAATAACCTATCGTCTAATGTGGTTTTGACGGTTGCATGAAGGTGGTTGACGATTATCTAGATATTTTGATTTTTGCTTCTTACAACCTCTATTCCACTAAGTTCAGATTGTAACGTTGTGGATTTCAAATTTAATTTAAATAAATTCTCAACTTATTCGATTATTGTTACTAAATAACTAACTAGCTGCTATTAAAAATAGCACAATCCAAGGTGGATTCTCCATATCTCCTTACCATGATACATTTTGAAGGTTCCAACTAGACCGGTGAGAATACCTGTTCCTCTCCACATACCTCGCAGCATTACCAATTATAGAAGCAACTCATTTTTCCTTAGATCAGCCAAGTTTGTGAACAGAACGTCTGAATATCCTAAACTAGATTTATTCAACACTAGCCCTGCTAAATACCAACATATAGTCGGTGGTTTCTGCTTCGAATTGGCTCTCTAGGTACTGCATTGAACTTCTCAATTTATAAATAGAAAGTTGAACTAATAGGATCAATTTTGTCCAAAAAGTTCAACTTTTCCAAAAAAAAATAATCAATTGGTGCTATTAGTTCAACTGGTTGAACCTATATTTGAACTTAGTGGAATAGAGGAAACCCAACTTGATGTCATACCTAAGTACCTAGTCATCCATTAGGTATTAATCTATTATTTAATTAAAGGTCGTTAGATTACCCACAAGAATATAATCGCAATGTCATAATACTCAGAGTACTTTACACTTGAAATTATTTAAGAGATACGATTTGACAGATCTCTGGATTCATGGTAGGTAACTAGGCACTATTGAAAGTGTTATAATTTCAATGAAACCACCAGGCGCTGGACAACAACTGACGTTTATTCATAGACAACACAAAATATCGTTATAACAATCACAACATCTTCCCCTTATAAATAAAAATAAAGAAATACATTTATCCATACTAATATTAAGTATAAAAGCGAAAGTAACTTTGTCTGTATTTGGTGCAGAGACCGATTAGACCTTAGGAAAGGACATCGGCCACGTTTAATCGCGATGACCGAGATCCACACAGGCGGACCCGCGGGTAGCAGCTAATTTATTATAAATTGTAGCTTGATCGGCAATTCGTCGCCGAGCAAGTTCTTTGGCCTTGCGGACAAGTGGTGCGGGCAAGGGTGCAGGATCTAGATTTGGTGGCAACGACAAGCCCTGGTCATCCTTGAAATCCGCTTCCTCACACGCGTCACTGAACAAATCATCACGATCCTCCTCACAAATCTCTGGCGCATTTTCATCAGGCAAACATTTTATTAAATGACGCCGATTGCGCCTATATCTAACCCCAAATTTAGATTTAACAATATATGAACGAGGAGTGATTGCATGACCGACCACTGTGGCCCTACTTCTTTTCCTGCCATCTACAAATATAACAGAATCACCCTTCTCTAGATCAGGTAATGCCTTACTATTTCGATCATATTGACACTTAGCTTTCATTTGTTTTTCAATCATAATTTTATGTTCCAGTGGGTCTATTGGTCGAGGCTTTAAAAGCGCAGAATTAACTGGTAATTGGCAGCGCAGTCTGCGACCCATAAGTAATTGAGCAGGAGAACTCAAACCATCCCTCGGGGTGTTGCGAAAATTAAGAAGTGCCAGATTAAAATCCCCATTCCCTCTAATTGCCTTCATTAATAATGATTTGACAGTCTGTACTGCTCTCTCACTCTTTCCGTTTGCTTGAGCATAATTAGGTGACGATGTCACATGATCAAACCCCCATTTCTCGGCAAAATGTTTGAAATCACGACTACTGTATTGTGTCCCATTGTCGCTTATCAGGACATTTGGAATTCCGTGGCGAGAAAACACCTCTTTCATGCTTTCAATAACCATGTTAGAAGAAATAGAATTTAACTTACAGACTTCAATATAATTGGAATAATAATCTACAATGATCAAGAAGTATTTCTTTTTGTACTCAAAAATATCTGAACCCACTTTACTCCATGGTAACTTAGGAATTTCAATAGGTATCATTGGTTCCTTAGCAGGGACGTTTGAAAACTCCTGACAGATTTTACATCGTTTGACATAAAGCTCTATATCACGAGACATGTGTGGCCAAAACATCACTTGTCTTGCTCGGCGCTTGCACCGATCTATACCTAGGTGACCCTCATGAACAATACCTAACATTTGAGAACGCAAACTTTTGGGTATAACAACTAAATCATTTCTAAATATAACATTGTCTACAATAAATAATTCATCTTTGAACGACCAGAAATTCCTGCACTCATTAATTACATCATACTTATTAATGGGCCATCCTGAGTTTATATAATCTAAAAGTGGGCTTAACTCTAAATCTTTTTTAGTTTCCCTTTTTATCAAGGTTAATTTATCATTTGACATAGGCACATTATTGACTACCATTTGCACCTGATAAAGGACATTCGTGCTTACTTCTTCACTGTATAAATCAGGCAGAGGTGCACGGCTCAACATGTCTGGGATTTTTAGGTACTTGCCTGGTACATAATTTACTATTAAGTCATATGCCTGAATTCTCAACATCATGCGCTGTAACCGTGCTGGAACTGACATAAGTGGTTTTTTAAAAATAGACTCTAAGGGCTTATGATCCGAATCTACAACGACACCCTTTTGGCCATATATATATTGGTGGAACCGCTCACACCCAAACACTATAGCAAGAAGCTCTTTTTCAATTTGTGCGTACCTCTTCTGCGCATCAGTGAGGGTACGCGAAGCAAATTCTATCAGACGGCCGTCCTGCAGCAAAACGGCACCCACCGCGAAAGCAGACGCGTCTACCGCGAGACGCACAGGCCGCAACGGATTGTATAGCGCCAGCACGCCTGCACTAGTTACGCATTCTTTTAACATAGCAAACGCCGCGCGCTCGCTCTCTTCCCATCGCCATTCATTGTCCTTCTTTAATAATCTCGTTAAAGGAATACCAATTTCTGAATAATTCGGAATAAATTTACATAAATAATTGACAGCTCCTAAGAACCTCTCCAAGTCTTTTTTGTCCGATGGAGTAGACATTTCTTTGATTGCTTTAATTTTCTCAACATCGGGTCTCATTCCATTCTTATCAAACACATGCCCTAAATATTTAACTTCCTCGACAAAAAACCTACATTTTTCTTTATTGAATTTTAAGTTGATTTCCCTCGATCTTTCAAGTAAACGTTTTAACCTCTGATCATGAATTTCCTTCGTAGGACCCCAAACTATTATGTCGTCAATGTAATTCTCTACCCCTTCCAGGTCTTCCAGAAGTTGTCGTATTTTAGCATGGAAAACCTCAGACGCGCAAGATACTCCAAATGGAAGCCTTAAAAATTTGAATCTACCAAATGGAGTAGCGAAAGTGCACAGGTCTGCACTCTCTTCATCCAGCTGAATAGTCCAAAACCCCGCATTGGCATCCAGTACCGAGAAGTACCGCGCGCCGTGCAGGCGAGTGGCTAGCTCAACTACAGTGGGCAGTTGGAAGTGAGCACGCTGAACCGCACGATTTAACTCCCGTGGGTCTAAACAAATGCGAATACCGTTATTCTTCTTTGCTACTAATACCAACGGATGTACCCAACGAGTGGGGTGACTGACCTTTCTGATGACCCCAGCCTGTTCCATGGCACTCAATTCACTCTGTAACCGATCGCGTAACCCGTGTGGAACTTTTCTCGGGGCACAAATGACAGGTGGAACAGATTTGTCGATTACTATATGATATTTCCCCGGCAGACAACCTAAACCTTTAAATAGATCACTGTAGTCCGAAATCTGAATAGATCTAAGACGTTTGACGAGCCCCATAGTCTCACACGATTCGCGTCCCAATACACTGCTACAGCGCATGTCGGCTATGACAAATTTTAAATCATATGATTTATCTTTATAAACCCACGACAAGACGCAGACTCCCTTAGTGGGTATCGCGTCATGAGTATACGACAATAACGGAATGTTTTTCTTTATTATCATATCCTCAGAAAACCCCAACTCTACAAATCTCTTAAAGGCTAACACATTACAATCTGCTCCGGTATCCAGTTTAAATTTTTCTTGCCCACCTTTACACAATAACACTTGAAACCAGTCCTCCGACTTATTCACCTTAGAATCGATGACAGACACATAGAACGGACCTTCTGAATCCGAGCCACTAACATATCTCTCGTTATCATCACATTCGACTTCATAGACACGACGAACTCTTCCCCGAGCCCCACTTTTAAAAGATTGAATAGACTTACACATGCGGGCGAAGTGTCCTTTAAAGCCACAAACAAAACAGCTGACCAACTGCGCCGGGCACTGATCCAAACATAACGCGCGGCCGCAGCCGCCGCAGGGCTCCGCACGCGGCGCGGCACCGCCCGGCGGCGCCTCCCGGAGCGCACCTCGGGCGCCCGCGCTCCCTCGCGTAGCCGCCACGTTGACGCGGGCACCTCCGCGAGTCGCTCGCGGGCGCCAGCCCTCTCTCACGCGGTGACTCACTCCAACACTGTCGACACTCGATACACCCATAGTAGTACTAGCACCTTGACAACCTATTTGTCGCCTACTTTCCTGTGAAACTTCCTCAGCTTGACAGATTTTTACCGCCTTATCGAGTGTTAGTTGCTCAGTCCGTAGCAGCCGGTCCCTGACCGTAGACTGTCGGACACCACAGACAATTCGATCCCTGATCAAACTGTCCTCTAAAGATGAAAACTCGCAATTCTTGCTGAGAAGACGCAACGCAATCACGTACTGTTGAATAGACTCTCCTTCCTCTTGATTACGGGTGAAAAACTTGTATCTAGTCACTGTTACGTTTGTTTCCGTTCCGAAATACTCATCAAACTTTTTCAACAAAACGTTCACGTCATCCCGCTTCTTCTCGTCTTCGAACGTAAAGGTTTGATAAATATCGAAGCCATCAGACCCAATCAGGTAAACCAACAAACTAGCCTGCACACTCGCCGCTTCCTTGTCTACACCCGAAGCCTTTACGAACAATTGAAATTGCTGTTTCCATTTTTTCCATACCTCGGCGCAGCCGGCCGGCCCACCGGCACCGTCCATACCTAATTCCGCTGGTGGTCGGGCGTGCTCCATTTCTATCACAAATATTATGCACAAAAACCCTAATTATTACAATAATAATTGGTACACCGCTGTCACCATGTTATAATTTCAATGAAACCACCAGGCGCTGGACAACAACTGACGTTTATTCATAGACAACACAAAATATCGTTATAACAATCACAACAGAAAGGATACATGAAACTGTTATAAATTACAGCTTGGCAAAAAAGTCGTGAAATTAACAGGGGCGCCACAATCGTGCATATAGCCACCCTATATACTACGACCAAAACAGCTTTGATACTTCGATTTTGTACACTATTTATAAAATGTACCTACTACTTCTGTTTGTCAGTATATTTGATAAAATTTGTATGCATAAATATGGATATTTGTATTGGTCGTGGTCGTGCCTCGGAGAGCGCGTTAAGCCGTCGGTCCCGGTTGCCATACGAACATCTTATGGCAGTCATTACGGGTAGTTAGAGCCCTTAAAAAAGTCTAAAAACTGGTCTAGATGAAATACTTTATTATCGCCCAATATCGCTATTGGGTTGTGGAGGTCAGATGGCAGTTGCTTCACGAAAAATGACAAAATTCGGTCAAATCCGTAGTAAGACTGGTAAAGCAGACCCCAGACTCCGAGGTAAGATCTTCGGATGCGTCTCGGATTAAAGCTAGTTCTAGCGTTAATCCCTAAAAGAAAAAGAATAAAACGATTGAACTGAGTGTAATGCAAAACAATTTAATAGTACAATTGAATATGTTCTATCGGAATCTAAAAAACTTTCATCCAAATATTCCACGCCAGAAAAGTGTTCATCTGAGCTTTGGGGTGGGTCTTCTTTTCTAGGCCGTCCCGCTCTATGCTTTCCTGATGTGGTGAAAATTCCTTTATTTATTTGTCCTTCCAATGCGATTCGTCTTAAGGTACTGACGGATTTACCTAAAAAAGATGCGAACTTTATATAGGAATAACATAAAAGGGTGTATACTAGGGTGGAGTGAAAAAAAAAAAAATTAAACTATGTTACTCCTGTATCACCAATGGGTGATCGACATTCTTAGAGATATAAAAATAAAATTTCAAGTACCTACGTTTACATCTTAAGGTGTCGCATCAAATTTAAAAGTTGAAGAAAATAACAAAATTTGTTTTTCATGAAGTTTTTATTTGAGACAGACTATTTATCAAAATGAAAATATTAAAGCCTGAAATTGATATCAAGTATAAGTGAGTACTTATAAATATACAAAATATATTAAATAAAAATATTTTAACTTTCAGAAGCTGAAGCTATAGACTCTTCTTTTTTCTTAAAAATTGGGATTTTGTCTCAAATACTGGTATATCTTGCCTTGCCTTTATCCTCATGCGAATGAGTCCATCTTTTGTCTCTGGCCCACAAACAGATGAAGAAGCCTCAGTAACGCGCTCGACACACCGTTCTACTGCCTAAAAATGCAAAACGAATGGTTGACCCTAGGTGAATTTTGTATTCCCATAGCCTTAAAATGGCGTACCTTAATATACAACTGGTCACCGGCCTTATCTAAATTTTATCTAAATGCATTCCAGTTGACCCTCCCCGACCGAAGCAATCTTGTCAAATGAGGAAAAGCCACAGATAAAACATGCAACTCATGTGGTGAAGCAACTGGTACGGCTAGGCACCTGCTAGTGGGTTGTAGGACGCTATTAGACCGGAGACATTACTCGCGCCGACATGATAAGGTGGCTGTTCAAGTTTGGCGGTAGCTAGAGCTAAAAAGGGACTAACCACAAACCAAAGAAATGACATTGTGTTTGTAAAGGAAGGCTGCTCAAATAAATCACCTCAAAAGCCGTATTCAATTTTGATAGCTGCCGTTGACTGGATAATACTCGTAGACACGTATGAGAAGCACTATAAAATACCGGAGGACATCTGTGCCTCATCAACCAGACCCGACATATTCCTTTTTTCACGATCGCATAGGCGTGCAGTGCTTGTAGAACTCACAGTACCGTGGGAAACTTATATACCTAAAGACCACGCTATAAAGACAAACAAATACTTTGACTGTTTATACTGGAGATTGATGGCACTTGGTGGAACTTGCTACACATATTGAATAAATCACTTGTACTTTTCCACAATTATTTATTTATTTGAACCTTTTTATTTTTTATTTATTTATTTATTTATTCTAGCAATATAAGCTTACAGTATATACCAAAACGCTTATATGCTATGTTACAGAATAGATGATTACATTGTATTTACATAAATTAAATTGTCAATAGACCTTACCGGTTTCACCTTACGGCATTATCAAAGGTTTACAATGTTTAAAAATACTTTGACTTGACTAACGAGTTAACCAAAAACGGCTACGTGGTTAAACTCTACGCCGTAGAAGTAGATTTAGAAGGGGATTTCCAGCTAAATCCCTGTACAACTTACTTAAAGTCCTCGGATTGCCAAGAGCTTCAGTAAGCTCTTTGCTAAATCGAATATCCAAAGCGGCATTGATAGGATCTTACCAAATTTGGATAGGTAAGGGGGGGGGGGGGGGATACTACTGACGGTGGAGGCGAGCGCTGATATGCATAACATAGTGGCCACCCTAAACCTACATCTGGGTCGCAAGTCCCAGTCGCCGTCACGATGTTCCTCTCTGTATCACGCTAGGGACCCGGCGACCGCACGGTGAATCCATGGAGTGCTGAGAATCGGATCTCCAGTGAGTCATTTCTTAACCACAAGTAATATTTTATAATATCACAATAAGTTGGTAACTCATTATCACTTAGTTTTATTGATTTGCCAAACAAGGGGCATCGCAAGTCTTTTTGAGTTTTTGCCATTTTATTGACGAATAATCAGACTTTTATTACACTTGTCGTTACCACTTAAATGAGAAAGTTTAAGAAAATTATGCAAAGACGAACAAGTTAACCCTTTAAAGTAATGTGAAATATAAGTTTTATTACATATAGATACACAATAACATTGACGTGCAGTTACACGACAGACGTAAAAATTGATAATTTTTTCAAATTAACTTCATAGCGCGCCACCTCAAAATAAAGTCGTAGGGTTTTGATTTTTAGCATGAATAAAGCTTTTATGTACGGTCATCGGTTAATGATACAGGAAAAGCGAAATTCCAAAAAAAAAAAAAATTCCCAAATTCACTCCACCCTAGTGTATACCCCTAAAATCTGCATAAGAAACTTCGTTGGTGATATCATCAAAAAAAAACTATCAATATTGTTCGAACGCACTACTCTACTGGTGGAATGTATGAAATGACAACTTCAAGTACTAACTTGACGTGATTGACAGAGTGTTGCCAGTGATTAAATATTTTAGTTCCGTTTCATGACTTTTTTGCCAAGCTGTAAGTTAAACCATTTCTAAATACGTAATAACTTATAATAGTAAGTATAAAAAATATGGTGTGACATATTTCACTTTAAATTACTACAAATATTTTAAGAATTGCTACAAATAATTTAAAATAAGACGTGATTCTTCATTTTTCGAAATCTCGTGTGACAGCTACGTCATATCGTTCTTATTTTTTCATGTGAGTGTTGCGTGCGGCTGTGTTCTCTATGGTTGTTACATTTTAATCGTATGGAGTTTATGTCAACTCGTTACGTTTATGGTCGGCGTTGCCAGAATGTAACTTTTGTAATATTATGTATTTCTTTTTACCCTCTTATGTTTCTTCTAAGTACTTAATACAAATGAAAATATTGCTTAGATTTTTCTTTTATCGTATCGCATACTAGAGACAACGAATTTTTTTATTTTTTTTCTGATACTGAAATCGAAAGTAGCTCAGACAGTGAAGATATAAAAATTATTCATACCCATTTCGTATTTTCATTTATCCTGCTTTATTAACATTATATATCCTGAACCTAATATCAATACTAGACATATTAAATTGATTGTAAAAATGCACCTCTTAGATTATTTTGCCTACCAGCATCATCATGCGCATGGAGACGTATTTTCCTAATTGCATCTGAGGCCAAAGCTATAATTTTTAGGTTTTTAGGTTTCCAGTAGGAGCCGCGTGGTTCCCGGCAGAGTAGAACTTGGGCCTCCCCATCTCTTCCTATGCGGTGTCGTACCAGGCGACTAAGGGATAGGGCTGTTTATCACCAGACAGTTATATAGGTACAGCCACAACTTAGCCTCAGATGCATACCTCGAGTCAACAATAGTGCCAGGAATATGGCAATAGGCTCACCCCCTATTACGTGGGACCGAATAACTACAAATACCTATTTATCTATTATTTTTAACCTATTTATCTATTTTTTTTGTATGTTTGTTACGCGATTGTGAAGCCAATTCTAGACGGATTTTGAAAATTCTTTTTTTTGTTCGTAAGTAGATTATTTCGAAATGGTCCCATTTAAATTTTGTGAAGATCTGCAGGCACATGCTGTAACAAACATCTCGAATGCTCGAAGTGAGCTCGATAGCTGAATCCGCGGTGATTGGTCAATTTCGCGAAATTGACCAATCACCGCGGATTCAGCTATCGAGCTCACTTCGATCATTCGAGATGCAAGTTACAGCATGTGCCTACAGATGATGGGTTTCCGAGATTAGACCAAGGAACTCTTCAAAAAGTACCAGGAAATCAGCCGCGATTGCTGCAATCGCATATTAATGCAATGTTTCTACCATTACACATCATAACATCACGCTTGTAGCCAATAAGCCTGATATAGTGGTAATAGATCGATTAGAGCGCCTTGCAATGATTATTGATGTCACCATTCCTCATGACGAAAGCCTCATGGAAGCCGAAAAAGACAAGCAAATAAAATATTTGGATTTGGCTCGAGTACCTATCGAATATTGATTCGGCAATCATTGTCCCGATAGTCATATCGGCCTATAGGCTGATTGCTTAGAGCCTCTAAGAGGCTGAGGCTCTCGTTAGGCAGCTGGATCAACGGCTTGATGCAGAAGGCGGTGTTCCTTGATACGGCACGTATTGTGAGACTTGGTCCCTGTACCCTATACCAGTAGGGTACTATATTTTATATTTTTAAATATGTTCTTTTATGTATATGAATTTAAAAATATAACTTATAAAATTTTTCAAGGAATAAAGAGGAATAATAATGATACCTATGTTTTCATTAAGCCTAACACATATAGGTACTAATCCAAATATCAATACTAGATATATTACATGATTAATCAGTGTTGCCAGGGCCAGATAGTCTAGTGTAAATGTAAACAAGATAGCTTAAAAAGTTACTTAACAGGGAAAAAGTAACGTTGTTTTATGGTATGGAAATCTTGTCGGATAATTATTATATTGCGCGGTTATGATGAATAGTTTTATTTATTTACAATGTTACAAAAGTTACATTTTGGCAGCTATGCGATTAATCTTTTGTTACTTGAATCGATTATTCTGACAATTGATTTAAGAAGCTCCATCCCTAGACTATAAACGTCAAATCGTATCTTTTAAATAATTTCAACTGTAGGGTCAATTCCCAGCCTTGGAAGCGAATGGGCTGTGGAGGTCAGAAGGCAGTAGCTTCGAAAAATATCGAAATTCAGCCACTTCGCAGTAAGACTGAATAGCCAACCCCTACTCTGGTTTGGGAAAGGACTCGAAGGAGATAGATTGCAAGGCAGGGTAGTTAATTGTCTAAGAGAAATGAAATACATATTTATTTATTTAATAACGTTTATTTCTCAATATACATGTTACACATAATATATACATAATATTCAATACAATACACATTTATTTGTTTAATTTATTTACATCTATAACAAATAAATAATGTTATTAATTAATTACTTATTTACATACTATTCTAAAACTTACAATCTATTAAAAATATAACTAATTATAATTACACTATACCTATCCTAAAATTCGCTCAGGCCTGTACCCGGTGCAAAGGTGCCCATCACGCTGGCTGCGTTACCCCTTTGAATGCCAATGGCCCGCCTTTGCACCAGGTATGACCCGGCGCGGGAATCTCCTAACTTCTCCGTCAGCCTGCGCCCGATGTCCTCCACAATTTGTTTAATTATATTTATTTGCGAAGGTCTTCAGTAGATATACCATACTTCTTTTTCAACGCATCTATCTCTTCTTGTTTCTTCTGTATATCAGTACCCTTGTGTGCCTTGTTAGACCTGTAGTATTGTACTACTAAGTATCTATTACACACTTTGACTCCTGATAGATGATCACAAGCATTCTTGGCATCAAATATATGTTCATACACTATCAAAGCTGTTCCGGGTGTATTTCCTCTGTAAAAAAATACATTGTTAATTAAAAAAAGTCAAATTACGAAAATTTAAGCAGTGGATCTCATTACAAGGCCACGTGGTTCTCGACAGATTAGAATTTGGCCACCCCATCTCTTCCCAAGCGGTGTCGTACAAGGCGACTAAGGGATAGGGCTGTTTAACATCAGACAGATATATACAGCCTAGACTCAGCCTCAGATGTATGGCTCCAGTTACGTGGGATCGAATACAATGGCCTCTGCCTGACCCTCCGGGGATAAAGGCGTGATTATATGTATGTATGAATGCATGATCTCATTACAGTTGCATAATTTAACTGGTTTATACATATAGGTATTTAAACTTTCATGGTCGTTCACATTACTATTAGAACTCCAAACAATACATGGTAAATATCCCGATAGTTCTAATAGTAATGGTTTATACATACTATTCTATGATGAATTTTGTGAAACTCAAGCAATGATGTAATATTGAAAAGAGGCTTTTTGCTTGTGTTTATTTCATAATTGTTAAGAGTTCTATAACCAGGAAGTTTGACCAATAGGATTTTTTTTCCTCGTGGTTAAATCAGTTAGACAAAATAGTTTGATCACGAGGACTCATCCAAGAAGTTTGATTTGACCAATAGGATTTTTTTCCTCGTGGTCAAATCAGATTGACAAAATAGTTTGATAAAGAGGATTAAATCCAAGAAGTTTGACCAATAGGAATTGTTTTCCTTGTGGTCAAATCAGTTAGACAAAATAGTTTGATCCGTGAGGACTCAATCCAAGAAGTTTGATTTGACCAATAGGAATTTTTTTTCTTTGTGGTCAAATCAGTTAGACAAAATAGTTTGATCCGTGAGGACTCAATCCAAGAAGTTTGATTTGACCAATAGGAATTTTTTTCCTTGTGGTCAAATCAGTTTGACAAAATAGTTTGAACACGAGGACTCAATCCAAGAACTTTGACCAATAGGAATTTTTTTCCTCGTGGTCAAATCAGTTTGGCAAAATAGTCCACCTGGAAGAATTGCAAAATTTACTCTCTAGTCAATCATGTTATTTAAGTTGGGACATGATTGACTAAAATGTAAATTTTGCCTTTGATCATATAAATAAATAGCAAAATCTGATTTACTTACACACGAATCTGTCTAATTGCACCATATTTTCCAAATATATCATACATTTCCTCGGCTGATATTTTATATGGTAAATTCCTCACATAAAGGATTCTGTTAACTTCTGGTCGCAGACGTACCTGTAATAAATGGTAAATATGAGTATATTGGTATATAAGCATAATATAGACCGTGAGATGATGACAGAAAAGTTCAAGTAATTTGTTACAAGTATGGAAATTACTATTTTCGGTTCTCAAATCACCCAATTCGACCCTTTAGGGTCGCCATACTTGTAACAAATGACTTGAACTTTTCTGTCATCATCTCCCGGTCTAATGGATTTACTTCACTCGTTAAAGCTCACAGGAAAGATAAGTATTTACAATTTACATTCAAAATTAATTATTTACCTACATCATGAAATATTTGAGTGCATGAATATGATTATTTACATTGGTATGGGTGTCTTTTTATATTAAACTAGCTAACCTCGCGAACTTCGTACTGCCGCCTAATATTATTATGACTATGCCAATATTCTTATGAAAGGTACTAACGTCACTCAATTGTTTTACCTTCCCGGAAACTCTACTAACTCTTGAACTTAATGGTATAGTATTATAGTTCAAATTGACTTTTAAGTATTATTGCTAATTGTTTTGCCTTCCTGGAACCTCTCTACTAACAATTGAACTTGTGGCGAACATACATACTCGCACATTCGCCCGCCACGATAATCCGCTCCGCTTATGAAGTGAGAACGCAGCCTACTTAGCACGCGCAGCCGGCGTGCTCGCCTCACACCGCGCTACGGCCGGCGCGGCCGCTGGCAGTCAACGAGAAGCTTCCGCACGTCTAACACGTACCGCGCTCTTACGTTCCGTCGACGCTTACCGAACCTTGCTGTATACTTGTACCTATCGTATATTCAATAAATCATTAGTTAATCACTAAAATAACATCGTTCACTTGGCTTGCTTTGCTTTCTTCACCCGTTATACCATCCACACATATACAACCAGCATACGCATCTACACTGGTGACCCCGAGAAGAACAAGAAGCACCTTCTGGATCTTGGACTGAACAGTACAGCGTACTGTAGTAGTGAGAAAGTCTCCCTACACAGTTATACCGAGGCGCCCCGAAAAAGAAAAAATAATACCCTCAAGAAACAGAAAAAAATAAGGTAGTGGACCCACGCATAAGCGCTTCACAGATGGACCTGACCCTTGACAAGCTGGGAGAGTTGGCTGACAAGGTGCACGAGATTGCCCCACCTACCCCGCAAGTTGCCAGCACAAGCACCTCTAGTGTTTTACCGTCTACCCTCGAGCTACTGACGCAGCAGGTTAGTGAACTCACAAAGCAAGTAGCAGCTCTTACCAGTAGGCAGGAACGAGGTCGCTCGCATGCCAAGCCCAGCTACCAGAGGAATCGCTCACGAAGTCGCTCAAAGCCTCGAGAGCCACCGACAGGGCACCCGCATTGCTTCTACCACTATACCTTCGGAAAAAAGGCAAATAAGTGCAGACAACCCTGTACCTTCGAGTCGGGAAACGCACAGGGCAGTCGGAAGTAGCGGCCAATGACTGCCCCCCGTCTACAGGCCGCCTTTTTGTGACCGACCGTGCCTCTAAAATGCAATTCTTAGTGGATACTGGTTCCGACTTGTGCGTTTTCCCACGATCGGCAGTCAAGGCGCCTTGTTTTAAGTCCAAATACGCCCTAATTGCAGCTAATGGCAGTGTCATTAATACCTATGGACCTCTACAGCTTCATCTCAATCTTGGTCTAAGACGAGTGTTCTCCTGGAGTTTCACGATAGCCGATGTGTCGAAACCCATCATAGGTGTAGATCTACTTAGCTACTACAACTTGTTGGTAGACTGCCGGAGCCAACGGTTGATAGATGGTACTACGACTCTTCATATAGCAGCTATAGCCGAGGGAACTGCTGACGACATCTCTTCGGTGAAAGCCGTCGCTGGTGAGTCCGATTTTCACCAGATACTGCGAGAGTTCCCCGATATTACAAGGCCTGCCGGCGTACATTCACCTCCGAAGCACAACACGCTGCATTTCATTAGGACCTCGCCCGGACCTCCAGTTTCCTGTAAACCTCGACGCCTGGACCCAGCTAGATTGCGAGCTGCTAAGAGCGAGTTCCAGGACTTGATCACGAGCGGCATCGCTCGACCTTCAGAGAGTCCTTGGTCTTCGGCCTTACATATGGTAAGAAAGAAGGATGACAGTTGGAGACCTTGTGGGGATTACAGGGCCCTGAATTCGCGGACTATACCTGACCGCTACCCTATTAAGCACATACAGGATTTCTCCCACCAACTGTCTGGCTGCACCATTTTCTCCACAGTGGACCTCGTGAAGGCATACCATCAGATAGCGGTGAATCCAGAGGATATTTGTAAGACAGCGATTACGACGCCTTTCGGATTATACGAATTTCCTTTTATGACCTTCGGCCTACGGAACGCGGCGCAAACGTTCCAGAGGTTCCTTGACGAGGTCATATTGGGGCTCGATTTTTGCTACGGGTACATTGACGATATTTTGGTGTATTCATCGTCGCCAGAACAGCATAAAGTCCACTTGCGCCTATTATTCGAACGCCTTAAGCAGTATGGCATCCTTGTAAACACATCTAAATGTTTTCTTGGAAAAGAAGAGGTCACATTCCTAGGATACTCAGTCTCAGCTACCGGTACAAAGCCTCTTGCCTCAAAAGTGAAGGCTGTACAGGACTATACGGTGCCCAAAACAGTGAAGGATCTACGGCGTTTCTTGGGCATGCTGAACTTCTACCGTCGCTTCGTGCAGGATGCTGCCCAAATACAGGCGCCGCTGAACTCAGTCTTGGCTGGCCCTAAAGTAAAAGGTTCCCACCCTGTAAACATGGTACCTAAACTTCTTCAAGCTTTTGAGGACTGCAAGGCATCCTTGTCAAAGGCCACCATGCTTGCCCACCCAGACCCTTCTGCAGATTTAGCCATCATGACGGACGCATCAGACTTGGGCATTGGAGCCGTACTACAGCAGCTTAAAGGTAAAGAGTGGCAACCTTTAGCATTTTTCTCCCACAAGCTAAGTCCATCACAGAAGAAGTACAGCCCTTACGATCGCGAACTATTGGCTGCATACGAGGCGATAAAGTACTTTCGTCACATGGTTGAAGCGAAGACGTTCACGATATTCACAGACCATAAGCCACTTACCTCTGCGTTCAAGCTAAATAGAGATCAGTGTTCACCCCGCCAGTTCAGGTACCTAGACTACATTTCTCAATTTACAACTGACGTGAGATACATACCTGGACCTAAAAATGTAGTTGCTGATGCTCTTTCGCGCACAGACGAAATCACCATGTCCATAGACTACAAGGAGCTTGCACGATCTCAGGAAGAAGATCCGGAGCTGCAAAACCTTATCCTCAATGGTTCTACGCTGAAGCTAGAAAAGAGACTAACAGCACACAGCGACTTACCGATCTACTGCGATACTTCTGTGCATCCACCTCGACCTTACATCACTCCGAACTTGAGAAGGCAAGCCTTCGACATGGTGCACAACTGGAGCCATCCTGGGAGTACAGCTACAGTGCGACTGGTGACACAGAGATACGTATGGCCAGGCATTCGGAAAGACTGTAGAGAGTGGTCAGGGCAATGCTTAAATTGCCAGAAAAGCAAAATTAACCGTCACACCCATGCTCCCCTCTCCTCCTTCCTTACCCCTTCTGCGAGGTTCTCACATATCCACCTTGACCTCGTAGGACCTTTACCGATGTCTTTTGGTTACAGATACTGCCTTACTGTCATCGACAGATTCACTCGATGGCCTGAGGCTATCCCACTGCAGGACATCACGGCTGAGACATGCGCAGCTGCCCTCGTGTCTGGCTGGGTGGCCAGATTTGGCTGTCCTGCGCGCGTGACCACCGACCGTGGACGCCAGTTTGAGAGCCATCTCTTCCACGCTCTCACCACCATGATCGGCGCGCGACATCTCCGAACTACAGCGTACCATCCGGCAGCTAACGGTATTGTGGAGCGGTTTCATCGCCAACTCAAGGCCGCTATCATGTGCCATGACAATACTAGGTGGACCGAGTCACTCCCCTTGGTGCTGCTGGGGATCCGTAATTCCTGGAAGGAAGACCTACGCGCCAGCCCAGCAGAGCTCGTATATGGCGAACCACTACAGCTGCCGGGCCAGTTCCTGTCTCCCAAGGACGATTACACGGCAGAGGACGTCACCCAGTACGTCACCCGTCTCCGCGCGCACATGGCCAAGCTGTCTCCGAAGCCCACATCCTGGCATGGTGCAGCGCCATTCTATGTCCCTCGTGACTTACACACCTCTTCTCACGTTTTCCTGCGTCGAGATCACGTGCGGGCATCACTAGAACCACCCTACGCCGGTCCCTTCAAGGTACTGGAGAGAACACCAAAATTTTTTACCCTAGATGTACGAGGAAAAGCAACTAACGTTTCTATAGATCGCTTAAAACCGGCATACACATCTAGGGAGATCCAAGTACCATCACCGAGAGCGACATCCACCCCAGCTTCGACAACACCAGCCGTGTCAGTTGAGAAGAGCGATGATGAAAGAAAGACGCGTAGCGGCAGACGAGTCAAATTACCAGTCAGATTTGGATCGACCATAGTCACGGTCTGGCCGGGGGAGTGATGTGGCGAACATACATACTCGCACATTCGCCCGCCACGATAATCCGCTCCGCTTATGAAGTGAGAACGCAGCCTACTTAGCACGCGCAGCCGGCGTGCTCGCCTCACACCGCGCTACGGCCGGCGCGGCCGCTGGCAGTCAACGAGAAGCTTCCGCACGTCTAACACGTACCGCGCTCTTACGTTCCGTCGACGCTTACCGAACCTTGCTGTATACTTGTACCTATCGTATATTCAATAAATCATTAGTTAATCACTAAAATAACATCGTTCACTTGGCTTGCTTTGCTTTCTTCACCCGTTATACCATCCACACATATACAACCAGCATACGCATCTACAAACTTAATGGTATGGTATTAAAGTTCGAATTGACTTTTAAGTATTATTGCTAATTGTTTTGCATTCCCGGAAACTCTACTAACTCCTGAACTTAATTGTATGGTATTAAAGTTCGAATTGACTTTTAAGTATTATTACTAATTGTTTTGCATTCCCGGAAACTCTCTAGTAACAATTGAACTTTATAGTATGGTATTAAAGTTCAAATTGACTTTTAAGTGTTATTACTAATTGTTTTGCCTTCCCGGAAACTCTAGTAACAGTATTAACGTTCAAATTGACTATTAAGTATTATTACTAATTGTTTTGCCTTCCCGGAACCTCTCTACTAACAATTGAACTTAATGGCATACCATTAAGTTCAATTGTTAGTACTCAATAGTTAGGACTTAATAGTCAATTTGAACTTTAATACCATAGTATTAAAATTCAAATTGACTGTTAAGTATTATTACGAATCGTTTGTATGGGAGTATAGAAAAGTGTTGTTTTAAACTTTCAGACAGTTTTTTAAATTTTTCTCTCTGTAAGAACCATCCTCATACTTCTAGCAATATTCTAAAAAAAGAATTAGCGTAATCAGTTCAGCTGTTCTCGAGATTTGCGATAAAGCGAGATGTGCAACACATTCAACGATTCATATTTGTAATATAGATTGAAGATAGAAGTTAGATGTACGACGTATTCTCAAAAAAAAAAAATGTATTTAAGTATGTTTATCCGCATACAAGCCGTAATACCAGCTGATGTTGTGAACTCGTGGTGTTTTTTATTCCATTTTGGCACTTTATTTTTCACTATATCCCGTAAATATAATAAAATATGAATAAGAAAGCTGATAAAAAAATATACTTACATTGGCTCTTCTTTGCATAGCTAACGCCATGGTTTTTAAAGTAGATGTTGCACGGTTTTGTAAATTTAAACCAATTTTAAATTTGCCGTTACTCTTCTTCACTTCTATTTAATATAGTCTCTCGTGTCCGTCTTGAAGTATAGCAATTTGGACTTATTATTGTCGGCTTGTCCACTTTTCACAACAATCACAAAATCCCTTATTCGAATATGAACAGTTTCTTTAAAGTGGAGGCAAAACAAGACTACACCTTGTCGCGATTCCGGATAGATAGTACTTAGATTCTACGCTGCACTGTGCTGAACAAAACAGCGAGACTGATACTGAGCAAAGTTAGAAATAAACACCACGTCACAGCGCACACGCACAACTGGCAGTACCGGCACAACCACAGAACTGACGGAACATTATTATCAGTGTTGCCAATAACCACAATCTGAATTCCCCACAAACGCGACGGAAAATCCCCAATTTGGGGGTTCTTAAAATATTATGTCCAGCAGTGGACTTCCTATGGCTGAAATGATGATGATGATGATGATGATGGTGATGAAAATATTATTCCCCACACTTTACTCACGAAATTTCATTATAGAAAAAATATAAAATTAAACATAAATATATAAACAACAAAAATCTTTGGAGACATGCTTTTTCGCGCGTATGTTGTATGTGTATGTTTGCAAATTTCTTTATTATTTCTTATGTTCTGATCGGCTGCACGAAATTTGATATTAAGGCATTAGTTATCGTTAAATTTGACTTAAACACCGAAAGTTCTAATACTGGAAACGCGCAAATATAACTTTTAAGTTCTGCGGTTCAACTACATTCATATCTGAACAATAAAAGATCTGGTAAAATATAAAGACGAAACTGGCAACATTACATGTTGCGGCTGCTACGCCGCGTCCAAGGGCCTTATTTCTTGGCGCGTAATCTACCAATGAGTGACCTATACCATTATTTATGACAATCAACTTTGTTCATGAACAACTTTCAATCGGTTGTACGATTCAAAATTTTTATTTCGTCTAAAGTTTACCCGAATATTACACATTGAAATAAAAGTATTTCTAGCGGGTACTATTCCTAAAACATACGCCACAAATATTAGGCAATATGCTTAATGTTTTAGTTTTCTTTTAACGAAAAATTTGTATTCACACACGTGTAAACGCAACGTAGCCTGAGATGAATGCGGTATTCTCTTGCACTCCATACATTTTCACTATGCGTTAACTAAGTAAGACGCCACTGCTTAACATGATTTTGTATGGAGCGTTTAACAGCCAAGTTATTTTGTGTCTGTTTGTTTGTCAGGACTGCGTGCTGTTCCATGACACGATCTTCCACAACCTGCACTACGGCGACCTGGCCAAGTCGCGCGACCAGGTGTACGCGGCCAGCAAGATGGCCGAGCTGCACGACTCCGTCGACACCTGGCCCAAGGTACACTATACAGATACATCACTTACACACATTACCTATGTACCTATAGTACCTTTCTTTATAGTAATAGCTGCAAGCAGAAATACACCTTCCGTCCGTGATCTGCGATTATGCCTCATAGAGTTACCGCTTTGGCGAGGTTGAAGATAATCCTATCCTAATATCCCTATTAATATTATAAATGTGAAAGTAACTCTGTCTGTCTGTCTCGCTTTCACGCCCAAACCACTGAACCGATTTTGATGAAATTTGGTATAGGGGTAGATTAGACCTTGAGAAAGGACATAGGCTATATTTGGTCGCGATAACCGACATCCACGCGGGCGGACCCGCGGGCAAAAGCTATTATCTATAAATGTCAAAGTTTGTGAAGATATCTGTATGTTTAGATTTTAGTTTTATTCAATCATACTCAAACGGCTGAACGGAACTGGCTGAAAGGACATCACCCATTTTGGTTCAAAATTTTAAGTGCCGTCCAAAAAAGAAAAGAAACGATATTCCGTAAACGTAAAAAAAAACTTGTCCCTCAGCTTTGACGCCATTATAAAATATACTATGAAGAGCTCTAATGGAATATTGAGTGTTGAGTGAGTCATTGGTTGTCGGAGGCTATATTGTCTGAGACATACCTCTCGCGCCCCGGTCTACCCAAGGTCATCTCTTTCGAGCTGACTCTCTTCGGGTGTGGGGACCACAGAGTCCCACCTAGCCCCTGTCACGGCCTGCCAGGGTGACAGGTGACTGGCTTGCAGGTGATGTCCTCCAGCGGCCTTACCATAAACCTTAAAACAGGTCAATAATTGAACTGCTGTCATTCTACCAACTGCAAATGTCACTTTGTAATGTCATAATAAATATATAGGATTACAAAGGGATTACAAAGTGACATTTGCAGTTGGTAGAATGACAGCAGTTCAATTATTGACCTGTTTTAAGAGTTCATGGTAAGGGCCCAGAGGTGTACTAATACAGATTACACCATCGTGTCCCAGGGCTACCAGACGCAGGTGGGCGAGCGCGGGCTGAAGCTGTCGGGCGGCGAGAAGCAGCGCGTGGCCATCGCGCGCGCCATCCTCAAGGACTCGCCCGTCATCGTGTTCGACGAGGCCACGTCCAGCCTCGACTCGCTCACCGAGCACGTGAGTACTCACTGCCACTGCCACTAACGAGCGGCCATCATGTAGTATACTATAGTATGTACGAGAAGCGGCGCGTGGCCATCGCGCGCGCCATCCTCAAGGACTCGCCCGTCATCGTGTTCGACGAGGCCACGTCCAGCCTCGACTCGCTCACCGAGCACGTGAGTACTCACTGCCACTGCCACTAACGAGCGGCCATCATGTAGTATACTATAGTATGTACGAGAAGCGGCGCGTGGCCATCGCGCGCGCCATCCTCAAGGACTCGCCCGTCATCGTGTTCGACGAGGCCACGTCCAGCCTCGACTCGCTCACCGAGCACGTGAGTACTCACTGCCACTGCCACTAACGAGCGGCCATCATGTAGTATACTATAGTATGTACGAGAAGCGGCGCGTGGCCATCGCGCGCGCCATCCTCAAGGACTCGCCCGTCATCGTGTTCGACGAGGCCACGTCCAGCCTCGACTCGCTCACCGAGCACGTGAGTACTCACTGCCACTGCCACTAACGAGCGGCCATCATGTAGTATACTATAGTATGTACGAGAAGCGGCGCGTGGCCATCGCGCGCGCCATCCTCAAGGACTCGCCCGTCATCGTGTTCGACGAGGCCACGTCCAGCCTCGACTCGCTCACCGAGCACGTGAGTACTCACTGCCACTGCCACTAACGAGCGGCCATCATGTAGTATACTATAGTATGTACGAGAAGCGGCGCGTGGCCATCGCGCGCGCCATCCTCAAGGACTCGCCCGTCATCGTGTTCGACGAGGCCACGTCCAGCCTCGACTCGCTCACCGAGCACGTGAGTACTCACTGCCACTGCCACTAACGAGCGGCCATCATGTAGTATACTATAGTATGTACGAGAAGCGGCGCGTGGCCATCGCGCGCGCCATCCTCAAGGACTCGCCCGTCATCGTGTTCGACGAGGCCACGTCCAGCCTCGACTCGCTCACCGAGCACGTGAGTACTCACTGCCACTGCCACTAACGAGCGGCCATCATGTAGTATACTATAGTATGTACGAGAAGCGGCGCGTGGCCATCGCGCGCGCCATCCTCAAGGACTCGCCCGTCATCGTGTTCGACGAGGCCACGTCCAGCCTCGACTCGCTCACCGAGCACGTGAGTACTCACTGCCACTGCCACTAACGAGCGGCCATCATGTAGTATACTATAGTATGTACGAGAAGCGGCGCGTGGCCATCGCGCGCGCCATCCTCAAGGACTCGCCCGTCATCGTGTTCGACGAGGCCACGTCCAGCCTCGACTCGCTCACCGAGCACGTGAGTACTCACTGCCACTGCCACTAACGAGCGGCCATCATGTAGTATACTATAGTATGTACGAGAAGCGGCGCGTGGCCATCGCGCGCGCCATCCTCAAGGACTCGCCCGTCATCGTGTTCGACGAGGCCACGTCCAGCCTCGACTCGCTCACCGAGCACGTGAGTACTCACTGCCACTGCCACTAACGAGCGGCCATCATGTAGTATACTATAGTATGTACGAGAAGCGGCGCGTGGCCATCGCGCGCGCCATCCTCAAGGACTCGCCCGTCATCGTGTTCGACGAGGCCACGTCCAGCCTCGACTCGCTCACCGAGCACGTGAGTACTCACTGCCACTGCCACTAACGAGCGGCCATCATGTAGTATACTATAGTATGTGCGGGTGGATAGAGAACTTTCTACCTCACGGACTCGACGATACAGGTCGTGTATCACTGAGTAAGTCAGCCTGTGACCACTCAGGTTTGTAGCCAACCACTTAAAAAGTGTTCAGGTCGGTCTAACGACTATTGACAGCCTTCTAACATGTCCGTGCGTCTGAATACTGGGTGACTTTATTGTAGTTACGGGAAAAAAGATTTTGGGCACAGTTTCGTTAGCAAAATCGTCTGAAAGTGTGTTGGCAAAATAAAAAACTTTTTTTTATAGTGTATGGGAATAATTTACAGTAGAACTCAAAAGTGCTGTAGCAATCATTCGTAACTATAGCGTCAACATTCTAGACATACTGTATGGGGGTTGTAAAAAAAAAGCAGTTTTTTACCCAAAATAATACTTCCAGACGATTTTGCTAACGAAATTGTGCCCAAAGTCTTTTTATCCGAAACGACTATAAAAACACCCAGTATATTATCTCTGCTAATATAATAACTTATCGCTTTCCCCAGGCGATTCTTCAAGCACTGAAGGCAGCCACAGTAGGCCGCACTTCCATCTGCATAGCACATCGCCTGTCGACGGTGGCCGACGCAGACGAAATCCTGGTCCTCGAACGAGGCGCCATCTCTGAACGTGGGACACACCAACAACTACTCGAGAAGCGAGACTCGCTGTACACACGACTGTGGGAGAAGCAAAACAGGGACAATCCCGCGGGACATAGCACTACCTCCAGCAAAAGTAACTCTTAAGTGACTCCTAGTGACGTGAGATATAAAGCCTCAAACACACAGGTGCGTTATTAGTCGATAATACCGCCGCGATGTTGCGATGTGACTCCCTATTTCTTCACAGAACAAAAGGACCTTCAGTCAAAAAATATATTTTGATCTTCTTTTTTTAAAGTCGGTTGACAAGTGTACTTTGCCTTGAGGTTAAGTGTTTTGTAAAATTATTTTTAAAGTGCTGTCTGGTGTATAAATAGGTGATGAATTGAGTTTAATGTAAAGGTACAGTCTGGTGTTAAACGCTGAAGGCTCAGTCTGGTGTCAAAGGCTTGAGGTACAGTCTGGTGTTAAACTTTGAAAGTCAGTCTAATGTGACACTAAACATTCTAGTGTAAAACACTAAAATGTAAATGTTGTTTTAGTTTTACATTAGCCTATTATGTTATTTTATTATAGAATTCAATTCTAAAGACGTTTCACAAAATACCTCTAGACGTATACGAGTATACTTTAACATAATTTATCAGTTTATATGAAAATAAAACTAACCCTTACTTTAGTACTGTAACCTAAAAAGCAATTCTGATCTCCAGCATTTTCCTAAAAAAAACCAAAGTTACGAAAAATGGTTTCATAAGGTTTATCAAATGTTCACACTATAAGTCTAAGGTAAAATCGCTGAAGTTCTGTCTGGTAAAAAGCACTGACGCGTAATACCTTTACGCGTCAGTGCTTGCAGTTTAGTTAGGTCATTTAGTTCAGAAAGCACGCATTTGCTTCTGTGTACTGGCTCATTTTCGCCGGTACTTGCCAAAAAACGATACACCGATATGTACTATAGTACAGGTGTACGAACGAATCACAATGGTACATTGGTACAGTGCGGTGTTACACTTTACTGAAACGAACCTACATGATCTGAAATACGTTGTCTAAGATATTTGTGTTATGCAGGCCATATCTTTAGTGCATCTCTACACTGGGTTAAGAGTGGAACTTGCACAACAGGCCCCTTATTCTGAGTGACAAACGTTTCGTAACTACACGCGCTCGTAAAAGACACGTTTAAGTTGATCTAGTTTTACACAACTTCTCACAGTGGATTACAATTCCATTGGTTAACACAGAAGATGTGTTAACCAATAAAATTGTAATCCACTGTCTTCTTACGTTACGACTGCGTTTGCAACTCGATGTCTCTCAGAATAATGACCCAATCTTTATAGTTAGCGGCAAACTTCGTGACAATGTACTTTGACTGCGCAAAGTGCGCTTTAGGTCTCTTTGGCGCTTAGTGTGGGGCGCGACAGGGTAACCGCCCTAGGCTCAAAGGGCTGCCGTCATTAATTGATCAGATTTTTTTGTTAGTTTTTTGGTTGACCAGTAGAACTTTGCCGTTTGATACTGTCTGAAGTTTACGCGAATATAACTTATTGAAATAAAACCACTTTTCAACGGATTCTATCGCGATTTATTTAGTATTATTTACATTTGCTGATCGACGAGATCATGACTGCTGAAAATTAGAACGAAACGTCGGGCTAAACGCAAATAAAATCCGTTAAAAATTGGTTTTATTTAAAATTTTGCCGTTTGTTCACGGAGTTACAAAAATATGTATGTAAATGTGTACAATTTTCTTGTGGATACACATTTACGAATAATTACATTATTTTTCTACAAATTATATTTTCTTATAAAGTAATCTATTATGTTATGTAACTGTGGAAATAAATTTCGAATCTGCTTTATTGTTTAACAGCGTATGTGAAATAGAGTCAGAAAGACGTATTTTTAGATTGTAACAATATAACAAATGTATATTGTTGTACTTTGGCCTTGTCTGTACTGTGATCCTGTAAAAATACTGTGTATGGGGAATATGATTATTAAAACTATGATTTGTTCTTTTAATTTTTAGATAGAACGTACTATTTAATAACGAAAATTTCCGATGAAGATGGCTATTCGCAGCTTGAAATTAGAATTTAATTTTTTGTACATCATGTTTGTTTGAAATATTTTCCTGAAAAATGTGGAGCGCGTACAAGTAATGTTACTTACGAGTTTACACGCGTAGCGACGCATTTAAAAATATCAATGGCTAAACTTTTCGCACTGCATGACAAAATGGTGGACCGTACTATTGACTATTATTTACTATTTTGTTTTCGTGTATTTGTGTTGAGTTCATAAGTGTGCCTTTTAAATGAGTCGAAAACTGGTCGTTTCGGTAATTTCCTAGTAAACAGTGTGTACATTTTTTGTTCTAAATATTTTAGTAGGTATTTACGTTACAAAAAGTTGAGACTGTTTTATTGAAAGGGTAATACAGGCCACCGTCCTACAGACAAGACGGAAGGGTGTTGTTGAATGTTACCAGGTGCAAAATATTGTTACTGTAAATAATGTTGATGGTGCCGCGTGTGGTGTGTACAGTATCTTGTTGGATAAGTATATTATTTTGGTTACAATACGATGCGTTTTATTTTGTCTTTCTTGAAATTCTGAGTTCCCCAGTAGCAATTGTCGCAAATCTCTTCTCTCAATATCTTATGCTGCCTATACACGCTGGCCGAGCATAGGCCAACGTGAGCGCCGGCAAATAGCTGCAAGGCAAATGCTTACTGTCCACACGAGTGTCTGTAGAGTCGCCTACAGGTTGGCCGAGCGCAGACGAGCGCCTTCAATTTGTGCACAAATACCTACAACAATCCGAAGTGAGGCGAGTGATCACGAGCCACAGCAACCGAAGATAAGTTACCCTAAACGAGCTATACACACGTTGGCTTCATTCGGCCAATTAGGCGAGCGACACCGAGCCATGACCAGGCAAGGCAAGTAGACTGTCTACACGTTGGTATTGGCGATCGCTCAGCCAGCGTGTATAGGCAGCATTAAGAAAGGTCATCCATCTTGAGACTGCGACAAGCGACTACAATATGGTGTTCTTCAAGAGTATTAAGGGTGCCTGTATTACTTTACTCTATGGGTGCCTACGGGGTCGGCAGTATGATGATGCCTTGCCTTGCATATTGATGTAAGTTGCCTAATCTTAAAATACTTATTAAATATCATCTACATAGTAACCACTTAGCCACGAGCCCCTCCATAACCATGAACCAGTTACAACAAACATGCATATCCTACATAGAAATGCGAATCAATGAAACCAATTCCATTACCTCGATAAAAAGTGACAAAGAAGCAAAGACTACAATACTTTTCATTTAACCTTTTTGTAATAAAACCTTGTATTCAATAACCATTGACATCAATAGATAATAGAACTCTTGTCCAGCCAGCGTCATTCTCTTTTCGAAATCGATTGACATGTTATCCGTTGCCATGACAACAGAATAACAACAACTTGACAAGAGTTGCTTACGGAACGAAAAGTTGTTAATATCACAAAGAATATACAGTCACTCGGTTTTCGAGTATTATTTTTGTATATAATGGTGTTTTTAATGTGAAATGAATTATGTCAGTGTTGAGTTTGATGCCGGAAGATAAACGTAAAGATCCCAGGTAAGATGAATGATAGATTTTCACTATAGTTGATGCAAAACAATGTAGAAAGTGTTGAAATAAAACTCATTTTAAAGGATTTATTTTGTATTTTTACTAGGTAATCTACACTATAATTAGTAACAAAATAAACAACGATAAAATCTCTTAAAATTCGTTCAATTTCAAGAGTAATTTTGGCTAAACTTTCTACAATATCATGGGTGTCTTATCTATCGCAGTGGCCTCAGTAGGGACAGTTATTATGAGTAGCGGCACGAGATAACTTTGCACATTTGGGGAGTGCTAACAAAAGAGACTTAGGTAGGTAGGTACCTTTGTGTGTTTTTCGTATGAGCCGCCTATTGTGTTTTCATGTGAGCTCAGCTTAAGAGCTAAGTACCTATAGATACCTACTTAAGTATAACTACTCTTCTTCCTCCTAGCGTTAATTCCCAGTCGCATCCGAAGCTTTTTCAGCTCGGAGTCTGGGGTCCGCTTTACTAGTCTTAACTACGGATTTGGCTAGACCTCGATATTTTCCGTGAAGCGATTGCCATCACTGACTTCCACGACCCAATGGTAACATTAGGCGATATCGAAGCTTTGCAGCTTGACCGTTGTTTTTGGACTTCTTAGGGCTCCAACTACCCGTAACGACTACCATAGATGTTCTTAAGGCAACCGGGATCGACGGTTAAAATCCTGCTCCGCGAGGCACGACCAGAATACCCATATTTCATGACCACAAATATTTGCACTGAGCGGGGATCGAACCCGCGCCTCCTGCGTAGCGCCGCGTTCACTATCGCTAAGCCACGGAGGCCGTCAGATACCTACTAATGATGTCTATCAATTTATTAAGTAGTAGATATAGAGGGGTAATTTCACGATGCCTATTTTTTTGCTAATTTCGGTGGTATTTTTCAATCATAAATTTAATGGAGTTCTTTTAGAATATTTAGAATACTGATGTGTTTAAAAGAACTCCATTAAATTTTTTCATCGGAAAACCTATGATTGAAAATACCACCGAAATTAGCAAAAAATTAGGCATCGTGAAATTACCCAGAGGGAAAACTGCAAATAAAACCCTGTACCAACCCGTCTGGCCAGCGTGGAAACAGTAAGCCTCCTAATATTGGAAGGAGGCCTAGGTCCAGCAGCAGGTACCTACTTAGATCTATTGCTTGTGCCAAGAACTAAGGTAGTACGTAGGTAGGTACCTACTCGTAGGTATGGGGGTTATCGGGAGTTTCGTGGTAATCGTGGTTAAGTGGTAGGTAACCGTGCAATGTACCTAACTGCTAAGTTAAACTATAGCCAGGTCAGTAGTAGAATGGGTGCCTATTTTTAACATGACCTTTCGGTGTCTTGAGAGAGTACGTTAAACCGTCAAATCTGTTTGCCATAAGCACCCTGTAAACATCTGATATTAACCTGTGTTCACGAAATATATGAATTGAAATTCGTTTGGGTACCTAGTTGGAGCCCTAAAATTTCCGACAGCCTTATTTCGATATCGCCAGTGGGCTATGGAGATGGCAGTCGCTTCACGTATCGAAGTTCGGCCGGTTCGTGTTAGCTTAATAGGTTTTTAGGCAGAACTACGTGCCTGTCCACCATTTCAATGCTATAAAAAGCTTATTACGAGTAACTTTACTGGCCATTCCCATTAATTTCATTCAGTTAAGTAGGTACCTACTACGCATTCTATTTTAAGTATTGTAGGTACCTATTAATAGGCCTAGGCCATAATATTATTGTAGGTAAATCGTTAGAGCACTGACTCCCAAAATACAAGCATATGCTTAGCTTGGGAACCAGCGTAGTAGTAGTACCTACTTTAGTGTGAATGTCATAATATGCCTTAGTTTTAAGACCATTACCTACTTGTAGGTACCTGATCTTCTTGAGTCAATAAACAATTTTTTTTTTAATTTTTATTTATTTATCGTTTTTATTTTCTACCACCTGTTGAGACGTCGAGTAATTAACTGTTTGTCAGTGGCGAAGGGCGAAAATTTTCCGAAGGGAAGCCGATGAAAAAAAACTAACTCTAAAAACTAAACTAACTTGTTCGCATGAACAATGTGGCACTGGGAAACCGGCAGGAATCGGGTAATAGGTAATACCAACCATCCATATTTGAGCCAAGCCTATGTAGTAGGGTGTAGGTACTACAATAGCTGACGCCTAAATAGGTACCTACCCTCTATAGATACCTAGCAGAATCATTGGCTATTTTACATTAGTGGTTCTACGTACCTATATAAGTAGGTACGTAAAAGTAAGTCCTTTTTACATAATCGTTTTAGGTAATATTGAACGGAAAACCTATTCAGTTCAGTTACAATATACCTAAACGTCTTCCTAGAAATTTCGCGCTATGATATATACCATACAGTACCTACTCTATTTTTAATTCTATCAGGCCAATAAATAAATCAACAAGATTGATGGTTGGTGTAGATATAATTTACAGTCTAGTGAATATAACACCTACTGAAATTAATCTACTTATCTGTTGAAGGTCACAATATAGGTTTCGCAAGCTATTGATTATTGTGGAAACCAATTAGATACATATTTTATGAAAATATTCCACCGTCATTTTGACACGAGAACGATAGTCGAGTGTTATTCGATCTTGTGGAAATTCTTTCCCTTATTCATAGAATACATAATAGGTACACTAATATTGTTGATAGAATAATAATTAGGTACCTCTAATACCTACGTACCTAATCCTAAGTAGGTAATCACGTCACCTGTGAGGCTGTGGTGAGTGAAGTCTCCGCCGCCGCTGTTAAGTTTATGATTCACTACTCGGAAAATTTTCAATCATACGGCCAGCCATTTATTGTCTGCCTTTTCTCTTTCAAGTGGTCATTCGTGGGCTTTCTAGACATCATGTTCTACAGGACAATTTGTACCGTGTAATAAATCTGTGTGTGTGAGCAGATCGTGAGGGTCACAACTTCCTTCTGCAATTACTTCTGCTATTGAAATAAGAAAAGTAGGTAAAAGGAAATCCTTACTAGGGAGAATGGTCTACCGATTAAGCTACGTATTAGATATGTAGGTACTTATCTTAGGGTAACGTAAAAGCTAAGTATTTAGGTACCTACCGGAATTCCTTCGAACTACGGAAACGATTCATTTCAGAAAAGAATCCCTGGAGAGTGTGTACAGCAGCAATTCCAGGTTGAATCTGTTGAGCAAGCGCAAGCGCATGAACCCTCTAGCAATGGACCTGTCGAACCCGCCCCTCAGCAAGAACGGAGACCGATACGTGACGCAACGGGTGCTCTCCGCGAAGACTCACAGGGTGAAGCAACTGCAGAACCAGCTGTCAGACGCTCACTTTCATTTACAGGTACATTCTGAATATGAAGGTATATGGTTAGGTACTGGATTCCTGTTTTTGACCTCATATCAAGGTCCTAAGCTGGCATCTAGTTAAATCCCACTGTCGATAATTTGCTTGAACTTAAATATTATGACAAGCTGTTATTGAGTACGAGTATAGTCGAAGCATGGCACTAGATAATATATTTACGTCTTGAGAAATCTTAAATTCTTACTGTCCACATAGTAAACGAAGCTGTTCACATAATAATCAAGAACTTGAACAATTTAACTGATCACTTTCATATGAATGCTAAATCTTACGCAATACTTTTTCAGGAATTGAGTAACGAGAACAAAATATTGCGTGCTGTTCAGAAAAAACAAGAAATCGCGCTATCAAGGTAACCACTTATCCACTATTCGACGGGCTTTCTGTTAGTTTCGGAATTTGTACTGTAAAATAACTAACCATAATATGCCATCATGGTAGCTAATAACCAGGATCTATGGTCCCACGTCATTCATTCTATTGTCGGTATTCACCAGGTACGAAAACTCAAATGCGGAGCTCCCCCAAGTCTTGCATTCTCACACTGAAGAACTACGGATCCAACAAATGAAGTACAAGCAGTTGAAACAGCAGAACAGAGAAGCAATAAACAAGTTGAAAGAACGAGACATGCAGTTGCAGCAATTGAGGGATGAACACAACCATTTGTTGGAGCTGAGTAGAGATAGGTGAGTGTTTACCCAGGCAAAAGAAATGAACCCAAACTCGATAGGTTTATCTTGTTTAGGAGTTCCTATGGACACCTTCCTACTCCATCATCAGTAATCCAAGCTAAACATGTACGTATTATACGTGGACGAAATTCGGTTCCTGAAAACTTTAAATTCAGTTGCAAGATTTGATCCAAACATACATACAAACAGAGCTAGTTCAACAATAGCTTGTAAAAAAGAAGAGGTCTGTTATATAACATACACATGGGGCGTTGCAGCTGTCAAAGAGATCAGGGTACGTAAACTGACAACGCCATACCAGGGTTTCGGTCGACGACATGCGAAATGGGAGTAATTAATTGTTATCTCAATTCAATGCAGATGAACACAACACCTATGCATATAGGTATTTTGATAATGCATAGGTATTGTGATATGCCCATATTGAAATCTATGCTTCTATGATATCCTGTTTGACTCCTACGTCATTTCCTCAGTCGCTACTTTCTCTTTGTACTTTTTTCTTGGGTCGACCTCGCTGTGCTGACCACTGTAGATGCTTACAATGTGTTTAGGACAGAAGCAAGTAGTGTCATCACATTCATCTGTCTCCCTACTTACCTTAAATAATTATTATAAGGCACCTACTTATTTACAGGAATCTTTTAGACCGCGAAAGGCTCCAAGCCCAAGTAACAGATTTGAGCGCCAAAGTGCAACAACAGAACGAGACAATAATGACGCTACAACGTCGGATCGCGCTCGAGGCGAAGAACTTCAAGCACCAGCTGCAGAACGAGATTAACAAACATAAAGACACAAGACACGACCTAGACCTGGCTATCAATAATGCTGATAAACTAACTACTATTATTGAGGTAAGGGATCTTTTACTTGCAGGTATATTTTTACAGTAAGAAATTAAATGCGTTGAAATAAGTGAAAAAATAAGGAAGGATGAGGCTGCTTTCCGTGCGCCAGGGAACATCGCTCGGTTAAGCGCTATATTCTCAATCTACTCTTTAAAAAAAGAAATGGGGTAATTTTGTCCTGTGACAATCGGGAGACCTTTTATTTGAGACCCCACTCATCGAAATCCGTGCAGCCGTTAGGCCTATAGAGGGAAACAAAGAAAACTACATAAATATAAACATACGCGCGTAAAATATTACCCTCGGTGGTGTTGTCGGATAAAAATATACGGGTATTCTTGTTACAGCTTTCTAATGAAATAAATAATTGTACGTTCATATCGATCTACTTTCGTAAGTTCTCCCTGTTGCCTAGCTTTGTTTCATATACCTCTCTACACTATTTACCTTTCTACTTTATTTTTTCTTTACAATTTAGAATAAATTAAGAAGTTTAAAAAACACTGACGTTTCCGACATTGAGCCTTCTTTATTAGCAGGGAAGGTCAGAGCAAAAGAAGGTTAATTATGAAAGCAATTTTGTTTTCGTCTATAAATAAGGTTGTCTGTACATAAATGAGGAAAAAAGCAAAAAAAAAGCAAATATACAGATAAATGTACCGTTTGTATATCACTGGAGATAACATTTCATCAGCTTTATATTTGGTTCCAAGTAATACGGATCGAGTCACTTTTCTTGACGTGGCGTCAGTGCTACTGAAAAATTAATAGAAAACTCTAGTAATAATTTTTACCTGATTCAATAAATCTAACCGCGCAGAGATTTTTTAAAATAAATATTTAACAACTCGAAAATAAGCTTGTGGTATGGGTTTTAGAATGCGCATGAAGTTATTTATTATATTTTACTTAGAAACACCCAGACCCTGAGCTTTGAGTTGAGAGTTTACCTTGGCCTCGGATGCTATCAGGACAATACGTCCCCATAATGATGACGACGACTTAGAGAGACACAGAATTGGAGAGTCTCTCCAATGCTATACCTATGACCCAGATTAATGCAAATAACGTATTCATGCACACCAATATTTGCACTGAGTCGGGGTGAGGTCTGAGGTCGCCGATAAGTAGTATTTTTTTATACAATTTATACCACTGTGACAGACAAGCATACGGCCCACCTGATGGAAAGTGGTCACCGTGGTCTATTGACGCGTGCAACACCAGTAGTAGTAGTAAGAAACCCGCTATCTCTGACAGTTTAGTCGAACGCTCTACCACTATACCACAGATGACGTCTATGAGTTAATATTTGTTATAGATGAAAGAGAAAATGCTCAGCACAGCAGCCAGCAGATCTGTGAAGTCACCAGTGAAGACATCGTCGAACAGTAGCATCCCTATGGTCAAACAGCCGCTGACGTACAAGACGTGTCGCTCGGACACCGACACTACTGGCGGTAGAAGAGATGATAGGTCTAATGTAAGTAATATTTGGTCTGAGATAATGCGAACTGGGTAGTCCTGCAATGCAATTCTGTGCGCTTACAGAATTGTATTGCTGTACTTTGTTGAACATACATACATATAATACATACAATCACGCCCCCATCCCCGGAGGGTTAGGCAGAGGTGAATTAACACCTACATTTCACCAATCATTGCATTCGGTCCCACGTAATAGAGGGTGAGCCTATTGCCGTATTCCGGGCACTGTTGTTGACTCGAGCCAAGCACCTGAGGCTAAGTCTGGGCTGTATATATCTGTCTGATGTTAAACAGCTCTATCCCTTAGTCGCCTTGTACGACACCGCATGGGAGGAAATGGGGTGGCCCAAATTCTACTCTGCCGGGAATTACGCGGTCACTTTTGTTGAAAAGAACCTTATACCCTTCAGCTAAGCTAAATTACTTGTTTTTAGACTTTTGTGTTCCGTGACATAACGTGAAATACTACATTTTAATTAATTTATTCGATTTTGTATATTTTAATAACGCGATCATGGTATACATACATTTAAATTGCCCGACCGACGTTTCGACCAAGGCCTCGATTCTTCTAAAGCACAACCACTGTCATACCACATAGAAACTGCAAAAAAATATTTAATTAAAGGAGGATGGGCGTTTTGGGCCCACTTACAATATTGTCCAATCGAAATGAATTTACCATCGTTGGATAGCTCTTATCAAGAGTATAAAAAACTACTATGGCAGCTAACCTGTATCTATTGTCCGTTTTGTAATATACTCCTCAGAAGTTACATCGAAATAGAATTAAAAAAAAAAAATATCTGGCTTGACCGATTTTGATGATGATACTATTCTTATTAACTCTAAGTGTACGTAAGCAGATAAGCATTAAGTTGGCACCGGTTTTGTGAAATTATGTGCTTGATTTTTTTTTATACCACTTAAGTGACAGATAAGCGATTTTCACTTGGCATTACTACTATGCATTTATAATATTAGTGTGAATAATAATAAGAAGAAGAAGGGCTTTAGAAGGTTTCTTCAGGGTTGTGTGACGCCCCTGGTGCTGCATACGTCCATAGGCCACGGTAACCACTTTCCATCTGGTGGGCCGTGTGCTTGTCTGCCACCTAAGTGGTATAAAATAAAACAAGAAATAAAGTGTATTAATTAATAATTTATATATTTATTTCTCTCACAATGGGTCTCAATGGGTATACAGTTTGATAACAATACAAAGATCATTGGATGTTATAAAACCACATTGTAAGAGCTGGTGCTTATTGAAGGTCTGAAAGACCTGTGTTACAAGTCACCAGGCCCCACGTGGCATTTGCTGATACTATTACAATAATTAATTGATATAATATACTTTCTAATAAAATCTATTTAAAACAGTTATAGGCAGGTAGGTATTTATCAAATAAGTACAATCAAACCATGATAATACTAATGTGAGATTAATAGGTAGAAGAAATAAACAGGTAAAGAACAGTTAAACAATGGTAAAAATATAATTATATGGTATATTCACTTATTTCTCGAAAATCTTACTTATTGTAATTATTATTATTATATTTATAACATGCCATAATCGAGACCAATAATAATAGAAGTGTATGCAGGATGCTACAAAAAAACAAAAAATACTGCTTTCGGACAGCAAATCGGGACTAGCGCCATAGTTATTCGTAATCCACACAAAAATACCTTTCCAATGGTGTATCATTTATTCCGATTGGAGGGTGGGACCAAGTTCCATACATTTGTGCCCATCATCCTTTGGTTTTTACAGTAATACCGAAGTCTAAAATTAAATGAAACTCTTTTATTATATTTTGGATTTTAGGTCTATAGAAATAAAGTCTAAAATTTAAAGCCATTTTTTGCAGTATCTGTGGTATGATAGTACCTAGTTTTGCTTCAGCAGAATCGGGGGTCTTGTTATACTAACCGTGTTCACAGGCTGAGGTATGTATATACCTATACCATGATTGCGTTAATTCCCATTTAAAATGTTGAATAAATTACTCGTGTTCAGAGTAAATTCACGTCGATAATGTAATGGTCAGGATTCGAACCGTCAAATTATCTCCATCTAACAAACAAAGTCTAAATAATTAGTCTAGTCAAACTGAAGTTTATAAAAATCGATATTGGTAAAAAGTAATCGATACCCAATAATCTATCCAACAATTTGTATCTAACTTTGGGTCAACTTTATACCCAGCGGGATAGTTAGTTGGCCTAAGGTTGACTTTGATCGTACTTCGGGCGAACAACTTAGTAACTAACGTGCAATCGTCCCATCTATTTCAATAAATAGTTGTCGTGGTCTCCTAGGATCGACATCTATTTTGAGATTATAGGGACTATAAGGGACGTTTTTCTTTTTTAGGGATAATTCGGGCGATAAATTTCAAGATTTTGTAGGAATAAAAACGTCTGTTTCGTACTGAAACGTATTTACTTAACCGAATAAATGTCGTAGATTATAATAACCTATGTGATATTTGACGAATGCTCATTTTGTTTGGTCTGAAATCGAAAAGAACAAACTTATGCAATGGAAAATGTTACAAATTTAGCTTTAGTATTATGATTAAACTGCCCAGCGAATACTCGTAAGGTCTATGCAGTTTCAAACAGCATTTTATATTGCACTAAGTCCTACAGCTTTAAATAAAATATGTTCGTTTGTCTATCAGTGGTAGTGGTAGCGACATTCGATTGATTCAATTGCAAGTGCGATGAGATACGCCACTATTAAGAATATAATTGTAGAGTGACTTCTATATGATTTCGATGACGAATATTCGTATTCTCATTCGTAATTCCTAATATTTTAAGTATCACTTCTTAAATTTATCATCATTTCTTTTCAGTTGGACCAAAATATAATAGCAAAGTTGTGTGAGAATTCGCGTAACATTAGCAGCGCGTTATCCCACGAAGAAGACACTTCATCATCAACTGAACCACGCTCAAGATATGGCAGGAGTCGAACTAACTCCTCAAGCACTCGCTCCACTTCAAATCCAGGTACCAGAAAGAATTCTAAAAACTCGGAAGAAATTTTGGAACTTGCAAAAACTGTTCAAGATGGAATGGCAGATTTAGCAATATACGATGACCAATTAGATGATAATGCGGAAGATTTACATAAAAAAATTGAAGTTATGAAGACTGAGCTAATGAAGAAAATAAAAACCGAAGACCAACCAGCATCTAGAAAAACGAGCGCTTTGAGAAGAAAAACACCAGAACCACCTATTGAAGAACACCCCGAATACGAGCGACCAAAATCTAGAGGTAGACGGAACTCCAGTGTGTCATTTTACGAAGATTCATCTATTGCAGGGTCTGTTACAACGGTAACTGTACATGAGGAGGAAAAACCAATTAGCGCTAAACGTGAAAACAGTGCACTTTCTGAACGCAAGATTGATGGCAAACCTATAGACAAATACTGCCAAGATATAATGCAAGATATTGAAAAGAGTAGCAAAGTTATAGACAAACACATGAAATCATTCGGTCAGCCTCGATTTGAAAACGAGAAATTGGTACAACAGCTAGAAGCTGTAGATAAAATTAACGAGTTTGTATCTGGTAATGGCGACATTCCTAAATCTACCTTGTCAGAACTTAACAATAACTTTAAAATGTTAACTGAAAATGTATTTGCTGAAGCACCTTCAGTCAGAAAACGATCAATTGCTAGTAGAAGAAATTCTCGTGATGCAAGAGCGAATTTACTCGGTGATGCGATGACGAACCAAGAAATGTTAGAAGATCTGTTAGGAAAGAAATGATATTCGGCCTTAACTAAATCCGTTTATTCCTATGACTGAGAGTTCAGGGATATTTGCTTTCACGGATTTAGGATGATAACTATGTAAAAAATCGCAGTGTAGTGAGGTTCTTTCTGCAAATATCAATTTTTGTAATCGGAATATCAACATCATGATTATTAGGACGCATGATAGCTGGATATGGGGTTGAGGACTTGTAATAATAAATATCTCCGAATATCGACCTACTTATAAAATCATTACGATACAAACCATGTCTAATGAATGACAATAAAAAACTTTTGAGAAAAACTGTGTATTTGGGAGAAGTTAAGAAAAACAGACCTTGCTGAATTATGAATCCAGCCAACAGTATTTTGTTCATCATCGCAGACCGCTCCTTTAACCTTTTTTCAAAAAAATGAAGGTATTGTATATATTTTTCATGTGTTCGTATATCACCCCTGCGGCTGTGGTCAAGTGGGCCTCGGCCCGATTAAAACCACACGCCTTCTTGGGTCATAATTACCGGGATGGGGGTATAAAGCAGTAAGACATTTCTCGGTTGACCATAGGCCATCTACGGCATTGAGAGGACTCCCGCGGGTGTGGGAAGCAGTGTCCCCATCTAATCCTGGAACAGGGGGATACATTGTAGTTAACAGCGCGTTTATAGTGATGGGGAATAAATTGCAAAGAAATATATATCATGTCAGTGAACTGACAGCTACATTTTAAGAAATTATAAAATAGATTATATTTAAACGAATCCTTAAATAGATGAGGAAATTTAATAACTACTGCTAAAACGCAACTTAGATAGCAATAGAATAGAAACAGTTGTTTTCTAATCACTTAATATGACCAATTTAAATGCCAACTAATGTAATATGACAATAGATAATTTGCAGCCTGTAGATGTAGTGGCCTGATTTGTGTGATTGATTATCTTTAAGGCTGGATTAAACCAATATTGGGAATCTAAAAGAAGTAAAAAATTGAGTACCGTGTAAACCCAATTTGCGGATTTTCACTCTGGTGAAGTCCAGCCTTAATGTGGGAAAGTACGATTTATTAGGTGCACTTTTATTTCCGTTCATGTCTGACAAGTATGTATATCATTGGGTAACAACCATATGTATAAAAAATATAGTTCACATTACACACCTACAATAATATTACGCAATACTTTAATTGCACAGGTCGATAGTTAGAGATCAAGAAGGTCTTACGAGCGAGAGGTCTCGAGTTCGAATTCTGGCCATTAAACTACCAACGTGAACCCAGTCGTAACACAAGCAATTTAGCTTAATTGAAAGATTTTAGGGGAATATTAGTAATCTGTTACTAATATTCTTTAAAGAAAAGAAATGGTATTGTGCAACTTTCTATAATATTATTATAGAAAAAACTAACAAGTTTCAATACCCAGCGATACAACGCACAATTTTAGATTTTATATGGGTACATGATTAAAACTTCGCTCCTATTTACCATCTATATTTGATGAAGTGTTACTTGGTTCTCTACGAATGAATTAGGAACAAGCTGGACTTTGTTCTTCATTTTGTTCTTTGTTCTTTTCTACGGGTAGGTCTACTTTTAATTATGTTTTACGATTTTGTTCATCGTGCGACTTCACTTATGTGATATGTATTGTGTGGACGTGTTCGTGTGATGTGTTTTGCTATTGCATGTATATGAGGTCTTTATATTGTTATTCATTATACTAAACAATGTGATTGAATAATAAATAAATATTTTATTTTTTAAAAGGTTTTTTTTTGTTTCTCGTCACCTATTAAGGAATTAACAATTAACATTGTAGGTAATGGGGCCACCATCTGTCCTGAGACATTGCCTTCAGTTTGCCATCAGGCGTAGTGAAATCAGATTGACGGATCCTATATAAATCAAGATTAATAAAATACCCTATAAAATTATGAAACCATTGAGTGAAACTGTGTTTAGGTACATAAAAAAACCTGATCTTTTTATAGTCAAGAATTTTAATTCATAGTAACCATTTTGTTAGTATTAAAAAATTGTACAAAACTGATGTAATTGCAATCTCGTAGTAGTTACAATTGCAGATGTCAGCCTCGTGATTTAATGTTAAGAGGCACATTTTTATGGGCGCGAATGGAGTCAATTTCCCTTATATGACGCAAAAGATTATGGTTTCGTCCCTAAGGATCCGTTTGAGCTTGATTTATCATTCGCATTATTAAGATGTAAGTGGGATATTTTGAGAAAAATCACGAGCATGTTATATGCTAATTTTCTTTGTGAATCATTGTTCACGGTGACTTTCACATTTAGTATTGAATTCATGTATTTCATTGTTTCTTTCAAATTCATTGATTTACTTTTGTAATACTTCAGTAGCGATCATGGCGATTTGTACCCTTCTTACCCACCACACTACCAAGCCACACTACCGGTACGGGTACCTAGTGTCGTGGGGAAATTTATTTCCCTTTTACACTACCAGCTAGTAATAGTTTCATAATTGAATACGATGGATTTTTTTTACCTCCATATAGTTTTCTCCTCGTATACCTCGATTGGTTTGTACCTAGTAATCGTGTACCTCTCGCCACTGTTATACATACTATGCTATTTTCTAGTAGATAAGGGAATTATATTTCTTAAAATATTGAGTAGCTAATATGCTTAAAATAAGGATAGCGTTTATATTTTGTGTGAAAAAATTAGTTGTTCCACTAGTTCTGTACCTAACCTAGCCCTTTAGGAAGAGGGGGGGAGGGGAAGGCAAGTATAACGTAGTTGGGAAGAAGTGGGTTATTTAACTAATACGCAGTGACGGACAGATTAGATTTATGGATTTAATATCCAACATATGAATCTGAATACAATTTCGCAACACTGGCAAAACGGTGTACGCTTGAAATGACATATTTATGGATCACTGGTTATTGGTATTTGAAATTGGCGTAGTTACATAAATTGTAGATCGATTGGAAACGACTGTGCCGATGACTTTATTGGAGTCCAATGACAAATGCAGTGGTAACTTATCAAACGCGTTCTTAATTATTATCATCTCAGCGAGTATGGCTGGTGACTGCCGAAGTCTCTACTTCGGAGCCAGTGATCCGCTTTCTTACTTTTTCTTTTTCTTTCTGACGCAGCCTTTCATTCTGGGGATTGTGTCAAAATCCACACTAATATTATAAATGCAAAACTGTCTGTCTGTCTGTTAGTTACGCTTTCACGCCTAAACCATTAAACCGATTTTGTAGAAATTTGGTAAAGATGATATAGTTAGATTTAACGTTGGAAAAGGACATGCTATGTTTGGTTACCATAACCGCCATCCATGCGGGAGAATTAAGTATTAGATATAGGTAGGTATTTGATAGTTACAAATTCAACTAAGTAAGAGTATAGTTTATTTTACTAGTATCATCTTCCTATTCATAGGAATATTTTGTCAAACTCGAGAATTCATCCTCTGATCGTTTCACTCATTTGTCAATTCAACCAGATATTTAGGTAGATCTATCAATGCTTTGTGAATGTCCTGAACCTTTCCCTTGTCATGCATGCCGAGTTTGATAGATTATTCGTTTTCCACCTGCATTGTGAGATTAGTTTGACGAAACTACTGCCTTCGTATCGTTGGTTTTTGATTTTTATTTTACTTTTTAGACTTATAATAACTATCCTTATTTTTTGTTTCATTATTTCATTTCAGTGTCACTCTAATTCGAGTGTTAATGGTTCTAGTTCAAAACATCAGATCGATCTTGACTAGTAAAGTAAGTACTCAAACGATCATAATACCTTGATATTCCTCCTTTCCTGGGCCTCGATTCAGCAAAACCATTGTCATACCACAGAAACCGCAAAAAATGGTATTAAATTGTATATTTTATTGCTTTAGGTTCAAATTCCAAGATTAAATGAAGAGAGTTTCATTACACTCTTTCATTCACTGTACAAAAAGCCATTTAATTGTAGACTTTAAACGCATTACTTTAAAGTCCAAAATTCAATGGCATTTTTACAGTGTCCGTAGTATCGCAGTGGTTTTACTTTAGCAGAATCGGGGGCATGTTGACTGACACGACACATCTTTAGTGCGGACGATAATACAATTTAATTAAATAAAACCGTTTGGCATTAATATCATTAGTAGGTATTAAGATCATTTTGAGTACTTTGTTAGTCAAGCTCGATCTGATGCTGACTGTTCAGTACCCGAATTCTGATTTGGCAGGCGCACCGCGTCGCGTATACGAAATTCCCGAATTCTTGAAATAAAATACACCAGAAAATGATATGAATTTTTCTAAGTACTATCAATCATCCGCTCATAACATAAGTCTTAACTCTCTTGTTGTGGTTAGTTATTATCTCAAAAGACTTCAAATAAATAAATGAATTCTTTCTTGTACAAGGACGAGTAATACTGACTTATGGGTGTCCGTCCAATCTTTGGGAAGGTCCGGTTATCTCTCACAACGACGTATGAGCAATATATTTTATGGGACACGTCACAACACAGTGAACTATCGGCTTATAGGCACGTATGGCAAGATTGCGTATTTGTAAGATTGGGATCTGATGTTCTAAATAAATTACTTGCTTACTTGGTCGGGTGAGCTTCATTGGATTGCGGTGACTCCGTCTTCGGTGATTTTGAAAACAACCGCATGCTTGCTTCAAATATTCGAAGCAGAATTCTGTTGAAATATTCAATTAAATCTAATTTTGATAGTAAATGTTGTAACCTCTTGTGTAGATATAATATGGTGACTTGACTCATGTTTACAATTGCTCTAAATTAATTTATTCTTACTGTGCACAAAGGCTTTTCAACAACACTGTGATTGGGAGATAACTTCCAAGTTCCAAGTATTTTTCTGAAAGAACTAAATAAACTGTGTGAAGTTAATTTTACATAATGACTCACTAATTAGAACTCAAATTAGGAACTGTCTTTTTCCTTTACTATCGTTAGCGAACTTCTAATCTAATCGCGGACAATTAAGTGTAGTAATCTAGCCCTGTCCTAATTATTTATTCAACATTTTTTTATTTATAATGATATAAAAAACCCATTATACAATTTTCAATCAAGGATTCATTCTATATAGTGATATCAATTTCAAAGTTTCATAATAAAGAACTACGATTATAATGATAAACAACTTTTATAGCCTTAACTCCGCTACCTTACCCAACCAATATATTTAATGCGTTGTAAAAGACGTGAATACAATAATTTATTACAATTCACAAAGATTCACCTAATCTTTCTTACCTTCATAATGGGCTCAGAGAGATTCAGTAAACCTGTCAGAAAATAGATATATAAAAGATTTACTTCAGGAAAATATTATGAAGTGGTGAGGTGAAAAGGTTGGCGATACGCTCCGTTTATATCTCGACATTCACATTTGACCTTTTTAACGAATTACCTTTTCAAGAGTAAAACGAATTCAATCACACATCTGCTAAACACTCGTAAATTTTTAAACCGTTGATTGATTTTTAATGCGTTTTGACTGTCCTTTACCTTTTTCGGATGTGTAATCAGGGTCTTTTTATATCACTTAGGTGACAGCACTCGGTCCACCTGATGGAAGGTGGTTACCATGGCCTATGGACGTGTGGAACACCAGAGAAGTCACACCCGTGCTGCCGACCCTGTTAGAACAGAAAGTTTGTGTGCCGTAAGTGCAGAAGACAAAGCAAGACCAGCCTTTGGTCTTCTCTCTGACGGCACAAAAGCTCTCCAGTGATCTCTGGCTATCCTACTCACCACCGGGGGTTATTATGACCGCTGCATTCTGCAGGTGTACGATGGAACGGGAGTACCGTCGCATCGTGTCCTACGTCTTGCGAAAGGGTCTTTGGCAGCACCTCAACTGCTAGCCGGAAGGTACAAAATACTGAGACATATTGAAAATTGAAATTACTAAATTGATGATCCTTATTGAAAAAGAGAAAGCATGTGTGATAGTTGCAAAGTTAAAATGTTATCCCTCCGGTGCCATCCGTCTACTTTCCCGATCCGTCCACTTCCCTATAGGTCTACTTTCTTTCCCCATTGGTCTACTTCCCTATTGGTCTACTTTCACCATCGGTCTATTTTCCCTATCGGTCTACTTTCACCATCGGTCTACTTTCCTCTAGGGTTGAATGAACGAACAGTTTTTTTAGACTGTTTATTTCTCATCAACAGTAAACTAGTATGAGTAGTTATTCAAAACCTTGAAAACATCACCGAGAGTAAGCAACACAAACATGTATTATTAAGTCATATAACTATTATTCAAAGTCGGTTAGTATTCTGTTAAGAAAATAATATTGTGCAAAGATTACTATCTAAGTAAACATATTCAATACACATGGAAGATAATATATTACCTTTTATGCTGACATTTGTTTTCATTACCAGCAAGTTCGTAATAAATTCAACAAAATATATAATGTTTCCCAATCCCTCGTGGATTGTATTTTTGTAACAAAGTCAAAGGAGTTTGAAAATGTTTGTTTTCCTTTGTACCCAAAATGTTTTACAAAATAAATATGATTTACGATAGGTAAAGACTCGAGCTAAAATATTTATATGCCAAAAGTAATATCCGTTGGTGACAATTACTAAAAAAAGTTATAACAAGGCCATTTGGAATACCTCCCACGCGACGTTTTACTTTGTTCCTTTATGCTGTATCAGAGGTTTTAACACAGGAAGAACGAAATAGGAAAGCTTTTTTATAAATGCCACTTAAGTGGCAAACAAGCACACGTCCCACCTGATAAGAAGTGGTTACCGTGGCCTATGGACGTGTGAGAGTCACACTCGTGCTACCAACCCCGTAAGAACCTTCTAAACCCTTTCTTGAAGAACCACAGTAAGGAGATCGTTCCACAGTTTGAACGTGCGCAGAATGAAGTTCCTTTCATACCTCACTATGCGCACCGTCCCGGTTGTTTGAGGATGAATTTCAGGCTTGTGGCGAGCGATGCGACAATGGAATGTAGCCTTGAGCATCATGTATGATACGCACAACAAGTTCTTCGAAACTTTTAACTCCTTTGTCCTGATATACTTTGGTACAACGAGTTTCGCATAATGATATTATGACATCCTGTTTAAGGTCTAATTATTCATGAATGCCTTCAAACATGAGGTACAGTACGATTAAAATTAGTTGAACATTCGATCAACCTCGGTAATTGTCGTGAATCCCTCGTATCTTACATAGAGTTATCCATTTACAGATATGACCTTTAATTATATTACCCGTTGTCATAATGAATACAATACAAGCACGATATGAGCAACAAAACTTCCTTTGTAGCTCAATACTAACACAAAAATATTGAAATATAAGAAAAATAATTGATTTATTTGACGTATATGATACATTTATGATTATGAACGCTAATTTCATTCGTGAACATATTCGATTCTATCAAATTTTATCAAAATTAACTTAAAGTAGTTATGTATCATGGCTTCAACAAATTTAAAGCGTGGTAAAATAATTATTGCTCAGTCTCGTGAAATTGTAAATAATTTATGTAACTATTTTAATAAAGAATATAATTTATTTAAAAAAGAAGAAAATTAACTTTCTACTTTTTTAATTGATAAATTATCAACAAAAATCTGTAGAAGTCGGTTACTTAAATTTTGAATTTGGTGATTATTATCAATTATTATTAATCCGATGTAATATCGTACTGTTACTTATGTACATCAAACAGTAAAATATTGACTTGTATCTGTTACGGCTAAAGGTAGGTGTGAACATAAACTTAAGATTAGCCGGCTGAACTTAGTTTTATCTTCAATAAGCAGCTAAAGTTCGATAACATGTTAGTTTGCGTCGGGATATTCCATGTTTAGCCGGTTAATGTGCACATTAACCGAAACGAAACGGCTAAAAATGTATTCGTTCTACCTTTCAGTTCAAATGATTGGGCAACGCCTGCTGCCGGTCTATATTTAATTGCATATTATGGCTTTGCGAGACTTCAATTTCTTGATGGTCATAAAAAAAAATAACCATGAAGGCCTAATCTATCCAAGTCTGATTGAGCGGAGTGGACACTTTGATGTTTGCACTATTGGCGGCATAGAAAAGCTGAAATGAGAGTGATTATTCCTTTCCCATTTCCTTCTACATTTTTAGCCAAGGGCCTGCGGTTAGACTTAAGTTTAGCCGGCTAAAGATAGAAGAAACTAACATTAACACCTCGTCGAAGATAAATCTAAGTTTAGCCGGCTAATCTTAAGTTTATGTTCACACCTACCTTTAGCCGTACTAACATATCTATGTATTTTTTTATTTAATGAATACAAGTATAGCTATAATTGTATACATTAAATAAAAAATATCGCGTACATTACCGCGATTTCTTATGTCTTCAAATTCATTAATTATTGAAGCTTCAATAAATAATGAATTTTCAAATTCATATCGCTTCTCTATAATTTTCTTAGGTCTGTGGTTAGTAATGTCATCTTGGCAGATGGTATACATTGCGTTTAGGATACTTCAAATTGAATGCTACATAAAAGAAATCGCGGTAATGTATGTCGTGTCATTTCCGTCTCCGAATTTAGGCGATTATACCCGAAAAAAGCCGAATGTTCAACTGATTTTAATTGTACTGTACCTAGTGCTTCATTAAAATATTTATAATAGTTAGTTGAATATTTTAGAATTGTGCAATGGTAACAAGATTTAGCTTTTAGAATTAAAATCAAATGTGGCGAAGGATGAAAGTTTTCAAAAGGAACGCCGATGAAAAAGAAACTCCCCTCGATCTAGTTTGTCATGCACCATGCGAACCATTGGGAAGTCGGCTAGAATCGGGTTATAGGGACAGTTGCAGGCTATATTGTTATACCTATGTCTCAGACATCATCGTGACGACGCGCGACGGTAGCACAAAGAAGTTTAATCGAATTTTGGAATTTCAGTTTTTCAAAGAATAATAATTAAACCGAAACCACCATTCCTAACGCAAGCAATTCAGGTTACCAGGACCTAACTTGCTTAGGTTAGAAGTGGTGTCTTTGAAAGTGCATTGACCGGGATTTAAACCTACAATCTTTCGATCGTATGTCCGACACTTTAGCCTCCAGGCTGCTGCCACTTTAAAATTGTACCCAAACTTTTTTTTAAACTTTTTGTAATAAAATGATTGTTTCGTAATTTTAAAAATTCAGCGGAGCATGACGTCATGACTCGCGACAAAGTTCGCTAATGAATTTTGTGCGATTCGGCAGATTTATGAGAGCAATAGGAAAGTAACTATATTTTGTGCATAAGTACTGTGTCTGTACGTTTTGTTAATCGATGCATATTTACAGTAGGAGTTCTTCTAGTCTCGAGGAGAAAGAACAGTGAGTCAGAAAATAAAGTGATTCTATAAGGGTCCCGTTTTTCCTTTTGAGATACGAAACCCTAAAAACTGGAGACAGAAAATTACTAACCACTAACTACTTAGTAGCCGTTCCATCAAAGGCCAGGCTGGCCTCTAGGTAGAAATAATCTCGTGAGTAATAATTATAGCCCTCATTAAATTATTAAGCATGTTGTGAGCAACTGTGAAATTACTGCTGTTAACCAAACTAAAAAGCACCTACACAGAAGAAGAAAGAGAGAAAGAAATACGTTTAACTCCAGTTAATATATTAGCGGTTACCAGTGTATTACGATGAAAGCACGATATTTATTCTCTGATATGACTTACTTACTAGATGGCTGGCGTCACTTCATACAATTTCAGTTTTAAATTCTATACGGATTGTTGTAGCCCACTTTACCTACTTGAAACTACAATGAGTATAATGGTGTTAGTTTAGTTCATAACTGTCACCACACCCGACAGTTTGTTATTCCCACACTGAATGATTACGCTGGCTTAATGTTCCGTATCGTTAGCATGATTTATGATTACAGTAATTGAATTTAGTTGTTAATTAGGAATATGCTCGCTTCCTAATTGGCTGGATGCCTCACCCTAACCACCTCTAAAGTTATACGTTGTATAAACCTGTTATGTCGTTACTTAAGTTAGCCTAATATAGATAACTTCTGCGTGTGGAATCATTCGGGTTCAGGGGAACATTAACTAATGAATTTCTATGGATAGTATTATTCTCTGAGCCTTTTCCCCAACTCAGTTGGAGTTTCCAGGCTTTCCAGTCTAACTGTGATGTGGCTGAACTTCAATATTTTCTATGAAGCGACTGCCATTTGACCTCCACAAACAATTGGCGATATGGAACTCTTGAGGGCTCCAGCTACCGTAATGACTGTCATTGGTGTTCGTATGGCAACCGGTACCAATGACTTATCGTGCTGTTCGAGGCACGGAAACATCCAGATCAAAGCAAATAGACATATTCATGCATACAAACATTTGTAATGAGCAGGAATCGAACCTCGAACTGTCAAGAGACTAACTACTAAAGAAAGGGGATCAGTATTGAGAGTAAAATATGTTATGGAACCCTTCACGTACGGGTCCGATACGTGCTTGAAATGAAAGTTTTATTTAGGTTTTTTTTATTATTCTACATTTATTAGTTTATGCTTATTTTATAACATTATAGAATTGAAAGTTTATAGTAATTTCATACATCAACGAGTTACAAAAGAAGGCTACGCGGTCATGATAGAAGCCTTTTTTATTTCTTTTACAGCAATAACGCCTCAAGTTTACTGCCTACCCAACAAAGGGATTTAATGGGCGATAAAAGTCTTCAATAAAATTTATTACGATTTCGTAAAGATATATCTAATCTTTGAGTCGTTCACAATGGGTCTGAAAAATTTATTTACTCAGATATAAAGTGATTATTTTAGTTATTTAAGGAAAAGTAATTGAAGTAACTTTTCAATAAAGTATTACTTAAAAATAGGTAAATAAAGGGTAAATATAATTGGTATCAGCCGACAACTGTCGTTTATTCTGTACTGAGCATAATTAACAATAAATACTTCTAAATTACCAATGGGCTGTGGAGATTATATTTATGTACTGCTATGTTCACGAAATATATTAAGTTCAGCCGACTCTTCAGTTGAATTGAAGGAAGCGGTCCCCGAAGCGGTCCTAGAAGGTAAAGCTTTGGATGCGAAAGGGAATGATGATGATAATGATGAGATTATTGTAAACGACACTCTTATAAAACGTTTAAAGTAAAAAAGACTAACTTATGTTTTCTTATATTGTTATCGTTACTGTAAAGTTACCGTTACTGTACTGTTAACGTTACGGTACAGTTACCGTTATTGTACCTACAGTTACCCTTTTATTTTTGAAAGCATTATTAATTTTGTGGATTTTGTAGGTACTAAAAATCGTCAAAATGTTCATCAAAGCAAGCAATGCAAATACTCAAAGGTATACATGAAAACTTCTTGTTTTCATTATAAGCAAGGATCATTTTCATAATAATGTTGAATAAAATATTATGTTTCTAAGCAACGTGTGCCTCAAAGGAAGGCGAGAACAAACATTTTCTCTAAGTGTTTCTTTCCTTTGTGATTTCTTAAAATTGATATCGTTTAAGACTGCCAAGGACTTGGGCGTGTAGCTACAGCTTAACATTTATTTACTGAAAACTAGCTGTTGCTCCTGGCTCTGTCTGTGTGACATTCTGATCCAATTTTATAACCCGGTGCAGAATATTCCATCAAGAACCAAGTGGTTCGGTGACTCCTACTTTATTCGCACCATTATGACCTGGAATTTCTTATCACCTCACGTGTTTTCTTCTTCATACAGTCCCAGGTCGTTTAAGCGGGGCATAAAAGATCCTTTAACGAGGCCGTCAAGCTGAGTACCCAGTGTAAGTACCATTGTAACATGGTATGTGTCTGTAATGGTGACCCTCTTTTCTGAGACTTTGCCTTCAGCTTACCATCAGGCGAGGTGAAGTCAAATTCACGAGACCTATATAAAAAAAATCCATGGGAACCTATTCCAGATATAAATACAGCCTATGTGTCATACCAGATTATAATCTATCCCTGTACTAGATTTCAGCTAGATCCGTTCAGCCGTTAGAGCGTGATTGAGTAATAAACATCTTCTTTTTATTATAAAGATAGGTAGATTTTTCTTTATATTCTTACCTGAAAGAAAAAATATTATAATAAAGCTATTTAGCCTCCAACTCAGGTCGCTTGCAAACTCCCTTGTAACAAACTTGAGGGCTCGCGAAGTTTGTCCACTGGCGCAGAATACATATTAGCACTCCCGGCAACTTGTCAATATTAATGTGTTTATACAATAATGTTAAGGTGATACTTATGTATAGAATGACAAATGTATAGGATTTGACGTTTTTGACATTCGTTGACGCCTGTCATATACGTCAAATCCCATACATTTGGCATTCTATTCCATCATACGCCGAGCCACGAATTGCCACTTGTCTAGAGGGGCTGTACTGCTTCAGTAAATACAAGGTGGAAGATTTTGACCTTACCTGGAGGGAACATGTTTTAAATATTCACGTAGCGGTGAGACAGCTATCAAATTCGAATTACTATAATACAAGTCACTAGCAGATTTTCACTTAACGTCTAATCAACAAGCTTGTAAAATGCCTCGTTTGATATAAGAGACTCTTCACACTAGCGTTTATTTTGAGTTCGGTGATTGTTTATTTTACGCAGCACAGACGCTGCGACAACGCGACGCGTGCATAACTACATAATTTCATCTCTATCAACTATCATACTACATATACTAACGCCTGTAACAGCTGTTGACAGCCTCCGTGGCGTAGCGGTAGTGAACGCGGCCGCTACGCAGGAGGCGCGGGTTCGATCCCCGCTCAGTGCAAATATTTGTGTGCATTAAATAATAGGTATTTGCATTGGTCTGGTCGTGCCTCGGAGAGCATGTTAAGCCGTCGGTCCCGGTTGCCATAAGAACATCTATGACAGTCGTTACGGGTAGTTGGTGCCCTAAAAAGTCCAAAAACAACGGTCTAGCTGCAAAGTTTCGATATCGCCTAATGTTAACATTGGGTCGTGGAGGTCAGATGGCAATCGCTTCACGGAAAATATCGAGATCTAGCCAAATCTGTAGCTATGACTGGTAAAACCGGACCCCAGACTCCGAGCTGAAAGCTTCGGATGCGACTGGGAATTAACGCTAGGAGGATACTAACGCCTGTAAATGCCCAAAGGAGTAGTAGAGGTGTATTGACACACCCACATTTTCGCGAACTATGAAATGGCATTGTGCAGTATCAGTAGTATGATAGTGGTTGTTGATTAGTAGTATCGTGATCTTGAGCCCGTACCATGAACCATTAAAACAGGTCAATAAATTGAATAGCTGTCGTACTATCAACACTGTATAAATAACTTTGTAATCCCATATAAATATATAGGACTAGCTGACCCCGTGAACTTCGTACCGCCTTTTTTAAAATTTTTCTCTCCGTAAGAATCATCCCCGTACTTCAAGGAATATTCTAAAAAAAGAATTAGCGAAATCGGTCCAGCCCTTCACGCGTGATGTCGTGATCAAGGGATATAGGGATTCATTTTTATATATAGTTATAAGATTATAGTTACATTTGCAGTTTGTAGTATGACAGCTGCTGTTCAATAATTAACTTTTAAAAAAGTCAATAATTATTAATGTGTGAACTTTTAAACCTGTTTTAAAAGTTCACGGTAAGCCCCCTACAGTTAAACGCTGCGCTAGCGCGGCACAAACGTCATATTATTGAAATTGAATTTTATTTGCTGCCGCACTGACGCAGCGCTTGTACTCATGTGGTTCAATAGAGACGCCGCAATAGCGCAACACGTGCATTGTGTTGTCACGGTGTCTGCGTGTTCATCAAACGTTTGCGCTGAATAAGCGCTAGTGTGAAGGGGGCTTAACGTCTACGAGTAATTGACCCACGTCAGAATAAAGTACGGTGTCGCGAGCAGGCGTCTTATTGACTTTTTAGAGCGGTAATTAGTCCGAGTTTCTTTACTTATTTGAAAAGTTAACACAGATTATCTGTAGCGAAGCTTTCGAGTGTCTCACTGCTAAGCTTGAGGGCGTAGTACAAATATGTATATTTGATCTGTTTTGTGCGGTTTACTGTGTATAATTGTATTTATGTAACAATTAGGTACGTAAGTATGTTTCTCCGCATTCTAGAATTCAGAAAACAAGTTCGTTAAGCTATGATTACTTTGGGTACAGCGTGTCTAGATATCGCCGTGTAGAAAGTTTCAGTATCATTAACATAGGTGACATTATATGTAATAAATAAAACCTAAATGATACTGTGTGTAGGGTGTATAGAGCTCCATCGCGACATTCGGATGTATGATTAACTAATATCCTTCGTTATAGCAACCTATTGCTATGAAATTACTTCAACACTACGATAAACATTCATTTAAACATTATTTTTTTAACATCACCAACACTTTGCCACCTCAGTAGTGTAAAAACCAATTCAAAGCTTCACTTGGATGCCACTTGCCTGAAATAAAATATTCATTTATTTATATAATGGACGCAAATAGCGAGAGAATACAAGATTGCACTAATGCAGCTACGCCGTAGCACTAGCTACGACACGTAGCACGCCGTTGTACCGCTTAAGTAAGCACTAGATTGTAGACTACGAAATAAAATGTAAATGAATTCTCCAAATAGAATATTTAGCAGGTTTCACAGGAGAGTGGCGGTTTCATTGCTCATACATTTGAACTGCTTTATGGAGAATGGAGAACTATTGGATTGCTTTCCTTTTTGTTAATGGAATGGGTTTTTTAAGTTACGGATAAAGATACTAGTAATACTACAGTAGTAGGTACCCGTAGTATTACTGGTATCTGTATTAACAGATTATAGTCTCAGGAATTAGAGGCACCATTTTGCAACCCTGATTCCCGACGCTTTATATCTAGCTTTAGAGATATATTAACTTATGGGTGTTAAGTTAATATATCTCTAAAGCTAGATATAAAGTTTTTATTTTCGCCAAGTATAATTTACGGTCCCATGTAAAAGGCCTATTGCATTCAAGTAGTCAGTTTGCATAAACGCGTGAATTTTGCAAATCGTATTCACATGATGTTTTTAATAAAATAATTCACTATATTACTACACGTTCCTTTCAGGTAATGTATTAACCATTAGCTTTCAATACTGAGACGACCACAAAGCCTCTAATTTCAACAATTTATGCTTTCTTTTGTGAAAACTTGCAATCGCATTCCTGTAAAGTACGCGACCGTCACACGGCACCTCTAGGGATATTGATACGAGAGCGACGTTGAATCGAGTCCAAGTCAAATATGAACCGCTGCCAAGTCTGTGTACTCGATACTTGACGGTGGTTCAGGTATATTGGATTTAGATATATACACATAGATGTGCATATGTTATATTTTGTTAATATTATTTACATGCAGTAAACATACAACCTATGACTAAGTGTCCGTTTGACGGTAATAGGCTTGCCCCCTGTTACGTGGGACCGAAAATCACAGTTGGTGAAATGTGGGTGTTAATACACCTCTGCCTACCCCTTCTTATGCGTGTATTATGTACATATTCATAGAGAGGTACAGATGAATATAGATATTTACAATTAAATTGGAATTGTAATTCAATTTAATTATTGAGTGAAGATTGGCGATATTAATTTGATTTGGAATATTAAATAGACTTGGGGTATGTTATATCAACAACACTGAACGCAAAAATATTTTTATTGACAGTGAGTAGGGTAGCCAGAGCTCACTGAAGAGATTTTGTGCTGTTAGTGCAAAGGCTTTGTTCTACTTATCTTTTGCGCTGACGGCACAGAATCTCTCTGTTCTTACAGGGTCGACGAGTGTGACTCCTCTGATGTTGCACTCGCCCATAGGCCACGGTAACCTCTTACCATCAAGAGCGCCGTGTGCTTGTCTGCGACCTAAGTAGTATTAAAAAAATGGAATTTTTGTTCATCTTTGCTCATGATGGAAGCAAAATCTTATGTATGTTTGATCGCAATCGGTTAAGAAGAGCTGCCTCCCTAGACAAGTGGAAATACGACAGCCGGTGTATTGTAGAATAAAATGACGAATATAAATATGGTATACATATCCTATACATTTGTCATTCTATTCTAACAATACGCCGGCTGAAGAATTGCCACTTATCTAGAGGGGCTGGAGATATGAACAAAAATCATGCAACAGAGCATTACCATACAACAAAACAAAAGTCATTTTTTTTGTGGAATATTCTATTTTATTCCGTTGCGAAGTCTACCATCTGACCTCCAATTCCTTCATCGCATATATTATTCACACCACAACATGTTATATACCACAATATAGCCCTCGGGTTTTAACTTACCGGCCCTGAGTACCATAGGGGTCAATGAGGAATCGGACTCGAGCCGACTACGGAACTTCGACAATAACATAATAAATGGCAATTTATTTCGTTTGCTTTTCTACTCACCTTCTTCCGAGCTAAAAATATCGATAGGTATTTTATTACTTCAGGCGGAAAAATTCCTTTCGTGTTTAAATCAAATTATTAATGTCTTCTGAAAAAGCACTTCCAATCAGTTCTGAGAATTGAAGCTACGGTAAAAATGTTTTAATCAAGAATTTACCAGGTTACGTACAGACACGGAATAACTGAAGTAGTTATTTATAGATGAATGTTATTGTAAAAAAAAAAATTACTGTTTATACTATTGATCGAAGGCAAGATCGCGGGTTCGTTTCCCGCCCGAGGTCGATTCTCTTTTCTTTTTCTTAATCAATTTGAATAGTTAGCAAGAGTTAGCATAATAATGCTTCAAAATTTATTGTCTTTTTTTTTTTAGAATATTTGCAACCGAAATTACTAATATTCCCGTTAACCCCTCCAACTAAGCTAAATTGCTTGTGCTAGGAGTGGGCTCACATCAGTAGTGTAATGGCCAGGATTCGAACCCGGGACCTCTCGATCGTAAGGTCGACTCCTTAACCACTAAGCTACCGACGCTGTTTGGGCGGAGTCATCAAAAAGCAATGTTTAAAAATAATTGTACCATCATTCATTGGTTCCGATAGCTCGTACGAAAGATCGCGGGTTCGAGTCCCGCACGAGGTCGATTGTTTTTTCTCTTTCTTAATCGTCATTTTAAACCTTTGAGAATGCCGTGAGGCGAAACCAATTAGGTTGATAAATAAAATAAAGAGGAAAAGTCATCAGCCCTGTGGTGTATGTTTGTTAAACATTCTAGAGTTCTTTTTATATTTAGCTCATCAAATTGACTGCACCCCGTCAGATGATAAGCTGGGATGTAGTCCACAAAATAGTGACCGCCATTACATTATGCTGTCCCTAGAATGGTAGACCCAGGCTTGAAGGCTTCGACATGTGTTTTTTCACGCCCCGCTTAAAGGACCTCGGACTTGAAGAAAGAAATACGTGTGCAGGTAAAAAATTCAAAGACTTTAAGGTGCGGCAAAGATTTGAGGATTAGCTAAAATATTGTTCATCATCATCATCATCATTTCAGCCATAGGAAGTCCACTGCTGCACATAGGCCTCCCCTATAGATCTCCAATAGGACCGGTAAATATTGTTAGATGTTTTAAATTATAGCTTCACTTAAATGATAATAATGGAAAAGATAGCCCATGAAAGAACAGCTACTAATAAGTGATCAGGTCGAATAAACTTCTGACCGATTTATCCACTATTAACGTTGGATATATTTTCCTACAATACGTACTTATTATCGAGAAAACCCGGCAAACGGGTACATAATTGCTATGGTGAATAACCATGCCTTTCTCCGTACTAATTGACATTTTGTGCTCTGTCAATACCCTACGGGATCCTTAGTAATTATTTGCTGAACAAAGACATCCAATTTCCTCGTTCCTTAATTCTTATTCAGTATCTACTCTGTAACCAGCAATGGGAACTAATTCCCGTGGCTGGTAATGGAACTTGTGGCAGTAGATGCTTTTCATGTTGCTAGTATCCACTAAGAAACCTTGAATATAAAAAAAGCAAAAGTCCAATAGATGGGGACTTTTAATATTTTTTTCATCAGGGTGTGTTTAAGACCCTCATCAATGTTCGGCTCTATGTGAATTTATGTAAGCCATACCATTTTATTTCATCTATTTTGACTGGATTAAAATTCAACAAATCTAGCAAATACGATACAAATTAATTCACACATCATAGTACTACTGGTAGTACTAGTGATACAATAATGTATCATTTGTACTACCAGTTGTACAAATCAGTAGTACTACTGATCCACAGTTGTAGCCGACAGCGATGAAACTTTGGGTACCCGTCGTGCATGCTCATGAAGGATCCTAACCAAATAGTCAATTTCCTACAAGAAATACAACGTTAACAGAATAATATAGGAGGTATTGTTTCATCAATAACAAAGGCTTTGTTTCTGCTCCCTTGAGATCACTCGTGTAATGTATTCATAAATTTCTCCAGAGGTCGTGTTAATAGGGGTTTCATAAATAAACCTTTACAAAGGTTTTTCAAAGGTCACCGGGTTATATCGTAGTGTAATTTTAATTTTACACCCACGTTGGTTTATGCCTTTTTGAGTTTTGAATTTTAAGCGCGTTATCCCTGTGTAATGTTATGTTATGTTGTGTGATAATAAAAAATTTAGTTCTTTAAAAAAGAAACAATTGCGATTCTCAGACGTAGAGCACACATCTTGCGATCACGCTTGATCTTGAGATTTCAATATCAACATCTTTACAACGCGCTCGACAATCGGGAGCAATCGGCGCTTTTTAAATAATACGAATTAACCGCCTTCGCTCCGTTAAGCGGGTGCGGGTCGCGGATGCGCGCGCAGTGCGTCCGCCTGTCCGTCACGTGTGACAGGTACCCGCCTCACGCAGCGCTGCTCTTGAAATAACATGAAACAAGCACGCGAAGCGGACGTCCGCGCCGTGCGCCCGCTAAAGATAGCGAACGGCCTTAAGACTTATACAAACTCTATAAACGCAGGCAGTGGCATTACAACGCGGCGTAAAAAATAGCTGCTGTTTCGGTATAAGTTGACATATATAACATCCCATAACATGCACACATTGACATAGGTGGGGAATTCATCCTCACACATTGCGACCGGAAATGGTGCGCACTGTGCGGTATGAAAGGAACTTCATCCCTCGCACACTCAAGCTGTGGAATGAACTCTCCGCGATGGTTTTCCCAAGCGACTACAATATGGGGTTCTTTAAGAAGGGCATTAGAAGGTTTCTTCAGGGTCGGCAGCACGAGTGTGATGCCCCTGGTGTTGCATACGTCCATAGGTCACGGTAACCACTTTCTATCAGGTGGGCCGTGTGCTTTTCTGCCACCTAAGTGGTATAAAAAAAAATTAAAGAACAATATTGATATTAGCTTATTCACTCTTAACGCGTTTTTCAAGCCGTTTTTTTTGCGATCCGTTTTGTTGTCATGTTTCATGTTTGCTGTGTCGATACAGTAGCTGTGTCTGTACAGAATATAGTATTTTTTTATCGTGCGCAAAATGCCCACGGATGCCCACCGCCGGAGCCGGTAAGGAAGGTTATGTCGGACTTGAACCGACCAAAACGCACGCCGTCTGTGAGTCGTTAGTTGCCGTAGTTGAGATTGTCTGAGACATTATCCCTCGCACCCTGGCCCTGTACTTATATGGTCTGAGAATAAGAATATAAAATACATAAATGAAAGCTTTATACAGTGAGTACAGTAAATTCGATCAGTACATTTTCGCCGAATGAAACTTCCTTCCTGTCAACTTGCACGCGCCGCGCCAATGAATTCACATAATTGAGTTTGTTACAGTGAATTTATTTTTTTCCATTCGCCCAATCATTTCATTATTCAACAATTTTAAAGATCAGATATTATTGAAATTTGATATTAGAGAATGGTTTCTGGTTTTAAGCCGCATTAAAAAAAATAGGAATATAATTTACCGCCATTTCCCTTGATAATCGTCCAAAATTCGTTCCAGATACTGTAATATATCTGCGATACATTTAACTTGTCAGTTATTTTTGACTTGACAGGCTAATGAACGGGTAAAAGGAACATAGCTGAACTCCTCAGAATACAGAACAACTGAACTCAGTCATGCTATATTTAACTTTCAAGGTGACTTAGAAATAACCTTTGAGCAAAATACTTACATAATACTAATAACTCGAATGTCTGTTGCCTGTCCTTCACTTTTCCCGGCGTGGAAAATTAAATGCCAGCTACTGTACATAATTTCAAAACTCGCCGTTCGTATGCAGCGTCACCTGGGAACTGACATTTCCCGCGACTTCAAAGTTTTCTATAATATAAACTCTGTCCTGACCTGACCTTAGACTATAAATAAACTCTATACCTTGACGCAGCAATTATCATTTCAAAGCACCGTAAAAAAGTTCAATTTGCGCTGTAAACTTCCGTATAAAGGTATGATTCCGTAGTCGACCGCATACGACAACTGCCGACGCATGCAGCAGATACAGCGTACCCATTACTTGTCAAACTCCGATACGAATAAAGGAGACCATTGAGAAGCCGCAATGAACTACGCGCATGTGCTGCGTGCGTCGGCAGTTGTCGTATGCGGTCGGCTACGGAATCATATCTTAAGTTGACATGTAATACATCTCATGACATACACACATTGACAGTTTAAAGAACAACTCATACATACCGCATTTTTCACGGTTTTAGCACACACAGTATTATGGTGTAAGGTCCTGAGAATCACAAAAGCATCGGTCGGCAGCACGAGTGTGACGCCTCTGGTGTTGCACACGTCCATAGGCCACGGTAATCACTTTCCATCAGGACCATGTGCTATCTGCCATCCAAGTGGTTTATAACAAGTCAAAGCTTGTGATCTTAATAGGATCCATTCTCGTACGACCTCCAAGTTTCGATGACTGCTCCGTGGCATTACCTAATGGCATTACTGGTAGTTCGACCAAATTCAAATATGTACTTTATTTCTCAAAATTGTTTTTTTTTTTTTTTTTTTTTATATAGGACGTTGCTGGAAGCAGATACGTTTATGTAACGTATCTGCTTAAAACTAAGTTTACCACCGATCCCTACGCGCTATTGGAGAAGAAACGGCGCATTAAACTTTACTGCGGCATTTTAAAGTCGTCAGTTTACAAAAGGTGATTTCTTAAAACTAAATATGTACATTTGCCTCGTGTCAAGTATATAAAAAACCTTATATAAAAAACATATAATAAAATAATTAACCTAAGTTAATGTATAGTAAAAATAATTTTAGGTATGGTACCATGCTTAAGTCGACCTTCTCACAGACAACGTCAGGCAATTAAAAATATCATTATTGTTGCAAATTGTACAAATAAATAAGTTCATTCAGAATGCCACACCTGTGTATCTAAATCAACCACAACATACAATATTAATGGACTTCCCTTACTTTAAATCAAGCCCCACTTCGTTATCTGAGAAGGCTGTTTTGCCATCAACCACATAATATACAATTTTGGCTCACAGCCACATGTGACTTACAATATGGCTGCGAGCGAGAAATATTTCGTTGAATAACAAATCTACGGAAGTATTACTAAAGGTTTTAACAAAAGAAAAATAAATTAAACTTAAGTCGAAAATACGAGGATTGTGTAGACAGCGGTAAAGACAAATGGCAGATTTTATAAATATCTTTCGCTGTAACTACACAAACAAATCTGCTAATTCCTTATTTATTTGGAAGAATAGGCCTTTCACACGCACAAGCTTCACCACAGTGTTGCCCGTACACGTACGTACACGCCCGTAAATTGTAACTGTATCATTATACAGTTACACTCAGTGTTCCGTGTACGGAAAAAAAATAAAAAGGTTTATCAACCACACGCGGTGTGCTGTAAACAATCCAGCCTACCTCCTAGACAAGTGGCATTCTGTTGACAGGCGTATTGTAGAATATAATGATGAAGGGATTTGACGTACCTATATGACACGTATTTTGACGTTTACTTCATACTTTGATGACTGTCATATACGTCAAATTCCATATAGAGTCCGCGCCAGCTTATAAGTTCCGCGGTAAAACTAGGACCTAAAAAAAATGACATCGCCGCCACTGTCTGCTACTGTCATGGCCTGAACCAATCACCACACAGTATTGCGACAGCAGTTGCGATTGCTACGCCGCCTCCAAGGGACTTTTTTTTTTTTTTTTTTTATCGTGCGAAAAATCCCCACGGATACCTCCCCCACCCGAACCGGGGGAGGAGGTTATGTCGGACTCGAACCGACTAAAACGCACGCCATCTGTGGGTCGTCAGTTGCCGGAGGTGAGATTGTCGTAGCCATATCCCTCGCACCCCGGCCGACCCAGGGCCATATCTTTCGATCTGGCCCTCTTCCGGTGTAGGGACCACAGAGTCCCCAACTCGCCCCCGGGTGTGGGGAGGCACGCAATGCGCGCTGCCGCCGCGGCCTGCTTCTGCTAGGGTGACAGGCGGCTCCACCCGTCACCCCCAGGCCCGCGCTCATGGGGGACGGAGGTCATTCTGCGACCTCCGACGCCCGAGTTGCCGCCGCTCTTCGCGGGCCACGCGGTTTGTGATTCTCCTTCGCTCCTCGCGGGCCGCAAGGTCTGCGATTCTCCTTCGCTCCCGCTCCGCCGCCTCCTTCACGAGCATTACTTGTTCGCAGAAGGAGGCGCCGGCAGCCCACGCATCCGCGCAGCGAACCATCGCTGCGAGCAAAGTGGCGAGCGTGAGGACTCTCACTCCCAGGGTCGCCACTAGCTCCCGTCTCGGCGTCTCCCACGCCGGACACTCGGTGAGCGTGTGTAGCGCCGAATCCTCGCTCGCGTCGCAGTGATGGCACTCGGACGTTGGCTCTTTCTTCGCGGTCCGATGCAGATACCGCCCGAAGCATCCATGCTCGGTGAAAATCTGCGTCAGCCAGAACGAGAGGCCGCCATGTGGCCTCTCTAGCCACTCCCCCATGATGGGTCTTACCGCCGCTACTAAGGCGCGCCCTGCGCGTGGTTGCCCAAGTTGTAGCTCCCACTCCGCCACCATGTCCCTGTGGAGCCGGGATCTCACGGCCCGAATTTCTTCAGGCTCAGGATCGTGTCCCCGCTCCCGCGCCGCCTTTCGGAAGCGGTATAGCGCCGAAAGGGATCTCGCTTCCAGGATCCACGGTAGCGATCCGGCGAGGAGACTCGCTGCTTCAAAGGATATCGTGCGGTACCCCCTGATGGCCCTGATGGCCATTATCCGCTGCGGTTTACGCAGCAGGTCCACGTACTTGGCTCGCAGGTTGTCCGCCCATACGGGGCACCCATATAGAGCCATGGACCGCACGATACCCGCGTAGACTCTCCTGCAGGAGTCCTCCGGGCCCCTCAAATTGGGCAGCAGACGCTTCAGAGCGTTAGCTGTGAGCACCAATTTGGGGACCAGACTTCGGAAATGCTCCCCGAAGTCCCATCGACCGTCGAGCACGAGCCCCAGATATTTCATCTGGGGCTTGATGACGATGAGAGTGCCTCCCACTGTGATGCTGGATCCCGCCGGTGGCCCGCGTCGAGGTCCATGAAAGAACATGGCCTTGGTTTTCTGCGGAGCCACCTCGAGACCCAGCCGCCGGATCCGTTCCACGACTTGGGCAACCGCGGTCGTGGCCTTCAGGGTTGCTTCGCGGTGTGTAGCCCCACTCGCCGTCACTAGTGTGTCGTCCGCGTAACACGTCACGGCGGCGCCACCCACGAGCTCACTGCGAAGCACCCAGTCGTATCCGATGTTCCACAGGAGCGGCCCCAGGACCGATCCCTGCGGAACACCGCACGACATCTCTCTCCGACCGACACCGGTCGCACTGCCTCCAAGGGACTTATTTCTTGGCGCGTACTCTATTTATCGTTCTATTCTACAATACACCGGCCAGCGAGTCTAGGAAGGCTACGCAGGCAAAACTGTGGTGAAACTTGTGCGTATGGTAAGTCTCAAAAAGCCGTGTGACGTTCTTCCTAAATCAACATCATCATACCCGTTTCTCAGTTGCGTTTAAAGTTCACGCTGTGGAACTAGCAATAACTGCCATCTGATCTCCAAACCCCGAGAAGAAAGCAGTGAGGTTGCTTGTGCACCCAAGTTCCTTAATCAATATTTCATGAATATTACAAGGCAAGGACAAGTTGTACTGAGAGTTGAACTTATGTCCTTACGCGCGGATAACGAAAGTCATTAAATTGCTTTGCCCTAGGCCCTAATTCTGAATGACAAAACGTTTCGTAACTATGAGCGTTCGTAACTGCCGACACATTTAAGTTGTAATAGTTTCGAATGCCTTTGAAACTCGATGTCACTCAGAATAATGCTGTAGCGTTTGCTTTGCCCTCAGCTCACCATCAGGCAAGGCGAAGTCAAATTGACGTGTCCTATACAGGGCGTCCCACGGCGATGCCACATGGAGGGAAAGTACCTTAAATCCTTAAGTTAACTCATTTTGTTTAAAGGAGACTTCATTTTATTTTTAAAAAGAAACAAAACTGCATTCAAAGATTTTTAAAAATTCGCTTGCCACACCCGGTAATCGAACCGACTAAAAGCCGAAAAAGTTACATCCTGTATTTTTATGGCATCAATCGATAGTGTCAATCATAAGGATCAAATCTCTCTAAGAAACATGGTAAATTAAACGAAAGGAAGTCCTTGAAATCTAAAATTATAAATTCAATTTGGCAAAATAAATCACTTTAACTCAAAGTTCATCCATCCATCTGATACCATATTAACAATAAAATTCCATATTTAAACTACTTTTCTTTTTTTATCGTGCTGACACCGCTGCTGGTCAGCAGTAGTATTTAGGTATGTCGAACTCAAACCGACTAAAACCGCACGCCATCTAAATTAACAGGTTATAAGTTGATCCATAGGGCAATTCTCTTGCCATTTTCGTTGCACAGGGTACACCGCGTGCAGGTTTCTAATCAAATCAAAGATATCTCTAGTATTGATACCTTGTAAGAATTTCTTACAAGGTATCAACACATCAAAGATATCTCTAGTGTTGATACCTTGTAAGAATTTCTCACAAGGTATCAACACTAGAGATATCTTTGATGAAATTTATTTAGTAAAATGAGTACTAAATGAATGAACTTTGTTACCTGTTTAGAATGTAACTTTATTGGGTAACTGCATGAGGTATGTGTAGGTAGGGTAGGTAGTTATTTTTGGGTGCTTGATTAGAAACCTGCACGCGGTGTACCCTGTGCAACGAAAATGGCAAGAGAATTGCCCTATGGATCAACTTATAACCTGTTAATTTAAACGGCGTGCGGTTTTAGTCGGTTTGAGTTAAACATACCTAAATACTACTGCTGACCAGCAGCGGTGTCAGCACGATAAAAAAAGAAAAGTAGTTTAAATATGGAATTTTATTGTTAATATGGTATCAGATGGATGGATGAACTTTGAGATAAAGTGATTTATTTTGCCAAATTGAATTTATACTTTTAGATTTCAAGGACTTCCTTTCATTTAATTTACCATGTTTCTTAGAGAGATTTGATCCTTATGATTGACACTATCGATTGATGCCATAAAAATAAAGGGTGTTACTTTTTCGGATTTTAGTCGGTTCGATTACCGGATGTGGCAAGCGAATTTTTAAAAATCTTTAAATGCAGTTTCGTTTCTTTTAAAAAATAAAATGATGTCTCCTTTGAGTAAAATGAGCTAACTTAAGGATTTAAGGTACTTTCCCTCCATGTGGCATCGCCGTGGGACGCCCTGTATATTTAAAAATAAAAGTAGTTAGACAATAGTCTCCCAATATTGCGAGAGGCCTATGTCCAGCAGTGGACTGTGATTGATTAATAGTTAGACTAAAATCTATAGGAATAATTAGCATAAGTGGGTAATTTCACGATGCCAAATTTTTTGCTAATTTCGGTGGCAGTTTTCAATCATAGGTTTTCCGATGAAAAAATTTAATGGAGTTCTTTTAGAATATCTAGTTAGTATATAGTGTTCTAAAAGAACATTGAAAATTTTTTTCATCCGAAAACCTATGATTGAAAACTGCCACCGAAATTAGCAAAAAATTTGGCATCGTGAAATTACCGAAGTACTGTTTTACAATGTCATTAAAATGTACACAGTATTTACACAATATTATTGAAATGGTAGGAACACTGGTGTAATTACATTGTTTCCACTGAAGGGCAGTTCACGCAAGACCAAGCAGAATGCTTGACATGAAGGTCGGTAGATGACGCTAACGAACGCGTTAATTATTACAATGGTAAGAGAATTTATTGGCAATATTCATTACATCTCAAGCAATATTGAGTGAAAATTTAATTTAGCAAGCTTAATTTACCTATTACAAATTAAAAATCAGTAACAAGTTTAATATACAAGGTTTCGGTTGGACCCAGTTTCAGGAATCCATAATAAAAGTATTTCATTTATTGTAACGTTGTGGATTTTATGTTAATTTAATGAAAATAATTTCCTAAAATTCATTGGTATTTTAATATTTTTCGATGCTAAATTACTAATTGTCTATGGTTATGCGAGCGAGATTGGACATCATTGGTTGAAGTGTCGTTTTTTTATTATAGGACTCGTCAATTTGATTTCGCCTCGCCTGATGGTAAGCTGAAGGCAAAGTCTCTGAAAAGAGGGTCACCATTACAACACGTTCCATGCTACAATGGTGGCAATCAGCTTGACGGCCTCATCAGATGCTTTTTCACGCCCCGCTTAAAGGACCTGGGACTGTAGGAGGGCACAAATCGCCCTTTCATTGGCAACCTTAGAGGAGGAGAGCAGAAAGAGTTCGCTTTGACCCTGGCCAACTACTGTCGGCTCCGAGTAAGTTTTAAGATCCACATTTCCTATTTCTTCCTACAGGTGAAGACTTCTCCGCGGTGCAGCTTATTGCGTGCTATAGTTTCATTTTTTTATTTCACTATATGCTATGTATACTATTTCAGCCTACAAGAATTTCAAGACTTTATGGTGCGGCAACGAAAATATTCACAGAACCATTTAGTTCTTGATGGAAGTCGGTCCCGAACCGACCTAGAATTTACTTCCAATGGAATTATAATTTCATATTTTTAAAAGAAAAACGTTGTCTTTGGAATTATCAGGTTCAATGTTCATACTTATCTCACTACATTACCTTTACCTAGAAATATGTAGTTCATGTTAAGATTTATGAAGGTAAGGAAGATTTATGTAACACGCTGATAGCCGAAAACCTAAAGTATCATCCATTTTGTTACACTTGTCTGGGATCTCTATTAAGATGATGTAGCGATATCTTTTGTATTCAAATGTACTAGAAAGGGCTAGATTTTCGCAATGTTATAGAATGTATAAAAAACCCTGCGGATACTAAACGATCGTATCGATATCGTTGTAGTTTGGGTATTGAGTTGCGATCTCGAAATAAGTACTTATATCATTTGTCACCTCATACCAATGCATCTGCGAAAGTCCTGTGATTCTAGTTTCTACTGAAGCAAATTACAATTTTCTGTAATTATATTATTACTAGCATCTAACCGCGGTTCCGCCTGCGTGGATGTCGGTTATCGCAACCAAACATAGCATTATGCCCTTCCTCAAGGTCTAATCTATCTCTATAACAATCGGTTTCATCAAAATCGGTTCAGTGGTTTAGGCGTAAAAACGACTGATAGAAAGATTGACAGACAGAGTTACTTTCGCATTCATAATATTAGTACAGATGATACTTGTAATTATTTAGAACTAGGTAAAAAATCGTTAAAAATCATCTTACCATAATCAAAGTGTATTATAATTTCTTTTTTATATAGGATACGTCAATTTGACTTCGCCTCGCCTGATGGTAAGCTGAAGGCAAAGTCTTGGAAAATAGATATTATTATCTATAACCTTCACATAAGAGCAAGCTACAATTTCACAAAGTTTTATCGCAATTGAACAGTACGGCAGTACAACAGTGCGAAAAAACAAACAACCCTTGATTTGACTCAGATTTTCCCAAGAAAGACGCGCATTAAGAACAAATACCTCTAGAGGTACTCGTGGTCGAGAGGACATTCCATTATTTGAGAATCCGGACAAATTCCGGCAATTCCTTTTAGACCGAGTGACCGTTTTGACTTAAATGGTATTAATAAGGAAAACAACTTGTCGTAAGCGGTGCAAAGGGAAAATAGCCATACATTTAAAGAAATTCTTCAGAACTTAATACAATCCAAAATTATTATTATTCACTACATTTTAACAGTTCTTAGGGTTCCGTACCTCAAGAGGAAAATAAACGAGACTTATAGGATCACTTTGTGGTCTGTCCGTCTGTCAAGACCCTTTTCTCAGAATCGCGTGGAGGTATCAAGTTGGAATTCATACCACATGCACAAGTCTATAACATCTTAAAACTGTGTAAAAATCGAACTTCTAAGTTAATACAATCAAAATATATTGCGGTTTATGTAGCGCAAGTTTGTCCTTGAATTCAATTTTGTACGGAGCCCTCGGAGGGCGAATCCGACTCACACTTGACCGTCTTCTTTTTTTTTACAGAAACCGCTGGCTTTAGGCGTGGCCGTCACGTTAGGGACCACAATGTTAGGATCGACAGCATTCGGGATGGGGGCTCTTACAATCCAGTAGGGTGTAATCGAATTGACGGACCAAAACTTAAAAAAATAATGTAATAAATAGGTAAGTACGAGTATATATATTGATATTGCGAGGGACGATTTCCTCACCTCCGGCAACTGACGGCCCACAGACGGCGTGCGTTTTAGTCGGTTCAAGTCCGACATAACCTCCTCCACCGGTTCCGGCGGAGGGAAATCCGTGGGGATTTTTCGCACGATAAAAAAAAGTATATAATAAAAAAAATAAAAAAAATAAAAAAGCCTTTTATTCCATGCATTTACAAATTTAAATTTACAATAATCTTATTCTTAATCTAATTTAAAATATATTATAAATGTGTAAATAATTAAAATGTGTTATTATATCTGAATTTAAAAAATTAATATTGAAAAAAAAAGTATATATAGATATTTATTTCTGGACCAAGAAACTGTTACTACTCTAATACATACTGCTAGTATATTTAGGGTTCATTTTGGTACTAACTAATCGGCTTAAGTTCCATTTTCGTTTTCATTACGCTTATTATACAGGGCATTTCGGCTGTTCCTTGCTCGTCATTAGCCCTTATTACGTTCACAAACAATGCACTGTCATTTATAAGCGACATTGAGATGCCAGTTGAAGATATCAGCTCTTTAATTAGTTTGGAAAAAAATATTAAGTCTTACAAGAAAATTAGACAATTTTTTTTTACTCGAGGGAGACATTATTTTTTTATTTTCATTGGTAAATGAAAAAATAATTGTGAGCCAATACAGTTGTCTTAGTTGGTATTACACCATAATAACCACTGTTCATTCTTTCTATAATAACCACTGTTCTTTCTAGCCAAATCTGTAGCTATGACTGGTAAAGCGGACCCCAGACTCCGAGCTGAAAGCTTCGGATGCGACTGGGAATTAACGCTAGGAGGAAGAAATTTCAATTTTAGTGTTCATTTTTGACCATGGCTACTTAATTTTACAAATGATTTTAACTACTTATTACTAATCATTTTAAGGACAGCCTCTGTGGCGTGGTGGTAGCGAACATAACCGCTGCACAGGAGGCGTAGGTTCGATCCCCGCTCAATACAAATATTAGTCGGTCTGGCCGTGCCTCGGAGAGCACATTAAGTCGTCTATCCCGGTAGCCATACGAACATCTATGGCAGTCTTTATGGGTTGTTGAACCTCTAAAAAGTTCAACAACTGGGCTAGCTGCAATGCTTAGATATCGCTATTGGGTTGAGTGGAGGTCAGATGGTAGTTTCCCGGAAAATATCGAAGTTCAGCCAAATCTGCAGTTACACTGGCAAAGCGGACCCCAGACTCCGAGGTGAAAGCTTCAGATTCAGATTCTTTAAAAAAAAAAAAAAAAGCTTCAGATGTGCCAGTTGCATCATCATTAACTCGAAGATGAAGAAGAATAGAACAACTGTCCATTCATCCAGGTGGCAGACAAGCACACGGCCCACCTGATGGAAAGTGGTATTAATTTTTCGTGGTTACTTAACTTTACAAAAGATTTTAACTATCACTTGGGTTGTACAACCCACTCTTTTCATTATACGAGTCTAATTGTAGGTACACTCAAATGAATTGCCTTTTACTTTTCATGACTTGACCTTCACTTTACTGGTTCCATTATGAACAAATAAATTAATTTTTAAGTTTAAAAGTCATTGCGAATATTTCTCCTATTTAATAACTGAAAGGTAGCTTTTACAATTTAATTAGATTAGGTCGTCGCTTTGCAGCGTTTTGTTATTGGTTCGGTTATTTCAGATCTCGAATGAATGATCAATTTAAAACTTAGTGGTTTTCCCAAGCGACTACAATATGGGGTTCTTCAAGAAGGGCATAAGAAGATTTCTTCAGGGTCGGCAGTACGAGTGTGTCGCCCCTGGTGTTGCATACGTCCATAGGCCACAGTAACCACTTTCCAACAGGTGGGCCGTGTGCTTGTCTGCCACCTAAGTGGCAAAAAAAAAGAAAAAAAACTTAGTTATTCAATTATATTATATTAATTTTCGGTCTGGGTACTGAGTTTGTAACATTTATAGTTACTATAATATAAAGCAAATATTGTATTTATTGCTGTTTGTATCCCCAAATAAAGATAAATAATAGTAGACCTTTATGTTTCTATACATCATTAGATTGAAAATATATAACTTTAAGCACAAGACAAGAGTAGGGATATTGACGAGAATTTTCTCAAAATCCATATTTCTTAAAAGAAAACTAATGTCAAGTTAACGATGTTTATGAGTTCCCACTTTCGTGAAATTCTTCGCAAAAATATCGCGATAAAAATTGAAAGTTTCGATGACACGACCAGTGCTGGCGGTAAAAAAAAATATTTGAACATATTTGATATTCTTGAGTTAACATTAATTGTCTTAAAATTTGGCTCTAATTCACGTTATATTATAAACGCTTATATTACGTTTATAACTAACTGAAGGACTGCCTGAAATAATAGCAAACCTGACTATTATTATTAATTGGACTGTTAGGCTTTCGTCATCCTGTCTAATCTTCATTAGAATTAAGATTAGACTATACAGACCTACACACCGATTATTGGAAATTCAAAGATTACAAAACCACTCACCCTCTATCAAATCTTTATGATGCTACATTCAATCAATCAATCAAATAGCTTCTTGCAGTCCACTGCTAGACATAAGCCTCTCTCTCCCAATGTTAGGAGGCTACATCACATCATATCAATTATTTGAGTGACATTTTGACTTTCTACAACGCCAAAGATCATAATTATGAACCGCATTCAACTTTGTTAAGAATACTCTACGGGATTTCTTCTCAAATTAATGTAATTATTCTGCGTCATTGCTACCCTTAAGGGAATTACCAAATAATGCTGAGTATAACTTTGTTGAACTGTAAGGCTTCACATAACAGATTGCTTGTTTTAATGTAGGTATTACTCAAACTTTACCGCGGTATTAGCATATATATGATTTAACAATCAGCTGTTGTTGAACCGCGCTTACGGTCTTCCCTTCTAACCCTACTAGTATTATGAATGTGAAAGTTTGTAAAGGTGTTTAAATGATTAGATGTTTGATTTGATATATTTTGTACCTAATGTCAAGAGTACCCTATAAAGTTCTGCAATTTATTGTGTAAGATGTACCATCAATTCTCTTGACATTCTAATTTACAGCGGCCGGAAAGGGTTAAAAGCAGTTTGAACTCATCTCAACCATTCTCTGGAACCGATTCAATTTATTTGCATATAAATGAAAAGGAATCAACGATGCGGAATTCGTCGCAGGCTTTGTTCGTCCGGTGTTATCTTGAGTAGTGTGCTAAGCGGATTGGTATGAATAATCTTGAAATAAATTTCTACGACCAATTCAATTAAAATCATGAACATTAAAATCATAAGGATCTTTTAGCAACATTGATTATAAGAGCTGAAAAAGATCATAGATCTTTTGATGCAATGATGGATAGATTATGTGAAAGAGAGCAATGCGTGGCATAGAGTAATGTAGATTACGTCTGATATCTAGGACTTAACTTAACATCTTATAGGACAACGCAATAAAAAGATAATGCCGCTTATGTAACATACGTTTGGCTTTTACTTTAGTTTTGTAAGGAACCCTCAGTGAGCGAGTCTATTTAAAAAACCTGGGCAAGTGCGAGTCTCGCACTTGCCCAGGTTTTTTAAATAGTTTTATGTATTGATTTGAAAAACTCATTGACATTTACTCACATTCAATCTCTACTTTCCCATTTAGATGAATGTAAAAATATATTGATAGTCCTCAATATGTATTTTTTAAGATCAACTTTTCAACAATACATTCAATAGTACAAAAAGGTACATTTAACTCAAATAGATTGTTTATAGATAGCGATGGTACAGTATTTTCTTTTTAGATATCTAGTTTTGTTTGAATACGTTTAGCTTAGGCTTGGATTTACTACAGACAAAGGGAAAAGTTGTAATAAATATTTTCACTTTCTCACAGCTTTGGTTTAAAGGGTTCTTTATTATGACAAAGAAAATAAAACTGTTGGATTAGGTTTAGAGTAACTTGCTTTAAATAACAACAAGAATATTCTTTTATATTATTAACTTTGGATTTAGATCTTAAAACTTTGGGTAAATTAAAATTTAATTGTAGGTTTTCCCATACATCTTTTTTTAAAATTTATTATCAAAATAAAACATAACAAAGTAGTTTAAGTTATATAGAAACAAAGAAACTCTCATCTAAATGAACTAATTATATCCTTTGTTGATAATAGATAACAATTAAGATAAGATTAGAATATGAAGGGCAGAGATCTAATGATCGCAATCTATATTCTATTTGGTTAGGTACACAACTAAAGGTAAAAGACACTAATTACATAGGCAAACCCGCATGAACCCGCTATACATATAATGACCCAGATTATAAGGAGAGCAAGTACGAGTTGCAGCATCAGCGCCCCGTGCAGCGAGCAGCCTCGTGCATTCGCCTCGTGCCGCACCGTCAGCAGATTTAAGAATCGATTGCATCAATACGCGAACTGATTTTACATCTTTAATTAAAATAAATATAACTCACTTCTGTTCTAGCATCGAACGTAGTCGTTAGTATAGTTAAGAATGTAGTTCTCATATCGAACTCATTCGCTTAGGTTAGTAAGGTGTAATGTAGTTCTAATATCGAGTACATTCACCTTTAGGCTAGTACGGTGTAATGTATTTCTAACATCGAGTACATTCACCACCTTTAGGTTAGTTAGATTTCATTAAATAAGTATAATAAATCTCGTTTAAGTGATTCTAGTTTCCTTCTTGTACCCTCTGGCTGCGGAAAACGTAATTGGCGCAGTCGGTAGGATATTCGAGGCAGTGCGCGGCGCGGCATAGGTTTCCAAAAATCGTTAACCTGGTGATTGCTGACTCCGATAGTCGCTGTCGGTATCCTAATACCTCATCGAATATCCAGAATCTACGTGAAGCCGCAGGGGAGGTTATCCAAACATTGATAGCACAGGAAGGATCCAGAATATAGTATAAAAGAAAAAAAAAAAACTCGTTCGACAAGACGAATTCACTTTATAAAAAAAAAAGACAAAAAAAAAGGAAATAAAAGGAAAAAGAAAAAGAAGAGTTTATCCTCCAGGCGCCGCTTCATCCAGAACATCCAGAACGTCCAGCTCTACTTCTTCCAAGGCACGAAGCAGTTGGAAGCACCGGTGTAAATGTAACAGACCCGAAGAGTTGGCGAACCGCCTCCAAAATCCACCAGATACCCATGCTCTGGCAACAGTCCATCTACCAGAACGTCAGCGGGACCGATGCCCATGGCATGGATCCATCGGACGGCATCATAATGCGCCAGGCCTTCTGCACCAATCTTCAAGATCGCCAGAAATAACCGTTGGCCCCGGTTGGGACAAAAGAAGACCAATGACGAGGGGAGGAGAGTACAGTTCTCGATGCCTACTACTTCCATTGTTCAAAGTATATTACAATAGTGCAATCGGGGAAGGAGACAGAAAGACTGGACACGATTGTACTACGAATCTATTAATAAATACCACAATAATTACTATTACGAAACAGATGCAGTCAAAGCAAATTAACAAAATCAAAACTACCATACTCATATTACCACCACAGGCGAGTGAAGCAAAACTGAAATAAGCTATAGATACGCAAGAAGACCCAATGTATTTGGTCACCCACTGAAAATAGCTGAGCTTATTTTGACAAACGAAAATGACGTTATACAAGGTGAACCACTGAAAATTATAAAAATCACCTATCCCGAAGAAATGACCACAGAGCCGTTGCATATAAACATAAGCTCGATAAACCTAAGATCACTACATACTAGTCAAGATAAAATTATAACCCAGCCTCCGCTGCAACTGAAAAATTCCTCTGGAACAATTTATCACACAACTATACCACTCTATATAATTATAACTGGCACAATCATAAGTATCTCAAGCATCATAGTTCGCCGGTTCTGGAGAAAGAAACAACAAAATTCAACAGAAAAGAATCCCAGCGTCCAACAAAATGAGACACATGAAGAACCTGGAAAACCGACTATACCAGCAATATTTTCACTGAAAGTTGGAAAATAATTGCTTTTCTGAGGGTGGAGGAATTACATAGGCAAACCCGCATGAACCCGCTATACATATAACGACCCAGATTATAAGGAGAGCAAGTACGAGTTGCAGCATCAGCGCCCCGTGCAGCGAGCAGCCTCGTGCATTCGCCTCGTGCCGCACCGTCAGCAGATTTAAGAATCGATTGCATCAATACGCGAACTGATTTTACATCTTTAATTAAAATAAATATAACTCACTTCTGTTCTAGCATCGAACGTAGTCGTTAGTATAGTTAAGAATGTAGTTCTCATATCGAACTCATTCGCTTAGGTTAGTAAGGTGTAATGTAGTTCTAATATCGAGTACATTCACCTTTAGGCTAGTACGGTGTAATGTATTTCTAACATCGAGTACATTCACCACCTTTAGGTTAGTTAGATTTCATTAAATAAGTATAATAAATCTCGTTTAAGTGATTCTAGTTTCCTTCTTGTACCCTCTGGCTGCGGAAAACGTAATTCACTTGTTATCTTTTAATATTTGTTTACTAAAAACTCAGTTTGTTAATCTTTTTTGTTTAAAAACTTAGTTGACAATAAAATGCGATTAAAAACCAAAATTGAAACACTAGTTTTAATTATGTGTTTGTGTAAAAGTCACTTCGAGAACACTAGTTTTAACTACCTATGTGTTTATGTAAAAAGTCACTTCGAGAACACTAGTTTTAACTACCTATGTGTTTATGTAAAAAGTCACTTCGAGAACACTAGTTTTAACTACCTATGTGTTTATGTAAAAAGTCACTTCGAGATTGTTGAGTTCTGTGCCTCACTAAATGGAACTTAGTAACTTGTTTGACGTTATTGATGTTTCGAAAGAGAAATTTCAGGCGTTGGTGAACAGTTCTAAGAAACAATCTTAATCCTAAAGAAGACTCAACAATGTGAACGTTTCCAAGTAATGTTTGTAAGAGCGGAAACACACGATGCGTTGCGGCGGCGGCGCGACGCCGGAGCGGTGTCGCTGCGTCGTTTTACATAGAAATATCTGTAGCATGTCACACGATGCGCTGCGTCGCCGCACCGGACTTGCAACCACCGAGACGAGGCGGGGAGGGGTGAATGCGTTGCGACGCCGGAGCGGCACCGCTCCGGCGCGCGCCGCACCGCCGCCGCCGCGTAGTTGTTTAGGGGCTGTGCATTAATCACGTGATGTTTTTTTAGCAATTTTCTAACTCCCCTCCCCCATGGTGATACGTGGTAAGGTTTTAGACAACCCCCCCCCCCCCCCTCTAGCCAAAATCACGTGTATTTTTTTATTTATTATTTAATGCTAGAAAACTAAGAATCGTGACAAAAATCACGAGTCATAAAGGTGCGTACTGATTATATAGCTTATATAACAATGTTATATAACACTTATATAACAATGTTATATAAAACTTATATAACAATGTTATGTAACACTTATATAACAATGTTATATAACAATGTTATATAACTATGTTATATAACTATGTATTATAACAATGTTATATAACATGTTTCAGTAATGTAGACACTGAAGTTAGTACAATGTTGCAAAGTTATAAAACAATGTTAAATAATGTGGACGTGTTATATAACACGAGTTATACAACATGTTACATGATCAAAAATAAATACACGTGATTTCTCAATATACCCCCTGGTGATATTTCGTGATTTTTCCGAACACCCCCCCGCCCCTGTTGAGCCTCACGTGATTAATGGACAGCCCCTTATGATTTATTAACAGACATTACAACGCAGCTGGGGCGCACGCGGCGCCGCTGCGTCATAACAACGCAGCGGCGTCGCACCGCTCGTGTGCCCGCTACTGCGGCGAAATTTCTGCGGTGCGTCGCCGCAACGCATCGTGTGTTTCCGCTCTAACTGATTCAAGATATTTTTAGCTCTACGCCTAACTCAGCAATATAAATTACACGGAACAAACAAATAAATAAGATAAAGCTTTTGTACCAACTTTAAAAGTCGACGAGAAACATGTGAGTGAAAACACGACGTGAATTGACGGAAAGCTTACAAAGTTCTAAATTTATTTATCGCAATTGAGACAGTTTCTGCAAAGATTTTAGATAAAGTTCGGATTTTACAGCTACATCCGTACCAAGATCGTCTTGAAATTCATTATTTAGACTTATCGTTACGTACATACATTTATTCACGCCTGTAAATCCCCGAAAGCGTACGCAGGGATGTATTAATACCTACTCAAATTTCGCCAACTATGTAGTGGGCGAGGCAATTGTCGGCAAGCGGGCACTTTTAACAGGGACTGTTTACTGTCGGGTGGAGAACAGCCTTATCCCTTTGTTATTGTTCCTAGTGGAGTAGTACAGGGCGACCCGTCTCTTCTCGTGGGTGTCGTTGAAGGCGACTAAGCTGGGTCCACATTTGTAGCATTTCTGTGTATCGTATCTCCTTCGCGTGGTCTCAACGCGTATCATGATCGCTAGTTTGGACGCAAGATGATACCCATTAACAATACACGCCGTATCTATTACAGCCCGATCCGCACTAAACGCGTATCTTGATACATCATTACAGCATTATTTACTAAGTATCTATGGACCGTTTTTTTATTATGAAATACGCCCTAATGATACGATATGGACAAAATGAGCGTCCATATTTATGATACAAATACTCGATACGATACGACTGATCGTGATACAAATGTGGACCCAGCTTAATGGAAGTATCGTTACTTTAATAATATTTTTCGCGTCATGAGAAAATGGGTTATGGTTCCCCGGACGATAGAAATATCTATTTGTTAGACTATTGGTTACGTAGTAAGTATTATCTAATTTGTACTAAGTAAAGTCGAAAGTGGTAGGTATTTTATTCTTGAAATATTTAGAGGCGGGATCCGATTCTCAGCTGCACTGCATGGATTCACCGTGCGGTCGCCGGGTCCATAGCGTGATACAGAGAGGAACACCGTGACGGAAACTGAGACTTGTGAGCAACAGCGCTCACCTCCACCGTCAGAGTGCTCCCCCCCTACCTATCCAAATTTGGTAAGATCCTATCAATGCCGCTTTTGATATTCGATTCAATAAAGAGCTCACTGAAGCTCTTGGCAATCCGAGGTCTTTAAGTAAGTTGTACAGGGATTTAGCTGGAATTCCCCTTGCTCCTACTTCTACGGCGTAGAGTTTAACCACGTAGCCGTTTTTGGTTAACTCGTTAGTCAAGTCACAGTATTTGTTTGTCTTTTTAGCGTGGTATTTATCAAAGCAGAACTTATGTATACAGAAATTGCTTTAAAAATATTCTTTAGTTATTGAATACATTTTAATGACACAAGAAATTCAATGAACTTAGCTCTGTGACGTTGATGTCGACTGCAATGTCGCTTGATCGGTTGTGGAGGTCAGGTGGCAGTCGCTTCACGGAAAATATCGAAATTTAGCCGCGTCGCAGTTAGACTGGAAAAAGCGGACCGACTAGAAAAATCGGATGAACGCGAATATAATTTCCCACATTGACATTTTTAGTAACATAACTCCAATGAGACTTCTACTTTATTATTAGTTTCTATTTAGTTTACTGTCCCACCAGGCACTAAAGCGCATAATATTGGGGACAAAACGTGTGTGGCGCCAGCAACAGCTATAAACAAGGTCTATATTGAATCAAATCATCCCTGCTGTGGTATAAATATTGCCATCAGGCGAAGGGTCTTAGGTTGATTGAATATTGATCTCAGTAACAACGATAATAATGCTAGTAATTGGATTTCGTGAAAGTTTTTAGAGTAATGTGTCTGTACCTACATGATATTACTTATATACAAAGTCACTTCTATCGCAAGTAATTTAGTTAGTTTTAGGTTCAAGGGATAGAGTACCGAGAATATTACGGTAGGTAATTACGTAAGCATTATATAATTAAGTAAGAAGCAGTCTCTGTAGTGCGACGGTAGTAAAAGCAGCCGCAATGCAGGAGGTGCGGGTTCGATTTTAGCTCAGTACAAATATTTGTATGCATGAATAAAGCTATTTGCACCATTTGCATTGGTCTGGTCGTGTCTTGGAGAGCACGTTAAGCCCTCGGTCCTGGTTACCATTCAAACATCTAGAACAGTCGTTACCGGTAGTTGGACCGCACAAAAGTCCGACCATTTTAACTTTGTGGAGGTCATATGACAGTCGCTTCACAGAAAATATCAAAGCTCAGCCGCATCACAGTTGATTGGAAAGCCCAAAGACCCTAACTGGGTTGGGAAAGGTTCAGAGAATGATATAGTTACGGTTATATATTCCCATCTCCTCCCTTGCGGTGTCGTACAAGGCGACTAAGGGATAGGGCTGTTTAAAATCTGACAGATATATACAGCCCAGGCTCAGCCTCAGATACAAGGCTTGAGTCAACAATAGTGCCCGGAATACGGCAATAGGCTCACCCCCTATTACGTGGGACCTAATACAATGATTGGTGAAATGTGGGTGTGAATTCACCTCTGCCTAGCCCTCCAGGGATGGAGGCGTGATTGTATGTATGTATGTATATATTTGCAACATTAACGTCCCAACTGTGTCACGATCCTTATTAACCACATAGTCGGCTGATCGCCGCATAACGAGGTCAGTGTGGTCACACCAGCGCAGCGTAGGGGACTCTTGTATTTATCACACAGGCGTGTGTATTAATTATTAGTTATAAGTATTCAGGCTATTCATAACATACTAAACTACATAATATATCAGGCATGTCTCAGTCAATTTATTGGAATACCAAAGTCTAGACAATCCGATAGACCTAGTCCATATAATATTCAGGTCACCGCTATTTGGATAGACATACCACTTTGAAATACGAATTGTAAGTACGCCGTACAGTTTTACGTGTTCATACGACACTTTTTACTCTTACATGATGCCTGATCGTAACCATAAAAGTAAAGAATTGAAGAATGAATCAAGTAATATATTGAGACTTTTAACAACCGATCTAAAGTCAAGTAAAGTAAATATACCTAGGTCTAACAGAAGCATATAGTATAAGAAAATTGTTTTTGTATCCACAGGGATTCAGAAAACCAATTTACGTTCGGTTCATGATATGCAGGTGAAGACATCAATTTGTTTCAGTTCTCTTAATTGTAGAGCTTATAAGTTGGTTTTTACGTACGGGTTTACGTGTAGACCTTTAAGTTTGAACTTCATGTAGAAATATGGAAGTACCTTTTACGATATATCACCTCCGGCAACCGACGCCACAGACCGCTGTCGATTAGAGTCCGGCATAACCCCCCCACCGGCTCCGACGGGGGAGGCATCCGTGAGGATTTTCCGCATGATAAAAAAATATGTACATTTGGACCTAGCATGGTTTTTATCTGCAATCAAACATCGTATTCTATTGGACCTCATATATAAATCTTCGGTATGAAAAATTAAAATACAATCCATATCCATCCATACTCCATACTAATAAATGTGAAAGTAACTCTGACTGTCTGTCTGTCTGTCTGTCTGTTACGCTTTCACGCCTAAACCACTGAACCGATTTTGATGAAATTTGGTATAGGGGTAGATTAGACCTTGAGAAAGGACATAGGCTATGTTTGGTTGCGATAACCGACATCCACGCGGGCGAAGCCGCGGGCAAAAGCTAGTCGTGTATAAAAGTAAAACTTATCGTACTAATATTTAGTTATAATAAGTTTATGATTTTTATTCTGTTTTTGTAGGTTTCTGATTATTTATTTATTTTTAACACACGGAGTTGTATCAAGTAATATTGAAGTGCCATGCACATTTAAACATTTATAACTCTCCCTAAACGGGTCAAAGCCATTTTTTTTAAATTAGAAGACCCGTAACGACTGCCATAGATGTCAGTATAATAACCGGGACCTAACCTAGACCGATGCTAATAGACATGTTCATACAAATATTTTGACTGAGCGAAAATTGCACCCACGCCCCCCGCGTAGCATCGAGTACACTTTCACCACGCCACAGAGCTACTAATATACCTGTATAATAAATTCAAAGATATATCAATAAGCTCACTATAAGTTTGTTTAAAATATTACTTTTCTTCGACCGCGTCGCGTCTGCTTCATAATGTAGTATGTAAGTCTGCGTCGTGGCTCCACTGTGGCTCTGCTCAACGTGACGTAAGACTGTAGTTGAAGTCCCAGTCACGTTTATTGTAATTGGAAAAGTATAATACCCCGCGCGTATCAGTCACATAAGAACCGTAGGGAATTGAACGGGTAGAACGAGTCTTGTGACCGAGTAATGTGTATTCTGTTTATTATCTTACCGTTTTTTTGTTAACTTCTGAATAATTCAACAAATATATATTTTTTATTACACGACTGTGCTCAGATCGCGTCAAATAACTCACTCCGTATCCCGAATCTCGGCTTAAAAATGCCCGTTATACTGGCAGCGCTGCCTTGCTGAACCGCGATGGCCATCCTTTGCCATAGCAACCAGCCGGAGTGGGAGTCACCACCTTATTCGTGGATACGGCGACTAATCCTCCGGCTATAATAAATTATTTTATGATGAAAACGGCTGATTCAGTGTATAATATATATTTTGGGCGTGTCAGGGACCACAATAAGACCTTCGGTGGCTAAAGCAGCCACACCTGCAAACCGGTAAGTACACCTGCTAATTGACGGCCGATTCTCGAAGGCAGGCTTTCCTCTCAGGGTTGGAAGGTCACACAGCAGTCGCTCCCATAGTTACTGTATAAACCAATTCCAAAGAAGGAGAAAAATATATAGACCCCAGGCCTCGCAGTGAAAGCCTCAAATGCAACTGGAATCTACGCTAAGACGATGATGAGTACTTGAGGGTCAATACAATACATACATACAGTCACGCCTCTTTCCGCCTCTTTCTTCAACTTTCGCATCTGTAGCCTAGCAGTACGTCGATAGCTTAATGGTTATGGAGCGGCCTTACGATCGAAAAGTCCCGGGTTTGAATCCTGGCCATTACACTACCGACGTGAACCCACTCCTAACAGAATAAATTTATTAGCATGTTAGAGGGAATATTAGAGATTTCGGTTGATAAACATTTAAAAAAAAATTTCTTTCACACTTCTTTTCATGCATGCTCGCCGGTTTCAGGTACTCTTGACATGTTCTTGATAATGCCTTCGATCTGATCGAATAATGTCTTAAATACCTATTTTCATGCTTGTGGTACCTACCTTGTCTTCCCATCCAATTATTAATATGCGATGAATCCTTTGACACACAACGTCAGTATTCTCTTCAAACAATGCTTGCTTGCATTCCGTATCACCTGTCAAAGGGTGACCGCAATCGTACTGCAATTTGTTATTGCTTGCTTCTGAATATCCTTTATCCTTTCCTATTCTATCTTATCCTCTCTTACTTCCTTCTACCCTACTAATATTATAAACTATTGTATAATTGTAAAGTGGTCGTGTCTGTACATTGGAGATATTTAAAAAAAATACTTGGGTTATGTTATGTTAACGATACTGAACACGAAAATATTTTTTTTGAATTTTCTGTCTGTTTGTCTGTTTGTTCGCGATGGATGCAAAGACTACAGGACGGATTTTGATGAGGTTTTTTTGTTAGAAAGGGCTTGATCAGACTTAAAATCTTACGTTTGTTTGATCGCAATCGGTTGAGTAGAACCGAAGATATGAGCAAAGGTCGCGTTACCCGAGATGCACGCGGGCGGAGCCACGGGCGGCAGGCTAGTAGTAAATATGAAAGTTGGCGTAGATGTTTGTTGTTGTTATAGAATAGAATATTTATCTTTATTTGCTAGAACGTTGTGATAAGGATGTTAATTACAAATTATGTTTTATGACTAGATACATCATGTTCTGCCTAAATGGGGCTTGCAAATTTTCCTTATTATATTGTTTGCTGTTCGATCACGCTCTAATGGTTGACTGCATCTGGCTGGAACGGAAACAGATAGACATTTTATCCCGGGAATGGGTTCTCAAGGTTCTGGTAAACGAATTCAAGGGCAACAGCTAGTGCATACTTTCATTCTAATATTATAAATGCGAAAGCTACTCTGTCTGTCTGTCTGTTACGCTTTCACGCCTAAACCGCTGAACCGATTTTGATGAAATTTGGCATAGGGGTAGTTTAGACCTTGAGAAAGGACATAGGCTATGTTTGGTCGCGATAACCGACATCCACGCGGGCGGAGCCGCGGGCAAAAGCTAGTAATCAATAAATGCCAGCCTGAAGATTCCGTTTATCTAAGTATAAAGAAAATAAGTATAGCGAAGGTTAGACAATCATGTTCTTCAAGAAGGGCATTAGAAGGTTCTTACAGGCAGCTCGAGTGTGACTTCCCTAGCGTTGCACATGGCTATAGGCCACGGTAGCCACTTTCCCTGGGCTTTCCAGTCTAACTGCTATGTCGCTGAACTTCTATATTTTGACTATCCTCTGACCTCCACACCTAATTGGCGATATCGACGTTACGCCACGGTAATCACTTTCCATCAGGAGGGCAGTGTACTTGTCTGCCACCTAAGTGGTATAAAAATACTATTAAATAAACTAGACAAGAAGGGTTCTTGATTAGAATTAAGTGATAGATGTTGTGCCTATCGTAAAAATAACTTACTTTCTTCTTGCTTCTTCTAGAGTATGTACGTACCTACACTTTTTAGAGGGCTGTCGTAAAATCTGAAAGAGGTACTAAAACTTTGCTTTGATGTCAATTTCATTACAGTATTCACCACGTACCTATATAAATCGAAATGTACTTACAATGTGACGTAGAAACTAAAATTATTACCTACATAAAAATATACTTACATAGTTACTAAACTTTTCAGTTCAACATTTTTAGGTTGGTGTTACAACTAATAATATGAATAGTACATAATAGAATACAGCAGTCTGTTTTCTAACTGTGCACTGCACATATAGTTCATTAATACAATACATATTTAATCGTTACTTTACAATGTGTGAGTGTAGAATGATACACACATTAACGTAATACACTAATACACCTGTAGCGACGACGCACACATGATTATCTTTTATTAGTGTGGCCAGCCGAACTGTTTTGTCGAGTGTACTAGCTATACGGTTATCACGCCTAGCTGAGAACACACCGAAACAGTAACATCGAAATTCAATTGGCTAAGATCATTATGGTGTGTGTGACGTCAGATTAGTGCTGAGAGGAACAAATCTGTGACATCCCTCGAGATCTCTCGCGGCACACGTCCGCCTATAATCCGTTAATGGATAACCGATTCCGCTTATCCTAGTCCATTAGACCACTAGCATCCACTAGTTCAAAGTTCATCGAGTTCGAGAATACGGAATCAATACCTACGATTGAATAAATATTAAATTGTATTATCTATTCAATAGTTTCTCCCGAAAAGGTTTTCCACCACTCGTTTCCGCTATTCGTTAACTTAATAGGACAGAGGTTGGAAGGAGAAGTACTATGTCTGATCATGTACAGTATATTTATTTATATTTTATGCACGAAGTAAAGCACTTATTCTCTTCAGCTTACTCTGTGTCGAGTCGAAACTTAAAAGTCGGTTTTATGTGCCAATAGATAGTTTCACATAAAAAAGAAATGAAAGCTTCCTACGAGTACCCCAGATGTCGAACAATACCTACTATAGTTTTCTTAGTTAAAGTTTTAGATGACGTCAACTGAACAGTATCGATTGTTGAATCTCAGCATTGAAGAGACATCTGCATAAGTTACTCGATAAAGTTATTATTTATATCATCGCGTGAACGATTGAACATTAAATTCACGAAAGTTAGCTTTCTTGTGATGGTACTTCTACACGAAATCAGTCTTAAACTTGGTCATAAATGTTCAACGCGTGTTGTCTAAATTGCGTGTATATTTTAAAAGGGATTCTTGAATAAAGGTAACAAAAAAGTCCTTTTTAGGAAAATCTCCCAATATTTACGAAGTAATTTGCAATCAATCAATGCTGTTTGTAAATTAGGGCGAAACAAATAGGTACACATTACAAAGTAAACAATTAATGCTTCTAGGTACATGTACAGTCGACAAAAGAGATAAATATACACCTTTTCTATAGGAAACTAGCCTTCCGCCCGCGGCTCCGCCCGCGTGCATCTCGGTTATCGCGACCTTTGCTCATATCTTCGTTTCTACTCAACCGATGGCGATCAAACAAACGTAAGATTTTAAGTCTGAGCAATCCCTTTTTAACAAAAAAAAAACCGCATCAAAATCCGTTCAGTAGTTTTTGCGTCCATCGCGGACAAACAGACAAACAGACAGGAAATTTAAAAAAAATATTTTCGTGTTCAGTATCGTTAACATAACATAACCCAAGTATTTTTTTTAAATATCTCCAATGTACAGATACGACCACTTTACAATTATATAATAGTATAGATAGATATAGAAGTAGAGTATACCTCTACTTTAATCCTCTTTACCGACTGTACTTAAATTTTTCAATAAGAAAACTAACTAGACTGTAATTAACTACTACATATTTAATTTTCTATGGCCAAAATGATGGTTCCCGCAATATAACTTCTTAAGCATGTCTTATGCCTACACTTATGACCAACTTCGAATATAGGTACCTACTTCAATTGGAAAAAGTATTCCCAAGTTCGTTTGACTTTTTTAATTTGAAAGAAATAAATCTTACTGAAGATTTATTTGTTTCAAAGTCATTGACTATAACTTGTATTATTAAGTACACTGATTTCTGAACAGATTTGTATTTCACATGGAGTATAAAATAAATTAAAAAAAGACGTGTGGCATGTGTGTGTGTGACGGGGACTGCCGCGGTAAAGCTATTGCATAGCATTTTTTATGAACTTATGCAATTATAATAAATAATAATTTGAATTTGAATTTCGCATTTCGGATTTCGGATTTCGGATTTCGGATTTCGGATTTCGGATTTCGGATTTCGGATTTCGGATTTCGGATTTCGGATTTCGGATTTCGGATTTCGGATTTCGGATTTCGGATTTCGGATTTCGGATTTCGGATTTCGGATTTCGGATTTCGGATTTCGGACTTCGGACTTCGGACTTCGGACTTCGGACTTCGGACTTCTGACTTCTGACTTCTGACTTCGAGTCCGAGTCCGAGTCCGAATCTGAATTTGAATTTGAATTTGAAAACTAACAACTTATGCAATTATAATTACTTACGTTAAGCGAAGCTACTTCGGAGCAGCTCGGCTCTGTTCGTGCGAGCTCGGAGGTGTTACCATTTTTCGTTACGGAATTTCTGGATTCGGTCTCCACGCTCAAGGCCCGCGTTAAAAGCTATGCAATAGCTTAAAAATCATATAACGATCAAAGTCTAAACTCGGTAAAAAGTGTAATCAACTTTTGAACGAAGATGTGATGTTTTTATGTGTAACCACAGATTAATAACAGATTGTAACATTGCCCAAAATAAAAGTAATACATTTTCCTAAATGTGGGCGATATGAATCATGTACCTACCTAATAATAAATATGTTTGAATATTTATTCAATAAATATCATCAATCCCAAAATATATAAACACTATTGAATCAACCAATCAATTTGTCGAAATTTGGCGAAATATTAGATTGCTTTAAGAATGCGAATTGCCACGATTCCAAGAAAGTTTGAGATATCTGATTCATGAAATATATAAATCTTATTGCAACGTAATAAGGGTGGCATGGTAAGCAATGTACGTTTGAATATTCCGAAATATAATATACTAGCTTTTACCCGCGTGTATGTCGGTTATCGCGACCAAACATAGCCTATGTCCTTTCTCAAGGTCTAATCTACCTCTATACCAAATTTCATCAAAATCGGTTCAGTAGTTTAGGCGTGAAAGCGTAACAGACAGACAGACAGAGTTACTTTCACATCTTTTAGGTATTAGTAGGGATACCCATAATACTTTTCACTTGACTTGAAAATGGGGCAATTTAAGCCCAATAGAATTGAATTGCTGCAATCCTCATCCTCATATTTTGACAGTACTGGTTATTAACGTGAAAGTTCATAAATTTGTTTCTTTTTTATTTAATCATTACTATAAGTTTGATGTCGGATCTATTTTCATTAGTCTGGATATAGATATCTATTTGTCTTTCATATATATTATTATGTATGTTTTAACAGAGAATTAAATTCTTAGCTATAGTTCAACGAATTTTATATATCAAAGTTTGTATTTCAACAACACAAAGTGAGAAATAATAGTACATCCTACGCCTCCGAAGATCACTTGAGGCGTTTTACTGCATCTGAGAGCGGTAAATTGAATTTTCCACAGAGAATAAAAAGCATTTTTATCGTCAGATAGTTGTAGTAGAACAAAGATTTAGGTTCTGGGTTTTTTGTATTTAAGTAATTGAACAATGTAAGACAACTATTAGGAATATTGACCTTGGTTCAAATGCACTGGTGCCACCATGTCTTTTTTCACCGTGGACCAACTGTTTAACTTTGACTAAGGTATAAAATAAAAATAAATAAATATTCTACAACATTCTACACAACGCTATCTAGACCCATGATGTATGATTTCAAAGGCGACCATATACGACAAATTGTAGACACAGACACCCACAACAGATACGTGAACCATAGAATAGAATAGAATAGAAACGTTTATTTCCAAGAATATGGTTATTACAGGTATTCAATTTTTCATGGTCTGCATATTCTGCCAAGTGTGGCGTGCAAATATTTGACAAATAAATTAAACATTGTTTAATCCGGCAATTTAAGATTAATAACATTTAAAATTTAATAAGTCACACATTATATAATAGTCAGTATAATAATGAGTCAATTTAAGGTCTGGAATTATTTTTGATACCTACATAGAAAATTACAATATATCTATTAAGAAGTATGTCAAGGGTTACATTGTCAATTTATTACTTAATTTAAATATATTCTATAGACCTGATCAATTATTTTGTCTTGAAGATATTCCTTAATATTATAATAAACTTTTTCTTGTAGAAGCTTGCATAATTCCCTACGAAATTTTTTACAAGGTAACTTTTTTAAATTTTCTGGCAGGTGGTTATATAATTGTATGGCCATACAGTATGAGTTTCGTTTATATAATTCTAGGTTAATGTGTGGTATTTGCAGACGATCTTTATGTCTGGTTCGGCTACCTTCTTTATCTCCTAATTTTTTAAAAAGTAAGGAATTATTCCTTACAAAGACACATATTTCTAATATATACATGCATGGCAATGAGAGAATTTGGTGTTTTTTAAATAGAGGTTTACAACTGTCGAGGTGGTCGCATTTGAACATTGCTCTGATGCATTTCTTTTGGGCAACAAATAATTTATCAAAGTCTACAGAATTGCCCCAGACTATGATGCCGTATCGTAACAGGGAGGATACATAGGCATGGTAAGTCATGATTGCAGCTTTTTCATTCACTGTTTCTCTGACTCTTTTTAGAACAAAGATGAATCGATCAATCTTATTGATCGTTTTTTGTATATGTGGCTTCCAGGTACAATATTTGTCCACAGAGATACCCAAAAATACACACTCTTCAACATTATTTAAGAGCTGTTCATTGTGTGCTATTTCTAGCTTAGGTGTGTTAGCTTTACATGTTTGGAACTGTATAATATTTGTCTTATTGATGTTGATTCTAAGATTGTTTTCTTCTAGCCAGTTTATCGACTTATTAATTGCTATCTTGACCTCAGATTCTAAAGTTTTGAAGTCATTACTTTTAACTATAAGAGTTGTATCATCCGCAAAAAGGATACACTTTTGATCGATTGCGTCAGGAAGATCATTAATGTACAGAAGGAACAAAAAAGGCGAAAGAAGGCCGCCCTGCGGCACCCCGAAGTTGTTTTGTGTATAGGCGGATCTATAGCACTTTTGTTCATTCTGGTCAAATTTAGTAATTTCCACGCATTGAACTCTATTTTCTAAGTAGCTTTTAATCCAGTTATACGCGTTACCCCGCAGTCCGTAGTTATATAGTTTTGACATTAGCGTATCATGATGAACAAAATCAAAAGCCTTCGTCATGTCGAGGAATACACAGGCTAACATGGCTTTGTCATTTATGGCTTCTGTAATTTGTTTGAATAGGGAGAAGCATGCTAATGAAGTGGAGCTATGCTTTTTAAACCCATATTGTTCACTCTTTAAAATGTTACAGCTAGATATGAATTTTTCTATTTTATTGTACATAACTTTTTCAAATATCTTGGCCAATGTCGGAATCAAGGTAATTGGTCTATAGTTATTCATATTCGTCTTGTCCCCTTTTTTATGTAAAGGTTTAACTATGGATTTTTTCAGGCGGGATGGAAATTTTCCCTCTACTAATGACAGGTTAATGATGTGCGTGAGTGGGCCAAGAATACTCAAGGCACACTTTTTTATTACTCTTGTACAGAGATTTCATGTCATGATCATATTCATGTCTATTTCACTCTACACTCTACGTCTGCAGTTGTCTTAAGGTCCGATTAAGAAAGAGAAAAGAGAATTAACCTCGGGCGAGACTCGAACCCGCGATCTTTCCCCTACAGGGGGAATGCTCTGAACACTAAGACACCGAAGCCCGCACGAAACTGATCTAAATTCCTCTTTACATCCCTCTTGGGGCGACGGTTTCCTCTTTTTTAATCGATTTGAATAGTTAGCATAATAAAGCATAAAAAAGCTTTAATTGTAACTATGTATTCTGGTAAAATAAATAAAAAAAAAAAAAAAAAAAAAACGCTTTAAAATTTCATTCAAATGTCTTAAAGTTGATTTACATCAGATGAGCAAATGCTCAATCTATCCTATATCTGATCCTCTATCCTATCCTATATCTCATATAAAATAACCTTTAAAGATTGCCTTTACTGGTAGGTGGCAAGAGTCCATCTTTACCTTAAGGCCCCGAATCAGATTAGCATCGAAAAATCGGTATTTTCGAAACCGTTTTTCTTTTTAACTATATAACCTAAAGATCTGGAATTTACATCCCTGCATACTACAGGATATACAGAGTAACTTCACCTTTTCATAAATTCAATAAAAAAGGAGGAAATAGTTGAAAAGAGGCTCTGAACATCACTCTACTCTTTCTTATGAAACCAAATATTTTCTACAATACGTATCCAAATAGTCTAAAATTTCATATATATGTTAAATGAGTGTATTAGCATGACGTGACCTTCTTAGTTTGTAATCGTCTCCTATAAAATTATCAATTAAAATTAGTTTTACTGATTTTTACGGCTGAAAAACGAGCGAATGACCTTGAGCATTTGTATGGTCAAAGTCATTCGCGTATGTAATCACCTTAAGAATATTTTAGTATACTTACGTTTTCAATAAGGTTTACTATATATACAATAAGCTATTAAATTATTATAAAATTTAATTACTTACTAAACAGGATATTGTGCTTGCTTAGTCTACCCCTGACCCCTCACATATTAGAGCTTCAAATTAGTATTACTATCATTCTACTTCATAATTATAAACTGATCGAAACTTTATAATGACTTTGTAATACAACCGGTAGGTACCATTAAAACGTAACTAAATAGGTACTCTACAGATAATATCCGGACTTAAATTAAGCCGTTAAGTAATCGGGGTATTTACCATGTATTGTTTGAAGTTTCCGATATATTGGAACTGTTGCAAGCACCATGATCACGGAGGAATTGCAACAGCGCCGAAATATCGGAAACTCCAAACAATACATGATAAATATCTAAATAGCTCTAATAGTAATGTGGGTAATCATTATAGTCTAAATCCCTACTAATATTATAAATGTGAAAGTAACTCTGTCTGTCTGTCTATCTGTCTGTCTGGCTTTCACGCCCAAACCAATGAACCGATTTTGATGAAATTTGGTATAAGGGTAGATTAGACCTTGAGAAAGGACATAGGCTATGTTTAGTCGCGATAACCGACATCCACGCGGGCGGAGCCGCGGGCAAAAGCTAGTACTTATATATAAGCCCAACTGTATTTATACCAAGAATAACCATACAGCCGAATTTTCTTTTTAAATTCAACAGTAGGTTATTGTACATAATTTCCTATTAGTGTCAGCCTCGCTAGGACAGTCAACAAGTCACAAGGGCATACGTTGAGCCAGGCTGGCATAAATTTCACGAGGGTTACGTTGCCCATGGGCATACGATCACGTGTAAGGGATATTACTAGAATTTTAGATACCTAGAGGCTTCCCCCATATTAGGCGTGCGCGTTCCTTGGGCGTGTGAGCGACGTGAACGCCGCGTGTGCGCCGCGAGCGCGCTGTATAAGCGTCGCGTGTTGCCGCCGTGTGACCTGGCCCTCGAGAAAATTCCATTTGATTTTAGCCTAAGTAATGCAGTTAAAGTTAAAAATTAATGGCTTTTTGTAGAGTGAACGAAAGCATGTAATGAAACCTAACCTAACACTTCAACTCTATAGTAATAAGGTCTAAAATTTAATGCCAATTTTTGCAGAGACTGTGGCACAACAGTGGTTTTGCTTTAGCAGCATCGAGAGCCCGTGTGTAGAAAGCGCGACAAAGAAGAAGCCTTCTTCTTTTTCTTCTTCTTTTCCTCTTTTTCACTATTCGAGAAAAATAATCTGCCATCTTGATCGCGCTGTCAGTGGCTTTGTTTAGGTAATCTTTAGTGCAGAAGGTAGGACTTAAGGGAAATGAAACCAATTGCGCCATAGACTGCACGGGGGCTCCGCAGTCACGTACGTGCGATTAAACCCGGGTCTCGCATTCCCCACTGCATAGATTTTGTCTCGACCGGCCGACTAGTGTACGAAGATGATACAGAGACCTACATACCGACCATGGAAGATTCTGTACGGGAGGTAATTTTTCCTGGGGAGGTAGGAAGTCCGACGGTGGTGGGAGTAGTAAGTAAATAGTTGAGTGTACAATGGACGGATAGATTTGTTATTGTTTTAGCTTGATTTAGGAAAATGGTATGTACCTAGACCCTAAATTTATCCTATGCTAATATTCTAAAGTTTTTGTTGTTTACGCCGAAGTTTGATTGTTCGTTCGAATGGGTTGAATGACCCGTTTATTGCCATTATAGGATGCTACTACTAAAGGGAGCGGAGCAGTGGTTACTTTGTGTGTGTACTGTGTCAATAAATCCGGCAAATGCCATTAAGTACATCATTTATTTGAAAATTTATAAATTTAGGGCATATAATTTGTTCAAAAGGGGTCATAACTCATAAGGGGTTTCAAAGTACGCCACGGGCGAAATCGGGGCGGGTCAGCTAGTCCTTCCTACTAATATTATAAATGTGAAAGTTTGTGAGAATGGATGTGTGGATGTGTGGATGTTTGTTACTCTTTCACGCATAAACGGCTGGACCGATTTGGTTGAAATTTGGTATGTATATAGGTTATACCCTGGATTAACATATAGACTACTTTTTATCCCGGTCAACACACCACGCGGGCGAAGCCGCTGGCGGAAGCTAGTAATAAATAAATATTCTACCTAGGACATTTTACACAACATCATCTAAACTAAAACTAAACAGAGCTTGTTATATGAATTCTAGAATACTTAGAAACGACGAATCCTTCAATTTTTTAAAATTTAAATATTCTTTACCAGCACACGTGTTTCCTTTTTCCTACAGTCCCGGGTCTAAAAGAAATATGTGATGAGGCTGACAAGCTGAGGGTCATCATTGTCATATTGTTGGTGCTTGTAATGACAACACTATTTCCTGAAACTTTCTTGAACCAATTATGTCATTTATTAAATTAGTCAAATTAGTAAAGATAATTTTGACACACAATTCAAGAATCGTGTAATTTATTGGCTTCGAGTTCAACAGGAATTAACGCTGAAGTGTCCAATTAGCACAGTGGGAACATTTAAGTGGGTGCCTCAAGTTTAATTCTTAATTTAAATTCATTATTCTTGAGAGTATTATTTAGTATTGACGGTTATGTCAGTTCACAGACGGTCGTTGAGGCTCGTCGTCAATCCCATACTCGCAGGCGATATGGATTCTCTCAGCTTCAGGAGGGACTTTGCCTTACTGTGTGTTCTACCGCCTGATATAATAGTTTGTGCGCAGATGAATTATTTGACATGATGCCCAAAGCTAGGTGCATTCTATCATCGCACCGCTCGCTGAAAACAGCTGAAAAAGAAATAGCTGTGGAATATTTTTGCTTATTGTATCAGAGTGGTACAGGGCAGAAGTTTGTAAAAATCCCATTTCTTATCCATATTATCCGATCCTACTTCCTCATAATACTCGTATTATAAATTAGAAAGTTGTGAAGATATTTGTATTTAAGGATGTTTGTTATTCAATCTCGCTTTAACAGCTGAACGGATCTGGCTGAAATTTGGTACAGAGATGGATTATAGGCTAGAATAACATATAAGCTTTATCCCAGGAATGGATTCCCATGGGCAGGGGGAAAAATTCACGCGGATATGCGTTATATCCCTGTACGTCAGATTTGCCGATACACTTTACATACGTAAGTGATTAAATATTTACTTTTCGCCAGCTATATTTATTTTTCCGAATGTTATGACATGTCACCTACCGTTTGCGTATCGAGGCTCAATGGTTATTGAAGAAAATAGAATCATATTTGCCTCAACTTAGGAGTTTAACTGCCCCTGCTTCAAACAAACTGAAACGTTAACTTATGCTGCTATAAGGTTTCAATCAATCTAGCGTTGTTCGCTAATTAGTAAACAAATTTCACGTGAATGACTACGTAAATAAATATTTCTAAGAATGCGTCTATTAACACTTACTTAGTTTTTATTAAGGCGAAGACACTTTAAATTAATAAATAAATATTGAAGGACATTCTGCACAATGCTATCTAGACCCCAAGTTAGCATAGCTAGATTGTGTTATTGATAGAATAGATGGCTAGAATGTGGATAAACAAACTTAGATACTTACATTTTTTTTCGTCAATACATATATACACATTATACATAGAAACACTCAGACTAATGTAAATATTGATATTCATGCATACCTACAAATAAATGCAGTGAGGGGCGATCGAACCCGCGCCCCCTGTGTTACGGTCGAGTTCACTACCGCTACCCCTCAGAGGCAGTCAATTTTCTTTGTTTTATGTGTTCTTTGTACGCAGCACTTATCACTTTTGTTTATTTGGCACTAAAACAATTTGCTATAAAGTTAACATGGACAAAATAAGGTTCAGTCCACGTTCAACCCCCACAATCTCTACCCACGGCCATATTCAACCCCTAAATGTTGTCCACGTTCAACCCCCTAGGGGTTTAACATGGACTTTTATTTTGTATGTTTTTTGATCCATGTTCAACCCTCACCCTATATACTTACAAAACATGAAATATCGAGAAGAAAACAGTTTTGCTATAAATAAAATACAATTGCCACAAGTTTTCTAGTGAGGTGACATACTTGTACGTGACCAAAACTCCAAGGACAGCATTAAATCTTCGCGTGGGTGTCATAATACAACTTATCAAGTTACTACATCCCATGAAAATATGGAGTGAGCTTAGTACGTCATCATAGTTTCCAATGTCGATGCTACAACTGCGATTTTTTTAATTTCCTCGTATCATAAGTCCAAACTAATGCCATTGGATCATTGAGGCAGTACTTAGGAACATTATTATTATCATCAGGATATAAATACCTACCTTTTTGTTATACTTAATGATCCTTATCCGAGTGTCCCTTCGCCCAGCATACTCACCATGGAATCTTGATATTTCATGAATGCCAAAAAATAGTTCTGAAATAGTTTTAAATAGTTGCGAAAGGAAAAAAATAGTTCTCTTATACTTACGAAATTACAGCCATAGTTCTAAGAGTATGCTGGGCGAAGGTTTCGTCCAGTATACTCACCTCCGTTTGGGGAATCTGCGTATGCTTCAAACATAATTCATACTTCAAAAAATAGTTCATAAATAGTTCATAATGGTGTCCAAAAAGAAATAATAGTGGTCTAATAACTCCGGATTTATAGGCTTTGTTCACTGAGTATGCTGGGCGTAGGTTCTACGCCCAGCATACTCACCTCACTGCGCAAATACCGAACGAGCTATAGGTACAATTTATGTCTCAAAAAATAGTCCTTGAATTTTGACCTAGAAAACCATTAAATTTGGTTGTAAACTTCTAGCATCCTTTTATATCCAGCGTTCACGTTTCGTTGATTTATAACTGCGATGCGAATTTGCCTTACTTCTCCTTGTAGATATTCAATTTTGGTAAGTAGGTATGTTGAAATAAACTTAGTACTTCTTAACGGACGGTAAGCTAAAGACAAAGTTTCAGGTGAGATGGTCACCATTACAGACACATACCACGTTACAAAATGGTGGCACGCAGCTCCCGAATGTTATAACACACCAATATCGGACATAAATATCGGATACTCTTTAATACCTACTAAGTGACCCCTAATAAGTATGGTAGCTTGGTATATAGGACAAAATGTGCAGGACTTAGATGTCACCCGCATACGGTGCAGAATGTTCCATCAAGAACCAAGCTACCTAGAGTGGAGACCGCGCGTAGGAAAACGGAGGGTAGGACATCCCCTAGCCAGATGGACCGACGACCTGCGAAAGGTGGCTGGGACGGACTGGATGCGGAAGGCGGAGGATTTGGGGGAGGCCTATGTCCAGCAATGGACTGCAGTAAGCTAATTGATTGATTGAAGTATGGTAAATATCAAGTTGACTTTTACCATTGTATAAATTACTCTTAAATTGCAACTTTTAAATTTGAAACATTAGAAATTGGCTTCGTTCCAAAAATTTCAATTCGTCTTGTAATCAAATGACGCCATAAAGGTATGATTCCGAAGCCGACCGCATACGACAACTGCAGACGCATGCAGCAGATACAGCGTAGGTATAGCGTACCCATTACCTGTTAAACTCCGTTACGGATAAAATGGTCCCATTGAGAAGCCGCAATGAATTATGCGTATCTGCTGCGTACGTTTGCAGTTGTCGTATGCGGTCACTGGCATGCGAAAAAATAATTGATCAATTATTGAGTTTTTGTTTTTGTTGTCAATACGAGTATAACGTAATTTTGCTATTTTGTAAGGATCGCAAAAGTTCAGTCGACCAACGTATTGTTACACTTTCTTCACAAATATCGCTTTTGTTCTTTAATAATTAACAAACTCCTTAGTATTAATTCACAATAGATTTCCGCTATAATTCCGCCTGATGTAATTTGTTCCTGCTTTTATTCTGGGGATATAATTCATTAACGTTTTATTGTTGCATTTGTCAGTGTAATAAGAAATGTTTCGGTGTCTATTACAATACTTATTTCGAGACTGCAAGTGTCAGATTATTCGTAATAGCAATAAGCAATCCTACTAAAATCTTCTTTGACTATTATTTGTTAAGGAGCAACAGATTTCATTGTTTATTTATTTTATTTATTATATACTTTATTGTACACCATTAAAATACATCAATATAAAGTATCAAACTACGGAACCAGTTCATTGTTCACTCTTCAATCATAGTCAGGTGGACTCATTGTGCTTTGTTTACTAAATTGGTTTATAATTCCAATGAATCCCACCCTCTCCTTTCCTACAAATAATATAATACAACACGTGCAGGTCTTAGATGTCACCTGCATATGGTGCAGAATGTTCCATCAAGAACCAAGCTGTTCGGCGACTCCTTCCGTACCAGTTCACGTGTATCCCGCCTCCTACAGTCCCGGACGGGGCGTGAAAAAGCATCTGATGACGCCTTCAAGCTGATTGCCACCGTTGTAACATGGTAAGTGTCTATAATGGTGGTTTTCTTTTCCTAGACTTTGCCTTCAGCTTACCACCAGGCGCGGTGACGTCAAATTGACGTGTCCTATATAAAAAAAATGTTTTGTAAATGATTATGTAGTTCCTAGCTGTCTGTAGATTTTAGACGTTATAAAATCTCGATTAAAACAATTTCAATATAGAAAAAGACATACAACCAAAGAAATTCCTACTAAACTTAAAATGACATTAGACGGTTCCTCGTATCACTAACGTAAACCGAAGGTGACCTCCTCGTATTCATAAACGACCTATTGAAGGATACGATCACGAATTTTATTAGCAACTAGCATAATTATTATATTATTATGGATGTCGCAGCCAACTAGCTTGATCAGCCGTTCAATTAACTGCCTAGGCTGTTTATTGAACGACGCCGTTCAATAAACGGCCTGAATGATATTCAGCCATTTAATTAAACGGCTAGACAAAGGACTTCTTTCTGCATGGTTCTATATTGCGCAGCTTTCTCAATAAAGCTACCACTATTATTTTATTATATAACTATTGTAAAGTTGTTCAAACACAATGTAAAAATTGTTCATGAATACTGAATTTGCGTCCGGAAACGGTGCGCACTGTGCGGTTTGAAAGGCACTTCATCCCACGCACACTCAAGCTGTGGAATCAACTCCCTGCGCTGGTTTTCCCAAGCGACTACAATATGGGGTTCTTCAAGAAGGGCATTAGAAGGTTTCTTCAGGGTCGGCAGCACGAGTGTGACGCCCCTGGTGTTGCATACGTCCATAGGCCACGGTGACCGCTTCCCATCAGGTGGGCCGTGTGCTTGTCTGCCAACTAAGTGGTATAAAAAAAAATACTGAAAAAACGAATTACTGTGTCTTTTTTCGGGGTGATGCCCTAGCGTGCGAATGGCCTAAGCAACAGTCAGCCAGTTTGTTAAATGTTGTAATAAACGTTACGGCCTAAAATGGCGCCGTTTAGCTAACCGCCTAGGCAGGTAATTGAACGGCTGATTAAGCTAGTTGGCGGCGACATAGATACAACCATCAACCTAACTTTCATTAACATAATTATTTTGCGTTTTAGAATATTCCGGTCATTGATTTTCAGTAAAGGCAGCATTTTATTTCTGTATACAACGTCTACACTGAAGTTCTATTTTAAAATGCTTTAGTTACATAGGTGGTTATCGTTATATACTACATAGGTCGCAGACAAGCACACGGTCCACGTGATGGAACACCAAGGGTGTCACACTCGTCGCAGCACGAGTGTGATCCTGTAAGAACAGAGAAATTATGTACCGTCACGCACCGCCACAGACAGGAAAAAACTGAAGCTAAATTGTAAACAGTAGGTAAATCTTGCTTGTGTACATTCAGCATCAGATCGATCTTGACGAACAAATTATTCAAAATTATCTTAATGCCTAATTGTTTTGTCCCTCTTCCTGTTGATTGATTATTCTGATATTTGGCGTCATTATAATGTTTGAATGAAATTTGGAAAAAAATATTATGCTAACTGTTCAAATCGACTAAGAAAGAGAAAAGAGAATCGACCTCGGACGGGACTCGAACCCGCGATATTTCCCTTACAGGGGGAATGCTCTGACCACTAAGCCACCGAGACACGTACGAAGCCGATTCCAAATTCCTGTTGACTGTATGTATGTATGTTGACTGTACACATCTATACGTTTCAAATGCACGAACTATTTCCAATGTATCAATTGCAAGAACAACTATTTTTGCAAGTAACGTCTTTAACACATCTATTTATTGACAGAGATAAATTCATGCTTTAAAAAGTGAATTATAACAACCGTGTGTTGCTGGTGTTCTGTAAACAGTAATAAACATTAAAGGTTATTGCACAGACCAAGCAATCGATGAGAACAGCAATGGGCACCGCGGTCGATGTGTTCTGCTGTATTTTATATAAACTTGTTGGTTCAATGTCAATACCAATGCCATTATTTTTTTCATTTACGTGGAATCACTATGTGTTTGGTGAATGATAAAGTCAAAAGACTTTAATGCTAGTTTTATTGATACAATTAAAGTTATGATTTGAATTTAAATTGAAATCTTTGTGTATTTTCATATTATTTGTACAACGTTTCAAGGTTTATATTTTTGGTGCCACATGTTTCGTCAAAGAGTTTCGAGTTGCAAGTTCTCATATAGACTTAGCCTGTAAACGCCAGACCTCCGCCATTTTTTAAAAGCTGAAAGTTTTTTAGCACATTCTCCCAACACAGGTAAAAACAGGGTAAATTAGATTTATTTTTTTCACACCTTTAGTAGGTATCGCTTAACTGCCAAAGCCACTATAACCCAAACTTCATAATGGCCCATCGTTCTTGCCTATGTAAGGAGCATGTGCTGATAAACTTTCAGCTTTTATAAAATGACGAAATCCTGGCGTTCACGGGCTCTTAGTTCATTATAAATGTTGGTTACTTTTTACCCAACTGCTGAAGAAAGGAGGGAAATGTTTTTTTTTATTTAATTGTTTTTAACGAACAAAAGCAAAATAATTTAAAAACTTCAATGTCTTGTCCATTCGAATGAAAAACGTTGTAATATTTCTTCTTTACATGTTTTTTTTAATTTAATAGTTTTTAACGAAACAAATCTCATAGTAAAAAGCAAAATAATTTAAAAGCTTCAATGTCTTGTCCTTTCGAATGAAAAACGTTGTAATATTTCTTCTTTAGATGTTTTTTTTAATTTAATAGTTTTTAACGAAACAAATCTCATAGTAAAAAGCAAAATAATTTAAAAGCTTCAATGTCTTGTCCATTCGAATGAAAAACGTTGTAATATTTTCTTCTTTCCTTTGTGAGTGTTTCTTTATTAGTGTTCACGCAACTGAGCTCGTGAAACAGTTCCTTTGCAATATTAATGAAGCGGTTAATGAATGGTTCCCGTTTAACGCCTAACTAATTGCTGCAAGGATTTTCTCTCACACGATAATGAACTTGTTTACTCTCCCGGGAATTATTTTAACGTAGGTGCGGTGAGACTGAATTATCATTGTAAGGCGATGTTGTAGTCGTTTTTAACATCTCTATATTCTTTATCAAGTACAACAGAATAATCACACCTTAATTATCGCCATTTTAACCTTGAGTATTTTAGTTGACCTTTACTATTTTAAGCAGGGTTAGGTAACTTATTACAAAATATTAGATGATGGGTGGTGATACACTGATCACTGATACAAGTCAATTACTTAAATATAATAATAATACCTTATTTTTAAACATCTTTAACTAACAAGCATGAGTGTAACTAATATAATAGTTTAAGTGACATTATATTTTTGCTTATTTTAACGTTGACATTTTGATTTTGAAACTCAAAGGGCATTGTCCAACTTGTATGAGCACTTGGCCTGCTATGGACAGATAATAATTGGGCAAATATGATACAGGTTTGGTAGTTCATACTAGTAAGAAATAAAATAACATCATATGGTTGTATCAGAATTTTTATTTATATTATTTAATGACCATAGTATTTAGTCAATTTTTTTTAATAAAAGATTAGTTGTATTCATAATTTCTTTATAAATTCAGAGTCATAAGTTATATAAACATTATCCAGGAATTGGGCAGGTGGGTTTACATTATCCTGGTACCGTGCCCAGCTCAAAAACCAAATTATTGTCATGACATGTGCGCAGCAACCTACTGTTCTTCGTCCGACAATACAATTACAGCAGTAGTTTTATTGCTGTTCTACCCTGTTCTTCATTTTCATATAATAGGGATATAAATATAATATATTTTTCGACTAATATGTCTACTGTGGATCTTACCTCGCAATAAAGAACAGCCTGCGGTCAAAGGAAAATCTAACAAATTGCTGGCTCTATCCCTACAGACCTCAATAGTATAGGAACCGTCATCCCTAATGTGTTCCCCATAGTATGAGCGGGCCTGTTTAAGTTGGTATGTACCACACGCCAATAATATTAACTCACTGTATTCTAGCCTTGGAAAAGATACATTTTCTATGTTAACATCAACGTTTAAGAATTGTGTCCGCCTTCTATTTAAATTGTTTGAAGTTACATAATCAGATAAGTCATTATTTCTATACAAGTTTGCATTAATTATCTCTAGAATTTCACCTGCATCTGGCCTGTCAGTAACCCGTTGATGACATAAGGATCCTTAAGTCATCCCGCAGTATGACATATTTGATCTGTTCCCCTCAATTGTCGTGGAGCGATCCATTGTTTAACTACATTTGCAACATGAGCTTCTCTTTCTGTGTCCATGCGCAATGTATGAGATCTGATTCACAACAGAGAAATCCCACATTTTATGCAAATGTGTCGTCGGTGCCACTACTCGTTGATGGTTCTTCGTTTGACTGTCGAACGTTTGGATCATATAAAGCAGTCATCCAACAAGAATGACACACTAAACTGTCCTCTCCAATCTAGAACAAAGTCAATGAATAACGATAAGTTAGTGAATGATTGCACAATGCACACAACAATAGTATAACAGTTCGAACAAATAAACATATTACATACCACTTGCGGTGCAATCCAGTGCCCTATAACAGAGGCCACCTCTTGCAAACGGAGGTCATGTCTTCGTCTTTGGGATAAGTCGATGCCACAATTCATATTCATGCCAGAATTATCGTTATGAACGGGTTCAAAGTCCGTAGGCGAGCCAGGGTCGGTGATGAAAGATGTATCCGGGTTCATTTTCCAATAAAAAAACAGAATCGGCTTTCACAAGAAATAGAAAAATGTATTCACGAATTAAGATGACAAGCGAATGACATTTTATCGGATTTCTTTCCAGTTGCCATATACAAACACAAACTCAATCGATTAAAATAAATTCGTTTTTGAATCGAGTTGATAAAGTTTTAGTATCATTACTTTAAAAACAATGTTTGATCAAAGACGAGATGACACCACATTGTTTTGGGTTGTGATTTTTTTTAAACTAAATTAATATATTATTATTCTTTACTACTTTCTCGTATCTATAATATTACATAATTGTAAAGTGGTACTATATTTATTTATTTTTATTGTATTTACATACACTATTTAGTGTAAGTTGACTGATAGAGAATGCCTGTGGCATTAAGTCCCCTTATGTACCAACTTGTGCATGAGGTCTAATAAATAAATAAATAAGCTCATTATTAACTGAATTTATTACACAATTAAATAAATAAATAAATATTGTACGACAATCTACACAACGCTATCTAGACCCAAGGTAAGCATAGCTTGACTAGCTTGTGTTATGGGTTCTAGAATGCAGATAAACATACATAGATACATTTTTTTTTGTAAATACATACATATTATACATAGAAGACACCCAGACCAATGCAAATATTCATATTCATGCATACAAATATTTGCACTGAGCGGAGATCGAACCCGCGCCTCCTGCGTAGCAGCCGTGTTCACTACCGTTACTTACATATTTTTACGTTTTCATCGTCGTTCTTAAAAATCTTATGTTTGATCGTTGAGTAGAATTGACTTCCACGCGGGTAGAACCGCAAGCGGAAGGCCATTTTAAAATGAAAATGCTTTACCAGTTAATCATCACATCGAATCAGTTCACGTTCGCATCCAAGCCACAGTCGACGCGTACTTAATATCATTTAGTTTATGTATGGGACACATTACTCTTTATCGATATATTCATGTGTTTTGAATAAAAATCGATTACGATCTTTATTATAACTGGCAACATTTTAGTATTAGAGAAAGGAGAAAGAAATGTATATTTCAGTGAATTAATTGATTAAATACTAATTATTTAAAGATATATGTTGATACTCCAATAATTCATTATTAGTTCTTTAAAAATTAAACATGATTATTGATAAATACCTACATTTGCGTACATCGTGTTCATGGAGGCCAGTTATGGACACTGTCCTTTGACATTGTATTTTTTTTCTTATTTTAGCGTTGACATTTTTTGATTATGATTTTTGAGTTTTAATTTGATATTATATTTTTTCTTATTTAATGTTGACATTTGAATTTGTGACATAGATATGTATTATATAATATTATTAATGCTGTTATTATTATTGTTTGCTATACTATGATTCAAATCTTACGAGCCGTTTGAGCATGTACCTACCTACTGTAATTGACTGTTGCATGTATATATTTGCACGCCATCATAATATGGCAGAATATGAATGAACCGTATTATAATGCTATAACATCTCTGTGCCTACCATATTCCTACCATATTCTAGCGAATAAAGAATTTGATTTGATTTGAATTTAGGTATATCCTACTAATATTGTAAATGTGAAGGTTTGTGAAGAATAATGATAACTAAATTAAGTATTCAGTCCAACGGCTCAACGGATCTAGCTAAAATATGATACGTAGGTACAGGATAGGTTATAATCTGAAATAACACATAGTCATCCCTGGAATATGTCCCGTGTGTTGCAGGCATGGGTCAGGCTTTCACGCGGGTGGAGATATAGCCAACAGCTAGTTTCTTTATATTATAGCTTCAGGTAAATAATTTATTTTTTATTTTTTTTATTTATATAATCAGGTCCACTTACAGTTATTTACATTTAAACTATAACTAAAACATGCTATAATAATGAAAACACAGTGCAATGCAATAACCACTTACAAATGGACACAACATGTACAAACTTTATACAATATGGATACGACATATAGGCAATAATTGAAACCATATACTTGGTACCCCCTAAGCTTCAAGCAGGAAAAGTTTGAACAAAATTGGTCCAGTATTAAGGGCAGAAACTAGAGTTTTAATTTTATAGAATTTGAACAACTTTGAGCACTCTGTAGAATCGCATGTTGCCGCTTACCTGTTCAAGTAAGTTACCTACTATGCCTATTGTTGTGTGTGTGTGTGAAGTTGTTGTGTGTGTGTGTGAAGGTGTGTGCGTATTTATTAATGACTTATGACTGACTGGACAGGACTATTTTAGCCAATAAGCCTGATATTGTGGTGATAGATCGATCAGAGCGCCGCGCAATAATTGTCGATATCACCATCCCGCATGACGAGAATCTCGTGAAAGCCGAAAAAGATAAACAAATAAAATATTTGGATTTGGCTCGCGAGGTTGTCGACATGTGGGCTGTGGATTCGGCGATTGTTGTTCCGATAGTCGTATCGGCTCACGGGTTGATTGCCAAGAGCCTCGACCAACATCTTAAGAGGCTCGCGTTAGATAGTTGGATCAAGGGCCTGATGCAGAAGGCGGTACTCCTCGACACGGCACGTATTGTGAGGAGGTTCCTCTCCCTGGAGCCCTAACCACCGGCAGCTTGGTCCCTGTACCCGATGCCGGTGGGCACTATTTTTTATATTTTTAAATATATGCTTTTTCTTTTAGATGTATTTAAAAATGTAATTTATAGGTTTTAAAAAATGATTAAAGAGGTAATAATAATAATAATAAATTTCTTTATTCTTCATAAAAGTTTACATAGTTATTACAGTTTTTGAGGGTCTCCTTTTAAGTAACAAAGCAATGACTTTAAAGCAATGGATGAAACTATTTAATGACTTATACAAGTGGTTGCATTTTCTACATTTATTTTAATAATTATTTTGTTAGAAAATTTCGGATTTTATAAATCAGGGAATTTAAGTTTAAATTTAATTTGGTTCTATTCCTACGGATCAGGATGCTTCGCGGTTTCAGTATTTGCACATATGTCGTATCCATATCGTATATTATACCTAAGTAATAACAATTTATTCGCTCCGTAGTGGAGTGGTGACTGATAGATGAGTATGTAACACCTGTAATTTATTTTTGATGCTCCTCAAAATTCACAACACTGTAAAATTGGAGAAGTTTATGATAGATTATTGGGAATATAAATTAGTATCACAGGCTTTTAATACTTCATTTGCATTCTATTAGAACATTTTATAAATACCTGTCATTCCCAACACCGTTCAGAGTGTCGCACTCAGAATATTAAACAGTTTACACTGGGATAGCTTGTAAAAAATACCTATTCAGTATTTCTATCTCTGCATTGGAATTTTTGTGCACTGTATTTTGACTTCAAGTCAATTCTAAGCTTATTATACTTACCTATCACACGAAAGGAACTGCTACGAAGTCACAAATTGTGGAATAATCTCTTTGCTATAGTTTTTCCAAAACAGATCATGAACAGAGAAAGAGGATTACTGTCGTTACGACGGGTGTTCCATCATTCCAGATCAGCTTCCCTAGATAAATGGAGCTCTTGAGTCTTGTTTTAAATCCAATCTTGAATTACCAGCTAGATTTGATTTTAACGTGTAATTCGTAATATTTTAGGGTGGAAACTATTTGTCACGAGCCCATTTTGCGCTGAAATTATCAGAAAAAAATTATGCGACACCAATGCACTTGTTGAAAAGAATAACATTTGAAATATCATTGAACTTGACAACAATTAATCCTTTTGGTAAATATCAAATAAAAGTAGGTGGAACCTAATACCGTAGTTGCTTGAGTAAAATGGATAAATCAACAATCGAGGCATAACAAGATCCTTGTTATTTAGTACCTACACCTAAACTTTCATTTCATTGATGTTCATTATGTGCTCTTTATGTGCCTAAACTGAATAAATGAAATTGATTCTTTGATTCTTTCGCGAAAAGCAGTTCCTTTCGAACCACATAGTACACAACCTATTTGGTTTCCTCCATAGCGATATGAACAGCAGAAAAAAGCAACGGGCTTCACCCCAAATAATCTTAAGAATCCAGAAATTGATATAAAAGCAGGAACACATGCGTTTTTGTAAATAAAAGGTGTAGAAGTAGAGAATAATTATCTAAAAATACACTACATGTTCAAAAATATTAGAATTCTACTTTGATACACTAAAAGATCGTAAGATTGCAAATTTAGAAGGTCAGTGGCCATCAAGCCGAAAGCACACACATTAAAGCGATTGAATTATGAAGAGTAAACAGACAGAACGCTATACACATAGTACACAACATGTGTACTTTTGAACTGGAAGAGATATCTATTTACATTTCACTTTATCTATTAATAGATACATTCAAGAGGATGTTTGTATGAATGTAAATACTCTTCATTGAGAATTTTGCTAATGGTTCGAAAAAAAAAGTTTATTGAGAAACGATACGCACTTGTTCCTTTCAACAATTTATCAGATATACTCAATAATACCTAGCTCACCTGTTCCGATTTCGCACGGAAAACTTTCGTAAAAATATCCTATAATTCAACAGCTAGCGTCTATACGTCTATTGTAGCATAAGGCTATTTTTTGGCTTTATCGGAGTGCTATCACTCTCTTAATAGTCAACACCAGCCCATCTGATCTCGTCCGTGATGGGAAAGTTGATCCTAAAGCCTCGTCGGTTATCCAACAGATGTACTGTGCTAACTAAAACCCATGATTTGTTTGAGTCCAGAAAGTCTTGGTAGGACCACGTACTCATGTACGTGGTCCTATCTTTAATTGATGTTTTTTGATGATATCATTATCATCAAAAAACATCAATTAAAGTGAAACCAACCTTAAGCTGTAAGGGGGGCCACACACCAATTAATTATTAAATGTAGGGCACCAAAGCAGCAATGACTGTATGCGCAGCAAAATGCTGCTTTGGTGTAATAGCCTAAGGCTTAAAACATTGAAATTGATGACGTAATTACAACGTTGCATGATGGAATCAATGAACGTCATTCTTTTCACCGTCACAATAAACGAGTGCGTGTGCAAATGCTTTATCTACATCTAAAAGTCTAATGGCCTCACAAATAAACACACAAAGGCTTTTAACGTGATAAATCTACATAGTAAGTATTATTTTTAATGAATTGAACGAACCTGAATTTGAGGATACCTTTTAGAAATAAAATCAAATTTAAAAGCATCTCATTCAATATTTCAAAAATCTATTCCAAGTAATATAATGTCTAGTTTCAATATTGTGTTTATGTGAGGCGATACTTTGATGGATCGCAAACGTTTGGCACACGCAATTGATTTTGATATGAATAACTTCAATGACTGCGAATTTGAATCATCATTCATCATTTGTATTAACATTGTGGTTCTGGAATGTATATTTTCATTCCTATTCAATCGAACATAAAACGCGCGGTTTTTGATGAATTGTAATTTATTTCACGTTGGCACCATTAATAACGAAATTATTCAAGTCAATTTTCCGATGACATACTTTCATATTCAAAATACACTACATTTTTTTTTGCTTTGTTGTCCTTGTGGCACTATTTTATGTAGGTAAATAGAAACGTTTTGCAATTTATTAAACTTTTCATGTCATTTTATTGCTGTTCATGCTGTTTAATTTAGGTATGTGAAATTTTCCGTATGGGGTTGAGGTCCCCTGCAGAAACCAATTAAGCAATTCAAATTGTGAACATTGGCATAATATAAGTAGATATTTATAATCTATCTAAAATAGAAGTAGCTGTACGTATGGACGTTGTCTATAAATGAGAACTGATTATGATAATTACATGAGTAAACATGAGTAAATTTTGCCTAAAGATGCTTAAAGAGTACTAGTACCTAACCGAAATTACTAATATTCCCCTAAACCTAAATTTCTTGTGCAAGGAGTACCTATATGTCAGTAGTGTAATGACCAGGATTCGAACCCGGGACCTTTTAATCGTAAACTTTGACTACTAAGCTAACGCCGTTATCAAAATTTCATTCATAAACGGTATAAACTTAAAGGCTCAAACATGCAGAAAGTTGAACATTCTGCTATTGATTTTGCTCAGTAAAGTGTATCCACTATCGTTGTCTTGTTCTATGAAAACAAAGAAAAAAACAAAATAACTTAAGTAATAGGTATAAGAACAAATACTACCTTAGACCACGTAGGTAAGAGGAGTATGAAGTAAAAAATAAAAATATTCAATCATATTCGATGTATTTTTCATATTATTTACATACAGGTATTATCACATCACTGTTTGTTCATATTTATAATTATGTTTACAATAGATACTAAAATAGTAAAAGAATATGAGCGAAAGTTATTCAAGTAATTTATATTCATAATATCTTACACATTGATAATTAATATAATAATTTTTATGCAATATTTACATTTAAAATGCACTGCATTTCAGTTCAAAGACGGGACCACACTCCATTTTTTGTTGCTATGCGACTACGCTGTATTTGGAAACGTTTATTTTACAATAAGCACAAAATAAACGGGGCACGCTTTCTATTTTAATCTCTCTCTCTTTCACTAGACCATTTCCCATCATTTGGGGTCGGCCTTCCTGGTCCTCATACTCCACTTGGCACGGTCTTGTGCTTCGTCCGTTTTTAGTACGCTTTCCATTTGAATGAAAAGAAAAATAAATTAATGACAAAATTGCATTCAAGTTAATATTAATGAAACCAATTAGATCAGTATCGTTCACTTTGTTTTTGTAATTATTTATATTGTTTTTTAATATTTTTATTTCGGCAAAAGGATGAAAGTAGAGACTGTGGAGAGACCGCCGCTGTGCCGTCTCAAGCAATGTCCGCCTCGATGCCGCGTGTAACGAGAGTGAGGACAGAAGGGGTGTCTCGTCAGCCACCGCACCCAGGACCTCGTCAGATCCACAGAGCACGATACCTCGTCAAGTATCAACTCTGACGGTGCCTTCTCGAAGGAATCTACAACTGTCCTATGTACTTCGACCGAAACTGCGTAATGCCTCTCGGCGCCACAGCCCTACCACCACCCCCGAGAAATATTTTCAATTACTTCATCTCTATCAGAATTTTGTCTCAAGTTCGAATCCCAAGTTCGACATCGATGTTAATACCTTTTTGGTTTTTATTAAGTATCTGTCAAATTTTGGAGAAAAATTGAAGGTTATTTCAGTTAAATATTCAAAACTTTGATATACTTTAAAAGTTTCAAGTTTAATTGATACAGGTGGTTTCTATCGAAGTCCTACGCGTATCGATAAAAACCATCCGTTAGTTCATATTACTCTCAAATTTATCTCATTTCGAACACAAGTTGTGCTTTAAATTCATATATTTATCTTTCAAAGTACTTTATTAGTTATTTACGAAACATTACGAACATTCTAAACGAAACATTTATCATAAATCGTCTCGTAAATGTTATCTGAAACCATCAGTAGGTAGACAACGGCGCTAGTGGCGAGCAGACTAGACACACCCTATGTAAGATAAAAACTGTTTTATCAAGATATAACTGAAAAAGTTTTCATTTCCTTACGAAAATAGAACATAAAATGAAATAATACCATTAATAATGAAATAACAGACTTACAAATTTCAGAGTATTCAGCTACGTTTTAGTTTACCTAGTAGATAACAGATAGCGCTGATACGGAGAGCGGCTGTGTAAAAGTAGGATGAAACGCAATGAAAACGGGCGCTGTGATCGTTAATCATGAAAAACCTGTTGACTGCGGTAATTTTCTTTTTCATTTGTTTTTTGCTATTCGCCCTTATGCGTTATGAGTGCTTAAGCAAATATAGACAAATTAACCCTTCACACTTTTATGAATAAGGTCAATACCAAAATGGTAAATGGCGTAGTGTGGTCCCGACTTTAAAACTACACTTACTTATACAAAATATATAATTATTATGTACAAAATAATGAGATTCGTTTAAGAATTTACTTCGCATACTTACTTTTAAAAATACATATTTGTACAACATTTATTATACTTACCTACAATGTCATCCAATAAAAAACAGTAATGAGTAGCTCGTGTCATATAGGTACTTACTTTCAGACATAATCAATACCATGATATTTGAAAATAATACTAAAATGACAAAGTATCAAAAACAAGATACAGAGCAAACAGTCAAGCCTCTTTCACATGGGGTAGGCAGAGATCACATGGAATCCACTTGCTACGATTCTGTTAAACCTTTTTCGCTTCTTTTATTCTTATAATAAACTAGCTGTTGCCCGCGGCTCCGCCCACGTGGAATTCTGAGCCCGTTCATCGCTGATATATAGCCTATATGTTAATCCAGGGTATAACCTATATACATACCAAATTTCAACCAAATCGGTCCAGCCGTTTATGCGTGAAAGAGTAACAAACATCCACACATCCACACATCCACACATCCATTCTCACAAACTTTCACATTTATAATATTAGTAGGATATAAATATAAAATATAAATATAATATAATATAATAAGTAGGATTGTTTTCATACATGCTCACCGGTTTGACATAAAAATCAAGATAATAACAATTATTCAGAAGCTAGTTTTCACAGTTTGGCGCAAAAAGGCATAAAGAAGACAAAAGATAAAATGTGTGTGCACACGTCATAATATTTTCTTTATGAATTCTGAAACCACTCAACCGAAAATGAAAAATATGCAATGAATACCGAAAATGCACAATTATAATAGTCCTTTGTTTGTATTGTAAAAGTGTCTATATCATTCATACGATTGAGACGAAACATTTACCAGATGTTATTGACACTTACCTAAAGGACTTTGACACATCATGCTCGTAAAGTTAAATATCTAATGGCATTGCATCGCATACCGGGCTTTAGTTCAGTACCATATTAAAGTAATGGTATGAGCGAACGTAATGTCTTTTCGTAAAATCTGCTTCACTTGTTTTACTAAGGTCTCTTCAGGATTAAGTAGGTACTGGACTTATTATTACAAAACATAGTATATTTGACTATGTAGAGCCTGTGTTTTTTATTATATTATAAGCTTAATAGGTACACAGAAAGTTTTTATCACTACAGTTTTCAGTATTCACAAGAACTTGGGTGATTTTTGACTTCGATGGTCTTTCCACCCGTTTTCCCTTAAGGAGGAGGTTCTCTCTGCCCTCCTGTACTGTACGCTGGGAGAGCTGGTCCTCCCAAAGTGGTTGTTGCTACTCCTGAACGTAACGGTAGTGCCAGTGCGCATGCTAGATTTTTGACGTAATCCTTGCATCTGAAAATAAATGTAGCTTTCATCTATGACACATAAATTAGTCGGATTTAAATTTGGACACATTACAAGATATTTTTGGAGCTTAAGTCATTCGATACTGCTTCTAAAATCTTTCGCAAAGATTGATAGGTAATTAATTTCATGAATTCCAAAACAGACTGCACCTCGGCTTTTTACCATATAGCGGGTTGCAGTTAATAGACGCACCAAAATTAAAAAGAGAGTTTCGCTCGTTAACCATACATGGCCCTTACTAATTAACAATTGCTCATGCTATGTTGACAGCCGTTATGTCAAAATTTTGTATGGAAATTTTGGTACAACCGTACTTATATACTCTGGGCAATTTTTATTAGTAAAGGCGAATTGGATTATCAATGACACAAAAGGTGTTTTATTGATATCTTTCACGATTTACTTTCTCATTTATTTAAAGTAAAGCGTACTGTCATAAACATAAATTCACGTTATCCAAAGTTTACAAAAGTCGAAGAAACTTTTAATTAGAATATACGGCGGCGAAACTTTTAGGATTTATGAAAAGGTATGACATAAATATATTTTAAGATAGGTATGAGAAATACGTAGAACTAATAACTCAATTTCAAGATCAATATTTTGATTCAAATCACATCAAAATCTAATAGTATTTTGCGACTATGGCATCATGCGATGTTGTCCTAATGCGAAGTAGAGAATACGAGAAGTGAATTTTTTGGTACAGTAAGCTTCAGAGAATAGGGATCCCCCTTGTTAATGATATGAAAGCATGAGGGGGTCTGTTTTCTCTGACGCTGGCTGTAGATAGGTATTTTGTAGGCATTTACAACCGGACCCTTAATTAACACTTATGTCAAAGTTACTTTGACATAAGTGTCGACTCATAGGTAAAATGTTTTGTGGGTTGTATATTTTTTTACATCACTGTAATTGCAGAATACTATCATTAAGTTATGTGTACCTTAATAATTCTTTGTAACGTTATATTATTATTACAATTAGGTATTATATATTATATATACATTACACCTTATTATATACATATATAAATATAAAGATAACTTACGTGAAGGTGAGTACTAGAGTTAGTGTTACCCGGGTCGTGACAGATCAGCTTGCGCAGGGAGCGACGAAAGTTGCGCGTCATCAGACAGTATACGATTGGGTTGATGGCTGAATTCGTGTGACCTGTGAGCATAAGTACCTTACAATAATCTTCATCAATTTTATACTTTGTTCGAAACACTCTTTCATCATAGAGAAAATATTCAATAATATTAGTGTTTCTATCTGTAGAATTGATATAACTTCTTGAGGACTAGAATCTATCTTGGTAGTGAGGCTAGCGTTAATAAATATTATTTCATCCTACTAGTGTTAAAAATATAATAATACATAATTCTACTCTCATACTGAAACGTACACATTAAAAAAATAAAAACAAAACTTAAATGATAGTCTTTACGCAACGAGTATCTTAATTTCTACAATTATTTATTTTTTAATGATACTACAATTTATTTTATTATGATACAACTTCAGCTGTCAAGTGGGTTTCTATGCAATTTGTCCCTATATAAAATTGATTTTGGCGCTCAATGTTTCTGGCTATTTACAAAAATATTATATTTCATGGGATAAGATAAAGTAAACTGCACATAATTTGGTCTTAAAACATTCATGTGATACTATAAAAAAACTCGCCTACGGTTCGTTTTTTTTAAACACACTCGTATTTTAAGAGGGTTCTTAAAATACGAGTGTGTTAAAAAAGAACGAACCGTATATTATGCAACAGTTTCATAAATTACTATTACAATATGTTAGCTTTTAATCTTTTGTTACATCATTAACGCAACTTAATTTTAATATCCATAGGTCGGACTCATAGTTACATATTATTAAAGCCCTTGTCCTAATTATTTATTAAATAGCGGACTCCGGACTCCGAGATGAAGGCCTCGAATGTGCCCGGGACTAATAGCGCAAGGTCATTTTGATATCCTTTCCTTAGTTACATTCTGACTTATCCATTCTTAATTAGTTCAATATAATGATCTAAACATTATATTAAATATTAAATATCATTAGGTTTCAGCTATGTCACAATTATTTTGCTAGAGTTTTTTTAACAAACAACCCTTTAACATAAAGCTAATTATTATTTAGATCTCAGCTCAAAGGAAATACCAGTGTCTAATTCGATATTTTGTTTTGTAAATAACTACGACTGTAACAATACACTGGTACATCTGTATACACTTAATATAATTTAGGGACTATTTTGAGACACAGACTTCTTCAAAGGAAGGATAATCAAAGGATTTGAACAAAGGGGTCTTGTTAGAAGCTCTAATTATATGGAAATGATTCAGAACCGAATGTTCTAAGTTATGGGCATTATTACACAGTGGGCGTTATTGTTATCTAACATTGATTTAAATTTACAAGAGTCACAATAGTGGGATATACTCGTATAATTAATAGGTAACAAATATAAATCACTATCGGAATATCGATATACATGATTCTATAATATTATGAGTTATTCCTCCATTTAATTAGTATCTAATGAAAAATACTTTTTTATTTTATTTTTATTAATAATAGCCATTTTAATTCAAAGGGGACAAACAAATGCTGTCGTATGGACCTCCAGATTTCGTGCTATTACTAAGGTTTCCTAATAAAAAACCTAGAATAAATGGGGCAAAATGACTAATCAAACTTGGAACTTCATAATATAGACATACTTAGCAATCACACTCTCTAGATTACCATAACGAAAACTTTAAACAAATACAGAAGGTTTTTATATTAATTAGAACTTACGATTAACACCGGGTTATATCTAGCCTATGGCTCACTCTCAATAATATTGACAATAAAGCTTTGTACTTTATTGTTACAATATTGCCTACTTAACAATACAGGCCGTGTAAACACGATCCTGAATATTATTAGCAGTATGTATATCATTGTCAATAAGCACTAACCTAGTAGCAAAGTGTACGGCAGCATCTGAGCCACGGAATCGACTTGTACGGCGTTGACGTCGAGCAGCAACTGCAGGATGTTGTACGGCAGCCAGCACAGCGCGAACAGCACCGCCAACAGCAACAAGATCCACGCGACCCTCTTCCTCTCGCGGACGATTCTAAGACGCTGGAATGGTTAAAGATTTAGACTCATATTCTAGAACGATGATCAACCGTGAGTCTCAATTAGGAATATAAAAAATAGTTTTTATTAAAGATTGTATTCTAAAACTAAAATTGAGCATAATTTTTTATGAACATTATAATTATCACTTTTTTACATTTTTAGGGAAAAGTAAGAATACTAAACTAATATATTTTAAAACTAAAACTAAAACTAATAATATACAAATAATAATTATAATAATAATTAAAATGCGTCGTGGAATTCCTCCGCATCGCATGCCTCTTGTGGTAACGTTCCCAGAATTATCACTTGATTCATAAAGTCTTGACTTTGAAATTGTGTTCTGAAATACAATTTGTATTTAGAACTAGTTTCAAGTCGAGATTCATGACTGTGTATCGTTCAAGAGTACTGGCTTGTCTTGATTTCCTATAATTTTTAAAAATAAAATATCTTTATTCATTTCAATTTCAAAATTCAATTCTTTATTCAAAATTCAATAGTAAAGTAACACTGTCGGATTCACAAAATTAAATGTAAGATAGGGATGTGGGAATCAAAAAGTCAGCGCCACTTTTTTAATTATCAGTAATTATAGTGACTCATGCTGAAATATGGAATGAAAAGCTTTAGATACATAACTGACTATGTAAACGTCACATGAACTACAACCGCTTATTACAAAACGCGATAGATGAGACCACTAAAACTTTTTTTGAACAAAATTAGTGTCTAACAGTAACAAAAACTTCCTAAATAATTTAACACTAGTTACTACCATCACAATTAAAGAAATGACAAAAATAACAATTAGGTACTTAAAATAACAATTACTCAGAGGTAAAATGAACAAAGGGTAAAACAAGCTAGCTTGAAATGAATTATTTGCCCTGAATATAGAACAAAACCCTTTCAATATTCAATTAAAAGCAAACTTGAAGTGCCGTGTATTGTTAGCAATACATGTTACCTCCATTCGTGAAATCCAACAGCAACACCACTGTGTACCTAGATACACAAAGGTAATAAGGTATATCTCAAGACATAGGTATATCTTGTACCTAAAATGTGCTCTGTACACGTAGTACACGTTTCTTGGGTGTCTTTTGAGAATAACACGGGATGCTACTGCGGTGGACGAGCTCAAATTCACCAAGCATAGACTATTACAAAACAATCCACGTGTGCCAGGGTTTCGTTTGTCTGGAGACATAGGTCCAAAATATGTGTTCCGAGATATACTGAACAAAGCACCAGCTATAACATCGTATTTGATTTACAGTAATAACACCGTCATTCGATGTAATTATCCAAACAAAGAGGCTTTATGGGCTGTAAAGTTAGAAGGGAAATTTATTTGAACACCGTTATGCGATTTTTATTTTATACTCGCAATGAAAAGGAAAATAATGTACACCAATTAAGGAATAGATGTTCAAATAATTGATGTTTTTACCAACGTAAATAAACAATGTACTCGCGTGCCCGACCTGTGGTACAACTACGATGTTCAACTGGTTGTACTACGGAGAAGTATACCCATGGTTCAACTCTTTTTTATTTGGTAGTTAAGATTATGACCCGTGGTACAACGGTTGAATTAAGTTCAACTGGTTTGATCACGGGGATAAGATGCGTATGAAGGCAATTCTACTATTGAAAGTGGTAAGAATGTGTTTTTTGGGAATATTTTGCGGCTTGTTATGTATTATTTTGATACAAAAAAAAGAAACAAAACATGCAACCACAACGTCGAGAATAGCGTCTATAAAATTTAAGACACATAAAATAAATGATTTTAGGATGAAGACATTAATTTTATAGTAAGAGTCAAAGCACCAATACAATCAGAACGAATTCACTATTAGAGCTAGAATAAGAGCATTCTTTCTTAATATTTTAGTGTAAATGAAACTTAATTTTCACCGTTTAAATAAAAAAGAACACCGAACGAATACTCTGTCACTGTTTTACACTGATATAATTTGACGTAGACGGGATAGATTGAGCATTCGCTCGTCTGATGTAAATCAGCCTTTATACGAACTTTAAGAAGTAAAATCATTTCGACGTAGTTAATATTACCATTCAATTCAAAATGGCACTAACCAACTAAATTGCTGTATGCAGTTTGCACCCCTAGTCCAAAACCCCCAAATGCATGAATCTATCACATAATAAAGTAAACCAACCTGTTGACTGTTCGCGCTTCCTTCCGTTTGGTCAAAGGGTGGCAGCACTGAGCACAGTCTTCGTCCCATGAGGAAATATGACACCACTAAAATGCAACCTGCAACAATTAAACTAATTTAAAAATAAGCAATAATATCAACCTACTCGGTGACGACTTAGGCACGAGTCCCTTCAATAATTTATTATTGATTATGAATGCATTGTGCACAAAGTAAATCTGGGGATTTTTCAATAAATGCATGTAAATATAATGATTCTTATTAGAGTATCATAACCATTTTGAAATCTTGGATAGTTGAGCCAACTTTTAAAATAGTATGCCATAGTAGTATCCATACTTTTCTTTTCACCTTTGAATTTTGAGACGTTATTTCCTGTATATTAATATTTATTTGTTATACTATAATATAGCACTATTAACACTAGTACAGCGTAGTCTGAAAAGAGCTTAACGTATTATAACATAACATCAAAATACTCGTAATATCCGTTGACAGTAGATTTACTCCATTTCACCACAAGTCAATAGATTTAATCACATTTTTGTCAAATGTATTGTCCTCAATATCGGTCCCTTAAACTGTAAATGGGACAAAAATGGCCCATTCGATACGTAGCCAATCTTCCCTCAGTCGCCTTATTTTGCGACGAGTCTGTTTAACGGTTTAGGTGGCACTTGGCAAAACAAATATACTATGTTATTCAGCATAAAATTGCTGTACAGATATACTTGAGACCTTATAAGTTGTATTGAGTACACTTCATATTTTTTGTTTATGTTATTGGGTTCAAGAGCTTCGTAACTATTTTTTATGTATGTAAGTTTATGTAATGTATGTAAAATGTAAATATGACGCTGCGATAGTGGTGAAAGCTGCTTTGAGTTCACGTATATTTGAACGTAATAATCAAGTATAAATCTAGCTATATGGACATAGAATAACAAGTTTTTGTTTCTTTTGGTTATCGTAAATAAAAAAATCGTAACTGTAATTTTATAGCCTGTATGGTATCATTATAAAGTTTTTTTAAACCAACTCTCATTTTTTTTAAATCTTTATTTATTTATAGGACTTTTATCTTACGACATGGCAGTCCTATTAGAGAGACTAGATTTCAATTCTTTGGTTGTTCTTTTAAGTTTTCCTAATTTAATTTATTTCTAAATCATCAACCATCCAGTATATAGGTGAACAAAACAAAAATAACACAAAATATTTAGGAATTCAAATTAAATAAAGTCAAAAGATACCAATTTAGTACAGCTGTGAAGTTTCGGACAAAGAAAATTAAATCACTAAATAAGATTTAACGCTATCATAAAGGGTAGCGTTACTTTAACAGAAAAGAAACTAATATCTAAAAAGATAACTTTATGAATTTATTATCAGCCTAGTTGTATGGTTCCTCCAGATAACTTTTTTATTAAATGTATAGCTTAAAAGTTACAGCGTAATCGTTGTACTAAATACATACACATATATACATGTATAATACAGTTGTGTTTCTTACAGTAGGTAGTCTATTGGATTCTAATCGCGATTTCAGCTGCGTGGATTTCAAAAGTGACAGGTTTTACTCTACTGCTCATTACAATCCTTAGGCCCGGTTTCCACAAAAGTGGAGAAGAGAGGAGACGAGAAGAAATGTGTTTTGAATATCCTACCCGATTTCGTTATTTCCACTTCTATTCTACGCTCAGCTTTGGTGGAAACGGATCAAGCAGAGAGGATAGTCTAATTTTTCTATAGAATTTTGTGCCGCGAGCGGGGAAGCGTCGTCGTGGCAGAGCGGAGAAGTGTGTAGCCGGGCTGGTGGCGCCCTTGCTTGCACGTCCCTTACCCAGCTACTTTCTCACCGCGCCTCGATCGCCCGAAGGCGTTTCGAGCTCTCACAGCTCACGTTTTGAATTCACATAACTCACAGTTTGGCTACACCCAGCTCGCATTTCCTCTTCGCTACGTATCTCTTCACGGCTATGGTGGAAATTACCTGGCAGTTTCCACAGCTCTTCTTCTCTTCGATTCGGTGGAAATCGAACCTTACAATAGCGTTGTTGTGAAAGAAAGGCAGGTAGACCATAGACTGATTTCTTTATTCAAATATAACTAGCAAATAGGTACAATTCACCACATCTCCCCCTTAACAACCAATAATTTAAAAGCAAAAACATAAGACACATTTGTAACCACATTTACCATATTATAAAAAACAAATAACATTTTTAAAATAATTGGGCTATTCTATCTCTAGCCTCTACCGCCGCCCTTCTGCGAACACGCTCCCGTTGTGCGTGTTCATCATCCTCACTCGCGTTTGCATTGGCCCCATTCCCATCATCATCATTCTCCGCGTTAGACCATTCTTCCCCATCACTTGACACTTGGTTATCTACGACCTGATCATTCCCGACCTTTATCAAGTGACGCCTATTTCTTCTAAACCGCTTTCCCGATGAATCAGAAACAAAGTATGAACGTGGTTGTGGGGCTTTCCCCTGCACCCGCGCGTGCTTCCTGCCAGTGGGATCCACCATAACGACCGACTGGCCCGCTCGCAGCTCGGGTAGCGCACGAGCTTGCTTATCATAATATGTTTTTTTGAGGGCCTGACTGCGCATCATCGTCTCATAGTCTGCAGAGTTATCACGACTAGGTTCCAATCTATCATGATGAGACGGAAGCCTGGTGTTAAGTCTGCGTCCCATCAGCAACTCAGATGGCGAAGCGATCCCGTCTCTCGGCGTCGCTCGAAAGTTTAGCAATCCTGAGTAGAAATCTGAGCCAGATGCCAACGATTTAATTAGCATAGACTTAATAATATGAACGGCCTTTTCACTACGCCCATTTGATTGTGGATAATTAGGAGATGTTGTAATGTGACAGAAGCACCATTCTCTGCTAAATATTTTGAACTCTTTAGACGCAAATGCTGGCCCATTGTCCGTAATCAATTCCTCTGGAATTCCGTGTCTAGCAAATTGATCTTTCATCGCCACTATAACTGATTTACTAGTAATCGTTTTTAACGGACATACTTCAATGTAATTCGAGAAATAATCCACGAGTATCAAAAAATATTTGTTACTATATTGAAAAATATCAGAGCCCACCTTGGCCCACGGCCGGCTGGGTATAGAATGCGGAACGAGCGGCTCTCGTGCAGGCCGCGCCGCCCGCTCGGCACACGTGGTGCACCGGCGCACCGCTTGCTCGATGTCCCGCGACATGCCCGGCCAGAACATCACCTCGCGCGCATGTCTCTTGCACCTATCAATTCCCATATGCCCATCGTGCACACGTCTGATCATCTCAGATCTCAAACCTAGCGGAATGTACACTAAATTATCTTTGAAAATTATATTATCAACGAATTCAAATTTCTCCCTGTACGACCACTGTCCTCTCACTCTCTCATCTACACGGTATTTGTTATCTGGCCAGCCATTTTTAATGTACTCAATTATTAATTGACATTCCTCATCTTTCATTATATACTCTTTAATTAAAGCCATTTTGCTGTCACTAAATCGAACACATTCCAATAGAAAACACGACTGCTCTGCTATTTCATCACAAATTTTTTCTTCTAACAAATCCGGTAACGGGGCCCTTGATAATGTATCCGCTACATACATATATTTACCAGGTTTATAAATAACTTTAAAATCGTATGCTTGAATGCGTAACATCATACGTTGCAATCTAGCAGGGACTGAATTTAAAGGTTTATTGAACAGCGCCTCTAATGGCTTGTGATCGGTCTCAACAGTGATATCCTTTCTACCATAAACGTATTGATGAAACCGTTCTAATACAAACACTATTGCCAGCAACTCTTTCTCAATTTGCGCATATCTACACTGAGTCTCTGTTAGTGTTGAGGACGCAAACTCGACCGGCCGGCCAGCCTGCAGTAAGACTGCGCCGAGTGCACTAGCGCTGGCATCAACAGATAATAACACCGGTTCCCGTGTTGAATATAGTGATAACACGGGCGCAACGCACAGTGACTGTTTTAACCGCTGTATTGCCGCCTCATGCATTTCATCCCAATACCAAATAGAATTCTTTTTTAAAAGAGTGCGTAATTGCGATGTTTGTTCTGAATATTGCGGAATAAATTTTGACAAATAATTCACCATACCTAAAAAGCGTTCTAATGATGCCCTATCATTTGGGCACGGCATATCAATAATAGCCTTTAATTTATTTCTATCTATTTGCATACCCTGAGAGCTAAAGGTGTGGCCTAGATAACTTACACTTTCCACACAAAACTCACACTTGTCTCTATTGAACTTAATACCTGCCTGTCTTGCTCTGTCCAGCAAAACTTTCAACCTCTCGTTGTGTTGGGTTATAGAAGATCCCCACACAATAATATCATCAATAAATGATTCTACCCCATCTAAATCCTCCAGTATTTGCCGTATTTTGGCATGAAATACTTCCGATGCGCAATTGACCCCATAAGGTAAGCGCAAGAACTGATACCTGCCAAATGGCGTTCCAAAAGTACATAAATCTGCACTCTCATCATCAATTTGGACCATCCAAAATCCAGACCTTGCATCTAACTTGCTAAAGTATCGTGCCCCTTCTAGCTTAGTAGCAATCTCCGTGAGCGTCGGTAACGGGTAGTGGGCGCGGCACACTACCTTGTTCAGTGGGCGAGGATCTAAGCACACACGGATAGTGCCATCCTTTTTAGCCGCGACTACTATAGCATTTACCCATGGTGTGGGGTGCGTTACCTTTCTAATAACTCCTATTTTCTCCATTCGTTTTAACTCATCCCGCAATTTGTCCCGCACACCCATAGGTATTTTACGTACTGGGCAGACTGACGGTTGCGCGCCCTGCATCGTTATAATCTTATATTTACCCTCTAGTTTACCCAATCCACGAAAAAGATCACTATATTCATCAATATGTAAGGAAAATACGCGCTTAACCAAACCTAGTTCTTCACACGCGTACTTGCCAAGTACACTTTGACATTCATTCTCAGTAACAACAAATCGTAATGTGTACACAGTATTTTTATATATCCAGTCTATAAGACATGAACCAACAATAGGAATAAAGTTGCCACAAAATGATTGAGCTCTAATGTTGTTGTTATATAAACTAGATATATTAAGACCTAGCGTACAATATTTTTGCAAAGACAAAACATTCAAGTCTGAACCTGTATCTAATTTAAAAGTTACTTTCAAACTACTATGCGATAGGATCAAAGTCTCATACCATTTATTAGAGTCCTTACTGGCATTGGGACCGTCCACCGTAGACACGAAATACAATTCCGTGTCACTTTCAACATCCTCGTCTATTTGGTAGACTTTGCTTTTTAATTTTGGACACGAATTTTTGAAATGACCTATTTCCTTGCACCAATAACATTGTGCATTTCTAGCCGGACAACTATGGTCATTATCGCACTGTACACGCATGCCGCACGACACGCACGCTTGACCGCCATACCCTGCGCCGGCTCCCGGGCCCCAGCTCCTCGTACTGCGCCCTTATGCCGCTGCTGCAGTCGGACCCGCGGCGGCCCCCAGCCACCGCGGCCTGCTACGCCGGTGCTTGCGGCCCGCTGCGTGCCACCTGGCCTGCCGCCGTGTACTACATCTACCGCTGCAGACGACGCGCTCGTGCTACATACCGCCTTGGTCTCCTCTATCTGCCTCTTCTCTTCAGTGGACATTTCATTCGCCTGACATATTTTAACTGCTCGTTCGAGAGTAAGATCGTCGGCTCTAAGCAATCGGTCGCGTAGCTTACCTTCAATTACGCCACAAACTATACGGTCACGTATGAGCCCTTCCTCCAAATGCTCGAACTCACACTGTTGAGACAAAATTTTCAAAGCCGTTACGTACTCATCTATGGATTCTCCATTTTCCTGATTTCTTGTGAAGAACTTAAAACGAGCCATGGTGGTGTTTTGTTTAGTACCAAAATATTCATTAAATTTCATCACCAATGAATCGAGATTTTCACGATCACTCTCATTGACGAACTTGAAAGTTGTGAAAATGTCATATCCTTCTGCGCCAATAAGATTCACCAACAAACTTGCTTGAATATCCGCTGACTCCTTGTATACACCTGATGCTTTCAAAAAAACCGTAAATTGTCGATACCACCGACGCCATGCCTCAGCGCGGGTTGCCGGCCCGCCTTCAAGATACAATTCTGATGGCGGCCGTGCATGTTCCATTATGTATTATCAATTTTCCTAATTAGTTTTGCAAATGAATATAACAAATAAACGCACAAATAATATCTATTAAACTGTAAATTAAATTAATTTTCGAGACCGCTGTCACCATGTTGTGAAAGAAAGGCAGGTAGACCATAGACTGATTTCTTTATTCAAATATAACTAGCAAATAGGTACAATTCACCACAAGCGTGAGACTAAAATGTAGCAAAGCTTATGACCAAACTCTTGGAGACTCTAAACATAATTTCAACTGAAACTGTTTTAAGAGTTATTTTATGTGATGCTCGAACATCGACAGTAGACAAACAGATAAAATTTGTATTGCTCCTAGAAAATAATATAATAATATAATATCAATTAGTTAGTAACGATTTCATTACAAGTGTAGATGTCGGAGAACGGCTTCAAAATAAAAAAGTTAAGTTTATTAAACATACGAGTATTTCTCAATTCGAAACATATTATGTCTACTGTGGCTGGGACAAATTGCCTCCTTAACTCGATATTACATGTTGCGTAACTTTGTGATACATCAAATCTTGCTCCCTCTGTTTATAATAATAAGATGTCAGCATTTTTAGAAGTTTCTTATTACTTTTTTTATTAAAATACTTCATATACTCGTAGTCCAGCCGCATAAAAGATTATGTCCACAATTTGTAAGTATTTTTTTGGGACTTGTGTAAGCGATTATGTTTTTAAGTCTTAGGTATATAAAAGGGAGCGATTTCTTTTATTAGATAGCTTGGCTAAAATATAATTTTAGATTAAACTGAAAAAAAAATAAGTGAATACACTAGACAAAACAAAATAAAAAAAACTATATTGTAGAGTGCAATTACTCTATTTTAGTCACTTGGTACTTTTACCTGGAAAATTTCCCGAGAATTTTGATGTGTATTTATATAGTTTGGCATGCTCTTTTTCAATTTCAATCGTATGTTTGCCGCACATGCCACATTGGGTAAATAGCAAATAACACTTGAAAGTCCAAACACCGGAGACCTATTAATACATTTTTAATTTCTTGCAAAAGCAAAGAAGTATGTATTCTTGAATTGGAAACATTGCAAAAAGGGCCTGGAAATTCTACCAGACTAGGTAGGTAGCTAAATAACAACATTTAAAGATTACTAAGTACATACAAGTACACTTACCGGGTATGGCGTACACGAGAACGAAGCTGAACGTACCGAACAGCTCTTTTTTGATCGAATCTGGCCATTTCTCTGTGCAAAATTCGATGCTGCGCGTCACTGATACCTACGAAAAAAAGAAAAATCAATGAACATGACGAGACATATTTACCTGTAAAAAATGGCAGAGTCTTGTTTTTCACTATAGGTGTAGGAGGCTGGCTCGACCGATTACACTACTACTCAAAAAGCTTAACTATAGCACCCATGGCTAAGGCCCTTTCTAGGGTTCCATACCCAGAGGTCCATCTGTCTGTTGGTAGGTCGGTTTGTCACCAGGCTTTATCTCTTAAACTGTGATAGCTAGACAGTTAAAATTTTACAGATGATGGTATGTCTGTTGCCGCTACAATAACAGATCCTAAAATTACAGTGAAATAAATATTTGAGTTTTTTTTTTTCGTATTTTGCTCAACAATTTAGATAATGGTACGAAACCCTCTGTGTGCGAGTTCGACTCGTACTTAGTCGGTTTTTTGCTTATTGTTCCTGCTCCTTATATAGAAGCAGTTTGAATGTTCCAGACTTTGGTATAATGAAACAACTTAAATTGTTTTGTGTAATATTAATATTACGTACTTCCGTTACCCAAATTATATAATAAATTTGCTAAAGTTGTTCGCAAGTAGGTAAACTAATTTCTATACCCAGAACTGGTTTCAATTGTACCCTAGTGCATAATCGTAGTGGAAACCTCGAAACTTGAAATTATCTTCGAGACCATTATTTTCACACCATCTATTATGAAACCTAGATTCTCTCATTTTTGATACAACATATTCTGATTAATACGTGAAGTTTTTTCGTCATGGTTGGTGGGTAAAGCTGCATTTACATACTCACGGCAGAGCGAGGGAAGTGGCGCGACCGCGGTTGCCCAAGTTGTGGAAAGGATCCGGCGGCTGGGTCTCGAGGTGGATCCGCAGAAAACCAAGGCAATGTTCTTTCATGGACCTCGGCGCGGACCACCAGCGGGATCCAGCATCACAGTGGGAGACACTCTCATCGACATCAAGCCCCAGATGAAATATCTGGGGCTCGTACTCGACGGTCGGTGGGACTTCGGGGAGCATTTCCGAAGTCTGGTCCCCAAATTGGTGCTAACAGCTAACGCTCTGAAGCGTCTGCTGCCCAATTTGAGGGGCCCGGAGGACTCCTGCAGGAGACTCTACGCGGGTGTCGTGCGGTCCATGGCTCTATATGGGAGCCCCGTATGGGCAGACAACCTGCGAGCCAGGCACGTGGACCTGCTGCGTAGACCGCAGCGGATTGTGGCCATCAGGGCCATCAGGGGGTACCGCACGATATCCTTTGAAGCAGCGAGTCTCCTCGCCGGATCGCTACCGTGGATCCTGGAAGCGAGATCCCTTTCGGCGCTATACCGCTTCCGAAAGGCGGCGCGGGAGCGGGGACACGATCCTGAGCCTGAAGAAATTCGGGCCGTGAGATCCCGGCTCCACAGGAACATGGTGGCGGAGTGGGAGCTACAACTTGGGCAACCACGCGCAGGGCGCGCCGTAGTAGCGGCAGTAAGACCCATCATGGGGGAATGGCTAGAGAGGCCACACGGCGGCCTCTCGTTCTGGCTGACGCAGATCATCACCGATCATGGATGCTTCGGACGGTATCTGCATCGGACCGCGAAGAAAGAGCCAACGTCCGAGTGCCATCACTGCGACGCGAGCGAGGACTCGGCGCTGCACACGCTCACTGAGTGTCCGGCGTGGGAGACGCCGAGACGGGAGCTGGTGGCGACCCTGGGAGTGAGAGCTCTCACGCTCGCCACTTTGCTCGCAGCGATGGTTCGCTGCGCGGATGCGTGGGCCGCCGGCGCCTCCTTCTGCGAGCAAGTGATGCTCGTGAAGTGGGCGGCGGAGCGCGAGCGAAGGAAAATCGCAGACCTTGCGGTCCGCGAGGAGCGAAGGAGAATCGCAAACCGCGCGGCCCGCGACGAGCGGCGGCAACTCGGGCGTCGGAGGTCGCAGAATGACCTCCGTCCCCCATGAGCGCGGGCCTGGGGGTGACGGGTGGGGTCGCCTGTCACCCTAGCAGAAGCAGGCCACGGCGGTGGCGCGCATTGCGTGCCCCCCCATACCCGGGGGCGAGTTGGGGACTCCGTGGTCCCCACACCGGAAGAGGGCCAGATCGAGAGATATGGCCCTGGGTCGGCCGGGGTGCGAGGGATATGTCTATGACAATCTCACCTCCGGCAACTGACGGCCCACAGAAGGCGTGCGTTTTAGTCGGTTCGAGTCCGACATAACCTCCTCCTCCGACCCCGGCGGGGGAGGTATCCGTGGGGATTTTTCGCACGATAAAAAAAAAAAAAAAAAAAAAGGGAAGTGGCGAGAGAAGTGGGCAGAGACGTGGTGTGAATGGTAAATTCGTCATGCCGCGAGTACTGCCGCGTATGTTGCTGCGAATGTCGGCTTGGCGGCGCGAGTCAAAGGAGCGGCAATACTAGCGCGATGAACTATACGAGACCGCTAGATGGCGCTAATCAGTAAACACGGCTTTCGTTATTGCTCCTCGAATATTTACTTTTAAAAATATTTATATCGATCTACGGAAAGTGTATAGTAGTTGAAAGTGATAGTTTTTATTAATAATCTATTTAATTAATTCGCTATGCTGTAAAAGCATAATGCGTACACTGCTACAGCGTTGTCCTCCATACGTTTACGTCCGTCTCCGTTGCAGGGCGAATACTGTAATGTGGACCAACACGATGATGTGCGTGTATGAACGCTAGGGCATTAATCGCGCGAATATTTCCGGCAATGCGAGCGACAGTATGTAAACGCGGGGTAAGCTATAGGTAGGTATGCTTGACGATTTATGTTCCAGACATATATTTTGACCCCAGTCACGTCACAACATGTCCTCTATATGCGCAATACGCGTATTTTGAGTGTCTTTTGAGGATAGCATAAGGTGCTGCAGCGCCGAAGGTGCTCTAATCCACCAATCATAGATTAGGTATATCAAACCTATCCACGCGTAATGTAATGTGCAGACCAGCCGGGGTCGACCTCGCACCCCACCATTTTAGAGTGTGGACAACATATCTATAGTTTATAGTATATCATTGGAGGCAGGTGCTCGAAGTATCAATCTACGTCTACTTGTTTATAATACATCATTCATACGTCTCATAATTTATCAAGCTAACGTTATGCTAAACTCATTTGAAACACACCGAGTGTCTCATGGGTATTACGAGTATAAGACATTTTCTTATACCAATATAAATATCCATCAATATCAATATATATACATAATACATATAATCACGCCTTTACCCCCGGAGAGTTAGGCAGAGGTGAATTAACACCCACATTTCACCAATCACTGTATTATGTCCCACGTAATAGGGGGTGAGCCTATTGCCGTATTCCGAGCACTGTGAGCTTGCTACCTGTGGCTACCCATCTCTTCCCGGTGTAGTACAAGGCGACTAAGGGATAGAGCGGCTCTATCCCTTAGTCGCCTTGTACTACACCGCTGGGAAGAGATGGGTAGCCCAAATTCTATTCTGTTGGGAACCACACGGCAGTACCACTTGAATATAATAAATGAAGTCTGCAGCCCCGCTTGCTTGATATCATGACTTTTGGTCATAATAATATTTCCGGTCTCACATCAAAATCTATTCAGTAGTTTTTGCGTCCAACACGAACAAAAATAATTCCAAAAAGAAAAACAATTGTGTTCACAATGGTTAATTTATCATAACTCAAGTTTATTTAAATATCTCCTATATGACACGACGGCTTTACAAATTGTACTATAGTGTAGATGTTTGTAAGTATATTGTCTGTGTAATTAGTCACTAAGTGTAATAAGTACTTGATTAATTAACGTTTATTCATCTACATAGTTATGTCTCTGCGGACTAACAGTGGACTGCAATACGCTAATTGATTGATCGATGTGTATTTTATCACATATTATGATTCATTTTTCCTTCATACCCATGAGGTTCACAAAAATGTGAAAAGGTATCAAGTATTTCATAAGCAACAGTGCCCAGTTTTCGATATGTACCTACAGCCTGTGATGAGGGTTCGATAGGAGACGGGATTTTTGACAATTAATCATTCCTCGGTTTCCTTTTGTGAAAGTATCCATAAAATTGTTATTAATTTTACGAAAAAGGTGAAGTCAAGCTGAAAAGCAACTCGAAATTGAATCTATTTAACTCATTAAAACATTTCGTGGTAGCGTCCGGGGAGACCCAGGGTATACAATAAGAGACTAATTTCTTAGGAATAGGTATAAAACCAGGCTAAACCTGGTACGTTCTGTCAGACTGAGTCAGAAAGGGCAAATTACTGTTCATAATTATGGTTAAGATCAATTCCAATTTCAGACACCATAAAAAATTACAGAAGTAATATTAAAACTGTTTTTATCCACATTACACGCAAATAAATGCATTTGAATTGAAAAAAAAAAAAAAAAATATATATATAATTTTCATCAAATTTTTCAAGAAACAGAGCGTTACTATCAGTACTATTATACTTATTTAGTCGAGCCATTTTTTAAAGTCTCGATGACACTGGGCTAGTTTATGAGTTGCTGGTGGATGAGTTTCAAAGTTAGCGAGCAAGTAAGCCATATAAACGAATACTCAAAAGCAAATTGTAAAAAAGTCCAATGATACGGAGCAAGATTACAAATTGCTCGCGAACTCGGTTATAGTTTGTAAACTAGGCCAGTGGCATCGAAGCTTAAAGTGGATACGTGATAACTAAAATGCAGACTCAGTCACAGGGTTGGCTCACACCCGAAGTGCACATTCGCCGCGGAGCATTATTTTGATTGCGGCAAATGAACTGCGGACGTGACCAAGTTAGCAATATTCTGGAGTTACACGCTTGGTTGAAGGGGTTTCGCTAGTGGTTGAATTTTAACAATGCAAAGAGTTTTCTTATAAAATAGACCATAATATGTAACTAGTAACAACAAAGATAACATATAACATAAACTCACACCTATATCCCCGAAGGGGTAGGCAGAGGTGCTAGTACCCACATTTCGCCGTATAAGTTTAGGTCCCAAAGGCTCGCCACCTATTGCCATTAACCGGGCACTTATAAACCTGCGATAAATACACACATAACTTCGAAAAGCATTGAAAAGTCATTGGTGATGATGGCCTTGGTAAAACCTGGGATCGAACCCGAGACCTCGTCTCAGTAGTCCATTACCCATACCACTAGGTTTTATATAACAACTTTAGGTATATAAACTTTATTATGATTAAAATTTTCATCACCATCATCTATTTAGCGTTAATCCTGGTTGCATCCGAAGCTTTCACCTTGGAGCCCAGGGGCCTATTAATCATTCTCATCCTTTAGTTCGGGTTGTTTTACTTATATGGGCGCGGCTGCGTCTGACCTCCCAATCACCAGAAGAGGAAAGTCTGCACCAGAGCGTCATTCATTAATCATTATGTAATCATAAAATCATGTCCTCTTGATTCTTTTCTGCATGTGTTTTATTATTCTTCGGCCATTACTCATATAGTCACCGATAAATGGCAACATTTATAACCAGGATCCTTTGAATCAATCGCAGTTTAATATACCAGTGAGAAAATTCTTGTCACGTCTACAAGAATTTTCTCTTTGCCATTCATTTCCAGTCACCTATTTTTTTTCTTGTGCTTTTATCCAAATCAAATAAAATTGGTTTCCGTAATACATTCAAAGGAAAAATTGCCAAGGTAATAAATAGGAGAACGTCATAATTCAAATTCCTAATTGAATTGATTTCAAGGATTATCACCAGAAATGTATTTTATTCAGAAGAAACATAGGTATATACTTCTTATCTCGATATTCCAACCGCATCCGTAGATAGGTGAGAAATGAATTCCGTCCCTCTTTGGATGAGTGGATGTTATAATTTCGGCAATTAATAAAGGAGTAAACACTGGCCGTCTTATTATGTTCATCTTGTAAAACTTTGGCCGCATGAGGGTGGGATTATCCTACCTTTGTTTACCTGGTATGCAAAGGCTTCCTTTTATCTTTTCAATCTTTCCGGTAGACACAACTTTTGACTATATACAACTGTCCTCATATTAAAGACCTTCTTTCGTCTCAAACTTTTGTGTTTTTTTGTCCGAGATTTTATTAACATTTAATATTGTATCTAATATTATATGTAGGTATCACTATTGTCTTTTTGTATACAAGTAGGTACAGCTACAATGGTCTCCAAAGAGTGGGTATGGGTTATTAGTAGCACATAATGTTACATGGGGGATACAATAAGTACATATTATTTAATTTTGTTATTACCGTCTTTCTTTCATTCCCACGTAATATCCCTATTTTCCTACTTTTTACTCGATTACAGTAAAAGGAGGGTTTTGATTTTGACAGAACATTTTATGTATGTAGGTTTATCTGTTCACTCATAGCTCCTCAACTGCTAATTAGAACTGGACAAATAAGGTATCGTTAGAATCATCTTGATCGTCCGCTGGTTACAGTATATAATTATATATGTCGTGTCACTGAATTTAATACAGCACCCTCTAGCGGCCATAAAGTAATGTGTTAAAAAATAACTTTGAAATAAATATAATTGTGTTTGCTAAGAAATGAAAGGGCTTATAGCAAACTAGCTTTTGCCCGCGGCTCCGCCCGCGTGGATGTCGGTTATCGCGACCAAACATAGCCTATGTCCTTTCTCAAGGTCTAATCTACCCCTATACCAAATTTCATCAAAATCGGTTAAGCGGTTTAGTCGTAAAAGCGAGACAGACAGACAGACAGACAGACAGACAGACAGACAGAGTTACTTTCGCATTTATAATATTAGTAGGGAGTAGGGATTTCTAATATGTATAAATTGTGAAAGAAGTAGGTAAATAAACTGTTAGTATCTCTGCTAACCCCGAAAGAAAACCGGTGTAAGTAGCCGTTACCGTCCACTACATTAAGTAAACTCCAAAATAGTTACTGAACGGAAGAAAATGCTTAAATGCCTTTAATCAGATTTCATTGCCAACCCTCCCTTGCTTTCTCCATTCTCTCTGACTAATAGACTACAATTATTATTGGTGAAGTGCAAAAAAATGTTACTCCATTTGCCTCTCAATCATTTCGCTTCAAATGTTGCCAGCCTCCTTCATTGAATACTCTATTGGTATTTTTTTTATGTTGGAAATCGACCATTTTTTTAAAGTACGAATAGAGATATTGTTCTATTTTTTTATTAATAAAGATAACTAATTAACTCTACTATAATAAACTTTAAATATGTACAAAATTAACAATAAAACTAAAAATATATAATTATATAAAAGTACAAATTAAAATATGGCGCTGGATGCGAGCCGCTTCCAACCGGTCTTATTGGAGATCTATAGGGGAGGCCTATGTCCAGCAGTGGACTTCCTATTGGCTGATATGATGATGATGATGATGACAAATTAAAAACTAAAACCGAACTATATCTTTATTAAAAACATCTAATTTGAGATATAAAAAAAAACAAATTGTTTTTTTATTTATTTATACATAAATATGTTTATTTGCATTCTAGAACACACATGTTGTATTGCATACCCAGTTTCATCCGAGTCTTTCACCTCGGAGCCCGGGGTTCACTTAATCGTCATATTTCCACATATTTTGGTGTGGTTTTTATGAGTGACTGCCATCTAACCTCCGAAGCTCATGCATTAGAGAAGCCTGCGCCAGAACCTCATCCATTAGGTTGGCTTTTTAATGAAATTTTCAAGCAATAAAATTGAAGACCTTTTGGAACTCTGACGATATGAAAAACATACGTTTTGAAACTCTGACCTTTTGAAACTCTGACATTCTGGGATAAATTCATTACTATGCTAACTATTTGAATGGATTAAGATTGGAAAAACGCAAACGACTCAAACAGGACTCAAACCCGCGACTAGTCCCTTACAGGGGAATGCCCCTGACTACTGAGCTGCCGAATCAAGTCTTAAGTGTTCAAAATTCACCTATACAACCATCTTGGGGCGACGGTGGGAGCCATCTTCCAATCCAAACTTCCAATTCCATTTCAAATTCCAATCTTGATCGATTAGGTTGGCTAGCTCCCAAAGGTACAACCCATAATATATTGTAATTCTGGAATTCGTGCTTAAATTCGAAATTTAAATACGAAAGTCAATAAATTGAATACTAGCAATTTCAATCTTAAAGTAATTTCAGTTTCAAGAACTAGGTAAGCATTGTAGTGGAAAATTGGTTTGACTCTAAGGAAGATATTATGGAAATTGGTTTGACTGAAATGAAAATATAATGATTTTTCATAAACTTTAGGTAGGTACTTAAATAAACCTAAACAGTTGGTTATGAAAACGACAATTTAATTCTATTTTCGTAACCTGGTTATGAAAGCAATTAATTCTATTTTCGTAACCTGGTTATGAAAGCAAGAAAAAAATTCCACGTTCGTAGCTGGTTATCACAATGATAGTTACGAAAATGGACGAAGCCCAAGTGTTGTGTCTTTTTAATGTTTTATGTAAAAACTCAGTTGATTAATATTTTTCTATTTTAAACTATTTTACACTCATTTTAAATATTTAAAACCGAAATACAATACACAACAGTTAGTAAGCCTAGTTTATTTGTTTCATATGTGTCTTTGTAAAAACTTGCCTCAAGCTTATTTACCTTCAGGTAAATAGGTAACCGAATGGAGTATAAACCGTTGCCTAATGATTATTATAAGTATTGAGTATTATTGTTAGAAAGGCCCAAGCTCTGAATAAGGACGGCTTAGAAGCAGAGGTCCAATCAAATCCGCAGTGACACTGGTAAAGCGGATCCCAGACTTCGAGATGAAAGTTTCGGATGCGACTGAGATAAACACTAGGAGTAATTTTTCACCTTTCATTAGTCTCTCTATTTTGTTGGTATAACTTCAACTTATTTAGTAAAGGTATGAATTCGATTCCGTAGCCTACGGCATACGACAACAAACTGCCGACGCACGCAGCAGTTGCGCGTAATTCATTGCGGCTTTTCAATTGTCCGTATCGGAGATTAAGGTGATTACATACGCGAATGACTTTGACCATACAAATGCTCAAGGTCATTGGCTCATATTTGAACCGTAAAAATCAGTAAAACCAATTTTAATAGATAACTTTATAGACGACGATTACAAACTAAGAAGATCACGTCATGCTAATACACTTATTTAACATATATTATGTGAAATTTTAGATTATTTGGATACATATTGTAGAAAATATTTGGTTTCTTATGAAAGAGTAGAGGGATTTCAGTGCCTCTTTTCTACTATTTTCTTCCTTTTTTATTTAATTTATGAAAAGAAGAAGTTACTCTGTATATGCTGTAGTATCCAGGTATGTGAATCCCAGATCTGTAGGTTTCATAGTTAATAAGAAAAACGATTTCGAAAATACCGATTTTTAGATGCTGATCTGATTCGGGGCCTAGTACGCTGTGGGTACGCTGTATCTGCTGCGTGTGTATGTCGTTGTCGTATGCAGTCGTCTTCGGAATCATACCTTAACTCGCGACGTGAACACACTCCTAATAATAACCATTTAACTTGGATTAACGAGGGTACTTTCCATCACTTTCCATCAGTTAGGCCATGTGCTTGTCTGCCACCTAAGAGGCATAAAAAGTACTAATAATTTCAGTTAACCCTTTAGTTAAACTAGGTCACAGAGTTCAAATTCAGCAAATCCGGTGTCTTATCCAACCAACGGCCGTTCCCTATTTATCGCCAGTTTTGACATTAGAAAGGATAAAAACGTCATAATCTCTATGGTAACGCAATTTATAGTAGCAAAATAACAATAGGATTGGACAAAGGAACTATCTCTACCTTTACTTTTATCTGTAGATATGTTATTGGGAACGGCTGTAAGTTAGTAGGTACTGCTTTGTATGGTAAAAGTTACCAGCTGCTGTTCATAAAAGAAAAACACAAAATATGTATCATATAAGTAAGTTCCGAGCGCAATACTTTGATACGTACAACTTACATATGTTATAGCGTTACATAAAACAACACTGAAAAACAAAACATATTGAAACTTGTTCTGACAAGGAAACTAAGTGGATCCCAAGTTTATATTATTCAAATTGATGGGAAACACAAACTTTATTGAGATTACACCCGTCATCTTCTTACAATATTACTCAAATATATTGAAGCTTATGGTTGGGTACAAGATAAGACATTGATTTTGCAATCCAGGCTTGTACGTATGTTCAATATGTTCATATCCCTGAATATTTTTATCGTGATGTAATAGACAAAAGTTTGTAAGTATGGATGGATGTTTGTAACTCTTTCACGTAAAAACTACTGAATGGGTTTTAATAAAACTTTACAATAAAGTAGCTTATACTTCAGAATAACACATATGCTACGTTTGGTCTTGATAACCGGGGTCCCGTACGTAGTTTCGAATTACGTTGCAGCGATAGGTCGTTGTGGCGAAAAACTTTTAGCGTGGTACGCTGGAGCGAAAAGTCATTGAAGCGAATTCCACCAGGGCGAATGACACCGCAGCGACAAACATTGTGGCGAAAAATGAAAAGCAATATCGTCTTTTCTAGGTTGGAGGTTCTTCTTCATCATCCACAGAGTTCTGCACAACTGTTCTGGAACAATGTTTGCTATACAACCTCTATATACCTCTATATATAACATGCTTTAGAAAATTGGAGCTTCGAGTCTTGCCGTCATCCACGGTTCAGATAAATGGATACTTAGCTTTTCCATGTATTCCCTTCCATTTAGAAGCTTTTAATTTTTCGTAACAATGTTGTGTCCTTTAGTGTTGACCAGCAATGTTGGTTCTTACCCCTAAACACATAGCATACAGGAACAATAATACGGCGAACAATATAAATTATTACTTCTTTCAACAGACCGTAAAGCAGGTGGAAACAGGGGTTGTAAACGTGATATAATTTTGCCATTCGATTGACAGGTTTAGAAACCTCCCAAAACGTAATATTTTTCGAAGTAATCAGTGACTAATTATATATTGAGTGTAATCTCGTACAGAAAATAATTAATATTGCATTGGTTAAAAGCTATGTACCTAATCATTGTAGAATTATTTACATACTTATCGAAACGGGAAGTAATATTACACAGTATAGTATACATAATTGTAGGTAAGTTTGTTGATATTCAATAAAAATAATTTATAAAAAATATATATTATAGTTATAAAGTTGCATAATTATATTTAATTTCAAAAATTTTTCGCCACAATGTTTGTCGCTGCGGTGTCATTCGCCCTGGTGGAATTCGCTTCAATGACTTTTCGCTCCAGCGTACCACGCTAAAAGTTTGTCGCCACAACGACCTATCGCTGCAACGTCATTCGAAACTACGTATACGGGACTCTGATAACCGACATACACGCGGGCGGAGCCGTGGGCAACAGATAGTATTGTTATTTTTTTGGAAGGATCGATAGCCGTTGGAGTAAACGAGTCCTAGAGTAGAGACGCGCGAAGATAAATGGAAGGTGGAACGCCTCTTAGCCAGATGGACTGACGACCTGAAAAAGGTGGCTCGGATTAACTGGATGCGGACGGCGGAGGATTGGGACCAATGTCGGACATTGGGAGAGGCCTATCTTCAGTAGTGGACTATGATAAGCTAATTGATTAATCGGTTTAGTAATTGTTATAGTGACAAAAATGGTGGTCAATAACAAATTATTGTGTTATCAAAAGATATGTTTTGAAATGATACTTAAACTTTTAGCTTTAATAGAGATTTCATTTGACAAGAGAGGATGTGGCAAAGAAGGGAGTGACTGAGGTGGAGGGATTGAGTGGTGAGGATCTGAAGGGATATGAAGAGGAGAATGACATATTGCGCCGATCCCAAATAATTGACACAAGGGCAGGTAGAGGAGAGATTTCACTTCCTTATGAGAGGAAAGAAACCTATGCCAGAATCTCATTCGTTGCTTAGGGGATGAAACGACTTACCGGTGTGGTTGGCATAAATACCATAAGACCACATCTTAGCTATGCTGCCAATGCCGTTATAATTATTACTCGTCCAATCCAATGATTAAAAAAAATAAAATAATAAATAATAAAAATCATTTATTACCAAAAGCAAAACAATTGAAGTTATCCATTGGCCCCACACTAGGCATGCCTGTCCTGTGGGTACCAATACCAACACGTTATGATGTAATAAAGATACCTATAAAGACTTAAGTACTATCAGCATTATTGGCGAGGGGTTATTCTAACCCAGTTCTTGCCGGTTTTCCTTTGCAGATATGGTAGAGCTGATATTTTTGACAGACTAGATCAAGGTGAGATTTTTTTCCACTGGGTTCCCTTTTGAAAACGTTTACCCTTCACCACTGATCAGCATTCTAAAGTTATCTACTCTCTACGAATGTATAATCATGGACCTGACAAAATACCACAGAATAAACAGCTCCGAGATACAGTATCATTAATGAAAGTTTTCGAACACGTGAGAATAGTTTTGCTGACGGTAACCTTGAACTAATTTCAAGGCGCTTACGTAAAGCTAATAGCTTCTATTAAACTTTAGTAAGGCTCGAAGTAGTTAATTAACGTTTAGGATAATGGTTAACTTCACTGCGGTCTTAAGTAATCCTACTGTTGCGAATAATACGAAAGTGTCCTGCCCTTTGCCCCCCTAGACAAGTGGCAATTCTATGGCCGGCGTATTGACGTATACGACATGCGTTGACATCTGTTATACCCTTTGTCCTAGATGAACATAGACCTTTATAATATACTTCAGTGTAGATGAGCAACAAGTCCGATAGCGCGACAACGCGACGCGATGCGTGAACATATTTTTCCATACATCAAATGACGTTTTCACGCGACGCAACGTAGGACACAAAATAAGAACAACGACCATTTGATTTTTACGCGCGGTGTCGAAACGCGTCGCGTTTTCGCACTTGTCGCTCACCTAGGACAAAACCATATTATGTCAAATCCTATACCTTCTTTATTCTACTCTGCAATACGCTGGTTGACGAATTGCCACTGAAAGTCATAGGTATATCTCTAAGGGTTCCGTTTATCATTAGACGTATCTAGAAAATGGTAAAAATAAGAACAGAAAGAGATTTATTGTGAACAGTGGCAAGCAGCGATTCTTCTCGAGTGAATTACTGCAGAACCGGGGTGGAAGAAAATGTATCTAATGAGAGCAGATAGCAATTTATTTAGCTGTTCATTGTTAGACGTGTTTCAATGTTTTGTAGCTAATGTTTTGTACAAAAGAGCTATTTTGAATGACTTGATAACTTTATAATTCATTCGTGTCAATTATCTACTTTTTCACTACTTTAAATTATTCGAGAATAAAATTGTGTCATCTCGACCGCGCTGTCAGTGGCATTGTTTAGATCGTCTTTTGTGCAGGAGGTAGGACATAAGGGACACGAAACCAAGTGCACTGCACTTTGGACTGCACGGCGGTTCCGCAGTCACATGCAGTTAAGGCTAGGTCTCATGGATATATTACCATAGATATATTAATTGGCTAACTATCAAGAATTCTCAAGGTTGTAAAGAAGGCAGAGCAACTGGAGAAATAAGACTCCGAAGTTAAGGCCTCGGATGTGGCCAGGACCAGCGCAAAGGGTCTTCGGTCACTCTCGAGTCAAACTGCATAGCAGAGCTATTTAATCCTTTAATATTCAATTGTACTCTTGTACCTAATATGTAAAATTTAATAGGCTATCCTGCATCCAACAGTAAACATACAGGCCATGACAAAGTGCCGGCTTGACGGTAGCAGGCTCGCCCTTATTTAATAGTCTTTAAATCATAGTTGGCATAATGTAAGTGTCACTTCTGCCTACCCCTTATGGTATTTACAGGCGTGAACATATTTATGTGTTACAAAATAAAACTCACCGATCTATTGTTGGCACTGGTCAATGGTGGCACATACTCCCTTTCCACTGTGGCAACGGCTAGCAACGGTGCAAATATGGCGAAGGCGACCAGCCATAGGCCTGCGAGAAGACCGCAGGCCCCTCGTCTGGTAGGCAACCAGGGTTGCCGGAGTGACTGCGTTATCGCCAGGTACCTGTCTACTGACATAGCCGTGATCGTGAAGACACTTGAGGCGACTGCCACACCTGCGGAATAAAAATGCTGTAAGGGCTTGGATGTCAGAATTTTCTCGCATCAAGAGAAATGCAGCTTAGTACACTTAAAGGTGATATTGGGCATTGGCTATAATATATTTTGAATTGTGATCGAAAGGTCACAGGTTTCAATTTCGGTTATTATATTGATGTTAATCCACTCCTAGCGCAAACATCATCAGCAATACATCGTTAGTCTCAGTTTTATCCAAAATTTGCACTTGGAGCCCTGGGTTCCCTCTGATAAGATAAAGTGATTGATTTAGTAGCAACAGTTGTCTGATCCTCATGCCCTAGAGAAAAACCTGAGCCAAAGTTTCGTTTTTTAAATAACAAGTCGGTTATACTTCTCCAGTCTAACTTCTCCAGTTGAACTTCTCCAGTCGAGCCACTCCAATCGAACTTCTTCCTCCTAGCGTTAATTCCCAGTCGCATCCGAAGCTTTCAGCTCGGAGTTTGGGGTTCGCTTTACCAGTCTTAACTACGGATTTGGCTAGACCTCGATATTTTCCGTGAAGCGATTGCCATCTTACCTCTACAACCCAATGTTAACATTAGGCGATATCGAAGCTTTGCAGCTAGACCGTTGTTTTTGGACTTTTAGGGCATTAACTACCCGTAACGACTGCCATAGATGTTCTTATGGTAACTGGGACCGACGGCTTAACGTGCTATCCGAGGCATGACCAGACCAATGCAAAAACCCATATTTAATGCACACAAATATTTGCACTAAGCGGGGATCGAACCCGCGCCTCCTGCGTAGCGGTCGCGTTCACTACCGCTACGCCACGGAGGCTGTCAGCCACTCCCATCGAATTATACCACATATATGATGGAAAAATTACGTATCCACTACCTCTATCCGTGTCTACGTAACTGGACTATTATAAGTCCAATTACGTAGACTCGGATTGCTCGAACGGTTAAAATAATTGAGGTGCTTCGTGTTCATAGCGAATGTTCAGAGATTAGTTCACACCAACCGATTACCTAAATTAACACACTGAGCCCTTTAAGACCTATAAGCAAGGTCAGGTATTTAGAGGAACGTTTTGTTTATTTACTAATTCAATGAAGATTACCTTTTAATCTACCTGTCTAGGCTTTGCACGGGTTTTTTTTTATATAGGACACGCCAATTTGACTTCGCCTTGCCTGATGGTAAGCTGAAGGCAAAGTCTCAGAAAAGAGGGTCACCATTACAGACACGTATCATGTTACAATGGTGGCACTCACCTTGACGGTCTCATCAGATGCTTTTTCACGCCCCACTTAAAGGACCCGGGACTGTTGTAGGAGTCCGATTTTTCATCGTAAACGTTTATTTTTATTTTTAAGGACTTTTACTTATGCATATAAGCGTATGGTATGGTACTAGCGGCCACCCGCGACTTCGTACGCGTAAAGCTCGTTTTACCCCCTTAGGGGTGGGTTTTCTTAAAATCTCAGAAATTTCAGAAACACGGGTAGATTCCTTATTCCTTGTTTCGTAAAAACTGTTCGCGGATGTGTAGACATTTATTTGTTCCCTGCGGACTCACCATACCACCGGCCATGCCCCTGGTGATAGGCCAGTTCATTTAAATTTTATATATTAGTGTAGATGTAGATATATAATAGTTTAAAATATAATAGGTGTAACTAACAAGATTTTCATTTAACGTTGAACCCGTTATTATACACGTATCATAGGTTACAACACTACTACTACCCGATACTGTGGTGGTATGGATTGGGACCTGGCCTACCACCAGGGGTATGGCCGGTGGTATGGTGGGTCCGAGGTATTTGTTGATGTTATAGTTTCTGAGATTTCGTGATTAATCAGTGAGTGGTATTTCACTTTTACATATTATTATACAGACTTATTAAGTAACTATTTAAATCAATGTAGGTATAGATAATTATGGAAACAGAATGTGTTAAAAGAAACAAATTTGGAACAAAATTGTGCTTTTTTTCTGTTTCATAAACGGGTCATCGCCATACCATACATAAGTAAGAGATCCGATTCTCAGCACTCCATGGATTCACCGTGCGGTCGCCGGGTCCATAGCGTGATACAGAGAGGAACACTGTGACGGCGACTGGGACTTGCGACCCAGATGTAGGTTTAGGGTGGCCACCTTGTGATGCATCAGCGCTCACCTCCACCGTCAGTAGTGTTCCCCCCCCTACCTATCCAAATTTGGTAAGATCCTATCAATGCCGCTTTTGATATTCGATTTAGTAAAGAGCTTACTGAAGCTCTTGGCAATCCGAGGTCTTTAAGTAAGTTGTACAGGGATTTAGCTGGAATTCCCCTTGCTCCTACTTCTACGGCGTAGAGTTTATTCACGTAGCCGTTCTTGGTTAACTCGTTAGTCAAGTCAAAGTATTTGTTTGTCTTTATAGCGTGGTCTTTAGGTATATTAGTTTCCCACGGTACTGTGAGTTCTACAAGCACTGCACGCCTATGCGATCGTGAAAAAAGGAATATGTCGGGTCTGGATGATGAGGCACATATATCCTCCGGTATTTTATAGTGCTTCTCATACGTGTCTACGAGTATTGTCCAGTCAACGGCAGCTATCAAAATTGAATATGGCTTTTGAGGTGATTTCTTTGAGCAGCCTTCCTTTACAAACACAATGTCATTTCTTTGGTTTGTGGTTAATCCTTTTTTCGCTCTAGCTACCGCCAAACTTACAGCCTCACGTATGATTTCTAATACCTTATCATGTCGGCGCGAGTAATGACCCCGGTCTAATAGCGTCCTACAACCCACTAGCAGGTGCCTAGCCGTTCCAGTTGCTTCACCACATGAGTTACATGTTTTATCTGTGGCTTTTCCCCACCTGACTAGATTGCTTTGGTCGGGGAGGGTCAACTGGAATGCATTTAGGTAAAATTTAAGTAAGGCCGGTGACCAGTCGTATATTATGGTACGCCATTTTAAGGCTATGGGAATACAAAATTCACCTAGGGTCAACCATTCGTTTTGCATTTCTAGGTTCATTGCGTGCACCTAATAGGCGTTGTTTTCGTCTGTTTGAAGAAAAGATTTTGTTATTTCTTTATCTGTTTGTTTCTGAATATTCCCTAGACCTACTCTACCAGTCTGCGAGCCTATCATGAATTTTTTATGGAACTGGAGGCGTGATTCGAGCTCCGATGCATTTTTATCTTTTGGAAGGACTTTTACTATTTCGTCTTTAGATTTCGATAAGACGTGCATTTTAGTTACTCTTAGGTGTTTATAGAGTTCTGATGGCTTCTTTAACGTCATTCCAAAATTATTCGCGGATCTATATAGTGCCGACGGGTCGGCCGACTGAGCTAGCCCTAGCCACGACTTCAGTGTCTTTGTGACACTCGCATCTAGTTTTTTGAGGAGGCTCTGGTTTATATCATATATAAGAAACGGCCAGTTAAGACGCGAGGTTAAATAGTTGTCATAGATCCAAGCTTTTTTAACATTACTTATTGGTTGTTGGTCTACCTTTTTTAAATCGATAAGAAACTATCAATTAATTCGTCCAAAGCTGGAGTGCAACCTCTGTTATCAATCTTTCTTCCGAGGAATTTAAAGGGCACGGTTTCAGATATAGTTGAAACGTTTTCCCCGCCTATACTAAGCCCTGGGTCATATGAAGTATACCTGGTACCCCGCCTACCCAGACATAGACAGTAGCATTTGCTAGGTTTTGTTTTCATTCCATCTGTCCATGCACAGAAATCATCCACTCTACGCAGTAGGTCCTGGCACTGCTTTGGGTTGCGAGTCAGTATTGCCAAATCGTCCGCGAATGCGAGGATGGACTCCGTATATTTACCGTTTAGCTTAAACCGATAGCCCCACTTCTTGTCATGTGTGGAAATGTTGTCTATTAAAATATTTATTACTATATTGAAAACTATAGGTGATAAACAGCAACCTTGGAACAAACCGACATTATAATTTAAAGGTTGCGTGTATCCATCTTTGGTATTAATCACAAACTTTAATTTACCATAATAAGAGGATATTATTTCCCAAATGGTGGACGGAAAGTGATACCATTTTAATGCAACCAACATAAGCTCGTGTTGTACTGAGCCAAAAGCGTTTTCTAAGTCTATCCAACAAACTGTTATTTGCTTTTCGTTTGATCTGGCATCTTTTAAACTTTCCGCCAGTAACGAATTGTGTTCTAGACATCCTGAAATTCCGGGTAAGAACCCTTTTTGGTGATTTGGTCTGAAATAGTTATTATTTATCATGAAATTTGCCATTTTAAATTGAAGCCATGAGAAGAAAATTTTTGAAATTGTGTTGGTTAATGCTATTGGTCTAGCGTCTTTTGGACTAGTTACTATTTCTTTCTTTGGAATGAGCACAAAATTAGCTTTACCGAAGGCCGCTGGGACTTCTTTGCTCGACCAGATCCTATTGAATATGCTTAGAAGATGTTTACGTACCGATGGGCATTTTTTATAGATAATGTAAGGTATGCCATCAGGCCCTGGGGCGGTTTTTGTTGTTATAGTACTAATACATCCCTCCCTAGTAATAGTACATCCATATTTAGGAGTTAAACGCCCTCTTGCATCAAATGATGGTGCGTGATGGCACGGCACCCTTGGAATACAAATTCCACTTATACGGCATGTATGTACGAGCCAAGCTTTCGAAACTACATCAGTGGAGTTTGAAAACTTTCTATAGGGGTACACTGTTCTTCATTCTAGCGTTAATCCCGGTCGTATCCGAAGCTTTCACCTTGGAGTCCATGGTCCGCTTTTTACAGTCTAGGGGTACACACGGTTTCCATTGACGCGGAGCGGAGTGGAGCGGAGAAATATTAACCAATAGACAGCCTCCGTGGCGTAGCGGTAGTGAACGCGGCCGCTACGCAGGAGGCGCGGGTTCGATCCCCGCTCAGTGCAGATATTTGTGTGCATTAAATATGGGTATTTGCATTGATCTGGTCGTGCCTCGGAGAGCACGTTAAGCCGTTGGTCCCGGTTGCCGTAAGAACATCTATGGCAGTCCTTACGGGTAGTTGGTGCCCTAAAAAGTCCAAAAACAACGGAAAAATGTTAACATTGGGTCGTGGAGGTCAGATGGCAATCGCTTCACGGAAAATATCGAGGTCTAGCCAAATCTGTAGCTATGACTGGTAAAAGCGGACCCCAGATTCCGAGCTGAAAGCTTCGGATGCGACTGGGAATTAACGCTAGGAGGAAGAAGGGGTACACACGGTTTCCATTGACGTGGAGCGGAGTGGAGCGGAGAAATATTAAACAATAGGGTTCCATTGACGCGGAGCGGAGTGGAGCGGAGAAAATTCCGCTCCGCGTGAATGCAAACGCAGCCTAATATTATTAATGCGAAAGTAACTCTGCTCGGTCTGACTGTCTGTCTGTTACGCTTTCAGGCCTAAACCAATGAACCGATTCTGACGAAATTTGGTACAGAGATAGATTAGACCTTGGGAAAAGACATAACCGACATCCACGCTGGGGGAGCCGCGGGCAACAGCTAGTAATTAAATATAAGATACCTTGTAGAAAGTTAACAGTCTTGCACATGATCTCTCCGAAGTACCACAGCAGCGTGACAGCCTTGGCGATCTGCACCGGCATGCAGAACAGCGTGACAAGCAGATCAGCCACTGACAGATTCACGAGGAATATGTTTGTGACGCTGAAACAAGCAAAGCTTACGTCAACAATTTTAGAGATACCTACATACACCATGTAGCCAACTAAGTGACAAGAATGGATAAGATTAGGAATGAATATATTAGAGGAAGTTTGAAAGTACCACCAATTACGGAGAAGCTACGAGGCAATCGATTGTCCTGGTTCGGACATGTAATGCGTAGGGATGAAAGTAATGTCGTAAGGAAGGCATTAATTATGAAATTGGATGACTACAAGGGGTGAGGAAGACCTAAAAGGAGGTGGATGGACTGTGTGGATGATGATATGATTAAGAAAGGAGTGAATGCTGTGATGACTGCAAATAGAGATGAATGGAAAAAGCACACATGTTACGCCGACCCCAAATAAACTTGGGATAAGGGCAGGTGGATAATGATGACGTCAATTTGACTTCACCTCGCCTGATGGTAAGCTGAAGGCAAAGTCTCGGAAAAGAGGGTCATCATTATAGACACGTGACATGTTATATTGATGGCACTCAGTTTGACGGCCTCTTCAGATGTTTTTTCAGGCTCCGCATAAAGGACCCGGGACTGTAGGAAGAGGGAAACACGTGTTCTTGTTTGTGTGTTAGATCTTGAAAAGATGTCCACTTATCTCAATAATATTGAGAGAGGTTTTATGTACTAAGAGTGCTCAAGAGAAATCGGTAGTTTGTAGGATACCCACTTGAGTCAGTATCTAATAAAAAACAAACAAGGAAAATATCAGATTTTTGATGAAGGTTTTTTTGTTTGTAGAATTACACTATGTACTGCGTGCGTCGGCAGTAGTCGTATGCGGTCGGGTACGGAATCATATCTTAATACATCCATAATACAAGCTTATATACGCACATACTAAACTATACCTATTTTGGGTATACCTATTATATTTCACCTTTGGCCTTTTCCTAAAAATGTGTTGACAAGAGCATGTAAGCCAAGAGCAATACACGCAATTAGTGAGATACCTAATTCATAGTTTTATTTATAAATATACGAGAATGTTTACGCAATGTGGTTCAACATCCTATTAATATTATAAATGTGAAAGTTTATGAAGATGCTTGATTTGGATGTTTATTATGATTATTATTCAATAATTATCGAACGAATCCTAGGAATAGGTTCCTAGATTGCGGAGTTCATAAGTTGAGGGAACGGGATCAAAATATCACGCGGCTGTAGCCGCGGGTAACAACTAAAACGTAGTATTTTTAAAGCATTATTAAGTAACCCTCTCTTATTCTGAGTGACAAACCGTTTTATAACTACGCGCGTTCGTAAAAGGTAATACAATACATTTGTTCATTTTTCTCTTCTGTGTTAATCAATGGTAATCCACGGTCTTGTCTTCTCACGTTACGACTGCGTTTGAAACTCGATGTCACTCCGAATAATCCCCCATTTATTATAGAGCGACGTAATCAGATTAACGACAGTAATGCGATCCTCATTATAGCAAAGCCTGTACTTTAAATTAATAAGGTTGGAGGGTAATTATTAAAAAAACTGTAATAGGCTTAAGTCGAAGAAGTTATTGATTTTACAAAATAAGACCTAGATCTAGAGCTAACTTGTCCACTTATCTAACGACCTATGACATTAGTGTTACAGTAATTACTGTTAAATTGCTGTTACATTTCTGTTACATTTGTTACATTCATGTTACCTTTTTGTTACTTTTCTGTTACATCTTTGTTACATTTCTGTTACATTTCATTAAATTTCTATTAAATTTCTGTTACATTTCTGTCACATTTCTGTCACATTTCTGTCACATTTCTGTTACATTTCTGTTTCACTTCTGTTACATTTCTGTTACATTCATGCTCATTATAAAGGAGTTTTTTAACATAAACTTCAAGTAAAACATCCACAGTCACCTCAAGACGAATGTACAGCAGAATTTCAAATGTCCATGACGCTTCTGAGTAGCTCCGTTGGTAAGAGTAGTCCCCATGCAAGTTCCTTAGACGTTCAAATTTTCTGCTTTAATATTTCATTAAATTCGTAAATGAAGCTGCTCCCTGCTGTGGTTTCCCAAACGACTACAATATGGGGTTCTTGAAAAACGGCATTAGAAAGTTTCTCTGTGTGTAACGCCCCTGGTGTTGTATACGTCCTTAGGCCACGGTAACTAGTTTCCATGAGGAGGGCTGTGTGCTTATCTGTCACCTTAGTGGTAAAAAAAGCGAATACTCACCAAGGTATTATTATTAAAAAAAAATGAAATAATATTATCAATTTAATGATATCGTGCGATATTAAATATCACATTTTATCCTTTGATATACCTTCAAATACCCAGAAGTATTTCTAAGGCGGTCGTGTTAAGTTGCACAATGTAAGGAATTTAAGCGTGGACTTCGAATTTTGGTCACCCTTTGTGGATTTTCAAGGAAGGAACCGTTTGAACATTATACATTGATGTGAACAATAATAGTCGAATAAGAATGCCAGTGAATGGATGGGCGAAACTTTGGAATCCTCTATATTAGATCTGTCTATATAGGACACGTCAATACGTTTTCACCTCGCCTGGTGGTAAGCTGAAGGCAAAGTCTCAGGCAAGAGCGTCATCTTTACAGACACCTACAATTGGCATGGCGAACGATTTTGAAACTCTCTTCCGTAATGTAGATACAAATTTACTATCTACGTAAATACCTATATTTCGGTAATAAACTAAAGATTAACGAAGTTTAAAGCCATTTTTGTAACAAAAATTGAATAGTGCGGGAAAACAGCCCGCAGTGTCTTGGCTCTGACGACACGCCTAGGTAAACAAACGTCAAATGTGTCTAATTTGTATACGAAAGCACAGATAACATAATACTAAAGTAGCGAAACACAGCGCTGTTTACCTAGGCGTGACGTCATGCACTGTGATTGATGTTTGAATCAAAATGGCCGATGGCAGTATTTTTATTTTATTGAAATTCTTATTGATCTCAATTTATTAAATAAAACTAAATCAGTATTTAAAATCCTTTTAATATGGTATTTAAAATCATTAATTTTTTTATACTGTCGCCATGCCTATTATTATGCAATGGTGGCCCTCAGCTTGACGGCCTTAATCAGATGCTTAAAAAGTGTTGAATCTAGTAACACCTGTGACCCGTTGGGAATATTTTTCCCCTACTAGTTACTAGTATTATTCGTTTAGGTGTTACTGGATAGGATTGTGTTAATGCTAAAAAAATATAATAATTTTATTCAATACCCAGACAAAATTCTAGCAATATTCAACTATACAGTACAAAAAATGTAAGTGATGAACTGGAAAAGTAACACGGATAAAATGATTAAAAACTTAGTTTGGGTGGAAATTTCTACAAAGAGATATCGTTTAATTTATAACCAAAGAACTTTTACTCCGTGACTTTTTGACTTTCGTAAAACTTTTTGAGTAGGTACCTATCGTAGTAAGTTTATGAGTTTATCAAAGATTAGTCTCTGGGGAGTAATCTGTTGAGCGTGTGATAGATTATAATTAATGATCATGTAGTTATCGGTTCATCCAGAAATAAACACGACAAATAACCCTCTATAAAGTTTTGTTTAGATAGTTGAATCGAATTTGTTGGTGACTCGCAACTCTAGAAGGTCTCTAGCTCTGAAGCTAAAGGTAGCTTTGATAGGTTAGATGCGGAAAGTAAATGACACATTGAAAATAAAGAAAGATAGTTGAATAAGGTCAGGCTAGAATGAATAACAAAAGATCTCGATATGAATATAAAATTAATAGGAATAATAAAAGCAACAGTAAAAGATGATTAGTTTTCAACTGTAAGTGCAATTTAAAAGTAGCTTAGAGTGTCATTAGCTTTAGTTCATTGTTGAGTTAATGTTAAGCAAAACGGTTGAAACCTAATAATACTGAAAAAGATTGTACTAAAATACACAAAATCCCTTTGCATTTACTAAAGAAATTAAAAGTCATCTCTTAATAATGTTAAGTAGAGTAGAAGGAGAAGTGGAAGGCTAAAGCCGGGTCCACATTTATAGCATTTCTGTGTATCATATCTCCTTCGCGTAGCCTCAACGCGTATCATGATCGCTAGTTTGGACACAAAATGATAGCCGTTAACAATACACGCCGTATCTGATACAGCCCGATCCGCACTAAACGCGTATCTTGATACACCTCGTATTATGGATGCGATTTTTTTACGAAATACGCCTTAATGATACGATATGGACAAAGTGAGCGTCCATATTTATGATACGACTGGTATCGTATAAGTATTTGTATCATAAATATGGACGCTCATTATCGTGATAGGTCAAGGTGCCACAAATGTGGACCCAGCTTAAGACGTTGACCACGGAAGATGGTGTCCAGGTAGCAGATTTTCTTTAGGGCAAACGAAACCTGCCGGAACTGGATGATTGCTAGCCCACATTTGCTCTCTTGCTCGTTGTGGGGAGCTGTTTGTGGTAGAAGTAGTCCTAAAGAAGCTCTGGCGGCCTTTTAAACTGGCGGGAGGAATTGCGTGGTTATGCAGTGGATGTCGGGGATCTGTTTGTACATTTCACTGCAACATGTTTAATATGAGAAGTCAAATTATAGGAATCTAAAGTGACGCAAAGCTCGTCGAAACACTTTATTTTTTAATAAGGACGTATTTTTTTTTCCTTCGAAGGTGCTCCGTGTAATTTAGAGTTTTTTTTTTTAATTACTTAAAAGGTCTCATCTAAATGCTCTTAAAGGTAAAGTACTATTTATGTTCAGCTAAGTAATACTGGTTGTTGTCCGCGATTCTGTCCGATGTACACTAAAATATAATGTATGTACCTAATAACTAATGCCATATGTTTATTTTAAAAATGTAGATAAAATTAATAAGTAGGTATAATAACTTATTATTAAAAGTATAGAATTACTTTGTTGACTGTACTTTTATACATAGGCGAGTAGACAAATGAAAAGTAAATAAAATTAAAACTCGACACCGGGTGTTGAAATTTCAAGTGTCAAAATGTCGAATAAATTTTATGAATTAAGGCGGATTTAGACCAAACGAATATAGAGCTAGAATAAGAGCATTCTTTTTTAATATTTTAGTGTAAACGAAACCTTGTCTTCAGTATTTACATAAGAAAGAACAACGAACGAATGTTCTGTTACTGTTTACATTAATAGAATTTGACGTAGAGGGGATAGGATGAGCAGTCTGATGTAAATCAACCTTTACAAGAAAAAGAGAAATTTAGTCACCAAGACTTTATGTCGGTAGCTTAGTGGTTAAAGAGTCGGCCTTACGATCGAGAGGTCCCGGGTTCGAATCCTGGCCATTACACTACCGACGTGAACCCACTCCTAGCACAAGCAATTTAGCTTAGTTGGAGGGGTTAACGGAAATATTAGTAATTTCTGTTGCTAATATTCTTTAAAAAAAAAATGTTAGCATTTACAGGGTGAGTGAGTAAAGGAGATGGGGAGGCTTTCATACATTCTTGGGCCAAAAATGTAATAAGATGAGGGTGGTATCAATTAAGAGCATATAAATTATTAAACCATCCCTGAAAATTCTGCAGATTTTGGATATCTGAGAGCAGAGTTATAAGAGATTTAGTAAAAGTGAGGTTATGCAAGAAATTGACATTTTAGAACTGTGATTTCTGTGGTGTTTTAATATAAAGTGGTCATTTTTTTATCTTAAAATACTTTTAAATTGTACTGTATTATATTTTACTCAGGGATAATGTACGAAAACTTACAAAGAGATTTTAAAGATATGTAGTACAAGGATGTTGTGTTAAAAAAAAAACACTTTAAATAATAATGATCTTTTATTCTTCTTCAATAATAATTAGAGTATTGTCTAAGAAGTGCGCAGGTGGAAATATATTACCTTATTTACTTCATTTTCTATGCCACAATTCACACAGAGATCCATGTCAAAATCCAAAATACTGAGCAAAACTCAAACAAGTAAACAAGTTTATCATTGTACTTTAAGGTAACCAGGAGCAAGCTGAGAAGTCCGTAAAGAGAAATCACTGTTAAGGGAATATAATCAAGAAATCAACTGGAAATACTCAAAACGCAGAAGTCAATTGATCATTGGATTTAAACCAATAAACTGATACAGCATACTGATATAGCATACTTTTGTACATATTTTATAAACAATTGTATATCCCATAAGCCGTGTAAATATACAATTTTTCGATAAAATAATTAATTTTGAAGATTGAATAAATAAACTGATTGACTGAAAATGGAGCTGTCAGCTGTCACAGCTTAAAAATACAGTTGATAAACACAAGAAATAATTAATCGATTAACGGAAATCGATTCAGAATTTATTTTTATTACACTATTATTTGGTATTTTAAATGGTTATTATTATTATTATGATTAAGTTTTGTTCACTCTGATTGATTTAATATCAAATTGTGATGCAAGTGTTTAAATACGCAATATTGGTTAAATAATTTTTAGTAATCGATATTTTATTATGCTAGTGGAATAAACTTAGTTTTAAGATTTCTCGTCTTCCAGACTTTCAATTGAGCTGGTTTTTTAATATTTTGAAATAGAAAAAAATACCGGTTTTTTTAAGTCATATCTCAACTCATTACAATTTTGGCCCAGAAGTCCCCGTCTCCTTTACAGAGTGAGTAAATCCAAACTTTTTTAATAAGCACGTCTAGACGTCCTAGGCCTGTTGTTTCTGTATTAGTAAAGTTGCTGGTAGTTTAGTGCCCAAAACAATGGGTGTAGTTTTATATGTAACTTATAGTAACGACCCTTACTAGCAACCCATCCTGGCTTCACTTGAGAAGCAGAGCGTATAATGCCAGAACGTTTTTTATATCACTTGGGTGATAGACAAGCACACGGCCTACCTGATGGAAAGTGGCTACCGTGGCCTATGGACGAATACAACACCAGGGGAGTCACACTAGTGCTGCCGACCCTGTAAGAACAGAGAGTTTCTGGGCCATCTGCGCAGAAGACAATGCAGAACAAGCCTTAGGTCTTCCCACTCCTAAAACTCCTCGAAAACTTTTCAGTGAGCTTTGCCTACTCTATTCACCGCCGGGACCACAATTTAAAAGTCGCGTAGCAGGCTATGAAGCGAGCAATGCTTGCTATGCCATGCTTTGTTGAAGGATAGAATTCGTAACGAGGTCATCCGACAAGAAACTATATACTATACTAGCTGTCCCGGCGAACTTCGTACCGCCATATTTTTCCCGCTGCACCTATTTCTTAACCTTGAAACCTTCCCTGGACACCCACGAATATTTCAAGACTATAATTAGCCAAATCGGTTCAGCCGTTCTTGAGTTATAAAATAACAACGAAAAGGGGCATTGATTTTTATATATTAGAAGATATAGTTTCTTGTCGGATGACCTCGTTACAAATACTATATACTATATAGCTCGCAGAATAAGCAAGTGGCAGTAGACTGGCCACATCTGTCGAAAGACCGATGGCCGTTGGAGCAAACGAGTCCTAGAGCGCGAGAACGTAAACGAAAGGTGGGACGCCTCCTAGCCAGATGGACTGACGACCTGAAAAAGGTGGTTGGGTAAGACTGGTTGTAAAAGGCGGAGGATCCGCCTATGGCGGCCTATGTCCAGCAGTGGACTGCAATTGATTGATTATTACTACTATCTTCAATAATCACCGTCATCAAAGTAAAAAATGATGTACTTTGTACGTCAAAAGAAAAAATAAATTGGACCTATAAAGTTATATTCATTTTCTATATTAGCTTGTAGGAGGTTTATAATGGAATTTGAACATGAAAATAAACCTAAGCGAAGTTTTTATGATGAAAGTGGAAGTTTTATTTAATAACAAGTATAATGATCTCTACGTTTCGATATAACTTTCATTCAGAAAAAAGTTCTCAAACAACTTATTGCTGCGTGCAACGACACGAGAAACGAGTTGAGAACTTTTATTAAAAGTGAAAGAAATGTGAATGAAAATGAAAACCCTTTTTATTGTTCTTGAAGTTTTGCTTGTCCGCGATTGTTCAAGAGCATGTTGTTGGCACTTTTACTGTGGCCTTTTATATTTTACTAGCTGTTGCCCGCGGCTCCGCCCGCGTGGAATTCTGATCCCGTTCATCGCTGATATATAGCCTATATGTTAATCCAGGGTATAACCTATATACATACCAAATTTCAACCAAATCGGTCCAGCCGTTTATGCGTGAAAGAGTAACAAACATCCACACATCCACACATCCATTCTCACAAACTTTCACATTTATAATATTAGTAGGATAGTAGGATAGGATAGTAGGATAGGATCGTGCGAAAAATTCCCACGGATACCCCTCTACCGGAGCCGGTGGAGGAGGTTATGTCGGACTTGAACCGACTAAAACGCACGCCGTCTGTGGGCCGGCGGTTGCCGGAGGTGACTGTGTAGTGTACCAACAGCTATGGCATGTAGTGGAAAATTAAGTGTATCAAATGTAGAACTTTTTCTGTATGACAATTTTGATTTATACCATTTAGGTGGCGGAATACCGGCCCAGTGCTGTTTAGAAGTGGTTACCGCGGCCTAAGAATATGTGGCAGATTTCCATAGGCCGCGGAACCTGGCGTGGCCATTAGGGGCGTTTCATAAAGCGCTGCCGAGCCTGTAAGAACCTTCTAATGCCTTTATTGAAGAACCTTATATTGTAGTCGCGTCTATAAACTACGGTAGTCGGAATCGATAAATATAAGAGTATCGGAAACTCCAAACAATACATGGTAAATATCCCGATAGTTCTAATAGATAGATAGATAGATAATTCTTTATTGTACACCAATAAATTTACAGTAATACAAGTAGGTAGCATGTTACGGTTCAATGTACAATGGGCGGCCTTATCGCTAGAAGCGATTTCTGCCAGGCAACCTTAGGATGGACAGTAATGTGATAAAAACAAAAGATATGGTGTAGTTAGTAAATAAACTAGATACAAGGTGTATTAAAAAGAGAGAGAGAGAGAAAAGTATAAATCAAGTAGAATAAAATAAATAATAACATTACGTAAAGTATTATAAACATATACAACTATTACATACAAACAGTTAATAAAATAAAATAAATAATACATACTTTATGAAGGAAGAAAAGTAAGCGAGTATACCTATAATTGTGAGCTATTAATGTGCACAAGATAGGTAGTGTTCCTTCTTCTTCTAGTGTTCTAATATTAATGTTAACGACCATGAAAGTTTAAATACCTACACAGTAGTGAGATCATTTCACAGCTTAAATTGAATATTTTTTATATTTAGTATGAAACTACGTGCAGAATAAAATGCAGAGTACTCAAAATATTTTCATAATGGGTACAAATAACTTACGCTGTCTGTACCCATTGACATTTTCATTCCAGCTTTTTACCTTGTCTTAACGTCTTTGCGAATTTACGAAACACTCAGTATTCGTAGACATTTAATCATCTTAAGTTTCTACAACTCAAACTGTCAAGTGGTATAAAACCACAAATTCGTAGCAATCGTAGCCAACCGCAGACCGCAGCAGCAGATACTTACATTCTTATGTTACTTCTGTGTTACATAACTCAAAATGTTATATAGATGTTACTTTTGCCACGTGTCATTATCGACTGGTGACACTGGTCTTCAATGTGATAATATTGTAAAGAAAAAAAAATAGTTTGTTGTTTTAATTCACCTTGGTGGTATACACCTCTGACTACCCCTTGGGGGATTTACAGGCGTGGGTATATGTATGTATGTTTTAATTCATTGCGGGTTAAATTCTTCAGTAGTGTTACAATAACACAATAACTTTATGTAGACATTTTATCAGAAATTAGCACACTCCAAACAACTGACTATTATATCTAGGCTATTTTATAAAAGTCGGCCCAATTGTCGAAATGAATTGCTAAGCACTTGTCCCTTTTGTTGTTCTGCGGTATTTGACAAATGATACGCGTCAATTATTTGGCACAAACTCATAACAGCATTCCCAAGCCTTTCTACACAAATGAGCATTGTTATATTCAAATGGAACAGTAGACACGCTTGGAATAACACCGATTGAATGTTATAATTTTTCCTAGCTTTTGTTTGACTTGTTTTGATATAATACTAGCTGCCCCGGCGAACTTCGTACCGCCATATTTCCAGCCCGCGTGGTATTGAAATCCCGTTCCCGCTGCACCCTTATCACTTAGGGGTATGAAAAATAGATGTTGGCCGATTCTCAGACCTACTCAATATGCTCACAAAATTTCATGAGAATCGGTCAAGCCGTTTCGGAGGAGTACGAGAATTTTATATATAAGATAAATCGAAATACCAGTTATTGATTAAGGGGGTAAAACGAACAACCGACTAACCGTCACACCGCTGTGTCACACTAGTGTGACAGTACGAACTCCACGCGTATAAACTCATGGGTCGCCGCTAGTGTTTGTATATTTGTTTTTTTTTTTTTTTTTTAAATATTCCACAACATTCTACACAACGCTTTCTAGACCCATGGTAAGCTTAATTAGCTTGTGTTATGGAATCTAGAATGCGGATATACATACTTAGATAGGTACTTTTTTTTTGTAAATACATACATATTATACATAGAAACACCCAGACCAATGCAAATATTTATATTCATGCATACAAATATTGGCACTGAGCGGGGATCGAACCCGCGCCTCCTCCGTAGCAGCCGCGTTCACTACCGCTACGCCACATAGACATAATTTCAGTACGAGCCAGTCAATTCAACGTTTTTTTTCTGTACTACTTAGGTCGCAGACAAGCACACGGCCCTCTTGATGGTAAGAGGTTACCGTGGCCTATGGGCGAGTGCAACACCAGGGGACTCACACTCGTACTGTCTGAGTCTGAGAGATTCTGTGCCGTCAGCGCAAAAGATACTCGTAGGTAGGTCAAAGCCTTTGGTTTTCCCACTGACAGTACAAAATGACGGGACTTTTAAAGAAGCGACTACCATCTTACCCTTTAACTTTGAGAGAAAAGTCTGCGACAGAGCCTAGTCCATCAGCAGTTGTATACATATTTCTGATCGCACTACAGTTTCATCGCAATCGCATGAATGGAACGTATAACGGACAAACAAATAAACATCCAGTTCTATATTTATCTTTTGGAAGAGCTCTTAAATCAAAAGATATTGATAGACGTGTTGGATAGACATGATAAATATGATAACGTGTTCAGTCTTATGATGTATGTTACATTTTCGTTCGACTACAAAGCATGTCTGATGAAATCTTATACACATATTCATTTATTTACGCAGCTACCTTTAATTCCACCTACGTAATTTGGATCACGCCTTATCCTAATTAGCGTCTATCGAGTATGGCTTCAAATTCTTCGAGCGTTTTGATCTCGGTATTATCTGAGCCTAACTGATTCCTAACGTTAGGTTGTTTAAACTTTTTTAAGCTATTGCATAGCTTCTATCGCGGGCCTTGAGCGTGGAGACCGAATCCAGAAATTCCGTAACGAAAAAAACCTAACACCCCCCACTCCGAGCTCGCACGAATCGAGCCGAGCTGCTCCGAAGTAGCTCCGCTTAACGTAAGTAATTATAATTGCATAAGTTGATGAAAAATGCTATGCAATAGCTTTACCGCGGCAGTCCCCGAGTGCCACACGTCTTTTTATTTAATATAGCTACATTGGTAGACGAATACTACAATAAATACTCAAGGAATGACATTGAGAAAACACAGGCAACACAAGTTATACCATTTAGAGTTATCAATTTACAGATAAATGACCTTTAATAATTATATTACTCGTTGTCTTATTGAATACAGTACAAGAAAGATATGAGTAACAAACCTCCTTTGTAGCTCAAAACTAAAACAACCTTTATATTGAAATAAGAAAATAATTGTATATTTTGGCAGTCTGTCTTCTTTGTGTCAATAAAAACAGTTTTACGTATGTGATACATTTATGTTTATGAACGCTAATTTAATTCGTGAAAATATTCGATTCTATAAATTTCTTACCCCGCGTTTACATACTGCCGCTCGCATTGCTCATCGCCTTGCCGGCAATATTCACGCGAATAATGCCCTAGCATTCAAACACTCGCATCATCGCGATGTTCATCGCGTTGCCCAACACTCGCATCATCGCGATGTTCATCGCGTTGCCCCGCATACAGTATTCGCCTTGCGATGGAGATGGACGACTTTAGTTAAGTGGACACCTAACCGAATGCAGTATAGGCATTTTATTAGGCTAGGCTATCTACTTAGATACTTAGCTAGTAGGTAATCAGGCTAATTTAGTAGGTAGGTAGGTACCTACCTACCTACCTATTTTAATTTGGTAGGTAATTAGGCTAATTTGGTAGGTAGGTACCTACCTACCTACCTATTCTGGTTTGGTAGGTAGGTACCTACCTACCTACCTATTCTAATTTGGTAGGTAGGTACCTACCTACCTACCTATTCTAATTTGGTAGGTACCCTAGCTACCTGTTTGGTAGGTATACTTAGGCTAATTTGGTAGGTAGGTACCTACCTACCTACCTATTCTAATTTAGTAGGTAGAGGTACCTACCTACCTACCAAATTAAAATAGGTAGGTAGGTAAATTAGGCTAATTTGGTAAGTAGATTACCTACCAAATTAGAATAGGTAGGTAGGTAGATACCTACCTACCAAATTAGCCTAATTACCTACCAAATTAAAATAGGTAGGTAGGTAGGTAGGTAGTACCTACCAAATTAGCCTGATTACCTACCAAATAGGTAGGTAGGTACCTACCTATTCTAGTTTGGTAGGTAGGTACCTACCTACCTACCTACCTATTCTAATTTGGTAGGTACCCTACCTACCTATTTGGTAGGTATAATTAGGCTAATTTGGTAGGTAGGTAGGTACCTACCTACCTACCTATTTGGTAGGTAATCAGGCTAATTTGGTAGGTACTACCTACCTACCTACCTATTTTAATTTGGTAGGTAGGTAGGTACCTACCTACCTACCTATTATAGTTTGGTAGGTAGGTCCCTACCTACCTACCTTTTATATACATATGTATTACCTATATTATTTAATTAGATCCGTAGCAAGCATTTCAATAAATTCTATTGATTTTTCGTTGGACCATTCGATTGGTTGCGTCATTGTCATGATAATAAATTCGAAGTAATCCTGTGACTGTGACACGCGCGTACACAACGAGCGCTCGATGCGAAGTGTGCGCGACGCGAGTATGTGAATGCTTCATCGCGCTAGTATTGCCGCTACTTCTCGCGCCGCCAAGCCGACACTCGCAGCAACATACGCGGCAGTACTCGCGGCATGACGAATATACCATTCACACCACGTCCCTGCCCACTTCTCTCGCCACTTCCCTCGCTCTGCCGCGAGTATGTAAACGAAGCATTAGGTCTACCGGTTAGTAATGTCATCTTAGCAGGTGCTATACATTGCGTTTATGATACTTCAAATTGAATGTTACCTAAAAGAAATCGCGGTAATGTATTTCGTGTAATTTCCGTCTCCGTATTTAGGCGACGATACCCGAGAAAAGCCGAATCGTTCACTGATTTTTATTGTACTGTAAGAGGAGTAAAATATTACACTAATTCTCATATTTGTAATCATTTCAATTTTTTTATATAAATTAAGTGGCAGACAAGCACACGTCCCACCTGATGGGAAGTGGTTACCGTGGCCTATGCACGAGGGCAACAATAGGGAAGTCACGATTGTGTTGCCAACCCTGTAAGAACAGAGAGATTTAATTTAAACTTTTAATTATTTTGTTCCCTGCCAGTACTCCTTGTTGTTAATGTTCCGCTCTCACTTGTTCCTCAGTGGAGTTTGTTGCACCGTTTCGTTTCCACTAGCGCCTAGGAAGCGGTGGTAAACTTAGTTTTACCCTGCGTTTACATACTGCCGCTCGCATTGCTCATCGTGTTGCCAGAAATATTCGCGCGATTAATGCCCTAGCATTCATACACGCGCATCATCGTGTTGGTCCGCATTACAGTATTCGCTCTGCAACGGAGACGGACGTAAACGTATGGAGGACAACGCTGTAGCAGTGTACGCATTATGCTTTGCTGAATTAATTGAATAGATTATTAATAAAAACTATCACTTTCAACTACTATACACTTTCCGTAGATCGATATAAATATTTTTAAAAGTAAATATTCGAGGAGCAATAACGAAAGCCGTGTTTACTGATTAGCGCCATCTAAAGTCTCGTATAAGTTCATCGCGCTAGCATTGCCACTCCTTTGACTCGCGCCGCCAAGCCGACATTCGCAGCAACATACGCGGCAGTACTCGCGGCATGACGAATATACCATTCACACCACGTCTCTGCCCACTTCTCTCGCCACTTCCCTCGCTTTGCCGCGAGTATGTAAACGCAGCTTTACGCAGAGTTTGACATCAAAAAGATGTAAAGGCGTTACACAATTTTGAGAATTACTTAAAGAATTTGAAATTACAGTGAAACCTGGTTAAGTGAGACCTCAAGGGACCTGCAAATTTGTCTCACTTATAGAGGTATTCCACTTACCCAGTGTCTCAGATATCCAGGTATAAAAAAAATGTCTGTCTCATTTAAAGAGGGTTCCATTAATAGAGGTCAGAATACAGGTTATTTTCAGTTATAGAGGTGCGATTATTTAAAATAACGTATGATGTGAACATTATACGTATGTCTGAGTATAAATCTTCATTGGGAATTATAAAAGGTAATAAATTACCAAAGGTGCATTTGATTATAAATATCTTTGTTCTGAATTGTTCTACTAAGAGTAGCTATGGCATATTAAATTTGACACAGATTTCATCGCGTGTCTTCCCAATTTCATAAAAGGATATTAACTTTTCACATACTAATAGCTTTAGTTTCAGCATTTTTTAAATAAACATCTGTATGATAGTACCTACCTAAACCAAAACTAAAACTGAAGGTCATTAAGGCTCAAAATTAGTTACGCACGGGATTTGCGGGTTGAATAAGAATAAGTAAACAAAAAAAAACGGTGTTATCTCAGTTATAGAGGTTAATGCATGTGAAATTCACTCGCTGTCTCAGTTATAGAGGTAACTTCGACGATAAAATCTAAAGAACGAATCCCAGATATAGAGGTTTGCTTCGTCCCTCTAATAGAGGTAATTCAGTGCCAAGGTGTAGGGACCTCAGCATGAGTTCCAGTTATAGAGGTTTCTCACTTATCCAGGTCCCACTTATCCAAGTTTCACTGTATTTCCTTTAGAGTAAACATCCATCGGTAATAACATCTCACTATGAGATACTCCACCCTTAACTGCAATCGTTAAATTAAGCGTCGCGTGACGTTATTCCGGTTTCATTGTCTGTCTTCATGTCGTTCATTGTTAACAGACACGGTTTTCTACTTAGATTTTCACGAAAAGAAATAAAACTTTAATTCAATCAACGACCTACGTAATAGCTACTAAAATGAACAGTAAAAATGTAATAAAACTAAGTTCATTTACAAATGAATACTGTATATGTTATACACCTTAATGTATAGAAGTCGAATATCACTTTCATAAGAGATATTCAAAGCTTTTAGCTTTGAGACGTTTGATTTGGCTTATGTAACTTACATTTGGTAAATATTTTGATATTTGAATTAACTAATGTACAGTCAACATCAAAATCGCTTAACAGATTTTAATTCACATTGCGTCTTTATATTTACAATAACTTGACGTCAGATATTGTATGCATTTTCTGTTTGTATACTTTTTCTGTCCTTTCCTCGAATTTTTTCTAATGTTACCTAAAGGTTAGCTGGGAGAAAATTGTACCCTATTGAGCTCACCTGTATATTATTATATTTTATTTAAACTTCATGCATACATGTACACAGGCGGACTTAATGCCTTTGGCATTTTCTACCAGCCAACCAAACCAAATAAATACATTGTCTCATATATATTTTTAAATTGATGAATATTTTGTCAATAATACCTACTGTGTGTATCGTAAAAAATTAAGAATTCATACCATGAAAGTAGTTACCAGCCACGTTTCCTTTCATTGCACAAGTTTTTAATTAAAGCAGTAGAGCAAGGACGGTATGAATGCCTTCAGCAGAGCAATGAGTGTGACAAATTCAAATTGTTCAGAAAGCTTCGCGTTGAATAAAAACTTTGATAATAGTACATTATGGTACAAGTGAGCAACGTTGGTGATTACCGCCGAGGCGCCATTGAGACCCGAGCCGCCAGGCGAGGGTCTTAAGACAGCCGAGGACGGTAATCATCATGCTCACACGTGCCATACGACGTTTTACAACACACTTGCGAATAAAATAATACTACTAATACTAAATAAACAATACTACAAATTAAATCGTTTTCCTATGCGCGCGCATTTAACAATGGCGGTACTCATTTTTTTTTAACCATATTTAAAAAAAAATGAGGTTTGAACTTAACTTTTTTTTACTCTGTTTTTTTTGTACTTAGAGAAAAAAAAAAGTTAAATTTGAGTGAAAATTTTGTTTATTACACAAGTATTACAAGTTGAAATTATTTATTTAAATACGAAAATGCATCAAATGACCATACAATAGGCGTATTAATTTATTCGTACTATTAAACACGTTATTTTTTGTATCAAAACTTTTTTAAGAACATAGACAATTATAGACACTTCCTATAAAATTTAAAAAAGAATCTATAACTCACTTTTGTGAATAATAGTAATGAAAAAGTCCCAGTTTTATAATAGGTGTCATTCCGTGCTTAATTGCGGTAAAATAATATCACTGTTATGAGCAGGTGTGTTGTAAAACATTTTTATAATAATATCTCTCATCTCTGGGATGGCTCCGCAAAGTACTTACTAGATGCTCTCGACAGGTTGCAGCGACGCACAGTCCGCATTATTGGGAATCCTGAGATCACTAAAACCCTCGAGCCTTTGCAATTGCGTAGAGATGTGGCATCTTTGGCGGTATTTTACCGTCTCTACCACGGTGAATGTTCTGATGAGCTCTTCCAATTAATCCCACCCTCTCCTTTCCTATACAGGACAACACGTGCAGGGCTTAGATGCCACCCGCATACGGTGCAGAATATTCCATCGAGAACCAAGCGGTTCGGCGACTCCTTCTGCCGCACCATTAAGTCTTGGAATTCCTTACCAGTTCACGTGTTTCCCTCCTTCTACAGTCCCGGGTCCTTTAAGCGGGGCGTGAAAAAGCATCTGATGAGGCCGTCAAGCTGAGTGCCACCATTGTAACATGATACGTGTCTGTAATGGTGACCCTCTTTTCAGAGACTTTGCCTTCAGCTTACCATCAGGCGAGGCGAAGTCAAATTGACGTGTCCTATATAAAAAAAAAAATTGTAGGTAGCTAATACATTGAAGATAAAAGTATTTAAACTTTCATAGTCGTTCACATTACTATTGGAACTATCGGGATATTTAATTTACCATGTATTGCTTTGAGTATCCGATATTTCGGCGCTTTTGCAAGCACCATGATCACGGAGGAAGGAGTTCTGGCGGTAAACGGTGAAACAGTTCTAATGGCAAAGAAGATAAATTTGTTTTTGAATGAAATTTTGAAGCATTTATTATGCTAACTTTTCAAATCGATGTAGAAAGGAAAAAAAGAATCGACTTTTTTCTTTTTAAATCGATAAATGTGTTTGACAAATAACACGTACAATTTTGATACATAAACTAATGGATGAATATTATTCGCTCATATTTTTTATTCCCATTGGATATCGAGCCACGAACCTGAAGTACCGTTTAAAAAGGGGTTATTCCCAAAGGGGTCCTTGAATTTTTCTCTGCACACGTATTTTTATTTACATATTTATTGAACTGCTGAGTTCAGTCCTAATCTGATGGGTCCAGTAATTGAAATATAACCTTGATAATATTTGAAGGAAATCGGATGGACGACATGGCAGCTTATAAAATACAAATATTTTTTTTTAAATTAGACATAAAATGAAATGAAAAAAAAAAAACATTTCGATTTTTAGGAGGTTTCTGAGTTATTTTATGTAAACTTTTATGGTATCCTTAAGTGTAATATTATCTTTACTTTACAATTTATCTAATTAATTAAGAATTTTCTGCTTGATCCCAAAATAGTAGATACATTGCCAGAATCGTCTCAGTAAGAGCTGGTGTGCAATAAAGAATTATTTATAGATGTACCAGCAAAACCCTAAAATGGCTTAAATAAATCGGAACTATGGTTGTCACTGTCAAATTCATAACTGTAGGAAAAAGTTTCACCAATACCCCGATAGATGGTGCTGTGCGGTTTACAGAATCACGGTATGGTTTCATTATAAGTGAAATTATATAAGCTCAAACTACATAATTATGTTTATTTGGTATTGACGGTAGGATAATTGTATGGTATTTAATCATCCAGTCGTTTGGATCTCTTTGGATCTTTGCAATAAACAACAACTCTCGTTTTATTGCACATCAAAGACAATGGCACAATTTGATAATGTAGAAGAGACGCTGGCACCATCCTTTTTTTTTATCGTGCGAAAAATCCCCACGGGTACCTTCCCCGCCGCGGGGCCGGAGGAGGAGGTTTTGTCGGACTCTTTGCACGCCTTCTGTGGGCCGCCAATTGCTGGAGGTGAGATTTTCATAGCCTTATCCCTCGCACCCCGCCCGACGTTGGCACCATCCCATCCTTCAATTCACAGATTTGTCAGTACACGACTAGGTACATACTTGATGAACCTTGAGCCCACATAAACAAACATAATAATTCAGCGTTATCCATATAATAATACCCACTAATACCGAGTGGTTGTCCAGCATTGAGTAATCTCTTTTTATTTTATATTACCGCCCTGACATGGCGACCATGACAGCGTGTAATGGAATTCGAGCTCACTCATCGCCTTAAACAAACAGGGTTGTCACGTTGAAGATATTATTCCTTTTAGCTGTTTCACGAGGATGGAAAAATTAAAACAGCTGTATGAAAAACTACAGTCTGTCAAACAAATAAATTAACTTTTGACGTTTCAAGTAGTTATGTGACGTTTTTGACATTCGTTGAGGCCTGTCATAATATATACGTCAAATCCCATACATTTGGCATTCTATTCCATCATACGCCGAGCAACGAATTGCCACTTGTCTAGAGACGCTGTACGATTTTATCCGACAACCGACTTTGTTTATCAAGAAGTTTTAATCGGTTATACGGTTGGACAAATCAAAAATATTGTACCGTATAACCGATTGAAACTTCTTAAAACAAAGTCAATTGTCATATAAAATCTAATAAGTCACTGATTGAGACATAACTACATGAACCGTCAAAAGTTAATTTATTCGTTGGACACGGTATACTCGTAGTAGTAGTGCTTTGTCATAATATCATATTTAGGTGGAAAAAATTAAAAAAGGCTTAAAATCAGAAAATAGTTACGTAGGTAGTAAAAAAGGAAGTCGCTTTCGCTGCCTATTCGTTTAGTTCTTTTAAACTACCGAATGAATTTTAATGCAGTTTTCAGCAATTGATAGAGTTTTTATAAATAGGACACGTCAATATGACTTTAACTTGGCTGATGGTAAGCTGAAGGCAAAGTTTAAGGGAAAAGGGCCACCATTAGGACATCAAGGGTAAGGTTTATAAGTCATACGTACATAATTTATTATAGTATAGGGGCGGGTCGCTAGTGAATTATAACTTAAATAATTATGTATTTTGAGTGTAGACGCGTTTAGTTTATGAATGCTCAGTACATTTAAATTCATAAAATCTTCACACAAGTTAAGTTCACGACTGAGTATCATTTCAGGCCTAAGATATACCTATTTAGAATCACGACGTACTTCAAATTCACGGTTTCACTAAAGGTTACAAACGGACACCCATTGTGTCCGTTTGTAACCTTTAGTGAAATCTGCCATTATGTTCAATATTGACGTGTCATGTCTTGACAAGCAATGTACCATAAACAACCCCTATTTGAATTTACATAGTAATTGCTTTCTATTTACTTATTATGTAGTATGTAGTGCCGCGTGGTTCCCGGCAGAGCAGAATTTAGGCCACCCCATCTCTTCCCATGCGGGGTCGTACAAGTCGACTAAGGGATAGGGCTGTTTAACATCAGACAGATATATACAGCCCAGACTCAGCCTCATTTGCATGGCTCGAGTCAACAAAAGCGCCTGGAATACGGTAATAGACTCATCCCTTATTATGGTTATCCAGTTATCCAGCTTGGTAAAAACAACTTCGAGAAAGAAATAGCCAGAAGAATCCAACTGGGGTTGGCAGCATTTGGCAAATTGCGTCGGGTCTTCAACTTCCCCCTGCCGCAATGCCTCAAAACAAAGGTTTTCGACCAGTGCGTCCTGCCTGTTATGACCTACGGTGCCGAAACGTGGCCACTGACGGTGGGGTTAGTCCGTGACCTAAAAGTCGCGCAGTGGGCTATGGAGCAAGCTATGCTTGGAGTCTCTTTGAAGGATAGAATTCGCAACGAGGTTATCCGACATAGAACCAAAGTTACCAACATAGCTCGCAGAATAAGCAAGCTGAAGTGGCAGTGGGCTGGCCACATCTGCCGAAGGACTGATGGTCGTTGGAGCAAACGAGTCCTAGAGTGGAGACCGCGCGTAGGAAAACGGAAGGTGGGACATCCCCTAGCCAGGTGAACCGACGACCTGCGAAAGGTGGCTGGGATGGACTGGATGTGGAAGGCGAAGGATCGGCTAACGTGGCGGATATTGGGAGAGGCCCATGTCCAGCAGTGGACTGCAGCAGGCTAATTGATTGATTGATTATTATGTGGGACCGAGTACAATGATTGGTGAAATGTGGGTGCTATTTCACCTCTGCCTAACCCTCCGGGGATAAGGGCGTGATTATAGGTATGTATGAAATTTTCAATTTCTATTACATACGTCTTTCTTTCTCCGCGGAAGGAAGAGACAATAGCCCGCCATATTTCTTTTGTCGTTCTGAACTTTGCCCTTAACCTTCGCACTTAAACCTTTTATACAAGTCCGTGCTTTTAGAGGCGATTGACTACCTTTTTTCAATAATAATCAATTCATATGAGATTTGAATCTGTTCATTACAAGTGAATGCTCAAGTTTATCAGCAATGTTACATTACAGAAAAATATCTATATATAGGTATAAGCTTTCTATCAAGCGTTCTGGCGAGCATTCTGGCGAGCATGCTTGCAAAACAACTGTAAATTTGCTTCGACTAGAGCGTTCGCTAGAAAGATCATGTAAATGTTCGTAGCATTATTTGGCTCTACACTTGGCTCGGTTCGTTGTTCGGTTCGACAAATTTAAAAACGGCGAATGTTCGATGTTCTGTTACAAGTAAATACTCAAGTCTATCAGCACATCAGCATTAAGGGTGCTTACATAGAGGAATAGGGCATCTAGTCAATACATTCGCTGATCGCGTTATAAAACAGGCAACCGTCAGTCAGTATGAAAAAATAAGTCAAAGCAAGAAATAAATTATTCTATGTTTGTAGCTGGTTATGAAAAATCCTTCACAAAAGTGGATGAAGCCAAAATGTATTCAGAACACGCATGAATGGAGGCGATTTAAATCATTTTACGATGGTCGTCTTTACATTTGGAGCTTATTGCGATCGGCCTCCCAAAATGTTTTAAAGTTGCAGTACCATGAGAGTTAAATATTTATTGGAAGTTCAAGAGAGTTTGAGTGAATAAAACAATCTGCTGAACTTTCAAATAAGAGTTACATAATTTACACACTGCAGTTGCCAAGTGTAACGTCTATTTATATAATAACAACAACAACTTAAACATTTACGTTTTGATTTTATTTATGAATTTTAAAGCCAGTCTTCTACACCGATTTTTACTTATAAGTTTCTAGTGTTGAATAATGATCGCGGACAAAGCAACGAATTCCTCTCGGGCAAAACATCGGGCAACAGCTAGTTAGAAAATAATTAATCCCGTGGGCGAGTGGTGAGCGTCGTAATTTTTGGAAATAATAAAATATTCAAAACATTACAAATATTGAAGTAGCAACAGAGCCACTTTCGTTATTCGAACAAAAGATAAATTTTCTTGTTTCATTGTTTCTTTTCGATGTTACAGGTTGATAACAATTAATGCTGCTGCTGGTAGAAATGACCACTTTGTGAAAATGACGCTTTGTGAAATTGGAAAATTTGTTCGAGATGGATGTAAAAACTGTTGAACAGATTTTGATGCAGTTTTTTGTTACAAAGGTCTTACGTTTGTTTTTGCAATCGGCTGATTAGAACCTTCCGCCCACGAAGAGATCCACGCGGGCGGAAGGTTAGTTTTTTATATTTGTTTTTGTTGTGTTTGTACCTATTGTTCGTATATGTTTTACAGCATTGTATACTTTACCATCCTACTAATACAATAAACGCGAAAGTTTGTAAATATGGATGGATGGAAGATTGTTACTCTTTCACGTAAAAACTACTGAATGGATTTCATTGAAACTTTACAATAATATAGCTTATACATAAGAATAACACATAGACTACGTTTGGTCGCGATAACCGACATCCATGCGGGCGGAGCCGCGGACAACAGCTAGTTATAAAAATTCTTATCTTCTAAAAAATCTCATCATGTTTAGGAGTAGGTACGTCTTCATGATAACATCAAGAAGTCGAGAGGTTCTATATCCATGCATTTTAATTTGATTATGGCGTTTCCATTCTATGGGCAATGGAGGTTTTTTCATCAGACCCTAAATCTTCAATCTTGTTTATTATAAGGCAAGTGCTAAAAAGAAAACAAAGGGAAAAATACAATTAAATCTATTCATAGCAGACATACACAGACATATTTAGATAAATTAAACGGGGCTAACCTGGCGTGTTAATCTATAAATAATTAAATTCAATCAGAAAATGCCCTTGTCGATATAAATAATTGAATTCAATCAGAAAATGCCACAGCGAAGTATTTTATAGTTTCTGGCGGTAATCAACGCGACTGCTACGTGGTAGGGTTCGATTACTGCATGGTGCAAATTTTTTTGTACATGAGTATGGCTATTTGCATCGGTTTGGTCGTGCCTCTGCGAGCACGATAAGCTGTCGGTCCCGATTGCCATACGAACATTTATGGCAGTCATTACGGGTAGTTGGAGCCCTAAAAAGCTACAACTGGTCTAACAGCAATACTTCGATATCGCCAATGCCTTGTGAAGGTAAGATGGCAGTCGCTTCACGGAAAATATCTAAGATTAGACAAACTGTCAGTTATACTGGAAACCAGACTCAGACTACGAAGTGAAAGCTTAGGATGATACTGGGATTAACGCTAGGACTAAAAACAATATTAAAAAAAGTGATTACTTACCTTCTCATGTACTGGAACTTAATCACTACAAATATCAGCAACGTGTTTGCCGACAGCGAGACAGTCAACACCACCACGTACAGCACTATTATCACCACATCAGGATCATAGAACATATCTAGATCCAACACATTCCACAACTCAGATTCATTCAACCCACGTTCAGTAGTCATATTTGACTTTACTAACGACATTTTTGTGTCGTCGATGTTAGGTCAATTCACTACATAATGCTTTGTGGAGAAACATTTTTTACATTCTGTAAAGTAATAGAGGTTGGATAGTTGAAAGATTTATTTAATAGCCTCTTCGGAGTTAGTAATGGTTTGTTTACAAAACCGTTTCTGTTTTATTATGTGTATGTGAAGCCATTGATTGGGTTTGGGAAATTTTACTGTGATTGAAATACTTTTGTATTTTATTTTTAACTGAAGTTGTTTTAAATTGTTTTATGTAGGTATTCGTTTCTTAATAACACGAATTAAATTAGTAAACCTAGTGTTAACAATCCTACTTCCTACTAATAGATACAAATGTGAAAGTTTATGAAGATGCTTGTTATTCAATCACTATCTAACGCTGAACGGGTTTAGCTGAAATTTGGTACAGGGATTATAGTCAGGAATAACACACAGTATTGTTATATAGTTTTACAGCCCTACGGAAGACTGCGGCTCAATAACCTCGTGTTGTGTTTCCGATGGTGAGTAAGGTAGCCAAAGCTCACTGGAGAGGTTTTGTGCTGTCAGTGGGAAAACCAAAGTCTTTGTCCTACTTATCTTTTGCGCCGACGACACTCAATCTCTCTGTTCTTATAGGGTCGACAGCAAGAGTGTGACTCCCCTGGTGTTTCACTCTTCCTTAGGCCAAGGTAACCACTTACCATCAAGAGGGTCGCGTGCTTATTTGTGACCTAATTGGTCCGTCAACTGCTGTACCCCGCTAGATGTTAAAAAGCTGAGGTGCAGCACAGTAGATATGGACCACCATTTCTGATGCCATTGACTTAAACATGGTGGTCCCTAACTTGACGGCCTTGATAGATGACTTTACATGCCCCACTTGAACAACCTGGGACTGTAGGAATGTTTTTCTTTTAGACAATTTTATGCTAGGTACAGTCAGAGTTTATAAGTGCATTAGCACAACAAGGCTCAAAATGGTGTGGCGTGCGGCCGTGCGCCGGCCCGGTTTTGTGTTTACATAATAATATGTATCATTAGATACTAATACAGTAATTTACCAACTTAGTAAGTTAACTGATAGCTAAGTGGGTTAAGCAAGATACTATTGATTCACAATGATAAGAGGTTCCAGGTTCGATTCCAGCTTATAACGATTTTTTATATTTATGACAAAAATATAATTTTAAATATTGATAAAGTAATTTTGTATGAAGTTGGCATTCTTTTTACATTTTATGTTGATATTTGCTAAAATTTAACAAATAATATAATGATATTAATTTATAAATGAAACACAAAAAGTGTTATTGCAAGATTGCAGGATTTGAACCATCAACCTTTGCATTTCCACAAACCTCATGATTTAACCACTCGGCCACGGGTTGCTTACGTAGTGACAACGAAATTATCGATAATATTCCTACGGAAGAACAATTTATGTGTGTGTGTAAATTGTCTTAAAAGAAAAACGTCACAAGTAGCGCTAGAATGTTGACGCTATAGTTGCGTAGGATTGCTACTGTACTTTTGACTTCGACTGTACATAAAATTGATCTTATCTTTATCGTTTCGTGTTTAAAATATTTAATTATCAACTTATCATGTTGTTTACAAGAAAATTTGGAACTTTTTAATTAAGATGTTTTATGAGAGGTTGTTTGAACTTTCAATTAGCTCAACATTTTCTTAGGTATAGATTAATTCATGAACGTAACTAACAAGAAACTCTCTAAATACTGAGTGATTTCGTATTTGGTTAATTAAGTAGATATTAAGTATCCGTTAATTGTGTATTATGTTATTGAACATTGCTTAAGAACGATCTTAAATATCAAATTATTACCTACTAGCTGTTGCCCGCGGCTCCGCCCGCGTGGATGTCGGTTATCGCGACCAAACATAGCCTATGTCCTTTCTCAAAGTCTAATCTATTTCTTTGCCAAATTTCATTAGGTAAAATCGGTTCAGTGGTTTAGGCGTGAAAATATAACAGACAGACAGACAGACACAGTTACTTTCGCATTTATAATATTAGTATGGATAAATAATTTCTATTTCACTCTCAAAACATCACTTATGTCTACTGTAAATCTAATGATATACAACAAAGAATTATCTATCTATCTATTTATCTATCTTGAGAACATTGTTTTTTTTTTTTTTCATTTTCAGTTTTTTTTTACACTTTTTAGAAACGACAGTAAACTATATCAGTTAGCACACATCCCGCAGTTATTATAGTTAACTATTTTAATTTCACTACACTAGACTACACTTTACGCATTGCTGTATAAGCTCGTACTGAAAGGTGAAAAATTTTTCTTATTTAAAATTGTAGTATGCTTGTAGTAGTACTATTAATAACTGAACAGAAACTAATGTGTGTACAATAACTTTGGTATAAAACCATCTGTTAGAACATGAAAGTTAAAAAGCCATAGTCATAAAATTATAATAAGCTATAAATCCATTTACATGGACGGTGTATTAAGTACCTCATGTTAGTACGCGATACGATGAATGAATTGAACAGCTTTGTCAAAAAGCTAGTCAAGGTATATGCACAGTCTAACGAACTCTTAGGTATGTTTTTTGGATCTCTGTTTTCACGGAGGTAGGACGCGTTCCAAATGAGCAGTCCGACTGGGGAAGTACCTCGGCCCAACAGAATACCGCGGTCATTGTAACTTTGTGTTGTGTTTCTGGCGGTGAGTAGGGTAGCCAGAGCTCACTGGAAAGTAATTGTGCTGTCAGTGGGAAGACAAAAGGCTTGTCCCGCTTTATCTTCTGCACCGACGAAGGCACAGAAACTCTGTTTTTACACTTTTTACCCTCTTTTTTCAGTTGGGTAGTACAGTTGACCGGACCACGGTTAAACAAAATTTACAGTCGTACAGTTAACCGGACTTGGCTTTGTTTTCTATTAACCATGGTACAGTTAACTGGACCACGGAAAACAGAAAATGAGTGGTTAATAGAAAACAAAGCCTAGTCCGGCTAACTGTACGACTGATAGTTTTGTTTAACTGTGGTCCGGTCAACTGTACTACCTATTATACTGCACCAAAGAAAAACGACGGTTTTTACAGTCCATGTTGCACACATCCATAGATCACGGTAACTATTTTCCATCATGTGAGCCGTGTACCACGCCGCCACCGTGTACCACCTAAGTGGTATAAAAATGAAATATTTATAATACTACCTTAATTTAATTATACTGATTTAATACTAGCATTTGGGTCTGCCCTCATCCTTCACATGGATAATTGTATTCTCCCAGAGCCCGATAAATATAATATTATAAACAATTTACAATTCTTTAGATCGTAAAAACGATAAAATGATTAATCGAGTTTGCGTATTATTTATTAATCATTCATAATTCACCCGTCATAGTTCACTAGCCATAGTTCACCGGTCGAATTAGCAGCCATTTTTCACTAATTTATGTGCCAGATACGGACGGTGGGCCATTTGCTGGAGCCATAAATCTTGTATGTAATTAGGTATGTATCTATAATATATTGAGTATTTCTTTTAGATGTGCACTCAAATCATAATGCGTTAGATGGAATTTTAAAGCATTTTCGCCTGTTCCGTGTAGGGATCGCTTAATCGATACCTTATGTACGGGACTGGTTGCGGGACTGCGGGTTCAAGTTCCGTCTTCAACATTTTTCTTTTCACTTTTCCAATGTCACAACATGTTACTGTTGTTTATGTGAAACGTCAATGGTCTCTATTTTAACAGCGCAGATTGAATATTCTTTGATAGGAGAATATGTTATGATAATAATTAATAGATAAAGTGGACTAATGTTAAATATTGTTTTGTGCACAAATATGACCTCATCCCGCCCGTTGGTAAGCTGTAACTGAAATATAATAAAAAGGCAGCATGATAATTACCAAAAATGCTGAAATGGAGGTTTAAGAGCCTAACGATAATTACGCTATTTCGCGCCCATTAAGAAGCCGCGATTATAGAAAGGAAAAATGTGTTATATTAAAGAACCTTAAATCTTTTAGAAAAAATCCACAAAAGCTCTTTTAAATTCTTTAAGTACTTACTCTCTATTTACTGTTCCAAGTTAAGAATATATTTTTTTTGAGATAATTTTAAAGCAATTAGTTTGCTAGACTAAACAAATTATAATAAATTGGAAAAAGCGAAATCAATTCTCGGGCGGGACTCGAACCCGCGATCTTTCCCTTACAGGGGGAACGCTCTGACCACTGAGCCACCGAGCTTCGCCCGAGAGTGATCCAATTTTTCCAATACATCCATCTTACGGCGATGGTGGAGTAATCTACCGATATTCGTACGAACTATCGGAATCAATGAATGAGTCCCAATGGTTCGAGTCCCGCCCGAGAATTGATTTCGCTTTTTCCAATTTATTATAATAAGAATATATTATTCACAAAATTTGTTTTACTTTCAGTAAATTTCTGTTAATTGTCTTATACTTTCATTCATTAACTTTTCCATTCCATTTTTGCTTAATCAAACACCAAGACACCAGCTCTTCGCATATTTTTTCCTCTTTATATATATCTTTATATATATCAACTAAGGTCAAGTCAAGCCTCAAACTCACGCGTTATTACGATATTTATTTTTAGTACATTATCTATAGGATTATTATATAAAAATACGATTATGATAAATGATGTCCTTTCCATTGGTTATAAAAATAATATAGAGTTGTCCAATAACTGTTTGTTTGTCACTCAAATACGTACATTCGACTATTTGCCGTTTTTCTTAAGTACTTTAGTATAATTAATCTATCACACTTAACGAGGATTTTATTACACAGTCACTTCTCATTATTGATTATGTAGCTATTATGCTTCATAAGCTGACGAGGCATAAAAATATAGATATTACTCATAAAATTCTTCAGAAATCGTTTTTGTATTTTTGTGATTTCTCAGTTCTTTACTGAACCATTAATTTGTAAATGGTTACATAGCTAACATTACATGTATTAATGCGTAAAATTACATGATCAGCCCCCTAGACAAGTGGCAATTCGTTGCTCGGCGTATGATGGAATAGAATGACAAATGTATAGGATTTGACGTTTTTGACATTCGTTGACGCCTGTCATATACGTCAAATCCCATACATTTGGCATTCTATTCCATCATACGCCGAGTAACGAATTGCCACTTGTCTAGAGGGGCAGTTGTTTGTTGTTCATTTTATTAGTTTTTCAGTTTTGGCCAGTCAGTGCTCAATATTTTGAAGTTTGTTTACGAAGTCTTCTATTACTACACAGTACCATATTTTTGAATTCATATATCGGTCGCAAAGAAGAGATAGACAATATCAGTGATATCAGAATTTCGCTGAAGCTGTGGGATGGGCTCCCTGCGGTGGTTTTTCCAAGCTACTAAGTACGATATGGGGTTCATCAAGAAGGCCATTAGAAGGTTTCTACAGGGTCGGCAGCACGAATGTGACGCGCCTGGTATTGTACACATCCATAGGCCACGGTAATCACTCTCCATCAGGTGAGCCATGAATTTGGCTGCCACCTAAGTGACTTTAAAAATCAATTAGAACTCCAGCTGTAAAGCTCTCAATTTGCTAAATTGCTCTAGAAAATCTTTTGCTCCACAGAGTAAATACGGACTAATTGTATTCTACTACCTATCGCTAGAGATAAAGTTAATTTATCGATCAAGAGTAATTCCAACTACTTAATTAGACACAGACAGGCACCCACAGGGAAGGCTTAGATCTAGTGTGGGGCCACCGGCAATGTAGGTAACTATACCTTTGATTTGCCTGACGTTTCGACCAGGTTATATCGGCCGTGGTCACAGGCAGGTAACCAGGCCCTCGATTCTGCTAAAGCACAACCACTGTCGCACCACAGAGATTGCGAGAAAATTCCATTAGATTTTAGCCTATAAAGTAATGCAGTTAAAGTTTAAAATTAAATGGCTTTTTGTAGAGTGAATGAAAGAGTGTAATGAAACTCCTTTCATTTAATTTTGTGAGTGTAATGCCCGTTTTCACCAACGTCCCCTAAATTTTAGGGGCCACCTAAGAAAAGTTAGGTAACCCTTAGTAACATTTCGTTTTCACCAAACCTTAGGGATACCTAACTACTTAGGTGTCACTTAAAATTTAGGGGCTACCTAACTAACCCCTAACAAGGCGACAGAATAACTTTGCGCATATTTACGCACGTTTTCGTAGGTATATATTTCTAACTAACTATTACAATCAATTTAATAATATTTTGCAAAAAAAATATATTTTGAAAACACTTACGGTTTTCGTCAGCACTACAAAATAGGAGACCCTACAAAATAGGAGACCCTTTCTTAGGTGTCACTTAGGGTGGTGAAAACGAATTTAGATAAGTAATATATTTAGGGGCTACCTACGTTAGGGGGCTCTTAGTTAAGAGATGATTTATATAGTTTAGTGTAGGTATATGTATGTAACTATATGTATAAATTATGTAACGATAATTATGTGTACCTATACAATATGGAGTATTTATTTAAGATTATTTTAAAGCAATTAGTTTGCTAGACTAAACAAATTATAATAAATTGGAAAAAGCGAAATCAATTCTCGGGCGGGACTCGAACCCGCGATCTTTCCCTTACAGGGGGAACGCTCTGACCACTGAGCCACCGAGCTTCGCCCGAGAGTGACCCAATTTTTCCAATACATCCATCTTACGGCGATGGTAGGAGTAATCTACCTATCCTACCATCGCCGTAAGATGGATGTATTGGAAAAATTGGATTACACACTCTCATAACAATTTTCAAGCACCTACCTCAACTATTCTCTGCATCACTCTAAGGTTGACTGGTAGAAAATGCCTATGTCCGCCTTTGTACATTTTATTTGTGCAATAAAGTTTAAAATAAATAAATAAATATAGTTGGTGAAAACGGGCATAAGTCTATAGAAATAAGGACTAAAATTTAATGCCATTTTTTGCAGTCTCTGTGGTGACAGTGGTTGTACTTTAGCAGAATCGAGGGCCTGGTCGAAACGTCATTCAAATCAAAGGTATGTATGTACTTTTACCATGATCGCGTTAATTCCCGTTAACATTATTGTATATCATGGAACGCGAGAGTTTAAAAGTTAATTTTAGTTAATTCATTTATTACCATAAGCACTTACATAGTTACACTATGTAAGTATTTATGGTAATAACTGAATTATTTATTTATTTATCCTACTAATATTATAAATGTGAAAGTTTGTGAGAATGGATGTGTGGATGTGTGGATGTTTGTTACTCTTTCACGCATAAACGGCTGGACCGATTTGGTTGAAATTTGGTATGTATATAGGTTATACCCTGGATTAACATATAGGCTATATATATCAGCGATGAACGGGATCAGAATTCCACGCGGGCGGAGCCGCGGGCAACAGCTAGTTATTCATAAATTTCTCACATCTCTAAAGTTTTGCAGACCTCTGAGCATTTGATAATTAATTTACGTAGATATATATATTCACGCCTGTACATCCACGAAGGGGTAGGCAGAGGTGTATTATCACCCACATTTCGCCAACTACGATTTTCGGTCCCACGTAATAGGGGGCAAGTCTATTGCCATCAAGCGGGAACTTATTCATGGATTCTTATTAATGGATATTCGTGTTTATCACCTCAACGACCCAGGGTCAGCTGGGGTGTGAGGAAGGCCCCAAATCAGATTAGCATCGAAAAATCGGTATTTTCAAAACCGTTTTTCTTTTTAACTATAAAATCTACATACTATAAAATCATCTACAAAATCATACTACAGGATATACAGAGAAACTTCTCCTTTTCATAAATTAAATAAAAAAGGAGGAAATAATTGAAAAGAGGCTCTGGACATCACTCTACTCTTTCTTATGAAACCAAATATTTTCTACACTATGTATCCAAATAATCTAAAATTTCACATATATGTTAAATAAGTGTATTATCATGACGTGACCTTCTTAGTTTGTAATCGTTCCCTATAAAATTATCTAATAAAATTAGTTTTACTGATTTTTACGGCCGAAAAACGAGCGAATGACCTTGAGCATTTGTATGGTCAAAGTCATTCGCGTATGTAATCACCTTAAACCCCGGGATTCGAGACCCGAGACGTCACGCGTGCGGTAACAGTGGGTTCGAGTCCCAGATGGATGGTTATGAAGCAGTAATTATTTCTATCAATCAATTAGTCTATTGCAGTCCACTGCTGGACATAGGCCTCTCCCAATTATTTCTATACTTTACATATATATTTTATTACTTAATTACATTTACTTTATTATTTCATTGATCATTTTTGTGATGATAAATGTTCAAGTTTTGTACAATAGGTAGTGGTTGTCCTGATTCTACTAACATTGTACTTTAGAATATTTAACGCTATAATTAATCTTCTTGATCTCTCAAAGGGTTTTATTACCCTAATGGCTCATCCTTGGTTAAAATATTGTTCTAGCTTCTTGAATGCGCTTAATTATTACGGCCCATAAATTAAATATGCTCTGGCAGATTCCGTTTATAGTTACTGCCACTTCTCATCTATAGCAAATCTCTATAATATAAAAATGAATCCCTATTTCCCTTGGTCACGCCATCACGCGTGAACGGCTGGACCGATTTCGCTAATTCTTTTTTTAGAACATTCCTTAAAGTACGGGGATGGTTCTTACGGAGAGAAAAAGTGAAAAAAAAAAGAATTGACTGTTAGGCGGTACGAAGTTCGCGGGGTCAGCTAGTTGATAATATTAGAACCAAATATTGTAGTCGTTTTGGACCCCACTTGACATTTATGGGAGTGACTGGTATCTTCCACTCCTAGAGGGAAGCTAGCGCTGGCGAAAGACCTTAATGGTATGTACTTCTTGATCGATATTTTTCTTTTATCAATCAAGACAAGGTGTTAAGAAAGAACTAATAATTATGAATACGAACGTCTATTGCTTAATTCAGCGAACACGAAATATTTGGATTTGGCTTCAATTTCACCACAGAGTAGATCACTGGAGTTACTTTTTATCCTGGTAATGGGTTTCTGTAGGTCGACATCGGGAGAGGGCCAGATCGAGAGATATGGCCCGGTCGGCCGGGGTGCGAGGGATATGGCTACAACAATCTCACCTCCGGCAACTGACGGCCCACAGTCGGCGTGCGTTTTAGTCGGTTCGAGTCCGACATAACCTCCTCCTCCGGCTCCGGCGGGGGAGGTATCCGCGGGGATTTTTCGCACGATAAAAAAAAAAAGGTAACGGGATCGATATTAAACATGAGCGGAGCCGTGGGCATAGCCTAGTTAAATTGCAAACTTTACTTTTCTTATACCGGGACAAACCAAGACCAATAGTTATACATATTGATAGCACACTTCTTGTACTTTTCCACGAAATAAACTTAGGTAAGTATAGTTACTAATTTTCAAGTTTAAAAAAATGTTAATACACGTGTTCAAATTAAAAGAAAAAGTTTATTAATGTTGTACCTACATAGCCCTGATCAGATCTAATTTAATTCTATAGAAATGTTACTTCAAAGTAATAAATTATTTATTGTACACAGAGAAAACTTACTGGAATAATTATGTAACTCCGAAGCGACTATATTCTATAAATATTTGATGAAGTAAGAATACTATTAATATACCACACAGACCTCTAATACTACACTAGATTAGAAATTATACTACACTACATTAGATTAGAAACTGTTTACTTTGGTAAATTTATAACTCAACCAATTTTAAATAGCATAGCGTACACTTATATACAAAAGGCTTTTAATTCAGAAAATCAAATATCAAATTTCAAAGTTAGAATATCATGTTGTAGTACTTGTGCAAACTTTTAAATCACTTAAGTTACCGCACTACAGAATTGTGTTCGTTTCGTGAAACTTTGTGGAACACGACACTGGCACTCGCGGCGCGTCGGGCGCGACGTAAGATTGGCGTGCGACTGAAAGCTCACCCTGATACTGAAACTTGTTTACTGTATAATATTATGTAATAATAATGATACATTTTTGTTTATTTATTATTGCAGTGCTGGTTATATAATCATGTATAAGAGCTTTTATATTATGGTGTAGTTTATGTTAATTATTATTTTATTTTATATACATCGTCCTTGCACACACACCCTAGCCAGGTGGACTGACGACCTGCGAAAGGTGGCTGGGACAGACAGCGGAAGGCGGAGGATCGGCAAACGTGGCGAATATTGGGAGAGGCCTATGTCCAGCAGTGGACTGCAATAGGCTGATTGATTGATTGATTGATATCGTCCTTACCTTATTGTGTCCCTGTTATACTTATTTATTTTCTATATATTATATTTTTATATATTTGATTTATATCAATTGGAGTACTCTTAAAAGACAATTATTTATTTTAACTTATTGAAGCATCAAGTGATATGCTTAGATTTGAACAATGAACAGCGCATTTGCAAGTAGACGAAGTGAAGTGAGGTCTTGACTCAGTTACAAAAAGAGTGTTATAAATTTAGTAAAGCATCTACTTAAAGGCCCATTTAGACATATACAGGTACACAATTAACTTAATTTTCACCTTCGATTATAGGTATCATACGAAATTCGCAAGACTTATCGTCTTATCTCGGAATGCCTACAATTATTGCTTTCAAATTCTGTTTATACGGACACTATCAATATTAAACTGCGAGGCTATTGTCGCCAAAGTGGAAGAGCGAGCATGTATTGTTTGTGCAAATGTTTAGACGAAGCAAACCCCTTTTTTATTATTTCGATAATCGCATCTTGCAGGCGAGGAACTCTCTCCGTCTTAATGGGCCTTTAAATGTAGGTATACTATCTTACCTCAAATTTATCCGTATCTTTGGTTTTAATTTGTAACAAACAATATTTGTAGATCGCAACCGTGAGGTACCAATAAGTGAATACACTAAGCCCGCTTGACGGCAACAGGCTCGCTTCCTATATACATGGGACCAAAAACCAAGAAAAATTAGTGAAAAATGTGGGTGTTACTACCCCTTCGGCCGCCGACGAAACCATGCTTCGTAACTGGTTACGTGACAATAATTGTTTTTCTTGCTACGAAACCATTTTTACGTACAGAAGTTTTTTTCTTCGAACTAGTTACGTACGACTTCCTACGAAACCAAATGCTACGTAACCAGTTACGTGGGATGAAATTATTTTTCTACACCTCTGCCTACCCCTTCAGGGATTTAATAAATAAATAATTTATTGACTCGACACTAGACTGTGGTCAATTAGTATTTCACTACGCTTGTACGGGCGACAACTCAATCAGGATCAATGTAAATACCGCAAGGGACAATTCGGACATTTGTACAGTTGAGTACGTAATTGTTACATATTATTTTTGTAGATATTAGTTTACGAGTAGTAGTAAAAAAGGTAACCTATTGAAATATCGAATTTCTGTTACCCGAATCTTAAAACCCCGAAAACGGTTGGTAGAACTTTTAAAAGACAGATGTAATGAATGACAACTTTCTATAATTCCGTTTTTCATTTCCCAGATAAATCAATTACCAGGTGCACTAAAACCAAATTTTCAAATAGCTTTTTTTTGTTTCCCATATTGTCATAATCCAAATATAGTTATACCAGATTCTCAAAATATTTTTTTTTGTTTCCCATCGTACCATTTACCAAATTGTCATAATCGTTTTATTTGGTTCCCATACAATCGTATTCCAGCTAAACTATATTATACAAGTATAGTAAAATTCAGTAAATTTATATGATTCATTTATTAGGTACAGTAAGTAATTTAGAAATTAAGGTACATTAATTTAGAAATTTCAATGTCGAAATTATTAAAATTATCGTTAACACCCCGACTCAGTGCAATCCGATTCGGATAGGTTAGGTTTTTTTTTATTTTTTATTTATCCCTGTACGGAATTTTATACGGAAAAATTAACAGTTTAACCCTTAAATTATTGGTTTGAAAAGTCAAAAATTGACACAAAAAAGTTAGTGAAAGAAATGAATTGCCGCAAATCCGACTTCACGTAGTCTTGTTTGCCCTACCCCTAGAGTGTTATTTAAGACCGCGTAGGCGCGGAGGGGCGAGGCGGCCCACGAGCTGAGGAGCAGGTGGTTACAATGGCCGCCGCCGCGGCTGAGGCTGGCCGGCGCAGCCGGCCAGCAAGCCGAAGCTGCGGTGGTGGGCGTTACAACCATCTACGACGATAAGCTCGTGTGGGGCCGCTGGAGCCCCACAGCGCCGGAGCTGTGACAGAAACGATGCTTGCTGCATGCTGCATGCCTGATACTTGCTGCATGGTAAATGCCTGATGTTTGCTGCATGGTAAATGCCTGATGTTTGCTGCATGCTAAATGCCTGATGCTTGCTGCATGCTAAATGCCTGATGTTTGCTGCATGCTAAATGCCTGATGCTTGCTGCATGCTAAATGCCTGATGCTTGCTGCATGGTAAATGCCTGATGCTTGCTGCATGCTGCATGCATTATGCAAGCTGCATGCTTGCTGCATGCTGCATGCATTATGCATGCTGCATGCCTGATGCATGCTGCATGCCTGATGCTTGCTGCACGCTAAATGCTTGATGCTTGCTGCATGTTGCATGCTTGATGCTTGCTGCATGCTAAATTCCTGATGCTTGCTGCATGCTGCATGCCTGATGCTAGCTGGTTTTAAAAATCTGGATATTGTTTGTCTGGTTATCAATTAAATGCATTTCAAAAAATTGTGTTTTAAAATTTGGGCATTCATGCATATGGATTACGGTCATCTGGATTTTGTGCATTTAGATTTCGTGTGTCTGGAACTCGTTCGTCTGGATTATAAAACGTCGTACAAATGAATAATTGGGCAAATGAAATTCGGAGTTGCGATTATATGGCAAATAAAACTTCGGAATTTGAAAAAACGGGATTATGAAAAAATGGCCAAACGTTTTCGGGATTATGATATTCGGAATATTAAAATTCGGGATTAAGATAGGTAACCAGTAAAAAATCCCTAACACGAAATAGAAATACTTATGTTATTACTTAAGCTACAATATTATAACTTTCAGCCTGCGTCTCCGCCTGCGTGGATCTCATATCTCCGGTTCTACTCAACCGATTGCAATCAAACAAACGAAGTCTAATCAAGACCTTTTTAACAAAAAAACCACTTCAAACTATGTTAGTAGTTTCGTAGTAGTTGCGTCCATCGCAAAAAAACATTTCCAATGTAAAATTATACAGGTAATACATAGACAAATATAAAAAATAGAGGATCTATACTCCTATATAGGTACAATTTCTTGTCTTCCCTTTTTATCTTATGATTTTCTGTAACATTCACAGTAACGTTGAACAATTCAATGGACAGTAATTGTTCAATCAAATCATGTTTTTAGCAACGCTTTTCGCTTGAATTAGTATTCGTGAATTAAGTTACAGGAAGAATAAACCATGTTTTTATGTGTTAAAAAATAATACTATACTTAGGTATATTTATTAACTCAATTTGTTATTATGTGTATTTAGTAACGGTTAGTATTCATAATCGTTGGTTGAAGCTTTGGCACAGAATATCCTGTCAAAACAAATGACGCAAAAAAAGTAGCTGGTATGGACAGGAGGCGCATGGAGGATCGGAAGTTATAGCGCACATTGAGAGAAACCTATGACCACCAGTGGACTGCAATAGGCCAATTGATTGATTGATTGAAAAGACGCAAAACATAATAAGAGTAGAAAGTGCATTCGATGTTCTAAATATTACGGATGATTATGATGATAAAACTTATCATTATAATCATTCGTCTTCATTTCATCTTCATCAATCATCTTAATCGATTCGACATATTAGTAATGAATTTTCTCATAAATTCCTAAATTATATTATGAACTTTATAATACAGTATAACTTTATTGAAGCTTCTGCAAATAAGAAAAATGAATTTAGGAAAAATGTGAAAAGCTTTTGTACACAATTGTACTCGAATACGTGTAACGATAAGACAAACACATCACGAAGAGTTTATGTTGATGAAGTTGTTCCTATAGCCCCTGAGTCAACCATCACGCCTTTTATCGACACCTCAGATATTTACGATCGTCGGCTCGAGCCAATATCAAGGGTAATTTGGCCAAAAATTAATAGTGAATTGTCTTTTTATTTGGCTATCAGTGGATGTATTTACCTTATTAATGAGAGTTTCTAGGGTTCATTCTTGTGGGTAACAGTTAGTTTTCCATTATCTAACCTAAACTATTGAAAGCATATCCTTCTATAGATGTTAGTTTAAATTTCTGTTAAGTATAATAATACAGGTAATATTTTTTGTATGTGTATGGAGCCTTATCAAATGTCTTCGAGGTTCAAGCCAATATCACCTGCAAGCTGAACACCGGCTGATTAAGAGACGAGGTTACCTGTATACCTGTTTTTAAACGCAGGTTTATCTCTCGGAGTTATGTATTTCGACGGCAGTGACTCCTAATAAAGTCAAAATAACCAAATTATGAGACAAGATAAATCTGATATTGAGTAAGATTAAGAATAAGATTAAGATATAAGACTGTAGACGCTACAGTAGGGCGGATGAGACTGAAACAACACAGCCATATCTTCAAATGTCGCTTTAAGTCTAGACAGACTTTGACATTCGCCTTTCAACTTTCGACTTTCGACTTTCGACTTTCGACTTTCGACTTTCGACTTTCCACTTTCAACATTTGACTATCGACTTTCGACTTTCGACTTTCGACTCTCTACTCTTGACTTTCGACTTTCGAGCTTAACTTTAACTTTCTTCTTTCGATTTTCGACTTTCATAATCACATAACGAACTACACATTGCTTTACATAATATTTATGTAAATATCTATAGGTACATATATGAATTTTAAACATTCAGTAGGTACACTACATAAGGCCGGTGTCGTCGGCACACTGAAATATCGATTATACCACAAGGTATTCACAAGACAAATTAGTGTAGACGATGACAAAATAAGAAAGGAGGTGAAGAATAGCTTTCACGGAACTGCTATAGCGCCCTTCGGAAAATATTGCTGTTAACGTGACTGATATTAATGAATATCTATCCTTATATTTATAGCGTCAAATTAACGATCGCTAAGTCACACGTCATCTTACAAATTGATTAAAATCTATACATATAATAAATCTATACATATAATAAAATTGTAACCGATCGGTGTCTGTACATGGCTTGGAAATAAGAAAAACTATTATTGGGGAACTTTATTAACGTAATAGAAGCCAAAACAACGATTTTTGGAATTTTTGTCTGTTTGTCTGTTTGTCTGTGCGTTTGTGCACGCTAATCTCAGAATTGGCTGAACCGATTTGGTTGCGGTTTTCACTAATTGATTGTGGTAGGCTCACTTAACATTTAGTGTTTTTTTTATTAAAATCGGTTGATAAATAAGAAAGTTATGTCAATAATAGTAAATCACACCTAAGAAAATATGAATTGTGTGATAGATCGAAACAATAAAAGTAGCAAAATGCTAAAAAGAAGAGATTATTTCGATCATAGCAGTCTGAAGAGCTTCGAGAGCAAGAGTTACTGCATCTCAGCAAAGTCAGGCCAGGTTACACACTTACACACTGCAGAATCTTCGGCTTCGACAAGAGTCTCGACAGAGTTCAAATTGTTCTTAAGTATACGATTTTCTCTCGAATCCGACACAATAGTGAACAGCCGTTTTGGTAATATTTTTGATTTTTGATAATTAATATCATCACGCTATAATAGGGAACGAGGCGCTCTGTGTGTAATGTGATAAAAATAATAATAATGAACGTCTATTTCGCATCGAAATTCCGTGGTGTTTGTAGCTTAGTGGGTCTACGGTGGACGTACAATGTTGCTGTTCCAGGTTCGAACCTTTTATAGCTTTTCAATTTATTTTTCTTATTTTATTATTTTTATACGTATTATTTTGTTTTAACTTAATTAATTTTATTCTCATTATTATTAGGTAGGTTCATACAATAGATTCATGATAAAAATAGGCTGTGTGACAGGAGTAGCAAAGCAAAATCGATCCTAACTTATTACATAATAATCTTATTAAGAGTATTACAAGGTAAATCTTTACGAAATTCTTCATTTCGGAGACAGGGAAGGTGATCCCACCAGCCCGCGAAGTCATGAAACTTCAATCACCTCTAAAAATTGATAAGAGGCATTGACATTAGCACTGGCTACTGGTACGAATAGTCAACGTTTCAGTACCTACTTCGGCTTCTGTTTTGAGGTTTTCCGTTACTCAAAATTTGCTATTCCTTCAACTTTGTTCGGGATTTTGATCATCAACATACTATGTTTTTTAGGGTTCCGTACCTCAAAAGGACAACACGGAACCTTATAGGATCACTTCGCTGCCCGTTTCTTTTTCTGTCTGTTACGATCTTTTTCTTAGGAATGCGTGGAAGTATCAAGGTAAAATTCATGCCACATACTTAAGTCTATAACGCCTTGAAACTGCAAAAATCGAGCTTTAAAGTCAACGCAATCAAAATATATTGCGGTTTATGTAGCTTAAGTTCTCCTCCGTGCGCGGGTGCGACTTGCACTTGACCGGTTTTTTATATACAATCATTCAAACCGTTTATATCCGGTATCTCCTATGGAAACCACCACACCAGAGCTAGCGCAGACGCGGCTATGTTGGAATCAAACCGATTAAAATTTCACAGAGGAGGTGGGGCATAGCCAAATAGGCAGCGTTAACGTGGAGAGCAGGGAACCTTGCGTGTGTAACACGTCGCACCACCGTCCCGGCCCTGCTTGGGCTAGGGTGGCCCATCTCATCACCATCAAATGCGCGTTCATGGAGCAAGGTGATCGTTGCACGTTCTCTGATGTTCGTTGCGTATTCTTGGTAGTGTTCGAATAGTGGTCCTCTTCCGTACCCTTTCCGTCGCCTTAGAAAGGCAACGTATTTACGCAACTGCAGAGATTCTAAAATATTAGTGACCTGAACACTGTCAATGCATGCCTCTGCAATCTTATCGATTGCGTCATATACGTACCACGCAAACTGTGTATAATAAAAAGATACCGCTGCTCCTATTATACGAAAGGGAGCAAAAAATGTGGGCAGAGAAACATCCAGTTCCGGCAGATTTCATCAGGACAACAGAAATCTCACCATCAGTCTAAACTCCTGCTGCCAACTTAGAAGTATAATCACCTGCGGACACAAGTTGGCCGCTGCAAGGGAAATATGGCGAAATGAGACCATATCGACCAGTTGCAAGTACCCTGCGACTACTAGGCCCTATCCCAGTCAAGGCCGCATTTGCTCTCTTGCCCAATGTGCCCATTTACCTGTGTGTAAGGCAACGAACAACGATGTGGCTGTGGGTGGTAAAATTTAACATAAAACTAGAGTAACCGATTAGCCATTGACTCGGTAAAGGAGAGAACCACTGCTCCGGCGTGTAAAAACGTCTTTATATGCTCCGGGCTTTCGTGAAGTTATTTTCATGATGCTCTCGATGTAGTTTTATCTGTTCAATTCGTAAGTAGTAATAGCGTATTTTGAGGAGTTGGTAGGAAGGGAGGATATTTAGAGCAAAAATAAATGTGAATACAAAAAGTTTGGTCAGCAAAAAGTTTTTTTTTTTCAAAACCCTTTCGCAGTGTTTGCCGAGCCCATAGAAGAAGCCTGTCTTATTTCGTAGTTTTCGGTAGTTTAGCCCTGTATGTATTAGTCAGTCACTCGAAGAAGACTTTCTTCATAATAAATAATTGAGAATATAACGAATTAACTTTTTTTATTTTATTAATTAAGCTCTGTGACCATGGGTTCGAGTCATTCCGAACGTATCGCGGACGAAGTCGCGGGCAACAGCTAGTTAATTAAATATAATCTTAATTTACGATGAACGTTTCGCAATGAAATTATATTTTCAATCTTTCTATTAATATTTACTTAGCAATTGAAGTGAAACTGAATCACCAATTTTTGAGTAGGCTAGACTGAATTATAAATAAGGTATTATATACCTAGATGATACTTCATTAGGTAAAAGTAAATACACGTCAAACGCTTGTCAAGTAACCTAATAAAGTGAAAGCTACTCGACTTAATAGATAACGTTCAGATGACTGATTATATTAAAATATTATATAATTGTAAAGTGGTCGTGTCTGTATATTGGAGATATTTAAATAAAAATACTTGGGTTATGTTATGTTAACGATACTGAACACGAAAATATTTTTTTTGAATTTCCTGTCTGTTTGTCTGTTTGTCCGCGATGGACGCAAAAACTACTGGACGGATTTTGATGCGGTTTTTTTTGTTAGAAAGGGCTTGCTGAGACTTAAAATCTTACGTTTGTTTGATCGCAATCGGTTGAGTAGAACCGAAGATATGAGCAAAAGTCGCGTTAACCGAGATGCACGCGGGCGGAGCCGCGGGCGGAAGGCTAGTAGATAATACTACTGTCAGATGACTGATTATATTAAAATATAAGAGTAGGTATTCTACAACCATACGATCATACACACATGACTCTCTATACTCCCCCTGTCTCCCTCCAGGGTAGGAATGAACTCAAAAAATGTGAAAGGAAAGGTCATTATAACTGATTTTAAGTATTGATATCCAACTAAAGTGATAGGTACTTCACTTACAAAGAAATTACTCTTTATGCTAAAACAAATTGGTGGTGAAACCGCAGGCCATAGCTAGTCTAATATATAAAAATCAATGCCACTTTTCGTTGTTATATTATACTCAAAAACGGCTGAACTGATTTGGCTAATTTTAGTCTTGAAATATCCTGGACACCCAGGGAAGGTTTAAAGAATGAGAAAATAGGTGCAGCGGGAACGGGAAAAATAAGACGGTACGAAGTTCGCCGGGACAGCTAGTATAAAATAAATCAATACTGAAAAATGCGCAACAGGAATTCTCATTGACATGATAAGCAAACGTTTGGTTCTATATCATTTATATCTAGAAAAATATAAAGAAAACTAGATGACATCGTTGTACATGGTCTAGCAATTTTTGTTTTTTTTTAAAAGAATATTAGCAACCGAAATTACTAATATTCCCGTAGACCCCTCCAACTGAGCTAAATTGCTTGTGCTAGTGGTGGGTTCACGTCGGTAGTGTAATGGCCAGGATTCGAACCCGGGACCTCTCGATCGTGAGGCCGACTCCTTAACCACTAAGCTACCGACGCTTCGACTTAAGTAGTTCATTTCTATGGCGGTAGAAATCAAATCACGACGCATACATATTGAAATAGGAAACGACAGCAAGAAAAAGGGTGAAATGATTACCTCTGTAACATACATATACTTACGGCTGTAAATCCCCGAAGGGGTAGGCAGAGGTGTATTAGCACCCACATTTCGCCAACTATGATTTTTGGTCCCACGTAATAGGGGGCGAGCCTATTGCCGTCTAGCGGGCACTTTGTTAAGGGCTGTATGTTTACTGTAGGACGGAGAATAGCCCTATCCCTCAGTCGCCTTTTACCATACCCCCCATTGGTCGGAAATAACAGAGTAGTCGAATGTTTTCTATATATCGATGACTTACGATACACATGAATGCAATAAATATTTTGACTTTGGCTTTGACTTTGACTTTGACTTTGACTTTGACTTTGACTTTGACTTTGACTTTGACTTTGACTTTGACTTTGACTTTGACTTTGACTTTGACTTTGACTTTGACTTTGACTTTGACTTTGACTTTGACTTTGACTTTGACTTTGACTTTGACTTTGACTTTGACTTTGACTTTGACTTTGACTTTGACTTTGACTTTGACTTATTAAAAAAACCGCTGAAAGTGTTCAACTTAAAGACGATATTTTCTATATTTTCCTAGAATAGTGACTTGTAACCGATGAGAATCAGTTATATTGGTCTATTTACGATTATAATACTTGAAGAGTCACGCTCCGTGTAAGCTGTATTTACAGTCAGTATCAGATTGATATTGACGAACAAAGAACTCAAAATGATCTTGAATCTTGATGTCTTGATTTTTTACTCTGCCTGTTGACTGATTGTTCTGCTATTTGGTACACACCTTTATTTCAGACAATATTAGGTGAATGAAACAGTCTGATTTGCTCTTAAAACCTTGGTATCAATATCATTTTGAAACTTTGTAGTCAAGATCGTTCTCACGCGGACCGTTTTCCGAGGTGCGGAAACGACTCAGATGTCAGAGGTCTCTCTATGACCTTCGTCCTCCATGAGCGAGGGGAGGATAGCTTGAACCACAAGGATGATTATAGGGCCCAAGGATTATTTGTTCACATTACTATTAGAACTATCGGGATATTTTACCATGTATTGTTCGGAGTTTCCGATATTTCGGCGCTGTTGCAAGCATCATGATCACGGAGGAACTGGAGAACTGGCGGTAAACAGTGAACAGCGCCGAAATATCGGATACTCAAAACAATACGTGGTAAATATCCCGATAGTTCTAATAGTAAGGGTTCAAAAGTTTATAACCAACACACACAAGAATACGACTGAGGATAATTAATTAATTTAATGGAAGGTCCATTGTTTTTTTTTATTGTAATTAGTGTAATTACAGTTATTCGTATCATATTTTTATTAGGTACTAGATCTGCGTATAAACATTCAAAGCCGAGAGCCTCAAGCTATTTTGCAATTTAATTTTTATATCAAATAATGTTAAATTGTTTTACTTTTCTACGAAAAAAACTGCTCAATTTAGCTTTCATAAAAAGTTTTTTTTTGGTATTCATGAATGTGTTGGAAAGATTTGGATACCCTGGATTTTATAAAATAATATGGCAAAGAATTAATCTTTAGTCATGTATTATTAGGTACCTGAAATTACTGCCTCAGGGATACAGTACTGTGGTAGCAAATAACCTGCTGTATCCTGTACATGAATAGGGATTCCGTCTTGGTTCTTGATGGAATATACTCGGCGACTCCTTACGACAACCGATATTCAGCGACTCCTTCTTCTGTCACACCATTAATTGAATTCCTTACCAGTTCACGTGTTTCCCTCTTCGTACAGTCCTTTACCGTCCTTTGATTGTAAGTTTAAGTCCTTTAAGTCCGGGGCGTGGATAGGCATCTGATGAGGCCGTCAAGCTGAGTGCCACCATTGTAACATGGTACGTGTCTATAATGGTGGCCCTCTTTTCCAGCTTTATAATCTATACTATTATAAAATTGTAAAGTGGTCGTGTCTGTACATTGGAGATATTTAAAAAAAAATACTTGGGTTATGTTATATTAACGATACTGAACACGAAAATATATTTTTCATCCCACCATCTCGGAAAGAGTACTTTTTTTCTTCGATATCTGAGTGTAAAAGTCGCTTTTATCCTCTAGAGTGGTAAAGTAAATTTGAATTTAGAACATCGTGTGTACTAGGTTTGTGAACTCAAAACATCATTAAACCTATTTACTTCTACCTCTATGGTGCCGATTTATCATACAACTTTTTTTTAATTTATGAAAAACTCAACTCGGAACCTCCTTGGTGTACCTACTTTTTTTTTAAATTTGCTTTGCGCGCATAATTTTTTTTTCACGTCCTATGGTTGAACATTGTTGTTGAATTTTATTTGTTGATATTTTATTATTAGTATTATTACACATAATTATTATACAGCCTCCGTGGCGTAGTGGTAGTGAACGTGGCCGCAACGCAGAAGGCGCGGGTCCGATCCCCGCTCAGTGCAAATATTTGTATGCATAAAAAGTTCAACAACAACGGTCTAGCTGCAATGCTTCGATATCGCCTAATTGGGTTGTGGAGGTCACATGGCAGTCGCTTTACGAAAAATATCGAGGTCCAGCCAAATCCGCAGTTAAGACTGGTAAAGCGGACCCCGAACTCCGAGGTGAAAGCTTCGGATGCGACTGGGAATTAACGCTAGGAAGAAGAAGCATTTCATTATTTCCTCGCTGAGGTGGGATGAAAAGTTACGTGTTGCACTCGAGTGCAAAGATTTTACACCTTGTGCTCTTTTGATTCCCTCGCTAACGCTCAAGATTCTAATTTATGAATCACTCGCTATGCTCGTGATTCAAATTTAGAATCTTTCGCTTGCTCGGTCATCAAAACTGAGCACGCGGTTAAAAAGCAACTTTGCACTCTTGTATAACAAATAACTATTTTTCATTTCCTGTCTGTTTGTCTGTTTGTCTGTTTGTCTGTTTGTCCGCGATGGACGCAAAAACTACTGAACGGATTTTGATGCGGTTTTTTTTGTTAGATAGGGCTTGGTCAGACTTAAAATCTTACGTTTGTTTGATCGCAATCGGTTGAGTAGAACCGGAGTTGTGAACAATATTGATATTATACGGAATATGAGTGGAAATATAGATGGCGCTTTTTTATTCTTATGGATGAAATTTTATATCTCATTACATCCGAGCAAGTATGTAAATAAATAGACTTTAATTTACATTTAAAGTTGTGTAAACAAATGCGATTTTAATCATGAAATTATTATTTTTTTGTCAATGAATTTATTTCCACCTGCGTAACTAGATGGCGTTAACGCGGTTTTGAACTTACTATGGTTTCGTTCCAACTGGACGTATATAAGCATTTTTAATCTTTTTTTTTTCAATTTTCTAATTTTGTCAGGTATGAAATAGATGTCGGTACCGTCTTAAAATGAGTTACAAAATCGTTTTCCACACAAAGACAGATTACTTAGAGCTTGGTGAACAGGTGAAGGATATAGTGGAGTAGACAAGAGATACAACGGGGAAGCGAAGGAGTAGGGGAGAGGGTGGGGGAAGGGCAAAGGTATTGGGAGTAGAGTAGAGAGTCGAGTAGATATTATGCAGGTAGAACATTTTTTTTATACCACTTAGGTGGCAGACAAGCACACGGCCCACCTGATGGAAAGTGGTTACAGTGCCCTATGAACGTATGCAATACCAGGGGCGTCACTCGCCCTTCTTGAAGTACCCCATACTATAGTCGGGAGTCGTACTGTAGTCATGAGGTCGCAAACAAGCACGCGGCCCTCCTGATGGTAAGTGGTTACCTTGGCCTATGGGTGAGTGCAACACCAAGGGAGTCACACTTGTGCTGCCTACCCTGTAAGAACTAAGAGCAGGGATGGCGAACCTTTTTTGTGGCTATCGTATAACACGGGCGCATCTAAATACCTAGGTACTTTGTGGTGGCACTGCTGGCGTGCCCAAGAAATTGTGCCGCGTGCCACCTTTGGCACGCGTGCCATTGGTTCGCCATTCCTGGATTAGAGCGTGGTGAGGGATATAGTGGAGTAGACAAGAGATACAACGGGGAAGGGGAAGGAGTAGGGGAGAGGGTGAGGGAAGGGCAAAGGTATGGGGAGTAGAGACTCGAGTAAATAATGCAGGTAGACATTTTTTTTTATACCACTTAGGTGGCAGACAAGCACACGGCCCACTTGATGGTAAGTAGTTACCGTGGCCTATGGGTGGGTGCAACACCAGGGGAGTCACACTCGTGCTGCCTACCCTGTAAAAACTTAGAGAATCTGTGCCGTCAGCGCAAAAGATAAATCGGACAAAGCCTTTGGTTTTCCCACTGATAGCACAAAGCACAAGCTACTCTCCAGTGTGCTTTGGCTACCCTACTCACCGTCGGAAACACAACACGAGGTTATTAAGCCGCGGCCTTCTGTAGGGCGGAGATACTTCCCCAGTCGGACTGCTCCATTAGGACGAATATACCATGGTGTACCTACCTCCTCGAGTCGAATAGAGAGGCGAGTACAATGTCTAATCAGCATTCAACGCTCAACTTTCAGCACTATTTACAACACCACGCGATAAACGACATCCACGCGGGCGGAGCCGCGGGCAACAGCTAGTACATAATATAATCGGTATAGATACTGATTGTATAAATAACTTCAGTATCAGTAACTTCTAACTTCAGAGAAGTTACAATCCCACGGTATTTTAAACTTCAACTTTTAATTAAGGGATGGAGCTAAAATGTTGAATGGGAATGGCATTTTGGCCTCTAAATAAAAGTGAAAACCCGTGTAATGCGATGGGATTGTGTCTGGTTAATGGTGACCGAACTGAAAACAAAGTTCCGAACTAATTGCGCAACAAAACCTTTCATTCACATTAAATAAAACGAATGTTTTGCATTAGAAAGTAAATATTAGACACTTACAATACAACAAAATGTATAGGAACGATTTGTTGTATATTTTTCATTTTTCTTTTCAAATAGGAATATCTACAGATTAAACTCTGGTAGTAGAGTACGCTTTCTTTGTGGCCTTTTTCTGAATGCTAATACCTCTCTACTTACTAATATCTACTTTCTACATGAAATACTCGCGAGTAATAGGTGGGTATTCCGCTCCGAATGAAGTTAGGAGAAAACGTGGTCCTGGTTGTCATACGAACATCTATGATGGCCCTCGTCATGGGTAGTCCGAGCCCAAAAAAGTTCCACTAACTCTTCCTTAAAATCTTCAAAACTGCCAACTGGTTGTGGATGTCAGGTGGCACTTAATAAAAAATATTGAAAGTCGGTTGCATCATAGTTAGAATGGAAATCTGAACCAGCTGACTAGGTAAAAGGCAAAAAAATGATGATGTCTGACGTTAGAAGGCATTGGGTACTTCATTTATTTTTTCTAGATCGTAAAAACAGACCGTACATAAAATGTTGGCCTCAATGCCTACCTTGTATTCGCATCAGTAGCAACTAGCATATTTTACTTCGTTCGTATGTGGGTGGCACTTTTGGCCATCTGCGGAACAATGATTTATTTTATCATTTTATACGAGTCTAGACTTCAGTAACATATATAATTTAGAGTAACTGCCTATCTTTTACTTTGTACAAAACCTTTATAAAGGTTCCGTGATTTTTTTTTATCTTGTAGTTTGTTGCACACAAGTGTAGTCAATCTGTTTAGTACTCTGGTGGACTGGTCATAATTTTTTACATATAAAGTAAAGTAAAAGTAAAGTATATCTTTATTGTGCACACCAAGGAGAAAACATGTGTCATTAGGTGGTACATTTGGGTATAAACAATAGGCGGCCTACATACATACATACCTACATTACATACATACAATCACGCCATTCTACTTTGCCGCGAACCACGCGGCCATAATTTTTTAACCGACTTCAAAAAGGAGGAGGTTGAACGAATAATATTGTTAAAAAAATTGTATTCATCATATAGAGTGGTAGTCGTGTAAACAATTAAAACTCTAAAAGTATTTAAATTTCTTTTGAATTTGCACAGTAAATTAAAACTCAAAATACAAGCCTAGGGTTTTTTACCCGAGGCAGTTAGAATACACGTACTTTAATTAATTCAACGATACTGAACTGTGGGCGGTGAATTTCAATACTCGAACTTTTAATTTTCAAGCTATGAAGCACTTTCTAAAGAGTAACCGTTTTGTGTTGCTGGGGTCTCATAGTCTGACCTTTAAATCATTTTTAGATTGGATAGGAAAATAAATATGCTGTTTTTTATCGATCTTCTTCTTCTTTCGAGTCAATGATCCTCTTTTTCATTGCTTTAAATTATTCGAGAATAAAATCACGCCATCTCGACCGCGCTGTCAGTGGCATTATTGAAATCTTCTTTAATGCAGGAGGTAGGACATAAAGGACACGAAAGCAAGTGCGCCATGGACTGCACGGGGGCTCCGCAGTCACATGCGATTACGTCCGGGTCTCGCATTCCCCACCTGCATAGATTTTGTCTAAGTCAAAATCAAAGTCAACTTGACTTTGACTTTAGCGGAAACACGGGTAACACTTCTATTACAGACATTGAACGTATTCTTTCCTAGGATATAGCGTAACTTAAATTATTTTATAAATAAATACATAATACATATTAAAATAACCGTACAGAGAAACATGTTCTTCGCAAATATTTGCACTGAAAGGGCATCGAAACCACGACGAACTTAGCAGTATCACTACCTTCTCATTCAGTATTGTGTTTGCAAGAGCTTCAGATATATTATATTGTAGTCCTCTTGTAAATTGCAATAATTGATTTATTTTTATTACTTTTTACGAGTGCACGAATTTAATTAGTCTATATCCTAAACACACACGTAACGTATGGACCCTAACAGCGTATTGACCTTTCTCGTAGGGCCCGTGGAGGACCACCGGAGGTCAAGGTCCCCTGACACGTATGAAGAAGGGCTGTTGAGCAAAAGTATCGTCCCTAGCAGCTTATTGACCTTTCGCATAGGGACCGTGGAGGACCACCGGAGGTCAAGGTCACCTGACGCGTATGAAGAAGGGCTGTTGAGCAAAAGTATGGACCCTAACAGCTTATTGAGCCTACGCATAGGGACGGTGGAGGACCACCAGAGGTCAAGGTCACCTGACGCGTATGAAGAAGGGCTGTTGAGCAAAAGTATGGACCCTAACAGGTTATTGACCCTTCGCATAGGGACCGTGGAGGATCACCGGAGGTCAAGGTCACCTGACGCGTATGAAGAAGGGCTGTTGAGCAAAATGTCGATAGCAGCCCTCTTCAGATCAATATTATGCAAATTTTATGAAAAATTACGATGACTTTTTTTTATCAGACAGAGTATTTATCGTGATCTGTATCATCTGTTGAAAGAATTTGACTAATTCAATTATAATATCTTTATTTTTATGTTCTTTTATTCGATGAAAATCTAATGAGCAACTGAATGAATGCGGTAATCAATCATAAATACTCGTATATTAGATTTTCTGGATAAATTTTTCAAAGAACAATACAATACAATACAACCATTCTCTATAAATTCTCTTCTCTTCCAAAGTTGTCGCATCACGAGTATAATTATTTTTATCTCGCTCGCCCATGTCCTCCTAAAATATTTCACACCACTGGTTCGTGAAACGTAAAATGTGTGATAAATTGTCCATTCGAAAAGACCAATCGTTTATGTAAACTTATAGTTTTCTTTTCTTCCTTTGTAGGTACATTTTCAATAAATATTGCGATATGTCGAGTACGAATAATCACCAAATTAAAAATTAAAAAAACCGACTTGAACCGATTTTTGTTGATAATTTCATAAGCCGAATAGACCGATTTTGATAAAATTTACACGGGACCACCTAGGAAGTATAGCCTATCAAACAAAACAATAATTTTGCAAATCGGTCCAAGCGTCTTTGAGTAATCGGTGAAAATACATAAAAAAATATTCCGACGAATTGAGAACCTCCTCCTTTTTTGTAGTAGGTTAAAAATAACCAAGTTAGGCTAGCCATACACACTCAGTGGATAATGAAGTGTACATATATCAACCAAAATAATGTGTATAAATCACTCAATAATTCGGACCACACATACAAATTAATATTGTTGATAGTATGTATTTTACTGTAAATATTATTATTACGTGTAACGCTAGCCTTATACAAAGGAAAACTTATCTGGAGATCTGCGTTCATAATTAGGATATTATTTATTCTCTTCTCTTTGTTCCCAGTTTCACCCACGGGTAATGTACAGGTCAACCGCCATTGTGTTTAATATTTTAATGTTGTTTGTTGCAACCGGACAAGATAAATGGAATGTTTTTCTGGAAAAATTGCTCGTGGTGCATGTTTATCCCTTTCTTTGAAAGACGCTATAAGCTTTTGGTTAATGTATTTATTTATTTATTTAAACTTTATTGTACACTAATAAAATAGTACATGTTCGAAAAGCATTAACAAAAGAAAATGTACAAATGGCGGCCTTATCGCTACAAGCGATTTCTTCCAGGCAACCTTTTGTACTGCTAATAATGCTGCTGTTACAACCTAGTGAAGACATAATAAAGTGGCTGGCGTGGAAAATAAGGTAATCATTGTATCAACTATACGCAAAGGCCATGAAGTAGCAACTATTTAGGTAATCTGTGGCAGTAGGGCGTAAATTAGGTGAATGGATTACATGCTCCAAAACGTGTTCTTTGAGACATCCCAAAGAATAAACTTTTTTTTTAACGAAAGCAGTATATTGTTTTTCTTTACCATACCCAAATAAAATATAAATTTAAGTACAAAATTAACAATGAAACTAAAAATAAAAGCAGAAATTAAAAAGCAAAGAAAAAAATATAGAGACAAATTATATTATTAATGATGCAATTGAACATAAGAAAATGCTTCAAATATACTTAATATCATTTATAAAAATAAGTAGTCTTTTAGTTGCCTGTCTCATTAAATAGGTATTACAATTTTGTAATGGACGTATTCAAAATTTAATATACAACTGTCCCTAAAATTTCTTTTCAGAATTATATTCATTATTTTTTATAGTCACTTACATTAATGAGGCCTTTTCAGATTTTTATCATAGGTCTTGCTTTCGCCTTTAAATATTAATTTTTGCTCCCAATTTCAATTACTCTTAATTTTTTTTTAGCCTCGGTAGGTCTACCCCAGACCTAAAAAATGTTGCTGCTTCATTCCCTTATGTAGGATATAATGTGTGAGTGATAACTCAGGCATTGCGTACATTAGCCATTATTGCCGCTCATAGGCAAGTCAAATTTAAGAATCAATAAGTTGCTATCTTAAGATTACCGTGATATCAATTTGAACTGGATCATTTCCACCCCAGCCTAATCAGGTATGTAAAGGTAAATCTAATGATAGCGGACCTTACGAAATAATTTCACACATGGCTACACTTTGTGGGGTGCAAAACTTTACTTGCTGATCTAAATTGTAACCCTTATAACTACTTGCCAATAGGAAGTTTGTAACTTTGACTCCAAACAATGTAGAATGGATTTTGACCTAAGACATACGTTATATAGAAAGGTCGATGCTTCAGATACTAACGTACGTACCTACTTAGTATATAAGGTATAAGTTGATAATAATATAATAACAGTATTACAATTTAGGCGGCGGCAACTCGGACTTCGGAGGTCGCAGAATGACCTCCGTCCCCCATGAGCGCGGGCCTGGGGGTGACGGGTGGAGCCGCCTGTCACCCTAGCAGAAGCAGGCCGCGGTGGCGGCGCACATTGCGTGCCTCCCCATACCCGGGGGCGAGTTGGGGACTCTGTGGTCCCCACACCGGAAGAGGGCCAGATCGAGAGATATGGCCCTGGGTCGGCCGGGGTGCGAGGGATATGGCTACGACAATCTCACTTTTAGTCGGTTCGAGTCCGACATAACCTCTTCCTCTGGCTCCGGCGGGGGAGGTATCCGTGGGGACTTTTAGCACGATAAAAAAATATATTACAATTTAGAAACTGATTTTGACAGCCTTCGTGGCGTAGCGGTAGTGAACGCGGCCGCTACGCAGGAGGCGCGGGTTCGATCCTCGCTCAGTGCAAATATTTGTGTGAGTTTACCACAGTAAACTCACGCAAATATTTATATGGGGTTAGCCAGCTATCATCAACGGAGACTGTATTACGTGGTACTAACAAACATTATTTGATTATATAAAGGTGTAAATACACCCCTGCTTTCACCTTCACGAATATGTAGACACGGATCAAAAATCAGTCCACGTCTTACAAAGAGGCACTGCAATTGAACATTCTAAAGAAAAAATATCCAAGATCACTGTATTTTCATCAGTACCCAGTAAACTTTGTAACGAAGTTTGTGAAAACATGACATAAATACAGTTCGACCTTTTAGTATTCTATTTTTAAATTTTGTGAAACAATTGAAGTGCTTTACTAATCAGTGAGTGAACACGTTGAATGATAAGATAACACGGTTCTTAATGAACAAAGAAAAAATCCATTTGAATCATTGTTTATTTGTGAACCAAATGCTGTTTTATGTTTAGAATACAACTGGCCCTAAAACTACTAAAACACTTTTAGTTAATCCTTGCATCCAATGAATGAATTTATTTGCGTCCAATGGGTATATAAAATCTATGAGATAAATGTTTGTTTGCTTGTTCGTATTCTGCGTTGCGTCAATTCGTTTGCTATACAACTTTGTTAATTATATGCTTGCTTTTAGATTATAGCCGTAGTACAATACCTTAACCTCTGCCTAACCCGTCGGGAATAAAGGCATGATTATATGATGTATGTATGTATTTACAATACCTTAAGTTCTGGAATTCCTTACCAGTACACGTGTTTCCCTCTTCCTACAGTCCCAGGTCCTTCAAGCGGGGCATGAAAAAGTATCTAATGAGGCCTTCAAGCTGAGTGCCACCGTTGTAACATGGTACGTGTCTATAATGGTGATTCTCTTTGCCAACACTTTGCCATTAGCTTACCATCAGGCGAGATGAAGTTAAATTGACGTGTATGTCTTCCAGCAGAGTTGACTCTCTGCTAACTGGGTATTCTGTTTTTATGTCACTTAGCTGAATTGTCTTTCAGCTATCTAGGTAACATGCTTTCATGTCAACCTTACTGAATTGTCATTACGCGAAAAAAACATTATGCTAGTAACCCATTTAAAAGCCTAGATGAAGCTGAAGATAGCTCAACATAGTACCGGTGGCAACCAAGGCTTTCACTACCAAGTGTTTTTTTTTTTTTCTAATAAAAAGAATATTAGCAACCGAAATTACTTATATTCCCTCTAACCCCTCCAACTAAGCTAAATTGCTTGTGCTAGGAGTGGGTTCACGTCAGTGTAGTGTAATGGCCAGGATTCGAACCCGGGACCTTGCGAACGTAAGGCCGTCTCCTTCCCTCCTGATCAGAAGGTCTAAGTAGCTGAATGGCCAACATCGCGAAAAGTCTAAGGAGCATTAAATCTAACTAGCAAAAAGTCCATGTAGCAAAACGTCCAACTATCAGATGGTCTATATAGCAGAATGGCTATTTAGCAAATCGTCAGTTTCTCAAAATGACTGGACACTTTCACAAAATTCAACACTCACATTGCATCAATGAGCAGTTTTCCAGTAGGTATAATAATCAGTTGGTTTTTAAGTCATCAGGAGATGGCGCTAGCATAGCTTTTGGTAATTTTAATGTACTCTGTGGTTTGTTAGTGGTATTTTCATTGTATCAGAAAAAAATACAGAATATTTAAGTAAAGTAAATCATTACAAAACCGAAGAACATTTATTCCATAAATTACACTAGATGTGACACCACACTCTTCTTACCAAAAGTGCCGGCTGCGCCATCTAGCGCGTCTTTAGGAACCCTTTAAATACCTACTGGAAAACTGCTCATTGGAACAACGAAGAGGTTCCTTAACCACTAAGCTACCGACGCTCCTATCGAAGTTCCGAGTTAGCTCCGGCAGCTAGTTGTATACATATTATATTTCGGTTGCTATGCTACACATCTCAGCTTTTCGTACAATTTGTCAGAGGGTATTCCCAAACGAAACACAGTAATATTCTTCTAAACATATACTTAAATATTTTTTTATATTCGTATACTGAATATTTCCTACTTATCCATTCAAAAGGAGTGATTTATTGTCATGTTATTACATTATCTTGAAAGAGTTTTTGACAAATGTGACGTTACAGACAAAAGAAGGTTCTTCGGTATATTTTTCCCGTACCTTGCGCCTTCATACATAAATCAGTTCATTAATTTTTCCATCCATATACCTATTTGTGCGAACAGCGCGCAGTCATTTATATTCATGTTACCTACGTACCTAATGTTATTGGGACAAACTACTGTGACAAGCCGTTTACCGTCTCTATTATAGTGAATGTTCTGATGAGCTCTTCCAATTATTCCCACCCTCTTCTTACTTTAAAGGACAACACATGCAGGACTTAGATGCCACCCGCATACGGTGCAGAATATTCCATCAAGAACCAAGCGGTTCGGCGACTCCTTCTGCCGCACCATTAAGATCAGCTCACGTGTTTTCCTCAATAAAAAAAATCAATCAATCTGTTAAGAATTAATAATTATATGACAGCAGTGGAGGGAACCTATTGCCGTCAAGTGGAAACTTTGAATAGGCAAGGAGATAATATAGCCTCTGGTGTTCTCATTTATTATTATAAGTGTGTACCTATTAAAACGTTAGTGTGAGGGTAGTACTTCTCCGGTGGTACATACACCCCGGTGGCAAAGACGTTTCAACTTAAATAACAATACAATGTAAGTAAATAAATAAACTACTCATAGCAACCTCGATTTCCTATATAGCAACAATTTTGCGAGTATTTGCTTAGGATATCGCTTTCAGTGATTGAAGATCTAAACAGTTTACCGCAAATAATATTATCTTCTAGTTGTATCAACAGGGGAAATTAAATATTGTGATAAAATTTAGGAACATTTTGATGTTAATTATGATGATGACGAATGATTTGACTAGACCAGTAAAGTACTCAAACTGATCTCACATACATACATACATCTACCTACTTCTTCTTCAGCTGCAATTTTTTTTTTTCTTTTAAAAAGAATATTAGCAACCGAAATTACTAATATTCCCGTTAACCCCCCCAACTAAGCTAAATTGCTTGTGCTAGGAGTGGGTTCACGTCGGTAGTGTAATGGCCAGGATTCGAACCCGGGACCTCTCGATCGTAAGGCCGACTCCTTAACCACTAAGCTACCGACGCTTGAATTATAAATATAGTTCAATTATAAGTAAAATTAATATGTCAAGAAGTATTAAGACAAGCTAAATTACTAAAGTGTTATTGAACCAATCCATAATCCTAGTCAGGAGAGATTACTCAAGTTTACCGAGATAAACTGAAGTTTCAGTCATAAGACTGCTATCTACCAAGCACCTTACAGCCAAGTCCAAGGCCAAGGCCAAGCCCAAGGTTGAATGACAAGTTTGGAACTAAATATGCTCAGTAAGTTACCAAGTAGGTATTTCCAAAGCGACTACAATATGGGGTTCTTCAAGAAGGGCATTAGAATATATCTTCAGGGTCGGTAACACGAGTGTTTCATACGTCCATAGGCCACGGTAGCCACTTTCCATCAGGTGGGCCGTGTGCTTGTCTGCCACCTAAGTGTTATAAAAAAAAATTTCGACTACGGCAAAACCAACCATCTAGCGGTCATAAAGTACCTCACAAGAAAATATTATAGGATAGCCGTGGTCGCATGCCACTTCGTTATTCTAACAAAATAAAACATTCTAGGGAAAAGTGGCATACGATGGCTATCCTAGATATTTTGTTGTTTAATACTTTTTAGAGCGTGATTTTGCAGTAGTCGGGTTTTAGTTTTTAAATTTATTATAATTTGAAATTCAGTTTACCAATAAAATCATTTTTATCATCATCAAAGTTTTCTATGTTTGTACGACTGTATGGAACTAAAGATTTGTTCGTACACGAAAAACGTCCCCGTGCTTAAATCCAAATATATTATTTCAATAAGTGTCATAATACATTATTATTATCAATTGTTAAAAGTTAAAATCCCGACTGCTATCGAAAAGATCGAAACAAGTCTGATGCTTGGTGGTACCCATTTTTGTCAATTCATAAAAAGAAAATAGTTTCGATTTTGTAGACAGCAGTCGGGATTTTTATTTTCAATATTTTAATCTTGAAACATCGCTACTTACTATCACTATAAAAATACTTGCCATATAAATATTGTAAACTTTATTTATTGGATTTCTATATTTAACATCTTATTATTATTATTATTATTCCTCTTTATTTAATAAAATCAATATAAATTACATTTTTAAATACATCCATAAACAAAAAGATTAAATATATTTAAAAATTTAAAAAATAGTGCCCCACCGGCATTTCGGGTACAGGGACCAAGCTGCCGGTGGTTAGGGCTCCAGGGAGAGGAACTTCCTCACTATGCGTGCAGTGCCTAGCAAAGCCACCTTCTGCATCAAGCCCTTGAGCCAACCATCTAACGAGTTTTCTTTTTCTGCCTTCACGAGATTCTCGTCATGAGGGATAGTGATATCAACTATTACTACATGGCGCTCTAATCTATCTATTATCACTATATCAGGCTTATATCAGGCAGTCAGTGATAATAGATCGATCCCAGTACAACGTGATATGCCTATTTTCGAGAACTGGGTCGGGCACATACCTGTAGTATGGTGCCTCTGGTCCCACAAGGGCTGCTGATGGATTATCCTAGCTACTTGGTTATGCCTGTGCAAATACTTGCCGTTGGCAAGACGAGAACAACCAGAGATTATATTATTATGTCTATTATTATTATTATTTGAATTATGGACGAGCAGCAAATTGCTGATATGTCCACTTCACTGGTGTTGGAGTATAGTTCAACAATTGTTAACAGTCCACTTCACTTTTATTGTTTTTGGTTCACCAAAAGCCATTTATCTAGGCGACACTTAAAAGAGGTCAGTGTTGCAGCTGACACTACCTCTTCACTCTTCAGGCAACTTGTTCCAGAGGTGCACAACACGGTTGTTGAGGGAATGGGAAGCGCGTGAGCGTGCGAGAGTGAGGCTGTGTCCACAAAATGAGTAGGCTTTCTGCTGCCGAAAAAATATGTCACAAATATTGTGTAGGTTGTATTTGTTGGTTAAGATTTTATAGCACTCAATGAGGTCACCCCTTGTTCTTCGATCCTTGAGAGTTGGTAATTTCAATAGCCTCAGCCGTTCCTCATATGTCTTCCGTCGGAAACCATACTGTATTTTTGTGGCTCTTCTTTGTACACTTTCCAACAGATCAATGTCTTTAATAAAGTATGGGCTCCATATTTGGTAATCATATTCCAGAAGCGGTCTTATGTAATGTTTTATAGATTTTGACGAAAACAATTGACACCGTACTGTTATTAAATACGTACCAACATTGACATTTTAAATTAAATTCGTCAAGAATTATATAACTGTGCTCAGTCCCTTTTCAGTCACCGTTATTAATATGAAATCTATTATTACAATTTAGAAATTAACTCAATACTTACAGAAATTTCATCAATAATTGATTTTTCCATGTAAAAGTAAGTTATGTTAATTTTCTTAAAAAAAGGCTTCGCTTTTGTAGACTTTTCCTTGAAATAATGGTAGATGGTGAAAATTTGCCTGTATACTTACTTACTCGTTTGAATGTCGGTAGTGTTGTGCTAGATGACAACGAGACATTCGTCCTATTCGAACGAAGAAACACTGGGGGTATCTCGGTAACTGTTGGTGCGGTGTTGTCCGTCCAAAGTAAATGTGTAGTACTGTTTACAATTTCTCTTAAAAACAAAATCCGTCTGGTATGTACCACAGTATAGCAACTTGCCATTGCGCATTTCACAGTTTCCTCAGGTTTGCCTGCACTTTCTGGTTTCGTTTTTTGTGTTGTATTTGTTGCTATCTCTGTTGTCTCTTGTGTTGCCTTTGTTGTTGGCTTTGTCGAGGTTGTTATTGTGGTAATTTCATTTTGTGGTTCTTTTGTTTCTGATAACGGATTTGCTTCAGAGTTAAAGTCTAAGCTATTTTCATATGATCCATCTAATTGTTTAATACTAGGATCTTCCTTAGAAGCACTTTGTATAGCATCAAGGTCAGTTCCAACCGTAGTAGTCATAGTCTCCACATTACAGTTATTATAATTATCTTCAAAGGAATCTAGACCACATATGATTTCGTCACCCTGTTTTCTATTTAACAGTTTTATGATGCGCCTTCTGATATTTTCTTTTAGAAATTCTGTTTGTACACTGAAATTGGCTTTAATAGTAGAGTTAGATGTTGACACCGCAAATGTATCACACCAATGATACGTTATTATGAAATAAATATACACGAAGATTGCCCGTCCAATACTTTTTTCAAACAACATTGTTATTTGTAGTATGAGTATGTTTATGTAAAATGTTCAACAAGCTTCTAATATTACATTTACCTTATCTGAACTAATAAAATATCTGAAATTTTATGGCGTTTAATAAAAATAATGTATGTTTTTACTACTGTTACGGTGTATGAAACAAAAGATTTACAACATTAAACATGCCTAAGGACTAAGAAGCCTACCAAGCAAAATACCTAAATAATACTCAACTCAACTTCTTTCATCATTCTCCTGGCATTTAACCCGATTGAAAGAAAGAAAGAAAGAAAAGAAAGAAAACACATTTAATTGCACAACACAACGCACATCAATTTACACAAGACACAATTCAAAATTAAAACAGAAACAAAATAAAAATAGAAAACGCCACCACCGAAAAGGCCTATACCCAGTGCTATCCATGGTCACGTGATGTCACCCACGTCAGCCACTCCGGCGCGCGGAGTGAGTGAGTGACTGAGTGATCGACGCAAATGAATGACATCCGTAACCATAGACATCAAACAGATTCAATCATTCAATGGTGACGTGTTACATACGTGGCAAATTGCGCATGTTTTTCTAAAAAGATTCTCACGATACTGGTTATGTACGCTGTGTTCGCAAGTGGCAAGGAGGCTCGGCACACACTGTGATGAATACCATCCATCACAGCACCGTTTTTCAGCTCCCACCATTAGATGCCACTTGACGCCGGTGGGCGGTGTCGCATTCCCTGCACATCAAGGAACCCATTCCTACAGATTATCCTTCAAGACAATCAATGATGCACACAGTAGGGTAAGTAAATTGACAGGAATTTATCGATAGATCAATCTAAAATATTTCACAGTTGCTTACATTCAAATCAGTTAATTTTACATTATGAATAACATGTGATTTATACATAGCTGTATCCCACAGGTCTACATTCGCACGTGCGACTCAAGCACATCATACAAGGCACCCCGAGAGCACCCCCAGTTGCCGGCAATGCGAATCCGGGTCGACACGCAACTCAACACATGGGCCAGAACATGAAGGTACGGATGCCCATGTACATACACATTTATCTTACATCTAGATTTTTTATACAGTTTTATTGACGATTACCCACAAGCATCAATGCCCCATATGTAGCCCCATATTAATTATGGGGAAATATTTAGGATTGCCTATATAATTATAGGCAATCCTAAATATTTCCCTGCTCCATTAAAAGAAATGCTTTATATTTCCCTTTAAAATGATGTTTGGTTTTTAGGTTCCGAATGGGAGGTGGTAGATCATTCCAGATTCGCATTGCGACATATTTAAGGCAGCCTCGGAATGCCGTCGTCCTATGATGTGGCACAGAAATTGCACCCGAAGCTTTGCATTTTCCAGTCTGTGTGTTTTTATTGGCTGAACTTCATATTCTGCCGTGAAGCGACTACCGTCTGACCACCACGACCTATTGGCGATATCAAAGTACTGTATCTAGATCAATTGTTGGCTTAGGGCTCAAAATACCCGTATCGAATGCAACAGATCCGACACCGATATCGGATCGGATAATCTGAAAATGCTCATTCTACCCAAAATACTTTTCCAATGATGTATCACTCATTTCGATTAGAGCTGGGCCCAGGGTCCATACATTGTGCCCATCATCCTTAAGCACAACACAGTCGGAATCTGCATTGTCGTAAACTTAATTCAAGTAAACGTAATAATATTATAAAAAAAAAATATTTGAGGAGGTTATTTTCAAACTGCATCATTTCCACTTCTCATTATTTTGAGATCTTCTTCCTCCTAGCGTTAATTCCCAGCCGCATCCGAAGCTTTCAGCTCGGAGTCTGGGGTCCGCTTTTACCAGTCATAGCTACAGATTTGGCTAGACCTCGATATTTTCCGTGAAGCGATTGCCATCTGACCTCCACGACCCAATGTTAACATTAGGCGATATCGAAGCTTTGCAGCTAGACCGTTGTTTTTTTTTTGGACTTTTTAGGGCACCAACTACCCGTAACAACTGCCATAGATGTTCTTATGGCAACCGGGACCGACGGCTTAACGTGCTCTCCGAGGCACGACCAGACCAATGCAAATACCCATATTTAATGCACACAAATATTTGCACTGAGCGGGGATCGAACCTGCGCCTCCTGCGTAGCGGCCGCGTTCACTACCGCTACGCCACGGAGGCTGTCATTTATATTTTGAGATATTCGAGAAAAAAAACTGATAGCCTGGCTTTATATTATTTCTGCTGATTTATTTTTTTAATTTATACAATATTTTTACAAAACCTTTGGAGTTATTAAAAAAAAGCAAAAATGGAAATAATGCATTTTGTCTGACACTGTTGGAAATGATATAGTTTGAAACAAATGTTTCAAAATAATGGCGGTTTACGTTGATCGAATCGATGTTAGAATTAAGATCGATTTCATCATCCGAATTTATTTTCAATGGAAATTTTATAGTTTGTTTAGAAATAGATATTCAAAAATAATAACTTACCTATTGGAAATGATACGGTTTGTAACCAAATGAGTATCGCCGTATCTGCACGTATCATGACTGATTGGAAATGATACAAATTGATTCAAATCCATCTTTTTATTTTTAATGCTGATTTTAGTCAGGAATTGTTTCGATTTGAAAAAAATACTTTGTTTTAGACTATAGATTTTAGTATTAAGAATCGGATGACGCGATAAAATTGAAAATATCAAAAGTTGGAAATGATGCGGTTTGAAAATAACCTCCTCATAATATATTAAAAACTGAATTCAAACTATTACATTTTCGCTGTACCTACTAAAAACGAAGTTATTTAACATGCATGTTGATATCGTATAGACTGCAACATCCGAAGCGTGGCCATTGCCAAGTTAATTCCTGAGAGCCATTTTAAAGGCCTATCGAGTTCGTTAGTGAGGTGACAGCTCTCTAAATTGACATCAAGTATTCGTAGATAAGTTTAGGTAAATGGTATTTACACAGAAATATATATCGGAATACATGACGGTTCTTCACAACAATATTGGTTATCGCTCAGCATCGTGAGCGTTTAATGGCTAGAACTTAAAAAAAAAAAACAACATCACATTGATAGACTGTCTTATTTTCACATTTCACACTTTAGTACAGAATCAAACGTTATACATAGAAACAAACTTGACTTAAGAGTCAATAGGTTAGCACGCGTGCGCCTCTTGCAATGGTTGGCTCTCGACTGCCCGAGTCGCCTTGCATTCGACACACGTTACTACCCTATTCAGGTGGGGGCTAAAATAAAACTACCCTCAAAATAAAATAGCCATCAAATAAAGGTAGACTATGATTTTGATTTACAAAACACCTTTAACACACAAAATACGTAGGTGTAAGCTCTAAATAAGTCACGCGCCGACATATATATTACTAGCTGCTGTTGTCCGCAGTTCCCCTGCGTGGATATCGGTTCGTGACTAAATATAACCTATGTCCTTTCTCAAGGTCTAATAATACCCATATGGGTATAGCTTGCAACTGAACCGATTTTGATGAGGTTTGGTACAGACCAAATTTTCTCAAAATCGGTTCAGTGGTTTATGCGTGAAAGTGTAACAGACAGATAGATTTCGTATTTATAATATTAGTCTGGATTCGAATACAACGGCTATAAGTGTTCACGTGCTTAAGGCGCGTGGCGACTTGAAATGTTTTTGGTTCACCAAAAGCTATTTATCTAGGCGACACTTAAAAGAGGTCAGTCAGCAGCTGACACTACCTCGTCAGGCAACTTGTTCCAGAGGTGCACAACACGGTTGTTGAGGGAATGGTAAGCTGTCAATGTGCGAGGGTGAGGCTGTGTCCACGAGATGAGTAGGCTTTCTGCTGCCGAACAAATATGTCAACAATAGCAATATTGGGTAGGTTATATTTGTTGGTTAAGATTTTATAGCACTCAATGAGGTCGCCCCTTGTTCTTCGATCCTTGAGAGTTGGTAATTTCAATAGCCTCAGCAGTTCCTCATATATCTTCCTTGGGAAACCATACGGTATTTTTGTGGCTCTTCTTTGTACACTTTCCAACAGATCAATGTCTTTAATAAAGTATGGGCTCCATATTTGGTAACCATATTCCAGAAGCGGTCTTATGTATGTTTTATAGATTTTGACGAAAACAATTGACACCGTACTGTTATTACATACCAACATTGACATTTTAAATTAAATTCGTCAAGAATTATATAACTGTACTCAGTCACTTTTCAGTCACCGTTATTAATATGAAATCTATTATTACAATTTAGAAATTAACTCAATACTTACAGAAATAATTGATTTTTCCATGTAAATTTAAGTTATGTTAATTTTCTTAAAAAAAGGCTTCGCTTTTGTAGACTTTTCCTTGAAATAATGGTAGATGGTGAAAATTTGCCTGTATACTTACTTACTCGTTTGAATGTCGGTAGTGTTGTGCTAGATGACAACGAGACATTCGTCCTATTCGAACGAAGAAACACTGGGGGTATCTCGGTAACTGTTGGTACGGTGTTGTCCGTCCAAAGTAAATGTGTAGTACTGTTTACAATTTCTCTTAAAAACAAAATCCGTCTGGTATGTACCACAGTATAGCAACTTGCCATTGCGCATTTCCCAGTTTCCTCAGGTTTGCCTGCACTTTCTGGTTTTGTTTTTTGTGTTGTATTTGTTGCTATCTCTGTTGTCTCTTGTGTTGCCTTTGTTGTTGGCTCTGTCGTGGTTGTTATTGTGTTAATTAATAATAATGGATTTGCTTCAGAGTGAAGTAATCTATTTTCATATGATTGAACTAATTTTTCAAAACTAGGATCTTCCTTAGAAGCACTTTGTATAGCATCAAGGTCAGTCCCAACCGTAGTAGTCATAGTCTCCACATTACAGTTATTATAATTATCTTCAAAGGAATCTAGACCACATATGATTTCGTCACCCTGTTTTCTATTTAACAGTTTTATGTTGCGCATTCTGATATTTTCTTTTAGAAATTCTGTTTGTACACTGAAATTGGCTTTAATAGTAGAGTTAGATATTGACACCGCAAATGTATCACACCAATGATACGTTATTATGAAATAAATATAAACGAAGATTGGGGGTCCAATACTTTTATCAAACAACATTGTTATTTGTAGTATGAGTATGTTTATGTAAAATGTTCAACAAGCTTCTAATATTACATTTACCTTATCTGAACTAATAAAATATCAGAAATTTTATGGCGTTTAATAAAAATAATGTATGTTTTTACTACTGTTACGGTGTATGAAACAAAAGATTTACAACATTAAACATGCATAAGGACTAAGAAGCCTACCAAGCAAAATACCTAAATAATACTCAACTCAACTTCTTTCATCTTTCTCCTGGCATTTAACCCGATTGCACCCGAAGCTTTGCATTTTCCAGTCTAACTGTGTGTTTTTATTGGCTGAACTTCATATTATTCTGCCGTGAAGCGACTAGCGTCTGACCACCACGACCTATTGGCGATATCAAAGTACTGTATCTAGATCAATTGTTGGCTTAGGGCTCAAAATACCCGTATCGAATGCAACAGATCCGACACCGATATCGGATCGGATAATCTGAAAATGCTCATTCTACCCAAAATACTTTTCCAATGATGTATCACTCATTTCGATTAGAGCTGGGCCCAGGGTCCATACATTGTGCCCATCATCCTTAAGCACAACACAGTCGGAATCTGCATTGTCATAAACTTAATTCAAGTAAACGTAATCATCATTCATCATCATTTCAGCCATAGGAAGTCCACTGCTGGACATAGGCCTCCCCTATAGATCTCCAATAGGACCGGTTGGAAGCGTCTCGCATCCAGCGCGTTCCCGCGGCCTTTATGAGGTCGTCTGTCCACCTTGTGGGTGGATGTCCCACGCTGCGCTTGCCGATACGTGGCCTCCACTCGAGGACTTTTCGACCCCATCGGTCATCAGTCCTCCGTGCTATGTGCCTTGCCCACTGCCATTTCAACTTGCTAATCCGCTGGGCTATGTCGGTAACCTTGGTTCTTCTACGGATCTCCTCATTTCTGATTCGATCTCGCAGAGAGACTCCGAGCATAGCCCTCTCCATAGCTCGTTGGGCTACTTTGAGCTTACTCATAAGGCCCATAGTGAGGGACCACGTTTCAGTGCCATAAGTCATCACTGGTAACACACACTGGTCGAAAACCTTCGACTTGAGACACTGAGGTATGTCGGACGAGAAGACATTGCGTAATTTTCCGAACGCTGCCCAGCCGAGTTGGATTCGGCGATTGACCTCTTTCTTGAAGTTGGACCTACCTAACTGGACTACTTGTCCTAGGTAGACGTACGAGTCAACAACTTCAAGAACCGAGCTCTCAACAGATATCGGGGTAGGTACAACATGGGTATTGCACATCACCTTTGTCTTGTCCATGTTCATTTTAAGACCCACCTGTTGAGAAACTCGGTTGAGGCCTTCGAGCATCGTGTTGAGATCTTCCATCGATTCTGCCATGACTACAATATCGTCGGCAAACCGGAGGTGAGTGATGTATTCGCCATTAATATTGATGCCGAATCCTTTCCATTCCAGGAGCTTGAAGGCATTCTCCAAAGTGGCCGTAAACAGTTTCGGAGATATCACGTCTCCCTGTCTTACGCCTCTTTTCAAAGGGATCGCCCTCGAACTCTGTTCCTGTACTCGAACCGACATGGTGGCGTTATTATACAAACATTTCAACACTTCGATGTACCGATAGTCAATACGGCACCGCTGGAGAGACTCAAGCACAGCCCATGTCTCGACCGAATCAAAGGCTTTCTCATAGTCCACAAACGCTAAGCAAAGTGGTAAATTATACTCTTCGGTCTTCTGTATAATTTGCCGCAGCGTATGGATGTGGTCTATGGTACTGTAGCCTCTACGGAAACCGGCTTGTTCGGGAGGCTGGAAGTCATCAAGCCTGCGCTCGAGACGGTTCGTAATGACCCTTGAAAACAGCTTGTAAACATGGCTCAGAAGCGAGATGGGTCTGTAATTCTTCAGTAAGGTATTGTCACCTTTCTTAAAGAACAGCACCACCACGCCTCTGTTCCACGCTTCTGGCGTTATGCCCTCGAGGACGACGGTGTTAAAAAGCCTCTGAAGGACTTTAAGTACCGGTGTTCCACCCGCTTTCAGAAGCTCTGAAGTGATTCCGTCGTCACCCGGTGCCTTGTTGTTCTTAAGCTGATTTAGGGCCATTCTAATCTCGTACAGGCTGATGTCCGGGATATCCTCGGTGAAGTGTCGGGTCAACTTGGCTCTTGGGTCGGTCGCCATGTTGCCAGCAGGATTAGCGACCGAAGCGTATAGCTGTCCATAGAACCTTTCGATCTCCTCCAAAACCTCAGCCTTGGTCGACGCTATACTGCCATCTTCCTTCTTCAGCTTAGTCATTTGGCTTTGCCCAACAGACAGATTTCTTGCGAACACTTTGGAGCCTTTGTTCCGCTCGATTGTCTCTTTAATATGTTCAGTATTAAAGAGACGTATGTCGTGTCGCAGAGATTTGGAAATCTGTCTGTTGAGCTGCCTATATGACTCTGCATCATCGGAAGACTGCAGTCGAAGTGAGCGTCGTTTAGCCATGAGTTTTTGGGTGTGATCGGAGAGTTTCTGAGGTCTATTTGAACGGCGGGGTCTAAAGTGCTTAGAGCCCACCGTTTGGACAGTTTCTACGAGCCTGTTGTTTATCTCGTCCACCGACGCAAAGTTCTCTAGGCAATCAAAGCGACTTGAAAGCTCAAGCTGTAAGTTCTCGGGGTTTTTGATTTGGACACGAGTAGGTCGGAGTGTAGACTTCATCAGGCGGGACCTTTCGAGTTTAACGTTAATACCCAATGTGCCTCTTACGATTCTGTGATCACTACCGGTTTTCACCCTGTGGATCACGGAGACATCACTGAATATTCGTTTCTCGTTGGTCATGATGAAGTCTATCTCATTCCTCGTGGAATCATCAGGGCTCATCCAGGTCCATTTCCTGTGCGGCGGCTTCTGAAAGAAAGAGTTCATCATGAAGAGTCCCTCTTTCTCCAGAAAGGCAGCCAGCCTCTGTCCCCGCGGGTTCCGTTGTCCATATCCAAATTGCCCTACTCTCAACTCATCATCGCTTTTCTTACCCAACTTTGCGTTGAAATCTCCCATAACAACAGTGAAGTGGGTCTTAGACGTATGTATGGCCCTACTTACGTCCTCATACATAGTCTCCACTTCATCATCTGGGCGTTTCGAGGTCGGTGCGTACACCTGAATGACCTTCAGCGAATACCTCTTGGATATTCTGAGTATTAGGTATACAACCCTGCTCGACACACTTTCGATGGTAATGATGTTGTTAATGAGGGATCTGTGAACGAGAAAACCGACACCACCTTGCGACTGCTGGTCGCCTTCCCGGTGGTAGAGCAGGTTGCCGGATCCTAGGGTTATCGTGTCCTCGCCCTCTCTACGGACTTCAGACAACCCCACAATATCCCAGCGCAACTTACTCAACTCTTCTTCCAGCTCCGCAAGCCTCTCGTCAGTCCTCATCGTGCGTACGTTGTGCGTTACCAGGGCCAGTCGTCGTTTGGGGTGGTAGCCGGATCTATGCCGGGGATTCTTAGCACCCCCTGCTCCGCCGTTACCCTGGCCGCTACCGGAGCCAGGTCTAGCGGAGCTGCCGGGGACTAGGGGCCTGGTCCTATTATAACCGTAATAATATTATAAAAAAAAAATATTTGAGGAGGTTATTTTCAAACTGCATCATTTCCACTTTTCATTATTTTGAGATCTTCTTCCTCCTAGCGTTAATTCCCAGTCGCATCCAAAGCTTTCAGCTCGGAGTCTGGGGTCCGCTTTTACCAGTCATAGCTACAGATTTGGCTAGACCTCGATATTTTCCGTGAAGCGATTGCCATCTGACCTCCACGACCCAATGTTAACATTAGGCGATATCGAAGCTTTGCAGCTAGACCGTTGTTTTTTTTTTGGACTTTTTAGGGCACCAACTACCCGTAACGACTGCCATAGATGTTCTTATGGCAACCGGGACCGACGGCTTAACGTGCTCTCCGAGGCACGACCAGACCAATGCAAATACCCATATTTAATGCACACAAATATTTGCACTGAGCGGGGATCGAACCCGCGCCTCCTGCGTAGTGGCCGCGTTCACTACCGCTACGCCACGGAGGCTGTCATTTATATTTTGATATAGATATTTTGAGATATTCGAGAAAAAAAACTGATAGCCTGGCTTTATATTATTTCTGCTGATTTATTTTTTTAATTTATACAATATTTTTACAAAACCTTTGGAGTTATTAAAAAAAAGCAAAAATGGAAATAATGCATTTTGTCTGACACTGTTGGAAATGATATAGTTTGAAACAAATGTTTCAAAATAATGGCGGTTTACGTTGATCGAATCGATGTTAGAATTAAGATCGATTTCATCATCCGAATTTATTTTCAATGGAAATTTTATAGTTTGTTTAGAAATAGATATTCAAAAATAATAACTTACCTATTGGAAATGATACGGTTTGTAACCAAACGAGTATCGCCGTATCTGCACGTATCATGACTGATTGGACATGATACAAATTGATTCAAATCCATCTTTTTATTTTTAATGGTGATTTTAGTCAGGAATTGTTTCGATTTGAAAAAAAAAACTTTGTTTTAGACTATAGATTATAGTATTAAGAATCGGATGACGCGATAAAATTGAAAATATCAAAAGTTGGAAATGATGCGGTTTGAAAATAACCTCCTCATAATATATTAAAAACTGAATTCAAACTATTACATTTTCGCTGTACTAAAAACGAAGTTATTTAACATGCATGTTGATATCGTATAGACTGCAACATCCGAAGCGTGGCTATTGCCAAGTTAATTCCTGAGAGCCATTTTATAGGCCTATCGAGTTCGTTAGCGAGGTGGCAGCTCTCCAAATTGACATCAAGTATTTGTAGATAAGTTTAGGTAAATGGTATGTACACAGAAATATATATCGGAATACATGACGGTTCTTCACAACAATATTGGTTATCGCTCAGCATCGTGAGCGTTTAATGGCTAGAACTTAAAAAAAAAAACATCACATTGATAGACTGTCTTATTTTCACATTTCACACTTTAGTACAGAATCAAACGTTATACATAAAAACAAACTTGACTTAAGAGTCAATAGGTTAGCACGCGTGCGCCTCTTGCAATGGTTGGCTCTCGACTGCCCGAGTCGCCTTGCATTCGACACACGTTACTACCCTATTCAGGTGGGGGCTAAAATAAAACTACCCTCAAAATAAAATAGCCATCAAATGAAGGTAGACTATGATTTTGATTTACAAAACACCTTTAACACAAAATACGTAGGTATAAGCTCTAAATAAGTCACGCGCCGACATATATATTACTAGCTGCTGTTGCCCGCAGTTCCCCTGCGTGGATATCGGTTCGTGACCAAATATAACCTAAGTATGTCCTTTCTCAATGTCTAATAATACCCATATGGGTATAGTTTGCAACTGAACCGATTTTGATGAGGTTTGGTACAGACCAAATTTTCTCAAAATCGGTTCAGTGGTTTATGCGTGAAAGTGTAACAGACAGATAGATTTCTTATTTATAATATTAGTCTGGATTCGAATACAACGGCTATAAGTGTTCACGTGCTTAAGGCGCGTGGCGACTTGACAAAAGAGCGACACTTAAAAGAGGTCAGTCAGCAGCTGACACTACCTCGTCAGGCAACTTGTTCCAGAGGTGCACAACACGGTTGTTGAGGGAATGGTAAGCTGTCAATGTGCGAGGGTGAGGCTGTGTCCACGAGATGAGTATGGTGGCTTTCTGCTGCCGAACAAATATGTCAACAATAGCAATATTGGGTAGGTTATATTTGTTGGTTAAGATTTTATAGCACTCAATGAGGTCGCCCCTTGTTCTTCGATCCTTGAGAGTTGGTAATTTCAATAGCCTCAGCAGTTCCTCATATGTCTTCCTTGGGAAACCATACGGTATTTTTGTGGCTCTTCTTTGTACACTTTCCAACAGATCAATGTCTTTAATAAAGTATGGGCTCCATATTTGGTAACCATATTCCAGAAGCGGTCTTATGTATGTTTTATAGATTTTGACGAAAACAATTGACACCGTACTGTTATTACATACCAACATTGACATTTTAAATTAAATTCGTCAAGAATTATATAACTGTACTCAGTCACTTTTCAGTCACCGTTATTAATATGAAATCTATTATTACAATTTAGAAATTAACTCAATACTTACAGAAATATCATTAATAATTGATTTTTCCATGTAAATTTAAGTTATGTTAATTTTCTTAAAAAAAGGCTTCGCTTTTGTAGACTTTGCCTTGAAATAATGGTAGATGGTGAAAATTTGCCTGTATACTTACTTACTCGTTTGAATGTCGGTAGTGTTGTGCTAGATGACAACGAGACATTCGTCCTATTCGAACGAAGAAACACTGGGGGTATCTCGGTAACTGTTGGTACGGTGTTGTCCGTCCAAAGTAAATGTGTAGTACTGTTTACAATTTCTCTTAAAAACAAAATCCGTCTGGTATGTACCACAGTATAGCAACTTGCCATTGCGCATTTCCCAGTTTCCTCAGGTTTGCCTGCACTTTCTGGTTTTGTTTTTTGTGTTGTATTTGTTGCTATCTCTGTTATCTCTTGTGTTGCCTTTGTTGTTGGCTCTGTCGTGGTTGTTATTGTGTTAATTTCATTTTGTTGTTCTTCTGTTTCTGATAACGGATTTTCTTCAGAGTTAAAGTCTAAGCTATTTTCATATGATCCATCTAATTGTTCAATACTAGGATCTTTCTTAGAAGCACTTTGTATAGCATCAAGGTCAGTCCCAACCGTAGTAGTCATAGTCTCCACATTACAGTTATTATAATTATCTTCAAAAGAATCTAGACCACATATGATTTCGTCACCCTGTTTTCTATTTAACAGTTTTATGTTGCGCCTTCTGATATTTTCTTTTAGAAATTCTGTTTGTACACTGAAATTGGCTTTAATAGTAGAGTTAGATATTGACACCGCAAATGTATCACACCAATGATACGTTATTATGAAATAAATATACACGAAGATTGGGGGTCCAATACTTTTATCAAACAACATTGTTATTTGTAGTATGAGTATGTTTATGTAAAATGTTCAACAAGCTTCTAATATTACATTTACCTTATCTGAACTAATAAAATATCAGGAATTTTATGGCGTTTAATAAAAATAATGTATGTTTTTACTACTGTTATGGTGTATGAAACAAAAGATTTACAACATTAAACATGCCTAAGGACTAAGAAGCCTACCAAGCAAAATACCTAAATAATACTCAACTCAACTTCTTTCATCATTCTCCTGGCATTTAACCCGATTGCACCCGAAGCTTTGCATTTTCCAGTCTAACTGTGTGTTTTTATTGGCTGAACTTCATATTCTGCCGTGAAGCGACTACCGTCTGACCACCACGACCTATTGGCGATATCAAAGTACTGTATCTAGATCAATTGTTGGCTTAGGGCTCAAAATACCCGTATCGAATGCAACAGATCCGACACCGATATCGGATCGGATAATCTGAAAATGCTCATTCTACCCAAAATACTTTTCCAATGATGTATCACTCATTTCGATTAGAGCTGGGCCCAGGGTCCATACATTGTGCCCATCATCCTTAAGCACAACACAGTCGGAATCTGCATTGTCGTAAACTTAATTCAAGTAAACGTAATAATATTATTAAAAAAAAATATTTGAGGAGGTTATTTTCAAACTGCATCATTTCCACTTTTCATTATTTTGAGATCTTCTTCCTCCTAGCGTTAATTCCCAGCCGCATCCGAAGCTTTCAGCTCGGAGTCTGGGGTCCGCTTTTACCAGTCATAGCTACAGATTTGGCTAGTCCTCGATATTTTCCGTGAAGCGATTGCCATCTGACCTCCACGACCCAATGTTAACATTAGGCGATATCGAAGCTTTGCAGCTAGACCGTTGTTTTTTTTTTGGACTTTTTAGGGCACCAACTACCCGTAACGACTGCCATAGATGTTCTTATGGCAACCGGGACCGACGGCTTAACGTGCTCTCCGAGGCACGACCAGACCAATGCAAATACCCATATTTAATGCACACAAATATTTGCACTGAGCGGGGATCGAACCCGCGCCTCCTGCGTAGCGGCCGCGTTCACTACCGCTACGCCACGGAGGCTGTCATTTATATTTTGATATAGATATTTTGAGATATTCGAGAAAAAAAACTGATAGCCTGGCTTTATATTATTTCTGCTGATTTATTTTTTTAATTCATACAATATTTTTACAAAACCTTTGGAGTTATTAAAAAAAAGCAAAAATGGAAATAATGCATTTTGTTTGACACTGTTGGAAATGATATAGTTTGAAACAAATGTTTCAAAATAATGGCGGTTTACGTTGATCGAATCGATGTTAGAATTAAGATCGATTTCATCATCCGAATTTATTTTCAATGGAAAGGGGGTTGGGTAATGTTGGCGTCGTGTCGGAATTGAGCGGCCATCAATGAAATTGATATACTATGAAAGTACAGTATAAAGTGCTCAAAAGTTACTATGGACAAACTTCTCTAAACTATATCGGGACTTAGCTATACAGGGTGGTATTTTTCAACTTTACTTAGATGGAAGTACTCTAAATACTGAAGATAGCGAATTCCACTGAAAAGAAACATTCCCTTATTTTTAAAAAGAATCAAAACTGCATTCATAGTTTTCTGAAAATGCCACACCCGGTAGTCGAACCGACTAAAATCTTCCTATAACCTTCTATTTCATAGATTTCCTTTTACTTAATTTACCAAGTTTGTTAGAGAGATTTGAACCTTATGATCGACCCTATAGATTGATGTAATAAAAATACAGGGTGTTATTTTTTCGAATTGTAGTCGGTTCGATTATAAGGCGTGGTAAACGAGTTTTCAGCATTCCTTAAATGCAGTTCTGTTTCTTTTTTAAAAACATACTAAACTGTATGCAAAGTTTTCTGAAAATGCCACACCCGGTAGTCGAACCGACTAAAATCTTCCTAAATCTTCTTAAATCTTCAATTTCATAGATTTCCTTTTATTTAATTTACCAAGTTTGTTAGAGAGATTTGATCCTTATGATCGACCCTATCGATTGATGCAATAAAAATATAGGGTGTTATTTTTTCGAATTGTTCGATTATAGGCCGGGCAAACGATTTTTCAGCATTCCTTAAATGCAGTTCTATTTCTTTTTTAAAAACATACTAAACTGTATTCAAAGTTTTCCGAAAATGCCACACCCGATAGTCGAACCGACTAAAATCTTTCTAAATCTTCTATTTCATGGATTTCCTTTTATTTAATTTACCAAGTTTGTTAAAGAGATTTATCCTTATAATTGACCCTATCGATTGATGCAATAAAAATACAGGGTGTTATTTTTTCAAATTGTAGTCGGTTCGATTATTAGGCGTGGCAAATGATTTTTCAGCATTCCTTCAATGCAGGGCTATTTATTTTTCAAAAACACAATAAACTGTATTCAAAGTTTTCTGAAAATGCCACACCTAGTAGTCGAACCGAATAAAATCTTTCTAAATCTTCTATTTCATGGATTTCCTTTCATTTAATTTACCAAGTTTGTAAGAGAGATTAGATCCTTATGATCAACCCTATCGATTGATGCAATAAAAATATAGGGTGTTATTTTTTAGAATTTTAGTCGGTTCGATTACAGGGCGTGGCAAGCGATCTTTCGAAATTCCTTAAATGCAGCTTTGTATTCTTTTTTAAATAAGAGAGTGTTTCCTTTGAATGAAATTAACTATCTCCGGTAGTAAGAGTAGGTACTCGTACCCGGTTCGACTACCGTGTGTGGCATTTTCAGAAAACTTTGAATACAGTTTAGTGTGTTTTTAAAAAAGAAACAGCACTGCATTTAAGGAATGCTGAAAAATCGTTTGCCACGCCTTATAATCGAACCGACTACAATTCGAAAAAATAACATCCTGTATTTTTATTACATCAATCGATAGGGTCGATCATAGGGATCAAATCTCTCTAACAAACTTGGTAAATTAAATAAAAGGAAGTCCATGAAAAAGAAGGTTTTGTAAAATATTAGTCGGTTCGACTACCGGGTGTGGCATTTTCAAAAGTCTTTGAATGCAGCTTTGTTTCTTTAAAAAAATAAGGTATAGTTTCCTTTAAGTAAAATTCGCTATCTTTAGTATGAGGGTACTTTCCTTCAAGGTAAAGTCTAAATGTTTCACCCTGTATATCGCAGCTCCGATATTACTTACAATGAAAATAATGACATTTTGTACGTGTGTTTAACACAGTACAATGAAGTGGTATCAAAATTAATTAAGGCCGATGAAAAAATTAAGAACGCCACTGTCCATACTAGATTACCCAATCCCCTTTTATAGTTTGTTTAGAAATAGATATTCAAAAATAATAACTTACCTATTGGAAATGATACGGTTTGTAACCAAATGAGTATCGCCGTATCTGCACGTATCATGACTGATTGGAAATGATACAAATTGATTCAAATCCATCTTTTTATTTTTAATGCTGATTTTAGTCAGGAATTGTTTCGATTTGAAAAAAATACTTTGTTTTAGACTATAGATTTTAGTATTAAGAATCGGATGACGCGATAAAATTGAAAATATCAAAAGTTGGAAATGATGCGGTTTGAAAATAACCTCCTCATAATATATTAAAAACTGAATTCAAACTATTACATTTTCGCTGTACCTACTAAAAACGAAGTTATTTAACATGCATGTTGATATCGTATAGACTGCAACATCCGAAGCGTGGCCATTGCCAAGTTAATTCCTGAGAGCCATTTTAAAGGCCTATCGAGTTCGTTAGTGAGGTGACAGCTCTCTAAATTGACATCAAGTATTCGTAGATAAGTTTAGGTAAATGGTATTTACACAGAAATATATATCGGAATACATGACGGTTCTTCACAACAATATTGGTTATCGCTCAGCATCGTGAGCGTTTAATGGCTAGAACTTAAAAAAAAAAAACAACATCACATTGATAGACTGTCTTATTTTCACATTTCACACTTTAGTACAGAATCAAACGTTATACATAGAAACAAACTTGACTTAAGAGTCAATAGGTTAGCACGCGTGCGCCTCTTGCAATGGTTGGCTCTCGACTGCCCGAGTCGCCTTGCATTCGACACACGTTACTACCCTATTCAGGTGGGGGCTAAAATAAAACTACCCTCAAAATAAAATAGCCATCAAATAAAGGTAGACTATGATTTTGATTTACAAAACACCTTTAACACACAAAATACGTAGGTGTAAGCTCTAAATAAGTCACGCGCCGACATATATATTACTAGCTGCTGTTGTCCGCAGTTCCCCTGCGTGGATATCGGTTCGTGACTAAATATAACCTATGTCCTTTCTCAAGGTCTAATAATACCCATATGGGTATAGCTTGCAACTGAACCGATTTTGATGAGGTTTGGTACAGACCAAATTTTCTCAAAATCGGTTCAGTGGTTTATGCGTGAAAGTGTAACAGACAGATAGATTTCGTATTTATAATATTAGTCTGGATTCGAATACAACGGCTATAAGTGTTCACGTGCTTAAGGCGCGTGGCGACTTGAAATGTTTTTGGTTCACCAAAAGCTATTTATCTAGGCGACACTTAAAAGAGGTCAGTCAGCAGCTGACACTACCTCGTCAGGCAACTTGTTCCAGAGGTGCACAACACGGTTGTTGAGGGAATGGTAAGCTGTCAATGTGCGAGGGTGAGGCTGTGTCCACGAGATGAGTAGGCTTTCTGCTGCCGAACAAATATGTCAACAATAGCAATATTGGGTAGGTTATATTTGTTGGTTAAGATTTTATAGCACTCAATGAGGTCGCCCCTTGTTCTTCGATCCTTGAGAGTTGGTAATTTCAATAGCCTCAGCAGTTCCTCATATGTCTTCCTTGGGAAACCATACGGTATTTTTGTGGCTCTTCTTTGTACACTTTCCAACAGATCAATGTCTTTAATAAAGTATGGGCTCCATATTTGGTAACCATATTCCAGAAGCGGTCTTATGTATGTTTTATAGATTTTGACGAAAACAATTGACACCGTACTGTTATTACATACCAACATTAACATTTTAAATTAAATTCGTCAAGAATTATATAACTGTACTCAGTCACTTTTCAGTCACCGTTATTAATATGAAATCTATTATTACAATTTAGAAATTAACTCAATACTTACAGAAATATCATTAATAATTGATTTTTCCATGTAAATTTAAGTTATGTTAATTTTCTTAAAAAAAGGCTTCGCTTTTGTAGACTTTTCCTTGAAATAATGGTAGATGGTGAAAATTTGCCTGTATACTTACTTACTCGTTTGAATGTCGGTAGTGTTGTGCTAGATGACAACGAGACATTCGTCCTATTCGAACGAAGAAACACTGGGGGTATCTCGGTAACTGTTGGTACGGTGTTGTCCGTCCAAAGTAAATGTGTAGTACTGTTTACAATTTCTCTTAAAAACAAAATCCGTCTGGTATGTACCACAGTATAGCAACTTGCCATTGCGCATTTCACAGTTTCCTCAGGTTTGCCTGCACTTTTTGGTTTTGTTTTTTGTGTTGTATTTGTTGCTATTTCTGTTGTTGCCTTTGTTGTTGGCTCTGTCGTGGTTGTTATTGTGTTAATTTCATTTTGTTGTTCTTCTGTTTCTGGTAACGGATTTGCTTCAGAGTTAAAGTCTAAGCTATTTTCATATGATCCATCTAATTGTTTAAAACTAGGATCTTCCTTAGAAGCACTTTGTATAGCATCAAGGTCAGTCCCAACCGTAGTAGTCATAGTCTCCACATTACAGTTATTATAATTGTCTTCAAAGGAATCTAGACCACATATGATTTCGTCACCCTGTTTTCTATTTAACAGTTTTATGTTGCGCCTTCTGATATTTTCTTTTAGAAATTCTGTTTGTACACTGAAATTGGCTTTAATAGTAGAGTTAGATATTGACACCGCAAATGTATCACACCAATGATACGTTATTATGAAATAAATATACACGAAGATTGCCCGTCCAATACTTTTATCAAACAACATTATTATTTGTAGTACGAGTATGTTTATGTAAAATGTTCAACAAGTTTCTAATATTACATTTACCTTATCTGAAGTAATAAAATATCTGAAATTTTATGGCGTTTAATAAAAATAATGTATGTTTTTACTACTGTTACGGTGTATGAAACAAAAGAAGGCCTGCCTAAGGACTAAGAAGCCTACCAAGCAAAATACCTAAATAATACTCAATATGAACTTCTTTCATCATTCTCCTGGCATTTAACTCGATTGCATCCGAAGCTTTGCATTTTCCAGTCCGTGCGGAGCCGCGGGCAACAGCTAGTAATGTATGAGAAAATAACTGTGTGTATCGTGGGAACAGGGTCAGTCTTCTATTTAACTGCCTTTGTTGTGGCTAGCAGTGACGACGGGTGAAAACTTGCCACTGGTGGCTAGGCTAGTGTACCTACATAATAATATTGGCCATGCCTACTTACCCGTAGGTAATAAAACGAAAATGAAATTTTTGTGACGGGCCCTAGCCAGATAGACTGACGACCTGAAAAAGGATGGGACAGACTGGATGTTGAAGGCGGAGGATCGGCAGACGTGGCGTATACTGGGAGAGGCCTATGTTCAGCAGTGTATTGCAACGGATAATTTATTGTAATTTTTTGTATGATCGAAAGCATGTCTTCAGTACGGGCAACTTCAAAATTGAACGAGTACCTATGTTGCTTCTAACGACGCATTTAGGAAACCACTTAGGTACATAGCAACACTGACAAAAATTTTTGGCAATCACTTGATGAATTTTCATCCTCGTGTTACAAGATTGTCATAAAATAAATTGAGGTTAATCGACTTGTTATAAACACTCTTTGAAGTCTTCGAACCATGTTTCATTTTAGCTTAGCCAGTGATAAGGAAAAACCACTGAAGTGAAAACAAGTAGGGCAAAGTTTAACAACCAAAGGATTGCTATTAAAATTTCTCCACATTTAAGAGTATCTAGACCGCTGATATTAAAACTTGCTTCCTCATTACACTGCCTTTCTGCCTCGCATATTAGGCACCATTAAGACACTTTTGTATTCAGACAGTCTTTGAAAATTCACATTACATGCACAGGTTCTTTTTATTAAAACATGATTGTATTCCAGGGCTTAGAACATCTGCTACTTTGAGAACGATTCTTTTTTTGTTTTTTTTTTTTATTCAAAAGATTTCAATTACGTATTTTTTCAGAATTTTCTAGAATTTCAAGATACGATTTGATGAGATTCTTTATGAATTTAGAGCTGTCGAATTGAGGAAGAAAATAACAGTTCTATAGCATTTGTATGCTGGTCTATGTTGGTGAATAGGTTGCAAGAGATACTTAGAAATGAATGCTTTCATTGTTCGCATTGAGTATCATTACATTCATTAAAGTAACGGAATTTAAAATTGAATAAAAGTTGCAGAGTACTCACAAAATTGTTTACGTGTCGTTTTAACTTTTCACTCAAATAATTTGGAAAGAAAACGTTGTCTCAAATTGTGAAACACTTAACAAACTCACTTATTTACTTAAGAAAACGTACTGAATTAGATATCTTATTTGCTAAATGTGTGCGTAGGCTGTAATAAATTATTTGAAAATTTATGTTAGTAGATACCTAAATTTTGTTTCAGAATTACACTTTTACAGAATTACACTGTTTCAGAAGTAGCATAAAGTATGCTACAGTAGAAGATCTACGAGAAATTACTTCGATTCTGCTGCTAATGCTTGCCAGGCACGGTAGATTGCGGTGCAATAACCCAAAAAATTGCCCATTACTATATTCTAAGTACTCTGAAAGCACTAGAATGTTTCGGCGTTTTGCTACAAGCCGGGTACTGGAGCATCATGCATTTTATGAGCGACATTAGGCTGCCTTTCCAGCAGAGATATTATGTTCTGCAGCTATGCTACGAGAATGTAAAAGTTGAGCTATGAAGATAATATGTAACCACTAGCTGTTGCCCGCGGCTCCGCCCGCGTGGAATTCTGATCCTGTTCATCGCTGATATATAGCCTATGTGTTAATCCAGGGTATAACCTATATACATACCAAATTTCAACCAAATCGGTCCAGCCGTTTATGCGTGAAAGAGTAACAAACATCCACACATCCATTCTCACAAACTTTCACATTTATAATATTAGTAGGATTTCCACTGTGCTAAACTGATTAGTGTTGCGAGTAAGATGTGCTATAAAAATGCGCTATGCAATGTATCATTATCAATCACATGAATAAATTAACAGTACAGAATTAAAACTTTTAAAAAATGATCGAAATTAGAATATATTCTCATAGGGCCGTCGCTGTCACATATCACCATAACCGGCCCAACGGACGAATCGCACCATCCATAGCACACATCCATAGCACGCATCCACAGCACGCTTCCACAACACAGCACACATCCATAGCACGCATCCACAGTATGCATCCACAACACAGCTGGCACACATCCATAGTACGCATCCACAGCACGAATCCACAACACAGCATATATATCCATAGCAGGCATCTTTCTACATTAAAAAGCATATTTTAGCCGAAATCTGTTTCCACCAGTGGTGTACTATTTGGATCAATGAATATGATTGGTGGATATCAAACGCATCCACAGCAACGAAGCATAGCACATCCCTGGTGGGAAGCAGCCTTAGCCGACTAACACACTGCACCGCCTACCGCCGCGGTTGGCGGTGAAGCGGAACTCATGACGCATTGGCCTCTACTAAATCCGCTGATACTTAACACACATACACCAACCGACCGCGCGGTCGAGCGGCGTTTTCGCCGCCACCACCCGTCCGCGCTGCTGTCCGAGCAGAGGAGCGGTGCCTCACACACGGGGCGCCGTATAACCGCGTGGATTTTCGTGAGTGCAGGACGTGTTATAATTTAAAAACGGAATTCGATTTGTCATTAATGTTAAAAATATAAAATTAAACATATTTATTACAAAAATCTTTGCAAAGGCTATTTAATTTCTCAATACTTATAATTCTTGCCACTTCTTACTTCTGAGTTTAGGTGTAGAGTAAATGTCTAAATTCCCCGCATTTTCCCCAGATAAGAGCAATCCCCACAAATTCCCCAATCAGTTTGAAAATCCCCAAAGTTTGAGGAATTCCCCACACATTGGCAACGCTAACGTTAAGGACAAGCGCGTGAACCGCCTTACCGCGCGGAGCACCGTTACAAAATCCGCCTTACCGCACCGACCTGCGCGGCGGAGCGCGGTATCGTGTGTTAATCGCCTTAGTATACTAACCAAAAGAGGAATGGTTATATATTGTGTCGCTGTAAACCAAATAACAAATTCTTTACCTACGCTAATGTCGTCAATATTTCACATTCACGGGCTTTTAAGCTCGCCAAAAATACTGGAGACCTTTATACTAGTGCTGTTAGCATTTGAAATGGTGATCTTCAGTGTATAAAATTCAAAATGATTATGAAGGTACTTTAAGTACACCTCTGCCTACCGTGTTAGGTATTCACTGATGTGAATTTAAGAAGGCATTTGTACAGAAAATTGCATAATATTTTATGTAATAAAATTATATTTTATTGACGCTAAACAACTAGCGTATGTTACGTTTTTATGTGAACGTAATTTTTTATCGTTCAGTATAAATTGTCTTCAATGTTTTTCTTTGAACTTTTATGAGTCTTAAATACTCGATGCTTTTAGTTTAATTCATACTAATATTATAAATGCGAAAGTAACTCTGACTGTCTGTCTATCTGTCTGTCTATCTGTTACGCTTTCGTGCCTTAACCACTGAACCGATTTTGAAGTTTAAACCTTGAGAAGGGACAGGGTCTATGTTTCATCGCGATAACCGACATCCACGCGGGCGGAGCCGCGAGCAAAAGCTAGTATACCTATTATATTTTAGATTTCAAATGTATCTTTCACCTATTATCAATATTAATATAGAAACTTACTACCGAAACATTATATTTATCGGAGCTGCAATTTTATTAAATGTGTAAGTACTTATAAAATTAATTAAGTGCTAACTAATACCGAAGACATTAATATAACTGATAGATTTAAATTTTAAAAATTCAACAGCTTTGAAAGTAACATCCAAAATTGGATTCCAACGTTATTAAGTAAAAATTTATATCAATGATACCAACTTGAAAATTATAAAAAAAATCATAAATGTAAAGAAGTATTAAGGAAAGCTATTGCTTTTTTTTGCGCAAAGAAAAGGTATTCGTTCACATATTAACTAGAATACTACATCAAAAAACCTTTTACAGATTTGTGGATTCGTTTATAGACTAAGAGCTGACCCGTTCCAGTTGCGCATGGCAAAATTTGGTCAAGAAAATCCTATAACCTGATTTCAGCCTCACTTCCCCGGTCCAATAATCGTACTATGCCTATAAACGGCCAGGGAGTATCGCTATTGAATTAACGGTACGGTGTCACATACAATGCGTACGAGAAAACTTCGTATGTACCTATCTTCTTAGTACCTACTTCTGTATTTTATATTTTGTTCTCTTACAATTTGTACTCTTGTTTTTTTTTTATTTTTTATACCACTTAGTTGGCAGACAAGCACACGGCCCCCCTGATGGGAAGCGGTCACCGTGGCCTATGGACGTATGCAACACCAGGGGCGTCACACTCGCGCTGCCGACCCTGAAGAAACCTTCTAATGCCCTTCTTGAAGAACCCCATATTGTAGTCGCTTGGGAAAACCACCGCAGGGACCCTTTTGTTGCGCTTTTTCCTCTATTCCCAAAGGTTTGCTGGAAGAAAACTCAATGCTGAGTTAAGCTGGCCTTCGTACATCAATATTTTAATCATACCGATTCTAATGTATTGTTTTTAGTGTACACTAGCTGACCCGGCGAACTTTGTACCACCGTATTTTCCTACCTACGTACCTATTCAGATCCCGTTCCCGCTGTACCTTCTTTAAATTTTCTTATTCAAATCTTAGCCACACTATAACGAACACAAAACAAAAATAATTATCCAATTTGGTGCAGTCATTGGGAGGTTATGCGCGTACATACATTTGGGGTTTATGTTACGTCCCTCGAGAACGTGATAAAAAGTATCCTATGGCCTTCTCCTGGTTCCAAACTATCTCCCCATCAATTTTCAGCCAAATCAGTTCAGCCGTTCTTGAGTTAAAAATAGTGTAACTAACACGACTTTCTTTTATATTTAAAAATATAGAATACTAGTTTTTGCCCGCGGCTCCGCCCGCGTGAATGTCGGTTATCGCGACAAAACATAGCCTATGTCCTTTCTCAAGGTCTAATCTACCCCTATACCAGATTACATCAAAATCGGTTCAGTGGTTTAGGCGTGAAAGCGTAACAGACAGACAGACAGACAAACAGAGTTACTTTCGCATTTTTAATATTAGTATGGATAGATATAGATATAGAAGAAGATATAGAATTAATCCCTAGACAAGTGGTAAATCTTTGGCCGGAGTATTGTAGAATTGAATGTCAAATGAATGGGATTTGACATTTACGACATACATTGACGACTGCTATACAGGGTGTCCCAAAATTCAAGGATAAGCCGGCAACAGAGGGTGGGCCCTACTAGATAAGATAAAGTGGGTCGAAAGTAAAAATGTATGAAAATTTGACGACAAACAAATATTTTGACTTATTTTTGTAAAATAACTACAAATATTCTATAATTTTTCAGGGTGGTGATGAATAGCCATGCTTTTTAGCTTGCTAATACAGAAAAGAGTTCCAAAATATTTACAAAATTGTGGGCCTGGTAGTTGAAAATATCATTTGGGGTACCGAATTTTGAAGGATTTTAAAAAAGTTTAAATAATTAAAAAAAAAAATAGAGATACATTTTTTCTTTTTTTTTCAGAGCAGCCATAAGTAGGGCCACTCTCTGTTGCCGGCTTATCCTTGAATTTTGGGACACCATGTATACGTCAAACCCCATAAAGTCATTCTATTCTTCAATACATATCGTTTAACTTGGGCAGATATAACATATAAAAATAATAAAGTAGGTAATACATCGTAACTGATATTTATTTTTCTTCAAATAAAAAGCAAAACATTATTACACAATAAAATTATTTTGAAATCGTCTGTAATATATTTCTAATACAGTGTTTTGTTATAGAAAATGTTAGAAATACCGTGAGTAAGTAGGTACTATTGAAGCTAAAAGCGCTCACGAACAAAAATGGTTTTCAATATTTCTTTTACGAGAAGCACTGTTTGATCCTTTACATCTGAGTGCCTGTTTTTCCTTTGAGTGTGGCAGTTCACACATCCTCCACTTTTTTACCATTTAATGTATATTTACCGAAACAGTCGGCTATGTTTGATGTTCGTTTAATATAAAGTAGGTATAAGTACATACCAAGACTTGTAAGGATTGTGATATTATTGGAATACCTATTTAAGAAATGTATTCTGAGGTATTTATTGTTCGATGTGATGCCTACGGCTATATTCTATCATCGTACCGCTCACCACAGGCAGGGAATTCATCCTCACACGTTTCAACCGAAAACGGTGCGCACAGTGTTGCATTCCGCGCACGCTTAAGGTGATTACATACGCGAATGACTTTGACCATACAAATGCTCAAGGTCAATCGCTCGTTTTTCAGCCGTAAAAATCAGTAAAACTAATTTTAATAGATAATTTTATAGGGGACGATTACAAACTAAGAAGGTCACGTCATGCTAATACACTTATTTAACATATATCTGAAATTTTAGACTATTTGGATACATATTGTAGAAAATATTTGGTTTCCTAAGAAAGAGTAGAGTGATGTTCAGAGCCTCTTTTGAACTATTTCCTCCTTTTTTATTGAATTTATGAAAAGGTGAAGTTACTCTGTATATCCTGTAGTATGCAGGGATGTAAATTCCATATCTTTAGGTTTTATAGTTAAAAAGAAAAACGGTTTCGAATATACCGATTTTTCGATGCTAATCTGATTCGGGGCCTTAAGCTGTGGTTATGTTGTTCATTCAGCTACTTAGACCTGATCAGGAGGGTTATAATCCATGCTGTGATTTTTCCATTCGACTACAATATTGAGTTCTTCAAGAAGGTCATTAGGAGATCATTACAGGCAGCACGAGTGTAACGCCCCTGGTGTTGCACACGTCCATAGGCCACGGTAACCACTTACCATCAGATGGGGGCCGTGTGCTTGTCTGCCACCTAAGTTGTATAAAAAACCGGTCAAGTGCTAGCCGAGCTCGCGCACTGAGGGTTCCGTATATTGAATTTATAGATGAAATTATGCTACATAAACCGCAATATATTTGATTTTAGCTTAGGGCTTAAATTTGCTATACCTATGTTCGATACAACTATCCAAACATAGATTTAAGTTGTGTTGGTAGTAAGATACCATAGACTTACTCTCGATACTTTTTGGTACTGTAATATTGTGTCTGTCAATGTCATTCAGTCTTTCTATATTAAACGACTATGAGATCCATAATCCCGTTTCATTTGTGTTAGCAACAAAACCCAGCGAATAATATAAGTGGCTAACATAAATTGGTCCTTCGAGCCGGATTTATGATAATTCATAATGAACATATTAGACTTAAACATAGACTTAAACAACAATGTTTTTGGTTCCAATGGCATAAACAATACTTGACTATGTTGCAGAATAGACCTAAATGGAAAAATGTACAAGCCAACTTGAAAGTAGGTATTATGGTACTACTCAAGTCCGATAATGTGAACCCTCTCAGGTGGCCAGTTGGGAGGATCACAAAGGTAATTCCTGGTGCGGATGGTTTAGTGCGCGTGCTTGAGGTTAAAACAAGTAATGGATTTGTCATCCGAACCAGTGTTATGAAGGTTTGTCCGTTACCAATTGATTATAATTAATTGGTAATGGATAACTTAAGTGATACTTTTAATTTAAGTTAGTTTTCACTTTAATAAAAAGATATTTAAGTTTCAAAAATATGAAACAAAAATGTTATTTTTGCATTTGCTCAAGCAAAGTTAAACACTGTTATTCATGTAGTAATAATAAGTTTACTTAGTGTCTTTGTAAAAATTATAGTTATAATTAAGATACGTTTGTAAAGTATTTAGTAGCTTGGAATACTTTGCTATTACTTACTCCGCCTTTATGTTACATTTGGCTGTAGGCCCAACACCTATACCAAAAAGGCTGTATCTTTTGATGGCATTAACTTAGAAATTTGATTTTTTCACAGCTTCAAAGCATTGTATGACCTGAGTATTAGGTGTCAATTTCAACTTGATGTCTCCACGCATTCCTGAGAAAAATGTCTTGACAGACAGATCCTATTAGGGTTTCGTTTTTTCCTTGTAAGGTACAGAACCCTAAAATGCGGAATTGCAAACACAATAGGATTCTTGTATTAAGGGTTAACTTTACTTAAGGGTTCTGTGACCTTTAAATGAGGGGAAGGGCGTACACAGTGAACCATCATCGGCTGCCCTATCGATCTCGTCTCATAGACGGGGCATTGACATCTCTGTTGGCCTGTTATCGAGTGGGAAGTTTATTTGATTTGTGTGAACATTCATTTGCTAAGGCAGTTATTGCGTTGCTCGGCACTAGTTTTATAAACCTCCCTGTATTTTATCAGTAAAAAGAGCAGAGTTAGGCCAAAGAAAAGATGACTGGATTGCACAAAAGAGGGTACATCAAAGGAGTGAATGAGGAAATGACATCTGATAGAAATGTATAGAGGAAAATGACATGTTGCGCCGACCCCAAATAATTAGAATAAGGGCAGGTAGATTATGATGATTTTATCAGTAATGCCTGATAAGCCGCAACACGTAAAACCAACAAAAACAAAAAGAAATAAAAATATAAAAGATTCCCTACTAATATTATAAATGCGAAAGTAACTCTGTCTGTCTGTCTATCTGTTATGCTTTCACGCCTAAACCACTGAACCGATTTTGATGAAATTTGGTATAGAGGTAGATTAGACCTTGAAACAGGACATAGGCTATGTTTGGTCGCGATAACCGATAGCCACGCGGGCGGAGCCGCGGGCAAAAGCTAGTAAAAACATAAATAAATAAAAATCGGTTAGGTACTCAAAACAATACATCATAAATATCTCGATAACTCTTATAGCAGTGGTGATTTTTTAATTTGTGATAAACGGGTTTTCAAAGTAAATAATAAGTATGATTACAACTGAGTTACTGGACTCAATTTTAGTCATATTGTATCTTAGTTCCTCAAACATAGTATTATTGTCTCAGTAGTACACTTGGAAAGATAGATCTCTAATAAAATTCTATGCATTCAGATAAATACACAAGACTAATAATAGAGCTTTTCAAAAATAAAAGCGTAGATCACTCGTTTCCCAGTTGGAGAGCACCGTATCATAAGATGCTAAATTACTGTGGCTAAAGCCATTCCAGCTAAAACTGTGCACATTACCAACTAGTACGCTTAGCGCCTGCTTGTTTACACAGTTATTGAATTTATGTCTGTAAACGAGAAGTCGAAGAGACTTATTTATTAAACATATTTGTAGAAATCCGAGTTCTATAAACTTTTAAACTTTGCGTTCTTTGATATATTATAATGTTAACACGAATTAACACGGGCTTGGTATAGGCATATGTATAAATTTATATTTGTTACACATACCTTTAAGTTGCCTGACGTTTCGACCGGCTGATAGCCGTGGTCACAGGTTGATGTACTGCCTATACCAAGATCACGTTAGTTCCCCAGGAATAACTATCGTAATAGTAACGTTAACGTATCGATGGAACGGAGCATTGCGATTGGCAGGCGTCACACACACACACAGGTTCACAGTAGGCAGGCGGCCAATCGTAATGCTTCGTTCTGTCGATACTGTACAAGTTGGTTCCAGATTCCTTTATTGCAGTGTAACAGGTGTAAAGAATACTATGTTGCCTCAGTGCAAGTCATTTATTCATATAAATTCTTCAGCTGATAAACATTTGTTGACAACGAAACCATACCGCGATCTAAAACTATTTTAGCGCCATCTAGAAGCTAACCTGGTACTAATGACAACCAAACCATAGCGTGATTCAAATCGATGTCAGCGCCATCTATAAGCGGAGATTGTACTAAATTACTTATCGAGATATATGACAACAAATGTTATTGAATCTTGAACAGATACCTTTACGATAGTTTTTCGTACTCGGCGCATTTTTGCTTATGTTCATGTTAGTACTTAATTATGAAACAAATAAATCAAAATTGTTGTCTAATAAACTTTAGTTTTTGGTCTTAAACATGGTACCTATATAGGTACATAATGTACTCGTAGGTTTGTTTTTTTATCTCTTCGTTTTGTGCTCTTATTTATTACCATCCCGTCAATCACCAACTCGTGTAAGTATCATTAAATGAGCGTAAAACCATGTTGGTACTAAAACGAGATGGAATTAGGAATAAAGTAATTTATGAGTCTGCCAGACTCATGCCCATTTCGCTAAACGATTGCTTAAAAAAGTTTTTAGGACTACTAAAATAAAATGAAAGTTCTCATAATTTCATCATTTTATGTAAATACAGAACAGAAAAATCACATAAGATAATGAAAAAATAAGTAAAAAATCACCAAGACCTCGTAACATTTTTGGGTAATTCGTTGAATGCGCCTGCATCTATATGAAGCTCAGTCATCTGAATATGGGTAGGTACTCAAAATAAATATAAGTACAAAATAAAGCACAACTTACCATCATACGGGGGCTGTCGATTTGGCAATCTAAATATTAAAAACAGTGCCCGGAATACGGCAATAGGCTCACCCCCTATTACATGGGACCTAACACAATGACTGGTGAAATGTGGGTGTTAATTCACCTCTGCCTAACCCTACGGGGATAAAGGTGTGATTGTATGTACTACATACATACAATCATAATACATAATACATACAATCACGCCTTTTGAATGATGTATGTATGTAATATTAAAAAAAAAAATACCGCTAAACCCCAATCGTAAATGGCAAGCTTCTTGGGCATCTTTTGACATTTTGACATTTTTTAAGGCATCTTTTGACTGCCTCTGTGGCGTAGCGGTAGTGAACGCGGCTGCTACGCAGGAGGCGCGGGTTCGATCCCCGCTCAGTGCCAATATTTGTATGCATGAATATAAATATTTGCATTGGTCTGGGTGTTTCTATGTATAATATGTATGTATTTACAAAAAAAAAAGTATCTAAGTATGTATATCCGCATTCTAGATTCCATAACACAAGCTAATTAAGCTTACCATGGGTCGAGAAAGCGTTGTGTAGAATGTTGTGGAATATTTAAGCTATTAACATGTTAAGAAGGAGTTTTATTTCGTGCACTCGTGGAAATTATAAAATACCCTGCCTTTAGCCTTCGTTATTCAAATTGAACAATAAAAGTACAAAACGTTTTTACAGGGTTAGGAATACCCAACCCTGTAAAAGCAACCCCAACAAGAGATACAAAGATACTGTATTCTTTCTTAACCCTGTATTCACTGCACATTCACGAAGCGGAGAATTGTACGCACTCCATTGTACCGACTGCATTGCTTGAATGCATGGCGTGTTTTGTGTTTTACAATGAGAAATGTGAACTCGGCTCGGCGTTGTGCAGTCGCGTATTCATAGTCTTGTCTGTGTATTTCGTGAATTATCTTTCATTATAGCTAATATGTGTAGCATTGATCTCTAAAAAGCTAAAGTGTAAAGGTGAGTAGAATAAGTAAGCTGAAGTGGCAGTGGGCTGGCCACATCTGCCGAAGGACTGATGGCCGTTGGAGCAAACGAGTCCTAGAGTGGAGACCACGCGTAGGAAAACGGAGGGTGGGACATCCCCTAGCCAGATGGACCGACGACCTGCAAAAGGTGGCTGGGACGGACTGGATGCGGAAGGCAGAGGATCGGCAAACGTGGCGCACATTGGGAGAGGCCTATATCCAGCAGTGGACTGCAGTAGGCTAATTGATTGATTGATTGAAAGGTGAATGTCGTTAAGGAGTTGGCCTTACTATTTAGAGGTCTTGGGTTCGAATCTTGGTCGTTATACTACCGACGTGAACTCATTTTTAACACAAGCTTAGCTGGAAGGTTTAACGGGAATACTAATAATTTCAGTTAGGTATGTACTTATTTTTTAATTTTCTGATCTAATTTAAAAATTAATTAACTGAATATGTTTAAAATAAATAATACGCATTTCTCCTTTATTTAGATTCATGAAGTTACTATATTACGAGTATGTTAATTTTATTCTGGTTTATTAACAACATGACACACCATCGGACTATTATGCCATAATATAGTGATTTTCATCCTTATATACCTATCCGAATTGCTAATACACTTGTATGTTCCGTCAGGGATTGCTGGATAGATGGTAAGCGTCAAGGTAAACGTCATGAAAATCTGTAAAATGTACATATTAGCATTGCTATCAACGGGGTAATGCCGCCAGCCTTTTTGGTAGTTGACATCTATGGGGTGAAAATTCTTTGAAATTTAAACTTTTTACCCCTTCCTACACCCTTGTTTTATTTCCTTTTTTTTCTGTAAATTTTCAGCTTATTTAGGTACAATTACACGACTGCTAACTACTCTACGATGAATACGGCTCATTTATTCGCTCGGTAAACTTCTCATTATTTGCAAGCTAAAGAAACATTAGCTACAGCGACGACCTCATTTTGTACGATACATGTTTCGAATAAACATCTACACAGATAGTTATATGTTAGATATGTAAGTAAATACTATCTCTGGTTTATATATTGCGATGAGAGATTAAAAATGGAGAACTCAGGATTTTTTGAAGTAGCAATCATGACTGGTTAGAGTTGTTACGACTAGCGCAATAATTTAGATGACTAAGATGAGATTTAAATCTTGTAGTGTGAGATAGCAGACTCCAAAAAATTTGTAATTCTTTCCAGGGTAACTGTATACGCTTTTTAACAAGCTCCCTAATTAAATTAGGGATTTACCTATAAATAAATTAAAAAATGTAGTTAAGAGGAAAGTGTGCCAAAAAGGCTATTATAAAATACAAGAATATTTAGATGATAAACTAGCTTGGAAATGAGCTGTTCACTCATGCATGCTTCTCAAACAAATGATTGTATTTAGACTAAGTAGAATAAGCATTTTTTGTAAATAGACCAAAAAAAAAAGCCCGCTGAGTTTCTTGCCGGAGTCTTCTCAGGCCGGGGCCGCGTTTCGAACCGGTGTGGTCCATTTGCTAAGCTACTCTTTAGTACATATATGTATAATTTTGACGTTTTGTAAGTGCCGTTTTGATGGTCTATACAGAATAAATGATTTTTGACTTTGACTTTGACTTTGACTATTTTTTTCTAGTTGATGCCCTCTGCCCTCGTGGAATTTTTGACCCTGCTCCTACTACCCATGACAATGTATTTCCGGGATAAAAAGCATATGAATTATTTCTGTTTAACATCAGATAGATATATATACAGCTCAGACTCCGCCATAGATGCATGGTTCGAAGATAGTGCCCAGAATACAGCAATAGGCTCACCACCTATTACGTGGCACCTAATACAACGATTGGTGAAATGCCTCTTCCTAACCCTCTGGGCATAAAGGCGTGACTTTGGCCCGATTGGTATAGCCGTTAGAGTCCAGTGATTAAACAAAGCCTCATCCAGAGCTTGTTTGAGCTCTAAGGTGCCAAACATTTAACAACAAGCAGCTCAAGTCAGTACAATAAAAAATGTTAGGAAAAACCATTATGTTTTGTTTGTATGAATATCCTACTAATATTACAATATTAGTAGGCGGTAGGATAGTAGGATATTTTCCTCCACCTTCCAGCCAAGTAGTTAGATTAGAATAGAATAGAATAGAATAGAATAGAAATAAACTTTATTGTACACCAAACAAAAAGAAAAGTATACATAAAATAAATGGCAAACATAATTAATGTACAAATAGCGGCCTTATCGCTAAAATCAATATCTTACAGGCAACCTTTGGATGGATATGAATAGTAAATAAACTAGTTTGTATATTGGGTAGTTATTGGTGTAATAGCAAAGGACAGATGTACTCTTATAATGGATTACAAACACTTAAATGTAATAGGTAGATATACCTACAAAGGAGCAAACATAAATACGATAACTAAATAATATACTATAATCATACATAATATAAATTATTCAGACATACATTACATACTATACAGTTTAGGAATGCGAAATCTTTCGATCGATACCGAAATATTTTTAATTAAGTCAAAGACGAACTGGACGAAAAGATCTCAGTTGTGTCTCAGCATTATTAAATGAAAATATTTTGTGGCCGCAAATAAAAATTCCAGTACAATAGAAGTTCGAATTTCAAATAATATCACTAGTAAGAAATGATCAGAGGCCTCGCTTTTTGTTTGTTCTTTCAACATTTTACAAGTTTCCTTATAAATATTCAGATAGTTAACCCTGTCTGTGCAGAAGAGTATTAGTGTGTAAATGAATTGCGCATATTTGTGAAGTTTTTACGTCTGTTACATTTACATTTGACACTAAAGGTTTTTACTGTAATATAAATCTATTGAAAAAGAGTAGCAGTAAATATAGCAGTTCTGAAGTTTGAAAATGTTGAACATTCTTACGATGATGCTTTTTGGTCTTATGTCTCATGTTTGTACGTCAGAATCAACCACAGTGATCTATTAAAGTATCAAGTTATGTTCCTACAGTCCTAGGTCCTTTAAGCGGGGCGTAAAAATGCATATGAGGGCGTATGAAAAAATGTATGATGGATTATTTTCCATCGCAGAAAAATATTTTTAAAACTAATAAACAACAGGCTTAAACACGACAATACAAAATTTGCTGAAGCTTTAATAAATTTATGAGTTAAACATTCAAAATTCTTTCTGTTTGATTACGGCAAAACCTCACCCTGAATAAACATAAAAAATAACGATATTATCTGGAGCAGATGATCCGGTTATTACGTAAAGAGATCTTATTCGTATTATTACCGTTCACTGATCCGAAAGACAATAATAGATAGGATTATTATAATATAGTAAATCATTTCTATAACAAAAATGTATTTGCTGGTCTGTGGAGAAATACGCATCATTAACTATTTGCCGAATAACCAAGTATCTATTGAAAGGTGTGTTTTTCATGGGATGCCACTTCAATTTCCTTATATAAATATACCTTCATACATTCTTTATACTAAGATTTGAGCTGTGGTTTTAAAAATTATCAATTAGCCTATCGCAGTCCACTGCTGGGCATTGGACTCTCTCAATATTGGGAGACTTTGGTCTACTATTTCCACGCTTGGCCAGCGTATGTACAAGGTTTTGTGTAGTTTGCCATTCCTAACCATTATATTGTGTACAATTTCTAGGTGTAAAGTTATTCAAATAACTTTTGCAGCTTACGTGGACTTTGCAAATTCGAAATTCATCTCAATATAATTCACAACAATACATGCAATATAATTCAGAAATTCAAAAACAGAAAACAATCGAAAATTATCTTGTTTGTGTTTCAGAGTAAGTACCTATATAAAATACATTTTTTTTCATTCAGTGTAAGCTTGATGATAGATTCTTACAAATTGAAGTATCTAACGAAAATAAAACCGCCATTTACAGAATGACATAGATCGATCATTGCCTACAGTATTCGTGGGTAAAATGATCCACATATTTATTATCTACCAGTATTATCTTATTATTAAACTCGTTCTACATAACGACCGTCCATTAGATACTATTTATTGATAGATATTTAGAGATAGATATGATACATACATAGATTATAATCACGCCCCTATCCCCGGCGAATTAACACCCATATTTCACCAATCATTATATTCGGTCCCACGTAGTAGGGGGTGAGCCTTTTGCCGTATTCCGGGCAGCATTGTTGACTTGAACCATGCATCTCAGGCTGAGTCTGGGCTGTATATATCTGTCTGATGTTAAACAGCCCTATCCCTTAGTCACCGTTTTTGTTTTTTTATCGTGCGAAAAATCCCCACGGATTCCTCCCCCGCTGGAGCCGGAGAAGGTTATGTTGGACTCGAACCGACTAAAACGCACGCCGTAGGTGGGCCGTCAGTTGCCGGTGGTGGGATTGTCGTAGCCATATCCCTTGCACCCCGGCCGACCCAGGGCCATATCTCTCGATCTGGCCCTCTTCCGGTGTGGGGACCATAGAGTCCCCAACTCGCCCCCGGGTACCCCAAATCGCCCCCGAGCAATCCCTTAGTCACCTTGTACGACACCGCACCCAAATTCTCTGCCTGGAACCACGTGGCGTGTGCGTATTCAGTATCTAGCAGACAATAATTACATTCTAACATACAATACTCTGTATAGTGATTCCATTATTATGCTAATTGTTAGATTGGACGGACGAAACACAAAATATACAATCATCAAATACACTTTATGAGTTGGGATTGTGAAGAGCTAAAATAATATGCCCAAATTATACTCAACTTTGGGAGCTAGGGGGCAGCTTGTCACGAAGGGTTGGACTTCCAATAAATTAATCGTACCTTATTTGTGTTTTTAGGCTAACCCTAATTAAAAGTTCCATTAGAATGTGGGGATTATTTCGAGTCAGGTAAATCTTAACTTATTTTAATTAAATTGCTGGTGAGTTGCTGGTTTAGACGGATTTAAATCTTTAATTTATATGGAATTGACTTTCTACTTCGAATATATTAATCTGCCAGCGCGAGCGGCTGGTTACCAATACCAGAAATAAGTGGATAATGTTGTTAGTAGTATGATAAGTAAATGTATTCTAGATACTTATTATGTAAAACAATGGATTATAGGTACTACTGTTTCTTATACCAAATTAAAAAAAAATATCAAGTCAACCTTGTACCCAGCCTGCTACAACACCTATAGCAATGATTTTTTAAAAATGATTTTTTTTTACATTATTACAGCAAGTGTCTCCAAGTTCTGAAGCTTCCACCTCGGAGTTGACAAACCACTATACTAACTTTTCTTTTCCACTTTACACGATATTTAGCATTTCTGTCGATGTTCACTCGAGAATTACGACACTATGGGTTTCTTCAAGAAGAGCATTTAGAAGTCCTCTATAGGGTCGGCAGCAAGAGTGTTACGCCCCTGGTACTGCACACGTTCATAAGTCACGGTAACCACTTTCCATTGGGTGGGCCGTGTGGTTGTCTGCCACTTATGTGACATTCATATCTAACCAGTAATTCTTTGGTCTTGCCCTTCATTGAAAAGACCATGTTCACGTGTCTTGTCAACTGCGTCGTGCGCGGCTCCCATGGAGAAGGAAATGATATTCTTTCCTCCATGGTGGCTCCATTTCAGTCCATGTTCCATTTTCTCTCTTGCCTTGATAGTACAGGTGTAAGGGCACAGCCTTCTACCTGTACTATCGAGGACATGTGTAAGGTAACGGACAATGTTGTAGCTGAGAAAATTTAATGAATTTTATGAGCCATTGACTCGATGAAGAATGAAGAAGACCATTATCTACAAATGATCGTATTAAAAGAGGTCATCTTGATATTTACTATGTCAACATAATTTAGTCGAGTAATCGGTGCGTAAAGTAAAAATAAACTTGTGAGGGACTGCGCAAAAGTTAAATGAGCCCTCGCGTCAAATCCAAATATTACTGATATTTCCTGGAAGGCCGAGCCGTTAGTGGAAATCTTCTGCTAACACCCTGCGCTTATTGCCGGCTAATGGCGTTAAAACTTTAGCTCAATTTTCCTTGTAAGTAATTAGTGTAAAGGTCGGAAAATGTTTCAGTATACCGCTATACGACCGTAACATTTTCTTTGAAATATCTTGGATAAAGTTGATTATTTTATAGTGATAGTGTTTAAATCTTTACCTATACATGAATATGGGTGTTTGCATTGGAGATCACGATAAGCGGTCGGTTCCGTTTGCCATATTAACATCTATGGCACGGGTCATTGGAGCCCTAAAAAGTCCAACAACTGGTACAATGCTTCGATATCGCCCAATATTGGATTGTGGAGGTCAGATGGCAGTCGCTTCACGAAAAATATTGAAGTCGTTGCTGGCCTTCCCATTCACCTGTGCCTTACATAACTGGTATGTCATTCGCTCCGTACTCATTCACTCCACGTGCCCAAATCAACTTAGCATACCATTTTCAATCCTCGTTATAACAGTCTCTTTCATAGAGAAATAAATAGACACTAAACTGGATTCTTCAGGTGGACCCTTTCCAATTCCGGGCCCCCTTAACACCCCCTTTAAATAAATGAAGTAGCAAGTTTGAAATTTGCTCAGTCCCTATCAGAATACATCTCCAGTGAATGCCATTTCGGTGTCAAGATCCGAGATTAAATTAAAAGTATGTCACATTCGTAGCCTCGTATCGAGCTTCACAGACTGGATACCATCTCCGCAGTAATAACATAACATCGCTGTCTTAGTTCTTTATACACGACACAATAACAGTAATGTATACTTACCAACTGAACAAAACTGACATTATTCCATTTCCATATTTTAAGTTTTATTTTTACAATAGTCACTTCAATATTCTAATCCAGTAAAAATAAAGATTTGAGCAAGCAAGAATTTATGCAAGCTTACCAGTTAATTTCGTCTATTTTGACTGGAATATTACTTACTACTTCATCTATTAAATAAATTCGGCCAAATGCGTGTCGGACTCGCCCATGAAGGGTTCCGTAGTGTAGCAAAGGCAAAAATTGCGGTTTATGACGTATTAAAAAAAAACTACTGACTGGATCTCGTTCGAACCAATTTTTAGTGGAAGTTTGCATGGCAATTTACATCATATATTTTTTTAGATTTATCATTCTCTTATTTTAGAAGTTAGAGGGGGGGGGGGGGGGACACACATTTTTCCACTTTGGAAGTGTCACTCGCGCAAACTATTCAGTTTAGAAAAAAATCGTGTTAGAAACCTCACTAGCATTTTTAAAGATCTATCTATAGATACCCGACACGTATGGGTGTGATGAAAAAAAAATTTTTAAGTTTCAGTTCTAAGTATGGGGACCCCCAAAATTGAATGCTTTTTTCTATTTTTGTATGAAATTCTTAATGCGGTTCACAGAATACATCTACTTACAAAGTTTCAACAGCATAGGCCTTATAGTTTCGGAGAAAAGTGGCTGTGACATACGGACGGACAGACAGACAGACAGACGGACAGACATAACGAATCTATAAGGGTTCCGTTTTTTGCCATTTGGCTACGGAACCCTAAAAAATGAAAAAATCTAATGTCTTGGAAGAGTGCAGGTCTTTACTTTTTATGATCAAAGTCATAGAATACTACAGACCTTTTCTATGTCAATCAATCAATTAGCCTATTGCAGGACACTCTGCCAATGTGTTCCATTTCTGCCGATCGTCCGTCTTCCACATCCAGTCTGTCCCAGCCACCTTCTTCTGTCAGTCCATCTAGATAGAGGGCGTCCTACTTTCCGTTTGCCTTCTCGCGGTCTCCACTCTGAGACTGTTTTCTCTCTCGTTTTTTTATTTAGGACATATTAATTTGATGTCACTTCTCCTGATGGTAAGCTGAAGGTAAAGAGAGTGGGTCACCAATGCAGACACTAACAATGTTATAATGATGGTTTTTCACGAGCCAAACCGCTTGGTTCTCAAAGAAAATTAGTTGTAAATTGAAAATTTAGTTGTAATAATATTTAGATAGGTATATTTATTGGAATTTCAAAAGGTTCCTGAGTGGGTGTTCGGTCTACCTTTGATGTCTTCACAAGCCTAAAGGTTCATTGACGTTACCGTTCCCCTGTAATTTAGTTAGTATTTCATCTATACAAATAAATTAAATTGAAGTGAAATGAATTGATTATGGAACCCCAAATAAAAAAAAAACTGGCATTAGAAATTATATAAAATTCAGCTTTGCGCTTCTATATACAAGTATAAAAATAAAATCGGCCAAGTGCGAGTCGGACTCGCCCATGAAGGGTTCCGTAGTAGCAAAGGCGAAAATTGCGGTTTATGACGTATTAAAAAAAAACTAATGACTGGATCTCGTTCGAACAAATTTTTAGTGGCAGATTGTATGGCAATTTACATCATATATTTTTTTTAGATTTATCATTCTCTTATTTTAGAAGTTAGAGGGGGGGAGGGGGGGACGAGACACATTTTTCCACTTTGGAAGTGTCTCTTGCGCAAACTATTCAGTTTAGAAAAAAAATATGTTAGAAACCTCAATAGCATTTTTAAAGACCTATCTATAGATACTGTTGTGGCGGGTGCTTATCGATCCGATAGTTTGTCCGAGCGAAACTTATGGAATATGAGGGTACTTGCGACGACATGGTATGCGGGTATTTCGAGAAAGAGAGATTGGCAGTGCCGCGCGCGCCACCTCTCGACCGCACCAGTCTCGCTTCGACATTCGTATTAATTGGAGGTCTCAGCAGCTCACCGCATCACGAGCATATTATAGTGCAAGTGCTACAAGCATCCCGACACCTGGACCAGTTGGTGGCCACCAACAAATCACCAAAGGAGCAGCGCGCGGTAAGTGACTTCTCTTTACCCGTGTACCTAAGTGTTGTAGTGTGCCCATATTGTTCCTTAGGGATTGCTTCGGATAGACAAGTTGGATCGATACGCACTCCACGTATTCATCGTAATTGTTCTGCATACCGCGAAAAAGGGGGCAATTATCGTACACATTGCCACCCCAGATACCCCACACGTAATGGGTTTGATGAAAAAAAATATTTTGAGTTTCAGTTCTAAGTATGGGGACCCCCAAAATTTAATGCTTTTTTTATATTTTTGTGTGAAATTCTTAATGCGGTTTACAGAATTAAATACATCTTCTTACCAAGTTTCGCAGCATAGGCCTTATAGTTTCGGAGAAAAGTGGCTGTGACATACGGACGGACAGACAGACAGACGGACGGACAGACATGGCGTATCTATAAGGATTCCGTTTTTTGCCATTGGGCTACGGAACCCTAAAAAGCATCATGCTCATTACGTTTTGAGAAATTTATACGTTTTAGTTATATTATACAACATTGAGATAATTAATCCTCAAAACGAACCAAAAACATTAACATACATACATATACTCACGCCTGTATATCTCCGAAGGGGTAGGCAGAGGTGTATTTACACTCACAGTTCGCCACCTACGATGTTCGGACCCACGTAATAAGGGGCGAGCCTATTGCCGTCAAGCGGGCATCACGGCTTGTATGTTTACTGTCGGATGGAGTACAGCCGTATCCCTTAGTCGCCTTTTACGATACTACAACTCTGACAAAAATATTAAATACTAGCTGTTGCCCGCGGCTCCGCCCGCGTGGAATTCTGATCCCGTTCATAAGTAGCCTATATGTTAATCCAGGGTATAACCTATATACATACCAAATTTCAACCAAATCGGTCCAGCCGTTTATGCGTGAAAGAGTAACAAACATCCACACATCCATTCTCACAAACTTTCACATTTATAATATTAGTAGGACATATCTATTCATGAGAGAAAAATAGTATAAACTTTTGGTGCGTAAGTAATGTAAGCGTTGGTAGCTTAGTGGTTAAGGAGTAGGCCTTACAATCGAGAGGTTCCGGGTTCGAATCCTGGCCATTACACTACCGACGTGAACCCACTCCTAACACAAGTAATTTAGCTTAGTTGGACGGGTTAACGGGAATTTAAGTAATTTCGGTTGCTAATATTCTTTAAAAAAAATATAATCTTCAAAAATAAGTTTTGACTGTAATATACTGCTGTTTCATGCAGCAAAATATTTCTTAATCATCAAGCGAAGGACGTCCTTATCGAAATAATCACTCTGAAAGCGGCTTTTAGTAAAGTGGCAGATTTCGTTAAGAGGGTTTTCTTTAAGGTTTGAAGTGTATTTGTGCCATTGCTGCATTGGCAGATTACGGGACGGATGGACAAACAAGTACTCGTAATGTTTACATTCGTGTTTGGAACCGGTTCGAAATACCTAACATATTTCTCTTGTACTGTATTCCAGAAGCGTCTGGTATCGAATGTAATGTTTTGGAGAACAACAGATTTGGAGCTCACGTGAATAGGTCGTCTAAATTTTACCTATATAATGTAACTAATACAGGATTAATGAATATTGGATGTGTGAACCGACGACGCCAGAATATTCTAGAACGTAATTAAATTCCTATTTTTTGTGATATCGGGACTTATCGCGATTAATTTATTATTATGGAAGTCACTTGTGCCGTAATGAAATTTATTAAAAAATCTACATTCATAAGCTCCAACGTTACCTAGTGTTTTAATTCGCCTTTATTATTCCTTGCACGATGTAGCCCTGCGTGTTATTATTTTGAATATTCAAGTGATATTTGGCATGTAGATTAGTTTTTATCTTTCTAAAATGCCGGGTTCTTTAAACGTGGTGCAAATCACTATAAGACGATGGCAAGCTGAATACAGTCTCTACGAACTATTTACTAATAATGTAAATATCAAACTTTTGTAATAACGTCCGAACTAAAGGTGTACCAAATATCAAAACAATCAGTCAACAGGAAAGGGAGAATGTCAAGATATTAAGATCATTTTAGAGTACGTTGCAAGTCAAGATCGATTTGATGCTGACTGTGCATTTTTTTACAATTGATAGTATCTAGAAACCACAATTATTATGAAAGGAAAGTAAAGTTTTTTGATCCATATCATGTAGATATTCTTAATGAATTGATAAAGAAACTACCCACAAGTTATTATTGTTACGATAATTTAAATATGTCCATCCAAAGGTTGCCTGTAAGAGATCGCTTGCAGCGATAAGGCCGCCGATTGTACATATGCGATATACTGTCCGTAAATGTAATGTAATATATTTGTGTACAATAAAGAATTACCTATCTATCTATCTAACCAGTTGCCAATTTCTGACATCACTACGATCATTATTCCACTCTTACAATTGGTAAGATAATGACTGCAATGGGCAAAGTTGTTCAGAAGTTCTACAATAACTAACAGATGTACTAACGTTTATGTTGGTTAGAAGGTCGAATAATCCAGCTTAGGTCTTAAAACTTTATAAGTACATTCAAATGGTTTACCAAAATTATTGTAAATAATCAAATTTCCTGGTGCGCATTTTCGTGTAAGTATCGCAGTAGGAATAGTGATATGAAATATGCAAAGTTTAGTTACCTACTAAGTTTGGTTAAAACCTTTTGTTTAAACCAAAAAAATTGTTATACTTTTAGCGTTATTAAATTTCACAGAAAGAAATTATTACTTCATTTTATTTATTCTAAAAAGTATTATAGACTTGAACCGCGAGACAAAGATAACGATCAAACAGAAATAATTATTTGAAAGTTATAAAATTGAGAACTTTCAAAAATTGAATAAACTTCTAAGCTTTTGAGAATGAGAAAAGCTTTTAACTGAATATTTCAATATAGCCTGCAAATAACTTAAGTTAAGAAGTCCTATTTACTACATAAAAAGTAAGTTTGAGATCTCCCTTGACATGATAAGTTCCAGCATCTATTTATTGATAAATAGATTCCACCATCTGGATCGAGGAATACTTAAAATAGCGTTTATCGACTGACGTAATTGTTGGCTATAGACATTCATAATAGGTAGGTAGGTATACCTAGGTCCAAAAGTGTTGAACAAAGTATTTTCATAAAGATAATATATGTGCTTGAAGTCTTAGGCCCACTGTGCACGGAGGCGTAGCTACATAGGCGCGTATTCGTCATTATCCCAATTGATCGTAAATAGTTACCGTAGGCTATAGGTACCCACAAGTCGAACGACACATCAATATGTGCCTTGTGTATTATGTGCAACCTTTCGCGCTGTTTGAAAAAATAAACTTCTACGGAATTAGGGTAGAGATTGATTTGAAAGACCTCATGAAACTATTACGTACTCTCGAAACCTGATTACTTCGAGTTTTTCTTATTTTTATTCAATATCTGTGGCAACTGTAGCCAAAGAAAAGAAAAAAAAATAAGTTGAATATTTTGTAGTAGCCCGATGGTATAGGTAAAAACCGAGATGATGAAGTTATACGCAATAATTGATTTTATTCGTGTAACTTTATCTTCGGACTACTAAAATCTTTCCCGTTTTCGTATTTGTATTTGCATATGTTATTTACTGCCTAACACTGAGGGATAAATTATTTAGTGCTTTTCCGTATAATAGATCTAGGTTGTGATAGATGGTAAAAGAATTGAAGCCGACGTGTTTACTACACGTTTGCGGTTTTATTATTGTTAATTGCTAGCTTTTACAATAAAATTTAGCGATAATGGTTTTGATTTATTACTGTTTAATTATAGACTATAAATAAATGTAGCTTGAGGAATATTTATGTTCTTAAAAACACGTTCTTTAATTTCAAAGGTAAGTATTCTTCTATTTTACAGTTCACAAGTCTTGAGCAAAACTATTAGATTCTTTAGTAAAATTCAGTCTCACATTACTAAATAAATACAGTGCGTGTTATCAGTTTCTTTGAGGACCTTTTGTACAAGATAAACATCAACGAGTAAATTTCTATAATTCCATTGATTTAAATGTAACTTAATAATATAATTATAATTATATTCTATAAAATTCACGAGAATGTTTCAACAGGTTCCACAGAAAAATAAAGAAACAAATGAAAGGTAACACTAAAAAGAATTATGATGGATGTCTACAATACATCAATTAAATATTACGAGTATATTCGGGAAGCGCGAAAGCTTTGCTGTGCGTGTGTACGATTATTTAATACTGTCTTTTGGAAATCATTCTGCCATCTCATGCTTCGAGAAAAAGCCGCTGCTTTATCTCGAAGCATGAGATGGCATATGCTTCGCAGGTGACATATGTACCATGTTTTGTCTACATACATTGCCTACAGATTTCGGAATGTATATACTTGACTAAGAATTATTTATTCCACAATGGTCTGCGGGATTTTTGATATGGAAAGCAAAAAATTACCATAAGTATGCGAGACCATTTTAAACGTTAATGTGGATACAGAGGAAACCTTTCCATGTTCGGAGTGACTAACGCATTTATAAAGGGTTCCTTTTTTATTGTGTTCCACAACTTGCCCACATCCTTGTGAAAACGACCCAAAGCACATTAAATTATTTTGCATATTAGAGGTTGCCGTAGATTATGAACGATAGAACGAAACGAAGGAAAGGAAGTGTAATAATATCTAATAATTAATGAAATTTAAACGGTCGTTCACATTGCTATTAGAACTATCGGGATATTTGCCATTTATTATATTTAATATCCCGATAGTTAAGATAAAGATAAGATAAATACTCTTAATTGCATACCAAACATAGGATACATACATAAGATACGTACATGACAGAGAGTTGTACAATGGGCGGTCTTATCGCAAGTCTGCGATCTCTTCCAGACAACCAGTATGGACTATATTGCCAGAACAGGTAGTTTGCGGTGTACACCAAGACATTACTGCCTAGTATTATGACCATCTACGTAACTACCTACATGATATTTTCTGTGGTTTATACCTACGAATGCCACTCTTTGAAATAAACCTACTTTTTAACGGATTCTCGTACGGAGTAAGAGACAACACCTGGGACGACCTGGTGTAAATGAGCCTTTATATCTAAATGTCAATAAGTAGGACGTTGTCAGATAGTAGGTAGGTACTACACGCTGTTACTAAATCAGTCGTATTCTTAAGAGTTATTGATTTTCTTAATGGCTAGTTTTATTTAGTTCGTTGCTTCTAGGTACTTTACTTGGAAACTTGATAAGCTTGACAAGAACACTTTTATAAAATACCATGTTATCTACTTCAGAAATAAAGTAATCTTGTTTAATCGTGACAGGTATAATTAATACCAGACCTTAGAGTATACATTATAAATATAGAGCGCGCCTATCTCTCAGGTCTTTGGCGCCGAGTGTTAGCAGATAATTTGCGATGGTATAGCGCACCTATAGTGACGTTTCATGCATTACTGAAAATATTAATAGATGCACTTATTAATGTAGTTTGTTGTTATGAAGTTTTTTGTTCGATTTGATTTGATATGCATAGATAAAATTAAAGCCAAAATACAAAAAAAATGGCGTCATTTTGCGGTATTTTTGCGTCATTATTACTACGAATATACGATGTTGTATAAAATTTTGATTTAACATATCGAATTAAATATTATTTGTGAAGTCATTTTAATGGGTATTGTTTTGCTACTGATTGAGGTTGAGCCCGGAGCCTTGGTACTGTTCATACCCGTGATAGTAGTTCATACTTGTAAGGCGCGCTCTATAGCAATGTATACTCTAAGTACCAGACACAAAAAGGTATTTGATAGTCTGTGATAGTGGACTCCAAAATAATAGTAATTCTTGTTAGAGTTATCTATTAGTAGCATCTAGTACACGCTGTTTTAACAAGCTCCCTAATGAAATTAGGAATTTACCTGAAAATAAATGTAAAACTGTTATTAAAAGTAAACTGCTCCAAAAAGGCTATTATTTAGAAGATAAACAAGTTTAGAAATAAGCTGTTCGCTCAAACTATGGTAGGTACTCAACCAAATTTTATTATTGTATTTATACTAAGTAGTAAAGTTTGTAAATAGACTAAAAATACCCGCTGTGTTTCTTGCCGGAGTCTCCTCAGGCCGGGGCTGCATTTCTAACCGGTGTGGTTCATTTGCCAAACTAGAAACTAGCCTTTAATACTTTTTATTTTGACGTTTTGTAAGTTCCGTTTTTGTTCCGTCTGCACCGAATAAGTGATTTTTACGTAACTGCTACACGTGGTGAAGTTATTTTTACAGAAGGTAATTAAATTTTCCCACAGAATAATTCCAATCTATTGATAAAAACTCGACCAATGGCCGAAACGTTAGGGCTGAACAATAGGAGTTTCAATTTCCTTTATCTGATTTTCCTGAAAATGAAACTCTTCATACAAAATTAATCCGGACTTTAATAAGTAACAAACTTTTAGAGTTCATTTATGTACCTTGCCTTTGTTTAATAGAATTGAATTGAGCAAAGGGTAGAAAACAAGGTTTGTTTTAACTATTTATAAGTGGATTCCATCACGTTGGAGGTTTATACAAACAAAAGCCATTTCGATTATTTTGAGTACTTTGCTAGTCAAGATCGATCTGGTGGTGACTGTACAAGAGATATTACAACACCCACAAATACAGCATGCCAATTTTCTCTCACACAGTCGTAACGTAGCAATAATTCGTAGAATATTTTCAATCTTTTTTCAGATTTTTGAAAAGGATTTAGTTTGCTAAAGGCTTTAGTATGTGAGGCCGCTATGAACGATGTCATTCTTAGACTGATTACCAACAAACTGCACTAAGTCGTAACATGGTATTATTAACTATTATGGTAATTAATGGCCCTATGATAAGAGAAAATTCTATTAAAAATATTAAAATGTATTATCAATTATCATCATCATCATCCAATGTTATTGGACAGGTTTGTTAATTTGCATATTTCAAACGTGAAAACGATTCTTGTGAAATAGGGGATAGGATGGACCAGACATGAGACGTTTTAGGGGAAAAAATTAAGAGTAATAAATATTTAATTAAAACGTTTTTTTTACTACTGGTATCCAAAGATTTATCTACCTTATTTCGTGCAGCAAATCCATGGAGGAAAGAATATGATTTCCTTCTCCATGGGCAATTCCCACGAGCTATATCCCCGCAGGCTAGCGGTAGTGGAGTAGGTACTGTGGTGGTGGTGGAGGTGTGGACGTGTGGATAGTGGGGATGTGTAATGGGAGTGAAGAGGTCATCTTAGGTATCAATTACCGGGGTGTAAGGCTACTAAAGCACCCCCGCTGACCTTGGGTCATCTAAGGCTCCTCAATCAAGAAGCACAGTGTGCAAAATGTCAAAAGTAGGATGGTGACATCGACATATCTTTTCGACCAATGTAATCGCTAACAAAACGAATTGATACTTCTTTAGTATTGCTTTACGTGGCTTCACACGCTAATTCTATCTATGCGTTCCGTATCCGATATTCTTTTAGTCTGAGTTAATACCGTTGCAGTAACATTTTTATTCTAGTAAGGTAGAACACAGTAGAACTCATCACTGAAACATAAAACTTTAATGGTGGTATAATGTTTGGAAATAGAAGCACAATAATGTCGGATTGTGATTTTTAACACGTGTTTCTGTTGCATCGCAGCTGTTTCTACAGTTTTTCCTAAAATAAAACACGAATATTTGCATTTTTTAAACTGTACATTGTTCGATTTGTTAACAGATTTAAGAATTTTAGAATGTCTGAAACATTAACTAACATTAAATGCTTTAAAAAGTTAGTTTAATGCGATTTTCTTGTGAGTGATGTGATGTAGTGAAAAATTACAATTACACTAGTAATGCCTATTTGTGAATTCGTGTCGTGTCGTGCAATAAGTAAAAATTCGGGTACTTATAGCGCGGGAGAATTAAATAAATTAGACCAAATAATTCGTATAGTTTTGAAAGTTGCTACATTTATTTACTAAACTGCCCAGATGAACATACTGAAAGTCCCCGAAGGTGGGGAAAAGGGGAAAAGTCCTTTTTTGCCCGTATAATGAAAACTATTAAGAATATCTCTTTCGTTACTTCTTCATTATTTATCTACATTAAATTTTCTATAAAATTTGGCTAGACATTATAACTGTAGGATCAATACCTTATTAAAAACGATAGGTCAAATGTAACAAAGGTTATAATGCCGCTTGTTCCATTATTTTATTGGAGAAAATATGATTCTTCAAGTGGGTATACCGAGCACCTTCTAAATGCTTTCGAAAAATGAAAGGGCAAGATTAATAGCCTGTCTCGCTCAGAATAAAGTGGATCCCATGAGCCAGTATTAAGTTAATCTGAGGATAAACGTAGAATGGCAATAATAAGGTGGTATGGTTAATATCTCGGGACCTTGGGTCTTCCATCTTCGACATTACACGTTTAGTTGTTGCCATATATAGCGATGTTACAGTTTCACGTCGAATATAGGTATAACCCCCTTTTTTGAAGTCGGTTAAAATGTTCAAACTACATGTACCCGCGACCTCGTTCGCGTGTCTTCAATCTGAGTTTTAATTTTGTGCGCGGTATCCCAATATATTTCGAAAATAAAATTAGTCTAAATCAGGCCTTATAACATCACCTATCTACTGGAAAAATTCCGGCAAAATGTACCATTTCGGAGATAACCATGTACAAACTGACATATAGATATACAGAAAAATTGATATACAGACAGATTATAGATAGATAGACAGACAGATAAATAAATAGACCGATATTAGAGGGAAAATTTAAATAAAATTGTATTTTTGTTACAATTATTGACTACGTGCCTCCAAGTTTTGATCTCCTCAACAAATATGTACCGTGCGACCTCCTTGCACGGGTTCAATCTTATAAATTTACTTTAGATACCTTCTATAGAGAAACCAACAATAAAAGACGGATGAAACTATAATGACTACTCAACAATCCCAACTGTAACATTTCTCCCAGACTCGTGTTAACAAGCTGCTGACAGTAAGAGATATATGGAAGTGCACCTCGAGAATGGTAAATAAATTCACTTCATGTAATGACATAATTCATAGCTCGCCATTGCTATTTGCGCTTCAGATTGCACAAACGAATTATGTAATGTCTGGAATGTTGTTGGCAAAGAGAGTGATGAAATGAGTCTGTTTATTTGATGCATTTTCTGTTTGGTTTGGTTCTGCAAATCTAAAATTGAGTGTACGACCGGCTCGATGGTGACGTTCGAAATTAGAGATGGCTCAGTGTCAGTGTTAGTCGAGGTGCGTGCGATGAAAATGCTATAATGAGTCTTGGCATTTGAGAGTAGAGATGACGGGCGGTTTTAGTCGGTTGAATTCCAACATGACTGCGTGGCTGGCAAAGGGAGAGTCTCCGTGGGGATACCCGCAAGAAAAAAAGGTATACAAATAGTTAAGATTTTATACAATAGCCTAAGGCGTTCAAAACATGGTGATTAATCATTTTGGCGATTTTGGCGAACGATAATAAAACTAGTCTTTTCCTATTATAAAAAAAAGTAGAATAATATATTGCTAATTAGTATTTCCTCCAGCAAAGCGTCTATTTAATTGGGATATTACATAGGTAAGCCAAGATTCAAACCCGGAACCTGTCTGTAACCCACTAAGCTAAACGACGATAATTTTACAAACTACGACAACACAACTTATTGCAGAGCGATATTTGAAGGTGAAAAAAAAACCCTACGTTGTTATTACAACGGTTTTTGTCGACGAAAATTTTTCAAAAATTGTTTGAGCAGGCGAGTCGACCAGGGGCTTTAGACAAGATGTACAAACGCTCACGCAAACGCATTGCTTAACATGATTTATGAATGGATTTACAACTTGAGATTATAGAACATGAATTTTGTAGCCAAGCATGCATTTCGAAGCAATCAGTACGATTGAAACGCCACATAAGTACATTCATTTCTCTTCATCCGTAGACGAGTCGCTGACTGACAAGCGTATTCGACAGACTGATTGCTTGTGAAATGTACGGGGATGACATAAGCTTACGACCAATTCGGCAGCCATGTGGCAGCAATCAATTAGACCGTACGAAACGCTCTATGCGTCCCAAAAACTCGCAGCCATACTGCATTATTTGTGCACGCTTACGCTGGGTTAGCGTCGACTCTCCGGCGTTTAAAAAATGCTGCAGATAACGCTTAAAATGGCGGATTTTTGATCAGCTGATCTAAATAGTGGTATATTTTTCTATTATTTTTTTATAAAATGCATTAATTTAGGCTATTGGGGGCTGTGCATAGTTCTATTGGTTGAATCAAATCACAAATCATAAACATAATCATATTTAAATAATCTACATTGATTTATTTCATCCTAGCAATTCGATCGATTGACTGTGAAGTTGGCTAGCCTCCTAGCAATCGATCGTAATTGCCAAAAAAAGCCGTTTATCAACAATATCATAGACAATATTTGAGGATTTGGCGTAAATTCTAATAGAAGGAGCGTTCAAGCTTTTATATACTCTCGTCTACCAATTTTCAATTAAGAACGCCAATGCAATCAGACGCACAAAAATTACAAAATGGCGGGTTTTTGATAGAATGTGTGATTATGTTTTGTGTGCTTATTTTGTAAAATGCATGATTTTAGATTGTTGAGGGCTACGCATAATAACGAAATTTGGCAAAAGAGTCACAAAAGGAATATTTCTCGTTAGTCTTTGGAGTAAACTTTATATTACACACAAGAGTAGGAACAGTGAATTATGATTTTTCTTGTTGGTTCCAAATCTTCTAAGTCTCTTAAGTCTTCACTAATTTTCTAAGACAGCAATCATCATTCATGTGTAAATTGAAAAAATGCGTAAATTGGTCTAAATATATGAGCCATTCATAACGTCAAATTTGTGACTTATTGAATGTTACTACGGACTTAGGTACATTTACTCTTTATTTAGCCTTCATATTGGTGTTTTCATAGTTATTGTTGTATTATTAAACCTCACTAAGATGTTTAGGGCACAATTCAACTTCACTCTTTGGCGTAGACTTTTATTTCAGGTTAGGTCAGAGTTGCACCTGCAAAAGCCAAGCTTTGGCGACGGGGTAGTGTTGTCTCCCCCCTTCATTTATTGAATAATAATTGAATGGTGAATTGGTGATATACCTACTTGCTTGCTAACGATGCAAATTACGATTATATATATATATATATATATATATTTATATACATACATTTTCAAGATATGCTAGAGTAAGTCCATACAAGGGAACGACCCACCAGAGTGGAGGGCCCAGTCAACAGGCAAAGCGCTGAAGCCTTATTTAATTTGTGAGGCTTCTATAAATAATTATATTGTTATAAATGACCAAAACAGTCTAATGTCATAGCTAATGTTGCCTAATGCAAGCCTAATGGTGGTCCGCATGTTCTGGATTGCACCTCAAGTTTTTACTATCTAACGGGATGGACAGTATATAAAAAAAATGTGAAAGGCCTTAGATTCAACCATGATAACTTTGACAATATACCTACTTAAGCATAATAAATACTATAATTATGATGATGATGCAGGTATAAATATAATAGAAAAATACAAATATTCTGATTTCCACATTTATTTAATTAATCCACTTTTAGTGAAATAAAACTTTTTAATTTATTCATTCATTATATTTTAATAAAACTTACAGCTAACAAAAATTATCATTAGGCACAATACAATTATTTTTGCTTTAATCAGAGACTGCGTCTGGCTTCATCAGTGGGATTATTGGGAACCCTAAATTGTCTCTTCGAATTAATTTATTGATTTTCAAATAACATTTGGGTATTTGCAGGATTTGTTCATATTTATGATAACTGCTCCACTCCTCTAAGTAGTAGCATGATAGTGTTATAGAAGAATACTCTGTGTGCCTTCTAGGCTGTACACAGAATACACTTCCGCGCCGCCACCGCTCCATCGCAGCTCGTGCACGGCTCCATCGCCGGCGCCGCTCTCACCGGTTTTGTGCCCGTAGCTATACTGCATTTTGCTTTTGTTTATATGCCGCCGTCGCTACGCCATCACGTTGCCCGTCTACCGTTAGGCTATCGTCAGTTTCGTGCCTATATAGTTTCGTACTTGCCGTACCTTATGTAATCACAGAAACACAAACACATTCAATGTTTTTTGTCGTAGTAACTTGATAAGTTGATAATGGTTGACTTCAACTTCAACTTCTTCTTCTTAATGGCTTCTGCAGCAAATCGCCGCAATTTCGCCAATGCCAAGGTCCAACCCCACCAAACGGACGGCATCGGCCCGGATTTTACAATCTTTAAACAAGTTAAATCTTATTATCACAGTGTTTGAAGTTTATATTACCAAGTCACGCACGACAGCTTGACAGAGACGTGCGGCGGCATGACGCACGTCAAGCTGTCATGCGTGACATTTTTTTATATAATTTGTTCCTTTCGGAACAGGCTAAGGTTCTATTACCATGCTGCCTTGTCATCAATTATTTTTATTCTTATTTGGATGATGGTGAGGATGAGGATGATGATGATGATAATGGCGAGTTGATGATGATGATGATGACGATGATGACGATTACTGCCTCAGTAAAGTAGTGAAAACTTTACTAAAGGCTTCTTACGGAGATTTGAAACCAACACGAGAAGTCACAATTCACTGTAATATTTCACTTTGCTACTCTTGTGCGCGTTTTCCAAGACGTTATGTCTAAAAATCCACTATTTTTACACATAAAAACTCGAACTTACACTAATTTTAGAAAATAAAATAACACCGCGATCGTTCATTCTCGTTTTGACTTTGGCGCCAAAACTCCAACAGACAGATAATGTTATAGTTTTTTGAAATGTCACGTCCGACAAAAATTACCACACCAAAAATAAAAATAAAAATTGGAAACATAAATTAGTTTTAGCTTTATTTAGATGGAAATCACATAGATTTAGATTAAGAGAACAGATGGGGTATACCTACAGAATTGACGTGTATACCTATGTTCCATTTTTATGAATGAACGTTTGACCACGACCACAGTATAAGACAGTGTACGCCATCTTCATAGAAACGTGCGGCTGCCGGTTTGAATGTGTGCGTAAGCGCCCAGCGCCGTGTATGAACGCGCTGCCACCGCACACCTTCGGATATTTACCGGGGCTTGCCGAGGATTCAGTGTGGGCTGTGTCGTGAATGAGATCGCGCGCGTATCGCTACGTTTCACTTTATTTCATTGTTTAGCGCAGTTTGCATTAAATTTAATGATCAGGGACTTCGAACAAAACCGGGACCTATTGTAGTATCTTTGGGTATATGAATAACGACTAGGTACGCAAACTGAGACTTAAATTTCTTTACAACACCTACTGAAGAAGAAAGGAAAAGTAAAGTTATTTACCACCTTAAGCATTTGTTACAATCAGCATTATGTTTTCTATAAACGTTTATGTATTTTTTGTTGTAAGTATATAATAACTCATCATCATCATCTGCATATAGACGTATTCTCCTGATTGCATCCGTGGCCAAGATGACCTCGAAGCTCAGGGTCCGCCTTCCGGCTCTTCCTTCTCAGCTTCGCACGATCTTGGGCGACCATGGTAGTGAGACCATTAGCACGCATATCACCCTCCACGACGTCAAGCCAGGACTTCTTTGGCCTACCCCTTTTACCTGGACCCGGCGGGGGTACCATTGTCAGGCATTTGTTCCCCACGTAGCCTGGTGGTTGCCGCAAGACGTGGCCGCACCAGCGAAGGCGGCTGTCTTGCATTTTATCCGCGATGTCACGGACGCGAGAGTTCCGTACGCGATCTTTACGCGTAACGTTGCACATCCACCGCAACATTTTCATCTCCGTGACACGCAGCTCTTGCTTGTGTCGCTCGGGCAGCGGCCACGCCTCACAACCATACAAGAGAACAGGCCTAATGATCGTCTTATAGACCTGCCCCTTCAACCTGACTGGCATTTTAGGATCACAGGTGACGCCAGTCATTTCTCGCCACTTGGCCCACGCGGCAGCAATGCGTGCCTTGACGTCGTGGTCGATCTCACCGGTCACATGAAGTACAGATCCCAGGTACTTAACCTGGTCCGTGCGCTCGACTAAATCATCGCCTATGCGGACGGGTGTGGGATCTGTGGAGTTTAACGCTAAGTATTCTGTCTTCGCTACATTTAGCTTCAGACCGCCGTTCTCAAGCGCTTCTTTCCATCCTTTCACGCGTCGCACCAATCTGCTCCTGTCCGCGTCCATGAGCGCAATATCATCAGCATACATGAGCAACCACGGAGGCTGCACATGTGAGTTTCTAATGCTGTCCGACAAAACATCTAATACCACGCTGAACAGGTAAGGACTAAGGACGGATCCTTGGTGTACCCCGACGGTGATGGGGAAGGCTTTCGAGTCGCGAACAGCAGTCCGAACCACGGAACCGGAATCGTAGTACATGTCTCGGATGGTGTCAATGTAAGTCTCTGGAACACCCTTGGCCCGCAGTGCCCACCAGATCACCGCGCGAGGAACACAGTCGAAGGCCTTCTGCATGTCTAAGAATAGGCAGTGCAGGGGCGTGTTCTTCGCCCTGTATTTCCCCGCCACAACCCTTAGAGCGAACACTGGGTCCATAGTCCCTTGCCCGGGACGGAACCCGTACTGGCACTCCGAGAGTGTACTTTCCTGTCGGATCTGGGAGTCGATTATCCGCTCATAGAGCTTCATGGTGCGGGACATTATATTTATACCGCGGTAACTACCACACTCCTGCACCGATCCCTTGCCTTTGAAGAGTGGCCGAACTTAATTCACCGACTTCTGATAAATCAGTAAGTCTGTAAATTAAGTTTACGAAATTTAAATGGGACCACTTCGGAATAATCTACTTACGAACAGAAAAAGAATTTTCAAAATCCGTCTAGAATTGGCTTCACAATCGCGTAACAAACATACAAAAAAAAAAAATTGTGTACGAATTGAGAACCTCCTTTTTTGAAGTCGGTTAGAAACAGTCTTTGGGAACGAACTAAACTTGGTGTTGAATGAACTATACGTTCGAAAAGTAAATAAAATAATGCTATTTCTGGTATTTTTCACTAAATGACCTATTTATGAGAAATTAAGGCTAAACACAGTTCTATAAACAAAAGAAAGTCCTTAAATAAGGTATAAAAGATTGTGAAATGCAAAATAATCGACAAAAATATATTAACAATAAATTCATTTTGAAATATTTTCTTTGGTTTCTGAACGACACTACTCCAATTGACATAACGCATTTGACACTTTTGACAGACTTAATCGATTTGTTTATTTTATATAATACGAGTTTGTTATTATAATGTACAGTGAAACTGTGATATTTTAAGTATATAAGTACGAGCGTATAGATTATTTCATTATAAGCTTCAATTATTAAAAACTACGAATGAACTAAGACGTACGCAGACTCCGGCAACCGAGAACTGCTGAGGCTACAGACTTCATGGCGTACCATGATACCATACTGTCCTCAACCAATTGTTAATGTCAATATCACAATCCCTCATGATGAAAGAGAAGACTACAGGGATGGGAAAAAAGGAATGAAGAAAGAAAATAATGTTTTAAATATTTATTTTTATTATTAAACTATATTCAAGATTTTAATAATGAGTGTAGTCTATTCATTGTGTTTATTAACATCTAATCGCCTAATCGCCCTTTCCCCTAGAACTGAATGTACTATTTAAATACATTCATGATAATTATGTTCCGAGGAGATCATGTGTGTTGTTAAAACATTAGGTTCTGCCTCAGGTACATTGTACTCGATGGCCAGGTTGTGTGGCTCACAGCAAGCAGTTACATTTTATTCATATTTCTCTCATTAACATCGCTACCAACTTCTCAATTACCAAAATGTAATTTCTATTGTCACCGGGTCTTTCCATGAAGAGTGGTTTATGTCTATGGTGTCAGTAACCAGGGATGTTGTAGATAGCCAGAATCACCTAAAAATAAAAGGTAAAGTTAGTCATCACATGGGTAGTTCACTATTTAACAACGGTAAGTCTTTATTGAATCAAAATCCACCTAACAATATAATTATGAATATCTTATTAGTAGAACAGAAAAGTTAAATCTGTGATATAAGCACCTGTAACCTAGGCGGTTAGGTTTTTATTTGGTAAGTATGATCACAATTCAGTTATTACAATAGAATATAAGTTATGGTTATATGCATCTGGGGTCTGCTTTACCAGACACCGAAGTAAAAGCTTCGGATAAGGCTGGGATTAACGCTAGGATGAAGAAGAATAGAACATATGTTATGGAAGTTATTAGTTTTCCCATACCATTAATCTAGTAGGTACCTATTAAGTTTTTTGATACTAACCTAATAACTACACTTGCTTATTATTTCAATGTAACTCATATGAAAGTGATGCCCCTCCGCTTTTGCATTTACATTTAATGTTTGGCAGTCACAGCCACATATCTGAAATTAAATGTACAAATACAATTACACAATGTATTATAAATCTTTTGTCATTAGGTATGTACTACTCCATACTAGGTACTTTATGATATCATCCTAATAACATTATTTTTGCACATTCAGTGAATAGAAATGTTATTTATTGGTAAAATTCAGCCTGCAAAGTCAGTGCTTATGTTAAATAGGATTAATTAAGTTAACTTGTTTTATTCACAACAGCAGGTATGTATTTATGTACCTATAATATAACTTAGTTATCACAAAATAAGTATATTTAATTTACTTAATATTAATTATATAATAGTATATCTGCTGTCTTGGGCTTCACTCATTTGCATTGGGCTTTGTTGCATCTATTCGGATAATCATAATCTGTGAAAAGATGAGAATAATGATGTACTAGGTTCACATACATGTTTACTTGTGTGTTATAGTAGACTTACTAGAAACTTTAGTATTATGGAGTTTAGGCCTAGCCTTTATACTTCTTCATACATACATATATATAATAGCGCCTTTATCCCCGAAGGGTTAGGCAGAGGTGAATTATTCTTCTTCATTCTAGCGTTAATCCCAGTCGCATCCGAAGCTTTCACCTCAGAGTCTGGGGTTCACTTTACCAGTCTTTACTGCGGATTTGCCTGGACCTCGATATTTTCCGTGAAGCTACTGACATCTGACCTCCACAACCCAATGGTGAAATTAGGCGATATTGAAACATTGCAGCCAGATCGTTGGACTTTTTAGGGCTCCAACTACCCCTAACGACTGCCATAGAAATCAATTCCTAATCCCTACTTCCCTACTAATATTATAAATGTGAAAGTAACTCTGTCTGTCTGTCTGTCACGCCCAAACCACTGTACCGATTTTGATGAAATTTGGTATAGGGGTAGATTAGACCTCGAGAAAGGACGTAGGCAATGTTTGGTCGCGATAACCGACATCCACGCGGGCGGAGCCGCGGGCAAAAGCTAGTACCTATATATATTAGCATTATTAAAAAGTTGTATCAAGGTTCACACACTATTTATTAACAACATATTTAGCGGGTTACTGTAAATAAAACATCCATTTTATTTCAATCAATCAATCAATTAGCCTATCGCAGTCCACTGCTGGACATAGGTATATATGGTAGGTATTATAGGTAAGTTGCGGGCTATCTCCCTGCACACTTCAATTGTACTGGTACCATCAATTCTAATATGCTTTCTGTAATATGGTGAGACTTGTTTTAATTGGTAATATAAGTAGGTACCACAAGCAAACAATATTGATTCACTATATTCTAGTCTTGTTTCCAAGCCTAGAATATAGTATATATTTTCAATAAGAATGTTTATATTATGAAATTGTGCTTGCCTTCCATTTATATTATGTTCAATTACATGTAAGGATAACAATTAATGACTTGTTAACCTTTTATAAGTGCCCGGTTAATGGCAATAGGCTCGCCAGCTATTACATTGGGACCTAAACATAAACGGCGAAATGTGGGTGCTAGCACCTCTGCCTACCCCTTCGGGGATATAGGCGTGAGTTTATGTTATGTTATGTTAACCATTTGAGCACAGTCTTAATCTGTCTATAAGGCCACATGGTGGATGTCTGGTGATACCTGTTTGTCAGATATATAGATTGCACATTATTTCGAGGTTGCTTCGTCAGGAATATGAATGACATATTTAGTAGGTACGTTCCTCGTAACTGCAAGTAAAAATACTTGAAATTAACATTTATTATCAGTTCTATATATTATCTGCCCTACAGAATACTGCGACTAAATAATAACGTCATGTTGTGTTCCCGGTAGTGAGTAGGGTAGCCAGAGCTCACTGAAGAGGTTTTTCAAACATGTAATACAGTTCATTTGGTTGTTCAGTGTCAATATTCAAGCCAGGGTCAATGATGGGATCGTGTTTAACGTAAATATACAAAATATTATTCTTTCACAAACAAAACAAAGCTCTTAGAGTAATACTCTAAGACAAAGCTATATGACATGACAGTTGACTCTTGTTTTTTTTTTTTTTAATATATTTGTTCCTTTTGGAACAGGCTAAGGTTCTATGACCATGCTGCCTTGTCATCAGTTATATTTATTTTTATTTGGATGATGATGATGAGGATGATGATGATGATAATGGTGAGTTGATGATGATGATGATGACGATGATGATGATTGCTGCTTCAGTAAAGTGGTGGAAACTTTACTAAAGGCTTCTTACGGAGATTTGAAACCAACACGAGAAATCACAATCCACTGTAATATTTCACTTTCCTACTCTTGTGCGCGTTTTCTAAGACGTTATGTCTAAAATTCCACCATATTTACACATAATAACTCGTACTCACATCTATTTCGGAAAATAAAATAACACCGCGATTTATCATTCTACGCGTTCGCGCCAAAACTCCTGACTGGACTTGTACTGTACATGTACTGTGACTGTGACTGTGTTGCCAATGTCATATATATTTCCAAAAATAATTATGAGAATATTTTTTTATTATTTTTTTTTTATTTCAATTTATAATATACAATTTTCATAATTCAATAGTAGTGTCACAAAAACCACAAAGACTGAGTATTGAAATATATATAGATAACCAAAAGGGTGAACTGTGAACCTTGAAATCCATTGAAATACTACTCATTAAATAATAACTTACTAAATAATTAATTAATACTAATACTTGTTTATAAACATAGAGTGATACAAAAACCAAACACCAATAGTAAATTAAATGATATCTATCCATATGCAAGCATCTTGTCCACGATAACCATCTATGGAAAATATCCTCTGAAATATTGTCAATCAAGATGATTAACTAAATTGATTTGTATTTGTACTTTATTTACATGAAATTATTTTTATTTATAAAATTAAATTCATTTAATTATTAAACTTAAACTATCGTGACAAACTAAACGTAAAGCAACCGTACATTCGGACCCCATGAACCCAGCGTTTTGCTCCCAAAGGGCTCACGGTTACTTGTAATTAATTTGATAAAGACACTGTATAATAGCATAATCCCAATTAAAATATACTAATGGAATAAGACTCTTTGTAACGGATTCTATTGCGATTTATTGGTATTATTTTATTAGGTAGGTACTACGCTGACCCTAAATAAATGTACGTTAAGGGCAGGAGGATAATGACTCCAATAAATTGTAAATCTACAAACAATTTCAAACATGTTCACAATATTCTTAAACCATAAAATCTCCCATTATTCTTAAAACATAGATTCGATTCTTCTCTAGTTTGAATCGTATACTTATCGTATGTAATTCGATTTATAACTTTCAATTTTCGAATTCTTATGTCGATCATCGAAAGAATATCTCGAGCTATAAAAATATTTTGAATTCCTACTAATTTAATAATCTAATTTTAATATTTATATTCGATACTATCGAGTAGTAGTATTGAGTACGTGTATTGACTTGACCATAGACACTAGACTTAGCGAATGCGTTTGGACGCATTGATCTGGCAATTACTATGTTCGATGTATTTTAAGATGACACTCGTCTGCCGGCGAATGCTAATGCGAAACAATAAAACGCATCGCGATAGATTGTAATACGTCTAGGGGTACAGGTAGGTCAACTCGCCTGCTCAAACAATTTTTCGACTTATCAAGGCCGAAAAGTCGTGATAAAACGGCGGGGCACGCCTCTCGCAAACAATGCTTATATTGGATCACATGATGCGTGCTCAATGAAAAAGCTGCTGAAGTATGCGAACAGCAACAGCTAATTTAAAAGTTTTATGTTTATGTTATTATTATTCATGGTAGATTCATCGTACAAGGATTTCGAAAATAAGGACTAGGGTACTGTGAAAAAAAAAGAAAAAAAATTTTATTAATAAAATTGATTGAAATAATTATTTGAATAATCTCATTGAGATAGATGTTCCATACAACAGAGTGTTTTTTCAAAGTTTTATCAATGAAATGAAATTAATAAAACTTTGCTTTTGTAGGCGGGCTGAAATCGAATTGACGTGACTTAAAATAAACGTGTCTACGATGATAAGTTCACAGCTGATCTATAAAACAAAACCTAAAAAAGTAAATGGAATGACTAATAGATATTTTATTTTTTATAAAAATATCCTCATTGTCGATTTAACGATACGAATAGCTTTCGAATTTCCATTGTCAAGTGTATCATTACGTCTCAGAACGAGCAGGAGTAAATATTTTGATCTCATAATATGTATTCCGATAATAAATTCCGATCTCATAACGGTCATAACCCATATAAATAGCTTTCATTCTAAATTATATCAAAATTAATATATCAAAATACGTTGTAACACTGTTTCACACAATATCAATTAATTCCGTTTTCGAATACGAGCGCTCCAGAATAAGAACTAGGTACCTAGTCGGTTCACTGGCAACGGTACATACACTTTCACAAAATTAACAGAATACAAATTATAATATAATAAACTACAATCATTTATCTCCAAAACATAATTCCTACTCGCTTGGAAACATCAAAACAATCACATCCATTAAGATTAACAACGTTCATTACAATAAAGCTTATGGGATATTAAATTAATTATTTGCTAACTCGAATCGCTATTTTACACCGTATGGCGACACTTGAAATCCGTTTTCTCCGTCTTCGGATTAGAGAGACAATAGGTTTCATTCTAGCACCGGATAATCCGATCAGCGGTAGTGAGGCAGCCATCATGTGTTTTTGGCACAGAAATCAAGATTTTGCTCCATATGCTTCGTGGAATCTGTGAAAATGATAGATTATATTCTATTTTTTCAGCGTTTAATCTATTTACTAAGAGGATTGTCACGACTTCGCCGAAAAGGGGCTTTTCCCCGAGATAAATACTAGCCTATCTTATTATATCAGGTATTTAGACGTGTTCCAAAACAGGTGGTACCTGAAACAACCTTATTCAGAGATCACTTGCGTCAACCGGTACGAGTGGCTCGCCTCTCAACCCTGTCGGCGTGCCCTTCTATAAGTAGATAATAACTACGCGCATATTTTGCAAATTGTTGCTCAAAACTTAACGTAATTGCAATTTAATAAATCGTGTACCATATACGCTGCAGGAGTAAGTTTTAAGTAAGTAAGATTATACAATAACATATTGAATAAATCACTTGTACTTTTCCACAATTAATAAAAATAATTGTGGAAAAGTACAAGTGATTTATTCAATATGTGTAGCAAGTTCCACCAAGTGTCATCAATCTCTAGTATAAACAGTCATTATACAATAATGTTAACGGGAATTACCGCGATCATGGTCATGATCATGACCACGGCCGGTGTAACCTTTTTTTTTTATATCACTTACATACATCGCGTTAATTCCCGTTAACATTATTGTATATCATGGAAAGCGAGAGTTTAAAAGTTAGTTAAGTAAGATTATGTTACAAATACTGAGAGTATTCGAAACATATACAATTATTATTACTATGAATCTTTTAGTAGATTGTCGATTGTAATATACTCTTAAATAATATAAAAGGTCTTTGTAGAATCGGTAGATACGAAGAATAAAATGCGCATCTTTTGATACAACATGAAATAGCGAAGTTAGACTAAAATTGGATATTTTTCGAACAAATAGTAAATAATATATTTCCACTATGATAGTCACTCACATAACTATTAGAGATATCACCACGAAGGATCATGGTGCTTACAATACAACAGCACTGAAATATCAGAAACGCCAATAGTAAAATCCCGATATCTCTAATAATAAAATAGACATATTTCTAATAGACATGTTATACATGTCATGTAACAAATTATTAAGTAATTGAACAGTTACATTTTATTCGGATGTATAAAGAAATCCTTAGTATTATTCTATAAATCCGACCATCATTGGATTGAATTTCACTTGAGCAGAAGAGAGGACATCTATATTGAGGTAAGTACTATAATTGTAGAGAGGAGCTAATGAGTAGTTTTCCAGTAGGTATTTATAGGGATCCTAAAGACGCGCTAGATGGCGCAGCCGGCACTTTTGGTAAGAAGAGTGTGGTGTCACATCTAGTGTTCCCTAATTTATGAAAAACAATTATTAATTATCTTATCTCCAGGGACGCTCACAATCTGTTAGAGTGAATGACGCTTCCTCCGATTGGTGTGACTTAGTAGCAGGCGTTCCTCAGGGCGGCGTCCTTTCTCCTCTTCTCTTCTCGGTCTTCATAAACGCCGTCACAAAGGTCCTTACCTCGCATTATCACCTCTATGCAGACGATTTGCAGATTTACCGGCATTTCAAAGCTGATGAACTGACTGGGGCTGTGGCTGCCATCAACAATGACCTTGATAACATCAACGCATGGGCCCAATCCTTCGGACTGCTGGTCAACCCAAACAAATCTCAGGCAATCATTGTTGGTGGTAGATACATGCTCCGCCTCCTGGATCACGATGCTCTGCCTCCAGTAACGTATGATTCGGTAACCATTAATTACTCTAAAAGTGCAAAAAATTTAGGCGTGCACATCGACTCCATGCTTGCCTGGGATGTTCACATCGCGGACGTAAGTAGAAGGGTGTACTGCTCATTTCAATCACTCAAACGTCTCCAGAAACTCCTACCTCTTCAGACTAAAGTTACTCTTGCTCAATCTCTTCTTCTCTCGCTATTAGACTATGCTGATGTCTGCTTTCTCGATGCATCGGAGGAACTGCTGAACAAACTTGAGCGCTTGCAGAACTTGGGAATCCGCTTTGTGTTTGGTCTTCGTAAATACGATCATGTCACTGAATTTCGTAAAAAACTGAACTGGCTCCCTATTCGGCAGCGCCGTAACCTTCATATCTTAACTCTTCTCTATACTATACTTCATAATCCTAATGCTCCCACTTACTTGCGCGAACGCTTTGAGTATCTTGTGCCCAGGGGCAAGCCCTGTCGTCTTTCTTCCTCTCTTCTACTTCGCACACCTGCACATAGTACCAGCTGCTATGATGGATCCTTCACAGTGCAAGCTGTACGGCTTTGGAACTCACTACCTCACACTATTCGCAGTAGTAATACTTTGGACATCTTCAGGAGAAGAACTAAGGAATATTTTCTATCACGATAATGTAGTCTATTTATTATATTTATGTACCTGTCTATATATGGGTATGTTTATGTATGTGTATGATATATATGTAAGTATATAATATGTATATATGTACGTGTATGTGTAGGTGTATGTATGTATGAATATTATGTATGCTATGTATATATATATTATGTAGATAGAGTAGGTACCTGTTTAGGTACGCTTTTTTCTTTTACTGTCTGTTTTTTTTTTCTTTCTTTTTGTACACTTCACATCCCCCTCATTACAATATACCTACTTCTCTGCTACTCGAAGGTTTGCTGGGAGAGAACTCATATTGAGTTAAGCTCGCCTTTGTACATGCTTCTTTAATTTGTTATTATGTTTTACATCTGTATTGTGTGTGTGCAATAAAGAATTAAGAATTAAGAATTAAGAAAAAATGTTCTTCGGTTTTGTAATGATTTACTTTACTTAAATATTCTGTAATTTTTTCTGATACAATTATTTTAAATATAATATTATTATTATTATTTTAAATTACAGACAGTGACGCGAAAAGAACTAAGCGTTTTATTATATTTTATCTATTATAATATGGGTAAATGAAATTAAACTTTGGCAACATCGCAAATTCATGAAAAAATACCACAAACAAACCACAGAGTACATTAAAATTACCAAAAGCTATGCTAGCGCCATCTCCAAATGACTTAAAAACCAACTGATTATTATACCTACTGGAAAACTGCTCATTGGATGTGAGAAACTGGATTGTTTTACGTCAGCGGAACAAAGATCAATAATTGAACTATTGCGTCAACATTACCTTAGCAAAATATGATATTCACTGAATTTCCACAATGAGAGGATACGTAGGCATGTTGTGCTATAAAGTACTGTGTTCATTGACATAAAACTATTTAATCGTATTGCGATTTATGGATTTATTTAAACTAGACCCGACGTTTCAGGTGCTTTTCACCAGAGATTAGAATAAAGATTGTAGTTGTATCGTGTTTGACTTTAAATGGTAGGTATCATTATATTTTGCTCAAAGAATTTAATAAATTTCCAGAATATAGTTAGTAATGGATTTTCATCAGTGAAATTCAGCCTAAACAGTTTAGACTATAGGTACTTGGAGAGTTCGATAGTATTATGTCACATTTTGTTATTGTTATTTTCACTGATTAGTTTTCACTACTTATTCGAAGTAGTTCACTTGTTTTCTGAAAGATAATTTCATTACTTTATTTCAATCACAGCTATAAATTGGTTGACAAAACTCACAATAAAACGTTACGATTCTTCTGATTCATAATGTAATGAATTAGTAGATATACCTTTTTGATTCTTTGAAAACTGGTATCATAGTGAAATTAAAACAATATTTACAATGGACGTCACTTTATTTTTAATGGAAGTTGTATTTTCACAACAGCAGAGTAACTATCTGATGGAACACAGTACAACAAAGGAAGTGGTATAAGAGTAAACAAAATACGACCGGATATTTCTGTTCCCGTCTGGGTGGACACGGGTCACTTGTTTACAGCCTAAAGAGGTCTAAAGGACCGCTTCAAACTGCCACTTGAAGCTATCATCGAAAGAACTTGGCTTTCCGAATCGAAAATTGTAATAACGATGTAAGCTTCTATCAAATGTAAATCTTTTGCTTCAAGAACATAATTATAAAAATATACACTTAGTTAACCGTTTATTTTAGACGTTAAGGAATATGTGTTATGTATGAACCAGAAAGTTGATACTATGCTATCCTACTAATCCTTCTACAATTTAAAATACCTATGAAAGATTGTGAAAGTGTTTCGATATTTGTTACTCAATCACTACTTACAAAGGTATAGACCCTAGTACAATATTATCCTCATATCAATCAATTCAATCAATTATCCTATCGCAGTCCACTGCTAAACATAAGCCTCCGTGGCGTAGCGGTAGTGAACGCGGCCGCTACGCAGGAGGCGCGGGTTCGATCCTCGCTCAGTGCAAATATTTGTGTGCATGAAATATGAGTATTTGCATTGGTCTGGTCGTGCCTCGGAGAGCACGTTAAGCCGTCGGTCCCGGTTGCCATAAGAACATCTATGGCGGTCGTTACGGGTAGTTGGAGCCCTAAAAAGTCCAGAAACAACGGTCTAGCTGCAAAGCTTCGATATCGCCTAATGTTTACACTGGGTTGTGGAGGTCAGATGACAATCGCTTCACGGAAAATATCGAAGTCTAGCCAAATCCGTAGTTAAGACTGGTAAAGCGAACCCCAGACTCCGAGCTGAAAAGCTAAGGGTGCGACTGGGATGAGAGAGATTTTTCCGTTAGTCGCTTCTTACGACACCCTTCGAAAGAGATGGAGTGAGATGGAGTTGTGACACTTGTATTCTTTCTCCGCCACCTAACCAACAATAATACATGGGCTTCTTTTTATCCCAGGGATATGTCTCCAATCTCTATTGGTTAAGGAAATGGGGAATTCCAGGCAATTGGAGCCACGGACTAGAGGTTGTATACCTCTAGCCCGTGCATTGCGTATGTATTTACAAGCTATGCTTTATTGGGCTCCAAATAGCAATCCAAATAGCAGTATAATGAATTATGTTCTAGATAATTAGTCAATTTACCACCTAAGCCAACGATACGCAAACGTTTACATAAGCAAAATGTATCTTAAAATTTACTGAAACATTTACGTAACATTTGAAATGTAATTAGTAGATAGCTTCAGCTAACTAGATTAATAAAAGCCTTGTTGATTTAAATAATTTATTTAGGGAGCACCTAGGGCAATTAAGTGAAACTCAAAAGACTGTTTCAGTCGTAGTCTAAAACAGATGGATCAATAACAAACCACTGGAGGTAACTACGAGTAAAATATGAGTTACAAGATACATCGTTTTTGGAGTGAGGCCAAAACCGATAAGGTCGTGGTGCAGGCTTAACTCAGTTATCCCAGTTTAGGCGTTTAGAGGGTAAAACGGGAGTCGCTACAAACCTTAGTTCTGTTTATTACGAATATCTTCATTTGCCAAACGCCACGTGAGTAATTTTTCGGCGGTATTGAGTTAAGTTTTTGTCATTCAATAAATTGGGCCTAGTTTTGCTTACGTGCTTCGTTATTTTGACTTACGTGGTTTATTAGAACTTAAGCGACGATATGGCTTAGCTGCGAGCTTGATTTTGAATTTCGTGGTTTAGTAGTTTAGTCATTCTGCAGTTTACTCCACGAATGATATCTGACTTTCATCATTATTATTTTTTTTATTCTTTCAGAAAAACTTACAGCTAGACTACATAATAGAAACGAATTGCAACATAAAATGGCCAATTACAAGTTTTTGCACATAGTAGATAAATATTGTTAGTCGATAGATAGCAGTGCAAATAGCAGGAATATTTGGGGATTAAACGAACTTACCTGTAAGTGAAGTTCTATCCTAATTATACGAGTGCTTCGTCCGAAGAGATTAGCATAATAGACTAATGTAGTAACGCAGTTAGTAGCCGCCATCCACACTATTTTGAGATTTTTTATTTTTTATTTTGTGGGTAACCCGATGTTTCATATAGACGCACACCCTATCTAAGCTCATTCGGTTTAGTGTAGAGCCGTTCGTATTGACATATTTTACGAGTAAATTGGGTAATCGTATGTGTAATCGTAGTTAGACAAATGATTGGGTGGGAGGGATGCTAATCTCTTCGGACGAAGCACTCGTATAATTAGGATAGAACTTCACTTACAGGTAAGTTCGTTTAATCCCCAATTATACTTCGTGCTTCGTCCTCGAGATTAGCATAATAGACTAATGTAGATATTTAGAACCAACATTCGTAAAATATGATGTATTTAATTTTGAAACCCGTTCTGTTGATATTCTCCTTTCAATTGTTTCACCTGTTTTGTGAAATAAATACATTTTATTATTATTATGATTAATGAATGATTGAGAATTTTTCGTTCATTAAATATACCATCAGGGGCCATGATCAAATGGCCCACTTTTAACTTTACTAAATGTATGAGGGCCGAGGTTAATCATTTGGTTTTCTCATATGTGCATAATTGACATTATGTGAGCCGTTGATGCGAAGTCAGTTTAAACCCTGGAAGGACTCAATCCCCCTGGATGTTTAGATATCGTTTGCGCAGACACAGGTTCACTCATAAGTACTCATAACTAATAAAACGATCGTCAGAGTACCTACTCTAAATATGGGCGATGCGCGACCCATATCGAGATAGCAAGGAGTCTTTGCGGGTCGGAACTCTGGTCATTGAAAATATACAACAGCGTTTGTGTTATTTGTTCCCTTTAGATACCTGAATTAAGTATGTTATGTTTTATTAATTTCTGACGGGTATCTATTTGTTACTTAATTTTTTAATGTTTGTACCTACTCTGAACAGATAATAAGCTGCAAAGCGTAATAATGTTTGTTTACTATATAGGTTTCTCATAACAATTACTTTTATACCTTAAGGCAAACTCAAGGTATGCAACCGTATCTGTTATTTAACTTCAGCTTAATTTGTTAAAACCTATATAGGTATGTAGTTAAAAATGTGTCTAATATTAGATATAATTTTTCTAGGCAACAGAGAAATCACGGTTAAGGATTAGATTAGATTTGATCCTTAACCCACAGAAGAAATATTATAATAGAAGGAATATTTCAACGCAAGAAATATTTGAACTTACACTGTTTCATAATTTTGATAACTTTGCTCTGTAACATGTGAAAAATTGTATATGGAACAAATCGATACCTATTAGGTATGAAAGTAACTCATAGTGGAGTCTATAGTTCAGTATAGCCCTTAGAAGGGGGGTAACTTATGAAAATTTGGTTTATAAGAAATGCTGTTGTTTATGCTAGGAACGTAATTTAATTTAATCCTGTAAAAGGAAAGCATTCATAAAGTTTAACTCTGAAATAGTTAAAATATGCATACTGCGTTTGCGTTATATATATTCTATAATATATATCTTATTACAAACCGTAAGTATTTTTACAAAAAACAATTGTTAAGTTAAACAGAAAAGGTTATGAGACATTTGAACCTTGTAGACTATAATTATTGTCTGTAGACTTGATGTATTATGCAAACGCATTTATCTTTGTATGTTCACACAAGAAAGGTTGCGTGAAAAGTTTAACGACAGCAGAAGAGCCCGCAAAGCGCGTGGAAGCAGATATCGGGTCCCTGTGTGCGCCCCGGAGGGAAAACATGAATATTTCTTAGTATCTTCTATGTCTAGATGTCTAGTAACATTATTAAAATGTAATGTAATGTATTATTCAAATACAGGATATCTCCCATAAGCTGATTAATATAAAGTAAGATGATGACGGGAAATCTGAGAATTTAGACAATCTTTAGCAAATATTTGCGTTAAGACCATTAAACGCTACCATTATTGCCAGCAATTTTAGGTAGGTATATTTTAAATTCATCAATACTGCATGAACTAGCTCGTTAGCTCACTGATTGCTGCCTATTACCTGTACCCCACCCCGTAGTTGAGATGTCTGAAAAAGTTAAGTACAGGCCACTATAATCATCTATCTATAATCTTATAGGTACGATAGTGATGATGATGGATCCTATAGGGCATAGGCTATGTATTGAATTGAACGACCCTCACCGGTGAGTAGGTATTTTGTTTGTTACAAAATCATTACAAGCTCACGCGTGCACGCACCTATGGTCAGTTCTACAAATATACTATTGAAGATAGGTATATTTATTTTATATTGTCAACATGTATTCACATAATTAGTTTTAGTTAAAACTAACTTGTTATTTTGTATTTATTATGTATTCGTTAAATCGATCCTTTTATACAATTTAGGTGGCAGATAAGCACACGGCCCACCTGATGTGATGTGAAGTAAATCCATTCACATCTTTCTTAGCAACACTACGACTGGTTTCATAACCTTAGTTAATACAGGTTAATACATAAGTTGTGTACTGCAAAGGGTAGGTAAATGCAATAAATTGATATAATATATCTTACATTGGAGTCGTAAAGTGAGTTGCGCTTGTTCAGAATGTACCTACTATAGGCATCCTTCTTTAGTTCTACCTTATATTGGTAAGTTATATTATTTTAAAATCATGTCTTCCAATATAAGAATTTGTTTCTACATTTTATTTTATTTATAAAAGGATTTAAGTAGGTACTTAATATACGTATATACGTATTCATGCCTGTAAGTCCCGAAGGGATAGGCAAAGTTGTATTATCACTAAGGTACATTTCGTCAACTATGATTTTCGGTCCCACGTGATAGTGGGTGAACCCATCGCCACCAATCGAGCACTTGTCATGGGCTATATGGGCAATTTCAAAATTCAAAATTATCTTTTATTGAATTTTTAAATTACTTATACTATCAGCCTTAACACTATCATTATAGGATGTTGTATACCTAATGCGATAGTATGGGTATTTATTACAACTGTATATATATATATATATTATACTAAAAATATAACATGCAATGTTATATTATTTAAGTAGGTATGATGAAAACATACTTAATGAAAATTTGACTCTGCAAGATTTCGAAACAGCATCTTTATAACGAATTGCTCACTTGCCTTAGCAAAAGAAACAATACATGATGTGTACTGTGCCCGTTTACTTCCGGACATGGTGCTCTCTTCTGAATATGCCATTTAGAAGAGAGTTTTATAAAATGGTGTTTTATAACCCTCCATAATATTATGAGAGGATTACCAGATCGTCACTCACTGGTTTAACCACTGGCCTCTGCCTGTCTAGTCTAGTCTAGTTGCAGATTTTTCCTTAATAAATTAAGGATAGCAGTGCCACGCTGCTACGCGCATAGCTGCTGGGGATTGTGCAACTTTTTCAATAAGCAATTGAGTGAAGTTTGATGCTGTCTGTCTTATCCTTAATGGCCCCCGCAGCCTACGAATCGGACTCGGATGCTTCCAGTTGAAATCTTTTGAATAAAGCCTTCCATTTTTAATCAACGCTTCGTTGCTGATATTTTCATACCATTTTTGGTATATTTTCTTGACACATTTGAGAATGCCGGCTTAAAACTAACATTTAACCTGGCATAGATCATAGCTCTCAGGCATGCAAAAAACAGGACATTCAGTCCCTTGATTAATACTTTTAGCACGTACAGTTCGCAGTCTTACTTGAAGTATTCGAATATCCGAGTGAAGGATATAAGTAGACAGGGACAGTTCCTAGTTATAGAAATAACACGTACTGTTCACAAATCATGTATTTAAACACTGTTCAACAGTCCCAAACTGTACTGTTCGAAGTGTCAGAATAATTTTATATTAGTAGGTAAGAGACAGTCCCTAGTTATAGAAATAACACGTACTGTCCGCAAACCCTGGATTAAACACTGTACAACAGTTATAAACTGTAGTGTTAACTGTAGTGTTCGAAATTTCAGAATATTTGTATATTAGTAGGTAAGAGACAGTCCCTAGTTATATAAATAACACGTACTGTCCGCAAACCCTGGATTAAACACTGTACAACAGTTATAAACTGTAGTGTTAACTGTAGTGTTCGAAATTTCAGAATATTTGTATATTAGTAGGTAAGAGACAGTCCCTAGTTATATAAATAACACGTACTGTCCGCAAACCCTGAATTTAAACACTATACTACAGTCCCAAGCTGTGGTGTCCGAAGTGTCAGAATATTTGTATATTAGAAGGTAAGAGACAGTCCCTAGTTATAGAAATAACATGTACTGTCCGCAAACCCTGAATTTAAGCACTATACAACAGTCTCAAACTGTAGTGTTCGAAGTGTCAGAATATTTGTATGTTAGTAGGTAAGAGACAGTCCCTAGTTATAGAAATAACATGTACTGTCCGCAAACCTCGAATTTAAACACTATACAACAGTCCCAAACTGTAGTGTTCGAAGAGTCAGAATATTTGTATATTAGTAGGTAAGAGACAGTCCCTAGTTATCGAAATAACCGTACAGTCCACAAACCATGGATTTAACCACTGTATAACAGTCATAGACTGTATTTTTTGCAGTGTTAGAATATTTTTATATTAGTGGGTAGGTAAAAGATATGTATAGCAATAGCGCGTATTGTCTGCACATCTGTTCGAAGTGTCGGAATAATGCTTCAGTAAGAGATGCTTTTTAATAAAATTATCTATTCGTAAACCATGTTACTCAAACACCATTCAAGTTTTATTAATATAATATCATTAATGATATAACCAGAAATGCCCAGCTGCAATGCTATAAGATAATAATTATTTTTATTATATATCTATCTCTACCATTGTACAGTCTCACGCCTGTACATCGCATGTTTATTGGTCTGACTGTACATCCATTCTATGTATTATATACTGCATTTCTTTTCTAGTTTCCACAACTATGACAACTACAACAAACTCCATTACAGGACTCGATGTGTACAAGGATAACGTCCATACAACCATAGACATAAATCAGCATCTTAAAGTGAGGAAGTAAGGGATAGCCCAAGTTAATAAAATTAACACGTAGGTAGGTACTACCGGCAAACTATGTTATTGACACTCAACAGTAACATATTATAAAAGATTTCATCCTTCTTTCTTTCTATGGTAGGAAAAAAGACAGCATTAGCGATATGGAAATTTAATATGAATTCAATTCATTTATTTGCATACAAGTTGTTTGCTGACCCTTGGCTCGAAGGTCACCTTGCCTCAGATGCAAACAGGAAAATACGTCTCCATGAGGATGATGATGATGTGCATATAAGTATAATGTCAATCTATAATTTGTGATATTGCTATCGACCTGGGGTACCATCACCTCTTATAAGTATATTTCCATTTCACTCTACCCACAGTGTGAATCGAATTCGGACCGTTGTCGACGGTCGATGTTTGTGTAAGGCAAATGTAAAATCTATTTAAGCAAATAAATATATCCACTTCAGTAAAATATACTGTTTGACCCAGTTTTACCATAATATACTAGTATATATTAAAATAATACTGCTAGAGATGGTCCCTAGGTATTGTTTTACACTGTAATACCTTTTATCTACAAAATCATGAAATGTTTTTCTCAGTTAGTGGTAACGTTTGTGGAAGATTATTATACTATACCACTATACGCATGTCATCTATAGGTTGAAATCAGTAATTATATTTATTATTTTCATACCCTTAGAAAAAGAAATAATAAGTAGGCGGTCGACGCGCAAAAAAGTTGGTCACTGATTTATAACCTTTTTTGAAATATTGTAACATAGGCATACCTTATATACAATAATGTTAACGGGAATTAACGCGATCATGGTATTGTATATCATGGAACGCGAGAGTTTAAAAGTTAGGATAGGCCTCAGAATACAGAACAAACCAGAAACCGCAAGCGCGCTCAAAAGTGAAGACACACAAATCAAGACAAATTGGCTTGATTTGAATATTGTCACTCGCATTCACTCGTATGCACGTAGCGCGTCAGACGTATTACATCAGTGTCAATTTTAATTTTAAAATGTCGGTTTTAGTTGTTCCTTCATGTAAAAATACATCTAGGATTACAAAAAAACAGGATGGGATCACATTTCATCTGTAAGTAGCGTATACAAATGCATAGTTATTTAATTATTGAATTTAATTGTGATTGATTTAGACGAAGACGCTGCCATCTTGTGTGTTGCCATGTCAATTGAAAATTTTACCCACCTATTTTTATGAAATTTAAACTGATATATACTTAGATAGGTCTCTTTATTGTACAATACGGTTCAAATCAAACTAAATGGCTCGGTAGTACGTACGAGTGCCATGCGCAGGTAGGTACAAAAATATTCTGTTCACTTTACTCGTCCAAGCATTATTCCTTGTTGCATTGCAAACAAGTCGGTAAATGATATTATTATAAAAATCTTTTCATTACCTACTTTCACTGTATGTAGGATGTAGGTATGGTACCTACTTAATTTGTTCGAAAAGAAATCTTGCAACTCGATTTTGAAGCAGATATCCTCAACCGATTTTGATGAAATTTTGTATACATGTTAGTTTAGGGGATAATGCATTAATATGGTACCATGGAGCTGGTCTGATGATGGCCTTAAGAAATACTAAACTAAACAAGAAAAACCTATCGAGTTTGAGCTCATTTGTTTTGTCTTAGCTAATTCTCTGGTATTCTTAGTATACAGGATCTGTAGATGGTGTCTGAAGATGACTATAGGAGTTTGTCTTCAGTAATTGAAGAAATACCATTTATTGTACCAACAGCGACAATTTACTGGCTGTCCGGCTTGTAGGGCTGTATACCCTACATAGCCCCTTCTCTGCTTGTGGAAGGACAATAACAAACTTAACATAATAAATAGCAAACAACAATTTCAACAATCATTGCGTGTAGGTACATACTGCATATGCTGCGAGTCTAGCAGGCGCGTGCATCGTTACGCACAAACTTCGGAATCGTCATTCATTTTGAATCGATATGTAGGTACACCACAGACATCATTAAACACGCTATTATGTGGGTACCTATATACAATTGGTGGTTTTATCGCACAGTAGCAATATTATATATAATGTAAGTAGGTAGGTACTTATTTTTTCTCTATAAAATGTTTCTAATTTTAGTTTCCCTACCGATGCATGAAGAGAAAAGTTGAAATGGATGAAATAGGAGATATTGTACCTATATTGTCAACATGTACCAGAGTAGTAGCTAGGTATTATTTACGCCGCATTGGAGTGACACTGCGTCTATAGACTTTGTATATCATTATACTATTGAAAAAATACTTACCTTATTACCGTGTTTCATTAAATTTATATATATTTAATAGCTTTAACTTACACTGATCACCTCTCTGTATAATACAGATATTAAATATCTAGTGTTATATCTCTTATCTAGTGTTTTATGACTACCCTAAAGTTGGGGACCGCACCTTAGCCTAGCAACATTACGCGAGCGGGAAGTTTCACTATAGAGCGAGACAGAGTATCGTTTTTGGACACAGTGCGGGATATGCAGCTATTAGCGAATGCGGCTTCTGGTTTGTTCTGTATTCTGAGGGATAGGCATACCTTGTTTATCCAGATCCTCTCGATGCTGACAATCTGAAGTTATAACTCACCCGAGGAACAGCCGGTGACGATGAAGGCAAGCACCATCACACTTCTTAACAATTTCCTAATTTTTCTTTCTATACGATCACTATTATTAGCCTTAACGTGTAGGCATATTAAAGTATTAAAAGTTCGCTATTTTTGGCGAACGAGATGTGGACGGCGAGACACTAAAAATGCGAATGAGCTTAGATAGGGTGTGCGTCTATATGAAACATCGGGTTACCCACAAAATAAAAAATAAAAAATCTCAAAATAGTGTGGATGGCGGCTACATTACTACATTACTACATTAGTCTATTATGCTAATCTCGAGGACGAAGCACGAAGTATAATATATAAATTTAACTAGACAATATAATATTGACGGTACGATATAAAATACAGAAGGCAGTGAAAAATACACAGGCAGTTAAAGAAATAAAAAAAAACAAGTTAATCAGAGAATCACGCTTGGTACGCTTGGTCAAAGAATGTCTTACTTAGTATTACTTTAAGTTGCTTAACGCTGGTGAAAATTAAATCTAAATCGAATATACGAATGAATTGTACGCTCGATGTTAATGTATGTTAATGTCTCGGTGTTACTAAGTTTATAGTGTTATCATGCTCTTCTGAGTCTTTTCCTAACTGCATAGGGGTCAACCTTCAGTCTAAATGCTAAGCGGCCGAACTTCAATACCTATTTCCATGTAACGAGTGCCATCAGACCTTTACAACCCAATAGGCGAAATTGAAGTTCTGTAGTTCGACCAAATTGTCAGACTTTTTCAGGTTCCAATTACCCGTAACGAATGCCACAGCTATTCGTATGGTAATAACAATCTTCTTCTAATGGATAGTATTAATGAAAGATTTACTCAGAAACTTGTGTGCGTGGGATGTGGGATGTGGGTGGGCGAATTTTGGGTATTGATACACCTCAGCCTACCCCTTCGGGGATTTATAAGCGTGAATATATGTATGTATTACTCAGAAACTTTCGAAGCACCACTACTTATAATATGCCCACACCCTCTAAGTACTATTTAGGGAAGATGTATAAGAAAATTTATATCGGGTAAACAAACTTTCAACCAATTTTGTAAGTGGTTTAGCGGTAAGTTCACCTTCATGCAAACAACATGGTTGCTTGCGGTAAGCGATTAATATCTTTAATACCTACTGCATTAATTTCATTTTACAACGGTGTATAGGGCCCTAACCGACTTTACCTGTAAACCGCTACAATCTGCTGATTAACAGACGAGGCTCTATCGAGAGTGCAGGTTTTCCTCTCACGATTACGGGGTTATGTATATGAAAACATCTTTAAACTTATTTTTATTTCAAGGTGATTCTGGTGAACCAACCAGTTTACTGGGATCCCCTGGGGGATTAGGTTAGGGGATCCTGGTGGCCATACCCGTAGTTCCAGCACCTATAAAAACCAAAATGACTCAAAATTAAAGGAGGAGTGAAGTGGTCAGGTGCGCTCATTGTTCAGTAGGAAACATCAATGAATTAACCTACCTAGACGGGATAGTCATAGATAGATAGATAGATAATTCTTTATTGCACACCATTTTTATCACATATATTATTTTACACAGATACAGATAAAGTAAAATGTACAATGGGCGGCCTTATCACTAAAAGTGATCTCTTCCAGGCAACCTTAGGATGGACAGGAATGAAACTTATATAGTGTAAGTGAGTGTTGGTGTAAATGTGTTAACATATTATATAAAGTAATGAGTTACAATATTAATTACATAGTATAAAATACGATAAATAGATAAATAAATAAATAAAATATGCATGTAAGGAGTTATCGACGACTACGCTATAGATAGATAATGACTCTTTACCATTTTCTTAAAAATATTTATGGATGGTGCCTCTCTAATGCTCACCGGCAATGCATTCCATAGGCCGATGGCCTTCACAGTGAACGATTTGCCATAGTAAGCGGTAGAGTGCGCTGGTAATCCCAGCGTCAAGTTCCTAGATGGCCTCAAGGATCTCGCATGTGTGTCACTGAGAAATATAAAACGTTCTTTGAGATAAACGGGAGCAGCGGGATTAAAGAGAACGTTATATAATGAAGTCAAAATATGAGCATTCCTGCGAAGACGAATTGGGAGCCACTTGAGTCTATTACGGAATTCAGAGACGTGATCATATTTACGTAAGCCGAATATGAATCTAATGCAAAAATTTTGAAGACGCTCAAGCTTATCAAGTTGCTCCTCAGTAAGATCAGGATAGCTGACATCGGCGTAATCTAATATAGGAAGAAGGAGAGATTGAGCAAGAGAAATTTTAGTAGAAGTTGGAAGGAAGTTTCGTAACCGCCGCAAAGCCCCTGCTGATGCAAAGAGTTTTCGACTTGTTTCTTGGAGTTGAGGGCTCCAGGAAAGGGTACTGTCAATGTAGATACCCAGGTTTTTTACATTGGTGTTAATAGGTAAAACAGCCCCTGCAAATTGGACCTGCGGCAGTTGTGACCAGTTAATTCTAGAAACCAACTGTTGACCACCTACTACAATTATTTGTGTTTTTGTTGGATTCACTGTCAGTCCATAATTTTTACTCCATTCGGAAATATGCTCCAAATCCATGTTGACCGTACAAATAGCTCCAGTTAAGTCACTCGTGGGAGCTTGTGTATAAATTTGCAGATCATCTGCGTAAAGGATTTTGGATGGGTTACCACTTAGTGGTTTTTCATTTGAGCGCTTATGTACTTAGGCCACTAACCACAACAGGCTGAGAGGTCAGACGGCAGTCGCTCATAATATACCAAAAAAACAATTGAATGAAATGTTAGTATGCTATCTATTAAAATTAATTAAAATAGGAAAAAGTGAAAACGACTCAGGCGGGACCCGAACCCACGACCAGACTCTTACTGGGGGAATGTTCGGACCACTGAGCTACACTGAGTCACGGCATGAGCATTCCCCCTGTAAGCAAAAATCAAGTCTGAGATGTAGGCTTCGAATGCGATCAGGACTGATGCAAGGATGACGATGAGTAGAACAGTGGATCCGAGGCTCCTTGGTGAAGACTTTGGATGTAACCCGTATTGGTGCTCTAATGAACAGGAAAAAGTTTCGTTTCCAATTCTACAGGGATGTTGCTCGAATTTATTTTTGTCAATGTCGAATAAAAACTTCGGATATGCTGACTACAGGACACGGGTCTCTCCCAAGGGTAGGAACGTGGTTCTTACAACAGTGTCACCTGTCAAAGTTGTAATCATACATATCATTCATGATTATAATATTTTTAAAAACGTCTCACTGGCTCAGTCACAGAGTGTCCACTTCTCAAAATGTCCACTGGTCGCAAAAGGTCTCTTTCGCAGAATGTCTCTATTATTGTATTGTATTGTATGTAGGTACTATTTAATTGTAGACAGCCTCCGTGGCGTAGCGGTAGTGAACGCGGCCGCTACGCAGGAGGCGCGGGTTCGATCCCCGCTCAGTGCAAATATTTGTGTGCATGAAATATGAGTATTTGCATTGGTCTGGTCGTGCCTCGGAGAGCACGTTAAGCCGTCGGTCCCGGTTGCCATAAGATCATGTATGGCAGTCGTTACGGGTAGTTGGAGCCCTAAAAAATCCAAAAACAACGGTCTAGCTGCAAAGCTTCGATATCGCCTAATGTTAACATTGGGTTATGGAGGTCAGATGACAATCGCTTCACGGAAAATATCGAGGTCTAGCCAAATCCGTAGTTAAGACTGGTAAAGCGGACCCCAGACTCTGACCTGGAAGCTTCGGATGCGACTGGGAATTAACGCTAAGAGGAAGAAGAAGTATTTGTACTATATTTTTTGCTTACCTATATTTACACATATTCATAAACACGTCAAACCTCGATGTGTGTAAGCTGATTGCTAAAAGAAATTATGATTAAAGTAAGTAAGATATAAAAAGGGACTATAAGGAAAGTGGACATTTTGCGAAGTGGACATTCTGCAAAAGAGACATTCTGAGAAAAGGACATTTTACGAAAGAGATATTCTGCGAAAGAGACCTTTTGCGACCAGTGGACATTTTGAGAAGTGAACATTCTGCGACTGAGCTGTCTCACTGGCTGATTAAAGGACAAGGCTCTGGTTTAACTTCTCCTCTCGGGATTTTTTTTTATATAGGACACGTCAATTTGACATCCCCTCGCCTGATGGTTATCTGAAGGCAAAGTCTCTGAAAAGAGGGTCACCATTACAGACACGTACCATGTTACAATGCTGGCACTCAGCTTGACAGCCTCATCAGATGCTTTTTCACGCCCCGTCAAAAGGACCCGGGACTGTAGGAGGAGGGAAACACGTGAACTGGTAAGGAATTAAGCGGGGCGCGAAAAAGCTTCTGATGAGGCCGTCAACCTGAGTGCCATCATTGTAACATGCTACGTGCCTTTGCACGACTTATGTCCAATTATGAAAAATGACAATTAGTCTATAATTGTCCAACCATCGTCTATCATTATCATTACAATCGGTGCCAATACAATCTAGATACTTATACAGAAAGGTGCCGGTAATAGACGGTAAGTGTCGCGAGTTCAATGGCTTTTCCCTTCTCAAAATAGAAAGGTCATGTCAATGTCAAAAATGCCCAACGCACTTTCAGAAGTTTTCACTTCAAAAAACTTACACAGTACATCCTTGTCGTGTGTATACTTATACTCACACCTGTACATCCCCGAAGGGGTAGGCAGAGGTGTACTAACACCCAAATCTCGCCAACTATGATTTTGGGCGAGCCTATTGCCGTCAAGCGGGCTAGATGAATGAATTGATTATAATTTATACTTACTTTCTTAGAAACTATTTTAAGCATCATAAAATATAGGTTACATTCCCTATATACCTACTCTTCGGAGACAATGGATTCGTATAGGTCCGTATAAACTCGATCCGATATTCCGTTTACTCAATAAAGCAGGATCTCTATAGAATTGAAATATTTACTACTTCTAAAGGGTATAAAAGATCCTTTGACAGAAAATGGATATTGTGCTTCGTCGATTGAATATATCGTATTGTTTGTCTTTATAAAGGATAATAGATTTATAGTGTATAGTCTTGTGACTAAACATTGTGTTCATATTATGTAATAATTCATTGTTTCATAAGATTAATCCTTAATGTGCTGTGTAGTGTAATGCCTTGCCTGATTCGGTGTTGCCGGAAACTGTGTTCAAGTCTTGAGTGAATAGCTTACTCCTAGACAAGCGTGTCACTTTTGCCAGCAGCTTGTGCTTGTGTAAGTGACATCTGTTGTACAGTAGGTAATTAGTGCATTAGTATGATTAATAGGACTAATAGGGAAATACTGCCGTAATATAAAATATTGACGGGATAATCAGTAAATAAAAGTTTTAATCTATAAATATAATACATCTCACTATTAAAATATACAAATTTTTGTTTATACTGCTTAATTTGTAGACAAGGACACGGTCCACCTGGTGGAAAGTGGTTACCGTGGCCTATGGACGGGTGCAACACCAGGAGAGTCACACTCGTGCTACCAACCCTGCAAGAAGAAATGTATTAGGTACTTTCGCTTTTACTCGATGGGTATAGTTAACTAAACCTATAACTAAACAATTTTAATAATGAATGAATGCTAAAATAATAATTATAATATGATCGCGTTAATTCCCAATAACATTGTTTTATATCATGGAACGCGAAAGTTTAAAAGGTTTTATTCCAAACAACCTTAGAAGTCACAGTCCATGAATAAAACGAAATAAACGATAAATTATGATGGTAGTCAGTAATTTCATTGTTCGTTTTCAATAGAAGGGTAGCACAACATTTACGCATTCGCCCGAAGAGCATTGTACGGCCAGGTCAACAATACGTTAGGGCGTAAATGTCGTAACCCGATCTTATGCCATATCTCAACGTTTATATATGTTATAGGCAATGTGTATAATGCAGGCATTCTATACAATACCTAGGCAATGTATAGAATGCCGGGGTCGTTCAGGCAATGTATGAAATGATATTCAATTTTTAAACTATTTTACACTTTGCCTAGGTAATGTATAGAATACCTAGGGATTGTATAGAATGCCGGTCGAAGCATAGGCAATGTATGTAATCTATTTTTCTTCTCTATGATTTAGTTAGATAGATACTAATCTTTTGAGAGCTAATCCTAATTTCAACTTCCACCAGCAGACAGTGCTGATAAGTTGGCAGTGGCATGTGTTCTATTGGTAGGTATGCCTAAGTACCTACGTGTTTTTTGCGTAAAATGTTTCTCACATAGTAGTGAAAGAAAAGCTGCACATTCCGACTTGGATAGATTAGGTTAGAAGCCTTCGTGGTTATTTTTTTTATTACCATACAGAATTTCTATAGGCCACGGCAACCACTCTCTTACCATCATCCCTGTGCTGGTCAGCAACCTAACCTGATGGAAAGAGAGTTCTTACCGTGGCCTATAGTTCTGCATGGTTAAAAAAAAAATAACCACGAAGGCTAATGCTGGAGCTCCGCTCCACTCCGCTCCCGCATTAGCCTTCTAACCTAATCTATCCAAGTCGGAATGAACAATTTTTCTTTCAGCAGTAATATCCATTTTTCAAATTTTGTGTGCTAACAGTACTTATTTATCAAGGTGAGACGAATTTTCGCACATGAAATATCATTTTGAAGAGACGAATTTACAACAACCCGTCCATTATACACATTGCCTGATGAGCTTCGGGCATTGTATACAATACCTAGGCAATGTACGAAATTAATCGTATTATACACATTGCCTGAACGTTTTAGGCATTGTATAGAATGCCTAGGCATTCTATACAATGCCGGATTATACACATTGCCTATAACATATACATGTACTAGCTGTCCCGGCGAACTTCGTATCGCCATATTCTTTTCAACCCACGTGAATTTTGATCCCGTTCCCGCTGCACATTTTTTCTCATCTTTAAACCTTTCCTGGACATCCATGAATATTTCAAGACTAAAATTAGCCAAATCAGTTCAGCCGTTCTTGATTTATAAAGTAACAACGAAAAGTGGCATTGATTTTTATATATATAGAAGAATATATAGAAGATTGCCAATGATTCAGTCTGAGAATCGTTTAGGATAGGTTTTATCTGTGGCGTGGCGGAAGTAAATTCGACCGCTACGCTACGCAGGAGGTGCAAATTCGATCCCCAATCAGTGCAAATATTTGTATTCATGAATATATTATGGGCTGTTTACATCAGACAGATATAATACCAGAATCAGCCTCAGCTGCATGGGTCATTCAACAATAGTGCCCGGAATAGGGCAAATAGGCTCACACCGGTTTGCATTCGTTACAGGTAGTTGGAGCCCTAAAAAGTCCAAAAACTGGTCTAACAGCAATGCTTCGATATGGCCAATGGGCTGTGGAGGTCAGTGATGGCGGTCGCTTCACGGAAAATGTCAAAGTTCAGCTAGTGAAAACTTCGGATGCGACCGGGATGAAGAGAAGATGTTAGGATAATTAAACAGACAAGAATTTCAAAGTTTAATTTTAGCCTTATGAAATACAAAGTTTTCTATTAGTATAATTTGTCAAACACCATTCTTGTAATAAAGAAGTTCATTTAAATCGCATTTCCCGGCGATCTTCATCTTTATCCATAAGTTTTATTAATTTCATTGTTTCAATTTTGAGTGAGTTGCTAACTTTACATTGTTTAGAATTCATATTCTTGATGTTATAATTGATTTCTTGGAAATTTAAATACTTTACAATCTTATGTAGTGTTCTGAAAAGTAATTTAAGAGCTATGAATAGACGAACCTACATACATACCTAATATGTCAAATTCATAACCCACTTTTAGTTTTGCAGTAGTCGAATAAAAAGTAACCCATTTGAATACCACCACACAACAAAAATACGACTAACAAAACCAACTTATTACTAAACTAGCTGTTGCCCGCGACTTCGTCCGCGTTAAGTTTGGAATGTTGTTCATCCCCTATTTTATCCCCTTCGGGGGTAGAATTAATCAAAATCCTTTCTTAGCGGATGCCTACGTCATAGAAGATTTATGCATGCAAAGTCTCAGCCCGATCGGTTTAAAATTGACAAAGTTTCATACAAACTTTCATCCCCTATTTTATCCCCTTGGGGGTAGAATTAATCAAAATCCTTTCTTAGCAGATGCCTACGTCATAACATCTACCTGCATGCCAAATTTCAGCCCGATCCGTCCAGTGGTTTGGGCTGTGCGTTGATAGATCACTATGTCAGTCAGTCAGTCAGTCACCTTTGAGTTATATTATATTTAGACTTATTTAAACTTCGGCTACATCTCATTTGGACAACATCTCGTTTCATAACCCTCCTTAAAAACCTGGGCCCATACCATGAACTCTTAAAACAGGTCAATATTTGAACTGCTGTCATTCTACCAACTGCAAATGTCACTTTGTAATCCTATATATTTATATGACATTACAAAGTGACATTTGCAGTTGGTAGAATGACAGCAGTTCAATTATTGACCTGTTTTAAGGTTTATGGTAAGGCCGCAGATAAGTAGTGTTTGGACAACCTTTAGGCAGTTGAAGTGTCATTTCGGGAACCTTTTTCATGAGTACATAGAGCATGATATGCATATGATTATATTATAACCTCGATATGTGAGTAGTACAGTAAAGTAGGAAACAGGTAAACAATACTATAAGAAGGAAGTTCTGCCACTCATCCTTTGTTGTTAACCGCGCAACCACAAAGGCAACACCCGAGTTACAGTTGCGAAGGGGTGGCTAACCGCCTTCCTTCAACTTCGAAGTACAATATTAAGCTGTTCCTTTTACTTGTATGAAAACAGACAATCACTGAACTGACGTGTACTATATTATAAAAAAAAAAAAAACTGAACCATACAAAATAAATTATACTTCTTTTTTTCTTGGACCTACTTCTTCTTCCTCTTAGAGTTAATTCCCAGTCGCATCCGAAGCTTTCAGCTCGGAGTCTGGGGTCCGCTTTATCAGTCTTAACTACAGATTTGGCTAGACCTCGATATTTTCCGTGAAGCGATTGTCATCTGACCTCCACAACCCAATGTTAACATTAGGCGATATCGAAGCTTTGCAGTTAGACCGTTGTTTTTGGATTTTTTAGGGCTCCCACTACCCGTGACGACTGCCATAGATGTTCTTATGGCAACCGGACCGACAGCTTAACGTGCTCTCCGAGGCACGACCAGACCAATGCAAATACTCATATTTCATTCACACAAATATTTGCACTGAGCGGGGATCGAACCCGCGCCTCCTGCGTAGCGGCTGCGTTCACTACCGCTACGCCACGGAGGCTGTCTGTTTTTTCTTGAATCTACTTATTGAAATAAAACTACTTTTTGACGGATTATTTGATGATTTGATTACTTTTAGCCCGACTAAAGATGATAGTTGTCACATAGTTTGAAGTATAAGTTATCTGAAAGCACCGGAATCATGATGAATTGTTGGTGTTACTGTTTACGCAGTCCAGGTCGCAGGTGTTTCCTTCTTCGTAATAACTCAGATCTTGTGAAAAAGAAACTGACAAGGCTGCCAAGCTGAGGATCACATTGTTACATATCGTCAATGTGTGTATAAGTGATCATCTTTACCTTTACCTAACTATCAGGCGAAGTGAAGTCATATTGACGTGTTTAATATAACACAAGAACTAGTGTTGAAAGCCGTTAGAGTGATAGGCCTCGGTAGCAGCTTCCCATAGGGTCTGCCACGTACCGTGAGCATAAGCAGTTTACTCGTCAAGTAAATAAAAAATAAGTCTTAGAGTTTATGTTCAATTTCTGTTGGCTTTCACCAAATTTCGGTTTCGAAAACATACGAATACTGATTTATATGTGGCTATCGATGAAGGGACTAAAATAGAAAACAGATGGCGTTCTACTTTTCTCTTTTTACATCATGATCTAAATTCAGATCCATCTAAAAGATCACTAAAATTATCCATATTATCAATAGATATATTATCATCTTGTTATATACTCGTAACAGTGATGTCAATCAAATTCAAAAATTAGTTGAGTTGATAATAATGACAATAAAGGAGACGATTTTTTATGTTAGAGCTTTCGGCCACCTACAAATTTTGGAGAACAATAATGAAACGAGTATTGATTTATTTGTAATTTTATCGGGATTACAATGGTACATTGCTTCTTAGCTAGTCTAACCGGAGCATTGATATAAACCAAATCAAAACTGATACTAAAATCAATGTGAAACTGTCATGGCGCCAATCTCAGAAAATTATAATTTTATTGATTATTTAGTATGACATAAAAGAGGTCATTAAAATCATGTCCTATGCAATGTATTGAATAAATAGAAGATGGATAGGGCAATAACCTTCTTTTTAACAAGTGGAAATCCACTCAAATCCGCCGGAGCCAGTGAAGGTGGTTATGTCGGACTCGAACTGACAAAACCCGCATGAGCCGTTTTTCACAGTCTATATGTTTTTCGGATGTAGAAAAGCAGGATTATCCTTACTAGTTGGGCGGTCAGACGGCAGCCGCTGCCATAAAAGGCATATTTCCAAACCGAATAAAAGAGAAGGAACAAGCGGCCGGTAAAAGCCTGTTACAACTACAATTCCTAAGATGATGATTCATATTATACTTACACCATGAAATGAAAGTAGGTATCCAATGAAATAAAAACAAACAAAACCATATTATATTAATATTTATTTTTTACATAGGTATATAAAACGTTTCTTGGAAATTGTTGGTAGGTATGTCGTCCAAAAAGCATACAAATCATAGTGATTGTAGTAAATGAGCAGAAAGAAAACTCAATTAATGTAAATAACATACATTCTCCTAATACCTTGGTTTATGTTAGTAATTGTTTGTTTACTGATTTGCAGTAATGCATCTGAAATAAGATGGTTGGCGGCACGGCTGGTATATTTCGATACCTCCCACGTAAGTTGTTGTAACCCACAAAATTGCCATTTTGTGTTTTTCACGTAAAAGTGTCTAATTTTATGTATAGTATCCTGTAACAATTAGATCAAATCCAAAAATCTAATAATTTCGGTAGTTTTCAGAAGTATAACATCGTAAGTTCCGAAGTATCCCGGCGTATACTGTGGTATTTATTACTTGCAATAGTTTACGGCGGGCGGTGTGAGTCTGACGAGCGCGCTCATCCCGCGTATGTGTGACATAAAACAGACTACGTTGGAACTCGCTGTAGGTTGCATGTCACGCGCGTATTTTATGTGTTGATTTGATATTTATTACGTAATAGTACTAGCACATATTTTCTGTATTTAAAATATTGGTTATTTAAAATGTGGTATTGATTACATACAACAATATACGTTCCCGAATTTACAAGTATTTTGTGTTAAGTAATACATACAACATTTTACTTCGGAATTAGTTATACTAAAGTACATGGCAAGATGACTTACAATGATTTACGTGGTCAAATTAACTATTTTATGGTTACTAAGTAACACATACAACAATCTACTTCGCTTATCACTGACATTGTGTAAGTTGTAAGTAACATTTGCGGTTTATAGATGTGATCAAAAATCTATAGAAAGAAATAAAATTGAAGTGTCTGTTTGTAATGTCAAAATAACAAGTGAATAAACATTTGAACCCAAAAAAAATAAGAAGTTGAATGAAATTTTGAAGCATTTATTATGCTAACTTAATCATCTTATCATCTTATCTTCTTCATCTTTTTCATCAAATCTTCTTCTTCGATCATCAATCATCATCATCATATTCAAAATAACAAATTTTTACTAAATGGGTGTGAATGTATATCAGGTACCATTAACAAGAACATAATTTAAATGTCTTTGGTCGGTCTGTCTGTCTGTTCCGCTAATCTCCTCCCTCCTCTCGAAGGTGACGGAGCGTATCATTAATACATAGCTTCTAGGGTACTTTGAACTGTATGATCTACTGAGCAACCGACAGTACGGCTTCCGCCACCGTAGCTTAACCGGTGTATCTTATCTTAACCTTCTTTTGTATCTCACAAACCGTCGCGCGCAAGCCATCGAGACTCGAGGTGAGGCACTGGTGGTTAGTCTCGATATCGGAAAGGCCTTTGATCGGGTCTGGCAGACGTCTTCTTGCAAAGCTCTTATGGACTCCCCAAGGAATTATGCGAATGGATTGCCAGCTTTTTGTCCAACAGAAGTATCCAAGCCGTCGTTGATGGCAGTTGCTCGGACCGCATGGACATAAAACGCTGGTGTCCCACAAAGTTCCGTGTTGTCTCGACCTTGTTACTGCTGCATATCAATGACATGCTGTCGGATGACTCCATTTATCGCTATGCGGACGACAGTACCGGAGACGCTTGTTACACGGACCGTGCAAATATCCCTCAGTCCGAGATGGAGGAAAGCCGCGAACAACTTGTGTCTGAAATCGAGACTACGTTATCTAGAGTACCCGATTGGGGCAGACTGAATTTAGTACAATTCAATCCCTCTAAGACACAAGTATGTGTATTCACCGTTAAGAAAATCCCATTTATTGTAGCAACGCAATTCCTGGGCACACTGCTTACCATTTCCTTGAGTATTGGGATCCTTGATATCGATATCTCCAGCGACGTCCAATACCGTAGTCAATTGGAAGACAAGGTGAAGCTAGCATCAAAGAAGCTTGGAGTGATCAACAGGGTGAATACTTAACTGTCGGGCAACGACTCCGCCTACATAAGGCACAGGTTCGGCCCCACTTGGAGTACTGCAATCACCGTTTTGTCGAAGCGCCTACGTGCCAGCTTGAAACTTGAAGTGTTCAACCCCTTCGACTCGGTACAAAGACGACTATTGAGGCTCGTTGACCATCCCATACTCGCAGGTCATGTGGTACGTCTCAGTCTCAGAAGAGACTTTGCCTCACTGTGTGTGTTCTACCGAATATACAATGGTTTGTGATCAGATGAACTATTTGACATGATACCCACAGCTACATTCTATCATCGCATCTCGCCACAAGCAGGGAAATCATCGTCACACACAACGTCCGGAAACAGTACGCACTGTGCGGTATGAAAGGAACTACATCCCTCGCACACTCAACCTGTGGAATGAACTCCCTGCGGTGGTTTTCCCAAGCGACTACAATTGATAGCTGCCGTTGACTGGACAATACCTTGTAAACTACACTTATGAGAAGCACTATAAAAGGAGGATGTCTGTACCTCGTCATCCAAACCCGATATATTCCTTTTTTCACGATCGCATAGGCGAGCAGTGCTTGTAGAACGCACAGTACCGTGGAAAACTAACATAACCTAATCTAAAGACCACGCTATAAAGACGAACAAATACTTTGACCTGACTAACGAGTTAACCAAAAATGGCTACGTGATTAAACTCTACGCTGTAGCAGTAGGACCAAGACGATTTCAAGCTAAATCCCTGTAAGAAAGAAAGAAAGAAAGAAAGAAAACATATTTAATTGCACAACACAACGCACATCAATTTACACAAGACACAATTCAAAATTAAAACAGAAACTAAATAAAAATAGAAAACGCCACCACCGAAAAGGCCTATACCCAGTGCTATGGTCTGTACAACTTAAAGACCTCGGATTGCCAAGAGCATCAGTAAGCTCTTTACTAAATCGAATGTCCAAAGCGGCATTGATAAGATCTTACCAAATTTGGATAGGTAGGGGGGTACACTACTGACGGTGGAGGTGAGCGCTGATGCATCACAAAATGGCCACCCTTAACCTACATCTGGGTCGCAAGTCCCAGTCGCCGTCACGGTGTGCTCTGTATCACGGGTCCATAAGGACCCGGCGACCGCATGGTGAATCCATGGAGTGCTGAGAATCGGATCTCTGGGGCTCTTCAAGAATGGGCATTAGAAGGTTTTTTCAGGGTCGGCAGCGCGAATGTGACGCCCCTGGTGTTGCATACGTCCATAGGCCACGGTAACCACTTCCCATCAGGTGGGCCGTGTATTTGTCTGCCACCTAAGTGGTAAAAATAAAACATACCACACCTTTTTTCTCTCTTGCTTTTCGGCGTAAATTGTTGTATCTGGTACATACGACTAAATGCGACTCATGTGTTCCGGTGTACATAATTGTAAGTGACTGATACAACAATTTGTAAAGGTCATATACCGCGGTAAAGTGTTGTAACAGCAAAATCTCTAAAACCTTTGGTATTTTTGAATAATACCATGAGGTAAACGCTAAAGTATTATTAACTGAAGTCACATATTGAATTTTATAAAGATTAGTTGAAAACTGCGGTTTTTATTGCCAATAGTACCTTTGAAACGCTCTCCTGTAAAATCACATTTTAGAAGTTACAACAGTTTACGTAGGAGGTATCGATTTATTAGAATTGTTTGACTACATCACTTATAGACACTGTAATACTCCACTCGTCCATATTATTCAATACTAGCCATTGATTTATAATTAGCAGCTGCCTGTGTAACATCTGTATTATATAATACTATTTTTTTACAATGAACATCGAACAACAAGAAAATTCACTAATCAATCCATAGATGAAATATATAAATAGGGTATAGATAAGTCACTCTACAATAGAGTGAGAGACAAATAGTCATATTTTGTTACTGCTGCCCACCAGGTGGCGTATATAGTTACTATAGTGGCGCACTAGATGGCGGCTTAATACAGTTTTACCTATATATATTATATATTATTTATTTGTTATAATAAAATATTATGATTGAAAAATAAAACTACCAAAATATAATCGATGTGTACATTTTTTATTTTTTCTATAATCGTTTCATATAATATGAAAAAATAAGAACACACACACACACACACTTCACAATAACAACGCTTAACAGATTCATTTGCCATTATAAGCACAAATTACAAAGTCCAAGTAAATGCCAGGTCACAAGAACGTAGAAGACACAAATCCAATAAAGAAAAGCCGGGTCAAACGTAAGTAGAAATCACAAGTCCAATAGAGAAAAGCCGGGGTCAAACGTAAATAGAAGGTATCAACAAGTTCAATGCAATCCACAGTCGCCGAGATATCGAAAATCAAAATAATTAGCAGCACAAAGTTTAAAATGAAAAATCCGTCGAATCCATTAAAAATTTCATCAACTGTCATTAGTCATGTCAAAGAGAAGACATAATTACGTAAGAAGCGATATCATCAGGGAGGTTTGTAGCTTTGTGGGTAGGTTTACTAAATTTATGGTTAATTTGTGGGTACTTCATACCATAACTAAAATTTAAGAGGATATTCGATAATCCATGGGATAGGTACCTATGTATTATCCGTAAAAATTAAGTTAAATAAAAAAAATAGAAACATAAATTTTATTACTTACTATTAATTATAACATTTTTGCCCATCAGTGCCATCTGTTTCATATAATAAGCATTAAAGGGCTTGTAAATGATTTGCTGCACGCTAGGTGACGCTAGTAGTAATGTAAAACACTGTTGTATGAGAGCTTCATTCCCCTGAATCAATCACTCAAAATAATCACAAAATAACTGTCAAACAATTTATGGCACTTTTGGGATTGTATTGCCATTCGAAATAATGAAATCGTAATCGCTAACAATTTTTACCACATGGAATCGATTCCTCGATTGATACTTTAAAATAAAAAGTCAAATGTGGAGGTCAGATGACTGGAAGAGGTGCACCCGGGACTCCAAGGTAAGGCCAAGATAATGATGACGACAACCAAGTAGGTAAAGAGTGCAATGCCCAACCTAACGTTGTATTTTTGTATTCGTAAAGTCCGAAACCTGAGAGTATTATAGTTTAGAGTGTTTACTTTTAGACAGGCATAGTGTAAATAATATGGACTGTTGTATTATAACATCATTGAAATAAAAATATTTAAACGGATTCTATTACAGCCTATTAAGTGGGACCTAATACAATGATTGGTAAAATGTGGATGTTAATTCACTCTGCCTAATCCTCCGGGGATAAATGAGTATAATATGATGATGACAGTAGGTATATAATAAAGTAAAGTAAGGCCGACTCCTTAACCACTAAGTCGGTAGCTTAGTGGTTAAGGAGTCGGCCTTACGATCGAGAGGTCCCGGGTTCGAATCCTGGCCATTACACTACCGACGTGAACCCACTCCTAGCACAAGCAATTTAGCTTAGTTGGAGGGGTTAACGGGAATATTAGTAGTTTCGGTTGCTAAAATATTCATCACACATAAAGTAACTGAAAACGAATCTTCATAGAATGCGTTGTAGATAGTTTTATTTCAATTACACATTGAAATAAAACTATCTACAACGCATTCTATGAAGATTCGTTTATAGCAAAAACTTTCGATAATGTCATATGGAATGAGAATTGTAAGATTGAAGATTTGAAGAAAAAACCTATATGTGCCTGAAGTTTCATCGAATACAATCGCATTCTTAATCGATTTGAGTCTATGGTAAAGAAGATGTCTGGCAACATTTTAACATCTTGTCATGTGAAATATTAAGAATTTTCACAAATACAATAAATGAAAAAAACACTCTTTAATAAGTTATCGTGAATCGGTTAGACTTTGGAACATTCTTCGTCCAATTATGATAATAAATGGATTCGTATTTTGTGCATATTGTACAATGACTGTTCATGCCCTATTCTCTGTTGTCTCTCTCTTCTCTCACTCTCGCTTTGATGTTTTACATAAGAAACAAAAACTTAAAAGTCGTTGTATTGATGGGCCGAAAATAAATCATCTCCTTTCTTAACTATACGGCAACAAATGAATAGATGAGGTTATTTGGGACCTGATGATCTTGGTAGGGCCGTAAAAACACCGAATTGTATTTCTTAAAACGTTTTACGAAAACCTTTAAATAATTACAAAACAACACAAGAGAAATCTTCGACGCCCACTCATATCCTAATGGGCGCTTAGGGTGTGATAATGTAAATATAAGGTTTCACTCAATAATACCCTAAACCTTTTGAGAAAATAGTTAAGTTCTTCAAAGTCCAGGTAACTTTGCAAGTAAACTCTTGTGAAGTTATTGGGACTTTAAAGTCCTACAGGGAGTTTAGTTTTGAAGAAATATTTCCCGATGGAGTGAAATGTCTAAAAACGTATTTCAAGTTCTGAAAATAAGTTTTCTAACTCACACAGATATCTATCTACTTTTCAACTTATTTTATATCTGTAAAATAGAGAATATTAGGTTGACAATCAGAATTAGTGATTTTGAAATTACGTTTTAAGAAAAAGAATCACATCCAGAGCGAAATCTGCAGAAATAAAAAGTAGAAGTGTATTTGTGTCTAGTGTGTAGTAAATTTATCAACCACCAAGACAATTATTTATAAAAATATGTGCACATTATTTTAAAAAGGAATTAAATTAGAGGTATGATTTCGAAATTCATCAAGTCAAAATAATTAAGAGTATAATAAACTTAAATTTTTAGTGTCATGCATTATAATAATATTGTGTAATTTCACCTGGGTTTTTATTATAAATTTTTAGTGTTACACACAGCAAAGAACAGCTTTTACCCAAAAAAACTCAAACACAGCTTATTATTATTGTTATGATATTGCGCCAGTTTCACTTTACAACATCAAAGATATCGATACCTCCTACGTAAACTGTTGTAACTTCAAAACTGTGATTTTACAGGAGAGCGTTTCAAAGGTACTATTGGCAATAAAAACCGCAGTTTTCAACTAATCTTTATAAAATTCAACATGTAACTTCAGTTAATAATACTTTAGCGTTTACCTCACGGTATTATTCAAAAATAGCAAAAGTTTTAGAGATTTTGTTGTTACAACATTTTACCGCGGTATATGACCTTTACAAATTGTTGTATCAGTCACTTACAATAATGTACACCGGAACACATGAGTCGCATTCAGTTGTATGTACCAGATACAACAATTTACGCCGAAATGCAAGAGAAAAAAAGTGTGGTATGTTTTATTTTTACCACTTAGGTGGCAGACAAGCACACGGCCCACGTGATGGGAAGTGGTTACCGTGGCCTATGGACGTATGCAACACCAGCGGCGTCACATTCGCACTGCCGACCCTGAAGAAACCTTCTAATGCCCATTCTTGAAGAGACCCAGAGATCCGATTCTCAGTACTCCATGGATTCACCGTGCGGTCGCCGTGTCCTTATGGACCCGTGATACAGAGCAAACCGTGACGGCGATTGGGACTTGCGACCCAGATGTAGGTTTAGGGTGACCACCTTGTGATGTATCAACGCTCACCTCCACCGTCAGTAGTGTACCCCCTACCTATCCAAATTTGGTAAGATCTTATCAATTCCGCTTTGGATATTCGATTTAGTAAAGAGCTTACTGAAGCTCTTGGCAATCCGAGGTCTTTAAGTTGTACAGGGATTTAGCTTGAATTCGTCTTGGTCCTACTTCTACGGCGTAGAGTTTAATCACGTAGCCATTTTTGGTTAACTCGTTAGTCAGGTCAAAGTATTTGTTCGTCTGTATAGCGTGGTCTTTAGGTATGTTAGTTTTCCACGGTACTGTGAGTTCTACAAGCAATGCTCGCCTATGCGATCGTGAAAAAAGGAATATGTCGGGTCTAGATGACGAGGTAAAGACATCCTCCTTTTATAGTGCTTCTCATAGGTGTAGTCTACAAGTATTGTCCAGTCAACGGCAGCTATCAATTTATCAATCAATTGTAGTCTGCTTGGGAAAACCACCGCAGGGAGTTCATTCCACAGGTTGAGTGTGCGAGGGATGTAGTTCCTTTCATACCGCATAGTGCGCACTGTTTCCGGACGCAATGTGTGACGATGAATTCCCTGCTTGTGGCGAGAGATGCGATGATAGAATGTAGCTGTTGGTATCATGTCAAATAGTTCATTTGAGCACAAACCATTGTATAGGCGGTAGAACACACAGTGAGGCAAAGTCTCTTCTGAGACTGAAAGGTTCCACATGACCTGCGAGTATGGGATGGTCAACGAGCCTCAATGCTCGTCTTTGTACCGAGTCGAAGGGGTTGACCACTTCAAGCTGGCACGTAGGCGCTCCGACAAAACGGTGATTGCAGTACTCCAAGTGGGGCCGAACCTGTGCCTTATGTAGGCGGAGTCGTTGCCCCACAGTTAAGTATTCACCCTGTTGAGCACTCCAAGCTTCTTTGATGCCAGCTTCACCTTGTCTTCCAATTGACTACGGTATTGGACGTCGCTGGAGATATTGATATTAAGGATCCCAATACGCAAGGAAATAGTAAGCAGTGTGCCCAGGAATTGCGGTGCTACAATATATGGGATTTTTGTTAACGGTGAATACACATACTTGTGTCTTAGAGGGGTTGAATTGGACTAAATTTAGTCTGTACCAATCGGATACTCTAAATAACGTAGTCTCGATTTCAGACACAAGTTGTTCGCGGCTTTCCTCCATCTCGGACTGAGGGATATTTGCACGGTCCGTGTAACAAGCGTCTCCGGTACTGTCGTCCGCATAGTGGTGAATGGAGTCATCCGACAGCATGTCATTGATATGCAGCAGTAACAGGGTCGAGACAACACGGAACTTTGTGGGACATCGGCGTTTTATGTCCATGCGGTCCGAGCAACTGCTATCAACTACGGCTTGGATACTTCTGTTGGACAAAAAGCTGGCAATCCATTCCCATAATCCCTTGGTCCATAAGAGCTTTGCAAGAAGACCTCTGTGCTAGACCCGATCAAAGGCCTTTCCGATATCGAGACTAACCGCCAGTGCTACACCTCAAGTCTCGATAGCTTGCGCGCAACGGTTTGTGAGATACACAAGAAGGTTAAGATAAGATACACCTGTTAAGCGACGGTGGCGGAAGCCGTACTGTCGGTTACTCAGTAGATCATACAGTTCAAAGTACCCCAGGAGCTATGTATTAATGATACGCTCCGTCACCTTCGAGAGGAGGGGGGAGATTAGCGGAACAGACAGACAGACAGACCAAAGACATTTAAATTAAGTTATTGTTAATGGTACCTGATTTACATGAATACCCATTTAGTAAAAACTTGTTATTTTGAATAAGATGATGATGATTGATGATGGAAGAAGAAGATTGATGAAAAAGATGAAGAAGACAAGATGATAAGATGATTAAGTTAACATAATAAATGCTTCAAAATTTCATTCAACTTGTTATTTTTGTTTTTTTTTTTGGGTTCAAAATGTTTATTCACTTGTTATTTTGACGTTACAAACAGACACTTTAATTTTATTTATTTCTATAGATTTTTGATAACCGCAAATGTTACTTACAACTTACACAATGTCAGTGATAAGCGAAGTAGATTGTTGTATGTGTTACTTAGTAACCATAAAATTGTTAATTTTACCACGTAAAACATTGTAAGTCATCTTGCCATGTGCTTCAGTATAACTAATTCCGAAGTAAAATGTTGTATATATTACTTACAACAAAATACGTGTAAATTCAGCAACGTATATTGTTGTATGTAATCAATACCACATTTTATATAAGCAATATTTGAAATACGAAAAATATGTGCTAGTAGTATTACGTAATAAATATCAAATCAACACAAAAAATACGCGCGTGACATGCAACCTACAGTGAGTTCCAGCGTAGTCTGTTTTATGTCACACATACGCGGGGTGAGCGCGCTCGTCTGACTCCCACCGCCCGCCGTAAACTATTGCAAGTAATAAATACCACAATATACGCCGGGATAGTTCGGAACATACGATGTTATACTTCTGAAAACTACCGAAATTAATAGATTTTTGGATTTGATCTAATTGTTACAGGATACTATACATAAAATTAGACACTTTTACATGAAAAACACAAAATAGCAATTTTGTGGGTTACAACAACTTACGTGGGAGGTATCGATATGCTGAAAAAGGTGAGGATTATCATATACAAACAAAGACACCTTGGGGATTTCAGGAGACGAAAAACAGTATAATCTTCACAGCTGTTTATCAATTGCGAAATAAACTAACAACGTATCAAAATTTTAATAAAAAGTTCTCCAACATGTAAAATAATAACCTCTGTGCTGCAGCGATTGCGATCGCGGCCGCTACGCAAGAGGCACGGGTTCGATCCCCGCTCAGTGCAAATATTAATTGTATGCATGAATATATTTTTTTTATACCTCTTAAGTGGCAGACAAGCACACGGCACACCTGATGGAAAGTGGTTATTTGCATTGGTCTGGGTGTTTCTATGTATGTATTTAAGAGAAAAAAATGCATTTAACGAGGTGTGATGTCCCTCCAACACAAAGGGAGGATCCTCCGACCAGGCAAGGTGATCACGCCTGGCGGGCCGCGGCCCAACGATTGTCGTTGGGATGTTGTAGATATATTGTACAAGCGCTGGAACTTCGCTTTCGCGATGCAGGAACTGTAGCGATGTAGTAGTTCGGCTTGCTGTCGCTAGATGGCGCTGGGTACATGTGGTATCGCCACAATCCACATTACACAAGCTAGTTAAGCTATGCTTCCTTTGAGTCTAGATAGCGGTGTGTAGGATGTTCTACAATTTGTCGAAATTTTCCAGAAGATAATTCCATATTTGTGTAGTACGAAGGCCTTAAGATATTATGCAGTGAATAGAAAAAAATTCATTGATGCAAATATCTACAAACGTATTGCCTCTTGTCTAGAAGGGCAGGGTTTATAGAGATAAATATTTTGAAATTACTATAGAATAGAATGACTAATGTATGTGATTTTACGTAGGTATATGACAGTCGTCACTTCTTAACTTATACGTGGATCCCGATAGAACATCGTGTGATTCTAATCTAATTTCCTTCACCATCCGCCCGTCGTTCGCGGAGATAATTACATTACATACTTGACAGTATTTCTTTGAAATTACACTATCTGTCTTTAGACCGAGGCCCCAAGCCAATCTAACAAACTCGTTTCACGCGAAATCCCAAATTTGTTAGCGCTAATTGAAATTTATTAAAGTAAATTCGAATTATTTCATCCTTTGACCTTATCTAGTACCACTTATATTGGTATATTTCTTGGTATTAGGTATACACAAGGAAAATATTTAGGGTAACTATTTAGTCGTTCATTCTCTATTGCTTTTTATTAAACCAAGCTAATTATTTCCCCTTAAATTGAAAACGGCTTCTATTATAAAATATTTACGTTATATTCATACATATCAGTCATTCATATATCTGGGCGTCTTTGTGGATTAGGCTACTTGCTATTTGCACGGGTGCAATTCGCATGAGTGCTATTCACACAGGTGTTATACGCACAGGTGCTATTCGCACAGGTGCTATTCGCACAGGTGCTATTCGCACAGGTGCTATTCGCACAGGTGCTATTCGCACAGGTGCTATTCGCACAGGTGCTATTCGCACAGGTGCTATTCGCACAGGTGCTATTCGCACAGGTGCTATTCGCACAGGTGCTATTCGCACAGGTGCTATTCGAACAGGTGCTATGTGCACAGGTACTATTCGCACAGGCACTATTTACACAGATCCTATTCGCACAGGTGCTATTTGCACAGGTGCTTTTGGGTGCCTTAAATAGACTACACAGTTCTTTCGCAGATCATCATTCAGTTTGATCTTGAAAAGAGCAACATCACTAAAAAGTGCAACCAATACAATAACATGAATAGTTGGAAGTTATTCTCTGATGACAGTTTGTTACAAGATAACTTTATTAGGTGCTTGAGTCAAGTTAGGGCTTCATTAATTCATATTCGCACTCCAAATCTGCTTATACTGCATCACATAGCAACTCTCAGCATCTTTAATGAGTTATAATTATAACAAGTGGTAAGTGGCATTCAGACTAGAATAGAACAGATAGCTGAGTTTAATGATATTACAAATGAGGTAAAGATAACATAACTATGTACGTGCTAAAATAAAAAAACGACTGTATCTGTAATATTGTCCCTCGTACCTGAGATTTACACTTGCACCTTACCACAAAAAACCATGAGACAAAGTGATATTGACATAACCAATGGCCTAATATTATGAAAATAAAATAAAATTATCTACGAAAATTTAAAATTGTAATTTAAACCACAAGTGTTAATATCGAAAATTACAATTTCAAATTAAATATTTTTTATTAAGTTCGTAAGGACAAAATTTATATGGATGAAAAAGATTACGTAAGTGAGTAAAATTTAAAATTAAAAGTCGCAAATGTTATGGCAAGTAATTCGTCCTTTTGGATAAGATTCACGTTGAGTTCCTGAGTCGTCCACACTCTTGAAGATATATTAAGGCAGTTTTAAGTACTTGAAGTTATATTGAAATTATATTGAAGTTAACTCATTCTTTGGAAAATATCTTAACCGTTTCGTAACCCTTATACCTAAGTATATAAACAAAAGTGTTCCAGCATTTGGACAAATTTATACGTAATTTTACATTACGCGTTACACCCGGCTAGACCCGGCTTAAGAAATAAAAGATAAACAGCATATTACACCTTTTCTCTTTATTCTATTACAACAATTCTTTAAACTGTTTTTGTTACGCACTTTGGGAGTCAAATTTATTCAGAATATTCTTGGAATTAATTAAAGAGCTGTCCTACAACAAAGGAAATAAAACAGGGCAATAAAATAGGTAAAAGAAGTCCTGTTTTCTGTTTTATTTTCATTGTCAACTCGTCAGTGCCAGCAGCGCAGTCTTTACTATCCTTTCCAAGTATAGCTATATTTGTATATGCAGATCTGTTTGTCTGAATCCTACTAATAATAAAGGGTCCTCTACACGTTGACAGATTCATCTGCGGATGTGAGCGGCGGACTCGTCCGCCGACGTGTGGACAGGGTTTTGCTCATCTGTGGTAAGTATTGAACGTTAAATATCCTTTTAACGTTAAATACCTACCCACAGTTAGGCGCTTTAAATATCTAGCAAAGACGAGCAAGTCGCCCCGTCTGCACGTCGGCATCTGCGGATGAAGCTGTCTACGTGTAGAGGAGCCATTGTAATTGTGAAAGTTTGTGAAAATATTTGGATGGTTATTATTCAATCACGCTTTAACGACTGAACAGATCTGACTAAAATTTGGTACTGGAAAAGATTACAGTCTGAATAACACATGGGCTGCTTTTTATTTCGGAAATAGGTTCCCACGAGTTACGGGAACGGGATCAAAATTACACACGGGTGAAGTTGCGGCAAAAATTAGTTTTAAATATCTGACGCATGTGTTTTCGTTTGGCCTTGGCACCTTCGGTAAGCTAACTTTTTAATTAGGCATCCTTGTCGGTTTCCCGCTTCAATTATAATTAAAATTCCCGCACGCCAAATTCAATGTTATATTAATTGAAATGTGGTTAAAATCCATTACACCAGAGTGTCGCACAGGGTATTATTCTGCTCGAAAATGAGTTTTAATCGCATTCGTAACGTGAGTAGACGTTGAATTACAATTGTTTAATATAAAAGTAAGAATTGGTGTAAAACTAAACCAATTTAAATGTGTCGTATAATAGAACGCACGTAGTTACGTTATGGGAGGTCGGTTCAAAATCAAGACCAATTGCGTAGGTTGACAGATGAAAGTTTGTAAGGACGAATGAATGATGCTGGGATGAAAGTTTGTAAGGACGGATGAATGATGCTAGGATGAAAGTTTGTAAGGACGGATGAATGGAGGTTTTAACATACATCTGCCTATCCTCTCTATAAGCGATTTAATTGATTTTGATAAAATTTGGCAGAGATTCACCAGAGCAGAGCTGCGGGCTACAATTAGTACCTATTAGGTACTTCAATCGATACCGCGAAGGTTAACAGTATACTAATTTAGTGGTAGTTAAGCTGTAAATAATTTATACCTATAAATGGCATTCCTATAAATATATTAGTGTAGTTAGTGGTGGTGAAACCCATTGCTAACGACGTACTTCAAACGCATACATATCATTAATATTATGTGATTCAATTGCTAATAGGTATTGTAATGGGAATTATACTAATTATTCATTTGCAAATTGCTTCTAAGGTTCAGATTTGAAAATGAAAGTTACAAATATTGTACCTATAAGGTATTTTTGTGGTAAAATCGCAATTAGCATCAAATCGATCTTTTTTTTTTATATATATGACACGTCAATTTGACTTCGCCTCGCCTGATGGTAAGCTAAAAACAAAGTCTCTGAAAAGAGGGTCACCATTACAGACATGTACCATGTAACAATGGTGGCACTCGGCTTGATGGCCTCATCAGCCTTAACTACAAAAGAACTAAAAATGGTCTGAGTACCAACATTCCAATTTTATATAACTTATTACAGTGCTCATATAGTTGTAAATATCCAGAGTGGTCAAACTATTTCAGTAAGCCGTTTTCTATTGTATAAGTTAGTAGAGTATTTATATTCATATGTGCAAACACGCCAGTCGATGGTATCTAACCAAGCAGCATAATTTCAAAAAGATGTAGTGATAATTTAATCATATTTTGTATTCTTTTCTTACTTGTATGAAATCATACATTATAAAAATTTAATTTTACTAATATAAATTAGCAAACAAATAATAACAGCTACTTACTTTCATATCCGTTTTTATCTTATCCTCTTCTTTATGCAATACTAGCTGACCCGGCGAACTTCGTACCGCCATATTTTCTGATCCTGTTCCCGCTGCACATCTCTAAATTTATCAGTGTTTCTCTACAATATTATGCATTTATTATACACTAGCTGTTGCCCGCGGCTCCGCCCGCGTGGAATTCGGATTCCGGTCCAACTTTAATGTATGGAAATCTGCCCGATTTCTTGACATTTATGCTCACTGCTCCGCTCCCTTTAGTAGTAGCGTGATGTTATATAGCCTATGTTACTCCCAGATAGTGTAGCTTTCTATAGGTGAAAGAATTATTGAAATCGGTACAGTAGTTCCGGAGCCTATTAATTACAAACATACAAACATACAAAAATAGGTAGAAATCTTTCCTCTTTATAATATTAGTGTAGAAATAATGTCTAATAATAACCCACGTGATGCTCATTACCATAATCATGAGAACAAATTGCAATTTAACCTCCTATTTCACTCGCACATAAGCACAAAGACGTAGGCCCTTCTTACATTAGGCAACTAGAAATAAACCGAAGTTTCGTCAACTTCATTACGCAATTGGAAACTAAGTTTTCTCAATTTATTGTACAAATTGAATGTCGAATAATTGTTGTTCTACCAATCCGCGCAATCCGCCATCTTGCCGATACTTTTTAAGAGTTGCTGATTGGTTGTTGAAGCGTGCGACGCGAATTGTGGGCAACTCGAGTTGCATTTCGAGTTTCGTGTTTCAGTTTTAGACGTATGGTTTATGGTTTCCTAGAGTCGCCATTCAAATGTATGTGCGAAACAGTTGCAAATCGTGGCAAAGCTAGTTGGCAACTCGAGTCACGTAGTTGTCTAATGCAAAAAGGAGTCAACAACACAACAAGGCGGTGGAAAAGCTCAAATTCACCAAGCATAGATAATTACAAAACAATCTACACGCTAGTACGCTATACCACAGTAGTATAAGTAATCCGTGGTAGTAGGGTGTTTGTTATTGCTCTGTTAATAATGTTAATTTATCACTTCCCAGATTAATTTCCGTCTTGGGGTTTGTTTTGAGTGGAACTTAATACCAGGGGAATGAAGCTCTCATACAACAGTGTTTTACATTACTACTAGCGTCACCTAGCGGGCAGCAAATCATTTACAAGCCCTTTAATGCTTATTATATGAAACAGATGGCACTGATGCGCAAAAATGTTATAATTAATAATAAGTAATAAAATTTATGTTTCTATTTATTTTATTCAACTTAATTTTTACGGATAATACATAGGTACCTATCCCATGGATTATCGAATATCCTCTTAAATTTTAGTTATGGTATGAAGTACCCACAAATTAACCATAAATTTAGTAAACCTACCCACAAAGCTACAAACCTCCCTGATGATATCACTTCTTACGTATTTATGTATTCTCTTTGACATGACTAATGACAGTTGATGAAATTTTTAATGGATTCGACGGATTTTTCATTTTGAAACTTTGTGCTGCTAATTATTTTGATTTTCGATATCTCGGCGACTGTGGATTGCATTGAACTTGATGATACCTTCTATTTACGTTTGACCCCGGCTTTTCTCTATTGGACTTGTGATTTCTACTTTCGTTTGGCCCGGCTTTTCTTTATTGGATTTGTGTCTTCTACGTTCTTGTGACCTGGCATTTACTTGGACCTACTTGGACTTTGTAATTTGTGCTTATAATGGCAAATGCATCTGTTAAGCGTTGTTATTGTGAAGTGTGTGTGTGTGTGTTCTTATTTTTTCATATTATATGAAACGATTATAGAAAAAATAAAAAATGTACACATCGATTATATTTTGGTAGTTTTATTTTTCAATCATAATATTTTATTATAACAAATAAATAATATATAATATATATAGGTAAAACTGTATTAAGCCGCCATCTAGTGCGCCACTATAGTAACTATATACGCCACCTGGTGGGCAGCAGTAACAAAAGATGACTATTTGTCTCTCACTCTATTGTAGAGTGGCTTATCTATACCCTATTTATATATTTCATCTATGCTTAATACATTAGTCAGCGATTCGTAAGTTAAGTATGGTTTATTAATCATATGATATGTAAATATTGCAATTCATTTATCAATCGGTAAGGTAAGTTATTATACAAAGTGGGTAGCGTAAAAGAAAAGTTACTCGCGAAGTTATTTTTTGTTCGCCGTTGTTTTAGTATCCTGGTTCTTATGTATATAGTATATTCATTCTCTGAGCCTTTCCTCAACTTAGTTGGAGCAACTATTTATTAATCTGTGGTTGGAGTCAGTTTTCCAGTCTAAGAGCCGTCCACACGAGGCAGCGCTGCGTCGACGCAACGGAGCCGGAGTCGCAACGGGCCGTGTGGACCGGCTCTAACGCTGCGGTGACGCAGCGCCCGTGTGGCCGGATATGCGTCAAAATATAGGTGTTGCGTCGACGAAACGCAAATATTTACATAGGTACTAATCAACGCTCAAGCAACTGAGCGCTACCGTTCCGTCGTCACAACGCGTACACCCCCGCCCGCTACGCCTCGGGGGCTGCAGCTCCGTCGTGTGTGCGTTGCGTCGAACGCAGCGCACCGTGTGGACACTATGATTATTAAGGTGCGTACAGATTATGTAACATGTTGTATAACTTGTGTTTTATAACACGTCCACATTATCTAACATTGTTTTATAACTTTGCAACATTGTACAGACTTCAATGTCTACATTACTGAAACATGTTACATAACATTATATGTTATATAACATTGTTATATAACATGTTATGCTATATAATTTGTACGCACCTTTATATGTAAAACGTCGTAGTGGCAGCGCTGCGTCGTCGACGCAATGGAGACGCAACGCACCGTGTGGACCGGTTCTAACCGTGATGCGGCTGAACTTCGATGTTTTCCGTGAAGCAACTGACATGTAATGATCAATCAATAGCCGATATAGAAGTTCTGTGGTTGAACTAGTCGGACTTTTTAGGGCTTCAAATGCCGGTAACGATTGGCATAGACGTTTTTGTTTGTATGCTCTCCGAGGTACAGAAACACCCAGACCGATTCAAATACACATATTCATGCATAGAAATTAATATTTGCACTGCGCGGCAATTGAAGCCGCGCGCCTGCGTAGCTGTCGAATGCAATACCGCCACACAGAGGTGTACAATATATCTAAATATAAGGTTCTGTTAGAGATAATATTATATCTGTCGTAAGAAAATCTGACATTTATTTCCTCTAACACCTTAGATAAGTATCAGTTCCACCGTTCGGTTCCTTAGGAGAGATGCGACAGTAGATACGGGAATTTATTGAGATGTGACTCACATTATTACAGATAAGTGACGACATTAAAGGGCTACATGTTTTATGTCCTTACCTTAGGATAATATATCCCAAAGGAATACCTTCATAAAGGTGACGGTTTAGGTCTATTTGTGGGAGAATTTTGCAATAGAAATAAGTCTTAAAGGGTCAGTAGCTTAAGCTGGGTCCACATTTGTATCATTTGCCCGATCCGATCACCGTATCCGTATCGGCGACGCGTATCATAATCGCATATGTGGACGGGTGATGATACGCGTAGCACTGATATTATATACATTGTGATCATGATACGCGTCGCCGATACGGATACAGGGATCGGATCGGGCAAATGATACAAATGTGGACCCAGCTGTGGTTACGATCGCAAGATCCCGGGTTCGAATCCAGAATTAAACTACCGACATAATTCCTTGTGACAATAATAATTATAAATCGAATTAGTACCATGTTTTGAAAAATTCTGGGTACTAATGAAATATAACGTGAAATGTTAGTAAAATGAAATATACCTAATATGAAAAATAAAAATGCAACTTTGTGTGGATGATATTATGTGGTTGTTTATTATTTTTTGTTTTCTTTCTCTGTCACAACGCTTGTAATACTGTACTGTCCGAATACAGACAGCAGAAAATTGATAACCGTCAGTGAAAATTGATAAAATTATTAATTTCATGTAATTTTATATACATGAAGAATTTAATATTCATTAAAAAATCGCTCTAAAGGGTTAAGATAAAAATAAATCATCTAAACATCTCGACACACAGATGGATCGTTCTATACTTAACCACAAAATAACCATCGTACATCGATGAATAAATTTAACACTCTAATCGTAATTACCGTTTGCAGTTTCATCTTTATAGATACTAACCACATTATTTGTGGGCTTACGATACGAAAAGTTCAAGTGTATCATATTATTTTTTTAATAGTTTCTACATGGTGTTTGCAAAATTGTTCCGTTGATATTTAGAATGAAGTTGTACCAATATATTGTATATGTTTGTGTGTCGGTGATGTTAATGTGCAAGTCTGGACAGTGTATCGCAAATTTCGTCTATTGGCTCGTAATATATTCGTTCCTGTTGGCGTTTTTAATGTTTTTATTCGTTTCCGTTAATTATAGCTTATATTTTTAGCTACCTTACCTTGTTAACACGGGCCAAATGTAAATTATTTTTTTATCGTTAGTTGATTGAGTTAAAATTCTGCATAGGAATCATCACTTTGGATGATAATACATGTAAGTAATGTAACTAATTTTTAAACTTTCACATTCCATAATTCCTGTTCTCCCGTTTCACATTTTCCCGCGATTTCCGGTCAAATATTAGTGCAAGTACTTTACGTAATTTTAAATTCAATATGGCTGGCATCCATCAATGACCGATAAGTAATTGTTTATGTACTCTTCTGATATGCTTTTTACTTAAAAGACACACTTTGACACACTTTGCACTTGCAATGGATATAAAAAAAAATAGCCACTATTGAATATTTAATTAGCACCATGACACTTGACACAAGAGGTTCATAAATATTGATATAGTAGCTGTTAATACATCTTTAGTGTGGGAAATTTGTAATGTTAGCTACCGTCGAAATTATTATTAATGGTCTGCAATGCGTCTACATTTAACTTTAAAACACCGTTGTTTAGAGCTTTCAAAGATCTTCGCAGAAAATTTTATTAAGACTAGTGCTAAAATATAATTTTCTCAAAGAACTTTGAAATCAGAATGAAACTGTTTCAAAGCTCGCAATACAATAAAAGTTTCTTTGGTCGTAATTTTCTGTTTAAAGGCTACTTTTCTCTTTAAATTTCCATCCTATTTTATTTTACATTGTATTCGGAATTATTCTTTCACTAGATTGAATTAATTATAGCTTAAAACATCTTTAGTGCCTGCATCAATTAAAGTGAAGCCAAAATGTTAATTACCAATAATATAAGGTTAAAACAGAACCTTGAAACATGGTATATTTATGCTATAATTATATTTTCGCGTTCAGCTGAAAAAGTAGAAAAAGATCGCCTTATCTTTCCTTGTCGTATGCTTCCGCGTTGAAAATAAGTCTCCGGAGATTTTGTAATACCAATGGCTTCGTTTTGTTCCATTTTCGGGTTTTTAACCGATATCTAAAAGGGAGGTGGTTCTCAATTCGGATATTTATATTATTCGAATGTCATACATGCTTTGAAATTATATGAAAGTGAAATAAGTTTATAGATCTTCTACATTCGGGCACCAATCCCGGTTGCATCTAAAATTTTTACTTTTAAATCCAGGGCCAGATCGTCTGTTCCTTTGTTCCACAGTTTGAATTATTATAGCTTGTTTTTCATGATGGGTAGAGAATCACGAACATTGCTCATACAAATGTAATAATACCTATTACATATATTGCAGCTGTTGATTTCATTTCTTGGAACCTTCTTACAGATTCAGAGCAATAACACCATGTCATGTCTATGATAATCATCATCATCTGCATATAGACGTATTCTCCCGATTGCATCCGTGGCCAAGATGACCTCGGAGCCAGATGTCTATGATAATAATTATACTATATGATAGACTAAAATACAGGAGAAAATAAATCCTCTCCGAAGTATTCCTTCTGTTGTAAATATTAAGACAGCTGATAAAGTAGTATAATTAATACCTGATACGATCAATACTGATGACCACGTAATATTAGTTGCTAAATATTCGGCTATAAAATGTTATTAATACTCTCAATACTGATGTCCACGTAATATTAGATCGTAAATATCTGAACTATGATGATAAATGACTTTGGTGACATCTTATCCGCAAAATATTTCATCCTTGGAGGAAATGTCACCCTTCTCAAATTGCTAGGTAACGAATCATCCGCAAAATATTTCATTCTCGGATGAAACGCCGCTGTTTCAAACTATGAGGTGTCAAATGATTCGAAAATATTATTTCAATCTAATTGAATAGGTATTTATTTTATAATGGACAAGACGACTTAGGTGACATTATTTAATAGTAGACTTGCAAGTTTATCGCCACAAACTTCACGTGAAAAGTTTGTTCTGCCGCGGAATTACTGTTATACAGCCGGGATTAAGTACTTTTATATTTATTTAGGCCCCGTTTATGACGTAGGGGTGCCAACTTCCTACATCTCTAAGATAGATAAGTGAAAGATAGTTCCAAAAAGTTTAGGATTCGATTTAGTATGCCAGTAATCTTGGGGAAACTTTTCTTCAACTAAGTATTGGTGAAGTAAAAATACTCAGTTTTTTGGAATGGCTCAGCCGTTCTTTAGACTTAAACCTCTTTCAATTCATCAATCAATTAGCTTATCACTGTCCACTGCTGGATATAGGCCTCTACCAATGTTGAGATGGTTTGGCCTACTGTTTTCACGCTGATCAGACGGGTTGGTACAGGATTTTATTGGAACTTCTATAACAGCATGTTTTTCTGGCTTCCTTCAACTACGGGTTCTTGAAGTGGGATATAAACAGGACATCAAACTGAGGACCACCACATTACCATTGACATAATTAGTAGCATATAGCTTTTCCTCTGGGCCGGTCACGGGTTCAAGTCCCGTTGTGAACATTCGTCTTTTCCAATCTAAATTGAATCTTAATTATATTATCTATGTAAATCTATTTCAGAATGGATTTCCGTGAGTTTCAATACAATGTCCTTAAGTAAATCCCTACTTCCCTACTAATATTATAAATGCGAAAGTAACTCTGTCTGTCTGTTACGCTTTCACGCCTAAACCTCTGAACCGATTTTGATGAAATTTGGTATAGAGGTAGATTAGACCTTGAGAAAGGACAAAGGCTATGTTTGGTCGCGATAACCGACATCCACGCGGGCGGAGCCGCGGGCAAAAGCTAGTACACGAATATTTTAGATATTAGCATAATTTATCACTGTTCTATGACTACGGATTATATTTACTTTTCACTAGTTTCAAATTTCAATTCTCTAGTTAGTCTTAAGTAACCACGCATCCAAAACGTCGGCAAAAGAAAGCAAGTTACATAATAATAAAATTAATCGCGAAAATGCCCGAAATTACAAAAACTATACGTTTCACTCATTGAATATTCAACATCGTGTTTTTCTTCAACCTTCTAAAATTTGAGTAATAATAACACTCTACACATGCCTCTTTTCTTATTCGTCTATTTGAAAGTTTACCTTTCAACTCTATTAACTTTAAGTATTTCTTGAGTTTGGCTGCCTTTGTGGCGTAGCGGTAGTGAACACGGCCGCTATATATGTATACTAGCTGTTGCCCGCGACTTCGTCCGCGTTAAGTTCGAAATGTTGTTCATCCCCTATTTTATCCCCTTGGGGGTGGAATTAATCAAAATCCTTTCTTAGCGGATGCCTACGTCATAGTAGCTTTATGCATGCAAAGTCTCAGCCCGATCGGTTTAAAATTGACAAAGTTTCATACAAACTTTCATCTCCTATTTTATCCCCTTGGGGGTAGAATTAATCAAAATCCTTTCTTAGCGGGTGCCTACGTCATAACATCTACCTGCATGCCAAATTTCAGCCCGATCCGTTCAGTGGTTTGGGCTGTGCGTTGATAGATCACTATCACTGTCACTATGTCTGTCAGTCAGTCAGTTAGTCAGTCACCTTTGAGTTATATATATTTAGATATAGGCCGCAAATATTTATATGCATGAATATGAATATTTGCATTGGTCTATGTGTTTCTATGTGTAATATGTATATATGCAGGACAATTTACACAACGCTATACCCCAAAGTAAGCATAGCTTAACTAGCTTGTGTTATAGGTTCCAGAATGCGGATGAACATACTCACAATTTTTTTTTGTAAATCTCAATATTATTATTGCTGCAATTTTAAAATAGATACCATTAAGTAAACCGACTCAATAAATGGGCAATCTAGAACGAAAATAAAATAAAAACATCTGTCGAGGCCGTCAAGGTAGGGACTGCTAATGACAATATCTGAAATAGTGACCATTATTTATTGGCGACTGTGCTATCACCGAAAGAAACTAAGTGATAAAAAAAACTAAGTGATAAAGTTCGATACTTTCCGTGAAACGACTGCCATCTGACCTCCACAACCCATTGGCAATATCGAATCACTGCAGTTAGACCATTTGTTGGAATTTTTAGCACTAACAACTACCCGTAACGACTGCCATAGACTTTTGAATGGCAACTGGGACCGACAGCTTAACGTGCTCTCCGGGGCACGATCAGACCAATGCAAATGCCCATATTCATGCATACAAATATTTGCACTGAGCGGAGATCAAACACGCGCCTGCTCTGTAGCCATTGCGTTCAATATAGCCACGCCACAGAGGCTTTCAAGTTAAATTGACGATCTAAAATATTTAGAAAGCATATCTTTTTTTTTTCTATCACAAGCCTTTTATTTAATATCGCTATTAGGAAGCATTTAACCGTAATCTGTGCGGTTTATTAAAGAGCCAAAGGCTTCGCTCCCTTATTTCTTTCATCTTATTATCGTCTTCCCTCCCACTGCCCTCTGTAGGTGGCAACAAGCGATTTATTTTTATTATCAACCATTAAATGGCGCCCCAAATATCGTTTAGATCGTTCGGGTGAAAAACAATTAAAGGCAGTTTCAATTTGAGAAGAGTATTCCAGTTTTTGTGCGATTGATTTGAACGGAGCAAAAAGTATAAATTCAATGCCATCAAAAACAAAACTTGTAAAAAACCAAGTGTCGCAACTCAGTTCTTTTACCGTAAAAAGTTGGGAGATCTATTTATGTACTAAAGAAGTATTACTTACTTGCTCGCAGAAGGAGACGCTCCTGGCAGCCCACGAATCTGTGCAACCCATAAATTATCCCGTTCATCTGTACATTATTATAAAACTTTCTTCTTTCACTAAATTATATTTCTTCAGACGATTTGCTATCGAAATTATGCTCAAAATCTTTTACTCAGAATCCGTATCCATATCCATACTAATATTATAAATGCGAAAGTAACTCTGTCTGTCTGTCTGTTTGTTACGCTTTCACGCCTAAACCACTGAACCGATTTTGATGAAATTTGGTATAGGGGTACTTAAGAAAAGCCATAGGCTATGTTTGGTCGCGATAACCGACATCCACGCGGGCGGAGCCGCGGGCAAAAGCTAGGCATCTATAAAATCAAGTTATTTATGTAATATATTATTATTTAATATGATTAGAACTACCCAATTAATTACGATTCAATAGTGTATCTGTATAGTATATTACCACGTGTTGGGGTAAGCCGAAACCGTACTTGTAAGTTCATTTATTAACCCAATGTTTATTAATTAGTTTAAATTTATAATTAATCAATTTCACAATAGGTATTGTTTTATACGTAGTACTGAGATATTACAGTATCGACGTGAACTCACTGTTATTTCGAGAAGTTTAGCTTAGCTGGAGGGGTTCACGGGAATACTGTTTACTGTTTACGAATTACTAGTATTTCTATCTATCTATTTATACTATCCATACTTCCATACTAATATTATAAATGCGAAAGTAACTCTGTCTGTCTGTCTGTTACGTTTTCACGCCTAAACCGCTGGACCGATTTTGATGAAATTTGGGATATTAGACCTTGAGAAAGGACATAGGCTATGTTTGGTCGCGATAACCGACATCCACGCGGGCGGAGCCGCGGGCAAAAGCTAGTTATTATATAATTGTACACTGGAAATGTTTGTTCACGTGGACGCAAATATTACTGAACGGATTTTGATGCGATTTTTTTCTCGTTAGAAAGATCTTGGTCAGGCTTAAAATCATACTTTACTATTAGAGCTATCGGGATATTTTTATCGTGTATTGTTTGAAGTTTCATTTTGAATTTAACCGTTTTTTTATTGTTTTTAATATGAACGTTACTATATTGGTTTGACTTTATAATACAAGGCTCTCTTGATGATAAGTTGCCGTGGCCTATAGGCGAGTGCAACACCAGGCGAGTCACACTCGTACTGCCGACCATGAAGAACCCTACCTACTTGCGATGATGAAACACATTCGAGGAGTTACGAAAAATAATTATAATAAGCAAAAAAAAGTTAATCAATATAAACTACGCATACCTACCTACCATTCAAGTGACAGAAGCAAATGGTTTACGTTTAATAAAATATTAACGCTCAGTTTCTGAAAGGCTGATCAACGTCAAATTAACTAATCGGCTGTTAAATCTCTTGTCAAGTAGCAATTGGGTTGCTAGAATCATGGTTAAATAGTTTAACTTGATCATCGTGTTGGTTAAAATAGCTGGTTAACCAACACGATGATCAAAAATATCTTTAGATCTAAATTTACAGCTGATTACTTAATTTGACGTTGATCAGCCTTTCGGAAACTGGGCGTAAGTGTGTGAACCTTTGTCTTAGTGCCCTTCTAAACGGGCCATGTTTTTCTGCAATATGTGGCTGCACTATTGGCAAATAATTGCCCGGCAACATCTAAAATATTTCATTGCAACTGATGGCCGAACAATTAATGGCTGGGCAATGTGTTGCAAATATATCTGCAATCGTATGGCTCTTGATGCAGATTCATAAACGGGCTACACAAACCGGCAACAATGGCTGACGAAATCACACTTGTTGCAGCAGCTTATATTGTTTTATTAAAAAATAAACAGAAAAAGAAGAGATTGTGGATTCGACCTTACTTAAATAGGCGTGAAACTTTAGATAATTTAAGTCTAGAAATAAGCCTTGATAGTAAATTATTTAACAATTCACGTAGAAAAGGATAGACTGTGTCATAACAAGGAGAGCGACTGAAACAACAATAGAACTGGTCGAGCAATATTGCAGTAAAATCGACCGCCTAGCGATCGTCCGGCAACCCATTGCGGCAATATCGGCCATATGTGGCAACACAAAACATGTTTGGCTATTATTTCCGGGACATTACTGCAATACTGGCCGGTATTGCTTGCAATAGTTGAAATGTTGCCGGGCCACATTGTTGCAGCCACTAATTGCAGTAAAACATTGCCCGTTTAGAAGCACCTTTATACAAAAGACGTGAAAATCCGTCTCACCTTGTTCAAAACTCCGAAATTTCGTGAAAAATGTGATAGGTAATGTTCATTAGCTATCCCCTGTCTATTTTTATCACCTTTTACAATAAACAGACATACATAAATAGTAAGGAGATATTAAAACTCAGTAATGCTCATACCAATACAAAGATTTAAATTCATGATAAATACAATGAGCAGGAATCGAACCCGCGAGGAGAGGTCGAACGTTCATACGACATGCCATATGTAGGGATACTACTCGTATGAGCTTGAAACAAACTCCTGCAATAATATTGTTTCTTCAAAGATGGCAATAACCAGGTCACGTCGGGTCACCATGCATTATTATAAATCCATTTAATCTTAAATAAAATAAATCCAAACACCATTTAGCCTTTAAGACCTAAAATTATCGTTAAAACTTCCATCGTGTCTCATAAAAATATATTTTTCATAGGTACTTACTCTTGTTATATAATAGGTATAGATGTTTAAAAGTTTTAAGTCGAAAATAAGACTATGTGGACATCCCAGTGTGAGCCAGTATATTAATTATTTGAATAATAGGTAATAAAACAATTATCTATTGCAATTGCCATAAGAATAACTATCAATTTCAGTGTAAGCTTTCAGTCGCACGCGAACTTGCCATCCGACACGACGCGTCGCCATTGTCAGCGTTGCGTTTGTCACAAAGTAACCTGAAAAAAAAAAAAACAACAACAACAAAAGAGTTTCATTGTTATCTCAGTGCATATTCGGATTTGAGTGACAGTTTTAATTATTTGAAATTGGAATGTGACGCTATATTACTTAAAAAATAATAAAGACGTAAAAAACAAATGGAACAACAGAGTGATTTCAAAAAACGCGCGAATATTATTTTTAAGTTGTTATTTTTTAATTAAATATGTAATATGTATCATTTTTATTCACAAAATTGAATTAAATATCTGTATATAAATAGAATCATTTGCTGCTTGAATAGAGGTATGTAGTGAAATAATAATTTTCTTATAAACATAACAAATGATCGCTTTAAGGTTATCATCAAAAAAGTTAACGTAACTTTTATATTGGCCAAATATAATCAATCCGTTCCTCAATAAAATAAAACTGAGCGTCTCAATGTAGGTAAAACAGATTCCTTTTGAATAAAATTTATATTGCATTTTTATACGTAGTAGTTACATCCCACATGTTAGCCATACGTTTTAAACAATTAAACATTTCGTGATTTATTAATTCCGTTCCACGTCATTTTATGGTCACATAAACAGCATTAGGAAAAAGATCGGTTACTAAGCAAGCTTTTAGATCTTTTTCACAAACATTAAGTACATAAAGCGAGTGTTTTAGTTGAAACTATAGAAACTACCATTTATTACGTCTCATCATCATTATGTTCTTTCGATTTGTCTTATCTGGACTTTTATGATGGCGACTGCCGTCTGACCCCCACACGAAGAGGAAAGCTTACGGTAGAGCCTCGTCCGTTAATCAAGCACTACAGCTTGGATGTTACTAAATGGGAAAAAAATCCCAGTAAAGTAAGATTGGTTTCCGCCCCCTTAGGATCTAGATTCTCCCCCGTCCCCACCCAATTTATTTAATGTTAAATGTATACTTCTTATGTCAATGTGTAATATTTGCGTAAACTTTCGACATTATCAATTTACATACATACATTTAATCACGCCTCCATTCCCAAAGGGTTAGACAGAGGTGAATTAACACCCACATTTCACCAATTTATTGTATGAGTTAGGTCCCACGTAATAGGGGGTGAGCCTATTGCCGTTTCAATTCTTCAAATAAATCAATATATAACCCGCGCCACGTATCTTAGACCTAAATCGTAAGACATACGAGGCTCTAGCGCCCGCGGATTGCTTTGTAATAATCTATGCTTGGTGAATTTGAGTTCGTCTGCCGCAGTAGTACCCCGTGCTATCCTCAAAAGACACCTAAGAAATGTGTACTGCGCGTATAGGGCACATTTTGAGCACATTTTAGGTCCAAGATACGTGGCGCGGGTTATACACATTTGTGTGAATATGAATAATCCATTTTAATAATATAAATGCGAAAGTAGTCCTATCTGTTAGTTACATTTTTTAAATTTTTTTTTTATTAAACTTCATGTACTACATAGGCGGACTTAGTGCCACTGACATTCTCTACCAGATCACGCCTATATCACTGAATCGATTTTATTCAAAAGTAGCTGTCCCGGCGAACTTCGTACTGCCATATTTATCCCGTTCCCGGTGCACCTAGCACCTATATTCTCATCCTTTAAACCTTCCCTAAACACCCACGAATATTTCAAGACTAAAATTAGCCAAATCGATTCAGCCGTTCTTGAGTTATAAAATAACAACGAAAAGTGGCATTGATTTTTATATATCAGACTAGAAGCCTTGCATATGTACCTACGTACATCACGCTCCCGCCTGATACCCTCCAGGGTAGACAGAGACATCATCCACTATCTGTTTCTATCCTTGTATACCTTACAAGCGTCCTCTACTGTTATTTTACTACGAGTATTTATTTCGCAAAATCACAGCCACGTGGTACCCGGCAGAGTAGAATTTGGGCCATCTCCTCCCATGCGGTATCGTACAAGGCGACTAAGGGATAGGGCTATTTAACATCAGACAGATATATACAGCCCAGACGCAGCCGCAGATATATGACTCGAGTCAACAATAGTGTCCGGGATACGGCAATAGGCTCACCCCCTATTACGTGGGACCGAATATAATGATTGGTGAAATTATGTGGGTGTTAATTCACCTCTGCCTAACCCTTCGGGGATAAAGGCGTTATGTATGTATGTATGTATTTCGCAAAATAAGAGTGTTCTGAATAAACGTTTTGTGAGTGCTGCAATAGTATATTTAAATAAATTAAGGTATGGAAAACCCTAAAAATATTCTACAAAATCCCACACCACGCTACGGAAGCTTGTGTTACGGAATCTAGACTAGAATGCGGATAAACATAATACTTATTTTTTAACCGACTTCAAAAAAGGAGGTTCTCAATTCGTACCCAATTTTTTTTTTTTTATTATTTGTATGTTTGTTACGCGATTGTGAAGCCAATTCTAGACGGATTTTGAAAATTCTTCTTGTGTTCGTAAGTAGATTATTCCGAAGTGGTCCCATTTAAATTTCGTAAAGATCTGATAATGGGTTTCCGAGATTAGACCAAGGAACTCTTCAAAAAGTACCAGGAAATCAGCCGCGATTGCTGCAATGGCATATTATTGTAATGTTTCTGCCATTACACATCATAACATCACGCCTGAGTCCTTTGAAGGGGTACGCAGAAGTGTTCAGAATATTCAGCAATATTTCCGGTGTATATGCATTGATTTTAAAAATTATTTTTGAATAATGATTTTTTTTTTGTAGCGTGGCCGGTTCTATCTGTATTGCAGCGTCAGCAGCGCATGTACAGTCAGGTCACTATACATGCGATGTACAGTCGTGAGACTGTACAAACTCACTAAAAAGAGAAAAATAAATTCATTTTTAACAAAAAAGTTTAACCGACTTCAAGAAACGAAAAAGAGGCACTGAAAAGCGAAAAATAACTTAATTTACAGACTTACTGATTTATTAGAAGTCGGTGCCAGCCAACTTTGTTTGTTGTGTCTGAACTACTATGATGCAATCAATTGAAATATGGCCTCTCTTGGGCTAGGTACCGACTTCTAATAAATCAGTAAGTCTGTAAATTAAGTTATTTTTCGCTTTTCAGTGCCTCTTTTTCGTTTCTTGAAGTCGGTTAAACTTTTTTGTTAAAAATGAATTTATTGTAAATACATACAAGTCACTGCATTCAGGTCTGCGGCCTTACCATAAACCTTAAAACAGGTCAATAATTGAACTGCTGTCATTCTGCCAACTGCAAATGTCACTTTGTAATGTCATATAAATATATTGGATTACAAAGTAACACTTGCAGTTGGTAGAATGACAGCAGTTCAATTATTGACCTGTTTTAAGAGTTCATGGTATGGGCCCAGATCAGTGGTCAAGTCTGCGGCCTTACCATAAACTCTTATTACAGGTTAATAATTGAACTGCTGTCATTCTACCAACTGCAAATGTCACTTTGTAATCCTTATATTTATATGACACTAGCTTTTGCCCACGGCTCCGCCCGCGTGGATGTCGGTTATCGCGACCAAACATAGCCTTTGTCCTTTCTCAAGGTCTAACCTACCTCTATACCAAATTTCATCAAAATCGGTTCAGCGGTTTAGTCGTAAAAGTGAGACAGACAGACAGACAGAGTTACTTTCGCATTTATAATATTAAGTAGGGATTACAAAGTGATATTTGCCGTTGGTAGAATGACAGCAGTTCAATTATTGACCTGTTTTAAGAGTTCATGGTATGGGCCCTGTTCAAGTTCAAGTTCTGTCTTCAAAAGATACTTACTGTGGATTATCTTACATATTTAAATAAACTACTTTAATTGTATAGGGACAGAATTGATTTTCGATAATCCTGAGTATCTTTTAATGATAGACAATCACACTATACACGAAGAATATTGTTTCGAATGAGTTTTCCTCCTTCACCATCCATTAATTATTATAATTACACAGTATACACATTTGGTAGCCTTCTAGTTAAGTTCAAATCTATACTCAATTCGGTTAGGTACTTAACTCAACGTAAACAATCGTGATGTATCTATTTATTATTTAAAAATTCAGTTTTTAAAATATTTTTTTGTAGAGAAACTTATTTTGAAGACTAAAAACCGTAATCCAACCACTAGTTAGTCAGTTTGTTAGTGTAGTTTATTTTTTTAACTAGCTATTGCCCGCGACTTCGTCCGCGTTAAGTTCGGAATGTTGTTCATCCCCTATTTTATCCCCTTGGGGGTAGAATTAATCAAAATCCTTTTTTAGGGGATGCCTACGTCATAGTAGCTTTATGCATGCAAAGTCTCAGCCCGATCGGTTTAAAATTGACAAAGTTTCATACAAACTTTCATCCCCTATTTTATCCCCTTGGGGGTAGAATTAATTAAAATCCTTTCTTAGGGGATTCCTACGTCATAGTAGCTTTATGCATGCAAAGTCTCAGCCCGATCGGTTTAAAATTGACAAAGTTTCATACAAACTTTCATCCCCTATTTTATCCCCTTGGGGGTAGAATTAATCAAAATCCTTTTTTAGGGGATGCCTACGTCATAGTAGCTTTATGCATGCAAAGTCTCAGCCCGATCGGTTTAAAATTGACAAAGTTTCATACAAACTTTCATCCCCTATTTTATCGCCTTGGGGGTAGAACTAATCAAAATCCTTCCTTAGCGGATGCCTACGTCATAACATCTACCTGCATGCCAAATTTTAGCCCGATCTGTCCAGCGGTTTGGGCTGTGCGTTGATAGATCACTATGTCAGTCAGTCAGTCACCTTTGAGTAATATATATTTAGATATGTATTTTTATAATTAGTCGTCACAAGATCGTTTACCTTTAGTTAAGTAAAGTAGATAACCGAATGGAGTATTAAGTATATGATAAATGACAGACAACTCAAAGAATATTATTTCGAATGAGTTTTCCTCCTCCACGATTCATTAATTATTATAATTACACAGTATACTTACACATTTGGTCGGCTTCTAGTTAAGTTCGAATCTAGTTCATCTATTTGTCAGTAGGCATTGAATATAGTTACTATTGTCAGTGGGTATATCCGTGAAGTGACTGACATATTATGTGACATTTACGGTGTCCGTAATTCGAAAGATCGTTCTGATACAAAGGGTTGAGGAAAAGGTATCGTATATCAGAGGTTTCGTACCCGCAACATCTTGACTAAGAAGTCATGTTACGGGTTCAAAGCCATTGGGCCAGCCTTAAGTTGTAAGGCTGGATCGCGCACAATGGTACTAGTGGGACAAAGATTCCCAGTAGTACCATTAATGGTACTAATCAATGGTATAGCTGTATGTAAACCCGGCTGCAACCTAGTATCGTGTACAATGGTACTATTGGGACAAAGATTCCCAGTAGTACCATTAATGGTACTAATCAATGGTACAGTTGGGAAAGAGGGGCCCAATGGCTTTGTTTAACGAAATTTTAATGCAATTAGTATGTTAACTATGAAAATCGATCAAGATTAAAAAAGGTGGAACGCTCAGATGAGATTTTGTCCATTAACAGTCCCTTACAGGAAGAATTTCGTATTTTCTCTATCATTATAACTCTTAACAATTATACTATATGATTGAACAATGTTCCACACATTAATACAAGCTACTAGTTTGGTACCATCTGTTTCATTAAAAAAGAAAGAAAAGAAACTGATTTAAAAACAATTGGAAAAGTTTCGAGCATTTTTATAATTCGAAAAATGTCTTTATCTATGGGATTCTAGTATGTGAAGCGATTGCCATGTGACCTCCACAACCCAATGGTGACATTAGGCGATATCGAAGCATTGCAGCTAGAGCTAGACTGTTGTTGTTAGACTTTTTAGGGCTCCAACTACCCGTAACGACTGCCATAGATGTTCGTATGGCAACCGGGACCGACGGCTTAACGTGCTCTCCGAGGCACGACCAGACCAATGCAAATATACATATTCATGCATACAAATATTTGCACTGAGCGGGGACCACGGACCATTTACGCCACGGATGTACTCTCTACATCGATGTATCAAATATCTATTTTATTTGAACAAAATTTGGAGACTAGAGAATATGAAATGTGTTAGTCGTACAACGAAACGTATGTTGGGTCAGCTAGATAACGCCATAAATTTCTATTTGTAGCTGTTACTAATGAAAATCGATTCGGCAGGTAGTGTCCTTCATTTGTTCCAATTTTGATTTTATTGCTTCGGACTTGGTTTCATCTACTATGATAAATCACTGTGGAACCACATTCGTTTGGCAATACTTTTTTAGGAAATTGATGTCAAGCGGGCCTTGTGCATGTCTACCACCTAATGGTATAAAGAAAAGTGTTTTTTTAAAGGTGATTGCAGCTGCGATGCAAGTAGCGAATAAAAAGTATTAAGAGTGATAAATAAATGTAATAAGTAGCAAAACAATACCCGTCAAAATAACTTGGCAAATAATATTTAATTCGATATGTTAAATCAAAATTTTACACAAGATAGTATATTTGTAGTAATAATGATGCGAAAATATCGCAAAATGACGCCATTTTTTTTGTATTCTGGCTTTAATTTTAACCATGTATATCAAATCGAACAAAAAACTTCATAACAACAAATTAAATTAATAACTGTATCTATTGATATTTTCGGTAATGCATGAAACGTCACTATAGGTGCGCTATACCATCGCAAAGTATCTACTCGTCGCCAAAGACCTGAGTGACAGGTTTTTTGTTAAAGCCACAATACAAACAAATGGCGTCATTTTGCGGTATTTTTGCGTCATTATTACTACAAAAATATACGATGTTGTATAAAATTTTGATTTATCATATCGAATTAAATATTATTTGCGAAGTCATTTTGACGGGTATTGTTTTGCTACTGATTGAGGTTGAACCAGGAGCCTCGGTACTGTTCATACCCGTGATAGCAGTTCATACTTATAAGGCGCGCTCTATAGCAATGTATACTCTAAGATCCCAACCAAACGACATCATAAACACTTTACTATAAACTGATTTTCTCGTCAACAGAACTATTATTCTCACTTACACCCTTTCAGCAGTCGACGTGTTACATTAACCACGTATTACAGTACCTAATAAATGTATATTTTGGGACACATATCTTGGACCTGAGTCATGAGATAAACCAGGCCCTGGCGCGCGTGGATTCTCTTCTTCCACTTAGCGTTAATTCCCAGTCGCATCCGAAGCTTTCAGCTCGGAGTCTGGGGTCCGCTTTTACCAGTCTTAACCACAGATTTGGCTAGACCTCGATATTTTCCGTGAAGCGATTGTCATCTGACCTCCACAACCCAATGTTAACATTAGGCGATATCGAAGTTTTGCAGTTAGACCGTTGTTTTTGGATTTTTGAGGGCTCCAACTACCCGTAACGACTGCCATAGATGTTCTCATGGCAACCGGGACCGAGGGCTTAACGTGCTCTCCGGTGCACGACCAGACCAATGCAAATACTCATATTTCATTCACAAAAATATTTGCACTGAGCGGGGATCGAACCCGCGCCTCCTGCGTAGCGGCCGCGTTCACTACTGCTACGCCACGGAGGCTGTCCGCGCGCGGATTATTTCGTAATAATCTATGCTTGGTGAATTTAAGCTCGTCCACCACCGTAGAACCCCGTGCTATCCTCAAAAGACACTCAAGAACGTGTACTGCGCGTATAAAGCACGTTTTACGACCAAGATATTATGTCCCGAAGTATACGATAGTATGTACACTATGTTCTTAGATATTATACGAGCTTCTGTGGCGTAGCGGTAGTGAACGCGGCTGCTACGCAGGAGGCGCGGGTTCGATCCCCGCTCAGTGCAAATATTTGTATGCATGAATATGAATATTTGCATTGGTCTGGATATTTTCTATGTATAATATGTATGTATTTACAAAAAAAAAAATGTATCTATGTATGTTTATCCGCATTCTAGAACCCATAACACAAGCTGGTTAAGCTATGCTTACTTTGGGTCTAGATAGCGTTGTGTAGATTGTCGTACAATATTTATTTAAAAAAAAAAAAAAAGTTAGCGGTCTACTGTTGTAAATCTCGGTTAACTGAGTAATTGCAAAATTTACATAGCACAAGCCAAGTAAATTTGTAAAGTGTAGTCTTTGTAAACACAGAACGAGCTGGGCGTGTTTGCGTTTATCTAATGAGGGTATGTACACGTTATAATGAGAGAGCATATAGGGTTGTGGCACAGTGTTACCCACTCTAGATTGCAGGGCTAAGAACCCTGCAAAGGGTACGCTATATGTCCTACGTACACGCTAGGTACAATCGACAAGGGATATACGTACCTAAGTGTACACCTTCTCATATAACTTACTAGCTTATGCCCGCGACTCCGCCCGCGTGGATATCGGTTATCGCGACCAAATATAGCCTACGTCCTTTCTCAAGGTCTAAACTACCCCCATACCAAATTTCATCAAAATCGGTTCAGTGGTTTAGGCGTGACAGCGTAACAGACAGACAGACAGACAGAGTTACTTTCGCATTTATAATATTACTAGCTTTTGCCCGCGGCTCCGCCCGCGTGGATGTCGGTTATCGCGACCAAACATAGCCTATGTCCTTTCTCAAGGTCTAATCTACCCCTATACCAAATTTCATCAAAATCGGTTCAGCGGTTTAGTCGTGAAAGCGAGACAGACAGACAGACAGACAGACAGACAGACAGACAGACAGACAGACAGAGTTACTTTCGCATTTATAATATTAGTAGGGAATAGGGTAGTTATGGATAATTATGAAAAATTGTACACTTATTATTTATTACCTTATTGATTGTACACAGAGACATTAATGTTTCCAGTTGATTTCCAACGTCAGAGTGGAAGAAGTTGACCTTTTACGATCGAGAAATCCCAGGTACATTCATTACACGACTGCTCAGCTCTGTATATACTCCTAGCACAAGCAATTTAGCAATTTAATTTTAAGCTTAGCTGGAGGGCTTAACGGGAATACTACAATAAAAAAATTGCCCACTGGGAAGGAATAAGATTATATTTTTGGAATAGAACTCACTAGACTCCTATCTACATCGTAATAATACTCTTGAAAGGTAAAAACTACTTTTGAATTTAGTTAGATACATGCTTAGAGTATACATTAGATATGTATAGAGTGCGTGCATCACTCGGGCCTGTAGTCCCGAGCATAGGCACGAGTATCTCTCTAGCCAGTCCTCCATGATGGGTCTTACCGCCGATAACACGGCTTGCCCTGCGCTCGATCGCCCAAGTCGTTCCTTCTACTCCACCATGATGTCCTGGTGGAGCTGGATTTCTCGAGGCTCGGGTTCCCGTCCCTTCTCCCACGTCAACTTTCACCACTAATATAGCAATTTGGAGACCAGACTTTGGAGATGCACCCTGAAGCCTTACACGAACTTATTGCGAAGCACTCAGTCGTATCCGATGTTCCACAGGAGTTGACAGGAGCGCCCCAAGACCAATCTCTGCGGAGTACCGCATGACATTTTGATGACGGCCAAGGCCGGTCACTGTTAGGTAGATGATGGCTCTCTCCGTCAGATATGCCCCGACTAGGCGGCGAAGGTAGATATGCACTTCATGATACACGAGCACCTCCCTGAGGTAAGTCTAGGGCAAGGTGTTGAACGCATTGGCAATGTCCAAGGACACCGATAACATTACCTCACCCCGGGCAACCGCATCCTTCACCAGGGCCCTCATGCGCATTTCACAATTAAAATATACAATGTAATTATATTTTAATGATATAATATATCGAATTGAATATTCTAGAAGGTATTGTTTTGCTACTGATTGAGGTTGAGTAAGGATCCTCAGTACTGTTCATACTCAGTTCTAAAGGTAGGGTGCGCTCTATAGCCACATGTATAGTATACTCTAAGGATACAAGACAATACTTAGTTAGAATCAACTAAAAAAGAACTAAGCAATATAGTGATATTACTCCAAGCACTCATTTTCACTCGTATTCAATTTATTATATCAATACACGTACAGAAAAGGTCTGTGAGTGAATTACTATTGAGTGGGTGAGTGTGGATGTGTGTTCAATTTGTCGGAGGTGAAATTATTTGCTCACAAATATGTGATAATTTATCTAATGTAATGTAATGTGGTAATGTAATGTAACAGAAAAAGTAGAAAATATGAACGCAACAATAGTTCACCTGGTTCAAATATTTCAATATTGATTTTTTTATATAATTATATTAGTGACCGAAATTGCTTTTGCTTGTGTCGGCCTTTTGTACATTACTAAAATAATGCGTAAAGCGATAAGGCCGCCCTTTGTACTGCTCTTGTCTTCTTAATTTCTGTTCCGTGAATATTGTAATTGGCGTAAAATAAAGTATTAAAAAAAAAATTATATTATGTAATAAAAAAAATGTGAGTAAATAGTTATATCGAGGGACGTTATATTTTATCAAGATTGCACTGTATGTACCAACAATACAATTAAAACTGTGTAGGTACTCATTAAAAATCTAAACAGTAAGAAAATATTCTTCAACTAACAATCTAAGTTTCTTGTTAACAAAGCTTTGTTTAGAATTACTTTCGCTTCAAAGATAACAGCATTTAAAAATAATGTCATTGCTAGGAGTATTTAATTGTGTTTCAAGATCTTTAACCTAAACAACTTGACAGAAGAAAGGACACTTCTTGTCTTTAATTCAAGCACTCGATGATTGACATTGTGTTGAATATATTTTTTGAATGAAATTTTGAAACATTTTTGAAAATTTGAAAATTGAAATATTATGCTAAATATTCAAATCGATTTAGAAAGAGAAAAGAGAATTGACCTCGGGCGGGACTCGAACCCGCGATCTTTCCCGAGATCGATTCTCTTTTCTCTTTCTAAAACGATTTGAATTTATTTTTATTTACTGGACTGTTTAAATACTGATAAATATAAATAAATAAATATATTCTACAACATTCTACACAATGCTATTTAGACCCAACAGTAAGCATAGTTTAACTAGCTTGTGTAATGGAATCTAGAATGCGGATAAACTAACATGGTTGGATACTTTTTATTTTATAAATACATGCATAACATAGAAATATCCAAACCAATGAAAATATACGTATTTATGCATACAAATACGCACTGAGCGGAAACTGAAACCACGCCCCTTGTGAAGGGGTCCATTACACGCTTATGCAAACGTCATGCCATCATGCATGTAAAAAGAAAGCGCTGAATAAAAGATTGGCTATTAAAAAGGAATTTCTTCAGCCATATAAACTTGTTGGCTGATATACCTACGGCAATCGAAAGAGGATACAGATTATGCAAAAGAGAAAAAAGTAACATAAACCACAGAATTACGTAACACGTTCACTCAAAAGTTATGGTTGATAGGAAAAATCAAAATATCCAGATAATCGTCAATCACCTTCATGCAACCGTCGATCATCACATTAGTTAATAGGTTATTCTTCAATTACGGCCGTGATTGTGGTTAAACTGATAGCATAACCTACCGTGTAATGGGCACCTAACAGCCATTCTACCACTATGCCACAGAGGTTGTTATACTCACTCCAAAAGCCTATACAAACATGTATAAATTTATATTCCTTTCAGTTTATCGTGGCTACATCTCGCCAAACATTTTGAGCATCGCTATCATAACTTTGCACATCAAAATGAATGGCTAGATAACAGTAATGTTTGAATGGTGAAGATTAATATGAAGCTTTAGAATGTAAGTGTTTACGACTATGTGTATATCTATTACCGGTATTCATCATTCATCAGTAGATGATAGTTTACTACGTTTTAATAAAAGTTTATTTTTAAATTCTCAGCAGACTTCTATATTAGCTATACATCTCAATCTGTTGGTAAGAGTTATGATTTTATAACTGCAGCTTCTTTACTTTCATCTTCAACCAGATGTTGTAATAACATGGTTATTGTAAACATATCAACGGCATCCGTTCTCTAAAAAATAATGAACTACAGTATTATAATTATTAATAGTAATATACTTCTCTCGATAGTAAGTTCATCACAGGTCGTGGTAGTTTGGATTTATACAGAATAGCCTGAATAAAATAATCTGCTTGTCATACTGACTCTAGGGATTGTTCCGTCTTCGTACCACGAAATCTCATACCGAATTAAAATTTATTAACCCTTACCAATTGACTCTAGGGTTAATTTGCGCAGTAAAGATTGGCAGCGAAAAGAGAATTATTCTTGATCTATACAAATTGTTTTAATTTCAATACGAATTTAATAACAGTTTGCAAACGCAATTAAATGGAGAGTTGATTAAACTAGGAGTCTTAATAACAACATTTTATTGAGTGATACTCTGCTCTGAGTTACTAATGCTTTCATTAGAATATTCTATCTTAATGACAGAGTATCCTCAGTCTATAATAAACTTGGGTAGTTTAAATTATGGCTTCTGTTCTAATATCGTATGAACTATCTTATTAATTCATCCTAAAATCTAGCTACAACCAACTACACCACTACTACTACACAAACAACTACAAACAAAAGAAAACCAACTTACAAAAAACCATCATAAAAAAAATCGTTTTTAACATTGATTTTTCATTCTGATTCTAGTACCAACTACATTAGATTAGAGTAGTTTGTCTTATTGTACTGACTCCATTTCTTTCGACATATATTTTCCATTTCTTGTAACTGATATCATTAACCTATTGTTTTACTTAATATTTCTGTTATTATTCTACATTTTACCTCGAATATTAAGTAAGTTAACTCGATTATAACTTCACAAAATTAATTTAAAATAAAGCTTCATAAACGAAAAAGAAAAGATTATTTTTATTTCAATTTTTAGACTAAATGTTTCACGAAATTTCTTTAGCAATAATGCACAAAGCAATTTTATTAAAGAGAAAGTGTAGCTATCAATTTCATTTCGTATTTTTGTCCTTGATTTTTAACAAGGTGCGGGTCTTCTAAATGTTGGAGAATTTCCACTTAAATTTTATACGAACATCTTTTGAGATAAGTTTTCTGTTTGTTGCAATTACTGGAATTATTTATTAGAAACGACTAACTTAAAATACAAATTTATTGTAAATACAAAGAAACTGGTCAAATAATGAAGTGTATTCTATATTAATTGTATCTCATTATTATGAAAGTAGAAGAAGCGAAAGATGTATGCCAGGATCGTAGCAAGTGGAAAGCAGTGGTCTCTGCCTACCCCACTGGGAAAGAGGCGTGACTGTATGTATGTAGTATTAATTCGTCAACCTCATTATTTTGTAGTACGCAAAAGTAACAAAACTTGAGTACCTATACCGCATATTGAAACCATATAATATGATGTAATGTAACTAAATGCTTTTTTTATTTGATTTATTAAGGACAACAAACAGTCACAATGTATATATAGTGCAATAATTTATAAAAAGCTGACCCGGCGAACTTCGTACCGCCATATTTTCCGCCCGCGTGGTATTTATCTCTAAATTTATCAGTGTTTCTCTACAATATTATGCATGTATTATACATATAAACCTTCCTCTTGAATCACTCTATCTATTAAAAAAACCGCTTCAAAATCCGTTGCGTAGTTTTGAAGATTTAAGCATACATAGGGACGGACAGACAGTGACAGCGACTTTGTTTTATAATACCTATATATTTGTAGTGATGATACAGTAGGTTAAATAAGCAATAATATTATAGCCCACTACGCTATCCACAGATTGATATACTTGGTATAGCAGAGGGAGCCTCTAGACTAGAGGTTACAATTTTTAAGTCTATAGCAGTGGTGAATACATTTCACACACTTTTGCTGTCTGTATCAATGTGAAAGGATAATTAATTATTAAGAGTTTGAAGTTACCTTTTGTTATTGTTGAAGTTGATTTAATAACAGCAATACAGAACATTATATCAAGTGATGATTTTTGTCTTAAGTGATATGACCTTAATTTTATTTCAAGACTCAAAGTAAATTATGTTTCTTACATGGTTAATGATTGTACAACAAAAATATTATCGAAATTTCATCTGAATATTGCACATTCACGTAAAACTATTTCAACGACTTCAACCGTGATTTATTATGTAATATTTTATAATTTGTCCTTTTCCGACGGTTGCTTTTCAGCTGCTGTATAAATATTCTGCATAAATAATAAAGCAGCTATTACTTACGCAAAACAGGTGGCGCCACTTGCCACTGTTCGTATCGTGTCCATGTAAAATAATGTTTTAAAAATAGTAAAAGTGCTCAAATTGGATCGAACTGTGCTTCAAAGTGAAATACCTACAAGAACTAAAACGCCTAATGTGTAGTATAAAGTTAATGACCAGTAAAATTTAAATAAAAACAAATAATAAAAAATAACGACAACCGTTTATACAAATAAAAGTCCAGTGAAGGTGTTACGTCCTGTACATATATATTCGTGAAAACTAAGAAGATTGTGTGATAATAAACTATATCAAACTTAACAAACTGCGCAAAAAAAAGTGATTTTATTGTTATAATATACTTATGTAATAGAAAAATGTCCAATACATCCAAAACTTTAGAACACCGCCATCTGTGATATACCACATTGACAAGTGTCAAAACAATAGGGTAGGAAGCAGCTGTTGTAAAGCAATATAAATGCTAACTTCTTTTTGTCATAGAAATTCTTGTGACTTTATGCAACATACATACTGGTGCATAATTTCAATGTAACAGCTAAAGCTCATCGTGGCGGAGTCGGCAAGCTAACGACTTGAGCGCAGGCGGCAGGCGATCGAATCCAACTTTGTGCGGAATCACTTTTTGTGAGGTTTTAAATTTCATTTACTACATACACAACAACAATGGATGATGAAAGTCATATAAATATTACTCAGCGGAGACAAAACAAGATAAGGAAAAATAACATTAGTGAAGACGAATTGGATATAGATGTGGTGGATGTTTCATACCATAGCTTGCCTTGTAACACGGTAAATATTGACGCATTGTATGAGGAAATAAATAAACTCAAGATTGAGCTACAAGTTGCAAATGCAGAAATAGATAACTTGAATACAGAAAACCATACATTAAGAACTAAATTGGAACTCTGCGAGCATAAAATAAATTGGTTCAAATCAGTAGGCGTACAAGAAAATACACACATTAGACACGGTACACCGATCAAATTCTTTTCACCGCAGTGTAAACAGCGAATTCGGACAGTGTCCCTAAAAATAAGTTCACCTAGGACCCTGCCAAAGGACCCTTTCACTCACCATTCTACAGTGTCAAACGACATTTTAAATACATCTTTGCTTACCGAAGACATTGTTGACAACTGGAGGGATATGAACAAGAAGACCTTAGTTTATACGCCAAAAAAGATGAGTCGAGAAGATGCCGAAGCTGACCATCATTCCATAAACTCTTCGGAAGGCTTTGAAGAGGATCAACAGCAAGAACGACTATTACAAACAGTGGAATTAAAGGAGCACAAAAATTTGACGGAAAATAACATGTATTCAAGTGGAAAAATTCGAGAGCGTGACAATGCAGACAGCATAATAATAACACAACAAGGTCTGTCCCTTAAAATGAACCAGCATCTACATGAAACAAAGAAGAGGCCTTGTGAATCACAGAAGGAAATGCAGCAGCACCGAATCGCCATATTCGCTGATCAAGCAGGAAAGAATATGAGAGAGAAATTGCAACGCCTGGTTGGAGACTCCTTCAGGATTACTGCGGATATCAAACCTCATGCCACTATCAGTCAAATACTAAGTACATGTGTAGCTACGTGTAAAAACTTCACGAAATCGGACTTTATCATAATAATAGCCGGGTCTGGTGACTGTAATCCTCTTAGTATTTCTAGTTCTTTATATTACAACATACAAGTTTTACACAACACGAATGTCCTTGTCGGTAAAATATACTATAACAAAAATTTGAATGTAGAAAATGTGAATCGCACCATAAGATTTGTTTGTAATAATTGTCCTAATTCTAGTTTTGTATCTCTAGATAACAACTACTGGAGTAATAATTACTCCATTAATAAACTACACGCGTGTAAATTATTGTACAGAGAAATGTTACGGCTACAATACAAAATTAACTATGCGAATCATGTACAGAGAAACAACCACTTCCAAATGGAAAAAAAAATATTCAGAGACGTTTCTACACAGACATCAGATTATATACCTGCAATGGGCAATGATCTTTTTCGTCAATAACAATGAAGTGCGTAATAATGTATTTGAAAACGAAAAGCATGAAATGAGAAATTTAAATATTTTCTATCAGAACTTGTGCGGAATAAGTAACAAAAAAAATGAGATTCAGGTATATATGGATGGTTATGACTTTTGTTTTGATTACTTTTGTGTAGCAGAACATTTTCTAAATTCAAAGTCTGCCCCTGTGTTTAATTTTCCCAATTATAACTTAATGTCTTACAACACAAGAGCACAGATAAAAAGGGGAGGTAGTTTAATTCTAGCTCACCAAAATACGACATGTGAAAACATCGATTCAATTAATAAATTGTACAAGGCAGATATTTTTGAGATTTGCGGCGTTAAAGATCTCGACACAGGTTTAAATATATGTTGTTGTTATAGAACCCCATATGACACAAATTTTGATAGTTTTATGGAGAGCTTGGAAAAGTTGTTGGGACATTTTGTTGATAAAAAGTGCCTCATTTGCGGTGATTTTAATGTTGACCTGCTGACCGACTCTTACAGAAAGAAATCGTTTATAAGCCTATTGACTTGTTATAATTTTAGATACCTAATAAAAAGTGTAACTTTCGCTCGCAACGACACTCGCTCGTGCCTAGACAACATAATTACGAATATTGGCGAGGATACCGTAAAAAAAACCTATACAGATGATAATGGTATAGGCGATGGACATAGCGGACTTTTTTGCAATATCAATCTAGAAAAAATTAATAGACACTCCAACATCTTCGAACAGTCTATTACGATTAAAAAAAGAATATTTAATGACAAAAATAATGCAAAGTTTAGAATTTCCATTCAAAATAAAATCCATAATAACATGGGTATAAATCAATTCCTAAGCAGCTTGTATGATATTTTCAGACATTGTTACCCGAAGAAGTCCCTAAAAATAGAACCTCGTAAACAGAATACTTTAAAATGGATTACAAAAGGAGTAAAAGTCTCGAGTAAAATGAAAAGAATCTTATGCACAGGAACACTTAGGAATGTTAGCTTAATAAATTATAAAAATAACTATATTAGAATTTATAGAAAAGTAATTACGAAGGCAAAAAGTCTAGCTGTCTCTGATCATTTGAAAACTGCAAAAAACGTGCCAAAAGAAACTTGGAAACTCGTAAATCAACACACGAGTAAGGTACAGGGTAGACAAATTAAACCTCATGTTCTGAATATAGATCACAATGTCATAACAAATCCCAAAAAAATAGCGAATATCTTTGCTGATCACTTCATTTATAGTGCTTCCTTAGAGAGTGATCAGAAAAACAGCGCAACTTCCTTTCTGAGGGATTCTACGGCTAGAGTGGAAAATAACCTTATATTTAACCCAACAACACCTAACGAAATTAAAAAAATAGTCAGCAAAATGATAAATAAAAAATCGAGTGGTTTTGATGACTTACCTATTTCCATAGTAAAGGATAACATCGACATACTGGCCTGTCCACTTTCGGCCTTCTTCAACAAATGTATCGAAAAATCAATTTTCCCTGACCAGTTTAAATTGGCTAAGGTGGTTCCGATACATAAAAAAGGATCAAAATCCGATCCAAAAAACTATAGACCAATATCGCTGCTACCAATACTATCAAAGATCTTCGAAAAAATAATAAAAACTCAGCTAATGGTACATTTAAACCAAAACAAAATTTTAAACTTAAGGCAATTCGGATATCAGAGAGGGGTTGGTACTTCAGATGCAATAAATACCTTAGTGAATGATATAGTTTACAAATTGAATGAAAGGTTGAGGGTGGTAGGGATATTTGTGGATCTTAGTGCTGCTTTTGATACAATAGATTACGAACTACTACTCAAAAAACTTGAACATTATGGTGTTCGGGACAACGCCCTCAAACTGATGGAATCGTACTTGCATAATAGGCGGATGTATGTCGAAATAAGAAACATAGAAGAAAGTAAATGTGAAGTAATACACACATCCAAAATCACAACGATACACAGGGGTGTACCACAAGGATCTATTCTGGGACCTATTTTATATATAATCTTCACAAACGATCTGATTAACTTCATGCAAAAATCTCAACCAGAAGCAAAACTTGTAGTCTTCGCAGATGACACAAATGATAATAATAATAATAATAATAAACGTCTTTATTGTACACCAAAGATAATACAAGACATATAGTGAGAAATATAATTCATGTGGCACATACAAATGGCGGCCTTATCACTCTGCGGTAATCTCTTACAGGCAATAGTGATGGGAGATAATCATTTGGGCAACTTAGAGATCAAAGCAAATCTTTTTCTGGCACAGTTATGTGATTGGTTCACAGCAAATAATCTAATATTAAATACAAATAAAACAAATGTAATTTTATTTAAAACCACAGCTCGTAACAATGAAAAAATAAATTTAGAAATAAATGGTAACAAAATTCAACCTGTGGACCATGCTAGATTTCTAGGTGTAGAATTGGATTCACAATTGAATTGGAAACAGGAACTTGACGCGATAGACTCATCAATTTCCTCTGCTTGTTATGCACTAAGGAGTCTTCGGGATGAATTGGATATAAGTCAACTTAAAACAGTATATTACGCGTTAGTCGAATCTAGGATCAGATATAGCATAATGCTTTGGGGAAACAGTTATGCCTATAATAGTCAGAGAGCATTCATCTTACAAAATCGAGCAATCAGAACAATAGTCAAAATTCCACAATTCGAATCTTGCAGAGAGCACTTCATTAAATTAAAAATACTAACAGTGCCCAGTCTGTACATATTGGTTCTACTAAGTGACTTAGCAAAAAATATAAGTCACTACGAGTCACAGAAAGAGCGCGAGGTCAGGGAGAGTACGCGAAGGAAGGCTATCAAAAATACAATTTTCCCAAGCCTAAATATTGTTAAGCACAGTTCTGGGTATCAGGCAGTAGAACTTTTTAACAAGTTGCCTATTCATCTTAAGTTATTAATATATAGTGTAAATAAGTTCAAAATAGAACTCAAGGCCTTTTTATTGGAAAAGTGTTTATACTCCATATCGGAATTTGTGTCACATGATGAAAGTAATAACTAAGGTTTGATATCGAATGAAATTTAGTTTTAAATAACATTGACATTTTTTTTCTTTTTAAATTAATTTTATTGGAATATTGGAATATTGACATGGGTACCCTTTGATCTAATCATGATCTGACATTACCTCAATTGCATGTTGGATTTTTCATTTGTCATCGACTTTTTTGTTTTTGTTGTATTGCTGCATGTTGATATCTACATCACAATTATATTTGCAAACTTTATGTTATATCATCCACCACAAATGTATATCAAACACAATGTGACATTGTTAATGATTAAATAAATAAATAAAAAAAAAAAATAAATAAATAAAAAAATTTATCGTCATTTGTCATAGAAGATTCATCATCTTCATAGAGACACATTTTCCTGATTGCATCCGTGGCCAAGATGACCTGGGAACTCAGGGTCCGCCTTCTGGCTATTCCTCCTCCACTTCGCACGATCATAGGCATCCAGGGTAGTAAGACCATTTGCACGTATGTCACCCTCCACGACGTCAAGCCAGGTCTTCTTGGGCCTACCCCTTCTACCTGGACCTGGCGGGGGCGCCATTGCCAGGCATAATTGCCATGAGCAAAATTTTATCAATTATTTTTAAATCTTAGCTTTATAACTTAAAGCGATCATGAAACAGATAACATGTAACAACTACAGTATATTTTTAATTTAAATAGTAACATGGAAGAGGTTTAGTGAAAATAAAGAACTATTGAAAGCTAAAATATGTCTGTGAATATTGTAAATTCAAGTGTTAAATCTGACTTAAACAAATCTGTGACTTGGAATGAACCGCAGTTCGATTTGGATGTGTTTTACAATCCTGATGTGGTGATAATAGTGCTGTACGTGGTCGTGCTGACTGCTTCGCTGTCGGCAAACACATTGCTGATATTCGTCGTGATTAAATTCCAGTACATGAGAAGGTGAGTGATATATATTTGTGTTTACCTACGTTTAATATCGGAAGTATAATTTGATGTTTTCATCATTAACCTAAATAGTTATGTTTGTAAGTTCATTTCCGTCGAAATTAAATAGCTTTGATTTTGAATTTCCTAATAAGTTGTCATTTTAGTTTATACGTTAAGGTGCGTACAGATTATGTAACATGTTGTATAACTTGTGTTTTATAACACTATCTAACATTGTTTTATAACTTTGCAACATTGTACTAACTTCAGTGTCTACATTACTGAAACATGTTATATAACATTGTTTTATAACATGTTATGCTATATAATTTGTACGCACCTTTGGTTTATTGAAGTCAGTCACAACTGTCAATCATAACCAAAACATTTGTATAAATATTGATTTACATCAGACGTGCGAATGCTCATTCTATCCCCTCTACGTCAAATTCTATTAGTGTAAACAGTGACAGAACATTCGTTCGTTGTTCTTTCTTATGTTAATGGTGAAAATAAGGTTTCATCTACAATAAAATATTGAGAAAGAATGCTCTAAGAATGCTCTTGTTCTTGTTCTACCTCTAGCTTTATGTTCCTTTGGTCTAATCCACCTATAAATAATTGGTAAATTGTCTTCATTAGATGTTTTGAACACACGGTAATTTAGGCTTGGAATTTACTAGTGAGCTTATTGAGTAGAGAAAGCTTTTTAGAAGGCCAGAAAGGAAATTAACGAAAATCGTTGAAGGTCTCAATTAATGGCATCGTAAATTGTGAATGTATTGGGTGTAACATCAAAGAAATGGTCTGGAAAAGAATAAGTTTTTCTGATTCAATAGAACCGGATCGTTGTGAAAATGCTTGAACGAATACTACCCTAAAATCGTCAATTTTTCTTATGTCACGAAAACTTAGTCCAGTCACTTAGAAATTGAAATAATATTTTATTTGTAGGTGTACAACATTCTCGGCAGTTTGAGTTTAATAGAACATAAAATATAAATATGCCATCATAAAGCATCTTAACGGCTTTTTCATTCATCCATATTGTATATTCATTGACAGCTATTGACGTCATTAGCTATAAGCACGTGATATCACTGAGTTTAGAGGTTTAGAAATTACGTGTTGCTGCATTACGTGAAATGGTAGGTATTTTAGGAAGACTCATTATGTAATCAAAGTCAGATTGTTTTTAGAGAGGAAGGGAGAGAGTGAGAGAGAAAGATTTAATTTTATTTCAATACTGTAATCCTCTCTTGGATACAACTAAGATATTGTTGGATTGTATTGTTGGACATTCTACACAACGCCATCTAGACCCAAAGTAAGCATAGCTTAACTGGCTTGTGTTATGGGTTCTAGAATGCGGATATACCATACTTAGATACATTTTGATAATTAGGGTGAGGCAAAGAATTACAATGAGAGGTTTTCTCTTTTTTACAAACTAAACCAATCTTATTGCGAATTTTCAATTGCGTAAAAATTCAGTTAATTACTATTCACGTTAGCGCATTTTTTACTTTTTAGGCAATGAAATTATTATCCTCCATGTCTTAGGTAATCTTCAATTTAAAATACTTTTTGTGTATATCTAAATATTTTTTGTGTATTTCAGATAATGAGATGAGAATTTGTTTCCTCAAATCAAATATGTTTATTCGCATAAGACAGGTACATAAAGTTGGTTTTGTATATAATACCATTTCTACCGCCATTACAACTTTCAAACAAGCCATCGACTTTGAGTGCTTTACCTCTTTTTCCGGACGCAATTTGTTCGGGAATATTCTCAAGATCGACCCAAACCAACTTCCCTATTTACATTTGCTATATGCTTATAGCTATAGCCCGTTTACTTTAAGTTTGGACGATGTCAATATCATCGAGGTTGTAAAGTAAACGGGCTATAGGTATGTGTATTTACTTTACTTAAAGTATAGAGTTTAGAAACGCCTATGTAGTTTCAGTTTCATTAGTTCCAAGTTCTTATGTCTCGATATTGGTGTTATTCTTTCTTTATTTTACTAGTAGGTACAGTCAGCATCATATCGATTGCAGCTGTTAAAATCCGCAAAAATGTCTCGACAATAAGAATTGAAATTTATTTCGGCAAACAATTTGTCATTTTTATTGAAGCAGCTAAAGCGCCAAAAGTAACTCAGCAGGCACTAATATTATAAATGCAAAAGTAACTCTGTTATTGTTTTACTGAAATAAATTTCAATTCTTATTGTTGAGACGTTTTTGCGGATTTCAACAGCTGCAATCTATATGATGCTGACTGTACCTGCTTGATCTCGGATCCTTTAAGCGAGACGTCAAAAAGTAGGTATATAATGAGACCATAAAGCTGAGGGCCACCATTGCAATAATTTAGGTGACCCTCTTTCATGAGACTTACGATCAGAGCTGAAGTCATGTCTAATTTAAAAAAAAATATTTTAAAATATTCTTATAGAATCTACTACATACTACATGCTTTGAAAAAGAAATAATTCATAAGTAACGTATCGTATAGTGGTGGTACATCGTTCGAATGCTAAGTAGGAGGTCGCAGGTTTTTATATTAACACGATCAATAACATACATAATACCAAACTTCAAAAGCGCTGTCTTTGATAATTCTTTTATTGTTTCTTGTACCTCAAATAAAAATCTGGCTTCATGTTCACTTACTAAAATTACGAAAGCTCGCATTAGAGCTCATTATTTCGTTTCTCTTGGGCCCTTGAGTGCTTGAACAATTTTCCAACACACTTGAGGCATTACAAACACTATATAAGAGAGAAAGTACTCGTAGAATCTGAAGCCCTGAATACTAGAGGGAGTACAAATTACTTGAGAAGCAGACAGAGTTATCTATTATGAGAATTCAACATTGACCTTTGAACGTGACTTTATCTAAGTATGTATTTGTTCAAATTTAAAACTAATTAGGTACTTATTTGACGATTGTAACAATGTCATGATTTGTAACATAATATTTGTATCATTATTGTTCTAAAATAACAATAACGGAAAATGTTTACTGAAAATACTTAAATATAATGGTCTTGTCATGTCATTAGTAACTGTAGGATTACAGAGAATAATGATGACAGAAAGCTTTGTAAAGCTAAACTCAAATTACATAAATCCCCGTTATGTCGGGAATTTGAATACGGGAGATCCGTTTTCTGGAGTACCTATTATTCGTGAAGCCTTTTCAAATACTCACACCTTTAGTTAATGATATAACCTCTCATTTTCTGATCTTAAGATCTTGTATCTGATTTTTGCTCCGAGAACATATTATTTAGTCTGGAGTAATTTTACATCTGAAGGTTTTCCCGTTTAATTATGACTATCTTATAATACATTTTGTTGTGCAAATATTAATTAATAAACATGGTAATATCAAGGAGACTAATATTCATAGTGGAGTTTAACTTCTTCCTCCTAGTGTTAATTCCCAGTCGCATCCGAAGCTTTCAGCTCGGAGTCTGGGGTCCGCTTTTACCAGTCATAGCTACAGATTTGGCTAGACCTCTTAGTGGAGTTTAACACCTATGCGTATACAGTATCTTCAAAGTTATAAAACATTTATTCTGAATAGACAATTACAATAGCACTGTCAAAACGCCAAAATGAAAAATATATTAGACTAGTTTAGCAAATGGACTACCGGTTAGAAACACGGCCCCGACCTCCGAAGACTCCGACAAGAAACTCAGCTGTTATGTTTTATTTACAAACATTTACTTAGTCTACTTAGTCTAAATACAATAGTTTCCTAGATTATCATAGTTGAGCGAACAACACATTTCCAGAATTGTTTATCATCTAAATATTATTGGATTCTTTAAAAGCCTATTTGGCACAGTGCACTCTTAATTACATTTATTCACTTGTTGCTTGCTTGTTAAAAAAAGTGTATACAGTTGCTCTGGAAAGAATGGGTTGGTAACCACTGGTCCCCTGGAATTCGTCCCCAGTGCCCATTCGTCCTTTTGTGTCTGGTAATATAAATTATGCCTGTCACAAACTCTTCTTCATAGCGATACCACATGCCGCCAGCTATATAATAATAATAATAATAAATATTGTAGGACATTCTACACAACGCTATCTAGACCCAAAGTAAGCATAGCTTAACTAGCTTGTGTTATGGGTTCTAGAATGCGGATAAACATACTTAGATACAATTTTTTTTGTAAATACAAAAAAAATATATATATTGTCCAAGACTGGCATTTTTCTAACTTTCTGGGAATACTGCCAGAATCTGTCGCGAGTTATACGTAGAGACAGGAATAGTTTTATGTTCTAAGCGTAGTTCTCGTTGACTAACTTAATTACCAACGAAAGTTTTGATGTAATCTAGATATCCCCCAACTTCTCCAGCGGGACTGTAATAGCTCTACTAATCCACAAACAGAGGTAGGCTGTATTTTGTTAGATTGATAGTAATAAATCTAAGTCAAAATACAGTGACTTGTGTTATTTGAAGTGTATTTTAAGCCACCTATGAGTTACATTTTTAGTGTAAAGTGATAATAGATACTTGCCCAGACAGCTCTGGCATTGTAGGTATTTCTTTGGAAACAGAACATGTCTATTATTAAGTAGCTTATTACTTAAATTATCATAACAAAATAATTCGTCTTTACAGAATACCTAGATAATTTATCGGATACGTTCCTACAAATGCGTGCCACGAGATTATTATTTATTAGAATTAATAGTAAACATCGAGATATGTTTTGCGAATGTCATAAATCAAGCCTTACCTTCACTGGAGAGAAGCTTATGTTTGGCTCTATAACTCAAATGACTGGTTAAAACATGATTTTTGTTCATTGAATTTAAAACAGTTGATTGGGGAAGCAACTCCAATCCTTCAGAACTGCGCGAACTATTACGAACTGACAATATTTCCAGATATAATTTCTTTCAATGACATGGTAAGCAAAGTGTGAGTGATAAATATAGTCAGCGAAACTTGAAAGTTCCTTAGCGTTGCTAGAGTCAAGAATACACACATAGAGTGACGATACAGATTGCGCACGACTAACTGAATTATCTTAAAATGGTAGCCTCCGTATTTCTGAACAAAAATTCAATCTTTGTTAAGGTACTAAATCTAACTGTGCGTAAGTAATAAAAACCCGGTTCGTAAAGATCATACTGAGAGCGTGAAGAGAAACTATTACATTTCTACATGATATGAATTATTGTCACCAATACCCAATTTAAACTAACCTCCTCTAGATTGCATTCTCTGACTTTTGCGCTGGACTAATGATATTATTGATTTTCTCTTAATACCAAATAAACCACCACCCGTTGAGTTTATTTTCCAAAGTAATAATACTCTAATTTCTGTGATATTGTATAAATCTTTGTTCAAGGTCTGCAAAGTTATTATCTTTCGGTTTGTAATTATTATATTTTATAAATCAGCTTCCTCAAGCTGCTTACAAAGTCAGACATTTCAAAGAAGGCCCAGGGAGTAATAAATTTGATCAATGTCCTCCTTTTTTTAATATTACATTGGGTTTTAATAAAACGGATTCTGCTCAGTTTTATGAATATTAAAAAATGTTGGTGACATAAATGTTAATTCAAATGTCAATTTTGTAACATTTCCATTCATTAAAAACAATTGTATTAGGTACATATTACTTTTTTATCCTATTCGTACTTTTTCCTAATGGTGGCACTTCACATAGCTATTTGTATTTCTTTTTATAATATTCGTATACGTATTGTTAACGTATTGAGAGATAAAAGCATTGCGATTGGCAGGCTTCACACACACGCAGGTTCACAAAAGTTAGGCGACCAATCGCAATGCTCCGTTCTGTCGATTCGTTTACGTTACGAATACGAATATTTTTCGTGCTTGGGGCACTGTAGTCCGTAAAGGTTAGATTTTTTTTATTTCAGATACATATAGGCTCTGTTCGTGTTAAAATTTAACGTGCTTACGCAAAAAAAAGTTAAACGAAAGGTATAAAAACATCGGCTTTTAAACTGAACGTCAACGTTTTTAATTTGACGAGCATTCACAACTCTCTGGCTCAAAAGTCACGAGTTGTAAATGCTCGTCAAATATTTTAATTAAAAGCGCCCGCTATGTGTTTTAATTTTAATTAATAAGTTTAAGAGTCAAAGGGAGGTATGACGTTTTATGTAGTTATGTCTGTTAGTAAACGGATAAGTACATATACTAAATTTAGATTGTACGAGCACCTATAATGATAGAATCATGAATTATTATTTATATTTCTGTTCCATCTTGTTAGAACGTTATGTTTTATTGACGGCAAGAGCATAAAATGTAAAAAAAAAGGTTTTTATAGGCTTACGTTTGACCTCAATGTGGTCTAAGATAAAGAATTTTTGTTTCGAAGGAACTTATTCTCTCTAGACTTGAAGACTCACAGGTTATAGCTTTCATAATTTTTAAATAATGTAGAGATTATTTGCAAGATTTATTGACATTTATGGTTACTGCTGCGCTCCCTTGAGTACTGATGATGTTTAGCTTATAACCATCCTCGATAAACGGGCTACGATTCGAACCAGTTATTCCTCAGATTAGCACGTTCAATCAAACAAACAAACTCTTCGGCTTTATAATATTAAAGTATATATAATAATAAATAAGTAGGTACAATAATAATTTATCATTGAATCCCTTCAGCTTAGTGAAATTGCTTGTTATTCAAGTCCTCGCCTCTCGTTGAAGCTTTAACCGTAATTTAAAAAAACTTAGTAGAGTAATTTTTTTACTTTCTGTGTAAACTTTAACGTAATAGGTAGCTTGATATCCAATAGGTAATATGTTAATCTACTTATATTCTATCTAAAAGGTACCTTACTAACCTCCATGAATTAAAGTTACTTCCACTGTTACATAACAATAAAACGTTTTTTATCTTGTGTTATTTCAGATTGTTATTAGTTAGTAAAACAGTCTTTATATCTTTGCATCAAGCTATAAAGTATTTTTCGCACAAAGTTTTGGATACGTTTTTCGCTGCTATTTATGTCCCAAGCCGTCGTTAATGTTACTTTTACTATATTCTTTCATTTATTGCTGTCCCCGATGTGCTGAATGTAACTGACTTTGTACTTTAATACATTAGCAAATTTCTAAAATATTACGCAACAAAAGCAGTATTTTTCGTATTCTATTTGAGGTTAGCTGCCGTATTGTTCAACATTGTGTTGGGGAATTGAGACAATTATTCATCCCGGTATTTCCCTTTACGATATAATAAATAGGGAGGTAAGGTAACTCTAGACAGGAGTTTTAGGTTAAGAAAGTTTGCTCGTCTCTCGTCGAAAAAGTTTCCTGCCAATAGTGGCGCCAGTACAAACCTGGTGGTTATTATACTCCTCTGCAGCTCATTTAAGTAATAATTGAAGTTGACTAGTTCTAAATCTCCTTTTTTGGTCGCTTGGCAAAAATCTCCTCCCAACGCAGTTATTCAAACATAACGCGATCGTGTAATACCAAACAGGCTTGTATATATATTATCATGATAAAATGTTTTTGAGCCCGTATAAAATAAAAACACAGCCTTCGAATCTCACGGATCTGTCACCATTCAGATTAGAGCACGCATGACTTATTCGATCAATTCCAATGTAAACTTGTCAGTATCTACCCGTATATCAGAAATAAATATAAACATACTCCGTACCTGATCAACCGAATCCTTTTATGGCTAACCCGTGACATTTTTACTGTTGAAAAATCTTCATAAATTTGTTTTTCAATCAAAATAATTTAGAAAAGCCACCTGCCTTTATTCAAATACAGCAACAATGACCTGTTACGGTCATTTGTTCTGATAACGGGGCAGAGATTGTGGCAATTACATAACAATATTTGTCTTTCATTTCAGGTAAAAATTCTTTTGTGTAATGTCCCTATACAGTTGCTATGTTGACTTTTTGTTAAAAATACAATGGATTGTTTGGTCTTTGTAGGAGATAACGTACGTAAATGTGGCTTAACTTGTTTGGATTTTAGTCAAATTTCAGAGAAGTGAGGGGACTGATAAGAGGATGTCTTGATAATATACATAAATAGGTCTATCTTGACTATTTAACAGCTACATAACAGCCTAAATAACTTACAAAGAAAATAAAAATGAAATAATGTGATATTCTTACTTCAAAAGTTTCCCAAACTGAATTTCCACAAATCCTTCTATGACAATATTTTACTTCAACAGCATGAAACTCCGATGCGACTCAATTTCGACAATATTTTAGATCGAAACAACTTAATACAAATTTTGCGATCTATGCTCGCGATGAAAACAAAAAATATGTGGTCAATATTACTTATTTATTACAAATAGTAGATAATTAAATATTCTTATTAACACAAGACTCAATGCTTTAATTTAGGCTTACTGCATATTCACTTTGGATCTATTATCATAATTCAAACATATGCAGAGCTACTTCTGAGTAGTCCTTTATCAAACTTTCACAAAGAGCGGCTTACGTCCTCACCGTGTCATTCTTCGTTACGTATACCTCGTCTTAATTAAATTTTAACTCACTTTGCATACTAATTAATAATAAACCATTATTATATAAATTTTAATCATTTTGCAAGGAAAAGCTTGTAATACTACACTTGCATTTTATAATTTCTTCTCCAATACTTCAAAAAACCTCTCACGTTTTTGTCTGTGCCCTATTTATTTTTATACTTATCTATTCTACACGTCACGTTATGAAATTTGACAGATTGTGGACGGTGAAACTTTGTTTGTTAGAAATTTTCTCAATATCTTGAATAAGTTTCTGACAAAGTAAACATTCTTTGAAATTCAATTATTATCTAAAATTTACGAGTAAATCATGTGAAAAGTCACTTCTACTTGTAGACACTTTGTTTGTGTTGTACAAATTAATTTTAACACTTTCATAAATTCTGCTTCAAATTCTATTCCAGAGAAAAGATAATAGGTACATATTAGAATTCAACAAAATTAAATAGGCATAATGTGGAATTGCTGAGGGGTTAACTGGCTCGGAGGAGATACGTGGGGACGTGACCTTGGTTTACCAATCCCAGGTGTTCCTAAGTGTTTTTTTTTTATATAGGACACGTCAATTTGACTTCGCCTTGCCTGATGGTAAGCTGAGGGCAAAGTCTTGGAAAGAGGGTCACCATTATAGACACGTACCATGCTACAATGGTGGCACTCAGCTTGACGGCCTCATCAGATGCTTTTTCACGCCCCGCTTAAAGGACCCGGGACTGTAGGAAGAGGGAAACACGTGAGCTGGTAAAGAATTCCAGGTCTTAATTGTGCGGCACAAGGAGTCACCGAACCGCTTGGTTCTTGATGGAATATTCTGCACCGTATGCGGGTGGCATCTAAGTCCTGCACGTGTTGTCCTGTATAGGAAAGGGGAGGGTGGGATTAATTGGAAGAGCTCCTCAGAACATTCACCATAGTAGAGACGTAAAATACCGCCAAGGACGCCACATCTCTACGCACCTGCAGAGGCTCGAGGGTGCTGGTGACTTCAGGATTCCCAATAATGCGTATCGCACGTCGCTACAACCTATCAAGAGCATCTAGTAAGTACTTAGCGGAGCCATCCCAAAGATGCGAGCAGTATTCCACGCAGGAGCGAATTTGTGTCTTATAAAGTAGACACCGCTGCTCCGGCGTGAAAAAACGTCTCACTTTGTTTAGGACTCCGAGTTTTCGTGAGGCTGTTTTTATGATACCCTCAATGTAATTTTTGTTATTTAGTCTGCAGCGAACATCCATACCGAGGATATTGAGATTATTCTGTAGTGGTAGTGGCGTGCTCTGAAGAGTTGGAAGGGGAAGGAAAGAAGATGCCTTTGCTGTAAACGCACATGCCTGGGTCTTCTTGGCATTGATTTTGTTGATTGGCCGCACACTTGATTCTTGAATTATTTGGTGTTTTATGCCAGCATCCACCATCGTAGATACGCTGCAATATCCACCTTGACCGCCGTGAATGTCGGCTAATGATATCTTTCAGATGCACTTTAGTTTCTTTATCATGTTGTACTATATTATTGACTGCTGCTGTATGCTTTGTAGCGGCGTCCAAGTATCTTAACATGTGGTGATTCATCTTGGTATCTTTGTTATCTGCCGAGTAGAAGCAGGCAGCGCACATGTTGCGCATGCGTTGTTGAATCTTCTGTCTTTATCCGTTCGGTGCGAGACCAGATATTTTAGACGCTTGCTACACTTGATGGCGATGATTTTGGTATCTTCTTGAAACTGGTTATCAGTTCCTTGGAGACGGAGAAGCCTTTCCAAGAGCTTTTGTAGGAGCCTGGGTGTCGTAAGGTGGACTCCAAACTCGTGAAGACCGTTGTCTCGAAGGACTATTTGATGTCTTGGCATGCAGGTAGCCCCCCGCCATTATTTATACACGTGGTTGTTTTTCTTATTGTGAATATAATAATAATATATAATAATATGTGGAAGGTCTTTTATTTTTCGTTGTTTTCTCAGTTTTCTTTTTAATTAATATTAAAATTAATTTATTTTAGTCCATACTATGGTCCCTATTATTACCTTCCATTTTATGGTATTTGGGTTAAACTTATTGGATATGATTATGTTTTGACAGTACAAAAATGTAGTTGTTCAAATTAATATGCTGTAGCTGCTCGCTTAGCAGAACTGTAACTGATGTGGGTTTGATGCCTACATTATTTTAATTTTCCTGAGCCTAGGCAAACATTAATTCGATGTTTATGAAATGGGTACCTACTTCACAAACAATTTAAGTATTGAGTTAGTGATATTTAATTTTCTACTGTTGTGAGTTTTCACCATTTATCAGTACGAGTATAATATGCCACTCAGTTATAATTTGTCTAATATGACATCACTTACTAAATTAGTAAATAAATTAATGTTATACTAACTACTTCGGTGGCATAGTGGTTCCTTAACCACATAGACAACGATTGAGAGGTCCGAAGTCGAATTAGCTGAAAGGGTCAGGGTTTTACGAGGAATACTAATAGTTTCGGTTATTAGTTACTATTCTTTAACAAAACATTTACTATTAATGTAATTATCTATTAATTTGTGCATATTGGAACATCGTATACATTAGCAGATGTGTTTATAATTTGACTTTAATATATATTTTGATTCTCGTAAACCCACTATTTTGGTAATTACTTCGTACACAATAGCACCCCTAAACCGGCCTTAATGGTTTAGCGGGAAAAAGGATGGTAGGTAATTAGCTTGCCTTCATTTTGATAAATGACTCAAGCAAATAGATTAAGAGACTGTACAGTGTACATAAACCCACTTTTTAAATGATGTTTGTAGTATATTTTATATAATATCGTCACTTAGAATACGTGATAGGTAATACATAAATTTCGACGATACAGAAAATTTATAAAAAATATGGCTTTAAAGTGTTTAAGCTCATTTAGACGGGCAGAGTTTCTCGCAATAATCGCCACTAGCAATAATCGCCATACCATTATTGTATCAAAGTGTTTCACACAGTCAAACACTAAATTCTCGCCTACGATTTATCACACGAGAATCGCAAGTGACATGTCGCCTATGTCAAAATACGATTATTGCTTGAAAATTATAATAATAATATTAATTTAATATATTTATTTATTCTCTTCCACAAAGGTATTAAGGTACATTTAAGCACTTCGTATTATGTAACGTTTCAATCCATTGTGGGAGACTGGTATCTGAACTAGGAAACCCTTTCACACAGATTACCCGGCCCTCTACAAGATAAGTGTGTATTATAACCTAAATTAGCGCAAATTCTGTTTAGACAGACACTACCAATATAATTTAATTGCGAGGCAATTCTCGCCAGGCGTGGACGAACGAGCGGCAATTGTTTCTGCAAATATTTAGACGAAGCAACTTTTTCAGTCCTTTACATAATTGTATCTGCCTGGTCTCAGTGTGTCAAGGTCCTCGATTCTGCTAGAGCAAAACTACTGCAACACCACGGACACTGCGAAAAATACCATATAATTTGGACTTTAAAATAATCCTTCTAAAGACTACAATTAAATGGCTTTTTGTAGAGTGAACAAAAGAGTGTAATGAAACTCTTTTCATATTATTTTGGACTTTGAGTCTATAGCAATAAAGTCTAAAATTTAATGCCACTTTTTTTGCAGTCTCTGCGGTATGACAATAATAATAATAATAATAAATAAATATTGTACGACAATCTACACAACGCTATCTAGACCCAAGGTAAGCATAGCTTGACTAGCTTGTGTTATGGGTTCTAGAATGCGGATAAACATAGGTACATAGTGTTAGCATTTATTAAAATACATTGTTTATTTTTAAACATAAAGTAGCTATACTGACTAGCAACATGCATTTAGCAGTCATCTATTTTTATCGATTTAATGTGATCCTCAAAATATTACAAATAACAGTTAAAATAAATCTAGATATTATTAATGTATATAAATATATTTTATGAACTTACTATCCGGTCAAATACATTGATTAAATTAGCCATTTAGATATTTACGCCAACAACTGTCATGGCGCACTTCCGCCCGAGTTGATTTTTGACCGGCTAGCAAGGATGAGATCATTATCGTGTCGACCGTCGAACAGTGTACTGTGTTTTATTGTGAAGCTATAAGCTGTAAAATATTGGAAAATATATGTATCGCCGAGTATCATGGATTTCATTAGCTGACCCCTTTTATAATAGATACATTTTTTTTTGTAAATACATATATATTTATACATAGAAAACACCCAGACCAATGCAAATATTCATATTCATGCATACAAATATTTGCACTGAGCAGGGATCGAACCCGCGCCTCCTGCGTAGCAGCCGTGTTTACTACCGCTACGCCAATGAATAAAAAAAAAAAGCAATGGTTTTACTTTAGCAGAATAGACGCCCAGGCATGTAACTGTCAGCATTTACATTCAACAGCTTTTATGTAGTTAATTTCTAAAGTTGTTAATAGTTAGTTAATATCTTAAGTTACATTTCATTTAAAATTTGCAATAAGTTTAGGTATCTTCGGCCTTCAACCCTCGTATTTGCTTTGATGGTGTTGAATTAATCGCACAGAATTTGATTAAAGTAAAAACAATTTTCCATTTTCAAGTTTGAGGAATGCGAAGCCAATTTGCACAAGAACAATTTATTTACATTTCATTGTGTCATTGGCATTACACAAAGGGCTTACTGACAGTATCTACTGTTTTGAAATAATATATTGTACTCTCTCATCCTAGCGTTAATTCCCAGTCGCATCCGAAGCTTTTCAGTTCGGAGTCTGAGGTCCGCTTTATTAGTCTTAACTACAGGTTTGGCTGGACCTTTTTTTTTTTTTATAATAGGTATATTGTACTACGAATTCATAATTCCTTTTATAAATAAGGGCAAATTATTCCTTAAATAAGTAGTCTATAATCATTTTACAATAAAAGTAAAAACGCCTTTTATATGGCACACAAATATAGGTACAGTACAGTCTATAAACGAAATTCGGTGGCACTTTTTCATTTTATAGTTGTATGTAAAAGTGCAACCGTATCTCCTTTCTCGACTGTGTTTTTAAGCTTATACAATACAATACAGTATGATACGAGAAAGCTATTATGCTAGATGAGACTCTAACAACACCACAAGAACCTACCGTGTGCCATTCATTCATTCAGTAAGTAAACCGTGATGAAGAAGGATAAATAAAAAAATTAAATTTGTTAATTTTCAGTTTAGTAATTAAAAAAATCCACTGCTTACATAATTTAAAACTATATTTGTAATCCAACACATTTATCTGATGTGCTCTATCGTAATGCTCTATACATATCTCTGTTGCTCTGTTTTAACGTTATACAACAAGCCGTCACAACCATGCCGGACCCGTGGTCACACCACATACCTACTGTATCAGAGAAAGGTGAACGCAACCATATAAAACGCCTTTACAACACACCTGCTCATAAAAGTGCTATTATTTTACCGCAATTAGGCACGTAATGACACCTATTATCAAACTGTGACTTTTTCATTGCTATTATTCACAAAAGTGAGTTATAGATTATTTTTTAAATTTTATAGGAAGTGTCTATAATTGTCTATGTTCTTAAAAAAGTTTTGATACAAAAAAGAACGTGTTTAATAGTACGAATAAATTAATATGCCCATTATATGGTCATTTGATGCATTTTCGTATTTAAATAAATAATTTCAACTTGTAATAATTGTATAATAAACAAAATTATCACTCAAATTTAACATTTTTTTTTTCTCTAAGTACAGAAAAAAAAAACAGTAAAAAAAAAGTTAAAGTCAAACCCAATGATATTAAATATAAATAGATGTGTTATTGCTATTTCTACGTTGATTTGTAAGCATATGACATATCTATGTTATGAAAATATCATTGGTCAAACCTCATTCTTTTAAATATGGCCGATCGCCATTGTTAGATGCGCGCGCATAGGAAAACGAATTCATTTGTAGTATTGTTTATTTAGTATTTGTAGTGTTATTTTATTCGCAAGTGTGTTGTAAAACGTCGTATGCCACGTGTAAGCATGATGATTACCGTCCTCGGCCTCTTATGACCCTCGCCTGACGGCTCGGGTCTCAATAGCACCTCGGCGGTAATCACCAACTTTGCTCACTTGTACCATATTTCATATCATTAGCAAGGGGGGTCCCTTTTCTCTGAAGCTTACTGTACTATTTTAGGCAGAGGTTAATTTCATCTGTCTAATGTTAAACAGCCCTGTCTCTTAGTGGCCTTGTATGACACCGCATGGGAATACTCGTAGATGTATGTATGTATGTATGTATGTATGTATTGTACGACACCGCATGGGAAGAGTTGCCCAAATTCTACTCTGCCAGGAACCATGCAGTGGCTAAAAATGTATGAAACCGATACCTTTCTGATACGACACAAAACGACACGTCAAACAAATAATGCGGCTTAAGGCACATACAATATCGCCACATAACTTATCCAATCTCCAATTTCGTGAATGCTACGTAAGAATGTTTTAGTGACGTCATTACTCAGTCGTCGCACGTCACCTTCGTTTAAATCAGAGCGTTCTGTATGTTTGTAATCCCATCTTATCTTACCCGTGTTCATCCCACTTGAAAAGTTCAATTCTAGGAAAATCGGACGACTTCTTTTGTAACTAAATTCAGTTTATCCTCACACAAAAGATATTGCTGACTTTGTACGTGGGGTGATTCAGACATGACTCAGGCTTAACGCGAGGATCTATAAATCTATTGTCAATTGATTTGTAACCGAGCTAAATTCAAGATTTTCTTCGCTATTATAAAATTTATTGTAATTTAGCTGAACATTTTTTTGCTGCTGCTGAACTTTGAGTTAGCAACGCAATTCTGAACCCAAAATATATTTTATGAAATCTTGTCTGTTTGTGCGCAAAACTTGCAGAATAAGTTTTGATGTGGTTCTTTTAATTAGTAAGGTCTTAGTCAGACTTAAAACTTGCTGTAAGTTTCATGGTGATTGGTTGTGTAGAGCCGGAGTTCAAAAATCTCTACAACCGACGTCCATGTAAGCGAATCAAAACCCAGTAGGTAAGGGTATTTTTTTCAGAATTAACTTTTTATTTCTTGGAACTTTTATAGTCAATTGCGTCGATTTGTGAAGACACTTCCTTTAAAATCTTACAAATAGCAGATATTTTGACACCATTAAACATTAAAAATAGTTTAGCGTTTTATATTTTTGCGCATTCCAGACTATTATCTAACCCTGTACCGAGTTTTAACCAAATCCGTTCATTCGTTGCAGCGTGATTAAGTAAAAAACATACGAACATCTTCACAAACTTTTAGTCTTCTAATATTAGTAGTAAGTAAGATTACATAAGTTGAATGCATGATCATGCTATCCATACTTTTTAGTACCTCTTGCATTGGGGTCAATAAGGAATAGATTTTGGGATCAAACAAGAATATAAAATAAAATTTGAAAGTGGGATCAAAAAGGAATACGCATTTGGGGTGAATAAAGAATGGGATCAATCGTTGTGGGATCAATACGGAACAACCCGTAAAATTGGTTAAAAAGCAGTTACTGGGTTTTAATTCAGGGCAGCCGCGCTATCCGCAAATAATATTTAGGTACTTTATTATAGGTAATCTTAGATTTGTGTTACTTCTAATATTACCATTAAACGTATTGTTTCAGCGTCACTAACATATTCCTGGTGAACCTATCGGTGGCAGACCTGCTTGTCACGCTGTTCTGCATGCCGGTGCAGATCGCCAAGTCTGTCACGTTGCTGTGGTACTTCGGTGAGGTCACGTGCAAGGCTGTTAACTTTCTACAAGGTATCTTTTATAAATACTCACTGTAGGTTTACTAAGAATTTCATAACTGACATATCTAGTGGGTAGCAGCACTAGATTTGTCAGTCTAGGTTTAGTTACTAAAGTGTTACTAGTGTCTAGGTCACCTGCATAGTTGTTGTGTGCCTGATTACCTATTAATCGTATCTGTCAGCTTTATTATCATAATTTATCTGTACTACAAAACTACATTGGTGTTGCATACCTCCACAGGCCGTAACCACTTTCCATCAGGTAGGCCGTGTGCCACCTAAGTGGTATTTAAAAAAACTACGATTCTTTAATCGTAGTAGAATGAAATATAACATCTTTATGTTATATTTCATTCAACATTATTTATGTAACATGCACAATTCCTTGCTATCCGACTAATAAAATTGAAAGTACTACAATTTTAGATTTAGATGACAAGAATAAATTTTTAACATACATAGCGTTCAATCACGCCTTTATCCCTGGAGGGTTAGGCAGAGGTGAATTAACACCCATATTTGACCAATCATTGTATTCTGTCCCACATACTGCCGTAATCCGGGCGCTATTGTTAACTCTAGCCATGCATCTGAGGCTAAGTCTGGGCTATATCTGTCCTCATGCAAAAAATATTAACATGCAAAAGTATCCTCCGTGTAACTAATATTTTTGTTCATATCATCACTATATTTATTATTCTGCAGGTGTAGCAGTAGCCTCCAGCGTGTTCACTATCACCGCTATGTCAGTGGACAGGTATCTGGCAATCACGCAGTCCTTACGGCAGCCCTGGATGCCTTCGAGGCGAGGAGCCTGCGGTCTCCTGGTGCTTCTATGGCTAGTGGCTCTTGCAATATTCTCGCCGTTATTAGAAGTCGCCACGGTGGAGAGAGAACAAGTGCCGTCGATATCCAGGACTAAGAATGGCTCGGTGAGTTTTATAGTGATGATGTATAGCATATACATACAAAAAATTTAAAGCGTCGGTAGCTTAGTGGTTAAGGAGTCGGCCTTACGATCGAGAGGTCCCGGGTTCGAATCCTGGCCATTACACTACCAACGTAAACACACTTCTAGCACAAGCAATTTAGCTTAGTTGGGGGGATTAAGCGGAATATTAGTAATTTCGGTTGCTAATATTCTTAAAAAAAAAGTCTGGAAATCTCCAAAGGGGTAGGCAGAGGTGTATTATAGTTACCGGCATATATCTTGACCCCAAAAACTTCACAAAATGTACCTACTTTATAAACAGTAGGTATGCGTTTTCTGGGTGTCTCTTGAGGATAGCACGGCGGCGGAGGAGCTCAAATCCACCAACCATAAATTATATCACACCAATTCACGCGTGCCTAGCCCTAGTTTCTCTAGCGACTTGGATATGCCGGGAACTATAACACCCACATTTTGCCAACTAAGTTTTTATAATAACTAACGTGTTATAATATTCTAACTAATATAAATAAATAAATATTGTAGGACATTCTACACAACGCTATCTAGACCCAAAGTCAGCATAGCTTTTGTGTTATGGGTTCTAGAATGAAAGGAATGTTTGTGTGCTGTGCGACTGAGCTCAGTGTCTACATAATATGGAAATACAGTCAGTTACATATCGATCTTGACGAACAAAACATTCAAAATGATCTTAATGCCGTGGTTTTCCCCTTCTAGCAATATAGTTCGATAGCACAGTTCGATTATTCGCAGGAAGAGGATTTTAAAAAAAAATTAATAAAATTCAGTGTTTGATAGATCAGTTGAACCAGGAACTGGCATTATTTAAAGGGTCAAACTATGTTGCAGCAAGAGGTTTTCTTGTTGACTAATTTTTCAAATATTTAGTACATAATGTTTAGTTCGGATAATAATACAATTCAAATGAATAAAACAGCTTATTTTGCTTTTAATACTTACTAGATTAATACCTACCTCATAATTAGTCTCTTCATCCTAGCGTTAATTCCCAGTCGCATCCGAAGCTTCTTTTTTTTTCAGCTCGGAGTCTGGGGTCCGCTTTACCAGTCTTAACTACGGATTTGGCTAGACCTCGATATTTTCCGTGAAGCGATTGCCATCTGATCTCCACGACCCAATGGTAACATTAGGCGAAATCGAAGCTTTGCAGCAGCTAGACCGTTGTTTTTGGACTTTTTAGGGCTCCAATAACCCGTAACGACTGCCATAGATGTTCTTATGGCAACTGGGACCGACGGCTTAACGTGCTCTCCGAGGCATGATCAGACCAATGTAAATACCAATATTTCATGAACACAAATATTTGCACTGAACGGTGATCGAACCCGCGCCTCCTGCGTAGCGGCTGCATTCACTACCGCTACGCCACGGAGGCTGCCTAATAATTACCTAGTATTAAGATCATTTTGAGACTGCAGTCAAGATCCTTCTGACATTGACTGTGCAATCATATTGTAAGATGTTTTCTCTTCACCAAGAAGTGAGGTGCTTTGTACGACGAGCAATTTAGATGTGATTCGTAGAATATTCTTGTCTTCAAAGTTTGAGTAACAACCACATTCTACTAGCTAACTAGGTATATTACGTTTCTCATGTGATACTATACAATGATAAACTTTATACAATATAATCCTATATTATGAGTAAGAGATTAGAGGTGAGACTTCACACCATCTACGTACCTATAAATCTATTTTAGGGAACAACTAACGTAAGCCTGAGATCCGCTTATATTATTTCCCAAAATAGAAACAGATTTGTGTTTAATCTACGTAGATTATGATAGGTCTACTTATGAAGTGTCGTCGTAGATTTCTAAATAGGTAGTTAATAAAACGTAAATAAAGTGGCCCGTAAACGTAATTTGGTTAGTCTCCTTTGGTAAAAAGAAATTCCACCAAAGAACATTTTAAAGTTAAATCGTCTCTTACCATCTGGCGTGATTGATGTCAAATCTTAGCCTTATAACCTTATAACTTATGAAAAACGTCAAGACGAGTTCATATTCTCTGCTCTGTAAAAAAGTAATCAGTCAATCAATCAAATCGTCATCTTATGTAGAGACAAGCTCTTAACACGCTCAACACGCTCTAAATTCATCATTTCAGGACAAAAATAAAATAAAATAAGCGAACAAAAGGACATTAACCCATGTCACTGTCTAACTAATACGATACAAGTCCAAGAAAAACGAAATATGTTTTTATTCCGATAAACTTACAGTAACTAGAGAATATCAACGTGAAGTTAGAATGGAAAACTTCTGTACTTGATTGTATTATTTATTTATTTATTCTTATTGAAATACTAGGTCATGCCCGCGCCACCGCCCACTTGGTTAGTTATCAGTTATCGCGGTTTTTGGTCATATCGCCGGTTCTACTCAACCAACCAAAGGCTTTGACCTACTTGTCTTTTGCGCTGTCGGCACAGAATCTCTCTGTTCTTACAGGGTCGGCAGCACGAGTGTGACTCCCCTGGTGTTGCACTGGCCCATAGGCCACGGTAACCTCTTACCACCAGGAGGGCCGTGTGCTTGTCTGCGACCTAAGTGGTATAAAAAAAAAATTTAGTAAAAAAAACACCTAAGAATTCGTACCGTAGTTTTTGCGTCCATCGAGAAATAGACAAGAACAAAGTTAAAAAAAACCAGAATCGTTCATTTAGCGTAAGTAGGTACTCATAACACAATACAGGCTAATTTACAGTACTTATATTAATATTTTTTCGCCAACCAAGAACTTCCCTAAAAATGTACGAGCACTTTTGTACTAAGCACCCACGCAGGTATACGTAGGTTCTTAGTACAAAAGTGCCGCTTTCATTATTGTTTATCTAATTGTCTTCTGTTGTCCGACTCCTTCCTTTGATATCAGCTGCACTGAATATTTAAAAAATACTAATAAAGGAATTTATGAATCCTGTGTTAATTCTGCTAACTTCTAAGAAAGGGATTTATGAAATCTGTTGTTTTATTTCTACTAACTTCTTTTAGGTTCTTATGAACCACAAAACAAATTACTTCAATTAGGTACTAGGTATGTTAAAATAATAATGGCACTTGCATTATGTAGTCTATCTAACTATCGAAGTACCTAGTCAATACAATCCCATCAAAAACAATACTTGTAAAAAAATGCCAAGCCTCGCCGCCCTCGGTTCTTCTACCGCAAAAAGTTGTGAGATCCATGTAATACCAAGTCGGTTAATTTATTCAGTCCCTACTTCAGGGACCTTCTGTCCTAAGTTATTACGTAATAAGCTTTTATGTTTTAAATGTAATAAATTGACTTGGCAATCGCACTAAACAATCTTATTTAATGTAATTATTGTGATGTGCGATACATTGTGTTTTCATGCGATGGCCAAGTCAATTTATTATATTTAAAACATAAAAGCTTATTACGTAATAACTTAGGACAGAAGGTCCCTGAAGTAGGGACTGAATAAATTAACCGACTTGGTATTACATGGATCTCACAACTTTTTGCGGTAGAAGAACCGAGGGCGGCGAGGCTTGGCATTTTTTTACAAGTATTGTTTTTGATGGGATTTCAGTTCTTTTTGTAGATTACCTTTCCGGTTTCTCTGTGTCGGACAGTCCCAGTCCCAGTCCCAGTCCCGGTCCCGGTCCCAGTCAAAGTCCCATTCCCAGTCCCGGTCCCGGTCCCAGTCCCGGTCCCGGTCCCAGTCCCAGTCCCAGTCCCAGTCCCAGTCCCAGTCCCAGTCCCAGTCCCAGTCCCAGTCCCAGTCCCAGTCCCAGTCCCAGTCCCAGTCCCAGTCCCAGTCCCAGTCCCAGTCCCAGTCCCAGTCCCAGTCCCAGTCCCAGTCCCAGTCCCAGTCCCAGTCCCAGTCCCAGTCCCAGTCCCAGTCCCAGTCCCAGTCCCAGTCCCAGTCCCAGTCCCAGTCCCAGTCCCAGTCCCAGTCCCAGTCCCAGTCCCAGTCCCAGTCCCAGTCCCAGTCCCAGTCCCAGTCCCAGTCCCAGTCCCAGTCCCAGTCCCAGTCCCAGTCCCAGTCCCAGTCCCAGTCCCAGTCCCAGTCCCAGTCCCAGTCCCAGTCCCAGTCCCAGTCCCAGTCCCAGTCCCAGTCCCAGTCCCAGTCCCAGTCCCAGTCCCAGTCCCAGTCCCAGTCCCAGTCCCAGTCCCAGTCCCAGTCCCAGTCCCAGTCCCAGTCCCAGTCCCAGTCCCAGTCCCAGTCCCAGTCCCAGTCCCAGTCCCAGTCCCAGTCCCAGTCCCAGTCCCAGTCCCAGTCCCAGTCCCAGTCCCAGTCCCAGTCCCAGTCCCAGTCCCAGTCCCAGTCCCAGTCCCAGTCCCAGTCCCAGTCCCAGTCCCAGTCCCAGTCCCAGTCCCAGTCCCAGTCCCAGTCCCAGTCCCAGTCCCAGTCCCAGTCCCAGTCCCAGTCCCAGTCCCAGTCCCAGTCCCAGTCCCAGTCCCAGTCCCAGTCCCAGTCCCAGTCCCAGTCCCAGTCCCAGTCCCAGTCCCGGTCCCAGTCCCAGTCCCGGTCCCGGTCCCGGTCCCGGTCCCAGTCCCAGTCCCAGTCCTAGTCCCAGTCCAACTTCTTCACTTTAATCTACATAATATGGACCAAATTAAGTTCAGTAGTTTAGGCGTGAAAGCGTAACAGACGGGCAAACAGAGTTACTTTCACATCAACTATAATAGACATATTTCGTTAGAATGGTCTTATTATGGGTGAATTCAGGTACACTGACTCATTCACTGCAAATGTAACTTTGTAATCCTTTATATTTATATGAGATTACAAAGTTATTTATGTAGTTGATACTGAAATTGTACAATATTTTAATTTTCTCGTGATTTGTACATTAAACACTACTTGTTTTCTAAATTTGAGGCTTCTATGTCTGCTAGAAGTGCCTTAGACTTTTGATGATCGGTCAGTCAGTGAGTGACAAAATTTGCCATAAATGCAAACTTTGACTAGTTATAATTCTTAAACTACTGGTTCAAATTGAATGAAATTTGAAATATAAAGTGTTTTTACAGTGCCAACTTGGTAACCGAAAATTCAGGCTTCTAGGTTTATCCACAGCGAACTTATAGGGGGTCGAAAATGGCCTGAAGTGCTTCGAGAAAATAGTGTTACGGCCGTGCCGCTCTTTTTTGCTCGACTTGGCGGGGGCACTGCCGTGCCCCCAGATATGAATAGTGAAACTCACCGGGATTTTTACCATGTTTTTTATCGGTTACTCGAAATTATTTATTTAGACAATTCTGCGAATATGAATTGTGTAAAATTCGTCGGGATAATTACCATGTTTTTATCGGTTACTCGAAATAAATAAATGAAATCGGCCAAGTGCGAGTCGGACTCGCCCATGAAGGGTTCCGTAGTAGCAAAGGCGAAAATTGCGGTTTATGACGTATTAAAAAAAACTACTGACTGGATCTCGTTCGAACCAATTTTTAGTGGAAGTTTGCATGGCAATTTACATATATATTTTTTTTAGATTTATCATTCTCTTATTTTAGAAGTTAGAGGGGGGTGGACATACATTTTTCCACTTTGGAAGTGTCTCTCGCGCAAACTATTCAGTTTAGGAAAAAAATATGTTAGAAACCTCAATAGCATTTTTAAAGACCTATCTATAGATACCCCACACATATGGGTTTGACGAAAAAAAAAAATTTGAGTTTCAGTTCTAAGTATGGATATCCCGAAAATTTAATGCTTTTTTTTTTATTTTTGTGTGAAATTCTTGATGCGGTTCACAGAATACATCTTACCAATCTTCAACAGCATAGGTCTTATAAATTCGGAGAAAAGTGGCTCTGACATACGGACGGACAGACAGACGGACGGACAGACATGACGAATCTATAAGGGTTCCGTTTTTGCCATTTGGCTACGGAACCCTGAAAATATGATAAACTTTCCGGTGAATTTTAGGTACACTGAATGACAATTCAATCTCAAATCATACATTCAACGGATAGTAATATTATGATACGAGGAATCCAATAGTATCAATATCAGTTTAAATATCATAAAACATTGATGAATCTTGTAAATATGTACATACAATAATAAAACATAACTCTTCTTGGCAGTTAAAGCGGGGGCACACGATATGTTGCGGCACCGCACCACAAAAATATCGGCAAATCGCGCGCCGCACCGCTTATGTGGCCGCCGATTGGCCGAAATTTTTGCGGTGCGGCGCCGCAACGCATCGTGTGCCCCCGATTAAAAATAATATAACGCGAAAATGTTATCTTTTAACTTCACTCAATTCCAACGAAATACGATAAGACTGCCCATTGTGCGATTAACTTTTATGTATGAGCATTATCCCTCTTTTGTATCCTGTTTGAAGTACCTACGATAAAGGATATCCATCACCCTTAGAAAGATTGTCTGTTGCTTTTTCTCTACAATATTATAAATAAATAAATAAATAAATATTCTACAACATTCTACACAACGCTATCTAGACCCATGGTAAGCTTAATTAGCTTGTGTTATGGAATCTAGAATGCGGATATACATACTTAAATACTTTTTTTTTTGTAAATACATACATATTATACATAGAAACACCCAGACCAATGCAAATATTTATATTCATGCATACAAATATTGGCACTGAGCGGGGATTGAACCCGCGCCTCCTGCGTAGCAGCCGCGTTCACTACCGCTACGCCACAGAGGCAGTCAATTGAAAAAAATGTACTTAAGCACCATTGTCTATTTTTCACATAAAAATTTCTTCTGTACTATTTTTCAAACGCTTCCAACCGGTCCTATTGGAGATCTATAGGGGAGGCCTATGTCCAGCAGTGGACTTCCTATGGCTGAAATGATGATGATGATGATGATAATTTTTCAAACTGATTTTTATAATTATGTAAACGTTGATAAATTATGTAAAACGATTCTCAGATACAATTTTTGTTTTTGTTTGATATGGTATGGGTATGGTATGAAAATACCCAGTTAAGTACACTACAATAAGTGCAATAAGATAAGGACATAGTATATTTTTAAGTCCGTGAAAAGCTGTGTAGCCCAAAAACTAGTACAAATTATTTCTGTAAAACAAACTAAGACCGCAATCAAAAGCCATGAATAAATTATTATATAAGGGTCAGAAGTTGCTGACGTCAATGGGATTATTTTGAATGATGTGGGTTTGAAGTTAAAATGGTTTACAGATTAATAAAAGTTTATTTCCTTATTTTCTATCTCACTCGGTTAGAGCGTTTTTATATTATCCGATCCGATCAGCTATCGGCTGTCGGCTAAAGGTGCGTATAGATCATGTAACATGTTGTATAACTTGTGTCATATAACACGTCCACATTATCTAACATTGTTTTATAACTTTGCAACATTGTACTAACTTCAGTGTCTACATTACTGAAACATGTTATATAACATTTTTATATAACATGTTCTGCTATATAATTTGTACGCACCTTATAACGTCGAAAACCGATATCAGATCGGATAATATAAAAACGCTCTTACAGTCCAACCGACAATATTATATCTGTGATAACAATTTAATACTATCATACATTCTTCATTAAATTTTTGACACTGACTGTACTTTCTTGCTCTAAGTGATTATTCTGTCTTCATAAATTAAAAACAACTTTATTATGCAAAAACCTTTGGTCAATTTTACTTCCATTTCACATTTCGTTTAAAAATCTTAAACGAAAAACGTGGGGCGCATACAAAACACAACTGATCCGTGGTCACCTGCGTCCTGGTTTTTACGCCAGAGCAAAGAGAAATTATTTAATCCTCTTAGTCGATTTTTAGAACATGGCTGCCTATCTCCGTACGTTTTTGTATAACTAGCATTTATTAAAGTTTAGTGTTACATGACCTATTAGTATTACTGTTAATTTCCATCTGAATGCAGCCTGTAAGAAATTACTTTTACCGATAATTCCGCCATTTGTATAAAAATTATTTGTGTATTCCGTGTTGTGTTCCCGGCGGTGATTAAGGTAGCCAGAGCTCACTGGAGAGGTTTTGTGCTGTCAGTGGGAAGACCCACGGCTTGTCCAACTTATTTTCTGCGCTGACGGTACAGAATCTCTCTGTTCTTGCAGGGTCGGCAGCACAAGTAGGTATGACTTCACTAGTGTTACACTCGTCCATAGGCTACAGTAACCACTTTCCATCAGGTGGGCCGTGTGTTTGCGACCTAAGTAGTATAAAAAAATACGATATACATGATATTTTCTTAGTGCACAACATTATTAATAGTGTATATTAGTGTTCTATTCTATTCCAAATCAAATTAACACACAATTAACTTAACAATTTAGAGAAAGACGTTCACAATTCACTACTAAAACAACCTTCAAGAATATTAATTCACTGAAGTTTCTTTCGCAGGTATGGGTGGAGCATACAATAGAATTCTGCACAGAGAAATGGCCAACCTTCATTAAAAAAGAATGGTTCGGTGCATTCAGCTTCATCCTTGTTTACGCAGTACCTGGTAAGTATTTCACAAACAAGTTGTATTGAGATATCATTAAGATTCGCATAGTTCAAAAGACCAGGCCCTCGATTCTGCTAAAGAAAAACTACTGTCATATTACAGGCACTGAAAAAATGGCATTAAATTTCAGACTATATTTCCATAGATTTAAAGTCCAAAATTAAATGAGAGTAGTGTAAAGACATTATTTCATTCACTCTACAAAAAGCCATTTAATTTTAGAATTTAACGTCATTACTTTATAGTCTAAAACTAAATGGGTTTTTTTTAGAAGAATGGAATTGTTTTTTTTTTTTGAAGAAGCGAGACCTGGCTAAGTCGATACTAGCGACTTGAAAAGGGTCGCTGATTTCAACTTCTAACATTTTTAAAAGACTTATCACTTCGTGAGAGCGAGATATGATCGGTATATACCCATCCCTTACCTAACACCCAAAAGAGTATTACTGTTACTGGTTGGGAAAAAAATCCCAACGAGTCACAGGTGTTACTGGATGCAACAGTTATCGCACCTGGTATTAATTACCTCAATCATTTGGTCTGAACTTGTACTTATCTTTTGGTAAAATATACTCGTCTTATGTGTACTTATCTTTTGGTAAAATATACTCGTCTTATGTTCATACATTTATTTTTGTACGGCACAAACGTAACATATTCTTTACCTATATCCATTTCTCAGAAGTGAAACCACAAGCTTGGAGAAAATAATTGTGTTGACACAAAATCTAATACTAAAATATAATACACCCTAATCCAAGATAATATCGGTAGCTCATAACAGTAT